>CM070576.1:55143711-60143711 GCA_036346355.1 Rhipidocladum racemiflorum
GTTCGGCCGTCGGGGCAGAATGGTCCTTATAGAAATACCAATCCCCGACAACTAGTCCCCGAGACTCAAGTGAGATGGGTCATCTCCTTGAGACTGAGAAGTCCAAGGAGGGATTGAATTCTTGACGGTGAAGCACTTACCTCAGCATCTAGCATGAAATGACCAGGAAAAAGAATTGATAGATGAGGCAGGATCACAATATCACGTCCCGAGCGAATCATGCTCAGGGAACAAGGTCATCACAAGCTGCACCTAGCGCGATCGAACCTCGTCCCGAGCATGGATCAGATGACTAGGCAACTGGCAGATTACGGCGAACTCACAATGCCGCATCCCATGCACGGATCAGATGCACAGGGGAACTAGATATGGATCAGATGTCTAGGCAACTGACAGATTGCAAGCGAACTCACACTGTCGCATCCCATGCACGGATCAGGTGCACATGGGAACTAGACATGGATCAGATGTCTAGGCAACTGGCAGATTGCGAGCGAACTCACACTGCCGCATCCCATGCACGGATCAAGTGCACAGGGGAACTTGACATGGATCAGATGTCTAGGGAAAGAAACTGTGAAGACATGTGCTCAAACGTGGAGCTTGCCTAGCGCAGAACAAGAAAAGCCCCCAAATGCGATACTCGCTTGGAGGAATTTAAACGCGTCCCTGAGCGAAAAACATGCTCAGAGGGAGAGACTCGCGCCCGAGCGAAGTGTGTGCTCGGCGCGGAAAGCGAACCGTCCCCAGAGCGAAACGCGTGCTCGAAGGAAGAGACTCGCGCTCGAGCGAAGTGCGTGCTCGGCGCGAAACACGAACCGCCGCCGAGTGAAGCGCGTGCTCGGAGGGAAAGACTCGCGCCCGAGCGAAGTGCGTGCTCGGCACGGAAATCGAACCGTGCCCGGAGGAAGAGACTCACGCTCGAGCAAAGTGCGTGCTCGGCGCGGAACACGAACCGTCCCCGAGCGAAGCGCGTGCTCGGAGAGAGAGACTCGCGCCCGAGCGAAGTGCGTGCTCGGCGCGGAAAGCGAACAGTCCCTGAGCGAAGCACGTGCTCGGAGGAAGAAACTCGCGCCCGAGCAAAGTGCGTGCTCGGCGCGGAACACGAACCGTCCCCAAGCGAAGCGCGTGCTCGGAGAAAGAGACTTGCGCTCGAGCGAAGTGCGTGCTCGGCGCGGAAAGCAAACCGTCGATCACGCACTTCGCTCGAGCACGTGTCGATCCCCGCGCTCGGCGCGGAAAGCGAATTGTGTGTTATCGGCCGTCAAATGTGGAAGATGACGCCTTCGGGATTCCTTTGGCAAAGAATCTGTCGATCCCCACGGACTGCGCCAGCTGTCGACAATTGGGGAGTAGGCCCCCGACGAGCTTACTTGTTGAATGAGGGATCAACCAAGGCCCTTTCTACCAAATGTGTAGCATCGAAGGCATGGGAGATAGTCCATTAGAACAGACAGAAACACAAGTATTTTATCCTGGTACAGGCCTCTCATGATCGACATAATAGCCCTACGTCCAGTCACCTTATGGCGTTTTTCTGTATTGGAATGATAGGTACAAGTATACGGATCTTGCAACGGGGTCATCCCGCGCCGCCGTTCAATGGGGGGGCCTTAAATACAAGGCATATCGATATATATGTGGTAACTATTTCCTAAGATCATGCATGTTGCCTTCTTTGGACGTGCCCTTAATTCTCGCCACGTTCGAATTCTTAGTATAACTTCCCTGGATCCTTGGCGAGATAGTCGCCACCTTCCAGTTTTGTGGTTTGACCACATTCTTCGGCAATCTCTGAGCATGCCTTTGGTCTGGATTCGACCATCCCGCATCCTCGCCGAGCATGGTTGCTCGGGCATTTCTTCGAGGCCTATAGCTGATCATGCCTTGCTTCGGTATCACGGGCAAACTCATGTCCGAGCATGGGAATGCTCGAGACTTGTGCTTGGGTATCACATCCAAGCTGATGATCGGGAGTTGTTCGGCCGTCAGGGCAGAATGATCCTTATAGAAATACCAATCCCCGACAGCCTCAAAAGCCTCAAAAGATTTAGCAATAATTTCAGCATGATCTTTGCTATATTTTAGACAATCTCAAGTTGTGAAATAGACATTTAGCAATAATATCTCAACAAAATAACATTTCATTTCAATACATACACAAATCAATCCAACAAGTCCACAATTCAGTAATATTCATTTCAGTAGCATAGCAAATGATATTTGAATTGAACATTTCTCATGTAAAATGAATGTTCGCACTTGGCATAGCTTCGTCGATCTTCCATTGTGACACATATACCATGTTGGACCTACAAAATGCTATGAAATGAAACATTACCTTTGAGAGTACGGCTAGTATTGTTGGTTGTACACTTGGTTGCCCATGTTGTACTCAGAATATACACTTCTTATCGGCGAGGAATCGCCGGCTGCTGTTTATTTCCTAAGCCTCTCCTCCCTCATTCCCTTATTCTTGTCCTTCGTCCTGTTTAGGTCGCGCTGAAAGTACTTGCGAATCTCCTTTGGAATGGATGACATTCTTACTGTGAGCTTCCAAGTGGTGCTTCAATCGGGTTGCACTGCCTCCTTTCTTCTCTTGGTGACATAACTTGCATCGAAAACCGATCCCCATCCTACTTCCTGCTTCCACACAACGTCGCTCTGGTCTGTCATCTACTATATGCACATGCTAGCAATGAAAGGCATTACATCAGTGAATGTTACGAATTATATGTCCGTGCTACCAATAAAAGACATTACATCAATTCTTGCTAACAACTATATGTGCATGCTAACATCATTGAATGCTAATACAAAACATCATGTTAATGTACGTGCTAACCCTAACCCTGTCCCTAACCACGTCATGTACTGATAATCCTAACTCTAACCCTAACCCTGTCTACTAACACTACTGTACAAACCCGCATTACAGATGGTTCACAAACCACATCACATATGGTTTTGTGAATCGTCTGTATCAAACTGTCAGTGATAACTTATAGTCATCACAGACGGTTTTTCAACCGTTTGTGAAAAAAGTTATTACAGACAGTTCTAATTTGGAACCATCTGGGATGAGGGATCATCATAGACGGTTCTAGTTTGGAACTATCTGGGATGAGGGATCATCACAGATGGTTCTAGTTTGGCACCGTATGGGATGAGCCCCTCATCCTAGACGGTTCCAACTCATCACAAACGGTTCTAGTTTGGAACCGTCTGTGATGTTGATTTTACATTTTTTTTTAGTAATTTTGATTTATTGGTTAGCCTCAGAAAATGCTAGCCATGCCCTTTGAAACAAAAAAACAATACAGAGTATCATCAGTATATTATTATGACATACATTTTAGAAATGAACTCGATCGGATCACATATTACACCATACAGCGCATCCATTTTAGAAATCAACTATAATCGCACATTACAATATACAACCCATCCATTTCAGAAATCAATTCACACACACACACACACACACACACATATTCACAGCACAAGGTATATAACAAATCACAACTCATCAAGTGCGGCTTGAGTGGAATTCTCCTTTTGGATTAGTAACCTCATGCATCAAGAAGGCACAGAGTTGTCCTTGAATACCTAGCAGGTCAGCTTGTTTCAACGCAGATTCAGCACATTGCCAAGCCTGTTGATTGGAAGAGTAAAGTCTTTGCGTGTATATAAATTAATAAATGGAAACAATTGTGACGGGTACCCAGGCCATGGGTACCCCCAGCGGCCCGAAAAAGCGCATGGGCCGAACCAGGCCGGTCGGGGCCCAAAGCCACGGCTGGCGAGGAAGAACCGAATCGGCGAAATCCCTGAAGAAGCGACAGCATTTATTGCGTATCGAGCGCATTAAATGCTGGCCGTAATGATGACGCAGCGGCACAAGTCCCCAACTCTCGCATTTACTACAAGCAACTACGCCGACCGAGGCAAGAGGCCGGCGCGATCCCATCACCGCCACTTGCGGGCGACTAAAACACTGATCTTTTCTCTTTTTCAAGCAACAGTGTAACCTCCCTCCTCGCCTATATAAAGGGGGAGGGAGCGAGCATGTAAGACAACGGACAACCGGGAAATCAATACAATCAAACCCACACGAACTGGAGTAGGGACGTTCAGCCCGAACCAGTATACATCTTGTGCTCACCCGAGTAAGCCGTCGAGGAGAGGGAGCGTGCACCCCCCTCTTACCTATACAAATTCATTGGCCGGTGCTCGAAACACCGACAAATTGTTTCAAGATTGACCAACCTCTATGTCATTGGTCTTCTTTGAACTAATGAGGAGTTGCATGTTGTGGCAAACGAAGAATCCACATAGGTTAGTGGCCTTTGCCTGCTAGTAGCACTGCCAAAATATAAATAGGTTAATTACTTTGAAGGTTTCATTATGGACTGTATGAATGATTATTACGTACTAGCGGATACCGGAAAGTCATAACCCAGTTCTGTCTTGGTATAATTACGAGTAGAATCCAGTGAAACCTACACAGGTATGTCATCATGGTCATTCAGCCTAACTTTAAGCTGTGTTATATAGTACAAATTAACAAGTATAGCAAGTGTATAAAGTACTTACCCCGAGTTGTGGGGTAAAAGTATGAATTTTTTGTCCCATTGAGTCGGCAATACTTTTTTCACGTACTCATGGAAGACTTGTATATTTTCGTTCATGGTTTGCTTGGACACCATGTGTGGGTCGAAGAAACCCACCGGTTCTTTCCTTGCTTTTACTTCCATGATTATGTATCTACATATGCAAAATCAAGAATCATATATATATGCCATTTATCGGTACGACATGAATCTACATTGTGATTACACACACTTACAATGTCCAACATCTCATGAGTGAAGCATCGAGGGCATTGAGCTTGTACAGATCAAACAAGTATGTGATGAGGTCTAGGACAGCATTGACGGTTCGTGGCTAAAACCATCTGTGATGTGCACTTTATCACAGACGGTTTTAGCCACAAACCGGCTGTGATAAGCCTGACAAGCCATCGTCTCTTCGTCTTTCCCGCCAATTAAACCGATCATCCATCTCTTCGTCTTCAAACGCATATATTAAAGATCAGTTGCGATCGATCGCAACTGTCTAATCGATCAGAACCTCTAACGTCTCTCTTCATCTTCTCTTCTCTTTGTCGTCTTTTCATCTTCTAATGCACTATATCTCATCATCTTCTCGTCTCGTGTCGTTGTGTCTTCGTGCGCGATCACCATCTCCTATAGCAGTGCCTCCTCCTCCTGTGCGGTCAGACTCCTCCGTTGAGTCAAGGTACATGCACGTATCTTCACCACCATCACTGCTCTCGGCGCCACTACAATGCCCACCATGTCACGTCCCTCCTGTCGCCTCAGCCCTAGGCGCCTCCACCACCACCGCAGCCCCTCGCACCGCCACTTGGAAGCGCACGTGAGAGGATCTCGACAGGGAGGAGGAGGACAATGACGAGGACACCGTGATCCGCTGGGGTAGTGGGGGAGCACTCCTCTGACATCGGAGGACAGTGACAACGAGCCACGTGCCGCCTCCATCGTCGACACCATCAACATCGACGACGACCCTATCTCTGGCCCCATGAGCAACAAAGGCGAGTGGTGATCGCTCACGCCGCACTATTGTCATTAATGTTTATGTTAATTATGTTATGTTAACCTTTTCGTATAGTTGAATATTTTTGTTAATTATGTTATGTTGTGCTAGATTATTTGATCATTTCATCAGTTTCATCTGCTTCTGTTTGATGTTACTTTTTTTTCTCCTTTTGAATTATCAGTACCGATTTAGGGCTACAATACCGAGTGATGTAGTGGACATCACTGATGTTTTTAAACAAATGTATCCCGGGAATATCATAGACGGTTTTATCCATGAACCGTCTGTGATGAGGACACATATCACAGACGGGTTTTTTTAAAAATTGTTTGTGATGAGTGGCATATCATAGACGTTTTTTTGAAAAAACCGTCTATGATGTGGGGGAACCTCATTACAGACGGTTCGTGGATGAAACCGTCTGTGATGTACCCAGGACTCATCACAGACGGTTTTTGTTTAAAACCGTCAGTGATGAGGTGTCTAATATAACCTCTTTTGTAGTAGTGTAACCCTAATCCTAACACTAACCATGTCCCTAGCTCTAACCCTGACTAACCCTAACCACATGTTAATGTGATGTCCCCATCCGCAATACTCAACATGTACTGCCAACAACCCTAAGCACATGCTAATAAGACATATGCATCTGCTATTTAACACAAATAGTTGAAAATCAAATGAAATTACCGAAAATTCCTTGGTTTTGGACGAAAATCGATGCTCTCCTTCGATTTTCCTCGCGGTCTCCGCACCGTTGGCTTCCCCGTCGGCTCGCTCGAAAACCGACCTAAGTTGCTCAATTATCAAACTCAAGACGACGATTTCCTCACGTGCAATGGCCGGATCTAGCCAAAGCTCTACTCTTCTGGAAGAGAGGCTGAGGAATCACTCGACTAGCGCAATAATACGGTCGGAACAGGCGAGCTGCGGTGTTAAATGCGGTCGGAAGGGAGGTTGGGCTAGTTGGGTCGCACTGTGGACTCTGGCCCATCACTATTTTTTCTTTCTTTCTTTTTGCCTTTTTGATTTTGTATTTTCAGTTTTGATTCAAATATGTCTCCTAAATTCTGTTTTTTTACACTATTTTCATTCTAGATATCACAGAGATATTATACTAATTTTAGGAAATTGTAGTATTAATTTTTTCAATTTTTTTTGAATTTGATAATGACATATGTAAGTGAGGACAAATCATCAATTGATCCTTTATATTTAGTAGGAGGAATATAATTTTCATCAACTATAATGGTAAAGTTAGAACCCTATCTATTGAAACCATACGAATCTACCGTAAACCAGTTTTTGGTTTTCAGCTTCTTGTAATACAAATGGACCGCTAAGAGCAGGTACAATAGGCTGACGTCAGCTGTCTATAAGAGATGCCACATAAGATTTTTGATGAGGTGGAAGAGAGAGAGTAGTCGTCCTTTCGTGAATAGACGGTCTTATAGACAGCTTTAAACTGTTTGTATCATTGTATAGACAATCTATTAATTGTATGAGAAATCATTACAGACGACTATATAGACGATCCATTGTATAAGTTGTCTTTAGTGCTGTCTGTAGATGATGTGGAGATGCATTATAGACAATTGCTGTCTATACCACTGTACATACCCTAATTACAGAGAAGACAACTGTTTAAAACAGTTTATATTTTTTAGATAGAAAAAACCGAAGCTGAAACTGTTTCTAAACAGAACCACGAGAGTTTTAACCGCTCTGCCTGCTGCGCGAAAGCGCAGGAGCTCCAAGGAGCCGCGCGCGCGCGGGGTGGCTGTTCGGCCGTCTCGGTCCGCGCCTGGCGTCGCCACCGCGACGGCGACGCCGTGGGCCTACGTACGCCCATGCATGAGTCCACACGAAACGGCGGTTTCGAGCGCGGCCGGACGGGGTCCACGCGCTTCCACCGCCTGGTTCCCAACTCACAACGATACAGATTTTTATCTGCTCCGATCCCTCGTCTGATCGCTCCACTCACTCTCCTCCGGTCCTCCTCCTTTTGGGCTAGCTGCTCGCCATTTTTACGATGAGCGATTTCCATTGCTCTTTTAAAAGAACTAGTGGCGGTGATTTTTTTTTTTCAATTTCCATCCGCCTTTTTTAGATCCCTAAAAAAAAATCGTTACCATATAGCAAATAAAATAACTACTAAAAAATATAAAACTTATTCTAACAACCAATCTTTCCTAAGCTCGTCAGGGGAGGTACGTTGTGAATTGAGACGGAGCTCGATCAGATGAAGCCAAAACTTAGTCTATATGATTAATTATCTCCTACTATTCTGGTAAACTCTCTGCGGCCAAGTTCGTTCCTCCTGTTACTTGAGTATGCGCGTACGATATGAATCAATATGGTCGACGATACATTAATTAACCAGACTGAGTTTGCTGCGATTGTCTACCTGTGAATCGGCTCGGTCTTGCATCGAACGATCATCTGAACCGGACGTGTGCCAGTGGTTCCCAGAACCACGATACTAAAACTAATTGCAGAACAGCCGAAATAGACACCGATCAACCACCAACGGCCATACACGGACGGGCTTGTGTTTAGCCGGATCCGTTGCGACTAATTAAACCGCGTACAGTTGGGCGTCACCGCGTATGAAAGGAAGCATTTCGTTTTCATGCAGACATTAACGCAGCATGCATGTGGGCACGACCGAATCTCTAGAGATAAAAAGAAAAGAGGAGCTCGACGACGACGACGACGACCGATGGACCTACCAATCTCTGCGTCCTCGCCGCGAATCGCGTCGCGGTGGGGGGGCCTGGCCGGGAGCGATGAGCAGTCTCCCGTTTGGTGCGGCAGTTTATATATATCTGGACACTAGTCGTGCTCGCGCCAGCGGCTAATCATGCCCTCCGGCCTGAGCCACGAAGCCTACGCAAATGGAGCGTTTTGTTCGACCCATTTGGGTGATGACGACCATGTTCGCTAATTCGTCTGGTCGCCGCCCTGAGGCTCCTGGCTTTCCTCGGCCGTATCATTACTCCGGAAATCGCGGTGTTAAGAGCCTAGTCTACTATTTTTACGAGTTATTTGGTTGATACAAGCCAAGTGCAGTTTGTTCCCTTCTATCTCCAATTGATTACGGGATAGCGTGTGATGGGTCAATCATGCGTTCCTAATCAGAATGCCTGACAACCACCGAAATGGCTCGTCACGAATGAACATGCAATCAAATTTAGGTTACATTTAATTGAGCTGTTCATGGCATCAGCAAAGAGAGAGTGGAGCCAAAACACAGTATGATTACCAGTTATCCTATTAGAAAGTTTGTTACGCTGTTACCTCGACAATGCCTATGAACTTAGGTCCTGTTTGACAGAGCTTTAGATCCCAGTTTCATCTCAAATCTAAAACTTATAGACTAAAATAAAATGAATTAAGTTTATATTTTTATTCTAAAATGTAAACAAGATGACTCACATAAATACTCTTAATATACTCATAGCTTTGGATCCATGGATCTGATAGACCTAGAATACCTAACTCTACCAGATCCACTCTTTACCAAACAGGGCCTTACCCACCATAGGAGAGAAAAACAAACCAAGGAAATTGGGCAGCACAGCGCCGGTGGATCACAAATTCACAATGCAATCACAACTTTTTTTGATACGTTTCCTTGCAGCATTGAATCGGTAGTACTTGGACCCTTTGCAGTTATGACCCATCAGACACAGCATTCAAGTTGTCACCTGCACCCCATTGACCGGCAGACGATCACAGCAGCGAGGTCTCAAAAACCACAAAATTGGCCAGAAGAACTATGTCCCCTCCTTTTTGTTCTGCAGTTAATACAAAGTTGCAGTCCAGAGACAGCATATGTATTTCACTAAGCTAGGCGAGACAGACCATCCGCCCGAAACAACAGCAGACCACCTAGTTTCATCCATGAATTTCACCCAGCACCACGCAACTTGCACTCACCTATACATGATTACAACGAGAAGCTTCAGAGGTCAAAAAACCGATGGTGGAACACCAGAACTAGGATTTTTGGGTATGTGGGCGCCAATAGCCTCTGCAAAGTTCCTCTATACGATGAAGAAACTTTTGTGGCTGTTGCCACCACGTGGGTTCAGAAGCAATTGGTCTTTCATACGAGTCTTCTTGTGCGCTATCCTGCTTTGAGATGCCCTCGGAGAAATCACGCCAGTTAAGCATGGCACGCTTCAGTCGGGCTGTTCCCTTACCAGTAACCAGATATCTGGTGTAGTCTCTGGCAAGGCGGTACAACTCCTCTCCTCTAATTATATGGATGTACTGCACAGCAAAGCAAACAAAGGAGTGATTCAGAAAGCATATGTCGGGAGTCCTTAATGTTGATGACCAAGACAAGCAAAAAAATATGCTCATGTTATGTGTCATAAAGGAAATGAATTTGTGCATAAGTCTTGTCTTTGGCAGACAGAAGGAAAGTTTTCCATGGATTTAGAACATCTCTATCACAAGAAAATAGTGCCCATGTTACTAATGTTATACTCCCTCCGTTGATAAACATAAGGCCTATGGCTTGAATGATCTTGTTTAGAAATATAAAACTTGCATGTAGATTTAATGAGCATTTCCTACTATATTCCTATTTATTGTCTCTCAACTATATGCATTTATTCAGTACCACCCACACAAAGTATTATCTCTTATCTTTCAAGACAATTAAGAGGGATATATAAGTCATTTCCTCTCATGTCTTTATCAATTTCACCATAACCTTAAACCTTGTGCAAAGTCAAAATACGCCTTATATTTATCAACGGTAGGAGTACCAATCAGCATCCCTATAAGTTACTATAGTGCAAAAGGTACTTGTAAGTTAGTCCACTCTCCACATAGATTAAAATTAATGGTAAATCCAAAAAACAGTGACAGGGATAAGAAATATATGAGATGAGTGTTTCTTTGACAACAGTACAAAACTGAAACCACACGGATGGTTTTGTAAAAGCTTAAAAGGATGTGCATATCACTTAGCTAATGGAAAATGGAAATTTCACTATTCTGTGCTCCAATCATCTGTGTTATCCCTTCTGAGTCAGCTAATTTCTGTAGGGAGAAAAAGGATGTGCAAAATGATGCATCTGTACCATCCCATATGAATGCACAACAATTCTTTGCACAAGAAATAGCCTAACTGCTTGCTCAACATAGTATATCTAGCCGTGATAAGATATTGCCATATTGGAAAGTAGTTGGTCTAAAAAAAGATATTGGAAAGTAGTGCCCCAACAAAGAACTAAATTTATATCAATCGCTATCACAACGCAGCATTTTCAGAGTGAAGAACAATGACAAGAAAACATGAAGCAATGAGATTACCATGAGTATAAATGCAACAGTTGCTAACAAAATTTGGACCATTTCATATAATGATTCCTTAAAAGATGCATCCTCTGGGCCATCAGAATCACCACCACTACCTCCATAACGGTTTTTACCACCATTTCCACCAGATCCTTGCCCTCTAATCTTAGCCATTTGCTCCAACAGAAAGTTTTGTATGGACCGTTGCTTTTTTGCTCCAGCCATCGCTTTTTTCAAAGATTCCATAGAGAATGGCTGAAAAGAAAGTAACAATAAATTTAGCAGATGGTTCTACAAAACAAGTGTGTGCAGAACAACCTTAATGTAATAACATGCTTGTTTTAGGCCATATCAATTGTATGATTCATGAAATTCGACCAAAATAGGGTTAAGACGCTCCATTATACTCCCTCCGATCTTCAAAAAGCTGACATTTTAGACATAGTGGTGGTCAAACTTCCGAAACTTTGACTATCGATATATATTTAAATATTTACTATATGCCTATTTGTTATCATGTTTTCTTGATGGAATCAATTTTTCCTTCAACATCTACCAAAAAACTCCAACAGAGTACAAAACCAAATTAAATTTGACAAATTCGCTAAGTTAGAAAGAAGTCAACAAGTTTCCAATAGAACTATGCCCAGAAAATCAAGGTATGTTTGAAATTTGTGATGTCATGAATGTAACAAAAGCTTTGCAGGAGCAACTAAGAATTTTGATACCAAATAAAAAGCACAGAAAAGTGGTAAGACAGATCCTTATTTCTCATTACATGAACAACCATTACAATACCAGTTACCTTATGAGAACATAGCAAGAACAGCCTAGGCAGAAGTATGAACCATATCAAGCACACAAAACTTGATTACAATTTCAAGTTGATAGCTAAAATGAGGAAACTAGAAAGATACATTCCCAGGAAAAAAAGAAGTGATCGATGATAAGAAGGCAACAAAAGCTACTCACGTCATTGACAAGCTCATGGCTTTCCTTCCCACTTGAGGCATATACAGGACCAAGCCTTTTATGACAAGCAGCGACAAGAAGAACCCTTGGATATATTTGCTCTTGCAGCTTGCAAGATCTAGAAGAAAGTGGGCATAGGGAATGTCCACGAAGTAATTTGTAGGTCCTCCCAAGACCTGCTACTGGCTTGTCCACAGTGAGCCCACTATGAGGCTTGTACGTTGTAGCTTGGAAGTAGCTCATGTTTTCCTACTTCTTAAATTGTAGAATTGACTAGAGCCAAATCTGTAGGTTTAAAATAGGAAATGTAAGCACATACCAAATTAGAAAGAAGAATGTTGTATATCCAAAACAGTATCACCTGAACTGATGTAAAAGTAGTCACTACTCAAGATTATTCATCAGAAGTCACAAACCTGCTATAACAATTAGGCCGGTCCGATCCCCTAACTCTACGAAGTAAATTTCCCCTAATACTGAACCATCTGTTTTCAATCCAACACTTGAGAGTTGTGCAAGGATTTTGGAAACAAAATTTCCGCTATTCTTTAGAGAAAAATTCCAAATGTTAGATGGAGGATTACGGTGGAGACCGTGCGAAAAACTATGAGCTCCACCGGAAATGAACTCTACGGGATGCCAATCCGCCATACTACCCCGAAAGCTAATTAAAGCAAACACAGCAGCAAACCGCCGTGAGGCCACACATGAAACACTAATGCAGGGCAGGCTACAATGCGGCCTTTTCCCTTCTTTTCCCAGAGTCCTTTATCACGAATCCTAGCAAAAGTAGGATGCATTCAACATGCGGAAATTCATAGCCACTACCATTTTCATCCTGCGAGTCTGGATGTAAAAGATCAGTGCGCTATCCCACGAGTGTAACTTCCCGTGAACATCTAGGTATCGATGCACAGCCAGATGACCGTGTAGATGCTCAAAAGAAAGGCCCTGCAGCCGGCAGCCCGTACCATTATCCCCCTTTCGACCTTGCAATTCGAACGAGCTGGAAACCAAACGTATGCCGGCCACAAGCAGCCGCACTAGCCGATCCTAATCTCACGCCGAACGGATAGAACCCAGGCTAAACGAAGCATAACGAAACCCCCGATCAAACAGATACCAAATACAAGCCAGGAAAAATCACGCGAGAGGGAGGCGCTAGTGGCTACCTCGAGGGGGCGACGGCGGCGGGTGGCTGCTCCGAGCGTCCGGGCCAGCGGAAAAGTGGGGATTGCGGAGGCGGAGTGTGGGACGACGACGGTGGAGAACTGGAGACCGGAGAGGAAGAGGGGAGGAGATGGGGAAAGGAAAGGATTGGATTGCATCCTTCTTCCTCACCCCCGCTGCGACAAGGGGCCCTCACGGGCCACACGGGCCCCTTTTCTACAGTACGAAAGAGTTTAGGAGGAGTTCCGGGCCTACGCCAAGCCCAACAAGGCCCAACACAGCACAGCGTGTTTTTTTAGCAGAACTAGCAAGGTATACCTCATTGGTGATTGGTTTCGAGTTTCATCTGGTTTCATGAGTTCCAGTATTTAGTTTCATGATTTTCATGTTTCATCAGTTTTAGTGCTAAGTTTCATGAGTTTCAGTGTAAAAATTTTATGAGTTTCAATGCAACGGTATACCTTATAATAGTATTTCTTTTTTTTTTCCCTTTCAAGTCCACCGCTTCACTAGCCGCCGTGTAGAGTGGGAAATCTGCTACTACCAATCTCTGAACATTTACGAGGGTAGCTCAACGAGCGTGTTGGTTGGGAGGATCACGAACTCATCTGTTAGAGAACAGTTTCGCGTAATAGCTCGGCTATTTAGACACCATACGTCTCGATTTTCTTGATTTTCCAACGACGGTTCCGATTGACTAATATCTCCATTTATTTCCTCCTCGACGATACTAGTATTATATGGTCGGGAGAGTACGTTTACACGGCTGGTTTTACACACGACATTCATTCCTTGATCTATTATTCTGCTAAGACTCGGAGCATCGATGTACTCAGAGTTCAGGTTCAGGCGAACACAGCGTTCGTGCGTACAAGCACATACGCGCCCCGAACATTTTATTTACTTATGTATTTATACTTCAGCACGGGCCGGCGCCGGCGCGCCGCCTAGCGATTGCGGTTGCCGCTCCCCGCGGCCTTGGCGCCGGAAGCCATGGCGCGCGCCGTGGCCTGGGAGTAGCACGGCCCCGCCGTGCACCCCGTCCCGCAGTAGTCGTCGCCCGTGCCGCAGTACCCATATTGGCTGCAGCACAGGTCCGGCGCGCACGGGCAGGCGCCCTCCTGCGCGGCCGCCGGGCCGGCGGCCGACAGGAGGAGCGTGAGCCCGACCAGAGCCAAGAGCGTCACGATCGGCGCCGTTGCTGCTGTCTTCGCCATTGCTCGCTGCTTCGATCGATTCAGTGGCTAGCTAATTAACGATGGGTTTAGATCCCTGCGATCCTTGTATATCTTTGCTACTTAGCTTGGTTGATTGCTGCATGCATGGAGCGGTGGCGGTTTATATAGCGAGACGGAGGGCAGGAGTACGTTGTCTGATTGATGTGGGTACTTTGACTTGCGATCCAGCTATTTAATACATCTCGTGCATGATTGTGTCTGGCTACCGGCTCGATCGTATCGCACCGGGATATCTTCACACTCGTGAAGCTACAAGGAACAAGTGCATGCGCATCAGAGTCAAGAGAGGTTGGAATAATTCGACACTCTGTACTAGTCTACGGTCATTCCTTTCTACAGAGATTCTTCGTCAGCATACGAGCACACTTCGCCATTACTACGTAGCAAGAGTCATATATACGCCCACGCTACCATTACTACACAGCCGTATCTTGTGCTTAACTTCATGCATCATCCATGTGCAACTCTAGCAGTGATCACCATGGGCGGAAACAGGGGTTGCCGGGTATGTCCCGGCACCCCAAAAAAATCTGAAAAAACTTTAATGGGCTGTTTGGTTGGCTGCATCTAAAGAGATTTGCATCTACAGATGCAAAAGATGGGTGTTTGGTTGTCTTCTCATTCAACTCACTCTCTCTGACAAAACACTTTTCACTGGCTCAGAAACGAGAAAATCCACCGCGTTTCAGAGCCAGGCTCTGTAGCCATGCATGCATCTTGACATCGCATTTATTATCTAATTTTCTTCTTTTCTTTGCTATATCTTTTGATTAACATCTCCGATTAACGAACCGATTTCACCTATGTGTTCCTGATATTTTTTCGAACAAAACTAGACCATACATGCTATATAAATTTCAAAAGATTAAAATTTTAGTTTTTCAATTTATTGATTTTCTAGAATATATTTTAAAATTTTTTATTTTCGTTTGTGAAATTATTGATTTTCTAGTATTTTTAAAATTTATTTCATCCCTCTTTTGAATTTGCCTATCACACTTTCATTCCAGTGCAGCCAACCAAACAACATCTCTGTGCAGCCTGTCCAACCTCATACGACCAACCAAACAACATCTCCTTGCATCCACTCAGCCTGACTCCCACTAGCCTGTCTGAGCTCACGCAGCCTGGCTGAACTGAGAAGGCAACCAAACAGCCCATAAAAGATTGTTTCAAGTCATGGCAAGCATGCACCTTTCTTTGTGAGGAAAGAGGGATTTCACTGATTAAACATTGGCAAGCACTACAATCATTTAGCACGAGATGCTAAATACAATCAGGCACCCTGGCTAACGGAACCTGCCAAACTGCCCATAGGTCCGGCGTGTTGAGCTAGCTGAGGAGCTACTTTATTTTGATCTCTCTAGTTGGACTTCCTCTGTGCTCGACATAAGTCACTTTGCTTCATTGACAGTTGCCGAGTATCTCGAACGATCCCATCGGGTAGTACCTATAGCAGATAAACAAGATGAACAATCTGATTCCAGGCACACCGGTCCATGCACGGATGCATGCACCCTTTGCCCCACTAGGGATAATCCTTCACAGCACGCCAGTTAGGGCCGATGCACCCATTTGATAGAAGAAAGAGAAGAAGAAAAAAAGAAGGGAAATTTGAGAAAACTTATTTGAGAGATTATTTAAGTATTATGCTTTCATGTAAAGTGATCATTGTGCGGTTTCTGTATTTCTAATTTGAGGGATAAATCAATGAGTAAGAATTTCGATCTACTTATTATTGTTTATGTACAATTGCTTTCTAGTTTGCGTAATTAATCTAGTTTTTTTTATGGTCTTACTTAATTCGTTATTTTATTAATTTTTTGAATTAAAAAAAATTTAGGTGTTAGTTTGCACCAATTCACTCTCCTTTGGTCCGTCTCGATCCTTCATAAACACTATAAAATCATCTTTTCAATATACCAAATTTGTTAATTGAATTGGTTTCGATTTCGATGGTTTGTGATTTTTAAGATCTTAGAACTATTTGTATTGTATTTTTAGCAAATTTTAAATATATATATTAGATTTATGATATTACGAAATTATTACATAAGACTATAGATTTATACGTCTAAAGCGTACACCCCTATCCAAACTTTCAGTTCCGCCACCGGTGGTCACCCCTTGTTCAACATCCATTGTCCAGACGGAAAGAGAAACTTTTCCAAGTCCGACTTGATGGCTAGGCTAGTACGTGCCGATCTAGAGACGGGAATTGTATCAAATGAGAACTCTTTTGGTGTGAGAGATTGAGGGGCACACTCAACAAAACAACTAGTTTGTACCAGATCCTGAACCAAATAGACGTCGTGAATCGTGATATCAAAGAAACTAGGTCCGTAAGCGCGGCGCACGCCGCGCGTATGAACGAAAAATAATTTTACGTTTTTTTGGCGAAAAAATAGATTTAGATGTATTTTCAATTTTTTTGGAGGCTTGAGAAACCGTAGAGACCGAGCCGGAAAAAAATACACATCTTTCTGTTGACGAAAATATTTTTTTCGGGGAAAATGGAGAAAGAACCTGGGCCCGTAAGCACGGCGCATGACGTGCACGGGAACGTATGATTTTGCGGTCTTTTTCCGGAGAAAAAATAGACCTAGAAGTTTTATGAAAAAATTTTGAGACTCGAAAAACCCGTAAGCGCAGCGCATGCCCGTGCGTGAAAGAAAAATAATTTTGCGTTTTTTTTAGAGAAAAAATATGTCTAAACGTATTTTCAAAAAAAATTTAGGCTTCAGAACCCTCAGAGACCTAGCCGGGAAAAAAAAACACATCTTTTCCAGAGAAAAAATAGACCTAGAAGTATTATAAAAAAATTTGAGACTCGAGAAACCCGTAAGCGCAGCACACGCTGCGCTCTTGAAAGAAAAATGATTTTGCGTTTTTTTTCCCGGAGAAAAAATAGATCTAGAAGTATTTTCAAAATTTTTTTGAGGCTCCAGAACCCTCAAAGACCGAGCCGGGGAAAAACACGTATCTTTCTGTTGACAAAAATATTTTTTTGGGGAAAAACGGAGAAAGGACTTGAACGTAAAGAGCGGGGACTTATTTGTTATATTTTTAGACCTGATCGCTATCCTGAAAAATTAGAAAATGGCTCATTCGACGATTCGTATTTAACGGGAAGGTCTTTCCGTAAAGTGGCGAGCGAGGGACCTAAACGCGAACCGGGAAAAATTTTCTTCCCCTCACAAAAAATCGCAAAGGATCTCTTCGTAAATTCGCAGGGACCTATCCGAAATTAAGAAACATAGGGGCCTTTTTGCAAAACCGCAAATTCGCAAGGATCTATCTGTAATTTAGAGAAACATAGGGGCTTTTTTTGCAAAAGCGCCTTGGGACACGTGGGCAGGCCCTCCGGAGACCCTTCCTCCCTATCTTAATATACGTAATATACCAGACAGCCATCAGATGGCAGGCAAAAACTACATAATGAGCCATCGGTTTTATGTTGGCAAATCAGCAGGTAAATTAATTGCGTACTGGGTCACTAAAACGCGTTGCCCTGTGTTCTTGCTGGCCGGCGTCGTTGCTCTACCGGGTCTCAGCAAGCATGCATAGCTAGCTAGGCGATCACGGGGATGGGCCCGGCCGCTCATGATATTTTCTTTTATCATTATTAAGAAGCACTGTGATATACAACCAAATTATAAATTACATTTGAGCTGTTGGTGCCTCTATCTTTTAAACTTTTAATACTTTTTAGTGATAGATCAATGGATATCTCGGTACTTCTAAATGATGGCAGAATGACTCTCGATGCATATAGGCATATTATAGCAACAGCGAGGGGCTGCGGTCGCGGTTGAGCGCAACGGTGAACAAATAACGAGGTTTAGACGGCGATGAAGGCCCCGGCGCACGCACGTCCGCGGCGGATCAGCTGGCTGGTACGCGCGCGTGATGTGCGTGCGTGTTCAAGAACCACAGAATTGACGTGGGGCGGGGAAATGTGCGCGGTTTCGGGATCACGTACGAAGCAATCTTGGACTGAAAATGTTTCGCGTAGCAGCAAGATACATACTCAGCATGCACTGCATGGCTAACGATGCAGCTCTTCGCACTGCGTACTCCACGTGTCAGACCTTATATATCTCACTGTCTTTTCCAACAGCAGTTCTCATTCATTTGTACGTCCATTTTATTTCCTTCTCGACGATGCTACTCTGATCGATTGGGAGTACTGATTAGTCGCATACAAGGTAGCTAGCTTAATTTACTCCCAACGTTTCACTTATTTATTCTATTAAACACGTACGGAGCATCACTTAACTCAGGCTTGAGGTCAGTTCCCGCGCGCATGTACAGCATACGCGTCGATGACCAGCCGCCACCTATATAGGGTCTAGGCCTCTGCCCTCTAGGGAGTGCGGTTGCTGGCCTTGTCGCCGGACGCCTTCCCGGCGGCCGCGCCACTACTCACCCAGCACGGCACCGACTGGCACCCATCGCCACAGTAGTCGTCGGTCGTGCCGCAGTACCCCGCAGTGCCAAACGAGTTCAAGTTGATGTCCGAGCCTGGACTTGAGATCAAGCTTAGTGCCGTCCAAACTCTAGTAAACTTGACAACAATAAACAATTCAGTACACACTATTTTTCAACAACAAAAAATATTTAAGCACAAACTCGACTCTAGTAAGCTTAATAAAAATTAACATATAATAATATTTAATAAGTGATTCGTAAATTTATCAGATTTACGAGTTATTCCAAATCAACTCAGTGAAATTAGTGAACTTACCATCAAGCTCGAGTTCGACCACAAAGTGGCATCCTAGCAGGAGCCATGGTCCCACTCCGGACAGTGATCATTTGTAGTTGATATTATAACTGCAACTTAAGCAGTTGCGTGTGGTGTGAGCCGTCCGATCGAGCGACTAAACGATCCGGATCATCCAAATCTGTTTGCTGCAGTATTTTTGCCACAGTACTTTGAATCGATCTGAAACGTCGCTTTTCGATCCAACGGCTCCACGCAACTGCTTAAGTTGCAGTTACAATAGCAACTGCACATGATCATGTCCTCCCGCTCCCCCTATATATGCTCTATGTACCCATTATTTCTACACAAGAATTAGCACTACATTTGGTAGGAAATTTATCAACTGGCACACGCTCTTATATGACTGCATGTGCCAATGATCAGTTCCCGCCACGATCGAGACTCCGAAGGGATTAGCACAATCGGCAGCACTGCAGCAGCTGGCTGCGCAATGGATGCAGCATGGGGGGAGGAAGACGCCATGGGCGCACGTCAGAGGCCAGCGCGCCGCACGCGAAACGGTAGCCGCAGGAAATTAATGGTGACGGCCACGAACGCCCAAGCATGATGACCTTCCCGGCCTGAAACGACGGCGGCCAGCTGACCAAGCTAGCTTAACTGGTGCGTATGCCCGTATGGCAGCGAGCGAACCTTGCACGCAACGCAATGCAAGCTCCGGTGGCGTGCAGGACGGGGCAGGCTCAGGATAAGATACGAAGTGCGTGGCCAAATAGGGCACCGGCGGAAAGAACCCCGAGCAGGGTTCTAGATTTCGTCGAATTTCGATTGAAATTCGTGAAATTCGACCTTACCAATCCGTATTGAAAAGGAATTTTATTCGGTTTTTCGCTCAAATTCAAATTCAAAAAAATGAAAAATTTGACAAAATTTATCCAAATTTTTTGTATAATTAGTATTAATAGTCTTATGACCTCTATTGTGAATTTGTTTTGAAAAACTAAGTTTGGAGACGTTTTTGAAGCGTTAAAAATGTAGAAAATAGAAAAAAGAGAAAGAAATTAGATGTATTTTTAGTAGTAATATTTGTTAAGTATGTCAAGTAGCAATATTTATTGAAGTACATCAAGTAGCAATATTTCTTCAATTATGTTAAGTAGCAATATTTAGTATCACTTTTGCAAGATTAAACATATGCATTGTTGGACTATTTGCTAATCAAAATTAAAAAAATTCAAATCTTGAAATGTATGGTTGCCTTATAAAAGTCAATGGAGTAATAAAGGATCTTTTAGGGGTGAAACCGTCGAAGTGTATTTGGATTGTTTTGGAGCGACATTTAGGTCAAACCCGCCAAGTTTCTTTAACGCCAGCTTCTTCCAGAACCAGCTTTCTATTTAGTAGCAATATTTGTTGAAGTATATTTTAATATGTTAATGTTATCGAATATTGAAAATTTTCTTTGTATTGATATGTGACGACTTTCAATTATTTAAAATGTAGCAAAGGTCTGGTATTTTTTTAATATATTAATGTTATCCAGTATTGAAAACTTACTTGTATTGCTATGGTATATGTAATATGTTAATGTTATCTTGCTATGGTATATTTTAATATTTTAATTATGTGAATGCTTATTTTTGCACTTGTATTGATATGTGACAAGTTTTAATTATGTGAATTGAGTTTTACTAATTTTACAATATTTTATTTGCAATTTTTCTCTTTTTTTTCATTTTTTTAACCTGTCGTCGAAATTCAACGCTTTTCAACCGAATTTCGATGCTTTTCGACCGAAATTTGAGCTTTTCGTTGGAAATTTGTTGGGCTATTTGACCAAATTTTCAAATACATTTGAATGCCGAAACACTTTGATTTTTATCGAATTTCGTTCAAAATTCGATGAATTTCAGTACCGATGGCTGCTTGAAAATGATCCCAAACGAGATTTAAAACCATGACCCCAAGGCATTTGGCGGCATTTGCATGGCAGAGGACAAACTCTCGACAAAAACATTTTCTACAGGTCATGAAACTGTACTGATAGTGATTACGAAACTATGTTTATCAAGAGATTAAGAGAATGAAGATGATATCTCGAGTAACACATTAAGGCATGGCATGGGGTTGTTGATACATGGGGTTATTTCAGCTGTCAACACTTAAAAGCGCTTGTTGATACATGGGGTTGAGTATTTGACTAAGCAATGGATCATAAAAAGTTCATGTTGCAGGTGCCTAACCCCTTGGGCCCGTTAGGATGGACTAACAGGCCTTAGCACAAACCTACAAAAGAAGTACTCCATTCCTTGGGTTGCTAAACATATATAACGGGCCTTAGGATTAGTCCATAGATGGAATAACATACACGTATACCAATATACAATTTTACCTTCACTATTTTGTAATTATTAAGGGGTAATGTAGGGAATAACTAATCCCTCACCATTATATAAAGTAGAAAGGGTGTCCTGTACTGTTTGACTTCTTTGCTAGACAGTTTCAGTCCAGAATTTTATTTGTTCTACTAAATTGAAACTATGGGCATCACTTCAAGCTCATACACACACACGTGACAAAACTGTTGCAAATAATACATAGAAAAATAGGAACAAGGGACACGGATTTTACGTGAAAACCTTTTTCGGAAAAAAAAAAAACCACAGGAGCACAATGGCTATATCACTACATGAGAAGATGTTTAAAATGAAACTCTTGTTCTTCCTATGAACTACAGGGAAATATTTATAGTGGTACATAACAAAGTTCATGTAGCAGTATATTTTAGATAGAGTAGGAAACGAATTCGTATCATACTCAAACTCAATAATCTCCACTTTGAGACGAATTCCTCTTATGGCCAAAATATAATGCGAATATACTTGAAATAGATCAGCATGAACACCTTATATGCGAAAATTCTAAAGGACTACTAAGTGATAACAACTAAGTTCGAGCAAAACTCAAACTTAGCGGTAGGAACTGGCTTTGACAACATATCAACTAGATTATCATAGGTACTAATCTTGCTAACTTTAATGTCACCTTGAGCAATGACATCTCGAATGTAATGATATCTGCCATCAATGTGCTTCTTTGTCTCATGGAACAGATCATCCTTTGTAAGGCAAATAGCATTCTGACTGTCATAGAATATTGTAGTGCAAGATGTATTTCCGTAAAGCTTGGTAAACAAACCTCTCAGTCAAATTGGTTCTTTGCAAGCTTCAGAAATAGCCATTTACTCAACTTTTGTAGTAGACAAGGCAACGATAGCTTGTAAACTTACTTTCCACCTAACGATACATCCTCCAATAGTGAATACATAACTAGTAAGAGATTTTCTCTTATCCAAATCTCTAGTAAAATCTGAATCCACGTAACAAACGAGCCCATCTCTCATTTTCCTAAACTATAAACAAGCATTAGAAGTGCCCCACAAATATCTAAAAATTATTTGAACTGTTTTCCAATACTCAATTCTAGGATTAGCCATGTATCTAATAACAAACACTCAATTGCTAAGATAATTCAGGACGAGAACATACCATGGCATACATAAGTGAACCAACCGCACTAGCATATGAAACTCTAAGACATGTACTCAACTTCATCATCAGATTGTGGAATGATGCTAAAGAAAATCAGAGACCCCTTCTTATGTGTAATAATGCTAATTTAATAGATTTTAGGATTTAGACGAGACATCATATTCATCGTTGAAAAAGCTTACGTGGCATTATAAAGTTACGTTACACGAAAATCGGCGGAAAAGTGAAGCGGACGATTAACACTTAAAGAGTTTTGAAATAGCTGGATTTAGATAGAAAACAAGTTATAAATAAGATGTTTTTCTAGAATATGGTAGCATGCACTTTGTAGAGTGTTTCTAAATTGATTTTACAGGTTCTAACATATGGACAACATATTTTATTAACTGTTGAAATAGTCTAAATGATCACGAAGGTAACGCTAGTCGGATCAAATTTTATTCTAAGTTTGCAACTATACTATACATGTTCTTTTACTCATTTTTCTGGCATTAGCTGGGGATGTCTTTAAGAATGTTTTAGAGTTGATTCTACGATATTTCGCTTTTATCCGAGATGTTTTCTATATAAGTGATCACTAAGGCCTAACATAGACCTAGCTCAAATTTGCACCAACAAATGATTTATACAAATTGGGTTTACCAAACGAGGCTATTGGTTGTATCTACATGGTTACACCTCATAGGACCAGACAGCAAATAACTCCCAAACTCAATTGGTTCTTCTTGCCATGATGGCGATTTAAGAAATGCTAGTTACCACAAGCCTTACAGCCTGGAGTAACTAGTTGGAGCACTCAAGCGCAGCATACAGGAGCTCCCTGGTGCCATTGCTGGCTTCTAGTGGAAATGGTAGCTGGAAGTGTGATTAGAGCTAGCTCGGCAGGTGAAGAAGTTCTAGTGCAGTTTGCTGTTGCTTTGGTTCGCCTTCTATAGGTGCTTAAGGTGGTGTGAGCTTGGTTGTTTGGACTGGGAACAAAGGAGTGAAGAAATGATTGTATTGCGCAGATTTGGTTTACATTTCCAGAGAATGAAGTACTCACCAGTCCAGGTAGTAACTGAAGATAATTTTGCGCATAATGTTTAAAGTCAAAGTCTGAATTAGATTGTTACACTAATACTAATACTAAATAAGGTTGGGAGGTTCAGCTTTTTTATTGTCGGTTCAGCTTCGGAGTGTGTTTCCTACTTGGTTTCAGGACTGAAATTCAGCTGGGAGGTTCGAATAATTTTTGTCGGGCAGTGAACAGTAGTTTTGCTTGGTTTAGATTTTTATAGTCTCTAAGTAGAGTAGTAAGGATTAAATAAAGAAATCCGGACCACACTCTGAATTAGAAAAGCTCTGATAATAAGGAAAGAAAACAGAAAAGTTGTAAGCCAAATTATACGGCACTAAAATTCAGAATCTTTTGTCTGAACTTTCTACCTGCTACTTTCCATCTAACTCTAATTGTTTAATGTGAAGAACTTATTGCATTTACTATGGCTTGATTTAACCTGGACCCATTGATCACAGAGGAAAAAGGAACTAGTTTGGCTATTGACTTTGAGGTCATTGGTTAGTCACTCAAACAAGAATCAAACAGAGCACATCAGGCAGCCAATAAACTGATTAGTGATTACTGAAAGATACAATCACCATGTAATAGAAACAAACAAAACTCATGATTGAAATTTAGGTGTTGTGGACTAGCTTGATACTAAACAACTTGGTTCCCTTGCCAGGATTTAAAGGAATCTGTGCTAGTTGTTTATACCTTGGCTGAAGGATAGAGCAGTTCTTCGCGCAGCTACAGTAGCCGCGCCATGGAAGGGCTCCGAACAGGGGCGAATCCACCGGGGAGGCTTCGTTAGGCTGAAGCCTACCCTCCGTCGTGCGCCCGACCCCCACCCCTCGGCTATCCTCGCTTCTGTGACCATTTAACCCTACTAGCAGGGCAGCTGGCTTCCCTAGTTCCCTGTGCTACCAAGTCCAAGAAGTGGCCTTTGAGCCTTTGACGCTTTGTGGATTGAGTAGCATATGGCTGTCTACATACTATAGCAATTAGGAACACTGACACACTGTGCCGACTGCCTTACTACCAAGCGCTGACAGAGAGCAGTTAATGACTTTGTGGCTAATAGATAATAGCTTTCTTAATTAATTTTATTAATTGCTATTTAATTTTAGGGAATTGCTAAGTAGCACTCAAGTGTTTTTTGTTTGTGAGCACTCATTTTTTTTTTGCTTATAGAGCAAGCAAAATGTGAGGAGAGATGTCAAATTGATTCTATTAATCAAATCTAGATCTATAGGCTTAAAATTTGAGTATTATTTAACAAGAAAACACTCAGGTGCTCCCTAGACACCCCCTTAATTTTATTACTCTTTAGTATTTAGTAGCGGATGACTGGCTCAATGACTTGATGATATGCTACATTGCGCGAGAAATATTTGCAAGCATTGATAATGCTAAAATTATAAAACGCTTCCAAGGAATGAAAACTCGTAGAATGAATTTGCCTCGTGATTCAAGCTAATGCCTTAGTGGTATGTTTTTTTATTTTGAATATTCATAATCATTTAGAGTTTACGATTGCAACATTAATTTGCAAGTTTTGATATACAAATCACTTTGAACACATATTCATATATTTTTGTATGCATTTCTATTAGCCAGGTACCTTCCTTTATTATAATTTGCTTTCCTGCCATATCTCTTTAATTTATATGGCTTTGAATTGCACAATATTATATTTGGTATAGTTGTTTCAATTTAGCTTAGTTTTTTAAGCCTATCCTCTATTTTGATCCTGGCTTCGCCACTGGCTCCGAACATGCACCGCCGGCTGCAGTGCAAGAGCGGAAAGCTTCAGGCAAAGCAAGAAATGGAAGGAGACGACGTCGGTGAGACTGTGGAGGGTGACGGCTAAGGCTGAGTTGGGCTATAATGGCGGCACGGCAATGATGGTGGCTGACGAAGTAGAGCTTGCGATGGTAGAGTTCTTCAGCCAATGAAACATGCAGTTGGGTTGGGGTTTTCAATTGGTGAGGTTGCAACGGAAAAGGTGTAGTCTGAAGGGAGCTCTAGCTGTGCTTAAATAAACTATGGAAATGGTATGAGCAGGGTTTAAACGGAAGTATGAGGGCGGCTTGATATTGCGGCGGCTCGGTTCTACATCATGCGAGGAATCGCATGAAGTTTCCTCACCGGTGCAACGTGGATTAAGAGCATTAAGTGCTGTGCAGGCTTGTTGGAGAGAAGCATTGTCAGGGCAGCAAGTTTTGGCGCAGAAGAAACAGGGAATAAGGCAGTAACTTTATGTGTGTCCTGCGGAGAGAAAAGCAGAGGAAACAAGTAGCTTCGGCTGAATTCCCAACCGTGGCAGGGCTTGGTCTCAAGCAAAGGCTTAGCATGTGGGCTAATTCTTTATCATGGCAGCATGGTCGGCTGAGGAAAAAGCATGGTGATGAGGGCTCTCATTAATGGCTGCCCCCACTTGGAAGGGACTCAAAAAACTACAATTCCAATTTTCCTTGCTCAGACAGCACGGTCAAACAATTAATTGGGTAACCAAAGCATGGTAAAAATTTTTGTTGCTTTTTACTTAGTGTCCACGATAAGTTTTCTCACAACAGTAAAAATCTTAGGTAAATATTCGCAGTAACTTACAATAATTCTGACAACATGCACTGTACAGAATTCTTATTTTGGAATTCGATTTATTTAAGGGCATAAATCAACTTATAAATTTTTGAAATTTTTATACAAGGTTTATAATGGTGTCAGGACCTTAAATAAAAATTTCAAGACTAAAATTTTAGTATTTATTTTCTAATAAATCTTTTACTCTGTTTTGCAGATTTTCAGGATTGGGATAATTAAATAGGGATAAATAGTAAATGTAATGATTAATTTTTGTCAATTTTTGTGGATAAGGGTAAACTAAATATGATCACATGGTAAACATTCTGAGGATTGGAAGGCTCCACGAATTTCTCCAAAATTCTGACAATGGTCTGTCAAAGATAGGATTTACTATTTGAAATTGTCATTCAATACTTAAATGTTTTCACATGATCTTTTGACTAGCCAAAGATGATCTCTAGGTCTGGTAAGAATTTAATAGGATAATTTCCACATTTTTGCCATTTTACCTTTTTATCTTTTGCTTCTTCTCTTTTTTCCAATTCACTTTTCAATGAAGGAAAATCAATAAGTGGTTTTAGAATTTCAGAAAAGATGTTTATTCAAAAATTAAGATCATCTTGGAATTTCATTTTAATACTTTGTTCTTTTGGAAAAGAATTTTCCAAATTAAATTTACTCTTTATCAAATTTTAGGAAAAAGATGCGAGGATATCGAATTTCAAATTAAATTCTTGATTTCAATTTAAAATTGCTATTTGATTTTATTTGTAAATCTTAGATTTTCATTTTTCTAATTTTTGAAAATGTTGGGATGTTACAAACCACCACCACCATTCAGTCATTCACAAGCACAAGCATCCATTCACAAGCACAAATCAGCATTCAGCAATATCACAAGCAGAGCACAAGCATCAATTGGCATCAACATCCAGTGCAAAGCAAAGCACAAGCAGATCCACAGCAGAGCGAGCAAAAGATAGGGGGTAGGGGTACCTGGAGGCTTGAGCGGAGGAGGTTGAGGGCTGAATCCGGGGTAGGGAGGTTGATTCCGATGGAGGAGAGGATGATTCCGACGACGGGGAGGTCGAATCCGACGGCTTGATGCCTCGATTTGCGGCGTTGAGGTCAAATCGAGCCGGGGTCGATGTCGATCCGGTCGGCGGCGGTGACCGGCGAGGTGGCGAAGTTGCGGCTGCTTCTCAACCCCAACCCTAAGTCGAATGGGATTAGACCATCTCCAACCATATTCCCTTCATTTCATTCCCTTCCCTGTTCCCTTTCCTTATTTCCATTCCTTTTATTTCCCCTCATCTCCAACAGATCCCCTTTAAAGAGAATTGTATAGGGAAATGAGAGAGAATCTCTTCACAAAGGGAATGCTGAAGGGAATCCGTTGGAACGCTGAAGGGAATGGGAATCCCTTCGCGGAGGGAAAGGGAGAGGGGAAGGGACACGGTTGGAGATGGTAGGAAGCTTCGCAACTTTTCTACTCCCGAGTCCCCGACCAGGAAGTCGCCAAGCTCCAATCGGCCGCCTACACACCGACTCCGTCGCCTAGCCACTTAGGCTATTCCCAGTGCAAAGTATCATACTCCAATATCCAAGAATGCCACATAGGATGAAAAGTATGATACTGCATTGAAGAAACACTCTCTACAATGCATAGTATCATACTTATATGGTTAAAATAATTAATTGGTGTGATGTTGTGTATATGAAAGTGAGCCCAATGCGTTAGATTCTGTGCCACAGTCTAAGATATCGTGCCAAAGCAGTATCTTGCTCAAGATACAGCTTTCTTCTCCCTCCTATTTAATGCTTTGCCACATCAGCAAAAAATCCTATGTGACATCTATTTAATAAGTATGATACTACCCATTAGAAATGCCTTATGCGCCTTGCTCCGCCTAGCAGCCTAGAGCCCGCCTTGCACCCGCCTAGATGAGACTGATAACATGCGAATCGAGGTGGAGGGCAACCACCGAGCACCTAGGTGAATACTGAGTGTAACTATGATTATTGAATATGCACAATCTGTACAGTGAGAGGATGGACCAGATCGATGTTCCAAATAGGACCTAGTTAAAGATAGCGAAGGTCCAATTTACAAAGTCGTATCTCATCACCAGTTTTTTTTTTGAAGATAAGGCAGGAGCTCTGCCGATTCAATTAAGAAGAAGGAGTGCTTACAAACTAATAAGAAGAAACAAGACTAAACAACACAGTCGAGGGGACACCGGTTAAAGACTCACATGAGCCAACTACACCGTGGGGCTATTCCTTGTTGCTAACCTAAAGTTAGATACATCACTGAGAGTATTCTGAACGACTACTGACACCGAAGAGTAGTGATTATTAAAAATCCGTGCATTCCTCTCTTTCCAAAGGTTCCACAAACCGAAAATCAGCGAACGGGCCACGCTCTTGCGCTGCCCCTTGGGTAGAGCGAGGAGGGAGTTCTGCCACCAAGAAGGTAAGGACGGTTCTGCTCCCGGAACGGGATGCAGGAGGAGAGGGATTTGCAACTTGTCGATCAGAGAGGACCACGTTTGCCTTGCAAAGGGGCGCTTTAGCGTATGCGCGGTTACGTCATCCCTACACCGCAAAGACAGCAGATCGAGTAAAAGGCCAGCCTTTGAGAGCCAGGTTGTCCGCGGTTTGAAGCCTGCTTTTGAAATAATAACCAAGCGAAGAACCTGCACTTATGCAGGTTTTGCCTTCCAAATGAGTGAGTAGTTAAGATCTGGCATTGCCCCAAAGAGCTGCGCTCTGACGCCGATTTTCTTTGAGTAATTTCCGTCCTCGGTCCATCTCCGTAATCTCATCCTGGATTCTGGCTGCAATTGAATCTCGTATGAGACTCCAAAGAGAAAAGAATTCACATGCTGCGCCCTGTTGTGATTCTTAAAGCTGAATCATCCAGTTGTTGTTGGACAATTCAAACTTTATCGTGCTGTTTTTCCTGCGGACAAAGCGGAAGCACAATGGGCTATGTTCATAGGTGCAGAACCAAACAACCAGTTCGAAGTCCAAAATCTGGCTGTCTCCCCATTTCCCAAAATGATAGACGTGCTCGCATTGAAGAGGGCCGTGTCTACCTCATTACACGGGACCGCCATGCTCTTCCAAAGCCTAGTTGGATCTTTCCATTGGTACCACAACCAGCGTAATCGAAGGGCCCTGCTAAAAGCTTCGAACTGTTTGATGCCCAAACCGCCCAACACTTTTGGTCTGCAAGTCCTCTTCCAGTTAACCAAACAGTGCCCTCCTTTACAATGTAGATCCCCTCTCCAAAGGAAGTTCCTGCGAATCCTGTCGATCCTCTTAAAAGCCCACGCTGAAGGTGGGTAAACGGTTAAGTGGTACGTCGGAATTGCCGAAAGGACCGCGTCCACTAGGACAAGCCTTCCGGCCTTTGAAAGGAGTGGTCCTTTCCAACCTGCTAACCTGTTCTCCACCTTGTCTAATAAAGGTTGCAGGTCCGCTCGCTTTAGAGTCGTGGGTCTAATCGGTAGACCCAGGTATTTCGCCGGAAAAACTTTCAACAAGGCCGGGAACTCCTGCTGGATAGGCTGGAGGTCGAGACCCTCACACCGTATCGGGAAGATTTCTGTTTTGAGGAGGTTGGCCCTTAAACCTGTGGCATTGCCGAAAAGAAGCATAATGGCATGCAACAGCCTCGCTTCGGCCGGATCTGGATTGATGAATAAGGCTACGTCATCTGCATACAGAGAAGTGCAAAGGTGAGCCGGTCGCTGTCCAATCTGCTTGAGAAGGTTTAACTGGGAAGCCAAAGTCAAGAGTCTCTGTAGTGGCTCAAGGGCCAGGATGAAAAGCATCGGCGAGATCGGATCTCCTTGCCTTAGCCCCTTTCTGTGCAAAAGCTTTCTGCCCGGACAACCATTTAGCATAACTCTGGAAGAAGTCGCTGCTAAGATGAGGGCAATCCAATTTCTCCAACGTTGCCCGAATCCGAAGAAAACCAACACCTCAAGAAGATACTCCCAGCTGAGAGAGTCAAAAGCTTTGGCAAGATCGAGCTTAATGAACAGGGCTGGATTTTTCTTCGCGTGTAATTCGGAGATGAGGTTCTTGGTGAGAAGGAAACTGTCATGAATGGACCTATTGTTGATGAAAGCATTTTGGTTGGCTGAGATGAGGGACGGTAGGAGCGGCGCCAACCTGATAGAAAGCAATTTGGACAAGATTTTACCCACACTATGGATGAGGCTGATGGGTCTGTAGTCGGAGACTAAGTGACAGTCCTGCTTTTTCGGGAGAAGCACAATGAGTGCTTGATTTAAAAGGTGCAAACGACGTCCCTGCAGATTGTAAAACTGGTCCACGACGGCCATAAGATCATCCTTTAAAATGCTCCAGCACGTCTTGTAGAAGAGTCCGATGAAGCCATCAGGACCTGGTGCTTTATCTGACGGAAGGGAAAAGACTGCCTCCTTAACTTCCTATAAACTGAAAGGCTGCTCCAGATTGAGTAAGTTGACGGATGGACTTTCCAGGATGGACCAATTCAACGTGAGAGTTCGCTTGAAGGAGGATCCAAGAAGTTCTTCAAAGTGCCTGAAAATCTCGTCATGTTTTTCTTCTGTGTCTGTTGCCAAACCCTGCTGCGTTTGCAAAGAGGCAATGTGCAGTTTACGCTTGCGCCCAATAGCTCTAATATGGAAAAATTTTGTGTTTGCCTCTCCTTCCTTGATGTAGTTTATTCTGGATCTTTGTTTCAACCTGAATCTTTGAATTGCCGCCAGACCTAACACCCTATTCTTCAACCTCTTGCGTAGATGAAATTCTTCCTGGGATAAAAGCCTTCCTTCCTGTGCTCTGTCCAGTTGCAAAATTATTTCTGCTGCTATTGCCCATTGCAGACGGAGGTCTCCGATCTGCTCTCGGCTCCACCTTCGAAGCTCCTTTGCTGCTCTAGACAACTTGACATGGAAACGCCGAAACGCGTCCAAACTATGAACTGGCCTTGCCCAGATTGTTTGGACCAACTGCAAGAAGCTTGGCATCCTTGTCCAGAAGGTTTCGAAACGGAAAGCTTTACTTCTTTCCTCAGGCGGACTGAACAGGAACAAGGGACAGTGATCAGAGGCAAGGGAGGAAAGAGCTTGCAACTTGCAATTTGGATGAAGAACCTCCCAGTCTTTAGAAGCGAAGAACCTGTCAATTCGAGTTTGAATGGGGTTGTTTGTCCCACTAGTCCAAGTGAAGTTCCTCCCCGAAAGCTCTAATTCTTTCAGTTGTGTCGTGTTTAGCATGTCTCTGAAGGCATGCATGATGCGCCTGTTGCAGTTCCCATTACTTTTGTCACTTGCCCTGTAGATCATGTTAAAATCGCCCAGCAGGATCCATTCCGGGAGCAAAGTTCCTTGTAACTGCACTAATTCTTGAAGGAAAAGCAACTTCTCACTTTCAACCTGTGGACCATACACTCCAGTGCAGGACCAAGAGCGGTCAGTGCTACGACTGGTGATTTTTGCAGACAAAGCATGGTGGGTACAAGATATTTCAGTAAGGCAAAAACTCCTTTCCGAGCAGGCAAGAAGGATGCCTCCTCTGGTTCCCTCTGCAGGTAGGAACCCAAAATTGTGAGCGAAATCAGGACCTAGGGTTTCCTGTACGAGTTTCGAATCAACGAGCTGGAGCTTCGTTTCCTGTAAGCAGACGATCTCTGCCTTCGTGTCCTTTACCAATTCCCTAACAACCGCTCGCCGAGCCGGTGCGTTTAGCCCTCTAACATTCCAGCAGAGAATACGGCACTCAGCTGGCATTTTGAACTAAGACCTGCACCCTGCGGGCAAAACCTGCTGTACCTGGCACGGTGACCTGGATAGAAACAAGCTTGGGAAAACAGCAAGTAGAAGATGTGCCTAAGAACAGGCAGGAAGGAAGCACACAATAACTGCGAAGAGACGAATCAACATTAGGGAGGCCCAAACATGGGCAAGGACAACAACGCAACCTAGTCCCTGAACGGACTACACAAGCAAGCTTAGCATTGCTGAGACCAAACAAGCTGACACAACAGTAGAGAAACAGGGGTCCAACCAAGCACCACAGGGTGATCTTGCTAGAAGGACTAACAAAAGTATTACATGAGACACACATAAAGCGCACCAAAAGCCCTACACTAATCTGCCAGCAAGCACTATCCATCAGACGGGCTGGACCTCCCAGCTGTTGGCCCCTGTCGCCGAGGCTAAGTCCAAACCTCCCTGAACACCTGCCAGTTGAGCAAAGGCCTGAAGGATTTCCGGCGTCAAAGGCTTCTGGAAAGCGTCAAGGTATCTGCGCAAGGCAAAGTCATCTAACGGTGAGTCATCAGACACAATGCCCAATTTTTTTGCCAGTTGGAACTGGGCTTTCTCTGTAGCAGTCATCTTGGGGATGCATTTTTTGGCCAAACGAGAGCTGCGACGCTGGAAGGTGAACCTGTGAGGTTTGCAGGTTACACTGATCGGCTCCGGCTCCTCCAAGATTGGCCGGGGAATGTTTGCCGCTGCCATGGAAGGGAAGTCTTCAGTGCGTTGTGCCAAATCCTGCACAACGCTGAGGGAGACGCTTTGGGGCAGAGACGCTAGGAGGTGTTCCTCAACCATCGGGTCCACCTCTGGGGGAGGAGAACAAGACGACAATTTGAAGTCGTCACCCGGTAGAGCTAGAAGCATCTTAGGCGTCATGACAGACGACAGTGGCCGAGTCTCCAGGCCGGGAAGGTGAGCTGAGTCATCCAGAACAAGAACGCTGGGAGCTGTCTCCTCGGCAACGCAGGGACTGCTGGGGCGGCTCAGTCAGGACATGAAGTGAAGCGAAGGAGGATTCCACCTGAGAAAGGAGTCGCCGGCTAGGTGACCTTGATCTCTGTCTGGAAAAGGGGTTAGGAGGTTGCTCCCCTGCCGAAGGAAACTGGTCGTTTGCATGGAGGCAGAGCGAGTGGAGAGAGCGAGTCCTTCCATGGCTTCCGGAGCGCGGAGACCTGGGGGCGCGCCGGCTGCTTGGACCGGGCTGCCTGCTGGGTGGCTGCCCTCCCCTGGGAGGGACATCCCAGCCCGAGTTCCTGCGCCGAATCGGACCTTGCGGAGGTGACCTGTCTCTGTCCCGCGGGGACAGTCTCTGGTGCACCGGCGTCCTTCTAAGCTCCGCTCCGTCCGGGAAGCCAAGGCTCCAAGGAAGGAGGTACTTCTTAGGGTAGTCCTCGGAGGAAGAGACCGGCGACAGCTCTCCACTAACCGGACTGTGAGCCGAGCTTAACCCCGGCCAGGCAGGCGACAAGGGTTCATCTGGGGCGTCAAAGTCCCACACCTGTGCGAGGTGAACGAGAATCTTGTAGGTGAGGAAAGAGGGAGGAGGTCTCACCTACGGCTCAACCCTCTCAATGCCAAATTCAGGGAAGTGAGACGGAGGGGAGTCTGAGGTGTAAAGATCTTGAAGCCACAGGGAGGCAGTCTTGGGGATGGTGTTGACATCATCTGTCCAAAGCCACAAGTTGAAAGTAGCCGATTCACGTTCGGTGGCTGGCTCCTCACTGATGGGTATGACTACACCAGAGCCACAAAGCAGCGAGGTGGCAGCCTGGAACGTCCAAGCATGCCTAGGCAGACCTTCCAGACAGACCCGCGCCTTGAACCTTGCCTGCGCCGCGTCCCCTTGGACGAAACGGGACCATTGCACGACCACGAAGGAAATGTCGTCGCTTTCGAATCTTGGATCGTCCAGCAATTCTGTCTTGAGCTCAAAGGAATTGCACCTGATGAAGTAAGCCCTGTCAGAAGACATTGAGACATTGAAGTCGGATCTGTTCACGCGGTACTGGTCTGCGAGGATTCTCTGGACCTGTCGGGCACTGGTCTCGTGATCTCCAAGGACGAGGAGCTGGACCGCGAACCTGGAGAAATCTCTGTCCATGGCAACAGATTCATCCTCCCTCGAGGCGAAGGAACGCCCGGTTCCGGAACGGTCCGGCCTGAGAGCTGGATCTCCTGGTCGAGGAGCAGGGCCAAGGACCCCCCTCGAGCTCACTAGGCTGAGAGGCCGTGCCATCGGAGGGCCAATCGGAAGCTTAGAGACACGCGCAGAAGGACACCACCTAGCCTTGTGCCCAGACGCCCGGCAGAGGAGACACCGCGGGGGGTCCCGGCAGCTGGAGATGAAGTGGTCTGAAGCGAGGCAGCGAAAACACTTCCCTTTTGTCTTGGATTTAAACAGCTCAGAGAATTGAAAGCTCGACCTACCCGGGGCCGGGCAGTTGAGCCGCGCATTTAACTTGCTTTTCCTCCAATGGTACTTCGGCTTAACCTGCTTCCACTCCGAATTGAAGACCTGAGGCGACTCGCTGACCAGGGCTGCAGGATTTGCTGAAAGAGAATCGCTGCATCGCGGATTCTGTACCTTGGAAGTGGGGGCGGCAGGAGGGGATTTCTTGGCCAGATTGCCTGCGGGGGGGGAGTAAAGGCTGTCCTGAGGAAAAGGTTCCAGGAGAGAGGGGTAGAGCCCGACCCAAAACTGCCGGCTGAGCTCCAGCAAGAGGCGAAGCGGAGGGGGAGTCCTCCTCTTCCTCATCGGAGCTCCAGGAGAGGCGATCGGGCGGCGAGGACGAGGGACGGAGAAGCGGTCCCTGCACCGGAGAAAGCTCGAGGGGAAGGGCAGGCTGGGCAGCGGAGCTGGGCAGCGGGGCCGCGGAGGAGACCGGATCTGGAGGGGGTAGGGCTTGGCGAGGAGCGGGCGAGCTTGGGCGATGGGATCGATGGGGGCGCTGAGCAGCCATACCGAGCTCCGTCGTGTATCTCATCACCAGTAACTGTGCAGTGTTTGGAATACTGTTGCGGTAATTTTTTTTTCGGTGTGTACGTAGACCATATCCTTGCCGTTCATTTTGCGTGGACGGCTGATATATATGACTGCTGGTGTTTGAGCAACCCAAGCATGGCAGTGGACAAACGCTGAACGAGAACATTATTTCCTATATCAGGGAACTGTACTGAGAGCGTTTATGAAACTATATGGTATTAATTATCACGTGCTATCCAATTAATTGTCTATGATGTAGACTTACATGCAGTTTGCAGATACGAAGAGCACGCACGCACGAAGAAGATATCTCGTTCTCGTGTAAATTAAAAAGGTGGTGGAGTGAGAGATGATTATTTAAGCTGTCAACACACTTACAAGGATTACCTGATACATGGGGTTGAGTTGACTGGCTAGCAAGCAAGCGCCTACGGCACACAGCACTACATATTATTACTCTCCATTATTCGAATTGATCATAGTATTATGCTTTAGTCCCAGCATTTTATTTGTTCCACTAAAATTAAACTCTGTGAATCATCAGTACTTGAGGCGCCTACGTACACACGCCCAACTTTTATTCTTCATGGGTCATGCATGCATGCATGACCCGTCCAGCACCTAGCAAGTGAGGTTGTTCCCCGGGTCGACGCCGAACTGCCGGCAGTAGTCCTTGTAGTAGCCCACCCGCGCGTTCATGGCGCCGGGGTTCTTGCCGTTGCACTCCAGGGCGCCGTTGATGGCCCTGGTCGTTGCGCCGAACCCCTGCGGCATGACCTGGTGCACGTTGTTCATCCAGAACCACAGCCCCGTCTTGAACGCCACGACCGGATCCTGCGCCACCTTCTCCGGGTTCCTCAGCCCGTCGAAGCCGATGCTCTTCCCCGCCGGCCCGTAGTTGTAGTTCCACGACAGCTGCAGCGGCCCGCGCCCGTAGTACCCCTTCCCCGGGTAGCACGGCCACTGCTTGTTGTTCGGGTCGCAGTAGTTCCTGCTCGCCCCGTTGATCTCCTCGATGTAGCACAAATCTGTACGTACGTAGTCGCATGGAAGCGAGCTTGTGATTAATCATTAATGCAGCACTCCGTTTATGCCACGCATCAAACGAACGATTCGACTGTTGAGACGTGTTTAATTAGTTGCATTATTTTAGCTTACGTCCGGTCTCGTGCGTGACGTGGGCGAAGAAGGCGGCGATCTCGCGCTTGCCGTCGTCGTTCGTGCGGCCTTTCCCGAAGTCCGGGTACGAGCGCGCGGCGGTCAGGAACGATTGGCGCGTGTAGAAGCTCTTGCCGGGGCACCCGTTCCCGGCCTTGGACTTGATCCCGTTGAAGAACCCCTCGGTGACGACGCTCTCCACGGACACGCCGCTGGACGGCGCTCCGCCACCGCCGGGGCTCCCCCGGCACGGGCCCGCCCGGCACCCTTCGCCGCAGTACTCCTCGGTGGTGCCGCAGTACCCAAACTTGCTGCAGCAATAGCCCTGCTGGCAGCCGCAGTTCTGTGCGCCCGCCGGGCCGGTGGCGGAGAGGAGTACTAGCCCAAGAGCCAAGAGCGCCAAGATCGTCGGCGTTGGTGAGCTTGCCATATCGGAGATTCAGCTCCTAATTGCTTGAGGTTTTGCTGTTGCGCAGCTTGTGTTCTGAGGTGACTGAGATGGCATGGTGCATGGTGCCGCGATTTATATAGGGAGAGTGCGCCGATCTTATCGACGGCATGCGGCGTACGTGGACGTACGTGCGACTACATGTAAACACCGCCTACAAACTTGTACGGAGTTCGTCCGTCAACACGTACCGTCGGCGCCCAACTTGCCGCGGCTACAGGGAAGCGCGCGCCACCAAAGTTGAAAGAGATTGGAAGTTTGGAGCCCTGTACAGCCGTATTCTGTGGAATTCCATGCGTGCTACTGGCTATAAGTCGTTCATTTCTACGTACAGCTCTAGTGATTTTCCGTTTCTACGTAGACTTTTCCATTTCCCGGTAGCTGTACATTGCGCTCGATTGCATGCATGCATCTGCGAATTTATTGCTGGCCAGCTGCGTCTTCAAAAATCAACATCACTGATCAACCTAGAAAGGAGGACAGTAGGAAGAAAAAGGACAGATATCCGGTGTGGGGACTGCAACTCTTCATAGGTATAGACTGTTTGATCGAGTTAACGGATGGTTTGGATGATCAAAAATTCGATAAATTGCATGGTGTTTTTTGGCCAATCCGGACCGTCGATTTTGAATCGACGGTCCCGCATAGACCGCTTAAGTTGCGGTCCTCATGGGACTGCACCGGATCTCCGTCCGAAGAAAAGAGGGTGGAATAATTGTCAATTTTGTGGTACTGAGGAAATTATAAATCATTTATTTCTGGTATATGTCCGGTGGCTAGATTTATCTGGAATGTGGTAGACTGTGTTTTGGTTTTACCAATATTCCTAGAGACATTGATTAATTATTTGATGTTTAGATGGAAAACTGTCATTGTAAACTTAAGAAGCCGATCATGGTTAGTGTTTCAGCTATCTTTTGGGTTATATGGAAATTATGCAATGCAGCTTGTTTTCAAAATAGGATGCTTACAGATCCTATGAATTTTATTAACTTGATTTGTCATTGGTTGAATTTCTGGACACGGTTACAGACAAAGGAGGCAAATCAAGAATCTATCAAGCAGGAATCAAGAGTTCTAGAGCTGGTGGGAATTGAAGTTTTTCAAGCAAGGAGGGGATGGAGGCTTGGAGTTAGAAGAATCGAGATGTAGTGATAGGGATGCTATCTTTTTCAAACCTGTTGCTAGACTTAGAACGCTTCAATGGGGGCAAGTTGCTAGAACAAGTTGTGGTAGAGGTGCCGACTGTGTGATGGGGGGAGAACTGGAAGCAAAAACCTGGAGTACAACAGGACACGGAAAAGTTGGACAGATCATAGCAGAGCAAGTTCCTTTGCTTATATCGAGCTTGTCTCTGTAATTTTGATAGCTAGTAGACTGCTTAGACTACTTTGCTTTAGCTGAAGAACCGAACTGAAGGGGAAGAACCCAGTAGCTCTGATACATTAGGTACCCTTTTTCTCTGTATGTGTATTCGGTATGAACTGCATTCACTTAGTCGTAGTCTCGTAGACATGTAAGACTGAAACTTTGTGGTTCTGATTTCTAATAATAGAAATCGGGTGTTTCCCAAACCTAGAAAGGAAGACAGCCGTAGGCCGTAGCTAGCTACTGGAGTTCATCAGGGATGAACGCAAGATTGGCGTGGTTCTCAGGAGTTTGATGTACTTTGAAGTTTGAACCGCTTCGCAGTAGAATGGAGCCCGGAACCCACCACAACGGGATTAGCTCCATGGGCCTTGGGCTGGAAGAGAAAGATTTGCTTAGATGCACGCGACATAAGTCCATAGCTAATACTACCTTTATTAAACCCCGGAGGTTTTGAGCGCTCTGAGTCACTCCACGTCGCTGCTTCTGCGCGCGCGCGCGCACACAACAAAAAAAAAAAAAAAAACTCTACGAGTTTTATTTTTTCGCTCAGGTTCGGATGCGCTCCTATCATCGTCGCGTGACAACTCGCCTCCTTCTCGATCCTTTCGTTCCCTTCACGTTCTTTCCCCGAACTCGCCATCGATCCAGCGCTCGCCTGCCTCTTCCTCCTCTCCGTAGCACTATCCGGCTGGCTCCCCCTTTCCTCTTCTACTTCCCGCTCCTCCGTTCGTCCTCGCCCCCATCGAGTACTCCGCTTCCCCCTCCTTTGTCCCTCCTTGCCAAGCGAAAATCGGCGCCATCGTCTGACCTCCTCCGGCCGTCCTTAGCCTACTCTCTTTGAATGGTCGACAACCGCCTCAACTCCTGCCGGTGGCCTTGTTAGTTCCATTAGGCGGAGACTTGTGACGATTTGAAGACGCTGCCACTCGCGCAAATCAACCCCACATGAACGCCAACCTGATCAAGTACCCCGCCGAAAATAATAATTAAGGGAATGATTATTTTAAAATTAACCTCAAATTAATAAATTTAAGATCATTTTTTAAGATATCATTTATTATCTTCTTCATCCACTTCCCCTTTTATTTTCGCTCCTCACTTCTCCCACCCCTTTCTTCCCTCTCTAACACAAAAAATTAAAATTAGTATATTTAAACTCAAAATCTTAAATATGAAGCTTCGATGCCATTGCCCCGTGTGTTGTCCTCTCAGACTGTGCGCACGGCAAGGTCCATGTGGTTGACCGCAAAATAGCAAATCCGTAAAAAAAACACCTGATCAAGTACACAGTAGGCACCCCACTTCCTCTCAGGGCAAAAAAAAAAAAAAAAAAAAAAAAAAAAAAAAAAAACCGACGATCTCTCCCGCCAGCGTCGCCACGTACGCCGGTGGAGGGTGCAGAGGAATCCTTCGGTTCTGACGAGGCTGTTTCGGTGACCACTGACCACACGCCGAGGCTGTTCCATTCCAACCGCGCGCGAATCCGATCAAATCATCAGACCCAACGGAACGTGGGAGAGACGAAGCCCGGCGGCCGTCTCGTGCCAGCGCACCGACCCGGCTCGTTCGCGGCGACCGCACCGACGCGTAGCGAACCGATCCGTCGGGCCACCATTCCTCCGCGCGGACGCCGGCCTCCCCTCATAAGGTGGAGCGGCACCTTCCCCGTTAAGCTCCCCTAGCTCCCAGGTCGGAGCTCGAGAGCATAATTCCGAAGCCCCGAAGCTGATCGAGGAGGGAGTTAACAGCCGGAGATGGTGATCAAGGGCGGTGCCCGTCACGTCGCGCTCTTCTTGCTCCTCTGTCTTCGGCCGGCGATGGTGGTGAGAGCATCAAAAGCTTCGTTATGTGCGCTGTTGCTCCTTGCAATGATCAGTTACGTACGTTGGTGCCTGGTGGGACAGACTGCATGCAAAGTTCAATTTTACTCCACTACAAGCTCTTCTCTGCCGACCACTGGTTAACAACTTAACATTAACACTACGAGAATTAATTAATTGCTGCCCCTTCATTGTTCTTAATGTTCTTAGTGGTCTTATGCTAGCTGTTAGTGATGCTAATGTTGCTACCTATATACACCACACAATTGCACGGCTAGTTTCAGCATAATTTTGCTACATAAAAAACTCAAAAGAGAGGTGTTTTTATGCTTTTTTTTTAGTTATATAAATATTAAAGTATGAATAAATGATAGATGATGATTATTTATCATTTCGCTTGTTTCAATATTTATACAACTTGTATTAGAAAGGAAAGCATAGAAGTACCGTGCAAAACTCTAATGTATGTTGATTTGGCTACATTTTTAACGGACTAAGGTGACTTAGACAATAAAGAGTTATTAGTGGAATTGTACACTGCGTAGCCAAGGTAGGCCACAGTATGTAGCACCGTTGCATAGAATTTTTTTTCCCGTAGCCAAGAGGCAGATTCATGGACAGAAACTGTCATGGTAGTCACGCATGACCACCAATTACCAACCATCCCCTAGCTAGCTACTAGAACAGGGATTAAAATAGATGATCAATGCCTGCTCCAGCCGCCGGCCGGCCTCGGCTGAAAGCTATTCACGGTGGAAGAAGGATAACAGGATCGTCTGATCAGCTCCGTATCCTTAGAACTAAATGATTCTCTCCATGAGGTTTCTTTTTCCTTTGGGAAAGGCAACATAGCGAGGTCTTATCCCAAACATTATCGTCTTACTTTGGATAAGTAGGATAAGTAGATCGAATTAGTCATGCAGGGAGAATGAGCCCAGCTTAAATAACTTACAGGAGATAGTAGGACTTATGACATTTTTAAGTGGCATCTAGGGGTGGGCATATAAAAACCGAAACCGAAAAACTGAACCGAACCGAACCGAATTAACCGATTATTTCGGTTTATTCGGTTTTCGGGTTTCGGTTCGGTTTTGATTTTGCTGCTATTCGGTTTTCGGGTTTCGGTTCGGGTTTCGCGTCTGGTTAACCGAACAACCGAAACACCGAACAAAAGTATACGACCACTGAGGTCTGAGGGCCTGAGGCACTGACCACTTGACCAGCCCTGAACCAGTGAACCCCGCTGTAAGTTCACCAAGACCTCAAGTCCCCAACCCGTGACTGAGCCCGTGACCTCCCGAGCAGGCCGAGCGCCGCCGCACCTAAATAGCCAGGAAACCTAGATCTTGCTACCCAATCCGCCGCCGCACCTGCCTCGCCAGACGCCAGCTCGGCGCCTCCTCGCCGGCTCGCCCGATCGGCGGTCGCCTCGTCCGACGTTGCAAGCGTTCAGCGCCCTGCTCATCTACCCAATCCTCGACGGCGCCGCTCGCTTTCGCACTGCTCGCGCCACTGCTCGCCCGCTGAGCCGAGCGCCGCCTCCTCGGCGGCTCTCTCGGCCAGATCTGCGCCTGCCGGCTCTGGCCCCGCCTCCCCAGACTAGGTATTTAGTATTTACTTGCTTGCTGTTGTTGTGTGCTGCTATGTTGTGTGCTTTATTTCGTGTTAAATGTTAATGTGTTGGACACTTGGACTGCTATGCTTACTGCCTTACTTTGTGTCTTTGTTCGGTTTGTGAAGTTGAACATTGAAATTTGGTTAATGACTGTGCTGCCTGGCTGCCTGCTTACTCTGTGTTGTGATGTACTGCTGTGAAATTCGGTTAACCGAAATACCCGAATAAACCGAACCGAATTAATTCGGTTTTTTCGGTTCGGTTTCTGACGTAATTCGGTTCGGTTTCGGTTTTCAATTCCTACAAACCGATTTTTTCAAAACCCGAATAAACCGAACCGATAAAACCGTATAAACCGAATGCCCACCCCTAGTGGCATCCACGTACGCTAGAATGCTAGACAGCGAGTCAGGTGCACTGTTCGCCAGCTTATAGTTCCTTAGATTCATCATTTTTTTTTTGTTTTTTAGCCCCTTGCAGACTTTTTTTCTCTCTCCAAATATAGTCCCTCTCTGAAATAAATTGCAGATTTTGCTCTCAGGAGTCACCTCCCGCACTCGGGGAGATCAGCAGGTTGCCTGCCACGCTAAGATTCCCGTTGAGCTCCTCTTGCTCGGCACGAATCAAATCCACTAATTAATCACTAATTTAATTGTACTACTTAATTAAATTGCTAATTAATCACATTTCTTATAATGTCTTAATTAACAACTGAACCGCATATCCTTCTGAGCCAATGGGACTTAGTGGGTGCCAGAGATTTCTACCGAGCTCTCCTGACGCAGCAGGCGACTCCGCACCTTTCAAGCTCACCAAAGAGGTTAATTTCGCAAATTCGAATAAAAAAAACTAAAGTTGTTAAAAATGAATTTTAGAGGACTAGAAAAACGACAGCTTCTAAATTATCTGAGTGCATTCATGTGAGTAGGGTGTCTCTTATCCCTGAAGTGCTGGCGTTGACTTGTTAGTTCCACGATAAGGAGCCACAGAAATCACATCAGGGTTCTGCATTCTCGCGTGCGTAGGAATATATAGTTCAGAGAAGTAGAATGCGTTCGACTAGTTTACTACCGCAGAATCTCGATCGTCACGTGAGATCGAGATGCTCCTTGATCTCGATCGGAAGCCGTAATATGCAACCATTTTCAACGGCCGTCTCGTGGATCATGATGTGATTGTTTTGAGGGCCATGATATGGGACTACACGACCGTCGCATGCATGCATCTGCATGGGTTGGCCTTTGCTCGAACGAGCCTGTAATTAACTTGCTTGCTGATGCATCATGCATGGGGACATGCTAACCTACCATGTCATGATGTTAACTTATATGTACTCATCAATCATCATAACAAACTAACATACTCTGGACTTGTAGTGCATAACTAGCATCATACGGTTCGTTCAGCATGACCTTGTCAGTTTACTTGGTGAAGAAAAACCTGACATGGCCTGATTTTCTTGGGTTGCTTTACACAAGTATGTACCAGGTTTGACGCGTCATGCCATGCATACTGCAGGCCCGCTGCTGAATGGCAACTTCGAGTACGCGCCGGACAGGGTTTCAGATGGTCGGCTCGAGGGTGATCGGGGAGTAGGCGATGCCGTACTGGAAGATCGACCTCCGGGTTCGTGGAGTGCGTCGAGTCCGGAGAGGCAGGGGGATACCCCGAGTCCTAACGGTGCCGGCGAGGCGTGCTATGGCGTGTGACGCGATGCGAGGCGTGCTATGGCCGAGGGAGAGGCTGGCACGCGGGTCTGGCCGGCCGGGCCTAACCGGTCGGAGAGAGAGAAAGCGCTAAATAGAGAGCGTATTTGACGTCAGTGCGCTTTTTCTATGGCAAACACGATTTTGCAATCAGGTGTCTTGTTTTTTAGAATTTAAAAGGGTTTTTAATTAAGATCATATTTATTTCGGCTTATACTGAAACATCCCCAAAAAACTTCAAAATCTAATTACAAAACCTAATCCGAGTTTAATTGTTCTTGATTTGGATTTAGAGTTCTTGATTCGGTTTTCGTCCTTAAGCCAGAGTTTTGGTTTGGGGTGGTTGGTTCGTACCTTGAAGCCCCGCTTGGACCATCAGTCCTTCGCGCACGTCGGCTCCGCTGCCGCTTGGCCCGGTCCGTCGCCTGCGCCTCCTGGTCCTTCGCCTGCCCCGCTCGGTCCGCCGTCGGCTCCCTCCTCGCGCGCGCCGCGCCGCCGCCGCTGCCTGTCGCCCACGCCGCCATTAAGCCGCCATCCCCCGCACGCCCCTGTCCCGTCGTCTCCCCTCAGCTCCATGCCGCCATCCCATCGCCCCTCTCCGCCCACGCCGCGCACGTCGCGCGACGCACGACGCCCGCCGCCGCTCTCGTCTCCCTCTCTCTCCGCTCGGCTATAAAAGCCGTTGAGCTCCGCCTCGCCCAACTCACCCCGCTCCCCCGCTCGGTGGTGAGCTCCCCTCTCCCCCTCCTCTCCCTTGCCCTCACCCCCACCTCCGGCTGCCGCCGCACCATCCAGCGCCGCCGCCGCCAAACCCCCCCCGCCGCCGCCTTGTCCCGTACCCTAACCCTAGCCCGAGCCCCCTCCTCTCTGCTCGATCGATCGAATCGATCGATCTGTGGTGACACCGCTGGGCCCCACATCATACCCCCGGTTTGCTCGCGTGGGCGGCCGCAGGCCTCGCCCGCGCTTGCATGATTGCCAGGCCAAAATGGGCGTGGCCCACGCGCCACCCACCTTTATTAAAAATAGTGTTTTCTTTTTCTGGATTTATAATTCATTTATAAATTCCGAAAATTCGTTTTAATATCCAGAAAATTCCCGAAAAATTCCGTGAACCCCAGAAGATTCACGAATACATTTCCCGAACCGTCTCGTGCCACTGGGTCCAAAAATGCCCTCCGTTCCTCAGTCCGAACTCCCAAAAATTCCAAAATGCCCAGTTTGCCCCGTTCCTTCTCGTCCGGTTTTCGGTTTCGGTTTTCGTTTTCTCTTTCAGTCGTTGTTGTTCGTTTATTTATGTTATTTTTCCTCTTCCGCGCTAGATACGACCGTTGAGCCGCCGTTGGAGCAGGAGCAGTACCTGGAGACGGATCAGGACCAGACGGACGACGGGAACGACTACCTCGCCTACGGTTCAGCCGATCCGACCGCCGAGCAAGGCAAGCCGTACCCCTTGATCATATTGAACCTATTCATGCCATGTATACTTAGTAATTATTTTATACCGCATTATTTTTGTCGGGGGGTCGGGTAATTTCCATAAATTACCTCGGATGCCACCAACGACCAAGCTCGCTCCCGCCCGAGCCACCAGGAGGTCGTTACCCTGGATTGTCTAATCGGAACTTGGAAGGCTACGCGTTCCGCCCAGTTCCGAGCTCGGGCTCGGGTGGGACCGAGAATGCCACGTATTCCAGTCGATTCCGAGCTCGAGCTCGGGTAAGATGTCCGAGCTCGGTGCCGGCCATCGGCCGACCTTACGTGGTCTCGGGGTCGGTGGGAATAACCACCCGAGCGTAACTTCCGTTGGCCCGTTACGTTTCCCGTGGGAGCGTGGCGGAAAGATAGGATCCACCAGTTGCCACGTTTGGACGAGGTCCAAACGTGCGGGTAGTGGGGTCGTGGGGTTCGATCCTTTGTAAGCTATAAAAGGGTCCCCATCGTGAGGGGGACAACAACAGCAACAACAACACACAGACAGACCGATTGTAAGACAAGAGTCATACACTCAGACACTTTGCAAGAGTATACAAGAGCTGGAGTAGGGCTATTATCTCTTCCCTGAGAGGCCCGAACCAGGGTAAACTGCTGTGTCCACGCTCGTTGAGATCTGGTGATCCGTTCCTTGAGTAATCCCTCACGCAAGAAGGGGTCACAGTTGGTCCCTCCACCAACAAGTAAGCTCGGCGGGGGCCTGTTCCCCAATCGTCGACAATTTTGCTGTATGTTGAAATATTAAAACCCGGTATTTTAGAATGACTTGATACCTAGATAATGCCGACTTGCTCATGGAACTTCCTTGAAAAATATTGAATCAGGTTAAATTCCTTGTAACCCTAGATAATTAATATACGCCATGCTAGATTAGTTTTAGATAATTAGCTCAAATTCTTTCAAAATAAAATGAAATGCTGCCGAGTCTCGGACTCGAGATTTATAAAAGTGCTACAGTCAGGGGGACAGTATCGGGCTATCCACGTGGTGGAGTTGAGTCCGATCCCCGGCTGGTGATTAATACCATGGCTGAAATGGTGGCTGGCACGTGTGGTGCCAGATGGGCTTGTGAAAGGTTGCTAAGGTTTAATCTGTGGCAATATAAGGATAAAACCCCTTGAGCAAAGTAAATAACTTAAGCCCCCGCTCAACCACAGGTCGGGCTGATCTATAGATCTGTCCTCGACATAGCTCAGTACATTAAACATTCCTGAACTAATATTAATTGAATTGGTGGTACTATTCTCTGAGGAGAATAGGGATCGGCCTCCCTGGCAAGGGAGTATACCGAAGGGGTGGAACAGGAATGGGCCGAAGTGACATTCGCTGATTCTCACAACGGTAGGTGCTAATTGGAACAATTTTGGGTTCCAATGTAGCGTTCAGGCCTATCGGTAAACAACTAAATACATGAATGATTTAACGAAATGCTGTGATAATCTCGGCCCGGCCGCATGCATTTAAGTTGCATGTTATCTCGCGATTGGCATTAACGGTCGTAGATATCTTGTGGGTAAAGCTGAGCATCTCTGCAGAGTTAATCAAATGATAATCGATTACGCCGTACTTCCGGTTAATGAAGTTAAGTTTGAAATGGGGTGATACCCGAAACCTCGCTCAAGTAATGTGTTGGAATTGGGATAAAATGGTTAACGTTGCTAAACTTGGAAAACCTCCTTTTACTACTTAATTATGGTTTATGCTTCAAATGTAAAATGAGTTATAAAACAAAACTGCATCCAAATACTTACAACCCTATTGCCATTCTTTGGATAATTCCCTTGCATATAGTATTCAAAAGTTTCCTGTACGACTTGTTGAGTACTCTGTACTCACCCTTGCAACCCCACCCGTTTCAGAATGCGAAGAAGCCGGAGCCTACCAAGAAGTCGTAGATGGCGACTTAGTTTGGTTTTAGGTCTCGTCTGTCGCTCAGGCCTTGCCTGTGGCTTTCTTGTGGTAGTGTACCTTATTCAAGCTCTTGACGCTTCCCTTGTAAAAATTCTGGCCCTTAGGCCTTATATTTAATAAAAAGAGTTGAGTTGCTTTTGGTCTGGCCAAATACTCTTGTCTTTTCCAACAGTTAATCATCCTGGGTAACTGTTGCGAGTCTCGGATTTGCCCCTAAAAAGGCGGTCCGTCACATATACTTTTTAACTTAAAACTTAGAGCTAGCATTTTGCCTTAAGTAGCTTATAAGCACTTAGCTTTTAAGGCAAGCTAGGGTGTTTGGTAACCTGGTTTTTTTGGCTTTTAAGGTATGTCTTATTGTCGAATTGTTTGAAATACACGTAATTCAAATGATATTTTGATGTAATCATCAACATAAAAATAGGAAAAAAAACTGAGCAAATTACACAGAAAAATATGTTGCAGTCTAATGGATTTTTTCGCAACGGCTCATCATAAATCACAAAAAAAATATATATATATATATATATACAATTGCTCATCTCCCTAGCTTGGCCAAAACACAGCACTAGCCAGAACCAAAAAGTCTTGGAACACAGATTGAACATCAATCTAATGAATAATGATGAGCAAAACTTGGTTTCAAACACTCTACATTCAAATTAAGAACAACAATCTGTTTTCCATACGCATCATATCGAAAAAAACCCATGAATAAGATCAAATTGTACAAGACGAAAAGAATGTATGTCGAGAGGCAAATGAAATTAACATTCGCTTAAAGTACAAGCACAGAAAAAGAAGAAGATTTCCACACAACAATAAACTATAGCCTAGCTACTACTATAGTTACAGAACCAGCACGATCTAGCCAAACAACGGTCACCACCAAGCTCTTCTTTGCACAGTTCTTTCTAGAATCGAGACTAATGGACATCGGGAAGATGTTAGAGACGAGTGAATCGGGGAGGTGGGAGACGAGGATGTCCAAGACGGCAACCAACGGCTAGGAGGAAGCCCAACCGGCGATTTCAAGGTCAAGGGTGTCGACTGTCGGGGAAGAAGATCAATCCGGTGACAGGGAGATATCAGGGTCCGCCATGGAGGACAGCTGCTCTATCGACGTGGCGTGGCCTAGAGGAGGCGGTGCGGCATAGCCTAGGGGAGGTGGCGCCGAGGATGGAGGAGGCGAGAAGATTGCAGCCTTGGTGCAGGAGGTGAGGATGGCGACTGGGGAAGGAGTCAAGGACGGCGGCACCTATAACCTGGGCGCGGGGAGAACAGAGGAGCCGGGCGACGGGCATGGGGACGTTGGCTACGCGTCAGAGGTGAGGTGGATGAGGCACAAGGGAGGAGGACGGTGGCACTGGGAAAAATGATTGCCATCGCTGGTCGCCGACATGGAGGCGACCATCCTAGCAAGGGCCAAGCCCTGGGCGACTCGTGAGGGAGGCACCGCCCTCTCCTTCACACGAGAGGAGCAGAAGCGAAGGATGGAGAATGGGAGTTAGGGCTTGAGGAAAGATGTTTTATATCCTGTAGAGGTGGGTAAAAAACTCGATTTTCAGTGGCAAAGGGCTATTTTCAACCCGCAAAAGCAAAAAAAAAAGCACCTCAAGATTGTCTTTTAGCATTTAGTTATACTAAGGCTTTAAGCTTTTTAAAGCCTAGCTGAAAAGCCAGTCGTTTATTTTGGCTTATGTTTTTTTGGCTTTTAAGCCAGTGAAAAAGCCAAAACAAACATGGCCTAAGTTTTAAATTTGCGGTTTGGAGCTTCTGCAACTTCTAGAGCTAATTTAACTTCAAATTTTATAAAACTTTTTGAGGGTCATCATGAGGTGGTACTAATATTATATAAAATTTATAGAATTTTAAATGCTCTGAATTTTTCTCACAAATTCATGTACAACATCAGTTTTAATACAATATTCAGCATTTGAATTTTCAGGAGCATAAACTCGACTCCAAAATTCATACAATTTTTTGGAGAGCCACTTTGGATTATTAAAAACTGAAATAAAATATTTTCAAATGTTAGTGCTAATTTAGATTTAGATTATAAAAATCAGAAATAATAACTAGATTATTGAAAAGTATTTTCTTTAAATGCCAAAATTCCGAAAACCCTGAAAATTTTCCAAAAATTCACAATAGACTCTAAAAACAACTTGGCAATTTCACATCTCATTTCGGTATAAGATTTTGGGATGTTACAACACGGAATATAGGGACTCAAAACCCTCTTCTTTTTATTAGAGTAATTCTCTTTTACAATGGGGTGCTATATTTATAGTAAAAATCCATTACAGATATATTCAGATCCGTCCACAACGAGATAGAGTCCAAATATATTTGGACAACTAGCACGAAAAGTCCTGTCATATCTCAACAAATATGACAATTAATTAGTTAAGATGTTCCTTGTTTGGGGTTAGGACTCTAGACCGGCCACTAACTCTAAGGCACTATTTGGCTAGACTACAATTTCAATCCATCAATATGGATGGGCTAGAATTTTAGTTCAAATTCTCGGTTTACCTACCATGGACCTTATGCTGGAATGGATCTCGCAAATAATGCCTAAAGCTGAAGTCTTTCGTCGAGGCCCGTTTGAGCCTGGTGGCCGGCCCTGTCCGGCCCGCTTGCACTTGCGAGGGGGAGTGACCGGCGCCGCGTCGGCCACTCACGGCCGCGGGGGAGAACGGCCATGTGACCAGAGTCAAACGATCGGCGCGCCGTCCCCAGTTGCCACCCAGGGCAGAACGGCCATTCCGAGCCATTTCCACTGACCACAGCACCGCAGGACCGAGAGATGCCTGTCAAGCCTCCTCGATCGTGCCCGCCCGCAGATCCGCCGCGAGTTTCGCTCATCCCCCCTGAAGACGCAGCGGCCAACGTGGACATCACTCCAAGTAACCTCGAGACCCTTAGCGAGCACGTCTCCTCTATAAGTGCAAACACGGCACTGTAATGTAGGCTACGTGCTTGGGTGAGTTCCATCGGCATTACAGTCGAGTGTTCAAGGTGGATCACTTGCTGTCCCGGAGAAGGCAGCTGAATAACTGATGAGAAGGGGAACAGAGATGGTGCAGGGGACTCGCTGCGTCGCGCTGTTCTTGCTCGTCTGCGTGCCTGCTCGAGCTGCTTCGGCCATCACGGATGGTGAGAGCTTGCAAACTATGGAATGTCTCCCTACTCCTTGCAATGTTAGTTCATATATGCTAGATGCTTGCTCGGTTGATTAATCATGCTCATGCCATTAGAAATTAGAATGTTAAACCAGCCGCGCGTGATGGCCGTACGGCTTATGCACGCATGAGTTCTTAATTACATGTCACGTTCCATGCTCAGGTGCCTCGCTGCCGAATGGCAACTTCGAGGAGGCGCCGGACAAGTCGCAGATGAATGGCACGAGGGTGATGGGGCGCTACGCGATACCGCACTGGGAGATCTCGGGGTTCGTAGAGTACATCGGCTCCGGCCAAAAGCTGGGGGACATGATCCTGCCGGTGCCGGAGGGCGCCTACGCCGTGCGGCTGGGCAACGAGGCCTCCATCCGGCAGCAGCTCAGCGTCACGCGTGGAACGCACTACTCGATCACCTTCAGCGCGGCGCGCACCTGCGCCCAGGCGGAGCAGCTGAACGTGACGGTCACCCCCGAGTCCGGCGAGCTCCCAATCCAGACGGTGTACACCAGCAGCGGCTGGGACTCCTACTCCTGGGCGTTCAAGGCCAAGCACAGCGTCGTGTGGCTCATCGTCCACAACCCCGGCGTCACTGAGGACGCAGCCTGCGGCCCGCTCATCGACTCGTTTGCCATCAAGACCCTCCAGCCTCCTCAACGCGCCAAGGGTACGTAGGATCCTAACATTTCTCAATTTGAAGCTGCTACGCGTAGCTCCATGCATGGTTCGATATGCATGGTCAAATATAACGAAGTATTTGGCACCCCGGCAGATAACATGCTGGAGAATGGGGACTTCGAGGAGGGGCCATATATCTTCCCCAACACCTCGTCGGGGGTGCTGGTGCCACCCATGGACGAGGACGACTACTCGCCGCTGTCCCCGTGGACGGTCCTATCATCCACAAAGTCCGCCAAGTACGTGGACGCGGCGCATTACGCGGTGCCGCACGGCGCCCGCGCCGTGGAGCTGGTGTCCGGCGTTGAGAGCGCGCTGGTGCAGGAGGTGGGCACCGTGCTGGGGCGGTCGTACAGGCTGGAGTTCTCCGTCGGGGACGCGGGCGACGGGTGCGAGGGATCCTTGGCCGTCGAGGCGTACGCAGCGCACGGGAGCGTGAAGGTGCCGTACGAATCCAAGGGCACGGGCGGCTACAAGCGCGGGGTGCTCGACTTCACGGCGACCGATAAACGGACGCGGGTGGTGTTCGTCAGCATGTACTACAGCATGAAGCACGACGGCACGCTCTGTGGCCCCGTCGTCGACGACGCCTCGCTCGTCGGCGTGCACAACGGCCATGCTCGCCGGTTGCTTTTATGATACTACCGTGACGCGCATGGCTCATCGGTTTCGGGACGAACGGTTGAGACTTGTTGGGTTAAAACTTAAAGAGGGGACAAAGTGCGTGGCAGTTGTAAACCTTACTTCGACTTGTATAATGGGTTTATCAGAACGACGAGCCGACTTGAGATTCAGATGTAGTAAGAGAGTTGGGGAAGATATCTTATATAATGGGTTTATCAGCACACTCGTCGGGGGCATCATTGTGTTTGAGTGTGCTAGATTGCTTATACATTGGGGCAGCGGACTTTGGAATGATCAACGTTGAAAATGCTTCGGCCTGACCAAATGCATGTGTTCGCGAAAGGAAAATGTTGAGAATGCCTTGGACGTTGAAGGTGAAGGAGTAGTACGTGCGCCGCTTTGAAGGTGAAGGAGTAGTACGTTCGCGAAAGGAAAATGTTGAGAATGCCTTTGAAACTGGATTGAAACCCATCCGAAGCTAATTTTAGTTTCAAAACACGAAACTCATTTCTTTGAAGTTTGATGTTTCAGTTTTCAAACTTGAGTTTCAGTTTTGAAGTTATGAGTTTCATTAGGTTTCGTAGTGTTTCATGATGTTTCACGGATAAATTTTGTAGTGTTTCACAAATAAGTTTCATTAGGTTTTCTAGTGTTTCATAGAGATCTGAAACTTTCAAGTTAGTTTCTCGAAACTCAGTTAAAATTCTTTTGAATCTCATTTTACATCAAGTTTCAGATTTGAAACGGGACGAAACTTTTAGTTTCATATTAGACGACACTCATTGAAATTTGTTGAGACACGCTAAAACATTTTATAAAAGGGTTTTGATAAGTTTCATTCGGATGTTTTCTTTAGCAATCATCATTCAAATTCTGGGCCATTGGATTTGCTTTCAGATCGATGCACACCCCTCTAAATTCAAGGTGGGTTGATCCTACGGATGTGTATTTTAATCGTACGGTCCAAAGTTTGGATGATTTTTAGGACAAAAACATCTGGATGATGCCTATACACTCCCTTTATAAAAACCCATTTGAAGCTCTATACGTACCGTTGAAAGAGGCGTAGCGAAATTCCACGTGACCACACGCAGGGGCTCGCTCGAGATCCCAACTCCCAATCGAAGCTGCCAGGACGGCCATCTCGCCTCATCTCAAAACCGAGAGATGCCCGCTGTCCTTCTCGTGCCCCGCGACCCGGAGCGTACGTCTCGGCCGGGATCACTCGCCGTGCTCTATAAGTGGGGCCACACGACGGCTTTGTTCGCGACTCTGTTCCATCAATCCCCGTCTTGAGCTCGAGAGTTCGGAGTCCCCTGGCAGAGAAGGGAGATGGGCATGGCGAAGAGGATGCGCTGCATGGCGCTGCTCCTGCTCGTCGCAGTGGCCGCTCAGGCGGCTTCAGCCGTCACAGACGGTGAGATCTCTCAAACCGGTACTCGTATTTTAACTATCTTTAGATCCTTGCGTGTTTTGTGCATTGATGGGGTATTGGCAGGCTCAAATATTTCCGTTAATAAAGCTTCCCAGAGCTTATTCACACTGGTGCATGGGAGCTACTGAAAACTTGCTGTTCATTTCTTGTTATTTTTAGTTTGTGCTGTGATGTTAAAGTGCTGTGTTAGAGTTGTACTACTAGTACGTAATCAACTCGGTACTTGCTATCACCATCTACTTGCGCAGACTAAGATACTCCATACAACACTACAGTACTACAATATTGGTTGGTTAAAGATACTCCACACAGTACTACGTACAATACTACTGTACTGGTTGATTAATGTCAAGTTCTCCACTATTAGGTTCTCCCTCTGTTTATAGATGTATACCGGTAGTTCATCGTGAAAATACCTATTAGTTAATTTTTGTGGTTTTAATTAACCAATATATTTTGATAGAAAAAAATATCAAATGTTTATGTTGTAGACTGCACGTATGTTCAAAACGATAAACATTTGTAATTTGTAAATAGAAGGTAGCTAATCTGGCTTGTGAACAATCCCTTAATATCAATTATATATGCAACCCATGTTCCCACAAATGCCGGAGTTGACTTGTACTTCCACTATACGTCTATACGATCCATGAGAGACTGGCGTCGTAGAAGGATTCTGATCGCCGTATCATGTAGTATCAATATCATACACGTTGTTCCCCACCGTTTTCGCATGGCACTCATCGGCATAGTTCTTGGCTGGTTCTCTCTCTTTAGATGTACAGTTGGGACAAAAATAACTAAACGAGCATGTTACAAGTAGTCCAATGCACACAGGGAATGATCTGTTTGTGAAACTACAATTTCTATGGCTTGATCGTGGAAATAATTAAGAGAGCTACTAGGCGACGCTATACCGTGTAATCAGACCACAACGGTATAGTATCTAAGCTTCATCAATTAGTTTATATTAAGTTTCAAGTATTAAGTTTCATGTCTGAAACTTGCGAAACTTGTGAACCGTACTTCTTGAAACTCATGGAACATATTGAGCCATGTAAGCTTCATCAATTAGTTTATATTAATACCTGAAACTTAATATCTGAAACTTAATAACACATCAGACATAAAAATACTAACCTCTTCATCATCGTCATGACCATCAGCTGCAGTTTCAGATATACCGTCGAAACGGGGGAAAACGGTATACCGTTTTGTAGGATTTCTGAATAATTAATCGGGGGTTGTCAACCAGCTGGCATTATTTAATCATCTTGGTAAGAATATCAAGTGGCTACTGGCAATGATTTATTAGTGTTCTAAAGTTCGACCAACCTCAACTCAAGTACAGTACGATGGAACATATATAGAAGAATTTAAGCATCTCGCCTGAGCTCAGAACTCCACCGCTGATCATTTTCAGCTGCATGGACATGCTAACCAGTGTGCACTGCAGTCTGTTAGAACTAGAGTACAATCTGCATCCATCAAGGTCATGCCCAACTTAAAATCCGTAACAAATTAGTTCTAAAAATGTACCGATTGCGCCGGCCGGCTCCCATTTCCCGGCCCCCAATTCTGCAGCAAGCTCACTGATGAGTGAAGAATAGCCTAGAATGACCCAAGTATGTTTGTAAATGTAAGAGTTGCTTTACCATCTTATGGCTAAGATGTCAGACGTGCGATCAACATGTGTGGATACCGGACAGGCCTATTACCAAACGGCAACTTCGAGAACGGGCCGGACAGGTCCCAGCTGAACGGCACGGTGGTGACGGGACGCTACTCCATACCGTACTGGGAGATTTCGGGGTTCGTGGAGTACATCGAGGCCGGGCAGAAGCCCGGGGACATGATGCTGGCGGTGCCGGAGGGCGCGCGCGCCGTGCGGCTGGGCAACGACGCCTCCATCCGGCAGCAGATCAGCGTGACGCGGCGCACGTACTACTCCGTCACCTTCAACTCGGCGCGCACCTGCGCCCAGGCCGAGAAGCTGAACGTGTCGGTCGCCCCCGATTCGGGCCTGCTCCCCGTGCAGACGGTGTACAGCAGCAGCGGCTGGGACTCCTACTCCTGGGCGTTCAAAGCCAGGCATAGCGTCGTGTGGCTCGCCATCCACAACCCCGGCGTCGAGGAAGACCCGGCATGCGGTCCCATCATCGACTCCATCGCCATCAAGACCCTCCAATCTCCCCGGCGCACCAAGAGTACGTAAGATCGATTCCGACATCTTAATTTGAAGATTCAACTTAGTAATTAATTGCTGTGTCTGGCTCCAAGAAATCAACAAGCTAACTAGCCGGTAATATATACAACTCGAGCAGGCAACATGCTGAGGAACGGGGACTTCGAGGAGGGGCCGTACATCTTCCCAGACTCACCGTGGGGGGCTATGGTGCCTCCGATGGACGAGGACGACGTCTCGCCGCTGCCGGGATGGATGGTGATGTCGGACACGAAGGTCGTCAAGTACGTGGACGCGCAACACTACGCGGTGCCGCACGGCGCGCGCGCCGTGGAGCTCGTGGCCGGCAGGGAGGCCGCGCTGCTGCAGGAGGTGGAAACCGTGCCGGGGCGGACGTACAGGCTGTCGTTCTCCGTCGGGGACGCGGCCGACGGGTGCAAGGAGCGCCTGGTCGTGGAGGCGTACGCGGCGCGGGCGAACCAGCAGGTGCAGTACGAGTCCCGGGGCACGGGCGGGTACAAGCGCGCCGTGCTCGAGTTCTCGGCGGTCGCCACCCACACGCGTGTGGTGTTCCAGAGCTTCAATTACCACATGAAGCCCGACGGGACGCTCTGCGGGCCGGTCGTGGACGACATCTCTCTCGTCAGCGTGCGCAAGCGCACTGCTCGCCGGTTATTCATGTAGCTAGTTTTGTCGCAGATCGGAGCGTTTTTACACGGTTCCTACCGTGTGCGGATCGCATGGAACATGTACGTATTTGCCTCGGAGCTTTAATTTTGTAAGATGTATTTCTTTACACAGGCAAATTAAAAAGACTTCTTGACACAGAGGAAGGAGATATTGAAAATAACTGTTAGAATTAAACGCACATCTAGGTTTAATTTAATCCAAAAGTAAATCATGAACAACATGTGATTGACTATCAGTAACGAATAACAGGAGCATACTATAGATGCATATGCTAGAAGACTACACATATATCCATCTAATGTGCTCACAATCAATAGATTGAAAATAAACAGTAGAAACATTGTAACGTCTTGTTAGGTAATGCGAGATGGAGCGATGAAGCGTTGTAAGCGCGTCTGATGCCGAGGCGGAAAGCGCGCCGCAATGAGCGCGATGCCTAGCGGCCGCTCCTGAACGTCGAGGAAGACGAGCCGTGACGGTGGCGTGGAAGCGATCGCGCCAGCGCTTCCCAAAATCCTGATTCGTCCTCTCCGGTGCAAGAACGAGGGCGGGCGGTTTCGAGACACCTTTCCGTTCGTTATTTGGTGCGCCGGCGTCTGGGGCGAAGCGAACTTGATGGCGGCGCCAGCGAGAAGCGGCAAACGCTAGGGCGCGAGAAACTCTATTTTACCCGGATGACGGCGACGCAAAGATATAAAGGAGCCCTAGTAATACCGTCAGAATCGAACACGACTCGAGGACGTCCCACGATCGGAGTCCATTACGGGATGCATTACGGTGTCCTTATCTCATACTACAACCGCGATTCCGAGTAGCAAAAGAGTAATGTCGCAAAAGGAGGCTGCGCCACGCAAAGCCCTGGACCGAATTCGGCGGACCATTCACGCAGTGCCGACGCCCGCGCCGCTTCGTGCCGTGCGATGCCCGTGCCCGAGCCCGAGCCCGAGCCCGGCCCGGCCCGGCGAGGCGAGGCGAGCGCGCGCGTGTGTATTCTTTCTCCCTTTCTCCACATGGTTCTACCATGGTGTAGCACACTCCACTATTTAAACTAGTGCTCACCACTTTAGGCTAGCAATATGGTACTATTGCTAGTGCACATGCTCCTCATGAGGTGGGCCTTTGAGATTTTCTAGGATTTATTGTCTCAATCAAATGGGCTTGGCCCAAATAATCCAACAATCCCCCACCAGATCTCAAAGTCCCACTGACAGTCTTGCCTGTTCCCAAAGTCATTAATATACCAAAGATTTCGGTGACAATGGACTATGCCTTGAATTGCACCTAGGACTCCAAATTACACTCACCACAACTTGAACAATGGACTAAGCCTTGAATTGCAAGTTTTGTGCGATCGAGTTTCATTTAAAGCCTTAGGCGATACTAGGCTGCCAATAGGCTTCCCCTCGGGTGGAGCATATAAGTCGTACTCCATGGTCTCTTCATGAGCTTACTAGAGATTACCCAAGTCTCATAGATCATGACTTTCATGATCACTCTCATATAGGTGTGTTCTTTCAAGATGCTCTGTAGGATGACATCTTCGCTAAATAAAGCCAACGAGAACACATTAAGGCAAAAGCCAACCTGCCATCTGATTTCGAGAGTATTGCATCTTCACTTGGAACTAGTTAGAAAATTACTCTCCTCCAGCTTAACCAAGTAGCTTGTTTTTCCCAGACCTAATTCACGGGATCTCCGATCACATAGGTTGGAGTTACCGCTATGGTATAACTCACATGGGTCTCATGCCTAGTTCCTTTGATGCGTTATCTATCACATTCCGTGATAGCCCTTTAGTGAAGGGATACGCTGTGTTTTTAGCCGCCTGGATATAATCCAATGCTATCACTCCGGAGTTTTTCAATTTCTGACGGACTTCAAGCGTCTTTTCACATGTCTTGAGGATTTCAAGTTATCTTTAGAAGCTGTTCACTTTAACAATAAGCTGTTTGATTGTCACAGTTCATAAGAATGGCCGGTATTGGTTTTTCAACCACGGAAGATCCATCAAGAGTTCACGTAGCCATTCTGCCTCAACGTTGGTTGTATCCAATGCGATCAATTCTGCCTCCATAGTTGACCGTGTCAAAATAGTCTGTTTGCAAGACCTCCACGACAGCGCCCCACCAAGTGTAAACACATATCCACCGGTGGCCTTAATCTCATCGACATCGAGATCCAATTTGAATCACTATAACCCTCTAGTAATCTTGAAGGGTACCGGTATAGTGTATTCCATAATTTCTTGTACCCACCAAGTAACGCATAACTCTTTCGAGTGCACGCCAATGATCATCTCGGGTTAGAAGTAAATGGCTCAATTTGCTTACGACAAATGAGATATCGAGCCTTGTAGCGCTAGCCAAGTACATGAGAGATCCAATGATCTCGAGAGTATTTCATTTGATCTCTAGCAATTCTCTTGTTTTTCCGAAGAATCACACTTGGATCATAAGGTGTTGGAGAAGGCTTGCTATCAGAATAGCCAAACCGACTCAAAACCTTTTCCACATAATGGGATTGAGAAAGACTAATCCCATCCTCACTTTTGACTAACTTGATGTTCAAGATCACGTCACCTCACCGAGATCTTTCATATCAAAATTTCCAGACAGGAAAGACTTGACCTCATTGATCACATCAAGGTTTGTTCCAAAGATCAAAATGTCATCCACATATAGGCACAGAATAACTCCCTCACCCCCACCATGGCGATAATACACACACTTGTCGGCCGTTTACATAACGAAGCCAGCTTGTGTCAATGTTCTATCGAACTTCTCATGCCATTGTTTAGGTGCTTGTTTAAGGCCATAAAGAGATTTGATAACTTACACACCTTGCTCTCATGTCCGGGTAGCACAAATCCATCTGGTGATCCATGTAGATCTCCTCATCTAGCTCTCCATTAAGAAAAGCTGTCTTCACGTCCATTTGATGGACAATGAGACCATGAGAGGCAGCCAAGGATAAAAGTACCGGATGGTTGTGATCCTAGCAACAGGAGAATAAGTATCAAAATAATCCTCTCCTGCCTTTTGCGTATAACCCTTAGCCACAAGTCTAGCCTTGTACTTTTCACTAGGACCATCAGGCCTTAGTTTCTTTTTGAACACCCACTTACAGCCCATGTGTTTGCAACCATAAGGCGATTCTGTGAGCTCCCAAGTTCCGTTAGGCAGAATAGAATCCATCTCACTACTGATTGCCTCCTTCCAAGAGTCTGCATCGAGAAGATGCATAAGCTTACGAAATAGAGGTGGGAGTATCATCCACAAGGTACACAGTGAAATCATTACCAAAGGATTTAACCATCCTTTGTCTCTTGCTCCTCCTAGGAGCCTCAGCATCATCCTCCTCAGGATTTTGCTCGGGTATCTGCTCGTAATCCTCGGTTGTGCAATAGGTTCGGGAATTATCTCAGGATTTTGACTAGAAACGCTATGCAAATCTTTCATGGGAAATATGCCCTCAAAGAAGGTGGCATCTCTGGATTCCATGATTGTACCGACGATCATGTCGATACCTCAGACTTTACTACTAAAAATCTATAGGCAATGCTCCGATGGCGTATCCCGAAAGACACAATCCACTGTCTTAGGTCCAAGTTTGCGCTTTTTAGTTATGGGCACATTGACTTTCGCCAAGCAACCCCACGCGCAAGTATGAAAGTGATGGTTTTCTCCTTCCCATTCTTCATATGAGGTTTTCTCCTTATTCTTAGAAGGAACTTTATTCAAAACGTGACAAGAAGTCAACAGGGCCTCCCCACCATTCCTTAGATAGACCTGAGTGTCCAACATGGCATTTACCAAATCGGTTAGAGTGCGGTTCTTTCTTTCGGCAACCCCATTAGACTGGGCGAATAGGGAGGTGTCCTCTCATGAATAATTCCATGTTCCTTACAGAATAAGTCGAACTCGAGAGAAGTACTCACCGCCACGATCTGACCTAAGCCTTTTGATTTTTCTTTCTAATTGATTTTCAACTTCAGCCTTATAGACTTTGAAGTAGTCTAAAGCCTCATCTTTAGTTTTCAACAGATAAACATAGCAGTATCTAGATGCATCATCAATCAGAGTCATGAAATATCTTTTCCTCCTTTAGTCAACACACCATTCATCTCACAAAGATCTGAATGTATGAGTTCTAATGGTGCCAAGTTTCTCTCCTCCGCTGCCTTGTGAGGTTTGCGAGGTTGCTTTGATTGCACACAACTTTGGCACTTAGAACCTTTGACAAGAGGGAATTTTTGGAATTAAATTCATACTAGCGAGCCGAGTCATACAACCAAAATTTAAATGACATAACCGTGAGTGCCAAACATCGGCTTCACCTCCATTGGAAATATCACAAATATGGTTCACAACTTTATTGCAAAAATCGAAAGGGAAAAGCGGAACAAGCCTCCGCATTCATAGCCTTTACCAATAAAAAGTCCATGCTTAGACACGACTACTTTATTAGACTCAAACACCACTTTGAACCCTTCTCTACATAGAAGGGAGCCACTGACTGTGTTTTTATTTATTGAGGGGACATCTTTGCACGTTCTTTAGCTGCACGATCTTTCCCGAAGTAAACTTCAGATCTGAGTGCCAACACCAAGAACGAAGCATTCGAAAAGTTTCCCATCAACACGGAGCAATCCCAAGACGGCCTGGTAAGAAGAGAACAAAGAGAGATCGGCACACACATGAACATTAGCTCCAGTATCAATCCACCAATCGGTGGTCCGATTTCTTGAAAGAACAATAGATGCGTTACCATACCCGAAGTTCCTCCTCGGTATTGCCAATGGTCACGTTGTGAGACTTTGAGTTCGTCCTTGCTCACCCTTCCTCGCCTTGCGATTTGGACCTTTGTTTGGCCCGTGTCCAATCTCACCGCAAACAAAGCGAGGCTTCTCATCTTTGTTCATTGACTTCTTCTTCTTGAAATTAGTGGTTTGTTTGGCTTTATTTTTCCCTTTGTTCTTGCCATGTGAGAACTGTTGCACCACATTGGCGCTAGATCGCCCCTCAGTTCCTTTCACAGGTGCATCCTTAGCTCGAGCTTTCTCCTCAACATCTAGAGACGCCAATCGATTCTCAGCAGAAATCTCTTGTCTCTTATGTTTCAGAGATGTGGCAAAATTCCTCCATGAAGGAGGTAATTTGGCAATAATGCCCCCACCACAAACACAGTGTAATCGGATTTTGAGAAGTTCGAGTTCCTGGCGAGAACCTGTATCTCATGAGCTGCTCAACTACGTAACGGTTATCCACCATCTTGTAGTCATGATATTGCTCCATGATATCTGATTCACGCCCGACATCGGAAGCACCGAACTTAGCATTGAGCATCCCATAGTTCCTTCGGCGTCTTTAATGTGCATATACACATCGCATGACGATCGGCAAGAACACTAAGAACGGCTCCCACAAAGAGTGTGTTGGCATCCCGATATGCCTTCTCCTTTTCAGGAGTTGGATCCATATCCTCTGGTTTGCCGCTCGACACCCGAACACGTTCATAGCCGTAAGCCACAAGGTGACCCTTATGTCCGCCATCTTTTGAAGTGCACACGGTGAATTTTTCGGCCTCGATTGCCTCGGCAAAGCCGACCATTGATAAACCTAAGCGCCTATAATCAGGTTTTTGGATTGTTAGAATTAAAGGCACATCTAGGTTTAATTTAATCCAAAAGTAAATCATGAACAACATGTGATTGACTATCAAGAACGAATAACAGGAGCATACTATAGATGCATATGCTAGAAGACTACACATATATCCATCTAATGTGCTCACAATCAATAGATTGAAAATAAGCAGTAGAAACATTGTAACGCATCTTGTTAGGTGCAGATGGAAGCGATGAGACGTTGTAGCGTCTGCATATGCCGAGGACGGAAGCGCCGCGCCGATCAGCGCGATGCCTAGCACCGCTCCTCGAACGTCGAGGAAGACGAGCCGTGACGGTGACGTGGAAAGCCGCGCCAGCGCTTCCCAAAAACCTGATTCGTCCTCTCCGGTGCAAGAACGCGAGGACGGACGGTTTCGGAGACACCTTTCCGTTATTTGGTGCACGCCACAGACGGACGGGCAGACTTGATGGCGGCGCAGCGAGAAATCGGCAAACGCTAGGGCGCAGAAAACTCTATTTTACCCAGATGACGGCGACGCAAAGATATAAAGGAGCCACAGTAGCGATCCGTAATCGAACACGACTTCGAGGACGTCCCACGATCGGAGTCCATTACGGGATCTGTTACGGTGTCCTTATCTCATACTACAACCGCGATTCCGAGTAGCAAAGAGTAATGTCTGCAAAAGGAGGTCGCGCCACGCAAAGCCCTGGACCGAATCGGCGGACCATTCACGCAGGTGCCAAGACGCCCGCCGCCCCGCCCTGCGTTCGAGCCCGAGCAGCCCGGCCGGCCCTACGAGGCGAGGCGAGCAGCGTGTGTATTCTTTCTCCCTTTCTCCACATGGTTCTACCATGGTGTAGCACACTCCACTATTTAAACTAGTGCTCACCACTTTAGGCTAGCAATGTGGTACTATTGCTAGTGCACATGCTCCTCATGAGGTGGGCCTTTGAGATTTTCTAGGATTTATTGTCTCAATCAAATGGGCTTGGCCCAAATAATCCAACAATAACTAGATTATCTCTAATTATCATCATTAAGCACTACTCTCAATGTATGTGTGTAGAGCACTAAAATAAAGATAAATATTTATTAGAGGTATAAATAGAGGAAGTATTATAGTAATTTTGCATTGGAATATAAAATACGCTCCGTATTTATGGACAAAATTATTAAAAAAGATAAATTTTATAAACTTAGACCGAAGGAGTAAAGGCCAATTAGCTTTTGTCAATGATGGCCGGTATCTGTAGTACTGTTTTTAGGTTCTATCTGCATCGTATAGCGGGTCATCTGGGATTTCTGGAAAATGCTAATTCGTCTAATTTGGCTGGAGTCGCGGCGACAATCTACCGGGTGTGCGCAAGCGCCCGTCCAGTCTGCGTCAGACAAACTATCTCATCCCAACCCACCGCGCTGCATGCGCACTTCAACCACTAGCGAAACATTATACTGCTCGAGCCTGGCCGACCCAACATGCACGTGTCGTGTCAGTCGTTTCTCGTAGAGGTGTTTTTATACTTTTTTTAGTTATATAAATATTAAAACATAAATAAAAAACAAATGATGATTACTTACTCCTTCGTTTACTTTAAAATTTGTGCAACTTGCATTAAGAAGGAAAACAGAACAGCACGTTGCTACCGGTGGCCCGAGAGCCGCCATATTGGGCGCCGTGGCCGTATGGAAACTGAAAGTGGAATGTTAAGTTGATTACAAAATTAATCATTGTATATTAAATCTCAGTATCAATAAAAAATATTAAGAATATCCAAAAATAGTCACATAATAGATTAACATAATTGTCGGTGTTTCGGGCACCGGCTAGTGAATTTGTATAGGTCGACGGGGGTGCACGCAGCACGCTCCCTCTCCTCGAACGGTTTGACTCAAGTGAGCACAAGATGTATACTGGTTCGGGCAGAACGTCCCTACTCCAGTTCGTGTGGGTTGGATCGTATTGGTTTTTGTCGGGGATTGGCTATCTGGCAAAAGACCACGGTACCCCCGTGTAAAGCTAAACCCGCCGACCAAGCAACACTAAAAGAAGATGCTCGGGAGAACGAAACGAGCATCCCTCCTTCTCCTCCGAGCATGCGCATTTGCACCTTCGCTCACAGAAGCACCAAACACACCCCCCCACGAGCAAGCATGCTCGTAGAGGCCGCGACCTGCTCGGGTGTTTTGGTCGGAGTGCCCGGTCAATGCCGCGAGGAAGGAAGGTGGCAACCAATCAGCCGGAGATCAAGGGAAATCATACCCGAAATTCAAATAACGCCCGGGTCAAGGGCAGTAGATCGTAAGTACGATTGCGCGGCGCAATCCCAGGAGGTAGTTACCTTCTATGTACCTCTAGTCGTAGTATTTAAACCCCCCTGAAGATCTGTAACAGGGGAGGGACACCAAGATAGAACACAATACACTGGAGTAGGGCTATTATCTCGACGGTGAGAGGCCCGAACCAGGATAAAAACACCGTGTCCCCCTTTTTCTTCTTCTCCCGACCTCGCGTCGCTCGAACGCCCTCTTCGATCCGTACGACGGGGCTCTGTTGATCCCCCATTCAACAAGTAAGCTCGACGGGAGCCCGTTCTCCAATCGTCGACAGCTGGCGCCGTCCGTGGGGACGACAGTTTGATTCCCGTACGGATCAAGATCCTCGAGGATGCCGAACTCGGGAGACACTCGGGACCTTTGTGTTTTCGACCACGTTGAAGATGACGACGTATACTACGCCGCCGACGACGCGGCCAGGGTGACCGATCCTATCGGTCACACTGAGTCTGGGAGCCCTTCCCCGGACACGGGAATGCGAGGGCAGGGCCTCCATCCCCCAGACATTACCTTCGGGGACCCCGAGGATGACTGTGATGAGCTCTACGACGGCCTGGACATACCGGACGACCTAGAGCTCGACCGAGAGACTGCATCTCAAGGGGATACAATGATGTCCCCATCGCTCTCATCCCGCTCTCGTCGGGTCAACGTGGCCGGAAGCCGTGCGGAGCCCAGAGAAGGATCCTCGGACGCTGCCAAGCACGACCCCTACGAGGCGGCCAGACTCCACCTGGAGGCGTCCTTGGGAAAGACCCTCGCGAGCATTCGCCGCCAGGCAAAGGGGGGGCGCGCTTCCACGGAAAGGAACTCTTGTGGGTACCGAACTCCCGATCGCGCCCCGGAGCGTCGCCAAAGCTCGCCACCGCCAGTTCACCGGAAACGGGAACGGTTACAGGCCTTGGCGGCGGTCGTGCGTGACCTGCGTAGTTTCCCCGAGCAAGCAGACTTAGAGGCCGTGGGGCGTGGTCGTGGCCGAAGATTTGGAGAGGCTTGCCGCCGAGCTAAAGTCTCGGATCCTCCTCGTGGCCGGATGCAGGAGTGTTTCCGGACCATCACAACGCTTCCCGTGGCGCCGCACAGAGGTGAATCTCGGAGCCATGTTCGGAGATCGCCCGGATCGCTAACCTGATCCGAAAGGCCGGAGCGATCCGCAGAGCGACCGAGCGATATCCGTGATAATCGCCAGATTACGAGCACTCTGAACGCTCCACGACCAGGCGGTCGCCAAGACGACCGTCGCATGAGGTTTTCTCCCGACCACCGCAAGACGGGCGTTGGGTGGAAGACCAGCGTGGAGGCCGCTATGACCGAGGATTTCACCGCGAAATCCCGAGCCGGTTGCCAGGCCTTCACGAGCTCCCTCCGAACGTCGCATGGCGAACAGATTCAAGCCCGCCATATCGAAAGGTTCAACGGGACCCCGAACCCGGACGAATTTCTCTCGATATATACCACCGCCATCCTTGCCGCGAGGCGATGAGGGTGATGGCAAATTACTGCCGACGGTTCGACGGAGCCGCCAGACGTGGCTTTTAATCGAAGGAAGGCTCCATACGGTCCTGGGGCAGGCTCGGCGCCCGCTCAGCAAATTTCGGAGCATTACATCCGCCGGGAAAGGAGCGCGACTGGAGCGCTTGATACAGACGGACAGGGAAACCTGCGACAATTCGTCGAGGTTTATCCAGGTCGGAACTTCGATCCCGAACATATCGGACGAGGCGGTCGTCCGGGCTTTCAAGTTCGGGGTACGAGACGTGCGCTTCACGCAGGACCTGGAGATCCACCCGATCTAACGGCGAACGAGCTCTTCCGAATGGCCGATCGATACGCCAACGCAGATGAGGCCGCCCAATGGAAGAAGATGTCGGATTTAAGGAAGCCGCCGCCTCAACCTGGCTTAGAGACCTCGGCTAGCAAAAGGGCTCGAGTGCAGAGACAAGAAGATCAAGAAAAGAAAAAAAGCGACCCTCGCCCGACCATGGTAGCCGCGGTGGAACAACAACAACCCGAGCAACCCGGCCAGTCACGGGGCTTAACGCCTTCGGGAAGAGGACAACCACACAGGCCTCGAGGACGAGGCGACCAAGCGGACCGACGAGGCGACCAAGCGGACCGACGGGCGACCTCATCGTCTGGCTTCACCAGCGACGCAGGCACGACCTACGGAATTGCCGAGCGTGGACCTACCGCTGGAGCGATTTCTGGCGAGGGGCCCATGCCAACGCTTCGAGCAGGGTGAAAATGACAAAGGAAAACAGCCCGCCGAGGAAAGTGAGGATGACATGGAATACCAAGAACCAAGGAATCACATAGCGGTCATCTTCGGGCTCCTCGCCTACAAGTCCCGGGACTTAAAGGAGGCCGCAAGGAAGTGCACCATGTTACCCGGGTAAGCCTCGGTCTGCGGTGAAATGGTCGGAGGTATCCTCGACCTTCTCCAAGGACGATTGTCCCCTTGGGATGACCAAACCCAGAGGCTTCCGATGGTCGTGAACCCCACCATCGGCAATACCGTCGTCGGTCGGGTCCTCATAGACTCCGGAGCTCTTTGGACCTTATTTCAGCCAAGGTTTTGGACGAGATGCTGATTCCTCGTTCCAAAATCAAGAGTGTGGCCGTGCCCTTCTTGGGATAGTTCGGGCACCTCGATCAAACCTGCAGGGCAGGTCGTCCCGCCCGTAAGTTTTGGCGGCCCAAGTAACTTGAGCGGAGCTAATCACCTTCGAGGTGGTGGACTTTGAGTCGGCCTACAACGCCATCCTCGGCAGCCGGCCTTGGCCAAATTCATGGCCGCCTCACCACGCGTGCACGGTGCCTGAAGATTCCCGGACCGAACGGAGTTATAACCATCAAAGGGAACCACAAGTCCGCACTCAATTGCGAATTTAAAGAGCCTTAGATATGGTCGGTCGATTACCCACTCGCGGTCCCGACCAAGAGCCGAAGCATTCGGCCTAAACTTGCCCTCGGCTGGAGGAGAGACCAAGGTACATTCCGCTCAAAGTCGGAACCGGCCAAGGTCATTCATTTGGGATCTTCCTTAGATCCCAAATAGGAACTCGAGCTCGTCACCTTCCTCCGGCAAGGTCGGATGTGTTCGCTGGGAACCATCCGACATGCCCGGGTCCCAAGGGAGGTGGTCGAGCACAAAGCAGCGGTTCACCTCGACAAAACCAAGATGAGACAGAAACTTAGACGCTTTTCCTAAAAACAGGCAATCATCAGGAGGAACTTGATAAACTCCTAAAAGCTGGCTTCATCGGAGAGATCGAGCACTCCGAGTGGCTAGCCAATCGATTGGTCGGGAAGAAAGGAGGCAAGTGGCGCATGTGCGCCGACCACACGGTTTGAACGCAGCTGCGTGCCCAAAAGACAACTACCCGTTGCCTCGCATAGACCAATTGGTGGACGCGACGGCAGGTCACTGAACCATGAGCTTCCTAGACGCCTATTCAGGCTATCATCGAATCGACTGTCGCGCGAAGACGAGGAGAAGACTTCCTTCATCACCCGTTCGCATTTTCTTACGCTATACGACCATGTCTTTCGGTGCGAGAAATGCGGGAGCAACCTTTCAACGCCTCATGCAGAAGACTTTCACAGACCAAATAGGTCGAATTTGGAGGTCTATGTCGCGACATAGTTGTCAAAAGCAAGAGTACTTCGGTCACGTTGCTTTGACTTGGAAGAAACTTTTGTAACCTCAATAAGCATCGAATAAAGCTAAATCCAGAGAAATGCGTATTCGGCGTAAAGGCCGGCAAGGTGCTCGGCTATATGGTCGGGCCAAATGGCGTTGGGGCTAACCCGAGAAAATCGAAGCCATTGAGAACATGAGGTCGCCCACATGCGTAAAGGAAGTACAAGCTCGACCGGAAGAATGGCCGCCTTAAGCCGGTTCGTCTCCTACCGGGGAGCGAGGACTACCTTTCTTTAAAGCCCTCCGCAAGCATGATGGCTTCACGTGGACGGAGGAAGGCGATCGCTGCGTTCAAAGAGCTAAAACAGTACCTCTCCCAACCGCCCGCCCTCGTCACACCTACGGCCAGGAAGAATTGCTATTATACTGGCGGCAACCCGCAAGCGGTAAGCTCGGTGTTGGCGTAGAGAGAGATGGTACCAATGACCTATCTATTACGTCGGCGAAGTACTTCATGGACCAAAGGAGCGTTACCGAGGTCCGAAACTCTTGTACTCATTCTTGATGGCCTCCGGAAGTTGTGTCACTACTTTCAAGCGCACAAGATCGTGGTGCCGACCGGCTTCCCACTCAGGAGATCTGAAAAATCGGGGCGCCCGATGGTCGCATAGCCAAGTGGGCAATGGAGCTCGCCGAGTTCGATTTGGTGTTCTCGGCCGCACGGCGATAAAATCACAAGTCTTGGCTGATTTCGTGGCGGAATGGTCGGCTCGGCTCCACGGCCAGCCGGAACCAATGATTCAAGGGAAAACTCACGGACTACGTATTTCGATGGATCCCGAGCATACGGCGCTGGGGTGGCGTCATCTTGGTCTCCCCGGATGGAGAACAGCTACAGTACGCCATCCAACTACATTTCGCTGCGACTAACAACGCGGCGGAGTACGAAGGCCTTTTGGCCGGACTTCGGGCATGTAAATCGCTAGGAATCCAACGGCTCATCGTGAAGGGCGATTCACAGTTGGTCGTAAACCAGGTCAACAAGGAGTATCAGTGTTCCGATACCTCAATGGCGCTGTACCTGGCTGAAGTAAGGAAGATGGAGAAATACTTCAAGAATTTCGAAGTAATCTACATCCCCAGGAAGGATAATTCCCTGGCCGACCAAATGTCTAAGGTCGGTTCCTCTCAGACCACCGCTCCGGTGGGGGTGCTTGTCGAGCACCTACATAAGCCCTCCATTCCCTCTGAAGAGGAGGCACCAGAGACCGGCGGTAGGGTCTCCTTCCTCGAGCAAAGTGCAAATTGGATGACGCCATTCATCCAATATCTTGCGCATGGGACATTGCCCGAGGAAGAAGCCGAGCGTTCGGCTAATAAGGCGATCTTCTCAAGACAGATCGATCGAAGACGACCTATACCGGAAAGGCGCATTAGGGATCCTTTCCAGATGCGTCTCTCAGGAGGAAGGCCAGTACCTTCTTCGTGATATCCATGAAGGAATGTGCGGAGCTCACTCGTCTTTTAGGACGCTTGTGAGCAAGGCCTTCCGACTAGGGTACTACTGGCCGACGGCCTTGACGGACGCACGGTCAATCGTAACGACCTGCCGGGCATGCCAGTTTCATGCTCGAAAAATCCGTCAACCGGCGTATGCCCTGCAAACCATACCACTCTCGTGGCCGTTCTCAACCTGGGGGCTCGATGTCCTTGGACCCTTCCCCCGAGGTCAGAAAGGTTGTAAGTATTTGCTCGTGGCCATCGACACTTTCACTAAGTGGATAGAGGCCGAGCCCGTCTCGACCATCTCGGCCCAGGCGGCCAAGAGATTCCTCCGCAGTAATGTGGTAACTCGGTTCGGGATACCCAACCGTCTTATCCTGAACAACGGGACCCAGTTCACCGTGAACTGTTCCAAAGTTATCGCGAGGAGAGTCGGAACCAAGGTCTGCCGCCTGCGTGGCGCATCCACGAGTAACGGAGCGGCCGAAGCGAGCAAATGGGCAGCTAGTCCAGGGCATAAAAGAGGGTCTTTAAGACCCTCAACCAAAGACAAGCAAGATGGGTGGATGAGCTTCCCGCCGTTCTTTGGTCTGTCTCGCACCACGACCCGCCGAGCCGCAGTAAACGCCTTTCCGACTTCGTCTACGGTGCGGAGGCCATTCTCGCTGCGAAATCGTCTTTGGGTTCCCCAAGGGTGCAAGCGATCGATTCCGTCCGATCAAGAAGTTGAGCGCCTCGTCGACTGGACCTCGTCGAGCGACACGCGAGCGGGCGTTGCTCGGTCTGCGGTTTACCTCTGAGCTCTTCGTAGGCACGCGGCCAAGACAGTCCGACCTAGGGTCCTGCAAGTCGGCGACATGGTCTTACGAAGAGTTCAAGACCTGTCGAAGGCCAACAAGCTAACCCCAAGGTGGGAAGGACCCTACACGGTCGTGTCTACAGCACGCCCGGGGGCTGTTCGCCTCGCGATGCGGATGGTCGGAGCTCACCAAAGACTGGAACATCGATCAACTGCGTAAATTCTACGTTTAGACGAGTACTCCTATCTCGCGCCCCTTGCGTTCTTTCCAATAAAACGTTTCCCTCTTTCTCGTGTTTCGTCCTCGCTTTGTCGAACGAGCATCGTCGTCTAGCAGCATTGCAGACGAACTTATCCGACAAGTATGTGCGCACCATTTCCCTTGGCCCCCGGCCGGATGCTCGCCCAATCGTTCACTTTCCACAGTAGCTTTTCACTGTATGCGTGGTCGGGCGCGAGCATCCACTCTAAGCCCGGTTCAGTGACCATTCGGGTATGGTAGCTCTACGTGATGTTGGTTTAAAGTTCGTCTACTCTGTGCTCGCATTTTTTCTCGACGCAACCGACCTACTTATATCATTCAAAAAATCGTCACGACCAAAGCGACCCTTAAATTTTCCCATGAACAAACTCGTGCTCGCAACAGTAAGGGCACGACCTTTGTCCATGGCAGGGGCTCCGTATGATAGGAACGTTCCGTCCCTTCTTACCAAGGATCCTTTGCTCGTATCCATGATATATGATCTATGCAGGGACTTGTTTTCTTTGCTCGTATCTATGATATATGCTCTATGCAGGAACTTGTTTCCTTTTTTCTGCAGAACCGGGATCATATGGGCATATGTTGAAGGCAAACTCAAGAAAAACAGGCAAGGACCAAACACCTGCGAGTTTGCTCATTTAACCCGAAGCGTTGTTTTTTTTACAGGGTTACACGAGCTAAAAATAAAAATAAAAAAAAGGAGCTAAGTCCTACGCTCGACCTGAAGGGCAGCAAGTTCCTCCTTAAGGGAGTCGACCTCCGCCTCCAAGTCCAAAACTTTCCGCCGAGCGGCACGACCTTCAGCCGCGCTGTCCCGAAGGCGCTGCACCTCCTTGAGCTGGGCCTCTTCGCGCTCCCGAGCTCGTTGGAGTTCGGCGCGCAGGTCGGGGACCTCCAGCCGCAACTTCCCCAGCTCCTCGTCAAGCTCGGCGCACTTCTGCTCTGAAGTGCTCTTCGCCGTCTCGCTCTGGAAGAGCTGGTCCCGGAGCCCGGCGATGAGGCTCCTCGCCGATTCCACCGCTTCAGTCGGCCTCGCGCACCTCGAGACTCGACGCTCAAGATCGGCGATCTTGGCGTCTTGCTCATGGTGATGGTACGACCAGTACTCTTCTGCGGAGACCGAGGAAGCGTCGATATCCTCCATGGCCTTCGCGGCAAACTTCGGGCAGAAAGAGAAAAGAGAAGGGAAAAAGCTGAGCAGACTCCCAGAAGGTCGATCACAGGAAAAAAGAAGGAACATGAAACTTACCAGAAGAGCCGGTGACCGACCTTGTCCTGAAGCTTGGCGGTCGGTCGCGCCAAAAAAGAAGGGATTGACCAAGTCATCCCGGACGGGCGCCGGTCTTGCTCCTCCTGAGCACCCGGTGCTCTCAGGAGAGCAACGGCGTCACCACCGTCGACCAACCCCGGGTCGCCCCGAGGCTGATCCTCCTCCACGGCAAGCGGCTCGTGGCTGCCTTCCCCCTGGTCGGACACCGCGCTCGGGGGCTGTACGCCAACCACGAGCGCTGCCACTCCTTGCTCCGCGGCTGGAGGCAGTTGGTCGTTAACGACCACCTCCGCCTCTTGTCCCTCTGCAGCCGGAGGCGACCAATGCTCTGCGACCGGAGGCATTGGATCAAGGGCGATCACCTCCGCCTCTTGTCCCTCCATAGTCGGAGGCGACCGATGCTCCGCCGAGGCGTTTGATCAAGAACGATCGCCTCCGCCCCTTGCACCTCCGTGGCCGGGGACGCCTGGTGCCCCAAGGCCGAAGGAGTTAGGTCGGGGACGACCTCCTCCTCTCCTTGGCTCACGGCCAAGGGTTGTTGGTCGGCAGCGACCAAGCTCCCTTCCTCGGGGCTCGGCGCTGAGCCTGCGCCCATGATCGTCTCTTCGCAAGGGACCAAGGCCAAGGCGTCTTGGTCCTCAGTCCCCTGCGGCTCCTGCTCCTCCGCGGCCGGAATAGGTTCCACGTCCGCTGAAGAAAGCACGGGTCCCGCCGAGGAAGCTCGGCCCGCTGGTCCGTGGCGCGCCGGCTCCTCCCCATCTCGGCCATCACTTGGTCGACAACGCGGTCGAGCTCGGCGTCAAGCTGCAGAGTCGATAATCTCCTCTGCCATCTGGCGGAAGTCCAAAACGACATCCGAGCTATCACGCCCACTCCAAACAGGGTGGGGTTAGCCCGAAGAAAATCACAAGACAAGAACAGAATGAGAGAATGAAGCAGGAACCTACCTTACGCGTGGCGAGCAGCGCCATCCTCCTCGGCCTCCTCGCCGGGCCACGCAGGCGACCTGCCGCGGCGGCCTCAGAGGCCTCGGCCACGACCACGACAGCGCTCCTCCGCGGCGTCAGCGGCACGTGCCATCGCCGGTCGGCGTCGTCCATGTCGACCTCTTCGGCCGAGGCTGTTTGAGAGGTCGACCTCCTGCTCCTTCCGACTGCAGCGTAGGTGGCCTCCTCTTCTTCCTCCTCCTCGGGGTCATCGACCACCCGAGTAAGCCAGTCTGGAGGGCCTTGATCCGCCTCTCCACCGCTCCTTGGTCGGGAGGGACCTGGCCTCCTCCTCGGCCTTCCTCGCCTGCTCGGCGAGCTGTTCCAGTCGGCTCATCAGCTCCGGCCTCCTCCGTTTGAAGTCATCAAACCAAATTCGGAGTTCGCTTACCTCCTGACGGTCGGCGTACTCAAGGTGCGGCGTGGGGTCTGGTCGGCTCGGCGCCTCGGCCGCTTAGCGCGAGGAGGCGGCGGATACTTGGCGGCCTCGACTCGCCGTCCTCTTGCGGGAGCCCTGGCGTCTTTGGCTTGCGGCAATGACTGCGGCCTTCGACACCGCAAGCTCAAGGGCGACCTTCTCCTGCAAACAGAAATCGGGAGGAATAAGCTCGGAAAACATGCCCCCGAGCGGAAGCAGAAAGATGTACTTACCGCGTCGCCACGGTCAAAGATGTTCTTGGGGACCTGACGATTGGGCGTCAGCTCCTTCTCTTTCGGGGCGCCGAACATCTCGGCGACCCTCTCGTCAACCCAGTCCGTCCTCGGAGCTGCGTCGCAACCAAAGACTAAGATAAAAGATATGTATATGTATATGCATAGCACCGATCACCAGAAAGCAGCGATGCTCGGGAAAGAGGTCCAGGAACATACCTGCGTTGTCCTCGCGGGTGAAGTCATGCCACCCGGTCACCTCGAAGAAGGGATGCTCGCGGCGCCTCAGGGGGGACACCCGGTTGAAGGTGAAGTCCCGGGCGATATCCCGACCAGTGAGCCCCATCTGGGCAAGCTCACCGATCGTCCTGAGCACCCGCTCTTCCTCAGGTTACGCAGGCGGGCGCGCCGTCTCGAGGGCGGAGCGTCCTCCCCGATAGACCAAGCGGGACCCCTCCGCCTTCTTACAGTAGAACCAGAGGTCGGCCCAACCCGACACCGAGTCCTTGAGCGGCGAAGGGGTACTCGTATGGTCGGTTGGGCCGGAGGCGAAGATAAACGCATAGCCGTGAGCCATCCCGCCGGTGCGGAAGGGAATAGAAGTGAAAGAAGAGGCTAGCCGTGGGCATTACACCCACGTAAGCCTCGCAAAGATGGGAGAAGATTGTAGAGAAAGGATAGAGTTGGGGTGGAGATGAGAGATCTCGCACCCGCAGAAGGCAAGCACGGAGGCGAGGAAGTCGCTCTCGGGCAGACGAAGCCCGTTGATGGCGTACAACTCGCAGGAGACGATCTCCGTCTCCCGCGGTGCCGGCGCCGCATCATCCCCGGGCACTCGACCCAAGCCTGGGTCGACGTACCCCTCGTCCGTGAGCACCTGGAGCCTCAGCCGGGTCATCTGGCTAACCTTGAAACGCGCCATGGCCGAAGAAGGAAGGGGAACGAAAAGGGTTCTTGGGCGCTAGGGCTCTTGGAAGATTTTTGGCCGAAGACGAGCAAAGAGACAACGTGACCCCGACCTCTCCCGGTAGAAAGGGTTAAAAAGACAGCGAAGGGGCAGGTTAGAATCGCCGCCTATCACGTAGCGACACCTGGCTGGAGAAAGCGCGCTTTTCGAGAAACTGCCGTACCGTTACAAGGAGGCTTCTCAGAGAAGGAACCGCAGAACAACCAAACGACGCGCCCACGCGGAGCAAGCCTGTGGCGGTAAAGAAGTTCGTCTCCCGACGAAAAATGGTCGTGAGCCACGACCAAACGAAATTCAATCCCCTCAAGTCTTCTTAGGCTCAAGGGGAAGCCCGAGGGTTCCCCACTTGAACCTCGGGGGCTAGCTGTCGGGGATTGGCTATCCGGCAAAAGACCACGGTACCCCGTGTAAAGCTAAACCCGCCGACCAAGCAACACTAAAAGAAGATGCTCGGGAGAGCGAAGCGAGCATCCCTCCTTCTCCTCAGAGCATGCGCATTTGCACCTTCGCTCACGAAGCACCAAACACACCCCCACGAGCAAGCATGCTCGTAGAGGCCGCGACCTGCTCGGGTGTTTTGGTCGGAGTGCCGGTCAATGCCGCGAGGAAGGAAGGTGGCAACCAATCAGCCAAGATCAAGGGAAATCATACAGAAATTCAAATAACGCCCGGTCAAGGGCGTTAGATCGTAAGTACGATTGCGCGGCGCAATCCAGGAGGTAGTTACCTTCTATGTACCTCTAGTCGTAGTATTTAAACCCCACGAAGATCTCAGAATGGGAGGGACACCAAGATAGAACACAATACACTGGAGTAGGGCTATTATCTCGACGGTGAGAGGCCCGAACCAGGATAAAAACACCGTGTCCCCCTTTTTCTTCTTCTCCCGACCTCGCGTCGCTCGAACGCCCTCTTCGATCCGTACGACGGGGCTCTGTTGATCCCCCATTCAACAAGTAAGCTCGACGGGAGCCCGTTCTCCAATCGTCGACAGTTTTCTTCTCTTGTTCGTCCTCTTACACGCTTGCCCCTCCCGCCTTTATATAGGCGAGGTGGGAGGTTACACTGTTGGTTTGGAAAAAAGAGGAAAAGACTGTGCTCTCGGTTGTCCGAAAGTGGCGGGCTGATGGGACTGGCCGCCGGCTCCCCCTGCCCTGCTGCTGGTCGCCGTAGTTGCCGCGCCGCTCGTAGTAAATGCGGGGGTCGGGAACTTGTGCCGCTGCGTCATCGTCATTATGGCTGGCATTTAATGCGCCCGATACGCAATAAATGCCGTTGCTTCTCCGGGATATCGGAGACCAGGTCGTGGTTTCGGACCTTACCCGGCGGTCGTAACTTCGGGCCTTGATCGGCCTTGGTCGGCCCGTGCGTCTTTTTGGGCCGCTGAGGATACCCATGGTGCGGGTACTCGTCAGTAGCCCCCGAGCCCCCGGGCAGGTCGAAGAGATGCCCGGGGGTTTTGCCTCCGTCCGCTTGATACGCTGACTTGATCGAGTCTCTGGCCGGGTCTTGGCCCCGTGGTGTAGCCCCGAGCCCCGAGCTGGTCGGAGAGCGGAGTCGGGGTTGCGCTTGTCCGTGCCGCCGCCACAGACGGGACACCAGCTGCGCTTTGTCGGGGATAGTCTTCGACCGGTGGCGGCGCACTCCGGTGGAGTGTAGCCCCAGCCCCTGAGCCGGTCGGAGAGCAGGTCGGGGTTGCGCCTTTGTCCGGCCGCCGCTTCATTGCATCGGGACACCGGATCGCGCTTTGGTCGGGATAGTCTTCGGCCAAGGCTGTAGCGCACCTGGAGTGTAGCCCCGAGCCCCCGAGCTGGTCGGAGAGCAGGTCGGGGGGTTGCGCCTTGTCCGGCTGCTGCTTCGCCGTACCGGGACGCCCGACTGCGCTTTGTCGGGGATAGTCTTCGGCAAGTCTTGTGGCGTGGGTGTAGCCCCGAGCCCTGGTGGTCGGAGAGCGGTCGGGTTGCGCCTTGTCCGGCCGCTTCACAGGGACACCCGCTGCGCTTTGTCGGGATAGTCTTCGGTGCGTCTTGGCGCCTTCCGTGAGTAGCCCCGAGCCCTGAGCCGGTCGCTCGCCCGGCGGCACGCTGATGCTCGCTTCGTGATTCGTTTCACGCCGGAGCTGGGCGAGTTCTTTGTCGGGTGGAGGGATTTACCATCATCCGTGTTTTACGCCCGTCCGCAGTGTGGGACCTGGAGGAGTGAGACGCAGCGCTTGCCTTCGCTGGCTCGGCGCCGCTCGTGGAGCTTCAAGCGAGTGATCCGGTGGAACCTGGTGGCCCTCGCGAGGGGTCGCCTAGCGGATGATCCGGCGGGTATCCGACCCCACTTGGGGTGATCCATGAAGAACCTTTCCTTACTCGATCCGTATCGGACCTTGGACCGTTCGCCGATCCAGGGTGTACTGGCCGCCGCCTGGCCGACGGACTCAGCGAGAGCGCGAGGTATGGTCCCGACGTGAGTTTTAAAGCGATTGGTCGTCCGCCGACCCAACTAGGGGCCCGGGGCTCGCCTTGTCCTCACCTCTTGCTCGTTTTTCGTCATGGTGGAGCCGGATTCGTTTTTGCGGCTGGTTTCTCGCACCCCCCAGTGCTGGGCCGGGCCTTAGGCGCGGTCTGGCGAGCTCTCGGACGGCCCTGGGGCTTCGGTGTCGTCGATTGTGTCCCCGGTCCTGCCTGGGAGCGGAGATTGAGAGGGCGCTGGGAGCGCTTTTCGAGGTGGCGCATGTTCTTCCTGCGGTTTTTTGACAGTATTTAACATTTTGCGGGGGTTTGGTAACTGGCGCACTTACCGCGACGTGGATAGGTTGTGGAGGAGGATCAGGCCGAGCTGATGTTTTTGCGAGCGGTCGGCCGAGAGATCCGTGATCGGGTGCTGGGGCCAGTGGACTCTTAACCAGGCTCGAGCTCGCTGAGGAGCACCCTGGCCCGCGTGCCTGACCACGTGGAGGCTTCGGTGGCGACCGGTGCTGTTCTCGGGGCTGCCTCGGCACTGGTTTGTACGTTCCCTTACTATGACGGCATCGACCTTGATACTGTTAGTAGCGGGGTTGCTGCGAACCAGTTCGAGGAGGAAGTCGACGCCTTGGAGCTTCGGGTCGAACCGCACGCCAGGGCGATTGCCGACCGGGTTTCCCCGACCGACGTCCTTCATAGATGAATGATAAAGGGAATTTAAACAGTTTTTTCTTTGCTCTCTCTAGATTTGTAGGGAACTGGTATGTGTTTTGTCCCTGTGCTTGTTTTTCGCACCCTTTGTTTGTAATGGCCACTTTTACCGTCCATAGCCTTGGGGACCACAGGGGTCGGGCGTAGGTTGGTGTGTGTGCTCTACAAAGTGAGGGGGCGGGAGAAACACGAGAGCGCTCAGGAACGCGCCGGTCGGGCCAGCGGCCAGTGGGAGGGTGCTCCCGACCAATCGTGGGTCGCTCCGCTTGGGCACTTCCTTCTTCCGTTAAGTACTATTTCACAACCGTAGCCGCCGGGGCGTAGGCCGTAGTACTTCCGGTTGAAAGTTTGGCGACTTCAGGAGGACCCGGCAATTGGTCGTGTTACCAACCCACGGGACTCTTATAGCCCCCGAGTGGTGCGAGGCGGTTTGGCTGTCACCGCCGCGCGCCACTTTAAAGTAGCAACAACAAATGCAGGGAAAGGGGATATTCACTTATCTTTCTTTGCGACCGGCGAGACTCTCGAGGCGTTTTTTGTTCAACGTAGAGAATCGGCGACGCTTTGGTTTCCGCACCGTTAGTTTTGACGCTTCGGCTTCCACACCATCGTCTCGGAAAGGCGCGGTCGTAGTTAACGCTGGCGGGTACCCCCTCAGCGCGTCGTCTGGCTGCGTATCGCCTATAAATAGGCGGCGGTGGGCGCTGGGACTTCATCGGCCGACGTTGAGGCCTGCGGCCGACTCGCTTTCATGGTCGCTTTGCCCTCTCAACCTTCTTCCAAGGTCGAGCCCACCTATCGATGAGATCGATCGACGCCTTTCAACAAGAGGCGGAGGGCGAGGAGTTGGAAGCGGCAGCCGGTCACTTTGAAGCGGCGGCCCCGTCGGGTGACGAGATTGATTGGGAGCTGCTGGAGCTGGAGGCGGAGGAGGAGGAGCGGAACGGAGCGCAGGCGGTCGTCGAGCCGAGGAACGGCCGCCGCGAGCGCCGGCGGTCGGAGAACAGGACGCCGTTCCCCCTCGTGCCCCTTCTCCTTCAGGGAGCTTGGAGTCTTCCGCGACATCCAGGCCCGTGCTAATAAATGCACTGCCGGTCGCCCCAATCACGCTGCCGTACACCTCTCCGTCTGTGGACCCTTCTGTAGCAAGGCCCGAGTTCCCCCGGGAATCATAGAGGCCAAAAAAAAGGGGGGGGCGGGGGGCTTTCGGCTCTTGGCGCCGCACCCGGGCAGATCGAGGCTCTCCCGTCGCGGATTTCGGCGACCCGACCAGTTTCTGCTGCGTTTTGCGGCAAAAATTGTGCGGGAAGCTGAAGCCGCGCTTGGAGAGGGACGATAAGTCCGGAGATCACCGAAGCGAGGAGGACCCTAGAATAAGATAAACTTTTTGGTTTTTTAGGCTTTACGTTTCTCAAAGAATGTAAATGCTGTCGAATCGGAAGAAATAAAGGTGTTTGGATTCTTCGGAGGTTTCGTGTGCGCTTTTTCGCTATTTTTTCGGGTGTGCTTTTCCGGTGAAGCGCGCCGGGATCACCGTTCTTGGGTCCGAGGGGACCATCCGAGCAGTGATCGACGTGTTCAAGCGTTTTTCCGAAAAGTAGGCGAAGAAGTTTAACACGAGCGTCAGACTCCGACGCTACGCGTAGGCTCGACCAAGGGTCGGGCTGCTCACGGTAGTAGACGAGGTAAAAGAGAAATGGGCTAAGGGTAGAATCGTCTTAGCTTTTCAATATTCCAGGCGTTGGACAAGATGTTGCCATCGGGATCCTTGAGCCGGTAAGTGCCGGGTCGAAGGACTTCCACCACAGTAAAGGGGCCTTCCCAAGGAGAGGAGAGCTTGTGCTTGTCTTTGTTGGACTGAACCTGGCGCAGGACCAGGTCGCCTACGTTGAACGCTCGACCTCTAACCTTGCGGTCGTGGTAGCGCCGTAGTGCCTGCTGGTACTTGGCTGAGCGGATGATGGCGATATCCCGCGCTTCGTCGAGCCGGTCGACAGCGTATTGTTGAGATTCGAGCCCCCAGGTTTCGTCGAAGGCTCGAACCCTTGGGGCGCCGTAGTTTAAGTCGATTGGCAAGATGGCCTCCGCCCCGTACGCCAAGAAGAATGGCGTGAATCCGGTCGATCGTGTTGGGGTGGTCCGCAGGCTCCAAAGTACGGGAGGCACCTCAGCCGCCCAACGTCCCGCGTATCTCTTCAGTCTTTCGAAGATCCGTGGTTTGAGCCCCTGTAGGATCATGCCGCTTGGCGCTGCTCGACTTGGCCGTTGCCAGCGGATGGGCGACGGCTGCCCAATCCACGCGAATCTCGAAGCCGTCGCGAGCTCGAGAAACTCCTTCCCCGTGAATTGCGTTCCGTTGTCGGTGATGATGGAGTTCGGGACTCCAAACCGGTAAACGATGTCGCGGATGAAGTCCGCCGCCTGCGCCGAAGTGATGGTCGTGATCGGCTTAGCTTCTATCCACTTGGTAAACTTGTCCACCGCGACCAGTAGGTGGGTGAAGCCCCTAGGCGCTTTTTTGAAAGGCCCGACCAGGTCGAGTCCCCAAACGGCGAAGGGCCAGGTAATAGGGATCGTCTGGAGGGCTTGCGCTGGGAGATGAGTTTGCCGGGCGAAGAATTGGCACCCTTCGCACGTCCGGACGATTTGTTGAGTCAACGATCGGCCAAGAGAAGCCTTGTCGGAAGGCTTTCGAGCCAAGCTCCGCGACCAGCGTGGTGTCCGCAAATTCCCCGTGGATGTCGTGGAGCAGCTCTCTTCCATGGTCGGCCGGGATACATACGGAGGATCGGAGGGGCTCCTTTTGTAGAGGTCGCCGCCGATCAAGACAAAGGATTTCGCTTGTCGAGCGAGGCGGCGAGCCTCGGTTGGGTCGTCGGGAGGGAGCCGTCGGTCACCGTCGATGAAGGGTTTTCTCAATCGGTGCTTTGGTCATCGGGGCGTTGCGGCTCGGCTTGGTCATCTCGACCTCGGCCGGGTCGTCTGGCGGAGGTGCTGGCGAGTCACCCATCCGGTCATCCGGACGGTCGAGTCGGATGGATGCTTGGTGTAGGTCGAGGCGAAAACCCAGGCGGGACCGGCCCTCTGCGAGAGGCAAGATTGGCGGATGGTCGGCCTCACCAGTTGTTTCGCTGTAGCTATGGTGAAGCTCAAATCCCTTGAATTTACTGCTCCGGTTGCGTACCTCTTGACAATAGGCTGCCATCCGGCTGTCGCGAGGTTCCGCGGCCTTCATGACTTGGTCGACAACCAGTTTTGAATCGCCATGCACGTACAGCCGCTGCGCTCCGAGGTCGGCGGATTTGAAGGAGCCCGATCCGGATTTGAAGGAGCCCGATCCGGATTTGCGGGAGTCGGGAGCAGACTTCTGGGTCGTGGCCCGGAGGCCGGCGAGTTCGGCGGACGCGACGACCGCCGAAGCCAACTCGCAGCTGTAAGCGAGTTGAAAAGACGCGGTCGCGGTGATCACCCCTCGCGACCCGGGCATCTTCAGCTTCAGGTAAGTGTAGTTGGGGATCGCCATGAACTTCGCGTAACATGGTCTTCCCAAGATGGCGTGGTAGGAGCCGGCAAAATCCACGACCTCAAAGGTGAGGGTTTCGGTGCGGAAGTTGGCCGGGCTCCCGAACGTGGCCAGGCGGTCGACTGCCGGCGGGTGGGCCTCCTGGCCAGGGACGACGCCGTGAAAAGGCGCCTTACTTGGTCGGAGGCTTGGGCGGGGGATCCCCATGGCGTCGAGGGTCTCGACATAAAGAATGTTGAGACTGCTACCACCGTCCATGAGCACCTTGGTCAGGCGCTTTGTTCCCACAATGGGATCGACGACAAGCGGGTACCTCCCTGGTTGCGGGATGTGGTCGGGATGGTCGGTCCGATCGAAGGTGATCGGGGATTCCGACCATCGAAGGTATTTGGGTACGGCAGGGTTTACCACGAGCACCTCCCGGTAGGCAAGCTTGAGCTGCCTCCGGTCGGCGTAGCTTGCCGGTCCGCCAAATATCATGAGGCATCCGTCGGTTTCGGGGAAGCCGGCGTCCGCCCCTTTGTCTCCGTCGGTTGGCGCTGGGTCTTGCTTCTTCCCTTTGCCCCGCGGCGTCGTGGGGGTTCCGGAAAGGAAACGTTTTAGGACCTCGCGATCCGGTACTTGTGCTCGACGGGTATCCGTGGTTCGGACACGGACTCTCCATCGATTTCTCGAAATGGTCGGGGGTTGCGATTCTGCGGCTTCCCCGGTGGTCGGCGGCGCGACTATGCGGTCCTCGCGGACTGTTGCCGTGGCGCTTCCGTTTGTCGGGGCGGTCGGAGGAGGGGCTGGGCTCGGCGCGATCCTCGCCGACTTCCCTTTGTCGAAGATGATATCTACGCCTCCTCGCCGAGGCGTGGTTGAGTGGCGATGTCCAAGAGTTCTTTGGTGGTTCTGGGCTTCACGACCCACCTTGTGGACCAGGGTCTTGGAGGTAGTGTAGATGAACGCCCCATGACATCGGCGTCGCGAATGTCGTGGAGCTCGTTACCTTGTTGGGAGAAACGCCGGATGTAGTCCCCGAGGTTCTCCCTGGTCATTGCTTGCAGACTCTTCAGGTCCCAGGAGTTCCCCGGTCGCTTGTATGTGCCTTGGAAGTTGCCAACGAAGTGGTGTTTGAGGTCGGCCCAGTCCCTGATAATGTTGGCGGGCAGGTACTCGAGCCATGCTCGAGCTGAGTCTGCCAAGTAGATGGGGAGGTACTGGATGACGAAAAGATCGTCTGTGGCTCCCCCTGCTCGGCATGCTAACCGGTAATCCTCTAGCCACACGCTGGGGTTTGTAGCCCCTGCGTATTTGGCTATGTTGACCGGTGCTCGAAACCTGGCAGGGAATCTCGCGCTGCGGATCCCTTGACAGAATGCCCGCGAGGCCATCGGGGCTCGGGCTGCCGATCGCGTCGTGAAGTATTGTCGGCGACGTACGTCGGGCCGGTCGTTCGCCCTTCTTCGCGCTGAGGGTGGCGCGAACGTCGCGTTCGTCGCCCAGCGTTGGCGCACCGGGTGCGTGATGCCTGGTTGCTCGGGGCGATATCGCCCTTGTTTTGCCGGTGGCTGCAGAAGCGCGGCGCGGACCGTCTGAGGAGGCGCCCGAACGCTGTGATCCGGAGCCATGCGCATGTTGCGCGGCTGCTCGTTCCACCAGCGCTCGGAGGTTCTGGTGGGTTGCCTTGGCCGCGGGATCATCTGGCTCAGGGATGCCGCGGAGCAACATTGCTGCCGCGGCGATGTTTTGGCCGGCGTGTGGGAAGAGTGATGAATCGTCGGTCCCTTTGACCAACAGGTGGTGAACCTGGTGTGCGCGAGTACGTGCGCCGCTAGGTGCAGTGCATCAGGTGGATCTTGATCCAGATCGGCTTGAAGCTTGTCGAGCTCGGCTTTTGAACCTCCAGCTCCTCGCGCCCGTCGCTGAAGGTCGGGCGAAGTGCAGTGGTTCTCCTCGATCTTATTTGGAGGAGAGTCTTCGGCGTGACCGGGGTAGCGGAGGGGTCGTTTGCGCCTGCCGCGATTTTTGGCTCGCGGTAGCGCGGTCTGTTCTTATCTCTCCCTCCGCTAGAGCCGTGGCCGGAGGAGTTGTCCGAATGGTCGTTGTCGGGCGCGTGGCCGACCATTGCTACGAAGCGTGAGGGCGCAACGGGCGCAACCGCTGCTGCTTGACGCCCCTGCGGGTCGTTCGGGGCGAAGGAGCTTTTGGCGTGCTCCGGCATCGAGGTCCGTGTGGGGACCTCGAGCCGAAGGTCACTGAGGATGCTGGAGACGGCGCCAAGGCCCACGGGGGGCGTTTGACGCCGGAGCACGGCGGGGACGATCACCATCTGTCCTGCCGCGGTGGTGATGAAGTCGAGGGAGCCGAAGCGGATCGATGCTATCGGCATGGTGATGTCGTAGAAAAGGACCGTCGAGGAGGCTGAGTGGGAAAGCAACGGCGACGACGTGCGCAACCCCTACCTGGCGCGCCAACTGTCGGTGTTTCGGGCACCGGCTAGTGAATTTGTATAGGTCGACGGGGGTGCACGCTCCCTCTCCTCGAACGGTTTGACTCAAGTGAGCACAAGATGTATACTGGTTCGGGCAGAACGTCCCTACTCCAGTTCGTGTGGGTTGGATCGTATTGGTTTTCTTCTCTTGTTCGTCCTCTTACACGCTTGCCCCTCCCGCCTTTATATAGGCGAGGTGGGAGGTTACACTGTTGGTTTGGAAAAAAGAGGAAAAGACTGTGCTCTCGGTTGTCCGAAAGTGGCGGGCTGATGGGATCGCCGCCGCCTCTCGCCTCGCCGCCGGTCGCCGTAGTTGCCGCGCCGCTCGTAGTAAATGCGGGGGTCGGGAACTTGTGCCGCTGCGTCATCGTCATTATGGCTGGCATTTAATGCGCCCGATACGCAATAAATGCCGTTGCTTCTCCGGGATATCGGAGACCAGGTCGTGGTTTCGGACCTTGCCCGGCGGTCGTAACTTCGGGCCTTGATCGACCTTGGTCGGCCCGTGCGTCTTTTTGGGCCGCTGAGGATACCCATGGTGCGGGTACTCGTCAATAATATATAGAGGATTTCAACTCTTTTTCTTTAATAATTATATATTGATTCTCGTGTACAGCGGGGTGCTACATTTATACCTAGAATTCCTTAGGGTAGTTGCAGAATTTGCCACCAAAACCAAGAGCCCGGTTGTATCTCAAGAACCAAAAGTCTAGTTTTATCTTAACACACTCTATTAGACAAACACTGCGTAATACACATACCTCATGAAAAACTCCTCCCAAAAACCCAGTGGAAAAAATTGGGGGAAATAGTACATTGCATCCGCATATTGTATTACACTTGTCGTCTTATTAAAAACCTTCATGTGAGAAAATCGTGCATGTGCATGACATACATTTTTGGAAAAGAGTAACTAATTGACGAAGAATGGAGAGTGCATACGTTTCTAGGAACCCCCAACAATTTATTATGCTCAATTATTTTCTTCCATCAAATCTCAAACTTCAATTACATTTTTTAAGTTGTGTTTTTCTTGAAGCATCTATTGTCATTTCCAATATTTGTGACGTTTTAAAATCTTAATAGCCTAAGAGATATATAAATATATTCTCAAACATATAAGTCATATAATTTAATACTATAAATTTTGAGACAAATCTAATCACATAAATACATAGACCATTCTTCTAGTTTTAAAATATACTCCCTCCGTTTCTTTTTATAAGGCGTATTTGGTTTCGTTAGGACAAGACTTTGACCAACGATTACTTCATTAATATATCATTTATGCAATACAAAATCATAATTATATATAAGTACTTTTGAATACAAATCTGCTAATATCAATTTTGTGTCATAAAAATTATATGCTAATAGAGTAATTGTTGGTCAAAACCTTGTCCTAACGAAACCAAATACGCCTTATAAAAAGAAACGGAGGGAGTACATGATCGGAGACACACCCACCTGTCAAGCCTCCGTTGCCATCCCTAGATGCACTGTGCCCAATGCGTTCACAGGGGAAGAAAAAAGGACCTAGCTTCATGCAGACATAGTTCCTTCTACCATGCATGTAGGCATGTGTTTTGTTAATTAGAACCGTTTGTACTGGGCTACTGTCTGCATATATATGTGCTCGCTAAGCACGATCAGCGGATCAATTGCATAAGTCAACATGCAGCTCTTATTCCTAGTTAAGTACTCGTGCTACCCACAAGCTGATACAGGGGCGGATCTCGCATGCAATTAATGGGGGTCCAATGACCCCAATGACTTTGCCAAAATCATATGTAAATATAATTGTATTCTATTAGCATATAAGCACGTATAGGCTATAAGTTATTGTAATAACCCCAGCGACCCCAATAATATATTTTTCTGGATCCGCCCCTGAGCTGATAGTCCTCTTTGCATTAGCAGAGAGAGCAGTACTACTGACACGCGCGCTGTGCCCGCTGCCGTGCTCTCATTCATTTGGCACGTGGCACAACTGATGTGGCATGACGAATGTCATTAGGCTGATGATATGGCATGCCGCACGTACGATGGCACCGCGCATGAAGTGCCATGCATGCATGTGTCCTGCCCATGGATCCAAATCCTGTCAGATTTTGGATTTCGGATCCTGCGAGATCCAAAATCTTAGCCAGGTAGAAAAATTAAATTTTTTTTTCAAATGCTACAGTACTCACTCAAATTTTGGTGAGATCTCGGTGATTTCGGTCAAAATATAATCTTGATATTTTTTTTACCAGATTTTATTTTTCTTGGCCGGATTTGATTGGATTTAGGATCAAGATCATCCATAAAAAATTTCAAAAAATTTTAACGTTCTTTGACCATTTTCGGTTAAAACAAATTGACCAAAATCTCGGATTTCTCGGTTGAAAAAAAAAAACAGATTTAAAATTTGATTTTTGGATTTTGTTTAAAATTTCGAGATCTCGTCGAGATTTCGAATTTCGACCATCCCGAAATTCCTACTAAAAGAAATTTTGAACTTGGTCCGGCCGAACCACTCGTTGAACCACTATATGCTAAAGTTGATGCACTATATGCTAAAGTGACCTCTAATGTCAGAATATCTGCCGCATGGCTTAATGGAGAGGCCGGGCTTTTTTTATTCGACAAGGAGAGGACTAAATTAAAAATAAAAATTTAGAAATTCAGTTGTAAGAATGTACAGAAACAGGGGGTGCTGGTACGCGATGATTCTGGCAATTTTCGTGTGGCACCTTCAATATTCCCGGCCAGGCAACCCCGCCACAGGACATGAATGAGCTTGCGAAGAGTCCCTTCAGAAGCTTTGAATTTGCGCTCCAGTCCTCCTAGTCTCCTACCCTCTTTTTTTTTTTAAAAAAAAGCTTTTTAAAATTCTAAAATTACGATTAGATCCCTTTAGAAATTCTAAAAAAATACGTTCAAGTTCCCCACCGATCCTTTCGCAAAGGACCCATTCAAAAATTCCAAAAATACGTGTAAGTCCACCTTTTTGCAAAAGTCCTCACAATTTAAAAGAATTGCGTCTAGATCTGGTCCATATTTTTTTTTTTTAAAAAAAAAAAACGGATTCTAAAAAAGCACACTCATACAGCGTCACACGCTTGCGCGGTGTCGCGTCTTGCATCTAGTTATCAGGATGTGAATGCATATATTATATTATTATTAACATGTGGAATAGCCGGGGGCCGGCGTCGAGCTTAGTAAAGGTTTTTAGGAGTTCGTTTTTTTTTTTCCATACGTGTACGGCTAATTCGACGGCTCGTGTTTGTGCTAATTAACCGGACTTGAGAGAGTAGACATTAATTTGTTGTACTTGGATTTATCAGACACGGGACTGCATGCCTTATTATTTTGTCTACTCTAAGATCGTATCTATGATTATGAGTAACTAAATTTGAGCGCCGTTGTGATAACAAAACAAAACATAGTAAGAGAAGATATAGGAATAATTAACCGAACTTAAACCTAGCTACATCTATAATCAGCATCCCATCTAGCTACTGGTGCAAAAGCTAAACTGAAATGTTATACAAAAGCCACAACATTATGTTTGTCTCCTTTATTATTGTTCGCGCAGTACTTATACCCAAAATAACGAGCAGCAGAAAGCTAGCTACTGTAGTAGTAGCAAATACACAAAGGAAACATTACACAGAAAACATTACACAAAACATAACATGCGATCACGAAACGCGGCAGAAACTCAACAAAGTAAGGACATGCATGAATGTCAACTGCATGCTGAGCCTTCTCCCCAGTGCAAGAAAACAAGCTGGGGAGCGATAGCAGCTAGCGACCGAAGGATATCGTTGTGGCACAAGCGCGCGACGTGCACGTACGCATCTCGCTCTAGTGGCCAGGGCCTCTAGGGCTGGGCCCTGCGGTGAGCTGCGCCATCCACGTCATGACCAGGGACCTCGCCCTCTCATGCAGCGTCGGCGTCGCGTGGCGGCCGGTACTGTACGGCTCACCCGGCGGCCGCCTTGCCGCCTCGACGGCGGTCAGAACAGTGGCTGAGACAACCGTGAAGAGCAAGAACACGGTGAGGATCCCTCTCGGCGACATCTCGGCGGAGGTCGAGGTTGAAGAAGCACAAGCCCTATACGTTCTAATTAAGCGTTTAATTGGTACGTAGTTGCAGGCAGTGGGCGGTGCAGGGTTAGCTAGCTAGGATATATCTTCGATCGTATATATAAGCCGGCCCGTTGCACGTACGGGGGTCGAGAGAATTAGTTTGTCTGTTGTGCGGTTGAAAAGGAGGTCTCCTACCGCTGCATAGCGTGCTTAATTAATTGCTTGCATGCAACGAATCTTTGATCTGTGAGTTCGCCTTAATTGCCGCAAGGAAAACGAGGCCGATCGCTCGTCTTTTCATGGGTGGACAGTTTGCATTGGAAGCCTTGAGCTAGCTAGCTACCTAGCTAGGGCTGTAAATTCGTTGTAGCTAGGTACGTGGGCTTGCCGTCCAGTTTATGTAGCCAGAAGCCCAGAAGCCCAGGACGTCGTAGTTCATGTGGCAGATGCACAGTTAAGATGTTCTTAGATTCTAAGCAAACAGATTCGTCAAAGATCTGTTTGTCAAGTGGTCATTTGAGCTAAAACCACTAGCTAGGAAAAAAAATAACAGATCGAGTATACTGGTCGAGTTAAGCTGCAAGGAGTATATATATTGGTTGAGCTAAGCTGTATATACGATACCTTTTGATCCCTCTCTGAAATATGCATCGCTTTTATAGTGGATGATTTTTTTTTTCTTCTCTAAATACACCAAGTGAATACTCCTCCACCCAGTCCAAAATAAATAAAGCATTGTTTTTCGTAGTAAAGTGGTGCATTTTGTAGTTTGCAAAACATTTACCTCTTTGATTTCTCTAGGTAACCTTCATTAGCTTTCCTCAATGTACATAAAGCTATAATAAAACATAGTTTACCGGATACATTTAAATCTTCTATAAAATGACTTAATAGGTGATCATCTAATTAACTGGTTACTAGTTACATGCCCGTGCATTGCTACGAAAAACAAAATTGATAACGAAAAATAAAGATTAAAAAATAAAAAAAATTATTTCACAAGATCAAACATCTATCTTTAACGCTTCGTTTCTTGCGAAAGCTGGCTAATTAAAGCAACGCTTCGTTTTTTGCGTAGGGCAATTAAGCAGGGCAATTAAGTAGGGCAATTAAGCAGGGCAATTAATGACGTGGGTAGAACTCACCACTGCCACCAACTGTTGCTTTATAACAGTAGAGAAGAGAATTTAGAGTAACGCGTTGCATCCAGATCTCTCTGAAATTTAGGCGATGATGGAAGTTTCGTCCGGACGCCTCCGCGCGATTTGTTTACCTTCCCCAACGCCCAACGTCGTGGGCGCGTGTGGTTTTCAGGCATGCAGCTGCACCAAGCACAAGAAGCCGCAATCTCGCGCCTCTTGCCGCAAAGCCATAGGGGTACCGGAATTAACTGGCCTAGATGTGACGAGCCAACCGTTGACCCTAAGCGTTTCTATATGAGCTACTACTACATGCCGGTCGGTGATGTGATTGATTGAAGAATTACTCCTCTTATAGGACGTATTTTTTTTACAGAGATGGTTAGATAGTAAAATCTATAAATTTAGATAAAAAGAGTATAAAATAAATGGAGTTTCTAATTTGATGAACTCTCTCTAATTGTGAGCTTCCTTCTCAAAGGTCCCCTTTCCTTCAATCTCAAAAGTTTTTCTTTAGATATTTCCTCCCATGTTTTTCAATAAGACAATTTTTTACTATTTTTGAAAGTTTTTGAATCATTTTTTTGAACAAAAAGTTTTTTTAGTTGAGACGTTTCGAATCGAATTTTTTTAGTCAAAACTTTTCGAAACGAATTTTTGAACTGGATTTCGAACTAATTTTTTTTAATCAAAATTTTCAAAATTTTCCGTTCTATATTTCTCCCACTTGAAATTTTCTAATTTGAAACTTCCCAAGTTGAAAGTTCTTAGTTTAAATTTTTTCTGAGTTTAAATTCTTCTAATTGAAAGTTTCTCGAGTTGAAAGTTCCCAAATTGAAATTTCCTAATTCAAAATTTTCCGAGTTAAAATTTTTAGGTTGAATTATTCTGAATTTGAAAAAACTTTCCAGTTGAATTTTTTGAGTTAAAACCTGCTATTTAAAATTTTCTTATTTTAAATTATATGAGAGAAAAAGGAAAGGGGGAGAGAAGTGAGTATGGAAGAGGGAAGAAGGAAAGATAGAGACGGACGGAGAAAATAACATATTGCATTATATTATAATATATTTATAAATTTTTTAGTTTGAGAGTAATCTCAAACTAGTCCTAGCCAAAATGAAAATAAGAACTTGCAAAAGTTGCAATGTTGCAAGTTTGTGATACCTGCGACTAGCAGCAAGTATGTAGTAGAGAACCAGCCTCTGCCTGGCCCGATCCATAAGATAAGGTGACGAGCTCAACCCTATTGGCCAAGCCTTTCATCTACCTGCCCAACTCGCCAACCGAAGACTACCAAATGAGCCCAAATCGTCAACTTCCCGGTCCAGCCCAACCACTACCGAAAGAACCAGCCCAGCCCAATCACTATCGAAAGAACCAGTAGTATCTAGAAGGAACCATTCCAAAGGCCTAACCACGACATCCAAATCCAATCCGTCCAGATGGGCCTGAGCCCCTCCAAGCGCGTGGACGCCGCGCTCCGGCGCGCGCCGGCGTTCGCCGCCGCCTGCAACGCCGCCTTCGACCGCTGCCTGGCCGACGCGCAGCGCGCCTTCACCGGCGTCCGCCCCTATCAGCTAACCGACGCGGCGGCGCACCTCCACTCGGCGCTCCATGGCTCCGTCCCGCTCGTCCGCCGCTGGGTGCCCTCGCCGCCGCCGCGCGCTCGCGTCGACGCCGCGCTGCGCGTCGCGGGGCTCGAGGGCGCGGGGGAGCTCTCGCGGGCCCAGTTCAGGGAGTTCGCCGCCGAGCTGTTCAGGGAGGCCGTGCTCGCCGGTGCCGCTGAGGCGGCGCTGGTCCGCGCCCCGGCCGGCGCCGCCGGGATCGTCGGGGTGGGTGTCGTGGCTCGCGCCGGCGTCGGGGTGGTAGGGAGGTTGGTCGCCGTATACGCCGCCGGCGTCGTCGCTGCTGTTTACCTCAGCTTGGGCTAGCTTTCTAGCGTTGTAGTAAATCTGTACAAGAAACTACTACTGGTTTGCATTTTGTACTGCTGTTCTGCCATAGTTTGGTCAGAAGAAAAAAAATGGAATGCATCGGATCGATTATGTTCTCTGATGCTTCCGTAGAGATACTAAACGGGATCAAATGAGATTGCCATGAATCGACGATGAAGCTATCAAATGTAACTGGATAAAAGATATGCGGTTAAGAGTTCTATGCCATTAAGCTAAACTGATTGATAAATTTCATACACAGATGTAATGGAAAAGATAACAAAAAGACATCGGAGAAAGTTCAGAACGTCAGATGAACACAAGTGCTTCGCCGTCTTTCTAATAGCAGTAGCAAGAAAACATCGCAAACTACAGTAGAAGTTAGCCCCAAGAGCTTTATGCCGGCTAATTAATTTACTGTAACATACCGGTCCGCAGGGTTTACAAAATCGATTTCAATCCAAAAATCGCTACTAGCTCGGCATCGAAAATCATTAGAAATCACATGAATCCTGAAGTCAAAAAATTTGAACTTAGCGGTGAAAACAATTCGGGAAAAAAAAAATAAAAAATCAAGCAATTTCGTTGATAATCGAACGATTTCTAGCGAAAATTGAGCGAGCATTTGAAATTTTAGGGTTGTCGATTTTTGAGCAATTTTCCATCAATTTTCAACGAAAATCGACAATTTTCCACCGGTTTACATCACATAAATTTATTTTTTTTAAATTGTACTGATTTATCGACCGGATTTGAAAATTCGTACCCCGTCGATATGGGTGAAAATCGCGAAAATAGATGATTTTTTGAACCCTGCCGGTCGGTGACTCATATAGAATTTTATTATTTAGAAAAGTGTGCTAGATAAATCCTAATAGGATTATGATTTCTACTTTCTTTCATATTAGGGTTTCTATTTGCTTTGAAGAAGAACTAAGGAGGCTATATAAACCCACAAGGTGGTTATGTAGAACCTAAGCAACCAAGAATCCAAAAACCAACTCATCTAAAGCAAGAGTTGCACAATAGGATTAGAGACTAAGTTATTATTTACCATTAGATTCTTGTATATGGCAATGATCCGATTATCCTAAGAGGTTCGACAGATTATGAAAGAGCAACAATCTCTTGTACACTTTCGAGGTTATGCTAAAAAATTCACAGTCGATTTCGCCAAAACTTTTCTCTCGTTGTGATTGCTTCAACGTCGGACGTTACTTTGGTTCACTATATGAGATTCAACTTCTTTGTTCTTGAAACAGTGCAAGCTCGTATCATATCTTATAAAACTTTGATATGATCCGGTGGCTGTTGACAAACTGATGGATGCTAAAGCGACGACTGTATAGATTGCGCATGGAGGAAGGTACACGGTTCGTTAACCATCTCAATATCTTCAATAAGCTTGCATCCACATATATTCGGTAATGGAGATGCTTGATGAAGGATCTCCACGTCCAGCGCACAAAATTGTTTACTTGGCGTATTGCAATGAGTATGTAACTATTTAGGTGGGGAACAATTACATTGCATATGTGTGATGGGGCAAATTGCACATTAACAAGAGTTCGATATGTTACCAGTTTAAAGAATAATCTAATATCTGTCAGGTCACTTGAACTCGAAAGTTATGAATTATCACTTCAAGTTGGATATATGCAAGTTACTTGCAAAGGGCAAGTAATCATGAAAAGTATCCAGAGCAGTAGACGATACTGATTGATGGGTAAACATAAAGGAACAACAATCAATGGGATGTCTGATAAAATCTTGATTAGGAGAAGAAAATTGTATTGTCAACAGTAGGTAATTAGATTTTAACTGCAGTTATGTGCGAAACTACAAAGAGGGTTGTAGAATCTAGCAAGCGTAAAGGCGAAAAAAGGTAGCTATTTCAAGAACGAAGACGTGGTGGGACCAACCATATGGTACCAATAAGCAGGTAGAGCTCGGAGGCGGTACAAACCTGTCGGGGATTGAATAATCTCCACAAGTACTGTTATACCCCGACAGCCAGTTTCGGTCGACCATGCGTACTCTTGGATGATGTTCCCGAGGAAGACCCTTCAATGATCTAGTTGGCTGGTCCGCCCGATCGGACTAGGCTTAGTGCTCGGCCACGATCACCCATGCTTGGCCATGAACAACTATGCACGGCCCAGGCTCGCCCGCAAACATGAGAGCTCGGAAACACCGGGCAGAGCTGGAAAACTCCTCAAGCATGGTCGGAAGGTCGTGTTTGACCCATAACGCTCAAATAGCGATAATTACGTCACGATCTGGGCCGTTACACCCACGACGGGAACGTGGCGAGAATCAAGGCTTCAGTTGCAGCCATAGTTAATACAGTAAAGAGCGCATTGTTCAGTGGCAGTTATGACAGATATTTTGTAAGCTATAAGTACCCCTCGGGTAAATTGTTAAAGGAGCAGTTGGACACCAGAGATGCGCGCGTAAACACGTCCGTGACAACCAGAAGCAAGATTTGCATACATTCTGTACGAGTTCCACAGCAATAACAAAAACCAATGGAGTAGGGTTATTATCTCCGCAGTGAGAGGCCCGAACCAGTATAAATCCCTTTGTCCATTTTCTGAGTATCCTATTCCCTCACGGGCATTCTTCAGACGCAAACCCTTCGTCGGAAAAGGGGCCTGTGTCGATCCCTCATTCAACAAATAAGCTTGACGGGAACCCGTTTCCCAATCATCGACAAAACCTATGATATGAAGCGCTATAGGAACAAAATGTGTGATTAACTAAACACTAACACGCATATTGCGGTGATGTGCATAAACCTCTGTGGTGGGGGCACTCCCAAAAGTGGGAGGAAAAAAATACAGAGCCAACTTGTAGCGAGTTCTTGAATGGACACAATGACTTCAGCGTATAAAAGTGAAGGTAGAGATTGTTAATTATAATGACTTATATAAAGTCTTTTAGGATTTAAAAATGTGCGCTAGATAAATCATAATAGGATTAGGATTCCTAATCCTAATAAAGTAGGGATTCTATTTGTTTTGGAGGGGAAGGGAACTAGAAAGGCTATATAAGCCTGACGGGTGGTCATAGAGAACCTAAGCAACCAGGAAGTCATAAACCAACTCATCCAAAGCAAGATGCGCACGAGAGAATTAGAGACTAGACTATTCTTTAGCACTAGATTCTTATATAAAGGTGGTTATTTTGGTTCTCTCTACGAAAATTATCTTCTTCGTTTTTGAGATATACACGCTTATGCTATATCTCGTAAAATTCTGTTTCGATCCAAAATTAAGCTGCTAAGCATAAAAATGATATCGAGTGTTAGGGGTACTTGAACCATACATCACCAGTACACCGGACGATTCAGGTAAGAGATTCGATCACGGGAAGTTAATATGGAGACAAAAGTCGGATATTCAGAGCAGGAGAAACATACTATGAAAACCGAGCACCGAAAGCCAGCAAGTCGGCAAGAGCTGGATGCTCATGGTGACGCCAAGCTGCAATGCGCGATCCAAAGCCTTTCGCTTCACGACTTTTACCTTTCCTGCTTTCCGAGGCAGCATCATGACCTGCCCGTGAATGAGCTGAGCAACTTCGCGATCGATCGCCCAAGCATGATGGCGGCCTGCGCTGGAGAGGACATGCATCAAAACCTTACCTTTTCGGGTGGAAAAAGAAGAAGATTTCAGGATTCGCAATTCGTCGCGACTAATTTGGTCTAAGACGACTATCTCCAGCGGATTCTCTTCAGCCTTTAAATCCCTTCACGAACAGATCTCAAGTGCTCCAACGGATTCCCTTCACGATTTCCTTCGGACGAGATTCGGAAAGAGAATCTATGTGTGAAGGGATTCTCTCTCCAATCCCTTCACAAAATCTTTCAAGGGGATGCTGTTGGAGATGGTATGAAATAAAGGGAATAGAATATGGAGAAGGGAATAGAATGAAGGAAATTGCTGGAGATAGTCGAAGTGATGCGGCCATGCAGGCATGCTAGTTGTTGGAGCGACGATGACGTGACTGAGAGCTTACCAGTCCGTGCATGATCAAGCGCGCGCACATGAACACCTTTAGCGAGTGAAAGCTGCCTATGTTAGGTGCAGATCGATCTCGTTGCTCCATGCATATATCTGGTGTTACAGGAGGGCACCATCACGGCGTCACGTGCTGTATATATTGGAAACAGGTAGTTGTGTGGAGAAGGAAATTCATGCACATTAAGGTAGGTGGCACATCAGAATTAGCTTTGAAAAACTCGTGCATTTGATGTGGCTAGTAATCGTACACGTAGAATCCACGAGCCCCTCATATATTGATTCCATAGATGAGTTGGAGCCAGCCTTCGTAACTCTGAAATTCATTAAAAAGAAATCAAGTATCGATTTAATCAAAAAGAAATAGCTAGGTACCTAAATCTGAGGCGAAGAAGCACTACTACAGAATGACATATTACTATCGCTTCATCTGTGTCGGTTCTAAACTTTTGACTTCAGAACCGATTGTGATAAGCATATTCCATTTGAAAATCTTGGTAACAGGTTATCACAATCGGTTCTTAGAGAGAACCGATTGTGATACGATAATAATCCCAATCGGTTCTAGATAAGAACCGATTGTGATAATAATTTTGTTATCACAATCGGTTTTTATCTAAAACCGATTGTAATAAGTAGGTATTATCACAATCGGTTTTGGGAAGAAACCGATTGTGATGAGCACAGGGGTTATCACAATCAGTTCTTTTCCAGAACCGATTGTAATGAGAAGGTATTATCATAATCGGTTTTGGGAAGAAACCTATTGTGATGAGCACGAGGTTATCACAATCGATTCTTTTTGAGAACCGATTGTGATGATTTTTTGGCAACACCACGTGCAACCAAGAACGTCTGATTCATTAGAAACATAGTTTTTGTGAGATCCTCCACTCACACATTTCCTTCAGGGAAGAAGAAAAACAAACTCAACACAACCCGCTCTGCTAGAATCCCAACACGCACCTCTTGTGCCCTTCATTCATGCTTTAATATTTGTGCAAAACTTGTATTTTCTGACGATGAAACGATCTGGTCTGCTAGAATCCCAACTCGCGGTTCAACTCTCGGACAATTTATATAGACACATGTAGTGATGCAAATTATATATAACATTATAGTAGCATGCATGCAAAGAGATAATAATAATATATATACCATTCCACACATTATACTTGTTTTTTTATCAATAGGACATGAAACATTTTGACTTGGAACAATGTAACATTAGAAAGATACAATGCACAAAAATATAAAAGAGATTCAAAATAGTGTAAAGGCAATTAATAGATTTCATCTGCACTAGGCCAACAACCCTAATATATTAAACAAGCTGTATTTCATTACAATATATCACCACATCCATTGTTTATAATTAGTAAACATATAAAGGGGGACTGCATTACACCTAATATATTAAATTTACGCGCGTACTCCTCCTCCTCCTCCTCCTCCTCCTCCTCCTCCTCCTCCTCCTCCTCCTCCTCGTCGTCGTCGTCGTCGTCGTCGTCCCCCTCGTCATCCTCCTCGTCGTCGTCGTCCTCCTCCTCCTCGTCCCCCTCGTAGTCGTCGTCCTCCTCCTCCTCCTCCTCCTCGTCGTCGTCATCTCTGGGGCGCTTCCTGCTGCCTTTGGAGGCGCCCGGATGGGGTGAGAAGCCGGGAGGGACGACGGGAGACAGGTGGGGCGCTGGCGCCACGCCGGAGTGAGGCGCCGGAGGCTGAGGCGGCGCTACCGGCGGCGGTGAGGACGGTGGAGGAGGATGGAAGAGAGGCGACTCCACGAGTCGCCGAACTTGCGGGAGATGGTGGTGGCGCCGCCATTGCCTGGCCGAAGAGGCAGAGAACGAAAGGAGGAAGACTTGGACCGATGTGACCAGGATGCAGAGAACGAAAGGAGTTAGCTGGTGTGATCAATGCTAGTATTGTTTGAACGTCAAAATGGCGGGGAAGACGAGGGGGCGAATGGATATCCGTGTCGGTTCTTATCAAGAACCGATCGTGATGTTGACTTGCTTTACTGATCGGTTCCTTTTGAGAACCGACAGCGATATATTATCTCGGTTTCGGTTCTATAAAGAAACCGGCGTTGTTGAGAATCAAATTATCACGATCGGTTTTACATATAGCGGCGGTGATAACTAATTAATCACAAGCGGTTCTTCTATAGAACCGATTGTGATGAGGCTCGCTAGGTTTTATATGTACCGTCTGGACTCGGGAATGAACTTATTAACTCTCGTCGAGTTAGTTCGCTAGGCGATTTCTCTATTTTCCAGCCTATCTTACCTGTGGCTTTATTCAACAGGTGGGCCCGATTCCTTCGAATCCCTTCAATGTTGTATTAATGTACATCATTCGATTTTGATTTGGTCTCATTAGCAGAGTGTATGGTAGTGGAGGAGATCGGTGCGTTGAAGGTCTCCGTTAATTGAAACCCGTGCTAGCTTGATCAGGAGCTAGATTTCCCTCGCTTGTGGTTTTCCTCGATCGAAAGGTGACCGACATTAATTCTTAGAAATCTCTTCAATATTGCGGTAGGACTTAAATTAATTGTTTTAATATTATTAATATGATCAATTATATATAATAGTTAATTAGGTCACAGAACCTATCGTCTCCGTTCGAGGGTGCTTGTTTATAAGTATGCTAAAATGGCATATTTATAAATAAGCGATCAATTGTCCACGTTTTTGGGCAGTTCGAGGATATGTGGCTCGGGCAAGTTCTAATTTGTTGTACAAAGCTGTAGTGAAAGTTTCGGCGACATCTCCTGGCTAGTGTTCTCCGAATACACATCCTCTTGACATGTTGTCGATACGTGTATTTGGAGAACAAATGAGATGTCGCCAAATTTTCTCTAAAGTTTGTACAACATCTTAATTAGGAATTTGCTCGAACCACATATCCTCGAATGGGATTAGGACCTAACCTACTTAGATATTAGGAGTCATCGTTGGTACGTACGTACTTAGTCGGTCTACAGATATACGTTTCTTTAAGATCATTCAACAAAAAAACTTTGTTTTCGGGTTCAACCCTTCTTTTATTTCATTTATTGTTGTACAAATGCTAGTGCGCAGGTGGGGCGCAAAAGGACTTCTACCACGATGACGAAAGATACAAAGCAGAGTTCAGAGAGTCCCTCCGTGAAGAAGGCAAAGTTGTCAGAGGGCACAGAGCACCCTGATGATCACAAGCGGTACATACATGGAAAGCCCTTTCTACCAAGCCAAGAATTGAATTCTTTGGGCTTGTTCACTCGTCACCTACATGGATGGTACATCGATAGGTCACATGAGGCCGAGCCTCGCCACGATTTCATAGTGAAGTATCGAGCGGGCCAATTCCACCGCAACGAGGATGGGACCTTCGGTCGATTTTGAGGATCTCAGTACTTTTATGTACGACTTGAAAGCCGTCGATATTTCTACCATACGATCCTCGACGCTGTGAGTCTCGCACCAAACTCAATCGATGACTATTTATTGATTTTATATTATATTTTTAACAATTGACATGAATTGCAGGATCATGAGGCAAATGAGCCGTGACGTCGACACCTGTGGGGTTTGTCGACCGAGATGGTGTCTGCGACCATGGGTAAGTATCAATCGGAGTTCCTTGCAGGATACATCAAGGTGCATTGCATGAGGAGGCAAAAGGGACTTCATTCTCTTCCCATACCACCAGGAGTATGTACTACTATACAATTCAATTACATGTACACACTTCAACCTTGTATTAACTTATTCTCTTGCATTGTGTACCGCTTAATAAGCAACCATTGGGTTCTACTTGTGGTTGTTCGAGTCAAAACAAGGTCTACACGTTGAACTCACTCGAAAATAGACCGATGGACTATGCGATCGAGCCTGCTTTTGCGAAGTAAGTACATTCCTCTAACCTAACACTTTACATATTGAACTACGTTAGGTATTTTTAACCTCAATGCATGGCATCTCTCCAATGTATAGTGCTTTCATGTCTTACGTTCTTTGAACGTGGCCGACACAATGATAAACAAGGCACCAAACTCGAGTGGAAGCGCTTCAAGGTACAAGTGTCTATCATAGGATTTTTTCTTACACCTATTTTTAATTCGTCTCCTAATTTAAGTTTCTTTGTTCACGTGTCATCAACAAGGGTGCGATGATCTGTGTGGCTTTTACGTGATGCATCACATGCCGATTTTGGTTGGTCGCTCACATGCTTTCCCTAAGGTATAAAGCAGATTATTTGCACTACTGTCTATGTGATATTTGTTTACAAGCATAATACTATCAGCATGTTACAATACCAATTTAAGACTTAAATATATTAGTGCACTATGTTCTATTTTGCAGGACCTTGATATCATCCTAAGAGCCTAACCAACACCGATCTCAAGAAATTACGAGACCATTTATGCGATTAGTGCTGAATGAAGTTATAGCAGATGATGGTAGATATAGAGACAATTCAAGCAAATACTAGTCCATAAAGTGTAAACAAAATTTATCCGAATGTGAATGTGATACATTCTGATTGTAAACAATATTAATTTGAATGTAATGTGTGTAGATTGTGATGTATATGTTCTGTTATTTTGTGGATTGTGATGAATGTGTCATATTGTCAATGCGAGGCCATTTTCGGACGATGGGCAGTAACATCATCACAATCGGTTTGCATAAAGAACCGATTGTGATAATGTAATAATTTGAATCGGTTCTACAAATGAACCGATTGTGATATTATTCTTATCCCCATCGGTTCTACAAATGAACCGATGGTGATAATGTAATAATTTGAATCGGGTCTACAAATGAACCGATTGTGATAATGTAATAATTTGTATCGGTTCTACAAATGAACCGATTGCGATAATGTAATCAGTTGTATCGGTTCTACAAATGAACCGATTGTGATAATGTAGTCAGTTGTATCGGTTCTAAAAAAGAACCGATTGTGATATGTGTAATATCACAGTCGGTTCTTGTTTAAGAACCGACTGTGATAATGTATTATTAGTGTCGGTTAAAAACCGACTGTGATATATCTACCTTATCACTGTCGTTGGGCTTTGTATCGCCACCAAAACCGACTGTGATGACCAAAAAGAACCGATTGTGATGTACGGTTCTGTAGTAGTGAAGACTCGAACCACCCCCAAGAATTACCAAGTTACCACCGGGATTGTTACCGGTTACCACGGGAAAATCATCTCAGGCGAGAAACGGGAACGGTAAAATACGTACCCAAAGAAAACCCTGGCCGAATTCATGGCATGAAGATCCTTAGATGGCGTCGGAAGATCGAGGCCGTCAGCTTCCAATTCTCACAGAACTACCGCACAGAAGGTTAGCCAGGGACGCATCCTTGGAGACCGACGGATCGAAAACGATCTGCGGCGAGCCGCATGCATGTGCGCTTGGCGTACGTACGTCTTTCTTTAAATCCCAATGAGCTGTTCCTGATCAGGTGCAATAATAATCTGGGCCAGCATGCATGCTCAGCACCGCCAGGCCACCACCGGTGGTCGCACCACCGCTGTGCGCGCGGCTCACCCTCGCTTTGGCTCTTCCTGTCTCTGCTCGCGTATTTCTTGGTGCGCTCTACTGGACAGGTCACAAGCGACATGTCGGGTTTCAACATGGTGTACGTACGTGCAGCTAGCTCTCACGAGCAGACAACGGCTTTCTGAATTCTGATTGGATTTGGAACGTCACAAACAGGTGTGGCCATCCCATGCGCTCATGCTTGATTTACTACGTACATTTATAGTTATAGGAGAGTGAAAGGGTGGTAACCTGCAAGTCCTGAATGTACATTTGTCTGTTTGTTCTTTAAATCAAGTGTGGACGGCCGTTGCGAATTGCAATGAATGTGCGCCTTCCCTTGGTAAACCACCATCTCTAACACCACGTATACAGTTATACACACACGCACAAGGACACTATCGCTACCACTTGGGAAGATATATACTCGATTGGGGATTCGATTGGCTGGAGCCTGGAGGGCAGCATGCAGCATCCTCTGACCTGCCAAACTGTCCCCCGCGGCTCACATTTCTTGTCCATTTCCTCCCTTCCAAGCACCGCCAATCTTGTCCGATCCCGATCCCGTGTCCGAAGGAATTAGGCCATCGATCGCGTGCCAAATCCAAGAAGGCCACAGGTACGTGGCACAGGAGAGGAGAACGGGAGGAAGAAGAGATCAGCAGGCTGACGCGCCAATGGGGGCTTCTCCTGTGCGCCTGCTGCTGCTCTGCCTGCTTGGCTTCTGCTTCGCCGTGAGCCACCAGCGGTCGGACTCGTGCGGCACGGCCGTCGCGGCCTCCCGTCTCGTCCCCTTCAACTCCACCGCCTTCCACTGCACAACCATCTGGAAGCAAGAGGACTTCGTCCTAAGGGTATATATGTGCTGCTGCGTTAATTTGCGACCTTGTTGTTTACATATATGTCGCGTTCATCTCTCCGGAACTCGTGGATTTTTGGATGCCATTGCCAATGCATGCCTGACGGCACGTCTGGTACTGTTGGGAAACGGAAACTTTTTGCGAATTGCCGTGTGATTAATCAGTCATGCTTGGGTGTGATAAGATTTTAGATTTCTCGTCGCGATAATTTGGAAAGAGCAAAATTCGATGGCGTCAAGTAGTTCATAGATAGATAGGCCATGGCATCGCATCGAGGAGCAATTAACGGTGAGCTAATGTGATCTACTGATCTGATCCAAATTACTTGTGTGTAATCAGTTCAAGAACACAGGGCCGAGCCAATGGAGCTTCATCCTCTCGGCGCCGGACAAGGGCTCCTACGTGGCGGTCGGCTTCTCGGGCAAGGGGTTGATGGTCGGGAGCAGCGCCGTCGTCGGATGGACGTCGAACGGCAAGGGCACCGTGAAGCAGTACTACCTCGGCGGCAAGAGCCCCGACGAGTGCACCCCGGACAAGGGCGGCCTCAAGCTGGTCAAGAACAAGGCCGTCGTCGTGTCGCTCTCCGGCCGGCTCTACCTCGCCTTCCAGCTCAGCACCGACTACCCGCAGCCGCACCTGATCTACGCAGTTGGCCCCGAAGGCGACCTGCCTTCCGCCAACTCCATCCTGCCGGTGCACCGGAGCATGGCCTCCCGCTCCTTCAACTACACCTCCGGTATTTCACCGTTTGTCATTAGAGGCTCTCTGGTTTCTAGCACGTCAGCACAGCTAAATTGCACAGTTTTACCGAGAGTTTGCTTGTTTGTTCAGGGTTGGCCTCTAGTGGCGGTGGCTCGAGTGACGAGGCGTTTCTGCCGGAGAGGAAGCATGGGCTGCTGGCGATGATGGGGTGGGGCGTGCTGATGCCGGTCGGCATGATGGCCGCGCGCTACTTCCGGCGGCTGGACCCGTACTGGTTCTACGGCCACATGGCCATCCAGGTAGCCGGCTTCGCCGTCGGCATCACGTCAATCGTCCTCGGCTTCCGCCTCAACGAGGCCGGGCTCAAGAACGTCGACGTGCACAAGGCGCTCGGCATCGCCATCTTGGCCATGGCCTCCCTTCAGGTAGGGAAAAAACATTCTTTGAGTCAGATAAGATGAGAGGTGCTTATATGTATTTTCTTTTTAAAAATTACATAAATATTAAGGTATGGATGAAATGTAGATGGTGATTATGTATTATTCGCTTGTTTTAAGATTTATGTGATCTATACGAGAGAGAAAAATATAAAAACACTACTCAAAACTTAACCTCTATAACTAGCTAGCTCTCCATCTCGAAGAAACCATGCCCAATTGCTTATGCTCTGCTTGCCAAATGCTTCAAGTGAAAAGTCGGCAAGCTCTACCCTGCGAAAAAGGCAGATCAATTCCTCTGCATTGAAGCCCTCACGCGGGGTCCAAAGTCTCGATGCATTGTTCACTAACCATGGCTCTATTGCTTGACCCGCAGGTGATGGCGCTGCTCGCCCGGCCGGACAAGGCGTCCAAGGTGAGGCGGTTCTGGAACTGGTACCACCACAACACCGGCCGCGCGGCGATCCTGCTGGCCATCGGCAACATCTTCCTGGGCCTGTCCATCGCGCAGGAGGTCAGCGCCTACATCGTCTCCTACGGCGTCTTCGTCGCCGTGTGGGTGATCGCCGTCGCCGCCTTCGAGATCAGAAAGAGGTGGTACCCGGACGACGACTGATGGAGAGCCGAGGCAAATTGGCCATTGGAGGAATTGCTCTGGGCACGCGCGTTTTCACGGCCTGTGACGCCACATAGTACAGCATTGTTTCTAGCTCACACGGTTGGTTGGACGGCGTATTTGAGATGAGTTAGTGTTTGATTGGTTATTAGTTGAGTATTTGGGTATAGGATTCTCCCTCCGTTTTTTTAATAGATGTTATTCTAAGATATTATACTTTTATCAGGATACATCTACGAAAGATTGCATTACATCTCTTTCATTAGAGCATCTAAGATAGTAGGGACGTCTTGTTATTTAGATACTCTTCTATGTCATCTAAAGATGAAACTAAAGATGACTTCTACAATGATGATATCTTAAAGCCGCCTCTGTGAGACTCTACAATTTTTTAATTATGGTATAAAAAAGCGTTTATTATAGATAATAACCCATGTAATGATGTTTTATACTATCTATATGATCGTTTTTTTACGAAGAGATAGATATACTCTCTCCTCCTCTCTCCGTTACGTCAGCAAAAATCTTAGGTGGCAAAACATATAGACAGCTAACATCACATTATTGTACATGCCCTTAGATCACTTACTATTCATTGTATAGTATGTCTTACTCCAATTCATGATAGTAAATAATATTGAAAATATTTTTAAAAAAAAAATAGTAAAAAGTCGCTTGAAATTGTAGACCGGCGTATGTACGAGGAACGGACTGAGTAGGAAGCAGGGGCTGTGGACTGCTGTTTCTAGCTTGGCTGGACGCTCTGGTTCATATCTGCACATCGGTACACGGTGTTGCTGCTGTCTTGTGTTGTACCCTTCTTTTCTTTCCTTTGTGTTGTACCCTTTTTGGTGGGTTGTTTGTTCACGTTTCCTTTCCCCTGCCCTGCGCATTGATCAGCGATATTGTTTGCTGATTCCGACACGTCCAGCTGCTGAGACTGGCATGCCTTCACGTGTTCTCTTCTCGAACGACGGCGCCATGAAGCGACTTGTTCGAGTTGGAACATGTAACGGACCGCCTTTTTAGGGGCAGTGCGAAAACTCACAACAGTTACCCAGGAAGACTAACTGTTGGGAAACAAGAGTACAATTACCTGGCAAAAGCCAATTCAACTCTTTTTATTCAATATAGGGCCTAACGGCCAGGGTTTTTACAAAAGAGGGCGCAGCAGGGCCAGAATAACTTACAAGCAAAACACCGCACAGGCAGGCCTGAGCAAAAGACTAAGACCTCAAAACCAGACAAAAATCGCCATCTACGAAATCCTGAAACGCTCCAGCTTCTTCAAACTCTGAAAGGGGGGGGGGGTTGCAAGGGTGAGTACGGGAGTACTCAACAAGTCGTACGGAGAACACTGAATACTATATGTTGGGGTATTTAAAAGGGATGACAATAGGGTTAAGTATCTGGATGCAGTTTTATTTTCTAACTCATTTTACATTTGAAGCACAAACCATAAATAATAGCTAGGGGGTTTTCACAAGTTCGCAACACTTAACCAACTTCTTCAAAATTCCAAAACAATTATTTTGAGCTTGGTTACGGGTATCACCCCGGTTCAAACTTAACTTCATTAACCGGAAGTACGGCGTATTCGAATACCATCATGATTAACTCTGCAGAGGAGCTCAGCTTTACCCACAAGATATCAACGACCGTTACTCACAGGCAACTAGAATACATGCGGTCGGTCGAGATGATCACAGCATTTCGTTAACCATTCCTGTTGTTTTAGTTGTTAACCGATAGTTGTATAGCTACCTTGGGCTCACAGTCCCCCATTAGCATCTACCGTTGTGAGAATCAAGAATGTCTATACGGACCATTCCCGTTCCACCCCTCCGGTACACTTCCCTGCCGGGAAGGCCCGGTCCCCATTCTCTCCAGAGAATAGTAGCCACCAAAAGAATCCGATTTTAGGTTCAGGAATGATTAATTTACCGAGCCATGTCGGATACTAGCCTGCCGACCAGTCCGACCTGTGGTTGAGCGGGTACTTAAGTTGTTTACTTTGCTCAAGGGGTTTGTTAACCTTATACTGCCAGAGATCAAGCCTTCATCCACCAACCCGATCCGGTATCCCATAATACCGGCCACCAGACAAACCAAGGCATTAATCATCAGCCGGGGATCGGAGTTACATCCACTCCGGGATTTATCCGATTCTGTCCCCCAAACTGTAGCACTTTCACAAACGTCCGAATCAGAGATTCGGCAGCACTTATTTATTTTTCAAAGCATTTGAACCAACTAATAGGAATAACAGTAATTTATTTAATAATATCAACATCTAGGGTTACAAAGGATATAATAAGGTTCAATATATTCAAGGAGGTTTCATGAGCAATTTGGCATTATCTAGGTATCATGTCATTCCAAAATAACGGTTTTCAATAATTCAACATACAGTGAAATAATGCGATATAAAATAATTAATACTATAGCATGGCATGATTGGGATCAACATGATCAAGGGTGTACGGCTTGCCTTGCTCGGTGATCGGATCGGCTGAACTGTAGAGGAAGTAGTCGTTCGGGGCTTCCGTCGGATCCAACGTCTGCTCGGGAACTGCTCCGGCTCCTGGAACTGTCTCGACTCCAGGGACTGCTTCTGGAATTGTCCAACGTCTGGATCTAGCGCGAAAAGGACGAACGACAATAAAGAAACGAAAACGGAAAAAGAAACGGAAACGAAAACGAAACCGAAAACCGGAACCGGGCCGAGAGAGAGAATGGGGGGCGAATTGGGCAATTCGGAATTTTGGGAACTCCGGATTGAGGAATGGAGGGCATTTTTGGAATCAGTGGATCGAAACGGTTCGGATAGTGTATTTGGTGGGTTTCCGGGGCTCACGGAATTTTCGGGGATTTTCTGGGGATTTTAAAACGATTTTTTTCGGATTTATAATTGAATTATAAATCAAAAACTGAAAACACTGTTAAAACAGTGCTGGGCCAGCTTTTGGCACGAAATGGGCCGGTCGGCCCATCGGCCTAGCAGCCGAGCGGCGCGTGGGTGAGGCCACGTGGGCCGGCCCAAAGCGAGGAGGGCGGGGCCAAGCGGCGAGGCTAGGAGTTTTGGCGCGGCGGCGGCTGGGAGCGGCGGCAGTTGGGAGGCCAGTCTGGCGGCGCAGCAGCAGCCGTCTGCCGAGAGACAGCGAGGCGAAGTGAGAGTGGAGCGGGGCTCCTTTATAACCGCACGGAGGGGACCGTGGCCGGCGGAGCGGGCGCGGCGGCAGCGCGTCTGGCAGCGCAAGACCGGCCTGGTCAAGCGGCAAGAACAAGGGCGCGGGTGGCGGCGTGGTCGGGATGACCGGCGCCAAGGCGGCGGAGCGCGGCGCGGAGGAGGGAGCGAGCGACGCAGAGCGGCGCGCCGGGCCGGAGGAGACGGCAGCGGCCGGCCGCCAGGCCGGGCTGGCCGGAGGCGCGTGGGCCGAAGGCCAACGGGCCGAAAAAACGGAAACGGGCCGAAAGGCCCAAGGAGAATTTGGCCCAAAACCAAGAACGGAAAACCAAATCAAACCCAAAAAGCGAATTCAAACTTCAAAATTCAAAATTTGAACTTGAAATTTGAAAGAACTCCAAATCAAATTTATTTTGAATTTTCGGGTTGTTTCAGAACAAACCACAACGACGCTAACCGAGTGGGTTTTGGAACACGCGGCGCCGGAAGGGGAAGGGGCGTGCAGACTGACAGGGAGGGAGGGAGGAGGACGCGGTTGACGCGCGCTCTCCGACAGGTGGGGTGGTGAGCGCGGCCACCTGACGGCGCGCACGTCCCCAGCCAGCCTCTCGTTAGCCGGCACTTCCCGAACCCCGGCCGTCGCGTCCAACGGACCCGGTGGCGCAGCCGCGCGGTCTGCCATTTTCCGACGGCAACACCAAGTAGCTGGTGTATTTCTACTGGGGAAAAAGAGTAGGTGGTGCATGTTTCAGCTAAAACAAATGGTCTCCGGCGACCTGAACTCACGCACGGCTGCGCCACCGCATCCCTACGAAGGTTGCAACGACCAAGCACACAGTGTGCCAAGGCCGATCGAAATCGATGGATACCGATAGCGAGTTGATCAAGAGTTGCAAATTGAAGTTGAATAACACGTCGATGCGAAACAAATTGATCAACGATCCAATTACAGAGGCCTCGTATCTTCTCCGTCCGAACTCAGAATCGGCCAAAATAACCTGTCACTGTGATCGTTTCACTGAGATTTTCAATATGGTGGCATACAACATCAATTCGCCTGCCATTCATCCCGCTTGCTATTGGTTGTCTTAGGGTCCCTACCTGATACCCTAAAAATTGCCAAACTTAGATGGCAACACTTTGATTCTGCTTGTTCTTGGGGTAATAAAGTGTACGCTTTAGCTCGTCAATCGGTCAATGTTAACTGTTGCAAGACCACTATAACTCTGCTCTTGCACCCTTTCAACAATGGTTTTAAACACAGATGGTTAATTCCATATGAAACATTCGGCCTAGTAAATTGCTCAGATTGGTTCATCAGTACCACAACTTAAAACTGAATGGGATCTACATTCTACAGGCTGCACACATCTAGGTGCTTAGGTAGTCTGAAAATTTGCCTAGATACAGCTCTAGCCTACGCATGAGTCACTCAGGTACAACACAATATTATTACTGGCAACTAACATGTACCTATGCCAATTCTCGCGGTTCGCTCCTGACAGCGTGGCTACCAGAGGCACCGGCATTTTGCGCATGAGAAGCCGGGGCAATTCCTTTCATCTTCAGGTCACCTGGCAATGGCAAGCTAAGATGTTGCTGCTGCAAATGCATTTGCTCTTGCTGGTGCTGGGAGTGGATCTGGAGCTGCTGCAGCTGCTGAGCAGCCAGAAGAGATTGTATATGGCTGCGCTGGTAACTTTGTGAACTGACTCCATACGAAGACAGACCAAAGTTTCCCATTTTTCCACTGTTGGCATTAACCTGTCCTGTTGCAATCTTCAGCTGCTGAATCTCATCTCTTAGTCTGTCATTCAGTGCTACATGAAAACAAGGAACAGTTACAATCCTAAAGATAATAGAAAAAAAATCCTATCTGAATTCTAAGTAAAATGCCATCCTAAGTCTTAGTTCACATTGAATTACAGCTTACATTCTTCAAAGAATGTTTATCTTGTTTTATGTTTTCCCCTTTCCTAACTTAGCCAAAAGGCAACATAAGCCTGCCAAAATGAATCGGAAGAGAATAATAATAGCCCTTGGATCTCTAGATGATGAAAAAGAAAAGTTCAGGAGAAAATCCAAAAGAATACCACGCTAGAATTTTTCAGTGTACCAACTACCAAGTGAATAAGTGGAAATGTAGAATTTAGAATAGCATAAAGTAATTTGCAGTTATAGAAGCACAAAATGTTAAATGAGTGTGGCATGAAGGCATCACTTTCCAAAACAACTGTTTATTAACCTCGAACTTCTAATGAAAAGAACTGGAACAAAACCTTACCATCCTGCAGCCTGACCTGTTGCTCCACTGTCTGCACCCGCAGCTTCAAATCACTATTTTCACTTGTTAAACCAGTGGTATCTCTCTGTATCATACAGATAATCAAGGATATACTCATGGAAAACCAAAGTGCAAGTTCATTGAAAAACTACAAAATCTGCAATATATTAACAGTATCTATCTGTAGGACACAAATAGTTTAAAATCATTACTTACAACTGGTAATAATATATCAAATGACAACAACTTGTGGAATACCTGATGACCGCTCAAACAAACAGAAAACAAAGTACGAGTCATCAATATTTCCATAACAAGCTGTACTGAGCATAGACAAATTATCATAGTTTGGCTAGAAACAATACATTGATGGGCATAGGCATGCATTGAATTACCTAAATATTTACAATTTGTGCTTACTGTTCACGAGATTGACTGATTGAGTAGCAATTTCCAGCCAAACCAACCTCCAAACCCAGGTGTAAACCATCTAACTTATATCAATGTGCAAGAACTTGAGATAAGGTGAAGTAAAAAAAAGATAACCTGTAACATGGACAACTGAGCTGATAGTGTAGTTGCTTCTGTTTGGAGAGTCTGTACTTTTCTCTCAAGCTCTGCAATGTAGCGCATCTTTCTTTCTTTTGATCTAGCAGCTGACTGGCGGTTTGCCAAGATCCTAAAATGTTTGAATGAAGTAAAAGTTAGGAGAAATTAAAATAAGTACCATCACATAAGTGCAACAAATTTCGGAATCAAATCAAATTACACAACAAAGGCACATCTCGATTGCTGTGACAACAATCAGACTGAAAAAAATATTCTCATAATTCGAAGAGACTAACTTGATATAGTGCAAATTGTGTACTAAATTACTGCTGATGAAAAGGCTAAAATACTAAATTACAGTGATAAAGCTATTTGCTCTCCAGTGGTCACCCTCCAAGAAAGGAAATGCAGACAATTCAAATATAAAATTTCTACTGAAAATGACATCACATATTCGCATTCAAAGATATTCTCTAATTCACTAGTGAACAACCTATAAGGGGTAGTTCGATCTCACCGATGGAAAATGAAGTGCTAACTCACATCACCGTCATCCAATGTTAACATGAATATCACACCCTAGAGGTAAGATTAAGAACAAAAAGGACCAGTAGATCTTTCCTGTTAGCTTCGCTAATTTGAAGTACTACACTTTACTGAACCTATTCAGAACCAATTTGCGTATCACCAGTGATATAGGCAATCCTCGGTACCATATTCTGTTTGAATGCTTGATCAATAAGGACAAAAGGAGCAGTAAGGTCTCATTTCAACATATGATTCCTCTTCGCCAAAAAAAAAAAAAAATATGATTCCACAACTTTCTTCCCTTTCACACACTTATTCCTGTGTCTCCTTTTCAAGGAGGCGGCCTTCCTTAAAATTAGGGACACGCTCGTCGGTTAATCAGTCCCTGTCAAACGCCGCAATCAATGTCCTATTCCCCAATTATTACCAACCGAGAATACTACAAAGGTGACAACACACGAACCGAAGTCTCAAGCAAAGGGGATCGGTTCACTTCTCCTGCTCTTAGGTTAGTCGTCTCACCTCTTGGCGCGCTTGGGGTCAACGAGCGCGAGCTCCGCGAGCTTGGCGTCGGAGATGGCTTTCTTGGCGTCCGCGGTGGCCCTCCCGGCCACCCCCGCGGCGGCGGAGGCCAGCGACGTGGAGCCGTCCATCGACATGCTGTGCTGGTGCCGCGGCCGAGCGAGCGGGAGGGGCAGCTGACGCAGCGAGGGGTGCGGCTCGGCGAGCTTCCCGCCGGCGTCGAGGAACATCTCAAACATCCGGCTGCCGCCGCCGCCGACTCCCCCCTCCTCGTCATCCTCGTACTCGTCCTCGTCGTCGTCGTCGCCCCCGACCTCCCCGACGACGCCGAGGTCGACCTCGAAGGCGAGGTCGTCAGGGAGTGCGCGCCCGAGGATTATCTCCGACTGCGCGCGGCGGTGCCTCTCCGCGCGGCGCGGCGGGGAGTCGGGCATCGCGGCGACCTCGCGCGACGCCACGGCGGAGGTGGAGGCGGCCGGGTCCATGGGGACCGGGAGATCCGGGAGCGGGGAGGGGAATGCCGGAGACTGGGGGGTGGGGCGGCGGAGGGGGCAGGGAGACACGGGGAGCAGACGGGTCACGGGAGGGGAGGGGCAGCTAGGAGGAGGAAGACATGCCCTCGTTGAGCTTTGACCAGGGAATTGACTCCGCGGAGGATCATGCTGCTGCTGCGGCATTGTGTTGGCGGGCCTCTGATCTGGCCGAGGTGCGGGTGCGACGTGAGAATGTAATACACAGGCATGTTGACGTGAAGCTTTCGTAGCAAGGGTAGTAGAATTAATACTATATCTCTTATGTAAAGTAAATTATAGTAGCATATAATGTATATTAAGTTTAGATATTACATATTTGAGATAACTATTTTATGCGAAACGATAACAAAAGTGTAAGTGATGTACTATATATGTGTGAATCCTTCCTATGGGTAAACTGAGCATTGAGCGAAATTTAGACGAGTGTGCTATAAAGTAGGAACCAGCTGCGCCAGGCTCGGCCATCTAAAGCCCTGGTTTATTTGGTCTTCATACACAAGTTGTTTCACTTTTAATTTTGTTATTAACTTCGTTCTGATGAATGAAATTGCAAATCTAGCTCTTCTTTTGACCACGAAAATATCGGTAAGCGACACATGTCACCTACCGTGCTATGAATCTTTAACTTTATTCAAACAAAATTGTAAATCTAGCTTCCTTTCTGACTGCAGGAGCATCAGTAGGCAACACGTGTCACTTACGTGCTCCCCTATCACAGCAGATCGTCAGCAGTTAGCACTGTAACGACTCCGTCCACCGTGATATCTTCTCAACAAGTGTGGAACGTGGAAGCCCCATATTTCTGCCGTGGTATGAGACCACGGTAAGTACCTACCAAGCTCGGGTGTCGTGGTACCTTGTTCTATCGAGCTCAGGTAACGTGGTATCACGTCTGTTGCGGCGAACCTTCCAACATACTACGTTGATAGGAGAGGAACACGATAGATGATATGTATTACCTGTCGATGCTTCCGCGGTTAGAAAGATAGGATCAAATAGGCCAAAACTGGACCTTCTTGAGACCTCCGAAGGTTCTGGACTCTAGGTCTAGGTGCTTCACAAATCACACTACATGGAATGATGGAGTCGGAACATCTGTCCAGCTTCTGCTTCAGTTTAAGGCACCGTTTGGAACACCTGACAATTTCTTTTTACTCCGCTGAAATTAGAGCTTCTTTCTGCTCGTTTCTCTAAGATGTTGAATCTAAACATCCACCGGAACACATGGTTGAGACTTGAGATTAATACAGCTTTTGCGTTCCTTCTTTTCCTAGTGCATTCTTTTGCACTCTGTATTCATTCTATATTTAATTAATACAGCTCGTCTGTTTTAAAAAAAAAAAGATTTGAGATTAACGTGGGCAAAAAATTTAGAGGATCCCGTGAGAGCAGGCTACGTGAAAAACCTGTTTAGGGATCAACCTGACGTGTGGGCAGTGCTCACAGCTGTTCGATTTTGATCAAATCAAAATTAAAAATTCCTTCGCCATCTTTCTACACAAAACAAAAAAATCATTCGGTGTTAACAAAAAGGAGACGAGGATCGAGCTGATTAGCTCACTCCTACTCTTAAGCGTATAGAAGTGAGAATTGTAGCTTACGGTGAACCAAGAGAGAACATTTTACGGTAAGGGATCAATGCAGAATCTGCACCTGCTTTTACTCTCTCTTTTCTAACAATTAGTAACCGATCAAATAAGGCCATGTTTGGATCCCTGGACTAATTGTTAGCTGGCTAAAAATTAGTCCTAGTCTATCCAAACAGGAAGACTAATAGGTGGGCTAATTTTTAGCCAACCCCTTAGCTAACAATTAGTTCATTAGTTGGTGGGGAGGAGCTAATTTGGGCTAATAGCATGTAACACACTGGGAAAAGCCTGAAATACCCTCGCGCTGGTCTTATCCTCATTTCCTCACTCATTATGAGGGGCAGATATGACTTTTCTAAGAAATTAGTCCAACCATTAGTCATGTATCCAAACAGCCCTGGACTAATTTTAGATGGACTAATTATTAGCTGGCTAACAATTAGCTCTAACCATTAGTCAGCTAACAATTAGTTTTAGTCCATCCAAACATGGCCTAAGATATCTAAAATTTCTTTGCGAGGCGCAATATGGTCTTTTAAGCACTCGGTTAGTATTTCACTACGAAGGTTAGCGCGCTACGCTGCGCCGCTAACGATATTGTTTGTCTAGTAGAGATAAAGTATAAAATAGTTTAGAAATATAAAGGTAAATTCTATTCTCTTTAAGTGAAGGGTAGAAACGAAGGGAAGAAGAAATATGATATCTATCAAGCATCTAATTTAATGGAGGTGCGGCATGCAAAATATTAATTACCAATGGACAAACATATTTAATGCATTCATTTGAATCTCAGTGTTTCATTGATGAATTATAACCTTCTTTTGGCGAGTTTAAAACTCTATGTGTTAACCAGGTAATAATACATATTTCGAAAAATATTAGATATGCCAACCTTCTTTTGTTGAGTTTAACATTCTATGCGTTCACCGAGTAATAACACATGTTTCAAATACGGTTAACGTAAGCAGATTTGGTCAGTAAATAATATTTTTGAGAATTATTTTTTATCCATATTTAGTAATGGGTAATTGGGTAATGCAAAGTAGATGTACGCACAGTACGATTAGAGTGCTGATGTATAAGATGGGGGCGTGGGGAAAGGAACATTGCTAAAGGCAAAATTCGTAACAACAAAGCTGTATTCTCTATTCTGAATGAAGAGGTGGGGTTGTGGCAGTAGGTGCTTTCAATAGTGTTGTGCATAGATGCGATATGCATATAACAAAAGCAGTAATGATAACCGATAATAAAATGATAAAAGTAGCACCGTATGGAGATAGGGACAATAATTAGGACCATAAAGCAAACAGCAACCAATATGGGAAATAAGCAGTAATGAAAACCGATAATAAAATGATGAAAGTAGTACCGTATGGAGATAGGGACAATAATTAGGACCATAAAGCAAACAACAACCAACATTAGAGCAGTATAGGTAGAAAGGTTATTAAAAGCAAATCATTCAACGCAGAAAATAACAGATTCTGTTGTATGGGGAGGGTTAGTTTACAAGGGTGACCATCATAGCAAAAGGGTTCCAAGAGGTATATCTGAAAAAGGCTTGCTAAAGTGCGCAAAAATGTATATAGGCTAGAAGTAAAAGGCAGGTATTATGAAAGGGTGTTTATATACTTAAAAAATAGAGCCAAAAGGTATGAAGGCATAGGTGTTGTAGAGAGTAAAGTTGTAGCAAAAAAAGGCTATCTATAAGAGCTGATGATAATAAAGTAAGCAAAGACAACGGTTTCTTGATCCATGCCTCAATGTAAGCTATTAGGCAGCCAAAGCAGCCCCAACATGTAAATCTCTGGACTGGCCCTAGACATTCAATTCAGTTATTAAGTTTCATATTTTAGTCACAACCAATCAAACATTCAGACCGCATGAACTCCAATATTTCCCCTTCAATTTCAAAATCATTCAAATAAATCTGATGCCCATATGTTTCCCTTTTACACTATCCTGAGGCATTTTGTTATTTTGAGTGTACAAAATATCGAAACAATATGGATCATATCCTTTATCTTAGGCAAGTAACATACTGACACAATGTTATAATAAAATTAAAACAAATGATGAAGAGTATAAGAGCTCTCAGCAGGCCACACAATATCATCAATGAGGACAAACACAAAATCTGCATGCTCCATAAATAAAAGGAAATGGGAGGACAAACCTGTAAAGCTTTAAGAACATGTTCAGGAGCAATAGTATTCTGGTGAGTGCGACAGAACTACAACTTGGCAATGAAATGAATAAGGTTTTATTTTGGTGCTATACCAAAGACTCATTAGGTATGAGCTTTATGAGTTCATCGACTGTTGTGCTGATTGGATCAATTTGAGCACATCCGCTTCCTTGACATTCAATTTGGTGCGAATGATTTGAACATTTCTGTACATCTAAGATAGGGAAAAACGTAGAACTGAAGTAAGAACTGCTTTCTTATTGTAACACAGGGACCTAGATTGAGCAACTGGGATAGTAACAATTGAGATGCAAGAAGAAAGGGGGAAAGAAAACGTACATAGCGAAGGAGACGATGATAGGTTTGGAGAGCAAAGGATCGTGATTTTCCTCACCGGAGACAACAACGGTAGGGCGGCGGCATCCAAAACACAGCAGGCAGGTCCACCTCAACCCCATTCGGATTCGGTGTGGTCACTGGCAGGCAATAGCGCCGTCCTCCTTCTCGACCAGCATGTTGCCCTTGGCCGGTCGGATGGGGAGGGCTTCGGAGGTCGGCGTGGTTGCTGAGGCATGCGGCCATGCGACTAGGCGGTGTGGGGAGAGGGGAAGGCGATGATGATGCAGAGAGGAGGGGCGGCGGGAAGGGGATCTGGGGAGAAGGGAATGGAGGAGAGGAAGGGAGGAACTGGGGAGCGGGTAGGGGAGACTTGCCGGTGTCGCCGATTGATGTCGCCAAGGAAGCGAAGGAGGCGGGCATGCACGAGTAATGGGCGGAGGGCACCGTGAGGACGATGGGGAAAAGGGGGATGGTCGAGCAAGGGAGGCCCGGGCAGAGTGCGTGAGGGAAGGGGGGAGAGCGTCGCGCCCAGCGGCTTGCGGCCCGCCGGAGGTGGCCGGTCGTCCGAATCGCCGGGGGTGGAGGAAGAGGACTCGAAGGCCGCAGCAGGGATAGGGGCGAGGGGCAGCGCTCCTCGAGGGCTCCGCACGGCTCGGGCTGAGGAAGGAATGAGGAAGGGGAGGCGAAGGCCGGCCGCCACGGGAGCAGCAGGGTAGCAGTGGGCGAGCGCGCGATGTGGCAACTGCGGGCTAGCGAGGATGGGTAGGGTTTCGGGGGGAGTGGAGCCAGGGCGAACGAATCGCGGCCATCCGCGTCGCCAGGCTACGATCCGACGACTGTTGACGTGCTGGTTTGCACAGCGCGATCCCGATCAAACGGTCCAACACACGGAAGCTAGAGCCGAGCGTAAATCTACGAACTGGAGGGGCGTTTATGCACAGGGGGGTGACGTGGACACACCGAGGGCTCGCGAATTGGTTCCGCTATAGGATAGTTAATACTAGGAAGATTCGCACACGCCGCCACACAAATTGATAAAAAAGCGATGAAAAGCGGGAAAACGGAAAAACGACCGCTAAAAACGAATTTACGTTTTTGGAAACAAACCAACGAAAGCATTTTTTCCATGTTCGGAGAAAACACGGTTCCACGAAAATAATTTTTTCAGCAAAAGCGAAGAAAGAAAACGGCTTTCCATATTTTTGTGGGGAAATAGCCACCGAAAACATCTTCCCATGCTCCGGAGGAAAAGCGGATCACGAAAACATTTTTGATTGCAAAGCGGAGAAAGGAACGGTTTTCTATATTTTTGTTTTGGAAAAGCGGGCAAGGAAAACATTTTTCCCATATTACGAGAAAAATCGGATGACGATTTTTTTTTCGGGCAAAACGGATAAAGGAAACGGTCTCCCAATTTTTTTGGCGAAATAGCCACGAAAACATTTTTTCGGGAAAAACGGAGGAAAACCGATCACGAAAACATTTTTTTCGAGCAAAACGGAGAAAGGAAACGTTTTTACATTTTTTTTGGAAAAACGCTACCGAAAATATTTTTCGCATGCTCTGGAGAAAAAACGGACCCCGAAAACATTTTTTGGGTCAAAGCGGAGAAAGGACCCAACGTAAAGCGCGAGGACCTATTTGTTATAATTTTGGACACATTCGCTATTTTGAAAAATTAGTAAAGGGCTCGCTCGCGTTCGTACTTTACGGGAGGTCCTAAATGCAAAAGGGCAAACCAGGGGACCTAAGCGACAGGGAAAAATATCTCCCTCTCACAAAAAATCGCGCGAGGATCTGAACGTAATTTCGGAAAACTGAAGGGGCTTTTGCGCAAAAGAGACAGGCGACACGTGGGGAGGCCGGTTGGCCTCCGTTCGTAGGCCTCATAAGAAGGGGCACCATTCCTCTTGGGTACAACATCAACCGTGCACATTGTTTGTCGCTATGGCGTGACAAAATTAGGCATCAGATGAAAACATCTAACATTAGCAAAACAAGCAAATTTACCTGCGCAACTACACGGCTAGATATTATGATACAATTATATTTGATATATAACTATATTTTCTGTAATTGTGTATTTTTCATATAACTCTAATATCTATATATGGTTAATATACACCGTTATAATCTAGTCCCATCAAAATAAGTGATGGAGATCCTTAGACTCTTTCTTTTAATCTGAACCGTTATAACCCGGGTCCGCTAGATAGACGGTTAGATATTTTTTTAAAATAATAACATCGGATGGTGGTTGTAATTAGAATCCACTAGATTGAGTGGACTCTTTTTTTTAATCTAAACCGTTATAACTCGGGTCCGCTAGATAAACGGTAGATATTTTTCTTTTAAATAATAACATCCGATGATGGTTGTAATTAGGATCCACTAGATTAAGGACTGGATGTTTTGCTTTTTCTGTGAGAATTTTTAGTCTATTTCTCTTTTTTTCTTAACGACTCTCATGAGCTTTTAATATATAATAATAGATTAGGCATCAAACAGTCCCTTTTACTTCCTACTGCATTGTACCCAGGACTACTGAATTAACAGAAAACTGCACTTCATAATTTAAGCTAAGGCTAGTACCTGTCCATCATATTAGGCAAAACAGCTATATATTACAAACATGCCAGAGTTGGAGGCCGATGCTGCTGTAGAAGCAACCCTTGGTAGTTTGGTACATTTTCCAACCGACTGACTTGAGAACAGTTGGAAGATCAACATCTAGATAGAAAATATAAAGAGGAAAAGGTGAGAGGAAGGAGCTACAAAATGAACGAACAGGGACCAAACCTGGCATTTTTATTTTAGCAGTCTATCTAAAGGGCTCTTGAGACTACAGAGCATATGTTCATTCTCTATCACTACTGCATAGGCACAGTTGGCCTGGGGAGTATAGAGTTGACCAGCTCCTCGTTTAACTTCACAGGTAGAGGTGGCATCTGCTTCATGATCTCTGGAGCATCATTTATCCTGCAAGTATGTTGCATGAGCATCATAATCTTATAACCATTAAACAAATTTGATGCAAATAAATTTATACAAATAAAATATAGATTAGATAGGGAAAAAAAATATTGGCATCTTCATGGGTACAAATATTTGGTTATTTTTTTAGGCTAAAGAGCAGACTAGCTTCAAGAATGGATCAGATTAATGAGACAGATCTTTGCAATTTTGAAATTCTGGTAGAATCTTGGATCTAAGTTTCCTGCAACAATGATAGAAACAACGACTAGCAGATGAATCTACACAAGACATCCATCTGTCGTGTAATTCCAAACTACAGATTGTCAGCCCGGCAAAATGAATAGAAGAAGAATTTTTTGCTGTTCAATAGGCACCCCAGCACTGCAAAGAGAAATGCCCTGACAAACTCTAATGGCCACATATGATGCAATGCCCACGACAAAAGAAACAACAAACTCTACATGCAACATTTTCCTTTTCCCTGTATGCACTTAAACAAGTTAATCTGCGACTACAAATTAAAAGATCTAAACAAGGGTACCAAATTATCAAATAATAAGAAAAGGCTTAAATGGATGACCTGAATTCTTCATTTCAAAATTTTCCAAATTCAACAAAACAAGGGGTTCAAAAACATACTCTTTCAAGACCTTGAGTATGTTATCTCGAGTTTGGCACAGCAGAGAGATGTTATCCTGTATCTGCAGAAGAAAGAATTAAGCACAAGTATATAATACTAGTATACATGTTAGATGTAACAACAGAAAATCAAAGGAAAATTACAGGGTTTCGGACCAGGAAGAGAATATTCATTTGCATAAATCATCATCAAAAAACCATCTTGAAATAAATGAATACCTGCATTGTGCTAAGGTTTGTTGAAATTTGACTCAGAACCTGGGCATTACTTTCGAGGAGTTCTCCTGTTGGACCTCCAATCGCTGCAGAAAGACAATAAAAATAAATAACTCAGCAACTTGGTATCTAGGCCATCAATGCCAATAGTCACTGTGTTCAAAATCTCAAGAAGAATTGCTGCTCAAAATAAAAATGCATAGAACAGAAAAAAAAAGGTTGAAAATATATTTCAAGCAATGCGTCTACATATATCTTTAGATTCCCGCAATATTGTTGGACTTAGCATTTGCGAATGCAAAAAGATGACATGCGGTGCATTTGAGAATCCTGGACCAGGCTATTCTCCTAACACTCACTATCAATGGGGGGAAAGAAAACAAGCATGATATAAACATCTTGGCGGTATTGAGTCTGAAATCACCATTCCAGTACTTCACTGAACAATTCCGATCTCAGGCATCCAAACAGACAACAGAAGAAGAATTTTGAGAAGAACACAATCAAACAATATCCACCGAAATGTGAAGAATCAAATTTTTTATTCTTTGAACGAATGGATCCATACCCAATATAGGAGAAACTTATGTGATCAAGATTCCAATAACTGATGTCCGATGATGATTGAGAAATCAGTAAAAGCCAACATCTGCCGCAAAACGTTAGGTACCAAAGGGAACTGCATATGCCATACACAACTTCCGTCTGCAGTTCAAACATTTTGCCTGGAACGATCTGGCTCCATATGATTGTTCAACCAGGATATTGACAACTGAATCAAGTGGTGCCAATGGTACAGAACAACCAATTTAGGCATATTGTAATGATTTTTTGGATTTAAGCACATTGCAGCGATGGATAATGTGAATATTATCAATGATATGAAAACATTTATCACAAATGAGAAGGCTATCACTTAACACTTCATGCAACACATACAGTCCAACATTGTAGCAAAAAAAGGACCAAACTAAAGAGTTCAACAAAATATATGGAACCAACTGAGAAATGATTCAGTGAACATCAATATGACATTGACATACCTTCGGATGAAATTTCGTCGTCATCATCAATGCGAAGAGCTGGAATGGGGTATGGAGGAACATTAGGCCTTCCAGCTACATGAACAGGTGGTTTCGATGAAGAATCTGAAACCTTCTCCTGCAGCAATGAATACCTGTCAGCATAAAGCTTATCGAAACAACATGCATTAGCTACACACTCACACATACAACGGAGCGGAAAGATAAATGTTGCAAAGAAGATAAATTTTGACTTGATGAGTTCTCACCCTTAAAAGAAGTCAAACACCATTTATTGTATTCTTTCAAATAAATATAATCATAAGAAACCGAAAGTTTTAAATGGACTTCATGTTATTTGATACCAGCTGTAGAAAATAAAACATAGCAGAGCAAGGTGCCAAGTGCAGAAACATGAATTCTCCAAAAAAAAGAAGAAGAAGAAACTGCACAACTATTAAAAATACCAAGTGCAGGCATTGCTATGAAATACTAAATTCTTTCACATATACAAATTAACATGCGACATTTCTCAGGTTATGGGGTTCAAAATCAATAACGCAAGGACCAGGTTGCATTTACAAAATTAAACAAGTCACTTAAAAATGATGTATCTTCCACATTTTCCATCTCCAAGCTTGAGTTCATGGCCTAAAAACTTATATCGCAAACAATGTTCTATATTCCAAACTGAAACCAACACCATGGGTTTCATTCACATTCAGGGCCTGTTTGTTTTTGCTTTTGATTATGGATTCTGGCCCCAAAAGCTGAATAAAAAATAAATAACCCGATTCTAGGAATTGATTCTCACAATCCAGCCCACCCATATCCACTAGAATCCACAATCCATTTCATATGTGCTTTTGGATTCTAGCTTTTGGAGAATCAACTTCTCTATATCCACAATCCACAATCCACAATCAGCTTTTAGAGAATCCAAAGCAAAAACAAACAGGCCCTCAGAGAGATATCCTGCCTCCTACTCTGTACTGCTGTCAATGGAATGTTACATACTTTCATTTTTAATATGGACGATTTAACAGTACCAGATTGACTTGACATATGCATTTGCAATGCTGGATTGTTGATTAACTAACAAATACTGGTAAGTCTCATATGCTTGAGTTTAGAAAGAGATGGTCCTGACTTCTTCCTTGGGGAAACTATCACTACGATATGTTAGCCAATTTGGAGGAACCGTTCAATGACATGCCAGGCTATGTGCAACCAGATGTTTGGAATTTGTGAACTTATTGCAATTTACAGTATGATTTTCCGGCCTGCATTATAATAGTCGTGAAAATGGAACAATGAAAGGGAAATATTGGGAGAAACCTTTTTGTCCTTGCTTTTCTTCGTGGAGCTGTGGTCCTCTTTCTTTCTTTTACCACTCTCCTTTTTCTGCAGGTCGAATGCATAACCTCAATTCCTCAAATCATTGCTGAAACCCAGTAAAGAGAACAGGTGCTATGATACTAGGAATGCAGAAGATGCATCGCAAGTCTATATTACTCACATTCATCCATCTGCACCGCAAGGCCACATCTCGAACTGTTTTCTCTGGCAACTTCATGGCTATTTTTGCATAACGAATGACAGGTGCATCGGATGCATACCTGAGAGCAAATACCAAGGAACATCAATGGAACCGTAAGGTGCAGAAATAAAGGCCCACGCGAGGTGAACAGACCCCTGGTGCCCCTCATAATTTTGTCAAAACAGTGTCACTTGCAAGCCAAAAACGCAATCTCGATTATACTGTCATTTTGATGGCAACAAGGGGCCTCCGTGCCTCCCGAAATGGAGCTGTACTACGCTGTACAAGTACAACTACCGAGCATTCGCCTAATATACAGTGTGACAGAATAAAGCAAGTCTAATCGGACAGGGAATAAAGGGTGAAAGGAAAAATATTCTCAGAACATTATCCACTAGTCCAAAATCCAAATATCACTAACATTGCAAGAAGCAGCATTCGTATGTGAAACTGAGAAGAAAGAAGTTTGCATAATCTGAACCTCCAAAGAGGGCCGTGGTACCTTATAATCTACGCCTATACGATAACAATCTTACTTAATTACTCAAAATTATCGACCAATTCTAACCAAGAGTCAGAAGTCAGAGCCCAAGCCCTCCACCAAATCCGAACTGCCGAACCCCCAAACCGGCGTAACCCAGCAAACCGGCGACTCACTTGACGAGCAACTCGTCGAGGATGGCCTGCTCCTCCGGCGACCACTCCCGCGCAAGGCCCGGGTCGTGCCGGAGCGCCGCCGCGGTGCCGCCGGAGCTAGGGTTTGCTCCCCCTCCCCCTCCGCCGCCGCCAGCAGAGGAGTGGGACCCGTTCTGTGTGGCAGCGCTCGCCGGCGGCGGGTGGCCGTTTGCACCCATGCCTCCCAATTGGCGCGAATTGGGGATTTTTGTTCCCTTCGAGAAGCTGCTGCAAGCTGCTGCGGAAGACCCTCTTCTTCCCGCTACGAGCGGATGGTGGGAACAAAGAAGGGTTTTTGTTTTCGTTTTCCGAATAATGGACGATTTGCCAATATTTGCTCGTGCAATTAATTTGTTCTCTCGTGATGTTTCACCGACATGTGGTTTTAAGATGAGATAAATCATCAATTCTCCCTTCGTTTTTTGGGATCTTTTTTATCGCATTGGGAATTTTGTTGTAGCTGTTTGCACAGGTACAAGCGGGTATTCTTAGTTGTTTCGAGGGTAAGTAATTAACATCTATATTTTATTTATGTTTTTAATATCTATATAATTTTTATAAAAAAAATATAGAAGTACATCTTCAAATGTTATCTCTTGTCCGTGAATATATTTTACTATAGTTTTTTTACTTTCGTCAAAACACATCTGTAAAAGATTGTATTCCTCTTCTTTATTATTATTTAGATGTGTATCTTTACTTTAGTTTACGGTAGTAAATGATATTAGAAATAACTAAAAGAGAGGGATATTGAAGGAAAATACTAGTAAAAAATCATCTCAAAATTGTAAAATAGCATGTATTTAAAAATAAAATTTGTATTTAGAAACAGAGGGAGTAAGATATTCAAGAGGAGGATGCCACAACGTCTAAAATTATCATCCAGCATGGTTTTGCTGTGGGTTAAGGATGGCCTTGCCGTTCATCGAACACTCAAAAACTCATAAACAAAAAGTAGGTATAAGATGTAAGTTTAACTTTCTCTTAACATCTAGCATAAATTATCAAATCATCAACAATCAACAAGCCCGGGAACGAAGAGCATCCGGGAGATCGATCATAGCAAGCATCAAACAAATCCGACCAGATTTCGTTTTCTTGTTGTTTTCTATATTTTTTTCCTCCCTTCTTTCTTGTACATACCAGGAGATCATAGCAAGCACCCAGAAATCCGGTTCATTTTATCTTTGTTTGTGGTCTTTTTTCTTGTAGTTTTCTTTTGTTCTCCTTTATGTACATATGTAATTGCCATTTTATTCTATTTTATAAATGAGTTTATAACACTCTGACCTAAAATTCATTTTATGCTTAGCTCACCATGAAGCGAACAAATCCACGCATCGCATGCCACTCACACTTTCGTACCAACTGTGCAATGGTGCTTGTAATATTGGTGGGCAAATGATCAAATTTCATTTTAACAAATCCTATTGCAGTTCAACATATTATGTTATCAAACGATTGTTCTTTTTTTCACCCTCATGCAAATATTTTCATTAGTACTCTATCCGTTTCTTTTATAAGGTATATTTTGGCTAGGCGCGAAAGTAAGGAGGTTGCAAACATAGGAGAAATTAAGACAAGAAGAAATAATCATGCTATCCATGTCGTAAATACCTTAAAAATGTGAGACACAATACGTATGTAAGTGTTACTTGCACACGCAAGAGAGGGGTTGTGAGAAAAATAAGGGTGCCTTTGATTGTTTATACCAAGTGGTACATGTATAAGATGATTAAGAAAAAAAAAAGTAATTCATGTGTTTGGTTGTTTGATTGAAACCATTCCATACTGAATAGTGAGATACAAATTTAAAAAATATTCTCTATAGATGCTGAATGATTTTATTCATCCAAAACAATGTAATTAAATGATACAGAAATATCCCATATTCCCATCACATTCAACCTCATCCCACCAACCAAACACACCATAAATAAGCTAAGCATAATCTACGGCAGTACCAACGAGACTTCAAAACAAGGGTACGATAAATCAGGAAAAGGATGGACCTAGTAAGAACCACACGATTTACGCTAGCATAAAGTTACTATCTCTACTATTCTAAAGCACCACTTGGTGGCAGTGGTCCATTCTACACGTCATTAATTGCCCTGTTTAATTGCTCTACTTAATTGCCCTGCTTAATTGCCCTACTCAAGAAACGAAACGTTGCTTTAATTAGCTTTTCACAAGAAACGAAGCGTTAAAGATAGATGTTTGATCTTGTAAAATAATTTTTTTTATTTTTTAATCTTTATTTTTCGTTATCAATTTTGTTTTTCGTAGCAACGCACGGGCATGTAGCTAGTATTGTACTCATGCCGCTTTGAAGCTAGCTAGGAGCGCATGGATGAAGAGCTCAGCAGTCAGCACCGGCACACGTGACACACAGGATAACAAACTCAAGAGAGCCCAACAAAACGGTCGTCTATAGATTTAGAAGCGAACGTGGCGTACCATGCCGCTAAAAGCCACTACTGCACCATCGTATGTAACACTCTAGCTCGGTTTTACAAGATCCCGTATACATACACAGTGCCGTTCATATACGATATATGTACCTGAGAATATAAGACGCTATCGTCTCTTATGGTGATGTTCTATATATAAAAGTTTTTAAATTAGATGCAGAAGAGAATATATTCTACAACTACATAAAATTCTAAGAATAAACTCAAATCGCATCGGAGATATCCACGAGCAACGAGGTTAAGATTGTACTGGTTGTTGTCCGGTAAAAAAAAAAACCAAAATTTCGGTAAAATTTATTAAAATTTTGTCGAAATTGTAATTACTGTGGCATTTTATTTTATTTTTAAATTTTTTATCCGATCGAGATTTAGGGTCTCATTCCTAATTGAAATTCGAAATTTCGTCGCTCACCACAAACTCCGTCGTAGATGGACTTCCGTTCACTATCCAAACTGTTGAACTAACAGACGACCGTCAGATCGAAAAACAAACATGAAACACGAAGACGTTGATCTGTGGGGCCATAGGATCGAGCTCATTTTTGTTTGTTTCGCTACGCAAATTGTCAGTGCCAATTCATGGTGCACAACACAAGGCATCCTCACACGCCCCCCTTCTTTTCTTTAAGAAAGAAAGAGCCAAGTCAAAACGATCTGCCGCTACTAAAAAAAGAAAGAGGCATTCCGTTTAGGCAACACGGCGTAAGCAGTACCAGCGCATCTCCCCGACCGTGCGTTGCTAGTTGCCATCGCACTACCGACTACCGAGACGTGATGTGACGCCGTGAGTGACTGCCCCGCCCACGCGCACAGCCCTTCCTAGGGTCGGCAAAAAACTAGTTAGAACTTTTAAAAAAAAGGCTAATAAGGCTTAACTCATTAATAACTCGTTAGCTCGAATTTAAAATAACTAATTTAATAATAAAAAATAATTTTATATTAAATTATATTAATTTTAAAAGAAGCTCGATAGCTACCTCTAGCACCCGCTCCTTAATCTTTTGTAGCTAAGCCGGCTCGTCGACGCGAGGAGGCCTTGGTATTCATGGCCCCAGGCGCATTTTTACGGTGGAATTGGCTCTCAAACACATCCATTTGTACTTTTAGCCCTCGAACGTTTCTTTGAGTTATGGTACTGCAGCAGTTTGGTGTCACCACGACAGCATACATGAAAGTGGAAGGATGGTATGATAGACTACCAGGATGACCTGTTGCGGTTGAAATGTGCAGTAGGTGACGTGCCGCAGTCTGGTAACACGGCAATAGGTTCTGCCGCAGTCTGGTAGCGCGATAGGTCATCTGCCATGGTAGATGCACTCGAGCTGTCGCGCTACCGCTTATTGATGTGTTGTTACGAACCTTTAGCGGTACCAAAACCACAGTAAAAAACAGGTGTCATCTGGCTGCATCACGATCGAAAGGGACCAAACATGCAAAAACGAAGAAAAAAGAGAAAGCAAAATTCGCAAAAAAAAAAAAAAATGATTGGGAGGGGATCAAATCCGGACTGGCTTCGATCTACCCGTGGACCAGCAGAATCTAGCCGTTTTTGTCCCACGCGCGGGAGCCCTGACGCGACGGGAGACGTGCGTTGCCGCCGGCCAACCGTTCCCAAGCACCACCACCAGGCAGCCGTCACCAAGGGAAAAAAATTATGCTCCGGGTGATGTCGACGCGCGACGGCGAGAGCGTGTCGATGTGAAGTGCGCCGTGCACAAATGCCAAGCACCAATGCGTGTATTTTAATTAGTTTTCTTAAATGATAGGAAAATGGTCACCACTAGAAATTTGCTTACTTGAGCAGCCTGAGAATTAATGTTCTTTGGGTTAGAGAGCTACTAATTAAACTTTTTCTTGGAAAGGTTAAGCGTGCCACGGCCGAGAAAATATGACTGAAAAAATTGTAGTTACCTAATGTGAGCGTAATGTTCGTCACAAAAGTGTGACTTGACACACCGTAGCGCCAGACAAGAAGCTTGTTTCGTATCCAATTCTCATTTCCCTCATTTTACGGGGTATATTTATACAGTGGATGATCAATCTATCTTAGATTCGAATCCAACCCGTTTATTCGATTTAAAGGATAGAATATGGTTGTTTGTTATAATCTCATCCCTCGTAAGTATAAGCTTAGTACAAAATGAGAGATTGTATCGTTCTAGGAGTATTAAATTTATAAGATGGTATCGTAACAAAGCAATTCAATAAAAGTGGAGCAAGATTCCCATGTTAAAGCTACATATACGACTCTCTGTCTGATTTTTTTTCCCCCTCTTATGCACCTAAGATCGTTCTTATGCTGACTAAAACAACAAACACCAGATACCATAAAGTACTTTCTTGGAGATTGAGTGCTATATTTCTTTGAGGAAAAAAAAAAGTCGAGCGGCACACCATTGATTTTGAAAGAATCGAGCGTTTGAGAGCGATTTGTAGGCTAACTGCAGGACTAGAGTCGCTTGAACAGCAATATAATCTCCCGTTGTTAAATGCTAAGCTCTTTATACAATACCCAGTGGCAGGAGGAAAGGATGGGATCATGAAAATTTTATACGGACACTTTGTGTTTAGTCAAACTTTTAATTTGGTAGTGCTCTCCACACAGTTCTTATCCCAAAAGGAAAGAAGAATGAGATAAATACGGAGGAATTTTATAATGCACTAGAGTGGTAGCATATAATAGGTACTCCTTATTGAGAAAATCTACTACTTTACTACCGGATGAAGTATAAATAAACAGTAATTAATCTGATCCATTAGATAGAAAAAAAAATAAAAAACCTATCTTAAATTTAGTGTACGTAAAAAAACTCTAAATATAACGACCACAACCAATGCACAACAAATTATGTCATACTTAGAACGTGATTTCCGTTTCCCAAAACAAGACGAGGAAAAAACCAAGACTAGAAAAAAAAAACGAGAGGTACTTTTATGTTTTGCTTTTTGCAAATTGTACAAATATTAAAGCATAAATAAAAAATAGATGGTGATTAGTTATGCAATTTGTATAAGAAGGAAAAACATATGAGTAAAAAAAAAATCTTATATTAATTAAGGGGCGGCCGAGAACTTAAGCAAAACGCTCCGAGCGCCGGGAAGAATCCGCTGCGCGGGGTATAATAAAACGCGAACAGGCGTTGGGAATTTCCAAGCCCCGGAATCTCCTTCCGCTTTTGGTTCCTCCTGTGGGTCTCCCAGTCGCCTTTGGTTCCTCCCACCGCTTCCTCAGATCTGCGACGCCGCACCGCCTCCCCCTGATCCTTATCCCCGGACGGATTACCCCGTCCCCTTCCTTCCCTCGCCCCGAATCGAGCCGAGGCCAGCTGCTGCTGCTGCTCCTCGGTTTCTTCCGCTCAAAGGCTTGTCGTTCCGGGCCAAGAAATGGTTTTGGAGCTGGAACTGGGAGGATTTCGTGTCGTCTGGTGATTGGGCGGAGCCGGGAGGTGGTTGGTTCTGCGCCTTTCTTGCCGGCTGGGAATGGAGGTTCTGTAAATACTTGGTTTTGTTTGATTTGGTGGATATGATCGAGGCGGCGATTGCTTCTGGGGGCTGCGAGGTGGGTGGTGGTGTGAAATTTGCCTTCTTTTTAATTGAATCGGTGCTTAATTTGAGATCGTAGAGCGAATTTGGATGAAAAAGGACGGATTTTTTGGGATCAGGGAGTCGTCTCTAGCGAAGAATCCAGCTTGGTTGTAGCTTCTTCGCCATTGGTACCGAGCTTCCCTTTCGTGCGCTCTTTCCTGCGTCGAAGGACGACTTTTGCGGCTGCTTTTGCGGGGAAATTTGCTGCTTTTGCGGCTGCTTTAGCCTGTTACCTTTGCTGTCCTTTCCCTCCAAAGGCTTTGACCTTTTGGGTTGCGTTGGTGATCGGTGAACTGGTGATCTACGAGTCTTGGGGTGTAGGCCGCCTAGTCGCTCTATCGACAGTACAATTCCTCGGAAGAAAAGCCGCCTCCTGTGCAGATACTGCCTAGTATTAAATTAGTCATTGCGTTGTACTACAAAGATTCTGCTTTGACAGAACACAGTGCGCCCTTTATTTCTTGTTCAGAGCAGGACACAGTGCCCCCGAATCCATACTGGCATTGTAGGAGTGGATAAGCATCTTGAACTACACGAGCTGAGCAAAGCCATGGATGTGCCTGCACCGTCCAACCGCGCTGGCTGCAACGGCGGCATCGGCAGCCCGGTGGGGCCTTCGGATGATCCTTATGGCGTCACAGCCATGATGAACTTCGATGGATACCCGGAGCTCTGCAGCCCTTCGGTGGCCGATCAGCTGTTCTCGTTGCTGAATGATCGGGCTGCACACCAGATGTTTTCCATGTGGTCATCCTTGGGATTGTCACCGCGTGCTTCTGGTATGAGTGAAGATATGCTGCTCGACACCTATTCTGGTGGACCTGGGGAGGCGTTGGCAGCCCCTCCTCAAAAGATCGATGGTCTGGTATCGCCGGTGAATCCAGCTGAAACGGAGAGAGTGGTCAAGAGTTCAGGCGAGCTTGGTTCGGGTAATGATCCCCAGCAAGGCAGTCCCATGGTTCCAAGGTCTGTCGCGGGCAACTTGCTTGCCGACAGGATGCTCACGGCTCTGTCCTTGTTCAGGGAGTCGTTGGGCAGCGGTGTTCTTGCCCAAGTCTGGATGCCCATTGAGCAGGAGGGTCATGTTGTTCTGAGTACATGCGAGCAGCCTTTTCTACTCGACCAGGTTCTTGCAGGGTACCGAGAAGTATCCAGGCATTTCGTATTTTCAGCGAAGGAGGAGCCTGGCCTACAAGCAGGGCTTCCAGGGAGGGTCTACATCTCTGGGGTGCCAGAATGGACCTCAAATGTTCTCTACTACAGCAAGCCAGAGTACTTGAGGATGGAATATGCTCTTCGTCACGACATACGTGGATCACTTGCGATGCCGATTTATGACCCCAGCAAGGGCTCTTGCTGTGCGGTGCTTGAGCTTGTCACAAAAAAGGATAAGACTGATTTTGATGCAGAGATGGACAGCGTTTTCCATGCCATGCAGGCAAGTTCTAACTTATGCTGAACTAGGGGAGTTTCACTATCATTACTAAAATGCTTAGAGGTGAATTTGGAGTTCCCATGAAGGAGCATTAGTGCTAATGCTATCGCATATTTACTTCCTGCTGTAATTTCTACCATCTTTTACATTGTATTCATTAGTGCCTTCTATTAATATCATGGTAAAGTACATGAACTGAAATGTACATGCAAGTCCTCTCATTCATTGGTGTCATTTATGGATGCCATGAATAAAACTGCACGCTTAGATGATCCATAGTTTGCTTAGCTGGAGTACTTCTTTAAGCAGACATGTCCAAGATGTAGTTCTGATCTGAAGCATCATATTGCATAGCATCAAATTCCTTTGAAATAATTCTGCCCATTGCTCAAATGTTTCATGTTTTCAACTGATATAGCTAACTATAAAGATGCATAGTTTTAACTGATATAGCTAACTATAAAGATGCATAGTTTTCCACTGCTGTCGTTTCAGTTTCATGTACAGCGTTTATTCTAGGTATCATTCGTTTTCTTCATTTGCTAACACATCTCCTGATCTTGTCAACAAAAATAAGCATATATGGTGAAGTTGTGAGTTATATTTTGTCATTGTCACGGGATAATGGGGGGTATTTTTTCTTTGGCAATCTGTCATTTAATTTAGCACTTACATTTTATACTTATCCCATTACTCTTCTGTAGGCAGTGAACTTGAAGACAACAAAAGATTACAGCAATCAGAAGGTGCCATTCTTCACTTCTAACATAGTCTATGCAACATTTCTGTTGCACATCATGAGAACTGAATGCAAGTTATCATTTTAGTATTGCGTTTACCAATTGATGTTTAATGGATATGGTGTCTCTTCATTTGCAGTTTCATACTGAAAATCAGAAATCCGCCTTCACTGAGATTTTGGATGTTCTAAGAGCTATTTGCCATGCACACATGCTTCCTTTGGCCCATACATGGGTTCCTACATCAAATAGTATTGATGGCACTTATGTTGTTGGACAGGATAGTAGCACTGATTCACAACCAGGAAAAGTGAAACTCCGCATCCATGAATCAGCTTGTTATGTTAATGATGCAAAGATGCAAGGCTTTCTTCATGCATGTGCTGAACGTCATCTTGAGAAAGGACAGGGTATTGCGGGCCGAGCACTCATATCTAATCTGCCGTTCTTCTCGCCTAATATAAGAGAGTACAGTATCGAGGACTACCCACTTGCACACCATGCTCGTAAGTTTGGTCTGCATGCTGCTGTAGCCATCCGGCTAAGGAGCACATACACTGGCAATGATGACTACATACTGGAATTCTTTCTCCCAGTCAACTGCAGAGGCAGTGGAGAACAACAGATGCTATTGAATAACCTCTCCAGTACAATGCAAAGACTATGCAAAAGTTTGCGAACAGTTTCTGAAGCAGAGGTTGATAAAATTGATGCTTGTACTGCAGTAGTGTACAAGACAACCAGTGAAAGTTGCTTGCCAACTGGCCACTCCGAAAGTTCTTCACATTGTGATCAGCCAATAACAGAAGCGGCATTCCAGGATCTATCTTTGGTTGATAAGCAAGGAGATGAACTTGAGCAGGTGCTCTAATGTTATAGCTTTTACTATGGCATTCTGTGCAACCATCTTAGTTCTGATATATGAATAAGTATTATTAACATGACTTGAGCTGAAACTCTTTTCTGAACCTTCAGGTCAAATATCTTCACCCCATAAATACGACATGCATACACACACACACACACACAGAGTAGGATCCTTTCCTACTGTTTTTCCTGGAAAACGACTTGTTGTGCAGCCATCTTGGTTCTGATTTATTGAGGAAGCATGATGAGCATGCTTGAACTGAACTTTTTTAAAAATACTTAGTTTCTTAGACATTTAGAATGGTTGTGTTAGAAGTGGTGGTCATTACTTAAAATTTACTTACATTTTGTAGCTTTATCTCATATCTATTGAATATTGCCATAATATTAATGTCAGATTGGATTTATTAGAGGAAAAGGATCCCAATAGTGGTAGTCTGTTAGCCGCTCCTATTTTTAACATGCCAGTAGCACAATCCATCATATTTTGCAAAGGGGCACTCCCATGGTTGGTTATTACTCAGCTTTGTTTTGCAGTTAGTTGTATTGGAAGCTTGGAACGGGTTAGTTTTGAGGTCCCATAGTTGGAAGCTTGGAACGGGTTAAATCTGCGGAACCCAGACTAAACATTGATGGACAACCTTCTTCTGCATTGCAGGTACAGTCTAGCTCAACGCGACTTGCAGAGAAAAAACACAGTACTTCTGAGAAGAATATTAGTTTGGATGTTCTTCGTAAATACTTCTCTGGGAGCCTAAAGGATGCTGCAAAGAGCCTTGGTGGTGAGCCCCTAGTGTGTCGCTTTGCGAAATGAATTTTCAATTGAATCTGTACTGTGCTGTGATATCTAGGTTATGTAAATAGGATATAATGAAATGGATGACTTCTGTTAACACTTTCCTGTTAATACTGATGCAGTTTGTCCAACAACTTTGAAAAGGATATGTCGGCAACATGGAATTTCGCGATGGCCATCCCGCAAGATAAACAAGGTCAACCGTTCATTAAAGAAGATCCAAACTGTCATTTACTCAGTTCATGGTGTGGACAGATCCTTGCAGTATGATCCTGCTACTGGATCTCTTGTTCCAGCAGACTCTCTACCAGAGAAGATGCCATTCCCTCCTGGCGATGCTTTGCCTACTCCGTCCGTTGGAAAAACTGTGGATGAAAAATCTGGTTCAAAATCTGAGCAAGGGTGTTCTTTGCCTGATGGATGGCAAAGCGGAAGCTGCCAATTGCAGCGCTCTGATGTGCAGAAAAGGGGAGGTGATCAATTTCACATACAGACAAGTAACTATAGTGGCAGTGGTAATCACACTTCTTATGGTGCGAATGTCACACAGCATTCTAATTCTGAATGCACACAAGGGCCATTATACCCCGTTGGCGCTGTTAGTGCTTTGCATCTTAAAGAAACCGGCTGCATCAATCCCTCTGTCTCTGTTCGCCCAAGTGCCGAGAGCACCAGAGACCAAACAGTGGGAAAGAGCTCACCGTCTGTGCAACAAGCAGATATTGATATGGTTGACGACCATGAAGCCAACGAGCACACTCGTCCTTCTACCTCTGCTATGACAGACTCTTCGAGTGGCAGTGCATCAAGCCACCCTACGTTCAAGCAGAACCCAGGGCATGCTCTTAAAGACAAAAGCAGCCCTGCACTCACAGTTAAGGCCACCTACAGCGGAGACACGGTGCGGTTCAAGTTCTTGACATGGATGGGCTGGTATCACCTGCTGGAAGAAATAGCAAAGAGGTTCAGGCTGTCAACTGGAACGTTCCAGCTCAAATACAAGGATGACGAGGACGAGTGGGTGATCTTGGCAAACGATTCCGATCTCCAGGAGTGCGTCGATGTCCTGGACTCGATAGGTTCGCGCAACGTGAAGCTCCAGGTACGGGACCTCCCTTGCCTCATCAGCAGCTCGGGCAGCAGCACTTGTTTGCAGTTGGAAGCGGCATAGCTCATGACAGGGTGAGAAGTCTAGGTCTCTTGTTACCCTCAACTGTATCATATTGGAGTAGGTCTAGTCTTTGTTGTAGCAACAGGGTGTGTATGCTGTATGCGAGCGTGTAGCCTGTAATGTAGCAATGGGGAAAGTCATGAACTGGAAAGTGCAGCGATGGTCGTCCAGATCTCGTGGCTGCGCATCAAAACTACGTCATGGCGATCTAGAGAAGGTAATGATCTGTTGTCTTGTGTGGAGGTTATGACAATGATCCGTTGTCATGATGGTCGACAGTGCCTGAGCATCAAAGTCCTAGCTCTCTGTTTTGCGTATGCTGAAGGAAACCAATGTTTCTGAACTTAGAACTTTTACGGCACACGAAATTCAATATGGATAATTTATTCTTTTCGATCCAATAAATTAGATTAGCCAGTACTTATTTATACTTTCTCTAGTACTAGTATAATAGCACAAATATATTTAACAAATCAATAGCTAGATTTAATTTTTACTACGTGTTATATACTACCAGACTTAAAACTTCCCTTGAAAACTTACTGTGTCCCAGCCTCCGAATTGTTTCTTTCCGCTCCCTTTGGAATATTTCTATGTTGCGAGTGGTTCCTATGCTGGTATCCCTGTATACCTACAGAACTATGTGGATATGAGGTGATTTGGAGTCAATTCTGGGCAATCTTCTCTGCGCGCACCCAAATCTCACGAAAGTGACGGCATGTCGCTTGGCTTTAACTGGTCGAGACTTGTGTGTGTGTGTGTTTCCCTGCATACGCAGCGGCACCTGGTTGTGGACCTGGTTGTTCTGTGGAGCAACTCTAAACTCAACTCTGGAGCGTATCTTTTGACGTCGTGTCCTCTCACGTTGAGGCACTGACATGTGAACCTAGCTCTTGGATCTCGATGGGAAGCCGCCGTTTGTACTCGACTGGTTTTAGAGTCCGACTGAGAGGAACAGTTAGCCCTTGACGTCTTGGGAGAGCTCGACGCCAAGTAGTACTGTCAACGATGCAACTTGCACGTCGCGGCGTTTCGAATCGATTGCGTTGTCGGTTCGCGTGAAAGGTGAGTGTAAGGCGAACTAGGCGATTCAGAGATAAGCGAATGTCCGTGTAGTTTTGGTCACTGTTGTACGATGTTCGAAGAATTCAAGAACCACTGTCTCAATGGCGAGGTTTTCGTTGTGTACACTTTCAGATGGTTATTATACATACTACTCGTGTAAAGACACATCAGTCAACACTTGTGAAACACGTATCTAGGGCTCAAAGCTGCATTTTAAACCCACACAATCTTACCCAGTTCCTTGAATTAGTTGGTGGGAAGAGGGAGCTTAAGCTTTCTTTGTAAACCTAAAAAATACTGTACAATATTTGGAGAGGTTAAGGGCAGGGGCGGATCCAGGTCCCGGGCAGAGTAGGCTGTAGCCCGAGGCCTGGTACCGAAAGCCCACTAAAATTATATGAAAAATTATTAAAAAATCATTGAAAACAGATATTTAATCTAAGATCAGCTGGTCCAGCCCAGGGCTTAGGCCTGGGCTAGCTCCGCCACTAGTTAAGGGTGTGTTTGGTTGCTTATACCAAGTGGTGTATATATATATATATATATATATATATATATATATATATATATATATATATATATATATAAAAAAGATGGTTCAAGAAAAAAGTCATCCATGCGTTTAGTTGCTTAAATGGAATCATCCCATCCTAAACAAAGTGATACAAATTACAAATTTGAGAAATATTTTCTATAAATGTTGAACCATTACATTCACCCAAAATAATGGAACCAAATAGTACAGGATCGTCCCATCCCATTCAACTTCATCCCATCAACCAAACATACCCGAAGCTCCCTGTGGGTCTACGCGGTTATGTCGAAGCGCGCAAATATTTAATTCAAAAAAACCTAGCACAAGTGAATGATACATTTATCACCTTCCCAACCTTCACCCACCTCTCCTTAAATCCCTATTCTACTCCTAAAAAATCTCTAACCAAAACAAAAAAATCTACGTAACGAATAAATTAACTACTAAAAAGTTATAATACTTAGGCCATGTTTGGATGTACTAAAGCTAATTATTAGTTGGCTAATGGCTAGAGCTAATTGTTAGCTAGCTAATAATTAGACCATCTAAAATTAGCCCAGGGCTGTTTAGATATATGGCTAATGGTTGGGCTAATTTCTTAGAAAAGTCATGTTTGCCCCTCATAGCAATTTGGGAGGCGAGGCCTTGCGGGTGAGGAAGTGAGGATAAGGCCAATGCGAGGGTATTTCAGACTTTTTCCAGCGTGTTACCTGCTATTAGCCCAAATTAGCTCCCTCCCACCAACTAATGGACTAATTGTTAGCTGAGGGGTTGGCTAAAAATTAGCCCATCTATTAGTCCTCCTGTTTGGATAGACTAGGACTAAATTTTAGCCAGCTAACAATTAGTCCAGAGATCCAAACATGGCCTTAATCCAATAAACTCCCTTCCCTCCCTTCATAGTTTACGGCAGAGGTATGATGCAAACAACAGTAGCGAAGCTAAAGACATATTGTAAGTCAAGTTCGGCAGCAGAGACATAATGTGAGCTGAGATAGAGCTCGATCAAACACTATGACAAAGTCGAGAGTACAACCTAAACTAAATAATACTGTATTTACCCGTAGTAAAGTGTAGGCATTCCGCCGGCCCCTGTAAAAGTGTAAAGAACTTTAGCTGCGGACCGTACAGGCGGGATGCTGACGAGCCGTGTTAGGCCGGTTGGCCCTGCCGACGGCGCGTGGCCCTATCGAGCCGAGGCCCGAGTACATGGCCCATTAATGCGTCGAGACCGAGTACGGTAGCTTCATGGCAGGCATCGCCGCTTCACTGATTCCTTGATTAGGCCGGCGGCGTGCCCGATCGCGAGCTGCATACGCGCACCGCGTGCACGGCGTCGCCGCCGCACTGCAGGCAGCATGGCAATCACGCTGGGAGAGGCAGCGAACTCGATTGGTTGGGTCTACGACGACGGGGTTCTGTCTTGTGTCCCTCCCTCCCCACTCCATCCATGCATGGACCAGCAGCGAGGATTGAGGAGGGCCATGTCCGTCTGCCTTTCGGCCTAGGCCCTAAGCACGTCGCCTGTACGCCGAGGTTGGCAAGTCTTTTGACCAGATAGATGCCTTTGCCGAGCTGCTGTTTTCTCTCTCTCTCTCTCACTGAACAATATCGGATTCTGCATGGCATTGAAAGAACAGATCAACAGGGGGCTGGGCCATTGCCACTGGGGGGGGGGGGGGGGGGACCTGACGGTGTTCTGTTCTCCCTGTTTCTTGGGGGCATGCAGGTGGAGGACTTGGTACGAACGGTTATGCTAGAGCCTTGAAAGGAACTTGTGGCATTGCAAGGTGCCTGCGCAAAAGAAGGGGAATGCTGTAGATCTATCTCGAAAAATAGTCCGTTTGCACCCATGTTGCGCATCTGTCCATGGACGCTGAGGAAGAAACGTGATTTTGTTTCTTGAGGTGTTTCTCCCTGGACAAGAAAATCCCAAGGAAACCATCACGTCTTAACCTGTCACATCCTCTGGCCACCAACTAGATCAGGGCGTGAGATCGACAAATTGAGGACAGGTCTGAAGAACGAACAGAGGAAAAAGAAGGCTTGACGAAGAAGAAGAAACAGGAGAAGGGAAATCTGGTTTCAGTTCATTTCATCCATGCCCCTTTTGTGGTACATGACTAGCTCTTATATCTCTCTAACACTGGGCACCCGCAACACAGGTGTTACATAACCATAGTCAGTTAGTACATGGCATACTCTGTATATTAAACCCGTAGGGTTTTCCAGTTTTCGTACACGCCACGTTGTAGAGGTAGCGTAGTGATAGCTCCACTCGCCTCCAGGCCACCGGTCGTGGCTTCGATTCCCCGATTGACGCGTTTCTTTGTGAAAAGACGCCCGAAGTTTTCTAAAATTACACATTAGTTCTTTGTGGAAAGGTCCCCGAAAGTTCTGTAAATTGTTTTTTCGCGCTAGTTTTTTTTTCTTTTGAAAAGGTGTCTGAAACTTCTAGAAATTATATATTAGTCTTTTTTTTTGTCAAGCCCACACGTTTCTTTGCGAAAAAACGCCCGAAATTTCCCAAAATTACATATTAGTCCGGTTTTTTGGGGCATGATCCCCGAAAGTTTTGTAAATTGTTTTTCGGCGCGTGTTTTTTTTCTTTTGTCAAGCCTTGAAAGCCTTGCGTTTTTTCCCGTAAAGACATATTAGTCTTTTTTTTTTTGCAACCGGCCCTAAAACCTCCGAAATTTGTTTATAGTGTATATTTTTTTTGCAAATAGCTACCTAAAAATTTTCAAAATTAGATATTAATGTAATCTTTTTCAAGAAACCTCCCAAAACTCCACGTGATTTTCACCACTGGACGCGTAGTGGCTGACACGGCATGCGTCACACCTCACACCCGCGCATCCAATTTATATACATCAGACCAAAAGTAACGAGCTTTCAATTGCAGAGCTGTCCTGTGGCCTGCGGAGAATATTGCCGATCGATCGAGCCCAGCGCCAGCGGTGGCCCGTCGAGGATCAGGGATTCAGCATCCGTTCCACGCTGTGCCATCTGCTTTTGCGACATGCGTGCTTAGAGTTTAGTTAGCGTGAGCGAGCGAGCGAGCGACACACTGACACCGCAAGGTCTACAGAACTAAAGCGCAACCGTGGAGTTTAGTTAGTGTGAGTGACACAACGCAAGGCCTATTATAAAGCTAAAGCGCAGCTGTATGCATGATGATCTCCTTTAGCGGCCTAAAGCATATCAAGGTTTAGGCGATCATGGCCGCTTTCCTTTCCCACAGCCTTTTCTCCCCCGTTCTACACCTGCGATCCAACGTGGCTATCATCATGGCTCCCTCCCTCCATTGGCGATGAATTACCCAAGCTTAAGCTTGTGCAAAAACAGGGGCGGAGGACCACGTATGGCTGGGTATGGCACCTGTCATATCTGTCCTGCCACGTGTATCCTTAGTACATTTAGCACATATCATATCACGTGTATCCTTGGTACATAGAAATAATGATTTCACCGTACCAGAATTTTTTTCCGTCATTTGCTACAGTGCAAACACAGTACGTCGCTCTATTCATCTGAAGCATCTCATCAAACACAGTACCCACAGGGTTGCACACACTGAACATTTTTTTAAGACCAACGTACACGCCGCGCGCGTACGTGTGGCATGTGTTACTCCAACCCTTTTCTCTTAGAATACCTCAGAAGGCTGGCACGGGCAGATAGATAGCACTATTTAGTACGTACTACACTAATGCAAAAGGAAAAGAATAAATCAGCGTGGATGGTAGTTGTAATCTTTTATTAGCTTTTGCGAATTAGAATAGCGAAATAGTTGGGCATGCCACGGAGACATGATCCGAACTTGAAAAATCTTAAACTAATGCTGAATTGGTTGGTCGGTCCAAACTCCAAGATTGATTAGTTCTCTGCATTATGAGCCGTGTATCTTATACATGTACGTACTTCACGGTCGGAACAGAGGAGGCCTTTTCTATTCCCTCTTGCCACCAACTGGACACGCCGTTCTTCTCAAATCACCAACTTGGTTGTAGCTTAGGTACTATAGTCTTAGAACTCTAAACCCATCACGCTTTCGCGATCAACTTTTCCACACTTAAAAGTTGGTTGATCAAAGAAAAAAAACCCCTCAATGATGTTCCATCCCCAACCATTTTCAGGTACAACATAAGAACATGCGAGACCATCGAAATGGCTTAACAAACCCCTCTTAATTTCGGTACCAACATAGTGAATTAACCATAGTAGGCACAGAGGAGATCAATCAAGGCATCTTTGCAGATACAGGCTACAACACTGCAGCCCGTGGTACTACGTACAACGTACATACCTGATCGGTTTGGCCGACACGGGAGAGAGGGCACGTAAAATGGTAAATGGTAGTTGTCAAGTTTATGTTACTGTTCACGCTAAAAACGTGAAGCAGGGTTCCTAGCTTCAAACATACAAGATAAACACCGGGCCGAATTTTGGTACACAAGATTTAAGATAATATTAAAGACAAAGAAGTATATTATATATTATTTAATAGATAGTTTTATACTATGTATATTATTGTATAAATAACATATCAATTGTATACAACCGTTATAGACATATATATATATATATATATATATATATATATATATATATATATATATATATATATATATAATATATTATATAAGTTATCTTTAATCATATTACAAATGACCACACTCTATACCATGCAGGACTTGCGTTGCCATCGAGTCTTAACTACCTCCATATGTGTAGCCTGGTTGGTGGTTTATATCATCTAGTCCATGCAAAAGCGTCCCGTTGCTTTCGCCCAACGGGATTTAAAATCTAGCTCCATTGCTTGGGAAGAATCATGGCTAAAGAGAAAGCATATGCATGCTAACATGCATCAAAGAAAAGAAGCTAGCAAAAGCTAACGAGCGAGCTTGTGAAAAGCTAAGTCTGGATGTATATATTTCTTTTCTTTGAGATGTAGTGCTGGAATCCCGCAGTAGTTGTTTTAGCCTCTCCTGAAATCATGGATTTAAGATAATATAGTGTATACCCTTTTAAATGCTATATATACTAACATCATGATAAGAGCGTGTACAATAATGTGACTTCAGCGGTGTATAAACTTCACTACATAAGATTTTTGCTGACATAAGAGAGTATGTAGCTGTCTCTTCGTGAAGAGATGACCATACAGATAGTATAAAATATCATTATATGAATTATTGTTTATAATAAACCCTTTTTACATGCTATAATCAAAAGATTATAAGTTCCCACAGAGAAAAACTTAAAAAAAAACAATCGATTGTAGAAATTATCTTTAGTTTTGTCTTTAAATGATATGAGGAGTACATAGACAATAGTCGTGTCCACTATTGTACATGTTCTAAGAAAACCGAATACTGAAGCAGATCGATGTATTTTGCAAGGGTAATTCTGTATGTGTAAATAATCCCCTGTATTGCGATGATCAATAACTGCATTTTCTTTTCTTTCAGAATTGTGTTTTTGCAGAAAAACATCCGGATAATGTTTATCGAATCCTTTTTCATTAGCGTCATGTACTCATGTCGTACCATCGAATCTCTTGTGCTCTTTTCCCCACCGTCCCGTATGTGCTCCGCAGTATCCACTACTTTTGTGATACTCCATTTCATACTCCATAGTAGTTCTAAGATTTGGAAGGGTCCCCAAAAAAAGCCTTCCTTGTTGGGTCGTGCACGCAGCCTTATTCCCTCCAGAGAACTTTGACATCCCCTGCAGCCAAAAGCGACATGACCAAATTGCCCTCCCTCCTGTCCGCCTAGCTGACTCCCCAGTACATACCTCCACGCCATGGTGATGGAATGGAAGCTCTCCAGCCTCTCACTTCCCAGTAGGAATGTAACAACTTGATGTGACCTCGCTTCTCCCCTCTCTCTTAACGCCCCCACTTCGTCTTCTCTCCTCGCGCGCGCGTCAGCCCAGATGTTTCTCCACTCCCTCTTGATGCAAAACATGGCCAAGAACACACAGCAAACAAGGTACATATGCACGCATGCTTCGATCGATCCCGTGAGCTAGCTCACCGGTGGGGTGTGTGTGGGTGGGTGGGTGGGAATCGACGAGTGCGTGTTGACTGACGTGATGCCGTGCTCTGTCGGTGCGTGTGCAGATCAAAAGATGGCGGCGCGGCGAGAACGAGAGGCCTGTCGAAGAAGCCCCCGTGGTACCAGCGCGCGGCGGAGTTGCTCCTCCTCATCTGGAAGCAGCCGGCGGTCGCACCGACGAAGGCCGCGGCAGCGGCGGGGGTGTCGGCCGGCAACAAGGCGGCGTCGGGGCCTGGGAAGCTGCGCAAGTCCTCGTCGCTGAACGTGGCGGCGTCGTTCACGCGCGTCTGCCTCTGCGCGCCCATCTCCTCCTACAACGAGCAGGCGCTCTACTTCCAGGCCGACGTGGCGCCGCGCCGGAGCTACAGCTACCCGCGCGCGTCGTCGGCGTCGGCGTCCGGGTGCGGCAACCCGCTGGTGGCCCCGCCGCCGGCCGCCGAGCAGAGGGTCGGGAGGGCCCCGGGCCCCGCCGGGGAGAGCGCCAGGCGGCCGGTGTTCCGGGGCAAGTCGCTGACGGACGACATCCTGATGCGGCGGTTCGTGGTGGACGAGGAGGCCACGCGGCGGCGCAACGAGATGGAGGTGATCCAGCGGCGGCACGCGGCGGCCGCCAAGCGCCGGCGCCTGGGCCCCAGCCCGCTCCGCCGGATGGCGCTGGCGGAATCGGAGCCGGAAGCAGCCGAAGCAACAGGAAACGAAAAAGGCCAAAACCGTAGTAGCGTAGTGTAAGCGTGAGGCTTCCCCTGTTCGCTTTCGTTCACTGCCTCTGTTCCCCCCCCCCCCCCCCGGCCCTTGTGCTGTTGTTGTCACGCAAGAAGAAATTTGGAGCAACGCGAGTTCTACGTAGGCGTGTACTGATCCTGGCGACGCCCGTGACGGCGACCGCGGCTTACTCTGCTTCGTTCGCAGCGTTTTCCTCTGTTGTTTTGTGCCGATGCGCGTCGCCGAGGGAACGAAAGGTGGCGAAACCGACGGGGATTTGGTGACGCTCCGCCGTGCGCCATGGGCAAAATGCGGTGAGGTGCCGTTGCCGAACGACCGAGCGGAGTTATTGAGCGGGCGGGCGACGCAACGGCTAGCGCGGCGCGCGGGATCAGCTCTCGGGCGGCAGGCCCCGCTTGTCGGCGAGAGAGAAACGGAGACTTCGCGTCGGCATTTATCGTCGGCTCGGTTCAATCGTGGTAAATGCGTGATCGGTATGAACCCTGCTGCCGCTGCTGGGTACTGCAGCGGTCTGCAGGTACTACTGCTTGTCCATGGCGAAGCAATTTTTTTTTATAAATTTTCTTTTCCAAGTTTGGTCTCCAAACGAAATCCTAGATGTGGCCCTTTCTCGACCACGGCAGATGGATATGCTACGGTCTTACATTACAATAGATAATACGTGCCATCTTCTTATCCTTTTCGCGGTTGAGAAAATGGCTAAGGGGGTGTTTGGCACAGTTCTTACTCTAGTTTCTTAGTTTTAGATCTTAAATTCTTAGTGGAGTATATTCTTTGAGAATCTAGAACTGTCTATGGGAGTGTTTGGCTATGAAGCTAACTCTAAATTCTAGAATAGGAGGATTGTGTATAAATTATCAACAATACATTGGTTTTCTCGCTTGTACATTATTTTGTACATATTAGTAGCTATGTGAGCGTTTATTTTGCAATATATTACAAATACAACATGATATACACATGAAAATTAAAATGAGCATAACGTACCATAAGGTTCCAATGCAACAAGGTGACAATATAAAATATCAACAATACCACATTGTTCAAAGTTGGTGGTATTTGCGGGTAATTACCTAGGGGCGGAAGTACATGTAGTTACCCGGTGTCACAGGTCACCGGGTCAAAAAAAATTAGTGTATGTTAGTCTATATATATAAAAAAAATTGTATGTTAATCTATATATATAGTATATGTGAACATCTTTAATCTAAATCTTGTAATACTGGGAGGCAAATAACAAGCAAATGATAAGAATAATAAGTTGTTATCACATATATAATGAAGTGGTGAACCCCGATGATTTTTTCTCTAGTTCCGCCTCTGTAACTACCCCAAACTTCGAGGGCATTTCTTTTTTTTTTTTTTTGAGTGGGGGAACCCCCACTTCAAAAATTTGCACTACAAGCCACTCCAGATTCTCCCTGCTCCCACTTTGAAAATTTCTGGAGTTAGGCTATTTGGCATAGCTCCACTCAACTCCCACTAGAATCCAGAAGTACGAGCTGTGCCAAACAAGCCCAAAATTTACAATTTTGTTTGGATGGAACCAATGTTACAATAAATTGAACCATGGTAAAAAAAAGCTGCGTACATGCAGCCCAGATAAGGAACTGTTGATGTTCAAAATTCAGAGGTCTCTTAATCGAGCTTACAAATGTAATACTAGTTGCTTTTTGTCTATAAAACAATATTGAAAGAGACGAAAAAAAGATAAAAATTGTATTGTGGGTGTTTCTTTATAGAATACAGACTTCTTTACACCCAAAAACTCTATGCTAATTACACATTTGCACAACTTGTTATGATTGTGCAAAAGCTCTCCCCTTTGAACTCTTGTGGGAGTAATCTATTTATAGTGTTGAAGGGATGGCAGTTGTCATCTTCGCAAAGGTGTCTTTTCGTCAAAAGAAATCTTTTGGTCAAAAAGATGTCTTCTCACCGAAGAGGTGTTTTTTCGTCAGAGAGACGCCTCTTCGTAAGGAATAACTTCTAAACGGTTGTCTGTATCTGTCAGAGAAAGCTTCTTCTATATGTAATCCATGCGTAGAAATTCCTTCTTGACCTATTTTAGGTCAGAGCTAGGATTTTTTTCGATCCTTGCTTAAGTCGGTGTGATAAAAGACACTACATCCGACTTGTAATGGTTTCCAGGTCGGTCTATCGTCGACCTGGTAGAAGCTCAGGTTTCGTTCGACCTGTAATCTAGGTAGAGCAATTATTTTCATAGTTAATAGTAATTTTTAACCAATATATTTAATGTGTCTCTTTGTTATATTGGCCGTATTTATGATGATGTGGCTGGCTTCTCAAAAGCCGTAATCATTAATGGCCTTTAGACAATTGTCATCAAGAAAAACATTCAAAATCAAACCATGCCATTGGTAAGTCCAACCGAACGACTTGCCGCTGAGTCCTTAGTTCTGGCTACAGTAGGAAGGAAATAGGCACAACATTCCGTACGGGCGACGACCCAGTTCATTTCAACTTATGAATTATGGATTCTGGATTATGGGAGAAGCTGTTTCTGATTATGGGAGAATCGGGACGAGTCGATTACGATTTTAGGTTTTGAACCGGGCCGGCGAGAAACAGTGAGAATTAGGTTCCAGCCAGATTTTGATTCTATATAGATATCAGCTTCTGATTCTCAGAGAAGCTGTCTACAATCCTCCTATTCGCAAATAATCCATTTTCTTAAACAGAAGCTTTACATAAACTAAAATGAACAGGACCGTACTACTCACAAAGCTAATCGAGGTACTATCTTGTCGAAACCAAGGATCAAAATCTCGCGAAATCTCGGATTTTAGACCCTCCCGAGTTTCATAATCCCGTCGAAATTTAAAAAAAATTCAAAGTGCTACAGTATCTATAATCTCACTGAGATCTCGGTATATTTGACCGAAATCTCAATGTTTTTGACCGAAATTTGATCAAAACTTGACCGGATTGTATTCTTCATGTTATTTCCCATGTGGGATAGTCGGTAGATCATCTTGTTAGCCTATGCACATTAATTCTTGCGGTCATTAATTAAGTACCTCGGTTGTCAGAATTTTTAAAAATTTCTCAAGCGTGATCATCATTTGAAAATTTTATGAGAATGTTATTGATGCATTAGAACCATCCAAAAAAATTCAAAACTTTCTAACATTGTTTGAACTATTTTTCGTTCGGTTGAAATTTATCGATCAGTCTTAAGTAGCACTTTTTGAATTTTGGAAAATTCTTCAAGATTGATCATCATCTGAAAATTTTATGGGAATATTATGGATGTGTTATAACCATCTAAATTTTTTTTCAAAAGCATCTAACGTAGTTTGTACCATTTTCCATTCAGTTGAAATTTGCTGATCAGCCTTTTATTAGGACAATAGCACTGTTAGATTTAAAAAAAATTTCCTCAGGCTTGATCATCATCTGAAATTTTTATGAGAACATTAGTTTTGTGTCAAGATCACCCAAAAAAAATTTAAATTTTTTTGACGTCGTTTAAACTATTTTTCGTTCAATTGAAATTTATCGAGATTTCGACAATTTCGGACGAAATTTCATTTTTTGGACCGAAATCTCGGTTAAAAAAATGCTGGATTTGAATTTTGCTTTTTGAATTTTGTTCGTATTTCGTTCAAAACAACGAGATTTCGCCGAGATTTCGGATGGCGACGAGATTTGACCCCTAAATGAAATTTGGAACCCTGGTCGAAACACGTCTCAACTCATGCAGGGCTAGGGGTGCAATCGGCTCGAATTCGGTCGGGTATCGCTCTTTCTGTATCCTAAACCATATTTTTATGGGATTTGGATAGCACCGGATACGAATACGGCACGGATAATATTGATCACGGATTCGAATCGAATATAGATCGGAATCGATACGGTACAAGATAATTTTTGTCGGATAACATGCGAAAACAAATACCACATAAATCACACATATAACACTGATTAACCAATTGTATGAGTTTAACATGCAACAAGATTATCGCAGTCTAACAAGTCATTTTATTGGGTAGTCTAATAAAGTTGTAAAAGTACATTCAATTTAAATGGTACACATACGAAAAGTTACGAAACATTGAATGATACATAAATAATATTATGATAACATAAGCATGACTTCACATCTTCATGAAAGAGACAATAAGACAAGTCGATAATATTTGAATTACATCACACAGACATACAGACAGAAGACTCAACAATGACACAATCTTATATTAAAGTTTGAAGACCGAAGTGGCTAAGGCAGGATAGCAACATCTCAAGGAAGGAGACAATGAGTTATGACCATGGCTACTTATCCTTAACAAGCACTAAGTCATTATCAGTTGCAACCATTATGTCATTCTACAAAATAATAGCCTTAATAGGTAAGAACAAGAGTGTATGACATGTTTAGCATTAATAAAAAAAATGTTGTTTTCCTATTTTATACTACTATGAAGCCAAATAATTGTGGAGCTTTAGTTATTGCATCTCATAATTTGAATATCATATTTATAAACTTACAGCACAACATGCTAGACTGCTATCGTACATGTATATACAAAGTTACAAACTTACATATTATGACATAAGAGCCATTTTACAAGTTCAATACTTTAAGCAGGTGAAGGAGAAACATGCATTATTGCTGACGAAAATGGTGGCCACAGATAGTTTTGTTTCTTGGCCACAACTCAAACAAAACTGACCATTACTGAAGATGACTATATTGCTAAACACAGTTATTCTTGTACATCATGACTAAACAAAAGTAATATGATGGTGATGAATGGATTGCAATGTATGTTTTTCTGATGACGCAAGCTTGTATAGTCGTATGTAATTGAGAGGACAACACATGGGCTGAAAGAGCAAATGGAATTCTGAATCAGCAAATGGAATTTTGAATCCTTGAGATCATTGCAGTATTAATCAACCAATGGAATTCTGAGTCCTGAATTGTAGTCACAAATATTCTACAACACTGGAAATAAGCAAGAAATTTTCATATACAGGATGTAAGAAGGAAAATGACCATCAAAAGTAGATGAAAGCTTTTAAATTTGACCTACTGTAGTATATGGCATCATGTTGGTATGACGGCATCTTCAGACTTGACTGTAAATTAAACCTACAACTTAATTTATTCATAAAAATGTTTACATGATCTTGTAATAGCATTTAATGGATATAATCAAGCTAAAACTTGTTCAAAAATTAACACACTACGTGGTTGATGAGCTAATAGGTTCAATATGCAATAGTATTCATACAGCACTTCATGGAAAGCAAACTGAACATGAGCAAATACATATGCACCGCAGCACCAGTACACAAGAACCTGAGACAATACATGATAGGTGCTCACAGTTTACTTAAAAGGTGCCTATTATATTAAAATTTGACAATTAGCAAACCATGATTCTTAGAAGTTATTGTGCCACAATGACACTCAACATACATTTACATGGTGGATGAGTAGATGACCTATGTAAATAGGCAAATAATCACTGAATAACGGACTGAATAATCACTAATAACAGACTGAATAGGTGTTATTCGGTGAATAACGGACTAGTATGTTATTCAATGATTAATGGTAGATCATTTTTTAAAACTAGTCATCTATTCTATTCTACTACTAATCTAGATAATCACCGAATAACAGACTGAATAATCACTGATTAATGGTAGATCATTTTTCTGTGAAATTCTACCATTAATCTATAATCACTGAATAACAGATTGACATAAATGCATCGAGTCGAAGGTGGCGCCGTCGAGCTAAATCTAGAGGGTGTGGAGGGCGGGGGGGGGGGGGGGGAGCAGAGGGCGGCGCCGTGGGACGGGGCTTGGGGGTGGAGTGTGGGGACAGCGACGGGCGGAGGGCGGGGACGGGACTGGCCTCCGGCGACGGGAGGGTGGCGGCTAGTAGGGACGAGCGGAGGGCGGCTACAGGACTGGCCTCTGGGACGGGAGGGTGGCAGCAGCACTAGCTGGGCACCTGGGGGCTGGGCTGTGGGAGATTGGATGAGAGTCACGAGACGAGACAAGTAGACAATGAAATTGGTCGGATATATCCGAGGAAAAGTTCGGAATGTTCCGATTCAATGGATAGTGATCTTTTGAATCTGAAACAAATTATTCGAATTCGATATCGAATACGAGAACTATCCGAAAATATTATCCGAATCTGATCCGAATACATCTGGCCGGTCAGAAATTATCCGATTTAATTGCACCCAGCGCACACGCCAACGAAAGGCATACGTAACCGGCCACGGTTGAGTACAAAGAATGACTTGAGGTGCCAACTTGGACGAATTTAGCATGGCAGCGCTATGCAGTAGCTAGAAGCCTAGAAGCGTTCGGCCGTCTCTATCAATACATCATAATACATATATACTGTCGGAGAGTGTATTAGATTTTTAAGCGTGGGCCCTCCTAAATGAACTCGCCCGTGGGGCTTGTTGTGGACTAACAGCTAACAGCTAAAATAATATGGGTCGCTAATGCCTTGAAAAAGTGTATATTGTTTGAGATTATAAATTTTTCTGTGAGAAGTGCCTGTTGGACTCGGTTATCTCAAACAAGCATTTAGTGAGCTGTGAAGTTAATCTCAAACTAACATTACCTTGTTCAAGTATTGGTTTCCAATAAGTCTTAAAAAAAAGTATTGGCTTTCAAACAAAATTCTGAGTTTGTGACGGTACCCATACATATATATATATATATATATATATATATATATGTATGTATGTATGTATGTATACATACATGATTTTAAATGCGTTAATTCAAGTCAAATTCGGATATATTTTTCAAAACTTTCAGTTTTAAGGTATATACCCATCTATGAGAATTCAAATGAAACACATACCTTTGAAAAAATATACTCGAATTTGAAGATTTGAATGAATTTAGATTACATACTTTGCTGATTTATATGTATGATCAATACATACCTATAATCAAACTATCATCAAAAAAGAAAAATTTAATTTGAATTTCAGTTCAAACTTGTTTCAACTAGTTAGTAAACTAGTTGAACTCAACATCCTAAAAATTTCAAAAAATTTCGCATACAAATACGTATGGAAAATACCTGTTTTGGATCATGGTGCCCAGGCACCATGGTGCTCTAGGTAATTGTACTATATATATATATATATATATATATATATATATATATATATATATATATATATATATATATATATATATATATTCAGCACATAACTACAATCAAACTATCATAAAAAAAAGAAACTCTAATTCGAATTTCAATTCAAACTTGTTTGAACTAGTTAGTAAACTAGTCAAACTCAACATCCTAAAATATATATATATGTATGTATGTATTTTCGAGTTTTTTTTTTTGACATAATTCAACGTAATGTCAATTTTATCTATCATTCAAGTGATTATTTCAAATGTGAGCTAATGAGGCACTATCGAGCCGAGCCCCATTAACATTTTTTTCGCTCAAAATAAGCTCATTTCAATTTTGAACTCGCTAACTCCTGTAAGCGAAGCAATTTAGGTTCGAGCCCTAACAAGTTTTTTTTAAGCCCTACCTATATATGTCAAAGAAAAAACAGGGTGTGTTTGGTTGTTTGTATCAAATGGTATATATATGAGATGGTTCAAAAAAAATTAGAGCAGTGCTTCTATGCTTTTCCTTTTAGTACAAGTTGCACAAATCTTGAAACAAGCGAAGGGGTAAGTAATTTAAAAAATATTCCCTATAAATATTGAATCATTCTATTCATCCAAAATAATAGAACCAAATTGGTACATAACTGTCCTATCTTATTCAACCTTATACCACCAACTAAACACACCTTTAATTGTGTCTGATCTGCATGGGATTTGGATTAAGGCTTGAGCCCATTTAACACCCCTGAAACTCGTGAATGATGGGAAAGTATTTGGAGAGTACTCCTACTTGAGACGCCAGGGAGACATGACATGCAGAAGAAGCGGGCAAGGCAAATCAACCGGCACAGCATCGTGTGGTCGCACAGGCACAGCTAGGTTGTATTTTGATTTTACATAAGAATTTAGTTTATAGTAAATTAAAAAAGGTACGAGAGAAAATGATTTAGATGTCCTCATTTAATTGTCTTAGAAGATGAAAGATATATTTTGTGTGAGTACTAATGAATAAATACATATGATTGAGAGGAAATAAATAGGGGTATAAAAAGAAAGATCTTATTCAATTTACATGTAAATATTATATTTGTGACCAAAATCATTTAAAACAATAAATCTTACAAAAATGAAACGAGGGAGTACTACATAGCACGTTCGGCAAGCCACGATTCATTGCTGAGGCGGCAGCCAAGATGAGATGACTGGGACGCTGGATCCTCGTTCGTGTAAAGCGACGATAGCTAAACTGAACCAAAATATTTGCTCCATCACGTACGTTATATACACCTCTCATCATATGTATACACACACACACTAAATATAAATATGAGTTAATGATAATCGTCCGTCCTACTTTCTTACAACCCTTTATATATATACATACTAGATCAATATATATGGGTCCAACACCCACCGCTTCACCTGCCTGATCTTCGAAACAGCGTACACTACTAAACATGGGCGCATGCATGTATGTTTCGTTATACATGTAACATAAATTTGATGCTTTTGCTGCTATATATATACTGTATCATCGTCTCCTGGCATATACTCAGTTGCAACGCACGCGTGCTATGCTAGTGTGTGTGTGTGTGGTGTGTCTGTATCACGCACGCACGGTCAGAGCTTGGAGTAGAGCTGCGGCGTGCACCACCGGAAGAACGTCCCCGTGGGGAGCTCGGCGGGCGGGAGGAGCGCGAGGCGCGCGCCGACCTCGGCCGCCTCGTCGGCCGTGCGCTTGCCCCATCCGCGGGTCATGTCGGTCCGCGTGAACCCGGGGCAGAAGCAGTTGACGCTGACGCGCTCGCCGCCGGCCTGCAGCCGCCGCGCCAGGACCCGCGAGTAGGCGTTCAGGGCCAGCTTGGACACCGAATAGTCCGTCCACACCTTGGGCCACCCGTGCTCCCGCCACGTCCCGTCCTTCACCTGCCCCAGGAACCGCGACACCATGCCCTCGATCTCCGACTCCGTCAGCCTCTCCTCGTCCCGGAGCAGGCTCATCACCGACGGACTGCTCACCTTCTGCAAACACGATCGATCGACCGATCGAAACGAGAGGTTGTTAATTAGCGCGGGGGGTAATTGAACTCACTTCTCGTTGGCATTTGCTAGAACAATAATTTGCGCAGCTCCACGATCCTGTATGCTTAATTTTTTTTCTAATTTGGGAGAGGAAATGAGTGCAGATAGAGAAACTAGTGTGTGTGACAAAACAAAACTCCCTTTTTACGGTAGGTGAGATCCCGAGCAGTGGGCGCACTAGCTCCTGTCTTTGCAAAATTAGTCGCCGTGTAGACATGTTGTTGTAAAGTTTCCGGCATTCTTTAGATGTTTTAATAATGCCCTTGCACCAGAATCGCAGAGTGCTGACGCCCTATTGTAACAAACTTTCGGCTCTGTAAACTCGGTATCAAGCACATAAGAGATTCCTCATTCTCTTCATTTCTACAAAGACACAAACCATTTCGTAGATCGGCTTGATATTTCCCATGTGACTTTTATTCACACGACTTAGTTGACTACACTAACTGAACCTATTTTTGCTCTTCACCCATGCATGTATGGATGTTTATCTTCATAATTCTGGAGAATATCAAGTTTTTATGAATATAGGGTGCTCATGTGACTACAGAAATGTTGGAAACTTGATTTTGGAACTCATACAACTGATCAGGCAGAACATTAATAGAGGGTGCTCCATTTTTATTTTTATTATTGTGTAAGAAATATAGCTAGTGCACAATGGACAGGATTCTGGAACTTGCATAATGGTCATGGAATTCGTAACGTCTATGACTCTTCTAGTGTTGGACATGTAGTTGGAGTTCCTTTCAATGGAAGAACTAAAGCAAACCTAAGACTTTTGTGGCAAAGGACAAGTTGGACCTTCTACCTTTTGCCCTGTCAACGATAAGGTAAGAAAAGACTTCGAAATTTCAAATGGCTATGGACATATATGCATTCTATGAAGCACTGGCAATGCATTTTAGGCAGCGTACTGCTGATGTGATGTGCTTTAAGACAGACTTCAAATTATCCTTATCTCTAACTAGCCTCGTGCATTCACACTTCCTAGTCCCCAATTTTTAACTAGCTACTCCCTCCGGTTTGGTAATATCTGTCGTTTTGGACATCAACACGGTCTTCAAAACATAACTTTGACTGCTAATTTTTATTATAATATATTTATAAAACCCAATAAAATTATAATATTATAAAAGTACTTCTCGAGACAAGTCTACACATATAATTTTCATGTAACCAATTTAAATATTTAAAAATATATCGATGGTCAAAGTTTTGGAAGTTTGACCATCACTATGTCCAAAACGACAGATATTACCAAACCTGAGGGAGTACGTGCGTTATTAACTAGTCAAGTTACTTGCACGTAGTCAAAACAGAGCGTGCACTTGCTAATTTACAAGTTCAAATTAACTATAAAAAGTTATAGCTAGTGAGAACGACAACGTATGAGAGCATTTCTCAGGCCCAGTATCATCAATCAATAATTCAACGAATTTTCTCCTGCCTTGCAGATCTGCAATATTACGAATCACATGAGCACTTACGTTAAGAAGGCCAAGCTGTGAGCTGATGTTTAGGATCCGGCTGGTGGCTGGCGATCGCCGGAAAAGAGGCAGGAGTGCTTCGGTCAGCATCTTGGCCCCGTAGAAGTTCGTCCTTAGGACCGTCTCGGCGTGCTCCACCGAGTTGGTGTCGATTTCATTGAACGACACAGCAGCATTGTTCACCTGCGTCAGCAAACACGCAAGCATATGAGGAAACTGGGTTTCAGCATCACAGAAAAAGTCAGTTCATCTTGGAGCCGAATACGTGGAGCTGTTGAAGAGGTTTCACCTAGCAACAACTTCCTTTAATTCCTTGCAACCTTTAATGTTAAGACTTCCTTTAATGTTAAGACTTGAGAGCTTAGAATGGAAACCGCACTTGACTAGTATATGTGGTGCACTATAGCTTTCACCCCAATGTCTCAAGTCCCAAGTCTCAACTATACTTTCCAAAAGCTCTTGATGTCAGCTGATGACTTGGTGGCGTAGATGGGCCAACAAACGGATGGGGATCCATCAGACCAAACGATGAAAAATCTTGGAAAGTCCTCTCTGAACTCGAGTGGACTGTGTTATCATTGATCATTCAGGTATGGACCACCATTTGGATCATACAGTTATACTAGACAACAGCACACCTTGCTGACCATGGCCCAGTCGACCTGTTCATGACAACAGCTGAAGTGCTCAACACTATCAACGCCGCATACGTTTGCTGCCGCTGAAGGCCAGGACTGAGTAGATTTTAGTTCAGTAAACTTGGCTAGTGTGTTATACTCAAAAAGCATATAAACTAATCGAGAAGTAAGGTTTGAACAGTTCAGAAGTAGAGATGTCTGAATATCTGGCTATGCAAACGTAGATTTGACTAGAGAACAATCTGTTAAAATTAAGAAGAAAATCCGGTAAAGACAATGGTAAAGGATGCACGTCATTATCACCTAGTCGAGAAGTGTTTGCAACTAGAGCCAGTGGTACAGATATCAAAATCTGGCTCGGTTGAGTGCTCGAGTTGGCCTCCGAGCCGAACGCAAGCAAAACCAAAACCAACATCCGTGTACTGCGCGGACTGCCGACCTAGAGAGCACGAGAAGGAAACCTTTGCTTAATCGGCCCGCTAAAGTTATTTTCAAATTTGGCCCCGTGCGAATATAATTATAAGAAAATAGTTTTCTTCTCCGCCACAAAAATATCATAGCAGGACCTTAAACCCATAAGGGCAATCCCAACCCTCCGTCTCAACTAGTGTCCATAGAATTAATTACATTGCCAATTAAGCAAAAATCTGTTGTGGCGTAGGAATTAAGGAAGGGAGAGAAGGAAAAAATAAAGAAACCGTGTCTCATGCAAGAAATTGGGTCGACGCGAGTATCAAGACACAAGAAAAAAGCAAAATCTGCATTAGATGTTTCTACGCGTTGATCAAGGTGTATTTGTGGTGCATGCATTGGTTTATTGCTCTCTCTCTCTCCTCTAGATACTGCTTATGGAAACTATGGATTGTGAAACTATACATTGATTTATTACTCTCTTTCCCCTCTAAACACTGGTCATGAAAACTATGGATTGAGATTGCCCGAAGAGACCGATCCACCGCGACAGTAAACAAATGGCACGGTTGCAGATGACGGCGGTGGAGAAGCACGTGTGAATGCCCACTGCCTTGGTGGCCCACCTCCAACTACGGTAGGAGATTATTTTTGCAAAAAGTAAATAAATCATGGGTCGACTTGCAAAAAAAAAAGTGCTAGTTGACGGCACAAAAGGCGCGCGGTCGTCACAGCACCGCCCGGATGCCTACCAGGTCGTCAGGCGCGATAATTACGCGCCCGCAGAGCGCCGTCGTACTTGGCCGATCAACGCCTGCCTTCGTCTGTGGCTTTGCCTTTCCCCGACGCGACATGACATTTTTATTCGGTTGGTCGCTGCCTAGCCGTGGCGCGCCAGGAGGACGACGTACAACGAGAGTTGCAGAGAGAGAGAGAGCAATAATGCGGTGTGAAATGAAACCGATCCTAATCCGGTGCAAAGCGAGGCGCGCGTGCCAATCCTACGCTACGGATCGCGATACGCATCGATGCGAGCGGAGTGTGTGGTGGATATCCATGTCTCATCTTGTATAGTAAAAGGCGGAATAAATTAGTGGTAGCAAGAAGAGATTAGACTTCGGAGAGAGAACCGATACCTCGGAGGACGGGAGGAGGAGTTGTGACCTGTGTGAATCGAGTAATCGAACGAGCTGCTCACTCACCAGGATGTCGAGGCCGCCGACGGCGTCGCGGAGCCAGCCGGCGAAGCCCGCGACGGAGGCGGCGTCGGCGACGTCGAGGCGGCGGAAGACGATGGGGAGCCCCCGCTCTCGGAGCGGCGCGGCGGCGGCCTCCCCTCGCTCGTCGTCCCGCGCGGTGAGCACCACGGTGAGGCCGTGCTCCGCGAGCCGCGCGGCCAGCGCGTTCCCGATGCCCCGGTTCGCGCCGGTCACCACGGCCACCGTCTCCCTCGACCACCACGCCCTGCACGACCCACAGAAAAACGGGACAAACCCCATCATCAGCCATCAGCGCCGGCCGCGATCCACACAACCAAGAATGCGCGCGCGCGCGCGCGTGCAAGGAGAGAGGAGGAATCGCCGCGAGTGATTACCGCGTCGAAGACAACTCCTTGGGGCTCGAGTAGTCCATTGCAGTACGGACGGCGCGAGCAAGCGCCCACGAGGGAGCGGGGTCGATTGGTCGGCAGTTGGACAGGGAGAGGTGATAGGGGCGGGTGTTCGAGCCGCGGCCCGCGGGACGAAGTCGTTCGTGACTGGGTGAGCAAGCTAAGCAAGGGATAGAGATATATATATATATGGAAACGCGCGTTGCGCTGCGCTGGCTGCCTGCCTGCCTTGCGCCGCTTTAAGTCAAACGGACGGGCCGTATGCTCCGGGGAAACTGTATAAAGCGACATGCGCGAAAAAGATAGTCAATACCTTCGCGAGTCCTTTGTTCTTTTCTAGCGCTCTCGCCTAAATTTTTTTTTATATAAATCTTTTTAAGAAATGTATAAGTAATCTGTCGACGATTGGGGAGCAGGCCCCCGCCGAGCTTACTTGTTGAATGGGGGATCAACCAAAACCCCTTTCTACCGAAGGTGTAGCATCGAAGACGTGGGAGACGGTCAATTAGAACAGACAGAAACACAAGGATTTTATCCTGGTTCAGGCCTCTCATGATCGAGATAATGACCCTACTCCAGCGTAGTGTGTATTGTATATGTATTAATTTCGTCTCCCTCTCCCTCCAATATTTGGGGGTATTTATAGTTTACAAAGGGTATCGTGTCGATTCTGACCCACGCCATGCGTTTGGCCAGTGCGAGCATGGTCGTAACCGAATCCTACATTTACGCCACGTCCGAGTCATGGCGCAGCGGTCCTTCGTGGTGGCGCGATTATCGCCGAATCGTTAGTCGCAACCCTCCGACCACGCACGAGCTCGAGCTTGGGCCGAGCTCATTTGACTCCGACCCGAGCAAGTTCACCCGAGCAACGTGCTTGGGCATTAACCGAGCAAGGAGCTCGCACCGAACGGGGAAGCCGAGCAGCGGTGCTCGACCATCCTTGGGTCATCCTCGGGAACAACCTCCGAGGTACCCGAGGTCGGGACGAGCTCGACCGTCGTGGCATTATGGTAATTAGGGGAATTATCCAATCCCCGACATAATCATTATATGTGTACTTCTTTTTCGTCTCGGTCTCTAAGGTTTCTCGAGCCTCCAAAAATTTTGAAAATGCGTCTAGGTCTATTTTTTCTTCGGAAAAAATGTAAAATTATTTTTTATTCACGCGCGCGGCGTGCGCCGCGCTTATTACGGGCCTAGTCTTAAACAGAGAAAAAGGAGAAAACGCGCCGAGCTAAGCTCGAACGTAGATAGGTCTGGCGCGCACACCCTCGGTCTCGTGAGATGTACATGTTACTGCAGTTCGCATCTCCTCTAAATTGCAACGTCAAACGCGACCGACAAACGCATCTCGTTTTTTCCCCCTGTACGACCGAGCCAGAACTCAGAACCGAAGCAGGCAAGCAAGTATCGGGGCCGTACATGCGATGTAAAGAACCGGTGAGTTTCCAATCCACCTTGTGATTCTCGTTTCGTGCCTCGTAAGTCGTAGCCGTTCTTGACCGACCGAGCCGAGATGGAAACTGGCAGAGGGGGAGATTGGCCGGTCTCGTTTTCTCGGAAAATTAAACAATCTAGCGCCGCCGGTTGCCAATCTGCCCAGCCTATCGCAACGACGTCATCTCCCATCGCGCGTCTTGCACACTTAAATTAACCACTACACACTTGCAGTTAATCACCAAGTGGAATTCGCAGTCACTTGCGCATTAGAATGTTAGGTTTAGGGAGCAATTGGTTGGTTACTTTTTTTTCCCACAACCAAACAACCAAACAGAATTAGTGCACTACTACGACGTTCAGAAACTACGGATGGTAATGGGGACGTTGCTTGCGGAGAGTGGTGGAACGTTTCCGTCCCCGAGAAGGTGAAAATCCCTTGCTCTCAGGCCCCGAACCCGGCATCGGAAGCCACTTCGCCCTGTCCCTGGTCCCCATCGGGGTATCGGGTCCCCGTGGGGAGCTATACCCGACAACATGCAATGCACAAATTCAAAACATAAATCAAAATTCAGAGCACAAGCATCAACCCATCAAAATTGGGGTGTTTTAGAGGAGGATGAATTGGGGATTGAGGAGTTCACTCACTAGTGCCGCGGCGGAGGGAGAGGGGGAGTAAGCCATGACGAAGGGGGAGGGGACACAACCACCGACGCTCATGCCACGCTCGTCACGCGCACCCCCGCCACTGAGGCGGCCCTGGCAGCTGGGAGGGGGAGGCAACCAGCCACTAATGCCCGTGCCGGTGCCACCGAGGCGGCCATGGTGGAGGGGGAGAGGCCGAGAGGGTGAGGCCATGAGGGGGGGGTCGGAGGAGTCGAGGCGAAGGTTGAGAGGCACAAGGCGGAGAGGGCGAGGGTGAGGTGGACACGGAGGGGGCGAGGCGGGTGAGGCAAAGGCATCCGGAGCAACCGAGGAATAGTGCGAGCGATTGGATTTGGGGATTTAGGGTAACTGTGGCACGGGGCGGGGCGGGCAACGGGAACAGGGAGCAGTGGAACACCCAAGCCCCCAATTCCCCCGATGGGGGTAATTTTTTCTCGTTATCAACTCCGTGGAGGAAAAACTCCCCCATCTCCGCTCCCTACTAAATGAATTCCCCGACAGGGAACGGAGAACAAGCCCCCATTGCCAACCCTACTGAAATACTGGCCGTCCGTCTGGACGGAGATGGCATCCTTCACAATCTGCTGCTGCCTCGATCGTTTTTTTAGTACAGCCCAGCCAGAGCTAATTAGCTGAAACGCTAGCTTAGCCAAACAAATCTTTCCTCCTCCTCCTCCTCCTCCTCCTTCCCTCTCATCCTGTACTACGGAGTACTGCGTTTTTTTACCAGGAATATTCTTGCACGTAGCCACCGCCTTTGCAATGGCCTGCTGATCAGACAGTGTGTTTAGGTGACGACAAGCGAATGAAAATGGATGCGACGATGTAGACGTACGCGTGATCGATCTGGTAGGTAGCTTCGAAGACCTGATGGCACCACACACCATTCAATAATCCAAAGCAGGTCATGATCTAAGATGCCGGCCTGGCTACGACCTGATAAATCTAGGGATTTAAGCTTGTGGTTACATCAAGCGTGAGCCGACTGGCAAAGGCGAGACCACTTGGCACCATGCAATGTGTTGGGCTTTTGCCCATGGGGCCTTTGGCCTGTTTGGCCCATCCGGCAAGCCAACAAGTTGGCGTGAGCCAACTAATCCAGGGAGCTGCCCTAGGATTCGACGGGGAGAGAGAGCCGAAGGAGGAGCGGAGTCGCTGGCGCCTTCTTGCGCTGGCGGGCGCTGGGATTCGGCTCCGGCCGGTCTTCTCGGCCGTTGCTCCATCTCTGACGCCTCTCTCTCTTATACCCAGGTTGGTCTCTCTCCAAAGAGCCGAAAAGTCAAGAAGCTTTTCACCCGTGAACTCTTCTTCTTGAGTGATTCTCCGACTTGCGTGCTGTTTTCCTTCTCTTTACTTGTTTGCTGGTTAATTCCGGTGGGATTGAGCCGGTGGTGGGTCTTGTGCAACTCTGTGGGTTGGCTTATGCGATTGGGAGTTGGCTTGTGGTTCCTTCAAGCGATGTTGTCTTTGATCCTTTGGCGAAGGGTGTGCTTGTGGCTTTGCGCAGATCTGGCTGGTGCATCTTGGGATTCTTGGTGACAATTTTGACTCAAGAATCAGCGGCGTGTATCTCCGAAAACTTGCTTGATCTGCTACCTTGTGACGCAATATTGTTTTTCTGGGCGGCGTCTTCGACGTGCCTTATGTCTGTTTTATCTTCGCCGTTTGAATCCAGTGGCTTTGTGAGTATCTGTTGTTCTGTCTTGATCAATTTATCCTTCGCATTTGTTTACCTGTATGTGGATGAATTGTCAGACTGCGGGTAATTTCTGTGAGGAGTCGGCAGTGAGACAAGGTTGTAGACAGTATATGTAAAATCTGAAATTAGTCCTTTGTTGTTACATGCTTGTCAATTTCCTTTACTGGGTCGTTAGATTGTTATTTCTAATTCAGTCTCAGGTTCCTTTTTAGCTTGTTATCTACATCGACTGTGTCTTGTGTTGTTCTTGTTCCTCTCCATGGCTTAAAATTGATTGTTTCGGTTCAGAAACTTGCTAATTTAAGGTAAAATCGTATTGATAAGCTGAGATTTAATTTCAGATCCTTTGCTAGAACGATCATCACAACTAGTCTATGATCTAATTGCCCTTGTGGCGAGGAAGGCTAATCTTTTGATTAAGCAACCCCGACATCCGAGAGAAATATCATAACTAATCTTCTTGAGATTAAAACCAAGTTGCTTAAATATGGCCAAATGGATGATTTTAATGAGTAGTAAATATTTGTATGTTCTGATTGCTCAATTCAATCATTACTTTGAATGTATTATGTGCCATGTCATGCTGTTTATCAAAGTTGGTAGATGATCAATCCTTTGTAGTTTTGTTCATTCTATTAAACACAACGTATGGCTTTAGCTATGCTCGGATTTATATTAGGGAATTAAGTTAATGAACTTTGCTAATATCGCATTTTATTCACCAATCCAGAAACAATATTTAATGGCCTCAAACTCACGTAGTTAAGCCCGATGTGTTTGATGGCGCTAGCTTTAAGCTACTGGCGTGTGCTAGGACTAAGCTATGGCTAAAGGACCTCAAACTGTTTTGGGTCATCTCCGATCCCCAGTTTTAGATGGCGGAAGAAGCGGCGCTTAAGCGCTGGGAGGAATCGAACCATTAGCCCTTAGCTAGATCAAGTACGTCATCTCAAATAGGCTTTCGATGTCTATTCGCACTTTTACCTCGGCAAAAGCACTTTGGGATGAGCTAGATCAGAAATTCTCTCAGAGGAGACAACGGGAATGAGTCATTCATTCTTGAGAGCTATCTTAACTATAAGATGGTAGAGGGCAAATCAATTCGATCAAGTCCATGAGCTTGGCTCCATGTGAGGGACTTGAACCAATATATTGCCTCTTCGCCGCGGAGAGCTTCGGTGAATGTGGTATTGGCTAAGTTACCGTCATATCTTGGCGTGACTTTGTGACCGTCATGAGACATATAAAGGAGCGGATGACTCTCACGAGTTGACAAAGGCCGCTATCAATATCTAAGAGCGTGCCGTGCAGTGTAAAGCCTTCCTGGCCTCATGTTCAGGGCTCATCATGTGGAGTACAAGAATGCTAATGCTGGGGCGAAGAACAAGAACAAGAACTCTTCCTGACAAGGCAAAGCCAAAGAAGATGAAGAAAAAGAAGGAGGAAATAGTCTGTTATGTTTGTGGCGTGGAGCCGGCACTCGCAGTGCCGCATGACGTAAGGGCAAGGGTACCTTCGGTGATCAGCCAGAGTGGCCGTTAAGGTCGAGGCACATGTCGACCGCTCCAACCGGATTCGGACGGGTATGCATTCTAGAGCCTTTAGGGCTAATCCCTCAACTGCGTGGTGGATTGATACAGGTGCAACTCGCCATATTTGTCTTGGCCGACGATCATTGTTCTCTTCTGTGGTCAAGGTGGTGGATCGTATTAATGGGTAATGGCGCATCAAAGACTTATACGTGGGATTGGCTGTGTCCGCTTGAAGCTCACTTCGTGCAAGACGCTGATTCTTCGAGATGTGCCTCTACGTGCCGACCATGAGTGAACCTCATAAGTGGATCCTTTCTTTGTAGACAGGGTCTTAAATTAGTCTTTGAATCTAATAAGGTCGTGTTGACCAAATTCTGGATCATTTGTTGGGAAGGGGTATGAGAGTGGAGGCATGTTCTGCCTTTCTATCTTGGATCTTAATAACATTTTCGTTTATAATGTGATTTGTAATAAAGTGCATGATGTTTGGCATTCACGTTTGTGTCATGTGAATTTTGAGGCTATCATGCGGTTGAGCAAAATGAACTTAATCATTATAATTATGAGAAGGGCTCTAAGTGCGAGGTGTGTGCAAGCTAAGCAACCTAAAACTGCTTTCACTGCTTGTTGAAGGCGAAGCACCTCACCACTTGAGCTAGTCCATTCGATATTTGTGGAGATGAATGGCATTTTGACCAAAGGTGGCAACGCATTACTTAACGCTCATAGATGATCGCGACTAGGTATTGTTACATATACCGCTTAAATCAAGAGATGAAGCACTAGAATTCTTAAAATCTATAAGGTCAAGTAGAAAATCAACTAGATAGAACAATCAAGCGCTTGAGGTCGGACCGTGGAGGAGAATACATCTCAAGGAATTCTCTCAATTTCAGTGCGTGAAAGTGGAATCATTCATGAAACCACCTTACTCTCCCAGTCAAATGGGATAATGGACGAAAGAATGAACTCTATGTGACTTGGTTAACTCCATGTTACAAAGTTCAGGTATGTCGGCCAAATGGTGGGGAGAGGCGATTCTTCACGGCTTGTTATGTCTTAAATAGAGTGGCTCGCAATCGCGAAGAGACACCTTATGAAGGATGGAAGGAGAAAAACCTAACTTGTCCCCATCTTCGGACTTGGGGTTGTCTTGTAAAGGTCAACCTGCCTTTACCAAGAAAAGGAAATTAGGTCCAAAGACCGTTGATTGTGTCTTTCTAGGATATGCTCATAATAGCCATGACCTATAGGTTTCTAGTTGTCAAATCCGAGACCAGCGAGATTGCTCTCAATGACCTTATGGAGTCTCGCGATGCTACATTCTTTGAAACAATATTTCCTATGAGAACAAATGAAATAATTACACCGGATGGCTCTTATGAGCATTACTCTATTCCTCTGAAGTGGTGAGCCAACTCCTGATTTGGAGCTTAGGAGGAGTAAGAGACAGAGGATAGAAAAGTCCTATGGTGATGATTTTGCCATCTATCTCGTGGATGATGAACCACGAACTCTTCAGAGAGCATATGCATCTTCCGATGCAGTGAGCTGAGAGGAGGCGGTTCAGTGAGATGGACTCCATGTTAAGCTAATGGAACTTGGGAGGTCATCGATCTTCCAGCTTGGGTGCAAACCAAGATGGGTTGCAAATGGATCTTCAAGAGGAAGAGGAGACTTTGATGGTACCATTGAGAAGTACAAGGCCCGCTTTAGTGGCTAAGGGTTTCACTCAAAAGAAGGTGAGGACTATTTTGACACTTATTCTCCTGTGGCTCGTTTACCCACAATCCGTGTGCTTTTAGCTATAGTTGCTTGCTTGTGATCTCCATGTCCACCAAATGGATGTAAAGACCGCTTTCCTTAATGGAGAGTTGGATGAGGAGATTTACATGGTACAAACAGTAGGATGGATTTGTGATTAAAGGTCATGAGAAGAAAGTGTGTCGCTGATTAAATCTCTATATGGTCTCAAACAAGCCCCTAAGGCAAGTGGCATGAGAAATTTGATAGCACGTTGGCGCCTGTTGGCTTTTGTGTAAACGGTCGACAAGTGCGTGTACTATCGGTTTAAAGGGGGGAAGGTGTCATAATTATGTCTATAATGTAGATGACATATTGCTTTGGAACCGACTTGGATGTAATCAAGGAGGCAAAGAGTTCCTCTCCTCAAACTTCGATATGAAGGACTTAGGAGAGATGTAATTCAAAACATCAAACTTATAAAGGGTGAGAATGGGATTACTCTCACACAATCCCATTATGTGGAAAAGATCTTAACCCGCTTCGGCACATGGATTCTAAACCGGTTTCCACACCCTATGATCCACTAATGAAATTGTGCAAACATACGGTGAGGAGTTAATCAACTCCTATATTCTCAAGTAATAGGATCTCTAATGTATTTATGTAGTGCCACTAGACTCCGACATCTCATATCTTTGTCTGATGCATTGAGTCGTTATCACGGCCAATCTCGAGATGATCATTGGGTAGCATTACATAGAGTCCTCCAGTGTATCTTAAAGGTACCATGAGACTGGATCCATTACTCTGGCCATCCGGCGATCTTGGAAGGATTCAAAGTGATTCTAATTGGACTGACTTGATGAAATGAAAGCCACAAGTGGATATGTGTTTACTTTGGTGGTGGAGTCAGTGTCTTGGAAGTCCGCAAAGCAGACTATAATTACACGCTCACTATGGAGGCTGAATTAGTTGCACTTGATTCAGTAGAGAGGCAGAATGGCTTAAAGAGCTTCTTTACGACCTACGTCTTTGGAAAAGCCGATACCAAAGCAGCTTCTTAGTATCTTTGTGATAACCATCAGATTAGTCAAGGTTAAGAGTAGAAAAGACAATATGAAGTCCTCGAGGCATATAAGGAGAAGACTTAAGTCTACTCGGCATGCAAGAGAGACGGTGTTATTCTTGTAGAATACATCGAGTCTAATAGTAATGTCCGGCGTATCCTTTCACAAAGAATTTGTCAAAGACAACTATCAAGCGTCTAAGGAATGGGCCTCATACCCGCTAGAGGTTTCCCAACGGTGGCAACCCATCCTGGTTGAGCGGCATCCCGTGAAACAGGCTGCAGGACAACTAAACTGCGTGGAAATCGAAGCACATCTCTAAAGGGTCCCATTAGTCGTGCTTTTCTGTAAGGGAAGGTTGAGGTACACCTCTTAATAAATTGAGCCATCTCAAGCTAAGAAATTGTCCTCTGAGAATTTCTGAAGAATTTACCTATGTGAGCTGACCAGTGGTCGCGATCCGGGAGAGTTCGGGGGTATACTCTCTAGTGAGCTTATGAAAAAGATACAAGGACATGGCCGTAAAGTCCCGCCTGGTAAAGGTGCAACTTTTACGCCAAGTACTATGTGTTACGAGTAATGAAGGCTCTCACACTAAGGCATTGGATCAAGGCGTAGTCCTCCATTGCCTGTCAGAGTCGTAGTTCTTTAACTAAACTTTGGTTCAAACCATTTCTGTACCATTGTTGAACAATAGTATATTAAACAAAGTTACACAAGTTTTGATCTTGGACATATTGAGGCAAAAGGGTGGGGATTGTTGGGCTTTTGCCTATGGGGCCTTTGGCCTGCTTTGGCCCATCCTAAGAAGCCAACAAGTTGGCGTGAGCCAACTAATCCAGGGAGCTGCCCTAGGATTCGACGAGAGAGAGAGAAGCGAAGGAGGAGCAGGCGCCTGCGCCTTGCAAGGCAAGGGGCTGTGGATGGCCTCCCGCGATCTTCTCGGCGGCCATTGCTCCATCTCCGACGCCTCTCCCCTTCTTATACTCGGTTGGTCTCCTCTCCAAAGAGTGAAAAGTCAGAAGCTTTTCACCCGTGAACTCTTCTTCTTGAGTGATTCTCCGCCGACTTGCGTGTTTTTCCTTCTCTTACTTGGGCTCATTGGTTAATTCGGTGGGATTGAGCCGGTGGTGCACCGGTCTTGTGCGATCCTGTGGGTTGGCTTGCGACAGAGTTGGCTTGTGGTTCCTCACATTGTCTTTGATCCCCTTTGGCGAAGGGCCTGTGCTTGTGGCTTTGTGCAGATCCGCCGGGTGCATCTTGGGATTCTTGGTGACAATTTTGACTCAAGAATCGCGCATTGTATCTCCGAAAACTTGCCAGGTGATCGCTACCTTGTGACGGCAATATTGTTTTACGGGGCAGCGTCTTCGGCGTGCCTTGTCTGTTCTTCTTCGCTGGTTTGAATCAGGGCTTTGTGAGTATCTGTTGTTCTGTCTTGATCAATTTATCCTTCGCATTTGTTTACCGTATCTTGTGGATGAATTGTCGATGCTTGTGAGTAATTTCTCAGTGAGTCGCTTAGTGAGACAAGGTTGTGACAAGATATGTAAAATCTGAAATTAGTCCTTTTGTTGTTACATGCTTGTCAATTTCTTTACTGGCCGTTAGATTGTTATTTCTAATTCAGTCTTCAGGTTCCTTTTTAGCTTGTTATCTACTGTCAGCCTGTGTCTTGTGTTGTTCTTGTTCCTCTCCATGGCTTAAAATTGATTGTTTCGGTTCGAAAACTTGCTAATTTAAGGTAAACTGTATTGATAAGCTGAGATTTAATTTCAGATCCTTTGCTAGAACGACTGTCACAACTAGTCTATGATCTAATTGCCCTTGTGGCGAGGAAGGCTAATCTTTTGATTAAGCAACCCGACATCTGAGAGAAATATCATAACTAATCTTCTTGAGATTAAAACCAAGTTGCTTAAATATGGCCAAATGGATGATTTTACTGAGTAGTAAATATTTGTATGTTTACAGATTGCTCAATTCAATCATTACTTTGAATGTATTATGTGCCATGTCATGCTGTTTATCAAAGTTGGTAGATGATCAATCCTTTGTAGTTTTGTTCATTCTATTAAACACAACGTATGGCTTTAGCTATGCTCAGTTTATATTGGGAATTAAGTTAATGAACTTTTTGCTAATATCGCATTTTATTCACCACAATGTAGGTAACCCAACTGGCCTATGGAGGAAGCGCGTAGGGGAGTCCATGTCAGTCGAATTCCTGGTCCAGGCTCCAGGACCAGCAAATCTTGCGGACATTTTCGTGGCAGTCCTGGTCGAATTTTCTCGGGTTTTCCGGTCACTAGAAGGCCAGTGTGTCAAACAAACCAGAGCTTGCCTTGTTGTTGTGCCAATTACCGAGTTGTTAGCTGCGATAGCTCAGTGATCAAGCCCATTTACTGTGATGAAAGATGTCACAACGTTGATTCACGTAGTAAGTGCGGTGAATTTGTGAATAAGGGCTTTTAACTGTAGCTATTTCCTGCCTAAAAGTTTCTACAAATGTTCAGGTAATCTACCACTAAATTCTGAATCAGTGTACAGGAACATAAGGCAGAGAGAGGCGGAGTCCGAAAGCAGGGTAAGAGGAATTCGCAGTAGAAGTCGGAATCTAATGGTAAAATATCTTTCCTTTTGTCGAGAAGAACGCGCTGCATCGCGCAAATAGACGACAGGAGTATGGTCACCATACAGCGCTGGCAATCAGACGAAAGAAAAATAATCAAAATTCAGACGACCGTGCAAAGACTGGGGGAGTTTAATTACCACTTGCTTCGGCTTGCAGTTTTGGGTTTTGACTGATTAAGCTGGAATTTTTGAGTTTTGACTGATTAAGCTGGACGGGTTTGCTTGTGCAACTTCGTTTCTAGGTCGTTTTCCATTGACATCATGGTGCATCATCCATTGCATTACAAAACTGCACATGAGCCGATCCATCCCAGAGCAAGACAGAATTTGCACAGGCCAGGCCAGCAAAAACGTTCATACACACAATGGCTCCCAGGAATGGATGCAATATGCGAATCCTAGAAGAACGCACTGCACACATGCTACTAAAAAATCCCAGAAGAGAGTCAATATACTTACTTGCTTGCCCAGATCTCGTCTAAATTCGGATTCAAAAATACTATCGCGTTAGTTAGGAATCCGACTTTCTTCAGCCCCTTTTGTTCCATGTACGTACTGTTGTTACTGTCAGTGTCAGTGTAATCCTATGTATCAAATATGACAAAAAAGAGAGTCGATGAAACTTAATTTCAAATGATATTTTTTTTTGAGTAAACGTAGTTTCAAATAATATAGAGGCGCAATAGTTGCATTACAACATAATCATACCACACACATCACAGCGCAACCCAATAAACGAATGATAAGCACATCCCCACATATAGCAAAGTAAAACACCCATCACTAAATTTTCTCCCAAGAACTCAAAGTTCTCGGTTCTTCTCGCCTCCAAACACCCCTCATTTAAAAAACGTACTGAATCCTTCGGTGGATCACACCTGGAAGGGCCACGGCCAGTTGCCGGCGCCGTCCTCGCCGCCGACCTTGGCGCTGCGGCGCAGCGGGTTGCCGCCGCACTCCCCGTCGACGTATGCGTAGTACCTGAGCACGAAGGCGAGGGCGAGCGCGACCCACTCGAGGCAGAATATGGTGACGCCGAGCCCGCCGACCATCCGCAGGATGACGGCTCCGTCCTCCTCGCGCACGTAGGACCTAAGCCCGTCGGCGAGGAACTCGTCGGTGCGGGAGAAGGCGAGGACGGCGGCGGCGCCCTGGAGGATGGAGACGACGACGGTGCCAGCCATGTGGGCGGTGTAGACGCGGCCCCGGGGCGGGTCGGGCGCCGCGATTACGGCGCACCCGGCCACGGCGGCGGCGACGGTGAGCGCGTGGAGGAGGATGAGGAGGAAGCCGTCGACGGAGGGCACGAGGCGGAGAGAGAGCGTGAGGAAGCCGCAGCCGGACGCCGCGCCGAGGATCATGTAGTTGGAGACGAGGAACGCGCGGCGGGCGCGGCGGTGCGCCGGGGACGCCGAGTCCCCCGCCGGCGGCGCGATCACCGAGAGGCCACCCATGCTGCTGGTTTCAGCGACCGAGCTTGGAGAGACGGGGGCTTGGCTTTTGTGTTCTATCGCGAGGAGTGGTCCGAGTGGAGTGTAGTAGTGAGGTGTGGACTGTGGACGCTGTGGGGTTTAAATGGGTGCAGGAGGAATTCGACCGTTTGCGGAGGGGACGAGGGGGAGACGAAGAAGAGGGAGCGGAGGTCGAACGGCTAGTTTGAAAAAGGTTCGGGGACAGACGAGTGGCCGGCCGTTGGAGACGACGACAGGCTGGCCGCCGATCTGACCAACGCAAGCAAGCATCGGCATCTTCCCGTCAGCTCATGATGATCACCGTGCGTGCCGGTCATCAGGAGAGTGATTTTTAGCTTAAGAAGCATCGTGGAATGGGAGTAGGCAGAGTGGCCCCTGTAATTTTATACAATGGTTTAGTAACATCGTGAATCTAATACATATTTTTAAAATTTGCTAAATATATATACAAATAGTTCTAAAATCTAATAAGACAGCCCTGTACCTTGGCCTGCCTAGCCCATACGACATGCCCAGTTTGTAGTCGAAGAAAGTTTGCAACAATACTGGTATACACACGAAGAGGTTGCTACCAACATCCTCCGTGGCATGTGGCATGTCATACTGTCCACGAGAAAAATAACTGCCTCGATGATAATTCTGCTGAGATAGAGCATTTCACTAGACTCTGTTCTAATCGGATATTCCGATTAGACACCGGAACCTCCGACTTCATATCGGAAGTTCCGATCTCTTTTCCGCTGCGTGATTTTAGAAAATTGTAAATCGCCTATTCACCCCCCCTCTAGGCGTCCATCCTCGATCCTTTCAATTGGTATCAGAGCCACGGTCACTCTCATATTAGGCTTTACCGCTTAGAGAGTAAAAAGGATGACGACTAGCGGATTAGTGCACTCTCTCGATTCACTAATGCTTTATGGTTATAATTATGCTCATTGGAAATTATGCATGATTTCATTCTTTAAATCCATGAGCCCACAAATATGGTGGATCGTAGATGTCGGCTTTTCTCATCGTCTAAACGAAGTGGCTCCAACTAAAGGAGAAGAGAAATGCTTACATCTAGACGCTCAAGCTACTAACGCTATTTTTAGTTCTGTGAGCGATGAGATATTTGATGAGATATACAACCTCAAGAGTGCTATGATATGTGGACAATGCTTCAAGACAAATATGATGTGTCCACATCATCAAATGAGGATTGCATACAAGAACGGATGTCGGTTGATGATTCTTCTACCTCTACATCAAGTGATGAAGAACCGACATCACCATCTACCTCCTCTTCCGCCCCAAGCAATGACAACACTCCTATTTGCCTCATGGCAAAGGAGAAGAAGGTATCACACACATCCAAATCTCAAATTGTAGATGATTCTAGTAAGAGTGATGATGATAGTGATACCGATTATGATGATAGGTTTGGTGATATTAGAGAAATATCAATTTCCAAAATGCTTGTCTTGCTTGATACAATAGAAAAGCAAGAAGACACTCTCGAGAGGCAAGAAGATTTGCTCATCTTTGAAAAAGAAAGAAATTTTGAACTTGAGAGTGCTCTTGCTAATGAAAAGGTGAAAAATGAATCTCTTGAGAAGGAGAAAACTAAATACAAAATTTTGAAGTTGAAGCATGACTCACTTCAAAAGGATTATGATGGCCTTAAGGAAAATCATGAAAAGATCCTTCTCAAGGAATTCACTATGCCTAGAGTAAACATTAGTATTCAATGTGATTTAGTTGATGAAATGCCTTGCTCAAATGTCATTCCTTGCATTTCATCCAAAATTGATATGTCTACTTCTAGCATTGATATGCCCTCATGCTCTAATGATATTGCTTCAAGTTCCTCTATGTTGTTAGATACTAATCTTGTAGAGGAAAACAATGAGCTCAAGAAACAAGTCACAAAGCTGGAAAGTGACTTGGAGAAGTGCTACAAGGGCAAAGCCATCCTCGACAAGATCTTGAGCGAGCCTCGGGTGCCTCAAGATAGAAGAGGACTTGGCTACATCTCCAAGAGGGAGAAGAACAAGCCAAAGCACCATGGAAAACTCTCGAAGATCAAGAGGTGCTTTGGATGCAACAAGAAGGGTCACCTTGCCTCGGTGTGCCCTAATCAAGGTGATGGCACGGGAACGTCATCAAAGATGAGGCTTGACGGCAAGAAGCAACACCGTAAGAGGATAAGAAGAAGTCGAACTCGAATTTGCTTCAATTGTCGGCAAAAGGGGCATATCGGTAAGGATTGTCCCAATGGTATGATCCCTAAGCCTACTATTCATTATAATGATTATTTGCTTAGGAAGGACAAGAATGGTAATGTAATTGCCAAGCTTGTCAAGTCCCCTATGCCCGCCAAAAATGATGTTATTCATTTGCATAGGAAGAGTAAATCTAGAAATGGATTTGCAAAAATTGTTAGGACTCCTAAGCCAACCCAAAGCAATTCAAATAAATTGCTTAGGAGAGATAACAATAACAAATCATTTGCTAGATATACTAGATCCTCTAAGCCTTCTCACTTTAATGGTTATCATTTGCTTAGAAAGGATCAAACTAGAAATAGAGTTGCTAAATATGTTTGCCATCCTAAGTATTCACAACTCAATGACAATTATATGCTTAGGAGGAATAAATATCGCAAACCTATTTCTAGAAATGTTAGTCATTCCTTTAATGCCAAAGTTAGGGCCATTTGGGTTCCTAAATCTATTGTGACTAACATTGTTGGACCCAACAAGGATTGGGTACCAAAAACCGCCTAAAAGGTTTTTAGGCAATGAGAGATGGATTGGACACTTGGCTCAATCGAGGAAAACAAGATTTCATCATGTCAAATGGAGCCAAGCATGAGGAAGATCATTCTATTATCATGAGCCAATGCCATCTCGGTAACTTGCAATTTAAATTGAGTACTTTATTTAGCTTCTAGCCTTGTGTAGGTTTAGAATGCATTAGTTTCATGAAAACCAATTTAATTGCTTGTTGATTGTACCTTGCTCATGCTTCTTACTTGTGCTTCAATTGTAATCTTGAGCAAGTTAGGTGTGGCACATTTAGGGGGAGTGCTAATTCATAATCATGTGTATCACATCCCTACGTGTGCCCATATTTATTATAAGTGCTTATATATTTTTAAAAATCAACCTTTTAGCCAAAACTCAAAATTTGTGTACTTACTAGTAATCTTTTGATAAACTAATTGAAATTGGTATACAAAAGTCTTTGAAATGTTTTCCAAAGGATTTGGCTTCACAAAATTCTAATTTGAAAAGAAAATGAGTTTCAAGTCGAAAACCTAAGTAGAAGTATCTTGTTTTGGATTTAAATGTATAATTTTCATAGAGTTAAAAGTAAAAAGATTTTGGAAATAATTTCAATACAAAAATCCTAGAGTTGGTCATTCTTAACATCTTTCGTGTTCAAAAGATTTTCAAAAAACCAACCTAGCAAAAGATGTTTGCTTTTGAAATTTGCCAAAAATCCTAGTTTGACCTATATCGGTCAAAATATTGCACTTAGTGAGTTTCACCATGTGGACTAGATCTTGTGCCATATCCTAGTTCAAAATGGTATTTCAAACTCATACACAAAAGTTCAATCTCTAAATCTTATCTCATTCTCTTAAATTGGATTTGATCTTTTGTGTTGTTGAGTATTTGATTTATTGGATTTTCTCGTGGTTCTTCAAAAGAACCCTCTTTGGACTAAAAGAAAAATTTATGTTTTAATAGATCCAAATTTGCAAAAAGCTTTGTAAAAATATTATACTATGTATTTCAAATGTTTTACAAGCTTTCAATTTGAAAATTCTATGTTAAAAACTATTTTGACTCAAAGTCCTTGTTTTCAACCAAAAAGAGCCTATTATTGAATTTTGGCATTCAAATTGGATTTCATTGTTTTATAAATTGTCATGGCTTCAAAAATGCATTTCAAATCCTTCAAGCCATGAGGGTCCAATTGTTGGTAAAATCCAAGTTGAAGTTGCACATTGAGGGTTTTATGAAATTTGTTTTCGTCTTTGTACCTCAAAGCGCATTTTGCCAAAATGAGCTATAAGAAAATACTTTGCAAACAAAAGTTATCCTAAAAATGTTTGAAATAGTCCAAAGTTAGTTCCCTGATGATTTCAATTCATTTGGACTTCATTTGCAAAAATTCTTGACATATTTGCAAAAGGTGGACCGAACTTTGAGTTTCAATCGGCTGAAAAATTCAACTCATCGGAACATCCGATTTTAAATCGGAAGATCCGATATTCTGGAATTTAGTACACATCGGAATATCCGATCCATATATCGGAATATCCGATCTGTGTACAGCCTGATTGTATAATTTCTTTCGAATTTGGCTTTGGGATATCTTTTATTTGGTACTTCCTTTTTCAAGAATTCCTTTTGAGAAAGAATTCTTGTATTTCCAAAGTATCTTTGCGCAAAAATTCAAATGTTTTGCATTTTATATGAAAGTGTCTTCAAATGGTATCAGTCTTGAGTATTCAATTGATTTCAAAAGTGGTATTCACTTGATCTTATAGCTAGACAAAACTTGTGCAATTCAAATGCAAAGTGGCTCCATGATTCATTTATTGAATATCTTGGGGAGCTCATTTATGTCAAGTTTTGGGCACTTAAATGCTTCCAAGTGATATCTTCAATTGTTTATATCTAAGTTTTCAAGTTGTTCTCTGATACCTTTGGTTTTGCTTTGATCTCTTGTTTTTGATAAAATCTTGGTGGTTTCAAAAATCTAATTCAAACTAAGGGGATTTGATCTTTACAAAGGTTTATTTTCACCCCTTATGAGTTTATTTGTAAAGCTCTATTGTCTTCTCTAAATCTGTGTGGTTTAGGATTTCAAAAGGCAAAACCTTGCAACCTATATTTTTCATGCTCTAGTTTTGTGTTTGCAATTGCTTTGATACCCTTAAATGCTTAATTGCTCTGATACTCATCGATTCAATCGATCATTTTTCAATTGGTATCAATATCTATGTGATTTGATCCAACAAGTAGTATCAAGAGAGCGTTATTCATTTATTGTGGTTACTAGTGGTATCTATGGATACCTATCTTCTCAACTTGTGATGTCATTGAGGTTATTGTTCATTCCTACAAATGACATCCTCGGTTATTTGAATTCTTTCAAAGTGGTATCAATGAATTTTAAATCCTCGTACAAGTGGTATTTTGATTGCCACTTGTTGCCTCTACCTTGATACCCAAATTCTTTTGAGTTGGATTCTCCATAAGCTTAAATGCATTGTAAGTTCAAATCGCTTAAGAACTCTCTGTGTGAGGTTCTTTATGATTTGAAATACATAAAAAGGAGAAATTTCATTTGAGCATTATTCTTTATGAATAATTCTTTATGCTCGTTCTTGAATGAAAAGTTTCAAGCAAAACCCTTGAGATAGATTTTAAAATTGATATCTCATTTCTTAAGTGGCTTTTGTGTTGGGTTTCTCAGTTAACCCTATTAGGCAAAATTATAGATTCTACAAGAGAATCATGGTGTTTATCGTAAAGCCTAATAAAATGAAGTGATTTATTTGAATTAGTTTCAAATAACCCTTGTGATACCTACCTTTGCACTTTAAGTTTAAATCTTTTCAGTTGGTACATGAGATTAAATTCCTTCAATTGGTTTCAATTGGTATCCAAACTCAAAATATGGTCTCCTTTCAAGTGTTTGCTCTTCTTGACCATATTTCAAAAATTTTGCCAAACTTGTTTGCTTTGCCTTGCATTTGGTATCAAGCCATCATTTGGTATTTTGTCTTTTAATTGGTATAAAGCCACAAAAATTGCCACAGGCGGTGTTATTGAAACCCTCCTTCATGCTTAATTTATTCAATACCAAAAGGGGGAGATTGTAAGTTCAAGCTTATGAAGTTCAAGTCTCTCTTCCTCACATTATTTTAAGTTGGATGTTCATTTGCTTTTGGTGCTTATTGACAAAAAGGGGGAGAATTATATGAGCTTTCCTCAATTGCCTTGCACATGTGTTTATCTCATGCATCTTCATATGCATCATGTGCATAGCATGCCATGGTATGGATATAAAATGCTTAATATTTGTTCCATATTGATATATATCCATTAGTGCAATTGTGGAAAAAGGTTTTGTCATCAATCACCAAAAAGGGGGAGATTGTAAGTACAACCTCCATTAGGTTGATCCATTAAGTTGGTTTTGGTGATTAATGACAAATCCTAATATGAGACTAATGTTTAGGTAATTACTATTTTCATCTCATCAAGGATGATTGATGATCATTGACAAAACTAATTGTTAATGAGACTAACATATTTATTGAGCTTATGTTTAGTAGCCTCACATTTGGATAGAAAATGAAAAACCCAAGGTATGCATTGTATCAATGTTCATTATTTTATTGCATACTTAGGATTTAAGTTGAAGTATGAATTTCTCCACTGCTTTAACCAAAAACTGTGTATCATGTTTCCCAATCCATATATTACATGGATGCACACATTTAGGGGGAGTTCACACTCTAACTTAATGTTTCATTGCATTGATCTATTCCTCATTACAACATATAAAGGATCAAGACATTGAAACTAGATCTTTGAGTATACATTTAACATGCATAGTTGTAGTATACTCATGGTATCATAGGATATGCTCCAAAGAAATAAAATTGGATACGTGCATATTGATTCAAGATCAATTATATGTATGCACATATCTTTGTGGAGTTTATCTTATAGTTGATGGCTTAGAGTAACGATCATTTCCATACATTCCACATATTATGGATCATTACTTTCCATCAACATGAGTATATGAAAACCTGTGTAGTTATTGTATACTCATATCAATTTAAATGAAGATTTAAATTGAGGTCGTTTATCTCTTAATAATCAAAGAACATTGCATCATGAGTCGATGGTGTTCTTGTGATCGATTAAGGATAATCGATAGTTCTTGAGTATAACGAAACATTAGTTGTATCGATATACTTAAGACACAAATACAATTATTCATTTAAATTGATTTAGATTGTGCTCAATCATTATGAAGGCATTCATTATGTGTTAATTGAGTGCAAGGATGATTGAGACAACCATGCATCTTGGACTAATTATTTTCATAAGTGATGATTGAGCCAGGTTAGGTCCAATGATGGTTAAGATAAAGAAACGGGACAAGGACGACATCATGAGGTGATGAACGTCAAGAGGAGATCCCGTTGAGAAGAAAAGAAAAGAATGTTCATCAAGAGGAGATGAACAAGATGTTATGAGAGCCGGGTGATGATCCGGTAAAAGAGAAGTAGAGTTGTGTGACGATCTTGAAGAGAAGATGATCGTAAATCATGAGGACTTCAAGAGAGAGCGATGTGACAATCCCAGGGAAATGAGGTATGATTGAAGATCATAAAGGCCCCAAAGGGGATTGATCACGTGCGGCATCAAAGGTAACTAGATAGAGTGTCTTGTTATAGGCGTGCCGTGCTATTAAGAGGGATGCAACGTGGATGATTTAGAAGTGTCTCTGTGCTCAAGTGTTATCTATCCTTAAATAGATGAGAGACACAATACACATCACGTACACCGGGATTGTTTGTCTTTTTGTCGGGATCGGATGTTCCGATCCATCGGTAAGTCCGGTGGTGTGTTGGTGAGAGTCTAGAACCTCTCTGGATTGATCGGAAGTTCCGATCAGGGGATCGGAAGGTCCGATTCTTCGTAAGGTCCGGTGCTAAGTTGTCTAAGTCTCAGGTGCTCCTCTGTGAGGATCGGAAGTTCCGACCCGTGTGATCGGATAGTCCGATCAGGACTTGGAAACTTTTCGAGCTAGTTCTAGTAAGGGTGCCTCTCTGTGAGGATCGGATGTTCCGATCTTTGGATCGGATGTTCCGATAAGTGTTAAACTCAAAAAGGGTGCTCTCTGGTCAAATCGGATGTTCCGATCGTGAAAATCGGAAGTTCCGATGTAAGTTCCGATGTTGGATCGGAAGTTCCGATGTCAGATCGGAAGTTCCGATGTAGACTTAGAAACTTTTTGAAAGGTTTATGTAAGGTGCCTCTCTGCCCAGATCGGAAGTTCCGATGCAAGTTCCGATGTATCGGAAGTTCCGATGATAGTTCCGATGTGTTTATTGGATTGAGTTTGTTCTGGAGTTTTTGCCTAGTCGGAAGTTCCGATGTTGGGATCGGAAGTTCCGATGTGTGTAAAACGGCTAGTTTTCTTGCTCCAACGGCTAGTGTTTGGGTGTGGGGTATAAATACCCCCCTTGGCCGGTTGGGAGAGATGGTTGAGGATATTTTTGAAGGGCTAAACAAGAGGTTGAGCTATTTGAGTAGAGAGATCATCTTGGGATGCATTTGTTGCTCCTTGGTCATCTCATTGGCTAGAGAGAGCTCTAAAAACTTGTGTTGTGATTAGGAGTGGATTGAATGTTCCTCCTTGCTCCTTCTCCTTTGATCTTAGTGATCCCTCTTTGAGTGAGGTGTGGGAAGTGAGAGTTAGTGCTAAGAGTGTTAGATTGAGATACATCTTGAGCACTAGAGTTCATGTCCTAGATCATCCATTTGTTGGATTCGTTACTCTTGGAGTTTGAAGACTCCTAGACGGCTAGGCGTCGCTCACGAGCAACCAACGAGTGTGGTGTGCCGTGAGAAGTTTGTGAAGGTCCAATTTCGCCTCCGAAAGGGAAGAAATCAAGAAGTGAAGCCACATCTCAAGTGTGACCGAGATTGGCGAGGAATAGGGTTGGAAAAGACCCGGCTCAAGTGTGACCGAGCCTCCTCAACGAAGACGTAGGAACCTCCTTGGAGGAAGTCCGAACTTCGGTAAACAAATCATCGTGTCAATTCTTTACATGTGCTTATTGCTTTACTTTGCTATCTTGTATTGAATTGATCTATTTAGGATTGATTATTTCTCTAGCTAGCTTTACTACTAGTTGCTAATATTTGCTTGTGCTAGCTTCAAGTAGAAATCATTTTGTGTATAGGCGTAATTAGTTTTGCATTTCACTAGACTCTGTTCTAATCGGATATTCCGACCTCATATCGGATATTCCGATTAGACACCGGAACCTCCGACTTCATATCGGAAGTTCCGATCTCTTTTCCGCTGCGTGATTTTAGAAAATTGTAAATCGCCTATTCACCCCCCCTCTAGGCGTCCATCCTCGATCCTTTCAGGATGTAAGAATAGTGACGTGCGCATTAAATGCGCCCTTGTCAGTGTAATGAGTATGCCTTGCCGTGTAAGCCTCTCATGTGCCCCCGGGAGCCCAAGTATAAGAGGAGGCCGTGGTGCATGGGAGAAGGGGTTCGACTCATTGTTGGTGGGTTTCATACTCTCAAGCTAGAACACAAGCAATAACAAGAAAGGCAGGACTAGGGCTGTTACTCTTCGGAGGGCCTGAACCTGGGTAAACCCTAGCGTCCCCATTCCTCTGAGCTTCACCGGCACCCCATTCATCTTCCTTCCACCGGCAATTACCCCGAAAGCCCCCGTCTGAACCTTATAAGCACCCGACTCGGAGGTGCCTGTTGGCTAGTACGTCGACATATATATCAACCAAACCTAATAGGCATCATAGGCCATATTTTGGGGCTGCAGTTGGGCTGAAAAAGTTGATTTTAGCTTGAAGAGCTGAAAAGTAGTTGTAGCTGGTGGTTGTGGCTTTTCTTGAGCGGTCGTTTGTTAAACTGGCTTTTTGTTGGCTTATGTATTTATAGCTGCGGGGAGGCGATGACCAGGCGGCGGCGGGAGGGAGGGAGAAGGGGAGGCGGTGACTGGACGACACGGGAGGAGACGGGAAGCGACGACCGAGCGGGAGGAGTTAGGGAGGCGATATTGAGCAAGGCATCCATAGCTGCGAAGCACCTCCCCCGCACTGCAGCTTTTGGGGGTGCTTCGGCTGTGGCTTGGCTATACAGCCACTGCATAGCCGCCCCATTTGGGGGACTGCGATTGGAAGCCGAAGCACACTCCCCAAAATAGGGCCATAAAAAATATGCTACTTGAGGACTAATAGAACCAACTACTTGTCAAGACAATGAGTTGTCATGGGAAATATGTAATAAATGGGCTGGGCCATGCTGGATCCCATCATGTATTTATCAGATATTGACTGCTTTGAATTTGTTCCTCAATCCGAATTCAACTATTTGGATATTGTCGCAGATCCGATCAGATAGTCAAATCCCTTCCCGAATCCAATCTCGATCGGATTCAACTCAGGATTGGACGGTGTTTGATGATTTTTTGTGCGACTGCAGTAGAAAAAAAAATCGAATGGATGGTGTTATAAAAAAAAAGAAGAGAAAGTGCTTATACACAAAGTGTAAATTTCTGGGCTTACGTTATCTAGTTCAACAAACCCATGCATGATGCATGCATGCTCCCTAGTGCTTATACGTGAACACCATGCATAGAGATAAGGTGCGTGAAATAATTTCTTTGAGTTTGTTGGACCATATATCAGTGAGGAGATGTAATGTAAGAGCAGTATGCGACGTACGAAATTCCGCGGATCAACTCTATGACGTGCGGGCTCCGCGTGTCGCTAATATTTTTTTACACATAATATGTTCAATATTAGACCCATTTGGAAGGTTTTATCGAAAGGAAAGCATATATTCAAACGGATCACAAATCGGATTCGTGGTTTGAAAGATATGACACCCAGAAGATATCATCAATGAGTACAAAGTAAGAAAGTAGCACTAGATACGTAAGGAATTGATTTGGTTGCTCCCCTGGTTGATTCGGCATGCATGCATGAAATAACTAGTACACTACAGCTTGCCCACAAGTCAGCCAGGCGCAGTTGCGACGCGAAAAATGGAAACATATCCAAATATACGAATTCTATTGAAGATTATACGGCAGAAGTTACGTGATATATGTGCGCGCGGCGCTGCACTATTGATTGCTTCCCAAATATTAGTCATAGCTTCCAGCTATAAAAGGCGTAGTCGGTCAGGGGGCATAGGAGGGAGCTGTACACACATGCACACAGATACCATCACCAGGTCACATGCAGAGAGTACAGAGGAGGAGCCAACAGGCATCCTTACACATAGACAGAAAAAAGGAGGAGGACACATCCGAGTAGAAGGAGGACAGAGCTCTACGTTGGAGACAGTGATCGCCGGGAGAAACATACACGCGGCGTGAGGCAAGACAAAGGTCACGCAAGAGAGCGGACCACGCATACACAGCGGGCGCACACGCCGGCCATTCACTCGGAGGGGACGTCTACTCACAGCGTCCATCTCGCTATCACTAGAGGATCAAGAAGGAAGCAATAAGAAGCTATTTACAGATGTCTAGGACTAAGGCGTGTTACAATCATGTTGGTAAGAATCATCTCATATAATCTCTATTTCTCTTCAAGCATGCATGATCTAGTAGGATGATGCCGATTTGGGCGGCAAATCATACGGAGGACGTACATCGCCGACCCCTGTATTGCGTAGTGCTGAGATCGTCGTCGCTCACATCTACACTCGCTGCTTGAAGAGCTGTGAAGCCCAGTCAACTCTACGTCAAAGTTCATGATATATACTGAGTTGCCGATGTTGTCGCATCTATGTCGTCGCCAAGTTTGTCGTGCCTTCAGTCGTGGCTACTGACTGCCATGCTTGTATAGCCCATCGAGCCACGGGCTACAACTGGACGGCGTCAGCAGGCCACTCGCTCAATCTGAAGTGAAGCACATGTGTACATGCAGCACGTAAGCACGCACGTACTAGTACTAGTACGCATGCATGTGCCAATATATACACCGAACCAAGCAAGAAGATGTGAAATGATTCTGTCGGCGTACTAGCCAACAGGCACCTCCGAGACGGGTGCTTATGAGGTTTCGACGGGGGGCTTTCGGGGCAATCGCCTCGGAATGGAAGACGGTGACGATCGGGGCACCGGGAGGCTCAGGCTAACGGGGGGACACAAAGAGTTTTTACCCAGGTTCAGGCCCTCCGAAGAGTAATAGCCCTAGTCCTGCCTTTCTTAGTATTGCCTGCGTTCTTGCTGGAGAGGATGAAAACAATGAGTCGAACCCCCTCTCCCATGCACCCCGGCTCCCTTTTATACTCGGCCGACGGGGCGCATGGGAGGCTTGCACTGCCAGCCCCCATCATTACACTGCTACGTGCGTATTTAATGCGCCCGTCACTATTCTTATGTCACATTAATGTCTGCCGCATCTGTCACAATCCTGCCTTGGGCCCCATGTCCACCAACGCCGCCCGTTCCGTCACGGGGTGAGGTGTAGTCGTGACGTCTCCCAAAGCCATGATGCGCCTGGGGAAGGTGCGCCGCCACGCTGCAGCTTCCATGCTTCCACATTCAATGCGCACGATTCGCATTTAATGTCCCTGATCTCGACAGGACTATCCTGGGGATGGTGCGCCAGTGGCCAGGACTGTACGCCACATGCCCACTGGGCGACCACCGCGCTGGGCGTCCTGCGGCCTGGCCTGTACGCCACGAGTTCGCTGGGGCGATCTCCTTGCTGATCGCTCAACGGCCCGCCTGCGTCGCCACGTGTCCGGGCGACCACCTTTATCGACGCTTAACGGCCTGGCCTATACGCCACGCGTGTCCGCTGGCTATCACCTTCTTTGGTCGCCATGCTCGCTCAGACGCCACGTGTTCGCTGGGCGACCATCAGATGACGCCCGGCCTGGCTCAGACGCCACGTGTCCGCTGGCTATCACCTTCTTTGGTCGCCAGCCGCTCGCTCAGACGCCACGTGTCATTCCGGGCGACAACCGTATGGGTTTTTCTCTTGCCGTGGCAGTGGGCCCAAGCACGCCCTGGCTGCCACTTGATTCCTTTTTTAGGGCGGGGGAGAGGGTACCTTGGTGTAGAATACGCCGACAGTAGCCCCCGGGCCCACCTAGGAGCGCTTTTTGGTCTTCTGCTCTTCTTCTTCTTTAATTGGCGGCTTTGAGAACTGCTCCGGCTCCTGGGTGGGACCCTTCAAAGGTCCGCGTTCCTCGCAAAAAAAAGATCTTCCGGATTCCCCGATTCCCAAGCGGTTTGCGCGGTTACTTCCTCCTTGTAACCGCCGCACGTTCCTTGGGATGCGCCCCATTTACGAGGCTCTTAAACTTCCTCTTTTTCGAATCGCCGCGCCTTTTCGGTTTTCCCGCCGGTTCGCCTCCCGCGGCCTTATAAAAGGCCTATCGAAGAGGGAGTAGTTCTTCCCCCTTTCAACTCTCTGCGCTCCACCTCTTTCCGACGTTTCAGGCTTTCTTGCTTCATCCCCTTTGCGGTTGCGCTTCGAAATCCCTACCTTCCCGATGGCTCCGATGCTTCCTTCTTCGATCATTGAGGAGGAGAGGGCCGCTAGGTTCTCCCAGAACATCACCGGGGGCGCCCTTCGCCTCCGCGCCGGGACTGTCGAGCCCCACTGTCGGCCTGGAGAAGTGGTTTTCTTCGGGTGGCAGCTCCTTGCCGGCCTACTACCGCCGGTCTCTGACTTTTATCTTTCTGTTCTCAACTTCTACGCCATTCACCACATTCACCTTCCTCCCAACTCTGTTATCCTCCTTTCTGCCTTTGCTCACTTCTGCGAGATGTTCGTGGGAGTGCTGCCCAACCTTCTTCTTTTTCGCTTCTTCTACACCCTTCGCGCCGCGGGCGGTACCCCGCCGGTTTCCGGAAGCTGCCACCTGCGGCTCCGTGACGGGAGCGTTGCGCGCTATATCCCATTGGACTGCCGGTCCAACTGGAGGGATTGGCCTTGCAGAGTGGTCAGACGCCGAGGACGACAGCGGCATTGAAGTGCTTGGATCTTCCGCCTCGCCGTGATCGGCAACCCCAAGCTGGGGCTCCGGTGAGCGATGCGCCGAAGCTCCAGCGATCTTGGCCCGCGTCGACCCGATTGCGACGGCGGGCCCGACGGGGCCATGGTAATCCGGGATTTTATTACCCGAGGTTTGTGCCCCTGCGCCGCGCGTCGCCCTTGACTGGCGATACATGGGCGTGGGCGATGGGACCCGAGTATCCGGAGGTAACTGCGCCGCTCTGCATCATTCCTTGTTACTTCTATTTCTCTTACGGCAAAACTCGATTCTTACAGCGTTTCTTTGCTCCTGCGATTTCTTTTCCTTCGTGCCGACAATGGCCGGAAAATTTGGGCGATGACATGATCGGCCGATGGATGCTGCAATCGGGCCTATCCGCCCCGCCCCGCCGCTTTCCGGCGGCGCGATCCGCTTTTGCCGGTTGTCCCGAGGAACGCGCGCAATAATCCGCGCCGCCCTCGATGGACGCCATGGGCTCGCCGTCGTGACACGCCAGCGCCCTTAACGATCCGGATCCTCCTCCGCGGGCGGTCGAGGAGAAGCGGCCAAAGCGGCGCAGCGCCAGACGATGACGACGGCTCGCCCATCCTTCCCGAGGCTCGCCTCTGGCGGCCGGGCGAGGACTTCCACGTCGGCCGCGGGCTTCCACGTCGGCGCGGGCTGCCGATTGCGGCAACGGGTTCCTCCGTGGTGGCGGGGCTCGTCGGCCGGCGGGTCGTCCCACTCGCCCCTGCCGGGCGCGACGTTGACCTCCGCCGCCAATACCTTTGTGCCGCCACCGCCACCGCCAGCCGGTGGTCCTTCCTCGGCCTCGTCTTCGCCGCCCGGCGATGGCGGGTCTAGCTCGCCTCGCCTTCGCCGCCCGGCGATGGCGGGTCTACCTCGCCTCCGTTGGCTGCGGCGGATCCGCCTCGCCTCAGCGGGGCTAGTCTCGTTAAAGCGTGCCCGCTTCCCAAGGCAGCGCCAGTACTCACCTGGAGACGCAACTACAATAAAAATTTTCGTTAAGATTAATCCTACCGTTATTTCCTTCTTTGTCCAGGGTTCTGCCCGGATATCCCCGCCGCTTTGGACGGGGCGCCAAGGTGCCGCGGCCGTGTGGCTGCATCGGCCGGGTCGCCGAGCCCCAGGACGGTCAGGGGCCGGCGGACGATTCTCAAGTAGCCGCTGCTGCGGCCGTCGTTCAGGACCAAGGCCCGTTCGGCCCCGTCCCTACCCTGAACTTCCCACCGCCTCCGTTCCTCGGACGCCGATGCCTTTGGCGGCCCTCGGCGAAGCTCTACTCCAAAGACGAGCAATCGTCTGGTGACGAGCGAGGAGCGGTTGGCGAGGCGGAACCGAAATCAACCGCCTCCGTAAGGAGAGTGGCGGACTGCACGATCGGGGCGAAGTGGAGGCTGCAATGCGGAGGGAGCGAGCGCGAGAGCAAAGCACCCGGCCAGCGGCGTCTCCATGAGTCGAGGCGGAGAGAGCTAACCGGGCTCGGTCGGAGGTGGAGACAACTGCGGATGCTTTGCGCCACGCCGATCGGACGGTGGCAGCCTCGCTCCTTGGGGCTGGAGCGGCCGGGTCGCGGAGGAGAGGCCACGGCATTATGCCTTTTGCCTCTGCCAGGCATCGCGGACTTCCTCACGCGCTGCTGCCGCCCTTTCCTTTCGGTCCGCCAGAGAAGCGCGATTCTGGCGCTACGGCGAAATGCGTGCTAACTTCTGCGCCCGGCCGTGACGCCAACTTCAATCCGGTTCTTTGTCCAAGGGCTAGAGGCGGCGGGCGCAGGCGGAGGAGCGAGTTCACGAAGCCTCCGAGCAGGTTGCCGCCCAGCTAGCGATGGAGAACCCCCAGATGGAGGCGGTGGCGGAGGACGTGGCGATGGTGCTGGACGTGGCCCCTCTTGCTGAAGATGCGGCGGCAGCCGAGGAGGCGGCAGATGACCCGGAGGACCCTCCGGCGCCCCCTCAGTAGTTTTTCTTCTTTTCTTTTTTGGTGGTGACTTTGTCTGCAAAACTTTAGGCATTTACCATTTCGAATGAAATAGTAGTGTAAAATTCCCTGCCAAGTTGCTTAAGAACTCGCTTTTGCCGTAATTTTTTCTGGTTCCACACGAACGAGCACATAATCGCTTAAAGACTTTAAGTCTTGCGCCGCGGGACCTCGGCCCTCAAACCCTTCGCCTTAGCAAAATTTACCTCCCAGGTAGCCTCTAGGGAACAAACACTTAGTGAGTCGTGACAGGACCTTGGGCTTTTGGCAACGGTGCTCGAGGCGCCGACCCCCACGGGGACACCTGGAGTGTCATGGCCGTGCTGGGGGTCGTGCTGAACCAGCCGCCCAACCGCCCAGTTCTGCACGCCGCTCTCACTTAGCGATTCCGTCTTTGCCACTGGGTGTTTGCAAGGCGGCAGGGCACCAGGGGCGAGTGCCTTGGCGCTGCCCAGTAGTGCGCAAAAGACCGAAGGGAGGGCAGAAAGAACAAATACTTCGGATAAAGAAAGCGAATATTTAATTTTAAACACAGGGTCTCCCCCGACCCACGGCGGAAAGGAAGACTCATTCCGGCCGGTCGGGGAACAGACCCTAGGACTTACAACCGATCAGGGGTAGAACTTGCGCAGATTTTCTATATTCTGGGAGTTTGTTAGCTCTTCACCGTCTTGATGGCGGCTGACCGCCCGGGACGAGAGCGAGACCACTTTGAAGGGTCCCTCCCACTGGGGAGACAGTTTATGCGACCCGGCATGCGACTGGATTCTTCGCAAGACCAGGTCGCCCACTGCCAGCGTTCTCTCATTGACCCGGGAGGCGTGGTACCGCCTGAGACTTTGTTGGTATCTTGCGGCGCGCAAAGCCGCTCGATCTCGCGCCTCTTCCAGGAGGTTGACGTCGTCCCGGCGCAGACCCTCCTGCTCCTCTTCTGTGAATCTTTGCGGCGGGGTGATCCAGCTCAATTGAAGGAGAGAACGACCTGCGCCGTAGACCAGGAAGAAAGGAGTTTCCCGTAGCTGGCTAGGAGTGGTCGAAGTGACCACAACACGGTAGGAGTTCTTGATCCACCGGGCGCCACGCTTGTGGAGTCGGTCGAACGCCCGGTCTTAAGGCCCTTCAACACCGGTAGCGTTGGCCCGCTCGACTGGCCGTTACTCTTGGGGTGGGCGGCCAGAGGCAAAGCGGACTTTGGTGCCCATCTCCTCAGAAATCCAAGAAGGTCGCCCAGTGAGCGTGCGTGCGCCGTTGTCGGTGATAATGCGGTTAGCGACCCAAAGCGGCGAAAATCCCTTGTATGAACTTGGCTGCGGCCGCGGCGGTGATGGATCTCATCGCCTCGGCTTCCACCCACTTGGTGAACTTGTCGATGGCGGCGAGCAGTGGGTGTAGCCCCTGTGGCCCGCGAGGCAGGCTCAGGATATCGACCCAGGCGCGAAGGGCCAAGAAGGCGGGATAGTTTGCGAGGCCTGGGCTGGTTGGTGGATCTGTTTGGCGTGGAACGCACGCCGCATCTCCTCACCACCGCAAGCATCCTGGAGGCGGTTGGCCAATAGAACCCTTGACGGAAAGCCTTTCCGTCATCGTTCGTCCGGACACATGGCTCCACTTTGCGCCTCCATGGATATCGAGAGAGCAAGCGCTCCCCTCTTCCCGAGTGATGCACTTGAAGAATTCCGTTCTTACCCGTGGTATAGATCCCCGCCCACCAGGGCATAGCACTTGGCCTTCGTGCTACCTTCTCTGGCCGACGCATCATCGTCGGGGCATTCTTGATCCCGCAGGTAGGCCAGGATCGGATCCATCCATGTGCCTTCCCGGTCAAGCACGGCGACCACGAGGTGGTCGTCCGGGTACTCCGCCTGGCCAAGCGTTTCCGCCGGAACCACTCTCCCTCCAAGGGCGAGGGCTGAAGCGGCGTCACCACCGTCCCTGTCAGAAATGGGGGCTGCGATGGACGGTCGCGGAAGCCTTTCTTCAAAGACCCCGACCGGCACAGGAGATCTGGTTGAGGCGAGCTGGCGAGTTAAATCTGCCGAGATGGTTGTCGCGTCGGGGATATGAGTATACCCCAACCCTTCGAAATGCCTTTCCAACTTCACGACCTCTGCGGTACGCCGCCATGGCGGGTCGGGACAGAGAAATCTTTCCTTGCACGATTGGCGACCGCCAGGAGTCGCCCTTTACTTGCGGCCGGACGCCGGCGGCGCTGCGGCGCGCCACCCAAAGAAGCCCTCGTACTCGGCGATGTTGTTAGTGGCCTTGAAGTCGAGGGCGACCACGCACTTGAGGAGGTCCCGGTCGGAGACCGAGAAGAACCCGACCCGCGCCTTCAAGCTGAAGGACCCGTCGAAGAAGAGCGTCCCAGGGGGAGGACGCGGGACCTCATCGGCCGGGCTCGGTGGAGTCCACTCGGCAGCGAAGTCCGCCACCTTTGACTCTTTATCGCAAAGACGAGGAGCGAACTTGACACCGAACTCCCCACTCGGCGGACCACTTTGCGATGCGGCTCTGCTTCCCGGTTGTGGAGGATTTCACGTAAAGGATATGAGGAGACTACTGTGATCTCCCTCCCTTGAAAATAGTGCCGCAACTTTCTCGATGCTACCACCACAGCATAGACCATCTTCTGAGCCTGAGGGTACCTTGTTTCTGCGTCGTGTAGCATTTCTTGATGTAGTAGACCGGCCGTTGGACACCTTCCTGCCACGGGCCAGCGCTCACTCTGAAGGGCTAGCCGCCACATACAAGGCGATAACGGCTCGCCCGGCTCGGGCGACCAAAGACTGGGGGAAGAGAGGTACTTCTTCAGATCTTCAAATGCTCATTTGGGCTTAGGGTCCATTCAAATGAGTTGGTCTTCTTCAATAGCTTGAGCAATGGGCAGACTTTTTTCCCGAGCCGGATATGAACTGCCCAGGAGGCTAACCGGCGATCAAGCATTGCGATTGCTTGAGCGGGTAGGCGGCTGCATCCGCTTCGATCGCTTCTATCTTTTAGGATTGACCTCAATTCCACGGTGGAGACCAGGAAACCGAGCGACTTTCGGATGAGACACCAAACACACACTTCTGGATTCAACTTCAGACAAGAGTTTCGAGGCGAGAGAAGGTCTCTTCTAGATCCTGAACGAGCTCATTGGCCTTTTGTTTTTACCACGGATCATCGACATACACTTCCAGATTCTTCCCTATTTGGGGCCGAAACAAGATATGCATGGCCCGCCGATAGGTGGCGCTGCGTTCTTCACCGAAAGGCATCCTCGACATAACAAAGATACACCGAGGGAGTCACAAAAGCGATCTTTTCTTCATCTTCTTGCGCCATCTTGATCCGGTGGTAGCGGAGTAGGCGTCGAGGAAGCATAGAGCCGCGCACCCGCCGTGGAGTCGGCAGCGATGTCTATCCGCGGCAAAGTGCGGGTCCTGGGGCAGGCTTTGTTGAGGTCAGTAAAGTCGATGCACATTCGCCACCTCCCGTTGGACTTCTTTACAAGCACGGGGTTGGCCAGCCACTCCGGGTAAGTGGCCTCCCGCACGATCTTAGCAGACAAAAGCTTTTCCACTTCATCCCGAATGGCATCCTGTCGCTCAGGCGCTGCCATGGATCTTTTGCCGAGCAAGTGCGCTCGAGGCGTTGTTAATCGGTGCTCGATCACCTCCTGAGGACCAGGTCATTTACGAAGGTTCCCAGGCGAACACATCCAGGTTAGGCCAGGAGGAAGGTGACGAGCGCGTCTTCCTATTTGGCACCGAGGTCGGTGCGATCTTGACGACCTTGCCCGAGCCATCCTCGCCCACGGGGACCGCCTTTGCCTCGCCCAAGGGTGCAGGCGGAGCGGGTCTTGGCCGAGGAGGCGGGGTTGTCGTCCTTGTCGCGTCTTAGAAGCGGTGGTGCCGGCCGAGATCCTGCACTGCTGGCGAGGCGCAGGCCTCGATCTATCCACCTTTACCGTAATTGGACCCCAGGCCTGGGATTTTCACCACATGTAGGCGTAATGGGCCACCGCCATGAACTTGACCGAGGCGGGGCGGCCGAGCAAGGCATTATAGGGAGGTCGAAATCGGCGACCTCAAAATCCACCACTCCGTCAGGAAGTTCTCGAACTCCGAACGTGACCGGCAACCGAACTTGTCCCGGGGTAAGAGGCCCACCCCGGGCAACTCCGTAAACAATGGGCGGACGCTTGATTCTCGTGCGGGATTTGGAGCGCCTGGTACGCTTCAGCGGATAGCGAGTTGATGGCACTACCTCCATCAACTAGGACCCGCCTGACTTTGCGTTGCGGACCGTGGGAGACACCACGATCGGAGATGGCCAGGGGCGGAGGTGTTCTCGGGTGGTCGGCCCGGTGAAAGTGATCGATCGCTCCGACCACTTCAACGGCCGGCTCGCCGGAGGATGACGTTGTGGCGCACACCGCCTCGAGATCTCGCTTATGCTGCGAGTTCGATGAGTAGGTGGCGGAGCCACCGTGTATGAACGCCACCGTGCGCTCACTTTCTTTGGAAGGCTAAGCGAGCCGCATCCTCGTCGTCTTCGTCTTCGTGGTCTTTCTCACGGCGCTTCTTGAGCCGCCTGTCGACCAACTTGGACACAACCTGGCAGTCCTCCAAGTCGTGTCCGCTTGTTCGATGGATGGGGCAATAGGGCTTGCCACCATCGTTCTCGCGGAAGCGGCGACGGTCCCTGCGGTCGCCACGCCCGCCCCGGCGCTCGTCCCGTCGGTCCTGATCGTCATGACGTCGGGATTTGGGCTCCGGCTCAGCGACCAAGACCTCCCTAGCGGTTGCCTCCCTTCGCTTTTTCTTTTTCTTCTTGCGGTCGGAGGACTTCGAGGCGCCCGGCGTCGCCGAGTCGAGAAGGCCTTGTCGCGCCAAGACTTCCGGCCGCCTGGCGCACTTGTGCGCCAGTGGCTTCGAAGGTGGTTGAGAGGACGCGTGTGGCCATCTTTTCCCGCATCTTCTGGTCTCGGACCCCCCTCCGGAAAGCAATAATCACCGACTGCTCAGAAATCCGGGGGATCGTATTGCGGCAGTGGCTGAACCGCCGGATGAACTCTCTCAGGGACTCCTTTTTACGCTCCAGAGCGTGGAGATCGTCCTCCACGCTGGTTGAGCGTAAGAGCCCTGAAAGTTGGCGACAAAAATGTCGCCTGACTCCTCCCACGAGTGTCTGAGCCTCGCGGGAGGTTAAGCGACCAAGGCAAGGCGAGCAGTCGGTGATGTCGGGAGGTAGTTGGCCATTACTTTCGGATCCTCCCGCCGCACGCACCACCATGGTGTAGATCTGCGAGGAACTCCTCGGGTTAGTGGTACCATCATACTTCTCGAAGGAGGCGGGCGGAACCTCTCCGGCCATGCGACTTGCCAGAAAGCGGAGAGAGAAACGCCTGGCATCCGGCGTTGTAGGGGAGCGGCGTCGTTCGCGACCCCTCGATCTGAGGAGAGGATGAGGAGTGCGACCTGCGCTCGCCCGAGTCCGAGGGAGGAGCCCCCTGTCTTGCACCCCCGCGGCGCTCGCGGAGGACACGACGCAGGTCACCGTCGCGCTGACGTTGCCTCTCGTCAAGGCGCGATCGAAGGTCTTCGCGGTTCCCCCTGGACTCGGGGGGACCGTGGGAAGAAGCGGAGTCACGTGCCCATCCCCGTTCTGAGAGGGGTTGCAACCAGACTCCTTCCCCGCCCCGGCCCTTGGTGCGGGAGAAATTGTCGTGTGGCGGTGAAACCGTGGCGTCGGTTCTTGTGAGCTCCTCGTCGCCTCATCTTGGAAGCCCCATTGGTCGCCGCTTCAACTTGTTCTTTGGCGGCATCCACAGTGGACGATATCCCGCGACCAAGGAGTGGCCGGGTATCGCCCCCCAGTGGTCACCGGAGGATGATCGAGGAGGAGCCGGGCCGCTGAAGGCTTAGCGAAGTGTCGTCCCCAGCGCCAAGCGCCGTTAGACGGTGACCCACTGGGCGCGGGAGCCAAGTGCACCGCTCCTGCGGCGGAGGGGCCCGGGTGGCCCGGCCCCCTCTCCGAACATCGGGACCGGCTATGGGCGCCTCTTTCCTCGGGTGGATTGTTGCGCTTGGAATGCGATTCCGCCATGCAGACAAGTGCCCCTCCTCCTGCTGAGCCCCGAACTGGGAATGAAAAAAGAGTAGGCAATCTGACCACCAATAGCCCCTACCTGGCGCGCCACTGTCGGCGTACTAGCCAACAGGCACCTCCGAGACGGGTGCTTATGAGGTTTCGACGGGGGGCTTTCGGGGCAACGCCTCGGAATGGAAGACGGTGACGATCGGGGCACCGGGAGGCTCAGGCTAACGGGGGGACGCAAAGAGTTTTTACCCAGGTTCAGGCCCTCCGAAGAGTAATAGCCCTAGTCCTGCCTTTCTTAGTATTGCCTGCGTTCTTGCTGGAGAGGATGAAAACAATGAGTCGAACCCCTTCTCCCATGCACCCCGGCTTCCTTTTATACTCGGCCGACGGGGCGCATGGGAGGCTTGCACCGCCCCATCATTACATTTGCTACGCTGCGTATTTAATGCGCCCGTCACTATTCTTATGTCACATTAATGTCTGCCGCATCTGTCACAATCCTGCCTTGGGCCCCATGTCCACCAACGCCGCCCGTTCCGTCACGGGGTGAGGTGTAGTCGTGACGTCTCCCAAAGCCATGATGCGCCTGGGGAAGGTGCGCCGCCACGCTGCAGCTTCCATGCTTCCACATTCAATGCGCACGATTCGCATTTAATGTCCCTGATCTCGACAGGACTATCTCCGGGATGGTGCGCGATGGCAGGATCAGACGCCACATGCCCACTGGGCGACCATCGCTGGCGCCTCGCGGCCTGGCTCAGACGCCACGAGTCCGCTGGGGCGATCTCCTTGCTGGTCGCCCAGCGGCCTGGCCCGTGCGCCACGTGTCCGCTGGGGCGACCACCTTACTGATCGCCCAACGGCCTGGCCTATACGCCACGTGTCCGCTGGGCTATCACCTTGCTGGTCGCCCAGCGGCTCAGACGCCACGTGTCATTGGGCGACCACCACCGTACTGATCGCCCAGCGGCCTGGCCTATACGCCACGTGTCCGCTGGGCTATCACCTTGCTGGTCGCCCAGCGGCCTGGCCTGTACGCCACGTGTCCGCTGGGGCGACCACCGTATGGGTTTTTCTCTTGCCGTGGCAGTGGGCCCAAGCACGCCCTGGCTGCCACTTGATTCCTTTTTTAGGGCGGGGGAGCGGGTACCTTGGTGTAGAATACGCCGACAGATTCCACTAGAAGACTCCATGATGTTTACGCCACGCCCGAGACGCTAACACACTACCGACAGTCGTCAATCACATCTTCGGACGCGAGCACCCGTCTTCATCAATTCCCTACTGCAGCGCTACCTACGCGGTGGGATGGCCTTCCTGGTGCCAGCAAAATGTGCCGCCGACCAAGCCAATATGTTCAAGCACTTGTCTCCATCAACTTTACTCCTATACGAAGTCTAGCAATTTATCTGCTGACATACCATCGGATCAGTCTAGCTTGGCAGGAATTATGCATGCCTTACAACCAATTTATCTTCTATTTACCGTTCGTGACCGACGAGGCCGAACAACGAGGGCAGGCGTAGCCAGTGCAAAGGCTACGCTTCCTACGACCCATAGACCGACGAGGCTATGGATCATGTCATGCCCACATCTACACAACCATTTATCACATGCATGAAGAATGTAAAGCGAAGACTGAAGACGACGACCAGTGCGCAGCTTAATCGGAGGTTTCTTGCGAGTCCACCTCGCGGGAGTAATTAACTGGGAGCCTTTCGAGGCCCTAGGAACCAGGAGAGACCACATCGCCTATGTCAGATTTGCTATGCCAAGCAGACCATGGAGCGCAATCATTTCAAGGGAACTTGTAACTTTGTGATTCTTCAAAGAATTAATAAGATACATGTTTCCCTATCTTTTTTTGTGTATTTATTTACTTTTTGTGTACTTTAGTACACTGGCACGCCCGCAACTTTAATCCCCACGCGTTTAGAAATCCCGGAGCGATTTCTCGTGTCAAACAGACGGTAAATATCTAGGGCATTTTCACCCCTACCTGCGTGCTGCGCACGCCGCCGATAGCCACCTTGTTTGGCGATACTAGCACTAGTGGGCTGCGTCAGCCGGTCCGCATAGCCCACAGCCCATGCTGCCCCAATCGATTTTTCCAAAAAAAAGAAAAATAATAGAAGGGCAATTTTGCGTTTTAAGCCCTAAAGTTATGATTAATAGTGGCTAGTTGTGGAACTTTTGTTTTAAGGATCCTAAGTTTCTTGCAATTTCGAAAAATAGTTAATAAGTTCTAAAAATTTATATTAAATGCTATAAATTGAAGTTTTAGGTATACGGGCTTCCATAATTTTGTTGAACCTTAAACTTAGCACACTTTGGAAGCTTTATATCTGTGGGTTTTATTTTCCTAGCATGATTCCATATTTATATGTGTTGTTTTATTTTTTTGTTTATTTTGGTAATTCTGAAAATTGCTTGATAATTTACAGAAAATTATGAAAATACTAGAAAAATTATGAATTTTTTTAGATAATTATCTACTAAAATAGAAATAGACTAAACTTTACTGTTTCAATGCTAAGCATGTAATATAATATTTTACTAGTTGTAAAATTCAATCTTGCTTGTATATAGGATATATCATATATTGCAAAGAGAATATATTGAGCTCGCCCTGAATAGCAGCAAAGAGAGTGATACATATATCATAGTATCTAACGTGATACAAAGGTGGATTAGATTGTGTACCTTCACACACGGTGGATTTGGAGGTGTATCTTGAGGTCATGATGGAGTGGACGGCAACATGGAGATGCACATCATTGTGGAAGAACTCCATCATCGGTGCACGTTGGAGCTGAGGGTAGGGGTGTGTCGGTGTGGTCAAAAGCATGGTGCACTAGCGCAGAGCACCTTGTTGATGGTGGCGGCCAAGTGGCGAACCTCGACATCACTCTTAGAGCAACACAGGGACAATAACCAAATCTAGGCTTCCTTGGCACATCTAGAGTGGGACGTTCTCCCCGCCGCACCTCGACAACATTGTCGCTACCCAAATTGGATCAGGACCGCATTGACACGCATAGACATGTCAAATCTAGTGTATTGGCGGGTGGAGCGTCGATAGGTGGAGAAGGTACATGGTGGTACATGCACCAACGATGGGGAGGAGGAAGATGATGGTAGCGGGCCGGGAAGGGATGGATCAGCTGTCGGTGGTGGCGGGAAGGTCGGATCCGGCGCCAGATGACCTCGGTAACGCTAGTGCACGTCGTAGCGGATCCGGGTATGCAGGTCTCTCCATTCAAATTTATAAGATGTATTTTTTTTAGCACATAGACCAATAAGATTTTAAAAATGACTAGGTTCCCTTAATTACTATCACTAGGCAATATACTCAGTATATGCATATAGAGAATATAAAGTAAATATATATTTATTAGGTGTATAGAGGAAACATCAAATTATTTTTGTATTGAAATATGATATTCACTATAATATATTTATAGATAAGATCATTTAAAAATAAACCTTACTAGTTACATGCCCGTGCATTGCTACGAAAAACAAAATTGATAACGAAAAATAAAGATTAAAAAATAAAAAAATTATTTCACAAGATCAAACATCTATCTTTAACGCTTCGTTTCTTGCGAAAGCTGGCTAATTAAAGCAACGCTTCGTTTTTTGCGTAGGGCAATTAGGTAGGGCAATTAAGCAGGGCAATTAATGACGTGGGTAGAACTCACCACTGCCACCAACTATTGCTTTATCTCTACTATATAAAGTGAGAGTTTCTTCCCACGTCACATTAATTACCCTGCTTAATTGCCCTACGCAAGAAACGAAACGATGCATTAATTGCCCTACGCAAGAAACGAAGCGTTGCTTTAATTAGTCAGCTTTTGCAAGAAACGAAGCGTTAAAGATAGATGTTTGATCTTATAAAATAGTATTTTTTTATTTTTTAATATTTATTTTTCGTTATTAATTTTTTTTTTCGTAGCAACGTACGGGCATATAACTAGTAATAGTAGAGATAGAGATAAACAGAGAGTATTTTATGTTAGCAGACAACTCTTGATCGGACGGACGGAGGCGGTTGGAAAGCCCAAACAAACCCTGGTCCCTGATTGATTGGCCTCGAGCCCTCGACCATTCTGGAAACCCCAGCCCCCAACACTGAGCACCCAATTTTCTCCCCTTCTCCGGTGACCGGTCATCGCTTCGAACGCAATCTCGTGCCGGCTGCGCCCACGAGGTAGGAATCTCCTGCCACAGCCTCCACTTCCCGGTGTGGAGATCCATGGAAGGCGGCGGCGCGGGCGGCGGCGAGGTGGGGTGGTACGTGCTCGGCCCGAACCAGGAGCACGTCGGCCCCTACGCACTCTCCGAGCTGCAAGGTATGATTCTCCCCCTCGATTAGTGCAAATGCGGTCTTAGTTCGATTACAAGTTTGGCTTCTCTTCGCCAAAACCGAAACTTTCCTGTACGGGCTTGCTGCAATCCGCAAGGTTCAGTAGTTTGCGTTTCCTGTGCGTATCGACTAGGTTTGAAGCTGTGGCTAACGTGACGCAAATCCCAGCGTCGGATGTTGTTAGATTGTGTCGATTGGGCGTGTTGCAATAAGCTGGCGATTTTCCCTTTAAGCATTAAGTCGATGTTTCCATGGATATGGGAGTAATGCTAGTGGCTGATCGCAACTTTGAATTTGCATTGTGAGGTGAGATCTAGAGTGTATTTATCGTGCTACGGCGACATCAATTGTTGATTTTTCTGTTGCTGCGTGACCGCCATTGTTTGTTTATTGTTTCTGACTCCAAGCTGGCACGTATCGGTGGGACTATTAGCGCAGGCAGGTTGCTGGAGCTAGGGTTTAGATCACGAGGATGAAGTTGTTCGCCTGTTGTGTGGTCGCGCCTTGTAGCAGTTAGGATATTTTTCATTTCCCTGTTTTCGTTGTGGTCTTTACTTGAGGAATTTCGCTCTCTTCTGCTCTTCGCAGAACATTTTGCTAATGGGTACCTCTCCGAGAGCACAATGCTCTGGGCAGATGGGAGGAGTGAATGGATGCCACTGTCGTTGATTCTCGAGCTGCATGTTGGGGTCACAAAGAATGACCAACCTGAACAAGGTTAATGCTTCCTTCATTCCCTTTGAAGAAAATTCTGTAGGATGCTCTTCAAGTGATCTTCTGATGTTTTTTCAATCTGTGTGATGCTCCAGGGATTGAAGATGATTTTGAGAAGTTCCAAAAGGAGGTTACAGAAGCGGAGGCGGAGGTGGAAGCGTTGAAAGACAAGGCATATGGTGACTTAAACCAAGAGCATGTGGTCGATGATACTGATGAGCGGCCAGCAACACCACCAGATGGCGATGAAGAATTTACTGATGATGATGGCACTGTTTATAAGTGGGATCGCACTCTGAAGGCATGGGTTCCTCAAGTAAGTATTGCCATTCCTAGGTTTATTTACTCTCCTTTTGCTGTTGGTAGCACCAATAACTTTGGGACTTGCCACTGTTGCCTGTTGGAGTGCAACAGAGTTACTAAAAACGCGGTTCGTCTGAGTCGCAATACGGGATTCGCTTTCGTGGTTCACCACTTTTTCTTCCAATTTTCACTGCGAACACGAACCCTGTATCCTATACCGGTTCGGGTTTGACGAATCCGGTAACTATGGAGTGCAAGACATCCTCCTGAGTCTAGAACTTCAAATATTTCATACTTGTTACATCTTTATAGATAACCATCATCAAGTGACAAATCCTGTCGGCATCCATAATTCGGGTTGCTTGTACGTTATTACGTAGTGACAGTGAACCAACGATAAGTAGCAACCATCTCGGTGAGATGATTTATTAACATTATGGGCCTGTAGTAGTTTGGGAATTGATGCATGCCATGGTGCACCTCATCTTCTCACCCTGAAGTAAGGTTGATGCTGGGGTTAATTGATTTGAGCCCATTATATTGGTCTTGATCCTCAATAAGATTTTATGTTGGCTAGAAACAGGGGCGGACCCAAGGCCCGGCTAGCCCGGGCCCGGGCCCGGGCTCAACCCATGTAATAAACATTTAAATCTCCTATTCACGCAACCTGGCAAGTACAATTTTCAAATCAGAAACGAAAATATAGAGCCTGAATCTACAAGCTTTACTAGCGTCTTGTAAAAACATCCTAAATTGTATAAAAAGTTAGCAACTAAAATTTAAATAGCTTTGAACTTGTTGTCCTTCTTTAAGCGTGCCCGGGCTCTAAAAAATTCCTGGGTCCGCCACTGGCTAGAAATATCGGTGCACACGGAGTCTATGAAACAGCCTCCCAGATAGCCTTTGGGAATGAAGTCATTTTTCTACGAAAAATCGAAAATATACCCTTCTTATAAGCAACATCACAGAAACTAAAACTTTTGTTTAGTCCAGAGCTTGCTTTCTCATTTATTTATTGTTCCTCATCATATTCCTTTCTTCCATAACTATTGCTCTCAGGTCAGCAGTGTGAAGGTTAGTTTTCACGTTGCCTGGAAGTGTTATTTCCCGAAAAGAGCTACTATATTTTGTTTTGGCTACTAGTATAAATTGTGGTTCACCTGAGAGTCTACTTTAGTTTCCTTTAGTTGGTCTTAGTGTTAAATGCATGGTTGTCATCGTTTCCTAGGCGCAAAGGTACCCCATGGTCTGCCTTGCCTTGGGGAGTTAGGCGAGCATTGGGGAATTCTTGCCATCCACCGTGAATCCCTGGAAATGTTCTTAATGCCTTGTGCTATAGGCCTATACAATTTTTTTTAAATATTGTATTCCATATTGCATCAGATGTTCTTCCTTTCAGGATAAATACTTTCCCTTCTTCATCTGGTTTAATATTCCTGCCCATCAGTATGTATCAGTTAATTTAATTTGCCATGTGCCTTCTACAGAATGATGTATCAGATAAAAAAGACGACTATGGAGTTGAAGACATGACTTTTGCACATGAGGAAGAAGTATTTCAAGCACCAGATATTTCTGGTTCATCCACATTAGAGGAAAACAATGCTTCAGTCAAAAACGAAAACAAAGAACCAGAGAAAGTAGAAAAGAGAGAAGAAAAGAAGCGGAAGTCTTTTGAGAAGCCAACTGAAAACAAGGTATAATTTTCAAGCTATTTTTGTGGGAGTCGTCGATAAGTTTTGCACAAGCTAATTCTTCAAACTGTTGAAATTCCTTTTTTTTTTGGACAGGAACCTAACAAACCTCCAGACAGTTGGTTTGATCTCAAAGTCAACACAAATGTCTACGTTACTGGTTTGCCTGATGATGTCATGGTTGAGGAGGTAAGTTACTTGTACCTCCAGAAGCTGTGGCTACTCTTCATTTTCTTCTTAGGAAGACTATTTCTCAAAATGAACTATTTAACACATTCATGATTATATAAAAAGTGCTTGGTTGTAATGGTGAATTTCTTTTTCAGATTGTGGAGGTATTTTCCAAGTGTGGAATTATAAAGGAGGTATGCTTTAATTTTCTGTGTTGCAGAGACAACTTAATGCAGATTGAGTTCTTTAATCTTGATGATACTTCCATTTTTCTCCCCTGTGGAAAGACTTGGTTTTGTTTGTACCTTGACGAATCTACAGTAGCTGTCTATGCATGTAACTGTTTTGGAATGAACTCTTGTCTATTCCATGGGCCAAATGGGCCATTATAAGTCATATGCATGGCATGAGCAAACAGCAGAAAACACATTATACAAATGACTAATACAAATATATACATATACTTCTAAGTCTTAACACCCTCAAACTTATGGTGGATCAACAATATTGAGTTGGAGAGAGAGAAGCTATGCTGAGTCCTAGTCTGTGCATTTGTGAAGAAGTCAGCTAGTAGAAGCTGCTGCACCTGTGACCGCATGTAGGAAGCATCAACCCCAATGTTCTTGGTGAGTTCATGCTTTACTGGATCTCAAGCAATGTTGATCGCACCAGTGCTGCCTGACTGTAACGTAGTCAGTGCAGAAACCAACACACGAAAGTCCTCAAGGAGCCACCATAGCCGGGTGATCTCAGTTGTCACAGACGCCAAAGCCCTAAGCTCAACCTCAGCACTCGAATGGGAAACTTCAGTATGCTTTTTAGTCTTCCAAGCAATCAAGGAAGAATCAAGGAAGATACAAAAGGTAGAGAGAGACCGACGATTAGAAGGATCACTAGCCTAGGTCGCATCAGAGTACGCCTGAAGTTGTAAGGAATTGGAGCGAGGGAAGAAAAAACGCCGAGTGATGGTCCTATGAAGATATCACATAACTCAAAGGAGGTGAATGTAGTGGAGCTAGATAGGAACAGAAACGAATTGACTCATAATGTGAACAACATGAGATGTCGGAACGAGTGACACCAAGGTAAACCAAGCTCCCAACAAGGTGGCGATTGCATGTGAGATCCTTGAGAGGGGTACTATCAGTTGGATGAAGCTGAAAGTGAAGCTCCATAGGAGTGTCCACCGTGCGATTATCAGTGAAACAAGGGCGATCAAGAAGATCTTAGATGTACTTTTGCTGGGAGAAGTAGTAGCCATCATGTGTAGAGGTGACCTCAATCCCAAGGAAGTGGCGAAGAGGACCCAAATCAGACAACTAGAACTGCTCACTGCGTCGTGTCTTCACAACATCAATATACTAACGGTCATTTCCAGTGATGAGCATGTCATCCACATAGAGAAGGGTTCGACCACGAGAAGGGTGAATAAAAAGAGCAGGGTCGCGATCACTGGTGGAGAGGCCAACAACAGTGACAATAGAGGTGAAATGCTCAAACTAAGCACGAGGGGCTTGTTTTAGCCCATAGAGAGAACGACGAAGGCGACAAACCTGACCGTCGGGAACAGAATACCCAGGAGGTGGGTGCATGTAGACCTCTTGCCGCTCGCCATTGGGAGGCATTCTTAACATCAAGATGTGAGATAGTCCAATGCTGAATAGAGGCAATGACAACACGAGTGCGAACAGTGGTCATATGAGCAACATGGGCAAAAGTCTCATCATAGTGACGCCCATACTCCCGCTGAGAACCACGTGCCTTGTAGCGCTTAATGGTACCATTAGAACGAGTCTTGATCTTATAGACCAACTTGCACGTGATGGGAGTAACACAAGCAGGAAGGGAAAGAAGGTCCCAAGTGCTAGTACACTCCAAAGCAACAGCTTCCTTGGACATCATGATAAGAGGTAGGCTCATTAAGAGAAGTAGTAGAAGTTGCAAAGCCGTAGTGATCAAGACGTGAAATCGCAATCCGATCACGAAGAGCGTACCTCAGAGCAGATGCTGGAGTAGGACCCAACAAGGAGGGAGAACAAGGCACTAGAGCAAGACTCTTAACAAGAAGGAAGAAGGCACTGGAGCAAGACCCAACAAGGGTGGAAGAGTAGAGGGTGACAGAGCTGACAGAGAAGGATCAGAGTGGGGACTAGTGGAATGGAATGGAAAGGGGGAGACCTCAGCAAAAGGGCTGGTGGGATCCTCCGGTAGGGAAGCAAAGGGAGCCGGAGGAGGAGGAGCCAAAGGTGAAACCAGTGGAGGTGGTGGGGGAGACAGAAGCGAATCCAACAGAGTGGAGAGTTGAGGATTAGGAGAAGTCAGAAAGGAGATCAACTCAGCAAGAGAGTCTGGATTGAAAGTGGTGTCACGAGGATAGTAAGGTCGGGACTCTTCAAAGGTGACATCATGCGAAATGTGCATCCGACAAGCAATAAGATCGTAGTAATAATAACCCTTGTGCTCAACACTGTAGCCAAGCAAAACACAACTGATTGAGCATTCAGCTTCGTTCGCTCACGGGTGGAAGAACAAATCAGACGCGGCCTAAAAGCGAAGGTGACTGTACTAAGGAGACCTACAGTTGAGACACTCAACAGGTGTAGAACCCTGAAGAGTAGTGGAGGGTTGTAGGTTGACAAGGTAGATAGTGGTAGAAAGAACCTAAACCCAGAAGTGAGGTGGCATAGAAGAGGCTAGCATCAAAGCGCGGGCAGTCTCAAGAAGGTGACGATGCTTGCGCTTAGAAACATCGTTCTGAGCATGAGCACCATAACAAGAGTACTAAGGAAGAGTGCCCTACTTGGAAAGAAACTAGCGAAAAACAGTAGACAGGTACTCCTCAGAGGAATCAGCACAAAAGATACGAATGGCTGAATCAAACTGAGTACGAATCATAGTAGCAAAAGGCTAATAAATAGAAACGATCTGGCTACAAGAACATGCAATAAATCTAAGTATGGTGAGAGTAGTCATCAATGAAGATCGCATAGTATCGATGACTTTTTTCGAAACGAGGGGACCCGATCCTATACATCAGAGTGAATTAAATCAAAAGGATGGACGGAAACAATCACTAGAACCGTAAGGAACTTCAGCTGCTTCCCAGGCTTGTGACCTATACACGATAAAGAAGTATCATTGGAACATACCTAAGAGCACTACCAACTAAAGAAGAAAGATGCAACCCATAGGTGACCTAAGCAATGATGCCACTGAGCCAAACTGATGGAAGTGGTGGCGGAGGAGGCAGTGGTAATAGCACTTGATTGGATGATGGAGGCAGCATAAGTGGACGAAGGCGAAGCCAATCAATCTCCCAAAGGCACTGTGAATCAAGGTGGCACGGACCAGTACCAACCAGAGTTCTTGTGCAGTGGTCCTGAACACATCATAAGTTAGGATCAAGACTGGTACGATAATCATGATAAGTAATCTGACCCACGGACATAAGCTACATATCACATATAGGAACATGAGAAACTGAAGGGACATGGAAACTAGGAATGGAAAGAGTGCCTCAACTGGTAACAGGAAGAGAAAGTTTCACCTGCAATCTTAATGGAAATATATAGAATGGACGGAATCCACATGGAAACAGCTTGAGATGTCTGTAGAGATGTCGACGGACATACTCCAATCAGGATGGCGATGGCACAAGCTTGACCACCCTGCCACCTATCATAGGCATGAAGGTCAGACTGGTACATTTCCATAGCATCCTCAAACGTAGCAAGGGCATTAGAATCAGTCGAGGCAGCACCCACATTGACAGGTGACCTGACTGGCGGAGCAGGGAGAGACGGACAAGGCTGCTCGCCGGTAAGGTGATCGTAGAGGCGCTGGTTGCTGAGGCAGCTACGTAGGTGCACAAACCACTCTCGGAAGCTTGTGCCATTGAACACAACCTTAAGGAGTCGGATGGAGACAGAGGGCTAGCGGTGGTCATCTGCTCGGTGTAGAGCACGGGCGGAGCTCAGTGTGGCGCAGTGAGAGCTTGGGTAGGTCGGGGCTATGCGGCCGAAGCTGAGGAAGACCGGAGCGGCGCATATCGAGCTCGAAGGCGGCAGGATCTGGCGTGAGGCAGCACGAGATCTAGCACGGGGCGGCGCAGATCGGAGTGAGGTAGTGGGATCCGGAGCGCCATGCGAGTATGTATATCTACCTATCAAATCTAGTTAATTCTAGCTGTCTGAACTTGCAGTGGTCATTGGTGATGGTAGATATTGGAGGATTTAACCATAGATTATCTTGGATGGACATCATATTGTTTTTTTAAATGAAGGTCATGGCTAAATTAAACTCAACATTATTATAATATTTATTTACGATTTCCTATATTTTGGATAGCTCTTGCTCTTTCTTTTATTCATAACATATTTTGGAAATATGTGAATATAATCAATATTTTGTGCCTGAACTTCAAAGCACTGATGCACCTCTAAATGTTCCATGATATAGGATCCAGAGACAAGAAAGCCTCGACTGAAAATCTATACTGACAAGGAAACAGGCAGAAAGAAGGGTGATGCACTAGTGACCTATCTCAAGGTACTCCCTTGTCAAACTGATCAGATTATTTGGACTCACTGTGCATGTTTCTTTACCATGTGCCTTTTTTCCTTAATGATTCAGGAGCCTTCTGTAGCTCTAGCAATTCAACTGTTGGATGGGACATCATTTCGTCCTGGTGGTAAGACTCTAATGTCTGTAAGCCAGGCCAAATTTGAGCAGAAAGGTAAGTTCACAATTTCATCAAAACCACACAAACTACAAAAAAAATGTTACTGATGTTGTCACGTCGTCTTCAGGTGATGTTTTTGTTGCCAAGAAGACAGATAAGCAAAAGAAAAAGAAAACCAAGAAGGTTGAAGATAAAATGCTGGGATGGGGTAATTTCTGTCTTAGTTTTCTGCCAATTCTTTTCATTATGGTTTATTTGAATATGTGATGTGCTTGTTACAAATTCACTCAGCTATGGGTTTAGGTTGTCAAGATTCAATGTAGATGCAATCCAATTGTAGGCCATGTGCAATCTTTTGCATATTTCAGAGTAATTATGGATGTAGTAATATGCGTAACGAGTAACATGTTGTGAGAACCTTGAAACCACTGGCACATCTGGAAGCTGATACCACTTCTTTGTCTTTGTTTCCATATATCCTCCTAGCAAAATAGCTCTAAAGCTTTAAGTTGCAGAAACTATTCTTATAATATTGCCATTGGTTCATGAGCAGTTGCTTTTTCATTATTATCTGGCAGTCATGCAATGAAACTAACCTTGTCTGAAGATGAAGTTTGATCTAGCTTCATTTTATTTTCGTAACCATTCTCTGTTATTAGGCGGACACGATGATAAGAAGCTGATGATTCCAACTACAGTAATTTTGCGAAATATGTTTACTCCTGCTGAATTGAGAGTAAGTAGCAGATTGCTATCGGGTTAATACTTTCTAGCAACTTTCTTGTTTGTTTCTATTGGATTAAGGAAGGAATTCCCGGTCACTGCAGGCTGATGAAACTCTTCTTCCTGAGCTTGAGGCAGATGTTAGAGAGGAATGCATGAAGGTTGGCTTGGTTGATAATGTCAAGGTAATTATTACTTCCACATGTCTTTGTTTGCCATTATAGGAAAATCACAACACATAAATGATTTTGACCATAAATAAAATGTTAAAGAGTTGCTTGCTTGTAACATGTTCAGAAATCAGGGTGCATGTATAACTATTATGTAGTTCACATGCTTACTAGACTGCCTTCTAGCTGATTTTTTTTTAACATGCATAGTCCTGATATTAGCGAGAGCCATATGGAATACAAAAGTTCCTGGCTGTACTTCTGGGATGTGTTTTTCTACTTGACCACTTTCGGAGTTTGGCTTGTCTAATCACTTTGAGTCTGACTAAAAGAGACAGTGGATAGCTACATCTACATTCTACACAAATTGATGGGTTCTTGTTGCTTATTGCTATGCCAAAGCTGGCCTCATGTATGGTGTTCATAAAGTTAAGCTGAAAAAGGCACCACATTATTAATGAGTGAGGTGTGCTGAGTAGCAAGGTCTATAATATACCTACATATGGATTTTATAGGACCATGTATATGGTAGCAGGTTTAAACGCTAGCCAACAAATTGAATACCCACATACATGCCCAGAGTTCTTAAACCATCCAGGAGTCAGGACCTTGCTTTATGGGTCTGCTGTTACCGGTTTCAGTCATTCCTGGCTGCTGCAGGCCTGGTAGGGCTTTTCTCACAGCCCATAAGTTGATCCTGGCCAGAACAAGGTTTCAAATTTCGTTTTCGGATTACATTTCGGAGGGAACCGAAATCCGAAATTTTGGCGAAATCTCGGTATTTCGGACAAAATTCGAACGAAATTCAAAAGGCAAATTTAAAATCCGGTAAATTTCAAACCGAAAAAACGAACCGAAATTTAGGCTCTTTTTAACCCGTGCAAAATGGTCTCACAAGGTTACAAAAATTTGAGAAAATGATAAGCGGCAGTTAGCATCATCGTCTCACTTGGTCCAAGTAGCAAGGATAGAGTTCCCTCCTACCAGAAGGGCGTGGGTTCGAATCCCGCTCCCCCCTTCAAATTGTGAAACTTTTTTGTGTCTTAGACGGAGCCGTAGAGTCCAAAAAAATCAGGCAAGCCCAGGACTCGAACCTTGGTGTTCAGGGTGAAGGGAAAGCCCAGGACTGAAGAAGGCGCTCAGTTGGGAAACAACCATGCTTCCTTTAATAGGAATAGATTCACTCTAGTGCTGCAGCCGTGCAAGACTCACGGTTTCACCTAGTGAAAAATGGTGGGGATTCAGAGGATTCGAAACCGCGACCTCCAGTTTAGACCTCCATCCGCTATTCCGTTGTCTACCAACTGAGCTAGTGTTCATCACTGAGAATATTGCAAATTTTTTACATGTATTTCTTACAAATATCATTAACATTCTCCACAACAAGTTTGGCACCAAATCCGGTCCAGCAGCTCTACAAACTGGTCCAAAAAACATGCATTTCGGTCCAAATTAGCGAGATTTCGGCAAAATTTGGCAATTTGAATTTTTTTATTCTGCCGAGATTATGAATCTCGGGAGGAGCCGAAATCCGAGATTTTGGCGAAATTTTTCGAAATTTCGCCGGGATTTTGATCCTTGGGCCAGAAACGAGATTCCATCTAATGTCTTCCCCTGTAGGGCTTTTCGGACCCCCCCCGAAGTTGAACTTGGCTAAAAAATGGATCCTATTAAATACCTTACAAACCAAAGTCGAGTTTACAATGATGAAATATATAGTTTAGACATACAATATCTCCAGAACCAGCCACACTGGCATGGTTCAGCCGTAACTCAGCAAACTGGCCCTATCCACCAGTTCTTGGCGGTTTCTTATTTCTTTTAGTCCTTTCCAGCTTATCACTTTTGTTTAATGCCCATTCTCTGCTTGCAGGTTTGTGAGAATCACCCACAAGGTGTTATATTGGTGAAATTCAAAGACCGGAAAGATGGTGCCAAATGCATAGAGAAGATGAACGGAAGATGGTAAGTTTCAAAATAAAATCAGTCTGCCGTTCTTTCTCCTTGGTTTCTGATGTGGGAATGTACATTAAAATGCATGTATGTTTGATCTGCATATACTTTGAGTTTGTCAAATGCCTTGGTAAGATTAATTTTACGTGTTAGAAAAAATTGTTGGCTGAATGAGAATACTTCTAAGGAGTTGCTGTTGGAATTGTGCGCATTCACTTTCTTACTATTAAAATTGTTGAGCAATTGCCTTTCCCCCCTGAATTAATATGAATTAGCAAATAAAGTCAGTGATTTCTTGTGCAGGTTTGGTGGCAAGCAAATCCATGCGAGCGAAGATGATGGTTCTGTCAACCATGCTCTGATCCGTGATTATGATGCAGAGGTTTCAAGGCTGGAGAAATTCGGAGAAGAGCTAGAAGAGTCCACATAGGAAGTAGATCATCTGGCATTTAGGACTGCTTTGTGGCTGATAGCGTGACAGTAGAAAAAATTACAGTTGCCTCTTGCATAGATCGGATCTTCCGTTTGCCAGATTAATCTTACTAAAACTGCTTCTTGGTTAAGCAGCCACAATGTTACTAGCCATCAGCTATACGTTGTCTAATTGTACATTGTTGATATTGAGCTTGTTCCCATACTAACATGTACTACTTGCTACATAGCATCTTGCCATGCTCATCGACACACAACCATACTGCTCATGATACCGGGATGCGTCTCTTGTCAAAAAAATTTTGCTGCCAAAATACTAGTTCGATCTCTTCACTGGGGTACTTGACATTTTTGTTACCCCTATAACTGTTAGCTTTACCTGTGGGCTGTGGCCTAGTTATGCCTGGGCAATATTACTATTTTTCGTGGATTTTCTGTTACAACCGTTGTGGCTCCACACGCCTGCAGTACCTGATCTTCGGCAGCCTCACAACATTCCTGTAATTCGCAGCGACACTTGACAATCTGTAATCTACGTCGATGTACCATCTGCATATTGATTGGTGCGGTTTACAAATTACAGCTTGCAGCAAAAATAATAGTATTTCCCCGGCATAACAAGGCCACAGGTAAAGCTAACAGTGAGGGGTAACAAAAATGACAAGGTACCCCAGTGAAGAGATCGAACCAGTATTTTGGCAGTAAAAATCTTTTGACAAGATACGCGTCCCGGTATCATCAGCAGTATGGTTGTATGTCGATGAGCATGGCAAGATGCTAAGTAGACACATCGGCTCCTTGGTAGCACTGGGATACAGCAGCCAAGAAAACATAATGATGATCTATTGATCTAAGACTATTAAGCACAGCAAAAAGAAGGAACAAAAAAAAAAAGGTCAACACGGAAGTGTCTGAGCCCAGGTTCGAACTGGGGACCTCTAGTGTGTGAGACTAGCGTGATAACCAACTACACCACCCAGACGGTTGCATTGTCGTTCAAGATAAGGCATGTTAAGTAAGGTACACTTGCTAAAACAGTTAGTCGCCTCGCTATCAGCAAGGATTTCCTTAATTCCTTGTCTAGCTAAAGAACCAAACACGCCCTTAATGAGCATTTAGCCCCTTTTAGAGCATCCCCAATGAAGACATGTCAGCAGGCTATAAGGAGTCCATCTCATCTTTTTGCTTATGTGGAGGAGAGAAAAGTAGAGGAGAGAGACAACTAAGAGCCAGGCTATAGTGTTTTTTCAAGAAAAATAAAAGACAATTACATGTGGACCCACATTTAATGTTAGAGAATATGTTATAGCCAACCCATTGGAGAGCTTGTCTTTAAACTAGCTATAAGTGACATGGAGCTTTCTTAGGGCATTTCCAATGCATAGTTTCTTAGATAGTTTCTTAGAGGAGAGAAGGTGTATTAAATGAAGGTTTAGAAACAAGGGCCTCAATGCATGGTTTCTATGTACTGTTTCTAATATTTATTAACGTTGCATGTTGGTTTAATTTGTATTGGATCTATTGTGCCGTATGTTTATACATGCTTGTTTATTAATATTGAGTTTTATCATAACGACAGATGAGAAATCATCTCAAAATGTGCCTTGTTGAATGCCTATCTAATATTGTCCACAACTGTTAAGCTTGGGAGGCAAAGTTGCAGGCTGCAACCCAACGTTAGTGGGATTTGCACACAAGATGGCCAGCATAACAGTAAAATTGAAAAATCTTAAAACCAGGATCAGCAAAATAGCTCAATTTAGGCCAATGTTCGTCTATTTGCTGAAATAAGGTGACCAACACCAATGTTCCACTCAAGACAAAGCCTCCACAGAACACCACTGTAAATACTGCGGCTCCAGCTGGTATATATTTTTTATCATGCAAAGAGGAGCTCAAAATAAAATCAGTAACATGAGGAACTGAGAACTGATGGTTCTTTTCACTCTCCGGAGGCAGAAACTCCTTGTTTCAGCTTTTCCCTCTTGATCTTTTTCTTGGAGACGGCTTCTTCTTCCGAGAAGGAAGCGTCTTCTGTGCATACATAGAGTTGCAACTGGTATCTAAACTGCAGATACATACTTGCATGATCTAAATTGTATTTGTTACTAAACAAAGAAGTAAATGTATAGCCAGTAGCACGTACCTCTCAATTTTTATTACCAAACATCACCATTCGCAATAGCATCAGTCTTTCAGAAAAAAAAGAAAACAGAAAGAAAAGAACACATAATTCATTAGATATATATCCCTGCTGTCAAAATATTTAACTGTACCAATTAGTTGAACTTCAAACACAATAGAGTTGTCAAAATATTTAACTATACCAATTAGTTGACCAAACTTTTGCCAAATATGCTCGACTAAGTCACTTTTTAGTTGGAGATGAGTTGGACGAGCCCGAATATCTGAATTTCTTCGTAGCACGTCAGCAAAAGCAGGGTTATCACCATGAGTGGTTTCCGGCGGTAGAACGATCGATGTGCTTGCAGAAGTATTCAAATCAATAGGATCAAGAGCCATATCTCTCTCGTCTTCAACTATCATATTGTGTAGAATTATGCAAGCTATCATGATGTTATGAAGATCTCCCCGTTCGTATAGACGCGCAGGATGACGCAAAATCCAGAAACGAGATTGCAGGACACCAAATGCTCGTTCAACATCTTTCCTTGCTCCCTCCTGATGGTTTGCGTACAACTGAGTCTTCTCTGTCTGCGGAAGTTTAATTGACTTAACAAATACAGCCCACTCCGGATATATTCCATCTGCAAGATAGTAAGCATGGTTGTATTCTCTCCCGTTGACATGGTATTGGACACGAGGAGCTTCTCCTTTCAACTCTCTGACAAACAATGACGATTGACTAAGGACATTTATATCATTATTTGATCCAGCTACACCGAAAAAGGCATGCCAAATCCAAAGATCATGTGAAGCAACAGCCTCTAGGATGATTTCGGTTTCTTTGTATATGTTATCTGAAAAGTATAGAATGGAAATTTTGGTTTCTTTGTAACAAGGAGTTATTGTTTGCCGATACCAGCAAAAATCCAAGCTTTCACTACAGATTTAGGAAAAAGAAAAGAACAAGCATTACTACAGATTATATAAGCAGTGTCAAACAACTAACGTGCAACCCTTAAAAAAAAAACTCAGGACAAAATGGCTTTTTAGAATGCTTTCAGTGGTAAAAACACGCACAAAGAAATCTTAGCAATTTGCTTATTGTAATGAAAGAGACTCAAACCCACATTTATCTTTAGATTGAACACATGTATTGTTCCTTTATCACTAGAAACAGCCAAATACTGCAAATTATTTGAGAAAGCCAAGCTATATATTTCTGCTCTATCGGCACCTCTCCTTACCTACAAAAGAAACAGACAAAATTAATTGGTATATCCCTGGCAGAAGATAAGGAAATGCTAGATTTCCTTGCATCATAAGTTTTCCATTGATTAAGAGTTAGCAAATATATAATGGAAACTCATAAAGCACTTTGCATGTTAGAACATCCCTGCATGAAAATAAGAACAGCCTGACGTCTCTCTTCAAAGATATCCAAGAATATACGCAACTTTTTCTGCTTCACCTGGCGGCTAGGGGAGATGCGGCTGGGGCTGGGGGACACACCGCCAAGGGGACGCCGTCGAAGGGAGAGGTTGCTGCCGGGGGAGACGCCGCCAGGGGGAGGGGGACCGTTGGCCGGGGGGGAGACGTCGCCGTGGGAGGGAGACGTCGCCGGGGGAGACGCCACCAGGGGGAGGGGGACGTCGCCGGGGGAGACGCCACCAGGAGGAGGCACTGCCGGCGAGACGGGGAGCGCTGGCCGGGGGGCAACGCCGCCAGGGAAGGGGAGGGAGACAGCTGGCTGGATCTGGATGCAGACGAAGAAATGGGGAGGGAGAGTGCCGGGGGCGGCCAAGAACGGGGGCGGCGAAGAAAAGAGGATTGGCGGGCAAAGAAACGACGCGCGGGCGAAGAAAGGGGATGGATGAAGAACGGCCGCATCAGATCGGGAGAAGAAACGAGCGAAGAAACGATGAGGTAGCCAACGCAGATTTCTTGCGTTTCAAAGGTTTCGAGAGAAGTGCAGAAACCGTATCACAACAAAGAAACGATTCTCTTCTCTCTCTTTATTAATTCCCCTCCACGTCATTTTTTTGTCTGATGTGGCATGTTACCATTGGACATGCCCTTAGGTTAGCCTCTGCAAACATGCAAAACAAGCCGAATAACCCATCCGCAAGCATTGATGAGACCAACGAAAGTTAAATTCCAAATTTGAAATAACCTCGGAAATGCGACCTAGTAAAGGTGGAATTTATTCGATTCCACAAATAGTTCGTTGCCTTTTGATTTTGTTGTTCTACCCAGATTTTCAAGCCAATGATTGCTAGACGGTAGTAAAGTAATCTCTACTATATAAAGTGAGAGTTTCTTCCCACGTCACATTAATTGCCCTGCTTAATTGCCCTACTTAATTGCTCTGCTTAATTGCCCTACGCAAAAAACGATGCGTTGCTTTAATTAGTCAGCTTTTGCAAGAAACGAAGCGTTAAAGATAGATGTTTGATCTTATGAAATAGTTTTTTTTTAATCTTTATTTTTCGTTATCAATTTTGTTTTTCGTAGCAACGCACGGACATATAACTAGTTACTAATTAAAGAAGAGTCTGGTAACTGTCTGTTCGTGGCCCAGCTTTGCTCAAATCCAAGGTAACAGTGATTTTGTCCTGCAAACCCTTCTTTCTTGCAATCTTAGCCCCCATAAAGTAGCAAAACAAAAACAATTTAAATACTCCCTCTGTCCAGGTTTACAAGACGTGTTTTTTAATAATTTTGTCTACAAATATAAAATTAATGTGATGTTCCCTCTATACTCCTAATAAATATCCACCTTTACTTTATATTCTCTACATGCATGTATTAAATATAGCATTTAATGATAATAATTAGGGATAATCCAATAATTTCAACATCTTCTTGATCTATGTATCGAGAAGAAATGCGTTTTATAAACTTGAATGGAGGGAGTAACATATGAATTCCGAAAAGAAATAATGCAGTTCAAATCGAATATTATAGATACCGGCACTACCCGTTCTCAAGTACAATAATGTAACAATGATTTAATACTTCTTACAACTTGCAAGATGCTAGATAATTCAATACCTAGCCCTCCAATTGCCAAACATTCGCTTGAGAAACACAATGGAAACCCTACTATCTGAATTGAATGGTACAATCTACACCAACCAATTGATAGTTTATAACCAAAAGTGATTCCCAAAGCAAGCTAATTGGTTTCAGGCGTCTCGGTATCCAGAATCTAATTCTTTTTATTCCCAAAGAACTTAGAGAGCGGAACTGGACCTCCTTCCTCCTCACTATCACTGCCAGTGTGCTTGGATCTTGACCTGTGCTTCTTGTCCTTCTTATTTCTCTTTGATCTTGACTGTGATCTGGACCTTCTTGAACCCCTGTCCTCATCATCACTACTTGATGATTCTGAAGATGAGCTGGAACTTGACTTTGATGAACTTCTGTGCTGTTATGAATCCAAAAGTAAGAATACAGGACAAATTTAGTTCATCACAGGAAGTATACAAATGTTTCTGTTCACATTTGACACTTGCAAAACTCATTAAGTAGAAGGATTTTTTTGTAGTGGTTTCATCAGTCCATCTCTTTTGGGGAAGTGATGCGAGTAACTAAAGTTGGAATACAACTCATGCTATATTAAAATCAAAGCCGACGTAGCTACAACAGAAATATCCCAAGTCATTATATTTATATTTGGAGAGTATACCTTTCTCCTCTTTTTACTCCGTTTCTTTACATCCTTATCCTTCCTTTCTACATCCAAAAGATTTAAGAAATAGGTGAACGAATGAAAGTAACAAGACAAACTGTGGCAAATATAATTCAGCAGGTTGCTAAGTTACTCATTTACCTTTCTTGGAAGATGATGATTTTGATCTTGAGTGGTTTTTCCCTAGAGCTAGCTTTTGAGCCCTTTCTGCATCCAGTTGAGCTCTATACTCTCTCATCATTTTATCTTTGTCAGCCTCCATCTCACCCCTCTTTAGCTCCTCTTCCTATTAGGGGACAAGAGCATCGTGAGTTACTGAATGGAACTATCGATAATAAACAATTGTAACCTTATGTCCAAGAACTAAAATAGACTCGAAAATTAATATCATTATCCAAGCGGACTAAGACTAGTCCAGAACCAAAATCAAGTAAAAAATGGCATCATGAGGCCTCTCCCACGGAAAGAAAGGTTGGAGATTGTATCATAGCACAAGTCTAAATGTCTAATAGTAAATCACAGGTAGAAAAACTTGACCGTCCGCAATCCAAAAAAGAGTGACCATTGCAACAGATGGCACAAGAGCGAGCTTCTCCTACTGGAAAAGTTCATGTTGCTAGATTTCCCCTATACTATCGGAGCTTCATTTGTTACTGTATGCACTGGGTAGGTAATCAATATTCGAAACCCAACTAGTAAATATCAGGTCACAGCTAATTTAAGCATCACGTATCGAAATCAACATCACAAACAAAACTACGCTTGACATTCAGCAATCCAGCATCCATCATACAGCGCATCCCCCAGCAATATCATAATCAGGAGCACCAGCACAACACAAAGATTAAGCGGTGGTCCGGGCATGGACATAATCACGGTTTGAGCACACAAAGAAGACCGAGAAATTAAATCCAGCGATAAAGCTAGGACGCGTGGTTGTGCGTACCTTCTGCTTCTTCTTGAACTCTTCCCACGTGACGGTGTGGGTCTTGCTCAGGCTGGCCAAGCGCGCCGCATGCCACTCTGGAGAATGAAATGAACCGTCCGTCTGCGACGGGCCTCGTTAGTAAAAGCCCCTGAAAATTCTATACCGCTGTCGCTCCTACTAACAGCAAGATTTCCCCATGGATGTTGCCTACGTCTAGACAGATCTTAACAGGGTCGTGGAAATGATCTGAGCAGCATGAATTGCGAGTTTGGAGCTTGGAAGGGTAGGGGGAAGCAAGATCTGTAAGGGGGGAGTGTGAGGTGAGGAAGGGGACCGACCATGCCGTCTTCGGGGGAGTCCGTGGCGCCGGGGGCGCCGGAGGAGGACCCCAGCCGCGCCCTCTGCATCGCCTTGTACGCCTGGTTCTTCCCCATCGCTCGCTCCCTCCCTCCTCGCTCGCTCGCTTGCTCGCTCGCTTGATCGGAGACCAGATTGGAACCGGAGTGTGGAGACCGGAGAGAGAGGAGATCCCTTTCTCTTTGGGTGCGCGTGTGCCGTGAGTTATGACTGGCTGATGGTGATAAGGAGGAAACGGCTCCGCTGCGGCCGTGGTGCTGCAGCTGCACGCGCGTGCGTGCCGTTCTATCAGCAACGGTCGAGATCGATGGTCCGGATTGAGCACGGTGAAACTATGAGGTTTTTCTTATGTTTTTGCCAAATTTTGATACACGCCACCAATTCAAAAACATGCCAACTGGTATAACGTTGCTCAAGTGAGAGAATTTGTAAAAGGAATAAGTCCATTTTATACCTCCTAAATTAGAGAGTAGTGAATTCAGATACCGTCAGAATTCAGATATAGCATGAAACTTATGAAATTTATCGGTTTGATCTTTGGTTTCATGAGTTTCAGTGTTTAGTTTCATCAGTTTCATGTTTTATCAGTTTTTAGTGCTAAGTTTTATGAGTTTCAGTGCAAAAAACCATAAGTTTCATGAGTTTCAGAGGTATACCGTTGCAACGGTATACCGTTTTTTAGTTTTTCTGCCTAAATTATATATAAAAAAAGTCCAAATAACTCTAATCTATAAAATCGGTTATTTAACACCCTTAACTTTCAATACCACAAATAATCTCCTCGTCTCAAACCACCTTGATAAAAATAAGGATATACTCGCTCAAACCTAACCGAGCGAAAGAAAAAGTAAAGTTTTTGGGAATCTGAGCTCAAAACTTAAAAGGATCATGCATTGAGCTCTTACCACTAGGTTAGGAGGTTGCTAGGGACGAGATGATGCGAAGAACGACTTGAGCTAGCTCATGTTGACTTCTCCTGGATGCAGCTCGACCGAAGAACGTCGAAGAAATCCGATCTCTGGGCAATCATGGCTGCAGAGGAAGAGGGAAAGGAATGAGAGGGAGCTCATGAAGCTACTCATCCTCACCTCACCACCGGGGAGCTTGGTTTTCACCTTCTTGTACCGTTCACCAGAGAGGAGGAGGAAGAGGACCGGGGGAGGCGTGACTCGGCGTACGGGAGAGGAGATGAGGGAGGGCTAGGAGAGGGGGAAATGAGGAGGGGGGGAGGCTCTCCAATGCCTTGGGACACGACGACGTGCAAGCACAGTGGCCGGAGAGGCGGCGACGTGCACGAACAGGGCTGACATGGCCGCGTCGCTCGCTTCAAAAATCAGTCGGCCGGCAGTACCGCTCCTCGGACGTTGGTACTGTCGCCCTTCAATAGTATCAGACTTGCGTCTGCGGTACTACCGCTCCTACAGCAAAAATTTTTGATTTTTGCTGCGACTTAACTCCAAGGTTCGAAACCGTAATTTGGTGGTTTCCGAAAGATTCTAAGGTTTCCATTGGTAGGTTCTAGTGTCTAGGTTTAGTTCCAGACCTTGGTTTCTCGGGTTTTGGTCAAGTTTGACATTTTAGGGTTTAGGGTGGATTCAGATCGAAATGGCTCGAACGATCAAACTCCAAATGCAATTAACTCCAAATCGAAATCCAAAATGTAGCAGAATGCGACACAACGCATGCAATGACATTTTATTTTATTATTATAATTCTCAGGGTGTTACAGTGACATGGCTAGCAACAAGTTCATCCTAAAAAAATGAATAAATAGAGGAATACTTCCAAATTTATGGAAAACAATTAGATACGGAAGAGAAATAGCCAAGTGAATGGAGACATTCAGAACTATCAATTCATACTAGATATATCTATAATAAGCACTACAACTCTAGCACTTAAAGAGGCAGCATACGAGAACCTTACGACACATCTGAAACAATTAGACTTCAAAATCTTGAAATTCAAAACATATAGATCACTCCAAGCAATGTCTGACTACAATCAATTTTCTGACCACCTAATAGAGCAACAAATTGGAATATTTGTAATCTAGTGTACAACCTACAGCAGCACACGGGCACCTAAATATTGAACAATTTCTTTCTGTCCATATCAGACTGTCAACAAGCAGCTGCACCACTGACATGCATAACCTCGATCACTTTATTCCTCATCAAAGCTCCTACTGCATGTTGCTCTCGAACCCAAGCTGGACTGTCAGGTGGCAAAAACAAAAATAATCAAACTCTATTAATCAAATGGCAATTAGCAGCATTCATTGATGGCTAACACAGCCTACAAGTAATCACAAAACAATCCACATCAAGGACTATGATTGATGGTAAGCAAGCAGTAGCATTCATTCATATTGTCTAATTGCTCAAAGAATTATAGCTAATGTCATGGCACATGAACAAGTACTGTCATTGCATGACATAAAACAGCACATAGCATTCAGTGAATTGGACAAAGTGAAAACCATATTAGGCATTCTATAAACAAAGCAATTTACAAAGGTAGTCTACCAATCCATAATTACCCAAAATACTAAGAAGATGAAGAATTCAGAGAAGATATTAAAAAAAAAAACAAATCTGATCCTGTTGCCTAATAATTATCCATATTAAGCATTCTATAAACAAAGCAATTTACAAAGAAGATGAAAAATTCTTTTGCAAAACATCACTAATTTTGTCACTCTGGTCAAACTCACCTCTTGAATTCTCAAACAAAGACTTCGATTCAAGCTTTGATTTAGAACAAATATCATCATTAACAGGAAATCTGGGCTAAATTGCAGCGCTTAGGGCTGGGGGCAGCCCCTAGCCTTGGGGCTGAGGGCGGCAGCGGCAACTCGAGCTAGGGGCGGCAAAGGCTGCTCGAGTTAGGGACAATGGTACAGGGTACTGGCGCTAGCTAGGGGCAGTGACGTCGGATCTTCATGGCCCGGCGGCGACAATGGTTCGGTTTTAGGACGGGGGAGGAGATAGGGTTAAGAGCGGCGATGGGTGCTAATCTTAACCAAAGGAGAGAAGTACGAGGAGGTTCGCCGGAGTTCACCACGGTCGCCGACCTAGGTAGCCCGTGCTCGACTTCCCTTGCACGAGGAGCAAAATGAACAAAGGGGAAAGTGAGGTGAAACGAGGGAAGGGTATATCGATGCAAAGAGAAAATTGATGATTTGCGTCAGAGTTGCTAGGCCTTTGATCATTTGTCTGAAGCTAATCGAATTCTTATTATTTGTTCTATGATGTCTCACTGACATGTGATCTCAATGACATATAGATCTTAAGACCACATGTCAGTGAGACATTATAGAACAAATAATCAAAAATCGATCAACTTTAAGTAAATGTTCAAAGGCCGATCAATTTCAGAACAAATGATCGATTCTCACAGCAAAATGCGGGTAATATCTCTAACTTCCAAGGGCATTTTCATTTAAATGTGTAGCTCTTCACCAGAATAGAATCTACTGTTGGGTCGCTCCAAGTTGCCAGGATCTTGATTGCTCCGAGAATCCTTTTTTTTTCTGAGCTAGGGTTGTTTGGCTCAGCTCCTCTTCCAGATCGCATTAAGAAGCTAAGAACAGAAGCTGTACCAAACAGAGCATTATTGAACATATCTGTACCTTTTTATTCAACTCATTCGGATTAAACATGAATTATTGTCCCATCCGGCCAATCGTATTGTCCGTTTCAATGGCAGCCGGTTGAAATTCCAGTTGCCATTAACCTAATGATCGGCAGCGCCGGGTAATAACTATAAGCATTGCAGTATCTTCACAGCGAGTCACGATACGGTCACAAACCCGCTCCACCGCAGCCAGCCAGAACAAAAAAAAAAAGACCGTCCTGCCTGGTGATTTACACATTGCAGTTGGCACTGCCATGAACTAAGACTGGGTTAAGAATGCACTGCCATTTCTACCAATCATCGGGCCGCTTCTTCATGTTCATTGTTTTCCTCCGTTTGTGATGCCAGCTTCACAATGTCTTCCACAAGGATCTTTCCTTCTGTTAGGCATAGAAACACAAAAGGCTTAGGAATATAGGAGTGAGGAGATGGACTGCTGTTCATCACTACAGTAGGTAAGTGTCGAGTGGAACCTTTATCTTTAGAAAGATTGCTGATAAGCTCATGGACGCCTTCCTTCCCTAGGGTGTCTTTGAGATAATTTGCAGCTGCTGCTACCTCTTCGGGAGTCACTTTGCCATCACGGTCACTGCAACGAGATCAGCTTATTGGTGATGAGCAAGGAAAATCAAACATATCTGTGATACAATCCAGTGAGCAAACTATGCTTACAGGTGAACAATTTGATCGTGTATAATTTTCTTCTACATAGAAAATATATGAATGGTTTAGCGATCTATACGTCTGTAGCCATCTCAACTCAGATCTAGTAGAGCTACGGTATGGGCATGCACCGAGTGGGAGGGAAATGAAGATCCAGAATAGAAAGAACCTTTATCTATACGTCTTTAGCCATCTCAACTCAGATCTATACGTCTCTTCTACCCAAGTAATTCCCTCTCTTACTGAATTTTAGCACTTTCTGCTGTTGTTCCTAAAAAATGAAGATCAAAGAAATACTACCACAATTTCTCTAAAAATTCACCTGCAACAAAACATGCTAGTAAGTGATTCATGACAACCTTATGGACATGCAAGGGGCAATTACCTATCAAGCAGCTGCCAGCGGTTGCCTATTCGTGCATCAACATCATCAATCTCCTTTTCTAATTTCTGAAGCATAGCATCAACCTAAAATGAAGCAAAACAATATGTCAACAATAGCCCCTTAGTTATCAAAGAGCAAGAAGAGAAACATAAATGTACAAATCTCATGTCTGAATTATAGATTCCAGGTAGAAGCCTAACTAATACAACAAGAGAGACTTCATATTTATCAAGGAAAATCTTTAAGTTCATAAATACAGAACAAAGACAAGCAAATGCAAGTGAATATTGCACAAGTGCAGAGTGCAGACCCTCATTAGTAGAGAGATTAGAGAAGCGCTAGAAGCCAGTCAGTACAGAGTCGCAGACATAAAACAACACCAAAAGTAGAGCTCAGGAATCAGAAGAGTGAAAATGCTGATAAATGATGAACCAGTTAAATTCAGGTTTTGTGGTATCGAGCGGGAATAGAAAGAACGGGTCGCTGCAATTTGAGTATTTGATTTTAGAATCAACTAAGATAATAGTGCAATTATGTAGAGCCAACATAACAGATTGCTTTAATATAGGTTAGTTCTTGTGAAGTTCCAAATAATATATCTGGACCGTTTGGTACAAGGCCAGAATTTGCAAGCAAGAAAGTTAAAGGTAGTAATCACTGGTATATCTAAAACATATATTTCTCCTCCTAAAAAGCAAAAATAATTTCCAGTCATGTCTGCTTCTTTTCCAGTCTTCAGTTGTCTGGTAACATGGTCAATTTATGCAGTAATTTGTAATAGGTACTTGCTGCCAACAAGAAGCACATTTATTATCTTTGTTATCTCAGTCGAGTTATAAATCAGTAATGGTTAATTTTGGAAAATTTGGGACAAACTTCTTAAGGTGTGTTAAATAATATCAAAAATGAACTATTCAACTATTACAACTTATAAACGATTGATTACCAAAGCTCATAACTAGCCAAGCACAAATTTCTACCCATCTAATGATATCCTGTGCGCTAGTCAACAATTCTTGTACTTTGGAACTCTTCTCAGGGCTCAGACATCTATTTACAATTACTAACACACATTCCTATTGAAAATCAGATAAGGGGTGCTTCTGAGTAGAAGTTTTCGCGGAGACAGATCAAGAAGTTGAGGTTTAGATGCAAAAAAGGATTCCTTACCCTCTCTATCAATGCTGAAGAGACCTTTTCTCCTGCAGCTACCTCTGCAGCATGGTCTGATTCCTTCCTAGCAGCCCTGTATGCTCTCCTAGCTTCTTCTTCACCCTCTGTACCCTCCTTTTCCAGCATGGTGTTATATAGTTCTATCTGTATTCCACAAGAGTGGGGGCCCAATATTACCTTATGCAAGCTGATAGATAGCGCACAAATGTTCAGTCCAACTTCCAACTCATACCTCCTTATTCACAAGACTCAGAAATTCTTGACGCTCCTTGGTAACCGACTGCAAGGTGCAACAAAAAAAAAAAAAGGTGCAATGGAATGTTAATGCAAGTTTTTCTAGAAATGCAGGACATAAATAGTAACAAAAAGCTAGGATCATACAGAAGCAGATGCGAGCACAGCCAATGCTTGACTGATATTACAAAGTTTGTCCTTCTTCTCATGCTCTTTTGATTTTTTTAGTTCCTCTTCTTCCCTAGCAGTAGGCTCAGTCATTTCCTTCAAAGCCAAATCTTCATCGGTAGCCTCTGGTTCCTCGAGCTTTGCATTCTCTTCTTTCTCTTGCCTTTTCTCCTCCTCCTGAATATTATTTGATATGCAGAACAGAATCATTGTTAACAATTTATAATTGACAACATAGTTGAAGCATAAAACAGTGGGTTGACAATACGTATAGAAAACCACCAACTCTTCAGCTGAATAATATACAGAGCTGCATAGGTGAATGACATATTAAAATTGAATGCATTTGAGCTACTCATGTTTATAGTACCTTGATAAGTTCTTCCTGCATCTCCAGGAATTCCAATTTTCTCTTCCTCTCAGAAACAGAATCTTCAGAAGGCAGTACTGTTCCAACCGTATCCACAACTTCATCTGGCAGAGAAGATAACGTTGCTACAACAGCCTCCTCGGGCTTCATTTTCCCCGACACAGTGAAAGCTCTGACAGAATTTTCAAACACAAGTAAGAATTTGAACAGACGCACCAAATCAACAGGGCAACTATCACCAAAATTACCTTGACAGTATTAGAAGAGATGATGGCACAGAATGATTAAGTGATAGATCCAACCAGTCTCTCAGCTGAACATGAAAGGAAATGTTTAAATTCTAGCGATAGTTTTATATTAATTTAACATAACTGAAATACCAATATAGTTCCTGAAAATTAGTACCCACGGAATCATTATAGAGAGAACCCAAGACAACTTTTACAGTATTTCAAGGATTTTTGTCATTGTCTTGTTTCAATGTACACTAAGGATGTATTTGGCTGCTTGTACCAAGTGGTACAAGTATGAGATGGTTCAAGAAAAAAGTTATCCATGTGTTTGGTTGTTTGAATGGAAGCATCCCATCTTTAATACAAATTTGAGGAATATTCCCTATAGATGCTGAACCATTCCATTCACTCAAAATAATGGAACCAAGTGGTACAGGACCATTCCATCTCATCAACCAAACACACCCTAAAGACATTTTAACAAACAAAGCATTGGCCAAAGAAGTCATATAGCAAGATGCGGCATTTAGTATCAGTTGTAGCTGTTATGAATAGCACTTGTATTCAATATGAGACCAATAGGCTAGAATATAGAGTACATGAGGGTACAAAAGGAAAGCCTGTATAAGGCAATATCTAAATAAGACAATATCTATATAAGGCAATATATGTACACCCCCTCAAATACAATGCGTATACAATATCATTGTATTTGAAAGGGTTGACTCTAAAATAGGAAAAACCTAAAGACCTGGTTTTGAAGTAGTCGTCATAGCATCTAACTCTTGAAAAAGCGAGATGACGAAGGAGCTGAGTCGACAAAGAAAAGCCGGCAAAATGAGCCGAGCCGAGTCAACGTAATGAGCCTGAAATCAGAGTCGACGGAATGAGCCGAATCGACGTAATGAGCCGAATATCAGAGTCGACGGAATGAGCCGAGTCGATAAAAAGAGCCGAGCTGACGAAAAGCCAAGATACTAAGGACTTAAATGGACGCAACAGAAGACAAGGAAATAGGATGGACGCAACAGAAGACTCAAGGAAATACTATGAATACTAGTAGCAGCACTACCAATAGAAACCAAGCAAAACAGAAAACCGATGAGGTAGAAGCCGAAGCTAGAGTTTGTAGAAGCCGGTGGAGAAGCTGTTTTCTACGGCCGGAGCTGGAGTTGGTGGAGCCGGAGCAGCTCCAACTAGATCGGGTTATAAAACCCAGTTGAGGACCTCATTTGGTTTTGCGTCTGCGCCGTCAGCCAGGGCCGTGAACTTCGTGCTCACCGGCCAGGATCTGGTCACCGTATCCAATCTCCGCCCTTACAGCACTCAAAGAAAGCAAGTGCCGCTCCCAGGGGCCCTCGCTCGCATCGCCGTCACCTACAACATAGAAAGGGGCGAAGACGGCCGGATCTAATGGTTGCCACACCAGGGACGACCGGATCCGGCGGAACCTAGAGGTAGTGGTGGGGCCAGAGCTTCGGATCGAGCAGTGACGGCCCGATCCGGCGGTCATGGCGTTGGGGGGACTACCAAAGCGGAGAGGAGCAGAGGAGGCACGGGAGAGGATTGCCTCCAAGCGACTTTGAAGAGGTGGCTGCCCAGGGAGTGGAGAGGCGGAGCACCCGTCAGCCAGAGCTCGGAAGCGAGAGCTTGGTGGTGCGCGGGAAGGTCGTCCACAAATCTCGGTCGCTAGCTTGTCCCCCCTTCCAGGCTGCGGATAGGGACGACGGTGTGCGCGCGATGGTGGCCTCCGGGAGACTTTGAAGAGGTGGCCGCCCACGGGAGTGGAGATTTCTTCTCCCGGGGGCAGCGGCAGTGGAAGAACGGGGTGGCGGCTAGGGATGGCGCAAGTGCAACACCGGTGTAAACCCAATCCTAAACTTGCTCTGATACCATGTTATGAATAGCACGTGTATTCAATATGCAGTTGTATTCAATATGAGGCCAATATACCAAAATATATAGAGTACATGAGGGTACAAAAGGAAAGCCTATATAAGGCAATATATGCCTCACAAAAGGAAAGCCTATATAAACCAATATATATGCCTTAACAATAGCTACAAATATACAAGACATGATCAATATATGCATTTCAATGGGTTATTGGGGCAAGTAAATATTGTATGAAAAATCCATGTGAAATATCAACAATTAGCGAAAACTACATAGCAGGAAATATACTGGGTATGGATAGTAACAAAAACTAAACTAATAAAGGGGAATAAAAGAACATCTAAACCTCCAACAACAAGCACCTGATGTGTTTTATTTAATATCATGACCTACTCAACACCATGGATGTCCCATCAACAGTTTCAAGGCAAACAAACCTGTTGGCGCATCTCCTCTGTTGATAATAAACCAAGGTGACCACGTTCGCGACAAGCATGTCGAAGCTCCTCCTCAGAAAGAGACTCCACACCCTCAGCATGGATCATCTTATCATCATTCTTAATACTGCACATATACACATGAACAAAGTTGCATTACGGTCGATTAACAAAACAGTAAATAGCACATTTTGCATGAGCAATCTAAAAAAGGCAAACATCAAGTCGTCTTAAAACTCGAAAAAGATTTGAGGCTGGTGCAACAATCAAATATTCATATATCTTTTGACCAAAACAACACCATTTATTTTAGAAGCAACAGTGCACAGAAGTAATTTACGATCTGGACCTATTATTCTAAATTTCTGATGAGGTCATGAGATATTCTAACAACACCATCGGTAGGCTTTCTGGAAAATATTCTAACTCAGGTTTGAGTTAACAGCTAATCTTCAAAGATAGTAGTAATTCTGTCCGGTATAAAAGCATGCTTAAATGTTGAAGATGCAACTCTTGAGTTGAACTAAAGATTTGCAGCAAGTTATGCTCTACACCGTCCATCATATATTTTTTTCTTACTCTTGCATCTACATTTACAAGCAATTGAAGGACATACTCTTGCAATTTCTTCCGAAGCATGAATCTCAAGTAGTGATCTGTACCAAAAGGTTGAATCCCCATATATTTGCACATATTTACCAACCGTGCTCTGCAGAAAAATAATGATCAGAAAGCTAGTAAAATCAAGGATCAAGTAGATATTCAATGAAACAGCAACCTGTTCATGTTATCCAAAGTCAGCTCGTCATTAAACAGCTTTGCAAAGCTCAAAATTTCTTCATTGGAGACATGTCCGCCTTTCCTAACCTAGTTGCAAATTTAAGAGTACATCACCAAGACCATTAGTGCAACGCACTGAGTGATTTTTATGTATTCAACTTGAAGCAACAAATTAGCCAATACCTTGTTCAAAAATTCATCCAGGTCTTCAGCTGTCTGTCTCATTTCTCCACTACGTGATGTTTGGACTTCCTTTGCCATTTCCTTTGCAGTATCTTGTAAAAATTTTGCATATTCCATCCTTGCTTTCAGTTTCCTTTTTAATGCCTCCTGTACATAGGTAAGTGAAATGTGGTCCTGATCATATATGTTTACATTTAGTAATTCTGGTGGCAAGGCAACATATAACACCAAGGTCAGTACCTCTTCTTTCATCTTGTCCTGGAAAGTGGATGGCAACATGTTTGGGAACAACTTGAGGAACACTGGCAGTAAGAATTCCATGAACGGAACGATGACAAAAACAGCAAAAGGTACCAGCCTGAACATGTCTGCTGTTGTGCGTGTGAGCTGTTGCCTCTCTCTTCTTGTAAGGCCCTTTCCACCAGCAAGTTTCACCAACAATCTTGATGAAATTCTAATATCAGCCCACAGTAGCTTAGTGCCCAACCAATAATGCTGCAGTGTAGAAACGAATTCATCCTTCCAATGCTTCAACTTCGCAGCCCAGTCAGCTCTTAAACACGCAAAACAAAATATAAATCAAAGCGTTGAAAACAAACAGCTAACCCATGAAAAAGAAAGGTACACCAAATACACTGCAATTCAAAGAAGGGAACCAACACCTGCTCATCGAAGCAACAACACGCAGAGCAGGGCCAATACCCAGAAGCCTTGCCTGGAATTTCTGTATGATCGATTGGTCAGTCTTTTGAACTTCCTGCACCTGCTTAGCTTTAGCTTTAGCTTTTGCAGTGCTTAAGCCTTCCACTGCCTGATCACACTCTTCTGGGGATGCCTCCTTTTTTCGCTGCTTCTGCTTCTGATCCTCACTCTGCTCATTCAGAATACCAACTTTAGGCTGCCCAGCTGTGCTTGATGCCGCACGCACCGACTGCACGAAATACCTGACTCCCAAGGGGAATACAGAATTCTGTGTTCTAGATTCATAAGTGGCAAGAGAAACCCCATGAGTTGAGCGCCATGGGAACCCATTACTAAGGCCCAAAAGGTTTCTCTTCCTTAAAGTGTATTGTGCCTTCTCACGGTTAGAATCACCTGAGTTTTGCTTCGATAAATGACTAACGATGCTTTGCTCAACCTCACATCCAAATTTGCCTTGCCCAAAAGTAGAATTAGATGAAGGTAATAAAACATGTGCATTAGTATGCTCCAGAATATACTTCCTTCTCCTAACGATCGCCCTCGAGGCCATTCTTGATTGCTTCTTCCTTTTCTCAATAGAATGCCATGGTCATGTCTTTCCGGGTAGAACCCTGAAACATGGCAAACCACCAGTTATGGGCATTAATTGCTCAATCTAAAGTATGCAAACACATGCAAGAAAAAGGATGCTAAAACAAAGTTTGCCTGAAACATAAGTTATATTGTTCATGGTCTTGAATTACAGAAACGATAGTTCAATAATTCCTTAAAAAAACAAAAAAAAAAAACAACATTTTCTATGTGTACGAAATTGAGCATTGTTCATGTCGAAAAATCATTGGTCATGTCTAAAATCAGCATTGTCAAACTCCCGCGAGAAGCACTAGCCATAATTAGCTTACAAAACAATAGTTCAACCAGCGACCGCCTAGACATCCAGTCATGTCTAATTGGCCAAATAGATAACCCTAGCACGATGAGAGGACAGAGGAGTTCCGCCACCACCTCCGTCGCCTCCACCACCAAGAATACATCTCCGCTGACAACGAGAGGAGCTTTGCGTCCTCTAATTGGCCACCTCGACGATCGATTCGAGGTCTGCAGCCGATATTGAGGGGAAAATGAAAGGAGGAGAGGGTCAAATAGATAACCCTAGCACGATGAGAGGACAGAGGAGTTCCGCCACCACCTCCGTCGCCTCCACCACCAAGAATACATCTCCGCTGACAACGAGAGGAGCTTTGCGTCCTCTAATTGGCCACCTCGACGATCGATTCGAGGTCTGCAGCCAACGAGTGAGGGTCGCTCCCTCCCTCCTTGCTGTAGTAAGATCCAGATCCCCCTCCACCTCGTGTGATGCTCTCCCTCGTCTGCTGCTGCTGCTCTCCCTCTCCCTCGTCTGCTGCTTCTGCGCTCCCTCCCTCGTTTGCTGCTGCTCTCCCTCTCTCTCGTCTGCTGCTGTTGCTGCTCTCCCTCCCCCTTTTAGTACTGTTGTGCTAGTGGTACTACTAGTAATGTTAAAAGTTAATAGTTAGCGCTTCTTAATAGGAGTAGAATAATTGTGTGTGCTATTGTACACTATCAGATATTGTGATACTTTGCTGTGCTATTTGGAACTAATTATATCTTTTGTTGTCTTATTAGGAACTATTTATGCCTTTCTATTTGGAACTATTTATTTGCTTGCTTGTCATTAGGGATGCAAATGGGCCGACCCTAGGGTCTTCTTTGGCCCACTCTAGTTCATTTGTTTGCACTAAAAACTTAATTTTTACTCCACCTTTTAAGTTTTAGTGCAAATAAATGAACTAGAGTGGGCCAAAGATGACCCTAGGGCCGGCCCATTTGCATCCCTACTTGTCATCTCTAGTTCCTTTTATATGAGGTATATTTAGTTAATTCCATGCCATATGAGATAATATTTATTATTTATTATTTTCATCGTCCAATCACCGCCTAGGGGTTCTGGAGCTCCGGGCTAGCCGGACCGCCGTGACAACTATGTCTACAACAATCCTTAAAGGCATCAATGCCTCCAAGTACTTCACGGAAGGGAATCAGGAGTACAAATTGCAACACTACTAGCTTGTACAGAAGATTCAACAAGAATCATGACTGACAATTCACGTAGAGCACCTGGTTAACAATTTAGGTTATCCCAACAACAAAGATGAAAGCGATAGTCCATAAAAGTGTTTATAGCGGATATCCTAACATGCTTATGCATCTATCAACATACATCGCCAATAAATTTACAATCCGACTCAAATTAGTGTCAGACGTGTTTGCTTAATGTCACTAGAGTCATCCGATTCACATTATTGTTGGTATTGTGTGATTGTGTTGTGCCCATCAATCCCAATCATCTAAAATCGTGCATGTTTGGATTTAAAATGTCTGAGTGGGCCGGACCACTAATCTCATCGTATTTATGTCTTGTCAAATGATCAAACCATGTTGTGCCCAAAACCGGACACCTGACCGAAACAAGCCCTAGTAAAATCGAAGTCGACAAATTCCACCATCGCCAACTAAGCATCGCACCGCTGCACCCTACCCGCGAGCAAGCTGGCAGTCTATTCCGCCGAATAACCAATCCAAAAGCGCACAAACCGTAGCCACGGAGTCCCCCGAAAACGCGGGGTGGGGGTGTCGTGGTGGGAACCACAGCGCCGTTAAACAGACCACGCCGCCGAGAGCCAGCTAGGAGGGAGGGAGGGGGCGGGCACTCACCGGGAATCTGGCGGTGGATCGGCCGGGCGGTGGAATCCGTGGCGCCGCGCCCGCGTCGGGATCCGAACGATGGAGGTAACCTTTCCAGGAAGGGAGGGAGCCGGGCAGGAAGTGTGGGAACTGGGAAACGAAACGAATAGCTGATGGAAAGGAAATGTCGCCGATTGAAGAGTGGTTAGGAACAAGTGAAGTCGAGGAGGCAAGGAGCGGTTGGGAGCCTAAGACCAAAATCTCGATGAAACCTTGAATTTTGTATCTCTCGAGTTTCGTATCCTCAACAAAATTAAAAAAGTTTAAAGTACTACAATACTTATCGAACCTAAAAGTAATACCTTCGAACCCTATATGTAAAATACACTGATCCAGAATTAAACTAGTTTACACAATAAACAAAATTGATAACACAACACATCAAACATACCTTTATTCAATAAATGATAATCTTTTACAATAATATTGGCTCATAAACCAAATAAAAATAAAACAGTAGAAATAAGATAAACTGAAGTAAAACCCAATAAATTTTCTACTAGCAATCGACTGAGGTAGCGGTCCCAGTTATCCCGTTCCTCTCCATTGTAGAACTCCTCATCTGAATCAACAAAGTAAGCAAGGGTGAGTACAAAAGTACTACGCAAGTCATACAAGAGATGCAATGTTAATGCAAGGAATAACAAAGGATGGTTATATGGTTATTTTAGCATAAAGCACTGATTTCTCAAATATTCTAAGTAATTTTCAAATGCTTAATTTTATTTGAATAGGAAAAAAATTCTATTTGTCAATATTTTTTGATTCAGTAATTACTCCTATAAACAACTCAGGAATTTCTCCTGAAATAAACTCAAATTTACCATGATGTATCCACTTCATCCCCCATTGAACACTTTCTCGAAACCATTTTTAAGAACATTAAAATTTAATCTGTGAAAGGCCAGCTCGACATACCAATGATCACGAGTGCAGGTAATTGATTAGTTTTACACTCTGCAGATGTTGTACAACTTTACCTCTAAGACATTATTGTCTTCTTGTGCCAAAATATACACTTTCTTTGGTGTGCGGCGAGAAAATCACGACAAGGCCCCGCATAAAGCTTCATCCATAAAGTTATGTCTGTTAAGGTTTCACCACTGAAAAGGATCATCCTAATTCAGAAGTCCCCTCTTGCGCCAAGTGGTAGCCTCACGCTTTCACCACCACTCCACCTAATAACATGACTATCAATGGAATGTTGCAGTACAGATAACCAGGTCTATCTTATATCAGACATATGGTAATACGACAAAGCTTTACATTCAGCAACTCACAGGCCGATCTTTATTTGACTAGGCGAGTTTTCACAACCCATAAAACCATCACACTAATCTGTCTCGTCCAATCTAAATCATACTCTTAACTTTATCATGACATGACATAAAAAGTCTATGACACAATTATCAATGACCTTCAAATTATAATTCTCAATTTCAATAAATTGAAATACAATAATAGAAACTATGCATGCAATAATTTAAATTTAACATAGTATTTCAAAAATTGGGTTCAACATGATCAAGGATATGCAATTTGCCTTGAAAAAAACACTCGCCCTAGTTATGGACCTTGCTATTGACTCCACACTTCATTATCGTACACTCTCGGTGTTTCAACGTCTACGCGAAAATAATTACTAATAAATACCAATAATAGAGAGCAAATGAACTCTAAAAATCAAATAAAATTCGCCATTAAATAGATCTTGAATTTACAAATTTTTAGACTCTGGAATCACCTCAATTGAAGTTTGTATGAGTGAGAACGAGCTCTCAAAATTTTAAAAAATAAATAAATAAGAGTAAACACTAATTGTACGAATTATTTTTGTACTGAAAAATTGAATAATGACATCACTATTGACGACATCACCTATTTTATTTTCGGCCGAATTTGATTTCTAAAAGAAAATCGAATTATGACGCCATGCTGAAGTCAGCAAGGCTAAATACTAGAAAATAAAATAAATCTGGAAATTGCTATCAGACTGATAGGTGCATCTCTCGCGGGACCAGGCAGGCCGGTCGACGAGGGCTTGGCGCAGATGCAGGGGCGGCAGGCTCTTGGGGAGGAGCTGAAACAGGCCATCCATGCTGAGGGCACCGGCACGCCCTACGTGCTCTGCATCCTCCACCGGATGCAGCGCATCGTCGACTCCGTCGTACGCCCGCTGCACCTCACTTACACTTTTGTCCTCTCTTCGTGTAAAAAGGTTAATCTGGAGGTGCTACGTTTTGACCTGATATGTATTATATGATACTACGACTCACTTTAAATAAATAACATAAGATTAATCTTATCACCACTTTATATGAACCACACTAACAGCCCGGGGTGTTACATAGGATCACTACCATCATTGCATTGCATTTTTATTCTCACCATCGTGTTCCTTTTCCTTTTGTTACTCAAAGATGTTTATGCATCAACTCTTTCTGTCGCTTACTTGTTACATCTGATTGTAACCCTAGTGATCTCACCACTCTTTTTCATGTGTGTATGCTAGTTGTTGGCTTTTTCACTGTAAATCCAGGCACAAATGCTTAGAAATTGTAGAAAACGTGAGCTTCTTTGTCAGTACCAAACTTCATGCCCAATGCTGGTTTGTCCTTTTCAACAATGTCTAAATTTCCTTGGTCTGGTAGAGAAGAAATAATCTTTTCATTCTGCAAAAAGTTATCTATGTCATTCTCTTCTTTATTAGGCGGGACAGTGGGCTCAAGCTGTGTGCCTTCTTCTTCACCACTATATTGGTCTGTTGTTGCCAGGGTTTATATTACCGAACCGGCGTCGAAAATCACCCGCGCGTCGGTACCGATTTTTAACATTTTCGTTGAAAATCGGTAGAAACCGAATGAAATTCAAAGTTAAACTTTTGAACTTGATGGTTCAACAGCGGCGAAATAATTTGAAAACCGACCATTTTTACCGATTTTCGATCTGTTTACATAAAAAATTGGCACACTCGGCAAAATTGGAAAAAGAAAACCCGAATTTACTGATTTTCATGGTAGCTGTCAAAAAGTTATTAATGCTAGTTAGTGAACTTTTGGATAAAATTTCTCAAATTTCCTGAAATTTTTAAATTTGAATATGAATTGGATCGATTTATCAACCGGTTGGTTCTGTTTATTGAGCCGGACCGAGAGACTTTGGTGGATATTTCAACCCCTGTTGTTGCTGTGTGTTTTCTTCGCCCGCGCTGGCCTGCCGGGCATGGTCGACGGGATGACTAACCGTGACCGATCGGTAATTGGTGAAGGAAAACACCGGAACCCTTCATTTCGCGGGAAGGGAAAAACTCCATTTAGCGGTGCCGCGGGAGCCTCAGATCTGAGCACAGCCGCCCGGTCTGCCATATTTCCACCAGCCATGGCCCACATAAACGGCGTGATTACACTCCTCAGCATAGTCATGGCGATCTATTGACAGGAATTGAAGCGGCGGGCGTGCGCTCGGAGAAAAGACTTTGCTCTCATCCCGTCTTCATGTTGCCGGCTGCCAGGCACGAGCACGACAGCACGCGATTGGGATCCTCTGTTGTTACTGCACTGTGCAGTTGGGTCACTGCACAAGCTCTACTGTACAGTGACCCAATTGCACGGTACAGTAACGGCAAAGGATCTCATTTGGACAGCACGAGTGTTCTGACGTTGTGAACATATATCCCTTCATATTCGATTATGCATAAAAACATCTACAGGTCATGCATGACGCATGTCACCCACAGTACCGCTTGCCACAGTTGTTAACCTCTATATATTACAACAGAATTTTGCATGATCATCAAAAAAACAACAAACTGTATGACCAAACCGACCGATCGGAGCCCGTTCTTGATCTGCTCAGCATCGGATCCTCCCCCGCCACCGCCGCTACGGGTACGCTCGGTCGGCCAGATATCCCTCACGGCTTCCACGAGGACGGCGGCGGCGGCGTGGCGGGGAACATGGGCGGCACGGCGGAGAACATCGTGTTCTTGTCGACGGCGCCCACGCCCGTGCCGCGGCCGCTGTTGGTGATTGCCACCAGGGCGGCCACGAGGCCGGCGTTGCCCACCAACGTCGGCTCGTTCTGCCCGAAGGTCTGGCGCGAGTCTTTGAACGCGTCGTTCTTGTCCGGCCCGCCGACCATCGCGCCGGTGAGCAGGTTCGGGTCGTTCTTCTTGGTGTCGCGCCACTTGTACCCGCCGGTGCACGAGTACTTGACGCCGTTGTGCGGCGTTGACGCCCCGCGGTGGTGCAGGTGCCTCGGGTACTTCTTGCCGTACCCCACCAGGTAGCTCATCTTCTTCGGGTTATCCCCAAGAATGTAGTTGATCTGCGCATTGTACGTTGCACGAAACAAAATTCATCGTCAGAAACTTACGAATGCATTCTTCAGCAAACTGACTCTCCGATCGATATGGCGTTTTGTCATCTAATTACCTGAGACTTGGCGAAGGCGCGGAGGTCGTCGGTGGTCATAAAGTTGGGGCCGCAGTACCATCCGGGGACGTTGACGGACTCCATGTAGTCGGCGTAGAGTGATGCTAGGAAGGAGTTGGCGACGACGTACTGCAGCGGCTGCCCCTTGCCGTGGTTGAAGAGGGCGAGGCCGCCCCTGGTGAAGTTGAAGGCGGCGAACTTGGGGAAGTACATGCACATGTTGAGGCTGGTGGCGTTGTGGTATCCCGCAAGCGACTCCTCGTAGGGGTAGCCGGGGTTGAGGAACATGCGCAGCCGCGACAGGAGCAGCTGGGCGCCGGGGAGCTTGTTGTCCCAGCTGAACACGGAGAAGTCGAGGATGCTGAAGAAGGCCTTGGCGTTCTTGGGCAGCCGCGGGTCGGTCGCGAAGCTGATGTAGCTGTTGTTCCCGGTGGCGTAGTACATCCAGGCGGCGCTCCACATGTACTCGTCCCAGTAGCCGGTGGAGTTGTAGAAGGGCTCGATGTACTGGTTGCCCTTGGAGTAGGGGGTGCGGTGGCCGGAGTCGCGCGCGAACTTGTACACGGTGGCCGCCCCGTGGACGAGCTTCTTGGAGTAGGCGGCGTTGTCACGGAACACGATGGAGGCGGCGGCGAGGGCTGCCGCAATCTCGCCTCCGAGGTCGGGGGCCGAGGTGGCAGTCTGGATGGGGCGTGGGTACGCCATGTCCTCGGGCCGGTTCCAGCAGTAGTGGTCGTCCGGCGTGCTGCCGTTGTCCTTAGCTACACCCACCTGCGGGAGCAAGAACAAGTCAATTCAATACTGCTGCACATCACACCGAGGCAAGAACAGCTTGACACCTCGACAAGGTGAGCCTCAGATGATCAACAGGTGTAACTGATACTATTGAGCTTGTGATTCTGAATCCAATGTGAGGGAATGTCAAATGTTACTTCTTTGCCAGTTTCTCAAAATGTTAAAATTAAGGTCTACTATATATGCTGGGACAGATCAGATCTCAAATTCTCAACACGTAAAAATCAACTGCTATATGCCCCGTGGCATTAGGGTACTTTCGGTTTATCTCTTGTTGTAGATCACATAATAGAGGGAGCGAACAGTAGTGACTATAATATTGCTTCTAGGAACATGGCAGGGCCCATTATGCACATGTAGATGATTGGGTGTTGAACCTTAATCTATTGAGCTGACCATCAACCCTTGTTGTTGATGGAGAAAGTTGATCTGGCCGGTTGCGTTGTTGCATATCAAAATCTTTCCCCCTTGCTTACCTTTTAATTCAACGGATCCAAAAGCGTCGCTACGGTGAAACCTACTTTCAGATCTACAGTTAAAATGCCATGACAAATTTACAGCTTTTGCGCTCGGGATTTCCCTTCTTTTTATCCTTTTCTTTTAACGGACACAGTCAGATATTCTGCATGTTTTCTTGATTCCATGTATTGACTCGTACTTTTACAGGAAATGAGATCCTCTGACGTCGCGCCTCTGATGTTGGGTCACTGACGTGTAGACCCTAGCGCATGAGCCCACACATCAGTAACTCAACGTCAGAGAACGTGACGTCTGAGGAACCACTCCCACTTTACAGTGTCGCAGGACCAAATTTCCACGGTGCAATTTTCAGCATCTGAGAATTTGAGTTACCTGACTGTAGACCTTGTTGATGGTGGAAGCAGAGGAGTTGAAGGTGAGAAGCAGATAGTCGGTGCCCCACTTGATGAGGTCCCTCACATGGTCGTACTCCCCAATGGCTTTGTACTTGGCGCTGTACTCGATCACCGACCAGCTCAGCAGGGTCATGGAGAACGCCATCGGGAAGTGGAACTTTATGTTGTCGCCGGCGTCGTAGTAGCCACCGACGAGGCCGCCCTTCACGTCCGGCAGGTCGGAGCCGTCCGACAGGGCGGAGTTCCCGCGCCACGGGATGCCGTTGTTCTTCGGAAGCCGGCCGGCTGTCACAGAGAAGAGAGGCGAGGTGTTGTGAGATTGATTCTCCAGTATCCAATCTTGTGGCTAGACCTGATTCATCTTGCAAGTTGATAAACTGAAATTTCAACCCAGAGAGTATCTGGCAAGATCGAGATCTACAAGCACAGATAGCATCTGGCAAGATCCACAAACAGACCATTCGGCAAGATCTAGAGCAGGGGTATTCAGCAAGATCTCTACACACTTACTTCGATCCACACTCTAAAGCCAACCGTGTTTTGGGCTATAAGCTATAGAATGGATCGATTGGCTGGCCTACATGCGATGTGCGTATACGTTGCAAGATTCACCTGGCAAGGGCAATTGGAGTTTGGGAGATTTCCCTCCATACCAGCTTAATTGTCAATTTCTGCAAAGGTGTACGTAGGGACAGGTGAACAGGACAGAGCATTCCATCTGTGGGGTTTCAGTTTTACACAGCAGTCTCGTCCTGTTTACAAACTACTACGCGGGTGCTGCACGTACTTGCCCTTCCGCTTGGGACTTGCAATTAGGATCGAAGGTCAAAACGAAAATTATTTCCGCTGACGTGCGCAAATTCCACAGCTCAGCCTCACCACAGCCCACAGGGGCAGATCCGCACAGGTTTCTACTTTCTACTGATCAAAGATCCTCGCTTTGGCAAAGACGAAAGATTCATTCTAAACCAAGAACCCATCGTTCATGCGAATGCGGTAAAAATGAGAGATCAGGAGGAGGAAGCTGCTTTTGATCTTGTTTTGTTTGTGACTTTGTTGCGTGCACTCACATTTCTGGGCGTTGAAGAAGAAGAGCGCCTTGTGGAGCGCGTCGGTGTACTGGTCGGGGGGCGGTGCGCTGGGCTTCTTCTTGGGGATGGACTTGGCGATGATGATGGGGAGGCCGATGAGGAAGAAGGCGGCGACGAGGCCCCAGAAGATCCACCAGAGGAGCTTGCGCTTGACGACGACGCAGCCGAGGTCGACGTACTTGTCCTTCTTCTTGGCCTCCGGCGGGCCGAGCAGCCAGCTCTGCTGCGTCTCGTCCAGCTGCTGCATGTGCTGCCGCGCGGACAGCGAGCCTCGGTCGATGTCCATGTTGCGGCTGTGGTCGTCCTCCGCCGCCCCGTCGGCGGCGATATCGAACGACCCGCCCCAGGCGTTCCCCGAGTACATGGTGGCCGGCCGGCCGGCTGCTGCGGGGGTTCTTGGTTGTTGGCTCGCGCGCGCGGGGCTCGGTCGATGAGCACGTGAATGGCAGGCGGTGGTGGGTTGCGGAACCCGGGGGCGGGGTGAGGAGCGTGGCCGGGTGGGGGAGTTTTGAAGAGGAGGGGAGGTGGTTGACTTGAGCGCGCTGGGGGAGGTGTCAGGTGTGTGTGACCGTGTGGGGAAGGAAGGCAGACTAGGAATGACAGTAGGGTGCGGTGGGCACGGGTAATATTTGCCTATACTCGTACCTGTCAGATAAATTTTTTTCTATAAGTATACTAACAAAGAGTAGCGGGTTCCGCGGGTACCCGTTGCTTGCGAGTATACCTGTTTATCCGTCACCATCAATAATCCTTCCAATCAATAGGCACTAGACGTCTATTGTGGCCCAAATGTCAGTAAAAGGTGGCGGGTAATCGGGCGGAACGGGTATGGGTGAAGCTCCACCATACCCATACATATTTATCCGTCGGATAAGGTTTGGCTCCTACAAACATACTCGCAGGCATGGATAGAAATCTCGGACGAAATCCGGAAATCTCGGCCGAGATTTCGGATTTCGGACCCCCCCGAGATCTTAAATCCCGTCCGGGTAAATTTTTTTAAAAAAAAATTAATTTGCTACAGTAACTACTAAAATCTCGGGTTTTCGGACCGGATTTTAGTTTTTGAGCATTGTATTTGATTGGATTTATGGTCAGGATCATCCATAAAAAATTTCAAATTTTTTTGATGAGTTTTGACCATTTTTCGATCGGTTCAAATTGTGCCAAAATCTCGGAAATTTCGTATTTACCGGTAGAAAAAAAAAACGGATTTCAAATTTGAATTTTGGATTTCGACTGGATTTGGTTTGAATTTCCGAAATCTCGCCGTCCGGCCAGGCCCGAGATAAAACCCAAAACCGAAATTTGAATCCTTGCTCGCAGGTAACAAAAAAAGAACATATTTATCTCTATTAAAGCTTTTACCCGCTCATACTGCATGCAGGTGTGTAACACGCAAAACAATTAATATCTGTGCATCCATTTGTTGTTTGGTGCGTCTGTCTGTTGATCTCTCCACGGTAGCGACAGTGCATAGTCACTAGTGTGCTTATGTTGGTAATTCTTTTGAGTATATTTGTAATGAGAGGTGCTTCCATGCTCTTCCTTTTAAAAGTTGCATAACCATTAAAGCATGAATGAAGGGTAGATGGTGATTACTTACCCCTTCGTTTGCTTCAAGATTTGTGCAACTTGTACTAGAAGGAAAAGCATAGAAGCACTTCTCGTCTATAATAGGATGGCGTCAAGACTTGATTTGTTCAGTAAACAACCAAAATACAAGTCTCGGATACATTGCAGGCTCCAAAGGGCTCTCACACCCGGCCTGCCGGATCATTAACAGACATGATCACTAATTATATAACCCATAGAACTAGACGCTGGCAGTTTGTCTGCGTTAACACTGCAAAAACTAGCACTGCCATCTTCACCACCATGACCACTGCAGTTTCAGTCTGAAAGAAAGAATAGCAAGTGGAAACTGGAAAGGTAACAAAAAGGCTAGCGAAGAGAGTTTTCTTTGACATGCTAATTGACGATTTAGAGCAGAGCTTAGCGAAAATTGCGGGCTCAACCACCATGTGCGATGTGTGTCGGTCGCTCTCTCTAGTCAAAACTCAAAGATGAAGGCACACATGGAGCGCGAGCTTAGCGATGGTTTCTTCCCTACTGCTCTGATTTGTTTATTCCCAGTGTCATGCATGTTCAGCCTGGCAAGAGGCTGGCATCAATTATATATGCATCGTTGAAACCTCTATGATTAGTAGACTATATATGTGCGTATCCTCTTGCTCACATCGTGCTGTAATTGGCTAGCTACCACCAAGCGACGGCTGTACAGCGACATTTCAACAGTAGAGATATGACAATTATACAAGAACTGTGGTGTTAAGGGAAGCTCTCCAAATTGGGTGGCTGTCGTGTGGGCCCCTATATAGTTTGACAAAATTCAGAATCAGTTCTTGTTTAGAGAAGCTTAGGATACTGGCATTTGTAAGTGTAAACTGTAAAGTCTAAGCTCTCGATCAATCAGGACCAAGTGAGTGGCATTGGTTAGAGTGACTAACTGGTTATACAAATGGATTGATTAATGGAGTCATGGAAGGAGGCAGAGAAGGGGACATGCCACTTGTCAGGGGCTAAAAACTATTCTTATCGGGTTGTTAGCGCAAGCCCGAGTGCAATAGGAAATTCCGACACCGACAAATCGGCAGGAAGCGCAAGCACATGTTGCATCAAGAGAATTTTTATTCGTCACCGACAGTGGCAACTGCCATGAGCGAACGCACTCCTGCTTGTGATAGAATCTGGAAGGAAGTAATGGACAAAGAAGCTCCTCACCATCCATATCTTAGGACTCGTTCTCAGTGCATTGGAAACACAGAATTAGGGCTGGAAAAAAAGCTTGTTTGTAGGGCTCGTTGCTCCAATTACACTTGTTTATTGATTAAACATTGAATGAGTCAATTTTGAATGAAATTGATTTTTGCTTTGGCTCAGCTCGGCTCGGCTTGTTAGCTCGATTCTTAAAATACTTTCAAATTGTAGATAAAATTATGTTAAATTAAACCGTGCAAAGTTCAAAGAAAGCTCGAAAAAATGACGAATTGACTCGATTTTCACCCCTACAGAGAATTGCCAAGATGAGAGGAACAAAGGTTGCATTGCATGTAGGGTCAGAACTGAGAAAGCACATTTGGTTCTTTTAGTGGTTTTTTTAGAGAGAGAGAGAGAGAGAGCACCTGATTAAGTTTTTTTTTTTTTTTTACAAAATTGACTACCTAATTAAATAGTGATAGTGGGAGGTGCTTCTATGTATTACTATTTGAAAGCTGCATAACTATTAAAGTACGAATGAAAAATAGATGATGATTACTTCGCTTACTTTAAAATTTATATAACTTGTATTAAAAGAGTGATACATACAAGCACTTGGTAGCAGTAGTAGGAGTAGATTATACCGGAGCAGCTATGGCAACCTGATCGTGTCCTGGGCTTTGAAAAGCGCAAAAACTTAGGCCCCGTTTGGCAACTTAAAACCGAGCTGTTTCTACTAGAATTTGGGAGAAACTCAGCCAAACGGGCTAAAACTCGGAACGATTCTTCTTGGAACGTTTCTTCTTTTTCTACGCCGTGACTGAATCACCCTCAACACCGTTTCTACTAGTTCTACTAGAATCTGAAACTGTACCAAACGGTTTGCAGAAAGTGATTCTGATTCTACCTAAAACGTTTCTACCAAGAATCTGGAACCGTTTCCGCTTCTACTAGAATCTAGAACCGTACCAAACGGGGCCTTAGTTTCGGGTTCGGGCTATGCCCATTATGACAAGTCAGACTGGTTTGTTTATGCGATACATATGGGCCGTCCCAGTAGGCTCGAGGTTTTCGCTTGGCTTTTTTTAAGACGCTTCTAGTACACCTGTGCCGTGGTGCCTTGCAACCACCTGCGGTCGCCCGCCGCTGCCGTGCACCGCGACGTTGTGACGACGCGCGCCCGAGCCCCCTCTTGTTTTTGTCCTCCGGACGTTAAGGCGATCGACGATGGCCCTGAGCTCCCACAGCGGGCGTACGGCGGAGTCGACGGTGTGCTGCATCCGGTGGAGGATGCCGAGCAGGTAGGGCGTGCCGGTGCCCTCGGTGTGGATGGCCTGTTTCAGCTCGGGTTATTTCAGAATTTGACACTCAATTCGTAAGCTTTTCAGAGCATTTGAATGACATGTGGGACCGTCTGTGTATATGACAGTGAGCCAGAGTGTCAAATTCTGAAATACGAATTTTAAAGTGTGTTAAATTCTGAAAACTCTGGTTTCAGCTCCTCCCCAAGAGCCCGCGGCCCCTGCATCCGCGCCAAGCCCTCGTCGACTGGCCCGCCATGGTCCCGCGTGAGATGCAGGAGCTGCAGCCTGCGCGCGCTGAAACGGTCGGCGCCGGCGGACACGATGAGCCGGCGGAGGAGGCCGGGCGGTGCGGAGGGCAAGAAGCTAGCAAGCAAGCATGGCCTGCATTAGCAACGTTTCATCTTACATCAGGGATCAATCCAGAATAACAATTCGTCACAGATGACAGAACAAATGCCAGAAGAAGCAACAAGGCGAAAGCAAACACGAACAACGTCCGGGATGCATGCCTCAAGAACATGTTTGCTGATGGTCATCTAACCACCACCATCATCCACACAACACACAAGCACCGTCAAATCATGAATCCGTCCACCAAAGCATGGATCGATGGATAGATGACAACCAACAAAAGTCTATGCGTGTTATTTAGGTCCAATTTGGCAGAGATTCAGCTTCACCAGATTCATAAATATGATGAAGCTGGATATTTCTAGCTTCACCAGATGTGGAGTTGAAGCTATGTATATATTAAGAGTGTTTAGATGAATTATCTTATTTATATTTTAGGATAAAAATATAAATTTAATTCACTTTATTTTAACCTACAAGCTTCAAATATGAAATGGAACTGTGATCTAGAACCCTACCAAACAGAACCTTAGAAGTCGTCCCTAGTTTAGCATGCCCCACCCTCAACCGTCGTGTCTTAGGTTTTCTTGCCATATGTATAACACTTAAAATGGGCTCCTTCCATGAGGTGAGCTGCTGCGAGCGTGCCTCATGTTTTCTCTTCAAACCAGGTTCCTCACGTGAGGCGAACTTGTTCCCTCGCATATCTAGTTCTCAATTCCACTCCTCGTCTCCCTTTCTAGGGTGTACAATTCCATTGCCACCAATCCATCCCACTTCGCAGCTGCAGGTCCAATCACTACCTCCACAGTTACTGTCATATATTTTGTAATCCTTCCTTGTGTTACCTTATTATTTGTGGCTTCTTGGTAAATGTGTTTCTGATCCTGATTTGTTATGCATACCTTCCAATTGATTAGCTTGGGGCTATAAGTCGCTCAAATGCACTAAAACCACATTGATTAGATTTTGAGCAGTGTTTCTATGTTTTCATTCTTTGCACAAATCACAATGCACTAAAACCACACTGATTTGTCATGCATCCTTTCCAATTGATTAGGTCGGGGCTATAAGTTGCTCAAATGCACTAAAACCACATTGATTAGATTTTTAAGTTCGGTAGAGTGGTAACAATGTAAGAGAGCACGTGAAATTACGAACAAGTTATCCAGTTTGCAGGGCCATCAACCAAGTACATCGTCGAATCAGCGACGGCGTCCTTTGCCTTTGCCTATGTTTGTGGCGTTCACTTCGCCGATAAGGTTTTAGGAGGTCAGATTTGAACTCACATATTCACTTTTCATGTCAGTTTCACAGCAGATAGAAGATATCTTACTTGTTGCATCACATTGAACCAGGCACAACTCCTCGCACAGTGGCGAACAAGGAATGGTGGAAGGCAACTGACGAAAAGTTCAATGCATGGCCTTGCACTGCCTGGAAGCCAGTCGCCATGAACCCGATCACCCGCCAGAACTACATTGTGAAGAGGAAATCAAAGGAAGCCTAAAGCTTCTGGTTCGAAGAAGGCAGCTAAGCCTTGAGATCACCAAGGAAGTGTTTTGCATGAGCCGCTAAGCCATTCTGCAGCAGTTATTATAATTTATAAAATAAAGAACAACGATTGGATGTAATAATGGAGAATTGTTGCTTCAAGAATTGTTTCGTACCTGAGCTGTTGGGTTCATGGTAGATTCCAACAATATCTTCGACTGAATGGTAACTTCCAGCAGTTTGCATGATTCTTCCACGCAAGTAGCTTTTGAGCAAACTTGACAAATACATAGACGTAAAAGCTTTCAATTGCATGTTCAAGACGAGAATTAAAGAAATCATGTTAAAGCTGCAACTAAGCAGATATTTACAACATTACAAAATGGAAAAAATTATTGAGTGTAACCAGTATCAGAAGTATCTGTGAACCTATACATAACCAAATAGTAGGTGAGCACTGAGAACTTTCCCGTTCATTCACCATAATATTACATACTGAAGAAGGGTGAACCTATGGATTGCAATAAAGCTCAAGCGGGATTTTCAGTCCTACTGCCTGGCCAACCACAGATAACCATGCCGGTAAGTATTGCAGCGATTGATCCTTATCTGCCAATTTGGTTTCTTCAAGAAGTAACTTCATCCAGTCACTGGTTCCACAGGGATGCAATGTGAACCATGGCATACTTAAGTGGGGATGCTCCTGCAGGAGTGCAAGGACAGTTCAATCATCCCGAGTGTACAAGTATAAGCTTTCCGGCAATTAGTGAACCAGATACCAAAGATACATTTTATATACATTGTCAAGAATCATGTATCAACCATTCATAGTTTCATACCTCACGAGTAATAAAAGTCCACTTTGATTCATTTAACACTTTAAGTGAGTGAGAAGGAAGGTCCTCTTTTATCTCATCTTGAGTTAGTAGCTGCCCACCTAAGGACAAAGTTGCAGATTTTGGCTGTCAGATAGTACAGTAAATAAAGGAAGTAAAAATTCACCTATGTTCTGAAGTATGTATACCAGCCTGGTGACCCTGAAAGTACAGCACTGGAACCTTGTAAGAAAAGCTGTAGGCAACATGGAAATCATAAACATGAACATTATCACTAGAGCTCTGGACCTGCAAAGAGAAGGAAATCATGAATGGAATATATGTGCATTAAAAACTGAAGGTTAAGAGCTGAATAACAGATATTTCATTTGTAACATTTCTCAGAGATAATTGCAAAAAAAACATCTAATACTATGCCAGTTCTTTGTTGAGAAAGTTGATAACTAGCACTAGTATATATATACATTATACTAGCTAGTGCAAAGTGATCCTTCTTAGTTCTCTTGCTCCTGCCTTCTATACCCCACAACCATAAGTGCGCGCGCGCACACACACGAAAGAACTAAATCTGGAACTCCATAATCCAGAATGTCCATCACCATCAGTTGCTGGTATATGTGAATTAAAGGAAGTAAATATTGACTTAGATATATGCATACAAGCCTGGTGACCCTGAAAGTATAGCACTGGAACCTTGTATGAAAAGCTATAGACAACATGGTAATCATAAACATGAACATTATTGCTAGAGCTCTGGACGTGCAACGAGAAGGAAATCACGAATGGAGTATATGTGAATTAAGAACTGAAGTTTAAGTGCTGAATAACAGCTACTTCGTTTATAAATTGATTAAAAGTAAATCGTAAAAAAACACTGCTATCTCAGCTCTTGTTGAGAATGTTAAAAACTAGTACTAGTATACACACTATACTAGCTCGTGTATGATGTGAGACCAAAGTGATCCTTTTTAGTTCTCTTGTTCACGCTTTGTACCCCACAACCATAAGACACACACGATGACACGAAGAAACCAAAACTGTGCCCATCACCATGAGTTGCTACTAGATATCTTCAGTTTTTTTATGTGTGCTCATAATAGATTTGGGATGGTCGAACTTGTCTACAAAATAGCCTTAAGTACAAGCCCCTGAGTCCCTGAGCTATAATCACTTTAAATTGCTGCCTTACACAAGCTATTTGGCAACACTGTTGATTTTTTATTGGAAGAGGAGTCTGAACATATGGCAATGGCAAAGGTTGAGAGGAAGGTAATAACCACAATGGCGGAACTAGAAAATTTAGGTTGGGGGTGCACTATTGACACTTAACAATATAGTATTACATAAATAAAAATTATCAGCTGTGATAACAGTTGAAAATAGTGTTCACTGATAACAATATATTAGTTTTTTATTTTGGTACGTTTGATTATACGTTATGCAAAAGTTTATATGCAGTCAAAATATTTATCACAAATTTCTAAAGTGATAACAAATTGTAACATTGATAAATAAATTATTATAAATATATAATTGCTCGGTAGTATCCTATTATTCTAGCAAAAAAATCCATCTTATACTAAGGTTTAGTATGCAAGTATTGATGGTGGTATATTATGAATTTTCATATAAAATACTAAATAGTGGTCTCGATTCGTTGCACTCATCATGATGATCACAATAACATAAATGAATGAAAATTCAAAGACTCAGTTTTTTACTTGCAAGACGAAAAAGTTTGAATAACAAATAAGCAAGTAACAGAAACAAAAATTGAAGAGCGTATACTGAAAATTTACCCAAGTCTCATCACCAACAATGTCCGCACCATCAAAGTTGTTGCCCTCCTCAATCTACAACTGGAGGAAAATTCACACTAAATTTTGTTTCCCAGGATCATATTGCTCATTATACAGGCAAAGAAACTACCCACCTGGCTTCCTTCACCAATGTGGTACACTCGTTCAAGAGCTAGATACCCTTCTGCCTGCAAAAAACCAAGCAAAATAATCAGTTATCACAACCCCAAAACTAATCTGAAAAAAAAAACATCAAGGATAATACAGAGAAAAGGACGTTCATTGAGCTTGAGCACCACCTCAGATGGCAATCCCATTTTGCAGCAAGGTTTCCATATCCAGTCAGGAAGAGAATCGTCGACGTCAATATCTCTCCACTTCTCAATCAGAGCCTTCGCTGAGGCATTGAAGTAGTCAAGAGACAGAGTCCCATCCCAAACGGAGGAGCCTCCCATTATCACGTAGCAAACTGCATAGATTGGAGTATCCATCTCAGAAAGAAAGATTTGGATGAGGTTGCTCAGAGGAAAGAAATGATCCCCCACAAGGATGTTGACGGGGTATCTCCGGCTGGAGCTCAACGCGCCGGCCGACAGAGAAGGGGGAGGGGAGATCTGGAGAACGGTGGAAACGAAGGAAGGGGAGGAGAGGAGCTCACCGCGCCGGCCGCCGGAGATTGGATGAGGTTGCACAGAGTAAAGAAATGATCCCCCACGAGGATGTTGACGGGGGATCTCCGGCTGGAGCTCACCGCGCCGGCCGCCGGAGAAGGGGGAGGGGGGGATCTGGAGAACGGGTCGAAAAAAAGGAAGGGGAGGAGAAGGGCTCACAGCGGGGGTCGCCGGAGAAGGGGGAGGCGAACGGTGGCAACGAAGAGAAAGCCGGAGAGCGTATCGGTCGCTCCTCTTTGATAAAATTGATAATTTGCCACTTCAAAGATTGACCATTTGGATTATGATGCCACTTGGCGACATATGACCATCTCAGCCGATGAAATGTGGCCCAGAAGAATTTGTGAAGCCACATGTTTGAAGTGGCAAATAATCAAGCAGGAGGGGAGACCGGGAGAGAGCACGACCAACGCCAACTACGGACAGGAAGATGGGGGTGTTGGATATGGTTAGCATCCGTGTCCAGTGTGACAGGATTTTATTTAGAGAAATACTAGGAAACGGTATACCGTTCCTAGCTTTTCCAACGGTATAGTCTGTTCAACGGAGCAGAGGAGGAAGACAACCGGGAGGAGGGAGGAAGGAAGAAGAAGGAAGAGTACCCGCGCGCCGATCTCGCCATCGCCGGCTCACCGCCGACCTCGTCGTCGCCGTCTCCATCGCCGCCGAGTTAGGGTTAGGGTTCGGCCTTGGGGTTTCGGGCTCGAGGTGTCCCCAGGGCTTAGAGGGATGCCGGGGGAGGCGGCGGCCCGGCGGTGGGGACGGGTTGGGTGAGGGACGGCGGAGGTGGCGGCGCGCCACGAGCCGTGGAAGGGCGAAGCGGCCGGCCGTGTGGCGGCGGAGGACCACACCTTGCCCGCGAAGTTAGGGTGGCGGGGCGGAATGGCGGTGGGAGAGAGGCGGAGCGGTGGCTGGCGGGCGCCGCCAGTCGGGGCGGGTGGCCGAGGCGGCGGGGGAGGAGGTGGAGGCGTGCGGAGCGGAGTGAGCGAGGGCGTGAGAGGAAGGAGTGGGCGATGTGGGGTGGGCGAGCTGGGGAGGTGCTCCGTTGGGAACGTTCCCAACGGTATAGCGTTACGTAGTTGCTCTCTTTTATTTATTGGTGATTGAATCTGATTTTTTAGGGATTTTTATTATATATAGGATATTATTTTGTACAGAAAAATTAATTAAATAAAAAGAGAGAGTTTTCCTCCTGACATTATGTGCACTTCTTCTGTTCGCGTGATTACATTGAAGTACCATCGATTGATCTAGGTGAAATGCTGATCGTCACTGTTGGGCCTATAAGTCTATCCACTCCAATGATGAAATGGACGGTATCGACGGAAAGAGCAAAGGTCAAGTTTGATTTTAACCACAAAAGATCATGCGCTTTCGCAATATCTAGGTCTCGACATGAGAAAACTCATACTAGAAACCCCTGTTCAAAAAGTCGGCATTAGGCGGCGCCTAGGCGCTCCGCGGTCACTGGCCGCCACGACTTAGGCCTCGGCGGGCCGCTAGGCGGGGGAACCGCCTAGGCGGGTCACAGGCGGGCAGGCGGGATTAGGCACGGCGGAAAACGACGGACGGGGCGGCGAAAAGTCGGCATTAGGCGGCCGACTTCTTGATGGACTGCACGAGACGGCAGAACCATAGGACGGAGCAAAGGAGGTGAACTGACCTTCGGCCGTTACTCATCGTCGCCGAGTTCGTCGCCGCCGGCCGAGACAGTCCGCTCCGCCTCCGCTGCTCCGCCTCTCCCTTCGCCTCTCCTCGCTCCGCCTCCACTGGCGGGCCGCCCCTCCTCTCGCGACGCCTCTCCCTCCCTGCGGCCTCCGCCTCTCCCTCTCTCCTCTCTGTCTCCCTCTCGATCTCTCTCGCCCCCTCTCTATCTCCCCTCTCTCGATCTCTCTCTATCTCTCTCGCCCCCTCTTTGTCTCCCCTCTCTCACTCCCTCTCTGTCTCTCCTCTCGATCTTTCTCTGACTCTCTTGATCCCTCTCTCTCCCCTCTCTCGATCTCTCTCTATCCCCCCTCTCTTTGTCTCCCCCCTCTCTCTTTATTAGAATTGCAAGTGATTGATTTTTCCTAATACCATTTATATGATACACTGTTCCGCCTAGGACTTGCCGCCTAATTTCGATTAATCCCCGCCTAATCCGCCTAGGCGCTAGGCTATGGCTCGCCGCCCGCCTAGCGCCTTCTTGAACATTGCTCGAAACACGAGAGACAAGGCCTTATCGGCCGAATCACAAATTGAATAATTCTTCTCACTACTCTATAGAGACAAACAAACATCCTATAGTTAATTTAGCCAGATAATTAGGCTTCTAATCTTGTTTCATTATATATTAAGGTCTACCACATAGATTTTATGAAACTACCTGATATAGCAATATCAAAATTTTATACTATCGCATTAAGAGCTTCAGAAAGGAATACACATCTTATATATCTTTTATATGTATTCTTTTCAAGATTATATAAATGAGATTTTGACTATTAGTTAAAATAAAAAACATTTCTCAAATTGTTGTGTACATAGCATGCGCTAATTTCTCTTCTTAGCTCTGTTTGTGTTTAATTAGTTCCATTGTATAATTTTTTTTAAAACAATAGAAAAGTGTATTCTTATTTTTGTGTTATTATTTTATATGAAACTTGTCGGGGATTGGGTAGTTATCATAACTACCATCGTGCCATAATGGTCGGACTCGTCCTGACTTTACATACCTCGGAGGTCGTTCCCGAGGATGGCCCAAGAAAGGACGAACATCATCGCTCAGGCTGCCCGTGCGGTACCAGCTCCTGGTACCATTCGGCGCAAGCTCGATGCCCGGCTAGTGTCCGAGCACATTGCTCGGGCGCACTTGCTCGGCCCCAGTTCGTGCTCGGGCTGCATGACCGAGCACTCGTGACTAACGGCTACAAACGGAATAGCGATAATTATGCCACCTCGAAGGGCCGTTACGCTCATAACGCGGACGTGGCATGAATTTAGGATTCGGTTATGACCACCTCAGACATGGTCAGACGTTCGTGGCACGGGCCGTAACCGACACGATATCCTTTGTAAATTATAAATACCTCCCAGACATTGGGGAGAGGGACAAGGCAGAATATACATACGCAATACACACCACACTGGAGTAGGGTTATTATCTCCCTCGTGAGAGGCCCGAACCAGGATAAAATCTCTGTGTCATTCTTTGAGTGTGCTTGATTCGGTAAGACCGGGCATCCTTCGGAAGCAGCCCTTCACGCAAGAAGGGGACGGAGTTGATCCTCCAATCAACTAAGTAAGCTCAGCGGGGGTCTGCTCCCCAATCATCGACAATTATATTTATGGTGATAAATCGAGCTTATATATACACGCCAAATACCTCATTTCTTATATGCGGATATGCTAAGATAGGACATAAGAAAAGAGAAGAGTGTAATTGCTAGATATCAGTTTTAAAAAAGAGTGACTTGTACTAGAGTTGTGCTAAAATAAAGTGTATTATTTTTTAAACGTAGAATGCTAGTTGAGTCATCTGAATACTTAGCATGTTAATCCCTCTATGTTCTATTTTAAATGACATCGTGGATTTTCATAGTAATAATAATACTTTTATAAAAAATATTTTTGATAAAAAATTTCAATTTAGATAATTGAAAATACACTAATAATTGAATATTAGAAATTTTGATTGCACGTCTTCTAAAATAACACTTAAAAAAATAAAAAGAGTATTTAGCTATATTCAAAAGATATTATAATATTTTATTTCGAACCCCCATTGATAAAGTTATGTGCCCACCACTGGTAACAAGTTAACAACAGCCTGTCTTGGACGGAGATCTGGCGGGTGAGTGTTTCGTCCCATCAAGATTGCGGGGTCTCTGCAATGGAGGGTGGGGTGCCTCGTGACTTGTGAGGTAGGCGGTAGGACCAATCAAGGTAACCCGCTTAATGACTTCCATCAAGCCTCTTAATAACTTCCACACCCTTTTCATTAAACAAACAATTGTAACCCGCTTCACACAATTGTGCAATGGACAACAAATTGTATCTTAATGATTCAACAAGTAAGACATTACTTAAATGGAAATCATTTGAGATAGAGATTTTACCCAAACCAATTACCTCTCCTTTTCCATTATCTCCAAATATGATACTTTTGCTATTTGATCCATTCACATCCAAGTGTGCGAACATTGCCTTTTCTCCGGTCATGTGATGCGTGCAACCGCTATCCAAAATCCAACTTGTTCCACCGGAGATATAGGCCTACAAAAACATATTTAGTTTTTGCTCTTTGGTACCCAAACTTGGTTAGGTCCACGCACGTTAGTAACAAGCGATTTAGGGACCCAAATAGAACGAACACAAGGAGCATTCTTCGGCTTACGCCCAACATGATAAGCAACTACACGATCGAGGTTAGTCTTTTTAAGCACATAAGAAGCAAAAAACTCAGAGTGAGCTTTGTGCTTGGATGTTCCTTCGCCTTTTACAAAGTGTATGGGCTTGCTTAAAGGAGCAACAACAATGTTGCTCTTTTTGCCCTTTGGCGGAACATACCCAAGCCCTTGCCTCTTATGATTACCTTGGCGCTTACCGAGATACTCCTCTAAACCCTTGCTTGCCTTGTAGGACTTTTGAAGTCCATCTTCAAGCATCACCTTAAGCTTCTCATTTTCATGAGCTAAGACTTTCAAAGTCTCACGGTTAGTAGCACAAGTAGCAACATCAACATTAAAGCATCTAGCACAACCGTTGCTCGTCGAGGGTAATGAAATATTGGAGTTGTTGATTGAGGTAGAAGCTTTATTCGAGAGATCAACAAGCTTCACTTCAAGAGCCTTGCAAGCATCCTTTGCTTTTGCAAGTTGCTCTAAGAGTGAAGCATTGGTGATCTCAAGACTAAGTGCTTCATTTTTGGTCAAATTTGAGCTTTTGACCAAATCCTCATTTTTCTTCTTTTCAAGGGCCAAGCTCTTCTCTAGTTCAAGGTTCTTCTCCTTCTCAAAAATAAGGAGATCTTCTTGAGCTTCGAGAATAGCTTCCTTTGCTCAACAACCTCCTCCAATCTTTCAATATCCTTAAGTAGCAAGTCTAATTTTTTAACATCAAAATCATCCATAGACTTAAATGCTACTTCTTCCTCATCACTAGCATCATCACAATCATCCAAGCTATAATCAACAATGGAATGAATAGTGCTCTTAGATGATACCTTGTGCCCCTTTGCCATAAGGCACATTGGAGCATCTTCATGTCCGTCGCTCAAGTTGTCGAAGAGGCTCTTCGACTTTGTCGGTGGAGTAGCGATGGCGACGGTGGCAAGTCCTCCTTCATTGTCGGAGTTGGACTCGGACTCGGACTCAGAGTCGGAGTCGGAGTTCCACTCCTTGCCAATGTATGCATGACCCTTGCCCTTGTACTTCTTGCTCTTGTCCTTGTCCTTTTTGCGGTACTTGTCTTTCTTGTGCGGCTTTTCTTCTTTCTTTTCTTTGTGTGGGCACTCGGCAATGAAGTGACCGGGTTCCCCACACTCATAGCATTTTCTTGAAGAGTGCCTTCCTCTTGACTTGTTGCCGAAGCTCTTGGAATGGCTTCCCGGCTTGTATCATTTTCTCTTCAAGAACTTGTTGAATCTTCTAACAAGAAGGGCCATGTCTTCATTTGTGAGTGGCCCATTTGATTCTTCTTCATCGCTTGAGCTATCTTCGGCTTCTTGCACCACCTTGACGGCCTTCAAGGCGATGCCCTTCTTCTTGCCGGACTTGAGCTCCTCCACCACTTCCGCTTCCTTCACCATCATCTCATCCGTCATCAACCGGCCAATCACATCATGAGGAGTGAGGGTGTCGAAGTTTGGCCGGTCGCGGATGAGTTGCACAAGGTTGCGGTTGGTGGAGGTGATCACTCGAAGGATGATCTTCACCACGGCCTTGTCGGTGAGCTCGGTGCTTCCAAGTCCCTTTGCTTGATTCACTAGCACCATCAAGCGATCAAACATATTTGTGTACGATTCACCTTCTTCCAAAGTGAATCGGCTTAGCTCTCCAATGATGAGTTCGATCTTGGACTCACGGACACTTGACACACCTTCATGAGACACCATCAATCTTTCCCAAATGTCCTTCGCATTGTCAAGGCCATCGACCCGGTTGAACTCGAAGTCGCTCAAAGCGTTGAACAAGGCATTGACGGCCAAGTCGTTGAAGTGTTGAGCTTTGTCTTCTTCGGAGGTGAGATTGTTGGGGTTTGCGGGCTTGAAACCTGTTTCAACAATCTTCCAAATACAAGGATGAAGTGATCTCAAATGCATCTTCATCTTATGTTTCCATGCCGCATATCGAGTGCCATCGAAGTGAGGCGCTCGGCCGACGAGACGGAGACATAGGATGAGGAGTTTGAGACTCCAAAAGAGGAATAATCTAAAGGAATTGCAACTCCTATACCGAACCCGTGGCCTTGTCTTGGGCATGGGTTTCGTGAATCTTCTTTCTATTTCCGACATCTTTGATTCTCCAAGCGGTTAAGCCAAAATAAAGGAGATTTGGCTCTGATACCAATTGAAAGGACCAACGATGTCGCCTAGAGGGGGGGTGAATAGGCGGATTTAAAAATACGCAGCGGAATTAAACTGGCCGAGCTGATCAACCCGGAGTCTCCGGGTTTTGGTCCGGATATTCCGGCTTGTCCGGAGTGTCCGGTATTGAATCTGAGTCTCGAGTTGAGTGGCTCAGAACGCAACACAAGTTTCTCAAACTTGCTCAAGATATTACTAAAAGTAAATAACAACAACAACCTAGAACAAGTGCTAGTATGGATTTGAATTAAAGCTAGACAAAGAGCTAGATCTAGGGTTTACGAAGACAAATCCACACAAGCAACACAAGCAAAAAGAGAGAGCGAGAGAAACGATTTTTCACCGAAGTTCGGATTCTTGAAGGGAATCCTACGTCTCCGTTGAGGTGGCTCGGTCACACTTGAGCCGGGGTCTCTTTCAACCCGCTTTCCTCCCGGTGTTGCACAAATGCACTCGCCGGCTTCACTTCTTGTCTCTTCCCTTTCGGAGGCGAGACTCGCCTTCACAAACCGCCGGGGCTCACCACACGCGTCGGTAGCTCCCGGTGACTCCTAGCCGTCTAGGAGACCTTCAACCTCCAAGAGTAATAACACCACGAAGAATCGCTTGGAGGATAAACTAGTGCTCAACAAGATGAAATGAATGCACTTAGCACTTTGCTTCTTCCTCTCCTCACCAAAATGAATCAACAACCAAATCTATTGGTGGGAGGAAGTGGGGGCTCTATTGAATGCTTAGAGATGGTTAGGAATGGCTTGAATGCTGCTATGAATGAGCTCAATAGATATCCTAGCCGTTGGAGTGGAGTGGAGGCTTTAAATACCCTTTTTGAAAACTAGCCAATTACTCTGCTTTTGAACAGCCGGAGTGTCCGGACAAACAACCCGGAGACTCGGGTTATCCGAGACTCGGACCAAATGTCCGGATACTCGGACTAGCCGAACCAAAAGTAACCGAGGGTCCAACCCGAGACTCGGACAAAATGTCCGGATACTCTGATTGAATCCGGATACTCGGATCGAATCCGGAGACTCGGGTTACCAGTTCGGTTTCAATTTGAAACTTTTCAAAACCAAATGCAGGAGAGCTAATGAGAGATGAAATACTTGATGTTGAGCACATGCACATCCTAATAGGCGATTTCTCATCGTATCCTCTTAATAGTACGGCTATCCTTAAGACTCAAATAAAAGGAAAATTACACTTCATTGTCTTGACGCCGTTTTATCGAAATTTGACGCGCTTAGGACCGTCCAATCTCATTCCAAGCTTGATGTGATCTCGATAACTGCATTACTCTGAGTTGAAGCATTATATCACTTTAATTGTGTCATCATTAATCACCAAAATAAAATGAGGGGCCTAGATGCACTTTCACTTCCTGGCGCGTGGCGGCTAGGGCCTTCATCCAGGAAAAAACAGGAGGGACGGCCGAATTCCGATCGCCTGGACGTGGCGCGGTGGCCGATCGCCGATCACCGTGATAATCCCTAATCGAGGTATAGAATATTAATCTTCCCTAATCTTTTTTTCCCTATTAGTCTTACACTATTTAATCTTTGATACATTTATTATTATTTTCAGCGCCGTACGTTATCAACTTATCATATCATCTAGAAGGTATCCATCCGGTAGCGAAAAAAGAAAAAGAAAAAGAAAAAAACGTGTGGAAGACTTCATAGAAACACAGAGAGGAGCTATGGACAAATTTTTAAAGAGTAATACAAGTGCTTCACCACGATAGTTGCCGTGGAGGAAGAGGAACTAGCTATGATTACAATTTACATTTGTCATTTCATAAACTTTGAAGTGTTCTATAGAAGTAATTTTTGTACATCGAATATTAATTTCTTCAATGATGCGTGTTTATAATACTAATATATATGTATGTATGTACGTATGTATGGGGTCTCCGTATAAGTTTTCGTCCAGGACCCCCAAAATACCAGGACCGGCCCTGGCCGGAACGCTCCTATTGTCGCGCTATCGTGCCGCTCCTAACGCCGGGAAACTACGAAGCCACCGTCAAGAGCCTCGCCGCATCGGGCGACGGGGACCGACGGCATCCAGTACGCGCCCCGCGGGAGGTGCGGCTGCGGACCGCCGCTCTAGGGTCGGTTCGGCCGTGCCGGCGCACGAGAACACACAGGCAGCCTGCCGCCTATCAAGGCACCGTGACAGTCGCCTACGTCCGCGCGTGCCGTCCATGGCGCCCCCGCCACGTATTAGCGCGCGCAACCACGGCGCGGGTTGAGGTGCGTCGGGATCGTAGACTGTTTGTGCAGCACAGGCACTAACCATGCATGCGTGACACATCATTTCACCGACTCCGATTGGTGATTACCAACCAATAGAAAGTGATGCAAAGTTCTTATCCATGAAAACACACGGCAATGCAGCTTTATTCATGACCATGTACCGCACATGGTGGCATTTATTCAGGGTCTCAAAGTTTCTGAGAGATCACAGTTCAACAACACAGCAGACTAGTGAGACTTCTCTTGAGTCTTGCAAATCACCAAGAAAAGTAAACAAGCAATCAACATCCCGACGAACCAATTTGGAACAATAGTTCAGATGCTAGCCTGCCGCAAAAAAAGCTCCACTGGCCAGAACTCTGGTAGGCGATAGCCATGGGTAGGAGAAAAGATTGCCGCCTCGAAGAAACCGGCGTGCACCGATTGTCAGCCTAAGTGATGCCGAAACAGCGAGGCCATCTCAATCTGCAGGAAATGGAGAGTTTGTCACATAAAATAAATCAAGATCTATTGGGCTTGGCAAGATAAGGTACTTACAGCAGTAACAGCAGCTTCAGCACCCTTGTTTCCAGCCTTGCCACCAGCACGATTTAGCGCCTGCAAAGGTTGGATTTGAAATTTATTTTCACAGTAGGGAAGCTTAGGCTCATTGAATAAGGAGCTCATCAGTCTGAATGGACAGGTAATCAACAAAGGATTGCATTCTCTGCATGACAACTTCATCAGAAAGCATGCATGACACACATGCATCATTAATCCACACATGCTGGATCGAAGCTGAGATTACTTTATGCAATTCATAGCAACAGGATTGTTCCACCTATTAACATGCCTAAGTGATGAGGCTTCCTCAATTTGAATTAGAATATGGCTTGGGAACACAAACAATAGCATTTAAGTTATGTACTCTGAAAATGTCATGCTTCTGATAATACCATTATTCATGGTACAGAAAAACTAGCTAACCTGAAGAACCTAGAGAAACGGGTGAGAAAGATAACCAAACAAGATCCAGAATTATGGAAAATTTGGTAAGATGTATATGCTATCAAGTCATGAATTACCTGGTCCATGTCATCACAGGTCAGAACACCAAATATGCAGGGGACCCCTGTGGCAACATTAAAGAAAATAATCAATCTGCCAGAATCTGAATTTTAACCAACTCTAATCACCAGAAAAAACAACAAGATGAGCATATCACAAAATTCATTGCATGTCACAAAGCACTTTGAGAGCACCAAATATACAGCTATAACAATTTCATATCCAATACTCATTGTTCTCATTAGTAATTAGAAATATAATTATGTAAGCTATATGATACATGTATAGTTGTCTGTAATTACTTAGATTTGTATGTTCCTTGAACACCAATGATTACAAAAGGTTTCTCTTCTAGTTATGCCTATGAACAGCTCAATACTTTTAGGTGTCAGTTGACCCTGTTAACAACAAGAAGACATCAAAGTTCTCGACAGGCATGATCCAAGGGGGCTAAGAGATGAGGGCAACATACCAGCAGACAATCCAGCATTGAGTACACCTGATGCAGCAGAGTTTGCAACAGCATCATAGTGGGTCGTGTCACCTCTAATCTGCAAATCAATTTTAAAGAAGACCTTCAGAATCAAATAGCATCAGATACAGCTATGGGTTTACAAATCATGGTCCAAGTAGGTATTACGATGACAACAGCACCGCAACTAGCGGGATCAAAAGGGGAAATGATAATACATAGCAAACTCAGTATAAACTAGCCTTAGGATATTTCATAGATGCCTTTCCCGCAGGTTACAGACTTCACACGGTTAGCATGTGTTAAAAACAAGAAGATATCGGTAGAAGACTCCACTCTCAACAACAGTGGTAGTACAAAGCGGGTTGTCAGCAGCATATGGCTTATACAACTTCTTGTTGGAGCTTTTCTCAGTTGGAAATTACAGATGGATTATTATTTTGTACCTCAATCAAAAATAGAAAAAAAAAAAGTTAGACCTAAAAAATTATTGATTTAAGCTCAGTGTACAGAAATATACAAGTTTCTTAAACTTTTCAGAATTACTCATTTGGCACAGTTCGCCGGGCTGCATAGTATTGAATTGTATGGGGCTATGTGTAATATATCTGGAAAAGAACCTTAGAGTTCAACACTACCTTGAGGATATGCTACATGACCATTAAAAGCGAAATGAATGTAGAAAAAGATAAAAATTACAAGTATTTAATATGGAGGTAATACCCAGAAGAAAAAAATCAGCTTACCACAGCCCCGATGCAGATAATTGCATCAAACTTTCCAGACTTCCCAAGCTTCTGTGCCGCAACAGGAATCTCAAAGCTGCCAGGAACAGTAACAACCTAAACAATAATTTCAATTAGAGTGAAAATGTGTGTACCAAAGTCCACGAAACGTTTTTAGAAACATACACTAATTATGCAGATCAGGAGTAAGGTTGTTTCTAATCACGGTGAAGATGATGTGTGAATGTATATATGGTGCAGATTAATTTGTACGTGAGATTTGTAATGAAGGTTTTACACAGAAAGCATTCCTGTTAAAATACTACACAGTCTGTTAGATGGTAGTTAATTAGTTATCATTAGATTATTAGTGATTCCATGCTACATGTCAAAAATGATGCATTCATCAACATAATTCATAAACAGAAAACCACTAAGGCCCCGTTTGGTACGGTTCCGGATTCTAGTAGAAACGGAAACGGTTTTCAAATTCTTGGTAGAAATGTTCTAGGTAGAATCAGAATCACTTTCTGCAAACCGTTTGGTACGATTCCAGATTCTAGTAGAACCGGGGTTGAGGGTGATTCAACCACAGCGTGGAAAAAGAAGAAACGTTCCGAGTTTTAGCCTGTTTGGCTGAGTTTCTCCCAGATTCTAGTAGAAATAGCTCGGTTCGAAGTTGCCAAACGGGGCCTAAATCAGCTAGCTATCTATAAGTTAATATATAAATTACATACGTTGTCAAGCAAAGAACAATAATAAAACAATTAATTAGTCTATACAACGTATTGACCCAATCAAGTAGATAAGTCGTCCAACAAGAGTGGTTTGCATGGTAAATTGGTCATGGGCAGTACTTCATGAAAAAAAAACATTTTTATCCCCACCATTTGGAAGGAAAGCAACAAAAACAATTTTTGTTCACAATCCACGGAAGCATTAGCTATCATAGTGGCGATAACCAATGAGGTTCAAGTTTACTTGTCGGAAATGTCTGCATTTCAGATATGACAATCTCATGGCACAAACAACTTCAATTCAACCAGATGAATAAAGATGCATACTGTTATATTTTCTTCTTTGACGGAATATCGCTCGAATGTCTCAAGAGCACCCTGCAGTAGCAAGTTTGTGACTATCTCATTGAACCGAGCCACAACCTGCAGGTTAATAAGGAACCATAAAGTTAGACAATTAAAAGGTAAATGGTGTTGAGTAACAGGAAAGCAACGGCTTTCCAGTAAAATAGCATCTCATTTACTAGCAATTAGCACTACCACAGGAAAGCAGCAGCTTTGTTCAATAAAAGCCCTGTTAACTCAACTTTTAAACGGCTTTTGACATAAGCTAGATGTTAAAATATGTGAATGTTTAACTATCCGTGTACTCATGATCTCTTTCAGGTTGTTACACAGCCGGTAGTTTGTTAATTGTAAATCTCTATCTGTTGTATTCGGTTTTGGCTGCTTAACAACTCGGAAGAGATCAAGTCCTTGTACTCCACGATGGGGGATGTTCCCATCCAGTATAAATACAAGTACGCGGCCTCCTACGGGAGGTAGAACGCTTCCAGCACCTCTGATTATTTTCATGGTATCAGAGCCAGGTTGGTTTCTTCAGAGATTCATCTTCAAGTCGTCATGACCAGCTACTCGAGGTCTTCTATCATCAATCCGTTGATCGGCAATGTCATCTCGGAGAAGCTGAACAAGACCAATCATGCGGTGTGGAAGGTCCAAGTGCTCAGCGGGTGTGCGTGCTCGCCTTGAAGGCCATCTGACGGGTGCGACTAAAGCACCTGCTGCTATGATAATGCAGAGAAGGAGATGATGAAGTTGCCATCTCAAATCCAGCGTCAAGAATGGTACGCCACCAATCAACAGTGCTCGCGTATCTGCTATCATCCTTATCAAAGGAGGTCTTGTCCCAAGTGCGGTTTGCACCACTCACTGCTACTGCCTGAAGCGATCATCGAAGGATGTTTTCCTCGATGACAAGAGCGCGACCGTTAATACAAGGATTGCGCTCGCCACCATGAAGAAAGGTAACATGTCCATCACTGAATACGCCGCAAGGCACGTGCTTTACTTGAGATGAGATGGTGTTTTACGGCAAGACAATTGATGACGAAGAACTTATCTCGTACATCCTCACGGACTTGACTATGATTACAATCCTATCGTCCTCGCCTCGTTGCAAGACCGGATTCGATCTCAGTAGGGAGGTGTATTCTCAACTACTCGGCTTTGAAGCAGCGGATGGAATTCTTTGCGGTGAGATTCTCATTCCTCGCCAATGTAGCAAGTCGTGACGCGCGCCAGCGTGGGCGTGGTGGCGCTCGCGGACGCGGAGGACGCAATAAAGGGCGCAGCAACAACACATCAAGACTCCAGTACCACAACAACAATGGCAGCGGCGTAAGCATCAACAAGCTGATGTTGACAATGTACTCCAAGTGCCAATTATGCTTCAAGAAAGGGGCATCACGGTAATTGATTCGGGCATAGATTTGATGAAGCTTTGTACCCGACGAGAGATATGCGTGTTCGGCCACTTCGCCGTCATATGCATTAGACACCCAAGGGTACACGTACTGGTGCTACCGATCACATCACAGCGAACTAGAGAAATTGGCCGTGCGAGACAGATACAAAGGCAATGATCAGATCCAAACGGCAAGCGGTGCAGGTATGAAGATCAGTCATATTGGTCATTCAGTTGTTAAAACCCCTAATCGTGACCTTCATCTAAATAATGTTCTTTATGTTCCAAAGGCCAAGAAAATCTTGTCTCACATTCCTTTGCCTTGCTAAAGATAATTGACCTTTCTAGAATTTCATCTGATTTTTTTTTTTTATCAAGGATCGTGCCACGAAGAAAATTCGCCAGAGGATCGTCACATCGAGGGTTGTATCCTCTTCCTTCTGCGCCACCCATAAAACAAGTTTTTGGAGCGATTAAACCTTCTGTTGAAAGATGGCACAGTCGTCTAGGGCATCCCTCATTTCCAGTTGTCGAAAAAATTATCAGTAGCTTTGATCTCCCATGTTTAGTCGAGTCCAATAAACAACAGTCAGTCTGTGATGCTTGTCAAAAGGCAAAGAGTCATCAGTTACCTTACTCCATATCTTATAGTGTGTCACTTCATCCCCTAGAACTTATTCATTCTGATGTTTGGGGTCCTGCGCCCACATCTGTTGGTGGACACAAATATTATGTTTCCTTTGTTGATGATTATAGCAAATTTACCTGGATTTATCCTCTTAAGTTTAAATCTCAGGTCTTTCAGATATTTCATGATTTTCAAAGTCTTGTTGAACGCCACTTCAATAGAAAAATCATAACCGTGCAGACTGACTGGGGTGGTGAATATCAAAAACTACACTCATTCTTCCAAAAAGCTGGCATAACACATCATGTATCTTGTCCTTATGCCCATCAACAAAATGGTTCTGCGGAAAGAAAACACCGCCATATAGTTCAGGTTGGTCTAGCTCTTCTCGCTCATGCCTCCATGCCATTAAAATTCTGGGATGAAGCGTTTCTAACTGCAGTTCATTTGATCAATCGCATCTCTAGCGAGTTATTCAAAGGCCACTCCTCTCGAACGTCTATTTGATCAGAAACCAGAATACACTTCTTTACGTGTATTTGGTTGTGCATGTTGGCCCAATTTACGTCCTTATAACTCTCACAAACTTCAGTTTCGTTCCAAACAATGCACATTCTTGGGATATAGTAATATGCATAAAGGATTTAAATGTCTAGATCCCTCCACTGGTCGAGTTTATATATCCCGTGATGTTATTTTTGATGAGAATGAATTTCTTCAAAGCTTCACCCCAATACTGGTGCAAAGCTGCACGCGGAACTTCTTCTTCCATCTTTCCTTTTGAATCCTGGTCATGGGGTGCAACAAATGAATGATCATTTGCCTGATTCTTCTGATGCATCTACCGCTAATACTTTTGAAAGTGTTGATGACTTCCAGGGTCCAATGCAGGAGACTAGTGAAGCTACGCACACACGTCTGGGAGCTCGGTCATCCGTTGCATGCCCGATTCTGGACGACACGCGAGATATGGGTTCGCTCCTGATTGAACCACCGTTTGCTCCGAACGGTTCGCATTCCTCACAGCAACAATCGCAAGAGCCATCCGTGCCCATGTTGCAGCAGCAGGAGGATGTAACAACGCAAGCTGAACTGCAGCAAAATCCGCCAGTGCTCACAACACATACGCCGGGACTTTCTGCACCAGGGGAGGAACCAGCACGACCAAAGACTCGGCTTCAAAGCGGTATTCGCAAAGAAAAAGTTTATACTGATGGCACGATTAAATACGGTTTCTTTACATCCACTGATGAACCACAAAATTTAGATGAAGCTCTAAGTAATGAAAATTGGAAACTTGCTATGGATGCTGAGTATATGGCGTTGATAAAAAATAAGACTTGGCATTTAGGTCCTCCTCAGAAGGGCATAAATATTATAGATTGCAAGTGGGTTTATAAAATCAAGAGAAAACAAGATGGTAGCCTAGGACAGGATATAAAGCCGATTAGTTGCCAAAGGTTTCAAACAACAATATGGCATAGACTATGATGACACTTTTAGTCCTGTAGTCAAACCCGCTACTATCGTAATTGTTCTATCCATTCGTATCCGAGAAATTTGGACTATGAGGCAACTCGATGTGCAAAACGCCTTCCTTCATGGTGTTCTCGAAGAAGAAGTATACATGAAACAACCACCTGGATATGAGGACAAAGTCTTTCCAAGCTATGTATGCAAGCTGGATAAGGCTTTGTATGGATTAAAACAGGCACCAAGGGCCTGGTATTCTCGATTGAGTAAGAAACTCTGTGATCTTGGCTTTAAAAGCTCCAAAGCTGATACCTCTCTGTTCTTTTATAATCAAGGAAGTACAACAATATTTGTCTTAGTTTATGTTGATGACATTATTGTGACAAGCTCAAGACAGGAAGCTATTTCAGCATTGTTACAGGACCTGCAGAAGGCTTTTGCATTAAAAGATTTGGGCGATCTACATTACTTCCTTGGTATTGAGGTAAATAAAATCAACAATGGTATTATCTTGACGCAGGAAAAATATGCTTCTGATCTACTAAGGAAAGTTGGCATGTTTAACTGTAAACCAGTTAGTACACCACTGTCCACAAGTGAAAAATTGTCAGTTCATGTGGGATCTCCTTTGGGCCCGAAAGATGCAACTCAGTATAGGAGTGTTGTTGGAGCTTTACAGTATTTAACTTTGACAAGACCAGATATAGCATTTCCAGTAAATAAGGTTTGTCAGTTCCTACATACACCAACTACTGATCATTGGGCAGCTGTTAAACGAATTCTGAGGTATCTTAAGTCATGCACCAAACTTGGATTAAAAATATGCAGATGTACATCTATGCTAGTAAGCGCGTATTCAGATGCAGACTGGGCAGGCTGTCTAGATGATAGAAAATCAACAGGAGGTTTCACTGTATTTCTGGGGTCTAATCTTATTTCATGGAGTGCCAGAAAACAGGCTACGGTGTCAAGATCCAGCACTGAGTCAGAATATAAAGCATTAGCTAATGCCACTGCTGAGATCATGTGGGTACAAACATTGTTGCAAGAGCTCCAGATACAAAGTCCTCCTACTGCACATTTGTGGTGTGACAACATGGGTGCAAAGTATCTGTCATCAAATCCAGTCTTTCATGCAAGAACAAAGCATATTGAAGTCGACTATCATTTTGTGAGAGAACAGGTATCTCGAAATCTTCTTAAAGTCGATTATGTATCTTCTGAAGATCAAGTTGCGGATGGTTTCACAAAAGCGCTCACAGTGCGGAAATTGGAAAAATTTAAGCACAATCTCAACTTAGGTAAGTTGTAATTGAGGGGGGCTGTTAAAATATGTGAATGTTTAACTATCCGTGTACTCATGATCTCTTTCAGGTTGTTACACAGCCGGTAGTTTGTTAATTGTAAATCTCTATCTGTTGTATTCGGTTTTGGCTGCTTAACAACTCGGAAGAGATCAAGTCCTTGTACTCCACGATGGGGGATGTTCCCATCCAGTATAAATACAAGTACGCGGCCTCCTACGGGAGGTAGAACGCTTCCAGCACCTCTGATTATTTTCACTAGAAACCAAATATAACTAACAAAAGCCAAAATCTGAAAGCTAGAGAAGATCGGCTTTTACAGCTAGCTAAGGAAAATTAGGTACCGTCTTTTGTAAAAAGCTACAGATGCTTTTCATTCTAGAAAGCAACCAAAAAAACAATTTTTTTAGAAAAGCTAGCACCCACCAAAACATGCCCAAAATCTCATCAATGCTACATGGATTGTAGGTAATCACTAACCAATATTTCTTGACACAGTGCAATAGCCAACAAGGGGCGAGGAAAGGAGCACTCACTCACCAGTCCGAACCTGAGCCCCTCGATGTTGGTCAACGACCCCATCAGTCGACGGTGCCCTGCGGCGGCCATGACCGGGCGCCGAGAAGCCCGAGCATCTGCAACCAGCGAGGCCGTACGAGCTGCACGAATCAAAGAGAAACAAAAATCAGAAGAAGGAAGGCGCCAAGAGGAGCAGCGGTCGAGATGGTAACGGCGCACGTACGGGAGGGGGACGAAGGGAAGGACACGTCGGCGGCTCTCGGCGCACGCAGAGGCGCGCTGGATAGCCGTGGGTAGGAGAAGGGCCTCGCGCCCGCGGATGATGTCGCTGGTGAAGCAGCCATCGCGGTCGGTGGGTGCACAGGAAGATCTGGCTGCTGCTTTGCTCTCTAGTGCGGACAGAGAAGGGGGAGGGGAGATCTGGAGAACGGTGGAAACGAAGGAAGCGGAGGAGAGGAGCTCACCGCGCCGGCCGTCGGAGATTGGATGAGGCTGCACAGAGTAAAGAAATGATCCCCCACGAGGATGTTAACAGGGGATCTCCGGCTGGAGCTCACCGCGCCAGCCGCCGGAGAAGGGGGAGGGGGAGATATGGAGAACGGGTGGAAACAAAGTAAGGGGGAGGAGAAGGGCTCACCGCGGGGGTCAAATCTGAGTTAATTTTTAAGGATTTTTTTTATTACATATAAGGTATTATTTTGTATAGAAAAATCAATCGAATGAAAGAGAGCTTTTCTCACATTATATGTGCTCCTTCTATTCGTGTGATTACACTGAAGTGCCGTTGATTAACCTAGGTGAAATGCTGATCGTCACGGTTGGGCCTACAAATCTATCCACTCCAATTATGGAATGAACGGCATCGACGGAAGGAGCAAAGGTAAAATTTGGTTTTAACCATAGAAGGTCATGAATTCATGATAGATACGCTTTCGCAATATCTAGGTTTCGACATGAGAAAACTCAGACTAGAAACATAAGAGAGACAAGTCTTTATCGGCCGAAGCACAAATTGAATAATTGTTCTCATTACTCTACAGATACAAATAAACATCCTATAGTTAATTTAGCCATATAATTAGGCTTCTAATCTTGTTTCACTATATATTAGGGTCTAGCACATCAATGTTATGGAAATACATGATATAGCAATATCGAAATTTTATACTATCGCATTAAGAGCTTAAGGAAGGAATACACATCTTATATATCTTTCATATGTATTCTTTTCAAGATTATATAAATGAGGTTTTGACTATTAGTTAAGATAAACGACATTTTTTAAATTGTTCTGTACATAGCATTTGCCATACCATGCTACTCCATACATCTCGCAATACAAGTCCATTTTCATGGAAAGCATCATCTCACAATATGTCTATTAAGGAGATTAAAAGTGTAGTTATTACAACATTTTCACTTCGTGCCTCTGCTTTAATGATAAAAAAGTGAATAACTAGTTATAGTACACCACTCAATAGGTGTATGCATGGTTTAGTAACATTTTTTAGATTTAGTTTCTCCTTGGTTTGTGTGTATGATGAGCTTAGACTTATACCCAATTAGCTTTGACCGCTATTTTTTAGAAAATACTTTTCAAGACAAACTACACCAATGGTTTTCATGTATCCAATTTAAATATTTAAAAAGGTATTGAAAGTCAAAATTTTAAAAAATTGACTGCACTTATGCCCAAAATGATAACTATTTGTGATTAAATTGGGTATAAGTCTAAGCTCACCATACACAAAGACCAAGAAAAAAACTAAATCTAAAAAATGTTACTAAACCATGCATACCCCTATTGAGTGGTGTACTATAACTAGTTACTAGAAGGGTGCCCGTGCGTTGCAACGGATATGAAAAAGTGATATATACCATCTAAACATGATACCAAGCAATACAACGAACATCAATTTTCTCTTACACATATCAAGCTAATTACATAAAAGAAAGTTCATTGATATCTTCAAAAATTGTCCAACCAATATTCTTAAAAACAATCTTTAAACAAAAGAGAGTATCATAGGCATGAGACATCTAAGACATTTTTTACAAAAATATATCTACATGTCAAACCACCGTCACATCTAGCGACTGGGGTCCTGATTCTGGGTGAGTATCCCAGCTCCGGTCAACACAGAAGAAACATCCAACCCCTAGAGTTTATGTCAAGAGCTGTTAAGATGCTGCAACGGAAACAAAGATCAAAATCATCCACCAGATAGAAGACTAAACAAAAAGAGTGGATCAATCACACGGCATTCTTACTATTACTATAGATGGCCACTATCATTATGAGGCAGCATCTTGACTTCCATTCCCAGATTCTGCAACATTTTTTGGTTAGTCAGCGGTCCACAATAAGGGATCATTATGATATCAAGAGCAAGCAAAAGATAATAAATACCGTGAATAGCTGCCAAATTGTCGTCGTTGTACACTTCGAGAGGTGAGCCGTGCACAGATAAGAGCATCTCACCATTCTTGGGTAACCTTACAGTTTCCGGTGTCATGCCAAAAGGGAGTCGATTACTCACAGCCCGTTCTTTAGTTCCATCGCTTTTATTTATTCGTTTATTTATTTGTTGGCCTGCGTGCCATTTAATTTTGTAACTCTGGATATTTAATATTAATATATTACGTTGAATATACTGTGAATTTATTTTACTGTGTGCACTAGTTTTTTTGAACTAGTATAAAATACACAAGGATTTCAGAATTATCTTTCCGGGTCCGACAACGACGCCGTCGGGTTCCGGTACTACTGGTCTTCGTGCGGCACCCGAAGTGGCGCCCCGACGAGCTCCCCTGGGAGCAGTGGACGCACTCGCCCGAGGTCGCCGTCCAGGCCAGCATGGACCAGCGGCTCGACAAGTGGAGCCTCATGGGCCGGCTCGGCAACCCGACGCGCGAGCTGATCACGCGGTGCGCGGCCTGGATGCTCCCCGGTCATCATATACGGGTGTGTTTGGTTACCTGCACCATCATAGCTTGTTTCGTATGAGCCATTCAGGCTAGCCTTGACCTGACTGAGTGGATGCAAGTTAAGTTGTTTGGTTGCTTGTTTGTGCATCTCACGGGCCTGCATTAGAGAGAAGTCTAATTTCTGTGTTTCTTCCATCCTGTATGAGTGGGTGCAATTGCATCCACCTGGGCAGGATGAACAGGAAACCAAACATGTGTCTACTAGATACAGTTACATCCACTCATACAATTCAGACACCATGCAGGCAACCAAACACACCCTACGTGAATACGTGAAGCGTCCGCTGTATCAGACGAGGTTCGAGCCACAGGAGGATTTCTTCCGCCGGCTCCGCCCGTTGGTTGATCCCGCGACCGAGAACCAGTTCTCTTTCGATCTTGAGCAGGATGGCCAGGTCAATTAGCAGGTCTTGTCAATTTTGAACTGTCCTTAGGGTATAGTTGGTCATTATGTAATTCTTCCTCTGCTGAAGTTTTAATGAGATTTTGAGAATAGAAGCTACCGTGATATTTACAATAGTTTGTTCTTCGTAATGAAGTTGGGCTTTGGCTTGATTCTTCTGTGAGGTCGATTCTGACTGGGATGGTTATTAGAACAACTGTTACTATCTGGCAATATGGCATAATGGGTACCAAGTGATTTCCATGTCACTTCCTCCAGCGCAATGACATCTGAAACAAGAACAACTCACCCAACTTGGGCCTGATAGCAAAACAAAATGTCCAACCAAAACTCACAAGAATGGCCAAGCACAAAGGCCTACAACGAGCTGGGCATCAAGGCCACGCCCAGTAAAAATGGGGTCGCTGCACCAGGCAAGTTGCTTGCCCATAAAAAGAATCAGCAATTCAATGTTTATCCGAAGCAGATTGCATAATGAGCACTTGTTTCAAGCAGCTATCTAGTGCTCAACATATTTCTGGGAAGACTTACAGGGTATATTACGACAAAGTATCTCATCCAATTAAAACAATGGCTATCTTATCTCACAGATTAAATGTGGAGTTCTACCCATCTAATAAGCCTTTTCCCCTGAAGATATTCTGAACATCTAGTGCAGTGCATGGCTATAAAATTGCCCGACATCCATAGTGCAGCAGGAATTGCCATTCCATTTGGCCTTTCACAAAAGCTAGTAAAAAGCCGTGACAAGAACTCTGCATGCCGACAAATCAACATGATTTCAGCATCCCATCCCCTGGAAATTCCCTGTGAGAGCCTTCAAGAATCTGCAGCGCCAACTTTACATTCAAAATGAGTTGTAAAGCGCGGCGATCAAATTCCTATCCATGATCAAAAGGGCCCTTGCCGTGAAATATAAAATCTCTTTCAAGTCTTTCAAAAGGTAAATGATCAGCAGACAGGATTAGAGGCCTACACATGAGATTAGACTAAACAATGGATAAGAGGCTTCAGCTAGAATGCTCTTTAGGCAGCCATAAGTAGAAAAGATTTAACCTAATGCATGCACGAAAGCAAAGCTTAAAATCCACCAATTTGCTCTAGATCTCTTTTGGTAATTACACCAACCAATAACGAATAACTGCAGCACTCACTATAGTCTGGAAGAAGTAATGCTGGGAGTTGCTCAACTGTTCCTCACCAATGGCAGCTGGTTTGTATCATCTGCAAGCACTATTCCAACTGCAACTCATGATGCAATTTCTCGAGAGACTGAGAGCTAATAATTCACCGGTCAATGGAATTCTCCCCTGCTCTGTGCCAAAGCCCATTGTTCCACATGGGACGGCCCTGGCACTGTAGCCGCAAGCAAGTGGTTAGAGCTAGCAACACCTTTTGCAAGGGATGGTAATTTTGTGTTGGACCAGCACTGGATCAGTTAAGGTTTTGCAACTTTCAATTGCTTCATAAACAGAAGTTGGAAGAATCTCAAGGCATAGAGGCACAATGCCTTCCCACGTCTTGCGAAGTTCTGACTTTCTGATATCTGAACTTCTGGTGTTTACACCAGCATTTATACGGGTACCAATTAGCCATCAGTATCTCCATGTTATAAACATGGACAGAGACAGGTGCTTGAGATTGGAACCCCTCAGCATTATCATTCTACACTCTTACCTACAGTTTGCTACAGAGTTTTTTAGATCAAGAGGACATCAGGCTGATGCCCCAGTTTTCCATTCAAGAAAAACCCAAGACAGAGTTTGCTACAGAGTCAGGCTGAAGTGAGCCCCAGTTTGCACTGGACATCCACTGGATTCTCGCACACTGCCGATACGGGACACTACACTACAGCTCTACAATCTATGACCCATGAGTTGTACATCTTTGCTCCAGCATCGCAGTACTGCACGCATGGCAATGATGCTAGGGAAGTTCCACAACATCGTATCCATGACACCCTCATCCTGCTGCCTTTTTCAAAAAAAAAAATCTCCATTGCAGTAGTGGCCACCCAACATCTCATGTTCTCCCACAGAAGCCTTCGCGTTTTATTCGATTTGATCACCAATAAAATATTTGGGATAAACCTTAGGTATCTCCTCCTTGCAACAGTGCTTTTAAGTGGTTCAAATATAAAATCCAGCACCTAAAAGTGCATGCTCAAACTTCCCAAGTATTTTAGGACGGTTATGCTGGCAATTCTCTACCGTATATAAAGGCTCCGAGGTCCCCATTTTGATTCCATCTTCTTTGTGTGCACGTAAAGCACAGGCGAAGCTAATGATCCACTCCACTATTGTTCCTCCCAAAAGCCACTAATATGCTTGTTTAAGTAAGCATTTAAAGTATTAAACTCACTGCCTTTCTCTGTGACACCTGTCTTGTCTAAGATTTTTTTTCAGCTAAAAGTTGATTTGATCAAGGACCTGGTTCCTGCTAAGACATTCTATACGGCTGCAGGTGGGCATCAGAAAGAGAGGCCGCAGCTGCATAACCACCAGAGATCAAAGCACCACACTGTATAAGTCTCTGATCCACGCCTTTTACCAGTTGCTTCTGGCGAACTAGCTTGGCTTCTTGCTTGGCCATGGAGCCGGAAAGAGGCCTGATTGCCTGCGAAGACTCGCCTCCGGAGCCGCCGATGGACCTGCTCTCGAGCGCGTGGTGCAGCTCGGCTATCCAAGTTCTTCAGACCGTACCCAAGGATTGCTCGATGGCACTGGTGGAGAACCCGGTCATGGCACCTGACAATGATAGGAGAGACCTGTTGCTGGTAAGTGTTACTTCAGCACTGTAGCAAATGCTTTGTCGAAATATTACGCTGAAGGTGAAAATTGAGCCGCGTAGCAAACCATATTCGGGTGCTCTGCAGAAGAATGATCGTAGCTTGGTTGTCGACGGTAGCAGTTTCAGCGCGCCTCAGTGGAAATACGATGATCTGAAGGTACAGAGTCTACGCAATGTGATGTGTTCATGTCTATACACAAGCTTCGTTTTAGCCTGATCTCAAGTGTGTTTGTTTTTACGGTGTTCTTTCTTTTTCCAGTCATGGATATGGCTGCAGAAGGCAATTCATCCAGAATTGGATTATGATCTCTGCCTCAAGAAGAAATGGGTGAGTGAAAGAACAATAGAGTATATAATTACCATGTTCTAGAAAACAAAACATAATCGAGATGCAGCTGGAACAAATCGTGTATGCTTATATGCTTTTCTTTTTAAAAGTTGTATAAATATTAAAACATAAATGAATTGCAGACGTCACTTGTTTTAAGATTTATGCCGCTTATATTGAGAGGGAAAGTATAGAAGCACGTTACAATTGCGAGAAGGCAGACACACTTCTTTCCAAGTTTCTTTTCTTTCTTTTTGAGAAATTTTACGGTGGATTATACTTGTAGTATAAAATGTGTAGTAGAAATCACATCTAACCGTTGATTTGTTAAGGGTGTTTCTACTACTGTACTACCAGGTGTAGTATAAGTAAATTTTAGTTAATCTGATCCATTAGATCGAAAAGAATGAACGGTTCATACTGCACCAGAACTCTTGTTTTTCCATAAGAAGCGGCTTGTTGATTGATTTCAACTTTTCTAGTAATGCGCGGATCCAGGAAATGGTGTACTATATTTGCTATTTTTGATGATTTTCTTCGAGCGTAAGGATTTGAACTCGTGCATGCAGCTCCCGCGCAAGATGGCGCCATGGAGCGGCATCTCGCTCAAGAAGTGGGTAAAGGAGCGGAAGCAGAAGCGCAAGGAGGAGGCGCGCCTGCACAAGGCCGAGGTCCACGCCGCCGTGTCCGTCGCCGGAGTCGCGGCCGTGCTGGCCGCCATCGCAGCGGAGAACTCCGCTCCGGCGCAGGGATCGGCGGCGATGAGGCAGACAGCGGTGGCGTCCGCGGCAGCGCTCGTCGCGGCGCAGTGCGCGAAAGTGGCCGAGGCTGCGGGCGCCACGCGGGACCAGGTCTCCGCGGCCGTCAACGCCGCCGCGGCCGCCACGGACGCCAGCAACATCATCACGGTCACCGCGGCCGCCGCCACTTGTAAGCCTCAACCACCGTCCTTGAACAACGTCTTAACTCTTAAGCCACCAAGAATCTCTTCGTCTCAAAATCATTTCTTTGTGTCGGACAGCGCTGCGGGGAGCCGCGGCGCTGCGAGGAAGGCGCGGCGGCCTTGGACAGGACGAGAGGGCGGACCAGGCGGGCTCGGGGTCGGGGGTGTCTCAGGATGACCTCGACTTCGACTTCAACTACGCGAGGTCCAAGGCGGCGCTGGCCAAGGGTGACGAGATGTTCGTCGCGATGCCGGACGGTAAGCCACCGTCGCATGCTCCATGTCAAATCGTGCATCCAATCGCCTGTCAAACCGAAGACCTGAGCGTTGTCTTGCCGTGCAGGGAAGTGGAAGCTGCACACGGCGTCCGCAGCCTCGAACAAGAACGGCAAGGTCGTCCTGCGGATCAAGAAGATGAGCCTGGTCATGGCGTTCTCCAACGCGAAAGAAAGTAAGCAGCAGCAAGGCACCAACCACCTCCATTCCCTTCTCTTCTTCAGACAAACTAACATCCGAGCTACGCGTTCATGGTGTGGGCTATCACGCGCGAACAAACAGGTGTGATCCACGATGTGAGCCCGTGCACCCCGGAGAAGCCGAGCCGCGAGGAGGACGCGACGTACCCGATCGAGGTCTCGACGAGCAAGGGCAAGGTGGAGCTCCGCGCCGACGACTACGCCGTGTACAAGAGGTGGGTCACGGCGGTGAACCACATGCTCACCGCGTCCAACGCCATCACCAGGCACGAGCCCCGGCCCCATCGGAACTGACCGGCCGACGTCGACACCAATGCGACCGGCCGCAAGTAACAACACGCACTACGGCCTCCGTGTTGTTGAGGCGGGCATTCATGTATCGACGCTTTTCAGCAGACGAACTGTCCAAACTTCAGTTCAGACACACTACTATGTTTCAGTTATTCAGAGTTTGTGTTACCAGGTTTAGTCCCTCTCGACTGTAAGAAATGAAAGGACTCGTCTATTAAACACTTCATGAATAAAGAATTAGGATAAGATAAGTATAATCATCTTCTAACCGTGCTCCATGAATGCTCACCTGCACGTGACAGTTTAGTCACGACACTTAAAATGGCTTAGTTCCACTTGTTGTGCACCTACGTGAGGAACCCTTTCTACGTAGTGTATTTTAAATTGCACTCGTTCATCCGTACGTATCAAGTATTTCACGAAATTCTTAATATTGCTCTATCTATGTACAAAAACGATTGATACTCTACACAGCTAATTAATCTGGTTGCTAAATCATGTATCTAAAAAACTATCGATATTCTACACATCTAATTACTTACAAACCTAATTAATCCGGTCGCTATATCGTGTATCTAAAATAAGTATGGCTATTCGACGCAGCTAATTAGTTACAAATCTAATTACTCTGATCGCTAAATCGTGTATCTAAAAAAATATTGTTATTCTACACAACTAATTACTTACAAACCTAATTAATCTGGCCGCTACATCGTGTATCTAAAATAAATACTGCTATTCGACGCAGCTAATTACTTACAAATCTAATTACTCTGATCGCTAAATCGTGTATCTAAGAAAATATTGCTATTCTACACAATAATTGTTTACAAACATAATTAATCTGGTCGCTACATCGTGTATCTAAAATAAGTACTGCTATTCGACACAGCTAATTACTTACAAATCTAATTACTCTGATCGCTAAATCATGTATCTAAAAAAATATTGCTATTCTACACAACTAATTACTTGCAAATCTAATTAATCTGATCGCTAAATCATCTCTACTATTATAAAGCAACAGTTGGTGGCAGTGGTGAGTTCTACCCACGTCATTAATTGCTCTACGCAAAAAACGAAGCGTTGCTTTAATTAGCCAGCTTTCGTAAGAAACGAAGTGTTAAAGATAGATGTTTGATCTTGTGAAATAATTTTTTTATTTTTTAATCTTTATTTTTCGTTATCAATTTTGTTTTTCGTAGCAATGCACGGGCATGTAACTAGTATATCTAAATTACAACTGCTACTCTACATAACTAATTATTTACAATCTAATTAATCTGGTCACTACAATGTATTTTTAAATTTAAATTTAAATAAACAAAAAAATATCAGCAAAATTACAGCACTATTCTTCCTCCTCCTCCTCCTCCCATCTTCTTGCTCCTCCTCCAGCTCTCTTTTTCTTCCTCCTCCTTCCCCTCTTTCTCTCCTTTCTTTCTTTCTTCTGCTGCTCAATTCGTTCTGTTCTGCTCGCTACGGCAGGAGTAAAATTGCCCCTCTGTCGTCATTTCAACTGGCGACAGAGAGACAAATGGCGCCGGAGGGCCTGCGGCATATTAATTCTATAAATCTTAATTAAAATAATGTTATTTTAAAAAAATTCGCTTTAAGCTTGCTGTCCAAAGCTATAAGCTAGCTCCTTACAGAGTTGTATTCGGCGGACAATGAAATTTAGAAGTTACCCAAGTCAACTACACATAAACAGTACATCGATCCTGTTAGGAATATGACTTGATCTAATCTAATCTTAACAAACTCGAAATCTTTGCCTTCCACGACTCGGACTCCTTGGCTATAAATAGCCACCCCTATGTACATGTAAAGATCGAATCATCATACAGTGATCTTTGTCTCCCGTGATTTTTTACCCGCAAGGATTTTTCACGTAAAACTTATGTCTCCTCATTGTGTGCGTGTGCATGTGTTGTGCGTGACCTAACCTAACCCTAACAGATCCAACGTGATAGCGTTTGTGTAGCAGTACGTGACGGCAAAAGGGCACCGCCCTACTCTATGCAGAATATTTTGCGGGGTCGATCTCCACGTAAGGACTACCATCACGCGGCATCACCGTCCGATAAAAAGCGGGATGGACATGACAGCATAGAAGTTCTCCGGTACCAGCTGCCCACCCTGCACTAAAGACTAGCTAAGCCAAGCCCGATCTCTGATCCCAAGGTTTTTCTTCTGTTACACTGAACCAGGCATGAGTACAAGCTGCAGAAGAGAACAAAAATGGAGTGTCGCAGAGCGCAGAGAGTAAATAAATGCAGTTATGCAGGAGGAGGAGGAGGAGGCAGGTAGAGCGAGCCGAGCCCATGCCCATGTCGCCGATTTAACGTCGGGCATTGATGGAGCTCAGGGCCTCGCATCTCATGGCTCGATGCATGGCCTCAACCGAATTTAAGCTACCATCGCCGAGTTGGTGTATCTGCTGCCGGTAAGCCTCAGCGTCTGCATCCGCTGCCAAACCAGGGAAAACTCTTCGCCATCATCGCGCACGCCGGCCGGCTCGATCACAAGCCTGACACGCACGAGATCGATCACGGCGTGGGTGTCTGTGTGGCGTGTGTACGGAACGAAGAGATTCGATGCCGACGCGCCCCCATGGCTGAGCGGTGCTCAGGTTTCTGGGGTCTCTGGTACGCTACGCCCTCCCGATGAGTGGCCAGCCATGGATACGTACGGCTGAATTCAGCTGGCGTGAGTTGATCTTACGAGCCAACGGAAGCTTTATCCTCCCCTAAATACGCATCAAATTAACTCCTTTCGCTGCAGCGCTCACAAAACCATGTTCCATCCTTTTTCGGCTATCATCGTCTTGGGCTCGGACACCCGCGCTTTTCCGCCCTTCTGCACCCCGCCATTTATGACTCCCATCTTCGCTCTTCACAGCCCCATCCTTCCCCTGCTATTTAAGGGCTTCTCCTCCCTAGCCCTCTTCTTCAAAGTACACGACCATACCTGATCAGCTCTTCACCTCTGGCATTGCAATGCCAAACCCAGACATCCCTCGCTCCCTCCATGCCAATCCAGGCTTCTTGGCTGGCCATTGGCCAATGTTCTCCTACATGATCTGGTTCCTTAATACCTGGTTCAACAAGGGGACGTCCAAGCCTTGTATCTACTGCTGTGCGCCGCGCTGATCTACGACCGGCTCTATCCTCTCTGAGCTCATCAATCATCTACCCCGTCTCCGCCGTATACCTTCGCCGACCGCTGTGCTATAATTGGATTGGATGAAGACTTAATAAGGTCCAAGGAGCATCCATTCTTGACCTTGCAAGGCTTTACCTTACAAGACACCCTTCTGCACATTGTCTTCGCCACTCTCACCGCTACCAGCCCTCTCCTCTCTCGTCTTCCCGTCTATCCCTCTTGAGCTTGTAGGCATCAAACGAGTAGATTTTACGTTTCCCTCTTGAGCTTGTAGGCATCAAACGAGTAGGTTTTTACATGTGACGCTGTTATCTTTGCTTTGCCTGGTAAGAGCTTAGTTTGTTGCGTTTTGTGCTTTGCACTTCAATCATCTACTTTTCGTTGTTGTTCTTCTTTCTCTGGTAGTCGTTTGTTTGCGTCGGCATGATAAGATAGACAAGATCTTTACTTGTTCCCTGTAAGCCTGAGATTGTAATGTGGAACTCCTACGCTGTGCTACTCTTTTTGGGGAAGGACGCTATGAACACAAGCTTCCCTCTCTAGAGTAGAACGAAAACAATTGCCTTCAGAAATGAAATCTACCTCTGCAGTTGCGTCTTGTGAGAAAGGAAGGATGCAAGTTAATTAGCAGAAAGTGCAGCTAAACATCATACATCCACATAAAAAGTTAACGCAATCTTTGCTGGGCATATTTGCACGGATGTATGCACAGTACGTTCTTACTATGTTCTGTATCATCTGACTGAACATTGCTATGGCCACAGCCATACAGAACGAACACTGGTGTGCCTCAGGTCATTCAGAAGTCAGAACTCACATTAACTAACAAATAGGTCTACTTCTCAGATTGCATCAATCACTATTTTCCGAACCCAAGGTGAATATATGATTATATGACAAAAACTAGCGTGATCAAATTTGACCCAGTTTACCGCATAAACAGAAATCAAGTCCTGCCTTCATCGCATGCAATGCAAGCCGATATCTGTCGGGGACATCTATCTGATGAATATTCACTCCATATTAATACGAATGGAACAGTCCCATGTAAGAAAAAGTTTTATTATACTTTTTAGCCCCTTTTGCCATCCAAACTGAACATTACTCAGATCCCAGGACAGACAGAGATATAGGCAATGAACAACAATGCCTCAGTTTAGAATATGTTTGAATAAAAATATGTGAATAAACAGGTCTGAATAACCACGCTGAATTATTAGTGCAACATAAAGAAAAGCATCACATGCTGTTTTGCAGCGACTGCAGGAAGAATACAAGACAGAAGCATAAATTGAAACCAGAAGATAACAGTGGCACTGGTGAAAGCAGTAAAGTGGTCCGAGGTGACTCTCAAACAGAAGATTTAGAGGGGCCCTGCAAATGTCCCGTTCTCCCTCTGCTCATTCCACTTCTCAACCTGATTCAGTGAGACGTGCAAAGCTGATGATACTGAAGAAAACAAACTAAATATTGCTCCTATTAACACGAAAAGTTCCCCTTTATGCATTTGCAAGTGAGTTGTTTTTATAACCAAAGAGATGTTAATATGATCCAGCACTCCAATGAAACATTAAAGGATATAGGAATAGATGAACTGCTGGGAGCTAAATGTAAAACACAACATTGAATTTGAACCCTCAAAAGGCTTCAAGAAACAGTCCATTGAAAACAAAATAGTATCTTCAGCAGCTGTAAATAAGCCCAAGAAAAAAAAAATGATAAATTAGCATAAGAGCTGTATGACAAATCAAGTGCTTGTTAGTTTCTGATATGGAAACAATATAACGCTTTCTATGTGCCTTGTTTTTCTTTTACAATGTTATGTAATACGGTCATTTCATCAATGTTGATCATCTTGCCTGATGCATCAATTTAACTCTCAAGCAGGAAATAGATGAATAATTTCAATGAAATTATTTCATTGGCAAGAAATATACTGGGTTTACTCTTGCCAAATCATAATGATTATACATTAGAAGATCACAGATGCAGTCTGCAAACTGCTGACCAACAGGAGCATATTATTACTACTGAAGCATCAAGCTGACTTAGAAATTTTAATAGTACAAACCAAGGATTTAAATCGTGGTTCGCGGTCCGTCATGGTGAGAGATATGAAAAAGCTATCGTGGCTATTGAGGGCTATCGCGGAAGCTATGCTAGACGTCGTGGTTTACTATAATATACATATTTTTTTACTATTTCAAGTATGTGGTATTGGTAATTTATATATAATGAACCATATTTAAATTTGGAATACATATTACGATTGTTATATATTAGTCGTACAATGCGTAACAGAAAACAATCTATATAATTATGTAAATTTAGGGGATGGATTTGGATTTTAACAAATATTTATTATTTCTAGGAGCCAAATTAATTCAATTTAAAAATAACAAATATGATAAAAGAAGAAGATCAAGAACAAAACACAATTAATGTTTAGAAATATAAAGACAATTGACACATGTAGCATAGCGGAGCTATCGTGGCTATGAAAATAGTGGAGATAGATGTCAATATAGCGGCTATAGCAGCTGTAGCTGTGTTTGCATAATTTTATTCAATCACGTAGAGTTTTATGTCTGAAAATGCAGGCTATTTAAATCACTGGTACAAACCAAATATACCAAAGAGAAACACCATGTGCTACTTTTTACTTCTACCAAATGATACACTGACACTGACAGAAACAGCAAACTTCATGTTCTATGACCTAGTAATTCATATTATAGACGGCTTTCAAATCCAGAAGCAATATTCTGGAATTAGATTTAGTGATAATTCAGAATACTTTTCTTACTTCTGGCAGTTCATGCATCTACTATTGTGCCAAAAAACTAAGGTCACCCGGATCATAATCAACCTTTCTGATATTATGCATTTGCAGTTGAAAATAATGAAAAATAGTGGTGGTTGACTGGTTGTCATATAGCATAGCAACAGACAGAAAAAGCACTCACCCATTCTCCTGGGCAAAGAGACCGGTAGTACTTGGCAAATTTCTCACAATCAGCAGCTGCTTCCCCTTTGGCATTCACACACCTGGTTTCATGAAAGTTCAAAGAGTAAAGAATTGGACTAGCATATTTTGCACATGTAAAATTATTGCATCTGATATACCTGTGGTACTCAACATAGCGTGTGAAACAGTGCCTAGTTTGGTTTGTTGTAGGAAAGCGGAAGTCAGCAGGTGCTGTTTTCAACTCAATCTGGTAAACAAGCAAAATATGAACTGGTAAGAGTGGAACAGCACAATTGAAGCCAACCAATGTGAGACCAAATCTTGGAGAACAATTAGAGGATGTGAAAAGAAACTTGAAAAACAGGGATCGATAAAACAATAACTACAATGATAAAATTTTCAAGAAGTGAAACATGGATAATATGTGCGAGCAGGATAGCCCATTTCACTTAATATACACACTATAACCCAAGGGCAATGACACCTTGATGAAACCGGTAGCGAGTTTTTCTCTTTGCATAAGGTGAGGAAGTCTTGCAAACGGTCAGGACAACGAGATGCACTGTACAAGCAGCATTGGCTAATTTTCCAACAGATAACCAACCCAATCACCCTACCCATCTTCCGAACTCTCTCTATCGGTCTAGCCCACCTATCAACATCAGACTTTAAGCCGATATATCATGCGGTTCTGAGTTCTTGCAACCTGATGATGTCATGCAGATTGACACCCTACAATGGTACATCCGATGCCCATCAGACCTGAAATGAAGAATTCAAACTCCACCAAAAATTCACCACTGATGCTGGGGACGCATCAGCATTACACGACCAAACAGTGTTAACAATTCACCGCGCAATCCTTCCAGCGATCTAGCCCTATCTACGCACAAAATTCCGTAATTCCATTCGCACCGCCGCGCCCGGGGGGGGGGGGGGGTTCAAACAAACCCCACCAAATCACCAAGGAATAGAAGGACCTAGGGCTCAGAGACAACACAGTTATCAAACTACGATTCACATCACGAGCGGACATCGCACATGGATCAGATCCACATCACGAGGAGCCAACTCTAAGCGCGCGATCGACGAACCAACCTGGAGGGCTCTACAAACGAATGTAACCATTTCGCGCCGGAAACGAATGTTCCACAACGATCCTACGGAATACTCGACCGGGAGAGGGAGGGTTCTAGAAGATTCTCTCACCTCGGCCATCGCGTGGGTTGGATGGAGGCCGGAGACCGGAGGTGAGGAAGGAATCGCGGCGTCGCGGAGCGGAGGGTCGAGCGGAAGGAGGACGAGGAGGAGAGGCGTGCGCCCGGTCAAGGTGGAGGCTTAGTATTCATCTCTGGCCCGTGAGGGTTTACTAGGCCTGTAGAATGAGCTTGTGGATGCCCAGTTTTCCGGCCCAACCTGGGGATGGATATAAGTTTTATTTTTCCTTTTTTGAGAAAAAAATTGCAAGGAGAAGGAAGGGTTTGCATCCCGCATCATACACACCAAGATGGCGTTTTGTGGTAGTAGTAATTTTGGAAAATCACAGTTTAACCCCATGAATCTTTAGTAATTTAGAAAGAGCTAATGAATTCTGTAAATTAATGATAAATCCTAGAAATTAGGGGAGCAATCAGATCGTATAGATGCTGATCAATATGTTCGGTTTGAATTGGGTTAGTAGTGTCGGATAATTTTTGGATTCGGTATTGGTTTTGAATAGTTCGTTTTGGATTCGTTATCGGATTCAGGATATCACTATCCATTGGATCGAGATCTCTAGTTGGGAGAGAATACCATATCAGAAAGGTACTTTTACAATTTTGTTGGATTAACTGATAAAATAACTTGTTAAATTATGCTAATCATGTTGCATGTTGAAATTATAAGGTTACTAATCATTGCTATATGAGTACTATATATGTATATATATATATATATATTCGCACGATATTCGATAAAAAAATATTTATTACCATATCGATTTTATTTTATATTTTATCCGCATTTGATTCTAAGTAAAAAAGAATATGGTTTAGAGTACGGAAATAGCCGGACCAACGAGACCTACCCAGGGTTCAAAATTTCGGTTTAGGGTAGAATCTCGTCACTCACCGAAATCTGATTTTTCGCAGAGATCTTGTTATTTCGGACAAAATTCGAACGGAATTCAAGAAGCAAAATTTAAATCCGGTTTTTTAACCGAAATTTCCGAGATTTCGGTTGATTTAGACGAATTTTCGTCCAAAATTCCGAAATCTCGGCGAAATTTCCCGGTTCTATCACACTTTCTATTTTTTAGGGTTTTTTTAACTTCGCGGAAATTATGATCTACCGACTGTCCCACATGCGAAATGACGTGAAGAACTCAATTCGGTTAAAATCCGATCAATTACGGTTAAATCCGGTCAACTTTTATACAAATCTCGGTCAATTTTACCGATATTGCGGTTAAATTCACCGAAATCTCGACGAGATATTAATGCACTGTAGCGCTTTAATTTTTTTAAGGTTTTTTTTTTAATTTCGCCGAGATTATAAAACTCGAAAAGGCCCGAAATCCGAAATTTCGTCAAAATCTCGCCGAGATTTTGCTACCATCCAGACCTTGACCATCTCCAACCGTGTCCCTTCCCCTCTCTCTTTTCCTCAGCGAAGGGATTCCCATTTCCTTCAGTATTTCCCAATGATTCTCTTGCAAGATTCCCATTGAAGGGATTCTCTCCCATTCATACAGCGAGGATTCTCTCTCTTTTCCCTATACAATTCTCTTTAAAGGGAATTTGTTGGAGATGAGAAAAAATAAAAGGAATAAGAATAAGTAAAGGGAATAGGGAAGGGAATGAAATGAAAGAAATATAGTTGGAGATGGTAAAAAAGATATACAATTCCCTTCAGCGTACAGGGAATCTCTTTCCCTATGCGCCGCTCTCTCCGGTCTCCGCGAAGCCACCTGGAAGCTTCCCAGGCCTACCGCGCCGAGTCAGCCACCACCTGGCCCCCGAATCCAGCTCCGACAGATGGGTCCGACCTGTCATCCGGACACTCGCCCGGAAACAGTCGGAACCTCAAAGAAACTCCCTCAAAGGCGACAGATCTCTCTCGCTAGACCCGGTCCACCATGGCCCAGGCGCTCACAGCCGCGAATCCCACGAAGGGTGGGACCCACCGTACGCCAACAGGTCCACGAGCCTCCACGCGGGGCGGTCCGTCTGTCACGGAGAACCCGGCTCCGTCCAGGCGCGCTATAAATACCGGGCCAAATCAGGGCTTCCCTTCTCAGCCGCACGCTTAAGAATTCCCCCCCTCCCCGACCTCCCGCCGCCGCTCTCTTGCAGAGAAGAGATCCACGAGCTCTAGAGAGAATTTTTCGCAAATCTTGGTTCGAGATCTGCGTCGAGAAGGGTTGCAAGGGGGGTTCGTGAGATCGGAATCGGACCACGCGGGCGCGCTCGGGATTGGGGGGGTTCCGTACATAGCTTCGTGGAACTGTAAGTTTCGTCGGTAAATCCCCTTTTTTACTTTTGGGCTGCAGTAGCGTGCAGATTCGTGATTTGTAGGACATGTTATGTGCGGTGGTTGTTAATTTGTCGGTTTTGTGATTCTGATATGCGTAAGAAAACTAATCTTGCGAGTAGGACGGGTAGTTTTATGTGATTTAGGCCTAATTTCTTCTGGGCTGATGAGTTCGTTAGCGGTTACCGTTTTACTGTAAAGATTAAACACTGTGACGGTGCTATTTTTACTAATATTCTGTATATTTTTTGGGGAAAAGATGCATACAATGGGAATCTAAATTCAGTCGAGAACACAAGTGATTTGTCAAAGGATGGCATTGCGGTCTGTAGGAATTGAATAATATTAGATTTTGGGACCATTGAGTCGCTTCTGGTTGATATAAATAATTTAGGCACATGTGCTCATAGTTTGGAATTGGTTGTATGATTCTGTACCTGTCAATACTTGGGTATTCTGTTACGATTGCTACTTGAAATCATCTCATAATTTCTCTTGTTGCGTAAATAATCGATGTTCTTGTCTAGCTTTTATATTCTACAAAAAAAAATGCATATCCTTTCTGGACAATGAACGTTTGTTTGAATGTGTTGTGTTACTCCATCTTTCCCCTTGTGCAGTAAGTTGATGTACTAATGGAGTCAAAGGGTGGCAAGAAGAAGTCTAGCAGTAGTCGTTCCTTGATGTACGAAGCTCCCCTCGGCTACAGCATTGAGGACGTTCGACCTGCCGGAGGCGTCAAGAAGTTCCAGTCTGCTGCTTACTCCAACGTAAGGATCAAAAACAAATATTTACTTCATTCCAGCATCGAATTTTAGATATGTTGCTAACCAAGTCAATTGTTTCCTTCTCTTGCAGTGCGCGAAGAAGCCATCCTGATACCCCTTTCGGCTTCCCCATCCTAGTTGTTTAGGATTTCTCTGCATTTCTTTTCTAACTCTGTTTCTGACCAATCTCTCTGGCTAGCTGCTTCTGATAATCGACGAGTTCTCTAGTCTTGCTCCCTGCACTCCTCCCTCCATCTCCAGCACTGTGTTCTGACTCACTTGCTCCAATGGATGTCCTTTCTGTTGCTAACCCTCCCCCGGTCTCGGCGATCGGATTCGAGGGCTATGAGAAGCGCCTTGAGATAACCTTCTCGGAGGCGCCTGTCTTTGTTGACCCTCATGGTCGAGGCTTGCGCGCCCTCTCCAGGGCCCAGATTGACTCTGTTCTGGATCTTGCACGGTGCACCATTGTGTCCGAGCTCTCCAACAAGGACTTCGACTCCTACGTCCTTTCCGAGTCGAGCCTCTTTATCTACCCTCGTAAGTTTGTGATCAAGACCTGTGGGACGACCATGCTCCTGCTCACCATTCCAAGGATTCTTGAGCTTGCTGAAGAGCTGTCTATGCCACTTGCTGCTGTGAAGTACTCTCGTGGGATGTTCATCTTCCCTAGCGCACAGCCTGCTCCCCACAGGAGCTTCTCTGAGGAGGTTGCTGTCCTAAACTGCTACTTTGGCGGCCTGAAATCTGGTGGCAATGCTTATGTGATTGGAGATCCAGCAAAGCCTGGCCAGAAGTGGCACATCTACTATGCCACCCAGCACCCTGAGCAGCCTATGGTTACCCTTGAGATGTGCATGACTGGACTGGACAAGAAGAAAGCTTCTGTCTTTTTCAAGACGTCTGCTGATGGCCACACCACATGCGCTAAGGAAATGACAAAGCTCTCGGGTATCTCTGACATTATCCCGGAAATGGAGATCTGCGACTTTGACTTCGAACCCTGCGGCTACTCCATGAATGCAATCCATGGCTCTGCACACTCAACCATTCATGTGACCCCTGAGGATGGCTTCAGCTATGCCAGCTACGAGGTTATGGGCATCGACGCTTCTGCTCTCTCTTATGGGGACCTTGTCAAGAGGGTCCTTGGGTGCTTTGGTCCTTCAGAGTTATCTGTTGCTGTTACCATCTTTGGTGGACGCGGCCATGCCGGGACATGGGGGAAGAAGCTTGATGCTGAGGCTTATGACTGCAACAACATGGTAGAGCAGGAGCTTCCCTGCGGTGGCCTCCTGATTTACCAGAGCTTTGATGCCACCGACTACGTTACTGTTGCTGTTGGGAGTCCCAAATCTGTCCTGCACTGCATCGAGGGTGAGAATGTGGAGAATCCTGCCCTCGCCAAGGGCTGCAAACCGGCTAATCTTCTCTCCTGGGGAGAGGATTTGTTGGAGGAGGACGACGGAGTGTTTGATGAGTAAGACGACATGTTTCTGGTGATGATAAACTGTTGAGTTTTGTCCGTTGAAATTTGTTCTGATTTGTTGTCGTCGGCGTTTGGTTAATTCAGTGAAGCAGCCAGCCAGGCTATCATTAGTACTATTACTATCGTTTGTAAGCATGTGTTCTGACGATGTTCGACACATGCTGTGAAGTCTGAATAAATTAGAAGCTCTAGGTGGTCAGCTGCGTCTACCACAATGAGCGTATGTTTGGAGAAATGTTGTCGAAACATATGAATAAGTAATTGTTGTGACAAATTTCTTTGCCGTCACTACTGATTTCTGTTTGTTCATATATTGGGAACGGGAACTCCCAGCCGATGGAGTTCGATCCCTGGCTCAAATTTCGTGTACCCACGTTGAATAATTAAAATTGGATATACATACGTGTGTATTTAGTGGAATAGCACGAACGCGTTATAGAGGTATTAGAGCATTCGATCACTTCTTTAGCGCGCGTAACGCATGCATATGTAGAATAACACGTTATAACACGAACGTGTTGTAGAGGTATCAGAGCATTCAATCACTTCTTTAACGTGTATAAGGAACACATGTATATGTGATATGTGTGGATTACATACGTCTACCTTGTAACGCTAAAAAAATAAAAAATAAACTGAATAAAAATAGTCACATTCCTACCAACCCCCGGTGTACTATCATGAAAAAGTGTGTCAATCCGGCCAGGATTCTTGCAAGGCTGCTAGTGGTTGGGAACACATTTGTAACTTTCTGTTCGACGCTGTTGGCTATCTCGAATTCCAGAAAGTTGCCGACTCGCTGTTGATGACAACTTTGTTGCGCTCCACCGCGTTCTTCTTGTGATGAAGGCAGAGCTGTACCGATGTATATCGCAAAGTCAAAAGAGTAAGCCTTTATCTTTACAGCATCTGTAAAAATAGAAACAGCATGCCTGGCTGGGGGATTCAAGGTTTTGCTCCATTCATCTTTTGGCATCTAGCATTCACTTCGCTGTGGTGCTGGTCAAATGGGCCGCATGGCACGGTATGACCCGTTTCGACATGGTAAGCCAGTGGATCGTACTGTGCAACTCGCGGGCCAAACATGGTCCGGTGGCAGCCGTTCCGTGTCAGGCTGAGGTCAATCCATTTGACACAAAAAAAAAAAAAAACTGGATTTTTTTTAAAAAAAATAGAAAATTTGGAAGATTTGTAAAAGTTTTTTAATTTCTTTTTTAAAATCTAGAATAATTAGAAAACTCAAAGTAATGTAGAAATATTTTTGAAAAACTATGTACATTAGGAAAAGCTAAAAATATAAAAGCAAAATTCTAAAAAGACATAAATAATTGGAATTAAATAATAAATTTTATCAATATTTGGCTGTCTTGTTAACAACTTTGCCAAGTAAAAACCTAATATGAGAATATCTTGGCAAAGAAAAAAGAGTACACCCTATAGCACAATGATATATGACACAAAATTTTGTGAAGATTACAATTATTCTTCATGACTATCTAGATAAAGATTTTCAAATGTCGCCGCCAGCTCAACATTTTCTATAGTGTATTGAGCTCGTTGATCAGCTTGTTCCCAATCTTATACATCGAAAAGTATTTTCACCATCTCATTTATCATATTTGTTCTTCTCTCATCGATTATTTTTCGAGATAGATTGAAAGCAGATTCCGAAGAAAGTATAGAGACAGAAATTGTTAACACATCCTATGCTAATATGGAAAGCGCTAGATATATTATCTTGTGCTTATGCCACCATTGTAAAATGTTGAGGTCCTCCTTTTGCTGCTCTTGGTAGTTGATAGTATTGCTGTTGAGATGGGTGGCTAGCTCCCCACCACCTGTTGTTGTGTTCGCATTTGATGTTGTCTCCTTAAGGTAGAGCCACATGTGCTCCATATATTTTCCCCACGTAGTTTTTTTCTTACTTCACTGCATGTGAACTCCACCACACTTCTAACCGTACCTAGCATAAACTTGAGATAAGTTAGCATGGATATTTCAAAAACAACTAGAATAATCAGTGCACATTGCATCACTTAGAAGTGAGAATATTACGAATCATTGAACTTTAGCTCTAGTATCTAAAATAAATGCAAATGCATATAAGGAACTTCTTTTCAATATTTTAAAATTTTAGTTTTCATAGCACAAATTGTTGCACACAAAATCTTACAACTTTCGTGGTTCCTTAAGTGAGTAGCAATTTCTAGAATATAATGCGCAATTAAAGGAGAGGTTGAATAATAAACTCTAGATAAAGCAACAGTGAAATCATAAAAAAGTCTCAAAAATGATAGCAATTACTTAACAATACACCAATGTTATTCTGTGAGTAGCAGTTGACCATCCTGGTTACGATAGTGCATATTAATAAAAACAGAAAATGTGATCTTATATGATAGGAGTGACTTAAGCATCAAGAAAGTAGAGTTTTATCTAACTAGCATATCCAAACCAAACTTACGTGGATGTATCTCCATTGCAACACAATAGTTCTTATATGCTGCTACTCGCTGATTAAAATAATTTAATAAAGATATTGTAGTGCAAAAAGGTTCAATGAACGGACCGAACATCTTCAAACCAGATTTAACTATAAGATTAGCAATATAGCAAGCACAACGCTGATGTAGGTGCAACATGGGCTTTCTCTTTTGGCTTTGATTTGCTTGATTCAGCCTTAGAAATAAATGCAGCTTCTTAAACTTATAATCCCCTTGGAGCTTCCTTTTGCCATGATCAACATGGTAAACATGGTCCTTTCTCTCGGCCTTAATCCTCTCCTCCTCCTGGACACACATGACAATCAACTCGTTCATAGTTCATTGTTCCTTCTGAGTGTTATAGTTAATCTTAAAAACATTATACTCGGAAGGAAGGGGGATCATGATGAAGTGGACCAAGAAACCGTCAAACATAGCCGTGTCCATGCTCTTATGTTTAGCAGTCATATCTGTAATCATCATGATATATTCACGAACGCTGTTAGAGCCATCATACTTAGTTGTGAGTATTTTCATAATTAAAGCATTGGCATATACTTTTAAGGAGCCCTTAAATTGCTCCTTGACTGAGGCCAAGTACTGCTTAGTATTGTCAGATTCAGGGATTGCTCCACTTATCCCAACATATATCGTGCTCTTCATGATCATTAGGGACATGCAGTTAGACCGTTTCCAATTCTCCGTTGTTAAGTCATAGAGTTTTTTTTCTCATCATCAGTGACAAGAGCTACGTGAGCGTCCTCGGACAATCAAAATTCTCTCTTTCCAAGGGGGAAAGTTTGTCCCAGTCAGCTGCTCAATGCCGTTCAAATAAGCGGGAACATTTGTGTTGTTCATGGCTAAACCAAAAAAATATATAATCAGTAAACATTAGAAAAAATAAATGTATTGCATGAAAATTAACCCTACGTTAGTCTGATTAATAACATGCTAATGACAGAAAATTTAGTAGTTCTAACTCGCATCACCGTTGGGCAGAAAAAAAAACTTAAATTATCTTATGGTGACACATGTTCATAAACAACGTTGGTTAGATCATGATCATGACATAATCACAATTTTCAACATTAAATAATAATCTCTAATCAAAACTTCATGTTGGTTCCATTTTAATTAGAGATAATATTCAGAAATAATCATGAAATTAATTCACATTAATTAATTTGCCCAAAAATTTAATCATAAAATTAAACAAAATATTAATGCCTAGGAAATAATATTAAACAATACTTATCACTGAATTTAAATGAGACAATTTATACAAAATTAAAAGGGGCTAAAAACTAATCATCTCAAATTACCAAAAGACTTCGGCCCATTCCAACATGCGGCCCAGCCGACGCCCAGTGCGGTCCAGCCAGAATCCGTGGCCCAGTTGCGCAAGCCGGCCCATTAAACCGGCGGCCCGCATGGAGGCGAAGCGTCAGCCATTGATCACGAACGGACGGCTCAGATTTCTTCGAATCCTAATAAAACGCGCGACGGGAGAAACCCTAACCCTAATCTCATTTTCTCTCCTTCACCCCGAAAACTCCGCAACGAAGGCGACTGAGCGAGCGGAGAAAGCGTGCCAACGAAGCGGCGGTGAGGACGGCGCACGCGCGGGCGACGAGCAGATGCCGCGCGGCTCCTGCAAGGAGAGGGCTCCAGGCCACTACGCCGCGCAGGGCCACCCCCACGGGCAAGGCAAAGGCTCGCGACGGCGAGACGATGCGAGGGAAGGCTACGGCGCGTGCAGCGTGACCGACGGTGAGGGCGGGAACCGGACGAACGTAAGCCTGAAAACACCATCTAAGGCATTAAGGTTCTTGATTGATTTGGCATTTTGGGTTTGGAATTAGGGGATTAGGGTTCGGATCTCCTCTAATCACCTCCTCCTAAATGCTAAGCCGAGCCGAATAAAAGCCTAAATCAACATCAACCGACGGAAACAAGATCTAAACTGAACTTAATTAGGATCATGATTGGGCTAGGTTGCTCTAGTACCAAATGTTATAATCAACATGAACTAAGTCTAAGTCGTTGGCTAGTCTAAAACATGATCACAATAGTGTGAAAATTAAATTGTTAGACGAACTGACCCAGATTGGAAGAAGAAGCCATTAGTTATCTCGTTGGTATTCTTGAGCATCGATGAAGAAAGCAAGTAGATCGGTGATAAGAAGAAGGCACCGTGACCTTCATGGTGATGGCAATGATCTTCGCTAGCCTCAGCGCCAATGCCTAGATCGGATAGATGTGTCGGAGAGTTCATGAACTCAAGAGCAATAATCCACAAGAGTCCCGGTTCCTCTTGTCTTAATGTAGCACTGGCTAACGAGACCGAAACCAATTGATTTGGTGTGCTCCTGATCAGAGCGTGTGAACGTGAGTTGTGGTTGCTCTTAGATCCAAATTTTTCAGAGTTGCTTAGCTCCAAGCTGAGATCACCACTAACATTGGAATCCCTTCTCAGCTGAAATGATCTCCAGTTGTTTCAGCGTTAGACTGAGATGCTGCAAATTTGCTACTATCATTGTTAACTATTGATCTTTTTCCAGTTGTTTCAGAGAACGTGCTGCAATGGACAAGATCAAGGAAGCCCACAAGAGGGTAATGGTTGCCAACCACCTTGGTGCGGGCGGGAGCCATTACATCGCTTCGAAGATAAATGAGGCAAAGTACATGCTCGTGGGGAAAGGAAAGTCCGGGTCCGTTTTTCAGTTAGTGCAAAATGAGATGAAGTTGTTTTGCAGCGATCGTGATGAGTTAGTGATTAGTTTTCGTCGATCTTAACATTGTTGTGCTGATTGTACCATAGATCTGAACAAAAGAAAGATACAAGTTACAGAACGAGGTAACTTATTATCTGGATAAAGTATGTTGCCCAGAAACCCAATTATTTTGCTATCCTGTATTTTTCTGAACCTTTGGTTGTGGCCATTGAACTTTCTTCCTTCAAAGTTCATATATTTGGGGTTTGTAACTTACTCTTATGTATGCATGTCCCCAGTCCCCATAAGTAAGGGTATACAAGAGAATCTCTACTACACCGGGTGATAGTTCTAACTTGTAAGTCGTTCAACCTTGTTTCTTCTAGAATGGGCAGAGTATTCACTATAAGCTTTTTGTCGACGATTGGAGAACGGCTCCCGTCGAGCTTACTTGTTGAATGGGTGATCAACAGAGCCCCGTCGTGCGGATCGAAGAGGTCGTTCGAGTGATGCGAGGTCGGGAGAAGAAGAAAAGGGGGACACGGTGTTTATCCTGGTTCGGGCCTCCCTCTGCCGGGATAACAGCCCTACTCCAGTGTATTATGTTCTATCTCTTTTTTCCCTCTCCCCTTACAAATCTTCAGGGGGGTTTAAATAATACGACTATTGGTACCGAAAAAGGCAACTACCTCCTGGGATCACGCTATGTATCCATATCCGTGACCCGCCGTCCTTGATTTGCGCGCTATTTGAATTTTGGGTATGATCTCCCTTGATCTTCGGCTGATTGGTTGGTTCCTTCCTCCTCAGAGCGTTATTGGGCCCTCCGACCAAACACCCGAGTAGGTCGTGGCCTCTACGAGCATGCTTGCTCGCGGGGGGGCGTGTTTGGTGCTTCTGCGAGTAAAGGTGCAAACGCGTATGCTCGGAGGAGAAGGAGGGATGCTCGTTTCATTCTCCCGAGCATCTTCTTCTAGTATTGCTTGGTCGGCGGGTTTAGCTTCTCACGGGGGTACCGTGGTCTTTTGCCAGATAGTCAATCCCCGACACTTTTCAACACACCATTTCTGATTCTTAAAAATTAATAATGTCCTATGTGTCACGTGAAAAAGAAAGTATGACTCTAACTTAGGCCCTGTTTGGCAGAGCTCCAGATCCCAGCTCCACCTTGGAGCTGAAACTTGTAGACTAAAATAAAGTGATTTAAGTTTATAATTTTTTTTTCTAAAATATAAACAAGATGACTCACCTAAACACTCTTAATATATCCATAGCTCCAGCTCCACGAATTTGGTGAAGCTAGTAATACCTAGCTCCACCAACTCCACGAATTTGGTAGAGCTGGAGCTCTGCCAAACACCCCTTTAGTGTTACATTTTGTTACATGATGTTTGGAAATTAATAATGTACTATGTATCACGCTTAGATTTATATATATTTGTATGTTACGTGAAAAATAAAATAAAATCCACTTGTATATCCTTTAAACAACATCAAATAAGCTATCATTTGACTCATGAGTATTTCAGACATTTCATAACTCAAAATAGCCAGTCAACCAATCTGGTATGGCTGGAGCTGAATGACTAGGCTAAAGAGGTTTGTTGTTTGGCACTCTGGCTTTTTAGTATAGATTTTAGGTGTGAGGGATACGGGTTGGGAATGAAAGTGAAAGGGGTACGGTTTCAAATTTTATACTTGGTGGGAAGGGATAAGTTTCTTCAACTCTAGTGGTAAAGTTAAAACCCCAACCCATCGAAGCTACCTTAGATCAGCTTTCAGCTTTTAGTCTCACAGTACAAATGGTCTACTGGTTTTTGGTTTCTAGCTGCGAAAAAAGTTAGATGTTTGGAACAGCTCCCAACTTTCAGAGGATAGAAACCGAAGCTGAAACCATAGTAAACAAAACCTAAAAGTCATGTTGTCAAACACCAAGCATTTTCAACTCATCCGTTCAACAATACAATCCAATTAGAAACTGCTTCTCAAAAAAGCTACACGCATCCTATCCCAAACGTAACTTTGATTTCTCTCCTTTTTCTGTCATTTCACTAAACGAAGCCACCTACACAAGAACACACCTGACCGACGCATTGCCGAGCAAATGTACCATCATCAGCTACAACAAACGAATCGATCTCATTCTCAGCTCGCTGATCTGATCGCTATGTGTTGGATTGATTATACCCTGCCCACGATCGATCAGGAGATCGATCAGCCGTTGACGCTGGAGCAGGACCGCCGGATCTCGCCGTCGGCGCCGGTCTTGACGCCGAGGCTGGTGAGCCTGGCGAACGAGTCGGCCCAGCTGGCGAAGAAGCTCTCCTGGCTCTGCGCGAAGGCCGCCACCTTGGCCCTCGCCGTGGCGTTCTGCACCAGCACGGCGTCCGTGCGCAGCAGGCCCCGCCCGTCTAGCAGGTTGCCGAAGTACCGGTTGTCGAACGCCGACGCGGAGCCGTCGTCGCAGTCCACCGTCGCGCTCGCCGACACGGTGCCGTTCGCCGCCGAGCACGCCCGGATCAGCTCGCCCGCGTAGCCCGCGTTCATCGAGCCGTCCGCGGGCTCCGTTCTCCCGTTCGCGTCCGTCCGGAAGCGCTCGCCGAACGTGCTGCAGTGCGCCGACCCGATGGTGTGGCCGCCTGCACGCACGCGGCGTCACATGACGACGCATGCACTTACAGTGAGACGAAACCACGCGATAGTCCAGTACTGGAATTTACTCGAGCAAGTCAAGTGTATCGGTCTAGCTACCCGAGAGGGTGACGAGGTCGTCCAAGGTGAGCCCCTTGTTGGCGAAGCTTGTCGCCATCGCGTCGACGGAGAAGCCCGTGTCGATGATGTTTGCTCTGACGTCGGCGGCCAGCGAGACCAGGCCGTCTCGTCGACCCAGCGAGACGGGCACCGACGGTCCTCCGGTCTGGTTTGAAACACAAACACACAATGTAACATCAGTCCATGATTGTAGCAAGAGAAAGCAGAGACTGCAGCAAGTGTATGAGAGCAATGAGTTTGAGTAGAGCTAATTGCAATGCTACTTACAAATACGACTTGCGATGCTACTTACAAGTACGACGGCGTCTCTTGCAGCAAGGACTATAATATCACTGCAAGAAACAGTTGCAGGACAGAGGACTTCGAGCAGCCTCTTGGCTGAATCGATGACATTGAACCCGCCGAGCGAGAGGTTCGCGGGATCAGTCCTCTCCGTGCCGCTACCTTCTATCAGCACCGACGCATCACAACCCTGAGATCAAGAAAATTACATTCTTGAAATGATTTCTGCCATTGTGCTTGCCTGCAAGTTTTCACAAACTTGACGAGCTGCAACTGCAAGATGCTGCAGTTACATACATATGCACAGCAGGTTGTCATTGTCCCATTAACCTAGATTAATTATTAAAAAATATTCTAGATCACTCAATTGACCAGAGTCAATAAAATGTGAATGAAAACTTATTTCTCAGGATGTGCCGCATTGTAAGTAGAAAACAGAAGAAGAAAAAAACACAAACATCATAGTCACGGTAAATTTAAACAGAAATTACATTACTACATCATTTAGCTACCGCTGCAGTCACTGAAAATACGAAGAATATCATCACATTAGGAAAGTTTTTTTCTGGAAGACCCAATCAAGTCAAGCCTAGATCTATATAACACATGGATATGCGAAAAATTAAATCAGCATGTGTTCAACAAGATTAAACACACCCATTTCACCATCTGTTAGCATGCACAAAAATTCCCCTGGTTGCAAATTTGCAATGCAAGTACCACACATTTGCCAAATGCAACTAATAGACTAGTATATACATGTTCCTTCCATACCTTTACAAAGCAGTCGTGGAAGAGCATCCTGAGAAGCTTGCCGGGGATAGTAGGGTCCAAGGTAGAGGCCGAGCTGACGACATCCCTCACCGACATCTCCACGCCTGGGCAGGAGAGGGCGTAGAAGCGAGGCGAGAGTCGGCCTGAGGAAGACGTCGACGGCGACGAGGAGTTCGACGGAGGAGGAGGTGGTTTTGGAGCCGGCGATGGAGACGGTAGCTTTGGCGCCGGGGACACAGGAGGCGATGGTGGCTTTGGCGCCGGCGACGCGACAGGTGGAGATGATGGTCTCGGAGCCGGCGTTGCCGCAGGTGGCGATGATGGCTTTGGCGTCGGCGATGCCGCGGGTGGCGATGGCGGCTTTGCAGCTGGTGATGCATGTCGAGATGATGGTCTTGTAGCCGGAGTTGGTGGCCTTGGAACCCGTGTTGGAGTCGGAGATGGCGGCCTCGACGCCGGTGACGATGCAGGTTGAGACGGTGGCTTCGGCGCCGGCGTTGGAGATGGCGATTGCGAAGAGGCGATGGCCACTAACACCGTTGAAAAGATCAGCACCGAACAAAGAACACCGCATTGTTGCCTCCGATCCATTTCGGAGGAGAGGGAGGGTACAGCACTAGCTAGCAGAACGAGATGCTTGCGAGCTCGTTTCTTCAAAAGAAAAAAAAAAAGCTTCTTCGAAAGAAGCTCACGAATGCAAGGACTCCGTACAGGGACAATCTATCGCAACTCGCGAGTAGGAGTAGTATTAAATATCGCGCCATGTAGGGCATTACTGTAGGTTATGGTGACTCTGGTGCCCGCTTCATTCCGTCGCCGTACTAGCTAGTCAGTATCTCACAAATGCAAGGACTCCGTGCTTCGGTTTGGGTACGTTCAGTAGGTGAGACGATTGCTGTTTTTAATACCTTCTATGCTATGTAGAGACAATCTAGAAGACAGTATTCCCAACCATCACAAGTGTTCGTAGTTTCGAATATAAGTACCGTAATTTTTTTAAAACTTTAACCGTTAATATCTTTTTAAATATTTAAATTAGATATATAAAAATTATATATATAGTACAATTACCTAGGACACCATGATCCAAAATGGGTATTTTTCTATTTATTTGCATTCGAAATTTTTTGAAAATTTTAGGATGTTGAGTTTAACCAATTTAATAACTAGTTCAAACAAGTTTGAACTGAAATTCGAACTAGAGTTTCTTTTTATTATGATAGTTTGATTGTAGGTATCATCAAAGCACGCAGTCTAAATTTGTTCAAATCTTTGAATTCAAGTATATTTTTTTCAAAGATTTGTGTTCATTTGAATTGTTATAGATGAGTATATACCCTAAAACTAAAAGTTTCAAAAAATATACCTAAATTTAACTTGAATTCATACATTTAAAATCATGATGCCTGGACTCCATGGTGCCCTATTACGACGTCACACACACGCGTGTGTGTGTATATATATGAAGCATTTTCTGTACTCTTGGGAGTACGTATTCCCACATCTAGTATACCACTTAAACGAATGTGTTATACTCTTTTATCACTTTCAGTATACTCCAATAATAATTCTAAGATACTGCAATGCGACGTTGTTAAAAAAAATTCATCGGAGCCATTTATTTATTGCTATATACCGTTTTTCATGTACAAAAAGAGTATATAAACAAATTATGCTATAAAGTGTGGGTTTTGATGAAATTTTTCGTGAAACTCACTTTGGAGTATCTTATAATTAGCATTAAAGTATACTCAAAAGGATAAAAAAATATAATAACATTATTTATGCAGTATATTGAGAGTGGAAGTATATACATACTCCTTTCCTATATATATATATATATATATATATACACACACACACGTACGCAATAAATACAAGTTGCCCATCTCCCCTCCTTTTCTCCTACCACGCCGGCAAACCCTCTAGTCTCCCATCTCATCTACCTCCCTTCCCACACAGCCACACTCCCACGCGGCCGGCCTTCCCTCCCCTTCTGCTGTTGGCCTCTGCCTCCCCGCCACGGGTCCCCACCTTCTCTCGTCTCCAAGTGATCGTCCCGGTGGTTGTCGTCGGCATGGTGGCAGTCGCCCCAACACGTGGGTCCACAAAACCGCGTTGGGGGGAGGAGACGAGCTCGCCCGATAGGCGTCGAAAACCATCTCTTGTGCCTTGGTTCACGTGTGTCACGCTCGTTGGTTCGTGAGACGTACGACGACCTCCCTTCCCTCCTTCAGGTAACCACGAATCTGATGTGGCAAGTGGCAACCCCTACGGCTGTCTGATGATGGAATATTAGGGTTGCCCTTAACTTAGCTGCCGTTAATGGCGAGCCACTCGATCCATCGTAAATTCAGGCTCCACCTGAGAAAATTGACGTAGAAATTGAGCAGTTTTCTACGAAATTTCTACGATTTTCTTGTAAAAATCCCTGCGTTCCGGACGGAGCCCAAGTTTACTCTTGTCAAAGCTTTCACGCGCCCGGCCGGGCGGCTCTGCCGGCTGCTGCGTCGTTTCACCATGGCTTCTTCTTGGAGAGTCTTGTGCATGGCAGGCGCGCGTTAGGCGTAGCATGTGGATGTAGTGTTTATTGATGGCGGGCGAGAGTGGTCGAGTTGGGTGCTTGGTGTGCCGTAGTAAATGGGGAGGAAGGAGGGAGCACTGCCATCAATGGCAGCATTTAGTTCCGCGCTGCGGTTGGTTGGTGGAGGGAAAGTTCAGGGGTGGCCGGCCGGCCGGGCACGGCGCCATGGCCTTTTTGATAAATTTGATCTTTTTTGTGTTTAAATTTGTGAAACTAGCCTATCTTTGATGAGGTCACCACCGTGCCAGGAGAGCTCGATAGTAAACCGCCGAGCAAGAGAAGTTCGGCAGGAAGCAGCAGCCACCTACCGAGCCAACAGGGCTCCAAAGGATGGAGATTAATGATTAATTGCTGATTTAATTAAGTGATTAATTAATAAATATGATTAAATTAGTGATTAATTAGTGGATTTGATTCCTGCCAACCCGTCGAGCTCTCCAAATGCAGGAGGTGACTCGTTGAGGCTAAATTTACAAATAATTTTAGATGGAGACTACATGTCGGTGTTCAAGACCATGAGATCTCTAAACCGATCTTATGAATACAAATTGAGTTGCTCTTGTCTAAAGAATCAAATATTGCAAAGAGTAGGAAATGTGATTGCTTCTTTATTAGCCAAGTGGCTTAATCAAAGTACACATTTATGAATTATCTACAGAAAATTAGAATGCTATTACACACTTGAGTGTTGATTTCACTCTATCTATCCTTCATTCATGCGTAGGCTCCCTATTAAATAGAGTGAAGGGATGGCAATTGTTCTTTTGCAAGGTGACTTTCTACCAAGAGGTGCCCTTTCACCAGGTGTGATGTTTGATGAAGAGACGTCTTTTTGTAGGAACAAACTCCCGATCAGTTATTTTGTACCTGTTAAGAGAGATCCTCCGCACGTTATGTTCATATGCGGGAGTAACTATTTATCCTGATTAGTCATCTAGTAGGGGAAAAAAGTAGTTGATTGCTCCGACCAGCTAGCTAATCGGGGTAATTGAATCACAAGTCAGCCCCGACTAGTGTAAGTGTATCATGAAACATTTGTATCGGATATATCAAAATATAAGCAAAGTCCTCACAACCCTAAAATGTATTTTAGAGTTTTTAATAAAAACCCACACCATCTAATCCATCAAAAAGTCAATATATCAAACAACCAGTGTTGGCTTAAAAGCACCTAGCTCATAAGCTCATTAAGTAAAAAAAAAAAAAACAATCTTTAAACTATAAACCAACAAGACTAATCTGAAACAAACAGGGTCTTAGCATACTGGTTGAAATATAACCAAGAGACTAAATATGGGGCCGGTTGAAGTTGTACTCAATTTAATGGGTTTTGGGCATTTTTCTTTTTTATGGACTCCTTTCTCTTATAGGATATAGACCTAAAATAGAATAAAACTCATTTAATTGTCATCACTGTATTTGCAAAACGTTCGAAGGGGCTTAAAAAAAAGTTGGCGCCATGCCAACTGCGTCTGCCTGCGCTACAGATACCGTTGCTGGGGCCGGCCGGGTGTAGCGTAACGCCATCTCCATTTCTGGGCTTTCGAACTAACCGACGTGAGGAAAATTTGGCCTGGTAGGTGAATGAATGAACTCAAGGTGCCAGTTAGGTCCACGCAGCGTTTTATAAAAAATTGTGCGACAATCAATTTTCGAAAATCGGCAAAATCAAGTCAAAAAATAGTAAAAAATTTGTATAGTTCCAAAATCGATGATTTTCGTGGAAAATCGACTAGAAGAACTTTTTAGCAGTCGATTTTTTGAGTGATTTTTGTCGATTTTTTGACGAAAATGGAGCGATTTTTACCAATTTTCGACTGGTTTACACTTACCATTTCATAAAAAATCGTGCAAAAATTAATTTTCGGAAATCGGCAAAACCAAGCCAAAAAATAGTCAAAATTGTATAGTTCCAAAATCGACGATTTTCATGGAAAATCGACTAGAAGAACTTTTTAGCGGTCGGTTTTTGGAGTGATTTTTGTCGATTTTTGATGAAAATCAAGCGATTTCCACCGATTTTCGACTGGTTTACGTCCCTTATTTTTTTTTATTTTGAATTGAGCCGGTTTATCGAGCGGTTTTAGAAGCTAGACCGCATCGATACAGGCGACAATCGCAAAAATCGAGTGATTTTCATCGATTTATTGAATCCTGGGTTCACGAGCTGTTTGATTCAACTACAAATTTAGCTCATTAAATTTTTATCAAAAATTAATACTCCTAAAATTTGGTCACTAAATTGACTACCAATGTTTTGACTAAAGATTGGCAAAAAAATCATATAGGGATCAAAAGGAGAAGGGGATCTTGCCAAAGATAAGTAGCAAATCAAATGATTGTCAAATTTGATCGATTGACTTTCAATTTTTTTTATGAGTGCTACCAAAATTTTAATATAAAAGCATCGACAACGATTAGAAAACTGAACAACCCATTACTCTGCCAGTTGGCCAACTAGCCTACCACTACCAATGTTCAGTGTTACACCTCTCTGGTACGCATGAGCAGACTGATGTAAAGGTCTGTTTGGTTCAAGGGTAAATGGTGTATGGAATGGGACCATCCACCCGGATAAGGATGAAGTCATCGAAGTTCATGTTTAGCTGAAGGGATGAGAGATGGATGGGATGAACTAAATTTTTGTTTGGTTAGAGGAATGAGAGTTGGATGGTAGATGTGATGGGAGTTCAAATTTGATTGATGAGATGCAAGTGATGAGTTTATCCAACCAATTTCATGAATATGCTCATCCAATATCTATGGAAAATATTATTGAAAGTTTGCTATTATTATCCATCCATCAATCAATCAAATAGTAGAATAAACGAAAAAAAAAAAGGGATAAAATCATCCTATCTACCTTTTGCTCAGCCTAAGTGAATACGGCCGTGCTGGTAGTACACTGGCTAGCAGCCCAGTACCGCTCTTGGCCGCAGGGTTTACAAGTAGTAGAGGCACTGTGTACGGCAATTAAAGTTTTCGTACAATCATTGTCCAACTCTACTAAAAATGTTTCAAAAAATTCTGAAAAAAAATCGTGGATGTACATATCAACTTACCCCATCTACATATAAAATTTCATGATCAAATTCGTCCTAATCTTATGCTAGAAGTTACAAAAAAGACAAATTGTAACTTCTAGCATAGGATGAATTTGATCATGAAATTTTATACGTAGATGGGGTAAGTTCAGATGTACATCCATGGTTTTTTTTCAGAATTTTTTAAACTTTTTTTAGTAGGGTTACACGATGGTTGCACAAAAACTTTAATTGCACCGGATATGTTGCCCTGATGTACAGCCGGTAAGAAATATCTCGTCTTGGTACTTGGTGACACGCAACCACGGCTGACGCCCACATACGTTTTATGCTATACACAGGTCAAGGAGGCATTTAGCTAGATACTCTGGGTGCGAGAGCATCGAACTCACCACCTCCCTTTGTATGGACATAGAAGGCCCAGTTCGTTTCAGCTTCTGGATTATGATTTTGGATTATGGGAGAAGCTGCTTCTGATTATGGGAGAATTAGGCCGAGTTAACTATGACTTCTAGGTTTCAGATCGAGCTGGCAAGAATCAGCAAGAATCAGTGAGAATCAGGTTTCAGACAGATTCTGATTCTATTCAGAAAACAGCTTCTGATTCTCAGAGAAGCTGTCCAGAATCCTCCCGTTCGGCAAATAATCCGCTTTTTTTTTTAAACAGAAGCTGTTCAGAAGCTGAAACGAACGGGACCATGGTATAGTGTACACTCTGTCTAGTGCATGCGATTTGGTGACAACCAACGACATGCTATTGTTTGAAAAAAAAAAAGAATTCTATTGGAATTATCCCGTTTCCTGCAAAATTTTATGTCATGTGTTTGAGTTTGCTCCTAATACGAGAAATATAAATTCTTTTTAGAGATATAAGCGTACATACAATCGGAGACTCTGACCTCCGGAGCAAACCTTTATTTTCCTGTTGGGCCCACCATAGTGGCCGGTTAACTTCATCCGGGCTAAATCTCGGCCCATCCCAGCCCAGCCCGCTCACAACCAGGCCATGTCGAATTGGGCACGAAATAAGCCCGGAGCACTAGTGTTTATTCGAATTTTTGTTTATTTAATATTTATTTTAATTTTTTTTTTAATAATCATCGTTTTTTTTTTTGCGAAAATAGGCTCCCGTCACCAGTACATGGGGCGATCGCCCCATATTGAAACGATAAGTACCTGCATGCAAAAAATGTTGACAAATGCACTCCTTCGTGTGTCCATTTTTACAATTGCGTTTTTTTGCATGCATGTCTTTATCGCAGCAATACTGGGCGACGCCCAATATACGAGCGACGGGAGCCTCTTTTCGCAAAAAAATAAATAAAATAAAATCGTTGATTATTTTTTAAAAAAATTTAAAATAAATATTAAGAGAGGTGCTTCTATGCTCTTTCTTTTAAAAGTTGCACAACTATTAAAGCATGAATGAAGGGTAGATAGTGATTACTTACCCCTTCGCTTGCTTCAAGATTTGTGCAACTTGTACTAGAAGGAAGAGCATAGAATCACCTCTCAAATATTAAATAAACAAAAATTCGTGTTTATTCCTCGGTTTTGCTCAGCGCTCCGGCCGAATCACGCGGCTCGCCGTCCACGCGCCTTGCCGCCCTGCGGAACTACTCGACGTCCCTTGCCCGGCGGATCGCTGGCACGGGTTCTCTTCGGGCAAGAGCGGGGGACGTGGAGCGCCAACTCAAACCGCTTTGCTGTTTTCGGCGGGCACTAGAGGAGGCGAAAGAGGACAGATGATGGGTGCACAGCGAGCAAAGACGGCGGCGGCAGTGATGGAGGCGATGGTGAGTTGGCCGGAGGTTGGTGGGCGGAGGAGGCTGTCGCCGGCAACCGCAGGGCCCTCGAGGCTCTCCGGGAGCTCTTGATGTATCTGTTGAAGTATAAGTGAATTGCCCGTCTTTCTTCATTAGCTTAAGCTTTTGGGTGAACTGGCTGGTGTATGCAACTCAATATGGTATCAGAGCCAAGAGGTCTCGAGTTCAAGACCCAGTTGGTGCAATTAAAAAATAATAATTGCAACACACTTATATTCCACGTCTTAGACCTGAGGGAACTGGTGAACTGGCTGGTGCATGCAACTCAATAGTCCTTCTACGCCCGCGAGTCCCGCTCCCGCGTGCTTGGGGCTCAAGGTATCGTCACCTGTTTCCTTTTGCTTTCTCCCATCAATTGATCTGCGAATGCACCTTCGTTTATTATGTGAGCTTGCCTTCTGCAGTGGCCCAGAGGATTGGTGCTCTACGGCCCCCCTGGCACCGGAAAGGTCATGTCTTTGATCTAGCGCAAATCTTCACCAATTGTGTTGGTTAGATTAGGCTCATGTAAAGTTTGCTGTAACCTTCTGTTTATTGTACTTAGTGATATAGCAATCTGCAAGTTCTGAACATGTTAGCACTTGCTGTTTTTTTCAGACAAGCTTGGTCCAAGCTATTGTTTGAGAATGCAATGCCCACCTGACAATGATCAAGTAGTGACTCAACTCGAGCATCGCGCGACTAGTCGACGACTAGCCAACAAGTCGGTGCAGCGAACCTAGTCGCTGCACCAGACTCGACTAGTTGTGCTAGTCGAGCGACTAGCCGACTAGTCGGAGGCTAATCGCGACTAGCCGGAACATGGTAGTCGCCCGACTAGGCCATACTTGGCTTAAAGCCGGAACAGGGTAGTGGTGGGAGCAGAGCCGCCGTGGCCGGGGCTGTGCCGAGCGCTGCTCCTACCATCGCACGGGCGAAGGAGCGAGCGGAGGAGCCGGCGAGGCGGAGGAACGGGCAGAGGAGCCAGCGAGGCGGAGGAAGGGGCAGAAGCAGAGGAAGGTCGTGGTAGCAGGGGCGGAGGAGGAGTCGGTGACCTCCGCCGGCATGGGTGCCGCGCAGCGCGCGCTGCTACTGCAGTACTGCTTCAGTGCTTTGCTAGATATCCCCTGCTACTGCAATGCTGATTTGCTAGTTATCCCTGCTTTGCTAGTACTTCTTCTCCACTCCTATGTTATCTATTTTTGGTATGCAGTATGTTGGTATATTTATAGAAAATTATAAAGTATAGTCATCGACTTGTATCGACTAGTCTGACCTAATCACGATTAGTCTACAAGTCGGTACCCTAGCAACTCGACTCGACTTTGCGACTCACAAACCTTGGCACAGAAATACCTGACATACTATAGTTTTAAAGGTTTTTAAAGGTCTCTGTGTTGCTTTTCAGTATATTTGGACATGACCCTTAAGTGCTTTAATGTGCCTATGTTGACAATACTTATTCTGTGCATAAAGCCCATGCTGGAGAGGGCGAAAAGTTCCTGCGTGAAGCTCTCTCTGAAGCATATTCTCAGGCATCGCAGGGTAGACCAGCTGTGATTTTCATTGATGAACTGGATGCCATATGCCCACGCCGTGAAAGTAGGTAAGTTTATTAGGAGTGTTAACATATTTTCTCAGAAATGGTTCCTGAATGTTCTTTTTCATCAGGAGCAGAATCAGTTTATGTGAACTTTGTTTGTGCACTTGTGAGTCTTGTTTTCATTGCTAACTTCCGAGAATGCCTGTTTTGCAATGAAGTAACTCAGACTGGGGCTTGTATAACCTTGCAGAACTGGTCCTGGTAGGAACTTCAGTGGCAATTCCACAGTTGGAGAAAAGACTCTTATCAACTTTGTTGACCGAAATGGATGGTTTAGAAATGGCCACGATACTTCTTAGCTTGCTGATAGTTTTCAACATGATTCTCCTTAGCGTATCTACCTGTCTGTTCATGAAAAGGGTGTCTTGATTATTATTTTTTATTGAAGGGAATTATTGTATTAGCTGCTACTAATCATCCGAATGCAATCGATGGAGCTTTTCTGCATCCAGGGCGTTTTGATATGGTATCCCTCTGTTTCTGTCTCTCTCTCAACATGCACATATACAAATACTTACCATAACTTTCTATTGAGCTGCAGGTGTTGTATGTTTCACCACCAGATGTGGAAGGTCGACATGAGATACTACGCATCCATACACGGAAAATGGAGTTGGGGGAGGATGTGAATCTTTGGAAGATAGCGGAGTGTACTGAGCTGTTCACTGGAGCTGATCTTGAAGGCCTGTGCAGGGAAGCAGGAATGGCGTAGCTGAGAGAAGATCTGTCGGCAAGTTCAATACATGACAGACACTTCCAGGCCGCACGAAGTTCATTGAGTCCATCTCTTACGAAGGCAGTAGTTGACGGGTACTCAACTGCCACCATCAAATGATTCAACAAGGAGGAAACATTAAAACGTGTTTCTTTTCTTTTCATTTTTGTGTTTGAAGAGCTTGTATCACAAAAGCATGCTAGATCAGTCCATCCTAGGATAATGCAAAGAATATTTCGTGGTAAGAACCGAGAAGATAGTACTATTCATGACGATAAGAAGGCAAAAGTGTCATTACAAACAGAACCTACAAAAACGAACACTTGACTTCTGGTCAACCTGAGCACTTACAGAGCAGAATGTGCTCTGTTTATTATCAGTCAGCTATCCAACAAGACAATTTTTACAAAGAAAAGAAAAGTTTCAACTATGGGACTAGTAGTGCACAGGCGATAAGACGTGGCGAGACGCCAGCCGAGTGCCTAGGCGGGTGGCTAGACGAGGATTAGGCAACCAAAGAAATAGTGTAGCAATATCAGTGTTACCCCTTAGACAATGTAGAATTCACAAAGTAAACAACCATCCATAAAAAATCCTAATCCAATAACAAAAAAATGGGACTATGGTCTTGGTGGTCGGCCCAAGCAACAATGCCCTAACCCTATCACGCCTGTTGCTCCTCTCAGATTTTCGACTCCTCCTGCACCGCTCCTCTCAAGTCGCGCTGCCGTCCGGTTCTCCCCCACTCCTCGCCTGCTGCTCCTCTCGTGCCGCGCCACCGCTCGGTTCTCCCCCTTCCACACCGCACGCATTGCTCTGCTCCTCGTCAGCGTCGTCGCCCCTCTACTCCCCCCGTCTTCTCGTACCGCGCTTCCTTTCCCTGGCTAGGTGAGGCGAGCAGCCATGGCATGTGGGCTCCGGCACTTGGACACCTAGGTGACGCCATAACAACACTGTTAGTGCAGCATCTCTTATACATCTTCGTCCTTGTAGACTAAGAACGCATTGGTCTTGCAGTACCTAGATGCCAGTGCCTTCCCGAAGGAGGTTGGCGGCGAGAAAGCGCATTGTGAGATCACTGAAGTTTCGCCTTTGCTGAAGCTTTTCCTACGAGAGACGAATGGTAGGGGCAATATCAGGAGAGAACAGGTGCAAGTCAGGAAATATCAGGAGAGAAAAAGAGCGAGTCTTTCAAGCAGCTTGCAGAGCACACTGAAAAACAATTAGAAACACAGACAAATAAACCAGGGACATTTGCAGTGTGATGTCAGTTACAAATAGTTATTCTTCTCATCCGTTTGTCTGATAATAGCTTTTTTAGCTTATTGAGGGTTAGTTTTAGGTTAACCCTGAAGTTAGGGTAAAAAATTACCCATCCTCCACCACGTATAAAAGCCGATTACTTTTAAACTGTTTAAGTCAAAAAGCTAGCTTCAAACTATAAACTAATACAATCTAAATATAAACAAACAACACCTTACAAGTTTATGACAAAAAAAGCTATTGTACTTTGCTGCCTTCTCGTAAAGCTTTACTTACTGGCAACATATCTTGTGCAATCAAGTTTTTGGTGCAATCATCGTGCAACTGAACTAACAAATATCGTGAAAAATTCTGAAAAAATTTGTAGATGTACTCTTGAACATACTTTATCTCTGTATAAAATTGCAAGTTCAAATTCATCGTATATTAAGAATTATAAAAAAGAGAAAATTTTGACAAATTTGAAGGGTTCAAAATTGATAGAATTTTCTCTTTTTTATAATTCTTAATATACGATGAATTTGAACTTACAATTTTATAGAGAGGTAGAGTATGTTCAAGAGTGCATCTACAATTTTTTTCAGAATTTTTCATAATATTTCTTAGTTCAGTTGTACGATGATTACACCGAAAACTTGATTGCACATGATATTTCCGCTTACTTAATAGCACAAGTTTATTCATTCGAGCTACCAAACCTAATGCCTAACCTGGCTCAATAATAAGGTTGTTGGAGTGTCTCGGCTAGGTTACTGTCAACCTTTGAGCTACAAGCCAATTTTTCGGGTTGGCCAACTTTCTCATGTTAGGTTGCTAAGCTGAGCTGAATTTGCTCACATTCTAGAGCGTACGACGGATATATACCATCGAACAAAGCAAATACAAATGAACGGAGTATACTAGCAATTGCATTGTATCATAGCGTTATTTATAACAACGAATAAGTCCATTTTATATCCTAACTTTTCAAAAAGTCCATCTAACATTCTCAACTACAAAATCGGATATTTTACCTTCAAATTTACAAAATTGGGTTAATTTACGCCCTAAATCTATTTTGAAGAGCGCTTTTGATGATTTGGATCTCACTCACAATAGTTTTCACTATATTAGTAAAAACGATGATCCAATTTAAAGGTATTGACATCAACATTATTAACCTCTTTATCACTTCTTTTCTTTCTATATACAGTTTTTTCTTCTTCTATCATAAAAAAGAAGAGCATAGAAACACCTCTCATGTCAGTATCCTCCAGCTAAGAATGTACCATCGTTTGTTGCTGCCGAGTGATTGCTTGCTTGCTTATCAGTATCAGTTACTATTAGCAAGATCAAAGGAGAAGATTAACCATTTCACTACTTCTCTTCCTCTTCTATTGTCGGATGAAATGAATTTTCTCTGATAAATGCACCCCATTCCAAAATTTCCGTTTTTTTATGTCTGCAAAACACCCGGATTTCCCGAGGACACGAGCATTTCTTTACTAATACTAGTAGTAAAAACAAGTTGCGAGTTAAAGTCAGACTTCCAGCTCGGATAGTGGATACCCATCGAACAATTCGCCTCGTACTCAGCTCGCCAAGAAAAAAAATTGCATCTCGTCAATCTCTCTCGGCAGTAAACAATCGCCGCAACTTGCATTCTTGCTGTGCAAATTCCGGTGGCTTCTCTGTAGATCCCCAAGAATCGCCGGAAGAAATTGCTCTTCACGCGTTGCTCAAATGGATCATCCCCAAGAGGACGGGTCATTTCAAGACGCCGCCGGCGCCGGCGGTGACCACTACGACGGCAGCGGTGGCGAATGTGGCATCGCCTTCCCCTTCAGCTGGGTTCGGCGGATGTTCCGGGAGCTGCACTGGAGCTTCGTGCTCGCCGTCGTCGCCGTCTACGGGGCCTGCCAGGGCGTGGGCAACGCCGTCGGAGGAGTCGCCGCAGGGTACTACTGGAAGGACGTGCAGCACGTGCAGCCGTCCACGGCCCAGTTCTACCAGGGGGTCACCGACGTGCCGTGGGTCGTCAAGCCCCTCTGGGGCCTGCTCACCGATATCGTCCCCGTCGCCGGTTACCGCCGCCGCCCGTACTTCGTTCTTGCAGGTGAAAGATAGGGCCTTCCTTGATTTCCATCACATAAACAGGGTGCCTTATGGCTTATGCTTGTTATGGTCAGTACCGTCATGCCTCTTGGTTTTGAGATAATGTAGGTGTGATTGGCGTGTCGTCTATGCTTATGCTTTCTCTTCACCGCAAGTTGGAGATCATGCCGGCAATTTTGGCGCTGACGGCGCAGAGTGCAGCCGCGGCGATAGCCGACGTTACGGTGGACGCCCTGGTTGCCCAGAACAGCATAACACACCCGACCCTTGCTTCAGACATGCAAAGCTTGTGTGGGTTTAGCTCCTCAGTTGGGGCATTGCTTGGATTCTCCATCAGCGGCCTTCTTGTCCACTCAATGGGTTCTCAGGTTCGATTTCCTGATAGACTATGGTATTAATTCTTGTTCCTTACAAAGTGCAATATGTGAATTCGAATGTTCGCGCTGAATGATATGCCTTGTTTTTGTTGTTCAAAGTGGGCTCTTGGCTTGTTAAGCATCCCCTCTGCGCTGGTGTTGTCAGCAGGGATTCTGCTGAAGGAGAGCCATGCTACAGATTATGATCACAAGCAGGTCAGATAAAACACCCAACCTTTTTGTTGGGTTAAATTGCTGAGTGCAGTCATGCACAGTAATGCCACTTAATGGCTTTGCTGAATTCAGGTTCATAAGAAGTTCTACAGGGCAATTCAGTCCATGGGGGCAACATTGAAGTGCCCCGAGGTCTGGCGGCCATGTGTATATATGTATGTTTCTCTCAATCTAAGCCTGGATATTGAAGGAGGAATGTTCTACTGGTACACAGACCCACTCGCTGGACCAAGATTTTCGGAGGTATGCACATATCCTGGATATCATCAATTCATTACATAGACTAAAAGCCTGAAAACACATGCCATCAATGATTAAATCCGTATAGGGGGGTTGTCGGTGTTTCGTGCACCGGCAATACGATTTTTTAGTCTAAGTGTCGCGCGCTCCCTCTCATCGAATGGTTAGACTCAGGGGGTCCAAGATGTATACTGGTTCGGGCTGAACGTCCCTACTCCAGTTCGTGGGGTGGATCTGTATTGCTTTCGGGGGCAGATGACCGTGTGGTGTTACAAGCGAGGGCCGAGGGTCGGCTCCGAGCGCCTCGCGTGTGCGTGGGTGTGAATGCTGTTTGCTAGAAAAAGAAGAAGTCAAAAGCCTCCTCCCCTTCCCTGAGGGTCCTGCCTCCCTTTATATGGACGGAGGGAGCAGGTTACACGGGAGTTTTAATAAGAAAAGGATGGGGTGTCCTATGCCTTGGAGTCTTAGGGCCTGTTTGGGGAGGCTGGTAAAATTTGGAAAGTCGCTTTTGGCTTCTTTGGGCTATAAAGCCATTGTGTGGCGGTGTGGCTTTTCTTGATATGTCATTTGGCAAACTAGGCTGCTGCATTGTAGCTTTGGGGCAACCGAGTGGGCCGAGTGAGGAGGAGTTGGAGAGGTGGTGCAGAGCCGGAGGAGTCGAGGAAGCGGCCGGGAGGGATCTGACGGGATGAGGAGGGACACAGAGCGAGCAGGGAGAGGCAGTCGAGCCACGGTGAAAAGCACCTCCCTACCAGTTGTGGCTTTTAGGTGCTTGTGGCTTAGTCTGGCAGCTTTGCGGTAGAGGTACATTTGGGAGGGCTTCGGCTAAAAGTCATGGTGAAGCGTAGCCCCCCCAAACAGGGCCTTAGTCTCTGTGTGAGGAGCCGCTCAGACTGTCCTCGAGCTATTGGAACACTCGGTTAACCTCATTGGATTTGGAGGCTAGCAACGATTCGCCGATGGCGCTCGCGATGCTAGCATCCAAGCCCAAATGAGATAACAGTGAAACCATTCAAATAACTCGACCACAGCCCCGGTATTCCCCCGGTATGCGACCGAACTCGCCCAGGATCGCCCTGCATACCGGTTTCCACTGCCATATCAATTCAATTTGCATAAAGGGGACAACGAACTCAAAACCCCACAACCGGACACGCAACGCGGAAGCACAACAAGACGACTAAACCAAAGCACAAAGACAAACCCGACAACCACACAACTAAAAGACTCAACTAACATACTAGATAATTAAGATGATGCAACATAACCATGGTAACACAAAAATTCGAAATTTCGGCATGACCTTCCTAGATTCTAGGACATCCACTCAGCAGACAAAAGAGCAGTTGATATAGCATGATAATATGGCATGGATAAAAGCAACATACAAGCATGATAGAGACATCACAACACATCAACGATCAACAAGAGGATAACCAAGTCTTCAAGCCTCACAGGACAGGGGATATAAAGCTAGCTATACAACAAAAGTGAATTTAACCGACACACTAGCAAAATACGGCATCTCCGGAAGTGTTCTGCCCCTGAACACTTCCGGGTGTGTGCAACATCGCACGTAACCTCTACTCGGTGCCCCGCCCGGACACCGAGAGGCAGTAGGGACAGAACTCGCACCCCTCCTGATCCTCACCTGAAAACCACAAAGCAGAAACATGAGTACGAATGTACTCGCAAGACTTACCCATGGGTCCATATATGACCGACTCCAAAGGGTTATGCATTTGGGTGCAGAAAGGAATAAAGCTGAAGGTAATAGTGCGGAAAAAGCATTAACATTTGTAGTATGAGTATAACAGCTAAACCAATTACAAATTTAAAGCAGTTATAGACCGCACCTACTTCTAACATGAAGTTGAAAGGTAACAGCACTAAAGTAAAGCAATTATAACCATTTTAAAGCTCAAGTACAACGACGAGCCAGGAGTTTAAGTTATTACTACGCTGAGTGTCGGATGACGCGAGCGTGCTTATATCCGAGAGCGCGGCAATTCGAATCGCTTAATTAACCCTGCAGGGAAGCGTTGATCGCACGACATGTGCCACAAAGTACCTCATGTCAACCCCCTCCCATCCATACCCATTCGTTGAACCATCTTCATGCGGTCCGAGCACCTAGCACCCCCTCGAGCGGCCCAAGCCCGGCTTGGCCCTCGAGGGTCGGCCTAAGCCTCGCCCTCAACCACGTCCAGCCGCATGAGGGCATGATCCATCGAACGGCATGCGATGAAAGAGTGGCTTACCCTCCATAATCAGGCATACGATCAACCTAATGGTGCTCGATCAACATGGCACACAAACGGATCGGTCCTTAATTGACACAGGCGGGACTACGCCAATTGAGTCTCCATACCCAATTGATCCTACTCTCCCGCCCGGTCGCCAATTATTAATATCCATCCAATTAACATACCCGAAACCCGTTCCCAAAATAGTTCACGTGTGTAACAATGGGTACTCTCAAGTGATGGAACCGTCCACCACTTGGCCCAACCCCATTTTCTAAGCAAACTAAGCATGGAACTCAGTTATATTACCCGTAATCTAGTTCCAAAGGATGTGTTCAACAAATACCAAGGAGTGTATGTGCAGCAATTAGGATCTAACCCTATCCCACAATTTAATTCCTCATGCAAGACGTAATCGATCAATTAAGCAGTTTATTCACTAAAATAATATCACATAGAGGTTGAATATGCTTAGGTGCTTGCCTGAAGCTTCTGCTGGAGTCTCAAGCGTAATTTGCTCACCGTGATCACCCTCGACCATGGCCACGTCAATCTCCGCGGGTTCGCTCTCTACACGATAACAATGCATATGAAAATGAGATGCATGTAATGCAAATGAAATGGAATGAAAATTGAAAGTAAAATGCAAGATTCAACAAGCCAAAACGGAAACACGCGGTTACAACTCCACAACCATAGCCAAGCAATATTTTAAGAGGCCCGACCCTACTCCAACCAAATTAGTGACTCTAGTTTATAATTAAACACAAAAACCACACCTACACATGCCTTTACCCCAAAACGACCACCCGTTGCCTTAACTTGCCCAAAATTGGAAGATAACAACATTACGCATAATTGCAACACTTTAGGACAGATCTCACTAAATCGATCGTGACTTTCATACGGTTCAACGAAATCATGTGTTTCCAAGTTCTAATGAAGCTAAATGGGCATATCTTCCCACCTAGAGAACTAGTTGTTTATCATCCACACCCTAAAACAGATTTGCTACACGTGTTCTCACTTACAGTTCATAACACCCAACGAACTGTTCTACATTTGGAGTTTATATTACCAACGAACTACTCCGCAAATTGATACTAAGCTAAGTCTATAACGATTCAAGCCTCTGAACATCACCGACCATGAGGAGGCAGCAACCTTCTTCAAGCGAGGAAGTCAGACCTTCACTCACCATGCACACCCATCTACCATACACCTACCAGGCATTCTATCAAACACATGGCGTGCACCAACAACTATTGTTAATAGTCCAATCAAGCAGAATTCATATTTCACAAGGATGATCCTTTGGTCTCTTTATCAGATGGCGAGTGACGTGTACAAGAGAACCACACGTCGTATTTACAGGTCCAAGAGACAATTCATCATATTCACAAGTTGGAGTGAATCGGGTCAGCGTCTACGATGCCTAACACTCTTTCATGACAAATTCGTACTATCTACGAGCTTGAACAACCGAAATTCGTGTGTCCCCCTTGTCCGTCTCCGAAGGTATTGCTGACGCTTTGCATATTGGACATCAGTTCTCTGTCTAAGCCATTCATGAATGCAGGACACATGGTACTGATGCTCACACTGCATTACAGAACGCAGAGAGAGAGAGCAAGGGGGAGGAGTAGTCGTACAGGGGGGGTCGCCAGTGAGGAGGCGTGAGCCGAGCCGAGGCGGCGCGTGAAGCCGAGGGCGGTCGGGAGAAGGCCTGGCGCAGTGGACGACGCCGGAGAGTGCAGGGGTCGCGACCGGTGGAGATGGAGCTAGAAGCGAGGACGGCGGCGTCGGGCGCTGGAAGGTGGGGATGGCCGGGCACGGGAGGACGACAGGCGGCCGGTGGAGGCGGCGTCGAGGGCGGGGTGGCCGCCGAGCCAGGCGCAGGAGCAAGGGGCGGCGCCGGCGTTGTCCCCCAGGTGGAGTGGTCGGGCGGTGGAACCAAAAAGGAAAGGAATGGGGTGAGGGGAAAAGAGTTGGGTGGAGAAGGATCGGAAAAAGGTGGGGAAAAATAATATAGGGCATTTACCTAAATGCCCTCATGCCCACACACCGGGAAAAACTAGGACCATGACACTCTGCCCCGAGCGTCTGTACATTCCATGCCGGGTTGGTAGACTCATCGAGTGACGTGGATCTCTGTTTCGCCAGGAAGCAGCGTACCTAACCTCTGCGTGTTGGCCAGGTGCTGACGTAGTGGCGTGCGGGCCTGGTGTTGCCTTGGGAGGGAGCGCTTCCTCCCACTGTGTACAATTGGGCGACAGGGCTGGAACTTGACTTTGGCAACCTTTCTGCCGCCTTGGGAAGGAGCCATCTACCCTGGTGCAGTCGCTCCGTGCCGTCGTGTTTGTAGGGCAGGTGGCCAGCTACTGGCGAGGGCCCGGCGTCTTGACTTTCGGCGGAGGTTGCCTTAGTCGGGTCGGAGCTCTGTGGGATGTCCGACCCACGGGGGTCGGACCGCCCCCTGGCCAGTTTGGTCGGGGACTATCCATCCTCGGTGGCCCAGTGAGGCCTTCGGCTGAAGTTGGGCTTGGGGCGGCCCACTCGCTTTCCCAGGCCGCTGGGGTACCCATGGTATGAGTACTCGTCAGGGGTATTGTTTCAGACAATTCCATTATGTTGTGCTGCTAAGCATCTGATGCCACTCCGATTATCTAGTAAAGAGCTTAGGAAAGATAGCAAGATACCACTTCGATGCAAGTTACTTCTGTACTTTCTTTAAGTTAGATGAATATGAGATTTTGTATTATCTGCTTATAGCTAGAGAAATGTAAATTCATATTTGATGAATGAGCTCGTCAAAATGGCTAGCCAATTTGCCAAATGTTACAAGAAAGCAGTCTCAAGCTGATCTTAGCCCTTTATCATGTATACTCAATGTGCTTGCCTGTGGTAAAATTTTGCATGTGTGCTATATGGGTTGTTTCGAAATTTATGATTTGCTTCTACCTGTTCCGTTAAGGGTTTCTTGTCAAAGGAACTTACGGAACATTTGCATTGGTACAGGGATTTATTGGTCTCATCTTTTCAATTGGTTCAGTTGGTTCAATACTTGGAGTTTTACTATACCAAAGTGCTTTAAAGGACTATAATTTCCGCAGCATTCTCTTATGGAGTCAAGTGCTGTCGAGTCTGGCAGGAATGCTCGATCTAGTACTAGTGACCCGACTAAACACGAAAATTGGCATACCAGATTATGTCTTTGCGGTGATTGATAACAGTGTTTCCCAAATGGTTGGTAGACTCAAATGGTTGCCGCTTCTCGTACTTTGCTCCAAGCTCTGTCCTCCGGGAATTGAAGGAACTTTTTATGCACTACTCATGTCTATACAAAATGCCGGGTTGCTTATGTCTGCTTTGTGGGGTGGCCTGCTGCTGAACATGCTGAATGTGACTCGAACAGAGTTCAGTAACCTTTGGGTTGCTGTCTTGATTAGAAACTTATCAAGGCTGCTTCCCTTGACGTTTCTATTTCTTGTTCCTCAAAGTGATCAGAATTCGACACTCCTTCCTGCAGAGATGCTTCAAGGCAGCGAATCTACAGAAACTGTGAAAGCAAGATCAGACAGCGTTGAATTCTCCATCCTTGTTGCAGATAGTTCTGACTGTCTTCCTTCCAATGTGATTGTTGAAAATGAAAGAATCAAAGTGCTTGATTCTGGAGCAGATGATATAGAGCTGATCCCACTCATGAACAAGACCACAGAGACAGCAGTTGACTGACCAGCTCATGAACAGCAGACCTCGTTCATGATTCATTTAATGTCATTGACATTGTGATTCTACTCTTCGTCTCTTCGGTAGCTGACTGACAATAAGATGTTTGTTAGTTTGTACTGTTTTGGCCGTTTGTTTATCTGTATTTTTCTATAGCTAAAGGGAGCTGAGCAGTAGGTGAAACAACAATTCACCTTTTTTTTTCCCTTCTTTTATAGAGAACAGTACATTATCATTTGATTTTGTTCGCGCGAAAAACGTGAAGAGGGTTTTAGGCCTCGAACACACAAGACAAACACCGGGTTTGCAGAGCGTGCCAGTCGATTTGACCTGAAATCGACAAAGTAAAATTTGTAATTCGATCAAAGCCGATAAACAAAGATCTATCGGCTTTTCGCTAGTCGGCAAAAACCGATTAGGAGATTACTAGATCAACCAGTTACAGTTGATCCGGGTATAAGGTAAAATCGGCTTCGGGAAGGCGATGCGCAACAAAACGAAGCAAATCAAACCTGGGTAAAATCGGCTAAAATCAACAATCGGCGATGCGCAGCTATGTTGATTCCGTCGACTTGCAAAGAAATCTATGAAGCTAAAGCAATGTAAAAGAAAAGGCTGTAAAAAGTAGGTGTTGTTGGAATTGATTTTTTTTTCTTTGCTTGGCGTCCACCCCTTTTATAACACGCCTGGCCGATCCGAGTCGCATATGGATACGGTGTGTTTACCCGTATCGGCCTCTTATCCGATTTCCTTTCCTTTTATAGAAACGGATTCCTTTTCCGAGTCGTTTACCGATTCTTTTCTGTACGGATACTTTTCTATTTTCAGACCGATTTCAATACATGCCGAATTCTGGTGCAAACAGATTTGTACGAACAGTAATACTACGTTGAGCAGTTCCTTTTTTTATTCATTGGTTTTTCCCCTTCTCTTCAATTGAGTCAAAGCAATTATCTTCTTTCCTTGTCTGATAAAAGAACTCTCCTTGATTAGCATACCCTTTGTCTGCAATTGCAGGCATGTATAATGTTTTCATTTTGAGGAGAATTATGCTTTGTAGGATTTGAAATACTAGTATAACAGCACACTTTATGATGCGTGAAGCTTGAACCAGTTTTGCATGTTCTATATTTTTTATGACACGGTTATTTCCTGTCTGCAAATCACCTACATGCCCCAGGGCGCATTATTTTTAACCTAAAGCTTTAAAATAAGACTAACGAAGTAAAACACTGAGCTCAGCTCAGGGAACTCGTCGAGCACTTCTCGGAAAATTTGATTATGTGCCCTGAAGTTGAGTGGCATTTGATCATTTGTCTAAAGTTGATTGGTATTTAATCATTTATCCTATGATGTCTTATTGACATGTGGGTCTTAGGGCCGCATGTCAGTGGCACATCGTAAGGCAAATTATCAAAAACCGATCAACTTTAGACAAATAAGCAAATGCCGATCAACTTCGGGGCAAATGAATTTCTTGGCAAACTGAAGGAGAAGGGGAGCAAGCAATGTCTGTAATCTTCATTCTTTCTGTGTAAATCATGATGTCTTCTCAATAGATTCCCAAGAAACCTCACAAGGAATCACCCTTCACGCTATGCTCAAATGGAGCCCCAAGAAGGACCCCCATCGAGATCACGAGGCCTCCCCAGTGTTAATTAATTTAATCTTAGGAGTTCTAACAATCAGACCCCAGGAACGGCAGCCCCGACGCCAATGGCGAGCGCAGCATTGCCCCCTCCCCCTGCGGCTAGCTCGGGAGGCTGTCCCAGGAGCTGCACTGGAGCTTGGTGCTCGTCATCGTTGCCGTCTACGGCGCTTGCCAGGGCGTCGGCCCCGCTTTCGCCGGCGTCGCCACCGGGTAGTACTGGAAGGACGTGCAGCCGTCCGCGTCGCAGGGCGTCGCAACCGCGCTCTGGATCGTCAAGCCCCTCTGGGGCCTCCTCACCGACGTCATCCCCGTCGCCGGCTACCGCCGCCGCCCGTACCTCGTTCTTGTAGGTGAAAAATATTGGGGCTTTTCTTGGTTCCATACTTCCATCACATAGTGAAAGCGATGCTTGCTATGGTCAATGTCGTTGTAAGTTTGTAAAACATTTTTGTCTTGACGTACTGTAGGTGTGATGGGCGTGTCGTCTATGCTCACGCTTGCTCGGCGCCGCACGACGGCGATCGTGCCGGCATTGGTGGCGCTGACGACGCAGACCGTAGGCGCTGCGATAGCCGACGTAGCGGTGGACCATGGTTGCGCAGAACATATAAAGCTTGTGCGTGTTTAGCTCCTCCGTTGGGGCATTGCTGAGGTTCTCCATCAGGGGCCTTCTTGCCCACTCAATGGGCTCTCAGGTCTTAGAAATTTTTTCCAGTGTTCTTGCCACTCGTTCCTGATGCAATTCGTTCAGTACATAAATTCCAATGTTCTTGCCGGTTTGTTTTGATCTATGGACATCATGTAGGGGCACAACCAATCAATTAAATAACCGGCATCTACTTTATTTACTTTTCATCGACTAGGAGTAATTTTTAGACTTGTAATCTTTCTTCTGTAATTCGTCTTAATCAATAAAGTTGCGCATTGCCGATTATTGATTTCGTTGATTTACGCTATCCAGGTCTGTTTTTTCTTCGATCTTGTTGCGTATCGCCTTTTTCGGGAAAAAATCTACCTTTATCCTTGTTTAATTAGCCTAATATGGTTGAGTAGACCTATTATTTACTCTTTATTTAATCGGCTTGAATAGTCGGTTAGATAAGCCAGTACTGGAAAATATATATCGACTCAAAGACCGATTGAATTGAATCGTTTTCTTACCGATTGCATGATCAAATTGGCTAGCACGCCCGCACCCAAAAATAAACCCAGTGTTTGCGTGTGTGATTGCCGATTAACCCATCTTCACATTTTTTGGCGTCAACACCCGCGTTGCTTTTCCAGCCTGCGCACAATTTCTTTTCCCGGGAGAAGCGCTTGCCATCCACGTGCGGGAGGTTTGCTTCCGCGCCCAGGTAGCGTGGAAGCAAGGTTCCACGCTACCCCCACAGCGAAAGGTGGCTTCCGCACAACCCGCCCGCGGTAGAGGTGGACTAGAAGGCTATTTTTGCAATTTTGTTTGACACAAGACTAGTTTTGCACACAAATGTAACATCCTCAAATTTATAAAAATTTAAAAATCAAATATTAAAATGTGAAATTACTTTCATGATGCATTTCTTGATTTTATGTGCATTCAGTGAATTAGCACTTGAATGGAAATGAATATAGGAATTAAGAAAAGAGAGAAAAAGAGAAATAGTAAAATGGTAAAAGATGAAAGTTACCATGGTAAATTCTTGGATAACCTTAGAATGCCCTAGAAACCATCTTGGCTGGTCAAAAGAAAATGTGAAACCATTTGCAAGTTGATAAGGTAAAATAAATGTGGAACTTTATCTTTGACCAAAAACGTTGTCAGATTTTTGTAGAAAATCCTAGACCATTCCAGCACTCAAGATTTTTACCATGAGCTCTAAGTAACCTTATCCTTGTCCAAAAAAATTTACAAAAATAAATAACTAGTTTTACTATTTATTCCTATTTATTTATTCCAATACTGAATTTCTGCAAAATGTAGTAAAAGAATTCTTAGAAAATAAATACTATGAATTTGACTTTTAAATTTTTATGGTAGAACACATATATAGATATACACCTTTATTAAAAGTTTAAAAAATGTATATGTTGAATTAGTCCCTCAATAAAATCAAAATCCGAAATAAAAATTCTGGATAGTCCAGCTTGTCAGAATTTTAATTAAATAATTACAACGAATTAGCTTCTCAAATTTTTACAGTGTCAAGATAACTTATCCAGGACTCTCTAGAAAAATCTACCAAAATTCTGGACAATAATTGGACACGTAATTAAATAGATTTTCGCCGTTCTGTCTGTGGAACCGACTTAAGTACATCACTTCCAAGTGGGACCCCATTAAGTGATCCCAGCCGACCAGAGGAGAGGAATGCAATTTCATTTTCCTTGCTAGCTGCCGACTGGAGTTCATTTAATGCATTAGCTCACTTGCCATTTTCTTATTACTTCTCTCTGTCTTTCCTCAGCACTCTCTGTTCCTTCGGCAGAGCACTAACCAGCCGAATCCTCTGGAACTAGACAAGCTGAGGAACGTCACTGTCTCACCCCCTGCCAATTCTTGCCACGGTAATGACATTCTAACTAGTTAATAAGCTGCTTTATGGGTCAAACTCGGACCGGCTGAACATAGCTATATGCTGCACCGACTTTGCCCATCCTCTACCTTGCCAAGACTTACTAATTGATTACACTGCCATGCTTGACCACCACAAGACTTGACTGCCACCTTTTGTCGAAAGAACCAGAGTACAGCCGCAAGCACCTTCCAGCGCTTGCTCCTTCAGACAAAACTGCAAAGGCCAGCCGTCATTCATATTCCCTGTTCAGACTAGCAGCACCGCCTCCATACATATACCCTAATAGCTATTCAAAGCACTAAGCTTATGCATGCATTCGAAGTACCAAACAGAGAGTCGTGGCTCACTTCTACCCTGCCTCTTTCCTTGCCACGATAAGAGGCAAAGGCTTGGTTCACTGCCACGGCAAAGGTCTTCATGAATCTTCTTTCCAGCACTAATCCAGCCGCCACTTCTCCCCTTCGTTCACACCTTGGCAATACCGCCTCTTGCACTTATATAAGGACCACAGGTGCAAGCTTATGTCCCAGCATTCCATTTCTAGTATCACCCGTAGCCCTCTATGCTTGCACTACCGGCAGCCATGCTCGCATGGAGCTCCGGTCGTGGTGCCACAGTACTGGAGGAAGTTCCATTGTTGCTTCCAGTTCTGTTCCTGACTAGTGTCCCTATCTAAAGGTAACACAAGCACCTTGGTTAGTTTCTATGTTGATTGCTTAGTGGTCTACAGAACCTAGATTGTAGTCCGGTGTTCTATTTTGTTTATTACTACAAAGAGATTATATCTTGCAATAACTGCTATTCAGTATACTGGTTTTAGACACTTTCAGTCAATTGTATACTGACACATAACCGTAGCGTCATAGTATAGTGGGCTTGGTTCTAGCTAATTTGTTAATGCCCCAAGGAACTATTTTAAATATACAAACATGTATGTGTGATCTTATTTAGCCTCTCTTAATTGAATGATACATGGAACCAGCATAACGTATAAAGAAGCATCCTAGGTTGGTGGATGTTTATAAGCTTCGGATGGTATGCTCTAGATTGCTCTGTGTGCTATTGTTCTTGTGTATGGGTACTGTGTAGTTGTTCAGATATTTGCCAACTTACATAGACCAACTAGTTGAATGTTTAATTAACATCTAATCTCCAGTTCATTAAGTAGAAATTAATTAAACTAAACCTTGTCCTAAAATAAACTTATATGCGTTTAAATCCTCATGCAAAATTTCACTAGTTTAACATGATATATGGTTATAAGAAATGGCACCCGGCCAACTTGATGACAACTTATTTAGCTTGTCTGGTTTACGACCCAAAGTCAAACAGTAAATACTATTGATTATTTTAATCCCCTAGTTCATGAATTAGAAGATTAATTTAATAAACTTGATCCGATTAGCGTTACCCTCGTGATCATTTAGACTATTTCAACAGTTAATAAAATAAATCGTCTATATGCTAAAACCTCTAAAATTAGTTTAGAAACACCCTACAAAGTATATACTACCATATTCTAGAAAAACATCTTATTTATAACTTGCTTTCCATCTAAATCTAGCTATTTCTAAACCCTTAAGTGTTAATCATTCGCTTCACTTTCCCGCCGATTCCATGTGACGTAAACTTCATAATACTACATAAGCTTTTTCAACGATGAATATGATGTCTCGTCCAAATCCTAAAATCTATAGAATTAGCTTAGCAGTGCTCTACAAAACATAGACTACCCTATTATAAAAAGATAATCTCCTTTCATTATGTAATGCATATAAATCTTGTTATCTCAATAAGCTTAAGCGTTAGCATTACTTAACTGCGTAATATGAATGAAAGAACTTTGAGGAATCAATATCTATGAAGTTTGTATCACCAGAACCTTCTCAAATATCGTGAAAATGAGGCCAGTAGCCTAAATCGATAAATCTAACTCGCGTAAAATTTATTCTGTGCAAAATCATTCAAAGATAAAGAACTATTCATTTGTAGTCTGTTGTGATCATTTAAGCCTATTCGGTAGCCCGTAAAACATCTCGTCTAAATACAAATTTTGTGAAGAATAGTCTAGAAATGGTCTTTACGATATGATTTCCAATAATATAGAAAAACATCCTTATTTCATCTTGCTTAGAATCTAAATCCTAATAGAGCAAAACCCATTCATAACAAGAAAGGTATATTATGAATAGTAGAGTTTAAGAAACTTGTAACCAATGTATACTTCTATTAATCCAAACAAGTTTTGCTTCTTTGATTCAAAATTGAACATATTTAACTTTACAATCTTAGCTTCTTGAATTCGTAAAATAAAATAAAGAAATTCATAAAGAATAGATGTTGCGTGTTGTTCGACCCGTACCGTTAATAACAAAAAGAATGCAACGTAAGATATTGCCTACGAGTACGCGGGATCACAAACCCACAATCATGCTTGTTTGATGTAATGTTTTATATTTGATTTTTTTCCATCTGATTTCCTTTTGCCCTTATTGAAAGTATTATTTGCTATTTGTTATTCTTTTCCGTTATACGACGTGTAGAATCCGACGTCTCAGAGTTCGTCGTCGACAATCTCAAGATTACGTCTTCGACTTCGTCACTGAAAACAACGGATAGCAAGGCAAGCACCCCCTTTGAGCATTTTGAACCCAGATTTCATAATCAACTAAAATGTGATTAAGAATCTTCCTGCATGCTTATATTTCGATAAATCCTTATTTTGTGTTACTTGGTAGTTATAACCCAAATTGATGGATTCCCTTAATCATGTTGACATACGATCCATGAAAACCATAGGAATGGTTAAGTTCTTTGAACTGGGTATAATCGTTTATTAATCTGCATATGCTTAGCACTGCTTTAGATCAATGTTGGAAATGTTTACACCCACACACCTTTCTTTACAAATCTTTTTATGGTTTATTTAAGCAGTAAAGGATACTGGTAGTTTGGTAAAAATGAAAATAAAACTATTGATTTCGACGTGGGGTGATTATTGGCAATAGCCGGTTGTACATGTTTTAACGTAATGCGTAGCTAGGTGGAGTTATCGCCCATGTCATTTTAAGGACCGAACATGGTGTTCCGCGATCCAAGATAACCGTACATCCACAAGTCTTGGATGGGACAGTCTTAACTTATTAAATTATTTGGGAATTAGCTTTGCACATTGGTAGGCGGTTGTAGCACGGGCATTAGGATATAGGTTTGCTCGAGGGAGGAGTCATCAACGAGGTGTTGGCATCTGCCGTTGTAACGATGTACGCCTGGCTATGAATTGGGGCTGTTGTTGTACCATTTGAGCCGCGGGCTCCTGAATACTATTGCTTCACCGTTTGTTTGCTTCCATCATAGTCAGGAGTAACGTCATTGGGCTAGTGCAAAGTTAAGGTTCAAGTAATCGAACGGTTTCGTTATGAACTCTCTGGCGGCACACCAAAGGAAGTGTGTCTATATGCATTGCCACAACGGGAGGACATATCTTGTGGGTAAAGCTGTACAACTCTGCAGAGTCTAAAACTATTCGAATAGCCGTGTCCACGGTCATGGACGACTTGGTGAACCCACACTAAGTTAGTTGTTTTCTATTTTTGAAAACCTTGGTAAAAGACTTTGGAAAATGTTTCACGACTGATAAATATCACTTGTCGTTGTATTTTCTTTTGTAAGACCATGGAGGGTCTTGTTCGTTATTTTACTCACAAAAGGGCCGTGAGTAGAATGTTATTATCCTTTTTATTACTTGTTATCTCAATTACTTATCAAACTGTCTTAAAGTTTTATTTACGCTTTCCATTACTATTCAGTATTACTTCATTCAAAACTTTCGCTTTATGCAAAACAACCGTAGAAACCCACTTTCTATTCAGCCTGCATATACTCCAGTGTTTTGCAAACACTACAAGTCTTCTTGATGCATAGCGTACTCACCCTTGCTATCGTTGTTGTTTTTAGACAGGATATCTCGACAATTACTCCGACGCAGGAAAACGGGATTATTGACGACATTTCTTTCTAAGGCTTTACCTTGTCAGTTGCCTGTGGATTATGTGGCAAACTACAAGACATCTGATTCTTTTGGCTATGTTTAGTCGACCTTCTCGGTCATATTGTATCAATACTTCCGCTGTAATAAAATATAAAACTTTTGTATGGTTGTGATTCCAAATTGTGTTTTGTGCGTGCCAGCCACTGATCATAGGAATGGTACAGTATGCACATTAGAACCTTGCTTTTATGTTTGCACTGTAGCATAAAAGTGAGGGTCCCACAACAAAAAAAATTGAGAGGTTACTACAGCAAACTATTCAAAGAGAGCGAGGGGCAAAGGGTGCGTGAGTTTTGCAATTCGCCGTCGATCGAAATCCTTTCAAAGAAAAAAATAAAAAAGAGAAGCGACTAGGGAGTAATAATAACCGCTAACATCACTCTCTCAATACAAGATATACAAAATCTTAAAATAAATAAAGAAATAAGTAATCGCTATCTACTGTTTATTTATCTTTAATATTTATACAACTTTTACACAATAATGCGTAGCAGCACCTCCTACCTCCCAACCACCGACTAGGCAAAATTCGTAGAACACCCTAACCAGCGGGTGCTAATTGCTTGAGATGAAATGGCAGCATCACGCAGAATACCATGTGCAGACATTTCGTTATCATCGTACCCTTCCTCTGCTGTCAGAATGAATATTCATGGAAATAATACATGCATTACGCAGACGAGACAATGCTTGGCCATGGTTAAGCAAATAAAAAGTTTAAGATAGGCACAGGCTGAGGCAATCTTAGATCTCAAATTTTGATTCCTAAAATAACACAAAATATGTTGTAACCAGCAGAATACTCCAAAAACATAGTACATTGTTACAAAATGTGTAGGCACAGAAAAGAACTAATAACATTAAGGGGACACAAAAATATCACATTAAGCCGTGTTCATCTCAGGCCCAGCGAATTAAGCCGACACATGAAAGCAAAATCCATGGCTTCTTTCTTTCCTCGTTGTCGAAACAATAGTAAACACTCATCTGACATCGCAAAAATATACAGCTCAAAACTGGCTGTTGCTCACATCTCCAGCACAAGAGTTCCTCAGGGATCAAGCACCTAAACTATAGAGAATACCCGATGCTGTCTGGCCTAGATACAGCATCTAAAAGGTTGATAGGCCAAAGCTGCCAAGAGCTATTATTTCAAAAGGCTGTTGCAGGCGTCGATTACAGCAGCATGTGAGCTCAAGATAGCCTGACCTGCTGGTTTTGCTTCCAGGGTTTCCATGACGGCGTTAAAAATTGCTTTACGGAAGAAGGTATCCTCCATTTTCTTTAGAATCTCCTCAACGGCTTCAAAGCTCAAGCCACAAGACAAAATCAGACGAGCAACAACACCACCAAATTGTGCTGGAGCTTTAGGAAGGTCAATACCGATATCCTCCAGCAGGGACCCATATAGCAAGCATCCAGTTTCCAGGACTTCAGTCTTGAAAATTTTTTTGATGTACAGATGCTCCAGAAGCCTAACAAGAGGTTCAACAAAACTGGTACCTTTATCCAGAGCAAGATTGATAGCTTCTTTAACAACCTCAGGGTAGTAATCAGGATTCTCCAACTCCTCAATACATTGTTGAGCTTCATCCAAAATACGTATATCGAAATACTCCTCAAGAAGGGCCACTGTCTTCTTCTGAAGCTCGGCAGGGATCACCTTGGGAGCTGGTTTGTCAGGGACAGGTGCAACAGCTGGACCTGCACTTAATGGTTTTGGCGATGCTGTAGTTTGAGCTGGTGAATGAATATGACCAGCCGTAAAGCTGGAAGGGTGCAATGGTGGACCGCCAGTGCCCAAAAGTGCACTCTTGCCGATTGGTGCTCCACTGCCATGAGGAAGAAGCCTAGGGTTGATAGATGATGGCTTATTGAGCAACAGACTCTGATTGCGAAGTGGGTCGCCTCTTGGCATTGATTTAGAGCGCGGAACTTCCCAGTTATCATTATCTAACCCAGGCATTCCAGGCATCTTTCTTGAGCCAGGCATCCCAGGCATCATCCCTCCTGTTCCTCCTCGGTTCACTGAAAAATCTCCAGGTGAAAGGGGGCCACCTGGTGCATTACGACCATTCCTAATGATCGCTGTTGCCCCTGGCCGTAATCCTAGATTCTTTTCAGCCTCAGTGTGAATTTCACTGATTGTCTTGGCCTTAATCTGAAGATCACAAACAGCATAAAGCTCAGAATAATTGAATTTACAAATCCAGCTGGACAGCAATCGCTACAAGAACAGAAAACTAGAAGTGGAAAAATAATGTTGAAGCTATGCATAGTGATCAGTAGAGTATTGAGATCAGAAGCAATATATGGTGCCAAGCATTACAACCTTCAGTATAATAAAAGTGATAGATTAATTTAACAGAATGATAATAAACATGTGCAATCTCCTATTTATGCGTCAAGTTTGGGTGGTACAAAGCAAAATGCATGCCTCACTAATTTTCAATGAATGTACGATTCATCACGCTGAATATCGTATGCCACTATATATGCATGATTGTTCTAGCCACTTCACCGTTAAGAGTTCAAAATCTTTCCTACGAAGTGATATGCCTCTTCTAGTATTATGGCACTAAAGTGTGAAAAGCCACTATCCAGCAGTAGTGGTTAATACTTAAAGGCTGATATACTGCACAGTAATAGCAGTACACCAGTAAAACCAGTTCACTAATATCATTATGAAAGGCGCCATGTAGAGTAGCTAATTCATACAGTTTAGTGATTTTAATTACCTCCTCACGTCGAGGAACCCAGTTGTTCGAACGGAGATCAAGCACATCACGGACCATGAACCTCAAACGTGGTGCCAACACAGGGTTTTTTATTAGCTCCTTCATCTGGCTGAAGTAAATATCATTAATTCGGCGAGATTTTGGGTTCTCATCAAGCTGTTTACCAATCGTATTGAAGAACTGACAGATGGCCTCAACATTTTCCTCTTCAGGGCAAACCTTTTTATCAGGCTCGGGCCCCAATAGTTCCTACATATGGCAAATGGATTAGGCAAGCTTTTCACTGAATAATAATTGTATTACCAATTCTCTGATGTGTACCTGAACAATGTGATGAACTATCTTCTCAGGTACCATCTTTTGCTTGAGTAGCTCACCAATTAGACGGATATTACCAAGCATTCTAAGTTTGACACTCCTTTCTTTGTCCCTTCGCTCCATCTCTTGATCAGGGCCAGTCAATTTTGCGAAGTCAGCCCTTATGCTGTCGGCGCCTTCAAAGGCTTCCTGACAATTGTTCAACAGCGCACGTTTGAATGTAATCTCTTTACCACCTGGTTCTTCAGGAGGGAATGATGGGAGGTTGTCATTGAGATCAGAACAAAGTTGGGCATACATCGGACAGAAGGTGGGCTCAAAAACAGCCTTCTCAAATATGAGAGAAATAACATCCTGAATCAATAGCAGAGAATAGATTAATCACCAGGAAACTGTCAAGACAATAGAAAGCTATGGAACAGACAGCTGGAAATAATCAAACCTTCAAAATATCAGCAGTAGTAATTCCAGCATCCAATAGTTGGCCCTTGAGTATATCAAATTTCTCTGGCGTCAGTTTGTTTAATATACTGCACAAACAAAAGCAAATAAACAGCATGAAAAGGCAAGACAAGAACTGGAACAGTTTTAATTTGTAAACAAAAAAACAAACAACCCCATCAAAAAGAACAAACAAGCAAAAAAATGATCATTATATACCCTTTCACAGTTTTCAGGACTTTATCTTTCTCCGAAAGATTGCCTCTTCGGGCTGACCAAGGTACCTCAGCCTTGATAAGGGCAGGAGTGGGGCCAACCTGGAATTTTGAAAACGAAATCATGTGAAATAATGATAATATGAAGAAAAAAGTATCCGCATACAAAATAGAAAATAGCAGACATCATATGCATACATCTAAACACTATACATTCAAGTTTAGAAAATAAAACAATACACCATTATAACGTATGAAATCGATAGCATACAACAAATTGTTAGAGACATATGCCTCATTGTTGAATGTTGACAGTGTTCTACACCGAACAATCTTGTTTCTTTTTTGCTTTTAATCCCACAACTTCGACATGTAGCTTGCATTTCAACACTTGCTGCCAGAATGATATGTTTACAATTGCATAGCTAGAAAATAGCAGATATCATATGCATACAGCTAAACACTGTACATTCAAGTTTAGAAAATAAAACAATACACCATTATAACGTATGAAATCGATAGCATACAACAAATTGCTCGAGACATATGCCTCATTGTTGAATGTTGACAGTGTTCTACAGAATCTACACCGAACAATCTTGTTTCTTTTTTGCTTTTAATCCCACAACTTATACATGTAGCTTGCATTTCAACACTCGTTGCCAGAATGATCTGTTTACAATTGCATAGCATGATATTCAATGAAGCAACTTGTATAATAGGACAATTGAAACATGTTTAAACTATGCCATTGAGTTGGATCGATGATCCCAACATTGACAGAAGACAGGTCAGAAAACCAAGTTGCTCTACTATAATTTGATGAAAAGAGTTACATCACAAAGCATTGATTAACAGAGGCTAATGGGAATTGAATCAGAATCAGTAGCGACTAGAAAACAAAACAAGTGATCCATAGTAACCACGTTTAGCACAGAAATAAGCAGTAGCTTATTTAAATTACAAGCAAATAATGAGAAAGGCTAAATGGAACAACAAAAGTAACCAGAGTTATCGATGCTCCATATCTTGAAGGTACCTGAGCTTTTGAAGAAAACTGATTTTGCCTGTTAACTTGCTCTTGCTGCCTACCACTTGAAGCATGTGCTTCTTTTGCTTCACGTATGTTGTCCCAAGACTTCTCTTCATTAACTGCGTGAGGTTGAACTGTACGTGCCCGCCAGTCACGGTTATCTGTCTCAGCATACCGATTGTGTGTCTGTGTTTGTGTCTGGACTTGCACCTGCATAACAAAAAAAAACTACCATAAGGACGCTATATTCCAAATGCGCAAGACAGAATAGCATTTTTAGCAAAATGGTGTCATGAAGACCATTTGGCAAGTCTGAGGAGCATTAGAGAGCATAAAGAAGGTAAAAACAACTGAATTACGATGCCGATGGGACATAATGAGGAGCTCACATTTGAATCATTGCGAACCCAGCTCTGATCTTCACCGTGAAGCTCTGCATCAATCTCTTGCTTAATTGTCAAGATGTCATCAGGTACATGAGCAATCTGTGAGGAAGTGGAATTATAATCAAGGCATGCAAATTAAATAACATGTCTGCATTGTCAGGAAGAATTTTAGACTTGGTACTCAATATAATGTATGCCCTGTTGAATGTTTAGGTCATACATGCGGATAAAGTTATTAACCTAGTCATTGAAGTTAACACAACAGGACTGTATCACACCTACCTCCATAAGGAAAGATAGCACATCCCTATCGAAACCCAGCTTACATGTAAATGACAAGGTGTTCTATATAACCTTTTCATTTTCCACCCTCTTAAACAGGACCATCCAAACTGGGAAGAAACTAGGCTGCTCAAAATTCAGTCCTCTTTTCTCATTTTCAAATTAAAACAAGTTACGAAAACTGTTACTGATCAGAGACTCAAGAGAAGTTTAGCCAGCTAGAAATTTTTAAGACTCTTCCAATTGACGGCAACAGGTGCAGTTTCACTGCTACCTCTTGAGAATGCCTGTACTTCAACCTTGAGCATTACTCCCCTCTGTTCGTAATGAATGTTGCTTTGGACATATCACGGCCTCCAAGATATAAATTTCGCAGTGACAATTAATTTTCCCAGTGATATGCTAGCAAAACATAGATTATGGAAGTATTTCTAGCAGCAAATTTATTGGAATCATTTTCATGTCGCCAATCCAGACATTTTTATGTTTATTGTGGTCAAAGTTGGTTAGTTTTGACTGCAAACATACCACGGTGACATACATCAGAAAACAGGAGTATTGTTTTTCACTGCCTATGCACTGTTTTTGCCATAGCCCAATGTATCCTAGAAGACTCAAAATTGAACTTTCTGCTCTAATGTATCTCAAATCTGCCAGGCCACACAACAGACACTTTTCACCAAAACCAGAAAATGGCCGTACTCTAAGCAGAACAGATCCAAAAAAAATATTTACAGTAAATTTTCCATGTAGAAACTGACTTAATATGAAGTATCAAATCGCAAGTACCTCGTGCAGCTCGAGAAGTTGATCTCTTGTATAACGAATACGTGTCTCAAAATTTGAATCACCAATCTGCACCAGTATACCAGCTATGTCAGCATAGAAAAATATAAGTCTATAAATCAAATTAAACTTAAAAGTAGACTACAGTATGGGTAAAATTTTGAGAATTTGAACCCAGTAAATTCAAAATACTCGAAGCAAAAAAATAAACAATGCAAACAACTGCCCAATTTAGAATCATTTGCTTGTGCTCTAAAAGGAGGCCGCCTAGCCTGCCTAGGCGCTAGTTGACACCCTCTCACCTTGCCATCTGCCGCTCCACTAGAGCCTAGTGCCTTGGTAAACACTGCTTGTTTGGTCCAGCTAGGCATGTAATACTGATATGTTGAGTATTAAAACATAGTTCTATATACAAGTAGCAGCATAACCAGCAAAGCCAGGTTCAGTTCACTACTTATGCACAGCCCATCGTATCCCATAAACCATACACAAGCGCAAGTGAAGCCCTGAAAGCTGAAATCCACCCGAAAGCACACAACACCACTAGAATCCGCTAAAAATCCCAGCGTTAGTCTACTGAAACACCCAACTTTGATCAGTACGAGCCCAATCACATCCCAGTTACGAGTTGTAATCCCTTGTTACGCATTAACACCTCCTAAAACCTCGTTAAGCAGTGCAATTGACTGATAAATCTCCCCAAATGTAATAATCAAACAGCATCCCGCACCAATACACGCTCCTCACCGATTAACACAGCCCCTAATCCCGAGATCTGGTATTCTCCCGGATCTCCCCTTCCACCCCGCGGCGAAGCCAATCGAATCCCCATCGAACAGACACCCCCCCCCCCCCCCGCCACATCGGGCGCGGCGAGATTTCTCACCTTGGAGACGCCGGCGTGCGGGCGGAGGAAGTCACCGGAGCCGAAGGTGGCGGCAGCGAAGGCGGGGGAGACGAGGCGACCGGCGCGCGGGCCGCCGCCGCCGCCAGGGCGCAAGCTGATTACCGGTTGATCCGACTGCATGCTTCCAGTGTGCGAATCCGACCAACGAACCGCGCTAGCTCGATCGAGAGGAATCGGCGAGCGCCCGGGTAAAATCGTGGAGAAATCGAAACTTTTTTTTTCCTCTTTGGGAGGGGGAGGGGGGGAAGAGGGTTGCGTTTGCGACCAGACGAAGCGGGGCAGGGGCGACGGGAGGAGGAGGGGATTTATCTCGGCAACTTTAGGGCTGTGAGGGCAAGCTATCGTGGTTTCTGTGGCTGGTGAAGGGTAGTTTCGTACTTTTATACATGCGTTTCTACTGACGTGGTCGGATCGGGCCACATGTCGGTGTGTCCTGGTGCTTCACGGTGGAGGGTGATTACGGTTTGGGCGGGTGGGGGCTGGGGTGTGGGATGTTAGGAAATCGGTTGTCGTATCCTATATGGATTCTTTCTTATTTCTAAGCAGAACCGCTATATATAGGAGGCAGGGGGTCACCTCATTGTACGCAAGCATACAGAATAATAAAGCAGACCCGTTCCTCCTTATATTGTGTCTCTCGCCCTCTCTTTGTTCTCCAGTTTATATCTATTAGGCAACCCCGGACTATTCGATAGCGAGGTTGTCTAACACGTTATCAGCACGAAGCTCTACTCGGTGATCAGATTGAAAGGTGAGAAACGGTAAGAATCGAGGGATTGAATCTAATCGCTCGCTTGTATTCTTTTGCATCTAATCTTCGCACTTACGTGGCACGAAGCTACAAATCTGCGGTGATTCCTATTGATTCTTTGAACAAAGTATGAATGCATTACAGTAGCATGAAGCTACAGGACACATCGGCTGGCTCGAATTCGCCGCGTCGCTCGCGAGCTGCGTCATTGTTGGTCGCCGCGCTTAGTCGCCAGCCATCGCCACGCCTCCGTTACCTGTAATGGCCTCGAGTCTGCATGCCATTTGGCGGTAATGCGGCGCCGATCTTATCTGCCGCAGTCAAATTGGACTTGAAGTCCAATGAAGTCCAATGGATTAGCATGCATGGGAAGCTAGCACGTGAAGTCCAATGGACTAGCATGCAATCGTTGCCTACGTGAGTAATAAACTAGTGATGCGTATATTGCATGTACATGCAACTAGCATCTAGCAGTACATGCATATACGGCGACTAGCGATGGAGGTCGGCAATGAAGAGCTACCGCCCGCCTGACGCGCATGAAGCGCATGAAGCCAGGCACACGGACAGCATCTCGAAGATCGCGGCGCCTACCGATCGCTCCGCTTTTGACTCGGTTGGAAGATGAGCACCTAGTCACCAACCACGGCCGGCCTGAAGCCGAGCACGACCGAGCCTCGCCCTGGTTGCCGCCGCCGGACGACCTCGTTTGCACGGCTCGAAGCCACTCCAGCTCCCTGCCACTCGACGGCCGGCCCGCAGCTGGCCTGTCTTCACGCCCGATCGCCGGTGTTGGTGACGCGCCGCAGGCTCACCACTCGGCGCTCGCCGCTGAAGCCGACCCGTAGCGCCAGACGCTTTTGCGCCTCGCCGGCCAGGCCCGTCCGAACGAACCGAACCTGCTCTCGCACGCAAGGAGCTGTGCATTGCTCTCAGCAACATTGATCTGATTGGTTAGACATTGAGTCAAATGACTCATGGACTAGAAGTCTTTCTAATTCAATCCACCATGACGCAAGGAGCTGTGCCTTTCTGAACCAAGACGGGCACAACAATTTTGCAAACCGAATTGAATTCAGGTTGGGGCACAAGGACAGGGCAAAATTACTGCTTTACTCGCAGGTTTCATTTTTTCCCCTTTTTCTGTTTTCTTTTCCGAAAATGCATAAGGAATTCGGAAAATTGAATAAAAATAGCAGAGAAATCTGAAAATTGCCAGAAAAATATGAAAATATCTAGAAAAATACTGAAAATTTTATGGCTCTGTTTTATTTTTTTTTCTTAGCCTTATTTTCTGTATTTATGAATTTTTGCAATAATTACCATGTTTAGAATATCGGAAATTCCTGAGAATTTATTTTATGTATTTATGAATTCATGAACTGTGCAATTATTCTGTTCCATGCATTGTATTTATTACTTGAATATAATTCATTGGAAATTCAAGCACGCCGCACGAAGTGGCCACCGTCGCGCCAAGAAGGCCGACGCGCATGGAACTGAATGCACCACGCGCATGAAGCCGCGTTAAAACCGATCGCACGAAGCCGATCGTGCATATGAATCTGATCGTTTGCACGAAGCCGATCACCTACATGCACGTAGTTGTATTTCTGAATATTTATGAATCTGTGTATATATGAATCTTGCAGTTATGAATCATGTATTTATGAATTTTGTATTTATAAATCTTATATTTATGAATCTTGTACTTATGAATCCTACATTTATGAATCTTGCATCTATGAATCTTATATTTATGAATCTTGAAATTATTGCTTTCTTTTAGTTTACTGGATATTCATGAGAATTTGATTTATGCATTTATGAATTTTTGCAACCACTCTCTATTAGATTACACGAAGTAATCTAATGAAAGAATCCTATGAATATGTAAATACCTGGCATTGTCATATGTGAGTTTTGAAGAACTGACCGAATGGTCAGAACTATCTCACATGGGCATCAAATGTGAAGATCGTGCTTATGAGCAAGAAGCTCTGAATTGCCATCGGTTTAGGGTCCTCGAAGGACAAGTAACCTACTGCCGAGCAAAACGATCAAGTTTTGTACTCCCCAGGTATCACTGTGAGGAGAGCCGCCCAGATCGTCCTCGAGTTGTTGGATGAACAGTTGCTCCCGTCGGATTTGGATCCTAGCAACAAATCACCGGAGGTGATCCTGATGCTAATACCCAAGCCCAATGGAAACAACCCCACTTAACGCCCAACGACTCGACAACAACCCCAGATTCCCTGTGATGCGATCCAAACTCGCCAGACTCTACATACCGGCTCCCAATGCCGTATCAACATTCACTGCACAAAGGGGCATCGAGCCCCAAACCTACTACCGTGAGACGCACGAACGCCGAAGCAACAAAACACACACGGCAATACCTAAGCCCAACAAAAACAACCAACTAAACAACCAAGTTTAAAGGTAGACAAAACCACCGCAGAGATAAAAGTGCGACAGCTTTACAAAAAAGTAAAGCCAACTATCCTATACAACAAAAGTAAACACCCTAAGTGTCATGCCCTCGAACACTTCCGGCGCACACACGCTAACGGTGCCTACTCTGCCTCCGCCTTGGCCACCGATAGGCGTGAGGGGCGTAACTCACACCCTCTCGATCCTCACCGCAAAAACCACAAAGGTAAGCCTGAGTACGGAAGGTACTGCAAGTCTTACCCGTGGTCCATATATGACCGACTCCAAAGGACATGCATTTGGATGTATCAAAAACCAGTCAAGGTAAAAGGCGTAAAGCTTAACATTTGTTACATTAATTACCTAACTACTCAATTCACAATTACAGCTTGTAATTCGCGCCGCTTCTAAAAATGAAGTTGCAATCATTAATTCACAACAATTAATCTCAACACCAATTTATGTGGGCTCAAGTCGACGGCCAACCCTGCTCAAGTTCTTACTACGTGATCAGCATGATGAAAGAGCTTGCTCATATCCGAGAGCTGCAATTCGAATCGCTTTATTAACCCTCTGCAGGAAGCATTGATCGCACGACACTTACCACAAGGGCCTAGTGTCAACCCCTCCCAATCATACCTAATCGGGCTGCCCTCCTCATGCGTCCGAAACCTAGCACCCTCGAGCCGCCTCTAAGCCCGCTTTGGCGCCGAGAGTCGGCCTAAGCCTCGCCTCAACCACGCCCAACTACGTGAAGTTACGGTCCATCGATTCCGTGATGAGAGAAAGAGTGGCTTACCGTATCATACATCGGGCATGCGACCAACCGGGTGTGCTCAATCAAAGGGCAACCATCGACCGTCTCAATCGACTCAGACGGAACTACCACATCGGGTGCCCTTACCCAATGTCCCAACTCTTCCCGCCCGGTCTCCTATTTAACCTTTCCTTACATAACCTGCACTCCATTTCATTTCATCGTAAGTAATGTAATTGATCTCAAGCTGTGGACCAACCACCACTTGGCCCAACCCCGACCTCTAAGCAATCTGCAAAGTGACTCATTTAATACCATTACTAGTTCCAACGGAAGTGTTCACAATCCAAAGGATGAATGTGCAAGCAATTAGATCTAACCCTAACTCAATTCAATTCCTAATGCAAACTTATTTCACCAATTAATCAGCTTTATTCACAAAAATACAATTAATACAAAGTTCAAGATGCATAGGTGCTTGCCTTGCTCTTCTCCGGTGGATCGACAAATGATTTGCCCTCTAAGGCAACTCCCTCAACTACGCCACGCTCGGGCCATGGATCGTTTCTACACGGATACAATGCATAATTAAAATGCATGCAATGCATATGAATGAAGTACAATTGAAAAACTCAAGAAACAACGCAACCTGACAACTCGACTCAATCGACAGACACCCTAACCCGGACAGCCGGTATTTGATCCGACTTCGACAATCCGGACTCCTCCGGCTTATTCGTCCGATATCTGACAGTATGACATGACTTCGATCGTCCGACACTCCGGCCCAGGCGTGTTTCACCCAATAACTCGACGGATCGAGGTGCCGCCAAGTCCAACGGCATCACGGGGACCCGATCCATGACTTTCCCTACACGTGGTCGAGCCGGAAAAGCTCCGAGCAAGCCCAAACCACGAGAAAACGATGCCACTAGAGTAAACCCCCAAACCAAAACTAGCTAGCCCCCGGGACGGTATCACCACTACCCGATCTACACTTTAGCAACCCACATTTGCCAATCCAAGCCCCAACCAACCCTAGAATCACTACACCCAAAACCCTAGAGCTCAAGTTCAACCCCAACACTTCAAATCTAAACCTAAGCTCTAACTCCCACCATTGATGACCCTAGAACCCACGAATCCCACTTAATCAACCCCTAAGAGAGAGACCTACCTCCAAAGAAGATAGATGTAGAAGCAATGCCTGTAAGGAGGACGCCACACGAGGACGAAGCTTAGGGGACACCGGGAGGAGCCACGGGAGGTCGCTCGGAGGGAGCTCACCGGAGTGAAGTTAGGTGGAGGGAAGTAGCACCAAGGAGCCGGGAAACAACATGGAGGAGAAGGAATGGAGGAGCCACGAAATGGGACTTTATACAAAACTCCTCAAGAATACCGGACACTTCCGCTCTAACCCTGAGACTCCGGTTGGGGTCTCAGATAGCCAACCCTGACACTCCGGGACATTCAGTCCGACACTCCGGTTGGGGCGCCTTGGTCACCCTAATCCGGACATCAGACGTTTTGTCCGGACATTCCGGGTTGGATCCGGACTCTCCGGATGTCTCAGCACTTTTCGAACTTGGGGACTTGACAATCACTTTTCAGCCATTGTGAAGAATGAATACATGGCTAAGGTGAGTACACTTGAGTTACGGACTGCACTTCAGAAGCAGTTCGAGAAGCTCAAGTCCGCCATCTTGCTCCAAGCACAGCAAGATTGGGTTACTTTGAAGTTTGCGAGCTCTGAGCGATGGTTGTTAATGAATTTTGAATAATGAATTGTAAGCTCTCGAAGAGCATACATTTTCTTTTCTCATGAATAGAATTTTAATTTATTCTTTATTCCAGTATTCTATATTTTTAAGCAATATTTGAATTACTTTGCCACTATATGATTAGAATTATATTTCTTTTCATTTAGATATTGTGTAGCGCCCAATGAAGGTGATATGTATTGTTGATAGTGGCACAACAAATACCATCTTAAGAGAGTCGAAATACTTCCAGACGATCACGAAGAACGCTGGAAGGATTATGAAAATCGCAGGAAGCGATACGCATATAATAGGCTCAAGAAGAGCCATAATTATATTGCCAATGTGTACAACTTTGGCAATTGATGAAGCCTCCTTGTACCCTGAATCAACACGCACTCTCTTAAGTTTTAACAAATATCCGCGCCAATGGGTTTCACGTACAAACCAATGAAGAAAATGGCAAAGAGCATTTGTGCATTATGAAGCACGCGGAATATGAAAAATGGTATTAGAAAAATATCCCTCATATGAATCTGGGTTGTACTACACGATAATCAATGCACACATAGTGTATACTTATTTGAAGACTGTATTTAGAAGCTCTGAATTATTTTCGTTATGGCATTGTATATTTAGGTCATCCTGGTCTTAGATTGATGAAAAATATAGTTAACAATTCACAAGGTCATGGCATTAATGTTAAAAATTTCCCGAATCACGAAGATTTTGTGTGCCATGTATGTGCCACCGGGAAATTAATAACAAAACCCTCTGTTATGAAAGTGCAACATGAAATCCCTACATTCCTGGAACGCATTCAGGGGGATATTTGCGGCCCGATTCAGCCCTTGTTAGGGCCGTTTCGATACTTTATGGTGCTCATTGATGCTTCCTCGAAATGGTCGCATACATGTTTGCTGTCAACAAGGAATCATGCATTCGCAAAGCTGATCTCGCAGATCATCAGAATTAAGAATATTTTTCCTGATCATCGCCTGAAGTCCATTCGAATGGACAATGCCAACGAATTTACTTCCAAGTCATTTGATGATTATTGCACAGCAACTGGAATAACTGTTGAGCACTCTGTACCGCACATCCATACGCAAAATGGAATAGCTGAAGCACTAATAAATAGGATTAAGCTCATAGCCCGACCACTCTTGTAGAGTTGTAACTTGCCCAACACTTGTTGGGGACACACAGTCATGCACGCAGCAGCACTCATCAATTATAGACCGTCGGCCTACAACATCCATTCAACTATGAAACTAGTGCAATGGGTCATCCTGAAGATTTGAATGAATGGTATATGTACCTATACCACCCCTACAGCGAACTGCAATGGGCCCTCTCCGCAAGTCTGGGATATACGTTGGTTATGAGAATGCATCCATAATCAGGTATTTGGAACCCACGACTGGAGATTTGCATACAGCCCGACTCGCTGATTGCATTTTTTGACGAGGATCGCTTTCCCGTCATTATGGGGAGGAAATGAACCATTTGATGAAAATGTCGGGAAATCATATGGCATTCCATTGAGATCCCCGTGCATGACCCTCGCACTAATGAAGCAAATCATAAAGTCAAGAAGACAATCGATTTGCAGAATTTAGCAAATGAACCGCCTGATCATTTTTGTGATCTGAAGAGCGTGGTTAAGTCGCATATACCAGCAAGAAATGCACCAGAGAGGGTGGAAATACCAAAGAAAGCAGAAGGTATCCCTCATCCTGTTCAGAGGCCTCAAAGAAAAAGAACAGGAAATCTGGCTTCTCAAACCCAAAGTACCCGGAGACGTCTGGGGAAAAATGGGCAAGAGGACTTACCACAGCCAATCACAAAAATGCCCCAAAGCAAGAAGGGGAGCCAGTTGAGACCTGGCACTGGAAAGAAGCCTGTGGAAAAGGCAATTCCAGATTTGAATCTTCAATTGGAAGAAGCCGCTGGAAATAATGTGTGCGCGCACATTGGCGGAGAAAAACTAAAGGAACTTGCTCCTGGAATAGGAAATAGCAATGAAGAGCAAGTAGAAGTGCATGAAGCACACCATGACGAAATGGCCATAAATTTTGTAATAATAGGAGAATCTATGAAAAGAGCAACAACCATTGCAAGGCTTGTTGTTCAAGGTTTCACTCAACATCTTAGGGTTGATTATGAAGAAACCTATTCTCCGGTCATGGGTCGAATTACCTTTAGATATTTGATCTCAATGGCAGTCAACTTGAAGTTGAGAATGAAGCTAATGGATGTTGTTACATCATATTTGTATGGAAACTTGGATTCGGAGATATGCATGAAAGTACCGGAAGGTATTCCTATCCCGAACCAAGACAGAGCAAACAGAAACCTATACAGTGTGAAATTGGAGAAATCACTGTATGGACTGAAACAGTCAGGAAGAATGTGGTACAATCGCTTGAGTGACTTTCTTTGCAAAAAAGGCTACACGAACAACGAAGATTGTCCATGTGTGTTTATACAACGATCCCCGAATGGATTTTGTATAATCTCCGTCTATGTAGATGACTTGAACATCATTGAGACGGATGAAGAAATTGAAGAAGCATGCACATACTTGAAGTCTGAATTTGAAATGAAAGACTTGGGTAAAACCAAGTTCTGTTTAGGCTTGCAGCTTGAACATGTCCAAGGCGGAATCTTGGTAAACCAATCTTCCTACACGCAGAAAGTGTTGGAGAGATTTAGTTTTGAGAAGGCATACCCCGCACAGACCCCAATGATCAGAAGGTCACTCCAAGCAGACCTAGACCCATGCAGGTCTAGAGAAGAGGGGGAGGAAGTCTTGGGAGCGGAATTCCCATATTTGAGTGCAATTGGAGCGCTCATGTACCTTGCAAATAGCACTAGGCCGGACATTGCGTTCGCCGTGAATTTGCTAGCACTGATAAAGGCGTAACCCACCAAAAGGCATTGGAAAGGGGTGAATGACATCTTCCGTTACCTTCAAAGAAGCAAAGACCTCAGCTTGTTTTACAGAAGAAACAATGAATTGAATTTAGTTGGCTATGCCGATGCTGGGTACCTTTCGAACCCGCATACTGGCAAGTCACAAACTGGGTATGTTTTCCTTTGTGGTGGAACAGCAATTTCTTGGAAGTCGTCTAAAGCAGACTCTTGTCTCGACGTCGACTAACCACTCAGAAATCATTGCATTGTATGAAGCCTCTCGAGAATGTGCATGGCTTCGAAGAATGGTTCACCACATCCAGAAGTCATGTGGTTTGAACATGGAACAAACCCCCACCATTATCTATGAAGATAATGCAGCTTGTGCTGCTCAAGTGCAAATGGGATATGTGAAGAGTAATCTCACAAAGCATATCAACCCCAAGTTCTTTTATGCTCATGAATTGCATAAGATGAACGAGATAAAGATACTGCATACTAAGTCGTGTGAAAATCTCGCAGATTTATTCACTAAGTCACTCCCGGCATCTTCCTTTGAAAGATGTGTTAGAGGAATCGGGACGATGAGGCTTAGAGAAGTGCATATTTCAGGGGGAGAATTTTCACATACTCCTACATAAATCTCGAACATGAAGTTTGAGTACCCAACGTGAATCTTGAAGATTAACATTGAAGTTTGGGTGGATTGTACTCTTTTCCTTAAGTAAGTTTTTCATTGAAGTTTTCTTACATCAGGTTTTTGATGAGGCAATCCGTGCAACACAGCAAGTGTGTGCTATGTACTCTTTCTCCAATTATTTTTCCCACTGGGTTTTTATGGAGTTTTAATGAGACATATGCATCTCGCAGTAAAGAGTCCAAGGGGGAGTGTTAGGAAACCGGTTGTCGTATTCTATATGGACTCTTCCTTATCTCTAAGCAGAACCGCTATATATAGGAGGCAGGGGGTCACCCCATTGTACACAAGCATACAGAATAATAAAGCAGACCCGTTCCTCCTCATATTGTGTCTCTCGCCCTCTCTCTGTTCTCCAGTTTATATCTATTAGGCAACCCCGGACTATTCGATAGCGAGGTTGTCTAACATGGGATTGCACTGTGAGATGAGGCCCTGTTTCGGACATTTTCAGTTTCCGCTTCTCCTCTCAGGAAGCATGAAGTAATTTTAAGCGGCTTGTTTAGAATTGATAATTTGCTTTATTTTAGTTGGTACAATTGATCATTTATCTCATAATATTTTACTAATATTTGTCTTATTTTAGTTGGTGCAATTGATCATTTGTCTCGTATGTCTTACTAACATGTAACTCCAAAGTCCGCATATCAGTGAAATATTATGGGGCAAATAATCAATTACATAAGTGAAGTCAAATCATCAATTAATCCTTTCTTCGTAGCCGAAAATTTAAAACCAGTAGTTCATTTATATTATGAGAAGTTGAAAACCAAAAGATGATTTAGGGTAGTTTTCTATAATTTTGATGGGTTGAAGTTATAACTTTGCCATTAAAGTTATCTCATTCACCCTATTCAAGACCAACACCCTTTTACACCTAAAAAACAGACGGTCAAACTTTCAACCTTTTTAACCCAGCCCTTCAAGCTTTGGCACCAAAAACTATTTGTCTGGAGTCCAATCCCACGCCCTTTATGTATTGTAATATGGCACAAGTGAGGTCAAATCATCAATTAATCTTTTCTTCATAGCCGAAAATTTAAAACCAGTAGTTCATTTATATTATGAGAAGTTGAAAACCAAAAGGTGATTTTGGGTAGTTTTCTATGATTTTGATGGATTGAAGTTATGGCTTTGCCGTTAAAGTTATCTCATTCACCCTATTCAAGACCAACAACCCCTTACACCTAAAAAACAGACGGTCAAACTTTCAACCTTTTTAACCCAGCCCTTCAAGCTTCGGCACCAAAAACTACTTGTCTGGACTCCAATCCCACGCCCTTTATGTATTGTAATGGTAGCCCACCTTATGAGGGCTAGGATTGGAGGCCAACCGCACCCCCCACTTGTCCACCGTCATTTTCGCGAAAAGCCCCCCGGTTTCTTCGAAATTACGTCAAGGTCCTTGCGCGATTTTGTGTGAGAGAAAAAAAAATTCCCCGGTTCGCGTTTAGGTCCCTGGTTTGCCACTTTGCATGGAGGACCTCTCGTTAAGCGCGAATCGCGAGTGAGCCCTTTTCTAATTTTTCAGAATAGCGAACAGGTCCAAAATTATAACAAATAGGTCCTCACGTTTTACATTCGGGTCCTTTCTCCGTTTTGTCCGAAAAAAATGTTTTTGTGGTCCGTTTTTTCTCCAGAGCATGCGAAAAATATTTTCGGTCACCGTTTTTCCAAAAAAAAATGTAAAAGCGTTTCCTTCCTTCGTTTTGCCCAGAAAAATTATTTTCGTTGTCCGTTTTTCCTCCGGAGCGTGGGAAAAGTGTTTTCGGTGGCTATTTCCCCCCAAAAAAAATGAGAGACCGTTTCCTTTCTCCGTTTTACCCAAAAAAAATATTTTCGTGATCCGTTTTCCTCTGGAGCATGGGAAAAATGTTTGCGGTGGCTATTCCCCCCCCCAAAAAAAAAAATTTGAGGGACTGTTTCCTTTCTCCGTTTTACCCGAAATTTTTTTCCCTGTGATCCGTTTTTCCTCCAGAGCATGGGGAAAATGTTTTCATTGGCTGTTTATCCAAAAAAAAAATTGGGAAACTGTTTCCTTTCTCCGTTTTGCCCGGAAAAAATATTTTTGTTAGCTGTTTTTCCCCGGGAGCATGGGGAAAATGTTTGCGGCTCGATCTCTAATATTTTTTAAGACATGTGTTATTGCCCATTGACCGTATAGGGTGTTAAACTCGGCGTCTATAGTTTTTTTTTGTGGTTTGAGATGTAATATTTCTCGGAACATGTATTATTCTTTTTTCCCCAAGAAAACGCCGTTGTTTCGCTGGTTCGTCAATGGTTCTTACCTAGCGTCTTTTTTCCAAGAAATAACTGCAAACCCAACGATATTATCAACGGCGCGGCGTAGCGCGCATATCAACCTAGTATTATCATACTAAGCAAGACTTATCTCGTCTCCTGCTGGCTGTAATGGACATGTATTCCCATGCAAAAACAATAGAATAGGACGCGTACGATATTAGTATCTATGGAGTTTGTATGTCATAACTCACGGAAAAAATCGTATTTAATACAAGTTTTAACTCGTATTTACAAGATGATACAACAGTTTCGTGTATTTACAAAAAAAAACCGCCATCTCCAGTTCCTTGCAAACCGGCGAAGCATGACCGGTTCCCCAGGAACTAGCCTAGCCATCTACAGTTCCTGGGGGCCGGTTCCCCAGGAACCCGCCATGGCAAAAAAAAAATATTTGTTTCTTTTTTTTTTAATTTTTGAAACCGAGTTGATTCAAATGCAAATAACTTTCGCTATACAACTCCAAATTCAATGAGACAATTTTCTAATTTTTTGTAAAATCATTTAGATTATGAATATGCAAAAATATTTTAGTTTTGATTATTGTGCATCAAACGATGTCCAGGTCACTGTCACGAAGCGCAGTTTACGGTTTGGGGAGTATGAAATTTACTATGGTTTGGGGAGTATTAAATTTAACTGACTCCTCAAATATTTTAAAAATATATTGTTTTAAAAAAATCCGTTCTATTTGCGTCACTCAGTTGCTGCCTCTTATTCTTCCAAATTACAGTGGCTACTACTCTTACTGATGACTTGCACTGATACAGATAAAAGATTCAGAAAGCAACGAGAATAATTCAATAGAAAATTTACGGTACATTATACTAGTAGTAAATAGTGGATAGTAAAAATTAGATCTAATCGTTGATTTGTTAAGGGTATTTCTACTACTCTACTACCAGATAAAGTATAAATAAACTCTAGTTAAACTGATTCATTGTATGTAAAAGAATAAATAGTTCATAATCAATTTAGTGTATGGTAAAAGAGCTCTTATTCTACTCTGTTGATGCTTAGAGCTGTATTTTGATCTTGCGTAGGGTCACAAGCGAACAATGATCACTAGGAAGATAACTGCCGCAAAGAGATCCATGGAGCGGTTCTTGTTCCAAACAGGGTTCAACTTATCATCGAAAATCGGCCGAATATCACAATAATCGACCTTATCGAGCTGGCATGACATTATATACCGGTTGATAAACTGGTTAAATTTTTAAAAAAAAAACCAAAAAAATTTATGCGATGCAAATATCGCTATTATCGAGGCATATCGAGTGAATCGTTGAAAAAAAACGACCGCCGAGGAAATTCACTTGGTTTGCTAATTTTGAGCCAAATATGGCTATTATCGAGGAAATATCGCGATTATCGGTGAATACCGGTCGATTTTTCTTTTTTGAATTCCCCCCCAAAAAAAGTTGATTTTGTAACCCTTCGATTTTTGGCCTGATTTTGCCAATAATCAAAAATTAAAAATTGTTCAATTATCGCGATATCAATATGATAAACCCTGGACTGTTTCTGGATACGTAACTTTGCAATCTGATTTGGCACTCCTTCCTAATTATGTATAGATTAGATATTCACAAAACCAGTTACATACCAACCATCTCATTATAGTCTGTGCATCTTCTATATGCCAATCAACTTCTTGCTCTAATGCCTCCATTTCGTGACAGGCAGCAATTTGAAGCTCTCAGCTATATGGCTTGAGTGTCGGACGAAGAGAAGGAACAATCGGAGACCGATTCTGACACCCCGGCTGAAGAAAACAACAGCATCAGGGACGAAGACAACGATGGCACACCGTCGGAGGAGTAGCAGTATAAGGTACCAATCTGAAAATGCCACCAGTCTCGTAACCTAACCCAAAATTACTGACATATACATTGCAATGCGCACCCTTCTTCCGTAGGAAAACAGGATCTCGACGCAGAATTGCATATCACAATCTCATTGGCGGTGGAGAGGTCAGCGAGGAGCGGCTCGTTGGCGGCGGCGGAGTTGGGAGTCATTGGGGTCGAGGGCACTATCCATGGCGCGGTGGCCATTGTGAGACAAGACTTGCATGCTAGTATCAAATTAGAGGAGTCAGTTAAATTTAATACTCCCCAAACCATAGTAAATTTCATACCCTTCAAACCGTAAACTGCGCTTCGTGATCGTGACCTGGACATCGTTTGCTGCACAATAATCAAAAATAAAATATTTCTACATATTCATAATCTAAATGATTTTAGAAAAATTTAGAAAGTTGTCTCATTAAATTTGGAACTGTATAACGAAAATTATTTGCATTTGAATCAACTCGGTTTCAAAAATTAGAAAAAAGAAGAAAAAAAATGCCATGGTCGGTTCCTGGGGAACCGTAGATGGCTTGGCTGGTTCCCCAGAAACCGTGGATGGCTTGGTCGGTTCCTGGGAACCGGTCGTGCTTCGTCGGTTTATGAGAAACCGGAGATGATGAGGTTTTTTTTGTAAATACGTGAAACTATTATGTCATCTTGTAAATACGAGTTAAAACTTGTATTAATTACGATTTTTTCCCACAACTCACAAGTCATAACATGTGCCTGTGCTTACGTACGTGATATGCCAATATGCTTGAGCAGCAATTATCCATATATCCAAGTTTTTCCCAATAATTCGTGTTCAAAATATGCCACCTCACGTTGTTGGGTGATGTATATGCTCGTCTCCTGATTCGGAAAATGAAAGCAAACTACTAGAAATACGTACTCCTTGTATATTAACTGATACATAAGTGAAAGTTATTAACCGGTTTCTCCTGATTAGGATGTTGATTTTGTACTTCCATGTGTAAGTACTCGTTATCTCTGTTTGATTTAAAAACAACTTACTAATCATGAGGAACTAGTTAACAATTTCTACTTATGAAATATGCTTTTACTTGCATAACATCAATTAATATACAGGGAGTGCATACTCCTGGTAGTATGCTTATATATATATATATATATATATATATATATATATATATATATATATATATATATATATATATAGAGAGAGAGAGAGAGAGAGAGAGAGAGAGAGAGAGAGAGAGAGTGTACTCCCACTCCCAATATACCATTTAAATGATGTTGTTATACCTTTTTATTCTTTTGAGTATACTCTAATACTGATTATAAGATACTCCAAAGTGAGTTTTACAAAAAAGTTTCATCAAAGTACGCCATTTATAGCATAATTTGTTTATATACTCTTTTTAGGAAAATGGTATATAGCAAATAAATAAAGAGTTCTGATGAATTTTTTTCAACAATATCGTATTAGAATGTTTGAAAGTGATAAAGGAGTATAACATATTCGTTTAAGTGATATACTAGAGGTGATAGTACGCACTCCAGGAATATGAAAAAGGTTTCCTCTATAGAGAGAAACCCCCCCGCCGTTAGCTGAATTCGGATTTTATACCATGCACGTTGGCGCACATCCGTATATTCTTGTACCTCTACTTTTTTTGTTTATCCAATCCGTTTATGAATTGCATTGTGGGGCCTTAATGTGCCCCAGATGTGTATTAGGCCAGGCTCAACAGCCTACGAGATTTGAGTTGTCCGTGTACTGGGTTGGGCCTACCACACGTATCGACTCTTCTCTACAAGGTGATGCGAATAGAAAGTGAAAAAGGAGAGCCCACAAATCGAATTAGCTGATTTTTTTGGATTTTTGATTTCGGGTTGGTTTTTGTTTTGGCCCACCAAACAGAACACGATTACATCAAATTATAGTTTGTTATTGTCGATTCTGGATTTTTCTCGTGTGTTGTCACTGTAGACTTTCGTGGGTTTATTTTGATTTGTCTTGTGCTGTTGTCATATTTTAGTCCACTAAAAACCGAAATAACCAAACCGAATTTTTTGGCTAAATCAGTTCAGTTTTCAATTTTGATCAGAAAAATCCGATAGCCAGTTTTCAAACACCAAATTATTTTTAAACCAAATAAACCAAACAGCCACCCTGCTGGTGAGGGCGCCCAGAAACGCAAGCATACGCATGCAGGGCCTGCCGATTCTGTTGGGCCCATCAAAGTCATCCACGTGAAAACATTTATCCCAGCTTTACCAATCCAAATCAATAGAAAAACCTGCTCCCCGACACTTTTATAAGAACAAAAGGCTGTCATTTTCGCTTAGGGCAAGGCCCATCTCCACTGCACCGCTTCCTATCGGGCCAACTGGAAAACACATTGGTGGGCCACTTAAATACCTAAGACGAATCGATCCAGTTGGCTGCGGCCCAGTTTGCAGTGGTCACGCTTGGCGTACGGCTCCTCGCTGTGCTGCTTTGCCATTCACGGCGCGGTAGCCTCCGGCGAAGGCGAAGCTCCCCGTCTGTCATGGTGCCGGTGAAGAGGTCGCTGGCGGCAACGACGAGGAGGAGGGAGGCCAGAGGAGCGGGAGAAGGAGGAGAGGGAGTGGCGGGGAGGAGGGTTTCCTTTACCGAATGAAATTGTTCATGATTTTGTTTTAATTTTGAGCTTACCGCTTCGGTTCGAAAAGAAAAACTGTCTTGAATTTTGCTCAAATTCAAATTCAAATTCAAAAAATTGATAAAATTTATTCAAATTTTTTATATAATTAGTATTAGATTTTGTTTGAATTTTGAGCTTACCGCTTCGGTTCGAAAAGAAAAACTGTCTTGAATTTTGCTCAAATTCAAATTTAAATTCAAAAAATTGATAAAATTTATTCAAAATTTTTATATAATTAGTATTAATAGTCTTATGACATCTGATGTGAATATTATTTGAATAAAAAACGAAGTTTAGAGATATTTTTGAGCCATTCAATTATATTTAGTAGCAATATTTGTTGAATTATATTTAGTAGCAATATTTGTTGAAGTATATTTAGTACTAATACTTGTTGAATTATATTTAGCAGCAATATTTGTTGAATTATATTTAGTAGAAATATTTATTGAAGTATATTTAGTACCAATATAAAATAACATTATCCATCAAATCATGACTTGTACTCAGAAAGTATATCTGAGTTTTTCTTAAAATCACATGTAAACTGCAAAGAGATCATTAGACTAAATCAAAATCCCTAGTTTAACTTGTCAACAATCAATATAGAATTATATGAGACCTCTAGTAATAAACCGGCCATCATTTCTTTCTATTATTTTGAGAGAGAGAAAGAGAGCCATATCATAACTAAATATTCAACATGAATGCAAGTATTAAACAGTCAACTGTAGTGCATAAAAAATAAATGGAAATACATTGTTACAAGATTTGCTATATTCTACAAAAATTATAGTTGATCAAATAAGTGCACCATTTGAATCATAATTTTGGACTACATCTCCACAGCATACTTCATATTTCAATATTTGTTCAATTATATTTAGTGGCAATATTTGTTAAAGTAATTCTTCAAATATCATTTTTGGTTTTTAATGACTTTTTACAAATTTTATAATAATTTTTTTACAATTTTTTCCTATTTTTTTTTACATTTTTCCTCATTTTTTTCAACTGTCAGTGGTTTTCAAGCTATTCGAGCGGTTTTCGAACGAAAACCGTCGAAAATCGCGAATTTTGCTCGGCAGCTTGACTAGATTTCAAATTCATTTGACTTTTGAACCGAGCTGTTTTTCACGAATTTCGATACCGCCCGCACATCGAAATTCGAGTTCGAAACGAAAATTGAAACCCTGGTGGGGAGATGTTGTGTGAGTGGTGCATAGGTGGGACAACGACAATGGGAGGTGGTTAGGGAGGTGAAGAATTAGGGTGTGTTTGGTTGGTGAGATGAGATTGAATGGGATGGGATGATTCTGTACCATTTGGTTCTATTATTTTGGGCGAATGGAATGGTTCAGCATGTACATGAAATATTTCTTAAATTTGTATCCCACCATCCAAAATATGATGGTTCCATTCAAGCAACTAAACACATTGGTAACTTTTTTCTTAAATCATCTTATACATGTATCACTTAGTACAATCAACCAAACACACCCTAAATGAAGAAGAAAGGGGTATTTTGGTTCTGGATGGCATATATCAAATTTCGTTAGTTTTCAAATGGTATATCTCCGGTTTTGGACTTTGCAGTGGCATATATTGAAAGTAGAAACCTTGCATTGGTATCATGATATGTATTTAGTTAGCTTTTTTTTTTTCTTGCATCCAACAGGCTGAACATAAACCCAAATGATTTTATGATCAGGTTCTGATCATGCTTGTGCCTAGCTGGCTCATCGATACACAACATCCACAACATGTACGCCCCTGTGCACCTCCACTTAGAGCATCTCCAAGAGGGACCTTAAATATGGTCCTAATTTGAATTATAGGGTTTTGGGGGGAAAAAATTGACTTTAGCAAGAACCTCAAATTGTTAAAATTTAGCAAATTGTTTTAGGGCTCCTAGGAGAGTAGCTATATTTATCAACTCTGTGATTGAGCCTTATATTCATTGGGTTTTAGGGCTTAATTGCTGGAGTAAATATTTCGTTGGAGTCCTAAATTTAATTAGTTGGGGTTCTAAATTAAAGTTTAAGGCTCATTTTTAGGACTCTTTCTTGGAGATGCTCTTACCTGGTAAGAAACGAACTGGCTAATACACCGTAACAATATTATTAACCGTCCCTCACAAAACAGTCAGCACGACAATACTAGTGCGGTAAATCCTCTGGTCTCCGGCCATGTATACTCTCACGTAAAAGATCACAAGAGATACACCTGTTGTACGTTGCCGATGAAATTTTGGACCTACTTTAGGGTATATGCAGTGTTACATATTGAGTGTCTATAATTCTATGCTATGTAGAATTTTTAGTGATGAAGAGACAAGAAAAAGATATTATCTACTATTTAACAGACGATTTTATAGTCGGACTATATATTATGTGTACTGTTATATAGACAATCTATTAATTACATAATAGACTATTACACAGTGGCGGAGCTAGGATTTTAGGCAAGGTTGGTCCAACTTTTAAAAAAAAATATGTAATATGCCAATATATTTATAAATATAGAATGTATCAAAAACATAATACAAAAAATAATAAGGTTTTACAGTAGTTCAGAGATTATTACCGTACTACTTCTTCTTGTTGGACTTACGCCTTCTAATGGCTATGAAAATCTTGATTATATCATCTTCATCCACTTTGGATAACATATCTCGCTCAATAAAGATGATAAGACAATTATCCAAAAGACTATTACCCATCCTATTTCTTAACTTATTTTTGACAAACTTCATTACAGAAAATCTGAATCACTAAATGACTAGACCGGAGCATTGGTTGGACCGTGGCCCAACAGTGACAACTACTAGCTTTGCCAATGATTACATACAACTATCACAATAAGTTTGTCTTTGATTCTATCTATAAATAATACGTATATGTATTATAAACAACAGCCGCCTAAACCATTCTTGCCTGTATGGCTGTATCACATCCGAACCAGACCGTTCTTCCTTGACTCAAACCTTCAAGAACCGGGCAACGGCGCGCGGCATTTTGTAGTACGGATGAACGCCAAAACTAGAGCTTAGCTTAGGGAGCAAGGCATCGTGATGGGCCCAGCGCTCAGTGACCCGCTAAAGAGTGCTCACGCTTGGCCTAAACGTAATAAATTAAGATTGGTTAGTTTTTAAACTGGGCCGGATCCTCGTTAATTTTGTTGCGTGCATACATCCGTACGCGGAAGCGCAATAACATATACTACATGCAAGATCAGAAATTTCTCTTTGTATTAACGACATAATTCGCTTCTACAAGTGTTTCGTTCAGCATCGATTGTCCGGCTCCATCGTGTGGAGATGATGACCACTGCAGATGGCAGGTATATACGCACGTACATTAGGGCAGTTCCAACTTATAGTTTTTATGACCAGTGTCTAGAGGGGAAAGAGAGTAATAAATTAATGTATAGTTTCATAATCCATAGTTTTCATAAGCAGTGTCTAGAGGAGAGAGAGAGCGCGCGCGCAATAAACCAATGCATGAGCAATAAACCAATGCATGCACCACAAACACATATTGATCAGCGCGCAGAAACGTCCAATGCAGATTTTGCTCGTTTCTTGCGTCTTGGTGCCCCCGTGCCCGCGTCGACACAGTTTCTTGCATGAGACACGGTTTCTTTGTTTTTCCTTCTCTCCTTCCTTAATTCCTATGCCACATCAGATTTCTGCTTAGTTGTCAACGTAATTAATTCTATGGACACTAGCTGAGGTGGAGGGTTGGGACTGCCCTTATTGATCTGATTTTTGTTTTTTTAGCTGTATTTGCAATCAAGTTACCGTTTCAAAATTCGATGTACCATTCACTGCTAGCTGGAAGGGATTTTTGTTGCATGCTACGGTATCGCCGTTGGTTTCAAAACTCCATATACCAGTCACTGCTAGCTGGAAGGGATTTTTGTTGCATGCTACGGTATCGCCGTTGGTTTCAAAATTCCATATACCAGTCACTACTCACCGCTAGCTGGAAGGGATTTTTGCTGTGTGCTACAGTGATCATCGTTGCGCTCAAGGTGATTTTCAGTTTGCCATGAAGACTTTTCAATCAGATGAAATTAACATAACAATTGGAGATGGAGGTCGTACGGATGGATGATTTAGAGTGTGTTTGGTTGCCTGCATGGTGTCTGAATCGCATGAGTGGATGCAACTGTATCTGTTAGATGCATGTTTGGTTTCCTATTCATCCTGGCCAGGTGGATGCAATTGCACCCACTCATACAGGATGGAGAAAACACAGAAATTAGACTTCTCTCTAATGCAGGCCCGTGAGATGCACAAACAAGCAACCAAACAACTTAACTTGCATCCACTCAGTCAGGCCAAGGCTAGCCTGGATAGCTCATACGAAACAATCTAGGATGGTGCAGGTAACCAAACAATCTGGATAGATATTTGATTTTTTTTTTTTATAAGATGAGCAGTTAGGATTGAGACGTGGAGGGGGAGGACTTGTTGGGTACTTCCGTGGGGTCAAAGACAATGGGCGAGCATGTATTTGGTTGACTAGAAAATTCGATGGTTGTAGTTATTGATACCATGAGTATCTTAAGGTTATCGAGAACGTCCGATGCTAGCGTTTGGATCCTACGTTTGCACGCTGGTTGCTTCGGTACTTAAGGGTGTGTTTGGTTGTATGTACTAAGTGATATATGTATGAGATGGTTTAAAAAAATTATCTATGTATTTGGTTGCTTGAATGGAACTATCTCATCTTGAACCAAGCGATACAAATTTAAGAATATTCCCTCTAGATATTGAATTATTTCATTCACCCAAAATAATAGAACCAAATGGCATAAGAATATCGCATTCTATTCAACCTCGTCCATCAATCTAACACACCTTAAAATTCAACATCACTGCGACGTGAGATAGAGCTTCGTCAGGAGACTCAGTAAATGAGCTTCGTCAGGATGATTTAAAGCTTACATCAGTACATCACAAACACAAGGGGGCTCTGTAAATGGGCAGCTGGGGCCAGCGTGGTGAGAGACACAGTGGGGATGAAGTTAGGACATCCAAGTCTAGAACTTGCAACAGTTCCTCAAACCTATTCCCTAAATCTAATTTTAGGCTTGATTAGAAAAACACATGCTCCAACAGTTCTGTATCGGAGCTCCCAAAATTTTGGCACTCCCAAAACAGGGACCTGGCGACCTCAAATCTACGCGCCTCCGCCGCGCTCCCAATCACCCGATCGCGCCCCTCCCGCGGCAAATCGTGTTCGCTCCTTTCTTCGCGCCAAGCCCGCCGCATCCTCTCCTCCCGCCGTCGCCTCGTCCTCTCAACCCGACGCTGCCGCCGCTCTTCACTTTCGACGCGGCCGCGCTCGCCGATGCCGCTAAACCGCACTTCCCAACACCCCAAATCCCCAGAAGGCCACAAGGCCATGATAGCCTCGAGGACACCCGTCTCGCTCCACCACCTCATCGTCACCGGCGGCCAGGGGAGGCACTGCATCGGAGGCCACAGCAGGCGCTCGAAGGCCTCTGGGGGCACAATACCCACCCTCCACCCGCCGACGCCGCCGCCGTTGCCCGAAGCGAGGCCAACCCGTCAGGCCCGTGGTATGGCCACTCGAGAACCCTGCCTTCGAGGAGTACTACAAGGTGCGACTATTTGCTTCAACCATAATCTCGTTCTTATCGTTTTTGGTGCGATTCGAAGTGAATCGGACTGAAGGTTGGGGCCAATTGGGCGTTGAAACGCGAGCTATTTTTTGATGTGACAATGACGTATGTGGGTTCTGTTGTTCCGAGAAATTCTATTGAAATGTTGGTCCGTGTTTGGTGCATGTTTATTATGCCTTGCAGGAGCAAGGAATCGTTCGCGAGGAGGAGTGGGATGCCTTCATGAGTGTGCTTCGGAAGCCATTACCGGCGACGTTTAGGATCAATGCTATGTGATGCTGGTTACTCTGAAATGATGTGACACACTTACCGTTTACCACTTTGGCATTCCTTTGGTTATATCATTCGTTTGGTTTTACTAAATGCACATCCTTGACAAAAAAATATCTCTTGTTTGATGGGCATTTGGATTTGATCCCCTGTTTTGCTCCTCCTCTTGTTTTCTCATTGCTAAAAATGAATACAGTTGTTGTCAACATCTTGGTTGCCCCATGATTTGTATGTCTTGTTGACCTGCCAATCTGCCATTCACGTGCAAGGGGTATCAGATATTTTGTTCAGAAGCTGTGCTCTATAACATTCCAATAAGAGATCTGCAATTCTGATTTGTGAACCATTTACAGATACTAATCAACTAATGCATGCAAAGTGTCACATTAATTGCCACTTACTTTAAAACTCATGCAGTTTTAGGGCAAACAATTCCCATCTATTCATTATGTATGTTACCTTACCATGTGAAGTGTCTCTAAGAAATGTAATGAACAAACTATACGATAAGTGTCTTACATCAAAAGATTTATTTACTAGGCAATATCATGCTATTTGACAGACTATTGTTACTTCTGTATATTTGTTACAGTAGCAGATAAATTCATTTGCTTGACCACTGTTGGTGTTTCTTCCTGAGTAAACTGAAGTTTTCCTTTACTTTTCAGCTGCCAATTTTTTAAAGATATTTTCTCAAAATTAGAAAATGACTTCAGGAGATCTTGGGAGAGTGAGTGCTTGATCTATACACTTAATGTTAGTCCTTGACAGTTTCTAATGGTTTTTTTAAAAAAAAAAAACTGTTTGCAAAGGTTAGTGATGATTATGGAGAAGATGCTATCAAAATTCATGTTCTATCCCAACTGATTTTACCTTTCCCCCCTTTTCCATTTAAATTCTTCCACCTTCAAATCATTGCTATACTTAACGATTAGTTTATGTTGCAACCTTGAGGTACTCTTGATTAAGCTACTCTTTTGATTCATCCTTTTCTGCATTCCAGTTTTCATGAGTTTTTAAAGCATAAGAGTGAAGTTGTAAGCAATGGTTCAACGCAATGCCTTCAGCTTGCTCACGTGCATATGCTAGAATTTTTGTTTGCCTCGTGCCAATCGATGGAGAGGACGGAGTCCACAACGTGATAGTATATGCCGCATGCCTTCAACAGCAGAATTCGCGACGGGAAAGACGGCAAGACCGGGACAAGTCAAAAAAATTTTAGGGAAAAAAATAGGAACTGTTGGAGTATAGTCTTTTTTTTAGGTCCAAAAACTTTTAGGAAGCTCCCAATCCAAGGTTATTGGGAGTCAAATTATAGGGAACTCTTGGAGATGCTATAACTGATCCGCTAATCACTACTTCCCCAATAATTGTAACTACTAACTGTATTGGCATTACGGGCATAATTTGATGAGAATTGATTGGTTTGCGGGCATAATTTGAGAGCCATATCCTGTTGTACAAATTTCAACCACAACCAATGTTACCAGAATTTCGGGAACGATAGATCTTCCCAGTTCTTGCTCAGACAAGACAAACACACTGCAAAAATTACTCGTCAAAATTGTTCATCGCGATACGATTACACGCATCAAATTCGCACGAGCAAAGACGTACAATTGGACAAGGAAGCCTTACGCCGAATTCAATTACGAGCCACGCTACTCTTCTTTATCCGCTTCACCACCCTCCCCTGCTCCTCCGCCGCCGCGCCCTCCCGCTTCGCGTCTTCCGCATCGCCATCGGCGCCGGGCGCGGAGTAGAGGGGCAGCGCGATCGACTCGGGCGCCTTCACGTGCAGAGCCCGCACGTTCCTCCACTTCCTCGGCACGCACGCCGCGGCCGCTTCCGCCGCGGCCACCACGTTCTCCACCGCATCGGCCTGCGCCATCGCCGCGTGGCCCACCCGCACGGCGCGGCACGTCCCGGCCTCCACCCGCAGCTCCGCGAAGCGCGCCGCCTCCCTCGCGGACTCCGCCCACGACGGGTCGGCGAGGTCGACGGGCACGACCCTGCCGCGGCCCTTGGCCGCCTTGCCGGCGTTATTGGGGACCCCGAGGCGGCGGTCGACGAGGACCAGGCCGCGGCGAGCGGCGGCGGGGAGGGAGCCGAGCGCGTAGGAGGGGAGAGGCTCGATGTCGTCGGGGAGGTCGGCCGGGAGGCTGTCGGAGACGAGGAAGATGGAGGTGAAGGGGGAGCGCGGGAGGCGGAGGCGGTGCTCGAAACGGCGAACGGGGGCGCGCTTGAGGGTGACGAGGAGGTATATGGGCTCCGGCGCCGGGGCGGGGTGGTGCTGGAGCCACCGGAGGAGCGCCGCCATCGCGCGGACCACGGCCTCCCGGCGGAGGCGGCTGGTTGGGGTGGATGCAGCGGTGGTGTCAGAGATGGATTCCATCGGTGGCGGCGGCGGGAGTTTGGGAATTGGGAGGAGGGGTTTTAGGGTTTGCATTTACTCATGCGTGTCTTCGGTTCGGTTGGACCCGAAGTGGGCTGGGGATGGTTGAGTCGGACCAGGAAGCCGGTGGCTCGCCTTCTTCAAGGAAGTAAGCCGTGGCTGGGGTAGTATGTCTCGAGTCGGCTCGGCTCGTACCAACTTAATCATTAAGATTGTGCAGATACGCTAGAAAACACGGATTATCTCTACTATTATAAAGCAACAGTTGGTGGCAGTGGTGAGTTCTACCCACGTCATTAATTGCCCTGCTTAATTGCCCTACGCAAAAAACGAATCGTTGCTTTAATTAGCCAGCTTTAGCAAGAAACGAAGCGTTAAAGATATATGTTTGATCTTGTGAAATACTTTTTTTATTTTTTAATCTTTATTTTTCGTTATCAATTTTGTTTTTCGTAGCAATGCACGGGCATGTAACTAGTCTTTCCCTAATTAGCAAGTGCAGAGTACATAGACTGCAGTCGCATTAATTTTGGTTGAGTCGAACCAATGCGAGTGATTAAAAGGCAGACACGTCAGCAGAGAGCCAGAAAGGATGCATGGGTGCGTGCGTTGTGACTTTTGAATGTCTGAATGATCTACTCCAAACTTTACTTGTCGATCGACATGCGGTTTTCATAGATATAGCTACTTGCGTTATTCACTACTACGTATTTCATTAATCTCTTCACCTCTTCAATCAACATTTCATTGCAGACATCCCCAACAACCAACCTGCTAAAAAAAACTGCTATACAAGACGACAATGTGACCACGACCCATCCAAGGAAGAAGTTCTACAAATCCTTAAATATCCGTGAAAAGAGATGCAGCACCATGCTTACATTAATTATATGTGTCTTTATACAGAGTTGCATGGAGCTGTATAGGTGAAGATACCCACCAACTGGTAAGGTCCTTCTTACAACATAAATCTGTCTCAAGGTATTACCAACACTCAGTGGCGAAACTAGAGAAAAAATTATCGAGGTACACCACTTCATCATATATGTGATAACAATTTATTATTATTATTACCATTTGCTTGTTATGATCAAATTTGTGCAATTTTTAAAAATTATCTAAATATTTAGGTAATTCTAAAAATCACACAAATTTGATCATGATCTAAAATAATTCTATAGTTGATGGTCACAAGAGTATTGATTCTTTTCCACCACTCTATATAATTTGAATCATTTCTTGGAAACCATCAAAATAAGTATATAAAACTTGTGTAGTTAATATATACTCATAACAATTTAAATGCAGTTTAAATTGTGTCCGATTGTCTTTTAATCATCAAAGAACTCTTCATCATGTGTTGATGGTGTTCCTTTGATTGATTAAAGACAAACAAAAAGTACTTTAATATAATGAAGCATTAGTTACATCAATGTACTCAAGACACAATTAATCATTTAATCAATTGATTTGGGTTGTGGTTAATCATCAAATGGATAGATCGAAGGATCTTGGGAGCAACCATTATGTGTTAATAGTGTGCAATTGATGATTGAAGACAACTATATTTGTGGACTAACTATTTTCAATGAGTTGTAGATATAAGACTACTCCAATAGATGATGAAGACTTGTGATGGTATCATGTGTTGATAGCCATCAAGTCGAGGTACAGGACAAGGAAGTCATCATGTGTTGATAAGCTTCAAAAGGATCCCGAAGCGAAGAGAAGAGCAAGAGGAGGTTCATCATGTGTTGATGAACAAGAAGAAGAAAAACGCGAACTTGGGGAAAGGATGAATGTCATCATGAAAGCTCCAAGTGATTGCGCAAGGGTAAAGGTATAGCTAGATATGCTAAGGATGTGTTCCTAGTATTTTGTTGGTCTCGGTGTTTGGTTGAGAGACTGGGTTTCTAGTTAGATTGACGTAATATTAATAGGAGTTGAGTCATTTAACTTGAGCTTCATCATATGTTGATGAATTCAATCCGGTTCATTCTAGCTCACTCACTTTGCTGGATTTTGCATGAAGCTCATATTTGTATGTGTTGCAAATGTTGAAATTCATGCTTGCTTCTTCAATTGCTTGTTAATTTATTTGGTGTTTGCATGGAGCTATGAATTTGCATGTGCTGCAAAAAAGAGAGAGCTCATGCATTTGAATTAAGTATTTTAGTTGATGTTTGTATGGAGCTAAGTTTTGCATGTGTTACAAAATGAGATAGCTTATGCAACTTGATTTTAATGGTTGTTGTTTGCATGGATCTAAGTATTTGCATGTGTTGCAAATAGAGAACTCATGCATTGGAGTCTTAGCTTGTGACTTAATCATGTACTGATCATCAAAAGTCTAAGAAAGGTTTATGCTTTGTGTTTGCAAAATGAGTTTTTAAAAAATATTAGTTTTATTGAGTCTTATCTTGGAGTATGTGAATATGGTTTGCAAATATGTTTGCAAATTAACTTAATCATGAGTTAATCATCACATGGCTCGAGATTTCCTTTGATTTGTTATTTGCAAATGTGTCTTGTAAATGAGCTAGAGGTGATGGGTTTCGAACCTAGAGCATGTGAATAGAGTTTGTAAATCGGTTTGATCATGTGTTGATCATCACATGGCTAAGAGTATTTATCACATGCTTCTTGGTTTGTTTGCAAATGTGTTTTGCAAATAAGTTGGAGTTTAATTGAAAGTCTTTGGAGTATGTGATTAATATTTGCAAAGTGTTGTGCAAAGTTTTGAAGCCATATGACAGTCTCACAGCTTTGTTCTTCGACTCCATGCTTCTCGGTTGATTTTCCATGCACGGCGATGGAGGACTGAGCTGGCAGTGGAGGCCTCGATCTGGACTGTTGGTTGTTGGAGCACTAGATCTGGCGGGTGGAGGGCCGGAGGGGAGGAGCTTGACGCGTTGGCAGGAGAAGCTGGGAGGAGATAGGAGCCCAAAGGGGAGGAGCTTGATGCAGAGGCGGGAGAAGCCAGGAGGAGATCGAAGCGGAGGGGAGGAGAGGTGGGCGAGGTGGAGTACATTGGGGCTGGCAGCGTTGCGAGCAAGGGGAGGGGAGGCGGTAGGCTAGCAGCGGGAGCAAGGGCGAGGTGCGGTGGGAGCGAGGGCAAGGGCGAGGAGCCGATTGGGAATTTTGGGGACTTAGTCGATTGGGGATTTTGGGGGCAGCCGAATGGGGATCAGGATTTGGGTCTGTACTCATTAGATTCATTAACTCGTTTAACTCGCTAACTCGCTCGTTTAATTCGTTAGTTTAACAAGTTCAAAACCTAACTCGACTCGACTTGTTAAGGAACGAGTATGAGTCGATTCAAGCCGAGTTTTCGAGTGCTCATTTAACTCATGAGTTTTGAGTTTTTTTCCACCCCTATTCGAAGGATAATAAATATGCAATAAATGGCTAATAATCTGTCAGATGCCTTCATTGATTATAAGGAAGTGACAAATTCTTATATACCTGTAGTAAACGCATCTGAAAAAGTGGGAATACCCTTAAAGGATATTGAACCCACTCTTGCCCCTCGTGATAAAAAGACGGGGAGGCCTTTAGGTGCACGGGGCTCAATTTAGCGGAGACGTTCGCAAAAACAAAGGATCGATCAAATGAGATCACTACCTGTGATAGTGGAAGAAACTCAACCTGATGTTGAGAAAATCTCTGAAGTGATTCATCCCAGAGATGGTAATGTCTCTAAAGTGACACATCCTGAAGATGATAAGCCCAACGTACATTTGCACACACAATCTAATGCTGGGAAGTCGGAACACCCAGATTCCATCGTTATGGGAAATCACGAGGAGCTGGAAGAAATAAATAAGGAAATATACACCAATTATGTGGAATAAGGAGAATTATATAAAAGAAAGACTACAATTATTGACATTTATTTTGCCTCTAAAATTGTTAAAACTCTTGAACTGGATACATGATCAAAGTCCATAGCAGAGTGCCAGAAGCACTTAGATTGGGTCAAATGGAAAGAAGCAACTGAAACATAATTGCGCTCACTTAATAAGAGAAAAGTCTACTTTTCAGAGATGCATTAACGACATTGGAATGAGGTGACTTAGAGATTTACAGAGTTCAGGGGGAGTGAATCTCTTAACCCTGACCCCCTTTTGCATGATACTGAAAATCATATTTTATATCCTGAAGATTGTAAGTTTACTCTTTTTCCCTTAGTGAGTTTTTATCACATGAAGGTTTTAAATGAGACAAATAGTGTAACATGGAGTGCAAGTGCAATGTGCTCTTTTCTCTATCCCCTTTTTCCATTAGGTTTCTGGGAGTTTTTAATGAGACATGTGCATTGCGCAGTATTCGCCCAAGGGAGAGTGTTATAAAATAAATAGAATCTTAGTCCAAGTTGGACAAACTTTATCTGTTGGTGGGCGAATCCGAATCTATCCCCTATTTGTTTTCTATATATTGGGCACCCCCTGGTATAAAGAATAACTAGTTATATGCCCGTGCGTTTCTACGAAAAACAAAATTGATAACGAAAAATAAAGATTAAAAAATAAAAAAATACTATTTCATAAGATCAAACATCTATCTTTAACGCTTCGTTTCTTGCAAAAGCTAGCTAATTAAAGCAACGCTTCGTTTCTTGCGTAGGGCAATTAAGTAGGGCAATTAAGCAGGGCAATTAATGTGACGTGGGAAGAAACTCTCACTTTATATAGTAGAGATCAATCAAATAAAGAGACAGTACCTTTGCCCATAAATAAAGAGATAGTACCTTGTTTGTATGTTATTGATTGGTGAGGGTGTTCTACCAGTCCACCACATCGAAGCGGTGTCAACGAATTATGTCTAGCATCAATTCAGTTATAGTCTTGAACTGTGGTAGGATGAAGCAGGGATTTAAAATCGTTTCGAGTTCAAAAATCATTCCCCGCCTGGTACCGGTTTTCGTCAAAAACCGCTCGAAAACTAGTAAAAATCGAAGGGATTCGAAGTCAAACTCTTCGAATTCAGTGGTAAAAAAATTTAAAAATTAGTCCGATTTTCACTAGTTTCCTGACCGGTTTTGTCCGATTTTTGACCAATTTTATTCAATTTTCGACACTCTCAAGGAAAATTAAGAAAAAAAAAATCAAAAAATGAAAAATTGCAAAAAATACGAATACATCCAAATTAATCTATAAAACACCTCAAAAAAGTTTAATAATTTTTAAATTCATTTAGTGCTTCTAGAAAATAAAAAAATATTAATTAATGAAAATGAATAGAGACACTGTCATATTTTTATAAAAAATTACAAGCCTAATCATGCTCTACAATTTTAATGGTGCCATAAAGAGTGCTCAAGGACCATGTATTAAAATATGCAAAAATATTAGACTTCACTTAGTGTCCCTAGAAAAGAAAAAACACAATAGCATATACATAGACAATAGCATTGTCAGATTTTTTTTTTAAAAAAATACACAGGTATGCTAATCATTTGAAAATCTTATAGTATCATTAGCATTTCTTTAGCACCTCAATTTTTTTCTCGAAAATATCACACTTAATTTAGTGCCCCTAGAAAATTAAAAATAGAAGACCATATACAAAGACAATAACGATGTTAGAATTTTTTTTAGAAAATACACAAGTATGATAATTATTTAAAAATTTTACAGAATCATTAGCATTGCCTCAAAACCTCACATAAAAATTTTCAATTTTTTAATACTTTTTGATAATTTTTTTCTAGTTTTTCTAAATTTATGAAATTTAAATTGGTTCAGTTTATCAAGCGGTTTTAAATATCGAGCTCGAAAACCATAATTTTTGAGTGATTTTTGTTGATTTTATGAACATGGGATAAAGTTATTTATTCTTTCCATTCTTCCTTTTGTTTATCTAAAGATTTCTTTACGAGCTACACGACACACGTCAGCAGGGTAACTGCAATCATGATGACGAAAGTATCTAGCCAAAGATCTTTAGCTGCCCTCACACCTCCGGGACCTTGCAAATTCAACGAGCGCCTTTTTACATTAGCCGGAAAAAAAGCGCCCTTTTCACATCTTTGCAGTGCGAAACTATTAGGCAAGTTCAACAACAATCTTTGGTTCGTTTGGTTGATAGGATAGGATTGAACGAGATAGAATGGTTTTCTGGATGAATGGAATGGTTCAGAATTTATAGAAATTATAAATAAATTTTTTAACTATATTATATACTCTCCAGTTTGATAATAGATGTTGTTTTGGACATAGTGATGGTCAAACTTCTAAAACTTTGACTATCGATATATCTTTAAATATTTGAATTGGATATATGAAAATTATATGTGTAGACTTGTCTCGAGAAGTACTTTCATAATATTATAATTTTATTGGGTTTTATAAATATATTATAATAAAAATTAGCGGTCAAAGTTGTGTTTTGAAGACCGTGTCGATGTCCAAAACGACATCTATTATCAAACTGGAGGGAGTATATACCATTTGATACAAATAATTAAACACACCTTGAGTAAACAGTAAACAAAAGCTTCCACTCCGGAGCCTAGGCTATGTCTGAACTTGGATAACCAAGCTGGTGTTGTTATTCGCGGTGAGTGCGCAGGGATAGGGTGATCAACCTGTCCACTTTTTCTCCGCTACACACGGAACGAAGACGGATTCTGCATTCTTGGATGAAATATATGTGGCTAGTTCGAAGTTAAGTTGTCGCCACGAAAGAATGACATCTTGATGGTTATCGACTACTCTCTACTCTCTCCGTAATAGTCGGTAACCATCAAGATATCATTTTGGATGTATAATCGAAATTTCAAAAATTTAATTATCAATATTTTTTAAATATTTAAATTAGATACATAAAAATCATATATATATTTGTTTTAAATATTATATTTATAATATTTTAATTGTATTAGATTTTATAAATACATTATAATAAAAATTAATGATCAAGTTATGATTTAAAAACCGTATCATATCCAAAACAATAACTATTTTGTAAACTTTCTATCGATTGCCGTAACAACGGTCCAAAACAACAATTAGAAAGTCACCACTGTCAACTTTCCTTGCGATTCTAGAAACCTTATTCTATTGTTCTCGAAAAGCAAATATTATTCTACAAACATGTCTTTTTCCATTAGACATCGATAAACTTAGGTAAAAACACAAGTGAGCACTGTCATTTCTTGCATGGCCACGGCAGAAAAGATGACGCGGACACAGACAGAGCGGTCGAAACCTTCGGATCTTAATAAATAGAATTTTAATAGAATTTTAGGTGATATAGAAAAAAAGAGAAAGAGAGAAATATGATATCTACTGTTTAACAGACGGTTTTATGGATATATTTATATTATGTGTATCATTAAGTTGTGTGTAATAGTTTCTATTAGTTGTATAGAGACCATTACAAATAATTATATAGACAATATATTGTGTAAAATATCTTTTGTCTTGTACATGATATAAAGATATATTATAAATAGCCATCATCTGTGTCACGGTCTTATCATAAGCGTCTTTTTTTTATTAAAAAAAATTAAGTAAAAACTCTAACATTCCTTATATATATACTCTTTTCTACTCCCGGGAGTAATTACTCCCTATGCCGTATCTCATACCATAGGGAGTATTTCGCGCTACGGAGAGTATGTACGTATAGTATATACGTATATAAGATCATCTAGGTGGTATTTACATTTTTTTCAGAGGTGGTATGTACACCTTTTAGACATACTTCTTTTTATATGTGTATATGAAGGTATTTGCAAAATATGCTAAAAACTATGTACTCCCTTGCAATTTTTCCATGTGGATCTCATTGGAATATTTTATAATTAGTATATGAGTGTATCCAAACTGATAAAGAAGTATTTCAAGTACGTTTGGGTGGTATTTCAGAGATGGGAGTAATTACTCCCGGGAGTACGAAGTATTTTTCATATATATATATATATATATATATGTATGTATGTATGTATGTATGTATGTATGTATACACTTTGTGCATACGCACGCACAGGCACAGCCGCACAGCTATGCACTCGCCTCTCGGAGAAACGCGCAGGCGAGCACCTCTAGTCTCGCGGCACTGAGCCTGTGAACCTCGGGCGTTTCAAAACGCACTGTCCAGGGTCGGGTGGGGTGGACCGTGTCCACCCACAAAAAACACAACCCCCATGCGTCGTCTGCCCTACCCTCGCCTCTCCTGCGCGTCCGTCCCTGTCGCTTCCGGTCCCCATCCCACACCAACCCCCCGCCCCGCTCGTCGCGTTCTCCAAAACGCAAAAACGAAGAAAAGGCTGGGACGCCCAGCCGAGCTAGTCACGGGAACTATGCAGCTCTGAGCTCTCCGCCCGTCTATAAAAGCCGCCCCACCGCCCCGCTCTCTCTCCAGCTGCTCTCCACCAGGAGCTGCTGCTGTTACCCGACCGTTCGCTGGATTCTTCCCGGATTTTGCGAACTTCGCACCTCAGATCCGGTCTGCCGCGCCTCGAACTCCTTTCAAGGTTGGTCTCTGCTCTGTTTCTACTGGTTTGGTGGCTTTTTTTTGGAGTTTTGGGGCGCTGAGGAGGTGCTCGGTGGAATGCGGCGGCGGCAGATGGCGATCACGGTGAGGCGGTCGACGATGGTGCGGCCGGCCGGGGAGACGCCGCGGCGGCGGCTGTGGAACTCCAACCTGGACCTCGTGGTGCCGCGCTTCCACACGCCCAGCGTCTACTTCTACCGCCGCCCAGAGGGGGCGGGCGCGCCGCCGGAAGCGTTCTTCGACGGCGACCGGATGCGGCGCGCGCTGGCGGAGGCGCTTGTGCCGTTCTACCCGATGGCCGGTCGCCTCGCGCGCGACGAGGACGGGAGGGTCGAGATCGACTGCAACGGGGAGGGGGTGCTCTTCGTCGAGGCCGACGCGCCCGACGCCGCCGTCGACGACTACGGCGACTTCGCGCCCACCATGGAGCTCAAGCGCCTCATCCCGGTCGTCGAGTACACCGACGACATCTCCTCCTTCCCGCTCCTTGTGCTCCAGGTGAGCTCAATGCCACGATTTCTAGTAGCGGTTACAATTAGGCCTCAGCTCTCAGGACGATAACAAAAGAGGTTAGTGGATAGCTTTCTGGATGAGGAACGCAACAATGCTTTACGAGCTGCACACGGCAACCAAATTTGGCGTAGCTATAACATTTGGTACCTGATTGGATAGCGGGGACCCTTGTTGATTTTATCCTCTGGTTCGTGGTACATACCTTATTGGTGGACTCCCTCATCCTGTTTTAGGCTGGCCTTTACCTGTACGACTCATATAATTGTATCTCCCGACTCCCATTGTATTCGGGCAGTTGCTGTCTTTCTCTTGTGGGTGGGTGGGGCGGTCTATGTTTGGCTGGATGGGTATGCCTGATCCAAATATTCGGTTAGAATTGCTAACGAATTGCAAATATCGTCATTCGTATGCATCATATTCATTGAAATAAACTGAGTGCTTCACCTCGACCGGGTTGAAGCCAAGTCTCGACAAATTGATTTGTCAGCAAGTGATTGCTTTTTATAGATTCGAAGTCCGTTATTTGTCTACATTGTCTTGTACCGGCTTAAATTAATGACAACATTCACTAGGTAGCACCTTAGCAGACAATATAAGGCAAACATTTCAATCACGTGAATACAGTCCTACCCAACTTGAGAAATTATCGGTAGAGGGACACTTTATTAATTAGGGCTATATTTGTGACGTACAGATATTTGAAATCTAGGATCTTTCCTTCCTTGCCGTTTTCTAACTAGAGTTGTGCACTTGTGTTTTACCATGCAAGTCTTTGTAGAATACATGCCAATAGCTGATGACCAGTATATATAGCTATATGCAGAACCTTTCAAGTGACTGATGTGTAGTGCTTTAAATATTATACTCTTTTGGTGCCAGAAGTAGCGAGCAGGCTGCACTAATCTTTTGCTGGAAGTAACAAGCAGACTGCACTAATCATGGCACAATTATATTAGGACACCCTCAGTTGGTACTAGTATTGGCTATTAGGGCGTTACGGCTCTCATTTGGGATTGACTGGTCAAGCTCTAAGTTCCAAAAGTGTCAAACCATCTGTCCCATGAACCATGATCCAGACATGAATGGACTCAATTCAGTGCGATATTGACATGTTTGATTGTTAGGCTTGAACTAGTTCGATAGCTTTGTTCTGCCTGTTTGAGAACTGGACCCCTTGTCCTGTAGATACCTTGTGAGTTGTCCTTCCTTTGAAGGGGACATAATTCAGGTTGCACTTTCAATTCTGTTCGAAATGAAACAGATCTGACCCGCTCCCCTTCTGGTGGTCCTTTGTCATCTGTCATTTCATGCTGGAATAAAAGATTGGATAATGGCTAGGTTGAATCATCACCATTACATGAAACTTGAGTTGGTAAAAGAAAATAGTAGTGCACAGTGCATAGTGATAATAGGAAAAAAATGTTACTTCGTTTTTCAGTTCTATTGGAACATGTAGTCACTCACAAGCTAAACCTTAATCTAATAATTTATGCACAAGCTAACAATTTTTCTTTACAACTGAAATTGTTCACATGGTACCTTACAGCATAAAAGTGAGCCAAAATTTACCAGGTTACCAAATCCTATTTCTGCTGAGCTTGCAATTTCTTTGTTCACTTGTATGTCGGCAATCATATGCTGAATAATCTTGCTTGGGATGCGCACTGCATGTTGGTTGGTATGAAAATGATAGGCTAACTGGAGCATCAGAGCATGTTCCATGTGATAACTTTTTGTGAAGACCTTTTTGTTTATAATAACCCAATGTTTGTGCATCCCATTTTCTTTCATTTTTTTAGAAGTTTTTTTATTTTTTTTATTGGCTCTAGTCTTCATTATAGATGCATGCATGATTAAGTGGCAGGCTGACTTCATTTATGCTGCGCGTGTGTCAACTAAATGTTTATCCATATTGGTTAGGCAAGGGCTTAGGTACTTTTGTAAAATTTGTTACTACAAACTCTAGTTAGGCTATCGTAAATATCAAAAGTAATAAAGGAACTGCATTCTCTTTAATCATAACTGCCCCGTTTCTGTTTTTGAAAAACCGTTATGCCAAAAAAATAGTTATATACAGGTCGTCGCTTTTTAACCACCGCTAACCTCCCAGAGTAAGGTCGTTAGTCCAAATATGACTACCAGTTATTGTTGAGCTAATAAAGGAGCTTGCCCTAACCAGTGTTCTTTAAAAAACGCTAGGCGGGCAGCGGGGTGGCGCCTAGCGCTTAGTTGCTTATTAGGCAAGGTAGGCGGCTGCCTTGGTGGGAAAAACGGGTGAGGAAGGCAGGGTGGAAGGGTGGTGCCTAGCGCCTAGGCGGCCACCTTTTAGAACAGTGGTCACAACTCCCATAGTTATGGTTGGTGCTATTAGTTTCCCAGCTTCCAACTTTACAAGAAAAAGGGTCATTGGTTCTCACTTGACTCATTTATCTCACTGAAGCTACAATCTTGTATTGTTGTTTTGAAGTTATTTACATGTTTGTACTACGGTTGATGAGATAGGTGCAGAATGTACTATAAAAACTATAGCATATCTTATACCCATGTGCAAGGGAGCAAACTGTTGATAGGAGGCATATTTATTCTGATCCTTTGGTTATACAAAGACTGTCCAGTAGTGCGTCTCATGCACACTTGAAGCTAGCACGAGTCCACGGCAATTGCCATGTGAAGTTTGGCACGAGGCTCTTTTCTGCCACCTCTCTTCACCCCATTATACCATCTTTTTATACCCTGATGTTAATGCCTATCATCAGTTAGAATACATGCCTAGTAGGGACTCCATATGATCAAAAGGAAAGAGTTCCGTATGAGGGTGACCATATGTTAGGTGAGGAATATTACATCCTGAGTTAGACATTAGACAAGCCATTTGCATCTTAGGCTTCTCTGTCAGTTGGCAATATAATGACTCACTGAGGTGTGGAAATGCTTCTTTTGGATTGCTTGCCACAATGCTTATCATTTGTTTGGTTCATACCCCTTTGTTAGCGTCAATCAGAGGCTTGCAAATTTTCAAACACAGCTGTGCACCCAGCTAATTTGTGCGCCTGTCTGATTTCATACTAGAATAGTTTGCCATCTTTTCTTGTGATTCATGGCCCGGATTAGTCATGTGAGTTGTGTTAATTGTCGGATGCAATTGTTATTAATGACCTCATTAGGTAGCTGATTATACTAGACAAACTCAAACCAACATGTACACTGATTCACCAATCTTATACTTCCTGGAAATCACATGTGTGCCCACTACATAATGTGATCTAATATTCATGCATGCTATGCTAATCAATTATTACCATCATATTGTGCTGCAATAGATATTTAATCATCAGTGCATCAATGACATTATGAAGTATGTTGGGTTCGTAATTAGGTTCAAACAACTTTGCCTCAACATTTATTACTTACAACTTTACATGCCTGCATGGCACTTCATGTTTATTGATGATTAGACAATAGACATACTAGATGAGATAAGGGGCTGGGGCTAGTTTTTTGGTCGTCACCTGTGTGTCTTGAACTCTTCGATGGATTTTGTTGCAGCTGGTGTCAAGGCACATTTTGATGGTAGAACCAGAAATAGAAAACCTGATAGGGGAGTTGAGATTTGCTATTGCTTTACATAATGAAAGTATGGTTAGGACTCACAAAGTAGAGTTCATGTGTTTATGGCTGCAGTAAGACTATTTTGATAATAATGTTTATGTCTTACATCTTAAGAATTTGAAATCCAGTCAAAGCTCCTGTTATACGCGCTCAAGGATGGTATGGAATTGGATCTTTCAGATCAAATATACAACTATATCTTATATAATTGTTAAAGAAGGAAATTTGATCATTGATTTTGTTGCTCCATGGTTACTTTCACAAATACCCAGGTCATTCGTACCTATAGTTGAAGCCACTTTCTGATTCGTTAATGACCTATTTCATATGTTGTCTTCGTGCCTTATCTCAGCCATGAGTAATTGGTAGAACGGTAGCTGCAACGGGAAATTATTGAGTTGCATGCACCAGCCAATTTACCCAAAAAGCTTAAACGGATAACGAAAGATGAGCAATTCACTTATACTTCAACACTCTCCCTCACGTGTAGGCTCTCTCAGGCCTAAGACGTGGAATGGAAATGTGCTGTAATTATTATTTTTTAATTGCACCAACTGGGTCTTGATTTTGATTTTTACTCCAGGTGACCTACTTCAAGTGTGGAGGCGTCTCCCTTGGTGTTGGCATGCAACACCATGCCGCGGATGGCATGTCTGGCTTGCACTTCATTAACTCATGGTCTGACCTCTGCTGTGGATCTCAAATTGCCGTCATGCCCTTCATCGACCGCACTCTTCTCCGTGCCCGTGATCCACCGACTCCATCTTACCCACATGTTGAGTACCTGCCTGCCCCAGCCATGCTGTCCTCCATGTCCCAGGCTCTCACTGTGAAGACTAAGCCGCCTCCCACTGCTGTGGACATCTTCAAGCTCAACCGCTCAGACCTTGGCCGCCTGCGCTCGCAGCTCCCCACAGGTGAAGGTCAGCCACGGTTCAGCACGTATGCAGTGGTAGCTGCGCATGTCTGGCGATGTGTCTCCCTTGCACGCGGCCTAGCTCCTGAACAGCCCACCAAGCTGTATTGTGCCACTGATGGGCGACAACGTCTGCAACCTTCACTTCCAGATGGTTACTTCGGCAATGTCATCTTCACCGCCACCCCACTTGCTGAGGCAGGCAAGGTGACCAGCGGGCTGGCTGATGGAGCAGCGGTCATCCAGGGGGCGCTAGATAGGATGGACGATGACTACTGCCGCTCAGCACTGGACTACCTGGAGCTGCAACCGGATTTATCAGCACTGGTCCGTGGAGCGCACACTTTCCGGTGCCCTAACCTCGGACTCACCAGCTGGGTGCGCCTGCCGATTCATGACGCCGATTTTGGATGGGGACGGCCGGTGTTCATGGGTCCTGGTGGCATCGCGTATGAGGGGTTAGCGTTTGTCCTCCCGAGTGCGAACAAGGACGGCAGCCTGTCCATCGCCATCTCGTTGCAGGCTGAGCACATGGAGAAGTTCCGGAAGCTGATATTGGAGGTGTAAACAGACTGCATTACTATCAGACTGGAGTTATAGGGGCAAGAAGCTCTAGGTTGTGCCGAGGCGCCGAGCTTCTCTGGGTTAATATGCCTGAAGTTTCAAGTGAACACAATGGCTGTGTTGTTGCTCTTGTTGAGTGAATCCGTCGGTCACTCTTTTAAATTTTATGCCCTCGGTTGGAGGGCTGGCTATTTTGGACATCCAATTGTATGAGCTATCAATAATGAGTTTTCCTTTTTATTGTTTTGGAGAAATCAAATATGATGAAAGGGGCTGTATTCATTGCAACTAAAATCCAAACCAGAATGGATTGTTCACTGGCTTCAGCATCAAATGGTCACTTGTTTTAACTTCAGTTCATTTTGGCAATGCGCAAGGATGTACAGTACAAGACTAGCCTGCCTGAGTTTGAGCTGCAAGTGAATGAATACTGTATGTATCATGTAAGATTGAAATTTTCTTTCCTCCATCGCAAAGCTGCTTTCCTTTGCCTTAGGCGTCGACCGTAGCGGGTTCATGACTTCTTTTTTCAGACTTAGAAAGTGCCGTGATCTGGAGGAGACTCTCCGGGACTGACTGCGCAGTTAGACATGCAGCCGGAGGAGGAAGAACCAGACGGACAAGAAGATGCGCCTGTGCTCTTCCATCGCGAACCATTTGGCTGTCGATTGTCTGCAAAGCCGTCGCGGACACGCCTGCCTCGTGCGGGCTCGCTGCCTTAGGCAGGAAGCGTTGCGCCACACGTGTCCTGTAACTGCCGCTCACACCCGTTCCGTTTATATGGTAGGGCTGGCATGCGGCTGACATGTGGGGCGCTGGGGTGGACCCATTCCCACTCCACTCCACTCCAGCCGTTCAAAACTTCGAACACGAAACCCGAGGCCACGACCGAGGGCGTCATCCTCTAGCCGCCTCCGTCCACTCCAACTCTCCCCCCTCCCCCCCTCCCCGCCTTCCTCTTCCACGATCAGGCGGCGTATGCGACCGCCGACGCCGTCCGTCTAGGCCGCGTGGTTCCTCAGCCGCTGGCCACCCGCCGCCGCGACGCGAGCGACCGAGCGTTCCGTTGATGCTGGCGCGCGCGGCCACGTGCGCTGCGCGGGCTCCGCCGCGCCGCGACCGTTGTCCTGCCTCCGGCGCCGCGCCACCAGCGTTGGCTGGATGAGGGCGTGGCCCCACCGTGCCTCTGCCACGACGGCTCTCCGGGCGCCGCCATGTCCATCGCCCGGCCGGGGGCCGTCGTTCCGCCTGTGCTGCGCCGCCATGGCGCCCTGTGTGGTGATCGCTCGCCGCGGCTACGGCTCGCGCCCCGCGTGCGCGTTCTGAGTTGGTTGGCGCCCGTGCGCTTGCCCAAACGCCGCCGCGCCGCCCCCCATTTGTACCATACGTGCGAAACTGGTGAGCACATGTACTCCTACATCACAAATCAAATGAATTTGAGAGAGATTTTTTTTCCAGCTTCTGTTTTAATAATTCGTTGGTCTGACTACGCTGCCTGCTTGATGGGAATTTTGCAGGTACACTGTGTGTGCTACCTGTGGTACTCTTTGTACACAACAACAGGTGCAATATCATAAGCAGCTTTAAACCTTTTGTTATGCCAATTTCCGTTTGCTACATTATCTATCTAGTATTATTGTTCGCAGATTTACGCGAGGTTGATCATCAGGATCGCTCTTATCAAGTTAGATATGAATCGATAATCATGTAGTACATCTGGTTAGCACCCCCAAAGTATGTTGAGAAGAAGCAATCAAGAACTAGAGATACTTGGCTGTCACAAGATTTGTCCTGGTTCTAGAATATTCTCCAGAAAAAAAAAGAAATCAAAAGAAAAGGAAAGAAAAAAAAAAGACCACCAACTCTACGGGGCTTGGGGCTTGTGAGTAATGTGACACAGCTAGCACAGTCAAAAAGAACGCCCGGGTACAGGCTGGTAAAACAGATAGGCGTACTGCTCCATTTGTCTCCTCCTTTGATGATTAATTACAGGTTTAATCCGCTAGTCATTATGTGTTCACTGTACTGTCGTCAGCATCCTAACCTGAGTTTAACACTTTTCCTTGCTTTGGGTTCCGATTTTGTACTAACAAACTCCCTGATTAGGCCAGGTTAATCACCCCTCGCGCACGAGCCGAGCCACGCAGAGCGAGCCGAGCCCCCGCGCGGCTTGGTCGCCAGGTCGAAGCAAGGTGGAGGCGTGGAGTTGGTGGCTCTTGCTATAAGGCCCCCCCTTCCTTGCATGGAAGCCACTTTTGCTTGTAAAGAAAGAGCAGCGGAAAGGTGAGATCTCCCACTCCTCTCTGCTCTTCTCTTCTCCGCTCTTAGGTTTGTACGTCTCCTTCCCCCCAAAACCCCGTAAGATTCTCACCCCTTTTGCCCCTCTTGTTCGATCTCATCTTCCTCGATCTCGCGCACCCGCGTGTTTTTAATGCAGCAGCTGTTCTTCCCCGTGTTCTTGCTGTTGTTCTTGTCGGGTAGTGCTACGTACGTGCTGAGGCCTTGGGTCTCCAGAGCTTTGCAAGATTTCTGCCCTCTCCGTTCTCACCGTGCGTCCTTGCGTGCTTTTGTTGTTCTTGGTGTTTCTGTTGCCGATCTTGCTGGTGCTGGTGGTTTTCTGGGAGCAGGAGGCTAAACGAGCACCGGCGACTCCATTGTGATCTCTGTTCGCCTCTCTTCTCGGAGCTCGATCGGCGGTCTTGTTCTTTCCCACCGTCCGTTTCTTGATGCCTAGCCTCCTCTTGTTGTTCTTGTGCTCTAACGATGTGGAACATTTGTCGAGTGCTAGTGATATATCTTTTCGATAGTTCGTCTCTCTTCTTTGAGGCCCTTCTGCCTCCAAAACTTTCGCGCGATTTTTACCACTCTCCGTTCTTCTCTGGTGTTATTGCGTCCTTTCCGCCTTCTTCTTGCTGTTGCTGTTGTTGCTTTTGCTGTGTTTGGTGGTTTTCTTGAAGCAGGAAGAGGAGGCTAACGAGCACCCGCGACTCCATGTTGATCTCTGTTCACCTCTCTCCTCGGAACTCGGCGGTCCTGTTCTTCCGACCATCCGTTTCTTGATGCATCCTCATGTTGTTCTTGGTGCTACTGATTTGTACGGCAACACTAGGATAGCTGTTTCGTGACTTCGTCTCCGTTGCTTGACATTTTTTTTTACTTCATTTTCTGTTTTGGAATGTTAGAGATAGCCGTTTCTTCACGTGGGTTTAGGGTTTTCGAACGTGTGGATTTGTACCATCCTTTTCTTATTCCTCCTGTCGTTAACTGTTGCTGCTGTTGTTCTTGATGCTAATGCGTGAGCGATAACTAGATGTTTCTCCGCCTGTTTCTTGGTTTAATTTTGTTTTGATATGTTAAATCTCCTTATCTTCTTTGTTTCAAAAAATGTCTCCGTCTTTTTATTTAGCTTTGCTCGATGATATCTGTTCGTTTTGTGGTAATGTACGCTGCAAACTAATTTTTGGTTCCCTTTTTCGGTTTTGATATGTCGTTGTTGCCATTACTTGATATGTGGGTTCGTTCTTCCTGATCGAGTGATTGTTTATTACCATTTTCTTGTTTGATACCACTTCCCGGGACGTTGTGCACTGTCACATTGTTAAGTAATTCGTGCTTGGAAAACTTATCAATAGGGCATCCTTGAATCATCCTAGAAACTGAATTTTTTGTCCACCGATAGTTTTCCCCGTTTCCTTATTCTAGTTGTTAAAAGCTGTTGTGCACTGAAGTTCGATAATATATGTTTATCCTTGTTTTCGGAATTAATGTTTAAAATTGCCTTTCTGGGTTTTCATATCTTCAAGTGGGTTTCTTCTTTCAGATTGACTGGTTCGTTCTTGCAAACGATCACACTCTTGTTTACTACTTTTTTTTTTGTTCGTTTTCACATCACTCGTACAAAATAAATGGTCTGTTGTTTGCAAATATATAAAAGTAGTCCTTGAAATTCACATAAGTTGACCATCTTATTTCACTTTGAAATTTCCTATTTGTGATTTGGGTTTTGTGAAGCTGCTATGTATTTTGTTACAGTATAGTCTTAATTCACCTTAGGTTTAACCTTCGTGATAGATCTTAGGTGAAAAACATGGCATAAATGCATCCTGAAGGTTGCTACTTCCAAATTATTTAAACATCGTGGAATGCATTCAGGGCCATGTTTTCAAGCCTCAGTCATAGAAATGCTTTCATTGGATCATTTCAAAACCATCTTTCTTGGCTCCCCATTCATGGAAAGCATAGGGTCAACAGAATGACAAGTTATGCTTTGAGCTTTGCAGACGGTGGTATATCTATCTTTTTTCTTTCTACATACAACAGCAGTATAGCACATTGGTGCCACTGAACCTTTTTATTTTTATTTCATCAATGCTTTCTGGTATTTATGCGACCTGAAAGTCTGTAACCCGATGCCAGTTTGTTCATTTCCTCTAATTTTCTTGATACAGATTTTTAGGAGGTTTTATTCATATTGTTATGTTTCAGGAAATCAAACTCCGCTATGAGTGCATTTGGGAGCTCACAGGATCCGACATCAAAGCATACTAACAGGGGAGGGAATGGCAGAGTTGAGTATGCCGTGTCAGCTATGAAAGGATACCGTCAAAATATGGAAGATGCCGTGAGTAGCCTTCAAGTATTTTATAGGATATATGGGTGGATAATTCTATAAAATACGTGTGTGACTTGCAAGTAATTTTGGTGAAATATTAAAGCCTAACTTGTAGCCTTCTTATTCTCCAGCATGCAACTGTGGAAGATCTTGATGTTTCCACTGCCACATCATTCTTTGCTGTTTATGATGGCCATGGAGGTCTGATCTTCAATCTTGTCCTCTTATGGACAATAAGATTCAAATCTATAACATTCTTTTGATATATAAGCTTCAGTACACTCAAGAATTCCGTTGATCCATCTTTTTTTTTTGGTAATAGGTAGCATTTACTACAATAGTTATGTATGATGACCATCTGAGTTATTTATTTTCTGTTTCAGGACCTGCTGTAGCACAATATTGTGCGGCACACTTTCATCTGGAAGTTCTCAACGATACAGAGTTTCATAATAATCTGCCTAATTCAGTGAGGAAAGCATTTTTCAGGTTATTTTCTTGCTAATTAATTGATGCACTCTATATTTTTTTGTCCATAGTTACACCTGTTGCACATGTAAATATGAAATACATAATTGATGTTCCCACATAATTGTTGCAGAATGGATGAGTTGCTGAGAGAACAGCAGGCACGGGAGGAATTAACTGAGTGCAGTGGTAAGGACTATTACGAACAACCTGACAAGGCTTCTATCCTCAGCTGTTATTGTGTGAAGGTAATATCTCAATTATTTGTATGTAGAAAAATGTAAGATTCTGAAAATCTATTATTTACTTAAGCTTGGGTTTTGTTTCCAGAGACCTTCATATCATGGGCCAATAGATGAAGGATGTACCGCATGTGTGGCTCTCATTAGAGGCAACCAGATCATTGTTGGAAATGCTGGTGATTCTCGTTGTGTACTCTCAAGGAATGGTCAGGTGCGGTGACTTTCTTGTCAAGTATCTGGCTGGTACATAATTAGCATGCTATCTTGTCATAATAGATGCATTCTAATGGTTCCTAAATTTATTTACATTGTATTCAAAGGCAATTGCTTTATCTGCCGATCACAAACCAAACGTTCCAAATGAAGTCCAAAGAATACAAAACGCAGGATGTTCCATAAGGTATTCCAGAGGTGCCTATCGTATTGATGATGGAATCGCGGTCTCAAGAGCGATCGGTATAGTTTTATCTGATTTCTTTGGTTGGTTGTGGGGTTGTACAAGCTGTCACATTGTAATTGATGTTTTGCTTACTTACATTTCAGGTGATATGAAGTTCAAGAAGAATAAAAATCTGCCTCCTCAACTACAAGCGCTGACTTGTTCTCCTGAAATTCGCTCTGTAAGTGTAACTAAGTTGTTAACAAAAAGTGTAAGTTTGTCCCACTTGATATGGTCTGATGAAAAATGACCCCTTTTTTCTGTTAGGAAAACATAACTGGTGATACTGAGTTTCTTGTTATAGCATGTGATGGAATCTGGTAAGTCCCTATACTATGATTGCTCCCATGTCCATGATTTCATGCAGAACATATGTACTCCAAATGACAGTTATCTGTTATCTTTAGGGCTGGAAAAAAAAGCTCGTTGGTGGGGCTCGTTGGCTCAGTTAAAAAAATGCTCCAATTACACTCGTTTATTGGTTAAACATTAAATGAGGAATGAAATTAGATTTGCTCTGGCTATGCTCGTTAGCTCGATTCTAAAAATACTTCCAAACTATAAATAAAATGATATTAAATCAAACATTGTCAATTTTGAAAAAAGCTCAAAAAAATAAGGATTTGGCTTGATTTCCACACCTAGTTATCTTTCACACTCTTGTTTCTTGCAAGATAGAGTAATCTTTACCTAGAAAGGGGTTTGTTGATTTTGGTTGAGTTAAATTTGCTTTGGATTGTTCCCCACCGTTTATATTTCATTTCTGTGTGGTTTCTCAAACTAGTGGATTTAAGTCATTTCCTAAGTTCAATGTGATGGCCTCAAAGAGCTCGAAGTTACAGAACAGTGGAATATCTGCCAATCCCTGTGTGTGCTAGTACTTCCTAATGTCCAGATAATTATTAATTTGATGACGTGAATATCTGTTTCACCTGGTCTGTTGGTTGAAAATGATCATAAAATATATTTGATTTATCTTTTAAGAACTTGAAGAACCTGGATATTACAATTCTTGGCCTGCATATCGTTGGCAGTTGATGAAACATATCTGGTGAAGTGGTGATAAGAATTGTGCCTAGCCTGACTAGTACTCACTAATGTTACTAATTTTTCTCCCAGTTGTTTGCTCTAAATTTGCACCCTTATATCTTTTTTTTTTCTTTTGTAGGGATGTCTTGTCAAGCCAGGAGTTGGTTGATTGTGTAGGCGCGCTCATAAGATCTGTGAGTAACCCCCCCCCCCCCCCCACCCCGCCATGTCTGGCTATCTGTTGTCTTGACAGCAATACGTTAAAAAGAAATCTTGCTACCAGATGAATAAAAAAAATTCGGGTGCATAGTATGTTTCTAGAAATGGCTTCATACAAAGTATGTGCAGCATATCTTGTCTTGAATGTAGCAGTGACATGTAATATCAGCATATCTTGTCTTGAATGTAGCAGTGACATGTAATATCCTCTACGTGGTATGGTGCTTGGCCTTGTTAGTTGGTTGTCAGTCAGATTGGCATTTCAAGTGTAGATTCGAAGAGCGTAGCATGTTTTGCATCTTGTTCACTTTCTTATTAGATTTGTTATTCCTGTTGCGTTGACATATGCTGTGACCAACACAGGAGGCGAATCTAGGGTCCGTCTGTGAGGCCCTTCTTGATCACTGCCTAGCAAAACCAGGGGCGATGGACAACATGACCGTCATACTGGTTCGCTTCAATCACGCAGAGCGCCCGCTCCCCACCGTGCCCAGAATGCTGGGGCACGCCGACGACAAGTCCACTGATGATGACGAGGGCCGCAACAAGGGCAAAGCCGTCATTGACAATGGCTCTTCCGCCCACCCCAGAAGCAAGAGTTTTGAATATTAACAGCAGTCTTGAATTCTTTCTATCAGGAGAAGATGAACCTTGATTTCGCTGCTGCGTAGGATGATTCCATATGAGTAGTTTGCGTACTTCGTACTGAGGACGTGATTTGGCATGTTTTCGTTTGACTTCGAGGATGATGCTTAGTTGGCCAGTACTCTTTTTAAATGCCAACTGCCTTGAGAACTTATAGTACTATATGTTTTGCATCTTTCGACACGGCCGATGTGAATCTCGTGATGAAGCCTGCATGCATGCTATGCTATGCTAGCTAAGCACTATACATACCAGCTAGCTAGCACTATACATACTATATCAAATTTTCATATTTGATATAAGATTTGGCCTGTATTTACAAAAAAATCAGTCATACTCGGAATTTGAAATTTGGGTTATGCATACCCGGAATTTCAAATTCCGGTTATGGCATATTTGGAATTTGAAATACCGGTTAAGCCATACTCGATTTTTGAAAAACCGGGTATGGAGCATTTTTTTCTGCTTACGAATTTAAAAATACGGTTAAGCAAATGAACCGAGGCAGTGCAGGCCATACCCAGAATTTGGAGTTCCGAGTATGCATACCCGGATTTTGGAATTTCGGGTATGGGATTTTTAAAATCGAAAATAGGCAATATCTGGTATTTCAAATTCCAAATATGCCATACCCGGATTTTGAAATTCCGGGTATGCATAACCGGAATTTCAAATTTCGGGTATGACTGGTTTTCTGTAAATACACGAAAGTGTTGTATAATTTTGTGAATATAGATTAAATCTTATATCAAATACGAAAAATTCCAACAAAAAATAAATACAAATGTATTTAATATCAGTAAAAATTCACTGATTAGATACGGCATACATCATTTACATGAAGAATTAATAGATATGACAAGTTAAGAGGGGCGGGTTGAGCAAACTATCGTTTCCTCAGTTAGCTGCGTGAAGTCTTCGGGAGAGCCCTTGGACATAAGTTTGGATCGATTCCTAAAGAGACTGCAATTTAAACAAACAGTCGTGTACGAGCCGTTAAATCAAAAAGCAAAAGTTTAGATTGATTAGATACTGCAGCAAAATACTGGAGCAGGTACTGTAGTAAATGAATTTAAATGATCTAAACCGTTCATACCTGGGTACTGTAGTAAATGAATTTAAATGATCTAAACCGTTCATACCTGTGGGAACTGCTTAAGTTACAGTACCCATATAAACTGCATACCACACACTTTCGATAGGGACGCGCTATATCATTATATTGTAGAGTCATGAATTCACCCTGCATCTTCTTCAATTAGTTTAACCCACAACTCAAATACCACAGAAGGAATGGTTGTTTGCTTTAGCAACGATCAAATTATTATTTCTAAAATAGAGCATTGAATAATGTCAAAAACGTAATATTTATCCAAGAGCAAAAGCGCTGAAATAAACATAATAAACACAATATAAAATAGAACTCTGTTCTTTCAAAGAGCAAAGGACAAATGCCTATTGCTATCTTGAGGACATATCAATATTTTTCTTTTGAAGCAAGCAACGTATCAAGTTAAAAAAAGGCAAAGAAATATGGATCCACATGAGAGCAAGGCATAATATTTTTTCAGTTGTGCATGGCTTTAGTTTATTCTGTAAAATGACAACCCAATCTCAATTCCTTCGGTTATACAAAAGAGAATAAATATATCCTACATTTGACAATATTATTGTTTTGATCTTCTCATTTGGTAGGGGGGGCGCTAATATTTGAATAATCACTGGAAGTATATAGGTGTGCAAGAAAGAAGAAGGAACTAACCAGACAAATGGTGTAGAGTTTCCCACAGAATCCGTAGAAAATGAGCTGTATATACTATAGAGATTTACAGTACTGTAAGTTCAACCCATTCTATAAATTTTGAAAGAAAAATTAGAAAGCTAGCGGCAGATCAATAAATCCAAAAGGAATAAAAGGCAAAATCTTTTTGCTAAATGTATCTAATTCTTTTCGTAGCTATACATCTATTCCTCTGGCAGTCTATATGGGGAGAAAAATCAAGATATCTTTCTATTAGCTCTCCGACCGCAGTCTAAACCCAATGGAATAAACAAAATGCATCAAGCTAAGTAAAACAAGCCAGCTAGAGAGTTCCTCAAGGAAGAAAAGATTCTAACAACGTTTCGAAAGAAGCGGCATCATATATCTCTTGCACATATAATGAACAAATGACAAATCAGACATGAAGAAGCGCCATCATATATCCCTCTTGTAGATGCAGCATGGCTGTAACATAATTGCATCAAACTAATGGCACTGACACTATATCAGCACACTCTATAAGATCACTCTGTTTTAGACAATAGCACAAAAATGGGAAATATTGCAACAAAACTCCTTGAGCTAGTGCACATATGCCTAGTAGAAAGATCAGACAGAGCACGAGAAATCCATTCCAATTGGCAGAAAGACAAACAAAAACAAGCGGACAAAGCCATTTATCACCTTAAGTAATGAATATATATGCAATAAACTCTAATGACATGCGTTGATCTACCTCTTAACCAATCAATTGCTGCTTGTTAACCAATCAATTCTGGTTAAGAACGGTGCAAAATAGGAGACACAATTTAACATAGAAAATAACTAGAGATAAGATTTAACATGAAAAAACCCTTGCGGGAAAAAATCACGGGAAATAATCCACTAATCTGTTCAAGGTTACATGCACATGGGGTAGCCTTAAATAGCCAAAAGAGTCCGAGTTGTACTATTTGGATAAAATCAAAAGATATGAAAAGTAGAGATATGTCGGCGATTGGATAATCTCCATAAGCACTGTTATACCCCGGCAGCCAGTTTTGATCGACCATGCATGCCCTTGGATGATGTCCACAAGGACCCTCGAATGATCTAGCTAGCTAGTCCGCCCGATCGTACTATGCTCAGTGCTCGGCCACGAGCACCCATGCTCGACCACAAGCACCCATGCTCGGCCCAGGCTCGCACATGAACATGAGAGCTCGGAAACATCGTGTAGAGCTGGGAAACTCCTCAAGCATGATCGGAAGATCGTGTTCGGCCCATAACGTCCAAATAGCAATAATTACGCCACGATCTAGGGCCGTTACGCCCACGACGGGAACGTGGCGAGAATCAAGGCTTCAGTTGCAGCCATGGTTAATGCAGTCAAGTGCGCATTATTCAATTGCAGTTATAATAGATATTTTGTAAGCTATAAATACCCACCGGATAAATTGATAAGGGGACGGTCACGTGAGAACGCAAGGACGCGCATGAACACAGTCACGACAAGCAGGGAGCAAGATACACATATACGAATCTCCTTGTACGAGTTCCACAACAATAGCAAAATCACTGGAGTAGGGTTATTACCTCCGCAGTGAGAGGCCCAAACCAGTATAAACTCTTGTCCACTTTCCGAGTGTCCTATTCCCGACGAGCATTCTTCAGACTTAAACCCTTCACCGAAAAAGGGGCCTGTGTTGATTCCTCATTCAACAAGTAAGCTCGGCGGGGAACTATTTTCCAAACGTCGATAAGATATTTGAGTTATCTCTAACAAACCTCTCCTTAACTCAAAATCCATAACGATATTGTCTCCAAAAAAACCCCAAAGGGTAATTAAGCACATGAATACAAGTGCATTAAAAGTTCAAAAGGACTACTGAATAAGGAAGACTGGAACAGTCAATCCAAACACTTGTTGTGCAACAGATAAAGACTGGAATAGTCTTACCAACCCCTTCTTGCGAAGAAAAATTGAGCAAACCACCAGTAGGTTATGGGAAAGAAGGTATTGAGAAAGACTAGAATAGTCAATCCAAAACACACAGCTATAACAAAGCCTACAGGAAATCTAGGCCTTCAACAGTTCATAACCACAATAAAGTCTGAGTCTGTGCAACTGACCTCCTGAAATAAATGCTCAATTATCAAATGGCATAAGCCAAAACATCACCTGTGGTGCTTGATAAATAGCGAAGAACTCAAATCATGGATATTTCACATGCTCCACCTGGAACACAAAATTTGGCAAAGAATGCTCATTGAAAGAGAAATTTGCACGTGTAGCCATCACGTACGACAAATTGCTGAATTAAATTCTATGACATGATTGAAACTAATCCTGTAAAAATATTAAGATGAAAGAAACTATCGTGCTATCAATGGAGTATAAACTGCAGTAGACCTCTCATATCGAGCTAAACAACAAGACAATGTTGTAGTATCAATGCAGAAGAAAACTCCTTCTTGCACTTCAATACTTCATCTTAAACTGATATTAGAGCAAAACCTTTACCAGTAAAACTCCGAAGAGTATAATACTACCAGTGGGGTGTCATCAAATTCCGGAGAATGAACGTTGCCAAAATCTCCAAAATGGTCGTGGAAGCGATCCAAAATTGCAATGTGTCAAAACAGTGAATAAACACCAAAATAACGGTGAGGAAACACCAAAAATCAGTTTTCTCCTCAACTGATATTATTTTTTTTCTCCAAATGATGAAACGCCAAAGAAAACCGATGATGAAAGATCGAATAAATTGCCAAGAAACCGCCAATGATAAATCCCACATGAATATTGCCAATAATAGGCATAAAAGCTAGAATTTTAATAAAATCCGCCAATAATAGGCATAAAAGCCTGAATTTGCAAAAGAAATCCGCCGATAATTGGATTGCAATGAAATCCCACTTTTTAGCACTAGGACAATTGCCGAGGTAAATAGCAATGCTTTCCTCACGCCCACTTGAGCGGCTCTTATTTGAATCTGTCATATAGAGAAACTGATCTTGCCATAAAAATTCTTAATGTCAAATTTAGTAGATGACATGGTGGAGAAAAAAATTGCAGATAAAAAACATAGGGTAGATTTTGAAAGAAAAATTTTCTAGTAAGCTTCGAGTGCATGTAAAAATTTTCGGTACACTTCGGGTGCGCATAGCAAAATCTGATGAAAAATTAGAAGCTGAAAACAAGAAGCTGGAGCTGAAAAGCTGAGACAAGAAGCTGGCAACCGCTCTGGAGCTAGAGCTAGAGCCAACGGTACTAAAAAAAACTGGATTAAATCTAACTTTGAGATCTCTTTCAAGTCTGGGAGTCAAGAGTATTTCTCTCGAGTGACTTGGCTCTCACGGGCGTCGATGCTTCATGGGTGTTTCACATGAGAGAGCAGCCACAGTGGGGCTGGCCGGTGTGGCATCGAAAGCCAGGAAATGTGGGCGGCTGGAGGGCATCTGTGCGGAGGTTGAGCGAGGTGACTTGAACGTCGTGAGGCGCGTCGGATGTGCATGTCGTCGCCGGAGGGCACCCAGCGCTAAGGGCCGGTGTGGAAGCCAAAGTGCACAGAGGCAGGGCCGAAACAATGGGCGTGGCTAGTGCGGAGGACGAAGGGTGCGCCGGGGAGCCGGCGAGGAGGTTGATGTCGTGATGGGGATGACGCGACATCAGATTGAAGTTGTGCGATGGTCATCCCTGGGAGTCTCTCCTCCCGGAGGCAGATCTTGAACCCTTGCTCTAATACCACTTGTTAGGGATAGGAGGGTTTGATACCACTTGTTAAGCATGGCGAAAAACATGAGACACAATTTAACGTAGAAAATAACTGAAGATAAGATTTAACGTGGAAAAACCCTTACGGGAAAAAACCATGGGAAACAATCCACTAATCTGTTCAAGGTTACATGCACAGGGGGTGACCTTAAATAGCCAAAAGAGTCCGAGTTGTTAAAGACTTGGACTAACAACTTATTTGGATAAAACCAAAATATATGAAAAGTAGCGATATTGGAGCCAGAGGCGTAGCTAGTTATGGGGCGCACTGGGGCGTGCACCCCTGCTTCAACACGGTAATAGGAAGGATGACATATCACGCTCACAAGAAATTCGAGGATATCACGCTCATCCTTCCTGTCAGACTGAAACAAGGCACGATCAGATTAGCCCAAAAAAGATAGATCATCACTAATGCAATGTCAAATAAATTTTAAAGAAAGGATCTAGATATTGTTCATCTTGCATTTGATGTTAGATTTGTTGGGCATCACTAATGCAATGTCAAATGAATTTTAAAGAAAGAATCTAGATATTGTTCATGCCATGTGCCTAATTATGGATGTGAAAGAGAACTTGCAAAATTGGATTTTTCCGACAATGAAGGTTATCAAAACTGATTTGCGCAACAAAGTTTCCGATGATTGGCTCAATGACTTAATGGTGTGCTACACCGAGAAAACAATATTCAAATCTATTGATGATGAATCAATTATGGACTGCTTTCAAAGGATGAAAACCCGTAGAATGTGCTTGCCTGTTGCCTCCAAATCCAACTCGTAGCTAGTGTGCCTAGCAACTTCATTTATGTGAGTATCTTATAAACTTCTACTTTGTTTCACTTATTAAATGGTTATTTATGTATAAATTTAGCTTTTACTAGTAGTTGAAATGTTTAGCTTAGCCCCTCCTCTAATTTAGTCCTGGCTTCGCCACTGATTGGAGTTAGTCCAAGTCTTCAACAACTCGAACTCTTTTGGCTATATAAGTCAACCCCCTATACATGTAATCTAGAACCAAATAGTGGATTGTTTCCCATAGTTTTTTTTTGCAAGATTTTTCCACATTAAATCTTGTTTCCAATTTTTTCGTGTGCCTTACTAACCCTAACAAGTGGTATCAGAGCCTCCTATCCCTAACAATTCTGATTATAGAACTGACAATTGTAGATAAAACAATGAAAAGTAGAGTTCCTAGAAAAAAACTTGAACCTTTAAATGCTAGTGAAACCATATAGGTTGTCTAGTCTTCATAAATATCCTCCCCACGGCAAATGCAACATTCCACCATCTGTAGAAGAGGTTCTTCTTCAGAAACCATGGCTTTTCCAATTACAAAAAAGGCTTGAGTTGTAAAGGTGATTGTGCAATGGCTTCCCCATATAATGAATCCTTGACTACGTAGTGAACTCAATGAGCTCAAGCACCATTAGGCACTCACCCCATTAAGCATCAGATGACCCTTTGTTGTTAGAGAAATGTAATAGCATTTATGTCAAAAGAGTACTTTTATAAATCCTACAACAAAGATAATATGATTGCTTGATTAGTATCCTGCTGAAAACACAAATGATATGGCTCAATGCCTCAATCAATGATGTGATCAATTAGAAACCCCTAGAGAAGAATGGTTATGATCTTCTGAAGATGTGCAAGTTTGCAACGGCTTTGCCACCAGTTGCATGTCACTCTTTGCATTTAATGTGATCTAATTCATATGATTTTATCTACATCAACTTACTTGAGATTAGTGATAGTTATTCACTGACCACTGGCTTAACCGACAAGCCCCCTCTATTTTCATTCTGGTTTCACCACTAAAATGAATCATTTAAAACTAAAGTAAATGTGTGAATGTACGATTTTTATCAAGAAAGGAGCACATCATTGGAGTAGACACAAAATCTAAATGCTAGATTGACTGATTGAACAAACGAATTATTTTTTAAATAATTTTACAAAATAATATGCTAAAACAAAATTTTACAAAAATACACCTTTGTCGCCATTTCAAATGGCGACCAACCTTTTCAACCAAATGAATCTACAACAAAATAATCCATCGGTCAATTCAATCCGTGAGTTTTGGTGAGTGGTTTTATTTTAATGTTTAATTATTATTTAATGATAAATCTAATATTTAATGAGACTAAAATGTTTATTGAGCTTATTGTTAGTAGTCTCATAATTTGAATGAAAAATGGAAAATCTAAGGTATGCACTCGTATTATTGCTTATTATCTTATTGCATACTTTGGATTTAAGTTAAATTATGAATTCCTCTATTGTATTAACCTCAAAAGGTGTATTATGTTTCCATTCCATATATACATGGATGCACACATTTAGGGGAAGTTCATACTTTAGCTTGATGTTTCAATAATATTGATCTATATCCTCTTACCAAACAACATAAATTATCAAAATTTTGAAACTAATCCTTGAGTGTATATAATTAAGTTGCCTAGTTCTAGTATACTTATGGTATCTTAAGATAAACTCTAATGATCAAATTAAATATGTGCATATTATTTCCAATCCAATTATATGTATGCACATATCTATGTGGAGTTTTATTCTATAGTCAATGGTCTAGAGTATTCATCCCTTTCCACATATTCCACATATTATGGATCACTACCAACCACCTTAAAATCATTCAAATTGATTTGGGTTGTGCTTAATCGAACTCGAGGCATCCAATATGTGTTAATAGAGTGCAATAGATGATTGATACAACCGTGTTTGTTGGACTAAAGATTTTTCTTGAGGCTATGGATATAGGCTTAGTCCAACAAGGTTGAGATGAAGATTCGGGATAAGAAGTCATCATGTGTTGATGAGCTTCAAGAGGAGAATCCCGAAGTGAAAAGGAGAGCTACATGAGAGTTCATCATGCGTTGATGAACAAGAAGAGAAGATGTGTTGCCATCCCAGGAGAGAAGAAATGATTGAAGATCATTAAAACCCAAAAGGGATCGTGTGCGTCAAGGTATAACTAGATAGGGTCGAGTTCTTTTGCTTGAGCTTCATCATTTGTTGATGAACTAAATCTGGTTCACTCAAGCTCAACTCTTTGTTGGTTTTTGCATGGAGCTAACCATTTGGCATGTGTTGCGAATGGGTCAAGCTCATGCGTTGGCTTTTGCATGATGCTTTGATTTGCATATGTTGCAAATCAAAGAAGCTTATGCTTGCTTCTTGTTCGAATTCTTATTTGATTTGGTATTGTTTGAAACTAGGTTTTGTATGTGTTGCAAAAAAAGAAAGCTCAAGCAATTTAAATTTTAAAGTGGTTGCATGGAGCTAGATATTTGCATGTGTTGCAAATAGAGAGCTTAAGCATTTGAGTTTATTTGGTTGTTGCATGAAGCTATGGATTTGCATGTGTTGCAAAAAAGAGATAGCTTATGCATTTTAGTTAATTGGCTTTTGCATAGAATTAAGAGATTTGCATGTGTTGTAAATAAAGAGAGTTCATGCAAGTTGCATTGAAGTGGTTTAATTGTTATTTGCATATACGTTGTGCAAATAAGCGGGATGTTTATGAGTTTGGAATCCTAGAGCATGTGAATAGGGCATTTGTAATCATGTTTTGCAAAGTGTCGTGATCTCATGCTGATCACCTCATGGCTAAGAGGATTAATCTTATAGACTAGTGGTTTATTTGCATAGGTGTTTTTGCAAATAAGTTTGATTTGGTTATTTGCAAAAGTGTTTTGCAAATGAGCGGGAGGTTATGGGTTTCGATCCTAGAGCATGTGAATAGGGCTTGCAATCATGTTTTGCAAGTTGACGATCTCATGTTGATCATCACATGGCTAAGAGGATTGAACTCATATGTTCTTGGTTTATTTGTAAATATATTTTGCAAATAAGTTGGATTTTAATAAAATTCTTTGGACTATGTGATTAACATTTGCAAATGTGTTTTGCAAAGTGTTGTGATAATTTGTTGATCCTCACATAGCTCAGAATTATTCTTTGTTAATTTGGAGAAAAGATTCTGTGTGAAACTTGATTTTTGCCTGGGAGCCAGAGCTATCGTAGGCTTAATGCTAGTAGTATCGCCTTATGGGGGTCGATACTACCGCTCATTTTAAGCGGTATTGTTGGCTCAAAAAACTTGACGAAGGGTTAATCGCCAATAACACACGAGAACGTCGGGTCCAGTTTTGGTTCGCGAGCGTGCCAGCTGATTTGATCCCGTAATCAGCAAGAGAAAAGAGCTCCCAAATAAATTAATCATGAGAATCGATCAGTGGCTTGATAGTGATCGGATCTGGTCGATTTGAAGCAAACCAACACAGATTGGAGTAATCGGTAGATCTAAACAACTCTACGAGTCGATTAGATGGGGTAAAGGCTACTTCTCCCGAAAAAGGCGATGCACAACAAGATCGGAGAGAAAGCAGGACCTTGTAGGGCGTAATGTAGTGAAGATCAATAAACGGCAATGCGCAACTATATTGATCAAAGTGTATTACAGGAAAAAGATTACAAGCTAAGTGTCTACTTCTAATGCAAAGGAAAAAAATGTATAGATTGGTTTGATGTGTGTGTGTGTGTCCATTTCGACGTAGCCCGTTGTACTCCTTTTATAGCCTTTGAGCATGATCGTATTTCCTTCGGTCTCATCATCCGCTCGTACCGGCTTCAAACTCTTCTTTCCATCTTGGTCACGATCATATTTGATTCTAGCCGTATCGGCTCCGATCTTCCTTCCATCTCGTGTGTTACCATATGACCATATCCTTTCCAATCTGTCCGTCATTGCCTTTTGTCGATTTGGCCCTATACCGGCCCCTTCAGACTCATACCAAGATTGCACCTATTTCAATCGCCCAATTTTGGGTGCTAATAGGTATCTATTTTCTAGAAAATGTGTTTCTTGAAAAATCGATGGGGCCAGCACTAACCCTGTGTTAAATTCGGTACTTCCGAAGGTCGGTAGTACCGCCAGTGAGTTCGGTAGTTATATTCCAAAAAGTGTGTTTCTCTGAGTTGCGTCAAAGGCGGGTAGTATCACGGCTGAAGGCCAGTACTACCGCATGGCGGTACTACCAGGTTTTTGCCTATGGTAGTACTGGGTTTCTTGTGCAACGTCTAATTTTCTAGCCGTTGGCTTAGAGGCGGGTACTACCTACCGAATTTTGCTAATTTCACCCAATTTACCCCCCCAACGGCTAGTTTCGAGTGGGGAAGGCTATAAAAGGTCCCCGTGTGGGGCAAAGGCTGGTTGCTGGTGCTCTTGGGTGTTTTTGGGAGTGAAGTGCATGTGTTGCCTTCCTCCATTTGATTCTTGAGCTAAGAGTGAGCCCTAATTTCATGTGTTACAATTAGGAGTGGGTTGAGAGTCTCATTATGCATGTGTTGCACTTGAGGAGGATTCTAGTGCATGTGTTGCACTTAGGAGGTCACCGTAGTACATGTGGTACACTAGGCGAAGCTCAAGCAGAAGGCTTGGCTTGTTATTCTTGGAGGTTGCTGCCTACTAGATGGTGTAGAGCGTCGTGCGTGGGAGCTTCTCAACATATATTGTGAGAAGCCCAACAAAGTTTGTGAAGGTTGGAGCTCGCCTACCTGGAGGAGTACAATAGCTACCACTAGTGGATTCGAGGCGGGTGCTCAAGTGTGGAGCCTCAACGTGGATTAGGATAAACCGGCATGTCTCCGAGACCATGGAAAAATATCAGTGTGTCTCTTGTGCTTATTTACTTTCTTGCAATTCTTATTTACATTGTTGCAATTTACATTCATAGAATTAAGTTGCTTGCTTGTCTTTATAATTGCAATTTCTTGTTAGAGACTTAATTAGTTAGTGCACTTAGTAATCCTAGTTGGATTAGACCTTAATTGTTAAAACTTAGTTTATCGCTTCCGTATTATTTGTTGTTAAGGTTTTGACTTAGGGGTACTTAGGGGATTAGCTTTTAATCATAGAGATTTTTTAAAGCCGTCTATTCACCCCTCAGTAGTCGGCATCCTCGACCCTACACCACTACCGCAAGGGCTTATGCACATCACCACAATGTGTGTGTTGGTATTCAGGCTTGACAGTCCAAACCTTCCACCTGAGAGCCCTTTCTTTATGTGTTTGGTTAACCAAACCTTCCACCATAGGTTTGTACCGCCTCTGAGCTCCACCTACTTATTTGTACCATATGGTTTGACCCACCATGTCTTCCTTTTTTTTCAACAGCTCGTACATTTGCCTTTGTGCCTGCTAGATTTTGCAACCGTCTTTGAGATATGATTACCTACCATTGACGACACAGTTTCCTTCTCCTGATCAAGATTTTTTTTCTAAACCTCCTATTAGTTGCCCTTCCTTTAGGGTTACCCATCAATTGGTATCCTCTGTTGCTCTAGATACTTTTCATGATTACCTGCCCTTTGCAATAACTCGCATGACTCCACCTCGAAGTGATACCTCACAACTTTTGAATTCAAGCAACCTCATAATTTGATTCTTCTTTAAGATGGGAACATACCAAACTCCAATCAATGTGCAATGTGCTCCATCATACATCTACAACATAATTGTTCATACCTTAGTAATTACATACTCTTTGCAATCAGCTAAGTGAACAGTTCCATATACAGGGTATAGAGATCCTTCGTCAAATATCTCTCTCGTCGAACATATATGGAAGCAACAACCTGAATCTAATGTCCATCCATGAGAAGTACCTGATTAACTGACGATAAGTACGTCTAAATCATCTTTTACTACCGCTATTGAGCATGCATCCTTTATTTGCTTCAAATTTAGATAATCTTTTATCATATGACATTCCTTGTCACATATATAGCATGTGTGTGTACCCTTGCTCTTGCCTTTCTTCTTCATGTAACTCTTATTTTTGCTTGCAACACCTACTGCAGCCAATGCTTAATCACCCAAGGATAAACATTCTAATGATTTTTTTTCAAGGACTTTGCCTCTAATTGATATGCAACTGCCTCATTGAAGTTGAGAGTGCTTTTCTCGATGAGAATATTTATCACTAATTGCTCCCAAGGTGGTGGTAGAGATGATGCCAGAATGATAAACTTGTCATTCTCCTCAATGTTCTAATCCACACTAGTTAGTTGTGTGATAAGCTTGTTGGAGACATTGATATGGTCAACGAACCGTATACTTTCCTCCATGTGCAACTTGTACAATTGTCATTTTAGCACCCACCGGTTTGTTAGTGATTTTGCCATATACAATTCTTCTAATTCCTTCCATAATTTCTTCGATGAATTATCTTTGATCACCGAGTACTTTACCTCATCAGAGAGACATAGACGGACTGTACTAACAACCTTCCATTTTATCACCTTCCAGTCTTTAGTGTACATCTTTTCGGATTTGTCCCCTTCAAAAATAGCGATTAACACTTATTAGACAAGGACATTCTTCACACATTTTCACACGCTGAAATTTCCTTCGCCATCAAATTTCTCCACTTGATTTCACATCGTTGACATCGATCTTAGTTTTGTGCCACTTGATGCTTTACCGACCATCTCACAAATCTGGTTAATCTAACCTTGGCTTTGATGCCCTTTCTTATGAGCAGCAGCCCCCCAAATCGGATCAGTTTTGTGAGATACAACACAAGCATGCAGACTCTAGAACAAAGAAGATGAATTTCATAGAGAGAAACAAAATAATTACATTGAAGCAACCACATCGAGATAGAAAGATTTGGTGAAGCCAACCGTAAATTCTTTAAGTACAACCTCAAAAGAGTACAAGAGATTGTTGCTCTCTCACAACCTCTCGAATATTTTTGGACTCTTGGATCCTCGCCCTATACAAGAATGTAGTTCTAAAGAATAACCTATCATATAATCCTCTCCTGCATCTCTTGCTCTAGATGAGTTAGTTTGTGGATTATTGATTGCTTAAGTTCTCCATAACCACCCCATGAGTTCATATAGCCCTCTTAGTCATCCTTTAAAATAAGTAGGAATCCTAATCCTACAAGTATTCATCTAGCACATATTTTCAAATCCTAAAGATTGTGTGTGTGTGTGTGTTGGCATACTTAACCACATTATGCATTTTGGCGTTATGTCGTTCTATTGGTATTGATCTTCCTATTGTGTGCTTCCTAGATGGATTAAACCTTGAACCACATTGCAGGGATATTGACACCAATAGATATTATCAAATTTCTTGTTGTGGCCGCATATTTATGCTTTACATTCCTTTTAAGGGCTTGTTTGGATGTTGTTGGGGGGGGGGACAAAATCCCAAGGGGGATTTTGAAAGGCATTTTGAATTCTTCTCATCCTCTTGGGGAAGTAATCCCTCCCAGGAAATCCCTACCACTATTTGAAAGACACAGGATGAAAAACCTGGACATTAAAAAAATCTCCAAAAAAATTAAAAATTTCGAATATTCAGGGAAAACATTTGACTAGATCCTTACATCCACATATTCAAATTAGATTCATACAAGTATTCACACATAGGTAAAATCTAAACAAGATAGTGTTACTTTTGTTCACTCGTGTCAGCGCGTCAACTTTATCAAGACAACCGGAAAGAACAGTAAATCATCATGTATTTCTCAATGAAATTATGAAGCCAGAAAGGGTACAAAAATAACCCACATTTGCTTATTAGTAAAATGATTTAAACATGAGGAAGGATCTACTATTCACCCCGAGCCAAAATGCACAAAATGACTAGGCAAACAAAGATTTATATTACAACAATTGAAATGCTCACCTTTACGTGCAACCACAAAAAACATAAATGTGTCGGAATTTAGAAGACAAATCAATGATTCACCTTTGCTTCCTCTAAGATGTCATTCAGGTCCCATGTTGCTATCTGTCGGTGTTTCGTGCACCGGCAATACGAATTTATGGTCGGATGGGGTCGCGCGCTCCCTCTCCCCGAATGGTCGACTCAAGGAGCCAGATGGTGTATACTGGTTCGGGCAGAACGTCCCTACTCCAGTTCGTGTGAGGTGGATTGTATTGATTCTTGATTGTTCGTCCCCTTTACATGCTCGCCCCTCCCCCCTTTATATAGGCGAGGAGGAAGGTTACACTGTTGGTTAGAAAAAAGAGGAAAAGATCAGGTGCTCGGTCGCCCGAAAGTGGCGGGTTGATGGGACTGGTCGCCGACTCCCCCTGCCCTGCTGCAGGTCGCCGTAGTCGCTGTGTCGCTCGCAATAAATGCGAAGGTCGGGAACTTGTGCCGCTACGTCATCGTTATTATGGCTGGCATTTAATGCGCCCGATACGCAATAAATGCCGTCGCTTCTCTGGGATATCGGAGACCTGGTCGCGATTTCGGACCTTGCCCGGCGGTCGTAATTTCGGGCCTCGACTGGCCTGGGTCGGCCCGTGTGTCTTTTTTGGGCCGCTGGGGGTACCCATGGTACGGGTACTCGTCAGTAGCCCCCAAGCCCCTGGGCAGGTCGGAGAGATGCCCAGGGGTTTACCCGATCGGCGCGCCGGCCGAGAGGTCGGCGACGCTTCGGCTGGCGCGATCAGCTTTGGGTAGTGTGTGCTTTCGCCAAAGGCGGTCGTGTGAAGACCCTGGTGTAGTTGAGCCCCGAGCGGTCGGAGAGCGGTCGGGGTTTACCCGGCCGAGGCGCCGCGACCGGAGGTCGGCGACGCCGGGTGGCGCGACCCGGGCGATTCAGCGCCAAAAGGGTCCTGGTAAGGCGAAGACCGTGGTGTAGCCCCGAGCCCCCGAGCGGTCGGAGAGCCTGGTCGGGGTTTACCCGGCCGGAGGCACCGGGCCGGAGGTCGGGTGCTAGGTCGGCGCGATCGCTGGGAGCCGCGCCAAAGAAGAGCCGGTGCGGCGAGACCCGGGTGTAGCTCGAGCCCCGGTGGTCGGAGAGCCGGTCGGGGGTTTAGCCCGGTCGGACTCTGGCAGGCTACGGCGTTCGTGGGTTCTTAGAGTCGGGTGAGCGAACGCACGTTTACCTTCGTCGGTCTGAACGTCGTGCTCGTGCGAGCTACTATCGGGCAATCCGAGTGGAACCTTGGCGATCTCCCTCGAGGGGGACCGTTTCCAAGCGGACGTAGCTCCCGGCGCGGGCGTCCGACCCGCTGTGGGGCGTTCCATAAAAACCTTTCCTTACTCGATCCCGCGTCGGGCTGCCGGGTCGTCCGCCGACCCGGAGCGCGGCTGGCCGCCACTCATCGATGAGTTCCGCGGGAGAGTGTGAGGTATGGTCTCGGACGCGGGCCACAGTGATTGGGTCGTCCGCCGACCCATCTAGAGGCCCTCTGGGGGCTCACTGCGACCCGCCCCTCGCTCTTTTTTACGTGTTGGGGCGGCTTTCATTCCAGCTGGCTGGATTCGGCCTTCGTAACCCACAGCACGGTGCCGGGCCTCGGGCGCGAGCCCGTAGGCCGCTTGCTCTCCCGAGGCCGGGCGGCCCAGTGGGCCGTTTTCATACCTTTCTTGGCGTGGGGCGCCCTGGCCCATTGTAGCCGGCGAGGCCTGCGATGTTGCGCGGCGTGGCGTGGCGCGAGGCGGCCGTCTGTCGAGCGATTAATGCCAGCGGGATTTAAATGGGCTGCGCACGCACGAGTAGTGGGCGAGTGGCGGCAGACGGTCGGCGGCTGCGTCGGTTCGCGTGAGGCGTCGGTTGGAGTGCGGAGGCGCGTCTGTTCCTGCCAGGCGCCTATAAAGGAAGGAGAGGGCGGCGTGGAGGGAGCAAAGCCTTCTGCTCTCGCCCTCTGCAAAATGGAAAGAAATCGCAAGGGAAGAAAAAGCTTCTGCCCGTCGCTGCGTGCCCGCTCTCCTACGCATACTTGGGGATGTCGTTGACCCCGCACTTGGCCGCGGCGGGTCGCTACCTTGGCTTGGAGAGGAAGGAGCTCCTTCCTCACGCTGACCTCGATCCGGGCGGACGCCGCCGTCGGCCGGGACCGAGGTCCCCGAACTGGGAGACGGGGAGATAGTCTCGCTGGTGGCCTTCTACGAGCGGGGTTTCGGCCTCCCACTCCACCCGTTCGTCCGGGGGCTGCTGCACCACTACGGGGGGGAAGTTCATCACCTGAACCCGAATGGGGTCCTCCACATCGCGGTCTTCATGACGCTGTGCGAGGCTTTTCTGGGGATCGAACCCCACTGGGGGCTCTGGCGCCACTTCTTCTTCGCGAGGCCGTCGTCGGACGCCGCCGGCCTCCTCGGCGCCCTGGCGATCCAACTGCGCCCCCACCGCAAGTCGTCCTACACCGATGTGAAGCTGCCGACGTCCAACCGGGGGTGGCACAGCGAGTGGTTCTACGTTCGGAACATTGGCAACAGTGCCCCGGCCTTCAGTGGGGATTTACCGACGCCGCATCCTCGCTGGACCTGGGGTCCCGACGCGAGGGACCGGAGGAAGGTGGATGCGATCCTTGAAAAGCTCGCGGACCTGAAGCGGTGGGGCCTGACAGGCAAGGTGGTCCTCAGTACGTTCATGGAGAGGCGCATCCAACCCCTCAGGGATTGGCAGGGCCCCATGTTCGAGTATATCGGATCGACCGACCCTGCAAGGTCGTCGGAGCGGGAGCTTCCCCCGTCGGAGGTCCTCGCGCGTGTGGCCGCAGTTTCCATCGTGGGAGATACCGAGCCAGCGGGCGAGGCGCCTGCGCCGTTCTCGGCGCAGAATCCGCAGAACTTGGTACGTCTGGTGGCTCCTGTTTGCTTTTGCTTTGCTCTGCTCCTTCGCCCCCTTATCCGAGCGCGTTCTTGCAGGGGCTCGGTGGCATGATCTCCCGCCCCTGGCTTCCGGGGGAAAAGGAGGCGAGAGCGGCCGTGCGCCTCGCAAGGGAGCAGCGCGACGCCGCCCTCTTGGCGGAAAAAGAGGCCGCGAAGGTGCGGAAGAGGAAAGAGCGCGCGGACCGGGCGCTTGGCGAGGAGGTCTCTCGACGAGACTTTGAGTGACGGCGACGAAGAGTCGCTGCCGAGCGAGGGGGAGCGGTTGCCGGAGGCGACTCGCGGCTGCGACGCGGTTCCAGCGGGCCGGGCGACCGTGGTTCCATGACGAAACCGCGGGGCGCAGGTATGTCCCGAGGAGGCGGAGACCTCTCGCCTCCTCGCAGGGGCCCGGCAAAAAGGGCACGTCAGGTGCCGGTCGTTCGCTCCTCTCGGTAAGTGACTTATGTGCCCCCCGTTTGGTTCTCTCTGGTGTTTCTTCTCTCGCAATTCCTGACCGACCGCTGTGCGCAAGGGGCTCACCAGCGCTGGGAGGGCGCTGAGTCCCACTTCGGCGGTGAGGAACCGCACCCTTCCGCTCCCGTCCGCGGGGTCCGCGGCGGCGGTCGTTGGGAGCGGGGATCCTTTGGACGCGCTCCCCGCGGCAGGGTCTGTCGGTGAAGGGACGCTGCCGGAGGGGGGAGCGCCGGGGCCGTTGCCGACCGCGACAGTGCAGGAAGAAGCCCTGCCGGGCGCGTTTCCGCCCGCGCCGTCGTCCGGTGAGGCCGGTGAGGTCCTGCTGTCACCTGGGGGGGCTGGGACCGCTACTGTCCGCAACACCGACGGGAGACGTCCCGCTATCCTTGCCTTCCCCCGCATTGTCGACCGTGGGGGTCGGTGCGACCCTGCCGCCGGGGGAACTACTGGGATTCGCGGCGTTCGCGACACCGGCGGGACGAGTTCTGCCGCCCCCGCCGTTGGGGCCACCGCCTGCTTCGGCGGTCCGAGTGTTGCTGGAGGGCGCGCAACCGACTGCTGCAGACGTTCCGGCAGGCGAGGAAGTCGAGACAAGGCGGTTGCCGATCGCCAGTCTTGACTTAGCCCGGCCACGACCGGCCGGGGCCTGCTCGTTTCGACGACGAGGCGGAACGCGCGGATTGGAACGCCTTGGAGGAGGAGATGGGGAGGATCCATGCCGACCTCACCCGCGCCGTTGACACCGCGTCCAGGGCGAAAAAGTCCATTGCTCAGGAGTCCCGCTCGGCCAGATCGGTAAGTCTGACGGGGATTTGTCTTTCGTGGATTTCTCGACCGGGGAACGGAGACTGGCCGGGCAGGTATTTTATTTGCAGCGCTTGACATCCCGGGCGGTGGACAAGTCGATGTTCCTCCGGCATTTGCACAGCCGGGGGAGTGCCGTAGGGGAAGAGCTGCTTGACGCCCAGAGGGCGCTTGTCGCCGAGCAAGGGAGGGCCGCCACGGCCGGTCAGCGGCTGGGGGAAGTCACTGAAGCCTTGCGGGAGGCTCAGCGACTTGCGGAGTCGTTGACCGTCGAGGGGGAGAGGGCCAGGTCGTCCCTGGCGGATGCTGAAGTGGCCAAGACTTCTGCGGTCCGCGCGGAAGAATCCGCTCGGGCGGAGGCCGCCCTCCTCCAAGAGGAATGCGAGTCGGCCGCGAGAGGCCGACCCGGCCAGCGGCGAGCGGGATCTTGCTCGGGGGGAGCTCGCGACGGCGAGGGAGCTTGCCGACCACGCCGCGTCCGATCGAGAAGCGCGTGCCAAGGTCGAGGAGGACCTTCGCGCCAAGGAGACCTCCCTGGCGGGTGGGCAGTCCTTCCTTTCTGGTAATTGACGTTGCTTTTGGTTTTCTTTTTGACGTTTGCTTTTGGTTTTCTGCAGAGCTGCGGGAGAGCCTCAGCGGCGCGCTCAAGTCGCGGAGGGCGGCGGTGGCGCAGTAGGATGCGGCGGTCGAGTCACGTGACTCGGCCCTTATGGACAAGCGGGTGGCGGAGAGGGACGCGGCCGACACGATGGCCGATCTGACCGCTCTTCAGGTGGCCAGCCAGGCTGTCTGCGACCGGCTGCTCGGACTTACTCCGGGCCCTAGTGTCATCGCCGCCCTGCTAGGGACGGTCCCGGACCATGTCGAGGCGTCAGTTTGGGAGGCGGCGGTGCTTGGCGCTTCGTCGGCCTTGGTCAACACCATCTCTTACTACGATGGTGTTGACTTTGAGGCAGTCGGGAGCGGCGTTGCTGCTGATCGGAGCGACGAAGAAGTCGAGGCATTCATGGCCCGGGTCGACCCGTGCGCTCAAGAGATCGCTCGCCGAATCTCGCCGCGGGATATCCTCCACCGGAAGGAAGGAGATGATTAGTTTTTGTTTTTTCTTTTGCAAAATGTAATGAACATGACTGCTTCGAACGAATCCGACCTGTCAGGTCGTTTTAAGTTTTGCTGCCTACCTGCGTGCTTCCTCTGTGATCTGAACAATCTTAAGACCGGAGCTACAGGGCCCGTGGGAGTGCCCGAGAGCGTAGGTGTTGTGCGATTCGCCAAAAAGAGAGCACGGGGTGAGACAGGCGACTTAGAGCGCGTGCTTTGCGGAGAAGAGGCTTCGAAAAAAAGGCGTTGCGCCGTTTGGCTCTGACCGCCTTTTTTGGCGAAGCTTTCGCTTGGCCGGCTGGGATGCTGGCCTGAGTCGGGGTGTTTTGACCGACCAAAGCGTCTCTTACTCGGAGGACTTGTTTCCACTGCAGTCTTTGCCGGGACCGTGAGCCACGCGGGCGTAGGTCGCGGCATTTTGGGTCGAGGAAGTAGCGCGAGGTAGATCGCTTGGTCGGTTGAAACCACGACTTATGCGATCCCTTTTGACGATATCCTAGGTCGGATTGCCCCGACCGATCAAGCTATCTTTTGCTCGGGCAATCCCTTTTTTCGCGAAATGCTGCTTAGGAGCCGTAGCCGCGGGGGCGTAGGCCGCGGCACTCGGTTTGAGGAAAATACCACGAGGGAGAATAGCTCGGCTGGTCGAAGTTATCGCCCTAGGTTACCGGCATTGGTCGTATGCAGCCCAGAAGTGCGTGGGGGCTGGAGGTTGAGTCCCCGCGCACCACTTGAGCGTGCCGTGGTCGTGCGTTTAATTTTCAAAAGAAAGATTAACTCGCCTGGGTGACCGCGCTGCCCTCGGAACTGGTGCTGGACGCTTCGGCTTCCGTTCCTTTGCGTGATCTTGAGGCGCTTCGCCTTCCGTGCCTCCCGCACCGTGGGCTATAAAAGGGGAGGTGCTTGGCGCTCTTGTTACTTCATCGAGTCTGTTGCCTGGAAAAAACCTTCCTTGCGAGCTATGGCGGACCGCTACACTCAGCTTCGAGAGGAGGTTGGCGCGGAGCAGGCCTGGTTGCGGGAGGTGGCGGAGGTCGAGGCCGAGGCCGTGCGTGAAGACGCACGGCGAGTTGGCGTCCTCGTCGCGGGCGTTCCCATCGCGGGAGGTGAGGGTACGCCGTGCAGGCGATGGTCGAGGGCGCCGCTGCCGTCATTGGCGGGGCGCACACCAAGATCGTAGCGGGCGGTTCCTTCTTGGTTGGGGCGATGTTCCTCCATAAATGAATAAAGTAGCTGCGTTTCTTTCGTTTCTGTCTTTTTCTTCGTTGAGATTTTTGCCCTCGCCTTTCCATACGCAACCGAAAAGAGTACCACTTCGGGATCTCTGCCTCCGGGGGAGAGGTCGCAGTGCTCTAGATCAGTAATGCGAGAGAGTTTTGAGGGAAAAAACACTCGGTCGGTTGTCGACCGCTGCAGCTTCTTTCGTTTGCGAACTTTTCGCATGGTACAGAGAACGGGTAGGCTGATTACGGGTAGAACCTTCTTAACTTCTCTATGTTCCAAGCGTTTGTAAGGAGATTTCCTTCAGTGTCTTTGAGACGGAAGGTGCCGGGTCGGAGGACTTCCGCGATGGTGAAAGGGCCCTCCCAGGGTGGGGAGAGCTTGTGCCTGCCCTTCGTGGACTGGACTTGACGCAGCACTAAGTCGCCGACTTCAAACGACCTGTTGCGAACCAGCCGACTGTGGTATCGGCGCAGAGTTTGCTGATATTTGGCCGAGCGCAGGACTGCGACGTCTCGTGCTTCGTCGAGTTGGTCGAGGTCGTCTTGCTGCGCCTCTAGCCCCGTGGCGCCGCTGTAGTTCTGCACTCTCGGCCAGACTCGAGGTCGGTCGGGAGGACGGCCTCTGCTCCGAACACCAAGAAGAATGGCGTGAACCAGGTCGATCGGGTCGGCGTGGTTCGTAGGCTCCAAAGAACGGGGGGCAGCTCGGCGGCCCACCGTCCCGCGAATTTCTTCAGTCGACTGAAGATTCGCGGCTTGAGTCCTTGGAGGATCATGCCGTTGGCCCGCTCGGCCTGGCCGTTGGCCCGGGGGTGCGCGACCGCCGCCCAGTCGATTCGGATGTTGAAGTCGTCGCAGAACTCGAGGAACTCCTTCCCCGTGAACTGCGTTCCGTTGTCGGTGATGATCGAGTTAGGCACCCCGAAGCGGTAGACAACATCGCGGAAAAAACTCGCCGCCTGTGCCGAGGTGATAGTTGCTATCGGCCTGGCTTCTATCCACTTGGTGAATTTGTCCACGGCGACGAGCAAGTGAGTGAAGCCCCCGGGCGCTTTTCTGAAGGGCCCGACCAGATCGAGCCCCCAGACCGCGAAGGGCCACGTAATAGGGATTGTCTGTAAGGCTTGCGCGGGCAGGTGCGTTGTCGGGACCCGAATCTGCAAATCCGGACCCTCTGTGTATTCTGTACTAGTCCAGGATCACGCTAGTACACACAGTTAAACAGGGATGAAGTACCACAATCATACACAGCGGAATTAATAATAAAGTACTTCAAACATTTAATAAACTGGTTACAAGACCTTAAGGTCAACTTACATATAGTGCACACGCAGGCTTACAACAACAAATGTGAATAATCAAGAATGAACAAATAACGCTTGGTGACTCCCATAAATATGCCACAGGCAACTGACAAGGTTCAACTCCTAGATAACTGCCATCTCTCGGAACTTCTCCTCCTTTGAAGTTTTAGTCTTCTCCTCAGCTGATGATTTTGTTGGAAGCAAGGGTGAGTATACAACATACTCAGCAAGTCATGCACAGAGGTGCAGTTCTATTACTATATGCATGGCTTCTTCCAAAGGAATGTCTTAAGTGGTTATTTTGCATCAAGCAGCATTTTGCTTTGATTAAATAATCTTAATAGATTCAAAAGCGGTAAAACCATATTATACAATAAGTTATCAATATCTTTTCCAAACAGTTTGGCACAAAGCCTTAAATCACTTTAGCAGTTATCTCTGGCATACAGCCACCCATTCCCACATTTTTGTTTTAGAAAATCTAACCCTTGACTGTAATCCCCGAGCGTTGTCCAGTACCGTGGACTCGGCTATTCGAATAGTTTTGACACACTCTGCAGAGGTTATGCACTTTACCCACACGATACAGTCAACTCACCACGTCTGCCGTGAATCGCCATACAAGAGTATGCGAATGAGTGATCATAACAAAGCATTTCAGAAGCCTCTAACTATACAAGTGGACCTCTCCGGTTGTTGCACACTATCCCTTCCCTTAGTACAGGCGAAGTATAGGTCAACCAACCGTTGGATAGGGTACCTAGCCGTAGCACCGGTACGCTCCCCCGTTCAACTACACAAAAGGTATAGTTGACACCCTTAGGTACCAAATGCAAGTTATTAGCAACCTACTCAACTAGGTCCGCCCCATTCTGAGACATGTGGTTGCACGATTGACTCAGTTCAAAGGCTTGCAAGGTTAAGTCCTTAGGGTGACCAGGGCAAGACTACCCAAAGAACCAAAACGACTTTCCCGGTACCAATCATGGCCCACCAGATCAACCTTGCCACTTGCCCCGGTCTAAATCTATTTATCACCCCAGCTTGATTATTGCGCAACGCATGCCAACAATAACATCAATTACCATGTAGAACCACAAGGGTACCTACACTTCACATCATCACGTGGCAAGATTACACTGATTCCAAAATTCATTCCGTATATCATTAGTCAATATTATTTTGCCATTTGAAACACATTTCACGTAAGCATGGCTAAGCAACTATTCACGGTCTAGCCTCCCGTGTTGGCACAATATTAACATCCAACTAAATAAACCAACTTAAGATAACAATGGATACATGGCATACAAATATTATCATCAAGGGTGGAGTTAATAATTAGGTTTATTAACTATTTTACCCAAATTAAATTAATTCATTTTAATCAACATAACATGCATAATTTAAATCAAAATACATTTCAAAAACTAGGAGCAATATGGTCAAAGCACAACTTGCCTTCAAATATCAGCTGGTCTTGGTCTAGATCTTGATCTTGAGCTTGTTCCTCGAAATCGACACCCTCACACGATTCGACGTCTACGCGCTAATGCTTAAATAAACAAATAAACACGCAAATCAACATACGACACACATTTAGAGAATGCTACAATTCAAACTAGTTTGTAATTTCATGAAATCTTACAGATAATTTGTTTCGTATTTTCTAAGATTTATAAAATTTATTTTGACATTTTCGGACATGTAGTTTGCGAGTTACAAAGTTCGTAAGATTGGACTTTCCGCGAATAATTTAACAGTATAGATTTGATTATAAAATTCGAGTAAAATTAGCGTAACTAGGTATTAATATTTACTAATTAATAAAATTGATCGCACGCGATTTGGACTTAGAACAATTTTGTAGCGAAAAAGAGAAAATCCACAATTTTCTGAAAAACTCATGTACAAACTAACTTCCTGCTTTCCTTTTGCATGGCACTGTTCACATCATATATACGTGAATACATATTGGTTCGGCTAGCTACACGTGAGGAAGCGAAAACACAGTAGTAGAGATTGCGTATTTAACTACGTACATTTCCTAATACAACCGTATAAATGCATATAGAAAATTTATACTTACGAATCGGCCGAATATACATATATATGCAGATCCGACGAATAAATCCACACGTATACATACTGCTAGCATCTAATAACAGAGAGTACCGAAACAATATGCTACGATATATATTTTTACATGCGTAGCAACCGAATATATCTACGCGCGATTATATCTACACGTGAATCGACCAAGTATACCTACATGTAGACATGTATATGCGCAAGCTACAGAATACATCCGCCTAACCTATACGTATATATACTAACATATATATGTAAAACTTGCGCACGTCTAACATGTACTTACGTAGGGGTATATATTCATGCGCCTACTAGCAGCAGCAGCATCGTGCCAGTTCAGAAATCCCCAGCAAAAGCTAGACCAAGTGATTCAAACAAATTCTTTGTTTGTATGGTGTCCATGTGTACATGATTAAAACATATGAACTACTACAAAATTACTTAGAAACAACAGGACTAGAGAATGCAACTGCTTTAGAAATCTATATGTAAAGATCGTTTAAAAAGCGACTCAAATGGATTTGTGCAGTATCTGGCCTCATCTTCACTTCGGGTACGTACTTATATATATACACATACCAGCCTAACAAATATATACATGCACCAATACCTACAGCATTTAGATCAATCGATTAACGAGACAGAGCGCGTGAGAGAGATGAGGAGTACCGGTCGGCGGCAGCAAAGAAAGAACGCAGCATCGCCAAGACAGCGATGACGTGGCCGGAAAGCACGTCGGTGTGGACGTAACGACGGCGGTGACGCAGGGGAAGGTGAGTACTGGCGGCGACGTACACGGCGGCAGCGGCGACGACAAGAGGAGCGCGCGGCGACCGGATGAGCAGCAGCGGCCAGGCAGCGGTCGGCCGAATCAACAACGGCAGCGGCGACGCGATGGCGGCGGCTTCAACACCGGCGGCGATGTCGACGGCAGTAGAGACCAAGCGTCAGTCAACCGAATCGGCAGGTTGTGCTGAAGCAGATGAGATGGGAGATTAAAAGGATCCGGCCAAAATGAGGAGGAGTAGGTGTATGTTATACCAGGACGTGAGCTCGCTGGAACAAAAATGGGAACGGCTGCACCACTAGCTATAGCCCACGCATGGCAAGGCTGAGCAGAAACGGCAAGGCAAATCACTCCATGCATAGGAACGGCTACTAGATAATGGTTGGCACTAATGGTCACACTTAAATAACTAAGACTACTAATGTTCATGCCAGGACTAGCTAGAAACAGCTGCGTACAAAATGTTGAAACGGCTAGCACTTACTAGTCTAGCATGCAGTGGCCATACAATTTTATTAGTGCATGCATTCAGGAGGAAATGGATGGAAAAACCAAACGTCCACGCATGGAGAAGAAAGGTCAAGTCACGTATACACGTATGCAAACCTAATATGGTTAAAAAGAAATAACAAAAAGGTTCCAAAAATCACGGAAAATTCCTCTGAAATACTAGGAACTATTTGGAACCTAACAAAGTTGGTTTCGTGATTTTTCGACGTACAGATTTCTCGCAAAAATTCTTTTCGTGAATCAGACACATGTACCGATTTTTATAAAATCAACGACTTAAGCTATATAACATATTTTTCGAGAATATTTGAAGTGAACACTCTCGTCTACCAATTATCTTAATTATCAACAAAATTTTAAATTTTACGCTTATTCGAAAATGCCTAATCTTTATTTAACGTGATTAGTTCAATAAACTTCCATCCGAATTAACAGCGAGGACTTTAAATAATTTCTGAAAAATTCAAATAAACCCAGAAACACACTAATTAAATTAAAAACAAATTTTGGGATGTTACATGCGTCTGCCTGGCGAAGAATTGGCACCCTTCGCAGGCGCGGACGATTTGCGTTGCGTCCGCCACGGCAGTCGGCCAGTAGAAACCTTGTCGGAAGGCTTTTCCTACCAGGGACCGTGGCGCAGCATGGTGTCCGCAGACCCCGTCGTGGATGTCGAGCAGAAGGTGCTTCCCTTGGTCGGCTGGGATGCACTTCTGAAGGATTCCGGATGGGCTCCTCTTGTAGAGGGAGTTGTCGACGAGGACAAATGACTTGGCCCGCCGAGCGAGGCGTCGAGCCTCGGTGGTGTCGGCGGGGAGTGACCCGTTTGTCAATTGATCGACAAATGGTTGCCTCCAGTCGGTTTCGACGCTTAGGACGCCTAAGTCCGACCCAAAGCGGTGAGCATCCGTAGAAGATCGGCGGAGCGCCTGCCTTGAGGTCGGTGGCGCCAAAGACTCGGGTCCAACCGGATTGATGGGCTGCTGAGGTCGGAGACGAAGATTCCAGGGGGAACCGGCCCTTTTCCGGAGGCGAGGTTGGCGAGGGAGTCGGCTTCACCGTTATAGCGCTTAGAGTCGTGATGGAGCTCGAAACCCTTGAACTTCTCCTCAAGCTTGCGGACCTCCAGGCAAGATGGCGGCCATCCGAGCGCCACGGGCTCGGTGGCTTTCATCACTTGGTCGACGACTAGCTTGGAGTCGCCGTGAACGAGCCGTCATGCGCCCAGGTCGCGGGCGATCCGAAGGCCATACTGACGAGGGCTTCAGATTTCGGCGACATTGTTGGTGGCATCGAAAAGCAGGCGGATGGCATATCGGAGCTTGTTGCCGAGTGGGGAGATGATGACGACCCCCGCGCCGGCCCCGTTCTTGGTGTAAGACCCGTCGAAGTACATCGTCCAGTACTCTGGGTCCTCGACCACCGCAGGGACTTGCGCCTCGGTCCACTCGGCGACGAAGTCCGCCAAGACCTGGGACTTGATCGCCGTCCTGGGGATGTATGATATGTCGAGACCGTTGAGCTCGAGAGCCCACTTGGCGATTCTTCCGGTGGCATCACGGTTGTGGACGATTTCCCCGAGCGGTGAGGAGGTTACCACAGAGATGGGGTGTCGATCGAAGTAATGAGCGAGCTTCCTCTTGGTAATGAGTACCGAGTACAGCAGTTTCTGTACTTGGGGGTATCAGACCTTTGTTTCGGAGAGTAGCTCGCTGACGAAGTAGACCGGTCTCTGCACCTTGAAAACGCGGCCTTCCTCCGCTCGCTCCACAACGAGCGCCACCGACGACTGAGTCGTGGCGGCGATGTAGAGGAGCAAAGGCCTCGTGGCTCCGGCGACCAGACCGGAGGCGAGGTCAGAAAGCTTTCGACCGAGAGCTTCCCGAGCTTCGTGGAGTCCAATGAAGCGGTCGGACTTCTTCATCAGCTTGTAGAGTGGCATCCCGCGCTCGCCGAGGCGAGATACGAAGCGGCTTAGTGCCGCGAGGCACCCCATCAGCCTCTGGACCCCCTTCAGATCGTTGATTGGCCCCATCCTTGTGATAGCGGAGATCTTATCATGGTTGGCTTCGATGCCGCGCTCGGAGACGATGAATCCCAGCAGCTTGCCCTTGGGGACCCCGAAGATGCATTTCTCGGGGTTGAGCTTTATGCGAAACCGTCGGAGGTTCGCAAAAGTCTCCTCCAGGTCGGTGATGAGGTCATCTGCCTTCCTGGTTTTGATAACGATGTCGTCGACGTGAAGCCCGATGTTACGGCCAATTTGGTGCGAAAACACGCCGCATACACCGCCGGTATGTGGCGCTGCGTTTGCACCAAAAGGCATCGTGGACGTAACAAAGATGAGTCAGACGGGTGATGAAGGAGGTCGCGAGCTGGTCAGACTCCTTCATCGCAATCTGGTGATAGCCCGAATAGGCATCTAAAAAAGAAAGGGACTCGCATCCGGCGGTGGAGTCCACGACCTGGTCGATGCGAGGTAATGGGAATGGATCTTTCGGACAGGCCTTGTTGAGGCTCGTGTAGTCAACACACATTCTCCATTGCCCCGACTTTTTCTTTACAAGGACGGGATTGGCGAGCCACTCGGGGTGACGCACCTCCCTTACAAAGCCGGCGGCCAAAAGTTTGGCGATCTCTTCCCCAATGGCCCGACGCTTTTCTTCGTCGAAACGGCGCAGGCGTTGGGCGATGGGTATGGATCCCGCTCGGATGTTCAGGGAGTGCTCGGCGACCTCCTTTGGAACTCCTGGCATGTCCGAGGGTCTCCAAGCGAAGACGTCTCGGTTTGCTCGGAGGAAGTCGACGAGCGCGCCTTCCTATTTGGCGGCGAGGGCGGCCCCGATCCGCACGATCTTGGTGGGGTCTTCGGGATCCACAGCGACCTCCTTCGTGTCATCTGCGGACTTGAAGGAGCTTGGCCCCGACTTGCCAGAGTTGGGGGCGGATTCGGGGGCCTTCTCCTGGAGCTGGGCGAGCTCGCAAGCGACGGCCGTGAGGCCACCGCAATCGCCTCCGCTTCATGATTATAAGCAAGCTGGAAAGACGTGGCCACGGTGATGACACCCTGCGGCCCCGGCATCTTCAGCTTGAGATAGGTGTAGTTGGGGACCGCCATGAACTTTGCGTAGCATGGTCGTCCCAGGATAGCGTGGTAGGAGCCGGGAAAGTCCACAACCTCGAAAGTGAGGCTCTCGGTGCGGAAGTTGTCCGGGCTCCCAAAGGTGACGGGCAAGCCGACCTGCCCGAGGGGGTGGGCCTGTTGGTCTGGTACGACGCCGTGGAAAGGCGACTTGCTCGGCCGGAGGGCGGAGCGAGGGACCCCCAAGGCATCCAAGGTCTCAACATACATGATGTTGAGACTGCTGCCGCCGTCCATGAGCACCTTGGTCAGGCGCTTCGTCCCCACGATGGGGTCGACGACGAGCGGGTAGCGTCCCGGGTGCGGGATGTGGTCGGGGTGGTCGGTCCGATCGAAGGCGATCGGGCACTCCGACCACCTTAAGTAGGAGGGCACGGCGGGGGTAGCCGTGTGAACCTCTCGGTGGGCGAGCTTCAACCGTCGCTTGTCGGCATAGCACTCGCTTCTCCGAAGATCATGAGGCAACCGCCGAGCCGTGGAAACTCGTCGGCCGCTCATCGCCTTCGCCTCAATACGGTGCCGGGTCGCGCTTCTTCCTTACCCCGCGATGTCGTGGGGTTTCCGGAGAGAAACCGCTTCAAGACTTCGCGATCCGACATTTGTGTTTGACGGATAGTCGTGGTTCAGCACGGACTATCCATCGCCGAATCGGTCAAGGCGTCTGGCTGGCCTGCTTATGTGCCTGGTCGGCAATGGGCGACCATTATTCGCCTTCGCGCCTCGCTTCCCTTCCGCTTCCTTTTGTCGACGGCCTAAGGGGCGCCGGCCTCGAGGTCGGCTTTTTGTGGGCCGCTTTCCTTTCGAAGATGGCCCCCACGGCCTCACGAGGCGTGATTGGTGGCGATGTCGAGGAGCTCCTTGGTGGTCCGGGTTTCGCGACACCCAACTTGTGGACGGGGCCTCAGACGTGGTGCCGTAGATGAACGCCGACGACGCCGGCGCCACGGATGTCCGGGAGCTCGTTGCAATCGCTGGGAGAAGCGGCGAATGTAGTCCCTGAGGGTTTCCTGGCCGCCGCTTGCAGCTCTTCAGTCCCAGGAGTTGCCAGGGGCGTTTGTATGTGCCCTGGAAGTTCCCGACTAAAAGATTCGCCAGGTCGGCCCACCGCCGATGGTGTCTGGCGGGCAGGTACTCGAGCCAGGCTCGAGCCGAGTCCGCAAGGTAGATGGGGAGATCTTGGATGATGAAGGAGTCGTCTGTCGCTCCCGCTCGGCAGCGAGCCGGTAGTCTTCTAGCCGACATCGGGTTGGTGGCCCTGGTATTTGGCTATGTTAGTCGGGGCTCGAACCTGGTCGGGAAGCCGCTATGACGGGCGCCAGAACGCCGTGGCCCGGGCCATCAGGACTCGTCACGGTGCTCGCGCTTGTCCGCTTATCGGCGACTGCGAGGGTGCCGCTGCCGACAGCTCTCTCCTTCGCGCCGAGGGTGGCGCGAAGATCATACTTGTCCCCAGCGGTGGCGCACCGGGGTGTATGATGCCTGGGGAGCTCGTGGCAATGGGCCGCCTTGGCTGGCTCTGTCGACCTCGCGAGGGGAGTGGCCCAGCGGCCCGAGGTGGCGCCGACCGTCGGAGCCGGAGCCTTGGCGTGGCCGAATGACGGCACGCTCTACCGCCCCTGAGGTTCTCGGTAGGTAGCCTTGGCTTCGCCCGCTGGCTCAGCAGTCCGGAGCAAAGATTGCCGCCGCAAATGATGTTCGTTGGCGTGGGGGAAGAACGGAAGATCGCCCGCCCCTTAGCTAGCCGATGCACTGGCGCGCGGGCGCGCAAGGCCAGTGGACGAGTGGCGGCTGGTCGCCGCCGCTCCAGGTCGGCCTGAAGTTTGTCGAGCTCGGCCTTTCGAGCCTCCAGCTCCTCGCGCCGCTGACGGAGGTCGGCGAGGCGTTGCTGGTGGCGCGCGTCGTCTTCCCGTTGGGATTCCTCCCGCCGCGCTTCGTCGCGCGGGAGGAGGGTCCCGAGGGTAGCGGGGGTGGAGGACGGTTCCGCCGCACCCGTCATGTTGCACTCTCGAGAGTTCATCCGGCGCGGGGGGTGCTCCATGTCTGAGCCGGAGCCGTGGTCGGAGGAGTCCCCGGCAGGTCGTGGAGGGAGGTAGGCGCCAGAGTTACCATGGCCACGAGCCGGGAACTCGCGGAGGGCGAGATCCTTGCTCGTGGCGAGTCGCGCGTGGTGTTGCCGGAGACGGTGCCGTCGTGCGACGAGGCCGCCGAGGATGCTCGTGGCGGGGTCTCGAGGCGGAGGTTGCCGAGAACGTTGGCGACCACATCCAAGCTCGCGGAGGGCGCCCGGTCTCGAAGGGTGGCGGGGACAAGGACAAGCTCCCCTGCCGTGGTGACGATGAAGTCGAGGGCTCCGAAGCGGATCCAGCCCCTCGACGCCGGCGAGTCGTTGCGGGCGAAAAAAGCCATCGGGGAAGAAGATGGGAATCCGAAGATGAGGATGTCGATGAAGACGCGCGAGAAGCCCCTACCTGGCGCGCCAACTGTCGGTGTTTCGTGCACCGGCAATACGAATTTATGGTCGGATGGGGTCGCGCGCTCCCTCTCCCCGAATGGTCGACTCAAGGAGCCAGATGGTGTATACTGGTTCGGCGTAACGTCCCTACTCCATTCGGTGTGAGGTGGATTGTATTGATTCTTGATTGTTCGCCCCTTTACATGCTCGCCTCCCCTTTATATAGGCGAGGAGGAAGGTTACACCGTTGGTTAGAAAAAGAGGAAAAGATCAGGTTTCCTGGCCGCTCGAAAGTGGCGGGTTGATGGGATCGTCGCCGACTCCCCCGCCTCGCAGTCGCCGTAGTCGCTGCGTCGCTCGCAATAAATGCGAAGGTCGGGAACTTGTGCCGCTACGTCATCGTTATTATGGCTGGCATTTAATGCGCCCGATACGCAATAAATGCCGTCGCTTCTCTGGGATATCGGAGACCTGGTCGCGATTTCGGACCTTGCCCAGCGGTCGTGATTTCGGGCCTCGACTGGCCTGGGTCGGCCCGTGCATCTTTTTTGGGCCGCTGGGGGTACCCATGGTACGTGTACTCGTCACTATCCAACTGAGTCGCCAACCAGGCACAACCTGTCTTTTTTATATAGATCCCAAGGTGATAACTGGAACAGTCTCCCCAAAAACACCCATCGGTATGAAAGGCTTATTCTTAAATGCCAACTGGTCATATACCTCATCAGCAATGATTAATATGCCAAGTTTCCTTGCAGTTTCTACAATATGTTCATTTCAAGTATATCCGATAGGCATGAAACAAAAATGAAGGAGAATAAGAAACATACATTAGATGTAGTTCTCATAGAACATACACTCACTTTGGCCAAATGGTCATATGAGTACACACTCCCATAAGGATTATTGGGATTGACAATGACAATCGCTACTGTATTCTCAATAGCAAGAGCTTCCAAACACTCAAGGCCAGCTCCCAACTTCTCCTTGGAACAAGGTCAAAATGTCTGACCACTAGGTTGCTGAAGGTAGACCGTGACTCGTACAGTGGAAATCCGGGTCTTGGAAGTAAGATGTTGGAGCTAGGTTGGGTAAGAATAGAGATCATGACTTCAATTACTTGTACACATCCGACAGTGAGGTAAATATCATATGGCGAAAGCTCGTAAGGGATATCTCAAGATAGGTAGTTTGCAATAGCACTACAGTTTCAACAAACATGTCAGATATGTTCATACTAATTCTTTAACGGTAGAGACTAGAGATAGCATCGTGCAACAGAATTTTAGAAGGTATAATCAGAAAAGCTCAAAGTTACAACTATATGCTTACAAGGTAATTTGTCTAACATGGATGAACAATATATAGATATGTCATATATGTTCTTGAAGTAAAAAATTAAGCAACGCGGATGAACACCAAACATTTTTTTCCATACCAACACACAAAAGTTTTTTCTTTTCTTTTCGTTTCTTTTATACTATGCAAAGTGTCTGTTTTTATGCATAAGGCACTAGATTAAATTTTGGTTGCATGCATAACTCCTATTATATTAGTAAATTTGAACTTCCGGAAATCATTAATTTGAAACCATGTAAGATGTTAAAAATCATCATACTAGAATCTTGTTCCATACTTCGAAATCCGCTAGTAGATTTGGATTTTAACTGCTAAAATCTAGAAGATCAAGAGGCCTTGGCTATCTATGCTTAATTTTGCAGATAGGATTAAAAAAATTGTTTCACATGCAACCAAAATAGAGAAATAGCACATTTACATGATGGTCTGGTGGTTGAAAACAACATATGTACTAATTAAATAGGGGGGAAATCTAGTTTCCAGATTTTTCACACGTCAATTGATAAAGAAACTAACTTTCAGAGTCAACCAAAAGCAGGACTAGTATCAATTATGGAATAGTTCAGTAGTTGGCCTTATGTAGAATATACATGAATAACTGGTATGAATGGATTAATGGAAACACATCAAAATGCACATTTTAGAAGAGAATCTGTAGGGACCTGCATTTGTGAATGGGTAATCATGCATCAACATTTTAAGTGGAGAATGGGTGATGAATCAAAGACTTGTTAATTGACACGTACTCGCTTCAAAAACACAACCTAAGGTGGATGGCATGACACTGAAAATAAAGATTTGCATATTTGCAGTAAGGAGAAACAACGAAAATAGTGAGGAGACATACCCCGAGTTGGCGGTTCCTTCCTCTGCTTTCTCTCGTGCATCAGCACAAATCCTCACGAACCCTCTAAAACAACCCAAGTAAGTAATTAACTAAGTAAAGTCATTAAGCATCTAGTTAATAAAGTATTGTTTTTTTCTTATTATTAAAGATGCACACCGGGTAGATTTGTGGGTGTCTTTAGCAATAGTAAACAGTAGCAATTACCCTCTCAGTAAGACAGTAAAATTCTCAAGAGTAAAGAGGTAATTTTGACCACCAAAGCAAGCAAGACCAACAGCCAACCCAAGGTGCACCCCCCTTGCTTTCTGCAACCGAGGCAACAGCGCCCCTTTTTCCTCCAGCTTCAAACCGAAGGTAGCAAGTCCATTCTTTTTCCTCCAGCTCCACATCAAAGAAAGCAACACTTCCCTTTTTTTTCCTCGGTCTAGCTGAGTCTCTTCCCCATTCCAACCAAGAGCCAACAATTCCCCCCCTCCCAAATCGAGAGCAAGAAAGGGAGCCAGCCAGCACAGCCACCATTCCACACTCCCATATCGAAGCCAAGGAGGAGCACTGCCGGGAGGAGCTCCAACCAAACCAAGAGAAGAAAGTCCAGACCAAAGATGAGACCTTTAAAAAGAGGGAGCCAAGGAGGAGGAGCAAGAGGATGAACAAGACAGTCACCACTTCATCACCATCACAGCACCACTACCTCCACAATCAACACCTTATTTCACTTCCCACCAGTAGGTAAAGCATAATTAATACCCATAGAACCAACATAGAAAAGAAGTAGTATGATTCAATTAGAGGATGGCAATAGTAAGGCAGTAGACAGCGAGTAGATTAGGAAAATCTTTGATGGACTTAGATACTAGCAGTAGGAGGGGGCAGCGCTGTGTGATCTCGCAGATTTCCTAGCAATTCCTAGCATGTAGGCAATCCATGAGTATCACAGCAGTACTGTCAACCCTCTTAGCTAGCAATCCTTTTGCATAGAACCGATTTAAGAGGTATAGCTATAGAGGTCCAAAGGAAGTATCCTCATTCGGTCAAATCAGAAAAGAAGGAGGTGGAGAAAATGGAGACAGGGAGAGCTCCCCGTTGGGTGGAGTAGAAAGGGGAGAGATTTGTGGAAGTAGAGAAGAAGAACAGAGAAGTGGGGAAGAAAAGAGAGAAGAGGAGCTAGAGGGGAATTCGGCCATAGGGAGGAGAGAAAGAAAAGAAAAGAAAAGAAAAGAAAAGGAGAGAGAGAGAGAGAGAGAGAGAGAGAGAGAAGAAGAAGAAGAAGAAGAAGAAGAAGAAGAAATGAGGAGGAGAGGAAGACAGAGAGTAGGTGGGGGTGAAGAAATGAAGAGGAGTAAAATATAGAGAGAAAAAAGAGTAGGGAGAAAAGAAAAAGAAAGAGAAAAGAGAGAAGAGAGAAGTGAGAAGAAAATGAGAGGAGAGGATAAGAGAAAAGAGAGGGAAAATATTTTCGATTGTCACAAACCGCACTTAGTGTAGCTAATCTTCTAGTTGTTCGTTTAAAAAATCAAACTGATAATAAATAACCATGATTAATTACATAATGAATCTATAAAATTGAAAATCTTGTAATAACTAACACATGCTAAAATTAATGCCTCACTAAAATGATGTGCTAAATTTGTCAATTTTAGTAAGGGGCAGCACCTCTTTAGTTAACTTTAGCCTTCCCAAAAAGGTTTGCACACCATAAATCACCTTCAAATTAATTGCCATAAATTTAATATTTAATGATTTCATGAGTTGAGTTAAATTCAACAGAAGGTCACCATCAGAATACGGGCAAGGATGATTATATTTACCAGAATTCAGGTAAGCTTTTCTTGATCGTAATAATTGTGAAAATATTTTTAAAATGATTTCTTGATCATCCCTTGCTTGCGAACCTCCTTGAGTCGTCTCTAACTCAACCTCAATCATTGATCATGCACTTGGATCCTTCCTCAATGCACTCACACGACTCCATGACCAGTGACCACCATGACCTCACCTCCACCCTGGAGCCTAGTTCGGTCGTCGTTGACTTGCATTGACCCTGATCCCCGCATATCAATAATTGAACAAAAATGTTTCTGAGCACAAGTCTTTCCCACTTGACTCATATTAGTTCAAAACATGCATTTGAAATACATATGATTATTATAATCATCAAACAGACACAACCTCAACTTGGTTCGGCGCACATATGAACTCAACCCTAACTTAGTTCGACGCTGCTATATTCAATTGACGTTCACGATGGACCAAAAAAAAACTTAGTCTGATGTAAACACGAATTCAATCCTTAGTTGGTACAGTGCTGCTATCTCCTTTTCACGTTTACGACGGACCGAAAACTTTGGTCCAGCGTAAACATGAATTCACTCCTTAGTTGGTCTGGCACTACCATCTCCTTTTCACGTTTACGATGGACCAAAAACTTTGGTCTAGCGCAAATGTGAAAACCTCTATAACTTGGTCTAGCACTACTGTTTCCTTTTCACGTCTATGATGGATCGAAAAACTTTGGTCCGGCGCAAATGTGAAAACTTCTGTAACTTGGTTCTAGCACTACTGTTTCCTTTTCATGTATACGACAGACCGAAAAACTTTGGTTTGGCGCAAACGTGAAAACCTCTGTAACTTGGTCCAACACGAAAAATCTGTCCGGCGTAAAAGGGAAATCCTCTGTCTCAGTTTCATTGGTCCGACGCAAACATCAAGACACTAAATCACGCTGACTCAAATCAAAATGCTTCTCTTTTAAAATCCATTTCAAATCCAAACTTAAATATGAGCAAACCTAGCTCAAATAAAATCAAATACTCATCACAAACATGGATGGACCTCCACATGTCCTTCATAATTGACATAAATTTAATATTTAATGATTTCAAGAGTAGAGTTAAATCCAACATAAGGTCAACTTCAAAATTTAGGTGAGGAAAATTATATTTACCATAATTCAGGCAAGCTTTTCCTGATCATTATAATTGTGAAATTCTTTTTAAAATGATTTCATATATATATATATATATATATATATATATATATATATATGAAAATAGTTACATACCCCTGGGAGTACGTACTCCCACTCTCAGTATACCGCTTAAATGATGTTGCTATACGTCTTTATCCTTTTGAGTATACTCTAATACTGATTATAAGATACTCTAAAGTGAGTTCCACGAAAAATTTCATCAAAGTCCACCGTTTTTAGTATAATTTGTTTATATACTCCTTTTACATATAGAAAATGTTACATAGCAAATAAATAAAGGGCTCCGATGAATTTTTTCCAACAATATCGCATTGTAGTATCTTAGAATTATTATTGAAGTATACTAAAAGTGATAAAGGAGTATAACACATTATTTTAAGTGGTATACTAGAGGTGGTAGTACGTACTCCATGAATACGAAAAAGGCTTCCTCTCTCTGTATATAGATATATGTATGTATATACATACATACATACATATACCAATGGCTGAATTCGGATTTTATACCATGCACGTCGGCGCACATCCGTATATTCTTGTACCTTAGAATGTAGCATTGTAGTATCTTAGAACTACTATTGGAGTATACTGAAAGTAATAAAGGAGTATAACATATTCGTTTAAGTGATATACTAGAGGTGGGAGTACATACTCCTATATGTGTGTATATATGTATGTATATATATATGTATATATTGTATCACCAATGCATGGGAAAAATTACTTTTGAAAATGAAACTCTAAATCGGTTGCGGTTGGAAAAATGGTATGGAGTTGACATTGTTGAATTGGTTTGTTGGTTAAATGTTGAGGCAATATTGGGAATTGTTAATTTGTGAGAAGGGCATTGGCATATTTCCATGTATGGAGGGTAGAGGGCACCGATGAGGAGGGAATAGCTGGCAGGGTCCTCTACATATGTTATGATATAAGGATGAACAACTAACACTAGGGTAACGAGCCATATTATGGTACCAATCATATTGTGTGAAATTGGTTAAGAAAGGTTATCCTAGGAAGGTGTTATGATCTCAATATTGGTAATTAGGTAGTTAACTAGAGTGTGAAGTTGGGTATGTCGGAAGTCTCAGTGAAGGACACAGAAATCAGTTGCGGTTTATCAAGTGCTATATGTAAAGCCTAGGGGAGTATCAGTGCTGCTGCGGTAGCATGGTACAACTGGTACACTTAGGATATGTGGGGAACAATTGAGGGCACCACTATGGCACTATTTGTTGGCTACCGGGGTTGGAAATCTAATACTGGACTAGTGATAAATATTATGGGGCCTCACGGGATGGGGTCACTATAGGTAAAGTGGTACAAATCTGCGCATGATTAAAATCATGAATTCATGCCTGTCTCCTGTATTGAAGGCTACGAAAGCTAAGTCTGCCTCTTATACAAGTGCTAGTAGCCATTTTCATAATTAAAATAGACAACCTTTAAAGAAAACCAAAAACCTAATTTCTATAAATTTGGATTTTGAGGGAAAGTGATATTTAGATGGTCTTTGATTGGAAATGAGAGGAAATTCATCTATTGCATTTTGCTAATAATGCTTGCTGAGTACTTTTGCACTCACTTTTGCTAAACCCCCCTTTGCTAGAAAATGGCTCCGGTGTTCAAGCATCCGATTAGTTTGACGAGGCGACTGAGTACTAACACGATGGATATAGTGATGGATAGCCGTGCATCGTCTTCATCAGTCTTTTGTGTAATTAGTTTCTATGTATTATACTTTTGTTGTACTTGAATCCTATTTATAATTATGTAATGGACTTGTAGCCTACGTGGCATGGAATGTAATAAAGTCTTCATTTTGATCTCTAATTATTGTTTTGTTGCAACACTCTGAACACGGTATAATAATTGATAAAACATCAGGTGCGCTCGATGTTTTGATTAGTTAGTATACCGAGATTCGTGTAATTATCTCGGTGTAATAGCAGTGATTACTATCGTTCCCTGGGCTAATTGCATGGGTCGCCAACCCCCAACGCCCCTCTTCCTCGAAACGACCTAGGAGCACCAAAAAAGGGGTCAATCAAACCTAGAGCAAGAGGACGATGGTTGGGAAGTGGAAGAGGTGGAGCTATTTGTGGGGACATGGTGCCGAAGTAGCAGGAGATGTCGTCGGATTGGTAGGTGGATGATTCACGAGGAGCAGTGATGGAGAGATATAGTCACGAGTTGGCGTCGATGGGAGAGGTGACGCCGTCGCGTGATGCGGCAGGGAGAAAATATCACAGGGGATGAGGAGTTTTTTTTTTCTTTCCCGAGAATTTTGCTTAGATCGGACCAGAGAAACCCGTTCCGTGGACTCCCGAACGGGCCATCTAGCCAGACTGCTGAAATTTTCCCCGTGGGACTCCAGCCAGGTTTCAGCGGGGATGCCACCCAGGATGGAGCTTTCCAAACAAGCCCTAATTGTTCACTGAAACCTGGGGATTTTTCTTGCTCCCGTACTAAGAACCTTGTTGATAGTTGAAACCTGAATAATTTTCTTGTGGCCTGTGAAGACAACAGATTGCAGGCAAGTTTGAGGTAGGATGGCTTGGTACGTGGTATATCGAGGTCGACAGCCTGGGTGGTGTGTACAACATTTGACCGCTTTGCCATGATCAAGTTCATGGCTTCAGTAATGCTTGCTATCAGAGCTACCGGACTCAGAAATCAGAAGTATGCCCAAGATGCTTTCATGGCATACTTTGCATCAAGCTTTGTCACCAAGATGAGCTGTTCAAGGACTGCTGCCACAAGGTCGAAATCACCAAGCAGGAAAGACATTGTTATCGTTGTCCATTTTTTTTTTTTTTATTCTTTATCTACTGCACAAAGTAATGTAGCCATGACTGTACCACTTGATCATGTCATCCTGCCGTATTAGTTGTCATGTGAACACTTGAGCTGCGGTTAAACATTGCAAAACAGTGGGTGAGTGGGGCATTCAAATAAAATGTTGCTTGCTCGTTCTCTCGTGCCAAAAGATCGTACAACATTGAAACAAGAAGATGGGAGCTGGCCAAATTCGACACACACAAGCAAAAATAAAAATCATCAGCTCAACACTGGGACTTTTTAGCCATTTCTTCTCAACAAGTCCACCGAAGGTAAGCTAGAAGCTAGAAGGATGTGGTGCGTCTCACATCTAGCTGTGCCTTTTTTTTTTTTGGCTTCTTGATTGCCAATCAAACTATTTGATCACTAAAGTACCAAGAGCTTAACTGAGATTATCAATACCTCTCACCAACGTATCACCTACAGCAGGGTTCAACTTCCAGTTCAGGCTACAAATGCAGCCATTATACATGGTAGAACGATGTGACGTACAAAGGTAACATCTCACCACACTTAAAAATCAAAGAACAAGCCAGTCATTGGATAACATCAATACTCTGATTAACAACACAAATCCAAAACGGCAAAACCAAACTGGATGTCATATCGCAGTTAATGAATACCCAAACAGCGCAATACACTACAACAGAGAAAACTACCACAAAGTGAAGCAAGATTTTGGATCTGCAAAGATAGATTAATAGGCTCATAAAATAACTAACAGTATAAGCAGATCTAAAGCACAAAATAGGTCACTTGGGTGATATCAAACTCATGAAGGTGTGCAGCAACATATTGGTAACGAGCCACTGAGGCCCTTCGCTAAGCAATAGCAACAAAATTCCAATCACATTAAACCCAGGACGCAAATGCCTACTGCAGTATCCTCTAATTTAGATGATGCCAATTTTGTTGGCCACATCGAGAGCATCGTAGTCTGGTGTCAGCTTCACGTAAGCCTTCTTCTTCCCATCAGGCCTGCAAGACACAGATTTGATCACTTAGCTACACAACACAGCAAATCAAGCAGTGCAATGAAGAAACATGGAAGCAAAATGCTAACCTGATCAGGGTGTTGACTTTCTTTGCCTGAATGTCGTACATCTTCTTGACGGCAGCCTTTATCTTCTTCTTGTCTGCCTTGAGGTCAACAATGAAAACCAGAGTGTTGTTGTCCTCAATTTTCTTCATTGCAGATTCAGTAGTAAGGGGATACTTCAGAATTTGGTACTGATCAAGCTTGTTCCTTCCAGGCGTACTGATTCTTGGGTATTTTGGGTCCCTAGCCTTCTTCTGGGTCTTGGGGCGATGAAACGTCACAGAAGTGCGAATCTTCTTGGCTGACTTCTTGATTGCCCCAGACTTCACAGCCTTGGCAACCTTCAAGGCTTGGCTCTTGACATCACCCTTCTTGGCAGGAGCAGCTGGTCACGATTGGATAAAATAATCAGCACATGCATCCTATACTGTAGCCAGTAAACCATACTTAGAAAGCCAGATTGAAGTCGGTTCATGTCTCCTCACGAGATGATTCACAACAGCACAAGTCAAGTTTCCGGCACATTGTAAACAATGAAGTGTTTATTATATTGATAACAATATACAGAGCGTATGTAGTACAGGAGTTCCCTTCCATTTGCACAAGAAATGTTAGGATCACAATTTGCCTATTCTATACTTGATAAAGAACAAACATAAATGGACCAACAAGTAGTAGCATAGTTACCAGAAAGTCATGGTATGGGATTCGGGTTCGCGGTTCGTCACTTTTTCTTCCAATTTTCGCCGCAAACACGAATCCCATACCCTCAACTGGTTCAGGTTCGACAAATCCGGTTCACGATTCACAGGGTTCACAGAAAATCCAGTAACTACGAGTAGTAGTGTAGATCATTGCATTCGATTCATAATACTGAGATCTTACTTAATTCAGCAGTGAGACAAATATATTACAACGTGCAAAGCAAACAAGAACTACTGAACGATCCCCAATCTAAAATAATTGACATGTGGGCATCAACCTTCACAATCAAAAATAGGCAAAAACAGAATCCTGCAATATTATTTTTGTACCTTTAACACCCATTGGAGCTTCTCAGGACAGCCTCTTGAGCTGCACGCAAAAAAGAGCAGTGATCTCAGGGGGAGGAAAAAACAACAAATGGAGAAGAATGTCACGAGGAATCGAAATAAAGCAGATGCTACAGTGTTGGTCGAGAAAGCCTCAGAACTCAGCGTACAAGGCGCACGGTGCTATTAGCCGAGTAAATATAAATATAAGCCATTTGACAACAGTTCCCACTCTACCATTTCAACAAATCCAGGCGTAACAGTAACAACTACTACTAGCAACCTAAGCACTAATCCAATTTCTCGTGAACCCTTCGCGCAGATTGAGTTCTTCATCATGTAATCACCATCCACCAAAGCTCATATACCCAACAGATTAAGGACTCATGCATCCAAGAGCCACCTTATAGCTAATCAAGCATGTACTTCCAAGTCCACATCAACCATAACGAGCACACTCAAAACATAAACATCTTCCCTATATATCTTCAGTACAAAAGGATCAGTTACTAATCTATAGCAGGATGACCTACAAAACCTTCAGATTTTTTTTAAAAAAAACATCAGCTACTGCTACGAGCCTACGAACAGCGACATGAACAATAAAAGGGATGGGGCAACACTCGCAAATATGGAGCGGATCCGGCCTCTCGCTCGCAGAACAAGACTCAAGAGAGACGCACGAGCTAGAAGCCGGCTACCCAACGAAGAAATGAGCTCGAGAGGGAGGCGATGAAGAGCAGAGCATGTGCCCAGCGGTGGAGGAGGGGCGAGAGATGGGAGGTGGCGGCGGGCAGCTTACCTTACCTCTCCAGGGCGGACGCGTAGCGAAGCGAAGACGGCTGAGGAGAAACCCTACTTGCCTCGCGGGGGGGGGGGGGGGGGGGGGTATATGGTGGACGCGAGCGATTCCCCGAGGGCACGAGCGGGCTGGGCCTCACGCACATCGCGACGCCGTGACGGCCTAATAGTCTCTACTATATAAAGTGAGAGTTTCTTCCCACGTCACATTAATTACTCTGTTTAATTGCCCTATTAATTGCCCTACGCAAAAAATGAAGCGTTGCTTTAATTAGCCAGCTTTTGCAAGAAACGAAGCGTTAAAGATATATGTTTGATCTTATGAAATAGTATTTTTTTTATTTTTTAATCTTTATTTTTCGTTATCAATTTTATTTTTCGTAGCAACGCACGGACATATAACTAGTTTATGTTGAATCACTGTATCTCCCGGCCCAACACATTCGTGATTGGCTGGCCTGGACGGTTTTTTTTTTTTTAGAATCCTGTACCGGCTGGATTTTCCAGGTGAGTGTTCTCGCAAAGCAAAATTGAGCAAATCATGGATTGATCTAAACAAATAGCTATCAACAAAGCAAATGAATAAATATAGACATTATGTAATTCATAATTCCAGCAAAATTTAAGTCTGTGCAATTGACATATTGAAACAAATACTCAATCATCAAATGACATAAGTCAAGATATCACATATGGCTTTGATATATAGTGAAGAACTCATCCTAGGGAATCTTAACATGCTCTACCTGGAACACAAAACTCGGCGAACAATGCTAACTGGAGAGCAACTTACATGTGTGACCATCATATATGTCAAACTGCAAACTTCAAAGTTAATTAAATTCCACGATATAGTTGAAATTGCTCCTTCAAAATTTACAAGACGAAGGAACTCTTATGCCGTCAATGGAGTATAAACAGCAATAGATCTCTCATATCAAGATGTGACAGCTAACAAATGTTGTAGTATCCATGCTGAAAACAAACTCCTTCTTGCACTTAAATTCTTCATCTCAAACTGATATCGGGAGCAAAACCTTCACTTCTAAATAACAAAATTCTTGAGAGTATAATACTAGCTACTATCAAGGCATCATCAAATTATTAAGAATTAATATTTCTAAAGCCTCCATAACGGTCACATAAGCAATAAAAATGGCAACATATTAAAACGGTGTATAAAACACTAAATTTAGTTATCCCACAATTGACATAGAATTTTTTTCAAGTCTCCTCAATCAAGTGTAGCCCAAATTAACTCCACTTTAAACTCTATATGTGTGGATCTTGCCGTGGTAACCCATAGTAGATGACAGATCAGCAAGATATCGCTAATAGTTAATCCTGCATTAATGCCGCTAATAATAGGCACAATAGTCTAAATTGCAATAAAGTCCACCTCTAAAGAAACAATACGATGGTCAACTGCGATAGTAGATTGTCGATAGAAATGGTACAAGATGGTACCTAGGTGTAACACCCCAAAATTTTTTTGCTTTTCATGAATTTAATCAAGATTTGGCACTTTGGTGAATTTTTGGAATTTTCTGGAATTTATTTGGATTTATTTGGAATTTATTTGAATTTATTCACTTTTGAAATAATTAAAGAATTTAACTTTGCAAATAAAATTTTGTTGGAAATACTTTATTTGAGTCCAAAATGTTCCAAAATATTTTCTAGAATTTTTCTGGAATTTTTCTGAGTGTTTTGCTATTTTTAATGAATTAAATGGATTTCTAGAAATTAATTTGATTATTTAATCGCTGGAAAACCTAATCGGTTTGTACTGTTCATCCGACCGAGTCTGAGTCAGACTCGAGTTCGAGTCCGACCCGAGCCACGTGTTCGAGCCGAACCCGCTCGGCCGAAACCTAACCGTGTGACCGTTGGATCTTGATCCAACGGCCACGATTGAGCCACGTCACCCGGACCCGAGCCCGACCGAGCCAGCTAGCTCACCGAGTCGGACCCGAGTCCAACTCACGCGACCGTTGGATCGTGATCCAACGGCTCTCGTTGAGCCACGTCACCCCTCTCCGAGTACTCGTCGGACTCCGCCGCCGCCCGCGTGTGGGCCTCGGTCTCCGCGCTTTTCACAAAAGCCGAGGCCCCTATTTAAAGCGCCGCCGCTGCCATCGGGTTGCCGACTTCCATGCGCACCCGTAGCCCTAGCCCACGTCACCTGAGCCGCCGCCGTTTGCCCGCTGGAGCTCGCCGTAGTTGCGCTAGGTGTCCGCCGCGGTTAAGCGCAGTTTCCGCCGCCATCCACCGTCCTCCGTCGCCGTTGAACCCAGATATGGAACCGCAAGGACCAGCCGCGCCGGAGGGGACCTTCCACTCCGCCGGAGCACGCCCGCAGCGCCGTTGCCATCGTCATCGTCTCCATCTCCGGCCAACGAGCTCCGCCGTGGACATCGTCGTGGCCTCGAAGCTTTTCAGCCGTCGGATCTTCATCGCACGGCTGAGATTGTGCCACGTCGCCCGGAGGTATTTTCCACGTTGTAATCTCTAGATCCATTTCCAACCGTTGGATCTAGATCCAACGGTTCAGATCGTGCCACATAGCTAGAACTGCACCGTGCTAGGATAGATCTCAGCCGTTAGATCTAGATCGAACGGCTAGGGTTAGCCGCGTTGTATTCATTAGATTGGATCTTGATCGTCCGATCAAGATCGAACGGTCCAGATCAGCCGAGTAGTTTTCCTACGTGTGAACCCAGATCCAATCTGGCCCGTTGATTTTCAAATCAACGGCCGAGATCTAGCCACGTGTCTTTGGGAGGCCCGTCGCGGCCGGTAGCGATCGTCGCCGTCGCCGGCCGACGCCAGCGTGACGTCAGTGTGGGACCCACGCGTCAGCGGCTCAGCCAACCGCACCATGATGTCACCGCTGACGTCACGGTGGGGCCAGTATCGGCCGTACCGCCCTCGCGTGATAGCGTGATGACGTCACTGCTGACGTCGTCCGAGGGGCCCACCTGTCAGTGAGACACGTGAGCCGTGGACTGGGTCCACGGTGGACCGAGCCAAACCGTGCGCCGGGTCCACGGACCCGAGGCGACGTGGCGGCTCCCGATTGGTCCACGTGTCATGCTGACGCAATAAATGAATTTCTGAAAAAGAAAATGATTTATTAATTCGAAATATTGATTTAAAAATTGGTTTCAAACTTCAAACGCTTATAACTTTTGCGTTTCAACTCCGATTTGAGTGATTCAAATTTCTAAATTTTCATAAAAATGAGACCTACTCAAATATGAATTTTAATTAATTTTTGATGATGAATATTTCTCTGTTTTTATTTAATTAATGTTTTCTTTAAACTTTAAACGGTTATAACTTTAGCATTTTAACTCCGAATTTGACGATTCCAGTTTCTAAAAATTCATAGAATTATGCTCTCTCTATTTATGAACCTTATTTGGATGTTTGGACACTTTGTCTACTGTTTATTTATTTATTGCTATTTGCACGCTTTACGAGTAGACGTTGAAGTACCCGAAGGCTTCGAAGGTGAAGTGTTGACCCAGGAGCCAGCTCAGGACCAAGACCAAGTACTCTTTGAAGGCAAGTTGTGCTTTGACCATGTTGATCCCATTTTCAAATTACTTTGGGTTTAAATTATTGCATGCTAGTTTAATTAAGAAAATACTTTATTTAAATTCTAGGGAATTAGATAAATGCCAAATTGTTGTATGACACCTTGGTTAATTAAATATGTGCCATGACCCCTTGTCACCCTAGTTGAGGTTTAAATAGTTGGACATTATTGAATTGCCAACATGGGAATTTAGATCGTTGTAGTATGTTGCTTAGACCTGCTACATGCTCTTGACATGATTTTGGACAATCAAATGTTAATATTGACTTAATGATATATTGAACCTGTTTTGGAAAGGTATCATGTGTGGTGTTGTTGATGGCACGTGGTGCATGGTAATCAACTGGGGTTTGATAAATAGTTTTCGACCGGGGCATGTGGCAAGAGTGATCGGGTGGGCCAGTTGTGGCACCGGGAATGTTGTTTTGGTTCTTCGGGTAGTCTTGCCCTGGTCACCTTAAGGACTTAACCTTGCAAGCCTTTGAATTGAGTCAAACGTGCAACCACATGTCTGTAATGGGACGGACCTAGTTGAATAAGTTGCTAATAACGTACCTGTGGGACCTCAGGATGTCAACTACACCCTTTGTGTAGTTGTACGGGGAGCGTCGGGTCGCGCCAGGTACCCATCTAACGGTGGATTGGCCTAAACTTCGCCTTCGCTAAGGGAAGGGTTAGTGTGCAACACCGGAGAGAACCACTTGTGCTGTTAGAAGTTTCTGAAAGACTCTATTATGGACACTCGCCTTTGTGGTGTTTGACTGTATCTTGTGGGTAAAGTTCATAACCTCTGCAGAGTGTAAAATCTATTCGAATAGCCGTGTCCGCGGTATTGGACATCGCTCGAGAATTACAGTTAAGGGTTAGACTTTCTTGAAAATGACTTGGATTTGAAAGGTTGGGTTTGGTTAATAATGATGTTGATGGAAATGTGGATTAGGAGTGGAGAAGATGTTTATTTAACTCCTGAAAAAGTTATTGATGTTATACTTGTTTCTACTGCTTTCGAACCTACTTATGATACTTGTTAAATGCTATTTACTGCAAATATACCTTGAGCTATTCCTTTGTATTAAGCCATGCATGTAGAATATTAGCTTGCATTCTGTGCATGACTTCCTGAGTACCAAGTACTCACCCTTGCCGCAATACAACACCAGTTGAAGAAGAGTCTACACCAGCTTTGGAGGAGGAGCTCCAAGAGGAACCGTCTAACTAGGGAGCGAGCCCAGTCAGTTGCCTGTGGACTGTGGTATACTGGATGGCGCCACGATGATATCTTACTTTTTTCGCTGCTATTATTTCTCTTTTAATAAGTTTCGCCCTGCGAGGCGTATATTTGTAACTTGACCTTAAGGTCAAGCAACCAGTTTGATTATCTAATTAAAGTACTTTATTAGTATCGAGTGGTATGATTGTGATATTTACCAATGTTGAGACTGTGTGCACTAGCGCGTTCCTGGACTAGTGCTGAATACACAGAGGGTCCGGATTTGCAAATTCGGATCTCGACACTAGGGCATGGCACCATAATCACCATAAATTCTTGATACAGACGATGTGCAAACGCCGTGCAATAGCTACGATGTTGTGTGATGGCCACTTTTGATAATGTTGATGTGCCGGTGCCACCCCCAAGAGTCACCTCCTCAGGGGGCAATGGCTTGGTTTCAAATAGGATGCTTTGATATCACTTGTTGTAAATAATAATAAAAAACTAAAGACATAAATTCGGATCACTACATTAACATCGTTTACTCGGCGCGACGAAAATAAGCAACCTCTTCAAATTGCCGTGCGGATCCGAAGCCATCATGAGCTCCAAGCGCGCGCCGGCGTCTCCGGGGATTAACTTGAGCGGCTGCATGAGCACGATGAGCAACAAGAGCTGCTGCACGATCGACCAGTACTCGAAGCGGGCGGGGATGCCCGCTGGCACGGCGTGCAAGTCCATGCCTTTCAAGTTCCGCGGCAGGTTCTGGTGCATCAAGGTGTATGCCTTGGGGTTCAGCGGGATGCACTGGCACTTCGTCGCCGTCTTCTTCAAGTACCTCGACCGTGGTGCCGGTCGGAGCTAACGATGGCGGACTGCGGGCGCAGCAACAGGTATAGGCGGCTCGCCGGGAGAAGAGAGCTACAAGCGGCGACGTGCGTTCACGACGATAGCATTGTGGTCAGGTGCACCATGGTCGCCAGCGGGAAGCCAATGAGCTTGCTCCCTCGGAGGAGCGAACCCAAGGATGTCATCGACGACAAGGCGCCAGGGTTAACAAAATCGAGCAGGGCGATTTTCGGATGAACATTGATTTTCGATAATTGCAAAAATCGAGTCGAAAATCGGTAAAAATCGGATAAATTCAAAAACCAAATTTTTTCAAAAAAAATTCAAAAATCGTCGATTTTCGAGGAAAATCGACGACCTTGTTGAACTTTTTGTGCAATCGATTTTTATTTTTTAGTAGCGATTTTCGACGAAAATCGATCGATTTCCACCGATTTTCGACCTATTTTTGACACGTAAATTTTTTCGAATTTTCGAATTTTTTCGGATTATTTTTTGAATTGGATCGGTTTATCGACCGGTTTTTGATATCGGGCCGCGGCGATACGACCGAAAATCGACCGGTTATCGACGATTTTGTGAACCCTGCAAGGCGCCAAAGTCAGGCCCTTCTCCACCAGCCCCCTCGACCGTGGTCCTAAGATGACTTTATTTGCCCATGAACAAATTTTCATATATATAACACTTGTCGGTCAGCAAAAGTCTTGGTATAGCTATGAACATTCCCAAATGGGTAAGGCTTGAAAGTACAAATGGCTATGTATATATAGCTAAAAAATATAGCTATTATAATATAGTCGTTACGATATAGCTGCTACTATGGCTGTTACAATAAATTTTAAATTTATGCGTTTAAAAATAGTTGTTCGAATTTTTTTCGGTAAAAAAATAAACAGTCCTCATATGGTGGTTATAAAATATTATTATAATATAGGAGGGAGAAAATAGAGAGTGTGATTTAGGGTATGCTGTTAGAGCATCTCCAAGAGACTTGGTATCCTGCTCTCTATCTGTAAAGAATAGCGAACTGCTGGAAAAACACCTCTCCAAAAGCATCGCCATCCTCTTCTGGAAATCTTGCGAGCGGAGAGAGACTCGCTACATTTGGCGATTCTCTCCGCCGCTATCCTCCGGCCAAGAATCGAAAGCTTGTTCGCGCTGATCGAGCGGATCGTCCGCCCTCTCCAGGGCCTCCACTCTCTCGCTTCCTCGTCCTCCGTCGCGAGCACGGAGTGTCGCCCCTCTCCACTCTCTCGCTCGACATCTCCGTCGCGACCTCCACTCGGCCGCCGCCGCAAGAAGCCACCGGCGCCGCAAGCATACCGACCTCCACTCGGTCACGAGCGCGCCGCCATCTCCACTCGCTCTCCTCCGCAAGCCACCGGCGATCCCCAACCCTAACGAGGCATTGACGGTGGATCTAGCATCGGTATGCTCCTCGCTTTCTTGTTTCCTTAGGATCCGGCTAACTTTTTCTTGGTAAGTACTCGCCAATCTTGGTAAGTACTCGCCAATCTGACAGTGATTTGTTTCCTCTTGTGCAATCTTCCTCTCTCCATCCGGCGACACGCAGATCCAGAGTGCTACAAATGGTGACCTCCAGATCTGCATCCTCCATCGCTTTCTTGGTAAGTACTCGGCCTACCACCATTTTTCCTCTTCCCGTGTCATTTACGTATGATTTGAGTGGTGATTCTGAACAATTTGAGTGGTAAGTACTCGGCCAACCACGATATGAAAGCCTCCTCTCAGACGTTGACTCGAATGTGCTTTTTTCTTCATCAAATTGTTGTTTGTCTAATTGTATTTGCTCAACTGCTTTCTTTGCCATTTTGTATTCAATGTCTACCATGTTTCTGTTGAAGATTACGTAGTAAACATATGTTTTACACAATTATGTTGTGATTTGGTTGGCGTCTTGGATCTAAGCGATTTAAAAGAATGTTCTTTTGTAATCGTATTTCTACTTCTAGCTTCGATAATCTTGCTTGATTTAGGGAGCACGTTCTTCTATATTATTACAATATTACCATATTTTGGGAACTCATTTATTTGCTTGTTGCAAGAATGATAACAAATAATAGTTTTAATCGATGCTATGGGATAGTACTTAGTAGGCGATCGATATATCCAGTTATCTCATTGAAGTGTATATTGATACATCCTTTTGGATGAGTGCACTGATGTATGTTTTAAGGTTTCAAAGAGTGTATGTGTTTATATGAGCATCATACATGAATGGTCAACTTTGAATACAAGGGTATTATCTTTGGCTCCTGAATGTTAATAATTATTTTATGATAGTTTGATAGAAGATTTCATATATGTAGTTAGAGTCTTAAAGAGTTAAGACATGAGCTGCGATGGGATTATATCAGGTTGTAGATCTTTTTGCTACTATGCTTTTTTAAGGTAGACCATAGAAGTAGGTATGACGCATCTTACAAGGAAATCAGTAACTCCATATTTCTGTTCTTACAATTGTTATACCTATTCAATTTCTTATACATTATGGTTCCTAATTTGTGGCCTAATAATTATTACCCAAGTCCCAATACCAAAATTGATACACACTATAGCCGCAAAACTGAAACAAAGTCCATAGTTTTTGTATTTACATTGGATATTTATGGTATGGGATGATCGTCAAATCAGTCTCATGTTCTTCATTAGGATCTTGAAAATTTGTCTAAATATTGAGAGTGTGCCGATGGCATTGTAGCCTTTTCTAGTTAAAGTAAAGACTAAAGAGCCTGCATGGATTGGCATTTGTCCTGCTAAAGATTTTTTATGTATAGTATGTTCTTGTGGCCACATCCTTCCAATAGTTAGAAAAACTCTTCCATAAGCTTTTCTACTGCATAATTTGTACTCTTCCAAATTAAGCCTATGTCTTTCTAACTATTTTCCTTTTTCCAGATCGCTTATCACTTCATCCATTAGAGGAAAGAAACTTGGTGGGAGCTAATTGACAACGGGCATCACTTACGTGTAATAGGAAGTTCCATATCACAGTTCAATCCTTATATCAATTCTTTATCTATCGTTATGGAGTACGTGCGAATTTGCTCATTTCTCGACGTGTATCAAGAGACAGTGGTCTCGTTAGTATGCAAATTTGCTCATTTTACGAATGTTTCATATGCACTCGGGCCGTATGGACTAGCTGAATGTTTCATATGCACTCGATTACATTATACACTCAAGTTACATTATGCACTCAGTTCTATTATGCACTCAAGATACATTATGCACTCAAGCATGTATCATGTTTGCTTGTTTGTTGATAAGTCTTAACTCATGTTAGTGTAATATTTACTTGCATATAGATGGATAAAGATTCAAAGAAAGTTAGTGAAGTGCATGCTTGGACAATTAAGTGCATAATGGAAATTGCAAGTGACATTAAGGACATTGTGAGCGATAATTTTTCCCTTGCTCATGCGAGAGTGGAAATGAACTCAATGGACTCTTACTTGGGATCGAAGACGCTGCTCGCCGTCTTGAAGAGGTTGCCATACAATCCGAAGGGTTGGTGGGAACAACCAAGTTGATCCAGTTGACGAAGAAGAAGGAGACGAGGAGTTGCGCCTGCATTTACTATGAGAGTGATGATTCGGATAAAATTTACGATTACCAATTTAGAGAGGATGAAAGTATCGAGTCCAGTGGATAGTGTTATTCGTGTTCTACTTTTATGAGACCTACTTTTTGAGTCCAGTTACTACTATTATTCGTGTTCACCGTATTAAGACGTGTCGTACTTTTACATGTATTGTTATGAATCTTTGTTTAATTAAGTATTGATGCTTACAGTTTGTGCAATATGGATGACTTCTATACTCGTCTGTTAACTGAGGGGGGAAGTGAAATTCGTTGGGATGAAAGCCCAATTGGGGAGCAACCTTCTCTAGTTAACCATTCTACTCCCCAATCAAGAGCTCAAAATAAAAGATCAAAGAATTTTGCGGAGAATGAAGATAATATGTTGGTATCGGCATGGCTTAATGTTAGTTTGGATCCAGTGCAAGGGACCCAACAAACCCGTACCACATATTGGAGTAGAATACATGATTACTTCCACGAGAACAAAACTTTCGATTCCGAGCGTAGTCAGAACTCACTTATGCACCGATGGTCATCTATTCAAGAGCATGTTAACAAGTTTTGTGGATGTTACGACCGCATTGAGCGTAGACGGCAAAGCGGGCTAACAGAGCAGGATAAGGTAAGTCATTCTCAATGTTTTAATTACAGATTTGTAAGTGTTGTCCATGTTAATAAGGTACATGTCCTTTTGTAGATTGTCCATGCTAAATCATTGTATCAAGAAGAAGAAGGGCGATTATTTGCATACTTGCATTGCTGGAATATACTACAACACCATCCTAAGTGGACTAGTCATTTATCTCGTAAAAGCGTAAAACATCGCCCAATGCGTCTCAGGGTAGTTCCAAATTCTGTTAGCTCTAATGCAAGTCATTTTCATGAAAATGTTGCTCGCAGATCTTTGCTCTTGCAGGTGATGTGCTCGTAAGGCCAAGTGGTAGGAAGGTAGAGAAAGAGCGGATACGCCGCAGAAAGCCGCAGCTTGAGAGTGGTGCAACAGTTCACTCTACATGGAAGCATTAGAAAACTTTAGGAAAGAAATGAAAGAAATGGAGCTTATTAAAGAGCGAGAAGAAAGAAGAGCAGATGCGAGCGAGCATTTGCGCAAGAGCAGAGAGGATTGCTCATGAGAAGGAAAAGATTGAGATAAGGAAAAATGAGTTTGAATTGAAGAAAATGGTTGAAGAAGAGAGAATTATGAGCGTTGACACTAGTCGCTTGAGTGGGCCACAACAACAATACTACCTATCCTTACAGAATGACATAATCGCTCGAAGGTGTAATAGGTCCAAATTGATGTATTCACTAATTATTGATGTAATAGGTCGGTTACATCTAGATGCAATTGGTTATTTTGCTTATCCTTGAGTTAGTGATGGACTTGAAGTTGAGTTGTGATGGACTTGAAGTTGAGTTGTGATGGACTTGAAGTTGAGTTATGATTATCCTTACTATGATCATTTTGCTTTTGTTTTTCAAAGCTTGGGAGTTGAGTACATCATAGTTGGAATGCATAAACTTGTACATCATAGTTGGAATGCATAAACTGGTACATCATAGTTGGAATGCATAAACTGGTACATCATAGTTGGAATGCATAAACTGGTACATCATAGTTGAAGGAAAATAACTAGTACATCATGCGCTCGCCTACATCCCTCCATAATGGCGCCACAAGTGCTCGACTAGATCTTCTTGAAGCTGAGAGTGAGCTTTTCTATTTACGATCGATTGATGAGTTTGAATAAACTCAGAAAGATCAGGTGTTCTTTCATGTGAGACTGCAACATTTTCTCCCATTGCTTCGTAATTGTAGTCAACTGGACCTCCATCCCGCTCATCTTCAATTATCATGTTATGCATGATGATACATCTTGTCATGATATCCCTAAGCGCTTCTTGATACCAAAAGCAGTGGTCCACGAACAATTGCAAAACGAGCTTGTAAAACTCCAAATGCTCGCTCCACATCCTTCCTAGTCGCTTCTTGAGCTTAGCGAAATGTTTTTCTTATTCCCTTGGGGAGCTGGTATTGTCTTCACAAATGTTGCCCACGAAGGATATATTCCATCTGCAAGATAGTACCCCATTGTATAATTGTGACCGTTCACACTATAATTCACTTCAGTGCTTGCCCTTCTGGCTAGCTTTGCGAAGAGAGGGATCGGTGAAGAACATTAATATCGTTGTGAGACCCTGGTAAACCAAAAAAGCATGCCATATCCAAAGATCTTGCGAAGCAACGGCTTCTAGAATGATTGTTGGCTCATGCACATGACCAAGATACATGCCTTGCCATGCGGCAGGCAATTTTTCCACTTCCAAAGTGCATGCAATCTATGCTCCCTAGCATTCCCGGAAAACCTCTTTCCTCACTAATTGCAAGTAATCTAGCAGTGTCATTACCATTTGGAGATCTCAAATACTCATCTCCAAATATTTCAATAATAGCTTTCACAAACCTTCTCAGGCTCTCTATAGCAGTACTTTCTCCAATCCGCACATAATCATCAATAGCATCTGCTTTGCTACTCAGTAGGCTAGCATCCGAAATGCCGCGGTAACCTTTTGCAAAGAAGATAACCCAAGAATTCCAAAGACAATTCCTCTTACGAATGAAATAGTTATCATGCGCTTCTACAAAGATGCAATATGCGAAGAAATAAGGAACGATTCATTGAAACCTACGCCAAAAAGAAGGTTGAGCAGCGGAGAGGACGATCAAGATAATACACGAAGACATAAACAAGGAATAATTCCAAACTGCTACCGAAAGAAGGTTGGGCCATAGATAGGAGGATCGGCAAAATAGTCTTGAGCAGTCTAGCATGTCCTTCTTGTCTATTGCGATGAACGACTTGATGGCCAGGAGTAGAACCGCCATGGCGTGGAACATTAACATCCTGATCTTCCATGTGTGCTACGTATCATGTTGTCAGAAGAAATACGTACTCATTATTTCTCTCAGACTCCTCGTCTTCTGAGAGACATTCCGAGACTAAATTTCGACGATTCATTGAGGTATTGTTGGTAGTGAACAACAATAAGCGTGCAATACTTCTAGCGCAAATGGGTATGTATATATAGAGAAGAGTAATATAGCCGTCGAATTTATCCGTTGAAAAATAGCCGATTGCAGCGTTGTCGTTACAATAAATTTGAATTTTAAACTCCGCATTGAAAGATAGCCGTTCGAATTTATCCGTTGAAAAATAGCCGCTGCAACGTTGTCGTTACAACAAATTTCAATTTTAAACTCCCGCATTGAAAGATAGCCGCTCGAATTTACCCGTTAAAAATAGCCGTATGGCGTTGTCGTTACAATAAATTACAATTTTAAATCCCGCATTGAAATATAGCCGTTCGAATTTACCCGTTGAAAAAACCGCTGCGTGGTGGTTACACTAGCTGTTATGGCGGTTATGGAATATGATTAAAATATAGGGGAGAGAAAATAGAGAGTGTGATATAGAGAGTGCTGTTGGAGAGGAAAGAGATATAGAGAGTCAAATTTTTGGAGAACTCTCCAAATATGACTTTTGGAGAGTGAAATTTGGAGAGTGCTGTTGGAGATGCTCTTAGAGATCCAAATTTAGAGAAAGTTGTTAGGGATGGTCTCATAAAATTTGGGATCCGCACACACGTGCCAAATCCAACGGCAGTAAACGCACCACGTCGCCTACAGGCCGCCCGACCACACCATACCAGTGCCCCGTCCCCCCCACCCCACCCACCGGTGTTGGGGGAGGCCCCTTTCACTCCCAGATCCCTTTCACTCCCCCACCTTCTACGCAGCCTCAGCTGGCACGTCACGGACGGCCCGGCCCGGCCCCACCGACCCCGACCGCCATGGATCACGACCTCAAGGAGCGCCTCCTCGTCCCGTCACGCGGTGCGTCGGCGGTGGCCAACGGGCCCCACCGCCGCGGCGGGCGGCGACGGAGGAGGGGGCGGCGTGGCCATCGATGTCCACGGCCTGAAGAGGCGCGGCGGCGGGCGGCGCTCGTGGGTGCGCGTGGACGCGGCGACGGGCGCGTCCGAGGCGATGGAGGTCGCCAAGCCGGCGCTCATGCGGCGGCTCGACCTGCCCGCTCGCGACCTCCGCCTCCTCGACCCGCTCTTCGTCTACCCCTCCGCCATCCTCGGCCGCGAGCGTGCCGTCGTCTGCAACCTCGAGCGGATACGGTGCATCATCACCGCCGACGAGGCGTTCGTCCTGCGCGACCCCGACGCCGGCGGCGGCGCCGCGGTGGAGGAGGCCGTGCGGAGGTACGTCCGAGAGCTGCAGTTCCGCCTCGTGGACCGCACCGACGACCTGCCGTTCGAGTTCGTCGCCCTGGAGGTCGCGCTCGAAGCCGCCTGCTCCTTCCTCGACTCGCAGGTACCACATTGTACTATCTCGACTTTGAGTTAAGTTCTTCTTGTCTCAAGTCTCAACTAATGGTATTGGTCGTCCTACTGTTATAGTGTATTTGCAATTTTACTTTGCACGGTGAACTCGATTGGTTTCAGACCTTTCAGAGTATCTGAGGAGTGATGACTGTTTTCCCTCAATTGTTACTTTGTTGATTATTGCATTGGACAAGCATTTGATTTGAGTTCAAAAAACAGCTCGGCATTACAATGTCTTACATTTTCTTTGTTTGATCAGTACTCTCAGGCTAGTAATTTCCTACCCTGTACTAAGCATCCACATTATATGATGGAAAGAATTGAAGAAATATATTTCTTTTTAGCATTGTACTAGTTGGTAATGGTGAATTAAGCTTTGGGTTAGATCATCCACTGTCCAGAACGTTCAGTATGCCAATTATCAATGATCAAGTGAGGTTATATATCACTTTCAGAAAAATGGTAATGTCCTGCCCCTATCACCACTAAATATCAACAAAAATGAAGCCATGCATCAGTGCATCACTGATTTGGTAATCACTTGGCAAATCCTGTAACGAACGATTTAAGTTCTGCTCTTTCAATTTGTTTTATTATGGATAATGGTTTGGTATCTAATTGGAGAACTGAAAATGTTTACAAATTTGGTCAGGCTGTTGAATTAGAGGCGGAAGCTTATCCATTACTAGATGAGTTGACAGCAAAAATTAGTACCCTTAACTTGGAACGTGCCCGGCGTCTAAAGAGCAAGCTGGTTGCATTGACTAGGAGGGTCCAAAAGGTGAATGGACTGTTGTCATTATACTTTTGTTTATTGCATTCATTAATCATTACACAGATTTTGCAATAATCGATCCATGCTTTCACGACTAAGGTCAGGGACGAGATAGAGCAGCTGATGGACGACGATGGTGATATGGCTGAAATGTACCTCACAGAGAAGAAGAGGAGGATCGAAGCATCTTTGTTAGACGAGCAGGCTCTTCAGGGAATTGGCAATAATGTGTTTGGTCCATCAGTCTCTGCTCCAGTTTCCCCAGTTTCGTCACCCCCCACATCTCGGAGGCTCGAGAAGGAATTAAGTTTTGCCAGAAGTAGGCATGACAGCTTCAAGAGCTCTGCCAGAAGTAGGCATGACAGCTTCAAGAGCTCAGGAAGCAGTCAGACTAAGTACAGCATAGAAGAACTGGAAATGTTGTTGGAGGCCTACTTTGTGGTCATTGACTATACTCTCAGCAAATTGACTTCGGTATAAAGCCTGCATTGTATTGATGTTAGCCTCTTTTCTTTTTCCCTTTTAAGAACTACATCGGCTGACAATTTTGCTATTTTTATTCATTTTTTCCAGTTGAAGGAGTATATTGATGATACAGAGGATTTCATCAACATCCAGCTGGTATACTCCCTAATTTCTTCCTCTATAATAAATTAATCTTGGCCATTACATAGATTTCAGATAACGAGTCAAGCTCACAACAGATTAGCTTGTTGCTCACCCAAAGCAGCAAGTTCTATTTTTTCTGTTTTTGCACTAAAGCAAGCAAATATTATGCCTCTCGCCTTGTGTTATCAATGAGATTGATACACAGCTTCTCGGTGGCACATTTCTGTACAGTCAATACTCAATACTATGTCCATCCACTTTCACATACCTTTTAGCTTCTTTTTTAAACTCCACATGCCTTTTAGTTGTTATAACACAATCAGGATTGTATGACAACACATAAATAATTGTTTCTCTCCAAATGGAAGGTTAACTTAAAAATGTTAAATAGCGTTAGTAAGCAAGGTTGAATGCTTGTGTTTTAGAGGACAACATGATAATAGAGGTAAAATATATATGTAAATTTAAGTATAAAATGTTGACAGTAACGTGAGTTACATAATTCATTTAGCTGAAGTAGTAGTAACATGTTTACTCACATGAGGTTAATGCTGGGATAGATGAGGCAATAAATTGACTACAAGTAGTCTCTTATGTCAGAAGCTTACAACAGGCTGTTGGAGCAAATGGTTAACTAACTTAGGCCTTCAACTAAAAAATCTTCCATGTCGCTTTATTTATTTGCCATATATTGCAAATATTTGTATGGCCATCTTTCTCCTTTTGCCACCCTTTTCTTTAGATCTTTTTTTGAAATAACCGACTTTTTATTAATATTACAAAATAAATAGTCGAAAAAATTTACATAAATAAAATTATGCGGCCAAATGAAATGGCGACAGAGCTTAGGTTGAGAAGGCACCTTGTACCGCCATTTTTAATGGTGACAACTGACAGGTCCCGCGTCATTTGGCGACAAAGACCTACCGGCCAATGGAACAATGTCTGTCAAATAAATCGACGGCAAGGATCCTATCGGCCATTGACCTGTTGCCAAATGAATTGACGATAGGCTAACATTGAAGGTTTTGCTACCAATTCAATTGGCAACAGATCCTATTTAGCATGTCACCAATTCATAGAAGGCTATCTCCAAATCATTTGGCGACAGGTGATTGTTTCTATAATTTTTTTACTATTTATTTTTGTAATATTAATAAAAAATGCATTTTTTCAAAAAAAAATTCCTTTTCTTTATGAAGTGGAACAAACAATAGCCGTTTATTATACAATGTAGACAAACCTAGTGGATATAGTCACTAATACTTTGGCATGATGAGATGTTAATTTCAGTTGCACAATCCAATTCTGATGCAGTGGGTTTACCTTTGCACAAAACATTTTTTGTCTAATGAAGGGAAAAAGGGAAAGAATAAAATGAATGGCCTACCTTAGCTGAACATCATAACAGATGTGGAACCTAGCAATTACTTTCTATGTTAACATGCTGTAGCGACCCGGGTAATTAACCTAGAGTAATTAACCTCCACCTGGGCATTACCCTATGTTAATCACTCGAATCTCGATATAGTAGCTAGCAAAGTACCGGGTAGTCCAAGATTGCCAGTACCATACCGTGATCGTAATATTGCAGAACAAATAATTAGAGATCGAATCGAAATATATTACATTCACCACGCAGGCTTACATGTCCATTACATATAATTAGACATTGGTTCCAAGTACAACAAAATTTATATTACAACGGTCTCATCCCTATGACGCACCGCCCCAAAAGTAATCCTTTCTACCCAATCATCTAGTTCTCTTGATTGTAGTAGTAATAAGCATCTTCCTCAAGCTCCCCGATCCTCGCTCACGCCACCTTGGTCCACGCCACCCATGGATCCATCAAGCTCGCCTAAGCAAAGGGAGGATTATACAAGAGTGAGTACAACGATCACGAAGCACTAATAGCAACATAATGACATGAATTTTCCTCTCTTTTCCATGAGATCTTTCCTTCCTTCAAACTTAGGTTTTTATTTAAATTAGATTTTCTTTAAAAGTTGGCCAATTTTATTTTAAACTTGACTACTAGCACTTGTATATGAGACAGATCGATCTTCCGTAGCCTCCAATCCAGAGACAGGCATGAATTCATGATTTTTAACACTTTAGCAGTGTTTGTACCACTTTACCCATAGTGACCCTCCTCGCAGAGGCCCCTAACGCTTTATCACTAATCCGTAAATAGATCTCAACCTCGTTATAGTGAACTCCTTCTCAGGAGCCTCAACGACTCGCGGCTATCAGCTTGTACTCCGACATCGTCGGCCGTCGATAACTCTACCTGTGGCTAAATATATCACCGCCATTTGCGGACTCAGCACCCCACTGGCCTCCCAAGATATCCTGCACGCCATATAACACTTACCCAATGGAGATCTAAACTCCTTCATAGGACAACCTTTTCCTGACTGCTTTCCACACTATGGTTGATATCGCAATTACTACGGCTCAATGCCCAAGTGTAGTTTGTAATTCCTTATATTATCCTCTGTAGAGGCCCCACCCTGGCATGACAATCCTTCCTTACTCCGCCCTCTACCCACCATAATAATAATACGACCACGGATTCTTCCGTGAACAAACCAAATCCATTTCCTTCCGTGTCACATGACACCAAACCCATTTCATTTTCTCAAACATAGTTTCAACCGCATCCAATTTAAGGTTTTAATTTGAATATAACGTTTTCCATGCAAGAGTGATACACATAGTATACGTAAATCAATTGAAAAGATTTTAAACAAACATGAATCAAAGGCTCTTGCTCGAGTAGAATCAAGTGTTCACCTCGCTGATCACTGGGGATGGTTTGACGGGTTCGATTCGAGACTGACAATTATAAAGTATTACTACTAAGATCAACTAAACTTGCTATGGAAATCTATTCTTCATCGACAAATCAAACTAACTAGAACCCATTAACTACCCACATTTCAATTTTATTTACAAAGAATCCAACGAGCAATCACAACAAGAACAATTATTACAATTTAATCAATTTTCTATCCGATTAGCGCGCTTTTAGAAATTAAATGTGTTTTTTCCCTACGATTCAAATTACCGTGATTTAATCTCACAGTATCGCACTTTAAATAGCCGATTCTAGATTTTCCTTTTCTTCCCCCTTCTTTCTTTTCTCTTTTCTTTTCTCTTCTTTTTCTTTTTCTTCTCTTCTCTTTTCTTTTCTCCTTCTTTCTTTCTTCTCTCATTTTCTTTTCCTCTCCCTTTTTCCTCCTCCGCTCGATGCCTTGCCCTCTCAAATTTTTGAAGGCCTTCCCAAATCCCTCGCTTTTCTCCTTGCCCCAAATCGCCACCTCTGCTTCTCCTCAAGGCGCTCGGCTTCTCCTCACTCGCCGACGCCGCCACGGTACTCCCTTCCTCTCCCTGGCGACCCAACGCCGCTCCCTCGGTTCCCTCTACTCCCTCTCTACTTCCTCCCCTCAATCTCTACCTCCTCACCCCTTTTCCCCTCTGCTCGCCCCTCATGGTCGAACTCCTAGCTCATCTTCTCCTCCCCAATGGGCTTGCGCAAAGAACTGTATACTACCTGATCTCGCTTTTCCTCATTTTACATTTGCTTTACCTTTGGTTGGTGAATGATAAGAACAGATATTGCCGGGTTGTTTTACTTTCGATTTGGCATACGAGTTCTGATGAGAATAGATGCTACGAGTGTTTTGGTGCTCTATCCGTTGCTTTGGTTTTTGCTTGCAAGTTTCTAAGGTCGATGATGTCTTTGATCTAGTGGACGGCAGGCTAAGGTCTAGCAACCCTAGATCAATCCACCGAGACTACAATCCCCTAAATCTATCTACCATGGTAGCATGCTAAGGAGTAGTAATCGCTATCACTACTTGGGTGGTTCGATGGTCGTGCACCTGGTGTTCTTCGGTTTGATTCTTGGGGAAGATGATGTTGGTGTCGCTTGGCTTCTTGAGATCCTTCGCTCTTGTTCGGTTCTCATTGTTCTTGGGGATCTCCTTGTTCGGCCTTCATCTTGCGGACCTCCTTGCTCTCTTGCTCTTTGATCGGTGGATCTTGGGACCTCTCGGTTCACTCATCTTGTGGATCTCTCCTCCTCCGGCCACGACCTTCTTGCTTCTTGCTCTCTCTTGCGCTCTCTGGATCGAGAGTGTCTGCAAGGTGTTGCTCTGGTGGCTCTGGTTCTATTTGGAAGTGAAGGAAGAATGAAGGCTTGCTTGCTTATAAGGAGGGAAGGAAATGGGATCGTGGCAACTGCGTGCCCCTCCCTTTGCCGCCACGAGTGTCTTCTGGTTGCTGATTGGTTGAGAAGGGCGATCTTCTGGCCGCTCGGGTTGCTTTTGGGTTGGCTGAGATTTGCTCACGTGGTCGCTGTTAAGAGCCGGTCGCTCAGGTCAGGTACGAGCCGGGCCGCTTGGAAAGGTCAAATGCGTGGAGTGTCCAAAGTGGGTGATAAAGCCATGGCTCCAATGTGGATTCTATGGACAAAGCAATGGCTTCTGGTTATCTAAGGGATAATGCACTGGTTCTATTCGAAATTTTAAATTCTTTTGCAATTAGTTTACGCTAATTACAGTTCTAATTACTTGATTGAGCTATTAATTACTTAGTTGATTTTCTAGGTTCTTACACATGCTGATCTGTGTTTGTCATGTTACAGTAGCTGGTGTTGGTCAACATATTACAGACATCATGCTTGTCATATTTTTTGGAGTAAATTTCATAAAACTATAGGTTTCTTGTACAAATTATCAGAAAACTACAAATTTTAAAAGAACTTGTTTCACAAAACTACATGTTTCTTGTACAAATTATCAGAAAAATATAAATTTTAGCTTTTATTTCACAAAACTACAAATTTTAAGAAAACTTGTATCACAGAACTACAGATTTTAGAATTGACCATTTCTCTTGTAACAGGTTTGACAGTGTAGGCTTACTTGGCGGCTACAATAAACGTTTCATTCTAAAACCTGTAGTTTTGTGATACAAGTTCTCGTAAAATCTGTAATTTTGTAAAATAGAAGCTAAAATCTGTAAATCTCTGATAATTTGTACAAGAAACATATAATTTTGTGAAACAAGTTCTTTTAAAATCTGTATTTTTATGAAATAGAAGCTAAAAACAGTAGTTTCCTGATAGTTTGTACAAGAAACCTGGAGTTTTGTGAAATTTACTCTATTTTTTTTTTTATAAAGGTTAGATGTGCTAATGGTTTTATACTTATCTCGGATACCAGCAATGTCGAATTGTAGTTAGTTTCAGTAAGCGAGAGAAATGGGGCCTGTTTCACTACTCTTGTCTCCCAATCTGGACAAAAAAATATGCTTACACGATCATCGTGAATGCTCTCTTGCAGGATAACGTCCGGAACCAACTGATCCAATTTGAGCTGCTGCTGACCACTGCTACATTTGTGGTGGCCATCTTCGGAGTCGTCTCGGGAATTTTTGGCATGAACTTCGAGGGGGTCACCTTATTCAAGGTGCCACATGCCTTTGAGTGGACGCTTGCCATAACAGGTGTATGTGGCGTACTCATATTCTGCTGCTTCATCTGGTACTTCAAGAAGAGAAGGTTTTTCCCCTTGTAAATGGATTTCGCAAGTCAGCTGTTTCCTTTCCCCCCCTTGTTACAGCCGTCTATTGCAACGCGCAGAAAGCAGCAGTCGAAATTGGTCATTTTTCTTCTTTGCTAGTATATACGTTTTCTTTCTTAACTCTTTCATTAGAGACATACCTATATTATGTCGTGATGGAACTGCATTAGCCGTGCACGTGAGCTTACTTGTCAAGCCTGCAACGCTGATCACATTTTTAGCTTCACGCCTGGACCGTCTGGTACGCATCTTTGTTGTTGCTCCGTACGTGACGCTGTTCCCCCCTGAAGAGAAAAAAAAAAGGTGGTACGTGCCAATCTTGTTCTCTCGAGGAAGTAAGTACTCGCGTGTCTTAGCCCGTATGCTTTGGCCTCCAAGCTGCTACACGACTTGCGTCGCGTCGTCTTTTCTCAGCGAGTCAGTGCCACTCAACTCGCCTTGTCTTCACGTCGGAGATGGCAACGCCGATGTGCCATGCGTAGCAGCGCTGGAATGGCAGTACCGCTACTGCTGGCAGGCAGCACATGCATACCAAGCATTCCAGCAAGAACGAAATGGCCTGAAGCAACCGATGCGTGCCACATTTGCATCGATGCATCTGATCTGGGACCAGCATGCATGCATGCATGCATGCAGTGGCTGCAGCGATCGCCGAGTGTGTGTGTGCCTGATTTTTATTCGGTCCCATGGGATCGTCGCTTTTCTTTCATGCGAAAAATGCGGTGTATATTCGTCCAACAGCAGAGAGCAGAGAGCCCACAAGCGGACAGGTTCTGAGCATGCATGGCCCCTCTGTACGCTGCTGCCGGTGGTGGTCTCTCTCGTTGGGGGTTGGTGCATCGAGCTCTCCAGAGTCGAGTCCATCCAGCTCCCGTCTAAACAAGCTGGTGCAGGCACGCTGGGTCCAGGCTGCTCTGTCCGGTGCGACCGAGAGGTAAAGGTGTCCGCTGGCTGTTCCAGACAACACATGCAGGTTCAGGCTCGAGGCCTTGTTGGGTTCCAAATGACTTCTACAGAGATTCTGCGAAAAGTATTACAATGGTTGGTTTTTACCGTAAAAAGGTAAAACTCCCGCGTCCTAAATGGGTCCTGATTTAATACCCGGCGAAAGCAATCTCCAAGTACACGCGTATTCGTAGAAGGACGCCCCGCACATTTGTAGGCTAGATTTCTGTTAAAGCTTATAGTACCGAATTATATAACTTATATGCTTGAGAATATATTAACGTATTTTGTAGGCTATTTATGTTTTTTTAGAGATCATCAATATTAGAAATGATAATAGAAGCTAGAAGGAAATACCGAACCATATGTCGTCTATATTTTCTTGATTGCCCCACAACTTTTCTGCTTCAACCTTCAATAGTAAGCACAATTCTTGACCGATCCCTCTCAGTTGCTACCATTTTTAATGCAATACTATATCGTATAGCTATCTTTCATTTCTCTCCGATTATTACTTAATTCTAAATGTTACGACATCAACATGCACACATGTATAACTATCGCTTACCCCTACCAGGGACACCTGTCACGCTCTCACCAGTAGCCCCAAGCCTATTCCATATAGTAGTACCATCTCTACTATGAACTTTTTGCTCCTTGTTTCGATTCATATGAATTCGATTTCTATTTGTCTTATGTCGGTTGCTTCTCTTATTTGATGTTGGCCAGCTCAACGATGTTTCTTCCTCACTAAACCAATGACTCTATATTATCTGTAACTCGTCTTCTATGTAAAGCTTCATCTCCTCTCTACCTGGGCCTCCCTATCATCGAGGTTCTTTTGCCACTAACTTCTTCAACAATGCAGATGGTCACCACTCATCGTCACAGTTTTTGTTTCTGTCAACTTTGTCATTTTTCTTCAACGACTCTGATGAGTAGTGCGATATTGTTCTCATCTCTGACGAAATGCCTCCACCTATCGCTTCTCTGTGAGGTAATATCTTCTTGCATGATAGATCTACGCAATTACACTCATGTGTGGTCTCCTCTCAACGTTGTAACTTTTAATTCAATTCATATATAAATTAAATAGCTAATTTTATTTAATTTATTTTAGATTTTGGTTATTTAGTGAAACAACCTAGATTATTAGATAAATAAATAAAGAGTATTAGATAGTAATTAGTATAGTAATTAACGTAGTTTGCTTTTAAAAAAAATAAAATGCGAGTAGAACGAATAAAATTATAAATGGAGATTGCCGTCAAACCCGCAGGCGAGGCTATCGATCAACGAGATACTAGACCCGTTGGGACCAGGTCGACACCCCTCGCTAGTTCGGGGTTCATCACTCGGCAATCCTACTTACCTATTCGGATTGCGGGTATCCATAGAGTTTGAAGCCAAATAGTAAAGTCAGCATCCAACAACTCGGTAATTCAGTAAATGGCCAAGGAGAAGGAGCTTGGTAAATTTGACCTTTCAAGCCAACCAGCCGAGCACCCCCTGGTCAAGCACTCAAACCGAGGCAAGGACAAGAGCTAACTTACATCTATAGCCAAGGAGAGAGCCAACTTTCATTTACAGCCAAGGAGAGAGCCAAAACAAGCACACAACCCTTTTACTGTCCAGCCAAACTGAAGCAAGGAACCAGCACACTCCATTCTCCTGTCAAGACCGAGAGCAACCGAAAGCCACCAAGAACCAAAACCAAAGGCACACCGAAGGAACCCAAGAATGAGAGCAAGGAGGAGCCCCAAGCCACAAGGAGCTCAAGCCATCCAAGAAGAGGAGCCCCTCAAGCCGGAGCACACCAAGAGCCAGAGGAGGAGGAGCCGGATGAGCCAGGAGCAAGAAGACCGGAGGAGGAGTCTAGAACCGAACCAACTGCCTCATCTCCTTCCTCTACGTCAACCGAACCCCCAAATCCCCCCATTAGGTGCACAACCCTAGTGTAGCATCACTAGCAATAGCAGTAGTACTACTTGTAGGTTGCTAGATGGGTAGATCAGTAGCGTTCTTGGCCTCAGTATGGTGGAACGCTAGGGGTTGCATGGCTCGTCGCCATATCGTCCAACCTAGAGCCCCAGTCATCATCGGCCAGTGGGGGGCGGAGAAGAGGAGTTCGGCCAGTAAGGGGAGAGGAGAAGAGACTTCGGCCGGTAGGGGAGAGGGGGTGAGAGAGGAAGGCTGCGGCTAGCCGGCGAGGGGAGGACCGACGTTTGAGAGAGAGAGGGGTAAAGGGAGAGCGAGAGGTAGACAAGAGGAGGAGAGAGTAGCGGCGCTGGGCTAGGGCTCGGCTGGAGGAGAAGGGGGAGAGAGAAGGGGGGAGACAAGTGGCGAGAGCCAGTGATGGTCGAGCTAGGGTCAACCAACGAGGGCGGAGGTGGCGCCAGTGGGAGAACTCAGTCCAAGGAGGAGACTGAGAGAGGAGAGGTCAAGTGAGGCATTGGCCAGAGAAGAGAAGGGGCCAGGGAGGCGTCGCCAAAGAAGAGAAGGGGAGGAGAAAACAAAAAGAAAGAGGGGAAAGGGAATAAAAGAAGAGAAGAGAAGAAAAGAAAAGAAAGAGAAAGAAAAAAGGGGAACATTTAGGAAAAATTTTATCTCGCGTGCGAATCGCGTAGGTTAAATTGTTGTCTTTTGGTCGTAGGAAAATTTTGAATTTAATTTCTAAAAGCTGCGGTTAAATGGGTAGTAAGGGTATAAATTTGCAAATAGTGTATTAATTAAATTGCTATTGTTATTGCTGTTAAAATAATGAACTATGGGGGTCAAATTAGCAGGTTTTAGTTAAGGGGGCAACACACCGTAAGAATATTGGACACTGTAAGATTGTTATAAATTAATTCCTGTAGACTTAATATTTCATAATTGTCAGGGATTGAATTGAACCCATGAAGAGACCACATTTAGATTCCGGGTGAGACTTAGTATTACAATCTTAATCCAGGCAAGCTTCTTTTGATCATAATTGCAAAATTCTTTTCAAATGCTTTCAGATAATATCATTCGATGCATGAGAAAATATCTTATTAATTAAAAACCTCAAATTGGGTGTGGTTGGAAAGATGGTTGTCCTATCTTGATTTGTGGAGGAGGATTTGAGGATTTAAATGAATGGTGAGAGAGTTGGCAAGTCCAGCTGATGGAGCAGTTGGCTTGCGTTTATATTAATATAGTGGGTAGGGGGTGCCAATAAGAAGGGATTAAAAGGTCATGGAGCCCTCTACATAGGCTATGATATAAAGACAAACAATTACACTCGGGCAATAAGTTATATTTTATAGTCCCAACCATAGTGTGTGAAATTGGTCACAAAAGATTGTCATAAGAAGGTATTCTGATCTCCACATTGGATAAGCATAGTTAATTAGGAGTGAGAAGCTAGGTATGCCGGAGGCCTAGTGAAGGACACAATGAGAAGCTGGGTATACCACGGGTTCCATTGAAGGACACGGGAGTGAGAAGCTGGGTACGTGCTTGGGTCCAGTGAAGGACACATAAAATTAGTTTGCGGTTGATTCTTTCAGGCTATATAAATATAAATCCTTGAGTTGAGTATTAGTGTTGCCATGATAGCATGATACAATTGTTAGCTGCGAGTCGAAGGGATGGCTTAGGGAACGTGTCCACCACTCGAGTAATAGGGTTGGAGATCTAATACTGGACTAGTGGTAAACATTATGGGGCCTCTCGTGTGGGGGGTCATTATGGGTAAAGTGGTACAAACTTGCGCAGGATTAAATCATGAATTCATGCCTGTCTCCAGGATTGGAGGATATGGAAGCTAAGTATGCCTCATATACGAGTGCTAGTAGCATATTTGAATAATTAAAATTAACAAAACTTCTCTAATAAAACTCTATGTTATAAAAATTTGGATTTTGAGGAAAACAGATTTGGATGGAAATTGGCTGGAATGGAGAGGAAATTCATCTATTGCATTTGCTATTAATGCTTGCTGAGTACTTTTGTATTCACTCTTGCTAAATCTCCTTTTTCTAGATAATTATCCTGGTGGTCAAGTGCCGAGTGGGGTTATGGATCCCACTGGACTCGCCTATGAGGTATGGGTTGAGGAGCAACCACAATACCAGGGTTATAAGGAGGGTGACTACCAGGAAAATTAAATTAATTGATAGATTGTGCTCTAGATTTTCTTGGCTATTGACTTGTTAGAACTTCTGTATTATATTTTTGTTATATTTGAATCCTATGTATAATTTATTGTACTAGACAAGAAGCCCTGCGTGGCATGGAAGGTGATAAAGTTTTATTTCAGTCTCTAATTATTGTTCTGTTGCAACACTCTGAACACAGTGTACTAATTTATAAAACATCGGGTGTGCTCTATGTTTTGGATTAGTTAGTATGCCAATATTTCTGTAATTATCTCAGTGTAATGGCAGTGGTTACTATTGTTCTCTGGGCTAATTATGTGGGCCACCATATTAAGGGTTTTTATTTTAGAATCAAATTGCAAACTTTCTATCATTTTTTATTCCTAATTTCTATCATCTTTTTACAATTATTATAGAGATCCAGTTAATAATTTTAATTTTAATTTTATTCCAGAATAGTTATTTAGGGATTTTACTTTAGAGTTTGTTTGAAAATCTAATTGATATTTTTATTTTATTTTTATTCAAAATGTAAGCTATTTACGGATTTTACTTTTGGGTTCGAATGAAAATCAAATTGCTAATTTTTTTATTCTGAATTTTAATTTTAGGTTGGAATTTGTATACAAACCCAAAAACTAATTTTCAATTATTTTTAGTTCTTAATTTTATTTTTATTTTGATGTTCATATGAAAAATCAAATTGCTAATTCTCTTTTTATTTTTTGCTTTGAATTTCAGTTTTTTATTGTACTTGACTCGGGCTCTTTATTTTAATTGTATATAAGTCAAATTGCTAATTTTTATTTTTTATTCTATATTTCAGTTTTTTAGGTTGGAATTCGTATACAAATTAAACTACTAATTTTTATTCCAAATTTAAGTTTTATTTTGATGTTCATATGGAAACTAGATTATTAATTATCTTTTTTTTTATTGTAGTTTACATGGACTCTTTATTTTAATCGTATGGAAATCAAAATTTTATTTTATTTTATTTTTATTTTGAATTTCAATTATTTTTTTGTTGTAAATGACATAAACTCTTTCTTTTAAACTTGACTGTTATAATGTGAACCCACGACGATCAACAATGTGGATCATTATTTTTTTCCCTCCGATTAATGTGAGAATTTCTAGTCATGAGAGCGAACGTTTATGTTGGAATTCGTATCAAATCCAACTACTAATTTTTATTCCAAATTTTATTTTTAATTTGATGTTCGTATGGAAACCAGATTACAATTATATTTTATTTTTATTCTAATTTTTTGTTTTTTTATTGTACTTTACATATTTTTTCTTCTGATTTTTTTGTTTTTTTTGTTGTACTTTACATGGACTCTCTCTTTTAATGCTATGTAAATAAAAATTTTAATTTTATTTTATTTTTATTCTGATTCTCAGTTATTTCTGTACTATGCATGACACAAACTCTTTCTTTTACTTCAGACTGTTATAATCTGGATCCATCATGATTAACGGTGTAGATCTTGCATGTGGGAATTCTCTTTTTATTTTTTGCTATGAATTTCAGTTTTTCAATGTACTTGATTCGGGCTCTTTCTTTTAATCGTATATAAGTGAAATTGCAATTTTTTATTTTTTATTCTATATTTTAGTATTCTAGGTTGGAATTCGTATACAAATTAAACTACTGATTTTTATTCCAAATATAAGTTTTATTTTGATGTTTGTGTGGAAATTATATTACTAATTATCTTTTTATTGTTTATTTTGCTTTTATTTTTATTGTGGTTTACATGGACTCTTCCATTTAATCGTATGGAAATCAAAATTTAAATTTCATTGTATTTTTATTTCAAATTTTAATTATTTTTTTGTTGTAAATAATATATCTCTTAAGCTAGACCGTTATAATGTGGACCCACGACGATCAACAATATGGATCATTATTTTTTTCTCTCCGATTAATGTGATAATTTCTATTTATGAGAGTGAACGTTTATATTGGAATTCATATCAAATCCAACTACTAATTTTTATTCCAAATTTTATTTTTAATTTGATGTTCGTATGGAAACCAGATTACCAATTATATTTTTTTTATTTTTTTATTGTACTTTACATATTTTGTCCCTATTTTTTGTTTCTTATTGTACTTTACATAGACTCTCTCTTTCAATGCTATGTAAAATCAAAATTTTAATTTTATTTAATTTTAATTTTATTCTGAGTCTCAGTTATTTCTGTATTATGTATGACACAAACTCTTTCTTTTACTCCAGACCGTTATAATCTGGATCCACCATGATTAACAGTGTAGATCTTGCTTTTTTTTTTCCTCTACCAATTAATGTGGGAATTTTTTAATTTTGAGAGCGAACGTGATGACTTCTTTTATCTCTATTTTAATATGGCAGCATATCCAGTGCTAATGGGTCCGTGGACACTAACATGCTAACTTCCGTCACCAGCCGTCGGATGAAGAATCTGTGGCCCAGATTGATCAAGGTGGAACCCCCTTTGATCAAGGTGGGAGGATGTATTCGCGAGAGAGGAATAAACTGAACCTTGATTAATCTGGACCACAGATTCTTCATCCGGTGATGGGAGTTAGCATATTAGCATCCGCTGGTTCATTAGCACTGGATATGCTGCCTTTTAATATTATAATAGATACCCGACGGTGATTGTCGGAGCAAGTAGCAGTGTTTCTATGCTCCGACGAGTACTGATAAATTGCCGAAGCGGCGCGGCTAGCAGTGGTGGTACAGCAGGGCTTTCAAATTTGTGCTTCGCTCTGTAGAGCATTGCAGTACATCTCGAAACACGGAGACGTTACCTTCGAGACACCAGCTAAAAAAAAATGCATAGACCAATCTTAGCTAAGATCATAAAAAATTTGGCAAAACGCGGCAGCAAACGAAACGTAAACACGACGAATTTGTGCGAAACACTCCAACCAAACCATAAAGAAGTAAGCTACTAGCCCAGATCAGATGAGATCCCCTCCGGCTCCAGCTCTCACAGTTCAAACCAACACGCAAGCACCAAGACCAAACTGGAGTACCGTCCCTCGCTAAAACCAAATCTACTCCTAAACACCACAGTCCACCACCCACCAATGCCAGCGGCAGTAAATTTTGAGCTGCTGCCTGCTTGGACTCCTCACTCCACCTCCTCCTCCTCCCCCTCCCCCTCCCCCTAGGGTTTCGTCTCAGCTCGCGCGCCGCGTCGCCATTGCTAGGGTTCTACTCCTTGGGGAGCCTGAATCGGGCCTCGAGGGAGCTGTTCCCTCGCGTCCCAGCGATGCTTGCGAGGTTTAGCGATTAGGCTTTTTTCCGCTCAGGGTTGGAGGGTTTTGGAGTTTCTGGGGGTTTGGATCGAGGCCTCTGAGCTGTTTCTCGGCAATGCCGGGGAGGTTGGGCGCCGATTACTAGGGATTTTTTTTTTGTGTATTTGCGGAGAGAGCTGGGGATCGTTTGAAATGCGCGAGCTATCTGCAATCCGGTGCCTGCTTTGCCCAAATTTGGTGTTGTCGTTGCAATGCCTCATCGATTTGGTCTCGTTCTAAGCTTGTGAGTGTGAGGAGGGTTTTTTTTGGGAGGTTGCGAGAAGTTGGTGTTTTGGTTGCAATGTCCGGGGCTAACGCGAGGGGACGGCTGTCGCCGGCTTCCGGTGGTGGAGATTCCGAGCCGCGGTCTGCGGGGAGCAGGACGCGGTCCGTATCAGCTACCCGGGGTCGGAAACCCTCGCCGAGGCCTGGGAGGGATGTAGCAGCAGCTGCAACATCGGAGGAGAAGAAGTCGGCTGCGGTGCCCACATTGCTGCCCTCACTCAGCGTGCCGGCAGGGATGCGCCGGCAGGAGCTGCTACTGCGCTCAGGGCTGTCCCTTGACGCGTCATGTTCATCGGATGCGTCGACAGACTCATTCTGCAGCCGGGCATCCACAGGGCGGATTGGGAGGCCGGCATTTGGGGCAAGGAAGAAGAAGACCGTCTCCCAGACTGATCATAAGGTTGTTTCCATGCTGGAAAGGGAGGTTGGATCGGCTTCTCCAAGTGATGTGGCTGGTCTGAAGAGGAGGTGCGCGTGGGTGACAGCTAATACTGGTGCGTTTTTTCGTTTTGCTTGAATTTTTTGAGCCACTGCTCGCTTGAACATATAAACCTGCAATTGGTCTAGTGTAATGGTTTACAGTACTGCAGTAGTGGTTCTGTTGTAGGAAGAGGGGGTAATATGTGTCAGGTCTGAAGTTCAGAACAAAAGGTCTATTGCGCACGAGTTAGAAACACTAAATCCTAAATGGTGCAAACCGGGTACCAGGCTTTGTCCTGTTCGTTTATGGTTGGAGCATTTTTCTTATTAGGGATTCTCTGATCTTTAAGATTCCAAATGTTGTTTCTGTGTTGTTACATTGCAATCACTATGTTATTTTACGAGTAAGTACTTAGCTAGCTTTCACCACAAGGTGGTAGATTGCTAGAAGCCTGCCACTCAGGCAATAAAGTTGCTCAGTAGATTAGTACACTTGTTTACAAGTGTCAAATGGCTTTGGTGTGAATGTTTGCAAACAGGATTGGAGGTAGAAATATTTGAAGTTAAACAATTTTGAATACATGAACTAGATATTACCAGATGACACTAGACAAGCATAGAATCATGCATTATGATTTTTTATCACACTGAAACTTTAGGCTAGAAAAGCTCCACACAATGGTGATTGAAGGAAGGATATTTCTAGTTTTACTTATTGAAACCACATATAAGTAGATGATGCACGATGAAAGGATGGCCATACATTTATAAATATGAGAAAATGTTTCATGATGCAGGACTACTATTGTTGGTCATGTCATATATAGACCTACTGCTAGTATTGATTGAATAAAGCAGACGAAAATGAGAAGATAGTATGTCCTTCCTAGCAAGCTAGGGACTTTTTTTGGGTGTGCGCGTGTGCCTGTTTTTGTGACATATTCTAAGAAGTTCACAGCTGCGATGCCCATATCTTTTTTTTATAGTGGCTAGCTTTCGAAGACACACTGCTTGCATGTGGAGTTGTGGACCACTCCTGTTGTTTACTAATAAAGTAACGCACAGAGCCACATACTAATTCAGCAAGTTTTGCAGAGTACAAAAATGGATTATCTCATTGAGTAGCTTCACAAACCTGCGAACTAATTTCAGAAATCAGAAGAAGAAGCTTACAGATATCCAAAATAGGATGTGATTAAGTTCGTAGTTGGAGGAATCATTTTCACATGTTTGCCGGTTTATAAACATGATATTAAAGTAGTCAGATCTGGTTCCTTTTCTTTTCTTCTTCTTTCTGCTCCAAGAATGTGAGTTTCATTATTAAGGACTTAGTGATGATAAATTTATTTGTTACATGAGCCATCCCTTTACATTTGCAAACTGAAATCAAGTGCAGGAGCATCCTGAATTTGGAAGCATGAACTTGTACTTGAATATGTATGATGCGCCTGAGCACATTACTTATCTGTACATCTTTTTTTTTCTTTCTTTTTTTGGGTAACTCTGGACCTGTATACTTGTTACCTTCTAATTCAATGCATAAGATCTTGCTGCTTGTACTAGTAAATCTAGTTTTTAGTTGGAGAATCGGTGTTATATGAAAGCTGTTGTCTTATCTTATTGCCGGAGACTGCATCACTTGCTTCTTGTAATCCATGGTGCATTGTTTCCCCCAACATCTTTTTATTATCTTCTATGTGATTGACAGTTGATTTAATCACATTCACTTACAAGTGCAGATCCCTGTTATGCTGCATTTCATGACGAAGAATGGGGAGTTCCAGTTCATGATGACAAGTATGCAAATATGAACCTTGATATAATATCATTTTACTTGTGCCTCTGGAAAATCTAAAAAAGATACTGCTTTATTTTTCTTAAAAGAATCACGTATCAACTGCTCCATATTGATTACAGGAAGTTGTTTGAGTTGCTGGTGCTCTCAGGTGCATTAGCTGAACTTACCTGGCCAACAATTCTGAACAAGAGGCCTATATTCAGGTAGCTCTTTGCACTTTTGATGTGGTTGGACTTATACTATTGGCATTTGGCAACCCTAGTGACATCTTCAAGTATGCCTCGCAGGGAGGTTTACATGGATTTTGACCCAGTATTGGTCTCTAAATTAAGTGAGAAGAAGATTATTGCACCAGGAAGTCCTAGCAGCTCCTTGTTATCCGAACAGAAACTGCGCGCTGTTATTGAGAATGCACGCCAAATACTGAAGGTTGGCCCTTTACTCATAAATAATTTTTGGCATGATAACATCATAGTCTCAATTTTAGATGCTACTTTTGGGATAAGAACAGGTGAAATGCAATATGGCCCTTGATAAACAATCTTGCCTGTATTTAACTCTTGCCAAGATTTGGTAAATCCGTCTCAAAACAAAATCCTTTACATTTCTTATTGACGGTTTAGCAACCTTTTCAGTTTCTTGCATGCTTTTACTGAAAAATGCTGCATATGGCCTTTGCCGTCGGATATTCTTCAACTATATGTTTTCTTATCTGAACCTGTGCTTAATTGCTCATCATTGCAGATTGTAGAGGAATTTGGATCATTTGATAAGTATTGTTGGAGTTTTGTGAATCACAAACCTATCTTGAGCAGATTCAGGTATCCCCGCCAGGTACCTGTCAAAACATCTAAAGCGGATGCGATAAGCAAAGATTTGGTTCGAAGAGGTTTCCGTAGTGTAGGCCCAACAGTTGTGTACACCTTTATGCAAGTTTCTGGCATGACCAACGACCACCTTATCTCCTGCTACCGGTTTTCTGAATGCGCCGCCGCCGCTACCGGCGCTAACCTTACTGATGGCAGTGAAGCAGATTCAGGCGGTAGCAATCATGCCACAGAACAGAAGATAAACGGAGCCAATGGACTAGCTGCTGATATGGAACTGTCCAGAACGATAGATGAACTCAGCATCTCGTAACCATTAGGAGGAATGCTCAAGTGATAAGCCTATGTGTATTCTGTGTGTCGTAGGGTAGTTGTGATTCGGTGTTACTTTCTTTTCCTTTTAGTTTTTCCACCCTTAAATGTAGCCGTAGAACAATGTTAGTTGTCAGCATGTCAAGACTATTGAACGGCAGCATGTAATGATGTATATCCTTTGTGATGCAAATGCACATGTTTTCCACGATCCGTGGTGGAGCTGGCATGTCGAGTTCACGTGGCTTTCTTTCGTCAGATGCCCCGTCTGGGAATTGTTGTTAACATGTATTATATAGGTATGTTTTCCCTTGTACCAGTATGTACATTGTATACGAGACCGTGGATTAATTGGTCTCCTGTAACGATACTATTTCAAAGAGAGGTGTTTTTATGTTTTTTTTTAAAAAAAAATTACACATATTAAAGTATGAATGAAGGCCTTTGTTTGATTTAAAATTTATACAATTTATATTAAGAGAAAAAAATATAAAAGCACTGCTCATGGAACAAACATGTGCTTGGTTATATTAAGAGAACTAGCTTGCATCGCGTGGTATTCCACCGAAGAACAAAACATCGTATAGATGTCGCAAATGGGAATGGATTGTCCAGCGCAAATGGGAATGGATTGTCCAGCGCATTTTAGCATTCCAGTCCACGGCGAGGGAAGTTGCAGTGCGCCGGGCGAGCAGAGCAGGCCACCAGGGTAAACTTGAACTCGAGTTCCCTCGCGTACGATACATTCCAGATTAGAACCCGACCAAACGGATTGTGAATAGCGGGGTTTTGCAAATACTCGTCCACGGACACATTGCCTACCTACTTCAAATCCTAATCCGGACAGATTCTTCTTATGGAAAACCTAACCCACACAGATAGGGCGACACATTTGAGTATCTCACGGACCGTGTCTTCGGGGTGGGGCTTTTTTACGGCACAATAAATTCAATATAAATTATTTTTTTATCTAATAGATCAAATTAGTTAATATTTATTTATAATTTGTTCGGTAGCAGAGTAGTAAGAATACTTTCAATAAATCGATGGCTAAATTTGATTTCGACTATCCACTGTGTACTTACTAATACAATGCACGGCAGAATCCGTCACACCATGCGCGCAAACTAATAAAAACACCATATATATACCAGTTGGCGAGGCCGAGCCCAAGAACAAACAATAGCGGTGATTGATGCTATGATATATATAAAATCTTAGTCTAAATTTGGAAGAATTATATTTATTGATAGACAAATATGAATCTATCTTATATTGATTTTGCTATATATTGGGCACCCATTGTATAAAAAGATCAATCTAATAAAGAGAGAGAACTATTGTCTCCTACATTGTGTTCTCTATGTACTTTATTCTTGTGATTTCGATAACGTGTTGTTGATTGATCGCGGGTGAACAAATACGTTTTACAACACGTAATTAGCACGACGTTCTACCAGGGCTGATCGAGATCGTCTGCCTGCATCAATCTACATGGCATCGAAATCATCCTGCCACATGCGATTAAAATTATTACAAGCTCTACGTAAGTTTGAGTTATGTAAGTTAATCACACCTGAACAATCCCCTAATCTTGCATATTATTTTCCCTAACTAGCTAGTATAATTATTTGAATTAAATTGCAAAAATAAGGGATTCTTTGTTGTACTGTATACGTGATCTTCGCCCAAAGACTTGCCCCCGTCCTGCGCCAAATGCGCTTCAGCGCCACCGTGATCGCGGCCTCCACACCAAGCCATCCGTGCGCCACTGCCCAGAGCGCAACCTCCGCGCCGAGCCGCCCGCGCAAACCGCCATAATTTGGCCTCCACCCGTGTCCGTCGCGCGTCTGGCCTCCCTGCAGCACAGAACCGACAGGCAACTAGGGTACTTAACCCTAGCCTCCCTTGCCCTATGGGCCAAGCCGAGCCGTATGGGCCGACCAGCCCACATACCTGCATAGGCCAATGTTTTTGGAGGGGAAAAAAAGCGATATTTACATTTTTACCACTGAAATTTCCTGTATTTTTAGAAATTAGTCGTTAAATCCTGAAAATTGATGATAAATCACAAAATTAGGTTTTTAGGTACATAGATTTTTGTAAAATTTGGTAGAATCTGTATTATTTTTCTAGCATTATGCCATGTTTAATATATGCTAAAATTTAATTTTCTGTCATTAAGTAATTTTGAAAATTACTTAAACATTAACAAAAATTGTGAAAAATGCTATAAAATTTTAAAAAATAATGTATGATACATTGATAATATTATAACTTTGGATTTATTTTCTAGCAGATATTCTATATTTTATTTGTATTGAAATTATTTTCTAGTATTCAGTAATTCTAAAAATTGCTAGATAATTAACAGAAAATTACAGAAAATGCTAGAAAATTCTAGTTAGCATATTAGGAGCCTTAGGTCTCTGGATTATTTCATATTTAACTTACCTTAGAATTTATTTTCTGTTATTTAGTTATTCTGAAAATTGATTGATAATTAAGAGAAAATTATGACAAAGAAATTTTTTTATAATTATCTACTAAATATATATAGACAAAGATTTACTAATTGAAGAGTGAGCATGCATTATATTGATTTTACCAGCAGTAAAATTTATTTTGCATAAATAGAAATAGGATATGTCGGACATCGTATAGAGGGAATTTATTGAGTTTGCACTGAATGGCAACAATTACCTTATCATGCAATGAATACTAAGATTATTCTGACAGCTCGATTTTTAAAACTACTTCTTTCCAGCCTAAAATGGGTACCCTTATTCTTCCCGAAGCCACCATATGTGCGACCCTGCACTTCCTAAGGCACCATCTTCATGTAGACCTGAAGGCCGCATATTTGATGGAACATGACTAGCTGATACTTTTGAATTCCCTGAAGGAAAAATATATAACCATTAAAGATCCATCCTGTTGCTAGAAGCACAGTGCGAATGGATTCTCTCGTGCTTTTCGGGATTTTAAAGGCTGTGACAACACATAACTTTCCCATGGACAGGCTTGTCATTAATGCCCCGTTGGGCAACTTGGAACCGGATCGTTTCTACTAGAATCTGGGAGAAACCCAGCCAAACGGGCTAAAGCTCGGAACGATTCTTCTCGGATCGTTTCTTCTTTTTCCACGTTGAGGCCGAATTGCCCTCAACCTTGTTCCACCCCGATTCACAGAATCCAGACAGCTAGCCAAATGGTTTCCAGACAGTTATTCTGATTCTACCTGAAACGTTTCTACCAAAAATCTAAAACTGTTTCCGTTTCTACTAGAATCTGAAATTGTACCAAACAGGGCCTAAACTAACATTATGTAACTAGAAAGTTACTGATGATAAAATGATCGACAGGGCATTATACACCTTTCATCCCGATATGAGGATATTATTGTAACAGTATTGTCATGCCAGGTACCAGAAGTACTTCGAGCTTATGTGCATTTTGCTAGAAGCAGAAAAATATGATGAACATCTGGTGAAGAATCATCACGTACTTTCTAATAGAAGCCAAAAAAGGCAATCCATGGTGAAAAAATAAAGGTAAAGAGCTAGGGGGTGAAACGTCCAGCTCGCAAGTGGTGAAGAGGGAGAGTGCGGTGACGATGTCGTACCCGCAACCCACCTGCACAAACAACACGATTTGGGCAATGAAGATGCATGTCTCTCTTCAAGCGCAGAATAAGTGGAAGCTGTGGAACCTGGTGCCGCGGAGTACCAAAAGGATCGGATGGTGTAAGACCCTCACTTTTATGCTACAGTGCAAACATAAAAGCAAGGTTCTAATGTGCATACTGTGCTAGTCACATGATCAGTAGCTAGCACACACAAACACAATTTGGAATCACAACCATACAAAAGTTTCATATTTTATTACAGCGGAAGTTTTGATACAATATGACCGACGAGGTCGACTAAATAAATAACAAAAGAATCAGAAGTCTTGTAATTTGCCACATAATCCACAGGCAACTGACAAGGTAAAGCCTTAGAAAGAACCGTCGTCAATAATCTCGTTTTCCTGCGTTAAAGTACCTGTCGAGGTTTCCTGCCTAAAAACAACAATAATAGCAAGGGTGAGTACATTGCGTACTCAGCAAGACTTTGTAGTGTTTGCAATCCCTAAAATATATGCAAGCTGATTCAAATGAAGGCTTCTACGGTTAACTTTTGCTTGGAGCCAATTTGAATTGTAAATACTGAATAATAGAGTGAAAGCGAAAGTTGTAAAGGAAATGAAGAAGTAAAGTAATAAGTATATACATAAAAGTAAATAAAAGAAATAGATAACTCACAGCCATTCGTGAATAAAATGTAACAAAATACCCACATCCCTTCGTGAGTGATAAACGTCCAGTCCCATCATAACTGTAATCAATTTAATTTTGCCAAGCACAAGGCTGTAATTGAATTCAACATTGCCAACGAAATGTCAAGTATTGAATCATCTGTAAGGGTAAGCTCACCAATTTCAAATTATCTGGTCCAGTTTTATAAGAATATAGAAAATGTCTAGCTATGTGATGACTTTACCAAGTGCTCATGACCGAGAGCGCGGCTAATCGATTAGGTTTAGACTCTGCAGAGTTTGTACAGCTTTACCCACAAGATATATCCTCCCTTTGTGGCAAGCGCATTTGACACACTTCCTTTGGTGTGCCACCAGAGAGTTCATAACGAAACTATTCGTTACTTGGACCTTAACTTTGCACTAGCCCAATGACGTTACCCCTGACTATGATGGAAGCTAAAAAGGTAAAAGGAATTCCGGAGTTAGTGACCCACCAGGAATAGAAATTTCGGAGTCAGTGACCCACCAGGAATAATAACAGCCCCAAATTCATAGCCAGGCGTACACCGTTACAACGGCAGATGCCAACACCTCGGTGATGACACCTCCCTCGAGCAAACCTATATCCGGAATGCCCGTGCTACAACTGCTTACCAATGTGCAAAGCTAGTTCCAAATAATTTTAATTGGTTAAGGCTGCCCCATCCCAGCACTTGTGGATGTACGGTTATCTTGGCCTGAAAACAACACATCAGCTCGGTTCTTATACGACACGGGCGATAGATCTCCCCTTATCTACGTGCATCATTAATTGCACTTCCGGCTATTGCCAATAATCACCCGCATCAAAATCATAGTTTTGTTTTCAGAAAAAGAAAGTTTCAATAATCACAATATTCCAACATGTCCATGAATAGAATTCATCATGTCTACAATTTAAGTTCTTCACGAGCAGTATAACCATCTGTCCGTGTTCCCAGTCTAAAGCAGGGCTAAGCATATACATGTAATAATCGAATATACCCATTTTGACATCAAGAGTCTATCCACGAGCTAGGGTTATCAAGGTTCACATATCAATATCAATTGCGGAAGTTTATCAATGATAATAGCATATGCAAGCAAGTTTTAATCAACATTTTAGTTAATTATGAAAAATTGGGATCAATATGATCAAGGGGGTGCTTGCCTTGCTATTTGTTGTCTTTAGCGACGAGTCGAATACATCATCTTGAGATTGTCGACGACGAAGGCCGAGACGTCGTACTCTACATGTCGTATAGCGAAAGAGATAGCAAATAGCAAATAACACTTTCAATAAGGGCAAAAGGAAATCAGATGGAAAATCAAATAACAAATATTACATAAAACAAGCACGAGTGTGGATTAGGGTTTGTGAACGTATAAGTGTGTCACTTTTGTGTTATAATCTTTATCATTGATTAACGGTTTAAGGGTTGCATTGCATACGACACTTATTCCTTTTGATTTATTTTTATTTTATTTCACGAATTCAGGAAGCTAAGATCGTAAGATTAAATATACTAAAACTCATTTTCAGGGTGTGAAATTGTTTGTACTTAATATTGATTAGTGCATAAAACAGCAGGAGTGAGAGTAGCTATAAAATGCAAGGTTAAGCTTAAGTACATGTATCGTTACTACAATCCTTTAGGGTTTATCTCTTGCGTGGTTATGTTTTAAATAGGATTCAGATGCAAAGCAGGATATAATAGGAATGTTTATATAAAATAGGGTAATCTGTCTTAGAAAGTATCCTAAAGATGGCCTTATAGGTATTAAGGGCTATTGTTAATATTCTGTCTATCGAACAGAAATATATGTCAATTGAGGGCTAAACATTCCATAGGTGCAAAGTCTAATATATATAAAAACAAAGTAGGTTAGTGCTAACTATTATAGCATCAAGTGATCTTGTAAAATAAGTTGAATAGATATGTTGATCTTTATGTGCATTGCAACTATATTCTAAGCATATATTATAGGGGTAAATTATTTACTAGTTTAATTCATCTTTAATAAATTATGAAATGTATACATATACATAAATTTAGAATATTTGAGACTTTGTAGACTTTTAAAATTTGTTTCATGGATCAAGGGATTGTATCTGGGTTTAAATATAACACATGAATAGTATATATAGGTTTGCATCGGATATGGATAATACGTCGAGTGACTAGGTTTCAATTACTTCGAATGATTTTTAAATCCTGAAAATATATTTTATTATTATTATTCATTTATTTACTTTTCTCCTTTCCTTCTTTTTTTATCCATTCGGCCGTAATCCCCATCTAGCATCTTCCACTCGGTCTCTGTTTACTTCTTCTCCCCTGTGCATTCGAGCTCCACGCCCGATCCTCCCTGAGCGCTGCTGTCTCTGGATTTCTTCTTCACCACCGCCTCCACCAGTGCCTCCGCCCGGATCTGCTATAGCTCTGGGATTCGGCTCGACCGCACCAGGCGCAGGGCCACGCCTTCACCTCCCTCCGCCGGTTCGCTCTCGGGGCCAGCCATGGCCGCACCCTCACGCGCGCGAGCGCGGTCGCCCCCAGGCTACGCCGGTCGACCGCCACCGACACCGGTCTCCCTTTTCTGCTCCGATCCTCTACGGTTTGATTCTCCACCCCTCCTCCATTCTCTCGATTAGGGTTGGTAACCCTAATCCTCTCCATCTGTGGATGCCGATTCTCCCCCTTCTCTGCTTCTTGTGCCTGATGATATTGGCTAGGGTTTTGAGTGAGGTTTCGGTATTTTTCTAGCTTAATCCTCCTCTCCTTGTTGTCGCTTGCACCGAATGATGTTGTCTCGGTTTTGATTTAGGATTTGATGGTTCCTAAATTAGTTGCCCCTTTTTCTCTAAATGCCGAATCCTTCACTGTGATTGGGACGATTCTATGACGCTTGATGCTAGGGTTTTATGATGCTTTGAGATTAAAATGTTAATACTGAGATCATGTTTTCATTGATCTGTGATACTTAGATGTTTGCTGGAGATCCTTTATACTAATTGTCATATGGATGGATTTAGCAAACGATGTTTAGATGGATGTTAAATATGATTGAGGATCTCTAAGTGCTTAGGTATATCATGAGGATGTTGATTCCTTTATTGTTCTACCTACATGGTAGATAATACATGCTGCTATGCTACTGATTACCTCCCTGAATATCTAATTGAAGTATGATGACAGTAGCTTAGAATCGATTGTTGCATGGTAAATGATAATGATTTGATACTAAGCAACACCAATATTTGGAATACTTAAGACCTAGTATATTACTAGTTGCTCTTACTGAGTTCTTTACATGGCAAATGATGAAATGATGCTATGCTATGGGGTTTGATTGCCTTTTCTTGGTCTGTGATGATTTGCTATTTAGCAATTCCACTGGTTGGATGACGCTACGACGATGACCTTAATCTCGCGTCTGGCAGGAGTATTCGCGAATTAGGGTAACGAGTAGCGTAACCCCAGTAGGTTTCCTTCTACTGAGACCATCTCCTTAAGCCTTCTATTGACATTTTCTAATCTAGCTTATGTCCATGTTTACTGGATATGCTATAGTGCTTCTAATGGAATTGAATTTGTGGAAACTTACTTGTGAAAAAGAAAGGGATGGATATCTGTTCGGCTTGGCTTGGTTTTCCCTTCTTGCTTCTGGGATTTCGTTTTCCTGGCTTTCTCCTTGCTGGTTCAGTGGAAGCCTTTCTGGGTATTGCTCTTACTCTGGAACTGGCTTTGGAATGGTGCTATGCTCTGGTCTCATGTTCTCCTGGGAGCATTTTTTTGTGCAGGGTGGTGTTCCTGGGGATGGCTTTGTTTTGTGAAGCTAGATGAAACTTGGCCAGCTATTATATAGCCATGGAAATGGATTTGCAATAGGGTTAGAATGGGGGCCTAGTGGCTTGGTTTTTGCGGCTGGAATAATTACTCATTAAATGGCCCTTGTCAGAACAATGGTTTTGGTTTTGACCATATGTTTGGTCGGCCGGCTTACTCTGAGAAGTTCGGCTGTGAGATTGGCTTGAACGACCGGTTAGCTGGGTTGTTCTGGGGCCTTCGGTTGAATGGATGTCGTGGCTAGTTTCTGGAGCACTCGGTTGGGCTTCACCCTATCTCATCCTCAAGGTCCTGAAGGTTTCGGCTGGACTCTGGAATGGTCTGTGCTGTCCTGTGGGCACTGTTATTTCTTGATTTGGTCTGTATTATTCTGGATGTCTCGATTGGGCATCCTCATTGCTTCCATGCTTATCTTTTACTACTGTGGCTTATATGGCCGGTTTGAGCTTGTTGTCTAGTTCTGGAAAGAACTGTACTGTTCTGCGGGCACAATTACTTTATCCCTATTCACTGTAGTTCTACTGTTTTACTATGGTAAAATATTTTTACCTCGCGATATTTTCTAAATATTCGCGTCTACGGCTTAAACAGGTTTGTTATTGCCGAATGATGCAACCTAATTGCGAGAGGAGCCAGATTGGCCCCCGGACAATCTAGGGTACCTCATTGAGCAATCATTCTTAGCTGACGGCAACTCTCTCTTTTCAATTATTGTATTTAATTTAATGCATTTATTTTATTCTTATACTTATACATGTGCAGTTGATTATGCAGGTCTAACGATGCAGATCAAGTTAGCACAGAAGTCGTAGTTTAGGATCTTGTATACTTTTTAGAATGTGCTTGGTTATGTAACTGTGATCACATATGTAATCGAACAATTGTATAAGTTGAAATTCATGTGGTTGTTGTATGACATTGTACAGATTCTTAAATTTCCTTTTTATTGTAAATGTAAATTACAGTGCATCAATAAACAATGTTGTTGTTTAAACTCTTGTAATGAATGATTTGGGGTCAGGAATGATAATGAATTCACTTTATCTGTTGATGTACTATTTCTAGTCAAAGTCATTAATTAAAGTCGATCATTCATGGTTCAAGGGTGTTCACACTACTCTCTTTGACTAGTCAAAGAGTTCTCAAGATTAATCTAGTATTCAAGATTTATGTTAGGGAACTTTATCTTCTTACCATTTTCTTCTATAACTTTTTCCTTCTCTAAATTCAGGAATTCAATTATCTTCTTAACAAAAGCTTTTAGATTTGCAGAAAGATAATAATAAATCAAATTCATATTTTAATTTTTTTTATTTTTACTGTTTAATAAATTTAGGGATGTTACAGATGGCTTTGTGTGCCATCTATCAGGCCGTGCCAGAGCAAGTCATGCCTTCCCTCGTAGGGAAAGACACGGCAAAGTCAGCATGGGAAGCAATCAAGATAACGCACATGGGACTTAGCGTGTGCGCGAGGCCAATTTGTAGACCCTCAGGAGGAAAATCGAGGAGTTGAAGATGAAGGGGAGACTGTCAAAGATTTCACCTGTTAGGTGACTTCGGTTGTCACCAGCATCCACGCGTTGGGCGACAATACGGTGGACAAAATTGCTGTTGTGCACAGGTTTCTTCGTGCTGCCCCAGCGCGCTACATGCATCTTGTCACCTCCATCGAGTAGTGCGTGGACTTGAAAACCCTTACCATTGAAGACCTCGTTGGGCGATACAAAAGCCTACGACGAACGCGTTCGAATGATTTTCGGTGACCCGAAGGAGATTGAGCATTTGTTGCTCACGCGCATACAATGGGAAACCTTCGTCACTAAAGAGAAGAAGAGTGAAGAAGGATCAGACAGCGACGGTAAGAACCATGCCCGTGGTGGTGGCCATGACGACGAAGATGACAGCAGCGACTCTAATGTCAGTGAGCGCAAGTTCAATAGCAAGAAGGTAAAATGGTACAATTGTGGCATATGTGGGCATTTTGCCGCTGAGTGCCGCAAGCCAAATAAGAAAGAAACGCATTTTGCTGTGACAGATGAGGAGCCGACGCTACTCTGATCTTTGTCTAGAAGGAACTCAAAATAATGGCAATAAGATTAGGGGTTGATTGTTGGAATTAATCTTTGCAAAATGTTTTTAAAGTTAGGATAGAGTTTGTTTGGCCCATTCTTTAGTTTGTTAGTTTGAGATATAGTCACGTAGTTTACATAGATAAGGTTTGTTGAGATAGATAAGTTTGTAGTTACTCGGTTACGTAATATCTAGTCTATACAAGAAAGAAGATTGCAGAAAAGCTACAAGCCTTGCGCAGCACCAAATCCTCTTAATCTTATGTGCTGTGTTCATGAAAAGATTGTGTAGATTGGGTCTGAATTCCAACAATTTATATTCCATTATTTTGTTACGAAGGACATACCAAAAGGATTGAGTTACAATAATCCAACAGAGTGATATAAATCGATGGGATACAATTTAGAGTTCTAACAAACAAAGTGCAAACTTTTTTCTTTTTATCCACGATGCATTTCAACATACTACTACAAAGAGGCTCATACTAGACAGCTCATCACAGACGGTTTAAATTTCGCATCGTCTGTCATGATTGCGAGACACATCACAGACGGTTTTATACTTGAACAGTCTGTGAAGGGAGCCTTGTCACAGACGGTTGGTTTTATACTTGAACAGTCTGTGAAGGGAGCCTTGTCACAGACGGTTGGTTTTATACTTGAACAGTCTGTGAAGGGAGCCCTGTTTCTCATCTGATTCAATCTTTTCTGCGCATTACGTACTGAGATCGCATGACCTGATAACCATTCTATCCCCTGTTTCTCGTCCGACAACACTCTCCCTGTCAATTCGAGATCCCCTGCCGCTCGTTACAACACTGACGGTTATTAACACAAAACGTCTGTGATAGACTAAGTCTGGGATGAGTCCTGGCATTCACAGACGGTTTTATACTTGAACATTCTATGAAAAGTTCCTTATCACAGATGGTTCCAATAACCAACCGTCTGTGACAAGGCTCCCCTACATCACGAACGGTTTTCAATACATCACAGACTGTTCGTGATGTAGGGGAGCCTTGTCATAGACGGTTGGTTATTAGAACCGTCTGTGATAAGGAACTCTTTACAGACTGTTCCAGTATAAAACCGTCTGTGATGTGTCTCGCAATCATCACAGATGTTGCGAAATTTAAACCGTCTGTAATGAGCTGTCTAGTATGAGCCTATGTGTAGTAGTGCCACATGCATGTGGATTAAATTATAGTTTAATTACTTGACATGTTTGTGCATGCATATCTGATGTGCAGTAGTCTTATTAACTTGAATACATGATTTTATCAAATGCAAGCATAAGCATAAGAACCAATGTGTAGTGAGACGCAAAAATGCATTATTTTCAATGGCATTACTTCATATTGTAAAATACTAAAGCAGAAGACACCCTTGACTCATTTTCACGATCACATGTGTGCGCAATCCAAGACATAGCATATTCCTGCATGCACATATATACAACTAATACATCAATTCATGAAGCCCTCGAAGTGATAACACTGAACAATTCAGGGATTGTTTATTTACAATAATAGTAAGTGGCATTAATACTTTTACCCTCCACTTTATCTAAACAATCCCTGAATGACACATAAAATCCCATGGATTCCTCCTATGTAATAAACATGCTGCTCTAAATTAAGATTAACAGAGCTAGCAAGCTGCTATGTGTTGTTTAGCCCAAATTATAACTAACCACATATACAAATCAAACTAACCATGAACATTACCATGCATACTTCCAACATTTCCAATATATACATTTTCTTACAACATTTCACTAATTACAATATATTATTAAATTTAAGACCAACTGACAGGTTTTGTTTAGCATTGCAATGGCTTTGTCAAAATCACTTACTAATTTTATACTTTAATTTGGATATAACAGTTAAGTGAAAGCATCTTTTTTGGAGGCATAATAGCAAAATCTATAGTTAGTAAAGACTAGTTAGTCAACGCACAAAACATATAGCAACCGCAAACTAGCTCTAAAAGTAAACCTGGGGACACCAATGCAACCAAGTGGTAATGCATAACGTTGTGGTGGTTAAGGCCATGGGTTTAAGTTCCCACTCTCTTGAAATGAAGAGACACAATTCCTTGTTTGTATTATTTTTTTCTTCACTTTATGTACAACCTCAAACGAGTTTTTCAGACATTTTCAATGGCTTTTGTTCACACATTAGTGTTACATGGTAATACCTAGTAGTGGCTACGAATGTTGGTAATAACCCCTAAGATACAATTCGTTCACACATTAGTGTTACATGGTAATACCTAGTAGTGGCTACGAATGTTGGTAATAACCCCTAAGATACAATTCAATATCCCCACGCTCTATCACATACAAATTGATGGTTCAGTATGATAATTAGGGATCAAATCACAATATGCAAGATTATCTCTACTATTCTAAAGCAGCACTTGGTGGCAGTGGTCTGTTCTTCTCACGTCATTAATTGCCGCTTAATTGTCCTGCTTAATTGCCCTACTTGATTGCCCTTCTTAATTGCCCTACTTAATTGCCCTTCTTAATTGCCCTACACAAGAAACGAAGCGTTGCTTTAATTAACCAGCTTTCGCAAGAAACGAAGTGTTTGATTTTGTGAAATAATTTTTTTTTATTTTTTAATCTTTATTTTTCGTTATCAATTTTGTTTTTCGTAGCAACGCACGGGCATGTAACTAGTCTTATTCTAAGTTTATTCTGTAAGATTGATCGAACTGAATAAAACTAGGCATGCACCTTATTTATGGAGGCATGGAGCGCATCACTAGGCACTAGATATGCGGCGAGTGATTGTTAACAAGCTTGTCAAAAGAACTTAATTACACTTACAAATAACCAGGATGATGTATACAACTATACATGCGCTCAAGAAGTTGAGTTAGCAACCAGCGGTCCAGCACCACGTACATGCATGCAAGATTCATGCATCGATGTTAATTTTATGATATAGTTATGGAGGGCAATTGACATGAATAGAGATCATAGCTTTTGCATCTATAAGGTGTGGTCTACCTAATCGTACGATTTCAAGGGGTCAAGGGATATAACTGCAATTGCTGTGGAACACAAAACAACAGCCTGGTACTTCTAAAAACCTTCATCATACCAATAAGCATGCATGAAGGTAAGCTAGCAGTTTAAAAATACCACTTGCCACATATAGACATAATTAAAGCATGCAATATTGGCTCTTCTTTTTTAAAAAATGGTTAAGGTCGAAGTTAGATAGTTTTACCTTATAAATCAACAACAACTTGGTTCTTCGAAAAAAAGCACGCGCACACCTCACACATTTCAACCGAGAAACCAGGTCTATCGTCTGGAAAACTTGCTACTCCGTGTGTTATGTATGTCATGCGTGACTTTGCACAGGAAACTCCTCCAAACTAAAGAGAGGAAAATCCCCAAGCCTATACGAACAAATGGATCGATAATTATCCAACACGTACGTTGAACAATTTAGGACGAAAATCCAAAGATGTGCATTGCACCTTAAGGATTTGTCTGCAACCAGACTAGACAAAAAAAACTTGGCCTATAATCCCAAAATTTTAACTTGCCTCTAAAAAATAGTGAAAACAGTGCTAAGTCTAAATTTTCGGACTTCTATCTTCAAGACATCTCCTGCAATTCACCCGAATTAATGCATGATTTCTGAATAGTTACTTTGAATAACAGTCTTGTGAAGTTTCTTCATCTTCTCAGGAACCCAGAAGCGAGTCAAACATGTGGGGGCGAGGGATTCTGGGACTAGCTACGAGCACCATCAATGGAACAGTAGCTCAACAGCATCCCGCTCCCTTGTTAATTTTTATAAGGTACGTACCCACGCATCTTGAGATTCTAAATTTGTAAATTTTGATTAACAAGTGGTCCAACAACGTATAGATTATATGACACAAAATTAATACCGTTAGATTCGTATTTAAAAGTATTTTTCTATGGTTATAATTTTGTAGCTATAAATAGAGTATTATAAAAAAAATTAATGATCAAAATTCATCTTTAAAAACCGCACCAAATTGAACCGTGTTTTATAAAAAGAGGAGTACATATTTAGAGCCATTAGCAGACAATGCATCGTAGTAGCACTATTACTCCTGTTTCTAATACTGGCGATGTGAGGTGTTAATTATGAAGAACAGGAAGGACAGCAGACAGCAGAAGTTAACTGACCTGATGATAAGGGAAATGGCAGCAGATCTGTACATATCGCCATACCGTGCTCTCCAGTCTCCACCATCAAAACTCCAAGTTCCTGCCTCTTCCTCTCCCTCTCCCTCTTGCCCATATTCTACTCTACTCTACCTGTGTACTCTCGTGCTTAATTCAACTGTACCCTGCAAACAATAGAGAGGGAAAAAAAAGAAGAGAAAGAGGAAGGAGTACATAGATCCGGTCAAGAACCCATGGATCGATCCACTACATCCAGTAGATTCCTGCGACGATGCTACTAGTACTGTAAATTCGCGTGTTCCGAGATACATCAATGGCACAATAGGAGCAGAAAAGGCGTCCCTGAGGGAGGGAGTAGGCTCCTCGGAAAAGATGAACGGAGGCCAAGGGAGGGAAAACCACGACCAAGTACAGGCACTAACTAGCGAGCTGCCCAAGTCCACTTCCCCATTCCCATCGCTCAAATCAAACAGTGGCATGCTGAGAAAAGAACTCGGCAAAACGACGCAAAGAAAACACACACAAAGATGAATGATATATCCGCTCATCCGCTTGTGAAATGTGAGAACACGGTGCTGCTAGCACATGAGGTACAAGATCCATGTGTGCGCGCGGGCGACAGTACGAGGGGCTTGAGCACGGCGGAGGAGGGCCGACCGGCCGGGGGCTCAGAGAAGGCCTGAAAGCCAGGGAGCTGGAATGCTGGATGACAGACAGAGCAGTGAGCACGCGGCCGCGACGGCACATCCGCCGGTGCCGTTCCGCCCGGCCGTGTGCTCACTCTCTTCTGTCACCGCGCGCGCGCGCCCCCGGCCGGCACCATCCTGCTCGCCGTCGCCGCTTTATTTATCGCGACGCCCCACTACATACCTCACGCCGCGCGCGACGGCCGAAACGACGGAGCCCATGAGCTAGATATATAGAAAGACGCAGAAAAGAAGGGTATTAATCTTGGCGAGGGATCGAGGAGGAGGTGTGTACCGGCCGTGCGGATCTATATAGGGTTTCTTGCCCTACAGATCCGGACGCGCTGTGATCCGGACTGCCGGCCCGGGAGGACGTTCGCGCGTGAGATTTTAGGGTTTCTTGGCCTCAGCCGCGGCGTACACCGTGCCATGAGGTGGAAGCTACGGTGCGGTAGCTAGCTCGGCATCGCCGGCTGGCGTCTCTAATTTGCTCCAAAATTGGGGAATTAGCTCGGTGGTGGGGTTGCTGCAAGAGATAAGGGCATATATATATATATATTAAAATGGAGGTAGGGGCACGACACGACGGAGCACATGCCCATCGCAGTGAGCGTTTTATTATTGGTATATATATATATATATATATATATATATATATATATATATATATATATATATATATATATATATATATATATATATATACTAGTTACATGCCCGTGCATTGCTACGAAAAACAAAATTGATAATTAAAAATAAAAAAAATTATTTTACAAGATCAAACATCTATCTTTAACGCTTCGTTTTTGCAAAAGCTGGCTAATTAAAGCAACGCTTCGTTTCTTGCGTAGGGCAATTAAGCGGCAATTAATGATGTGGGAAGAACGGACCACTGCCACTGCTGCTTTAGAATAGTATATATATATATATATATATATATATATATATATATAGAGAGAGAGAGAGAGAGAGAGAGAGAGAGAGAGATGGTTTAAGGTTGCAGGATATACGTGGACGGCTGGTGTGTAGTAAATCACATCGAAGATCCCAGTAAAATTCTACTGCTGTATACTATTTGATGTAGCTTGGCCCTTGGCCGGGCAAATCGATGGAGGTGAGCTTGAGAGTAGTAGTAGCAACCGCAGGTGTTAGAGCTAGCGTGCACTTTCGGTCGAATATGCATGTAATTGTGCATGCGTATACAGTCAGGGGCGGAGCTAGCATGTGGCTCAAACCTCGGGCTGGCTTCTTATTCTTAGACTTGGACGAAGCTAGTTCATAGCCTAAGCTAACATGTCTCAATGCATTTTGATTCGAGGCCTCGGGGCACGGTTTAGGTGGTTTGAGACCTGTCTCTATCACAACGTACAGTAGTAAGGGTCTGTTTGGCAACAAGGTTTTGCAAAACTATGGTTTAGAAATTGTCATGACATAAAAACTATGGTTTTACCAAACCCCATAGAAACCATGGTTTTTCTTGGAACTCCCAACTGTTTGGCTACAAAGTTTTTGTTTGACAAAGTCTTGGAACAAGAGTTGTTTTGGCACTAGCACTCAGAAAATTTTGCCCAAGACCAAAGTTTCCAAAACAGAGAAAAAATCATGGTTTTGTGGAAACCATGGTTTTTAAAACAGAGTTTTTTGAATGGCTACCAAACACCTCTTGGTTTCTAAAACAGAGTTTTTCTTTAAAACCATGGTTTTGTCTCGAAACTATGAAAAAACTTTGTTGTCAAACATGCCCTAAATCTCCTTACAGTCATCAAAAGAATACTCCCTCTGATTATTTTTTGAATGATCTTGTTCATAAATGTAAGACTTGAATATAGATTTAATGAGGTATTTCCTTTTATACCCCTATTTATTCTCTCACAACCATATGCATTTATTCATTACCACCCACACAAAATAAATCTTCCATCTTCCAAGATAAAGTGAGGGCATTTAAGTCATTTTCTCTTATACCTTTCACAATTTCAATGCAATCTTAATCTTTGTGCCAAGTCAAATTACGCCTTATAAAAAAATAGAGGGAGTATCATTTTGGACATTAATATATATAATCTTTAAATATAGTTTGATTTCTATTGTAATAAATTTATACTCTCTTAGTTTAAAAATATAATGTTCATAGTTTGAATCCTGTTGTTTAGAAATATAATGCTTGTATGTAGATTTAATGATATTTTTTTTCTACACTACCCCCTCATCCATATGTATTTATTCATTGCCACCGACACAAAGTACTCCCTCCGATCACAAATAGTAGTCGTTTTGGATATTGACATGCATGGTCCGCAAAACTCAACTTTGACCAATAATTTTTACTGTAATATATTTTAACAATCCAATAAAATTATAATATACACATCATTTTCATCCATCCAATCTAAATATTTAAAAAGATATCGATAGCTAAACTTTTAAAAGTTTGACTGCACACATCCTAAACCGACTACTATTTATGACCAAAGAGAGTATTATCTTTCATCTTTCAAGACAATAAAGTGGGGTATCTAAGTCATTTTCTCCTATATCTTTCTCAATTAATTTCATAACAACCTTAATACTTGTACAAAGTAAAAATATATCTTATACTTTTATGAAAGTATTTTCAAGGTAAATTTATATATGCCATTTTCATTGTTCAACTTATACATTGAAAACGATATCGACAACTTAAATTTAGGAAGTTTGATTGTATTTATTCTAAAATAGTAATATTTTTTGAGAAAGCACAACTTTGGATATACCTGCAGGCCGATGGAGTTGACATATGAAGTCTTGGCGCGAGATCCATGCAAATGCATATATTTCTATGGCTAATTTGTTTGAGTTTCTAGATTATGGATTCTGGATTATACAAGAAGTTGTTTCTAATAATAGAAGAATCGGGTCGAGTCGGCTGCGATTTTTAGGTTTCGAACTAGGTCGGTGAGAATCAGCAAAAATAAGTGAGAATCAAGTTACAGCTGGATTCTAATTCTACGTAGAGGACAGCTTCTGATTCTCAGAGAAGTATCCAAAATCCTTCTGTTCGATAAATAATCCATTTTTTTAAGCAGAAGTTGTACGTGTAGAAGCTGAAACGATCATGCTTCGAAATTGGTACACAATGATATTAGATGAACACCGGAATTTCGTAAAGACTAGGTAAAACTTCATTATCTTTAGAAATTTCATATAGCATTACATTTTAAGGGTCAATTTGCGGTTGTTGCGCGGCATCGTACATAGAATCAACTACTCCCTTCAGTCACAAATAGTTGTTATTTTGGATATAGCTATAATCAAACTTTTAAAACTTTAACTATCAATATCTTTTTAAATATTTAAATTGGATATATAAAAATTATATGCGTAGATTTGTCTTGGATATATATAATTCATAATATTATAATTTTATTAGATTTTATAAATATATTATAAAAAAATTAGTGATCAAAACTGTATTTTAAAGATCGTGTTGATATCCAAAACATAACTATTTATGCCCAGAGTGAGTACTAGTTAGTTAACAAAACTTTATTAATTCATAGAAGTGAATAGTTGATTTTAATCGCACATAGAATCTAGTACTAGCTAGTTAAGAAAACTTTATTAATTCTTAAAAGTGGATAATTGATTTTAGTTTATTTATGTACTCCACAAGAGAGAAGAAAAAATTATTGCACAACATCTAGAGACAGTTGTTGTACAAACTGGATTTTAGCTTACTATTAGCCTGTAGTGTTTTGCTATTGTACTTGCCTCAAGAGACAACTGAAGTGACACTATTGGAGATGCCCTAAGGCGTATTTTGACTTCACATAAGGATTAAGATTGCGTTGAAATCGAGAAAGATATGAGAGAAAATAACTTAGATACCCGCACTTAATTGTCTTGGAAGATAAAAGATATACTTTATATGGATGGTAATGAATAAATACATATGGTTGAGAGAATAAATAGGGGTGTAAAAGGAAATACCTCATTAAACCTACGTGCAAGTTTTATATTTGTGAACAAATTCATTTAAAAAATCAATTTTATAAAAATAAACGAGAGTACTTAGATAGTACCGTGTCCATCAAAGAAGTTACACAAAATATGCAGTGTTCAGAGCATCGTGGAAAAGAACTGACGTCCGATGAGATGCATGGTGCACGGGGGGCGGCTCTGCCTGAATTAGATCCAACGGATGCATGTCTGGACGTACCGTTGCGCCGTTCGTTAGCAATCAGCAGAGCACAGGCAAGATGTCGCAACAAGTTGGAACAGAGGATCAAGGGGCGCCGTGGGCTGCTGCCACAGAGGATCAAGGGGCTCGCTCGTAGTACTGCGCTAGCAGCAGCCCAATATTCTGGGAATTTGCAACGTTGTAGCCCTGCAGCGATTTGACAGTATACCAGGCGATGCGCGCCCCGATCGACGCCGTAGCCGAGGCTGCAAAAACAGCCTATTTAGCGGCATGCCTCCCCCGTGGATTCTCTGTCAGGAGTACTCGGGAGCATGCCTGCACCTCTCCAACCCCCAAGCGAAAGCACCCCTTCGCTAACCGTTCCGTTAACACCAAGATAGTATCTAATAATAATTACTCCCAAGCCCGAAGCTCAAAATGAAACAGTACTGGTCCATGTACAACTAGTACTCAACAAATTAGCATAGGCCATGGCGTCCGGTACAAGAACAGAAATAGTACCGGTGGTCCCGTACCAAAAGTATATTTCGCTGTATTACACGATTAATTATATCCTTATTTTTACGTGTAGCAGCCCACCGAATCGGATCAGAGTTTTATGAGATACGGTATAAACATGCACGGTATCAAGAATGAAGAATATGAATATCATATAGAGAGCCAAAATTAAGACGTTGAAGTAAGCACGACGAGAGAGAAATACTCGGCGAAACTGACTGTAAATTCTTTAAGAACGACCTCAAAAGAGTACAAAGTTATTGTTGCTGCGAACATCTTAGGAACCTCGATCGGATTATTGCCATATACAAGAATCTAGTGCTGCAGAATAACATACCATTTAAACCCCTCGTGCACATTTTGCTTTGGATGAGTTGGTTTGTGGTTTCTTGGTTACATAGGTTCTCCAAGACTACCCCATGCATTTATATAGCTCCCTTAGTCCTCCTCCAAAGTAAATTAGGACTCATCTAGCACAACTTTTCCAAATCCTAAAATACTAGATATAAATCAACCATAATTAACAATCTTCACCTCGACTCTTATCCATTGAAGTCATCATGCTCCTCCAAGAACTCGCTCTAAGTCGGCTCCGCATTTTTTTCCACCCACCTTTGGGAGTACCCCCACCACAAGAGCTCATGCACATCACCGCAAATGTGTGTGTTGGTGTTGGAGTTTGGTCTTCTCGACCCTTCACATGAGATCATTTTCTTTGTGTAGTTTGGTTAACCACACCTACTGTTCGTACAATCCTCAATGCCATAGGTTTGTACTGCCTTCGAGCTTCATCTGCTCATTGGTACCACGTGGATGATCCCACCAAGCCTTTCTTTTTATAATAGCCCGCGCTTTCGCCTTTGCACCTGCTAGATTTTGCAACCGCCCTTACAGTTTTGCATGTAACTGTAGTTAATATGCGATTACCTACCGTTGATGACACAGTTTTTTTTCCTGATCAGGATTTTTATCAAACCTCCAATTGATTGCTCTTTCTTTAGTTTTACCCATCAATCGGTATCCTCTAGTGCTCCAAGTACTTTTCATGATTACATGTCCTTTGTAAGTAACTCACATTACTTCACCTCAAAGTGATACCTCACAACCTTCGAATTCAAGTGACATCATAGATATTATATTTTCTTTAAGCTGGGAACATATTGAACTCCTATCAATATGTGATGTGTCACCTCAGTTATTGCATACTCCTTGCAATCCATCAAGTGAACAATTCGATGTGCCGAGTATAGAGATCATTCGTCAAATATCTTATTCGCCGAACATATATGGAAGCAACAACCTGAATCTAATATACATTCATAAGAAGTACCTGATTAACTGTTGATAAGTTCGTTCGAATTATCTTTTCCTACCACCATTGAGCATGCAGCCTTCATTTGCTTCAAACACGGACAATCTTTATCATATGACATTCCTCGTCACATACATAGTAGACACGTGTGCCCTTACTTTTGCCCTTGTTCTTCCTACTTCCTATAACTCTTGCGTTTGCAACACCTACTGCAACTAATACTTAATCACTCGATGATGAAGATGGAGATAGCTTTTTTAAGGGCTCTGCCTCCAATAGATATACAACTTCCTCGTTGAAGTTGAGAGTACTTTTTTCGATGATAATATTCATCACTAATTGTTCCCAAGATGGTGGTGGACATGATGCCAATCTGATGACCTTGTTGTTCTCCTCTTTTTTTTATCCACACTAGTCAGTTGCGTGATAAGATGTTAAGACATTGAGATGGTCAACAAATCGTGTAGCTTCCTCCATGCGCAACCTGTACAATTGTTGCTTTAGTACCAACCGATTTATCAACAACAATGCCATATATAATTGTTCTAAGTCATTCCATAATTTTTTTTTTTTGTGAATTCTTCTTTATCTTTGTGAGACCCTCCCTTTTATGCTACAGTGTACCACAAAAGAAATGTTCTAACGTGCATCTATGCTAGTCCCATGATCAGTAGCTAGCACACACTTCCACAAATTGAAACAATAGCCATACAAAAGTTGCACAATTTATTACAGCAGAAGTTATTTTACATATAATATTACATAAACAAAAGTATAACAGCAGTGAAAGCATTTCATCTTGTAGTATGCCATGAAGCACAGTATTCCACAGTCAACTGACAAGGTGAACACTAGAAAAGATCATCGTTATCAAACCTGTTTCCTGCGTTAATGTACGATTCTTCGGGTATATCTGATTTTTCAACTAAAAATAATGTAGATAGCAAGTTGGTTACAAAAAGTACTAGCAAGACTTTTGCAAAACCTAAAATACATGCAGCCTGGTTCAAATGAAAGGCTACTATAGTTATTTTGTATAAAGCTAAATTTGAAATGTAAATACGGAATAATAGATTGAAAGCCTAAATTTAACAAAAATAATTTAATATATAAAATAACAAGTATGAATAACATAAATGTAACAACTAACTCACAGCCCTTCGTGAGCAAACTCATAGTCCTTCGCGAGTATTAAAGCATCCAATGCCAACACATGATAGAATTTAAATATCATAAAGTAAATTTAACAATGTAATCCAGTTCCATACTAGTATCCTATGTTATGAAAATAAAAAACATCTAACTATGTGATGACTTTACCAAGTGCTCATGATCGCGAGCGCGGCTAATCGTTTAGTTTTAACTGTACAGAAGTGTACTACTTTCCTATAAGATATAATCAACTCCTTTTGCCACACGCTTATCACACTTCCTTAGGTGTGCAGTAGAGAGATTATAACATAACTGTTAAATTATCTAGCCCTAACTTTGCACCAGATCAGTGATGATAAATACTTGCTATGGCAGCAGAAGTCAATAGCCATACCCACAGTACTCATGATGGTTTCGCACCCCATCTCCCTCATTCTCCCCATAGCCAGACGTACACCATTGCACCATTATGCATTTACCCACACCTCAGTGTGGAAGTCCCTTATCATTGTCCTTGTGTGCACTAGCTTGATCCGGGAATAGTGCAGTTATACACAGAGGGTTCGAATATGGAAATTCGGTCCCGACAATCAGTCTATCTGTGAAGAGAGAGAGAGAGAGAGAGAGAGAGATCACCACAACATAATTCTTTATTCAAACAAGAGACTGAATCAGATCATAATCACTATTGCTGAGTGAAGTTTTCTTGCGATAATCACTACAAGATAACATGGATTTCCCGGCGTTTATTTTACACGGCGTTTAATCTAAACGCCCCTAATAAGGCTAAAGCCGGCGTTTTTTATCATTCGAGGCATTTAATTCCCTGGCATTTATAAATGCCGGGTTAGAGTCTACCACGGCGCTTATAAATGCCAGGGAATTCCACTCTATACCGGCGTTTATAAATGCCGGGTTAGAATCTTCCACGGCGTTTATAAACGCCGGGGAATTCCACTCTATACCGGCGTTTATAAACGCCGTTACTGATCTTTCCACGGCGCTTATAAACGCCGGGGAATTCCACTCTATACCGGCGTTTATAAACGCCGGGTTACAGTCTTCCACGGCGCTTATAAACGCCGGGGAATTCCACTCTATAACGGCGTTTATAAACGCCGGGTTACAGTCTTCCACGGCGCTTATAAACGCCGGAGAATTTCACTCTATACCGGCGTTAATAAACGCCGGGTTACAGTCTTCCACGGTGCTTATAAACGCCGGGGAATTCCACTCTATACCGGCGTTTATAAACGCCGGGTTACAGTCTTCCACGGTGCTTATAAACGTCGGTATAGAGTGGAATTCCCGGCGTTATAAGCGCCGTGGTAGACTCTACCACGACGTTTATAAACGTGAATATACCACACCGGGGAATTTGAAAGAATTGAATTTAAATAATATTATATTTGAAATAATTGAAACTAATATTCCATTTGCAATAATTTCTGTCCAAATATTTCATTTTCGATGATATTTTGTCTAAAATTTCAAATTTTGTCCGAAAATTCAATTTTTGTTGATATTTTGTTTGAAAATTCAAAAATTTTCGAACATCTGATTTTGTGACACTTATCAATTTCAGATGATACTTTTCGTAATCTTTCCAATTAGCCTAAGAACGCCCCAATTGGAAGTACGAGTCAAAAGTTATGTCTATTTTAAGAAATATGCTCGGATTTCGTATTTGCAAACTAGAATTGGTGCCCAAAAGAATATAATTGGAGATCTTATCGTATGATGATTTTGCTTAATTACCTCAATAATTTGCTAATTTGAAATAATTGAAAATAGGTGTTCGGGTGTTTAACGGGGTTAAGGGGAGGAGGGACGCATTATATATCAGATGTGATCATACCACCACTAAAGTACTAGATCTTATAAAAACTCTGAAGTTAAGCGTGCTTGGACAAGAGTAGTAATAAGATGGGTGACCTCCTGGGAAGTCATTGTGCACCTCTGATTTTAAATGCCACGAATAAAGGGATCCCCATCGCTTGTAAACGCCATAAATAGAGAGAACTCCGGCACTTATAAAGTGCCATGATAGAGGAAACCCCGGCACTTATAAACGCCGGGTTATAGGCTTCCACGGCACTTATAAACGCCGGGTTATAGAGGCTTCCACGGCACTTATAAACGCCGGGTTAGAGTCTTCCACGGCACTTATAAACGTCGTGGATAATTAAGCGCCGCCAATTACTTTTCCTGACACCATTTTTCTTGACGCCATGTAAACGCCATCTAAAATCTTTTTAAGGCATTTATAAGGTTTTAAAGGCATTTATAGGCGCCATTAGAAGCCCGACGTGTTGTAGTGAATTTAGGATGTGCATGAAAGGGAAGAGGAGGGCAATACAAGCCAAACCAACTTAAACCACAAGCATAAATGAAGCACTATTTTATCCTATGATACAAAATAGAAAAGATTACGTAGCTTACATCACACACATACGCACAAAATATGATGTTTTTGTTTGCTGGGAAATTGAAAGGAAAACTTTTCAGCGCAATGAAGAATTAAAAAATTCTCTAATCTATTGATGTCAGTACACACAAGTAACTCTAAATTCGCCAGTTACAAAGAGCCTTCTAAATTCGGGTATCCAAATGGATAGTAGTTATCATAAATTCATATTACTAGCAGTTCTAGGTAAGATTATTCTTAACATTTTGTCCACCAAGTTAATGGTTCTGATTCTTATTCTTCTTTTACATTTAGATTTAACAAAAAAAACTCTTGAGCATGCATTGCTCTGAACATGCATGTTCACATCAGGAAGCCATCGGTCCAGTTGGGTATGAACATGCCTGCTCAAAGAAAATACTCAAAAAATTTCTCCTAAATGAAAGACACTTGTTTATAACCACGCCAAGTGAAATTTCTCCTAAATTTGTCACTAAGCATAATAGCAATTCCATAGGAGAATGAACAAACATTTATAATTGCACATAAGGATTGTATATCTATTCAAAATACAAAAGGCCACCAAGCTGTGTTCAAGGTTTCTTCTATGTGTGTGTTCTTTTTTAGAGTTGTATGTAGGAAAAGGAAGATCATAAGTTCATGACAGGGGCAACTTGTCTTGTTCCTTTCATTTCAAAAGTTCACACTTAAGAGAACTAAATGGACATGCATGAAAGAAGCTTCACTTGTCATACACAAAAGAGTAACCAAGAAAATATACAATTATAGAGCACTAGTACACAAGCACCTTCGTTTCTACATTTGGGGTAGATAATTCATGCATTAGTAGTTTAGTACACAAGCATCATCAGTTATACACTATCACAACTGAAAAATTCCTCATGTAAACAAAAAACATGCCATAATGTTTCAGAGCTACCAAGTACTAATTAGTAATTACTGTATCTATACATTTTGCCAAGCACAGATGCCTTTTCTTCCAATGCAGTACTGCTAGTGCTAACTATTCCCAAACTAATGCCTATCCTAAAAATTGAAATCTTAGGTGTTTGCCAGAAAGTTAGCTTTAATTTCTACCTTGTTGGTTGCTTAGATTATGAGATCTTGCCAAAGAGGGCACCATGCAGAGTCGCTGACAAGATAGCGGCGCTGCATCACTGAAGTCACACTGTCTGGCACTCCAGCCTGCCTGCTTGTTGGCTGATGGCGCCTGGAGGGTGGAGGCGCGAGGGGATAAACCGATGGGTAGGGGCGGAGCCGTGGAGGGCGGTGGCCGGAGAACAGAGGTAGGGGTGGAGGGCGGCAGCAGGAGAGCAGAGGTAGGGACAGAGGGTGGTGCGGGAGGGGCGGAGGTAGGGGCAGACGACGGCAGCGGCGTGTGTGTGAGTCGCATGACACCCGTGCCGTCGGGACTTAGCAGACTCGGGAGCAGGAGGATAGGGTTTGCCTTGTGGCTTACTGAATTAATGGCTTAGTGGCTTGTGGCTTGTACCAAATGGCCGAACGAACGAGTTAATGACGGGGGCACTGGTCAACAAGATTCAGATAGATATCTGAGTAATATTTTCAGATATATTCGAAAGCATCTCGAAATATATCGATCCGACAGATAGTAATCTCTCGAATCCGAATTCAAAAGAAATCTAAAATAAATTCAAATAAAAAATTATCTGAATTTGATTCGAATACATCTGATCGGTCGATCGGACAGAAACTATCTAAATTGATTGGACCCTAATATTCGTTGCTGCCGGTGGTGGTTAGCTAGGCCAGCGTTAACGGATCTCCAAGTGGGACACCACGTCCCTGCATAATTTCTGAAGGATTCAGACTCCGACGAATGCATGGCCCACTGAAAGTTTCTCTGGGACTCGTAGTACTACCAAGGTTCAAAATTTTGTTTTAGGTCAAATCTTGTCAATGATTGAAATCTGATTTTTCGTCGAGATCTCGTTATTTCGGACGAAATCCGGACGAAATTCAAAAGATAAAATTTGAATCCAATTTTTTGTTGAACCGAAATTACCGGGATTTCGGTCCAATAACCGAAATTTTGGATTTAGTTCCAATAACCGAAATTTCGGTTCAAATAGGCGAGATCTCAGCCAAATTAAAATGGGAAAAAAGTACGCAAAATTCGTTATTTTTTTTGAAATTTTTTGTGTATGCTTTTGACATATCATTACATATTTCTATGTAATCTGTAGATAATGATCAACCTTGAGTAATCTGTAAAAAATTATAGAGTGAAAAGTACTATAAAATGGTATCCTGGGGCTAGAAAAAAAAGGGAATTTTTTTTTGAAAATAATCATGAAAGAATTTATGTGACATTCCTATCTATTTGAATGAAATTTACTAAGTTTTTGCACATAAAATACCGTACACAACCAAATTTCGACAGCATTTCGTCTGATTTTTTGATTTGATCACTTTAACCAGGCAACATAATATGATCACAAATGATAAACATTTAAATTACATTCACAAACATCATGCGTTCCATCCATCACAAACATCATGTGTTCCATCCATCACAATTTGTTTCATAAATACCGTTCTTATTTTCCGAGTTCTTAAAATTGTGCATAATAGTTTACATACGTTGTTAGAAGCCGTGCGTAGCTTCCGATAACTGATATAATGCTATGTGCGTTGGACCGTCTCATGATAATCCCATGGTCCCATCGAAAACCCAAGCACCAACGAATCATTTTATAGTACTGGTTCTACGTGTATAGAGCCATAATCCTTATAAATGTACGTAATGCTAGTAACACAAAGATGATCTTGTCCTTTTTTGAAGCCATATTGTTTTGCGAGGCTGTCTATTGTTGAAAAATTAGTGCTCCTTTCATTCTTTTTTAATTGATGTTTTTGATATTTGATGGTTTTTGAGATGCGATTTTGACCGTTGCCTTTTATAACTTTTCAATAAGATATACTAATAAAATTTTAATATTAGAAAAGTATTTTTGCTGATAAATCTAATAATATAATTTTCATATAGCCAATCTAGACAGTTTTAAACTTATTGTCGATCAAATTTTAGAAAGTTTGATGATACAGATTCTAACATATCAAGTAAAAAAGAAGGGAGGTGAAATTCTAACATATCAAGCTAAAAATGTCAACAAAATTTAAATGACTAAAAATGCGATAATAGTTTTGCCTTCCGATTGGTAGACGATAATATCATTCCTCGTTAACCCTTTCCATGCACTATATGTGAATTGTATTTTACATTTTACTACTACTATCATTATTATTATTATGGACTAGCAATTAGGATCCAGCGGAGATGAGGAAGGAGGATGGCGGCGGTGAATGCAGACGGTAAAGATGTGACTTTAAAATAAGAATTTAGCAATTTTAATTTTGTGGTGGTAAAAAATCATCAAAGATATGGAAAATGACTTGAAGAATCCAATCCGGTCAAACTCTGGTCAAATCCAGTCAAATTTTGGTCAAATTTCGGTAAAAAAACCGAGATCTCGGTCAATTTCACCGGGATTATGAAACTTGGAGATCTGAAAACCAAAATTTCGCAGGATTTCGGCGAGAATTTAAACCGCGAGTACTACGTACGTCTTGGGCCCTCGCTGTGTTGCTAAGAAAAGGCCGCTCGTCAATGGCACAGTATATCTGTCACCAGATCATGGACTGCCATCCTGTCAATCTATGATTCTGACTTGACAGCAAAGAGAGAGAGAGAGAGCGCGCTAATTGCGTTCTTGTTCTTATGTCCGACGCCATGGGTAGGAATCGGGCCTAGTTATTGTCATTGGGCTCAATTCAAAGTCTAGGCATCAATATTAGGTAGGCCTGAGTACAACATCTGGCCGGCCTGAGATTGCTGAGCTCCCCGTGTTGCTGATTAACGTACGCGTGAGGAATTTGTCCCCTTTATTTCCAAAATGTCCTGCTTTTATTTGCTTTATGAAGTAGGTAAATTAATCAACATATGTCATGTCTTTGGCCCATCACCACTCACTTCCCAGAAGTGGAACGCAAGCTAAGCAGATGACAAGGCAGGCAGACATCATGATCGACATCGACAGAGCAAATAAAACCTTCCAGGCGTGGGATGGCCCCTTGATGATTGATGATGTTGGGAATAGTCCTGAGTGTACTGCAGTCCAATGATCTGAGATCTGAACGTGCTAAATATGACGGTCTGGTGATAGTTGTTAGAGATGTCAATTGGGCAGAAACACTTGATCACATATAGATGAGCTCCTGCTATAGTAATGCTCAGAGGCAAAGCACGTAGCAACAATTCACAGCAAAACACAAGAAGGCAAAAGAACACAAGAAAGCAACAGAACACAGCTCCTGGAGAGTTCGTGATTTTGGTGTTGCAATCAGACTTTTGCTACTTATTCTGCTTTGCCTGTGTATGGCTTTTATAGACAAAAAAAAACATGTAGCAAAAGTTGGAAACGAAATACTAGTTATAAAATTAGAGGCCATACACAGCCATACAGATCAGGCATGTATGGAAAAAACTAACGCATACATGGAAAGAGAATCAACGCGTAGCGTGAATAGTGGAAGGGACGCAACAAGATTTGCCAACAGATAAGAGACAGAAATGGAGTAGAGGCTCCGGTTCATAGTTACCAGATTCGCTATAAATTTTGCGAATTGTGGATCGGATTCGTTAAATCCAAACCGGTCTATGGTACATAATTCATATTTACAGTAAAAATTAGAAGAAAAAAATAGCAAACTATAAACCCGAATTATTTATCTCAATTTAAACAAACCGCGTTTCTGATAATTATCCTCCAGTTGTAAGTCCACTCGGTTCCATTCCAATCCAATGAGTCTCGCGTTGCATGAGCAATTCTGCATGACGATCGACTCGGCGACTCATGCAGTATACCACACACTCGTACTCACCAATTCTAGCGTGCGTGCATCCGTTGATTCAGATAGTTAGGCTTGTATCGATGTATGGAGCTCACACGGATGGGTATCCGTATTGTGGTGCTCTTTAGTGCGCCGCAGTATGCGCTTTGCATATGAAGTATTTCCATCTAGCTGGATCTAGATGGATTTGGTCCCATCTCCCATTCAATGTTACAATATGAGTGGTATAGTTTGACCCAGCTTCATTCAAGTACCGGCAAAAATTCAAGCAAGTTTCAGCTCAAGCAAAGTATTCGTACAGTAGTTTGCTACTTCAATTCTGATGCTGATGCTATAACCAGCCTCTCATATAGAACAATCCTAAGCTAAGTACTAACCTATATATCACCGATACACGATACCGGTAAGATTCCGACCGTACGGTAAGTATATACCTAATAAAAATTTTAAATAATGCAAATTGGCCATAAGAGATTTAAAACAATAATTTGTTGATTACCTTGATGAAAAGTGAAAACCTTATCACAAAATGTGCTTTCACTTTAGAATAGCTTCCGGTAATAATCTTACCATAAAATAGACATTCTAATTTTGTATTTTCTCCTAAATGACCACCAATTTTCTCAACATTAATTTCTAACATGCCTAGAGGAAATCTAGCATTCTCATTTCGTTCACCAACAGCAGACGAATTCACACTACCACTGCCACTGCCAGTTCCTTGTGAATTTGGAATTTGAGAGATTTCAGTTGTCATTCCTAAAGCAAAAGGCTAACCTAATTAAGAAATTACAAATAGGATACACTAAAGAAAAACAGAGCAGCACTCACTTTGTTGAAGAGCAGCAGAGCAGTCGGTGACTGCAGAAGTGCAAAGGTGGGCTGGCGGCGATTCATTGGGAGGTGCACTGGCCTCGGCTGCAAGACAAGGGGGGAGGCAGAACAGAAGGAGGTGGCAAAGAAGGGGGACGTGGCACAGAAGGGAGGGGGAGTCGGCCGGCGGAGAAGTGGGAGGCAACGATATTTGTGGCTGCGGTTGGAGAAGGGGGAGGCCGAGAGATTTGCGGTGGCGGCAGGAGAAGGGGGAGGGGGCAGCGTGATTTACGGCGGTGGGAGAAGGGGAAGGCGGCGGTGCAATTCGTGGGAGAGACAGCAACGCCGATTTGTCGAGGAGGTGTTGGGAGCTGGATGCTGCGCAAGAGGCAACGATGATTTGTGGGAACAGAGGCGCAGCGGCAGCGATTTGTGGGGGAGGCGCGGGAGCTAGATGTGTCGATGCTGTGCAACGAGGAGAAAGGGCTACGAGGGAGAAATAGTTTTGTAGGGTTAGGATTGATGAGCTGGAACAAGCTTTTCCTTTGTTTGGGCGTTGCGTTATGGGATTGAGAAAATCGGGGAGTATCGTGGAGTATCGGAGAAGGATAGGGATTTTTTAATTAATTTTTAATATCGATTTTCACTGATCCGGTATCGGGGAGGATCACAGAGGTTCGGAGTATCCGATAGGTATCTGATACCGGTACAACACTTTCATAAAGAATCGGTGATTCATAGGCAATAACCAATGAGCAACAACTGGCTCTTTTTCCCTGAAATACTGTCCATGTTTTGGGCATTCCCTGAAACACACATACCTGGCGTTCAACATGTCTACGAATTTTATTACTGACGAAGCTTGCTCTCAATCTGCATCTTCTGTACTCTAGTTGTCTGGAACTCCGGATAACTGCCAGCTGCTTTCAGATCTCTGCAGAACAGCCTGCCTCCTCCACAAAATAAAGTAGATATGTATCAATAATTTCCATCATAATACTACCATGTAGGCTTTACTCTCAATGTGCCAACATATTTCTCGTGTAGGCTTTACGTCAAGTATACACATTTTTTTATAGAAAAAAATCCATGAGGTAGGGCGGCAAGATAAGCTTCTGCGGCACCACTCCAACCTGTCGTGTGCCTTCCATTCCAAGTTGAAGTATAGGATAAGAAGTTGGACTAAATATGCACATAAGTGCTAGTACTACCAACTCCAAAAAAAAGCAAAAGCTCACCAACTTACTTCTCCATTGGCCCAGCCTGATTAGTATTAGACAGCAGTCGCTCACTGATGGATGAAGCTGCCTCACATTGGGATGGGAGCACCAGTGGCAATCTTGCTGCTACTGGCAGAGCAAGGACCATAGTTCACCACCTCTAAGGACTGCATCTAAACTTCTACAACAGAGCAGAAATCAGATTGTACATAATAAGCTGTTCATCTGGATTTGGTTTTTAACTTCTTTCAAGAAAGGAAGCTAGCAATTTCCCAAGGAAACAATTTTCAAAATAGATGAATAGATCTGTGGAATATAGATGGCCCCGGCCCAAGCAACATTCTGGAAGAGATGGACAAACAAGACAGCCAAATCTGTCCTTCATTCACTAGAATAAAAAGGCAGGCCCCCTGAGCAGAGCTCAGCTGGATTTGACAGTATGGGACCTTACCATTAAGTGCACAAGAAGAGATCTTTCGGTGCTTAAACATTCAGATACTTAGATGAGAATCAATGTATAATGATTTTGACAGAACAACATCTGACACTGACAACAGATGCCCGTCTGTTCCTCAGTGCATTTCTATTAGCAGTGCCTCCCATTTATCCTCTGTAAAATAACATGTCGCCGAGCAGAAAGGAACGAAAAATTCAGTACCAGCTGCCTAAGGACAATTAATGCATTGTACGATTCTTCTTGTCTGTGTTAGAAACGAAGTGCTTGGGTACATTCCAATCCTTCAGTTGCAGGAACCATTCTGAGTATTTCTTGAGCACTCGCAAGATGCAAGAGCAAAAATGCAAAGGTACAAATGAAGTCACCAACAAAAGCAGCAGAGCAGACTACACTCCACTGACGATCAGATGATCGGCGGCGGCGGCGTCTCCCAGACGTCGAACACGTTCTCCTCGTTGTGCAGGGCGAAGAGCCGATCGCCTCCAATGGAGAAATCGCAGATGGCGCCGCCGCAGCTCCGCCTCAGCGTCGACGTCAGCACGTACTCGGGGCCACTGAACACCGAGATGCTGTCGTTCATTGAGGAGAAGAGCTGCCCGCCGTGCGTGGCGAGCTTCGGGTAGCAGCTCTCCTCGCCGGGCACCTTCCGGTTCATGAGCTTGCTCCGGGAGCTCCACCGCACGGCGCCGGTGTTGCTCCTGAGGTCGAGGAACCCGAGGTCGTCGTACTGGTTGATCACGCAGACTGACCGCTCGTCCTCCATGGCGATGGCATGGAGCACGCGCTTGTCCGCGAGCGACGCGGCCGTGCCAGCATCAGACCACGACCAGACCACGTCCTTGTCCCGGAAATCCAGCAGGCCGATGAAACAGTTGTCCGTCTTGGGGAACAGCGTGGCCACCATGAGCGCGTTGGTGGCGTCCAGCCATTGGAGCTTGTCGGCGTCGCCGAAAGCGAAGCCCGGCTGCTCGTAGAAGAAATCGGCCTGATCGCCGGTGGCGCGGTCCCAGACGCCGATGCCGTACTCGTTGAGCCGGCCCTTGCAGCTGGCGAAGATCCTAGAGTCCTGGTCGAACGCCAGCGCGCCGGCGGTGAAGGACTTGGTCTGGCGGTCGTGCGCGACGCGGAAGCGGTGGCTGAGGTCCCCGGAGACGGCGGAGAACGCGGCCATGCCGCCGTCGAACTTGCCGAGCCGCTCGCGCGCGGCGATCAGGAGCGTGGCAGCGTCAAGGTAGGCGACGTCGTTGACCTGCGAGTAGTCGAGCGACACCGAGCGGCGCTCGTCGAGCATCCAGTTGTAGACGTGCACGACGCCCCCATGCGCGACGCAGCACCCGCCGTCGGGCGCGGCCCTGATGGCCGTGCCGTCCCCGGGCGCGCGCCCCGGGACGGACGCCGCGAAGCGGAGCCGGTCGCCGTCGAACGCGCCCCAGCGCGCGGCGCGGACGTGGTCGAGGAGGCCGTGGTAGAGCGCCTCTCGGTAGAGCAGCTTCTCGGGGAGGTGCGGCGGGACGTGGAGGCTGCCCGTGCGCAGCAAATCGAGCAGCACCGCGAAGCACGCAGGGTTGCGGTCGATGAAGTACTCGGGCACGCCTCCTCCGCCGCCGCCGCCAGAGGGGACTACGTTCCAAGAGGAGTCGAGCAGCGCGCCGAGCATGGAGTCGCGGCCGGCGTTGGCCAGCGTGGTGGTGGTCGTCTCGAATACCTGCCCGCCCACGTTGAACCTCACGCGCCCGCCCCCCAGCCTCGCCGCCATCGGGTCCAGGAACCGATCACCACACTACACCATCCATCCCCCACGCGGCGCAGCAATCTCTCCCTGATTCGGCTCTGAATTGGGTGGGGAATCGTAAGAAAGCGTATGTATCGGGGGGTTGGGACGTTGGGTTGGGTTGGGTTGGGTAGGGGAGGGCGAGACGCGGATTGGGTTAGTAGTGATGTATGCAGCGTGTATGTACCCAAGTATAAATTGAAGGGATTTGATAAACATCATCGTGATGTTTTTATTTGTTGAAATCATCTAAATCAGATAACATTAAATCATTGTTGAGATTTAGGAGTATCGATTACATCCGATCGTATAATTTGATCTAACGGTTGAATTTTTAATCCAACGATCTAAAATTTGGATGTTATTTAAAACAAAAACATCCGGGAGATGCCTATACACTCCCTTGATTGAATAAATAGTGCGGCCGAGTGGTCCTATATCCAATCAAGATAACTAGTAAACGAGAATAATAAGACATTAACAATAGCAAAAGTAAATAAAAGAATAGAGAAAAAGAGTATATTGGGCACGTAAGATGTATTGCGTTAGTTTCCTTGTTAAAACACTTATGAGAGAACTTATAGTAAAACTTACTAAGAGAAAAGACTACATGATGTATTAAGAGAAAAAGTACATGATCATATTAAGATTAAAGAATAGATATCGATCATCATGACTAAATACATATGGGTTTCGTATTCAGGGAAGTGCTCTTCCTGAGTTTTGCACATCTCCAAGTCGCATCATTCCAATGCCACATAGACAACTTTTAAAATTAGATGTTGACAAAGACTTAGTAAATAAATAAGCAAGATTTTCATAATACTTAGTGTGTAGTATCTTCAATTCATCTTTCTTCTGGAGTTCACGAGGAAAGAATTATTTAGAAGCAATATGCTTCATGAGATAACATAGCCTATTTGCATTTGTGCAACACATGTAAAATCTTCATATATAATTCTAGGGTTTGACCGGTGTTCATTATAGGATCAAGGATAACCGACTAGAGGGGGTGAATAGGCGATTTCTAAACGTCTTTTGGCTCTAGTACAATAATTAAACAAGATTGACTACGAAGGCGAATTTTAAAACAATTAACGTGTAGATCGTCTAGAATTCACTAAGTGCACAAATAAGCTAGGTCTAAGCAAATTTAACAATCTTAGAGATCTGATCAAATTCTAAGTACACTATGAATGTAAATTTGCACAATTAAATACATGAAAGCAAACCAAAATGAGAAGAACAAAATAAATTTTTTTCGTGGCCTCGGAGACTTGTCGGTCTCCCATAAATCACATTGAGGAAGCTTGAATGAATCAAGCTGGCTCCTTGCGCAAATGAGCCTCCCTCCATCACAGTGGTAGCTCTTCCCTACTCTGGGTAGGTGAGTTCCAACATTCACACCGATTCTGAGTCTCTTCACAATCTTCTCGAAGAGATCACCGGTCCAACACCTCCAAGCCATCTAGGAGGTGACAACCTCCAAGAGAATGGACAATCGACGCTTTCTTGAAGATGAACAAGTGCTCTAATGGCTCAAATTGAACGCCTGCACTTAAATCCTCTCAACGACTCATAAATTAGGAATTTAATACTCTAGAGTGATGAGAAGAATGCAAGGGCTCAAGGAATGTTCAATATAGTCTATAACCTTGCCCAAGATGCAGGTATATGGATATTTATAACCCCCACAAACAAATATAGCCATTAGGAACAAAATCCCCAATGTCCTGCCAAATCCGGTACTACCGGCCTCTAAGGCCCAATAGTGCTGGTCTAAGCCCCAACGGTCAGTTTAGTGCATTTAATGCAGTAGGGACTAGCTGTTGGTACAAAGGTCCGGTACTACTGCCCACTAGGGCCGGTAGCACTGCACTTCGAATTTGGAAACGAGGCTCAGGGCACTCGTACTAGAAAATAACTACCGACGTCTATGCGCGATATTGCTGCACTTCCAGCAATACCGCTCCTAGACTCGAGTAGTATCGGCCAAGAGAGGCACGAGTGTAGGATTACTAGAAAATAACTACCGTAGCTAAGGGAGCGGTAATGCTGTACTTCTGGTAGTACCGCTCCTTGAGCCCGGTAGTGCTAGCCAAGGGATAGGCACAAGAATATGCCCACTGAAAAATAGCTACCGCTATGAGAGGGGCGGTACTGTCGCATCTCCAGCAGTACCACTCCTTTAGCACAGTGGTGACAGCCTCACACAATGCACAAAAAACTTGCCCTCTCTTAAATAACTACCGCCATCTAGGGGAGGTACTACCGCACCTCTGGCAGTACCGCATTTACTAGGACAGCGGTGACTTTTAAGTGCAGTTTTGAGCAATGCATGAATATGAGCTAAAGCATAATTTGAGCCATTATTTCTACTCATTCTCAAGCTACTAATCAAAAGTCCATCTTAATAGTACGACACCTATGTTAACAATCCGATCTTTCACCAAACTCTGACATCGACACAATGCAATAAAAAAGTCCTTAACTCTTTTATACCTTGATCTTGAGCTTGACTTTATTTGTGGCTCGTGACTTTCACCTTTTCATGTGCGATGACGATGACCAACCTATTTTCACATACTCAAAGCAAATCGTTAGTTCTTTAACCTTGATTGTCATTAATTAACAGAACAAAACAAAATTAGGGGCCTAGATGCTTCATTCATGCCACATGACTGGTGGATATGGTTCATCATCAGTCTGAGCCAAACACATTCACGTGAGACTTCATACAAAGTAATAATCTCTTAGTAGTTTGTAGATGTAGCTACAATGCCTAATTTTGTTGATCACCAAGAGACAGCTATTCCACCACAGGGAAATACAAATCTAGTCTGCAATATCACTTTATGGGGATCAGAAAGATAACCAGTATTTATATATCACACTATGGTCAAGTCTTAGTTCTTCTGGAAAAACAATCCAAGATCTTTAGTTCCTTGGAGATATTGGAGTACTGTCTTAATATTAGTCCAATGTCTTCTAGTTAGAGCAGCCATGAGCCTTACTAATAGCTTAACTGCAAATGCAGCATTGGGCCTTTATGCAATTTGCAAGATACATCAGTACACCCATGGCACTTAAGTGTGGAACCTTAGGTCCTAAGAATTAATTATTTTCCTCCTTTAGTTTGAATGAGTTTTTCTCCATTGGAGAGGTCTAGTTTCTATAAGGGTTCTCAATGGATATGATTTTCCATATTGAATTTGTCCAATACCATTTTAGTATAAGCAGGCTGGTGTACCAACATTCCTTCAGGAAATGCTCTAGCTGTAAGCCTAAACAAAACTTAGTCTTACCTAAATCTTTCTTCTCAAACTTCATCTTAAGGTAAAACCTAGCTTCCTTAATGTCTTATGTGGTTCCAATGATATTTAGATCATTACATTATACAAAAATAATACAAAATTCGTTCAGAGACTTCTTGATGAACACGCAAGGATAATGATGATTCTTAGTGTAACATTTCTTTAGGAGAAAGTCACTCAGCCTGTTATACCACAACCTATAGGACTATTTTAACCAGTACAATGACATCTGCAGTTTGACGCTATACTGACGAGTGCACATAACATGGGTACCCCCATCAGCCCGGAACCGCAAACGGGCTGACCTCCTTAGAAGCCCAGTCCTGGCGAAAGGTCCGTGGGCCGCGAAGAGTGGGCCTAGCCCTGTTTAGAGCCAGCCCCGGGCGGCCGGCAGACTCCGACCTCTTAGGTCGGAGCGCGTGGTCGGTCGGCTCCACTGGCGCTCGAGGGGCCAAGACCCGCGCTGGTGGGGGGCCAACTGCTCTGCGTACGCGACGTCCCCTGACGTCCATACCGAGGTAGGCGGTCCCTTCCCAAGAATGTCAGAGGATGTGCCATGAAGTCAAGCCCCAGTTCTATCGTCACTGACACATCACGGAGGAGAGCGCCCTCTCCCGAGGCCAAGCTGAGGTCAAATACAATTAACTGCCGGAGCTGACGTCAGACGGAGTAAGGCCACCCTGTCGGCTCGGCCGAAGACCCTCGCGCAGACTACCAACCCAAAGATGGGGATAGTCGAGCCGGCTGGACGACAAGACGGAAGACCACTCCAAGGTCTGATAAGACCCTTCCTTTTTCTCTCCAAAACTCCCATGTAACCTGCCGCCTCCGGGTATATAAGGAGAGGCAGGGCTCCGGGGGGAAGAGAGAGGGATCAAGCAGGAAAGCAAAAAACCAATCGAGCACAAGGGAGATCGATCTTTCGAACCCCTGTCTCGTCTGTAACCCTTGGTTCATCTCACGGAAACAATACATCCCAACGGCACGAACTGGAGTAGGGACATTCGGCCTGAACCAGTATAAACCCCTGACTTCCTGAGTCAACCATTCGAGGAGAGGGAGCGCGCGACCCTCACTAACCAAAAATTCATATTGCCGGTGCACGAAACACCGACATAAACATATTATGTTTTGTTTATTAGGATCTGGTATTTAAATTCATTCAAGAACTTTCATGTAAATATCCGTATCTAACCCATATAAGTGTGTGGCCACTACATCCATCAACTGTATTTTTAGATTCATATTCATTGCCATAGATATCAAGTACCGGAAAGTGATTTCACTCATAATAGAAGAGTAAGTTTCTTCATGATCATTGATGAACCTCTGCGTGAAACCTTATGCTACTAGCCTCACTTTATATCTCAGTTGTCCTTATTTCTCTTACATACAAATACACATTTAGATCCCACTATGAATACTTTAGGAGGAGTGCAAGCTACTGGTCCAAACACTTCTCTCTTATTCCCTTCGGTCATAAATAGTTATTATTTTGGACATCGGCATGGTCTCCGAAACAAACCTTTGATCATTAATTTCTATTATAATATATTTATAAAACTAAAAAATTACAATATTATGAAAGTATTTTTTGAGATAAATCTACACATATGATTTTTTATGTATCCAATTTAAATATGTAAAAAGATAATGACGGTCTAAGTTTCAAAAGTTTAACTGTACCTATGTCCAAAATAACAAATATTTGTGACTGATGGGAATATTTAGCAAGCACAATTCTGTCAATTGCAATATGATCACTTCTTGCACTTTGTTATGGACTTTAGTTTTGGATCTAGACCAATACTATCAGCAATTTTTTTAGGCAAAGTAAATATCGACAGTAGTATTCATTCTATTAAATGATTCTCTTGAATCCACGTGGTTAGTGGAAATTTCTTCAATTATTTCTTCTTACTACTCTTCATGATTTCTCATAATGATAGAGTCAAGTATATCCGGTATGCTAGCACCTATATGTGTACACAACGTCTCGTTGGGTTGTTCATCTACATGATGATTCCAATTAGGTATTTTTTGAACTTCTGCATGAGTTTCTTCAACTGTTTTAGGGAGTGAAGTATTATGCACGGTCTTTTGCTTCTTCGGACATCTATGAGAACATTTTATTGGAGTTACAAGATCTTCCCCCTTCCTCATAGGATTAGGAGCAAGAGTAGCATTAGTAGACTCTTCTCGTGGTATTAGTACATGCAACTTTGTCACACCTTTGTGATCATCGAAGGCATATGGTAAGTTATTTGCTAAAAGTTACAAATTGATTATACTCTTAACCTATCTAATGCATCAATCCTCGTGGTTTCCCATGTTATTTCGTGGCGTTCATTTGAATCTAGGTACTTTCGTCCACCTAATGTTGGGAAATAATCCTCATTAAAAAATATTATCAGCGTACCGAGCTGTATGAAGATCATTAATGAAGTTTCAATACATACGTAGATCCCTAATTTCCTGTAAGGTCCCGTTTGGCAACTTGGAATCGAGCTGTTTTTACTAGAATCTGGGATAAACTCAGCCAAACGGACTAAAACTCGGAACGATTCTCCTCGGAACGTTTCTTCTTTTTCCACACCGTGGTTGAATCACCCTCAACCCTGTTTCACTAGTTTCTACTAGAATCTTGAACCGTACCAAACGGTTTGCAGAAAGTGATTCTGATTCTATCTGAAACGTTTCTACCAAGAATCTGGAACCGTTTTGTTTCTACTAGAATCTGTAACCGTACCAAACGGTGCCGTATATTATGGTGGTGGAATTGGCACTTATACAATACAACCGAATTTACACAGATAAAAAATACTCTACTTGGTTCTTTACCACGTGCTAACCGGATAGAGGAAACTATATAAAAAAAACTTGTTGACCCTTACTCCCCACACCCCACCGCTTCCTGCTCCTGTTTAAGGTAGGCTTGTCGAGATCGTGGCTGGATCTTTACCACGTGCTAACTGGTTAGACGAAACTATGATATATATAGTTGGTCTAAGTTGAATTAAAGCCACAGCATGCAATAAAAGGAAACACAATATCCATACGGCGGAATCTGTCTGCCTCGCCTTGCGCAGTTTTTTTAAAAAAAATTGTTGACCCTTGCTCGGTTGCTCCCCACACCCCACCGCTTCCTGCTCCTGTTTAAGGTAGGCTTGTCGGGATCGTGGCTGGAAGCGGCACACTTGTTTGTTTATGGCTGTCGCGGCTTCAATTTGGTAGTATTTGATTCTAGAGGGATGGGCGGCGTCTTTGAACGGAGGCTGTTGGGATTCCGGTGCACGCCGGCGTGGCAATTCGAGCTGCCCAGGAGGACCCTTGGACATCTGTGCGTCTCCAACGCTGCAAAGCAGCAGCGCTTGTACGTTACTGGCATTGTATAGGCGACATGGCCAAGCCCTCTCAAGGCCACCACGAACTTCGAACGCTTCGTGTGCCACGGTCGGCTCACCGTTGCCAGGGCATCCACGACGATCGGTCATGGCGTACCAGCACCACCATCCAACACAGAAAAACCAAGCCAGTACCGCAGAACGGTTGGTGAACAGATATCTATAAAACGAGATCGTGTCCATATCTAAAACCATAAAAACCATACGTAGAACCGCTGAAACAACGGCTGAATAAAAGGCCAAATCCTCAGCAAGTAAGAACAACAAAGAAGTCTTTTCAGAAAAATAGATGAATAGACGATTCGTAACGGGTTAGATGCATGAGCAGATCAAAATAAGAAAAATCGTAACAGGCTACATACACACATGAGCTCGATCCACAAACAGCCACGTATATGAATGTTGAAGGGCACACGTAAACGGCGATGCTATGAACCAGGGCTCCTTTCTTTCTTCATTCATACTTGCTACAAAATTCACTTCTCAAATAACATCAGCGATACGAGTAACCCAGCTACATTACAATCTAATAAAAATGCTTGAACCACAGCAAGCATGAAATTCATTTCTGCTAGAGGCTTCACCACAAGGAACAAAGGTAACGACTAACATTACAGCTACTATACTATTAGAGTCTCCTACAGCTACTAGCTGCTTCTTGATGGCCAATCAGCAGAGAAATCAGCAAGCAACCAGCCCAAGGAATAGAAGCCATACATGGCAGGCTGCCTTACGCCAACACCTTGAGAGTTGAGGCTGTAAGGGTGGATTATCCATGAGAAGAACTGCACGGTTAAGAGCAATTAGTTACGGGTCTTTCTTCTGCGCTTCTTTCCAGTTGAAGTTTTAGCAGGTCCCTGTTCTTCCTCTTCAGATAACTCGTCTTCTTTCTTCCTTGCCTTTCTTTTGGTTAAAAGACCATTTGTGTTGGATCCATCAACAGCTTTGGGAGTGCCTGCATCTTTTGGATTCGATTCACTGGATTTAGTCTCATCTTTTGAATCCTTGTGTTTGATGCCAGCCTCATCTTTTGATTTCTTGCCACTTTTAGTGCTACGTGCCTCATCCTTGTTGCTTGCCTTGAGCAGATCATCCTTTGTCTTGGCAGTGGATCGAGACAATCTTCCACCTTCATTTTTAAGGCTACTGCCAGTTTGAGGTGTCTTCTCATCATCCTTTTCCACACTTTTCCCCTTCAATCTGGCTGGAGTCACAGGTCTATCATTATTTGCCATACTATTGCTGGAGCGCACACCTTTTGGACGCCCTAGCTTCTTGGAAAGATCGCTACCACCAATGCTGTGCTGTTTGTCACTGCCGAAAACAAAGTAACAATTTCACATAAGCTGTGGCATGTAGGCCGCACAAGATTAGTACATCCATATGACCATATCAAACACTTACCTGTTAGGTGTTTCTGTCTTTTCTTCCTTTGTTTGCTGACCCAAACTTCCTTTACTTCTTCTGCGATGTGGCCTGGTTGAAATGAGCAGCAACTCAAAATTGAATAAACAACATCTTTTCCATAAGAAAAATATTTCTACAGAAGTGAAAAAACAAGGCAACGATATGAACAAATCAACTTTATGCTTTCAGTTTGGAAGTCTAAACCAGGAAATCATAAATCAATAATCAATTTTGTTTGTTATGAAGAGGCATGCTATAAACATAAAATTGGAGATAATGAAGGCACGGCACCATCCAAACAAGCACATCTGAGAGTCAACCTACACCTTACTGATAAGGACAAATATTGGTGCTCCGGAAAATCAAGCTTGTGCATGCTGCAGAACCTTATTTTGAGTTCACTAGCCCAGTTAGTGTAAGAAGCTACAACAAGCATCTTGAATACATGTCAGTTCTTACATATAAGATGGGAGAGACTACAGTTGTGAAGTAATGACCAACCAAATTATATCCATTGTTTTAAGCTCTGAGCCTCTGACATAGCTAAAATTGTCATCTAAACATCAAACATATAGAAGGTGCAAAGTAGAATATTTTGCTTACATATCCGATGCTGCATCAGGAGTGTTTGTTTGCTCCTGCAAGATAGCGGATGAATCAGAAAGGGACAAAAGAGGGTAATAACAGCATCAGGCTTTGCTCCTGCAGGATAGTAGATGGACATACCTCAACAATGAATTCCCATTTTTCATCCTTAAGCAGTAGTTGTTCAACGTCACCATCATCATACACAATCTGTCGGCGAAACCAAAAAAGCAAAGTATCCAATGATGAAGTCAACATAAAAGGAAACACAAGAATCTATCATTAGTAGAACTTTGGAGTTTGGACAGCCCAAAGGAACAAGTGGAGCAGGCAGATCCATCTGCTGAATGCGCACCTTGTGCTTTTTTGAAGAAGCATCAAATGACTTCACAACACCATCATACAACCTGGAAAGCAAGAAACATCTTCAAAACTAACCAAACAAGAGGCGAACAACCTTTTTATTTTTTTTATTAATAACACATCCCTAACTTTATTTCCAAATCTGACCCTTTTGGCCACGCCACCATCTGTGGCATGGCAAACAACACTGTCACGCCACGACATAAGTCCAGCGCCGAGCCAAAAAATGGCTTGTTTTGCCATGCCACTGGTGGCGTCATGGCAAAACAGCAGTCATGCCACCACCAGTGGAGTGGCAGGGTTTGGCCACGCCAGGATTGATGGCGTGGTAGCGTGTATTTGCCATGCCACGGACTGTGGCCAAAAGCGTCAGATTTGGAAATAAAATTGGAAAGGGGTTATTAATAAAATATTTTTCAAAAAAATTATTTAATAAAAAAATCTCAAGAGGCCAGCATAACTCATGGAGAAAATAGCATTTTTTTTACATAATTAGCAAAAATAAAATATAGGTGTATAGCCTCACCCAGAAGGAATTATTGGATTACATATTATTCAAGAACTTAAATGAGCAACCGCAATGCAGATTTAGAAGCCTTGGAACATGGCAATGAATAATGTATTAATGTAACTGAAAATGTTGTCAGCAAAAGCATGTGTCACCTTCATCTCATTCAAGGACTTCATTTTAGAGACAATGTTCGTAAATATTAAGCATAAACAATGAAGAATTGGGTCCTAAAGATACTACAAATTAACAATGTCAAGAGCATCCCTACACCTAAGAAACACATAGAATGGTCACAGCACTAACTTTTTGTCATCAGGCCACCATACTTTGATTCTTGAGCCCACAAGGCTTCCATCAAGAGATTTGCTCTTCTTTGACTGAGGGACCTGCCAAAAGCATGGAAAAAGCTTTGACAACTGAAAGACAAATCAGGTCACAACAAAGATTATTCACCATCAATAATAAAGTATGCATACCTCTTCAGCTTCCTGCACATGTTTCCTTTTTGATCCCCCACTGTCCCCAGGTTGGCCTTTGGTTTTACCCGTTTTGGTAAAAGATTTAGGAGACACAACTTCCTGCATTACGATAAAATAGTCATTGGGGAAGACCAAATAAGATAATAATAACATGCACAAAAAATTTCAATACAATCCCATTAGAATTAATACTTGTTAATGCAACTGAAGCTCTATGAATTTTCACTGTAACTAGAACGTACTTAGTGACAGAATGACATTACCAATCAGGAAGACATAGCGTTACGTTAAAAGAAATATAGGCAAAGAAGTTCAAAAGCATGATAACCATCAACCAAAGGCAACAGAAGTTATACATTAGAAAATGACAAACAAACAAAAAAGCTACAGGTTCCACTGTTTGTAAATAACACTTTTCCTCCCAACCACCATAGAATAGTAAAATCACAAAAATACAAATCCATAAATAGGCAAAACAGAAATCCAATGGCTGATGATACCCATGCATGACTGATGTGCAAAGCAAACACCTCAACACATTTACTGGTAGCAAGACAAACCTTCAAACTGAGATCCTCATCAATGTCTTCATCGGAGAGTGTGTCTTCTTTCTGCAGCTTCAAACTGGCCTTTTGTTGTTTCTTTGAAGATTCTCCTTCACCGATCTTTCTTGATGAAGACTTGATATCATCTTTAGCCAGTCGCCTTGTAGCTCTTCCTCCAGAATTACTAACTGAACCAACATTGTTAGATTCTAGACCTGATCCTTGGCTCTTTCCAACAGGTTTCTTCTCCTGTGACTTTGCTGCAGGGGGGCGGCCTCTCATTGTTTTAACTACAACAGGAGTACTATCAACAGGTTTCGATGCGTCATCAGCAGCTCTATTGCCAGACTCTGATAGCAGCTTATTATCACCATCATTTGTCTCTGGGGATAACTCCCTAGATGCTAGAAGACCTTCATTGTCGTTAACAACCTTAGCATGTTCAGGCACCTCAGGCTCAGTGGAAGACTCAAGCTTGTGACTTTTCTTTGAATCAAGATCAGATGGCATTTCAGACTCAGTGTTGACTGGTTCTGGTACTTCTTTGTCACCAGATATCAATTCCTCAGAAACTTTTGCCTGCTTATCATTAGAAGGCAGTTGAGGCTTTTGTTCAGAAGAAGCTGGCCCATTTGGAGACTTGACATTGTCGACTGGAGCACTACCATTGCTCAACGCAGTTGTGGGAGTACTGTTTGCAGGAGTACCATCTTGTCCAGGGCAATTACTATCTTGCTCTAACTTTGAGGATTCCTGAAAAATAATAAATGTACAGTTGTGATATCTATCTTACTTTCTAGAAATCTAGATAGTAAATATTCATAGCAGCATACCTAAGGTGACCGAGACAATTCTGCGTCAGCTACTTACATAGTTAGAATTTAATAGTCAGCACGGTTGAAATATACTATACATCTATCAAAGCAACCACTCTAGCTATTGACTAATATGATCTCATTTTGAGACAATGTGCACTACAAACAATTGTGGATCACACTACTGACACTACCAGAAACTAATTCATGCATCATGCTATTGGCACTAGTAACCAAAACGCCTAAAATGTTATCAAAAATATTCTCAATGCACAACATAGCATTGAACAATGCCAAGGAATTCAGTACAGCACAAAACTGTTGTTTGAAATTCCACATGTGAGCCTATTTTGGTCGATATAACTCTGACTCCAAAGGTAAAATTCCAGGTTTCAAAATTCTGTTTTGGGTCAGATCCCCTTTTCCCAGGATGACCTGATCATTTAAATTAAATACAGTAGACCCGACACAAAATTGCCAAAGAAATGCCTGTCAAAACAGTTTGTCCCATGTCCCTCTCCTACCAGTATCTAGGTAACATAAACCTGTTCCATTACCTCCAGCGAGAAACAAGTATGACAGTTTCCAATATCGAAATAATTCAATCCATCCAGTAAAATGAAATAGTTGCACCCCTGAAAGCCTACCCTTAATCAAAAAAACAAAGTTCATAGGAGCAGCCTTGCTCATTTGAAGTTTTGAACACACTTATAAGAAACATTGAGTGTCCCATAAAAAATGAACAAACCCTTCGATCAACAAATTTCCAAAATATATGTATCGATCTCTAAATAGGAGTTGTAATTTGTTAGTAGTTAAACTGACCGTTTCCTTTCCAGAAGAATCAACATTGTTGTCTCCTTCAGCATCTGAAGAATCTTGGAGCAATGATGTAACAACTTCGCTATACTCATTTAAAGGAGTGCCCTGAAGTAACTGAATAAATGCTGGCTTTAACTTTTTGGAACATAGACCTATTACCTTCTCTGCAAGTCTAAAAGATTCTGGCAGAGTTTCCTGGAAAGTCAAGTTGAAAAAGTTTAGTTTCAGATGAAAAGAACTATATTGTTAATGCGAACAGTTGTATGTACGAAATTACTTTTTTTTCCTTTTTAACATTCTGAAGCAAGCAGGATGCTAAATCTGGATGGACAGGCTCACTCTCCTCAATTACAAACATCATTATAGTTTCCATAGAGGCGATGACATTTTCTTGATGTGTTGGGCTGAAATAAATTAAAGAAAGTAAATGAGTGAGGTGAAAAACAAAAAATGCACTTTATAAAATTAACATAACATACATAGAACGCACCCATGCACACGCATATGGAGGAAACATACACAGGAAAACGCACATGCACATACAAATAGATGGATTCTTGAAAAAAACAATTTGTTATGAGTTGTGACTTACTGAGTTATCATCTCAAAGAAAAATTTAAAATTCATCAACAAAACAACTGAGGCACCGTATCAACTTGCAGTAACTCAAATCATCATGCACATTTTGTATATTACCATGTTAGAGAAAAAATGATAACAGGTTCCTAAGAAACAAATGGAGAACAAGCAAGGAATAAAGAACATCTGATCATGGGGTGTATCACTATTTTTTGCGCACTGGGCTCAACTGGTCCTCAGTTTCTGAAAAGAATGATAAATAGAAGCTAAAAGTGAAATTAAAACTTAAAAAGGATGAAATTTTGAAACTACTAAGTAAGCAGGTACAATCACTAATTATATTACCAAAATACAAGCTATTAACAACGCTATATCTGCAAAAATATTGCTCTGAGAGGATAGTAGAAGATCAAATGTAAATACTTTTCAATGGTAGGGCCAGTATGACCAATCAGCTTACAATTTCAAGTCAAAATTCAAACATAGACCACAGTGGTACTCGTACATCATGTTCCCCTGAAAAGTAGTATAGTCTACAACCATAACCATCTCATATGAGTGATGCAGTCATTCATCTCATAGGGCATCTTTCAAAGTCAAGACCACAACTGCGTTATCTCCTCTCCCTAATCCATTGCACAGAACCCCAAAAAAATTGGCACATTCAACGTATAGAGAAATTTTGAAACAAAAAAAAAAACTGAGAAAGAAGCTTCAAACCTTATGGTTCTGAATAAATGGAGAAATGTGTCCCGTATCAGGTCATCACAGTCAAGGTCTAACATCAAGACACAAGACCGGACCTTTGCAACAGTTTCAAGCATGGAGACCCTCCTTGGAAAAGAGGGGCTTTTCGTATCATCCAGCTTACCAAAAGCGTCCACCACTCTCGTAAACACATCCTGAAACCAGGTAAGTAAGAAGGGTCAATACTCAGTACACAGAGACACCGCCACTTCATCCTGAGAATAATACTCACCCTCATCACATCATCATCATAGGGGGCATCTGGTGCGGTGATCCTGGTAACCTCAGTCAAGCACGAGACAACAGCAAGTTTCACATCAGGGTCAGTGTGGTCTAGTAGCTCTTTTTTAATCAAAGCACTCATTGTGGGACGAAGAGCGTTGTGCATGCTCTCGGGCGGCGACTGGTCTACCCTGGACAACCAGGTGTCTGTTTCCTGCATAAACGAAATAGCATTTCTAAGTTTCTAACCTATTAAAAGAGCAGTCCTTCTACGTCGAAATAAGCTAAACGAGTAGCTGGCTAGGGGTTAGGCTTCATCTACAGTTTAACCTTAAATTCTAGCGTGCCAAACTCCACCTTCGAGACAACCTAATCGGAACCGCACAATCCATAGACGAATGCGAGAACGACGATAATAACGAGAGCAAAAGCCGGTGTTCGATGGGGCGCTCACCTCGATTAATCTGAGCAGCTCGTCGCCGGCGTCCGGGAGCGAGCCAAAGCGGGCGCCGATGTCGCGCATCCGCCGCTCGACCTCCATCTGCATCTGCGCGGCGTTCGGCGCCATTAGCGGGGACCTACGGCGGCGCCGCGTGCGCCGCCCCAATCGGGGAGCGGTGGGAAGATCTATCCGCGGGCGGGCCGGGGGGGGTTAGGGTTTCGCGAGGGGAGTCGGGGGAATGCGAGAGCAAGGGTTTTGCCCTTTTAGGCGATAGAGATGGTGGTGGACTGGTGGCGGTGGTGAGAACGAGATTTCTCCTCCAATTTTTTCCTCCTCTCGATTTTCGAACTCACGCCGCGATTCCTGCTGCGGCCACGGGCCTGCTCTCGATTGGTTTGGGCTGGGCTTGGAAAGAGTATTTGGTAACACGAGGGTCTTCCAAATACAAAACTAAAGATAATTTTAAGTTTGAGTTTGTACTACGGTGTTTTGAATTTGTATGCTTTGATGAGTTGAGTTAAACATTCAACCATTGCACATTCAGAGTGAATAATATCATTCGGACACAGTATATATCGCGCAGGATTTTTTATCATAAATCGAGTTTCCGTTGCAACGCATGGCACGTATCTAATATATGCGAAAGGTAGAGATGAGAAACAGGGTGGTGGATAGGATTTTAAAGGGTAGAGATGAGAAATTTTGGCGACGGCAAGGGTTTTAAAATGGTTCTTTCGTGTGGATTTCTTAGGAATGTTTGTAGGAGATATACATGACAGAGGATTGCGACACCTAGCAAAAGAGCTCTTTATAAACCTAGAAACCACAATTTTTTTTCTCTCATCTCCAAGCCTATGGAGGCACTTATATAATATGCGATTGAAATAGCGTTCTGTAAATATGCAATTGAAATAGCCTTCTGTAACCCTAGACACCGCATGCTCACTCTTATGGTTATCTCATAAAACATTGCTGGAATATATAAACCCTAGCCCCCGCCAAATATTCCCATCCCTACCCTATGAAACCCTAGTCACCTTCTTCTTTATCATCCCTATCTTTTGTAGATATTTATATCATACTTATAGAAAAATAATCACAAAACCAGTATAAATATATTGCCTTTGGCGTAAGCCTGACCGAAGCCAAGCAAGAGAAATCCAGCTTCCACATCAGGAATTGAAGTAAAGAGCACAAGAAAATGAGAAGGGAAATCTTGTTCACTACAATTATCATCCCTACCCACAAAGAAATAGAGATAGTGTTATAAGAAAGATAAATAGCATTTGCCATACCCACAAGATATAGGGGGCATATCCTGTGCAATCAAAGGTTTGGTGCAATCACCGTGCAATCAAACTAAAAAAAGTTTCAAAAAATTCTAAAAAAAATCATAGATGTACATCTCAACTTACCCCATCTACGTATAAAATTTCATGATCAAATTCGTCCTATGCTAGAAGTTACAAAAAAGATAAATTTGAGGTGCATTTGAATCGTAAAAGTTTGTTAGAAATTTGTCTTTTTTGTAACTTCTAGCATATGACGAATTTGATTATGAAATTTTATACGTAGATGGGGTAAGTTGAGATGTACATCCATGATTTTTTTTAGAATTTTTTGAAACTTTTTTTAGTTTGATTGCACGGTGATTGCACCAAACCTTTGATTGCACAGGATATGCCCCCCAAGATATAAGCTACATCAATATTATGTCTTTTAGTTTTTTTCCAATGTAGTAGTACCAAATTAATAAGAAACAGCACAAATATCATTAGGAGATACTTGGTGTTAAAATAAACAACCTAGCCATACCAAATGACTACCGCATCAAAAAAATCAATGAAATCCAATTGTACTGCTTGTTGCAACATACTTATGTATAACAGCTTTAGGTCACGAGTAACAGAAAAAATCATACCTTTGCCGAGTAAAATTGCATGAATGATCTGACAAATTTTTACCTAGCTCAAGTAATACATGATAACATAGCAATCTCCGTGCTTATTAGCTTCATACATAAGGCAAATGAAGCCTCCTCATGTGCCTATTTCTAAAAGATAAAGAACAAACAAGATATTAAATGTACAGCAAACATTTCACCTTTACCTATTTACCATTTTAATTGTTTAAAGGCACATATCCTCGATGTAAAGGACGACACTCGCGCTCCTATCATCCCTTTTACGGGTGCTATAAAAGACGCTAGGAGCTAGTCGGGGCAGTAGACCCATGCCTAGCGTCATGGGCGGCCAATTAACGCATAGCATGTAGTAGCAATATAGCAATAAAAGGAGAAGGGATGTGTTGAAGAAAAGGAGAAGGGAAAGATGGAGAGAGAAATAAGAAACTTACCTAGTCCAATCTAGCCCATTAGGCCCAGTGTTGCTACGCTACACGTGAGGACTAAGTAGGTTAGGGTTTCCTTTTGTCGCCGTCTCTCTCTTCTAGCCCCCCTCCACCTCACACTCTCCTTCTCTCCCCTCTCCCATCCCACAGCCGCCTCATCAGTCATCACTAGGCCACTACTTCCTCATCTCCTTCCTCGTATGGTCCTCTCCCTTTCCTTCACTGATTTCGACACCTCATCTTCCTGGCGTCGACATGCCTTGCCCGCCGTGATGTACCACACTCTTCTTTTAAAATATATATGTTCTCTTCATTAGATTCCTCCTCGCACAAGAGAGAAGGTTCACTTATATAGATAGGACAAGAGAAAAAAAGAATTGCAAGAATAAACGTGCATATGACGCGACACCACTTGGATAGTATGTTATAAATGTAATGCAAGCTGTACATAGATATGCAAATGTGTAAACAGCGTTATAAAGAATGTTGAACGTGAGACTAGCTGGAAGGTATGCAATAAATGTAATGCAATATGTACATAGATATGCAAATATGAAAAATGATGTTGTAAAACATGGTCGTTGACGTAATTCAAACTTACTTAGGCTATAAGCAACCCCCTACTTGCCACTTGTAAAAACATGCTTTGTTATTTAGGCAACCAAATTAATTGATCAAATTTATATCATTGCATATACATTGTACTTATTCTTCTTTTACTAGTTGAGTAAACCAAAACACCTTGCAAAACATTCCTTAGTAATAATCGCTAGTGACGTGTTGTTTTCATTCAAATTGTATATGTTGGAGGAATACCTAACACTTCCCAGCCATAGCCTGCCAAGGACACCCATGAGTACTCATGCCTCACTCTCAGTGGAAAAGGTATGGGGTCTCCCATTAAAGCATCATCTACTGAAGACTACGTATCCTATCCTAATACAAAGGGTTACCATGTTGACTCTGCACCTCCAACACCCTCTGCAGTCGTTAGGGGCTTATCACCAAGGGTCAAAAAGCTATCGGATGGTACTAGGGGTGACATTTTTACCCATGGGTTCGGATACCCGACCCAATAACGACGGGCATGGGCAGCACTTCAGACCTATGAATTTTTGGGTTTGGGTACCCGATAAAGTTATAAGATGAGAATGGGTATCAATTTGTACCCATGGGTATCCTATGATATGTGGGGTCTACTTTTATGTGACGTACATTAAACTCGGCGATACTTGGTTTCGCAAACGGCAAACGACAAACCCTGACGGGAGAAAGGTCGAGACCCTGATTCCCCATTTCCTATTCCCCCCCACACGGCCACGGTGTTGTCATTCCCCATTTCCCCCTACACGAACCCTAATCCCCCGGTCGATCGCTGCAATCCCTCAGGCTCCTGCTATCATGCTGCGCCCGTCGGCTGCCACAATCCCTTGAGCTCATGTTGATCCCGTCAGCCACTGCAATCCCTCGGACTCCTGTTGCTCCCGTTGGCCGCCGCAATCCCCTAGGCTCCCGCTGTGCCCACCGGCCACCATAATCCCCCGGGCTCCCCTACAACGAAAGGGAGGGAGAGGGCCGTCGGTCCTAATCGAGAAGGGCAACGCACCTCATCATCTTATATCTGGTATGATGCCTTGCTAGATTTGTGTATTTGATACTGAGATTAGGGTATTTGATGCCTTGCATCTTGTTCTCCTTCAGTGCTAGATTGTGTATTTGATGCTGAGATTAGGGTTCGAGCTAGTACTCTACCATCCGAACTAGCTAGCAGTATGGTTGCTAATCTTAATCTTTGGTGATTATTCCTTTATCTGTCACATTTTTGTATATAACAAATGCTTTTCCTTTATCTACCTCCATAGCTAATAGTATGGTTGCTAATCTTAATCTTCAGTGGGTATTCAGTAAGAAAATCCTAACTTAATCTTGATAGAAACAGAGATCTCGATGTATTATATGTTGAATCTACGAAGTTTCTGAAGATTGAGATAGTGTGCCATAGGAAGGGAGTAACATGTGAAAATACATGAAGAATAAGCATGGCATTCCATACGAACTTAAGACAGTGATACTTCAGTTGGAGCTAGTTGTTTTGCTATGTTCCCTGGACAAAGTTGATGTTTTATTTTTGGTTTGATTTTAAATAAAAATGGAATTGGGGTTTTCTACTCTTGGGTTCTAAAGTTGTTGATAGTGATTTGTGAACACATTGGTTTGAGGCAGTTTAAAGTCATTCTACTCTGTTCCCTGAATAACATAAGAAGAGGCTGAATGTTTAAAGTCATTCCACTCTGTTCCCTAAATGTTATTGGTTAGGATAGTTATATGCATATTTGGATGACTAGAAATTTCATGAGGCATATGGTCCTAGGGCTTAAAAAGTAGTCTAGTTAGTTTTGCCCATGGGTACCTACCAGGTTCGGGCATGTGTACAGATCTGTGCCTGAAAAGCCTAATAGGTTCGGGTGGGCGGCACTTTGTTCGAGTTCGGATCTGAGATGGTGGTACCTGGAGGTACTCACCCGATTGTCATCCCTAGATGATGCATCTATCCCTGGCTGGTCCCGCAAAGACAGTAGGCTCGCCATCCCAATAATATGCCCTGAAAAACATGGGGCCCACTCGTCATATGGCAAGACATATACAGTGCAACCAACAGCTGACTATATGATATGAAGATCAAGGGACTACTGCTATGCCTAGAAAAGATAATAATACCCCTCGCTTGTACTTATATATTAGTTATCTCTACGAGGGGTATGATCATTTGTTCAGGTCCAAGAGCCTATAAATACCTCATGTATCTCTCGTTTGCAACTTGTGATCTTTTGAGCAATAAAAAAGCACATTAAAACTGGTGAGCCATCGGGGACATGCTCCCAGAGGCAACCCCCTGTTGGCTCACCGACATGAGAAGGGTAGTCCTCTCGAACCTCTGAACCTGTATAAATTCACATGTTATTTTTACTTTCATGGACGATGGCTCGTTAGATGGCCGACGTCCACCCCCTCTCTTGTGTTTGGGTTTCACATCTACAACAATATACAATGTGATTAAAATGATTACGTAAAATCTTAACATTGGGAACAACTATTCTATGGCTCACATTGGATGCCTGTCTTGCCTATCCCCTTGGTCCTCATACCTTCCACCCCAACATCCCTTCCACACCTGCCTATCCCCTCGGCTCCCGTCAGGACCATTGCCACCAACTTCCCTGCTAAATCCAAAGTTTGAACTTGAGAAACACCTAAAACTATCAACTCGATAACAAAGGAACCTTTAACTTGTGTGTTTGACAGATTTGGCTTCGATCTCACAGACTTTGAATTCAACTTCAAAAACTTTCAACTAGGAATTGCCCCTCCCCAACTTTCAACCTGGAATCACAAAATATTTCACAAGAGGATACAAGCTTCCAAAGCGCAGCACGTACTAGAACCAAATCGTTAATGCAATATCGAGTCGTGGCGGTGTAGGCGAAAGTGGCGAAGGTGGCACCGATGAACGGGAAGGGTGAGATTTGGGGAGGAGTTTGGGTGAGGAGGATAGGATGGGAGAATGAGGAGGAGGGGAATGAGAGATTGGAGAGGGAGGCTAATGGGAAAGGCTGCCTCCTTTAGAACAAAAGGGCTTAGTAGGATAAGATATGAAGTATAAATCAGTGACCAACATGTGATGGAGTCCCTGCTCCATCCAATAGCCTAGATTTCATCACAGGTGTATTTGTGGAGGGTGTGTGCTGCTATACTTAGATATTGATATCTATAAGATAGCTAAATCGTTTATTATTTAGTAATAAAAATATCTTATTATATTTTAGAAAATACATGTAATTTATTTAGCCCAGAGGGTTCACGGTCCAAACCTGCCCCAGCCACATCTGAAGGGTTTCGAAGCATGGAAAATAAAAATTTTCCTACGATTGCAACCAAACACCAAGATCATATCTAGGAGATGCAAGTAACGGTTTCGTATGACTCACCTCAGAGACCGAAGCGGGAATAACGCCCCGCAAACAAACGTGGTTGATGTAGAGGTACACTCCCGACTTCAAGTCGCGAAGATGAGCGCCACAAACGGCAGCCCGTATTTGGTCACACGCACGGATCAACAATGACCTCCAATCCTCGCCAGCGGGGCAATAAGTAGAGGATCCCTAAAACTCCAACAACACTACATTAGTGGTGGTGGTGGTGGAGAAATACTTCAGCCGCAAAAGCCACAAATAAAAACGGATCGCCAGGAGGAAGGAGAATGGACCAACCAAAGGGTCAAATGGATGAACACCAAAGAGAGGAGCTCCTCCTCCTTTTATAGGAGGAGGAGGAGGCAAGGCTAAGGGGTGGCCGCGCATGGGGTTGCCCCTTGCCCTCCTCTCTTCATGTGAGTGATCTCTCCACTCACTTAAAACAACCCACTTTGGTTTCCATTAAAACCCCACTCAAGAAATGAAAGGATTTTCTCCCATAAATAAATAAACATTTTTATTTCAGATATTTTAATATTTGTTAATTCTTTTAATTAACAAACATTAACATATACCCCCTTTAACTATTCCGATATCCCAAACTATTCCTACGATACTCAAATAAATTCCTCAGATCGCCCATATTTTTCTCCTGTTTCAGTATCCACTAAAATGCATCAATGAACCTTAAGTGTGTCACCCTACGGTTCGTGAATAAAATGGACATGATTGAGACACCTCTCAGATCAATAATCATCGGATCCGGAGATCCATAATGACTCCCATTCACTCAACGATGAACTAGTGATCGCGTGAACTAGAAACGACATAACCAATTCCTTTTGTCTCACGATATTTTACTTGTCCGGATCCGATCATCGTGATCAACTATACCTAGTTCGATCCTCGCATCGACAAGTACTCTTTACTGCTCCGTGATATGACATTCTTGTGACCTAGTCACATGCTTGCAAGCGATGTCTATGTAATATCACCGAGAGGCCCAGTATATCTCTCTGTCATCTAGATGGACAAATCCCACTCTTGATTCATGAGCCTCAACTAATACTTTCATAGTACCTAAATCCATCTTTATAGTCACCTTGTTACGGAGTGACGTTTGATGTCATCAAAGTACTCTTCCGGAGTTAGTGATTGACATGATCTCATGGTCTAAGGAAAAGAGCTATTTCGTATGTGTTTGATACAGCAACAAACTAAATGACTTGATCGAATTTGCTATACCAACTTGGGTGAATGTTCATCACATCATTCTTCTAATGACATGACCCCGTTATTAACAACATCCAATGTTCATGATCAGGAAACCTTGATCATCAGTTAATCAACGAGCTAGTTTAAAAAGAGGCTTTACTAGGAACCTTTTTGTTTATTAAACACACATGTATTAACGTTTCCGATTAATACAATTTTAGCATGAGAAATAAACATCTATTATAAACATGGAATATGATAATAAACAATTTATTATTGCCTCTCGGGCATATTCCTTTCAACATCTATATAAATTTAATATTTTTGGAGAACTATGGAGACCTTCCCACCAGACGCCACATGCCACAAAATCACTGCAGTTCTACAATGTGATGAAACAATGATTTGCTATAGTACTTCATGATGAAACAATGATTTGCTACAGTACTTCAAAATATTTTGAAAAATACTTTTGAAAACCTTTAAAAACTTTTTTTAGAGTTTTTTTTGTTTCCTTTTTTAGGTATTTCCCAAGGAAAATATTCTCTATATTTAAATCTCTACCTATCTCAACAATTCTTTTCGCCTACAATAACACATGGAACTGTTGCGTATCTAGTTTGTCAACAATTCTTCAAACTTCACATATTTTTCGTGCGCGAGACCTGCACGACCTATCCATTGATTCTAGACGAACGGCTAGGCTATGAGCCTGCGACCAGGGTTTCAATTTTCGTTTCGAACTCGAATTTTGACGTGCGGGCGGTATCGAAATTTGCAAAAAATTGCTCAAAACCGTTCGGTTCGAAAGTCAAATAAATTTGAAATCTAGTCAAACTGTCGAGTAAAATTCGCGATTTTCGTTCGAAAATCGCTGATAGTTGAAAAGATGAGGGAAAATGTAAAAAAGGGGAAAATTTGTAAAAAAATTATTGTAAAATTTGTAAAAAAAAAAGACCATTAAATGCCAAAAATGATATTTGAAGAATTACTTCAACAAATATTACTACTAAATATAATTGAACAAATATTGAAACATGAAGTGTGCTGTGGAGGTGTAGTCCAAAATTCTGATTCAAATACTGCACTTATTTGATCAACTATGATTTTTTGTAGGCTGTAGTAGATCTTGTAACAATGTATTTTCATTTATTTTTTATGTGTTACAGTTGACTGTTTAATACTTGCATTTGTGTTGAATTTTTAGTTATGATATAGCGCTCTCTCTCTCAAAATAATAGAAAAGAATGACAAACGATTTATTACTAAATGTCTCATATAATTCTATATTGATTGTGGACAAGTTAAACTAGGGACTTTGATTTAGTCTAATGACCTCTTAGCAGTTTACATGTAATTTTAAGAAAAGTTCAGATATACTTTCTGAATACAAATCGTGGTTTTATAGATAGTGCACTTTTTATATTGGTATAAATATAATTTAACAAATATTGTTACTAAATATAATTGAATGGTTTAAAAACGTTTCTAAATTTCGTTTTTTTCAAATAATATTCACATCAGAGGTCATAAGGTTATTAATACTAATTATATAAAAATTTTAGATAAAATTTTTAAATTTAAATTTGAATTGGAATGAAATTCAGAACGATTTTCTTTTCTAAATTGGAACGGTAAACTCGAAATTCGTAAAATTTCGCAAATTTTTTTGGTAAATGGAACCCTGCCTGTGAAATGGATCCCGCGCCGGCGACCCCTCGCTGGAACCTGGAACTTCACCACTCTTCCGCACCTTTCCCCGTCGCCACCACTTCTTCCACACTGCTCCGCTTCCCGCGCCGCCTCGCCTCGAAATGGATCCCGCGCCGGCGACCCCTCGCTGGAACCTGGAGCGCCCGTACCTCACCGGCCGCTTCCACCAGGTACGCTCTTTCTCATCCCCCTACCACCCAACGTACCTGCATTGCCGCCCCCGCTTCACCTCCCTCGCGCTCTGGCAGGAGGCCAAGGCGGCTGCGGCGGCGCAGGCGCACGGATCCAAGCCTTTCTCCCTAGACTCCTTCAGGTACGGTTGGTGGCTAAGTTTGCGTGATTTGGATGCTTGCCTCGTGGTTTTGTTGCCCCGGGTGTGGTTTCTGATGCATGGAGTTGGTTTGAATCTGCAGCCGCGGCGGCGGCGGCGGCGCCGGGAGTGTCATCGGATCTTACGCCGTTTCTGTGCAGGTAAGCGTAATTGGGGTTTCGAGGTTGTTCAACCAGCGGGATTTAGCTTGAATTGGCTTGTTTTTTATGAACTGGTGCTAGGGTTTAGGTTCCGGGTTTGGGCTTTGAATTCGAGTTAACTGGTTTGGGTAATTAGGAAGTATTTTATGTTTTTTTTTTTTTACTTTCTAATAGTATGTCAATTGTAAATAGTTGTCAATCGCAGCTTGAATTTGTAGCTGCGGAGCTGGGAATGCTCTTGGAGACTTGGAGTATCATTACCTTTTGGTTTTAGAGATGGCCTACTTCCCGCAGTTGAACAAATTATGTGTCTCTTTTGATAATGTAATGATGCTTAGTTTTGGCGTTAATTTTGATGGTTCGTGTCATGGTTATCACGGTACCCGGCGAGGAGAGTCGCCTCCGGGGCGCCTGGACGCCTAGGTGCCCGTCTAGGCGACCATTGGAGTTTGAACTAGTTTGCCGGTATAGCCTTTAACCAGTTAGTGAAATATTAACAACTAGGATATAATGTAAAAGACAACTAGTAAAACAGAAGTGGCATCAAGCCAATAGCCCAATACATCATCAGGCATCAAGCATTCATCATTCATCAAGCATCAAGCACTCTGCTCCTTGGTTGTGATGCTTCATTCATACACTCTTCAATCTTCATCATTCATCACAACCTCGGCAGTCGGCACAACCTCCGCTCGGCAGCGGCTCGACACCAACGGCACAACCTCATCAAGCAGTGGCTCGGCAAACCTTATCAACCTCCGCTCGGCAGTTGCCAGTCGGCACAACCTCCTCCGCGCGCATCCCTCGGCACGCGGAGGAGGCCGGTTGACGTCCGAGGTTGTGCTGAGCTGAGTGGAGGGGGGTCGCGGCCGCGAGGCGGCGGGAGGCGAAGGAGAGGGAGACGGAGGAGGAGGGCGACAAGAGGAGGCGCGACTTACCAATCTGCAGCGCCGGCGGCGACGGAGGTGGCGGCCCCGCCGCATGGATCCCCTTTCCCTCAGCCGACGGAGGTATCACGCGATCTCTCAGTCTCTAGCCCAGCCAGCGCCTTCTTTATCCCCTGCCTCCCCAAACCCTATTCGACAGCCCGGACCACGCCTGGAACGTCCAGGCGCCCGACTTGCTTCGGCCAGGTGAGGCGAGCGCGCACGGCGGTCTCCCTCCGGCGCTGGGATGCCTAGGCGGCGCCGTGATAAGCATGGTTCGTGTTCTCAGTGAGTGTGGGATCAAAAATTGTATGAGATAGTTTATGTTGCAAATGGTTGAATGTGGATGCGAGTTTGCATGTGGAGCCCAAGGGTTAGTTGGTGGTACTTGGCAGAGTAGTGCGCTAAATATGATGTAGTCGTTGCGATCATGCCGCCAGAGTAGATGCATTTTCAAAAATAGCTATTCTGTAAGGCTTAATGTCTGCATTTTCACTTTTGTTAAAAATAGCTACACTAATGGACCTTTCACAAGGTGTGCTCCCATCCTTGAGGGAGCGAGGGGGATTTCTTTTTTCATACTTGGTTTTCGGCACAGATGTGTCCGTGTATCGTTGTAATTTAGCTTCCTCCCAATCTTAATTGGAATAGTGTAGCTCTCTTGCGGCCACTTCAAAAAATGGAGCTTTCACAAAACAACTGTAAATTGTAAGAAGTTTATTTTTTGTTGCTGCTCTAATTGAAACGCAGGAACTTTTGGTTATTGATGATTTGCTTTCGGCTCTGGTGGGTATTGAGGGACGATACATTTCGATTAAGAGAGTACGTGGAAAGGAGGGCTGTGTTATCTTCCAGATTGATTCTTCAATGGACCTTGCACTCCAGGTAAGTCCTGACAGTGTGCACATTCAATTGGACCACCAAAAGAATTGATGTGCTTGGCACTTGACTGATCATGCTTTTGCAGGAATTGACCCGCCGAATTTTCCCTCTATGTGAGGATTTTGTGTTGGTTAGCCAGTTTGTGGAGTCCAGGTCACATTTCAAGAATGGTTTGGTCAATCATGCTCTAGCTGCAGCGCTAAGGGCATTCCTACTGGTAGGATCCCTTTCTTGAGTTTTTTTTTTTGAATTTGCCATGCGGCCATGTGTACAAGCTTTCTTCTGTTTGAATAGGTGGCAAATAGAATATAGTAGTGACTGTATCATGTGTTCAAGTGCTCAGTTGTTGTATTCTGACATGAAAAACATTTGCACGAATTGTACTTGTATTGGTGTTGATATAATCCCGTCAATTAACATTGACCTTATCACATTGTTCTCGGGAAAGTTCTGTGCCACTAGTGGTGCTGGTGTTTATATGTGAATTTGACACAAAAGCCATGATTTTTTTTTTAATTTTCAGGATTATCAGGCGATGGTTGCTCAACTGGAGCACCAATTCCGTCTTGGAAGGCTCTCTGTTCAAGGATTATGGTTCTTTTGTCAGGTGAGTTTTCTTTATCCGCATTTATGATTCACCCCAATTTGATTACTGTTTTAAGCACTGCAAATCCTGTGTGCTCTTCGGCAGAGGATGATGAGTTCATTAAATGCATTGTCTGTCGTAGTCGAGAAGGCTATCTTCAATAATACCAGTGGTTCTGCGACACTTAATCTACTTCAAAGCCAGGTACTTCACATAAAGAGGTTATGCCCACCTGAAATATACTCTTTTCCTTCTGCCTCTCTCTCTCTCTCTCTGGGGTGGGATGAGTATTTTGTGCATGATCAGGTTATGACCTATCGCTATCATTCTCTGAGTCCAATAACTACTTATCCAGCATCAATACAATGGCCTAGTGAATATGAACCTTGTATAGTTGGCCTCCTTTAAATCTGAGCCAAACGGACCTGTTCAGCTCCTCTTATTGGTAGAACAACTTTATTTATAGAACTGATCTCTTAATGTTCAGTTTTTTCATAGCTTGTCCATTTTGGTTCACGTAATTAGCTTTTAGCTATTTCAAACATGTAATGCGATTTTCATATCTTTGACTAAGGCAAAGGCGATGGCTGGCGATAGTGCTGTGCGATCCTTACTGGAGAAGATGACAGAATGTGCAAGTGCAGCGTACCTCAGGATGTTAGAAAGGTTCTTGATTGTTCATAACATCCTTTTCTGGTTCATCTTTTGGATATAGGCACGTAGTGAAGTGCTTGTTATTCATCGGCTCTTAACATTTGAGTTGAAGTCAATCCACAATTTGTAATTGCTAGTTTTTCTTATTTAGTGTCTTAATGTTGAGACTCGTTTAGAAAAGAAAAGAAATAGTTAGCTTGCTTGCTGTGCTTCCATAATTTCAGCTTCTAATTGTCTTCATTTTTTAGGTGGGTGTATGAGGGTGTTATAGATGACCCTTATGGCGAATTCTTCATTGCTGAAAACAAATCTCTGCAGAAGGTACCTATTGACAACATTTCGGGCCTGATATGTAATGTTCTATGTATTTTCATTAAGCTTAAAGCGCTGTGCATCTTTTCTTCTTAAGTTAACCAGATGCATGCTTTCTTTCGCCTTCTTTTTTTTTTTGGTAGGAAAGCCTCACTCAGGATTATGATGCCAAATATTGGCAGCAAAGGTACAGCCTAAAAGATGGCATACCTAGCTTCCTTACTAATGTTGCTGCCACAATTCTGACGACAGGAAAGTATCTTAATGTTATGAGAGAATGCGGGCACAATGTTCAGGTATGCACAATTATTTTCCGAGGCTCAATCATTAAATGTTATGTTAAATATATGTGCTACAAGAATGTGCTTGCCTTGAACATTTTATTTAGGTTTCCTCGTCAGAAAATTCTAAGCTGATGAGCTTTGGTTCAAACCACCAATATCTTGAATGCATCAAATCTGCTTATGATTTTGCAAGCGGTGAGCTCTTGGCTCTGATGAAAGATAAGGTAGTCTTTGTTCATAGTAAACTTACAATCACGTTTCGTTATCTTCTAAGCTCAGTTGCTAATTCCATTTTATTTATTATGCAGTACGATCTCATTGGGAAACTGCGATCCCTGAAACGTTATCTACTTCTTGACCAAGTATGCAGAAAAACATGGAGAACCTTTACTCTTAAAATTTTGTGTTACTACTCCATATCAATACTTGTTGAATTACAGCTGACATATATCTACGCTTGCTTGCTTGGGTTTTATGCTTTTGCATACTATGTGCAGCAAGTCAATTGCATACTTTTGGTGTCCCTGTCAGTGCGACATGAGCAAGACTTTTGTTTTAGCTTCTTCTGCTGTGTCTCTTTGGCGCTTGGTGTGTCTACCGCGCCTTCTCATTCCGTGTAGTCTTCCGTCCTGTAGCTCTTCAGAGCTTGTCGGTGCTAGTAGTGTGTTGGGGCAGACTGTTCGCCCACCCTATTGTATGCCGCTTCGGCCTTTTGTTGAAACCTTACCTGGTGGTGTTTCTATTTGGTCTAGTTGCTATCAGGGTTCCTTTCTCGTGGGCTCTCAGGTCTTCTGGCTTTGCTTCATTACTGGTCTATGTGACCACTGGACTGAACACAGCAGGTCTCCTGTGCACTCATTTCAAACGCCAGGAGTGACTACCATCAGGGTGCAGGACACAGATTATAATGGCCTCCGAATTCCGTATCCTTAGCTGGAATGTTCGTGGCTTAAATGCGCCAGCTCGGAGGGCCGTCGTAAGGCAACTAGTCATTGATTCCAGACCAACTGTTGTTTGTTTACAGGAAACAAAACTCCAGCTGATTGGAGTCGACCTCGTAAGAGAAACATTAGGACCGGAGTTCAGTCAAAGCTTTTGTTTTCTGCCTGCAGATGGAACAAGGGGAGGAATCCTCCTGGCTTGTACAGATAGATACTTCTCGATCTCTGAAATCACATGCACAAGCTACACCATTTCGGCTAAGCTCACAAATAACACAGATGGTATGTCTTGGTCGTGCACAGGAGTTTACGGCCCGCAAGCAGAAAATGACAAGCTGATCTTTCTTCAGGAATTAACGCAGTTGCAGGGCTCATTGCTCCCGGAGTGGATTCTTCTAGGTGACTTCAACATCTACCGGGCGAGGGACAAAAACAATGGCAACCTTAGTAGGAGTCTAATGCAGGCTTTTAGGGAGATGCTCAACACAACCCAACTCAAAGAGATAGAGTTAGCAGGAAGGGAGTTCACTTGGACAAGCGGAACGGATAGTCCCACTCAAACGAAAATCGACAGATTGTTCGCCTCAAAAGACTGGGAAATCTTGCATCCTCATTGCAATTTACAGGCGCTTTCCTCCCTAGTCTTGGACCACTGCCCAATCCTTTTGTACAGCCATCGGTTGAAAGGAGTAATTCCTTCCGCTTCGAAGTGTTCTGGACAAAATTGCCCGATTACCTACAGGTGGTCCAAATAGCCTGGAATAGGCCTGTACGGTCCGCGGATGCATTTCGTCGCTTCCACATCAAACTTTCGCGAACTGCAAAGGCGCTAAAGCTGTGGAGTCGTCACCACATTGGAGACCTCCGCGCTCAGTTTGCTTTGGCAGCGGAAATTATCTTGCAGCTAGACAGAGCACAGGAGAGGAGAATACTTTCTCAGGAAGAGATGGATTTCCGAAAGAGGCTTAAGCACAGGGTTTTGGGCTTGGCAGCAATTCACAGAATCCGTCTTAAGCAAAGGTCCGGCCTCAATTACATCAAGGAAGGAGATGCCAACACAAAATTCTTTCACATTAGAGCGATCGGCCGCAAGCGCAAAAAACACATAGCCTTCCTTCAAACAGAAATTGGCCATGTCACAGATAGAGGGGGCAAGCATGATGTGATCTACTCTCATTTCAAGCAGCTTCTTGGTGAGATCCACAAGAGAGATGTGACGACCCGGGTAATTAGCCCTGGTAATTAATAAACCATCACATTACGGGTTAATTATTCGAATCTCGATAGTGGCTAGCAAAATATCGAGCGGCGATACTTTATTAGTTACTACTGGGTTCAGAGTGTTGCAGCAGAACAATAATTAGAGGCGGAAACTGGTACCTTTATTCCATACCATCCTGCCACGCTGGGCTACAAGTCCAAAAGGTTAATTATACAATAGACTAATACAACAATACATAAGACATAAATATTACCCCAGGGACATAACGAGGCCTCGGCCCCTGGGAACGGCCCACCAGGAGATGGCCCTAGACACCTAGTCCTCCCCAAGATAGTAGTAGTAGTAGACGCCTCGATAAGTCCTTCCGGTCCCGCACGAATGATCCTCACCTCCGCCTCCCAGCGATCCATAGGACTCACCTTCTAAGCAAAGGGAGGTTTAAGCAAGAGTGAGTACGGAGTACTCAAAGAAGCATTAATAGCAAGGAATGCATGATGAGCTTTCTCTTAATCACTTGAAATCCACCAATTTACCACCTTCCTCCAACTAGCTTTTTAAGAAAGATAGTTTTATTAAAAGTGGTTCATTTTAACTTTCCAAAGACTCTACTAACACAAGATATGAGACAGACTTAGCTTCCGTAGTCTCCAATCCAAGAGACTGGCATGAATTCATGATTTACCTCATGCAGTTTGTACCACTTTACCCATAGCGACATTTAGATGCCCCGACGTTTATCACTAGTCCAAGATTAATTCTCCACCTGTACTTTCGAGTTGGGACACCCACCAAGGTCATCCTCAACTCGCAGACAGCTTGTTACTCCGCACCAACTAAAGAACTCCACGGCTTCAAATATACCGGCCATCCAATTGGCCTCAGCCTCTGGTCTAGGCATATCCTAGGCGCGCCCCTTAACTTACCCGTGGTGGAGGCATTGATATCTTGTCCTAGGACAACCTTTTCGATCAATTCCTCACACTATGGTTGATACTCACTTACGCTCATCGCCCAAGTGTTAGATTGTTTGACCTTATATAATAACATATGAGGACCCACCGGCCAACAACCTTCTCATCGGCGCCCTCTACCCACCGATTAACCCAACTAAATATCTAATCATTTCCCCAATGCCCCTTTCATTTAACCACACCATTCACCAACTACACATCCAACTCTTCCACATTCATCTTCCAACAGTTCCACACTCCCATTTCCACAACCATCAATCTTTTCATGTTTCATTTATAATATAGATTTTCTATGCAAGATGACATTTATAATACAAAAACATTTAAAGCATTTAAAACACATGATTTTCGCGAAATGGATCATAATAAAATGGATTTTAGGTATCTAGGGAGGATTCACTTGGAAGTAACTATTTCCTAGATACCTATGCACGGTACTTCACGGTTGAATGAATCAACCTGAAAAATCCCTAAAAAAGACCTAAAGTTAAGGATTTTTCAATGGGTAGTGTTGCTCCAATACCTAACCAAAGAGCTACTGCGCAAAGATTAAAAACGGTCATAGCTCTATTTTAAAATGGATTTTGGAATTTATTGACATTCTCTAGAAAGGGTACTGTCAATAAGCCCGTTGGTACAGAAACCATTAAGAGAAAGGGACTTGCCTGGAATAGAATTGGAAAGTACGTCCTCGTTCAAAGGTTGGTTCAGATCTGTCTGATTCAGGTTCAGATCTGAAAATATAGTTACTAGCTATTAGTTTTGTTCATATTTAGTCTTTTGAATCTGAATAATGGCATCCAACAACTAAAGACTTCAATTAACAGAGATAGAGCTAAATCTAAATAAGTTATTGGATTAACTAAACCCAAGGTCTAAACCTAACTCAGCTTTTCTTCTCTTTTCCTAATTTTCTCTTTTCTTTTCTCTTCTTTCCTTTCTCCTTTTCTTCTCTTCCCTTTCTTTTCTTTTCTTTCCCTCTGTTTCTTTCTCTTTCTCTACCCTAAATTGACTGGACCCTTGGCCCAAATTTCTCTCCTCTCTCTCTTTTTCGTGATCACTCCGGCCACACAGTGGCTCTTAGCCTCTCTGCGACCCGACTCTCTCGGTCTCCCCTTCTGCCTCCTCTCCTCAGCGACTCGATGTCGCCACTTACTAGCTTCCTACAAGACTCCTCTCAACACACTCCCCTCTCCTCCTACTCTCTAGATCGACTCCTCCGCCGCTTGGCTTCCGAGGTTCTAGGGTTTTGATGATTTGATGGATTTGGGGATTCTTGCTTTTGGTCTTCTTGGTTCTTTGGTTGAATGATGGTGGCTTGGAGGAACTCGGTTCGTTGGAACTTGGTTCTTGGTTGCTTCTTTGATGGTCAAGGGATTCTTGGTGGCAGATGGTGACTTGGTTCTCTGGCTCGAATCGATCTTGGGCGCCGGACGCCACATGTCGGGATTCGGTTCCTCGCCGCCTTGCCTTGTCGATCCGGACTATGCGTGGTTGCTGGTGAGTTGCTTGGGTCAATGATGATCCTAAAGGGTGGATGGCTCAGGCTGGAAGTTGCACGCCGATACCACCGCCTCTAGGTGGTAAAGGCTGGGAATGGCTAGGGACGAGCCGCAAGAGCCCCCAGGCAACTCCCCTTCGAGACCCAAAAAGAAGAACACTGATCTACACCAGTTCTTGCTAGATCTGAGGGTTTAGCATGCTACACTCTAGCCTAGGTTTGCTTTGTCGCTTTCTCGAAATGCTATGAGGTTTGCTCGCTTACTTGGACTCGCTTTGGTCTTGGCTTGGTCGGGGAAGATGACTCCATTTGGCTGAGCGGAGTAGAGGTAGTCGAACCCCTAGCTCGCCCGCCCACCTCCTCCTCCCCGTCCTTGCGGTTCAGCTGGGGCCCTGGGTCCAGTTAGCCAGTGCCTCCTCCCACCGACTCGGGCCATGGCCCCTCGATCTTGCTCCTCAAACACCCACTCTAGGTTGGCCAGAAAGTGATGGAAGGAGCTCCATCGAGGTGAAAGGAAAAGTGAACGAGATGAGGTGAAACTGCCTGTAATTCTTTGCTCTTATCCACTCACCGACGCCGGTTACTCTTCTACCCTCGAGCTCATTGATAGGGGCAAGGCAGAATTGTCCTCATTCTATTCCAATGCCAAACTCTCCATACTGAACAATAGCATTCTTGATCCTTATGCTGTCATTTCCATTCTAGTTTGCATGATTAGATGATAATTAGACTTCTAATGAGATGATTAATAGAGTTAGAATTTCAGGGTTCTTACAAGAGAGCTCACGCTTAACTTGTCGCTCCTTCACCCCCCCCCCCTCGGTCAGCCTGCATGACCTTGAGTGGCAGTTTTCGACGCAAGAAGTAAAAGAAGCCGTTTTTTCTCTCCCACCAGAAAAAGCACCGGGACCAGATGGTTTCATAGGTTTATTCTACAGGACCTGTTGGAACATTTTAAAGGATGACCTTTTGGCCGTAGTACATCAGCTTTACAACCAGAAGGGAGGCGGTTTGCACCTCCTATTTGAAGCAAACGTAGTGCTTCTCCCAAAAAAACAAGAGTGCCTCACCGTCCCAGATTACAGACCGATTAGCCTCATCCACAGTATGGGAAAAATCCTTTCCAGGCTACTTGCAAACAGGTTGGCATCTCTTCTACAGGCTCTCGTTTCGCCAAACCAAAATGCCTTTATCAGGAACATGTCAATTCATGATAGCTTCCTCCTCACAAAAAATCTCATCTCTGAGCTGCATGCTAAAAGAATCCCTTCCCTTTTCATCAAGTTAGACGTTGCGAAAGCCTTTGACTCTCTCAGCTGGGAATACTTGCTTGAAGTGTTGACTTTCTTTGGTTTTGGGCAACGTTGGAGGAATTGGATTGCCTCACTCTCGCAGCTTCTTCTTCCAGAATCTTGATGAATGGGTCACCGGGCAGAAAGGTGCTTCACAGGAGGGGGCTACGACAGGGGGACCCAATTTCACCCATGCTCTTCATCCTGGCCCTCGAGCCTCTTCAACGCTTGATTGTTATCACCTCGCAGCAGCAGCTACTCAAGTAGATAGGTCATCGTCCGGCACATCTATGCACTTCTATATATGCAGATGATGTTGCCTTCTTCATCAACCCGGACCCGGCCGAGGCAAAGTTGATGAACGGACTGCTCCAGGTTTTTGGAAAGGCAACAGGGCTAAGGGTCAACCTCCTCAAATCTGAATTCTTCCCGATACGGTGTGAGGGCTTAGACCTTCAACCTATCTTGCAAGAATTCCCAGCCACATTAAAATCCTTCTCATCCAGGTACTTAGGTCTACCGCTGCGCCCTACGAGTCTCAAGAAGTCGGACCTACATCCTTTATTGGATAAGGTCGCGAATAGGTTGCCAGGATGGAAGGGCTCGCTACTGTCAAAAGCGGGAAGGCTCGTACCGGTAGATGCCGTTCTCTCTGCACTACCGACATACCATCTCACCGTTTACCCAGTTTCCGCTTGGGTCTTTAAGAAGATTAACAGGATGCGCAGGAGTTTTCTTTTGAGGGGAGACCTGCAATGCAAAGGAGGACACTGCCTTGTCAACTGGAAAAAAACTTGTAGGCCTAAATCCCTAGGGGGCTTGGGCATTAAACAGTACGATGCCTTCAGCAGGGCACTTAGGTTGCGTTGGAAGGAGCCCAACAGACTTTGGCAAGGCATGTCGATCCCGTGCCTAGATTCGGACACGACACTCTTCAACGCAAGCACGTCCATTATCATAAGGAATGGGGAGACAACACGATTCTGGACATCTAATTGGCTAGACGGTTCATCACCGAGTATCATCGCCCCGCAGTGTTTCCGCCTGATTCGAAGGAGAAACAAATCAGTGAAGCAGGCCCTAGCCAACAACAGCTAGATGATTCCGCTAAAGAAAATCTCTACTGCCACGCAGCTACAGGAATTTCTCACCTTGTGGAGCCTCCTGCATGGGGTGCACTTGCAGCCGGAAGTCCAAGACGACATTTCGTGGCGTTGGACCGCAGATGGGCAATACTCGGCAAAGACGACGTACAGGGCACAATTCATTGGGTCCTTACCTGACCCAAACTACTCCCTAATCTGGAAAGCCAAAACCTAGAACAAGTGCAGGTTTTTTGCCTGGTTATTGCTCCAAAATAAACTACAAACCGCGGATAATCTAGCCATCAAGGGTTGGCCTCATAGTCCAGTTTGCTGCCTTTGCGGTTCAAGGGAGGATTCAGGTGCTCACCTCATGCTGTCCTGCCCATTCGCGAAGCAAATCTGGGCTCATTTGTTCAACCGGTTGGAGATACAACCTTTGCCGCAGCTGCCTCTTGTTGCTACATGGACTTTGTCTTCTTGGTGGCAAGATATCCATAAGGCTACTCCTAAGGGACAACGCAAACTTTTGGATGGAACGTTCATCTTTGCCTTCTGGAACATTTGGAAGGAGCGAAACGCGCGCATCTTCAACAACCGGTACTCTCCGGTGTCGTCAGTGGTTCACCAAATCCTCCAGGACATCGCTTGTTTTAACCTCGCTACGCGGAGTGCTCATGCGGAGTAACCGTGCAGCACTGTGTTTTGTTCGCGTCGCTGTGTGGTCGTTTTGTTTTTTGCGGTTCGGGTGCTTTTTGCCACCTATTGTACGTTCTTTCTGTACTAGCATATTTACCCCTTCTTAATTGATTTGGCAGAGCTCTTGCCTTCCTTTCGAATTTTTTTTTTGAAGAAATCACATTCTCTATGCATTCTGCTGTCTGAATGTGTTAACAGTGAGAATGAATGCCACTTGATTATAACAATCTGTATTTATTTTCCTTGCACTAGTTCTGTAATTTGTTTTCTCTAGTTCTGCAGGGTGACTTTTTGGTTCATTTTATGGATATTGCTCGGGAGGAGCTTACAAAGAAACCAGAAGAAATATCTGTTGAAAAGCTTCAGGTCTCCTCTGGTGCAATGTTGTCTGTTTGTTTCTTGATATGTAGAAAAGTGTTTTTTTGGCAGCTCTGTCATGATAAGCTGACTCCTTTTGGTTGTGTTCTTCTATTTTTGTTTGTTGTACACTTGTACATGGCAGTCTCTTGTTGACATTGCTTTGCGAAGTACAGCAGCTGCTTCAGATCTGAGTCATGAAGAGTTGACTTGTTGCGTGGTAAATATATTATTTTGTCTTGTCAAACTGTACTGTATTTGTTGATTATCATATTTCTTTACACCTATTGTTAAACAGGAAAGAAGTTCCCTCCTTAAGAAACTGACCACCCTGAAAGACTTGGATTGTGCTTACCCTTCAGACAAGCTTGCTGCAGCTGATGTTGATCAGCCCATGCCATTAAGTATCACTGGCTTGGAAACGTTCTGCCTTGGCTACAAGGTTTTATTTGTAGTTTGTTTTAAAATGTTATCATTGTGTTTATCTTGTGATAGTGGAATGATATATACCTGATCTATATTGCAGGTTCAATGGCCACTATCTCTTGTAATTTCAAGGAAGGCTTTAACAAAATACCAATTGATCTTTCGGCTGTTGTTCCACTGCAAGCATGTTAGTCGCCAACTATGTACAGCATGGCAAATTCAACAAGTATGGAAGGACCTTTTTTTAATCCCATTAAACCAGTTTAGTGTTTTTACTCACATTGACTGATGTAGAACTCTCAAATAGGGGTTCCGTTCTGTCAAGATTCTTGGAACACCAATTCTACGATCATCAATTCTTTGTCGCAGCATGCTCAAGTTTGTAAATAGCCTTCTACATTATCTAACTTTTGAGGTAAACCATCCATATCACCATACTAACTGTTACCAAAGGTGGAAATACGCTAAATTATTCTTTTGTGCCCTCAGGTTCTTGAACCAAACTGGCATTTGATGCATGATCGCCTTCAAACTGCAAGGAGCATAGATGAGGTTTTAACCAAGCTCTTATGTTGAAGTTAATTGCGCTACTAAGAGCACAGATCCTTCAGTAGTTGTTAATGATGCTTGCAGGTTATCCAGATCCATGATTTCTTCCTCCAGAAGTGTCTAAAAGAATGCTTGCTATTGTTGCCTGAGCTCCTTGTGGTCTGTCTTCTTGCTCTTTTCTTAAAGCTAAAATAGAATATATGTAAAAAAGGCTGCTGCACTTCCTTTTTGTTGAGTTCCATACATTTAAAAAACTAAACCAGTGCATCAGTAACTTTTAACTCTCTTTTTTTTCTTCCTTTTAAATTGCACCCTTTTACTTTATAATTTTTGGATTGTTCCCCTTCTCTCTGCCAGGATATATAACTTACTGCCTGCTTTATCTCTTGTTGGAGTAAGCTGTATATCGGTAGCAAGGATACTTTGTATTGTGTAAAGCAGTTATATTCAAAAGAAATGCCCCTCGAAGTTTTCAATCAAGTTTGAACTCCAAACTAGTCAACTGTTGAACTGGTGGAGTGAAACCTTGTGTGACAAACAATAGTTGGGAGAGTATGATCTATTGAATCTCAATGGACATATTTGTTTTCATGGTCTGGTACATTTGAAAACTGAAAACCAAGAATTGATTAAGTTAGGAAATAGGCAGGTCTTAATTGATGAGCTCATGCGGTATCTACTAAGTTAGTAACTAGGCAGGTCTTAATTGATGAGCTGGTCTATCTGTAAGATAACAACGCCTCTCTTCACCAGCAGAGAATGAAGGCTCTGTGTATCCTAGCTTGAGTATTAAGTTTCTCCGTGTGACTAGTGGGTTTTAACCCCTTCTTAGCCCTCTATTCCAAACAAGACACTCCAAAATTCAAGCTTTAGCTTATATAACATTAAAAATTGTAGAAGAATCAATGCTTATTATCAATTTATTTGTCATGTGCAGAAAGTTGAGAGGCTGAAAGCTTCATGTCTCCAATATGCCACTTCTATCCAGCTCTTGATACCATCCATCGATTTTGCTAATCCTGAGAATACATCAAAATCTGGAATGTCAAGGTCAAGAATAAAAAGATCGCAAAACAGAGAACAGCAACTGAAACTAGCATCGGAGAATGTTGTAATGTCAGAGTCAATCCTGTATGTATCTAATATTTCAGTCAATTTGCAAAGTATTAAGATCAGTGTATCAATTCAGTATCATATAATGCCATCTCGGTCTGTTTGCTGCAGGAAATTCGAAGCAGAATTCAATTCAGAGCTTCAAAGTCTTGTTCCTACACTGAGTAACAGTTCGCAGGCAGAACCGTACCTAGCCCATCTTGCGCAGCGCATTCTTGGTGTAGGAATTGATCAATGAGTTATTTGATATGTGCCATGTTCATTGGACTTCAGGCAGTTGCAAAGTTTGCGTGCGTGCGTGTGTGTGTAATTCAGCAGTGTGGCATTGTTGGTCCCCGTCAAGACTGTAGGCTGATGTATGTTCTTGTAACTGAATCGAATTTTTGTATATTATGGTTCCACGAGATAGATCATAGATAGTTCGGTAGGATTTAGTGAGCACTTCAGCTGGTGCCATGGTGGTCTTGGCCCGTGTGCCCGTTTGATTATTTTGTTATGTTTACCGGTTATGATCCAGCATTCTCATTGTGTGTCTTGTCACCCGACTCACCAATGTAGCCTGTAACTTCATGACAGCCTAAGGCGTAAATCAGTGTACAGGTTTCAACTGAGATTGGACCGAACTGAACTGGCCATTAACACAGTGATACCTGGGGAAAGGATCTCTTGTGCAGCCAAGCACCAAACTGGGGATTAACACTTTTAACACCAAATCATCGTGCCGAGAACGTAGAAGAGGAGCAGGACACCGTGAGAACTTATCAGAGGCACACGTTCTCTGTGTTTCCCAAAGAACACCTGCTAAGACGATCAATTGTCAAAGAGCAATTTGACCACTGTACGTCCTGCGCAGCTTCGTCACGTCGTGCCCTTGCTCCTCAGCCTTCTCCAACAGCCGGCTGTACACCGCTTCGTCCATGAGCGTCTTCCTGCACAGAATCTGCAAGATGAAGACATCCTTAGATCATCAACTCAACACGGTCGCCGGTTCACCATGCATGCTAGTTAAGTTGCTCACCCAGAGATACTTCGTCCGTGGCTCCCCGACAAGCGCGTACTGGTAGTCGCCGTCGTCGTAGAGCACCCAGTAGTCGCCGGCGACGGGGAGGAACGGCGGGACGCAGAGCCTGACCTTGAGCTTGGCCTCGTCGTTGGCCGGGTCGGCCCTGTACGCCGTGCCACGCACGTACACGCGCCTCCCCTTGCCCCACGTCTCGTTGAGCAATATTGGGGCGAATCCAAAAAGTTTGGGAAGATTTGGATCTAAGTGTTGGCCCAGGGATTTGATGATTTGCTCTGAAGTTGATCGGCCTTTGCTCATTTGTTCAAAGTTGATCGGTCTCACTGACACATAGCCTCAGGATCCGCATGTCAACGAGACATCATAGGACAAATAATCAAAAGCCGATCAACTTTGGACAAATGATCAAAGGTCACTCAACTTCAGGACAAATCATTAAATTTTCCGTGTTGGCCAGGTAAATATCTTGTTGTAGTAGTCTAATATATTATTATACGTAAAAGAGATTGTGGTACTTCCAAAGTATTTATGTGAGTTCTCAAAATAAGATGATGGAAAAGCTTTTGTCCAAACACTAATTGGTCTCCCAATAAGACAGATGAACCAATGACACGAAGCGAAGGCATGTTTATGATCGAAATTAAACTCTAAATTTTATTTGCAGTTTAGGATCAAGTGTCACCTAGTAGAGTTTAACCACCAAAATTGATTCTTTACTGGAAGGGACACTGTCATGGATGTGAGCCTGGCAAGATGGGCTACTGGACCGGACAGCAAATGGGCTCACTCTTGGCAGACTCGGTCGAGAGGGAAGGCAATACAAAGGGCAACAGAGCAGCAACCACGGGAGGAAGGAAGAAACAGAATAGGCATTAGCCTCAGCTCTCCTCTCCCCATGACTGATCTCCCCCCCAAACTCTAGTTCTCTAATTCCCAGTCCCTTGTTTCTTTCCAGTCCTTGCTTCCAATTTCTCCAATTTGTATCTCCAAGCACCTTGTATCTTTTGACTGGTTTGCCAATCTAGATCTTGTGTTGGTGTTGATCTGCGATAATCAAGTGTGTTCGTGACAATATGGTATCAGAGCCAGTGATTCGAGGGATTTCAAGCAAAGAGTTGATGTGGACAACTCATGGTGGTAGTTGCTGTGATTGGCGTCCGGATTCATTCAGTGGGGGTGTCCATGGAAGAGGCGCCTACCACCTGTTCGACAAAACAACGAGCCATCGAGAGGCGCCCACCGGAGGTGTTATTCACATCACAGTGAGCCACCCTTTCTATCCGGTGACCAAGGAGGTGCTTCACCAGGTCTTCAGCGCATATGGCATTGAGAAGGTTTACGTGTTCCAGAGGACCGATTATGTATGGGCGGTCGTCTTCTTCCAGTTGGGCCACGATGCAGCACGAGCTCGAGAAGCCTTCAATGGTCGCTGCATCTACGATGGCTGCTGCTGGATGGACATCCAGCACGTGCTATTGCCTCCCACTGACAGCATTGAGATGATGCCTGCAAGGTGTTTGACAGATGGTCTTGACCATGATGCCAGTGTGCCGACGGCAACGTCCACCTCCACAGTGTCAACTCCCCTGCCTACGGCCTCTCTGTTTGCAACAGCACAAGCCGCTATCACCAACAACCATGGCTCCACGATGCCCACCAGCCATTTGATGTCGCCGCCCTTGGCTATCCCGCTCGTCATTGAGCCAATCGTGGTCGCTCCGCTTGTTCAAGTAAAGGTGCAGCAATGTTGTGCACACGAGGTATCCAAAGAAATGCCCCTTCAGAGCATTACTCCCATAGACATCGTCACCAACAACCTCGGCAGCGTGACACCCACTAGATGGTTGATGCTATGCCCAGACCACAACTTCGACGAACTAAAGACTTCGTCCACAATGGTGGCGACACTGACCGGCCCCACTGCTAGCTCGATTCAAGTTGAGGCCACCCCGCGTCTCACCAACCTAGTCACGACCAAGATGTTGCCCATCGACGTGAACCTGTATGGGCGTAACACTCGGCCTGACACAACGTTGCAATTGGCTGGCGCCTTAGCTAGCGCCCATGAGTTTGAGGTTGTCACCACATCAAGCTTCACCACCGTCATCTCCACCAGACAAGACAACTCATGCTGGTTGCTCAGTGTGCAGAAGATGCTTGATGAAATGTATTGTAAGAAGATGTTTTCAGCAATAGAACTAACTGGAGCATGTTGGGTTGGTTGGCCACCATGGCCACCACCAATTCGAAGGGGCTGTAGTAGCAGAACTAAGGTAAGGTTTTTGCAACCTTGGCCATTCTCTATGAGTAATGATAGTGGAATGAGGTTGCTACCACCCTGGCCACCTGATGAAGCAATTTGTGTGAAAAGTATGATAGTTGAGATGGGAATGTGGTCTGAAAATTGCAGCAATAGTGCACTACTGTTTCTTTCCCTGTGGCTACCCCCTGCACCAAGATGCCTAATCAAGAAGCTACTAGTTGAATATTTAGCTAAAATGCAGAAGCCACTAGTTGCTAATGACCTTAAGATGGCATGGAATTCAGTCCAAATGAACTTGTTGACCACGCATGGGGATGGTCATACTACCGTTGGTATTTTGGATGTTAAGCTCTGTGCTAATAATAATGGAAATGATTTGGCCATGGTTGAGTTGAGAGCTGCTGGACATGATGTAAAAGAAGTTACCACTGGGAATTTTGCCACTAACATGCTTGATGAGAAGTCCAAATGTAGATCTCATGAAGTTCCTTGTGGGACTAAATATTTGCTGCAGTTAGGCATAATCAATCTCCTTCAAAGAGAAACTTGTAACATGCTGACTGGTTCTAAGCTCAAGGAGTATTTGGATATTCACAAGACTATATTCCAGAAATTTTCTCCTTTCAAGATTGGTGGGTTTATTACGGAAGGCAAAGTTGCTAGGTCCGAGAAGGCGCTACTGTTCAGGAGTGATCAGGATGGGTCTCTGGTTATCCTCTTTCTCATCATGCCATGGGGTCCTGATGAATCCGAAGTACTATGGCTAAGCTCTTGGTTTTGTTCTCAGGAGGAGGAGCTTCTCAAGTTACATGCAACATACAACGTCATTTTTAGATTCAAAGAAATACAGGGTGTTTCTACCCAGATGTTGCGGTTGCGGTTGCATTGGGATCCAGGGGAATCTCTGCAGGTTAATAAGAAGTGCTATATAGTTAGACTCAAATGGGTTATGCCTGTCATAGCTAGTGTATTTTCTAGTGTGACATGGAAGGGATGGATAAAGCATTACAAACTACCATACTCCTGTGTTGAGAGTGCTAGCAGCATGAGGTCAAACTGCTATATCGTGTCATTAGAGGACTCAACAACTAAAGGAATGGGGAAATCAAGCATGGGGGTTCCGAGGCAACAACCTTCCAGTTCCTACAAGTTAAGAAACATCTTATTTGAAATTGGATGCATATTGGTTATCTTGTCAAAAGCTGATTGGGACATCATCTACATCGCTGACCAATATGTTTATCAAGTTGTGGGTAGAAGTCTGGACTTGCAGTTGCCATGGAATCCTGGTGGTGGCTACATGTACAAACCATGGTTTGCTATCATCGTCTTGGGGACAAGCCGATTGACGAGTACCCATACCATGGGTACCCCCATCAGCCCGGAAGCATGAACGGGCTGACCTATCACGGCGGAGGCCCAGCACCACCGAAAGGTACTTGGGCCGCAGGGAACGAGCCCCGACTGCGCGGGCCGACTCTGACGGTCGGCGGACTCCGGTTCCGGGCGGTCGGCATGCGCCGGCCGCCTAATATTGAAGCTCAAGCTCCACTGCAAGACGAGCCAGGCCCACGCCAGTGTCAGGCGGCTGCCTTGTGCGCAGCGTCCCCTGACATCCGTACCGGGGTAGGCGGCTCCTTCCCGAGGCTGTCAGAAAAGTCACCGAAGAAGTCAAGCCCCCGTCCCGTCGCCTGGCACACCGCAGAGGAGTACGCCCACTCCCGAGGCCAAAGCAAAGTCAAGCGCCATTAAAGCCACCGAGGCTGACAAGAGCACCACGCAACACGCCACCTGCATAAAGACTACGCAGATCAGACGCAGAACCACCAACCTCGCCTCGACGAGCAGGGTTTGTCGACAAGACAGGAACCAGACATCAAGACGTGCAGGCCCCTTCCCTCGTAGTTTTCACAACTCCCGTGTAACTCGCCTCCTCCGTCTATATAAGGAGAGGCAGGGCCCGAGAGGGAGGGGGGTGAAGAGAGAAAAACAGTCTTCTAGGTAGCTTCAACTCCCTAGCGAACACGTCAAGGGGATCGGACAGCCGACCGTCCGCCTCGCTTGTACACCCCTTGTCCATCTCCCAAAGATCAATACATCCACACCGCATTTAATCGAGTAGGGACATTCTCGCTCAACCAAGATACATCTTCGGCTCCTTGAGTCGACCATTCGGGAGAGGGAGCGCGACTTATCCGACCATAAATTCATTGCCGGTGCACGAAACAAGCGGTTGGCGCGCCAGTGTAGGGGCTCTCGCGTCTTCACCGACATCCTCATCTTCGGGTTCCCATTCTCCTCCTCGATGGCTTCCTCCCACTACGTTTCGCCCGATGTCGAGGTGGATCCGCTTGGCGCCCTCGATTTCATCGTCACTACGGCGAGAGCTTGTCCTCGCCTCGCTGCCGTCGGGACCGGACGCCTCCGCAGAAGCCTGGATGCGATTGCCGACGCCTCAAGAACCTCACCTCGAGGCCTCACAAGAAGCCGCTGGCGGGCCGTCGCGCAAGACTACTACCCGGCAACATTGCCTACGGATCGCGGCGGCGGCGACTCCACCCTCCACGAGCTCCCAACTTCGTGGCCATGGCTTGCACGCACGGCTTCCCTCCACGACTGGGCGGACTCCTCCACCATGGCTCTAGCTCGACAAGGAGTGTGCCTCGAAGGGCCTACACTGAGTGCAATATGACGGGTGCGGCGGAGCCATCCTCCACCCAGTTACCATCGGGACCCTCCTCCCGCGATGAAGCGCGGCGGAGGAATCCGGCGGAAGACGACGCACAACACCTATAACGCTCACGACCTTCGACAGCGAGGAGTTAGAAGCCCAAAGGCCGAGCTCGATAAGCTCCAGGCGAATCGGAGCGCCGCCGACCTAGCCCACCACTGACCTTCCGGCGCGCGTGCCAGGTGCATCAAGAATTGGTGAGGAAGCGAACGACCTTCCGTTCTTCCTCATGCCAACCGTAACATTGCCGCTGCGGCAATGCCGCCCGAGGGCTGCTCGAGCCAACGGAGCCTGGCCAAGGCCACCTACCGGAACCTCCGGATCGGTAGAGCGTCTGCTGCTCAAAGACGCAAGGTTCTAGCTCCCGCGAACGGGCGCCACTGCCGCTGGGCCACTCCCTCACGGGCGGCGGAGCTCACCAAGACGGCCTCGCCCACGAACTCCCAGTGCATCATACACCTGCGCCATCGCCTGGGGACAAGTATGATCTCCGCACCACCTCGAGGCGCGAAGGAGAGCTATCGACGCAGCAAGACCCTCGCAAGTCGCCGATAGCGGGCGACGCAACCATCCCGACCCAGGATTCGACGGTCTGGGCGCGCTGCTCACCCGCCAGTATCCGCAACGCCGACTTCCTGGCCGATTCGGGCCCGACCAACATAGCCAAGTACACGGGGCTACCAACCCTGTGCGGTTAGAAGACTATCGGCTCGCTTGTCGAGCCGGGGAGCGACGGACGACTCCTTTGTTATCCAAGACCTCCCCATCTATCTTGCGGACTCGGCTCGAGCATGGCTCGAGTACCTACCGCAGATACCATCGCATGGGCCGACTGACGAACCTTTCGTCGGAAATTTCCAGTGGCACGCATAAACGCCCTGGCAACTCTGAGATCTCAAGAGCTGCAAGCAAATGGGAGACCCTCCGACTACATCCGCCGCTTCTCCGAAGGCAACGAGCTCCTCGACATCCGCGACGCCGACGCCGCTTGGCGTTTCATCTACGGCACCACGTCGGCGAGGCTCGTCCACAAGTTGGGCGAAACCCAGGACCACCAAGGAGCTCCTCGACATCGCCACCAACCACGCCTCGGCGAGGAGGCCGTGGGGCCATCTTCGAAAGGAAGACGGCCCACAAGATGACCTCGAGTCGGCGCCCTCCGACCGCCCTGACAAGAGGAAGCGGAAGGGGAAGCAGGGCCGCGAGGGCCGAATGGTCGCCGCTGCCGACCGACCTGCCAAGCAGCAGGCTCGGCAGACGCCCGACCGATTCGAGAGATTGATGGATAGTCCGTGCCCGAACCACGACTATCCCGTCAAACACAAGTATCGGGACTGCGAGGTCCTGAAGCGTTTCCTCAACGGGACCCCCACGACATCACGGGAAAGGGGAAGAAGCGCGACCAGCGCCCGACGCCGGCAAAGGGCGATGAGCCGGTCGACGAGTTCCCACAACTCGACAGCTGCCTCATGATCTTCGGGGGGGCGGAGTGCTACGCCGACAAGCGACGGTTGAAGCTCGCCCACCGGGAGGTCCACACGGCTACCCGCCGCGTGCCCACCTACTTGAGGTGGTCGGAATGCCCGATCGCCTTCGACCGGACCGACCACCCCGACCACATCCCGCACCCGGGACGCTACCCGCTCGTCGTCGACCCCATCGTGGGGACGAAGCGCCTGACCAAGGTGCTCATGGACGGCGGCAGCAGTCTCAACATCATGTATGTTGAGACCCTGGATGCCCTAGGGGTCCCTCGCTCCGCCCTCCGGCCGAGCAAGGCGCCCTTCCATGGCATCGTACCAGGCCAACAGGCCCACCCCCTCGGGCAGGTCGGCCTGCCCGTCACCTTTGGGAGCAGGACAACTTCCGCACCGAGAGCCTCACTTTCGAGGTTGTGGACTTCCCCGGCTCCTACCACGCCATTCTGGGACGACCATGCTACGCGAAGTTCATGGCGGTCCCCAATTACACCTACCTCAAGCTAAAGATGCCAGGGCCGCAAGGTGTCATCACCGTGGCCACATCTTTCCAGCTCGCCTACAACTATGGCGAAGCGTGCGGCGGCCTCGGCGATCGTCCGCTTCGCCGAGCTCGCCAGCTCCAGGAGAAGGCCTCGGATCCGCCCCGACTCCGGCAAGTCGGGGCCTAGCTCTTTCAAGTCCGCGGAGGACACGAAGGAGGTCGTTGATCCCGAAGATCTGCCAAGACCGTGCGGATCGGGGCCGCCCTCACCACCAAATAGGAAGGCGCTCGTCGACTTCCTCCAAGCAAACCGAGACGTCTTCGGCAGGAGACCCTCGGACATGCCAGAGTCGAAGGAGGTCGCCGAGCACTCCCTGAACATTCGACCGGATCTAGACTTGCCGCCAGTACCGCGCTGCTTCGACGAAGAGAAGCGACGGGCCATTGGGAAGAGATCGCCAAACTTTTGGCCGGTTTTGTAAGGGAGGTGCGTCACCCCGAGTGGCTCGCCAATCCCGCCCTTGTAAAGAAAAAGTCGGGCAATGGAGAATGTGTGTTGACTACACGAGCCTCAACAAGGCCTGTCCGAAAGATCCATTCCCATTGCCTCGCATCGACCAGGTCGTGGACTCCACCGCCGGTGTGAGTCCCTTCTTTTGGATGCCTACTCGGGCTATCACCAGAGTTCGATGACGGAGTCCGATCAGCTCGCGACCTCATTCATCACCCCGTATGGCTCGTGATCGTTACGCCACGATGCCTTTTGGTGCGAAAAATGCAGCGCCACGTACGGCGATGTATGCGAGCATGTTTTTCGCACCAAATTGGCCGTAACATCGAGGCCTACGCCGGCGACATCGTTGTCAAAACCAGGATGGCCGATGACCTCATCACCGACCTGGAGGAGACTTTGCGAACCTCCGACGGTTTCGCATAAAGCTCAACCCCGAAGTGCGTCTTCGGGTCCCTAAGGGCAAGTTGTCGGGATTCATCGTCTCAGCGCGCAGATCGGGCCAACCGAGATAAGATCTCCGCTATCGCAAGGATGGGGCCAATCAACGATCCAAGGGAGTTCAAAGGTCGATGGGATGCCTCGCGGCACTAAGTCGCCAGATCTCGCCTCGGCGAACGAGGAATGCCACTCTACAAGGCGATGAAGAGGTCCGACCATTTTCTGGACCAACGGCTCAGGAAGCCTTTAGTCGACTAAAGGTCTTTTCGACCTCACCTCCGGTCTGGTCGCCCGGCGCGAGGAGCCTTTGCGCCTCTACATCGCCGCCACGACTCAGGTCGGCAGCGGCACTCGTTGTGGAGCGAGCGGAGGAAGGCCGCGTTCTCAAGGTGCAGAGGCCGGTCTACTTCGTCAGCGAGGTGCTCTCCGAAACAAAGGTCCGATATCCTCAGATACAGAAGTTACTGTACTCGGTGCTCATCACCAAGAGGAAGCTTGCCCATTACTTCGATCGACACCCCATCTCCGTGGTAACCTCCTCACCGCTCGGAGAAGTCGTCCACAACCGCGACGCCACCGGAAGGATCGCCAAATGGGCTCTCGAGCTCAACGGCCTCGACATATCGTATGTCCCCAGGACGGCGATCAAGTCCTGTGTCTTGGCGGACTTTGTCGCCGAAAGTGGACCGAGGCGCAAGTCCTCGCGCGCCGAGGACCCGGAATACTGGACGATGTACTTCGATGGGTCTTACACCAAGAACGGGGCCGGCGCGGGGGTCGTCATCATCTCCCCACACGGCAACAAGCTCCGGTATGCCATACGACTACTTTTCGACGCCACCAACAATGTCGCCGAGTACGAAGCCCTCGTCAACGGCCTTCGGATCGCCGCTGACCTGGGCGCACGACGGCTCAACGTTCACGGCGACTCCAAGCTGGTCGTCGACCAAGTGATGAAAGCCACCGAGCCCCGTGACGCTCGGATGGCCGCCTACTGCCTGGAGGTCCGCAAGCTCGAGGAGAAGTTCAAGGGTTTCGAGCTCCACCACAGCTACCGACGCTACAACGGTGAAGCCGACTCCCTCGCCAACCTCGCCTCCGGGAAGGGGCCGGTTCCCCCTGGAATCTTCGTCTCCGACCTCAGCAGCCCATCAATCCGGTTGGACCCGAGTGCTGAGGGCGCCGCCGACCCCCTAAAGGCGGGCGGCCCCACTGATCTTCGGTCAGATGCCCACCCGCTGGAGTCGGACTTGGCGCCTGAGCATCGAAATCGATCGAGGCGACCGCTTGTCGATCGGTTGACAAGCGGGTCGCTTCGCCACGATACCACCGAGGCTCGGCGCCTCGCTTCGGCGGGCTAAGTCTTTCGCCCCGATAGAAGGCGCCCTCTACAAGAGGAGCGCCTGGAATCCTTCAGAAGTGCGTTCCGACCGACCAAGGAAAGCACCTTCTACAGGACATCCACGACGGGGTGTGCGGGCACCATGCCGCGCCGCGGTCCTTGGTAGGAAAAGCCTTCCGACAAGGTTTCTACTGGCCGACCGCCATATAGCAAATGCGACCCATTGTCCGCACTGCAAAGGATGCCAATTCTTCGCCAGCAGACGCGATATTCCTCAAGAAGCCCCGCAGACGATCCCCATCACATGGCCCTTCGCGGTTTGGGGGCTCGACCTGGTCGGACCCTTCGTAAAGGCGCCGGGCTTCACTCACTTGCTTGTCGCCAGAGACAAGTTCACAAAGTGGATTGAAGCAAAGCCATTGGCAAAGATCACGTCGGCGCAGCGGCAAGTTTCTTCCGCGACATTGTCTCACGGTTCGGGTGCCCAACTCCATCATCACCGACAACGGACGCAGCTTCACGGGAAAGGAGTTCCTCGAGTTCTGCGACAACTTCAACATCCGAAGTCGATCGGGCGGCGTGGCACACCTCGAGCCAACGGACAAAGCCGAGCGAGCCAACGGCATGATCCTCCAAGGACTCAAGCCGCAAATCTTCACCGGCCGAAGGAATTCGCGGACGATGGGCCGCGAGCTACCGCTCGCATTTGGAGTCTGCGAACCACGCCCGACCGGTCGACCGGGTTCACTCCTTTTTCTTGGTGTTGGCGGAGGCTGTCCTCCCGACCGATCTTGAGTACGGCGCGCCAAGGGTGCAGAACTACAACAACAAGACGGCAATCGAGGAACAAAGAAGATGACCTCGACCGACTCGACGGCTCGAGGCGTCGCGGTCTTACTGATCGGCAAAATATCAGCAGGCGCGTCGCTACCATACCGACGGGTCCGCTGTCGCTGCTCAAGTCGGCGACTTAGTGTCGCGCTAAGTCGATCCGCGAAGGACAGTACAAGCTCTCCCCGCCTTGGGAGGGCCCTTTCACCATCGCGGAAGTCCTCCGACCCGGCACTTTCCGCCTCAAGGACACCGAAGGGAATCTCGTGACAAACGCCTGGAACATAGAGAAGCTGAGAAGGTTCTATCCATAGTCGGTCTCTCTCTTCTTTTTGTACCACGCGAAAAACACTTGAGCAAAGCGAAGCCGCAACTCTCGAACCACCAACCAAGTGCTTTCCCTCCTTCTTCCATCTTTTTTGCCTGCCGCAAGTACTGCGACCTACGCCCCGAAAGCGAAGGTCCCGAAGCAGTACTCTGCGCATTGCAAAAACCACGACGAAGAACAACCGACCTCACGGTTGGACGGGTCATCTCGGTAAAAACGCAAGAAATCCCACCTCCAACCTCATTGGATCACTGCGATCCCAAAAGACTACAAATATGGGCGAATCGTAGCGCAAAAAGTCCTCAAAGAAGAAGGAAGAAAGCGGAAGCGAAGCAACACTTTATTCATTCACAGGAGGAACACCGCCCGACCCAAAAAGGAACCACTCGCCAAGGTCCCTTTACTCGGCAAAGGCACGATACTCCTCCTGGTGTGCGCCACTAACCGACCGACGCGTGGCGTCGCTCGATCCTTGCCGGATCGTGGCGCCCTCACCTCCCATACCGGGAATGCCCGCGACAAGGATGCCGACTTCGCGCAAGATCCCCACGCAAGACGGCCGGCCTCGACCTCCGCCACCACCCTTGATCGAGGCTTGTTCGCCCACCTCCTCTCGAAGTTGTGTGTAGCGGTCCGCCATAGCGCACGAAGCAACCGTTTGGCGGCGATCTTGGCGATAACAAGCACCTTGGCGCCTCTCCTTTTATAACTGCGGCGGAAGGCAAGCGCCCCAAGTCGCTAAGCGATGCGAAGGAAGCGAAGGCAAGCGCCAGGAGTCACTGTGGCCTTGAAGGCAGCGCCAGCGTCGACTCGAAAATCGGCGCGGTCCTCAAGGCGAGTTAATCCACCCTTATCCCCGAAAGCATAAAGTTCCTTTTCGAAAAAATCGCACACCCACCACGAACTCAAGCGGCGCGTGGCGACTCCACCCTCGATCCCCACGCACCACTCGGGGGCTGCATGACCTCAGGGGTCGGCGACCTAAATCGATAACCGGTTACCACTCCGACCGAGCTCCCCTCTTAAAGTAACCTCCTCAAAACCAAAATGCTACGGCCCACGCCCCAGCGGCTACGGTTCCGAAGTAGCACTTTGTGCAAAAAGGAGGCTACCTGAGCGAAGGGCCGAGCGGCCGGACGGAGCCTTCGATATAGGTTGACGAATGCTACAACTTACGCTGCCGCCCAACCCGACCATCATTTAAAAACGCTGGTCGCTAACCTAAGCCGCACTCGACCGACCGAGCTATCTACCTCGCGGCCATTTCCTCGGCTCAAATTGCTACGGCCTACGCCCCCGCGGCTACTGCTTCGAAGTAGCACTCTGCTGAGGGAAACAAGCCCTCCGAGCAAGAAACACTATGAGCGGCCTGAGCACCCCACTTAGGTTAGATTTCAACCCGCCAAGCTTCGAAGGAGGTGGTCCGACCCGACACCTCCTTCACCAAGCAATCGCCGAGGCAGCTCGCCTCCCCGTGTCCTCTTCGCATGAACCTGGTGCAACGCCACGCTCTCGTGGCACCCTGTGGACCCGTAGCTACGGTTGTAAAATTGCCCAAATTCATAAAAGAAACACGGGGTAGACGGGCGAGTAACTTAAAAGCCCGGCGTTGAGCTCGACTAGGCAGTCATGTTCATTACATACATTGCCAAAAAGCAAACAGAAGGAAAACTAATCTTCCTCCCCTTTCGACGGAGAATTTCGGCGAGATTCGACAATCTCTTGGGCGCCGCGGATCGACCGGGCCATGAACGCCGTCGACCTCTTCGTCGCCGGTCGGCGACGCCGCGCTCCCGATCGCCTCAAGGTCGACGCCGTCGTAATAAGAGACGGTGTTGACCGAGGAAGAAGCGCCAAGCACCGCCGCTTCGCACCGACGCTCGACGCTCAGGGATCCACCCAAGCATGGCGGGGATGGCGCTGGGGCCCGGAGTAAGCCCGACGACCGGTCGCAGCGGCCTGGACGCATACGTGGAGGACCGTCAGCTGGGCCGTCGTATCGGCCGCATCCCTCTCCGCCAGCCGCTTGTTCAAAAGGGCCGAGTCGCGTGACTCGACCGCCGCGTCTCGTGCCTCCACCGCCACCCTTCGCGACTCCAGCACGTCGCTAAGGTTTTTTCAGATCTGCAGGGACGAAAATGACGTCAGGGGACGCTCGCCGTGGTGACTCCCGGAAGAACGAACTACTCACCGGCCACGGAAGCCTCCTGGCGCGAAGTTCCTCCTCGACCTTGGCACGCGCTTCCCGGTCGGCCGTGAGCACGGTCGGCAAGCTCCTTCATCGTCACGAGCTCCCCGGCGAGATCCCGCCGGCCGGCTGGTCGGCCTCCTGCGGACCGACTCGCATTCCTCCCGATAGAGGGCGGCCTCGCCGGCGGATGTCGCCAGACTTGTCTGCGAAGTCTTGGCCGCCAAAGCATCCGCCAGGACGACACGGCCCTCTCTCCCTCGGTGGCCAACGACTCAAGACGTCGGCCGAGCCTCCCGCAAGGCTTCAGCGACCTCCCCACCAGCCGACCCGCCGAGGCAGCCTCTTCCTTGCTCGGCGGCAAGCGCCTCCGGCGCCGAGCAGCTCTTTCCCCTACGGCACTCCCCCGGCTGTGCAAGTGCCGGAGGAACATTGACTTATCCACCGCTCGGGATGTCAAGCGCTGCAAGTACCCGCCCGGTCAGTCTCCATTTCCCGGTCAAGAAGATGCACAAGAGACAAATCCCCGTCAAACTTACCAGTCTGGCCGAGCGGGACTCCTGAGCAATGGACTTCCTCGCCTTGGACGCGGCGTCAACAACAAGGGTAAGGTCGGCGTGGATCCTTCCCATCTCCTCCTCCAGAGCGTCCCAATCCGCGGCGTTCGCGTCGTCCGCCCGAACGAACGCGGACCCCGGCCAGTCAGACCGGGCCAAGTCGGCGATCGGCGATCGCTTCGACTTGATTTCCCGCCCGACCAGGCGCTGTGGCGATCGGTGTCTTGTCGGCGACACTCGGACCGCTGGCGGCGGCCCGGCGGCGGGTGGTAGATCTCGCCCGCGGCGTTGCAACGCCGCGAATCGGTGCTTCCCCGGCGAGTTTCGCGACCTCCACGGCCGGCAAAGACGGGAAGGCAGGCGGCAGGACTTCGCCGGCCTCATCGGTCGAACGCAAGACGGCACGCCGACGGAGCTTGCGCGCGTCGCATCCGGCAGCGGCCCAGAATCGTCCCCTTCGGCAGCGTCCTCGCGACGGGCCCTACCGCGGAGGCGATCCGAACGATCCCGCTCCCGACAACCACCGCACGCCCAGCGGATTGGACCGAGAGGCGATTCCTCACCGCCGGTAGGGCTCGGCGCCCTCGGGCAGTGTGGCCCCTGCGTCGATCGGTCGAGGATTGCGAAGAAGACAAAGGCGTCGGAGGAATTGCGCAAGTCACTTACCGGAGGAGCGAACAACCGGCACTGACGTGCCCTCTCTTGCCGGACCGCGAGGAGGCGGCGAGGACCCGCGCTCGCAGATAAACCCTGCGCTCGCGGTCTCTTGAGGAGCGCATGGCCGCTGCCCCGCGATCGGGACCAGCGTCGCGACGCCGATCGCCTCCGGCAACTTCTTCTCCTCGCTCGGCAACGACTCCTCGTCACCCTCACTCGAGGTCTCCTCCGAGGTCTCCTCCGAGACCTCTCGCCACGCTGGCGGCCCGGTCGCGCTGTTCCTCTTCCGCGTCTTGGTGGCCTCTTTTTCCGCTAGCGGCGGCGTCTCGCTTCTCCTTTTCGGCGGCCGCCCTCAACTCCTTTTCCCCGGCAGCAAGGGGCGGAGATCGATCCACCGAGCCTGCGGAACACGCTCGGGTAAGGGGCGAAGGAGCGAGCAAATCAAAAGCGAACAGAGCCGCCAGGCGTACGCAGGTTCTGCGGATTCTGCGGCCGAACGGCGCAGCGCCGCTCGCTGGTTCGGTGTCTCCGCGATGGAGGCTGCGGACACGCAGCGAGATCTCCGACGGAGGAGCTCCGCTCGACGACCTTGCAGGATCGGTCGTCCCAATGTACTCAAACATGGGACGTAACCGACCCTTGAGGGGTTGGATGCGCCTCTCCATGAACGTACTGAGGACCACCTTGCCTGTCAGGCCCCGCCGCTTCAGGTCCGCGAGCTTTTCAAGGATCGCGTCCACTTTCTTCCGGTCCTTCGTGTCAGGACCCCAGCCCCAACAAGGATGCGGCGTTGGTAAATTCCCACTGAAGGGAGGGGCACTTTTGTCGAGGTTCCGGACGTAGAACCACTCGCTGTGCCACCCCCGGTTAGACGTCGGCAGCCTCAAATCGACGTAGAACGGCTGCGATGGTTGCGCAGCTTGGATCATCGAGCTCGAGGAGCTGGCGGTATCCTGGTGACGGCCTCGCGAAGAAGAAGTGGCGCCAGAGCCCAAAATGAGGTTCAATCCCGGAAAGGCCTCACAGCGTCATGAAGACCGCAATATGGAGGACTCCATTCGGGTTCGGTGATGAACTTCTCCCCGTAATAGTGCAAAGAACCCGGACGAGCGGGTGAAGCGGAAGCCGAAGCCCGTTCGTAGAAAGACGCCACGAGACTATCTCGCCAGTCCTCAACCGGGGACCTCGGTCGGCCGTGTGAACTTCGCCAACCGGACTCGGGCGCGGAAGAAGGAACTCCTTCCTCTCCAGATCGAGATAGCGACCCGCCGTGGCCGAGTGCGCGTCTGGCGACATCTCCAAATGCGCGAAGAAGCGAGGAACGACGGCGAAGCGAAGCTCCTCTTCTTCCCTCGTTTTCTTTTTCCCTTTTCCTTTTTTGCAGAGCGCGAGAGAGCTTAGCGCCTACCACGCCACCCACTCCTTCCTTTATAGGCGCCAGCGGCGAACAGACGCGCCTTCCACGCCGAAATCGACGCCTCACGCAAATCAACGCTGCCGCAAACCGCCCGCTTGCCGCCTCGCTTTCGTGAACGTGCGCGATCCATTTAAATCACTGCGCATTAATCGCTCGACAGGATGGCCGCCTCGCGCCCGCGCCTGACATCGCGGGCCTCGCCCGATTCACGATGGGCGGGCGCTGGCAGGAAAGGTATGCAAGCGGCCCATCGGGCCGCCGCCTCGGGAGAGCAAGCCGCCTATAGGCTCGCACGAGGCCCGGCACTGCGTGGGTTACGAGGCCGAGTCGGCCGAACGCAAAGCCGCCCAAAGACGTAAAAAGAGCGGCGAGTCGCGGTGAGCCCCAGAGGGCCTCGGATGGGTCGGCGACGACCCAATCAACGTGACTTCGCGTCGAGACCATACCTCACACTCTCCGCGGAACTCATCGATGAGTAGCGGCCACCGCCCGGTCGGCGGACGACCAGCGATCCGACACGGGATCGAGTAAGGAAAGGTTTTTATGGAACGCCCCGGTAGTCGGACACTCCACGGAGCTACGCCCGGCTGGAAACGAACCCTCAAGGGGATCGCCAAGGTTCCACTCGGATTACCCGATAGTAGCTCGCACGAGCAGCAGCGTTCAAACCGACGAAGGTAAACGCAGCGTCGCTCACGACTGACGAGGACCCACGCACCGTGGCTCGCCAGAGTCCGGCCGATAAACCCCGGCCGGCCCTCCGACCGCTCGGGGCTCAGAACTTCCACCGGTGCGCTTCGCGCCGGGCTCTTTGGGCGGACACGACAAGCGCGGCCCCGACCAAAGCGTCGCCGACCAGTGGTCCGCGGCCACTTTTCGATCGGGTAAACCCCGACCGGCTCCGACCGGGGGCTCTACACCCACCGGGCGCGCCAAGACCGGGCTCTTTGGCGGGCACGACCGACAAGCGGCGCCCCGACCAAAGCGTCGCCGACCTCGGTGGTCCGCGACCACTTTTCGGCAAGGTAAACCCCGACCGGCTCCGACCCGCTCGGGGGCTCGACACTACACCGGCGCCACAAGACCGGGCTCTTTCTAGGTAGCACGGCCCCAGGCAGCCACGACGACCTAGCATCACCGACCTCGGGCCGACGGCCGCGCGAGTTAAACCCCGAGCGGCTCTCCGACCCGCTCGGGGCTCTTGGCGACGAGTACCCATACCATGGGTACCCCATCACCGGAAGCACGAACGGTGACCTATCACGGAGGCTCAGACCACCGAAAGGTACTTGGGCGCAGGAACGAGCCCGACATGCGGGGCCGACCACGACGGTCGGCGGACTCGATTCCGGCGGTCGGCATCGCGGCCGCCTTAATATTGAAGCTCAAGCTCCACTGCGCAAGACGAGCCAGCAGGGGCCCACGCTGTCGCGGCTGCCTTGTGCGCAGCTGGCCCTCGACATCCGTCTGGGGTAGGCGGCTCCTTCCCGAGGTGTCGGAAAAGTCGAAGAAGTCAAGCCCCGAATCTGTCGCCTGGCACACCGCAGAGTACGCCCACTCCGAGGCCAAAGCAAAGTCAAGCGCCATTAAAGCCACCGAGGTGACAAGAGCACCACGCAACACGCCACCCAGGCAAAGACTACGCGGTATGACGCCACAGAACCACCAACCTCGCCTCGGACGGCAGGGTCGATCAGACAAGACAGAACCGAGACATCAAGACGTGCAGGCCCCTTCCTCGTAGTTTTCACAACTCCCGTGTAACTCGCCTCCTCGTCTATAAGGAGAGGCGGGGCCGAGAGGGAGGGTGAAGAGAGAAAAGCAGTCTTCTAGGTAGCTTCAACTCCCTAGCGAACACGCTAAGGGGATCGGACCCGACCGTCCGCCTCGCTTGTACACCCCTTGTCCATCTCCCAAAGATCAATACATCCACACCGCACGAATCGAGTAGGGACATCGCTCGAACCAGTATACATCTTCTGGCTCCTTGAGTCGACCATTCGGGGAGAGGGAGCGCGCGACCCCATCCGACCATAAATTCGTATTGCCGGTGCACGAAACACCGACACCGATATTCAAGGAGGGAGGAATGTCATGGATGTGAGCCTGGCAAGATGGGCTACTGGACCGGACAGCAAATGGGCTCACTCTTGGCAAACTCGGTCGAGAGGGAAGGCAATACAAAGGGCAACAGAGCAGCAACCACGGGAGGAAGGAAGAAACAGAATAGGCATTAGCCTCAGCTCTCCTCTCCCCATGACTGATCTCCCCCCAAACTCTAGTTCTCTAATTCCCAGTCCCTTGTTTCTTTCCAGTCCTTGCTTCCAATTTCTCCAATTTGTATCTCCAAGTACCTTGTATCTTTTGACTGGTTTGCCAATCTAGATCTTGTGTTAGTGTTGATCTATGATAATCAAGTGTGTTCGTGACAGACACCAAAGACCTCTACCCTCCCTCTCTATCTACCCGAGAGATGGAAGGGCAGAAATTGAAATTTTTACTTCAATTTTTTTTCTATAAAATAAAGTTGTTTCCGATTCACTGAATTAATTCTCATCTCTTTATGAAGGAATTTTTTTTAAAAAAACAATAGCTATTACTTCTCCACAAGGCTCCTACCAAGCGTTACGACGTTGAAGTATGTCATCCATACCATACTCCCAGAAAAAGCTCAAACGACCTTCAACAGAAGGGTACTTGTGCCCGAAATTGACACATGTGGGTGAGGAGAGGAAGCCAGTAAATGGAGAGGATCGACTAACTAGAGGCATTTAGGATCTTCTTTACATCGGGAAAATCTTGAGCAAAATTTCTCATGTAAGGATTTACCTGATGATATCTTGAGAAGTTATGTATCTTGGATCTTCGACACAAATTGATGCGTCTCTAACTCCATAGAGATTACTAATAAAATTTCTTGTATGGATTTTTCAATACTTGCTATTGTAGAATATTTGTGTGGCACTCATGTTTCTATAATCAATTCGATCCCACGAGCCAATCTGAGGACACCTACGAAAAGGTTGTTTAGATTTACGGAAAGTTTGCTTGGATTTACGAAAAGTTTGCCTGGATTTACAAAAGGGTTGCTTAAATTTATGAAAATATTTTGCTCCTATTGGTCTTCTTATGGCAGGATATAGCTTAAATAATAAATATCTTTTTTACATGGTATATGAGCTGCTGCTCAATTTATTAGTTATGAAATACTTGTGTGCTAGCAATATCTCTACGTGCAATTCGTTAAAATAGGATCTTTTTACCAGATAAGTTCCTAAGTCAAGATCTTTTTACCAAATAAATTCCTAAGTCATCTTTTGGAGCTTCCACTCTTCCACTCTTACATAAAGCTCTTGCTTTGACAATTCAAAATTGGGCGAATTTTTTTTTACCAAGAAATCGATATTCAAAATCATTCCATTCAGAATTCTTTGGCATCTTGCTATCTCGTACCACCGCCCCGAGGAGCAGACCCATGCATACATAGCACCACATTACATTATTGTCACCGCTTCGTGTAAAAAGATTAACCCGAAGATGCTATGTTTAGACCCAACCATCATTATATACTACTATAACTTTCTTTAAATAAATAATATGTGACTAATTCCATCACTGTTCTACATAGGATATCACATTAACGAACCGGGTACTACTGATATACAGAAGCAAGGATGCCATTACGAGCATTTTGGTTTTGGTTTTCATTTCAAGGGATGGATTGCATGAGAAAGCTCGCGTGGGTCGATCTCTCCGTATTTTAGACACCAAGACAGGAGTTGGATGCTACGTTGCCATCGATAATGGCATCGTTCGATCGGTTCATGTGTAGGGCCATCGACACTGGCATTTCTAGATTACTGTATATAGACGGAAATGTTTGGTGTGGATTAAATACCACTTATTTTGCTTGCCAACTGCTGGCAAATACAGCTCGCCATTCACAAACACAAAGCGATATGTTTATCTGGCTATTCACTTCTAGAATACCAGTAGAATAGATGTGAACAAGTGCAAGTTGCTGGAACTAGGGATCTTGGAATTGCATCTTTGAACTTCACGCCCTAACCAACGTGAAGGCGAAAGAACAGATATGGACGTGTTTGGTTGCCCGGCTCCTCCTAGCCCTCGTTCGTATGCTATATGAACCATACATACATATTTCCTCCGTCCTAAAATATAAGGCACACCTACTTTTTTTCTTCTTCCAACTATCAGAATACAGGGCGCGGCGCCTCCTCGGCTCCTGTTCTAGCGTCTCTCCCATCTCTCATGCGCATATATGCATGCATTAATCCACTCGAGCTTCACGCGATACAACTGCTTTTTTTTATCTCTGCATTAGTACGAGTTACGGCTTATATAATACGATGAAAGGAGTATATGCATGGCAAAGACTGGTATCATCTCTCGCAGCTGGTTTGCTTCCCTTGGTTCGCAGCTTCGCACCTGTATATTGGCTCGAGTATCGATTCACCAATAAGGCAATCTCGATCTAAGCGTCTCTGGCGCTCGTGATATTCACCAATAATCGAGGCTGCGCGTGCTGGCGAATGCAGCGATCAGCCGGAACGAAGAAAGCTGCCTTGCTACCTAACGGCCTATCACTTCCGGGCTCGTCAACGGGACAAACGTCGTTGGGTCCATCTCCACACAGACCAAAGCACACTAGTGGCAAATTCACTCCCAAATCCCAATACCAACACAACAAACTGCAAGGAGCACAAGCACATCAAAGGAGTACAGCTGCCCACTAGGCTTCAGATCCATTTCTGAAATCCCCTTAACTTCGAGTAGAGAGAGGCACTTGGACTGGATTTTTTGGGGCCGATCCGAGATACGATGGTCCATTCCGGTTCAAAACCCGGTACGGCAAAAACACGGGTAGCACGGCGAAGGCACGGGCACGCTGACCGTAGCAGGGAAGTAGGAGAGAGGAGCAGGGCCATGTGGGGGGTTACCTGTGCTGTGTTGCTGCCGTTGCCGAGCTCGCCTCGGCCCTTACGCCGCTCGCTCCCGACGTTGTGGCCCGCGCGCACGCTTCTGACACCGTGCTGGCGCGCCTCCTTGCTCGTGGCCCGCATGGCTCGCGCCGCCTTGGCCGTTGTGGGCCCGTGGCCGCTCGCCTCCAGCGATCGCCGCATAGCGCACCTCCCACAACTGTCGTGTCCCCGCGCACCCATGATCTTTTTGGAGAGAAAACGTACTGTTGGACTTTCTACAGATGACCATCTCTCGTTCTCTCGTCGGCCAACGAGCGAGAGAGGAGGAGGCAACAGGCGAGAGGGAGATTGAGAGGGATGGACGAGAGCGAGCGAGCGAGAGATAGAGAGAGCAACGGGCAAGAGAGAACTGAAAGAGATTGAGCATCGTGTGTCTCCGTCTCCTTTTCTCTCATCGCAATAGTGTAAATGGGCCTGGCCTGGGCTGGCACGGCACGAAGCAGGTATGAAGCGCAAATGGGTCGTGCCTGGGCTCGCCGAAGACGAGCCGAAACGACCTGACCGCGACGCGTAGGCACGACAGTCGTTAGCTTTGTTACTTCCGACGGTTTAGGCCTGGCACGATGGGCTGTCTTGGGATGGGCCCGGCATGGCATGATGCCCACCTCTGCCTTCGAGCCATGCCGTCGTTACGAACTAAAATATTCTCCTGAGTTTGCATGTGTAACAAGATGGCAACCACATGTTATTGTTTTATACTCCCACCGTCCAATTTTATTAAGATTCCTGCCACATAGACCAAAAAGATATTAAAAAAAACAAGATTACCACTAATTATTATCACTAAACATTATATTCAATGCATGCACGTAGAAAATATAACGTAAAGATATATATTTATTAAGAGTATAGAAAGAACATCATACCAATTATGCATTTAAATATGAAATGCGCCATATATCTATAGACAAGTTTGTTAAAAAAAAATACGTCTTATAATCTTAGACCAAAAGAGCGCTATAGTATTCTTATATTGTTTTGGGAAAAAAAATCGTAATATTTGGAACAACACGAGGGGAACATATAAACTTAGACCGAGAGTGCTGTGGTATTCTTATATTGTTTCGGGAAAAACTCGTAAAATTTGGATCAACACCAGGGAACAGGGTTCACAAAACCGTTGACAACCGCAGTTTTCCACCATATCGAGCTGGTTCGTCATCCAAAACCGGTCTAATTAAAAAAATTGGAAAAATAGAAAATTTATACGACGCAAAATCGGTCGATTTTCGGTACAAACCGACCGGTTTCCAGTAAAAACTGACCGGTTTGAGGTCAAAATCGTGTCACAACGTTGTGGTGTTCAATCAAACGGTCAAAACTGGCCGGTTTAATTTTCTTTTTGAATTTTTAAACCCTCGATCTCCGACGATTTTTTATCTTCTTGTTGGTTTTTTGGTTTTGATTCGATTAACCCTGCGAGAGAACATGAAAATCAGGCGACGCCTAGTAGGCTAGCACACCGCCTCGTCCACCGGGCACGGCAGGCGTGCCATTCTCCAGTAGATCACAGGAAATCCGCGTCCGGCACAAGAGCCGGGGTTCCGCCTGTGTACCAACCATTTTCCGCACCACACCAGTACACCACACCGCACCGAGCCACCAACCCGTAGGCCGTAGTTCGCTCGCTTCCCACTCTCGCCGTCACCACTCGGGCACTCACCACCACCGCCCCGTTCCCACAATCCCACCCCAACCCCACCGCCGCCACCACCACGCTCCAAAACAAGGCGAAATCACGCACGCTCGCGCAGTCACACGCCGCGCGGACGACGGGACGATAGAATCCGGCAGGCACACGAGCGCTCGCGCCGCTCCACGCTACCCGTGACCGAGCGCGGTCACATCACCCGGTGAGCGATGGCAGGCGGGGGGCGCCGCGCGGCGTGCGGGCGGTGGTGCCTGGTGATCCTGGCCGTGGCATCCGCGCTGGGCGTCTCCGCCCCCGCCTTCTACTGGCGCTACAAGAAGGGCTTCTCCTCCGTCTCCCCCTCCTCTTCTGCCGCTGCCGCCGCCGCGTCCTCCCCCTCGTGCCCGCCCTGCAGCTGCGACTGCCGGCCGCCCCTCTCCCTCCAGTCCATCGCCCCCGGTGAGCGTCCAGTTCTGTTCCTCTTATCAGATCTTGATACTGTCGTCGTCCGATCCGCGCCTACGCGTATTCTAGGCACAATTCATTAGACGAAAACTCGGTCTTTGCGTTACAACCGGTGTTATACCAGACGAATGCCGTTGCTTATGAATGTCAGAATGTGCATACTACCAGTGCCACCTATGGGTGCACCGAATTATGTACTAATAGGCAAAGTAAACTGCTTTATATGTTCTTCCTATAACGCTTTTAATTGGATTGTGGCCGTCATAACTGACAGGATTTTACATTTTCCTTCCTTTGCAGGGCTTGTCAACTTCTCAATTTCAGGTTTGGGATCTCCCTTCTTAGTCCCTTCAATTGAGGGTCATCACCCAGTCTTCTCATTGTAATTAGTATAATGGTCATCTGATGGAAGAATGATAGCACTTGGGTGAAGTTTTTCATCATGACATTTTCTAGACAGAACAATTCGGTCTGCAACTTTAGATTTTTCATGAAGTTCTTCTCCTTTCAGACACAATTTAGACGTCTGGGGTGATTAACATGCTTGTTATTTTACTAGTGTCATTCTTCACTTTTCTGTTGCTAAAATTGTTCAAATAAATTGGTGCCTATGACAGTGAAACATTACATGGTGTCCCAAAAACAAGTGTACACTTTATAAAATGTTACAGAAACTTTTTCACCCTTTATCCCCAGATTGTATTGTATCAAGACTTGCTGTCTTGAACTAATAGGAAGCTAAGTATCAGGCTGGTCAGATAGCATGTTGCAATTTCTAAAAGTTTGGCTTTAACACATAGGCACGAAACCTCAGATAATTGTCTAAGAATAAGCTCTACTGATTGACTACTGTAGAGTGGAGATTTGTCAAAAGCATCTTAGCATCATTGAGAAAAGGGTGTTTTCATTATGTTTGCTCAGAATTCTGTTGTCTTCATGATATTTGCTATACCTGAACAATATACCACAAAAGAAAGCTAATGATGCTGTAGTCATTAGTATATGTTGTCATGTATCATACTCACAAAAGCTCAGCACCAAAATAGTACTTGCTTTCGCCCATACCAACCAGATTTTGGCTTGTCCGATAACACATCAACATTTTGCAACCAAATATGGATTAATTCCTGCTGTTTCCAGAAAGTGGGGATGACTGCCCTGCACTAATTTGTCATATGCTGTGCAGCTTACTGAGTTTCGACAAAGCATACATTTTCCTCAATACTTATTTACCAACTATTTCAGGAACTAACACTGTCATGTTTCTCCTCCACATAGTGCTTTCACCTACATAATTCTCTTCATTTGGATGGAACATATGCTCTATAGGATAGTACAAACCTTTCCATGTTGTCGCACAAGTAGTTGTCTTGTCATACCTCCTGTATCAATGTTCTTGTCGCCCAGAGCTGGAACTAGTGTTTTGAATTTCCTTTCTCACATGGTTGCGTTGATTTCATTCTACCTCTGTTCCCGTGGTTATCAAGATATCATGTTGACTGGAAAAAAACATTTGAATGGAAATACACAGATTGTGGCAAAAATGACCCTGAACTCAGCAAAGAGATGGAGAAGCAGTTTGTCGATCTCCTTAATGAGGAACTCAAGCTGCAGCAGGTTGTAGCTGAGGAGCACATCCATCACATGAATGCCACTCTTGTCGAAGCAAAAAGACAGGCTACCCAATACCAACGGGAGGCAGAGAAGTGTAATGCAGCCACAGAGACATGCGAGGAAGCTAGAGAGCAGTCTGAAGCAGCAATTTCAAAGGAGAAGAAACTGACAGCACTGTGGGAACGGCGAGCTCGCCAATTGGGTTGGCATGAGCCTCTAGTCACAACCATATGATAGCTTGACGAGGCGCTGCAATTTTTCTCTTGTAGCGGTAAAATTATTTTTGGTAGCTGCATGGGTTACATCTTGCAGCCAAACCGAGCAGCGTTAAATGTACTGATCCACTTGTAATGTTTGCCTATGTATTATCAGTTGTCCGGTGAAGCATAGTTACTCTAGACAATGTAGCTTCCTTATAAATGTAAGTATATGCATTGTCTCAATATTCAAATTTTGTGTTAACATATATTGAAGACATTCAATTCAGTGCTGTGGCTGTGGATCAGAAGGTAATAATATGTTCTGGTACGGACGAAATTTACACATTTGAATTCTTGCTTCTTTATCTCTGGTTTATGTTCTCAGAACTTTTTTTCTGCGAGGACGGAACATTATAACATGGTGTACTCCACCAAAGAATGCACATATCTTAGAGTTACTGCTTAGTAATGGTTGTATTGGTAAAAAAACTTTAAAATATGAACAAATCAGCAAAGTAGATTCAATACTAGGAAAAACGACGCTGAAATCAAATGCTACATGTAATTGTTGCTACATTACCCTACACGCTTGTGCGTTTTCATCATCGAAATAATGGAGGTCCCATTCTACTGGCCTCTGAGACTCATGGTCTAGAACGGCCTCATGGCCCGGCACCAGATCATCGTTAGGAACAAAAACATCGTTTTCCTGGCTCTCTTCCTCATTTTCATCGGGAATCAAGATTTCCGCCTACTTTCCTGTCTTCTTCTTTATCTTTTTCAGCAACTTTTCAGAATCGAAATTGCCTGTCACTGTAACCTTGTTTTCATCCTTGTCCACCTCCACTGTCTCGACGCCTGCAGATGATCAAACGTTACTTACTAGTACTAATATGGAGAGGCGTACAAGTGTTTTGGTAAATTTTATTTACCTTTGACTTTCTTGACGGTGCGGCGTACTAATCTTTCACAGGCGTCGCAATGCATGTACACTCTCGGCTCTATTGAGATGAACTGCTCGAGAAAAGCGACATATAATGTCAACAAGCGTAAAAAGATCAAGTAAAATGGCACGTTCAATGGGTACATATGAACGTAGAATTCGCAACTTCATTAGGATGCTTACATTCGTAGATGTATTTTCTTCCTCCATGATGCCTACTGAAACTTGCGAAAATGCGATGTGAAAGGCACCCTGAAATGCAGAACATGTAGGTGTGAATCGACATTCAGATGGACAGAAACAACACCTGTACTTCCTTTTGGTTTCAAACCAGGATTACGGAAGTACATAATGTTTTTCTAAATAAACTAGAAATCCCCAAGCGTATTGCATGCAGATTAACCGAACGGCATGCAGTCAATTACAGCCAACTTCCGATCAAAGCCAATTACAGTCAATCTTTTTCATCAACTTTTCAGAATCGAAATCGCCTGTCGCTGTGATCTCAAAGGGAAACGCAAGAGGCAATTAGAAAAAAAGCATAGCTCATTAAGATGCAGCGGAGAAGACAAGCTGTTCTTGCCCATGGCAATAGGGAGGGGAAGCTAGCTTTACCCACGAATAGCTTTTGGAAGGCAAGATCGACCGTGTTTGGGAAACAGCATTGACCGCCGGGTCGTGCCGACGATGACCGGCTGGTTTCTAAGGGGAGGAGAGGATGAGGCGGCGGGGAAAACGTAGCACCCTTGACCTGGTTGAGCCTGCCGTTCTGGGAAGGGATAGAAATATAGGATCCGATCCCCCAGCAGGCACGCAGATCATCCATGCGTTCCTTTGCTTAAAGCAGCTTAAAATAGCTCATGTTTGAAAGCACCCATCAGGTCATTAGTCTGCGATAACTTGTTGAGGATAGAGAGTTTCTTTGCTTGTTTGCTAGAACATTAGCTTTGGCCACCAATAAGTTGCCATCTTAGTGATCAGCAAGAAAAAAGTTAATGTTGCCATCTTAGTGATCAGCAAGAAAAAGTTAAGACACTGCACTGCGCAATGCCTTACATAACCACGCATTTGCGGTCTGTGAATGATCATCTTAGGGATGTCAAGCGCCCACATCTGCAAGCATTTGTAGATTCCACGTCTCTCGCCGCAAGTCATGGTTGCGTTGATTTCATTCTACCCCTGTTCCTGTGGTTATCAAGATATCATGTTGACTGGAAAAAAACATTTGAATCGAAATACACATATTGTTGCAAAAATGACCCTGAACTCAGCAAAGAGATGGAGAATCATGTTTGAAAGCACCCATCAGGTCATTAGTCTGCGATAACTTGTTGAGGATAGAGAGTTTCTTTGCTTGTTTGCTAGAACATTAGCTTTGGCCACCAATAAGTTGCCATCTTAGTGATCAGCAAGAAAAAGTTAATGTTGCCATCTTAGTGATCGGCAAGAAAAAGTTAAGACATCGCCTTTGCGCAATGCCTTACATAACCACGCATTTGCGGTCTGTGAATGATCATCTTAGGGATGTCAAGCGCCCACATCTGCGCATTTGTAGATTCCACGTCTCGCCGCAAGTCATGGTTGCGTTGATTTCATTCTACCCCTGTTCCTGTGGTTATCAAGATATCATGTTGACTGGAAAAAAACATTTGAATCGAAATACACATATTGTTGCAAAAATGACCCTGAACTCAGCAAAGAGATGGAGAAGCAGTTTGTCGATCTCCTTAATGAGGAACTCAAGCTGCAGCAGGTTGTAGCTGAGGAGCACATCCAACACATGAATGCCACTCTTGTCGAAGCAAAAAGACAGGCTACCCAATACCAACGGGAGGCAGAGAAGTGTAATGCAGCCACAGAGACATGCGAGGAAGCTAGAGAGCAGTCTGAAGCAGCAATTTCAAAGGAGAAGAAACTGACAGCACTGTGGGAACGGCGAGCTCGCCAATTGGGTTGGCATGAGCCTCTAGTCACAACCATATGATAGCTTGACGAGGCGCTGCAATTTTTCTCTTGTAGCGGTAAAATTATTTTTGGTAGCTGCATGGGTTACATCTTGCAGCCAAACCGAGCAGCGTTAAATGTACTGATCCACTTGTAATGTTTGCCTATGTATTATCAGTTGTCCGGTGAAGCATAGTTACTCTAGACAATGTAGCTTCCTTATAAATGTAAGTATATGCATTGTCTCAATATTCAAATTTTGTGTTAACATATATTGAAGACATTCAATTCAGTGCTGTGGCTGTGGATCAGAAGGTAATAATATGTTCTGGTACGGACGAAATTTACACATTTGAATTCTTGCTTCTTTATCTCTGGTTTATGTTCTCAGAACTTTTTTTCTGCGAGGACGGAACATTATAACATGGTGTACTCCACCAAAGAATGCACATATCTTAGAGTTACTGCTTAGTAATGGTTGTATTGGTAAAAAAACTTTAAAATATGAACAAATCAGCAAAGTAGATTCAATACTAGGAAAAACGACGCTGAAATCAAATGCTACATGTAATTGTTGCTACATTACCCTACACGCTTGTGCGTTTTCATCATCGAAATAATGGAGGTCCCATTCTACTGGCCTCTGAGACTCATGGTCTAGAACGGCCTCATGGCCCGGCACCAGATCATCGTTAGGAACAAAAACATCGTTTTCCTGGCTCTCTTCCTCATTTTCATCGGGAATCAAGATTTCCGCCTTCTTTCCTGTCTTCTTCTTTATCTTTTTCAGCAACTTTTCAGAATCGAAATCGCCTGTCACTGTAACCTTGTTTTCATCCTTGTCCACCTCCACTGTCTCGACGCCTGCAGATGATCAAACGTTACTTACTAGTACTAATATGGAGAGGCGTACAAGTGTTTTGGTAAATTTTATTTACCTTTGACTTTCTTGACGGTGCGGCGTACTAATCTTTCACAGGCGTCGCAATGCATGTACACTCTCAGCTCTATTGAGATGAACTGCTCGAGAAAAGCAGCATATAATGTCAACAAGCAGAAAAAGATCAAGTAAAATGGCACGTTCAATGGGGTACATATGAACGTAGAATTCTGCAACTTCATTAGGATGCTTACATTCGTAGATGTATTTTCTTCCTCCATGATGCCTACTGAAACTTGCGAAAATGCGATGTGAAAGGCACCCTGAAATGCAGAACATGTAGGTGTGAATCGACATTCAGATGGACAGAAACAACACCTGTACTTCCTTTTGGTTTCAAACCAGGATTACGGAAGTACATAATGTTTTTCTAAATAAACTAGGAAATCCCCAAGCGTATTGCATGCAGATTAACCGGAACGGCATGCAGTCAATTACAGCCAACTTCTGATCAAAGCCAATTACAGTCAATCTTTTTCATCAACTTTTCAGAATCGAAATCGCCTGTCGCTGTGATCTCAAAGGGAAACGCAAGAGGCAATTAGAAAAAAAGCATAGCTCATTAAGATGCAGCGGAGAAGACAAGCTGTTCTTGCCCATGGCAATAGGGAGGGGAAGCTAGCTTTACCCACGAATAGCTTTTGGAAGGCAAGATCGACCGTGTTTGGGAAACAGCATTGACCGCCGGGTCGTGCCGACGATGACCGGCTGGTTTCTAAGGGGAGGAGAGGATGAGGCGGCGGGGAAAACGTAGCACCCTTGACCTGGTTGAGCCTGCCGTTCTGGGAAGGGATAGAAATATAGGATCCGATCCCCCAGCAGGCACGCAGATCATCCATGCGTTCCTTTGCTTAAAGCAGCTTAAAATAGCTCATGTTTGAAAGCACCCATCAGGTCATTAGTCTGCGATAACTTGTTGAGGATAGAGAGTTTCTTTGCTTGTTTGCTAGAACATTAGCTTTGGCCACCAATAAGTTGCCATCTTAGTGATCAGCAAGAAAAAAGTTAATGTTGCCATCTTAGTGATCAAGAAGAAAAGTTAAGACATCGCAGCTGCGCAATGCCTTACATAACCACGCATTTGCCTGCGTGAATGATCATCTTAGGGATGTCAAGCGCCCACATCTGCGCGCAGCTGTAGATTCCACGTCTCTCGCCGCAAGTCATGGTTGCGTTGATTTCATTCTACCCCTGTTCCTGTGGTTATCAAGATATCATGTTGACTGGAAAAAAACATTTGAATCGAAATACACATATTGTTGCAAAAATGACCCTGAACTCAGCAAAGAGATGGAGAATCATGTTTGAAAGCACCCATCAGGTCATTAGTCTGCGATAACTTGTTGAGGATAGAGAGTTTCTTTGCTTGTTTGCTAGAACATTAGCTTTGGCCACCAATAAGTTGCCATCTTAGTGATCAGCAAGAAAAAAGTTAATGTTGCCATCTTAGTGATCAGCAAGAAAAAGTTAAGACACTGCACTGCGCAATGCCTTACATAACCACGCATTTGCGGTCTGTGAATGATCATCTTAGGGATGTCAAGCGCCCACATCTGCGCGCAGCTGTAGATTCCACGTCTCTCGCCGCAAGTCATGGTTGCGTTGATTTCATTCTACCCCTGTTCCTGTGGTTATCAAGATATCATGTTGACTGGAAAAAAACATTTGAATCGAAATACACATATTGTTGCAAAAATGACCCTGAACTCAGCAAAGAGATGGAGAAGCAGTTTGTCGATCTCCTTAATGAGGAACTCAAGCTGCAGCAGGTTGTAGCTGAGGAGCACATCCAACACATGAATGCCACTCTTGTCGAAGCAAAAAGACAGGCTACCCAATACCAACGGGAGGCACAGAAGTGTAATGCAGCCACAGAGACATGCGAGGAAGCTAGAGAGCAGTCTGAAGCAGCAATTTCAAAGGAGAAGAAACTGACAGCACTGTGGGAACGGCGAGCTCGCCAATTGGGTTGGCATGAGCCTCTAGTCACAACCATATGATAGCTTGACGAGGCGCTGCAATTTTTCTCTTGTAGCGGTAAAATTATTTTTGGTAGCTGCATGGGTTACATCTTGCAGCCAAACAGAGCATCGTTAAATATACTGATCCACTTGTAATGTTTGCCTATGTATTATCAGTTGTCCGGTGAAGCATAGTTACTCTAGACAATGTAGCTTCCTTATAAATGTAAGTATATGCATTGTCTCAATATTCAAATTTTGTGTTAACATATATTGAAGACATTCAATTCAGTGCTGTGGCTGTGGATCAGAAGGCAATAATATGTTCTGGTACGGACGAAATTCACACATTTGAATTCTTGCCTCTTTATCTCTGGTTTATGTTGTCGGAACTTTTTTTTCTGCGAGGACGGAACATTATAACATGGTGTACTCCACCAAAGAATGCACATATCGTAGAGTTACTGCTTAGTAATGGTTATATTGGTAAAAAAAACTTTAAAATATGAACAAATCAGCAAAGTAGATTCAATACTAGGAAAAACGACGCTGAAATCAAATGCTACATGCAACTGTTGCTACATTACCCTACACGCTTGTGCGTTTTCATCATCGAAATAATGGAGGTCCCATTTGTAACACCCCAATTTTTGCTTTTCATGAATTTAAATAAGATTTGGCATTTTGGTGAATTTTTGGAATTTTCTGGAATTTATTTGGATTTATTTGGAATTTATTTGAATTTATTCCCTTTTGAAATAATTAAAAAATTTAATTTTGCAACTAAAATTTTGTTGGAAATATTTTATTTGAGTCCAAAATATTCCAAAATATTTTCTAGAATTTTTCTGAGTGTTTTACTATTTTTAATGAATTAAATGAATTTCTGGGAATTAATTGGATTATTTAATCGCTGGAAAAACCTAATCGGTTTCACTATTCATCCGACCGGACTCGAGTCCGACCCGAGCCAGCCGTTCCGGTTGAACCCAGTCGCCAAACCCTAACGCGTGTGACCGTTGGATCGAGATCCAACGGCCACGATCGCGCCACGTCGCCCGAACCCGAGCCCGACCGGACGGCCAGTCGCGAACCGGACCGAGCCCAAACCCCGCATCGCTTGGATCTTGATCCAACGGCTCACGTTGAGCCACGTCAACCCAATCCGAATCCAATTCGGATTCCGCCGCCGCAGCCGTGTGGGCCTCGGTTTCCGCGAGTTTCACGGACGCCGAGAGGCCTATTTAATGCGCCGCCACCGCCAACGTGTTGCCAACTTCTGTGCGCACCCTTAGCCCTAGACAACGTCGCCTGAGCCGCCGCCATTTGCCCGCGCGAGCTCGCCGTAGTTGGTTTGGTGTTCCGCCGCGGTTAATCCCCGTTTCCGCCGCCGTTGAGCTTAGATCTGGAACCGCAAGGACCAGCCGCGTCGGAGGGGACCCTTCACTTCGCCGAAATTGCGCCCAAACGCCGTCGGGCGTGTCGCCGTCCTCGTCTCCGGAGAGCCAGCTCCGCCGTCGTTCGAGCTCCCTCCACCGTCCGATCCAGATCCAAAGGCCCAGATTCGTCCACGTCACCCCCGGTGAGATCTCACGTGTTAATCTCTAGGTCTAATTCCAACCGTTGGATCTAGATCCAACGGTTTAGATCCTGCCACGTAGCCTTAACCGCACCGTGCTAGATCCAATCTCAGCCGTTAGATCTAGATCGTACGGCTAGCAGTAACCCACGTTTTAGCGTTAGATTAGATCTTGACCGTCCGATCAAGATCGAACGGTCCAGATTAGCCGAGTAGTTTTCCTATTGCGTTAAGCCAGATCTGATCTGGACCGTTGATTTTCAAATCAACGGCCGAGATCCAGCCACGTGGTGGGAGAGGTGGCCGTCGCTGATCGGTAGCGCCACGCCGGCCGCCGACCGACGTCGGCCAGTGGCGTCACGCGGGGCCCGTGTCGGCAAAACCAAACCGCACCATGACGTCACGCCGACGCGTCACGGTGGGCCAGCGTGTCAGCCCACTCGGCTGGCCGTAGGCCGACGGCGTCACGGAGGGGCCCACATGTCGAGACACGAGTGGGCCGGGATCGTCCACGGTGGACCGAGCCAAACCGTGCTCCGGGTCCATGGACCTGAGGCGACGTGGCGGCCTCTGATTGGTCCACGTGTCATGCTGACGCAATAAATTAATTTCCAAAAAAGAAAATTATTTATTAATTCGAATTATGGATTTCAAAAATGGATTCAAACTTCAAACGCAAAATTTTTGCGTTTCAACTCCGATTTGAGTGATTCAAATTTTTAAATTTTCATAAAAATGAGACCTACTCAAATATGAATTTTAATTAAATTTTTATTATGAATATTTCTCTGTTTATATTTAATTAATGTTTTCTTGAAAATTTAAACGGTTATAACTTTTGCATTTAAACTCCGAATTTGACGATTCCAGATTCTAAAAATTCATAAAATTATGCTCTCTCTGTTTATAAACTTTATTTGGATGTTTGGACACTTTTTATCTACTGTTTATTTATTTATTGCTATTTACACGCTTTACGAGTAGACGTTGAGGTGCCCGAAAGCTTCGAAGGTGAAGTGTTGACCCAGGAGCCAGCTTAGGACCAAGAACAAGTACTCTTTGAAGGCAAGTTGTGCTTTGACCATGTTGATCCCATTTTCAAATTAATTTGGTTTAAATTATTGCATGCTAGATTAATTAGAAAATGCTTTATTTAATTATGGGAAATTAGATAAATGCCAAATTGCTGTATGACACCTTGGTTAATTAAATATGTGACATGACTCCTTGTCACCCTAGTTGTGAGTTATTAATTGGACATTATTAAATTGCCAACAAGGGTAGTTAGACCGATGTAGTATACTTAGCCTTGCCACGTGAAATGATTTGGACAATCAAATTTAATATTGACTTAATGAGATATTGAATATGTTTTGAAAGAAGTATCATGTGTTATGATTGTCAATGGCACGTGGTGCATGGTAATCAACTGGGGGTTTGATAAATAGATTTTGACCGGGGCATGTGGCAAGAATGATCGGGTGGGCCAGTTGTGGCACCGGGAACGTTGTTTTGGTTCTTCGGGTAGTCTTGCCCTAGTCACTGTAACATCCCTATTTTTGGTTTTCTAAAAAAAAAATTAAAATTAATTAATTTAAAGTTTTGGATTTTATTTGGAGTTCTAATTAACCTGGCATCCTTATCCTTCCGAAATTGGAGCTTAATTTCGAATCGTCCGAAAAGTCGAAATTTCAAATTCCTGTCATTGCTCGAAATTTCACCCGAGTCCAAAAATGCTCCAAAAATCCCCAAACCACTTCTAAAATGTTCCAAATATTCCAAAATGATTTTAGGAATCATTCCCCAGATTTTTGGACCTCCGTTCCTATTTTATCTCGCGCGGCTTTTGTTTAATACCTGCGATCCGCGCCCGAATATCTAATTCCACAAAAATCATCCAAATTCAACCAAACCAATTTTATTGGGTCCCAAATATTCTAAAATGACTCTAGGATTTTTTCCGGAATTTTTAGGCCATTTTTCCTTATTTTTCTCTAGGGCGAATCGTTTACGTAAAGGAGGTCCAATGGGAAGGCGCCACGTGTCACATGAACAGTGTTCGTCTTCAACCTCCAGCCCAAGCAAAGAACAGAGAAGCTCCAATGGCTTCCAAGGGCTAGGGCAACTATTTAAATTCTTGTAACTCCCTCAAATCAACTCCAAAACGCAGCGCCTGGAGTTGGATCCGTAGCGGCGTCCTCTTCCAATTCCCCACCTCGGTGCGCCATCAAGCTCGCGGAAGCGGCCTCATTCAAGAAAAACTGAAATCCACTCACTTGCCATTAACTCGTCCGTTTCTTGTCCAAACGCCGCACCACCACCTCCATCCTCTCCTATAAGAACCCCGTCCGGTGGTATGCATCTCCTTTAGCCTCTCCAACTCATTTGCCCGCTAGATCAAGAAAACCAACGCCGGTCGCTGCTTTTCGGTGTTCTTCAAGTTCATCCTCCTAGCATCCATTAGGTGGGTTTTTCTCAACTCCAATTGGTTCCTTGTGACCGTGATTGAGTCTAGAGTCTAACCCAACAATCAATTTTAGGTTTGATCAAGAGTTGGCGGCAATTTTGAGTTTTGGTGTTTCCGGCCGAAACGCCGTTCGTCGTCAATTTCTCCCAATCCGGCAAGGTTTGGTCCAATTCCTTCCTCCTAGATGTAGCTAAGGATGTTATCTAGAGGTTACGGCTTTTGTTTGATCCAAATCCGTGCGAAAATGGGGTAAAAATCCGGTTTTTGGAAGAAAAGGAGGGCTCTGTAGTTTGGTTCGATTACGGAACAATTCATTCTCGTAAGTTCTTGTAGCAAATAGTAACTTTTCTATTTTCCTTGATTTTCCATCATTTTCCAACTTCAACGCTTATAACTTTTGCGTCAGAACTCCGATTCACTCGTTCAAATTCCTAAATTCATCTAAATTCAAGATCTACCTGCCATTATAATTTTTATAATTTTTAGATTTTATTTTATTTTTGGTTATTTATTGGTGTCTCGTTTTGCCAGAATCAAGAATCCATCGAAGCCACCGACGCCGTCATTGAGCATCAAGTCTTCGATATCTTAGGCTTTGGTGAAGGCAAGTCGTAGTCCTTGACCATGTTGAACCTATGTTTTCAAAAGTATTTTTGTTTCATACAAATGCATGCTATTTGTTTACAAGAATTATTTACGGGAATAGTTAAATACCTGATTACCATAATGACACCTTGAATCATTGAAATGCCATGTATCCATTGTCACCCTAGGTTGGGTCATTTACTAGTTGGAAATAATTGTAGTACCAACATTGGGTTATCGTAACTATGCTTAGACATGCTTAGTTGTACGATGGGTTCATGTCACATGATGAATTAATAATATTGACTTAATGAGATATGAAATCGTGGCGGGTAGCCACTGTTGTAAAATTTGTTGTACCATAGCGGGATGTGTCGTTGGTATTGGTTATACAAAATTGTTTTCACTCGGGCAAGTGATCGTGCAGTAAAGGGGGTGCTTTTAGCACATTTGGGATGTGGTTGTCTTGCCTGAGTATACTTAAGGACTTAATCTTGTGCGCCATTGAACTGGGCCTAACTGTACAACCACATGTCTGGTGACAGACCTGGCTGATTAATTTGCAATGTCTAAATTTAAGTATTGTTGTGGTTGTGTGGGTTCCGGGACAGACGGGTAGACTCACAAGTCTCAAGAGGGTGCCCTGAGGGGTGAAACCTTAGCGGGCAAGATCTTGAGTTTATACTGAGCATTGTAAAGGCCTTGTTATGACCTCTCTGCAGACACACCATATGAAGTGTGTTAATTACGTATGGCAATAAGAGTTGATCATATCTTGTGGGTAAAGCTGTACAACCTCTGCAGAGTGTGTGTTAATCTATTCGAATAGCCGTGTCCGCTGGTCATGGGCGTGCACAGGAATTTCACACGAGGTATATTGTTTTTTTTTAGAAAATGTTGAAGGTTGGGTTTGTTGGTAGTGAGCAGGAGGTCACTATTGTTTTCGATGTCAAATTATTAACACTTGTTGAGTTTAGTGGTTGATAATGATCTAGTTGGTGATGGGTGATGCCTCACCAAGCTTGTGTTGTTGTTTACCATTGATTTACGGTTGTTATTATCTTTGTCAATTATGCTTTGAATCTATACATTGTATTTACATTCAAGTTATCGCTTTCGCAAAATAACCCTATGGTTATCCTTTGTCAAGCCGTACATTATTTGCATCATTCCTCGCGGCTTCTTGAGTACTTTTGTACTCACGGCTTTATGCCTTTGTTGATCGATTCTTTGAGGAGAACAGGGAAATCTTGAATTCTACGAGGAGGAGTATTATGAAGACTACGTGAACTAGGATGGCGTTTCCCAGGCGATTGCCTGTGGCATGTCGTATGGTCCCGATTATTTTATTTTCATTGCAAGAGTTTTATTTGTTTCTTAAGCCTTTACGGCACAGTTATGTAAACTTGACCATAAGGTCAGTTGTTACTATTTGCTACTTTCATAGTTAATTCGATAATGGATTGATATGTCAATTTTGTTGCCACTGTGTGCACTAGCGTGATCCTGGACTAGTGCAGTAAACACAGAGGGTTTCGGATTTGCAAATCCGGGTCCCGACAGTCACCCTAAGGGCTTAACCTTGCAAGCCTTTGAACTGAGTCAAACGTGCAACCACATGTCTGTAATGGGACGGACCTAGTTGATTAAGTTGCTAATAACGTACCTGTGGGACCTCGGGGTGTCAACTATACCTTTTGTGTAGTTGTACGGGGGAGCGTACCGGGGCTGCGGCCAGGTACCCATCTAACGGTGGATTGGCCTAAACTTCGCCTTCGCTAAGGGAAGGGTTAGTGTGCAATCACCCGGGAGGACCACTTGTGCTGTTAGAAGTTTCCGAAAGACTTTGTTACGGACACTTGCCTTTGTGGTGTTTGGCTGTGTCTTGTGGGTAAAGTGCATAACCTCTGCAGAGTGTGAAATCTATTCGAATAGCCGTGTCCACGGTATTGGACATCGCTCGGGAATTACAGTCAAGGGTTAGACTTTCTTGAAAATAACTTGGACTTGAAAGGTTGGGTTTGGTTTATTAATGATGTTGATGGAAATGTAGATTAGGATTGGAAAAGAAGTTTATTTAAATTACTGGAAAAGTTATTGATCTTATACTTGTTTCTATTGCTTTCGAATCTACTTATGCTATTAGTCCAATGCTGTTTTACTGCAATTAAACCCTGAGCTATTCCTTTGTACCAAGCCATGCATGTAGGGTGTGTTTGGTTGCCTGCATGGTGTTTGAATCGCATGAGTGGATGCAACTGTATCTATTAGACGCATGCTTGGTTTCCTGTTCATCCTGGCCAGGTGGATGCAATTGCACCCACTCATACAGGATGGAGAAAACACAGAAATTAGACTTCTCTCTAATGCAGGCCCATGAGATGCACAAACAAGCAACCAAACAACTTAACTTGCATCCACTCAGTCAGGCCAAGGCTAGCCTGGATGGCTCATACGAAACAAGCTAGGATGGTGCAGGTAACCAAACACACCCGTAGTATCTTAGTTTGCATTCTGTGCATGACTTGCTAAGTACCAAGTACTCACCCTTGCCATAATACAACACCAGTTGAAGGAGAGTCTACACCAGCTTTGGAGGAGGAGCTCTAAGAGGAACCGTCTAACTAGGGAGCGGGCCCAGTCAGTTGCCTGTGGTATACTGGATGGCGCCACGAAGTTATCTTATTTTCCGCTGCAGTCATTTCTCTCTTATTGAGTTTCGTCCTGCGTGGCGTATATTTGTAACTTGACCTTAAGGTCAAGCAACCAGCTTGGTTAACTATTTAAGGTACCTTATTATTTCGTTGAGTATGATTGTGATATTTACCAATGTTGAGACTGTGTGCGCTAGCGCGTTCCTGGACTAGTGCTGAATACACAGAGGGTCCGGATTTGCAAATTCGGGTCCCGACACCATTGTACTGGCCCCTGAGACTCATGGTCTAGAACGACCTCATGGCCCGGCACCAGATCACCGTTAGGAACAAAAACATCGTTTTCCTGGCTCTCTTCCTCATTTTCATCGGGAATCAAGATTTCCGCCTACTTTCCTGTCTTCTTCTTTATCTTTTTCAGCAACTTTTCAGAATCGAAATTGCCTGTGGGCGGGGGTCGCGCTCGCGCATCCACTCCAAAACGTTGCACCAGAGTCAGTCGTGGATTTTTTTTAAAAAAAATATTTTTTTAAATAATTTTGTAAAAATAATACGCCGAATTTTTTTTACAAAAATGCATTTCTATCGTCATTTAAAATGGTAATACGGTCTATCGCCAATTTGACCTTAGCCTTGTCGACTAAATCAATTCATAACAAAATAATTTGTCGGCCAAATTCAATCCACAAAAAAAAAACATAACTCTATGTCACCATTTCAATTCGCTACAGAGACTATGTTGTCATTTCAACTGGCTACAATGTCTCTGTAGCCAATTAAAATGACGACATAGATTCCATAGTCATTTCAAATAGCGACAGAGGTGTATTTTTTATATATATTTTGATGCATTATTTTTGTAAAATTATTTAAAAAAATATTATTTTTTATAAAAAATCGTCAGTCGGGTCAGTGGCCGATCCAACTGGGCCTGGCCCAGGAACGCCAATTCGTGTCGGCCGAGACGCGAGTTAGATCGAAGGATCAAATCGGAGAGCCCCCCCACGCCGCATACGCATTTCATTCTCCTCCTCACCTCCCCGACTGACTCCTCCGCCTTGGTCAGATCTGCTACTCGCCACCCGCCATGGAGCCCGGCCTGAGCATCGAGTCCGGGTCGGCCATCCGCGTGGCGGTGCTGCCGGTGGGCGGGCCGATCCCTCCGCCGTGCCTGCGCGACTACGCGGCGCTGATTGCGCGCCACGCGCGCGTAGACCTCGCCTCGCTGCGGCCCTACTACTCGGAGCACCAGAAGAGCCCCTTCGCACGCCAGCCCTGGGACACCGGCTGCCTCCGTCTCAAGTTCGTGCTCGGGGGGTGCGTGCCCTCGCCGTGGGAGGACTTCCAGTCCTCCCGCAAGGTGCTCGCCGTCGTCGGCCTCTGCCACCTCCCCTCCTCCCCTGACCTCGACCGCGTCGCCGCGGACTTCGTCGACGCCGCGCGCTCGTACCCATCCGCGCTCGCCAACCGCTGCTTCGCCTTCTGCCCCACGGAAGCGCAGGTACTGCGCGATCACATCTCTTCCAAGTCTCCGGATCACGCGCTTGTATTGGTGCGCTCAGCTCAGCATCCACGGATCCAGCGTCTGGGTCATCTGGTTTTGTAATTGCTCTACGAAGTGTACCCAAGGGCTGTGACAATGGCATGTGCATTTGGTTAGAGGCCTAGAGCTTAGTTGCTTCCATGTGTCCCCAAGGTGTGTTAAACTGCTACTTGGATGAGATCTGAGTGGTCTAGCTTATGTCCTCATCAGGCAATCCACACTGAAATTTAATACACTAATCATAACTCGAGGGCTGAAACTGCAGCTGCGGTTCTTTTGATGATTATTAGTTTGATCTTCTAGGTTTGGACTTTACTGTTTGCTTTAGTTGGGTGTTAGGCTATGCTTTATGTTCACTTCACTTGCTTTGCATGCTGCCAGTGTTTCTACACCCAATCAGTGTGAACTTTTACACACGTGGTGCATGATTCAATTGGACTGGTCAAGCAATGCTGAACGTTGTACCGATATTCTTGTGTCACGGAAGGAACGTCACAAATTCTATATAATGTTGTTATGCTGATAACTTTGAATTGTTGTTATGTTTAATTAAGCCTCCTTTATTGGTCATAACGATGTTGTGAATTGTGATGTCTGCCTTCTAAATTTGTCTTGTTTGATCACTTCTTGCTCTAATGTAATTATTGTTGCATTGTTGTTTTTCGTAGTTGGTGGATAAAAAGAGGGATGATATTATTATGTTCCCTCCTCCTGATCAGCAATCACTGGAACTTCATATGCTTACGATGATCCAAGATCTTGCTGCTTCATTGTTGATGGAGTTTGAGAAATGGGTCTTACGTGCAGAATCCACGGGAACTATTCTAAAGACACCTTTGGACTCGCAATCCAGTCTTGGTTCAGAGGAGGTTCATACTTTAGGTGTTCCGAGTATTTCAACCAGTGTATGTTGATGATGTAAATGGCCCAATACTCTATTGCTTATATAAGACAATGTACTTATATTTTCTAGGTGATTAAGGCTAAAAAAAGAAGGCTGGGCCGTGCACAAAAGATAATCGGAGATTATTGTTTATTGGCTGGATCACCTGCTGATGCTAATGCACATTACACCACATCAATAGAGCTTGCAAGATTGACAGGAGATGTTTTCTGGCATGCTGGAGCCCTTGAGGGCAGTGTCTGCGCATTAGTGGTGAGCATTCATACCAACCCATCGATCTTTGGGATTGAAAGCATTCTGGTTGTTCAATTTTGTTCAGCTTGCTGGCATGCTAGTGGTGCCTTTGGAGCTGCCTCTATTATATCTTATTGGCAGTGTTACTTGCAAGTTGCAACCTTCCTACGGCATTTTAAGGTGATTATTTTGTGCTTGTAAGTAGGTTGATAGGATGGGCCAAAGTGATGCTGTTTTGGAAGATGAAGTGAAGTTTCGTTATTACACCATTATCCAGCTATACAGAAGAGCAACTTTACAAGATAATGCTCAAAGGTATCGAATTTGGCGTGCTAGCTGTCTTAATTTCTATATGCGAGCAGCATGCCCTTCGTCACATCTGAGATATGACAATATCCTGCATTTAGTTTTTGTTCCATGATTGTTACATTCTACATGAATTAAACCCCTTTTGTTCCTTGTGAGTTACATATGAACTAATTGAATCGCTTTCATTGGTTTTTATGAGCTACTGATATGTTAGAGGATTCATACCAATTCCTAGAACTGTTGTTCATTTATTTCATAAGTGCATCACTATATTAAAATTTTCTTGGGCATTATTTTTGTTTGGTTTTGATCCAAGTTTATTTTGGCTTGAAAAATGTTGCTCCCTTTCTTGCTCTTGAGTGTGGTTTTCCTCTGTTATATATCATCCCCTCTCTCTTTTTTTTCATTTAAGTTGAGCATCCTCTTTACTAGTATTCCTTCAACACTGAAAACTGATTAGAGGATTGCATGTTATACTGAAGATATTTACTTGGTGAATTTACTTAATGCACTAACATTGCAGCTATACTTCTTTTTTTTTTTGGTAGAGTTTCACCTGTGAGCTTTGAGCTTGAAGCTGCATTGAAGCTGGCAAGATATTTGTGCAGGTGAGTCTCCCTCTTGTTCTATACTCCTACGAGTAAGAGGCTTGCATAGCCAGTCTTCTCATGCTCTGTTAGCAGTTAATTCTTGTAGAATGAAGAGCTGAATAGCTTTGTTGGCACTTGATAGTTTCTTATACTTAGGTAATGCAGAATTATTTGACTAAAAGAAAGTAAGAAACTAGTGTGACCTTTGGAATGAGGTAAGTTGCATCAAAGTATACTCTGCTTAGGGTAAAGTTGTTCATTAACATTTTATTTATTTCTTTATCAGACGGGAACTCGCCAAGGAGGTGTCAGATTTATTAATGGGCGCTGCAGATGGTGCCAAGGCTCTGATTGATGCCAGTGATCGATTGATACTATATATTGAAATAGCGAGACTTTTTGGTACTCTTGGGTATAATCGCAAGGCAGCATTTTTTTCGAGACAAGTTGCACAGTTATACCTTCAGCAGGACAATGCATATGCTGCCATGAGTGCTATGCAGGTTCTAACCATGACTACAAATGCATACCATGTTCAAAGCAGGAAGACTAGCAAAAGGGATCATGCTTTGCCCAAGGTTAGTTAGTTACATACTTGCAGGACACTGATAATTAAATCATCATTCTTAATTATGTTTACTATATTGTGTATTTGTATGTTCTCAACTTTTCCAATGAACCTTCCTTTTTTATTTCTTGGGTGCTGTTTGTGAAATCATGCCAACCTCAAAACTGCCACTTCCTTTCTGATGGAAATATGATGGAAGTAAACTTTACATTATCAGTCAAGAGTTGGTGTCTTCCCTTTTATTAATTTTTTATCCCTTCTTTCAGTTAAGGTGGAGATCTGGGTAGGGTAAATGGGGTTGATGAGAATACAAGTCGCATTTAGCATCTGAGTACAAGAATCACCTTGATTAGGAAAAATATGTGAATTGTAAAACTAATGCTAGCAGGTATTAGTATACGGACCTGCCTTTGAATGCTTTTATATTTATAGGTGCAATATGTCATCTTGTAACGCTGCAGATCATACTTCAGATGCCCTTATCATAACCACATGGTAATAAGGGCTGAACATTTTTATTATCCTAATATTGACTTTGAGTTAATTTTTTATTTTACATATATTGGTAACACCATATACTAAATATTGTTGAATTTATAGTAGTTTTGGTAATCCTTGTTTGTTTAGGAACTTGGTGCTTGCAATACTGATGTTGGAAAAGGGCACCCTCAGTCTATAGTGTCGTTGTTTGAGTCACAATGGAGTACCCTTCAAATGGTCGTTCTGAGAGAGATATTGATGTCTTCAATCCGCGCTGCGGATCCCCTCTCGTCGTGGAGTGCTGCAGCTCGTCTTCTTCGATCATTTTACCCGCTCATCACCCCAGCTGGTCAGAGTGGCCTGGCAAGCTCACTTGCAAATTCCGCTGATAGGCTTCCTTCGGGCACTCGTTGTGCAGATCCTTGTCTTCCTTTTATCAGGCATGTTATTTATCATTATTCTGTTATTATCATGTTTGGGAGAAATGATAATAGATTCTATATGAACTAACTAGAAATGATAATAGATTCTATATGAACTAACTGTTAAATCAGAAAAAAGATCCTGGTAAAACCTGTATCTTTATTTGTTTTCCAAGGATTTATTTTTCCTTTCTCCTTGCTTTTCCAGGTTGCATTCTTTCCCACTTCACCCTTCACAAAGAGATATAGTAAAGCGCAACCCACATAAAAAAGAGTGGTGGACCGGTGGGGGTCCTTCAGGGCCTTTTATTTATACACCTTTCACCAAGGGAGGAACATCTGGGACTAGCAAACAAGAGATAAATTGGATTGTGGGGGAGCCAGTTCAAATTATGGTAGAGTTAGCAAACCCCTGCAGCTTTGACCTAGTTGTTGAGAGCATTTATCTCTCTGTTCATTCTGGAAATTTTGATGCCTTTCCAGTTAGTGTTAATCTTCCACCAAATACTTCCAAATTGGTTCTGTTATCTGGAATTCCAACACAAGTCGGACAAGTATCAATTCCTGGGTGCATTGTTCACTGTTTTGGTGTTATTACCGAACACCTATTCAAAGAGGTTGACTGTTTGCTCCTTGGAGCTGCACAAGGGCTTGTTCTTTCTGATCCTTTCAGATGCTGTGGTTCTAGCAAGTTTAAGAGTGTTAACTTTCCTAACATTTCTGTTGTTCCTCCTCTGCCTTTATTAGTTGCAAATGTTGTGGGTGGAGATGGTTCTATTCTTCTATATGAAGGTGAAATCCGCGATGTTTTAATAACTCTGACAAATGCTGGAACTGTGCCAGTTGAAGAAGCAAATATTGCATTATCAGGGAAGAACCAGGATTCTGTTATTTCAATTGCCCATAGCAAATGGAAATCTGCACTTCCTATAAAACCAGGTGGAGAAGTGACATTTGCAGTGACGCTAAGAGCCTGGCATCTTAGCTTGGCAGATTTGGAATCAGATGGCAGCAGGTCTCCTGCAAATTCGAGAAGGGTAGGAAGAGAAGGAATCACTCCTTTCTTGGATATTCACTATGCTGGTAGGTTGTAGGTGTTAACTCTTCTATGTTCTTCATCATCCTTTTAATATTCAGCTTCTCTGATGATCTATAATCCTACGTGTGAAATCAAAGTTACTCAAATGAACATCTCCCCATCAAGACACATTTGTACTTCACATCTTTATACATCTTAAATTCAAATATGCCAACAAAGCACCATAGGAATTATCTACACCAAATCACTATGGCTGGATATAAGCAAGTAGCTTCGTGTCATAGTTACCATGTGTAAAAGCCATAGCCACTTATTAAGGGTGAGTAATGTTGATTCAACTTGATGTAGAGGGTAAAATGGTGAAAATACCTAAATATATAGTTATTAATCTACTTATTGCAATTAGACACTTGCAACTTTGTTAATTTCTCATGTGGTGAGCTATGTCTCTCTATTCGTGTTATTATCATTATGTCTGAACTCTGAAGTATAGATATCAATAGTCCTTTGAGTGTTACTGTTACTACTCTCTCTGCTTCAATTTTGTTTACCTGGTGCTAATATGTGATGTTTCTTAATTATCTCGGTTTCCTGGGTTCCTGTTGTGCTGTTCTGAGTCTTGACACATTTAGACTTCCATTTGGGACATAGCTATTTTTTTCCCATTCTTGACCCCCATACAGTTTTTGTTGTAGGTTGTTTGTAGTGCTTGTTGATTTGAAATGGTCATCCTGTTTACACTCTAGCCTGTCCTAGTAAAATCTGACTTACAACTCGGACATACTATTGTGAACATAAATAAATGAAATGTGGAGAAGATTTGTCCTTCACAACCTGTTCCACACATCCTTTGTAACGTATGCAAACATATTGTTGTTAAGTGGTTCAAGGACTAATTTTTTACGTTCTGTCACTACAGGTCCTTCAACAAACCCTGAGAATGGCGAGATTTCTCTTCCACCTGGAAGACACCTGGTTGTTCCATTAAATATCTGTGTTGTACAGGGCATGCGCCTTGTAAGAGCACGCCTGCTGTCCATGGAAATACCTGCCCGGTTTAGTGAAGCACACTCAAGACCTGTTAATGGCAAAGATAATATAAGCAATGGAAGTGATTTGGTGCATAAGGACATTAGCTTATTGAAGGTTGATCCCTATAAAGGAAGTTGGGGGCTCCGCCTTCTGGAACTTGAGCTTTTCAATCCTACGGATGTTGTTTTTGATGTTGATGTTTCTGCCCACTTGGATGGCACAAATGCAGAGCAAAAATTACTTCCAGAAGATAACACTGCCGATGCGGCTTGTCACAAAACCAGAATTGATCGTGACTATTCTGCCAGAGTTCTCATACCTCTTGAGCACTTCAAATTACCTGTTCTTGATGCTTCCTTCTTCGTAAAGGAAAATGGTGGCGATGGACCTCTTGGATCCAAAGCAGCCACCATAGCTGAAAAGAATGCCAAGGCAGAGTTAAATGCCTCTATCAACAACTTGATTTCAAAAATAAAAGTGAAGTGGTATTCTGGGAGAAATAGCTCAGGTGAGCTGAATATTAAAGATGCTATCCAGGCGGCACTACAAGCATCTATAATGGACATACTGTTGCCCGATCCCTTGACATTTAGCTTCAGACTTGCTAAGGATGGAACTGTAGCCAAGTCTGATTCTTCAAAGGAGTCTGACAAACCTGGTGATGATTCCAGTCATTCTACTGATGAGAATGTTGGTCAGTCTACTGTTGAGAGTGTTCTGAGTTGTAAAGATCCTATATCTGCTCATGAAATGACCCATATGGAAGTTCAAATTTGCAACAACACAAAGGAAATTATTCGGATGAACCTCAGTATTTCATGCAAAGATGTCGCAGGAGAAAATTGCTTCGATGAAAATAGTGCAACCGTCCTCTGGGCAGGTAATTCAGTTATCTGCATAATAATGAACTTTCCTTTCGTGCCATCCTTGTCTCTATTGAGTTATTTTCCCCCACGGGCAGCAATATCAATGTTAAGAAAAAGCAATACGTAGTGCAGTGTATAATGGTGAAAGATCACAATAATTTACATTATGCTTAGTTTCCTGAGCACCGACCAGGTAGTTTTTTGGAATTTGTCCTTTCGCTGCCCCTCGTTTGTCCATCTCAGCTACGCTGATCCGTCTGAAGACGCTTTTTTGATTCTGTAGTGTTCTAAACTGGCAAGAAGAGCTTCGTGGTTACGCTGATCCGTCATTGTACTACTCTGACAAGTTCATTTTTCTATGTAGGTGTTGTTAGTGACATACATCTGGAGGTTCCACCATTGCAGGATGTAGTACACCCTTTTTCCGTCTACTTCCTTGTACCAGGAGACTACTCGCTGCAAGCTGCTGCTGTTATAATTGATGCCACGGATGTTCTTCGTGCTCGGGCCAAGGCAGAGTCGCCAGATGAACCTATACTATGCCGCGGATCTCCATTCCATATCCGTGTAGTTGGTACAGCTTAGGCAAACGCTCTCTGGATTAGTTCAGAGTCCTCAATTTCTACCGCGACATGTGCAGCCGTGAAAAAAAAATCTTGTACAACAGCATGCCCCCTCCTATCCGCATGTGATTTGTTAACCGCTTGAAGGCTTCCTTGTAACACAATTGTGTTGTGTACAGTGAGCGTAGTGAATATTGTTCCGAACAGTTGTGACATTGCATGTTGAAGATTTCGGCATCTTGATTTGAAATGTGCACGTCTTACATATCTCATTTACTATTTACCATGAATATTCCTTTCTAGCATTACGAGGAAAATGATGGGGATCTGATGCTGTAACTAGCAGCAATCCCCGTATTTCTTTTCTGGAGCTCGCAAGCTTAGACGGCCGCTGTGCGCGCGCGCTAAGCTGCCCGTATAGGGTAGTTTGCGTGAAATTAAGGGTGCGTTTGGTTGGGACGAGGTTGAATGGGACAGGATGGTTCGGTGCCATTTGGTTCTGTTATTTTAGGTGAATGAGAAGGGAATATTTTTTAAATTTGTATCACTTGATTCAGGATGAGATGGTTCCATTCAAGCAACCAAACGTATGGATAACTTTTATTTTGAACCATCTTATACATGTACCACTTGATACAGGCAACCAAACGCACCCTAAGAAGGCTCGGACGTAGCAGTTGTCGATTGTTCCTTCAGAACCACTGTTGGTACGTGATGGTTTCACGTATAGGCAGGCAGCATCCCTCCTTGGAGACCACTGTTCTGTGAGCTCGATTTGACCTCGAGGCAGTCAATATGCATGTACACGGATGCCTGCCCTTCACCTGTACTGCCCGGGCGGGCACGTTTTCTAATGATTTCCAGGCGCTTGTGGTAAGCGCGGGTCGCGGCGGTCGTTCGTTCCGCTAACGCCGGCCGATCTACGCGGCCGCAGCACCGGCCAGGGCTTGGCACTTGGCAGACGGCAACGCGCGCGCTGCCGGAGCCGAGTCGGACACCCTCTACCACCGCGCGGCGCTCTCTTTCATTTCCACCGCAGCTTCTCTTGGCCGTGCCGGCCGACGGGCGAATCTCGTCGGCAGCGCGGCCGGAACTGCTGCGGCCGGAATTTCCGTGTCTATCAACCAATTGGAGTCGCGACCAAGTTTTTCTAATAAATATTCACCTCGGCAAGCATACTACAGATTATATGCTGTGGTTCAAATGGAAAGGGAAAGACTTCAGAACACATACACATGGGTTCAGAATTTTCAAGATTGAAGCTTGGGAAGTAACTCGAGTCGAATCCCTTGTACAGTAGATAGACACGGAAAAGGATAAGGGGCTCCAAAATCTCTTGATCAAAAGCTTTCAGAACCATGCGTGTCTCCTCATCAAGATCTTAAGCAGCAGTGAAAGCCTTCTTCCCTGCTCCACTCTTTGATCCTGCCGGAATGACTTTCAGCACATTGAACCTCACGGTCTTAGACAGTGGCCTGAAATTAAAACATTAGCTGGTTAATTTTAATGGATTTCCGGAGAGGAAGCTAATGGAATAAATGATCTGGGATAACAATGGACCTTTCGTGTTCAAACAGTCAGCATTTGCCAAATTCACTGAGATACACGGAAAATTCACAGGCCAAAGTGCATTTCCAAATTTCAACAATTTCTGCTACATAACACGGGTAATCCCTTATAAAAGCTGATCTCTGAAAAATTTTAACACAAGTTTTACCTGCACTGGCCAATGATCACATGATCGCCTTCCTTCACACGGAAGCATGGCGAAATGTGAGCAGGGATGTTGGAGTGCCTTTTCTCATACCTACATAAGCACCAAAGAAAAGGTTATTACGAATGAACCAAGATGAAGCTGTTTATAAATTTGAGAGAACGATGGAGGTTAGCTTGCCTCTGGTACTTCTTGACGAAGTGAAGGTAATTCCTACGAACAATGATAGTCCTGTTCATTTTAGCACTGTGGCATGTTCCAGCTATGATGCGACCCCTAATTGACACAGTACCAGTGAATGGGCATTTCTTGTCAATGTAGGTTCCTGCAACAAGAAGCAAATTAAAGGTATGATATGTAAAACTAAAGTTGGTTTGACAGAGGGACTCTAGACCAACGTTTTTGAAGAAACAAGATTAGAATGATCATCAACACTCTTAGCTAAACACAGATTTAGGAACTAAAAAATACTAATGAAGAAAGACATTAAAACTCCAGATGCAACGCATACATCAATGAATCCTTCAGATGTTACAAGTTACAACGGAGTATACGAAAAGAATTCATGTCCATTAGAAAGTAGAGCAGTTCTCAAGGACCATCAAACATCGAAGGAAGAATTAAACAGCATTAAGGTCTCAAAGAATGGTGAAGCCAAAGCCCTCACACGGCCACTGCGAATGTTTAGAAACAAGCCTTCATTTTTGTCATCATTGCCATATGACTGTATGAGCAAGCACATCTACAAATTCATATTTAACTGCTGCTGAAACTAGTCCATATACAACTTGACCACCCAGATTAGACAACACACACACGCAGAGATACTGAATTGTGTCCCCAAGCTTCAATGCATTGATCTGATAACTGATGAATGATGACACATGTTTTTGGCACAACCATAATCTAAAAGGGAAGCTAATGGAAAAGGGGCATTCTGAAAAAATCCAAATCGTGCAATCACCACCAAACGGACGTGTCTACAATTAGAAGCAGTAGAATAAGTATTGAAAACCTAATGCAAGGCAACTGCACCAAACTGGCTATGTTACCTCGTTACAAGCTAACATGTTTAAAAGGTCCAAATCACTAGCAATAAGGGTTGAGCAAGAAAGAATTCACACCTTCAATGGCTTCCCTGGGAGTCTTGAACCCAAGGCCGATGTTCTTCCAGAACCTATTCCCACCCTTGCCAGGCTTCTTCCCCTTCGTGGCCTTCTTAGGGCTGGACCCCAAAACAAACCATGAGCCACATCAGTAATACATGAATCAGGCAGGCAACTACACATAAAAGCACTTGCTCTCACCAGAGAAACACCTTAGGCTGCTTCAAGAAAGCCCTCTCGGTCTGCAACAACAATTATGCAAAGTGTTTAATTCTGATACTAACCAACAAAGCAACAGATCCACCTACCAATCTACACAGCTCCATCAACACTACCACTTCAAGGCATCAAATTCCGGAGACTAACCAACGTTTCAACTAATGCAGAATGGTGTAATCCTAAGGATCCGTGGACAAAACCGAGTCATTTCGAGCCAACATGCCAGATGAGATTGCAGGGTTCCGATCAGCAGAACGAGACTGGCCGAGGAGGGGTTCGGGAGGGTTCTCACCTGCTCCGCCATGGTTGCCGCGCGAAGGAGGTGCCGGTGCCGGTGCCGGTGCCGGTGGAGAGACGCAGTGACCCGAAGCGGCCGGCGGCAGGAGCCGTGCAGTAGAAATGCCCGAGGCTTAAAACCCTAGCAGCTTCCGTCTGCTTAACAAAACGTATGCGGTGTCGGAGGCGGGCCTGGCCAAGATGGGCTTTGGTGAATTCCAGCCCCGTGTTGCTATCCCCCGAGCAAAGGCTAACATGGGCCGTGGATGGGCTGGGCTTTGAAAGACTAGCGACGCAGAGAGGTTGCTGCAACTCACCACATCATTCCTACCTACGTGATGTTAGCGTGTAAACTCGATTCTTTGCAAGCAGGTGCGGACCCACGTTGGGTGAGCTCACTCTATCACCGGTCGGGCTATGCGTACCCTCTGCAGCACCGGATTCATGCATGGAAGAAAGGGAAGAACTTGTAGCCGGACGTCCGATTTTTTTTTTTTTTGGATGCCGTTGAACGTAGTGAAATATTTTTTATAACGTATAAAATATTTTTTTTAATGTTTCACTACGTAGAAAAAAATATTTCGAAGAAAAACAGACGTCCGATCCGTAGCATTACCGATGGAAGAAGTGAGTCATTTCATTCGGAGGTAGAAGAAGAAAAAGACCGGATACAGCCAGCCTCCCTGGATTGTGACCTGGCCTTCCGGACCGGATAAGAAGGAATTCACAGGAAGCTTCGTAGCAAGAGGAGCAAAAGGAGCTGTTGGCGTCGTCTGATCTTCGGCGAACGGTTCGATCTGCCCAGGGGGTGTAGCTAATCTTTGGCGTCACCTGATCAGGTTGTGAGCCGATGGAACCTATCGAAGCATTCGTCGCTAACCAGATCGAACAGCTTCTGAAGCATCCCTTTCCCTCTCATCCCTTTGTCCAGGTGTCGCGTCGTGCGTCGGGTGCGGCATGTGGCACAGTAAGTGCAGATGGGTATCTCCAGCAGCTTCCCTTCAGCCCACAAATCCCTTCGTGAATAGATCCTAAGTGCTTCAACGGATTCCCTTCGTGATTCCCGTCGGATGGGAAATGGAGAGACAATCTGTCTACAAAGGGATTATCTCTTCAATCCCTTCACAAATTCATTCGAGGGGAAGCTGCTGGAGATGGTAGGAAATAAAGGGAATAAATATGGAGAAGAGAATAGAGAAGTAATGGAATAAAGGGAAATTGCTGGAATAGTCTAATCCTCCGCGCACATAAGCCAGGAAAGCGAGTAAAAAGAAAAATGCGTGCGGCCATGGTGCCGGTGGAGCCTACGTACTCGCTCCGAGAGCTCGAATCACCAAGATTCAAAGCGAGGTTGGCGTCGGCTTTTGCCGTCCCAGGTGCCCGCCACTTTGGAACTGCTACTGACTAAGCGCCATTATAGATGCTTCTTGAACATCCGAAAGTCCAAGGCAAAAGGTAGACGACGACCCCCCCCCCCCCCCCCGGCCCGGGCTACTCGAAAGCTGGACAGCAAGCCAAGCAGCAGGAAAAGGTTGGCCGCGCGCGTGCCGGATCGCCATCGAAAGTGGCTTCGAATCGATCGCCACCGGCCCGGCCGGCAGCATCATGGTCGCGCCACACGATGAGAACCGCCCGCCTGCGAGCCTGTCGCCGCCTGCCTGTCTTTCCATCTGCGCCATAGTCACCGGGCACTATCTATGCGAAGTGGCAAAGATTTGTTTGCAGTTTCGCACGCCTGGTGGTGGTGAGACATGGTATGATGTTTCTTGTCGATGCCTCGCCGTTTTTCCGCACCGAATAAAAACCATTGTTCGGCTCGGCTTTGACAGAATAAAATCACGAGCCATACGGTTCCTCTTTCCCCGCTTATATATTTACATCTACTCTACTGTAAAAGACAGACACCAGATTAAGACCCTGTTTGGCAGAGCTCCAGATCCCAGCTCCACCTCGGAGTTGAAACTTGTAGACTGAAATAAAGTGACTTAAGTTTATAATTTTATTCTAAAATATAAACGAGACGACCCACCTAAACACTCTTACCCACAGCTCCAGCTCCACGAATTTGGTGAAGCTAGGAATACCTAGCTCCACCAACTCCATGAATTTGGTGGATCTGGAGCTCTGCCAAACACCCATAAAAAAGAGTTCTTTTACGTCTATTAAGTATTCTTCGCTTATTCTTTCTCATTGCATGCATATAGAGGAGGAGAATTGGGTAATTTCTTTCAAAGATCGTTCTACCTTTTCACTGAGAATTAGGAGATCGATATACTTCATCCGGTATTCATGAAGTTCAGCGCGCGTGTGATCTTGATGAATCGAATAGTTGCAAGCTATTTACATTTGGTAGCGAGGGATCATCTAGTGCTCATCAAAAAAGTATATAAGTATCCAAATTTTACACGGTAAAAATGGGATAAACCCCGTCTCAACGAATTTCTGGAATTCTTGAGCGAAACAAGAGGGCTTCGCTTCCTAGCTAGTTGTACAAGTGAATCATGGACATCTTATACCACTAACGGCAGCAAAGTACGTGTTGGTAGCAATCGTTCATGTGGTTGCCCAAGTGATTAGTCATAATACTGATCTACCATCTTGTGCAGAATGATTATCATTTTGGACCACCAAACAATTCGAGATTGTTCTAGTTCTTCCCATTTTTCCGGACAACAGAATAAAAATGGAGATTTTTCTTGTTTTGAGCCACGAGGAGTTGAGGACCAAGGAGTAAGTTAGTGGTTAATATCATTTTAAAAGGCCTCCCAATTACAAGGCTTCAAAAATTATCGAAAATCATTTGAAAATCGTGATTTTCGATCTTATCTATTCGACTCGGCAAACAAAACTAGTACAATTATAATTCAAAATTGAAAAATTGAAAAATTTAGAAAATTTATCCGAAATGTTCTAAAATTAGTATTAATAGCTTTGTGACATCTGACATGAAATTTTTTTGAAAAACTGAATTTGTGAGACATTTTTTAGCAAACACTGAATATAGATGATTGAAAAAAAAAAATGAAAACAGCAGCAAGCTCAACCCACACCCATTTTGGCCCAATAACCCGGTATGTCCCACTTAGAAGTCTCATGCCTTTTAACCCGATTCTAGTAGCTTCCGACACCATTATTGGTGTTTTGACACTCCTCTCCACGTTGCCGCCGGCCGTCATCTCGCCGCCTGCGGTCAATATTCGCCCGACAAGCGTCAAAAATCACTACCCCACCTGGAAAAACAACAATTCGATTTTCGTAAAAATTGATCGATATTAGTATGAAGCAATTCAATTTTCGTTGTATATATGGCGATAATCATTCCATATGTTTCTTGTTATGATGTTAGATTGTTTATGACTTAAATTTGGCAACATATTGGTTTTGCTACACCAATTAATCATGAGATTATTACCTGATGTTGCGCTGAGTACAATATTAATCCATCATCAAGCAAAGCAAGCAAGGATTGATATTTGCACAACTAAATTTGCATACACACAACCATGGAACGATCTGGGATTGAGAGCTTATACAACTTAAGACAATCCATTCCAGCGTTTTATGGAGCTTATACTGTGCGACGCTGAAAATCCAATTCGACAGTGGATAGAGAAATAGAGGTCCAGTGCTGACCCTTACTTGAAGAGGACACAGAGAGTGACACCCCCTCCCGTTACACATTGTGACAAACCCCGATTGACCGTGCTGCATTGTGAAAGAATACTGGGGCTGCAAGCATCCCTGAATAGGCGGATAGGGTAGTGGGTGACAGTCACATCGGGAAGAGGAAGCGCCAAGCAGTGGCGAAAAGGGATACCACAAAAGGAAGAGCTACCTTGAAAGGAAAGGGAAAGTGTCCTACAAATGAGGAACATTATGTAGGGAGTGATGACTCAACTGCTAGTATTCTCAGGGATTGTTAGAGCTTGCTGTACCAAGTCAAATAATAATAGCTCCAAGTCGGACAACGATGGCAGTGAGCCCAGTGATGGTGCCTCGATCCCTCTCACTTCCTGCTTAGAAGAAAAACATCCTGTAGAATTTACATGGGAGTCGTAGTACACTCATGCCACACAGGACAAAGACCATGGCGCTCCTCAATCATAAAGGAGGACTTCTGCAAGAAAGGAAGGGATCATTGACATAGCCATGACGCACCGCAAGATAGCTTCAGCTTGTACAATGTCACGGAGATGCAAGAGAGTTATGGCTCATATGGTCACTACGACTACACCATCTCGGATGCTCGTGCACAACCTCCCACCCAATGGGTCTATGAGTGTCAAGACCCCAACTTTTATGCCATGTTGCATCAATAATGGCAAACGACTAGCCATGGACGGGACAAAACTAGCACGAATACAAGATGAAATTGCAAGCTACATGATGCTCAGTGATGATGTCCATCGAGGAGTACAACATAGCCAATCAAGTGTACACTCAACAACACTATCCGTAGCTCTTAAGGTAATGTTTCATTGCAACTTGATTTTTTAACATAGCGTTCGTGTAGGTCCAAAATGGTATATGTGTGACAATGGAAGGACAAAGAAACTATGCGAAGTGTGAACATTCATTTTCGATGAGAAATGTTGATTTCAAATGTCATATGCCATAAACATTGAGATATGAACTTATTGGATTGATTTGTGAATGATATTGAAATGAAATATTATTTATTGAGATATTATAGCTTAATGCCTACTTTACAACTTGAGATTGCCTAAAATATAGCAAAGATCATGCCAAAATTTTCCCATTTTTCATATTTTTTATAGTTGTGCTATTATTGCAAAATATGTACTTTACATCTTGATGTTGTCTTAAAATATAGGAAAGATCATGCTAAAATTTTATTGTATTTATTTTCATATTTTTAATACATTTATAACCTTTTTCCTCATTTTTAGGTCTTTGTTGTCTTTTTGCAGCATTTTTTTTGCAATTTTCCTAGATTTTTTTCTAATTTTCCTTGAGTGTACGGATTTTCCATGAAAACTAGTTGATTATCGTTTTTTTGCTACTGTTTGACCGCATTTCAAACTAGTTTGACTTTGCAATTCATTCGGTTTCTATCGATTTTTGACTAATTTTCAACGAAAATCGGTACCAATGACTAGGCGACTTTTCACCTCGATTCGGTAATATAATCCCTGTCTAAGGAGCCCTCTTAGGCTACCTGCAACTGAATAGCTAGAGCCACTCATGTTCGTTAGCCTTTTCGATACCAGCCTGTGAAGGATGTTTGAAACATAGAGATTTTATGTAAACACGAGCAACTATATTTTGATATTTTTTTTATTATTCTTGAAATGCACTAAGTCATCTGTTGAGCTAGCATCAACAGATACTTAGAGTTTAAGGGTAATTTGGTGCAGACATGAGAATAGTTCAAAGTCTAGATATGATTAGTTTGAAGTTACTTTCAAACTAAAAAAAGTTAAGGATATCCCCCTAAAATACCATGTGTCATCTTCTTTATCCACCTCCACCTTTCCCCTTTCCCCTTCTCTACTCACTTCCCTCATGCCTTTCCTCCTCTCTAACACAAAAAATTCAATTCATAAAATTTTAACTTCAAAATTTTAAATAAGAAGTTTCTAACACGAAAAAATTTTTCAAATCAGAAAATTCAACTACAAAAATTTCAATGCAAAAAAATTTTAAGTAGGCAAAATTTCAGGTATGGAAATTTCATATCAGAATTTTTCAACTCAAAATTTTTTTAATAGCTCGAATTTGAAATTTTCAACTTATGAACTTTCAACTTGGAAAAATTCAAATCAAGAACTTTCAACTCAGAAAATTCGAATCAAGAACTTTCAACAAGAAAAGCTTCCATTGTCAATTTTGGTGCGCTAGGATACACGGACCCTAAACACACCAAACAAAAACAAAAGATTGCAATCCACTCATTAGCAGCAGCAACAACCAGCAAGTTCATCATCAAACATTCGACACATTCCTGACCTTCCTCCCCATTGCTGCACTTGTTCGTGCCCAACAGTTGGTGCCTGATTGCCCGATCGATCGGATAGCATTAGGTATATGGCCTAATGACCGTCAAAATGACATGTCCTTCTCAAATCATTGGTCATGTTTGCCTTCCTGTCAGATATCGCGGATAACCATATCGATCACATGCATGGTTAACAATACCGATTTAGGGTTTAAAATCGAATAACCAGCGGTATCGATTTTTCGCGAAAATCGCCAAAAATCGAATGGTTTGCAAAGTCAAACCTAGCGGTCAGACTGTAACATCCCAAAATTTTGTCTTTATTTAATGTATTGAGTTGATTGAATTTTTGTAATTTTCTAGGATTTATTTGGATTTAATTTGAATTGATTCCTTTTTGAGTTCATTAAATATTTAAAAGTTTCAAATAAAATTTTATTGGAAATATTTTATTTGAGTCCAAAATGTCTCAAAGAGTTTTCCAGAATTTTTCTGAGTATTTGGCTATTTTTCTCTATTTATTTGAATTTTTATAATTATTTTAAAAATTAAATCGCTGGAAAAACCCTACTGGGTTTGTACTGTTGGACCGACCGAGCCACGTTTGTGCCGGACCGAGCCCAAGTTGCGCCGGACCGAGTCCGACCGAGCCAGACCCGCGCCGGACTGAGCCCAACTAGTGCCGAACCCGAACCTTAACCCACACGACCGTTGGATCTCGATCCAATGGCCGTTAATGCGCCACGTCACCCTGACCGGATCCGGATCGGATCCGTTCGCGCCAGATCGCATCTGGGCCGTTGATCGTTAGGGCTATAAACGGGCCGAATTCGAGCGGGCCTGGGGCTGTCAGGCTCGAGCTCGGTAAGGCTCGAGCCAAGCTTGAGTTGGGGTCCGAGCCTAGATCCAGGCTTGAGCTCGGCTCAGTCTATGCTCGAGTAGGCTCGAGCTCAGCTCGAGTAAGCTCGGTAAGCTGATAAGCTCGAATAAGCTCGGTAGGCTCGAGTAAATTCGGTGAATCTGGTAGGTTCGGTAACAAGCTCGAGTAAGTTCGGCTTAAGTAAGCTCGAGAAAGCTCGGTTCACGGAAGGCTCGCGAGCTATTCGAGAGCTCGAGTTCGGCTCGTTTGGAGCTCGAACCGAGCCTAAACCGAGCCGAACTCGAGTAGCTCGCGAGCTCGAGCTTTTTTCTACAGCCCTATTGATCGTGTACGCGTGTACGGCGGAGATTGAGCCACGTCACCCTCTCTGTGTCCGCGCCGGACTCCGCCGCCCGTACCGGCCTCGCCGCGATTTCCGCGTCGATCTCGACGTCCAAGCCGATATTTAATGCCCGCGTGCGTGCCCGAGGATCGTCTTCGCCTCGCGCACCTTTTGCCCTAGCCGCCCACTGTAGAGCCCCGCCGTTCCCGCGATTGCTCGTCGGAGTGGGAGGAGTAGCCGCTAAGGTCTTTGTCGTTTTCCGCCATTCTCCGTCGTTCTCTGCCGCGACTGAGGCCAGATCCGAGACCGTCGCGACAAGACGCATCTGGAAGTACCACTCACTTCACCGGAGATGTGCCCGACCGCCGTTAGTCGTGTCGTCGTCCCCAGCGCCGGTCAGCCTGCTCCGCCGCGACATCGCCGGTCTTCGCGAGCTCGGTGACGGTTAGATCAAGATCTAACCACTCAGGTAAGCCCACGTAGCCATCCCATTGATTTCACTAGATTAAATCTAGACCGTTGGATCTAAATTGAATGGCGTGGATGGAATAGCACACCGCGGCTAGCAAAATAGCACGCCATAGCATGTTTGTTTTGACCGTCGGATCAAGATCGTACGGTTAGATTGAATCGCGTAGTTTTGTTATTTCACGAGATTAGATCTATTACCAATCGTCGGATCTAGAATGAATGGCATAGATTGTGCCACGTCGCAATAGCACGTGAATAGCACGCAATAGCACGTGAATAGCACGCCTTAGCACGTTGCTGTTGGGCCGTCGGATTTAGATCGAACGGCTCAGATCTAGCGTTGAGTTCGAACCGCTCCGAACTCGGTGAAACCGTAGCCGTTGGACCTAGATTGAACGCTGTAGATTGAGACACGTATGCTTGATTAAGTTCGGACCAGTCTGATCTCAATTAGATCTGGACCGTCGAATTTTGAATCAACGCTCGGGATTGAATAGCACGTCCCGTGCAAGAAAATAGCAAGTCCCGTGCGAGGAAATAGCACGCTGCGCGCGATGACGTCATCGGTGGGTCCACTTGTCAGTGACACGTTAATTTCCGAAAAATATATTTTAATTTTTATTAATTTATTGCTGACGTCATATTTTTGGATTTTTTAATAGAAAAATAAATGAATTAATTCGGTTTATTCTTTTAATTTTTTTCAAACTTCAAATGACTATAACTTTTGCGTTTTAACTCCGATTTGAGTAATTCTAATTTCTAAAATTTTGTAAAATCAAGTTCTATTTGATTCTGAATTTTATTTGATTTTTGGACTTGAGTTTATCTCTGTTTTATTTATTTATTGCTATTTTCATCTATTACGAGTAGACGTTGAAGTGCCCGAAAGTTTCGAAGGTGAAGTTTTGACCCAGGAGCCAGTTCAAGACAAGGAACAAGTACTTTTTGAAGGCAAGTTATGCTTTGATTATGTTGAACCTACTTTTGAAAATTATTTTGATTCAAGTTATTGCATGCTAATTCAATTAGGAAATGCTTTAATTATTTCTGGGAATTAGATAAATGCCTAGTTGCTGTATGACACATTGATTATATAATTATGTGCCATGAACCCTTTGTCACCCTAGTTGTAGATTAAATAGTTTGACATTATTAAATTGCCAACTTGGGTTAATTAGACCGATGTAGTATGCTTAGTCCTGCCATGTAGTCATGACATGATTTTGAATAATTAAATATTAATGTTGACTTAATGAGTTGTGGAACATGATTTGAAAAAGTGTCATGTGTTATTGATGATGACATTGATGGCACGTGGTGCATGGTAATCAACTGGGGTTGATAAAATGGTTTAGACCGGGGCAAGTAGCAAGATTGTTTCCGGAGGGCCAAGAGTGGCAACTGGGCGGATGTATTTGATTTTTGTTGGTTTTGAAATACTTGTGAATACTTTGGTAGTCTTGCCCTGGTTAACCTAAGGACTTAACCTTGCAAGCCTTCGAACTGAGTTCATCATGCAACCACATGTCTGGAATGGGACAGACCTAATTGAGTAGGTTGCTGATATCTTGCATGTGGTACCTCGGGGTGTCAGCTACACTTCTGTGTAGTTGTATGGGGGAGCGTACCGGGGTTACGGCTAGGTATCCGTCCAACGGTTCGTTGTCCTAAACTTCGCCTTTGTTAAGGGAAGGGTTAGTGCTCGACAACCGGGGAGGTTCACTTGTGGAGTTAGAAGCTTCCGAAAGACTTTGTTACAGACACTCGTCTTTGTGGTGTTTAACTGTATCTTGTGGGTAAAGTGCATAACCTCTGCAGAGTGTAAAATCTATTTGAATAGCCGAGTCCGCGGTATTGAACACTACTCGAGGATTATAGTCAAGGGTTAGACTTTATGAAAATGAACTTGGTTTATGGATACTGGGTGTTGGAAATGATGAACTTGCTTTAGACTGATAAATGCTTTACTTGTGAAATTGTTTATGAAGTTATTATTGCTATTACTGTTTTACTGCCTTCAATTTATTATTGTTATCTATGAATGTGCTTTACTGCAAAAGAACCATCTTAGCCTATCCTTTGTAATAAGCCATGCATGTAGAATATTAGATTGCATTCTGTGCATGACTTGCTGAGTGCTTTAAGTACTCACCCTTGTAACAACAAAACATCAGTTGAAGAAGAATCAACGCCAGCACTTGCTGAGTGCTTTAAGTACTCACCCTTGTAACAACAAAACATTATGTGCATGACTTGCTGAGTGCTTTAAGTACTCACCCTTGTAACAACAAAACATCAGCCGACGAACTAGGGGGAGAGCTCAGTCAGTTGTCTGTGGCATATTGGTTGGCGCCACGCGTTTCTTTATTTTCCGCTGCAAGTTTATTTGAATAAGACTTAAGTCATACGAGGCGTACTTTTTGTAACTTGACCATAAGGTCGAGAAACCGGTTATATTTCCTTTCAATAAAGTACTTTACTATTTCGTTAAGTATGATTGTGGTAATTACCGATGTTGAGACTGTGTGTACTAGCGTGATACTGGACTAGTGCTGAATACACAGAGGGTCCGGATTTGCATATTCGGATCCCGACACAAATCAAGCAAAAAAAATCAAAAACCGATCGGTTTGCATGGTTTATGGAGTGGTTTTTTAAGGAAATTCGTGAAAATTAGTGACAGAATAAAAATAGAGAAAAAATACAAGAAAGAATAGAAAAAAAGCATAAAATTATGTAAAAAGTTGTATAGTATTCCCTCTGTTCATTTTTATAAAGCGTATTTTGACTTTACACAAGGATTAAAATTGAGTTAAAATTGAGAAAAGTATAAGAGAAAATCTCTTAGATGCCGTCACTTAATTTTCTTGGAAGATGAAATATATACTTTGTGTGGGTGGTAATGAATAAATGCATATGATTGAGAGAGAATAAATATGGGCATATAAGGAAATATCTTATTAAATTTACATGCAAACCTTATATTTGTGAACAAGATTATTTAAAAAATAAGCCTTATAAAAATGAATAAAGGGGGTACAAATTAAGCAATAATAACACAACTATAAAAAATTTGAAAAATTTCGGTATGACCTTTGCTATATTTTAGACAATGTGAAGTTTTAAAATAGGAATTTAGCAATAATATATATATCAAGAAATAACATTTCAATTCAATATCATCGGCAACTCAATCCAACAAGTTCACATTTTAATAACATTCATTTTAATACCATAACTTGGCTGTATGCGATAGATACTATAACTTGATTCTGTTAGATGGATGCCAAATCTTTTTCTTTTCTCGATTAATTGAAATTGTTTTTGTAGTTTACAATTAATACATGTAATAGATATTATTATGAAGTTTAATATTTTAGTAATTTAGCCATTATAGATACTATAACTCTTTCTTTTAATCTAAACCGTTATAACTCAGGTATTTTTTATTTTGAATTTTAGTTAATTTAGTTTATAAATTAGGTAATTTAGACATAGACTCTTTGTTTTAATTAGGTAATTTTTATTTAATTAGTATTATAAATTTTAGTTATTTATAGATACAAATAAAAATCTTCACAATCTTTGCCTAAATTATTATCTAGTATTTGTCTAACATCATGCGTGAGGATGGCCGACAGCATGCGGATCTGGACAGAGACACAGGTGATTGCGAGAGCTCAGCCTGAGGAGTGTCAGAAGTGCAATGAATGTGTCCGAATCTTCACAAAATAGAGTGTATAGCGTGTGAACTTTTGGGTTGGACCAAGCCTAATGGACCTAGTACTGTTTTTTCCCCTTCCATTTATATAAATTCGGTTTTGCATCAAAAACATCTCAAAATTTTGATTTTTCAAATCATTAAAAAAACATCTCAAAATTTTGGTTTTCCAAATCATTTTGATGTAAGACGTCATAAATAAATTAATACTAATTTCAGAAAAATTTATGATAAATTTTTTGCAAATTTTTTAATTTTAAATACAACTGGTTTACCGATCGGTTTCTATTGTCAACCGGTTCAATGAAATTGGTTTTTACGGAATTCGATCGAAAACCGACGTTTTTTTAAAACCGTGATCGCGAGCTCCTGGCCGATCAACCCGGTCGCTCCGCTGATCCGGAGCAGGACAAATCAATACGGCCTCTGCGTCCTCGAAGGGCCGTTTGATCGGTCGCCGAATTTGTTTAGTTACGCATTGCGTTTGCATGTGCGAAGAAGACGACCGAGTGTCGCCGATCTACATCGAATTATCAGTCGCGTGTCCTCCGAGTCCGGGAGGCAGTAGCTAACGAACAAACAAGCAAGCCAGTATGCATCTTTCTTTCTTTCTTTCTTTTTCTTGCCAGCTACCGCTTCAGTGTTGCTGCGAACTCGAAAGCGATCGAGGCGTGTGATTCTGTGTTCATAATGCTAATAATTCCGGTGGCGCGAGTCCCAGATTGTTCTAATTAATCTCGTCTGATTGCGTCGGCGGAGCAACAGCAGAGACGATTTTCTGCACCGGAAAGGAACGCGTATGGATAGACTTTGTGTTCTTGCGTTGCATGCCTGTCGAGTGTTCGAGCAAAGGCAGACAAAAGAGGGGGTCTACACGCGCCGGCACTGGCAGAGACGCGCTCGTCAGATTGCAACTTTGCAATTATGCTGTACTCCTACGTGCTGGACCATGGCAGAGAAAAAAAATAGCTCATGAACATAACAGGTATTTAAAATTGGGAGATATTCCCCCTCTTTCTAAATACATATCATTTCAAATTTCAAATTTTATCTCTAAATACGTATTGTTTCGCAATCTCGAGGCAATCTTTTATCATTTTTCCTTCTAGATCTTCCTCTTTAGCTATTTTTAATATCATTTACTACAATGAACTAAAATAAGACATATTAATCAAAGGTATAATAAAAATATATAATATAATATTTCGTAGACGTGTCTCTGTAGATCTTTGTAGCGCTGGGACCAACTTTGACGAAAATACTATTTTCGCCAAACCGTTCGGCGAAAATTCGTTAATCCATGGTTATGAAGCAATTCAAACACTAATGGGCTGTTTGGTTGGCTGCATCTAAATAGATTTGCATCTGCAGATGCAAAAGATGGGTGTTTGGTTGTCTTCTCATTCAACTCAGCCTGGCTCTACAGATGCAAAACACACTTCGGCTGGCTCAGGAAGCGAGAAAATCCACCGTTTCCCCAGAGCCAGGCTCTGCTGAGCCATGCATGCATGCTGACATCAGCATTTACTATCTAGTTTTCTTCTTTTCTTTACTATATCTTTTGATTAACATCTCCGATCAACGAATCGATTTCACCTATGTGTTCGTGATATTTTTTCGAACAAAACTAGACAATACTTGCTATATAAATTTCAAAAAATTAAAATTTTAGCTTTTCAATTTATTGATTTTCTAGAATATATTTTAAAACTTTTTATTTTCGTTTGTGAAATTATTGATTTTCTAGTATTTTTAAAATTGGTTTCATCCCTTTCTTGAATTTGCCTATCACACTTCCATTCCAGTGCAGCCAACCAAACAACATCTCTGTGCAGCCTGTCCAACCTCATACGACCAACCAAACAACATCTCCTTGCATCCACTCAGCCTGACTCTCACCAGCCTGGCTGAGCTCATGCAGCCTGGCTGAGCTGAGAAGGCAACCAAACAGCCCATAAATACCCGGATCAGCCTATTTTCGCCAAACCGTTTGGCAAAAATAGGTTGATCTGGGTATTTACGAAGCAATTAAAACCGATTCAAACACTAAATACCCGGATCAACCTATTTTTGCCAAACTGTTTGGCGAAAGTAGTAATTTCGCCAAACGGTTTGGCTACAATGCTATTTTCGCCAAACGGTTTGACTACAATGCATTATTCTTGCAAATTTTAAAATCCACGTATTAATGTCGGAAATCTTTTTTAAAAAGATATTATTTAAAAAAAAAATCGGGCAAAAGTGCTACATATGCATGAACGTCTGCATTAGTCATTGATAAATGTCTCCTATGAATTTCCTAATTGGTCCTCGCAAAAAAGAGGAATTTTTTTTGGCTGAACCTGCAATTGGTGGTGAGCCTGCCTTTTTATGGGATTTTGTTCGTGCGCATGACAGTTTCAAACTTAAATTTGCCCTATAATGCTTCTAGGGGAGACAATGGATCACCAGGCGCAACTCAAATCTGTTGGAATTAATTTAAATGAAGAAGTTAAAGGGTATTGAGTTGAGGGTATAGATCTCAATTGTTTAGTCTCATATTACTTAGCTAGTTAGAGAGAGACCAAGTTATAAAGAAAGCTCTTGCATGGAGTCTACTATGAGTTGGTAGCAAGGCTAGAGTACATATGTGTCACTATGCTAGGCTATTCAATGTACGCGCGTGTGCATATCACGTATTTCCCGTGTTAATCGCGTGACTTGTGACACGCGACTGAGACGTGCTAAGTATATTTAACCTTTTGTCACGTATACCGACTATGCTACATCACCTTATACCTCAACTGCCGATGTGGCGCCGTGGACTAAACGAGACGCACGTTCACGTGTAGTTAGTCTATTCGCTCACTATGCAAGATTCCACGGGGCGGTTTATGGAATTGTGGTAGTTTGATTTGTATCTCTGAGAACTTGCGAGGTGGTTTTTGGACTATTGCGTCTTGATAAGAGAGACGTTCCTGTTCGTGAAGGACTAGACAGAAAATCAATATCGTTCTTCTCTGGCGCTCTCTGATTCCTTCGTGCTTGCTGCAACTGAGACATTCCGTCCTTTTGTCCGTTGCGCAACGGACGTGAGGAAGAGTAGTGTCTCCGAACCGACACCGGACTTTGATAATCTGCACAGGAGACCACCCATCAGGCTTTTGAGAAGCGTCGTACCCGCAACTGCTCATCTTCGATCGTCGTATCGCGTCGCTCCTTCGTAGCTTCCAATTCTTCACCAAGCCCGCAACAAGTCTCTCGGACTAATTGGTTGTTGGTCCAAGTAATCTTTCTATTATGATTAAATCCGATAAAAATGCATACTGCTATGATAGTATTGTTTACATATATGTATCAGTTGGACTATTAATATTTAACTTCATGTTTTTATTACGTAAATATGGAATTAAATTAAGAGATGTGCTTCTATGTTTTTCTTTTTAAAAGTTGCTCAATTATTAAAACAGAAATGAAATGCAGATAGTGATTACTTATCCATTTGCTTGCTTTAAGAATTGTGTAATTTGTGTTGGGAGAGAAAGCATAAAAACACCTCACATTAAATTAATGTTATGCCAGGTTAATTTTCCAACAAAATCAAAGGAACATCACACTATGATCCGGTGCTCAAAATCGAGAGCAGATGGCACAATGAGCTTTCCTGTTTTTTTTTTCTCTCGATCGATCAGCAGTCCATTTCGAGTTTCGACCTTAATTTATCTACCAGAAAGAAATATATAACCAGGCCTAGGTTCGACATTTCATCGACTTTCTCGAATTTCGAACGAAATTCGAGATTTCAAGCCCTACCGAAATTCAAAACCGAGCGGAAAACCGAACAAATTCAAATTCAAAAAATTTCAAAAATTTGAGAAAATTTAACTAAAAACTCTCTAAAATAAGTATTAATAGTTTTGTAACCTCTAGGATGAAAATTGGTTGAAAAATTAAAAATTTTAGATGTTTTTGCGCCATAACCGATTTTACAACATTGAAAAATAGAAAAAAAAACGTACTGGGATCCGGAATTTTATACAAGAAAAAAAACTTACTTGTATTGCTATGGTATATTTATTGTGTTAATGTTATCTAATATTGAAAAATTTTCTTGTATTGATATGTGACAACTTACAATTATTTAAAGTATAGCAAAGGTATGGTATTTTTTAATATATTAATGTTATCCAATATTAAAAACTTACTTGTATTGCTATGGTATATTTAATGTGTTAGTGTTATCTAATATTTAAAAAATTTCTTGTATTGACATGTGACAACTTTCAATAATTTAAAGTATAGCAAAGGTATGGTATTTTTTTAATATATTAATGTTATCCAATATTGAAAAGCTTACTTGTATTTCTATAGTATATTTAATATGTTGATGTTATCTTACTATGGTATATTTTAATATTTTAATTATATGAATGCTTATTTTTGCACTTGTATTGATATGTGACAAGTTTTAATATGTGAATTGCATTTTACAAATTTTACAATTTTTTTTGTTTTTTTTTTGTACTTTACTTAAAAAAATTTAACTTGTCGCCGAAATTTCGAGCTTTTCGATCGAATTTCGCTCATGCATTTGACCAGCTTTTAAATTTATTTGACTTTCAAACCGTTCGAAATTTCTCGAATTTTAACAGAATTTCGTCGAATTTCGCTACCGACGGCTGCGCGAAAAATAAGTTATTGAAAACCTGACTAGCCAATACGAAAGCGCGGTTCCTTATCATCTGGAGCCCAATGGAACCTGAGAGGGGAGCCTCCACTCCAGTCTCTGCAACGATGAATGATAGATGATGAACAGATCATGACAGTGCCGTGCTTACCTGTAATATCTCTTATTAAATTAAAGTCGTTTATATATATCAATGACCAGGGCACTAAAGTCCTATGTGACTATCACTGGACATCGTAATAAACTAATAATAGTGTAATCAGTTGAGGAACTGTATAGATTAATTAATAAAGCTCCCATGTGCAGCGCGCGCGCACACACACGTGGACAAACAATTGAGAAATGTGTCCCATCAAAGAGGAGACATATGGAGTATATTGTCTGCTAAAAAGATCTTTCTTTTCGTATTAAAGCAGGCATATCCTGCAAAGGGCATTGGATCTTTTTTTCGTGCCAGTAAAAGTAGCTAAAGATACCCTACATCCTTTGTGTCAACAGCTTATATCATCGTCATGTCTTGAGGATTTTTAAAATGTAGCACCTGTTTTGTACATTGAGATCAGCTCACTTCAAGACATATACAGTGGTATAGACAGTGACTATTTATAATACATCTTTATATTATCTATAGACAGTATTAAAGACAACCTATACATTAAATTATCTATATAGCTGTCTGTGACGATCTCTCGTATAATTCGTCATTGTCTAGGAGATCACAATAGTTAGCACTTCTTTTTGTAAACTGTGACCATCGTTCTGTGCATTAAAATTAGGTACAAAATGTATACAGCATCTCACTTTCTACGTCTTGACTCCAAATTATCACACGAACTGTTCGTACGTTGCCCGCTCCGATGGGAATCATCTCATGGTATTTATATATATATTGTGCTGTAGTTATTTCTCTCTCGCGGAGATGGAATGAAATAGCCATAGGATGTCTACGGTTTAGATCTCGTACAGACGTGTCTAATGAAAATGTCAAAAATAAGGATACACCTTTCTCGATCGATCGAATTTGAGAGCTGAGAACAAAGAAATTGCACGCATACTAGAGCGGCGACAAGTTAATGATGGTACATTTACAGATCATTTAGGATGTGCCCATTTTTCTTTTCGGTGGAAGTAGAGATGACATAAAGGAAGCCTCTTTCGTACTCTTGCCTTCAGTATACCACTTAAAATAATATATTATACTCCTTTATTTTTAAAAATCCACGATCTAATTAGTTATGGGGCGTCTAATGAAGCTGGTTTTTAAAAATACAAAATAAATAAGAGAAAAAAGTTCAAAATATATAAAATTTGGTGGGTAGCGAGATTTCAATGAGATGAACAGAATACACGGTTTGGATCAACAGTTTCGTCTTCGAATTTTGCAAACACGATCTTATAGCACGAAGGATCTGTGCTATCGATAGTACACTAGCTATCCTATATATAGAAAAATGGTTCCATACCCCTGGGAGTATATACTCCCACTCTCAATATACTGCATAAATGATATTGTTATACCTCTTTATCATTTTGAGTATACTCTAATACTGATTATAAGATACTCCAAAGTGAGTTTCAAAAAAAAAAATTCATCAAAGCCCACTCTTTATAGCATAATTTGTTTATATATTAATTACAAAGCACACACTCAATATATATTATACTCATATTATCCACGCACATATACGTGTATCTCTTACACATGCTACAAATTTATCAGATAAACCCAAGGCCCCACAAAGCTTGATCACGCACTTTTCCGTTGAAAATAGCCGCGTATATATATTCCTTAAATCGGTGAACATCAACACCAAATCTGTAACTTGAACCCTAATGAATTACGTATTTACGTGCATATATGTACCCTAGCTATCTGACTACATAACAGCTTCCCACGTCCATCCAAAGTTACAAATACCAAACGAACAAATCACACAAAAGAAAATGACATTTCTTGGGCAGAAGCAAAATTTGAGTGACACTTTGCAATCCCGAAATTCGAACAAGACAAGGAAAAAAAAACGTTAGCGTCTACATGATGTGGCAAGTCCCAGTGCTCGCTACGCGCAGCCAGCTATTTTAAGTACACTAAATTTAATATGGATTTTTTTGTTCTTTTCATCCAATAGGTCAGATTATCTAGTATTTGTTTATACTTTCTATAGTAATAAAATAGTATAAATACCCTTAATAAATTAATTACTAGATCTAACATTTACTACTCACCGTATAAGTAGTATAAGTACAGTGCACGTTAAAATTTCTGGAGAGCGTGTGGGCCCTCTCAGCGCGTGGCCTCACATGTTAGTGACTCAACGTCAGAGGATCTCATCGCAACGCAGATGCCCCAAAGCAAATAAACACAAGAACAGTATTTTCTACTGTTAATATATGACGGCACGTTGGCTCCCCCTCTCGCTGCTGCATCCATCCGGCAAAGGCACGGCATCTCACCCTACGTTCCGCGGCAGCCGGACACCCCGACCGGCCACGTCATCACACCGCCGTAGACACACACGCTGACACGCAGATATATAGGCACGCATACACATACCCTGTGGCGGTGAGCTGAGCTTACTCACAGGCAGCTGCTGCTAGCTAGGCGAAGGGGAGGAGGCGCGCCATGGCGGGGGGAGGGGGAGGGAGCGGGGTGCCAGGGAGGGTGAAGGCGGGGAGCCGGCCGCCGTGGGTGGGGCTGGCGGCGGCGGTGTGGGTGCAGGTGGCGGCGGGGAGCGCCTACATCTTCCCGCTCTACTCGGACGCCGTCAAGGAGGCGCTGGGGTACAACCAGAAGGCGCTCACCATGCTCGGCGTCGCCAATGACGTCGGCGAGAACGTCGGGCTCGTCCCGGGGTTGCTCGCCAACCGCCTCCCGCCCTGGCTCATCCTTGTCATCGGCTCAGCCTGCGCTCTCCTCGGCTTCGGCACGCTCTGGCTCGCCGTCACCAAGACCGTCGCCATGCCCTACTGGGTGGTACGCTTGCCTCCCCCTTCCCCCTTCCTCTCCTCTCTCGCTCGCTCGTTCGTTTGCATCCACACGTGCGCTTCTGCTTGTTTTTCGTGTTCTCCTGGGCTATCCGCCTTGTTTTGCTTGATTTGAGCGATTCATTGGGAGATGCAGCCTCGACTCTCGAGTGATGCCGACCAGTAGTGATAGGATGAGCTGATTGGGGACTAACATTTTACTGAGAGCTCTTCAAATTCTAGTTTTTTTTTAATCTTTTTAACTCGAATCTTCTCATTTTTTGGGGGGGTAATTTGTGGAGCATGTGTGATGTGCCTTTGTTGATTGAACAAATGCCTTGGTGATGACATACTTTTTTTGGGGGGTGCCATTTGGTTGAACTCGTCGTGCTTTTGTCCATTATCTAGACCAAACACATGCTGATTCTTTGACCAATCATTTCTGCAAGTGGTGCCGAATTGATTTCAGCGGTGGACCGCACAATTAACTTGGAATTTTAATTTTGTTCAATCCGCCAACTCATTCTGAGATTATCTGCAAAGCACTATAGTAGTTACCGACATTATGAATGTATGCCACCTGTGTTATGATCACGCCATAAATGTGGAGGGTCAAATAAGAAGAAGGATAAGGACATAAGGTGCTTGAAAGTAATTGTTGATCTCTCATAAGCTATTCAAGGGTTGTTTCCTCTCTCTACACTCTTTGGCTTATTGTGAAGATCTCTCTCATGGATTGGTTGCTTTATGATACAGAATATTTACCTGTTTTGCTACAAATTTTGAGGTGGATGAAATTGGTGGGGGTGTTATCTGTTTTAGGATGGATGTTTACCTATTGGTGTCTGGGTAAATATTCATCATGGCGAAACATTGTAATTCGCCAGTTGTCATGAAGTGATCTTTAACATGGGAGAAATATTGTAATCCTCGCTGCCAAAACCAATAGAATCACAACATGAGCACTGCGAGCTGAAGAAGTAACCGTACCACCTGCCCTTAACACCACAATACATGCAATTGATAACAATAAGATGAGAGTGGTATTGCTTGGTGATTGTGCTTCAACTGTATTGGCAGCACAATGCAATGGCATTACCAAGGCAGCAGTAGTGACGTGGTGATTGATGCTTGAGCTATGGTGGGCTGGCGGCTGACCCTTACACACATGTGGGGCCATCAAACCTGATTGATTCATTGTCTGACAATTGAGCCACTATGGTTACGCTCGTCGAGTGTGATGGTTGCTCAACTTGGTGGTAGCCTCAATGACCATCCAACTGACATTGTAAAAAGAGTATGTCTGAAGAGAGTATGTCTGAAATATTTTCATGTGGAACCTTTTACCACTAGAAAAAACGCATTGACATTGTAAAAGCATGCCAAATAAGAACAGTGAAGTTTGAGCACCCTTGCCAGTGTGCATTTACTTATTACTACGGTCTGGTGTAGGCATGTAGCTGACTTTTTGTGCATGTTTCTTGCTTCCTTGTGACCCTGAATATCTAAAAGTATCATAATTTGTTCATGTTGAGCTGATTAATGTTTGCATACATTCAGGCAAATATTAGACGAACTTTCCTGTTTTTGTTAGAAAGATGTATGTTTCTTTTAACCAAGATTTAACTAACTCTATCAAGATATTGGTATTACGGAGAGTAATTCTTTCAGATGTTATAATTTTTTTTTGGCCAAATGATCTGGAAATTCAGAAGTCAACTTTTGATATTGCTGAAGTTCAGAGTTCACTAAAACCATCCAAACACCAGTCACTTTGCTATCATTGTCTCTACATGTTCAAAATCCCAGCCAACAAAATGGACTTCTTTGAACAAAATGAAGCCCTTTTTTGTTCCATGGACCATGGTCCTCCATTTCGCCTCTTGATGTTTCAATGATTTACTCCATTCATGAAGCTATTCATAAACTATGTAGTTCCTCCCAAGAGAATACAATTAGCTGCCAAAGAAGCATTATTAGTAAGGTGCTGCTTGTTAAGGCATTTATTGCCTTATATAGATATTATCTTATATAGGTTTTCCTTTTTTACCCTCATGTACTCTATATATTCTGTTATACTGGCCTCATATTGAATACAAGTGCTATTTATAACATGGTGTCAAAGTAGCAAGGTTTTAGGGTTAGGGTTTACCGGTTTTGCACTGCTCATCCTCCCACCATCCTCTTTGTCGGTCTCTTCCGCCGCCTGTGATGCCGCACGAGCTCCGGCCGCATTGCCTGGAGCGCCGCCGCTCTTAAAAGGCAAAATTACATGATACAGAAAGTAAAGTATAAGCACTCTTAAGAGGCAAAATTGGTTCTATACCATCAAAATTTATCATAATGCAGCAAGTGAGTGAATACTCATTACATGCCATGTTGCTACAATTTTTCCCATTTGGCTAAAAATTTTAAACCATCAAATATACTCTTCATATAAGTTGTCTTGTGAGTAACTTGGTAGTTGGATGGATAATCCATATGCGATTATTTATACATCTTCTTGTATCTCAAACTTTCAGCTTAGTTTTATAAACCTTGAATATTTTATGGATGTTATTGCAGTTGTGCATAGCTTTATGCATCGGCACAAACAGCAGCGCATGGTTGGGCACTGCTTCGCTTGTGACAAACATGAGGAACTTTCCTCTCAGTCGAGGAACTGTTGCTGGTCTCATCAAGGGTTATGTTGCTGTTAGTGCTGCTGTTTACACGGAAACATTTAATGGAATGCTTCAGAATTCACCCACAAACCTCTTGCTATTACTTGCTTTGGGGATCCCCACCGCATGTATTGTGGTGATGTATTTTGTTAGGCCTTGCACTCCATCGCTGGATGAGGACAATGCAACAGAACACAGCCATTTCATGTTCACACAAATTTCTAGTGTGGTTCTTGGTGTATATCTTTTGGTAGCTACTATACTTGGTGATACTTTAAAACTAAGTAACACTATTACTTACCTTTTGTTTGGTATAATGATACTTTTGCTCCTTGCTCCACTTGCAATACCGATAAAGATGACACTTTATCCAAACAAACCAATAAGGGAAAAGGCCAGCACCCTTGCTCCATCTTATTCAACTGATAGTTTGTCTGGTCCGGATCAAGAGAATTCAGAACCACTTTTGGGTAGCACTTCGACAACACTCATTACATGCACCAATGATTCTGATGAGGCTACTGATGTGGATCTTCTGTTGGCTGAGGGTGAGGGGGCAGTGAATTTGAAAAAGAAAAGAGGGCCAAGAAGGGGGGATGATTTCACATTTTGTGAAGCCTTAGTTAAAGCAGATTTCTGGCTATTGTTCATTGTATACTTTTGTGGAGTTGGCACTGGTGTTACTGTTCTGAACAACCTAGCTCAGATTGGAATGGCTGCTGGTGCTGATGACACGACTATTTTGTTGTGCCTCTTCGGCTTCTGCAACTTCGCTGGGCGTATCCTTGGTGGAGCTGTCTCTGAATATTTCGTAAGGTCAGCTCCCTTTAACTGGTTTGCAGCAACTTTATTCATACCATTTTCTAACAATGCATCACTAAGACTACATAGCAGCTAATGTAAGCTGAAGCAGTAAGGTTTCTTCACCTGCTTACTGTGATATACTGATATTACTCCCATGTCAAGTCACCATTACTCGAACACTTCTACTAACTCCCGATGTGCCGCTCAGACATTCTGGTCATTGATCTATATATCAGTTATTTCGCATCTGTTTTGAACTCTCTTTTATCCACACTTCTTTGGATTCTTTTACCTCTGAAAAAAAAAAATGATTAGAACCTGATGTGCTGCAGGTCAAGAATGCTTCCTCGTCCCTTTTGGATGATGTGCACACAAATAATCATGGTGATTACCTTCCTCCTCTTTGCGACTGGTCTTCACAGCTTGATTTATGTTTCAACTACATTCCTGGGGATATGTTACGGGGTCCAATTTGCCGTCATGATACCAACCGTGTCGGAGCTTTTCGGGCTCAAGGACTTCGGCCTGATGTACAACTTCATGCTGCTAGTGAATCCCCTCGGCGCGTTCTTTTTCTCAGCCCTTCTCGCCGGTTATATCTATGACAAGGAGGCAGCAAAGCAGCACCCGGGCGTACTGGAAAGCTCAAACTGCTTTGGGCCCGACTGCTTCAGGCTCACCTTCTACGTTTGTGCCGTCGTTTGCTGCTGCGGAACCCTAATCAGTGTGCTTTTCATAGCGAGGATAAAGCCGGTTTATCAGATGCTCTACGCCAGTGGATCGTTCAAACATCCTCGGAGTCAACAGGAGCTGCATTGATGGATGCCGTATACGATAGCGTCAAGAGGAGGGCTTTGGAGTTCGAGTATGAGAACGAAGATGTTTTGGAGGGAATTACCAGCTGGTTGCCTGTAGTTTGCCGCCTTATTGCATCGAATTCAGTGTTGTATTGGCCTACGGTTGCTTGATTCATCCCTGCTGCATGGGAGAGTTGTTTTGATTTCATTTGTCCCTGTACTGTAAAGCCTGCCAGCCTAGTAGTTACTAGCATACAACCGGCCGTCGAATCGATGGTACAATCGAACGAAAAACTTGGGGTGCGTATATATTTGGCAGTTCTTGTACACCAGGAAGTTTGAGCATGTTGTCGAATGAAATTTATCTTCTGCATTCCATGCCCTGAACTCCTAATACCGAGAGTGCCAAGAGTTTATGTATTCTGTCCTCCGTCTTCTGGACTCCGAAGCGGTGTCCCAAATTGCAGTTACCAAGTAACACAGTAACGTGGATTTCTCTGAGTATCTTCATTTTCACTTAATGTTACTGGGAGCCTGCTAGAACCCTAAACGCCCTATCATAATTTCATTCAATTGGAAAAAATGATACGACTGCCTTCATTTTTCACCTATGATAATCTGGAAAACCTGATGTGCGTCAGTGCGTGGGGTGTCACTTCAAAGTCGTTGCATGGTTTCCTTCGACTAAATAGTCTAAGCTAAGCGGGCAGACGGAAGTCACGTGCTAGCATGATGTACCAGCTCGTCTATATTAAGGTTTCAAATTTCGTTATATATCTCGGACCCTCGAAATCCAAAATCTTAACGATATCTCGAATTTTTAAATAAAATTTAGACAAAATCCGAAAACCAAATTTGAAATCCGGTCATTTTTCAACTGAGAAGTCAGAGATTTCGACCGAAATCACCAAGATTTTATTCAAATTCAAATGACCAAAAAATGATAAAAAAAAATGTCAAAAAAAATTGAAAATTTTTGTGGATGGTTTTGACTCCAATTCCAATCAAATCCAGCCAACAAAAATTGAAATTCTGTAAAAAAAAAGTCTGAGACTTCAACCGAAATCACCGAGATCTAGCCGAGATTTGAATAGTTATTGTAGCATTTGAATTTTTTTAAAAAAATTTACCCGGACGAGATTTAGGATCTCGAAGGGTCCGAAATCTCGGCCGAGATTTCCGAAATCAAATCTCGGCGGGATTTGGATCCTCGGTCTATATACACGGGCGGAGCCAAGAAGCCCAGGGATGCACTTACCCTTTTAAGATTTTTCGTTTTTCTCTATGTATCGTATATATATGTCTCTTTAGTTGACACTCCTAGCTCGTTTATTGTGACACCCTAACCCAACACATAGCGCAACAGTTTCAGTCCAGTCCAATTATCCAAGATCGAGGAGTAGGATCAAGGATAACCGACTAGAGGGGATGAATATGGGATTTTTAAAATTATTGGCTCTAATTGCAATAAATAAAGTAAGTTATATTAGAATTGAGAATTTTAACAAACAAGACCTAAATCTTCTAGGTTTCACTAAAGTGCACCAACAATTCTAATATTGAGCAATAACACAATTCTAATTTCTAGAGCAAGTAAATAAGCTATGAAAATAAATTTGCTCAAACAAAAATAAGTGAATAAACTACAAGAGAAAGGACATAAGAATTTATCACGTTGTCTCGGAGATTTGCCGGTCTCCCCTAATTCACATTGAGGTAAGTTTGACCAACTCCAGCCGTCTCCTTGTGCAAACTGAGCCTTCTTCGATCACTCATGGTAGCTCTTCCCCGCTCAAGGTAGGCGAGCTCCTTACCTTCACAACTATTCGGGCATTCTCACAATCTCCTTTGAGAAGATCACCGGTTCCATGCCTCCAAGCCGTCTAGAATGCGGCAACCTCCAAGTTCGGCAACCTCTAAGAGAAATAGACTTGACGCTTGCTTCAAGGTGTTAAGTGCTTCTAATGGCTCAATTGATGCAATGCACTCAATTAGCTCTCCACAACTCATAATTTGAGAATTTAATACTCAAAAGTGTAGAGAGAGTTGCAAGGGCTCTCTGAGGGCCAGTAGTGTCGGCCATGGATTCAACGACAGACCTAGTGCATTTAATGCACTAGATCCTAGCCGTTACCACCAAACCCCATGAGTTCGGCACTACCGCCCAAAATTTCCGGTAGTGCCACATTTTGAAATGAGCAAAAATGGGGTTATCTGGAAAATAAGTACCGGAGTTGATGGGGTGGTATTGTCATTCGCCCCGGCAGTACTGCTTCATATGACCGGTAATGCCGCTCGGGGCTAGGCATGAAAAGTACCCGTTCTATTAAATAAGTACCGTAGTGTTGGGGGCGGTACTACGCTCAGACGGTAGTACCGCTGCACACGGCGGGTAGTGCCTACCACCAAGGGTCTCCAAAAAAAAAATGGCTTCTGTTAAATAGTTGCCAGCTTCTTGTGAGTGGTACTACCGCTCCTATGGCAGTACCACCCCTAAGGGGCCAGTAGTGCCGCTCTTTACTGAAAGAATGTCTTTGAAAGGATTTTTTACGCAAATAAATAAACATGAGCTATCACGTTAATTGAGTCATTTAGATGCACTTAATTTCAAGCTACTATTCAAGCCCCCCTTAATAGTACAACATCTATCATAGCAACCTGATCTCTCTCCAAACACCGAGAACGGCAAAATGCTATAAAAAGATCCTTAATCTTTATACCTTGATCTTGAGCTTGACTTCGATTAGGAACTCATGCCATTGCTTTTTGTATTCCGTTGACGGGACTAATCACCTTTTGCACACTCAAAACAAAATGTTAGCCCATATGAATTGATTGTCATTAATTATCAAAACCATGCGAAATTGGGAGGGGGGCTAGATGCTTCACAAGGTATGCAACAATCTGATATGTATGCGGACACCCGTCGTTTTTGTTCTGGGTCACTGTCTATATATTATATTACTATATCTATATTATCAGAGATACCGGCCGCACAGTGTCACGAGTCATTTGGGTAGTGTGATTTTTATAGTGCCCAAGCTACAGTAGCATGGAAGATTTAGCACTTCTTTCCACCCACGACAACGCGTGGGCTAGCGGGGCATCTAGTGTAATACTATTCTTGGTGATGGACGGCATGGCTGCTGCCCCCTCGCCATGCTTTGATGGAAACACTGTTCTTTCTACAATGGAAGCTGTGGTACTACTTTATTTTTATTTAAAAAAATTAAGCTTTTTTAGTTTTATAACTTTTAAAGGAATATTTTTTTAATGTTTTTACAAAGAAATATTTTCAAAATTTTTCTAAAAGAAAATTAACACTTTTTGTTTCTTTTTATGGAGGTATTCCCAAAAAAGATTTCTTCTCTGTTAACATCTCTGCCTGTCTCAGTACTTCCTTGCGCGGGCTTGTGGAGCATCTAGTATCTCTCTATTCTTGATGAGACACATAGGAGGCCGACACGTGTCGCTTTTCCATTGTGGTTTCCTACTATTCAAACCTATAGTGCTACAGTGTTTAGTGTTTTTTAAGAAATATTCTCTATTTTTAAATAGTTTTTAAAAAGAAAATTAATAATCTTTGTTTCTTTTTTTATGTTTTCCCAAGAAAAAGCTCTCTGTTAGAATCACCGCTATCTCGGCGTTTCCTTCCCCCTGTAGCAACACATCACATGGGCTAGCGAAACAGCCAGTAACTACTATTCTTGGTGATGTTCAGAAGAGCAGCCGGAGGACCAACATGTGGCACTCGGGCACTATAGAAACTACTATTTTCCCTTTTTATTTTTTCACAAAAAAACATATTTTTAGTATTTTTATTTTTTTTCCATCTATTTTTTAATTTTTAAATAAAAAACTATTTCCCCCTTTTTATTTTTCAAAATAAGATTTTCTGCAGTTTTTTGTTCATTCCTTGAAAGAGAATTAGTTTCTTTAATTTTTAATAATAAAAAATAACTTTTCTCCTTTATTTTTCACAAAAACAATTCTACAGTATTTCCCTGTTTTTTCCTTTAAAGAAAATTAGCTTTATCTTTTTTACATATTTTCTCTCTCTGAATAGATCGTCCGCGGCAACGTGCGGGAATTTAAATATTATCAATAGCAATTTGGTGTACTTTAGTCATTGGATGACTTATTGACATGTTGCGTGAGAGATGGATGCATGACATTTTAGTTAGCAACTAGGTGGTACACGCACTTGTGTGTGCATCATCTTTAAAATATATTAAATAATTCAGTAATACATATGTAATTTTGCTTTTTATAAAATGGCTCATTGTAGAAAACTAGTTGTGATATTTTGATATTATAGGAGAAAATATAGTGAATCCGTTTCGCAACACTTGTTATAAGTGATCAAAACTTTTTTCCCTAAATACATTCATAGCAAAATAGTAAACATAGCACAATATAATATTTCCTGTTTATATCATCATCTTTTAATTTTATTATTGTATTGCTTGTCTCTTTATTTTAGTACTTTTTAGTGCACACCATATTGCTTATAACAGTATAGCCGAGTACACAACTGTTAGTGTATCACTCTCTTAATCTCTTCATTCTATGGATGTCCAACAAAGAAAGAGTCAAAATATTTTTCTTTTTTGAGAAATTTTAGTTTATTCTATAATTTCTTAGCAACTCTTTTTTTGAGAAATTTTAGCTTATTCTATATTTTCTTAGCGACTATAAAAAACATGTCATATACTTTTATTTCATAATAGTTAATAATTTACATATACAAATCAAATTCCTTATCTTATTTTTTTCTCAAATTATCATATTTCTAGATTTTAAATTATGAATAAAACCAAAAAATATATTTTTTCACTTAGTGTGGAATTAAAAAATAGTCCCTAATTTCCTATCTTTATTATTCTACTATTTTTTATTTAATTTTGAATTTTAGGTTTTAATTTAAAGTTAAAATCAAATGACTAATTTCCTTTTGTTGTTTAGTCTGAATTTATGTTAATTTTATTTTTTATTTTTTTTATTTTTATTCGCATATCAGTTTTATGTTAGAATTCATATACAAATCCAACCACTAATTTTTATCTATTTGTTTCCCAAATTTTAGCTATGTACATATTTTAATTTGTAGTTTGTATGAAAGTTAAATGGTTGGTTTTATTTTATTATTTATTCTAAATTTTTGTTGTTTTTTATTTTACTTATTATGAACTCTTTTTTCTAATCTATGTGTTAATCTCTTTATTATTATTTATTTAATTTGGAATCTCTATTTTACGTTAGATTTGATATGCAAATACACCGCTAATTTTTATTATGAATTTTAGTTTTGCATGGGTTTTAATTTGGAGTTCATATGAAAATCAATTGGCTAATTTCTTTTTATTTTTTTATTGTACTTGGCATGGACTCTTTCTTTTAATTTGAAGTGATATAACTCGTCTCCGTTAGATAGACGATTAGATATTTTTTAAAAAATATTATATTAACATGCAGTGGCTACTATAGTTTGAGCTAGTTATGGTTCGCCGAATTGAGAGCCGGATGTTTTTCCTTTTTTTGTGATAATTTCTAGTATATTCATTTTTTTTTGTTAGAAAGATCGAACGACGATTGTAATTAAGGTGCATCAGATTAAAGACTATACATTTTACTTTTTGCGAGAAATTTAGTGTATTTTATCTTTTTATGAGTTTTTAATCTCTACTATATAAAGTGAGAGTTTCTTCCTACGTCACATTAATTGCCCTGCTTAATTGCCCTACGTAAGAAACGAAGCGTTGCTTTAATTAGCCAGCTTTTGCAAGAAACGAAGCGTTAAAGATAGATGTTTGATTTTTAATTAGCCAGCTTTTGCAAGAAACGAAGCGTTAAAGATAGATGTTTGATCTTATGAAATAGTATTTTTTTTTTAATCTTTATTTTTCGTTATCAATTTTGTTTTTCGTAGCAACGCACGGGCATATAACTAGTATATAATAATAGATCACCACCTTATAGCCGCATTCGGGTTGGAACTTGTAACGTACACTTGGAACTTGTAATGTACCGGATCTGGACGCGGGCGGCCACGAACACACCGGAATGCAAATCTCCCCCGTCCGGTCGAGCAAAACCACCGGCGCCCCCGTGCCGGGGACCTTGCCGCCAACTGGCACGATCCGGCGATTGATTCACCTACAGCTGGGACCCAAAGCGGTGGGACCCCGCGTGTAGAGAGGGACGCGGCGAATCAGTGTGCCACCTGACTCGGGAGAAGGAGAAATCTATGGGAGGACTCATTGGACTCGTCTTTTCCGACGCTCTCGTGCAACAATTCTCCGCTCCACTCCACTGATTTGTGTCTCTTCCGGTTACCTACCGCCGCCCACCGGAACCGAACCGAATGGTAGGAAAAGCATCGGCAACGCTAGCTCCTTCTATGCAGGTTTCTTTTTTCCCCTCGTGCTAGATCGATCGTCCACGTTTCAACCACACAACATATCGCAGCCTAAACAAATTTGTAAGATACTGCTTTCTCTAGTACTACGGTCTACGATATTTGCGCCTCAACTTTACTCCGTATGCATATATATATATATATATATATATACACACACACACACCAACATACCGAGGAAGTTTTACGTGGATCTTGAATCCGTTGTACAGGCCGATTTATTCGTAAGAGTATGTTTCACAGTATGATGAGTTTTTTTTACAAAGGTTAATTTCTATTCTATAAAATTATATATTTTAGAAGAACTTATATCGCAAAACTACTGGTTATAGAATTGACCGTTTCGATGCTCGAGACTGTTATATGGGCCTGCACTGCCAAACACGTTAGAAGAATGATCAAATCTAAAACCTACAGTTTTGTATTATAAGTTGTCTAAAATATATAATTTTATAAAATAAAAACTAAAACCTATGATTTTCTGATATTTTTTTTAGAAAAAACCAAAAAATATATATGAAATTTACTCTGATCTAGGCTTACCACGAAAGAATTGGGACTACACACGCCACTTGCATGATTGCATCACGCAAAGCGAAAGTGCTAAGTTGGATGCCGCGTACACACACAGTCACACAGCCCTTTGGTGGCCGTAGCAAATAACCCCGGGAAAGTCAAGGCACCACCGCCCATAAAAGGGGCCCCGCAACGACGACGCGTCACCCTACTCATTTTTGTTAGGAAACGGATTCGTATCCTGTTAGGAAACGGATTCGTATCCGATATGGACTCTTCCTTATCTCTAAGCAGAACCGCTATATATAGGAGGCAGGGGGTCACCCCATTGTACACAAGCATACAGAATAATAAAGCAGGCCCGTTCCTCCTCATATTGTGTCTCTCTTTCTCCCTGTCTATTCTCCACTTGAGATCTATTAGGCAACCCCGGACTATTCGATAGCGAGGTTGTCTAACACGTTATCAGCACGAAGCTCTACCCGGAGATTAGATTGAAAGGTGAGAATCGGTAAGAATCAAGTGATTGCATCTAATCGCTTGTTTTTTTATTTCTAGCATGCATCTAATCGTAGCACGAAGCTGCGAGTATGCATCTAATCTACAGATCGTGGCATGAAGCTGCGATTAGCACAAAGCTATAGAATAAGGCGATTTGCACGAAGCTGCAAATGCCATGACTAGTATTTTGCAAGAAGCAACAATTAGTGGCATGAAGCCATGTTCTATGAATCAAGTAATGTACATCGCGGAAGTAGAAAGCCGCCGCACTGGCCACGAAGCGCCGAGCCACATTGAAGCCGGCAACGCCGCCGAACTCATGATTCGCGCCAAAGACGTTGAACCCGGCTCGAAGCCGCATCGCTCCCTGCTGACGGTTCGCATCTTGGACCCGCCGCTTGGCCGCCATTGGCTCGCCGCGCTACTGCTCGAAGCAGACCTACATGGGCCACCGTGTTCCGCTCGCCACCGACCGCAGCTACCGGTAGCGCAAACCCCAAAGCGATGCAAACCCGGCGGCGGCCACGCCACGCTGTAACCAACCAAGGCGTCCTCGCCACTCAGACGCCCGTTGCTCGCCCGACACACTGCCGGCTCATAGCCGCTACCTTGAGCACCGGCCGGCGACGCCGCCGCCGTCGTCGCCGCTGCCGCTGCTGCCGCACAAAGTGGCGCAGCTCGCGCTTCCTCGCTGCCGCAAGCCTCTCGGCCTGCGCGCCGGCTCCACCGACCGCCACGCCCGCTAAGGTCCCGCCACGGCGAGGTCCCGAGGCCGCCGTCTTCTTGGGCTGAGCCGAGCCGCCGGCCACGGCGTCGCTACACGCCCGCCTGAGCCTCTCGCTGCTACCGCTTCGTAATGGCCGCTGCGGAGGCCGCAGCGCCAAGGCCACACCAGCCGGCCTGCTGCGTCCGCCGACTCACGCTCCACCGGCTGGCCAAAGAGGCGAACGACCGGCACCATCGCATGAACGAGGCACACGCAGTGCCGAGGATCCTTGCACGCAAGCTACCGGCCGGGATGCACTTGCGCCAAAGACACTTGGGACAGGAAGTCCAGAACTTGGAAAAAGTGCTTTGACCAATTGCAAGGAACCAATTGGATGTGAAGGGATTGGAAGCCAAATTGAATTTGGCCATGACGCACGGGAGAGGGCGAAATACCCTTTTTGCCCCAGGTATTTTATTTCTTTTCTTTTCTGAAAAGGAATAGAAATTCAGAAAATTGATTAAGAAAACACTGAAAATTGCCAGAAAATTATGAAAAATAGCTGGAAAATTCCAGGAAAATCTTGGATCTGGTTTTAATTTTCTAGCATTATCTTGCAGCATTTATGAATAATTTATGAATTTTTGCATGTATTTTTGCAATAATTGCTCTGCTTAGAATATCGGAAATTCCTGAGAATTTATTTTCCGAATTTATGAATTTATGAATTATGTCATGTTGATATTTGCTGAAATTCAATTTCCTGTTGTACAGTAATTCTGAAAATTGCTTGGAAATTAGCAGAAATTATGAAAAGTGTTAGGAAAATTCCAGAATTTCCCATACAGCAGTTTATGAGAACATGAGTGGTTGGGATTTGATTTTGGTAATGAATAAACAGATATGAGACAATTGGTGTCTAGGAAAACACACATGAGGCTTGGTTCTTTAATTGGCACCCGGAAACGGGAAGTGCTCCCTCCCTCATGTGAGCCCTAGGGGCGAGTTGACTGCCAAGAGTCAAATTGACAGAGATATTCATTACTGTTTCGTTTCGACCAACAAGAATTATATAAGTTGTAATTAGACTTATGCCATGTTTAATTCATGTTGCAATTTATTTTCTGTTATCAAGTGATCTTTGGAAAATTCTTGTATAATTAACGAAAATTGCCAAATACTAAGAAAAATTCGGAAATTTACGAGTATTTATTTCCGCATTTATGAATTTATGAATTGTGCAATTATTGTTTATTACGAATATTTATGAATCTGAATCTTGCATTTATCTTGTATCTATGAATCTCGCACTTATGAATCTCGCATCTATGAATCTTGTATTTATGAATCTTGAAATTATTGCTTTCTTTTAGTTTACTGGAAATTCATGAGAATTTAATTATGCAATTATGAATCTTGCAACCACTCCCTATTAGATTACACGAAGTAATCTAATGAAAAGAATCTAATGAATATGTAAATACCTGGCATTGTCGTATGTGAGTTTTGAAGAACTGGCCCGAATGGTCAGAACTATCTCACATGGGCATCAAATGTGAAGATCGTGCTTATGAGCAAGAAGCTCTGAATTGCCATCGGTTTAGGGTCCTCGAAAGACAAGTAACCTATCGCCCGAGCAAAAGCGATCAAGTTTTGTACTCCCAGGTATCACTTTTCACCATTGTGAAGAATGAATACATGGCTGAGGTGAGTACATTTGAGTTCTGACGCACTTCGTAAGCTTGATTCGAAAAGCTCAAGTCCACCATCTTGCTCCAAGCACAAAGAAGATTGGGTTACTTTGAAGTTTGCGAGGCTATAGAGCGATGGTTGTTAATGAATTTTGAGTAATGAATTGTAAGCTCTCGAAGAGCATACATTTTCTTTTCTCATGAATCGAATTGCAATTTATTCTTTATTCCAGTATTCTTTATTTGTAAGCAATATTTGAATCACTTTGCCACTATATGATTAGAATTATTTTTCTTTTCATCTAGAAATCGTGTAGCGCCCAATGGAGGAAATATGCATTGTTGATAATGGCACAACAAATACCATCTTAAGAGAGTCGAAATACTTCCAGACGATCACGAAGAACGCTGGAAGGATTACGACTATCGCAGGAAGCGATACGCATATAATAGGCTCAGGAAGAGCCACATTTATATTGCCAATGGGTACAATTTTGGTAATTGATGAAACCTCCTTGTACCCTGAATCAACACGCACTCTCTTAAGTTTTAACAGATATCCGCGCCAATGGGTTTCACGTAGAAACCAAATGAAGAAAATGGCAAAGAGCATTTGTGCATTATGAAGCACGCGGAGTATGAAAAATGGTATTAAGAAGAATATCCCTCATATGAATCTGGGTTGTACTACACGATAATCAATGCACACGCAGTGTATACTTATTTGAAGACTGTATTTAGAAGCTCTGAATTATTTTCGTTATGGCATTGTATATTTAGGTCATCCTGGTCTTAGATTGATGAGAAATATAGTTAACAACTCACAAGGTCATGGCATTAATGTTAAAAATTTCCCGAATCATGAAGATTTTGTGTGCCATGCATGTGCCACCGGGAAATTAATAACTAGACCCTCTGTTATGAAAGTGCAACATGAAATCCCTGCATTCCTGGAACGCATTCAAGGGGATATTTGCGGTCCGATTCAGCCCTTGTCAGGGCCGTTTCGATACTTTATGGTGCTCATTGATGCTTCCTCGAAATGGTCGCATACATGTTTCTTTGTCAACAAGGAATCATGCATTCGCAAAGTTGATCTCGCAGATCATCAGAATTAAGAATGCTTTTCCTGATCATCGCCTGAAGTCCATTCGAATGGACAATGCCAACGAATTTACTTCCAAGGCATTTGATGATTATTGCACAAAGAATCGAATAATCGCTGAGCACTCTGTACCACACATCCACAGCCCATACGCAAAATGGAATAGTCAAGCACTAATAAAGAGGATTAAGTTTGTTGCGGACCACTCTTGCAGAGTTGTAACTTGCCCAACAATTATTGGGGACACGCAGTCTGTATGCAAGAAAGACTCATCAATTATAGACAATCGGCCTACAATATCCATTCAACCATGCAAACTAGTGCATTGGGTCAACTCAAGAATTGAATGTATGGTATATGTACCTATACCACCCCCACAAAGAACTGAAAGGGTCCTCTCCGCAAGTGCAGGATATACATTGGTTATGAAAGTGCATCCATAACTGTATTTGGAACCCATGACTGGGATTTGAATCTGGCCGATTCAGTGATTGCATCTTTGACGAGGATCGTTTTCCGTCATTAGGGGAGGAAATGAACCATTGGATGAAAAATGCCGGAAATCATATGGTATTCCATTGGAATCCCGTGCATGACCCTCGCACTAATGAAGCAAATCATGAAGTCAAGAAGACAATCGATTTGCGAATTTAGCAAATGAACTTGCTCGATCATTTTGTGATCTCAAGAGCGTGGTTAAGTCGCATGTACCAACAAGAAATGCACCAGAGAGGGTGGAAATACCAAAGAAAGCGAAGGTATCCCTCATCCTGCTCGTGAGGCCTCAAAGAAAAAGAACAGAAATCGGCTTCTCAAACCCAAAGTACCCGAGACGTCCTGGGAAAAATGGACAAGAGGACTTACCATAGCCAATCACAAAAATGCCCCAAAGCAAGAAGGAGCCAGTTGAGACACAGCACTTTGGAAAGAAGCCTGTGGAAAAGGCAATTCCAGATTTGAATATTCAATTGGAAGAAGCCAGCGGAAATAATGTGTGCGCACACATTGGCGGAGAAAACTAAAGGAACTTGCTCTGGAATGGGAAATAGCAATGAAGAGCAAGTAGAAGTGCATGAAGCACACCATGACGAAATGGCCATAAATTTTGTAATAATAGGAGAATCTATGAAAAGAGCAACAACCATTGCAAGGCTTGTTGTTCAAGGTTTCACTCAACGTCCTAGGGTTGATTATGAAGAAACCTATTCTCAGGTCATGGGTGGAATTACCTTTAGATACTTGATCTCAATGGCGATCAACTTGAAGTTGAAAATGAAGCTAATGGATGTTGTCACAAAGCATATTTGTATGGAAACTTGGATTCGGAGATATACATGAAAGTACTGGAAGGTATCCTATCCCGAACCAAGATAGAGCAAACAGAAACCTATACAAAGGTGAAATTGGAGAAATCACTGTATGAAATGAAGCGATCGGGAAGAATGTGGTACAATCGCTTAAGTGACTTTCTTTGCAAGAAAGGCTACACTAACAATGAAGATTGTCCATGTGTATTTATACAACGATCCACGAATGGATTTTGTATAATCTCCGTCTATGTAGATGACTTGAACATCATTGGGACGGATGAAGCAATTGAAGACGCATGCACATACTTGAAATCTGAGTTTGAAATGAAAGACTTGGGTAAAACCAAGTTGTTTTAGGCTTGCAGCTTGAACATGTCCAAGGCGGAATCTTGGTACACCAAGCATCCTACACGCCAGAAAGTGTTGGAGAGATTTGGCTTTGAAAAGGCATACCCGCAAAGACCCCAATGGTTGGAAGGTCACTCCAAGCGGACCCTAGACCCGTACAGGCCTAAAGAAGAGGGGGAGGAAGTCCTGGGAGCGGAATTCCCATACTTGAGTGCAATTGGAGCGCTCATGTACCTTGCGAATAGCACTAGACCGGACATTGCGTTCGCCGTGAATTTGCTAGCACGGTACAGTGCAAGAACCAACCAAAAGGCATTGGAAAGGGGTGAAGGACATCTTCCGTTACCTTCAAGGAAGCAAAGACCTCGGCTTGTTTTACAGAAGAAACAATGAATTGAATTTAGTTGGCTACGCCGATGCTGGGTACCTATCGGACCCGCATACTGGCAAGTCACAAACTGGGTATGTTTTCCTTTGCGGAGGAACAGCAATTTCTTGGAAGTCGTCTAAGCAGACTCTTGTCTCGACATCGACTAACCACTCAGAAATCATTGCATTGTATGAAGCCTCTCGGGAATGTGCATGGCTTCGAAGAATGGTTCACCACATCCAGAAGTCATGTGGTCTGAACATGGAACAAACCCCCACTATTATCTATGAAGATAATGCAGCTTGTGTTGCACAAGTACAAATGGGATATGTGAAGAGTAACATTACAAAGCATATCAACCCCAAGTTCTTTTATGCTCATGAAATGCATAAGATGAGCGAGATAAAGATACTGCATACTAAGTCGTGTGAAAATCTCGCAGATTTATTCACTAAGTCACTCCCGGCATCTTCCTTTGAAAGATGTGTTAGAGGAATCGGGATGTTGAGGCTTAGAGAAGTGCAGATTTCAGGGGGAGATTTTTCACATACTCCTACATAAATCTCAAACATGAAGTTTGAGTACCCAACGTAAATCTTGAAGATTAACATTGAAGTTTGGGTGGATTGTACTCTTTTCCTTAAGTAAGTTTTTCATTGAAGTTTTCTTACATAAGGTTTTGATGAGGCAATCCGTGCAACACAAACAGCGTGTGCTATGTACTCTTTCTCCAATTATTTTTCCCACTGGGTTTTTATGGAGTTTTAATGAGGCATATGCATCTCGCAGTGAAGAGTCCAAGGGGGAGTGTTAGGAAACGGATTCGTATCCTGTTAGGAAACGGATTCGTATCCGATATGGACTCTTCCTTATCTCTAAGCAGAACCGCTATATATAGGAGGCAGGGGGTCACCCCATTGTACACAAGCATACAGAATAATAAAGCAGGCCCGTTCCTCCTCATATTGTGTCTCTCTTTCTCCCTGTCTATTCTCCACTTGAGATCTATTAGGCAACCCCGGACTATTCGATAGCGAGGTTGTCTAACAATTTTCTCCTCTGCACCTACGCATCGCCGCCTCCTCCCCCGGAGAGTCCGGTCTTGCCATCCTCTTTCCCCCGTCAGATAACCACCTCGTCCTTATCTGACTGCGTTAACGAATCGCCCCCGCGCGGCACGCCGAGCCCGAGCGAGACCCGCTGATCCGACGGCCATGGCTCCGCTCCCCCGCGCGGCCCTCCTCCGATCCGCCATAGGACGGCTCAGGGCGCCGCCGGCCCGCACCGCCTTCTCCAGCGCCGCGGGAGCGGCGGAGACGGAGGGGCCCGGTCGAATGGCGGTGCTCGCCGCCGCCGCCGCTGTGGCGGTCGCCGGGTCCGGTCTGGGGCTGCGGTTGATGCCGCCGTCGCTCGCCGACTCCGGCGAGGCGACTGACGACGCGGCCCGCCAGATCTCGTTGGCCGCGGCGGGGCCGGGCGCCGGCGCAGTCGCCGTGGAGGAAGAGAGGCAGGAGAAGAGAAGGTTCCTGCTAGGAGGTGAGCGTCCCGATTTGCTCCCGGTGCACGGTCTCTGCGTGTCGCCCTAGATGGTTCTCACGGCGTCTGATCGATTCGCGCGTTGGTTGTTGCCGCCGCCGCCGTTGTTCCTTGTTGTTCGCTTTACTTATCTATTGGATTTCAAACTTTGTTCCCTAAAGCTACGAGCTTTTGCTTGATTTCTCCCTGTATGACTGGCTTTTTTAGCGTTGCTGCTACCTTTTTTGGTTGTTTGTTTGCACTCTATTATTTTTATTTTTATCTGTAATCGGTAGTGCTTTGCGATCGGTACGGTGCTCTCCCTGCTGTACCGATCTAGTTGCAGATAAGCGATAAGCCAATTGGCTATAAAATTCCAAATTTGATGGTGCGGTCCTGTCCCGTGTGTGTAAAGAAAAGTCCCTGGCGTTTTCTGTTTCTTGTTGATCAAACATGCGCACGCACCGGCTAAATACGTGCATCTGTGCGTATTACATTACTCCTAAGTACTAATTAAGTGTATTTGTACTCATCCGCTCGATCAAGTTAATGAAATTTGAATGGTGTGATGATTTGATCATTTTTTTTTCTCTGCTCATCCTGCAGACTCGTACCGCAGAAAGGTGTTCTTTAATTACGAGAAACGGATACGGCTGCTCAGCCCTCCTGAAAAGGTGAAGTACGATGCGCTGCATTGAGTACAGTTCCGCGTAATTTGATTTGGTATGTTCTTTGTGTTCTGATTGTGGCGCTCTTCGGGATAGATCTTTGAATACTTCGCGTCTGTGCGAAATCCGGACGGGGAAGTGTTCATGCTGCCCGCCGACTTGATGAGAGCAGTAGTTCCTGTTTTCCCTCCATCGGAATCGAAGGTAGTTCGGGAGGGGAGATTAAGGGGCGAACGCAGCCCTGGAGTACTGCACTGTGCTCCATCCAAGTTCTTCATGCTGTTCGACACAAACAGTGATGGCCTTATCTCCTTTGCTGAGTAAGTGAATTATGATGTATCTTAATCGCTTGTGTGTTCAGATTTCATAATACTCGAATTGTAGGACTTGCACTTTTGCCTAAATATTGCCATGGGGCTCTTGTAAGAATAACCTTTACAAATTATAGATGTTAATATAAGATCCATTAGACTAACCTACATGATTTATGTCTCAATAGTCATGGTGCAATGTCATAGGTATTTGCTACATGATTCATCGTTTGCATGTTATTAATTTCTGAGTAGCAGTTACTAAATTTGCTTGATGATGATTATGCTTGTGGTTGCTTTGACAGGTACATCTTTTTTGTGACACTACTCAGCATTCCCGAGTCAAACTTCAGTGCAGCCTTCAAAATGTTTGACGTTGACCACAGTGGGTGAGTTCTATTTCTACTACTGCACTTGGTCTTAGTAATATGCTCCTGCTGTAAGAATGATATGCATCCGCTATGCAGCTGTTCTTTAATTAATAAACCTGTTACAATTCTGTTTGCATGTAAAACAAATAATTGAACATATTTTTTGATAGGGCAAGAGATAACCAATAGTTTGTGTTTATGTAGCAAGTCTAGTGGCTTCAATTCAGCTTTGTTTTTCTAATCATGTATACATGTTTTGTTTACTGAAGCTGCTAAAGGTATGTTTTCCCCTTTTGTTCCCTTGGATTTATGCATAAACAAGGGCACATTTGAATATTGTCTTGTCTGTGCTATATCGTTGTTTACCTGTGACCATTCGCATGCAGTTAATTTCTCTTGTCGTCCAGAAAAGACCTGCTCTTTATGAGCATATTCAATCATCTGACTTGTTAGTTGATGGTAAAGAAGGGTATGAACAAATTTTGGCCAGCTTCTTCTTTGTTGTTTTGTTGTCCTTATCTGTTACTTGTCATTTTCAGGGAGATAGACAAAGAAGAGTTCAAGAAAGTAATGGCACTGATGCGGTCCTATAACAGACAAGGAGCTACCCATAGGGATGGCTTACGCATCGGACTTAAAGTTGGCCAGCCTGTGGAAAATGGTGGACTGGTTGATTGCTTCTTTGGTAATGACGGGAATGAACCTCTACACTTTGATAAGTTTACAAATTTTTTGAAGGAATTGCATGACGAGGTGAGTCGCTTCTTCCATTACTTCCTTTTCTGTTAGACAGTCTATGGTTCTACGCGAATTCTCACGAATGCATATCCGATGACTTGTTCACAAAGCTTGTCACATGACTTAACCTAAAAGGAAAATGTACTTACATTATGAACCAAGAATTTCCCTTTTCACCACATATGAATGCAAAACACAAACAACATTTCATATACTACCACAGGGGCTGCCAAACATCTCAGTGTTTCCACATTCCCTTATCGTCCCCAGAAAGTTGGCTGAACCTTATCCCTTTTAAGTAGGCTGTAATAATATTGTTTTTAACTGGATGCCATTCACTTAATGAAAGTACATAAAATGGCAAAAGAACAAACAAGTCTACACAATTATTTTTTATTTAGTACTAGAAAGCAGATGCTTCATGTGATGTTTAAATCTAAATAGCACCTTTTGTACGTGCCATTTGTTTGTCTTTTCTATGTTTTTTTTTGGGGGGGAAAACAAAGTTTTTTTTCATTCTAAAGTGTTCACTAATTATTTGGATCTAGCTAATTTGACATACAATTTGGCAATTATGCAGCACTTTTCCTTTTTATCTATCAGACTATATATATTTTTCAGTCTCTTGATACATCTGTCTGCAGATGATTCGTCTGGAATTCAGTCATTATGATGTGAAGTCATCTAAAACTATCCCGGCAAAAGATTTTGCATTGTCCATAGTTGCTTCTGCTGACATGAATCACATCAACAAGCTACTTGATAGAGTTGATAAGTTAGGCAATGACCCTGATCTCAAGGACCTGCGCATCACCTTTGAGGTTTGACTTGTTGCCATGTTGGTCCTAAGTGTACTTTTCTATATAATTATTTTCTCTTGTGATTCTTATGGATGTTTCTCTGGAGCTTTAGGAGTTTAAGGCGTTTGCTGATTTGCGTCGAAGATTGGAACCATTGGCAATGGCTATCTTTACTTATGGGAAAGTAAACGGGCTATTGACGAAGCAGGATCTAAAGCGTGCGGCACATCATGTAAGCTTTGCTACCAGGTTTGCAATATTTGTTTATATCATTTTGATATATCGAGTTGATTGTACAGCAAAAGAAGTGATTTGGGCTTTGCTTGACCAAACGGTCGGCATTTTTTTTCTTTATGTTGAATGCTAATTGATGTTCTAGCTGTCCAATCTTGTGATTAGTACTGTGATACATTTTCTGATTGATTTCATTTCCTTTTTGGTTTGTGTGACAGGTTTGCGGGGTTGACTTGACTGATAGAGTGGTGGACATCATTTTCCACTTGTTTGACACAAATCATGATGGAAACCTGAGCTCGCACGAATTCTTGAGGGCATTGCAAAGACGAGAAACTGATATTCGTCAGCCAGCAACACCAGGTCCCATGGGGGTGTTGTCTTGCTGGTTGAACTGTAAAAAGTGCTCTCTTCCACAGATGCTGCTCTAATCCAGTCTCTTGATCCTCGCTAGACTCTTCCTCTGCCTTGAATTTCTGTCAGTGGTACGTTCGCCAAACTTACACCATATAAAGTTAGTTTTCCCTGTCTTATTACAGTATTCCGTTCTGATATTGTTCTCATCGTGTTCAGTAGTGGAGAACAGGATCAACAAGCAGTGCACTGCTGAGTGACGGAACGATTTGACTGTAAATATCGTGTGGGGTGGTCGATGGTTGGCCTACCATATAGCAGATGTAAATAGTCTTTACCTAGCATATATCAGCTGTAAATACTCTTCTTCTTTTTTGTAGTGCCAGGACAGGGAGATGTATTGCTATATTCTAATGTATTAATTAAACCCGTATAAGATGTAGCTGTAAGATTTGAAACCTCGTCAACTCTCCCATATTGGCTGTTCCTTTTTCATGGTTCGGATGTGTTGATCATGATAATTGTACCATCAGTTCTGATGTCGGCGAGCCTCTCAGGAGTTGGTTGGTTGCTGAAGCTTGAAATCGGCGGAACAACCGGAAAAGCCTTGCGCCGAGGAGGCGTAGATAGACGCCAGCGTGCTATCCGGCTAGTCCCGGCCAAACGTGCAAGTGAGCACGGTGGGCAAAAAAAGCTGTTAGGTTCGGATCAAAATTATTTTGATTATAGTAGTTACAAAGAGCTGTTAGGCTTAAATTAATTTTTTTTTCGATTATAGTAATTACCAAGTTTTAAGTTGAAATAAGTTAAATTTTTTTAAAATATTATTAAAGTTTGAAGGTTGGTCGAGGCCGCGCGGGGCGTGTTTTGTCGGCTAAGGGCCTGCCTGCCAGGATAGAGCCATGCACGGGTACTCGTCCCTTTTTCCTATCTTGTGTGTCTCTTGTCCATGGACCGATCGATCGATCCATGTATGCTGTGTACCGGGAACGTATCCTCTGACTTCACTCTCTCTGACGTTGCGTCACTGTACGTGGACCCTCCAACGCGTAGACCTTACGTGTCAATGACTCAACGTAAGAGGGATTGACGTTAGAGGATCTCATCGGCTGTGTACCTGCAGACTGCAGTTTCCATATCGAAACAGGCGCCGCGCATCACAACTAGGTAGGTGGCTCTTGCTCGTGAACCTTACCTCCACATTTGTATAAATGGAATGGAATGGAGCGCTGAGTTAAAATGTCTCTCGTTTGATTAATTGATCTGTTCCTTTGGTCGATGTGCCTGTCCTGTCGTCGCATCGCATGCAGCACCGGTATGCGAGCGCCGTGCTCACAGCCCTGCGCGCGCCCTCCCGGCCGGCGTGCTGCTGCCCAGCGCGGTCCAGGTGCCGTCGGCGCTGCTGGCTCAGGTGGCGCCGGGCTGTCGCGCTCGTGGTGAGCCGTGAGCGTCGCCACCGGGGGGGTGTCTGTATGGTTCAACTGCCTCCCCATCGTCGTGTTCGGCCATTTCTGCTGCTTCGGCGTCCTCGGCCCATCCGCCATAGCCTTGGGCGTCGGCGCCACTGCGGCGCTTCCTCACCGTCGTCCGCGGAGACGAGTACAGACCATCTGATGACTGCTGGAGAGGGACAGCTTATTGTGTCTGCTCACCTTCATTCATCGCCACCTTTTCTTCTCGGGAAACGTCCATTCGCATCCCTCGACTTGGCGGTGGTGTTATTTCTGGAGAACACTTCATCCATCGCCAACCGGGTTATCTAAATTAGAGTAGTAATAACATTGTGGAGTGAGATCGAACAAATTAGAGTAAACTCTGCTCTGACTTTTGAGGTTCTTCGCTCTTCAGTAATTAGTTGCAAGTTGGCGTGTGTTGTTGTCAGCTTATCATGTGTCTTTTTCTTTGAATGCGTTTTTTTTTTGTCGTGTATGCTCTTTATTTATTTTATTTTATTTGAAACAAGGTTCTTTTTTTTTGTCTGAGAACTTTTTTAGATGGAACTGCTTTTTTTTAGAGGACTTGGAGAATTGCTTGTATGTTCTTGGACGCATTGTGCAAATTTTAGCGAACTAAAACCGCTTCCTCGGCCCTATGGGTCAGCCCAAACAGGCATAGATGCTGTGTGGGCCATGCAAAGAGGCCCAGTTTTCCCAATATGTTGCCTCAGCCTACCTCCTCCGATATGTTTGTTAGAATCGACAGGCACAAAAGCAGAAGTTCAAATCAAAAAGAGAAACGAGAGTTACAGATTTATCATAAAAAAACTCTTGTGGAAAAAATCACAGACACCGACCAACAAAATCTCACTATTTCCGGCAGGCTACAGGCCGCTACGCTCCACCACACTCCTTTTGAATTTGAATCAGGTTGCAGGCCGCTACGCTCCACCACACTCCTTTTGAATTTGAATCAGGTTGCTTTTTTTAGATGAAATATGTGAAGTTGTTGCTCGCGGCAGATCGGCTTAACTTCAAATTTTTCTAGAGGAGCATCTCAATTATGAATGGGTAGCAGTACGAGCTGCAAGTATCATGCAGTTCATTCTGTTAGACAACCTCGCTATCGAATAGTCCGGGGTTGCCTAATAGATCTCAAGTGGAGAATAGACAGGGAGAAAGAGAGACACAATATGAGGAGGAACCAGGCCTGCTTTATTATTCTGTATGCTTGTGTGTACAATGGGGTGACCCCCTGCCTCCTATATATAGCGGTTGGCAGAGATAAGGAAGAGTCCATATCGGATACTTAATCCGCTTTCCTAACAGGATCTGAATCCGCTTCCTAACACTCCCCTTGGACTCTTCAGCTGCGAGATGCATATGCCTCATTAAAACTCCATAAAAACCCAAGTGGGAAAAATAATTGGAGAAAGAGTACATAGCACACGCTGTCGTGTTGCACGGATTGCCTCATCAAAAACCTTATGTAAGAAAACTTCAATGAAAAACTTACTTAAGGAAAAGCTTACATTCCACCAAAACGTCAATGTTAATATCCAAGATTCTCGTTTGGTACTCAAACTTCTTGTTTGAGATTTATGTAGGAGTATGTGAAAAATCTCCTCGAAATCTGCACTTCTCTAAGCCTCATCATCCCGATTCCTCTAATACATCTTTCAAAGGAAGATGCCGGAGTGACTTAGTGAATAAATCTGCGAGATTTTCACACGACTTAGTATGCAAGATCTTTATCTCGTTCATCTTATGCATTTCATGAGCATAAAAGAACTTGGGGTTGATATGCTTTGTAAGGTTACTCTTCACATATCCCATTTGTACTTGTGCAACACAAGCTGCATTATCTTCATAGATAATAGTGGGGTTTGTTCCATGTTCGGGCCACATGACTTACGGATGTGGTGAACCATTCTTCAAGCCATGCACATTCCCGAGAGGCTTCATACTGTGCAATTATTTACGAGTGGTTTGTCGACGCCGAGACAAGAGTCTGCTTAGATGACTTCCACGAAATTGTTGTTCCACCGCAAAGGAAAACATACCCGGTTTGTGACTTACCAGTATGCGGGTCCGATAGGTACCCAGCATTGGCATAGCCAACCAAATTCAATTCATTGTTCCTTCTATAGAACAAACCGAGTTCTTTGCTTCCTTGGAGGTAACGGAAGACGTCCTTAACCCCTTTCCAATGCCTTTTGGTGGGTTCTCAGACTGCATCGCGTGCTAGCAAATTCACGGCGAACGTAATGTCCGGCCTAGTGCTATTCGCAAGGTACATGAGCGCTCCAATTGCACTCAAGTATGGGAATTCCGCTCCCAGGACTTCCTCCCCCTCTTCTTTAGGCCTGTATGGGTCTAGGTCTGCTTGGAGTGACCTTCCGACCATTGGGGTCTTTGCGGGGTATGCCTTTCAAAGCCAAATCTTTCCAACACTTTCTGCGTGTAGGATGCTTGGTGTACCAAGATTCCGCCTTGGACATGTTCAAGCTGCAAGCCTAAACAGAACTTGGTTTTACCCAAGTCTTTCATTTCAAATTCAGACTTCAAGTATGTGCATGCTTCTTCAATTTCCTCATCCGTCCCAATGATGTTCAAGTCATCTACATAGACGGAGATTATACAAAATCCATTCGGGGATCGTTGTATAAACACACATGGACAATCTTCATTTGTTCGTGTAGCCTTTCTTGCAAAGAAAGTCACTTAAGCGATTGTACCACATTCTTCCTCGATCGTCAAATTTCATACAGTGATTTCTCCAATTTCACCTCGTATAGGTTTCTATTTGCTCTGTCTTGGTTCGGGATAGGGATACCTTAGGTACTTTCATGTATATTTCCGAATCCAAGTTTCCATACAAATATGCTGTGACAACATCCATTAGCTTCTCAACTTCAAGTTGACTACCATTGAGATTAAGTATCTAAAGGTAATTCCACCCATGACCGGAGAATAGGTTTCTTCATAATCAACCCTAGGACGTTGAGTGAAACCTTGAACAACAAGCCTTGCAATGGTTGTTGCTCTTTTCATAGATTCTCCTATTATTACAAAATTTATGGCCATTTCGTCATGGTGTGCTTCATGCACTTCTACTTGCTCTTCATTGCTATTTCCCATTCCAGGAGCAAGTTCCTTTAGTTTTTCTCCGCCAATGTGTGCGCACACATTATTTCTGGCGGTTTCTTCCAATGGAAGGTTCAGATCTGGAATTGCCTTTTCCACAGGCTTCTTTCCAAAGGTGCAGTGTCTCAACTGGCTCCCCTTCTTGCTTTGGGGCATTTTTGTGATTGGCTATGGTAAGTCCTCTTGCCCATTTTTCCCCAGACGTCTCCGGGTACTTTGGGTTTGAGAAGCCAGATTTCCTGTTCTTTTTCTTTGAGGCCTCTGAACAGGATGAGGGATACCTTCTGCTTTCTTTGGTATTTCCACCCTCTCTGGTGCATTTCTTGCTGGTATATGCGACTTAGCCATGCTCTTCAGATCACAAAAATGATCAGGCAGTTCATTTGCTAAATTCTGCAAATCGATTGTCTTCTTGACTTCATGATTTGCTTCATTAGTGCGAGGGTCATGCACGGGGATCCCAATGGAATGCCATATGATTTTCCGGCATTTTTCATCCAATGGTTCATTTCCTCCCCCTAATGACGGGAAAGCGATCCTCGTCAAAAAAATGCAATCAGCGAATTGGGCTGTATGCAAATCTCCAGTCGTGGGTTCCAAATACCTGATTATGGATGCATTCTCATAACCAACGTATCCGTGACTTGCGGAGAGGGCCCATTGCAGTTCGCTGTGGGGGTGGTATAGGTACATATACCATTCATTCAAATCTTCAGGATGACCCATTGCACTAGTTGCATAGTTGAATGGATGTTGTAGGCCGACGGTCTATAATTGATGAGTCTTCTTTGCGTGCAGATCTGCGTGTCCCCAACAAGTGTTGGGCAAGTTACAACTCTGCAAGAGCTGATGCGGCAATGAACTTAATCCTCTTTATTAGTGCTTGACTAGCCCATTTTGGCGTATGGACGTGCGATGCGAGTGCTCAACGATTATTCCGTTCTTTGTGCAATAATCATCAAATGCCTTGGAAGTGAATTCACCGGCATTGTCCATTCGAATGGACTTCACGCGATGATCGTGAAAAGCATTCTTAATTACGATGATCTGCGAGATCGCTTTGTGAATGCATGATTCCTTGTTGACAAAGAAACATGTATGCGACCATTTCGAGGAAGCATCAATGAGCACCATAAAGCATCGAAACGGCCACGACAAGGGCTGAATCGACCGCAAATATCCCCTGAATGCTCCAGAATGCAGGGATTTCATGTTGCACTTTCATAACAGAGGGTCTAGTTATTAATTTCCGTGGCACATGCATGGCACACAAAATCTTCATGATTCGGAAATTCTTAACATTAATGCCATGACCTTGTGAGTTGTTAACTATATTTTTCATCAATCTCAGACCAGGATGACCTAATCTACAATGCCATAAAGCAAATAATTCAGAGCTTCTAAAGACAGTCTTCAAAGAAGTATACACTGCGTGTGCATTGATTTTCGTGTAGTATAGCCCAGATTCATACGAGGGATATTTTTCTAATACCATTTTTCATACTCCGCGTGCTTCATAATGCACAAATGCTATTTGCCATTTTCTTCATTGGTTTCTACGTGAAACCCAGTGGCGCGGATATCCTTGAAACTTTAAGAGAGTGCGGGTTGATTCAGGGTACAAGAGGGCTTCTTCAATTACCAAAGTTGTACCCATTGGCAATATAATTGTGGCTCTTCCTGAGCCTATTATATGCGTATCGCTTCCTGCGATTGTCGTAATCCTTCCAGCGTTCTTCGTAATCGTCTGGAAGTATTTCGACTCTCTTAAGATGGTATTTGTTGTGCCACTATCAACAATGCATATTTCCTCCATTGGGTGCTACACGATTTCTAGATGAAAAGAAATATAATTCTAATCATATAGTGGCAAAGTGATTCAAATATTGCTTACAAATAAAGAATACTGGAATAAAGAATAAATTGCAATTCGATTCATGAGAAAAGAAAATGTATGCTCTTCGAGAGCTTACAATTCATTACTCAAAATTCATTAACAACCACTGTTCTATAGCCTGCAAACTTCAGGCGAACCCAATCTTGCTGTGCTTGGAGCAAGATGGTGGGCTTGAGTTTCTCGAACTGCTTCTGAAGCACAGTCCGTAACGCAGGTGTACTCACCTCAGCCATGTATTCATTATTCATAGTGGCTGAAAAGTGATACCTGGGGAGTACAAAATTTGATCGTTTTGCTCGGCAATAGTTTGCGTGTCCTTCGAGGACCCTAAGCGGTGGCAGCTTGGAGCTTCTTGCTCGCAAGTATGATCTTCAAACCTGATGCCCATGTGAGATAGTTACGACCTTTCGGTCGATTCTTCAAACTCACATTGAATAATGCCAGTATTTGCATATTCAAAAGATTCTTTTCATTAGATTACTCCGTGTAATCTAATAGGAGTGGTTGCAAGATTCATAATTGCATAATTAAATTCTCATGAATTTCCAAGAAACTAAAAGAAAGCAATAATTTCAAGATTCATAAATACAAGATTCATAGATGCGAGATTCATAAGTGCGAGATTCATATATACACGATTCATAAATATTCGTAATAAACAATAATTGCACAATTCATAAATTCATAAATGCGGAAATAAATTCTCGAAATTTCCGAATTTTTCTTAGTATTTGGCAATTTTCTGTTAATTATACAGCAATTTTCCAAAGATCACTTGATGACGTAAAATAAATTGCAACATGAATTAAACATGGCATAAGTCTAATTACAACTTATATAATTCTTGTTGGTCGAACGAAAGCAGGTAATGAATATCTCTGTCAATTTGACTCTTGGCCAGTCAACCTGCCCCTAGGGCTCACATGAGGAGGGAGCACTTCCCGCTTCCGGTGCCAATTAAAGAACCAAGCCTCATGTGTGTTTTCCTAGACACCAATTGTCTCATATCTGCTTATTCATTACCAAAATCAAATCCCAACCACTCATGTTCTCATAAACTGTTGTATGAGAAATTCTGGAATTTTCCTAACACTTTTCATAATTTCTGCTAATTTCCAAGCAATTTTCAGAATTACTTTACAACAGGAAATTGAATTTCATCAAATATCAACATGACATAACTCATAAATTTATAAATTCGGAAAATAAATTCTCAGGAATTTCCGATATTCTAAATAGAGCAATTATTGCAAAAATTCATGCAAATATTCATAAATGCAGAAAAGAAGGCTAAGTACAAATTAAAACAGAGCCGATAAATTTTCTGATTTTTTTTTCTGGGAATTTCATATTTTTCTGGAATTTTTTAATTAATTTTTCGAATTCGTTAATCAATTTTCTGAATTACTAATGTGTTTTTTGAAAAAAAAAAGAAAGAGAGATTGAGTTACCAATCGGGAGTGAAGTGTGGCCTGCTGCAGGGGATCACACGAATCTCAAGTTCTCAACACATTTATAAAGGCTACTTCTTCGTGTGCTTTGGCCTTCATAACATATAAGTACCAATGCCTTGCGTGGTTGCCCTTCTCAGGATTAGGTTGGTGGGCTAGAAAGTAATTTCGCCTCCTTGCACCCTCCACCGTGCTCCATCCGGTTACTTAACCGGTTTGAATTGGACTTCAAGTCCAACATCAAGTACAACCACTTTTTGTTCAGGGCTTCAGGCGACCGAGCGGAGCAATCGAGCGTCTTGGCGTGTCGGCAGCCCGGCGTGGCTCTGGCTTCGGTAGTCTGGAGTGACGGCACTGGCGGCATGGCGGCGGCTCGGCCTCGAGGGCGCCGCAGACGCTGGGTGCCGGTAGCGGCGATCAAGCCGAGTCGGCGCTTCATGCGGTGTCGCATGGCGGCCGTCTTCGAGCGGCGTCAGGGTGGCCTGGCATCAGCGTGTTTCAAGGCGGCTCGATGGGAGCGCGGCGACTTGATGCATGGATTCAGGCCGGCAGCGTTGAGGGGCGTGCTCGACTTCATGCCGAAGCAAACGGCGGCGGACTGGCGGCGGCGGCGTGGCAGCCGGCAGCAACCAAGGAGGCCGGGGCGTTGCTTTGCGCGGCGGGCGTGCGTGGCTTCATGCCGGCGCGATGGTGCTTAGCGTGCTCTGACCAATGGGTATAGCTAGCGGCGCGTCGCACTTCGTGGCGGCGGCCTTGGCTTCGCTTCGTGGCGGCGGCCTTGGCTTCGAGCCGACAGCGCTTCGAGTGCGGTTGGACCAACCGGCGCGGCCGCCATGGCGGTGGGTGGCCACCAGACGCTGGCGTTGGGGCATACACGGCAGTCGGCAGGCGGCCGGGCGCTGCAACGGCGACTGCGTGGTCGCCGCTAGCGTTCCGACGCAAGATCGGCGACTGGCGCGATAATGGCGACCTGCGTGGTCGGCGGGCGTTTCCGACACAGCAGCGGCGCAACGGCTTCGTGGCCGAGGGCTTCATGTCCAGGATTCACATTGGACTTCATGTCCATTAATGCTTCATGTTGGACTTCATGTCCAATAATTAATGTCCAGGCTTCCATGTCTTTGAACTTTACGTCCAATTTCCCAACCAGGCTTCCATGCTGGTGCGACGCGCTCGTTTTGGGGTGGCTGGTGCGATGTGGCAACAGCCGGCAGCGGGACCATGCGTAGCGGCTGAGAGCTCGCTCGTGCAGCGCGACGATCGGTCGGCGGGTGCCGGCAAAGCAGGCGATCGTCAGATACGGCGCCGACGGCCAGAACAGCGGCGCGCTTGGCGTGTTGATCTCAGAGCTTCAGGCTTTCAATTTATTCTCCGGTAGAGCTTCGTGCTGATAACGTGTTAGACAACCTCGCTATCGAATAGTCCGGGGTTGCCTAATAGATCTCAAGTGGAGAATAGACAGGGAGAAAGAGAGACACAATATGAGGAGGAACCAGGCCTGCTTTATTATTCTGTATGCTTGTGTGTACAATGGGGTGACCCCCTGCCTCCTATATATAGCGGTTCTGCTTAGAGATAAGGAAGAGTCCATATCGGATACGAATCCGTTTCCTAACAGGATACGAATCCGTTTCCTAACACATTCATGCAACTACCGATTAAAAAAAAACCTTGATGTGAACGTAAGCAGCGGGTCCGTCCAACGTTTCAACCGAAGTAAAAACTGGCATGAAATCCGATGCTAGGATTACTACCACAAAGCAAATAAATTTAGCCACACATACCAAGTTATTTTCACGAACGAACAGAGTACCCCACACGCAGAGGAAGCACGACGTATCTACAGTTGCTCCTTCCCATCAAGCCTTGGCGGGTACGGCCACAGACTGCACAGAGGCGTCCATCAGATCGGACGCACAGGAAAACTCACACGAGACCGACGACGCACGCACACAGACCACTCAAGCGCGAACGTTGATGCAAGATATGTACAGGATGGCCTGCTCCAAGCAGGTGGTTTATCTACGGGTGGATCGATCCGAGGATGCAGCTGCGTATCGCCAGGTTTACTCTGGCCGCACGCTCACCAGATGGGGTAGGGCAGCCAATCGAAGCTTCGTGATCTCGCTCGCTGTCACCTTGCAGGACTCCAGGGACAGCGAGCGCAGGTTCCGCAGCGGCTTCAGATGGTGGAGACCGCCGTCGGACACGCGCGAGTTCGACACGTTCAGGGAGACCAGAGCGGTCAGGCCTGTGGACAGGACACCGTTCACGTGTGAGATCAACGGCACACGTGTGAGAGAGCAAGATTCATAATTTCAGGGCGAGAGCGAAGGGACTTTGTACCGGAAACCAGCTCCAGGGTCGTGTCTGTGAGGTGGCCGTTTTGGGATAGGTTAAGCAGCGTCAGAGCGTTGAGGTCCTTGATATTCTTCACTCCAGCATCTGTAATCAACCCACCACAGACCTCGAGGGACTGTAGATTCTTGAAATCTGAGACAGTGGCAACCACATTAGGTGCTGTGTGATGACGAAAAAAAATCGAGAAACACCTTATTTCCAAAGGAAATAATTCACCATCCTAATTACAATGAAACACAAGATGATCAGAGAAAATAAGAACACCATGCGCGCTAACTATGGGTGCTGTCATTTTCAATGCTAACAATAGTATAGTTTGAGAAAATAAATACTAGATAGCGTATGTTGGATGATTTTCCGAAACAGTGCCATTGCCATATTCTTGATGCCACACAGGTGCACAGCTCCAAGTGCCATCGTTGTTATCTTCCAGTGAATAAGCATATTCGATGATCCCAAAGCACCAGTTTATCAAGAGAATTATGAGAATCTTAGCTTGGATCAACTTTTGAGTGTGCACACTTACATCTAAACCAGTTTGTGCCAGAATCAGTTATACGAGCTCCAAACAGATCAAGGTGTGTCAATCCAGTGAGACCTGCATTACCAAATGACTAAACTTTAGCTACTGCCATGTCATGACCAAACACAACCAAAGCACTACACAACACATTGCAGCACTCGGGAAACCAATGCCATAACCTGGTAAAAACGTTCTTGTGTTCCAATTTACAAAATCCAATACAGAATATTAGAGAAAGATTACGTAAAAAAAAAATGAAAAAAAGCCTATACAGAAATTAGCATAACTGTTAACCCTTTTCCTGTCAATGAAAAGGCTTAAAGGTGTGAGAAAATTTGTTATATGATAGGAAACCCAATTATACACAAACACACTGATAAAACAATGCAATTGTACGGAATCACTATTCGTAATCACAACACTGGAGAATATGAGAGAAATACTTGTAAGAGCAGCCAAGCCGTTATCTGTGATTTGGCGATTATCAAGATTAAGAGACTTTAGCGAATTCAAGCCAGAAATTTTCTTCAAACCAATGTCCGTAATCGATGTAAAAGAGAGATCGACGCTCTGCAAATTCCGAAGACCTGTGAAAATATAATAATTGAGAAATTATTATGAATGATGTTGAGCGTATTTACAAAAGTAAAAAAATAAAATAAAATAAATAATATCAATGATAAGGGTTCAGACGCATCAACCCAGTTACTAACACAGCATTCAAATTAACATGAAGGATAGTATGGCTCAAATATAATTATTGAGAGCAAATTAAGATAAGCATTTTTCGTATAGTATTTAACAAGACAAAAACATTTAATACTGTAAAGGGAAAATTGCTTATATACCACTCAATTACAACTGTTTTGCTAACATACCACTCAGTTTTGACATGGCAAACAGCCAAATATACCACTGTAAATTGTCAGTGTTAGCCCATCTACTGCTCAAACTTTGAGTGGCATGTTTGGAAAACATTACTAAACTCTCGAGGTAAGTGAACTAGTGGTTTAGATTGATCAGTGGTTATGCATTGACATACCGCTTGAACATAATACAGGTAGGCAGATAACAAGATAAGCTAGGAAACAGAATGCCATGAAGTCAAGATGCACAAAATTACAATATTTGTTTAATCACATTTGTCACAGGCGATTTCCATCAAGCAACCAATCATGCGTGTGACCATGTGCCCTTTATCTGGAAACATAACTACAGGTAATGTAGAGTTGTCTGTGCACCTAGCTGTGATTAAGGCACTATGTGCGCACACATTAGTTACAGCGGACACGTTCAATTTCATCACAAGTTTACAGCAGTATTGTAACAAGCTAATAGTTCCTGAACTACTCAAACAGCAGCGATTAGAAAAAAAAGGAGAACCAATAGTTGATGCTAATAGCATTTGACAGAAGCTTAAACAAACCAGAGAGATGACGAAGTCCATTGCTCCCAACTTCAGTATCCGAAAGTTCCAAACTTTTTAGCTGCACAAGGCCTACAGCACATCAAGATGTATCAACTAATGCTTTGCAACAAGACAACTCAAAATGTCATACTTATTAACAGTAAACACACACAGTAAGGCCAAAAGGAATTTCTGCAGGCAAACAGGGATACTGCACCATCAATACTAAATTGCTATATAGATTGGTCTGGTAAAAACAATAATACTGTATGCCGTTCTACAACTAGTTATGACTAACTGCATGACTCAGTTAATTGGGTAGTTCTTTGTCTTCGACTTTTTATGCAACAACACATAAATGGGGAGAAAATAAGAGATGCCACTGCAATGCAGGAATTTCTCAAGACATTAAAAAACTCACCTTTCAGGTGTGATAGCCCCTCATCACCAATTTTGCATGAGTCCAAGTTCAAACACTCCAAATTGATCAATTCTAGAAGGAACAAAGAACATCAGAAACAAGCTTTTCCCACATTATGCATTATTAGCATATACTGATGCCACAGTTCTGAACTTCTGATGTATTTCTAGAAGGGTTAACACAAGAAAAGGGTGCTTCCACTTGATACTGTACTTATATTTAGCAACTGAACAAAATGGCACACCAAAAGTGCAACATTCTTCTGGAATAAGCCTTCTCTAGCATGCATCTGCTTTTATGACCATAATTATTTGTGCATGAAACAAGGAAATACTGATTTACTCGGAAAATACCAGTTATTTTTCATGAATGACAATGATCAGGTTTTATAAAATTTTGCACAATAATGCTTTACCATAAAATATGCAATAATGCAATACACTTGTTGCTTAGATTGAAGTGTCCGAGGAATTCGATTCTAGAATGTTTAAACATTATTATTCAATAATTTAATGTAAAGATAAATAATGAAAAATCTTTACCTTTTACATGAACCAAGCAGGCATCTGTAATGTGGTTGAACCCTAAGTTAAGAACCTTCAATTTGACAAGACCTGCAAAGCAGCACCAGCTGGTGAGGTAAACAAAATATGTAACCATGCAGGACAGAAACAGGACTGCACGGAGAGTCAGCTCACACAAAGAATGGTACAAACATATATGTTTGACAAATAGTAGGTGAACTAAACAGAGATACATTGAGAATCTATCAATTTAACTACTGAGCTAGCCATCTACAGTAAAGAAAACAAGGAGACACTTGCCTATCTGTATGTCATCACAAACAAATTATCTCTGCAAATAACAGAGAATTGGGTTCACCAAAAAGTCAGCAATCAGCATAATATTTACCTTCCAAGTTCTCACAGCCTTCATCATATATGCCACACCTATTCAGATTCAACAAAACCAACAAAGCCAAACCTGCAATAGCATGACTATTAATGAACTTTTGTTATCCAAATGGTGAGCTTGTAACTGTTTATGTACGTATACAACAAACACTAATGAATATTGCAATATAGAAGAGTATTTGTACACATAGGACAGAGAAATATACTTATAGGACTAAAGAATTCTATAAATCAGCGAGCTGTGCAACAGTGGTAAGCTTAGGCCTCTAAAGAAATGTATCCTTGTAAAAATAATTTGCCATGCCCAGTCAACAACTTCCTTTGAAAATAATACAATGGAACTCCATTTGCCACCTCTCAGCAACAAAAGAAATAATAGTACTCTCATCGTTTACATGAGAAGCATGCTGCCCCAATAGTAGCGGAAAAGCACTCTCAGCTTAACTAGTCTGCCACTTTGCCATTCTCATTCAACTCGCGCTGCACACTTTTCAAAACTTGTGTTGTATTTCCCCCAGTGGACATTTGTTTTTCTGAAGCATGAATTCTAGAGGTCACATGACTAGAGATAAAATAAAAACCCAAGACTGATTAGGTACACTTGTGAAAAAGTTCATGACACTCTTCTGCAGGTCCCTAAGGCCAATACATCTGTTATGAATATGACTTGTATTGAATATGAGGGCCAAAGGCCACAATATATAGAGTACATGAGGGAAAGGAATAGGAATAGGACTCTATCTATAACAGAGACTTATCTATAACTATAAGAGATAATATATCCTTAACCCCCCCCACCCCACAAATGCAAGGCGTATGCAATAGCATTGCATTTGGAAAGAGATGAACTAAAAAGGGAAAATCCAAAATCATAGTCTTGAAGTAGCCGTCGTAGCATGGAACTCCTGAAGAATCGAGCTGACGAAGATAGCCAACGAAGAACCGAGTCGGTGAAGAAAAGTCGACGAAGAAGCCAAATCGACGAAGAAAAGTCGAATGTATGGCAGAGTCGACGAAGAAGAGCCGGGTCGATGGAGAAAAATCGACGAAGAAGCCAAATCGACAAAGAAAAGTCGAATGTATGGCAGAGTCGACGAAGAAGAGCCAACTAGACGAGTCGACGAAGAAGAACCGACAAGGCCGACAAAATAAGCCGAGCCGAGGTATAAGAGTTGACAAAATGAGTCGAGCCGATAAAAAGAGCCGAACGACGACAAGATCAAACGGCTAAAGACTAGGATGGACGCAACGGAAAACTACGAAAAGATCAAAATGCTTCACGTGAACTTTATCTTCTGGCATGAGACTTTGAAGCCACTGCTTGAAAAAACTTCACGTGGAGATTGGACAGCCAGGCAAAGACTTAGCCTTCACGTGCCACTACCTTGGACGTTCAAGTCCTTGCGTTGAAGCCACGGACTTGAAACCGAACAAAGACTTGAAGTCCGGTCGGAGCTATCGGCCAGAGGAAGCCGGAGCAACATCGGAGTCAGAGGAGCAGCGCGTTCAGCGTCGACCACGCGCTGCAGGTGACTTGAGTGAACCAGTCCGATCGGGACTTGACAAAAGCTAATGCAAAGTCTGATGAGGACGGCGGGGACTTAAGTCCGATCGAGACTAAGTTCTTGCGCGTGAGAAAACCAGTCGGGGCGACGCCGGCGTGTGGTGAAGCAGGCGCGCGGAGGGACATCAAGTCGCCGACGTGGAGAAGTTGGACGCAGCAGAGGAAGATGCGGGCCAGCAGCGCGGGTCGGCTGGCCTCTGCAAGCGCTCGGCCGATGACTTGAGTGAGTCGGCGGCCAGGGAGCAGAGGCGACGGACGAAGGAGCGGCCGGATGGATGTGGTAGTCTCCTGCCGGTAGGCGCGCGAGTCGGCGGAGCAGAAGATGGAGCCGACAGGCCGCAGGCCGCCACGAACACGCTCCTCGGCGTGAGAGACAACCTCGAGTCCGAGACGCTGCACCCATCGCGCGTCAACCTGTTCGCGCCGGCGCGCGTGCGAAGTGGCAGACCGAGGACGATCGGCGGCAACGAGCTGTAGATGAAGACGATGGCGCCGAGCGCGAAGGGTTGGACGGAGGAGCCCGCGCCGGCTGGACAGGTGCCGCCCCGGGAGTCTCCTCCTCCCGGGGTAGCGGATTAAATCTAAAACAGCGGAAGGATAAGCTAGGAGGAAAACCTAGGCTCTGATACCATGTTATGAATATGACTTGTATTGAATATGAGGGCCAAAAGCCACAATATATAGAGTACATGAGGGAAAGGAATAGGAATATGACTCTATCTATAACAGAGACTTATCTATAACTATAAGAGATAATATATCCTTAACAACATCCTCTTATTGCAACAAATGTAATAGACTATAGCGTATGTGATTGGTAGCACCTTTCAACGGGCAAACGAAATATCCTTGAGGACTTCTCAAGACTGAATGTATGACATTTTTGCAGAAGCAAGTATTGATGGCACAGTACTCTATCAGGAAAAGATGCAAAACCTGAGATAACCTCCAAACAGGAGGCAGTTAGTGCACAGCCCTCCAGGTTTAGGTGAGCTAGATTGGATAGACCTGAAAGAACAAACATGCAAAATGAAACGGGGGCTAACTTTACATGAACCTCCAGGTTATTAAATAAACAGACCATGAGTTAGTCAGTAAAAAACAATACAAATATAACAAATACAAGAGCATGTATCTTTAGACAGTCAAACTTTCCAAAGTAAAACAGAAACAACCTTCTACTGGGAAAAGAAGAACCTTATTTTTGGGGTTACCTCTCAGATAAGAAATACCAAGATCGCTTATTTTGCAGCAAGACAGTTGCAACTCTCTCAAATTTGTAAAATCTACAGAAGTAAAAGGACATTTGTTAGCCTTGGAGATCAGTTCGTGTGACAACATACACTGGTTTATTCGGCCAAGGAGAGTTGTTACCTGATAAATACTTCATATCTGAATCTGTGATGCAGTTACAATATCTCATATTCAGTGTTTCCAGTTTGCCCAAACCTGAAAAAGAAAATTATGTTGCCGCATCGGACAGAAGCAGTAATTGTGAGTTATTCGCAATTGAGCTGAATATGAATAAATAGGTCACATGCCAGTTTTTCCTATATTGACTACAAACAAAGATAAGCATCATCCAGATGATCCACTTGTTTTGGTACCACATAGTAGCTGGTACAGTTAAGTCTTTACTAGTTACAATAAATAAGGTGATTGTGGTATGCCTCATATCATAACTGACAAATTCAGGGATAAAATGACACCTTTTAGATGAGCAAGGCCACCGTGAATATTTGTACATCGCTCAAGGTTTAAGTTCACCAGATTAACTAAGTATGCTAATGCTTTAGTTCCTTCAGCAGTAATAGCAGCACAGTTCTTAAAGCTCAGCGATGTCAAGCTTGAGAGGCCTGCAGAATTAAGAAGTATATCATGAATCATAAAAATAGAACATTTAATAATGAAAGAACATTCACACCACAATATCATACAGATGAAAGCAAACTCAGCTATCGGGCTATCAACATATCTTTTACCTGATAATGTTTTGAGTCCATGTTCAGAGATTTTATCACAGTAATTGCATGCCAAACTTTGCATATTTGAGCAATCCTTAAGAAGATTCAACCCACTATCAGTCACATCGGAGCAAGAGACGTCGACAGATAGCAAGGATTGCCCTTGAGAAGCCACTATTTCCAACCAAGCATCCTTCACTCCAGGGTAATCACCCAGACAAACATCCTGATACAGAATAGCATGGGAGGTCAATTGGTAATCTTACAGGTTAAATTGTTCCAGAACAAACGAAGCCCCCACATTTGGTCTTTTTCGGTCTAGCTCACCAAGTAAACAGGACAACTGGTTGCTTAGCTTGCAAATAATACCGTGTGCAGGAAGCGCCATCTGACTTCGAATATGGTAGCAACTGGTCTATTAGCAAGGACTCCTTAAGGGGTAGAGATTTTTAAATGCTTACAGGACAAATTTAACTAACAACTTTGAGTAGTGCTTCTATGCATCACCCTCACAATACAAGTTGCACAAATTTTGAAGCAAACGAAGGGGTAAATAATGACCATCAACCATTCATTCATGCTTTACTATTTGTGCAACTTTCAAATTGTTATGCATCAACCTCTCACCAACTGTTACTTTCCTATGAGTAAGCTTATGGAAGTCATACAATCCTGATAAGAAATGCATTACAAATGCCTGAGTAAGCCTTACAATACCAGTAAGAAATGTCTGATAAGACACCTTTCCTCATTCCCTGATAATACATACGAAGGCCTGATAGATATGAACATCAGTTTTACATCCTTAAGTAATTGTCCAGGTTCCACAAAAAAAGAGGCAGCAACATTCACCACAGTTTCACATAAAACTTCCTCTATTTTAGTTCAGTGTTCAGTCAGAACTGTGTGCCAAACAAGAACAGAAACTTCACCTGCAAAGCACAATCGCGAAAAGCTCCGAGCGACTCCTCAGTGAGGCAGCTCCACTCCACCAGTTCATTAAAAATCTGCTGACTAAGATCCCTAGGCAGCATCGAGAAATCACAGTACCTACTTATATCCTGCAATCACCCCATCAAGTCAGGAAAGAACAGGCACTCCGGCAGCAAACTGAAACATGCAACGCCACAAAACCACCTCGCGGACTCTGGCCACGCAAAGTTCCACTAGCGATGGGCACCGCCCCGGCCCGGGTCCCTTCGCCTTCCGGTGCACATCGGAGCTGCTGCGGGGCATCGTATGCAGCAGCCACTTGAAGCTGCCACTCTTCGAAAACCTCGCGCTCCTGTACAGATCATCCCCATCGACCAGTTGGCCTCTCTTCCTCGAGCAAGCGCTGCCCATGACAAAGCTTCGCGTATAGTAATCGCAAACCAATCACTTCTGGATGGACTCAGAAGTGCGTGTCACAATGTTGGTTGGTTCTAGCTGATGACTGTATGATTCCTATCATCCATTCCCGGCGCGACAACGACCTGGGATAGACTTCGCTTTCTTTGCCACCATTCTGCAGCATCAAGGAATTATATTACAAAAAAAAATTTGACTTGCACTGCAGCAGGCAAATTATTAGATCGTGTGCAGATTCAGTCAAACAATACTAAACCCCAAGCGCTCAATTTTGGGTGCAAGAGTGTTCATCTTTCACGCAACCGAGACTCTTAACAATCACTAGAAACAGCCAATCCTAACTGAACTGCAATCAAAAGCAAAAAGAAAGTAGGCGATCCTACCACAAGAAAATCAACCATGCCTACGGATCAAAGCATCGCTTCTGCGTACGTACGATCAGAACACAAAACCCCCCAAAACAGCTACCTGAATTAAAAAAAAAAAAAAAAAAAAAAAAAAAACTCCGCATTTAGGAGAGAGAAAGAGCTGTAAAAATGCCCATAATTCCAACCCAGAACCAGCCAAACCGAGGAAAGAATCGCAAGAGCTTAGAGAGAGCACGTCTGGCGAAATCAACACCAACCAGAAAAATCGCACCGAAGTTAAAAAAGACGAGAAATTACACGATCGGTTATGGAATCTCTCACCGGATAAGAACCCGCTGAGACCGCCAAACCCCGGTTTAGTCTCAAGATTAGAGTTAAACAAAGCTAGCGATTAAGATCATCATCATCATCACATCAAGTCCGACGAGGTCTCGCGAAAGGGAGAGGAAAAGGTTGGGGAGAAGGAAATCGGTTTATAGCGAGAGCCGAAGCTCCGGGGGCGCTCCTCGTGTCACCGAAGGCCGAGCTGGTACGACTGCCGTTGTTCACTCACAGACTGACATGCGAGGTCCCTAACCTTTCTGCCCGGTTGTCAGTGATAAGGGTTTGGGGGGTTGGGTAGGTGAGCGATAGAGAAATGGGGGGGGCCCACACGGAAGTGGAAAGGGATAAGGCAAAGGAAGGGGAGAGAGTACCGGGTGGGTGGGCGGGCGGGCGCACCCCCAGATTGTGTTGCCGGTTTTGTGGCCCCGTGACTATTGGTCCGTTCTTCGGTCTACACGTGGACCCCTCGGTTTTACTGATTCAGTCTCTGGCCTACACGTAGCCATTTTGTCCCGAAATTCCACCAAAATTTTTGAAATTTCAGAATTTCGGTGGGTGCCAAAAAAAATTTCTAACCGAAATTCGAAACCCTGACTCACGTGGCATCCTCTTGAAATATCACATCTCTACTCAAGTGCAGCTTACCTCGGCGTGAATCATATAACCAGTGAGCCTTGCATCCACTCTCAACACTAAGGTACACCATAGCTTGGCTTCGATCATCCAACTTCTCCTGATTTGGAGTTGTTATCTTCACATGCGTTGTACATCCGAACACTTTCAGATGTGCAAGGTGTGGCTTCATTTCGGTCCAGGCCTGAAATGGTGTACGTGTCCCAACGCCTTGGTTGGCAGTTGATTCAACAAAAAAACTGCATGTCTCACGTCCTCTCCCCAAAACTTTCCTGGAACCTTCATACTCTTCAAGAGTGATCTTGCCATAGCCACCACTGTTCGTTTCTGCGCTCCACAACTCCATTTTGCTGTGGTGTGTATGGGGCTGTGAGATGTCTTGCAATGACAGCCTCTTCACTCAGCTGCTTGAACTCATTGGATAGAAACTCACCACCCCGGTCAGTTCTGAGTACCTTCACTCGGTAATCACTTATATGTTCAGCCTTGAGCTTGAACTTCTTGAAGGTAACATAGGCTTGATCCTTCATCTTAATTGTGTACACCCACATCCATCTTGTGCAGTCGTCAACAATGAGCAGAAAGTAGTTGTTACCGCTCAATGTCGATGGGGGTGATCGGGCCACAAAGGTCAACATGGAGCAACCCAAGTGGCTCCTCCGCCTGGAAGTTTAAGACAACTAGGAATGGTAATCTTATCTACTTTGCAACTAAACAATTTTAGCACAGTTTGTTAGGTTGCAAGATCAGTGGAACTCCTCCTGCCATTCCTTTCTCAGTGAGCTGCTTGAGAGAGTGAAAATTCACATGTCCCAGTCTTGCATGCCACAGCCAAGCTTGATCATCTAGTGCCAAATGCAGACAAATTGGCCTAGACGTATGCAGTACAATCTTATACAAGCGATATGGTGAGCGTCTTACCGACATCAGCTGATGTTCTGGATCCTTGTCGTATACCTTCAACTGTCCCTCATCCATAATCACTTTGTGCCCATTTTGAGTCAACTAACCCAAGTTGATGATGTTGCTGCACAATTTTGGAATGTAGTAGACTTCTTGCAGAAGCCACTGCCCTCCATTCTTGCAGGCAAACAAAATAGAGCCCTTTCCAATTATTTACACAGTCGAACCATACTCAAATCTCACCTTCCCAGCGATGCTCTCGTCCAGCACATGGAACTTTCCCTTGTCCCCTATCATGTGGTTGCTGGCCCCATTATCCAAATACCACTCTTCGGTCGGGACCCGAATTTGCAAATTCGGACCCTCTGTGTACTCAGCACTAGTCCAGGATCACGCTAGTGCACACAGTCTCAACATTGGTAAATATCACAATCATACTCAACGAAATAGTAAAGTACTTTAGTTAAATAGTCAAACTGGTTACTCGACCTTATGGCCAAGTTACAAAAGTACGCCTCGCAGAGCGAAGTCTTATTGAAAGAAACAACTGCAGCAGAAATAAAAAACCATCGTGGCGCCACTCAGTATACCACAGACAACTGATTGGGCTCGCTCTCTAAGTAGACGACTCCTCCTGAAACTCCTCCAAAGCTAGCGTCGCTTCCTCTTCAACTGATGTTGTGTTTTGCAAGGGGTGAGTACTTGGTACTCAGCAAGTCATGTACAGAATGCAAGCTAATATTCTACATGCATGGCTTGTTACAAGGATAGGCTAACAGGTTTATTTGCAGTAAAGTAGCAAATGTAAATACAGTAATAGATTGCAAAGCAGTAAAAACAATAATAAGAAGAGTACTTTCACAATGATTTCACAAGTAAAGCATTTTCCAGTCCTAAGTCCAATTCACCATTTCAAACCCAAGTACTTTTCAAAGCCAAGTTATTTTCATGAAAGTCTAACCCTTGACTGTAATTCCCGAGCAGTGCCCAATGCCGCATACACGGCTATTCGAATAGATTTTACACTCTGCAGAGGCTATACGCTTTACCCACAAGATACAATCAAACACCACAAAGGCGAGTGTCCGCAACAAAGCCTTTCCAATGCCTATCTAAACCCGATACTACTCGCTGAGGTTTCAACACTAGTGGGATTGGTTACCACATCCAGGGGCCCCCTCTTGCGCCATGTGAGCCAACTCGTGCGAGGACTGGTTACCACTACCCGGGTCTCACACCACCACAATAGTACTAAAGTTTAGAATCAACAAATTAATCAGCTAGGTCTGTCCCACTCAGACTTGTGGTTGTATGAATGACTCAGTTCAAAGGCTTGCAAGGTTAAGTCCTTAACTGACTAGGGCAAGACTACCCGAAGAACCAAAACGACTTTTCCAATACCAATCCTGGTCCACCTGATCAGATTTGCCACTTGCCCCAGTCTAAAGCATTTTATCAAACCCAGACGATTACCATGCACCACGTGCCATCAACGTCATCATCAAAAACACATGACACTTTCCCAAATCATGTTCCATATCTCATTAAGTCAACGTTAATATTTGATTTTCCAAATCATGTCATGACTACGTGGCAGGGCTAAGCATTATTCTATAGCGGTCTAATTACTCATGTTGGCAATTTAATAATGTCCAACTAAATAATCCTCAACTAGGTGAAAAGGGTTTATGGCATACAATTATTTATGTCAAGGTAGCATACATCAAAATTGGCATTTAACTAATTCCCAGAAATAATTAAAGCATTTTCTAAATAAATTAGCATGCAATAAATTGAATCAAAATAATTTTCGAAAGTGGGAGCAATATGATCAAAGCATAACTTGCGTTCAAAAAGTACTTGTCCTTGGTCTTGAGCTGGCTCCTGGGTCAAAACCTCACATTCGAAGCCTTCTTTGGGTACTTTAACGTCTACTTGTAACGTGTGCAAATAGCAATAAATAATTAAACAGTAGACAAAAAATGTCCAAAAATTTAAATAAAATTCATAAACAGAAAGAGCACAATTTTATAAATTTTTAGGAATTTGAATCATCCAAATCGGAGTTAAAACACAAAAGTTATAACCATTTAAAGTTTGAAAAATAAATTAAATAAATATAAATAGAGGAAAACTCATGTCCAAAAATTAAATAAAACTCACCATTAAGTAGAGCTCGATTTTATAAAAAATTAGAAATTGGAATCACCCAAATCGAAGTTAAAACGTAAAAGTTATTAGCGTTTGGAGTTTGAAAAATCAAATAAAAGAATAAACCGAATTTATTCATTTATTTTTCTATTGAGAAATCCGATTATGACGTCAGCATTGCGTCAGCGTGGAAATTGAATTTCTACCGAATTATTTTTCTAAAGAAAAATCGAATTATGATGTCAGCTTGCATCATCCGGTCCATGGACTCGGTCCACGGCTCGGGCTCGGTCCACACGCACAGTGTCGCTGACACGTGGGACCCATTGCTGATGTCATTGCTGACGTCAACGGGGCTCGTCCGATCGGCTCTAACATGCGGGCCCCACCGTGACTTCAGCGTGACGTCACGGATGACATCACCGCACGGTGGGCTTAGCCGCTGACGTCACGCGTGACGTCAGCGATGATCTGGCGCGCCCGCGTGGACCGCGTCGATTCGGCTACTGGACACGTGGCACGATCTGGGCTGTCGGTTTGAAATCCAACGGTCGAGATTGGATCTGGATCCCGCATGTTGTGATCAATGCGGTTGATCTGGTCCGTTCGTTTTGAACCGGACGGCTAAGATCCGATCGAGTTTAGCCGCATCAAGGGCGACGTGGCATTGAAAAGATGTGATAATTGCCTAGAGGGGTGGTGAATAGGCTATTATAACAATTTCAAATGAAATTTGTTGTAGCGGAAATGTATCGGCGTGGGGCCCCATGAGGGAAATTTCCTTGGAGGTGGAGGCGGGCGAGGAGGATGGGTTGATCTCTTTGAGCGAAAGAACGGGTTTTAGCTTGGTTATTATTTACTTCCTTTTGGGTTTTGATTCTATGATGCACCAAAGGAATAACATGAAATTTTGTTTCCTTTTTAATTGTTGGTCTGCATATTCGAGAAATTACGAGAAGATGAGTTTACTTATGCATTTATCCTCAAGGTACTAGACATGACTCGTAAGGCTTCATTGTAATAATGCTCATTTCATCTAATAAGCGTGAAAGCTCGATACCAAAGCAAAAATTTGAGTTGGGCTATTGCACTCAAGTGAGGAATACTTGGAGACGTTGTTATTCCAGGATAGAAAGCCTGGCTTCATCATAGTGTATAGATTTCTATTTGTCTGGGACGCTGTTATTCGGGTATATAGTTTGATTCGGCCAAAAAATTGGGCTACATTTTGAATCCAATGTAAATGCAGATATAGCGTTTTAAGAAATTATTTGATAGGATTGCGATGTGTGGTGGAAATTTGCGCATACGGTGAACCATTGATTTGAAGAAATGAGGCTCTGCTTGCTACAAGGGAACATGGCATCGCCGATGTTTTACTCTGCCACTTGCTGGTATGTAATATAACGTTTTTCATCTGATCCACAAAAAGAGCATGGAAGCGAGTTTTGGTTTTGTGATCGCTCATCAGTCGTTTTTTAGCCTTGCATAACTTTTTTTTTTTTGTAAATTTGGTTATCTTTTAATTATATCTCTCTTGTGTTTCTTGTCTGAGTTTTCTTATGTTGAGACCTAGATATTGTGTAAACATATTTATCGTGATATTATGTGTTTTAAACCAGTTTTGTCATGAAAGTGTATAGATTTGTAGCCCAATTGTGATTTGTGAGTCAGCATGTCATTCCTTCCCCCCTCCTTCCCGTCCGTGGTTGACTTTGGTGAGTGCTCTCTCCCGGTCTCCCCTCCTGCAGTCCTGCTTCCCGTCCAAAGAGGAGCGACCGAGACGTTTTCCGGCTCTCTCTTCGTTGCCACCGTTCGCGTCCTCCCTTCTCCGGCGGCCCCCGCGGTGAGCCCTTCTCCTCCCCTTCCTTCGTTTCCACCCGTTCTCCAGATCTCCCCTCCCCCTTCTCTGGCGGCCGGCGCGTTGAGCTCCAGCTGGAGGTCCCCCGTCAACATCCTTGTGGGGGATCATTTCTTTCCTCTGAGCAACCTCATCCAAATCTTTCTTTGTGAGATGGATACTTCAATCCATGCAGTTTGTAGCGTGTTGGAGTACTACTAGCAGTTTATTTTCCAAAATTTGTGGGGGTTCAACCGAACCCCCATGTCCCACGTTAGGTCCGCGGCGTCCGCCCCTGCTGACATGTTTTACCTTTCATTATTTGTACTTCATCCATATGGTACATACTATGAACAACATTATAAACCAATTTGTTGTGTTATTGGGTAACAATAAGCTATTTCTGTTATTAAACGGGTAAAAAACGGCCGATTAATCAGATTATGCGGTAAATTAATCATTTGACAGCGTTTATTGCACTCCGATTATACCAGTTATGATGATTTTGTCACTGCCACCGATTAATCTGCCGAGTCAGCCGTTTTTCACAACACTCATTTGCAGTGCTGTGTTCTTTGGACCTTCTCTAGTAAGAGTCTGTAGGACTGGCCTTCTTGATGCTTTACATGTTGCAGCTGCTTGTTTCTTTATTCTGAAAACCAGGAGTGTTGTTTCTGAAACGGACCTCGCATTAGGATTGCGGATTATACCTCCTGAAGCTCCAGTTTTGCTGTAATAGTTAGGGATACTATGTTTGGTACCATGTGCCATTTGTGGGATTCTTGTCTGCGTCTCTCTTGCTTGTAGCGCATAAGCAGTTATCAGCTGACAGATGGCTATATTTGTCTCATGGCATACTTCTTATTTGCCTGTTTGATCTGTCCGTACAATTTCGTCTGCCTAAGTCCTAATTATTTTGATTCTGATACAGTTCATAATTTCTTAGACCTTATTGATGATGGATGTAGTACCATACATACTACAGAGTGGTTTAATTTCGCTGCCTGCATTTATTGTTGCATGCATTGCTTAGTAAGGTTCTTACTATAGATATGTAGATGCCCCAGTGGTGTACTCCATAAATTCATGGTTTGAGGCATATGACAAAAGAAGAGGAGACAGTTATAGCTAAGAATATAGTTAATTCATAATGTGGAACCTTTGATTTGTTCAACTAATAGGGCTAAATAACACGAGCATTTACAGTTGAACTATTATATTGTCAATGATGGTAAACATCTGTTCTATTCATTTTATTTTATGCTTTGACTGCACTTGGAGCAGACAAATATTTTTCCTTTCCTGACCGAATGGTATGTAATCTGATGATCAATATTTTAGTTGCCAACTCATATTGCACTAATGTACCATCCGTACTCTCTCTCATACTGTAAACTTTTTTCACCATTCATTCCAAATTGCTAAATTGAATGCTTTATTCTTTCTGCTGTTTCCATTGACCCTACAGGAAGAGAAAAGAGGACAGCTTTTGCTCTGAAGTGAGATAGGTTTGGAGACAAACTTCTATCCATAATGTGCTAATGAAGGACATCAAATACAAATGAGGCACATCACAGTCCTTTGTTGGAGGATCAAAGGCATATAACGTTATGGTAGCCACCACTACTACAGGAATGTTGCTTGTGTGTTTTGATGCCTTGTGCCCCTGTTTTGGCTCGAAAAGGAAGGATGGAAGTGAAGATCCTGTTCTTGCAAAAGATGCAAATTCCTGTAAGTTAAAACAACAAACTTTCACCCATGGGTGATGAAACCTGTAAACACTATGAAGCAATGTCTAACCTGTTTGTTGGGATGAAATTGGATACTAACAAACAAGAGATTGATTGTAACGTTTGGATGTATAAACACTTGCCATCAATTGTGACATATTGATTTTATATTTTCAGTGAATCCTTCTGAACTGAGGTCAATTTCTGATAGAATTCCCGCAAGTCCTTTTCGAGTACCTGCAAGTCCATCTAGATTTTCATTGTCTTCACCGCCAAGCAGAAATGAGCCACTGAATCTCAGTCTTGAACAGGTTACTAAACTGACACGTAACTTTTCGCCAGCCTTGATAATTGGTGAAGGTTATTTTGGAAAGGTCTACAGAGCGGAGCTGCGAGATGGCCATGTTGTGGCTATTAAAAGGGCAAAAAAGGTAGTTTCTTTTTTTCGGGAAACTATACCAGAGATTACCCTAGTTACAATGTTTTAACTGTGTTTTGTTTTCTTCTTTAATCCCACATGATTGCCTAGTTGAACTGGCACTTCATAAGGTTTATGTAACACCCTGGCCCAAATTTTGCTCAATGTCCCAACTCACTGTGGCACATAGCACTCCGCTTACACTTTCGTTCTCGTTTCGTGAAGAAGGATTAACCTGGAGGTGCTATGTTTGGACCCAACATGTATTATATATTACTACAACTCACTTTATACAAGTGATGTGGGACTAATCCCATCACCGGTCCACATATACCACATGGACCACATTGGCCTTCACATTAACGGGCCGGGGTATTGCATTCACCTCCCTTAAAGGCTTGACACCCTCGGCAGCACACTGTATACACGGCAAATGCCCAGAACCACCACTCGGTACACGTTCGTGCGTCCAATGCCGTTCGTGTAGCAAAGGTTGATGCTCTGATATCATCTGTAACACATTGGTCCAAATTTCGCTCAATGTCTCAGCCCACCGTGGGTGAACCTGCACACACATAGCACCCTGGTTACACTTTTGTCCTCACTTCATGTAAAAGGGTTAACTTAAAGGTGCTATGTTTGGATCTAATAAGTATTATATACTACTACAACTCACTTTATACAAGTGATGTGGGATTAATCCCACCACCGTTCTACATGGGTCACATGGGCCTTCGCATCAATGAACCGGGGTATTACAATTTAAAAGTTCTATTTGGGTAAACCTTTATTGTACTGTTTGCTGAGCTTATCATCCACAGTTTCCTCTCTTGAGTCTACATCTGTATCATGTTGGAATAACAAAAGAGCAATACAGTGGCTAATCTAGGTTTAGGTAGACCCAGTTATTGATCCATATTTGTGTAGACCAACAGAAGAATAAGATGGTGATGCATCCATAAAGCATGTATTCACATTGATTTTTTTTGTTCCAGCAGTTGTGGATAATTGATATATTTTTGTCTTTATGTTGTGTAAGCTTGTTCATTAGCCGGATTTCCTTTTTTGTCTCTCCACAATTCTGATATATTTTCATTTGAATGTTGTCAATAGGAATTAGGTATCTTTGCTTCTTTTTCTGCAGTTTGAATTGTGATTCTGATAAGGTTTCTTTTCCCAGGAACATTTTGCCACTTTACGCACTGAATTCAGTAATGAAATTGCACTACTAAAAAAAATTGAACACAGGAATTTGGTCCAATTGCTTGGTTATATTGACAAAGGAAATGAACGAATTATCATAACTGAGTATGTTTCAAATGGCACTCTTAGGGAACATTTGGATGGTAAGCTGCATACCAGATTGCTAGTTTGTTTTTGTTCCTTCCCAAAATGAACAGTCAGATATTTTAAATCATCTTTCAGGTCAACGTGGGCTGATATTGGGCTTTAGTCAGCGGCTTGAAATAGCAATAGATGTTGCCCATGGATTAACTTATTTGCATCTATATGCAGGTACACCTTTGCCTACATGTTTTCATTTGTCAAGCATAGGACCGTTTAAGGAAACAGTTGTTAAATGGTTCTTCTGTTTCTTCTGTTCCCAAGTCCGTCATGCACTTTTAGTACTTTACCACGGCAGTAATGAAAACTCAGTTAAGTAGTATTCTTACTGCACTAAAGGTTGATCCTTCAGCTCATAATCTTGTACTATCAGATTTCCTGATTGCATAATTTTCTTATTTGGGAGTTTATTTTGTCCCTTCAGTCCCTCAAGAAAATGATATGTAGATGTACCTCTAGCATTTTTATTGAACCTAACTGTCGAGTTTAGTAATTCATAAGGATCATCCATGTGACCAGATTTTTATGTGATTCAAATTTCGTTTGTTTCTCTTCCATTTAATACAATATGTGAAGTAACTCCATGGATATGCAACTGTCTTTTCAATAGAGATGAACTTGTATAACACGTTTACGTTCTTAAGTATTTTAGTATTGAAGTGGTGTGCATCCACAGATAATAGAGATATTATTTTTTTTAGAGTACAAGGGATTATAGATATATTCTAATTTATCATCACTGGAAATTTGCATATATCTTTTCCTAAATAACGCTGTAATGTTCTGCTTTTAGAGAAACCCATAATACACCGGGATGTGAAGTCATCAAACATTTTACTAACCGAAGGCTTCAGCGCCAAAGTAGCCGACTTCGGATTTGCAAGAACTGGTCCTACAGAGCCAGATCAGTCACAGATTGAGACTGATGTGAAAGGAACGGCTGGTTATGTAGATCCAGAGTATCTGAGGACAAACCATCTGACAATCAAGAGTGATGTGTTCTCTTACGGTATTTTGTTCCTGGAAATCCTTTCAGGCCGTCGTCCAATTGAGGTAAGGAGGGGAGCAAGAGAAAGGATTACCGTGAGATGGGTATGTCTTCACTCTCCTATTCTTATATTCATACCATTTCATCCTTTGATTTTTTTCGAATGTTTTTGTTGGCTACTCTCTAGTAGTTTAGCTTTGTTATGAGTTAAGTATGTTGGATAAGGTCCCTCTACAGTGGTACACCATGACAAATAGATCATGCCCACTTGGAAACAATTTGCAGAAACAAACACAATTGGAAATGGAGTACTCAATGATGGCACAAGTTTTGAAGAAAGAACGTTAGAAGATATATTACGAACTAGTTCTTTTAATCATTTTTTGGGTCAATTTGTTGCACCCCCTTGCTAATGTCTGGTTTTGTTTGTTCGCATGTGCAGGCATTCCTTTGTTTGTTGACTAACAACGTAATATTTTGTGACAAGTTATGTGTGCACAGACAAAGAAATATTATTGTCACATAATACCAGGACTAGATCCTTATCTTTAATTCATTATAAATGTACTCCAAAGAGTTTCATTAAACTAAACTCATGCGCGCGCACATCAATAACCTCGATTTAGTTACTAGTTGTTTAGCTATTTGGCTTGTCAGTTGTCACTTACATTCTAGACTTGGAAGGCATCTGAGGCTTGGTCTATTGTTTTTGATACAGGCCTTCGAGAAATATAACAGAGGCGATGTTAGGGAGATACTGGATCCAATGTTGACTGAATCGGCAAATGATGATATACTGAATAAGACTTTCGATGTAGTGTTCCAATGTGTTGCTCCTACTCGTGCTGACAGGCCACCCATGAAAGAAGTCGTCGAGAGGCTGTGGAAGATAAGAAGGGATTACGCGAAAACTCAAAGCAGAGCAGAAGTGTCTCTGTAAACCATCTGATACTGGCTGCTGCTTTTGCTTGAGAGAACATGGGTAAACTCAGTTCTAGTGAAGACTAAAGATTGCCACACAAAAATAATGCATTCTTACGAACGAACTGAAATCTGTATAGAGTTGTGAGATTATTGTTGCATGCTGTACATCGGGTTGTATGTTTAACTGTTTAAGAGATCAATGTGATGTACACGGACCGGCAATTGAAGACTTCCGTGTGTAGCCATTAGCCAATTCAATGTTTTCAATGATTTGTGTCCTCAATGAAGTGCAATAGTGCAGACGGCAGTGCAGCTTATATGTGTAATTTTTTAATCGTTGGAACTGTAAGACTTCCAATATGTGATTTGGACATGTGGCGAAACTTTCATTACGTGGTTTTAGTGTCGTATGTGCGCTATATATATGATCTATGTTTTTACACGATATTCGACTAACTATTCGTTACCATACTGAATTTGATATGTATTTGTTTTGTATTCATGACTGATTCTATTTGTATCTATATTCGTATCCGGTATTATTTATGTCCGACTCTGAATTCGAGGATATGCTAGGATGGTGCCGTGTGTCAATGGCATTGGCAACGTGCAATTGACTAGGCTAAGCCAATTTTTGGATATTAATAGCAGAAATGTGCTCACCTCTGATATAAAAGAAATGCTTAGAAAATTGTGGGGTTTGAATGCCAAGACAGTTGGTTTCTTACGCTAAAGGGTTAACCTTAGTCAAAAGGGTATTGCCCTCTTTCACTCCAAGCCTTTTTTACATTAGCTGTTGTGCAGTCCTAAAGAAATTCTTCAAAGAACATATGAACCGAAAGGAAATGTACCTAGGAAAGTTGCAGAAATTACTTTGGAGTGACAGCATCTTGTAGTTTGCTGACGCTATATAAATACGAGAAACATGGCAGGCTTGGATTTTGGTATTGTCAACCTACCTGCTAGATGAACTTTGTTGGATTGAATTCGCATGAGAGGACCACATAGCAAATTCACATGCTGGCCGTGGCCGAAGCGAGCCATGGATTTTGCGTGAAGACTGCCTTCGAAACAATCATCGTACGTGACAACTACAGAGGGGCAATAACACGGTGTGAAGAGGACACACCAGCAAGTACAATAATAAAACTCACTATAGATTAATAGTAAATTAAAAATCAGTTTATACAATAATTGTCTCTAAAAATTGTTTTTAGATACTGTGTAATAACTATCTCTTCTCCCTTGTACATAAATGATTTACATATGCTTCCATGCAAAGCTGACTACTAAATAAGAGCCAGCTAGCTATTTTCTCTCTTCTTTTTTCTCACTCTTTCATATAGACCAAAGCTGACATGTACAAGATAAAAGATCTTATTGTACATACCCTAAGTGGAAAATCTCACAACTACTCTTCGAATTTGTTGCTTGCTTGAGCATAGACAATCGACAATGTTAAGATAAGACATCGTCAGGTTGCAAGAATGTCATGAATTTTCCATTTCGAAATGTCACTCACTAATTCAAGGGAAGAAATGTTTTTGTTGCTGTGTGCGTTTGGTTTACACCTGGAACACACAGGATGGATACCTAAATCCGAGCGCAAGACATCGAGAACTCTAGTCCAAGTGTCCAATGATGAGTTATATGCGCACTTACGGACACCGATCAATGGATGAGCGGCTCAGATTCTTCGCAATAATACCGGGCTAACGTAGACGTTTCATTTCAGATCTGACGGCCGCGAGTATGACCACTTAAGATTGGTTGGTGGGATGAACATGAATGAATGAGATAGTCCTGTATCATTTAGTTCTATCAATTTAGATGAATGAAATGATTCAGTACTTATAGGAAATGTTTTTAAAATTTATATCTACCCATCCAAGATGGAATGGTTCCATTTAAACAACTAAATATATGTGTCGGTGTTTCGTGCACCGGCAATACGAATTTATGGTCGGATGGGGTCGCGCGCTCCCTCTCCCCGAATGGTCGACTCAAGGAGCCAGAAGATGTATACTGGTTCGGGCAGAATGTCCCTACTCCAGTTCGTGCGGTGTGGATGTATTGATCTTTGGGAGATGGACAAGGGGTGTACAAGCGAGGCGGACGGTCGGCTGTCCGATCCCCTTGATGTGTTCGCTAGGGAGTTGAAGCTACCTAGAAGACTGTTTTTCTCCGCTCCCCCTCTCTCTCGGGCCCTGCCTCTCCTTATATAGACGGAGGAGGCAAGTTACACGGGAGTTGTGAAAACTACGAGGAAAGGGGCCTGCACGTCTTGACGTCTGGTTCTGTCTTGTTCGCAAACCCTGCCCGTCGAGGCGAGGTTGGTGGTTCGTGGCGTCTGATCTGCGTAGTCCGCCTGCAGGTGGCGTGTTGCGTGGTGCTCTTGTCACCTCGGTGGCTTTAATGGCGCTTGACTTTGCTTTGGCCTCGGAGTGGGCGTACTCCTGCGGTGTGCCAGGCGGCGGGGCGGGGCTTGACTTCTTCGGTGGCTCTTCGGCGGCCTTGGGAAGGAGCCGCCTACCCGGCTCAGACGTCGAGGGTAGCTGCGCGCAAAGCGGCCGCTGACAACTGGCGTGGGCCTCGCTGCTCGTCTTGTGGTGGAGCTTGAGCTTCAATATTTTAGACGGCCGGCGCAGATGCCGTCCCGAATCGAGTCCGCGGCCGTCAAAGTCGGCCCGTCTGGTCGGGGCTCGTTCCGCGCCCAAGTACCTTTCGGTGGTCTTTGGGCCTTCGTCGTGATAGGTCGGCCCGTTCGTGCCGGTGATGGGGTACCCATGGCATGGGTACTCGTAAGTAACCCGAGCCGGAGCGGTCTGAGAGCCGCTTCGGGAGTTTAACTTGGCGGCGGTAGCCGTCGGCGAGGTCGGTGATGCTAGGTCGTCGTGGCTGCCTGGGAGCCGTGCCACCTAGAAAGAGCCCGGCAAGGCGGCACCGGCGGGTGTAACCTGAGCCCCCGAGCGGTCGGAGAGCCGGTCGGGGTTTACCCGGTCGAAAAGTGGCGCGGACCGAGGTCGGCGACGCCTTTGGTCGGCCGCCGCTGTCGGTCATGCCCGCTAAAGAGCCGGTGTCTGGCGCACCGGTGGAGTGTAGCCCGAGCCCCGAGCGGGTCGAGGAGCCGGTCGGGGGTTTACCCGGTCGAAAAGTGGCGCGGACCCTGAGGTCGGCGACGCTTTGGTCGGCCGCCGCTTGTCGGTCATGCCCGCCAAAGAGCCCGGTGCGTGAAGCGCACCGGCGGTGTAGCCCCGAGCCCCGAGCGGGTCGAGGAGCCGGGGTTTACCGGCCGAAAAGTGGCGCGGACTCGAGGTCGGCGACGCTTTGGTCGGCCGCCGCTTGTCGGTCATGCCCGCCAAAGAGCCCGGTAAGGCGAGCGCACCGGTGGAGTGTAGCCCCGAGCCCCGGCGGGTCGGAGGCGGTCGGGGTTTGTCCGGACTCTGGCGAGGCCCACGGTGTGCGTGGGTCCTCGAGTCGGTGGCGACGCGCGTTTACCTTACGTCGGTTTGAGCGCCGTGCTCGTGCGAGCTACTATCGGGTAATCAGTGGAACCTTGGCGATCCCCCTTGAGGGGTTCGTTTCAAGCGACGTAGCTCGGCGTGGCGTCCGGCCACGGGGCGTTCCATAAAAACCTTTCCTTACTCGATCCGTGTCGGACTGCCGGTCGTCGTCGCCGACCGGGCGGTGGCCGCTACTCATCGATGAGTTCGCGGGAGAGTGTGAGGTATGGTCTCGACGCGAGTCACGATGATTGGGTCGTCCGCCGACCCATCTGGAGAGCCCTCTGAGGCTCGGCTGCGACTTCGCCCCTCGCTCTTTTACGTCTTTGGGCGGCTTCGTTCGGTGGTGGATCGGCCCTTCGTAACCTGGCACGGTGCGGGCCTCGGAGTGCGAGCCTATAGGCGCTTGCCCTCCCGAGGCCGGCGGCCGATGGGCCGTTGCGTACCTTTCGGCAAGATGGCGCCCGCCCATCGTGAATCGGGCGAGGCCCGCGATCTTTGTCGCGCGGCGCGAGGCGGCCATCTGTCGAGCGATTAATGCACGCGATGGGATTTAAATGGATCGCGCACGTTATCGGGAAACGGGCGAGGCGAAAGTGACGGTTTGCGACCGCGTTGATTTACGTGAGGAGGCGTCGATTTCGGCACGGAGGCGCGTCTGTTCCCGCCTGGCGTCTATAAAGGAAGGAGTGGGTGGCGTGGTAGGCGCCAAGCCCTCTGTTCGCGCGCTCTGCAAAAAAAAAAAAGGAAAAGGGAAGAAAGAGAACGAGGGAAGAAGAGGAGCTTCTGCCGCGCGTCGTTCCTCGCTTCTTCGCGCATTGGAGATGTCATTTGTACCGCACTCGGCCGCGGCGGGTCGCTATCTCGGTCTGGAGAGGAAGGAGTTCCTTCCTCCGCGGCCTGAGTCCGGTTGGCGAGTTCCGCCGGCCGGGACCGAGGTCCCCGAACTTGAGGACGGCGAGGTAGTCTCGCTGGCGTCCTTCTACGAACGGGGCTTCGGACTTCCACTCCACCCGTTCGTCCGGGGGTTGCTGCACTATTACGGGGAGAAGTTCATCACTGAACCGAATGGAGTCCTCCATATTGCGGTCTTCATGACGCTGTGAGGCCTTCGGGATTGAACCCCATTTTGGGCTCTGGCGCCACTTCTTCTTCGCGAGGCCGTCACCGGACACCGCCGGCCTCCTCGGAGCTCTGATGATCCAACTGCGCAACCATCGCAAGCCGTTCTACGTCGATTTGAGGCTGCCGACGTCTAACCGGGGGTGGCATAGCGAGTGGTTCTACGTCCGGAACCTCGACAACAGTGCCCCTCCCTTCAGTGGGAATTTACCAACGCCGCATCCTTGTTGGGGCTGGGGTCCTGACACGAAGGACCGGAAGAAGGTGGACGCGATCCTTGAAAAGCTCGCGGACCTGAAGCGGCGGGCCTCGACAGGCAAGGTGGTCTCAAAGACGTTCATGGAGAGGCGCGTCCAACCCTTCAAGGTCCGGCCAAGGCCCCATGTTTGAGTACGTTGGGCCGACCGACCTGCAAGGTCGTCGGAGCGGAGCTCCTCCGTCGGAGATCTCGCAGCGTGTCCGCAGTCTCCATCGCGGGAGATTCCGAGCCAGTGGGCGAGGCGCCTGCGCCGTTCTCGGCGCAGAATCCGCAGAACCTGGTACGTCTGACGGCTCCTGTTCGCTTTTGCTTTGCTCTGCTCCTTTGCCCCCTTACCCGAGCGTGTTCTCGCAGGGGCTCGGCGGACTGATCTCCCGTCCCTTGCTGCCGGGGGAAAAGGAGTTGAGGGCGGCCGCGCGCCTCGAAAAGGAGAAGCAGGACGCCGCCCAGCTAGCGAAAAAAGAGGCCGCCAAGACGCAGAAGAGGAAAGAGCGCGCGGACCGAGCCGCGCGTGGCGAGGAGGTCTCGGAGGAGACCTCGGAAGAGACCTCGAGTGAGGGTGACGAGGAGTCGTTGCCGAGCGAGGGAGAGGAAGTCGCCGGAGGCGATTCTGGCGGCCGCGACGCGGGTCCCAGTCGCGGGGCCGGCGACCGCGGCTCCTCCGAAGAGACCGCGGGCGCAGGGTTTATCCTGCGGAAGCGCGGGTCCCTGTCGCCTCCTCGCGGGGGTCCGGCAAAGAGGGCACGTCAGGTGCCGGTTGTTCGCTCCTCCCGGTGAGTGACTCACGCAATTCCTCCGGTGCTGTCTTCTTCTGTAATTCCTGACCGACCGCTGTGCACAGGGGCCTCACCAGCGCTGGGAGGGCACTGAGTCCTACTTCGGCGGTGAGGAATCGCCCCCTTCCGGTCCTGTCCAAGGAGCGTGCGGTGGTCGTCGGGAGCGGGGATCGTCCGGATGCGCTCCCCTCGGTAGGGCCCGTCGGCGAGGGGACGCTGCCAGAGGGGGACGCATCTGGGCCGCTGCCGGATCTGGCTGCGGCGAAGCTCCGTCGGCGTGCCGCCGTCTGCGTCGACCCGATGGCCGGCGAAGTCCTGCCGCCTGCCTTCCCCGTCTCTGCCGGCCGTGGAGGTCGGCGAAACTGTCGCCGGGAAGCATCAGGATTCGCGGCGTTTGCAACGCCGGCGGACGAATCTGCCGCCCCGCCGCCGGGCCGCCGCCCGATTCAGCGGTCCGAGTGTCGCCGAAGAAGCGCACCGGCCTTCTGAGCGTCCGTCCGGCGGGAAATCAAGTCGGGCGATCGCCGATCGCCGCTGCCGACTTGGCCTACCACCGACGGCCGGGGTCGCGCTCGTTTCGACGGCAGGCGTAACAGCGGATTGGGACGTTCTGGAGGAGGAGATGGGAAGGATCCACGCCGACCTTACCCTTGTTGTTGACGCCGCGTCCAAGGCGAGGAAGTCCATTGCTCAGGAGTCCCGCTCGGCCAGACTGGTAAGTCTGACGGGGATTTGTCTCTTGTGCATCTTCTTGACCGGGAAATGGAGACTGACCGGGCGGGTACTTGCAGCGCTTGACATCCCGAGCGGTGGACAAGTCAATGTTCCTCCGGCACTTGCACAGCCGGGGGAGTGCCGTAGGGAAAGAGCTGCTCGACGCTCGGAGGGCGCTTGCCGCCGAGCAAGGAAGAGCTGCCTCGGCGGGTCAGCGGCTGGGGGAGGTCACCGAAGCCTTGCGGGAGGCTCAGCGACTTGCGGAGTCGTTGACCGCGGAGGGAGAGAGGGCCAGGTCTTCCCTGGCGGATCTGAAGCGGCCAAGACTTCGCAGACAAGGCGACAAAGATCCGCCCGGGCGGAGGCCGCCCTCTATCGGGAGGAATGCGAGTCGGTCCGCAGGGAGGCCGACCAGCTTCGCGCCGAGCGGGATCTCGCTCGGGGGGAGCTCGTGACGGTGAAGGAGCTTGCCGATCGTGCTGCGGCCGACCGGGAAGCGCGTGCCAAGGTCGAGGAGGAACTTCGCGCCAAGGAGGCTTCCGTGGCCGGTGAGTAGTTCGTTCTTCCGGGAGCCACCACGGCGAGCGTCCCCTCACGTCGTTTTCGTTCCTGCAGATCTGCGAAAAAACCTTAGCGACGTGCTGGAGTCGCGAAGGGTGGCGGTGGAGGCACGAGACGCGGCGGTCGAGTCACGCGACTCGGCCCTTTTGAACAAGCGGCTGGCGGAGAGGGATACGGCCGACACGACGGCCCGGTATGATCCTCCATGTGGGCGTCGGGCCGCTGCGACCGGCTGTTACGGCTTACTCGGGCCCAGCGCCATCCCGCCATGCTTGGGTGGATCCTGGCCGAGCGTCGGCGTCGGTCGCGGGAAGCGGCGGTGCTTAGCGCTTCCTCGGCCTGGTCAACACCGTCTCTTATTACGACGGCGTCGACCTTGAGGCGATCGGGGCGGCGTCGGCCTTGGCCGAAGCGACGAAGAGGTCGACGCGTTCATGGCCCGGGTCGATCCGTGCGCCCAAGAGATTGCCGGCCGAATCTCGCCGCGCGAAATTCTCCGTCGGAAGGGGGAGGAAGATTAGTTTTCCTTCTGTTTGCTTTTTGGCAATGTATGTAATGAACATGACCGCCCTAGTCGAGCTCAACGTCGGGCTGTTTTAAGTTACTCTGCCCGTCTACCCCGTGTTTCTTTTATGAATTTGGGCAATTTTTCAACCGTAGCTACGGGGCCCACAGGGTGCCACGAGAGCGTAGGGCGTTGCACCAGGTTCATGCGAAGAGGACACGGCAGGCGAGCTGCCTCGAGCGATTGCTTGGTGAAGGAAGTGTCGGGGTCGGACCACCTCCTTCGCGAAGCTTGGCGGGTTGAAATCTAACCTAAGTGGGGGTGCTCCGACCGCTCATAGTGTTTCTTGCTCGGAGGGCATGTTTCCCTCCGCAGAGTGCCACTGGCCGTAGCGCGGGCGAGGCGTAGCACTTTGAGCCGAGGGAAGTAGCCGCGAGGTAGATAGCTCGGTCGGTCTGAGCGCGGCTTAGGTTAGCGACCAGCCGCTTTTAAATGATGGTCGGGTTGGGCGTTGAAGTATAAGTTGTAGCATTCGCCGATCTATATCGAAGGCTCCGTCACCGCCGCTCGGCCCTTCGCTCTGGTCGCCTCCTTTGTGCGCACAGTGCGACTTCGGAACCGTAGCGGGGCGTGGGCCGTAGCATTTTGGTTTTGAGGAGGTTACTTAAGAGGGGAGCTCGGTCGGAGTGGTAACCGGTTATCGATTTAGGTCGCCGACCCCTGAGGTCATGCAGCCCCCGAGTGGTGCGTGGGGACTGAGGGTGCAGTCGCCACGCACCGCTTGAGCTCATGGCGGATGTGCAATTTTTTCGAAAAGGAACTTTATGCTTTCGAGGATAAGGGTGGATTAACTCGCCTTGAGGACCGCGCCGCCTTCGGGACTGGTGTCGGGCGCTTCGTCTTCCGCTCCGTTATGCGACTCTACGATGCCGTCTTCCGCGCCTCCACATCGCTTGCCTATAAAAGGAGAGGCGCGTGCGCCATTCTCGTGTGCCATGGCGGACCACAACGCTCGGCTTCACGAGGAGGTAGCCGCCACCGCACTGGTTGCGGGAGGTGGCGGATGCCGAGGCTGCGGTATTCGTGAGGACGTCTGGCGAGTCGGCGTCCTCGTCGTCGGCGTTCCTCGGCAGCGAAGCGAGGCGCCATTATTGCGGCGGTGGTAGAGAGGCACGCCTTGTGTTTCGGCAGGGCGCGCACCAAGATCGCAATGGGCGGTTCGCTCTTGGTTGGGGCGATGTTCCTCCATAGATAAATAAAGTGTTCGGGTTTCTTTTTTCGTCTCTTTTCGCTCCTTCTTCTCTTTTTGTGTTGAGATCTAGCCCTCGTTCTTTCGCACGTGATCAAAGGAGGACAGCTTCGGGACCTCTGCTTTCGGGGCGGAGGTCGTAGTGCTCCCGATCAGCAAAACGAGAGAGGTTCGAGAGAGAGAGAAAAAACCACTTGGTCGGTCGTCCGACTGCTGCAGCTTTCTTTGCTTGAGTGTTTTTCGCATGGTACAAAAAGAGGAGAGGGGCCGACTATGGATAGAACCTTCTCAGCTTCTCTATGTTCCAGGCGTTTGTCACGAGATTCCCTTCGGTGTCCTTGAGGCGGAAAGTGCCGGGTCGGAGGACTTCCGCGATGGTGAAAGGGCCCTCCCAAGGCGGGGAGAGCTTGTGCCTCGCCCTTCGCGGATTGGACTTGGCGCGACACTAAGTCGGCCGACTTGAGCAATGGCCGCGGACCCATCGGTGTGGTAGCGGCGCAACGCGCTGGCGATATTTTGCCGATCAGTAAGACCGCGACGTCTCGAGCCGTCGAGTCGGTCGAGGTCATCTTCTTTGTTCCTCGATTGCCGTCTTGTTGTTGTAGTTACGCACCCTTGGTGCGCCGTACTCAAGGTCGGTCGGGAGGACGACCTCGCCCGAACACCAAGAAAAGGAGTGAACCCGGTCGGCCGGTCGGGCGTGGTTCGCAGACTCCAAAGCACGGCGGTAGCTCGGCGGCCCATCGTCCGCCGAATTTCTTGATCGGTGAAGATTCGCGCTTGAGTCCTTGGAGGATCATGCCGTTGGCTCGCTCGGCTGTCCGTTGGCTCGAGGTGTGCCCGCTGCCGCCCGATCGACTCGGATGTTGAAGTTGTCGCAGAACTCGAGGAACTCCTTTCCGTGAAGCTGCGTCCGTTGTCGGTGATGATGGAGTTGGGCACCCAACCGGTAGACAATGTCGCGGAAGAAACTTGCCGCTACCGACGTGATCTTTGCCAATGGCTTTGCTTCAATCCACTTTGTGAACTTGTCTACTGGCGACAAGCAAGTGAGTGAAGCCCCGGCGCCTTTTGAAGGGTCCGACCAGGTCGAGCCCCAAACCGCGAAGGGCCATGTGATGGGGATCGTCTGCAGGGCTTGCGAGGAAGATGCGTCTGCTGGCGAAGAATTGGCATCCTTCGCAGTGCGGACAATCTGGGTCGCATCTGCTACTGGCGGTCGGCCAAGAGAAACCTTGCTCGGAAGGCCTTTCCTACCAGGGACCGCGGCGCGCATGGTGCCCGTGACACCCGTCGTGGATGTCCTGCAGAAGGTGCTTCCCTTGTCGGTCGAACGCGCCACGAAGGATTCGGACGGGCTCCTCTTGTAGAGGCGCCGATCGGGGCGAAAGACTTAGCCCGCCGAGCGAGGCGCCGAGCCTCGGTGGTATCGGCGGAGCGACCCGCTTGTCAACCGATCGACAAGCGGTCGCCTCGATCGGTTTCGATGCTCAGACGCCCAAGTCCGACTCCAGCGGGTGGGCATCTCGACCAGAAGATCGATGGGGCCGCCCGCCTTTGAAGTCGGCGGCGCCCTCGACTCGGGTCCAACCGGATTGATGGGTCACGAGGTCGGAGACGAAGATTCCAGTGGGGAACCGGCCTTCCGGAGGCGAGGTTGGCGAGGAGTCGGCTTCACCGTTGTAGCGTCGGTAGCTATGATGGAGCTCGAAACCCTTGAACTTCTCCTCGAGCTTGCGGACCTCCAGCGATGGCGGCCATCCGAGCGTCCACGGGGCTCGGTGGCTTTCATCACTTGGTCGACGACCAGCTTGGAGTCGCCGTGAACGTTGAGCCGTCGTGCGCCAGTCGGCGCGATCCGAAGGCCGTTGGCGAGGGCTTCAGACGGCGACATTGTTGGTGGCATCGAAAAGTAGTCGTATGGCATACCGGAGCTTGTTGCCGAGTGGGAGATAATGACGACTTCGCCGCCCCGTTCTTGGTGTAAGACCCATCGAAGTACATCGTCGATTACTCGGGTCCTCGGCCGCGCGAGGACTTGCGCCTCGGTCCACTCGGCGACAAAGTCCGCCAAGACTGGGACTTGATCGCCGTCCTGGGACGTCACGATATGTCGAGGCCGTTGAGCTCGAGAGCCCATTTGGCGATCCTTCCGTAGCGCCGCGGTTGTGGACGACTTCTCCGGCGGTGAGGAGGTTACCACGGAGATGGGGTGTCGATCGAAGTAATGGGCAAGCTTCCTCTTGGTGATGAGCACCGAGTACAATAACTTCGTATCGAGGATATCGGACCTTTGTTTCGAGAGCACCTCGGCCGAAGTAGACCGCCTCTGCACCTTGAGAACGCGGCCTTCCTCCGCTCGCTCCACAACAAGTGCCGCTACCGACGACTGAGTCGTGGCGGCGATGTAGAGGAGCAAAGGCTCCTCGCGACTCGGGCGACCTGGGCCGGAGGTGAGGTCGAAAGACCTTTAGTCGACTAAAGGCTTCACGAGCCGTTGGTCGAAAAAAATGGTCGGACTTCTTCATCGGCTTGTAGAGTGGCATTCCTCGTCACGAGGCGGAGATCTGGCGACTTAGTGCCGCGAGGCATCCCATCGACCTTTGAACTCCCTTGGATCGTTGATTGGCCCCATCCTTGCGATAGCGGAGATCTTATCTCGGTTGGCCCGATCTGCGCCGGAGACGATGAATCCCACAACTTGCCCTTGGGGACCCGAAGACGCACTTCGGGGTTGAGCTTTATGCGAAACCGTCGGAGGTTCGCAAAGTCTCCTCCAGGTCGGTGATGAGGTCATCGGCCTTCCTGGTTTTGACAACGATGTCGTCGACGTAGGCCTCGATGTTACGGCCAATTTGGTCTGAAAAACATGCCTGCATATGGCCGATACGTGGCGCTGCGTTTTTCAGACCAAAAGGCATCGTGACGTAACAGTACGAGCCGTACGGGGTGATGAAGGAGGTCGCGAGCTGATCGGACTCCTTCATCGCAATCTGGTGATAGCCCGAGTAGGCATCCAAAAAGGAAAGGGACTCGCACCGGCGGTGGAGTCCACGACACGGTCGATGCGAGGTAATGGGAATGGATCTTTCGGACAGGCCTTGTTGAGACTCGTGTAGTCAATACACATTCTCCATTGCCCGACTTTTTCTTTACAAGGACGGGATTGGCGAACCACTCGGGTGACGCACCTCCCTTACAAAACCGGGCGCCAAAAGTTTGGCGATCTCTTCCCAATGGCCCGTCGCTTCTCTTCGTCGAAGCAGCGCAGCGGCTGGGCGGTCGGTGCGGATCCTGGTCGAATGTTCAGGAGTGCTCGGCGACCTCCTTCGGGACTCTGGCATGTCCGAGGGTCTCCAAGCGAAGACGTCTCTGTTTGAATGGAGGAAGTCGACGAGCTAGCCTTCCTATTTGGGTGTGAGGGCGGCCCCGATCCGCACGGTCTTCGCAGGATCTACGGGATCAACAGCGACCTCCTTCGTGTCCTCCGCGGACTTGAAAGAGCTAGGCCCTGACTTGCTGGAGTCAGGGGCGGATCCGACGGCCTTCTCCTCGAGCCGAGCGAGCTCGGCGAAGCGACGATCGCCGAGGCCAGCTCGCACCGCTTTCGCCTTGATTGTAGGCGTAGTGGAAAGATGTGGCCACGGTGATGACACCTTGCGGCCCTGGCATCTTTAGCTTGAGGTAGGTGTAATTGGGGACCGCCATGAACTTCGCGTAGCATGGTCGCCCCGAATGGCGTGGTAGGAGCCGGGAAGTCCACAACCTCGAAAGTGAGGCTCTCGGTGCGGAAGTTGTCCGGCTCCCAAAGGTGACGGCAGCCGACTGCTCGAGGGTGGGCCTGTTGGCACTGCACGACGCCGTGGAAGGGCGCCTTGCTCGGCCGGAGGCGGAGCGGGGACCCTAGGGCATCCAGGGTCTCAACATACATGATGTTGAGATCGGCCGCCGCCGATCCATGAGCACCTTGGTCAGCGCCGTCCCACGATGGGGTCGACGACGAGCGGGTAGCGTCCGGTGCGGGATGTGGTCGGGGTGGTCGGTCCGGTCGAAGGCGATCGGGCATTCCGACCACCTCAAGTAGCGGGCACGCGGGGTAGCCGTGTGGACCTCTCGGCGGGCGAAGCCAATGCCGCTTGTCGGCGTAGCACTCCTCCTCCGAAGATCATGAGGCAACCGCCGAGTGCGGGAACTCGTCGGCCGGCTCATCGCCCTTTACCCCGCGTCGGGCGCTGGTCGCGCTTCTTCCCTTTCCCCGTGACGCCGTGGGGTTCCGGAGAGGAAGCGCTCAGGACCTCGCAGTCCGATACTTGTGTTTGACGGGATAGTCGTGGTTCTGCACGGACTATCCATCAATCTCGAATCGGTCGGGCGTCTGCCGAGCCTTTGCTTAGCGGAGTCGGTCGGCGGCGGCGACCATTCGACCTTCGCGCCTCGCTTCCCCTTCCGCTTCCTTTTGTCGAGGCGGTCGAGGCGCCGGCTCAGGTTTGTCTTGTGGGCCGTCTTCCTTTCGAAGATGGCCCCCACGGCCTCCTCGCCGGGCGTGGTTGGTGGCGATGTCGAGGAGCTCCTTGGTGGTCCGGCTTCGCAGCCCAACTTGTGGACCAGGGCCTCGTGACGTGGTGCCGTAGATGAAACGCCGACGACGGCGTCGGCGTCTCGATGTCGGGGAGCTCATTGCCTTCTTTGGGAGAAGCGGCGGATGTAGTCGGAGGGTCTCACCGCCGCTTGTAGCTCTTGAGATCCCAGAGTTGCCAGGGCGCTTGTACGCGTGCCACTGGAAGTTTTCGACGAAAAGGTTCGTTCGCCAGTCGGCCCACCGCCGATGGTATCTGCGGGCGGTACTCGAGCCATGCTCGAGCCGAGTCCGCAAGATAGATGGGGAAATCTTGGATAACGAAGGAGTCGTCCGTTGCTCCCACTCGACAGCGTAGCCGATAGTCTTCTAGCCAGACACTGGGGTTGGTAGCCCCTGTGTACTTGGCTATGTTGGTCGGAGCCCGGAATCTGACCGGGAAGTCGGCGTTGCGGATGCGGCGGGTGAACGCGCGCGGCCCAGGACCGTCGAATCCTGGGTCGGGATGATTGCGTCGCCCGCTATCGGCAACTTGCGAGGGTGCTGCCGCGTCGGTAGCTCTCCTTCGCGCCTCGAGGGTGGTGCGGAGATCATACTTGTCCCCCAGGCGATGGCGCACCGGGGTGTATGATGCCTGGGGGAGTTCGTGGCGGGCCGCTGTCTTGGCTGAGCTCGCCGACCCTGTGAGGAGTGGCCCAGCGGTGGCGCCCGTCACGGGAGCTAGAACCTTGGCGTCTTGAACGACGGCGACGCTCTACGATCCGGAGGTTACGGTAGGTGGCCTTGGCTTCAGGCTCCGTTGGCTCGGCGGCGACGGGAGCGGCATTGCCGCAGCGGCGGCAATGTTACGGTTGGCATGAGGGAAGAAACGAAGGTCGTTCGCTTCCTCGGCCAATTGTCGATACACTGGCCAGGCGCGCGGAGGTCAGTGGTGGCTAGGCCGACGGCGCTCGATTCGCCTGGAGCTTATCGAGCTCGGCCTTCCGGGCTTCTAACTCCTCGCTGCCGGAGGTCGTGAAGCGTTAGGTGTCTTGTCGCGTCGTCTTCCGCCGGGATTCCTCGCCGCTTGCCGTCGCGGGAGGAGGGTCCCGATGGTAAGGGGTGGAGGATGGCTCCGCCGCACCGTCATATTGCACTTCGCAGTGTAGGCCCTTCGAGGGGCACACTCCTTGTCGAGCTAGAGCCATGGTCGGAGGAGTCCGCCAACAGGTCGTGGAGGAAGCCGTGCCAGAATCGCCATGGCCACGAGTTGTGAGCTCGTGGAGGGTGGTTCCGCCGCTCGTCGCAGTGCGTAGGCGGTGTCGCCAGGAGCAATGCCGGCGCGCGTCGGGCCCGCCCGTGCGGCCCATGCAGGGGCCTCGAGGCTGAGGTTGCTGAGGACGTCAGTAATCGCATCCAGGCTCGCGGAGGGCGTCTGGTCCCGGACGGCAGCGGGGACGAGGACAAGCTCCCCCGCCGTAGTGACGATGAAATCGAGGGCGCCGAAGCGGATCCAGCCCCTCGACATCGGCGAATCGTAGTGGGAGGAAGCCATCAGGGAGGAAAATGGGAACCCGAAGATGAGGATGTCGGTGAAGACGCGCGAGAGCCCCTACCTGGCGCGCCAGCCAGCCGGTGTTTCGTGCACCGGCAATACGAAATTTATGGTCGGATGGGTCGCGCGCTCCCTCTCCCGAATGGTCGACTCAAGGAGCCGAGAAGATGTATCTTGGTTCTGGCGAGAATGTCCCTACTCGATTCGTGCGGTGTGGATGTATTGATCTTTGGGAGATGGACAAGGGGTGTACAAGCGAGGCGGACGGCCTACCGTCCGATCCCTTGATGTGTTCGCTAGGGAGTTGAAGCTACCTAGAAGACTGCTTTTCTCCGCTCCCCTCTCTCTCGGCCCTGCCTCTCCTTATATAGACGGAGGAGGCAAGTTACACGGAGTTGTGAAAACTACGAGGAAAGGGGCCTGCACGTCTTGACGCCTGTCTGATTTCTGTCTTGTCCGACCCCTGCCCGTCCCGAGGCGGGTTGGTGGTTCTGCGGGCGCATCCGCGTAGTCTTTGTCTGGGTGGCGTGTTGCGTGGTGCTCTTGTCGGCCTCGGTGGCTTTAATGGCGCTTGACTTTGCTTTGGCCTCGGAGTGGGCGTACTCCTCTGCGGTGTGCCAGCGACGGGGCGGGGCTTGACTTCTTCGGTGGCTCTTCCGACCTTGGGAAGGAGCCGCCTACCCGTCTGCAGACGTCGAGGGGCAGCTGCGCGCAAAGCGGCCGCGACAACTGGCGTGGCCTGGCTCGTCTTGTGGTGGAGCTTGAGCTTCAATATTTTAGGCGGCGCGCTTGCGCAATGTCGAACCGAGAATCCGCCGGCCGTCAGGGTCGGCCCGTCTGGTCGGGGCTCGTTCCCCACGGCCCAAGTACCTTTCGGTGGTGCTGGGCCTTCGTCGTGATAGGTCAGCCCGTTCGTGCTTCCGGGCTGATGGGGGTACCCATGGCATGGGTACTCGTCAATATGGATAACTTTTTTCATGAACCATCTCATATATATAGACTGTAGCACTTAGTACAAACAACCAAACACACCCTAAGTTGCGGTCACGAAGCGGGTCCCACACTTACCCAATATTACATCTATTTGTGGGGAAGATTTGGAGCCCAACAAGACTAGCCACATCACTCCCTAACTTTTTGCAAAAAAGCCACTCGGCTTCCTCCAAATTACAGATAGGTTCCTATAAAATTACAAAAAAAACCCTCATTATTTTTTTATATTTTTTCCCCAAACTTGTGAGGGTAAAAACTATTTTTTTTCAAAATAGACCATGTGTTTTTTCGAATAACATTTAGGTCCCTCCTTCGTTATTTTACGAAAAAAAACTCCCGTGGAATACAAATCTCGAACGAGCCCTTTTCTAATTTTTCAGAGTAGCGCTTAGGTCCCAAAAAAATACGAACATGCCCCTGTTCCTTGTGTCCAAGTCATTTCTCCGTTTTTCTTGAAAAAAATAATTTCGTCAAAAAAATGTGTACAGCTCTATCTCTAGAGTTTTTTTTTTTTGCAATTCAGTCTATAATATTTTCCAAAACATGTATTATTACTCGGTTAACGCATAGGGTGTTAAACTCAGCAAAAGAGGGTTCTTTCTCCGTTTTTCTCGGGAAAAACAAAGTCGTCAAAAGAAATATATGTACAGCTCTATCTCTGTATTTTTTTTTTTTTTTGCAGCTCGATCTCTAATATTTTTCAAAACATGTATTATTTATAGCTCGATCTCTAATATTTTTCGGAACAAGAAATATGCATACAGCTGTATCTCTAGAGCTTTTTTTGCAACTCGATCTATAATATTTTTCGAAACATATATTATTACCCGGTAAACGTATAGAGTGCTAAACTCGCCAAAAGAAGGTTCTTTCTCCGTTTTTACTCGGAAAAAAAATCGTCAAAAGAAAATGTGTACAACCATATCTCTATAATTTTTTTGGCAACTTAAAATCTAATATTTTTCAGAACATATATTATTCTCTCCTTTTTTTTTCCAAAAAAACCGTTGTTACGCAAATTCGTCGATGGCTCCTACCTAGCGTATTTCACACGACGCTCAGATTCTCCTACTTTTTTTTTTAGAAAAAAAAAAAACTGGAATCAAATTTCACACGACGCGACAACGCCCGCGACCCTGCCTAGTTGCCCATTAATTTGAGACGCGGCCTTTGGGCGCCAACTCCAAGCTACAACCGTGATCCCAGCAGGCGAGCACCTGCCTGGAAGTGGGAGGTGCTGTCAAAAATGGTGAGGTTATCTGGTGGAAATGGAGGCGGCCATTACTAAGGATAGGTAAGCTTGGCCTTTGCCAATGCCAATGGAGGCCACCTTGGCGCTCGGACTGTGCATGAAGACGAAGGAATCGTCGCCTGATGGGAGAAGCGGCGGCAGAGACGATGACATGTTTCCTCCGAAGCGAACAGAAAATGAGCTGCCTGATGATTTTTCGTTTGTTCGTCTTGTCCACATGTGTACAGCCAATGCAAAACAATCAAACAAGCTTCCTGCAATGGAAGCCAAGGACTTCAGACGAATTCGTCGTTGGATGTCAGAATCAAGAAGCTTCTTCCTTCCTAAATCTTTCGGAAGATTTTAGTTTGATCGTGCCAGACAGGACACAACATGACGGCACAGGGGTGAACAATGACCATAACGCTGTGATCATGATCGCTTCATGAACAAGATTTAGGAAGGGGCCTTGAGCACTCTAAGAAAGCTGCATTTTTCTATAGCAATACGGCTGAACTTCACAGTATATGACAGGCATAGTTGTCACGATGGTCCAGCTAGGCGCGGAGCCTAGACGATGGAGCATCAAACAGCAGTAGCAAGCATCGGCAGCAACGGCGAAAGAGAGGAAGTGCAGAGGAGCACTCACCTAGCGAAAGAACGGAGAGGCGCGGCGGAAGATCGGAGAGGGGCGACGACATATGCGAAGGCAGAACCGGTGCTCTTTCAGTCTCCCCTCCCGGTGCTCGCCGAGCAGCGACCACGGCGACGCCCAGCAAACCCATTTGGTCGCCCAAAGAGCTCCGGCCTAGGCGATGCGCCAAGTCGTCCCCCTCCACGCGACTGAATGTCTAGGCGTGACAACATAGATGTCAGGCTAATCCATATAACTGCAACATCCAACATTCACTTCTTTAAAGAATGGTTACATGACAAGGAAACATCTGAGTACATATGTTCGACTTATGCAAAGCCTCGTAAGAACCTCTCTGGTGTACAGAAAACCTGACAAAAAATTTAGACCACACAACACTGAAGTTTTGATTTTTTTTTCCCGTGAGATCACCCAACAAGCCGGAGCAAGGGTGCTTAACGGTCCCTGTTAGCAGCAGATCATGTTTTATAGGATTGTACACAGAAGCTTGCCTCTTCTTAAGTTATTTACCTTAAACTACCACATAAACCTTTGTGTTCCGGGCTCATGTTCCCAATGGAATGGTCTGAATAGAAACATCGCCAGAGTGAACAAGTCAAGAGCAGCATAGAGAAACCCCAAAGCGAGCAATTTGCCATTGCCAATTACTGGAGAATTAAGAACCAGTATGACCAATGGAATTGTGTAGTATCTGAATTCGATCAATGGGGCAGGAACGAGAACTAGGGCAACTGAGAAAACAAAGGACAGCACCCAAATCCTTGTCTGCGATTTCCCTGTGATACGAGAAGATAAGAGATTTCAGTTTATTGTACTCTTCAAAATAGTCAAATTTTTTTTCTAATTTTATGTGACAAAGTTTACCTAAGATGTTGATAATTGAAAACCATGAGTACACATAAAGTGGAATCAAAATGTATTTCATCATCAAGTGAGCTTGTATGACCTTCCTCCAGATATAGAAGGTGAAGTGCCTATTGTCAGCAAGGAGATATGGATGAGCCATACTGCACCAGAAGATGTGGTCATTAGGGTTCGGCAAACACACAAAAGACAAAGAACATCATTGTTTAAGACTTTAAGTAGAAGAGAAAAGTGGAAAAAGTCAAGGATCTTCTCAAGTATGTTTGACTGCAGCCGGGGTTCCCCAACTACATACCAAGCGTTGCTAAGCTGAACATGTGCAGTTGCTTCACACTTAGCTTCAGCTTTGATTTTAGCAAAATAGCGACTCAGCATTAACACCAGTCTCTCAAGGTTTGGCACAAAAGTGATTTTAGCAGTGAATACTTGGAGCAAACTAAACACGAAAGAGGAGCACAGGTAACAAACCTGAAGAAATGTACAGCAAAGAAGCTTAAACCAAGAGCCATCAACATTGCCAGAGAACTGTAGGTTTTGTTCTTTCTACACCAGCGGAATAGGTCTGATACTCGGCTGGGAGTAAAATGCCATGGTAGGAGGGCAGCAGCTGACACTAGACCAAAGTACAGCAATTGTGCAAAGTGTGGTGAAACAACATGAGCTTCCTTAGCACCTGCATCACTCAAAGCAAGGGTGTGTGTTTAGTTTTTATGGCTTATTTAACAAACTGCTAAGCCCTATGAAGTACTTAAAAGGAGCAATTAAACATATAATAATCTACCTAGTACTATGCCACCATTCCAGATTATGAATGCAACAAATACCACCAGAACCGTTGCAAATGGTGTAAAAGTAATTAAAACTTTACACTTTGAATTCCATAACTTGAAGCTGATGTCCCATATTTCCTCTGTAAAACCTGCACATCACTCACATACGTTGGATATGGTGTCAAAAAGATTGCACATAAAGTTTGAGTCTTTGAGATCACATGAATGCACTAGAATTTCCATCTTTTGCACAAACAGCCATTTATTGCATTCAGAATAGACCATATAAACTGAGAAAAGGTTGAATTGAGTGTTCTAGTAACATAAATAAAAAACTATCAAGCGTATCATAAAAAGATTTATTTTCAACCTCAACAATCTTGGATGGATGTTTACATTATTTCATAACCCAAATGTCTAAGGAAAATAGAAGTTAAGCACCACCTAGTGAATCCCAAAAAAGCAAAACAAGAAGCTTGCATTTAAAGCTGTAAACGTAAATTTCTTAATTAAAACAGCTGGAGTACTTACTGGTGTACAGTTTAGTAGATTCCGAAGCAACTCCCCTCTTACTTACGGGACTACTAATTCGCCGTCTTCTCAAACCCGGAGCACTGACATTGTTATCCCTGTCAGAAACCTTTTTGTTTGACTTATCTGTTAGTTCACTGTTCTCAGGAGAAATGTAGTCCTTGAGATAAAGATCTTGTACATATGAAATGGCTCCATTGGCAGCAAAAAACAGCATCCATATTACGTTAGTCTGCCGGAAAAGTATTGAGAAAGCACCAAACTGCAGGCCAAAGGAATGCACTTAAATTCATGGTGACCAACAGATTTATGAAGAATATCCATAACACATCTAATTCCATGTTCCTAATCTGCAAGTTTAAGTGTGGCAGACTGCCTACGATTCAAGCTAGCTAAAAAGAAGCTTATGTTGTGAACACAACAATGATGTATAAGTTACCACAAAATGACACCTTGTCTCACAGAAATCTATAAAGCGCTTAGTTCAAATACTCACCATTGCACTGACCCAAAACCGTTTCTTCAAGCAGGACAGGTACATCGCAAGAACTGCGGCTAATGATGCGACATCAGTATAATAGAGAAAGGAAAAGAACCAGTGAACAGGATACAATGCTACAAGAATAGCATACGCAGTTGCCTTCCTCTTGCCAATTCCTGGCTTGACACACAAAAGTAGATCATGGACAAGAACACCGCAGACCATTGCCATTATAACATTAGTTGACCGGAGAAGTGCTGTGGTGCAAAGAGTATCAAATGCCTCTGCTACCCTAGTAGCCCATGCACCGGGAAACAAAGAAGCAACATATGCTAGTGAAACATAGTACCTGCAAAATTGCAGAGAACAGTCCATCACGAGGCAAATTTGAGGTTGAAGAAATGAGGAATTGTCGAAACTCACAGGCCAGGAGGGGTGGTGATCATGGGATCCCATGTTAAGAAATCTCTAAGGCAATAACGCTGCGCCTGGGGAACATGGAAGATCTCATCCTAAACACAAAGAAATAGGTTAAAGTGGTACTGATTACAGAATAATGCTGCCATGCTTTATTTGGAAACATTTGGTGCTGTGATGTCTGCATTTTAAGAATAAGAATATGGCGAGATTAGACAAAGGTACAGATCTTAGAGTAGTTCTGAATCAATACAGAGATCTTGCAAAAGCTCTAGCTACGCCTCACGCCTGCTTGCCAATTTTTAAAATTTTCTAGAGAAATCCAATTTCTGGATAGCTATAGCTCATGAAACTCAATCCAAATCAGATACTCATGTTTTCCGCACGTAAACAGTTGTTTAAAGTATTAATGCAAATGTTCTACAAAGAGGATCTTTGTTTCCCATTAGCACTTCTGCCAGATAGCTAGATTGTCCTAACAGTTCACTATTTTCCATCAGCAACATCTAAAGCAAGTGACATGGCTAGTTGAAAATCTTCCTCGTTTGGCCAGTTCAACAGTAGACAGGCATAACCGGTGAAGAGAGGACTCACCATGTAAGGGTCGGGCACGATGGAGTCGACCAAAGCGGCGATCGGGATCGCCCACGCGGCCACCGCCGCTGCGACGGCCAGTCTCCCCATTCCCCGAGACGGGCTACCCACAACGCTTGGGTTCTTCAGAAACCTCAATTCAGTGGCAGGCCCCCCGCTTCAGATCCAGTTCGGCCTGGGGGGCACAGAGCTTAACGCACGAATCCTCCGTCCTCACGAGGTCATCGGAGGGGACGCAGAAGGCCACGGCGCTGGGACTCGGGAGCAGTTTCGCCGGCGATACGACACGACGGGTGGGGCGGCTTCTATGCTGCTGCAGCGCGGCGGTGCCGTGGTCTCGCCGGAGCGCGCAGCAATCGTTGGTGGTCCCCGGCTCGGTGTTTGTGTTGGCCCGTCTCGGCCCGACTCAATTGTTCGTGGTAAACAGGGCTGAATCGGCCCATGAATCTGACATACCAGCCCACTGGCCCAATCCAACAGCCGTCCGGTTCCTCTCGAACGTGAGAGGACGAGGCCTGATTAGTTGCGCTTAGATCTCTATCCTTCTGATAACCCATTCTCCCTAAAGAGTCGTTAGCACGAAGACGCCGGCGAGCGGCTCCGGCGATCACTCCACGCTGACGTTCTGCGGCCTTCCATCTCCCCTTTCATGTGAGCACCTCCTACTCTTCTTCTTCTTCTTCTTCTCCGTCTCATGGTTGGTTAGTTTCGGATGGGTTAATTTAGCCTTCAATTAATCGGCGGCGAAGAGTGAATGGAAGGGAAGCTTTATTTCGTTCAATTTTAGGATAGTTTGTTATCCATGGGTGTAATCAGGCCATAACTTGTTGTTCGTTGGAGAGCTTGCGCAAAGACTCGCCAGTAGGAAGAGGATGACTGGCTGACGAACCATACTCGGCGAGACCCATGGGGGCTAGAGGATGAGCAAGCTTCGAAGTTGCTAGATCTAGCGATGCCAATGGGGTGAGAAAGAGGATGCAGTGAAGGTGCAAGATCTACAGTCTAAATGAGTGAAAGTAAAGGGAGCACGAGTACCGACCATTGCACTAGTTTTAGCTAGACACTGAATCTTGGCAAAGCCACAGGAGCACGAAGGGACGACTGTAGCAGTGCAAAAAAAAAAAAACGCGGCACAATTTTCCTGGCAAGCGTTTTCTTCATTTCTTTTATTGCTTGAGACTTTCTTATATCACTCGTGGCATCCACAAAGGAGACATCTGATTGTAGCATATATTCCAAATCCTATTTAGGCTGGCATTCACCATCTTGCCACCAGTTGCTACAACCAATAGCAGCTAAAAACCTAGAACTTCCTGTACCGGACTTGGTTTAGCCATGGCTTCAACTCCAATCACAACTCACCCAGGCTTGAGAAGCATGTTTTTGGGGCTGTTAAAAGTTTTGTTCTACTCTGAGCAGAGCAAATGTATAAATTTTAGTAACTGAACTAGATAAAAACCTGTGAATGTTCTCCTTTTGAAATATAAAGTTTGCACAGACTCCAGTCTCTACCATCTATGCAAATTGGAGTTACTTCACTAAACTATGATTTTTATACAAAAAAAAAACTCCGATTTTTATAGGAACACCAAGTGTTATAGAGTTATTGGGTACCAAAACGACTTGAGTAAAAAACAGCAACAGAGCCCTAACTAAAATACATGACCCAACAAAAATGACATCATAAAGTTGCAGCTAAAGTAAGCCCCCCTACTACCCTAGTACAAAGCAACAGAAGAAATGCACATCAGTTACAGATAAGACTAACTATGGATTTGCAGACGGATATGCTAAGTAATGAGATAAAAAAAGTAGTTTTATCTGGCTTGGTCAGCTGTTAATCGTTTGATCATTCTTGGTTTTGAATGCATAATGCTATCCTTGTGGAGCAACTAGGATAGTGGGATGCATTAATTTTTGCTGATGAATATGTTTTTACGTTGAACTATCTTTCCCACCAACTATCAAACATTGTTAATATTCTTTTGGTTGCAACATCTGAAGATTGCTGTCAGAGCGAAAAGTCCTAAGTGTTGGTGGAAATGGCAACTACAGCATGCTTCATGATTGTAAGTAAGAACGACATCCCAATCTATGAGGCAGAAGTTGGATCCGCACCGAAAGTATGTATCTCACACTTCATTTCATTCTATCTATTACATTGAGCTATTTTTATAATATTGCATTCTTGCCGCAATATGAACCATTTCGTTTTGTTAATGTAATATGTTAAAAATGTCTCTTGGAAATAGTTAGAGAGGTGCTTCTATGCTCTTCCTTTTTAAAGTTGCACAAATATTAAAGCACGAATGAAGGGTAAATGAGGATTACTTACCCCTTCGTTTGCTTCAAGATTTGTGCAACTTGTATTAGGAGGAAGAGCATAGAAGCACCTCTCAGTTAGTTAATGGATGAACATAGATCATGTTGGGTCAGGATCTTGATTGCTATCCCCTGTAGAGGAAAATCTAAAATGTCCAATGGAATTCTGTAAGTGTAGGGTATCACTGTATATACATCCTTGCCGTCTTTTTTATATGCTTAATGGCGTGTTGTGCTCATTATAGTGCGCCCCTCCTTGTCCTTTTTTTAGATATCCTCCTTGTCAATTATAATAATTACATTTGTTCCTAGGAAATTTAAGCGTTCCTATATGACAGTGTTAATCGTTGTACATTTATATGTTGGAACGCTCGTGGAATGGGATTTTTTCCCCCCGGATTGACATAGGCATACTGAATTACTAATGTGTATGTCTATTCTGCCATGTACTTTCTGTGGCAGAAAGAAGATCTGGCCTATCGCCATCAGTTCATCCTGCATGCTGCATTAGATGTCGTTCAGGACCTAGCATGGACCACAAGTGCTATGTTAGTATCTATTGGTTGTGTAAATTGGATGTAGGATACACCCAAAAAAATTGTTTGTAATTTGGCTGTAGGATACATCCAAATTTATCACAGCCCAATATTACTCTTCTAATATTTTTTACATTGTTTACCTCATCTAACCCTTCCTACATTTCATTTTATTTTGTCAGGTTCCTGAAGTCAGTTGATAGATTCAATGACCTTGTGGTGTCTGTTTATGTAACTGCAGGTCATATCCTTTATAGTGATGATGACGGTTCTTTTTTATTGTGTTACATGACAATGAATATATCTTATTGTCTTCGTTTTGAATGCTCCATCGTTACAATATTATTGTTTTCTTTAACTGCAAGTCTGGCACATACTAGATTCATGTTGCTTCACGATTCACGTAGTGAGGATGGGATAAAAAGCTTTTTTCAAGAGGTTCATGAACTTCACATCAAGGTAAGACGATTATCTGTCATTTACAATCAGGATAACTCTCATTGCATTTTAGATCAATAAATGCTGAATTAAGTCTACATTCGAACAGTTGAACGTCAATTCTCAAGCCATGTATGTTAAATGGTGATGCCTCTCCGTATATTTTTTTCTTTGTTGGTAAACATAATTTTCGGCATTAGTTTATTATCTTTTTTATTCTTTTATCAGTGTGTTCTTTCTGTGTCAACGTGATGGAACTTGTCCTCTAGTTTGTAAATAGGCAAGTGATGGGTGCATGATATTGGCTCGAAAGTCAAAATTGCATGGGTTGTTTTTTAGTTCCATAGCTTGCAAAGTTGCTTGCTGATGCATAATAGTTCACAATTTCCCATTAATTACGAGATGTGTCTGCAGCTTCCAATCAAGAAGTTCCTAGTTCTGCCTATAAATCTTGATATAATAAAATCATCTTACAAATGTTCTATTGTGCAGATATTCCTCAATCCCCTCTATCTGCCTGGCTCCCGCATCACATCCTCTCATTTTGATACCAAGGTCAGGGCTCTTGCAAGGAAGTATCTGTAGTGCGCGGTCATGGAGATTTAATAAGCTTCACGGCCTAATGCAGAAACAGGCAACAGAAGAGGCAAAATACTTTGTTTTAGCTCCAGTTCTTTTCCTGCCATTACTCTACACCTGATATACGCTAAAATGGGATGTCACTCAACTATGCAGATCTAGGGCACAAACCGGGGCACATTTTCGCTTCTCCTTTGACTTTTAACCCGTGTTAATGAATCACGACTTTTTTGAGAATTTACTCCTGGTTTGTCTTAAAGAGTCTGGCGATTCAACTTCAATGTGTTGTGCTGTACATGGCACAAATCTGGAAGAAAAAAATGTATAATCCCCATATAGCATGGAAGCATTCTATTGATTTCCTATCCTCGTCCTGCTCTGTGGCTAAAACACTCGAGGACAGTTGTGTATTGTACCTTTACCTTTGCATTGGTCGATCAGATCTGACCTTTCACCGGAGCTGTATCCCGCGACACCCGTGTATGCACTATGCGGAAAGGTTACAGGATACGCTGTGTGAAATACCACTATGTTTAACGCATGGGTATCTGTACGAGTGAGATCTGATAAGTACAGCTCCACTACAGAGAAGGTCGAGTTTTATGTGTCACATACACTTAGTTCTTTTCACCCTTTCTGCCAGTCTCGAGCAGGGGTCCAAATTTCGGCGAAATTCGGCGAGATCCCGACGAATTCTCGGATTTCGGACCCCTCCGAGATTCAAAATCCCGGAAAATTCAAAAAATTTAAAAAAAATTCAAATCTCGGATTTCTCGGCGAGATCTCGGCAATTTCGGGCGAAATCTCGGCAATCTCGGGCGAGATTTGGTACTTTTTTGCCGGATTTTGATTTTTGTGCATTCTATTTGCTTGGGTTTAGGATCAAGATCATCCACAAAAAATTTCAAAATTTTTTAACATGTTTTTAACCATTTTTTGGTCGGTTCAATATGTCGGTTAGGACTTTTCGAATTTTTTAAATTTTTTCAAGATTGATTATCTTCTGAAAATTTTATGGGAATATTATTGATGTGTTAGGACCATTCACAAAAAATTTCAAAATTTTCTAAAGTGGTTTGAACTTTTTTTAATACATAGGAACTTTTCTAGTGCATTGAAACAGCAGAGAGAAATGATATCTGATACTGACATTGATAGTTAGAATCAATCATGTATACTATGAGAGAGAAGTGGAGTGGAACTAGTGGTACAAACCTACTACAAAATTATTGAATGACATATATTGAAAAACAAAATTTAAAACCTAAGATAACATGTGTATTTATAAATGGAGTACAAGATTAACTCACCTATGTATATATGGGATTCACATATACATGATCGGTGCTCATATTTATGGCATTGATCTTTTCTTACTAGTCAAAATTCAAAGCTGGTGGTTTGAAGAAAAGAACCTCCTCGGAAGCTATGTGGTTTCAAAGAAAGAATCTCCTTAATATATAGGAACATATATAAAACTTTTAAAATGACTTGAAGTTCATTTGTTACATTTGAAAAATCAAAACTGATTTTATATACGGTTTTATCACGACTTTACCATCGTTAGATTTTTTAAAAATTCCTCATGATTGATCATCATCTCAAATTTTTATGGAAACATTAGTGATGTGTTAGGACTATCCAAAAAATTTTCAAAATTTTTGACGATTTTGAACCATTTTTCACGGTTCAATTTGGAGATTTCGGTGATTTCCGAGATCTCGGTGATTTCTGAGATCTCGATTTCGAAAAAACCGGATTTGAAATTTGGTTTTTGCAATTCGTCCGGATTTTGCCCGAAATTTTCGAATCTCACCGAAATTTCGGATTTCGGGAACCTCCGAGATTTGACTCAAAACGAGATTTGTAACCTTGGTCTCGAGTCTCGACCATGCACGCTCGTTTTTTGTTGTTGTTGTTTTTGTTGTTGTCAAGAACTGCATGCACGTCTTTGTGCAAAGGCATCTTGGACATGTCACACCAGCACCTAGCTGTTTCCAACACCCGGGTGTCCCTTTGCGTGGAGGAACAGTAATCGGATAGCATCAAGAGCGAGACGTGTAGTGTATATGTACCGTATGATCAGTGTCAAACAACGACAGATCGGAGAGAAGATCTTGAGGAGATTCTGAGCACACGTCGTCTGACGAACCGACGATATTAGCGAATTAAATCTCCCGATACGATCTGAGCTTATCAGGAGCCGTCTCACGACGTCACCCGTTCATTTTCTGAAGTAAACCTCGATTGGGAGTTGGGACACGCTAGAAAGAACAAAAAAAAAAATATTCACAGGATAAGAGCCTAGGCGACCTAGCTTATCACCTGATGTCATCTGAAAGGCTGAAGCTCCGTGACCTTTACGGTGTTAATAAGCCTGATTTGGCTAAAGTCCAGAGCTGGACAGAGAGATATATCCCAAAGCGTTATCCACTGTCTATTTTACTAACAGCAAGCTTAGGCTCGGTGGTGGCGAACGGTGCCAATGGCGAGAAACCGTGCCCATCTTTCACTTTCTCGGGATCGCCATCTAGACCGATGAGTACAGGCATTACTCAGCACATCGAGCACGGCCACATCAGCACGGCGTTGGTCTTTTTGTGCGGAAAACATTTGCGCGTCCCGTTCGGCCATTTCTACCGCGGATCGGTCGCTCTCGCTCTAGTTTCTTTCTTCGAGCGGCGCGGCGTGTGGCTCCAAGCCCTGTGTATTTGGCCCATATGCGCGCTTGTTTCTTTTTTTTTTCTTCTCTGGTCCTTTCTCGAACGGAATTATAAAGTTGTTTGCCACGACCGGTGCGGTGCCGACGAACCGCTGCGGTGAAGGAACATGGCAGGCGATACGTGCCTCCTATCGGTGTTTCTACGGTCGGGAAAGAGACTAATTTTACGATTTTATTTGGAGAAAAAAAAAAGACAGGGATTAAAGAGAGAGAAAAACACGAAAGAGGGCCAAAGCTTAGTGGGGCTTTGGCTCTACCCGGTGCTTTCTTTCGCTAGCTAAGGCTAGGCTTAAGCTAGTCAATGCTGCCGGTCACTTGGAGCCCGAGAGCGACCACCGGTTTTAATTTGGACCCCCCACACCCCTTTGGTGCAGTTAATGATGCCGGCCTTTGACAGATCGACGTGCGGGACGCGCAGTGAGGCAGGATTTCGCATAGGGGCAGATCTTAATCTTACCGACCCGGTGCGAGGATCGTTGGAAGGTACTAGTATGGACGGACAGCCCAAGCTATTGCTGCTCGGTCGTCGCGATGGCTCTGGACCAGCCTACGTCGGAGCGTTAAGACGAACCTAGGTAGGATGGTAAAAAAAAAAAAAGAGGTGGGAGAGACTGCCGCTTGCTCAGGTGGAGTACGAACTTCCAAGCGTGCGTCAAGTAGGAGCGAAGTGGGGAAAAAAAAGGGTCTACTTGAAGAGAATTATAATAGTTGGAGAAGGCTTGTGTGAAAGAAACTGAGGACTTTCTTGATTAGATGACAATGCAGACTTTGAAGAGTGGTAGAAGCCTGACTCCACGGCAGAAACGGTAAATTCGAATTGGACAGATGTCAGGCTGCCTGATCTTATGGGGTTTTTTTTTTTCTTCTCTCTCTTGGAGCTTTTTGGGGGTGCACCACTTGTATTGCATCTTATGGAATCAAGGGCTCATATAAAAGTGTGTCCGCCCTAAAATTACCCGAGAGCTACCGGTGCCCGACGTACGATGGGAGTATTCCTATGGTACGCTCCTCCTAAGCCGTTGGATCTCACTTAAAGATATTTATCTTAGCCGTTCTATCCGGTGCAATAAAAATTCAAGTAGCACATCGATTAGTTTACTAAGCTTACAACAAAATATTTGCTCCCTCTGAATAAACACGAAACAAACGAAACAAAATGCGCCCCACAAAGGTCTTCGTGATGCCACACATACCATGCCGCGCGCTTGCACGAATGCGTCACCTCTCGTCGTACTCGACTAGGGCTGCAAGAAAAGCTCGAGGTTCGCAAACTATTCGAGCTCAGCTCGTCAGAGACTCGGCTCGAGCTATATTCGAGCTCGAACGAGACTGATCTCAAACTCGCGAGCCTAGTCGAGCCGAGCTCGAGCCTACTCGAGCTTTGTTCACTAAATTGTTGCATGGGTTATGTGCTTTTTAAGTTATTCAAATGCTCTCTCTTGATGAAAATTGTTGCATGCAAATGCTCACTAAATTGGTGCATTGCATGTCTTCTACCGGATGTTTTGATTTGTTGCTTTTGTTTGTGCTAATCGCTGATGTTGTATATAAACAAACGTTATCGAGCTTTTTCGAGCCGAGCTCGAGCCTACTCGAGCTTTGTTCGAGCTCGAATCGAGCCTGCCTGTAAACTCGAACCTAATTTGAGGCTCGGCTCGAGCTTGTTCGAGCTCGAACTTCGTAGGGCAAGGTCGCTCGAGCTCGGCTCGTTTGCAGCCCTATACTCGACTGACCACAGCTGGCCCACACCACCCCCATATCAATCGACCTCAAAGATCAAATAAATATCGTTTAATGGTGCAACAACAACAAAATAATCCACAACGAATTTTATTAGTGGGCGCCCAAAAAAAGTAAAAACACCCTTGTAACCTTGTTCTTCCTTGTGCAATTCGGTTGCAAGAAATTTCACAGAAGAAGGCAACAACAAATTACTACTCATGCAATAAATTCACGACCCAGCTGCAACAAAATAGCTATGCTACAACATTTTAGAAGACACATTGCAACAAAATGGAATACCTCATGTAATAATTTGAGAAAGTTATTGCAACAAATTGAGTAAATGCTTCCAACAAGCATACGGAGGAGGAGGGGATCAGACATTCGGACATTGCTGATCAGCCAAGCTTAGAGGAGGAGGAGAGCAAACGGTGACGGCGTCTTGCACTCCCGACCAGTGTCTTCAACTTGTTGTCTACACCCAATCTTCTATAGATTCAGTGTGCTCTCGTCACAGTAGCTACCAATCCGATGAGCTCCGGGTACTCCTTGTAAAGGGGAGACCTTCGATGAGCTATGGCTATGGCGAAGGTCTCATTCGAGCACGAATTGACCACTCATGCAATAGCTTGGTCGGATCTCACCGTAGCCATGCTTAGGGAGGGAGGGAGAGAGCAAAGAGAGGGGAGAGAAGGGGGGGATGAAATGACCCAAAAATTCAAAAATGAATTTATTTGGAGTTAATTCAAATTTTCGAGTTCAAATTTGAATTTGGAGATTTGAATTTGCTTTTGTTTGTTTGATTTTCGTTTTTCGGTTTTGGGCCAATTTCCTCTTGGGCCTTCGGCCCGTTTTTGTTTCCCGGCCCGTTTTTTTTTCCTTCTGGCCTTCGGCCTCCTCCGCCAATGCGCCCGCTGCCGGCCGGACCCATCTCGCCGCCTCCGGCCGGCGCCGGTCCGCCGCTGGCGCCGCCGCTGGCCGTCGCCAAAGACGCCGCCCGCTGCCAGCTGCTGCCTTGGCTATGCGCCCGCTGGGCTTTGATCGCTGACCGCACTGCCAGCGCTAAGCGTCTGGCCGCTGCCGCCTCGGCTCATTGCCGCCTCGCTTCGCCGCCGCGCCTATAAAAGCTCAGCCCGAGCTCCTCCTCTCTCGCCGCTCCCCGCCCCTCGCCGGTGAGCTCCTCCTCCCTCGCTTCCGTAGTGGCGCCGTCGCTCATGGCCGCCGCCGCTAGGGTTCCCAGGCGGGAAACCCTAGCCCCGCCCCGCGCGCCTGACTGGGCCGGCCCAAGCGGCCTCGCCCAGCGTCCGTGGGCGTGCGGCTCACTCAGGCCCACGGCCGGTTTTCCTTTTCGCGATTTTTGGATTTTATTAAATCCAAAATTCGATTTAAAATCCAAAAACCCGAAAATTTCCGTGAGCCCGAAACTTTCCAAATACACTATTCGAACCGTTTCGATCCACCGAGTCCAAAATGCCCTCCGTTCCTCAATCCGGAGTTCCCAAAATTCCGAATTGCCCAATTCGCCCTTCGTTCTCTCTCTCGGCCCGGTTCCGGTTTTCGGTTTCCGTTTTCGTTTCGGTTTCTTTTTGTTTTTCGTTTCTTTATTGTCGTTCGTTCTTGTCACGCTAGATCCGGACGTTGGACAGTTCCAGAGCAGACGCAGATCCGGAGGCGAGCCGGACCCGACAGGAGCCCCGAACGACTACGTCAACGACAGTTCAGCCGATCCGATCGCCGAGCAAGGCAAGCCGTACACCCGTTGATCATGTTGATCCTATCATGCCATGCTATAGTAGTATTTATTTGATATCGCATTATTTTACTGTATGTTGAATTATTGAAAACAGTATTTTAGAATGACATGATACCTAGGTAATGCCGAAATTGCTTGTGAAACCTCCTTGAATATATTGAACCTTATTATATCCTTTGTAACCCTAGATGTTGGTATTATTAAATAAATTACGGTTATTCCTGTAGTTAGTTCAAATGCTTTGAAAATGGAAATAAAATCTTTGTCGAATCTCGGATTCGGTATTTGTGAAAGTGCGCTGATTTGGGGACAGAATCGGATAAATCCGGAGTGGATGTAACTCCGATCCTGATGATTGATGCCTTGATTTGGTGATGACCGGTTGAGTGGGATGCCGGAATAAGTGGTGAATGAAGGCTTGATCTTTGGCGGTGTAAGGTTAATGAACCCCCTTGAGCAAAGTAAAGAACTTAGTTTCCGTTCAACCACAGGTCGGACTGGTCGGTGGACCCGTATCCGACATAGCTCAGTAGGTTAGTCATTCCTGAGATAATAATTGGACTGTTCTAGTGTAACTATTCTCGTGGGAGAATAGGGACCGCCTTCCGGCAGGAGGTATCTGAGGAAGAGGTGGAACAAGAATATTGTGTGGTGTCATTCTTGGTTCTCACAAGCGGTAGGCGCTAATGAGGACAGTAAGTCCAAAGTAGCCCTAGGACCTATCGGTTAACAACTAAAGGACAGGAATGATTAAGCGAAATCTTGTGATGATCTCGACCGCGCATGCATTTAAGTTGCATGTTTGTTAGCGCTTGGCATTAACGGTCGTTGATATCTTGTGGGTAAAGTTGAACACCTCTGCAGAGTTAATGATGGTATTCGAATCTGCAGTACTTAGGTTAACGAAGTTAAGTTTGAACTGGGTGATACGTAACCAAGCTCAAGTAATTATTTCAAAATTTGGTGAATGTGATTAAGTGTTGTGTGAACTTGTGGAAAATCCCCCTTTTACTATTATTTGTGGTCGTGCTTCAAATGTAAAATGAATTGAAAATAAAGCGCATCCAGATACTTAAACCCTAGTTCCTTCCTTTGGAATACCTCTGCATATAGTATTCGGTGGTTCCAGACGACTTGTTGAGTACTCAGTACTCACCCTTGCAACCCCGCCTTCGTAGTTTGAAGAAGCTGGAGGCGTTCCAGAGGTCGTAGATGGCGATCTTGTTTGGTTTTGAGGTCTTGGTCTTTTGCTCAGGGCTGCTGTGCGGTGTTTTGGTAATGTACTTAGGGCCTGCCGCGCCTCTTTTGTAAAAACCCTGGCCGTTAGGCCCTATATTGAATAAAAGAGTTGGATTTGCTTTTGCCTGGCAATTGTACTCTTGTTTTCCAACAGATTAGTCTTCTGGTAAGCTGTTGTGAGTCTCGGAATCTGCCCCTAAAAGGCGGTCCGTCACAAGTGGTATCGAGCCTTGGCTTGACCATAGATTAAGACCTTAGGTTTGTATAGGTGAATTTTACAAAATTATTTTAGAAACACAAACAAAATGAATTGTGAAAATATAAGTATTATTGCTTCTCCTTCTTCCCTGCTACCTTGTCTTCTTTAGAGTTTCGATCTTTCTCAGTTTTGTTTTAAAAGTTTTGTCTGCCTGCCTAAATTTCAAAATCCTCGTCGATCTTCGCTGTGACTTGGAGGTGATGCCGTCGGTAGTAGTTGGATCGTTAGTCGTAGAAGTTGTGCCCTTCCTTGTAGTAGGCTTTTGTAATGTAAAATGGGTTATGCCGAACCTTAAAATGGTTTTGCGTGATAGTCCATATTATAAAAATGCTAAGTTCTCTATTTCGTGATTTTGGTTGCCCTAATTATCTATATATCCCGTCTAATTCAAAGAGTCCCTCAATTAAATGCAGGCCCCGTCTATTCTTGCTATTCTCACCCCATGCCCTGATTCTTACTCGTCTCTCGCTTTTCTCCAAAACCTGCTGCAGGCCGAAAAGGAAAGTCGAGGATTAAGACCATGGGAGACATCGAGAGAGAACAACGAGAATAGCAACCCGGCGATGATGCAGAGTCAACCGACAACCCTGTCAACCTCGCACAAGTCTTGGCAGCAATGGAGAAGAACCAGGTATCTGGCGAGCAAATGACAAGAGAAGATGATGGAGAAGATGTTGGAACACTTGATTGCAGGACCTCAGGGTTTCAATCAAGGAAACATAAATGGACAGACCGGAAATATAACTGGGTCTAGGTGGTCTGACTTCCAAAAGACCAGGCCCCCTATATTTTCGACACCGATTGACCCTTTGGCAGCAGATGACTGGATCCGAGATATTCAGAGAAAGTTGGACACGATCCAGTGCACTGACCACGAAAGAGTCCTGTATGCGTCCCATCAGCTACAAGGACGAGCAGCAGCTTGGTGGATGAACTTTCACGAAATGAAGCATGGACAAGCAATCACGTGGATCGAATTCGAAGACGCTTTCAGGAAAGCCCACATACCAGCTGGATTAATGGCGTCGAAGAGAAGAGAATTTTTAGCTCTCCATCAGGGAGGACTAACAGTGATCGAGTACCTCCACCTATTCAACTACCTAGCCCGCTATGCTCCAGGAGAAGTTGACACTGAAGCCAAGAAGATGGAGCGATTTTTCGAAGGATTGCAGAAGAATTTGAAGTTCCATATATCAGCTATAGAATTCAAGGACCTGTCATCTATGGTGGACAAGCTGATAGTCTCAGAGGAGACCAGGAATGATTTGGAGGACACCAGAAAGAGGAAAGCTTACGAGCAGAGGATGCACTCTTCCGCCCAATACGGAGGAATGACTGACCTTTTCCTCGGATTTCCAAACAAGAGGCCAGCGATGAGTGGACAGCAGTCAAGCTCCATCTCCACCCAATCAGGGACACTAAGTTGCTATAACTGCAATGGGAATCACCTTGTCAGAGATTGTCCCCAGAAGACTTCAGGATGTTTCCACTGTGGACAGCCCGGACACATCAGGCAGTACTGTCCACATAGGGATCTACCAACAGTGTTGGCTAGATCACGTCGTCGACCTCCGCCCCACCAAAGATGCAATCGGTACCTCGTCAACAAAGCAGCCCTGCACCGAGGATACCTAAAAGTACCGGTGAAGTCGGAAGGAACCAAAGCAGTCAAGGTCGTAACGCGGCAGGACAAGTCCAAGGAAGGATCAACCATGTCACTTTCAAAGGAACAACAAGGCCAACAGATGAGTCACGGGTGAGTCTCGGACTCGAGAAGTTGTTATGGTCTCACGAGTGTTGTGGAAGAATCACACCTCGGGAAAAGGAATCGGGTTTTGCAAAGAAGAGTTTTTCCCAACCGCTCTCAGAGGAATAAATCTCGGGGACGAGATTTGTTTTAAGTGGGGTAGGTTGAAATGACCCAAAAATTCAAAAATGAATTTATTTGGAGTTAATTCAAATTTTCGAGTTCAAATTTGAATTTGGAGATTTGAATTTGCTTTTGTTTGTTTGATTTTCGTTTTTCGGTTTTGGGCCAATTTCCTCTTGGGCCTTCGGCCCGTTTTTGTTTCCCGGCCCGTTTTTTTTTCCTTCTGGCCTTCGGCCTCCTCCGGCCCAGCCGGCCCACCTGGCCGACCGGACCCATCCCCGCCGCCTCCGGCCGGCTGCCGATCCCGCCGCTGGCGCCGCTGTCATTCCAGCGCCGCTTGCTGCTGGCAGCCATGCCAAGGCTCGCGCGCTGGCTTGCTGCCGACTGCCCGCCTCAGCGTCATGCCGCCGCTGCCGCTCGGCCATTGCCGCCGCTTCGCCGCCGCGCTTATAAAGCTCAGCCCGAAGCTCCTCCTCTCTCGCCCGCTTCCCCACCCCTCGCGGTGAGCCCTCCTCCCTCGCTCGCGCCCGTCGCCATGGCTGGCCGCGCCGCTAGGGTTCCCAAAGTGAAACTCCTAGCCTCGCCCCGGTGGCCGGCCCAGCGGCCTCGCGTCCGTCAGTGGCCCGGCCAAAGATCAGGCTCCACGGCCGGTTTTCCTTTTCGCGATTTTTGGATTTTATTAAATCCAAAAATTCGATTAAAATCCGAAAAACCCCAAAATTCCGAAAATTTCCGTGAGCCCTAAACTTTCCAAATACACTATTCGAACCGTTTCGATCCACTGAGTCCAAAAATGCCCTCCGTTCCTCAATCCGGAGTTCCCAAAATTCCGAATTGCCCAATTCGCCCTTCGTTCTCTCTCTCGGCCCGGTTCCGGTTTTCGGTTTCCGTTTTCGTTTCAGTTTCTTTTTGTTTTTCGTTTCTTTATTGTCGTTCGTTCTTGTCGCGCTAGACCCGGACGTTGGACAGTTCCAGGAGCAGACGCAGATCCCGGAGCAGACGTTGGACCCGACAGGAGCCCCGAACGACTACGTCAACCACAGTTCAGCCGGTCCGATCGCCGAGCAAGGCAAGCCGTACACCCTTGATCATGTTGATCCAATCATGCCATGCTATAATAGTATTTAATTTATACCGCATTACTTTACTGTATGTTGAATTGTTGAAATCCAGTATTTTAGAATGACATGATACCTAGGTAATGCCAAAATTGCTTGTGAAACCTTCTTGAATATATTGAACCTTATTATATCCTTTGTAACCCTAGATGTTGGTATTATTAAATAAATTACGGTTATTCCTGTAGTTAGTTCAAATGCTTTGAAAATGGAAATAAAATCTTTGTCGAATCTCTGATTCGGTATTTGTGAAAGTGCTCTGATTTGGGGACAGAATCGGATAAATCCGGAGTGGATGTAACTCCGATCCCTGATGATTGATGCCTTGATTTGGTGATGACCAGGTTGAGTGGGATGCGGAATAAGTGGTGAATGAAGGCTTGATCTTTGGCGGTGAAAGGTTAATGAAACCCCTTGAGCAAAGTAAAGAACTTAGTTTCCGTTCAACCACGTCGGACCGGTCGATGGACCCGTATCCGACATAGCTCAAGAGGTTAGTCATTCCCGATATAATAATTGGATCGTTTCTAGTGTAACTATTCTCGTGGGAGAATAGGGACCGCCTTCCGGCAGGGAAGTATCTGAGGAAGAGGTGGAACAAGAATATTGTGTGGTGTCATTCTTGGTTCTCACAGCAGTAGGCGCTCACAGAGGACAAGAAGTCCAAAGTAGCCCTAGGACCTATCGGTTAACAACTAAAGGACAGGAATGATTAAGCGAAATCTTTGTGATGATCTCGACCGACGCATGCATTTAAGTTGCATGTTTGTTAGCGCTTGGCATTAACGGTCGTTGATATCTTGTGGGTAAAGTTGAACACCTCTGCGCAGAGTTAATGATGGTATTCGAATACGCCGTACTTAGGTTAACGAAGTTAAGTTTGAACTGGGTGATACAGTAACCAAGCTCAAGTAATTATTTCAAAATTTGGTGAATGTGATTAAGTGTTGTGTGAACTTGTGGAAAATCCCCTTTTACTATTATTTGTGGTGCAGGCTTCAAATGTAAAATGAATTGAAAATAAAGCTGCTTCCAGATACTTAAACCCTAGTTCCTTCCTTTGGAATACCTCTGCATATAGTATTCAGCTGGTTTAGACGACTTGTTGAGTACTCCGTACTCACCCTTGCAACCCCGCCCCTTTCGAGTTTGAAGAAGCTGGAGCTGCGTTCGGAGAGGTCGTAGATGGCGATCTTGTTTGGTTTTGAGGTCTTGGTCTTTTGCTCAGGCCTGCTGCTGCGGTGTTTTGGTAATGTACTTAGGGCCTGCTGCGCCTCTTTTGTAAAACCACGGCCGTTAGGCCCTATATTGAATAAAAGAGTTGGATTTGCTTTTCGCAATTATCTTTCTTGTTTTCCAATGATTAGTCTTCCAGGTAAGCTGTTGTGAAGTCTGAATCTGCTTGCAAAAAGGCGGTCCGTCACAGGGGAGGTCACATGAGAGAGGACACGGGGACTGGCCGGCAAACCATCAGATCGGTGTGGGGTTGGGGGAGAGAGGAGTTGGGTTTAAGTAGGGAGGACGGGATGGAATGGGATGTATGAGGTGGTTGTGAGATGTTGAGGCGGTCACAGGAGGCAAACGGATAAGGCGTCCATATTTTTTTTTACTGAGTTGGACAATGAATGAGTGTACGATCCTTTTGTATCGGGTGTCCTACCTGTATCGTTTCCGAAATTCCCTTCCTCTTGAAGTCAATTTTGCTATGTACTTGCTTGCAACAAGGGTGGTGTGAGTTGTTATTCTTTGTTAAAGTATATTGTTCGTCTTTTCTTATCAACTTAAACTTTTAGGTACACTAGTTGGTACATACAACTCAATACTCTCCTCATTAGAAAGATGCTCACATAAATTAAGCATTCTTGCTGGGAGAAATTAAGCAGTCACGGATTCACCGTTAGGGGTCAAAAATGTGGTTTAGATTAGGCAAGAATGGTTGTTAGGTGAGTGCGTGATGCACAAGAATTGGGTTTGTGGAATGCTCGCCTAGTCAATTAAGGACCAGACTTTTAGCTGCTGAATGTAAAGCGCAACAGTGTTTTCACAAGTCTAGAATGGGCATCACTGGCTAGCTATATTAAAACATGCCATGGATAGCTATTCCATTAGGTGGAAGTGGTGTGGTGAAAGTGTAAAGCTACCACTCGGCGCAAAAGGGGGCTTTCTAACTAGAGTGATTCTTTCAGTGGTGAAACCTTGGCAGACATGACTACATAAATGGATTTTTATTGGGGTCTTGTCATGATTTTCTTTGCCGCACACCGAAGGAAGTGTGTTTTTGACGCAAAGAGACGATCATATCTTGTGAGTAAAGTTGTGCAACCTCTGCAGAGTGTAAAAACTAATCGATTAGCTGCACCCACGGTCATGGACATGCCAAGCAAGCCTTCCACGGATTATATTTTAATGTTTCTAAAAATAGCTTTTAAAAAATGGTTTCGAGTGGAGTGATTCCATTGTTGGAATGATTCCATTGATTGAAAAAGTTGGGTTAACTCCAGAAGAGATTCATGTGCTGAAACTGGTTTAAAAAGAATATCTTTCTTAAAAATATGTCTATAAAAATAATTACAATAATAAAAAACTTGCTGCTTTGCGCTAAATTCAACCATATAACCTTTCTTTATATCATTTATATTAATACTGCATTTCTATTCACCCTTGCTTACTCTATTGATTCAGAGGAGTACGACGATAGTGAGGACCAGATGGACTAGACCGCTTCCCAGTTGATTGCTTGTGGCAAACCTTTTGGGATTTACTTTTATTTACTTTATTTTTGCTGCTTTCTTTTTAGGCAAATGTGCCACTCATTCTTTAAACTAGAATACTTTATTAATAAAATATGTTGGATATGTTGCGATAACATTTTTACTATATGTACTAGCTTTTCCTGTACTAGTACATGATACATAGAGAATTTCGAAAGTATTTTTCTAAGGTCCGACATTATCCGTCCGTATTCGATCCATTTTCATTCCTATTCACCGTCACTGATTTCAGCCCAACATGGCTGTGGTTAATTGGTTATACACCACATCGACTCACTTCTAACAAAACAGGAAGTAGGGATGAAAACGGGGTTGATAATTCCTGCCCGATCCGGGATCGGATCCGGTCGGGACCGGATTTGACTATCCGACTGGATCCGGGACGGGATCCGGACACTTGATTTCGAATACAGGATCGGATACGGAACAACCAATTTCTGGTAAATACAAGATGGGATCCGTATATTCAGATATTTTCTATTCGGATATACGGATTTTTCCTATTCGGATATCCGAATTTCCTATTCGGATATTAGCAAGGCCCAGCGCATTTCATCTCATTTTTTCCATGAAGAGCCTATTTATATTAACAATTAGTTGGTTCTATTAATCTTAAAGTAACATATTCTTTCTATGACGTATATTGGGTTTGATTGATATATAACTTGCTACTATGGTCATGTACACATACAGGTTCATTCAAAATATATTATTCTATATATGCGTGCATTATTCGTATATCTTTATCTGTTTTCGACCCGAATCCATCACATATCTGTTCCGTATCCGTATCACGATTAACACGGATTCGTATCCGTATCCGGCTAACCCGTATCCAGTTCCGAATCTAGAAAAAAATAGATTAGGATACGAAAAAAGCAATATACGTCCATATTTGACCCATTTTCTCGTATCTGATCCGTTTTCATGTCTAACAGGAAGAATTTGAAAGTTGTGAACATAACTTAATGAACCCCAGTATCCTCTCTGGCGCAATTCGCGATTTTCACGAAAAAAAGATGAAGAACCCCAACCACGTGCAGTGTCGTTAACTCCTTTCCTCTTGAAGCTTACGAACACGACTAAAAAAAGCAACACATCGCTAGTGAGAGAATCCTTTACTCTCGCAATCTCGCGTCGTCGCTGCGTTCTGTGACTTCCAAGTTCCGGGCTCACGCAGCGCCGAGGCGACAAGTGACTTTAATTTTTTATACTACTGGGGTTCTTACAACTCCATTACTAAAGAAAATATAAATAAATATTAGCTAATATAATCTAAATTTAATGACACTAAAATAACTCTTTTCTTTCTATAGGACACCCATCCGTCGAGACGACGCAAATCCGGTGCGCCGCCCGCGCCTGCACGCACGCCAGACGCCTTTCCATTGGGCAGCATGACCCTGTTTCGAGGCGTCGTTTGCCTCCTTTTGGCAGCTAGAGACCGTGTTGAGTCGATTTTGTGTGTGTGACGAAAGGCCAAGCCTTGGTTTAACTGGCTCACTTATATATATATACTAGTTACATGCCCGTTGCTACGAAAAATAAAATTGATAACGAAAAATAAAGATTAAAAAATAAAAAAATTATTTCACAAGATCAAACATCTATTTTTAACGCTTCGTTTCTTGCGAAAGCTGGTAAATTAAAGCAACGCTTCGTTTCTTGCGTAGGGCAATTAAGCAGGGCAATTAAGCAGAGCAATTAAGTTGGGCAATTAAGCAGGGCAATTAAACGGCAATTAATGACGTGGAAAGAACAGACCACTGCCACCAAGTGCTGCTTTAGAATAGTATATATATATATATATATATATTAGTTTTCATGTAAATAAAATTACAAAAATAACCTATATACGGTTGCTTCTGCAGTAAAGAAGATTCTATTTTTATAATTTTATTAGTACAAAACCAGTTTTTTTTTAAAAAAAAAAAGCAAAAAGACTAAAAAAAGCTAATCCTTCGCAAAAAGGCATTGCACCTGGTCTTCTCATGCGTCGTGACGCAGAACACCAGTAGTGTCACAAAGATGAACACTAGGTCCCTTTCAGCTAGCGACGTGCAAGCGCGACCGATCAGTGCGCCCAGATACGTACAGATTGCTACTTTGACATTCTCTCACAGCTCCGTAATCTCACTTGCATGCTAATTGGCTTCCGCTTATCAATAAGCTTATATGAAATACCCCAAAATTTGCAAAATAGGTTTGAATTAGACTCTAATTGCATTTTATGATTTTTCGGAAATTTTTGGATTTTTTTTCGAATTTATTTGGAATTGTTTTGATTGAATTACGGGTTTTTGCCGTTTTTGGAAATTTTCGCTGCCTTTACGCTTTCCCCTTTTGGCCTTTACGCCTTCTTCCCACGCCCACGCGCATCGCGTTGCGCCGCCCTTCCTTCGCGCGCCGCGCCAATACCACCTCCTCGCCGCTTGCGCTTCACGCGAGTAATCTGCGTCGCGTCTTGCATCGTCTCGTGAACTCTGCCATGGCAGAGCTGCCATGCCATAGCGCCCGGCGCCGCCGTCCCATCACCGCTACCCTAACCCTAGGCCACTCCACCTCTCGCCGCGCTAGCACCTCCGAGCCCCGCGCCGCGCCTGCCCTGTCCCCTCACCCCGTGAAGTCGCCGCCGGAATCATTGAAGCCGTCGACCTCCCCGCGCTCTCATCGGCTATTTAAAGCCCCCTCCGGCCTCCATTGCTTGCCCTCCGGCCTCTCCGTCCATTCCTCTTTCGTTTCCCCTTTCTCTCCAGCTCTCACATGCGCTCCAGTGCCCTCCCCGCGAGCGCCTTCTTCAGCTCCGGCCGAGCTCCGCCGCCAACCCTCACCGCCGCTGCCCGTGCACTCCCGTGCCGTGCCCTAGGTCCAGGGTGAGACCCTCTCCCTTTTCCCTTTGTCCTCGCCTCCGTGCCCTAAAATCGCGGAGACGCTGTCTCCTCGGCTCGGCGGCTAGCGCCGCCACCGGCTCGCCGCTCGGCCTTGCCCCTCCTCTCCCATCGACAGGCCCCACTGCCGCCCTCTCTCCCTCTCTCTGTCGCCACCCCACCTGTCGGCTCCACTCTTCTCTCTCGCCGCCTGCCCACGTGTCAGTGGCTCGCCACGAAGTTGGGCCGGCCCATTAGCTCTCCTCGCCACAGAGCTCTTGGGCCGAACTGCTTTGGCACAGCCCAAGTGAACAGATACCTTTTTCTTTTCGATTTGAATTCCAAAAATCCTTTTTAATCCTTTACTTATCCAAAATGTCCAAAAATACCCAAAAATCCTAAAATCCAAAAATGCCCAAATTACATATTCCGAACCCTTTCGAACCACTGAGTCCAAAAACGACCTACGTTTCTCCAAACCAACTTTCCAAAAATCCGAAAACGCCCCTACGACCCATATAAGACATATTTTCTCCAGCTTGTTTTTATCTTTTCTTTTCTCTTCTTTCTATGTGTATTATTTGTTTGTTGTTTATCTTATGGTGATTGTGTACGCTAGAACCGACGCCCGAGCAGTACCAACTTCCGAAGCAGACACAGGAGCAGGAGCAGTACTTGGAACAGGAGCCGGACCAACGTGAAGCCAAATACGACTGCACCAACTCGGAACTAGGGAACCCTTCCGCCAGCAAGGCAAGCCGTACACCTTTGATCATGTTGAACCTATTCATGCCTTATTATAGTTAATTACTATTTTCTACCGCATTACTTTACTGTATGTTGAAATATCACAAATCTAGTATGTTCGAATGACATGATACTTAGTTAATGCCAATTTGCTCATGAGACTTCCTTGAAAAATATTGAACCTAATTATATCCTTGTAACCTTAGGTTACTTAATATTCCTGTATTAATTATTATTATCCTGTTAGTTTAGTCAAATGCTTTTGATAATGGAAATGAAAGGCCGAACGTTTGGTTAGATGCATTTGGAAAAGTGCTACGGTTTGGGGACAGAATTGGATAAATCCGGAGTGGATGAGTTCCAATCCGGTGATGATTGATGCCTTGGGTTTGTCTGGTGGCGGTACATGGATACTGGAAGGGGTTGTGGATCGGAAAAGGCTTGGTCTTTGGCAATATAAGGATAATAATCCCTTGAGCAAAGTAAATAACTTAAGAACTCGTTCAACCACAGGTTGGGCTTGGCCAACCGTTGGCTTGACTCAACATAGCTCGGTACATTGTACTTTCCCTCGGAATACCTATAGGAGCAGGTTACCTTCCCAGGTGTGGGAGATGGTCCAATGATTATGGGAGTGAAACGAAAGTGTGCACGAGGAACCGTGGCATTCGGGTTCACAGCGGTAGGTGCCAAGAAGCGGGACCAAGCACTCCACACTGGCCAAGTGGGGACCCGGATAATGTGGAGCAAAACTCTACGGATAGGGATGAAGAGGGAAATGTCCAACGAAAAGCTATGATAACCTCGATCCGGCCGACGCATTTAAGTTGCGTGTTAAACTCGAGTTGGCATTAACGATCGTGGAATCTTGTGGGTAAAGTGAACACCTCTGCAGAGTGAATAAATGGTATTCGAATACGCCGTGCTTCCGGTAAATGAAGCTAAGTTTAATTGGGGTGAATCCCGTAACCTAGCTCAAGTAGATCTTGGTGCATGTTTTGAGAATGTGGTTTAATGGTGACGTGGTTTAATGGTGATGACTTTGTGAATGGAACCCCCCTGGATTACTATTATTATGGATTGTGTTTTAAAATGTAAAATGATATTACAAATAAAACTGCATCCACAAATACTTTAACCTTGTGCCAATATTGTGCTACACCCTTGCATGTAATATTCAGTATTTTCCGTTCGACTTGTTGTGTACTCCCTTACTGACCCTTTCAACCCCGACCCCCTCTCGTAGTTTGAAGAAGCCGGAGGCGTTCAGAGTGCGTAGATGGCAATTTGGTTTTGAGGTCTTAGTCTTTTGCTCAGCCTGCTGTGCGGTGTTTTGCTTGTAAGTTATTCGGGCCCTGCTGCGCCTCTTCAGAAAAAAACCCCGGCCGTTAGGCCTTATATTGAATAAAAATGTTGGAATTTGACTTTTGCCTGGCAATAATATGCTTGGTTCCTGGCAGCTAATCATCCTGGGTAGCTGTCGAGGCGTACGGATCTGCCCCTAAAAAGGCGGGGCCGTCACAAGTGGTATCAGAGCTTTGGCTTGACCATAGATTAAGACCTTAAGTTGGATTAGGAAACCTTTCAAAACTTATTTTGATATACAAACAAAATGAATTTCGAAAATATAAGTATTATTGCTGTCTCTTTCTTCCCCTGCTACCTTGTCTTCTTTAGAAGCTTCTTATCCCTCTCAGTTTTGTTTTAAAAGGTTTCGCCTGCCCTTCTAAAATTCAAAATCCCCGCCGATTTTCGCCAGCAGCTTGGGGATGATGCCGTCAGCAGTAGTTAGACCGTTAGTCGTAGAAGTTGTGCCCTTCTTTGTTTTAGGTTTTTGTAATGTAAAATGGGTTATGCCGAACCTTAAAACGGTTTTTGCGTGGTCCATGTCTTATAAAATTGCTAAGTTCTCTATCTCTGTGATTTTGATTGCTTAAACTATCTATATACCCCCGTCTAATTCAAAGGTTCCCTTAATTCATCTGAGCCCCGTCTATTCTTGCTATTCTCACCCCATGCCCTAAATTCTTACTCGTCTTTTTCGCTTTCCTCAAAACCCTGCTGCAGACCGAAAAGAAAGTCAGATTGAGACCATGGCAAATTTTGGATCAAAATTCCTGCATGACAGCTCGAGCAGAAATGAAGAGTCAGTAAATCACCCAGTCAACCTAGCTCAATTACTGGCCATAATGGAAAGAAACAGACAACAAACGGAAAGGCACCATACGCAGTTATTGGAAAGAATTTTCGAACGGCTAGTTGAAAAACCTCAAGGACACACCCAAGGAAATCAGGACAGACAAAAGGAAAGTACAGCGATGGGACATCTGCATGAATCCAACTACTTTACCAGTGATATTCCCAAGGAGATGGACACCCAAGCTAGTAGGATAAAAGAATCTTTGGAAGAATTACAGAGGAGCCTGAAGTTCCACACCTCAGCTATAAAAGACATGTCGTCAGAAATGGACAAACGGATAGCAATCGAAGAAGCCCGGAATGAATTGAAAATGATGAAAAAGAGAAAGACGAAAATTCAACAGACATGGATACCGACTCCCACCCAGATCGGAGGAAAGACCACAGTCCTCACCCAAGGATTCCCTAACAAAAAGCATTCAAAAGAAAAAGAGCAACCAACACCTGCGAAACCTCAGCCCAAATCAGTTAAGTGCTACAACTGCAATGAAGACCACTTCGTCCGCAATTGTCCCACGAGGTGGGATAAATGCTATCATTGCAGACAGAAGGGACATTTCAGACGCAATTGCCCAAAGAAAAGTCTACCGACCCTGGTAGCCCAGACGCGAGTGATAGACCCTCACCTCCACCAACCGACAGCTAGTGACCCGTCCACCGCAACAGCAGAAGCAGAGATACCCAAGGAATAAGATACAAGATGGGACAAAGGAAAGACACCAGCCGAAGATATCCAATCATGTCACGTCCAAAGGAACAACAATCGCAACCAGTACCGTTAATAAGGAATTGCTGGAAATTCCAAGCAACCGGAAGTAGACTAATAGCTAGATTTGAATGTGGTAACTTGGATATGGAGATCCAAGGGATAAAGATTAGGATCAACTTGTACTATCAAGAATGTAAGGTCTGAACAATATATTGGTAATAAAGCAGTTGTTTTTGACACATGAACTGTGCGAATGTTGAACAAAAAAAAATACTGAGTTAAATAAGACTTCTTCCCCGTGACACATCACCACTGAGAGGTGGAATAAAAATGATCTCAACAACCAAGTAATGATGGAATGAAAGCAACCCATGTCAGTGACAGGAGTCAGAAGTTTTCTGAGAATAATAAGACAAGGAATTAGCCAAAGAATTATTCCAGAAATAACCAACCTTTAGCTCAGCACCCCTAGGATGGCAGCCCTACAGATGAACACAACAGAGTCCGAATAGGCAATAAAGGAAAATAATTGGACTTGAGTTTCAACCTCAAAAATCGGAATCACCCAGAGGAAAAGTAAACATGATGGTTAAGGTTCACACAAGATAGAGCGCCATTAAATGATTTAAGAAAAAGGACATGCTCCCAACTAGAATCTGAGTTGCGACAGTTAGACCGCCAGACAGTGTCATAAAGGCTAGAAGGCTTCCTTGAAAGACAGACTGGTTTATTGAGACAAAGATATAAGAGGATTGATTTTGACAAAATTCACCCACCCAAATGGTCGACGCTCTATGGAACGCAATAATCTACCAGTGTTGAAGAAAGGAATACTGACAGAAAGTAATGCATAAACACGTGGTTGGATTTGGATGTAAAGTATGTCAGAAAGATAAGATGGACCACCAAAATAATAGCCAGACTGCCACCACCACTTACAGTGCCCGTATAGAAATGGGAGAGAAAATAAAAGACTTTGCCACCAGGTTACCTAAAGAATCAGCAAGGATTGACGACAAATGGAGCATCACTAATGGATTGACCTACCAGGAAGATCTTTTGGAAAGAACCAGTTAGAAGAATTAGATTCAACCCAGATTGACGACTACAAAGAATCCCCTGAGTCAGATTGTGAGCTAGTATAGCTCAATGTTCAGGGAAAGTCTGAATAAGGCTACAAGGATAGATTTGAACTTCGACACAGTACTCCACCCTCCGCCAGGTAGACAAGCAGAGAAGAAACGACCAAAGTCTGAAGAAAATTGTCGAGAACCTACGCTCTAAACACTCCCAATCAAGCCACCTATTGCTGTCCACAAAAGCCTCCACACCACCTCGGTTACCAAGACAGCCCAGACATCACGGAAGGAAATATAAAACCCTTGGGACAGAATAAAGGACTAGGATTAAACAGCAGTGGGACACAGCTCGTTCAAGACACAAAATTCCGTGAAAGGATCACCATCAATATGAATTGAGTACAAGAGAAAGGTTACACTGGCTCCGAAAGGGAATTATGTCAGAAAAATAACCGACCATCAAAACCCGCGCCATTTTGTATGAAAAATAAGGAGCTAAGACCGGATAGACTGGACCGTACGAAGATTCTGACATAATCAGAGGAATAAAATGCAAGATACAGTTGATTCGGGATTTGTCTGGAAATTCACAATATGCCTCAGAGAGGACATTTCCATCAGCAGTCAGGACAAGTGCTACCCAAAGGATTTGGATTTCCAGTACGATTCTCCATAAAAGACCGGTCAGAATCTTGGAAATCATGGAAAGCAGATTCGGATTTTCAGACTGTCAGAAATTGCCGAGTATCGTGGAAGGATCACGTGCTCGAAGAAACCCTTGGAAAAGGAATCAGGTTTTGCAGCAGAATTTTCCCAACCTCTTTCCCCAGGCGGAATGAATCTCGGGGACGAGATTTATTTTAAGGGGGGTAGGTTGAAATACCCCAAAATTTGCAAAATAGGTTTGAATTAGACTCTAATTGCATTTTATGATTTTTCGGAAATTTTTGGATTTTTTTTCGAATTTATTTGGAATTGTTTTGATTGAATTACGGGTTTTTGCCGTTTTTGGAAATTTTCGCTGCCTTTACGCTTTCCCCTTTTGGCCTTTACGCCTTCTTCCCACGCCACGCCGCGCCGCGTTGGCCGCCGCTTCCTTCGCGCCATAATACCACCTCCGCGCTTCGCCGCCTTGTAATCTGGCGTGCGTACTGTGCATCGTCCCCGTGAACTCTGCCATGGCAGAGCTGCCGCTGCCGCGCGCCAGCGCCTGCGCCGCCGTCCCATCACCGCTACCCTAACCCTAGGCCACTCCACCTCTCGCCGCGCTAGCACCTCCGAGCCCCGCGCCGCGCCTGCCCTGTCCCCTCACCCCGTGAAGTCGCCGCCGGAATCATTGAAGCCGTCGACCTCCCCGCGCTCTCATCGGCTATTTAAAGCCCCCTCCGGCCTCCATTGCTTGCCCTCCGGCCTCTCCGTCCATTCCTCTTTCGTTTCCCCTTTCTCTCCAGCTCTCACATGCGCTCCAGTGCCCTCCCCGCGAGCGCCTTCTTCAGCTCCGGCCGAGCTCCGCCGCCAACCCTCACCGCCGCTGCCCGTGCACTCCGTCAGGTGCCCTAGGTCGAGGTGAGACCCTCTCCCTTTTCCCTTTGTCCTCGCTCCGTGCCTAAAATCGCGGAGACGCCCGTCTCCTCGGCTCGGCTAAGCGCCATGCCGGCTCGCCGCTCCGGCCTTGCCCCCTCCCTCTCCCACTGACAGCCGGCCCCACCTGCCAGCCCCTCTCTCCCTCTCTCTGTCGCCCAGCCCCACCCGTCAGCTCCACTCTTCTCTCTCTGCCGCCCCGGGCCCACGTGTCAGCGTGGCAGCCTGATTGGGCGGCCCATTGGCTCTCCTCATGGCGTAGCTCTTGGGCCGAACCGGCTTTGGCACAGCCCAAGTGAACAGTACCTTTTTTCTTTTTCGATTTGAATTCCAAAAATCCTTTTTAATCCTTTACTTATCCAAAAATGTCCAAAAATACCCAAAAATCCCAGAAAATCCAAAAAATGCCCAAATTACATATTCCGAACCCTTTCGAACCACTGAGTCCAAAAACGACCTCCGTTTCGCCAAACCAACTTTCCAAAATTCCAAAAACGCCCCTCCGACCCATTTCCGGCTTATTTTCTCCCTCTTGTTTTTCTCTTTTCTTTTCTCTTCTTTCTTTTTGTATTATTTGTTTGTTGTTTATCTTATGGTGATTGTGTACGCTAGAACCGACGCCCGAGCAGTACCAACTTCCGAAGCAGACACAGGAGCAGGAGCAGTACTTGGAACAGGAGCCGGACCAACGTGAAGCCAAATACGACTGCACCAACTCGGAACTAGGGAACCCTTCCGCCTCGCAAGGCAAGCCGTACACCTTTGATCATGTTGAACCTATTCATGCCTTATTATAGTTAATTACTATTTTCTACCGCATTACTTTACTGTATGTTGAAATATCACAAATCTAGTATGTTCGAATGACATGATACTTAGTTAATGCCAATTTGCTCATGAGACTTCCTTGAAAAATATTGAACCTAATTATATCCTTGTAACCTTAGGTTACTTAATATTCCTGTATTAATTATTATTATCCTGTTAGTTTAGTCAAATGCTTTTGATAATGGAAATGAAAGGTCGCCAACGCTTGGTTGGTCTGCATTTGGAAAAGTGCTACGGTTTGGGGGACAGACTGGATAAATCCTGAGTGGATGAGTTCCAATCCCTACCGATGATTGATGCCTTGGGTTTGTGCGGTGGCGTCATGCGGATCTGGGAAGGGGTTGTGGATCTGAAAAAGGCTTGGTCTTTGGCAATATAAGGATAATAATCCCCTTGAGCAAAGTAAATAACTTAAGAACTCGTTCAACCACAGGTTGGGCCGGTCAACTTCGTTGGCTTGACTCAACATAGCTCGGTACATTGTACTTTCCCTCGGAATACCTATAGGAGCAGGTTACCTTCCCAGTGTGGGAGATGGTCCAATGATTATGGGAGTGAAACGAAAGTGTGCACGAGGAAACTGTGGCATTTCGGGTTCACAGCGGTAGGTGCCACGATGGCGGGACCAAGCACTCCACACCGCCAAGTGGGGACCCCGGATAATGTGGAGCAAAACTCCTGGATAGGGATCAAGAGGGAAATGTCCAACGAAAAGCTATGATAACCTCGATCCGCCAAGACGCATTTAAGTTGCGTGTTAAACTCGAGTTGGCATTAACGATCGTGGAATCTTGTGGGTAAAGTGAACACCTCTCGCAGAGTGAATAAATGGTATTCGAATACGCTGTGCTTAGGTAAATGAAGCTAAGTTTAATTGGGGTGAATCCCGTAACCTAGCTCAAGTAGATCTTGGTGCATGTTTTGAGAATGTGGTTTAATGGTGATGTGGTTTAATGGTGATGACTTTGTGAATGGAACCCCCCTGGATTACTATTATTATGGATTGTGTTTTAAAATGTAAAATGATATTACAAATAAAACTGCATCCACAAATACTTTAACCTTGTGCCAATATTGTGCTACACCCTTGCATGTAATATTCAAGATTTTCCAGACGACTTGTTGAGTACTCCCGTCCTCACCCTTGCCACCCCGACCCCCCCCTCTCCGAGTTTGACGAAGCTGGAGCGGTCCCGGAGTGCGTAGATGGCAATTTGGTTTTGAGGTCTTAGTATTTTGCTCAGGCCTGCTGTGCGGTGTTTTGCTTGTAAGTTATTCGGGCCCGCTGCGCCTCTTCAGAAAAACCCTGGCCGTTAGGCCTTATATTGAATAAAAATGTTGGAATTTGACTTTTGCCTGGCAATAATATGCTTGGTTCCTGGCAGCTAATCATCCTGGGTAGCTGTCGAGGCGTACGGATCTGCCCCTAAAAAGGCGGGCCGTCACATTATATATGGTAAAACTACTCTCTCTCCTTCATTTTTACAAGGCTTATATTTTAAATGATCTAGTTCACAAATATAAACATTGTATGTAGATTTAATGAGATTTTTTTCCTTTTATACTCTTATTTATCCTCTCTCAATCATTTGTATTTATTCATTACCACCCACACAAAGTATATCTTTTATCTTTCAAAACAATTAAGTGGGAACATCTAAGTTATTTTCTAGCATATTTTTTTTAAATTTTAACACTACATTAATTTTTATGTAAAATTAAAATACGTCTTATAAAAATAAACGAAAATCAAAGCGCCTAGCTTCCTGACATCATCTGACTAGCTCGAAGAAAAGAACAGGGGGCAGTAGATCAGGGACAAATATGTCATGATCAATCTACTTTAGTACAATTGGTAAGACATTGGGTATTTATTATGGCGGAGGTTGTGAAACCAAACTATCAAAAGATGCTAAAGGTATTTCCAATAGCTTGTTAATATATTATATCCGGTCATACATAATCATCGTTTTGAATATAGGTACGATTAAAATTTTAAAATTTGACTGTTTACATCTTTTAAATATTGAAATTGGATACATAAAAATCATACGTGTAGATTTGTTTGGAAAGTTACTTTTATAGTATTATAATTTTTTTGGATTTTATAAATATATTATAATAGAAATTAATTAACAAATCTATATTTTAGAGACCATATTAACATCTAAAATGACAACTATTTGTGACCGAAGAGAGCACCTTGTTGTGGAAAGAGAGAGGAATTATAGAAACAAACACTCTAATAATAACTTGTTATTATAACGTATTACTAAAGTGCCATACAAAGAATTAATTATTGCATGGGATCCACTTGTCATCCTCTCTCTCCTTTTCTTTTCCTCTCTCTCCCACCTTTCCACAGCCCTTTCTCATTTTGTTGGTCACAAACAGAAGAAAAAAAACGATCGGGGATGCCTAAGAGCCGTACAGATGGTTCTTTTAGAAAACAAGAGTCTCTACTCTCTACTTTAATCAAAAAAAAAAAAAAAAAGAGAGAGAGGAGAAGAAGAAAAAGATACGTGTGCCATGGGAACCAAGCAACGTGCTATTTCCATGTTCATGCCTAACGACTTTTGGCCTTTGGAAAAGGCTGGCGACCGGTTGCTAGCAATACGCCCTAATTGGGCATGCGGCTGGGGAAAGATTCCTCCATCGCGTGGTGCGTCCTGCCAATTAGCCTGTGCGGTGCAATGCGCGTATGAGCGTTCCTTCTGAATCTGAAAACAGCCAAGCCTTTTTCCCATTCCCGTGCTTCGTTCACCTCTCGTTCGGTTCCTCTTCTCGCCCCCCCCCCCCCCCCCCCACACCTTACTTTTTCAGAGAGTGACGTGCTGCATCACGGTCGTCGCTAATGGCGGGCGGTGATTCTCTGCGTAAACCGTCGCCTTACTGCAGGCCTAAGATTTACGGGGAAGCCGCGTGCCTGTACGCTTGCAGCTCGCGCGCATGGACTGGAAATTCAGGATCGATCGGTGGCTTGAGCAAGCTATAGATGCGTTAGATTCAGATCGCGTAGAGGACATGGTGGTTGTCTTAACTTCCCATACACACATGACGGTTGCACATACACGTCAGAGTTAATTACTGCTCCAAGAGCAGCGTCGCAGTTCACACCGAGGTGGGCATTTGGGCCGGGCTCTTTTGGACCGGTCCGAAGCACGACGGAATGGCCTGCAAAGCCTCAAAGACGACACGGTTTCGTGTCCGCCGGCCGGACGCAAGACGCAATCAGAAGACGACACGGGCCTGAGAACCGAGCACGATGGGCGGCACGATCGTTTGGGCCGTGTATGTGCCGTCACGGCACGAACGGGCACGAAATCACAGATTAAGACATAAAAGTTGGCAAATATTGTTGATTCAGGGCATCTTCAAGCATTGCATTTATGTTTGACGTACGTTTTTGTTGATGTGATTAGTCTCTTATGTAATTAAAATAGGTAGTTTAGTAGTAGTGATGTGTTTTATTTCTTTGCTCGTCACAATAGTGAAAATGGGTCGAGCCTGGACTGACACGACACGAAACAGACACGAAGCGCAAATGGGTCGGGTCTGGACTCGCCAAAGGCGAGTTGGCCCGGCACGGTTCCAATCCAAAACACGATAGGTCCGAACCAGACCGACACGGCACAGCACAACGCCCACCTCTCACGCGTAGTAGTACGAGTTAGTATCGATATGTTCTTCTAGTAGCAGCGAGTTGTCACCATGTTACAGACGGTCTTCGTGCAATCCTGTGACTGGTGCTGTCCTCCTCCGTCGATCTTCCTTAATAGCTACGGATTGCATATATAAAAGAAGCTGAAAATCAAAAGGTCTCTTCTTGATCTTTTTGTTCCTTTTCCTTTTTAGCGATCTTAACGCTTTTATCTAACGAAGTAAGTGTCTGGTTCGTTCTTTTTGGGCACCAGCTTGGAATTGTCAGTGACGATCTCACCCTTTCACGAGCAATAACATCACCTCTGAAGTGACATATTTTATACTCTCTACGTACACTTATTTATCAGTTACCCCTCCATCCAAGATTATACGACGTATTCTTTAAATATTCTTATTCATAAATACAAGGTGTATTTTATATTTTAATAAAAAATTATTAGTACGATGTTTCATCCTTGATAGATATTCAAATTTACTTTAGCACTGCGTAGTAGATGCGGAGCGAGCGAGCGAGCGAGCAGAAAGGCACCGAGAGACGGCCCCACCGGAATACATCCGGGATCTCACTGCCGACGGATACGGGCTCGCTGACCCGAAAATCCTCGTCCGTAGGTGGAAGCTCCATGTGCCTGGTCACCCGCTGCCTCCCCTCCCCGTCTCCCGTGTGGTGGCGACTGCATCTGCATGCCTGCTGCTGCGCGCGTACGCCTCCCCCGACACGGCACGGTGAGCCGACGGCCGCGCGCGCAGCCACTGTGCCTGTGCGCGGCCGGCCGGCCGCGCAGCCAGCGGCGGTCGAATAGTAACGTATAGGCGCACATGCATATAGGCCGGCCATAGTGTTGAGCCGAGCGTCGCACGCCTCGCCGGCCGGCCGCATCCGCGCGCAGCGTAACTAGCACCAGCTGCGTACAGCGGGACAGACACGCCGCAGTGGGGAGATCACATGATACTTGGATGGGAAAAGACGCGATACTGGCGCTGCGAAATCCGCCGTGCTAGTGCGCTACTGTTGAGCGGTACTGGTACCCAGTGGGGAGATTTCCTCTTTGTGCTACCTACGTCTTCCGGGATGCTGCATCATAATGCGAGCCTCCGATGATCTGATCTCTGTTCTATCTTGATTTGCGAAGGACGAATGACCCGTGGTCTTCAGTAGTTATTATTACTCCATGTATTATTAGCATTGGCTACCTATATCTGCCGCTAGCACAGTGCTACCTGCAGGAGTAGCTAATGTAACGCCGCTCAATTGATTCCGACTTGTTTCCCTCTCGGAGCTGTACACATCACTGTCCAAAATGTAATATCTAGACGTTTATTATTAGCATATGGTTCGTTCGTGGTAATCAAATGCAATATCTGGATATCACTCGTCTATGTCCTATCATCTTTTTGTGTCATACCAGAGGTGATTCATAAAAATAAGCCGTCTATGATTAATTTGTATATCATAGAAGAGTTGTTAATCTTAACCGTATGTATTGTTTTACGGACGGTTGTTCTCTACGAACGGCCTGTGAAGATTATCTAGACATAAATAGTATGCGATTAACACAGATTGCTACTTTGTAATAACCGTCTGTGATAGCTGTAGTGGAGTTTTCCTTAGACTTCGCAGACTGTTTTATAGACAAAGTTAAGAACCGTCGGAGACGAGGTCTCTTTGTGCGGTAGTGACTGTGCTAAAGTAGTTACATGCCGGTGCTATGCCTTTCCATTCCTTGCTGCTATATGGTTACATATAATGCTTTCCCTAAAGTTGTATGCGGTGGATATTTGGAATTCATTGCTTATATAGTCGCGTGTATCTTTTTTTTTTTTTTTGCAAATTTTGCCCTCCTAGTATATGTATTTACAAATTTGATCCCTCAATTACCGCAAAAGGTATGGTAGGTGTTATGCGTCGTTTTCCACGACGGGAGAGAGGACTAAATTTACGAATACATACGTACTGGAGTTATATTCACAAAAGATGATGTACATATAGCTAGATAAAACGACGATACGAAAGATTCGTAGGACACAGCAATCTCAACATTTATAAAATGTATGCCATTTTGATTTGACGTAACTCGCGCGCTAGCCGCCACTACCAAAAAAAAATATCGACACTCATGCAGCCACACACACGGCATAGGGCATACCCCCGGGCTATCATGACCAATAGACGTGGCAGCACAAGTCATTCCGTACACAAAAGAAGCCAGGCAGTGAGCATCGGATCCTCGCCCGCTCACTCGCCCTCACCCCCTCAGCACAGCAAGCAGAGGGGAGCGTCGTAAAAAGATGAACTCGTCCTAGTAAAAGAAAAGATATCTTGGCAGCTAGTAGCTGCCGTACCTACAAGCAAAATCTGGCCTTTGATCAGGGGCAGCCACTGCCGCGCCAATGCAACCTAGCTTAGCTATTCCAAGTAAATCCGGGAAATCTCCGCTGCTGAAACGGCTACTCATCACTGGTCACAATTCATGAGGGGTTGGGGGGGGGGGGGGTCGGTGGAGGAGGGGTTGGCCAGTGGCCACTGTCCAGTGAGCGAGTGACGGAGTGAGGCTGGGCCGGGGGCTGGCCTTCTCTATGCACAGCGCACAGCGCAGCAAAGGTGGTCCTGGCTGCCGGTTTCCAAGGATAATAAAAACTACCCCCTCTCGCCTTGCTGCTACCGCCACCCGGCGCTCGTACCTCGCCTCCGCCCTCCCGTGTTTTATTTATACAATCCCAGCTACCACTGGAAGCGACAGCTGAAGGAGAAGAAGAAGAAGAAGAAGCAAAGAGCGAGCAAGAAAGCTACTAGAAGAGATCGAGGAAGGCAAGCAGAGCTAATTTGCTCTCGTCATCATCGTATGGGGGAGCAGGAGAACAACAAGAGCGCCAGCGGCGGCAACAACATGGCGGTGGAGGCGCCGGCCAAGGAGAACGGCCGCGCCGCCGACCCGCGCCTCCAGGGCATTTCCGACGCCATCCGCGTCGTCCCCCACTTCCCCAAGCCAGGTCCGTCCGTCTCGATACAAACCATTCGACTAAATTAGCCACGCGCGCGCCAAGGCGACCGACCGGCCGGCCGGCCACGCGTGTTCGGCGCGCGCGCGTCCGTGGACTCACCCTTGGCGGCTGGTGCGGTGCGTGCAGGGATCATGTTCAACGACATCACGGAGCTGCTGCTGCGGCCGGGCGTGTTCAAGGACGCCGTGGACATGTTCGTGGAGCGCTACCGCGGCATGGGCATCGCGGCCGTCGCAGGTAAACCAACCAACCAACCAACCAGTCAATCAATCACGAGGCCGCCCGTGCGCATGCGTCCACGCACACGCGCGCGCACGGCCGCGCCCGCCCCCAGTGCCGCCCGTACGTCTTTCTTTAATGGCGCTGCCGCTCGGTCGTCAATTCGCTGCCGCTGGGGGCGCGGCGCCGAGCCTTGAGCTGAGCTGCGGCGCGGCGGTGTTCTGAGATTCCGTGATATCTTTGGGGAAGATATTTCCTGCTCCTTTTGTCCCCCCCACGCTTTGTCGTCGATCAGGTCATCACTTACTTACACTTTTTCCCCCCCCTCTACCTCGCCCCTCCTCCTGTGTCTACGCCTGTGCATACTCCTATATATTGTGAATAAATTATTATCGAAAACTACCAACAACAGCAGCAGTGGTATAGTACCATAGGTGCCAGCCTGCCAGGAGTGTCGAGATACGGCCACTTTTCCAGCCTCTCGTAGATTTTCTGGTCTCTTTCTGAAATTATAAAAATAGTTCTATCGATTGACGGTGGAAATATTCGTAGGCAATAGGTGTCATCGATCGCAATAAGATTGCTTGCCGCCACGGTGGGAGACCGTAAATGCCATGGTCCCTGCATGCGCGGAGCCGGTTTCGCAGCCAGCGCGCGCGCGCGCGCGTGGCCAGAATGTCTGACTGTGCTCTTGCTTGCCCGGTCGCGTCGCGCCACGGCGAGCTTTCGCCCCCCCTCTCGCTGGGCCAGCGGAATCTCAGCGCATTCAATGCCCGGATCGGAGGGCATGTAGACGGCTGGCGATTGGGGAGATCGATGGAGCTCACGTACGCTTCGCTCCCGTCCCATGGCAGCGCGTCGACCCTGGGGGCGGGGACCGGCGCCAGCCGTGGGGCGCGGCCGGGATCCTCTGATCGGACGGCCATGATTGCGCACATGCGGTGTCGGTCCTCGCGCGGTGGCTGGCTCTGGTACGCGAGGCTGGTAGAGTGGTCGCCTTGCTTAATTTGCGCGTCGCATATGGCTGGTTGTACGTACGCTGAGCGCATGTGTGCTGTGCACGGCCTCCCTGCTGCAAGCTCGAGTACAACCTCGTTGACACGCCGAGCGCCATGCTTCGCTTTTTTTTTTTTTTGCTTATGCCATTTTTTAACGGCGACGACGTTGGTCTAAACCGCTAAAGATCCGTCGCTGCATCCATCATTGTGTTTGCACAACCTCGTTGTTAATTCCTCGTACGATGAATGCTAGCTGAACGCCGTAGTATACCATACTAGTCATCTAGCTAGCTGAAGCTTTGAAGTACAGCTTACTTTATGACCCTCTAATTAACTTGTGTATATATGGTGACTTTTTCGTCCTCTACTAGGTATTGAAGCTAGAGGATTCATATTTGGCCCAGCGATTGCGTTGGCCATCGGAGCTAAATTCATACCGTTGCGCAAACCGAAGAAACTCCCAGGTAATAACCTGCGAATTAGGTCATTTGCGAATACGAAAGAGCACTTACATGTGTTTACGTATATGTATGCGATTTACCGTTCCATGAAGTGCTGTGCGAGTGCTATTACATATGGAATCTATTAACTCATCAACCACTTGGCATGTTGGCTTTTGAAGGAAGTTTTAGTTTGAGCAGATCCATTACATGCTGTTATAAGATCGTTTTAAACAGTTCTGATAAAGAAAGTTATCGGTTTAATTTACTGTGAAGTCTGAAGATACCGGCATGGTTGCCATATGCTACAGCCTACAGCACTCGACAGCCATGGAGTAATAGAATTGTTGTTGCGTGAGAAATTTCCATTTTATTATTTGGTTTGTCAACAGCATGTCCACTATCACTTCTCCAAGAGGAAATTGCTATTAATTAGCTTCATTATAGTAATGTAGTTTTCAAATGTGCTGATATTTGCTTTACAAATATTGAAGGTGAGGTAATTTCTGAGACTTATGTACTTGAGTATGGGACGGACTGTTTGGAGATGCATGTTGGAGCTATTGAACCGGGTGAGCGCGTAGTGGTTGTTGATGATTTGGTTGCAACTGGTGGAACTCTTTCTGCTGCTATAAGACTTCTTGGTGCGTACCTGTTTATCTGTTGTTCTGTCTAAGATTGGTATACAAGCAAATGAAATTCCATGACCTTCAGCAATTCTCAGTAGAAGTATTGATCTAAGTATTCGATGAATTTGGCAGCTAAAACAGAAATTGGACAAGAAATTCAAAACGTATTACTTGCACTTGTCAATGTTCTTCATCTGACACCACACCACTAACCAAAGAGCACAAAATACTACTATTGTGCTCCTTTTTCTATGTTCTACCATACTAGATCTAGGGAGCTTTTCAGGTGCTATGTTATAAGAACCTTGCTGATCAGTCTGGCATGTTACAACAGAACTACAGTGTGTCACCATCCATTTCATTCATGCATTAATATTTGTGCAACTTTCAAATTAATAGTGATGCATAGAAGCACCCCCAAACATAAAAAGAATGTTATAATGGTATTCTTGCTCTTGTCCTACGGTCAGAATCATCTACAAATTTTTCATGTTACAATATCGGTCCTCTAAACATGCGAACTAAGAATATTCTTATATTCTTCTTTTTCTTTTTCTTTTCAAAATTCCAAAGTTGAACTTACGGTTCAGATTTGATATTGAGCAGGAAAAGGCCTTGATTCATTTAGGGAATTTGTTTCGCATACGATATTCTGATGTCAAAATGAGTCATATTAATTGAAGATTGGAAATGGAAACTAAGCGGAAGTACAAGAAAAAGGACAGAACTTGTAGCTTGCATTTTAATTCAGTAAAATATGATAAGTCAAAGCCTTTGTGATGCTGATACGGAATAATCTTGGATTGTTGTGAAAATAACGACATCGAATATCATGTGGTATTGTCAAGCATCTCAACAACTTAGTGATAACATCTAGAGTAGAGACTAGAAAGGCATCATGTTCTGTTGACTATAAGCAAAGTTTGTCCTTGAGCGGGACAAGCTGTTTATTCATAGGACAAAATCCTGTCTGAAAGATATGTCCTATGGGGTAGCTAATTACATATAGGCATGGTTTTGATGAGACTGGAGGCATAATTCTGATCTTTGATACTAAAAGCAAAAAGTTCATGTATAAGAATCGAGCACTCGCGGTACAATCATGGACTGCCACTGTGTTCAAGTTTTCAACTATATTTCTTTTCCTTTTTTCCTCTCTTTTTTAGGGGGTGTTGCATGTGTGTGTTCAAGGGGTTTGGAGTAATTCGAGTTTTGAACTTACATGACAATATGACATCTACCGTTAATGACATCAAAACCAGCTTATATTATAATGTTTGCATAACTCGTTATATCATATGCATATATCATGAACTATATAACAACCAGAAAATGGCTTTTGAGTTTTGACTAACCTTTTCGTGCTTGCTGAACTTTCCAGAACGTGCTGGAGCTGACGTGGTTGAGTGTGCATGCCTCATTGGGCTTCCAAAATTTAAGGTACCCAAACATTTTTTACAATGCACTTTAATTCAGGTGAGGAAATTGAGGATGTACTAGTATTGCCCTGGTATTGCACTTCCAACTTGAGCAATACAGACAAGTGAAAAAAGCATAAAATAAGAACAATCAACATGCTAATAACCTTTCCAGCTTGACCAGTAAATCTTAGAGGATCCTAACTTCAAACCCTTTGTAAGTAGTAACTTTCAGTGATAGATAGGTGGACTTAAGGCTCCCTTTTTGTTAGATGAACGACAAGATTAGCTTAGCTTTTGTTTACCAGATGCACGATCTACTCCTTTAAGATACTTGTATAGTTGTATATCTATATCTATTGGATATCCATATACCTGAACAGAACCAGTGATTGTATACAAAGAGTAAGAGTGTAAACTTAAACTTCTCTACCCTAGGGGAAAAACAAGACGAGGATGTCTTTTTCTAAGGTGACTTATGCTTTCTTAAATATAAGTTACATTTTCAACAATTGTATAAATCTAGAATCAGACACATACACATCTCAAAGCTAATCCAAAAGCCAAGAAACTCGAGTTGAGTTAACCCAAAAAAATAGCTTACAAATAGCAAACCCAGAAACAATATCACCAGTACTACAGTACATACTGAGTTCTGTAGCTCATTTTGGTGGACTAGTCAAGGGAAGAGCCAGTAGTTTCCTGGGTAAAATGCCTGTGAATTCTCGGTCATATCCCTTGATGAAGACATTTCATCAAAGTACTGGAAGCTACAAAGCTGCATTTTTTAATGTAGCAAAAGTATTTGATTTATCCATATCTTCAAGAGAGGCATGTCAGGGTTAGCCATATAAATATGTTGACTGGGATTGCATATTTTATACAGGATTTCTACAAGCTAAATGGAAAGCCAGTTTATGTACTGGTGGAGTCCCGCAAATAGAAAGCAATGGAGTATGATCAGGCGAGTGTCACTGTTTTATGCTTGAAAATTTATATCAATGTTTCCTTTTCTTTTTAAGGGTTTTTCAGCATATCATGCAACACAGCTAGGTTGGAAAATCCACAAGTTCATGTTCTTGTATGAATACACTGCTTTATAATACACAGACGACAGACTAAATGTAATTTCTTCAGTACTCCGGGTTAAGTAGAGTCAAATCACAACTTCACAAGTCATCAAATGTGTATAACTTAGACTTGGTTTGCAACTGCTACAGTATGCTGTTCTCCGCATCCATGTTTACCTTGCTGCAACAAGAGAGAACAGGCGCCATTTAGTCTTGTATTTGAAATAAGAGTTTTACTTGCTAATTCCGGTTCCACTTGTTTCTTTTTCAGAAAAAGCTCACAGCTTCAGTTCTTTGCAAGCGCACGGTGGATGGGTAATGGTAACTCTGCAGTACACTGTTAAGGGCAGTTGCTAAGTATGTTGTTGAAGAGGGTGAGATAGATTGAAATGTAGTTTTTTTCCTAGCACTAGTTTTTTTTTTTTGTAGTATCGAGGAGAGCTTGTAGTTATTACCGTCGGGAAGATCACTATTAGCTGGAAATTAAAGAAAAGATCATCCTGCCTTTTCAAGTTTTTTTACATGAGCATTGTCCTGCCTTTTTGAGTTGCCGTTTCACCTCTCTGGTTAAATCTGTATTAGCGCTAGTGTAGCTCATTGTCGCTCAATGCTATTGAGAATCAAGAGTCTAGGCAATCATAATGCCAGAATACAGGGCGACATGTTGTTTAGTAAACTGATACTAAGTGGCTTTCTTTTGGAGAGCTAGAGAGTAGAGAATAAACACTAGTACTAGATTGAAGCTTCTAAAGTTCTAAGGAATATGCTGGTGCTCCACCTGGCTAGATCCCCATGACTCCATGAGTTCAGAGTCTAGGTACCCTCCCGAACACCTAAAATAAGGATTGCATTTGGTTATTGAAATGGCATGCATGCAGCAAGCAGGTAGGAGTACTGGTGCTTTGTTCTAGGATCCCCAGACAAAGGCGTCGTGAAACATGGCGCCTAAACCCGAGTAGTGGGGAGACAAGAGCAGGAGCACTTCCAGCCTGCTGCGATCGCTGCCGCAGATTCGCGTGTTTGCTGGCCTTCGCTTCCTCCTGGTTCCGCGGGCGATGGACCCAACGCCCAGCAGTTTATTACTGTTGCTGCTACTCCGGATTCGCATCTTAGGCTCTTGGCTGGCGTCCAAAGGTTTTGCTTCGGCTAGAAGTCATAGTATCATCAGTGACGTTTCAAGTTTCTCGATTCATAATCATTGTCGTGTTGTTTGAATTTGATTTTGTCAAATTTCAGAAAAGAAAGGGGAAAAAAAATAAAAGAGAGAAAAAGGCCAACTGGACCGGCTCGGCCCATAAGACCGAGCCAGCCCAGCCGCCCGATCGGCTGGAGCTAAGGCACCACCCACTCGGTGCCCTAGTCCCAGAAGAAGCGAGCAAAGGGGTGAGCGGGTCAAGGGGAAGCTTTGGCGATGTCAGCGCAGTGCAGTGATCTCGGTGGTCGTTGCTTTCCCTCTCTTGGGGCTCCTTTAGAAACCAGAGGTGTTTGCTTCTCCCATACACGGTGAAAAATCATCCTCTATTTCTTATTTGCCGATTTCAATCCTCAAATCCGGTTGAAGCTTTGGCTTGATTCTTGCTTTTCCAAAGTCCTCTTGTGATCCTCGGCACTGATCTATCCCCTACTCAACTCGTGGATGCCGCTCTCACGAGTAACCCGAGTTTAGGTGAGGAATTGAACTCGGTCGGAGGCTTGAGGATTTAGGCTTTGGTGGAAGGCAAGGTGCACGAGGTTGTCTCGGTCGCCAGGCTTGCGAGCCTTGCTTGTTGGCTTGCTGATCCGGTTCTATGGTGGTGGAGGTGCTTGGCTGTATGTTGCCTTATGTGAAGCAGGTCCTTCGAGACATGCTACTTTGTTCAACATTAGCATCACCCTAGGCTAGGGAGTCAGTTCTATGGCACTGAGTTGCTTTTGTTGCTTCTCAAAACCTTCAGGTGAATTTCCTCACTAGGTAGTGTGTGGCTTTATATCTCTGAAACATTCACCGGTGCTTTCTGCGGCATTGCAGCAACGATATTATTTTCTGGGACATCGTCATCGACTAATCTATATAGCTTGTTTTCACCAACAGCCAGTCGGTGCTACGTGACTAATCTCCTTTATGTAATTTTACTATGTTCGTGCAAAGGAGCCATATATTCAGTTGGGGACCTTGCATGCTGGAGTGGTACTTGTTCTATGAAGATTGGACTATAGAGAGACAATTTTTGAGAACACTTTTAGTTTTTCATAACCTAAAATATATTTGATTAGTCCAATTAAGTATACATATATACACCCTTTGTGCTTACTGTCATTGCTTCTACCTTACCGTTTTGATCAATTTCATGCTCTTGTTGGCAGTAAATTTTGTATGATCAGTAGGCTTGTCTTGAGTTTTATATATATACGATCTTAGGTAATTAATTGATTGGGTTATAATTACTAGTCAAGTATTACAATATGTTTCTTGCAAATTTGATTGATAAGGTTGTCACAAATTAGTCTATGATTCTGTCCCTAATGACGATGAGGTCTTTTAATTAAGGCAGCCCGATATCTGAGAACAAATTAATCAACTTGAGTTTTTTATTGCTAGCTGAATGCTACTGTTACTATTTATTGTCATATATTTGTACATGCTTACAGACATGATAATGAGTACTTATGCTATGATATTATCCAATATCATGTTTCGGTATCAATGCATATGCTTTTATGACAATGTTATCATATGTTTATTAATTATGCTTGAAATTAAAGTAATAAGAAATGTGCTAATACCACAATTTATCCAACAATCTAGAAAACAATATATAATGGCTTCTAGTTATGATGTCGTTAAGTATGAGGTTTTTTACGATGCAAGTTTTAAACGCCAACAGGCTAAAACTAGGCTTTGGCTAATGGACCTTAAACTCTTTTAGGTCATCGCTAATCTCCTAGAACTTCCTTTGAAAGCAGAGGCGCTTAGGCACTGGGAACCATTTAGCCTTAGCTAGGCTGTTGGCCGTCATATCCAATAGGCTTTTCGATGTTTACTCAAACCTCACCTCTGCTAAGGCACTTCGGGATGAGCTCGAACAAAAGTTCTCTGAAGGAGACAATGGGAATGAGTCATTTACCGTAAAAGGCTATCTTAATTATAAGATGATAGATGTCAGATCATTATTGGCTCAACTCCATGAGCTTCAGCTCTATATCACGGACCTGACTCAATACAACTGCACTTTGCCAAAGAGCTTTTAGGTAAGTATGATACTTGCAAAGTTGCCACCTTCATGGCGTGACTTTGTGACCGCTCGGAGACATATAAAGGAGCGACTGACACTCTCTGAGCTGGCGGCCGCTATTAATGTCGAAGAATGGGCATGCGCTAGTAATAGGGCTCCCTAGCCTTAGGTTCAGGCTCATCATATTTAGACAAAGTTTGCAAGCAGAGGTGCTGAGAAGAAGACCAAGAACCCCTCCCAGACCAAACCAAAGCAGATGAAGAAGGAGAATTTTGTCAGGTTCGTTTGCGGAGTTGATGGGCATACTGCTCGCATATGCCGTGAATGTAAGGGGAAGGGATCTTCGAGTTAGTAGAGTGGCCATATGGCTGAGGCGAACGCCGCACTGGCTTCAGTAAGTTCTGACGGGTATGTACCTAGGGCCTTTATAGCTGATCCATCAACTGATTGGTGGATTGATACTAGTGCTGCTCGCCATATTGTGATTGTTGCAAGGGGGTGAGTACATAAAGTATTCAATAAGTTGTGCACAGAATGCAAATCTATTTTACTATATGCATGGCTTATTCCAAATGAATGGCTGGATTGGTTATTTCGCATTAAAGCAGCATTTACAAATGCATAACATAAATAGATTGAAATGCAGTAAAACAAATAATAACAATAATAAATTTCTCAGTTATTTCACAAATAAACCATCTCACAACCTTAAATCAATTACCACAGTTTCCACAGGCACACTGCCTCTATTCCCAACTTCATTTTATTAAAGTCTAACCATTGACTATAATTCTCGAGCATTGTCCAATACCGTGGACACGGCTATTCGAATAAGTTTGACACTATGCAGAGGATATACACTTTACTCACAAGATATGATCGCTTGACCACAAAGGCGAATGACCATAACAAAGCTTTTACAATGCTATGTCTAAACCCAATACTGCACGCTGAGGTTTCAACACTGAGGAGACTAATTACCACCATCTAGGACCCCCTCTTGTGCCATGTGAGTCTACACGTACCCCCGGAACCTACACAACCATGACAACACCAAAATCTAGACATCACAAATTAGTCAGCTAGGTCTGTCCCATACCAGACATGTAGTTGTATGTTTAGCCCAGTTCAAATGCTTGCAAGGTTAAGTTCTTAAATCATCGAGCCAAGACTTACCCAAAGGCTCACAATAACCAGTTTACCAAAAGAACAAATACGATCGTCCAAATGCCACACTGGGCCCACCAGTTAACAACACTTGCCATTGTCTAAATCACTTTACCACCCCAGTTGATTACCATACACCACGTGCCATTAACATCATCAATAACACATGAGTCATGGCGGTGGACTCCTAGTCGTGGCGACAGCGAACTCTCGGGGACAATGAAGCTCAACTGTCCATTGCCGTGATGGACGACCCAGATGCAATCTAACGAGACCCAATCCTAACCGAACTTAGCAACATGATGTGGCATGATCCTAACGGTCCAACGATGACGATCTGATGATTAGCAGTGCAAGCATACACAGAGAAATCTCAGCCGCATAATCAAAATTGGGCGGTTGAACATCTTAGGGTTAGGGTTTTGTGTTAAGTGGGTTGCGCGGGTGGCGGCGGGTTTGGGCAAGATGGGTTGGGCTGATCCAATGGCCTTTTGGCCCAAAGAGGTTTAATTAATTTTCAACCTTTTCTAATTTAAATAATTCCAGTAAATAGTTTTGAGCCAAAATAAATAGCCAAAAAATTTCAAAAAAATCTAGAAAATATTTTGAGACATTTTGAACCCAAATAAAATATTTCCAACAAAATATTATTTAAAATTTTCAAATTATTTAATGCATTTAACAAAAGGCTTAATTCAAATAAATCCAAATATAATCTAGAAAATTCTCAAAAATTCAAAAGACACAATAAATCCAAGAAATACAAAAATTGGGATGTTACAATGTATATATAATACCTTCTACTCCCGAGTGTAGTTACTCCAATATTTGAAATACTACCTAAATGAACTTGAAATACTCCTTTATCACTTTGGATATGCTCATATACTAATTATAAGATATTCCAATTTAAACCACATGAAAAAAATTGCAAGAGAGCACATAGTTTTTAACGTATTTCGTAAATACCTTTATATATGGACATAAAAAGGAGTATGTCTAAAAAATATACATACCACCTCTGAAAAAATATAAACACCACATAGATGGTCTTATAAATTCGTATACTACAAGTACATACTCTCTACGTTATGAGATACGGCAAATGAGAGTAACTAACTACTCCCGGGTAGAGAAGAGGCTTCCTAATACACACACACATATACATATACATATAGGAAGCACATTTTGTACTCGCATGTGTATGTACTCCCTACCTCTATTTGGTTGATAACAACTTCCTAATCATGAGGAACCAGTTAACAACTTCCAATTATGTAGTATGTTTTCACTTGCGTAACACCAGTTAATGTACAAAGGGTATGGAGTACATACTCCTAGTAGTATGCTTTTATTTTCCTATATATATATATATATATAGGTAATCAATTGATTGGGTTATAATTAACAGCTGAGTATTACAATCTGTTTCTTGTAAATCTGATTTGTAAGGCTATCACAAATTAGTCTATGATCCTGTCTCTAGCGACGATGAGGTCTTATAATTAAGACAGCCAGGAAGCCTTTTGTTGCTAGTTGAATGCTACCGTTACTGTTCATTGTCATATATTTGTACATGCTTAGATACATGATAATGGGTGCTTATGCTATGATATCATCCAATATCATGTTTCGGTATCAATGCATATGCTTTTACGACAATGTTATCATATGGTTATTAATTATGCTTGGAATTAAAGTAATAAAAAATTTGTTAATACCATAATTAACTATCCAACAGGTCGTTCCAATCAAATGTACCAGTGCATTCGATCACACGAATAAGTAATAGCACATGAACTGTACGCCATATGTTCAATGCATTGAACCGTAGGCAGTACGGCTGTTCCGCCCATGGTTTTACAGTACCGAAGATTCGGTGTTGCCTCTACCGGATGAAAGATTCGGCAAACTAGTACGCATGACTTGATCCGAGATGATTAGGTATACTACTGCTGCTGCTGCTGCTGCTGCGCGGAACTAATAGAGCATGCAATGCAAGTCCCAGCTTCTGAATAGGTAGGCTGACGTTGCAGCACATCTAGGAATTAAAATTTTACATCTTTCAAGTAACAATGGTGGTTTCTGATGCTAACTGAGAGCAGCCTGGTCCAGGGTTCTTGGTCCTACCATGGAACCCTTTCTGGCTTTCTTGATCACTCATTCTTGGCAAAATCTTGCCAAGATGCCGATCTTGGCACGCCGGCAGAGCGCAGGAGCTGCTGCTCCGACGCCGACCTCAAAATGCCGGAGCCGGAAGGACGCGTAAACTGCTGCTCCGACACGGACCTCGGCATGCAGCCGGGACAGAGCAGCGGGGAGCTCCGCGCGCCGGGGTCACCAAACTGCTGGAACGAGACCGACCTCTGCATACCGCCGCTGCCGCGGTGGAGCCGGCACCGGAAGGAGCCCGGGTGCGTGGTGGGCGAGCAGATGCATCGCCGCCGCATCTCCTCCTCCATCTCCGGTGGCACCTTCACCGGCGTGTCTACGATCTTGGAAGCCATATCTTGCGTCTCGAGGGCTCCCACGCGGACCTAACTTGAAAGCTGAATCGGCTGATACGACGCGTTCGTTTTGGCTACGATTGCAGGGGGCAATTTATAAACCTCCGATTCGATCTGGAGAAAAATCCGTGTCCGTTACGATTTTGGTTCAAACCGTAGTAGATTAGCTTGCAAACCGAAACAACTAAGAACAAGATTTGCCTCGGAAATTGAAGGAAGAAGGTATCAATCTCCACTAGTTTTTTTGTTGTTGTTGTTGAAACCATTAAATCCCGAGCATTACAACTTACAAGTTACAACAACTATAAACTCACGAGTCACGAACCGTTTCTTGTTGGTGGGTGTTTGCCCTGAAGTTGATGGGTGTTTGATCATATGCCCAAAGTTCATAGGCGTTTGATCATTTGCCCTACGATGTCTCACTGACATGTGGCCCTAGGACCCGCATGTCAATGAGACATCGTAGGGCAAATGATCAAATACTCATCAACTTTGGGCAAATGATCAAATGCCCATCAACTTCAGGGCAAATGATCAAATTTTCCTTTCTTGTTGTACAGGCAGCGCGTCTAGCAACGCCCAACAATGGACCAATCCAATCGAAAGAATGCGTGGTAAACTGGGAATCAAACCAACAAACAAGCAAATCAAATTCGTTAATTCGTATGAGCGCGATCGATCGATGGATCGTTCACAGCATTGGCAGGATCGTCTGGAGCAGGGGAGCCGGCCGGGACCGGCGCTGCCGCGCCTTGAACTTCCTGATGGCCGCCTTGAGCACCCTCCTCCACCCCTCCTGAAGAACACAAACCAGAAGAAACCTCGTAACGCTAGGGAAGATGCAGCAAAGCATAAGCCAGGAGGATTTCATGTGCAGGAAGCTACCTTCGCGGGGGAAGGCGACGGCGGGGAGAAGTCCGGCCTCGTCCTGCCCATATCGTGGAGGTCGAGGAAGGACCCGTCCCGCCGCAGCCGCCGGCGCCGCCACCTGGACCTCCCGCCGGCCGCGTCCCTGAGCCTGCTGCCGGCTCTCGCCCTGCGCTTCGACTTGGCAATGAGGAAGTCCGTGGAGCCTTCACCGGAGGCCTGCGGCGGCGACGCGCACGGGAGCTTGCCGAGCGGGGACCAGATGCCGCTCTGGGAGTAGTCGAAGTCGAAGGCAGAGGTGTCGGGGAACATGCCGAGCAGGCCCCGCGACATGGACGGCTCCAGGTACTCCACCGTCACCACGCGCTCCACCACCACCACCGACGGCGCCGCGGCGCAGCCGCCAGTGTCTGTCTCGGCCGCGCTGCCGCTGTTCATCTTCTCTCGAGGCCGGCTCGAGTGGTCTCGCTCTCGATCGGAGCGAGCTAGGCTTGGGTGGTGGCGGAAGTTGGAGCAGAGGAGTGAAGTGGAGCGTGGTGTTGGAACGGAGGGGACGGAAATGGAAAGGAGCTGACAGCTGGGAAAGTAACCGTTGGGCGGCTGGGCGGTCCTCTGACACTGACGAGTGGGGTCCTGATCTCGCGCCATGGCCTGCTCTCGGCAACGCGGCGTGCCGGTGTGCAAGTACACGGTGTTATTAAATAGTATCATGTGTCTGGTTGTACTTTGTGAGGAGTTCCGGAATCAGGATTAACTTATCTCAACAAAACCGCATGGAGCAGAGGTTTATTAGTTATTACTGTCAGAACCATTTAGTAGCGTTCAATAGGGGGAGAATTGATTATTTGCTTTGTTTTAGTTGGTGTAAATCTGTGATGTCCTATTGACATGCGAGTTTTTGATATGCAGGTTCTAGAAACTACGTATCAGTGAGACATCACGGTTTGTGAGCAAATCATGGATTAATCCTTGGTAAAATGATACGAGATAAACAACGGGGGAAGTTCACTTTTTGTTGCAAACTTGGTGCAAAATCTCAATGTCTTAGGTACTACTGCATTCTTTTATGGGCAGTAGTATAACACAATACATGAATACAAGGCTCCTCTACACCGAGCCTGAAAAGATCTTTTGTTGCGTTCTTTTATGTGCAATTATATTGTAACGAACATAAACTTGTTAAGCCGGACCGTCTATACAGGGACCATGGTCTGAGAATTGAGAAGTTTAGAAGTTACAGCCTCGCAAGGAACAGGGCCTGCGAGTTTAATTAGAAGTTCTTTTGTTCAGTCGAAATGTATACAATACAAGTTTTAAAGTTACTTGCTCTTGTCATATTGCTTCAACATGTCTGATGTCAGGAGGTATGCTTTATCTGTTGTTTATTAAAAGAATTCATACATTGCCTCTTGTCTCTGTCCATTACCTGAATTTTAACTTAAGTACCACATGCTTGCAGGCAGCCCTTATGTAGTTCTGAGTTAAGTTCCTGGTGTAGTTGATTTTGGGATAGAGATCTCATGCAGTTGCTATTATAATTGCAACTTAAGCAGTTGCGTGGCAGCCGTTGGATCGGAAAACGACGGCTCAGATCGATCCCGAAGCACTGCAGCAAGAATACTGTAGCAAAACACTGTAGCAAACGTTTTTAGACAATCTGGATCGTTCGATTGCTCGATCGAATGGCTCATACGGCCTATGGGGACTGCTTAAGTAGCAGTCCCCACAGAAACTGCCAAGATCCCTCTCCTTGATTTGGCACTTCAGAATATGTGCAATTGTTAGTCAAGTCCTGTCGAATCACTCATTTTGGATATAAGGAATCACTCGTTTTGGTTAGTTGTCCTTCCAGTCAAAATAATGTCTCAGGAATGTCTACTATGACTACTATGTAATTTTCTTTCTCTACTATGTAATTTTCTTCTTGTACTGTGTACTCGTTAAATAAGATGAGCGCTTGCATGTTAACTACTCTCGCGCTTAATATAATTACTTGTCATGCAATTGAGTGTATTATTCCTCTACATTTTTATGGTTCGTTGATGGTGGAAATACGATGTTGTATAAGATGGATTGATTACAGAGATGTGAAATAATGTCTTTAGAACTTGCCAATAAATATTCGTATGATCACCATGAAATGTTTGTACTGAAGAAAAATAAGACCTTCATACTCCTTTAATGGCGTCATATAACGTCTTCACAAAGTTTCTATATGTATGTAGAAACATCTGTGGAAGTCTCTTGGTGTTTGTTGGGACGTAGCAAGCGACTTTAGGAAAGTGTCTTTACATACATAAGCATGCAATTTGACGTCTTTACATGCAGCAAGCGACTCTAGGAAAGCGACTGACGAGACACTCCTGGAACGCTTTTAAAAAACATCCCGATGTTTTTGTCAAAAAAAACATCCAAATTTTGGACAGTACGATCAGAACACACATCCGTCCGATCAAAACATAGTAACCCATCTCGAATTCAGGGGGTGTGCATCGATCTCAAAGCAAATTCAATGGCCGAGAATTTAGATGATGATTGCTAAAGAAAACATCCGGATAAAAATTATCAAAACCCTTTAAGGAAAGAGAGTGACTAGGGAACGGTATACCGTTGCAACGGTATAGCCATGAAACTTATGAAACTTATCAGTTTCAGTGCTGGTTTCATGAGTTTCAGTGTTTAGTTTCATCAGTTTCATGTTTTATCAGTTTTTAGTGCTAAGTTTCATGAGTTTCAGTGCAAAAAAATCATAAGTTTCATGAGTTTCAGAGGTATACCGTTGCAACGGTATACTCCCTCCAGGTGCAAAAAAGATGTCGTTTTGGACATCGACACGGTCTTCAAAACACAACTTTGACCGCTAATTTTTATTATAATATATTTATAAAACTCAATAAAATTATAATATTATGAAAGTACTTCTCGAGACAAGTCTACACATATAATTTTCATGTATCTAATTTAAATATTTTAAAATATATTGATAGTCAAAGTTTTAGAAGTTTGACCATCACTATGTCCAAAACGACATCTTTTTTGCACCTGGAGGGAGTACCGTTTTTTAGTTTTTCTGTTAAGGAAAACTCTACAAGCCCTTAGAGATAATTTAACATATATTTAACGTATCAGTAAAACATCAGCCGTATAGTCCCTATATTTCAGACTATAGAGTTCCTGGTTCTCCTCGCGTCATATCGTCTTTGATGATTTCGAGCCATCTAATCGCGGTTGCGATAGTCCAGATCACTTCATTTAGGTGATAGCCTCATATATATCTTGCACATATCATTGCGCATTCCGTGCCTAGCTCAGATGGCAGAGCTGTGTGCGTTGCGAGCGTGAGGTTACGTGTTCGATTAATTGTTTTTAATTTAATTAAGCTATTAAAGGATGTTGAAATTTTTTAAAACTTTTTGATAAAGGTTCTCAGAGCATGCCTAAGCTACAATAAAAACTTTGAATCATGATCAAACTTTGAAGTTTTTAAAAATTCCGACAATGCTACTAATACATTTAAAACAACTTCACTGATTTAATTGAGCTACTAAATTTTGTTTTAATTTTTTGAAACTTTTTTATAATGGTCCTAAGAGCATGTCTAAACTACTATAAAAATTTTGGATCATGATCAAACTTGTGCAATTTTTAAAAACTCTGAAGCATTTAAATTTTGCTGTTTTTGGTTTTCTAGAGCCATCACATGAATTTGATTTTTCAAACTTTTTGAGAAGGGTCTTGAGAGCATTTTTAAGCTACCATAAACATTTTAGATCATGACCAAATTTGTACAATTTTTAAAAATTCTTAAAATGGTACTAATGCATTTAAAGCAAATTCATTGATTTAATTGAGCTATTAAATTATATTGGAAATTTTTAAATTTTTTTGATAAGGGTATTGAGAGCATGCTTAAGATACCACAAAAATTTCAAAGCATTTTCAAACTTGTGCAATTTTTAAAAATTCTAATAATGCTACTGATGCATTTAGATTTCACTGTTTTCCCAGAAACTCACCCTCGCGCAGCGTCATAGCGCAAGCGTGCAGTGTGACGTCGCATATACGCATCTAGTTGTAGTGATACTTCGTGGCCTTGGCCGCCATGTTGTTTGCCTTCGCAGTGGCGAACAGGGTTGACAAAACCGTTTCGAGGTGGAAAATCGAACCCAGCCCGGCTTCAGTTTTTCGTAAAAATCGGTCGAAAATCGTCAAAAACCGAAGATGTTCGAAACCGAGCGTTTGAACAAAAAAAATTCAAATCAGATTTAAAAAAAAACAAAAACCGGTCGGTTTTCTCGAAAAATCGTTCGGTTTTCTCGAAAAACAGCTCGACAAGTTGAACCTTTTTGGGCGATCAGTTTCTTGAGCGGTTTTCGTCGGTTTTCTCGAAAAACCGCTCGGTTTTCACCGGTTTTCGATCGTTTTCATCGCATAAATTTTTGAATTTTTTTTTGAATTGAACCGGTTTACCGACCGATTTATGATTTCGAACCGGCTCGATATGGTCGAAAACCGCGATTTTCGACCGATTTTCAACGGTTTTGCGAACCCTGGTGGCGAAGCCGAGGAAGGTACCTAGATTGAATCCCCCCCATGTCGATGGGACGTGCAAGTTGGCGTGATCTCTAAACTTGAAAGTCCAGAGTTCACCTCTTTTCTTGCTTTCCTCTCGATCTTTTTACAGATCTGACTCTTTCTTCTTCTTATTCCCCCCACCCCACCCCACCCCACCCCACCCCACATTTGGCCTCCTCCTCAGCGCGGCAGCCACTTCCGTCTGTCGAGGCCGTGAGCTAGGTTCCCACGGTAGGGGAGCGCAGGAGACAGGCGGTAAGCGTGATTACCGTGGTGATGAGGGTGTCAGATATACAAAAAATAAGGAGAGGGGCACTAGATTTGAAAAAAGAAGAAGAGAGGACAGGAGCTAGAAAAGCTCGAAGCTTTTTATACCTGGTAGGTGATTGATGTTATGGCTGGGATAGGCCACTGAAATGCTAAATATATACTTCTTCGTTCTTGAATGCATATCATTTTAACTTTTAAATTTTATTTATAAATACATATTATTCTACAATTTTAAGGTGATATTTTTACCATTCTTCCTTAATTTATACCTCTATCCTTTAGCTATTTTCAATCTCATCTACTACCAAATACTGAGTAAGACACATCATCGAAAGATATAATAAAGAGGGATAATACAGTCTTTTATAGATATGTCTTGATCAAAGTAGAAGAACCTAGAATAACTTCTATTCAGGAGGAGATGGAGTGAAAATACAAGTTGAGATCAGAGTTCTGTTCGGATTGATCGGTTCCAGAGCACGAACTCTAGTTCATTACTCCCTGTAATCATAAATAGTATGACTGTCAATATTTTTTAAAATATTTAAATTACATACATAAAAATTATATATATAAATTTATCTTAAAAAATATTTTTGTAACATTATAATTTTATTAGATTTTAGAACATATATTACAGTAGAAATTAATAGTCAAAGTTGTGTTTTAGATACCTTATTGGTATAAAACAATGATACTCCCTCCGTTTCTTTTTATAAGGCGTATTTGGTTTCGTTAGGATAAGGCTTTGACCAACAATTACTCTATTAGCATATAATTTATATGACACAAAATTGATATTAGCAGATTTGTATTCAAAAGTACTTATATATAATTATGATTTTGTATTGCATAAATGATATATTAATGAAGTAATCGTTGGTCAAAGTCTTGTCCTAACGAAACGAAATACGCCTTATAAAACGAAACGGAGGGAGTAACTATTTATGATCCAAAGAACATATACCTTAACATCTTCCGGGCCTGACGCCCGGTAGTTACTTCCGATCTCAAAATCACCAGACGGAAACGCACGAAACTTTTCCTCCTATTCTCACAGGACGGAACTCCATAGCCTCTGTTGTACGTTCTTTCATAGTTTCACGGATGAAATCGACTCTGGGGGATGACCGATGAGAGGCGAAAGGCGCCACCACCCTGGCCGGACGTACGTCAGTACGTGTTCGCGGTCTACCGTCTCCCCCATGAACAAGCGGCAGGGGGCGCGACGCGAGGCTTCGGTGGATGACGGTGAGCGCAATGGAGAGGTCTAGGGGATCAGGCGTGGCAGAGGACAGCGACGCGTCGAGGTGGTACGCGCATCTGGCGGGTGGCCCGCGATGCTCGAAGCTGCGACAGTAAAAACTAGCAGTGGCAGCTTGTTAGGAGAAAATGGAAGCGTGCATGTTTTACATGTTGGTCTTGATCTCAATCTTCGTTCAAAAAAAAAATCTAGTGCATTTTCTCAGCTTCGATCGATGTTACAAATTATTTTTCTAGATGCAGTATCAGCCTTATTCTGTGGAACTTCTCAACCAAAGGTGTGTATTTTTTGTGTGTCAGAAAAGAAAAAAGATGTGTATATTTTGGTCACTCTCAAGAGTGTACATTTTGTTAGTAACACATGCAAGGTTTGACATTACAACCTTTGCAGAGCCAACCTAACCTAACTTGTACGTGCTACCAGTATTAGGCAACACACAAGTTGTTGTTTGTATCTAATAATATATGCTACGTAACTTCTCTAGCTGTATGAAAAACTAAAATTTTACGGTGGATGAGCTTGGATTTTGGACTTCTTAAAAAAGTTCAAACATGCCCTGAAGTGAACAAAATTGCTCCTCAGGGAGGTTTTTAGACGAGGGACACTTGTGTCTGGTGCTAGAAGATCTGCAGGGGAAACCAGCATCCTAGAACATATTAGAACGCTTACGCTTCCCAAGTATTCCAGAAACGCCGCCGCCTCGCCGTCGAGCCGCCGCGCTGGCTTCCAGAGCTCGATTCTTGCTAACCCTCCTCTTCAGCCCGTAGCGCATCGGTAAAGCCGACCACTTGTTCGCCCTGACTGTCGACGCACCCTCCCTCCGGCGAACTTAATTTGCACACGACATAGGAATTCATCTGCTTCATGCATGAACCGAGCAAAGTTTAAGTTAATCAACAGCACATCCTCTGTATGGAGATCTGAGATGGTGTGTACGGATTAGATCTGCTCGGCGCATGACGCGAGCTGCAGCTCACCGACGGCCGTTCGAGGTTCCGGAGGTCAAGCTGGTCCGTGTTGAGCGCGTACTCGAGCATGCTCCACGGCGTTCTACACCCGTGCGGCGTTCTGCCGCGGTAGTAGTCCAACGTCGTCTTGAAGGCGACCACGCGGCCGCCGTGTCTGATGGGCGCCGGCCAGCCGCGTACCTTCCAGTACCCGCCCGGCGTGGTATAGAAGCACCCGTTGCTATAAGTATGTCCCTCTTCTTTGCGTACAAAGAAGAATCCTAGCATCTCTTTGTGTCTGCTATTAACATCGACTGCATCGAAGAAGAAAAAAGTTGGGAAATAATTAGATATTTATCTGAAATAAATTAAGTTGTGTTGGACAAATGATTATTTGTCTTTGTATATGTATGGCAGTGAGGATAGGCCACTCCTTAAGTTGGCGTTGATCATACAAGTCTCTGCGACATAACATTAACTAAGTAGGATGTGCGGTGCGCCGGGTAAAATCTGTTCTCTTTTTTTTTCTAAAAAAAGGTTGTAGGAGGATCTTAATATATATATTTATTGGAGCGATCTCAAAAAAATTGGATGGGCAGGAGTTTAATCTCTATGTGTTAACCGGGTAATAATACGTGTTTTGAAAAATATTAGAGCTGTCAACCTTCTTTTATCGACTTTAACACTTTATGCGTTCATCGAGTAATAATACACATTCCGAAAAATATTAGAGATCGAGTCGAGAAAAAAATCTAGATATCAGAGATCGAGTTGGAAAAAAAATTCTAGAGATAGAGCTGTACACATATTTCTGTTGACGAAAATATTTTTTTCAGGAAAAACGGATAAAGGACCTAGACGTAAGAGGTGGGGACCTGTTTGTTATATTTTTGGACCTAATCGCTATCCTGAAAAATTAGAAAAGGGTTAGTTCGAGATTTGTATTTAGCGGATGGCTTTTCTGTAAAATAACGAACTAGGGACCTAAATGCAATCCGAAAATATTTTTCTTACTCTCACAGAAAAATCGCAAAGGACCTCTTTGTAATTTGCAAGGACCTATCCGTAATTCAAAGCAAAGGGAGGGGCTTTTCCGCAAAACGGCTTAGGGGTGGCGTGGAGGGCTGCAAATCTTCCGGGTATAAGGGTGTTTATATATATATATATATATATATAGTACAATTACCTGGGACACCAAGGTGCCTGGGCACCATGATCCAAAATGGGTATTTTTCATATGTATTTGTATGCGAATTTTTTTGAAAATTTTAGGATGTTGAGTTCAACTAGTTTACTAACTAGTTCAAACAAGTTTGAACTGAAATTCAAATTAAAATTTCCTTTTTTGATGATAGTTTGATTGTAGGTATGTGTTGATCATACATATAAATCAGCAAAGTATGTAATCTAAATTCATTCAAATCTTCAAATTCGAGTATATTTTTTTAAAGATATGTGTTTCATTTGAATTCTTATAGATGGATATATACTCTAAAACTGAAAGTTTTGAAAAATATATCCGAATTTGACTTGAATTAACGCATTTAAAATCATGGTGCCTAGGCACCAAGGTGTCCCATACTGTTATCCTATATATATATATATATATATATATATATATATATATATATATATATATTGTCGACGATTGGAGAACGGGCTCCTGTCGAGCTTACTTGTTGAATGGGGGATCAACAGAGCCTCGTCGTACGGACCGAAGAGGGCGTTCGAGCGACGCGAGGTCGGGAGAAGAAGAAGGGTGGAACACGGTGTTTTATCCTGGTTCGGGCCTCTCACCGCCGAGATAATAGCCCTACTCCAGTGTATTGTGTTCTATCTCGGTGTCCCTCCTATTCTGAGATCTTCGAGGGGTTTAAATACTACGACTAGAGGTACATAGAAGGTAACTACCTCCTGGATCGCGCCGCCAATCGCATTTATTTACGATCTAACGCCTCTTGATCCGGCGCTATTTGAATTTCGGGTATGATTTCCCTTGATCTCCGGCTGATTGGTTGCCACCTTCCTTCCTTGTGGCATTGATCGGGCACCCGACCAAAACACCCGAAAGGTGTCGTGGACTCTACGAGCATGCTTGCTCGTGGGGTGTGTTTGGTGCTTCGCGAGCGAAGGTGCAAATGCGTATGCTCGGAGGAGAAGGAGGGATGCTCGTTTCGTTCTCCGAGCATCTTCTTTTAGTGTTGCTTGGTCGGCGGGTTTAGCTTTTCACTGGGTACCGTGGTCTTTTGCCAGTAGCCAATCCCCGACAGCCTAGCCCCCGAGGTTCAAGTGGGAACCCTCGGGCTTCCCCTTGAGCCTAAGAAGACTTGAAGGGGATTGAATTTCCTTTGGTCGTGGCTCACGACCATTTTTCGTCGGGAGACGAACTTCTTTATCCGCCGCGTGCTTGCTCCGCGTGGGCGCGTCGTTTGGTTGTTCTGCGGTTCCTTCTCTGAGAAGCCTCCCTGTAGCAGATGCAGCTTTCTCGGAAGCGCGCTTTCTCGGCCAGTGTCGCTACGTGATAGGCGGCGATTTTAACCTGCTCCTTGTTTGTCTTTTAACCCTTTCTACCGGGAGAGGTCGGAGTTACATTGTCTCTTTGCTCGTCTTCGGCCAAAAATCTTCCAAGAGCCCTAGCGCCCAAGAACCCTTTTCGCTCCCCTTCCTTCTTCGGCCATGGCGCGTTTCAAGGTTAGCCAGATGACCCGAAGGAGGCTCCAGGTGCTCACGGACGAGGGGTACGCCGACCCAAGCTCGGTCGAGTGCCCGGATGATGCGGTTCCGGCACCGCGGGAGACGGAGATCGTCTCCTGCGAGTTGTACGCCATCAACGGGCTTCGTCTGCCCGAGAGCGACTTCCTCGCCTCCGTGCTTGCCTTCTGTGGGTGCGAGATCTCTCATCTCCACCCCAACTCTATCCTTTCTCTCGCAATCTTCTCCCATCTTTGCGAGGCTTACGTGGGTGTAATGCCCACGGCTAGCCTCTTCTTTCACTTCTATTCCCCCTTCCGCACCGGCCGGGATGGCTCCGCCGGTTGCGTTTATCTTCGCCTCCGGCCCAACCGACCATACGAGTACCCCTTCGTTGCTCAAGGACTCGGTGTCGGGTTGGGCCGACCTCTAATTCTACCGGAAGAAGGCGGAGGGTCCCGATTGGTCTATCTTGGGGAGGGCGCTCCGCCATCGAGGCAGCGCGCCCGCGGTGCAACCTGAGGAAGAGCGGGTGCTCAGGACGATCGGTGAGCTTGCCCAGATGGGGCTCACTGGTCGGGATATCGCCCGGGACTTCACCTTCAACCGGGTGTCCCCCCTGAGGCGCCGCGAGCATCCCTTCTTCGAGGTGACCGGGTGGCACGACTTCACCCGCGAGGACAACGCAGGTATGTTCCTGGACCTCTTTCCCGAGCATCGCTGCTTTCTGGTGATCGGTGCTATGCATATATATATATATCTTTTGTCTTAGTCTTCGGTTGCGACGCAGCTCCGAGGACGGACTGGGTTGACGAGAGGGTCGCCGAGATGTTCGGCGCCCCGAAGGAGAAGGAGCTGACGCCCAATCGTCAGGTCCCCAAGAACATTTTTGACCGTGGCGACGCGGTAGGTACATCTTCCTGCTTCCGTTCGAGGGCACGTTTTCCGAGCTTATTCCTCCCGATTTCTGTTTGCAGGAGAAGGTCGCCCTTGATCTTGCCGTGTCGAGCGCCGCAGCGCCGCCATGGCCGGCACCGGCCAGGGTTCCCGCAAGAGGCGGCGGGTCGAGGCCGCCAAGTATCCGCCTCGCCTCCCGCGCCAAGCGGTCGAGGCGCCGAAGCCGACCAGGACCCCACGCCGCACCTTGAGTACGCCGACCGCCAGAGGTAAGCGAACCGAATCTGGTTCGATGACTTCAAACGGAGGAGGCCGGAGCTGATGGGCCGATCGAACGGCTCGGCCGAAAGCGGCGAAGAAGGCCGAGGAGGAGGCCAGGTCTCTCCCGACCAAGGAGGCGGAGAGAGGCAGATCAAGGCCCTCCAGGACCAGCTCACTCGGGTGGTCGATGCCCCGAGGAGGAGGAAGAAGAGGAGGACACTTATGCTCTGGTCGGAAGGAAGCGGGAGGTCGACCTCTCGGACCGCCTCGTATTTGGAAGAGGTCGACATGGACGACGTCGACCAGCGATGGCACGTGCCCGACGCGCGGAGGAGCGCGTCGTGGTCGTGGGCCGAGGCCTACGAGGCCGCCGCGAGCAGTCGCCCGTGGCCCGGCGAGGGCCGAGGAGGATGGCGCCGCCGCCAGGCGAAGGTAAGCTCTTACTTCATTCTCTTATTCTCGCTCTTGTCTTGCGATTTTCTTGGGCTAACCCCACCCCGCTTGGTGTGGGCGTGATAGCTTCGGATGTTGTTTGGACTTCCGCCGGATGGTCGAGGAGATTATCAACTCTGCAGGTGGACGCCGAAGCTCGACCGCCGCGTCGTCGAAAGTGATGGCCGAGACGGAGGAGGCCGGCGCCACTACGGACTCAGTGGAGCCCGAAGCTTCCTCGGCGGAACCCATGCTTTCTTCGGCGACGCGAACCTATTCCACCGCGGAGGAGCAGGAGCCGCAGGGGATCGAGGACCAAGACGCCTTTGGCCTTGGTCCCTTGCGAAGAGACGATGCGGCGAGGCCCAGCGCCGAGCCCCGAGGAAGGGAGCTTGGTCGGCTGCCGACCAACAGCCCTTGGCCGTGAGCCAAGGAGAGGAGGAGGTCGCTCGACCTAACTCCTTCGGCCTTGGGGCACCAGCGCCCCCGCCACGGAGGTGCAAGGGGCGGAGGTGATCGCCCTGATCAAACGCCTCCGGCGCGGAGCATCGCCGCCTCCGACTACGGAGGGACAAGAGGCGGAGGTGATCGCCTCGATCCAATGCCTCCGGCCGCAGAGCATTGGTCGCCTCCGCCGCAGAGGGACAAGAGGCGGAGGTGGTCGTTAACGACCAAACCGCCTCGGCCATGAGCAAGGAGTGGCGGCGCTTCGTGGTTGGCGTCTGACCCGGCGCGGTGCCCGACCAGGAAGGCGGCCACGAGCCGCTGTCGTGGAAGAGGATCACCTCGGCGACCGGTTGGTCGAAGGTGGTGACGCCGTTGCTCTCCAGAGCACCGGGTGCTCAGAGGAGCAAGACCCGACGCGCCGCCCGGATGACTTGGTCAATCCCTTCTTTCTGCCGGGCGCGATCGACCGCCGCTTCAGGACAAGTCGGTCACCGGCTCTTCCGGTAAGTTTCATGTTTCTTCTTTTTTCTGTGATCGATCTTACGGGAGTCCGCTCACTTTTTCCCTTCTCTTTTCTCTTCGCCCGAAGTTTGCCGCGAAGGCTATGGAGGATATCGACGCTACCTCGGTCTCCGCAGAAGAGTACCGGTCGTACTCATCATGAGCAAGACGCCAAGATCGCCGATCTTGAGCGCCGGGTCTCCGAGGTGCGCGAGGCCGACCTGGCTTGAATCGGCGAGGAGCCTCATCGCCGACTCGGATCAGCTCTTCCAGAGCGAGGCGAAGAGCACTTCAGAGCGTATGCGCGCCGAGCTTGACGAGGAGCTGGTGAAGCTTCGGCAGACCTTCGCGAGCTCGGAGCGCGAGGAAGCCCAGCTCAAGGAGGCGCGGCGCCTCGGGAAAGCGCGATCAAGGTCGCGCGGCAGCGGAAGGTCCTGGACCTGGAGGCGGAGGTCGACTCCCTTAAGGACGAGCTCGCCGCCCTCCAGGCCGAGCGTAGGACTTAGCTCCTCTTTTATTTTTAGCTCGTGTACACCTGTAAAAAAACAACGCCGGGTTAAATGAGCAAACTCGCAGTGTTTGGTCCTTGCCTGCTTTTTCTTGAGTTCGCCTTCAACATATGCCCATATGATCCCTGATTCAGAAAAGGAAACAAGTTCTGCATAGAGCATATAGCATAGATACGAGCAAAGGATCCTTGATAAGAAGGGACTAACGTTCCTATCATACGGAGCCCCCCTGCCATGGACAAAGGTCGTGCCCTCAGTGTTGCGAGCACGAGTTTGTTCATGGGAGAATTTAAGGGTCGCTTTGGTCGTGACGATTTTTTTTTGAATGACTTAGATAGATCGGTTGTGTTGAGAGAAGTGTGAGCACAGGGCAGACGAGCTTTAAACCAACACTACGTAGAGCCACCATACCTGCATGGTCACTGAACCGGGCTTAGAGTGGATGCTCGCGCCCGACCACGCATACAGTGAAGAGCTACTGTGGAAAGTGAACGTTTGGGCGAGCATCCGGCCGGGGGCCAAGGGAAATGGTGCGCTCATACTTGTCGGATAAGTTAAATGCGGTCTTTGGTAGACGACGATGCTCGTTCGACAAAGCGAGGTGGAAACACGAGAAAGAGGGAAATGATTTATTTGAAAGAACGCAAGGGGCGCGAGATAGGAGTACTCGTCTAAACGTAGAATTTACGCAGTTGATCGATGTTCCAGTCTTTGGTGAGCTCCCGACCATCCGGCATCGCGAGGCGAACAGCCCCGTCTTTGTAGACGTGACCGTGTAGGGTCCCTCCCATCTTGGGGTCAGCTTGTTGGCCTTCGACAGGTCTTGAACTCTTCGTAAGACCATGTCGCCAACTGGTAGGGCCCTAGGTCGGATATCTTGGCTGCATGCCTACGAAGAGCCTCAGAGGTAAGTCGCAGACCGAGCAACGCCCGTTCGCGTGTCGCTTCGACGAGGTCCAGGTCGACGAGGCGCTCAACCTCTTGATCGATGGAATCGATCAGTTGCACCCTCGGGGAACCCAGCACGATCTCGGCAGGTAGAATGGCTTCCGCACCGTAGACAAGTTGGAAAGGCGTCTCGCCTGTGGCTCGACTTGTCGTGGTGCGGACAGACCAAAGAACGGCGGGAAGCTCCTCCACCCATCGCTTTGCTTGTCTTTGGTTGAGGGTCTTGAAGACCCTCTTTTATACTGGACTAGTGACCATTTGCTCGCTCGGCTGCTCCGTTACTCGTGGATGTGCCACGAAGCGAACAGACCTTGGTCCCGACCTCCTCGCGATAACTTTGGGAACAGTTCACTAGTGAATCGGGTCCCGTTGTCTGTGATAAGGCGGTTGGGTATCCCGAACCGAGTTACCACATTGCTTGCGGAGGAATCTCTTGGCCGCTGGGCCGAGATGGTCGAGACGGGCTCGGCCTCTATCCACTTAGTGAAAGTGTCGATGGCCACGAGCAAATACTTGCAGCCTTCGACCTCGGGAAAGGGTCCAAGGACGTCGAGACCCAGTGTCGAGAATGGCCACGAAGCGGTATGGTTTGTAGGGCGACGCTGGTTGACGGATTTGCGAGCATGGGCGGCATGCTCGGTAGGTCGTTACGATTGACCGTCGTCCGTCAAGGCCGTAGGGCCGAGTAACCCAATCGGAAGGCCTTGCTCACAAGCGTTACGAAGACGAATGAGCTCCGCACATCCCTTCGTGGATATCACGAGGAAGGTCTCGCCTTCCTCCTGGGAGGCGCTTATCTGGAAAGGATTCCTAATGCGCCTTTTCCGGTATAGGTCGCCTTCGATCGATCTGTCTTGAGAAGATCGCCTTGTTAGCCGGAACGCTCGGCTTCTTCCTCGGGCAATGTCCCATGCGCAAGGTATTGGATGAATGGCGTCATCCAATTTGCGCTTTGCTCGAGGAATGAGACCCTACCACGGTCTCTGGTGCCTCCTCTTCGAGGGAATGGAGGGCTTATGTAGGTGCTCGACAAGCACCACGGAGCGGTGGTTTGAGAGGAACCGACCTTAGACATTTGGTCGGCCAGGGAATTATCCTTCCTGGGATGTAGATTACTTGAAATTCTTGAAGTATTTCTCCATCTTCCTTACTTCGCCAGGTCTGGCGCCATTGAGGTATCGAACACCGATACTCCTTGTTGACCTGGTTCACGACCAACCGTGAATCGCCCTTCACGCGGTGAGCCGTTGGACTCCTAGCGATTTACATGCTCAAGTCCGGCCAAAGGCCTTCGTACTCCGCGCGTTGTTAGTCGCAATGAAATGTAGTTGGATGGCGTCTTGTAGCTGTTCTCCATCCGGGAGACCAAGATGACGCCAGACCCCGAGCGCTCGTATGCTCGGGATCCGTCCAAAATACAAGGTCCAGGAGTTTCCTCGAATCATTGGTCCCGCTGGCCGGTGGTGCCGAGCCGACCGATACGCCACAAAATCAGCCAAGACTTGTGATTTTATCGCCGTGCGGGTCGAGAACACCAGCTCGAACTCGGCGAGCTCCATTGCCCACTTGGCTATGCGACCACTGGCGTCCTGATTTTTCAGGATTTCCCTGAGTGGGAAGCCGGTCGGCACCACGATCTTGTGTGCTTGAAAGTAGTGACGCAACTTCCCGGAGGCCATCAGTAATGAGTACTGAGAGCTTACGGACCTTGGGGTAACGCTCCTTTGGTCCATGAAGTACTACGACGTAATAGATAGGTCGCTGGGTACCATTTCTCTCTACTGCCAACACCGAGCTTACCGCTTGCGGGGTTGCCGCCAGATATAATAGCAATTCTTCCCCTGTCGTGGGTGTGACGAGGACGGGCGGTTTGGAGAGGTACTGTTTTAGCTCTTTGAACGCGCGATCGCCTTCCTCGGTCCACGTGAAGCCATCATGTTTGCGGAGGGCTTTAAAGAAAGGTAGTCCTCGCTCCCCGGTAGGAGACGAACCGCTTAAGGCGGCCATTCTTCCTGGCCGAGCTTGTACTTCCTTTACGCATGTGGGCGACCTCATGTTCTCAATGGCTTCGATCTTCTCCGGGTTAGCCCCAACGCCATGTGGCCCGACCATGTAGCCGAGCACCTTGCCGGCCTTTCACGCCGAATACGCATTTTTCGGATTTAGCTTTATTCGATGCTTATTGAGGTTCTGAAAGTTTCTTCCAAGTCGACAGCGTGACCCGAAGTACTCTTGCTTTTGACAACTATGTTGTCGACATACACCTCCAAATTTCGACCTATTTGGTCTGCGGAAAGTCTTACGCATGAGGCGTTGAAAGGTTGCTCCCGCGTTTCTCGTGACCGAAAGACATGGTCGTATAGCGAAGGTACCGAACGGGGTGATGAAGGAAGTCTTTCCCTCGTCTTCGCGACAGTGATATGATGATAGCCTGAATAGGCGTCTAGGAAGCTCATGGGCGGTGACCCTGCCGTTGCGTCCACCAAGTGGTCTCTGCGAGGCACCGGATAGTTGTCTTTTGGGCACGCTGCGGGCACACCCGGGTGGTCGACGCACATGCGCCACTTGCCTCCTTTCTTCCTCGACTAAGGCTGGATTGGCTAGCCACTCGGAGTGCTCGATCTCTCGATGAAGCCGACTTTTAGGAGTTTATCAAGTTCCTCCGGATGATCGCTTTGTTTTCCGGGAAAAGCGTCTAAGTTTCTGTCTCATCGTTTTTTGTCAGCCGAACCGCTTTGTGCTCGACCACCTCCCTTGGGACCCGGGCATGTCGGATGGTTCCCAGCGAACGCATCCGGCCTTGCTCGGAGGAAAGTGACGAAGCTCGAGTTCCTATTTGGGATCTAAGGAAGATCCCAAATGAACGATTTGGCCGTTCCGACTCGTTGAGCGGAACAGCCTTTGGTCTCTCCTCCAGGTTGGAGGGCAAGTTTAGGCCGGGAATGCTTCGGCTCTTGGTCGAGGGCGCGAGTGGGCAATCGACCGACCATATCCAGCGCTCTTTTCGCCAATTGAGTGCGGACTTGTGGTTCCTTTGACGGTTATGACTCCGTTCGCCCGGAATCTTCAGGCATCGTCACAGCGTGATGCGAGGCGGCCATGAACTTGGCCAAGGCCGGCTGCCGAGGATGGCGTTGTAGGCCGACTCAAGTCTACCACCTCGAAGGTGATTAGCTCCGTTACGAAGTTACTTGGGCCGCGAAACTTACAGGCGGACGACTGTCCCAGAGGTTTGATCGAGGTGCCCGGACTATCGAAGAAGGGCACGGCCACACTCTTGATTTTGGAGCGAGGAATCGCATCTCGTCCAAAACCTTGGCTGAAATAAGGTCCAAAGAGCTCCCGAGTCTATGAGGACCCGACCGACAGCAGTATTGCTGATGGTGGGGTTCACGACCATCGGAAGCCTCTGGGGGTTGGTCATCCCAAGGGGACAATCGTCCTTGGAGAAGGTGAGGGATACCTCCGACCATTTCAATTTCTTTGCCAGGAGGCTTACCTGGGTAACATGGTGCACTTCCCTTGCGGCCTCCTTTAAGTCCCGTCGGGACTTGTAGGCGAGGAGCCCCAAGATGACCGCTATGTGATTCCTTGGTTCTTGGTATTCCATGTCATCCTCACTTTCCTCGGCGGCCTGTTTTCCTTTGTCATTTTCACCCTGCTCTGGAAGCGTCGGCATGGGACCCTGCCATTGTAAAAGCTGCTCAGGCGGTAGGTCCACGCTCGGCAATTTCGTAGGTCGTGCCTGCGGCGCTGGTGAAGTGGAGCGATGAGGTCGCCCCGTCGGTCCGCTTGGTCGCCTCGTCGGTCCGCTTGGTCGCCTCGTCCTCGAGGCCTGAGTGGTTGTCCTCTTCCCCGAGCATTAAGCCCCCGGCGCTGCGGCTGGGTTGCTCGGGGTTGTTGTTGTTCCACCGCGGCTACCATGGTCGACGAGGGTTGCTTTTTCTTCTTCTTCTTGATCTTCTTATCTCTGATTCGAGCCCTTTTGCTAGCCGAGGTCTCTAGACCAGCCGAGGCGGCGACTTCCCTTCATCCAAAGCATTTTCTGCCATCGGACGGCTTCATCGGCGCTGGCGTATCGATCGGCCATTCGGAAGAGCTCGTTCGCCGTGAGATCCGGGTGGATCTCCAGGTCCTGTGTGAAGCGCACGTCTCGTACCCCGAACTTGAAAGGTCGGACGGCACCTCGTCCGATATGTTCGGATCGAGTTCGGACTGGATGAACCTCTGGACGAACCGCCGCGAGGTTTCTCGTCTGTCAGTATCAAGCGCTCAGGTCGCGCTCCTTTCCGGCGGATGTAGCAGCTCCGGAAATTTGCTCGGGCGCGGCGGCGCCCTCAGGACCGTATGGATCCTTCCTTCCGATTGAAAAGCCACGTCTGGCGGCTCCGGCCCGCAACCGGCGGGTAATTTGCCATCACCCCCTCATTGCCTCCGTGGCGAGGATGGCGGTAGTGTATATTGAGAGGAATTCGTCCGGGTTCGGGTCCCGTTGAATCTCTCGGCGTGGCGGGCTTGAATCTGTTCGGCCATGCGGCGTCCGGAGGGAGCTCGTGAAGGCCCGGCAGCGAAACTTCGGGTTTCGCGGTGAAACCCTCGGTCACAGCCTCCACGCTGGTCTTCCACCCAACGCCACAAGACGGGCCGAGTCGGGAGAAAACCTCCTGTGGACGGTCGTGCCGATGACCGCTTGGTCGTGGAGCGTCGTGAGCGTTAAATGTCTGGCGATTGTACAGATATCGCCTCGAGGTTGCTCTGCGGACTCGCTCCGGGGCCTTTCCGGATCAGATTAGCGATGCAGGGCGATCTCCGAGCATGGCTCGAGATTCACCTCTGTGCGGCGCGGGGAGTGTTCGCGATGGTCCCGGAAACACTCGGGCATCCCGACCACGAGGGGATCCGAGACTTTTAGCTCGGCGGCAAGCCTTTCCAAATCTTCGGCTCACGACCACGCCCACGGCCTCTAAGTCTACTTGTTCGGGAAATCACGCGAGTCACGCACGGCCGCCGCCAAGGCCTCAGAATCGTTCTCGCTTCCGGTGAATGGCGGCAGTGAGCTTTGACGGTGCTCCGAGTGCGATCGGGAGTTCGGTACCGCGAGAGTTCCTTTCCGTGGAAGCGCACCTCCCCTTTGCCTCGACGGCGAATGCTTGCGAGGTCTTTCCCAAAGACGCCTCAGGTGGAGTCTGGCCGCCTCGTAGTGGTCGTGCTTGGCAGCGTCCGAGGATCCTCTCCGGGCTCGCACGGCTCCGCCACGTTGACTCGACGAGGCGGGATGAAAGCGATGGGGACATCATTGTATCCCCTTGGGACGCAGATCTCTCGGCCGAGCTCTAGGTCGCCTGGTATGTCCAGGCCATCGTAGAGCTCGTCGCGATCATCCTCGGGGTCTCCGAGGGTAATGTCCGGGAATGGAGGATCTGCCCTCGCGTTCCGTGTCCGGAAAGGCTCCCAGACTTCGGTGTGACCGATAGGATCGGTCACCCCGCCACGTTGTCGGCGGCGTAGTACACGTCGTCATCTTCAACGTGGTCAAAAACACAAAGGTCCCGAGTGTCTCCCGAGTTTGGCATCCTCGAGGATCTTGATCCGCACGGAATCAAACTGTTGCCCCACGGACGGCGCCACCGCCGACGATTGGAGAACGGGCTCCGTCGAGCTTACTTGTTGAATGGGGATCAACAGAGCCCGTCGCACGGACCGAAGAGGGCGTTCGAGCGACGCGAGTCGGGAGAAGAAGAAGGGTGGAACACGGTGTTTTATCCTGGTTCGGGCCTCTCACCGCCGAGATAATAGCCCTACTCCGGTGTATTGTGTTCTATCTCGGTGTCCCTCCACATTCTGAGATCTTGGGGGGTTTAAATACTACGACTAGAGGTACATAGAAGGTAACTACCTCCTGGGATCGCGCGCAGCGCAATCGTATTTACGATCCACGCCCTTGATCCGGCGCTATTTGAATTTCGGGTATGATTTCCCTTGATCTCCGGTGATTGGTTGCCACCTTCCTTCCTTGTGGCATTGGCCGGGCACCCGACCAAAACACCCGAGCAGGTCGTGGCCTCTACGAGCATGCTTGCTCGTGGGGGGGGTGTGTTTGGTGCTTCTGCGAGCGAAGGTGCAAATGCGTATGCTCGGAGGAGAAGGAGGGATGCTCGTTTCGTTCTCCGAGCATCTTCTTTTAGTGTTGCTTGGTCGGCGGGTTTAGCTTTTCACGGGGGTACCGTGGTCTTTTGCCAGGTAGCCAATCCCCGACATATATATATATATCTACTATTATATCTCTACTATTCTAAAGCAGCACTTGGTGGCAGTGGTCCGTTCTTCCCACGTCATTAATTGCCGCTTAATTGCCCTGCTTAATTGCCCTACGCAAGAAACGAAGCGTTGCTTTAATCTTGACTTTACGCAAGAAACGAAGCGTTAAAGATAGATGTTTGATTTTGTGAAATAATTTTTTTTTATTTTTTAATCTTTATTTTTCGTTATCAATTTTGTTTTTCGTAGCAACGCACGGGCATGTAACTAGTATATATATATATCTTAAAATGTGTCATTGACATGCAGATGTTGGGCCCATTTGTCATACATACTCATATGAACGTACCATATATCTTAAAACGTTGGCACATGGCATGAAGCTTAATACTAAACTAAATTTTAAGGACATCACAATTGAGGTTAGGCTGCACTTACGTGTTATTTCGGCGGCGTTGAGGCCATAGACGTCTTCTCCCTCCCTGACCACCGTGTTTAGTTCGGGAATTCCTAAATTTAGAACTTTGTGCTTGAGATAGTACAGCACAAGCTCATGGTCCGTGGGGAGAAACTTGAATCCTGGTATCAACCACCAAGCCAAACTCCTCGTTTCATCGTTGCCACCGAGCTGCCTCGTCGGTTGTTCGTGTGCCATCAAAACGTCCGTGTCGCCATTGCAATTTGACCGCCTCGCCGGCAGTTGCCCCGGTGTCGAGCTATCTATGCCGTTGTCATTTCGGCCAAGATCATATTGCCGCCTGCCAAGCGAAGCAGCAGCAAATCTACTGACGCCGTCGGAGGCACCATGCCATGTGGCCTGCCGCGGCAATGCGCGTCGCTGTCGTCGTCTGGACACGCGTTGTTCTTGTCCGGGTGTCTAGCAACGCTGTTCCACCATGGCAGTGGACGTCGAGTCCAATAGCGTGAGCCGTCGTGCTGCCAAGAGGATTCCCCGGCGGAATCTAGACAGCGTTGCTGATACATGCCGCTGACGAGGCAATTTAAGCAGCGCACCGATCCCTCCGACGTCGTCGTCGGGTGGCCATCACCGGCCGCTCGCCTTTGGTCGGCGGCGCCCTCCTCCGCGCACGGCGAAGTGCAGGTCTCCACGCTGCTGGCCGGCCACGGCCAGCGACGTTTCCCGTGCGTGCATGTGCTTCTGCGGCGGCGCGACCAGGAGACGAGCAACAGCAGGACCAAGAAAGCCCGGTCGATGATGGAGCGCGCCGGCGACATGCTACCCCCGCTGAATTGTGCGCCGGGGGACGGCCGGGGAGGAGGAGGAGGCCAATCGGAGGTGACCGATGCATGATTGCTCCCAAAGTCTTTATTAGGCTATTTGGTTGGCTACATCTGGAGGGAATTGGCTCTGAGGATACAATACTTCACTGTTTGGTTGGCTTCTCAGGTCCTGAGCCAGGCTCTCACGATGCAACTTGCCCCTTGGAGCCAGGTCTCCAGCCGCCTCCGTGCAACTAAGAATTACGGAAGCACACGCCACGCACGCGCGATGGATCCGTCCAGACACGACATGTTCTTTCAAGCTGCGCAGGTATGGCAACTCAGTCTGGAGCCTGGACTTGTCGAGATCGACAAATTGGGGCGAAAGGGGCATCACGGATTCCATGTATCGTCTGGATGGCCGATCGGACTGAGTTGTCTTGGTGCAGTATAAGCGCATGTGCCTATCGAAATCTGGGAACCGGGCCTTCTCAGGAGATGGTCGGGCCGGGCCAGAATTCCGAGCAACGCATGGATATATGTTCATGCTGAGCCCAACCAGGACGGCATGCCCGGCAAGCAAAACCAAACGGTTGAAACTTTGAGGCGCTGGCAGTCCAACTCCGTACTCCATGAACCTAGAGGAAGAGGACCGAGCCAAGATCAGTTGGCAACGGGAGTCGGTAGTACAACTTCATGTTCACACGCCTTCGAACGCCTAGGCTTGATTTCGATAGTCATTGTTTAAAAATATATATATATACACACGCGTATATGTAGGTGTTTCTAATTATATCGAAGTAATATTGTTTTTGATTGCCTCGACAAGGGGATCACGATGAGGTTTTAGTGGTATGCAGATCTTTGGAGGTCCTCATTAGGGAAGTATTCATCTGTCATGGATGGAGATTTAGTACAAGACTGCGTGCGAGTTGGGAGTTTTGCCTTTTCCTTTTCATGGATTGTTGAAACTCTTTTTTGAAGCATGTTTCTTTCTGACAGCATTTCGACTGTAACTTTGTAATAATTGGTTGGTTGTGTGCATCTTACAATGTAGAGACTGAGGGTTAATATATTCTTCCATTATCTAAAAAAACGTACATGTTAATTGAGATAATAAATACCCTGGTAAGTGAGTGCTGTGTGGGCTCGTACCCCTTAAAAAACATTAGACACGTAAAGTAGGTTTCTCCATTTTTTTTCAACTGAAATTTTGGCTGCCATTGTCTCAACAGTAATGGTATATATGTTAGCAATGTATTTGGCATCAAGTGGAGTGCTTCTTACTTCTTAGCTTAAGTGCACATGCGGTTAACTCTTAACCACTAGTAGCTTGCTAATTAATTTGATTCCTCTGCACTTTGACGGTCAAAGTTTCGGCAAGAAGCACGGGAGCCGAGACCGCTCCCGAGTCCTGGCCCAAATATTCTGTCTCCCTCCTCGATCGCGAATACTTCAGCCGTGCCGCTGTACTCCGGCACGTAGAAGCGCGGGGAAGGCGAGTTGGTGGCGACCGGGCAAGATCCCATGTATGCATGCATGGGGAGGCATGCTGTAGAAGGGGGCGCCTCACGTGCTGTGTGTGGAAAAATACTGATGCTTGCAGATGCACCAAGAGTCCTAGCACAATCAGGGCCGGGCGTGTATGTAAGCATTGGAGAAAAAACAAAAGGTCGGTAGCTGTACAGTTGTTTGTTACGCGTACGATCGAGGTGTCATATACTATGACTTGAGTATTTCTCGCAGGTACTCCCTACCTCTGTTTGGTTGATCGTCTATTAGTAGGCTTGCGAATTAAGAGGAACTACTTAACAATTTCCACTTATATATCTTCGTAATAACCAGTTAATGTACAGAGTAAGAAATTAGTACATTTTCATTCTGCGAAATGTTTAGTTGTTTGAATGTACATGCAAGCTAATTAAAATATTTGTCATGAGGGGAGGTACTGTGGAGCTGTTCAAATTTGGCAGAAGTTTAGGATACGTATAGTATTGGAGTCTAGCTTATTCAAGGCCTCCAAACTCTAGAATTAGAAGCCTAGCCGTTGGCACCATATTTTGGCAATTAGGGTTTCTATAATTATTTGTTTTAGGCGTAACAGCATTGGACTTTAGCTGATAATTTTTTCGAATAGCAGCCTAACATTGTTTGGATCTTTAGTTTTGTGAAAACTATGTTCCCCTAAAACGGGTTTCCCCTTGGTTTTAGGACATCTATGTATGGATATGATAGCAAAATCCGTGGGTAACAAAAACTTATTTTTCATAAACATGTTATAAAACGTAGTCGTTTATCCGAATCAATCAACATTTCACTAATAAAATCATAAGAACAAGAACAGAGAACACACACAGAAATAGGGGGCAAAATCTTTTATTTTATTAGATTGATTCTTTCTGTACAAGGGGATGTTCAATATATTGCAAAACCAATAGGAGATAGATTCGGATTCGCCCACCAATAAATATAATCCTTCCTACTTTGACTGGGATTCTATCTATATCATAATACCCCCTTGGGCGAATACCGCGTAATGCACATATCTCATTAAAAACTCCTCCCAAAAACCCAATGAAAGAAAAGGCACTAATGCAGTTAATGACATCATATATGGTTCGGAATCGTCATCACAAACAGTTTTTCGAACTATCTGTGACTATGTGTCAGTGATATAACAGCATATCATAGACAGTTTGGTCACCGTCTGTGATATGAACATCACAAACGGTTCTAATTAGAAACTGTTGTGATACTACAATATCACAGACGATTATAGTTAGAAATCGTCTATGATACTACAATAACTAGAATCGTATGTGATCCCTTTTTCCCCCTACGCTCCTTAGCAGAACCTCTATCATTAGTATATGTTGTTGCAAAAATTTTATCTGTTTAGATATTTCTGCAACGATATTTAAAAGGCACAATCAGTTATAGATTTTGTAATTGAATATCTAAACATCATAGATTCATCGTATACCCGATGGCTTAAACAACTCTATATTTGACGAAATAGAGAACCATCAATATAATCTTGTTTCTGCACAAAATCATAGTGACAATAGACTGCCTATGGTATTCTAGTTCGGGGATGAGGATGAAGTAGAAGCGATAAATCAGAGTATAACAGCGTTGAAGACGAACTATGAAATGAAATAGATTTTATCTTCGAAATCATCAACATTATAATAAAAAAAGGGGATGAAAGCACTACAAATATTTATATTTTAAGACGATCCTGATCAGACAAGCTATTGCCTCGATGCATTTATGATGTTTAGGTTTTCAATTATAAAATATATAACTGGTTGTGCCTTGTAAATATTATTGCAGAAATATCTAAGCAGAAGAAAATTTTGAACAATAAATACTAATAATGAAAGTTTTGCTGAAGATATAGGGAAAAAAAGATATCACAAACGTTTCTAAATAAAAATCATATGTGATGTACAATATCACAGATGGTTCTATTTATAAACCGTCTATGATGTTTTAGTATCACACACGGTTCTAGTCTGTTATATTGTATATCACATACGGTATCTAAACCATCTATGATATATCATTATATCACTGACACATGGTTACAGACGGTTCGGAAAAACGTCTATGAAGATGGTTCCGAACCGTCTGTGATGTTATAATTTATGGTAGTGGTACATGGGTGCAGAAACCAAGCCATACTCGACATATTAGGTAGAAAATAAAACAAACTTTTACACTACACTACATAATTAAGATTGGGTTAGTCCACTAGGGTCTGTTTGGCAGCGCAAGATTTTTTTAAGGAAAAATTATCGAAAACTCCCTGGTTTCTACAAGAATTACCTTGAATTCGGGTATTCGCCGTGGCTATGTTGGGCTGAACTGAGGACAAGCCCATTAATTTGGACAAAATGAAGCAAATGTACTTTTCAGCGGGCTAGTCCCACTTCAATAATTATTCAGGAGAGATCTACTGTTTATCTGTAGGTGTAGCCTATTGTTTCCAAAACCAAGATTACATGTATATGTACTCCCTCCATTCTAAGGCACTGTTTGGTATGGTTTCAGATTCTAGTAGAAAACGGAAACGGTTTCAGATTCTAGTAGGAACGGAAACGGTTTCAAATTCTTGGTAGAAACGGTTACAGATTCTTGGTAGAATAGAAACGTTTCAGGTAGAATCAGAATCACTGTCTGAAAACCGTTTGGCTAGCTATCTGGATTCTGTGAATCGGGGTCGAACAGGGTGGAGGGCGATTCAGCCCCGGCGTGGAACGATCTGAGAAAAATCGTTTCCAGCTTTAACCTGTTTGGCTGGGTTTTTCCAAGATTCTAATATAAACGGCTCGATTCCAAGTTGTCAAACGTGACCTAAATATTACATTTTAACCAAGGCAAGTACACAAATGATCAAATTACTTTTTTTATTAGACTATTTATTACTATTAGACGGTGTGTATTACTTTAGTCTATAGCATTAAATTATCTTAAAAAAGACAATTGGGAGGGGTATTTAAGGAAAAGAGAGTGGAAAATTATCCCAAAATTGTAGAATAATATTAATTAAAAAACAAATTTTAAAAGCTAAAATAATAAGAGCATCTCCAACAGACTCTCTATTCAACTCTCCATCTCCATATTATACCGAACCACCCCATTTGGCTATCTCCAAAAGACTCTCCATAGCAGTCCCGAAATTTAGCGAGGGGAGAGAGAATCGCTACATTTGGCGACTCTCTCTCCGCTCGCTATCCGGCGATTCGGCAACGGCCAGTTCATTCGCGCAACCGCACGGACGACGTCTCCCTCGTCGTCTCCACGCGCACCGACCGCTGCGGCGGCGTAGGCGGCGTCGCGTCCGCAACACGTCGACTCCAAGAACTCCATGGCCACCATGGACCTCCTCTCCTCCAAGCTCGTCCGCTCCTCCCTCCACCTACACTCTCCCTTCCTCCCCTCCCCTCCCTCCCCATCACTCCCCTCCCGTCGCCGCCGCCCCTCCGCCATCCACTGCCGCCTCACCACCTCCTCCCCTTCCACCACTACCGCCACCACTTCCGAGGAGCAGGAGGCGAGGCAGGACCTCTCCTCCCTCCTCTCCCCCTCCCCCGATGACACCGCCGGGGCCGGCAAGAAGAAGCGGTCGAGCAGCGACGCGTCAAGCATTCCGTCGGGGGTGCGGCTGGAGAACATCTCCAAGTCCTACAAGGGGGCGACCGTGCTCAAGGACGTGTCATGGGAGGTTCAGCGCGGGGAGAAGGTTGGGCTCGTCGGCGTGAACGGCGCAGGGAAGACGACGCAGCTCCGCATCATTGCCGGCCTCGAGGATCCCGACGGCGGCAACGTCGTTAAGGCCAAGGAGAACATGGAGATCGCCTTTCTCAACCAGGAGTTCGAGGTCTGCGCCTCCCGGACTGTCAGAGAGGAGTTCCTGAGCGCGTTCCAGGAGGAGATGGATGTCAAGCGCCGCCTCGAGCAGGTGCAGGCTGCGCTTGAGGGCGCCACCGAGGACATGGACCTCATGGGGAGGCTCCTCGACGAGCTCGACCTGCTGCAGCGGCGGTCGCAGGACGTGGACCTGGGCATGGTGGAGGTCAAGATTCAGAAGCTCATGCCTGAGCTCGGGTTCGCGCCGGAGGACGCCGACCGCCTCGTCGCCTCCTTCAGCGGCGGGTGGCAGATGAGGATGTCGCTCGGCAAGATACTTCTTCAGGTATAATGTAAAACTTTGAGCTTTACATGTAGGAAGTGATGGTTTCAATGGTGGGCGAGTTCATCTGCTTTGTGAACTCTTATTGTGAAGAATTGTGATGAGAGGAAATGGAATGACATTGCCTCAAATTGGCAAAGAATTTAGACAGTGTTGCTGGATTGTTGACGGCAATTGGTTTTATTTTTAGCTTTTTCAAGTGTAATATTCTATAGAGCGGTGTGTATTTACATTCTAAATTTGACAAATTTATTTTGATTGTGAGCAGGATCCTGACTTGCTGCTACTTGATGAGCCCACAAATCATGTCGATTTGGACACCATTGAGTGGCTGGAGAGCTACCTTAAGATGCAAGATGTGCCGATGGTCATTATATCTCATGACAGGGCTTTTCTTGATCAGTTGTGTACAAAGATAGTGGAAACTGAATTTGGTGTGTCCAAAACATACAAGGGCAACTATTCAGAATTTGTTCTTGCAAAGGCGATATGGGTGGAAACTCAGTATGCTGCATGGGAGAAGCAGCAGAAGGAGATTGAGCAGACAAAGGAACTGATAAACAGACTTGGGGCTGGAGTAAACTCGGGACGTGCTTCAAGTGAGCAAAAGGTAACTACTTGAATTGCATGTCTGCCGCTTGCACCAAATCAACGTGATCGATCACTGTATTTCAACCACTATTTTGTTTCATTTATTTTTGCTTACTCTTGCTGTTATTACTAACTTTTGTCTTATTTCAAACATTAGAAATTGGAAAAGCTTGAAAAGGAAGGGTTGATTGAGAAACCTTTCCAAAGGAAGCAATTAAAGATCAGATTTCCTGAGCGTGGGAGAAGCGGTAGAACATTGTTAACAATAAAGAATCTCCAATTTGGATTCAAGGATAAGGTCAGCATTATTCTATGCCAAACCATTTCGAGTTTTTTCTTCTTCTATTAATTTACAAAGTTTTATATTATGTACCCCCAACTGTTTGTAAATATATCTCAACTTCTTTGGTCATGTGTCCACTATCCAGACATTGTTCAATAATGCTAATCTAATAGTCGAGAGAGGCGAAAAGATAGCCATTATTGGCCCCAACGGATGTGGGAAGAGCACATTGCTTAAACTTATTTTGGGGATGGAGAAGCCACAAGGAGGCGAAGTGCTTCTTGGGGAGCATAATGTGTTGCCTAACTATTTCGAGCAGAATCAGGTACACCAAATTCTCAAATGGGCATCTTCTTTTATGATGACTTAGTATCTCATATGGTTGCTAAATTGTTTCAAGTAAGATCTAGCTACCGGGACACTTGGTTATAATCCTATAAAATAACTGTTACATGCCATCAGCCTTGCATTAGATTCATGGGATATGATTTCTACCAGGCAGAAGCTCTTGATTTGGAAAAAACTGTGCTTGGTACTGTAGCAGAAGCTGCAGAGGATTGGAAAATTGATGATATGAAAGGTCTCCTTGGTCGTTGTAACTTCAGGGATGACATGCTGGATAGAAAAGTTCAATTTTTAAGTGGTGGGGAGAAGGTAATGTGCCTTTTCAGTGTAGTTCTGATTTTCTATACATTAGTGTTGCTTATTTGTGTATGTTTCCTCATTCTTTATCTGTTGTACCCTCAGGTCAGGCTTGCCTTCTGCAAGTTCTTGGTGACTCCATCTACTTTACTGATCTTGGATGAACCAACAAATCACCTTGATATTCCATCGAAAGAAATGGTTGAGGTTGCATGCAGTTCCCATTCTTTGCAAAATCGTTTTTTAATGATCTATCAATTCCTTATTTTCTGTTGATATTTCTTGAGCAGTTCTAATAAATGCTTTTGTGTGCATGACAGGAGGCAATATCGGAATACACAGGCACCGTGATAACAGTTTCTCATGATCGGTATTTCATAAAACAAATTGTTAACAGAGTCATTGAAGTGACAGATCAAACTATACAGGACTATCAAGGAGATTACAATGTAAGTTATCCTATACTTGCTTCAAATTTCTGATTGCATTGGGAGTGAAATATGTTCTACTCTTTCTTGCTTATAATAATTTCATGTAGTACAGCAACATACTCATTGAATCTATCTATGGTGTTCTCCACTTAATGCAGAGTTAAGTGCTTCATCTTTTCTACCAAATTATATCCGGTGACATGCCAAAATAGTATGTCAGCAACTGTAGCGATAGTGATGGTGAAAGATAATGAATCAGAATCTCCAGTTTAATGAAAGAGAGGTTCCCCTTTCGAATCTGACATTAACCTTTGGGGCAACAAAATCATATTGCCCATGCTGATTATTCAGTGAAAAAAATATCAATAAGCCTATGAATTTTAATCTCAGGACATAAGTACACCAAACACACATACACACACACAAGATGGTTCCCACATTGAAATATAGCCGTTGGAATTTACCCGTTGAAAAATAACCGTTGAGGCGTGGTCATTACAACCAATTTCAAATTTTAAATTCCCGCCTTGAAAGATAGCCGTTCGAAATTACCCGTTCAAAAATAACCGTTGCAGCGTGGTGCCGTCCAATAACTGTTATGGCGGTTATGGAATATGATTAAAATATAAGGGAGATAAAATAGAGAGTGTGATATAGAGAGTGCTGTTGGAGAGGAAGAAGATATAGGGAGTCAAATTTTTGGAGAGCTCTCTAAATATGACTTTTGGAGAGTGAAATTTGAAGAGGCTTGTTGGAGATGCTCTTAGAAAAAAGCCAATTGGGAGGAAGTAATCACGTATGAACCCTTGAAAAGTCCACGCCCTAGTACACGGTCCAATTTGCTGCCTTGGAAAGAACACTGAAAAGCCAGCGGTCGTACTGTAGCCGCGCGAGGGATGTGCACGCGAGGTGGTCACTTTGTCACAACATGTCAGACTTTGACCAAATTAAGGGCGCTCTTTTCGTTTTTTTTAGTTTCCTGAGAGGAATCTTTCGGTGGATTTTTGTGTCCGCGACAACCCATTCATCGAGAAGAAACTACGGAGCCTGCGCAGCAATACACGTACTCCTCCCTCCCTCCCTCCGGTCATAATAATTGTAGATTTTGGATATAGGAGTAAGTATTATCTCTGAAATAAATCGTTGGTTACTAATTTTTATTACAATATATTTATAAAATATAATAGAGTTATTATATTATAAAAATATTTTTCGAGATAAATATATATATATATATATAATTTTCGTATAAATATGGACAAACAAAACTTTAAAAGTTTGATGGCTGTTGGTGACAGGAGGGAGTACACGGCCGGCTTTGTAGCTAGGTAGCTGGAAAAGTTGACAGTCATGCACTCATGCATGATGCATCGGCCGCCGGTGTGGATTTTCATCCTTGTCGTTGCCAAACGAAGTCTCTACCGTCTGTGCATGGGGCATGGCAATGTATGCATGCAAGCGGGACAATAGTGCCCAAGCAGGTTTGCATGCATGCTGCATCAGGTAGTACCGTATTACTCAAAATGCTTTCAGTACTTGACTTGCTTGCTTATACATGCATGCTGCATCATGTAGTACCGTAGTACTCAAAATGCTTTCAGTACTTGACTTGCTTGCTTATACAGATCGAAGGGGTAAAATCGTATAGCATAATCCGGATGTTTTTGTCCCAAAAAACATCCAAACTTTGGACCGTACGATCAAAACATACATCCGTAGGATTAACCCACCTCGAATTCAGGGGGGCATGCATGATCTGAAAGCAAATCCAATGGTCAGGAATTTGGATGATGATTGTTAAAGAAAACATCCGGATAAAACTTATCAAAACCCAATCACTTACCTGGAATCAATTTGCACGTCAGCGCGCATCAGGTAGCACCGCCGCAGTACGTAGTACTGACATTGTGCATACTTCGTTCACTAGCCTGCATGTGCCACCAGTTCACTATATACCTAGCTACTGTTCGTATATAAGTACAGGCCTGCCGCTTCAGCATTTTCCTCCTGTCCGGGGTAGGATCGTTTCCCCCTCTTCTTCCCAGTTCCCCCCACCCTCGCACCGACCCAGGGTGCGGCGCTACCCCCGAAGCTATTTATCTATAGCTTCCTCCCCCACATCGATCAGCTTGCCCTGCCCCCAGCAATGCTAGCTTTCACTGCCCTGACCGGAAGAATCTAACCAAGTATCACCACCGTTCCGTCTTGCTCTTGCAAATTAATTAGCCACTGTCGCAAATACACGAGCTCGATCGATCTCCAGCACAATGGCTTCTGCAAGCAACTGGCTAGGCTTCTCGCTCTCCGGCCAAGGGAACCCACAGCCTAGTCAGAACGGCTCGGCCCCTGCCGCCGCCATCAACACCTCCGTCGCAGGCGACTTCTATGGCCTGCCATCCCAGTCGGCACCGGATGCGCTCCTCGGCATGCCGGGCCTGCGGGCCGACGAGTCATACGGCGTCGACATGGAGGCCTTCAGCAGAGGCACCCAAGAAACCCAGGGTGAGCTTATGAGCTGCTTTGTAGTAGTACTTTTGCATGCTTGTCTCTAAGTTTAGGGGGTCTTCTTTGGTATATATGGTATTCGGATTTGGGTGCCTATTTCTTCTTAAATTATGGATACTTAGTTTTGTTGGCCTAACTCTTGATCTATTTGTTTGCCACAATAAATTCTCTTCATGGTTTTTCTTTTATTATTTAGTTTATATAGTTAAGCTAGATTATAAACTAACTCAACAAACTAACCAATTAAGAGTATGCTTGGTTCATATACTAATGTTGACATACTTTGCTATAGTTTTTTTTTTTTATCAAATTTGTTTAAGGTTAGGTCATCAAAATGGAAGCAACACTTTAACTAGTAAAATGAAGTTTGCTATACTTTTTTGAGTCAATAACGTATGAGATTTGGATGAACTAAACAGTTGTCTAACTCAATCAAACTTGCCTAACTTAATGTGTAGAAAATTATGACAATATTTAGCTATGAACCAAATAGCTCCCAAATCATATCCTCCTTATCTAACTTATCAAACCAAATATAAGATAAGCTCTAAATAGCTAACTAAATCTTATTTTTAACCTCATCAGGATTATATCAAACAAGTTCTTCCTAGGTATCCCACAAAAACAAAAACTTGCTTCTAAGTATTGATATTGGATGTGCTTGCAGATTGGGCAATGAGAGGGTTGGACTACAACGGCGGCTCCTCCGAGCTCTCGATGCTCGTCGGCTCGAGCGGCGGGAGGAGGGCGGTGGACGACGGAGAGGCGCCGAAGCTAGAGGACTTCCTCGGAGGCAACTCCTTCTCCGACGCCCAATATCAAGCCGGCGTCTACTTGTTTTCCGGAGGCGCAATGGGCAATGCAGCTGGTGCTCACAGCATCGGCGGAGGCGGCCCCATTGAGCAGTCCATGATCAAGGCGTGGCTCCGGAACAACCAGGCGCAGCTGCAACCTGATAAGGAGGAGAGCGCCGACGCGAGCGCGAGCAGCTACGCGTGCTCCGACGCGCTGGGGGGCAGCAACGGCGTCGGGGCGGCGAGCTCACATGTGCAGGCCGGCTTGGCGCTCTCGATGAGCACGGGGTCGCACCTGCCGGTGGTCGCGGCGGCAGACGGCGCCGTCGCGGCTGCGGGAGGAGCGGAGAGCACGTCGTCGGACAACAAGCGGGTGGATTCGCCGAGCGGCGCGGTGGACGCCGTCCTGAGGAAATCCATCGACACCTTCGGACAAAGGACGTCGATATATCGAGGTGTAACGAGGTTAGAACAATAGAACATCAATTAACTTGGATCTTTTTGGCTTTTGCTAGTTATGTCCTTTGGCTCCTCTAGTTGCTCATTAGTAATTTCTTTCTTTCTTTTTTTTCACTCGATTAATTGCTCATTAATTTGTCTTTAGTCGATGTCATTGATGAGGGATTAGTGTGCTACTTTGCTGCTGTTCTGCAACTTCCACTTCACTTAGCCTTTAGGTAACACAATGCTTGCAATACAAGGTGATTCTCACAAAACGTACTACAATTGACTAACAAAAGGGGGACACACATAATATCCACGATTTCTCTTTGATCCTTTTTGCACAATAAAATTTGTCGTTGATCCTTTTGCACAATATTCAAAGTGTCGCTGTGATGCTTGAACGATGAAAGTGCCACTATCACGTGTAGTGAGCAGAGGCTATATATGCTTAGTTTCCTCCCTGCTGTGTATATATCTTGAGCTCTATATCTTCTATGCATTTCTTTTTAAAATTTGTATAAATATTAAAATATAAATAAAAGGTAGACGGTAATTATTTACTCATTTGCTTCAAAATTTGTGCAATTTGTATTAGGAGGAAAAACATCGAAGCGCTGCTCGTATTCTACATGTATTTACCGCACTTTTGTTATAATTATTTTCAGTTGTCCCTACGTGTGATCATGTTGTCAATTTGCCCTTCAGGCATAGATGGACAGGCCGATATGAGGCTCATCTCTGGGATAATAGCATTAGGAGAGAAGGGCAAAGTCGCAAGGGGAAGCAAGGTACATATAATCAGATATATAAGTAGTTCCATCGTTTAATTTCAACTTCCTTTTGCTCCCTTCATGAGATATTCTTAGACATGCGCTGATTAAGCATTCCGCTTTCTGTTCTGTCAATACTGATCGAACTCCTATTGCTTCCGGGAATATGACACTGCAATACCCGTGAGAATGCAGTTTATCTGGGTAAGAATCAAGATCTTATACTAATTTTTTTGTGCAAGTATTCACCTGCCATATCCATCAACAAAAATTATGATGTTAATTAATCCTAAAACTTTTCTTCTTGCTGAGTATTTTGTGTAGGCGGTTATGACAAAGAAGAAAAGGCAGCTAGGGCTTATGATTTGGCAGCTCTAAAATACTGGGGCACAACCACAACAACAAATTTCCCAGTACACGAATTCTCCAATTTTTTTCGAAATCTCTATAATATATCTATTTGTTTCCTTCTGTGCACATGGCCATTTGTTGATTCTGTATTTTTGTTCCTATAATTCTGCAGGTAAGTACTTACGAAAAGGAGCTAGAGGAAATGAAACATATGACTAGGCAGGAGTACATTGCATATCTTAGGAGGTATTGCTTGATGCATGCTAATTATTTTATCACATCACATGCTCGGAAGATTGCGCAGCATTCCTCCCCCAAAAAAAAGAAGAGAAAAAGATTGCACAGAACGGAAGCACTTCGATCTGTTGGCTGACAATTACATCCATGGTCGTGTTCTACTGCAGGAATAGCAGTGGTTTTTCTCGTGGTGCATCAAAATATCGCGGTGTAACTAAGTAATTCTATTATTTACATTGTGTAAATTTTGTAGCCAATCTGAATACTATATTTTATTTTTACGACATGCTTCCGGTTAATTTCTCGCACTATATCTCACAGGCATCATCAGCACGGGAGATGGCAAGCAAGGATAGGGAGAGTCGCAGGCAACAAGGATCTCTACCTAGGCACCTTCAGTAAGCCACTTTTAACTAGTATCACACAAAAGCAAATTTGCTTGCTTAGCTAAGATCCTTATATCAAAGTTACTTACTGGAGTACCAGTAGTAACTAGTTACATGCCCGTGCGTTGCTACGAAAAATAAAATTGATAACGAAAAATAAAGATTAAAAAATTAAAAAAAAATTCACAAGATTAAACATATATCTTTAACGCTTCGTTTCTTGCGAAAGCTAGCTAATTAAAGCAACGCTTCGTTTTTTGCGTAGGGCAATTAAGCAGGGCAATTAAGTAGAGCAATTAAGCAGGACAATTAATGATGTGGGTAGAACTCACCACTGCCACCAACTGCTGCTTTATAATAGTAGAGATGTACCGCGCTTTCAAGAACTAAGTCATCAAGCCCTAATTATTTAGGCCATTTTCTCGAAATCTCTGCCTCGTAGAACGGAAGATGCATTATTCTATCCTGCCCAGTGGGGCTTAAAATGGTGGAGTACAACATTAATTTTGTCCCAAATGTTCCTTTCCAAGCTTGTGTCTCGGAGCTGTCTGAGGAAACCGGGGCAAGTGGTCAAGAGCCCATTAGAATAGCTAGTGCATGCATCGAGTCGTCACAGCATGCATGCAATAAGCGCAGGGGAACATATGCATTGGCAAGCTAACCCTAATCACGCGCTGATCTCGCGCGCGACTCCTACTGCAGGCACCGAGGAGGAGGCCGCCGAGGCCTACGACATCGCTGCCATCAAGTTCCGCGGGCTCAACGCCGTCACCAACTTCGACATGGGCCGCTACGACGTCAAGAGCATCCTCGAGAGCAGCTCGCTGCCGGTGGGCGGCGCGGCCAGGAGCCTCAAGGAGGCGGCCGAACTCGCGGAGGCCGGCGCCATCGTCTGGAGGGTGGGAGATGGTAGCGTCGTCTCGCACCTGGGCGACGGCTTGGGCGGGTACCACCACGGGTGGCCGACGTCCATTGCATTCGGCGGCCAGCAGCCGTCGGCGCCGGTCGCGGTGCACTACCCGTACGGGCAGAACCGCGGGTGGTGCAAGCCGGAGCAGCAGGACGCGGTGTGCGCGGCCGGGCACGGCGTGCTGGACGGCCAGCAGCTGCACCTGGGGAGCGGCACCCAGTACAACTTCTTCCAGCCGGCGTCGAGCTCGGCCGTCTACACCAACGGCGGCGGCGGGTACCAAGGCCTCGGAGGCAACGCGTTCTTGATGCCGGTGGGCACCGTGGTGGCTGCCGACCAGGGGCACAGCAGCACGGGCACTAACCAGGGCAGCAATTGCAGCTACGGGGGTAACGAGGAGAGGGAGCTCGTGGGGTACGACGGTGTGGTGGTAGGCGCCGCCGGAGTCGACCCGTACGCGGCCGTGAGGAGCGCGTACGAGCTCTCGCAGGGCTCGTCGTCGACGGTGAGCGTCGCGAAGGCGGCAGATGGGTACTCGAACAATTGGAGCTCGCCGTTCAATGGCATGCGATGATTAGTGGTTTGTAACTTGTAGGAGAGGGGGTAGCTAGAGATCCTAGAGCAGTGCATGCATGCATGAGATGAGACACACGTACGGTGCCTTCTGAAAGCTGGTAATGGCAGGTGAGGGTAAAGTAAGATTTGTTGTAAATTATCCTCACTTGCTGTTAGTTTTGGGAAGTTATAATTCCAGAAGGAACAAACTAATTAATCTTGACACCTTGATAAAAACAATTTCATAGTTTTATGATAAGAAACCCCAAATTACTCAAGTTTGAGCGTGTCGAACTAGTAATAGTATATATTAATTAACCTTCTATCTTTCTTCACTAGCTAAATTTTGTTTTGGCGCAATTAATTCTTTGTACATGAGACTCAATGGATTGGTCAGTTGGTATAGCTAGCCTCATACACTTCAATGTTATGACCACTCAATCAAGCATTAATTGTTGTATGGTCAAATATGTACTCCCAGTTTACAAATAGTTAATCCTCCGGTTTTATATTTCCTATCGTTTTAGATATAATCTCACATACCAATGAGTGATTAATAGAGTGTTAATTTCCTATTGTGGCCATATTAAATAGTTTGAAAATGGTGTGATCCCAATTCTCAAAGCAAGGATACCCGATTGTCACGTGGGCATGCAGAGCTCAAGCGTCAGCAATCAATACGCATGCTTTGGAAATATGGTGCTATTGATTGCAATAGGGCTAATCTCGTCCAAAATCAGCTGCAGAATGGTCCAGCGACAGAAATTTTCAACCAGACTGCAGAACGCTCCAGCGACAGGAAATATGAAACCGGAGGGAGTATCATTTTAAACGTCGACATGGTCTTTAAACATAGCTTTGACTACTAATTTGTATTATAATATATTCATAAAACCCAATAAAATTATAATATTATAAAAGTACTTTTCGAAACAAGTCCACATATATAATTTTCATGTATCTAATTTAAATATTTAAAAAGATATTGACACTAAAACTTTTAAAAGTTTGATTACACATCTATATTCAAAACAATAACTATTTATATATGACCAGAAGAAATATGCTCTAAGTAGTGGTATATGCTAAGGGGCATTCACAATGTAATGACTTAGATATATTAAAGACATATTACGTAGGATTTGAGACGGTGCGAAGGAGAATTAAGTAGAGAGTGAAAGGTTATATATTTTAGAGTAAATTTTACAAAACTATAACTTTTGTAGCCTATCAATCTCGCACGTCTCCATTTCTCGTTTCACTCCTGTGTGAGGCTATTATGTAGGCCTACACTGTCAGACCTGTTACACGAAAAGATCAATTCTAAAACATGTAATTTTGCGAAATAGAGGCTAAATATATAGTTTTATAATAATTTATAAAAAATATGTAATTTTGTAAAATTTAATCCATCCAGTATGAGATACAGCTCCTCTCTCACGTAGTCACGTGGATCTGCCAAGATGAGCCAGGCGGAGGCGGAGCGGGCTGTAAATCGCGGCCCAAAGTGTTGGCGGCTATGCTTTACTGGTGCTGTCCTCTGACCACTGTTATTAAGTCGTCGACTAATCCACGATTAGTCGTCCAGTCGATACATGGAGCTCGACTAGGGTGATCGACTCGACTTGAGCGACTAGTCGTGCGGCTGGACGACTAATCCACGATTAGCCGCACTAATCTGGCATTTCCAGCCGGACGACTTATGACCCACGCTTCAGGGAGATAACACATGACACACATATATGCATGGAATGGGGTGCTGAACCCTAAATCCTCCAATCTTGATCGATTTCCGCCGTCGCGATCGCCTGCTCCCATCCGACCATCGGTCGGCCTGCCGGAGCCGCCTCCCCGACTCCCGCCAGTCGCAACCACCTCCCCTACCTCCAGTCGGTCGCAACCGCCTCCACCTCGTCAACACCCCTGTGTCGCCGCCTTCGGCCCCCCGCTCCTCTGCCTCTGGCCCCACCACTGCTCCTCTGCCTCTGGCCCGGCCCAAGGGGCCTCTGCCTCCACCCGAGCCACCTCCGCCTCCGCCCAAGCCGCCTCCACCTCCGGCTCCGCCCAAGCGGCCTCTGCCTGAGCGGTTTCTGCTTTCCCCTCCGGTCTCACCCAAGCAGCCTCCTCCTCCGACCCCTCCCGTGCGGCCTCCGCCTCCGCCTGAGTAGCTCCGCCTCTGCCTTCACTGTTGTCTTCACTCTTTGCTCCCGTGCAGCCTCCGCCTCTGCCTTCGCTGTTGTCTTCGCTCTGTAATGTTTACCGTCTCTGCAACTTAACTGTCAAGACTAGTCGCCCAAGTCGACAAGTCGCCCCTAACGACTCGACTCGACTTTACGACTTAATAACCTTGCCTCTGACTCGGATCGGACACATCCCGCCGCCCTCCTCTTTCGCTCCCTGACGCCACGGTGTGATGCGAATCACAGCAAAAACTCGGGAGAAGCAAGCAACACGGCGGTGCGTTCCAGAGCACAGAGACCAAGCGGAGCGGGCAACGGGAATGGCGTGCTACGCCGCGCTTCTGCAACAGCCGCTCGCCTCGCTCCCCCCGTGCTCCTCACGGCGCCGGTCGCAGCAGGATCTCCCTGCGTTGTTCCTGCTCCGCAGCTGGCCTGGGGGAGACGCAGCCCGCAGCCACGCTCCGGCGAGTCCTGGAGACGCCGGGCGCCCGGCAGGCGCCGGCCTGCTACGACGCGCTCAGCGCCCGCCTCGTTGAGCGCGCCGGGTTCAGGGTCTTCTTCACGAGCGGTACGTGCTCGCCCTTTTGCCTCTTCCGGGGCTCCTCCTCGCTCTCCCCGTCCTTCCAATCCGTCAGCGTAGCAAAGGGTGCTTGTTGTGTAACCTTGTTTGTGTAGCTTGTGTCTGTGGCTTGTGATCCTAATCCTATCCAAGTTTCCTGATATAACATTTGATTGTGCTAGATATGCTTAAGATGTCGTAGAGATGAAGCATTTGAGGGATTGGAGTGAGAATTTACTCTTGTGCTGATCTGTATTGGTTGTGCTTCTCTTGTGAGCACTTTGATCAAGTGGCATTGTACTTAACAAAACACCGAAAGTCTGCACTTCACTTTTGTAGTCAGAACCTGAAAAATGGAACCACACGAAATTTTGCTTACTGAGGTTGCCTAGGTCTGTAAAAGGAGGCTTAGGAGTATTCAAGCTTTCAACAGTATTTTGTCTTTTCAGGTTTCTCAATATCTGCAGCACGACTTGGATCGCCAGATGTCGGTCTCATCTCCTACGGGGAAATGATGGATCAAGGGCGTCTAATCACTGAAGCAGTATCAGTACCTGTGATTGGTGATGCTGATAATGGTTATGGAAACTGTATGATTGTCAAGAGAGGAGTGAAAGGATTTATTAATGCTGGTTTTGCTGGAATTATTCTTGAATATCAGGTATGCTTTTCAAGGAATACTGACTGCGAATGTCCTCCCATAGACTGTATTTTTTCCAAATGTCTTAAAAAAATTTTAATAAGGGGATTCTGTTATGTTCTTTTGTGTCAACATGGTATTTTGAAGTAAACTATAGGGTATCTTTTACAAAAACATACTTCTTCAATCTTCATGGGATATGAACAGGTGGTATTCCTCGGGCTCAAGATAAGTGCAAGGCTAAGATAAGGTCTCTTGAATTTGACATTTATTAATTTGACTGTACATTGACTCTACCTATGCGCTGTGTTTTTGTTTTACGGAATTGTGCAGTTGTTTTACTTCTATAACCTCTCTGTTGTGAACAAGTATCACATTACTGGATTATAATGCTTCTATAACCTATCTGTTGTGAACAAGTATCACATTATTGGATTAGAATGCTGCACCTTCTGCACAGAAAATTCAACTTACATAAATCTTACATTTGTATATATTTTTTAACATTTGAGTTGTTCATTGAAATACCTTCTAACTAATCTAATATTAGAGATGGATAACAATTGGTGTAAACTGTCGTGATAGTTTTGGATAACCGCTGCCAGCCACCGCCCTAAAAAAGTCTGGGCTCTGGGGTCTGGTTAACATCACACATTCTTAGTTTTACGGAATTTCAGATTCAAGCTATTAATTTTCATTTATCCTGGTTTTGAATTATACATTCACGTATGTAACCTTCCTATTTCCCTTGCAAATTAGATTTTGTTTTATATAAAAAATGACCAGTGGGTTTTTCATGATAGATGAGATCTTATTTTCCCTTTTGTTTAGTTTCTCTTATAGTGATATGATGTATAGTATTCTGAAGGTGTCACCAAAAGCACGTGGACATACACAAGGAAGGAAAGTTGTCTCGAGGTAGGAGGCAATTATGCACATAAAAGCCGCTGTAGATGCCAGGAAGGAGAGCGGCTCTGACATTGTTATTGTGGTAAGGACAGATTCTCGTCAAGCTTTGTCTCTTGATGAAGCATTATGAAGAGTATGTGCTTTTGCTGATGCTGGAGCAGATGTTCTATTTATTGATGCCCTTGCTTCAAGATAGGAGATGATGGCGTTTTGTGCAATTTCACTGGGAGTTCCAAAAATGGTTAGATCTACCCTATGAAAGTGTTATGTCCTCATCATACTCTCTGCTTCCTTCTGCAGGCCAACATGTTTGAAGGTGGTGGTAAAACTCCTGTATTGAGCCCAGTTGAACTTGAAGAAATTGGCTACAAACTCATAGCCATGGTTGTCAAGGCGACAAGGCGAGGCGAGGCGCCAGCCTATCGCCTGGACGCCTAGGCGAGGATTAGGCGAAGGTTAGCATTTTCAGTATATTACATTATTACCAATACATATATACCTTGTATGGATGCAAATAAATAGCATGACAAGATGCCAATTAAATAAATAGCATGACAAGCTGGATCATATGCAGCATTGGCAACATCGCCGGCAACAACTGCTTGAGCATCAACCATATCCCTCACTCCCTGTACAAAGCCACACACGACATGAGCATCAACGCAACAGAGCAGTAGGGAGCAAGCAGTAGAGCAGCAGCATCAGCATCAGCAGAGCAGCAGAGAGCAAGCAGTAGAGCAGCAGGCTAGCAGAGGGGAGTAGCAGGCTATCAGGCTTCAACTCATCAAGCAAGCAGCAGAGGAAGTCGACGTGGACGGGTGCCACGGCGCGGAGGGGGGCCACGGCGTGGAGCGGCGCGGAGGAGGTCGACGCGGAGGGGATCCTCATCAACTCGGCGCACGGAGGAGATCGGCGCGGAGGGGGCCCACGGCCGGCGGGAGGGGAGGGGAGGGAGAGGGAGAAGGAGGAGGGCGACAGGAGGAGGTGCCGGATTTACGGATCTGCAACCGATGGCAGTGACGGAGGTGGTGGTGGCGAATGGCGATGCGGCGGATCCTTGTCACTTGTCCTCGGCCGACGGAGCCACGGAGGTATGCTCAAGCTCGTCCCTAACCCGCCTTATCCGCTCCTCCTCCCAACCCTAGGCGGCCGCCCGACCTCGCCTGGCGACGCCTGGACGGCCTGGGCGACGCTTGGAACGTCCAGGCGTCCGCCTTGCTCCGGCCAGGCGAGGCGAGCGGGTCAGGCGAGCTCCCTCCGGCGCTGCGACGCCTAGGCGGCGCCTAGGCGACGCCTTAACATCCATGCTCATAGCCTACCCCCTATCTCTAATTGGGGTATCAATGCATGCAATGGCGGTTTGTTGCTTATAATTTATACATGTTAGTCAATTACTTTATACTTCATATCAGCAGCAAAATTTTCTTTATCTGATTTGGTACTGAGTTGACCAATTACAATCTGGCTATAACTTGAAACTGGCTTAGAACGGTAAACCATTTGCCCTAAGTACTAGCCTTAATATGGATTCTTAAATCCTAGTGTAACATAACATGCCTGACACCCCAATAATCAGTATGGCAAACGCCAATGGTCATTGTTACCATGTTGCCCACCTGCCCTCTTCTGAAGTCTTGATCCCCAATCCACTATGTTACTGTGATTTTAGTTGTTGCCACCTGAAGTTCTTCTATCTCAGACCTGACATGACATGACCTTGCATATCACAGCGGACTGGGTGAGCATATAATGTTTAATGTAGGTGCTGTCGCCAACATAATCGCAACCTCCTTTCAATCCAGCATGTTCATGTAAGGTCTTGCTTTAGGCTCTTTGCCTTTTGTCCACCCACAGACCTGTATGGTACCATGTACCTTGCATGATTCCCTGTGGGAATTGGGTTCGCATAGTGTTCTTTTCAGCCAATTGGATTTTATTATGCCATTTGATCGAGTAGTTCCATTCAGTAATCTAGTCATTTCTCATGGAGAAGGTTTTCCTTGCATAGTTGCAGGGAGATGAATGTAGGGCTTCTGAAACCAACTCTTGTGTTATTATTTCATCACTAACAAGAGTAGTTGTGTCCTAAGGGATCCTGTGCATAGATTTCCAATGGCTGTTTTGGGCAAAGAGAAAAATTTATGTGCTCATATGCGTGTAGATTCTAGATAGTCATGTGGTGGTGTTTGCATGTGAACTGTTATCATGTAGCTGCTCAATTTGGCGCCGCATATATGATATTTCCTGCTATCTATTATAAATTGTACAAGAAACCCTGATCTGCATGATGCTCTTGTTGCTATAAAAGGTGGGCGCTTACCTCCTCCCGGCAGTTTGCGATCATTTGAGGAGATCAAGGATATACTAGGATTTAACCACTATAATGAGAAGAAAAGCGGTATGTTGTGACACCAGCCCACTCATCCTATAGGAGTGGTGAGGATCTTCACTCGTATCTATGTTGAATATGAATGGTTTTGCTTAACCTGCCGCTCCTCAATTATAGGTTATTTTGATTATACAAGTGAAGCAAGCAGTCAAGGAGACACCAAGTTGAGGACTGAAAAGTCACAAGAACCTTTTATTGACATATTGCCTCAGCTATATGATCTTGGTTCCACTGGAGGCAGAGGCCCTTCAACTGGGATGTGGTCTCGCCCAATTCTATTAGAGATTACAGGAAGAGATGGAGTCCAGAAAATTGATGCCAGAATACTTGTAAGAACCCATTGTTCAAGTCCAATTTAAACTTTTGGCAGTTGTATTGAAGTTCTGAAATAAACATCATACTCATTTAAATCAACATCTTGATACTGGGTATATACATGCTCTGTTATAATAGTTTCTTACTCCTATTATTTCTGCATATTTACATCCAGTCAAGAAAGATGTAAACGTCGCTGCATTACCTTGCAGAGCATGCATTCGGGATTAGTCTTCCTGTAACCTTGCTTGTCTCAAAAATCCTGTAGTTAAATTCAAATAAAACAACTTTTAGGGGGTTATTAAACGGTCTCTGTGATTCTATCAGTTTTACTTGTCATGTACCTCAAGCAGCAAGGGTCATGGACCCATATCTGAATCTTGGGATCCCATTGTTTCGTATGCTTCTCTATGTTAACTCGATGAGACTTCTTAACATCGTTGAGAGGTTGCATTTAATTTTTGATACCTTTTGTCACTAGCTCAATGTAAATTTTGGTATCTTTGATAGTGAAAAACCTTTTAACTCAATATAACAATTACAAGTACTGAAGTACAACCCTGAACACTACGCAAAGACACGTCATACCTACCAAGTTTAGCCCGCTGACCATCGCACACCCTAGGCTAGCTTGTGTTGCCACGCTTCGTCAAACAGATTGAAAAAGGCATCCACGTTGCTCTCCCGGCCGCTCACTGAAATGGCCTTCTCTTCCCTCTCGCTGCTTCCCCTTCCTTCCTCATGGGGGGCAGGGGCAGTTTCCTGGCTTTCAACCTCGGCAATCTCCGAGCTCCGCATGGCCTCCATGGTTGCTGCACCGTGTGTCTCCACTCCTTCCACAACCTCCACGGCGCCGCCGTCCCGTTCCAACTCCAACCCCTCGGCGCATTCTTCGGCACCTGATGCGACGTCGCAATTCATCGGATTTGCATCTCCATTGCTCTCACCCTTGAGAGTTCTTGCTGTATCTTCACAGCTGGCCTTCTCAGCTGAACCGACGCCGGTGGCCTCTGTTGGATCTCCTGTCCCACCGTCGTCGTCGCCGCCGTCGCCGTCGACCGTAACGACCTCCACGCTCTCAACTTTCCGAGTAACATCCTCGCATCTCTTCCCCATGGCTCTCACCTTGTCCACCACTGCACGGTGCAAGGCGCCTTCTTCCTCGTCGCGCCGGATGTCCCCGAAGTCGACGTCGGCTCGGCAGCGCCATTTCGGCACGAACCCCATGGCGCCGCTCATCACGTCGGCCACGAAAACCTCGAGGCCGTCGATTGCGCCGTCGAACCTCACGGGCAGGGACTCCAGGAGGAGGACGAGCTCGTCGACCTTCCTGAAGGCGCGCTCGGAGCGAGGGAAGAAGACCGTGGTGACGTCCTGGACGACGATGAGCTGCCTGTCGACGAAGGAGAGGGCCGAGAGGCACCTCAGCTGCAGGGGGCTCAGGATCGGAGCCGCCATGTGGGAGACCCCCCTGGCCAAGCAGCCCACCGGGCAGCGCATCGCCTCGACTCGTCGGTACGCCTCCTGCGCCACGGCCAGGACGGATTTCCCGCAGCTGAGCAGCAGACGTGACCTGGGCGCTTGCATCGGTGGTACCTTAGTTGCACCTTGCAGATCCTGCAAATTAGCACGGCAGCGGCTCATTCACGTGAAAACTCGAACCCGCACCGCACGCATGCAATTAACTAACAGCATGCTTGCTTGCTTGCTTACCATGGCGATACGCCGCTCCAACGCGGCGGCGACACGACCTGATTTTCGTTAGCACAGACCGGGAATTAGCGGCAACCATACGAAGCCAGCACGCAGTCAGCCAGTTAACTAGGGGACACAAAGGAGCAGCTGTTTTGGATTGGACGTGATCCATTCAGCGCAAGGCGAGAGATGGCACTAACCGGTGATGAGGGAGGGAGTCGCGGAGACTTGTCTTGGTCAGCTCCGCATGTCGTAAGGCCGGGGAATTAGCGGTGGCTAGGCTTCAGTTGCCGGGGGGGACCTGCGCGGGTGGATGGCTATATCCGCAAGGCCGGGCTGCGGCGTGTGGCAGGCGGCCAGGCTCCCGCTGGGGCAGGTGAGCCCACGCACGGCCGAGGCAGATGAAGCGTTTCGCCTTGCCGGCCGCGCCGTACGTGCCCGCCTGAAAAATAAATTAAATTCGGTGGAGTCGATGTGCAAACTCTTTTTTATACATACTTGACGTTGATTGTGTTAGACAACCTCGCTATCGAATAGTCCGGGGTTGCCTAATAGATCTCAAGTGGAGAATAGACAGGGAGAAAGAGAGACACAATATGAGGAGGAACCAGGCCTGCTTTATTATTCTGTATGCTTCTCTACAATGGGGTGACCCCCTGCCTCCTATATATAGCGGTTCTGGCAGAGATAAGGAAGAGTCCATATCGGATCTGAATCCGTTTCCTAACAGGATCTGAATGCTTCCTAACACTCCCTTGGACTCTTCAACTGCGAGATGCATATGCCTCATTAAAACTCCATAAAAACCCGAGTGGGAAAAATAATTGGAGAAAGAGTACATAGCACACGCTGGCGTGTTGCCTGATTGCCTCATCAAAAACCTTATGTAAGAAAACTTCAACGAAAAACTTACTTAAGGAAAAGAGTACAATCCACCCAAACTTCAATGTTAATCTTCAAGATTTACGTTGGGTACTCAAACTTCATGTTTGAGATTTATGTAGGAGTATGTGAAAATTCTCCCTGAAATCTGCACTTCTCTAAGCCTCAACATCCCGATTCCTCTAACACATCTTTCAAAGGAAGATGCAGGAGTGACTTAGTGAATAAATCTGCGAGATTTTCACACGACTTAGTATGCAGTATCTTTATCTCGTTCATCTTATGCATTTCATGAGCATAAAAGAACTTGGGGTTGATATGCTTTGTAAGGTTACTCTTCACATATCCCATTTGTACTTGTGCAACACAAGCTGCATTATCTTCATAGATAATAGTGGGGTTTGTTCCATGTTGAGACCACATGACTTACGGATGTGGTGAACCATTCTTGAAGCCATGTACATTCCCGAGAGGCTTCATACAATGCAATGATTTACGAGTGGTTAGTCGACGTCGAGACAAGAGTCTGCTTAGACGACTTCCAAGAAATTGCCGTTCCACCGCAAAGAAAAACATACCCAGTTTGTGACTTGCCAGTATGCGGGTCCGATAGGTACCCAGCATCGGCGTAGCCAACTAAATTCAATTCATTGTTTCTTCTGTAAAACAAGCCGAGGTCTTTGCTTCCTTGAAGGTAACGGAAGATGTCCTTCACCCCTTTCCAATGCCTTTTGGTGGGTTCTGCACTGTACCGCGCTAGCAAATTCACGGCGAACGCAATGTCCGGCCTAGTGCTATTCGCAAGGTACATGAGCGCTCCAATTGCACTCAAGTATGGGAATTCCGCTCCCAGGACTTCCTCCCCCTCTTCTTTAGGACTGTGACGGGTCTAGGTGCGCTTGGAGTGACCTTGAGCCATTGGGGTCTTTGCGGGGTATGCCTTTTCAAAGCCAAATCTCTCCAACACTTTCTGCGTGTAGGATGCTTGGTGTACCAAGATTCCGCCTTGGACATGTTCAAGCTGCAAGCCTAAACAGAACTTGGTTTTACCCAAGTCTTTCATTTCAAACTCAGATTTCAAGTATGTGCATGCTTCTTCAATTTCCTCATCCGTCCCAATGATGTTCAAGTCATCTACATAGACGGAGATTATACAAAATCCATTCGTGGATCGTTGTATAAATACACATGGACAATCTTCATTTGTTAGGTGTAGCCTTTCTTGCAGAGAAAGTCACTCAAACGATTGTACCACATTCTTCCTCGATTGTTTTAGCCCATACGTTGATTTCTCCAATTTCACCTTGTATAGGTTTCTGTTTGCTCTGTCTTGGTTCGGGATAGGGATACCTTAGGTACTTTCATATAAATCTCGAATCCAAGTTTCCATACAAATATCTTTGTGACAACATCCATTAGCTTCATTTTCAACTTCAAGTTGAGCGCCATTGAGATCAAGTATCTAAAGGTAATTCCACCCATGACCAGGAGAATAGGTTTCTTCATAATCAACCCCAGGACGTTGAGTGAAACCTTGAGCGACAAGCCTTGCCTTGTACCTTACAACTTCATTATTTTCGTTTCTCTTGCGAACAAAAACCCATTTGTGACCTCACGGGGTTTATATGGGGAGGCGTGCACACAGGCCCAAACACCTCTCTTTTGTTCAGAGAGACTAACTCAAGGTGATTGCCTTCTTCCAATCTTCCCAATCGAGCCTTTTCTTGCACTCTGCGAGAGATGCGGGCTCGGGATCATGATTAATGATCGTGGCAATCTTCTTTGCAAAGTATGCATCGACATTGGTTTGTTGCTCTATTCATTGATTCTCCCGTTATTACAAAGTTTATGGCCATTTCATCATGGGGTGCTTCGTGCACTTCTACTTGCTCTTCATTGCTATTTCCAATTCTAGGAGCAAGTTCCTTTAGTTTTTCTCCGCCAATGTGTGCGCACACATTATTTCCGGCGCTTCTTCCAATGGAAGGTTCAGATCTGGAATTGCCTTTTCCACAGGCTTCTTTCGGTGCCAGGTCTCAACTGCTCCCCTTCTTGCTTTGGGGCACTTTTGTGATTGGTGTGGTAAGTCCTCTCGCTTGATTTTCCCCAGACGTCTCCGGGTACTTTGGGTTTGAGAAGCCGATCTCCTGTTCTTTTTCTTTGAGGCCTCTGAGCAGGATGAGGATACCTTCGCTTTCTTTGGTATTTCCACCCTCTACGGTGCATTTCTTGCTTTGGTACATGCGACTTAACCACGCTCTTGAGATCACAAAAATGATCAGCGAGTTCATTTGCTAAATTACGCAAATCAATTATCTTACGGACTTCTTGATTTGCTTCATTAGTGCGAGGGTCATGCGCTGGGATCGAGTGGAATGCCATATTATTTCCGGCATTTTTCATCCAATGGTTGATTCTCTCCCTAATGACGGAAAGCGGTCCTCGTCAAAGATCTGATCGGCCGAATCGGTTTGTATGCAAGTCTCGATCATGGGTTCCAAATACGATTATGGATGCACTCTCATAACCAACGTATATCGGACTTGCGGAGAGGGCCCATTGCAGTCATTTGTGGGGTGGTATAGGTACATATACCATACAACCAAAATTTCTAAGATGGGAAATCTTCGGATGACCCCTTGCACTAGTTGCATAGGTGAATGGATGTTGTAGGCCGATGGTCTATAATTGATGAGTCTTTGCTGCGTGCGAGGCTGCGTGTCCCCAACAAGTGTTGGGCAAGTTACAACTCTGCAAGAGCTGATGCGGCAATGAATTTAATCCTCTTTATTAGTGCTTGACTAGCCCATTTTGCGTATGGGCGTGCGATGCAGAGTGCTCAACGATTATTCCGTTCTTTGTGCAATAATCATCAAATGCCTTGGAAGTGAATTCACCGGCATTGTCCATTCGAATGGACTTCACGCGATGATCAGGAAAAGCATTCTTAATTCTAATGATCTGCGAGATCAGTTTTGCGAATGCATGATTCCTTGTTGACAGCAAACATGTATGCGACCATTTCGAGGAAGCATCAATGAGCACCATAAAGTATCGAAATGGCCCTGACAAGGGCTGAATCGGACCGCAAATATCCCCCTGAATGCGTTCCAGGAATGCAGGGATTTCATGTTGCACTTTCATAACAGAGGGTCTAGTTATTAATTTCCCGGTGGCACATGCATGGCACACAAAATCTTCGTGATTCGGGAAATTCTTAACATTAATGCCATGACCTTGTGAGTTGTTAACTATATTTCTCATCAATCTAAGACCAGGATGACCTAATCTACAATGCCATAAAGCAAATAATTCAGAGCTTCTAAAGACAGTCTTCAAAGAAGTATACACTGCGTGTGCATTGATTTTCGTGTAGTACAACCCTATTCATATGAGGGACATTTTTCTAGTACCATCTTTCCATATTCCGCGTGCTTCACAATGCACAAGTGTTCTTTGCCATTTTCTTCATTGGTTTCTACGTGAAACCCATTGGCGCGGATATCTTTGAAACTTAAGAGAGTGCGAGTTGATTCAGGGTACAAGAGGGCTTCTTCAATTACCAAAGTTGTACCCATTGGCAATATAATTGTGGCTCTTCCTGAGCCTATTATATGCGTATCGCTTCCTGCGATTGTCGTAATTCTTCCAGCGTTCTTCGTGATCGTCTGGAAGTATTTCGACTCTCTTAAGATGGTATTTGTTGTGCCACTATCAACAATGCATATTTCCTCCATTGGGCGCTACACGATTTCTAGATGAAAAGAAAAATAATTCTAATCATACAGTGGCTAAGTATTTCAAAAAAAATTTGCTTGTAAATAAAGAATACTGGAATAAAGAGTAAATTGCAATTCTATTCATGAGAAAAGTATGCTCTTCGAGAGCTTACTATTCATTATGCAATCTGATGTCTATGTGAGATAATTCTGACAATTCATGTCAATTTTTTTTTTAAAAAACTCACGTTAGATAATGCCACACCTTTGCACATTCATAAGGTTCTTCCATTAGATTACTACGTGCAATCTAATAGGAAATGGCTGCTAGATTCAATAAAATGCATAATTGAATTCTCATGAGTTTCCAGCAGACTAAAAGAAAGCAATAATATCAAGATTCATATATACAAAGATAAATGCAAAATTCATAAGTACAAGATTCATAAGTACGGAATTCATAAATGCAAAATTCATAAGTGCGAGATTCATAAATGCAGGATTCATCAATACAGTATTCATAACTGCAAAATTCATATATACACAGATTCATAAATATTCAGAATAAACAATAATTGCACAATTCATAAAATCATAAATGCGGAAATAAATTCTTAGAAATTTCCGAATTTTTCTTAGTATTTGGCAATTTTACATTAATTATCTGACAATTTTCCATCATCACTTGATAGCAGTAAAATAAATTTCAACATGAATTAAACATGGCATAAGTCTAATTACAACTTATATAATTCTTGTTGGTGGGAACGAAACAGTGTAATGAATATCTCTGTCAATTTGACTCTTGGCCAGTCAACTCGCCCTAGGGCTCACATGAGGGAGGGAGCACTTCCCGTTTCCGGGTGCCAATTAAAGAACCAAGCCTCATGTGTGTTTTCCTAGACACCAATTGTCTCATATCTGTTTATTCATTACCAAAATCAAATCCCAACCACTCATGTTCTCATTTTATGCCATATGAAATATTCTGGAATTTTCCTAGCAGTTTTCATAATTTCTGCTAATTTCCAAGCAATTTTCAGAATTACTTTACAACAGGAATTTGAATTTCATCAAATATCAACATGACATAATGCTAAGGAAAATTAAAACCAGATCCAAGGCATGAACAAGATGTCATCATAATTTTCTAGCAAATTTCACAATTTTCTGTTAATATATGAGCAATTTTCAAAATTACTTATGCAACAGAAAAAATTAATTCACCACATATAAAACATGGATAAAGAGCTAGAAAATAAACCCAGGATATGTAGCTTCCAATATGTCCTAAATAATAAATTATTATTTTTTCGGAAGTCCACATAACTAGAAAACTTATTTTCTAATTTAAACCATGATTTTCTAGAATTATTAAAACAGAGGGGCGAAATCGTAATTTTCATTTTTTTCGTTGGGCGGCCCACTAAGCCGCGAGGATAGGAACCGGCTAGGGTTGAAACCCTAGCCGCCATCGCATCTACGCCGGGCGACGTAAGGCGGCCGGCGGCAGGATCATGAGGCCAAAGCCGGGCAGCAAGGTGACGGTGGACGCGGCAAGAACGCGCCGGGTTGGTGGCTTCAGCCGCGGCCGGAAACGCGGCCGCGAGCGCTGTGCCTACCACGGGCGCACGCCAACAACACTTGATGAGGTAGCAGCAAAAAGGTCAGCCAGGGCACGCAAATCAATACCCTTATTGGCTAGAGCAACACCAACAAAGAAACAAATCAGTACTAACCATAGTCTCACAATCCTTTTTACTAAAGTTCTGATCAACTGCAATAACTGAATAATTAGAAGGATCAACAATTGTTTGTACCAAATCTGGGTTGTTACCGAGAAAAGAGTTAACATCAAAAATTTCGACATGAGCAAAATTCCTAGTATTACTGATACTATTATCAACCGAGACATGGACCACATCAGAGGATTCGCTGCGAGCGCGACGGGACGCCGGCAGGACTCGGCAGGTCAGGTGCGGCTTCATCGCGGCATGCGCAAGTCGGCTTCGGGCTGTCGGCCAATTCATGCCTGCATGCGAATGCAAGGCTAGCATGCATGCAAGCATGCAAAGCCACATGCACGTCTGATCCGCAAGGGGTAAAGCCACATGCTAGGAGGCGGCGGCGGCTTCCGGCCGGTCGCCGAAGTCTCCTATTTTTATTTTTGATAAGATGATGAATAGTAATAGATCTCGGTATCTAACATTAGATTACATCAATACATCTAGCGAAACAATCTGCAGGATTTTTCGACTTACTTTCTTGATACCAGAAGTGTTGGCTATCGCGTAGGATAGAGTCGCGTAGGACTTTTTCGGCAATCCGAGCGGATGCCGGCGTGGTGACGAGTTGATTGCAGATCGGATCGGGCGATCAATCGCCGGTAGTAGACGTTCGTCGTCGTCGATGATCCTTCGCTTCTTCTCTTTTTCTCACCTTTCAATCTTTCTCCGGTAGAGCTTCGTGCTGATAACGTGTTAGACAACCTCGCTATCGAATAGTCCGGGGTTGCCTAATAGATCTCAAGTGGAGAATAGACAGGGAGAAAGAGAGACACAATATGAGGAGGAACCAGGCCTGCTTTATTATTCTGTATGCTTCTCTACAATGGGGTGACCCCCTGCCTCCTATATATAGCGGTTCTGCTTAGAGATAAGGAAGAGTCCATATCGGATACGAATCCGTTTCCTAACAGGATACGAATCCGTTTCCTAACAGATTGATGCCACGTGAACAATCCTGCAATCCAACATCACGACATTAAGTCTGAATTAAACAACCAAATTTACAACGAAATAAGCAAGAGGTGTCATCACTTAATGCCATAACGTTGAATTGCAGAGTTGTCCACGTGACATCAATCAACGTCAGGTATACATAAAAAAAAAAATTACATACAGACTAGCGAATTTATTTCCGCCCGCCTGACCAACGAGCCAGGCAACATTTCGAGAGTACGCATGCGTGCCGTGGGGCTAGCTGTCGCTGCCAGCGTTCGGCCCGTTGCGAGGAACGGGTGTCAAGAGCGGAAAATGTTGGCTTCGGTTTACAAAGGAAAGGAAATTGGCGGATGGTCAGGTTCATCTCACGCTAGCATCCAAAGGCCTCTAATTTGCACGGGATACATCCAGCTTTTATGGATAGGAATGACTATTCTAAGGTTAATCTTAAACTAACAAATTTAAGCTTATCTTTCTAGGATGCCATATGTCATCTTTTCTTACCCTTTCCCTCTTTCTTTTTTCTTACTCACTTCTCCCACCCCACCTTCCCTCTCTAACACAAAATTTTAAATTTAGAGCATTTAAGCTTTGAAAATTTTAAATAGAAAGTTTCAGCATGAAAAAAATTAATCCAAAAAAAATTAAATCAGAAAATTTCAACTCAAAAAGCTTCAAATAAAAAAAGTTCCAACTCGGAAAGACTCAAATCGAGAAGTTTTAAATTAAAAAAAATCAAATTAGAAAGTTTCAACTCAGAAAACTTTCCATTCAAAAACTTTTGATTTGAAAAGTTTTGATTCAAAAACTTTTGGCTCGAAAAATTCCGATTTAAAATTCAACTCAAAAACTTTCAAAGCAGAAGTTTCAAATCGGAACCCAGTTTCAAAAAAATTAAATCAACAAATTTCAAATTAGAAAAATTCAACTTGAAAAACTTTCAATTTAAAAAGCTTCGGTTTGAAAAGTTTAGATTAAAAAAACTTTTTGGTGCATGTGCAGCTGGAGATGCGTCTTTGAATATTGCATCCGAAATTTCGAAGGAAATCCGCGTATGTGCATACATAGCAATTAAAGGGACACGTGTTCGTGTTTTAGGGCGAGGGTGCACGAGAAACCCGCGCATGTGCGTGCATAGCAATTAAAGGGACACATGTTCGTGTTTTGGAGCGAGAGTGCACGAGAAGCTCGGTGAGAGTGATCGTAAACTAGGATTTCCGTTTATGGATTACACTGTTACCATGCACACTATTTTTTTTATTACATAACAGGATGCACACGCAAGCACACCTACACGCGCGCATACACCCACACACACGCATATGTGAATGTGTTCCTAACATGCATCTAATCTAAAATAGAGGCCGAAGCTTCACAGAGCATTAGCATATGCTTTGACCACTGAATATACCTATGTACACATGTAATTTCATTCGAGTCATCAATTCAGACAGTGTCTGAACCGGGGTTGGAATGATGATAGACAACAACGTTCCAACGTCGCTTGACAAGCGAGCATTTCTCACTCCTCTTAGGCCCCGTTTGGCAACTTGGAACCGGGCCGTTTCTACTAGATTCTGAAAGAAACCAACCAAACAGGCTAAAGATTGGAACGATTCTCCTCGGATTGTTTCTTCTTTTTCCACTCTATGGCTGAATTGGTATCAACCCCGTTCCACTGGATTCCTAGAATCCTAACTGAAATGTTTCTACCAAGAATCTGGAACTATTTTGGTTTCTACTAGAATCTAGAACCGTAACAAACAGGGCCTTACTATGCACACTATTATGAGAGTTTGCTAGCTTGTTGAGCCTGAATACGAATAGGATGCTATATCCTATATGCTTGGCCTCGGTTGATGGCACCTTGGAGGTTTTGTGAGTAGGATGTGTTCCGATCCGACTCCAGCCCTCGAAATCCTAACATGTGGCCTAAGCTTTTTATGTTTATGACTGTAGTTCACCAAGGTATGTAATTCGATTTTTTTATTGTAATGGTTTTTTTCGTGTATTTATTATAAAAATAGCTTTCTCACACTATTTTTTTTAAATAACATTTTTCCCCACCATGAAAGGCCAGAGATGCAATAAGTGTCATCTTCGGTGGTGTGGGAGCAATTGAGGAACCTTGGGTAAACAGGGAGCACTCAACGAAAATCTTAGGTGGAAGGGGAGAACTTGAGGTACCTTGGGTGGATGAGGAGTACTAGAGGAATCTTGGGTGGACGGAGAGCGCTTAATGCCTTACAATTTTTTTTGACCTTTTAAATAATGTTAAAAAATTTAAATTTTTTAGAAGGATCCTCACAGCATGCCGAACCTACCATAAAAATTCTAGATCAAGATCGAATTTGTGCGATTTTTAAAAAAATCTCTAATTGTTTAGGCGACAGAGAGCAGTGTAGGGAAGGAAAGAGAGGGGAAGAGAAAGAAAGGGGAAGGAAAGAGAGGGGAAGAGAAAGAAAGGGGAAGGAAGAAGAGGGCAACGTATATGAATTTTGTTGAAATAATATATGCGTTAACAAAATTTTACAGAAATTCGGGAGGGTTGTTTTTTTAAGTAGAAAATAACAAGGTTGAGAGAAATTAATAAGAAAAAAATTGTAGAAGTGATGTTTAATGTTGGTATAAACGGAATGAATGCAGGGAATACATGGGTCGTACGGAAAAAAAATGGCATAGCATGGTGTACAAAACAATGAGAGGAAACATACATAACATTATAAGGGTACATAGTATGACTTAGAAATAATAGGGTACATAGCATGACAACGTGAATATAACATGTCATTGAAAATATCGAAAGAGACATGGCATGACGACACGAACGAATCATGAACGGAAACTATAGCTCAGGTACATGCACGCCTTTTGGAAATAGAAAAAAGTCATGCTTATTGTCGTAGACCCTGTATGGAAGGATCCATCAGTGCCTTCCCCTTTGATTTTGTGAGGCAATTGGCATTGTCATTCTTCCAATTAGGCCCGTACATATCGACTCAATAATAGTCTTCATGCGCGATCTTAAGCTCCTACCTTGCACGTGCGTATTACTTGTCGACTATCTCCTTCATCAACTGAATACATCATTCTTAAACCACTTCAAATGCCATCCATAACCAACTTAGTCTCCTTTGCAGGAAATGAACTACATCAAAAATATAGCATAAAGTACAACAACAATACTCACACACACACACAATCTTCTCTAACCTCTTAATATGATCTAACATACGCTCCATCTTAAACATCAGCATGTTCAGCCTTTGCTCGAGCACATGCTACATCATCTGCTCCAGCCCAGGCTACATCCTCTATGGTACTATGCTACTAGGATGCTCCATCGATCTATCCATGGTGAAAGTGCATCTAGGCCCCTCATTTTATTTTGGTGATTAATGATGACACAATTAAAGTGATCTAATGCTTCAACTCAGAGTAATGCAGTTATCGAGATCACATCAAGCTTGGAATGAGATTGGACGGTCCTAAGCGCGTCAAATTTTGATAAAACGGCATCAAGACGATGAAGTGTAATTTTCCTTTTATTTGAGTCTTAAGGATAGCCGTACTATTAAGAGGATACGATGAGAAATCGCCTATTAGGATGTGCATGTGCTCAACATCAAGTATTTCATCTCTCATTAGCACTCCTGCATTTGGTTTTGAAAAGTTTCAAATTGAAACCGAACTGGGTAACCCGGAGTCTCCGGATTCAGTCCGGAGTATCCGGACATTTTGTCCGGAGTCTCCGGGTTGGACCCCTCGGTTACCTTTGGTTCCAGCTTGTCCGGAGTATCCGGACATTTGGTCCGGAGTCTCCGGATAACCCGGAGTCTCCGGGTTGTTTGTCCGGACACTCCGGCCTGTACAAAAACGGGAGTAACGGCTAGTTTTCAAAAAGGGTATTTAAAGCCTCCACTCCACTCCAACGGCTAGGATCTCTATTGAACTCATTCATAGCAGCATTCAAGCCATTCCTAACCATCTCTAAGCATTCAATAGAGCCCCCACCTCCTCCCACCAATTGATTTGGTTGTTGATTCTTTTTGGTGAGGAGAGGAAGAAGCAAAGTGCTAAGTGCATTCATTTCATCTTGTTGAGCACTAGTTCATCCTCCAAGCGATTCTTCGTGGTGTTATTACTCTTGGAGGTTGAAGGTCTCCTAGACGGCTAGGAGTCACCGGAGCTACCGACTCGTGTGGTGAGCCCTGGCTGCTTGTGAAGGCGTGTCTCGCCTCCGAAAGGGAAGAGACAAGAAGTGAAACCGGCGAGTGCATTTGTGCAACACTGGGAGGAAAGCGGGTTGAAAGAGACCCCGGCTCAAGTGTGACCGAGCCACCTCAACGGAGACGTAGGATTCCCTTCAAGAATCCGAACTTCGGTGAAAAATCGCTTTCTCGCTCTCTTTATTTGCTTGTGTTGCTTGTGTGGATTTGTCTCCGTAAACCCTAGATCTAGCTCTTTGTCTAGGTTTAATTCAAATCCATACTAACACTTGTTCTAGGTTGCTAGTGTTATCTACTTTTAGTAGTATCTTGTGCAAGTTTGAGAAACTTGTGTTGCGATCCCGAGCCACTCAACTCGGAGACTCCGGTATTCAATACCGGACACTCCGGACAAGCCGGAGTATCCGGACCAAAACCCGGAGACTCCGGGTTGACCTGCTCGGGCAATTTATTCCCACTGCGTATTTTTAAATCCGCCTATTCACCCCCCCTCTAGGCGACATCGTTGGTCCTTTCAATTGGTATCAGAGACAAATCTCCTTTATTTTGGCTTAACCGCTTGGAGAATCAAAGATGTCGGAAATAGAGAAAGTTACCGAAACCCATGCCCAAGACAAGGCCACGGGTTCCGGTATAGGGGTAGCAATTCCTTTAGATTATTCCTCTTTTGGAGTCTCAAACTCCTCATCCTATGTCTCCGTCTCGTCCGGTCGAGCGCCTCACTTCGATGGCACTCGATATGCGGCATGGAAACATAAGATGAAGATGCATTTGAGATCACTTCATCCTTGTATTTGGAAGATTGTTGAAACAGGTTTCAAGCCCGCAAACCCCAACAATCTCACCTCCGAAGAAGACAAAGCTCAACACTTCAACGACTTGGCCGTCAATGCCTTGTTCAACGCTTTGAGCGACTCCGAGTTCAACCGGGTCGATGGCCTTGACAATGCCAAGGATATTTGGGAAAGATTGATGGTGTCTCATGAAGGTGTGTCAAGTGTCCGTGAGTCCAAGATAGAACTCATCATTGGAGAGCTAAGCCGATTCACTTTGGAAGAAGGTGAATCGTACACAAATATGTTTGATCGCTTGATGGTGCTAGTGAATCAAGCAAAGGGACTTGGAAGCACCGAGCTCACCGACAAGGCCGTGGTGAAGATCATCTTTCGAGTGATCACCCCCACCAACCGCAACCTTGTGCAACTCATCCGCGACCGGCCAAACTTCGACACCCTCACTCCTCATGATGTGATTGGCCGGTTGATGACGGATGAGATGATGGTGAAGGAAGCGGAAGTGGTGGAGGAGCTCAAGTCCGGCAAGAAGAAGGGCATCGCCTTGAAGGCCGTCAAGGTGGTGCAAGAAGCCGAAGATAGCTCAAGCGATGAAGAAGAATCAAATGGGCCACTCACAAATGAAGACATGGCCCTTCTTGTTAGAAGATTTAACAAGTTCTTGAAGAGAAAAGGATACAAGCCGGGAAGCCATTCTAAGAGCTTCGGCAACAAGTCAAGAGGAAGGCACTCTTCAAGAAAGTGCTATGAGTGTGGGGAACCCGGTCACTTCATTGCCGAGTGCCCACACAAAGAAAAGAAGGAAGAGAAGCCGTACAAGAAAGACAAGTACCGCAAGAAGGACAAGGACAAGAGCAAGAAGTACAAGGGCAAGGGTCATGCATACATTGGCAAGGAGTGGAACTCCGACTCCGACTCTGAGTCCGAGTCCGAGTCCAACTCCGACAATGAAGGAGGACTTGCCACCGTCGCCATCGCTACTCCACCGACAAAGTCGAAGAGCCTCTTCGACAACTTGAGCGACGGAGACGAAGATGCTCCAATGTGCCTTATGGCAAAGGGGCACAAGGTATCATCTAAGAGCACTATTCATTCCATTGTTGACTATAGCTTGGATGATTGTGATGATGCTAGTGATGAGGAAGAAGTAGCATTTAAGTCTATAGATGATTTTGATGTTAAAAATTAGACTTGCTACTTAAGGATATTGAAAGATTGGAGGAGGTTGTTGAGCAAAAGGAAGCTATTCTTGAAGCTCAAGAAGATCTCCTTATTTTTGAGAAGGAGAAGAACCTTGAACTAGAGAAGAGCTTGGCCCTTGAAAAGAAGAAAAATGAGGATTTGGTCAAAAGCTCAAATTTGACCAAAAATGAAGCACTTAGTCTTGAGATCACCAATGCTTCACTCTTAGAGCAACTTGCAAAAGCAAAGGATGCTTGCAAGGCTCTTGAAGTGAAGCTTGTTGATCTCTCGAATAAAGCTTCTACCTCAATCAACAACTCCAATAATTCATTACCCTCGACGAGCAACGGTTGCGCTAGATGCTTTAATGTTGATGTTGCTACTTGTGCTACTAACCGTGAGACTTTGAAAGTCTTAGCTCATGAAAATGAGAAGCTTAAGGTGATGCTTGAAGATGGACTTCAAAAGTCCTACAAGACAAGCAAGGGTTTAGAGGAGTATCTCGGTAAGCGCCAAGGTAATCCTAAGAGGCAAGGGCTTGGGTATGTTCCGCCAAAGGGCAAAAAGAGCAACATTGTTGTTGCTCCTTTAAGCAAGCCCATACACTTTGTAAAAGGCGAAGGAACATCCAAGCACAAAGCTCACTCTGAGTTTTTTGCTTCTTATGTGCTTAAAAAGACTAACCTCGGTCGTGTAGTTGCTTATCATGTTGGGCGTAAGCCGAAAAATGCTCATTGTGTTCGTTCTATTTGGGTCCCTAAATCGCTTGTTACTAACGTGCGTGGACCTAACCAAGTTTGGGTACCAAAGAGCAAAAACTAAATATGTTTTTGTAGGCCTATATCTCCGGTGGAACAAGTTGGATTTTGGATAGCGGATGCACGCATCACATGACCGGAGAAAAGGCAATGTTCGCACACTTGGATGTGAATGGATCAAATAGCGAAAGTATCATATTTGGAGATAATGGAAAAGGAGAGGTAATTGGTTTGGGTAAAATCTCTATCTCAAATGATTTCCATTTAAGTAATGTCTTACTTGTTGATTCATTAAGCTACAATTTGTTGTCCGTTGCACAATTGTGTGAAGCGGGTTACAATTGTTTGTTTAATGAAAAGGGTGTGGAAGTCATTAAGAGGTTTGATGGTTCCATAGCCTTTAAAGGACGTTTGAAGGGTAAGCTTTATCTCGTAGACTTCAATACGGATAGACTTAATCTTGAAACGTGCTTAATGGCTAAATCTAGCATGGGTTGGCTATGGCATCGCCGACTAGCCCATGTCGGTATGAGGAATCTTCACAAACTCATTAAAGGCAACCACATTCTTGGACTAACCAATGTTGTCTTTGAGAAAGATTTGTAGCGCTTGTCAAGCGGGCAAGCAAGTTGGCGCCTCCCATCCCGCCAAGAATGTGATGATGACCTCAAGACCGTTGGAAATGCTCCACATGGATCTATTCGGTCCCGTAGCTTACATAAGCATCGGGGGAAGTAAGTATGGTTTAGTCATTGTTGATGATTTTTCTCGATTCACTTGGGTGTTCTTTTTGCATGATAAAGGTGAAGTCCAAGTGACATTGAAGAAATTCATGAGAAGAGCTCAAAACGAATTTGAAGTGAAGATTAAGAGAATTCGAAGCGACAACGGCACCGAGTTCAAGAATATTGGTGTGGAGGAGTTTCTTGACGAGGAAGGAATCAAGCATGAATTCTCGGCTCCCTATTCTCCTCAACAAAATGGGGTGGCCGAGAGGAAGAATCGAACCCTCATCGAGATGGCGCGGACGATGCTTGACGAGTACAAAGTTTCCGATAACTTTTGGGCGGAAGCTATCAATACCGCATGCCACAGCTCCAACCGCCTCTACCTTCACAAGATCTTGAAGAAAACGGCATACGAGTTGCTCACCGGGAAGAAACCAAATGTCTCCTACTTTCGAGTCTTTGGGAGTAAATGCTATATCCTTAACAAAAAGGCTAAGTCTTCTAAATTCGCTCCTAAAGTAGATGAAGGTTTCTTACTTGGTTATGGAACTAATGCTTATAAGGCATCGAAGTTTTCAACAATACCACCGGTGTCGTTGAAATCTCGCGTGACGTGACTTTTGATGAAACTAACGGTTCTCAAGTAGAACAAGTTGATCGTGCCGTGATTGACAGGGAAGAACCACCTTGTGAAGCTATCAAGAAAATGGCAATTGGGGAGGTAAGACCTCAAAATCTGGAATCTCACCCGAGCACCTAACCCGAGTCTCCTACTGAAACCCGGAGTGTCCGGACTGGTCCGGAGTCTCCGGGTCAAATACCGGAGTCTCCAGATGGGTCAGGCTCAGGTGATATTTCCTCCTCGTCCAAGCAAGTCCAAGATGGTTCGAACGCATCCCAAGACCAAGAACCTATCCAAGCTCCAAATTCAATCATTCCTCACCCAAGAGTTCATCAAAGTATTCAACGAGATCATCCGGTCGACAATATACTCGGAGACATTCACAAGGGAGTATCTACTAGATCTCGAGTTGCAAATTTTTGTGAATTTTACTCGTTTGTGTCATCTCTTGAGCCTCTTAAGGTAGAAGAAGCGCTTGATGATCCGGATTGGGTGATGGCCATGCAAGAGGAGCTCAACAATTTCAAGAGAAATCAAGTTTGGGAGCTTGTTCAAAGACCAAATCAAAACGTGATCGGCACAAAATGGGTCTTCCGGAACAAGCAAGATGAGAATGGAATCGTGACAAGGAACAAAGCTCGCTTTGGTTGCTCAAGGGTACACTCAAATCGAAGGTTTGGATTTCGTGAAACATATGCTCCAAAGAGCTAGGCTTGAATCCATTAGAATATTACTTGCCTTTGCTACTCACCATGATTTCAAGCTTTATCAAATGGACGTGAAGAGCGCTTTCCTGAATGGACCACTCTCCGAGATGGTCTACGTCGAGCAACCACCCGGCTTTGAAGATCCAAAACACCCGGACCACGTCTACTATCTACACAAAGCCCTTTATGGACTTAAGCAAGCACCGAGGGCTTGGTTCGAGTGTTTACGAGATTTCCTTCTCGGACAAGGTTTTGTAGTCGGAAAGGCCGACCCTACTCTCTTTACTAAACACATTGATAATGATTTATTTGTATGCCAAATATATGTCGATGACATCATATTTGGATCTACTAATGAGCATTTGTGTAAAGAGTTTAGCAAGATTATGACAAAAAGGTTTGAGATGTCCATGATGGGAGAAATGAAGTTCTTCCTCGGCTTTCAAGTTAAACAACTCAAGGAAGGAACCTTCATCTGTCAAACCAAGTACATCAAGGACATGCTCAAGAAGTTCGGAATGGAGGACGCCAAGCCTATAAAGACGCCTATGCAGGCCAACGGGCATCTAGACTTCGACAAAGAAGGTAAACCGGTCATCCAAAAGGTATATCGTTCGATGATCGGTTCTCTCCTTTATCTTTGTGCATCTAGGCCCGATATCATGCTTAGTGTTTGTATGTGTGCACGTTTTCAAGCTGCTCCAAAAGAGTGCCACATGGTGGCCGTTAAGAGAATCTTTAGATACTTAGTGCACACTCCTCATTTCGGACTTTGGTATCCGAAAGGATCTTCCTTTGAACTTGTTGGCTATTCCGATGCGGATTATGCCGGTTGTAAAGTGGATAGGAAGAGTACCTCGGGGACTTTCCAATTCTTGGTAGGTCTCTAGTCTCGTGGTCTTCCAAGAAACAAAACTCCGTAGCCTTATCCACTGCCGAAGCCGAATACATAGCTGCAGGGAGTTGTTGTGCCCAACTGCTTTGGATGAGACAAACCTTGAGTGATTATGGCCTAAACTACAAAAGTGTTCCACTACTGTGTGACAATGAGAGTGCCATAAAAATTGCCAACAATCCCGTCCAACACTCCCGTACAAAACACATAGACATTCGCCATCATTTCCTAAGAGATCACGCAACCAAAGGCGAAATTGATATCCAACATGTGAGTACAAATGATCAATTAGCCGATATTTTCACCAAGCCCCTTGACGAGAAAAGGTTCTGTGAATTGAGAAGTGGTCTAAATATTCTAGATTCTCGTAACGTGGCTTGATAAGTGCTCATATATTGGTTGGTGAATGAAAAATGAATTTCAAAAATTTTATTCATCTTTTTCTCTGAATTTACTCTGTGTTTTTGGCTCTTGATCCTTTGATCTCGTCATTTGCTATGTGACCATAGTTTGACTGATTGATTGTTCGCTGGTCATATATCAAGTTGACACCTTAGGGTCTCGTTCCCTCTCTCGTTCCGCAAATTTCCTAGGGTCTTCGTGCGGTATCCCTTTCTCCTAACCGAATGGGAACCCGAGTATCCGGCCTTCTATCCGGACTCTCGTTAGTTCGAGTCTCCGGACAGATTTGTCCGAGTGTCCGGTTGGGCCGAGTCTCCTGACCGAGTCCGACTCTCGGTTGGGGCGGACGGTTTAAGTCCCCCATTCCCGCGCGGTTTCTTTTTTCCTATTCCTCCGCGCGACTCTCTTCCTCCCGTGCTCTCCTCTCTCTCCTAGGGCGTGGCTCTCCATCTCCAAGGTCCTTGGATCCAATCCTTTTCTCGGATTTGGGATTTTGGGTGCGGCTTGCCTCGTCGTTCCCCGCAAGATTGGAGATTCTTGGCCCTAACTCACCCGTTCTTCTCGTTTCAAATCCGTTTGAGATGGATCCTACTCAGGGGTCTTCAGCTGGTGGTGGTGGTGATCTTCCTAGGGACTCTCCGTCTCCGGACAGTCCCTCCAGTTCTCCGTCTGCTCGTCCGGCGCCCAAGAGGTTGCGTCATGCCGTGGCAAAGCAGCCCACCTCCAGGGGAAGAGGTGCGCTGAGGATTGGAACCTCATCGGTCTCGATCTTACATTCGGCCATCTTCCCAGCCTCCAAATAAGCAGTTAGCCTCAAAGAAGAAGAGCTAGCCTCAAGAGCAGAAGAAGAAGAAGTTAGCCTCACCTCAGTTCGCTCCTCCGCCCAGCCTCAGCCCGATCCAGATGAGCATCCTGCAGACACTCATGCCAGCCGAGAGATCGTAAAAGGAGGGAGTTCCGTGCCTCGTGTCATTTCATTGGCCCCTTGGCCAAAGCCAAGCCTTGTGTGGAGGTACCCCATGTCGCTGAACCCCATGAGAGTGTTTGACTACAGGACGGGTTACGGCAAGGGTAAGGCAATAGTAGAGCAAAGAAAGAAAGATCCGCTCGCTTTCCATCAAGATGAGTACGTGGACCGCCGGTTTGGAACCGGTTTGATCTGACTTCTATGAGACGGTCCTCTACCCTCTTGAGCATCCAAAGGGTCGATGAAGACCATAGACTGGGAGTACATGGCAGCCGCAGAGCTTCCAGTTGTTCTCTCGCATTCTCGAGATTTGTGAGTCGCATGAGATCAAGGACATCATGTCTTTCAAGTGCGATTGGAACAATGAGATTGTCATGCAATTCTATGCCACTCTCTACTTTGACAAGATCAAGATGCCATTTGGTGGATGACTGATAAGGTGTGGTACAAGGCCAACAAGAAGAGATTTGCCGAGTCCTCCACCTTCGCTACAATGACAAATCAAGCTTCATGAGAAGAAGGTTCGACTCTGAGCGTATTGAGTCCTTGTATGACACTTCGAGGAGTTTCACGCTGGGGACCATCAAGGGTCTCAAGGATGTTCTCGCTGTTCTCAACAGGATGCCGAGGGTCACTCTTTGGCCCAAGGAGGAGATGCCTCTACCATCGCCTCCTATGGTAGGAACTCTTTGTACCACCTCGTTGAGCGCACTCTTCCATTTGATATCGTTGACTTCATCCGGGAGACGATGAGACAGAATCGCAGAGCAACATGGCTACCGCAGCTATGCACCTTTTGTGATGACATTGATCACGCCTGCCGCTGGTCTCAAGTTCGTCGAGGAGGAGGAGCACCTTTCATACAAGGTTCGCCCTCCGTGCGCTCCAAATTCCTGCTCGCCGCTCGGTCCTGCTTCCTCCTAGGACTCGACGGGTCGCACTCGCGTTCTACGCCCCGCTTCCTGCGGTGCTCTCCTTCCGCTCCTTCCGAGCAACCGAGGTTTCGAGTAGCGTGCTTGTGAGGATGCTGAAGCATGTCTTCCTTCTTTGCCGCGACATCTCCACCAGGCAGAAGGTGATGAGTCGGCAGATCAAGAAGAATGGTCAGGATATTCGCAGCATCCGCCGCCACAATGGCGAAGCAGTCTCTCCCAGCGACTCCTCCGGGTCTTCCGAGGAGAGTAGCGATGCCACCTCTGCAGATCAGCTCTTCGGCATCACCTCCTCCGCTCCGCCTGCCGCTGGAGATGACCCCGACAGCGAGTACTCCGCGTCCGACGACGAAGGCGACGACGAGTGATCCTTCGTGTTTCTCCCTATTTTGGTGTCTTGATGCCAAAGGGGGAGTGATATCTTTAGTCGCGTTGTCTTTAGTCGTTGGCGTTTGCGTTTGCGTTTTTCCTTGTGCTGTCGCTTGTGGACTTGTGTTGCTTTATATCTTTGCTTATTTCGTGTCGTGAACTCTGTTATTCCTTGTATTGACTTTAATGCTTATTTTATGCATGGATTGCTTTCAGTTACTTGTGTTGTATTCTCTAGTGCAAATGTTTGAGGGGAAGCTCTCGGTTATTTCTCGTTAAATATGTGCATTTGATTCCACTCATTTCTTCTAATGCACACATTTAGGGGGAGCTCCACCTTTTATTCGCGTTGCTAAAGTCAATTTCATTTCATTTCATCTTCCTTTAATTGTGTTGTCATCAATTCACCAAAAAGGGGGAGATTGAAAGTGCATCTAGGCCCCTCATTTTATTTTGGTGATTAATGATGACACAATTAAAGTGATCTAATGCTTCAACTCAGAGTAATGTAGTTATCGAGATCACATCAAGCTTGGAATGAGATTGGACGGTCCTAAGCGCGTCAAATTTCGATAAAACGGCATCAAGACGATGAAGTGTAATTTTCCTTTTATTTGAGTCTTAAGGATAGCCGTACTATTAAAAGGATACGATGAGAAATCGCCTATTAGGATGTGCATGTGCTCAACATCAAGTATTTCATCTCTCATTAGCACTCCTGCATTTGGTTTTGAAAAGTTTCAAATTGAAACCGAACTGGGTAACCCGGAGTCTCCGGATTCCAGTCCGGAGTATCCGGATTCAGTCCGGAGTATACGGACATTTTGTCCGGAGTCTCCGGGTTGGACCCCTCGGTTACCTTTGGTTCCAGCTTGTCCGGAGTATCCGGACATTTGGTCCGGAGTCTCCGGATAACCCGGAGTCTCCGGGTTGTTTGTCCGGATACTCCGGCCTGTACAAAAACGGGAGTAACGGCTAGTTTTCAAAAAGGGTATTTAAAGCCTCCACTCCACTCCAACGGCTAGGATCTCTATTGAGCTCATTCATAGCAGCATTCAAGCCATTCCTAACCATCTCTAAGCATTCAATAGAGCCCCCACCTCCTCCCACCAATTGATTTGGTTGTTGATTCTTTTTGGTGAGGAGAGGAAGAAGCAAAGTGCTAAGTGCATTCATTTCATCTTGTTGAGCACTAGTTCATCCTCCAAGCGATTCTTCGTGGTGTTATTACTCTTGGAGGTTGAAGGTCTCCTAGACGGCTAGGAGTCACCGGGAGCTACCGACTCGTGTGGTGAGCCCCGGTCGTTTGTGAAGGCGTGTCTCGCCTCCGAAAGGGAAGAGACAAGAAGTGAAACCGGCGAGTGCATTTGTGCAACACCGGGAGGAAAGCGGGTTGAAAGAGACCCCGGCTCAAGTGTGACCGAGCCACCTCAACGGAGACGTAGGATTCCCTTCAAGAATCCGAACTTCGGTGAAAAATCGTTTCTCTCGCTCTCTCTTTATTTGCTTGTGTTGCTTGTGTGGATTTGTCTCCGTAAACCCTAGATCTAGCTCTTTGTCTAGGTTTAATTCAAATCCATACTAGCACTTGTTCTAGGTTGCTAGTGTTATCTACTTTTAGTAGTATCTTGTGCAAGTTTGAGAAACTTGTGTTGCGATCCCGAGCCACTCAACTCGGAGACTCCGGTATTCAATACCGGACACTCCGGACAAGCCGGAGTATCCGGACCAAAACCCGGAGACTCCGGGTTGACCTGCTCGGGCAATTTATTTCCGCTGCGTATTTTTAAATCCGCCTATTCACCCCCCCTCTAGGCGACATCGTTGGTCCTTTCACATGGTGTCTGCCCACTGAAAATATTGGTATCCTCTAGCCTACGTGACCAAGTGAACATGTTTTGAGGTTGTGAAAAGAAAGATCTCTCAACAAATAGAGAACTCGAACAGAAAAATAATCATACGGCTGGTGCTTCAACTCCAATTAATGTTAGTCCCCGATGTGCTGGTGCTCAAACTACTAAGAAGTGTAAAAAATCGATAACTTCTATTGTATAATCATCGTATGGGTGTAATGTTGTTCGTATGTATAATCAATGTATGGGTGTAATGATGTTTGTATGTATAATTACAGTATGGGTGTAATGCAGTTTTGTTTTAGTCTTCACATCATCAATTTCATGTTTACGCGAACCATTGGTACTGTGAATTACTAAACTATTTGCCTAGTCAACGACATATGTCTACCATATTAGCTTTGTTATACTAAATTGACAACACAAGGCCATCTACTTTTTTAGAACGAATTGACAACACATTGCCAGCTACTTTTTCAGAACGAAGTGACAACACAATGGCTATTGATTTGTCAGACCGATTTGACAATACGCTAGCACCCGCTTTCTTAGATCGAAATGACAGTACCCTACCGCTAGCTTTGTCAAACTAAAGTTAGAACACACCATCCCCCACTATACCAGCCCTGCATCGACTACACACTTCCTATAAAACCACCAGCCACCCAGGCAGCACTTCACAAACCCAACCTCCACCACGGACACTCCATCTGTGCCAACGCTACACCCAACACTCCCTTACAACGTTGGGGTTGCCATTATCTACCTACGTCGAGTTTGTTCGCAAGCGAAGGAGGTATCTTGAGAAGACGGCATCCTATCTTGATTGGTCTTGCAAAGATGCACATGTGCTCCTGGAGTTTCTTTGGCCAAACTGCGACTGTGGTCTTCCAGCATGGATCAAGTAGTCCAAGCATATAGACACCGCCGGCAACGCTTTCTACAAGTGTAGCGAGGTCATTGTAAGTTAACGACAAGCAGTTACATTTTGTAATACATGTTGTCTTTCCCCGAGCTCTAATTTTATCCACGCATAATCTCAGTAAGAGGGAAGATGCTACTTCTTCCAGTGGATTGATTGGCCAAACAAGTATGACAGGGCGTTCTATGAAAAGGATCACTTCTTGAACTACCCTGTAGCGCCCTAGTGATACAAATGTTGGAAGCCTGAGCCTCAAACCATGGAAGACAAACCAAACCACCGTGCTACTGTCCTGAAGATACGTGCTTCTGGAAGGTACAAGAGGAGCTTTAGGCACATCGCAAGAAAATGAAGAAAATAGCCAACAAGTAATACGCACGCGCATGGGAAGAGCCGAAGATCGCTCCAGAAGACTATTATTGGGTGGACATGTACGGGCTTAATTGGAAGAAAGCTAAGGCCGCAAGCCTCATGAAATCCAAGGGAAAGGCACAAATTGGTCAATCCATAGAAGGTCTGTGACAGTTAGCATAACTTCTTTACAATTCTAAAATGAGCACATGTATCGTAGTTGTACGTCCTGTTCATCGTTCGTCTGTGTCACCATTTGTACTGTACAAGTACGAATGTTAACATAGGCAAGGAACCGAATTGTAAGCGTCACGTATGTTTACTTGTTTTCTATGTCTACACTGCTCCCTTCTGCTTTATCAGACTGATTTAACACCTACTAAATCACAATATTTTTTTGTACTCCTCACTTAACCATAAAAATCTTGACCTTTCGACTAAATGTAGTTAATTTTGCTGAAATAAAAAAAAATTATTCTATACGCTCATGGGGTAGTAGACCACCTCTAGTGCTCCCATATCACCTGATGTGACACTTGTCGCCTCCCGAGCCTTTCGCGGTGGCAAAAGGGTCTACTTTTGTAAAAAAAAAAAAATCATGAAGAAACTATTTTTGTAATAAAATACGCCGATGGTGCACTACAGTGATCAATTCATGTAATTCTCGTAGTAAAAAAAAGGTATGTAATTCTCCCTGATGCCAAGCCAACATGAGGTATGGTGTCATGCTGAATGCCATGCAACCAGCCCTGTGCAACACCAGCCTTCTTGGGTTCTCTCCTCACTTGACAAAATGACAACCAAGCGAGAAAACCAAAGTGTGCTGAAATTACTTAAGCTCTCATCATCACGCAGGGTATTCCATATAAGAAAATATAAGACATAATAAAGCTCGAGACGTGGACTGTTACTTTCTCACTCAATCGTTAACAGCAAAACTTTGGCATAAGAGGTATTTCACCGAGCCCTCATAGTACTCAAACTTGGAAATAGTACCTGGCCACAATGGCAAGGACACCAGGCAAACAGAGAGGAATAACACCTAACATCAAATAAGAGAACTCGCCACACTCAAAGGCTCAAAAGAAACCGTCATGTGCCGGATAACCTCAGGCAAGACCACGCGCGACAGAAAGCTGAAGATTACTACGACTCTAAATTAGGAGATGATGGCGTCGCCCAAAGATAGCCCAGCAAGTTGACTGGTCGGGGTGTTCGGATTTTGCTGCTGGGCCACGTTGCGGAGAACGTCCATCGCCTCAGCAACCTTCGACTTCAGAGCCTCTGGAGACTCCAGCAGATGCAGAACCTCTGTCTGGTCCATCTCCAGAAGCATTCCAGTGACCTTGGCCGCTTGGCTACGTTCCAGTTGCTCAACCAGTGGATATAGACTTTCACCAAGGATCTAGATGTAAAAATATAAAAACATCAGAAAACTGACAGTGCAACAGGAAAAAATAGAGCAAAAAGAATTTGCAATGCTTTCTGCAAACAATGGGGGCATCTCCATCCATACTGTACAAGTCTCCAAATAATCACAACATATCAGAGGTCACACTGTGTATATCACTGTGAACATGTGACGAACTACCTAGGATGGAAACGGATAATGAATTGAACACCAAATACAATAGACTAATAAAGGATTATTAATCCAGACATACCGTTCTTTGCTGGTCTGGAGTAGCATTTGCAAGGGCAGAAGTCAGAGTTCCAATTGGAGCAGCAGGTGACAAGACAGCATCTCGTACTGGGAAGCCCCCCATATCGTATGGCTGAATCATACCCCCAGGAGCAACCCCCGGCATCGGTGGACCATCAGGCATGTTACGTCCAGGTGGGTATCGGTAGACACGTCCTCTTGGAAGCATCTGCAACAGGGCCATGAAAGATGTGTGTATGTCACTACACATTCAGTAGTCATCCACAGGAAATCCCACCGACCGATCCATATTTCCAGCACACCAAAGGACTGGACAAGTGGACAATAAGAAAAGTAGCATAACATAGTTCTTGGTAAAGGGCAAATTAGGTTTTGAGATTTTCTACAATTTATGTGAAATCAAGTTTGCTACCTGATTTACTTTTTCCATTGATAAAATATCACCCTAATAGCACCCAATAATTGGCAAAATAATAGGAAGTACAATGGCCATAAGGATGCATTGTTGCAAACCTGTTGCTGAAATGACTGAGCAGATTGCTGTCCCTGGGCAGACCCAGCACCAGAACGCCTAATACCTGGGCGTGGACCCTGTTGACCTTGTTGGACAACTGGAACAAAGTAATTTGGCATATGGGCACCACCAGGCCTCATGCCTGGAACAAGCTGCTGCTGGAAACCAAATCCCGGCTACATGGAAGTACACATTCCATTAATATCCAGTTATTAAATTATCCACTAAGTTCACCACACTAGGTAAATTATTAAAATGAACAAATGACCAGATAAGTGTAGATTTTTGAACTAAATGCCAAATGAATAAGACATGCCAAAAAAGTGCTTATTGCATGCAGTCCAGAACTAATGCAATGGTGTTGATGTGTAAAAACCTATTTATGCCCTACAAAATTGAATTGCGTTGCTAAATTTACCTGAACTGAGTATGTTACCAGCACAAGAGAAAGCAACACAGATGCCATTGAAAACAAATTGCATGAAGTAATGCAAAATACTGATCAAGGTTGATTACTTCACTGATATAAAGTTGATAAACCATTACCCCTGTAGAATATTTCCACTAAACCCCAGGCCCCCCACTTTGCCATGCCCATTTAATCACACAAAATATAATACAAACTTCCAAGTACTTAGACCGCACAAGCTAGTGTCTTCTTATCTTATTTACAGATGGAAACATATTGGTTCTTATTTTGAAGTTAGACAGGGGGGAACATGATGATAATGCTAAGTTCAAAATGAAAGTAAAAATAGAGCTTACAACAGTACCTGAGGGGGTATGATAGCAGGTGGAGCTTGCCCATAGAAGAGTTGCTGCCCAAGAGGAGCCATAGGAGGGTACATGGGAAGGCGAGGAGCCATAGAAGGTGTCATTGGTACAGGGCGCATCTGAGAAAATTGGGCCTGAATAATATGGAATGCGCTACCGTCAGCATTTTAATGATGGATGGTCAGAAACAACTCAACAAGAACAAACTTCGTACAAATTGCAAAATATTTATGCAAAAAAGTTTGTCAAAAACAGGAATTGTGATCGATAAGTTCAACAATATCTAGAGTATAATATAAATTAGTGCGCAGACTATGAATATCACATTTTTCAGGTGTCAGCAATAAAATTAAGGAGCACGCATTGGCAGCCCTCCGTGCACATTGATATTATGCCTCTTAACTTAAATAAATATGTTGGGCCCTGAACGCTCATACTTAAAAAAGGAAGTTTCAAGTTCTTCATCAAACCTAGTTACCTAAATACCGATAACTATCAGCAATCTATTGTTGTATCCGCATTGATCCAAGTGATATACAACAGCAATTCACATGACATCTATTCTTTCCATGAAGTGTAATATAAGTGTGCTGATATTTGCCTATCTATAATTGGCACTAGTAATAACAACTTGACATTAACACGATACAAACTCAGTTGGTTCAAGGACAAATACCTGCAACATCGCTTTTCTTTCTTCTTTACGCTGTGCAAATGCAACATACAATGGCTTCCCAGATATCATTTTGCCATTCATTTCAGTTAACTGTGCACAAGGAATACATGTCAGCCACACGTGACAATCAATGGTTAATCAGATATTCAGGAGGTAAACTTACAGCTTGAGATGCTTCCTCACGAGTTGAAAATGCAACAAAGCCAGACCCTTTGCTAACACCATTTTGATCACGCATTACCTATTAATCAAATTCAGTCAGCAGCTAAGATAATACATCATCAAGAAACAGAGGTGAAAGGAAAAAAAATAAAGGTTGCAAAACATGAAAGCACCTTGCATGAGGTAATTTTGCCAAATTTAGAGAACAGTTCACGTAGCTGATCATCTGCAATGCTATCATCCAAATTCTTCAAGTATAAGTTTAGTCCTTGATATTTATCAGCAGCATCTTTCATGCTTTGCTCAAATCTTCTCTTCAATTCCATCTCTCTTTCTGACTTCTTCTGAGCTCTTCCAACATACCACTCCTTGTCATTAATTTTCTTTCCATTAAGTTCCTCAACAGCACGAGCAGCATCATCTGGACTCTCAAAGTTGATGAAGCCAAAGCACCTTGATTTACCATCCATGCCGATCATGACAACAGCACTTGTAATATCCCCATATTCACCAAAATTTTTGACTAGATCCTCCTTTGTGGTAGACTCAGACAAATTTTTCACAAAGACATTGTTAAATTTTGCCCTGTCAACAAAATTATCCCTCTCTTGCTTGCGAAGAAAAGGCCCAACGTAAACAGGCTTATCGTTGATAAGCATCCCATTTAGACTTTTTATTGCAGACTGTGCAGCCTCTTCTTTTTCATACTGAACAAAACCAAAGCCTTTGGATTGGCCTATTTCATCTGTGGCAACCTTACATGAGAGAATTGTACCGAATGCAGAAAAGGTATCATGAAGAGTTTTGTTGTCTATTGTCTTGTCAAGGTTCTGGAAAGACAGTTGAAGTGCTCTCATCAGAGATTAAGTAATGAAGAAGTTGGTCATTTTAGGGTGACAATGCAAACTACAACGTGAGACGGTACCTTCATAAAAATGTTTGCAGATCCACTTCTGCGGCTGCTTGGGTCACGGTTTGAATACATTACCCGAATGGGCTTGTTATTCAGAGGAGCAAAGTTCAGCACTTCCAATGCTCTTGCAGCTGTCAAATGGAATAGGTGCTCAGCAAAGAAATATGCTCCACATTTAGTTGTAATAGGCCAATAGCAACACTGAAAAAGTAGAACAATTCTAACAATCTTCATGATGGATGATGTAGTTTGATGAGGCTTAGCAATTGCTCTGATTAAAAGCATGCATTCAAAATACACTTACCCATTATCTACATTATGCAACATTTGCATGCACCTTACATATCGTTGCACCTTATATCCTCCTCAGTGCCAAGATTTAACTTTGGTGTCAAATGAGGGCTGATGTACATTCCTATTCTATCTATGCCACAGCTAATGTACACAGCAATTCAATAACAGCTCAAGGCCAGCTGTATAGAACATCAATAACATAACTTCCAACCAATTAGCAAGGCATCAACTCTTCCAATATACAGCACAATCATGTCACCACCAAAAAAAACACAGAAAATCAACCTGGTAATTCAATTGTAAGAAAGAGGCCTAAACACTGCAGTCTATACCACAAGCACGACACCAGGATCAACAAAACCAATTGCTGGGCATCATCCTCCCCACTTCCCAAAACACTACAAATCCAAGTGACACTATCATGCCCCCCGCCATCACGAACACAATAAAACCAAGTGACGTTGCAGCATGGCAGCAGATTCACACAATCAATTACACAGACATTGACTTCTGCCAGCACGATCGCTTCCATAACAACAAGTTGCCAAACAAATCCAACCAACCACCAACTAACCGAACCACCATTGATGTTAACAAGTTTACATCGGCTATCGGATGGAACCAAACACAAAAAACTTCCCCCATCCGATCACACCGCAATTAAACAACATCCATACCTCGACCAGTACCCTAGTCCCAGATCGAATAGATAGATATACAAGAGGAGAGGGGATCACAATACCATCCATGGGGTTGCTGAAGTTGACGTAGGCGTAGCCAAGCGAGCGCCGCGAGTTGACGTCCCTGCAGACGCGCACCGAGACCACCTGCCCCGCCTGGCTGAAGAGCTCGTACAGCTGCGAGTCCGTCACCAACCCCTCGAGGTCGCCCACGTACAGCGACGTCGTCGGAAGCTGCTGCCCCACGCCGACGCCGACCCCTCCGGCCGCCGCCGCGGGGACAGCCCCCGCCGAGCCCCCGTTCGCCGCCGCGGCCGCCACCTGCGCTGCCATATCTTTTTTTTTCAATTTTTTCGACGAAAAATCGGCTCTAAACTAAACCCTGGCAGATGGATTGGGATATAGCTAGATGCGAGTAGATCTCGCGGAGTTTTGGGGATATTTTTTTTTTTTTTTGAGGTAGTTTTTGGTTGCGGGATACAGAGGCCGTAGGCCGAGAGAACGCTTGGGGGTTGGAGGGTGGGGGGAGGCCAACGTGGGGAGGGGGGTGTTATATGGGATGGGAGGCCAACTAGGGTTTGGCCGCGCCGGCGTGGCCTCGGTGCGCCAGCGTGGCGGCCGCCCGGGTGGCTCTCGGTTTGGCTGGTGCTCCTGGACCGGGTCCGTCCAGCTCACGGTTCGACCGTGCTGCCCGGTGATTCTGGAGTCTGGAGACAGTTGTTCTTGCGTCTCGCATCGGCGCTCGGGTCGAGTCAGGTCGGACGCTCGCGCGCGGCCTTGGGGGTCGAGCCGAGAGTGCATCGCGAGTCGCGCCGCGTTTAATGGTCTTGAGTCTTCTTGACCGCTGGATTGGGCTCGGCTGACCGGACCATCCGTGCGGGTGACTTTTTGGGTGGGTGCCCCCCCGGGCCAGGGCGAAAATTGTGTGCCGTAACCCGGTCGCTGCGGTTGACAGCTGGATTCGAACATAGTATCGGATGGAAACATATGTGAGTACGAATTTTTTTTTTCTTCTCATTGGATATGAATACGGATTAGGTGATGCACTCTGTCAAATATGAATATAGATCTAATTATCCGAATATTTAGACAAGCTGGTTACGCCAAGGTTAATGTTTCAGCTAAAAAGGTTTCTGAATTTAACAATTGTTTTCTAATTTACTTAATTCAGAAATTAAGTTTCTATTTTTAAAATTAGCAAACCGGCTTCAAATATTATGAAATTTTTTAGGAACATTCCTGACACAATCTAGCATATAACAAAGTATTTTAAAGGTTTTCTAGCTTTTTAAATTTTCGTAAAAATTCAAACACCGATGTCTTTAATAGAAAAATATTTTAAATAAGTAGCACAAAATGAGTTTTCATGTTCCAAGAAGTATTCCTGACAGTATTCAATTCAATTGGTATCACTCTATATTTATATCTAATAGTATTAACATCCGGATTATCTATATTCATATTTAAATTATCTACATTGGTATCTACATCCTTAAAAAAATATAAAAACAAATATATATAACAGAGCTATTATCCAATGCTATTTATCCGTTTTCACTGCTAGCTGTGCGTGTTCCATACGGAACTACGAAAGTGCGCCCTGCTACGACAAGGATGGCCCACACGGCGTTCGACAAAGTGCGCCCTCGGAGTTCTTCACGTCTCTCCGCTACCAGCTGGTGGCCACAGAACAATTCGTTTTCGTGTAGACTTGTACGGACAGTGACCGCCGATCGGGCGCCTCCGAGGCTCCGTCAGGTGTAACTCGACCGGACGTGCTTGTTCTCGAGTGTTCGCGCATACATGCGGCGCCTCGGATCACCGGCGTGGCGGCGTCACATCTTCGAGTTGGAGCGGTGGCGGGCCGGCCGGCTGGCCCTGGCCCCTCCCTGAGCAGGCAGGCGACAACCAGACATTCCACGTGGGAAACTGCCTGCCTGCCTGCCAGCCAGCCAGCCATCAAGTCCGCGCGAGAGCTCGAGCTCGAGGACCACAGCGCCCGCGCGCCGGGTGCCACGCCACCGCCGCGGCACTCCGGTTTGGAGCTTGCTGCGGATGGTTAGGCGATGCGCCGCGAGCGATCACTGATCAGCGCTCGGTAGGTCGGCGGCAACGGCTCCTGCTCGCCGGCGCACGGCCGTGGCGGCAAGGTTGCATTTTTTTGCCCCCCGGGGTTGGGTCCTCACGCACGACGGCACGAGCCACCTCAGGCTTACGCCGTCACGGGTCTCATGGTCCTGCCAAGGAGGAAAGGAGTCAAGGACGCAACAACAATGGCAGTTTACAGCCTGTTTTGAGGATCAGTTACTCGCAGAGTACTCCCCTGAAAGGGGACCGCCTAACAACGGTGTAAATGTGTATAGCAGATCGAGAAGAACAATAGTAATGAAATTATGATTTATGAGGTCTTAAAAACTTAAAAAGCATGTCTGCCAACGTAGCCTCTGTAGGCGTATTTCCTGAGAAGTCGTAGATTCTCTATCTGCTGGAAATTTTCATGTGGCCTATCACGTGAAATGTGACGGCAGTGAATCTCCCAATGCATACGAATTGGCATTAAGTTACAGTGTAGATTTAAATAATCCGGATCGTTCAGTCACTCGATCTCGATCGGATGGCTCATACCCCACTCAACAGATTAGGTTACGATTACACCTACGACTGCAAATGATTGCTGTCCTCTTATGCAATGCTACAAACTGAAACTGCTATTACGGCAGCTACCAGTCCTTGCGCATTTACACCAACATCGGAAACCGTGCACACTGCTACACCTACAAGGACAACAACTATACTAAGCTTTGTATCCCTTGAGTATAGGAAATTGTCAATTAGGAACTCCAGAATGCACAAAAGTGGAATAATAGATAGCTATGCAATCTGAGGAAAGAAATGGATGAAAAACAATTTAGGTCCCGTTTGGTACGATTCCAGATTCTAATAGAAACGGAAACGGTTTCAGATTCTTAGTAGAAATGTTTCAGGTAGAATCAGAATCACTTTCTGCAAACCGTTTGGTACAGTTCCAGATTCTAGTAGAAACTAGTGAAACGGGGTTGAGGGTGATTCAACCACAGTGTGGAAAAAGAAGAAACGTTCCGAGGAGAATCGTTCCGAGTTTTAGTCCGTTTGGCTGGGTTTCTCCTAGATTCTAGTAGAAACAGCTGGTTCCAAGTTGCCAAACGGGATCTTAGTATAAAAATTACATTTATAAATTGAACAAAACAGAAGTTACAGTCCTCACCTGATAGAACCCAACAGAGTTCCACATCAAGCCATTTCATTACCAATGTCATCAGAGTCGTAGTTGCAGCCCAGTCAATGTTGTAGCTGTACCAAATAAACAATAGCACGTAACATTAGTGCGCGAGAAAAAGCAGATCGTTGACAAAACATTTGAACATACTTCATTTATGGTCATCAGCCCATAAAAAACTAGTTCTAGTACAATTTCTGCATTTATTATATTGTGAACAAGAATCTAAAGCCAAAGGTGCATAACATACTAGTTGCTTAAAAACGTTTTATAATTGCTCTCATGAACCGTATCCATTTGTTCAACACATCTCACATTGGAATTGAAAAATTAGTGTCTTATTTATTGGAAAGCAACAAAATTTATAAATTTGCAAGTTCAACCAGTTTAATGACCCATCATAAATGGCATTAAAATTACAGGTCCAACAAAATTTACATAAGAAGATCAGTACACCAAAAGCCGCTAGTTTGGTCAGTGCGATATTACTCAAAGCAAGGAAAAAGAAGAAAAGGTCCATCAAACCATTGAGATAGTAGGTGGGGAACACATACAGTTGGGTAGTTTAGTCTGAGATTGAAGTGATACCAGATGCTCTACAGATAAAAATAAGGAGAGTACCACAGTCTTTTCTTACCAAAGCTAAAACCAGGTGTAGCCATTAAGGCCTTGTTGACCATGATTACGCCAACAGAAGTCAAAACAGTGAACATCCACTCCCCGGCATCTAAATGCTGCTTTCTTCTCTGCCTTGCTTGCTGGTGCCATGCTTTCTTACCATGTAGGGTCTAATTAATGCAAGTTTCAATATAAAAAGTGCTCGCCTTCAATGCAAACAGTGGTGCATAAGCAAGTAGTTATCATCAGTACAATGTCTCGGAACGCTGTGGATATACAAATGATTTCCAACAAACATTAAGGTGAAATTCCAACGTCCGGTAGTAACAGTGGAGAATAAAATGCTGACGTAATGACATGGACTAGACAAAGTGACAAACGAAACGAATAACATGTAATGACAAATATTCAGGAACATAGGAGTAGGCGAGTACTAGCTTTTTGCCTTTTTCGGTGCTGAGTGTTTGGGCAGCAACTTGTTTGATTTTGGGCCGATCGAAATGGGCCCACCTTACCTTACACTTGGGACGACAGGCCTAAGCCCACTTATTCCACCATACGAACAGCCTCACCGGGAGCTGTAACAGCAAATCAGCATGCGAAGGCCACACGGCCGTTCGCCACCGCCGGGGGGTGGGGGTGGCGCCGTGGCGGAGGCAGGGACATGCGGTCTTGGCTGCGGTACGGCGGAAGGAGCCTCGTGCTCCTGCAGCTGCAGATGCCTGACTTGTTGGCGTCGCCCTCCGCCACGGGGGCCGGCGTGCAGTAGATTGGCGGCGGTGACGGGGGACGGCGACGGAGGCTTCAGACAGGCTCGACGGCAAGCCACGCGCGCACTCCGACTTCCCTGTAAGCCACCTCCATTTGCTACAGGATATCCAGCACTAAGATATGTACGGATGGGTGTGGAGTTATTTACGGACCTCATCGTATTTGAACTGGGCAGGATATGGCCTTGGACATCTATAATTTCGATGTTGTGGGTCTAGAGATGTGGAGTTTGTTAGTCATAATTGCTAATTTTGATAAACTACTGTACTGTAGTAGTTCATTTGACTTGGTTTGATATGTGTCAGAACATACTGTAATAGCTCAATTGCCCAAATGTAGATAAATGTTCCAATTTTGAGCTGTCTAAAATATAAATGTTACAATAAAGAGCATTAAATAATATTTACCTGTTAATTTTAATTTAAAACGGTAACAGTAAGTCACTTCAGTGTTACAGTTGGTAGTTATGTATTATTTTATGGTTTCATTCTAAATTTCTGCTGAAATGTCTTCTTTTTTTTTTTTGTAAAATTTGTTTACGGTTATTACAATGTTTCAATGAACAATTTGCTAGTTACTACACCAAACATCAGGTAAGATTTGGATTTCATGACTGTTTCAGAAGGTGCTTAATAACACTTTTTAGATCAAGAGGGCATTTAGAAATGCCCCAGTTTCAAATAAAGAAACTGACAGTGCTTAATAACACTTCATAGAGGAAGAAATATCTAGGAACGATAACTGAAGTGGGGATGCTTTGAGGTCCTGCATGGAGCAGATACTTCTTGTTAGGGAAGAGAGAGAGCGCCTCATCATCGAAGCAGATAATAAGATCTCTTCTGAGCAGACGAAAGCATGAGATTTACAGCAGAAGTTAGAAGATGCAAATAAGCGGTATGCGAAGGTTGCCACTGAAAACTAAAATCGGCGCAACACTGTCAACTCAAAGGACAAGCTGATCAAAGAACTGAATGAATCCAAATCACACCCAGACCAAAAGTTAACTGAAGCAACTGCAAGGCTTGAATTTATTCAGAAACAATGTGCCTCCCTTCAGTATGAGTTGCGCATGCTTCAGAAGGAAGTTGAAATTCGGAATAAAGAGCAGGAGTACGATCTCAAATCACTGATGCTGCTCGGAAGCACCATCAGGAGAGCATCAAGAAGCTTGCTGCACTGGAAACTGAATGCCAGAGGCTGCGAACGGCGTTGGCAAAAATGAGAGATGAGATTGAGCGGCGGGGTAATAGTTCTGTCGAAAACAGAACGAGAAGGTCACGTACAGCAGTGCAGCTATTGCTGAGGGCGGCAACTCAGAGACATTCTGTGTCTGAAGGTTACCTTGTCAAGTTGCAGGAATTGGATGATGAAAATAGGCATCTCAGGCAGTTATTGGACAAGAAGGAGAGTGAGCTCCAGTTTATGCAGTTGCATTATGCAGGTGAGGCGTGCAAGCTGTCAGTAGTGCAAAGGCAGCTCAAGGAGTTGTCTGGTGGTCATGACTTGGAAGAGAAGAACCATTCTGAACCATGGGCTAGTGATTTAATTTCCAAGTCAGAGCACTTCAAAGTTGGGAAGCAACGGGCATCTCAAAGTTGAAGCAGAAGAATTGCAGGATCTGACATGCAGTTGCTTTTTGATCTTGTGGATATTTAGAAACTAGAGAAACTAGAGATAGCATGGAGGCCTTCAAGTGCGCCACATCAGTGTGCGCCAGATGCATCTGATACAGATTACAAAACAGTTCTGTCAGAATCAGTTCACAGAGATCTCCTTCCTAATAATGATATGCTTTCTCTGACAAGTACCCCGAGTGGATTCAGGATGTTCTGAAACTGATCATACATAAGCATCAAGTCAGTAAAATAAGTGGTGATGTCATTCTTGATGAAGTAACACGCGCACTGAGTGAGATCTGCTTCTATGCTTTTCCTCTTAATACAAGTTGTACAAATCTTGAAACAAACGAAAAAGTAAATAATCATCATCTACCTTTCATTCATGTTTTAATATTCGTGCAACTTAAAAAAAGAAAAGCATAGAAGCACCTGTCGCAAACTTATCATTTGACCTAGCAGAAATAGACAGAATGGTGGCCACTCTGATTGAATGAGTCAGTTGCATGATTGAAAGATCTACCGAGAACATTATTGTGAGTTTCCAATCAGTCTTGCAAGAGAAATCTGAACTCAGTTCTCAACTTGAGCATCTGATTCATGTCCGTAGTGAAGTACTAGATGGAAGGGCTAATCTTGGAAAGTTCATTGATGAAGTTTGCTTGATCCTAGAGTGGATTGTGAACCGATAATTTTCATATTTTGTTGGACTAGACATTGTGGATTATATTACAAATAATTCTCATGGAAATGAATCTTGAGGACATTAAGGGTTCAAAAAAACAATGCAATGCAAAACGCAAAATCAGAAACGGTCTTAGGAATGCTACAAGGGGCACAGAAAGAACTGACTGAAACAACTGAGGATCCAACATAAAAATGTAATATCTATTCTTTATGATGCAGTGCTGCTGATGATGAGCGCATGGAAAAGTTACTAAGTTAGCAAAAGAAGAGAGAAAGCAACTAATAACAGTAATTTCTAATGTCTTCCTCAGAAACTCGTCTTTCTTTGGGGTTAAGTTGACATTCTCAATGTTGCAATTTGTAAATCTATCTGCACCACATGTACACCTTGGCTATTTTAATTGAGCACAACTATCACTGCATCACATGATTCCTTGGACATTTTTAAATTTTAATTTTATTGAGATTCCGGTAGAGGTTAAAGGTGGTCGTTTGCGTAAAAAACATTCATTATATGACAAAGCAATACAGACTGAAAATAGTTGCATGCCACTGGGTTTATTGGTGCACATACACTCAACACTGTTGCTCTACTAGTAAATTTAATTTGGAAAAAGTTCATATAACACCCCAAACTATTAAACTAGATATTTGACCCCTTAACTTTACAATCTGATTCAAATAACACCTTGATCTGATTTTGTATAGTGAGGCTCACATGTACTCCTCTTTCAAATCGAAATAGAGAGGGAGGGAGCTAAGGGGCCGACAGCTATAGAAGCATGGTTAGGAGCTCGGCGGGGAGAAACCCATGTGGACCCACTTATCATTGATCTAACTTGATCAGCGTGTCATTCTACGTGGTAAAATCGTCTATTCATTACGCTACACGGGTAATAGCACGAGGCTTGGTTCTATATTTAGTCACAACATACTAGTAGTAGAGATGCGAAGTAAGTAGTACTGTCACTACTGAAAAACGATAGGGCTGAGTGTTCTAGAGGCTCGACAGAACAGGAAAATTGCAGATTGCAAACACGGATTGGCCTTAAAAAAGGCATATTTAAGATATTGGGAGCGTAGTATCAAAAAACGAGTCGGTGCTGAACTGAAACAGAAAAAATAAATTTCCAGTTGGACAGTGCCAAGGCTCCTCCATCCGAGCTGTTCAACTGCAAACAAGAGTATTGTCTACTGATACATCTCTTCACTTCCACTGCTCGTTTTTTTTTTTACACGAGGCTCCAATCCATCCATGGCTCACATCACATTACCGTCCAAGACCATTAGATGAAGTAGATCTAATGAGCCTATGGGGGCCAGGGCTTCCCACATGCACACTCTGCCTGTGCCTCTCGGCAAGCGTCCAACCTCATAGCTCAACCTCAGACTCCGTACCATGGCAAGGCGGAGCTTTCTGCGGCTGGTACAACGAAAGGAGCCGCACGAGCTGTCGGCGCGGCAGATGATCGGATTGCTTGCAGGCTTGCCGTGTTGTGGAGACTCCGTTTTTCCATCTGGAAACATGTGAATCATGAATCGTGACTAGGGATGCAAATGGGCCGGCCCTAGGGTCATCTTTGACCCACTCTAGTTCATTTATTTGCACTAAAACTTAAAAGGTGGAGTAAAAATTAAGTTTTTAGTGCAAACAAATGAACTAAAGTGGGCCAAAGAAGACCCTAGGGTCGGCCCATTTGCATCCCTAATCGTGACCAATGTTGCATGCACATGCACAAGCACTGATGCACGTTTCCCGGTTGATGCATGACACAGAGAAACACATTTATTAGGGTCTTTGATTTTGTTTTGGATTCTCTAAAAGCTGATTTTGGATTGTGGTTGTAGAGAAGTTGATTCTTTAAAAGTTAAAATTCAAAAGCACATATGAAGTGGATTGTGGATTCTAGTATATATGGATAGGTTGGGTTGTGAGAATCGATTTATAGAATCAATTTATTTTTTTGTTTAGATTTTCGGACCAGAATTCAGAATCAAAAGCAAACACAAACAGCCCGACTTCCGATGTTCAAGAGTTCGTGGTAGCAGGAAGCAACCGCGCTCTCATCAGTCTAGTCTGATCGACGAACTGCTGCTCATCGGCATAATTTCGAGAGTTTGACGGCTTGGATTTCCAGCCAATTCCAGTCTTTGGATAGTTTGGATGTACCATGGATCATACAGCTGAGTGACGGCCTGGAGCTAGGATGCTGTTGTTCCCTCTCAAACGTCTGAAGTGATGAAAAGCACATGGTCTGCACCCCCTTCTTGGCAATGCATACCAAACAACAGTGACTAGCTCAGATCAATAATTCTCGGAATGTGCAATGTGAGCTTGCAGACTGACGAGTGACGACAATGGCTGCCTCCTGCCCGCCTTTTGCTGGAGGCTACATGCACTAGATGGTAGTAAAGAATCACCACAACACCAGGCACCACGTTATATACATGCTTCCGGACTGAAACAGGCATTCACAATATAAACCAATAGACATGCGTTGATGCACAACATTGTAACCTCTTATTGAAAATGGAAATAACTTAGACCAGTTAAGCAAGAACAAGGTCCATGCAACACTTCGATCGAGCACCTCAAACTATGAAACCAGATATTTAACCCTTTAAACTTTACAATCTGGTTCAAATAGCACCTTGACCCATTTCACATTGTGGTATTGCCCGTGTGGCGTAATGAATAGACGGTTTTGCCACGTAGGATGACATGTTGGCCAAGTTAGGTTAATGACATGTATGACCCACATGTGTTTCACCCCTGCCAAGCTCCCAATCCCAATCATGCTTCCATAGCTATCGACCCCTTAGCTCCATTCCTCTCTACTTCAATTTGGAAGAGAATTACATATGAGCCCCCACATATTATTGATTTAAACTTGTTCAGAGTGTCATCCTATATGGTAAAATCGCTCACTTATCACGCCACAGAGATAATAGCACTATGCAAAATCGGGCCACGATGTTATTTGAACCAGATCGCAAAGTTTGATAGGTGAAATGTTTAATTTTATAGTTTGAGACGTCAGACGAACTTTCGATTAAAGTTATCAGAAAAACTAAAAAACGGTATACCGTTGCAACGGTATACCTCTGAAACTCATGAAACTTATTATTTTTTGCGCTGAAACTCATGAAACTTAGCACTAAAAACTGATAAAACATGAAACTGATGAAACTAAACACTGAAACTCATGAAAGACTGGCGATAAGTTCATAAGTTTCATTTATCTGCGTTCTGACGGTATACCGTTCCTACCACTCTCTAAAGTTATTATACAGACTTTTTTCCTCATACCAATGACGACACACTTGAGCACGGATTAAGCAACAACTTGATAGGACGCGAACAAGATCTGTTAGGACCATGTGATGCCTGGTTAGGCTAGCTAGCTAAGCTGGCGCAGCCTTTTTACCGTGAAGTACAGAACGATTTAATAGCACGGTGGGTGGGTATAGGAAGAGCCAAAACCCTTAGACCGTGCGCCGGCCGGCAGATTGCCGCCGGGACAGCGAGGTGCATACGATACGAGAGAAGGCCCGCACGACTCCGAGCCAGCAGCAACGTACGACGCTTTCCCCTCGCCCTTCCGCGTGGTTCGCAGGGAGAGTCCCTGCCGCTCACGGCACACACAGCCTAGCGCCTCTCCGCCGCGCGCACATGCATGTCGCCAGTCGCCGCAAACGGCTCACCGGCCTCGCTGGCCCGGGCGGACGCGCGCGGGGCACGCTGTTCTGTTCGACGGGCGGCTCGACCTCGACCGCGCGCGCGGCGTGTGGCGAGGGGACAAGGGCGCCCTATTATTGTGCCAGCCCGTGACCGCGAGGTTCCACCACGTACGTACGGCGCCCAATGACGTCCGTGCGTGCCGTCGGGAGCGCGTGCCTTTTTTAAGGCCCGGCTGCGTCGTCGGTTTGGCCGGACTCTCCCCCGGCGCCGAGAGGAGGATATATCCGTCCATGGCCGCGCGCATAATCATAGTGCCGTGCCGTCCCAGGAGGCACCAAATGGAAACAACTAAGCAGAGGTAAAGCGCGAAAGGGCCGTCTCAACTACCGTAACCACCCTGGCCTACCCTCCGCATGTATGTACGCTGCACACGGTACAGATAGCTAGCTAACCGGCTTCACCGGTGCAAGTTTTGTTAACTGCATGGGGATATACATCGTGCAGAGTTTTGTGACATGTTTAGCGGTCAAGATAGAACTAAGACAGTGCTATTCATTTTTTTTTCTTTCGAAAATAGTGACAAGAGCTCTGCCAATTCATTGCAGAAAGAGAGACAAAGTTTTGGAAAATGCGAGCATTGTGTAGAAGATTCCAGAAACCAAAATATTCATATTTTTTTTTGCTGTGCATTCTTCTTGCTCGTAAATCTGTAATTGCGCAGGCACACACCCGAGTTCTTTTTTTTTGCAGGGTCTACTGGCTACTATAATCCATTTGGATTATATTGAATTTCAAAAGTTTCCAAGGATGGTGTTGAGTTTGACTGTTTGGGTGCGATACGAATTCGTTTCTTACTATAACTCGAGGTTCTTAAGTACCTTTTCAAAAATGTACATGTAATTATAAGATAGAGAAAGACAAGAAGAATAGAAAAGGGAGTATCGTTGTAAACATATCTTTATATGGTGATATTTATTTTTGTGCGTCCGTGATTTTTCTTGAAAGATTTTTGCACGTAAAATTCGTGCCGTTCGTTCCTACTTTTTCGTGCATTATTTTCAACAAGTGGTATCACAACACATAAGATGTGGCTATTTCTGCTACACCTACATGACAGTGTACCAGGGATTTCACAAATCTTTATTACATCCATACAAAGAAGGCTACCAATAATTCATACTTTTAATTAGGTACACATAGATTCGTACCAGCAAATTTTGAATTTCTTCTGCAAGGCAACTCTAAAGTATGATCTTCCGCTGCTGGATCGAGACACGAGGTTTTCTTTACATCAAGTCAAGATGTGAGTTGTTTTTGCAATGCTCGATTTGAATGACGCTTTATTGGGGATCGACAAGATGCCCTTTGTATGGTCCCTTGAGGAGAAGCAAATAAAAGATCGCAAGACCTTATCTCAGATTCATCTTCATCTATCAAATAGTATTCTGCATGAGGTTTTGAAGGAGAAGACTGTCGATGTATTTATGGTTGAAGTTGGAGCAGATTTGCATGACCAAATATTTGACCAGTACGATGCATTTGAAACATAATCTTTAATCGCACAAAGTGGTGGAATGTGAATCATTATTGAAACACCTAACAGTGTCCAAAGAAATAGTCTCGGATCTCAAGTCTATGAAAATAAAATATGATGATGAAGATTTATGTTTTATTCTTTTATGCTTGCTGCCTAGTTCATACTCTACGTTCAGAGACTATTCTATATAGCTGAGATACTCTAACACTTAATGAAGTGTATGAAACACTACATACGAAGGAAAATATAAAACACATGATTGCGAACAAAATTTCAAGTTTACATGAAGAAGTACTGATTGTTTGTGGTAGAAAACAGGAGAGGAGTTCAAATGGCGATACAAGAGACAACAGTTTGAGTAGAAATTACAAATATAGATCGAAATTCAGAGGAAAATACAAGCCGTACAGGTATTGTAAGAAGGATGGACACGACATATGAGTGATGGTGGTTAAAGAAAAATGAGAAACGGAATAACAATTCCAACATGGATCAACAAGAGGATGAACCTAAAGCCACCATTGTTACTAAGAAAGATTTTGATGGTGATATTCTTGTTGCCTTTGCCGGTGATTCCAAAAATGGAAATGAGTGGATTCTTGATTCCGCTTGTACATTCGACATGAGCCCGAACCATGAGTGATTCGTTAATTACGAATATATGCCAAGTGGTTCGATCTATGTTGATGGGTGAAAATTCACCATGTAATATTGCAACCATTGGTTCTATCCAGATCAAGATGTTTGATGGTACCGTCAGAACTTTGTTGGTTGTTTGATGGCACTATCAGAACTTTGTTGGATGTTTGATGCATTTTGAGTTTGAAGTCTAATCTCACTAAGTACTTCTCGCTAAGTTAGATTTCCAAATGCTAATGCAGTTGGTTCACTTATGTATGCCATGGTATGTTTTCATCCTAACTTATCTCAACCATTGAATGTTGTTAGTAGATACATGCCAAATCCTAAAAAAAAGCATTGGAAAATAGTGCAATAAATTTTCAGATATTTGCGACGCACTTCTAATGCTTGTTTACAGTTTGAAAAAAAAAATAGAGATGGACTCGTTGGTTGTGTGAATTTACATTTTGCTAGAGATTTGGATAAGAGATGATCTTTTACTGATTATGTATTTACTATTAAAGGATGTGCCATTAGATAGAATGCAAATCTACATGCTACCGTTGCCTTGTTTGCTACATAAGCCGAGTATATGGATATATCTGACGCTTGCAATTAAGTCGTTTGACGTTTGTCTTATAGGTTTTTTTACTGAATTTTGTGGAAAGATGTATTGCACTGTAATATTATGTGACAATTAAAGTGCTATTTACCTTACAAAAGTTCATATGTTCTATGACAAAACAAAACATATTGATGCCAGATATCACTATATTCGAGATATTATTGGTCAAGGTGATATTAATGTTAGCAAGATAAATACTCGTGATAATTCAGCTAATATGTTGACAAAACCAGTTCCTACCGCTACTTTTGAGCTTTACTCATATTTTTTTGGTATCGCTCACTAGTTCTTTGGACTTTCGGTGGACAAGATGTTCATATTGATTTCCTACTCTATCCCGGAGTTCTATTGTTACATAGAGATTAATTTATATACCCATTTAAATTTGTACCTGTATTCCATAGGATAGAGAAAGACAAGAAGAAGAGAAAAGAGTCCCGTTATAAACATCTTCTCATACAGTGATATTTGACTTTATATGTATGTGATTTTTAAAAATAATTTTCATATAAAATTTATGTATCTCGTTTCTATTTTTCCGTGTATTATTTGCGATAGATATACCCGTAAACTTATCGTCGGTTGTTGAAATAATGCGCACCAAATTGCGTAATCACCACGGAGTGACACACTTTTTTTTCTTAGAACATTGCCGGTAAGATAAGCAAGGAGCTTGTATTTTTCTTGCGAGAGATATATAGTTTGCACATATACAATCATGATCAAATAATCTCGCCATCACGTGGTCCATCATAGACTCGTTGTTAAGCCAGTCCGCCAGTGTACGCATCCCCCACGTACGTACGTACGCATGCAATGTCTAATGTTTTTTAAAAGTAAGTATTTTTGATCTCGTAACCTAGCTATTTAGACAAATTTGCGGTTGGAATGGACTAGTACGAAAGCAACAGGTCTCCTGTGCTAGCCCGGCTGGCAGCTGCTTAGGTTTAATCGATCGTATCTTAAGCAAAAAGAGAAACGTATTCTGAGTATTCAGCGAGGCCCGTCATACTATCGCCTGCATCATGCCTGATGCTCACTCCAGTTTTACATAGTTATTGTTTCAGATATAGGTGTAATCAAATTTTTAAAACTTTGATTATCATTATTTTTTAAAATATTTAAATTAGATGCATAAAAATTGTATACGTAAATTTATCTCAAAAAGTACTTTTATAATATTATAATTTTTTAGATTTTATAAATACGTTATAATAGAAATTAGCGGTCAAATATATATTTTGCAAACCGTTTTGATGTCTAAAAGGATTTACTATGTATTTCTGTAACAGGAGGAAGTTTAAACGCTGGAGAAAGTCCAATGCAGTGAATGCCGAGACAGCTGGATCATTCTACTGCAAGAGGCGTAGTACTTTTGTCCTGAAGTTAGGCGCAGCTGGTAGAAGAGAAGCGGCGAGCGTGTCAGGTCAAAACAAGTCAATGTCAAAAGGAAAATGGTTGAACCGACGATCCAGCCCATACATTCCGGTCAAAGCATGTCTAGTCTTACCAGGATAATCTAGTACTAGCTTTTTTGTGGTTTCACTGTTTCCATCTAGTATATATATATATATATATATATATATATATATATATATATATATATTTTTTTTTTTTTTGCAGTTACTACCTCGCACAACGCCAAAGGTTGGGCTTAAAAACAGCTTGTGGACAGGCTTGCATCAAAAGATATATCAATGCATGAGACATCTTTGTTTTTGAATATATAGATAGATATATATATATATATATATATATATATATATATATATATATATATATATATATATTGCAGTTACTACCTCGCACAACGCCAAAGGTTGGGCTTAAAAACAGCTTGTGGACAGGCTTGCATCAAAAGATATATCAATGCATGAGACATCTTTGTTTTTGAAACACACCATGCAATATTCGTTCGAGACTGATAGTGATAGAGCATCCGCATGCATACGGTGAGAAGGATGTTTAGACCTCTTGGATGATTAGACATCTTGGATGATTAATTTGAGGAACTCCCGGAGAATTGCGGCTGCATAACGCCATCTTATGAACGAATTTATGGGGAAGTTTTATAAGATTGTGACACATGTACCCAAAATAGCTTGCAGATCGGCTCTGCTTTGTTGATTGTAACCAAGAAGCTGCAAATTAATAAGTGTTGGTCGAGGAATGCTAGATGGCAGTTCCCTTTGGTCACTTCCCACATCCCACGTATCAAATCCTCTTGTCGACGAAACTGAACACTGTTTGAAAAAGACAGAAGAAATCTCGCAACGCTGTCTTGCGAAAAGCGACAAGATGGGAAGGCCTTTAGTCTGTTACCCTTGTGATCGATCGAGTTGTGGCGACCGATCCTACCAGTTCTAGCACTATGGCAGTACATAGTATGTACTACATACTATCCTCGCTCGTGAGCTCTGCGATTATTTGGAGTTCGGGGCTATACGGAGTTACGGACATCCTACGATCCAACAAGGAAATAAGCGCACTAGATGAGTGGGCGTGGCGCACGTCTCATCAACTGTCACGCACCCAGCGGTAAAAATTGCATAGAGTTTCAGAGGGCTCATTGCAAGAAATTTGACTAATACCTAATTTTAGAAAATTTTGGGCAGCTTTTCGCAAAAAACTACACGCTAAAAACAAATTTCAAAAGTTCTGAGAGGTCCATGCAAAAAAAAATGGACTAATATATCTTTGCACAAATTTTCGGGTGGATTCCTGCCAAAAAAGGGTTAATATGTAATTTTAGGGAGTTTTGGACACTTTTTTGGCAAAAAAATTAAAGAAGACTAATATATAATTTTAGAAAAAATTTGAGCTCATTTTCGCAAAAATACAGTTTCGGGTCCTTCTGACAAAAAAAGTGGGCCAATTCCAGAATTTTCGGGGGGCCACTGCGCAAAAAAGTAAATTTCATAATGGGGGGGTGTCTTCGCATACAAAAGGGCCGTGGATGTAATTTCGTTGGCTTTCCGCGAAAAATGCACCAACGCGTTGGCGCGAGTCGACGTCATGTGTCGTGCAGCAAAAAATCCCTCGGAGTGACACTCGCACGAGAGCGGGAGTCGAACGTATGACGTGCTGAGCGCGAGTGTGGCGTGCTACCGCTGAGGCACGCGGGCGTTGTGCCCAAATGAGCGCGACAAATTAGTTAAGTCGTGTTTTCGGGCACGCAAAGCCGGGCGACGTGGGCAGCCGTGGAGCGAACATGTTGGCTCGAAATGGCGTGGCTACGCTACAAAGCGCAAAAAGCTTTTGGATTTAATACACGTAGTATTCCCTGACGAATCAACCACAGGAGAAGTGTCCTAGAGAGTAAATACTGAAGTAAACAATAGTACGATGACCTAAAATTTCAGAGCACTGGAGTTACGGAGCAATTGCCATTGCAAGCAAGCACGCATGCCACAAAGCCTCGGTGTATCTAGGCCTCTGCATTTTTCTTTTTGTCTTTGGTCTCCTCCGAAACGATATTGCAAATCTAGTTCCCTTCTCAACCGTGAAAGCACCAGAAAATAATACGTACCGCCTACCGTGCTCTTATAGTGCGACAGCACAATGGCATTGCAATGGCTCCATCCACCGTGGCGGCTCCCCTACAAACAAGGTAGATGGTGGGCCCTACCTTCCTATCGAGTTAGGGTACCACCAGGGGCGGAGCTAGTCCAGGCCCAAACCCCGGGCTGGACCAACTGATCTTAGATTAAATATATGTTTTCAATAATTTTTTAATAATTTTTCGTAGAATTTTAGTAGGCTTTCGGTACCAGGCCCCGGGCTACAGCTTACTCTGCCCGGGGTCTGGATCCGCCCCTGGGTACCACGGTAGGGCAAGCTCGGGTAACGCGCCCAACAAGCGCGGCAAATGGCGGGCCTTACCTTCCTGTCGAGTTCAGGTACTGCGGTAGGTATCTACCGAGCTTAGGCATCACGGTATCGTGTCTTGCTGGGCTCAGGCACCGCGATAGCTCGCCTGCCGTGGTAGGTGCGGTGCTGGCGACCTACCACGGTAGATAGACGTGGTAGGTGATATATATCATTTGCTGATACTTCCCGGTTGGAAATTGAGCTAGATTACAATTTTGTTAAAGAGAAAGACAAAGATGAAAAAAATAATATGAAAGATGACCAAATAGGCCAAACTTCCGCGTGCCAGTCCTAACGACCGAACCTTCTTATTACCCTTCCGGTTATTAGTCAACTGGCCATGCCGCCGTGCGCCGTGCCGGTGTTTATATACTACACGAGTCCTTAGGAGCAGGGCACACACGATGCCGCTCCACCTTTAATTGGCGGGGAGAGACGTGACGGCGTGCCAAACCGGCCCTAGCTCTCCCGGCTCCCATCCCATAAACAAACCCAAACGCAAGCATTCAAGCACAAACACATTGTTCTCATTTCTGCCACCGACAACTCCGGTGATCAGAAATGGCAGGTCAAGCAAGCACCGGCCGCTCGGTTTCGCAGTGCCTCACCCTCTTCTGCTTGTTGGTCGCCTGCATTGCCTTCGCGCCGCGCACCGAAGCCAGCCGGCGGAGCCGGCAGGCCCTCGACATCAACCTCGGCAACGGCGGGGGGATCAGCATCGGCATCGGCGGCGGCAGCCGGGGAGGCAGCTCGCCGCCGTCGTCCGAGCCGCAGGCGTGCGACTTCGAGAACGATCGGCTGTACAGGGCGTACCTCGTGATCCAGAAGTTTAAGAAGACCGTGACCTGCGACCCCAATAACATCACCAGCTCCTGGCAGGGCACCAACCTCTGCGACGACAAGACTAATTTCTACAAGGGCTTCTACTGCGAGCGGCCGCCGAACGTGACGGACCGGACCATCGCGTCGGTCGACTTCAACCAGTACCTGCTGCAGGCCGGCAGAGTGGACGAGTTCGTGAGCAGCCTCCCCGACCTCGCGCTGTTCCACGCCAACTCCAACAACTTCGGCGGCGCCGTGCCCAACCTCGGGAAGCTGCAGTACTTCTACGAGCTCGACCTGAGCAACAACAAGCTCGCGCCCTGCACGTTCCCGACGGACGTGCTGGTGCTGAGAAACGCCACCTTCATCGACATCCGCTTCAACCAATTCTACGGTGAGCTGCCGCGCGAGGTCTTCGAATTCAGCTCTTTCCCGCAGGTGCAGGCCATCTTCGTCAACAACAACCAGTTCTCCGGCAGCCTCCCGGACAACCTCGGGTACTCGCCGGTGAACTACCTCTCCCTCGCGAACAACAGGTTCACGGGGCAGATCCCCAAGTCCATCGCCCACGCCGCGCACACGCTCTTCGAGGTGCTCTTCCTCAACAACAGCCTCAGCGGCTGCCTCCCCTACGAGCTCGGCCTGCTCGCCAATGCCACGGTCATCGACGCCGGCACGAACCATCTCACGGGCACCATCCCGGCGTCGTTCGCGTGCCTGCAGAAGGTGGAGCAGCTCAACCTGGCGAACAACCTCCTCTACGGCGAGGTGCCCGACGCGCTCTGCCGCCTCGCGTACCCGGGGTCGGGTAGCCTACAGAACCTCACGCTCTCCGGCAACTACTTCACGTCGCTCGGGTCGTGCTGCTGGGACCTGATCAAGAAGGGGAAGCTCAACGTGGACCGCAACTGCATCCCGTGGGCGCCCAACCAGCGGTCGCACGAGGAGTGCGCCTGGTTCTTCCACAGCACCAAGACGACGTGCCCCGTCAGCAACTACGTGCCGTGCCACCCCAAGCACCACGGCGCCAGCGAGGCGGCCCAAGCGGACAGGGAGGAGCCCGCGCCAGCGGCGGAGTACAAGTACCGGGCCTACTCGGCGCTGCAACCGTGAGGGCGCGCCGGCGACGGCACGAGTTGAAAAGGGCAAAGCGCTGTGCGTTTCGTGAACGCGCGCGACACGACGCGGATGATGCTTGGCTAGCTGTGCGGTGTTGATGACTTGATGTGCTGTGTACTGCAGTACTTCTCTAGTTACGTTCCCTTTCTCATCCACTATTTTTATTTACGGTCCACTTAAATCTCAGACTCAGATATTGCATGGTACGTACGTATGCCCCGTCATGTCTGTCTAGCTATAGGTACGTGGTCACAGGTGACGATTTCCGTGTGACGAATCAAATCAAAAGGATGTAATAATTCAGATCATGCAAGCTAGGGCCTTATTTAGTTTCCGTGTGCTTTAATCATGTCCTCGGATGTGCTTTAATTCGGTCTGCCAAAACAAATAGTACGTTGGTCTAGATTGATAATCCAACCCGTGCCCATGGTGGTGGATATATATCAAACTTGTTAATACCGTACGAGAGGCTATATTGGTTTGGCTCTTGGAATGATACGTTCCAGTACCAATTCATACTAGCGTACGTTTTGGGTTTAATATAATAATATATATTTATAATTATGTTCATGTTTAATTATATGTGCACCAAAGTTCACTTATAATATTACTCCAAATACGTACACATATAGTTCAATATATCATATTACCAATTTCACCGGTATGGTTTGCATTGACCGGTATCAAAATCGGTATGGCTAGTATTGATAGGTATCGGATCGATATACATTGAAGCTGGTACGATACATATGATTATTTTATACAGGTTTATATGCTAAAATGATACATACCAACCATATTGGTCGGTAGGTACCACGTGGTATTGATTAATGATAACTATGGGATATATACATGCAGAGTGCAGATAGCTGATATATAGCCAGCTAGTCACATGCTACTTTGTTGATCACGGGCGCCTATGTATGCATACGGTGTCTTATCATATGTGTAATAGACTAACTTTCTTTTGTTCTAGGCGATACACTAAACCATGCACCAAAAAAAAAACACATCGCTGCATCTTTAGAGCATCTCCAGCAAGGGCCCCTAAAACAGGGTCCTTATTTTGGATTTAGGGGCTCCTCCTATTTTTGAGGTCCTGTTTTCAGAACACAAGTCCAGCAACAGCCCCTAAATCTCAGCCCCTATTTTACTTTTTCTCCTATTTTGACATATCCGCTATGTATAATCTTTATTTGACACCACTAAAATTCAATCAAAAATATTTGTAATACATAAAACATAAGCATATTAACATTTACAATTTAAAAACATGATATTTCAAATTTAAATTTAAAATTTTCAAAACATGATAAAATTTTCGAAGCCTCTCATGTATTTCCCTATCTTCAATAATAGGGGTTGTACTCGTGTTCCTGGGAATTGGGGCTGAGGAGGCAAATTTAGGGGCCTCATAATTTTAGGGGCTTGAGTTGGGGCCCCCTGGGAATTGGGGCTGAGGAGGCAAATTTAGGGCCCCCCTAATTTTAGGGGCTTGAGTTGGGGCCCTGCTGGATCTGTTTTTTTTACTACACTCCCTATTTTAAGGTTTAAGGGCTGGTTTAGGGGCTCTGCTGGAGATGCTCTAAAACCATCCAAAATAGCTATAGCATGAGGTAAACTAGAGCAGACATATATATACCGACAATAAAACCACCCAAAATAACGCAACTTTCCCAACAGAAAAGAGCAACGGACGATAACTTCACACGACAATTAATTGTACCCTCTCTGCATACCTTTCACGGAATAACACTAGGTGTGAAGAAAACAACATTCAGTTGACCTCCAGTTTGATTGTACGAGACTCTAGTCGCACAAGCAAACATCGTACTAAAGATAGTTCCTGAATATGATGCACTTATTATAAAAGCAAGCATGGCACTGACATAACACAGTTTATGGTAGTTGCTGATGCTTCCCTCCTGAAAATTGACACCGTCCAAACGAAGCTATAGAAAACATGCTGGCTTATCCGGTTTCAGGGGACGATTTCCAATAGACAAAGGCCCCCTTACTCTGGTACTAGCAGCCTTCCTTCCTTCCTTCCCCTGATAGCTTGACTTGCACCTGTTTAATTTCCAAATATTGGGTGAATGATAATGCACTAGAAGACGAAAAACGCTAGATTCAGTACTCCACTGAAAAGCAAACACTTGAAATCTCAATTTCACAACTTATATTGGCGATGATGGTAAGATTAAGTGATTAACCTTTTTTTTTTCATTTGAGGTAAAGTTTTCTAAACTAGCTATTACAAAGCAAAATGATAGTACAAGTCAGGTTAGTTTATGAAATCTTTCAAAGTTGTATAGTTCAAAGCTCATACCGTGGCCGTGACCACTAGGATCAGCTATCCCCTGCAGAGACCAAAAAAAAAATCATGTTATTTTTTAAAGATATTTTAAAATATGAACTACTTGCGTACAGCTAAGATATTTTACTTCCCTTTTTATTTTTTGGTCTTTTAATGCCATATAGATAGACGATCACATACGGTGATCCTCTATCATCTTCATATGGTGTTTTACAAACGTAGAGGATCATATATCACCATACTAGCAGTCTATGTTAATGATATTGTGATAGCCAAAGATGATAGTGAAGAATATCGCTGGAGATGATAGTGAAGAAATCAAGTGCCTGAAGGAGAGATTAGGAGGAGCATTCGAGGTGAAGGATATTAAACTCTTCGATATTTCCTTGGAATTGAGATTGCTCGATCTCCGAAAGGGATAGTTCTCTCTCAAATGAAGTATGTTCTTGATCTGTTAGCAGAAACAGGAATGCTTAGGTGTCGTCCTATTGCTTCGCCTATTGATAGGAATCACAAACTCTGTGCTGAGTCTGGTGATCCCGTTGACAAGGAAACTTATCAAAGACTGGTTGGGCGTCCCATCTACTTATGCCATACAAGACCTGATATTTCGTTTGTAGTGAGTGTGCTATCTTTTGGATTCTACGATATTTGAAGAGTAGCCCTGGAAAAGGACTTTGGTTCAAGAAGAGTCAACATTTGAATGTGGATGGATATTGTGATGCTGATTAGGCAAGCAGTATAGATGATAGGAGGTCTACATCTGGACACTATATCTTTGTGGGCGGTAATCATGTGTCATGGAGGAGTAAGAAGCAAGAAGTTGTGGCTCGATCTACTGTAGAGGCAGAATATGGAGCAACGGCGTTAAGTTTGAGTGAGATGATTTGGATGAAGAGACTATTGTCTAAACTTCGGGTTTTGAGGAGTGGTGCCTTGGTATTGCACTATGACAATAATTTGCAATCAATATTGCTAATAATTCAGTACAGCATGACCTTACTAAGCATATTGAGATTGATCGATTCTTTTTCAAGGAGAAGCTGGATGACAGAATTTTAACGTTAGAGTGTGTCAAGTTTAATGAACAGTTGGCTGATTGTTTCACTAAAGGGTTAGGTCCTATTGAGGGTGTTACAATGTGTAATAAGATGGGCATGATTGATATTTTTAGCCCATCTTGAGAGGGATTGTTGGGATAAGAATTCGGAATCTAATCTGATTCAATTAGAGATATATTAGGAAGTTAGGATAGAGTCCTATTACATTACGATTGTAATCCTCGCTACAAATAAAGGGTGTGGAATCCGGCAGAACACACACAATTTCTCCAAATTAACAGAAAAGCTTCCACAACTCTCACTTTTACCATCAAGTTCTAGCAAATAATCAGTTCTGTGGTCTTATACCATCAAGTTTAGAAAAGCTTCCACAACTCTCACTTTTAGACCTCAGTTATAGCAATCTCCAAGGTAATATACCAAAAGAGGTTTTCAGAGTAGCCACAGTTGTTGCATGTCAGTTATCCCACAACAATTTGGAAGGCCCAATACCTTATGTCAGTAATCTTCAACAACTCAATTATCTAGATCTTTCATCCAACAAGCTGACCGGGGAAATTCCAATCAAAATGGACCTGAACTTTCTCTCAGAAAGCATCCCCACATCTTTGGGCAATCTTAGCAGCTTGACCATGCTCAACCTTTCACATAACAATTTGTCAGGTTCTATCCCAATTGCTCTAAGCAAACTACAACTTCTCACCCGTTTGGATCTGTCTGATAATCGTCTAGAAGGCGAAATACCAAGAACCGGGGTATTCAGAAACGCTACAGCCATTTCACTTAAGGGCAACAGGCGGCTTTGTGGAGGAGTAATGGACTTAAATACGCCTCCATGCCCCACTGTTATTCAGAGAACTGGACGGCGACACTATTTGGTCAGAGTGTTGATCCCCATATTAGGCATTTTGTCGGTCATATTGCTGGTCTCCTTTACCATCTTCAGAAAGATGTCAAGAATGAAGTTATCATTGCCTTCTTCTGGTGAGCAATTTTCTAATGTTTCTTATAAGGATCTAGCACAAGCCACAGAGAACTTCAGAGAGTCTAACCTGATTGGGAGAGGAAGCTATGGTTCGGTGTACAGAGGTAAGTTAGTTCAAGCAAACATGGCTGTGGCTGTAAAGGTTTTTCACCTTGACATGGAAGGTGCAGATAGAAGTTACATGTCCGAATGTAAAGCTTTGAGAAACATTCGACATCGAAATCTTCTTCGAGTTCTAACTGCATGCTCAACAGTTGATAATAGAGGATTAGAGGCAATGATTTCAAAGCTCTAGTCTATAAGTTCATGACCAATGGCAACTTGGATACTTGGCTGCACCCGACATGCGACAGAAATGTTCCAAATCAGCTGGGCTTAACTCAAAGAATAAATATAGCACTGCAATATTTACACCATGACTGTGAGAGCCCTATTATCCATTGTGATTTGAAACCCAACAATATCCTTCTAGATGATGATAGGACGCACGTTTGGGGACTTCAGCATTTCAAGGTTCTGACTTAAATCCAGGTTGCCATCAGTCGGAGATTCTAGTTCCATTGGTACAATCGGTTTGAAGGGAACTATAGTCTATAGGGTATATTGCTCCAGGTAGTATTTCTCTAGCTAAAAGTTTGATTTATGTGATAACTAGATGGTTATTTACATGAACTATACCTCATGTTGCACATTTTACTTGATATTCAGAGTACGCAGAAGGTGGCTACCTATCAACCTTTGGAGATGTGTACAGTTTTGGGGTGGTAATATTGGAGATGCTACTAGGAAAAAGGCCAACTGATCCTATGTTCTGCAATGGACTTACCATTGTCAATTTCGCCGAGAGGAATTTTCCAGATGAGATTGTTCATATCCTTGATGCCTATCTCCAAGAAGAATTCCACAAGTGTGCTCAAGCAGATTTGGAAGAGGAAAGGGCAGTCTACCGGTGCTTGTCAAACCTGCTAAAAGTGGCACTTTCCTGCACATGCTGTAAAATCAGAGGTGCTTGAAGCGTTGAACCTCTTCCCAGGCCGCTCTACGTGTTATATAGGGTGATAAGAGCCATCACCGTGGCATGGACATCAACAAGGATTGTTGCCGAGCTCTAACAAACTCTAACAGAATTACAACAGACTTTGGATAGAAAGCATATCTTATCTACTCGGCAACAATCCTTAATACATTGTTTAACATCCCTCCTCAATCACAACTTTCCCAAGTTGAGATTGTACTTAAAATTTTCTAATTGTCGCACTGAAAGAGCTTTAGTGAATCCATCTGCAACTTGATCTCCTGTAGGAACAAAATTGATCTCCAAAAGTTTCCTCATGACCCTTTCTCTCACAAAATGATAATCTACCTCTATATGCTTTGTTCTAGCATGACATACAGGATTAGAGGACAGATACTTAGCTCCCATATTGTCACACCATAGGCGGGCAGTTTTTGGACTCTCAATGTTTAGTTCTTGTAATAGAGTCTGTACCCACATTATCTCAGCAGTTGCATTTGCCAGAGCTTTGTATTCTGACTCAGTACTGGACCTAGATACAGTAGCTTGTTTTCTTGCACTCCAGGAGATGAGGTTAGATCCCAAGAAAATTGCAAAACCACCTGTTGATTTTCTATCATCAAGACATCCTGCCCAATCTGCATCAGAGTATGCACTTACCAGCATGGACGGTGACACCGCGACTTTAGTCCAATTTTGCGCATGACTTGAGATACTTAATTCTTTCTTGCCGCCCGGTGAGTGGTCGTAGGGGCATGAAGAAACTGACGAACTTTATTAACTGGGAAAGCAATATCAGGTCTGGTTAACGTCAAATATTGTAATGCTCCTACCACACTTCTATAATTGGTTGCATCGCTAGGCCCCAACAGATCTCCCTCATGAATAGATAATTTTTCGCTAGTGGATAGTGGTGTGCTCATCGGCTTGCAATCACTCATTCCAACTTTCCTTAGTAAATCAGACACATATTTTTCCTGTGTAAGAATAATGCCATTTTGAATTCTTCTCACCTCTATGCCTAAGAAGTAGTGCAGATCTCCTAGATCCTTTAGCGCAAAATCCTTCTGCAGATCCTGTAAAAGAGCTGGTACTGCCTCTTGCTTAGAACTTGCCACAATTATATCATCAACATATATAAGTATAAACATAACAACATTTCCATCCTGATAGAAGAACAAGGATGTGTCAGCTTTTGAGCTTTGGAAACCGAGATCATAAAGTTTCTTACTCAGTCGAGAGTACCATGCTCTAGGCGCTTGTTTAAGTCCATACAATGCTTTGTCCAGCTTGCATATATATCCTGGTACCTTTTTGTCTTCATATCCTGGTGGTTGCTTCATGTATACTTCCTCCTCAAGAATGCCATGAAGAAAAGCATTCTGAACGTCAAGTTGCCTTAAAGTCCATCCTTTGGAGACAGCAACAGACAACACAATTCTAATGGTAGCTGTTTTGACAACAGGACTAAAAGTATCTTCATAATCTATACCATACCTTTGTTTAAATCCTTTTGCAACTAGGCGAGCCTTATATCTATCGAGACTACCATCCTGTTTCCTTTTGATTCTATATACCCATTTGCAATCTATAACATTTATACCTTTTTGTGGAGGCACAAGGTGCCAAGTCTTGTTTTTGAGTAACGCCATGTACTCCGCATCCATTGCCTGTTTCCAATTTTGATCATGCAGGGCCTCATGCAAATTGTGGGGTTCACCAGTAGATGTGAGGAATCCATACTTAACAGTACCATCAGTATAAATCTTTTCCTTACGGATGCCACTTTGAAGCCGGGTGTTGTGGCGCGGTGCAGAGGGCTGCGAACCCTGATCCCCCCTCGTCGTAGATGATTCTGGCGCCAAGTTTGGAGTTGATTCGGTGGCTGAAGACACATCCACCGGTGTGGTTGCAGAGGCAACAGGCGGCACGATGGGATGCGGAGGGACGGAGGAAGACGCCACGGGAGCCTGCACAACGTCGCCATGTTCTCCAGGTAGGACAAAGAATGTGGCAGCATCTTCACTGCATACCACGGTCAACGATGGATCTGCTTGTGCTTCGGTATCACATGCTGTAGCTGATGACTATGTCTCCTGACAAAGAATAGAGCTAGCACCAAAACCGTTAGAAGCATCAGTCATATGGTTAGTTCGGTTATGAACTCCATGGCCGGTGAGAGGAAAAAGGTCTGGAAATAGAAGAAGCTCAGATCGCAAGCGTGCGCCTGCATTGTGATGAAGAGTAGCAAAAGGAAAAATATCTTCATCAAAAACAACGTCCCGAGAAATATACACGGCCGGTGGATGGAGCAAGACACCAAAGCCTTTATGTTTAGTGCTATAGCCCAAGAACGTGCATTGTTGGGATCGAATTGTAACTTGTGAGAGTTGTAGGGACGCAAATTTGGCCAACAGCACAACCAAAAATGCGCAAGGATGAATAATCAGGTTTGTTATTAGTGAGGCGTTCAAGAGGAGTAGAATAATCTAAGATTCTACTAGGTGTACGATTAATCAAATAAAGCTAGCGTGGAGAAAGCTTCACCAAAATTTAAGAGGCATGGAAGCATGAGCAAGCAAGGCGAGACCAACTTCAACAATGTGTCGATGTTTACGTTCAGCAGATCCATTCTGCTGGTGTGCATAAGGACATGAAATATGATGAGAAATACCAACTTTGGTGAAAAAGGAATGTAACTTTTGATATTCACCTCCCCAGTCAGTCTGCATGGCTAAGATTTTTCGATCAAATTGGCGCTCAACAAGGGTTTGGAATTCCTGAAACTTCTCAAACACTTGAGATTTAAATTTAAGAGGAAATATCCAGGTGTATTTGCTGTAATCATCAATAAAAGAGACATAATATTTTTGCCCACTGACAGAACTGGGTGCTGGACCCCAAACATCTGAAAAAATAAGTTCCAAAGGATGATGAGACACACTGTGTGATATGGAATAGGGTAGCTGATGACTCTTAGCCTTCTGGCAAGCATCACAAACTGACTGTTTATTTGACTCAACTAAGCATGGGAGATTAAAACTGCTAATAACCTTCTCAACAATTGGAGCCGAAGCATGACCTAATCTATTGTGCCACTTCGCAAGAGATGGCCTAGAGACACCAAAAGCTTGTTTTTCCGGCAACAGAGATGGGAGAGGATATAGTCCGTGACAACATCGTCCTTTAAGCAGAGTTTTCTTCGTGGCTTGATCCTTGATAAAAAAGACATCAGGATGAAATTCTAGATAAGCTGAATTGTCTTTAGCAAGACGGTGAACAGAAACTAGATTTTTGTTAGCTTTAGGAGCATAGAGAATATTATTTAGTGAGAGATCACGGCTAGGAGTTTTAACAACCGAATGACCAATATGACTGATCTTCATACCTGCACCACTTGCCGTGTTGATCTGATCATGTCCTTTGTATCTGTCACGGATTGTCAGCTTCTCAAGTTCTCCTGTCACGTGATCAGTAGCACCTGTATCGGTGTACCAGTTTGTGTCCGCTGTATAGGAAGTAGTGGCCGAACCTGCATAACGTTCATCAGGAACAAAATCCTCATCAAACCTGTGCCAACAATTGAGCACGGTGTGCCCCCTCTTGTAGCATAGTTGACACTTGGGCCTGCTGTCATTGTTGCCGGTATTGCTACCATGATGACGGGGTTGTCCCACAACAGTTTGTGAGCGTGATGAGTTGTTAGTGAAGCCACGCCCACGCGACCGTCCACCACGTCCGCGTGCATTGCCCCCACCTCCGCGTTGTCCGTCACGTCCACGGCTTGCCGCGTTCGCAGAGGGGCTGGAGTAGCCGCCTCGGAGAAGCTCATTCCTTTGTTCGGCGGCGAGCAGTTGGGAGTAGGCTTCTCCGATTGTGATCGGATCTGTTCTTGCAACAAGGGCCGAAACAATGGGAGTGAAGTCATCGTCGAGGCCGGCGATGATGTATGAGATGAGTTCTTCATCGTTGATGGCTTTGCCCGAGGACGCCATCTCATCAGCAAGGGAGCGCGCCTTGCTGATGTATTCTGTGATGGAGCGATCTCCTTTCTTCATGGTGGCCAGGGCAATTCTTGTATTTACAGAACGTGCCCTGGTGATGGAGGAGAACATCCCTTCTACGGTGCGCCATGCAGCCGCAGAGGTTGTCGATGTTGCTACCTGGATCATCACGTCCTTCGACATGGAGGACAGCAGGTATGCAAGAACTTGTTGATCAGTGGCATACCATTCTTCAAATTCAGGATTGGGGACGATGACTTCGTCGTTTCCCTTCTTTTCTTTCTTTGTAGATGGCGGCGCTATGGATGCTCCCGTGAGATGACCTTCCAGGCGCGCACCTCGCACTACTACGGCCAGAACCTGCGCCTTCCATAGGCCATGGTTCGTCTTGTTCAGTTTCTCTGCAATTACGTTGCCGATCAACTGGTTGGAGGAGCTGGCCATGGTGGAGTTTTGTTGAGTATCTAAACCTAGATGAAAAAGCTCTGATACCATGTAAAATCAGAGGTGCTTGAAGCGTTGAACCTCTTCCCAGGCCGCTCTACGTGTTATATAGGGTGATAAGAGCCATCACCGTGGCATGGACATCAACAAGGATTGTTGCCGAGCTCTAACAAACTCTAACAGAATTACAACAGACTTTGGATAGAAAGCATATCTTATCTACTCGGCAACAATCCTTAATACATTGTTTAACACATGCCAGGTCCCTAATGAACATGAGAGAGACAGCAGCAGAATTGCATGCAATCAAAACGTCATGCATATCTTGGATGGAAAGCTAAAGTATATTGGTATGACATACCATACCAGTTGCTATGAAACATGTACAACTGTCGCTTGTTGCTTGTATTTCATTACAACTTACAAGTGCCGTGTAATGGAACAGTTTTCTGTAGGCACTGAGCACGTTGTCAACGATATCTTTCCACCAAAATCTAGTGTAAGAAACCAGAGGAAGAACTCTTACCTTGGCAAAGCTAACCAAAACTGCAATGCAAAACCACCACCAATCGAGCATTGTCCCAAATCAACAGATTGATTTAACACCTCCATCACAACGCCAAATCGGAAAAGGCCAAGATTTTGGATCGCCATGAATCCAGCAGTTTCTGCCGATCAAATGGTCCACACCGCGTCCGGCTAGCCTGGGCACGCCCACGCCTGCCGCGGCGAGGAGGATCGAGGCCGCGATGTGGCGAGCGAATCCGCCCATTGCCACCGAGCCATGGGTGGGTCGTGCCGTCGTGCCAGAGGTACGGCGACGATCGTCAGAACGTGTGGGCGTGTCAGTTTCTGCCACTCTCAACAATGCCACTCTGATCCGCTGTCATAGACACAGATAATCCCACATGTCAGTGCGAGAGGAGTGACATTTTAGCAAAGCCACTTATGGAGAGTGGCATTTTGGCAATTTTTTGGCTTTTTTATTGATAGCTGCCGAGTATCAATAAGTCACTTCGCTTTATTGATAGCTGCCGAGTATCTCGAGCGATCCCATCTGGTACTGCCTAGAGCAGATAAACAAGATGAACAATTTGATTCCAGGCACACCGGTCTACGCACGAATGCACCCAGTGCCTCACTAGGGATAAATCCTTCACAGCACGCCAGTTGGGGCGGATGCGCCCCATTTGAGAGAAGGAAGAGGAGAAGAGAAAAAGAAGAAGGAAAATTCGAGAAAACGTTGAGAGATTATTTGAGTTAAAGGGATCATTGTGTGGTTTCTGCATTTCTAATTTGAGGAATAAATCAGTGAGTATAAATTCTGCTACTCATTATTGTTTACGTACCATTGCTTTCTAGTACGCGTATTTAATCTAGTTTTCTTTCATGGTCTTAAATTAATTATTCTAGATTAATTATTTCGGTTTGATCATTATTTTAGTTATTTCCAGAATCAATAAAACAAGAAAAAATAGGTTTAGGTGTTAGTTTGCACCAATTTACCCCCTTTGGTGCGCCTAGGTCATTCATAAACACTATAAAATCATCTCTTCAATATACCAAATTTATTGATTGAATTGGTTTCGATTTTAATGGTTTGTAATTTTTTAGACTTTAGAACTATTTGTATTGTACTTTTAGCGAATTTTAAATATATGCATTAGTTTTATACGAATGAAGTGTGCACCTCAATCTAAAATTTTAAGTTCCACCACTGCTTGTTGCACATGCAAGGTCACTAGTGATCGATATCGAATGAACGAACATGAGAGAAGCAGCTGCAAAATCGCAGGTAGTCGTGTATGTGAGGAGGGGAAGCTGATTATGATTCGTCGCTGTGCCATACGAGATGCAATGAAACATGTAACTGGATCTTGTATTGTACTTTAATAGCCGTGTAGTATAATAATAAAAAAAAAAGTGAGGTCGTCGTGTACTTCGTAGCATGAACTTTCATCCTCTAAAAGATTTTTTTTTTGACTGGTTATTTGCTTCTTGTCTTCGAAGTGCTCAATCTTTTGAAAACACATGGATCAAGAGTTTTAAATTGAAAAGTTGTAAGCATATATCCTTCATAATTGCTCTGAACTTTGGCTTTTTACCTCATACGGTGACCGCAAAAATCAGCAATTTTTGGCAGTGCTTGCCCTTGAACAAACACCTAATGCGATCGTCTTGGGGTTCACTAATAATGAACAAACATTTGGACATGTTTTTTTAGATCAAGAGGACACCACCCAAAACGGGTATCCTAGTTTCCATTAACAGAAACCAAAATAAAAGTTCATACAAACATTTGGACATGTTTGTCTTGATTATCGGGTAGGCATGAGATACGGACGCATGGAGCCATCGATGCTATTCATTCTCCCAAAAAGACGTACAGGCACGGGCACACGGCGCATGACGCTGGAAAGTGCTACCCTTTGCTGCTTTCAGTAGAAGGATTTTAGGAGGCAGCAGTAGTATCAGCACATTTAAAAGGTCAGCATGTGACCGTGCGAACGATCGATTTTATTCTCTGTGCGTGCGCCGAAACTAAAATACGTAGCACGCGTATTGTCAATGACACACGCATACGGCCCACATTTCTGATGAAAACTTGACGAATTCCAGTAGATAATTTCATCCCATCAAACATGTGAGCGTGTTCCTTATCCAGATCACTTTACATATCCAAAGGCCAGGCATTTTCGAAGAGGCATTTTGGGATGATCAAATCCCTCTCCCACCAAAATACTCCCTCCACTCACGTAACAACGACGTTTTGGGGTGTACAGTCAAACTTTCGAAGACTGTCATATATTAACTTACCTTAAAGAGCATGCGGTTCGCGGGCTCTCCGGCGTGCCACGTTGGGTTACGTTGCGTCCGGCCCCCGTTCAATTTGTGTATTCTTTTCCCAGTCCTTGCGTACGCCCCGTCGCGACGCTCTGTGCGCCATCGTAGCTCTGGCTTCGATCCGCCCGTCCGTTCTTTCGTGGCCTCGCTCCGCGTTTCCTCGTGATCCGTTCGCCTCGCGGAGAGTGCGCCTGCTTCGTTCCAACGCCGGCCGCTCGAGCCATTGTTTCGACGCCGTTTGGACCCTCCAGTTCATCTCGCTGGCTCCGCCTTCATTTTTCCTCTCGTGCCGCGACGCGTTTTGCCTCGGTTTCTTCGTCGTTGGGCTGCCGTTAAAGCCCGTCTTCTCGCCGTTGCTTCCTCGGCGAACGTGCTACGCATCTAATGGTAGCCATCGTTGGCCTGCTTCTCGAGTGCGCCGTAGCCATTTCTATTCCCTTCACTGGTTCTTGAAGGACTGTACAGTCAAACTTTCGAAGACTGTCATATCAGTATTGATGTTTAGATTGAAAATGGTACGTTTAGGTTTGTTTCCAAAAAAACTTCGATGCAAATGTTAGTGTAATGTTCTCCTTATACCCCTAATAAATATCCAGATTTGTTTGATATTCTATATATGTATGTATTGAATATAGTACTTAGATATAATAATTAGGAGTAGTTTTGCCATTTTTAATATCTCTTTGATCTATATGCCTAGAAAAAATAGGTCATACAAATTTGGAAGGAGGGAGTATTATTGTACAAAATGGTGATCAAAGTTCAGTTCCGTGAACGGTGTTGATGTCCAAAACAACATCTTCTCCATGACCCAAAGGAGTACAGTATAACAATACAACTCAAAAGGGAAGAATTCTTCCCTTCACAAAAGAATCAATCCACACTGTAATGCAAGCAGCCACTCTCTCATTGTCCCAAATCAGCAAATTGATTCCTACGGCACAATGCCAAACCAAAAAAAGATCAAATTTTGGATCAGATCCACCTGCTCTGCCGCCGATCAGCTAGCGCATCGGCTGGTAGTAGCTGTACACGCTGTAGAAGGTCTGTATCATGGTGAGCAGCAGCAGGAACACGCCGGCGATCACCGAGACGATAGCCCACGGGTTGCTGAAGTAGTTGTGCTGCAGGCTGGCGATCCAGGTGTTCCACTTGTAGTCGTAGTACCTGTTCACCTGGTCCGACAGGCCGGAAAGGTAGCTGTCGTTGATGTCGAACACCACGTCCTGGCACAACCGGTTGAAGAGGTCGGCCACCTCGGCGTCGCTGCCGAGCCAGTGCTCGATGATGCCGCGGTCGTGCAGGTACTTGACGTCTTCGGCGGAGTTGATGAGGTTGTCCATGAAGATGGCGTAGGAGGTGATGTTTTTGCCGCCCGGGGTGGCGATGTCCATGTGGCACTGCTCGAACGCGATCAGGTTCAGGAACAGCGAGTTGGTGCCGTCGTGGATGAGGATGCGCGGGATCTGGAGCACGCCATTCTCGAACTTGATGTCCCAGAAACGGTCCGTGTTGCGCCGCCGGCAGCAGATGCCGGCCTCCCGGAGCTCCGACACGCAGTGCACGAACTGCTGCCGCCGCTTGTCCGCCACGCGCTGCAGCCCGGACCAATTCTTGAGCCACAGCCGAGCCGGCGGCGGCGGGATGGGCTGCAGGCCCGCGCGGAGGAGGCTGCGCCGGAACACGTCGAGGCAGTGGAGCATCGGACCGGACAGGGGGTCGAACGCCGCCACGGCCGCACCATAGGCGCCGACGGAGGACTCCAGCTTGGACCGGTCCTTCCGGAGCAGCGGCGCGTCGGTCGGCATGAGCGGGTCGAAGAATCGCAAGGCGAGGCTGGCGACGGCACCGGTCTGCTCCGGGTTGCCGAGCTGGAGCCCGAGCAGGAGGTCGAGCACGAACAGAGGGATCTGGTTCTCGAGCAGGATCATGTCGTTGCGCACGGCGTGCATTGCGCTGCGCATCGCGAAGATGGGATCATGCCGCGAGTAGCCCAGCTCGTCCTCGAACCCCTTCCTGCCATCCAGCGCGCCGCGGAACAGCTCCAGCACGAAGGTCCCGTCCAGCACCAGGCACTGGACGAGCTCATTGCTGGGCATCCCGGCGACACGGTCGTCGTAGCAGGCGCGCACCCTGTCCTCCATCGGCCGCAGCACGTTGAGGTAGGCGGTGACGTCGTGCCCCGTGCGCTTGAGGACGTGGTGCAGCGCGCGCCACTTGTGCCGCTCCATCTCCCGCAGCCGGCGCCTGCCGTGGTGGAGCGGACCGATGGACACCACCTGCGGCATGTAGGCGCGCTCGTCGCCCTCGCGGAGGGACTTGGGCACGCGGTACACGGACAGCCGCGCCCACGGGCACGCCGCCTCCTCGGCGCGCGCCTGCGCCAGTTTCCTGCGGATGGTGACCACCCATTCCGGGTCCTGCGGCTTCGGGCTATGCGCCGGCGACTGCGCCTGGACCGCACCGACCGGCTGTTCCCGTTCTTGGCGTGGCGATGCTTCTCCTCCCAGCGCGCTGTTGGTGAGCAGGGGCAGGTTGCGGGGCAGCGGCTGCCATTGCGGCAGCGCGCCGGGCGGCGGGGACTTCTGGAGGTTGGCGTCGACGGTCTCCTTGAGCTTGAGGGTGATGAGGTACCAGCTCAGGACGTCCTTGTTGAAGACGGCGACCATTGATGGAGGCTGGCGGCAGCTCGCGCGGCTGCTGGGTGTAGCGTCTCGTGGTTGCCCAGACCACTGGCCCCGGGATAGAGAGTGCAATTGCAAGGCAAGCAATGTGCAATGCGTGCTGATCTGTTAGTAGGAAAATTTTTAGCAGCTGATGATGATTGATGAGTGGAAGTATGGATCGTGTTGCTTACTCGTGTTAGAATATATATATATATATATATATATATATATATATATATATATATATATATATATATATATATTTGGACTTATGGATCGTGTTGCTTACTCGTGTTAGAATATATATATATTTGGATTTTCCTTTCTGAAAAAATATATATTTGTGCTTTGAACGTTTAAACAAACAAAGACGGATTAGCTTGGTGGTCGGTTTTCACGATGTTTTAAGAGAGAACCTTCTGATGATGATTTGCTATGCTGCTGGTCAACAAGTGGCGGAGCCACCCCGAGAGGTGGGCACTTGGGCCCAAGGTCGATCCTGGTATTTTGGGAGCCCAGGACGAAAACTTATACGGAGGTCCTATCTATCTCCTTATATATATGTATATATATGTATGTATATATATATATATATATATATATATATATATAGTCTTATAAGCACACATCATTGAAAAAATTAATATTTGATGCACAAAAAATACTTCTATAGAACACTTTAAAGTTTATGAAATGACAAATGTAAATTGTAATCATAAACACTTACTTGGTATTTGGCTTCATCTTAAAAAATTTCTTCTAACATTTTGTGATACAAAGTCATCAATTATACTATTGATATCAATCTCGTCCAATAACTTCTTCTCGATGCATAAAGTCGCCAAATCATTTAACCTTTCTTGAGTCATTGTTGATCTCAAATAGTTCTTCAACAATTTCAATTTTGAAAAGCTTCTTTCAGCCGATGCAACAGTCACAGGCACAGTAAATAAGATTCGATAAGCAATGGAGACATTAGGATAACAATCCACATCTCTAGCATGCTCGAAAATCTCCATAGCAGACAATGCGCCATCTGGCAAAGTGAATTTCATAATCTTTAATTCAGAAATTAAATGTATCAAAAATTAAATAGTGTAAGACTAACCGGAAAAAGAGATTAGGGATGACCGGAAGATTAATATTCTATATGCATACCTCGGTCCTCGGATTAGAGACGACGACGATCACGGAATCATGGATTCACAGCGAGCGAGGTGAGAGCGTGGCCGCAGAGCGCAGGGCGCAGCGAGCGCGAGGCTGCGAGGAACACCGAACGCGTGCGCCGGGAGGAACGCCGAACGGAGGGTGCTGGCGACCTGGCGTGAACCGTGAACGGAGAGGCCCTACTGCCCTAGCCGCCAGGAACTGGATTATAGGAAGCAACGTGTAGCGTGTTTTTTTTTTGGTGGAAATCGTTAACCGTGTAGACTGTAGCAACGTGTAGGCCCTACTGCCCTAGCCGCCGGGCGTGAACGCCGAACGATGCTTTAATCGTGTTTCCTCAATTCCTGTTCTAATTGGCTTCGGCTAGTGCTAGAGTTCTAGTCGCTGGGCATGCAAAACGTGACGTCCAATGCCAAGCCTGAAGCCTATATACATATATGTATGCACCTGGGGGGCCTTGACTAATTGGGGGCCCAGGGAGGCCGCACCCCTGCCCCCCCTCAGGGCCGGCCCTGCTTGGGCCGGCCCGAAGCACAATGGGATGGCCCAGTGCAAAGCCTGGCACGGTACGGTTTCGTGCAGGGCTGGATTGGCACGCAACTGTAGCACGAGTTGTGTCGGGTCTGAGAACAGGGCACGATGGGCGGTACGATCCAGCACGATCGTTTGGGCCGGGCCTGTGCCGGCACGGCACGAACAGGCACGAAATCACGGATTAAGACCTAAAAGTTGGCAGATATTGTTGATTCAGTGCATCTTCAAGCATTGCATTTATGTTTGACATTTCGTTGATGTGATTAGTCTCTTATGTAATTAAAATAGGTAGTTTAGTAGTAGTGATGTGTTTTATTTCTTTGCTCGTCACAATAGTGAAAATGGGTCGGGCTTGGACCAGCACGGCATGAAGCATGCACGAAGCGCAAATAGGCCGGGCCTGGGCTCACCAAAGACGAGTCGAGTCGGCACGGTGGGCACGATGGGTTGTCGTGGCGCGGCACTGTCGGTGTTTCGTGCACCGGCAATACGAATTTATGGTCGGAGGGGGTCGCGCGCTCCCTCTCCCATAAAACTGGTCGACTCAAGAGGCCTGGTTTTTATACTGGTTCGGGCAGAACGTCCCTACTCCAGTTCGTGTGAGGTGGGTTGTATTGATTCTTGATCGTTCGTCCCCTTTACATGCTCGCCCCTCCCCCTTTATATAGGCGAGGAGGAAGGCTACACTGTTGGTTAGAAAAAAGAGGAAACGACTGTGCTCTTGGTCGTGACTGTGGTCTTGGTCGTCCGAAAGTAGCGGGCTGATGGGACTGGCCGCCGGCTCCCCCTGCCCTGCTGCAGGTTCGTGCACCGGCAATACGAATTTATGGTCGGAGGGGGTCGCGCGCTCCCTCTCCCCGAATGGTCGACTCAAGAGGCCTGGTTTTTATACTGGTTCGGGCAGAATGTCCCTACTCCAGTTCGTGTGAGGTGGGTTGTATTGATTCTTGATCGTTCGTCCCCTTTACATGCTCGCCCCTCCCCCCTTTATATAGGCGAGGAGGAAGGCTACACTGTTGGTTAGAAAAAAGAGGAAAAGACTGTGCTCTTGGTCGTGACTGTGGTCTTGGTCGTCCGAAAGTAGCGGTGATGGGTGGCCGCGGCTCCCCAATCTGCTGCAGTCGATTTGTAGTCGCTGCGTCGCCCGCAATAAATGCGAAGGTCGGGAACTTGTGCCGCTACGTCATCGTTATTATGGCCGGTATTTAATGCGCCCGATACACAATAAATGACGTCGCTTCTCTGGTATCGGAGACCTGGTCGTGGTTTCGGACTTTGCCCGGCGGTCGTGACTTTGGGCCTCGACTGGCCTGGGTCGGCCCGTGCGTCTTTTTTGGGCCGCTGGGGGTACCTATGGTACGGGTATTCGTCAGGCACGGTTCCGACCTGAAGTACGATGTACCCGGGCCGAGCCAGCACGGCACGACGCCCATCGAGTAGGGTGGGCAACCGCTCAGACTCATCGGCTATAAGTAGCGAAGCTTTTTTGTGGTTCGATCATTGTTAGATATCATTGAAATTATGTCTTTTCGAATAAATTCTTAACTTTAATTAGATTTGTTTAGACCCATAAAATTTCTAAGCCCCGTCAACCGTGGTACAGTATAATACAGTCGGCGTTCTTTCTCCTTTCCAAGCGTGATCGGTGACTACCCGAACAATCTCAGGTACTTGCTGACGTAGAATAGGGACCGTAAACCAAGTAGGCAAACAGTCTAATCACGCCAAATCTTCAAGCCCTGGAGTAGGTGACAGAAACTATATAGCTCAGGTTAACAAACGCTACCGTGCGCCTTTACCTGGCCTTCCTCTGAAGCTTTCTCAACCGGGTAAACCGGCACCAAGTCACCAACACTGACCTCTCGCCGAGAAAAAGGAGGTTTTGTGTCACACTCGAGGAAACGAGGACCGGATCACTAGAGGAAACGGGGACGGGATGAAGCCTTAGCCTTTTTAGCCACCCACATATTTTCTTTTTATAAATCTAGCCTCGATATAAATAAATTTATAAAAATAATTTTCTTCTCAACCACGATAACAACGACATGTGATACGTATCACCTGTCGCGTCTATATACCGCAGTAGGTGGCCATGGTCACGGCAAGATGAACCTATTATGCTAGGGCACCGCGATAGGTCCCTCATTACACTGCCCTGCTGCCACGCCTGTGGTGCTCAGTACTTGGTTGCTGAGCCGAGGGAGCACGGCAGCACGCCTGTTGCGGTGAGCCCACTACCTATTGCCGTAGTCGTCGCCTTGCCACGGTACATGGGTGCAGTAGGTAACACATGTCACATGCCAACGCTTTTGCAGTTGGCGAGAGGACTATTTTTGTAATTATGTTCGCATGTAGACTAGATTTGTAAAAAAAAAGTGGCAACGTTCCATTTATGCTAAGGTTTCGAAGGTTCGCGACGCCGAGAAATTGACGCAAGGTGGCACATGACATGATTTGATGATTCCTAGTTGTTGGTGTTGTAAAACGATGACGATAACCATCGAGCAATCATAATACACCAATTGAATAGTCAGAACAATCACAAAAACACATAGGATATAGAGAGGCAAAACTCTTTTATATTTATTAGATTGATTATTTTGTACAATAGAGTGCCATAATACACCAATCTTAATTGATTATTTTTTAGCGGTGGTAAAAAATGGTTGTACCACCGCAGAGAAACACAAATTCAATTAAGATTTGGCACTACGTGGATCAGACAGATAACCAATATTCATATATGCCACCATGGTTGAGTCTTGGTCCTTCTAGCAAAATAGGCCAAGATCTTGGGTACCCTGGGGGTATCTATGTTGTCTTGACGCCAGCCCAATGTCTTCTTGTTGGAGCTACATGTGTCTAGCTAGCCAATTTACTATGATTGCAATATCAGGTCTTATGCAATTTGCAAGATACATAGGTGCTCCAATAGCGCTTAAGTATGGGACTACAGGTCATAAGATTTTCTCATTTTTCATCCTCGGTTTGAATGGATCATTATCCACTTCAAGAGGTCTTACTAACATGGGGATCTTCAAATGATGAGATTTATCTATATTGGATTTCTTTCAATACTTTCTTGGTATATGTAGACTGGTGTACAAAGTTTTATTATAAATAATGCTTCAATAGTGCCTAAGGAATATTTGATTTTACCCAAATTTTCCTCTCAAACTCTGTCATAAGGTAAGAACTTGCTTCATTTATGTCCTCTGTGGTTCAGATGATATTCAAATCGAAAACGCAAGGATAATCATCATTATTTGAGTAGCCCTTCTTCGGGATCTCACGAGTTAAATTTTACCATGAAGATTAATAAATTCTTGACTTATCCCCTTCTTCTTGTTTCACACCCCTTGCTGAAATTTTCTATTGTCATTACTCTGTTTTAAAAATTTGCGATCTCACGAGAGCTTTCTTTTGGTAGACGAGGATGACACACACTTACGAAGAGCGCAATGGAGTATATGCTGCAGAGTTGTGGAGGATGCTCCAAGTGTTGGGAGGATTTGATTGGCCAGAGCGTCAGGGGCATGGAGCGAACAAGCGCGTAAAGAGTCGATTTCGCCTGGGAACTGCAACGCAACTGAAAAAATGGTTGGAAGTTGAGAATTTAAGGCTAATTGCTAGAGTGAATATCTATTTGGAGTCTTAAATCTAATTAGTTGGGGTCCTAAATTGAAGTTTAAGGCTCCTTTTTAGGGCTCTCTCTTGAAGATGTTCTAATAGGGAAATTAATCTATAGGACAAAATTGTTCAGATGTTATTCACTTATATGTTTTAAACTTATATACGACTTACAATAGATTTAACCACTTGATGCTGACTGAAATTCAATGCAGTTTAAATTAATACTGGTAAATGATCCTGATGGGTCTTGAGGAGCTTCGTACTCTAAATCCTGTCGGCCACAACCATGCGTAGTAGAAAATCCTGCGTCTTGGTTCCAGCAGCAATCTCCACTTCTCGATCCAAACAGCATCGAGCAAAAGTAGCAAATTCGTTTGGCAGCTCAAGCACACAACCAAACTCTGGCAATCCTTTTGACCCGTGACCAAGATGCTCACGAACCAAACAGGAAAGATCACAAAGATCAGCACGTAAGAAAATTGATACAAAGATTAGAAAAAAAATAAAATCACGATGCTTAATGACAACAATAATGGCGTCTGGTGGAAATCCTTGATCGGATGATGCATGCAGCATGTAGCGCTACTCAGAAGCTTTACACCACCTCCCGTGCAAGGAATCACGCGGGGAAGGTTCGGAGATACCAGTCGCCGGGCCGCAAGCTTTTCCTCCATCGATCGTTGTCTAGTTTAGGAAAGTAGTCGTGCTAGATAGGTGGTGTAAAATGATGACTATCTTCGTAGATTAATCTAATATATCGACTGAATAGTTAGAATAATTTTATGAGAAAAACTATATAACGGTATCCCGTCAAATAAGGATATGACGGTATACCTCTTCGCTGTTGGATGCAACTTTCTGTCCCACGTCGGGGCTCTCTGTTGGGCCGTTTCTTGGCCCCGTAGCCGCGGAAATTGGCCGGTAGAAATCGGAGCTGGAGGCGGCCCATTGCCGGACCCGGCGAACGACCGAAGGAAAAGACAAGGAGACCTATTTACGATTCGATTCTTCATTACCAGTAATTCCTCCTCTTCTTTGCAAGGATGAAAGCGTATTGGTGTGGTGTACGAAATAAATCTGCTCCATGCCGTTCCCATTCCCAACAAGAAGCGTTCACTCCATGCCGTGTCCCAGGCACTTCCTAGCTGCATGCATGCCTTGTCCGAGACACTTCCTCTACTGTCCACTCCATGCCGTCTCCCTAAGAGTGTTCCAAATTTCATTAGAAACTTTATCAGTGATCAAATGGGCATAAACATCATGAAACTTTTCCATGAAATTCATTTATGAAATATCTTATCCGTAAAAAATCATAAAACTTATATGTGAAACCTAATGAAACTTATCCGTGAAACCTAATGAAACTTATTTGTGAAATCTAATGAAACTTATCCGTAAGATAAGTTTCATGAATTTTTCTAGTGTTTCATGGAACTTAACACCGAAACTCATGAAACTTATCACCGAAACTCGTGAAACATTATAATGGAACTCATGAAACTTATCACTGAAACTGATGAAACTTATCACCGAAACTACACTGAAACTCATGAAACTAAACGCTGGAATTCATGAAACTAAACACTGAAACTCATGAAACTTATCATTGGAACTCATGAAGCTAAATACTAAAACTTGTGAAACTAAACACTCAAACTGATGAAACTTGCGAAACGTGCTCTAAAACTTTTAACTTTGTTTTTGAAATTCTTCTAAAAGTCATATTTAATCAAGTTTCATATTTAAAACTGGATGAAACTTATAGCATCATCTTTAAAATCCATTGAAATTTATTGAAACAGGTTTGGATCTCCTTTTACACCTAATGAAACATGATTTCATCACAGCAAAAGAATGAACAACAGCGTCACAATACTAGCGTCCAGTGTGCTATTTACACCACCAGAAATTTTGATGTAGCAATATGGAGGAGGGGGAGACAGTGGCATCACGAGGCGGTGAGGCAGCCGGCGCCGGGGAAAAAGGTGGGGAGGGGGGAGTGGTGGAGGAGGAGGGAGAGGAAGGGGAGGCGAGCTGTGGTGTTGGAGGAGAGGGAGGACAGAGTAGCTGTTGCAGTGATGGAGGCTATACCGTCGGGTTGGTCTCCCGACGGTATACCGTGTGCTAGTTGCTCTCTAATTTTATATAGAGAGGCAAAACTCTCTTCTCTTTACTAGATTTATTCTCTTGTACAAAAGAATGCTATATTTATTGTAAGAACTCTTTAGAGATACAACTTTCCTATTTTACGATCACTTGCACGGAGCGTCGCTGTTCTTATGACAACACGTGCTAGCTCACGGTTCGATCAGTGAAAATCTCGAAATAAACAGATATCTTTTTGCTTATTTTGAATTAAATCTGAAATTTTTTAATTTAAAATTTCCAGAGTCGAAACTTTTTTATTTGAATTCTTTCAAGATGAAATTTTCTAATTTAAAATTTTTTATTTATTTTTTATCAAGCTGAAACTTTCCGATTTGAATTTTTTGTTGAAACTTTTTTGACTTCAATTTTAAATCGGAACTTTTTGAACCAAAGTTTTTTGAATCAGAAGCTTTTGAATCAAAAGTTTTATGACTTGAAACTTTTTTATTAGAAATTTTTCGCGTTAAAACTTTTATATTTTAAACTTTCCGTGTTGCAATTAATGAGTTGTAACTTTCTAATTTAAAAATTTTCAAATTAATTTTTTTAGTTGATTATTTTGAGCTAAAACTTTCTATTTAAATTTTTTAAAGTTTAAATGTTATAATTTTAAATTTTTGTGTTAGAGTGGGAATAATAGGGTAGGGGAAGTGAGTAGGGAAAAGGAAAGGAGAGAGATGGATGGAGAAGATAACACATGGCATCATGATCTTAATTTTGTTAGTTTGAGGTTAACCTCAAAATAGTGACACCCCTAAATATATATTCAGATTCACCCACAAAGAAATAAAGTTCAGTCAAATCTCAACAACCTGTACCATGAGTCCAGTTATATCTCAACGGTTGCTTATCTAGATCACGATACGTATGATAATATCGTGTGATCCTACGATCCTATCAGAGGTAAATCGGATATTATCACAGTCAGATCACGATACAACTCTTAGAATCGTTAGGATTGCCATACAAATCCGATTGTATATGATCCCAAGCTCGAAATAAAAATCGATTATTCAACTCGGATCCAACGGATCAGATCAGCACGTTGTGGCACAGATGCTTGTTAAAAAGGAATAATTGATAGTTTACCCTTATTTACTTGTGCTATTGATCATATGCCGATGTCTCATTGACATACGGGTCCTGGGGCCACATGTCAGTGACACATACGGGACAAATAATCAATTGCACTAAATGATCAATTGCACTAAATAAAATGGGATAAATGATCAATTCTCCTCTGGAGAGAGAGGGGGGCAGCTAATGGAGGTGGCTGGAGGCTGCTATGGTAAAGATGGGAGGGAGCGATTCCCTCCATGGCTGCGCCATCTCTAGGACCGCAGTGCACGCACGCCCTCTGCATCTTGATGGGCTCTGAGATCCAGCGTTGTCTCAGTCTTACCAGATCCTATTCCCTGTGCAGCATGAATTCACAGCCTCAGTAGAGGTAGAGCTGCTCAAGGGCTTCATCCATGAATCTTCAGGCCATCCCAAGGTTCAAAATCCTACTGAAATTTCATGAAATTTCGACGAAATCTCAGATTTTAGCCCTCTCCGAGATTCGTAATCCCGGCAGAATAAAAAAAGTGAAAAAAATTCAAATTGCTACAATATTTCACAAATTTCACAAAAATTTTGGTGAAATTTGTGTCTTTTTTTTATTATCGAATTTCAGTTTATTTGGACTAGATTTTCAACTCATGGTGATCTCGTTACATTATTATACATAATGGCAAAAGAGATGAATGCTAGGTGAGATGGTAGAGCGGTTGTATGGCCTGGGAGAGGCCCAGGGTTTCAAACCTTGGCGCTTTTCTTTTTGGAAAAAAAAAATAAATCAAATTTTAAGATTGATTCGTGGCTTCTGGCTTCTGGAAAAAAAGATTGCATGAATGTTGGATCTTAGCTCTCTGTGATAACTTGAAGCGGTCTTGGCATTGGAGCATGCCTTGTTCGATTAATCCCTCTAGAGTCTGAACAACTTCACCTATTGTCGGTGGATGGAACTCATGATCCTGAATGCACCAACAAGCAGCCTTGCAAGCTCTTTCAACCTCAATTAGATTGAAATCACCAGATAGTTTGTGATCCACCAAACTCACAACATCGATCTCCCTCAAGGAGCTTATATGCGACTTGCACAGGGAAACGAGTAGTATGATCTCAAAGCTGTAGTAGATTCTTCATAAGAATTAATCTTTCCTGATATGATCTCAAAGAGCATCATCCAATGGCCATAAACATCAAATTTTGTTGTAATAGCCACTCCGCTGATCCAGTCAAGTGCGAGATAACCTGCAGTTCCTCTTATTGTCGTCAGAACCCGGCTAAAGTCCCTCCCCAAAATCTCTGCCATCCCAAAGTCAGCAATTTTTTGAACAAACATTGCATCAAGAAGTATATTTTACAGCTTTACATCACAATGTATAATGCAGTCTTGACATCTCTCATGCAAGTAGGCTAGGCCTCTAGCTACTCCAATAGCTGGCCTCTGTTTCCAGAATCATCATCGTCTGTGTGAAATTAGTTGAAAAATTATTTATCTATTCAATTTGTTAGTAGTTAAATATCGAAGATATTCTTGGAATATAGGTGATAATTGATACTGCAAAAGTGATGCATCAGGACCACCATCTCAAAATTTTATGGGAATATTAGTAATGCATCAAGACCATCCACAAAAAATTTCAAAATTTTCTAACGTGGTTTGAATTATTTTTCATTCGGTTGAAATTTGTCGATCAACCTTCAGTAGCACTGTCTGAATTTTTAAAAATTACTCAAACTTGATCATCATCTAGAACTTTTATGGGGGATATTATGGATGTGTCGGGACCATCCACAAAAATTTTCAAAAGTTTCTAACATGGTTTGCACCATTTTCGATTAGGTTGAAATTTGTCGATCAACCTTCAATAGCACTTTCCGAATTTTTGAAAATTCCTCAAGCTTGATCATCATCCGAAAATTTTATAGGAATATTATGGATGTGTCATAACCATCCACAAAAATGTTCAAAAGTTTCTAGCATGGTTTGCACTATTTTCCATTCGGTTGAAATTTGCCGGCCTGCCTTTTATTAAGACAATAGCACTGTTATAATTTTTAAAATTCTTCTAGCTTGATCATCATTTAAATTTTTTATGGGAACATTAGTGGTGTGTAAAGATCGTCCAAAAAAATTTCAAATTTTTTTGACGTCGTTCGAACCATTTTCTGTTTAGTTGAAATTTACTGAGATTTTGACAATTTCGGACAAAATTTCAGATTTTTGGATGAAATTTTGGAAATCTTAGTTTAAAAAAATTTCATATTTAAATTTTGCCTTTTGAATTTCATTCAAAATAATGAGATTTCGCCGAAATTTCGGATTTTAGAGTGTGGTGAAATGTAAACTGAAAACGAAATTTGGAACCTTGGGCCATCCACAACTAGACATCTTGGCCCAGTTCTTTTCAGCTTCTGGATTATAGATTTTGGATTATGAGAGGAGCTGCTTCTGATTATGAGAGAATCGAGCCGGACCAGCTGCGATTTCTAGGTTTCAAACTGGGCCAGCGAGAATCAGGTTCCAATCGGATTCTAATTCTATGTAGAGGGCGGCTTCTGATTGTCGGAGAAGCTGTCTAGAATCTCCCGTTAGACAAATAATCCATTTTTTTAAGCAGAAGCCGTGCAAAAGCTAAAACGAACGGAGCTGCTTGCATGGTTCATCTCCAGATTCTCCATGCCCTTCGGTACTAGACTCTATGCTCTTGTCTGTAGCGATTCTATGTGTTTCAATTCATGAATTTACACCAAACAACAAGGTTCAACTGCTCTTGTAATTTGGATCAAGAACACAAAAGTTGTCACAGTCTCACAGCAAACTCTCTCAATCATACGTGTTAGGGATTTGGCATAAAGGAGATTTTAATGCAAGGCAACACTAACTGCTAGTGCCAACTCCGGCAGGAGAAATATGCATACTTCGCTGTTTCTTGTTGCATTGTTGTCACCTTTTGGAATTTATATGCTGCATTGCTGCCAGTTCAGCTCTTCAATGTTATAACTCTGAACCTGTGTATACGTTTCAGATTTTGAGTGTATGTACCTTAAGACTCCATCTTTAATTACACTATTAGTACGTACTTCTATCTGTTATCTGTGACAAATAGCATCTTTATTTCTGAGTAACGGTTTTAGGATATAAAGTATGAGTGTGCGTTACTCTCTTTTCATAAATAATTGTGGTTAGCAATCCATATAAGCCAGTATTTATATAATACATATTTCTATTGTACTACGATCCGATCCTGCTCTGCCTTTTGGGAAGGACGAGCCAGTGGAACGCACGACCATGCAAACGCCCATGTGAAGGTTAGTGGCTGAATAGTCATTGCAGAAGCACATGGTCAGGCAGGCTCAGTGCCAGTGCTGCCCGCAGCCTGCGGGCAATAACTTGGCACGAAGACGACCATCCTGGATATTTACGTGCTTGGCAGCGTTAAGTTGGACAGTGTTGGTTGGTTGCATGATCAATTTGACAATAATTGACATTATTACGAATCATATAGAATTTTAGTTTATATTTAAGAAGACTCTATTTATTAATGGGTAAATCCTAACTTATCTTTATAGTGTTTCTTTTATATATTGGACATTACTTTGTACAAAAAAATCAATATAATAAAGAGAGAGCTTTGCCCTTCTATACTGTCATGTGTGCTTCCTGTTTTGTTTGTGTGTTTGTGCGGGCGTGCTGTTGATTGGTGCGGGTGAACGACTACGTTTCATAACATATTATCAGCATGATCGTTCTACTCGTAGCCGATCGAGATCGTCTACATTGCATCGTCTACACGATGTCAATCCACATTGCATCGACGTCCTACCATGGTCGATCGTGATCATCTACATTGCATTATTTACACAGCATTAATAAACATTGCATGAAGCTCTACATGTGGCAGCTGGTGATCGATCTACACTGCATCATCTACTCGACATCGAGTTCATCCTGTGACACGTGATCATCCCGCCGCAAGCCCTACGTAAGTTCGAACTGCGTTCGTCGATCGCTCGTGAGCAACCATACTAGATCCTGCATGTTGGTATTTGTTGATTAGATTAACTAGCAATTTAATTCGTCATTATGAAATTACTGTTCACAACAAAAATAAAAAAATTCAGCCCTGAAGGCCATGCCTCACCGAAGGCCTCCCTCGGCAGCGCCGCCCGTCGCGCCTCCCACGGCAGCGCCGCCGGTCGCGCCTCCCACGACGGCCCTACCGGCCGAGCCGGCGGCACTCCGCGCCCATGGGTGGAAGCAAAGGAGCCAGAAGATGTTGTTGCCCGAACGCGCCTCACGAAGAATCCAAAGGCGGCGGCCCCTCGCGCGGCCGATCGGTGGCCTCGGAAGCGGTGCCCACGCGTGACCGAGCAGCGGTCGGAAGCGGCAGTCCAGAAAGCGGTACTTGCGTGCGGCCGAAAGTGGTGGTGCCCGAGCCCAAGTGAGGAGACGGCGGCTAGGATGAAACCTTAGCTGCCGATTTTTAATGTTGGTGTTCGGGCCTCATGGGCCTATTAAGCCGGACAAAGCCGGGAAGGTCAGTCCTGTTTTTCCTTTTTTTCGAAAAAAAATAAAATTTACGTTTTTGCCCTTCAATTTTTTAGTAATTTCAAAAAAAAATATTGATAATTCTAAAAATTGAAGATAAATACTAGAAATTAAATTTTGTTATACGGGCTTTCGAATATTTCACAAAATTATGTTTTAGCACATATACTAGAGGTTCCATACCCTGGTTTATTTTCTAGCTTTTTTCATGTTTAATATGAGCTGAAATTAAAAAAAAATTAGTTAAAGTAATTCTCAAAATTTCTTAACTATTAACAGAAAATTACGGAAAATGCAAAGAAAATTCTAGAAAATTTCAGATAGCATATTATGAACGCCATGCCTTTGAATTATTTTTCTTAGCATTATTCCATATTTAATTTAGGTTGGAATCTATTTTTCTATACGTAGTAATTATGAAAATTGCTAAATAATTAACAAAAAATGAAAAATGCTAGAAAAATTCTAGGAACTCTTAGATAGCATATTATGAGCATCATGTCTCTGGATTAATTTTTTTACCATTATTTCATGTTTAATTTATGTTGAAATTTACTTTTCTGTTATTAAGTAATGTTGAAAAATTGATAAATAATTAACAAAAAATTATGAAAAATATAAGAAAAATTCTAAAAAATTTTTAGATAATTATATACTCAATAGATATAGACCAAACTTTACTGATTTAGTAAGATGCATGCAATATAATATTTTACCAGTAGTAAAATTCAACATTGCTTGCACACAGGATATGTCGAACATCATAAAAAGGGAGTTTGCTGAGTTTGCCCTGGATGGTAGCAATTACCTTACTTGGAAAATAGATACCAAGATCAACCTAACAGCTCATGTGCTTGGAACTGCTATTACCCATCTTGAAGCTGGTGCTCCTGCTATTCTCAAACCCGCAAAATGTATTGGTTTGCATTTCTTGAGGCACCATCTTCATCCGGACCTGAAGACCGAATATATGATGGAAGAGGACCCACTGGCATTGTGGAATTCCATGAAGAAACAATACAACCAGCAAATATTCGTACTGTCGCCAAAAACACAGCTCGAATGGACCCTCTTATTCTTTCAAGACTTCAAAACTGTGGCAGCTTATAATTCTACTATGCACAAACTTGTCACAAAATTAACATTTTGTAACCATAAAGTTATTGATGCTGAGATGATCGATAAAATATTATGCACCTTCCACCATACAATGAGGATATTGTAGCAACAATAACATCATGCAAATTACCAGAAGTAGTATGGGCTTATTTATGTTCTACTAGAAGTAGAAAACATGATGAACTCTTGATAAAGAATCATAATGCACTTTCTAATGGAAGTCAAGTATTGCCTAAAGCACATGCTAAAGCACAACAAGCTAGCAACAACCGAGGCCATAGAAAGGGCCAAATGAATAAAGGGGGAAATAGAAGAACGACGAAAACAATAAAGGTAAGGGAAAACCACAGTGGAAAGCTAAAGGAATTGATCAAGGAACCTTCCAGAAGTAAGGTCGGGCCAATAAGGCTGCTAACCCTCCTTAGCCATGCTTTAGGTGTGGATGCGTCAGTCATTGTTCGCGTACTTGTCGCACCCCAAAGCATTTTGTGGTACTTTACATGAAATCCACTAGGAGATTCTAGAAGAATCAAGGGAATAAGGTTGAGGCACATTTCACCATTCAACTAGTTGTTGGGCAAAAAGATGAGAAAAATGATGATAATGTCTCTGATCCTACAGTTGAGTTCAAAGAGAACCTTCTCTAAAGTGGAAACTTGCTCATGGATGAAGGTGACCTTCTTGGTGCCGAACTTAAGGAATTCCAGAAGAATAATAATGTTCTCCAGGAGGAGTAATATGCTTTATATGGATATCTGCAGTAGTTTCCTTGTTACCCCTTTATAGTTTAATTAAAAGATATCACATTTTCCTTCATAAAGTCTCATTAAGAGCCTCATTTTATCAGTTTAGTATTTATATTCCTGCATGAACATTTGGTCTACGCTCCTGTTGAGCGATTATCAATTGTAACTCAATAAAGTGTTATGTCAAAGAACATTTGCTTATTTATACTATGCTTGTTCTATATTTTCAATATGTTCCTATTGCAACAAATTGAATTGATTGAATTTATTTCTTTTATATAGAACAATTATATAATATAATGGGGGAGAAGGAAATATGTCTTGTAGATAGTTATACCACAAATTGTATTCTTAGAGAAATTAAATATTTACAGACTTTAACTAAGAAAATTGAAAATATTATGACCATCGCCGGAAGCGATGCACTCATAGTTGGCACTAGAAGAGTCATTGTAGTTCTCTCTATGGGCACTCATGTAATAATTGACAATGCCCTATTATACCCTGAGTCCTGTTATACTCTGTTTAGTTTTAAAGACATTTGTTCTAACGGTTTCCACATCGAAACTGGTAGTGGGGATGGTACTAGATACCTTCTCATGACTAAGTTAAATGGGTCCAATAAACATGTGGTTGAAAAACTTCCTTCCTTCTCCTTCGGGTTATATTATACATATATAAAACCTGAAGTTTATGTTGCGATGAAAACCATACTTAAAGACCCAAAATTTTTTTAAGATTTGGCATGATAGACTGGGTCATCCTGGATTGAATATGATGAGAAGAATATTTAATAATTATGTAGACCACAACATAAAATCTACAAACTTTTCTAAACCTAAAGATTTTGTATGTCCTGCTTGTGCCAAAGAAAAGCTTATAGCTAGACCCTCTTACCTAAAGGTTAGGGCGGAATTCCTAAATTTTCTGGACAAAATTCAGGGTGATATCTATGGACCTATTCAGCCCCTGTCAGACGACTTCAGATATTTCATGGTACTAATAGATGCTTCTACTAGATGGTCCCACTTATGCCTCTTATATACCAGGAATCATGCTTTTGCTAAATTAATTTCCTAAATTATTAAGTTAAGAGCCTCCTTTCTAGAAGAAAGGATCAAGTATATTCGAATAGACAATGTTTGTTAGTTTACCTCAAAAGCATTTAATGATTATTGTATGGCTCTAGGCATTAATGTTGAGCATTCTATACCTCATGTCCACACTCAAAATGGCCTCGAAGAGTCATTAATTAAAAGAATAAAACTTATTGATATGCCACTTTGCAGAATTATAGGCTTCCCACCAGCTGTTGGGGCCACACAGCTGTTGGTTGAAGAAGCTCAACCTGGTGTTGAGAAAATTTCTGAAGTGAACAATCCTAGAGATGGTAATGTCCTTGAAGTGACCCACCCTGAAGATGATAATCCCGGTATACATTTGCACGCACAATCTAACGCTGGGAAGTCGGAACACCCAGACTCCATTGTTTTGGGAAATTACGAGGAGCTGCAAGAAATAAATGAAGAAATATCCACCAATTATGTGGATTCAGGATACTTATATAAAATAAAGACTACAATTATCAACATTTATTTTGCCTCTAAAATTGCTAAAACTTTTGAACTGTATCTAGAACCAAATTCCAAGGCAGAATGTCATAAGCGCTCAAATTGGGTCAAATGAAAATAAGCAATTGATGTAGAATTGCGCTCGCTTAAGAAAAGGAAAGTTTTTGGTCTAGTTGACAAAAACACCTACTAAAGTGTTCCCTGTAGGATTGTAGCACAAGGGTGATGACAAAACACCGGAAGAGAAATGAAAATAACCAGGTGATGAGATATAAATGGAGGCTTGTAGCACAAGGGTCCACGCAAAGACCTGGCATCGATTATGATGAAACATATTCTCCTGTAATGAGTGGAAAAACATTCTGATATATAATATTAATGGCAACAAGCTTAAATTTAACCATGTAGTTGATAGATGTAGTGACCACATATTTATATGGGTCAATGGATACGAATATTTACAGATATCGCTAAAGGTGTCAAAGTTCTGGATCCTAATAATCGCAACATGCATAGCGTCAAATTGCAGATATCGCTATACGGATTAAAATAATTGGGAAGGATGTGGCACAACCGACTTAGTGAATTTCTCCTGAAGAAGAGATATTCAAATAATATTGATTATCCCTATGTTTTCATAAAGAAATCCATTATGTCGATAATCTAAATATCATCAGAACCATAGAGAAGATAAAAGAAGCCAGTGCTTACCTCACAACGGAGTTTGAGATGAAAGATTTGGGCAAAACCAAATTTTTCTTAGGACTGCAGCTTAGGCATTTCCCAGAATGAATTTTTGTACACCAATCTGTCTATACTAAGAAGGTATTGAAAAGATTTAATATGGATAAATCTCATCCGTTAAATACCCCTATGGTTGTACGATCTCTTGAAGCGGATAAAGACCCATTTAGATCAAGGATGGAAAATAAGAAAGTCTTAAGATCTAAAGTCCCATATTTAAGTTATATTGGTGCACTTATGTATCTCGCGAATTCGTAGTAAATTTGCTAGCAAGACACAGTGCAAACCCAACCAGAAGACTTTGGGCTGGTGTCAAAACTTTACTCAAATACCTCCAAGGTTCCCAAGATCTTGGTTTATTTTACCGGAAGAACCTAGACTTAGCCATGGTGGGATATATGGATACTGGCTATCTGTTTGATCCCCACAGTGCCATATCTTAGACTGGTTTCATGTTTCTCTGCGGTGGTTCAACCATTTTTTATGGTCTTTTAAGCAGACCTTGGTAGCTACTTCTACCAATCACTCAAAAATTATAGATTTGTGCGAAGCCTCATGTGAGTGTGCTTGGATAAGACGTGTAATTAACCATATCCAGAAGTCATGTGGTCTTAATACCGTCGATACCCCTACCATTATTTATAAAGATAATGCTACTTGTGTTGCACAAATGCAAATGGGTTATGTAAAGAGCAATATCATAAAGCATATTGCCCCTAAATATTTCTATCCTCATGAACTCCAGAAGAATGGTGAGTTAAAGATAATGCAAAGTAAATTATATAAAAATCTAGCAGATTTGTTCACAAAATCTTGGGCAAAGTCTACTTTCCAAATATGCATTAACGACATTAGAATGATGTGACTTAGAGATTTGTAGACTTCAGGGGGAGTGAATCCTTGAACCATGACCCCTTTTGCATGATTCTAAATATCATATTTTATATCCTGAAGATTGTAAGTTGTACTCTTTTCCCTTAGTGAGTTTTTCTGAAGTTTCTCATATAAAGGTTTTTAATGAGGCAACTAGTGTAACATGGAGTGCGAGTGCAATGTACTCTTTTCTGCATCCCTTTTGTCCATTGGGTTTTTGGGAGGAGATTTAAATGAGACATATGCATTATGTGGTATTCGTCCAAGGGGGAGTGTTATGAAACATATAGAATCCTGGTCTATATTTGGAAGGATTCTATCTATTAGTGGGCGAATCTGAACTCATCTCCATGATGTCTTTTCTATATATTGAGCATTGCCTTGTATAGAAAAATCAATCTAATAAAGAGAAAGATTTGCCCCCTATACTTTCGTGTGTGCTCTGTGTTTTGCTCGTGTGTTCGTGTGGGCGTGTTGTTGATTGGTGTGGGTGAATGACTATGTTTCACAATAGACGTAACATGTTTCATGGGGTAATATATCACCATAATTTGCTCATTTCGGCCTGAGTTCTCATTGTTCAGTTTAGGAATTCATGGAGTTGGGCTGTGGATTTTGGGTTCTGGCTACTACTTACGACTAGGGGAGAGGGGGAATTAGACTATTCATTTCACATTCGGCGGATTGCTTTCGGTGGCATTTGCGTGATGGGCTGGGCCTTGCATGCAGCAGAGCCGTGCTACACCGGGCTAATGACGAAAGGGTCACCTCCGAAAGAAAAGAGAAGAACAAACATGACATTGATCCTAACCAAGTTTCAAAATTCTACTGAAATTTCACCGAAATCTCGGATTTCGGCCGCCTCAAGATTCATAATTTCGGTGGAGTAAAACAAATTGAAAAAAATTCAAATTGCTATAGTAATTTGAGTTTTTTTTATTGGATTTCAACTTATTTAGACTAGATTTGGGTCAATACCTCTTAAAAATGTCATCTTTCATGAAAAATTGTTGAAAAACCGAAGTTTTAAGATGTTTTATAAAAATAACAAAATCGTTGTCATATTTTTTTTTAAATGTACAAGCTTGATCATGCTTTAAAAAATTTATGGCACTATCTTTAGTAGTTTAGAATCATACATAAAATTTTCCAAAAGAATTTAACTTAATTTGTTATCCTTAAAAAATCAAAAACAAAAGAAACATAAATGAGACAGTAACCTTGTCATAATTTTATAAATTCGCTCGAGTGTGATCATGATCCACAATTTTTAAGAGAGCTTAAGAATTTTCTCAACACCCTTCTCTAAAAGTTTCAACGATTATAAACCTATTTTGGTTTCTCATTCAAATCTATTGACGGAAATACATGTACTCAGCCATTTTATCAGGAATTCAGGACAGCAACATTGCTAAATTTTTTAAAAATTCCTCAAGCTTGATTATCATCTGAAAATTTTATAGGAACATTAGTGATATATCATGACCATCCACAAAAAATTTCAAAATTTTATTGCATTAGTGATATCTTGATCCATCATCCATGTATGTTGAAAAACTTGGATTATGCCATCTGCTTGTGTTAGCATAAAGTGATACCATATAAGTGTATCATGTACATGTTTTAGCATAAAGCTTGGATTATGCCATGGACATGTTTTAGCATAAAATGATTATGCTCAATGCTAGTGCTCACAAAAATACCAAAATTATGCCATGTGCATGTCTTAGCATAAAATGATGTTACTGCCATCTAACTCCCATGTGGTGCTATAGTGCACTGACCGAGCTTAGTGTTCTTAGTCCCTTTGCTCACTCCTCTAGTCATGTTCACCTTGTTCTGATCAGCAGCAACAAGAAACTCGGCAAGATTTACCGAGGCCTCGGCAAGTTGAACCGAGATTTTGCAGCCAGCCCAACTCGGTCAGCAACTTTGCTTTCTTCATTTTGGTTTGTTCCTGGTTCATTTTTGTGCCTAGTTTGGTTATGTAGTGTGTGTTAGTGGCTACTTCGGTTATGTAGGGTGTATTACCGGCAAGCATGTGTTAGTGTGTGTTATGTAGTTTGGTTATGAGCACTTTATGTATGAGTATGATCACTTAAGCAGCAATAATGCATGCATATATATGTATGTGCTGAGCATGCATATAGTAGCACTATCAGATGATGAGCATGCATGTAGTTTGGTTAGAATTCACATTGTGGTCATGGCGGTCGTGGGCTCGAACCCCAATTGCCACACATTTGTTTTCTCATTTTATAAATTTACCTTTAGCCTAAAGCCTTAGACTAACTCGTCGAGCTGAAATTCATGCCATGCATCATGGTTAAATGTTTTTCTAGCCTCAGTAGACCATTTCAGTAGACCTATGTTATGCTCTATTCAAGCTAGCTTCACTGTTGGATTTTTATAAAATTATACAAACTTGATTATGCTTTAAAAATTTATGATACTATATTTAGCAGTCTAGAATGACACAGAAATTTTTTCAAAAGAATTGAACTTCATTTGTTATCTTTGAAAAATAAAAAACAGAAGGAGCATAAATGAGATTGTACCCTTATCAGAATTTTATAAATTTGCTCGAGTGTGATCATAATCTAAAATTTTGATGAGAGCTTAAGCATTGCCTTAGAACATTTTCCTAAAAATTATAAACCTGTTTTGTTTACTCAATAAAAAATTCTCCCACCGTAAGGCTTTTGTTTGGAGTTCAGGATAGTTGCACCATTAGAATTTTTAAAAATTCCAGAGGCTTGATTATAATCTAAAAATTTTATGAGAACATCAGCGATGTGTCAGTACCATCCAAAAAAACTCAAAATGTTTTAATGTGGTTTGAACCATTTTTCACTCATTTGAAATTTGCCGGTAAGGCTTTTATCAGGACAGTAGCACTTTCTGAATTTTTAAAAATTTATTCGGCTTGATTATCATATGAAAATTTTATGGAAACATTAGTGATGCGTCAAGACCACCCATGAAAATTTTCTAACGTGGTTTGCACTGTTTTTCATTCGATTTTGGGTGAAATTTCAACTGAAATCTTGGTTTTTCCGATTCAAAAAATTCCTGATTTGAATTTTGCCTTTTGGATTCCATCCAGATTTCGATCGCTTCCGAGATTGATCATAACCTTCTCGACAGAATCGCTTCCTTGCAATAATTTCACAATCTTCTAGGTATATCTAGGTCGATTGATTCATACCACCATGTGCCATAGTGCCATACAAGTGATGCTTTGTTCCTGAAACCTGAATTATTCTTGTATGATTTCCATTTCATTCCCCTGAAACACTACATTGTTGGAACTTCTTGGATCTAGGAATACACCTTTTGGTCGAACTAGCCTTACAAGCTGCATCAGTGAGTGACTGCGAGGAATCATGAAGATCCAAATTTGGGAAAGTTTTTTCAAAATAATATGTTTTTTTAAAAATTTACAGAAATAACATACCAAATCAAAAAATTACAAAAATACCCACCTATCATCGATTGAAATGACGATAAAAACCCGTAACCAATAATGGTACCAGACTACCAGTACTCCTGGCAGCATCAACTTTTCCCGGCCTACGGGGCACGGATGCGGAAATTTCAATGAATGACACCCAATTGGACTACCGCGGACAAAAGGACATTAAATTGGTCCGCCTTTCTCGAAATGGCACCGTGCACTCTAATTTCATCGTGGAATGACATTTTGGGCGTTTTTTGGGTATTGTTTATGTTTTTCCCCCGATTCGCATGGTGACGGGACGAAAATGCCCCTGAGTCGCACCGTGCTTAGCTGGTTGAACCACTTGGGCCGGCTCGTGCTCGTCCATTGGCTGGCTAGCACGCTCTAGGGTTCGAAGCTGGGCGGCGACGGAGGCGAACGCAGCGCCAGCGACATCTGCAGGTTTCGTCGGCATTGACTTCGGCGGCATTGACACCGGCTCCCCGTCTAGTAAGCTTGTTCCCCCCCTTTCGTTTTTGCGGATTCCGTTGTGCCCGATTATGATGTGGAGTAGATGTCGCATTCCTCTAGCTTCGATTCTAGTTGGAAATCGCCTTTGGAGCCTACAGGGTTGCCCTTGATTGTGTGTCCGTATTGCAACATCGAGAATGTGTTGGAGCTGACTGCGAAAACAGAGGCTAACAAGGGGAAGAGGTTCTACAAATGCCCGCGCAACCAAGCTTCGGTGAGTTTTGGGAGTGAGTGTGATGAAATTGTGTTTTGATCGCTAGGTTTCATGAAATTTTGCTTTCATGTATGCAATGAAATTTGTATGCAACCGACCCTGAAATTTTGATTTCATGTATGCAATGAAATTTGTTTTCAGGGTTCGAATGGTTGTAAATTTTTCATGTGGCAAGCCCAGTATGAGGAATACCTTGGAAGAATTGGAGTCGGAAGAGAGTTTGGCAAGCGTGAAGCAAGAAATGACTGAAGGAAGATTTAGAGGAAATCTGAGCGAGATGGCAGAAAGAATAAGGAAAATTGAAGTCTGGGGAAAAACTATTGTATTGTTAGGTTGTGTTAATATAGTTCTTATGATTTTGTTAGTAGTTGTAATGCTTATAAAGTAGCATGCCAATGAATGAGCAAGTATGTAAAATGAACAAGTATGGGGAAATATGTTTGGCATCAATATTATTTGTCAATTATGAGCATCAGTATGTTTGGTATCAGTTTGTTTGGCATCAGTTTGTTTATCAGTGCATGTTCAGTGAAATATGTTTGGCATCAGTGAAATATGGTTGGCATCAGTTTGTTTAACATCAGTTTGTTTGACATGAGTGAAATATATTTGGCATCATTTTGTTTAACATCAATTTGTTTGGCATCAGTGAAATATGTTTGGCATCCGTTTGTTTAACATCAATTGCAGCTACTGATGGTTTTCTCGCACCTGTTTAGGACAATAAATATGGAAAATGCTCAACCCAATTCTTCAATACAAAAAACAGAAAACAATCAAGAGAGAAAATGAACAAATCAAATACCTTCTAGAGTATCAGTCAGAATATCTATTGATATGTAGCCAACCTTTGCTGCTCTCTTCATTAGAAATGTAAGATTGACAAATGATGATGAGATTTGCAGAAAGGATAGCTCAGTAATTAAAAATGATAATAGTGTAATAGGACATACGTTTGCCACCCTGAACATCACCAAAGGAACTAATATCGAATCTTCCAGAAAACTTTCCTCCTTTAACATCATTGTTTGGCATCAGTGAAATATGTTTGGCATCATTTTGTTTGGCATCAGTTGGTTTAACATCCAGAATTGCATACAAATGGTATAGCATCCAGAATTGCATCCAGAATTTAGCATGCAGTTGTAGCATCCACAAATGGTATAGCATCGAGAATTTTTCTTCCAGAATTTATCATCTAGTGGTAGCATCCACAAATGGTATAGCATCCAGAATTTATCATCCAGAATTGCATCCAGAATATAGCATCTACTTGAATATAGCATCCAGAATTGCATACAAAAGGTGTATCATCATCCAGAATTGCATCCAGAAATGGTCTAGCAACATGCTAAAGCTAATGTTTGCCGAGCAACATGCAAAAGTACATTTTGATTACACCCATTTTGCGGACTGAAAAGAAGACCACTTGGACTCTGGTTTTTCTTTGGAGTCAGCTTTTTGGCTGTGGTCTGGCTAGTCCCCTCTCCAGCAGTATTGCTCATTGCCATTTGCCTGCACCAAGTAGGACGGGTACATTATTGGGACAGAGGTGTCACATTGTCAAGAAAGCAAGATTATACCTCGTCGGTGTGGAAATGGTATTGTTGGTCCCTTCTCCACCAGCACGGCTGAATGGCACCTTCCTTGCAACTGATCTTTCTTTTCTTTGAGGAGTGGTACACTCTTTTTGTTTAGGGCCACTCTTGGATCTGCTTTTCCTGCAAATACATATACACAAGTTCAGGGTTTATGAAATATCAATTGGTCTATCAATTGTGACAGATTATCAGGTGCAAGTACCTCTTTCTGGTCCCATTTAAGGAACACTTGGAGCTAGTCTGCCTGTGACCCAATTCACCACAACCCTTACACTTGACCTGCCATTTTCCCTTACCCTTGGCCTTTCCTTTCTCAAGACAACCTACAATCCTTTTCTTTCTATGCCTGCCTGCTGACCTCTTTGCATTTGGTGGCAGCACCCTTGACCCAAGGTCCACAGAGGGCCATTGTGACCTGTCAGTCAATGGTGGAATGATACCTGCATATGCAAGCCTGAATGATCTCACAGAGAAGTAAGGGTGCACATAGTCCTCCATATTGAAGTTTCTAATAGTACTTATGAATGCCAAAGCATGTGGACAGGGTTTTCCTGAGACCTGCCACTCCCTGCATGTGCACTCATGCTTATCAAGATGCACCACATGTCTCACCACTTCAAGTTCCTCATTGACCTCACTGACTTCAGCTATGTTCTTGCCAGCAGTGGTGACCATCAACCTGTCCAGATGCCTTGTCATTGCATTAAGCTGATGAATAACACCAGGGAGCATGACACCTTCAAGTTTTTCTCCTAACCTCCTCCTCCTATCATATAGCTGCATAGTTTTCTTTCTTATTGCATCAGCTAGTTCAGTCGCAGGTAGGTCCTTCAGCTCCTTCACCCAGCTGTTCCAACACTCAGCTAGATTATTTGTGATATAGTCACACTTGGTCTCCTCTGAAAACCTACTTCTCATCCACAACAGGTTGTGATACCTACGTAACCATGGCCCAACATCAGGGCATGCTTCATGTATTTTGCCGATGTAATGGTCAAACCTGTCTGCCCTAAAAGCCCTAGCAGCAGGGTACATATTTGCATAGATTGGGCCTTGGAATTTTTTAACGAAATTATCCATGAGGTGTCTGAAGCACTCTCTATGCTCTGCCCAGGGAAACACATGCTTAATTGCATTTTCTAAACCCTTGCAGGCATCTGAACTTATTGCCAAATGTGGTGGACTGCCTATGGCTTTTTCCAATTGTTGCATGAACCAGGTCCAATTATCTATGGTCTCTGCATCAAACAACCCAAATGCTAGTGGAAACATCCAATTATGGCCATCTAAAGCTGTAGCCGAAGGAAGATGTCCATTCCATCTCCCATTAAGTGCAGTGGAATCTATGCTAATGTATGGTCTACACCCATTCAGAAACCCATCTATGCTAGGCTTAAAACAACAGAAAAACCTATGAAAGTACATGTTCTCTCCATCATGTTGTACATCTATTTCGACTACACTTCCAGGACTTCTAAGTTCTACCTCTGCCTTGAACTTACAAAGCATCTCAAAGCTGTTCTCCCATGAACCAAAAATAATGTCCATAGCTTTCTGCCTACCAAGCCACACTGTGTTGTAAGTTAAATTTGCATAGTACTTACTGTCTAACACAGATTTCAGTTCACTTGCTCCCATATTTGGATGTTCCTTCAAAATTGGGATTGCCTTCTCTGCTATCCACTTGTATGAAGCCATCCTTGTGCTTACTCTCCCTGTAGATGCACACACGTGGTCAAACTTATTCACTGTCACCTGCATATAAAACAACTCATGGTTAACCACAAAAATGACAACATTAATATGAACAAAAAGAACTCCAAACAAATTAAAATTTATACCCGAATAGACTTTCCATCACGCATCAACCTTGCTACAATAGCCCATTTACACCCCTTTGCTTTGCAGTAACCCCTGTACCTAACTGACTCGACCTTCTTTGTGGCTACCTCAAATTGATTCACAATTGCATGTTGCCTCAGAGCCATTTTAAACTCATACATAGATCCATACGTGCTCCCCTCTGCCATTGGAGGATTTTCCTTGTCGTAGTGAACACAAGCCTCACCGGCACGACATCCGGAATTCTGATGTCATTTGTCTCATTGTCATCAGCAGCAGTGAAAGGTGACGTAGCCCTGGCATTGTCATCACCATGTCCTTGCTCTGCATCTCCTTCCACCCCATGTCCTTGCTCTGCATCTCCTTCCACCCCATGTCCTCGAACACAATCTTCTTCCCACTCAAGACTAAAACCCAACATCTCATAGATGGCATCTTCCCCAGCAACTGGATTATTACTGCCTATGTATATATCTGGATTGTTCATGACACAAAGCTTATCCCAATCGAGCGGCAATGTAGATTTATCATGTCCACGTGCCACACTTCCTCGGTGGCTACAAGAACCCCCCACGCTATTGACTACCTCGCTCGACCGTGAGTTAGTACCACAAGTACTACTTGCAGCACCACCAGGATCGATCGGAACAACAAAAACACAAGCAAAACAAACACAAAATATGCCTGTTAGGTACAAGACCTAACAGAAATTTCTCCATATATCCACTTGCAGCACCAGGATCGATCGTAACAACAAAAAAAACACAAGTAAAACAAACACAAATGCCTGTTAGGTACAAGACCTCACAGAAATTTGTCCATGTATCAACTATTCGCGCCAATCCCGGTATCCCCATTCACGAACCCTAACCCCTAACCCAACCGAGGGAAATTTGAATAGCAGCTTACCTACGACCGCCGCTGCACGCTTCCATTCCGCCGACGTCAATGCCGACTGGCGGTGCCTTCTCCGCCATCGCCGTCGCCGCAGCGGAACCCTAGCGCGTGCTAGCCAGCCAATGGACGAGCACGAGCCGGTCCAAGTGGTTCAACCAGCTAAGCACGGTGCGACTCAGGGGCATTTTCGTCCCGTCACCATGCGAATCGGGGGAAAAACATAAACAATACCCAGAAAACGCCCAAAATGTCATTCCACGATGAAATTAGAGTGCACGGTGCCATTTCGAAAAAGGCGGACCAATTTAATATCCTTTTGTCCGCGGCAGTCCAATTCGGTGTCATTCATTGAAATTTCCCGGCACGGATGGTGCTCTGGCTCTGCTCCCTGTTGGCTTCTTAAGTGAGGGAGGCAAGGACGACGACTCACGCGATTGCGTGCGTGCCTGCGGCCGCACAAAAAAAGGGAGGTTATTTTGGCGCGTAATTCCTTGTGACGTACAGATGTTGCTCACATGGACTGCACCGTGGATGTCATACATGGATGAGCAGCAGAAGATGAAGAGGCTACGACGAGGGCGTCCTCGTCGCGACAACGGACAATGTCGCCCAAGCCGCTACGGAACATGACAGCGTAGCATGGATTAGACCAGTCGTCACCAGATAAGCCGATAAGCATAGACTTTTGGTTTTGGAGCGCCCAAAACAGCACCTGGGAATCCTATTCCTGAGAGAAAATGGCGGCACATGGCAGCAAACGTGCGTGCAACGCGTTACCAGAAAGAGGTGCTGTCCAGAAGCAAGATACCAAGCACACATTTACAACTGTGCAAGACACGTCGATCTACTGGACTGGACAAATGGCGATATCATTGATTGCAGAGCAAGTGTCCTCACAGTCACCAGCACCAGACAAATATATACTACTTGGTGTACAAAATGTCAGGAGGGGGGGGGGGGGAATCATCAAGATGACGAGAGACATGATATGTTATAAGATATAAATAAATGATAGATAATAATTACTTACTCGTTTGTTTGTTTCAGAATTTATACAGTTCATGGTAAGAGAAAATACATAGAAAACCTCTAAAACAGCCAGAGATGCTCGCAGTGAATTTTAAAGGTAGATGATGGCCGTGCAGGACCTACAGGATGCTGTGGACGTCATCACTTTTCTTGTCTTATGATAAAAAATTTTCTTCGAAGGGCGCTCCCTACTCGGTAGCTCCTTTCGACCTGTGGGAGCGTGATAGGTGACACGTGTTGCATATCCTTGTTTCGATGGTTGAGGATAGAGTTATTTTTGCAATTGTGTTCGGGAGGGAGGTTAGATTTGCAACAACAACAAAAGTTTATCGTGAGGATAGAAAAGTAATAATTTCAGTTAGTGGGCCGCTAAACAAACATGGCTTATGCGTGTGTTCCAGGAAAAGACTTGCTGCACACTTTTTTTTTTTTTCCTTTTCAAGTCCCTTCCGAATGAACCTGCAAATATAACCCCTTTCTCGATCGTAGAAATACCGGTAGGTGACATGTGGCACCACCGTGCGGTACCCGTGGCAGGAGAGGATACCTGGTACTTGAGTTCGGCAAGAGGGGATTTGTGATGCTCGACCACTGCTGCGGGATGAGAGCGCGATAGGTGACACACGTCGCCTTTCAGTACTTCTGATATTGAGTTATACACTAGATTTGAATTTTCATTGGAGAGAAAGCTAAAAATGAAAAAAAAAATGTGCACAAAGCAGAAAAAAAGAGACAGGCTATCGTGCTCCAGTTTGTGCTTGTGTCAGAACTGTAGAAACAGATTAAAACGAATAATGCACTCCAAAAGGGAAATGATTACGTGCAAGCAGCGAAGTACACCTGACGGCTGACGATGCAAAGTTTTGAAATTTGAAATGAAGAACTGGAGTCCACGAATGAGTAGAAGTGGCAGGAATTTCGCTGCACAAAAGTATAAATGCAGTGACTTCCAGTGGGACAAAATTGAACGAACGCACTCAGGATTAACCATTTTCTTTCGACCCCAATTTTCGACTAGCCGACGGTATAGAAATTTATAAAAAGTTGAACAAAATTTGAGAAAAACTAAAGGGTTTCGAAAGTCAAATAAATTTGAAATTTGGTCGAACAACCGAACGAAAAGGTCAAATTTCGCTCGAAAAGCTTCAAATTTTGCTCAAAAAGATGAGAGCTTTTCTCAAAAATTGGCAACGGGTTAAAAAAATTTGAGGAAAAATGTAAAAAAAATGTTGTAAAATTTGCAAAATACCAAAAAATAGAAAATATGTTAGAAATATATAAAAAATATAAAAAACACAAAAAAAATTCCAGCATGAACTTCGTAAATATAAAAAAAATTTCAGCATAACCTTTGCTATATTTAAGATAATTGAAAGTTGTCACGTGTCAATACAAGTGCAAAAATAGGTATTCATATAATCACATAAAATTCAACATAAATTTAAAATGTAAGAATAGTAATGAAACAAGAAGTTTTGGTAGTTCATGCATGTATAGAACGAAAAGTAATTTTTTCAATATTAGATAAAATTAACATATTAAAATATACCATAGCTAGATAATTTTTGTGTATACAAATATCGCTACTTAACAAATAGTACTATTTTCGAGTGTAATTCATTTCTACTAAATATACTTCAACAAATATTGCTACCAAATATAATTAAATAAATATTGGTACTAAATATACTTGAATAAATATTGCTACTAAATATACTTCAATAAATATTGCTGCTTGATATAATTGAACAAATATTGTTACTTGGCATACTTCAACAAATATTGATACTTGACACACTTGAACAAATATTGCTACTAAATATAATTAAATAAATATTGTTACTAAATATATTGAAGTAAATATTACGACTTGACATACTTAAACAAATATTGTTACTAAAGATACTTCTATTTTTTTTATTTTTCTAATTTCTACATTTTGAATGGCTCAAAAACAACTCAAAGTAAATATTACGACTTGACATACTTAAACAAATATTGTTACTAAAGATACTTCTATTTTTTTATTTTTCTAATTTCTACATTTTGAATGGCTCAAAAATAACTCCAAACTTTATTTTTTTTAAAAAAAGAAATATTCACGCCAGAATTTTTTTTGGATAATTCTTTTTATTTTTTAAAAAAATTTAAATTAAATTTAAACAGTAAATCAAATAAAATTCTTTTTGAGATAAGACGATAAAGACAAATTACTCGAAATTCGAACGAATTTCTCAAGAACTTAAACCCTGAACACGCCCCTGCCCGAGCAGACAGCGCGGGGCAGTATCCCTCGGTATCAGTGCCGAAGAGGAGCATCCGAAGCAAAATGCACAGCGAAAGAAGAAGAAATAGACAAAAACCGACAAGCTTCACGTTTTGGATTGATGGCGCTCGGGCATCCGGCACCGGGCGAGACCCCGACGGCATTTACGCCCAGCAACCAACCGGTACACTACTGGTAGCACAACTCTGAACGGCACATCGGGTCCGTGACAGAGGGGTGAGCGGCCAAGGGTTCGTATGGTTCAAGATTAAAGAGAGTGGATAGAACAGTGTCATCTAGTCTGATAGAGATTAAGTCATCCAATCTCATATTTGATTGGACGGATAAGAAATGGATGAGATGAACCAATTTTTTGTTTAGTTTCAGAGATAAAGTTGGATAAGATACGATTTGGTTGGTGGACAAGGTGAGAATTCAAATTTGATCGGTGAGACAAAAGTTGAATGGTGGATAGAATTAAAGTTGGATGGGATGAGAGTTGAATGACCTCATCAACCCATCTATCCAAGCAAACAATAGAATGGATGAAAAAAAATAGATGAGACCATCCTATCCATTCCGAAGAACCAAACACATTCTAATTGGACAGCATGTGCATCTCCTGTGGACTTTCTAGTTGTAGGGAGCATTTGCTTGGACAAGTTTTGCATTGCTCCTAATGGAGTATTTTATACGTCAGTCAGTCTTTCTGCCTTGATATGTTTTAGTTAAGTGGTATTAAAGTCGATAATGTCCTAGTTTTACCAACCAGTAGGCACATTTGTTTAAGTAAAATCTCTTACTGCCCCCTTTACTGTTTGATCGATTTGCTATCAGTTTGAACAAACCTTTTATTATTATATTTATATAAAGTTGATAGAATTGGAGGCTGCTAAGTGTGACGTGTTGTGCCGTTTTTTTGCAAAAAAAAACTCTACAAATTTTAAAATTAAAAGCACTTTTAAAGAAAAACATGTTTTCCTAAAATCACGGTTACAGAAATTATGTTTATATCATTCGAGCACCTCTTTAGCGAGAAAACTCTCGTGTTTCCAGATATTTCACAAAAGAGTCACGTGCCCTCTAGCAATCTTACATAATAGCCCTTGAGATCCAAAAAATTACGAAAAGATTCTCCGTGATCTTACACAAAGACCCTAGAGTCCCAAAAATATATCATATCCTGCCCAGAGCGGCAAAACGAGCGAACCTATCTAGTATTCGCAAGTACTCCATCTTTTTCTGTCAGAAAGGGAAACCCACAGTGTTAATTTCCGGCCCCTCCATGACAACGCAATGAAGCATAGAACAGTCGTTGCTTTCAGCTCAGAGAATTCTGTAACGTGTACGCAAGTCATAAACCACGCACACAACATTAGACCTACTCTTCACAGCTCCTAATAATAGTTTTCTTATGGACCAGAGAGAAGTACAACAAAGATCTCATTATTAGATGGGCGAGGAGCTGAAATGGGCCAGACTGACAGCCTCATTTGATCATTTCCTTCTTAACCTCCTCCGCTTTAGCCAACAATGCACATCATTTACGGTCAAAAGGGCGAAAGGGCATTCTTATCAACTTCCATTAGCTTAAACTTCTAAATCTGACAACTATTTGAGATACAAACCACAGCCGCATTTTCAAATGTTGCTTGCCCCACATTTATTATAAGGTTATTTCCATCTGTTAATTAGTAATTACTCCATCAACAACAGGAAGGTTGATATGGCAGCAACTAACCCAAGGAGACATACCCACGTATTTCATTAGTACAAATTTTACATTGTAAAATATCTATGACCGGATTAAATATAAGCATTTCAAACGTAAGAAATATCATAAATGATGGGTGTTCATTTCGGCTAACTTTACTCTTCAGAAAGAATATTATGTATTAGTTGCGATATGACTCGGTTCTGATTGAACTCATTTAAGTGCTGTATTATAAAAGATACCAAATACATGGAGTCAGCGTACCACCAACCGCAGCAAATTAAACCTCCAAGCAACAACTAGCATATCGCTATCCAAGACCTTCATAATTAATAATAGCACTTGGCCTAACTTATGCATTATCTTTTTTTGTTTAGAATACACCGTTTCATTAGCAGACTGTATGAATAACAAGGTAAACGAAACTGAATAATAACCGTCTCTGAATAAAGGAGGAGACAAGTTTCAGTTAGAGCATCCACAGTGTGACCACTTTTTGGCCCCTTAAGAAGAGAGGTCTTGGGAGGCTGCCTCCAAACACTGCGCACGACAGCCTCCAAGCAAATTTGCTTGGCGTTGCCTGGAGGCAGCCCCTAAGCAATAAAAAACTTGCATGGCCTCACCTGTTAGTTGGAATGGATGGTAGTTGGAGTAGAGATGGAGATAGATGGTAGTTGGACTAGGGAATATTTCTAATTTTTCAATTATAGTGGTGGACTCCGCGTCTTAGAGGCAGTAGTACCCTCTGTACACTGCAGAAAATTGTGCTAGATTTAGAGGCTGCCTGTGGGTCCTAGCTCAGCTTAGAGGCTATCCAAACTCTGAACATTGTGGATGCCCTTATGCAAGCTTCTTTCTTTTGTGCTAGATTTAGAGGCTGCCTGTGGGTCCTAGCTCAGCTTAGAGGCTATCCAAACTCTGAACATTGTGGATGCCCTTATGCAAGCTTCTTTCTTCAAACCAAACGGAGCCAGACATATACTATACTACTGTGCATACCATATGCCAATGTTGTAGTCTAACCATCCTCAGCTAACTATACCATTGTGTTTGACAGTGATGGTAAGAATTTTTAGTACTGATGCAACAAATACAAAGAATGGCAGCTCCAGACTTCTCAATTCCGATCAACCAAATAAAATAAAGAAATTGAATCATCTAGATAAGGATGGAGGCGTGCCGATCATCAGCAGATTTTATAATAGAGCAACGAAAGAAACTACTGGTGATGCAATTAGCACAGCAGCAGCATACGGAAATATCCATAATGGTGATTTTGCATGGGCTGGATAGGGAAATGCAGTAAGCTAAGGAACACAGAATATGAGATTAGAAGCAAGAAAGCAGTAAACATGTTCATCAAGTTCCATCTCACATCACATTGGCGGAGGATTGCCGAACCTCCTCCTGAGTGCTGACATGACGCTCCTCATCCTACTATTCGCCTGAGCAGCAGAAGATTGCGCACCAGCAGCATTAGTGGGAATGTCCATGGCTGCCATCTGATCAGACAGCTCTGTAACCTGCGTTTGGGCAGTCTCCTGGGCACCATTTTCACTTGCACTCCCTGCATCATGCTCCAACACGATATCCAAGCTGATCGAGAACGACTCCCCCCTGGCCAACTTCAGGTGCTCAACACATTCATATGATACTCCTCGGCATCTCTTCAACTTCACCTTGACCAAACTGGGGCAGCCCCCATTCAGTGCCCCCATCCCACGGTCTGAGACTGGGCATCCCTTGATGCAAAGCTTCTTGAGTGCAGCACAGCGCTCAGCCAGGCAAATGATCTCATCATCCCCCGCAGTCTCGCACCCACAAAGTGCGAGACGCTCCAACACACGGCAGTGCTCACCAAGCATCCGGAGGCTCTGCACCGTGGGATTGACCCCAATCAAGACGAGCTCCTGCAGCTCCGGGCAACCACGTGCCACGGCCATGAGTCCATGATCTCCGATCCGGTTTGTGCGCCAACCATCGATGTGTAGCTTGCGGAGTTTGTGGCACTTCTCTGCAACACTGATTATGCCTGCGTCAGTGCATTCAGGGGTCTTGACAAGGAACAGCACCTCCAGATTCGTGCATGCCGAGACGGCAGCGAGGCCGCGGTCGCCGACCTGAAGTTTCTCAAGGTGGAGCTCAACAAGGCCCGGAGCACGCGCGGCGATGACCTCCAATGGCAGGTCCCAGGCGCCGGAGCACCGCAAGATCTTGAGGGAGCGGAGGTTCGGCGAGGACGCAACCAGCGGCACGAAGCAGAGGGCGCTGTACAGATCCTTGAGGCACACCGACCGCAGCGACGAGGCGGGCGGGAACAGGATCTCCTCGGTGATGGCGGTCGCGGCGCCGGCCGTGTCTGGGAGACCGCGGAGGCGCTTGACGGAGAGGTCCTCGAGGAGGGGGCACGACCGGAGCACGGCCACGAAGGCCTTGGGCCCGAAGGTGCAGGACGCGACGGAGAGCTTGCGGAGCACCGGCGCGGCGGCGGCGAGGGACGCGAGCCCGGCGTCGGATAGCTGCCTGAGCCCCCGGAGCTTGAGCCTGGCGAGGCGTTGGGAGGGCAACGCGGCGGCCACGGCCGCAGCGCCGTCGTCGGAGAGGCTGTCGGCTCCTGAGCCGCGGGCACAGCGGAGCGCGAGCTTCGTGACGGCCGTGAACCGCGCGAACATCCTCGGCGCGGAGTAGCCCAGCGCGGCGCGCGCGTCGAGGGAGAGGCGGTGGCGAGTGGCAGCGTCGACCTCCTTCCATCGCGCGCAGGTGAGGGAGCACGCGTTGCGGTCGGCGGGGGAGAGCGACGCGAAAACGAGCGTGAGGATCTCGTCGGGCAGGTCCTGCGTATGGTCGCGCGCGGGCGGAGGCGCCACGAAGGGGGTGCTGCTGCTGCTGCTCCCACTCCCCGGCACGGGGGGCATGGGCATCGGCGGCGCCATGGAGGAGAGCGACCTGCGGCGCGGCGGGGAGGAGGGGCTGGACCTGGTGAGAGAGGAGGAGGAGGGGGATTGGCCCATGCTAGGACGCTATCCCCGGGATGGGTGGGGAGGCGCTGGCCATGCGGGTGGATGCGATGGATCTGCCGATCCGGAGCAGCGCGGTGGGGAGACGAGGATGGGAGGAGATGGGGAAAGTATGCGTGAGCGAGAGCAACGGGGAGGAGGGCGTTTTTCAGGGGTGTGTGCGGTAGGAAGCCAACGTTTTTTTGGCCGCTTAGTTTTTTTTTTTCCAAGTTAACTCTCGTGGTAATATAATTATAAAAATAATTTTATTCTCTACCATAGAAATATTGATATAACCATCGAAATAACCAAATTAATCTCTTAATTAACCACTTTACTCGCATTACTTAATTAAATCAATTAATTAAGTGGCTTACCTAACATATCCAGCCATGGATGCTTGGAAGCACAGTCGAGCTCCTGTTGCGCGGTAGGTGCTACTGTGCAGTGGAAGCACGACAAACAATGCGTGTCATCTATTGTGTCTTTCGTGGTTGGCGGAAAGAGGGTTATTTTTGCAGATTTGTTTGTACGGAACAAATTGACGACAATTAATATGTCATATTCTACTTTTCGGCCACATCCTCATTAATAAAAAGAGCTTATCAATAAAGATAAAGCACAAGGCCCATTATTTAGTTACGACTTCAACCAGAGTTATATTTAGTCACGAGAAAAAACTCCCTACTAGTTCGGAGATAAGGTATGTTCTATTTACCCCGACCAGCTATGTATGTATTGGTCAGGGATAGCTTATTCAGTTGCCTTAACCAGCAAATTAGTCGAGCATTGAATAGTCTTCACCCCGACCTGATAATAATTCGGAGAGGCAGTTACCCCTACAAAAGGTTAGCGTGCGGAGAATTCTTCCTGACAGATATAGCCATACAAATAATTAATTGAAAGTTACTTCCTACGAAAAACACCTTCCGACGAAAAAACACCTTTTGGTAAGAAGACACATCTTAGAAGATGACAACTTCCAGCCCTTCTCAAGCATATAAATGGTAAGCCTGCGCAAGGATTGAATATCGACGGACAAAGACGAGAGAGAGAGAGAGAGAGAGATAGTAAGAAAAAGTGTACAGTAGTGTTCTAATTATTGTAGCCAATCCACAAGTGTGTACTCTTAATAGGCCACTTGGCTAATAAAGAAGCAATCACATTTCATATTTGTCGGGGGGTCGGGTAATTTCCATAAATTACCTCGGATGCCACCAACGACCAAGCTCGCTCCCGCCCGAGCCACCAGGAGGTCGTTACCCTGGGTTGTCTAAATCAGAGCTTGGAAGGCTACGCGTCGGCGATTCGAGCTCGGGCTCGGTGGGGCGAGAATGCCCACGTACTCAGTCGATTAGAGCTCGAGCTGGGTAAGATGTCAAGCTTCGGTGCGGTCATCGGCCGAGCCTTACGAGGTCTCGGGGTCGGTGGGAATAACCACCGGCGTAACCAGATTGGCAGATTCGTTTCAGTGGGGCGTGGCGGAAGAATAGGATCCACGGTTTGCCCGCGTTTGGGCCGAGGTCAAGCGTCGCGAATAAATGGTCATGAGTTCGATCCTTTGTAAGCTATAAAGGGTCCCCATCGTGAGGGACACATGCAACAACTTGATGGCAGCACAATTTGTAAAACTTCGGACACATTGCAAAGAGTAAGCGAGTGGAGTAGGGCTATTATCTCTTTCTCGAGAGGCCCGAACCAGGGTAAACTCGTGTCCACATTCGTTGGAGATGCAGTGAGCCATTCTTGAGTAATCCTCACGTAAGAAGGGGTCACGGTTGGTCCCTCCACCAAGTAAGCTCGGCGGGGCTGTTCCCCAATCGTCGTATTTGGCCGTCAGAGTGAGGGCGACTTTCCCTTTCGTGAGGAATCCGGGAGAATGTCGAGAATCGAGAACCGCCCGGGAGTCTCGCCCGAGATCGGGGGAAGAGGACAAGCGATTCTTCAACGATGGCGCGCGACGTCCCGCGGCATTAAAGATCAAGAGCAGTTCGAGAGCTTTTCCACTGGAAGCGGCTAACTTTACTGCCGGAAGCGATTCTTTCGCTCCCAACTTCAGCGCCCTCCGGGCGGCGAGATGCGGCCGAGCTCACGATGGTACGGACATCCCGACCTCTCTGAGCTCGACCAGAGGACCGCTTCACGGGAACACCGTGATGTCCCCCTCGCGATCCGTCCAATCGTAACGTCTTCGTTGCGGAAGAGGATAAGAAAGCGGCGAGAACAAATCCGGTGGCGGCGTCTTCACGCTTCTGAAGCGGCCAAAACACTGCGAGGCATCCTGAATCGGGGCCCGACCGGCTTGCGGCCGGCAAGTCGTGGCTTTGGCCCGATAAGCCAGGGCGAAGTTCGTGAAATTTCCGCAGCGTCTGCGAACTCGGGCCGTCTGACGGCGAGCAGGCTCGTCGCCCAGCGTTGGCCGGGAGGCGCCTTCAAGCCAGCCCGCGGTGGTGCGCAACCTCGAGTTTCCTGAGCAGAGTCGACCTAGAAGCCATGGCGCGGCCGTGGCCGGCGACCTCGAGCTCGCCCTGAGACATAAGAGGCGGCGGAGGCCTCCGGAAAAGGGCCTTGAGCAATTCACTGGAGCGCGGCCGGGCGTCAGCGCCGCCACCCACAGATGACTCACGGCCGCTGCAGAGTGGCTGCCTTGGCCTTGGCAAGGCTCGAGAGGGCACCGGAGCAATTCGGGAGCTCCTCGGGACCAGCGGAATGTGAGCCCGCAGACGAGCCGGTAGAACATTCCTCATCGGGCCTCCCGTCTGAGCGTGAGGAGACTCTCTCGCCGGGCCCACTAACCTCGGGCTCGCTGGTGGTGGGGATACGCCAGAGCCGGCGCTTCGTGGTGATCGCCGGCCATGCCGCTTCGTGGTGATCGCCAAGCGATCCGTGTTAGTGCGAAGGCGTTCGCGGCGTCGTTGCGACAAGTGACTGGCGACAAGGTTTAAGCCGGGCCACATCGAGAGGTCGGCGGGACTCGAGAACCAAGCGAGTTTCTCTCGATCTACACCACCCGACCATTTTAGGCTGCGGGGTGATGAAAAGGGTGATAGCCAACTTTACGCCTGATCCTGGGCCGGGCGGCTCGGGCGTGGCTATTCAACGGAGAAGAGAACTCGTCCGGTCACAGGCCCGGTGGCGGCACTCTCGAGCCAACTTCCGGAGGCTGCTCGTCACTTCGAGGAAGGAAGCGCGACCTCAGCGTCGTCTGAGACGGGCGAACCTGCGCTTGATTCGTCGGCGCGCTTCATGCAAGTCGCCAATTCCATCGAGCATCTCGGATGGCGGTCGTCGGGCTTTCAAGTTCGAGTCGAGGAGGCATCGCTTTACTCGGGACCTCGAAATCCACCGGACATCACGGCCAGCGAGTACATTCGCATGGTGGCAGCTATGCCAATGCGAGGGCAGCGTCGATGGAAAAGCGTTCTTTGGGCGAGGAAAATGCCCCTCGGCCCGGGCTCGAAGGGCATCGGTACGGAAGCGTAAGCTCTATCGAGAAAAAAATCAAAAGAAGAAAAAATCCTCTGTCTCGGCATGGTGGCGACTATCGAACAACGGCGACCTCGTGATGCGTATGAGGGCAGAAAGGAAGAGGTCGGCAGGTTCGTGGAACAGCGACCGGGGCGACCAAACGGCGACCAGCGCGGGCGGGCTAGTGCTATTTACGCGCTCCACCAGGCTCATAGGGCATGACCTTGAATTGCGGGGCGTGGGCCTCCCGCTGGAAGCGAGTTCTACAATGGTAAGGGTCCCATGCCCACGCTCCCAGAGGTGGAAGGGGCGTCAAGGAACAAAGCCGGCCAGAAGAGCAAGACAGGCATGGAGTACCAGGCGAGAAATCACATCGTAGTGATATTCCGGGGCTCGCGCCTATGGAGTCGCGTCGGGGAGTTGAAGGAGGCGCGAAGTACTCCGTGTCACTCGGGAAGCCTCTGTCGCGACTCAAGTGGTCGGTGCGATCACCTTCTCCGAGGCAGCGCCTCGGGGATAGCGAAACCCCAAAGGCTTCCGTTGGTGCGTTAGCCCAACAATCTGCAACACCCACGGTGGTCGGGTCCTTGTGGATTGCGGAAGCTCCTAGACCTGATGATATCGCCAAGGTCTTGGGCGAGATCTGAGATCCTCGGCTCAAGATCAAAAACATGGTGGTCCGTTCTACGGAGATAGTGCGAGCGTCGGTCGAGCCACTTGGCGAGATCGTCTGCCCGATTACGTTCGGCGATCAGAGCAGCTTCGACGGAGGCTCATCACGTTAGTGGTCGATTTGAGTCGGCTTACCTAACGCCATCTGGGCCGACCGGTATTCGCCAAATTCATAGCGCCACTCATCGCGGCTACCCGGTGCTTGAAGAGGTCCGGCCGTGGCGTGATCACGATCGAGGAAGCGAGAGCAGCTCTAAAGCTGCGGCGAGAGGCGTTAGACATGATCGGTCGAGCTGCCCAGGCCGAGCAAGCGAGTTCCGGCCAGGCTAGCCTCAGCGGGGAGAAACCAAGGCCATCCGTTGTGCGACACAAAGCGAACAGGTCGTACACGTGGGGAGCTTCCCTAGATCCTAAATAGGAACTCAAGCTCGTGACCTTCCTCTCCAGGAGAGAAGCGCGGACACGTTCGCTGAGGAACATCAGACATGCCGGAGTCCCAAGGTCGTCGAGCACGCAGGCTACTGATTCGGCGACAAAAGCTGTCTTGTGAAGCTCAGCGCTTCTCCCGGAGAAGCAAGCCATCATCCCGAAGAAGGCTGGACAAGCTCCTCAAAGCGGTTTCATTCGGGAGGTTGTCCATTCCGATTGGTTAACCAACGATCATCGTGATGAAGAAAGGAGGCAAGTGGCGCATGTAGCCGATCACGGGGGCTAAATACCGCATGCGAGACAATTTCCGCTACCTCGGATAGACCCGGTTGGTCAGCGCGGCGGCCGACTCACTCGGCGATGAGCTTTACGGGCGCCTACTCAGGCTATCACCGAGATCGGCATATCGCGAGATGGCGAGGAGAAAACTTCCTTCATCATGGTTTGGCACATTACGCTACGACCATGTCCTTCGGTCTAAGGAATCTTGGAGGCGACCTTCCAGCGCCTTATGAGAAAACCTTCGGGCCAAATAGGTGAACTGGAAGTGTATGTAGGCGACATAGTCGTCCAGAGCAAATAGCCTCCGACCATGTATCCAGATCTAGAGGAGACTTTTCATAACCTCAATAAGCATCGAATAAAGTTAAACCACTGAAAAATGTGTGTTCGGGGTCAAAGTAACAAGGTGCTCGGATACATGATCGGCCCACAAGGAATCGGGGCCAACCCGAGAGAAGATAAAAGCCATCGAGAACATCGACCACCGACTTGTACTCGGGAGAGTCGATCCTGGGAGAGAATGGCGGCCTTAGAATCGTTTCATCTGAGGCTCGGAAGCGCGGCCTACCTTTCTTCAAAGGCGCTCGGAAGCACAGCAGTTTCACTTGGAGCGGATGAAAGCGAGCCGCTCTTTCAAGAGCTTAAAGCGTATTTGTCAAGACCCCGGTCTTGACCACGCCCAGTAGGAAGGTCCTCTTGCTTTACAGCGCCCACGCCCATGCAGTAGCGCCGTCATCCGATAGAAACGGGGCGAAGTCTGGCGCCGATCTACTACATCGGCCAGAGTCTTTGCCGCGGACCAAGGAAGCGTTACGAGGTCGAAGCTCCTTTATGCTCCTCGTGGCCTCGAAGAAATTAAGACACTACTTCCGGGCACACAAAATACAAGTCGAGCCAACTTCCGTGAGGAAATTCTGAAATCGGGGCTATAGCGGGCGGATCGCGAAATGGGCCATGGAGCTCGCGGGTCGGTCGAATTCTCGGCTGAAACCGCGATCAAATCCAGGTCTAAGCGGACTTCCTGGCAGAATGGACAAACCAGCCCGTCGAACCCGAACCAGGCCGAGCACGGTCATTTGGGTCATGCACGCCAGCGGATCCAGAGCTTCACGATTGCTCGAAGTGGAAGATGGTCCTCGAATCCCCTCGAGGGGAGGCGGATCAATCGCCCACTCAATTGCATTTCGCGCAACAAACAGACCCGATCTGAAGGTGCTAAGCGGGACCGGGCATGCAAAGCGCTCGGAGTCAACGACTAGCTATGAAGAGGCGACTTCGCGGTGGTAAATCAACCAGGTTAACAAGAATTATCGGTGCTCCGATGACTCAATAGCGCTTTACTGGTGATAAGGAAGATGGAAAAGTACTTGAAACTTGAAGTACTATACATCGGGAAGGACAATGCTACTGGCCGACCATCTATCGAAGAGTCGGTTCCGCCTGATTTTCAGCTCGGCGAAGGTGCTCATCGAGCACGTCTACAAGCCCTCCATACCCCAGGAGGAGGCAGCGAGAGCGGGTGGTACCGTCTCCTTCCTCGGCGAGGATCTGGCTGGATGGCGCCATTCATCCAATACGCCGTACGGGACCTTTGCCCAGGAGGAGGCGAAATCCGGCTAGTGAGGCGCTCCTCGACCTATAAAATGATCGAGGGTCTCTTATACATAAAGGCGCTTGGCGTCCTCTCAAGTGCATCACCCAAGAGGAAGGCAAATATCTCCTCAAGGATATCCATGGCGGGATGTGTGGAGCTCACTCGTCCTTTAGGACCTTGGTGAGCAAAGCCTTCGATTGGAGTTACTATGTGACTTGACCTGGCCGATCTGCGCTCAATAGTAACCTCTGCGATCTTGCAGATTCCATGCTCGGAAGGTCCATCGTGACATACGGCGCTCTGAGACCATGCGCTAACCTGGCCCGTTCTCGGTTTGGGGGCATAGACATACTCGGTCCATTTCCAGGAAGGAGGGGTTGTAAATACACGACGTCATGTCGACACCTTCACTAAGTGGATCGAGGCCGAGCCTATATCAACCATCTCGACGCAGTGGCTAAAAGGTTCTTAGCAATAATGTAGTAACCTGCTTTGGCATTCAGAGTCGCCTCGTTACCCGACAAGCGGCTTTTCGAGTTCTAAGCGAGGTGTTTGAGGGCTATGTGCGAGGAGGTCGGGACCAAGATATGCCATCTGTGGCCCACCCACGAGCAATGGGCGTAGGCGTGCGAGCAGGCGGATCGTCAAGGAATCAAGAAGAGAGTCTTCAAGAGCCTCGTCGGCATGGTCAGGCACTGGTGAATGACTACCCCGTCCTTTAGTCGATCCGCACTTCGCGGCGAGCCACGGGGGGAGACCCCCTTCGGCTCGTATATGGCGGCGGAAGGTGTCCTACCCGCCGAGGTTGTCCTAGGATCCAGGGTGAACCTGGCCGATAACATCGGCGGCGACGCCTTCTCGACCTCGACCTTGCGGAGCGACTTCGTGAGCGGGCTCTGCATTGCGATCCAGCGGTTTTACACCAAAGCTCTTCAGCGAGCCACGCAGCCAAATCGCTCGACCAAGGACCTTACTGCGTCGGCGATCTCGTTCTATGACAGGGTCAAGACTGTCAAAAGCCAACAAGCTAACGCCCAAGATGGGAAGGTCCTTGCAGTGCGTCTCAACAACACGCCAGAGCATCAGCCTTGCAATGGAAGATGGTGGGAACTAGCTAGTACTTGGAACATTGACCAAGCTGCGTAAGTTCCATGTCTAACCTCGCCAGTTTTTTTACCTCTTTAAACTTTATCATACCCTCCCATTCTCTCTCTCCCTCTCTTTCCCCATTCTACGATTAAGCTCGAGCCTAGACAAAGTGTCGAGGGCAAGTCGGTCGTTGAGGGCAATACCGTCACGACCAAAGCTCGGCCTCGAGGCCTCCTTCCTCGTAAGGCGACCATCTTTTTCGCGGTAGACCTCCCGCCAAGTAAAGGTGCCGCGGGGACACCCTTACGGCGGTTAGAGGCTCAGTCGGCGGTCTTGTGGCCTTGAATGTACCATAACCCTAAGGGCCACGGTCCCATGAATTCTACTCCGCCAGCAGTCGTGCTCGCGATTTCGCCCACGACCTCGTTGGCGGCGAAAACTATAAGTACCATGTGGCGACCTCGGCCTGCGATGCAACTTTAGGCCTTGAAATGGTCACCTCGACCTCGTGCTACTTCGGCGAGATAGTCATTTCCTAAATGCGATTAACCACTAAATCGCGTAAGACGCGACCTGAGCAAATCGTTGTCATCTCGGGAAAAACAAAAAAGCGTCCATTTAAACCAACTCATTCTATATTCAAGCTGGATAGTTTCTCCTAAGTTTTTACGAGGTAAAAGGCAGGAAAGAAAATTACGAGGAGAGCGCGTTTCGTCTGCAAGCGGCGAGGCTCGTCCTGCCAAAGTCAGCTCGGACTCAAGGTCGAGCACTGCAGCCGTGAGCTTCCGACCTTAAGCTCGCGGCTTGAAGTCGCCTGGACTCCTCCGAATTCTTTGGTCGATTGTCCTTCGGCGCCGGAGGCGTCGCGCAAAGTCGCCACCGTGGCTTCAAGGCCCGACCTTGCTGCTTTCGCTCGATCGGCGCTCACTGGGCTTCGGCGCCGCGGACTCCTCCAGCCTTCAGCCGGGATCTCGGCCTCGGAAAGATGTCGGCTTCGGCAACCGGCGCTCGAGCTCACTTAATCTTAGCGTCGTCTGCCGGCGGTGCTTCGCGACAACACTGGCGGCTGCAGTCGCGGCATGGAAGTCCTTCATGGTGGACTCCGGCACTGCATACAAGGCGTTTTAGGTCGTAATCGAAGCTCTCGGTAAAGTACATAAGTCGAGAGTACTTACCCAAAAGTCGGTCTCGGCCCACGATGGAACAACTCGGCGGGGTCCTCCACCTCGCTGCAGGCGGTAAGGGATCCCCGCCTTGATCCCTTCTCCTTGATCGGGCTCGGAGGCTTGAGCAGAAACTCCCAAATCCTCGAGAAAGCGATGGACTTTTGCCCTGAGGGCGACCTCGCCTCTGGAAGAGGGCGGCCTCAAGCAGGATTACCTCCCGCTCTTCTTCCTCCGGCGAGAGTTGGCAGAGGCTCCGCCTCCTCGATCGGGGCTCCACCGCCGGCGTCCACGGCCATAGGAGCAGCAGGGGACAAGGTCGGTATCAGGCCCTTGCCAGGCGCAGCGTCCCAGTGCGGGATCAGCAGGGGGCAGGGTCGGCAAGCCAGGGAGGTCGGTCTCGGCCCAGGCGACCTCGGTGCCGGCGAGATCCCCTCCGCTGGAGGCTGCCCGAGCCCACCTACGTGGCGGGCTTGTCTCCCACGACAGCGAGGTGCGTGGCTCTTCCTCGTCGAGGCGAGCCCCACCAGAGATTAAGGTCCCCGGCCGAGGCGTGGCAGGACGGCGTGATGTCATGAACCGAGGGGAGACCTCGGCGATCTCTGAAGAGTCGCGCGATGATGTCGGCTTGGGAAGAATCCTCGCGAAGTCTCGGCGCTCATCAGTCAGACTCCCACGACTATGATGTGGGGATGCCCTCGTGCGGCCGGGCATCGGCGGCGCGATCTTCCTCGTGCCTCCTCTTCGGGAGAACCACGACCTCGAGTCCGGGGCTCAGCGACAACAGGCTCCCCCGCCTCGTCGTCTGCCCACCGTGACCAGTGGGTGGCCCTCGCGTGACCTCGGCTCCCGCCTGACCTCGTCGCCGGCGGCGTGAGGCCCAGGCCTCGCGGCCTCGGCTCCCACCTCGGCTCGTCGCCCATAACGACCTCGGCGGCCGGAGCTAGCTCCCCTCTCTGTACGAAGTCAAGAATATCGTCGACCATCCAAAAATCCCATAACTCGCACCAAGCGCCACACCCACTATAGGCGATGTGGGAGTTAGAATGGTCTTAGGAGAAAAAGACAAGCGAGAAGAGAAGCGAGGAGGCGGCCTTGCGGCGTCCTGGCGAGCTCGAGGCGCGGGCCGAGGCGGCCATGTCCTTGTGGCGCCTTGTCGGCCCCTAGCGGCCAGAGTCGACCTCCTCCAAGCCCGACCTCGGAGGCGATCGGCGTTAGGCGCGGTGATTGGGCGTGGCCAGAGCGACCTCGGGACCTCGGGACCAAGAAGCGGGGTCGGCTCGTCCCTTCTCCTCCTCGCGGTCCCAGGCCGGGCTCGAAACTCGCCGCGCCAAGCTCGCTGAAGAGGCGCGATCAGCCCTCGGCTCAACCTTCCGTATTTGGGCCGACCGGGCTGCCGGCCTCCTTCTTGGCCAGCGACAATTTGTATAAGCGAGCCATTAGCTTCCGGGATTGTTTCGGTGTACTCGTCCATCCACAATCTCGATTCACTCACCTCTGTGGTCGCATACTCCAAGTGTTGGCGGGGTGAGTGGTCGTCGAAAGCGAGGCGCTGCGTGTGCGCTGGCGGGGGCGGCGTGGCAGCGGAGTCGGCGCGGCGCTTGCGACCACTTTGTCCTTGGTCTTACGACCGAATCCGCCGGTGGGGTCCCGGTAGGTTCTGCGACCTCGAGGGCAACCTTCTCTGTTGAAAGAAAAGACTCAAATGAGGTCGGGAGGCCCCGTGGCTGTCAGGACAAGGGCTTGGAAAAAGTCGAATCGAAACTTACGCCTCTGTCAGGTTAAGGGGCGTTGTTCGGGATCTGGCGGCCCTCGATGATTTCCTTGCCTTTCGAGTGCCGAACATCTCGGACACCCTGCGCATCACGATCCTCTGCCGGGCGCATACCAGCCAAGGGAGGAGTCGTGAAAAGGGCATCCTGCGCTTTCCGGAAAAGAAGATCGGCGACGGCATACCTGGCGTGATTCGGGCGATGTCTGCCACCTCGACCTTGAAGAAGGATGCTCCCTCCTCTAAGAGGCGATATCCGGTTCTGGCGTAGTCCGGGTAACGTCGGCCCGTCGGCCGAGCACGTGAGCTCGTTGATCGTCATGAGGACCTTCTCCTCCTCGGGCTCCGCAGGGCGGTCGGGAGTGTGTCTCGGCGGTCGCGACCTACGGCACCCAGAGTAGGAAAGCGTGCCGCCCTCGCTTTCCTCAAGTAGAACCATGGAGTCGGCCCAGACACGAGTCATGGCGTGAAGCTTCGGGTACTCGTATGTCAGTAGAAGCCAGTAGAGGCGGAAATAAGCGGCCAGGCTGCGAGAAGCGTCTTGCGTCACGAGAAAGAGTGTAGAAGTGGAAGAAGAGGCGGGAGTGGGCTCGGCGCCCCACCGAACCCTTATGCGAGATGGGTAAAGATGGCCATGATGAGAACGAGTTGGGGTGGAGGTGGCGATCTCGCACTCGCGAGGCGAAATGCGGCCTCAGCGAACTCACTTCCGGGCGTCTGAGGCCCGTTTATGGCGTGATAGAGGCTTCGGTGGAGGCGATCTCCCCCTCCTCATTGCGGAGCTCTCTTAAGTCGCGGGGAGCTCTCCATGTCTGCGTCGAGTACTTAGCCGCTCGAGGTCTCGGCCTGCGCTGTCGAGCTTCTTTGGCCTTGAACCGCCATGAGGATGAGGAAGATGATCAAGGAGAATGATGGCGGCAAGCGAGAGGAGTATGAGACACAGCTGATGCTTAATACGGCCAAGTGAGTCTAAGGGTTTTCTCTTGAGTGTTTAAAAAACTCCTCGAGGAGATGAGGAAGCCCTAGAGCCACGGAGAGAAGCGATTGAGGCGTTAAGCCATCGACGACAACGTGGAGCACGCCAAATCGGCAAATCTGCCAGAAAAGGCGGTTCCCAGGAAGAACGATTCGAGGCTTCTAGGAAGGAACGGCGAAGAAGGGCCCGCCATTGGCTCGGCGCGACAGTGGGGAACAAGCTTCGTTCGAAGGAGGTTAATGGCTTCGTTGGTCGCGGCGGATGTCGCCAGCGGCAAAACCGACATGCTCGTAGAGCAGTAGGCCCAAGGAAGGCCTTGTAGACCTTTTCCCTTGAACCTCGGGGAGCTGGCGCCGAAGTCGGGTAATTTCCATAAATTACCTCGGATGCCACCAACGACCAAGCTTCGCTCCACTAGAAACTCACCAGTCGTTACCCTGAGTTGTCATCCCGAGCTTGGAAGGCTACGCATTAGGCGATTCGAGCTCGGGCTCGGGTGGGACAGAAATGCCACGTACTCGGTCGATTAGAGCTCGAGCTGGGTAAGATGTCCAAGCTCGGTGCAGGTCATCGGCCGACCTTCACGAGTCTCGGTGGTCGGGAATAACCACCGGCGTAACTTCCGTTGGCGTTCACGTTTCCGGAAGTGGGAGCGTGGCGGAAAGATAGGATCACCGGTTGCCCGCGTTTGGGCGAGTCCAAGCGTGCGAATAAGGGGTCATGGAGTTCGATCCTTTGTAAGCTATAAAAGGGTCCCCATCGTGAGAGGACACATAACAACTTGATAGCGACACCGGTATTTGTAAAACTTCGGACACATTGCAAAGAGTAAGCGAGAAATTTAGTAGGGCTATTATCTCTTTCTCGAGAGGCAGAACCGGGGTAAACTCTTGTGTCCACATTCGTTTGGAATCAGTGAGCCATTCTTGAGTAATCCCTCACGTAAGAAGGGAGTCACGAGTTAGTCCCTCACTTGAGCAAATGCTTCGGCGGGGGCCTGTTCCCCAATCGTCGACAATATTCTTTTCAGTTTTTTATTTGTTAGATAAAGACAACTCAAATTATATTGTAAGCTCAATCTAGGAACCACCTGGTCTTGAACATTGATAGTTGGAGCTAGAGGGAGGGCCTTCGTCAGAAGTCAAGATTGAAAAGGTAATGTATTGTCGTTATAAGCAATAGATGAAGAAAATTCATTCGACCTTGCCGATTATGGCAACCTTGACGCCGACGATTTCATCACGAAAGAGAAAGGTAAGTGTGAATTCTACTCCGAATATGTTTCGAAACCAGAAATATCACAATCAGCAACCCCGTCCAAATCTAGCGATGTTGCATCGGAAGCGCCACTTCCTAAAAAAATTGGGAGGTAAGAGCGACTCCATACCTACCCCAATCTCAAAGGCAGATGATTAAGGCACATGCTCTATGGAATTCGACAATGTTCAAAATTATCGGAATGACAATAACGTCCATGAAAGTTCATCTTTAGAAGATCTTCTCAAAGGACTTGAACTTGATTACACCCCATCCTCAGACGAAGGCGGGGTACTTACCCCATCTATCCACTTTGGATTCCGTGTCTTTGTGGTCACAGGTGAGACAGAGGCACAATAGGTGAAATGCAAATAGCGTGAAGCTCATGAAATGAAAGAAAAGATCGCCCAGGAACAGCGTGAGAATGTCGCTATCACAAAACAGAAAGTTATATAAGATGCGAGATACCTATACCATAGCAATCAACCAGGGATGAAGCGCAGACCGGATCCCTCAAAGAGTCACCCCAAAATATCCCTTCGGCCACGCCACAAGTTCCAAGAGCAGCATTAAGGGCTAAACTCAGTTCCAAGTAATTCACAGGAGGAAACTCCTGTGAATAGGCTTCGTATACTAACTAATGCAATTTAAATCAACTTGTGGACGGAGATAATATACCACTTATAAGATCATTAATTGCTGATCTGTAAGAAGCTGCTACAGAACTACAGAGCGTATCTCCATCGACTAGGTTTCAGACTAATTCCCGTATGGAACACTTCTCATCTGGTCGGCGCCAGCAAAGTTTCAACCACCAGTTGAGGAATGGACCATGACAGATATGTGCCTCAACAGACTTGGCCTAGGTGAAAATGCTAACCATGGTCGGCAACGACCTCATTCTCCTAAATATACCGAACGAATTCTTAACGTACGAACACGTCTGGTATTATATACATGATGCAAATCCTTTTCTCCAGGTCTCAGGAACGTCACTTCGCCTAAAAAATTCAAGCCAAAACCTTTGGAAAGTTATGATGAAACTCAGATTCTATTATAATTCCTCCAAATTTATACTGCCACCATCCAAGCTGCTGGTGGCGATGAGAAGGTAATGACAAATTACCTCCCTACTATCTTAAAAGAGTCTGCAAGAACTTGATAGTTTAATCAACCTAAAGGATCTATTTTTAGTTGAAAAAATTTATATAATGCCATTTTAAATAATTTTAAAAGATGTTATGCTAAGCCAGGAAAAGAAGACGTACATCGTCTTCGACAAACTTCTAACAAGAATTTACGTCAGATCATTAAGATATTTGTAGAGGTTTGTAGTACAATTCCTAACACATCTGATGATTATGTGATTCATGCATTTATACAGCTTGTGCTTTACAAGCGTTTCATGGAAGACCTCAACATTAATCTGCCATCCACCATATCGGAACTTTTCGATATGACGGGCCAATACTCAGACGCATATGAGGCGATTGAATGGAACCGTAAAGTCGATAAAGGCCATACTCTACCACAACCAGGGTTGAAGATCACAAAAGATAGAAAATCCGAAAAGATCTCTACACCTGAAGATCGAAAAGGTAAAACTAAGAAAAGGAATAAAAAGATTTCTCAAAGAGAGATCGCCTGTATTTCAGAACAACCTACCTACTCCAAGGGTAAAACTCCTTTGAAGAAGAAAATTGGTAAGCCAGACGACTAGTTTGTTCCCAAAAATTCCATGAAAAATAGTGGTAATCAGGGTTCAGAATCTCGCGGAATTTCGGCGAAATTTCGGATTTCGGGCCCCTCCGAGTTTCATAATCCCGGCGAAATTAAAAAACCCTAAAAATTTTTTGAAGTGCTACAGTACATTAAAATCTCGCCGAAATTTCAGTGATTTGGACTGAAAATTCGGTTAAACGGACCGAAATTTGTATAAAAGTTGACCGGATTTGACCATAATTGACCGGATTTTGACCGGATTGGGTTCTTCATGTCATTTCCCATGTGGGACAGTCGGTAGATCATAATTTCCGCGAAGTTGAAAAAACCCTAAAAAATTTCGCCGAGATTTCGGTTTTTTGGACGAAATTTCATCTTTTTTAGCGAAATTTCGGATTTCTCGGTTAAAAAAAAACGGATTTGAATTTTGGTTTTCGAATTTCGTCCGGATTTTGTCCGAAATTTCCGAATCTCGTCGAAATTTCGGATTTCGGCCAGGCCCGAGATGGAGTCCGAAAACGAAATTTGAATCCTTGGTGGTAATGAACGATGGTGTCCTCTGCACAACGCACTAGGACATGACATGTGTCACTGTCGTACATGGCAAAAGCGCATGGATGAATTTTACTCTAATAAGGGTCCCATGCCAACTTTACGATAAGCTGAGAATAACAAAGATGCATATGGTGACGAAGACATGGGTTATCAGAAACCTAACAATCATGTCAATATGATCTTCGAAGAATCCTCTGTATATTCTTCAAAATGGCAATTCAAATCCACTTGGACGGAGTCAACAACATAGACACCCGACTAGGAATGCCGGACTTCCCGAAATGGTCGGATGTTGTGATCACCTTCAGCAAGAACGATTTCCCAAAAGGCATGTCTACTTCTCGTAAGCTTCTTTTAATAGTATCTCCTACTATTAGTAATTGCGAAGTAGGAAGAGTTCTAGTAGATGGGGGAAGTTTTTTATACTTACTTTTTATTCATACTTTAGATATAATGCAAATTCCTCGTTCTAAGATCCGACCTGTTACAAATCCATTTTTTGGATTGTACCTGGTCAATCAGTAACTCCAATAGGGCAGATTGTTCTACATGTCACTTTTAGAAATGTTGATAATTTCATAATGGAGTTGATTTCATTTGAGATTGTTGATTTTGAATTACCATACAATGACTTTTTGGGTAGACCTTCATTCACTAAATTTATGGCAGTCATTCATCATGCCTACTAGAGTATCAAGATAACTGGACCAAAAGGTGTGATTAGCGTGCAAGGTAATCATATTATTGCACTTAACTGTGATAAAAAATAGCTTGAAATTGTCAATCAATTACTATTAAATGATGCTAATGATGCAAATAATCCTTGCAAGGTCGACAAACCAAGCAAGATAGAGAGGTTGAAGGCGAATCCTCAGCCCAATGAGTAGATCAAGCAAGTTCCCATTGACCCAACCAACCAGTAAAAAACTATTTGGATAGGGTCAGAAATGGATTCCAAATAGAAAGACGAACTCATTGCCTTCATCCTGTCTGATGCAGATGTGTTTGCGTGGAATCCGTCTGACATTCATGGGTCCCAAGGGAGGTAATAGAGTATATGTTAACTATACGACCTAAAATACTACCAGTGAAGCAAAAGCTACAACGATTGGCTCCTGATCGGCATGAAGTCATCCGACAAGAATTAGACAAAATCTTATAAGCTGGTTTTATTCATGAAGTTGATCATCCAGATTGGCTTGCGAGCTCGGTCATGGCCAAGAAAGCAAATGGTAAGTGGCATATGTGTGTTGGCTTTACCAGCTTAAAACCGCGAGTCCAAAAGATAATTTTTCTTTGCGTTGAATAAACCAGTTGGTCAACTGAATAGTAGGTTACAAACTGATGGGTTTCCTGGATGTATAATCAAGTTATCATCAAATAAGAATGACAAGAGAAGATGAAGAGAAAACTTCCTTCATAACCACGTTTGGAATCTACTGCTACCAGTGACTTATGCAGGAGACTTTCATGAGCCAAATAGGAAGAAATCTAGAAGCTTATATCGATGATCTCGTTGTAAAGAGCAAGAAAAGCTACAACCATTTGTCGGATTTGGCCAAAACATTATGTAATTTGAAGAAACATGGAATAAAATTAAATCCCCCCCAAAATTAGAGTTTCTTCTGGCAAATTGCTGGGTTTTCTTGTTTGCTCACGCGGAATAGAAACTAATCATTAGAAGATCTCTATCATTGAATCCTTAAAATTCCCTTCTTCAGTAAAGAAGGTACAAGGTTTAACTGGTCAGATGGCTACTCTCAGTCGCTTTATATCTAGATCAGAAGAACGGTGTTAACCTTTCTTTAAGGTAATAAGAAAGCACGATAAATTTCAATGATCGAATGAAGTAGAAGAGGCCTTTAAAGACATTAAATATTATTTATCGAGCCCACCCACATTGGTATCACCCAACCTAGTGGAGCCTTTGTTACTCTATCTAGATGCTGCAAATAATGTGGTTAGTGTTGTCCTAGTTGTTGATCGAGATAATGTGCTTAGTGACAACGATTAAGCTGCCTAAGGCCCATAAATGGTTACAGCTTTTGATGAGTCTCGTCCCTTCTACCCTCGTTCTTCTTCCTCCCCTACATCCCTTATTGAGCCACCGTCTTTCCTGACTTTTCTTGTTACTCCAGTTGTCACTTTTCCTCCTTCACAATCGGCATCTCCTTTATCGCCGGTTTCTTCACCACCGTCCTCTCCTTCAAAGGCCTCTTCAGATATTGTTCCTCCCTATCCTCTCTACTACACTCGTCGTCCACAAGCAGAGGACTCTTCTGATGTGCCATCTTCTTCTGATGAGCCATCTTCTTCCGTGTCTCCTCGTTATGCTCTTCGCGATCGACAGTCTATTCGGCCTCCTGAGCGCCTTGGCTTTGTTGGTGCAGCTCTAGCCGAGCCGACTTCTTACCGTGATGCTGTTATTCATCAGGAATGGCAGCATGCGATGGCAGAGGAGCTTGCTGACCTAGAGCGCACTGGCACGTGGGATCTTGTTCCACTTCCTCCACGTGTCCGCCCTATTACTTGTAAGTGGGTCTATAAGATTAAGACTCGCTCTGATTGTTCTCTTGAGCGCTACAAGGCTCGTCTTATGGCGCGTGGTTTTCAGCAGGAGCATGGTCGTGATTCTGATGAGACCTTTGCCCCTGCGGCTCACATGACCACTGTTCGCACTCTTCTTGCCATCGCCTCTGTTCGTGAGTGGTCCATCTCTCAACTTGATGTTAAGAATGCCTTTCTTAATGGCGAGCTGCATGAGGAGGTCTATATGCAGCCACCACCAGGATATTCTGTTCCTCAGGGCATGGTTTGTCGGCTTCGTCGCTCTCTTTATGGGCTCAAGCAAGCCCCTCGTGCTTGGTTTGAGCGTTTTTCTTTTGTGATCACTGCAGCTGGTTTCTCTGCAAGTGCTCATGATCCTGCGCTCTTTGTTCACACTTCTTCTCGTGGTCGGACTCTTCTCCTTCTCTATGTTGATGATATGATGATTACTGGCGATGATTCTCAGTATATTGCCTTTGTAAAGGCTCGTCTCAATGAGCAGTTTCTCATGTCCGATCTTGGTCCTCTTCGATACTTTCTTGGGATTGCGGATTCCTCAACATTTGAGGGGTTCTTTCTCTCGCAAGAGAAGTATATCCAGGATCTTCTTGATCGTGCTTCTCTCACTGATGAGTGTACAGCCGAGACTCCCTTGGAGCTCAATGTTCACCTTCGACCTACTGATGGTGAACCTCTTGAAGATCCTACTCGCTATCGCCATCTTGTTGGAAGTCTTGTTTACCTTGGTGTCACTCGTCTTGACATTTCATATCCAGTCCATATCCTGAGTCAGTTCGTTTCTACTCCCACTCAGCTCCACTATAGTCATCTTCTTCGTGTTCTACGATATCTTCGTGGAACTGTCTCTCGCCGTCTTTTCTTTCCACGCTCCAGCTCTTTATAGCTCCAGGCATACTCTGATGCTACATGGGCTAGTGATCACTCTGATCGTCGGTCCCTTTCTGCTTACTGTGTTTTGCTTGGTGGTTCTCTCATTGCTTGGAAGACTAAAAAGCAGACAACAGTTTCTCATTCGAGTGCTGAGGCTGAGTTGCGGGCTATGGCTCTTTTGACAGCAGAGGTTACTTGGCTACGGTGGTTACTTGAGGATTTTGGTGTTTATGTTTCTACACCGACTCCTCTTTTCTCTGACAGTACGGGTGCTATCAGCATTGCTCGAGATCCAGTGAAGCATGAACTCACCAAGCATATTGGTGTTGATGCTTCTTATATGCGGTCACAGGTACAGGATCAGGTTGTGGCTCTTCAGTATGTGCCTTCAGAGCTCCAGCTAGCAGATTTCTTCACGAAGACACAAACTAGAGCTTTTCATCACTTTTACCTCTCCAAACTCAGTGTTGTAGATCCACCATAAGTTTGTGGGGGGGGGTGTTAGACAGTATCCTGTTATACCTTGTATAGATATTGCCTAATATAGGCTTTCCCTTTATACCCTCATGTACATGTATATATACTGGCCCATTGGCCTCATGATGAATACAAGTGCTATTCATAACAGTAGAGCCCTAAACCTTTGGTCGTGGCCAACAACTAGGAGAAACATGGCGACTTGTTTCTCAACATAGCAATGAATGGTGTCTCACATCATTTGCCTTTCACGAAACAAACTACTTAGCTGAAAAAGGGGGGCCTCCTCATTCTGAGCTGCTCCAAGCAATGAGTGTCATCTGAATGGTAAATCCATCTTAGGTTGGATTGCCTAGCTATGTCCCTTTCTACCATAGAACCATAGATGATGTCTAGGCTACGTTCCCTAACTCTTCGTAGGATGCAAAGCATGTAGGCACACATGACAGCCAGTAGACCAGCACCTCTAACGATTAGCATACAACGTTTATGTCGGGACACGAATTTGCAAATCCGGACCCTCTGTGTATTCAGCACTAGTCCAGTATCACGCTAGTGCACACAGTCTCAACATCGGTATATATCACAATCATACTCAACGAAATAGTAAAGTATTTTATTTAATTAAGCCAAACTGGTTGCTCGACCTTATGGTCAAGTTACAAAGGTACACCTCGCAGGGCGAAAACTTATTAAGAGAAATAATTGCAGCGGAACAAAATAGACTTCGTGGCGCCATCCAGTATACCAAAGGCAACTGACTTGGTTCGCTCCCTAGTTAGTCGGTTCCTCTTGGTACTCCTCCTCCAATGCTGGCGTCGCTTCCTCTTCAACTGGTGTTGTGTTGTTGCAAGAGGTGAGTACTTGGTACTCAGCAAGTCATGCACAGAATGCAAGCTAATATTCTACATGCATGGCTTATTACAAAGAATATGCTAACGGGTTCATTTGCAGTAAAGCAGCATATGTAAATACAATAATAGATTGCAAAGCGGTAAAAACATTAATAAAAGTAATAACTTTCACAATGATTTCACAAGTAAAGCATTTCACCACCTAAGTCCAATTCATCATTTCAACCCAAACATTTTCTAAAGCCAAGTTATTTTCATGAAAGTCTAACCCTTGACTGTAATCCCCGAGTAATGTCCAATGCCGCGGACTCGGCTATTCGAATAGGTTGTACACTTTGCAGAGGTTATGCACTTTACCCACAAGATACAGTCAAACATCACCAAGGCGAGTGTCTGTAACAAAGTCTTTCGGAAGCTTCTAACTATACAAGTGGACCTACCCGGTTGTTGCACACTAATCCTTCCCTTAGCAAAGGCGAAGTTTAGGCCAACCAACCGTTAGATGGGTACCTAGCCACAGCCCCGGTACGCTCCCCCGTACAACTACACAAAAGGGTATAGTTGACACCCCGAGGTTCCATAAGCAAGTTATTATCAACTTATTCAACTAGGTCCGTCCCATTACAGACATGTGGTTGCATGAAGAGCTCAGTTCAAAGGCTTGCAAGGTTAAGTCCTTAGGTTGACCAAGGCAAGTCTACCAAAGAACCAAAATGACTTTCCCGGTGCCACTGATGGCCCACCAGAACATTCATGCCACTTGCCTCGATCTAAAGCATTTATTAACCCCCAGTTGATTACCATGCACCACGTGCCATCAACATCATCATTAATAACACATGACACTTCTCCAAAACAGGTTCCATATCTCATTAAGTCAATATTAACATGTAATTATCCAAAATCATGTCATGACTACGTGACAGGGCTAAGCGTTATACTACATCGGTCTAAATTCTCATGTTGGCAATTAAATAATGTCCAACTAAATAATCCACAACTAGGGTGACGAGGGGTCATAGCATACAATTATTTATGTCAAGGTGGCATACAACAATTTAGCATTTAGCTAATTCCCAGAATTAATCCAAGCATTTTCTAATTAAATTAACATGCAATAATTTGACTCAAAATAATTTCCAAAGTGGGAACAATATGGTCAAAGTATTACTTGCCTTCAAAAAGACTTGTTCTTGGTCTTGAGCTGGCTCCTGGGTCAAAATTTCACCTTCGAAGCCTTCGGGCACTTCAACATCTACTTGTAACGGATGAATAAACACCAAATAAATAAAGATAGAGAAAAACTCATGTCCAAAAATTAAATAAAATTCACCATTAAATAGAGCTCAATTTTATAAAAATTTAGAAATTGGAATCACTCAAATCGGAGTTAAACGCAAAAGTTATAAGCGTATGAAGTTTGAAAAATCAAATAAAAGAATAAACCGAATTAATTCATTTATTTTTCAATTGAAAAATCCGATTATGACGTCAGCGAGGGATTTGAATTTCCATCGAATTATTTTTCTAAAGGAAAATCGAATTATGATGTCATGCTTGCATCATCCGGTCTACAAACCCGGTCCACGGCTCGGGCTCGGTCCACCATGGACCCGGACCACGCGTGCACGTGTCGCTGACATGTGGGACCCACTGCTGACGTCATCGCTGACGACAGCGAGGCTCGACCGAACGGCTCTGACACGCGGGACCCACCGTGACGTGAGCACGACGTCACGGATGACGTCATCGTGCGGTTGGGCCAGACGCTGACACGCGGGCCCATGCTGACGTCACGCGTGACGTTAGCAACGACCGGGCGTCGCCCGCGTGGACCGCGATGGCTCAGCTTCCGCACACGTGGCACGATCTGGGCCGTCAGTTTGAAATCCAACGGTCCGGATCAGATCTAACTTTGCGCGTTTGGATTAAATGCGGTTGATCTGGACCGTGCGATCCGAATCGGACGGTTGAGATCCGATCGGGTTTAACCGCATCGCTAGGGGTGACGTGGCATGACCCGGCGCTCGACGCGTGGCACAATCTACACCGTTCGATCGAGATCGGACGGTCAAGATCTAATCTAGTGCTATAACGTGGGTGAACCCTAACCGTACGATTGAGATCTAATCTAGCACGGTACGGTTTAGGGACTACGTGGCTTAATCCGATGCGTTGGATCAAGATTCAACGGTGTCTATTAGATCCAAAACCGTCACATGGATTTTGTACGGGGTGACATGGACGAATCTAGACGCTACAATCTAGATCTAATCTGGGCTTTGCGTATGGGATGGTGACGTGGACGTACCAGGGACGTCGGATCTTGATCGGATGGTTGTGGGAGCTCGTGAAGGCCGATGGCGTTGCGGTGGCGCCCAGCTGCCGGAGTCGGGGACGAAGACCAAAGCCGAGGCGTTTCAGCGCAGCTCCAGCGAAGTGCGTGGTCGCTTCGGGTGTGCCTTGACCTGACAGTTTGGATCTGGGCTCCAACACAGCGGAGACGGCTCAACGGCGGCGGCACTTCTCCGAACTTCAGCGAGCTATGGCGGGAAGCTGGCGGCGGCTTAAGTTCGGTAGGCTAGGGCACCCGACACGCACGGAAGAGGGGAACACGGTGGTGTGGTCGGGGCATTAAATAGCCTCGGCGTCCGCGCTTAATCCGGAAACCTAGGCCCACACAGTGGCGACGCAGCGGTGCTGTCCGACTCGGAGACAGAGACGACGTGGCGCAATCGTGGCCCTCCGTGTGGAACCGATCCAACGATCGTGCGCGCGCGCACGCGGCGAGATCGTGGCCGTTAGATCTCGATCTAACGGTTCGCGTGAGTAGGGTTTGGCTCGGTCGGACTCGAGTCTGACTCGGGTCTGGCTCGGTCGGAGGAATAGTGGAACCTATTAGGGTTTTCCAGCAATTTAATAATTAAATTAATTCCTAGAAATTCAATTAATTCAAGAAAAATAGCAAAATAATCAGAAAAATTCTGGAAAATACTTTGAGACATTTTGGACTCAAATAAAATATTCCAACAAAATTTTATTTAAAATTTCTAATTATTTAATTATCTCAAAATTGAATAAATTCAAATTAAATCCAAATAAATTTCAGAAAATTCCAAAAATTCACAAATACTCTTTAAATATAATAAAAGCAAAAAATTGATGTGTTACAGTTTGCATGTTAATTCACCCATATATGTACAAAACACAATACCAAAGTATTAGAAACAATTATACATGATAGTGGTATCACTAGCTATGCATTCATATCTATAATATGCACCCACATGCATGTATGTCACTGCTGCTGCACCCAAGGGATGCTCCTCCAGTGGCATACCATCATCGACCAATAGAAGCATTGCTTAGAAAAATTAACCATGACAACTGTAGCATCATGTTCTCTATTTTTTTTAGCATAAGATCATAGTGCCTAATACCATCCCTCTTTCAACTGAAAGCATTCATAAGTGACAGAATCAAGAAGGCAAAGAACTTGATCAGTTCATATGAGAAATACTACCAACTCATCTACCGGTTCATAGAGAATAAATCGCAGTGCCTAATACCATCCCTCTTTCAACTGAAAGCAATAAGAAGTGACTGAATCAACAAGGCAAAGACCTACTAGTTCATATGAGTAATACTACCACCTGATCTACTAGTTCATAGAGAATAAATCATAGTACCTAATACAATCCCTCTTTCAACCGAAAGCAATCATAAGTGACTGAATCAACAAGGCAAAGATCTACGAGTTCGTAGTGCCTAATACAAGATCTATCAGTTCATAATGCCTAATACAAGATCTACCAGTTCATACTACCACCTGATCTACCTGATCTACCAGTTCCCCACCTCATGAATCAGCACAACCTCATAAATCATTGAATCAGCACAAGCCAACACCAGCATAGTATACTCACAAACCAAAACCAAGAGAGATGAGAACTAGGGGTATTGGTAAACAAAATTAGAAGAAGGGGACTACACCAAATCTAGGGGTATCAGTATAACCAAACCAAGAAGCCCCGTGAGATAATGGGAAAGAGGCAAGGACTAGATAATGGGAGAGAAGGGGAAGTACCTTGATCTTCGGTACCCCGCTGAAGACCAGGAAAGATAAGAACTTACCTAGAGAGATCGAGCGGAGGAGTCGAGAGTGGATGGAGGCGAGCGAGAGGAGTCAAGCGGGTCCTTAAGCAAAGTGACCCTAGAGTCGAGCGACACAGCGAGTGAAGACCTGATGCATCCGAGATAATGCGGCTTCGCTGCATCTCACGGCCCTGCACCCAAGAGAAGGCATTCGACCGTGTTTCCACGGCCAAGACGCCGGATGCAAGGCTGCATGCGCTAGGCCGAGGTTGATTCAATGTATAGGTAACCAAACGGTTGCATGGGTGTGTTTGGTTGGATCCACTCATACCATACTGTGGGCGTATTTTACGCCCAGGGTACCCTCTCCACCGTAATCCAGACGAATGGCCCACGTGGCGGCCGGGCGACCAGGCCCCTCCTGCCGGGCGCCAACCCACGTGGCGGCCAGGCGAGTAGATGGGCGACCCAGAGGCAGAGAAAGAGGCTTCACCCCGAAGCCTCCTCCCCCTAACACGCTATATCAGGGCCATTAAATGTAAAGACGGGTCGTCCCTCTGACACCCCACGCCTACCCCGGGCGAATGGGGCAGGGACAGGCGGCCGCGCAAAGAATGAGGCTGGAAGACAAGACTGACGCGACGGGTGTAATGATGATTCGTAGTTCAGCATGACGTTACCCTCTCACCTGCCCGAACCAGCCCCGTCTATATAAGGGAGCCTGGGTGCATGAAGAGGAGGAGGTTCTTCTTCTAGCTAGAGATGGGACTGAGCTCCAAGCCGGCTCGGCAGAGAAACATTTTGTAACCACTTCCGCACATATCAACAACGACCTAGCAGGACGTAGGTGCCCTCATCAGGGGCCCAAACCTGGGTATATCGGGGCGTCGCTCGTTCTCCTCCTCACCCGCGCTGTTCGCTCCTTCTCCTCTGCGCCCTCCGGCGCTGCGAGCGTGTTCCTTGGTCCGCGACCGCCGGGATCTCCTGAGAGGGTCTCCGCAAAAGCACGCCCTATCGAACTAACTTTCTCCTCCAGGGAGATATCCTGCCGGCCGAAAACGCCGACACAAACTGCATGCATACAGGTAACCAAACACACCCATTGTGACTATTGTTCTTGCTCCATCATTTCCTTTTCTTTTTTTTTTGGCTCCATCCCTTTCCTAACTGAGGTTGATACTTTGGAGTTTTGGAGGCTCTTCAAATAAGTTACTCTCGTAGTAGCTTTGAGAATTTTCACTCTTCAAACAACTACAAGCCCCAACATAGAAAAAGAAGTTACCTAGAAACCTGTTGACTAGCTTTGGTTTAGAAATTTAGTCTATGCAGTGAGCTTTATCTCACTTCTACAAGTCAGGTGAAGACATATGTGGTATTCAGTGGAGCCAGATCTAGGTAGATCTTTCTTTGTAGTTTACTACAAATTCGTTTGCTTCGTGCTGCAGCTTTCATGAAAAGATCTTCTCATACATATTGGTGCGCACTAGTCCCAGAAGAATAACAAAACAAAGCAATGATATAAGACGACATGAAAAGAAGATCAACATGATATAAGACAAAGATATTACTTGTTAATTACTCGATGGCTGCTCTGAAAAGGAGACGCCCGGGTAAGGGAAGGAGGCAGTCCTTGGTTGCTTTTAGCAGAATACTCCCCATCTTCTCCCGTCAAAGAACAACTAACACTCGAGTAATCATTCACCAAGAACTTTCGAGGCATCCTAACGGCAAGCTTTCTGAACCGCCTTGGCGGCCTCTTCGCTAATTAACTAAGAAGACCTTTGTCCGCCTCACAATCTAAAGTACAAACAGTGTCGTTCAAGACCGAAGTGGTTCCTAATTACTTGTATTACCTGACTTCCATTCGATGGGTGTCCTAATGCAAAATCGTCGAGTTGGAAGGCTTGGAAGGTGGCGCGTCAACATCACCGAACCAATCCGCATATCTTGTTGCATTGGGACGCGTCACTGAGATGAACACTCCACATTAATTAAGGACTATTTCTATGACCATTTTTTTTTGCTATTGATTGATCATCAGTAATACAAGGAGACACAGTTTGGTTGAAGAGCTATCCATCATTCATAACATCTGATCCATTTTCGTGTTGTCCTTTTGGACATGAGACATGATATGTCGCACTACCATAGACACTAAACCAACTAGCGATATGCTAAGTACGCTACCAGCCTCGTCATCCATCCCTGCAGGACCTTTTCCACTCACGGAATCGGAATTTGGAAGGAACCCACTTCTTCTTCTTCTTCTTCTTCTTCTTCTTCTTCTCTTCTTTTTTTTCTTGGCAAAAAGGATGCACATGGAACATCTTTCGGTCCTGAAATTTGGAAAGCTCTCCAGCCAATTTGTCACACAAATGGCGAGGCAACTCCTACCCGAAGTGGAGCCAAAAAAGAAGCTAAAATGTGGGGTTCCGAAAGCTTTCCTGCTTGTAACCGGAGTGTGTGGCTTATGAACACTCCGGAGCATCCAAGCTGATAATTGATGAAGGAAAGTAAAACCGAAAGAAAAAAAACTTTTGCAAAGCTTTTGCGGTACCTTTGACTCAATGGACAGTGCTTGTCCAGCTGCGACCATTGTGGATTTGGCGGCAGCGTTGGGCTGTACCCCTGACCTGTTCGGGGTTAGCAAGGCCCGGCGAAATCGGCCCGATTTTGTTGGACTTGGACTGGTTGAATTTTGTGGTTTAAGTCCCTCCAAAAAAAAATTTATGGCCTGTAGCATGCGTGTCTGATAGTACAGAGATTTTAGAGGTGGGCACTATTTAACCGAAACCGAAAAAATCGTTTCTTTTTTTGTTTTCAGTTATCGGTTCGGTTTGTATTTCGCGTTTATTCGGTTTTTGGTATTCAGTTCGGTTTTTTGTTGTCAAAAACCGAATACCAAGTTTCCTTCCCCTTTTGCTCTTCGGCCCTACACGCCAACGCATAGCAAAAAAAATCCCCAGTTTCTTTCCCCTTCGGGCCTTCAGCCCTTCACGCCCACACTACCCAGGGGCCCACAATCCTGATTCCGGATTCCCCTTCCCCTTCGCCAAATTGCCGTCAGGCCTTCCCCTAATCCCCATCGAGGCATCGATAGATCGACTCGCCCTAAGCCCCTAAACGATTCTGCGCTCGACCGTCAGCGTTGCCACTGCCTCCCCAGTGAGTTGCGGATGCCTCCTCCCCAGCGCCGACACCTCCTCCCTCGGCAGTCAAATCTGCTCCCCAATGCCAACACCTCCTCCCTCGTGCAGGTATTAGATCTATTTTACACATTCTGGAACGAAATCTTATCTATTTTAGAGAGGTTTGAAGTATTTGCTGTGATTGTTTAGTTGTTTTCGTTCAGGTATGCTTGAATTGGATGTGCTTTAATTGGGGGTATTACCGTTGTTTGAATTGTATGACGAATCTACGAGAAATAGAAGATTATTAGTTGTACTGAGCTCTTGGTATGAATTTTGCAAATTTTGATAGGTGTGGGATCGGTTTGTTGTGGTAAGGATAGGTGGGAAATTTTTCATAAGTAGAGTTTGGTATTGGAAAATCGAAAAATAAACAGTTTACCAAAATTCACTGGAAGTCTGACAGTGCTGTTATTGTTGACAAGTCCTTATCATATAATATTCCTTAACTCTTAAGGGTTATTGCCCTATTATTATGTTCCATTGTCAAAAAAAAACAAATTCGGTTAACCGAATTATCGAATTAACCGAACCGAATTATTCGATTAATTTGGTTTAATTTTAGGGTCTAATTACATTCGGTTCGGTTTTCAAATTTCTAAAATCGAAAAAAAAACGAAAACCCACCCCGGAAGATTTACAGCAAAAAGGAGAAATATCAACTTCAATTTATCACTGCACCAAGCTCGAAGCAGACATCTCAACAACGCGCGGACGTCTGGACGCATCTGAGGAACCGCTCCAAGCTCACCGCCGACGACCCGCGCCGCCCCTCCCACGCGGCCGACATCGCGCGCGCGATCGCCCCCGCGTTGCTCCTCATCTCGTCGCCCTTCTCCTTCTCCCCCATCACCGTCCCCACGGCCTCGGCCACCGCCGTCCTCGCCACCGCCGAACTCTCCATGTTCCCCCGCGCCACCTCCAGGCAGACGCCCCACTCCACCACCAGCCTCGCGTTGAAAAACTGGTCGGCCCCCAGCGGCCACCCGATCAGCGGCACGCCGTGGGACAGGCTCTCGAGGACGGAGTTCCACCCGCAGTGGCTAAAGAACGCGCCGGTGGATGGGTGCGCTAGAATCCGCAGTTGCGGCGCCCAGTCTCGCACCAGCAATCCCCTGTTTGTCCGCCTCGTCCGCTCCTCGAAGCCGGGCGGGAGCCACTCGGTCTTGAAGCCGTCCTTCGCGTCGAGCCCCAGCGGCGGCCGAACGGCCCAGAGGAACGGCCGCCCGCTCGCCTCCAGCCCCAATGCCAGCTCCGTCATCTGATCCGCATTGATGCTGTTCTGCGACCCGAAGGATATGTACAGGACCGAGCGCGGCGAGTGCGTGTCCAGCCACTGGATGATGTTGGCATCGTCGTGCGAGTCCGACGGAGTCAGCACCGCCAGAACTGGCCCGATTGGCCATGGCTGGGCACCGAAGCTTGCTCTGAGCATGTCTATCCCGGAGGACTCCAGCTCTTGGACGGTGTTGACAAGGACAGCGTCGGTCTTGCGGCAGAACGAGATGAGCCGCCGGAAGAAGGCCGTCCAGGGATCCGCCCCAGTCGCGGTGAGCATGTACCTCGGGATCTGCGTGCGGTGGAGGACGACTTCCGGGAAGTCGACTAGCGGGAACTCATCGCCGGCCGCGAGGGTGTGCGGGAGGTGCTCCCACACGGAGAAGAACACGGCGTTGCCGAAGGCGCCTCCCGGGAGGAACACGGCGTGGAACGCACCCCGCGCGTGCGCGACGTCGGCCGTCCACGCGAAGAAGGCGTCGGCGATGATGCAGACCGGGGACCGGATGCTGGATACGAAGCCCTCGAAGGCCGGGCGGAGGGACTCGGACGCATGGAAGAAGGTGATGAACTGGTGCACGTGGAGGTCGGCGAGGGACTCGGCGCCGGGGGGCAGGCCGTGGTCGGCGGGCGCGAACGGGAGCGCGTGGAGGCGGATAGGAGAGGTGGCGGGGAGGGAAAGGGAGCTGAGGAGGCGCGGGGTGGAGACGAGGGTGACGGTGAGGCCCGGGCGGAGCGCATGTAGGAGGCCGGCGAGGCGGAGGAAGGCGGGGATGTGGCCGCGCGCGAGGAAGGGAAAGAGGACGACGTGCGGGCTCTCCGCTCCCTCTGCGGCCATGGTGATGGGGACGGCGTGTTCGGTGGAGTGGGCTGACTGCGTGTGGAGGCTGGCGAGCGAGTGATGCTGCCGCTGCGCTGCCACCGACCCACCGTGACAAAGGCTGATGCGCAGAATGGTTGGAAAAGGCGCCGTCCATTGCAGAGTGTGATGGTGTGTGATGATCTCCTTTTCCAACGTTTCCATGTCGTCCAACAGCAATGACGCCATGAACAAGGTATTTTTTTTTTTTTTAAACAGAACAAGGTATAGTTTTAGCAGCAATTAATCGTGTGTATAGTTTTAGCAGCAATTAATCGTGTGTTTAGTTGGAGAGTGAGGTGGAATGGAATGGCTCCATCCCAGGGATGTAATGGCTCCATCCCAGAGATGGAATGGCTTCATCCCAGATTTCAGGGATGGAATGGTTTCATCCTAGATTCTCAGACAGGGCCCACTGTCACTCTCACATTCCAAGTGGAATGACTGCGTTCCAAAAAAATTTTAAAACCTGGCCGTCCCGAATCTAGAGAGAATATTCTCTTTTTTGGAATTAAGTCATCCTCAGCTCTCCAACCAAACACTAAACTTGGTGGGATGGGATGATTCTATTCCATTCCATCCCACTGACCAAACACTACCTAAGTGTTGCTTTTGCTCGTCGCGCGATTGAAATCATCGCAGCAAAATACGGCACCGATCTGATCAATGCAATGTCTGCCTGCGTTGCACTGGACCGCTGGTACAAGGAATTGGTAATTCTTGTTCTGGAAACAGATCACACTGGTTGGTTTTGTAAGTTGTAACAATACATTACTCAACAGTACAGATTAGACTTCGAAAGGATGCATAGACTAGCTCAAGTGCCAGAAGCAAGGAATGACAAGAGGTTTTAGCCTCCTGTCCTGTTCAGAACCAACAGGATGAAGATGGAGCTTTGCATAGGGAAGAGAGCAGATGAGAAGATAGTTCAGTCGACGAATTTTAGAACTGAACAACGAGCATCTTCAGAGCGAGAAATTCTAAGCCCAAACAAAAGTAAGACGCGCACACAGTCGCATGTCGAGGAAGAACTCTGGATCAGATACTTCCGGTTAGTCTAAAGTCTGATGGATAACTTTTGAGTTTTGAGACGCTAGCATACAGAATCACACTGTATGAATCAGTATTATTGACCTCACTAGAAAATAATGGCATAAAGAATGGATGCAGACTCCCAAAATTCCTACCAAAAGTAACAAGGAAAAAGGGAGCAAAAGGGTAATGCCTCGACTAATTGAACATATATAAATACATCATGAGTTATCCTTCTTTGAAGAATGATCAGAAGCAGGTGAGGATGCAGAGCTCACCCTGGCCCTATCTTTAGACTCACTTAGCATAACTACAACATGCCGCATCGGTGGTCTGTCGTATGGAGACATAATAGTACATAGCAAAGCAATTTTCAAGACCTCTATCATATGATCGACAGTGGATTTATCTTCTAAATCCAGATTATTATCGAGAATCCCAGGACCCAAAGAATTGTCCCTCATGTAATTCTTTACCCATGTTACCAGATCACCTCCCAATTCTAATGGTTGCACTGGTGCACGCCCCGTTAGCAGCTCCAACAGCACGACGCCATAACTGTATATGTCACATTTTTCAGTAACCTTCATGGTGTATGCATATTCTGATCAAAGGAGAAAACTAGGTTAGTACTTCGTACATCAGCAAATCAATAGTCTGCATATGTTTCGGCAATTGAACTAGAGTAAATTACATGTATCTCATCTAGTGGCCTTAGATTTGCCTAACAACAGCTCCAAGTAAAGAATATAACAGATTAAATAGCAATGGGCATGCAGACGAAATTCATGGAGTAGGATGCCAAGAAAACTTAACTCACCAGGTGCTATATAGCCATATGAACCAGCAATTGCAGACATTGACTTCGAGTATGGCATGTCAATCACCTTTGCCAATCCAAAATCACCAACATGAGCTTCAAAGTTCTCATCAAGTAAAATGTTATTGGATTTGATATCACGGTGGATGATGCAAGGCTTGCAATCGTGATGCAAGTATGAAAGCCCTTCAGCTGCCCCAAGGGCTATCATGAAGCGTGTCTCCCAATCAAGTGAAGAAGAAGATTGCCCATGAAGTAGCTCTCCAAGGCTGCCTCTTGACATGTACTCGTACAACAAAAGGTTGGAACCCTGGTGATAGATGAAACCGTATAGCTTGACAATGTTACGATGCCTTATCTTTCCAAGAGTCAGGATCTCCGCACGGAAGCTGTTGTCTGTGTTGCTTCCTTCCCTGTTAGAAGCCAACTTCTTTACTGCAATTGTCTGTCCAGGCTTCAGGATGGCTCTGTACACTGTTCCGCAAGCACCCCTTCCAATGACACAACTCTCGTCAAAATTATTTGTAGCAGATACCAATTCCTGAAATGTATATGCATCCTTTGCAGAAACATGCATGTTAGACCCAGCAGAGAAAATTTGCTTGTCTTGCAAAGGAGCAACTGTCTCTAGTGGTTTTCTCATATGATACACAATTATGGAAATAAGAATAAGTGAAATTCCTCCAATAACGGCAGCAACAATTGCTATGATCTTGCCCAAAGGGGGACCGGCTGAATTGGATGACTGGGAAGAATAGGATGACTGAGACCCACACTTGCCAAGTTGTCCACCGCAAAGTCCTCTGTTTCCAATAAAGCAGGTCACAGCCATGTTATCAAAAAGTGTTACAGGGGGGAGAGCACCAGTGAGATTATTGTAGGAAACATTGAGCTCAAGCAAACTGGACAGATTTGCAAATGTGGCTGGGATTTCACCTGTCAGCTTGTTATTATTGAGAAACAAATTTTCCAATAATGCAAGATTACCAAGCTCTGATGGTATGTTGTCAGAGAGATTATTATAGCTCAAATTCAAGGCAATCTGCAAGCTTGAGAGCAGACCCAGTTCCTTTGGTATTCCACCAGAGAATTGATTGCCACCAATCTGCAGTGCTGTCAAATGTGAAAGTTTACCAAGAATAGGTGGTATTTGTCCAGATAGCCTATTATCAGCAAAGGATAGAAGCTCCAGCTGAGACAGTCTGCCAACTTCATTTGGTAATGAACCTTCAAAGCTATTCTGGCTGAGATCAAGACGTTGCAACATTGTACAATCGAAGATTTCCAGTGGTATGCTTCCTCGTAGTCTATTAGATGAGATATTGAAGACAACAAGCTTTGACAAATTACCTATTTCTCGTGGCAACTCTGATGTGAAATAATTATTTGTAAGGTCAAGCCTTTGCAGAGCCTTGCAATTCCCTATCTGAGGAGGAATAGGGCCATTGAACTTGCTTCGAGCCAGCTCAATTGTTGTCAAATTCACCAGATTGCAGAGATCAGTGGGGAAGCTTCCTGTCAGACTGTTGTCACCGAGACGAAGCTGCACCAATGATTTGCAGCTGGTGATCCCATGAGGAATGTTACCAGTCAACTTGTTGGACCCCAAATTCAACAAAATAAGGTTTGACTGCCTACAAAGATCTCGAGGTATCTGCCCAGTAATGTTGTTATTTGAGAAATCCACCACCCAAAGTCGGCTATAGATGCCAAACCTTGGGGGTATGCAGCCTGATAGCATATTGCTGAATAGTTGCAATTGGATTAGTTTGGTCATGTACTGAAATCCTACTGGAATTGTGCCAGTGAGTGAATTGATTGAGAGATCAAGCTTACTCAAGTTCTTCAATCCACACAACTCTGTAGGAATAAAGCCTTTAAGCTGGTTTTGGAAGAGGTAGAGTAAATACAAGTCTGGTATGTTGCCTAATTCCTTCGGTATGCCTCCAGTTAAGAAATTCTCTGAAAAGTCAATCTCTCCCGCAAGAGAAAGATTCCCAATTTCAGATGGAATTGTACCATTTAACGAATTCCGATAAAGGTATAGCTTTTGAAGATACTTGATGTTCCCAATTGTTGCAGGTATAGGACCAACCAGATCATTATCGTAAAGGGCAATTATCCTGAGATTTGTACAGTTTCCGATCTCTGGAGGAATAACACCAGAAAGCTGATTTCCCCATAGGATTAGGTCTGTCATGAGACCCAATTTCCCAATCTCTTTAGGCAAAGGACCTACTAACTTGTTTTGTGCAAGACCAAACACGACCAGGTTTACGCATTCACCTATCTCAACAGGAATGTTACCAGAGATAAGATTCTGACCCAACCGGACAGTCTTCAGATTCTTGAGCTTGCCAATAGTATGAGGTATAGAATCAGAGAGATTATTGCTGTACCCTACCAAGTCCTCAAGTGATGCCATATTACCAATCTCAACGGGTATTGGACCGTGGAGCTTGTTATTGCACAGATTACATGTGGCCAGCATAGCCAGCTTCCCGAGCTCAGGGGGGATTGTACCTTGGAAACTGTTGTTGTTCAAGTAGAGCCCCACCAGTTTCGAGCAATTCCCAATATCCGCAGGGATAGTACCATTGAACCCATTGAAGGATAGATCGAGTCTAGTCAGCTCAGCCAGACCGCCAATGGTCGGGGCGACGGTGCCCGACAGGTTCATGTTGCTGAGGTTGAGAGACACCACCAGCGGCCTGGACGCCGACGAGCAGCTCACGCCCTTCCACCCGCACGGCGATGGATCCCTCGGGTTCCAGTCGTCAAGGTGGTGTAAAGTGTCAACCATCTGGCTCTTGAGCAGCAGGAGAAGCAAGCCTTCATGGTTCAGCCCCTGGGAGCCGGAGGCCAGCAGAAAGGCCAGCACCACGCCGAGCTGAAAAACCCAGGGCGTGGTGGAGGCCGTCCCGGAGCCCATCCTCCCTTCACAGATCAATCACAGCGGAACAAGAGCCAAAACCCTTGCTACAACCTTGTGCACTCCCACCACATCTCCGCGCCTCGTTAACCTCCTGGAATAGGATGCAAGCAAAGAACCGTAAGAACATGCCGCGAGAGAAATGCTTCTGAATGGAAAGATTCTAACAGCACAACTATCTGCAAGACGCCGCTTCTGCACCGCCCATTTTTACAGACAAACGGACACCGGAAGGGAACACGTCAAGCCAGGACGGGGGAACGAAAGCCAAAGTAATCGAATTTGGGAGCGAATTGAGCACCTCCAAATCCGAACCCCCCCAGCAGAAATGCTAACTCGGTTGAACTCGTCAGGAATCGAAACAGGAGTACCCGTCTACCAATCGCACCACATTCCCGGAAAAGAAGAAACACGCAGGGAACCCCCAAAAGAAGAGGCGGAGACAACAAAAAAAAACCCCTGTAATCACGGGAGTCCCCGACCCATCCGAGGGGACCCAGGAACACCCCCGCTCCCCGCGGAAACAGATCTGTACAGAGGAGCGAGCTTTTCACTCCCGCGAGCCGAGCGAGCTCCCCGCACACACAGCACCGCGGGAAAACCCCACAAGGCAGCACGGGAACAGCGCAGGGCACCAGAGCCACAGTAATGCGGACGCAACCGACGCACAGGGGCTGAGCTCCCAACTCACCGCGTTTCTCCCCCGCGCTGCCGCTCCCACCCCGCGCCGCAGCCGCCGGGTTGCGCTCTGCTGCCGGCTCCCGGACCGTACGAAGCACGGGCCGGACGCATCCACGGGCGGGAGGGAGGATCAGGAATGGGCGAGGAGGATATCGATGGATGGACGCGTCGTCGCGGAGTGGAGTGAAGAGGAGGAGAGATTGGAAGGGGTGGAAATGGCAGGCAAGCACGCGTCCAAGCATGCGAGGCGTAGCAATCGCGGGCTCCCTCGATCCAGCCTCCTTTCCTTCCTTCCCCCTTTCTCCCCCTCTTGCTTTCTCTGCTCTGCTTTTCGTCCCTAATCCGCCTGGCCCCACCGGGCACTTTTAGTTTTAGTTTCCATGGGCGCTCTCTCTCTCTCTCTCCCTCTTATTTTCTCTCGTACGTGGTCCTAGCTTGTGCCGGGATTCCAGGAAAGTTCCAATTACAATAACTAAAAGATTTAAAATTAAAATAAACCTACTTTAAGTAAAAAAAACAATGGTTTAGGAATCTTGGCTCAATAACAGCTCATTATTAGTTCGAATTTAAAATAATTTTTTACATAATAAATAAATCAATTGCACGTTGCGCTATGTTAATTTGTAAAAAAAAAATTAATATTAACTTGTTAAGCTCGATATCTGGCCCTAATTCTAAATTCGATTGGGTTTTGGCGGTGGCAGGGCAAGTTGGCGGCAGCACAGCGCTCTGCTGCAACGACGAGGACGAAGCCTCTAGAGCTGTCTGATTGTGAGGAAATATACGTAGTAAAGTGTTTCTGAGCGGATGCGTATGGCGTCCGGTTGATTGACTGATTGATTGTCTTGTCATGGATCACGGGTGAGATCAGCTGCGTAGGAGTAGTAGACTGTGTGACTGCACGGGTTTCTGTGGTGAATGGGAGGAAAAGGTTGGCACTGCCGCACTGCACAGGTTTACAGTGGAACGCGTGGTGAGACCGTGAGAGGCTTGGAATCTGCCTGCATGCTGCTGGGGGCCGTGGCACGCCGTAACTCAAACGGATTTTATTACTGTTTTATCGGCCACATGATTGTTATGAAAAGTAGATTGATGTTTTTTATACTTCTGGATGAGCATCAAGATTCGTACTCCGGAAAGGATATCGACATCCTCTAGCTGCGGTGCGGGTTTTTTTTTTTTTACCGCGCAGGTTAGATTTTCAAGGTCCATAGATTTTAAATGGAAGCAGGGATGCGGCGTGCAGGAGAAATCGGCTACGACACAAGTGTTGAATTGTTGAGAGAGGAAAACGGGAGTGTACGTAGAGTGGGTAAGATTTCCATCCGATTGTTATCCCGGTTGTAATTAGATGAAAATTTTGAGAGAGAGAGAGAGATGTCAAAACAGTTTGGAGAAAGATGCTCTTTTCGCTGAGAAGTTAGATTATGCTGTTCAAGAGATAATCCAGCTAAACCGGTTTTGCAAAAATTTGGAGACAAACTTCAAACACCTCTACCATTGGGGCCTGGGACTATTGATTATTGATTAAAGTTTCTGTGAGCGATCACTGAAAAGGACCTGTTTAGATGCAACATCTCTTTTGTTTTCTCTGATTAGTCTTGTTGCATGCTTGAAGTAGCCTACTTACTATGTTAGTTTTTTTTGGACTTTGCTCCTGATACTGTTCTGCTAAGAGCAAACGAGCTGTTGATGCTATGTTCTGCTATGACAAACGAACTGCTGGTTGTACTGTTTTGATTTCTATATTGAAACTGGGGCAATTCTATTGCCCTTTTGATCTAAAAAAAGAGATGTCAGCCGAATAATTGCTAGTCAGCCCCTTCTAATCCATCCCCTCTCCTCTCTTTTTTAGCAGCAAAAGAGGGATCCCTGCCGATAATTCTAGAAGAAACTTTAGTACGTAGATGATTCTCATCAATACACTGCCTCCCTACGACCACGAGAAGGCAGAGGGATTAATCTAAGCCGCTAGCCTCGCCGATTGTGACCCGCCCAAACAGTCGAGGCTTCAGTTCATTGTGCTTGGAGGTGGCATCGGGTGCACGAGCGGGTGGTAAAACGACGCGCGGGGGGCGTGGGGATCACACGAAAAGGCGGCCTTTACGTGCGTGCAATGCAACTCGATCTCTAGCTAGCTAAAGGAGGGGCGTGCTACTGCCTAGGGCCGGCAAAAAAACATTATTAGGGCCTGAATAAAAAATTTATAATTACAGTATTTAATAGGTTTAAAATCGAAATGAGTTTATCTCGAACGAAAAAAATTACCAATACTCAACTCGATAGTGCCTCGTTAGCTTGAATTTAAAATAAACACTTGAATGGTAAATAAAAATGATTTCACGCGAAATTGACAGATATTTAAATTAAGCACCAAGAAATTTTATAGAAATCATGGTACAAGTTTCACATGATACCTGTAAAATACCTACATTAAAAAGGGGCTTGAGATTATGTGAGATACATCTCTATTTAGATCATGTTTGGATCCTTGGGCTAATTGTTAGCTTGCTAAAAATTAGTTCTGGTCTATCCAAACAGAAAGACTAATAGGTGGGCTAATTTTTAGCCAACCCCTCAGCTAACAATTAACCCATTAGCTGGTGGGTGGGAGCTAATTTGGGCTAATAGAAGGTAACACTGGGAAAAGTTTGAAATACCCTTGCGCTGGCTTTATCCTCATTTTCTCATCCGTGCGTCCACTCCCAGCCCGTTAAGAGGTGCAGACATGACTTTTCTAATAAATTAGCCCAATCATTAGCGATGTATCAAAACAGCCCTGAGCTAATTTTAGATAAGCTAATTATTAGCTGGCTAACATTTAGCTCTAACCATTAGCCAGCTAACAATTACTCCCTCCAGTTTGATAATAGATGTCGTTTTGGACATAGTGATGGTCAAACTTCTAAAACTTTGACTATTGATATATTTTTAAATATTTAAATTGGATATATGAAAATTATATATGTAGATTTGTCTTGAGAAGTACTTTCATAATATTATAATTTTATTGGGTTTTATAAATATATTATAATAAAAATTAACGGTCAAAGTTGTGTTTTGAAGACCGTGTCGATGTCCAAAACGACATCTATTATCAAACTGAAGGGAGTAGCTTTTAATCTATTCAAACATGGTCTTAATACCTACTCTAGATATCTTTACGTGCGTGCAATGCAACTCGATCTCTAGCTAGCTAAAGGAGGGGCGTGCTACTGCCTAGGGCCGGCAAAAAAACATTATTAGGGCCTGAATAAAAAAAATTCTAATTACAGTATTTAATAGGTTTTAAATCGAAATGAGTTTATCTCAAATGAAAAAGTTATCAATACTCGACTCGATAGTGGCTCATTAGCTTGAATTTAAAATAAACACTTGAATAGTAAATAAAAATGATTTCACGCGAAATTGACAGATATTTAAATTAAGCACCAAGAAATTTTATAGAAATCATGGTACAAGTTTCACATGATACCTGTAAAATACCTACATTAAAAAAGAGCTTGAGATTATGTGAGATACATCTCTATTTAGGTCATGTTTGGATCCCTGGGCTAATTGTTAGCTTGCTAAAAATTAGTTATGGTCTATCCAAACAGAAAGACTAATAGGTGGGCTAATTTTTAGCCAACCCATCATCTAACAATTTGCCCATTAGCTGGTGGGTGGGAGCTAATTTGTGCTAATAGCAGGTAACACTAGAAAAAGTTTGAAATACCCTCGCGCTGGCCTTATCCTCACTTTCTCATCCGTGCGTCCGCTCCCAGTCCGTTATGAAGGACAAACATGATTTTTCTAAGAAATTAATCCAATCATTAGCCATGTATCAAACAGCCCTGGGCTAATTTTAGATAAGCTAATTATTAGCTGGCTAACATTTAGCTCTAACCATTAGCCAGCTAACAATTACTCCCTCCAGTTTGATAATAGATGTCGTTTTGGACATAGTGATGGTCAAACTTCTAAAACTTTGACTATTGATATATTTTTAAATATTTAAATTGGATATATGAAAATTATATATGTAGATTTGTCTTGAGAAGTACTTTCATAATATTATAATTTTATTGGGTTTTATAAATATATTATAATAAAAATTAACGGTCAAAGTTGTGTTTTGAAGACCGTGTCGATGTCCAAAACGACATCTATTATCAAACTGAAGGGAGTAGCTTTTAATCTATTCAAACATGGTCTTAATACCTACTCTAGATATCTTTCCCCGCACCCATGCACACATCATGTCGTTATCGTGGCGAGCAATTGCCCTTGCGTGCAACATTCATTGTCCAATTATCAATTGATTATGTTAATGGATTAGTCAATGATGGGTGCCGTTACTTGTTGGAGATAAAATTAAGTTACTGACAAATGGCTCCACGTGTCAGTCGCAAAACTAGTACTGTTGGGTTTTATATGCTCTAATTTTAACCGAGGTTTCTCTCTAAAAAAACAACACAAAAACTGTTTAGTTACATAAATGGTGACACCGCAGGGGCGTTTGTGATATGTAAGTTATTTGCATGGTGTGAGTTTCTGACGTATGGATATTGAAAGAAAATTCCGAGATACTCCTATATTTCTTTGAATTCTTTTAGATTATAATAGAGAATATGCTAAGCTATCATGTGTAGCAGTAGGAAAACTAGAAAATTTTTGTTGTGAGTGTATATTTTAAATGTATAACTCTATAGTTTTGTACAATGATTTTGTACCATTATAAATTCAATATATATTTAAAATTTACTAAAAGTACAATATAAACAGTTCTAAGGTTTTAAAATCCCAAAATATCGAAGTGGAAACCAATTTGATAAAAAGATTTAGCCTATTAAAGAGATAAAATTTTATTATTTTTTAAAATTTTAAAGATATTGAAGTATACCCGGTACCTCTTTAGTTCCACCTATGCTATGTAGGCATAACATGCAGTTTGACTTCTGCGAAGCGAATATCAATCTGTGCTGAAATTCAAAGATGATTCCGTCCATCTTCTGTTTTCTTAGTTTAATCCACATTGAGGATCGAATAAAATGGATTCAGCATACCTGCTCGTACTATTTATTCTACAGGATATTTTATCTTGGAGGCTGTACTACTGTTTTCTTTTCCGAGGAATCAGATGTTATGTCAGCGTCTCTGCATTCACTGGATCCCGATCTTGAAACTCTATACTGTTTCGTACAAATATTTTTTTGGAAGATATTCCTATACATTTCTATTTAAAAATTGTATAAATATTAAATTATAAATAAAGAGTAGTTAATGGTTACTCCCTTCCATCATAAATAGTTGTTATTTTATATATCATCCCTCCGGTCACAAATAGTTATGATTTTATACATCGAAACGGTCTAAAAAACACAGATTTGACCAATAATTGATATTGTAATATATTTATAAAAACACAATAAAATTGTAATATTATGAAATTATTTTTTGAGATAATTAAATCTACATATGTGATTTTCATGAATTCAATTTAAATATTTAAAAAGATGTTGACAATTAAAGTTTCGAAAATTTGACTACACCTATATTCAAAATGACAACTATTTATAACTGGAGGGAGTATTACTTACCCAATAGATTAACCAAGCAACACATTAGAAACTATCGAAGCATGGTATTAACTTAGCGCTCTGATTTTTCCCCCAGGAAAGAAAGCTTCCAGAACGACGAAAGCATCAGTTCCGAATTCCGATCCAAATGACGAAGTTTATAGGTTACATACACACGATCGACCAACGCTTATCTTACAGCATTCAGATTAGACGCGAAAGGAATGCCTTTAACTATGCTGGTATCTGACTTCTGCAAGGTGAGAAACTGAGAACGCCGAGATAAGCATTCGATCCTGCCGGCCGGCCGGTTGGTTCCAAGTTCCAACTACTCCCTCCGTCTCGTCGGGAGAAGGTGAGAGCGAGCGGCGTAGAGAAAACAAGAAAGGATGAGAGGGATAGAGAGAAAGACGGACCGGACTAGTATTCAACTACGGTGGAAGTGGCGGATGGTACTGCCTGAGCTGGCCAGTTACCGTGTGAATCAGGGTTAGTGGAGGTCGCCAAGCCGCGCTCATGCGGTGGCTCGACCTGCCCACGCGCGACCTCTGCCTCCTCAACGCGCTCTTCGGGGCTGTTTGGTTTGTATCCATTTGTTGCCAATGCTTGCCATGCCAAATTTTGGTAGTGTTGACCAAATTTGGCAAGCATTTGGTTTGCAACCAAATTTTGGCTAGATTCTTTTCTCCATTGGCTAGCCAAATTTTCCTAGTTCATTTTCTAGCCAAAAGTTGACCAAATTTTGGCCACCAATTTGGGCACCAAAATTTGGCTAGCCAAATTTTGGCATGGCATGGCTTGGCAAATTTGGCCTCAAACCAAACAGCCCCGAAGGTCTTTCCCTTCGCCATACTCGGTTATGAGCGTGTTGTCGTCTGCGACCTTGAGTGTATACATTGTTTTAGAAATTTGTTGTGGTAACTTTTTTCAGTGTTGCAAGAAATATTTTGTTATGTTGTATTACCAAAAATATTGTAGCAAGAGGTATTTGTTGCAATAGTTTCACTTAATTGTTGCATTATAGTGATTTATTGCTGCAGTAGGATTGCCAATTATTGCGTAATTCCCTTTTCAGATTTGATATTTTATTTTTTTGCAAATATTTTCTTGGATTGTTGCATGAGTAAATGTAAAATATTGCAGCTTTTCTTTTCAAGTGTTGTAGTGTTGTGTTATTGTAACTTTCTTTGTTTACAATGTCTGAATCATTTTAAAATCTGGTTACGTTCTATACTCACGGTTTCATCCAATTTAGATTTTTTTGTCGACATTCCCACTGTTATTTGTGCATTTTGTTGCATGCGGTGATTACAATTATTGCATGTATGGTTAAAAAATGTTGCGTCCAATAGAAACCTTCCCAACAGATCTCCAATTGCTAGTTCTTCCCTATATTAAATGTATGCATGTAAAGAATATAAAGTAAAGATAGATATTTATTAGGGATTTAGAGGAAACGTCAGCCTAATTTTGGGTTAAAATATAAAATACGTCATATATTTATGAACAAGATCATTTAAAATATACACCTTGTGAACTCGTATGAGGTAGTAAAAGCAATGCCTAGAACAGTGGGTGTACCAAAAGAGCTGCTATACGTACGAAAATACGTATTACGTGTCTTCTAAAAGAGACATGCAAGTCGGCTCCCTTGTCATCCTCCTTTTGTGGTACGCGTTTTTTTTAGAAACACGCGCCCCTTATCTTAACTATTATAAAAATGAGTTGGTGGTGATGAGTGCTCGCCGAAACAAGAGGCCCAAGGCCCAATAGGTGAGTCATTGTTGCCTTGCTAACCTATAGTTGTAAATCAGCAGGACAACTCAATATAGATGATTTGATTTATTTACTAGCTTACAAAGATATGTTTTGCTTGATATGTGTGTTACAGAAAATTAATTTATTGTATGGTTTAGGATCCTGCATTATAATTATGTATTATTCTCTTTTGAAATTCCGTTGCAACGTACGAGCAACTTACTAGTTAAGGTAGAAAAGCACGGGCTCGATCAGGACATGCCAAGATGACTCTAGAGATTATTTGAACTACAATACAAAGTACATACACAGATTTTGGATTGAAAAGGAGCCCCGTTCACTTCGCAGCCTCGGAAACAATGAACATTGATTCCAAACACCAGATCTTCACTCACACAGTGAATTTTGGCAAGAAATTGGGCTACTCACCATCTTAAACATTGAATACAGACAACAGATCAAATCAAGCACGATACGTGCATAATATATCCAAGATTAGGGATCTTGATTATATAAACCTAAGAAAGAAAAAAGCCTATTTTACTCTCTTAACTCTTACGTACCCGAGTCCGAAAATCAACCGTCAATTTGAAAAACAGACGTTTGACTCCCTTCAAATATCAAAACCAGCTCAAGTTACCTCAAAAGCTCGTTTCACCCGTAGCCTTTGTCGTGTTGGCCCACGTGAACGATTCGTGCCACGGTTCGCCGTACGTTCCAATTTCTTAATTAGTTTGATCGCTGGCTACCATGCATAGATATCTTTATAATCTGATCCATTGACCACTCGGTTTATTCCACCTTTCAAGTACATGCAGTAACCTTAGTTTACTGGCTTCACACGAATCCATGACCATTTTTTAAGTGTAAATTAGATCGCTTCTCTTCCAAAACAAGATGCAATACATCGCTCCTGGATGAGTTCTCGCGACCCATCATTGAAGGAAACAATAAAGAAAGAGGAGTGGAAACAAAGCAAGAATCTCTCGTGCTGAAGACTCGTGCATCCGCGGTCCGCGCGCTTAAACAAGTGGTGGCCAAGGAACACCGACTGAAGTCGACATGTGCGTGCTTGCTGCCTCCCCTCTCGACCTTTCCTAGGTACATGGTTGAGGCCGGCCTACAAGACAGCTTTTTGGACGATTTGTCACACGGTATTCGCCAACGATCGATTTGATCCTATCGGCGACAAGTCTTTGGCATAACTGGAGTTCCATCTCCACAAGAGACGTACGTTGGGAGTTCTATCCACGGGCTCGTGATGTTTTGGGTGTGTTTGGCTGATGGGATGTGGTTGAATGTGATGGGATAGTCATGTATCATTTGGTTCTATTATTTCGAGTGAATGAAGTGATTCAGCATTTATAGAGAATATTTCTCAAATTTGTATCGCTTGGTCTGGGATGAGATGATTCTATTAAAAAAAACAAATACATGGATGATTTTTTTGAATCACCTTATGTTGGAAATTGGCCCATGGGTGGCCCATTTTCCTTAATTCCATAGCATGCATGATTTAGTACCATATTGCCTAGCCAAGTGGAGAAAGGGCAATTTAAAAGGAGGAGTCTTTTCCACCTCTTGATTAATGTGACACTTGTCATGAGGATGTCATAGGGTGAATACTGGCTAAACACACACATGCGCGCGCGTATTCGCGTGAAAATTCGCGTGACTTGAGACGAGCGACCGCGTCGTAGTGTGTCTCCTGGCGCTTTAAAATCACCTTTTGTTTTGCTAAATCTTGCAATTATCTCTCTATTCATACATTATGTTTAAATGCGATTTAAACATTCTAGTAACTACCGACATTACGCAGTCAGTTACTAGTCACATTACTCTGTCAGTTACTGGTGCGTGTGTATATAAACACCTGGAGACGTCCAAGCTTAATACATTGAACTTCTCCTCCATTCTTCCTGCTCCTCTCTGAACTCTGTACTGGTGAGTTGAGCGGTTGAACCTCGCCGGCCTTCCTCCTCGGCGTGCACTGTGAAGGAAGGTGAGCGGTATCTCCGAGCCATTGCCGCAGAGTTCACCTACACGGGGCGGCAATAAGGTTTCTGGGCAGCGCTTCAGCGCGACCGCTCTGCTTCTTCCTCATCGTCAACTCGCATCTACAATGTGCTGCTTCCCATTCTTCAACAAGCCCAGCTGTAAGTCGTTCGTGATCGTTCGACTCAATCATATTTTGTTTTTTGAGTATATATATATATATATATGTATATATATATATGTATATATGTATATATGTATATGTATATGTATATATGTATATATGTATATATATATGTTTGTAAGTACAATGTGTAGCTTGCTGTTAGATTTACTGTGTGCATCACTTTTTATCTGTGATATTTGTCTCCTAGTAAAATATGGAATTAAAATATTGCACACATTTCCAACATCTCATATATGTACTATTTGATACAAACAACCAAATTTAGCTGTTTATAAGAGATGACACGTAGGATTTTAAATGATGTGGAGGAGAGAGAAGACTGCTGTCTACTATTTAATAGACAGCTTTACATTTTGTGTACCATTATATAGACAGTCTGTTAATTGAATGAGAGATCACTACAGACAACTCTATAGACGATCCATTGTATGAATTATTTTTAGTGCTGTCTGTAAATGATGTGGAGCTACATTATAGACAGCTGCCATCTATACCATTGTACATGCCCTAAGAATTACGGGAGGTGGTACAGTTGAGTCAGTGCAGGGGTAGGTAGACCCAGCAGTGGGTCCATCGGGGCTAGAGTCCACCCTATTGTTGGTCGACACTGGATACCTCTCTCGAGGATCTGTATTTATCCACTCAGAAAGTGATGCATCAAATCTAAAGATAGAACAACTATTTCCTTGGGACAACCGCTTCATCTTGGTCTAGATCCGTCGGTAACTGGTTGAGTGTATTGCTGTGATTTCAATAATGAACAGCAACGGCACGATCATGTGTCGCATGTGGCATTACAGACACAAGTGGCGAGAGGAGACACACACCTTTTTTTTCCGCCCAGAAGAAAAGCGATTGGATCCGTGTCAATTGGGGTGCGTTGATCCAGGATTGGTTGGTTGATTTTAAGTACGGTATGAAATCTAATTTACTGTGGAGTGAATAGAAGGTTTATTTTTTGAGAGATGCTTCTATGTTCTTCCTTTTAAAAATTGCACAACTATTAAAGCAGGAATGAATAGTATATGATGATTACTTACCCCTTCGCTTACTTTAACTATTATTTTTTATGATCGAGTATATACATATTAACAAACCTCTTGCTGGTTGTGAAGAACATGGATGTAAACCATGAGCATTGAATCGAATTCAACTTCTGATCATGCACCGACTCGTTTCTGTTCAAGCTCCACTACCGATCGATGAGCAGCAGGAAGCAAAGAAGATCACGATACAGTACTGCACCTGCATGTGACCAAGGGTCACAGGCCTTGTCGGGTCGGGGATGGCGCGCGACGGCGACGGCACGGCTCGGCAACTCGGCATGTATGTATGTGCGAGTGAATGAGGCAACCGATCGATACTGGCCGGCCGGGGGGGTTCTGGCCACCAGCGCGCACGAAAGCAACCCCACGCCCAACACCGGGAAGAGGCACGGGACGACGCGCGGGCCCAGCCAAGTTGCGCGTACTCAGTCTCAGACTCAGAGTCTCACAGCTTACGCGAAGGACTTGCCTTTTTTTTTTTAAAAAAAAAAAAATCTGATCTCGTTGCGAATGAATCAGTAAAAATGGTTTCCTACATGATCGCGAAAACTGCAACAGATGATACGTGTCTTATGCCGTATCCGTGTACCATGACAGAACCTATCCCCAGCAACCGCTACCGCGTTTATGGTGCTCGGCACCTACCTACCGAGCCGAGATGCTCCCAATTTCACCAAACCTTACTTAATGACCGGTGATGGTGATTTATGCTTTATTGCCTCCCAAACTTATCATTCTTACTCAAGCTTAAGATCGGGTGGCAGTAAGCCTATTACGGTGGGTTTATTAGCTACCGCCGTGGATCCGATCACTCACCGTGGTACATAAACGGTCACATACGACGCTTCTGTGGTTAGAAAGAAGTGTATTTACACAATTTTATTTCTACTGGCCAGTTTTGAAGTTTTGAAGGGGGCAAAAGCAAGTTTGCAACGGGCCAATTAATCCAAAGCCGCACGCGCACTCCACTTTTACAGCAGTATTTTAGTTTAGTTTCTTTCTTTCGTGCGCGTGAGACAGAGAGATGCTAGTGCGTTGTGGCACGCTACTCCTATTTGGCACGTGACAGTCGGTGCGGCCGTGCCGGGTTGAAGTTAGCGACTCCTACTACAACTCATGGCGCGCGTAGATCGATTTGGATGGTTCTTATCTCGTTCTTGGTTGGTTTAGAAGATGTGATGTGGAGGTAGAGATTAGGAGATGGATGTTAGCAAGGCATTAATGTTTGGTTGGCGTCCACCGGATACAGTGAATCGAAGTAAGGCATTCAACCACGGGTCTATCACAATAGATGGATGTAGCTACAAATATATGAAGGATGTATTATAGTAGAAGAGAGTTGTATAGATTCCATGGCACATCAGCCAGAACTCCAATTACTTACTGAGAGGTGCTTCTATGCTTTCCCTCCTAATACAAGTTACATAAATCTTAAAGCAAATGAAGGGGTCATCTATACTTCATTCATGCTTTAATATTTGTGCAACTTTAAAAAGAAAGAGCATAAAAGCACCTCTCTTACTGGAATCCCTCTAAAAAAAAGTGCACTAGATCCCTGTCTCGATGGATGTTTCTTTAATTGTGTTTTTTTAGGCGATTTCTGGTATTACAAACACGCCGCTTATTTGATTTTGGACCAGTGAGAATGGTTATTTTTCTTGTTTCATATATCAGCGAAAGAAAAGCAGAAAATTTGTCGACTCACCGACTTACTAGGTTTTGCCAGAAAATAGCTTGGTTGGTTGCTGTCCAAGTATGACTAACCCTATCACTGTGCTTTATTCGTTATCCATGTAATCGCTCTGAGACACTACTACTAATCGGTCATCACAAGCGGTTCAGAATCGCTTCAAGCGGTTTTAGAACTGGTAAGCAATCGGGAGTGATACTTCGGGTATCACAAGCGGCCTGGACAACCGCTTGTGGTGAGACACTACAAGCGGTTGGAAGGCGCCCAGGAAGGCCTTGGGGGGCGCCACGTGAGATCTTCACAAGCGGTTTGTGTTATAAACCGCCAGAAGATTTCCTTCCATGCGGTTCGACATACAAACCGCTTTGTGGAGGGCTTTCCACAAGCGGGACATAATAACCGCTATGAGAGGCATTGTATATTATATATTCAATATATAATATGTTTTTAGTAGGAGTATCAATATGTATGGATTTTGACATTAAAAATACATAGAAATATTTGGTTTTGTATACAATTAAATATATATTACTCATACGTATCATTGAAATAATCGCATGTATCATTTACGAAAAGTACGAACTTAATAGACTAAAAGATGGATAGGTTTGATGGACAAGACATGAAATAATGAGCACTTTACAAGTTTGATTTACACATAAGCAATTTTTACAAGTTTGAAAGAATAAAAGGGTGAATCTAGCCGATTTAATTTCTTGCGTGCATCATTGTTTACGTCCTGGTCGACGCGTTGATGTCGATCACTGCCCTTATATAGAGGACAATCTCTCCAACCTTGGTGTGGAACTCGCTGAGGGATACAATCTCGTCAACAATAAAGCCAATGAGTTGTTCTTGAAGTGCTTCAACTAAGCGGCGGGATCACATCTGCACATCGATGTTGGGGTGACAAAGAACGAAATTAATAAATCTTTGAGCATGTAATTAAAGTGTAAGTATTAATTGATATGTGCACTCACCTCGTTGTCGCGCATGGGCACATCGCGTGGGTAATATTTTTGCATGTAGTGGCACACATAATAGCCACATAAGTTGTTTCCATCTCGTCTGCTTTAATACTCGAGTGCTTATTTGGAGCGGTGAATTCATTCTCGAATTGTCCTTGTTGCTTCTTGCGAAACCTTGCGAATGCCCCTGTGACGCGTTATTATGAATAGCAATTATCGACTTGGAATTAGCAAGGTATTTCAATATAAGAAGGAAACAATTGTATATATATTTGCTATAAACCTGCTTAGGACATCAATGATATAATCGATATTGTTCCACCGGTCCCCTTGAGTCTTGAACAATGATCTTGCTACTATCAAGCTTGATGACCAAAAGGATCCAAAGGATACTGGTCATATATTGCGACATATATATAACTAGCTAGCAGTATTATCAATGCCTTGGAAAAGAAAAAAGTTTATTAATGCGTTATGAGAACACGTAAATATACGCATATGAAGTTGAAGGGCGTATATGTATGGTTTGTAGTGTTGTCCCATGAATGCATCTAGAACGTAATCCTCAAGAGCTTTAGCGCTGTACGAAATCTGATCTCATTGACAATTTCCTGCCTAGTAGCTTCCACGTTGAATATGTTCTGCTTTCTACATCGTTGTATCTCCATTCCCACGAGAAATGTATAAGTTATTAGAGTTGCACTTCTATGGTACAAGGAAGTAAATGGTAAAGTTATGACCTTGATACTACAGCACCAAGACTCATGAGAGACACGCTCATAGAGTCGCTATGGTAGATATTGCATATGTCTTCTAATTCGAGCCATATGGTGTTGTCCCCACGATAGAAATCTTCTTGTCCTAAGGAGGGAACATTTTCTTTGTTGGAGCGAGACTCTATCATGTACCATTCATGAAATTGTCGATCTTGGTTAAGGCAGTCCTTTATCTTATTTGGATCAATTAACTCCGGCCAAGCTTATATTGCCATCCTGACTTACGCCATTGGGAGAACATCGATCCTAGAGCGGCTACGAAGTGAGTCTGCCTCCTTCATAAATCTCTCAAGGTTCTCCTCGATCTTGCCGCATGACTGATCTTGATCTCTCTTTTGCTTGCCGCCGACCCGTTTACTCTTCCGTAGCCTTTATTATTGTACGTTCATAGTTGACCAAGACAGGAGTGGCATTGCACGGCGGTCAAGAAGTGTTCCATCACTTTTGGATCAACTTGTACGTTTGGGTGGTGACTTCTTGCGAAGTGTGCAGCCACTTCTTCGGTGGCGATTTATCGCGTAATTCTCCCTCGGTCTGGCCCTATCATATGCCCTCTTTGGAGGTTCCTTTACCCTTTTTGACCAAGTGGTGTGCCTTCGTGGGAGGCAGGAGTAGTATGTCTCTTGAGCTTCTTCCTCGGAGGAGATGGTGGAGTGTGTTTGCTGTTGTGGAGGAGGCGTCTGCTCGTGTGAGGAGGCGTCTGTTGTTGGAGGAGGAGTCGGTTGTCGTTTGTGGAGGCGACGCCGAGGCGTGAGGTTGTCGAGGAGGCGTGGGTTGTCGTTGTGGAGGAGCAGAGCTTCCCTACAGCCGGCGACTCGGAGATGACACCTCCACGCCATCCGGAAATATGATCAACCTTTTCGCCAGAGGATGATGATATTGTGGAGGGCCTGTCCCAAGCTTGGTAACGCTGCGCCTCGGCAATATCGAGTACTAGTTCTTCAACTCGGCACACTCCTCCTCACTGCGACCTTGAGTAACCCATGGGTATTGTGTTGCAGGTGGAAGGTCTGCCCCTGATTACCGGCAATGCCATGTCAAAGCCACCACTGATGGAGAGGTTGCGCGATCGATGTGTGTAGCTCACCTTGGCGGCGAACCCCTTATGTCATCAACGGGATAATGGGCTTGCAAGTCTTACGTCCCTTGAGGGCCCAGGTAGACGGTGCCGGCACGCACGACGGGCTGATCATGGCGAGGTGATTGATTGGACTCGCGATCCCGAAGGTTCTTGAGAGCTACTCGCACTTGTTGCGCAACTTGTTGCGCCACTCAGATCTCAATGCTAGCCTGGGTTGCTCTAAGCTCCGTTCCAATTGAGCCATTTTATTTGCTTCTCTTGTTTTGGTTCTCTGGCGGCTCGCATTTAAAGCGTATCCTTCACAAAACCGCTTCCATGGCGTCTTGCCAAAACCTCGTGTCCGTCCCGGTGCTCGGGGGTTTGGAGGGCATGTGTTAGCTCGTCGTTCTCCTGCCTCTACCACAAAAGAGCCTCGACCGAGATCGGGCCGACGGCTTGTACAATTCTTCCGCCAACATCTTGTACATTTGGTAGCATCACCAAAGCGCCATCATCCGCAAGGCTCCCCGTGACTCCATGAACCAATTCGGCGACGCTCTTCCCACAAAGCAAGAACCTGTGACTTCCTTGGCCAATAATTCTTCTTCTTTCTTGTCCCATTTCGCACAGCCTTGAGGTAACCACCATGAGATGGTGGTGGTACTTCTTCTTACGTGCATTGGTCTTATTCTTGACTTGCACTGGCCTTGGTGACATCTTGTACTCTCGAATGCTTCCGTGATCGGCCAGATAAAATTGGTTGAAGTCAGAGTCTTTCTCCCTTCGCACGTACTTTTTCTTGAGAGCCGACTTCCATGATCGAAATGAGAGTGCCATCTTCTTCAACGATAATTCTTGGCCTTGTCTCCAAACCCTTGAGGAAAGGTGAAATTTTCCAGAATATCTTGCGGATGAGGTCCTTGGTAGCTTGAGGAACTTCACCCCATTTCTTGATGCTAATTGGGACGTGATCTCTTACGTGGTAACCCACAGCGTTGTTGAACGGCCCAAGCTCTGAAAGAGGGCAATCGGCTTCCCATCGCTGTCAATTTTGGTAAACACATGCTTTGTGGATCGGCTTGTTAGGTCCCCGATTCTTGGATTGGTTGCTCGATGTAACAGCTTTAAATAAACAAACATATATATAACATGTCGTGGGTGTATTCTAATAATGAATTGCGATTAATTAACATGCCCACAGGAATTATTTTCTTCGACCATACCTCGGTGTTAATGGTGTCCACATTCTCGCCGAACCAGGTTACGGCCACAGCCGCAGTGATAACCTTCATAGTCGGCGATGGAGTCTAACAGAGGCTATTCTTCCTCGTCGAAATTAGGGTCACCACGTGTTGGTTGTGCCATCTATAAATGTTGATATAATGTAAACTTAAATTCGAAAACATCTATAACAACATATATATAGGTAAACATATACCAACATGAGGAGGAAAGGGACGCTTGGTGAAAGAACTCGAGCTAACGCCTGAGCAGTAGATCCATACACCATAGTTTAATTTAACATAGTTTAATTTAATATCATTTTATTTTTGGAATTGAGCTAACGAATGAGCGTTCGAGACGCGTCATTTTTAAAATTAACATAGTTTAATTTAATATCATTTTATTTTTGGAATTGAGCTAACGAGGCAGTAGATCTAGCGCAAAATTCAATTTCAATATATATATGGTATTGAGCTAACGAGCCGATCTACCGCAAAATGTGCTTTATTTTTGGAATTGAGCTAACGAGCCAAGCCGATCCATACACCATCACCAACAACATACACACACACATATATATATATACAATGTCTCTCAATATATATACACAATTAATACCAAATACCAACATACCAAATACCATACACCATCACCAACAACATACACACACATACCAACATACCAAATACCATACATACCAAATACAATGTCTCTCAATATATATATGAACATACCAACATAAATACCATACATACCAAATACCAACATACCAAATACAATGTCTCTCAATATATATATGAACATACATACCAAATACCATACATACCAATTAATACCAACATACCAAATACAATGTCTCTCACCAAATACCATACATACCAACATACCAACATACCAACATACCAAATACCAACAATACCAACATACCAACATACCAAATACATATATGAGCATAATTAACAACATACATACCAACATATCAATAATACATATATGAAAATGCCTTGTGGACATTTCATCGAACACCTTATGGGCGTATCAGAGGAGGTGGGGGGTACACACAGCCTATACCTACCTCTCCGGTGGGGTGGCGTAGCGTGCGCTTGTGGCGAGGGCGATGGCCGTGGCGGAGGCGGCGGAGGCCCCTTGCAAGTGCCTGAGCAAAGGAAGAGACTGCAAGTGAGTCGGTAGCCTTGGGACTTAGGAAAATTTGGAGGTTTGACGAAGGGAGAGAGCGCGAAGGCAGAGTATAAAAATACCACCTCTACAAGCGGTTCTTAATACAAACCGCTTGTAAAAGTGAGATCTACAAGCGGTTCTTAATACAAACCGCTTCTAAATCGTTTCTACAAGCGGTCGTAATACAAACTTGTAAAGAGAGATCTCTACAAGCGGTTCTAATTAATAACAGCTTGTAAAGAGAGATCTCTACAAGTGGTTCTAATTAATAACCGCTTGTAGAATCTCTCTCTACAAGCGGTTATTAATTGGAACCGCTTGCAGAGATATCTCTAGCTGATTATTAATACAAACCGCTTAGAAGCCATCTCGGCCAGTTATTATTGGAACCGATACATACTACTTAAAAGAGTGTGTTGCTATTACGGTTGACAAGAACTCTCCTCTCCCCTCTCAAGAAGCGGGCGCTTGAGTGCGAGCTCGAGGAGTGCAGATCGAGCCCCACTCGCTCCCGCCGGCCATTCTTTTTTTTTTTATTTTAAACCGTTTTTTTTTTTTACTTTCTTTACCTTTCATTTTTCTTACTTTCTTTACCTTTTTTTTTTTACTTTCTTTACCTTTCTTTTTTTACTTTCTTTACCTTTATTTTTTTACTTTCTTTACCTTTATTTTTTGTTGATATTCTTCATTTATATTCTTTTTTTTTAGTTTCTTTACCTTTCCTTTTTTTTTACTTTCTTTATTCTTTATTCCATAAGGTTTATTTCTTTATTGTTTTTGTTTATATTCTTCATTTGTTAATTCCACAAGGGGGACTTCGACCCTGCCAGGCAAATTCTAGCGTGGCCTTGCTTCATGAGGTTTATTTCAAATAAACACGCATGATAAGACACGTCTAAAAATGATCACTAAAGTTCAAATAAATAAGTTCATCTGAATACTACATTTTAAGTAGTACCATACTATGTCTTTACAAGTCTTCCTTCGTTATGATCGTGGCGTATGTAAGCATCCAGGTGTCTCAGGTCATTCGAGAGGCTTATGTCAACATCCACCGCAAAAGGAGGGAGAGCTGTCGGCCGAATCGACTATAGTCTTCCTCATCTGCGGACGTCCTCAACTCCAACAATCCTTCGCTTTGCCTTGGAGAACCACGTGTCGCTTTGGCTTATTGTTATTATTATCTTTACGCTTCTAGGCTTGCTTGACATGTCTATTACATAGAAGACACTGTCTCACATCATTTGCAAGGACGAATCTGCTCACGCCTATAAGCCGAGCTTGGCGTGAGGTCAGCGGTTGTCATGCCGTATTTGTCGACTTTACGCGCTCAAGTCAGTTTGACCCATTGGCACTTAAATAGAGGACCTTTAAAGGTCCATAGTCAAGCTCCCATATTTCTTCTATGAAACCATAATATGTGTCCACCTTTCCTTTGTTGTCTTCTAAGCATCTATACGGACAATCGCTGCTTACGATTGGTGCTCTTTGTCATCCTGATCCGTGTAAAATGTGTAACCATTTATCTCGCACTTGAATGTCACGATTTCACTAGAAGGTCCGTGCCAATCGTTGCAATTGTTCATTGTCCTGACCCTTTGAAAAGGATATAGTTTTGTAACCAAAGCGGCAAAGAATCCATGTGCTTCAAGAGTGTTATCAATCCTCGGACCTCCCAGGAAATTCCACGGCGTAGAATACTCTTGTGCTCAACAACATACGGAGGCCACCACGGTTGATTGTTTCAAAACTGCGTGAAATGTGCTTGCTTAAATGTAAGAAGATCATTGCATGCAATTGCTTTCCTTCCATCAGTCCCTTTTCCCAGTGCTTTGCCCTCATGGCGTGATATAGGACGCCGATCGGATTTAGATCATTAATGTAATCCACACAAAATTCAATCACCTCCTCCGTCCCATAACCTCGGCAATGCATCCTTCCGGACGAGAACTGATTCTGAACATACTTCTTTAGCACACTCATGTACCTCTCGAAAAGGGAACATGTTGTGATACACGGTCCGAGAATACCTATCTCTTTGACAAGGTGAGCAATAAAGGAGATGAACCATAATATCAAAAGAACGCAGGAGAAATATCATCTCAAGACAAACCACACTTTGTACCACGTCATCCCCGCAGCTTACTTAGTTTATCTGGGTGATGACCTTATGCCAAATCGCATTGAAAAAAGAACACGACTTTGTGATTATCTCCGTACCACTCGGAAGTATACCTCTTATAGCCATCGGGAGCATTGTGTCATCAACACAAGACAGTCATGGGATTTGTGTGTAATGATTTTATTCTCTTCGTGTTTATGAGTCTCTTTACATTTGATGAGTATCCGGAAGGGACCTTCACACTATTCAGCACTCTATCATGCTTTTTTCTCTTCTTTGCTTAGAGTGTAGCCTCGCAGGATGTAGTAATGTTGTCCTTTTTCTCTCTTTTCGGGATGTAGGTCGTTCCTCGCCTCCAAGAGTTTAAGGTCCTTGACCTTGCAGGTGTATCTTTTGATTGGCCATACATATCTATGTAGCCTAGCAGGTTCAAGCAAACATTCTTCGTGATGTGCATGAAGTCAGCAGTGACGAACCTCCAAGACTTCCCAATAAGGCAAGTCCCAAAATACTGACTTCTTCTTCCACATTGGCGCCGGACCATCCTCATTCTGCACAGGTTTGCTTCCAGGACCCTTTCCGAATACTACTTTCAGATTCTTTACCATAGCAAGTACTTGTGGCTCCAAGACGATGCGATCTTGAGGCCTATACGAAGGTCTACTTGCCCGTTAAATTTCCTCAAGCACTTTCTTCCGCCATGGGTGACTCGTAGGGAAGAAACCTACGGTGGCCCATGTGAGACAACCTTCGAGAGTTTTTCAGGTACATGTCATCCGTTCATCTAAGCATTGGACACAAGCTCTATATCCTTTGATAGTTTGGCCAGACAGGTTACCGAGAGCAGGCCGGTCGTGATTGTTACAAATAACAATGCACGTAAGGTGAAATACTCCTTTGTACTCATCCCATACCTGCACCATCCTCCCACAACGCGTCACAAGATCTGCAACCAATGGTTTCGAGGTAGACATCGATGTCATTTCCAGGTTGCTTGGGGCCTTGGATCAACAACGCATCATGATGTACTTTCGCTTCATGCACGCCATGGAGGAATGTTATACATACATAGTGTAACAGCCAGGTGCTATGGTTGCTGCTCAACTCTCCGAAAGGATTCATCCCATCGGTACTTAACCCAAACCTTATGTTTCTCACCTCTTGTGCGAAGTGCGGGTACGTCCGATCGACTTTCCTCCACCGTGATCCATCTGCAGGGGTGTCTAAGCATACCGTCATCTTTACGCTCTTCTTTGTGCCAACGCATCATCCGGGCATGCGCTTTGTTAGCAAACATACGCTTCAATCGGGGAATCACTGGGAAATACCACAACACTTTAGCTGGAGGTCTCTTCTTCTTACGCTCCCCATCTATTTCACCTGGATCATCTCTCTTCACCTTATACCGTGATTCTTTGCACACTGGACAAACATCCAAATTGGCATACGCATTGCGATACAGGATGCAATCGTTACGGCATGCGTGTATCTTATGTACTTTCACCCCAAAGGATGACGACTTCCTTTGCTTCATATGTAGATTCAGCAGAGTGTTATCTTCTCGAAGCAACTTCTTTATGAGTGTCAACAACTCATCGAATCCCTTATCGACACACTATTTGTGGCCTTCCATTGCATAAGTTCAAGTGTGGTACGCAACTTCTTGTGGTCCCGCCACAATTTGGGTATAAAGGAGTTACGTGGTCCTCTAACATGCGCTGGAATTTCTCGAACTGTCTTTCATCTCGTAGTCTCCCTCACCGCCACGCAAAGATCTGGTCCAGCTCATCATCACCAAAGTCATCGAGTGTACCTCCCACGAATAGCATTGCGTGGCGTCCGAGATATTTTTGAATCCCTCTTCTTCTTCCTCGTCTTCTTCCTCGTCTTCTTCCTCGTCTTCCTCGTCTTCGCCATGGTTGGTCCAACGTTCATAGTTTGGCATGAAACCTCTCATCATCAAATGGTTCATAACCCGCCATCGCTGTGAGTGCTCCTTCTCGTTCTTGCAATCTACGACGGACAACATATGAAGTCGCTCGAGGCAGGAATGCAATGGCCGCATCGAGAAAAGCCTGCACGCCATCAATGAACTCTCTCGATCGACGGTCCGCATTGTACATCCATTGCCGGTTCATCTACAATAAAGTAATAATTTCATATATTTTTTTCTTCTCCAAGAAAAACAACCCCACCTACACCTTCATGCAATTAAAGATCTACCTTTCTAAATTTTTTTTATCCCTTTCTACCTTTCTAATTATTTTTTATCCTTATTTTATTTTATACACTACTAATTACTTCATTGCAATGTCATATTTTGAACTAGATCACCATACATCTTCATACCATAACAACAACAAGCATACAAAATAAATTTTGGGGAACAACTTCATACCATACACATTTCAACATGTTCTACCTAGCAAAGCAACACATTTCAACATGAATAAATCATGATTTCTCCACATCCAATGCATAAAAACAGCAATATGTAGGTGAGAAAGATGCTAACATGCTCTTCTTGACCTTAAAACACTTAATTTGAAGCTAAATCACCAAAGAATTTCAAAACAAAAATTTGGGCAGCACCTCCCGGAAGAAAGGTGCTCGGCCCTTCGGATCTGTTCATCGATTGTTGGCTCGGGAGGAAGAAGAAGTTTAAAGTCTTTGGGCGGGAGGGATTCTATAAGCGGTTTCATATACAAACCGCCACGAAGGTTGAGTTCTAGAAGCGGTTTGTATGTCAAACCGCTTCGATTTAGAAGCGGTTTGACAAACAAACCGCTACTAAAACTAAGACTTCAGAAGCGGTTTTATACACGAACCGCTTCTAAATATAAATCTCTACAAGCGGTTGAGGTCTCAAACCGCTTGTGATAATTCATAAGCGGTTTGGAAAACGAACCGCTTGTGATGCTTGTCAACACAAGCGGTTCGTATGACCAACCGCTTCTAGTGACCCTCTCCCGCCCGTTGCTCAGGAACCGCTTCTGGTGCGTGGGCCAGAACCGGTTCGCACCTAACCGCTTGTAATATACCGCTTGTGATGCCCAGTTCTGTAGTAGTGAGAGAAGATAAAAGTTTCGGCCACCTAATATCTTCCATCACTTTAAGAGCATGCATGGTCAGTATCTCAACATAGTTATCTCTTTGAAATCATGGTGTGAAAGTACGTAACCAATATTGTGTTGAGTATTACTCAATTGTTCGTCGGACACTGGGACCGAGCTGTCCAACACACAAGCATATTGGAAACCCTAGTGGTTTTGTCACAACCATCTCTCTTTTCGCAAGACAAATCCCATTCATATGTGCTACACTACTGCAGTACTTGGGCAACTTGAGATTTTCTTAAAGTAATGTGTATGCTAATTTAAGCCCCTGTTTTTGTAGATTCTGCGAATGCTTGTGCTTATCTGTCCTATCCCGGCAGTGCATTGGCTAGCAACTTAAAGAGCATCATATTCTAACTTTAATAAAAAAAAAGAGAGACTATCTAGTGACAAGTTCGCATTATCAATATGATCTACACTTATTTTCTCAAGTTTGCCAAGCCCAAGACATATATACGCAGACTCTATGAACTTTAATTTGGGTTAACAAGTTTTGCGTGCACCTCAAAAAAAAAAAAAAAAACTATTAAACGGTATACCGTTGCAACGGTATAGTACTGAAACTTATGAAACTCGTGAAATTTTTACAGTGAAACTCATGAAACTTAGCACTAAAATTAATGAAACATGGAACTCATGAAACCAAATACTAGAACTCATGAAATCAGCACTGAAACTGATAAGTTTCATAAGTTTCATGGCTATACCGTAAGAACGGTATGCCGTTCACTAGTCGCACTCAAAAAAAAAAATCACGTCCTACTTACACATGGAGTTTTCTACGGTATATCATCAGTGAGCCACTACAGATAGAGAAATAAAAGAAAAGGAGAGAATGGAGCGAAGGGATCCTAGAATCGAGACCTATTGTGAGTATCATTCATAAATTGGGAGATGTTTTCTTTTTAAAATTGCATAGATATTAAAACATCAATGAAGGATGGATGTCTATTAATTACCTCTTGATTGTTTCAAGATTTATGCAACTTATAATAGCAGGGATTGCCTAAAATCACCTTCGAATTGATTGTATCGACACTTATCCTATGTCCCGCTGACACATATGGCCCACACAATGACACGCAGAGATGGGTTTGTGGAACCGATCGATACGTCAAGAACCACATACGTGTACTGCAAAAACGAAACTGCACGGGGAGATCGCACTCATGTGTAACGAGGCCGGGGCGATTCAAGTGGCGGTCACACTCAAAAGCGATGTCCCTTACAGATCGATCAAAAGGGAGATCGAGCGTGCGAAAAATACAGAAGGTCGGCAAACCTAATCCAAAGCATGTTAATTTGTCTGTAAGCACTCGACACATCACCGGCTCTTTTTCTGCAAAATACTCTCCCTTCCAGCACGCAAAAACACGGGCCAACTTAATTAACATGGCCCTAAGCAAGTGGCCGATCGAGCAAAAGCATATTACGTACTTACTCGATCTCTTATTAGCCCCCGACGGGTACTGCTTAAACGGATTCGATACACTGCTCAATTGTTCATCGGTTCTCAGTTGTGTTGTGCTTAGCTTATGGACTGCATTATTAATTAATCGGCAGGAAAAAGCAAACCTATCATTGGGTGAGCAGACTCCAAAGCAAACCTATCATTGGGTGAGCAGACATGGAGTATATTTATCTACAGTTGGGTTGATTGGATATGGGTTACATTTGATCATTTGCTCAGAAGTTGATGTGCAATTGATTATTTGCCCCGTATGTCTCACTGACATGTCGACCCAGGACACACATGTTAATAAGATATTATGGACAAAATGATCAATTGCACGTTAACTTCGGGGCAAATCAGCAATTATTCCTACGCATGGGTGCATAGAGTGAAAAAGTTGTGCATGATTTGTGCAGACTAGCCAGCAATCTTAAAGGACTGGCGCGTAAAAATACCCGGAAAGAATGTCTTGACACGACAGAAATGCAATTGCACAAAGCAACATGAACAATGCGTAAAGTAGCAGATCTTGTTAGATGATCGACGAGTCACGGATCACACCGGTTCTGATGGATCGATCCCTATTTTTTTTATAAAAAAAATTCCTGGCTTTATTTGGAATAGTACGTGAATTAGTTCATGTTTCGCTTTAATTAGCTGGTCTTTTTTTTTTTTAGTATTTGAAGGATTGAAAAGACGACTAGAGGGGATGAATATGAGCCAAATAAAATTATCCGTTAAAAAATTCAAACCACCAAAAAAGCAGATCAAATAAATTGTAAAATCCGAACAGTTGATTTCGGATTAATAGTACTACTGACCTGAAAATCGGATGAACAGTACTCCGACCAAGTAAGGTCGGATGAATAGTACTCTAACCAAGTTTGAGCTCGGGTGAACAATACCACCAACCTGATCGGATGAACAATGTTCGGTGAACATTACTCTGACTGAAATGAGGTTGGGTGAACAGTGCCGCCGACTGGAGGTCGGGTGAACTGTGTTCAAGTGAATTGTAAAAAATCATCACGATCTCAAAAACAAAAATCGATATAACTTTTGATCGGTTGATCTAAAACCTGTGAAACTTGGTAGATACCCTCTCAAGGATGTTAGGAACTTGTTTCACTTATCAATCACAAAGATTGACGTCAATGTTTCGATTTTTAACCATTCTAAGAGGGAGTACACCAAGAACAACCAAAAATCCAAATTTGTGATCTAGACTTGCTCGCGGAGTTTTGATGATCAAGATAATTTTAGATAACTTCCCACTTGTCACAGCAAGCTAGAGCACAGGAAAGACAACCTCAAAACACGATCTACAACAAGATCTTCATGGATAAGCTAAAAGATCAGTTTCTCGCAAAGAACTCAAACTAAAACTTGCCTAAAGGATTGTGATATGATCTAAGTGAAGATTCATCCAATCAATCTCTTATCTTTGGCAACAAGAACCAGAAGCAAGTAGAAGGAGGGGAGGCAAATCCAACTTGCATGAATTTAAATGCAAAAATGTAAATACTGAGTTTAAATTGCGTAAAGTAAAGACATAATATAAATACGAAATTTAAATTCAGAATTTAGAGAGAATGGATCTTTGTATTTTCTTTGAAATATTTACAAAGCCTCACTTCATGTGGGCAAAGTTCAAAGAAGTAACCAAAATCTTCAAAGAGGGAAGCTACCCCTACACATCTATTTATAGTGTACATGAGTCATCCTCCACCCTTACATGGCTTGCTTCAATCCTAAGCTAACCTTCAAGAGCCAGGATTTGATCCCATACACTTCACATTTTAGGCTAACCCGAAACCCACTAACAACTGGATTTTATCCACTAGCTAACTTGACAGCTACTCTATCTCTTAAAACCCATGATCCAATAGGTTTCTTGACCAGGTAGCTTCAAGCCAGCATCCACAATGTTCCCTTGACTTTTTGACTTGCACCCACTGCATCTCTGGCGATCACCGACCTCTCGGACCTCCGGCGCTCCTCGCCTAATCCTGGCCATCTTTCTCCTCACCATGATCTCGGATTGAGGCCCTGCAAACAACAAAGACAAAGAAACCCTTCTCATAGCATTGTTGAACTAATAAAACAGTAATCAACTGAGCAATCACAAAGTTAAGGATCTCATCTTAGCTTAACATCACTTAAGGGTGCCACGACCTCTTAAGAACCGACCTGGCAATCACAAAGTAAACTGACCTGGCAAGGTCTCGACCTCTAAAGCTCTGACGTCTGATCGTGGGCAACTCGTAGCAACTCAAATTACTCATTTCAAAGTAAACTCAAATCTAAGCACCCAAAGGCTTAGAACATAGTCAATTGCTCATCACACACAAGAATATACCTTCACATTATCTTTCAATATTTGCGTACGATTATTCACAGGCTTAATTTTGCGATCTGGATTATGCAACTCCGTTAACTCACACAACATAAGAGAATTAGAGAGTAAGGAAACATAGAGGAACATGTTAGGATGGATTATTTTGTTCTTTGCTCAATTCGTTCTCAAATCATATGTACTAGCACGTCCTAGTGTTGGAACAGTGATTTTTTTTTCCTTGGTCTTTACCTAGCACCATTGCATGACCCCAGCATACCTCTCTGTGCTAATCAAATGATTGGATCCGTCAGGCTTTGATTAGCCATGCCTTTAATATTCTTCCCTTTTAGCTTGTGCTGTAGAAATTGAGAAAATCATTGGGTCGGCGGCTCGGCGCACGTCCGGTGGAAAATAACACTTGTCTCAAACTAATTATTTTAACTGAAAGATGTTCTTTTAAAAAAAAGCAGTGATAAACATGATTGGTCTGCTGAAAAAAACAGGTGATATAAAGCAACTCTTAAATAAGAGCATCTCCAGCAAGGGCCCCTAAAACAGGTACCTATTTTGGATTGAGGGACTCCCTCTATTTTTTAGGGTCCTATTTTTAGAGGACAAGTCCAGCAACCAACCCCTAAATCTCAGCCCATATTTTACTTTTTCTCCTATTTTGACATATCCGCTATGTATAATCTTCATTTGACACCACTAAAATTCAAGCAAAAATATTTGTAATACATAAAACATAAGCATATTAACATTTACAATTTAAAAACATGATATTTCAAATTTAAAATTAAAATTTTCAAAACATGATAAAATTTTCGAAGCCTCTCATGTATTTCCCTATCTTCAATAATAGAGATTGTACTCGTGTCACTGGAAATTGGGGCTGAGGAGGCAAATTTAGGAGCCTCCTAATTTTAGGGGCTTGAGTTGGGGCCCCCTGGGAATTGGGGCTGATGAGGCAAATTTAGGGGCCTCCTAATTTTAGGGGTTTGAGTTGGGGCCCTGCTGGATCTGTTTTTTTACTACACTCCCTATTTTAAGGTTTAGGGGCTCTGCTGGAGATGCTCTAAAAAAAGACCTCTTTTATGGTACACTAAATTTAATATGGATATTTTTTATTTTTTATTTTATGGATTAGGTTAACTACTATTTCTTTGTACTTCCCCAGCTAGTACAGTAGTAGAAATACTCTATAAATTAATGGTTAATCTAATTTCTATATTCATTATATATTACCAATGTAATACACTATAAAATTTCTCTAAAAAAAATATTAGCAGAACGACAATGCCTAAAGTTTTCTAGATTTAATAACTGTTGGCGCAATGGTTGGAGCTACCTTACGGTTCGCGAATCAAGCATGAATGGAGTACGTCGCCGGTTTTCCCTCGTCGATAGCTTCGGACGGATTGGCTTGTGCATGAAACAAGGACCAATTGGCAAACACCAGAGAGCTCGCCGAAGATGGACGGCGGGGATTAATTTGGCCCATGGCGAAGGCATGTGTTGTCTCCTCGCCCTCTGCTTTCTCGCTGCCATTTGCTAGTGTCTTGTCAAATGTCAAATGTCAATATTTTTTTTTGGTTTTTGGGGGCTGTAAATGGTGATCTCTTTGGCAATCGTGGGAGTGGTGGTTCAGATGGGACATATGACGGGCCTCTTTCAGTCATGCATGGTGGTTTGTGCTGCCGCCACTTGCAATGAGTTCGGTTATTCAGTGCGTCCTGGTGACATTTGTAATTCTAGCATGCAACCAAGCTTGACATTCTGTAGTATAGTAAGTAACTAGGAGTGCTTTCTCTCTACCTAGGATATGTACAATGATCACAATCAGCTGTTTATAAGAGATGCTATGTAGGATTTTAAGTGACGTGGAGGAGAGAGAAGAAGGAGAGAGAAAACTGCTATCTAGTATTTAATAGACAGTCTTATAGACAGCTTCACATATTGTGTACCATTGTATAGACAGCTTGTTAATTGAATGAGAGATCATTACAGACAGCTATATAGACGATCCATTGTATGAGTTATTTTTAGTGCTGTCTGTAGATGATGTGGAGATGCATTATAGACAGGTGTCGTCTAAACCACTGTTCTTTGGCGGTTTCAAAGCATCGTCGATAGCACGTTGTGAATGTCAGTTAGAATCCTACACTGGTGCAGAAACAGTAATCAAACACGCATCTTGTAAACAACTGAAATAAAAAGAATTAAATCTAGAGGGAGTAATAATATCATAGTCGGTTGATAGATCATAGCGTGTGAGGTAGGTACAGTCAAGATATAATTAACCAATGAATCGCGAAGAAAGATTAGATTAGACATGATTGCACTTGGGATCGAACAAGAAATTAATGTATTAAGCTGTGTCGTTCTGAAGAGGACAGCTACCTGGAGCGGGTGCTCCGTCAGGACTTGGCATGTATGTATGGGAGTTTAGCTGTTTAGGTAACCAAACCTGGCTAGGGTTCTTGAGGAGGTTAAGCTTCCTGCTTTCATCGGCCAGTCTGGAACTGCGTACACAATAAAGTAGAAACCAAGGAGCACTCAGCTCGAAGTCTTAACATGCATGTGCAGCTGTTTCTGCACATGCGGACAGTATAGATCTCTGAGAAAGGCGTGGCACGGTTTAACGTGTTCGTTGAACAAATTGCGATAGACTAATCTTCACAGCCCAAAATTCAAATGCAGCAGCTGATCAGGCCACGGTCTTCGAGTCAATCAATTAGCTCGGTAGGACGTCCCGTACGTGCTTCACCGACAGTGATATGGTGGATATTTTTAGCTGGGAGTGGCTACAAGGGAATATCACAAGCTACTCTGATTCTCTTCAGAACTATCGTACTAACAAAGTTCAGTACGTGGCTGTGGTGAAGATCAGCGTCAAGTATTACAGCTCACATGCGCATGTGATTACAGTCTAGTCAATGCAGTGCCACCGCTGTAATTGAAATGCTAAAAGCTTCGAAGTTTGCAGAGCACACCTCCTCCTGTCTGCTATCACGGTGGCCGCTTTGGGCGGCAAGATGCTAGAGTTCAGGGCTGGCATTCAGCGGTCAGCCCTGTTGACTTGCTTGAAAAAAAAAATACAGTGCAGGCCAGGCCTACCGGTGGGAACTTCTTGCTGTTTTCGCCACAGTTCAGACGGTACTAACACGGTGGTTTGCCTAGTGTTCATTCATTGTTGCTTCACGTCAGTGACAGTCTAAGCCTACCTGTGATGAGCCCTGATGCCCTGATGGTGCAGTAACTGGACAGCGCAGAGGCGGCGGCAATGGCACGGGAAGACGCGTAAACCGAGGCGCGGCCTTGCATTTTCGCGGGCAGCGATGATGGCCAGGGTAAAGTGATGAGGCCTGAATCGCCCGATGCCCTGATGACGCTGATTGATTGATTTCTGCTTGGTGCTTGGCATGCCTTGCAAGAAACTGCTTATCGGCATTCGGACTGCAAGCTTTAGAAGCGGAAATAAATTCTATGTGCTATATACCGCGGTATGTCCTGCTGTGTCAATCTCCATGCAAATCCATCAATCTTCAAGCACTTTAATGCAAATCCATCGATCTCTAAGCACTTCACTTTAATCCTTATCACTTAATTGTTTTTTACATAGAGATTGACGCTGCGAGACATGTGACGTCAATCTGCGTGGTGCTATACAGGCCACGGTATGCAGCACACTGTTACATAGAATTTTTTTTCCGTTAGAAGCGGCAGAAGCACGCCAAGTCCCATGAAGGTTAGTGTTTTTTTTTGCCCTGAAAAAGATAGATCTTCAGACAAGACCTCATCTTGCCTAAAGAAGCCATAAGTGATTTGGCATGACTGAGAGAAGCACATACAGCCTTTGCAGAATTTGAGCCCAAGGCCCATTCAAACATTATGTTGAAATAATCGGTCTATTTTCAGTTTTTTTTTTCCGAGGAAGTATTTTTAGTTTACTAGCAAAGCATTGAGAACGGTTCTCTCTCCAAGGAGTGCTTCTACGTTCTTTTTACCTAATACAAATTGCATGAATATTAAAACAAACGAAGAAGTAAGTAGTCAGCATCTACTTTTCATTCATGTTTTAATATTTATATAACTTTAAAAGAAGAAGCCTAGAAGCACCTAAAACATCGTATATTTAAAGAAACAATAATTTATCTTAGAGACGCAGTAAAATAAATTTGGGTGTCACAGGCCTTGATCATGTTTGCAGTACATGTTGGCGTTGGCGTACATACATAAAATTTTACGTTTATATCATTCATTTTGTACGGTTGGAATATAAAACTGTAAGTAATCAAAGAATAGCTATCATCAAGACTATACTGTGGGGCTACGTGGCACGAGCTCTTCATCATTGGCAGTTTGCTTCCTCAATATGGCCGGAGAGACCAATCTCCAAACTGCAAAGTTTGAAACGTCAATTTATTTATTACGTTAGTTTTTGTGATCTAGACACCATAAGAATTCAGGCATCAATAATAGTTCAGACAATATCATTTCCCACCATATACAGTGAAATGCCCCAAAATTTCCAAGGCAAAAAAATTCAAGAAATCAAAACCCTAATTGAAGTTTCATTTGAGCTAATTTGGATCATGATTGGATTTTTGGAATTGGGAGTTAGGGTTTGGATTTGGAAAACTCACCTATCATTCATCCCTTCTTGGACCTCCGGTCCTTCGGTCGTTCTTGCACGCGGACCGGTCCGCCGCGTCGTCTCCATCATCGGTCGCCGCGCGCATCACGCCTGCGTCATCCCCGAGCCGCCCCTGCCTGCAGCCTGGCTTCTTTTCCTTGCGTCACCTCGCCGCCGCGCTTCGCCACCGCCGCTTCCCACTCTCGTTGGTCGTTGCCTTGGACGCCGCGCTCACCGGCCCCCATCTCCCGCGCCCATGCCACCTGCTCACCGGTTCCCTCACCCGCCGAACTGGGGCGCTAGGGTATAAATACCCGTGCACCCCCTTCACCTCCCCACTCGCCTCACTCGTCCTCCCTTGGTAAGGACCCCTCCCTCTTCGTCTTCCTCTCCGACCGAGCCCCGCCGCCCGAATCCCCTTCATCTCCCTCGCCTCCGGCCGGATGGCCTCCCGCCGCCCCGTTTTTCTCCACCTCCTTGACTCCCCGTTTCCCCAATCCCTAACCCTAGCTACCCCCGAACCCCCACCTCTTCGTCTCCCCACTGGACCCCGCCTCGAACCCCTCTCTTCTCCCCCAGCCCCGGCCTCGCCTCCGTCGCCTCGCGCCGCCGCCGCCTTCCTCACCCGCTCGCAATCCCTAACCCTAACACTTTCCCCCGCTTTGTCTCTCTATCGCGGTCTCTGCCAAGCCGGCCCCGCTCATCGGCCTCTTAACCCGCGTGCTGCCGGTGGTCCCATCGGCCAAAGCCGCCTTGCCTGGCCATGGCCTCTGACTAGCCCACCCACTTCCTGCACACGCCCAACAGGCCGAAAACGCGAGCACTATGCGGCCCATGCACAATGCGGCTTTTCTTTTCATTTTTGGATTTTAATCTGAAAATTATTTTCTAATTCCAAAATAACCCCCAAAATACTCCGAAAAATCCAAAATCCCCGAAAAGCCCAAGAAATAGCCAAAATACACTATCCCAACCGTTTCGATCCACTGAGTCCAAAAACGCTTCCTGTTTCGCCATCCGAAGTCCACAAAATTCCGAAACACCCAAAGTGCCCCCGAACCCTCTCCGGCCCTTTTCCGTTTTCGTTTTTGTTTTTGTTTTTGTTTCGTTTTCTTACCGTTTTTTTTCTCATTTCCGCGCTAGATCCGACTTTGGAGCCCGTCCCGGAGCAGTACGAGGAGCCGGAGCAGGAGCAGGATACGACCGGCACCGAATTCGACTACGTCGACGACAACCTAGGACTTCCCCTCGCCTCGCAAGGCAAGCCGCACTCCTTGAACATGTTGAACCCATGATAATATTGTAGTTATTATTATTTTGATATCGCATTATGTTGGTATGTTAAAATGCTAGAAATGTTTATTTTAGAATGCCATGATGACCTAGTTAGTACCTAGCTTGATTAAAGACCCACTTTGTATTGTTGTGCCTTATTTCTTTTGCAAACCTTAGACTTAGCTATTGAACCTCGTATGATAGTAATTAATTAATTAGTCGAACATTAAAAAGCTTTGTGTAATAAAATAAAACCATCAAGCGGCAGGCTTGATGTAGACTATATTTGAAAATGTGCTACAGTGAGAGGACTTTGGCGGGCAAACCACTAGATGGCTACGTGCCCGAACCTCGACCGATGACGAGGCCAATGTGAAGCGGTGTGGATGGTTGGTTTCGAGTTGGCTAAATTTAGGCATAATTTAAGTAATCACAGCCTTGTGCAAAGTAAATAACTTAGATCCCGCTCAACCACAAGTTGGGTCGGTCGGCCCTGCTGACTCGATCCAACCTAGCTCGGTACTTGAACTCCCCCTTGGAATACTTATAGGATGAAGCTACCATGTTGTGTGTGTTGGACAGTATGGATCGCATAGCGAACGGGGTGGAATGGAGGTTGACTGGTGGTGTCACCTGCTGATTCTCACAACGATAGATGCCCACAGTATCGGATCTTGTCTCACGCCGTGGCCCGTGGGTCCCGAGTACTGTGTGGTTTTGAAAACTACTGGGTAAGTGCTAAAGAGGGGTAGTTCAACAAAAAGCTTTGATAATCTCAGCCCGGCCGCATGCATTTAAGTTGCATGTAATCGCGTGGTATTAACGGTCGTAGAAATCTTATGGGTAAAGCTAAGCAGCTCTGCAGAGTCATGTTTAAATAGTATTCGAATACACCGTGCTTCTGGTAAACAAAGCTAAGTTTGAATTGGGGTGAATCCCGTAACCTAACCCAAGTAGATTTGTTAATTTCCAACTTGACGTAATGATGAACTTGTGAAAACTCAAAATTTGCTTATTTCTATTATGTATGGTTTGTGTTTCAAATGTAAAATGACTTGAAAAATAAAACTACATCCACAATCATAATAACCTTATTGCCTCTTCCTTTGAGAATATCCATGCATGTAATATTCAGAATTCCTGTGCGGTTTGTTGAGTACTGTTGTGTACTCAGTTTTGCTTTTCAACCTATTTTAGAGTTCGAAGACGCCAGAGAATTCCAGAAGATCGTAGATGGCGAAGTAGTCTGGTTTTAGGTTTCTTTTTCTTTGCTCAGGTCTTGCCTATGTGGTCTTTTGTGATGTATTATATTGAAGCCCGCCGTTTCCTTTTGTAAAATTCTGGCCGTTAGGCCTTATTTGTATAAAGCAGTTGATTTCGCTCTTATACTGGCAATGTATTGGTTCCCGACGGCTAATCTTCCTGGGTAGCCGTTGCGGATTTAAACGCACCCCATGAAAAGGGCGGTCCGTCACATACAGAATAACACACACATGTATGCGTGATGATCAATTTGATAACAATATTTATGAGTATGTGATGATTAATGATCAACAATATTTGTTATGAAATAATTTATTTTGTGGAAGAATGTACTGTACGTCGTTATTTTTTTTATTTGTGACAGGAGTTGCACGCGAGGGTCGCAGATGCAGGTGCAACATGTGAGGTCGCAGACATGTAGGTGGCACACGAGGTCGCTAGTGCAGGAGACGCATCACGTGAGGATCGTAGGTGTAGGCGAGTGAGTTATGCGAGAGCGGTAGGTGGGCCGTACAAATGTATATGCATGAGTTTTTGGCTATATGCATGTATTAGGCTATGTATAATTGGGATAGATGGATATGCATGTATGTATTTAATTAGAGATAAGTAGTTAGGGTTTGCTTAGAATAAATAAGAGGAGTCCTCCTGTTTCTTTCGGTGGAGTTGTAGAAAAAAGAAGAGAGGAGCAACGGCCAGGTGAAGTTCGTGGCAGCGGCGCACGTCCCGGTCAAAGGCCAAAAAAGAGGAGATGGCTATTGCGATGACGTGAAACAAGAAAGGGCAAAGAGAGGAGCTCTCCTGCGTGTGTATTGGAGGCGACGAGAAGGAAGTGACGGGAGTACTCAGCGTGTGCGCGCGTGCAACAAAGAAAAGGAGAAGTTCAGCAGCGCGCAGTGCACAGCGAAAGAAAACGGAACAATTAATGATTTGCTCTCATTTACATATATCATTGATCATTTATTCTATGATGTCTTACTGACATACGGACCTAGGATCACATGTTAATAAAATATATGGGGCAAATAATCAATTGCACTATAAAAAAGAGAGCAAATGATCAAATCTCCCAAAGGAACCAGGAAGGAAGAAAGTGAAAACTAAAGAAGAGTAGAGAGAGAAAAGAAAGGAGGAGGAAGAGAAGGAGGAGAAATTTTGAGAATTTTTTTTAGAGAGTATGTGCTTTCATATAAAGGGATCCACGCGCATATTCTTTAAGGAAAATTAGTGAGTATGGATTCCAATCTACTAATTCTTATTTACGTACAATTGCTTTTTAGTATGCATGTTTAATCTAATTTTCTTTCGTGGCATTAGATTGATTATTCTAGATTGTTTCTCTCAATTTGAGTGATATTTTAGTTTTTTCCAGAATTATTAAAAAGAAAAAAGATTTAGGTGTTAGTTTGCACCAATTTACCATCCTCTTGTTACACCTCCATCCCTCACAACTAACGCACAATGATCAGAACATTCGCAAATGCAACAGGCAATTTCTCAAAGAACAGCAAATGAAAAACTTACAGATTCTTTCAAACTAAATCTCATATGAGAGGCAAGCAAACATTTTAGTAAACAGAGCTGCGTGGCAAGCAACAGGAAGTGGCGACTTACTATATATGCTAGCTGCGAACCATTCATTCATGATCTTTACCCATGTGCTAGCCCATCCAACATCTATGCTCCACCTGATCATGAAATTAAAGAAGGATGCGAGAGGATGTTATTGCATGCATCTTCTACTCAAACAAAAATGAGGTGGCAAAGTAACACCATGTCACCGATGACAAGAACGGCAATCTGCTGTTAGAATGCAGCAAATGATTAAGCATCTCAATCCCTTCACATCATATGTATAGAAGCTTTTCTGCATATATAACAGCCTAGCTGCATTATGGTATGATGTCTTACTTTCTTGTTGGATGGTTAAGCTCCCAGCTGATGAACAGCATTGCAAAATACATAGCTCCCATTGCAAACACAATGTGGAAAATCTCGTAGGTGTAGGGGGCATCCTCTTCCAATTGGACCTCATCATTTCGAAACTGAAGCACGAACACTTTTGTTAGTATGATGGGTAAATAAACACTATTTAAAAAATCATGATAGTCAACAGTAATTAAAAAAGATGTACAACATCATTTCCACATCCTTGAAGATGGGTGGGTTATTCTTCAGTCTCATACACTCTCATGTACTAAAGTAAAAGGATGTGTGGAACTACTAATTATTCACTTGGAAACTGGGAGGCCGAGAAAGGATCATTTGCATATCAATTCAGAACTTCATAAATACTATGCACTGATGCCATAAAATTGAAATGATGCCTAAGATAAAGAAAAGGTAAGACTCTAAACTTACTTCGAAGGATTTTGTGTCGATTCCAGTAGAAAATGTGGCCATCACAATGGAACAAATTGCAATAATGAAGCTCTACAAAAGCACAATGCGTTTGATTAGAACATTGAATATTTACTAGCATGACGCAAAGTGAAAAACAATGGACAATTCAACGTGTAGGGGTGAAAGCGGATAAGATAGTTTTCGATCGATCCGGACAATTTTTGAATATAGATTCTGTTGGCTCGGATATTTATCGAATCATAAACGAATATGGATTTTTTTTTTCTGTCGCATATGAATACGAATTCGGTAGCTTACTATCTGTCGAATACGGATCTAGATTATCCGGATATTCAGGGGTTGGATTATTTGGATAATCAGGCGCGCGGGCTGGGCCAAGACTACTATTTTGGCCCAAAAAGGTTCCTGAATATCAAAATCGGTTTCTAATTTTATTAATCCAGATATCAAGTTTCAATTTTTATAATATTGGCGAATCACCTCTAAAAATTATGAAAATTTTTGGGGACATTCTCGACATAGTCTAGCATTTTTTAAAATATTTTCAATATTTTCCAGATTTTAAATTTCCCAAAAATTCAAACACTACTATCTTTAATCAATTTTTTTAAAAATAAGTAGCTAAAAATACAAAAAAAAACTCAAAAATGTATAATTTATTATTTTAAACATAATTCAATAGAGAATGCAAATCTTGGGCAATCACATATTCTTCATGAATGTTTGGATCAAATAAATTAGTTATGTTTTTTGTTCATGTTTTGATAAATATTCATGATTATATTCATTTCGATTTGTATTCGCTCCGTATCTGTATTTGATATTATTTATATTCGTATTTGGGTTATTTGTATTCATATCCGTATCCTGGAAAATTATGAAAAAAAATGGCAGAGCCATTATTTGTCCGTATTCGGATCCGTTTTCACCCCTATCAATAGGTAATCTCAACCAAAAAAGGAAATGGCTTGGAGGCATGATTAATTGAAGGGTGTTACAACACAACGAGTCGATTATTGCATGTATAATATTTCTTAAAGAACAAAAAGGAAAACACTTACGAAAATTCGAAGCTAAGAAATTAAACTGAAGCCTAGCAAAATCCAAGTCTCAAGAGTTTGCGGGCTATGTCTTTGAAAGACCATGTGGATGTCATCCATGTTTGTGATGAGTATTTGACTGTGTTTGAGATTGTGGGGCTCAGGTTTGAGTTTTATTTAAGCTTGCTCTGGTTCGAGCAATTTGAGTTGATGTGAGTTGGTCAGAGGCATGATTGTTGATAGCCTTGAGTGATAAGGGCTTGACTGGTGGTAGCCTTGAGTGATAAGGGCTTGACTGGTGGTAGCCTTTAATGGTTGGAGACCACTAGTCGGGGACTAACTCAGTTAGTTGATTATTGTTTGCTGATGTTAAGTAATGCTATGTGACATGTTTCCCTTATTTGTGATAGTTGCAGGACTTCGGAGTTAGGTCATGGTGAGGCGGAGGAGATCGGGACATAGGAAGATGATTGAGATCGGGGAGTGGCTGCAAGCCTAGATGGCAAGTGGATGGATATGATGCTAACTTGAGCTCTACTTAAGCGAAGGAGGATCATTGGATCAAAGGTTCACAGGTGGGGTAGTGGTTAAGTTAGGTCTAGTGGTTAAAACCCGTTATATTGTTGGGTTGCGGGTTAACCCATGCGTATGAGTGAGGGAGTGAATCTCAGTCCTTGATGAGGTTTTTTGAGGGTCAAGTGGTCATCTAAGGGTAGAGGTTGCTCCCACTTCCCAGAGTGCTATAAGTAGAGGGTAGAGGGATGCCTCCAACCTTAAGGGTTTTAGTTGTAGTTAAGAGAAGGATTTTGGTTTCCTTATGCTCTCTTGAGCTTTGCCCACCTGATAGTGAGGCTTTATAACCATTCCTTTCATCTGAAATAAAAATCAAGTTTTGATTGCCCTTCTCTCTTGAGTTTTTTTTTTATCTTCTTGATTTCGGAGTTCTGTTCATCCAACCACCATTCAGCTGACCTCCACTGGTTGGAGGTACTGTTCATTTGGCCACCTGTTCGGGACTATACTGTTCATTCGATCTATTCTTTTAGTGGTTTGAATTTTAATAAGAAATTTTATTTGGCTCCTATTCAACAACCCCCCTCCCCCCAACACACACACACACCCATGTAGTCGCCGTTTTCGGTCCTACAGTCTTTCATTCTGAATGGTAAATAATGATGGTGTATCTGGTGGTGGTGGGCTTGTGCATTTTAAACTTTCCCTCTGCTGTTTGCACATCTTTCATTTATCCTCCTATTTATGTATGTGGCTTCTTTTTCTTATTTGAAATAAATGGCAAATCTCCTGACCAATTTTATGATGACCCAAGGCCTAGTTCACTGCAACATTTAGACTTTCATCCTTTCTTGGCCCAAAAGGATTAGCATGGCCGGTAGCCTGGTATGAATTGGCCTAAGTGTAAGCATGCTAGCCAAACTCAACCACAAGTACCAGTAACCTGGTAGTCTGATAATATCAACAACGTGGCCATCCGAAAGAAAATAAAACTTTTACTTACAATTATAGTAGCCCAGTCACCATCCTTGCCAATTTTCATCTGAGAGTGGCACTTTCCAGTTTGTGGTTCGCTGCACATAAGCACATTGCAAGGAATGTAATGAACATTATAGAACTGTAAAATGCTATGCTGAGTAGAACGGTAAATGAAAGAAATATGAAACCAAAATGCTCCGTGATATCGAAGTAGGAACTTTTTTTTAGAATGTCAGCCAAAGGATAAGATAGTAGTACCTGTGGAGTGCAGACCAACAGAGGAACACGGTATATGAGCCCATGATTCCAGAAGATAGAAGACCCTCGTTAACCTTCTTGGCAAGCAATAATTCAAATCATGCACCTCATATAGGTTCAAGCAATGTCAGGCAGAAAGCCATCGCGAAACATTTTGCATATCAATTAAACATACATGTGCAGCATTAGAACAGTACGTACTATCTCACTTGGTACTTCTCAGTTGATATGTTCATAGGTGGCTCTACTCTTTTTTATTGGTATGAAAAGGCTTCAATTGTATCATCTGGTGGTCTGCTAATAAGTGTGAACCAGAACCTTCTGGAGAGTGATGTTACAGAATCCGGAGAATTTTTCCTTGTATTGCTAGTAAGAAATAGGAAAGATGGGTTTGTTTGGAAAGTGGTTAATATTTATGGTCCTAATATGCAGAAGAGAAGAGAAGATTTCCTGGTTGAGTTGTCTGAAATGATACATAACTCTTCAACCCCCATTTTAATGGGTGGAGATTTTAATATGGTGAGGTTTGCTCATGAAAAATCAAACGAGAATGTTGAGCTGAATAGACTTGAGATGTTTAACAGTTTCGTTGTAAAACATGATATTAGAGAACCACAGGAATGGAAGCAAAAATTTACTTGGACAAACAAACAAATCTCTACTATTCTAAAGCAGCACTTGGTGGCAGTGGTCCGTTCTTCCCACGTTATTAATTGCCGCTTAATTGCCCTACGCAAGAAACGAAGCGTTGCTTTAATTAGCCAGCTTTCACAAGAAACGAAGCGTTAAAGATAGATGTTTGATCTTGTAAAATATTTTTTTTATTTTTTAATCTTTATTTTTCGTTATCAATTTTGTTTTTCGTAGCAACGCACGGGCATGTAACTAGTTAATCCTATAAGATTGGTGCTGGATAGAGTTTTTGTTACAAATAGTTGGGAAGATCATTTCCTACGAAGATTTTGTGTATTCTTTGTTCTATGCTTTCCTGAATTATTCTCTTCTGTCAAGATTTCCATCTCATGTCGAAATTTTCCAGTTGAATACTGGATCACCGACTACTCTACAACTAAGGAAATTAAGGTCAGGAGCTCCAGTATCCTCGTACCTTTGAGTGCAGTGACACCGCCATCATTATCTTCACCAGGATTGCAGTCCATGTAATAGTGAAGATGTTGAACACACATGATGTGTTTGGAACATACAAAACATATAGCACGACAATTCCGGCAAATGAGGCAATGAAGGAGATAGTTGACAAGAACAATCCGAACAGGCCGCTGAAAATCACACAAGGTTACCCGTGTCATGGCTAGGTACAGCTTCAACACTGGGAGGCTTGGAGCAGATGGGACACCAGAATACAACTAGCTAAATATTCGAGTACTTGAATAATTATGTACCATTGTTTTGATCCAGGGTCTGGCATCCAACGGTTATTGCACCATGATATGAAGTGGAGCATGCTTATAAGCTGGAGAAGGAGAAATATCCTGAAGGGATCATGAAACATGAATTAACTATAGACTGCAATGCAATGTAATGTTAATAGTAGAAACTTGAGAAATAGTGCACTAAGGCTTGAAGCATCTCAAATCTCAGCACAATATACGAGGATCATTAAAATTACCCGGCACCCATTCGAGCAATTTCACCTGCAGAGGAAATGGAATAGATTTCTTTCAGCCCACCAAAGTTTAGGCTTATTTACTCAAGTGGAAAAGTTATAGAGAAATTTTACAGTGCATTATACTGGTAGTATATAATATACAGTAGAAATCATATCTAACTGTTGATTTGTTAAGGGTGTTTTTACTACTCTACTACCAGATAAAGTATAAGTAAACTTTAGTTATTCTGATTCATTGGATCGAAAAGAATGAATGGTTCATATTCAATTTAGTGTACTGTAAAAGAGCTCCTTGAAGATCAATTTTCATTGCATGAACAGTTTAAATTGATCTTCATGTCACCTCTCCTATTTTCTATATTTTTTTTCAAATCAAGGATCCGTGAGTTGCTGAATTGGCCTTGCTACCTATTCCTAGCTTCTCCTACATGTTTTTTTTTAAAAAAAAACTTATTTTAAACGAGCAGTGCTTTTATAATTTCCTTCTCAATATAAATTGCACAAATTTTGAAACAAGCAAAGGGTAAGTAATCACCATCTGTCTTTCATTCACGCTTTAATATTTATGCAATTTTTAAAAAGAAAAACATAGAAGCACTACTCAAACATAATCATACGAAGGAACGCAATTTTTGTAATGTATAATTGCTGCACATCTACCAATGCCATCATATCTTGCACTCTCTGCAGCATTTACATAGTGGCACACCATCGATGGTGAAGTGACCATTAAGTGGAGAAAAGAAACTTACCATAAAGTTCGATGAAGATGTTAGGGATGATAAATGGGATGACGATTGACACGACGTACGCCAGAGACTTCAAAACCCAGCATCCAGAATGCCATGAATTACGAACTTCATGGAGCTTGCGAGTTCCAAATGTTGTAGCAAACATCACCCAGAAAAATATCTAGAATTTCTATAAGGAAGTGAACAAAACAAAATCAACACCTTCGCTGATGCCATATGTTTAATATTAGTACCAGGTTTCAATTTATTGGGCAACAATAATCTAGATCATGCTTATCCTAATAGCTATGCTCAGAAATATCAAACATAATGTTAGAAAACATGCTAGCTGCATGTAAATAGACAAGAAATACATGTATTTGGAACAGCTTTTGTACGTCTTGACTGCTTGAATAATTAACTTCCAATCGGTACAAAGAACCATGCAAAAGAAATTTCAGAACCCAGATGCAAGACAGTTCATATCTCCTGCTGGTGAAATCAATCAAGGATACAAAGCAACCTAAGCTCACTCGAAGCACGCCTCCAGAGTGGAAGCACTTGGAGTCTCCGGCTCCACAAACCGGCACATCTGGAGATAAAAAAAGCCGTCAACATCGATCTGTGGAGCACCTTGATTGTAAGCACGAAGTGTGGCATCGTCCATAATTCATCATCAGGAATCCTCAGACCATATAGTATAGGTACGCAAACTAGATGAAAAGTGCAGAGGATATGGAAGGGGAGGAACCTACGGTGCAGGCCGTGGAGCACCTTGGCCCCGTAGTCCCTGATGAACCAGGCCAGCAGGTTGGTGGCGAAGAATATGAACCCGTACACGTACCGCGCCCTCAGCGACTGCCTCCTCTTCACCTCGTACACACCGTCTTCGTACAATCTTGCACCTTCTATCTTGATCATATCCAGGCCACCTCCTGATAGCCGTTGTCGCCGCCGATCGCCGAAGCTTCCGCAGGCTCAGCACACTCGACGCTCCTGCGCGGAATCAGCAGCAGAATCTACTAAGCCACAGCTAAGGTCTCTGCAAGCAGGCTGCAACAATGCCATCCGGAGTTCGCATGGGTGAGGAACAGAGGAAGGGAAGAGGAGGAGAGAGCTCACGGGCGTTGCTGCTGCTCCGGAGAGACCCTCCACGGCGGCGCAGAGCTGGTGTGCCTTCCCTTGGCTTGGCACTCCCTGTCTAGTGTCTACTGCTTGCTTGCTGCAGCGTCAGTCTGTACGACCGTGGTGCCTTCACTTCACACTTCACCCGTTTGCCTCTTAAAACGGTCACAGTGGCAGGTGGTCCGAGCAGTCTGGACCGCCCGATAGGACGATCGGACGGCTGCGGGTGCCGGCCACGGGGGCCCGTGTCTTTGGTTTCTAGAAGCAGCGACGCCCTGCTCCACGTGGTCCAGACGGCCGTTGGGGCGCGCGCACATATGGCGTTTAAAGCGGACGGCGGGGCACGCACTTACGAAAAAGCACCTCCTCCTACCTCAAAACTACTCCGTGCATTCAAAAATATAAGCCTTATAGTTTGAATGATTTTATTTAAAAATATAAGTTTAATAATATTTTTTTACTGTAATTTTATTTATTCTCTCTTAATCGTATACATTTATTCACTGCCATACATATAAAGTATTATATCTTATTTTATAAGATAATTAAATAGGATACCTAAATCATTTTCTTTCGTATATTTCTCAATTTTACTGTAAATTTAATCGTTGTGAAAAGTTAAAATATGTCTTCTATTATTTGAACAAAAAATACATTTGTCTTCGTTGTACCTGTTGTGTGATTTGGGGAAAGCTGCGGGGTTAGTCCACTCTGCTTCCGCAGCTGTTGTCCGGACACCGGACGAAACCCAAAACCTGTGATTACTAGGCGTTTGGTTCATTCGTTTGGACACACGCTATTACTACGCGTTTCACGGGGTTTGGTGAGGAAATAAGCAGAGACAGGCTTCTGGAGATTTGAAACGGGCGAGGCCTTTTCGTGATCGGGCGCTCCATGGTTAGGTCAAACCACCCCCTGCTTTTGCTGTCCGTGAAGCAGGGGCGGACCCAACAATATGGCAGGTTGGGCTGCTGCCCCACCTACAGTTCACAAGACTCCATGATGTCAGATATATCAGATATGATAGACCTAACAAATTTGAAAATTAACGTTGCAGACCACCAAGCAAGAAACGATCGCCCGGTATATTGTATATCAAGATCGAACTACGCAATAAGATTGCTAACTATTGGATGAATGACTTAATGGTTTGCTACACGAGAGAGATCTTCAAATCACTTAATGATGAAGCCATCATCCGACGCATTTCATACCAAAACTAGGAGAATACAATTGCCTCGCCCCTCACCAATTGTTAACCGAGTGATATGTTGCCTATTTACTAATTCTTCTTTGACCGTATTAGTTGAACGTTATATTTATGCTTCTTTAATAAGTACTTATTGTTATTCTGACATCGCATTCTTTTAAGCGTTTTAATACTACTTCAAGCATGCCCCACCTATAATTTCTTCCTGGGTCCGCCACTGCCGTGAAGGGTAATTAAGCAGCCATATGTTTGTCTTCTTGCTGCACTTGTGGACAAACCTGTTGCCATGGTGAAACGCAGCTCAAAAAACCGGTAATTCTGGGGTTGCTTTCGACGAGATTTTGGAGTAACCGCGACACTCTACACGACGGCATGCACGAGGATTGAAGTGGACGTGCCTCCTTAAATTCGTGGCAGAATTCAGACGGTTGGTTGGTGCAGTATGAACAGTTCTCGTACGTGCACGTATGGTCAAAGAATTTGAGCAGCTAGCTAGCGATTACCTGGGGCAGTGCAGACTTACGCAGCCTGTCAATTACATGAGCGCACGCAGGAGTGACGACACGATGTGTGGGCAGTTGGGCACAAGTACAATAGTCGGTTTCAACGAAACATTTCTCACTATCAGGCGCATGTGTTCAGACTACGCACTTCTAGTTCTTGGTGTGGATGCAGAGCATGCGCCCCATGGACGGTTGACCAAAACGAAAAAAAAAAATTAGCGCAACAGAGAAGACCCTGACATGCATATTGTTTACATTATCGTGGCAAACGAATCACAAAGTATTTAACACGACGATGGGGGCATCGTTCAGAGCTGATGAAGGTGTTTGCAGTTTCTTTTATGCTAGGTTCCCAACTGCGCAATTTACTAATCAACATTCCATGGCGGCATGGCATTCCTATCCGAAGGTGTAATGCGAACGTGATTAAGCGCCAATGCACTATGCGTCCCGCCTAGTCGCTTCCCATTAAGCACGTACGGAGCTTGCACACCACAGCCAACGCGCCATGCCTCCCGCCTGCTACATTCCCGTTCCACTTGTCTTCTCCGTCCTGATCGCCACCGCCTCCACGTCCGTTGCAACGGACACCGTATCAGCCGCCCGCGCACTCGCCGGCGGCGACAAGCTCGTCTCCAGCAACGGCAAGTACGTTCGCGCTGGGATTCTTCCGAATGGCCGGTAATAAGTCGTCATCCTCCGGCAGCACCGCCCCAAAGTGGTACATGGGCGTATGGTTCAACACCGTCCCAAAGCTGACCCCGGCGTGGGTGGCCAACCGAGAGAACGCACTTGCTGACGGCGCTTCGTCAGAGCTCGTGATCTCCGACGACGGCAACCTTGTCGTCTTAAACCGGGCCAGTAAATCGGTAGTCTGGTCCAGCCAGGCGAATACCACGACGATCAGCACTGTGGCCGTGCTCTTGAACAGCGGAAACCTCGTCCTGTCTGACGCCTCGAACTCGTCCATCGTCTTCTGGGAGAGCTTCGACCACATGACAGACACATTCCTCCCCGGCGCGAAGATGGGCTGGAACAGGGTGACAGGTCTCTCCCATGGCATCATCTCCAACAAGAATTCAGTCGATCTAGCTCCCGGCGTCTACTCCGCCGTGCCATCTCCCAACTCCACTAACGCCGGGCTGGTCCTTCTATGGAACTCCTCTGTGTTGTATTGGTCATCCGGGCAATGGAACGGCCAGTACTTCAGCAACATGCCGCAAATGCAAGGTCATGCTCTTTACACCTTCGAATTCGTCATCAATGGCCATGAAGAGTACTTCACGTATCATTTGAAGAACGATACACTGATCACGAGGTACGTGGTAGACATCTCTGGGCAGGCAAAGAACATGATCTGGGATGCTGGTTCAGGGGACTGGATAACCTTCTTTGCAGAACCAGGTTCTCAGTGCGGTGTCTATGCTGTTTGTGGGGCGTTTACAATCTGTAGAGAGGATATGCTTCCCTTCTGTAACTGTATGAAGGGTTTCTCCATCAGGTCACCTCAAGACTGGGAGCTAGGAGATCGAACACGCGGATGCGTCAGAAACATTCCGTTGCATTGTGGCAGAAGCAAAAGCATAAGTGATCTGACAGACAGGTTCTACGCCATGAGTGATATCAAATTCCCAACTAATGCCAAGTACATAAAAGTTGGGACATCTGATCAGTGTGCACAAGTTTGTCTGAATAACTGTTCTTGCACCGCATATTCCTACGACGACAGATGTATCATTTGGGATGATGAATTGCTTAATGTTGGGCAACAGCATAATGGAAGTACCAGTGGAGGAGTTCTTTACCTTCGCCTTGCTGCCAATGAGGTGGAGAGCTCAAAAGATGAGAGGGGAATGGTAATTGGGGTGGTCATTGCTGGAAGCGTTTTCACTTTATCTTTGTTTGCTATCGTTACAATGTTCATGTTTATTAGGAGAAAGAAAAGACATTCTTCAGCTATCAAACCAAGCAAAATCACAGGCGGGGTGGTGGCTTTCAGATTCAAGGACCTGCAGCGTGCAACAAAGAACTTCTCAGAAAGATTAGGGGGTGGCAGTTTCGGTTCTGTGTTCAAGGGTGTTCTACCTGACTCTACCATTATCGCGGTTAAAAGGCTTGACGGTGCTCGTCAAGGAGAGAAGGAATTCAGGGCAGAAGTGCGTTCAATAGGAATGATCCAACATATTAACCTGGTTAGGTTAATTGGTTTTTGTTGCGAAGGCAGTAAAAGATTGCTTGTCTACGAGTACATGCCAAACCGCTCCCTTGATGCCCATCTGTTTCAGAGCAATGGCACATCCTTGGGTTGGAGTACTCGATATAAAATAGCACTTGGTATTGCTAGAGGATTGGCCTACATGCACGAGAACTGCCAGGAGTGCATCATGTTGGTTGATCTCGCGCCCTGATCGGGGGCGCAACCGACCTTTATGGTTGTGGCCCCCTGTTGCACACGCGCTATAAATAGAGGGGGGTAGACCGGCCCATGAACCCACGTGCTTGGAGCACATACCCCCCAACAAACCAATCCGATCTACTCCTGCGTGTGGAGCAACGGGAAGTCAAGGCCACGCCGACTCTCTCTCTGCAGACCTGACTTCACCGACGTCCATCGCCATGCTCCTTCCCGTCTCCCGGCAATGGCGTCATCCTCGAGCTCAAACCCCGAAGGTAACCCTAAGACCCATTCATCTAGGTGTTGATCTAGGCAACAAGATCCGTGGAGCATTTAACAATGGTATCAGAGCCTTGTGTGTAGTGCCTAGACCAACCCTAGTTGTAGATCTATTTTCGGGTTTAGACGCATAGCAATTAGAAGAAGAAATTCCCCAATCCAAAGACCTTTTTGGTCAAGAAATCAGATTAAACAAAAAGGATTAAGAAAAGAACAGAAGGGTAGAATTCTTACCTTGCCGCACGAAGACCAACGCCTTTATCTTTTGAGCCATGGAGTCGTTGATCACCACGAACGCCGCTTCTGCACGAAAGCCGCCGAGCGCTGCTCGACGTGCCGCCTCGCGCGTCTAAGTGGCGTTCTCGCACGCCGCTATCGCTACTGGGCTATGCGCGCTAAAGATGTTGCTGCCGTCGTCGCTTGGCCGCCGGGCTTTAGCGCTGACGAGCCAGCCATGAAGTCGCCGTCTCTGTGCTCGCTGCGCCAGGCGCGCTGCGCCCTCCGTGCAGGGAGCCTCCCCAGCGCCACACGCACTCTGCATCCGGTTTACGTGGGAGCGTTAGGGGTTTGTTTGGGGTGCGATTTTTCCGGATTTATATGATCCTCGGCATTCGCCCGTCCGATTCGATCCGACGGCCGCCAGCGCTACGCTTGCTTTTCCTGGTGGGCTGGACTCCGCTGTTAACAAAGGGGCACTGAGGTCCTTTGGGCCATTCGGCCCAAACAAATTAGGTTAAGTCTGTAATTGCTATGCATGATGAGTTTAAGTACTAAATTAAGTCTCAGCATTTCCGCCGCAAGTTTAAGTTTTTTTCTCGATTAAATTGAAACCAACGTGGATATTTAATTAGAGAAAATAGTAAATAAAAAATAGTTTTATAGTATTTCACATAGTTATGGTAATTTTATTTTTCGACCAACGTTGGGAAAATAATTTTGCCATGACCATGTTAAGAATGATAGAAAGTTTTTTTGAATAAAGTTTGCTCTATTCTAATACGCCCAACTGTTTTAGAAATAGATCGCCTTTTATTATAGTTGAGAGCATGTTTAATTGACCAACGTTAATTTATTCATGCCAAAGTTTATAATCTTTTAGTTTACTGATTAAATTCTTGTTTTATTTAATGAAGTTTTTCCAACCAAGATTGCCAATTCCTTGAGTGTCTTTCAAGGGCTTGAAAGGTTGAACGGCAACAATTACTCCTCATGGAGAGAATTTGAGCTGGCCATGGCTATGGCGAGATAGATTATGCTTTGCTTCATCCAAGGTATTCGCGGCACCCTGCTCGGGCAAATGGGAGTCGAAGCCACAAATAATGCGCTAATCTGTCGTATAGTATTGAGAAGGCAAAGTGGGACAACTCAAATAGAAAGTGCCTCATGGTGATCAAAGGCACCATCATTGAGTCCATAAGGGAGCAATCCTGCAGAGATGCTACGAGTATCTCAAGAAAATAGAAGAGCCATCGGATCCACAAAGGCCTATGCAGCACATTAATCAAGAAACTTGTCAATGACAAGTATGATGGATCCGGGTCTGCAGAATGGACCAGGCATTAGAGAGCATATTCTTAAGATGACTAATATGGCTCACTCTCACATCTTTTGATATGCCTTTAAAGAATGATTTCATAGTCCATCTTGTATCTTTGGTTTCATTACCAAAGGAATTTGAGACTTTTGTTGTAAATTACAACATTAGTGAAGAAAAATGGTCTATTGAAAAGTGCATTGCCATGTGTGTCCAAGAAGAAGAAAGATTAAAGGCACAAGTGATGAACTGAACTGCCGGTTAAACATTCTCGTAAGAAAAGAATTATTTCCATATTAGCATAAGCCAAATTTCAAGAAAGGCAACTACCAAAAAGGGCAATTATCACAGTAAAAGGTTCACCAATTTTGAGAAGGGTGAACACTCAAATGGAGGACGTAACTCCAATGGAGGACATGGTTCCAGTGGAGCCTCCTAGGCCTCGCCACGAGCACATAGATCCGTGAGACACCTGCAGGCGTTGTCATACCGAAAGGGCACCGCATGAAGGATTGTGTTCTTTTCCTCAAGTGGCTGAACAAAAGAGGTAAAGATCAAGTTACATTCATAGATGAATCCTTGTATATAGATTCACCAACTAGCACTTGGTGGATAGATTCACAGTGCAACTGCTCATGTTGCTAATTCTGTATGCAGGATTCCATACAGGAGGATCCTACAAAGAGGAGAAAGAGGAATTAGAGTGGCGAATGGAGTTGAAGGCGATGTGGAAGCCATTGGAGATCTTCCATTAGAGTTGGATGGCAGTTTCATACTCCATTTGCGTGATGTTTTATTAGTGCCTTCTTTAAAAGGAATTTGATTTGAGTGTCTTGCTTAGATGATGAGAACATTCGGTGTCATTTTGGGAATGGAAAGTGTGTAATAAAGTTTAATAATAAGATGTTGGTCTTGCATCCGACAAGACAAGCTTTATTGCTATCCCATTATGATATTGTGAATGACATAAGTATCTCCTCGAATGCGAAAGTATGCAATGTTAATACAAAGCTTAAAGAGAATAGAGTGAATCGCCATCAAATTATGGCATTGTCGTTTAGGCCATATTTCGAGGGGAGAATTGAACGATTAATCAAAGAAGAAATTGTTCCTCCTAGACTTTTCAAACACAGATCATTTGCATAGATTGTATTAAAGGCAAGTATGTTAAACAAATAAAGAAAGGCGCAAGCGTAGCACGTGAATCTTGGAAATAATCCATACAGACATTTGTGGTCCTTTTCCTCAGAAGACAAAGTGGGATGGTTTTGATTCATTCATTACATTCACTCGATGACTATTCTCGCTATGGCTACATTTATCCTATCAAAGAAAGATCGAAGCATTAGAAAAGTTTAAAATATTTAAAGTGAAATAGAGAATCAACATGATCTAAAGATTAAAGTAGTAAGATCGTGACCGTGGAGGTGAATACTACTAAAAACACACCCCTTATGGTCAAGTTCGTGACCTTTGCAAGGTACTGCAGGAAAATGGCATAGTAGCTCAAGATTCTATGCTCGAACTAACCTCAAAGAAATGGAGTAAGGCGAATCGCATTTTAATGGATATGGTGAGAAGTATGATAAGTTACTCCACTTTACCTAAGTTAGTCTATGGATGGAGGCTTTAAAACCGCCGCCCATATTCTTAATCTTACTATGAAGCTCGGTGCCTAAAACACCGTATGAGTTATGGATCGGAGGAAGCTTTCATGAACTATCTACATGTGTGGGGCTGTCCTCACTGAGGCAAAAGTATTCAACCCAAACATAGGAAAGTTAGATCCAAAGAGGTGAGTTGCCATTTCATTGGCTATCTGAAAGAACAAAGGGTTATCGCTTCTCTGGCCCGCATGCACATACCAAGTTTGTAGAAACTAGACACGCTGTGTTTATAGAGGATGATATGATCAGTGGGAGCATGGTACCCGAGAAATTAGCCTTGATGAGAAGCGGGTTTGTGCCCCAACTCCTATGATTCAAGAGCCTTTCTTCTCGACACTGCTGTTGCATCACTGGTTACAAGACTTCGGCAGCCCCGAAGTTCATCAAATGATGTGCCGTGAGGCACTGCTTGTGGAGCTCCGAGGCCCTCGCCGTTGCTAGTGAGGAGCCCGAGTGTACCTCCTCAGAGAGCAAAGTGAACCCGCTCAAGAACCACTTAGAAGATCACAGAGAAACAGGAGATCGCCTATTCCACTGATTATGAAGTTTATGCGTGAAGACATAGAGATAGAGGGGTGATCCCACTCTTATGAGGAAGTTTATGAGAAGTCCCAATTCATCGAAGTGGCTTGATGCCATGCAAGATGAAAATGAGATCCATGAGTACAAACAAAGTCCGACTTAGAAGAAATTCCTAAAGGAGCCAAACAAAGAGGTCAGAAATGGGTTTACAAAACCAAACGTGACTCCAAAGGGAATGTTGAAAGATTTAAAGCTAGACTTGTCGCAAAAGGCTTCACTCAGAGAGAAGGAATAGATTATAACGAAACCTTCTCACCTGTTTCGACAAAGGATTCTTTTAGAATCATTATGGCACTCGTTGCTCATTATGATTTAGAATTACATCGAGATGGATGTTAAGACTAAGCATTCCTAAATGGGGATTTATATGAAAATGTGTACATGGCGCAACCCAAAGGTTTTGTCATGAAAGGAAAAGAAAAATAAGGGATGTCGATTAAAGAAGTCCATTTACTGATTAAAACAAGCGCCTAGACAAAGTGGTACATTAAGTTTGATGAAACCATAAGAAATTTTGGGTTCAAAGAGAATGAGGAGGACAACCGCATTTATGCAAAGTTTAATAGAGGGAAATATATTTTTCTAGTTTTATATGTGGATGATATCCTATTAGCAAGCAGTTGATAAAGATTTTGCTAGAAACAAAGAAGTTCTTGTCCTCAAAGTTTGATATGAAAGATCTTGGTGAAGCATCCTATGTATTAGGAATTGAGATACACCGAGATAGAAAAATAGGGTGCTAGGGCTATCACGAAGGCATACATAGAAAGTGTTTTAAAAGATATAGTATGCATATGTGTAATGCCACGCCCGCTCCAATAGTCAAGGGCGATAAGTTTGGTAATTTTCGTGTCCAAAGAACAAGTATGAGATCGAACAAATGAAATCGTACCATATGCTTCACCATTCAAGCATAATGTATGCTCAAATATGTACTCACCCCGACTTAGCATTTACAACCCGGATGCTTGGAAGATATCGATTAATCCAGAGTTGATCGAAAGTGTAAGAAAGCTCTCATGTATTTGCAAGGGACAAAGAGCCTCATGCTAACATATAGAAAGTCAAGTGCCCTAGAAATTATGGGCTATGCAGATGCAGATTGGGCAAGGTGTAAAGACACTGAAAGTCCACATCGTGATATGTGTTCACCCTTCTTGGGAGGAGCAATATCATGGAAAAGTATAAAACAATCAGTCGTTGCAACGCCGACAATGCACGCCGAGTTTGTGGCATGCTATGAGGCAAAGCGAGGCAATGTGGTTTAAAAGTTTGTACCCTGGATTGAGAGTGGTGGACAGATAGAAAAACCACTCAAATTATATCGCGACAATGAGCAGCTGAGTATTTTACTCCCAACAACAATGTCAAGTGGTGCTACCAAACACATAGAGATCAAGTTTTATGTTGTGAAGGAGAAAATCCAGTGATCAAACAATAGAGCTTGAGCATATAAGCACAAAAGACATGTTAGCGATCCGGCTCACCAAAGGTCTTCCTCCCAACGTGTTTGAGAAGCACGAGCAAGTATGGGGTTTAAAGGAAAGACTATGATTCTGGATAATATGGGTCATTGAAAGCAACCGCTCTCCACAAAGACAAAGTTATTCTGCTTTGAAGTAGAGAGGTGTACTATAGTCATTGAGTTCGATGAGTAATGAATCGATCGTTGTAACGCCTTGGTCTTGGTACACTAATCTATGGAGGAGTGGAATGTTAAGTTAAAAGTGTGAGATATAAAAGGTTAATATACCAAGATGTAAAGTTTCAAAGTTGAATTCGAGATCAAGGTGAGAATGTTGGTTGATTCAAGGCTCGATCGGGCGCAATCGACTTTATGGTTGTGGCCCCTGCTGTACACGCCGCTATAAATAGAGGGTAGACTGGCCCATGAACTGCTTGGAGCACATACCCCCAACAAACCAATCCGATCTACTCCTGCGTGGGAGCAACGGAAGTCAAGGCCACGCCGACTCTCTCGCAGACTGACTTCACTGACGCCCATCGCCATCGCCTCCTTCCCCGTCTCCGGCAATGGCGTCATCCTCGAGCTCAAACCCCGAAGGTAACCCTAAGACCCATTCATCTAGGTGTTGATCTAGGCAACAAGATCCGTGGAGCATTTAACACATCATACACTGCGACATTAAGCCGCAAAACATTCTTTTGGATGCATCGTTTGTCCCAAAAATTGCAGACTTCGGCATGGCAAAGTTCATGGCGAGGGATTTTAGTCGGGTTCTTACCACGATGCGAGGAACTATAGGATACCTCGCACCCGAATGGATCAGCGGAGTGGCCATCTCATCAAAAGTGGATGTTTACAGCTACGGGATGGTGCTGCTGGAAATCATATTTGGAAGGAGAAATTCGCGAGGAGAGTATAGCAGTGACACTACATATTTCCCAATTCAGGTCGTAAGCAAGCTCCTCGAGGGAAATGTGAAATGCTTAGTGGATCACGGCATAGAGGACGGCATCGATTTGGAAGGGGTCGAAAGAGCTTGCCGAGTGGCTTGCTGGTGTATTCAGGATGTGGAGTCCAGCAGACCGACAATGGCTCAGGTGGTCCAAATTCTCCATGGTCTGTTGCAGGTAGGCATGCCTCCCATGCCAAAGCTCCTTCAAGCAATTTCAGGAGGTGAAGATTCGATCAGCACATAAATATGTTGTTTCTGAAATTATACAAGTGAGTGGTTCAATATGGTTCATGGTCACACAGTCACACCGCTCAGATGTGCTGTGCTCCTAAACTGTTTAGGATCCTTGTGAATTTCCTTTTTATACTCCGTATTGTGTGGTTCATTTTTTTTTTGTTTTTTTGAAAGCAATTGTATCGTGTAGTCTGAGTGAACCAAGAAAGAAAAAAAAACATTTGTGAAGCTAGACTTGTGATGAATATTTCAGCTAATGAAAGGCAAAAAAGAGAGAGAGAGAGAGGAATGCTCTTGGAGTGGTTGTTACTACTTCAGATTCAGACTCTGAAACTTACGGCCGTTCGATATTGGCGAGTCCAATTGTAATATGCAATCTGTGCCGTCTATCTCTCGTAGGATCGAGCTCTGATACAACCCTTAACCCTCGCCACCGTCCTAACCTGAGCCGCTGAGCGGTGGTTAGCTCTCGCCGTCCCCGGCGCTGGCCGGAGCGGATTGACTTCCCGGCTCCCGCGCTACCGATGGCGCTATTTCTTGCCTCCTCGGGCAGTGGAGTAGCACCGGCGGAGCGGAGGGCACGCAGTGGCGCCTTACCGCCCCTTCTCCGGCGGCGGCGGCGAAGGCCACCGACCTAGCGACGTCCCGCCCTCTCCTGTGTTCCCCAGCAGCAGCCGGTGGAGAGAGCGCGATCGCATCACAAATCTCGATGTACCTTCAAGGTAAATGCTTTCCAAGAATTGAAGAAATTTTGCACTTCATTACGAGTACACACACACACACACAATTCACCTCTATTTCAGGAGCTTCACGGTAATATGGCAGTTGTACATCGTGTTAGGATTAATTTGGGAGAAAATTTTATGTTACATACTTACATCCTTGTCATATTTGCCCAAAAGGATCGATTTCTTCGGATGCCCCATGATTCAGAAAATGGAAAATTGCCTTCTTTTTTTTAGAATAAGGAAGGGTAGACCCTCGGATTTCTATATACCAGAAACCAACGTGTTCGGGCGGAAAATTGGCTTGGACAGCCTTACAAAGCGCCTCCTCTCTTCTACGAGCCGACGCTGACAGGTTTTGAAATGTTCCAAGAGTTAGTTTGCGGTCTAAGGGCTCGTTCGTTTCAGCTTTTGCATAGCTTTTGCTTAAAAAAATAGATTTCTGGATGTCTTCTTTGAGAATCAGAGACTGCCCTCTGCATATAATTAGAATCCGGCTGGAACCTAATTCTCACCGGCTCAGTCTGAAACCTAGAAGTCGCAGCCGATTCTTTAATCATCAGAAGCAGCTTCTCCCATAATCCATAATCCATAATCAAGGTTTAATGAACTGGGCTAAGCTACTACTGTTCCAAACCTTGTCAATAGTCTAGCCTGACACGCACCTAGAAAGTTTCTGAGAAAGTGTCGATGGGTGGTGGTGCTTGACACCCATGACGGAGTCAAATCAAGCATCAGTGGTGCTTACAGGTTCATGTTTCAGTCACCTCGTTTACGTCAGGAATCTGAAGAAATGGTCCATCTCTTCACTTCTGAATATAAATTCCAATGTAGAAATGGTCAGGCTTAATCATACCATCCTTTCCCTGAATAAATGCGCTTCTCTTTCGAGAGATGCTCAGTTTGACCTCACAATTTAATGACTTATGCAGACCTGTCTTAATGATTTTTATGGCACTCCGCGTAGCCAAGTGCTTCTATTTTCAGGCATCCTGATCACTGATTTGCCCATCTTTGACAAATCCACTAATCCTATGAAGGAGTTTGAATAATTCGTTCCGTCTCTGTTCCAATTTCAGTGGAACACGGCAATACACCTTTACAGACTACTATATATATATATACTAGGAAGATTAGCGCGCTACGCTGCGCCGCTAATGATATTGTTTGTCTGGTAGAGATAAAGCATAAAATAGTTTAAAAATACAAAGGCAAACTCTATTCTCTCATCCAGTTTTGGCCCTTGAACTTTCCCTGAAACAGTCACAAAGCACAGAAGTGAAATTAAGCAATCGTGGCCAGCTGCCCGTTACAACAAGCTGAACTAATTCAATTACGTGCAGTGTGAGAAATCCAAATTTTAACCTTTGGGGTCAGATCGTTGGACGGTTGCAGTTGATGATTTCCGCTGAGCGCTTTGGGTTTGAGTAGCATTGCATCCTACACACTGTAGTAAATAGTGTCGTCACTAAAAAGGTGGGTAAAGAAAGGATCTGATAGTGAAGTAGATCATAAGCAAATAAGAAAGCTAGCCTTTTCCCTTTCAGTTTTGATCTTTGCACTTCACTAAGTAAAGGTAAGCATTGTGAAAAACTGAGTCACAAGACCATGTACCTATCACAAAATTGCTCCATTCCTTTCTTTTACTATTAATAATGGCAGGTATCTCATCTTAGGAAAATGCAAATGCATAGAAATGTAACTATCAAGTCATGACAAATCTACGATACAGCTAGAAAGAGTTTAAACTATCAAGTCATGACAAATGTATGGTCTGCTGTATTTTCAGGCAAAGGGTATGGTTTGAAGGTAGCTAGGCAGCGGCTTTCATTGAAATACTTTCCTATTCGAGTGTTCGGGTCAGACTCAACTAAACCATTTTGAACATGCAAAATTTTCATAACTGATGCTTCTTTCAAATTTGACATAAACAAATTAACCTTAGACGTGTACGGCATCACATCAGTCTATAGCAACTTGCAAGATGATTTCACAGATACTTCTACTACATCACATCAGTCTATTGCAACTTGCAAGATGATGTCACAAACTCACAAGAGTAAGGTCCACATAGACACAATTATCACAGGCTATCAGTGAAGGGGAATATCACATAATTTAACAGAGTTTGGCAACAATTACAATCCAGAGACATTGGCAAAATATATTAGGAAACATATAAGCTCTACCATGCAATATATTATAAAACGTAAAAGCATATGTAGTTCACAAAGATGATAGCAGGCCTAATGTTGTGATAAGTTCTCAATTCCTTGAACACTCACTTTTACTCAAAGGAGGATCAAAATAGAAATACATGAAATATTCTGACTTACTCTTAATGTTGCTTTAGTAGTCACTTCCCGTTTAAATGAGATGCAGTTAACTTGAGTTCTTTGATATTGTGAACCTAAACAAACAATAAGGTGTATTCATGAGTGTTCTTCAATGAGACAAGGGAAAAAGAAAACCACCCAATGTAAACATTGCTAGGCAAAAGAGGATAAACAAGTTCACAACATATGCTTTGATTTAAGGACCAAGTATGTTCCGACGTGATTAGACTTGTAATTTCTCATACCACAAATGATGTGATCTTAACATTTCAAAACAAAAATAGCTAATGATTGTCTCAAAAAAAAAAAGAAAGGGAACAATTATCAGTGGTTTGTTTAAACAGACTCCTCATGGAATTTGTCCCTCTCTGTGGTTGAGGTTGAGTAATGGTAGATCCCCAAAGAAAAATACCAAACTGGTAAGAACCATGTTGCTAGCATATCAAATGTCATTATACCAAAAGCCAGCTGCTTACTTTGACTGCGTTGCCCACCAAATTTTGTCAGTATCTGTCGAAATCTCCAAGGATCTCCAATAACAACTTTTGGAACGTCATCGCATACAAACACTGCAAGCTGCAACAAATAGGAAAAGATTAGGTAAAAAATGTGCTACTGGAAAGGGAATGTAGGCAAGATTGGCATGTGTGGAACTGCATTGTATGCTAGTTGCTCAGACAGTAACAAGGGTTGAAAGTAGTCCATATCCAATACAACTATGAGGGCACTGGAGCCATCTTTCATATTTTATGCATGTAATAGTAAGATACCTCAATGCATTTCTCTCTTGACTTTGAAGAAAACAAAGAGATCACATCAGCCATGAGAGAGCGCAAGTCAAAAGGCATTGCCTCAAGTTCCAACCTCCCAGCTTCAATCTTTGCTCGATCAAGGACATCATTTATCAATGTTATCAATGCTCTGCCACACATCCGAGCAGTTTGAGCATAATCCTTCTGAGTCTGTGTCAGATCTGTCCCCAAAAGCATGTCCAGCATTCCTACATCAAAAGGTAGAATTCTTAAATTGCCATGCCATTGGATTGGAGATTATGTAGTACCATAAAGAACAAGTTAGTACCAAGGACGCCGTTCATAGGTGTCCTGATATCATGTGATACAGTTGCCAGAAACTGCGATTAAAAAAATGATATAAATATTTAATCCATATGTATGCAAGAAAGCCTAATAAGCAAAAGCAAAGCACCCAGATATATGTCAAACCTGAGACTTCGCAACATCAACAGCTTCGGCTTGAGTTTTGAGCTCTTCCATCTTTCTACAATCCTCAGAAACTGTCATACCGAGGCCATGCAGCACAGATTATATACCCCACAAGCATCCATATGACAAACGACACTGTACAAAACCATGTAATTCCATAAACAGATGACAATAAGAGTTCACCGGAGCCCTACCATGTACTTTTGCCGCGCTGTTATTTGTTGAATGGAGTTCCAGCTGCACACTTTGCTAACTGCTCAGTGCTCACTTGGACATGGTAACCAAAACAAGGGCTTGCAAAGCAATAAAAAAAATCATTCGTCAATTTCACAAGCAACCAACGCAAACATATACAGGCAATATACAAGTAGTATATTAAAAAAGCTGAACTCTGAAGCAAATTGGTTCGTGGAACAAAATTGTTAGATAAACAGAGCCTTAAACAATAGCTGGACTTTGCAACTCAGAAATTATGAGCAGCATCCACATTACCATTCGAGGTTTGCAACTTCTATTGTTTAAGGGAACACAAACAGGTATCTAAGAGTTGGCCTGCGCAAACAAGCTTACATGGACATGGAAATGAAGACACTACTACAAGACGGCGCAAAACTACATATTTATGGAATCCCTCAAACCTGCCATTCATACGAATAACGCAGCAATGGGCTATTAAAAACTGAATGGGCGCAGAGGGAGAAATAAACGGACCAATATAAGTGAACCGCCGTCTCCTCATTGAACTGCTTTCTCCTTCCTTGTCGCACATCCAGCCCAAATCTCTGGAAACCAAGAAACACTCAGAAAAGTCACCAATTCGTGGTCGACCACAAGCTCCTTACCAGAACAAAGGATGCACCTTCACAAGCATGAGAGCGTCAAATACCTCACGCTCCATCGACGCGGACCTAAAAAACAACAATTACCCACCAGGTGTGTCACAAAAAAATCCTGCCAAGAAACGGACGTGAAGGCTGCATGGGCACTTGAGGATGTGCTGGATCTGGGGAGGGGAGAACTTGGTGAGGTCCATGCCCCATCGCACCGTGCAGCGTGCCTCCCGCCTCAGCTCGTTGTGGCTCTTCTTGAGGGACTTGGCGGCGGCAGGAGGCGAAGCCGAGCAGCGCGAGCGAGGATTAGGGCAGGAGGCGGAGCCGGCGCAGCGTGAGCGCGGACGCAGGGGCGAGGCGAGGGCGACGGCGGAAGAGCGACGCGAGGGGGGGGCAGGAGGCGAAGCCGGAGCAGCACGAGCAAGGCGAGAGCGAAGGGCGACGCGAGGGCCTAGGCGACGGCGACGGCGCCGCAGAACCCTCGAGGGCCGATTCGATGGCAAATCGAGGACATGAGTGGGTGTAGGCGGAGCTCCGCGTGCGACGGCGGAAGAGCAGCGCGCGTGGCGCAGGCGAAGGCGAGGGCGACGACGCCAAGGACGCTAGGCGACCGAACCGAGGGCGCGAGGCCTCGAGGGCTCCGCGAGTGCCGTTTTCATCGCTCTTTATCAGCCGATCGGACCACGCATCGAGAAGGCTGGGAACCGAGGACCGCAACGGAAAACACGAAGACGGCAGGGCCTCAACGCACACAGCGCCGACGTGGCACAGCCGACGACGCCGGAAGTCCTTCCCTTGTAAGATAGGTAGTATATATATATATATATATATATATATATATATATATATATATATCTCTCTCTCTTAGATTAGCGGAAACATTTGGTGTATCATACATCTTCATTACCACCCTGGCCATGCAGTTCTTGTTCGCCACAAAACTCATATCAGTTACCATACTAGTGCTGGCCTCATTTATCTCAGGGTCAGCTACTGCATTGCCATCACTCTATGAACAAGCACGAGTCCTCCTTAGCTGGAAGGCCTCTCTCCCAAGCCATGAGGCGCTTTGGTCCTGGGACATCAAGGCATCACCATGCCAATGGCCTGGCATCGGATGTGGTTTCCATAAAAAACATTTGGTGATTGCCAGGATCTATCTGCCGAAGATGCGGCTTGAAGGGACGCTTGATGGCCTCAACTTGTCGGCTTTGTCAACCTTAACCAGCCTTGATCTCTCAAGCAATGGGCTCACCGGGAGGATCCCCCCGGATCTTTCCTTCCTCAAAATGCTCAACACCTTTTCTCTTCATGGCAATCAGATAAGAGGCTCCATTCCCCCTAGTTTAACAAAGTTTGCAAAACTTCGTTTCTTAATGCTCAGTACCAACAAACTTTCAGGACAAATACCAAGGGATATAGGTGATTTAACAAATCTTAAGGTACTAGTGCTGTCCAATAATTACTTGACAGGTTTGATCCCAAATTGTTTGGAAAATTTGACCATGCTTCAGACTCTAAAATTGGGGAATAACAACATACACGGTTCTATACCTAATGCTGTAGGGAATTTAGATAAGCTAAAGGTGCTGGAATTTGATGGCAACCAACTTATGGGTTCTGTACCAAGCAATCTAGGCAACCTATCCAGACTCATGGCATTAAATCTAATGGGCAATCAGCTTTCTGGATCCATTCCACAAGAACTTGGGAATTTACCCAATCTAGGAGTTCTGAACCTCTCCCAAAACAACTTCAGTGGTTCCATTCCACGCAGTTTAGCTGACTTGCGGAAGCTAGCAGAGCTCGATCTAGGTGGAAACGAACTTACTGGATCAATTCCAACAAGCCTAGGGAACTTAAGCCAGCTAAGAACCTTGTACCTTTGGACGAATAAGCTTTCTGGGTTGATTCCGCAAGAAATTGCAAACTTATCAAGCATAGAAGACATGGAGCTTAGTGATAACATGCTCACAGGTTCAATTCCAAACAAATTGGGTAATTTGACTAAACTCACCTCTTTGTATCTCTGGGGTAATAAACTTTCTGGGTCCATTCCACAAGAAATAGGAAACTTACCTGATTTAGAAGATTTGGAACTCGAAGAAAACATGCTCTCTGGTTCCATACCAAAAGATTTGGGGAATTTGAAAAAACTCAAGTACTTGTACCTTTGGAGTAATAAACTTTCAGGATCCATTCCACAAGAAATTTGGAAGTTGCAAAATTTGGAGGACTTGGAACTAAACGATAACATACTCACAGGTTCTATTTCGAGAAATCTGGGGAATTTGACAAAACTCAAGTACTTGTATCTTGGGGATAATAATCTCTCAGGATCCATTCCACAAGAAATTGGAAAAATTCCAAATTTAGAGGAGTTGGTAATAAACAATAACAAACTTACTGGTCCCATTCCAAAAGATCTAGGGAGTTTGATTAAACTAACTTCCTTGTATCTCGGGGATAATGAGCTTTGTGGACACATTCCTGAAGGCGCTGGAAGTTGGGTTGAAGTTTACATGCATAACAATAATCTCTCTGGTAGTCTGGTGCCATACCATTTGATATCTGTGCTGAAGGGAGGCTGCAATATTTCACAGCTTTTGACAACAAACTTGATGGATCACTACCAAATAGTTTCATAAATTGCACGAGCCTAGTCAGAGTTCGACTTGAAAGAAATCAGCTTGCAGGAGATATCTCTAACTTGGGGCGTTATTCCAACCTTGTTTATATGGATATGAGCTCCAATAAACTCTTTGGTCAGCTTTCCCCTCATTGGGGAGAATGCCATAATCTTACATTGTTGCGCATGTCGTACAACAACATCACAGGAAAAATACCACCAATCATCGGCCATCTTCCTCAACTGAACTTACTGGATCTTTCATCTAATAAACTCGAGGGGCAGATTCCACGAGAAGTTGGCAATATGAGAACACTCTTCAATTTAAGCCTTGGTAACAACATGCTCCAAGGAAGAATTCCACAAGAATTTCGAATGCTATCTAATTTGGCATATCTGGATTTGTCCTCGAACAATTTAAGTGGCTCAATAGAAGGTTCAGTTGGGTACTGTATAAAGCTTCAATTTCTAAAATTGAGTCACAACCGGTTCGGCAATAGCATCCCTCTCGAACTGGGTAAGTTGAAGAACCTCCAAGTATTATTAGATTTAAGTGCCAATTCATTTGTTGGAGGTATACCAAGCCAGCTAAGTGGTTTGAGCATGTTAGAAGCACTAAACCTCTCACACAATGCACTGGATGGCACCATCCCTCCATCTTTCTGGAGCATGCCGAGCTTATCGTCACTGGATATATCATACAATGAATTGGAAGGTCCAATCCCTCAGAGTAGGTTCTTTGAGGAAGCTCCAACTGAGTGGTTTCTACAGAACAAAAATCTGTGTGGTGTAGTGAAAGGTTTACCTCCTTGCAGCTCTACTCTAAGTAGTGAGCAAAGGAAGCGACACACATCCATCTTACTAGCTGCACTTACTACTGCTTCTGTATCTGTTGTTCTTGTTGTGGTGGTATTGATATGCCTGCGTAGAACAAAGAAATCCAAGGCACAAAATGCAAATGAAGTTTCACAGGCAAATACATTCTCTATCTGGAGCTTTGATGGAGGAGATGCCTATAAGAAAATTATTGAAGCAACGCAGAATTTTAGTCAAAAATATTGCATTGGAAAAGGAGGTTGTGGATCTGTGTACAGAGTTGAACTGCCAACAGGTGAAACTTTTGCGGTGAAGAGGATGCACCTAAGAGACCCTGACTGTTCGATAAATGAGGAGCTGTTCAACTGCGAAATAAAAGCTTTGATGCAAATACGACACCGGAACATTGTGAAGCTCTTTGGATATTGTTGTGCTGTTCAAGACAGGATGCTTGTCTATGAACACATGGAGAGAGGAAGCCTAGAAACAGCTCTCAAGGTCAACAGTAGTGCATTTGAGTTGGATTGGAAGAAGAGGCTGAGTATTGCTAAGGATGTGGCTCATGCTCTATCTTACATGCATCATGACTGTTCTGCACCAATTGTCCACCGAGATGTAACAAGCAGTAACATATTGCTTGATCTGGAATTTCGAGCTTGCATATCAGATTTTGGTATAGCCAAAACACTGAATGTCGATGCATCAAGCTGCACGATGCCTGCAGGGACAAAAGGGTATATTGCCCCAGGTAAATTTTCTTCTATGCTTCTTTTAGAACCATTTCCTTCTATGGTGGTCTTGCTAGTCTTTTAATAATTGTAGTCTTTTAGAAATTCAAGCTAAAGTATGATGTATTATCTTTTTCCCTTACACAAAGTAGCATGTGTTCATATCATCATAGGTATGCTCTGCTGAAGATCAACCATGTTATATTTCTTATGCATATAGCAGCGTAGGAAGTTAGGTCTCAACGTTGATACTCATCAATACATATTACGATATGGTTTGGTTTGACCGAACTCTTGATACCGCAGAACTCGCATACACAACAAGGGTGACCGAGAAATGCGACGTGTATAGCTTCGGAGTGCTCATTCTTGAGCTGTTTATGGGAGCTCATCCGGGTGATCTTCTTGCATACCTCTTCTGTGCGACCAAGAAAAGTGTACATTTGAAGGATCTGCTGGACACCCGGCTCCCACTTCCTGATGGCGAAACTGCAAGCGAAATATTTGTTGTCATCATGCTTGCGATTCAATGCTTAAATGCCAATCCATCCTGTCGTCCAACAATGAAATCTGCAGTTAAAAACTATTCCATGGTTATAGGACGTCGTGATCTTGATTACCTGCATACCGACATCATGGTTGCTGCTCATGGGTATACTTAGTCCAAGATTGTACCTTCTATTGAACTATCGGGTTAGAGAGACTTTTTTTTTGTCACACCTTCTATATATGTATTTTTGAAAAGTACTGTAATACTTCAGTTGATCACATGAGATATACCACTTATGATATTAGCATTCAAGTACTGATGTTGTCTACTTGAGTGCACCGATCATTTTGGCGTGTCTGCGTCTGTATTGAAGTCTCTATTTAGAGAAGAATCTGTCAGAAGATAAACCGATGAACAGCTCCGCCTTCAAGTCTCTGTCCATCCCAATTCAGGGTTTACAATACCATTTGGACCTCGGTTTTCGACGAGCGGCGGTGCTGAAATCCGTGAAAAACCGAATAAAATTAGCAAAAAAACGAATGTTTTCAAAAGTCAAACGAATTTGAAATTTGGTCAAACAGGGGAGCGAAATTTCAAGCGGTTTTCTCGAAAATCGGTGATAGGTTGAAAAATAGGGGGAAATGGGAAAAAAAATATTGCAAAATTTATAAAAAGTCATTAAAGGCCCAAAAATAGGAAAAATATTAGAAATATATAAACAAATATGGAAAACCACAAAAAAAATGTCGGCATGATCTTTGCTATATTTTAGACAATTACAAGTTGTAAAGCAGACATTTATCAATAATATATCAACAAATAATCTTTCATTTCAATATTACTGGCATATTAATCCAACAAGTGCAAAAATAGACATTCACATAATCACATACCAATACTATTCACATACCAATACCATTTACATTTCAATACCTTTCATTTGAAATTGTGAAGTAGGCATAGCTTCGTCGTTCTTCAATACCTTTCACATATACGGAATGTTAATAAAAAATTGAGTAGCAATGAAATGAAACATGCAAATGAAACATTACCTTCAGGGCTACGATTAGTATTATCGCGTGTACACATGGTTGGTCATGTCGCATTCCTCGATGGACATCAAGGTCAAACCTGCCACCACCCCGGCTCCTAAATTCTGCCTCCGCCCTGGAGGCAGCCATGGTATGCTGGAGTTGGTCCTCCTCCTCCTCATCACCCGTGTACTCTGAATATACACTTCTCCTTAGCGGGGAATCTCCAGATGCTACTTCTTTCCTCAGCATCTCCTCTCTCTTGTACTTCGTCTTATCTTTTTTCCTATCTAGTTTACGCTGAAAGTATTGGCAAACTTCCATAGGAACTTTACTATAATGGACGACACTCGTACCATACCCTGCCAAGTGCTGCTTCAGTCGGGTTGCACCGCCTCCTTTCTTTTCTTTGAGATAGTGCTTGCATCGAAATCCACCCCCAACTTCTCGCCGTGTTCCCACACCACGTCGACATGGTCTGACATCTACTAATAGAAAATAAGTACAGAATATAACTAATGGTACAGAGTACAACTTCCATACTAAAGTGCTGAAACGAGTTGCATTCCACTTGAACAAATAGTACTACCATTTTCGGGTGTCGTCCATTACTACTAAATATTGCTATTTGATTAGCTTTTAAATAGTATGCCAGTACTTGAAAGGTTACACATACGATGGATTTATAGAAATTCATCACCGAGCTCGAAATTTGTAGTGGTCTTCATTTTTCTCTTAGATAGGTCAGATTTCGAAACTTACCTCTCGAATTTCGTTGTGGTGACAACAGAAAGACAGCGAGCTACTGCTGAATCTGAGCGGACGCATCGGCTTCGTCGTCTCCAGAGATGGGAAATGTTGGGAATCCAGTGAATAGCTATCAGAAGCAACGTCGCTAGTTAAAACATGATGCACCTCTGCATGGACCATGGTGGGCCCAAGGCCCAGAGGCGGCTCTAGCCTGCGAGCGGCCTTTTTCTTTTTCTTTTTTTGCTTTTCTATTATCTACATTTTAAATTGCTCAAAAATATCTTCAAACTTTGTTTTTCAAAAAAGAAAATCACACCAAAGATCATAAAGTTATTAATACTAATTTTATAGAAATTTTGGATTTTTTTTTTCAAATTTCATTTTTTTTAATTTAAATTTAAACTTGAGCAATAAATCGAGCAGTACAAGCGGTTTTCATGAAATCCGAGTGGTTTTGGATGAAATTGTAAACTTTGATTCCATTATCTTGCGTGTGGCAGCCAGAAACAGCTGCAAAGGACGTGCAACGCGCGGCATCCACCGGACGAGGAAGAGGCCACCAAGCTCCTCGAGGACAGACACCGTTGACTTCACCCCCACATGTCAGCGAGAAGGCCCGATTCTGCATTTGTGGCAGCAGCGGTGATCGATCACTGTCCAATCAAACTTAAGCAGTCCAGATTGGCCTAGGTAGATGGGCGTTTTTTCAAAGGAACCCTCCTTTTGTCAAGTTATCCATTATACCTTGTCTAGAATTGGATTGCGATACAAATTCGCGATCCATCTTGGTCACTGTTCACTGCCCGATTAAACTTAAGCGGCTGAGATTGATTCTAATAGTGGTGGAGGGATGTTTCTAATAAGAGACATTTCATTTATCTGTATTATATGTTAGAGGTGTTTCTATGCTCTTTTTTTTTAAAGTTGCATAAATATTAAAGCATTAATGAAGGGTAGATGAGGATTACTTATCCCTTCGTTTGCTTCAAGATTTGTGCAACTTGTATTATGAGGGAAAGCACAGAAGCATGTTAACCCCCTGGAAACCGAATCCGCCATGCACTTGTGGGTTTCATGGGCGCCGTTCGACCAGGCCTTTACGGTCGAGATAGCCTAAACAGCCGCGTACCTATACTTGCGGCGGCGACCTCCTGGCCCTGGACGCCGACGGCCAGAATGTGGCGAAGCATCAGGGGATGCAGCCTGGATGCGGTGAAGCATCCGCATTGGAGCAGGTGCGTAGCGCCGGGCCGGTGCCGTGGGCGTTAAGCGCGCGCTGTGCTCGATTTACTTGTTTTGAATGCGTCCGTTTTAATGGCGGCACGGAGGGGGACAACGGTGATGGCGAATAAGACAACGAGCTGCCGGATTTACCATAACCATGTCCATTGTCTCTTCTTCTGCAGTTCTGCTGCGAGAGCTGTGTCCGTTGTCTCTACATCTGCAGCTTCTGCGGTTGTCCTCCTCTACCACCGTCACATTGGCCATTTCAGTGGAAGCAGCCAGCTGAAGTTGGACACCAAACACCATCACCGACCGACTCACTGTGGCTGGCGGCGCCAAGACTGCTCTAATCAAGCTCCGAAAGTGGTCATCTGAAGTTCTAAGAACGCACGAGGTTTGTACCGTATCTAGTCATCTAGATGCAGGTATGCACTGACGAAAGTATTTTGCTGAGGGTGTGCATCGGAATAGGAAGAAAAGAAAGAAGGCAGCCTATCAGGGACCAAGGCTGTGTTACACACACTCACACAGGCCAAGCTCGAAGAAAGGCATCAATGGCCGGTCAAATCACACAAGAAAGCAAAACTTGAGCATAAAAAACAGAAAGATAAATATTCCACTCGTTCCAAACCGGTGCCCTTTTCTGATGCTGCACTACTATGTGAACTTTTCTCCTTGGCCGTAATACACCCCGGTTTCACACCACAAGTTTGTTTAGAGTACACCACAAGCTTATCCTAATAAAGCTGTTCCTGCACTACGTACCAACTTGTCATCAGAGATCCTTTCTTGTGACGCGCATTTGATAAAGGCACAGCAACGTATGCAGTCATCTATGACACGGGCACACGGCGGAGCCGTCCATCCTCGCGCAACATACTTGCTCATCTTAGGCAGGCTACAACAAGGGAACTCTTCTCCGGCCACTGGCGGAGCCAGTAGTTAGCACTATTGGGCCACGGTCTAACCAATGATCTGATCCAGTCATTCAGTGATTTAGATTTTCTGCGATGAAGTTTGTCAAAAATAAGTTGAGAAATAGGATGGATGATAGTCTTTTAGATGATTGTCTAGTCTTTTTCATTGAGCAAGATATGTTCTCCAAAGTGGATGAAGATGATATAATCGGGACTTTCATAGCTATTAGAAGGCGTAAATCCGACAAGAAAAAGTAGTGCGGTAATTTACGTTAAGATATTATCAAGAGGCACATAAAAAATAAATTTTTGATATCTCTTAATACTAAATGTAAATTTTGGTATCTTTCAAAGACAAAAAAAAAATGTCTTTCTTTTGAGTGTAGGCAACGCAGGAGCTCCTAACTTGAGTTCAGTCTACTTGCGCTTAGCAAACATATATTTTTTTCTCTCGGAAAGATCCACCAACATGATAGCCAGAATAGAACGACAATTTCGGCGGCTTCAGGGACCACAGATTCGCCTTCCATTCCACAGCATTTAGACCGGGGGATTTGTTATTTTCCAAATATTTTTGGCCTTGGATCAATTACTATAGAATGGGACAACATTATTACTTTATCTATGTTGGTTCCTAATTTTTTTAAGAAAAAATCGATTGTGATATGTGTATGTAATATGTAAATTTTGAAAACGAAGTTATCACAATCGGCATCCCTCATCACAATCGGTTCTTAGTTCAAACCTACTATGATGAGAGGACTCCTTACATAATTGGTTCTTAGTTGGAACCGACGAGGGGTTGTCATCACAATCAGTTCTAACTTGAGGATTGATTGTGATGTGCCTCTCCACTAGACTGTAAATTGGGATAAGATCAAGCCGAAGGCAAGACCATAAGCACTTTTGCCTTTTATATAATTTTTATTTCAAAATTAAACTCTCACAAATGAGCACACTATAAAATATCAACTGAAAATAAGGATTACATAAGCTATAATAAAAACAAACTAAAACTAGACAGTGAATGATCATCGAAAACGGGTATCAAAACTTCATATGCTGTTTTGAGGCCCTAAACGATGTTTTATGGGGTCAACATTTTTTTTCAAAGCCTCGCGAAGAATTCACGGCATGAATACTACTTCTCAGACTCGAATTTGGCAAAATGGAGACTGACTCGGCTTGGACTCAAATTAGATGGCAAACTAGAATTAAAGGTGTGATGGACACCATAACACAATCGATTCTAGCTCAGAACTGATTGTGATGTGCTCGGGATAGTCCCGCTAAAATGAAATTTGGATGCGAGTGGGTTCCAATTTTAAAATAATTTTGCTGGAAAAGTCACTTCACACATCCTCTCTATATTTTTACACACACCCTTGTGCTCACTAATACTCATCTCTTCCACTTGCTCCTCTCCCTCTCACTTGCACTATATATATATATATATATATATATATATATATATATATATATATATATATATATAGATAGATAGATAGAGAGAGAGAGAGAGAGAGAGAGAGAGGAGCTGAGATGAAGGCAATCATGCAATGGGATGGAAGGTTTACTTCATGTGAGGTGTGGATCTTGGTTTTTGTATTTCTTGGTTTTAAAATAAATCGCTGCATGAAGCACTCAGTAGTAATTTATGCACGTTTCTACTTTAGGTTGCAGGAAGGTTTTATGAAGAATAGGTGTGTACTGGTAAGGAACTTCATACACATAGTTTAAAAGCTCCTTACTTTATTTCTTCTTGTACCAGTAAGGAATCTCAGGAAGAACATGTATGTACTTTGATGTATTGTGGTTTCTTCTTATCCAAATTAACTTTATTTCCTTATTTGCCCATTATATCCTGTACTAGTTTCCCAATCATTTTCAAATTCATGGTAATGGCAAATGGGCATGGCTGCAAAGACGAGGAGGTGGTGTAGACCAAGTACAATGCGGACATGGAGTTTGGATTCATCACTAGCTCTATAAAATGTTGTCAAGTATATTCCATAAACACGTGCACAATATTTTGTCAAGTGTATCATTGTCTTTTAATTGGATGAATGGGTAGATAGATGCATGTGTATTGACTATTAAGTATGTCTGTGTTCTATATTGTAAACGAATGTGATATGTGTATTATAAAGTGTTTGTGTTCTATATATATATTATGAATGTGATATGTATACTATAAACCAATGCAATAATAGTGAAATAGGGTCATCACAGTCGGTTCCCACATAGAACCGACTATGATAGAGCCTCCTCATCATTGTGTAAAGATTTGTGTTGCCACCAAAATCGACTGTGATGACGAAAAGAAACCGATTATGATTTATATTCCTGTAGTAGTACCTCAAGATTCATACTTGGACTAGGTTTTCAAAGTTCACCGGATAACCAACTATAGATTTCACTAGCGGGCAGCCCAACACCTAATGGCAAGGCGTCAGGGGCTAAAATGGTTGAGGTGGAGGGGGAGGATGGAATAGAATAGTGAGGATTTGCAGTTGTATCACGAATCTTGATGCAATTCTAAACAGCTAGTTGATGCCTAAACAAGACAATAGTTGTGCTGTCGATACTGCATGGCTATCAGGTTGCAGACTATTAGGTCCTATTCGAAATGGAATCATGCCAAATTTCTCAAAAATTCATGTATTTCAAACATGGCCATACTAGTGATGTTATAGTGCAATATTAACAACTTGGTAGTATTGTACTCCCTCTAGTAACAAAAGGAAGTCATTTTTATTACATGTTGTTGATGCCGAAAACTTGATGAAGGGTTAATCGACAATTAACATACGCAAACACCGGTTTAATTTTTGGGTGCGGGCGTGCCAGCCAATTTGATAATGCAATCAGCAAGAGGAAGAATTAATTTAACCGGCTATTAAGCCAATGTATTTTATAATAACGATCTTATCTGATCAGTTGTTCAAGCCGATTAGACGAAAAGTGACCGATACATCTAACTGAGCTGATTGAGTCGATTAGATGGAAGATATAAGTAGATTTTTCCCGAAAAATATGATGCGCAATAAAATCAGAGAAAAAACAAACCTGAATGGTGTAAGTTAATGAAATCAATAATTGGCGATGCGTAACTTTATTGATCAAGCGAATTACAGAGGAAGAATTACAAATCTAAAGTGCTGCTCCTAGTTGATGAAAAAAATAAAGAGTAATGTGGATTGATTGGTTGAATGATTTCTATGTTGCCCGTCGTCTTCTTTTATAGCATCTAGACCGACCGTGTCCTCCTTGGACTCGTAAAACACAGTTCGTATTGACTTCAACTTTCCCAAAATACTTTCCTTTGAAACTTATCAGTTTTATTCCGATCTTACCACTGTTGTAACTTGAATCGGTCGTAACTTTCCAAAATGACATCCCCTTTGATCCGATACTGACCTTAATCAAATATATCAAATTAACCTTTACCAAATTGGTCATACGCTAAATTCTGGTGAAAACATATGCCCCCATTTTTTAGAGATTGTGTGAATCTTCAAAAAATCAATAGTATCTGCTTCAAGTACGGAATACTAACTATCCCACTTAGATACACCGTTCTAACTTCCAGGCATTTTTCGCGCCACTCGCAGCAATTTTCGCTTGCAAATAATGTGAATGCACGATATTGTGCATTAACTGTAGTAAAAAGTTTAGAGAAATTACCCACCAATGTCACTGTGTTTACCCCCCTATAAATATGAGGCCCATTCACCCGTCATTTTCACGTGCTCAAGCTCCCAAACCTTTCTTCATCGGCTCTGACCTCCTTGGCTCTCCATCTCATCAGCTTACTTCGAACCCAATGGATCCAAACAAGGTATTTTTTTTCCTCTCCCTGGCTATGAGACTCAATTCTACCTAGGTCCGATAGAAAACTTCAACTCATCGGCCATCGTAGAACAAGAACTCCCTAGGCTCCATCTGAATGCCCTGAGTTTTAACTTAGCGGGGTGGAGTAAACGTTTTAGGGCCAAACATCTTATAGCACCTAAAATGGATTAGTTTCAACCCATTTTGAAAAATAATCGGTCGCAACTAAAATGCACTTATGTCCTCTAGATGATGCAGGATATATCTGATCGATTATGTCTGTACCCCAACCTCTAAACGACCAAGGTTTAATGATCGGGTGTAAAACTGAGGGCAGGTTCTACATGCACATTACCAAACCTCTGGCAATTCTGACATCCTTTATACTCCCTCCAGTTTGATAATAGATGTCGTTTTGGACATCGACACGGTCTTCAAAACACAACTTTGACCGCTAATTTTTATTATAATATATTTATAAAACCCAATAAAATTATGATATTATGAAAGTACTTCTCGAGACAAGTCTACACATATAATTTTCATATATCCAATTTAAATATTTAAAAATATATCGATAGTCAAAGATTTAGAAGTTTGACCATCACTATGTCCAAAACGACATCTATTATCAAACTGGAGGGAGTAGTACTTAAAAAAATCTTCCAACATCGTCGGCCAAAAGTAACCAGTACATCTTAATATCCATTTCATTTTATGAGCCGACCGATGCGTTCCACAAATTCCTTCATGCACTTCCCCCATTATCGATTTTGTCTCTTCTGATCTAAGACACTTTAACAACAAACTTTTCTAATGTTTGATAATAAAATGTATTATTGAGAATAACATATATTAAGGCATGTCTCTTAATTTTCTTATTGGCTGGCTTTGAGGGGTCTGACAAATAATCTGATATTTTCAATCACTAGTCGACTACATAAGTACATATGACCACCTTCTCAATCAGTTCACAATCTACCGACTAGTCAAACATCTTATAGCTTGAAGCCTACTGTGCCAACAAATTGGCCCCAATATTTTGTTCACGAGGGATATGGCTAATCGAAAAAAAACTAAACGAGCCAATTACATCATGGCACCGTTCCAAGTATCTGATTAGAATATCATCATAATAGTTATACTCCCCTCTTACTTGCTGTACCACAAGCTGAGAATCGCCATAAGCTTCAACTGAATCGACACCAAGATTGTCAAGCAATTGTAGACCCCTAAATAACACCTCAAACTCAGCTTTATTGTTTTGGCATCGGCAATTAAGCTTGAAGGCGAACTCAAAGTTACACCCTCTTGGAGATATTAGCACGATGCCAATACCATCACCCTCTCTGCATACTGCTCCATCAAAGTATAAACGCCAAGGGGCAATAGCAACTATTTCACAATCGGTTCTATGTTCCATTATGAAATCAGCTATCACTTGTCCTTTAACTGCTTTAGCTGATTCAAAAATCAGGCCGAACTCAGTAAGCCTATAAGCCTATTTTTCAAGTCGACCTTTCAAAATTGGTGCTGACAGCACATACTTAATTATATCGGCCTTATATATTGTGAGAGGAGCCGCCCAGATCGTCCTCGAGTTGTTGGATGATTGGTTGTTCCCGTCGGATTTGGATACTAGCAACAAATCACCGGAGGTGATCCTGATGCTATTAACCAAGCCCAATGGAGACCACCGCGAGCGTCCAACGACTTGACAACAACCCGGTATTCCCGGTATGCGATCCGAAACTTCGCCCGGAGATCCCCACCCGGTTCCCAAGTCATACCACAGCAGTTCCCACAAGGGGCATCGGGCCCAAACTCACTACCAGAGGCGCGCGGCGGAAGCAACAAAACACACACGGCACGGAAGCCCAACAAAACAACCAGCGAAACAACCAAGCGAAAGGTAGACAAATCCATTGCAGAGATAAAGCGCGACAGTTTACAAAAGTAAAGCCAACTATCCTATACAACAAAAAGTAAAACACCCGGAAGTGTCATGCCCTGAACACTCCGAGGCGCCTGGCGTCGGCAGCCTCTACTCGGTGCCCTTGCCTTGGTCACCGATAGGCGATGAGGCAGAACTCACACCTCGGGACCCTCACTGCAAAACCACAAGCGAGCACGAGTACAAAGGTACTCGCAAGTCTTACCCATGGTCCATATCGGCCAGAGCTCCAAAGGATATGCATTTGGATGTAGCAAGAAACAAGTGAAGGTAAATTTGCGAAATGCTCATATTTTGTGGTTTAGTTGCTTAACTACTCAATTCACCCAAGTCTTAAGCGGTTATTCTTGCACCTACTTCTAGCATGAATTGTAATTAACATTAATTAAAGCAAACACCACCTTTCAAATCAAGGCTCAAGCCCAGCCCGAACCACATGTTCAAGTTATTTACTACACAGAAGAAGTTCGAGGATCAAGCTTGCTCATATCAGAAACACGGCACAGGTCGAATCAGCAATTAACCTATGAGGAAGCATTGATCGCCGCGACACTTACCACGAGGGCCTAGTGTCAACCCCCTCCCAATCATACCCAATTGGCTGAAGCGTCCTCCTGTGGCGAAAACCTAGCACCCCTCAGTGCCCCTTTAAGCCCGGCTTGGCGCTCGAGTCGACAAGCCTCGCCCTCAACCACGTCCAACCCACGAGAGATTCACGGTCCATCGATTCCATATGAAGAAAGAGTGGCTTCTAGTACCATAATCGGGCATCACGACCAACGAGGGTGTGCTCAAACTGATTCCACTACGATTCGGTCCTTAAGCCCGGCCACAGGCGGGCTACACTCGAGTCTCCATACCCAAAATGAACCAACTCCCTTTAGTCCACAATTCATTTTCTTTCAAAACCTTTCCCAAATCCAAGTCCAACATCGTAGTATGCGTGATAATGGCTGTCGCAAGTAAGTGAGAACCCTCATTACTTTCAAACATCTAAGCATTTCTAAGCGTGTTGATATATTACCCATAAGCTAGCTTCAAGGGCCAGAATTAACAACATCAAGGAGTAAATGCGGCAATTGGGATCTAACCTAACAGTTCAACTCCCTAATGCAAATACTTAACCAACAAATAAGCAATTTATTCACGAAAATAAATTAATATAGAGGATCGAGATATGCTTAGGGGCTTGCCTTGCTCTTACCGCGGATCGGTAATTGCCCCTCGGCAACTCTCCTCAACCACGGCCACGTCGATGCGCGCTTGAGATCGTTCTCTACACGGATACAATGCATAATTAAAATGCATGCAATGCATATGAATGAAGTACAAGCGAAAAACCAGAAGAAATACGCCAGCCGGACAACTCGACTCCAGCTGGAGACCAGCCTAACCGGACGGTCGGGTTTTGATCCGGACTCTCTCGGACATCGGACTCCGGCCCATTGGTCCGGATACTCGGGAAGGGCGGTTTACCTCGACGAGGTGTCGGACACTCGGACCTGGCGAGTTTACCCAATAACTCGGCGGATCGAGTGCCGCCAAGTCCAGCGGCATCGCGGGGACCCGATCAATGACTTTCCTACGTGTGGCTAGCGGAGAAGCTTATAGCTAACCCAACTCCACGAGGAACAACACTGGCCCATGAAACCACTAGCCAACTCCAAAGCGACCCTTGGATCGGCATTACCACTACCCGATCTACCTCCACTAGAACCCACATTCACCAATCAAGCTGACCAACCTAGAATCACTACACCCAAAACCCTAGAGCTCAGATTCCAACTAAAACTTCAAATCTAAACCTAAGCTCTAACTCCACCATTGATGACCCTAGAACCCAAGAATCCCACGAATCAACCCCTAAGAAGAGGACCTACCTCCAAGTGGGACGGAGGATAGGCAGCGGGTGGAGGATGGAGGATCTTAGAAGCGAGGAGGAGTTCAGGGGATGGAGGAGTCGGGGAGGAGCCACGGAGGTCACGGAGTGGAGAGCTCTCCGGAGACAAGGTTGGGGTGAGGGAGAGCGCCGCAGGATGGGTAGAGGACAAGTGGAGAAGAAAGAAGGAGTGAACCCACGAAATGGACTTTTATACAAGACCCCCACTTTTATCAGGACACTCCGGCCTCTAACCAGGAGACTCGGGTTGGTCTTGATGGAATCAACCGGACACTCCGGACATTCGAGTCAGGACACTCGGGTAGGGTGTTCGGCCCAATCGGATACTCGGACTTTTATCCGGACATTCAGGGTTGGATCCGGACACTCGGATGTTTATCGGATACTCAGGATGTCGGGAGTTCTTGAAGTTTGGGGCCTTGACAAACCCTCCCCTTAAGGGAATCTAGCCAGAGATTGAACAATACGCATCGAATCGAAGAGCGTTGGGAGATGGTACAACATCTTGATCGTCGTTTCAACTTGTGAAAAACAACACAGTGCCTTACATGGTAGAAGAATTCGGGATACTCAGTCTTGAGGCGACCTTCGGGTTCCCAAGTAGCCTCATCCTCGGTATGATTACTCCGCGAACTTTGTAGAACTTAAGCGTCCTTCTCAGAGTCTTGCGTTCCGCTTCTTCGAACCGAATCGGACGCTCTTGATAGGAAAGATCCGGTTCGAGCGCAACCAGAGATCATCCACTTCAAGTGACTTTCGAGAGGGAATCTGGAGACACTTCTTGGTGGGAGGCGTGAAACACGTCGTGAACCATTCCGGCGAAGGAGGAAGCTCTAGGCGATATGCTACTTGGCGCGCTTTCAAGGATCTTGAGCGGCCCTACGTGGCGAGGTGCGGCTTTCCTTTAACTCGAATCGACGGGTGCCACGGAGAGGAGACCTTGGAAACGAAAGTCGCGAGTCGAGAGAGGGGTCTCCTACGACGATCGGCATAACTCTTTTACCGTGTTTGTGCTATCCTCGAGATTTTCTTGAATGGTCCTCACTTTCTCTTCGGCCTCCATGACCAGATTCAGGCCCAAGAAATGATCGTTCTCGCTTCCGACCAATTAAGAGTGCCGGCAGCTACGACCATACAAGGCCTCAAGGAGACATCCGGATCTTTGGTTTGGTAGCTATTGTTGTCTTGCGAACTCAGCGTCAGGGAGACACTCTTCCCACTTCTTCCCGTAGGACAAGATACAAGCCCTCAACATATCTTGAGGATCGATTGACCCTCGATCGAGTCGTCGGTCGAGGGTGGTATCTTTGACGTGAAGTAGCTTGGTGCCCAACGCCAGCGTCGCAGAACTCTTCAGAGCGGGAGACAAATTGTGAGCCCGGTCGAAACTATCCGCTTTGGCACTCCATGGAGGCCTGAGTCAGGGAAATATACAACTCATACTTTCTGGATTTATAGGTGGTGCGTGCGGCTAGGAAGTGTCGCGGACTTGGTCAGCCGGATCGACAATCACCCGGATCGAGTGGGCTCGAGAAGAGTCGAGCAAGCGGTAATAAAGTCCATCTTGATGTCTTCCCATTTCCATTTGGGTATGGGTAGAGTGAAAAGTACCGGTGGCTTGAAGTGTTAAGCCTTCCTGCGCTTCTGGACATCGCACTTTCGGCCACGTAGTGAGCAATCTCGCATTTCATCTGAGTCCACCGAATTGCAACCAGGTCTTGGTACATTTTGTTGCTGCCGGATGGATTGTGAAACAGCGAGTTATGGGCTTCATCAAGGATTGCTCGCTTCAACCCTTGGGTATCCGGGTGGAACAACTATCTTGTTGGCCAGAACCACAAGGTTCCTTGCTCATCGGCGAAACCAGGGGCCTGACGAGAACTCAAACTATTGCGAATGTTGGTGACACCGCGCCATGACTTGTGCTTCACGAATCTGATCAAGCAGCGTGGACTTCAACTCCACATTAGTCGAAACCTTCTCCTACCATTTCCAGGTTGAGCCACGAAACTTCGGCTACAAGGGTGGCACTCAGTGGTGGAAGAGTGAGGCAATGGCATTGTACCTTGCGGCTCAAAGCATCCGCCACCACATTAGCCCTCCCAGGGTGGTAATGGACCTCCAATTGTAATCTTTGATCAGCTCAAGCCATCTCCGCTGCCTCATATTCAGATCCGCTTTGAGTGAAGATGTACTTGAGACTTTTATGATCGATATAAATATTGCACTTGTTCCCAGAGATAGTGGCGCGAGATCTTCAAGGCATGCACACTTCTTGCAAGCTCCAAATGCGTGGGTGGGGTAGTGCTCCTCATGATCTTCAACTGCCGAGATGCGTGACAGCGACTCGGCTAACCTTCTTGCATAAACACACAACCAAGCCCGATGCCTGGCGACGCTCGCCATATACATCAAAAAGGCCTGTGTATATCCGTGCGTCAGGAGCGAGCCGTGGTCGAGAGGCGTTGCCTTGGTAATACGAAAAGCGCTCTCCGGTTCATTTGACCATCTGAACTCAACTCCCTTCTTGAGTAGCTCGAGTCATCGGCCGCAATCTTTGAGAAGTCTGGATGAAAGCGGTAATACGGTAATCCAAGAAAGCTGCGGATGTCCGTGTGATCCGGAGCTGCTCCCATTTAGGTACATCCTGTACCTTGCTCGGGTCCATGCCACGCCTCGCTCGAAAAAGGGCGTGTCCCAAGAATGACACTTCCTTCAGCGAACTACGCATTCTTGAACTTTGCATCTGAGCGATGCTCGAAGTCTTCGAGAACAACACGAAGGTGCACGGCATGATCTTCCTCGGCGTAGAATAAATGAGGATGTCATCAATGAAGATAGCGACAAAGGAATCGACTCCTCCATGAAGATGGAGTTCATGAGAGTACATGAAGTATGCCGGCGTTTGTCGGCCGAGCGACATGGCCGGTGTACTCATACGGCCCATGCAAAGTGGAAAGGCTGTCTTCGGGATATCTTCGGCCGGATCTTGTCTGATGGTACCCAAGCCTCAAGTCAATCTTAGAGAATACCGCGCACGCGCAAAAGCGATCGAGGGATATCAATCAAGCGAGGAGTACTTGTTCTTGTAGTGGCTGCATTGAGGGCGGTAATCAGCGTTGAAGGCGCGAGAACCATCCTTCTTGGTCACAAAGAGGCAGAGCAACCCCAAGGCGAGGCTCGAGGCGAATGAAACCCTTGTCCATCAACCCTTTCCAATTTGGATCTTCAGCTCGGCCAATTCATTTGGCGGCATCGTCTGATCGCTTGAAGCGATCCAGGCGGTGAAGTGGAGCTCAACGCGACAAACTTCGATATCCGTCCGGGTGGCATTCCGGTAATTCATTTGGGAACACATCGGGAAACTCGACACCACGGGAATCGAGTCGGCTCTTCAACTCTGTCCCATTTGCGAACACAAGGTGGCCTTGGTCTCGCTAAGCTAAGTAGGAGTGAGTCGGCCGCCCTTGGTTCGGAGTGGCGGTGCGACTCTGACAATTCAAAATAACCTCTTTGTCGTCGCCAACTCATCCCGAGGATGACATCTATTCCCGAAGGTCTAGAAGCGACAAGCTAGCAGTGAGCGAAATCCTGAATTTGAACTACGGCCTTGAACCATCGCTTTCTTAGTGAGCTTCGACCACGGTGCCTCGTCGAGAAAGAGGTGACAGCACTCGCGATCTTCATCGATCTGCTCGCAAACCCAGTGCGGATAAAAGAATGGGAGGCCCGAATCAAATAATACCCTAGCCTCATGCCCCTCAACAAGGAGCGTGCCCGGCTAGCGGCGGAGCCCTAAGAACCGCCTCGGCGTCGGCGAGGTATTTGCCTCCGGCTTTCGGCGTGAAGCAGCGGCGGTGGTACCCGTCGCGCCCTGGCCGTGGGGCGCGGCGTGCTGCCCTGGCGTGGGAATGGGCGATCCGGATAAATTAGCCGCCGTCATCACGGGCCAGGCGGCATTCTTTCTGGCTGCCGTGCGGCAGTAGTGTAGTGGGTGGCGAAGTAGCGACAGCAAACGGCCAAAGTATCGCTGACATCCCGAGGCAATGGAAGCGAGGCAACCTCGGCAGGCGTCTGAATCGCACGAGCTATGAGCTGCCGCCGTGATCTGGCGTCGCCCGCTTCCTCTTCTTCTCCTCACGATGAGCGCATCTTGAGCTCAGCGGTGATCGCGCGGCTCGCGGTCGTTGTAGTCGCGAGTCGCGAGCGGACTGACTTGTCCTGCATCTTCATTTGTCAACCCACTCACGAACCGACCACCGCTTCTTACGGTGGTCGGTATCGACCTCCTCGGCGTCTTGCGCCAGGTAGTTGAATTCTGCGGTAGTCAACCACCGAGCTTGCCGAGCTGTCGGAGGGCGCTATGCTTCTTCATGTCCATGAGGCCCTTGGGATGTGATGCGCCGGAGCGCCTCCGGAACTCAACCAGTAAGCTGGTGCCGGCACTGCATCACCTTCAAATTGGCCCGCAAGCACCGGCGGGCTCTGGAGGCTGCTGTCTGCCGAAAGTGGGCCTTATACGGAGGCTCACGCGATCGATAAGAGCAAATTTACGCTCTATCGTGTAATAAATCGTCGACCTCAATGGATCGGCGGCCGTGAGAAGACCGGTGGCTGCGTGTGCGGAAGTCGAGATAGCCCGGCGTGAGCCCGCCCATCACCCGCTGGCCACCTGCTTTGGACCCGATCTGGACCCGGCATCTCTAGGATCCGATTTGTCGTCTCCTGAGTCTTTCGGTCATTACTTGAGAATATCCCGGCCACATTGGGAGGCGGCGAGAATAGCACCCTCATTTCTTTGTCGCTCGCACCTCCATCACCCCGAAGTGGAAGCCCAGCGGGTCCGCGTGTCGTTAACCAAAGCCCGACGACAAGAGTTAGACTCCAAGCGGAGGCTTGACACACCACACTAACCTAACAACCTCAAGCCGACTCCCGCTCAGGATACGGCCGCATGGCCAGGTCCCACAAATCTGCCACCCCGAACACAACCGATGCAAAGCGGGCACATGACACATGCACGGCATGAGATGAGATGACATATGCGACTTCTAACGCAACTCACTCTCACCGCTACAATCCAGGCGAGGGACAAATATCACTTTCTATCTAATGCATTAATGACAATCCTAAGCAATCTCCTAAGCGGTGCGTCGAGTTGAGATTCGTCTTTGTGCGCTTGCTCACGATACCAACTTTGTGAGAGAGCGCCCGGATCGTCCTCGAGTTGTTGGATGATTGGTTGTTCCCGTCGGTTGGATACTAGCAACAAATCAGGAGGTGATCGATGCTATTAACCAAGCCCAATGGAACCACCCCGCGAGCGTCCAGCGACTTGACAACAACCGGTATTCCCCGGTATGCGATCCGAAACTTCGCCCGGGATCCCCACATACCGGTTCCCAAGTCATACCACAGCAGTTCCCACAAAGGGGCATCGGGCCCAAACTCACTACCAGAAGGCGCGCAACGCGGAAGCAACAAAACACACACGGCACTGGAAGCCCAACAAAAACAACCAATAGCGAAACAACCAAGCGAAAGGTAGACAAATCCATTGCGAGAGATAAAAGCGCGACAGTTTACAAAAGTAAAGCCAACTATCCTATACAACAAGTAAAACACCGGAAGTGTCATGCCACGAACACTCCCGGGCGCAACGTGGCGTCTGACCTCTACTCGGTGCCCTTGGAGTCCCGCCGATAAGCGATGAGCGAACTCACACCCTGGGACCCTCACTGCAAAACCACAAAGCGAAGCTTTGAGTACAAAAGGTACTGCAAGTCTTACCATGGTCCATATCGACCGACTCCAAAGGATATGCATTTGGATGTAGCAAGAAACAAGGCCGAAGGTAAACTTAGAAATGCTCATATTTTGTGGTTTAGTTAGCTTAACTACTCAATTCACCCAAGTCTTAGCGGTTATTCACTGCACCTACTTCTAGCATGAATTGTAATTAACATTAATTAAAGCAAACACCACCTTTCAAATCAAGGCTCAAGCCCAGCGAACCACATGTTCAAGTTATTTACTACGCAGGAAGAAGTTGAGATCAAGCTTGCTCATATCAGGAAACACGGCAATTCAGAATCGCAATTAACCTGCGAGGAAGCATTGATCGCCGCGACACTTACCACAAGGGCCTAGTGTCAGCCCTCCCAATCATACCCAATCGCTGAGCGTCCTCACTGTGGCCCGAAAACCTAGCACCCCCTCGAAAGCTGCCACAAGCCGGCAGCGCTCGAGAGTCGACAAGCCTGCGCCCTCAACCACGTCCAACCACGGGAAGTTCACGGTCCATCGATTCCATATGAAGAAAGAGTGGCTCAGTACCATAATCGGGCATCGACCAATGGGGGTGTGCTCAAACTGATTCCACCTACGATCGGTCCTTAAGCCCGACGCAGACGGGGCTACACACCGAGTCTCCATACCAAATGAACCAACTCCCGCTTGGTCCACAATTCATTTTCTTTCAAAACCTTTCCCAAATCCAAGTCCAACATCGTAGTATGCGTGATAATGCTGTCAATATAAGTGACAGAACCCTCGTCACTTGCTTTGAATTCAAACATCTAAGCATTTCTAAGCGTGTTTCGATATATTACCCATAAGCTAGCTTCAAGGAATGAATTAACAACATCAAGGAGTAAATGCAGCAATTGGGATCTAACTAACCGCAGTTCAACTCCTAATGCAAATACTTAACCAACAAATAAGCAATTTATTCACGAAAATAAATTAATATAGAGGATCGGATATGCTTAGGGGCTTGCCTTCTTACTCTTACGCGCCGGATCGGCGGTAATTGCCCCTCGGCAACTCCCTCAACCAGCCCGTCGATCGCCAGGATCGATTCTCTACGCGGATACAATGCATAATTAAAATGCATGCAATGCATATGAATGAAGTACAAGCGAAAAACCAGAAGAAATAAGCATAGCCGGACAACTCGACTCCAGCTTTGGGCCAGACCGGCCTAACCGGACGATCGGGTTTTGTCCGGACTCTCGGGACAATCGGACTCCGGCCCGTTGGTCGGATACTCGGACGGCGAGACCTCGGACGGGTGTCAGGACACTCGGACTGGCAGTTTTACAATAACTTTCGGCGGATCGAGTGCGCCAAAGTCAGGCATCGCGGGGACCCGATCAATGACTTTCCTACGCGTGGCTAAGCGGAGAAGCTTATAGCTAACCCAACTCCACGAGGAACAACACTAGCCCATGAAACCACTAGCCAACTCCAAGCGACCCTTGGATCGGCATTACCACTAGATCTACCTCCTAGAACCCACATTCACCAATCAAGCCCCAAGCCAACCCTAGAATCACTACACCCAAAACCACTAGAGCTCAAGATTCAACTCAAAACTTCAAATCTAAACCTAAGCTCTAACTCCACCATTGATGACCCTAGAACCCAAGAATCCCCTGAATCAACCCCTAAGAAGAGGACCTACCTCCAAGTGGGACGGAGGATAGGCAGCCGAGGTGGAGGATGGAGGATGCCGGCTTGAGGAGGAGTTCAGGGATGGAGGAGTGCGGGAGGAGCCACGGAGGGTCACTTAGGAGTGGAGAGCTCTCGGAGACAAGGTTGGGAGGTGAGGGAGGCCACGTGGGATGGGTAGAGGACAAGTGGAGAAAGAAAGAAGGAGTGAACCCACGAAATGGGACTTTTATACAAGACCACGACATCACCAGGACACTCGGCCTCTAACCCGGAGACTCGGGTTGGGGTCTGGTGGAATCAACCGGACACTCGGACATTCGATCCGGACACTTTCGGGATTGGGGTGTTCGGTCAGCCCAATCCGGATACTCCGGACTTTTATCCGGACATTCCGGGTTGGATCCGGACACTCCGGATGTTTATCCGGATACTCCGGATGTCCCAGGAGTTCTTGAAGTTTGGGGCCTTGACATATATGAGTTTACAAGCTGAGGTTAGTATATAATATCTCAATTTAGTGCAAGCAAAATATAAAGACAAACAAAACTTTTCAATGGGAGGATACCTAATCTTAGCATCAATTAGCCATCGGCTTACATAGAAAATTACCTGCCCCTTCTCATTAATCTCTTGCACCAAGACTGCTCTAATTCAATTCCTCAGCTGATATATATAGCCTAAATGGTATACCATTCTATGGCATAGCCAAAACTGGAGATCTAGACAAATATTCCTTGATACAAACTCTTGATTTTCTCTCAGCCGTAGTAGTGGAGTAAAGACATCAATGCGTCCAGACAGGTTTGATATAAATCATCTCAAATAGTTTATTTTACCGATCAACTTTCGAAGATTTTTTTTTTGCACCTTGGAGGCAGCGTATCAGCTATACCTTTAACACATTCCTGGTTGACTTTGATGCCTCTCTCATGTACCATAAACCCAAGAAATTGCCCAGCCGATACTCCAAAAGCACACTTATATGGATTCATCTTCAAACTATGCGCTCTGGTTTTCTTGAAAACTTCCTCTAAATCGGATAGATGTTGACAATCACCTCTGGATTTTACAACAACATCATCAATATAAATTTCTACAATATAGACAATCAATTTGTGCAAAATTAAATTCATAACTTTTTGATACGTAGCACCAGCAATTTTTAAACTGAATGTCATTACAACCCATTCAAATAACCCAAGTGCAGCAGGGCACCTAAAGGCTGTTTTATGGACGTCGGCTTCAGCCATAAATATTTTATTGTAGCTAGAGTTTCCATCAAGAAAGTTTATGATTTTATTCCCAAATGCAGCATCGATAAGCATATCGACTATGGGCATCGGGTATTCATCCTCAGGTGTTACTTTATTCAAATATCTAAAATCAATGCAGGCTTAAACCAGGCATCTCATGATACTCCCAAGCAAAGTAATCTTTATAACTTTTTACTAAATCGAACAATTTTTTCTTGTACTCATCTGTCAGCTTCGAGCTAATAAAAGTTGGCATTTTCCTATCACCATTTATTATATCTACCTCTTCTAATGGATCCAAAGATGTAAAACCATGCCCAAATCTTTCAATATCTTTAAAATGTTTGATGGCTTCATATCTATCCATTTGTCTACCGATAGCATTGCATTTTTGTTTTGTAAAATCTTCAATGTCGATTTGGGCTCCATCAGCATAAAATCTCATTTGTCCGATCAAAGATACTTAGCCTTACACTGATCGAAATCACGCTTGTCTGGCTGATGCATATGAAATCTCAATCTCCAAGTGCTCTGCCTGATATGCATTCGGCCCCATCATGCTGCCAATTAGCCTATGAACTGGCCATGGCTATATGAGCTGATGTGTCGACCTTACTCACCTCAACCTCATCGCCATTCCACTGTATCAACTCTTGATGCATAGTCGATGGAATGCAACAGTTAGCATGTGTATCTAATCTCTCCTAAGCAACACACTGTTGCTTCCTTTGGCATCAACCATAAAGAAAGTCATCGGTAAAGTTTTGCAGCCGACTGTGACGTCGGTCACCATGACGCCTTTGAATTCTTTGGGATCTCCAGTAAAGTCATTCAACACCATGCAGGTTTAAACGATATCTTCATCGAACTTACCCAATTTTTTGCATGTTGAGTAAAGCATCAAATTAACAGTTACCCCACCATCTACTAGCATTCTCGATACTAGCTTGCCGTTGATATGGCCTTTTAAATACAATGGCCTTAGATGCCGACGATCATCTTGTGGCTTTTCAAAGCACAATTGGGCAATTATTCTTTAGCCACTGGCGCACATACCTTGAATTCCGCAGGCAAGGTGAACACCATGTTGATATCCATCAATGGCGGGGAATTATTGCCAACAATGGGGAATCTAAATCATCAGTTGAATCAAATTCTTCCCGAACGACTCTCTTTTTCCTCCACTCCTTCTTGATAGGTTTAATCGAACGAAGTTTATTGAAATCCTCATCCCTCCTTTTTTTTCTTGATCGATTTCCCTCAATTCTTGAGTTCTCAAATGCTAAAGCCGTCTTCTATGTGTCTTGCTCAATCCTGGAGGACACCATCGTGGCCTAGGCTCAATCAGCTTTCGTATCTTGCCAATAAAATCTGACTTGACCATTTCCTCATGCACTTGGTCTGGCCATGGTCGATCTTGGACCAGCTCAGAAATCCTCTCATGGACTGGCTTCTTTTGGTCATCTTCTTGTCGGTCTAGGGACAATCCCGATAGCCTCTCTTTAACTGGTTAGCGATGCTCTTGGTTTTGCCTAGGATAATGTTGCATCGGGCAAATGTGTGGTGATGGTAAAGCCAATCCCCTCTCCCGGTAAAATTACTAAAAAGGGCACCACTCGTGAGTTTTCTCGGCGGTAGTTAGCCGATGTACATTCATCGACCGATAAGGGAGACTTCACTACAACCCTTGACCCATCCTCTCATACTTAGACAACAACTAGATGAATGTTGGCCTATATTTCTATATTTTGAGCTGCCAATTCTTCAGCCGATGGTAAAGTGTGACCTTTAGGTTATCGTATAATCTTTTCTTGTAATAATAAATAAAAAATACGAAAAACTTGGTCACATCAAAAGCATATTTAACTTCCAACTTAGTTTTAGTCGGCTTAAACCTAGAACAGACCAGAGACTTTTTACTCCTTTAATCCATTCAGCTATGTTTTCCTTAGCTTCCTCCCCCTCGGATGAGATACCAGATTCATATTCATGAGGTTAACTTTAAGCTTCTCTTTCTCCATGTTGTTTTTGAATCTATCATTGAAGTTTTTATTCTCAAAAAATCGGCTTTCTTGAGACAATACTCTATGTAGTAAATGACTCAAGTCTGTAAACTTTTGGCCACCAAACTTCTCCTTCAATGGAAGAATTAACCCTTTAAAGACTAAATCGGCCAATTGATTATCAGGCAAATTAGTGCTAAAACATTGATTTCTAAACTTCCAAAGTCTTTTAATATAATCGGTTACTGATTCTCCAAACTATTATCGGACAGAGCTTAAATCCAATATCCTTAATTCTAAGCTTTCGTAGAAAAAATACTCATAGAATCGACTCTCCAGATCGGTCGAAGTGTTGACCGAATTTGGGGCAATGTCATAAACCAAGTAAAGACCACCCCAGACAGAGATAGTGGGAATAACTTCACTTTCAACCCATCGGACTAGGCCGCTTCACCACATTGTGCCACAAAGCGTCTGATATGTTCTAATGTTGTCGTGAAGTCACCCCCAAGAATTTTGCGAAATCGGGGACCCTATATCCATTGAGATATAGAATCCGATCAATATAATCGGGATACGAATTTCTGTAGCCGACAGTCCATCCTTTGGTTGAATGCCAAACTGGTCCCTCAACAACGCTAATGGCTTTGGAGGAATCGGCTGGTGTTTTGTCGCCTAAATGTTGCCTCAGGCAGTGGAGCGAATAGCTCTGGGTATGTCACAACCTTATATGGGGGCTGGATCCCTTGGAGGAATCGGCTCAACGTAGTGTGGTCGCCTGAGTCTCAACCGGCTGGCCAACCGATTTGGGGTAGATGTAGAACGGAGCAAATGGTGGCAAATTGGGTGAAGTGTCCAATTTAGAATCATCTGTGTATGCTTGGTAATGAGCAATCACACTCACGCTAGGATCCCGTGGTAAAACCGCGATTGGCTGTTTTGGTGCTATAGTAGGAATAGTAGCCGATGGCTTTGGATTAACCGATGACTTTACGGTCTGAGTGTTCTGGGCAATGGAGTAGACTAGGTTGGTTGTCAGAGATTGCACAAGGTCAAGTAGAGTCCCGTGAAAGCATCTAGGCCCCCTAATAATTATTTAAATTATTTGTTGGGTTTTGGTGCTTGATGATCAACTAAATCAGCCGTGATAAAGATTAAGGTTTCATTACTCTTAGTTCTTTGGCTTGTAAGTCATTTCAAGTCTTTTTAGATAAGGTTTTCCTTTTCCTTTTAACCGTACTATAAAGAGGGACTATGCACAAGTTCAAATTCTTGGTTCCTAGGATTTCTCTTTAAAACAACTTGGGGCTTAAGCTAAATCATTTCAGATTCCTTTTTAACGTGTTTGAGTTCATATCCCTTTCAAATCAAATTCTAACAGAACTCAAACCGAGCGTTTCCCATTTACAACGGACCAAGTTTTTGGGTCAGTTGCAGTTGTGTTTTCCTTGAAACCATCTCGAGTGCATTAAAGCTACAACGGACCAAAAATCTTCCATTTACAACAGACCATCTTTTTGGGTCCGATGTAAACATAAAACTTACTGGTTTTTGTTGTTCAATCAAATTCCCTTGTTGGTATATAACCAGTAAGTTTACCTTCTGCGACGGACCAAGTTTTTCGGTCCGTCGTAAACTTGTTCTTCAATAACTCTCAACGGACCATTCCTTACTCAAATCTTGTGTACGACGGACCAACTCTTCTTGGTCCGACGTAGATGCTTTTTTTGCTGGTTTGGGTCCGTAGTACATTGAGCCTCTTGCTTATTTTATCAACCCTTGTCAGATACAATCATTTTGAGTTGTCTTTTCAGTCTGACATTGGCAAACGGCTACCTGTTGCCAATAACGGCTATTTGCTTCCTGTAGCCTATTTAAACAGTTCAGAGGCTCTTCCAAAATAGAACTTTTACATCTCTTTGACATCTAGCATCCCAAAAGCTCAAAAGCCCTCAAAGAGATCAAGCTCAACTCTGAAAACAAAAACCTACTTTCTTACAGCTCCAAGAAAAGTCTAGTTAGTAGTTTCTAGTAAACCAAGAGACAGGGCTTGTGGATAGTCTATTACTCTTGGAACTAGCTGTTCCTAGACGGTTTTCTGGTGGTTGTAGTGCGACCTGTCCAACCGTGATTGTGGAAGGCCACTGTCTTTGTGAGAGGTTTGGACTCACCTCACCGGAGTGGTAAAGAGTCACTTTAGTGACAAATCCAGTTACTCTGTTGAGAGTCACTGGTGGAGCAACACTTCTGTGGAAGTGCTCCAACGGGGACGTAGGAGATTTATCTCTGAACCTCGGTGAAAAATTCGCTTGTCTCTGCTTCTGTTGTTTGCTTTAACTCGTTTCTCTATTATCTGTTACTTGTTCAGTGCTCCTTGTTGCTCATCCTTTTACTTCCTAAGTTCCTTTCTTTAAAAACTGCTAAGTTGTCTATAAATTGTTAAAATTGCCTATTCACCCCCCCTCTAGGCCATACCGTTCCTTTCAAGTGGTATCAGAGCGGGTTTTACCCTGTTCAAGCTTAATCAGTTTGGGTAATGGCCGAGGGAAATGGGTCAGCTACTGTTAGTGTAGGAAGGGTTCCTGTTTTTGATGGCACAAATTATGCTTACTGGAAAATTCGCATGAGATGTTATCTTGAGGCTGTCGGATATGACGTTTGGAGAGTTACTGAAAAACCTTTACCTCCACGTGTCATACCCGAGGGACAATCCTCTTCCTCAGAACCCACACCTGGGGAAATTAAAAACATGCAATATGATGCTCAGGCTAGAAATGCTATATTCTCCTGTCTTAGCATAGAAGTTTTTGATAGAGTGAGTAATTTGTCATCGCTTATGATTTTTTGACTACTCTACAAGATATTCTTGAAGGTACCTATTATGTGAAATTTGAAATTTATTTTGTTGTTAGAGAAAAGTTTGATCAGTTCAAAATGCTTCCTCATGTAAATGCCAATGATATGTTTTCTAGACTTAATCCTATTGTCAATGAACTTAAAGGTCTTGGTACTAAGGTTGATGATGTGGAAGTTTGCGGGAAAATGATAAGGAGTGCTGCCTCGTGCCTATCACGGCTTGATAACTTATCTATCAAACAGTGGAGATCTCAAAAATTGACACCCTCTTGAGTTACTAGGAAAGATTTACGCACATGAACTTACTTTGGTGAAGAAGATGCACCCAAGAAGAAATCTATTGCTCTCAAGGCCAAAGAAAAGTACAAGAGTCATCCAGTGAAGAAGATGATAATTCAAGCTGTGAAGAGGACGAGGATGTCAAGAAACTAGCTCTACTTATGAGATCGGCAAACAAAATCATGAGGAGAGTTAATGCCAGAGACAGAGGAAAGGTATATAATCAGTTCTCCAAGAAAAATCCTTTCTCTAATATCACCTGTTTTGAGTGCAATGAAAAGGGACACATAGCTGCTCGATGTCCAAACAAGAGTAAGAAGAAGGGCAAGGGCAAGGGCAAAGATGAAGAAACCGAAGAAAATGCCTACAACGATGCAAAAAAGGTTCATCACAGAAAGAAGTTCTCCAAGAAACATTGGAGAAAGGGAAAGAAGGAGGCACATATTGGTGAATGGGTCTCAGATGAAGAAAGTTCAAGTGATGAATCCTCTTCTTCCTCCTCTGATGATGAAGATGGTTCAAGGTCTAAGGGGTTGGCTAGACTGGCTTTGGATGAATCTACTCCACCTTCACCTTCTCTGTCATTTTGTCTTATGGCAAGAGGTGATGAGGACAAGGTAAATGATTCTCCTTCTTATGATGATCTAGTAGAGATCATTAAAGAGCTTAATGATGTCTTGTGTGCTAAAACTTCTAAGGATAAAACTCTTAAGAAAACTATTGCCAGTTTAAATAATGATAATGACTTGCTTATTTCTAAAATCAAGACTCTTGAGTCTAAGTATGAAGAAGTGCAAGACAAGTTTCACTGTTTGGAGATTAGCCATAATGAGCTCAATATTGTTCATGATAATCTCACTCTTGCTCATAATGATCTTGTCATCAATCATGATTTACTTACAGCTGCTCATGATTCCTTGAATGCAACTCATATATTACTTGTTAAGACTCATGATGATTTGCTTGTCAACATCTTGTGAAATAGAAATGAGTAAAGAATTAACTACTGAGCAAATCAAAGAATGTTTCCGCTCATGATAAATCTATTACCTGTGATTTGACTTGTGATGAAAATCCTATTGCTAACTCTTCCTGCATGCTTAATGACAATCATAGAAATGCTCTGTGTGCTGAAAGTCTCATGTTGGAAAATCAAGAGCTAAAGTCAAAAATTGCTAAATTTGACAAAGGTCTTGAAAAATGTTTTCTTGGAAGTGTCACTCTTGATAAAATTCTTGGAGAGCAAAAAGTCACCTTGGGCAAAAGAGGCATTGGATATAAAACAGAAAATGTGCCCAAGAAGGATTATTTGCCGAAATCCAAGATAAATTTTGTCAAGAAAAGCACTAAGTGTCGCTCTTGTCATAGATTTGACCACAGTTCAAATGTATGTGTGTTTGCTAGCACGCTTGAAACAAAGGCTAAAAACTGTTTGGTTGATGCTCACTACATGTTATTTAAAGATTTTAGGGAAAAATGAATGTGAAATTTGTCGGCCCCTCTAATCTTGATAGGAAGCTTAAAATTTGTTTGGGTGCCCAAATCTTTACTTGTTAATCCTTTTGGCCCCAAAATTGTTGAAACTAACATTCATGGACCCAAAAGCATTTGGGTACCTAAAATCAAGAAATGATTGTGTCTATTTAGGTGAACTACAAAAGTGGTGGTCATCACTGGGTAATTGACAGTGGATGTACTCAACACATGACCGGCTCATCAAGAATGTTCACCTCAGTTGAAAAAGAAAGTAATTCAAGTCACAAAATTACTTTTGGTGATAATAGCAGAAGGAAGGTAAAGGGAAATGGTAAGATTGCCATATCCAATGATTATTCAATTGATAATGTGCTTCTTGTTGATTCCCTGAACTTCAATCTTTTATCGGTTGCTCAGCTGTGTGATCTTGGCTTCATTGTACCTTTTCTCTTGATGGAGTAACTGTTTTTGACAAAGATGAAAAGCTTATCTTCAAAGGTTTTAGATTTCAAAATCTTTATCTAGTTGATTTCAACTCTAACTCCTCATGCATCTCGACTTGTGCATTAGCAAAAGCCTCTCTTGGTTGGCTTTGGCATAGACGTCTTGGGCATGTAGGTATGTCAAATCTGAAAAAGCTTTTTAAAAATGAGCTAGTGGTGGGCTTGAAAGATGTAAAATTCGAAAAGGATAGATTGTGCAGTGCTTGTCAAGCTGGTAAGCAAGTTGCAAACTCTCATCCTACTAAAAATATCATGTCCACCACTAGACCTCTAGAGCTTCTGCATATGGATGTGTTTGGCCCAACCTCCTATGCCAGTCTAGGTGGAAACTCATACTGTTTAGTTATTGTGGATGACTTCTCTCGGTTCACTTGGGTATTCTTTCTACCAAGTAAAAGTGAGGTTGGAAAAATCTTTAAAAATTTTGCAAAAAGGGCCCAAAATGAATTTGATTGTCCCATCAAGAAAATCAGAAGTGACAATGGAACTGAGTTTGTTAATACTAACGTTATTGATTTTTGTGATGAGTTAGGAATAAGACATGAGCTGTCAGCTACATATACTCCTCAACAAAATGGTGTAGTAGAAAGAAAAAACAGAACACTTATTGAAATGGCAAGAACCATGTTGGATGAATATGGAACACCAGGACGCTTTTTGGTGAAGCAATAAATACTGACTTGTCATGCAATAAATAGACTCTATCTACATCGACTTCTCAAGAAAACATCTTACGAGTTCTTTGGTTGGAAGAAAACCAAATGTAACTTACTTTCGTGTGTTCGGTGCAAGGTCTACATCTACAAAAGAGGACACACTTAGGTAAATTTCAGAAAGGTGTGACTCAGGTATTATGCTAGGTTATTCTTCTAAATCTAAAGCCTATAGAGTGTTTAATAATTCAACTGGTTTGGTTGAAGAAACCTATGATGTAAAATTCGATGAATCTAATGGCTCACAAGGTGAGCATGAGAATCTAGCTGATGCAGGTGAAGGTGCCTTAATTAAGGCCATGAAGAAGATGGAAGTTGGTGAAGTAAAACCTAGAGAGGACAATGATGAGAAACCAACAACTTCCATGATGCCTCAAAATGGATCACTACAAGAAGAAGATGAAAAGAATCAAGAAGGATTGAATCTGATAAAGAGTCATCATATTATTGCCAAAGACCACCCGTGGATCAAATAATTGGGGATTTGGTAAGGGTGTTCAAACTCGATCTAGACAAGCTTCTTTTTGTGAACATTACTCTTTTGTTTCTTGTGTTGAACCTAGAACTATAGATGAAGCTTTGGATGATGCTGACTGGATTATTGCTATGGAAGAAGAGCTTAATAGCTTCAAGAGAAACAAAGTATGGGATTTGGTGGAACGCCCAAAAGACCACAATGTCATAGGAACAAAGTGGGTTTTCAGAAACAAGCAAGATGAAAATGGAATTGTCACTCGAAACAAGGCAAGATTGGTGGCTCAAGGATTTACTCAAGTAGAAGGATTGGACTATGGAGAAACTTATGCTCCTGTTGCTCGACTTGAAGCTATACGGTTCCTTCTAGCTTTTGCATGTCATTTCAATATAACTTTATTTCAAATGGATGTAAAGAGTGCCTTTCTTAATGGAATCATTGAAGAAACTGTTTTTGTTGAGCAACCTCCTGGTTTTGAAGACTTAAATTATCCAAATCATGTATATAAGTTATCTAAGGCTCTCTATGGACTGAAACAAGCTCCAAGGGCATGGTATGAGAGACTTAAAAACTTTCTACTTGAAAAGAATTTCAAAATAGGGAAGGTTGACCCAACACTCTTCTTAAAAGACTTCAATGGTGCATTAATGATTTGCCAAATCTATGTTGATGATATCATCTTTGGTTGTACTAATCACTCTCTTTGCAAGGAATTCAGTGAACTAATGGCAAAGGAATTCGAGATGTCAATGATAGGGGAACTTAAATTCTTTCTTGGATTTCAAATCAGGCAATTAAAAGGGGGAACCTTCATATCACAAGAAAAATACACCAAAGATCTCCTCAAGCGTTTCAAATTGGATGAATGCAAGCCACTCAAGACACCTATGGCAACAAACACACATCTTGATCAAGATATGGGAGGTAAGCACATTGACCAAAAACTCTTGAGATCCATGATAGGATCTTTACTTTACTTGACAAAGATCTAGGCCTGATATCATGTTTAGTGTCTGTATGTGTGCTAGATTTGATCTGCTCCTAAAGAAGTACATCTCAGTGCTGTAAAAAGAATTTTCAGATACTTAAAGCACACTTCAACTATAGGCTTGTGGTATCCTAAAGGTGCTTCTTTCAAATTATTTGGCTACTCAGACTCTGATTATGCCGGTTGCAAAATAGATCGAAAAAGCACCTCTGGGGGTTGTCACTTGCTTGGAAGGTCTTTAGTATCTTGGTGCTCCAAAAAGCAAAACTCAGAGTAATCGCTTCATCGCCGAGGCTGAATATGTGGCTGCCGGCAGTTGTTGTGCTCAGATTTTATTCATCAAACAAACCTTTCTTGATTACGGCATTAATTTTGAAAATGTACCTCTTCTCTGTGATAATGAAAGTGCAGTGAAAATAGCAAACAATCCGGTCCAACACTCACGAACTAAGCATATTGAGATCCGACATCATTTTATCAGAGATCATGTTGTTAAAGGAGACATTATGCTTAGTCATGTTAGAACTGAGGACCAATTGGCTGATATTTTCACTAAACCTTTGGATGAGGCAAGATTTTCTAGACTGAGAAATGAACTGAATATTATTGATCTTTCTAATGTTGTTTAAGCCTTGTCTCCTTATTTGAACTGTTTGCTTGTTGATATCTCTTGCAAGTTTTCGGTTTTTTTTTAACATTAAGGGGGAGTCAAGAATGTTTCCCAATACATCTCTTGTCACCTACTTATGTTAACAAAAATTAGTAGTGCTGATGCAAGTAAATTGTTTTTAAAATAAAAAAAAATATATTACAATTACTTAAAAATTAGCTAGCCTCTCAGCACATGAGTTCTCTTGATCAAGCTTGAAGTTGACAATAATCATGCTTAAAAAGGAGGAACTCATACAAATTAAGAATTCTAAAGTTCTTCCTTTTTCTTCTGCTAGCTCTTAACGATCTCAGTTGCATCAGTGAGTTTCTCATCTACGGCAGACCACTTTTGCTCAGGACGCATTCACGACAGACTAAAGAAAATCAGTCCGTTGTAAATGTCCTCCTTGCAAAGCGGTCCGGCGTAAATAGAAAATTTCTTGTTTTCTCTCAAATCAGTCCGTTGTGCTCTTGCAAGTGTTATCTGAGAAAGTTGTCCTCTCCCTGCCAACCACTGTCTTAAAGAGCGAAGCTCCTCCTAAAGAAGTTACGGTCTTATAGCAGTATCTTCCCGTTGGTTTCATTCCTGTTTTCCTCTCTTTCCTCTCAAAAGTTCTCAGAAATTACCACTTCTCTCCTCTCTCTACTTCCTCTCCCGAGCATCATTCCTCGCCTCATCGAAGCAAACCCTAACCGGGTGACAGCGACGGTGCTCCAGTTTGCTCGGAGAACTGTTTTCAGGAAGTGGTAAGCCTTCTCTTCTGTTTTGGTCAAACCTTAGTCCTAGAATTCTTTGTCTTAAGGTCTTTCTTCTTATCTCTGTAGACTTAGTCCGTCGCGTTAGTTCTTGCGCCGATCTGAGGTTTAACATCCAGAGTGCGACCTTTAAGTGTTCGACAAAATGCCTAGGAGAAAGAATACAGATAAAAAGAGTCTGATGGATAGATTGGGTGAAATAATGTCAAAGAAGAAACAAAAATCCACCCAGTCTTCACAAGGGACAGTGCATCTAGAGGACACTCACACCCCAGGCTTGGTTACAAAAGTTACAACATCAAGACCTCCTAGAAAAGATAAGCAACCTGTTGTATCAGATCCTGTTTATGAGTCTGACTCTGATGATGCTGATTATGAGCCAAGTAGGGATCTCAGTTCTGAAGAAGAAAATCTTATTCCTGAGATTGATATGATAAGTGGAAATGAGCTAGCTACCCTTGCAGGAAAACGGCTGAGATCAATCAGGCTAGTAAATGAAAAGAGTTGGTTTCCTTTTGATAAACCTCCTCTAGATGAGAAGTTCATCACTCCTCTTCAGAAAAACATCTTTTTGGGATATAAGAATAGATATGACAAAAAGGGAAAGCAAATATCTGCCTTGAGTAAACATCAGTTTGTAGATTGGAATCAAATTTGCTCCATAACTAGATCATACCACATACTTGATTGTGTTAGATCTACCCCAGGATTGCTGGAAATGGTGTCAGGTAATATTTCCTCATGGAATGAAGATAGAATTATAGAATTCTATTCATCTTTGCTGGTAAACAAAAGAAGACACTATATTCTGTTTTCAATCAATGGAAAAATCAGAAAAGTAAGAGCACCACACTTTGAATCATCAATTGGAGCCTCAGGTCCTCAAGTCAACAGAACAAGAATACATGACAAAATGTTTCCTGAAAATAGATGGAGACAGATTGGTGATATGCCTGATCTTCAGCTCTCAGCTCATATCTATAGAGATATCACAGAAGAAAACTTCAATGCAAATCGAGCTAGTTGTCTGTCTGGAGAAGCGAAAACACTGCTCTTAATCTTAAGGCACACAGTTTTTCCAAAATCTGGATATAAGGAAGGTGTCACTCCAGTGTTGGCTTGGCTGCTTCACCTAATCCTCTCCAAGCAACCCATTGATCTGATTGATTACATTTTTGGAGAAATGGAGGAAGCAATCTATAGAAGAATGAGGAGTCCACTGCCTTTTGCTCAGCAAATTTCCAGAATGCTGCTAGCCCAAGGGATAATTTCGCAACAAGAAAGTAGTAGATCCTTTACCTGCAAACCAAAGAAATACAAGTTGCTTAAGCTACCCACTGAAGTTGCATGCACAAGTACCTAGAAGTCTGCCTACATCAAATGATCCAAGTGATCATGGGGAGACAGTGATGACAAATTGACTCATGATGGAGATGATCAACTGTTTCAAGCCATCACGATTCGAGATCATCACGGCATTAGTCATCATACTCTAAGATACAATACTCCTAGCTATCATAGCCATCCTCCTGTTGCACCTCCTCGGCTGAAGACTTTGAGAATACGTAAATACTTGGAAATAGTTCTCGAGAAAACCTTGCAAGCTGTCTAGTGAGCAAGATGCACGACAACTCAAGTCTATCTTAGCTCACAATCCTTTCATGAAGAAGTTGTTGCACACAGCCAAGGTGGACACTTCAATCCTAGTCATATTTCTCCAATTTCAAGTCATCATACCCTACCTCCAAAGCAGAACATTCAGTTATGGGTTTTCCTTCTCGACATGATGTAAATTCGAAGGAGATGAACTTGGAGAAATTGATAAGCTAAGAGAGCTTGTTCTTGCATCAAGGTTTGTTCAAGATCAGAATTCGGACACTGCAGACATGATCTTGAAGCAGGAGGTTACGGAGTTCCTCACAATTTATCAATACCATGACACTTCCATCACACTACTCATGAAAATATAGAAGAAAATCCTGATATTGGACAACATCATGCTTGGAATAATCAACCTGAATGGTTCAAGATCTTTGAGACTCGATACAACTCAAACCTGAAGGCTGCCCAAGAAAGATTTGCTGAAGATCAAAGGTTAGCTGCCTTGAGGCACATTGAGCATATGGCTGCACTTCAGCAATATCATGATCAAGTTCAGCAAACTCATGAGTTGATGAATAAGATATATCAAGAACAGGGCAGATTAAAGGATGAAACTTCAAAGAATATTGATATGCTAAAGAGCAATCAATGGGATCTGAGGACTTGGCTCATCCAAGTAAACACCAATCAAAACTTGCTCAAAGACAGGCTTTATGACCTCAATACCAAGCTGAATACTCAAGATACCAAGTTTCATCGGTTTGCTGATTTCTCAGAGAAGATGTTTAAGACCAATGATGACACAATTCATGGTGTAGAACACACTCTTCGAGGCTATATTGATCACTTTGATACTTCAATGACAAATTTGGTATCAAATCAAGAAACGACTTAGTGACATCATCTTTGACCAGACTAATCCAATTCTTGACTCAGTTCTTGAACTTCAAGAAGACTTTCAGAACTGGACTGTTGAATCTCAGCCTGGAGATCCAAATTATCCCAGTTGGCATGATCAAGCTATGGCATCTCCCAAGCTCTCAGCAGAGGATCACTCAGAGCAAGCAGATCAAACTCAGTCCTCTCCAAGACTTAGTGTCAGCCAAAGAGCTTCAACAATGTTCAAAAGGACTTTCTCCAGGCGCAAGAAGTGATAATCTTTTTGGAGAATTGATGCCAAAGGGGGAGAACTTAGTCTGTAGTATAGTTGTAGTAAAAAAACTTTGTGCAAACTTGCTTAAATTTGGTCTGTTGGTTCTTCTATCTTTTTTTTTAATATTTGCTTGCTGAGTTTCTCTTAATTACTCTATTGTGTATGCTTATCTCTTTGAAAACAGTTCTTGGTAAATTTAAGCACAGCTTTAGGGGGAGCTCTTTCTTCCAAAATTACTATTATTGTTCTATCAGACTAACATTCTTTTGCAGAAGAAGGAAAGTTTTTATCTGAAATAAAGAAGGTTGTCATCAATCACCAAAAAGGGGGAGATTGAAAGCATCTAGGCCCCCTAATAATTATTTAAATTATTTGTTGGGTTTTGGTGCTTGATGATCAACTAAATCAGCCGTGATAAAGATTAAGGTTTCATTACTCTTAGTTCTTTGGCTTGTAAGTCATTTCAAGTCTTTTTAGATAAGGTTTTCCTTTTCCTTTTAACCGTACTATAAAGAGGGACTATGCACAAGTTCAAATTCTTGGTTCCTAGGATTTCTCTTTAAAACAACTTGGGGCTTAAGCTAAATCATTTCAGATTCCTTTTTAACGTGTTTGAGTTCATATCCCTTTCAAATCAAATTCTAACAGAACTCAAACCGAGCGTTTCCCATTTACAACGGACCAAGTTTTTGGGTCAGTTGCAGTTGTGTTTTCCTTGAAACCATCTCGAGTGCATTAAAGCTACAACGGACCAAAAATCTTCCATTTACAACAGACCATCTTTTTGGGTCCGATGTAAACATAAAACTTACTGGTTTTTGTTGTTCAATCAAATTCCCTTGTTGGTATATAACCAGTAAGTTTACCTTCTGCGACGGACCAAGTTTTTCGGTCCGTCGTAAACTTGTTCTTCAATAACTCTCAACGGACCATTCCTTACTCAAATCTTGTGTACGACGGACCAACTCTTCTTGGTCCGACGTAGATGCTTTTTTCGCTGGTTTGGGTCCGTAGTACATTGAGCCTCTTGCTTATTTTATCAACCCTTGTCCGATACAATTATTTTGAGTTGTCTTTTCAGTCTGACATTGGCAAACGGCTACCTGTTGCCAATAACGGCTATTTGCTTCCTGTAGCCTATTTAAACAGTTCAGAGGCTCTTCCAAAATAGAACTTTTACATCTCTTTGACATCTAGCATCCCAAAAGCTCAAAAGCCCTCAAAGAGATCAAGCTCAACTCTGAAAACAAAAACCTACTTTCTTACAGCTCCAAGAAAAGTCTAGTTAGTAGTTTCTAGTAAACCAAGAGACAGGGCTTGTGGATAGTCTATTACTCTTGGAACTAGCTGTTCCTAGACGGTTTTCTGGTGGTTGTAGTGCGACCTGTCCAACCGTGATTGTGGAAGGCCACTGTCTTTGTGAGAGGTTTGGACTCACCTCACCGGAGTGGTAAAGAGTCACTTTAGTGACAAATCCAGTTACTCTGTTGAGAGTCACTGGTGGAGCAACACTTCTGTGGAAGTGCTCCAACGGGGACGTAGGAGATTTATCTCTGAACCTCGGTGAAAAATTCGCTTGTCTCTGCTTCTGTTGTTTGCTTTAGCTCGTTTCTCTATTATCTGTTACTTGTTCAGTGCTCCTTGTTGCTCATCCTTTTACTTCCTAAGTTCCTTTCTTTAAAAACTGCTAAGTTGTCTATAAATTGTTAAAATTGCCTATTCACCCCCCCTCTAGGCCATACCGTTCCTTTCATCCCGACCGACACCAGCTCTTGTGTGACTTCTTTGATGTTGTTGGCTATCATCGTCTTAAGCGTTGTTACTAAAGCCGATGACTGGTTGCTAAGAGCATGATGTACGGATTGATTAATCACATTCGATAATTCTGATTGTGCGTATATGTATCGGTTTACCTATTTGTTTTCAACAGCACCCGAAATCTCCTTGTCGCCGAAATTCACCGTCGGCAATGTGGTTTTATGCGTGATTCCATGTCGGGTTTTTTGATAGTAATTGAACATCATCTGCTCGAATGCAACCTTTTGATTTCAATCTCTTTTTGCTGCTCGAGCATTAAATCGTCTGGTGTTGGGACGATTATCGCATCAGGATTGGCGTCGGACGGAGATATCGATTTTCCAGTGGAGGACATCGTGTTGACTTGTCAATCGGTCCCACCGGGCATGCCAAAAGTGTGTTGACACCGAAAACTTGACGAAGGGTTAATTGGCAATCAGCACAGGCAAACACCGGGTTTAATTTTTTTTGGTGTGAGTGTGCCAGCCGATTTGATCCTACAATTGGCAAGAAAAAGAATTAATTTAACTAGTCGTTCAAGCCGATTAGATGAAAAGTGACCGATAAATCTGATCAAACTGACTGAGTCGATTACATGGAAGATAAAGGTAGATTTTTCCCAAAAAGACGATATGCAACAAAATCAGATAAAAAAGCAAGCCTAAATGGCGTAAGTCGACGAAATAAATAATCGGCGATGCACACTTTTATTGATCAATCGAATTACAGAGGAAGGATTACAAATCTAAAGTACTACTCCTAGTCGATGAAAAAAAATAAAGACTAATGCGGGTTGATTGGTCGATTGATTGTCTGTCTTTTGTATGTTGCCCGTCGTTTTTTATAGTGTTTAGACCAACCGTGTCCTCCTTAAACTCATAAAACATAATTCGTATTGGTTTCACCTTTCGCAAAATACTTTCCTTCGAAACTTATTAGTTTTATTCCGATCGGCTTTATTCCGACTTACCCCCATTATAACTTGCACGGTCGTAACTTTCCAAAATAATATCTCCTTTGATCTAATCAAATATACCAAATTAACCCTTAGCAAATCGGTCATACGCTAAATTCTAATATCAACACATGCAATAAAACATTATAAATTTTGGTTATCAACATCGTTTTGAATATTTAGACCGAACATATGAAAACAATACTTGTAGATCTTTTCTCGAAAAGTACTTTCATAATATTATAATTTTATTAGGCTTTATAAATACATTTCAAAGAAATGAGTGAACAATGTTGCATTTTGACGAACGCATCGACGTCGAAAACAACTTCTTCTGTGGCCGGAAGTAGTAACAAAAATTGGCTAATCAATCCTGTCTGCGTAGTCCTCGTAGGGAGAAAAAAATATCTGCGTAGCACTAGAAGCAGCTATACTATTCACATTTCACAGCGTTGGAATAAGTTTTCGGGGAGCCTTAAAAGATCGAATTATCAGGATCCGAAGATTCGTCCAACACCTCAAACTGTAAGATGGAGCTTTCAGGAAATCAGTTCAGAAACGGGATGGAATGTCAGTCTGCCATCTTAGACCACTGGTAGCTTTCCACCGGACGGGCCGGGGACGACGAAGCTCACACGGTTCCATCATCCTTCCATGATGCCGACCTCCCCGCACTAGCTGAAACACGGCCTCCTGGGGGAGGCAGGGCTTGGATCGCACATCATCTGCCCCCACATGAGCCTACTATCTCCACTTGCAACTTGCAAGGAAAAAGTAGGGTTTGTTAATGATGCCATTCTGATCGAAAGCACTCTAATTAAGGAGGCCTTTTATAATCAATACGAGGTATCAAAATTTATATTAAAATAATATCAAGTTGTATAAAAAAATTTAAAGTATAAAGATGCCAATTTTTAACACCTTCTGAATTTTGATAGCTTAAAAAAAAGAAATATATATGCAGTGATCTCCATCGCTAACCAAGTGCGAACAAAAGTCATCTACGGATGGCGTTTTTATGGGAAAAGGATATATGCAAAGATCGGGAGGAGATTTATTGGACGTGCATATCTTCAGGTTTCAGTTTGCTGTCTCCAATTTGGACGAGACATGCAGGGCGGATCCAACGGTGGATCAAGGAACGCTGACGCACACCCTACTGTGGGCAGCATCCAATAGCTTCTCTTCCTCTCCAAATCCCTTCGTGAACAGATCCTAAGTGCTCCAACGGATTCCCTTCACGATTCTCTTCGGACGGGATTCAAACAGTGAATCTCTTTAGAAAGGGATTCTCTCTCCAATCCCTACATAAATTCCCTTGAGGGGATGCTGTTGGAGATAGTAGGAAATAAAGGGAATGAATATGGGGAAGAGAATAGGGAAGGGAATGGAATGAAGGGAAATTATTGGAGATAGTCTTAGCACCCTTCGCCAGCGGCAGGCTGCAGGGGCCGAGGAGGTGTCGGGAGCTGGGTTGCAATGTTGTGTGGCGGGGCTGCAGGGTGTGCGCCGACTGAGCGACATGCAGAGAGAGCATTTAGCGAGTTGGTAAGCAGGAAATAAATTTGGTGGATCCGATATACAAATTTCTTCTCGTGCATACCTGATGCTGATTGATGTCACGTGGACAATCTTGTAATCCAATGCCACGACATTAATTCTGAATTAAGTAACCAAATTTGCATCGAAATAAGCAAAAGGTGAGTTCAAAGTTCTCACTTAATGCCGTGGCGTTGGATTGTAGGGTTGTTCATGTGGCATCAAGTCAGGTATACATAAAAAAAAAGTTTATATACTACTCTACCGAACTTATTTCCCGGTAAGCACCCTCTAAATTTTGCTGCAGCCGCCATAGGAGACATGGTTACACTTACATGACACTAACTACAGTGAGGAGCTCATTGGATCGTACCGAACAAACCTCGAACAAGCCATATAAAATGGAATCATATATACTTTTCGATACTGCAAATATTAGCTAGCGAAAGGCAAGCGTGGAAGCTTAGCTCGGCGGATGCTTTGGAAGATACCAAGATGAAGAGGCACTGGAGCCATCAGTCCTGCAGCCTTCTCCTCGTCGCCGTCTTCCTGCTCCTCACCTTCCGGTGTTCCCTGCGCCACTCCGGCCTCGGCGCCCAGCCGCCCCGCCGCACTGCTGCCACTGCGGCGGTTGATGATGTAGAGTACGAAGCCACGCTCAAGGAGCTCGCGGCCGTCGACTTGGCGGCCTCGGCGGTGCTGCAGGCGGCCAAGAAGTTGCTTGAGGGGAACCTGGCGAGAGCTCCCGACGAGCACCGCGACGTCGCTGTCCGCGGGCTGCGGGACTGGCTCGGCAGGCAGCGGTTCGACCCCGGCGTCATGTCCGAGCTCGTGGACCTCATCAAGCGCCCCATCGACCGGTACAGCGGGCGGAGGGACGACGGCCGGAAGTACGCGTCGTGCGCGGTGGTGGGCAACAGCGGCATCCTGCTGGCGTCGGAGCACGGCGAGCGCATCGACGGCCACGACCTCGTGATCCGGCTGAACAACGCGCCCGCGGGCAACGCGCGGTACGCGCGCCACGTGGGCGCCCGGACCGGGCTGGCCTTCCTCAACAGCAACGTGCTGAGCCGCTGCACGTCGCGCAGCGCCTGCCACTGCCGCGCCTACGGCGACGGCGTGCCCATCCTGGCGTACATGTGCAACGCCGCGAACTTCGTGGAGCACGCCGTGTGCAACGCCTCCTCCTCCGGCGCCGGGCCGGTCATCGTGACGGACCCGCGGTTCGACGCGCTGTGCGCGCGGCTTGCCAAGTACTACTCGCTGCGGCGGTTCGCGCGGGAGACGGGGCGGCCCGCCGAGGAGTGGGGGCAGCGGCACGAGGAGGGCATGTTCCACTACTCGTCCGGGATGCAGGCGGTGGTGGCCGCGGCCGGCGTGTGCGAGCGGGTGTCCGTGTTCGGGTTCGGCAAGGACCCGGCGGCGCGGCACCACTACCACACGCTACAGAAGGGCGAGCTGAGCCTCCACGACTACGAGGCGGAGTACGAGTTCTACCGGGACCTCGAGGCGCGGCCGGAGAGGATCCCGTTCTTGCGGGACTCCGGGTTTACGCTGCCGCCGGTGGTGTTCTACCGCTGACCCGGCCGTGATCGTGTCAACTTGCTACGCTGCTGTACGCATATACGTACATGACGTACATATACAGTGATCGTGCATCACTTGAGCTTCAAGATTGTGTTGCTTCACCTGTGATTGTGATGATTCTTTTGTAGTTAGACGTTTCCGTTAGTCAGGCAAGGGGTACAGGTGCTGAGGTGCAAGTTGGAAACTGAAACGTGTGTCTAGTGTAGAGGTGGGCGTCGTGCCGTGCCGTGCCGGCCCGGCCCGGGCCCATCGTGCTTCGGGCCGAAACCGTGCCGTGCCACGACGGCCCATCGTGCCGGGGCCGTGCCGGCCCGATTCACTTTTGGCGAGCCCAAGCGGCCCATTTGCGCTTGCCGTCTTGGCCCAAGCCCGACCCATTTTACTATTGTGACGAACAAAGAAATAAAACAAATCACTACTACTAAACTACCTATTTTAATTACATAAGAGACTAATCACATCAACAAAATGTCAAACATAAATGCAATGCTTGAAGATACTGAATCAACAATATCCGCCAACTTTTAAGCCTTAATCCGTGATTTCGCGTTCGTCTGCGCAGCCAAAGCTGTCGTGCCGTGTGCCCATCGTGCCTGGTTCCGGGCGCACGCCGTGCTTTCTGATTAACGTCTTGCCCGCCAAACCGTCGCGTCGTGCTTTGCACCGTGCCATACCATCGTGCTTCGGGCCGGCCCAAAAAAGCCCGGCCCAATGCCCACCTCTAGTCTAGTGCAAACGAAATTGCATGCATGTACATGGACATTTTGGTTCGTCAGCTCGCTAATTTTTGCCGGGGTTTTGATAAGTTTCATCCGGATGTTTTCTTTAGCAACTATCATCCAAATTCTGGGTCATTGGATTTGCTTTCAGATCAATGCACACCCCCCCCTGAATTAGAGGTGGGTTGATCCTACGGATGTGTGTTTTGATCGTACGGTCCAAAATTGGATGATTTTTAGGACAAAAACATCCGGATGATGCCTATACACTTGCTTTGGCCGTCTGTTGATTTGTTTTACCAGGGGCATGCATGGTTGATTTCTGAAGTTTCCATAATCAACGCAAAACTTAGACGTACATACGGTACCATCTGCTATGTAGTCGTAGCTCGCATACGATACGAGCCTCGCTCTCTTCCATGCACATATTGTTTGACAAATTGACTCACATTCAGGCATTCAGTCCGAGCGGCACGGACCAAATTAAATCGCGTCTGAACCAGCATTTTCCAAGCTTTCCGTGGACAAATGGACTCTGCTGTCAATTCGGCGCCGGCGCACGTGAAATTTTATGGATTAACGCGACTTTTGCGATCCAGATCCAGCCCAATAAGTAACAGTAGGTGTGCAGTTAGTTAAATCTCTTCTGCTCAGGGTGCACATTTTACAAAAATAATTCTATAGCTTTGTACAATAATTTTGTAATACCATAAATCCAACATATATATTTAAAATTTATTAAAAAATACATTACAAATAATTAAATATCTTAAATTTTTCAAAATACTGAGATCAAAATCAATTCAATCAATAAATTTAATATAATTTTTTATTATTTCTCAAATTTTTTGAGATGCCGAGCGGGCACCCCTGATCCGCCCCTGGCTGCAGTACTGCTATAGCCTATAGCTTACGTGATGTGAGCAGGGTTCGCAAAATCAACGAAAATCGTGCGATTTTCGCCCGTATCGCCGCGGCTCGATGTCAAAAACCGGTCGATAAATCGATCCAATTCGAAGAAATTCGAAAAAAAATTATGTGTCAAAAACCGGTCGATAATCGGTGGAAATCGGTCGATTTTCGTCAAAAATCGTCGAAAATCGCTACAAAAATCGATCGCACAAAAAAGTTCAACAAGGTCATCGATTTTCCACGAAAACCGTCGATTTTTGAATTTTTTTTGAAAAAAGTTGGTTTTTGAATTTATCCGATTTTTGACGATTTTCGGCCGATTTTCGACTCGATTTTTGCGATTATCGAAAATTACTGTTCATGTGAAAATCGTCGGATCGATTTAGTGAACCCTGGATGTGAGCTCAATTTGCCTTCTTCCTCCACACGACGAAGTACGACGAGAACTCGAGATGCGCGCTGGGCGACCAGGTTGCGACCACGAAAACGAATTGTTGCCCAATCAATCTCCGTGCATGTTAGCTCCATCATAGGCACTCGAAAGAATACCAAAAAAACTCAGAAGTTGATGCCGTCCTAAGTGGGGGAGGTTTTGTGTCATGGCCAAGGTTCCAAATCTCGATTTTAGATGAAATCTCGGAGGGGATCGGAATCTAAAATTTTAGTGAGATCTCAAAATTTCAGATAAATTTTGAACAAAATCTAAAAAGTAAAATTCAAATCTGTTTTTTTACTGGGATCTTCGAGATCTCAGCTGAAATTGCAAATTTTAACTAAGTGAGAAATGGTTGAAACGATGTCAAAAAAATTTTAAAAAAAAATGGATGGTCCTGACACATCATTAATATTTTCATAAAAATTTAGATGATGATCAAGTCTGAGAAATTTTTAAAATTATGACAGTACTATTGTCCTTATAAAAGGCTAACCAGCAAAATTCAACAGAATAAAAAATGGTTCAAATCATGTTAGAATTTTTTTTAAAAAAAAATTGGATGGTCTTAACACATCGCTAATATTCACATGAAAAGTTCAAATGATTTCCAAATATGATGAATTTTTAAAAATTCTAACAATGCTACTATCCTAATAAAAGGCTAGTCGATAAATTTCAATTGAATGAAAAATGGTCCAAACCACGTTAGAAAATTTTAAAAAAATTTGCGAATGGTACTGACACATTATTAATGTTCTCATACAATTTTTAGATAATTATCAGGCCTGATAAATTTTCAAAATTTTTGATAGTGCTATTATCCTGATAAAAGCCTGGTGATAAATACATAGTTTTGATTGAGCAACCAAAAAAATGTTTAGAATTTTTGAAACTTTTAGAAAATGATGCTTAAGTAATACTTAAGCTCTCACAAAATTTTTGGATCATGATCACACACAAGTGAATTTATCAAATTCTAACAAGGGTAATGTATCATGAAGGGTGCTGAGGCAATGCTTAAGCTTGCAATACATTGACTGTACTTAAGCTCAACAGACCTAAGTACTTAAAATCAAGGACAAATCTTCCAGCCAACATGTAGGGTGAAAAAGCATAGACCTAAACACTTAAGCTCAACAACACTGGCCAACATTTAAGGTGAAGTCCAGTCAGTTCTAGTCCTAAAAAACACCAACCCAGTACACAAAATCATGAATCCGGCATAAAGAAGCTAAATTTCAGTGATACATGATAAAGTTTTGGAGCTACATGATGAAATTTTTAGCTAAAAACGAGATTATTTGGTTAGATGTGTTCATACTTCAGAGCCTTCAGACTTTAGAGTGTATGCTTGTACAGTTTACAATTTTCGATTGAGCAACCAAATGTAGGTTTAATTTTTTTTTGAAACTTTTAGAGAAGGGTGCTGAGGCAATGCTTAATCTCTTCTAAAAATTTTGGATCATGATCACACTCGAGCGAATTTGTAAAATTCTGACACGATAACTAAGACTGTCTTAGTTTTGTTCATTCTGTTTTTAAATTTTTAAATATCACAAATGAATTTTAATTATTTTGAAAATTTTTTTGTATAATCATAGACTGGTAATGATGGTACCATAATTATTGAGAGCATGATCAAGCTCATAAATTTTTTGTAAAAATATGACAGTATTTCTAATATTTTTATAAAACATCTCAAAATTTCAGATTTTTAACAAATGTTCATGGAAGATGACATTTTTAAAGGTTATTGATCCTAATCTGGCCCTCAAAAGTCAAAATTTGGTATAAAAAAATCCCTAGCTTTCGGCAAAATTTGCCAAAATTAACGAAAATATTGTAGCAATTTGAATTTTTTTCAAAAAAAAAATATCTGGTTTGGATTTTGAATCTCGACGGGGAGGGGGGATCCGAGATTTCACCAGGATTTTTAATCTTGGTCAGGGGCATAGCCATCGGGAAGGTTTCGTTTAGCTCGAGCCCACCTTTTGATCATTTGATATTAAGTACCCTATCTAGCACAAGCATTCAATTTTGTGTATAGTGGTGGTGAATGTACATGTGCTTGGGTGCAATTAAAGGAAGAAAAAGCTTTGCTAAGTGGTGAGCTGCTTCCTAGACCATGCGGCTTGGTGAGTCACTGCTGGTTGAAGATCTAATTTAGCAATTGGTAACTTTGCTTATTGTATGCAAAACTGGAATCGAAACTTAGACGTACATAGAGACCATAGGGAGAGGAGGTTGACACCCCTCCTTCGCGTGGACATGGTAGGCCACTGAGTCGGGAGTGCTTAGCACACGTCACGGGGAATCAGCGATTGTGAGGGCACGATGAGAGCGTTGAGTGGAAGTCGAGGAGTCAGCGAGGGCACATATGTGCGGCAATGAAGAGCGAGTAGGTAAGGTGGCGCGGTGTGAGTTGGCAAGTTTCTAACTGGCTAAGTAGGCTGCCCGCAACAGTAAATAGGCAATGTGTGTCTTTCTTCTGATGTATAATTTTTCTATTACTCTTAACTATATGAATAGATTGAATAGAACCAATAGCTTATTTGCTCAATTGATTGGTATCAACTTATTTATAGATTATCAAAAGTTTGACAAATGAATGTTTCACAAATATTTCTCAAATAATGAAGTACTAGTAGTAATCCTCGAACCGATAAGAACACAATAAAAGTTATCTCATATGTCTGTCTTAATTTAGCCTGATCCTTGGAACAAACCCTCCATTTTCATTTTGGCCTCGCTACTGTTTCATGCGTTGTTAATGGATGCGGACGCTTTGTGGATCTATGAGATGCTGCTAGTCTGAATCTACTATATTATATACTCCCTCCAAATTATCGTTTTGAATATCAATATGGTCTCCAAAACATATGTTTAATCACTAAATTTTATTATAATATATTCATAAATCCTAATAAAATTATAATACTATGCAAGTATTTTTTAAGATAAATATACACATATGATTTTCATGTATCCAATTTAATTTATTATAAAGATATTAACCATTAAAGTTTCAAAATTTTGGTCCCACGACATAACTTTTCGTGACCGAAGAAGTACATGGAAACCAAAATTGGGAAGGGCGCCCGTTCTCTCCGTATTCCCGTACAGATGTTGACCTGAGCATGTGATGCACAAACATTCTGTGTTGGGCCGGAATGTTTTCCAGGGTAATTCATCAACGGTTTCTTTCGGCCCATGCTCTCAGTCCCGGGCTAAAAGCTGTCGTGCACATGTAAGCCCGGTACTAGTCCTGAAGACCTCGTGCATCTCGAGAAAAAGATACTACGAAACGAAGTACGACGACATCATATTTAGGGTTAGGGGTGATAATGGGCTGAAGTCTAGCACAAGTTTAATTTAAATCTAAATTTTTGTTTCTTTGATCCAGTCTAGTCTAAATCTATAATAAGCCTAGGTCCAATCCAGGCCCAAATAAAAGCTTGGACCTTGATCATTTACATGTAAAATATTAATGTAGATGTGACCAGAATTAACACATAATACATGATATACAACGATTTAGTAGAAAAACGTAAGGTCCAAGCCTGGTCCAATCTGGTGTAGATCTAGTCCAAATAGCTATAAATCCAAAATGAGTCCAATCCATTTGCAGTTTTGGACCGGTCTAATCCAAAAGCCTAGACCAGTCCAAGCCCATTGTCACCCCTAATCATATCTAGGACCCTACGACAGTGGAATTCTGCAAACAGCTGAATTATAAAACTATCTCTAATTTAGTTGTAAATATAGCATTTTATTGTATAAAAAATCAACCTACAATTAATAAAGAGAGAAAAAAAAGTTAATATCCCCTATTTTCTTTGTTTATCTATTAGATTATTCTTCTAGTATTCTTAATTAGTATTGAAACTGATCTACAACCATTAGTTTATTATTCAATAAGTTATAAGTACAAAACACTCTAGGACAAAATGGTATGCCGTCAATCCCGATGCTATTAGATTAGTTCCGTAGGTTAATTTTTGCTCGCTTTACTCTACATGATTTTCTTGCTAATTAGGATTCTAGATTCGATTTACTATACATGGGATTACTGTTCATCGCTTAGTCCATATGCGCTCGCTGCTACGTGCTCCATTGGCTAAACCGCTGGCCTTCAGTTTGTGCCACGCGCGCACGCCACCGTCACCACACAAGCCTGCCGCTCCATGCACAATAGACATCGTCGCCGCACGAGTCCGTAAGTATAAATATAGTACTTTATTGTATAAAAAAATTAATCTAGAATTTTTATAGAAAAGAATATCCCATACATCTGTTCATCTGCTAGTACTATCGTTCCTTGAGTTTTCATGATTGTCTATGAAATTGATTACCGGTTTATTGTTCGATAGTCCAGGGCTAGACACGCTGCGCCACTGACGCATTGGCCTGCAACGCTCTGCTCCGCTGCCTGTACGTGGAAACGTGGATGGCATCACCAACGTAACGCAAACAGCGTCCGTGTCAGCCTGCTTGTCGTTGGCCAGTGGCCGAGAGCAGCGGCAAAAGGGTACTACCAACAGAGGGGGCCCAGCCTAGCCGTGTTTTGTACCGGTGGTATCGTAGTAGCTGAGGCCTGGCTCTGAGCCGGGACCAACGGTCGCTCGCACGAGCAGGGGCCCAGCCTAGCAGAAGTGTTATCCTCTGCTGCTTTCGTTTTCTGTTCAAAAGGTGTCTGCTTTCTTTTATTTATGGAGCTGCTTGTAATTGCACAGCCAGCTCCAGCAGCTTGCGACAGTGTATGGCCATTAGGCCCTGACTGTGCAGACTCCCTACGAGATCTGAGAGCTGAGCCTATAATCTTCGCATTTGGCAGTTATATACGTATGGCACAAGGCAACAACGGGAGGAGACAAGATGATAGCAATTGGCACAACACGACCTTCTGCCTGACGCCTCAACTGCGTTGCATATGAAGTTTAGGAAAAATTGAGTAAATAAACCACAGTTAAATCAAAATTGAAAAAATAACCAGCAGTAAAATGGAATACGGTGAATAGCAGTTAATTCCGCCAGGCGACATGGTTTCCGCTGCATGGAATGGTGGAAACGTGGCTTCCGCCACACCACCCGGCGGAAGCGCTGTTTCTGCCACCCCAGGTGGCTTCCGCCACACCGTGTGGTGGAAACGGGTGGCTTCCGCCACACCATACGGTGGAAGCCGGGTTGCACCGAAAGTCTCGCACGGAAAGACATGCGGTCCGTAGATAGCAGAAAATTTTGGTGCATGTGCCCATGTGGCTTCCGCCACCCTATGTGGCCGAAACCACTCTTTCCGCCAACTCCCATGGTGGAAGCCATACCATACGGCGGAAGCCCACCTTCCACCGCACCATCTGGCGGAAGCCACGCCGCCTGGCGGGAGCCACCTCCATTCATCGCATTTGAATTTACTGCAGGTTATTTTCTCAATTTTGATTTAACTGTGAGTTATTTACTCAATTTTTCCTGGAGTTTATCCTGGTAAACAGCCCGAGAAACAGGTCTTTTCCATTGGAAACGTCCATCTGTATGGATTCTCGCAGACTTCACGGGCATATGGTTCCAACAAACCCAAGTACCCAACTCACAACCAGATTAGACTAACAAATCTGGCTATCTGCTCCGGTGCTTAAGCTAATGCTGCTGTACATTGATATAATCAAAAGATACCATCCAGAATAGAAAATCTAAGACCCGAGGAATGTGCAGAGCTGACAAGAGCTACTCATTACCTTGTCTTGGTTATACCGAATAAACCATGCTAGATTGGCTCATTAAGACATCCTGCTCTTTCTTAATCCGTTCAGATCTCAAGACAACAGGATGCCAACTGACACCAGCATGTATTTTACTCTTTGCCAATACATGGAGCAATGTTCTGTTGCACCTTAAAGTCAAAAGACACATGGGCCTTGCAATTCTTTTTCTTCCCCAAAACTTACAAAATACTGACACCATGATGGTGCCACATAGTACTAACATGAGAGCTCTGACTAACTATTTCTTCTACAGGATATCTACAGGACTGCACAACTGGCATGATATGGCCAGCAGGGTTCTACAGCCTGCAGTGCACTACAGGTATATGCAGAAGAAACTACATGGACTTTTACAAGCTATGAAGACGCTGAAGAATTATTTCAGCACAACAATTTTAAGAGCAGTTCTCATAGGATACAGCACACACCGCAATTGCTTCCTAGAGATTTGGCATTTGCATACCGATAATATGCTGCGGAAAACAAATCGCAAGATCCTCCACTGCTTCTCCGACAAGCTCCTCCAGCACCCCATTTGCAATCTGTTTTGTGTTCTCATCCGCTTCCAATCTCATTAACTTCATCCAACCTCTTCCTTCCACCTCCTGCTGCACAATTCTTTCCAACATTGCTCCAGCATTGTCGTCCTCGTCTGCCACAGACCTCCCTGCTACGCAAAGCCAATCCCTCACAAGACTCCATACTTCTTCCCCCAAAGCTTGACATAATGTCTCTCTCCATGCTCCGCAGCCTGCTTTGCTCCATGGGTATGTGCTTAGTAAGGCGTCCTGGCCAATCTCAACTAAGGCCATATTTACACAATCAAAAAGAAGCTTTTGGCTTGACCTTCGCTCCCTCGATTTAGCGGCCTCCTCCTTGCGGTCAAGGAACTTGTCACACAATGCAGGATCAAGAGGGCAATCAGGCAAGTACCACCCTGTGAAAGCCATACTCAACCGCAGATTGCCTAATCCAGCAGATGATACTATCTTTTGTACAAGGGCATGACATTCCAATTCATCATCATCATCTACATTGGAAAACTTCGGAGAGCCAGCTAACGGTGAACGTGAGTTGGTATCCTCCCATGATAATGAGCGGGCAACAGACTCAATTACAGGGGACCGTAAGGCAACTCCTAAATATATAATCAGAACATGTAGTCAGTATATGAACAAAGAGAGGCAATGGCAAGCTCAAGAGTCAGAACAGGTGGCAAACTTACTCTCATTGCAGAAAGAAGTGCTTCTTGATGAATGAGGATCGTTACTGTTGCTATCTTCAAATGATGCATCAAGAACTGAAGTAGGACTAGGTTGATCACGAATACATTTTACGCCACCATTTGATCTTAGTCCCTCAATATATCCACTTGGACAGTCAGAAGATGTCGGTACTTCGACGGAACCAACATCCTGCTACATGTCTCTTCATCAGTTACTGAGAGTAAGAAAACTGGAGAACGGAGCAATAATCTTTTAAAAAAGTTCAAAAAAAAAACTCATTGTCATACTGGGAGAGAAATATTGCTGTAGACCAACGGAACAGTAAAAACAAGCAGTAAAGTATAGTTTGAGATAAGCGCGTACTTTTGAAGAAACGATTGTTTCAATGGAGGAATTATCAGCTTTGTCCTTGCGAAATGCCATTTGTTCATCAGCACCAAGATTATGATCAGTCTCTGATTGCATGCTGCCAAGGCTCGTGACTTCAACCCTCTCCTTGGAGCTATCAGATGAGAGGGTGTTTTTCTCTTTTGTCAGCTTTTTACTTCTAGGGAAGAAAAGACTCGAAACTTTCCCCTTGAATGATAATTTTCCTTTACCTGACCTTGCAACCACCTTTGATGTTTTGCAACCTTCAGAATTTTCTGACTGGGCACTCACTGCTATGTTGTCAAACATTGATGATGACACCGGGACAGATTTTGATCTTGCTAAATTCTTTGGAGAGATTTCCCCATTTTCATCCTCCTCTCTCAAAGTAGACATGCACGTAGCTTGCATGCTCAAGTCATTTTCTGTGCCACACGACTGGCTACTTGAAACAGAATTTATCCCAGCAACAGCTTCTTCTTTCTTAGCTACTTGTAGGGATAGCATCTCACCCAAAGTGCTTGAGCTCCTTGGCAGCTGCACTTGTTCTTGACTGATCTCATTATATGCTGCTATCGCCCATCTCTCTGAAAGCCGTTTTTTGGCCTCCCTGATCACAGATGACTCAGGTGAACGTGAATGATGTCGCCTGCTAAAAGTAGAACCTGAGTAAGGGCTGTTATATCTTTTGATGTAATCCCAGGAATGTTGCGACACTGGACTGACTACCTCCGAGTCACTTAGGCTACCACCTTCTTCATCAATGTAGTCAACTTCTGACCTACCGATAGAGCTCTCATCTCCACCATACCCATTTGAGTATACAGAAGATAACAAAGACTCATCCCGCCGATGATGACCCTCTGGCAGGTAATGAACCAAACCATGCAATACTTCTCTAGATCCTAGGGTCGATGCATCATCTTCTAAACCTCCAAAAAAGCCTGTCCTCTCGGTCAGTTCAGATGGAGCTGCTTGGGGAGTTAGCCTGGCATGTGTTCTAGTAGGTTTCCCAGGGCTAGGCTTTAACACCACTATCCTAGTTGGCTGGGAGAAGGTATCTTCTGCCGAATGAGATCTCTGGTGAGTCTTTCCCATCACAAGTTCAGTTTCTTTACTAGCTCGGTGTGTTCTGGTTTTTCTTACCCCTTTATTCTCAACATATTTAATTGGTTTCAACACCGTAATGCGCTTTGTCTGAGCCGGTGCTGGCATTGTGTGGAGTCCATTCAGCTGCTTCGAGAAAACAGAGTTTGGCTCTTCAAGAAATTTCAGAAACAAATCCTTATTCAAACTTAGAACCTCAAGAGCTTCTTGAAACTCTTTTGAATGAAGGAGATTCTCATTTGTGGCAAGGCGTTTTGCTTCCATGAACTTCTGTCGAACAACTTCCATCCTAATGTTGCTCTTGTTCTCAGAAGACCTTCCCCTAGGAAAAGTTTGGTCCTGAAGATGGTGTTTTCTTAATGGATCTTCACAGACTTCATACACATCCTTAAATTCAACTGTTTCCTTGGGGCCTATGTGTATGTCCCGTGTTGTCCTGCTGTAATGGTGCTGATCTTGCTGCTGTAGGTGCCTGTTGGTTGCTGCCAAGTTGTCATGTGAATGACTTCTCTTCAAATTTCTTTTAGCAGAATGTGATACTGGTTCCTGGTCAGGTAGATCATCTTCAAGCCCCATTAATCTGGCAACGACACTAGGTGGCTTTCTCTTCCATTCCACTTCATTCGACATCTCCTTTGCCGGTAGCATCTTCATTGGACTTGCATTTGATTTGTTGCTTGAGGAGCTCCTAGTACTAGCTCCCTGATTCAACGAGATCCATATCAGAACAAACAATAATCAAGACTGACTTACATTAAATTTTGTAGTTGCTGTCTAGCTATATATTTAAAAGGAACAATCTGACCAGGAGAATCGGAGAACAAATTGAAAGAACAAATGGTAGAATGGGGTGCATGACATGATACTCACTAGTTTGTCCTCTACACAAACGTTACCAGGATCAGCGGTTCTCTTGACATCTTGCCGGTTTCTACGAACTGGAGAACCTGAAAGACAGAAGCTAAATCAAATGAGAAGTTTCATGCCTGGTAATATGAGCTAACACAAATGGAACACTGTCAACTTTGATCTTTAGACCAGTGTGTTGCAAAGAAATAGCAAGGGAACTTTTTGAATATGGTCAAATCTAAGAAGGGCAAAACATCCAAAAGGAAAAGACAAACAAAACATGCCATCATCTAAAGGGAAAACGTCTAACATTATGCAAAGGAATCATTGTCCATGCAATGCAATAACATCTAGCCCCAAACAAAGAGGAAATCGACAACAGTTGTGCAAGCAAATCTGCAAAATCTTACACCCCACCCGCACCAAGTACCATTTCTAGAAAAGTGGCATTTATCTCAAGTAGCACTGAAGTAGACACAATTGAATATACACATTAGAAAAGTAAAATAATTGCAGATCACTTGCATTCAACAACATTGCAAAGAAAAACACAAAGTCGAAGGAATTTATTATTTACGTACTGTCTCTGTTAGCTCGATTGGTGAGCACCTTCGTGCTGGTCATCCCCGCACTCAGGTCGAACAAGCTGATCATTGCCTTCTTCTTATAAAAAACACTGCCTCCGAGCATGACACCATTTATGTAGGTTGTAGAGTCCTGAAAAACATAGTTATGGCAAGAAATTAAGTGAAACGACACGAGGGACCTGAAACATCACCAACCATGCTTGTACCTGAGATTCACAAAGCCAATCAACCTAACTAAAACACAAGAGCATTATAGGTAGCTGGTACTGACAACTAGCAGGTCAGCATAGCTAAGCATACAGTGAAGAGGCTTGGGAAGCTATTAGCATTTGACGCCTTAAATTTGAACCAATGGGGCTTGAGGTCAGATGTTATTACTGTAGCAAGATGCCGTCCTATCAGGGCAACTTCAACACACACATGACATGCCTAAGGCTGGAATTCTGCAGGCGTCAGTAGGCCATTGGTAAGCACAGTTCCTGGCCCTGTTCTTGTTTAAAACCAGAAGAAGGAAAAATGGCACGTCCAACGAAAAGATACGATGGGGACTGAGCAACACCAGGCAAGATGGAAAAGTGGAATGTAGCAGCGTACAGGAGGTAACATAAAGCAAATGCACAGTGCAGTTGGATGGAAATAATTACAAATCCATGATTACCATCAAAAGAAATATTACTGTGAGAAAGGCTTTTAAAGGCTGCACTTTCTGGTCAGGTAAACATCGGTAAGCACAAGTTCACAGCTCACAGGAGAGAGAACGTAAAAGGAACTCGACCTTGTACTCCATGGAAGCCAAAACTCGAGTTTTTCTTTGAAATTAGCCAAAAGCTCTCGCATTCACTTAAGAAGGAAATAGCCGAGCTACACTCAGCTCTCAACCGCGAGCACGCGCGTCCAGCTCCGTGTGCTCACCTGGCGCACGCACCAACCGAGTGTCACTCGAGCTGTTAACTTCAAGATGCTTCAATCAAGAAAACATATTTCAAGAGAGAAAAAAATGAGAAACTAATAGAGAAAACTACAGAACTATGCAGTGAGGGTAACGAGATTGTACGTATAGGCCCCGAAGGAATCTTGCAGCTGCGCAGTTTTTAAGGCCCCATTTTTCTCAGCGGAATTCCATCGGTAAGAAAAAGGGAGAGACGGTGATTAGAGCGGAGGAGACGTACAAAGACAAGGAAGAACTACGAAGAATGAGAAGAACGAGACGTAGCGTACGCTGAAGGCCAAACGCACCCTGAAGCCGAAAGCAAAAGAAAAGGGAGTTCTTACTAAAGTCTGCGGTTTTCACAGGGGAGGAGGAGAAACACCAAGAACCCGAAGCTTTCCACGCGGAATGCGGCCGCTGAATTCCCCAATTTCAATCCGGAAATCAAGAGGAGCGGAGGCGTACGAGGGCGAACCACTGTGCTACTGAGGTGGGGGTTCGGAGCCGGATGGTACAGAGGCGAGGGAATCTTGCAGCCAACAGGCGGAGCGTTTAAAGTGTAAAGGCTGCATCTCCTCTCAAATTGCTCGTCAGAGAACATCGCGAGCTGCAGGAAGGGAGCAGGCCCGAGACGCGCGTCCGAGCAATAAATTCTCGGGCGCGGGAGCGGAAAGCGACGGGAGGAACCGGAAAAAGGTGGCGCCTTTACGCCAGCATCGATGGGAATTTCGATCTGAGGGATCATAAACTGAGCTCAGATCTTTGCAAGCTCTTCTGCACAAAACTGGCCCCGAATTGCGGGTTGAATCGCATCCACCAAATGCAACCCAAAACTGCAAACACCTCGCCTAAGAAAGATCGCCCAAATCAAGTGCGGCACACAATCCATGGTCTAACACTCCAAAGCACAAATTTTGCGGAGAAACGGCGTGAAATTCTGAGCAACAAAAAGAAAAAGGAAAGAACCCGCTCATCTCGCGTATTCCGGGGAAGAAAGAAGGGAAAAGAGGATGAGAGAAAATAACAGGAAATCAGGAATCAGGAAGCGCGCACCTATGGCCAGGCGGGGGAGAGCATTCGCCGGCGGCGAGTGCGGCGGGGACGGAGAAGTGTGCAGTGGGAGCGCCACGCTAAACGACGGGATGGATGGGAGGGCGGTTGGTGGTGGAATTTAACCAGCTTTTGCGAACTGTTTCTTGTTTGTTCTTCCTTCTTTATTTTTTTTTTTCTGTTTCTTTTTTCTCGTTTCTTTTCTTTTGCTTCGCGCGTCCACCACGTCCACGCCAAGCCACGCCGCTCCCTCGTGGGTTGCGCGCAGGGTTCGCAAAACCGCCTTTCTCGCGCGAAAACCGCGGTTTTCGCCCGTACCGTGGCGGCTCGGTAATACAAAGCCGTCGGTTTTCGAGGAGAATTCAAATTGCAATTCAAAATTTTTAAAAAATTTAGAAAAATTTAATGAAAAAATTCCTAAAATTAGTATTAATTGTTGTATGATCTCTGGCATAAAAAGTTTTTGAAAAAACAAATTTTAAAGACATCTTTGAGCCATTCACATGTGATTGAAGTTCTGGGTTCATGTTGAATGAGTTGTTCATGTAATTGAAGCTAGGTATAAAAGTAGATAAGTTTAATATGTGAGTTGTATGATTAGTTTTGTTTTCTCATTGATGTAGTTGTATATTTGTATGTGTTCATCGTATATTTGTATGTGTTCATGTTGAATGAGTAGTAAAATGACAGTAAAAACTAGCTTGTATGTGAGTTGTATGAGTAGTTTTGTTTTCTCATTGATGTAGTTGTATATTTGTCTGTGTTCATCGTATATTTGTATGTGTTCATGTTGAATGAGTAGTTGATGACTTGATGCGGTACATGTTGGCATGTTTTCCATACTCCAAAAATACCATAGTATTGGCAATACCATGGTTTTCAAAACAGAATTTTTTGGGTTGCTTCCAAACACCATGTTGCAAAAAATACCATGGTATTCTCCAAAACCATGGTTTTGCTTAGAAACTATGAAAATACTTTGTTGCCAAACAGGCCCTAAGTGTTCACGCAACAATACTAGCCGTAGCCCCGAAGGTAATGTTTCATTTGTATATTCCATTTCATTGCAACTTGATATTATACTAATATAGCATCCATACAGGTTCAACATGGCCTATGCCTACTTTACAACTTCGATTGAAAGGTATTATAACTTAAATGGTGTTGGCAATTGAATGGTAATGAAATTGCGCATGATTTTGCTACATGATTATGTAAATATGTATCTTTGCACCTGTCTGATTGTAATATTGCAATGAAAGATTATTCATTGATATATTATTGTGAAATGTCTAATTTACAACTTCCAAATGTCTAAAATATAGCAAAGATCATGTCGAATTTTTTTTCCAAATTTAGAAGATATCATTCTGGAGTTTTTTCATGTCTTCACATACCTTATTTATATATTTATTATATTTTTATTAAAATTTAGCCTTCCCAGTATTTTTTAAAAATTTTACAAGATTTTTTTTTGCATTTTCCCCTATTTTTGGTGATTTCCCCTATTTCCTCGGTTTTGATTGTTTTTCTTCTCATTTTCCGCGGTTTTTCGCCTAAACCGATCGGTTTTAGCCCAAAACCGAACGGTTTCGGTTTGCACGGTTTGCATCAAAAATCGCTCGGTTTCTCGCTAAAACCGAGCGGTTTTTCGTCAAAAACCGCGGTTTTCTCGCGCGAATTTGACTCGAATTCAAACTCGTTTGAAAATGCAAACCATTCGGTTTTTCGCGGTTTTCGTTCGGTTTTTCGCGAAAACCGGTACCGCCGGGGTAGCGAGATTCGCGCTCGAAACGGTTTTGTGAACCCTGGTTGCGCGTACGTGCGTCGCGTGGAAGTACTGGGTTTGCTAGCCTCGCTAAACTTTTTTTCGTATCTGGTCCTTCACTAATAAATTTATAAAAATATTTTTCTTATCAATCACCAAAAGACATAACAAGTGACATCTGACACTCGATAGACTTTTTAACCCTCGACAAGCCTATCGACTGCATAATAGCACTGGACCTACCTCGGTGCCGTGCTTCTCCAGCTCGGAAGAAGGTCATGTGCTCAATTTCATGTTCGGTAGAAGGCCTACTAAGCTCTTCATGTTGACAGCTTCAGTCGTCGACCTGCTGCAGGCCTAGAAACTTACCGAGATCCACAAGCGCTTTAGGTAACATGAAACAACCCTCAAAAATTCAAAACGAATTTATTCGGTTTTTGTTTGAATTCGCGTTTGATTTGGATTTGGAAATTTGAAACCGAGTTTGAATTTCAAACCTGTTGGGCCGTTTTCCTTTTCTTCTTGGGCCTTGCGGCCTGCTCCTGTTCGGCCCGTCGGCCTGCCTCCGCCCGGCCCAGCTCGCCGGCCAGCTCGCGGCCGGCCTCTTGCTGCCCGTGTCAGCCAGCCCTCCGCCTCCTCGCCTCGGCGCGGTCACGCTCGTCTGCTGCCAGCGCCTCGCGCCTCCAGACGCTGCCGCGCCGCCCGCCTCCTCGCGTGGTCGCAGCCATGGTGCCATACGCCGCCTGCCGCTTCGCCGCTGGCTGCTTGCCGACAGCCGTCGCCGCTGGCGCCGCCGCTGCGCCTCGCCTCCTCGCCGGCACTTTGCTCCTCGCTCCGCCCTATAAAACCCCGCCTCACCGCTTCTCCACTCGCCCGCCTCCTCGCCGTGGTGAGTCCTCGCCCTCGCGCCCGCCGCCTCGGCCCGCCGGCCATGTTCGCGCCGCCGCCGCTGCCCTCGCCGCCTCGCCCTGAGCCCTAACCCTCCTGTACGCGCCGGCGACGGGTGGGCCTGCCCGTCGACCTCCCTTCCTCTCGCCGGTGGCCCGCCCGCCTCCTCGCCCGTGCGTCTTTGGCGGCCGGCCAACTGTCCGGCGCCAGCGCCAGCTAAATGAGCCACGGCCGTTAGGGCCGTTGGATTCGGCCCGAACAAGAAAAGGATTTTGGATTTTAATTCAATTATTAATTTCCAAAATTCGTTTTTAATTCCAAAAATAGCCCGGAAAATCCCGAAAAATCCCGGAAAAGCCCAGAGCCCCACCAAATACTTTTCCCGAACCGTTTCGATCCCCTGAGTCCAGAAATGTTGTCCGTTCCCAAATCCGAAACTCAAAAAATCTCCAAATCCCAGTTTTGCCCTCCGTCCCTTCAGGCTCGATTCGGTTTTCCGTTTGATTCCGTTTTCTTTTTCGGTTATTGTTTTGTCGTTTATTTATGTTGGTTGACTTTCCGCGTTAGATTCGACCGTTGAGACGCCAGTGGAGCCGGAGCAGTCCCTGGAGTCGGAGCAGTTCCCGGAGCAGACGTCGGACCAGACGGGAGCACAGTACGACTACTTCCTCGACGACTCATCCGATCCAGCTGCCTCGCAAGGCAAGCCGTACACCTTTGATCATATTGATCCCAATCATGCCATGCTATAGTAGTAATTATTTTATATCGCATTATTTTACTGTATGTTGAATTATTGAAATCCGGTATTTTAGAATGACATGATAATTAGGTAATGCCGAATTTGCTTACTGAAACCTCCTTGAAATATTGAAACCCTATTAATCCTTTGGAACCCTAGTTAACTGCTTATTGCCATGAATAGGTTAGACTATACTGCTAGGTTAGTTCAAAACCTGGATTTAAAGAAAATGCTGCCGAATCTCCGATTCGGATTGTTTATAAAAGTCTTTGCGATCGAGGGGACGATGTCGGATTAATCCGGAGTGGATGAGATTCGATCCCTACCGTGGTGATTAATGCCTTGGTTGAGTGCAGTGGCAGATGCTGCGAGTAGGAATGGGTTTGTGGATGAAGGCTTAGTCTTTGGCAAAAGTGTAAGATTAATAATCCCCTTGAGCAAAGTAAATAACTTAGTTCCGCTCAACCACAGTCGGATGGTCGATGACCCATATCCGACACGGCTCATTAAGTTAATCATTCTGAGATAATAATTGGGTGTCTTGGTGGCTACCATTCTCTGGAAGAGAATGGGGACCGAGCCTTCCCTACAGGAAATGGACCGGAGGGGTGGAACGGGAATGGTCCAGAGTGACATTCTTGGTTCTCACAACGGTAGACGCTAATGGGGACCCTGAGTCCAAGGTAGCGGTACTATCGGTAAACAACTAAAGGACAGGAATGATTAAACGAAATGCTGTGATAATCTAAACTGGGCCACATGCATTTAAGTTGCATGAAACTCGCGATTGGCATAAAGGTTATAGATATCTTGTGGGTAAAGCTGAGCCGCTCTGCAGAGTTAATCTTAATTGTAATCGATTACGCCGTACTTCCGGTAAATGAAGTTAAGTTGGAATCGGGGTTGATACCCGTAACTAAGCTCAAGTTACTGTTTTGGCATTTGTGAATGGATTGGTTAAGTGTTGTTGAACCTTGTGAAATTCAAATTACTTATTTACGGGTTTGTGCTTCAAATGTAAAATGAATTACGAAATAAAATTGCATCCAGATACTTAACCCTACTGCCATCCCTTGATTTCCCCTACATATAGTATTCAGTGGTTCCGTACGACTTGTTGAGTACTCCCGTACTCACCCTTGCACCCCCGCCCTTTCAGAGTTCGAAGAAGCTGGAGCCTACCAGGAGATCGTAGATGGCGATTTAGTCTGGTTCTAGGTTTTTGTCTTCGCTCAGGCCCTGCCTGTGGTTTCTCTCTTTTGGTAGTGAAAGTCTAGAAGCTTGGATGCTTCTCTTGTAAAACCGGTCGTTAGACCAACTATATTGAATAAAAAGTGTTGAATTGGCTTTTGACCAGGTAATTTTACTCTTGTTTTACAATGATTAGTCTTCTGGTAGCTGTGAGTTTCAGCTTGCCCCTAAAAAGGCGGTCCGTCACATAACAGTCTTGTGTACCTTCCACTATCAGAAATAGCACCATTTTTACAAATTTATTTGGAAGCGAATCAAATTTGTAATAAAAAAAAGTTTGTCAGTCACGATGAACAAACGGATGACTATCAATGAGTAACTGAACTGAAAAGAAAAAGAGAGTAACTGAACTGAAAAGACATAGTAAAGAATTGGCATGGATTATGGGTCACTGCCCATTTCAATTGAGACGTGCGAATTTACGGGCTTCATCGTTTACTTAAGTGAACTAGCAAATTTACTCGCGCAACCGCGCGACTAAATATTATGATACGATTATCTTTAATGGCAACATATCTAGTGCTAATGAGACATTAGGTGCTACTATGCTAACTCTAACTATCAGCCTTTGGATCCATCATGTATGACTGAGATTAGCATAGGTGGAAACCCACCTTGCCACATGAACCTTTTTTTAGAAAACCCCTTAGAGCTTATTTCTCTCTTAGAGTTGGATAGAAGGCTTCCACCTTCCTTGATTTGGACCACCCAAACACAATCCAATGGTTACTATCTTGAGTTATCATGTTAGCATCCAATTAGGCATTAGCACTAGATATGTTGCCATCTTTAATATATAACTATATTTTCTATAATTGTGTATTTTTTATATAACTCTAATACTCCATTTGTTCTAAAATATAAGACGTACTTTGACTTTGCACAAGGATTAAGATTGCGTTGAAATTAAGAAAGGTATGAGAGAAAATAACTTGGATGTCCCCACTTAATTGTCTTGAAAGATGAAAGATATATTGCTTTATGTGGGTGGTAATGAATAAATGTATATGATTGAGAGAGAATAAATAGAGGTATAAAAGGAAATGCTTCATTAAATTTACATGTAAGCCTTATATTTTCGTATAAGATCATTCAAATTGTACGCCTTATAAATTGGAATGGAGGGAGTATCTATATGTGATTAATATGCACCATTATAATCTCGTTCCACCAAAATAAGTGGTGGAGATCCTTGGACTCTTTATTTTAATCTAAATTGTTATAACCCGAGTCCGCTAGATAGACGGCTAGATATTTTTTAAAAAATAATAACATCCGATGACGGTTGCAATTAGGGTCCACCAGATTAAGGCCCAGATGTTTTGCTTTTCTCTTTCTTTTAATCTAAACCGTTATAACCTGGGTCCGTTAGATAGACGGTTAGATATTTTCTTTTAAATAATAACATCCAATGGTGGTTGTAATTAGGGTCCACCAGATTAAAAACCAGATCTTTTACTTTTTTTATGAGAATTTTTAGTTTATTTCTCTTTTTCGAAGCGACTTTCATCTGCTTTCAATATATAATAATTTATGGGCTTCTTCTTTCCTCAGGTACTACTATTACGTTGCATTGGTACTGTAAATGTACACAGCTCATTTACGTTCGCGAAGAGGTTGTTCTAGAGAAGGTTCTCCATTCTGTAACGATAGCTGTTGTAAAATTACTTGTCTAGTGTTTTTGACAAATTATATATGTGAGTACTATTTTGCAGTCAATTTCATGTTGTGTTTATTTATCCATTGATAATAGATACCGGAACAAACTTGGGGACGACCAATGGATTTAGGTAACATTTTTTTTAGAGAGCACAACATATTTATATCGCAGTTGGAACCTTAGGATGCTACTACGTACTGGTGATATTAAAAGCATTGCCTCTAGTCTTTTCGTGTATAATTGTGTGGTGCTCCCGCATTGAAACATATGATGCACCATGCATAGCACGTTGGATGCAAGCAGGGTGAGCGCATGCTAAGATTTGCTTGTATCGGGCACGTGTGCATGCAGGATGGTTTAGCAATTACCGGCAAAGGTTGGGTGGTTGGCGGTAGCTAGGTGGGGTAGTGGACTAGTGGTGTTATTCAATCAAATTGTTTCGGATGCGTCTTAAATCAAGACTCGCTATGTCAGAAAAATTTATATTAGATCATTTATTACTAATTCTTTTATTCAAAAACCGTCGACGATAATAATAAGAAACTTATCGCAAACGACTCTAGCTCGCCATAAAACCGCCTTTGAATTTATAAGCACCACCTCCGTCCATAATTCACCAACTGTGCCAGTTATGTCATCGTACAAATCCAGATGCACGGCCGGTTATCTATATTCTAAATATGCGTGTTGCGTGAATGTTTTTACCAACAACCGACTTCTGTAGTTCGACAAGGACAAGCGTGCTTCTGTCCCGATCGATAGATTTTTTTTAAAAAAAAAAAATCTTCGACGGAACGTCTGTGCCGTACGCATATTTGTTGAATTAAATAAGCAGCAAGTAGGCGGCCAACGATCAACAATGTAATGCCATCTGTAATTTAATTACGCGTGACATACACACAGGTTGGGCTAAATACAACGATCAATTCGATCAAATGATGCAATATTCGGTGGAACAACACGCTGCTATCTTTCTGGCGCGTCGGCCATCCATTGCTTTGCAATCGATCAAGCAGCGCGACTGGTTTACGCATTGATCGAACCTTGCCCTCTACTCTTGGCGATCGTTTAATCACTTGGCTAGCCATGCGATCAAGGAAGAGCTAATGCTGACACAAGATCCGAGGCAAATCCCTTGTCCACGGTGTCACGTACGGCTCCAGCGGGGAATAGCCTCGATCGCGTGGTCTTCAACCCTTGTCTCTTCCAGAGAATGAGATGGGCAGCCAGCTCGGGCTTTCACCACGAACCTACAGTGCCTGGCGCGTACTGCGTCATGGTAGAATAGTGAGTGGATCAGGGGACGGTCGGGGTGGTCGGGGCGCTACTGCAGCACTCTACTGCGCGGTGCGACCCCTACGTTTGCAGCCGGTTAATTGTTGGTACGGCCGCGCGGGGCCGTGGCTCCGACGTTCAGGCTTGGGAGCCGCATGGTATTTTCTTCGATCTCTGGCTCTCTTTCCGTGAAAAAAAAAAAACTGTGAATATAGTTTTGTTCCCCACCGTAGAAGCATCGGTGGGTGATACGTTATCTACTGCATTCAATTACTGTGGCAGATCGCTGGCACCGTACCTAACGTGCACGGCGAGCCACCGTGGTACCCAAGCTTGGTGGGATGGGATACCGCGGTGCCCGAACTCGGCAGGTATTCGCCGAGGTGCCCGAGCTCGATAAGAAGGTGAGGCCGTCACCTGCTGCGCCTGTCAGGAAGCAACCACGGTAAACGGAGTCGTTGCGATGTCGGTGACCTTCTACGATAGGTTAGGCGTATCGTCTGTTGATACTTTCGTGATCGAGGTGAGACGTATCATCTATTGATACTTCTGTGACCGAGAAGAGATTATATTTACAATTTTGTTGGAGAAAAGGAAAGAAATGTGCAGAGGGAGACCAGATAACCGAGGCTTCCTCCTTGTGCTCCCCTCTCGCCTGTAGTACAAAGTGTTGTATGCATACGGTACGAGCAGGAACGTGTATTATTCGGGAAATTTTGTATTTAATACAACTTTTGACTCGTATTTACGAAATAATACAATAGTTTCGTGTATTTACAAAAAACCAGTGATGTCCGGTACCTGAAAAACTGAAACTGCATGCCCGGTTCACCAAAAACCGGACATGGCGTATTCGGTGTACCAAAAACCGGACAAGAGTATTTTTTTAATTTTAAATTCCCATGTCCGGTTTACGATAAATCGGACATGGTTTTTCTTCTTCTGATTTTTCAACCAGAGCTAATTCAAATGCAAATAACTTGCGTTATACAACTCCAAATTCAATGAGACAACTTTATAAATTTGTGTAAAATCATTTAGATTGTGAATATGCAAATATTTTAGTTTTGATTATTGTGCAGCAAATGATGTCCAAGTCACGGTAAATTCGGATTTTCCATGATCGGTTATTGCGTATTCGGATTTTCAAAAACCGGTTATTGCGTATTTACAAAATTAAAATTTCATACCCGGTTTGGTTATTTTGGTTATATTCTCTCGCTAAAATAGCATATGATATTTGTCTTTAGGGGTACCGCTCTATATTGCATGATAAAATTTTCTATTTTAATGTATGTGTGATAATCATAAAGTTGCACGATAAAGATAAAGAAAAAGAAGTAAACATATAGTTACCCCGGCCGCAATGTGACTGCAACCTTCCGGCGAAGATGATGCAATCTACGCACGGAGATACGGCCGCCCGCGCTCACTACTGTTGTGCCCGCGGCTACGAGGTAAACCTACAGGTGTCCAAACAATACAGGGTAACACTACCATTTCATGCATCGTTTTTTTTTGTTTTTTGTTTTAACACAAGGACCGGGGTTGCTTCTTCCAATGGATCGATGGGCCGGAACAACGTGACTACGAATTTATCTACAACTGCCACGACGCCTACCCCACTTCGCCCGAGAATTTCGCCCGGTGGGAGAGGCCGTCGGGATATATCCCCGTTCTAGATCAACCAGAGTGCAAGGCCGGTGGGCAAGGGACCAACCAATCGGTGAGTTTCATGCGACATGCTCATATTTTAGTTATAAAGTAGTAATTCTAAACCAGTTCATCGCATATAGGGCTTAAAAAAGAAACTTGCGAAATTGCTCAAGTCAAAGGAGAAACCTCCTCAATGGCCACATGAAAGCCTCGAATTTTGCGAACACGGGCTGCAGGCAGTGGTTGAATTTCAGCGTTTGTCACTTCTGTGAAAGCCATGTCTCAAACGTCGAGCTCAGCGAATCGGAGGGCCCTTACGCTTGCCAATGCAAGGCGAGTCGATTGCCCTAACTGCCATGTGGAAGCTAATGTGCTCTACTCCACTCCGGCAAATAATGGTCGGGTGTCTTACAAATGCCCTTTTTACTCTGTACGTGAAAATGTAGTTCGATTTCTTCAGGTTTTGATGATTATTCTTCTTTTCGACTTGTCTATTTCTTGTGAAATCTTCTTTTTGTTACGTTCTCAAAGCATGTCATCGTCATCATGTGATATGGAGCGGTACCCCTAAAGACAAACATCATATGATGTTTTAGCGAGAGAATATAACCAAAATAACTAAACCAGGCAGGAAATTTTAATTTCGTAAATACACAATAACTGATTTTTGAAAATCCGAACACACAATAACCGATTATGGAAAATTCGAATTTACCGTGACTTAGACATCATTTGCTGCACAATAATCAAAACTAAAATATATTTGCATATTTATAATCTAAATGATTTTACATAAATTTAAAAAATTGTCTCATTGAATTTAGAGTTGTATAGCAAAAGTTATTTGTATTTGAATCAGCTCGGGTTGAAAAATCAGAAAAAAAAAGCAAAAAAAAAAAAAAAACATGCCCGGCTTATGGTAAACCGGATATGGGAATTTAAAATTCAAAAATACTTTTGTCCAGTTTTTGGTACATCGAACATGCAATTTCGTTTTTCCAGGTACCAGACATCATTGATTTTTTTTGTAAATACATAAAATTATTGTATCGTTTCGTAAATACGAATCACAAGTTGTATTAAATACGAAATTTTCCGTATTATTCGCTACAGGACGGGCTACGGAAATGCAGACCCGGCACGCGAGAGGATGGTGCAGTGCAGGCAGGGTTCACAAAACCGACGAAAATCGCTCGAAAATCGCGGTTTTCGACCGTATCGAGCCGGTTCGAAATCCTAAACCGGTCGGTAAACCGATTCAATTAAAAAAATAATTCAAAAAAATCAAAAAATTTGAAAAAATTTATGCGATGTAAACCGATCGAAAACCGGTGAAAACCGAGCGATTTTTCGAAAAAACCGACGAAAATCGCTCCAAAAACCGATAGCCTAAAACGTTCACCTCGTCGATCGGTTTTTCGAGAAAACCGACCGGTTTTTCGAGAAAACCGATGGGTTTTCGAGAAAACCGAATGGTTTTCGTTTTTTTTAAATTTGTTTTGAATGTTTTTTGTTCAAATGCTCGGTTTTGAAACTCTTCGGTTTCTAACGATTTTCGAGCGGTTTTTGGCTCGATATTTTCGAATTTCCAATTTCGGTTTTCCATCGGTTTTTTCGGTTTCGGTTTTGTTAACCCTGAGTGCAGGTCCCTCCGGTCGGCACATAGTACATGCTTCTCCTCTCTCTCTCTCTCTCTCTCTCTCTCTCTCTGTGTGTGTGTGTACCCGGTGGGAAACTGGGAAGTGAAATCACAGGTGTTTGTGCTTTGCAACGTACGGTGGAATAAAAAAAGGAATCCACCGCTTGGTTATATATACATGTCACACGACGTTAGCTATATCTTAGTTTTACTAGTTATAGCTGTAGCTTTTCAGGCGTGCTTAGGATATTTGCAGGGTTTATCAAACCATTTTTGAACTGAAAATCAAGATCATAGCGGTACCGGTTTACCCAGGGGCGGAACTAGAGAAAAAATTATCGGGGTTCACCACTTCATCATATATATGATAACAACTTATTATTCTTACCATTTGCTTGTTATTTGCCTCCCGGTGTCACAAGATTTAGATCAAGGAGTTCACATATACTATATATATACAATAACATACACTACATATACTATATACATAGACTAACACACACTATTTTTTTTTTACCCGGTGTCCTGTGACACCCCCTAGCATGCACTACTTCCGCCCCTGGGTTTACCGTGAAAATTGAGCGAAAATCGTTAAAAACCGAAGCGTTTGAACAAAAAAATTCAAAACAAAATTTAAAAAAACGAAAACCGGTCGATTTTCTCGAAAAAACAGTTGGCGTCTCGAACCTTTTGGGCAGTCGGTTTCTTGAGCGATTTTCATCGGTTTTCTCGAAAAATCGCGTGGTTTTCATCAGTTTTCGAGCGGTTTTCATAAATTTTTTCAGATATTTCAAAAAAAAATTGAATTAAACCGGTTTAACGACTAGTTTAGGCTTTCGAACCGGTTCAATACTGTCGAAAACCGTGATTTTGAGCGGTTTTGTGAACTCTGTGTCACATGTGTGATTAAGCTATTAAAATATTAATGCCATGGATGTCAATAAGTGCCTGTTTGAGATGTGAAAATTTATACAGATTCATGTAATAATTAAATAGTTTCATATGACATTTCTTTTTGCACTCTAAATAAGTGTGATAAATGTTTATCCATCGCGCACCCCACATCCCCACACCCGGCATTTTTTAGCTATTACAAAAACTTCTTTCGCAAAGTCCTACATATTTCCTATAAAGTCCTACATTCAAACAAGGCCTAAGATCCAGCTTGGAATGCATAAATTTTTCAAAATCAATCGATTGATGTAGGAAACCTATCCCAGATGCTGTTAGAAATTGGCTCATAGATCTAATTTTTTTTAAAAAAAATTCAAAACATACATTATTTAGTATCATATTGTCTAATCAAGTGGAGGAAAGACAATTTATAAGGACATGTGACTTTCGACCATGCCACGTCATAGAGTATCTCCTGGCAGCTGGCACATTGAATGTACTATTTGTTTTGTTCAATCATGCTATTCATTATATTTAAATGTCAGTTTTAAATCGCTTTAATTGACATAATACCACCAGTAAGTAATTATTGTATTTAATTGCCATAACACCGTCAGTTACTATTAAATACTTTTCGCATTTAATTGACATTTACTAGTGAGTAACAGACGTGTGTCTATATAAAAATATGGAGACATTCAGGTCAGAAGACACCGAATTCATGCTCCATCATTCCTCTCCTCTCTGGATTGTTGTGCTGTGGTGTTGAGCAGCTGAACCTCGCTGGCCTTCCTCCTCGGCTGCGGGTACCACTCGGCCACGAGCCGGCCAGTTTTTGATAACCCGAGAAGATTAAATAAGTGGGACCTACGGCCTTCTGCTTAGGAAACAGCGCTACTCGGACATGAACCGGGAAACGCTGACAATGATCCCGAATACTAACAAGTCCTTTATGATCTTCTTACCTGCAGAAGTGTCTTTGACATGACAGGACGAGGTATTCAGATCTTAAAGCACTTGGGGGCTGCTGTGGGATGTCAAAGACCAGGGTCCCGCAGGGAAGCCCATAGCTAGCCCGTCCGTAAGCACGTACCGGGCCGTAATTTGGCAACACTACGAAGAGGATAAAGCCAGGGCCCAACTTCCCCTCCAAGGCAACAGTACGCCACCTCCCCGACGAAGCTTCGTCTCACGCCAGGACAACCCTGCATAAAGTAAAGCCTGTAGCCTGGTGCCTGCAGCCTGTGGCCACCCAACTTTGGCGAATCAGCAGGTGTGGGTCGGGAAAGTAGCAACCAAATCCCTTGGTGGCAGTCGAGTCCGGCAAATAGAGACAAATAGGCTACTCATGAGTCCATCTGGTCCAATGCCAGGTGGCGCCCCTTTGTAACATGCCCTCCTCCCAGTATATAAGGGGGGAGGGGACAACCCTGTAAAAGAGAGGAGAAAAGAAAAAGGAAACCAAAAACCAACAAGAACACAGTACTAGGGTATTATCTCCATCGAGAGAGCCCGAACCTATCTAAAAGATCGCCCTCGCATCCTGTGTTACCATCTAGCTTCGATCTCGCACGAATCCCCACGAATCACAAATCTCATTGCCGACAGCACCAACCGTCGACAAGCGGTATCTCCGAGCTGTTGCTGCAGAGATCACCTGCACGGGGGGGCAATCAGGTTTCTAGGCAATGTATCCGTGTGACCACTCTCTTCTTTCTCGACATCGACGGCTTCCATGACCACGTCTACACTACTTCTTGTTCTTCATCAATCCCAACTATAAGCCATCTGTGTGATCGATTAACTGTTATTATTTAATTCTGGAGTATATTTAGAAGTACAATGTGTTGCCTGCTGATTTATGTATGTCTAAGAGTCTTTTGTTATATTTACCTTAAAATAAAATCTAACGCAGAAATATTGCAGGTATTTCCAACACTACACTCTTGAGACAGTAGACTGGTACTGGTACTGGTGTTTTCTTTCCCTCCTTTGTCGGGGTTTGACTCTTCCGGAGACAGTAGACTGGTACTGGTACCTATTTCCCCAGACGAGGTACGTACCCATCGCCAGGTAGCCGGTAAGAAACAGTTTACAAGACGATCTACCGGTCCTAACCTAGTCCGAGCTACTGAGCCACATGTGACATGCCCCACTGGACACTGGTCCGTAGAACAAGCTGGCATAGGAAGGAATCCATAAAATATTGAGCGAGACTAAGGAACGACGTACTGTTCTTACGGTGTAGCCATGAAATTTATGTGCTGGTTTCATGAGTTTTAGTATTTAGTTTCATGAGTTTCATGTTTCATCAATTTTAGTACTAAGTTTCATGAGTTTTAGTGTAAAAATTTCACGAGTTTTATAAGTTTCAGTACTATACAGTTGCAACGGTATATCATTTAATAGTTTTTACTGTAAAATATTTACGTAGAGATGAACCAGCGTCGCACGATCACAGGCAAGAGTTGGCTGCCTTCTGACTTCTCACAGGCCGAGGCGAGGGAGCGTCTGACGCAATACAGAACGGTAACACGCTGGAATGCTGAACCGGGTGCTTCCGTGTGGCAATACGACACACATCCAAAACGGGCTCGCAGACGTCTCGAAAAAATAACTGGCACGCGGAGACGCATCATCAGAGGTTCAGAAGCCATTTCTAGGCTTTCCCAGTTGTCATGCAAGAAAAAAAAATGGTGCAGAGCCCAGTCAAAGGCCACGCCCATTCATCGAAGAGAGGAATGATCAATTGTATTGTTCATCACTATCCAGCTGAGTTAAAACCTGCATCATACAGTCTTTAAGTGGCTGTAATTTAAGCAGTTGCGTGTGAGCCGTTGGATCGATAAAAAACAGCTCAGGTTGACTCGAAAATACTGTAGCAAAATAGTACTGTAGCCGCCACTGTAGCAAACCGCTGTGGCAAATAGATTTTGACGATCTGAAGCATTCGCTTGCTCGATCGAAGATCCACACTTGTGAAGACTGTTTAAGTTGTAGTCCCCACGTGACTACGTTTGATCCCCCATCCCTTGAAACCTGCTCTTTTCCCCGGCATTTTCTCGTCTACACGCATGTAGCAGCACTGTGGGGCTAGCAGTACGTATGGTTGGTTCAAGTGTAACATTCACCCGGGTACGAATATTCGTATCATGCAGATGGGGGTTAAGGAGCGGCAATGATGCATATGCAGCTTCTGCGCGTCACCGTCGCGCCCTAATCCGCCAAAATGTGGGGCGAGCCCCCATGCTCGTGCATGATGTGGCGACGTAATTCCGTCGCGAGTTGCTGTCACCCGCATCGGATGCTGACTCGCGCTTGAAGCCGAAGCGGTTTTAGAACTTGCGTTCTACAGTTCATCCTGGGCTCCTGGCCCGGGCCGAACAACATGCAATCACGTCATCATTTATAATCTCTTACTCTCTCTGTTCTTTTTTACTTGTCCTTTTAGAGTCGGCATAGTTTTAATACACATATTAAACAGATTTTTTAATTATATATTATTAAAAATATAATAATATTAAGGAATTTTTTTTAATGAGAAATCTGGTGATAACACAGTGTAACAAATTATATTAGCTGTCAAAGTTTGAAAAGATTAACCACAACCATTCTGAAATGACCATCACGGGTCAGCTGTTAAACCTTCGCCTTTCGCATTATGCTGCGCTTTTTGTGGGACAGTTTGGGGAATGGAGGCAGGGTTCACAAAACCGACGAAAACCGCTCGAAAATCGCGGTTTTCGACCGTATCGAGCCGGTTCGAAATCCTAAACCGGTCGGTAAACCGATTCAATTAAAAAAATAATTCAAAAAAATCAAAAAATTTGAAAAAATTTATGCGATGTAAACCGATCGAAAACCGGTGAAAACCGAGCGATTTTTCGAAAAAACCGACGAAAATCGCTCCAAAAACCGATCGCCTAAAACGTTCAACTCGCCGATCGGTTTTTCGAGAAAACCGATCGGTTTTTCGAGAAAACCGATGGATTTTCGAGAAAACCGAATGGTTTTCGTTTTTTTAAAATTTGTTTTGAATGTTTTTTGTTCAAATGCTCGGTTTTGAAACTCTTCGGTTTCTAACGATTTTCGAGCGGTTTTTGGCTCGATATTTTCGAATTTCCAATTTCGGTTTTCCATCGGTTTTTTCGGTTTCGGTTTTGTTAACCCTGAATGGAGGTTCGAGTGTCTCACTCATGTTACAGCGTTGTTACTTGTTAGTGCTGCGTCTTGGGAACCTGATGATGCGATGAGGACTTTTTGATCGCCGGAATTTGTAAGGTAAACATGCAGCTTTTACTCAGATTATATTTGGGATGTTGCTGAAAAGATACGGGAGTACCTGGCATCGTTTTCATAGAGGTCCGGGAAAATGCCCTTTGAGCGTATAACCCACACCAATGCTTGCCCCGTGTAGCATGAAAGAGTAACCCTGCCTTGCTTAGAGGAGCTGTAGCCTTTTATGAGAGATTGTTTAGCAAAATACTAATTCCTCTCTGCAGTAAACCGTAAGAACACGTTCCACTCAGCTTTTAGCTTTTGCTGGTTATATGACTTATAGCTTATGTCTTAAGCCGCTTAAAAACTGATATGTTTAGGAGGTTTACTGACTTTTCAAAAGCTGAAGCTGGTTTTAAGCCCCAAACACGGCCTTAATATAGGGAATCATGTATTACCGAAAAATTGCCTCAACCAGACTGAATCGCTGAAACAATTGTACTAGTGTCTCGGCTTGCACGAAGAAAATCATATATTGCATTGCGAAAGATCTGCGCAGTAAATCCTTAAACATGGAGAAAAAGCTACCCCTAATACGCACAAAGCTGGCACTACTACCGATTGGACAAAATTGGCGCGGACGACATGGTATCAGTCAGCTCCTGCCCAAGGAGATGAGGAAGAAAGACGATTCTTACTCCCCTTGACGAATTAAACTGAATTCAGTGGACTAACTCAGTGGGCAGCAATGGCCTCTCCTGAGATGAGAGATACACCAAAGTTTCGATGCTTGCCATCTGCCTTGTTGATGAGCTTAAAACCTTTCGAAGGAAGCTGGTTTATGAGAAGAGTCTCCAGTTGGCATGCAACGCTCTTGCCAGGAACCAAAATGTATAATATCGTGGCATCCTGCATGCCTTCATTCGCTCTATGAGCACTAAGACGGCCCACAAGATCATCCGTCTGCAGGCAGAGTGGAGTCAATATTTTATGCCCCTCAGACTGAGTAGCATCAAAGAACTGAAGAATACAGGAATGTATGATCAAGAAGTACCTGTCCAACATACAGCTTGTTGTCACGTCTGATAATTATATAGATGCTGGATCTGCCAACAGTTGAAGGTGGAGGTTGCTCCCTAGCACCTACAGCAACACCAACCACTTCAACCAGTTCTGATATGCTTCTTTTGTTGTAGAGATCCAGCAGTTTCTTCTTGCATATTGTGGTAACAGTGCTCTTGACTTCCTTTTGCAGCAATCCAAAGGCACCAGATGGAAGTTCTAGTCCATTTATCAGAGAATCAGGCTTATCAACCAAGTCATTTGCAGTAGAGTTGGCAATGGAAGGCTTATATTGGACCATTGATGATGCCTGCTGGTTTCGGCTCATTGCCAAATATAGCTCCTCAGCCCTTCTAATTATCAAGTCAGGCATACCTTCCTTCCTGGCTGTTTGAAAAGCAAGGCTTTCTCTACAGATGCCATCCATTAATCTCCATGTTGGCTGAATGCACCCATCGACCACTTCCGTTCCCATAGCTTTGAAATCAGTACTGCTGAGTGACAGAGGCAGGTCAAAAATGCCATGCAAGTGAGTTGATATGATGCCTAAGCAGCCAACATAACCGAGTCTTTCAATAATGCTACCAGCTATACAGGTTCCTTTTGCAGTTTCTGTGCCCCTACATATTTCATCAATTAGAACAAGACTCCTAGCAGTAGCTCGGCTGACTAAAGATCGCATCTCTGACATTTCAATCTGAAAAGAACAGATAGTCAAAACAAAATATTTGGCATGTACACTAGAAGGTTTATTGTAGAAGTAAATAATGAAACACATTTTTCTATAATTAAGAATAAACAATCTCATGCACAGAGGGGAACCAAATGGGGCTAGTACCTCAACTAAATTCATACTAGAGGCAGAAAATGAAAAAAAATTACTTAGTGCAACATCACATATGTAACATACGATCTAATTAACATGCTTGGTGAACTATAATAAACCAAATTTGGTGGAAAAAGCAACTTGGTTGGAAGGATTTGATTGTTCAAACCATTATATAATTACTCAGGATTTGAACTTGCAGCAGTTAATATGAGGGCTGTGTTCTGCGAGATCTCGTACATTTACAGTTTAAGTAAAATCATGCATAGTTTTCAGCATGTCAAATTTGTCATGTGCTACTTAGCGGGGGAAGTTAAACATCAAAATAACTAGGATGATTATTTTACAATAGCAATAACATCAATCAATGAACTTTTAGCAGGTCAAATTCCATCATACAAAAAAGGATAATTGGATATATGCCACTACAGGAACCGCTTATTCGAGATTTGTCATCGTTCCTTTGCTTCTTCGAACGATGCCATTATGAAACCGTGCTTATTTGAAATATGCCACCGCTCGCATCCGGTCACGACACGTGTCCCGTCCGCGATGGCAAATCTCGAATAAGCGGTTCCTACAGTGGCAAATCTAGAAAAAAACTATCAGGACACAATGGTATTGGCACCTGTGTTATCGAAGAATGCAGCACTACAAATTATATGAAAAGAAATATGTAAAGCTACAAAACTGGCACCTGAAACGAACTTTTCCCATCAGCTGGGCTATCATAGGATTTCATATGCAGCATAATGGAGTCAAAATGTGGGATGACAGCTGAAGCAGCTGGCACCATCAATCCACATATTCCAAGCAACGCAGCAGCACAGACTGATCGCAACATACTGGATTTACCACCACCATTTGGGCCAGTCAGAATAAACAAAGAGTGCATGTGGACATCATTCAGTATTGCATTCCCTTGGTTAATATCAAGCCAGTAAGGAAAGAGTCCTAATAAATCCATTTCACTTGAGCTTTCCTCCACAAAGTAATCCTGCATAAATATGTTCTATATTTAAGCATAAGGAACATGTCATCTGGCAAATGTATAAACAGTAGATCATGGCTGGCGTCATCTATACGAAGGCTGGTTCACCTAAACTATGTTTAACTCTTATTCGTCAAGATTAAGCAAAACAGGTTGTACCTGAAAGTAGATGAGAATTGGGAGAAATGATGGATGATTAATGGGGAGCAAAGGCTCGAGTACAAATAAGCAATGGTGTCCCCAGGAATAGGAAAGCAATCCAATCAGGGGAATAGGAAAGCAATCCAATCAGGGGAGATCCTTGCCTAAGTTAACCAACTAACCAAAACAAGGAGTGGGCACACAAGGCAACATGCATGTGCAGCCGCACCTCCCTAAACCCAAAAGGGCTTACCAAAGATAGCAAGAACCCTGCCTAATATAGACCATGCTAACACGCCCCATGATCGATCGTCGACCACTGCGCACGCGTTGACCCAGTCCTGAATTCTGAAAATAGCGAGGAAGACAGCCCTTTGGTGAAGATGTCGGCGTACTGCGAAGATGTCGGAACATGCAGGACGCGGAGATCACCAATGGCAACACGCTCGCGGACGAAGTGGAGATCAATCTCAATGTGCCGTGCGTTGATGCTTTGAACCGGTTGGAGGACATGTAGACGGCAATCGATGTTGTCACAATACACCGGTGGCACGGCCGGCGGGGAGCACGAAGCTCCTGGAGGAGCTGGGCGCAACCATGTCGCCTCGGCGACTCCATTAGCCACTGCGCGATACTCAGCTTCAGCACTGGACCTTGATACGGTAGTCTGACGCTTGGAAGACCAGGAAATGAGATTGTCACCAAGAAACACAGCATAGCCCGAGGTGGACTTGCGCGTATCCGGACAGCCTGCCCAATCAGCATCAGTATACACCACAAGGTTGGTGCACGAGGAGGGTCGTAGCAGGAGGCCAAGCGAAGAGTCCGCGGACATAGCGAAGAATGCGGCTTGAGAGCCGCAAGGTGAGGCTCCGTGGATCATGCATGTGAAGACAAACTTCTTTGGACAGCATAGGCAATATCTGGCCTGGTGAAGGTGAGGTACTGCAGGGCACCAGCAAGACTGCGAAAATCCGAAGCATCAGCTACTGGGGCACCATCAGTGGCAGACACTTTGGGGTTAGTGTCTACCGGAGTGGAGCACGGCTTGCACTCTGCCATGCCTGCTTTCGGTCAAGAATCTCTAGCATGTCTCGCTTCCTGAGATAGAAGAAGGCCATCACCACAATGCTGAACATGCATACCAAGGAAATGATGTAATTCACCGAGGTCTTTCATAGCGAACTCCTGCTGCAAGGCTGAGGTGATCCGCTGGCGAAGACCGGTCGAGGAGGCAGTGAGGATGATGTCATCGACATAGAGAAGTAGGTAGGCCGTGTCGGAGTCATGCTGATAGATGAACAGTGAAGTATCCGACTTGGCCTCAACAAACCCAAGAGAGAGCAGGTATGTGGCAAAGCGACTGTACTAGGCACGAGGAGCCTGCCTGAGCCCATCTGAGGACTTGTTGAGCCTACAGACATAGTCGGGATGGACAGAATCCTCAAAACCAACGGGCTTGGTATGCTTGATCTCTGTCAGTGCCATGGAGAAACGCATTCTTCACATCAAGCCGGTGAACAGGCCATTGCCGTGAGAGAGCAGAGAGAGCACAAGATTTAATCGCCGCCGGTTTGACAACCGGCCGAAAGTCTCCATGAAGTCGACAGGCGTTGTGTGAATCCCGAAGAACCCAACGTGCCTTGTATCGTTCAGCAGTGCCGTCGGCGGAGAGCTTGTGCTTGAAGATCCACTTCGGTGACAACATTGGCCTGGGGGACGGGCACCAAGTCCTGTGTGATTCTTCAATAGAGCATCATATTCTTCCACCATGGCGGACCGCCAGCAGGATCGGTAAGACCCGTGATGCGTCTTTGGAACCAGGAGAGCAGTGCGTGGCGGTGAAGAGAGCGGGAACACGGAACCCGTGCTTGGCCCGAGTCGCCATGGAGTCTTTGGTTGGCAGCGGGAGAATGCGGTGGCGGCACCCTTAAGCGATGGTGCTTAGTCGCAGAGGCTGGCGCCGGTGTAGATCTTGGCGCAGGCGAGGCGGCGAGAAGACTTGCGTGACGACATGCTCCGGCGAAAACCAGTGGCGGGCGCGAGGGCCAGGCGACGAGGTGCCTTGGCCGGCACGGGGTGCAGGCGGGACGTAGCGCTCGGTGGAGGATGGTGAGGCCGTGGCCGCGCGTGGCGCAGGGGAGGAGGCCGTCGGGGAGGAGGCGTCCAGCTCACAGGTGCTAGGAGCACCGGGAGGGGTGCGAGGGGCACCAACAGCAGGTGTGGAGGCGCGGAAGATGTTCTCGCAGCAAAAACTTGTGCGGCGATCCAATAGGAGCGAGCACTGGCGTCAGATTCATCCAAAAACTCAAGGGTCGCAAGTGTGGAGGGGCCATCACGCTCAGCGAAAGGAAAGGCATTCTCATCAAAGATGACGTGCCGTGAGATGATTATCTGGTTGGAAGCCATGTCAAGGCAGCGGTATCCTTTGTGGTGAGCAGAGTAACCAAGGAAGGCACACAAGGCAGACCGAGGAGTGAGTTTGTGGGTGGCTGTGGCAGATAGGTTCGGATAGCATTTGCAGCCGAAGACTCGAAGGTGCGCATAAGCCGGTGGTGTGCCAAGGAGGGCAAGATGCGGCGTGGAGAAGCCAAGAGTCTTGGTAGGCAAAATGTTAATCAACGAAGTGGCTGTGGAGAGGGCCTCAACCCAGTAGGAGGGAGGCATGGAAGCCTGAAACAGCAGTGAGCGAACGACATTATTGATTGACCGAATGATGCGTTCAGCTTTACCATTTTGAGGCGAAGTGTAGGGGCAGGACATGCGAAGATGGATGCCCCGAGAGAGGAAGAACGTGCGGGCGCTGGAGTTGTCAAACTCGCGCGTTGTCCTAACTGGACCGACCTTCACAGGTGCGACAAAGCGTGTGGAGGCGTGGCGATGAACCCGGCAAGTGTTTTGAAAGTGTCGATTTGAGACGCAAAGGAAAAGTCCACAGGTAATGGAGTGCGATCATCAAGAATAACCAAATAATATTTATAACCCGAGACAACGACAACCGGTGATGTCCACGAGATCACAATGTATAAGATCAAACTTATTAGACGCGCGGACGATGAATTTGGAAAAGCTAGGCGAACATGTCGACCTAGTTGACAAGCATGACACAATTCGGAACAATCCTCTATGGAAAAAGAGACAATAGACGCAAGCTTGGACAAAGCTTCATGGCCGGGGTGACCGAGTCGCCGATGCCACAGTGGAGAGGAGCCCTTAGCAACTAGGGAGTGTGCTGGATCGAGACGCAGGGGATATAGCGGCCCGGAGCTATTGCACCTGACGATCATGTTCCTGGAGTTGAGATCCTTCACAGAACAACCAGCAGGGTCAAACTCAACAGAACAATTATTATCGGTAGTGAATTGACGAACAGAGATGAGATTCTTAATAATTTGAGGAGAAACCAAAATATTATTAAGACGCAAGGAATTAGGTAACTCTGTAGTGCCAGTGGCGGTGACAGGAATCATGGAGCCATTAATGGCAATAATAGATGAAGGAGCAGGATACCGCTGAGGAAAGGTTTGTGAAAGGAAGTGAGGGGTGGATGTCATGTGAGAGGAGGCACCTGAGTCGAAATACCACTCGCTTGACGAAGGCGGGTTCAGCGTTGCCGTGCTGAACGCGGAGGCAAGCGACTGTGCGTCCCAGGAAGGGAGTCCGGCCATGGGGTTGTAGGAGCCGGCCGGACCCCGTTAACCCGACCTCGAGGCGCCAGTGGAAGCGGCGAGGTGATGCAGTGCGGTATGTGTGGAGCATTTCTTCTTGGAGTGGTACAGCTTCTTGTTAGGCGACGAAGCGCTTCTTCTTCTTTGCGTGATCGCGGTATGGGCGCGGAAGGAAGGATGGCGGGCACGGACCACGGTGGATGGTGCGAATCAAGGATTGTAGGCGGTGGGCGGCCTGAAGAAGGGCGGTCTTAGTGCCCCGACTGCTTCTTCTTTGGGCCAAGACTCTTCTTCTTGGTATTTGTCTTCTTCAACTGCGTGGGGCGCCGTCGGCCCAGCGCCTGCCCGCGCTTCTGCGGCGATTGGATTGGGCCGGTGCGTTCAGCGCCCGGGCGGTGAGTGCGAGACTTGGTGGTGGCGGCGAGTGCAGCAGCCGGCGATGGCTGGCGGCTTCCCAAGGTGAGTTCCTCCAAGGACAGATCGTCCTTTGCCTCGAGGAAGGTGGGGAAGGGGCGGGCGCGCCGTAGCAGGGCACCGATGTGCGTGAAGCGCTCGTTGAGGCCACGAATCACGTTGAGGACGAGGGTGCGGTCGGTGACGACCTCTCCCAAAGCGGTAAGATCGTCGGCCATTTTCTTCAGACGGCGGCAGTACTCGGTGATTGAAAGATCGCCTTGCACGAAGTTGCGAAACTTCGTCTCGAGCTGGATCGACCGTGTCTCCCGATTGCCCAAGAACTGGGATTCGACGGCGAGCCAGCCGTCCCGGGCAGAGGCGCCCTGGAGGAGAGATGATCTCGGCTAGGTCGTCGGTGAGAGAGCCGAGGATCCAGGATCGACAACGCGATCCATCCGAGCCCGATCCGGCGAGGGACCGGGTGTTGATGAGGACGTGCGCTTGGAGGGAGAACTTGCCGAGGACCAGCAGGAACTGATCGCGCCAACGGTTGAAGTTGCTGGAGTCGACGTCGAGAACGATGTGGACGAGGCTCCGGATGTTGTTGACGGCGACGGCCTGGGCGTGAAGGTTCAGGAGGGCGGCGGCCTCCTGGAGCAGCAGCGCAGAGTGGAGGTCCGCCGGGCCTCCTGCAGGGGAGGCCGACCTGCCCGCAGAGGGTTCTCCCGAGCGAGGGTTGCGGCGGGCGGCGGCGCCGCTTCGCTCTCTGTCGAGGCGATGGCGGCGTCGCGAGCCTTGAGGCGTTAGCGGCCGCCTCTTCGGCTGGGCAAAGCGGCGAGAGCGCATCATAGGCCTCTGCCGTTCCTTAGCGGCGGCCAGCCTTCTTGGCCAGGCGTGCGGCGACCTCCTGCTTCTGGAGGTCGGATGGGGCCAACGGCGTCGCCGGCAGCGGCGGCAGCAGCGGCCAGCGTCCGATCGGCGGCCTCGGTGACGAGGCGCCGTAGAAAAGTGGCCGGTCATGGCGCGGCAGCAGAAGCCGTGGCGCAGGCCTTGACAAAGAAGCGGGCGAGTGCGGAAGCGAAAATCCGAGGTCAAGCTCGGACCTCTGATACCATGAAAGTAGATGAGAATTGGGAGAAATGATGGATGATTAATGGGGAGCAAAGGCTCGAGTACAAATAGGCAATGGTGTCCCCAGGAATAGGAAAGCAATCCAATCAGGGGAATAGGAAAGCAATCCAATCAGGGGAGATCCTTGCCTAAGTTAACCAACTAACCAAAACAAGGAGTGGGCACACAAGGCAACATGCATGTGCAGCCGCACCTCCCTAAACCCAAAAGGGGTTGCCAAAGATAGCAAGAACCCTGCCTAATATAGACCATGCTAACAGTACCTGACACTGACAATACTGCTACAGACAACACAAATTTGCAACTCAAATAACACAGAAGGAAACCTTGCTGGCTAGGGATATATACTCAAACTAGTGTAAATGCAATCCTAAGGACACAAGTTATTAACCAGTACGGGAAGTCTTGATTTAAGTAGGAAGACACATTACAATCATCCTGTCATAAGCAAACTGAAAACAGGGTGCAGGGGATCTGAAATTCTAAGTTTCTGATTGGAGGAGCATCATGCAAAGCTAAGTTGTTCCAACTGGACTAACATATGCATGCGTGAAAATGACACATGACTATTAAATCCACAAAATTCTTTCAAAGAATGCAGAAAGTTTTGGGTAACACGAGTAGTCAACAAATGCAAGCAACTTATTCAGCTTGTTTCAATGTAAGCAAAGAAAAAGGCATCATATCCTAATTCACCAGCTTTTTTTTTTGAGATAACTGTCCAGACTCAAAATATAATAAGATGATCGAAAAATAGTACCTTAGATAAGGGAGCTATAGTAGGAAGTACCCAATTCCTTCTTCTGCCCTCACTGCTCAAGATCCCAGAAAAATGCATCAAAACAGACCATTACACATACATGGATTACCAAAACAGCGATATTATGAGCATACAGAATTGGTAATATTACACTTCACAAAATGTCTATTGTACAAAAAACAAAGGTATAAAATATTAGCCAAAATCAATGTGAAATGGTTTGGCAATAGGTTCCAGATGCACACCAAATATCCAAGGTTCATGTCAGTGACATAATAACAAGTTAACTAGGTACCAGACCAGGCCTTTATGCAAAAGAACTGACCAGTTTAATTATTATCAAATTGTTTAAATTTGAGAAAACGGGGTAGCAAAGCCAACTTGTTTGCTGGAGCCACTTGGGTGCCAAAATTTTGAACATTGGTTAATTTACAGACTAGCAGAATAGCAAGAATGTATAAACTCTATCCAATGAATGTTGTAGGCTTATGAAAAGAGAAGCACGCATTACTCAATACAATGTCTCTATAAGCAAGGCCAAAAATAATCACCTAACATGACCAAAAAGTGCTTTTGTTATGATGAGCAATGTTGAGCAGAAGACAAGGATATTAATCTTGTCCTGCAATTCACTTGAAAGCCCTCTCAACAGCTCAAGAACTTTACGTTTTGCATCATCACAAGCTTCATGGTACCTGAAGAAACAAATATCAGCACAATTTCAGTCGAAGTTACTGCAAAAACAACTTAAGTGCTCTACTGTAATTGCTGTTCTAGAATGCATTAAAATTAGCCTATTTTAGGATGCATATACTATTGTTCAAACAAAATAGTACAGTGTGTCATAGTAATTTTATCAAAAGTAAAACAATACAAAAACATAATAACAGCAGGTGTCATAAAAATAATTGGCAAATGCAACATTTTCAACATATACATATTTCATAAACATGGAGTAGCATTTCCTAGGACCACTGCAAGGTTTCATTTTGTACTAATGTAGCAATTTCTGATAGTGAGCTAATTGTAGGATGTTTAACAAAGCAATTGAGTGTGGCTGCAAGAGCGGTGAAACATTTATTGAGTGAGTGCGCAAGATCAGCTAGTGGCTATCATCCACTGGGTCAGTACCTGGTTAAAGCATTCTCAACTTTGATTGTTGTAAACCATTCGTCCCCAACCTTTCTACCTTTTGAGTCAATCGCAGGCTTCAGTTGTTTTATCTGTTGTTCACCAGTCGTGTTAGCCCACACATTTGGTGTGAATCGCTTCCCTTTAAACCAAATAGCTTCGTGTTCTTTTGCATAACAGATTTCCCCTTTAGGACCTCCATTTGAGGACATCACAGAATTTATTCTTGAAATAATTGGCAGAAAATCTTCAATGACCTGAAAATCTTAATATACATTAGTATAATCCATGCCATAGGTGACATCTAAAGAAATGGAATGGTGAGAGTCCGATGTTGTCTCCTGGAAATATTGCAGTATTATATGGGGAAAAGTCCATATAACTTTGCGCGAAAGTCCGGCCAGCACCCTGAACTATGAAACCAGACATTTAACCCCTCGAAGGTTGCAATCTGGTTCAAATAACACCTTGACCCGGTTTCGCATAATGGTATTGCCCGTATGATGTGACGAGTGAGCGGTTTTGCAACGTAGAATGACACGTTGGCAAGTTTAGGTCAATGGCATGTGAGGCTCATAGGGGCTTCTCTTCCAAATCGAAATAGAGAAGGAGGAAGCTGCAGGGGCCAACAGTCATAGAAGGATGATTGGAAGTTCGGTGAGGGAGAAGCCCATGTGGGCCCCACCTATCATTGACCTAACTTGGTCAGGGTGTCATTCTACATGGCAAAACCGCCCACTCATTGCACCACACAGGCAATACCACTATGCGAAAATGGGCCAAGGTGTTATTTGAACCGGATTGCAAGATTTGGGGGGTCAAATGTCTAGTTTCATTGTTCGGGGTGTTGAATGGACTTTCGACCGAAGTTCAGGGTGTTATATGGACTTCATATTATATTTACATCCTATTTTGGAGACCAAAGCTTTAGTTATAGATTTACTGTTGATAACTTCAATCATAAATGTGTTGTGTTGTGAACACTGATAATTCCGGTAAATTAACTCACAACAATATTGCCATGCAAGTAAATTCTATAAATATAGACACCATTAAAGGCAAAGGAAACATTTTGACTTTTTTTTGTTGAATAAAGCCAAATTTATATCACTATTGCTCAAAACATACCGCTGTTGATAATGCCTCAGCAGCTATATCAACACTTGCAAACTCTTCTTCAGCATGGACCCTTTTCACACGTCCCTTCCAAGATGACTCCATATCATTAAAGAACTCCTTGGGAATATATTCGGATGAAGTTATTGCCTGGTCACTTTCACCACCTAAAGAAATCACTTCACCGATGCGTTTTGAAATAAAGCTACATTCATTCATCTGCAAAAAGAAAAGAGCTGCCCCAGATAAACAACAAAAGGAGGGGAAAAGGCTTTGCCAAATCAGTACCTGTAGAAAGAAAATGAGGCAGTGTTCCAAATAACGGCCATTAAGGCCTTGTAAACAGCCGTTAAAACGGTAAAGGTTCCCTGCCCATTACGATTATGGGCATTTCAAGGTTTGCCCATTTTATCGGGTCGTTTATTCAGTTTAGCGGCCGTTAACGTTTAATAGGCCCGTTTTATTGGGCTATTTATTTTGATAAAGTTGCAAGATTACTATATGACATAACATTATAACACACATGAGATGAATGCTAGCTTTTCTTTTCATTGCCACTTGAGTTGTTCATTCATTCAATTATAATTCTTTAATTAAATTCACATCATGCCATTTTTTCATGTCACCGATGTGAATAATTGTTGATAGCATGGTAGTTCCATTCTTATGCATGAAAGAAGATAAATTAGATGCTTATTTTTAGACAGGTGCACCACACGTATATAAAACAAGACTGATAGACAATGTTTTAGAGCAGTAACAGCGCTGCATCACGGATGATATGCCTTCATAAAAACTATAAACCGAACTTACTAGTATATCAGCTTCAACTTTCAAACCAGTAACCACCGAAGCAGGTTCAAGCAATTTGCTCAGGATAGCAGACAGCTCAGCATTTCTAGTCATGAACATGATCTCATCGAGGACATTTTTTATTCTAAAAAATTCGATGTGATTAACCTCTTTTGACTCAAGTAATTTCACAAGCTGCAAAATCAACATAGGTAGATAAATATAAGGTAAATAAATGAGATGAAGTATACAAAATAAAGTGAAAAGCTGCCACATGAGATTATTAACCAGGCAAGCATGGATGTGAAAAGGACAATGAAATGGATTAGAATGATGAATAACATATAAATTGATCAGCACCAACTAACAGAAGATATCAAATTTTCGAAAGACAAAGAAGAAACAACAACACCACCAAAGAACCTAGAATACTTCCTTTTGGATATCCTGTCTTTATACTCGCTATAAAATAACCGATGAACATAGACCCTAAAACTAAGCTGGTCTCAAGGACATTTTGCAGAGCTCCTGGAAATCTGTATTTCTCTACTAGAGCCAGTGTGGTTAGTTAGCAACAGTGACCATTCTGGGTAGTTGTTTCTAACATTCTTGAAAGACTATTTTTAATCAAAGAACTGGCCAGAAAGAATAAACATTGAATATTTTCAAAATATTTTTGAATTTTTCCCGTTTCTCCAAACAATATTGTCAAATGATGCATTTTACTTCATTGCAATTAAAAGTAGCTAAGAATCCTCAGTATTATTTGTAAAATCGGTTAGTGTAAATCAGGTACTTTGTACACGCATCTGGCAAATTGACTACTGTACATAGTTGCATGAAACCAAAGATATTGTGCACATGCTTGTTATGGCGTCGCTTAAGCGGTGAGGCGGCCAGAGGAGCTCCGCCACAGCCTCGCCTTGCCGGAGGGGCTTATGGCGTCCGCCATAAGGCCGTGGCGTCGCTATGGCGTCGCTGTGGCGGCGGAGGCGACGACTTGCTCTGAGGCGAGCGCCATAGGAGGAGGGGGAGCGGGAAACGGGAGGCAGGAGGGAAATAAAAAAACAAGGCAAACCCTGGAACCTCCAGTCCGCATCCAGTCGCCCCGCCTCTCCGCCTCCAGTCCGCCGCGCCGCCTCCCATCCTCCGCCGCGCCGCCTCCCCTCCGCCTCGCCTCCGCCTCCCCTCCGCCGCGCCAACTCCCCTCCGCCTCTAGTCCGCGCCGCCTCCATCCTCGCGCGCCGCCTCCCCTCCGCCGCGCCGCCTCCCCTCGGCCTGCCTCCCCTCCGCCGCGCCGCTTCCCCTGCGTCGCGACGCCTCCCCTCTGCCTCCAGGCGACACGCCTCCCCTCTGCCGGTTATTGGCAACACGCCTCCCCTCTGTCTCTGTTGCTTCTCCTCTGTTTTCCCCTTCTCTGTTTTGGCAACATTGTCTGATGTTTGGTTGTTGGTTCCATGTTATTGACGTGAACTATGTTGGTTATGTCGTGCTTGTTCAATGTTATGTTGCACATTGTTCATGTAATTCATAATTTCATATATTTAATTCTTAGTTTTTCACTTCATTGTTCTCCCATTTTCATGTAGCTTATTGCTTGGGAGAAGAGAAGAGACGAGAGATTATCAACACGGTATGTCACTCATTCCTTATTTACTCAATTAATTGGAATATGGATTGGTGTAATGTTTGTAACAAGCTACAAGTTGGAACTTGCAAGGGATATGTGTGCTATATGGGAGAAGAGCAATTGGAAAGAGGATGGGTGCTATATCAAGGTATGCATGTGCTACTAAATTGCTATTTAAGTTGTCGCCATACTAGGCTAGGATATGTGTATGGCGTCGCCTCGCCGCACGCCTTACCGCTTAAAAGTTGTGAAGGTAGTCAGTCGCCTCGCCTCGCCTTATCGCCGTAACAACCATGATTGTGCATTTTACGAAACATAAATTCACTTCTCTAGCATGAACATGCATCGAAGCAAATAAATCATAGGATAACTGATGGTGCAATCATTGCCATGTTTGCTCTAAAAATACAAGAAGCAACCTTTGCAGCTGATATGCAAGTAAATTCAGGAATTGAACAAGTTATGCTGCCCATAAGCCTGCAAGCCTCTGCAACAGTAAGATATACAAGGGTCATCATATAGCTATGGAAAGCTACAAGTTTTCAAGTTGAGCTAAAATTCTAACAATGTTATGGTATCACAAACAATACAATTTCCCGGGGAAAACTGGAAAAAAATCAAAAATATGAAATTGAAGCAGAGAAATTAACTATTGCATACTGCCAAATAGAAAGTACAATCAAAGCAATGGTGATATCAAACATGAAGCATCACTATGAATAAACAAGATAAATTGAAAGACGATAATTGCTTAAATAAGGGGATAATCATTTTGACCTTGTTAGGAAGCATATCAACACGAAAATAAGAGTGCATTTTTGGTCACTTATGAGAGCTCAACTAAAAGTAAAATGGCACAGCAGGAAGGCAGCTATCTTTGTTACTGTTGGCCAACCTCAAAAAAATAATGTTGCCAGTCAATGTCTATATATTTAGAACGCCACAATAAATAAGGTATAGATATCTGTGACAAGGAGTATAAAACCACATCATAGATACAAGATCAAAATCTGCAATTACAGAAATTATTTACAAAAAACCAGGCCAAATTGTTGTAATGCCTTCGACCAAGTTACACATATGAAAAAGTAACTTAGTATTGACTAACTCTAAACATATCCCAGCTATGCACCACCTGTGAAATAGTTCTCTAACACACCTATGCACAATATCATAGTATCTTTTGAGCCATAAAAATTAAACCATCACACTACGGTCAGAACAGAAGAGCGTGCAAAGTTTCATAAATCAAATTCAGCTGAAAGATGGCCCATTCCTTTTTCATCCCAGTGCAAACATTTAGTTACTGGCTAAGCAATGATAAATGTAGGCGTTTGTAAATCAAATAAATATTATCTTCCACATTGAGCTCAAAGTTCCAACTTCAGAAAATTGCAAGAAAATTGAATCTATCATGAAAAAATTATGAATGCAATGTTGAACAGATTTTACCTTGAACTGCAGATGCAACATCGAAAGGAGGAGGATTAAGAAGAAGATCTCTAATATACCTACATATCATAAGAAAAAGTTACTCTCAAGAACCAAACCAAAGCAAACACGTATAAGCAATAAGCAATGAATTACAAAGGTCATGCCCCAAAAGGAAAATTAGAGTACTCCATTTCATATAAATGCAGTCCCTTGTGCTACAAAATAATGCATGGTGTGGTGACAGTTTGAGTAAAAGAGCAGTTGCAAAGGACGATATGTGGAAATTCTTAAATGATGTCTCTCACCATAGTCACAGCTTTCAAATTTTACAAGGAACATTGGTGGTAGAATGAAACAACCCAAGGTGTCAATTAAGCAAATAATTTTATTAAGCAATTAAGCGGCAAGGTAATCAACAAATTTCTTTTGGCAAAGGTTATAAAATTGAATAGCCACAAGGTGTGAAAAACAGAATTTCATTTCAAACAAAATGTCCTGTGGTGATTCAGTAAATGGGGCAAAGGGTAGTTGGTAGTTTGACCACTGTAGCTTCTGTCAAGACCAAGCCACAGTCGAGCCAGCCCAATACATCCCCCTTGGCTTCACATCGACCGAGGCAAACATAGAGCACGGCCCCATTTCCTCCACTCCAACCGAACCGGCCAGTGCACAGCCACCATTTCTCATTCCCAAACCAAGAGCACGCCAGAGCAAACAAGCTTGGGAGGAGCTCCATCCAATGCAAAGAGAGGAGCCAGGAGGAGCTCCATCCGATTCATCACTCGGCAATCTTAACTCACATGTTCGAATTACGGGTATCCGTAGCATTTAAAGCCGAATAGTAAAGCCCGCACCTAGTAACTCAGTAAAAAGGCCAAAGGAGGGAGCTTGGTAATTTTGACCATTCCACAAGACCATCAAGCCAGCCACAGTAGGTGAAGCCCCCTCAGGAGCTCACTGTGGTCAAGGCAAAGCAGGGCGCCCATACCTTCATTTACAACCGAGGCAGCAAGCACTTTTCTCCCTTAGTTCAGAAGAGAGGCAAGCAAGCACTCCCATTTCTTTCGCAGCCAAACCGAGAGCTCAATCCCCTTTCCAAGAACCAAGAAATCGAGAGCCAGCCATCCACACTAGAGGCAAGAAACCAAGAACGAGAACCAGCCTCAGATCGAAGAGCAAGGAGCAAGAAGAGGAGGCCGAGCCGAAGCCAGGAGGAGCTCCAACAAGAGGCCACCCCAAGAGCCAAAAGAGGAGGCTGAACCGCAGCAAGGAGTTCCCCCAAGCAAGAAGATCCTCACCACCACCGGCCACCTCATCTTCCCCATCTTTGATCAGCCTCATCATCCCTGACCCACAACCATCAGGTGCACAATAGCCATAGTAATACTACGTATAGTGTGCTTAGATGGTAGATCGGGTAGAGCAATCAGTAGATTGGGAAAGGGAAGCAGTAGTGGTCTCGGTAGAGGGGAGCCTAGGGCTGCAGGGGCGTCCCGGTGTCTCCGGTGTCGTCACACGCAATTCACGTAGGTTAAATTGCCTAATATTGATCGTAGGAAAAATTTTACTTAAATTTTAAAAGCTGCGATTAAATAGGTAATAAATGTATAAAATTTGCAAATATTGTATTATTTAAATTGATGATTTAATTGCTGCTAAAACGGTGATTATTGGGGTCAAATTAGCGGGTTTTAGTTAAGGGGGCAGCACCCCTTTTATTGTCCTTAGTCATCCGTAGGAAATTTGGGCACCGTAAGGTTGTTATAAATTAATTGCAGTAGTTAATACTTCATATTTGTTAGGACGTGAACCGAACCAATCAGATCACCCACCCCAGTATTCAAGCGAGGCCGCACCTTTCAATTTTATACCAGGCAAGTTTCTTTTGATTAATTTTTATTAAATGTCTTTAAATGATTTCAGTATAATATCATATCATTCATTCATTGAACAATATATATTTAAATTGAAAATATTAAATCGAACATGGATGGATTATGGTCTGGTTGTTGAATTGAGGATTGGATAATTGAATGAATGTGAAAGTGATAACGGAAAGGATTTGGGAAAGTGATTGGTTGGTTGACTTGGGGAATTGGTATTTAGTTGTGGTGTATGATTATTTATTTGGCTAGAGGGCGACGATAAGAAGAATTGTCATGCCGGCGGGCCCTGTACATATGCTAAGGTCAAACAACTAACACCTGGGCAATGAGTCGTAAATTCAGTATCAACCATAGTGTGTGAAATCGGTCAGAAATGATTGTCCTATGAAGGTATTAGTCTCCACATTAGGTAAGAAATCTAGGGCGTACATCTGGGATATGCCAGTAGGCCCAGAGGTGCAGGCCAAAGTAGTGGCGGTATATTTGAAGCCATGGGTAGACTTACTGCCGACTTAAGGTCGGGGTACAACTGTTATCTGCGAGTGCGGAACAGCCTGGGATAGGTGTGTGGCGACCCGCATAATTAGCCTAGGGTAAATTACATGAATCTCGGCATAGGCGCACCCGACACTTTATCAGTTACTATACCGTGTTCAGAGTGTTGCAACAGAACAATAGTTAGAGACAATGAAAAATATATTACATTCAAAAGCCATGCAAGGTTACATATCCAGTACAATAATTATACATAAAAGTACAACAAAAATATATTACAACTCTATTTACCCCAATGACCGTCTAACACCAGAAGACAGTCTCCGAAGGCCCCTACTCCTCCTGGTGGTGGTAGTAGTAGTCGTCTGCCGATAGATCCTGGCCGTCCTGCGGATCACCCTCACTCTAGTACTCGTCGGTGGATCCATAAGGCTCACCTTCTAAGCAAGAATGAGTACAGAGTACTTAGCAAGCATTAGTAATGAATTCAATACATTAATTTTTCTCATTTTTCCATATAAGGTCATTTTCTCTCAAATTCTGATTTTTATTAAAAATATGTTTTTGATTTTGTTTAAGGGTTAGACATTTTAATTTAAAAAGACTACTAAAAGCATGAATTCATGATTTTAGACCTGCGCAGGTTTGTATCACTTTACCCATAGTGACCCCACAAGAGAGGATCCAGAATGTTTATCACTAATCCAGTAATTGTGATCTCCAACCCTGTTACTCGAGTGGGGGATCCTTGGAGATCCCAATACGCTCATAGGACAACCTTTTCTGACCGATTTCACACACTATGGCTAATATTGAAAATACAGCTCATTGCCCGAGTATTAGTTGTTTATCCTTATATTCTAGCTTATGTAGAGGACCCCATCGACCTTTATCCTTCTCATCGGCATCTTCTACCCACCATAATAATTTACGCCAAACCAACTATTAAGTCCTCAATCTCAACTTCTTCACAAAACCATCCACTTATCACTTTCTCAATTTCATACAACTTTCATTGCCTCAATTCAATTAATCAACTCATAAATCAACCGATTTCCAATTTAAGATTTCCAATTAACATATAGAGCTTTTGATACATGAATGATACTGATAAATATACTGAAATCAATTTTAGAAACATTTAATGAAAATTGATCAAAGGAAAGCTTGCCTGGAATAAAATTTGTAGGTATGGCCTCGCTCGAAAACAGGGATGAGTGGTCTGACTGATTTTGATTTGGTCATGACAATTAGAGTATTAACTACGGCAATTTATTCAACCCAATATGCTATGGTGTCCGACCTTCTACAGGCATCCAAAAGCACTAAAAAGGCGGGTGCTGCCTGTTAACTTAGACTTGTATAGGGTGCTATTTGCTATTTACCCTTTACTGTACATGTACATATTTTTGGCCCATTGGTCCAGTTGGAATGGCAAGCTACTATTCAAACATGGTATCAGAGCAGGTTGGTTGCAGCCCTAGCTAGGGTTTCCTCAGCCCAGCATTGTAGCCGCCACCGCCGCAGCCGCTCCTCGCCGGGCGACGCTATCTGCCGCTACCTCCTCCAATGCAAGACTCCTCCTCTTCTCTCTCTCGCTTTGGCCGAGCGACGCCTTCGAGTGGCGCTCGTCTCTCCCAAGCCGCTGGGCCCCGACGTTGTTGCCGTCCACCCCATCGCTTCCTCTCCAGGCCGCCTCAAGCGCCGCCGTTTTCCTCTCAGCGCCGCCTCCTCGCTTCGCCGAGGCCAAGGCCTCTCTGCAAGTGCGTCGTGGTAGCCGCAGCAGTATGTGATGACGACGAGGGCGCGATGGCGACATCGGTGGCCGGCGGCTGGCACTTCTTGCTGCGGACACAGCCGCCAATCAACCCACCGACCCTCCTCTCCAGGCTGCCTCTAGGAAGTAACTTCCAGCACCAAATGGCCATCACATCTCGTTCCTCGGGACCGATGCCTCTCCCGCCCGTTATGTTTGATGGGACCAACTTCCGGGAGTGGTCCACAATGCTCTGGGTCTCACTTGATAGCCATCATCTATGGGGTCACCTCACTGGAGCTCGTCCTCGCCCACCAGTTTTGGTCCGCCCAGTTCAGCCTGTGGTCGGGCCAGATGGTGCTCCAGTCCCTGCAGATGTTCTAGCAACATATGAGCAGGACACTAATCAGTATATCGCCGATCTGCAGACTCTCGAGGGCTGGCAGATGGATGAGGCTCGTGCTTTTGCTGTCATCTTAGGCAGCATGAAGGTTGAGCTTGCCATGGATTTGGCCGCTCTTCCTTCTTAGCTGATGTGGGAGCCTGCACAGGCTCAGTTTTAGCCGAGCAACGATGCTCTCTACACCTCTACACTGGAGCTGGCGAGCTCTCTTCGTCAGTCGGACTCCACCGTCGATGCCTTCTACCAGCACATTACCGACGTGTGGCGTCAGCTCTACTCCTTGGAGCCTCCCTTCAGTCCGACCTGCAACTGCTGTGGCCTTCATCGGGACCACAAGAGTGCTGTTCGCCTCTTTGAGTTCCTCCGCCGGCTTCGACCGGAATTTGAGTAGCTCCGTGCTCAGCAACTGGCCCGTTCGCCGCGACCGTCCCTGGTTGAGGTGCTCACCCTGGTCCGTACAGAGGAGACTCATCTTCGTGGCGTTCTCTCATCTTCCTCGTCTGTCCTGATCACTTCCATACCTCCTCCTGCGACTGCTCCTCTCCCAGCACCGGCAGGAGGCTCGGTTGCTGTGGCGAGCACCACTGGTGCAGTGGTTCGTTGTAACTACTGCAAGAAGACGGGCACACCATTGAGCAGTGCAGGAGGCGGCCTCAGAACCGCAAGGGTGGAGCTGGTACCTCTCGCCCACCTGACGCCCTCCTGACAGCCATACAGGATGTGACTCAGCGCCTTGAGCGCATGGAGCGCCGTCTGGGGGCGACTCCTTATCCAGGACCGTCTGTTGCTAGTCTTCCTTCAGGTATACACAGTTGCCCTGGATTCTTGACTCTGGGGCTTCTTTTCATATGACACCTTCGGCCCAATGAGTTCTTCAGCGATCCCTATGTCTGTCAAGACGGCTAATGGTACTTCCCTTTCAGTTGCTGGTCGGGGCACTCTCCACACTTCTTGTTTTCATGTTCCTTTGTTTCACATGTTCCTCGCCTCGATTTGCAACTGATTTCTGCTGGCCAGCTTGCTGACCTTGATTGTCGTATCATTCTTGAGGCTGACTCTTGTTCTATTCAGGATTGTCTCACCGGGACCCTGGTTGGTACTGACCATCGGGTCCGTGACTCTCAGCGTCTTTGGGAGCTTAACTGGCTTCGCCTTTCCTCCACTTCCGTCATGTCCACCTCCAGCAGCCAGTCGACTGCCGTCTCTGATGTCACTGGCCTCGCCACCCCTGCTTCCACCAGTTTTGCTCATTGGCATCATCGTTTAGGTCACATATGGGTCTCGTCTTTCTTTGTTAGTGAGTCGTGGTGTTCTTGGGAAGGTTTCTAGTGATACCTCCCTATCCTGTATGGGTTGTAAGCTTGGGAAGCAGCTACAGCCTTCGTTTCGAAAGGGGGTCATCGCTACTATGTGATCTTTATTGATGATTTCTCTCGTTACACTTGGATCTATTTTCTGACCTCCAGGCATCAGGTGTTGTCTGCCTACCAGGCCTTCGCTGCCATAGTCCGCACACAGTTTGACTTGCCTATTTGTGTCTTTCGAGCTAACTCTGCTGGCGAGTACCTATCCACCTCTCTTCGTCAGTATCTCCTCGAGCAAGGTACCCTTCCTCAGTACTCTTGTACTGGTGCTCACGCTCAGAATGGTGTCTTTGAGAGCAAGCATCATCACCTTCTTGAGACTGCTCGAGCGATGATGCTGGCTTCCTCTGTTCCGCCCCACTTCTAGGCTGAGGTTGTCTCTGCTGTTGTCTATCTTGTGAACATTCAACCTTCTACTGCTCTTCGGGGTGCCACCCCTGTTGAGTGTCTCTTTGGCAGGACTCCTCAGTACAGTCACCTTCGTGCGTTCGGGTGTGTAGTCTTTGTGCTTCTTCAACCTTGTGAGCGGACGAAGCTGACTGCTCAGTCTGTGGAGTGCGTTTTTCTTGGCTACGATGCTGAGCGCAAGGGTTATCGCTGTTGGAACCCTGTGGCTCGCAGGATCCGGGTCTCCCGAGATCTCACCTTTGATGAGTCTCGATCCTTCTTCACCTGTGATCCTTCCTCTAGCCCGCACTCTACTTCTGATTCACTCTCCTTCCTCACTCTACCTGATGCTTCCTCCTATCCACCACCACCCTCTCCTCCGTCCCTATCTTTACCTCCATCCTCGCCACCATCACCCTTACTTTCCATTCCCGTCCCTTCGTCCGTTGCTCCACCCTCTCTCTCGTCACCTCAGCAGCCTCCCTTTCCGCCGCCTCCTGTTCGTCTCCACTACACTTGTCGTCCAACTCCTCCCAGTTCCTCCTCCCTTCTAGGTCCAGCTCCTACTCCCACTTCAGAGTCCTCTCCCTCTGCCCCTACTTCAGAGTCTACCTCTCCTGCTCCTTCACCGCGGTATGCTCTTCGTGATCGGAGTACGATTCCTCGTCCCGATCGCTATGGTTTCGTTGCTCCTGCTACCGTTTCCTCTGAGCCTACTTCCTATCGCGATGCTGTCACTCATCCTGAGTGGCAATTCGCTATGGCTGAGGAGCTTGCTGCTCTAGAGTGCACTAGAACTTGGGGCCTTGCCCTTCTTCCCGCTTCTGTCACTCCATCACGTGCAAGTGGGTCTATAAGATCAAGACTCGCTCTGATGGCTCTATTGAGCGCTATAAGGTGTGTCTCGTTGCACGTGGTTTCCAGCAGGAGTATGGGCGTGACTATGAGACCTTCTCTCCTGTTGCTCACCGGACCACTGTGCACACACTTGTGGCATTTGCTTCTGTTCGCCGGTGGACCATCTCTCAGCTTGATGTGAAGAACGCCTTTCTTCACGGTGAGCTACGTGAGGTCTACATGCACCCACCTCCTGTCTATTCTGTACCAAATGGCCACGTGTGTCGCCTTCGTCGTTCTCTCTATGGGCTCAAGCAAGCCCCCCTGCCCATTGGCCCAGTTGGAATGGCAAGCTACTATTCTAACACTGCCCTCTTTATTAAAATTACTAATTTGACCCCAATTTTCATAAATTTAACAGCAATTACAACAGAAATTTAATTAGACAACATTTATAAACTTATACCCCTACTACTCATTTTATCGCAGCTTTAAGAATTTAAGTAAAATTTTTCTTACCATCAAAATACGGCGATTTAACCTACATGGATCGCACGGGAGGCGAAATTTTCTACTTTTCTCTCTTTTTCTTTTTCCTTCTTTTTCTCCTATTTTCTTTTCTCTTCTTCTCTTCTCTTTCTTTTCTCTTCTCCCCTTCTTTTCTTTTTCCTTTTTCCTCCTCCCTTTTTCTTTCCTTCTGGCCGACGCCTCCCCAGGCCTCTTCGATTTCTCCTCCCCTTGGCTCTTCCTCCTGGCGCTCCCTCTACCCTACTCGTGCGCCGCCTCCCACGCTGTCACCGGCCCAACCGCCGCCGCAGACGCCGCCATCGCCTCTCCGGCTCGACACCGCTCTCCCCTACAGCCTCTCGGTTCCCCCTCTTCTCCTTCCCTACTCGATTTCCCCCCTTCTCTACTCGACCCCCCCTTCCGGCAGCTCCCGCCGAACTCCTCCCCTGGCGCTCTCCTCTATTTCCCCCCTTCTCCTTCTCCCTCTCCGGCCACTACTCAGCTGACCACTACTCAGCCGCCGCCGCCTCCTCTACTGCCTGTTCCACTCCGGCCTCTCCCCCCTACTCCCTTCTCCTACTGACCAACTCCTCTAATGGTGCTCTACGGTGTTTTGCAAGATTTTACTGTTTTATTTCGCATTTTTGATTTGGCAAGGGATTTGAGTCACTGATGATTATGGGGTGAGAGATCCTAGGTTTTGGGAGGCGAGGTGTCGAGATCGACTAGGCCTGGACTCTGGTGAGAGCACGGGAGCGGCCAGGACACTCCTCGCGAGCCCCTAGTGAGACTCCCCTACTGAGACCAAGAACACTCCTTGATCCACCCCCCTAGCAACCTATAAGCAGTACTGTTGCTACTACTAGTGATGCTATACTAAGGTTGTGCACCTGATGGTTGGATCTAAGGGTTCGGTTGACGAAGAGGAAGAAGATTAGGTAGCCGATTCGGTTCTAGGCTCCTCTGAGTCTTCTTGCTCCTTGCTTGTGGGTTCTTTCTCCTGCTAATCTTCTGGCTCTTGCTTGTGGTCGGCTTCTGCTCCTTGCTTGTGGTGGCTCCTGGTTGTGGTTGGCTTCTACTTGGTTCTTGCTCTTGATGTTTGGCCTTCGGTTTGGAGTTCTCAGTTGCTCTTAGTTGCTTTGGAATGGAAAAGAGCTCTCTCGGTTGGGCTTCTCTTGCCTGGGAAAGAGGAAGTGTGGGCTGCTGCCTTTGCTTTCCTCGGTTGGGACTACAAAGAAAATATAGTGTTGGCTTGCTCCCTTGTTCTCGGCTGCAAATGGAGGCATGGCTCATGCCCTTGCTTCGGTGGCTAGGCTGCAAAGGGGGGTGTATCCACTGTGTTGGCCTTAATGGCTAGCTGGCTGGTCAATTTTACCGAGCTCCCCTCTTGGTTCAAAAATGCTATGGACACCCGCAGTCTAAACAGGAAAGTTAGGATTGCCGAGTGAAGAACCCAATATAGCGAGAGGTGCCGACCCGGCCCCAACAGGTCTGGTATCTCGGTGATCGATACCTCGCCTGCGAGTCTGACAACAACCTTACTCTAATTTTATTCGTTATATTCGCAGTTTGAATTTTATAAAAGCAAAATACGCTAATACTCTAATTAGTATCTAATACTATTATTTATCTAATTAATATCCTAGGGCATTTCAAGGTGTTCCCTCTTGAGTAACAGGGTTAGAGATCTAATACTGAATTAATGATAAACATTCTTAGGCCTCTCTTGTGGGGTCACTATAGGTAAAGTTATACAAACCTGTGCAGGGTTAAAATCATAAATTCATGCCAGCCTCTTGGATTGGAGACTACGAAAGCTAAGTCTGTCTCATATACAGTGTTAGTAGCCGCTTTCAGAAAATTTAAAATAAACAACCCTTAAAGAAAACCTATTTTCTGTAAAAAAAAACAGATTTTAAGGGAAGGTGAGTGGCAGTTGAACAGGAGAGAAAAATTCATATCATGCATTTGATATTAATGCTTGCTAAGTACGCATGTACTCACTTTACTTAAATCCCCCTTTGCTTAGAAGGTGAGCTCTGTGGTTTCATCACCAAGGCCTGAGTTGAGAGTTATACGCAAGATCAGGACCTGCAGGAGGACGTCTATTACTACTAAACCAGGAGGACTAGAGGGTTGGGTAGACGGTATTCTCATTTTGGATGGTCATCAGGGTGATGAGGCTGTTGTAATATATTTTTGTTGTACTTGGATTCTGTGTAAAATCATGTAATGGACATATAGCCCTGCGTGGCTTGGAATGTAATGTATTCCCTTTCTGTAGGGATGGCAATCGGGCGGGTTCGGGCGGGTAGACCTCCCGCAGACCCGAACCCGAAACCCGAAATTCATACCCGAACCCGAACCCGAAATTTCTCACGGGTACATACCCACGCCCATACCCGAACCCGATGGGTACCCGAACCCGAACGGGTACCCGAACCCGAAATTAAATTCACCTAATCACCTTGCAATTAAATTTTCAACCATCAATTGTCAATCAATTCATTTGTAATTTCTATGTTTAAAGGAAAAATATATGGTGTATATAATCATGAAAGTTACTGCATCTTACATCTCAAACGATGCTTGAAAATCTTGAATTAACTTTCCATTATTTTTAATTTATATTAATTAATTCGGGTACCCATGGGTACCCACGGTGCGCAGAACCCGAACCCGAACCCGAACCCAAACCCGAACCCGAAATTTGAAAACCGCGGGTCTGAAATCAAACCCATACCCGAACCCATCGGGTCGGGTACCCACGGATACCCGAACCCACGGGTAATTTTGCCATCCCTACCTTTCTGTCTCTAATTATCGTCTGTTGCAACACTCTGAACAAGATATAGTATCTGATAAAGTGTCGGGTGCGCCCGATATTTTGTTAGCTACTATGTCGAGATTCGTGTAATTAACTCGGTGTAATGACAGTGTTACTGTTATTACTTTGGGCTAATTATGCGGGTCGCCACAGTTCCCTTGATGACTAGCATGGAGAAACCCTCGAATAAGTAGAATTGTTATTAGCTAATGCCTAATAGATAATCCAATAAACATAAATAAAGAGAGATTGAATCCTCAAAATAGAAGAACTTTTGTCTTTCAGACGCTTATATATGCAGATTTGTGCAACAACTAAGCAAATATTATGCAGTTAATCCAACAAATAACAAAACTTACATTGATGGAAGCCCACCACAGTTTGGAGGGAGCACCATTTTTAGCAAACTGGGTATTCCCTCAGTTGGTATCACTCCTATCATAGCACATAGATTTCGGATATTAGATCCCTCCACTTTAGAAGGCTACTTTAAAAAGATCAACAATACCCAAGACAGGTGTTGCATACCAATTTGAGTAGCAGTTCCAAGATACAAAGGCTGAGGCCTCCCTTCCAATGAGACAGTGACATTGCGAAAAACTGTTTTCTCATCAAGCCCATATATTTCCCTTACCTGGACAAATTAAAGTTTTTGGCTGTTAGAAAGTAAGAACCAATGTCCAAGGCTCATTAAGAAGAATATAGAACAGTAAGAACTCTAGGAAAATCAGCAAAGCCAGTGCAACACTTCAAGACATGGATCATACATACGAAAATGCATGATGACCATGCATCATCAACAATCAGATACTAATAAAAAGATACAGACCTTGCATAAAAGTTCCTCAATAGGAGAACTGTCAAACCACTCAAAAGACTTTCCACTGCACTCTCCCCACAAGAGCCCTCCTTCGCCAAATTCCCCCCAGCGTGATGTCCCTACAACACGAGCAAATGACAGGAAATATCTTCAATAAACAGGTAGATTCAAAACCATACATAGATGTCAACTACACCAGTTCAATGAATAATTTAATGCAAAATATATCAGCGTGTTATCGTAAGGAGAGTTTTTTGCATCATACAGAGCAGTGATACAACAGGGAGATTTATTGGATTACAACATTTCTACCAAAATGGATGCCTCAATAAACGTAATAAAAGGAGTGAAAATCTAACTGGCTTTAAAACTATTGTTCAAGTAAGAAAGTGTCAAGCCGGCTAACTGTAAAAAAGGAAGAAGAAGATGCTATTAAACAATATCCGCAAATAATTAATCACCAAGATATTAATGAACATGGACAGTACAAATGTATCATACATGGTAAAAATCACAAGATCTGGCTACAGCCAAAGATTTTTCCGTAACAACTTCGAATTGAAAATTTTATCTATGATATTTTTAAACAGAAGATCGTGTTAACATCATAAATGACAATTTTCTGATTTCCAGGTTCCAGAATAGTTCTGTCCAGATCAAACACTATGACAACAAAAATATGAGAAAAACGGTTTGCTCTGGATTATAAATCCAAACCTGAAGAATTATTCCTCAAAGAGCTGTGAAGGTATAGATGATGATAACGACATATGCGAAGCTTAGTAACTACAGCTTCCTCTGTTAGGCCTTCCTCAGCTGAATAAGTTTTCATCGTTTCTAGCACTGAAATCAAGCAATAGCCTTTTGCAGAGCGTGAAATCCCTGATGAATGAGAACACCATGATGTACAATACTTCAGTGCTCCAATCACTACCCAGTGGCCTCACGAAATTAAGTATTTAGTTGGGGAATTCAAAAGTTAAGAACACACATTAATGATAGTATATTTTAAAACTTAAAAGCGTGACATAATGCCGCACACACAAACAAAAAATGTTCACAGCACCTTGAATATTATAGGTTTGTATATCATAATTTGTTACTTGAGCTCTCATCCAAGACAAGCATAAATATTTATAAGAAAAAGTGATACTACTTGAAGAGTATCTTTTCAAGATTTACAGGTAGTGATTATGATACTGTTCAACAAAAGAAATTAACATTCCATATCAGCTAATTGACTAGTCCATTAACCAACCAAACTTCATGCATGATGTCTTTCACCATCACACTTCAATGTGAAAATAATGTATACTAAGCTGCACAGTGAAATTTTATGGAACAAAATATGACCAGCTAATTAGCAGCGTAGTTACAACGGGACAGAGAACACAAAATATATACTTATCAAGAGTTTTGGAATAGAAATATGGAAGTACAAGTGTACGACTACAACGTACCAACTACAGGCATTGGATCAGGAAACTCAACATCATGGTCTACTTCAGCAAGACCAAATACATAAGGACTACCAGGATGCGCATGGCTGTAACAAAAGGCAAAAGTTTAAGATTATGAACTGAAGTCATTACCAGAACCTTCAAATTTTAAAAGCAATGGCAGTTCCTACTGTTAGATCCCAATTGTTAGTACAGTTGCAAGCAGAAACAGATGCAACAAGGACAAGAATTACATCACTAAATTAGAAAGCAATACATAAATGTACATGTAGCATCAAGTATCAGAGAAGTTATGATAAAACATCTCAGTAAACATTGTAACTGTGAGCGAAGAGATAAAATAGATTTCGTTAACTATGCAAAAGACTCCAATTGAAGAACTAATGCACAGAATAATCAATCAGCATTGTAAAATAGTAACCTTCCAAAGATCACCCACAGCCCCCATAAATAGCAAAGTTCTTAGCGAAACTAAACTAAATTATATCATTATGCAATTACCCAGAAATAAATCGACCTTTCCGAGCACGGGCTTGAGTTGGGCCTTGAATTTCCTCAACTATGCACTGCAAAGCAATAATAACAAACAGCAATAATGTACAATGCCACTAAAAAATGCTAGTGTCATGAAGTTGACCAGCTAAATGCAACCACACATGCCTAAAGCGATAGACAAATCAATGGTCAAAATCTGCAACATATTGTTAAAAGATTACAAAGCATGGCCTGGTACTGCTCATAATTGAACAAATTGTGAGCATCACATCACACTTGACTAATGTCACCAATCAACTTCTCAAAGATAAAAGCAAGCCAAATACACAATTCGTTAGCTTTATGTCACTCCACACAAATTAAGTTGGTTTAAGAAAATCAAACAAGTTTGCTTGGCGTATAATCATGTGAGCAACTCATGTGCAAAAGCTCATTTTGCTCATCTCACCAGAAATTTCTGTCACGCCCGATCAATTTCAGGTTAGCAAGGGGGTGCAACCAATGAAGAAACAGACAAGTCATAACATCATAAGATGCTGCATCATGTGGACACCAGTAAATCACCTAAACAGACAAGTAATAACATCCTTCAACTGTTCAACAAACACTCATTCTTACCCCCATTCAGGCTTGATGCAAGGATGACGAGTGCAACACCCACTTCCCACTACAACTCCAAATAAGTATTATGACATTTCTTGTAGTTCATTAAACTTATGGCTTATAGGAACAGTTATTTTAGACCTTGTAGTTGCATACATATTCGTATTTTCCAGAACCAAATGGTTTGAATGAATGCAATGCGTCGAGCAAATTAGTAATGAATTAAAATATTACCACAGAATAGCCACACCGAGTCAAATCATCCAATGTTTGCCGCAAATTCTGCAAGAAAACTTGCTCATTAAGGTATGAATTAAATATAAACCATATTAACTCAAAGTTTGCAAGGGAACTTGCTCTTATGTCATACTATTCTCAACAGAACATTAAGATATGAATTAAATATGAACCATATTAACTTCAAGTCTCTGGAGATCTGTTAGCTCGAGTAGGAGTAGATATGACCCATTTTTTAGGGCGAGATATGAGCAATATTGATGAGCATAGAATATTCCAGATAGATGGGAAATAAGTGACTAATACAAGAAATATGTTATTCAAGATCGTTATGCTTACCTGGCAAAAAAATGGAGGCAACTTCCAATGCAATTCTAAAACTTAAATCATAAATGAAAAAAAAAACAGTAGTAGGTGTCACATAGTTTAATAAAGATGTGAGGCTCTTCAAAAAATATAAATAGAATGTAACAACATCTGCTTTCTCTAAAAAAGGTTTCATGTTCTCCAATTCCATCATGACACTTCCCTGCATACTGATGCAAGAATTTGATGATTCTCTAAGAAAATCCTAATTACAAAGGATAAACAATGCTATGTAACAGCATACCATGACTGGACATCCAGCTTTTGGAATACTGTCAGAACGCAAGCCTCCGAAAGGATTTAAGCCTGCATACTCTACAAGAATACATGCATCAAACCCAACGGCTTCATAGAAGTCTCCTACCTGCATAAACAAAACATCAGATTCCATAAATGGTCAACATGCTTAAATGAATTTCTGAGCTTGGTTGGGAGAGGAGAATCAGAAGACATTGCAGAGAGATATGATACATCTGAATACTATTCTTAATAAAATGCTGAAAGTGAATCCAGCTAGGTAAGTGGGTATGTAGTGAAACAAATAGAGCGTTCTTGTTTTATGCATTACTCCTTACAAACTGAACACCGAAGACAAGTGCAAAAGGCACATCATCACATATCATAGAGATCTTAAGGTATAAGGAAATTATGGTTTTGATAACTTAGGTTTCTTCCCTATGCCGGGAAACTCTATGGAGAATCGCTTCAGATTTCCCCAACAAAAATGATTATGTGCATTTAATAAGAGAATAGAATAATAGCATACTCTGCAAAGTAGAACCTCACGAGGAAACTTCGATTTGAATTGCAACATTTCCGTGTTCAGGCTTCCATCCTTCAAGCTGCAAAGAATCATACCAACATCTGTGTTAACGATAACAAAGCAAATGCCAAGAAAATGAGCTCAACATCCTCAAATTCACGAAAGCAAAAATAGCATAAGAAAGAAAAGGTTACATTTAATGGAAGGAAAAATATCCATTGAAGAAAGGTACTATTAAGAAGGTGGTACAAAATAAAAAATTTCTCGGTACTGGCCAGATTGGTTTGTCTCAAAGTACAATTATTAAATATGTTTTGAAAAAAGAAATTATACTATGATTGCTTGTACATGTCTCCAATAACTACTAATTAGGGCAAAGGGTAGGTAACGTGCAAATTGTAAGATAAATAAGAGAACTAAAAAAACAGAAAAATGCATTCAAAGCTCCACTTTAGAATATTAACAACTCAAGCAATGCACATGACTTGAAAACTAGTATAAACATCGTGCTAACCTTACAATAAAAAAAGGAAAATGTTAAAGAAAACTAGCAACCGTAAACTGTTCGACAAAATGACCATTGCATAATTATGTTAAGCATGTAGCAAGCATCTGCTTGACTGCTTCACCTTCCATTTCTTAAAGCTGGGTCCAAGCCTAATATATTCGAATACACAAGTCTCTGGGTCAATTGCCTGGATGATGGTTTCCTGCACCTCTCCATTTTCTGAAAACATTAAATAGCACAACAGCAATAACATTACAGAAGCATCAGCATTTGTACATGGGAGAGAAAAATGCATCAGAATCAGAGACGACAACTGTTTGCAAGCACCTCTTTCCACCAAAGAATATGTGACAGCATGCCTTCATTGCAGAGATCCCCCTGTTTGTTCACCTTCCTAGACACCATCGAAATGCCTCGTGAGACCTTCCTTGGTTTAGACCAAGACCTCCTATTGAATAGCCTGGAGTATAGACAGCCATCGATATTACGCAAGCAGTCTAAATAGGCCAGATTATATCCAACGTTGATCAAAAGGCAAGTCAAGCACTTCATTCTTCAGGAAAATGGGTTCAGGCACATGGTGCAACAAGTTTTAAATGTATCAAGTTTCTTTCATAATTCCACTTTGTGTGTATGTCAAGTGCCAGCATTTGTTCAGCAGGAATTAATCCAACCTATATAGGTTGCCATCTATCTGTATTGGTGAATCATATTATAAAATGGCATTATCTTGCCAGACTGAATTTTCAAGACATAAGTATTCAACATTACTTCACTCGCTGGTTTCATCCCCAATAATAACTCGAGTGCAGTGCAGTGCGCACTACCAGTTGCATATCTGCATGCATTTAGTGGATAGTTGGATACTACATGAGCATCATCTTCTTATGACCTTCTGTTGGCTGTTCATAATTTCAGCGGTGCATTTTAACTTGATTTCTTCATTCTAATTAAATTTTGCCACATTAACTTTAAACGCATGTAGCATATCTACAGAATAGCATTCATATACTAGAGAGAGATTGAACGATGTATACATGTTAACCAACCATTTAGGGGTCCTGCATACAACACAAGACAGCCTAGTTAATGAGTTTTGGAATAGCGCTAGTGAATTCATTTATGACCAATCATGTTCTACTGCACGTTCGTGTGTACATCCAACGATACCAACATGATCACTACTACTCTGCTGCTCTGCATTATCTAGCTTCAGGTTAATAGCAGTAGATGGTAGTAGTATTCATGTGTATTCATCGAGAGTTTCAGGCCGTTTCGGATCATAGAAGCAGTGATCAAGTTAGTTCTCACGGATTTTCAGAATTTATCCCACCGCGGTGCCGCACTCTACAAAATTCGCACCAATGCCGCCCGATTTTGTGCTCCATGCTCCACAATATCCACACCAAAACCCCCCAAAACCAAACAAACCCCCACACGGCACAAAACACGCGGCGGAAGGAGACTAGAAACGCAGCAAACACACAAGGGGGAAGGAATCTCACAGCATGGGAAGCGGGCAGTGCCGCGGCCGGCGGCGCCGGAGGAGCGAGTCGGCGAGGGGGAGCCACCGCGGAGTGGCGGCCACGAGTGAGCTCGCGAGCAGCCGCTGCATGGCGACGGCGCCGCCGCGCGAGGGGGGGAGCTAGGGTTTTTTGCGGCCTCTCCTGTTCGGGGTCGCCGCTTCCGCCGCAACGGGAATGGGAAGGCGCCGCGTGGGGAAGTGATGGGGGAGTGGGGGGGCGGAGCCGCGGAGCCGCGGAGGAGGAAGTGAGGTTTTGGGATGTCGGGGGCCTCGGGGCGCGAGCAGCAGCCCGGAGGCGGTGTGGTGCGCGCGCTTCCTGGTGGAATTTTTTGTTATTTAATATTTATTTTAAAATTTTTTTTCAAATCTAATCGATGGAAACACAAAATTGCAAAAATAGGCACCCGTCGCCCTAATATGGGGCGATCGCCCCATATTGGGGCGATAGGTACCTAGATGTAAAAAAAAGCACTTGTAAAAATGAACACATGAAGGAGTAGATTTACCAACATATTTTGCATCCAGGTACCTATCGCCCCAATATGGGGCGATCGCCCCATATTGGGGCGACGGGTGCCTATTTTTGCAATTTTGTGTTTCCATCGATTAGATTTGAAAAAATGATTTAAAATAAATATTAAATAAAAATAGATTCCTTCTGGTGCGTCTGACGGATGGGCCGCACGGGCTCACGGGCTCACGGTTCCTGGGCCCAGGCAGCCTTTCACTGTTCTGAGTTCTGGGACTTGTGCCGACCGAAGTAATCTCAAGTTCTCAACTCTCGAGACAATTGTGGTTTTAAACTTTTATCGTTTACCGTGTTCTCGTGTTAGGGGCCGTTTTAGCTCGTCTAATTTGGGATGTAAAATAAACATCTCAGTTTATTTTTAGTACTATATATACATTAATTTTATTTTATATGCAAAGAGTAAAAAAAAGAGAAAAGAGCCGGCTCTTATGAAAGAGTCATCATCTCATGGAAAACAAGATAGATTACTTATGCACAAGAGAGAAGATATAGTTATTGCATAGTATCTGAAACAACCATTAGAGATAACTATCAAATTTACTCATGCAACTACGCGGCTAGATATTATAATACAATTATCTTTGATATATAACTATATTTTATATAATTTAAATTATCTATATTTGGTTAATCTACACCGTTATAATCTAGCCTGGCATGAGATTGTTGCAACGATTGTCCGACGGCGCGACGGACATAAGCATCTCCACTCACAGATTGGCGAGCACATTTCATCGCACAGCCATCTCTGGCATCTTGCCCTCTATTTCAATGATGAGCCTTTTGTCGTCGGCCAAGAGGACCTTGTAGCCGTCTTTGGACTAGGAATATTCCGGCAGCTTATCATATATGTCAGCAACTTTGGTGCCGACGGCATCAGGTAGGAGCAGTAGGCCGACAAGTGGTGGCCACGAGATGGTTCTCCTTGACGCCGTTGTCCTCGCGGTTGATTTGCGACCTGTAATCGCATATCACAGTGGCAATGTGCTAAATCATGATGCTCTGGACGGTGCTCTCGTGCGCGATGGCCTAGTAGAAATTATCCAGCATGCCGTTCTTCTCCAACATGTACTCGTCGCTCTGGATTCAAGTCAGCCCAATTTTCAGGAATCAGTAGATTGCGCGCTTCACCGCGACCAGCAGCTTGTAGTGACCCATCATCCTGGTCCGAATCAAGAAGCCCACGATCCATTTGGGGAGTGGCACGCGCCAAACACAACGCATCTCCTTCTCATAGCGGAAGCAGGCAGGCAGCGCACCTGCTGATATATGATCCAAATTAAAAAGGCCGAATCTAGCGAAGCGTAGCGGAGACTCGTCGTAGGGAGGTTTGGGCGGGAGCGAAGCGGGGTCCAGATTGGCCCATCAAGCCGCCCCGCTGGGGACGCCCGGCGGTGTGGGGGGGCGGAGCCCCACGCGGTACGGATTGTTATGGATTTGTTTCCAAGTAGGACTTAGGTCGCCACCATATATACCTTCTTGTAAGCCGCAGAAAAGGGATAAGAGATATTGTAATCCCTGCATTTTGTAACACTCAATAAAATAGTGAGATTTTGCCAGTTGACGCTTATGGTTTTTTCCCTCAAGGGTTTTCCATGCTAAATCTTCTTGTTCCTCTTTTCGTTTTGATCTACTTCGTGCTTTTTGTGCTCGTTGATTCTAACAACACCAACCGCGCGAATCCAGACGCAGCAACCAACCGATCTAGCCAATTAAGAATTATGTATTTGGTATAGACTTTTTCTTTTAATCTAAACTGTTATAACTTGAGTTCGCTATATAGACGTTTAGATGTTTTATTTTAAATAACAATATATAATAGCTACTATAGTTCAGGTTTGTTAAGATCCACTAGATTAAGAGCCAGATATTTTGTTTTTGTGAGAATTTTTAGTATATTTCTACTTTTAACAAAAGATTTGATGGCAGTTGTAATTAGCGTCCGCCAAATTAAAGGCCAGATATTTTGCTTTTCGGTGAGAATTTCTAGCATATGTCTCTTTTTTCCTTAGCGACTCTCATGAGCTTTTAAGATATAATAGATTATTGTACAAGCTAGTTTTATTGTTTACTCTATATGATATAGACGAGAGATGGAGGGGCAGTTTGGGCGGGAAGCCCCCCAAACGGCACAACTGTGCATCCACTGCTGCTCGAAGCTACAACCGAAGCGGGCTTCACAACTACAGCCACGCGAGACGCGCTTTTCGGCTGTGGCTTCAGCGATTCGCCCTCCTGCCCTTGTCCTCCTCGCTCCGCACCCGGGGCCCTCCTCCCTTGCTCACCTCCGCCCCACTCGATGCTTCGTCCTCCTGGCCTTGTCCTACTCGCTCCGCATCCGACTGCTTCCTCCCCAGCTCGCCTTTGCCCCACTCAGCGCTTCGCCCTCCTAGCCTCATCCTCCTTGCGTCCAGCGCCCTCCTCCTCGCAGTCGTCGCCCTCCTCCTCGCAGTCGTCGCCCTCCGCACAGCCGTTGCCTCCTCACCCTCCACCTTGCCCTCCTCGTGCTCCGCCCTTCACCCCGGCTCTTCGCTCCTTCCGTTCCTCTCAAAAAGCCAACAAAAAGCTACAGGGGGTTTGCCAAACGACCCAAAAAGAAAAGCAACCAGCCTCAGCTGCTTTACAGTCCAGCAAACTAAAAGCAGCTTTTCAACTCAGCTGCAGCCCCTAAACAGGCCCGGAGTAAGTAGTGGGCTTTGTTATTGTATTTACTCATAAATATAAGAGTATTTCATATCCCAATGAAAATTAGTATGGTATTATCTCTGTATCCCTAATAAATATGTGCATGTACTTTATATTCTCTACATATATGCATTGAATATAATATTGAGTGATAATAATTAGAGATAATCTAATCATTTTTAATATATTCTTAGTCTATGTGCTAATAAAAATATAATTTATAAACTTAGACAGAGGAAGTACATAATTTTGTGCCAAGGTAAAATTCGTTTTTGGTTGAGTAATTGGTATTTCACGGCATAGCCAAATTTTGGCGAGAAAATGAATTTGGATGCCCACTGAAGAAAGAATCTTGCCAAAAAAAAGGTCGGGCATGCTAAATCCAATGAACCGCAACCAAGTTTCGAGTTGGACAATAAAATAAGAGATTAACAAGTGAAGAGCTACTAACAAATGATCATATATTTGGAAATGAATGGTCCCAAGTTCCCAACCCTTGCAAATATCCTTCTAAATAATTTCAGCAAGCAATACTATCATACTAGCATATGGATCCTGCAGCATATTGCATCCCAGTATCCCACAACAACTCAGTGCCCAGCTACACAAAGCCCTCTGCTAGTCTGCTACGGCCTACCGGACATATACTCAACTCAAATTGGCCCTTGAAATGCTTCTGTAGCTTGCAATCGCTGCAAAAACCAAATGCTAGCACTGGGGATGAACTGAGCATCTCGACAAGACGAGGTAACACACCATCAACCCCTTGCTGCTGCTAGATAAGGTGGAAATTGACCGTCTTTCTTGTGCAAAGCCAGCTAATTTTGTTACAGCAAAATGGCCGTGCTTTTTTACACCTTGATTAACTACCACCTGCTCAAAGCACCCTGCCGTCCATCCCATCAAGAAGACCAGACCACATCCCTTTCACCGGCGGCAGCTGCGCCACGAACGCCTGCCATGGAGGATATCCGACGCCGCTGCCTCGGACGCGCCCGTCCATTCGCAGCGAGAGGTACCTACAAGAGTGGGCGTCCAGCTAGCATAAGAGAGAGCAATTCGGTTCGACAAGCCGCAAGGCTGAAAGCTTCAGGTAAATGTTCAGACGAGTTCATAGCAGTGCTACTCACACAGGGGAATCGAGTGGCACATTGGCCAGCTTCTTCTGCTCATCTAACCATCTGCAAGAGGTGTGCAGGTAACAATCAGCATAAGACAATTTGCATTTATTTTTTGCTTCATATGAATAACTTCACCACAAAAATTAGCATCGGGGTGATAAGCTCAGCTCGGATTGTGTCATACTTGGCCCATTCAGAAGTGTAGACTGGCGTGAGCTGCCATAGCCTCTGGCTCTTCTTGCCAACCTCCCCCTCCTCCTCCTCCTCGCTCTCGTCGAACTGCAGCGCCGGCGTGCTCCCGTCCGTCGGGAAGGGCACCATTAGCACGCCCCTCTCCATGAGCTCCTTCAAGAACGGCTTGCTCCGGCGGAATGACTCGGAAACGAACTCGGCGGGGCCAGCCACGATGACGAGCCGCGCGCTGCCCCTCAGCTCGCTCAGGGGCACGACCCTGCTGCCCTCGCCGACGCGGAGCTTGAGCCTGGACAGGTTCTCCTCCCGCGTGAGCCTGGCCACCTGGGCGTTCTCGGCCTTGCTCTCGCGCGAGTAGAGGAACGCGAAGAGCGAGACCGCCGCGACGTCAATGCCCAGGCCCTTGAGGATGTCCGCCGCGCCGGCCGCCCTCGCGGGGCCCGCCAGCGCCGGGATGAGCTGCGTGAGCGCGATTAGGCCACCGAGCGCCCCGCTGGCCATGAACGCGAGGTAGAAGAACATCCGCACCGAGCGGAAGGGGGACAGGACCTCACTCCTTATCTTTGCCATGGAGCTGCAAGAACGAGGCGCTTCGCCGGATGATGAAAATGGCCAGAGCCCGGAATTGTTAGATTCCCAAAACAGAAAGAAGAATCAGAGGGGGTGGCTACCTTACCTCGTTGGCCGGAGTGGTCGGAGGAGGAGATGGCTTGTTTGCAGCGGAGCAGCGGACGCCGCGGCGTGCTCTGCTACAGGAAGAGGATGCCGATGGCTTCCGATAAATTGGCGGTACGACGAGGAGAGGAGCGGAGAGGGAGACAGCGGGAGGGGAGGGGAGAGGCGGCACCGCCATCTTGGAACTGCAGGTTTGCTCGCCTCGCCGGCCTGCAGAAGTGCGGACCAGAGCTTCTCGCTTACTGCTTCCTAATTTCCTATGGAGGGTAGGATTTTTCTTTTCCTTTGCTTTTTTTTCCGTCTTGCTTTTTTCTCACTGCCACCTGATTTGTGGCGGCAATCGCAACAGCAAGGGAGGCAGAGAGAGGCCCTGCTTGGCTGACGCGTCCACTCTCCCGTACCACACTATGGGCTAAGTTTAGGCTTCCTGTGCCTTTTTTTTTTTTGCCTCTGGCTTGCTGAAATCCAACTCCAAATATTTGTTTGTATTTGAGTTCTGGAAGTAGACCATGCAATTATCCACAGGAAACCAAAAAACTGCTTGCAGAAAGATTATGGCTATAATGTCTGAAAAACTGAAAAGGTGATGTAGTGACCTATTCACTCTGTATTCAGATGTTTACGAAGTCTACTCTCTGCAGGAAATCTCCAGCTTCTTCAGCTGCTCCTCAAGCATTGGATGGCAGTCCTTGAACGATAACGTTTCCAGGGAGATTGGCAAGCCCTTTGGTGGACCGACTGGATCTTTGAACAGTTGAATATCCGCAGGAATTGGAGGGTGGACAAGGTGTGCAATTCTTCAGGGAGTGACAGAAGATTCGCACAGTCCCGAAACAAGAGCTCTTGCACTGACGGAAAGCAGTGCGACAGCTTATTTTGGGCACCTTCAACAACCAATGAGTCGGTTGACAGGTAGATGACAAGAGTTCTAGGAGAAGGTAATGGGCTTCTCATCATCAGCCTAAGAAGAGATGTGCTACTGATGGTTAGGCACTCTAGTTTTGGCATTCCTTGGCCTTCACCAATGTCAAGAAACATCGGCCGATCAAGGTCTGTCAATCTAGGACAGTTCACAACATGCAAATTGATGAGTGATGATAGGCAATGCAGCCCACCCATGGATTGCAGGCTATTGCAGTCGTCGACATACATCCCGAGGAGTGATCGCAGCTGAGAGACTATCTCTGATGGAACGGAGAGTAAACTTGGACAGTTGAATACTACCAAGGTTGTGAGAGAAGGCAGATTATGCAAGCAGTTTGGAATTGATTCATCAACATAGCCACATGACTTCAGAAGCAAACTCTCCATAGATGGTGGTAAGGTCAATGTCCTTGTGGGTGGAAGCTCTGGGCAATTATGTACTTCCAATATGTGAAGAAAGGAGAAGTCTTGAAATCTTTCCACAGGGAGTAATGCAAGTTTTGCACAATTCATAATAGTTATTTCATTGATTTTCTGCAATCTCTGTGTCTGTAAGCACTCCCCGAGATTCATCAAGTTTGTGTTGGAATTACTCCTTGCTCAAGAAAGTTTTTGGTCGACGCCATAGCCATCGCGTCGTTTTTCCATTCATTTATAGACTCAAAGTACATGCAAAAGGATAAGCACTAGCCAAATCACTTGGCAGCACTCACGGCACGATTTCATGATCCAAAAAATCATGCCACTACTAAAGACCATACGACCACTAATCAAGGAACCACTAATGACCATGCACACTAATCAAGGGACTAATAACCACATGTGGCTAGCGAAATCACACGCTACCATTTTAACATGCAGTTTCCATGCATGAGCCCATATTCCTTTGCTACGAAAATCACTTCCGTGTGTATTGTGGCTCATGCATCTCCACACCACACGTTCACATGTAGTTACATCTCCTGATCGTGTCTATCTCCTATGCACTTCACACACGTATGCACTTACCGTATCACACGGCATGGTCTCGCACCGTGCGTACGTGCCGGCTCAAGGCAATAGCAGCTCACTAGTCTCACACGTTTTGCTGCTATGCACTTGATCTGCCGCTGCGCATTATTTCTAGTTACACATGCAAAATAAATAAACGTGCAAAGGCTAATGACAAGATTATGATTATATCTAACAGTTTGTGCATCGCACGATGCGCAATTTCCTAAGGGAAGAAGGGAGGCTGGTTACTTGCATAAGGTGAAAGCAGTTTGAGAGAATGAGCCCATGCAAGCAACAAAGAGTTCCAGCTTGCAACCAAGATGGTGTTTTGATGCCACCGTACTACTTCAGTTTCAAACTCTCGAGGTTGGGATGAGGCTGAAGTAACTCGATTGTGTTGCCTTCCGTGGAACTTTCATCATTTTTAAAATCTTCATCACCATATTCACTTGAAGATCATTCCAAAATTAACTGCCGTAGGTGTTCTTTTGTGTTCATCCTGGCCTCTGCAGCAGCATCCTTCGTAAGTTCTCCTGCACCTTGGTCAAGCTGGTCATGACCGTGCTCCAAGGCTTTGCGCTAATGTCGGAGCTCAGCATCCTGCCGACAGTCGAGCTTGTGGGCAATCTTCTTGCTAATGATCACCAACTCAGGATGGACTGCAGGGTCCTCATCACCGAATGCATATTGATTGAAGAGCTCCCAATACGCCTCATCCGGTAAGCCATTCAGACATACCAGCTCCGCCGCTCCGGCTGCATCGGCAACCTTGCAAGAGCGACTGGTCACCAAGATGACGCTTCCAGGATGCCCATACTTCAGTGGCGCAAAGAGCGTTTGCCACTTGTGTATCCTCACACCAGGCATTATCAAGGACAAGAAGGAACCTCTTGGACTTGACCAAATCCTTGACAATGCCGTGAAGCGAGTCCAAATTGGTCAGACCAGCCGGTTGCGCCGCCGCCCCCTTGGTCGCCGACTCTTTGATCTCCTTCGTCGCCCGTGCCACGTCCATCCATTCCGGCAGGCAGACCCACATCCTCAAGTGGAAGTGGCCTTGCACCCTCTGATCGTTGTACACCACCTGCGCCGGAGTAGTCTTCCCTACGCCGCTGATGCCAAGAACGGCCAAGACTGCCACGGCCTCGCGGTTCTTCCGCCGCTTCGAATTGCTGCCGTCGCCGCGGGATTTATAAACCTGGTCTGAATTCAGAAGTAGCGGACCACCTCCTCCCGCTCCTTATCCCTGCCAAGAACAACGGGCCTCCCGACGAACGAGCTTGTCTCCCGGAACGCGCGCCGCGGAGACACCGGCTTGCCGGGCGCGTCCAGTGCTGCGATGGCACGCTCCAGCTCGGCGGACAGGTACTCGAGCCGAGCGCTCGCGCTTCTCGCCCTATCCGCCGTGCCGGTGATAAGTTCGCGCAAGAAACTGTGCACGGAAGGGAAGAGCCGCTCGCTTGCCTGCATCTCGTGGGCGGCGAGCTCGTCCGTAAGGTCTTCGGCGTCGTAGGCGGCGTCCTTGAGCCGGGCGAGGAGATCGGCCACTCCGGGGTGGGCGAACCGCCACTGCTCGGCTCGCTTAACCAGCGCGTGCACGCGGGAGAGCGCGGAGCGCAGCCGGTCTATGTCGTCGCCGAGGCCGACGTGGGCGGCCCACGCTTCGGCGGTGGCCGACATGCCGGTGGTCAGGAGCCAATCCATGGCAGCAACTAGTCAACTAGGACTATTTGCACAGATTATTAGATGGAGTGAGAGGAGAAAATGGAAAGCGACAGACACGAACACCGCAACAACACTCCGATATCTCCTCCTATCCGGAACTGCGGAGGTCGGTGTTGGAAAGAACACAAAGTACGTAAAGGAGCCTTGGACGAAAACATCCTAGATGTATATCTGTATAAGGAAAACAATCTGCTTGCCATATGAATCGAGTACGAGTAAATATATTAATCGGCTAGGTATTCTACTATATAAGTAGAGATCTTATACTTATTTTGTAAGAAATTTTCCAAAGCACCGCACCGCATCGACGCGTTCCTTCGCCTGACCGATCGCGATCGAAAGGATGGTGCGGCCGAGCCGGAGGACGAGCAAGGGGAAGCAGCACATCGAGATCCGCCCCATCGAGAATGACGAGCGCCGGCAGGTCACCTTCTCCAAGCGCCGCTCCGGGCTCTTCAAGAAGGCCTCCGAGCTCTCCACGCTCTGTGGCGCCCGCCTCGCCATCGTCGCCTTCTCCAAAGCCGGCAACGCGTTCGCCTTCGGCTGCCCCTCCGTCGACACCGTTCTCCGCCGCTACGTCGACGATGCTCCTTTTTACGACGACGACTTTGTTGACGACCATGAGACGTTGGCGGGGCTGAGGCGGGCGGTGGAGGAGACCCGTGAGCAGGCGGCGGCAGAGAAGGCACGGTTGGAAGCGGTCAATGAGAAGGTACTGCAGGCGATGGCGGGGAGGCGGTTCTGGTGGGAGGCGGACGTGGAGGCGCTTGGGGAGGCAGAGATGCCGGAGTTCGCCATGGCGCTTGAGCGCCTCAAGGACAACATCCGACGCCGCGCCGACACGCTGCTCTCTGATCCGTCACGTTGGTAATAATAGGGTCTGCAGGCATAGATATGTGCTCCTTTTAATCGTAGGTGCTATTAGGTTAATGCTTGCTTAATTATCTTACTAATTGGTAGTGGTTTAGTTCTTCCATTTGCTGTGTTCTAGCGACCAGCTGCCGTAAGAATTGCCGTGAGTTCGTCGGTTGCTTCTTCTACCGTGTATAATTGCTAGCTCTGCCATTTGGTTACTGTCTATGCAAGATCGTTTTTCTTCTGCATTCTTTCATTATGTAAATCCCTGCCATGTTCGACAAGACTTTATCTGGATGAATCAGATCGAGGTCGCGGCCGAAGAGAAACGCCCGATGCACGAGCTTGTCACCCGGACGGGGCTTGTCGTTGGCCGCGTCGGCCGCGACCTCGTACTCGGGGTGATGGTACGCCACACGGGGGGATCGGGGGTGATGGTACACCAGCCGCACGCTGGGCGCCTTCGTGCCGCGAGCGAGCTCGCCGACGGCTTGCAAGAGCTGCTTGGCTCCCGCCGCGTCCACGAGGTTGTGGCAGATCTAGATGTCGAACACACAGCCTCCGCACTATTAGAGATAATCTTGTTGGTTGTTTTAGGAAAGCATTTGTTGAATCCAAGTACAATAGGAGTCTCTGCATTTGGATCGGTTCTTGAGGTCTTGTGAATGAGTTAGAAGTTGAGAACTAGCCTTTATAAGTAGGACTCGTGGTTTGTAATAGAAACTTGAGTTGAGAAGAGAATCAATAAAGGACACAAAGAGCCCATAGCTCAGTTCGTTGAAAATAGCTGCTCTCTTGCGTTGAGTTTTTTTTTTCTTCAATTATTTCAATAATTGGTAGGTTTTAATTTTGTGTTGCGCTTGCTCCGGGGAGAGGCCATTACTACTGCACCTTGGGGTAGGGTGTTGAGAAGCTCCTGGTGACGCATGCTTGGAAAGTCCCTGCAGGTTGCGTGCGGCTGTAGAGCAGAAGAGGACAAAACACGTATGAGGAGTACCTCTCGTGAGTCCCAGGCGTTGGTAGCATTAGAATGTATCCAGACGCAAGGATAAGGAAGAGAGGAGAGAGAAAAGAGTAAAGGAGAGATAAGATGGAGAAAGAAAATTAAAAGAAAATAAAAAGGAGATGTTGCACGGAGATGATTCGTCGAGCAGTGCTGCTGCGAGTAGCGACATCAGCGACGTCATTTAGGCTGGCGGTGAGAAGTCACATGATGGCACACACGTGATGGAGGTCACGAACCACAGTGTGAGGCCGTGTCCGTGGAGGCGGCGGTGTGAGACCACCATGGAGGTGAGTCGGTGTGACGGTGACAACAACAACGGTGCAATACTGCTACAAGGAGAAGTTGGTGTGATGCCAATGACGACGACGATGCGAGGCCGCTACAACAATGATGGTGGTGCGATGCTGCTGCAAGGTGAAGTCAGTGTGAGACCGATGACAAAAACGGTGAGAGACCGCTAGCTACAAGGCGACGGTGGTGTGAAACCGTTAGAGAATGTGCACAAACGGTGGTATGAAACTACCAAAAGATGATTATGTGTGAAGCCAACGGCAATGGTATGAGGCTATTGTCGTAAGAAAATTTAGCGTGAAGAACAATGAGTAAGAGTCGATGTTATAAGATTAAGGGGTAAATGTTAGAGATAATCTTGTTTTAGGAAAGCATTTGTTGAATTTGAGTAGAACCGGAGTTCTGAATTCAGATGAATTCTTGAGGCCATGTGAATACCAGTCGGAAATTGAGAACTAGCCTTTATAAGTATGAGGTTTGGTGGTTTGTAATGGAAACTTGAGCTGAGAAGAGAATCAATAAAAGACAGTCCATAGCTCAGTTAGTTGGAAATAGTTGTTGTCTTCAGAAGGTTGTGTGTTCGAAGTCTTCGCAATTGTAAATTTTGCGTCGAGTTTTTTTTTTTTCAATTGTTCCAACAAGCACCTCAACCTCGTCACCTTCATGTGCCATCGTCGATGAATGTCACATAGTACAAAAACACAAGCTGTTAAATAAGCACCGCCATTTTTTCAAGCCTAACAAACACAAGTCCATGCATCCATTCGCCCCTGCCTTACCTAAACGTAGAGTAGTGGCCGGTCGACGACGACGACGAAGTTGCTCGTCGGAGAAAGGGATCAGCGGGGACAGCGTGTCGCTGAACTCCTCCAGCGCGACGTCGGCATCAACCTCGATAGAGACCCCTTCCCCGGTGCAGTCAATATTACAAATGGTTTTACAAATCGTCAATAATGACTCGTGTAGATATTACATGCGGTTTTACTTACGGTTTTAAACTAAAATCGTCTGTGATATGTACAAATCACAGACGGTTCTGACCGCAAACCGTGTGAGATACGAATTGAGACTATATAAATAGACCGAGATTCATCATGCAGACCTTAGCACCTCACATACCTTAGCACCCATGCATTTCGCCTCCCCCAAACCCTAGCCCCTGGCGTCCTCCTCCTTGATGACCTCCTCCCCAGCGACCTCCTCCTCAACGACCTCCCTCTCACCAACGTCCTCCCCGGCATCCTCCCCCTCCTCCTTGGTGATCCCCTGTGTCCTTATCCTGTGATTTGTATGGATGATTGGTAAAATAGTAAATAAAGTACCTAGGATATGAATGCATAGTTTAGTTTATCCTTCAATATTGTCGATCTCTACCTAGGGCATGCATGCATAGTTTAGTGAATCCTATGTTACTTTGGGTAGTGCTTCTATACTTTTCATCTTTACATAAGGCATGGATGCATATTTTAGTTTATCTGCAACTTTGATGCTGCTAGAACATTCATGTGGTTTGTAATATACAAGAATATTGAAATTATCATTGCCACTACTTTGAACACTTCAAACATCCCTAGTAGTAAATTTCTTGTTAATCTATTTTATGCAAAACATTAAAATTCTCATTGCCACTACTTTGATCAGTCGATTATTCTGATATATGAGAACATCATTTTGTTTCTGATATATGAGAACATCATTTTGTTTCTAATCTAAATTAATTGACAAGATTGAAATCTGATTTGGTAAACTACACGATATGGAAAAACTGTTAGGAGCTAAACAAAAACTTGGGGTGGAGATCGAACAACTGAAGGGCAAGTCTGAATTAACAGAAAAGGTTTATGAGATGAAACAAGAACCGAAAGACATAGATAGCAAATTGCACGATATTGAATCTCTTAACACGACACTCATCATTAAGGACCGCAGGGCAAATGCAGCGCTCGAAGAAACCAAAGCTGAGCTTACAGAGCTAATATAAAGGTTTCTAGTATTTAATTCGATGTGGTTACTGATAATATACTAAGACACCATTTTCACAACAACATGATCGCTTTTGTAGAGATTAAGAGATATGACTGGAGATCAGTCGGTTATTGATGTCAAATAAATGGGCATTGAACTATAGTTGTGGAACTTTAGATAGAACCGAAAAGCCCATGTTATGGAAGCTATGGCACATATGATGGCAGATATGAAAAAACCCTAAGGTCTTCGATCTTGTCTTAAACTATGAAATAATGTGGTTTCTCAATGTACGCTTGTTGATATTTTGTGGTATCATATTTTGCTAATGTATTATCACCTGATATTATCCTTAATATTTTGCTCATCTTGAATCCAATGATTGAATGGTATCTTGCTTATTGGAACCAAATATTTTTCCTACCTCCCTCACCAGAACTTCTATCATTTAGTATCTGTTATTCGAAATTTTGTTTTTCTTAGATATTTTTGCAACGACATTATAAGGCACAACCATTTATATATTTTATAATTGAATATCTAAACATCCTAGATACATTGAGATAACAATTTGTCTGATTAGGATCGTCTTAAAATATGAAGTTTCGTAGAACTTTCATTACCTTTCTTATTATAATATTGATGGATTCTAAGGCAAAATTCATTTTATTTCACAGTTCGTCCTGAAAGTTGTCATGCTCTGATTTATCGCTTCCACTTCACCCCCATCCCCGGACGAGAATACCACAGGTAACCTATTTTCACTCTGGTATTATGCAAGAACAGGACCACTCATCCGCGAACGAGAATACCATAGGCAGTCTATTTTCACTCTGGTGTTCTTGCACTAGACCAGAATGAAAATAGGCTGCCTATGGTATTCTCGTCCGGGGATGAGAATGAAAATAGGCTGCCTATCAGAGCATAAAGTGGAAGCAATAAATCATGAAATGGATTTTGCCTATGAAACCATCAATATTATAATAAAAAAAAGATGAAAGCACTACAAATATTCATATTTTAAGATGGTCTTGTTCAGATAAGATGTTGCCTCGATGCATCTATGATGTTTACATATTCAATTACAAAATCTATAATTGGTTGTGCCTTTTAAATATCATTGCAGAAATATCTAGGCAGAACAAAATTTTGAACAACAGATACTAATGATAGAAGTTCTACTGGGGGTGTAGGGAAAAATGGGGATCACAGACCGTTCTATATAAAAACCGTCTGTGATATTCATTTATCATTGAGATGTTATGGTATCACAGACGATTTTTAACTAGAACAGTCTGTGATATGAAAAATCACAAACGGTTTGAAAATCGTCTGTAATATGCCATTATATCACTGATACATGGTTATAGACGATTCAAAAAACCGTCTGTGATATTTTGTATGTTAATGCTGTGCTCTTGAGCCTGAAAATGGCACACTTGTATGTTAGATTAATCTTATTGCTTAGTAATTTGTTAAATATTAAGTTTGTTTGGGCTACCCATGGCAAGTGTGTTTTGTTAGCATGTTAGTTTGGGGTGTGAATTACAAGCTGGGTTGTTCGCACATGTTTGTTAGTTTGATTGGTTTCGCATGCATGCAGTTATCGGTGTTGTGTAAAATGGATTGGCAGTAGGCCATCGTGGTGTGCGTGTTTGCCTTTATAAAGCATTGTTAGCGCTTGTATTTTAGGAGAGAATTGAACAACAGATAATAGAGTGAAAAGAAAACATTGCAACTAGTTAGCGCAGCAAAAAAAAATTTCTTTCGTCTTTTTATATTATGTGTTCATCTTCTATGGTGAAACATGTATGAGTTCTCTCGAGGGGATAGACCAACATTCTAGTCGTATTATGCATGTACTAATGTGCATGCATGAGAGCGAGGCCGATAAGTCTGGCTACGTTGTGAAGACCTCAGGTCCATAAGCAGGGGCAAACAAATCTAGGGGTACCGTGTGTGTCACACCACCACCAAAAATTTTAAAAACGCTACAATATCACATCTTCAATTAGATAAATTTGTTGATTTAATTGGTTTTGATTTTAATTACTTAGGATTTTTAAGACCTTAGAACTACTTGTATGGTGCTTTTAGTAAATTTAAAATATACGTGTTAAATTTATGCTATTAGAAAATCATTGTCTAAGATTATAAAGTCGTACATGTAAAATGTGCATTATCATATAAATTTTTTCAGCTCCGCCACCACCCTTGGCAACTTGGCTGGTATGATCTGACCATTCAGCCTTTGTGACTGCGTGAGTCGCCATAATTACTAACACGAATAGTTTGGTCGCTACATGCGGTGTTGAATCTTGGAAGACCAGATCGTGTTCGTGGCACCCGTTCTTTCTTAGTGAGACCGTATCGCGTATGTTAACATCATCGGCATGCCTCTCACCAGGGTTCACATTTTTGTTTCAAACTTAGATTTTGAGGTCCCGGTGGTATCGAATTTTGCAAAAAACCGCTCGAAATAGAAAGTCGAACGTATTTGAATTATAGTAAAATGCGCTAGCAAATTTCGTGAAAAATGATCGAAAATCGCTCGGTTTGGAGCGAAATTCAAACGCCTTTTTTTTTGCCGAAAACCGCTGAAAAGTTGTGAAAATGGAAAAAAAAATGTACAAAAAATACGATAAAACTCCGGCATGATCTTTCCAAAATATGAAAAAAAATTTGACATGACCTTTGCTATATTTTAGACAATTGCAAATTGTAAAGTTGGCATTTAGCAATAATATGTGAACAGATAATCTTGCATTTTAATACTATTCACATATCAATCCAACAACAAAAATAGGCATTCACATACTGACATACCAGTACCATTCACATATCAACACCATTTATATTTCAATACATTTCATTTGAACTTTTGAAGTAGGCATAGCTTCATCGTTTTTCCAATATTTGACCTACATGAACGGAATGTTAGTAAAACAATTGAGTTGCAATGTAATGAAACATAGAAATGAAACAAAATTTTGGCATGATTTTTGCTATATTTTAGAGTATCTGAAGTTGTAAAGTAGGCATTTAACAATAATATGTCAGCAAATAACCTTCACTTCAATACCATTCACATATCAATTCAGTAAGTGCAAAAAATAGGCATCCACATATCAATCCATTAAATGCAAAAATAGTCATTCACATATCACATTTTGATACCTTTCATTTGAAGGTGTAAACTAGGCATATTTTCTTTGTCCTTCGCACACAAATTGAAGTGAAGGTTATTTGTTGAATCAAGAATCAAGGCTTTAGTTGTAGCCACGATTAATGCAGTTAAGTGCGCGTTATTCGGTTGCAGTTACGTGAGATATTTTGTAAGCTATAAGTACCCCCCGGATAAATTGATAAGAGGTTGCGCGAACATAAGTGAAGACACACTATACCTTCTTGTAAAAGATCACGTGTGAACACATTGATAATAGTAATAGCAAAATTACTGGAGTAGGGTTACAGTAAGTGGTCCGAACCAGTATAAAAACTCTTGTCCTCTCTCCGAGTATCCTGTGTCTCATGACCATTCTTCAGACGCAAACCCTTCGCCGGAAAAGGGGCTTATGTTGATCCCCCATTTAACAAGTAAGCTCGGCGGGGATCCATCTCCCAAACATCGACAATATCGGTTACTTAAGGATTTACAGCATGCTACTAATAAATTGCTATAATCAAAGACTAAAATGTATTTCCTCGATTGAACAATAGATCAGGTGTAGTGTTCATATTCATGTCCCCATACAGATAGCACTACTCCAATTGAAGCTTTCACCCATACATTGCTTAGGAAAAAGAACGTGATCATCCTAGCAAAACTTCATTGCTCGAAGCCAGCTACTCCCATTTGATAAAAATCGAGTGCTTTCGAATAAAAATTGGATCCATTTCAAGAAATTCGTTGCCCCTATCGAAATTCTCGCAAGCTATAGATTTCGAGGCTTCAATTGGAGTTTTGCTACTCCCATTATAGCAATTTATTAGTAGCATGCTGTAAATTGTAACATCCCTATTTTCGGTTTTTCAAAAAAAAAATTAAATTAATTAATTTAAAGTTTTGGATTTTATTTGGAGTTCTAATTAACCTGGCATCCTTATCTTTCCGAAATTGGAGCTTAATTTCGAATCGTCCGAAAAGTCGAATTTTCAAATTCCTGTCCTTGCTCGAAATTTCACCCGAGTCCCAAAATGCTCCAAAAATCACGAAACCTATTGCATTAGGTTCCAAATATTCCAAAATGATTTTAGGAATTTTCCCAAGATTTTTGGAAACCCTCTTGTATTTTATCGCTCGTGGCCTTTCGTTAAAAGCCCTTTATTCGTCCTGGAATTTTCTAAATTCCAAATTTTATCAAAATTCAATGAAAACAATTTTGTTGGGTTCCAAATATTCTCTAGTATTTTTAGGAATTTTTCCGGGATTTTTAGACCCTTTTTGCTATTTTATCTCGCGCACATTTTTTCTCACCTACTTTCGGCCAATGGGAAAGCAACAAGTGTCCAAACACTGTTCATCATCCCCAACCTCCAGCCAAGTCAACAGAGAACATCTCCTCTCTCTCTCTCTCTCTCTCCACCATTGTAGTACAACAAAAGCTTCATTCCCTTCCGATTAATGCACCAAAAATTTCGGAAAAATGATATTCGTAATCCTTGTTGCATTTGTAACATTCCAAAGTTAATTCCCCAATTAAATCCTTCATGAATTGCAACTTACTCTCGTGCAAGAACGTGTTTCCGTTACTCCCATGAATACACCCACTACGGACCTCCTCTTGCCCTATAAAAAGGGGGCTTCGGTGCCTCTCTTCGTCGCCAACCCGTCCCTCCACTTCCTTTGTGCTACTTCGCCTTCGATTCGACGGATTTTGTGGTTGTTCATCATCAACCGACGAGGCTTGCGACTTAGATTGCTTCCAATCCGGTAGTCCTCTTCAAAATCCGACACCACCGGTGGATTCGCGTCGCCGAGACCTTTCCGGTGCACACCTTCTCTAATCCCGCAAACCCTTCCATTGCAACATCATTTTTTTCCAAACCCTAGTTCATACTGCTCGTTCTGGACACAAAATCCGGTGCACACCTTCTCTTTTTCTTGATTTTCCATCATTTTCCAACTTCGAACGATTATATCTTTTGTGTCCGAACTCCGATTCACTCCGTTCAAATTCCTAAATTCATCTAAATTCAAGATCTATCTGCCAGTATAATTTTTATAATTTTTAAATTTTATTTTATTTTTGGTTATTTTATTTTATTTTTATAATTCCTAAATTCATCTAAATTCAAGAATCCATCGAAGCCGCTGAGCGTCAAGTCTTCGATATCTTAGCTGCTGGTGAAGGCAAGTCGTAGTCCTTGACCATGTTGGACCTATGTTTCCAAAAGTATTTTTGTTTCATACAAATGCATGCTATTTGTTTACAAGTATTATTTACGGGAATAGTTAAATATCTGATTGCCATAATGACACCTTGAATCATTGAAATGCCATGTATCCATTGTCACCCTAGGTTGGGTCATTTACTAGTTGGATATGATTGTAGTACCAACATTGGGTTATCGTAACTATGCTTAGACCTGCTTAGTTGTACGATGGGTTCATGTCATATGATGAATTAATAATATTGACTTAATGAGATATGGAATCGTGGCGGGTAGCCACTGTTGTAAAATTTGTTGTACCCTGGCAGGGTGTGTCATTGGTATTGGTTATACAAAATTGTTTTCACTCGGGCAAGTGATCGTGCAGTAAAGGGGGGTGCTTTTAGCACATTTGGGATGTGGTTGTCTTGCCTGAGTATACTTAAGGACTTAATCTTGTGCGCCATTGAACTGGTCCTAACCGTACAACCACATGTCTGGTGACAGACCTGGCCGATTAATTTGCAATGTCTAAATTTAAGTACTGTTGTGGTTGTGTGGGTTCCGGGACAGACGGGTAGACTCACAAGGCGCAAGAGGGGGGCCCTGAGGGGTGAAACCTTAGCGGGCAGTACTGGGTTTATACAGAGCATTGTAAAGGCCTTGTTATGACCTCTCTGCCGACACACCAAAGGAAGTGTGTTAATTACGTATGGCAATAAGAGTTGGTCATATCTTGTGGGTAAAGCTGTACAACCTCTGCAGAGTGTGTGTTAAACTATTCGAATAGCCGTGTCCGCGGTCATGGACGTGCCTGGGAATTTCACACGGGGTATAGTGTTTTCAGAAAATGTTGAGGGACGATATTGTTGGGAGTGAACGGGGAGTTCACTATTGTTTTCGATGTCAAATTATTAATACTGTTGAGTTTAGTGGTTGATAATGATCTAGTTGGTGATGGGTGATGCCTCACCAATCTTGTGTTGTTGTTTACCATTGGTTTACCAGTTATTATTATCTTTGTCAATTATGCTTTGAATCTATACATTGTATTTGCATTCAAGTTATCGCTTTCTGCAAAATAACCCTATGGTTATCCTTTGTCAAGCCGTACATTATTTGCATCATTCCCTGCGGCTTGCTGAGTACTTTTTGTACTCACGGCTTTATGCCTTTGTTGATCAGTTGCTAAGGAAGAACAGGGAAATACCGAGTTCTACGAGGAGTATTATGAAGACTACGTGAACTTGGATGGCGTTTCCCCAAACGATTGCCTGTGGCATGTCGTATGGTCCCAGTTATTGTTATTTTCCGCTGCAAGAGTTTTATTTGTTTCTTAAGCCTTAAGGCACAGTTATGTAAACTTGACCATAAGGTCCGTTGCTACTATTTGCTACTTTCATAGTTAATTCGATAAATGGAATGATATGTCAATTTTGTTGCCACTGTGTGCACTAGCGTGATCCTGGACTAGTGCAGTATACACAGAGGGTTTCGGATTTGCAAATCCGGGTACCGACAGATTTCGAGGCTTACCGCTCAGATTTCACGGTCGCGACGACAGAAACTTGGTGATTTGCTACTAGCGATGAGCAGAGGCTGCAACTTCACCCTGGTCAGAACCAATTCTCCAATGATTGCCAGCGACTCCAATTATTGCCGGTCGGAGCACCCTTTTGTGCTTCATGGATGTACCAAGGATAAAAATCTCGTCAAAATCCCACAAAATTTCGGCGAAACCTTGGATTTCGGACCCCCCAAGTTGCATAATCCTGGCAAAATTAAAAAACCCTAAAAAAAATTCAAAGTGCTATAGTAACCTAAAATTTCTACGAAATTTCAGTGAATTTGACCGAGATCTCAATTTTTGATCGGATTTTCACAGGATTGGATTCTTCATGTTGTTTTCCATGTGGAACAGTCGGTAGATCATGGAAACATGGCAACCTGATATTGTCATCGAATAGAACTCTAATTATGAGATTCTTCTCAACATGGCATTGACATGATATATATATAGATCATGTAGCAGAGAGGCATTGCCCAATGAATACTTTTATTATCTCTTAATCTGAGACTTGACATTTTCTAGATTAACCAACTCATGTTTAGCATGTTCTTTGTAAAGAAACAGAGTACACAATGTTCTAGCATTGCTTACACCATTTTCAAAATTTAGGCATACTAGTAATTGGTCATTCTTTCACTCTTTTGACATGCAATTAGATAGTTAAAATAATGTTATCAACGTTAATTGACAACTACAACAAGAACCTAAGCATGCTAGTAATTGGATCATTCTCCATCTAAATATGGCAATTAGGAGAATATAAACGACTAGTGACAATTTTCCAAATCCCTATCTTTCTATACTTGACCCAATGCATGCTATTCTCTTAACAAGGAAAATAGCTCAATGATGAAAAATCCAAAAATAAGACAAAATGCTGCCAAAATTTCTAAGTGTAGAGTATTTTATCTACAAAAACTTAGTAATTTTCATTCAAGTATATAGAGAATGTCGCATAAATCATTTTATGATTTTTTTCAAAAATTTCCCCATTTTATTCTAGCCTTGGGATACCATTTTACAGTACTTTGCACTATATGAATTTTTAAAAATTCCTCAAACTTGATCATCATCTACAATTTTTATGGAAATATATTGATTTGTCAGAAGTATACACAAAAAATGTTTAAAATTTTTAACAAAATTTGCACACTTTTTACAACGTTTAAAATGGATCGAGATCTCGGTTAAAACAACTGAAATTTCGGTTTTTTCACCGAGATCTCGGAAATCTCGGTGGGAAAAAAAACTAGATTCAAAATTTGGTTTTTATATTTCGTTCGGACTTCGTTTAAATAACGAGACCTCGGTGAAATTTCGGATTTCGGTAGGTGACGAGATTTGATTCGAAAATGAAATTTGAAACCCTGGGCTTTACGTGGGCTGGGGTGGGCCTCCAACCCAGAGGCGACTGTGGCCTGTGGACTTCAAGCCTGCAGGCCAACTTTTTCTTTTCTTTTCTTTTTGCTGTTTCTATTATCTACATTTTGAATTGCTCAAAAACGTGTGTAAACTTTATTTTTTCAAAAAAAAAATCACACCAGAGGTCATAAGGGCAGGCTATTAATACTAATTATAGATAAATTTTGGATAACTTTTTTTTTCAATTTTTTCATTTTTTTCATTTGAATTTGAGTGAAATTCCGAGAGGTTTCCTTTTCCGACCGCGGGCGGTAAGGAAGAATTTCGTTAAATTCGGTCAGATTTCAATGAAAAATGGAATCCTACGTCTCACAATCCAATGACCAGAGTTAATAATGTCGATTTCGAAAAATCCATTCGAAAATCAGGAATATTGAGCCAAAAATTGCTCGAAAATTATTAGAAATCGAAGGGTTAAGAATTCAAAGATTTTTTTTTAAATAACGAAAATCGAAAATTGACCGATTTTCAACCGGGCCATTTTGACCAAAAATCAACCGGCGAATTGGTCGGTTCTAACCACGCGGCACTGCCACACGATTTTGATAGAAAACCGATTGATTTTGGCCAAAAATCGATCAGTTTATGTTACATAAATTTTTCGAATGACTGATTTACCGATCGGTTTTACATATCGAGATGGCTAGATATGATCAAAAACCATGATTTTAAGCGTTCTTTTGATGGTTTTGTGTACCCTCCTCACAGGCTTATTGATCCTCGTCTAGTTCAGCTTGCCCGTAAAGCTCACCACTAACGCCGACTCGTCCTGCACCGGCTTTCAGTCATCACCAAGACTGGTTTTACGCCGTTGGTTTGGCCAGTTTACTGCCTGTCACCAGTCATCATCAGTCGTGGCACTAGCACCCGACGCCTGAAGTACCTTCGATTTTGGAAACGTTTCGGTTCCGGTTCCCAGCGCAGATCGATGACCATTTCTGAAGGAGTGCTCGTGCTCCGTTCACCTGTTGGGATTCCCGATTTTCTGAAGTGGTGCGGCTAATCAAGTAGGTATGCAGGAAAGCCAGAGGCATCTTCACTGGTGTCGGGGTTTCGAGTCCCGGCAATACGATTTGTAAGTCTAGAGGGGTCGTGCGCCCCCACTCCTCGAATGGCCTGACTCAGGGAGCCTAAGATGTATACTGGTTCGGGCTGAATGTCCCTACTCCAGCTCGTGTGTGGATCTGTATTGCTTTCGGTTGTGAGGTTACAAGCGTTTTTTGCCTTAGGAGGAAAAAGAGTTCCTATGTCGGTCGATTCGTCCTCTCCCCTTTGAGGGCCCTGCCCCCCCTTTATATAGCCAGAGGGGGCAGGCGACATGGGGGGTCTAGAAAGAGGAAAAGAAAAAGAAAAGGATGGAGTGTCCTTAGCCTGGGAGTCCTGGTCTCCAGCGATTGACCGGTGCCTGTTCGTCAGGGTTCAAATTTTCATTTTTGGTCAAATCCCGGCGTCGACCGAAATCCGATTTTTCGGCGAGATCTCGTTATTTCGGACGAAATCCAGACGGAATTCAAAAACCCAAATTTAAATCCGTTTTTTTTTTAACCGAAATTTCTGGGATTTCGTTCTAAATACCGAAATTTCGTCCCAAATACCCGAGATCTCGGTAAAATTCAATTGAACGGAAAATGGTTCAAACGATGTCAAATTTTTTTGAAATTTTGGTCAGACCTGGAAAATGACTTGAGGAATCCAATCCGGTCAAACTCTGGTTAAATCCGGTCAAATTTTGGACAAATTTCGATCAAAAAACCGAGATTTCGGTCCATTTCACCGAAATTTCGCCGAGATTATAGGGTACTGTAGCACTTTTAAATTTTGTTAGGGTTTTTTTAATTTCACCGGGATTATGGAACTGGGGGGGTCCAAAAACCGAAATTTCGCTGAAATTTTGCGGGATTTCGGCGAGAATTTGAACCCTGCTGTTCGTCCTGTGATGGGTCGGTAGACACACTGGGTGGCGTGGTTTTTTGCCCCGTTGGGAAGTGGCGTACCTACCCCCTGCACATCTGCCAGATGCTGAGGTAGGGCTTTGACTCTGGCACCGTCTCGGGAGGGTGCGCATCCGTCTGTTGCGCCCGTCTGGGCGACGTGACCGGTGTCTTGACTTTGGTGCCTTTCTTGAAGGGAAGCCACCTGCCCACGTGTCGTCGTCCTGAGCCGTCGTGTCCGTTGGTCAGGCAGCCAGTTTCAGCCGGGGGTGTCGAGCTCCCCTTAGGTGAAGTCGGCCTTGACTCGCCTGGCGCAATCGAGATGTCCGACCTACGGGGGTCGAACCGATCGCCAGCTGGCTCGATCGGGGACGAGTGTCCCTTGTGGCCCGGCGAGGCCTTCGGCCGAAGTTGGGCCTGAGACGGCCCGATTCCCTTCTCGGGCCGCTGGGGGTACCCATGGTATAAGTCAATGGCGAAGCCAAGACTAAATTAGAGAGGGGGCTAAGCTAAACATTTCAACTACTAGTAAAAGCCAAATTCATACATAAATAACCATTTAACAAGTGAAACAAAGTAGAAGTTTATAAGATACTCACATAAATGAAGTTGCTAGGCACACTAGCTACGAGTTGGATTTGGAGGCAACAGGCAAACACATTCTACGGGTTTTCATCCTTTGAAAGCAGTCCATAATTGCTTCATCATCAATAGATTTGAATATTGTTTTTTCGATGTAGCACACCATTAAATCATTGAGCTAATCATCGGAGACTTTGTTGCGCAAATTAGTCTTGATAACCTTCATTGCCGAAAAAATCCAACTTTGCAAGTTCTCTTTCACATTCATAATTAGGCCCCTGGCATGAACAATATCTAGATCCTTTCTTTAAAATTCATTTGACATTGCATTAGTGATGCCCAACAAATCTAACATCAAATGCAAGATGAACAATATTTAGATTCTTTCTTTAAAATTCATTTTACATTGCATTAGTGATGATCTATCTTTTTTGGGCTAATCTGATCGTGCCTTGTTTCAACCTGATAGGAAGGATGAGCGTGATATCCTCGAATTTCTTGTGAGCGTGATATCTCATCCTTCCTGTCACCGCGTTGGAGCATGGACGCACACCCAGTGGTGGCTACGCCTTTGGTATAAGTACTCGTCAACTGGCTAGCAGGCTAGGCTTATGTCCCGGCACCTAGCATCGAGAAGTTTTTGTCCAAGCGGTTTTTGACTTTTGACAGCACCCACTGTGCTGAGTCCGCTGACGGAGGATCTTCACTTACAGGTTACAACTCAAGTACAAAAGGTGTCATTTTAACAGTGTTCAACAGTTTAACATGACGTGTACATTTTTGGTCTAGGAGCCTGGAAACCATGCTGCCAAGAACTCCCAGCACATAAACGGAGTTTTTCAAGTGACCCCACGCTCGACAAGCAAGGCAATATTATATATAATCAGGCCACGCTAGAAGAATTCAGGTTGACGAATGAGAATTCACGACAAACAATTCCATCAGAATGGATGTGCCTTATTGTGCCACCATCATCCAGAAAAGGGAAAATGGGCCAAATAGGAATTTGGCAAGTTTCTCCATGAAGCTACGATTTCCTTTCTTTGTACAGTGTAAGTACTAAGTGGTACAAGAAGGCAACACCCATTAACAAATAACACTCCCCATGCTGACAAAAAAAGAACCAAGGAAAAAAAGAGGGAATATATAATCACACAAGGGAAAAATGCCAGGAGCTCCCAATACAAGAAGGCGTTTGTTTATACTATACACATACACAAACAAATTAAACACAAAAAAAAAAAAAAAAAATCCCAGCCCTGCCAAACAAATATTCATATAGAACACAAATAATAACACGATGTTACACCTCATTGGTTAGCGTCAATTGGGGCGCCAGACCTTGCCTGCGAAATCCGATTTGCGTAGATAGTTACTAGGCGCAGCTGCGTGCTGCTAAGCCCTTCCAAATATGGAACAAATGCTTTCCCAAGCATGATGTAGATATCCACCAAGCAGAATACAACAGTCTAAAAATGTGTAAATAATATCAGATATCCACCAAGCATTAGGAATTGATTCAATGTAGATGAAAATGCCGGTCAGAAGGTCACACGATATTGAGAGGTTCATGTAGGGGATGAGTGGATGACATAGATAAGAGTTGTAAAGAGTTGCATGCAGCTGCTGGAGCACATAAAATAACTAGAATGCAAACTCACAAAGAATCATAGGCAGGCATTTCCAGGGAAACATGGCAAAATAATATGTTTGTGTATATCCACATTTTTAATATGAGGTGCTATGCCATAATAAAGTATCCTAAGTTCTTAAGCTAGGACCCTACATATCAACAGAGAACTGATTGTTAACCCAAAAGAATAAATATGAAATAATAATAAGCAACTAGATATGGCAGTTTTATACAAGCTTCATTGGATGATCTAGAATACATGCACACAGAAGCAATTAGAATGCAAACACATAAAAACAGAAAGTACATAAAACTAGGAAAAAAAGGTAACACAATTCATCCAGAAAGAGTTTTATATTAATCTTCATTTTCGTATTTAGTTCATAATATAGGACTTGAGATGTTCCAGATCAGCATAAGATATCACGTGTTATCAACATATTTCAGTTGTCAAAGGCCAAGTGACATCTAGAATGCAATCATGCATCAGGCACTGATGGAACCAATATTATCTCCAGGCAGCATATATAATGGTTTTCTGGGATGTTCCAAATGAGCAGAAGAGATCACATACTATCATGAACACATTTTAGTTGGCAAGCGCAAAGTGATACCTAGAATGCATTCATGCATCATGCAATGATGGAACCATATTATCTCAGGCAGCATATATAATAGTTTTCTAAGTGATGTCATATTCAGGAACCATAGGAAATGGGAATATTGAGGTGGTATACTGGTATTCCTGATCAGTGGTGGAGCCAGGCCTCGGGCGACAGGCATATATAATAGTTTTCTAAGTGAGTTCATATTCAGGAACCATAGGAAATGGGAATATTGAGGTGGTATACTGGTATTCCTGAATCCTAATGTAATGTATCCTGCCAGGATACCATTCCGCCTGCTCTTCTTTCCCAGTTCCTACTCCACTCACAGGCTGAATGGCCATACCTCACTCCATAGTCCAACTGGAACATGAACCATGGATCATGGCTTCTACAATGCCAACCTTTACAAAACCCTCATAGCACCGGAACTTAAAGAGAAATAAAGCTCCCCTATGAAAATTGACAGAAAGTAATTCTACCATAAAAATATTTTTAGTACAGTAGTACCCACCTTTCGAACATCTGGGCTTTGGTTACTAAAAGCATCAAACAGTGCTGGCAAAAATGTTGGCAATTGATTAATCAATTCCTCCTGGGAAAGGCGCCCAACAAGCTGCAAGATAATCAGAAGAAAACCAGCAGTCAACAATGGCAAGTCATGCTTAATTCATTCATTTCTAATAAGCCAAAACCACTCTACAACTAACATGAAGAGTTTTAAGTTGGATTTCAACTAACATAATTTTCAAACTCATGATTAGTTCATTGGCCTCCAATCAGTAGGAGTGATACGCTCAGCCGAGTGTCATATATACTCAAATCACAAGTCAAAGAAATTCAAGCAAGGGGTATCTACAATCCAGTAAACTGTAGTGTTGAGTGCTACAACAGTTCAGATTGTTCTGTGGTCAGCTCATAGTTACTGGATTCGTTGTAAACCCCCCGCGAATCGCAAACTAGATTTGTCGAACCCAAACCGGTTTAGGGTACGAGATTTATGTTCGCAGTGGAAATTGGAAGAAAAAGTAGTGAACCGCAAACTCTAATCACGTACCGCGACTTGGACGAATCGCGTTTCTGGTAACTATGTTAGCTTAACATCAGTAGCGGCCAAAGCTCCCAAGCAATGATTGGCACAAGTGATTAGAAAACCTAAAATGAAAAAAGTGTGCAATGCTCGGACACAGTGTGGAGTCCATGTAAAACTAAGCAATGTTGTCACCTCAGCATTCGGCGGAGATTAAATATACTATCAATTGATGCTCACTGCACAAAATCAAAGATGCACATAACATACGTAGTTCTTAATTAAATCACCATCAAGTTTATGTTATGCCATTCAAAGCTAGTGGGCAATGCTTGGACAGTAATCAGAAAAGAAGAAGAAGAAGGCTGCATATATGAGATACCTTTGTCAAACAGTTGATACACACAACAAGTGTCTTTTCATCATCACTGACCAATAGAGGTACTAGAACCTGTAGTAGAAGCAAAGACCATGAAAATCAAAGTATAGTCAATTATAATAAGTAGAACCCGAAGTTGCAGTGATATGTAAGAGAAATGATTTGTACATACAGCAAGACATCTGACAGGATCATATTTTGCCAACAGAACATTTAAGCATTGGTTTGCCTCATTTGAAATCTGCACAGCCATAAGGAATATTAACACAATGAATGGACAATTATACAGGTATAATGGGGAAAATAAAGGCAGGTGTACCTTTGCCACCGCATCTTTGGTCACATGCAGGAGTTTCTCGAGAACAATCTCAATAGATTCTTCCATAGCATCTTTCTGAGAGCAAAATAATCATTAGTGATAAAAAATGAGAGTCAACTAACTAATCTAATCTCGTTCTTGTGCACAGGCAGTGGATACCAGACCTGATTGTTGAGCATCTCCGCTATTAAAGATAGAGCAAGCTCCCTCATAGATGAATCAGAGTCATCCAGCACCTCAAGCACAGCCGTTAATATTTGATTGAAGTACTGTTCGAAAATCAAAGGGCTGGCATTAGAACGCAAAGAGTATAGATTGAACCTTTTTGAGTCTATCTTACCTTATATGTAATCTATGTAATTTAACACCTCCAGTACAACGAATGGCCATGAAATAGTGATTTCATACAGCTATGCAGAGTGAAAAAAAAGGAAATAGAGAAGTACAAAAAAGTAACGTAATATGTTCTTGTGGCACTTCACTTGCATGTGTAACTGAGCAGAAAAAATTGAAGATAGTTGAAACGCAACCCTGTCATTCATTCTCTCTTTTGGTTTCACTAGCAAAGTACTGCCTAAAAAAACACAAATTCTTTCAAAAACCAGACATTTTGATTTCTTATAGCAACTCTTCTAGAATGGATTGGTACAACAGACAGATCATCCTTGAATAAATGCCTGCAAATCAACTAGTTTGGATGGCTGAATGGGTTTTTCTAGGATGGATTGGTGCAATAGACAGATCATCCTTGAATAAATGCCTGCAAATCAACTTGTTTGGATAGCTGAATGGGTCATTGCCAAAAAAACCAAATGAAGGTCAAGATAAGCGGATGATGTTCAGCCCCTCAGCAGTGATCAGCCGAAGTAACACAACTTATGGCAAAACCAACTTAGACTAGATGAGGCCTGCAATCCACCCTTCTGTCCTTCCATAACCAGACAAGCTGCCGAGATCCAGTCCCAGAGACTCCAGCAATAGCCGATCAAGGTCCAGTGAAGTTTCAAATTTTCGATCATTATGTGTAAATGACTAAATGTGTAATAACATGAATGGCATGCGCATAATGGGCATTCTACAACTGCATGACAATGCCGTCCACCTAAACCCCTTTTCACATCAAGCATTACAAACAATAGCCCAAGATCCCAGAGACCCATCCTACACCAATCCAAGTAAAGATGAGTTCACATAGGCAACCAAACAGTTCCTTCATATCCATATTACTCTCTTCTCTTCTCTTCTCTCTTTATACTACCCTCACAACATATAAGCCATTCATCACTCTCCTGAAATGGCAAATTAACCAGATCTGTCCACCACGTCTCAGCCATTGCAGAGCTACATGTTGCTAAGGGCAAAGGAGGCAGGTTTGCTTGGCTACAAGCTTTGAGTTATAACTGAGGTTTCTTCCTTTATTGTTAGGGAGAAAAAAGAAATTGCTGCTTTTGACAGGAGACCAAACTCCATTGGCAAACAAGCAATTGGAGTATTGGATAGATGGGTTTGTACTTTGTAGAATAGAACTAGATCTGCCTGTATTGAGATTAACCTAATATGTTCACCAAACCCAATTGCTTTTACATCGCAAATGAATTAAAAGAACACTTAGTTTTACAAGCAAACATTGCCTTTAGAGATCTAAGCTACAATCAAAACTGTAAAAAATGTAAAGATTTAATCATGAATTTTAACAGAAGATGGTCTAGGAGAACAGACAAAAAAAACTAAGCAAAGGAAAAGGAAGGGGTTAACTTAAGGAACATTTACAAGATAATCAGGTTGCAAACCTTTGACCAGATGGAGCTGTCATTATCGAGGGAAGCTTTAACCAACTGTTGTAATGCATCTCGCTTTTCCAAGCTTGAAACTTCAGTACCATTGCTTATCTAAAATGTTGAGAAAAATATATTACTGTATTTGACATAGATTTTAGGGAAGAAGAGAAACACAACAGCACCATTAGTAAACAATCAATGACAGTGAATGAATTTTTCATTAGTACCTGATGAAGAAGTTGTGGCATGCTCAGCCCGTTGTCAGCATGTAGGCTAGTCTTTATAGAACTAAGATTTACAACCGTATCTCCCTCTTGAATGCCTTCTTCAGGAGTTGAACCAACATCGTTGTGCCCATCAGAAATGAGAAGCCGGCTCAAATCTAAACGAGGAGTACTGATAGCAGTTTCACCATCTAAGGAAGCATCAGTTTTCTCAGGATAGTTTGTCCAAGAACGAGCAGCTTCCACAACTGAACTAGTATCGTTCTTTAATTCTCTACTTCTATTTAAAAGAACTTCAGTTCCTGTGGCCAATTCCAAGCTTTGATTAGTATGATCTATGCTCATATTAGAAGTTGTTCGACCCATAGGGACAATATGCAGTGTGGACTCTTGCACTGTACTCATCTTCTTCCCCCCTTCAGCGTCAAGGGAACTAGAAGAATACCGCCCAAAAGGATAGCTCTTCTTTGATGTCAGCGCATAACCATCTTCGGAAGAAGTTCCAAAATCTACCTGGTCATAGGATTTCGGGCGGGGACGATCTTTCTTGCTCTGCAAGTAGTTCACCAGATCAACCTCAATACGAGGTGTGTATTGCTTCAGGGCTCGCCTCAAGAAGTTTTGCTCTTCAACTGATAAACTTAGAATAAAGTTTAGCACTGCTGTAGAATCAAAGTGAGAATAAACAGATATGATACCAGAAATAGACGCCTCCTTCAATTTTGCATTCTTTTCATTTACTAAAGGTGCCAATTTTGAAAGCCATAGTTTAAGGAAACCGCTGTTACTATAACCTTCAGAATCTACAGTGTACTTGCTGAACGATTTATTTGCAAATTCAAGAACAGCCAATTTTGCCTTTGGGGACCTCTGTTCATCTAGTGAGCGTACTAGGGCGGGTAGCAACATATCAATAGCATATGTTCGACCAACGATCTCCAAGGTCGACGAACATGGTTTTTTTACCAACTCTTTTGGATCAATAAGCCGGGAGAAGACATATGGCAAAATTCTTTCGACGTAACTCTCAAATGGCTTCTTGCAAGCTGGAATAATCTCTGCAAGCGTAGAGAAAACTGCTTGTGCAACCTTATGATGAGGATCATCCAAATGACGGAAAAACAGCTTCATGACCTTTTCAAAATTTTGAGTAATTTCTTGAATACCTTTCTGACCTTGTTGCACTAAATTACGAATAAAATCAAAAGCTGAGACTCTTGCTACCCAGTCTGAACTAGGACTCAGACCCTCAGACAGTGCATCATTTAGAGAAGCCAAAGCATCTGTATATCCAGACACATCACCAGACGGCACTTGGCTATCATCAAAGCTGTGCCTGCCACTTGCGGAAGCCCTTGACATTACTTGCTTCCTTAGAAGAGGTCTCTGGAAATTCGGAACTTGGCTATTATGTGAATCTCTGTGAGTGGCATCCCTATAAGGCAAAGGCATATCAACATAGTTTTTCTCCATGTGCATTTGAGGATATCGCCTAGTTGACCGGATATCATTACTCTCTTCCATGTGGCCTCCGTCTTGAAGCCTCTCTGAAGATCTTCTCAAATAATGCAGTGATAAGCCTGACATGGACTCAGATGACAGACTACTCAAATATGGTGATCTCGATCGCTCTTTGGTGGCCAACTGTGTTGTCATTGTATCCAATATGCGGGAACCTCCATTTCGTGTACTAGCACCTGTGATGCTAGGAAGGGATGAATCCAACAGTGCTGAGTTCTGCAAGGACAAATTATTTGAAGCTGGTGCTGCAAGCGGAACAGGAGGATCACGAGACGATGGAGGGTCAACTCCTGCACTAGGATTAAAAGGAAATAAGAAACTGAAGTTTCTAACTTTCTATAGTATAATAGAAAAGGTAGAAATAAAAATGAAGTCAGTAAATGACTAAGAAATACACTATGAAATAGTGCTAAGTTTCTTAATAGCAATTTACAACTAGGCGGTTTAAAGAATACCAAGATCTAAACTTGTTGAGCGTGCAACTGAGAAATTTTGTCTATCTGATATGCTTACACCTTTCAGCAAACTTTCAATGGCAGAAACCTTTTCTTTGCTTGAGTTAAGCACACTCTCTAGGCTTCTTTCAGAACTTCTGCCGATTGTCTTTGACTGTGATAAACGAAGGTTGCTTGATGAAAGAGATGAATCTGAAGAAATAGCTGCACTCTTGTCCATTGCAACAATAGCTGAAGTGCCATATCCAGGTATATGTGTACCACTTGCATTAGATGAAGCACGAGAAGGCTGCACAACCCTCTCACGCAGAGAGGGAGAGGCATACCGTTTGTGCACACCACCATCTTCATCATTTAGTATCTGCATTATTTCCGATTACACATTTCAATTTAGGGGTGTGTTTCTCTGAGAAAAAGATTTGAGGTGAACAAAAAGAAAAGCAGAATGGTTTACCCTCTGTATAGCAGGATCAAATGACATGAAAAGCCGACGTGAGCGTTCAGGCCACGTCTTTGCAAACATTCTATAGCAAGTTCTTGCAGTTGCACGGACCTAGAATAGCAAAGGTGACATGAAACACAAAAGTAATAAAAAAGAATATGGACCAAATCACAGTGATCCCAAAAAAGTTGATGCTTTCACAATAGCAGTAGCAAAGAGAAGAGAGAACTCAAAACGTATTTGTATTTTTAAAAATTACATCCTCAAATATCCAATAAGCAGGTAAAACAGCATCTATTAACTATGTAAAGCATGAACTCGGAATATGGACTTGTCATTTGCCACATTAATCTCTCCACGGTTTTTCATTTACCACATAGTTCTCTCCACAACTCTTTTTGGTCACATGCGAGGGTGGTGGGAGAAAAAAAAAGTACCCATTTCGTATGAAGTAGGAACCCTCGTAATTTAACTGATTTCTGAGCATTAGATTATTATATCTCTATTCACATTATAAACAGAAAGCAACATGTATTTCTCATATCGTCATCCCGAGCAAACCAAAATATTTCCAATTGGATCAATTGTTTCATATGCATATTTGCAAACAGAGCACAACCTAGCATGCCACGCACAGAGAGAAGTGTACGTGCGTGTGCGTGTGTCGTTGTGTGAAATATTGAATAATTTGTATACAACTGCGTCAGTTTTTAAAATGTAAATGGAACTGAACAAGCCATGGTATGCACCATAGGTTCAAACAGATCCTACCTCACTCATCGCATCTGCTACACAGCACTTTATTAGGTCTTCGTACAAATCAGCTGAACGTTGTATTTCCGGGGCATCAGCCCAATACTCCAATATTAGAAGCGAATATTCACAGCACCTAGCACAGTAGAAAGTAAGCTTGATTGGCTTGAAGACACATGAACGCTGGACAAAGTGAAACACACGTACCTAGCACGTAGGACAGCACTTCGATCATTCTTTGCTGTGTCAGCTATGCGAGGAAGAATTCGTGAAACCTTGCCATTCCGCAGGATCTACAAGATACTCCATGTCAGCAAAGAGAGGAAATAAATGGTATCCATGAAGTACAAAGATATTGGAAAAGCATATAACTTTCTTACAGTTTTTATGCAGGTGTCTGCAGATTCAGCAATGACAAGCACAGTTATGACAACAAGCTTAAAAAGCATCTGAAAATTTCACAAATATGTTAGGTTTATTGAAACAATATAAGGAAGAATAGGAAAAATGCTCATACAATTACCGGAATAAATAGTTCAGCACATGGCTCAAAGTCACAAAGAAGTTCTTTGGATAGTACATTAAGCAGATGACATGCCTGAGCATAAAAACAAGAGTGTGAGGAAGTTCTTGTCTTGAAGAAATTCATTCTGTCAAGTATTCAACTCATCTTGGGCAACAAAATAGGGGAAATAGAACTTGTTTGGAAATAATCAATTATGTACTTATCAAAAGAAGGATTAATAGGTAAACAAGAATACCTGTTTTACAATGCTAGACCGCCGATCAGACAGCTGAGTGGACAATGGAGGAACCAGCTGCTTCAAGAGCATAAGAAATGATGGATAATCAATAGCACCTGACAAAACAGAAACAAAGCCTTTTTAAACTAAGCGTGCAACAGCAAGGGGTAATTTATTAACAACGAATGACAGATTAAGGTTCAGAGTGGCAAATTTCTCAAATTTCCCCGTATGTATAATGAAGAAGGCCTTTCAAAATAATAGGCTACATCCTGAAAACTGCAAATTGCACCATGTATAGGTATAGCTCTTTTCTTTCAACCAATACTACTACACCAAAGGATGTTACTAATTAAGGAATAGAGAATAGTCCATAGATTTTCTAATGGAAGTTCCATTTATTTCACTTCACTGCATATTTCAAGAACTTGAAATCAATTAGGTCAGATTCATAGTTGTCAATGAAATTCGTGGACGACGACAGAGGTAATTATCAACTAGTATAATTACATAAAGCATTATCTAGGAGGGTAGGATATAGGTGTAGAACATCAACCTCCATAGACCAGGGCTTCAATCCTTTGCATAGCAGCAATACGTATAGACCAGTCCTTTTCTGGAGCAAGGGTGGCTGCAATCTTCTCAAACTCCCGAAGTAATTCTTTCTCTGAGTGAACTCTTACTGGTTCCACTGGTTTTTCTGTTATATCCGTGTCACCTGTAAGCGACACGATAAATTACAGAACATGAGAAACATGTTGTAGTGTAGCAGCTGGCAATGATCAGAAAACACGCATCAAACCATAACTTACAATACAAATTATAACAGGTCTGATATCACAGGGCTCCACTAACTTCTCAGAAAATAACAATTTATTGTGCTAGGCCACATACTCGATATAAGTTTCAGGCAAGGCAGCACAACTATAGGCCTCGGGATTATAATTTATATATTGAGCAAAAGTAAGAAGATACAGAATGAAGAAAAAAAAATATAGGAGCACTTGACTTGAATAAAAAACGATAAAAAAACATGCATCTGAACACATGAAATGGATCTTAAAATGATGTAGCATTCATGATTACTTTAAGATCATGAATTCACGAACATTCTATAAGGATTATTTCCAAACATAATTTCATAAGGACTGACATGCATGTACTAAACATGCGGTGTACACTATGGCCTGTATAGCAAGTTAGCAACTGCCACTATATTTTCAAATTAAGAATCTACTGTATGTTTTAAAGGAAATTATCTAAACATAATATCATAACAGTGTAATGCAGTGGCCATTATGGATTTTTAAAAACAATGTGTGCTATGTTCCACTATGGTCTTGCGATATCATACCAATGAATTGAGAAAATAACTGGAATTCAGTTTTGTTGACAACGTTCAGAACTGCGAGTACCAGATCAGCAACACAAGGCTGCTCGGTGATGTTAGCCTCTTCATGGCTAACTACACCCTATTATCATGACATGGTGAAACCAAGAAAAAGAAGGATATCCCTTGGTGCCTAACCAGTACCTGGATTTACCTTCACAAATTGCAGTTATGAAGAAATAATGTCCAGGCTTTCCCCTATAGTTGAGTGCAAATATATCCAACGCTTATGTGTTAACTTTTCACTGGAAAATAGAACTTACCTCCAAATAATGTACTTTCCCTCGGTATGCTTTTTGCCCTCGGGCTGCCTCTTTTCGGATTAGCACTAACAGATCTAGATTCCACAACCTTATAATGCATTACAGTACCATCAGATGAGGGAACCTTTGGTTCGATTTTATCCAACCTTGAATTTATTTCTTTTAGCTGCAGAAATTAAACAATACAAATTAAGGTAATCTAGGTGTGCTGCTCTGCAGACATTTAAAAACATGGACATGTAAGAGTCCAATCATCTAAAGTAATAGGGGACTTCTAGTCCAAAATAACTGAAATTACTAAGAGTGGTATTATAATATTAAATGGAGCTTCTAGCAAGTAAGGACAGCTGTCATAAACAACTAGATGACCAAACATATAACCATGTATGGGGGCAGATTATGGCGCTGCAACTCTTCATGGAACTGAGATCCCATGTGCTTGTACATCTCCTGTAGTGAAAAGGTCAAAAAACTGATATTAGGATAATCATAGAATTTTACACCACCCAGATAATAGGTACAGGCCCCAATTAATCAGTGTGACCAATTGCTACTAGTTACACCACCAGCTTCAAAATATGGGACAAACTAGTCAAACAAAAGCAGAGAGGTAATACATTAAACAAACAAAAAATGGTGAAACTAAGTATAAGGGATTAAAGGAAAGCAACTAGAAGTTGTAAAGGAAAGGTTCAGCCTCTCCAGCTTGCAAAAATGGGATGGAACTAGTGAGAAGTTGAACAAGATGAATATGCCGAAAGAGAAAAGTTGAACAAGATGAAGGTGTTAAAAGAGAAATGTTGAACATACAGTCAAATAGAAATCAAAAGGAACATGGGTGGGGGGAAAGTGAAAAGCACTAGCTGAAGCAGGTATATATGGGATGAAGTCAGCTAACCTCAATACACGAGATAGCAGCTTCTCTAACGCTTTGATTCGAATCATTCATCAATTGCAAGACCTGTAAAGCCAGAAAATCTCAGCATATCCATCTATGAAATGGAATAAAGTTGGAGCTATGCACAAAAGAAGTAAAATAACAACCATCTCGAAGCCTAGACTTACAGGTGATAGCAAAACTCGTTGCAAGGGGAGCTCTGTAGAAGCAAAAAGCCCAACTGCAGTTGCTACTGTACGTACAAACTCTTCCCGAACCCTCCAACTCTTATGAGCCCATGCATAACTTCCAGCTCTTTCAACAATGATTGTTGGTGAAGAAACCTGAGATATGGATAAAATCAAAAGATCACCCAATAATAAACTAAATATATAAGAAATTGAGGTACTTTGATAGTCATTGGATGAAAGTAGACCTTTAAATATTGTTTAATGATCGTAAATTAGCATTGTACAAATCAACACTGACAAGTAACATGGAAAAGGTATCATATGTTGCATTGCAAATATCAAAGCATTCAGAAAATGTAATGAAATTCACAGCACCTAAGCACATTATATATTTCAACACCACAAAAGAGTAATCTTACATCTCTACCAGCAGTGTATTTGACTGTAAATCATCTTATTTCAAAACAGACGAGGCAACACCAAACAGCTAACAAGGAAGCGGTTCAAAATTCGTTACTTGAATCCCAAATTATATATTTGCTCCTGCAGCAACAACCATGTTTCACCCAAAAATAATTAAGATACTGCCCTGAAAATTCAACTTGGAACAGTATTCGGGCTCAAGGGCAAACAAGTCCCGCAAAAGTTAGGCAATTGATCAATTTTGATATTGCGCTTATCAATCCGTTATGATGCGCCCAATAGAACTTGAAGATTTCTCACTTCGGCTCAGCTCTGCAACTCCACGTCTCCAATGCCCCCACCCGAAGGTCCCGAACTACCCAAAACAAGCCCTGAATCTAACATGTGCTCCTGCTCGTACTCTAACTCAAATTTGCAACTCTAACAAACTTCCAAAGCACACACATTCCAGCCGAAAAGATTAACAAACAAATGAGATCACAGATGAAGGGAGCGGACCTCCATGAGGGTGATGAGGAGCTGCCGAGCAGCCTCGCGGACAGGCTGCTTGCCGTCGCCGAGGCGCTCGACGGCGGCGGGGACAAGGGCGTTCAGGTGGATCTTAAAGTGGTCCCCGGCGACCACGGCGGCCCCGGAGAGCGCCTGCAGCCCGCCCTGCGCGACGCGGAAGTTGGCGTCCCGCGTCAGATCCATGCAGGTGTCCACCAGCGCCGTGACCTCCGCCGCCGTGAGCCCCCGCCGCGCCGCCGCCTCCAGCGCCTCGTGCAGCCGCTCCACCCCAGCCAGCCGCTCCTTGGTGTCCTTGGCGCGCGCCGCCTCCAGCGCCGCCTCCATTTCCGCGCGCGGGCTCCGGCGAATCCACTACAGAGCTGGCAAGGCTAGGGCTCCGTGCCCCCGGAGGCGGGCGGCGGAGCGAAGAGGGAGCGGTCGGATCTGAGGGAGGGGAGGGCCGGGCAGTGTGAGAGCGCAGAGAGACACGAACGCAGATGCTTAGGGTGGTTGGGGCTTCAGGTGGTTTTGTGCACTTAGCCCCCTTGTTTTTTGTAACCTTGCACTGTGAGGCCCTTTGGATACAAGCCTGCGGTAAAAGTGGAGCGCTAAATACTATACTCCACCGTGTGCTTGGTTATTTAAACTAGGTGGTATATATAATTATTTTTTAAAAAATTATCTATATATTTAGCTGTTTAAACATCCTATCCTGGATGATGAGATACAAATTTTAAAAATATTTTCTATAAATACTGAACCATTCTATTTATTCAACATCATCCCACAACTAAACACACCCTATACAATCATGATGAGGAACAGCAAATTGAGTTGTATGAACAGTAGGGTTCTTAAAATAAAATTGGTTAAATTTTTGGATCACATTAAAATCTGGTCATAATTTAAACAGTATAATGTTTCTTTGTTTGAACTCGGTAGTTATTTTTTTCCTCAGGTTATGGCCTCACGACAGTACGAGACTACCACTGAGGCCTCACTACTACAATACTACAAAGTACCCGTAACATACAAGACAAGACAGAAAGTCGCAATCCATTCCAAATCATTTCTTACCGTGATGGCCTCATTGTCTCCTTCGTTTTTGATTCATTTGACGGCAAGCATCATTTCGAACTGGAGTGTCATGGCCATGGTGGTACGATACACTAGTATATTAATCCAACAACGGGAGTCGAGCGGATAATCTACGCGTAAACTCGGAATACTAATTCCAGTTTGTAGTGTACTGCATACGTATTCCGTCCAAATTTATAGGACATATTTTCTCTCGATATATAAATTAATAAGATATTAAAAATAGTTATGCTATCTATAATTAGAAACGTGCTTCTATACTTTTTTTAAAAAAAATTGCACAAATATCAAAGCATGAATGAAAGGTAGATAGTGATTGCTTACCCCTTCGTTTGCTTCAGGATTTATACAATTTGTATTGAAGAAACATTGCTCCTATAATTATTTTCTATAAACACTATATTCAATATATGCATATAATTAAATAATACCAAGTAAATATGAATATTTACTAGGAATGTAGGAAAACGACGTAATAGTTTACATTGAAATATGAAATACATTTTATATTTGTAAATAAAATTATTAAAAAAGAGTACGCCGTATAGCGGACGAAGGGAATACCATGCTGCTGATTTATCATCCGCAATGAGTGACTTTGTTTGCACGAGCCGCCTATAGTAATGACAACAATAGCATGCAGTCATGCACTGAGCACTCGCACCAACTACGGCGATGTTACACCTCAACAAATCCTCTCCTGAGCCCTGGCCACACCGCCTTTATTCCCCTTTGCTTTCCCGGACACAGCCATGGAATCGTACGTAGACCTTACGAATTCCAATCAGCTAGCTAGCTATGGATCATCCGCCGTGCCCCCGGATAGCCGCGTTGCGTTCATGCGAGTGAGCCCAGGACCTGATGTCAGATCATCTCACACCTAGCCAGCAAGGCAGGACTTCACTGACCAGGAGCTTACCTCAGAGCATACTTATTTTACATTCGAGGAACCAATGCCCCCATCAGTGACGGAATTAGACAAATTTCTGAGTATACACATTTCACACGTATAATTCTTTAGTCTTGTACAGTAATTTTATAACATTATAGATCTAACATATATATTTAAATTTGCTAAAAGCACAATATAAATAGTTTTAAGGTCTTAAAAAAAATCTCAAACCACCGAAATCGAAACCAATTTAATCAACAGATTTGATCTATTCAAGAGATGATGTTGTAATGTTTTTCAAAAAAAGTTTTTGATCTATTCAAGAGATGATGTTGTAATGTTTTTCAAAAAAAGTTTTAGGGTACCAGACAGAGTATACCCGATACGACCCTAGATCCGCCCCTGCCCCTAATAATCGGGTTTTTTCGCCATAAAAACCATCGCTTGAGGTTCTCATCTCTCGTCGAGAGAAACCGGTAAACATCTCTTCGATCGGCGCTTACCGATGCTTAAAGGAAGCGCAGGTGCGGGTCGGCTTTCGTTCTTGGGCTCGTCCTGGAGCAATGATAATCTACCGATCCAAGGCTCTGAAGCCATGAACGGAGCTCGCCATCATTTCCCATCGGCGAACTTTTGCTAATAGTGGGGCACTCATGCTGCCGCACGCCATCCATCCATCCATCCAATCCATGCCTTTCGCTCGCCTTTACCCCACGAGGTCACAGTCTGGGCTAGCCTGGAGCCTGGAGAGGCACACATGCTGGCGTCGCTCTTGGGATCTCGACGCCCATTGCGCTTATCGGCGCCGCTAGCTAGCTGGAGCTCAGGTCGCCACCACGCATGGCATGGCGGGACCAGCGCAGCCGCAGCCCTCGTTCAGGGATCAGTCCTGATAAAGCTTCCCTGCTGTCTCATACGAAAAGGTGACAAAGTGGATAGGACGCAATGCCCAATGCAGTGCAGCGGCCGAGGTTGGTGTAGGATGTCACTCGTACGAGGAGTGAGGCACACTGATTGCTTCGGTTCCCCCTAATGGTTCTAGTAGCAAGCCAGGCCTACACGATTTCCTTGCTCAAACCTTTTTCTTTGTCCGAAAAGGGATAACTTTTGTGAAAAAATCATAGACATACGAATGAGGAATTTACTGTGCGAAGAGAGATTACAAGCATAGGAAACTTTGGTTTTTATAAACCATGTGCTATATGGTACATATATAGGCTATGGATCGGAGTCCTAAACTTAGAAGGAAACTAAATCACAGTCGTACGCGGCGGCTATTGCCACATCTAACACGGCTTGATGCGTGTACACCATCCAGCCACATGTCTGGTATCAAACATGATGACGAATTCGAATCACACTTTTAACACAAAACAGGAAGAGGAGCGACATGATGACATCCTAAGAAGCTGATCGCGAGGCTGCATGTGAGGCAGGGAGGATGTTGGCAACGAATTGGCGATGGAAATATATAGGTGGCGGGCAGTTTTGCCGAGTACTCAATCGCAACAACCAAAGAGAGTAAGGTACAGTGCAGACAGCTGCTGCGTGCATCAAGATCTAGCCTACCTAGATATGGAATGGGATCCTCAAGATTTGAGAAGCTCGTGCCATCAAATACAGTGAGCTCTGACTATGATGTTGCATTCTTGCTCGCACGAACCCAATTAGCAACGTCAGATAGCTCGTCATCTCTTGATTTTAATCTATTTCATACTTATGCATGCTAGAGTTTCAGCGCCGATGCTCGCTTGCTTATCTGTTTCAGTGTTTACTTCAGAGGAATATTTTCGGTTAAAAATACGGTATCAGAGAGATCAGGTAGCCATGGGCTGTGTTTGGTAGGTCCATAACCACACGTGTAGACAAGCCTAATGCCCTAGCCCCCATCGCCTGCTTATTGCAGTCCCACCCTTCGGCCAGCGCAGTGGCACCACGCAACTCAACAACCGCGACGGCCCAAGGCCGCACGGTGAGGCAGCCGACTGAACCCTGGCCCCGTCGCCCACTGCCACCGTGGGCGAGCAGCCTCGCTGCACGCTAAACTTGCGGCCGGAGGCCCAACACGAGAAGGACATGGCTGCGGCCATCAGAAGCCTCTCGAAACTCGAATGATCAAATATGGATTTTTTATATATATAAATAATCATTTTTTATTCATGTATTACAAAAAATATACTGAAGTTTAAATTTTTTACAAAAATAACCGCCAATCGCGCCTTCAGGGTACGAAAAGGGCTTAATCGCGCCAGGGGGGCAGGACAAGGGGGTTGTCGCGCCAGCAGAGCACGAGAGCGCCACCTCACCGCGCCACGCAGGCAGTCGCGCCACCCTATCGCGAGGGAACAGGGCAGTCGCGCCACCCTGTCGCAAGGCATCACACGCTTCACTATAGGTCAAAAATAGCGTATGGTCTCCTACTCTCCTGAGCCATCCGCGGGCGACTTAGGAGGCCATTTAAATCCCTAGCCGAGCTTCCCACCAAACCTTCATCGCCCACCTCGCCACCGCCGCTAGTGGCCGCCGATCAATACCGGCGCATCCACATCAACTCCCTCCCCACTTTCCCTCTTCTCTCCCCCATTTCCCCTACCCTCTTCTCCCCCCTCTCCTCACAACATCGGCTAAGGAGGCCGGGTCATCTACGGTGTTAGGATTCATGCGGCGCCAACCATCCGGCGGGGTTGGCATGGATGCTGCCAGTGGTGTCCCCCCCCCCGCTAGTACAGCGCGATGAAGCCACAGAGCTTTGGGCCGACGGCGCTCCCTACTGCTCAGATCCAGCCGGACCCGACCAAGCTCAGACCGGATCTGCCCTCCCTTTGTCAGATCTGGTCATCCTGTTGGTGGTTCATGTGGCTCGGTGCTCGGAGCAGGCGCGGCGAGGACTTGGCCTGTGTAGGCAGCTTGGCCTCATGGCAGCGCGGTGTGTCTAGGGCCATCGGGTGGCAGATCCCTCGGTGGTTCGAGGGTGCAGCGAGAGGGACGAAGTCTCAGCGATGGCAAGTCGGCAGAGGACGGCGACGGGAAGGAGGATGAGGAGGGCGATAAGATGGTGATGGCCGAAGCACGCGTGGCAAGGGTGCGGCCGACGATGTCAGTAGGAGCAAGGGTTGTGGCGAGTGGGATGCTGTCCTACGTGTTGGCGGTGAGGTTTCACGCGTGTTGTGCAGCCTCATGGCGCGATGAAGTCTAGTAGGCGGCAGGCGATGGTGTGGGGACGACCAGGGGAAGAAGGAGGTTGGCAAGCGCGTGAGATGACCGATTGTAGCGCTCCTCCTCCTCCGCCAGGACAGCAAGGGGAAGGTGGAAGATGAGGATGATGAGCTTGTGCCGACGCTTTTGCGGTTCAGGCGGCTGGGGTGTGTTGCGAGCTCAGTGGTGGTGTATCGTTTCTGGTATCGTGCGTCTGTGGGTGGTGGTCATCTCGGTAGTGCGTTTGGATTTTGGTCATCCCAGTACTAGGTAGTCTCAATAGAGGGTCATTGCGCCTAAGTTTGGTGGCCTTTCGTGGTGTTTTCGGTGTGTGACGAGGGAACCTCCAGGTTTGGAGCTCTCTCTCCGTTGCTGGTGTTCCCCATGTTGGGGATGGTGGTCGGTTTTCTCTTTGTAAGTTTCCTCTCTGGAGGTTCTATTGTTGTTTCTCTCCTACTGAAATGAATGGCAGAGCTCATGTAACACGATTGGCCTCACTAGTCGCAGCTTTTCAGTCGTAGCACTTCTACTCTCCCATCGTTAATAGTTATCATTTTATATATAAATATAGGTGTAGCTAAGCTTTTAAAACTTTAATTGTTAATATTTTTTAAATATTTAAATTGAATACATAAAAATTACATATGTAGATTTGTCTCGAGAAGTACTTTCATAACATTATAATTTATTAAATTTTATAAGTATTGTCGACGATTGGAGAACGGGCTCCCGTCGAGCTTACTTGTTGAATGGGGGATCAACAGAGCCCCGTCGTACGGATCGAAGAGGGCGTTCGAGCGATGCGAGGTCGGGAGAAGAAGAAAAAAGGGGGGACACGGTGTTCTTATCCTGGTTCGGGCCTCTCACCGTCGAGATAATAGCCCTACTCCAGTGTATTGTGTTCTATCTTGGTGTCCCTCCTATTACTGAGATCTTGAGGGGTTTAAATACTACGACTAGAGGTACATAGAAGGTAACTACCTCCTGGGATTGCGCCGCGCAATCGTACTTACGATCTACTGCCCTTGACCCGGGCGTTATTTGAATTTCGGGTATGATTTCCCTTGATCTCCGGCTGATTGGTTGCCACCTTCCTTCCTCGCGGCATTGACCGGGCACTTCGACCAAAACACCCGAGCAGGTCGCGGCCTCTACGAGCATGCTTGCTCGTGGGGGGGGGTGTGTTTGGTGCTTCTGCGAGCGAAGGTGCGAATGCGCATGCTCGGAGGAGGAGGAGGGATGCTCGTTTCGTTCTCCCGAGCATCTTCTTTTAGTGTTGCTTGGTCGGCGGGTTTTAGCTTTTCACGGGGGTACCGTGGTCTTTTGTCTGATAGCCAATCCCCGACAGCTAGCCCCCGAGGTTCAAGTGGGGAACCCTCGGGCTTCCCCTTGAGCCTAAGAAGACTTGAGGGTGGATTGAATTTCCTTTGGTCGTGGCTCACGACCATTTTTCGTCGGGAGACGAACTTCTTTACCCGCCGCGTGCTTGCTCGCGTGGCGCGTGCTTGGTTGTTCTGCGGTTCCTTCTCCGAGAAGCCTCCTTGTAATCTTGATTCACGGCGGTTTCTCAGCGCGCTTTCTCGGCCAGTGTCGCTACGTGATAGGCGGCGATTTTAACTGCCCCTTCGCTGTCTTTTAACCCTTTCTACAGGGAGGTCGAGTCACGTTGTCTCTTTGCTTGTCTTCGGCCAAAAATCTTCCAAGAGCCCTAGCGCCCAAGAATCCTTTCGTTCCTCTTCCTTCTTCGGCCATGGCGCTGCTTCAAGGTTAGCCAGATGACCTCAAGGAGGCTCCAGTGCTCACTGACGAAGTACGTCGACCAGTGCTCGGTCGAGTGCTCGAGATGATGCGGCGCGGCACCGCGGAGACGGAGATCGTCTCCTGCGAGTTGTACGCCATCAACGGGCTTCGCCGCGAGAGCGACTTCCTCGCCTCCGTGCTTGCCTTCGCGGTGCGAGATCTCTCATCTCCACCCCAACTCTATCCTTTCTCTCGCAATCTTCTCCCATCTTTGCGAGGCTTACGTGGGTGTAATGCCCACGGCTAGCCTCTTCTTTCACTTCTATTCCCCTTCCGCACTTGGCGGCGGATGGCTCGCCAAGTTGCGTTTATCTTCGCCTCGGCCCAACCGACCATACGAGTATCCCTTCGTTGCTCACGAAGGACTCGGTGTCGGGTTGGGCCGACCTCTTGTTCTACCGGAAGAGGCGGAGGGGTCCCAGTTTGTCTATCTTGGGGAGGGCGCTCCGCCATCGAGACAGCGCCGCCTGGTAACCCGAGGAAGAAGCGGGTGCTCAGACGATCGGTGAGCTTGCCCAGATGGGGCTCACCGGTCGGGATATCGCCCGACTTCACCTTCAACCGGTGTCCCCCTGAGGCGCCGCGAGCATCCCTTCTTCGAGGTGACCGGGTGGCATGACTTCACCCGCGAGGACAACGCAGGTATGTTCTGGACCTCTTTCGAGCATCGCCGCTACGGTGATCGGTGCTATGCATATATATATATATCTGTTGTCTTAGTCTGTGGTTGCGACGCACCTCCGCGGACGGACTGGGTTGACGAGAGGGTCGCCGAGAGGTTCGGCGCTCCGAAGGAGAAGGAGCCGGGCGCCAATCGTCAGGTCCCCAAGAACATCTTTGACCGTGGCGACGCGGTAAGTACATCTTTTGCTTCCGCTCGGGGGCATGTTTTCCGAGCTCATTCCTCCCGATTGTTTGCAGGAGAAGGTCGCCCTTGAGCTTGCGGTGTCGAAGGCCGCAACGTGCCGCAAGCCAAAGACTCCGGCCAGGGCTCCGCAAGAGGACGGCGAGTCGGGCCGCCAAGTATCCGCCTCGCCTCCCGCGCCAAGCTGGCCGAGGCGCCGAGCCGACCAGGACCCCACGCCGCACCTTGAGTACGCCGACCGTCGGGAGGTAGCGAACTCCGAATTTGGTTTGATGACTTCAAGCGGAGGAGGCCGAGGCGATGAGCCGATCGAACAGCTTTGCCGAAAGCGGCGAGGAAGGCCGAGGAGGAGGCCAGGTCCTCCCGACCAAGGAGCGGTGGAGAGGCAGATCAAGGCCCTCCAGGACCAGCTTACTCGGGTGGTCGATGACCGAGGAGGAGGAAGAAGAGGAGGCCACCTACGCCTGGGTCGGAAGGAGCAGGAGGTCGACCTCTCAAACGACCTCGACGCTGGAAGAGGTCGACATGGACGACGTCGACCGGCGATGGCACGTGCCCGATGACGCCGCGGAGGAGCGCGTCGTGGTCGTGGGCCGAGGCCTACGAGGCCGCCGCGCAGTCGCCCGTGGCCCGGCGAGGAGGCCGAGGAGGATGGCGCCGCTCGTCAGGCGAAGGTAGGTTCCTGCTTCATTCTCTCACTGTTCTTGTCTTGTGATTTTCTTCGGCTAACCCCACCTGTTTGGCGTGGGCGTGATAGCTCGGATGTCGTTTTGGACTTCCGCCAGATGGTCGAGGAGATTGTCGACTCTGCGATTGACGCCGAGCTCGGCCAGCGTTGTCGATCAAGTGATGGCCGAGATGGGGAGGAGCGGCGCGGCTACGGACCAGTGAGTTCGAGCTTCCCTCGGCGGGACCCGTGCTTTCTTGGCGATCGCGGAACCTATTCCGGCCGCGGAGGAGCAGGAGCCGCAGGGGCGAGACCAAGACGCTTTGGCCTTGGTCCCTTGCGAAGAGACAGCTGGGCGAGGCTCAGGCGCCGAGCCCCGAGGAAGGGAGCTTGGTCGCTGCCGACCAACAGCCCTTGGCCGTGAGCCAAGGAGAGGAGGAGGTCGTCCCCGACCTAACTCCTTCGGCCTTGGGGCACCAGCGCCCCGGCCACGGAGGTGCAAGGCGGAGGTGATCGCCCTTGATCAAACGCCTCCGGCCGCGGAGCATCGGTCGCCTCCGACTATGGAGGGACAAGAGGCGGAGGTGATCGCCCTTGATCCAATGCCTCCAGTCGCAGAGCATTGGTCGCCTCCGGCTGCAGAGGGACAAGAGGCGGAGGTGGTCGTTGACGACCAACTGCCTCCAGCCGCGGAGCAAGGAGTGGCAGCGCTCGTGGTTGGCGTCTGACCCGGCGCGGTGCCCGACCAGTGGAGGAAAGCGACCCGGCGACGCTTGCCGCGGAGGAGGATCGACCTCAGGCGACGGAGTTGGTCGAAGGTGGTGACGCCGTTGCTCTCACGAGCACCGGGTGCTCGAGAGGAGCAAGACCGGCCAGCGCCCGGTCCAGGGATGACTTGGTCAATCCTTCTTTAATTGGCGTGACAAGCCTTGGCCGCCATTCAGGACAAGGTAGTCGGTAGGGCTCTTCAGTAAGTTTCATGTTCCTTCTTTTTCCCTGTGATCGACCTTCCGGGAGTCTCGCTTCACTTTTTCCTTCTCTTTTCTCTTCTGCCAAGTTTGCCGCTTGAAGGCTATGGAGGATATCGACGCTACCTCGGTCTCCGCAGAAGAGTATCGGTCGATACATCATGAGCAAGACGCCAAGATCGCCGATCTTGAGCGTCGAATCTCCGAGGTGCGCGAGGCCGACTGGCGGTGGAATCGGCGAGGAGCCTCATCGCCGGGCTCGGACCAGCTCTTCCAGAGCGAGATCGGCCGAAGAGCACTTCAGAGCGTATGCGCGCCGAGCTTGACGAGGAGCCGGGAAGTTGCGGCCGGAGGTCTCGACTGCGCCGAACTCCAACGAGCTCGGAGCGCGAAGAGGCCCAGCTCAAGGAGGTGCGGCGCCGGGACAGCGCGGCTGAAGGTCGTGCCGCTCGGCGGAAAGTTTTGGACTTGGAGGCGGAGGTCGACTCCCTTAAGGAGGAACTTGCTGCCCTTCAGGTCGAGCGTAGGACTTAGCTCCTTTTTTTTATATATTTTTATTTTTAGCTCGTGTAACCCTGTAAAAAAAACAACGCTTCGGGTTAAATGAGCAAACTCGCAGGTGTTTGGTCCTTGCCTGTTTTTCTTGAGTTTATCTTCAACATATGCCCATATGATCCCGGTTCTGCAGAAAAAAGGAAACAAGTTCCTGCATAGAGCATATATCATAGATACGAGCAAAGAAAACAAGTTCCTGCATAGATCATATATCATGAATACGAGCAAAGGATCCTTGGTAAGAAGGGACGGAACGTTCCTATCATACGGAGCCCCTGCCATGGACAAAGGTCGTGCCCTTACTGTTGCGAGCACGAGTTTGTTCATGGAAAATTTAAGGGTCGCTTTGGTCGTGACGATTTTTTGAATGATATAAGTAGGTCGGTTGCGTCGAGAAGAAATGCGAGCACAGAGTAGACGAACTTTAAACCAACATCACGTAGAGCTACCATACCCGAATGGTCACCGAGCGGGCTTAGAGTGGATGCTCGCGCCCGACCACGCATACTGATGAAAAGCTGCGTGGAAAGTGAACGATTGGCGAGCATCGGCGGGGCCAAGGGAAATGGTGCGCACATACTTGTCGGATAAGTTAAATGCCCGCAATGCCGCTAGACGACGATGCTCGTTCGACAAAGCGAGGACGAAACACGAGAAAGAGGGAAACGTTTTATTGGAAAGAACGCAAGGGGCGCGAGATAGGAGTACTCGTCTAAACGAGAATTTACGCTGTGATTGATCGATGTTCCAGTCTTTGGTGAGCTCCCGACCATCCGGCATCGCGAGGCGAACAGCCCGGGCGTCTTGTAGACACGACCGTGTAGGGTCCTTCCACCTTGGGGTTAGCTTGTTGGCCTTCGATGTGTCTTGAACTCTTCGTAAGACCATGTCGCCGACTTGCGAGACTCCTAGGTCGGACTGTCTTGGCCGCGTGCCTACGAAGAGCCTCAGAGGTAAACCGCATGACGGAGCAACGCCTGCTCGGCGTGTCGCTTCGACGAGGTCCAGTCGACGAGGCGCTCAACTTCTTGATCGACGGAATCGATCGGTTGCACCTTTGGGGAACCCAAAGACGATTTCGGCGAGAATGGCCTCCGCACCGTAGACGAGTCGGAAAGGCGTTCGCTTTGTGGCTCGACCGGGTCGTGGGTGCGACAGACCAAAGAACGGTGGAAGCTCATCCACCCACTGGCCGCTTGTCTTTGGTTGAGGGTCTTAAAGACCCTCTTTTATGCCCTGGACTAGCTGCCCATTTGCTCGCTTCTACGCTCCGTTACTCTGTGGATGCGCCACGGAAGCGAAACAGACCTTGGTCCCGACCTCCTCGCAGTAACTTTGGAACAGTTCGCTGGTGAACTGGGTCCCGTTGTCTGTGATAAGACGGTTGGGTATCCCGAACCGAGTTACCACATTACTGCGGAGGAATCTCTTGGCCGCCTGGGCCGAGATGGTCGAGACGGGCTCGGCCTCTATCCACTTAGTGAAAGTGTCGATGGCCACGAGCAAATACTTGCAGCCTTCGACCTCGGGGAAGGGTCCAAGGACATCGAGCCCCAGTGTTGAGAACGGCCACGAGAGTGGTATGGTTTGCGGGGCATATGCTTAGGTTGACGGACTTTTCGAGCATGAAGCGGCATGCCCGGCAGTCGTTACGATTGACCGTGCGTCGTCAGTCAAGGCCGTCGGCGATGGTACCCTAGTCGGAAGGCCTTGCTCACAAGCGTCCTGAAAGACGAGTGAGCTCCGCACATTCCTTCATGGATATCACGAAGAAGGTACTGGCCTTCCTCCTGAGAGACGCATCTGGAAAGGATCCCTAATGCGCCTTTCGGTATAGGTCGTCTTCGATCGATCATCTTGAGAAGATCGCCTTATTAGCCAGGAACGCTCGGCTTCTTCTTCGGGCAATGTCCCATGCGCAAGATATTGGATGAATGGCGTCATCCAATTTGCACTTTGCTCGAGGAAGGAGACCCTACCGCCGGTCTCTGGTGCCTCCTCTTCAGAGGGAATGGAGGGCTTATGTAGGTGCTCGACAAGCACCCCACCGGAGCGGTGGTGCGAGAGGAACCGACCTTAGACATTTGGTCGGCCAGGAATTATCCTTCTGGGGATGTAGATTACTTGAAATTCTTGAAGTATTTCTCCATCTTCCTTACTTCAGCCAGTGCCAGCGCCATTGAGGTATCGGAACACCGATACTCCTTGTTGACCTGGTTTACGACCAACTGTGAATCGCCCTTCACAATGAGCCGTTGGACTCCTAGCGATTTACATGCCCGAAGTCCGGCCAAAAGGCCTTCGTACTCCGCCGCGTTGTTAGTCGCAGTGAAATGTAGTTGGATGGCGTACTGTAGCTGTTCTCCATCCGGGGAGACCAAGATGACGCCACCCAGCGCTCGTATGCTCGGGATCCATCGAAAATCTGAGAGTCTGTGAGTTTTCCTTGAATCATTGGTTCTGGCGTTTGGTGGGCCGAGCCGACCATTCCGCCACGAAATCAGCCAAGACTTGTGATTTTATCGCCGTGCGGGCCGAGAACACCGGCTCGAACTCGGCGAGCTCCATTGCCCACTTGGCTATGCGACCACTTTGGCGTCCTGATTTTCAGGATCTCCACGAGTGGGAAGCCGGTCGGCACCACGATCTTGTGCGCTTGAAAGTAGTGACGCAACTTCCGGGAGGCCATCGGTAATGAGTACAGAGTTTCGGACCTCGGGTAACGCTCCTTTGGTCCATGAAGTACTTCACGACGTAATAGATAGGTCATTGGGTACCATCTCTCTCATCGCCAACACCGAGCTTACTGGCTATGGGTTGCCGCTGTATAATAGCAATTCTTCCTGGCCGTAGGTGTGACGAGGGCGGGCGGTTGGGAGAGGTCTTGTTTTAGCTCTTTGAGCAGCGATCGGCTTCCTCCGTCCACGTAAAGCCATCATGCTTGCGGAGGGCTTTAAAGAAAGGTAGTCCTCGCTTCCCCGGTAGGAGACGAACCTGGCTTAAGGCGGCCATTCTTCCTGGTCGAGCTTGTACTTCCTTTACGCATGTGGGCGACCTCATGTTCTCAATGGCTTGATTTTCTCGGGTTAGCCCTAACGCCATTTGGCCCGACCATATAGCCGAGCACCTTGCGGCCTTTACGCGAATACGCATTTCTCTGGATTTAGCTTTATTCGATGCTTATTGAGGTTACAAAGTTTCTTCCAAGTCGACAACGTGACCGAAGTACTCTTGCTTTTGACAATTATGTAAATCGACATAGACCTCCAAATTCGACCTATTTGGTCTCAGGAAAGTCTTCGCATGAGGCGTTGAAAGGTTGCTCCCGCATTTCTCAGACCGAAAGACATGGTCGTATAGCAGCGAAGGTACCGAACGGGTGATGAAGGAAGTCTTCTCCTCGTCTTCGCGCGACAGTCGATCGATGATAGCTTTGAATAGGCGTCTAGGAAGCTCATGGTGCGTGACCACGCCGTCGCGTCCACCAATTGGTCTATGCGAGGCAACGGGTAGTTGTCTTTGGGCACGCCGCGTTCAAACCCGTGTGGTCGACACACATGCGCCACTTGCCTCCTTTCTTCCTCGAATAACTGGATTGGCTAGCCACTGGAGTGCTCGATCTCTCTGATGAAGCCAGCTTTTAGGAGTTTATCAAGTTCCTCCGGATGATTGCCTGTTTTTAGGGAAAAGCGTCTAAGTTTCATCTCACTTTGGTTTTTGTCGGTGAATCATAGCTTTGTGCTCGACCACCTCCTTGGGACCGGGCATGTCGGATGGTTCCCAGGCGAACACATCCGACCTTGCCGGAGGAAGGTGACGAGCTCGAGTTCCTATTTGGGATCTAAGGAAGATCCCAAATGAATGACCTTGGCCAGGTTCCGACTCGTTGAGCGGAATGCCTTGGTCTCTCCTCCAGTGGAGGGCAAGTTTAGGCCGGAATGCTTCGGCTCTTGGTCGGGACCGCGAGTGGGTAATCGACCGACCATATCTAAGGCTCTTTAAATGCCGCAATTGAGTGCGGACTTGTGGTTCCCTTTGATGGTTATAACTCCGTTCGGTCCGGGAATCTTCAGTGCGTCTGGCGTGGTGAGAGGCGGCCATGAACTTGGCCAAGGCCGACTGCCGAGGATGGCGTTGTAGGCCGACTCAAAGTCCACCACCTCGAAGGTGATTAGCTCCGCTCGAAGTTACTTGGGCCGCCAAAACTTACAGGCGGGACGACCTGTCCTGGAGGTTTGATCGAGGTGCCGGAACTATCCCGAAGAAGGGCACGGCCACACTTTTATTTTGGAACGAGGAATCGTGATCTCGTCCAAAACCTTGGCTGAAATAAGGTCCAAAGAGCTCCTGAGTCTATGAGGACCCGACCGACAGCAGTATTGCCGATGGTGGGGTTCACGACCATCGGAAGCCTCTGGGTTTGGTCATCCCAAGGGGACAGTCGTCCTTGGAGAAGGTCGAGGATACCTCCGACCATTTCATTTCTTTGCCGGAGGCTTACCCTGGGTAACATGGTGCACTTCCTTGCGGCCTCCTTTAAGTCCGGCGGGACTTGTAGGCGAGGAGCCCGAAGATGACCGCTATGTGATTCCTTGGTTCTTGGTATTCCATGTCATCCTCACTTTCCTCGGCGGGCTGTTTTCCTTTGTCATTTTCACCTGCTCTGAAGCGTTGGCATGGGCCCCCCGCCGTATCGCTGCTCCAAGCGGTAGGTCCACGCTCGGCAATTCCGTGGAGTCGTGCCGTGCTTTGGTGAAGCCAGACGAGAGGTCGCCCCGCCGGTCCACTTGGTCGCCTCGTCGGTCCGCTTGGTCGCCTCGTCCTCGAGGCCTGTGTGGTTGTCCTCTTCCCCGAGCGTTAAGCCCTCGGCTGGCCATGGGTTGCTCGGGTTGTTGTTGTTCCACCGCGGCTACCATGGTCAAGCAGGGCTGCTTTTCTTCTTTTTCTTGATTTTCTTGTCTCTGCAGTCGAGCCCTTTTTGCTAGGCCGAGGTCTCTAAGCCAGGTTGAGGCGGCGGCTTCCCTTCGCCCAAAGATCTTCTTCCATTGGGCGGCCTCATCTGCGTTGGCGTATCGATCGGCCATTCGGAAGAGCTCGTTCGCCGTTAGATCCGGTGGATCTCTGTGTCCTGCGTGAAGCGCACGCCTCGCACCCGAACTTGAAAGCCGGACGACCGCCTCGTCCGATATGTTCGGGATCGAGTTCGGACTGGATAAACCTCTCGACGAATTGTCGCAGTGGTTTCTCGTCTGTCAGATCAAGCGCCTGTGTCGCGCTCCTTTCCCGGCGGATGTAACGGCTCTGGAAATTTGTTTCTGAGCGCGCTACCGAGCTGCCCCCAGTACCGTATGGAGCCTTCCTTCTGATTAAAAAGCCACGTACGAGCGGCTCCGTCCAGAACCGTCGGCAGGTAATTTGCCATCACCCCCTCATCGCCTACGGCGGCAAGGATTGCGGTGGTATATATCGAGAGAAATTCGTCCGGGTTACGGTCCCGTTGAACCTTTCGATATGGCCGGGCTTGAATCTGTTCGGCCATGCGACGTTCCGGAGGGAGCTCGTGAAGGCCTGGCAACCGAAGCTCGGGATTTCGCGGTGAAATCCTCGGTCATAGCGGCCTCCACGCGGGTCTTCCACCCAACGCCCCGTGCGCGGGCCGAGTCGGGAGAAAACCTCATGCGACGGTCGTGCTGACGACCGCTTGGTCGTGGAGCGTTCAGAGTGCTCGTAATCTGGGCGATTATACGGATATCGCTCCGGGGTCGCTCTGTGACTGTTCCGGGGCCTTTCCCGGATCAGGTTAGCGATCTGGGGCGATCTCCGAACATGGCTCCGAGATTCACCTCTGTGCGAGCGCACGGGGGAGCGTTTGTGACGGTCCCGGGAAACACTCCGGGCATCCCGGTCACGAGGAGGGTCCGAGACTTTTAGCTCGGCGGCAAGCCTTTCCAAATCTTCGGCTACGACCCTGCCCACGGCCTCTAAGTCTGCTTGCTCGGGGAAACTACGCAGGTCACGCACGACCGCCGCCAAGGCTCAGAATCGTTCCTCGCTTCGGTGAATCTGGCGGTGGCGAGCTTTGGCGACGCTCCGGGGCGCGATCGGGAGTTCGGTACCCACAAGAGTTCCTTTTCCAGTGAAGCGCGCTTCTTTGCCTGGCGGCGAATGCTCGCGAGGGTCTTTCCCAAGGACGCCTCGGTGGAGTCCGGCGCCTCGTAGGGGTCGTGCTTGGCAGCGTCGAGGATCCTTCTCCGGGCCCGCACGGCTTCCGGCCACGTTGACCCGAGCGAGGCGGGATGAGAGCGATGGGGACATCATTGTATCCCCTTGAGATGCAGTCTCTCGGTCGAGCTCTAGGTCGTCCGGTATGTCCAGGCCGTCGTAGAGCTCATCACAGTCATCCTCGGGGTCCCCGAGGGTAATGTCTGGGGGATGGAGGCCCTGCCCTCGCATTCCCGTGTCCGGGGAAGGGCTCCCAGACTCAGTGTGACCGATAGGATCGGTCACCCTGGCCGCGTCGGCGGCGGCGTAGTATACGTCGTCATCTTCAACGTGGTCGAAAACACAAAGGTCCCGAGTGTCTCCCGAGTTCGGCATCCTCGAGGATCTTGATCCGTACGGGAATCAAACTGTCGTCCCCACGGACGGCGCCGGTATCGACGATTGGAGAACGGGCTCCGTCGAGCTTACTTGTTGAATGGGGATCAACAGAGCCCCGTCGTCTGGATCGAAGAGGGCGCTCGAGCGATGCGAGGCTCGGAGAAGAAGAAAAGGGGACACGGTGTTCTTATCCTGGTTCGGGCCACGCACCGTCGAGATACTAGCCCTACTCCAGTGTATTGTGTTCTATCTTGGTGTCCCTCCTATTCTGAGATCTTCAGGGGTTTAAATACTACGACTAGAGGTACATAGAAGGTAACTACCTCCTGGGATTGCGCCGCGCAATCAGATTATTTATCTAATCGCCCTTGACCCGGGCGTTATTTGAATTTCGGGTATGATTTCCCTTGATCTCCGGCTGATTGGTTGCCACCTTCCTTCCTCGCGGCATTGACCGGGCACTCCGACCAAAACACCCGAGCAGGTCGCGGCCTCTACGAGCATGCTTGCTCGTGGGGGGGTGTGTTTGGTGCTTCTGCGAGCGAAGGTGCGAATGCGCATGCTCGGAGGAGGAGGAGGGATGCTCGTTTCGTTCTCCCGAGCATCTTCTTTTAGTGTTGCTTGGTCGGCGGGTTTTAGCTTTTCACGGGGGTACCGTGGTCTTTTGTCTGATAGCCAATCCCCGACAAGTATATTATAGCAGATATTAATGGTTAAAATTATGTTTTAAAGATCATATCTATGTCTAATATAATAATTATTTATAACTAAAAAAAATATTATGTATCCTAGCAATGGAGTATGACTGACTGAACTTGGCAAATATTTAGAGTTGCAAAACCCAGAAAACCCAAGTGCTTGTTGGCCTTACTGCCCAAATTAATTCAGCTGAGTGCGGAGAGACAGAAGGACGCATCGAGTTTTCACGTGCTCTTGGGATTTTCGCCGAAGCGCCTAGGATGTTGAGTAAAAGAACCCATCTAATTAGCATTATTTAATCTAGGCTGTAAAATAATTAATTAAATGGCTGAAATTACTCAAAAGTTACCTCATCGATTTATCAAACATATGGAAACAAATGTACGTAATCTTTTCACATTTGTAAATCAAAATCTCTTAATCGGATAATTTAAAATTTTGATAATAATGATAAACAGATGGAAAGTCACAAATAAAACAAACTTATCTCTATTTTTGATCAAAGGTATTAACTACATGAAGTGAATTACAACGCAATAGTTAAATTCATACATATCAATTTATACAAATACCAAATTGCAATAAAGAATAATCATACATTTTATTTATTACAAACTTGTGCATCAGAATTGAATACATGACTTAATGAATTTAATTACATTTCATATTACAAAAAATGCATGAATAATTAATTACATCTAAAAAATAATAATTACAGGAATATTAATTCCTAGCCACCGTTTTCTTCGAATCTTCAATTGTAGGTCCTACATAATAGTTATGCATGCTTATAAGATAAAAATTCTTGAAATAAAACAAAAAAAGAAATTAAAGTTAGAATTGCCGTCAGTCCCGTATGATTTGGTATCGTGCACTAATATACCAGATTCATCCGGGACCAAATCGGCACATCTCACGAATTTAGGTTCATCATCTGGTAATTATACAGACATGTGAACTTAATCGTAGACAAGTGTATATTAAAAAATATCGCATGGTAGAAAAATAACTTCCGGTAAAAAGTAATTGTCCAGAGAAATTTGGATAGGAATAAAACACTATTAGACCCTTGCTGCCAAAGCCAGTACCCAAGCCCAAACACTTAGCTCTTAAGGCAAGTACGCCTAGCATATAGGGAAGACATTAAACAAGGCTCCCTTAGCAAGTTACTTCAAGAAATCAAAGTCATACGAGTGTAAACAACACCCGAACTAGAAGCAAAAGAAGATCATCACGGTTGGGATCAAGAAGGCCTTCAAGAACTAAAGCAGGAAGTACCACCAAGCCTAAACATAACGAGGAACATCGAATCACTAGGATCAGAAGACCACCAAGCACAATAACAGAGCCACCAGGGAGCATACACGCACACAAGCAAGCACTAAGTCAGGAAGCACAACCAGGAGGCAAGAACAAAGCCATCTTCCATGCACAAGCCAAGGCCATCAGGAGTTCAGCAAGGAGTAAGGAAGGAGCAAGGGAGACCAAGACCAGGGAATCATGGGGCAATGGCAACGCTCCATCAACCTCTTCAACAACCATATAGTCCCCAAATCCTCATTCTAACCCTTCTTTTGCCCAGATAATAATCATTGCGTACATCAATTAAGTTCTAAGCACATAGATGACAATATAGCTCACAATGGAATTAGAGACCAGTGTTTATGGCTTTAGACACCACTAGTGATTTTAGTGGGATGGATCGCTTTGGAGGGCGCAACAGTACGTGCTCGATCACCCCACGTACTTCTCGGAGTGCAACTGAAACCACAAGTGTTGTCACAATATCACTAATCGCCATCCAACTATTAATTAATCATTATAGACTATGGTGCATCACAAAGGTAAAATCATAACGAGCGTAACTCAAAATTTGCTATGTCAGTATGAGGGGAAAATCTGAGGGAGGAGGAGTTTGGCAGTGAAGAGGGGGGGTTGACCCCAGGGGCAATCGAACCAGAGCTAGGGCATGGCAGCACCAGGACCGAGTCCAGCTCAATGGTGGCACGACAACACCAGGGCCTAGCCCAGCTCGGTGGTGCGCATGCCTGTATGCTAAGAGTAGCCTTTGGTTGAGTATATGTGTATAGCATTTGGTTGAGTATCTCTAATTTCAAGCGGAGTACAACTGGTACACTAAGAGTAGGTGGGGAACAGTCGAGGACAACACTAGTCACTGGCTATCAGGGTCGGAGATCTAATATCGGATTAGTGATAAACATTCTGGGTTCTCAACTGTGGTTAGGTTCATTTTAGGTAAAGTGGTACAAACTTGCGCAAGGTTAAATCATGAATTTATGTCTGTTTCCTGAACTGGAGGCTATGGAAGCTAAGTATGCTTCATATACGAGTGCTAGTAGAATCTTAATAATTAAAAATCGCAAACAATCTTCCTAAGAAAACCTATTTTTAGAAAATGATTTGAGAAGAGTGTATGGTGAATTGAAATGGATTGAGAAAAGTTGAGATGATTTTGGGAAAAGATTCATATATATTGCATTTTGTTATTAATGCTTAATGAGTACATCTTTGCTAGATAATGGATCCGGTGGCCAAGCATTTGGTTGGGATATGGGTCCCTGTGGAGTGTATTAGTTGTTGGCAGCTTTTTGGTAATTAGTGTGTGTGTATTATATTTTTGTTGTACTTAGATCGTAAGTATAATTAAATATTGAATATGTAGCATGCGTGGCCATAGAATGTAATAGAGTTTCTATTTCAGTATCTAATTATTGTTTTTATTGTAACACTCTGAATACGGTGTATTAACTGTTAAAGTGTCGGGTCTGCTCGATGTTTTATTAGCTAATATGCCCAGATCAGCGTAATTACCTCAGGGTTAATGAAAACATTATTGTCATTACCCTGGATTAATTGTGCGGGTCGTCACATTCAGAGATGACCTGGGTGCAGCCATTAGGGAGGTTTTATTGGGCTCGAGCCTAACGTTCATCGACTTAATAACTCTACGTGTGGTGTCTTCATTGTATTTATCTTTTTCTTTTTCTTTGTTTTTTTTAAATTTATATATGAATTTAGATTGCACAAGACTGTATGTGCTATGTTATTTGTTTATGAATTTGGATCGCACGAGACTATACTTGCTATGTTTATCTAAATTTAGCTTTGTTTACTTTGATTTTTGGTAGGACAAAAATATATTAGTCTTTAAGCTCTTCCTCTATTTTACTCACCGCTGGCGATGGCTGTGTACACCAAGGACGAGCAGTTACCACCTGCCCGTGATGAAGCTCTGCAAAGTTGTTGACATAGCTACACAGATCAAACCGCACATGCGTGAGCCAGCTCCTCGAACTGGATCTAGACGAGCCGAGCCCACGCACGGTTCATACAGTCGCAGCATTTCGGTGGAAAAGATTGGAATCTTCCACGCCTCCACGGCGAGACGTACAGTAACTTAATTTCATCTCTGCATCCATCGATCTTTGCCGCGACACTGCAGCCCAGCACTTGCTCCTGCAGACCGATCCGCGCTGCCAGGTAGAGATCACGAGGCAATGGTACATCTTGTCAGCTGCTGCCCGATCGATCGCCTCTCCGACGTACGTACGTACGTACAGGTTCCAGATCGCCGTTACTGCCAATGGGGGGGCGTATGATTAAATGCTGGCTTAATTCAGGCTTTACGGGCGGTATGTACCTAGACCGGCAGCCGGTTTTAACCTGTCCCGTTTCGGTAAACGTTCTGCATTTGCAGGTTGCAATGGAGCCTGCTCACCTTGGCTGCTATCAAGAAGTCGCTGCCAGTGCAGGTCGTTCTGTTCCTCGGTGCAAAAATGGCTAGACATTCAGAAATTTGGAGGAAGGTTTATTCTTACAGATGTTAACTTACTCGTATGTTACTAAGATCGATTTGTTCTGTCCTGCTCCTGATGCGAAAGTCAAGGAACCTACCGTACGTCCGGATGGCAAGAATTCCTGAAAGAAAGAACCTGTTTAGTCTCCCTTTTTTTTAATCTGTTCTATCTGGCCTGAGAGAGAGAGAGAGAGAGAGAGAGAGAGAGAGAGAGACACGCAGCAGAGAGGCACGCAGCAGCTGTGAACTAATGCACAGTTTGTGGACAGTAAGCGCACGCCCATTGGCACAAGACGTACTCTGCAACTGCAAAAAATACTTCCATGGAAGCCGCTTGTGAGGGTTTGTACAATCTGCAGAAGATAATAAGGATGCGGGGACGTACGACGAATCGGCCGGATCATCGCATGGTCGGCAAGTCTTTTTATACGTCAAGAATTTATCTCGGCGTGCGACTGCATGGGTTGGCGTGGTAGCCTTAGGGTGGTCACTGAAGATTTCTACCCCACCGCGTTATGAATTTCACATGCCCCTGCTACGTTATCATCGACCGCATGCGCTACGACTGGCAGTACAGCAAATGAAAAGCCAGGCGTTGGGTTGGCTAGGTATACGGCAGTATACGGGGTAGCTTCGTGCATTGTGTTTTCAGCTAAGCTACGTATTTGGATGGAAATTTATACGTACCTCTTTTAGATACGGATTCGATCAGCACGGTAATTAAGCGGTAGTGACCGGTACATGTATCACGACTGAATTATGACCATACCAAAAACTTGTTCTGATGGAAGTCACTAATTAGAATTCAAGGGAGCTTAATTTAACTGTCAGCCTTCCAACCTCTAGCTCCATACTTGCAGGTACGACGGGTAGTTGTCGTGGGGTCGGGGGCGTGTACTGAAGGGTGAAAATGCTTGGCGCACTGAAATCGTCAGTGTGGAATCCATGTAAGTGACTTGTGAGATTTCACTTTGTAGTTTGTACTGAAGAAAGTAGAAGGAGACTACTTGGGCAAGAAAACTGCCTGGTAAAAAGAAAACAAAGCTAGCTAGCTTGCATTGAGCAGCTGGTAGAAATCTTCCAGTTATTTTCGCTCCTAATGTTGTCACTCTACAGAAGATGATGATGGTTCAGTAACATTGGATACACTCCTCTTCGTCATCTGGGAACTAAATGGCCATCAACCATTCCGGTTTAAATAACGGAGTAGCCCTCTTATCGGATTCCTGGTCAAGCTGCCCGCGCTACATGTCCTAGGCTCCTAGTGTCCTGCTTTCCGGTAGCAGCTGATTAAAACCACATAGATCTCCTTAATTATAGAATGGAACCTAACTACCTAAGATGCCACTTCGTTGGAAAGTTATTATTAGACATTAATAAGAGTTCGAATCGTGTGCGAGTCGTGAGTCATGTTGGGATTGGATTGTAACATTGACGCTATAAATAAATAGTATGAGGGTCCTATAAAAGCAACATACAGTTATTTCATAAAATTTAATTAACATGATATCAAAGCTATCCGAACCCTAATCCGAGGGGGAAAAACTCTCCGAACCACCACCACCATCGTGCATCTTGTCCATCTCTGAGAGGGATCGTTTGCTGCCACCCAGTGGCGGAGACAAGATTTTGGTAAGTCTCAAACCAAAAATTTAGCGGGTATTACTAATGTTAAAGTCTATGTTGAGTATAAGGTATAAAAAAAATAAAATACAACTACAAAATTAAAAATAAATTTGAACTCTGTGCTTAGAATTTCAACAAAACAGATAAAATATGACAAAATAATATAGCGTAGTGGAGCGGTAGAAAGGTTAATACCTAGTTAATGAATGTTTGGTGTATCTGAGCATATCATATCTTCATCAACAATACTACCAAAACCCGAACTTGCAAAAGATGAAATTGCACGTATAAATTAGGCACACAAAACTCCTAAATCAGCATGTCCAGTAAATGTCATAATGGATATAAAAAATCTAACAATATAACTCTTAAATGTCATCAATATTCAGGTTCTAATTAGACATATCCAACATATAATAACCACTTCTATCAAACTATATGGAAAATCTCCTAACATACATTAATGCTCACTGTCTCAACGAGTTTAACCTTTTTGTGGAGTATATAAAATAGGCACCATTCTTGGCTTACAAACAGCCACCTATATTGTCGCATATTGTCTCCGACGTTCTATTCCCGACCAAGCACTTCTCTCGCATATGGATTACTTCGCACCTTAGACTATTGGAAATACAAACCATGCATGTTCAAATCCTTCCCCAATTCAGCAACTTTTAGCAAAACAAGATGTAGCAATGAAATGTTCAATTGTCCACACTGACAGGTGATACCCTTTTTTATTTATGATACAAGAACAAGTAACCAGGTCTTCATATACGCGATCTTGAGCAGATTATAACAATATCATCAGCCTTCAAAAACTCCTTTTGCGAGTGCATATCCTACACCTGCTTAAGGACATACAAAAGTTACTGAATAACGGCATACTAAGGTTAAAAAAGCATTTAGAATTTATGTCACTACTACCAATTTATGTAAGCTTCTTTGACCACAATAGAATACCTAATCAATGATCTTACGAAAGTTTCAAGCTCAAATTATCAACCATTAACCAATCAATGAATCAAAAATCAATTATCATGTGATTCTTGATTTCCTGTCATTCAACAAAAATGGCATCAATGGAAAAGGCATCATCAATTCATCGTTCACTCATTCATCAACAAAGAAAAAAGAAAGGAAAAAAAATTCATCACTGATTCACCTCCACAACTCCACTGCCTATGTGTCTGCGTAGGAGGAGGTCTACTGTCACTGTGCCAGGGGCGGGAGCGGCAGTCGGCCGTGCCGCCGGCAGGATCTGCGGCGTGCCGGGTCGCCGGGAATGGATGAGATCTGCCTCGCTGCCTCGGTTGCTCGATGCCTCCGGTCTTCCGGTAGCCAAGCAGCAGGTTGGGCTGGGGACGGGGGCGGCAGCCGGCTGCGGGCGAGTGGGAGCGGCCGGCGGTCGTGCCATCGACCAGTCGTGGATGAGCTTCAGAGTTCAGATCTGCGGGGCTAGGGCGGGAGTGGCGGTCGGCGGCATTGTGACCTTGGCTCGAGCGGGACTGCGGGAGCAGCGGCGGCGTAACCTTGGGTCTCCTTGTTCTTGGTGGCGGTGGCGTGATCGGCTCAAGTGAGCTTGGGTGCGCGTGGAAATGTGGAATGGCTAGGGCTTTTCTAGTTCCCACGACGGGTCGGGATGCCAGGTCAAGCCGCCTGTGCGGCTGGGCTGGATAGGAAGTGGCCTCAAGCCCAAATAAAGATACTATAGTATTTTACACTGTTATTTGGGCTAGATCTCGGGTCTAAACCCTACTGACCGGAGGCTCAGTTCCGCCCCTGCTGCTGTCGTCTCCTCGCGCATGGTCCGCCTCGGTCACATGGCATAGAAGCAGGCCGCGGCCGGCCTGGTTGCATGAGTCGCCGCCGTTCAGTCGCCACCGACACTCGGGGGTCCTGCCGCTCGGGTCGTCACCCTTAAAACACACAGTGCAGACGCTGACGTTGACCCCCCGGACTGGCCAGCATCTCGTCTGAAAGACCGAAAACCTTACGTGAGAAATTCAATTTATGTGCCGGCTTTGATGTTCGCGCGGTGGCACTTGCACATGATGCGAGGCAAGCCTGATCGAGACAAGTGGCACACTGACGCGGAGCGCCGCGTTTAGCAGCCAACGACCGTGCCCCTGCCATCTGTGGCGCGCGCAGCGCTGATGCTAGCCTGCCATTGCCAGGCGCTCCCGCTCGAAATCGATCTGCTTTTGATTGATTTGACTTGGTTTACTCCTCCTCCGGGCTCCGTCTACGTACGTGGTCCTCGCGAGCAATTCCTCCCCCTGTCTCCCGCCCGCTAACCCACTGCCCTCCTCAATAACTCGGCGTTTTAAGGTTGCCGACGAGACAGCGCGCGAGAGGTCAGGCCTCTTCCTCTATAAGAAGAGCGGGGAGAGACCTTCCCGTGTCCACGCCTTTGCCATTGTTGCCGAGCCGCAGCCGCTGGACTCGTCTCTCTCGTCGATCGCCGCGATGGGCGCTTCTTTGGTCGGTCTCCTCGTGGCGGCGGCGGCGGCGCTCCTCGGGGCCGCGTCGGCGGCTTCCGCGGCGCGCGCCTTCTTCGTGTTCGGCGACTCCCTCGTCGACAACGGCAACAACAACTACCTCGTGACGACGGCGCGCGCGGACGCGCCGCCCTACGGCATCGACTTCCCCACGCACATGCCCACGGGGAGGTTCTCCAACGGGCTCAACATCCCCGACATCATCAGTTGCGCCCTGACGCCCCTGGCTGGCTTAGCTTTACCCCAATCTTTTTTCAGACTGCACATAATTTGTCAAGCACGCACACAAATGCTGTATATGCACAGAGAGAGTAGTTCCTGATCACATTGCATTGGCACGCGCTTCATTAGGTGAGTACCTCGGATCTCAGCCTGCGCTGCCGTACCTGAGCCCCGAGCTCCGCGGCGAGAACCTACTCGTCGGCGCCAACTTCGCGTCGGCCGGCGTCGGCATCCTCAACGACACAGGCATACAATTCGTAAGCTCCATATATACGTGCCTGCTGCATTCCACCTCCTGCTTATACGAAATTATCTTAATTTGTCGGTGATACTGTGCTCTGTGGGCTCTGTGCCGTGCCGCGCATCTGCAGGTGAACATAATTAGGATGGGGCAGCAGCTGCAGAACTTCCAGGGCTACCAGCAGAAGCTGGCGGCGTTCGTCGGCGACGACGCGGCGAGGGGCCTCGTGAACCAGGCGCTCGTGCTCATCACGCTCGGCGGCAACGACTTCGTCAACAACTACTACGTGGTGCCCTACTCCGTCAGGTCCCAACAGTTTACGATCCAAGATTACGTCCCCTACCTCATCTCCGAGTACAAGAAAATCCTCACGGTAAGTTTTGCTTCCCAATTCTTGCTTGCAAACAATAATTTGCAATTATGTAAAAAAAAATTCCCCTGTCCCAAAAGGCCAAGATTTATGCCAACCAAAAATAAGTTTAGCATAATCAAACAAACATGAGTAGTACGCATCACATAGAGAAAATAACAGAGAGAAATGCTCCATGCATGCTGGCTAAAACAGTGGCACAAAGAGATCGGTCTCTAGATAGACTGTTGGTACTGGAAATTGGAGATAAACAGTGCAGGTGAACACTTCTTAGCTGAGTCTCTTTGGGTAGTATGTTCTGCAAAAAACAAACTGACACAGCTTGTAGTCTCTCTATACCAACACAAGTACTAGATTTTTTAGGTCAGAATTACCCCCCGAAAGATGACAGAATTCATTCATTCATTCACGACCAGTTTTAGTGACAATCTCCCCCCCCCCCCCCTAGAACACGGTTTCAGTAACAATCTGAGATCTTCCATGTTATTCATTCACGACCAGTTTTAGTGACAATCTTTTCCCCCCTAGAACACGGTTTCAGTAACAATCTGAGATCTTCCCTGTTGAAGCAAGAATCCAAATACAGCATACAATTTACCTCACGCTTCCGGCCAACAGTGTTAGTAAGGTCACTTTCATTCATAACGCAATTCATTCATTGGATAAGAAACTACCTAATTTCATCAGGAAACTATGTTAACTTTCGCATCATTAAATTAAGAGCTATACAAACTCCAAATGCAATAAACTTAGCAACATCTCTTAATGAGCAATACAGAATGCACCACGCATAGCATTTTTCCAAAGTACAAGATTTTTCAATATACGGACAGCTACTAGCATTGAAAGAAAACGAGCACGTCTTCGTACCAGATCTCTCTGCTGCAGATCTACAGTCCTTAACATTGATGATCCATGGGTCCAATGACAATAAGCCTAAACATTTACCGAGCGAGCTTCCAACGACAAAAATTTCTACTAGGAGCAGAACCCTAGTTTTTACCATGGGGTGGTACTACACCCTGGCTTTGTGTTGATGAATACATGTACATGCACTTAGTTGTGGGAACAAAAATCATGGTGCCTCGAATCAAAATTGTTTTAATTAAAATAGTTAATAAATTTAAAATTAAAATAAATTCATTTCAAATAAAAAAGTAGATAAAACTCATTTTGATAGTGACTCGTTAGTTTAAATTTTAAATAATTATTTAATAATAAATAAAATTATTTTATATTGAACGTTTTATATTTTTAAATAATAATAATAATTTGTTAAGCTCCATAGCTAACGTACCTATGTAGGCTGTCACCTACGACACTGCACAGGCAATCAATAGGGCCAAGCATTGCTGCACGGCACACTGTACAAATCTGCTCTAATTTCCACAGTGAAAACCGGCAGGAGGCAGTAAATAGGTGAGTACGAAATGCTCAGGCACGAAGGCCCGCCGTGTTGTGCTCTATTTGCTGCTGTTCTCGCATGTGGCGGGAGTAAATAGAGCACAACCACCTCATGAGTATTACATTTGCTGCTGTACCCATGAGGTGGTTGTGCTCTATTTACTCCCGCCACATGCGAGAACAGCAACGCTCGTGCCGCTTCAATTCGTCGTGTATATGTTTCGTGAGTTTCTGGCCTTTTTTTTCATGTCCCAACCCCACCCCCCCCTCCACCCCCGCAGCCACACACACCCCACCCCTCTCCCCACCCCCACCAAAATATGGGTCTTATTTTAACGAAATTATAAATCTAGATTTGTTCTCGATTATAGTCATACTTGGTAGAGCTCTAGATCCCAACTTCACCTCAGATCTGCGACTTGTAGATTAAAATAAAATGAATTAAATTTATATTTTTATTTTAAAATGTAAACAAGATGACCCATATAAACACTCTAATATACCCATAGCCCTAGCTCCATAGATCTGGTGGAGCTGGGTATTCCCATCTCCACCAGATCTACGGATTTGGTGGAGCTGGAGTTCTGCCAAACAAGGTCTATTTGGGAGAGCTCCACTCCAAAAAAAAATCAGCTCCGCCATAGAGTTGAAGTAGGGAAAGGAGGTGTTTGGCTTGCAAATTAGATCCCGCTTCAAGAATAGATGATTTTGGTTTGGATGCCCATTTATGTCCTTGGATGTTGAATGGAGGTGGATAATTACCTCATATGTGTAACTAGTGGCAAGGGTGGGTAATTACCTAGGAACTTCATGAGTGGGTACGAAACGGTGTTTTTTTGGAGTACCCTTTGAGGAGCTCCACAAAAACCATGGAGCAGCCCCCTAGATTCGCATTTTTCCTGGAACTGGAGTTCTGTGGAGCTGGGGTGTTTGGCTACACGAATTTGGAGTGGAGTTGAAAATTGAGGAACAGAGCTCTCACAAACACCCCCATAGAAAAATAATGCGATACGTATCACCTCCTACGATATAGGATTATGTCAAGTCTACCTGCCACTGTATACGAGCACAATAGATACCTAACGCGGTCAAGAAGAAACCAGATTTATAATTTTGTTGGAACATAACATAGCCTAAACTTACAAAACAAAATCAAGCAAGGAGCCACAAAAATTTTCACTTTATGCTTCGTTTCTGCGGTTCAGCTATAAGCTATGTAGGTAGGGCGACCAGCTCTCGAGTGACGGAAATGGAAAATTTTCGTTAGTAGTATACACTTTATAAATACAACTCTATAGTCTTATACAATTATTTTATAACACCATAAATGCAATACATATATTTAAAATTTACTAAAAGTATAATATAAATAGTTCTAAGGTCTTAAAAAATCTCAAACAACTAAAATTGGAACTAATCCAATCACAATCTAATCCATTAAAAAGGTAATCTCGTAGAGCTCCTAAAACTTTTTTGGGTACCGCCCTGATGCATGCAGAGTCTGTACGAGCTCGGGGCCCGGCGCGTGGTCGTCACAGGCACGGGGATGATCGGCTGCGTCCCGGCCGAGCTGGCCCTCCACAGCCTCGACGGCGAGTGCGCGCCCGACCTGACGCAGGCCGCCAACCTCTTCAACCCGCAGCTCGAGCGGATGCTCAGCGAGCTCAACGGCGAGCTCGGCCACGACGCCTTCATCGCCGCCAACACCAACGAGATCAGCTTCGACTTCGTCTTCAACCCACGGGACTACGGTAATGCGCCCCATAAATCTCGCGTAATGCTGAACGGGAAAGACAACGAGTACGAAATGTTTTACGAAGCCCTTGCCAAGAACGGCCGGCTGACAAGTGGCGCCCCGTGAGTGCCGGGACCATCTGTCAGCCATCGCTCGGTACTTAAGAACTTCGTACGCGTGTAGTCGTGAGCTAGCTTGTTTCGGTCGAGCAGATCGGTGAGGTGGCCGTGGTTGCAGGGTTCGTGACGGCGAAGGTGGCGTGCTGCGGCCAGGGGCCGTACAACGGGATCGGGCTGTGCACGCCGGCGTCGAACGTGTGCGGGAACCGGGACGTGTACGCGTACTGGGACGGCTTCCACCCGACGGAGCGGGCCAACCGGATCATCGTCGCGCAGTTCATGCACGGCTCGACCGACCACATCAGCCCCATGAACATCAGCACCATCCTGGCCATGGACAAGAGGGGCTAGAATCGGGTAGAGCTCAAAACTGTCATCCTTACTGTAGACATCCATATCATATAGCTGTGATACTTGTTCCTAGTCCAAGAGAAACGGCTCTGTATGTGCCTGGAGGAGCTGCTGGTTAAGAAGTTTTGGTCTTAGTTTCTTCCTTCTTTCCTGGTTCGGGTGAATGTAATGATGGTAAATTAAGCCCTACAGTGGATTGTGTTTGCTCCTCCAGGTAGTCTGGCAGGGGTCCAGTGGTCAATTACCAACTCTAGGCATTGGTTTTCTGTTCGGTCAATTCAATAATTCGTTGTGCTATTTAGCTTGCTGCTTGTGAAGCTCGATACCATCATACTAGTTGGTGCCGATAATTTACTGCAAACATCTTTTTGTGGCTCGTTCGTTGAGCTCAGTTATACATACGCTTATACCACTCTGCAGCGAAGTAGGCAGACCACTGATAATAAGGTCTCGTTTGGTAACTTAGAACCGGATCGTTTCTGCTAGTTTCTGAAAGAAATCTAACCAAACGGGTAAAGCTCGGAACGATTTTCCTTGAATCGTTTCATCGAACGGCTCCTGCGCCGCCAACGGCAGGTTACACGGTTTCTGGTTTTCAGGTCCTTCGCGTGTTGTTTTCTTCTTCAAACTGGACATATATACGGCTGGGAAGTTTGGAGCATGATTATTGGTTCCATATGGGACCAGGAAAACATGGTATCAAGACAATATATAGAGGAAAAGTAATCGAACCAGGTACAAACATTCAGATAAAGCTACAGATCGAGTTTCCTCGCTACAATTCTACTCAGCGAGTTGCGACGAGGTTCCCCATGAGCCCTCCACCAAGTTCGTAGTGCTTGGCGGCAGAAAATCCAGCTTCTTTGGCTAACTTCTCCAACTCTTCACCTACACAGGACATAAGAAAAACACAAGCTAGATATAATTACAGGAGTGATAAACGTTGGTCACTGATGAAATGGCACTAACCACTGTGTTGTTTGGAACAGAGGAATGCACCTTTTCGTTTCAAATAATAATAATAATAGCAAAATAAAACTATATAATGCTGTGGATTTGTGTGTGAAGAAAACTAGGTTGGGATTGCGCGTACGCTCCGACTAACGAATTTTAGTCAAGTGCTCAGGGGTCTCCCGTAAATTTCTGAAACCACGAGGCTTTTTTGAAAAAATGAAATTGCCGCGCAATACCTCATCGTAATTTTTTGGAACTCCGAGAATCTTTGTGTAAAATCGCGCGGCGCAGACCTCTTCGTAAAATCCCGTAACCCTAAGCCTCTTCTTGTAAAATCTCCATTGCAGGTCCTCTTCGTAAATTTCCGGAACCTTGAGGGGCCTGTGTAAAATCGTGTGCGTAGACCTCTTCGTAAAATCCTGAACTTCGGGTAAAATCGTCAAGCCTCTTCGTAAATTCCTGAAAACCCGAGAGGCTCCGTGTAAAATCACGATTTTGTGTAAAATTGCCGGATCAAGATCCTTCCGTAATTTCCCGAAAATTTGAGGGCTTTCTCTAAAAAATGTAGAGGGTTCCCACGAAACTGGTGTCGTGGAGTTGTGGAGGACATAGGCCAACGATCACACGTAGAGATGGTAGCGGGTATCACCACCCCGTACCCGTGTTAATAAAATCCACCCACTACAATACACATATCCGCACGCGGGTACAAAATTTATCTGTACCCGTACCCGTGCGGGTAACCCACACCCGTATTATGGACAGATGCCCATGCAAGCAGCAACCTATCTTATAAGACAATTCAATGAAAATGCAATGGGGGTACAAGAGCGCACAATTAGGTCTTGAGCAGCATATCTTATAAAGACAGTTAGAGTTTAGAGATTTTGATGGGTTGACTGGCTAGGCTGCACAGTTGGGTCTTAGGCAGTTGGGTCAGATCGCTAGTGGGCCCGACCCACGGGTGAACGGGTACGGGTAATAATAGAGTGAGATCCGTACCCGTTCTATCCGCTGGATAGTAACTTTTGCCCGTTAATAGACCCGCGGGTATAAAAAATGATTCATACTCGATTATTAATGAAGTAAATACTCATTGAGTTTCGTATCCCATTACCATCTCTAATCATACGCCTTTTATGATTTGTTAATATGGATGGTGTCCTATTGTACCCCATCAGGACAAGTTGAGATGTCTGTTGACATAGTTGTGCTATCAGAATGACAGATGTAAGTTTTGGGATTCACTACTTTCATTATTATGTACAGTTTTCTTTTACTTGATGATGTAATATACAGAGAAATTTTACGGTGGATTATACTTGTAATATAAAATGTGTAGTAGAAATCACATCTAACCGTTGATTTGTTAAAGGTGTTTCTACTACTCTACTACCAGGTGTAATATAAGTAAACTCTAATTAATCTGATTCTTGAATCGAAAAGAATGAACGATTCATATTCAATTTAGTGTTCCGTAAAAGAGCTCAATATATATCTTTTTTCCCAAGAACACGCAGGAGTTATGCGCGCCTTTTGCATTAAGATAGAAATAAAACCACAATTTTACAACTGACTATAGGCAGCAAACTGCGCCACCAACCACCTAAAGAATCTACTATAACTAACTACGGAAATGACCTACCACCACTACCACTCAACTCTCATGGCATCAACTACCACTAACTCTCATGGCATCAGGCTGGCAGATTCCTGGTTAATGCCTTCCTGGCAGGGAGCACACTCCTGGAGTCCTGGTTAATGCCTTCCACAATTATCGAGTAAATTCCTGGTTAATTTACTCGTGTTGCGAAAAACCGTCGAATTCCTCTCCATCCAGATCGCCGGCACGAATAACATGACGATGGAGTTCAGGCCTTTCACTTGGTTCGACTGCGCCGTCCGTTGCAATCTAAGCCACCAGTCCTGTATTGTCCGTCGCGCAAGGCTCGAAACTTTTGATTCCTGAGCCTAAGTAACAGCAGAAGCCAGACCTGACGCGTGACGATGCGATGACTGAAAGACGCACCATCGATGATTCGGCTGTCCCTTCCGCTGCAGCCTTGCCGCCGTCCAGCAGAATCCTGTAAAGCGAGCCAGATGGACGGTGGCCTATGGCAAGGTCAGCTAATGGATCCCCTTGAAATAAGCGCTGTAAGCCGCTTGAGACGCGTAATTATTGAATTGTATGTACCAATTAGTCCATCTAAAAGTTTAAGTCGATGAGGATAAAAGGACAATTTACTTATGCTTCAACACTCTACAATTTGTGTTTGTTTAAATTTGGTCTTTGGAGGAGAAGGCTTTGGGTTTGGAAGAAGCTAGGTGGCCTCTTTGGGTGGAATTTGGAGCTTGAAGAGACTTGATGAAGGGGATGTCAATTTTTTGTAAATAAGATCAAGTTACAAGGGTACCAGGGAAGTGGGATTTTGAAGCTCGGTGACCCAGAAGCATCGTTTTCCTTGCTTCTCTCGTGTAGTGCAAATTGGGCTGGAGCTTCTCCTCTCCAGCTAGCTGAAAAATTACTGTTTGTTTTGGCTTGTGACTTATGAAAGAATAAGCCTAAGCAGAAGCCTAAACAAACACACTCACGTGCGGGCAATTTACTTATGCTTTAACACCCCCTCACGTGCAGACTCTCTTTGACCTAAAACGTGGAATAGAAGTTAGCTAGATTTTTTTTTTAAATTGCGCCAACCAGGTTTTGAACTCAAGGCCTCTAGCTCTGATACCATATTGTGTTCTATACACCAGTAATTCACCCAAAATCTTGAGCCGATAAAAAGACGAGCAGTTCACTCATAAGTAACACCTGTTGGCCGTCCACTCCCAAACCCATCGATCGGCCACTCCTTGCAATCGAATCTCTTGCACGGCCGACCACATCTGCAAGTATCGGGCCATTGCTTCCACCTAAAGCTGACCTTTAATGGCCAGCACCCACCGGCGATTTTGTAGTGCGCCATGGACCGTTCTCTGTTCCTGCACACGTTTCTCGACAAACTTTAGCAGATCAGGGGCATCTATCTATCACAACTCGGCTACCACCAATCAAGTTGTCCTCTCAGAACCGGGTATTCCTCCCATCGCCCAGAAAAACAGACGTCGAGATTTTAAACACGGCATCTACTTCTGGCTTTGGATCGAACTGCATTCCACCCCAAGGTTTGTCCGGGGCAACCCTTTGCAGCCACACTGCACAGCCATCTTAGGTGTAAGGAGAAACTAAGAAGCTGAAGATTGAGAAGACCTAAACCTCCAAGATGCTTCGACCGACACACCCGTTCCCACGCGACTAAGCAATGGCTGCCATTCAACATCTATCTACCTTGTTCATGCAAGTTTTTCTAATGAAGGACGCATCTGTGCAAACCTGTTAGGTACTGTGATATCGAGCTTTTCAAGTACTTGTACTCCTCAGTGAGACCGTAGCCACTGGCCAAAGGAACCACAACATTATCGATCACCCAACTCTGTCCAAGAAGAAAAAGCATCAATTTGGTTATTGAGAGGATTATAGTACCTACTCCAAAGTCTTAAGTGGGGCAGGAAGTCAACGTATGACCATACGTGATTTTGCGAGAATGTCATGGGGGGATAATGAAGAATTAATCTTTGTCAGGGAAATTGAACAGAGATCCAAATTCATCTGTACAATACATCCATGATGGGCTGACATTTTACCTGGAATGATGTCGTGAAAAATGATGAGCTCTTGTTAAAATCTAGAATAGATGCTCTTGATCCTGTAGTCCAGTAAAACCAAGCTCTGAAAAGTTAAGGCGAAATATAAACACGCTGAACCGGAACGAAACTTCAAACCTGTACCCAACCTGGTTTTAGTACCCTAAAAATCTCATGCATGGCTTTGGATTTGTCAACCACATTGCGCAATCCATAACCAACCGTAACAGCATCAAAGTAGCAGTCTGTAAAAGGTAAATCAAGTGCATCACCCTCGATCCATCTGAAACCGCAGAAGTCGGAAGCATGTTAGCCAAGAACTTGAGCTGTTCACTTGATCAAACGACCAGCACGTTCTGCAAGTTCTCGCAAAGCAACACATAACAGGAAGTTCTTAATCTGAAAGATCTCACATTGAGGATGCTCACTTGATGTTTTTGTAGCAAGGCTTCCAGCGTTGGTCCCGACGGTCAGCAGCAGTCTGCAGTTGCTGCCTTGAGAAATCGACACCCATCACCTGTGGCATTTGAGAGATTGGCTCATAAGATTCGTAATCAAGACTGCTTGCCCAATCTGAAGTCTGAACACTGAAGCGAACCCGACATTACAACACCAAGTCACCAACCTCTCCATCTATGCCGACTTTCTGAGACAGAAGGAAGGCCAAGTCCCCGCTCCCGCAGCACAGATCAAGAACCCGATTCCCTCTCTTCGCCCTAACTCAAAGAACATACTTATGCATCGACCAATTGTAAAAAAAAAGTCTTTACAATTCACGTTACTATGAGTACCAGTAGTGATGTAATGTACCTGGACCAAGAGACGCAGATGCGCTTCCACGTTCGGTGCTGCCCCAGGCTGAGCACGTCGTTGAGCTAAAAGAAACACAACACTATGAAGCCGTCAGTGTTACATTGCATGTAGCTCCACTGCTTACTTCGCGAGAGCGGCAAGGGGGGAGGAGAGCGGGGGTACGGACATGGTCGTAGACGGGGGCGATGCGGCTGAAGAGGGCCTGCCGCTCGTCTGCCGTGGTAGAGGAGCGCACGGAGACGGAGACGGAGCCGCGGCGGTGTCGTCGGCGACCGGCGGGGCTGGCCGCCGCGGCGGCCAAGGAAATTGCGGCGGTTAAGGCCCTCATCGGTGTCGGTTTGCTGCGCTGCTCGCCCCCGCCACATGATTAGGATAGGTTATTATTACCGGTTGTATAATAGGTTTGACTCTTTTGCCCCCGCCGCGGAAGCGAAACGATTCGACTCTTGCCGCCGCCGCGAGCTGCATCACGCGTAAGGCGATATTTTTAGGGATGGATTTGGGCTCCTGCTACCTCGGCGGCAACGCCGACGCGGTGGAGTTCTGCCCGCACAGCCCCTTCCGCCACGTCCTGGCCGCCGCTACCTACACGCTGCAGGAGCAGGAGGGGGAGGAGGAGAAGCAGGACCGTGCGGGCACCGTGTCCCTCTTCTCCGTCGACGCCGGCGCCGAGGATGCGTCCCGGCGGCTCCAGCTGCTCCACACGGTGGAGACCGCCGGCGTATTCGACATGAAGTGGAGCCCCGCGGCGCCGCTGCTCGCGCAGGCCGACGCCCACGGCCGTCTCGCGCTCTGGCGCCTGGAGCAGGAGGACGGCTCCGACAAAGGTGCTGCTTGTTCCTCTGCATCTATCTTATTGAAGGAAAAATTTTGTTTTGTCAGTTTTGGGCCATGGATTATTTCAAGTGTCCACCTGCTAAGTTTGCATAAGCTATAACACCGACAATTCATGAGTTGGATTGAACGTAGTCATGGTAATGGCAAACAACAAGTTCCTAGGCTTCTCAGTGTGTTCACTTGGATGGTGGTGACTGGTGAGTGGTGACTGATGCTTGCAGAAATATTTCAGGGTTCAGGAGCTATGCAGTTGCAATGTTTGTTTAGAAAAACTAGCTCTTGGATTAGAGTTAGAGGTTCCCAATGGTCATACTAAAGGTTAATCTGCTTCAGAACAATTTGTTTCTACTTTGTTGTATTCTGGGAAGGTTGTCATCGCCTTATGGGGAAGAAGGGTAATTTGCTGCTGATTGATGATCAAAGCAAATTCGTGTTGGATTGCTAGTCTTCTTAAAAAACATTGCTCAAATTTGGTCATAGTATTTGTGTTGAATTAACAAGCTAGTCTAGTCAATTCTGTACTGGAAGTGGGAGAACTTATGTAACTATAAGAGAAATTTTACGGTGGATAATATGGGTAGTAAATAGTAGTAGTAAAATCAGATCTAGCCATACAATTTTCAGGGGTATTTTAGACTTTTGATCATATGCATCGTTACTTGTTTTCCTCCGCCATCGTTACTTGATGGTGGACAACGACTCGGGCTCGCCGGACTTGACGAGGATTCGGGCGAGTCCGAATTCGGCGATAGCGCGGAAGCCCGGGTCGAGCAGGATGTTGCTCGACTTGATGTGCTCACCGGGTCTTTCAATTCAACGTTGGTAGTGGCAGAAGAATCGAGAGGATCAAAGGGGCGCAATAAGGTCCGGCCAGTTGCCGGAGCGGTTGTCGGTGCCGTGCTAATATATGTTGCCGTTGTCAGGGGCTTCATCTGGTTCCTGATTTTGAGGCGCCGTAGGAGCTCCTGCCGGCTGATGAGGGAATTAGAATACGAGATGGGGGCCTCCGACGAGGAGTTCGAGCAAGGCACCGAGCCGAGGAGATTTCTCTACGGCGAACTGGCGGCTGCGACGAACAATTTCTCCGAAGACGGAAAGCTTGGAGAGGGTGGTTTCGGTTTGGTGTACATGATTTTTTTGAGCGACCTAGGCCTCTAGGTCGCCGTGAAGAGAATATCCAAGAGCTCCAAGTAGGGGAGGAAGGAGTACGCCTCCGAGGTCACCATCATTAGTCGGCTAAGGCACCGGAACCTTGTCTAGCTCATCGGTTGGTGCCACGGCCACGGCAGAAGCATGAGCTCTGTGAGCGCAGACAGGTAAAAGTCCTCACTGTAAAAAAAACCTGATCTGTTCAACATAAAAAAAGAAGAGATAATTACACTACTACCCCACGAACGAGTTCTACTACCACTACTACCATATGAAGTATAATTAAATCCTAGCTAATCTTATCCGTTAGATTAAATAGAATGAACAGCTAATATTTAATATTGTCCACCGTAAAAGTGCTCAACTATAAACACTACAATATTTGTCATATATGTCGAGGACTGATACAAGTGCTTTCTATAAACAAATTACACAGGTGTTGTTCTCGCAGATGTCTGTGCTGAAGACATTTCTTCTTCAATGTGCTTGTATGTGGACTGGAATCAAACTGCTGAGTATCTGTCTGTTGGATTATCAGATGGTTCACTGTCGGTGGTTTCCACGAGGGAGAGCTGCTTGGAGGTATCAGAACAGTGGACCGCTCATCAGTATGAAGTTTGGACATGTTATTTTGATCGTGCAAGGCCACACTTGTTGTACAGCGGATCCGACGACTGCTCTTTCAGTTGCTGGGACTTGCGAGAAAGCCCATCAAACTTTGTGTTTCAGAATAAAAAGTCTCATAATATGGGTGTATGTTGCATTGCTCAGAACCCATCGGAGGGGAACATGTTACTCACTGGAAGCTATGATGAATTTCTCAGAGTTTGGGATGTGAGATCAATGGTGAAACCTGTTAACGAAAAGTCCCTAAATTTAGGGGGCGGTGTTTGGAGGATGAAATATCATCCTAGCATTGCGGATGTTGTATTGGCTGCATGCATGCACAATGGGTTCGCCATTGTTAAATTAGGTACTGGAGATGCAACAGTAATGGAAACATATTGCAAGCATGAATCCTTAGCATATGGTGCAGATTGGCAAAGAAGTGAAGTGGCAGAGCATAACAGGAATTCTTCAGTTGTCGCCACTTGTTCATTTTATGATCGCCTTCTCTGTGTGTGGCAACCGGAGAACCTAGTCAAGCTTTAAGACCTAAAACATCATTGTGCTGAATTCAAGTATCACTATGGCACGGACCTATTTCCTGAATGAACCAAATTAATTTCATTCAGGTAGCTCTTTGAATTTATGTTAATTTATTTTAATACGTGAGCTTACTGTAGTATCATGTTTGTTTTATAGCTCGGCATTCGCAGATATTAGTATTTGCTGTAAGCTTGCCAATTGCAGAACTTTGAAGTTTTTTGTTGATGCTTTTTGATGACACTGTTTTGAAGTTTCACTTGTGTGCATAATAGCGAATCTTCAACAACAATCTAGACACCAACCTGGATGAGGATCCTGTTTGGCTTTTCACTTGTCACAATTCTGTCTGGAAATTACGATATTCTGTACGCTGGTTCCAGAGTTTCTAATCATGCTTTTTAATTGCATTCTAATAACTGCTAGTATGGTTACCAAATTTTACTTTTCCAGTGCATGCTTTCATAAACTACAACTTAATACCCAATATTGTCAACATTTCAAGTACAGTTTTCCATTGATGAAATTTGAGGTGTTTGGTAATTGTGACAGGCCAGAAGAAGTATCAATAAATTTATCAGTTTGCTTTCAAATAAGTTAATTTATTGAGGTGTTCAGTGAATCTTACTAGTTGGCATGGTACATGCACCAAGTCCAAACCACGCTTAAGTAGTGTTACTCTTATTATGAAAGCATACTGCCAGGAGTACGTACTCCCTGCTCCTTGTATATTAACTGATGTTACGCAATTGGAAACATATTCCATAAGTGAAAGTTGTTAGCTAGTTTCTCCTGATTAGGAAGTTGTTATTAACCAAATAGAGGTAGGGAGTACATACACCTGGGAGTACAAAACGGGCTTCCATACACACACACACAAATACATACATATACATATACACACATACATACATATACATACATACATACATACATACATACATACATATATATTATATAACTGATTCCAACTAACTGCAATTAGTGCTAAACTTCTAATTATCTTGTTTGTGATTTACCAGCCATTAATTCATTAAAAAAAAGATAGTATTACCCTATCTTTGACATAAGGATTTGCACCCTTTTCTTAGGAGACACTAATGGTGTAGATTCATACTACAGATTACCCTAATGAAACATATATAGGAAAAATATTCCACGGCAAAGCTTATCCAGAAAAGGAGCTTTTACACTACACCATTTAATGTTCACAAAGTTGATAGTATTATTCATTGGTAGCAATGGAAGTATGGAACCATCAACCGTGTAAAAACTCTCACTATCTCAATATCTTGATAAAGCATGCATGAGATCGTTATGTGCACCAAATTAGGATTAGCCATGCTTCAAGTGATGCCTAGAGCATCATCTGGGCTAAATGAATTAGTAGATACTAATAACTATATTAGTAATATTATTACCGGATGCATGGGAGCGAACCTGAAGAAGGCTCCATTGTATCTTTTACCAAGCAAAATGACAACTAAAAGGCAAAAAACAAGTGTCGTGGGGATGGCCACTGCCCCTTGTGACCCAGCAATGGCCCACTGACGAAGAGACCCTCCTCGTCAGGGAGCCGAAGGGGGCGCAACGACAACAAAGCCTTCAATAATCATGGCTGAGATTTCGGCAATGCGCCGAAGGGGACACCGAGGGGCCGAACGTCTCGGGGAGAAGGTCTATGCAGCACCTATGGGCTAGCTGGTAGAGAGGGAAACTACCGTAAGACCCCTAACGCCCTAGGGACCTTGTAGGGGTACTACGAAACTAGACACTTGACCCTAGTTTGCAATCTGGTTCAAAAAATAGCATAACCAAATTTTGTATAGTGGTATTGCCAGCGTGGCACAACGACTGGATAGTTTTGCTATGGATGATGACAAGCTGGGCTAGTTATATTAATGGCAGTTGATGACCGGGCTTCTCCCACGCTGAGCTTCCGGCCATCCTTCCAAGGTTGTCGGCCCCTGTAGCTCCCTCCCTCTCTATTTCGATTTGGCGGGAAAGCCCTTGTGCGCTCCACCCGTCATTCACCTAAATTTGCATAGCGTGTTATCCTAAGTAGCAAAACCGTTCGCTCATCACGCTACGCGGTAATACTACTATGCCAAACCGGGTTAGGGTGTTATTTGAACCAAATTATAAAGTTTAAGAGGTCAAATGTCCTGTTTCATAGTTCGGCGTGCTAGACGGACTTTTGATTAAAGTTTGGAGTGTTATATGGACTTTTCCCTAAAACAAATCATACTGCTGGTACATCAAGTACATGCTCTTGGCTTTGCCTCCGAGCTCGGTCATATCGCGCCTCCATGTCGTGGGCTTCGCCACGCCTTCACTATTTTTTTTGTCAGAGAATTTTTAGAGATATAATTTTTTGTTGGTATATTGTTTTTTCTGTTAAAGAATATTTAGAGAGATAAAATTTGTTCGTTGGTATATTGTGTGATGTATGTTTTTATTGGACATTTGTTAAGAAGGTGAAATAGGAGAGACGGATGAACCATAGGAGGTGATGAACCACCGCCAATAGCTTTTTTGAAGTACCAAAGGTATGAATGTAACATGAACTACCGGGGAAAAAATATAAAATTTTGTTGTCTTATGGTGATCGATAAGTTATTAGCTGCTAACTGAGTCTAACTAAACGAAGGATTTCCTGCGATTATATCGACATCTGATTACAGACCAAAACATCATGAGCTACTTGTAGATTTTGTCTGCTCCTCGGAATGTGAGAAGACGAAGCCCAATTTCTGTGACCGTCGTATCATAATCTCCAGGAACCTTTGCCTGCCTGGAGCAGCGACGCATACAACAGTTCATTCCACGTATCCGGCACACCCGGCAAGCACCAGTGGCTGCAGTCCTGCTTCGTCACCGCCGCCATCCGTTCCACCTCCGTGTCGTACCGCACCCGGTACACCGACGGGTGACCGTCTTTCCGGTAATCGGTGAGCGTGCTGATGTTGAGGTATATCACAGGGGTCTTCATCTGCCTCAGAACCTGCTCCAGGATCCTCATTTTCTCAGGGTACTCGGTAAGGTATGTCTGGTTAAAGATTGGCTCGGTCTCCCTGTGGCATTTCCCTCCTGAATTCCACTGCCCTCCCCTGCGGCGAAATGGATCATGAGGAGGAGGAGGAGATACGCCAATGATCTGACATCGTAGCGGCAATCTCTTACCTGAAATGTGTTAGGGAGTATCCTCTGAATACAACCTGGGTTCTCCTTGAGTCGATGTTCTTGTCAACCCATCTAGCCCACGTGGTTAGAGCTTTCTTGAATGCATCCGTCACCCCAAGGCTGGGGTACACATGGTTGCCTTCTTGATAATAGTTCAGCCTGTGGACACAAATGCTTCACTAATGGTTTGGCAGGATGGAAACTGATTGATGGTACCGGTTTCCATATATAATTTCAGGGGGAAATGTCATATACCCTCCTGATGTTTTGGAGTGAGTCCACCAGTGGCCGGTGTTGAAGACGACGATGTCAGCAGTCCGGTACGCCAGAGTCGCCCCATCTAGCTCGTCCAATCTCAGCCTTGTGTCCACAGCACTACTTTTGCTCTCAGGGATCAGCTCCTTGACCAGAAATATTGATCTTATGAAATCAACAGAGCAATTGTAGTCCTGCAATGAAGTAACATTGAGTTACAAAATCGACAAAATCCGGAGTTTTCTTTTTCCGAACGGAGGACAAAATTCGGGAACAAATTTTATGCAACGGTGCTGCATACCGTCGTCTGTGCATCACCGTGTAGATTGATGCCACGTGTCCGCTGCGTTAATCTTCATGCAAATTCATCAATCTCCAAGCACTTTAATCCTTATCACTTAATTGTTTTTTGCATGGAGATTAACGCAACGGGACACGTGGCGCCAATCCGTACAGTGCTGTACAGGCTACGGTTTGCAGCACTGTTGCATAGAATTTTTTTCTCAAAATTCAGAGCTATTATTCAGTGAGGCGGCCAATACCCTGAATTTGAAGGAGTAGTATCCTCTGGTTTTGAACTGGTTCCTCCCGGACGCTTCGTATATACTCTTCTTGTTCCTAACACCATGGCGAAGAATGCAGACCAGAGACTCCCACATGTTGCGGTTCAGCGAATCGCCGACAAATATGATCCTCTGGCCTCTCAGCCTCTCCAGGAAATCAATCGCATTCAGCCTGGCGAAGTAAGAGAAGTTTCGATCACAGAGTGTAAGTCTGCCCGTTTATTGAACATTTTGCAAATTGCAATGATCAGAAACACATTACGTAAGCGAAGTTCAGAAACGCACCTGGGAATGTCGCAGCCGTGCGGCTGCCACCTCCACTTGAGGAAGCCACCGTCCGGCCGGCCGTTCTTGTGGCAGTTGAAGTCGTCGTCTATGTGAGGGCACGACCCCGGCGGGTAGAACGGGTAGCTCTCGTCCCTCACCCACCCCCCACTGAACACATCGCACCTGGCGAAAGAAATCAGGTTTTGCACGCGCGGCGTCCAGACGATGCGGTTGTTGCCGGGCCCGACGGCCATGCTGGTGTTCACGCCGGCCGTGGCGCCGCCGTCGCTGTGCTCGGCAGCTCCTTCCTGCGCCGGGAGGAAGATCTCCTTTCGCCGCCTGATCGGCTGCTTGTACCTGATGTCGGTTCTCCTGTGCCTGTGCTTGTCCTCCTTTCGCTCCGGTGTTGATGATATTGTTGCAACTCGCCGTGCCGAGTTGTGTAGCACATTGGCAATGGTGGCGTTCGTGTTTCTATCCTCTTGGCTCGAACTCCCCATGTCGGTAGAATTGCCGGTGGCGGCATCGGAGTCCATCGGTTCGCCGGGAGCGCCGAGGTTGGCGTTGTGGGAGGAATTCGCGCTGTCAGCTCTCCGCCACCGCGGCATGGGCATTATAGTTTGCTCTTGCAGTTCTTGTGCAGTCGTGCCGTTGCTGACGGGCTCCCCGTCGGAACCAACGGTGGTGTCTCCGGCGTTCTGGGGAGAACCCTGCGCTTTCGCCGTTTGCTCCGGCATCGGTGCCGGCCGTCTGGAGTCCTCCGCATTGCTCTGCACTCGACGCGGCCGCATGGTCGCGTTGCGGGCATTGCTCTGCTGAGCCGTGCCGGTGCTGCTCACAGTAGGAGGAATGGGAGGGTGGGGAGGAAGAGACTTCCTCGGCAACGTCGGGGTCGACGAGTTTGACGACAGCCACGACAGTAGGGCGCCGGATGACGACGATGCCGTCGGGGAGGGGAAGGAGTCGTCGGTGGTGGGGCCGCTAGTGACGGAGACGTAGAAGAAGGCGGGCACCAGCGCGACGGAGAAGCAGGTTAGCTTAACCTTTGCTGCTCACGTGGCCGCCGTTGTAGTACTTACCGCCGGCGCCGCCTCGCTTATAGTTGGTGAGGGAGGAAGAAGAGGACTGGGAGAGGAGGCCGAGGAGGGAGCCGCTGCTGCCCCCGGCCCCGTCGCCCCGGTCCAGTACTGACAGCCACGCCTTCCTCCACCCGGCCATTGTTAGGTACGACTGATCAGTGCGACGGGGCGTCAGTGCCGCCGCTGCGCAGCTTCTTCAGATTGAAGTTACACGGTGGTGAGAAGTGATCAGTACTGAGAAGCTAGAGAGGTGCGAGTCGTGGATCGATCGAGTAGCGATTACTGGTGAGTGTCAACTGCCGAGTGATCAGTTAGAGGAAGAAATGCAACTGCTTTTACTGGTTCTTGGCGGTAGGGGAGGGAGAGTTAGATGCGGTCACTGATTTGAAGGCGATCAGAGCTCATCTCCGCGCTGCAGCCCGGGGCTTGTGGTGGACTTTTTCCAAGGTAGATCGCCATGCATCATTCATGCAAATGCAATGCAGAGATTGAAGCTGTTCTAAAAAAAAGCAGAGTCTCGAAGAGTGTGATTTACTGGTCAGTGATCACCATCAAGTGAGGAGCCACATGGTAAGGTATATGGCGCCACATAGGCAACTCCAGGTTTTAGTTTCTCCCAACAAGAATTATGTGAAGGGGACAGACAGCCTATATCACATTGAACCATTTTTTTAAAAAGAAATTATTTGAACCTTGGACCCTTGGATCTAGATATCTAAAAATGATTTATTTATTACTTTTCAATTATTCTTTTTTACAGGCAGTTGATTCATTTATTTGTTTTTCTTAGCTAACTAACTATTAGTTGGAAGGTGTTTTGATTCACCAGCTAATATATGGTTAATAGATGCTATTGTCTAGAATACCCATGCTATTAAATGCTATTGGTGGTAGACGCAAATGATCTATTTTGGTTAAATGCCACCTATTAGCTGCTATTAGCTGAGTTTGGCTAGCTAATGAGATAACCATTAGTTGGGTGCCCAACTAATAGTTAGCTGATCTATTAACTGGGGGTGTTTGGATCCACTCTAGCTAATTTTTAGTACCTAACTATTAGCTGCATGGATCCAAATAGACCCTTAACATAATTAGAAAATATATATGAACCAGCAGAAACATATTTTCAACCAAATAATCAAATCATACCACGCTTTTAAAAAAATTGCCCTTTGAGTTGCTACGAGGAGAAAGAAATGAGGGTGTAGCGAAACGCTGTGATACAGTTTGTTTCTTTTTTTTATCCCACGGTGCTTATGTCGTGCTTTGCCCATAGTTAAACGGTGCTTATGCTAGGGCTTTCGACCCACCCAACGGAGCACAAGTTACACCACGCCTTCTCACCCAAAGCCCAGACCCGTCAGTTGGCCCATGGGCCCCATCATCCGCTCACGAGCCTCTATGGTTCCCACCCGTGAACATCACAACCGCACAATCAACCCAACTCTGCATCCAAACCGTCCAATCAGACGGCCCCAAAGTCCACAACTCCTATAAACTCTTGCCCCGATCCGGCAACCTCAGACCAGCCGCCTCCACGCCCCGTTAATAGTAAAAAAGCCTGCCCTACCCCGACCTCTCTTTCTGGAAGCTTCCTCTCCTCGGCCTTCTCCATGGCCGGCGGCAACCTCTTCGGGAGGGTGCTGAGCTACGTCGTCAACGAGTTCAGTGTCGAGGGCCTCGCCAACACGTATACCCCCCTCTACCTCCCCTCCTCCCTTCCCCTCTCTTCAGATCTATCCATTCGCTTGCCGCACGAATTCGTTCTTGATTTGATTTGATGCGATTGTTACGCTTCGTCATCTGGTCCTTGGGAGGACCAGCCTCCTGGTCGGTTCCCAACGGACTCGTTCCCTTGAAGCCACATCATCTCGTTGTATCGTGGGCTTGCCCTTTTTTTTTTGCGCCCTCGGGGATTTCCCGTGACGCAGGGCGCAGCACGGCTCTTACATACATGATGATACTGTTAAAAAATGTTCTTGCATGCTTAGCCTTTGTTTTGCGTAGAGAATTTTTTTCGATTTGTGTAGATTTCTCTTCGATTTGTGTCCATGACTATGATGAGCCCTGAAAGTCCTGTAATGATTCTTGCGGGTATGATCGCTTGATTCAAAGAACATCTAGGGGGAATGACCTGTATGTTTATTCGAACGGAATTGCTAAAAAAACTGTCGCAAGTTTTTTTGGGAAAAACAGTAGAATTTCTGACCTTGTTATTTGCTTGGAGATTTGAGCTCCAGCCGGCAAGGTCGGAGGTGTATTCTCCGGCGGTGGTGACGAGTTAGGGTTACGGGAGCCCCCTAACTTAGAGCGAGGCCAGGCTGGCGGAGGACCAGTGGGCGGCGGCGGCAGCAAGGTGGTGAAGTGCCGCCATCCACGGGTTTGGGGAAGCGGGATGAGTGGTGGAGGTCAGCAGAGAAGACAAGAACAAGAGAATATTAGGAGGTAGTGGGATGTGGTGTGTGTGGCGTCGGGGGCCAGTGAGGCGGCACGCGGGTAGGAGGCGGTGTGGCTGGGGAGTCGGGAGGAGGAGGTTGGATTTGTATAGAATGTGATGGGAAGTCTGAACCGTTGAATCTAGATCCAGATCTAAGTCCAAAAGATGCTGATTTTGTGGATTAAATCATTCAAATTGTGCTGTTTGTGTGTTATGGTTTGATGCTTAGCAATGTGTTGTTCATGGCTTACAGTGTTTTTGGCTAATTGGATTAGTGTGCTGTTTGTGTGTTATGGCAACGGTGATGAGTCCATACAGACCTGTAATGATTCTTGCGGATATGATCGCTTGATTCAAAGAACATCTAAGGGACTGAGTTGTAGAATTATTTGAATTTTAATGCTTTGGTTATTGGTTCGGTGTGCCCGTTTATAGGTTGTAACTGTGGTTAGATTTGAAGTTATTTGTTCATGGCAACGGTGACGAGTCCTTACAGATCTGTATTGATTCTTGTGGAAATGATCGCATGATTGAAAGAACATCTAACGGACTGAGTTGTCATGAAGCATATGTGCTGTATTTTTGTAGTCCATGTTTGTTACTTTGTTTGTCCAATAGATATTTTGTGGTTTTGTGTGGCTTCTCTTGGTTCATGCTCATGAGCTAGCTCTGGTTCCTGAGCTCTGGAAAGGTGAAGTGAAAGGCTTAATGGTTCCTCTCGCTATCCGGGGCAGAATTTCTTTTGATGCCACTGGACGTCGAGGAACTACATTTCTACGGGTTTCTCATGAAATGATATACTTGTTATTGTCTTGATACCACATTTTTCTGGCTTTCATCTTTGGTGGATTTTGTTGTATTCTTTGTTTCAGTGCTGTTAATTTGTCGTAGTGAGCCACCTTTGATTTTGCAGCCGTGCCTTTCAGAGGTTTGCCGTGAAGACCAACAAGACTCTTGAGAACTCTTCCAAAGGTAGCATCGGCAGCCTTTGTAGCACTTAACTTCTATGTACAAAATCATTCTGTTGTTCGTTAACTATGGCCTCAATAGTAATTTATTGGGATGAATTGAGACGCCCCTTTCTCCATTTTGTATTCATCATGTCCCATAGAATATTGATTTGAGTACATCATTGTGTTTTTATTATATGAAAATGGGGGTACATCACGGCATATTTTCTGTTGGTATGATACATTGTTGTGTTGCAGTGCTAGTTTGACTACAACTTCGTGTTTTGTCATTTGCGTGTTACATTCTTAATTACTATGGCTGTGGCTGTAATACTTTATTTGTACTAGTAAACTGATGAGTTTTTCTTCATTTCAGCTAAAGAAGTGAGGGAGGAACTGTCAGAGCAATTGAGGGATGCTCGTGGCCCCGATGATGTAAGAGTTACACCAGAAGTTTTGCTTAGTGTGGTATAATGTGTAAGATCATATGTTACCATAGTTGCTAATATCTGATTGAAAAATCTCTGTTTGCAGCACTTCAGGCGGTGAAGCTGTCCCACATCTTATGTCGGCCATCAAGTTATTGCCAACTCTACAATCGTGCTATCTGTTTTCGTAGTACTGTGATTGGGTGCTGTTCTTCGATATCCTCCCACTGAAGAAACCGTTGTATAGAATCCTTGTGATCTTCAGGTTTTCAGAATTTGAGTAGTAGACACAGAATAGATGCTGTACTTGTCTTATTGCTCATGTAGTGTCATGTGCCGCGAAATGGAACACACCCTACTGGAGTGGAGTGATTTTCCGACGAAGGCCTGATACATTGTTGGTGCTTGTTGGTATTGTATGACTGTTCGATGTTAGCCGATCTTGGATCAAGCTGCTCATACGTATGTATCATTGTGAGCTGCTCATACGTATGTTGTTAAGTATTGTGATAAAGTAGGAAATCTTAACTGTCCGTGCCAAGTGTTGCCACTTATCCATCAAGTATGTAGCTGTGAGCTGTGACCAGGATCAGGGATTCAAATTTAGGCAGATTTCCGAAATCTAGGGCGAGATTTGAGATTTCGGATTTCGGATCCCTTCGATATTCAAAATCTTGGCCGGGTGATGGTATAGTGTATATACAAATTTTGGCGAGAACTCAGCGATTTTGGCTGAAATCTTAAAATTTTTTACTGGAAATCGCTGAAATCTTAAAATTTTTTACTGGATTTTTATTTGTTTTGGTCGGATGATTGGATCTAGGTTGAAGCAGGGTTCAAATTCCCGGCGAAATCCCGCGAAATTTCGCTGAAATTTGATTTGACCCACGATTCTATAATCAGTGAAATTAAAAAACCTAAAAAATTTAAGCGTGCTCTGATACCCTATAATTTCGTAGAGATTTCGGTTAAGCGGATAGAAATCTCGGTTTTAAACGAAATTTGTCTAAAACTTGATTGGATTTGACCGGAGTTTGACCAGGATTGGATTCCTCAAGTCATTTCCTGTGTCGACCAAAATTTCAAAATTTTTGACATCGTTTGAACCATTTTCCGTTCGGTTGAATTTTCACGAAATCTCGGATATTTGGACGAAATTTCGGTTTTTGACCGAAATCGAAATTCGGTTTAAAACCGGATTTAAATTTTGGTTTTTGAATTCCGTCCGGATTTCGTCCGAAATAACGAGATCTCGCCGAAAAATCGGATTTCGGTCGACGACGAGATTTGACCTAAAACGAAAATTTGAACCCTGGGTTGAAGACCATCTACAAAAAATTTTAGAATTTTTTGATGTGTTTTGATTATTTTTTGGTCAGTTCAAAATGTACTGAAATCTCAGAAATTTTGGTCAAAATTTTGGATTTCCTGGTAAAAAAAAACAGGATTTGAAATTTGAAACTTAGATTTTGTCTGGATTTCATTTGAATTTTTGAAATCTCGCTCAGATTTCGGATTTCGGGCACCTTTAAGATTTAGGTCCCGTTTGGTAACTTGGAACCGAACTGTTTATATTAGATTTTCGAAGAAATCTAATCAAACAGGCTAAAACTCGGAACGATTCTCTTTAGATCATTTTTTTTTTCTATATCGTGGTTGAATCGGTCTCATCTTAGTTCCACCCGATTCATAGAATTCAACCTGGAACGTTTCTACCAGAAACCTGAAACTGTTTCCTAATCTGGAACCGTACCAAACCTTGATTCCAAAATGAGTCTTGTATCCTGGTCAGGACTGTCTTCTCCGTTGTTAAACTTCTGTGTTGTGGAACTCGTTTCTGTCGAAATTTCGACGCTTAGGCTGCGTTTGGCGTGACTCGTGAGGATAAAATAGCTGGGTTAACCAGCCTTAATTCAACTAGGTTAGCTTAATAGCTAGCTTTAATTCAAAATTTGTGTTTGCCAATAAATCTTGTTAACCTAAATTACAGTTTGGCTAGATTAGATGGGGGTAAGCACAAGAAAAACAAAATTTAGGATGATGCCGCTTGCTATTGCTTGCTGTTTAGGAAACCAAAATTTTGTGTTTGACAGATTGGTTGTGAACGGGTGATGCCGCTTGCTGTTGCTGCACGGCCTGCACCACCGAATCAAACCGAATCGGATCGGACGACAACGAGCACGAACGCCACAGACCGGGCACGGTTCTTTCCTCCAGAACCACGCAGACTCAAAACGAACGCAGCAATCGAGGCAATCGCACGCACTGACGCGGCTCGACCCGAACCACCCTTTGTTTCTCGCGTCCGGCTCGACCGACCGAGGCCGTCCACTTGCCACGCTCCAGTCTGTCCAGTCCTCTCGCCCGCCGCCGCCCTCCGTGCCGCGCCCCCACCAGTGGTGCCCCACGTGGGTTGGGATTATGCGCCACCTGCTCCTGCCCCGCCGCCTCATCCCCGCCATGGCTCCCCTCTCCGGCTTCGCCGCGACGAAAGCCCTCCTCTTAAACCCCGCCGCCCTCACCGCCCGCGCCCGCCTCCCCGCCCCGCTCGCCCGCCTCCCCACCCCGCGCGACCGCGCGTTCGGCGGCGCCTCGCTCCGCTGCTACGCCGCCGCCGCCGCGGTGGCCGGCCAGCACCGCATCAAGGTCCACAACCCCATCGTCGAGATGGACGGTGCGTTGCCTCGTCGTTACACCTCTCCCTTTCCTCGCCATTCTGGGTGTATAGCGCGCGGCTGACTTGTGTGGTTTTCAGGTGACGAGATGACGCGGGTCATATGGAAGATGATAAAGGATAAGGTGCGGAATTCTGCGTTTTCCTTTGTCTGTGTTGGGATTCGTAGCTAGTTAGATACTTTGGTGACGCGAGTTGTTGCGTGCAGCTCATCTTCCCGTACCTGGAGCTGGATGTCAAGTACTTCGACCTTGGGCTGCTCAACCGGGACGCCACCGATGATAGTGTAACCGTCGAGAGTGCCGAGGCTACATTGAAGTAAGTGGGATTGATTCCCTTGTCCCGTTCACGGTCACGGTTGCCACCAATTCGATCGGAACCCTTCCTGTCTGTGACTTGATTGGCGTAGCGTTTTGGATGAAGCATGTGCATAATGCATTCGGCATTCCTATGTTAGATTTTACCTTTTGGAGATATCATTTGGTAGCTACAGCCTACAAGTAATGAGTATGGATATGAATTGATCACTCGCGATAGTTGAACATCAAGTTTGCTCGCATACATCTCATATTCGATGGAAATGGTTCACTCAAAGTCAAACCAGGGGCTCAATGAGATCCAATCATTGGACCTCTGCTGTTCTGGACGCTCAATTGTTAAAGCTAGATGGCCTTACAGTCTTAAGCGCTCCCATTGTACTACTCCAGTACTCCTAAAGGCCTAAGGTTGAACCTGACCTTAAAGTGTTGGTAATTTGGTATTCATGGAATCATGCAGTAAAAGGCATCTCCTTTCAATTGGGCATCTAACTTGGTTGAGTTGAGAGTGTCCATGTAGACATTGTTCTCAGAATATCAATATTGCACATGCTGTCAAAGTCACATACACTCATTTCCGATAAGGTTGCCCCTTAACAACAAGGTGCTGGATTTTGTGTTCTTTATTTCCTTTTTCATATCCACAATAGGTTATAACGTTTCCTTTTCCTGACAATTTTTCCATGAGGTATCTATTAAACTAGATCTTTAGTGCTCTGCACCTTACTAATGGTGGGCCTTCTTTACTTTTTGGCTTTGCGCAAGAAACTTGGTTGTTTTTGGTCTCCACATATTTCATTGTGTGATGGAAGAGTTTATGCCATACAGCTTTCTGCCGCAGTATTAGTGTTAAGTAGAATTGCTTCACTCATCACTAGACTATACACCTGGTGTAAGTGGTGTTATCTAGCAGTCAAGCACCAATGCAAATACACAATCGCTATAGACTTTGTTCATGATCTAAATGGTAAAACTGTTAATTCTTCTACTGTGATGGTAAATCATAGTTTCATCTCAAAATTTTGCTGTACCTTTTGTACACCTCTCTTTGCATTTAATTGCTGCTCCAGTTTTGGCTTTAAAGTTTTATTATTATGGCATTATTTGAAAAGTTGGTTTTTTACATTCTTTCTCATTTGTAATGATCTCTTTTTTGTGGTCTCAACAGGTATAACGTTGCTGTTAAGTGTGCTACAATTACTCCTGGTAGAGTCTGTTAAACTTTTATTTCCCATGTTTGATTCTATTTTTTTTATTTTTTTACATTAAGGTGCATGCATTTCGTGACTCAGTTTTGATACTTTTGTCTAGTGTTTATTTTTTATTTTGTCAATGTTCCTTTTGAATGGACATGCGCTTCTGGCACATGCATATGTGTACCTAAGTGCAATTTTTGTTCTTGTATTTGGGACATTAGTAGTCCTTCTTTGTATTATTTTTCTTTCCTAATCAGCTTTTTTAGATGAGCTCAAAAGATTATTAGAATGTTGCTCACATGATTTGCATGCTATTTTTCATGGTGCATTACTAGCCTCATAGTTTGCTAGAACCACATTCAGATGTGTTCTGTTTAAGTGACAATCTATTTACAAATGTACTCCATAAATGCAAGAAGAAACAACATAATATGCCCCTTTTTAAAATAATTATTTGGATTATTTTTGCTGTTAATAAGTCTTTCGTCCACTCAAGTTATCTGCCCTTTCTGTCAACTGTCATACCATAAAATATCTGTCACTTTTTTTGAACTATGCAGTTGTACCTGAAATAAAGTGACGAGACCTTCTGTTTTTGGTTGCACTATTTTTCATCTTTTTTGTCGTGGTGTTGTATTGCTGATTATCCCTCACGAGTTTTTCTCCTAATTTTATTTTGTTTTGATCTTCATCACTAAGTTTTCTATGCAATCATTGTATTTGATTTATTGTTTATCTATTGGAAGGAGGTTGCAGCCTTGGGTGAAGCTGACCCTCTTATGCCTTTGGTTTTACATTCTTTTGCCTGTTACATTCTGTGTCACATTACTGCATTTGTTGGATGTGAAATCCTAGGTGAAGAATATTTGTTTTAAGTTATTCAACTTCCTTTATGGGCTTAAGAGCGTATATGATCAATGTTAATATGTTTCATGAATAGTTTGATTCAGTGCATTTAAACTAGTTACGTGAATTTGGACAAGATTTTGTTGAATTCATATGTTTTCCTTCTTTATATGTTTATATGCAGATGAAACAAGAGTCAAAGAGTTCAAACTCAAGTCAATGTGGAGGAGCCCTAATGGCACCATCAGGAACATTCTAAATGGTTTATTTTTCAACTCTTTAAGATGCCTTTAGTCTTTTAATTGCTGTATGAAATAATCTGGAATTTCATTGAACAGACAACCTACAAATGTTAGCTTAGCAGGATAAATCTGAAATTCTGTTAAGGAAAGACTTGTCAGAATATGTTATATAGTTTTAACATTGGGAATTTTGGTGGACTCCTTGATGTTTTCGCAATGTTACAAGCAACTACGAACTTTATCTGTTTCTGATGTATCACACTAACTTTCTAAACGCAGGATGTTGTACGATATTTCCATAGGTTATCTCAAGTAATTATAATATGAAAATTATTTAATCATTTTTTTAAAAAAACAACCAGTAATAATGAGAAACACAATAATTTAACATACTGCAAGATTATATCAAATATTCTGGATCATGATCACTAATTCTTTGTTTCGACATTTGGCCACTGTGGCATTCAGGAACTGTTTTCCGCGAGCCCATCTTGTGTAGAAATATTCCACGTATTCTTCCTGGTAAAGAAATATTAAAATATGGTTATGAGAACAAGTTGTTAGGTTGCCACTTGCAAGATTAAAGTATCTTTGTTTTATAGGTTGGAAGAAGCCCATTTGCATAGGAAGGCATGCATTTGGAGATCAGTATCGAGCTACTGATACAATTATTGATGGTCCAGGAAAGCTTAAGATGGTTTTTGGTGAGCTCCATTTGACCGCCATTTATCTAACGTTGTGTCAAGTGTAAAGGTGATGTTGTAATGTTGTTTATCTGTTCCTTCCTTGGTACTGAAAATCAGTCCCTGATGGGGCTGAGCCGGTGGAGCTAAATGTTTATGATTTTAAAGGGCCTGGTGTGGCGTTATCAATGTATAATGTGGATGAGGTACAAATTAATAGAGTTCATTGTCCTCTTCTTCTCTTGAGTGCTATGCTAACTTCTGCTCTCTTTTTAGTCTATTAGGGCTTTTGCTGAGTCATCAATGGCAATGGCACTTTCCAAAAATTGGCCTCTTTATCTCAGCACCAAGAATACGATACTAAAAAAATACGATGGCAGGTATCTGGAATTGCCATTATTTGTAGTATCAAGCATGTTTTTATTCTGTATTGTAGTCGTAAGCCCTCCATTTGTTGCGACAATGACTACCAAGTACCAATCCTTCTCTCTGATGCTTCTTTAAATTATACATAGTTTCATCCTACTCTTTGAACTATGAATGAACAAACATTTTGTCTGGCATTAGCTTACAAGTAGCCGAGGGCCTTCATTGTTGTGTTCTAATGAGGCATTATTTGTAGTTAAAGTGATTATTCTAATCAAATGGAAAGAATGCAAAGCTACTCTCTTAACAGGAATCCTTAGTGTGCACTGCTACATATTTCTCCTTACAATTTTCCCCTGAAGAAGTTGTTTAGGCTTAGGGACAAGGTTGTTTGGATGTGCAGATCTGTTTCCGTACAGTACAAATGGTTTTTTTTTGTTGCTCTAATTATCCTTTTAAAAAATATTATATTGCAGCTAATCATATTGTCATAGACCAGTCCAAACTTGACATGTGCAAATTTGAAATGATCGTAGGTTCAAGGACATCTTTCAGGAGGTATATGAAGGGAAATGGAAGGAGAAGTTTGAGGAAAACTCAATATGGTCCGTGCTAATTTACATCAGATTTTGATCACTAAAATTCTGCTTAAGCTACAAACACTATCTACATGATGCATGCAGGTATGAGCACCGGTTAATTGATGACATGGTGGCATATGCTGTGAAAAGCGAAGGTGGATATGTCTGGGCGTGCAAAAACTATGATGGAGATGTTCAGAGTGACTTCCTTGCCCAAGGTTTGAATTGGTTTCTTCCTGATGTTGCAATGTACTGCCGTTACTGAGTTCTAGCTTTCATAATACTGCATGGTGATATTAGGCACTACGCTTGCTTAGTAGTATGGATTGTTCTCCTATTCATGTTTCTTAGTATGGATTTTTCTCCTATTGATGTTGCTTATCTGTTTTTCTTAACTGCTTGTTTCAGGTTTTGGCTCCCTGGGTTTGATGGCATCTGTTCTGGTACAGCATGTCATTCCTTTTGCTCTCCTGTATAGTGTATTGTATTATATTTGATCGCTAAGTAAGCAGGTTCTTTTGTACAGTTATCTTCTGATGGGAAAACATTAGAGGCTGAGGCTGCTCATGGGACTGTCACTAGACATTTCAGGCTACATCAGAAGGGACAGGAGACAAGTACCAATAGCATTGCTTCTATATTTGCTTGGACTCGTGGACTAGAACATAGGTAATCACAATACTTGGTGTAGATGATGAATTGTACACATTAAATTGGAAGACCTGTTATAATCTTTTTCCTTTTTCTTTTGCCCATAATCAATCCAAAGAGTTACATAGTTTTGTACCTGTTTATGTAATAATTGGCCCTTTCTTTGTTTAGAGCAAAGCTGGATAAAAATGATAGGCTGCTGGACTTCGCACAGAAGCTTGAATCTGCATGTGTTGAAACAGTTGAATCTGGGAAAATGACAAAGGATCTTGCGCTTCTTATCCATGGCCCCAAGTAAGCTGATTTATGCATGTGTGTTCAGTTTTTCATGGTAATTCAGAAACTTTGGCGATGTCATTTGTTGGAAATGCATTGATCTGGAAGCACAGGGATAGTATCATAGTCAGAAATAGACATTATCTCACAATGACAACAATAGTCAGCTAAAATGATTGTAGCTTTTTTATTGGTGATATTTAGAGACTAAGGTAAACATCAAATAATTTGTTGTTGCAAAAGGCATTAGCTGATCAAATATTTTTGTTAGGAAGGACTGGAAATTTCAAGTGCTTGTTCTTCAGCATGATATTTAGACCAAAATCTTCTGCATAATAACACTTTAACTAGCTTATGAGATTCTATTAACACGGCTATAGCACAGTGCTTAAAGATGCCCAATTCTGAATTTGCAAGCAGCAGAGATGAGAGCAATGAATTTGCCAGTATTCCTGAAGCTTGGAGTAGCCTTTTGTTTTATACTAGTTAGTCCATGGATGAGGGACACAGCCCTCATTGATGTAGCTAAAGGGATCCATGTTGTTGATTACACCATTTCCTCCTATGAGAAAAAGGAGAGATTATGTCATTTACTAGGATCCTACTATTTTCTTGACGTAGAAGGTGAGCCTTTTCATTGGGATTTTACTTCTGTTCGCTGCATCCTTGTCTATCTGATCCATGCGGTAGGTCAATCTGTTTAACATCCGTGCTTGCTCCCATTAGCCTGTTGCTGTTTTACCTTTTACCTGGTGTTTGCATGAGCATGAAATTCTGTTGTCTCCCTACTGTTGCTAGGGTAACAAGGGAGTTCTACCTGAGCACCGAGGAATTCATTGATGCTGTTGCCCAGCAACTGCGAGAAAAGATTCAGATACCAGCTGCGATGTAATTTCTCCATAGCGTGGGATTCGGTGGACCAAGTTCACTCTGGCTGTGCGTGCATTCGTCACACATTTTGATTGAAATGATGAGATGGAGGATCCCGTTCACTTGTGTTTTAAGTCGAACAGATTTTGTTACAGCCTACCGTTTCATCGTGTTAATAATCTGCTATGCGATTTTTTCCTCTTCAGCTGGCCTCATGGTTCTGTAAACACTGGTCCATGGGCCAGTGGTTTCAGTTGATCCATGTATTTGTATGCGGTAGACATTGCATTATTGATTGGAATGTCACTGGTATTTAGTCCTTAAACCCACTCACTAAAGAAATCGAACTTGAAGGTCGAAAGATAATAAATCAGCAACAAATAGCTAATAATGCCATATGCTTTCATTGATCATAAGGGAGTGACAAAATCTCATATACATGCAGTAAATGCACATGAAAGAGTGGAATATTGAACCTACTCTTATCCCTCACGACATGAAGAGGGGGAGGCCTATAGGTGCACAGGACTCCATTTTGCAGAGACATCCGTAAAAATAAAGGATCGATCAAATAAAATTACTACCCGTGATAGTAGAAGAAGCTCAACCTGATGTTGATAAAATCCCTGAATTGAGCCATCCTGAATATGGTAATGTCTCTGAAGTGAACCATCTCGAAGATGATAATCCTAGCATAAATTTGCGCTCACAATCTTACGCTTGGAAGTTAGAACACTGTGAGAGGAGCCGCCCAGATCGTCCTCGAGTTGTTGGATGATTGGTTGTTCCCGTCGGATTTGGATACTAGCAACAAATCACCGGAGGTGATCCTGATGCTATTAACCAAGCCCAATGGAGACCACCCCACGAACGTCCAACGACTTGACAACAACCCCGGTATTCCCCCGGTATGCGATCCGAAACTCGCCCAGGATCCCCACATACCGGTTCCCAAGTCATACCACAACAGTTCCCACAAAGGGGCATCGGGCCCAAACTCACTACCAGAGACGCACGAAACGCGGAAGCAACAAAACACACACGGCACACGGAAGCCCAACAAAAACAACCAACGAAACAACCAAGCGAAAGGTAGACAAATCCATTGCAGAGATAAAAGCGCGACAGTTTACAAAAGTAAAGCCAACTATCCTATACGACAAAAGTAGAACACCCCGGAAGTGTCATGCCCTGAACACTCCCGGGCGCACGAGCGTCGACAGCCTCTACTCGGTGCCCCGCCTTGGCCACCGATAAGGCGATGAGGGGCGTAACTCACACCCTCGGGACCCTCACTGCAAAACCACAAGCGAAGCTGAGTACAAAAGGTACTGCAAGTCTTACCCATGGTCCATATACGACCGACTCCAAAGGATATGCATTTGGATGTAGCAAGAAACAAGCTGAAGGTAAACTTGCAGAAATGCTCATATTTTGTGGTTTAGTTGCTTAACTACTCAATTCACCCAAGTCTTAAGCGGTTGTTACTGCACCTACTTCTAGCATGAATTGTAATTAACATTAATTAAAGCAAACACCACCTTTCAAATCAAGGCTCAAGCCCAACGGCGAACCACATGTTCAAGTTATTTACTACGCAGAAGACGTTCAGATCAAGCTTGCTCATATCCGAGAGCACGGCAATTCGAATCGCTTAAGTAACCTGCAGGAAGCATTGATCGCACGACACTTACCACAAGGGCCTAGTGTCAACCCCTCCCAATCATACCCAATCATTTGAAGCGTCCTCCTGTGGCCGAAAACCTAGCACCCTCGAAGCTGCCCCAAGCGGCTTGGCGCTCGAGAGTCGACAAGCCTCGCCCTCAACCACGTCCAACCACAGGAAGTTACGGTCCATCGATTCCATATGAGAGAAAGAGTGGCTTACCGTACCATAATCGGGCATGCGACCAACCGGGGTGTGCTCAAACTGATTCCACTTACGATTCGGTCCTTAATCGACCTGGGCGGGCTACACACTCGAGTCTCCATACCCAAATGAACCAACTCCCCGCCCGGTCCACAATTCATTTTCTTTCAAAACCTTTCCCAAATCCAAGTCCAACATACGTAGTATGCGTGATAGTAACAATCGCAAGTGACAGAACCCTCCGTCACTTGGCCTGAACCCGACATCTAAGCATTTCTAAGCGTGTTTCGATATATTACCCATAAGCTAGCTTCAAGGACAGAATTAACAACATCAAGGAGTAAATGCAGCAATTGGGATCTAACCTAACCCACAGTTCAACTCCTAATGCAAATACTTAACCAACAAATAAGCAATTTATTCACGAAAATAAATTAATATAGAGGATCAGATATGCTTAGGGGCTTGCCTTGCTCTTCTGCTTGCGGATCGACAGCGAATTGCCCCTCGGCAACTCCCTCAACCACGGCCACGTCAGTCGCCGCGGGATCGTTCTCTACACGGATACAATGCATAATTAAAATGCATGCAATGCATATGAATGAAGTACAACTGAAAAACCCCGAAGAAATAACGCATATCCGGACAACTCGACTCCTTTGGGCCAGACCGGCCTAACCGGACGATCGGGTTTTGATCCGGACTCTCGGACAATCCGGACTCTCCGGCCCATTCGGTCCGGATACTCGGCAGAGCGGACACTCGGGGCCGGTGTCCGGACACTCGGACTGGCGAGTTTTACCCAATAACTCGACGGATCGAGGTGCCGCCAAGTCCAACGGCATCGCGGGGACCCGATCAATGACTTTCCTACACGTGGCTAAGCCGGAGAAGCTTATAGCTAACCCAACTCCACGAGGAACAACACTAGCCCATGAAACCACTAGCCAACTCCAAACGACCCTTGGATCGGCATTACCACTACCCGATCTACCTCCCTAGAACCCACATTCACCAATCCAAGCCCCAACCAACCCTAGAATCACTACACCCAAAACCCTAGAGCTCAAGATTCAACTCCGAAACTTCAAATCTAAACCTAAGCTCTAACTCCCACCATTGATGACCCTAGAACCCAAGAATCACGAATCAACCCCTAAGAAGAGGACCTACCTCCAAGTGGGACGGAGGATAGGCAACGCCGGTGGAGGATGGAGGATGCCGGCTTGAGGAGGAGTTCCCGGGATGGAGGAGTCGAGGGAGGAGCCACGGAGGGTCACCGGAGTGGAGAGCTCTCCGGAGACAAGGTTGGGGTGAGGGAGACGACGGGATGGGTAGAGGACAAGTGGAGAAGAAAGAAGGGAGTGAACCCACGAAATGGGACTTTTATACAAGACCCCGCACATACCAGGACACTCAGGCCTCTAACCGGAGACTCGGGTTGGGGTCTTCGGTGGAATCAACCGGACACTCCGGACATTCAGTCCGGACACTCCGGTTGGGGTGTTCGGTCAGCCCAATCCGGATACTCGGACTTTTATCCGACATTCGGGTTGGATCCGACACTCGGATGTTTATCCGGATACTCGGATGTCCCAGGAGTTCTTGAAGTTTGGGGCCTTGACAAACCCTCCCCTTAAGGGAATCTCGCCAGAGATTCGTAAGCAGCGTCTGATTAGGAAGATAACTACAAGGGACAAAGCCGAAGGATCAATGAGTAATACTCACATGCTTTGGAAGAATTCGGGATACTCGTTCTCCAGACGATCCTCGGACTCCCAAGTGGCTTCATCTTGAGTGTGGTTGCTCCAATCGAACCTTATAGAACTTGAGAGTCTTCCTTCGAGTCTTATGCTCGGCCTCGTCCACAACTCGAATAGGATGCTCTTGGTAAGATAAATCAGGTTCAGGTGAACTTCGAGGTCATCCACCTCCAGAGATTCAAAAGAATGCGGAGACACTTCTTCACCGGGAGGCGTGAAACACGTCGTGAACCATTCCGAGCGAAGGAGGAAGCTCTAGGCGATATGCTACTTGGCCGCTTTCCAAGGATCTTGAACGGCCCTACGTAGCGAGGTGCCGCTTTCCTTTAACTCCGAATCGGCGGGTGCCACGGAGAGGAGAAACCTTCAGGTAGACGAAGTCGCGAGTCGAAGGAGAGGGTCTCCTACGACGATCGGCATAGCTCTATTGCCGTGTTTGTGCTATCCTCAGATTTTCTTGAATGGTCCTCACTTTCTCTTCGGCCTCCATGACCAGTTCCGGCCCAAGAAATGATCGTTCTCCGCTTTCCGACCAATTAAGAGGTGCCCGGCAGCTACGACCATACAAGGCCTCAAAAGGAGACATCTGGATGCTGGTTTGGTAGCTATTGTTGTACGCGAACTCAGCGTACGGGAGACACTCTTCCCACTTCTTCCCGTAGGACAAGATACAAGCCCTCAACATATCTTCGAGGATCTGATTGACCCTCTCGGTCTGACCGTCAGTCTGAGGGTGGTATGCTGAACTGTGAAGTAGCTTGGTGCCCAACGCCGCGTGCAGACTCTTCCAGAACTGGGAGACAAATTGTGAGCCCGATGCGAAACTATCCGCTTTGGCACTCCATGGAGGCACAGAATCCGGGAAATATACAACTCCGCATACTTTCTGGATTTATAGGTGGTGCGAACGGCTAGGAAGTGTGCGGACTTGGTCAACCGATCGACAATCACCCAGATCGAGTCGTGGCTCGAAGAGGTCAGAGGCAAGCCGGTAATAAAGTCCATGCTGATGTCTTCCCATTTCCAGCTGGGTATGGGTAGAGGCTGAAGAGTACCAGCTGGCTTGAAGTGTTCAGCCTTCACACGCTTACAGACATCGCACTCAGCCACGTAACGAGCAATCTCGCGTTTCATGCGAGTCCACCAGAATTGCCGCTTCAGGTCTTGGTACATTTTGTTGCTGCCCGGATGGATTGTGAGCAACGAGTTATGGGCTTCATCAAGGATTGCTCGCTTCAACCCTTGGGTATCCGGAACAACTATGCGCTGGCCGAACCACAAGGTTCCTTGCTCATCCAGGCGAAACCCAGGGGCCTGACCAGAACTCAAACTATTGCGAATGTTGGTGACACCCGCATCGCCGACTTGTGCTTCCTGAATCTGATCAAGCAACGTGGACTTCAACTCCACATTAGTCAGGAAACCTTCTCCTACCATTTCCAGGTTGAGCTTCTGAAACTCAGCACAAAGGGTGGCACTCCGTGGTGGAAGAGTGAGGCAATGGCATTGTACCTTGCGGCTCAAAGCATCCGCCACCACATTAGCCCTCCCAGGGTGGTAATGGACCTCAGATCGTAATCTTTGATCAGCTCAAGCCATCTCCACGCCTCATATTCAGATCCGCTGAGTGAAGATGTACTTGAGACTTTTATGATCAGTATAAATATTGCACTTGTTCCCAAGAGATAGTGGCGCCAGATCTTCAAGGCATGCACCATCTGCCGCAAGCTCCAAATCGTGGGTGGGGTAGTGCTCCTCATGATGCTTCAAATGCCGAGATGCGTAGGCAACGACTCGGCCTTCTTGCATAAGCACACAACCAAGCCCGATGCCTGACGCATCGCAATATACATCAAAAGGCCTGTGTATATCCGGCTGCGTATGACAGAGCCGTAGTCGACGCGTTGCTTGATGCGAAGGCGCTCTCACGATTCACGACCATCCGAACTCAACTCCCTTCTTGAGTAGCTCACCATCGGCCGCAATCTTTGAGAAGTCCTGGATGAAACGGCGGTAATACCTACCAATCCAAGAAAATCATGATGTCCGTGATCCTCCTGCCGCTCCCATTTCAGTACATCCTGTACCTTGCTCGGGTCAACTGCCACGCCTCGCTCAGAAAGGACGTGTCCCAAGAATGACACTTCCTTCAGCCAGAACTCGCATTTGCTGAACTTTGCATACAGGCGATGCTCCCGAAGTCTTCCGAGAACAACACGAAGGTGCCTGGCATGATCTTCCTCGCTGGCCGAATAAATGAGGATGTCATCAATGAAGATGACGACAAAGGAATCCAGCTCCTCCATGAAGATGGAGTTCATGAGGTACATGAAGTATGCCGGCGCGTTTGTCAGACCGAACGACATGACGGTGTACTCATACAGCCCATACCGAGTGGAGAAGGCTGTCTTCGGGATGTCTTCGGCCCGGATCTTAATCTGATGGTACCCAAGCCTCAAGTCAATCTTAGAGAATACCCGCGCACCAGCAAGCTGATCGAACAGGATATCAATCCGAGGCAGAGGGTACTTGTTCTTGACGGTGACTGCATTCAGGGGACGGTAATCAACGCAGAGGCGCAGAGAACCATCCTTCTTGGTCACAAAGAGAGCCGAGCAACCCCAAGGCGAGGAGCTCGGGCGAATGAAACCCTTGTCCATCAACCCTTTCAGCTGGATCTTCAGCTCAGCCAATTCATTTGGCGGCATCCGTCTGACGGCCGCTTGACATCCGAGCGATCCTCGGTGGAGCTCAACGACAAACTCGATATCCCGATCAGGTGGCATTCCCGGTAATTCCGCTGGGAACACATCGGGAAACTCCGACACCACGGGAATCGAGTCCAGCTCTTCAACTGTTCCCATTTAGCGAACACAAGGTGGCCTTGGTCTCGCTAAGAAGTAGGGTGAGTCGGCCGCCCTTCTGATTTCGGAGTGACAGGTGCGACTACGGCAATTCAAAATAGCCATTGTCGTGTCAGCCAACTCATCCCCAGGATGACATCTATTCCCCGAAGGTCTAGAAGCAGCAAGCTAACCGTGAACGAAATCCCCTGAATTTGAACTACGGCCTTCTGAACCATCTGCCTAACCATGAGCTTCGACCCTGGTGCCTCAATCAGAAAAGAGGTGACACTGCTACTGATCTTCATCTGATGCTGCTCCGCAAACCCCGTGCGGATAAAAGAATGGGAGGCCCCCGAATCAAATAATACCCTAGCCTCATGCCCTCAACAAGGAACGCATTACCTAGCACGGCGGAGCTCGAACCGCCTCGGCGTCGACGAAGGTGACGCCGCCTCGGCCGACGTAGGCAACGGCGGTGGTGCCGTCGCGCTGGCCGTGGAGCGGCAGCGCTGCCCTGGCGTGGGAATGGGCGATCCGGATGAAGTGGCCCGTGACGTCCGCAATTGTAGCACGGACCAGGACCCGCTGCCGCTCTGCCGGCCGGGCGGTAGTGGTGGTCGTGGCCGGTAGCAACCGACGCATCGGGCCGTCGCGACCGATCGAGACGGCTGAGCAGACGGCCTCGACGGCCGATACGAGATCGCGACGAGCCCGCCGCGAGCCGCCGCTCACGAGTACGGCGTCGCTCGCTTCCTCTTCTTCTCCTCCTGATGAGCCCGCATCTTGAGCTCAGCGGTGATCGCGCGGCTCACTGGTCGTTGTAGTCGGGCGAGTCGCAGACGGACTTTTTGTCTGCATCTTATTTGTCAACCCACTCACGAACCGACCGCTTCTTACGGTCGGTATCGACCTCCTCCGGGCGTCTTGCGCGGGTAGTTGAATTCTGCGAGTAGTCAACCACCGACTTGCCGAGTGTCGAGGGTGAGAAATCGCCGCTTCTTCATGTCCATGAGGCCCTTCGGGATGTGGTACGCCTTAACGCCTCACGGAACTCAGCCAGTAAATCGGTGCGGCAGTCGCATCACCTTCAAATTGGCCCACCAAGCACCGGCAGGCCCTGGAGTCGCTGCAGGCCGCTGGCTGGCCTTCGAGCTCACGCCGATAAGAGCAAACTTCTGCTCTATCGTGCGCAGCCAATCGTCGGCCTCCAATGGATCGGCAGCCCGTGAGAAGACCGGTGGCTGCGTGTGCAGGAAGTCGAGATAGCTGGTGGGCCGACCCCGCCCATCACCGCGGCCACCCTGCTGGACCCGATCCTGGACCAGCATCTCTAGGATCCGATTTGTCGTCTCCTGGTGCTTTGCTCGGTCCTGCAGAATATCCAAAGACATTGGGAGGAGGCGGCGGAATAGCACCTCTCGGCTGTCGCTCCGCACCTCCATCACCCCCAGAAGTGGAAGCCCCGCGGGTCCGCATTCTGTCGTTAACCAAAGCCGACGACAAGAGTTAGACTCCAAACGGAAACGACACACCACACTAACCTAACAACCTCAACTGACTCCCACTCAGACTGCAGCACCCCGCACTGGGGTCCCACAAGTCTGCCACACCCAGAACACAACTTCGATGCAAGGCAGCATGACACATGCACGGCATGAGATGAGATGACATGTACGACTTCTAACGCAACTCACTCTCACCGCTACAATCCAGTATGGGACAAATATCACTTTCTATCTAATGCATTAATGACAATCCTAAGCAATCTCCTAACTGGTCGTCGAGTTGGGGTCCGTCTTTGTGCGCCTTGCTCTGATACCAACCCTGTGAGAGGAGCCGCCCAGATCGTCCTCGAGTTGTTGGATGATTGGTTGTTCCCGTCGGATTTGGATACTAGCAACAAATCACCGGAGGTGATCCTGATGCTATTAACCAAGCCCAATGGAGACCACCCCACGAACGTCCAACGACTTGACAACAACCCGGTATTCCCAGATGCGATCCGAAACTCGCCCAGGATCCCCACATACCGGTTCCCAAGTCATACCACAACAGTTCCCACAAAGGGGCATCGGGCCCAAACTCACTACCAGAGACGCACGAAACGCGGAAGCAACAAAACACACACGGCACACGGAAGCCCAACAAAAACAACCAACGAAACAACCAAGCGAAAGGTAGACAAATCCATTGCAGAGATAAAAGCGCGACAGTTTACAAAAGTAAAGCCAACTATCCTATACGACAAAAGTAGAACACCCCGGAAGTGTCATGCCCTGAACACTCCCGGGCGCACGAGCGTCGACAGCCTCTACTCGGTGCCCTTGGGTCACCGATAAGCGATGAGGGGCAGAACTCACACCCCTCGGGACCCTCACCTGCAAAACCACAAAGCAGAAGCCTGAGTACAAAAGGTACTCGCAAGTCTTACCCATGGTCCATATACGACCGACTCCAAAGGATATGCATTTGGATGTAGCAAGAAACAAGCTGAAGGTAAACTTGCAGAAATGCTCATATTTTGTGGTTTAGTTGCTTAACTACTCAATTCACCCAAGTCTTAAGCGGTTGTTCTTGCACCTACTTCTAGCATGAATTGTAATTAACATTAATTAAAGCAAACACCACCTTTCAAATCAAGGCTCAAGCCCAACGGCGAACCACATGTTCAAGTTATTTACTACGCAGAAGAAGTTCAGATCAAGCTTGCTCATATCCGAGAGCACGGCAATTCGAATCGCTTAATTAACCCTGCAGGGAAGCATTGATCGCACGACACTTACCACAAGGGCCTAGTGTCAACCCCCTCCCAATCATACCCAATCATTGAAGCGTCCTCACGTGGCCCGAAAACCTAGCACCCTCGAAGCTGCCCTAAGCCCGGCTTGGCGCCGAGAGTCGACAAGCCTCGCCCTCAACCACGTCCAACCACAGGAAGTTACGGTCCATCGATTCCATATGAGAGAAAGAGTGGCTTACCGTACCATAATCGGGCATGCGACCAACCGGGGTGTGCTCAAACTGATTCCACTTACGATTCGGTCCTTAACTGACACAGACGGGGCTACACACTCGAGTCTCCATACCCAAATGAACCAACTCCCCGCCCGGTCCACAATTCATTTTCTTTCAAAACCTTTCCCAAATCCAAGTCCAACATACGTAGTATGCGTGATAGTAATAATCGCAAGTGATGAACCCTCCGTCACTTGGCCTCGAACCCGACATCTAAGCATTTCTAAGCGTGTTTCGATATATTACCCATAAGCTAGCTTCAAGGACGTAATTAACAACATCAAGGAGTAAATGCAGCAATTGGGATCTAACCTAACCCACAGTTCAACTCCTAATGCAAATACTTAACCAACAAATAAGCAATTTATTCACGAAAATAAATTAATATAGAGGATCGATATGCTTAGGGGCTTGCCTTGCTCTTACGCTATGGATCGACAAATAATTGCCCCTCGGCAACTCCCTCAACCACGGCCCACGTCGATCGCGCGGCGGGATCGTTCTCTACGGATACAATGCATAATTAAAATGCATGCAATGCATATGAATGAAGTACAACTGAAAAACCCGAAGAAATAACGCAACCAGGACAACTCGACTCCATCGACAGACCAAATTTAACCCGGACAATCCGGGTTTTGATCCGGACTCTCGACAATCCGGACTCTCCGGCCCATTCGTCCGGATACTCGGCAGAGCGGACACTCGGACGGGTGTCGGACACTCCGGACCTGGCGAGTTTTACCCAATAACTCGACGGATCGAGGTGCCGCCAAGTCCAACGGCATCGCGGGGACCCGATCAATGACTTTCCTACACGTGGCTAAGCCGGAGAAGCTTATAGCTAACCCAACTCCACGAGGAACAACACTAGCCCATGAAACCACTAGCCAACTCCAAACGACCCTTGGATCGGCATTACCACTACCCGATCTACCTCCCTAGAACCCACATTCACCAATCCAAGCCCCAACCAACCCTAGAATCACTACACCCAAAACCCTAGAGCTCAAGATTCAACTCCGAAACTTCAAATCTAAACCTAAGCTCTAACTCCCACCATTGATGACCCTAGAACCCAAGAATCCCACGAATCAACCCCTAAGAAGAGGACCTACCTCCAAGTGGGACGGAGGATAGGCAACGCCGGGTGGAGGATGGAGGATGCCGGCTTGAGGAGGAGTTCCCGGGGATGGAGGAGTCGCCGGGGAGGAGCCACGGAGGGTCACCGGAGTGGAGAGCTCTCCGGAGACAAGGTTGGGGTGAGGGAGACGCACGGGATGGGTAGAGGACAAGTGGAGAAGAAAGAAGGGAGTGAACCCACGAAATGGGACTTTTATACAAGACCCTCAAGCACATACCGGACACTCCGGCCTCTAACCCGGAGACTCCGGGTTGGGGTCTTCGGTGGAATCAACCCGGACACTCCGGACATTCAGTCCGGACACTCCGGGTTGGGGTGTTCGGTCAGCCCAATCCGGATACTCCGGACTTTTATCCGGACATTCCGGGTTGGATCCGGACACTCCGGATGTTTATCCGGATACTCCGGATGTCCCAGGAGTTCTTGAAGTTTGGGGCCTTGACAAACACCAAGACTCTATTGTTATGGAAAATCATGATGAGCTGAAAGAGATAAATGAGAAAATATCCACCAATTATGTGGATACTTGAAAGAGATATAAAGCGATACTTGTAGCACAAGGGTTCACGCAAAGGTCCGGCATCGATTATGATGAAACATATTCTTCTGTAATGAGTGTAATAACGTTCCGATATTTAATATCAATGACAGCAAGATTAAATTTAACAATGTAATTGATGGGTGTAGTGACCGCATATTTATATGGGTCATTGGATATGAATATTTATATGAGAGTCCCTGAAGGAGTCAAAGTTCTGAATCCTAATAATCGCAACATGTATAGTGTCAAACTACAGATATCACTATATGGATTAAAATAGTCGGGGAGAATGTGGTACAACCGACTTAGTGAATTCCTTCTAAAGAAGGGATATTTAAATATTGATGATTGTCCCTGTGTGTCCATAAAGAAATCTCAGAATAGATTATGTATCATCTCGATATATGCCAATGATATGAATATCATTGAAACCACAAAGGAGATAAAGAAAACAAGTGCTTACCTCATGACGAAGTTTGAGATAAAAGATTAGGGTAAAATCAAATTTTGCTTAGGCCTGCAGCTTAATTATTTTCTAGAAGAAATTTTTGTAAACCAGTCTGTCTATACCAAGAAGGTATTGTAAAGATTTAATATGGATAAATCTTATCCTTTAAAAATTCTCATGGTTGCAAGATCTTTTAAAGCGGATAAAAACCCATTTAGACCAAGGATGTTAAATGAGTAAGTCTTACGACCTAAAGTCCCATACTTAAGTGTTATTGGTGCACTTATGTATCTTGTTAATTGCACAAGGCCTCATATTCTATTCGTAATAAATTTGCTAACAAGACACAGTGAAACCCCAACTAGAAGATATTATGCTGGTGTCAAGACTTTACTCAGATCCTCCGAAGTAATCGAGATCTTGGTTTGTTTTACTGGAAGAACCAAGAATTAACCATGGTGGGATATATGGATGCTGGCTATCTGTCTAATCCCCACAATGCCAAATCTCAAACTGGTTTCATGTTTTTCAGCGTTGGTTCAGCCATTTCTTGGTGATCTTTTAAACAGATCTTGGTAGGTATTTCTACAAACCACTTAGAGATTATAGCTTTATATAAAACCTCACGTGTGTATGTTTGGCTGAGACGTGTAATTAACTAAATCCATAAGTCATGTGGTCTTATACCGTTGATACCCCCACCATCATCTATGAAGATATGCTGCTTGCGTTGCACAAATACAAATGGGTTATGTAAGAGCAATATCACGAAGCATATTGCTCCTAAATTTTTCTACCCTCACGAACTCAAGAAGAATGGTGAGATAAAAATAATGCAAGCGAATTCATGTGAAAATCTAGCATATTGGTTCGCAAAATCTTCGACAAAGTCTACTTTTCAAAAGTACATTAATGGCATTGGAATGAGTCTACTTTTCTCATTGGGTTTTTGGGAGGAGTTTTTAACGAGACATGTGCATTACGCGATATTCGTCCAAAGGGGGTGTTATAAAACAGACAGATTCCTAATCCAAGTTGGACAGACTCTATCTATTGATGGGCGAATCCGAATCTATTCCCTGTTTGTTTTTCTATATATTGGGCACCCCTTGTACAGTAAAAAATCAATCTAATAAAGAGAGAGAGTGCATTGCCACATATTTTTGTGTGTGCTTCTCTATGCGCTTTTACTTTTGTTCGTGCGTTGCTGTTGGCGTGCTTTAATTGGTGCAGGTGAACGGCTACGTTTTATAACATATTAGTCTATCTTTAAAGATTATCTATAAGGATTTTAACTCACGTAGAGACAATACTAGAGACAATATATCTAATAGTTGTCTCTAAAACCATTTTTCTTTATTATATTTTTTCTCATACTTTATTACTTTTTGCGTTTGTTTACAGGGCATATCCAGTGCAATCAAAGGTTTGATGCATTCATCGTGCAATCCAACTGAAAATTTTTTCAAAAAATTCTGAAAAAAATCATGCATGTACATCTCAACTTATCCCATCTACGTATAAAATTTCATGATCAAATTCGTCATATGCTAGAAGTTACAAAAAAGACGAAATTTGTCTTTTTTGTAACTTCTAGCATAGGACGAATTTGATCATGAAATTTTATACGGAGATGGGGTAAGTTGAGATGTACATCCATTATTTTTTTCAGAATTTTTTAAAACTTTTTTTAGTTGGATTGCACGGTGATTGCATCAAACCTTTGATCGCACTGGATATACCCCTTGTTTACATGATCAAATTATTTCTTACATAAGAATGACATATTTTCTTTTTTATGTTATTTTTTATCTATATAAAATTTTACTGATATGATATAATTAAAAAACAAATAGTTCAAATGGTACTATTGAAGGTGCCCTCCCACCGCTGTTGATTCCACGGTTCCAACCCATCCACCTAACCTCAGGCACCCACCCCACCGCACCCACGGCCGCTCTTCGTCCTCCTCCTGCTTTAAATACGAGGTGTGAGAGGCAGAGATGGGGGCCGCTTCCTCTTCATCCAACCCAGAATCCAGGACGATGGCGCTCGCAAAGGCCAAGGAGATCGCCGCCTCCGCTCCCGTTGTCGTCTTCAGGTCTCTCTCTCTCTCTCTCATCGATCGCTCCTGCATGACGCTACTGAACTCTTCTTAGGAGAACAAGTACTACTGAACTTGGAAAATTAGTTCTTGAGAAATGAAAGGGGGAAGGGGGACGTGGAGAAGGAAGAAGAGATCCTATCGCTATTTCCATCTCCTTTTTTTTTCGTCTTCTTTCCCCCACTCCACATGAGTCGGGCATATTCTTTCTTCTTTATTCCCTGCTCTCTCTTTTTTATTCTTTCCGATAATATTCTTTCTCGGTGGAGGGGTGCTGCAAGTAAGGCACATGAACGGGGATTGCGATTTCTTAGAGTTGTTACTTGATTTCTTTTGCTTTTTAGAGTAGGAAGCTATTGGAAAATCGAATTGGGAATTTAGAATCTGTATCCATCCTATTGTCTTGTTTGGAACATTGGATGGTACAAGGGCGTAAAATTCTAAAACATTGTAAGGGATTGGAAAATTTTATAGGATTATTGCGAGGTTTTCTTCTTTTTTCTGGATCTACTAGGTTTGTTGTGTCCTAAATATTTGATGTCACGGCTATTTTTAGATTTTGAGCTTACCAACATGCTTACTGCGATGGAGGAATGAGGTTTTGTTTCCAAGCTTCTCCATGTTAAAGAAGCTACCATTGGAATACATGTTTGATGCCCAATGCTTTCGTGTCTTGTTCTAGGATTCTTTTGTTCGGTTTTGATCTTTCCCTGTTCCGTAGCTAACTCTGTTTCTTGGGCTATCTGCAGCAAGACTTACTGCTCGTTCTGCACCCGTGTGAAGCAGTTGTTCACACAGCTAGGAGCAAGTTTCAAGGTTCTCGAGTTGGATGTGGAAAGTGAGTGCACTCACTTTTGGTTCCCCTTTCGCTGTTCACGTATGAATTCCTAAGTAGACTGGATGCAGGATGGTAGTACCAATTGGTGATATTACAGTACCCTATTTTGCCTGCGTTGGAATGATCCTGTTGTGTACTGTACTGTTTTGTCGAAATAGAGTACGGGCTGAGTTTAAGAGCTTACAGATTTGAGGGATTTTAATATGGCATCACCACTACTGGAATTTGGCACTATGAATTTGTTTTAAAGTAAGCTCATAAAGTGACAGGATCTTAGCCTCTTAGGCGATTGTATTTCGTAGTTAGACACTAGAGAAACACTGAAGGTGGCAATTAACCAATCATGAGTTGTTACCAATTTCAGTGCTGTCATCAGAACATTAGATTTGTTGCTGATCTTGTTTACTTGCTGTGAGCAAAACATATTCTTCCGCGTCTAAACGCTGTGCTTCCAAGTGCAAAGCACTGCTCATCTGCTGTCGAGCGATTGTTGTACACGTTGCTCATAAACATTTTTTAAGACGAATCTCATGATGAACATCTAACATGTCCGAAGTCCCAATTGCTTCCTACTTCATATGTTGGCGCTGCCTAGTGATAAAGCATCATGGGATCTGTGAGAAACTATTAGTGAACTAATCTATTTTATCTTTTATGAAGGTGATGGCTCCGAGCTGCAGTCGGCTCTTGTTGAATGGACTGGACAAAGGACTGTTCCAAATGTCTTCATCAATGGGAAACACATTGGTGGCTGTGATGGTGAGCCGTTTTGCCCTCTACGACTATTTGACACTGGCATTACTATGCTTGTATGAGTTTGAATACTGCCAAACTTTGTTATACAAGCGCTTGCTTTGCTTGCTCGCGATTGCATTACTCTCTGAAGTGAACTGACATGCCATTGTCTTTTGGGGCAGATACGATGGCATTGAACAACGACGGGAAGCTGGTGCCTCTGCTGACTGAGGCTGGAGCAATCGCCAGTTCTGCTGCAAAGACGACCAGCACTGCTTAGTTCGACCTGAGAGTTCTCCCGTATTACGAAATAAATAAAAAGGGAGGACGTTTGGCAAGATCAGAACTTGTTGCTGTCTAGTATCCTAATTCAGAACTTGCTGCTATTTAGTATCCTGGAGTAACTGTTCAGTCTCCGTGTGAAACTCCTCAAGACATCAATCAAATTATCTTGGTGATAACAGGGTGTGGCTCCCCAAATGATTGTCGTTCTTCTCGACATACAATTTGAGAAGCAAAAATGCAACAGATATATCAGAATCTGCAGAACAGCTCCTGGTACGAAACAACACCGGAACGTAAACACACAAAGGACTGAATTGGCTTTACAATTGTGCACGATCACGATGCTTCCATTCGGCATGCGCCGATCGAGATGACCAGATACTCGCCGTAATCTATGCACCAAATCAAGCGTTCTATCGCCGGCCACTGGCCGCCATTTTCAGGTACACCTTGTACACCACCAGCTCTTCGTCCTCGCCGCCGCACACCTAGGCCGCGGGCAGCTCTATGTACGGGAAGTCCGGCCCGAACCCATACTCCTCCATCCACCACTCCGTCCTGTTAGGTTTAGAGCATGGTAATATACCACTCCGTCCTGTTAGGTTTAGAGCACGATAATATAAAGAGACACAAATTAACGTATAAAAATCTCTGTGAGAAAAAACCACGAAAAACAATGTACTATTTAGTTCAAGGATTACATGTACAAGTGGCTTATATAGCCAAAGAGTTCGAGTTGTAGAAGATATAACTCCTAACAAGCTAGGAATAAAACTAACAGATATGATAGATAAAGATATTTGAGTTATCTCCAACAAACCTCCCTTTAACTCAAAATTCATACTGAAATTGTCTCCGAAAAACCCCAAATGGTAATTAAGCACTGGAAGTCCAAAGAACAGTGCGAATATGAAAGACTGGACAGTCAATCTAAACACTTCTTATGAAGCAAAATTTGAGCAAACCACCAATAGATCGAGAGAACGACTGGAACAGTCAAACCAACACAGCTATAACAAAGCAGATGAAGAATCTGGGTATCCAACTCATAACCCCAGCAAAGTCTAAATATGTGCAACCGACCTCCTGAATAAATGCTCAAAATGGCATAAGTCAAAACATCACCTGTGACGCTTGATAAATAGCGAAAAACTTATCTCATAAAATTGACATGCTCCATCTGGAATAATAAATTCGGTAAACAACGCTCATTAAAAGAGCAAATTGCACGTGTAGTAACCACATACGAAAAACTGTCTACTGAAATTTCATGACATGGTTGAAACTGCTCTTGCATAACTATCAAGATGAAAAGAATTACCGTGTTGTCAATGGAGTAAATTGCAGTAGACCCCTCGTATTTAGTTAAGACAACAAAACAACGTTGTAGTACCCACTAAGAAGCAAATCTCATTGCACTTTAATACTTCATCTCAAACTAAATTGGAGCAAAACTTTCACTAGTAAAACTCTGAAGAGTATAATATTACCAACAGAGTGTCATTAAACTCCTGAGAACTAAGGTTGCCAAAACCTCCATAATGGTCAACGTATCCAAACGGTGAATGAAACACCAAATTAACGATGACGAAACACCAAAATAACGGTGATAAAATACCAAATGTAGTTATCTCCTCAACTGACATTATTTTTTTCTTCAAAGTTGACAATGAAACATCAAAGAAACCTCGAATGATAAATCGACAACAAACGTCGAAAAAAGTGCCAAGAATCCACAATAATAAATCATAATGAATACCACCAATAAAAAAAGAGAGTAAAAACCGTGAATTGAAGTGCGTATGAATACCGCCGATAATAATAATAAACATGAAAGCATGAAACTGTGTTTGAAATCCCACCAATAATTAATGGGGTATGAAACCCTGAATTGGCAAAAGAAACTTTGAAGTCAAGAAGACAAAGTTGAAGCCAAGGAGAAAAAAAACCGATCTGGAGTTGAAAAGCCGAACTAGAAGCCCGAACAGCTCTAGAGCTGGACCAAGTGGAACTCAAGAAACGGATTAAATCCGGTTATGAGCTGTATTTGGAGTCAATGGGCTTTAAGTGCTTCTCGTGGATGAACTTGGGTGCTTCACTTCTCCATGGTTGCGCTGTGGGTGGTCCGGCCAAGGTGGCGCAAGGTGACCAGCGGTCGGAGGGACGCCGGCTGGAGGCAGGGGCTGGTTGTGGGAGCTAGTGGTCGGGACTTGGCCAGCGTGGGAGGCAGGCGGGCGCCAGCCAGAGGAACGGCGATACGGGGCGCTGGGTGGCGGACGATGTGCGCGGTCGCGGGTGGCTAGAAGCCGCCGGCGCGGGTGCTGAGACTGGTGTGGAGGCCGCGCGGAGGCACGGGTGGCCGAAGGGCGACAAGCAGCGGCGCTAGCAGGCGGTCGGAGGTCGGGAGGAAGGTGGCGCTGGAGTTGGGGCGTCGGCTGGCGCTCCTGAAAGCGGTGGAGGCGGCTGGAGGCGCCGTGAAGAGCGCATGCGGCAGTCGAGCGCGGAGGCGGGCCGGAAGTCGGAGGCGGCCTAGCGTGGCCGGTCGAGGCTTGAGCGGCCGGCGCAAGCCCAGAAGCTGGTGCTGAGGTGCTTGTTGAAGCAATTGAAAAAAATACTCAATGCAAAATTTACAGTTGCAAAGACTCCAACACACGACCATCTGAAAACAACAACTACTTCCAACTAACTGAGCTATGGGCTCTTTGTGTCTTTCATTAATTCTCTTCTCAACTCAAGTTTCTATTACAAACAACCAGACCTTTACTTCCGACTCGTATTAACATGACCTCAAGAACCAATCCGAATTCAGACTCCTATTCTACTCTGATTCAACAAATGCTTTTCTAAAACAAGATTATCTCTAACATTTACCCCCTTAATCATGTTCTTCACGCCAAATTTTCTTACGACAATAGCCTCGTACCATTGCTGTTGACTTCACATAGAATTGTCTTCTAGTAGTTTCATACCACCGTTTGTGCACATTCCCTAGCGGCTTCACACCACCGTCGCCCTGTAGCTAGCGGCCTCTCACTGCTTTTGTCGTTGGTCTCACACTAACTTCACCTTGCAACAGCATCACAGCACCATCATTATTGTAGCGACCTCGCACCGCCGTCACCGTCGGTATCAAGCCAACTTCTCCTTGTAGCGGTATCACACCGTCGTTGTTGTCGGAGTCACACCAACTCACCTCCATGGTGGTCTAACACCGCCACCTCCACGAACATGGGCTCACATTGTGGTTCGTGGCCTCCATCACGTGTGTGCCATTATGTAAACTCTCACCGCCAGCCTCGACGACGTCGCCAATGTCGCTACTCGCAGTAGCACTGCTCGATGAATCATCTCCGTGCAATATCTCCTTTTAATTTTCTTTCTCTATCTTATCTCTCCTTTACTCTTTTCTCTCTCCTCTCTTCCTTGATTCTTGCGTCTCTGGATACGTTCTGATATGGGCTCTTAATGAAAGACTCACGAGAGATACTCCTCATACTTGTGCAACACCCTTTTTACCTCTCCTACTTTAAACTTCACTCTGATACTAATTACTAAAACAAGTGAAAGAAAACTAACGCAAAATTTACAGTCGCAAAAACTCGAACACACCACCTTCTAAAGACAGAGGCTATTTCCAACTAACTGAGCTATGGGCTCTTTCTGTTTTTTATTGATTCTCTTCTCAGCTCAAGTTTCTATTACAAACCACCGGACCTCCTACTTATAAAGACCAGTTCTCAACTTCTGATTATTCACGAGACCTCAAGAACGGATCCAAATGCAGAGACTCCTATTCTACTCGGAGTCAACATATGCTTAAGATTATCTCTAACAGTGCGGAGACTTCGTGTTCGGCATCTAGATCTGCCACAACCTCGTGGACGCGGCTGGAGTCAAGCAGCTCTTGCAAGCCGTCGGGGAGCTGGCTCGCGGCACGGAGGCGCCCAGCGTGCTGCCGGTGTGGGTTAGGGAGCTCCTCGACGTGCGCGATCCCCCGTGTGGCGTACCATCACCCCGAGTACGAGGTCGCGGCCGACGCGGCCAACGACAAAGCTCCGTTCGGGTGACAAGCTCGTGCATCGGGCGTTCCTCTTCGGCCGCGAGATCTCCTCCCTGCGGGAGCAGCTCCCGCCGCGGCTGAGGTCCCAGTGCTCGCGGTTCCTGCTCCTACCGGCGTTCACGTGGCGCTCGGGTACGAGCCCGGCAATGTGGAACGCGCTCTTCGGCGTGGCGCGGACGACGGCCGGCGAGCTCTGCTCGGGCCCGCTGGGCCTCGCGGTGGAGCTGATCGCTGCCGCGAAGAGGCGGGTCACGGCGGACGACTGCGCGCAGTCGGTGGCCGATGCGCTCGTGCTGCGCGGGCGGCCGCGGTTCACGACGGCGCGGACGTACCTGTGACCGACCTGACGAGGTCGAAGCTGCACGAGGTGGACCTCGGGTGGGGTCGGCCGTTGTTCGGCGGGCCCGCCACGACGACGCTGGCCACGTTCCATATGCCCACGAGGGGCGGCGGGATCACCGTACCGATGTGCCTGCCGCTACGCGCCATGGAGAGAGGTTCGCATCGCAGCCCACGTGCGCGCGGCCGCAGGTGTCCGTTTCCGATCCCGTGCCGCGGAGCCGGCCGCCCTGTCCAAGATATGTAACACGAGCATTCCCATGGTTGATCCAGCACAAAGGCCAGCTGCTAATGGCCCAAGACCAGATTTGTCTCTTTTTTCTGAAGCCCTAATCCTGATGTCCATTAGTGTAGTAAGACGCATTTGAGGTTGCGACACGGCTGCCATTGCCAATGGGCCTTGTCACAAGGGATTTACGGTGGGCGCTTACTCTCCGACTGTTGGAATTAATCTTGTAAGTAAAGAGGACAATTTTTTTTTCCCGCATGCAAACGAATTCGATCTGATTCATCCAGATAAAGTCTTGTCGAACATGGCAGGGATTTACATAATGAAAAAATGCAGAAGAAAAACGATCTTGCATAGACAGTAACCAAATGGCAGAGCTAGCGATTATACACGGTAGAAGAAGCAACCGACGAACTCACGGCAATTCTTACGGTAGCTGGTCGCTAGAACACAGCAAATGGAAGAACTAAACCACTACCAATTAGTAAGATAATTAAGCAAGCATTAACATAATAGCACCTACGATTAAAAGGAGCACATATCTATGCCTGCAGACCCTATTATTACCAACGTGACGGATCAGAGAGCAGCGTGTCGGCGCGGCGTCGGATGTTGTCCTTGAGGCGCTCAAGCGCCATGGCGAACTCCGGCATCTCTGCCTCCCCAAGCGCCTCCACGTCCGCCTCCCACCAGAGCCGCCTCCCCGCCATCGCCTGCAGTACCTTCTCATTGACGGCTTCCAACCGTGCCTTCTCTGCCGCCGCCTGCTCATGGGTCTCCTCCATCGCCCGCCTCAGCCCCGCCAACGTCTCATGGTCGTCAACAAAGTCATCGTAGTAAAAAGGAGCGTCGTCGACGTAGTGGCGGAGAACGGCGTCAACGGAGGGGCAGCCGAAGGCGAACGTGTTGCCGGCTTTGGAGAAGGCGACGATGGCGAGGCGAGCGCCGCAGAGCGTGGAGAGCTCGGAGGCCTTCTTGAAGAGACCGGAGCGGCGCTTGGAGAAGGTGACCTGCCGGCGCTCGTCATTCTCGATGGGGCGGATCTCGATGTGCTGCTTCCCCCTGCTCGCCCTCCCGCTCGGCCACACCATCCTTTCGATCACGATCGGTCGAGCGAAGGAGCGCGTCGACGCGCTGCGGTACTCTGAGAAATTTCTCTTCTATTATTTCTTTCTTGCTTACTTTCTGACTTACAAAATAAGTATAAAGCCTCTGATTATATAGCACAACATCTAATCGACTAATACATTTATTTATACTTGACTCGTATGGCAAGCAGATTTCTTTTCTTATACAGGTATATATCTAGGATATACATTTATTTAGACTTGACTCGTATAGCAAGCAGATTTCTTTCCTTATACATGTATTTTTCGTCTAAGACTCCTTTACACTTTCCAACACCGACCGACGCGCGCGTATATATCAAGCGAGAGCGTGGTTCGGGTTTCCGAGGCAGGCGCTTCAACTATTCGACGTCGATCGGGCTGATCGAGTCATGGGAGATTGGCGTCAGCGACACTCTTTAAAATTCGCGTTTTAATATCTGACACTCTGGCCCACAGTCATACACACAGATAGTCCTGTATGTCATACACACAGCTAAAACAACACACAAATTGAGTGTCGTGTGCCCGATTTTTCCGTAAATACGCAGTAGTTTCCAATGGAATTGTATGAGAGGTGTCTCCGATGAAACCCTCCCGTTATATCGATCCTCGACATGTTTTTCCCCCCTTCTATATGGCAACGGAAAATGTTCCTTGAAACGATCTTCGCGTGCAGACTGCAGAGGCGGATCCACCTCCCGATCCCGAACAAGGTGAAGACTTATCGATGACGCGTAGTGAAACTCTATCTAGTACGATTATAATCAGGCACTATAAAACCGTATCTTTTTAGGTAAACTATTTGCTTTAGTTAAATGATCAGTTTGTTCAAATTTCTTAGCTCTGCCACTGTTTGCATGCATGCATGCATGCTATACTTGCTAATTAACTAGGTAGATGCGAATCTCAGACAGCATGCAAGTCAGGGGGGGAACTAGAGAAAAAATCATCGGGATTCACCACTTCGTTATATATATGATAATAACTTATTATTCTTACCATTTGCTTGTTATTTGCTTCCTGATGTCACAAGATTTATATCAAAAGGGTTCACATATACTATATATATATAGACTAATATACAATAATTTTTTTTATATATAAATTAATATACACTTTTTTTTACCCGGTGTCCTGTGACACCGGGTAACTATATACAGTTCCGCCCTGATGCAAGTTTACTCTCTAACTATTGAGTGAGTTTCGTGCATTGATTGATTCATCACCTAAACGCATAAGCACTGGCGAAGCCAGCAGTGGGGCGTGCGCCCCTGCTGCAACGCGGGTAACCAATCCACATAGCTTGGACCGGTCCATCTACTAATTAACGCATGAAGTAGTTGCATGAAACCTTCATTAACTTCTAGTCACTCGCAATGGTCTGCGCATGACGTGCATTGCCCATGCGCATACTTGATTCTAGTCATTCCACTTCTAGTCATTAGCCAAACAAAAGCCAAAAACAACATTATATTTTTTATCATGTTTATATTAAACCATCACAACTATTATTACTTAGCAAATCACTCAACACAAATTATAAATCAATATTATCAAACTATTCTTTTAACTATTTAATTACTACCTTTAGTCATGTATTCATTAATTTTTGACTCGGTGAGAAGGGAACGACTTACATGTGATGCAATTGCAGTGACTTGTGCATACGATGAGGTTAGTCTCCGATGATTGGCTCAATAACTTAATGGTGTGCTCCACCGAGAAAACAATATTCAAAACTATTGATGATGAAGCAATTATGCACTGCTTTCAAAGGATGAAAACCCGTAGAATGTGCTTGCCTGTTGCCTCCAAATCCAATTCGTAGCTAGTGTGCCTACCAACTTTATTAATGTGAATATCTTATAAACTTCTACTTTGTTTCACTTGTTAAATGGTTATTTATGTATGAATTTGGTTTTTACTAGTAGTTGAAATGTTTAGCTTAGCCCCCCCACTAATGTAGTCCTGGCTTCGCCACTGCGCATAAGTTGTTAAAGTTGGGTAAACAATATACACCACTACAGATCTGATTGTACTAGAAATATTTCAAAATATGTCGAGAATGTATGAGAGAAGCGGGACTCAAACCCGCAACCTCGTGACTCTAGCTTCACCCTTCTAACCAACCCACCCACCATCGCGTATTGATATACATAGAATATACATTCCTTTTGAACTTTTCTGAAACGATGTATTAGTACCGGTTCGTAATGGAGTTGTACGATTGCTATCACCACAGGAACCAATTTTAACACCCTCACATGCATCTCCTCAACTTTAGCAGGCTAGCCGTGGAGAACTTGGCCGCTAACTAGGGAAGACATCTTCCGTTTCCCCTTAAAAAAGCGCTCCAGATCTTCAACGTGTCATCAACTCCGGCTACTGCAGTGCAAAGTGGACGTACGATAGTTTTTGTTCATCCTTATCCCGTCAGCACCACAGGTACTCGCACCTCTCTCGCTCGCTTTCTCTGTGCCGTGCTAGCTAGTAGCTAGATGGCATGCAGCGAGCAAGCTAGGACAAGGGTAGGGAATCTACCACAGCTTGCTCGCCCCACCGTCGACGTCCTCGGCCACATCTTCGAGGTTCCACAGGCTCCCCCACGTGTCGCCGTCCTCGCTCGTCAGCGCGCAGCAGCAGCAGCCGCCGCCGTTCTGCCCGCCGGCACCGTGGAGGAGGACGCAGGACGAGGGGCACATGAAGTCCACGACGTCCTGCATGGTCAGGACGCCCTCGTGGCCGGCCAGCGTCGTCGCCGCGCCCACATCGCCCATGCCGTCGTTGTCCTCGACGGCGGCGGCCGCGCGCGCGCCGCCGCGCAGGTGCTCGACGTGCTTGCCCTGCTTCTGCTGCTGCTGCTGCATCTCCCTGCGCTGCTTCAGGAACCGCGCCCTCGCGCGCTCGATGTTCTTGGACGGCGTGCCCTTCTTGAAGTGCGTCCTCCAGTAGTTCTTGATCTCGTTGTCCGTCCTGCCCGGGAGGCTGCGTGCGATCGTCGACCACCTGCGTTCGCGTGGCCGATGTTGTAGCACAGCGACTGAAACTAGCTAGGTTTGTTTCGAGTTTAGCAGGGGACATGCAGCAGGATGACCGTATGCTACCTGTTTCCCCACAAGGCATGGAGCTGGACTATGATGCTCTCCTCTTGGGGTGTTATCTTGCCTCTCTTCAGATCAGGCCTCAGGTAGTTAACCCACCGCAGCCTGCAACTCTTGCCGCTTCTCTTCAGTCCTGCTGCAGCAGCAGCAGCAGCAAAAAAAAGAGAGGCCAAATGTAAAATGAATCTCAGGCATGTACCCACCCATGCATGTGCAGTACTACGTAAATAACATTGACACAGATGTACATTACCATCGTATATTGATGATCGGTTTTGATAATTATCATACGCCTCACTTATGTTCCGTTACGGATAGGTCAACTTCTTTAGCCGTTACATGTTGACTCGGCGGACGAAAAATTGACTCATCCCACGCATTACACACACACAAAAAAAACACACACACTTGATGTATGTACACCCCGTTGTTGATTAGCTTTGCTTGATCTTAAGTTGGTAAGTTTTAAGTACTTTTCATGCTCTAACCAACCCACTAAAAAAAGGCTTGTCGGGAAAAATCGGCAATTCTAATTATACTTTAGCGTCCCCTTTCATGTCTAGACTTGACCAACTCTGCAACGTGGATGCATATATATATATATGAATCTGGATCTAGTACACCCATAGGACAAACTTAATTATACTACTCCGATCGAAGAGGTCGCATCAACTCAAACATGTCTAAAGTTAATTGGCTGGTGCATAAAAAATCAACAGCACCACCCTATATAGTCATGATCACCATGGCTGCATCTTCCCCATTGGTACTGTTGCCGACTTGCACGCAAGCTCAGCGGAGCAGCAACAGTGGCAGGGGAGATCAAGAGAAGAATTTTTAGCGGAAGATAGCGACATCGGCCTTAGATAAACACAAACACGCACACGCACACGCACACATGTTAATTAGACGCACGCAAGAATACCGTACAGGATAGAATCATCCTGCTTAGTTGAGTTGCAGGTTGCCACTTGAAGATCCTAACTGCAGTCCTAAAGACTAAAGTACACCACTGACTGGTTGACTCCCGTGCAACATGCAGACTGAATCATCTGGAACTCGCAACTTGCAGGCTGCAAACCGGTCGGCGAAAAAGGCTCGTGCTTGAGCTCCACGTGAAGCGAGAAAATTAAGCAAAACATCTCAGAAAAAGCAAAACAAAAAATACCATTAGAGATTATTGAACCTGCTCATGACTTGTGTTCATGATTTCCATTTCATTAGTACCTGTAAGTTTGGAGACAGAATCCCACCTCCCTTCACCGTGCTGCCTCACATGCTCGATAAGCAGCTTGTCCTCTTCGCTGGTCCACGGCCCTTTCCTCCACCCGTCGTCTTGCCTTCCCCAAGCGAACTGCTGCTCCGCCATTGGCGCACTCTTCAGCTCTTCGATCTGCTTAATTAGAAGAAAGAGAGCTTAGTTTTTGGCTGAGAACGGCTGACGTTTCCGCTCTTTTCTTGGAGATATTTGCGCTGGTAGGACACAACGAAGCTACGGCCTTGAAGCAACCTTTCTTTCCCCCTTATGCTGTCTCCCAATGAGTGAAGCCATGTAGCGAGCGAGTCGTTGCCGCGTATATATGGGGCAGAAGCAAGCTCCGTCCTGTGTGTCTCCTGTCGTCAAAGGCCACGTCGTTGTCAGGGAAATTCCAGCACCACTACACCACCGCACTGGAGATTTCCGAAAATGCCCGCGGTAAATTTTTCGCTGACAGTCACCGTTTCTCTTTTACATCTCGTCGTCTTTCGGTGAGTTACCACGTGTTTCTTACCGAAAGCAGCCAGGAGTAGGGTGGAAACTGTACGGAAACTTTAGTAATTGGATGTTTTGTTTTTGTTTCTATATTTTTTTTTACCGGAAACGGAAATAAAATTGAAAATCCCAGAAATGGATACGGTAACGGATAGTGACAGATAAGGAACAGAACGAAGTGGATACGAAAACGAAAACGAAAAATTTCACAAAAACATAGTAGATGATCACAATATACATGCCCACAAAAATAATATAACTCATTTCACCTCCAAGGCAGACACAAGAATAATGGTATGTTCATCGGTATCACTAGAATTTTTTTTCTCAAGTTTGTCAACTGAAGGCTCATTATTTGTCCCCCATATCAGACCATTATGTCCTGCTCCATATCATTACCATTGGCATCCTCTTGCTCCACTAACTATAAAAGTGTAATGCATTAAAATTTGCATATTATTGTTCGATGTTCATCTATGATTTTTTTAGATTTATTATGGATTTTCTGGAGTTTATAAATATCGTTTTGCTATTCTTAGATTTATAAAATTAATTTATTCATAAAAATAAAAATAAAATTATTCTGAAATAATTTTCCTAGGTTCAAAATGTTCTAAAGTATTTTTTTGATAATTTTTCTAAAATTTTTGAACTCTATTTGGTATTTTCTATAATGCCATTTGTATTTTAAAATTATTTTAATTCGAAAATAAATGTAAGTACTCCCTTCTCATTTTTGGGCCAAGCCCATTTCCCTTGTTGGCCCATTTCCATTTGTACGTATTACTATAATTAAATAAATAATGAGACGCGTATGTGCTACAAATAATGAGACGTATATGTGTTATAAATAATGAGATGTATGTGTTATAAATAATGAGATGTGTATGTGTTATAAATAATGAGATGTGTATGTGTTATAAATGACGAGACATACGTATGTGTTATAAATATTAATGAGACATATGTGTTATAAATAATGAGACATATGTATTTGTTGACACCTAAATTTGGCACGTAGCCGATTTGGTAAGAACTGATTTGGTATAATTAGTTTGTCAATGAATGTATCGGATTTAAGAGTTATAAGCCGATATGATCTTATCTGGTTGTGTTCAACGTTGATCTTAGGTGGGAAGTATCAATGGAGTTGAAGCTGATATGGGTAAGTTAACGGGAGAACAGGAAGGATACGATCGGACTTAATGCTATAAAAGAAGATGGTGAAAACATCGGCAAAGAACACAACAACACACAAATTAAACAACACGTTTTACTTTTACTTTCGTCAATTACGAGTAGTTTTTAGTCTTGTAAGCTTTCCTCTGTAATTCGTTTTGATTAATAAAGTTGCGTATCGCCGATTTTGATCATTATCGACTTACACCAAACCAGATTCATTTTTTTCGATTTTGTTGCGCATTGCCTTCTTCGAGAAAAAAAACCTCTACCCTCATCTAATTAATTCAATCAGGTTGATTAGATTTACCTATTACTCCATCTAAATCGGCTTGAGCAGGCCGATTAGATTCGATCTTTATTCAACATTTCTTCGGCTGAATAGCAGATTGGTTTACATACTATTTTTTTTTGCCAATTGCAGGATCAAATCGACCGGCACACCTGCACCCTAAACTTAAACATAGTGTTTGCGAGTGTTGACATCAATGAACCCTATATAAAGTTTTTTTTGCGTCAACACACTTTTGGCACGCTCGGTGGGACACGATAGGGCAATAATGTCTTCTTCTGGAAAATCAATCTCACCGTTCGATATCAATATGGAGGTGATAATCGTCCCCACATTGAACAATTTAACGCCGGAGCAGCGCAAGTAGATTGAAGACCAGAAAGCTATGTTTGAGCAGATGATGCTCAATTGCTACCAGCAGACTCGACGTGGTGTCACTCAGAAGACCGCGTTACCAGCGGTCAACTTCAACAGCAAGTAGGCTGCAGATGCTACTGAAAGAACTGATAAGCCGATACATGCCTGCTCAGGCGGAACTGTCGGATATGATTAATCAATCTATTCATTGTGCTCTCGTTAATCAATCATCGACTTTAGTGACAACACTTAGGCCTATGATAGCCAATAGCGTCAAAGAGGTGGCACAAGAACTTGTGTCGGTTGGCGCCTTGCTTGACCCGTTGCACGCTTTGTCGACGTATCCAGTATACTCTGTGGGACAGAATACTCAAAACGTGAAGCCAGCAGTTGATCCGAAGCCGTCAGTTATATCCCCACTATGGCACCAGCACAACCGACCATGATTCTACCACGGGATCCCACAAGTAGGGTTAGGCACTACGAAGCTTATACTGATTGCTCCAAATTAGGCAATCAATCTAGCTTACCCCGTCCGCTCCGTTCTACGTATACCCAAGATCGGTTGCCCAGCCATTTAAAACTAACGTACGCCCCCAGTACGTTGAGCCGATTCCTCTGCGAGATCCGGTCCCATATAGGGTTGTCAAATACTCATAACCATTCGTCCCATTACCTGAGCCGATAACGAGGCAACAACATATCGGCTATGGGCAACCTCACGGTCCGATACAACCACAGCCACAACGCTAGCCTGAGTTTGCACTCAGGGGGGCAACCCAAGTTCAGCCCTAATCGGCAAGTGCCTTAGGCACACATGACATCAGCTAGAGAAACCGACTAGGTCGAAGCCATTAGTGTCATTTTAGGAGATCAGTTTGGCTAGAGAAACGTTGAGCCGATTTGGAAAGTCGATTCCATGAATATTTTTTCTTGGAAGTTTAGAATCGAGAATATCATATCTAAGCTCTGTCTGACAGAAATTCAGGAAATCGATAACATACTATATAAAGAGGTTTAGAGAAGTCAAAAATTGGTACTTTAGCGTCATGTTGCCTGACAATCAGCTAACCGATTTAGCTTTCCAAGGACTAATTCCTCCGTTGAAGGAGAAATTTGGTGGCCAAGAGTTCGCTGATCTAAGCTAGTTGTTGCATATGGTATCAGCTCAAGAAAGCCATTTCTTTGAGAATAAAGGCTTCAAGGATAGATTCAAAAACAAAGATAAAGAGAAGCCTAAAGTCAATCTCATCGAATATGAAACTGACGATTCGGCCAATGAAGACGAGGCTGAAGTAAATATAGCTGAATGGGTTAGGTGAAATAAAAAATCTCTAGTCTGTTCTTGGCATAAGCCGACTAAAAACAAGTGAAGATTAAGTACTCTTTTGATGTGACCAAGTGTAATCGTATTTTTGATTTATTGTTACAAGAAAAGCTTATACGGTTGCCTGAGGGTCACACTACGCCATCGGCTGATGAAATCAAAAAGTGCAGGCATTGCAAGTGGCATCACTCTTTTTCGCATAATACTAATGATTGCAATATCTTTCGTCAACAGATACAGTCGGCAATTGATCAGCTGAAATTTGCTGAGGAGTCGACTATGCAACTTGATGCCAATCCCTTCCTTGTCAATATGGTCAGCTGCTCGTCTAAGAGGAAGGAGTTGGCGTGAGACGAGATCCATTCATTGTCTACATCGGCCAAAAATAGTCGATAAGTCGAGGTAAAAGTGGTGAACGGTGGGGAGACGATTAAGATTACAGTCGGTTCAATCCAAATTGAGACCGACCGTGAAGGCAAGCACTCCAGAATGATTAAACTGAATTAAGACCGACTGCGATAAACCCTACATCAAGTTCTTTGCGTCAATAGTATTATAAATGAATAAAAAGGTGTATATGTTATAAATAAATAATAACATGTACGTATTATAAATAAATAATGAGATGTATGTGTTATAAATAAATAATAATGAGATGTATGTGTTATAAATAAATAACGAGATGTATGTAATGTATGTATTGCTATAGTTAAATAAATAATTAGATGTATGTGTTATAAATAATGACACACGTATGTGTTATAAATAATGAGACATACATATATGTTATAAATATTAATGAGACATATGTATTATAAATGAATAAAGAGATGTATGTGTTATAAATAAATAATGACATGTACATATTATAAATAAATAATGAGACGCATGTATTACTATAATTAAATAAAAAATGAGTTGTATGTATTATAAATAATGAGATTATAAATAAATAAATAAATAAATAATGAGATGAAATTAGTCATCAGAGATGGTTCTATACTAGAATCGGCTCTGATATGGACATTGGAGATGGTTCAAGTACAGAACTGTTTTGGATGACTACATCAGAGACGGTTCATATTTGGAACCGCCTCTGATGTTCGATGTATGTATTAAGCGCTCGATCAGTAGTTCTAGTGTTCTACTCACTAGTTAGTAGTCACTAAACTACTCAGTGCTCACACCTCACAGTCTATCCCAGTCTCCGCTCGAACCCTAACCGGCTAACCCCTCTCCCCCACAACGGCTCCCCCTCGGCGTCGCCCCCTCCCCCACGGTAGCCCCCGCATGGCTTGGCCCCATCGCCTCCAGTACCGACGCCATCGCCCCCTCCCCCACAACCGCCCTCGCCAGGATCAGCCCCGTCACCTCCAGTCTCGACGTCGCCACCTCCAGCTCAATTGCCAAGAGGCCCCCCTCCGCCACCTCCAACCATGTCCCTGACGCCTCCATCCCCGAGGTCTTCCTCCTTTTTTGTAGTATCATTTGTAGTATTATGACAAATTTGCAGATTTAATCAATTCTATAGAGTATTTTGAGAAATTTGCAGATTTGATTGGATATATGGCTCTAAATCTCATGTCATTTTCTTGAATTGAAGACTTGCTTAATCTGTACTCATGGTTAAAATATGTCCTATATATTGCAATTGTGATTGTGGTGGTTGTTGCATATAGCTGGCATAAACTTTTTTCTATTGTTGTAGTTTCAGTGTTTGCGAGAAACTAAAAATTGATGGCCTTGTATATTCAGCTCATACATGGCATGGATTTTATTTGGATGTTAGGAGGGTCAGATTATGTGTTATGTTGGTAGTTAACAAAATGGGCATTTAGGCCTGGGTAGCTAATACTAAGTTGAGGTGTTAAAGGAAACTTTCTTATTAGTATTTATGAAAACACGAGCTTCTGGGTGTTACAAATTAGATACATTATCTTCCATATATCTGCATTGGTGATTTGTTGATTCGATGAATCTAAAATAAAAGTAGTGTTTGTAGTAATGAAGGGACCTCGGTGCATTAGTTTTAAGTCACCACAACTTCTTGATAGAGTAGTTATAGTGCATGTCTAAGATCATGGTTTTGGGCTATAGCTTAGAGAACTACATGAGAATTAAACTTGGAGCTATTTGTAGTTTTAATTGGTAATGACCAAAAACAAAAATGGCTTGCATGGATTGTCTATAGTCTTCACAGGCCAAAACAAAAATGGCTCTGTGTTAATCTGTTTAGATTTTAGAAATGTACTGACTGCTGAAGTACTGATGAGTTTAGTTAATTATATCTGCATTTATGCATGTGTAGAGAGAGAGAGTGTGTGTGTGCGCGCGCATATAGGACAAACTTGTGAAGGATGTACTACAATCTCCTTGTCTAAGTGCATGCATTGAAAGACATATTATACTACTATATCTTCAATGCAGAATATGCAATATGCTATACCTAGCTATCTAACTAGAATTGAAAGAATGTAATACAAATGCAACTTGCATGATGAAATATGAATTAGTTAAAAATGAAATGAAATATGAAGTATCAGATCAAATAGAAAATGGTCAAAGGGAAATTAATTAGTGAAAGAGGGTTTAGTAGTAATTTCCATCAACTTTCATGTCTGACTTGGCATGATCCTCCCCTTTGATGGTGTTTCAAGCAATATGTTTCAACTTCCATGCCACTATTTGGCATTTGCAATCATTATGCCATTTTGCATGATTCCCTTTTTTCTTTCGTTTGTTGCAATTTATTTCAACTGCTCTTCATGTTTATTTTGAACTAAATAATGCCTCTCTGATGTGGGTATCTAACTCCAATGTGTAGGTAGAGACACACAGTCTTTTTTGATAAATCGGATCTATTTTTTGTGTGCAAGTTACAACCACTTTCCTTTGACATTACTAAGCAAGAATCAGAAATTGAGGCAGCTAAGGTATTTGGAACCTACATTTCAGCATCAAGTTGTTTAATTTTTGTTTGAGAAAAAGGGCCATTTTTAAAATAGGTTTTCTTCAATATTTGAGTTACTTTTCTATGAATTACTTTTCAATATTTTAAGAAAAAGCAAAGTCTTATTCAAGAGTATGATTGTTTAGCAAAGTATGTTCCTAATCAGAGAAGGAAGTCTGATCTTATTGCTTTGTTATGATATTTTGAGACTGGGCAATTATATATTAGTCCAAATGATATGTATATTCTTATAACTGTGAAGTTTACCACCATATGCTTTGTGGTGCTGGTTTGATTTAAACCATTGGAGGAATATGGTAGTAAGCTGAGCATGGCCTATGTCAAGCTGATAATGTCATTCCCAATTTCGAGCTGATTAGTGCATTATGTTCAAAAAATATTCTACAGGCACAAGCAAGTATAGTATGAAATTTCTTGTTTGAAATAGCTTCTGGTTGCACCACAATATTTCATATAAATATTTTGGCTCATTTGCATATTTGTTTGGCTTATACTAGCAAATACAATTTTGTTTGGTATTCATCTCGAGAACAATTTCAGTTAGCTATACTTCGCCCTCTAGTTCTTTTGGTCTTTTAGCTTCTCTATATGCCTAGGCAAACAAGTAGAAAAATGGTTGTTGAAGGCTTTATTTTATATAGAAAAGAATGAGCTACGAAGTTGAGCGGTAGAGGTATGCAGGTTGCAGGCAGTCATGAAAAGAAACTAGCTAAAATCTAACAAACAAAATGTTGTCTTGGGGCTTTATTTTACTCCGTTGCATTTTTTTCTTTAATACACTCAACTGATAACATTTTAAAATCACGACACAAAAATTAAATGAAAGGGAAGCATCTCTTAACCCATCTCAAAACTATCTTGATGTAGTGCTACATACAAAAATGAACTATAAAGTGATCAAATTACTAGAAAACTACACTCACATTTTAGTTTCATAACCTAGATGGGTTTCTAAATAAGAACATAATGGTGGATGTGAAAAGTAAGCATCCTGACCTTCTGAACTTGTCCAAGTGTCAAAGAGAGTAGAAAAGAAAATATGCCTCTGATATTGAAAATGAATGTAATTTGGTTGTTTTTTCGATCCATCCTTTTCCCACTCATAGAACCTGAACTCATAAGAAACATCAAGGCATTGGTTGTTTAGACTTGCTCTAAGTATTTTAGGTCTATAAATATGTAGTTTTTGATTTGGTAGCTGGGAATTCTCAACTACTTTCCTCTGCTGGGAATTATTATTAACTTCAGTAAAAGTCAACTACTTTCCTCTGCTTAAAACAAAATTGTAAGAATTCTCAAATATGTATTACTAACTGCACTAACTGCATTAAAATACAACTACTTGATGATGTCCCCTCATTCATCATCACCGAATGGATCTGATGAGCCAAACATAGCAAAACCCACCTGCGGTCCAAGAGGACTGAATAAAAGGCCCGGGAGCCGGTATACCATCACGGATGCCAATCTTGAGGATGGCCCCCCCTACCCAACCTTTGAAGGCTGCAACAACATTCTAGAGATTGTGCGGGATAGTTGAACGGGAACGGGTCTCCATCACCTATCCATTCTGGAAGTCCCTGACAGATGAGGAACACAACAGCCTTCTCACGGAAATTTTTGCATTGTTCGAGTTCCTGGGAGACGCCGCGTGCTTAGTGTGACGGTATATGTTGCTAGTGGTGTCAAAGGCGTGGAAGAACTTCAAGCGAAAGGTTGTCATAGAATACATCACCAAGGAAATGATTCCCTTCTCGAAGTATTGGTTCATTGATGAAGACGTATGGCAACAATTTATAGAGATGAAGACGTATGGCAACAATTTATAGAGATGAAGATGATAGAAGAATTTGTCTGTCAAAGTGAAGCGAACAAGGGCTGCCAGGCAAGGAACACCCACCCCGACATACTTAACAACGCTGGGTACGAGGGTAAGACCGCTCAATGGAGCTGGGAGGATGAGGCCTCCCTGCTATTTGCCTCGATTGTTGACCAGCGCGCTCGAAACTGGCTACACGCGAGGTCCTTTACCACGTCTTTTGGCTTCATATCATTTTCAAACCCTGCGGATGAGGAAGTGTCAAAACGCCAGGTGAGATATCGAGCTACCTAGTTTCACGATACAAAGGTAGCGTCGGGTTTCACGAAGATCAATGTGGACAGTATACGTGGCAATTTCAAGGCCATTACACTACAAATTCCCCCAAACAACGAGATTAGGACACTAGGGGATGCCATTGGCACATTCATCCAGTGGCCGAGCAGCAACATATTCCTGGTCGCCAATCCTCCAGCACTGGCGATACACGCACTGCTACCATAGGTACCCACACTTTCGGAGTCAGCTGCTTCACCGGAGCAATCCGCCAAATTGGCTTCATTACTTCGTGTCCGCTCGTCTCCTGTGAAGACGACCTATGGTAGAAAACGACACAAGGGCAAATCAAAGCAGTTATAGGATGCCCCCGACTATCCGTTGGCCAGGAGATACAAGCTAGGAGAGTCTTTCTTACCAAAAGCGCGCCTACAAAATCTTTCACCAGTGTGCATTACATTACATGAATGGTACATAGAAAAAGCCAATAAGCTAGTGACACAATGGATATCGTGTATCCCTTTCAACTTCAAGGAGGAGCATCTGTTCAACCAGTCATCGGGGGCCTTCTTTGGGGTAGACTTCAACGACTTATTCGATCTCTACAACCTCGATGCTTCGCTCTTGAGATGTTTGATATTGTAAGTGCCTTCACGGTTGTCGGCGTATTTTACACCAAGGTACCCGCTCCCCCGCGCTAAAAAAGGAATCAAGTGGCAGCCAGGGCGTGCTTGGGCCCACTGCCACGGCAAGAGAAAAACCCATACGGTGGTCGCCCCAGCGGACACTTGGCGTCTGAGCCAGGCGGCTGGCGACCAAAGCAAGGTGATCGCCAATGACACGTGGCGTCTGAGCCAGCCGCTGGCGACCAGCAAATGATCGCCAATGGACACGTAAGCGCCTGACAGCGGCATTGGCGACCAGCAAGAAGAGATCGCCCAGCCGGACACGTGGCGTCTGAGCCAGGCGCGAGGCGCCAGCCAGCGGTGGTCGCCCGATGGGCGCGTGGCGTCTGATCAGCCCTTTGGCGCACCATCCGGGATAGTCTGTCGAGATCGAGGACATTAAATGCGAATCGTGCGCATTAAATGTGGAAGCATGGAAGCTGCGGCGTGGCGGCGCGCCTTCCCAGCGCATCATGGCTATGGGAGACGCCACGACTACACCTCACCCGTGATGGAGCAGGCGGCGTTAGTGGACATGGGGCCCGAGGCAGATTGTGACGGATCTGGCAGACATTAATGTGACATAAGAATAGTGGCGGGCGCATTAAATACGCGTAGCTTGATGTAATGATGAGGGCTGGCAGTGTAAGCCTCCCATGCGCCCCCGTCAGCCCGAGTATAAAAGGGAGCCGGGGTGCATGGGAGAAGGGGTTCGAAAGACTGTAAGGTTTTCATCCTCTCTAGCAAGAACACAAGCAATACCAAGAAAGGCAGGACTAGGGCTATTACTCTCCGGAGGGCCTGAACCTGGGTAAAAAACTCTGCATCCCCCCCGTTAGCTTGAGCCTCCCGGTGTCCCGATCGTCACCGTCTTCCATTCCGAGGCGATTGCCCCGAAAGCCCCCCGTCGGAACCTCATAAGCACCCGTCTCGGAGGTGCCGGTTGGCTAATCTGTTGTGGCGCGCCAGGTAGGGGCTATTGGTGGTTAGATCGTCCCCCTTTCTTCCGTTTCAGGCGAAGAGGCCCAGCAGAAGAGGGGGCGTTTGTCTTCATGGCGGATTCGCACTCCAAGCGAGGCAATCTGCCTGAAGAAAGTGGCGCTCATAGCCGCTCCATGCATTCGGGGAGGGAACCGCCTAACCCGGGTCCCTCCGCCGCAGGGGAAGCGCGCGTGACTCCCACGCCTGGGTGTCACCCTGTCTATCGGCGCTTGGCGCTCGGGGATGACACTCCCGCGCGGAGTATTCATGCGGCCCGGCTTCTTCTTGATCATCCCCCAGTAGCGCTGGGGGTAACACCCCAGCCACTCCATGGCTACGGGATATCGTCCACCTGGTGGACGTCGCACAACAGCAAGTTGAAGCGGCGACCCAGCCGGGGGCTTCCGGCGCGTGGCGGCAGGGAACGCGTGCGCCTAACTTGCCGGGTTCCGGCCGCCACACGATGACACCTCCCGGTACAAAGGGTCAGGATAAGGGGAAGGGAGTCCTGGTTGCCACCCCCTCGGTGACGGGGGGATGGGCACGTGACTCCGCTTCTTCCCGTGGTCCCCCCGAGTCTAGGGGAATCGCGACACCTCCGATCGCACCTTGACGAAAGGCGGCGTCAGTGCGACGGTGACCTGCGTCGTGTCCTCCGCGATCGTCGTGAGGGCGCAAGACAGGGGGCTCCTCCCTCGGACTCTGGCGAGAGCGCATGGTCGCACTCCTCATCCTCTCCTCAGGATCAAGGGGCTGGCGAACGACGCTGCTCCCCGTACAACGTTGGATGCCAGGCGTTCTCTCTCCGCCTTCGGCAAGCTGCATGGCCGGGGAGATTCCGCCCCACCTCCATCGAGAAGTATGACGGTACCACCAACCCGGAGGAGTTCCTGCAGATCTACACCACGATGATGCGTCAGCAGAGAAGGTAGCACGAAAGGCCAAGTGCTATACCCTGGTGGGCGGGGATCTATACCGCCGGGGTAAGAACGGAATTCTTCTGAAGTGCATCACTCGGGAAGAGGGGAGCAGTTTGCTCTCTGATATCCATGGAGGCGTGTGCGGGAGCCATATGTCCGGACGAACGATGGCGGGAAAGGCTTTCCGTCAAGGGTTCTATTGGCCAACCGCCCTCCAGGATGCTTGCGGTGGTGAGGAGATCTGGCGTGCCGATTCCACGCCAAGCAGATCCACCAACCAGCCCAGGCCTCGCAAACTATCCCGCTCTCTTGGCCCTTCGCGATGCTGGGTGGATATCTGGGCCCGTTCGCGGGCCCGCAGGGGCTACACCCACCTGTTCGTCGCCATCGACAAGTTCACCAAGTGGGTGGAAGCCGAGGCAGTGAGATCCATCAGCACCGCAGCTGCAGTCAAGTTCATGCAAGGGATTTTCACCCGCTTTGGGGTCGCCAACCGCATTATCACCGACAACGGCACCACGCTCACCGGTAGCGACCTTCTTGGATTTACGTGAAGAGATGGGCACCAAAGTCCGCTTTGCCTCGCCGCCCACCCCAAGAGCAACGGGCCAGGTCGAGCGGGCCAACGCTACCGGGTGTTGAAGGGCCTCAAGACCCGGGCGTTCGACCGACTCCACAAGCGTGGCGCCCGGTGGACCAAAGAACTCCCGGCTGTGTTGTGGTCACTTCGGACCACTCCTAGCCGGGCTATCGGGGAAACTCCTTTCTTCCTGGTCTACGGCGCAGAAGCTGTTCTCCCTTCTGAACTGGAGCTGGGATCACCCCGCGTCGCGGCATTCACAGAAGAGGAGCAGAGGGTGCGGCGGACGGCGTCAACCTCCTGGAAGAGGCGCGAGATCGAGCGGCTTTGCGCACCGCAAGATACCAACAAAGTCTCAGGCGGTACCACGCCTCCCGGGTCAATGAGAGAACGCTGGCAGTGGGTGACCTGGTCTTGCGAAGAATCCAGTCGCATGCCAGGTCGCATAAACTGTCTCCCCAGTGGGAGGGACCCTTCAAAGTGGTCTCGATCTCTCGTCCGGCGGTCGGTGGCCATCGAAGACGGTGAAGAGCTAGCAAACTCCCGAATATAGAAAATCTGCGCAAGTTCTACCCCGATCGGTTGTAAGTCCTAGGGTCTGTCCCCGGCCGTACGGAGTGTGTCTTCCTCTCCGCCGTGGGTGGGGAGACCTTGTGTTTAAAATTAAATATTCGCTTTCTTTATCAAAGTATTTGTTCTTTCGCCCTCTCTTCGGTCTTTTGCCCATGCTGGCAGCGCCAAGGCACTCGCCCACAGTGCCTGCCGCCTTGCAAACACCAGTGGCAAAGACGGAATCGCTAAGTGAGAGCGGCGTGCAGAAGCTAGGCGGTTGGCGGTGGTTCAAGCCACGACCCCAAAGACGACCATGACACTCGGGTGTCCTCAGTGAAGTCGGCGCCTCGAGCACCGTTGTCAAAAGCCCAAGGTCCTGTCACGACTCACTAAGTGTTCGTTCCCTAGAGGCTACCTGGGAGGCAAATTTTGCTAAGGCGAGGGGTTTGAGGGCCGAGGTCCTGCGGCGCAAGACTTTAAGTCTTTAAGCGATTATGCGCTCGTTCGTGTGGAACCAGAAAAAATTACGGCGAAAGCAAGTTTTTAGGCAACTTGGCAGGGAGCTTACACTACTATTTCATTCGAAATGATAAATGCCTAAAGTTTTGCAGACAAAGGCACCACCGAAAAAGAAAAGAAGAAAAGCTACTGAGGGGGCGCTGGAGGGTCCTCCGGGTCATCTGCCGCCTCCTCGGCTGCCGCCGCATCTTCAGCAAGGGGGGCCACGTCCAAAGACCGTCGCCACGTCCTCCGCCACCGCCTCCATCTGGGGTTCTCCATCGCTAGTGGCGGCAACCGCTCGGAGGCTTCGTGAACTCGCTCCTCACTCGCGCTTGATCGCCCTCTAGCCCTTGGACGGCAACCGCGGGATTGAAGTTGGCGTCACGGCTGGCGCAGCAAGCCAGCACGTACCGCCGCCGCTGCAACTGCGCGCCCCTCCTGGGCGGACCGAGCGGAAGAAGCGGCGGCGGCGCGTGAGGAAGTCCGATGCAGCGAGAGGCAAAAGCGTAATGCCGTGGCCTCTCCTCCCGGACCGGTTGCTCCAGCCCCAATGGAGCAAGGCTGCCACCGTCCGATCGGCGTGGCGCGGCATCCGCGATGTCTCCACCTCCGACTGGGCCCGGTCAGCTCTCTCCGCCTCCAGCTCCGCGGAGAGTCGCTCAGCGCGGCTGGTGCTTTGCTCTGCCGCTCCGCTCCCTCGCCGCACGGCTCGGCCCGCCCCGATCGTGCGAGTCCGCCACCTCCTTGCGGAGGCGGTTGATTTCGGTTCCGCCTCCGTCAACCGCTCCTGCGCGTCACCAGACGATTGCTCGTCTTTGGAGTAGAGCTCGCCGAGGGCCGCCAGCAGGGCATCAGCGTCCGCCGAGGGAACGGAGGCGGTGGGAAGTTCAGGGGTAGGGACGGGGCCGAACGGGCCTTGGTCCTGAACGACGACCGCAGCAGCGGCTACCTGAGAATCGTCCGCCGGCCCCTGACCGTCCTGGGACTCGGCGACCCCGGCTGACGCAGCTCGACGGCCAGCGGCACCTTGGCCGTCCCCGGCACGAGCAGCGGGGATATCCGGAGCAGGAACCCTGGACAAAGGAGGAAATAACGGTAAGGATTAATCTTAACGAAAATTTTTATTGTATTTGCATCTCCAGGTGAGTACCTGGGCGCTGGCCTTGGGAAGCGGGGCACGCTCGGAACGAGGACCAGCCCCCCGCGCGGAGGCGGGGGCGGATCCGCCGCAGCCAACGGAGGCGGAGGCAGATCCGCCACTGCTGGCGGTGAAGGCGGAGGCGGAGGAAGGACCACCGCTGCTGGTGGCGGTGGCGGCACAAAGGATCGGCGGCCGGAGGAGTCGGCGTCGCGCCCGGCAGGGGCAAGTGGGCGACCCTCGCCGGCCGACGAGCCCCCGCCACCACGGAGGAACCGTTGTCGCATAGAAGCAGCCCCCGCGGCCGACGTGGAAGCCCCCGCGGCCGACGTGGAAGTCCCCGCCCCGGCCGGGCCCAGGAGGCGGGGCCTCTGGGAAGGATGGGCGGAGCCGTCGTCATCGTCCGGGCGCCTGCGCCTCACTCGGTCGCCCCTCCCCTGACCGCCTGCGGGAGGAGGATCCCGGATCGTTAAGGGCGCCTGGCGTGTCACAACGGGCGAGCCCATGGCGTCCATCGAGGGCAGGGCGCGGATTATTGCCGCGCGCTCCCCGGGGGACAGCCGGCAAAGTGGGACCGCGCCCACCGGAAACGACGGGACGGGGCCGGATAGGCCCAGTTGCAGCATCCATCGGTCGATCACGCGTCATCACCAAATTCCGTGGTATCGGCACGAGAAGGAAAAGAAATCGCGGGAGGAAAGAAACGGCTGTAAGAATCGAGTTTTGCGGAAGAGAAATAGAAGTAACAAGGAATGACGCAGAGCGGAGCAGGTTACCTCGAGGATACTCGGGTCCCATCGCCCACGCCCATGTCTTTGCCAGTGGCGGGCCAGCAGCTGGCGAGGGCACGACCTCCGGGTAATAAAATCCCGGATTACCATGGCCCCGTTAGGCCGCCCGTCATGGCGAATCGGCCAGCGAGCGGCATCGCTGGAGCTGGGCGCATCGCTCGCTGAGCCCCAGTTGGGAGTTCTTGACGCCGGCCGGGCGGAAGATCCAACACTTCAATGCCATTGTCGTCCTCGACGTCTGACCACTCTGTAGCGCCAATCCCTCGATTGGACCGGCGGTCCAATGGGATATAGCGGCATAACGCGCTCCGTCACGAACGCGGTGTGACTCCGAAACCGGCGGGAGTACCTTGTGGCGCGCGAAGGGTGTAGAAGAAGCGAAAAAGAAGAAGGTTGGGCAGCACTCCCACGAACATCTCGCGAAGTGAGCAAAGCGAGAAAGGAGGATAACGAGTTGGGAGGAAGGTGAATGTGGTGAATGGCGTAGAAGTTGAGAACGAAAGATAAAAGTCGAGACCGTGGTAGTAGGCCGGCAAGGAGCTGCCACCGAAGAAAACCACTTCCCAGGAAGCCAGTGGGGCTCGGCGATCCGTAGCGGAGGCGAAGGGCGCCCGGTGATGTTCAGGAGAACCTAGCGGCCCTCTCCTCCTCAATGATCGAAGAAGGAAGCACCTGAGCCATCGGGAGGATAGGGATTTGGCGCAACCGCAAAGGGGATGAAGCAAGGAAGCACGAAGCGTCGGAAAGAGGTGGAATGCGGAGAGTTGAAAGGGGAAGAACTACTCCCTCTTCGATCGACCTTTTATAAGGCCGCGGAAGGCGAACCGGCGGAAAACCGAAAAGGCGCGCGATTCAAAAAGAGGAAGTTTAAGAGCCTCATAAATGGGGCGCATCCCAAGGAAACGTCGGCGGTTACAAGGAGGAAGTAACGCGCAAACCGCTTGGGAATCGGAGAAGCTTGAAGATCTTTTTGCAGGCGCGGACCTTTGAAGGGTCCCACCCAGAGCCGGAGCAGTTCTCAAGCCGCCAATTAAAGAAGAAGAAGAGCGAAGACCAAAAAGCGCTCCTAGGTGGGCGGGGGCTCTTGTCGGCGTATTTTACACCAAGGTACCCGCTCCCCGCGCTAAAAGGAATCAAGTGGCAGCGGGCGTGCTTGGGCCCATCGCCACGGCAAGAAGAAAAACCCATACGGTGGTCGCCCAATGACACGTGGCGTCTGAGCCAGGCTGGCGACCGCAAGGTGATCGCCAGCGGACACGTGGCGTCTGAGCCAGGCTGGCGACCGCAAGGTGATCGCCAGCGGACACGTGGCGTCTGAGCCAGGCGGCTGGCGACAGCAAGAGATCGCCCAGCGGACACGTGGCGTCTGAGCCAGGCCGCAGACGCGCCAGCGCGATGGTCGCCTAGTGGCGCGTGGCGTCTGATCCTGGCCCTTTGGCGCACCATCCGGATAGTCTGCCGAGATCGGGGACATTAAATGCGAATCGTGCGCATTAAATGTGGAAGCATGGAAGCTGCGGCGTGGCGGCGCGCCTTCCCAGACGCATCATGGCTATGGGAGACGTCACGACTACACCTCACCCCGTGGCCAGGCAGGCGGCGTTAGTGGACATGGGGCCCGAGGCGGGATTGTGACGGATCTGGCGGACATTAATGTGACATAAGAATAGTAGCGGGCGCATTAAATACGTCGTAGCAATGTAATGATGAGGGTGGCGGTGTAAGCCTCCCATGCGCCCGTCGGCCGAGTATAAAAGGGAGCCGGGGTGCATGGGAGAAGGGGTTCGAAAGACTGTAAGGTTTTCATCCTCTCTAGCAAGAGCACAAGCAATACCAAGAAAGGCAGGACTAGGGCTATTACTCTCCGGAGGGCCTGAACCTGGGTAAAAAACTCCGCATCCCCCCCGTTAGCTTGAGCCTCCCGGTGTCCCGATCGTCACCGTCTTCCATTCCGAGGCGATTGCCCCGAAAGCCCCCCGTCGGAACCTCATAAGCACCCGTCTCGGAGGTGCCTGTTGGCTAGTACGCTGACAACGGTCTAATCCATTCAATACCACTAAATGTCATATATATATATATATATATATATATATATATATCGCCTTGCTTTTCTACATATAGATACATGATCGTTGTAGCCAAAAGGAGAGATGAACTGGTAGGTTTTCTTGACCCACATATGGTCTCCAAGCAAATCATGGATGAAAATGAATGAGCAGTCGAGGATTACATGACAAATGCGTTGATGGCTCAATGCGATAAAGAGTACATACTTCTCCCCCATAACTCGGGGTAAGTGCTGCACTAGTTGCAATACTTATTGATTTGTACTTTATACATAACTCAAAGTTAGGTTCAATGACCATGGCGATATACCTGTGTAGGTTTCTCTAGGTTATTATTGTAATTGTACCAAGAAAAAACCTGGTTACGTACCTAGATTCTTTAAAAGGCGACAACCACAACTTGAAACCTATCACACAAACTACTCATATAAAACGGTTCTTCTAATCTAGAACCATCTTAGATGAGCCCCTCAGTAAAGACGGTTCTAGACTAGAACCATCTCAGATGAGACGGTTCTAGGCTAATCTAGAACCATCTCTAATGTTAATCTTCATTGACGATTGAAAAACCGTATGTGATGTACCTTCTCATCATTGACACATGTTGAGAGATAGTTCATAAAATTGTTTGTGATGAGGTTTTGTGTAATAGTGGTACAATGCAGGTGTTTTAAAGGTGTGTTTATGTAGAAGAATCGATAATTTTGTAGGATGATTTGGGTGCTTGCACGAAGGAAGCGCTGCTTGACTTTGCTTCGGTGCCCTCGCTGGTGCTTGGGCGTGTCGACCTTTTTAATCACTGCTTCCAGTCGGTGGGAGCTGGATGACTTCATGGGTGAGGTGGCATGACACGAGGCCCTGGAGGAGGCCGGTGTGCGCGACGAGACGGGCACGACGCTAGGGCTGTGGTCCTACTGGAGCCGGCAGTACGACGCGATGTATGAGTGGCTCATGTTCCCACTGCGCGCCATGGACGAGCTAGAGCGGTGTCCCGAGATGGCAGTGTGGGGACGGGCCTGCGTCACCACGCAGCGGGCCATGGAGCTTTGCCACTCGTCATCTAGTCGGTCACGCCACCTTAGAGTACGTACAATAGTCTATCTTTATATATTTCAACTCATTTAGAGACGACACTAAAGACAATATTTTCAATAATTACCTGTATAAGTGCTAACAAAGCAATGTGACCATTCAAGCATACAAACTTGCTTGAATTGGAGGGGAGAATTTTTACATAAGTGCTTAATGAGTGGAAATACTCTCTCTCTCTCTCTCTCTCTCTCTCTCTCTCTCTCTCTCTCTCTCTCTCTCTCTCTCTAAGCACATGTGCATAAGCGCTTTGCATCGTACATTCAATACTTGGTCTCTCGTAATGAGCCATATTTTAGAGAAAATTGAAGGTCTAATTTAGAACTAAACAAGCTACTATACTATTAAAAATATCTTTAAGATAAGTCTACTTAGTAGTGACACCATCGTGCTAGGCAAACTAGCTAGCATCTCACTTCACTTTTGTTACGTGGAAAATTCCAAATTTCATCAAATTAATGCCAAAATATTGGCAAAATTTAGCACAAGCCCAAAAGGCCCGAAATACTTTGCAAAACCGCGTGGACAACTACGTTTGCTGGTTCATCTCGTGGAGCACCTCTTAGATGGCAATTGTACTCCGGGGCGGGGCAGGTTCTTGGTCCGAGACTTGTCATAAAAAGTATATGTAAAATATATTAAAAATTAGCAAAATTTATAAATTAGCTAAAAACGGTGTGATTAGATCCGGATCCTGGACTGTAATTGTAGTGATCGTGCACTTTCCGACCCATAAAAGTGATCAACTAAACTAATCCTACGCTGAAGACCCTGTACAAGTAACTGCAAAAGAAGAAATTATGGCATTCGCATTACCTGGTAGCTTCAATATGGTATGAGCTGGCACGCGGTTACACAGGATATATGTGCTACCTTTCTTTGGCTCAAATCAAAGAGAGTATATCGAAAAAAAAGAAAAGAAAAGAAAGAGATAGAGTATAATATTACTCTAGCTAATCGATCGATCCGATCATCTTCTATCGCCATCTAGAAAAAAAAAAACACGAGGCTAGCTTTGTCCAAGTGTACGTACGTATATATATCCATAACCATTAGTAGCTAGCTGGTAGTCTAGTACCCAGTACATTATTAACCGCACGCGCGTACATGATCTATCGAGCGATCGGGTCCATCGGGTCAAGTCCAGCACGACCGGTCGGTCAACGTGGGACCTAACAAGTCGAGTACGCGTATGGCTCGAGTCACTCTGAACGCCGGCAAAAGCGACCCAACTCAAGGAGATATATCTCGCTCACGCGTGCGCGTGCTTTAGACTAGGAGCTTACTGGCAGGGGAGAGAGAGCTTAATTAGCGACTGATCAATTTAAATGGACGATTTGACACTAACGCTAGGGCGATCAGCTCCGGCAATGTACACCCTGCAGGGAGAAGGTAAATACGGAAGATTGTTCGGCAGCACGGTTCAATGCATTACGCGTTAATTTGCTTTGCGGAAGATCGTTGCATTTTCAACGCATTACGCGTTAATTTGCTTTGCGGAAGATCGTTGCATTCGGAACCTAATCAGATAAGATCGAAATCGATCTAATTTACCATGACTAGTAGGGTGACCGTGCGTTGCAACGGAATATCAAAAGAGAATGATACATATCATAAACCATGAGCTAAATCATACAATTGATAACATACTAAAATTTCATAAGCTACAAATAAAATTATTTGCTAGAGCACACTAATGAAATTGCAAACATGTGAGGCATTTCTCTCTTTCAACCTTACTTTGAGCTTTTATACTAATTTTAGTCTGCAGAGCAAATCAATAAGTTAGAAACCATGATAAGCATTCCATCCCTTATTTTTAGACACCTGGTACATTTCAATATCATTAAGACCACGATAAACAACATGTATTTAATTAGTCAAATAGCCCAAATTCTCTTACCTTATCAGTTCCCTCACTTTTCTGCCGCTGCAATGTTTCAGTGTCTTAGTATGAGATGCCAATAGACAATGGATTAGATAGTTAATAATATTTGGAACTTTGTGCGCACAAATGGGTGTCTTGTACAGTAGCGGTTGACATGTACATGCTTAAATTTAGTTAGGAGACAACTGAGATAGTATAGCTAATTAGAATTAGTTTCCCATATGAATGTGCAGCAAACCACGCCAAAATCTGCCATGGTGGTGCACTATATTTTTCAACATGATGCACAATGATTAAATGTTTGATGTTTAGCATAATGGATGTTACTGTCAAATTTGTGCATGTTTTCCTTTAATATTTTTTTGTTATTTTAAACAGTATTGTAAAATAGATTTGAATGTACGTCTGTCCTGGTTATGATGATAAAACACTTGCTTGTAGCCTTATTAATGAAAATACATATTCCAGAATTTTGTGTTTTATACAACTGGTTCCTGAACTATTTGTTCTCTTGAGCAGGTACTTATTTGTGAGCAGAAACTTTATACAAGGCCTTAATTAAATTAGCACATAAAAATAGATGATTCGAAGGTGAATGGCTCAGAAGTTGAGGATTTTATAGCGCACCCAATGTGAGTTTTGCAAAAGCCCATTTTATGGAGAGAGAAAATGAATCTTATTACCTAACTCCTCTTGATGATAATTCTAACTTCTGTAAGAAAATTTGAGAGGAATCTAACATACTGCATGGAACAATTACAAGTAGTCAAAAACTACAACTGGAAGATATTTGTAATAGTCCATGATATATAAATGCATCAACCATATCAAAGCTAGAGTCTTTGCGATACACACACATATACATATACACATACATACATATACATATACATATATATGCAAAAAAACATCATCATCTTAGAATATTGTGAGGCAATAACTCAAATGAGTATTCTTACAAGCGACATATCAGCTAATTAAAATAAGTATTTAATAATCGCTAAATTCAAATACCGAATACAACTGGATGTATCATGAGAAAATGTCAGCATCTTATAACTATACGGGAGTGGTACAACAAAGATGATATTTTGGCAAATTCACGTAAATGTAATAAATTTATAGGGTAGAAAGTAACTGCATGCTATCACATCTAGTTTATGACTTTCTCCGTCCAAAAGCGACCCAGCTCAAGGAGATATATATATATCTCGCTCACGCGTGCGCGTGCTTTAGACTAGGATCTTACTGGCAGGGGAGAGAGAGACCGAAAGAGAGAGCTTAATTAGCGACTAATCAATTTAAATTGACGATTTGACACTACCGCTAGGGCGATCAGCTCCGGCAATGTACACCCTGTAGGGAGAAGGTAAATACGGAATCTTGTTCGGCAGCACGGTTCAACGCATTACGCGTTAATTTGCTTTGCGGAAGATCGTTGCATTCGGAACCTAACCATGATATAAAGAAAACGAGGAGGACGAGCGCGAGGAATCGATGTAAGTCTGTATGGTGCATGCGACACGTGTACAACAACTCAATCGCGCGACACACGCAGAGGCAGATCTAGCCAAAAAATTTTGGGGGGGGACTCAACTTAAAAACCCATCTATTTTCACCTATAATAAATTATAACGTAGTATTACCTATCAATTTTCTGTTAAATAATCAATAGGATTAACTCATAATCGATGAGGCTTTGACCTCAGTGGTACCAAAATATGACCGTAGTACCGATCTCTACTTGACTCATCATCCTTATCAAAATAAAACCAGTAAACCACGCCAATAAAACCGACAATGCTCGAACCTGACAACAGATTTCACAAACAAATAGATCATCACAAATCATTAAAAATTATTAGAGGTGTATAATACTATAATTTCTTTTATCACCACTTGCAAATACTAAACACTTAAAATATTATCTCATTTATATGTTTTTGTGGAATTAATACTTTAGAAAGAGAATTAAACTAACATAAATCTTGTTATAAGACCCAATATTATAAATTAAATACGCTTAAACACTAACCGACATAATGAAGTAACTTAAATAACTAGCATACAAAAAATATTATAAATAAAACAAAGACTTAGGGTAGCACAAGTTCATGATTCTGACGATCATCAGACAGTTAAATAGTTAAATGCATATATGTTTAATTCCAAAGCACGTATGAATACAAAAATTCAAAACTTACACAAAATCTACCCTAGATATTTCTCTATCTAGTACCAACTCAGATTTTCAGCTTAACCATGCTTGTCTACATATTTCCCAAACAATGCTTAGAACAATTAGGTTTAAACTAATAATACTCAAAAGATCAATAAGTATCCACTATATAAATACATATTCCAGAATTTAAGACCACCAACAACCTACTATTAACAAATCATCTTACTTCCATAACCATATTGCTCAATGCATTTCATTCAAGAGAACATATGCATATATATAAATGTATTTATATATATATATATGTATATATATATATATATATGAGTCTACACATATACACCCAATCTCATCAATATGCATATCTATATGCACATACACTTAAATCTCAGCAGCATATACACACATATACACACAAAAATTCATCAATAAACTCACATACTCACAATCTTGACACAACCAAAATACAAAATCACATTCACGAAATTAAAACATCCAGCGTATGCATCGACTTATGCATCATTATTTAAAGAGCAGCACAATCCTCCAACGGATAACAAAAGGAATACACCTTACAATACAGTCCCAGCAAAATAGCACTTTGCGAGCCCCTACACTTTTCAGAGTTACAAACAAGTACAAATACATTACAATTTAGTACAGAATTTTGACAAATTGGTATTTAGCTCATTTTTATTTACACCAGGACCCAACCAGCTAATAGCCGACTCACCTCTAACCCTCTCCCATGACACATGTGCACAGAGACTAATAAAAAAAGGGTAGGTGGTAGGCACTAAGTGTGCATGCCCTCCACTTGCACCTCCAGCCCCTGGTTTCCACCACCTGCCCCCTGCCAGCCCACAAGGTTCACCCTGCTTGCCCACGGGTTACTCATTCCAACTGGTTTACCCCTTCACAGCCACATTTTCACCCCTCAATATCGGTTCGGGTAGCAGTATAAAAGAAAAGAAGGTTAGTGCATTAGTATAAAAGAAAAGAAGGTTAGTGCATTAGTATAAAAGAAAAGGAGGAGCACAACACTTACACTCTACTCACCAGTATAGCCAATGTCTTCCTGCCTGCTTTCGGTTGAAGATGAGACAGACAAGATAAGGGAAAGCAGCCAGCCACAACCCCTATCTTCCTCTTATTATCTTGTAAATTCTTCTCTTCTCTTAGCATCCTGCAGTCATAAGGTGACAAACATCATTACAAATATATTTTCCCTCTCTTATCATTTAGTGGGAGTAATGGCAGCTACACATTTTAATTAAGGCACATATTAACATCTAGCAAGATTGTTAGCAACAGGCAGATTAAATAAGATTGCACAACTTTATGCCTTAGAAAAGGGTTAGTTTACACTAGGAATTAAACAACAAATAAATCATAGACATGCATGCGGTCCAAATGATGGATTAAAAGCAAGATTAAGCACATAATTGTACTAAGCATGGATTTATCAAATTCAAGTATCTAAGTACTTCTCGGCATCAACATTTTCACCAGGGAACTTTAATCTAGTATGAGCTAAAAGAACATGCTTAATCAAACACACGACTTCAGAATATATGTAAATGGGTTACTGAGGGATCACAGCTAAATAGTGCATTATAGGAAATAATGATGCACCCTCTGTTCTAACTTGGACCATACACACATAATCACAACTGGGTATGCTTGGGCCTAGAGAGGTCCACTACCCATCACAAGCATCAGTAAAAACTTACCATAATATCACACAAAGATCAATTCTTTAGACCTTACACCATTTAGTCAGAGAGGAATGCAAAACAAAAATGTACACATATTCTTTTTGGCACATGTCAATACATTACACCCTCTAGACTCCATTTTCGGCAACCAAACACAAAGGGTAAATAATTTGGTGTTGCATCACTCACAAGCCCTACATAAATTAAATTACGCTGAAGTTCACTATACCCATATACTACCTTCTGCTCTAGCATATCCACACACATATACAAACAACAGTATACCCATACTTGTACTAATCTTCACATCACAACTTCCCGACTGATAAACAGATACAATAGGAGATGCTTCAGTGCAAAATCCATAAATAAGTGCATATGATAGTTAAGCCAATTCCATTAATCAGAAGAGTCCAAATTGAACTATGAAAATTGGTTGTGCCATTACATATGAGACATTATAAACTAAACACATTCTTGCTATCACACTCATAATAGACATTGCATAAATACATGAATATAAGTCACTATGAGATTCTAGCTAAGTATGTCAACATAGATAATATAGATACACCTTTTGTTTTGCTAAGCACACGTAAACCCATATTCAACATATATGCTGGTGATCACCAAACCCCAGTACCCACATCACAGAAAACCCACAGAAAACGACTACACCAGGTTTACCTTATGCATCATGCACCTTACAAATCACATTGCACAGAAACCAACTTATGTTCCTCTTCACTGCGTAAGTCCTAGCAATCGCAAATAATAGATAGGAGGGAGTAGCATGAGCACTTAGCTTGCAGCCTTGAAAAAGATCAAGCCATGGTTCGTGAAGGAGGCGCAAGTCTACGTCATCTAGTCAGCAGACTGGTCGAAGTTGATCCGAACTGGTCGGCAGACTAGTCGGTGCTGATAGTTTCTGGTCGAGAAGCTGGTCGGAGCTTATCCAACCTAGTTGGCGAACTGGTCGACGTTGATCGGATCTGGTCGAAGCTGGTCGGCGAGGGACGTGCTACATCGACTCTACTTTCGCTATGAGTCTACGTGTAACATCCCAAAATTGGGCCTAGCAGGAAATGTGCGTTTCAAAATTTTGTTTGAGCCAAAATCTAAATTTATAAGTTTAGCTCTTTAATTTGGACTTAGTTTCAAGAACAAAAAAAGTAATAATTGAATTTGGTAAAATGGTGAAAAGGTAAAAGTGAGAGAGTAAAAGTAAAATAGTAATAAAATATTTACACTAAGGTAACTATGGTCAAATATCAACTTTTGCCAAAGTCAAAAAGTAAAAGTGATGCATTTAATTGAAAGGAAAGACTTAAAAACAATAGAACTCTCATTGTCATTTCAATCTTGTAAATTGTCACACTTATTCGAAATAAGTTGCCTGGAGTTTTTACATGAAAGTTTAGGACATAATTAATTAGTGCAATTAATGAGGAATTAGGTGTGTATTGTCGTGCTGTCCAGAAGGGGAGGAATGCATTGAAGCAAACCCAACCCTCAGTAGCTAACGTGACTAGAAACTACCTCTCCTGCAAATCACTACCACTTACGTGTGGGTTAGCCGGCCAATTTTTCCTCACTGACAGCATTTGGGACAGCCTCCACCGGTGCGTGTACAAGCAGCCAACCCAATCCCCACGACAGAACCCGGCTGGAAAATCCAGAGCTTGCCGCCCCATCTTTTGTCCTCATCCTGCCACAACTCCGGTCATGCGAGACCTCCCCGACAAGTCGCTGCCAGCTCTGCCCTCACCCATGCCCGGCACTGTGCTTAGACTGAGGAGAGCGCCAGAGAATTCTTGAACGAAGCCACCGCCTCGCTGCTCTCCTTTGTCCAGTGGGTGCAGCGCCCTCGCGTGGACGCGACCGCCACGATGTGCAGTTAAAGCCAGCCATGCCCTGTCCTTCAGCTCACCACCGAAGCTTTCCCCGAGCCTGAGCCACCGCTTCCTGGTCTCCCGGTCGACCAGCCACCCCTGTGCGACCAACTTGTGCCATCTATAAGTAACCACCGAGCCCCAACCTTCCCCATTTCGGAGCTCAAGCACTGAATCGGCCCCAAAGCCCTTCTTCACTGGCACCAGCCATCATACAATCCGCCGGCAAACTCCCTGCTCCACCGCGCCATTATTCAATTCCTTGCTCTGAGAGTATCACCACTCATCGCTGATCAACGCCCCCAAACCAATTTCGCTCTTCTGTATCTCTATTGCCGCCGCACCGAGCTCTTCTCCCCCAAGTCCGGTCGCACGGTGACCCGCCTCCTCAGGCCACCTCCGCTCCGACCGCAAGTTTCTCCGGTTTCACCTCGGCGCCTTGTTGCTCTCCGGCCCGCCGCCCACCAGGCTCTGGCCTCCCCTCCGCCGACACGACATGCCGCCGCCGCATCTGCCTCGTCCCGTCGCTAGCCCGCTGCCGCTCCGTCGAAGCCCATCCGAGGGCACTGGCGGAAACCCCTCGCTTCTCTGATGCTCAATCCGGCCTCACCCGAGCCCGGCAGCCCCTTCTTCTACCTCTCCGGCCGGCCCCTGCTTGCGCCGCCGCTCACCCTCGGTGGGAGCCCGACTCCGGCCGCCTTCGATCAGTGTGGAGCCCACCATATGATTCACCTCGTCGAGCTCTCTCTCCTCTCGTGCCCTCGCCCAAACTGGAGGACCGCCGGAGCCTCGCCGGCGACGACCCCTAGCCCCGGCCCTGCTCTCTGCCTCTGCGTGGTGGACCGCCCCTGTCAGCCAGTCCAAGCCACGAGCAACAGCGCCTCCCTTTGGCCGAAGTGCGCTTTCCGTTATAGAAGGCGTATTTCGATTTTAAGGGTATATTCCAAACCGACTGAAATTGAAATGATTATATCTTTTGCAATATAGATCCAAATCTAGCCAAACAAGTTTGTAAATTTGAGTTAAATCTTGTAGTTTCCGATTATGTAAAAAATGATGTATGTTAGTTCTCTGTTTAACAGTTGAATTTGAATTTAAACGCTAGGTTGAAATATGCTAAATATCAAATTTGTGCAATTAAACTCTGATTTGAATTAAAGTAGTTCTATTAGAACCCTGGTGATCTTAGGAACTCAAATGTGTGAAAGTAATTAGGTTTTAACTTGTTTTAGATTTGTTTTTAGTTAGATTTGATTTCATTACGCTAGATGACCAAACATGCATAACTTGTTCATTTATGATTCAAATTACGTGCAACAAATTTCCTAACGTTGATTAGGCAGTAGACAACCTTTTTATGCAAAATTATTGAATAATTGCCTTCTGTTTAATTTGTAGATTCGAATTTGAATGCTAGGTTGAAATATGCCATGTATAGAATTTGAGCAATTGAAATCCAAAATTGATGCAACAAACTTAGTTAGGTTCCTTAGACCATGGGCAATGCATGTACGTACAAATGTTTAGATTTGAGGTTAGTTTGTGCTAAGTCTGTGTTATGTTGCTCCATTCAATAGCTAATAACATGTCCGTAAGTAACTTTGCTTTAATACTTGCATGATTAGAATATAAGTTAAGTTGTAGAAGTAAGAACTAGTATTAACATTTGTAAAATATGTATTTACATACCTCTAGTTGGATACTAGTTAATCTTGCAAGAATAGTTCACATGCATGCATTGTAGGGTTAAATACGTGTAAAGCCGTAATGCTCCTTTAGTTGAAAAACGTCTCGGATAAAAGTGAAAAGTCGCGGAACCCACTTTAAAACACTCTTAGTGATACCCCCAGCTAGTCCGTGAAAAATGGTTAAAGAACTCTTTAAGTTGTAGCTGCAAACGTAAAACGAAAATTGAATAGTTATCGCATAGACTTTAGTAACACTTAAGCCTTTTCGGCAGCCCGTAGAACATCTCGTCTAAATGAGAATGTTAAGAAGAATAGCCTAGAATCACTCCCTAGTATATAGACTACCATAATCTGGAAGAATATTTAATTTACTTCTTGCTTTGCATCTGAATCCTATTAGAGCAATAACCCTAAGTTATATGTTTGTCAGTAGTGTATGTTGTAAATAGATAAGCGTTAGCTAGTACTTAGCTAAAGAACTCGAGTCGTAATAATCATCTAAAAACCTTGTAAGTTCAGCTGGTAGCTTTAACCTAGTTAGCGCCTTAACTAATGTCTTGATTCTATTAATCTAATCAATCTCAGCTTCTTGAATTCGTAAAACAGAATAGATAATTCATAAAAAGAAGTAATGGTGTAGACTAGATCATTAGTAAGAGATATAGGAGAAAAGATAGATTAACGCATATACTTGAAATCTTATAACCTAAACCCAGAAATCATGTTTGTTATGTGTGATGATTTATTATTTGGATTTCTATCTGGTTTTTCTATCTGTATTCTTTTTTGCCTCTTTGGAATTTATCTTATTGGAGTTTATTGTTATTTACTATGCTCTCACGGTATGACGAGTAGCACCTGACGTAATTGACGCTACCGCTAACGAGTCAAAGCGCGTACTCGACGATGACTCCGACTACTCCAAGCTACGACTTCGATTTCGTTGTAAACAACGATTAGCAAGGCAAGCACCCTTTGAACATGTTGATCCCAGATTTTGAAATGTTTTCATCAATGTTTTTACATGCATGCATTATGTTAGTAAAATGCTAATTTGTGGTTAATGATAGCTATGACCCTCAATTGTGGATATCCTTAATCAATATTGCCATGTGAACCTTTGATAACTCTAGGACATGGATTGACACATGAATATGTGAAATGGGTATACGCGCTTAATAATCATTCATGCTTAGCCATGCTTAGAATGAGACGTTTAGTTCTTGAAAAACTTAAAAAGGTTGAATATAACAGTAAAGGATACTGGTAGTTTAACAAAAATGAAAATAAAACTATGATTTGGACGCGGGTGACTTATTGGCAATAGCCGGTTGTGTGAGGGTGTGCTCACACGTAGTTAGGGGGAGATTGTCACCCGGGTCGGATTAAGGACCGAACTTCGGTGTTGTATGATCCAAGATTACAGTACAACCACAATGCAGGTATGGGACGGCTATAACCAATTAAGTTGCTTAAAACCGGTTTTGCATGTTGGAAGGCCGTAGTAGCACTGGCCGTTCTCTGGATCGCTCGAAGGGGTGCCCTCACCGAGGTGTTGGGAATCACACTGCCGATGCAGCGGTGTACGCTTTGCTATGGGGAGAAATGGATGGCGAGGATGGACCGCCGTGTGAATGATTTGTGTTGTGACTTGGGTGCGTTGTTTCTTCCGCCATAGCAAGGGTTAACGCCACCGGCCGGTGCAAAACCTGGGTTAAGTAATGTACAGGTTATATATGATTTTTCCCTGGCGACACACCAAAGGGAGTGTGTAACTATGCATTGCAAAAAGGGAAGTCATTCTTTGTGGGTAAAGTTGTACCACTCTGCAGAGTTAAAAACTAATCAATTAGCCGCGCTCTCGGTTATGAGCACTTGGCGAACTTGCACTAGTTAGAAGGTGTTTTAATAAATTTTGCTAAAATGTGAAGATAAAATTTGGAATAGAATTTACCCCACAGATGAGCCAACATTTGACATCTGTTGGCAATGTTGGACTCAGCTGTTGTGCCCTGTGTGGGCAAATATAGCGGTCTTTGTGTCTAGGTCGATATTATGGTGGTTTGTGCCATGCGTTGGCCTTTGGATGGATAGTGGACATGATTATGATCTGTTGGGATATGTTGATAATGATGCTCATTACTTTACTTATTCCTCAAATATTTTATGAAATATGCTTTCAAATTACTATTCTGTATTTACTGTCAATTTCGCTTTATGCAAACAACCGTAGAGACCCACTTTGTATCAGCTTGCATATATCATAGGTTTTGCAAACACTTCAAGTCTTGCTGAGTACACAATGTACTCACCCTTGCTATCATTGTTGCTTTTAGGTGAGAAAATAGAATATCTCGAAGGATCGTACCTTGACGCAGGTTGCGGGGTAATGACGATGGTTTTATCTAGAGTTTATACCTTGTCAGTTGCCTGAGGGATTGGATGGGCACACTACAAGACTTCTGTTTCTTTCCGCTGCAATATTATTCTAAGCTGTAAGACTACCATGTAAAATAGCTTTTGCAATAGTAATGACAATATCTTGTATGGTTGTGATTTCCATTTGTATGTGCGTGCTAGCTACTGATCCAGGGACTAGCACAGGAAGCACATTAGAACCTGTCTTTTACGGTGCATTGTACTGTAAAAGGGAGGCTCCTCACACTACGCGCCTAGTGGTAATTCTATGATCTATTACATGCAGCGGTTCTTGGGTTATGGGGTAGAAATTTTAATTTTGGGCTACAGTAGCTTACCCATTCCCAACAGGTGGTAGATGGTGCGAGCGATCACCGCGCCTCGAGCATGGTCACCGGCGCACCTAGGCGGAGGCAACCTAGAAAAAGAAAGGAAGAGAAGGGGGTGAGAAGAGGAGGTGGGGGGAGGAAGGAAAATGGAAGAGTAGAGGGATTACCTACCTTGGGGACCACCGAATTCGGCGAGGAACCACCGAATCTGGCAAGGGGAAGCCGAATTCGAGGCAGCAACCACCAAGGCCCGCAGATCAGGTGGTGGCGTGGGGTTCAGGTGAGGCACAACGGTGGCTTGGGGTGGAGAAGGCGGCACCGAAGGCGAGCAAGTGAGAGGGGAGTCGAGGAGGGTGGCTGGATCCCTAGATCTGGAGGATAGCGATGCGATGAGGGAGCCGAAGAGGGCACCGGCGCTAGAGAGGATAGGGGGAGTCAGCTGGGGCGCAAAAAACGGGAGGCGGCGCTCAGGCACAAAGGAAGCCGCACAGGAGAGAAGAGGAAGGCGGAGAGCTAGGCAACAGCTGGGTGGAGGAAACGACGAAGGAGATAGAGATGGGGGGAATGGGGAGAGGGCAACGCGGCGTAGGGCAGAGGGGGGCGGTGCAGTCGGCTGCAGAGGGGGAAGTGCATGTGTGTGAGAGAGAGGGAGCAAGGGAGACGGGCGGCGGCCGAATTGGAGCGAGAGGGGGGAGGTGGAAGATTTCGAGGATAGGGTTAGGGTTAAGAGGGGACATTAGGTTAAGAGGCTTGGGCTAAATGAGCTGCCCTGGGTTAGGAGTAAAAGAAATTAATCTAGACTAAAATAAAAGAAAGAAGAATGGGCTGAAATAGTAGAAAACAAATCAAAATCATGTTTTTCTTTCTTCTTCTCTTGTTTTCTTTTCTCTAAATTAAATCACAATCTAATCCATGTTTCCTCCATACTAAATATATAAAATTGAATAATTTGAAAATCACTAAATAAATTGCAAGTAACATCTTAGCAAAACGTATACACACAACACATGATCAAAATCTTTACATTGCAATTAGGACATAATTAAGAAAACTTTAAGTGTTAGAATGTTTAAAATTTTCACTAGAAATTTTCTCCAAGAACAATCTAGGACATTAAGAGCCAACTCCTACTGTGGACCAGTTGAGATTAAATCCCTTTTCTCTTTCTTTTTTTTCTTAATAATTAAGTTCTAATTGCTTTAATTACTTATTGCATTTACACCCTTAAATAATTTTATGTAACACGAGTAACTAAAAATGTACAAGATAAGTGTATCCTATCAAATAGGAGAAATACACATCATGCATGACCAATATTTTGCATCACATTTTAGGATCACGCATGTCTAAGATATTGCATCATGTTTAGGATATAAAAAGAAAATGAGTTAGAACTTAAATTGAATTATTACAAGCAGTCGATCTCAAGAGCTGTCTAGGAAGCTTAGGAATGTTTTTCAATGCTAGCAAGCTGGATGAAGCCCACTCAGGCAAGTCGCCCTTCGACCATGTCTTATGAATTGATTTTTTGTGGGTTTGGATTATTTTAAAACTCTTGCATACACACCAAAAGATTTATTTCTAAACTAAAATTAAAACATGTCAAATGGATCAGGTAGATCCAGTGAATGCCTTTGATGAGACTGGACCAGAGAGGTCCAGTGGTAAAACCATAACCCAGGTAGGGTTGTTGTAAGAGTCAGAACTCCTCTACATAGGATATCATTTAAGGATATAACCAAACTGACGTTTACTTCAAAAGCGACGTAAACCGTGCTAACTAGACCTGGAATAGGATGGGCTGAACTAAGTAATCAACAAGTAGCTGTCTATGTCATGGGTGAGAAGGTGACTATGGCTAGATTAGGGCAGTCACCCTAGGGTGAGACTACCAGATTTGGAGTCGCTCGTGTGCTTTTGGTGAGGCGAGGTTGTATGGTAGAGGACAGAGTACGGTTGGCCAAAAGTTTTGTTTTCTTGGCTTAGTCATGCGCCAAAGGTAGCGTATTAGTTGGACATTATAAGCCAAGTGATGCTATGGGCAAAACGATACACCTTTGGCCAGAGTTAAAATGTGATATCACTCCTAACTTTTGGGTTTGGAAGTGCGTCGTGTGGGTTTTCCTCTAACACAAGTTGTAATATCCCACGTCGCTCTGCCGTCAGTAGATTTCTAAATTAAAACATGACATTTTTTAACAAATGGGTACATGATGGATAGTTTGGTTAAAGATTTACTTTGGAATTTCGGCTTGGTGTCCAGGAGGATATATATGAGTATATAAATTCACGCATGAACTTTCCGCGGCTTGCTGAGTACTTGAGTACTCAGCCTTGCTTTATTGTTGTTTTTTAAACAATCATCCATGCTAATTATAATTGAGTAGATGCTGATGTTCAGTATTGAGTGAGTGCCGTTGATGCTGCTGATGATGGGCTACACCTACGTGGAAATTGGTGACCATGATTTTGTGAAGTTGAAGACCATCAGAAGGGAGACACTAGAGTCCTATAATGGATAAGCGGACGGTGTAGTCTACAGTACTGTAGTCCGACCTAAGAAGTGCCGTATGTGCTATATGAATAAGGTATAGTCTACTAAACGTTGAAAGATTCTATTGGCACATGCCGCTGCTTTCCTTAGCTGATCCTGTCGCAACTCTGTTCTGTGATGATCTCCGTTGTGTTCGACCTGGTTGGGCAAAGCAGGGGCGTCACATCAACCATGTTTTAATTATATAAATAATAAGGTTTTTTCTGTAAACATAAGAGATCTAAGTGTAATTTAAAGTTTTAGTGAGGGCACGTGTATTCAATTAAGGTCCTCAGGCGCCGTACGTGAGGTTTATATCAAATGATTGTCTTTCTTCACTGATGGCAGGCTAGCATTAAGGTCAAGATGAGGTCCAAAATCTCTAGAAGCCAAATGTGGGGAGGGGATGAATACGACTATGCTTGTTTATACCCAAACTGCCTTTTGGCTCCAAAATTGATTTTTCATTTCAGTTTGAAAGTTTCCTTGTTGGCTCCAATCTTAAATTCCTTTGGATGAATTGGTTCTGGCGATAGTTTACTCTTCCTGACCTCAAAATTTGTTTTCTTGGTAGCCAGGTCCAAAATCATTAAATATATGGTGCACTAACATGGTACATCATTAAATATAATAGTTTACTTATTATCAGAGACATTTTCTTTATGGTGACATACGTCCGGTACTAAAATATAATGAGTTTACATTAATAAACACTTTCTACGATCATAAATAGTTATGGTTTTCCTGCCCTCCTCCACTTCCGGGCTCCTCCTCCATCCCTCTGGCTGGATCATGTCGATGTCTCGCCTCACCTAATTACCAAACCGATTAGCCAAATAGCATCACCGCGCACATCAGCACCGCAGCTCGCTCGCGCGCTGCTGCTGTGGCTGCCACCGATTAGTGGTGGGTGCGCGGCGCTTTTGCGCGGATGGGCGCCCGCTCGACCTATCGCGCCGCGACACCGGCGCTCGATCGAGCTCGGGCGCATCAGCGTTTTCTTTTCGATCGATCGGTTCCCGCGGTAGCGACGACGTCCAAAGATAGGCAGCCAGCGAGCGCGCGCGCCGGCCCGTAGAATAATATAATTATATGGCTGCTATTTCGGGCAAGCACGTACGAGTACGGCGAGCGAGGCCGCGGATCGGAGGGGTTATTTTATGCGCGCATCGCCGTCTTTACGCGTGGGTGCGGTGACGCTGGCGTACCACGCCGGCGACAGATGTCCACCTCCCGACAGATGTCCTCCTTTTCGCAAATTCCTAGAACCCCGAGGGAAAAGCCGAGAGCGATGTGTGTGACACTATAATTGGTGGACTAAATGTATGGTAGCTCTCTAACGACACCATTCACTTCAACTTTAGATAAGGTATAATTTTTCGTAGCAATAGTTTTTTTTTTTTTTTTGTAAAGGCCAAACGTAAAAAAATATAAATAAAATCATTTTTTCGCATATCTAAGATTTTTTCCTGACAAAGCTGGAACTCAATTTTTGGATCTGATCAGGTTGGGATGCTTTTTTGGGAACCGTGAGGATTAGCTTGTAAAATTGCTCGATCGGGTTCGGGTGTAGATTTGCGGAACTATAATGGTGTTTCTGCAAAAGAGCCGAAGAAGGTCTCGATACAATTTCAGAATTTATGGACGTTTTTTTGTAAAAAAAGAAAAGAAAAGAAAAACAAAAATACAGCTGGTGAATGGTGATTGTCGATTCGACGACTTAACGTGCGGGCGTGCTCTGAGGACAGCATTCCTAGCGAGTTTAGACAAGGGAGAGATTCCTCGCTTGATGTGGCTGTGAAGGTTATGTTAATCGTGTGCGGTGGAATGAAGCATCAATCCATCCGTCGATCATAGATGGTAGTAGTATGATGATGTAGTCGTCTAGAAGTCTCTTTCTGTTGCTCTACCTTGCGATCTGGAAGGCTCTGAAAGCTTTTGTTAATTAAGCCGAAAAGCAAGTGTATTTGTAGGTATGTTTATACTCCAAGTCTCCAAGCAAGCTTATCGGGGCCCAAAAGTAGAAAGCAAGGTACGGTGCCGACACAAAGTTTACTAAACAATTGCATTAGCCATCAGTCACATCCAGCAAATCCGGTGAGGGGAATACTAAAAACTATGGTCCGTTCCTTTTAGTTTCTAGATAACTTCTGCTTTAAAAAAAAACAGATTATTTATCGAACGGAAGGATTCTAAATAGCTCCTCTGAGAATTAGAAGCTGATTTCTATATAGAATTAGAAGCTGGCTGAATCATGATTCTCACTGATTCTTGCCGATTCTCGTTAGCTCGGTCCGGAACCTAGAAGTTGTATCCACCTCGGCCTGATTCTCACATAATCAGAAACAGCTTCTCCCATAATACAGAATCTATAATCCAGAAACTAAAACAAACTGGACCTATGTCGTCTCGTGAGATGCTTTAAAGCCCATGGCAAAGGTAAATCGCACAAGCCAGCTAAGCTAGGTAGTTCTTGGTACAGGATTTAACCTATCTTATTAAAAAAAAAAGTGTGATTTTCGATTAACGGCAAAAATCACTCGAATGATTTTAATTGATTTTCTCTCAATTTTGACTGATTTTCTCCTGATTTTTTTCGATTTTGACTGACCGGTTGAATGTTTCTCAAAGCCGATTTTTGAGCGATTTTCTCTCTATTTTCACCGATTATCGCGATATTTACGTTCCATAAATTTTCTAATTATTTGAATTTAACCAGTTTATCGGCCGATTTTAGATGTCGTACCCTTTCGATATGGCCGAAAATTGAGCGATTTTCTCTCGATTTTCACCAATTTTCTCTCTATGTTCACCAATTATCGCGATATTTATATTTCATAAAAAAATTTAATTATTTGAATTTAATCGGTTTATCGTCCGATTTTAGATATCGTACCCTTTCGATATGGCCAAAAATCGCGATTTTCGTCGATATTGTGAACCCTGCTTGGTACTCACTGGGTTAGTCATTCGGTCTCTTGTACGTATACACGTTTCCTTCTCTCAACCCTTGGTTTTACAACCGATTGCGTACTTTGGACAACTTTCTTTGCTTTGAAATTAGAAATTTTGATGCATATGGTTTTACAAGGCATTGTTGCTCTCACAATATTTGAGGCCTTTTAGGATTCCATATCATTGTCCTATACAAGAATCTAGTACTAAAAAATTGTTAGAAATAAGGCCCAAGTGGCCCATTTATCTCTAATGCCAAAGCTACAAAGATTAGTACCATATTGCTAGTTGAGAGAGGAGAATACCAATTTAAAAGGGAGAGCTCTCACCATGCCTTGTGTCAGCGTACTAGCCAACAGGCACCTCCGAATCGGGTGCTTATGAGGTTCAGACGGGGGGCTTTCGGGTGTCGGGAGAAAGGAAGAAGATGGCCAGATGCAAGAAGCTCAGGAGAATAGGGGGACGCAAGACATTTACCCAGGTTCAGGCCCTCCTAAGAGTAATAGCCCTAGTCCTGCTTTCTTTTGGTATTGCTTGTGTTCTTGCTGAAGGAAATGAAAGCCTTACAATCTTTCGAACCCCTTCTCCCACCACTGGCTCCTTTATACTAGGTGACGGAGGCATGGGTGGCTTACACGCCATCATTACCTTTGGCATGGGATTATTTATTGCGCCGTCGCCGTTCTACTCTTCATTAATATTTGCCGCTTGTTGTCACAATCCCTTCTCGGGCCCCGATCCAACGCGCTTCCCAGTTACGTCGGGGGTAAGGTCTTTCTTGTGATGTCACGCGAATTAATGCGTGCCTGGGGAAGGCGGGCCGTCATAGCTGCATCATACGCCTTGCATTTAATGCGCACAACTTGCATTAAATGCCCTTGACTCTCGGGAGTGGCCCGCGTGCCACCTTTCCTCGGCGACCACCTTCCTGGTCGCCCGGGTCTATGGCGCCCGCGTGTCCTCGGGCGACCACCTTCACGGTCGCCTGAGGCGTGGGCCTGCCCGCAGCGTCCCCTGGCGACCACCTTCACGGTAAGCCCGGCGTATGTGCCACGCAGCGTCCGAGCGACCACCTTCTGGTCGCCAGCGTGGCCTGGCCACGCGTCCCCTGGCGACCACCTTCCTGGTCGCCAGGGCGTGGCTCAACGCCACGTGCCCGGGTCGACCACGCCCTGGCGACCTTTAGCTGGGAGTGGGGACCACTGGCGCCAAAGTATCACAAGAGCCCGGGTCCACCAGAGGCGCTTTGACCTACCAACTTCCTTTCTCTCTTTTGAATACCAATCGGAACCAGCTCGACCTCGGGTGGGGCCCATTAATTAGCCCGCTCGCTCAGCCAGGAGACTTCGGCTTCTTCAGGTTCCCGAAGCGGTTTCTTGATCATTATTCTACCAACTGCCTTACGATCCTTGCAGGACACGCCTTCTTAACGGGAGGCTTTTGAACTTCCTCTCTTTTCCCCGAACGCCGCGTCCTTTTGGTTCTCCGTAGTGGCTTTCTTGTGCAGCCTTATAAGGCGGATCGGGAGAACTCCTCCTTCCTCTAACTCCCCTCTTTGCCTCTCTTCACGGCTTTAGAGCTTCCTTCTCCTTTGTCTTTGCCGACCGGACTTAGACATTCTTCCGCCCCGATGGCTCCCATTCTTCCTGGATTCGGCCATCGAGGAGAGATGCCGCCTCGCATTTCGGAACATAGCTATTTGGATCTCCGTCTTGGCGGGACCGTCGAGGCAGTGCCCCGAGGAGGTGATCTTTTAGTGCGTGGCTTCTTGCGCCTCTTGCCACCGGTTTGGATTTTTATCTCTCAGTCCTCAACTTTTATGCTATTCACCACATCCATCTTCCCCCAACTCCGTCGTTCTCATGCTTCCCGTCCCATACGTGAAATGTTCATAGGAGTGCTCCCAACCTCCTTCTTTTTAGCTTCTTCTACACCACTCCAGCGCCACAGGTAACTGCTCCTTATTCTGGAGCTGTCACTGCGACTCGCATGACAGGGTCCTGTCACGCCCCTTCCTTCTCGGATTTGTCGATCCAAGCTGGAGAGACCGGCGTGAAAGATTGGATGTCTGTAGGGGCGATAGTGGCATTGAGTCTTGGAGCTTCAGCGGCGATCGGCAAGCCCCAGGGGGCCCATGTGGCCGAGGCGCCAGCCACGGCTATGCTAGCACGCGTCGACCACTGCGGACGGCCCAAGGGTTTGAGGGCCCATGGTCGTCGGGACCGTTTCGGAGGCTGTGCCCTCTCGCCGCCGTCGCGCGGCTGGCGAGTACATGGGCGGCGGCGGACCGGAGCATTCCCCTGGAGGTAACTCGTTCACCTTGAGCCATCCCTCTCCCTTCTACGCTATGGGTCGAATTTTGGTGCTGACCGTGTTTTATTCTGGGGCTTCTCCTTCCTCTTTTTGTGTGCGGTACGGGAACCTGTCTTCCGATCGATCCAGTCAGTGGATGGCCCAATCGGCTTTCGCTTAGGCCCCATTCGGAATTCCCGGACCTTGAGTCCATTCTGGCTCAGGTTGTCGCCAGGGAGCGCGGGCGATGGTCAGTGCCATCTGCCGTCGATGGGCGCCATGACGCACTTGAAGCGTGACTCTGGCGGGCACCCTTGACAATCCGGACCCTCCTCCATTTGGGCGCTTGAGAGGAGGCACCTAGGGAAGCGCAGCGTCGGATAGCGATGATGATGACGGTAATGGTGAGTCGTTTCCCGGAAGGCCCCGGCTCGGCTCGACCGGGAACCTCGGCGGCGCATGAGGACTTCTCGCGCGGCCGTTTCCTGGTGGCGGGAGGTTGCCGGCCAGGGGCCCGAATCCTCCTTGCTCCTTGCGGTGGGGACAACAAACCTTCCAGCGGCTCCTCTCAAGCCTGGGCGTGGTGGGGCGGCAACCACCGCCGCCCGCTGCTATACCACAGCTGGCAATGCCGCCACCACCTGCGGCGAATCTTCTCACTTGCGCCACTGGCCAACGCGATGGCCTCGCCACATGGCGGGTTCTTAAACCGACAGGGCCGCCCAGCTGACACCATGTGAGCTGGTCCTTACTCAAGCGTGCCTCGGTTCCCGAGGCCATCACCTAGGTACTTATTCAAAAAATGCACATCTGATCGGAATTTAAGTTTCTTTGAGCGGCATTTTGCCGTTTACGCTCACGTCTCTTCTTAGGGTTCCCGTCCGGGACCCTTCCGTTGCCCAAGCTGCGGTGGTCGAGCCGCGCGTGAAGCTGCAGGTCGTGCCATCGGGTAGCCGATCCCAGGAGCGGCCGGCGAGAGAAGCGGCCAGCGATTCTTTGGCCTTGAGTCGCTACGATCGAGGTCCGCTCGCCCTTCTACCCCGGATCCACCCACGCCTCCGTTTCCTCGGCGACGCGGTCGCTGCTTTGGCAGCTTTTTTTATTCGGCACAAGCGGTCATCTAGCGACAGCGAGGAAGCGGTTGATGAGCGAGGCGAGATCGCCTCGCAAAGAGGTAGAAGATAGCGGCCGGGGAGGTGAAGCGGAGGCTGCGGCTGGAGGCGATGAGCAGCGGGGAACAAAGTGCCGCTGGCAGAGGCTCTGGTAGGAGAAGCGAAGGCCGATAGGAGCGGTCAGGCGTGGACACCACTGAATCTTTGCGCCATGCCTTCAGCGAGCAATGGCCACCTTGCTCAGAAATTTGGAAGCGGCCGGTCGCGGAGGAGAAGCCACGGCACTATGCCTTACACCCTCTGCGGACCATGAACTTCATACGCGCTTTGCACGCCCTCGCCGCCGAGTCCGTCGAGGAGAAGCGATTCTGGCGGCCACGCAATGCGTCTTCGGCTTGTTCGCAAGTGACTAACCGATCCATGACCACGGTCGAGAGGATCGAGCGCCCAAGCGCGACGGAGCGGAGTCCACGACGCCTCCGGCGGTCGCTGCTCGGTGGCGATGGAGAACCTCAGTCGGCGGTAGGCCGAGGGCGTGGCGCTTCATCTGGGCGTTCTCGGTTCTTTGAGATGGCGGCCCGAGGCGCGGCAGAGACGAGGAGGATCCCCATGGCGTAGTTAGCTAGTTTGTTTTACTTTGCCTGTAAAAACTTGCACGCAAGGCAGTTCAAATGGAATGAAGCACGGGCTTCCGCTATATGGCTTAAAGATTTCTTTGTTCTTATTCTTTACGGCTCCCACGGAACACTTGGAGACTTAAGGTCTTGAGCTAGGGAGCGATCACTTAGCGAGTTCAGGCGGGGCCCAGGTTCTTAGCGTTGGTGTTCTCGAAGTCGCCGACCCCACCGGGACACCTGAGTGTCATGACGTCTTGGGGATCGTGCCAAACTAGCCATCCAATCACCGAATCCCCGTCGCGCGCTCACTTAGTGATCCTACCCTCGCCATCTTGGGGAGGAAGAGGCAAATCGCCCTGGCACTATCCGACGGCGAAAGGCCGAGAAAAAAAAGGCGGGAAGATCGGGCGGTTTGGACGGGAAAAAAAGTATTTAACTTCAAAGCAGAGGGCCTCCCAGGCCAGCGGCGGAGCGGAAGACATACTCGGCTCGGAGGCGGAACCAAGGACTTACAACCAATCAAGGGTAGAACTTGCGCCAGATTCTCTATATTACGAGAGTTTGCTAGCTCTCGCCGTCTTGATGGCCAACGACGCCGGAGACGAGGCGAACCACTTTGAAAGGTCCTTCCAGAGAGGCGGTTTATGCGACCGACATGCGTCCTGGATTCTTCGCCAAGACCAGTGCGCCAATGCCGGCGTTCTCATTAACCCGGGAGGCGTGGTACCGCTTTGAGGCTCTGGTACTGCGGCGCCAAAGGCTGCTTTCGATCCCCAGCCTCTTCCAAAAGAGGTTGATGTCGTCGACGACTCTCCCTGGTCTTCTTCCACAAGCAGCGGTAGCAGCGAGGTGACCAGTTCGGCTCGAGGGAGAAACGACCTGCGCCGTGAGACCAGGAAAGGGGTTTCCCCGGTAGCCCGGCTAGAGTGGTGGGAGTGACCACAACATACCGAGAGCTCTTCGTCCGGGCGCCACGCTTGTGGAGTCGGTCGAACGCCGGTCTTGAGGCTCCTTGATGCAGTAGCGTTGGCCCGTTCGACCTGGCCGTTGCTCTGGGAGTGGCGGCCAGAGGCAAAAGCAGACCTTAGTGCCCATCTCTTCTGAGAAGTCTAAGAAGGCGCTAGTGGCGGGCGCCGTTGTCGGATGATAATCGGTTAGCGACCGGCGGGCAAAATCTCTCGTATGAACTTGGCAGTCGGCGGTGATGGATCTTCTTGCCTCGGCTTCTACCCACTTGGTGAACTTGCAGCCGGTTGGCGACGAGCAGTGGAGTGTAGCCCCTGTGGCCAGCGAGGCGGGCTCAGATATCGACCCAGGCGCGAAGGGCCAAGAGGCGGGATAGTCTGCGGAGCTTGGGGTGGTTGGTGGACTTGGCCATGGAAGCTCGACACGCTTCACATCTCCTCACTGCCCAAGCATCACGGGAGGCGGTCGGTAATCGAACCCTTGGCGGAAAGCTTTTCCGCCATCGTCTATGACACATGGCTCGCACGCCTCCATGGATATCAGGAAACCGCGCTCCTCTTCCCGAGTGATGCACTTGGAAGAATTCCATTCTTACCCGGTACACTGAGTCCCCGCCCACGAGGTATAACACTTGGCCTTCGTGCTATCTTCTCTGGCGACGCATCATCTAAGGCACACTTGATCCCGGTAGGCGGAGATCGGATCCATCCATGTGCCTTCCTGGTTTGGCAAGTCCGGCGACCACGCAGGTGGTCGTCCGAGTCTCGCTGGCGGGCATTTCCAGCGGAACGCGCTTCCCTGAAGCGGTGGCGGCATCACCATCGTCCCGCCGGAAAATGGGGGCTGCGATGGGCGATGTAAAGCCTTTCCTCAAAGACCGCCGATGCAGGGAGACCTGGTCGAGCGAGTGGCGAGCCGTCCGCCAGAATGGTTGTCACGCTGAGGATGTAGTGTATCGATCCTTGAAATGCCTTTCGGCGGCTACGACCTCGCACAGTATCTTCGCCATGTGGTCGGGGCGACAGAAAAGTCCTTCCTTGCACGATTGGCGACCAGCCAGTCGCCCACTGCGGCCGACAGATGGCTGCGGCGGCCTGAGCCCAGCCGGCAAGCCCTCGTACTCGGCGGCGTTGTTGGTGGCCTTGAAGTCGAGCGACCACGTGCCTTGAGGAGGTCGGTCGGAGGGACCGTAGAACCCCGGCCCAGCGCCTTCAAGCTGAAGAGCCGTCGGCGTCCGGGGAGGAGGCGGGGACCTCATCGACCGGACTGAGATGGAGTCCACTCGACCATGAAGTCCGCCCTTTGACTCTTTATTGAAGTGCGAGCAAACTTGATGCGAACTCCCAGACTCAACGGACCACTTAGCGTCGACCCTCCGCTTCGGTTGTGGAGGATCTCTAGGAAGTGCGAGGAGACCATCACGTGATCTCTCTCCTTGGAAATAGTGCCGTAACTTTCTTGGCGCCACTACCACCGCATAGACCATTTTACGAGCCTGAGGGTACCTTGTTTCGCGTCGTGGAGCACTTTCTTTGATGTAGTAGACCGGCCGTTGGACCCACCTTCATTGCAGCTACCGCCAGCGCTCACTACACTTCTGGCGCCACATACTGATAACGACCGCGCTCGCGGGAAGCGACCGACTGCTGGAGAAGAGAGGTACTTCTTGGATCTTCAAGCGCTTGTTGGGCCTCTGGGGTCCATTCAAATGAGTTGGTTTTCTTCAACAACTTAAGCAGTGGCGACTTTTCTCCCGGCCGGGATATAAACGGCCCAGTGAGGCTAAGCCCAGCCTGACCAAGCATTGCGATTGCTTGGCCAGGGTAGCGATCGCATTCGCTCAATACTTCTATTTTCTCGGGTTGACTTGATTCCACTGGACCGAGAAGCCAAGCGACTTCGGACGAGACACCAAACACGCACCGGGATTCAACTTGAGGCGAGTTTCGAGTGAGAGAAGGTCTCTTCAAGGTCTGTATAACGTCGGCACACCGTTTTCACGACCAGATCATCAACATACACTTCCGAGGTTCTTCCCTATTTGGGCGGAACACGATGTGCATAGCCGTCACGATAAGTGGCACAGCGTTCGGCCGAAAGGCATCTTGGCGTAACAATATGGGAAGTCCTGCGGTCTTCCGTCTTCGTCTTCTGCGCCATCTTGTCGATGATAGCAGGGTGGCGTCGAGGAAGCCTGAGCTCGCACCGCCGTGAGTCGGCGGCGATGTCTATCCGCGGCAAAGAATGCGGGTCCCAGGGCAGAGCTTTGTTGAGTCGGTGAAGTCGATGCACGTCGCCACTTCCCATTAGACTTCTTTACAAGCACGGGAGGTTGGCCAACCACTCCCGGTAGGCGACCTCCGCACATAATCTTAGCGGTACACTTGATTTTCCACCTGCGTCCGAATGGCGTCTGCCGCGCTCTGGCGCTCGCGCGGATCTTACCGCGGCGCGCTCGAGCGTTGCCAATCGGTGCTCGATCACCTCCACAGGGACCCGGTCATTCGATGGTTCCCAGGCGTAACACATCGAGGTTAGGCAGGAGGAAGGTGCCAGCGTCTTCCTATTTGGCGAGGTCGGTGCCGATCTTGACGACCTGCACGAAGCCTTCCTGCGCCCATGGGGACCGCTGCTCGCCTACGGCCTGGGCGGAGCGCGGGACTTGGCCGAGGCGGGTTGATCGCCTGTGTAGCCGGCGAGTGGTGCCGGCAAGATCCTGGCCCACTGGCGCGAGCGCAGGCTTCCAATCTATCCACCTTCAGTCGGGGACCCCAGGCCCGGGATTTTCACGACATGTAGCGTAGTGGGCCACCGCCATGAACTTAACCCGAGAGAGGCGGCCAAAGCGAGGGCATTATAGAGGTCGAAGTCGGCGACCTCAAAATCTACGACTCGTTCGGAAGTTGTCAGAACTTCCGAGCGTTGCGGCAATCGGACTTGTCCCGGTGGTAGGAGGCCCACCTGGGGCTACTCAGAAAGCGGGTGAGCGCGGCGGCTCTCGTGAGATCTGGAGCGCTGATACGCCCGGCGAGTTGATGGCACTTGCCTCCATCAACCGAGGACCCCTAACCGTGATTGCGGACCGTGGGGACACCACGATCGGGGAGATGGCCAGGCGGAGAGATGTTCTCTGGGTGGTCGGCCCGAAAGTGATCGTCGCTACCACTTGGAAACCGCCACTGGCGGAGATCGAAGCGGCGTGTGGCACACACGCCTCGAGATCCCGCTTATGCTCTTGAGTTCGAGGTGTAGGTAAGCGAGCCACCGTGTATGAACGCCACCGTGTGCTCACTTCTTTGGAAGGCTAAGCGGAGCCACATCTTCGTCGTCTTCGTCTTACGCCAATCTTTCTCGTGGCGTTTCTTGAGCCGCTCGCCATTCGGCCAGGATACAACTTGGCGATCCTCCAAGTCATGTCCGCTCGTTCGATGGATGGGGCAATAGGGCTGCCGCCATCGTTTCGCTGGCCCGGCGGCGGCGGTCCTTCGCGGTCGCCAGCGCTGCCCGGCGCTTCGTCCGTTAGTCTGGTCATCATGGCCGCGGGATTTGGGCTCGGCTCAGCGACCAAAGACCTCCTAGCGGTTGCCTCCCTCCGCTTTTCTTTTTCTTCTTGCGGTCGGAGGACTTGAGGGTGCCAACGTCCACCGAATCGGAGAAGGCCTCGTGGCACACTTCCGAAGCCGGTACTCGCGCACTTGTGCGCCCGAGAACAACTCAGATGGTTGAGATGGCCAGCGTGGCCATCTTTTCCGTCTCGGTCCCGAGACCCCCCCTCAGGAAGCGATGATCACCGGCGCCAGAGATCAGGGGATCGTGTTCTTGGCCGGTGGTGACGGCCGGATGAACTCTCTCAGGACTCCCCTCCGTGCGCTCCAGGCGTGGAGTCGTCCTCCACGCTGGTTGGCGTAGGAGCCACTGAAAGTTGGCGACAAAAATGTCGCAGCCCCTCCCACGAGTGCCGCAGAGCCTCAGAGGAGGTTAAATAACCAAGGCAGGCGAGCGGGTTAGTAACGTCGGGAGGTAGTTGGCCATGACCTTCTCGGACCCTCCGGCAGCGTACCACCGTGGTGTAGATCTGAAGGAACTCCTGGGTTGGTGGTACCATCATACTTCGATGGGGCGGGCGGAATCTCTCCGCTTGGCTTAGAAGGCGGAGAGAGAAGCGCCTCGGCACCCAACGTTGTAGGGGAGTAGCGCCCGTTCGCCACCCCGATCCTGAGGAGAGGATGAGGAGTGCGACCACTGCGGCTCTCCTAGAGTCCGAGGGAGGAGACCACTGTCTTATGCCCCGCGGCGTTCGCGGAGGACATAACCTTGTGTCATTCTGCTGGCCGACGCCGCCGTCGGCGCGTCGGAGGTCTTCACGGTTCCCCCTAGACTCGGGGGGACCGCGGGAAGAAGCGGAATCATGTGCATGTCCTAAATGGCGGGGGGTTGCAACCAGGACCCCCCCGCTTGTCCCGACCCTTGGCCCAGCGGGAGGAGTCGTCGTGTGGTGGCCGGAACTGGCACGCCGTCGCGCTCGTTCCTATACCGCCACCGGAAGCCTCGTGGGTCGCCACTTCAACTTCTTTGTTGTCGCGGCGTCCACCAGGTGGAGCGATGTCCCGCACTTGACCGAGTGGCGGGGTGTTCGCTCGAGTGCCGGGGATGATCAGCGATCGGGCCGCATAGGCTTGGCGGGGTGTCACCTGGCGCCAAGCGCCGTTGGGCGGTGACCCGGCGTAAGGCCATGCGCGGCCCCGAAGCGGAGGGACCGGTGGCCGGCTCCTCACGGCTTGTCGGGATCGGCTACGGCGCCGCTTTCCTCGGGCAAATTGCGATTGAGTGCGACTCCGCCATGCGAACAAGCGCTCGCCTGCCGAGCTTGAGCCCCGGAGATGGAAGGAAGGGGCAATCTAACCACCAAGAGCCCCTACCTGCGCGCCCTTGTCACTGGCGTACTAGCCAGCAGGCACCTCCGAATCGGGTGCTTATGAGGTTCAGGCAGGGCTTTCGGGGTAATCGGGAGAAAGGAAGAAGATGGCCAGATGCAGGAAGCTGAGGAGAATAGGGGGCCATAAGACATTTACCAGGTTCGAGCCCTCCAAGAGTAATAGCCCTAGTCTGCTTTCTTTTGGTATTGCTTGTGTTCTTCTTTGAAGGAAATGAAAGCCTTACAATCTTCTGAACCCCTTCTCCCATGCACGGCTCCTTTTATACTAGGGTGACGGAGGCGCATGGGTGGCTTACCACCCACCGCCATCATTACCTTTGGCATGGGATTATTTATTGCGCACGTCCGCTCGTTCTTACTCTTCATTAATGCCCCTTGGTGTCACAATCCCACCTCGCCCCGTCCCGCGCTTCGGGTTCACGTCGGGGGGTAAGTCTTTGCGTGATGTCACGCACTGTCGTGCCGGGAAGCCGGGCGTCGATCGCGATCCAAGACGCCTTGCATTTAATCGCGCACAACTTGCATTAAATGCCCTTGACGCCGAAGTGGCCCGCGTGCCACCTTTCGGGCGACCACCTTCTGGTGCCGCCCGGGCGCCTGGCTGCCACGTGTCGAGCGACCACCTTCCTGGTCGCCTAGGGCGTGGCACGCTGTTACCGCAGCGTCCGGCGACCACCTTCCTGGTCGCCAGCGTCTTTGGCGCCACGTGTCCGGGCGACCACCTTCTGGTCGCCGAGGCGTCTGGCGCCCGCAGCGTCCCGAGCGACCACCTTCTGATAAGCCAGGGCGTGGCTGCCACGTGCCCCCGGGTCGACCACGCCCCTGGCGACCTTTTTAACTGCGGGGGAGTGGGGACCCTGGCGCAAAGTACGCCGACACCTTGTAATAAGGCAGATGGAGGGTGAGGAGCATGGCTAAAGTCACATGCACGCGCGCGTATTTCGCGAATTACCGCGTAATTTTCCCGCGTGACTTGTAACTTGCGACGTCACGGGTCGCCGTGCGGTGGATTAAATCCTGGCACGTTTAAACCCTTTTTAAATTTCAGTTTCTAATAGAAACTGCCATGGTAATGACATCAGTTTCTAATAGAAACAGTCATTTGGATTAAATCCTGTTTACTAGCGTTTAAATGGCCGTTACCGATGCGAGGCTATAAAATCTGGAGACGTCCAGACTGAATTGGAGTTTTTTGCTCTGGTACTCGCGTTCATCCATTGTGATCTGTGTTGCGTCTTCGTGCTGCGCTCGTTCTTCACCGACCTTCCTCTCGGCGTGCACCGCGAGGCAGGGAGAGCGGGATCTCCGAACCATTGCCGCTGCGAGAACCTCGCACGGGGTGGCAATAAGGTTTACGGCGGCGCAAGCTAATCGCGACCGCTCGAGCTTCCTCTGCGTCGACTACTTCCTCTACGGCCAGTCGCTACTGCGCTGCTTCCATTTCGTCATCAAGCCCATCGTAAGAATTCTTCCCTCTGTTCATCACTTTCCAGAAAATATGTGGTATTTTCTAGATCTACTTTTTAGAAAATATTTGTGGTATCGTCTGTCTAGCTTGCTGTGTTTGATTATTTTGGAATTATGTTTTATATTCAAATCTGTAATCAAAATAATACCTAGATGTTCAACAAGCCAGAAACCTTATTGGTATTATTTGTGTGATTGTGATTCAGCAATGGCTGGTGCAAGTGATGCCATGAAACCTGAGAGGTTCAATGGTCAGAACTTCCGTAGATGGCAGACTAGAGCCAAGTTTTGGCTCATGTCTCTGGGTATGTGGTGGGTGATTTTCCCTCAATACCCGCTTACGGATGAGGAGAATGCGCAGTTTGAGAATGCGAATAACACCGCATTGGGCTGCATTCTGACCATCTTGGCAGATCAGTTATACGATGTGTATATGAATTACACATCCGCTAATCGAGTTGTGGTTGGCTCTTGAACAAAAATATCTGAGCGAGGTCGGGTCATTGGTTGTATACATGCGAGCAACTATTCGATTTTACCATGGATGAGTCTAAATCGATTGTTGCTCAAGCGCATGACTTTCAGCTACTAGTGGGCGAGATTGCACATTTGGGATGTGCTTTACCTGCAAAATTTGTGGCTGCGGGCATTGTGGCTAAACTTCCCTCATCTTGGAGGAATTTTGCCACTGGTCTAAAACACAAGAGGGAAGAGATTTCAATTGAAGATCTCATTGCAGCCCTCGACGTGGAAGAAAAAGCCAGAGCCAAAGATGCACCAAAAACTTTTTCTCAGGAAACAAACAACGCAAATGTGATTGAGAAGAAGGGTGGCAGCAGCAACAACAAAGGCTTGAAACCAAACAAGAATACTAGCTTCAAGAAGAAGTTTGAGAAGAAAAATATGAAGAACATTACCTGTTATGTGTGCGGAAAAGATGGTCACATGGCTAAAGACTGTCGGTTCCGCAAGAACAGGCCAAATGAGCAAGGCAAGAAAATTGCCAACGTGACCATAAGTGAGGGAACTACTTCAGGAGGGTATGGTAATTCTCCTGTTGTTTTTTCAGCATGTCAATCCACTGATTGGTGGGTTGATCTCGGTGCAAATGTTCACGTATGTTACGATATATCTCTATTTTCTTCTTACCAGGCAGCAGGGCTTCCTCGTCCTAATGGGGAACGGGTCACATGCTTTTGTGCATGGTGTTGGCACGGTAGAAGCGAAGCTCACTTCAGGGAAGACGTCCGCTTGAGAAGCGTGGCAGCATGTGCCAACAATAAATAAGAATCTTGTTAGCGGTTCCCTATTATGTCGAGATGGCTATAAGTTAGTATTTGAGTCTAATAAAGTTGTAATGTCCAAGTTTGGAAACTTTATTGGAAAAGGTTATGAAAGCGGAGGCCTGCTCCGCTTAAGTGTCTTGAGTCTTGTTTAAATTTAAATGTTGCTACTCAAGTTAATAATTGTGAATCCAATGTTTGGCATTCTCGTTTATGTCATATTGGTTATGATACCATTGCTCGAATGTCCAGATTTGAAATAATTCCAAAATGTGATATTGTCAAAGAATCAAAGTGCCAATCTTGCGTGCAAGCAAAACAACCTCGGAAACCATTTAAGGGGTTAGAGGAAGAAAAGAATTTGGCACCATTAGATCTCATCCATTCTGATTTGTGTGAGATGAATGGATTGTTGACAAAAGGAGGCAAAAGATATTTTCTAACTTTTATAGACGATGCAACACGTTATTGTTATGTGTATTTGCTGAAAACAAAGGATGAAGTTTTAAACTACTTCAAAATCTATAAGGTCGAGGTTGAGAACCAACTAGAAAAGAAAATTAAAAGGTTAAGGTCTAACCGTGGAGGAGAGTATATCTCTCAGGAATTCTCCCAATATTGTGATGAGCATGGTATAATCCATGAAGTGACACCACCATACTCGCCTCAATCTAATGGGGTGGCTGAGAGGAAAAACCGGACACTAACAGACTTGGTGAATGCCATGTTAGAGAGTGCTGGTATGCCTAAGTCATGGTGGGGGGAAGCTATCTTAACAGCAACCTTTGTCCTCAACAGAGTAATTACTAAAAGAAGTGAGATTACTCCGTACGAGGGATGGAAGGGGAGAAAACCAAATATCAATTTTCTGCGAATGTGGGGCTGTTTGGCTAAGGTCAATATACCATTGCAGAAAAAGAGAAAGCTTGGACCTAAAACAGTCGATTGTATTTTTCTGGGATATGCACATAACAGTACGGCCTATAGATTTTTAGTAGTAAAATCAGATTCCCCTGATATTATTGCTAACACAATAATGGAATCAAGAGATGCTTCTTTCTTTGAGAATATTTATCCAATGAGAGCATCAGTCTTTAACGAAAATTCTAAAACTTCTTATCTTCCATCTACTTCTGAGTCACCAAATATTGTTGAACCAGCTTGTGATGTCCCTGAGGAGGATAACAATATTGTCACAAATGAGGCTCCTCGCAGGAGCAAAAGACAAAGGGTTGAGAAAACCTTTGGTGATGACTTTATTGTATATCTTGTGGATGATGTGCCAAAAACTCTTTCAGAGGCTTATGCATCACCGGATGCAGAGTATTGGAAAGAGGTTTGTCCAATGAGATGGATTCCATCATGGGTAATGGAACATGGGAGATCACTGAACTTCCTACTGGATGTAAACCAGTTGGATGTAAGTGGATCTTTAAAAAGAAAATGAGGCCTGATGGTACTGTTGATAAGTATAAGGCAAGGCTTGTAGCCAAGGGTTATACCCAGAAATAAGGAGAGGATTATTTTGATACTTATTCTCCTGTTGCCAGATTAACTACCATTAGAGTGCTCATTGCATTAGCAGCTTCTTATGGTCTACAAATCCATCAAATAGATGTAAAGACAGCTTTCCTTAATGGAGAGTTGGAGGAAGAAATCTATATGGAGCAACCAGATGGTTATGCGATTACTGGACAGGAAAATAAAGTGTGCAAATTATTAAAATCCTTGTATGGCTTAAAGCAAGCACCTAAACAATGGCACGAAAAGTTTGATAAAACTTTGACATCTGCTGGTTTTGCTGTGAATGAGGCGGATAAATGTGTTTATTATCGCTATGGTGGGGGTCAAGGAGTAATCTTGTGTTTGTATGTTGATGACATACTTATATTTGGGACCAACACTGCTATCATTGACGAGGTCAAGTCTTTCTTATCTAGTTGTTTTGATATGAAAGACATGGATGAGGCAGATGTAATTCTAAATATTAAATTGATCGAATCGAGAATGGGATTACTTTGAGTCACCCCATTATGCGAGAAAAATTATTGAGCCGCTTCGGTTTTGAGAATTGCAAAGTAGCTCCAACTCCTTATGATGCAAGTGTAAAACTTCGCAAAAATAATGGATTAGGGAAAGATCAATTAAAATATTCACAAATAATAGGGTCCCTTATGTATTTATCTGGTGCAATGAGACCTGACATCTCATTTGTTGTGAGCAAATTAAGCCGGTTTACATCGAATCCGGGAGATGATCATTGGGAGGCTCTTGAGAGAGTGTTGCGCTATCTGAGAGGTACTACATCTTATGGAATTCACTATACTGGATACCCTCCGGTATTAGAAGGGTATAGTGATTCAAATTGGATCTCTGATGCAGATGAGATCAAAGCTACAAGTGGCTATGTGTTTACTCTAGCGAGTCTTTGCGATTTCATGGAGGTCATGTAAGCAGACTATATTGACGTGGTCAACCATGGAAGCTGAACTTGTAGCACTAGACACACCGCTTTTGAGGTGAATGGCTAAGAGAGCTTACGTTGGACTTGCCATTGGTTGAGAAACCAATCCGGCGATCCTAATGTCTTGTGATAACCAAGCGGTGTTGATCAAGGTTATAAGTACTAAGGATAATATGAAGTCCTCGAGACATGTCAAACGTAGGCTTAAATCATCGAGAAAATTGAAATGCTCGAGTTATAGTCATCAATTATATACGACCGAGAAAAATCGCGAGACCCTTTTACAAAAGGGTTAACAAGAAATGCGATTTCTATTGCGTCGAAGGACATGGGAATGAGGCCCATATGAGTTACTTCACAATCAGAACCCATCCTTTTGATCGGAGATCCGTGAATTAGGTAATGGGAAAAACAAGTTGTGGTTGTAAAAGAGAGTACACTAAATCTACCCATGTTCTAAGTACTCTAACTTTGTATGGAAGGCTGATTTAAAATCTTAATGTATTCTAGTGTCCTAATGAGAGGAAAAGGTATCGGCCTCACAGGATACCTAAAATGAATACACCTACTTGAGCCAAACTGTGAGGTCGCAGTTCACGAGAAAGGGGCATTCTCTAGAAAGCTCATGAGAAGATTAGGAGCATGACCACTTAACGCCTCCGTTGAGGTGAAGTTCTTTGGCAGCCTAGTATCGCTTAAGATTTGGGTGAAATCTAACCACACAAAGCTGTGAATTCAAGGTGAGTCCATTCATTAGGCGTGGAAGGATAGATCACGTTATTCTAGGTGAAAGTTCAACCCGTATGGGACTTGCACCAAACACCGATATATTAAGCGAAAATTCAACATAGTGATCAAACTTTTGAGTCTTTATGCCTTCGGCATTGGTGGGGGATTGTTAGAAATAAGGCCCAAGTGGCCCATTTATCTCTAATGCCAAAGCTACAAAGATTAGTACCATATTGCTAGTTGAGAGAGGAGAATACCAATTTAAAAGGGAGAGCTCCCACCATGCCTTGTAATAAGGCAGATGGAGGGTGAGGAGCATGGCTAAAGTCACACGCACGCGCGCGCGCGTATTTCGCGAATTACCGCGTATTTCCGCGTATTTTTCCCGCGTGACTTGTTTCTAATAGAAACTGCCATGGTAATGGCGTCAGTTTCTAATAGAAACAGCCATGGTAATGGCGTCAGTTTCTAATAGAAACAGTCATTTGGATTAAATCCTGTTTACTAGCGTTTAAATGGCGTTCATCGATGCGAGGCTATAAAATCTGAGACGCCCGCATCGAATTAGAGTTTTGCTCACGGTACTCGCGTTCATCCATTGTGATGCGTATGTTGCGTCTTCGTCTTTGCGCTTTCGTTCTTCACCGACCTTCCTCTCGGCGCACCGCGAGGCGGGAGAGCGGGATCTCGAACCATTGCCATTGCGAGAACACGCGGGGTGGCAATAGGGTTTCTGGGCAGCGCAACTGCGCGACCGCTTGAGCTTCCTCTGCGTCGACTACTTCCTCTACGGCCAGTCGCTACTGCGCTGCTTCCATTTCGTCATCAAGCCCATCGTAAGAATTCTTCCCTCTGTTCATCACTTTCCAGAAAATATGTGGTATTTTCTAGATCTACTTTTTAGAAAATATTTGTGGTATCTTCTGTCTAGCTTGCTGTGTTTGATTATTTTGGAATTATGTTTTATATTCAAATCTGTAATCAAAATAATACCTAGATGTTCAACAAAAATAATCTAGCCTCTAAATCTCTCGTGTGCGTCTTGTTTTGGATCAGTTGATTTTTAGTTTTTTTGATTGCTTGGATTCTCTACGAGGCAATGCAACAACCTATAGATAGGCTAGCTAAAAGCCAATCCAAAACCACGCCAACCCACTTCCTCAAGAATCAACCTCGCAAACAAAACCAACCCACCTACAATTTTAACCCAAACCAACCCAACCCATGTTTCTCAAATGGGTTCAACCCATTCTAACCCAAAGAAACAACGAGAGTTTTCAGAATTTGACACATTTTAAAATTCGTATTTCGGAATTTGACACTCTGGCCCACTGTCATACACACAGACGATCCAATATGTCATCCAAATGAGTTGAAAGGCTTGCGAATTGAGTGTCAAATTCTGAAATAACTCAAGAAACAACCCATTTTCACAGATAGGCTGGAGCGGTAGCCAAGGTCGGGAAGGAAGTCGCCGTGGTTGAAAGTGAAAGATTAGCAGCAGGGGAAAGCTGTGGTCATCCTCCACGGTGACATCTTCCTGGCAGTGCAGACGGCCCGGTGTAGGGGTACTCAACAGCGGCGCGGAGCTGGAGATGCCAGAGCGGCAGCCAATGTGGATTTTGGTGGTCGAATTCCAGAGGAGGCTCTAGGATTTGGGAGTGGCGCCAAGGGTTAAAATTTTCGTTTTAGGGTAAATCTCGTCAACGACCGAAATCCGATTTTTCGTCGAGATCTCATTATTTCGGACGAAATCCGAACGAAATTCAAAAAGCAAAATTTGAATCCTGTTTTTTTAAACCGAAATTACCGAGATTTCGGTTCAAAAACCAAAATTTCGGTCCATTTAGCCGAGATTTCGGTCAAATTAAAATGATACAAAAAGTGTGCAAAATTCGTTATTTTTTTTGGAAATTTTTTATGTATGTTTCTGACATATCATTAGTATTGCCATAAAATTTGTAGATAATGATCAAGCTTGAGAAATTTATAAAAATTCATATAATGAAAAGTACTATAAAATGGCATCTTGGGGCTAGAAAAAAAATAGAATTTTTTTTAAAATAATCATGAAAGAATTTATGTGACATTTCTATCTGTTTGAATGAAATTTACTTAGTTTTTGCACATAAAATACCGTACACAACCAAATTTGGCAGCATTTCGCCTGATTTTTGGATTTAAACACTTTAACTAGGCAACATAATAAAATCATTACATAATATGATCACAAATGATAAACATTTAAATTACATTCACAAACATCATGCATTCCATCCATCACAATTCAGAAGTTATAAAATTTTAAACTTTTTTGTGGAAGGTCCTAATGCATTAATAATGTTGTCATAAAATTTTAAACTTTCGGAGCAACCACCAGCCGGATACTTGGCCATCTTACGTTTCTCTTCTTCGTCTCCTTTCTTAATGATATATTTCATGTCTTAAAAAACGAAGTATAGAGTATATGACTCAAAAGAAAGTATACATACTCCTTTTCTGTACATATAGATACTCCTTTTGCCGGATACTTATTTTTTTCCGTTCTTTTTTGAACATCATGCCATGGTTCTATACAATTACCCATGAGAATGCCAACAACAATGTAGCAATGTAGGTGTGGCAACGCAAGCTAGACCAAGCTTTGATATCATGCATAAATTGAAGAGACTTACTACTCATCTCACGTGCGGCCTCGACGTGAAGCTGCTCTTCTTGGTGATTGTCTAGCTGCGCGTGAAGCCGGAGCTCCCTAGGCGCTACTATGGCAACGGAGTAGCAACTTTTTTTTTAGACATGCATGCTTCCAAGTCCTAAGTTCCTAACATGCATGCACGTTGCTAACCGGGGCCGGTCATATCCGGTGACAAAAAGTATAAATCCGGTCAAAATACGTTAAATCTCGTCGAGATTTTAAATTACTGTAGCAATTTTAAAAAAAATTTCCAAATTTTTTCATTTCGCCGGGATCTTGAATCTCGGGAGAGTCCGAAATTCGAAATTTCGCCAGGATTTTGATCCTTGCCTGGAGCGCTGATGCTAGCGCTGGAGGATGTAGGTGGCGTTGGTGATGGAGCATGAAGGTGCACAGGCGATGATAAGGTGATGGCACGCCAGCGGGGCACACTAGCAGATGGGTGGTTGCGGTAGAGTTAGCAAACGTCGGCTTGGATTTGGAATTTAGGGCGGCAATTAGAGGTGACACTCAGGTGGAAGGGTGGCGGAGTAGCGGCGGCTGGTGCCGAGGCACGTCGGCGAGTTCAGTCTAGCCCTTGTTGGCGGCAGAAGTTGGGGAGAAGAGAGGGTAGGAGAGGAAGAGAAGAGAGAGAGAGGAGAGAAGAAGACGAGGCAAAATGGGGGTGTTCAGTGTTAGGAAACTCGGCCCACGTGGTCCATGTGGACTCTGTCAAAACCCTAGCTGTAAGTTATAAGTAGGAGACAGGAGGTCACCCCATTGTACACGTGCATGCAGAATAATAAAGCAGAGCAGTTCCTCCTCATACTGTCTCTCTTCCTCTCTCTCTTTGTTCTCTACATTTAATCTATTAAGCAACCCCGGACTATGCGATAGCGAGGTTGTCTAACACGTTATCAGCACGAAGCTCTGCCCGACGAACAGATTGAAAAGGTGAGGAAAGGTGAGAACGAGGATTGAATCGCTCGTTGAATCTATTTTGCATCTAATCTACGCTGTGTGTCACGAAGCTACAGTATTTAGCGTTTTACAGATCATGGCAAGAAGCCAGTGTACAACGAATCGCTACAGTATATTACTTCGGCTGTCACGGCGCACAAAGCGCCTGCCACCGGCCATCAACCACTGCACACGAAGTGCAGCCACGTCCGAAGAAAGCGCGCGTTGTTCAGCCCCTCGCGGCACGAAACCGCCGCCGCCGAGCTAGTGCCGCGCCTGTTCCCCGACTCCGCCGACAATGCATGCGCATGAAGCGCGTTGCCTCGAAACCGCCGGTTGCTGTCTCGCTGGCCACCGGCCGCCGCATGCACGCGCACAAAGCACCGCCAATCGCGCCCAGCCGCCGCGTTGCTGCCCGGCACTCCGCCAGTCGCGCTCGAAGCCCGGGAGCCGAAGCCACGCCGCCAGGCCATCTGCCACGCTGGGCTGCAGCCACCACCACGCTCTGTCGCGCCCTGGGCTGATCGGGCTGCCGCTGTCGACGCCGCGCCGGGCTGCCACCAGGCTGTCGCCACTGCTAGGTGACGTCGGCTCCGCCACTTGCGTGTCGCACTTGCGCGCCAGGCTGCCGCGCCGCGCTAAACAGCCGTCGCACCGGCGTGCCAGGCCGCCGGCGCCGGCGCCTGGCCATCTGGTCACCAGATTGAATGGAGGCCAAAACCATGTGGACATGGAGTCCAATACGAGAAGTCCATCTGGTTCAATGCACATGAAGTGCATTTGATTCGGTTTTGAAGCTCCGGGCCCGACGCCTGTTGAATTGGGTTGAATCTGGTGGAGTCCGGATGGAAAGGAAGGCAGGGCAAATTTATCTTTTTGCCCTTTTGGATTTCTATTTACTTTCTTTCCGAAAAATGCATTAGTAATTCAGAAAATTGAATAAAAAATAAAAAAATTCCTGAAAAATACTAGGAAATTCCAGAAATTTTTTGAATCTGGTTTTAATTTTCTAGCATTCTCTTGTAGCATTTATGAATTTTTCTATGCATTTTGCAATTATTGCTTCACGTATATTTGAGTTTACTTTTCTTTCTCTAATATACACATGAAGCACGTCGCACGAAGAGACCATCGCCGCGCCAGGAAGGTCACTGCGCATGTAACCGATCGTACGAAGCCGATCGAGCACATGAAGATCGCACGAAGTCGATCATGCGTAGGGGTGGCAATGGGGACCCGTTCCCCGATCCCCGGCGGGGAATTCCTCTATTAGGGGACGGGTATGGGAAGAAATCGTCCCAGCGAGGATGGAAGCAGGAAAATGATTCCCCATCGAGGATGGCGGGGGCGGGACGGGAATTTCTTTCTCGCTGGGACGATTGGGGACCCGAATTTAGTTTAGTCCAATTTAATTGTTAGATTGCAAACATATTCTCTAGCCCATCATAATCACATTTTCATAAACGGAACGACATAATTTTCAATGAATGCATGCATTCTTTTTTTCCTTGCCTGTTGATATAATTTTAGAGTTAAAATGGCTATAAGAGCTCTTCTCTTGTGTGAACTCTTCGCGGGGATGGGTCCCCGACGGGGCCCCGATACCCGAACGGGGATGGGGACGGGGACGGGGAAAATTTCATGTCACGGGGACGGGGATGGGGAGGCACTCCCCGGCGGGGAATGCCCCCGTTGCCACCCCTAATCATGCGCATGAATTCGATCGCGCACATGAAACCGAGCGCAGGAAGCCGATCGCGCACATAAAACTGATCGCACGAAGTAGATCATGCGCATGAATCCGATTGCATATATGAAGCCGGTCGCGTGCATGATCTGATCGCATGCACGAAGCCGATGACATACATGCATTTATGAATCTTGCATTTATGAATCTTGAATTTATCTTGAATTTATGAATCTTTTACCTATGAATCTTGTATTTATTATCTTCTTTAGTTTACTAAAAATTCATAAAAATTTAATTATGCATTTATGAATCTTGCAACCACTCTCTATTAGATTACATGAAGTAATTTAATTAAAGAATCTTGTAAATATGCAAATAACTGGCATTGTCAAACGTGAGTTTGAAGAACTGATCTTGAATGGTCAGAACTATCTCACATAGGCATCAGATTTAAAGATCATGCTTACGAGCAATAAGCTCCAAGCTGCCACCGGCTTAGGGTCCTCAAAGGACGCACAACCTACCGCCGAGCAAAACGATCAAGTTGTGCCCTTTCTCAAGCATCACTTTTCAGCAACTCTGAAGAATGAATACATGATTGAGGTAAGTGCACTTGAGTTATGAACTGCACTCAAGAAGCGATTCGAGAAACTCAAGTCCACCATCTTGCTCCAAGCAGAGCAATATTAGGTTCGCCTGAAGTTTGCAAACTACAGAACAGTGGTTGTTAATGAATTTTTAATAATGAATTGTAAACCCTCGAAGAGCATATATTTTCTTTTCTCATGAATAGAATTGCAGTTTATCCTTTATTTTAATATTCTATATTTGCAAGCAATGTTTGAATTACTTTGCCACTGTCTGATTAGAATTATATTTCTTTTCATCTAGAAATCGTGTAGCGCCTAATAGAGGAAATATGCATCGTTAATAGTGGCACAACAAATACCATCTTAAGAGAGTTGAAATATTTCCAAACGATCACGAAGAACGTTGAAAGGATTACGCAATCGCAAAAAGCGATACGCATATAATAAACTCCGAAAGAGGCACAATTATATTGCTAATGGGTACAACTTTGGTAATTGAAGAAGCACTCTTATACCTTGAGTCAACTCTCACCCTCTTAAGTTTTAAAGATATCCGCGCCAATAGGTTTCATATAGAAACCAATGAAGAAAATAGCAATTGTATTGTGAAGCACGCGGAATATGAAAAAATTGTATTAGAAAAATATCCCAAATATGAATCTGATTTGTACTACATGAAAATATGAGTGACTATTTGGTGTTCACCCATGGGTGGTTGAACCCGTTTCTCAGCCCAAAAAATCTAAACCCACCCCAACCCGTATTTACAGCAAACCCAATCCAATCCAACCCGACCCGTTGGATATTTTACCCATTCCACTCATCCAAACCAACCCAACTAGAAATCCCAACCCATGGAACCCATTTCAACCTGAACCAATAGCACTCCTAGGCATTAGGGGTGAAAACAAGCCACATATTTCCCGACCGATTCAAAGCTAAATCCGGTCCTAACCGGATTCAGAAAGAAATTTGACTATCCGATCGAATCCAAGACAGAATCCAAATAGTTGAATCCCGATTCGGGATCGAATTTGAAGCAATCAATATCCGACAAATACGGAATGAGATCGGGATATCGGATATCCCACAAGGGTTTCTATTGATCCTTAAGTAGCATATTCTTTCTATGATGTCTATTAGGTTTGGTTGTTATATAACTTGTTATTATAGTCAGATACTCGTATAGTTTAATTCAACATATATAACTCTATATATATGTGTGTGCATTACTCGTATATCTTTATCCGTTTTCGATCCGAATCTGTCGCATATTCGACCTGTGTCCGTATCCTGAATAATCCGGATTCAGCTAGCACGTATCCAATTTCGAATCTGAGAAAAAAAAATGGATTAGAATACGAAAAGAGCAATATCAGTCCGTATTCCGACACATTTTCACCCCTACTAGGCACCAGGCACGGGCAGCTCAGGCCACAGGTTGAACCCCATTTATGCCCACAGGTTAAAACCGTTTAGAACCCGGAAATTTATAATCCACATCAAACCAAACTGAACTGTTTGCACTGCAAACCCAACCCAAACCGTTAGAAGCCTCGGCCCATTCCGACTCATCCAATCCCAACCCAAACTAAAAACCAACCCGTTTAACCCATTCCCAGCCCTACCTGCAGGGTGCGTGCTTCGGCCTCTTAACTGTGCCTCATCCAGATATGTCCTCAGCTATATTGCCATCTGAAGTGAAGCCCCGCCAGATAATCCTATGCTCGTACACATCACCATACTGAAAAATGAAAAATATATCTTGCTTCAGAAAAATGGCAAGAGTTAAAAGTTTGCAGTCACATTGTACATTTTTAACGTCTCTTCTCAACATAATGCTGTACTTTTAACTCCTCGACCTCTGTTGTGTATCAATAGCTTAACTAGCTAACCCAATCTAACAAGAGGGATCAACTAACGGATAACAAGCACTATATTATCCGTACACTGTTTGATCATCAAACAACATTGTCCTAAATGTCAGTGTACGAGAAAGACTCAGAAAAAGATTAACACCTGAACAATGCACACGATGGCATCTCTATGAAGAGAGACTGCGTTGACTCTCGCAACCAGGGCAATTGTGCAAGCTCTCATGGATGTAAATATCACAGTCAAGGCAGAAGCGCTGGTTGCATTTTGGACAGCGAACATGGAGACTAGATTGGCTATCTGCAATTATATTGAAGAAATAGTCAATGAACCTGATGATTGCAACATATAAGGCACTAGCATAACACAGAAACAGAAAACAGTAAAAGAAAGTCACAGGGAAGAAAAGCGTGAGTTGAGAAGGGAAGAACGTAATGCCCACAAAATTGCTATCAGAACTAATGGCTTCGCTTGCTCTCAAAACTGCAGATTTAAGCTATGTTATAACAACAATTCGCTTTAATTGCACAAAGAAATTAAGGTTAGTTCTCATTTGGTATGTTTCCATTCGTGCTATGCCACTTTGTTTTGTTAATGATTCGGGCTATGCCACTTTGTTTCGCTAATGAAATAAAGCTGGTGGTCGCACTTCACTGGGAAATGATAATGAATAGAATAAATAAAAAGCATCACAAGATATACATAATAATTGCTACCAAATGTAAGGTCATAAAATCAAAATGTCACACAACTTATAGTAAGATATATTTCCTCATATGAAGATGAAGAATTATAATGAAAAAGGCAGCATATATGAGCTTTGATATATTTAAGCATACCAGGGTTAATAAGGCTCTGCTGGCAGCCATAACAATTTTGTCCTCCCTTTTGACCTAGTTTACTTCGGTGCACGGAGGACACCTCATCAAATGGCGCTACAGGGAAGAGATGATGGTAGGACCTTGCCAGGTGCGGAGAACTCACTAGCGTTAGACCGCAAGTTTGACACTCTGTTGGAAGCTCACATACATTAACTTTGCATCTAGGACATATGTAACCCTCAGCCCCCAACTTTATTTTCTTGTGACAAGAGCAGATGGAGACAAGATCCTCTGCTCCCCTCTGTGGAAAACCCATCTTAATCAAATTAGCTGCAGCATACTCTGCAATTGCAGGTGGTGGTGGAGCATGTTCCAGCAACAATTCCTTGAAATGGGACTGCAAAAAGAAAGGAAACATTATTCATCTTGACAAGAATTGGATAATAAAAGGTAAAAGCACAAGCATACTTTAGCACCTCATCCAATGCAACCGTGTAGGATCCTCCAGTCTCTTCACAGAGATATTTGCAAATGAAAATTTCTGCAGTAAGCCCAATAACGGAGCATCTAATTTTGGATTTCTTGCATTTTTCTATTGTCTCCATGATATCACCAGGATCACATGTATTCAGGGCGGAGTACAAAATTAATACTTCCTTGTGACCATATGAAGGAATTTGGTTTAAATAACCATGGACAAGTTCCAGAGCATTCTGCAGAGATGAATCACCAGAACACTCGAGCTTCCCTAGCAATGCCTTAATCTGTGACTCTGGACTCCCTCCAATGTCTGTAAGTCGATGACAAACGCCATCTCTAATTGTCACTAGCCCAACATGGCTCAAGGGATTCTGGTCAAAGAATTCCCTTATGAACGCCTCAGCACATTTTGCAACAACAACCATTCGACTAGGGCGATAATCCATCTCTGAAGCTGCCTACATGATCAAAATACAGCCAGGGAAAAGGTGATTAAAAGAGAATGCAAAGAAGTAACAGAAGAGTTGCGAACAGCGTATCAACAATTTCCAACAAAGAAAAATATTTACTAGCAGCCAATTTTGAGTAGCGTAATAATTAAGAACTAGGCAGTATATGGATGCTAAAATATAAGGTTATCAGTTATCACTGGAACAACCAAAGGAAAGGGTGGTGAAGAGAAAAGGTATACAAAAAATGCATGCACCAAACATATATAGTTTTGTCAAACCAACAGAAAAACTTCTCTCACTATGGTAAGTAATATTGGAGCTGTACAGCACCCTTCTCTTATGGCATAAAAAAAGACACAATCAATCAAGATTCGAGACACTATTCTTTTCAGACTCTTGACAATGAAGAACCTCACACTCCTATTAAGTTTCAACTGAGGACAAGGCTGAGAGAAAAACGCTATGGCCTATGAGCACAAACCTAGAGGGAGGTGGCTAAATTGTGATATTCCTTTTTTAGGTGGCTCATAGTGCAGTAAGTTCTAGAATCTTATTTCCACAAGTCCTACTAGCGCACAGGTAAAAAAGGAATCCATGAACAGGCTATTTAATTCAACAATGGAGAACAACCACTCACTGGTTGAGACCCAAACAAAATGAATGGTTTTCTACTTCTCTTTAATTTTTTTTGACAAATCTATTAATATTTAGCTAATATAAATTTTAGTTACAAATGAAACTTGCATGCATGTAACACATGAGACCTACATGTGCAGGAATTCAACCCAAACTCCCCATTACAAATTCTTGTGCACAAAGAGTAGGACCATCTGTTCTTATGTGAAATGGGTATGCATCTGTACAAAATTAGTATACCATCTTTTGTGTGCCTAATTAGAATTCCAGTCTTCCACTATTTATCTGTTAATGTGAAAGATTAGTATAACTTTTGTGCCTGTGTACGGTGGTGATCTACAAAGCAATTTTGCAACAGTAATCGACGAACTACTTGCTTGTCTTGCAACCCTATTCCTGCCCCTGTTGAATGTCAGGAGCTCAGGATTTTAGATGAGCAGGCCTCTAATGGTCATCTTCAAAAATCAAAGCATCTAACACAACTGTGCTTATGCATGGCAAATTTTCAATGAAATTCTCAGGGGAGAATAACATCTTAGATAAGGAAAGATAATTACAAAATAACCATCAACACAATTATTTAGGCAGTGAATAGCAATAAAAGCCCCAGAAACACTGTCAATACATTCAACGCAAGAGTACACTTCATGACACAAGGGAAAATGGGAGAAATAAGAGACAGAAACACTCTTCACTATTTGATTTTTTTTTTCCTATATGTTATAAGCTACATGATATATAAATCACAGGACATAAACCAAGTAGAGGTCAGAGTTTTCATATCATGCACAGAAATCATCCAATAAACAGCCACATTGTTAAGAGGATGAGATTTCAACATGGAAAAGCTCAGGAAAACATAAAGATGATGCATGGAATCATCTACCTGTGCTTTTAGCAAGCCAACTATTGCACACAATATAAATGGAGACCCTCTATGGTAGACTTGAGCTCTGAACAACAGATTATTGCCAAGGGATGAACTAAGGCTGGGGCCAGTCTAGGCTTAGGCCTACCTTGAGTACACAAACTCTTGTAGTATCACCTTATACAGCATTGCTTTCTAGTTGAGGTGGTGGAGAATTCTCGATACCATGCGTCCTGGGTCTAAATCCCACTTGAGCACAGATTTTTTAAAAAGGGAATATTTTGATTTTGCCATTAAGACAGACCTTTTTTAATAAATACCAGGACATCATCCCGCAAAAACAAAATTTCCATTGAAAAAATACCAACTATTATTATTGTAAAATCATACAAAATATACTATTTGTAATAAACACCATACATGACTTCATTTTTGGTTCACAAATTTCCTTACATTAAATGATTGGCAACCCATTCATTGAGTTTCTGATTCTGCCCTGATTATTGCCATATCAACGATGTCTAGATTCCAACAATTGCCCTGATATTCACCAATTACAACACCCACACTGTGGAATTAATATCAGAACACCTAAGCAGGAAGGTAAGCTGGCCAGGTATGCACGAGCCCTCATCTGGTCATTGATTGGAGAAGAAACTCTGACCTGGAATAAACGGCATGGCTAAAGGACACAAATCAGATCGTCTAGGGTGCCTAGTTCTTTCTACACACAAAATGAAACACAGCTATGGACGCAGACATGCATTCTCTTTACTACGAACCGCAAGATGCTCAGTGACACTACTAGCATATGAAACAACCCAAAGCATTAGCTCAATGCTCAGCAGTCACCACTTCACCAATCCTGCCTCTCAATCCGCATCTTACGGGAATCAAATCGATAGCCCATGGGCAACAACACCAGATCACTCTCGGCACAAGTTACTGTTTTTAACAAAACAAAGCGAGATCGGCACGATCTGCATTGCTCGTCAGTCCCAGGGATCCCAAGCAACTAACCCGGGCTCATACAAACACACGTTCACCAGGGGCTCGACGGAGCGACCAACCGAATGAAGGGAAATCAAGTAGGAGATGGCACGAAGGAACGAACTCGGGAGAGGTCAATGACGATGTAGAGGTAGCGGATGAGGCCCTTCTGGATGCGGGCTGCTGCGGCAGCCGCGGAGCGGAGGAGGAGGCGGCGGCGGTACTGCGCGTGGACGAGCGTCTTGGTGTCGATGGGGTGGAGGAGGCCCGACTCGTCCTCCTGCAGCGCCTCCCACGACCGCTCGTCCGCGTACGCGCGCTCCCACGCCTCGACGACGCGGCCCTCGCCTGCCTCGTCGTCCTCCTCGTCCTCGTCCTCGCCCTGGTTGCGGCGCCGGCCGGAGGCCGTGGAGGGGGCGTTGAAGCCGCCTCCACTGCCGCCGCCGCCGTACATGGTGGGGGTGGTGGGGGCGGCGGCGAGGTGTAGTGCGAGTAAGAAGGAGGCGAAGTCGGGACCAGGAGGAGATTATGGGCCAGGCGGAGCGCTCTCTGTTCGGGTTTGGGGCTCCTGGGCTTTTGGCCTTTATAAACTGTCTCCTTGCTGACCATGTCTGAAAGACTGAACTCGCACAAGTCACAAGATCTTCAAAAGTACCGTGGATTTAAATCGCGGTTCCGGTCCGTCGCAGCGAGAGATATAAAAAAAAACACGACTATAGTGGATTGTCACGAGAGCTATGCTATACGTAATTTACTATAGTGTACATATTTTTTACTATTTAAAATATATAGTATCGATAATTTATATATATAATAAACTAGATTTAAATTTGGAGTACAAGTTATGATTGTTATATATTAGCCGTACAATGCGTAACAGCAAATAATCCATATAATTATGCAAATTTAGGAGACGGATTTGGATTTTAACTAATATTTATTATTATAGGAGCCAAATTAAATTCAATTTAACTATAACAAAATGATAAAATAAAAAGATCATGAACAAAACACAATTACTCCCTCCGTTAGAATTTAGAGGGCGTATTAGGTTTCGTTAGGACAAGACTTTGATCAACGATTACTTCATTAATATATCATTTATGCAATACAAAATCATAATTATATATAAGTACTTTTGAATACAAATCTACTAATATCAATTTTGTGTCATAAAAATTATATGCTAATAGAGTAATTGTTGGTTAAAGCCTTGTCCTAACGAAACCTAATAAGCCTTAAAAAAACAACGGAGGGAGTAATATTTAGAAATATAAAAAGAAATGATACATGTAGCACAACAGAGCCATCGTGGCTACAAAAATAACGGTCAATATAGCGGCTATAGCAATTGTAACTGTGTTCATGGAATTTTATTCAATCGCTTAGCGTTTTATATTGGAAAAGGCTATAGTGGGCTATTTAAATAACTGATAGGTACAATCAAACTTTTAAAATGTCGACTATCAATATATTTTGATATTTAAATTGGATACATGAAAATCATATATGTATATTTTCCCGAAAAGTATTTTTATAATATTGTAATTTTATAGGTTTTATAAATATATTATAATAAAACTTAGTGATTAAAATTGTGTTTTAGAGACAATATAGATATCTAAAACGGTAACTATTTGTGAACGGATGGAGTAATTTTTTTTCTAAAAAAAAAAGAAAGATTTACACAAACACACACTAGTTTTAATTTGCAGGTTGGTGGTCACTGTAAATTTGCATGTCCCCCCATGTTTTAAAAATGTTTTCGTTAAAAAAAATATGTTTGAACTCTTTTACCGACTTTAATGCCAGTTATAATTAGTAGATAGATTATTTCAAGCTGATAGGATCATGGTTCAAAATTTCGATTTAGGATAAAATCTCGTCACTCACTAAAATCCGATTTTTCGCCGAGATCTCGTTATTTCGGACGAAATCCGAACGAAATTCAAAAAGCAAAATTTGAATCCTATTTTTTTAACTGAAATTACCGTGATTTTAGTTCAAAAACCGAAATTCCGGTCTATTTAGCCGAGATCTCGGCCAAATTAAAATGATCTAAAAAGTATGCAAAATTCATTTAATTTTTTTGAATTTTTTAATGTATGCTTCTAGAATATCATTAATATTGCTATGAAATTTGTAGATAATGATCAAGCTTGAGGAATTTGTAAAAATTCATATAGTGAAAAGTACTATAAAATGGTATCCCGAGCTAGAAATTTTTTTGAAAATAATCATGAAAGAATTTATGTGACATTCCTATCTGTTTGAATGAAATTTACTAAGTTTTTGCACATTAAATACCATACATAACCAAATTTCGGCAGCATTTCGCCTGATTTTTGGATTTGAACACTTTAACTAGGCCGGCAACATAATAAAATCATTACATAATATGATCACAATGATAAACATTTAAATTACATTCACAAACATCATGCATTCCATCCATCACAATTCAGAAGTTATAAAATTTTAAAAATTTTTGTGGAAGATCCTAATGCATTAATAATGTTGTCGTAAAATATTTAGAGGATGAGTTTGAACTTTAGCACATAAAAAACAATGAGATTGGCATAAAAAAGAAGTTACACAAAATTAAGTTCCCTGACAATTAAAAAATGAGTATGATGTGATGTTCACTTTGAATACTTTAACTGACAGTTATACAGTAGCCTCAGTCAATCATTATCTAATGAATAATTCATTTCTTCTAAACATGCCTGCAGCTATGTTATAAAGGTGAAAAGATGTTATTAGTGCAGTCAGATATACATTCTTCAATTCTTAAAACCTAAAAAGACATAATGTATATGCATTAGTTATGGCATGAAGTGAACAAAGTATATTAGGAGACAACTTTACATAAAAGGTTCACAAGTTTGGATGACACAAAAATAAAACTCTACAACAATAATGCTCGTAGCATTAACCTGAATACTTATAAGAACTTCTAAGTTCAAACTATCCCCGTAGTCTCATTGCCAACCAGAGCACTATGGTAAGACAGCAAACTTCACGCAAGAAACATTGCTTGTTGTAAAGTTCAAAATAAGAATTTAGCAATTTTAATTTTATGTTGGTAAAAAATTATCAAATTTTTTTGAAATTTTGGTCAAACATGGAAATGACTTGAAGAATCCAATCCGATCAAACTCCGGTCAAATCTGGTCAAAAACCGAGATTTCGGTCTATTTAGCCGAAATTATAGGGTTATTGTAGCACTTTTAATTTTTTTTAAGGTTTTTTTTTAATTTTGCCTAGATTATGGGACTCGGGGGGTCCGAAATCCGAAATTTTGCGGGATTTCGGCGAGAACTTGAATCTGGACAGGATGGCCATCGTGGTAGGATATTACCTTGGAAATTGTGATGATAGGGATGATAAGATCTGGATCATGGTTTTATACGATTCTACCTAATTTAGTACTCCTTCCGATTTGGTAATATCTGTCGTTTTGGACATCGACACGGTCTTCAAAACACAACTTTAACCACTAATTTTTATTATAATATATTTATAAAACACAATAAAATTATAATATTATGAAAGTACTTCTCGAGACAAGTCTACACATATAATTTTCATGTATCCAATTTAAATATTTAAAAATATATCGATAGTCAAAGTTTCGAAAGTTTGATCATCACTATGTCCAAAACGACAGATATTACCAAACCGGAGGGAGTACTCCCTACGTAGGATCGAGATCAGAATTGTGTTCTATCACAGGAATCACTATCGTGACAACCTTGCTTGACACTGTTTTGCAGGCATCTAATGTACTGCATTGGACACACATGACACATGTGCCACGCTCGACGCTCGCACAACAATGTCACACCGTCTTATCCTTGCTCTGTGCCCCTGTTTAGCTTTCCATTGATAATCTTGTTGACGAACTCCCCAGTACTAGGTGGCGATTTTGTAGTACCACGGTAGCTATTAGGTACTATTGTAGCGATGCTAGTGATGAGGGCTATTCAGTTGACAACGCAGCTAAACGGTGATCGTAACAAGATGTCTAGTGTTTGCCCTTGCACCGTTCAGTCCTAGTTCCAATCAAATCTTAATGTCCCACAGATCAGCCAGCTTCATTATTAGCAACCTCGACCGAATAAAAATAAATAAATATGCTACAGTACTTTCGAATAAATATGCTATAGTACTTTCAAGATCACAGTGAGATCTAGGCAATTTTAGTCGAAATCTTGGACATTTTGACAAGATTCCAATTTATGTGGGTTAGAATTGATTGGATTTGGATCAATAAAAAAAATTTAACGTGTTTTTTTACCATTTTTCAAAAGTTCAAAAGTTGACCAAGATCTTGGTAATTTCGGCCAAAATCTCGGAAGCCCCGATTGAAAAATAACCGGATTTGAAATTTGATTTTTGGATTTTATTCGAATTTTATTCAAATTCCAAGATCAGAGAAATTTCAAATTTCAGCCACCTCCAAGATATATACTGAAAACAAAATTTGCAACCTTAGTACTCGGTGCACACACCAACAAAAGGCCAAGTTGGTCATACCTTCGCCTTATCACTAGCCTCCAGGTTAGGGTTCAACTTATCTTATTTAAGAAAATCGCTCAATTTTCGGTCTTCGATTATCGGGGGGAAATCGATCGAAAATCGTTAGAAATTGTATGGTTTTGAAATCTAAAATTTTGAAAAATAAAAAAAATCTTCGGATTTTCTCTCGATTTTCTCCCAAGTTTCTCTTAATTTTGATTGGCCAATTGAATATTTCTCAAAACAATTTTTTGAGCGATTTTCTCTCGATTTTCATGATTATCGTGATATTTTTTGAAATTTTTTTAATTTTTTTTGAATCTAACCGATTTATGGGACAGTTTTAGGTGTCGTACCCCTCCGGTACGATCAAAAATCATGATTTTTTTGTAATTTTTGTCGACATTGTGAACCCTGCTCCGGGTATTTGATGCTTCAAGAAATGTTCAGCATTAGCAACCTCGGTATCCTTTTCTTCTGGGCTTGTTCCGTCAGATAAATTGCATTACGTTGTTCCCGTATTTCTATTATTTATGGAGCCTGAATGCTTATGCTTGCATAGGATACCAGAGTTGAGATCGTATTGGCCCTATTTACGCTTTTTCCCCCACTTGTGGTCCCCTACATAATAAAATTACATATCTAACCCATTTTTCAAGTACAAAAGCACTAGCAAGCGACGCATGTTGTATACCGCACTCTCCTACTACAACAGGTCACCAACACCGCACCTACCACGGTAGACAAGGTAACGCAGTAGCCAAGCTCGATAGAACGGGGCGGGGTACCACGGTGTAGGCCCCATTTTCGCACGGATTTGGATCAAACAAAAGCCTAGAACCTCTAGATAACATCCTTAGGAACATCTAGGAGGAAGGGATTGAACCAAAACTCACCGGAATCGGAGAAATCGACGAAGAACGGAGGTTCGGCCGAATGCACAAAAGCTCCAAATTCGTCGCCCACGGTTGAGAAATCCTAAAATTGATGATTGGGTTAGAAGCTAGACTCATCCACGGTCACAAAGAACCAAGTGGCATGAAGAATGGCTCACCGGAGAAGAATCTACAAGCATGAACTTGAAGAACACCGAAAAAGTGTGACACGGCTTCGGTTTTCTCGATCTCACGGGCGGACGAGTGGAGTAGAGGGAAAAAGGGATACACCACCGGAACGGGGGTACTTATACGAAGAGAATGGAGGTGGTGGTGCGGCATTTGGACGAGAAACGGATGAGTTATTGGCATTTTAGTGGAAATCGGTTTTTCTTGAATGGGATCGTTTCCGGTGCGATTGGCGGCGAGTGAAGGTGGGGAATGGCAAGAGATCGTCGCCGCGGATCCAATGCAACCGCCCGTTCGCGTTTTGGAGTTGAAACGACGGAGTTATGAGGGTTGGAGTGGAACCCTAGCCATTGATGCCTCACATGGAGCTCTCTGTAACTTCCCTTGGCTGGAGGTTGAAGAAGCTCCACTATTCACTTGCCACGTGGCAACGTCTCATTGGTTCTCCTTTACGCAAACAATTCGCCCTAGAGAACAATAAGGAAAAATGGCCTAAAAATTCCGGAAAAATTCATAGAGCCATTTTAGAATATTTGGGACCCAATAAAATTGGTTTGGTTGAATTTGGATGATTTTTGTGGAATTAAATAATCGGGCGCAGATCGCAGGCATTAAACAAAAGCCGCGCGAGATAAAATAGGAACGGAGGTCCAAAAATTCGGGGAATGATTTCTAAAATCATTTCGGAATATTTGGAACGTTTTAGAAGTGGTTTGGAGATTTTTGGAGCACTTTTGGACTCGGGTGAATTTTCGGGTACCGGCGGAAACTGGAAAACCGATTTTTCGATCGGAGGGGAATTAAATCCCGATTTTGGAGGAAAATGGATGCCAGGTTAATATAAACACCAAAGAAACTCAAATTTTTGAATTTACTTTATTGAAATTAGGTTTTTCTCCAGAAAGCGAAAACTAGGGTGTTACACACGGTACCCGAGCTGGCAGGACAAGGTACTGCGATACCTAAACTCGGCAAGGTTTCAAATTTCGTTTTCGATGTATATCTGGGAGATGGTCGAAATCTAAATTTTCGATGATATCTAAAAATTTCGGACGAAATCTAAAAACCAAATTTCAAATCCGGTCATTTTTCAACCGGGATTCCAAGGTATCGACCGAAATCACCGAGATTTTTATCGAAATTACCGATATCTTGGTCAAATTTTGAAAAATAGTCAAAAACACGTTGAAATTTTTTGTAGATGGTCTTGGCCCTAAATTCAACAAAATCTGGCTCACAAAAAATTGGAATATGGTCAAAATGTCTGAGATTCCAGTCGAAATGACCGAGATCTTTCGAGACTTTGAAAGTACTATATCATTTTGAACTTTTTTTTTAAAAAAAATATTTGGTCGAGATTTAAGATCTCGGCCCCGACTGGAGAACAAAATTTCGACCGAGGTGACCGAAATCTTGGTGAGATTTTGAACCATAGAGCTCGGCAGGTACATGCCATGGTACCCAAGCACGATATGCACCTGCCGAGGTGGAGAGTGCGGTAGGTGACAGTATCGCGTGCTGGTGCTCCCACGATTGAGATTTGAGAATGAGGACTAGATCTACAAATTTACTTCAAAAAAGACCTAAAGTAAAAAAAATGTAGAGACCAAATATACCGAGGCTCTAGGGTGGCACAATCGAACGGTTTTGCCTTCTTCTCTTGGATGACTGCAACTGGTAGTGGACAAATGGGATGTGTAAAATGGGTCGGCCTGAGGCCCGCCACTATAGGCACAACCCAATACGTTGAGCCATTCTTGGGCCGACACCCCGGCATAGCCGGTTGATACGGCACGGTCCATTTACGATTGGGATGGTCGTCTCGATGCGATTATAGCCCGGTACCACCCGCTTATTTGAAATATAACCGTTTTTAGCCATTGAGGCTTTAAAAAATTCTAAAAAAAAATTAATTTTTTCCCAATAAATAGGGTAGCAGCCCCCTCATTTCCCCAGTAGTAAACTTGCAATCTCTTTTCTGCATTCTCTTGTGAAAATTTTCTTGCTCTTATTCATAATTTGATAAAATTCAAAATAGTTTAGGCAAAAATCCAAAAGTCCAAAATTCGGCTTCATGCTTCTATCAAGAAATCAAGGTAAGAATAGTGATTTAATTTTTCAATGCTCTTATTATTTTTAATGAGATGAAATTAATAATAGATTAATTACTTCTTGTAGTTTTCTTTATGACGAACCAAGATTTTGCGTCCTTCTCAGCTTTTGATTTCGAGATTTCTACCGATGAGCTTCTTACATACTATCAAGCTGGAAAAGATGCAGTACATGTGCCATCCTCACGCACTGTAAGTGCTACTATATCGGCAAGTAACAGGGCAAAAAGATCATAACGCAATATATCGGGTGTCTAGGAAGAAGCATCAACAAGCGACACATATCACATATCATGCTCTCCTATCGCGATAGGTCGCTGGCACCGCATGTACCACGGTCTGTGGTCACCAAGCTCGATAGGACGGGGTACCACGGTACCGGAGCTCTGCAAGACAATGTACCGTGTTCGTGGTATCTGAGCTTAGCAGCACATAGTAATGCAGTGCCTGAGGACGATAGGTACCTGCCGAGGTAGAGAGTGCAATAGATGACACTTATCGCGTCCTGATTTTTCCACTATCCAGAAGGGAACTACAAGTCTGTGACAGACCGCCTTTTTAGGGGCAAGTCGGAAACTCACAACAGTTACCCAGGAAGACTAACTGTTGGAAAATACAAGAGTATTTTGCCAGACCAAAAGTAGTTCAACTCTTTTATTCAATATAGGGCCTAAACGTTTTGGCCATCTACGAATTCTTGGTAGGATCCAGCTTCTTCAAATTCTGAAACGGGTGGGTTGCAAGGGTGAGTACGGCAGTACTCAACAAGTTGCACGGGAAAGTGTTGAATACTGTGTGTATGGGATAATCAAAGGATGGTAATAGAGTTGTATGTATCTAGATGCAGTTTTAATTTCTAACTCATTTTACATTCGAAGCACAAAACCATAATTAAGTAATAAGGGGGGTTCCAGTTAATCAACATTAATCATTTTATCCAAAAATTCCAACACATTACTTGAGCTAGCTTACGGTAATCACCCCAGTTCAAACTTAACTCCATTTACTGGAAGTACGGCGTAATCAATTATCATTTATGATTAACTCTGTAGAGGTGTTCAACTTTACCCACAAGATATCAACGACCGTAAATGCCAACCTGAGTTTAACATGCAACTTAAATGCATGCGCCCGGGACGAGATTATCACAACCTTTTGTTGAATCATTCCTGAATACAGTTATTAACCGATAGGCCTGAACGCTACATTTAGAATCCACTGTTCTAACGAGTGCCTACCGTTATAAGAAGCGGAGAATGACACCACGGTCCATTTCCGTTCCACCCCTTCGGTATACTTCCCAGCCGGGAAGGCCGATCCCTATTCTCCATCAAGAATAGTCCATCAGTTTAATTTAAAATTTTCCAGGAATGACCATTTTACTGGGTTATGTCGGAAACAAATCCATTAACTAGTCTGACTTGTGGTTGAACGAGAACTTAAGTTATTTACTTTGCTTAAGGGGGTTTCATCCTTATATTGCCACAAATTAAGTCTTAAAAGCATTCACAAGCCCATCTGGTACCAACTATACCAGCCACCATTCCAACCATGACATTAATCATCAGCTGGGGAGTGGACTCAACTCCACCTCATGGATAGCCCAATACTGCCCCCCTGACTGTAGCACTTTTAATAAACCTCTGAGTCAGCGACTCAACAGCATTTCATTTCCATTTTAAGAGCATTTGAGCTAATTAACAGGAGATAGTAATAACTAACTTAACATGGCAATAGTTAATCACCTAGGGTTAACAAGGATTTAATATGGCTCACTATTTTTCAAGGAAGTTCCATGAGTAATTCGGCAGTATCTAGATATCATGTCATTCCAAGGTAACGGTTTTCAATATTTCAATATACAATAAAATAATACGATAGAAAATAATTACTAATTATAACATGGCATGAATAGGTTCAACATGATCGATGGTGTACGGCTTGCCTTGTTCGGCGATCAGATCAGCTGAACCGTAGGGGAAGTAGTCGTTCCCGCCGTCCGTCTGGTCCAGATCCTGCTCCTGCGGCGGCTCGACAGTCGTATCTAGCGCAGAAGAGGCGAATAAAAATAAATAAACGAAAAATAACAAATGAGAATGAAAACAAAAAATAAAACAGAAACCGAAAACTGGACCGGAAGAGAACGGAGGGTAATTTGGTCATTTTGGGAATTTTCGAAACTTCGGATTGCAGAGTGGAGGGCATTTTTTGACTCAGTGACGCGAAACAGTTCAAAAAATGTATTTGGTGTGTCTTTGGGATTTCCGGGTATTTTAGGAATTTTAAAATGGATTTTTTGGATTAATAAAGTAATTAAAATCCAAAAAACAAAATACTGTTTCAACAGTATTGGGCTGGCTTCGGCTAAGCTAAATGGGCCACGACCCATGTGGCAGCGACTGGCGGCGGAGGCGGCGGCGCTAGCGAGGCGACCAGCGGGGCAGGCAAAGCGGTGAGGTGTGACCGGCCAGCCGGCGACGAGGCGGCGGAGCAGTGGTGGCGGCGGCGGGCGAGCTGCGACGGCCATCGCCGGAGACGGAGCGGGAGATGGGAGGGGGAGGCTCACTGGGAAGATGGAGGGAGCGGGGCGAGTTTGGAGGGTTGGAGTGGGGGGCTTTTTATAGCCGATCGGGCGGAGGCGAGGCGAGGCGGCGCGGCAGAAGCGGCCGCGACGGGTCACCAGCGGCGAGGGAGCGCCAGCAGCTGAGTAGCGGTGTGGCGGGCGCAGGCGCAGGCGCTGCGGGCTGTGGCGAGACGGCATGGGGCATTGGTCGGGGCGAAAGGTGTCGAAGTGGGGCAGCCGAAACGGCAGAAAAGACAGGCCGGTGGCCCACGTGCGAAAAGAAATTAGCCCAAGAACCAAAAGGAAAAAAACAATTCTAAAATTCCAAATTCAAGAAATTCAAAGGAACTCCAAACAAAACTTAAACTAGGGTTTGAATTTTTTGGTTATTTCAAAGTCTACATCTACATATCTCTACTATTATAAAGCAACAGTTGGTGGCAGTGGTGAGTTCTACCCACGTCATTAATTGCCCTGCTTAATTGCCATACGCAAAAAAACGAAGCGTTCCTTTAATTAGCCAGCTTTCGCAAGAAACGAAGCGTTAAAGATAGATGTTTGATCTTGTGAAATAATTTTTTTATTTTTTAATCTTTATTTTTCGTTATCAATTTTGTTTTTCGTAGCAATGCACGGGCATGTAACTAGTTTATTCTAAAGAAGACCAAAAGTAAAAGACAAAAAAAACTAAATATGTAGAGAGACGACGGTCGGACAGTTTTGCCTTCTTCCCTCGGGTTACCGCAACTGTAACCACTCCGAAGCGACTTCACACTTTCACAGTTCACACCGAAACCGAACAGAGGCACGTGTGTGCCCTACAGCAATAAAGGCCTCACATGACACGGTGTTTAGTGTCTAACCTAAGACCACATCTTGAACAGCCTAGTATAGCCAGCTAGTAGGAAGGCAGTCCTGGCCCCTGGTCAACTAAGCCGCTTGTAGTAATAGGCTAATAGCCTTTGAACAGAGGTCCAATGGCAACGATCCAATGCGGTGGGCGTCTTTGGTGACTGCGGTTGAAGTGCTCGGGCAGGTTCAATGCGTAATGCTAGACGTTTCCATCTTCTAAATTTTTGATGATGTGATACTTACTGATTGATTGAGCCCATCGGTGGTTGTTGGTTGGTAATTGTACGGTTGTACCATGGGGGCAGTACTTAACAAAAGTTGGCATCGATGATCAAGACCTGATGCTAACAAGAGAGGCTTTGATGATCAGTTTCCGTGGCTGAAAATCATGACGAATAATCGACTAATTTTGCTAATTTGTACTCTCTCTGTTATGTAAAGATGTATTTTTGTTAATGATCTTATATCTATAACATAGAGCGTATTTTATACTCTCTCTAATCATAAATAGTCATCGTTTTAGATATCAATATAGTCTCTAAAACATAGTTTTGATCTACTATAATATATTTATAAAATCCAATATAATTGTAATGTTATAAAAGTATTTTTTTAAGATAAAACTACAGATATGATTTTTATGCATTCAATTTAAATATTTGAAAATATATTGACAGTCAAAATTTTAAAAGTTTAAATGTACCTATATCCAAAATGACGACTGTTTGTGACTAGAGGGGGTATTCTAATGCAAAATTAGTATGATGTTCCATTTATACCCCCAATAAATATTTATATTTACTTTATATTATATATATTTATACACTGAATATAGTGTTTAGTGATAATAATCAAAGATAATCTAGTTATTTTTAATATGTTTTTGATATTTGTGTTAAAAAGAAATATGAACGGTAAAATTGGACGGAGGTAGAAGTAACTAGTAACTAGGAGGACTCGTGAGTTGTGACAGAAAAGAGCATCATTTGCGTCGATCTGCCCTGAAGAACTTTCTCTGAATAATGCCGCCTCTTCTTCGAACTTTCCACCCCACATTCGACATAATGATAAGCCGACGTTTCCTGCCTTCAAAGTTTACCCTGGCTAACTAACCTGTCATCGACGCGCCGCCGCCTTCTACTCGATCGAGATGCAAGCATCTCATCGTTGGTTCCTTCCAGAAAACGGCAACGAGCGAACGACACTGGAGTACTGGATCGCACCCTTTCCTTTTGAGACCGTGCAAATATAGGAGTACAATACAATTGTACCAGGGCTTTCTTTCCTCGCTCATGGAAAATAAATTGTATGCATGTCTGACGCTGATTGATACAACATGGATAATCCTGCAATCCAACGTCATGATTTAATTCAAGTAGAAATAAATACCTGGCGTTTATTTCGATTCAGTTTTGGTTGCTTAATTCAGACTTAATGTCACGGCGTTGAAATTTATTTCCCGCTCCTGACATGTTCGTGTGTTCTGCTTCTTGATTGTATGTCGGTGTCTTCAACGTCGTATTCTTCTAAGATGGTTGTCATGTTTGAGCTAAATATAAAACGAGAATGCACATGAGGAACTGTATATCTTTGTTTCTAAGGAGAAGGATAGATTGAGCCATGTGCCCACTACAGGTTGTGGCCTCACATTTGGTTGCTCCAGTGAAGATTTGTTATTATCTTTTTTGGGGGGTGTCTATGAGTGAAGATAAGATTCACATTTCAATACATGTGGATTATGGTTTAAGTCGTATGAATGTATGATGTCTAATGACCTTTTCACAATTTACTTTCTCATGTGTAAGTTTTGGTCTTTTTTTTTTTAAAAAAATATCTTGGTAAATTGTTTTTAAAATCTTTTTGGTAATTTGCTTTGGTACAACTAAAGGTTCATGAACTTACTTGTAATGGATGGGGTGGTGGGCCTGGGGCTTTATGCTCTTCCTTTAAGCTCACTCCTCTAGTCCTCTAGTATAGGGCGTATGCATTGGTTGTCAAGGTCCCAGCCTAGCAGGGGCGGCACCGCTGTTTTGTTCCCCTCTCGTGAAAAAATTGTTATTTTTGCTCTAGGTCCACAATGGCGTCATTCATAGCAATATAGCATCTGCACCCTTCACTAACTCAACTAGTCAAGTATCGCATATGCCATGATACACGCTCCAAGGCGATGGATAAGAAAATTAAGGGAAAAAATTGCTCGCAAACAAAACATTAGGATAGCCTCAATACTAGAACTTTGGTAGAATAACCATTTACACCAAAATGTCCAAGGATGAACCTCCAATGGTATTAGGCCTTGAGTTAATCAAATTTCACCCGGAGAAATAGGTCCTGACCAAGGTTAATTCCAGCAGGATTCCAAAAATCCGAAATCCACCTCTCGTCGAAAGTGTATCATCCGCCTTTCCAGAAAAGTATAGGACCTGTTTAGCGAACTGTTGCTTCTTTTTTTTTTTTTTGAAAAACTGCTTCTTAGTTTTCTATAAAAGGTCGTTTGATAAATAATTAATTTATCTTTGCAATAAGCTGCAAAACATATGTTTAGCCCTGTTTTTAGTTTTTGGTTTTTACTAGTTGCACGTGATTTCTAGCTTATGCCAAAAGTCGTTTAAAAACTGACTTGTTTTAGAGGCTTAGGCCCTGTTTGGTAGCAAAAATTTTCAATACTATGGTTTAGAAATTGCTTTGGAATAAATACCATGGTTTCACCTATCATCGTTGAAACCATGGTTTTTTTTGAAACTACAAGCTGCTTGGCTACAGAGTCTTTTGCATGATATTTTTAAAGTATTGACCAGCCATGTAAACCTCTCTCTCTATATACTCCAATTCCAAAGCCCAAAACTGAGGTATGAGTGGAGTTTTCAATGCTCCAAAAATACTATGGTATTGTCAATACCATGGTTTTTAAAATAGAGTTTTTTTGGTTGCTTCGAAACATTTTATGGCCAAAAATACTATGGTATTATCCAAAACCATGATTTTACCTAGAAACTATGAAAATACTCTGTTGCCAAACATGGCCTTATTAAGTTTTCAAAAATGGAAGCTGATTTGAAGCAGGCAATATGCTTTCAATCTCTCGTGAGATGTTCGAGGCTCTCACTGGAGTGTTAAATCCCTGACGAGAGACCACGCATTTTGATGCCATTTAGGCGTTTGGAATGCATGAATTCAAATGGACACCATTCAATTCCTGCAATAATCAAGTAAAAATTCCACATTTCAAATGTAGTATTAGAGTATATAATAATCTATCTTTAAATATTGTATCTAAAGATTTCAACTCACCTAGAGACACAGCAATAAAGACAACATCTCTTGTAGTTCGTTTCTAAAGTCATTTATATAACTATTTTATATTATTTTCACCACATTGTCCCCCCTCATACTCCATCGCTTTTTGCGTTAATTTGCATGATCAGGTTGTCTCTTGCATACTCCCTCTGTCCCACAAAGAGTGCATTTCTAGGATTTTTAAGACAGATTAGTGTGCAAGGTAAATGACTAATGTGCCCCTTATTACTCCATACACAAGCATGGTGGTGCTTCGGTTTCCACAAGCACTTAAATGAGCATGCATACACTTACAGCTGGGCCCTACAGACTAAAGATGCATTCTTTGTGGGACAAAATTTGAACACTAGAAATGCACTCTTTGTGGGACAGAGGGAGTAAGAAATAACACATTCTCTTTCCCCACATCCTTATAAGATTTTGCTGATATGGTATAGTTAAGAGACAATTGAAGTGGCACTATTGGAGATATCTTAGGGTGTGTTTGGTTGCTTAAATGGAACCATTCCATCATGGATCGTGGGGATACAAATTTGAATAATATTATCTATAGATGCAAAACTATTTCATCCATCCAAAACAATAGAACTAAATGGTACATGACCATCCCTATCTCATTCAACTCCATCCTACCAACCAAACACACCGTGTACAAAGAGGCATATGCTATGCTTTGGCTCTACCTACATTGTTCAGAATTTGTTTGCTTCATTGTTCAAAACAGTTGTTCAAACTTTTTAATAAGAATATTTAGTTAATAAAAACACACACTTGAGTGAAAAAATGAAAAATTTCAAACCAAGCAAAAGAGAATTTTGTGTGAAAGGATGCATCACATCACGAAGCGTTTAGTGTACCGATCATCCTGATTTTTTTTTCACAAACTAGCCCCTGACCCGCATCTCCCGCGCTAGAGGAGCGCGGAAGCTTCCACAGTGTGGTAGTGCGGAAGCATGCTACTGTGCTCAACCATGCGCGCCCCGCTCCTCTTGCGCCCACGTGCCCCAGTTCCATGCGCACCGACGCACGGTGCCCGCGTCACATGAGCCCCCGCCCCGAGCGAGCGCGAGTGCTACCCCGCCCTGCCCCACACCACACCTCACGCGCTCCTGCTGCCCTCACACACGTGCTCGCTTGCCCCGTGCTCTCTTGCCAGTGTTCCGCTCACATCAAACAAAAGCTTCCACGCTACCCTAGCGCAGGAGGTGTAGACCAAGGGGCTATTTTTGTAAATTATTTCGCACAAGATTAATTTTGTAAAAAAAAGGCTAGAAGAGTAATCTCTTCTCACATCATACTCCCTCCGTTCATTTTTATAAGACACATTTTGACTATGTAATTGGATTAAGGTTACATATAAATTAAGAAAAGAATAAGGAAAATGATTTAGATGATCTCACTTAATTTTTTTTGGAACATGAAAGATATATTTTGTGTGAGTGATAATGAATAAATGTATATAGTTGAGAGATAATAAATAGAGATATAGAAATAAATATTTTATTAAATATACATATAAAATTTATATTTGTGAATAAAATCATTAAAAAAACTTTATAAAATGAACGGAAGAGTATAAGACCGTGTCGGCTATTACCTGGAAAACCAATTTGGAGGCGGAAAAAAAAAAGATACACTTGAAAAGCTTCAAAGACCTCGATGTATCTCCCACCCGCCAATTAATGCTTCCTTGGGACCAGCGCATCACTTCAATACAAAGAACCAAAAAGACCGATAAGAAAAAAAAAACACCTTGGCGGAGGAACAGCAGAAGCAGAGCGCGAGGAAGAAGGCGGACTGGGATCCCTGTGGGGGCCCAAATGGCAGCGCCCTGAGCCTGGCCCACCCACCGGACTCCGGCGGCCAGTGCCGGCACCGATGCCGCCGCGGGGGTCGACCCTGCTCGTCATCGCGCTCGCTGTGCTCTCCATTTATGGTTTGTTCTCGAGATTTTCTTGTCCCCTCCGCGCTTCATGCCCAGGCGTTTTTCTCGAATTCGGGTTGCAATGCTGAGTAGAATTCTAGTCTGGTTCGCGACCTTGCAGTGGGATCGCCTCGAAGAAGAGGCGTGCGTGGCAAGTTCCCCATGGTTATGTGGGAAAAAAAGAGGTTTGCCTTTGCTTCATGGAGCCGTTGCTCCTGTGATTTGTCAGAGCGCTTCTGAATCCAGTAGGGATGGACAGTACGTAGATGGACGTTTCTTGCCTCCTTTCTCTCTTCCTTTTCTGAATCAACTCAGGCTCAGTATCTGAAAGTTGGAGATTTTATGCAAATGTGTTGTTTTGGATTTGTTGCATTGGCGCCGCGGCGATTGATGGTATGCTTCTCCTGCCTGAGTCGCCGGGTTAAACCCGGCTTGTCTGAATGCAGCAAGCGCTGCACTGGTGGGTGTGGCATTTGTTGTTAGTTCTATTAAACTCGAAATTTCTAGGTTTTGGTGCGATGCCTGGCGAGGGTTTTGGGCAGGATCCGTTCTGTCTTGTTCTTCTCGACTAGAGCTATCCTTGCACTCTGCGTGTCTCAACTGTTGACATAGTGCAAAGCTCTAAATGAGGGAAAGAAAACGGCGTGCATTTGCATTGCAATTCCCATTCCATTGTACAGACTTTCATTTTTGTTATAAAGAAGCGCAAATTCTTTATTAGCTATATTGATGTTTGTATGCATTTCATGGGTTCAATTTTTTTTCTGAATACCCTGTGCAGTGCCACTGGGAACAGCAAGCTCAACAAATATTGCAGCATACTTATTTGGATTCTGGAGTAGAACACATCGGCATTCTCTTCCTGCCCCAGCTCCAGCCCCTTCTCCTGAGCATCAACGTAAGTAAAATACTCATGAGTTTTGTACACACAAATAATAATACATGTGCAATAAGCACATACTTTTCTTTCCGCAACCTAATATATTTATTTTCTTTGCGTCATTTCAATGATATTGTTTATCTAGCATTGTTCATATAATTATATAACCTTTTGATTCTCAGGTCCCATTATTAGTCACCCAGTGCCTAGACATCACAGAAAAAGGCATCATGCTGCCCCACCTACTTCATCATCATCATCAGAGAGACAAGGTTTTTACTTTTCTCCGCTTACTGATAGAGTATGCAAATCTTATTGTTAGTACTGAAGAACATAATAATAATAGGGATGCTTGTTACTGAAATTTAACAGATTGCAGTGGAACAACCTGTTCTCCTCCTCTCACTTCTACTCCAATTGGTTCCCCCTGTGGTTGTGTATATCCTATGCAAATTCAACTCGACCTTGGAGTTGCACCATATCAGTTGTTTCCAAGAATCGATGAGTTAGAAATTGAGATTGCAGCAGGTACATTCCTGAAGCAGAGTCAAGTTCGGATAATGGGTGCTGGGAGCAGTATTCAAGATCCTGAAAAGACTACGGTAACCATTGATTTGGTGCCACTAGGTCAGAAGTTTGATAGGACTTCAGCCTTACTGACTAGCAACAGATTTTTGCAAAAGAAGGTGCCAATAAAGTTGTCTATTTTTGGTGATTATGACGTAATATATGTTAGTTACCCAGGTGAGTGGTATAATTGTTGTTGACACATCCACTTCACCTGTATTGCTTGATTTATTTAATCATAGAAACATTGCAGGCCTTCCTTCTTCAGTACCTAATGTTCCAGGATCCTTGGGTCCAATAAGCAGTAATGGGTACCCCTTCGGTGTAAATGTACACAGTAGAAGCCATCAGAAGATTAACTCTAAAATTGTTGCCATAATTGCTCTGTCAGCTGTTGTGTTTGTTTTGACTTGCTTTGGCATTGGCATCATATGGAAATATAAAGGACTTGAAAAGCCTCATGGTACTGGTCATGTTTCAAATTCGTCAGTCACCAGAAAAGCAGGTAAATCTTTTAGCAACCCTTGTACAATATACTACACTTTTAATGTGTTGCATTATAGCCATTTGCATTCAGATTGCTGCACATTACGCGCCAATTCAGGAATCAAACCCATGTCAGGGGATACGCACTCCCGACTCCCGTGCTCCCACCAACAGGAACTCATCCTGGCCCCTGTTAGTCCTTGACTTAAAAGCTAAAACTGTTTGTTGGTTTACTTGTATTTTTATTGTCTTGCTCTATTCATTCCTTATGCAACTCCAGTGATTACATCGGTTTACGGTCATTCTTGAGGAAGAAGGAACAAGGAAGAGAGGAGCCAATTCGCTTGGATTGAGTTCGAGTTTGTGTTTCATACACCGAGCCACTTCACTAACTTTACTCCCACCTAAGCACATCACACCCTTAGACATTGACTGTGGTCCCGGTCCCTTGCCTTCTTGCCTCACCTCCCACTGAATCAGCATTTGAATTGACTTCTTTCCTCATCTCCCCCTGTTCATTCTCTGCTTCTCATCTTATGTTTGTGTGATGCACCATTGTTCAATGCCACAGAGGCCACAGATAACAGGGCACGTTACAGTGTCATGCTAAGTGGCAAGCAGGCTCGTTTGCATTTTATGACTTTGGTTTATCATTTTCTATATCATATTTTGACACCGTAATCTAATTATGTATTAAGCTAATAATAACAAGCAAAGATCAATGCCTTGGAACACTGGTGCATCCTAGGCTACTTTTTTTGGAAGAACTAGTACCATAAGCTACTTCCGACTTTGCTACAATTTCCTAGCAACTATGCACGGAAACATAAAACCTCATTTCCAGATTGTGTAATTCCCTTGATGTTTGTAATACTCCTCCATTCCTGAATAGATGACGATTTAGGATTTTGCACTTCAACCAAGGCACACGTAGAAATGACCAAATCATCCTTTATTAGCTCACTTATTGCTCTTGGATTGTGTGTATTACTCTATTGCACAGTAATAAATACCATTGGGAATCATGAATGGTAGGGGTATGCAAAGGAAAAAAAACAGTTAAAAGTTGTCTCGAAATTGTAGAATGATATATATTTAAAAACAAAATTTGAAAGCTAGAATGACATGCATTCAGGAACGGTAGGGAGTAACACATTGTTTCTGTTTCAGGTATGAGGTCATCATTCTCCAGTATGACCAGCTCTACAGCATCTTTTGCTTCAACAGTAGCAACCTGCCCGTCCACGGTTAAGACATTCTCAATTTCTGAGCTTGAGAAGGCCACGGACAACTTCAGCTTCAACAAAATAATAGGTGAAGGGGGGTATGGACGTGTTTATCGCGGCATAATTGAAGATGGAGTTGAGGTTGCTGTCAAATTGCTTACAAGGAAACATCCAAATAGAGATCGTGAGTTCATTGCAGAGGTTGAGATGCTGAGTCGTTTGCATCATCGCAATCTTGTCAAACTGATCGCTATATGCATTGAACGGAGCACGAGATGCTTGGTATTTGAGCTTATCCCAAACGGAAGCGTGGAGTCTCATCTGCATGGTATGTGAGCGTATGCTAATCTGCATATTATCTTGACAGTACTTTCATCAAGTGTTTAAGAAACTCGACTTAGAAAGCATAGAACACCATATGTACATAGTCTGATCTGTTTTCACCGGCATATAGGAGTCGTTGTAAACTTTCTGTACTGGATACTTGCTGTGATCTGCCAAGTTATTTTTTGTCTTGAAATTTCAGGTTCGGATAAAATATATGGTCCAATTGATTTTGATACTAGAATGAAAATAGCCCTTGGTGCAGCAAGGGGCCTAGCCTACCTGCATGAGGATGCCAACCCCCATGTTATTCACCGCGATTTCAAGGCCAGTAACGTTCTACTGGAGAACGATTTCACCCCCAAGGTTGCGGATTTTGGGTTGGCGAAGGAAACATCAGAAGGGATAGATCATATTTCTACTCAGGTCATGGGAACTTTCGGGTAAAAGACCTGTACTCTTATTCTCTTACTGCTATTAAAAATTCAACCGCTAGATGAAATCATAGAATCATAGGATCGGATATAATTGATACTCCCGAATCTCAACAATGATCCAAAGCTCTCAGATTTGGGTGATCTCAGCAAACAAAAACATCCGGATGATATTTATCAAATCCCATTTATTTTAATTATTGTTAAATTTTGGATTCATTATTTGATCCTTTACAGATACGTTGCCCCAGAGTATGCAATGACCGGGCATCTCCTCGTCAAAAGCGACGTCTACAGCTACGGCGTGGTGCTTCTCGAGCTCCTATCAGGGCGTAAGCCCGTGGACATGTCTCAGCCACCGGGGTCTGAGAACCTCGTCACCTGGGCGCGCCCTCTCCTCACCAACCGGGAAGGCCTGCAGCGGCTGATCGACCCGTCGATGCCGGCAGGCTACGACTTCGAGAAGCTGGCCAAGGCGGCGGCCATAGCCTCCATGTGTGTGCACATGGAGGCGTCGCAACGGCCGTTCATGGGCGAGGTCGTGCAGGCGCTGAAGCTGATCTACAACGACAACGACGAGACCTGCAGCGGCTCCTTCGGCGGCGCCACGGAGGAGTCCCCGTGGAACGACGACAAGAGCTCGTGGAACGACGCCGCCACGCGGCCGCGCCTGGCCTTCCCCCGGTCCTCCTGCCCGACGATGGACTACAGCTCGGACCCGGCCGACGAGGCGACGGCGCGGCGGCCGCGGTCGACGTCGAGCCTCGTGCTGGACAAGATCGAGTCCCTGGCGATGCACGACTGGTCCGGCCCGCTGAGGACCAAGGGGAGGAACTTCTACCGGCTGAGGGGGAGCATGAGCGAGCACGGCCATCCTTCGGAAGGCTGCAGCTTGGAGGGGTACTGGATGTAGCTGACAATTACCCGCCATGCCTTCGGTTTCTTGTTTCACTCTTTCGTTGTATAGCTTAGCTGCTGGCCTGCTGCTTAATGAGCTTTTGATGCCTATTCTGAAGAACTCCTGGTTCTGACCTCTAATGTACTGTGTGCATGCATGCATTTTTGTCTACGACTTTGCTTCCTCTAACGCACTGAGTTCAGATATTTAAATTCGGATGAGCGATAAATTAAAACTAAAATTACAAAGCATGGCACAGTATCACAACCCGAACCGTAGGATCTTGCAGTATAAAATAACTGGTTCATGAGACTTTCTATGGAAGTCTCTTTAAAAATTACCAACCGTTGATTTTAAAAAGGTATCGCAAGTCGTGAGGCCATTGGCCATTCTGATTGTTCCATATGCTTAATTGGTCTTCCTCTCTGGTTATTTCTGCCATGGGTCCTGCTTATGCATTCGGGCATTCGGCCATTGACAGCCATGATTGAATAAACACGCGGAATGGAGGAGAGACATTGTGGTCATTTTTATTTGGCTTATTTTTTGAATGATCTTATTCACAAAACAAGGCTAGTATATAGATTTAATGAGGCCTTTCCTTCTATATTCTTATTTATTCTCTCTCAACTATATGCATTTATTCTTTACCACTTACGCAAAGTATATTTTTTATCTTCCAAGACAATTAAGTGTGGGCATCTAAGTTATTTTCTTTCACACCTTTTTAATTTAAGCACGATCTTCATCCTTGTATAAAGTCAAAATACGCCTTATAAAAATAAAGAGAGTATATAACAAACATTCATCTGCATGCCATTCATGGCAGCGGCGCCGGCTATAGCTTTTGAATTGCCATTGACATCGCCATTAATCAACAAAATTCCGTGCTTTCGGCCATTAGAAAAGGAAAGCACGGCGTTTCCAACCGAATGGATCCGACAATTGAGCGGTTCCCTTTTATGTTTTATACCTTCTCTCTATTTTTGTGGGGTTTATGATATTACCTATCTAACTAACTTTTTGTTATATTTTTAAGTTGGTACCTCTCCTGTGCCTTCTATTAGGTACATTTAATCGTGAATCGTTAGATTGCAACTAATTAACAGACATCTTGGCTCCTAAGCACAGTAGAAAGTCTCATGGTTCATGTAACTTGTAATGATCCTACTTAGAGGTAGGAGTTAGTGTCGGACCCCGGAATAACACCTCCGAAATCCTCTGTGTATTCTGTACTAGTCCAGGAAATGCTAGTACACACAGTAGAAATGAAACCATAGCATATCCAGCGTTCTTTATTAATAATAAATATTCAAGGATACAAATGAAATGGCGCGCAGGCCAACGAATAAATAAACGAATAAATGAAAGCAGCGGAAATAAAGAAATAAATAGTAGAGCCCAATTAATTTGCCACAGGTAATCGACTGGGGACGCGGCCTAGTCCAACTGGTCCTCACCATCGTGATACTCCTCCTCTGAAGGGGTAAATTAAGCAAGGGTGAGTACAAACGTACTCAGCAAACCACACCGGAAATGCAATATAAATGTACGGGTAATCAAAGGATGGCAGTATGGTTTATTTAAGCATAAAGCAACAGTTTAATAACATTTGCAATAATTTTAAAAGGCATACTTTTAATTCTAAAATCAAATCTATACATTTTAACTCAGGAATCTCTCCTGGAAATGGCTAAGTTAAACCCATGATGGACTCCCTCCATCCAACATCATTTTGGAAACCAAATTTTAATTTACCAAAGTCTAGTCTGAAAATGGCTTGCTCGGCATGCCCATAACCGCGGGCGCGGCTAATCGATTAGTTTGACACTCTGCAGAGGTTGTACAACTTTACCCACAAGGCATAATATTTCCCTTTTATGTCAACACACTTCCTTTGGTGAGTGACAGAGAAAATTATGACAAGGCCCCATTAATAAATCATACATGTAGTCATGCCCGCTAAGGTTTCACCGCTGAAAGACTCCCTCTAATCAGAAGCCCCTTCTTGCGCCAGAGTGGCAGCATCTCGCTTTCACCACACCACTACCACCATATGGCATGACTGTCCATGAAATGATTTAATAAGGATAGCCAGGTCTGTCCCATTCCAGACTCGTGGTAGTACGGTTAGGCTTTACATTCAGCGAAACTCAGACCGGTCCTTAATTGACTAGGCGAGACTTTCCACAAACCCAGAACCATGACCTCCCCACTTTCCAACCAATTCTCGCCCGGTCTAAGTCATTTTCATTTTAACCATACTAATCTCCACATTAATACTAACATTGATCACTATAAGTTTCCAAATAAACATGTCACCATTTTGGCATAAAGTTCCCCAAAATTTCCTAAGTTAAGTTCTATGCATGGCTAAGCAGTGTCTAAATATTACCATAGTCATTACTCATATTTTTACTAAGGTTACAAGGGTATCGGAATTCAAATGTCAAAGGTCGCAAATCGGATTTGGATTTAACTATCATTTAAAACTAGGTCGGAAATTAATGTTTATAGTAAATAAGCACGCAATAATTGTAAATACAACATACAAGTTTATAAAACTGGGAGCAATATGGTCAAGGGAGTGTGACTTGCCTGGATCGACGAGTTGCTGCTCGAAATCGTCGTTCGGAAACTCCTCGGACTCTCCGTAATCTACGCGCGAAAAACAACCAAATTCAAATAAAGACCAAACGAATACAAATAAACACAAATTGAACTTCAAACTAGCTCTAAACTGAAGTTTGAGATTTCTAATGAATTTAGGAAGAAGAACGGAGCCAATCGGAGTTCGAATGGGCGAAAACGGGCTCCCGGAAGTTTAAAAACAAATAAAAAGGGCTTTTCTGGAATTTTTCGGAATTTTAAATCATTTTTAAAATAAAAACCGGATTTACTGCGTCATGCTGACGTCAGCAGCCAAATTCGGTTTTTGGAAATTCATTTTTTTTCTTTTTAAAACCGGCTGACGGGTGGGCCAAGGATCACGCGTCCACGCTGACTGCAAGACACGACGCATACGTGGCGGGCGGGCTGAGCGCCAAGGCGGCGCGCGGGCCGGAGAGAGACAGTGGCGGCGGCGAGCGCTGCCAGCTGGGCAAGGCCGGAGGGCAGAGGAGGCGAGGCGAGGCGGCGGTGGCTCGGCTCGGCTCGCCGGAGACGAAAGACGGCGGCGCGAGGCGTGGAGAGAGAGGAGAGCGAGGAGAGGGCACGGGAGAGGAAGGGGCTCCGGGTCTTTATAGTGGGAACCTGGCGCGGCCGAACGGTTCGCTGATGGCGGGCGGCGGCCGTTGGCGCAGACGCGGCTGGAGCGCGGAAAGGAGGAGGAGGAGCCGGGCGTCACAGTTAGGCTGCGTCGTGTCAGCATGGTATGGACTCAACGGGTTTCGGGGTGTGGTATACCATACCTACCCGACTCGTCTCTGACAGGTCCAGGGCAAGTCGGGCAGGCACGGTCTAGGGTACGCCGTGCCGTGTTAGTCTAGATCTTATCTTGTTGGACGCGTGGAGTCGTTGACGTTGCCATCGTTGGTTCCTCGCTGTGGACGGCACCAAGGACAAGGTGTGAGCGTCAACCTCCGGCGAGGATCCGTTACACACAATTATTTGGAAAAAATAACTAAATTTTATTTATTCATCGAGGAAAAAGACATGGATTCGACTATGAGGATCGTTGAGGTCCGCCGCCGTCGCCGTCTTCTTTCTCTTCGGTCCCCGTCGTCTTCTTCCTAAGGATAGTCGGCGAAGCTGGTGGTGCAATGCCGCAGGGCCGTATCTGATGGCGGCGTGACCAAAGGTCACTGGATTTAGCATCGAGACGATGGGGGATGATGAGGAGGGGATGGCGTAGGATGGTCGCGGGGGTAGGATGGGCAAGAAGCAAGGGTGGAGGGCAAGAGAAGAGGGAGAAGAGACGATAGAGGTATGGGAAGATGGCGACTATGCCAGATGGGTTATAGGAGGAGGTGAAGGTGACAATATTTGATGATAGGCTGAGCCGCTGGGTTAAGGTAGTGGATGACGGGCTGGGCTGTAGATAAAATGTTTTTTTTATGAAAGGGCAAATTTCGTGCTAGACCGGTCCAGACATGGCTTAGTCAGGCGTGTAATATCGTGCCACCCATCGCACTAAATTTTCAAGCCCGCCATGGCGATCATTCGTGCCGCATCGGCCTAACCTGAAGACATCCATAATGTATCATGCTTTGGGTCACGCTCGGTGGCTGTGCCGAGGACCAGCCAAAAAAAAGGTACAACCCATTGCCCATGTCTGATCCTACTACATTAATTTTTGTTAAACACAAATAATTTTGCCGTCTAAGAATAATAATATCCCCATGTCTGATCCTACTACATTAATTTTGCCGTCTAAGAATAATAATATCCCCAGCTGCCAAGTAGGTCCTTCTCTAATGCTATTTCTGAATATTCTGTTTATTTATAGCTAAGTGCAAAACTAAAATTGTGAACAAAATAATAGCCTAATAGGTCTATCTTCTAATGTATTTTTTCTATTAGCCAGATAATACAATCTAGTGCAACTCAAACATTACATATTGGATGAAACACGGTGTTTCCTTAAAAGGTGTTGAAACGATGTATTCAAAGCAACTTTCAGACAATAATTTTTTGCACATTTCACAACCGTGTTTGTGAGGAAAAAGTGATCTACATCACTTGGAAGCAGGAATTAAGCGCATGCTCTCAAACAGTATGATATGAAATAAAAAAGGTGGACACTATTGTCTAAAAATAAGAAAATATAAGGAAAAAGATATCACAAAATCTTTTTGACTTTATAAGATTTATTAAATGTACAAGTGAGTTACAAGCCTGTTGTTCAGGAGTCAGTTCCTGCTGTAGCTGGGATCTAAGATCCTGCATTTTCAAAAAACATAATCAGCATCATGTTCAGCGCACACCTAAATTCTCCTAAAGGGAAAGTCTAGCCAAAAAAACATCACAAAGGCCAGCTTCCAATCTCACACGATTATATAAAAATTTCAGCACCAAATAGAACAGGAAGATAACCATCTTACAAGATCGGAAGCGCTCTGCATCAGCAGCCATCTCACACCACCAAGCATGGTGGCCTCATGCGCTTGCCGACACAAGCAACCAAAAAAAGCAGCATCCGCTAATGCAAACCGGCACACGAACGCACCACCAAACGCGAACACGGAAGACGAGTCACTCACCACACGGGATCGCAGCCTCAAGACCGCAGTGAGGCCCCGGAAGAACGCCATGGCCAGAGCGCGTAGCTACTGCAGCTGAGTAGAACACAAACATGCGATTTTTATCAGACTTGACAGCTCCACCAAATCAATCAAAAATAAATTGTTAAAAAATAGACAGTCGCATTGACCGCTAATCTCGTCCCGAGTCGAGAAATCATGTAAAAAAATCACCACCAAGCTAGAACGGATCCCAAATTGACCAGGAAAAAAGAACAAAAAAATCACGAAAAATCTCATGATTCCTAGAAATCACACCCGAAAAACGAGACAAAATCACAATCATGAGTTGTCGCGGCGCACTAAATTGATCGGAACAAAGGGAGATTTAAATGTCCAGCGATGCGAAGGATTGAGAGGGTGAAGCGGCGGGTCGTCTCCTCGTGGGCGTGGATGGAGCGACCGCTGGACTCCTGAACAGCGCGAAATCGACCGGCGAAGCGGTGGCTCGTCTCCTCGCGGGCGTGTGATGGACCGAAAGCGGCGCCTTGACTCCTCGTGGGCGCGCAATGGACTGGCTGGTGGTTTCGAGCGATGGGGAATGAAATAGAAAAGTGTTATGCCGCTTGGCTACCGAGCATCTCGGAGCGTGAGGTTCAGATGGATGAATACCAAAAAAATGGTATAGAGGAAGAACAGAGAAAGGGGGACAGCAGAAGAAGGAAGAAGGCAAAAAGGAAATTATATGAATCTCATATTTTTCTCTGCTTGATACCATCCGTCTCCCCCTCTTTAATAGTACTCCTATCTGCCTCTTACATATGAGACCCCCCATCTCAAGGATCCATAGGTGTTACATTACCACCCTCACAAGAACTTGCTTGTCCCCAAGCAACAGAATTACCAGAATTGCAAGTCAGGCTGGTTCTGAGTGTGTCACATAAAACACACCGTAGGACTCCGAAGTTGCTTGCAGTCTCACATGGATAGTTGCAATAAGATGGTAACAAAGACCAAAGTGAGGACACATAACCTTCTACTCTCTTGGCGGAGAAAAGATTATCGTCCTTTTAAAGCTTAGGAATGCTCTTCTCTACGGCTCTAACAATGCCCAGAATCTCTCTCAAGAAAAAATTGTAAACTGACACCTGTTGGAATAAGTCTTGTGTGCGTGGTTGTTTTGTTTGTTGGCATGCGTATGGTAATTAGCAGGTAGCTTGTAGGTGCATGCAGTAGTACTTGGTCTTTGATCCGGGCTTGTAGGTGCGTACATGCAATACTCAGTCAAGCCGTTCTGTGGTGGAACGGGTAACTCGCCAGACGTGTGCGTGCGGAGGGAGGCTAGAGACGTACGTCCTATTCACCTATAAATACCTGTGTACTCATGGTTTGTTTCCTCAGCGAGAGCGATTCTCAGCAATAAACAAAGAAGCTAGTTGTGTTTGGTGTCCAAGCATTTTGTTCTCACGTGTACTTGTGTTCTCTTATTGCTGTGTGTGTGCGTCCACAACCAGAGAGAGAGAGGAAAGGCAAGAGTGCTTCTGTGTGTGTATTTGTGATAAATACACACAAAGAGTAAGAGAGAGGGAGCGATTCCCAACAATTGGTATCAGAGCCGGTTGGCGATCCTGAGGCGATGTCCGGCAACGGCGGCAAGGATGGAGGACTGTACACACCGCCCAGCAAGCGTACCGGTGACAAGGAGTCTTCATCAGGCAAAGCTATAGTGAGCAGTGGCTTCGGCAACTCGGCAACGGCGGCGACGGGGAGGCTCCCGTTCCCAGTGCTGACAAGGACGAACTATGCGGCGTGGGCGATGAGGATGAAGTACCTCCTGCGAACCAACGGCGTATGGGGCGCTGTTGATCCTGAGAAGGCGTCCGAGGGCGTCGATGAGAGCAAGGACCACCGGCCTTGACGATCATCTCGCAATGATCGACGACGAGACGCCATCGCGAAGTTGCGGAGAAGGAGATCGCTGCGTCGATGTGTGGAATGCGCCACGCTCTATGCATGTGGGCGTTGAGCGTGTTCGGGAGGCGAGGATCCGATCCTTGCGCCGGATTTTGATAACCTTAAGATGAGTGATGCACGAGTCCGTGGATGATTTCGCGGCGAAGTTTACGACGCTCGTTGGACGCATCCGGGAACTTGGAGATGCGATGGAAGAGAAGTACGTCGTGAAGAAGTTGCTGCGAGCTGTCTCCGACAAGTTCATAAGTGTTGCTTCATCGTTATCGCTATTCGGTGACATCAACAAGATGGCCATGGAGGAGGTTATTGGGTCACTGAAGGCACATGAGGAACTGCTCAAGGGGCGCGAGGCCCGAACGGAAGAGCAACTTCTCATGATAAGAGGACATGACTCGTTGCGAGGACGAGGTCGTGGCCATGGTCGCGGTCGTGGACGTGGACGTGGTGAAGGTTGGGATAAATCCAAGGTACGATGCTACAACTGTCAAGATTATGGACATTTTGCTTGGGAGTGTCCTAAGAAAGAAAAGGAAGAGAAGGCCATGTTTGTTCAAGGCTACGCTGATGTGAGCCAACGTTGCTGTGAGTAGAAGTGCGCACGTTTGCATGTTTATTTGGTTTATTAGCATGTAGGAAAATAAGTACGTATATGGTAGTCCTTGCAAAATTGTTTAGGATCCATATGAGATTAGAAGATGCGCACACAAGGCTTAGGGGGAGTATGTTGGAATAAGTCTTGTGTGCGTGGTTGTTTTGTTTGTTGGCATGCGTATGGTAATTAGCAGGTAGCTTGTAGGTGCATGCAGTAGTACTTGGTCTTTGATCCGGGCTTGTAGGTGCGTACATGCAATACTCAGTCAAGCCGTTCTGTGGTGGAACGGGTAACTCGCCAGACGTGTGCGTAACGGCCGGAGGCTAGAGACGTACGTCCTATTCACCTATAAATACCTGTGTACTCATGGTTTGTTTCCTCAGCGAGAGCGATTCTCAGCAATAAACAAAGAAGCTAGTTGTGTTTGGTGTCCAAGCATTTTGTTCTCACGTGTACTTGTGTTCTCTTATTGCTGTGTGTGTGCGTCCACAACCAGAGAGAGAGAGGAAAGGCAAGAGTGCTTCTGTGTGTGTATTTGTGATAAATACACACAAAGAGTAAGAGAGAGGGAGCGATTCCCAACAACACCAACAATGTGCTTTTCTCAAACAGGGAGAATCCATTCATTTTCATCACATATTGACTGAATATGCAGAATTTCAAGGACATTCTTTGGCCCCATCGCAACAACTGCTGAACCAAGACATGCAGAGCTGCTTCTGGAAAGAAAAGTTGACATCGAACAAGTTTTGCATATCTACCAAGTTCTTAAGCGCTTTCAGACAGTAGATGAGATGAAGATTCTCCTGACTTGTCAAAATTGGTTGATAGACACAAAGTGCTTCCATTTGAATCATGCAACCTTGAATCTGCAAAGAATGATTCCATCATGTTTACTCTAAACAGTACATCTTTAATCACATCTATCTGAATTTGGAGGTATGACTGCTTTATATGAAATTCTAGCCCGCTTTGCTGCAAGTGCATCACCGAGGCTGACACTCCACCTCGGCCATAATCATCATCCCAAAATATAACAGTCGCCTCTTTCCACTGATGATAATCGACATTGCTAGCAACATCATGCATTTGGAAATAGTGGCCTGGAATACTCCTTAAAAACTAAGGATACTCTGATGCAAAAAGAGTTGGATCAGTTGCCGCAAATGATAAAAGCGGAACATGTAGCTCATTAACAACTTGTGAGATGACATGGCCTATTCCAGAGGATTGTGAACGCATCAAATCAAACGCAGTTTCAAAATTAAATTGCTGACCACCTGGATCCCAATGCCTTTTAAGAGGAACTATCCTTGCTGCCTGAATTAGGTTAGTTGGATTCACATGATTACCTTCTTGGAACGGAGTTACCTTTCTCGTGGTGTCAAACCCAATAGGAATTGCACTGGCCCCCTTTACAATGAAATGGAATATGACTTGTTGCTCTGTCTGAATATTAACATAATATTCTTTAGTAACATCAACTTCCGAAGGATCTTCCTTGATTTGCATTTTGGGCGAAATCATTTGAGAGTTTCCAGGGCTAAAAGCGCTTCTGCTCCATGGCGGCATTTCACAAACACCATCTAATCTGTGCGTTACTCCATGGAAGACAAATTCATCATTGTCACCATTCCTCTCATGGCCAGCACTCACTCTATTGAAAGAGGAGTAGAAATCCTCACCCTTAGAATCACAACCATGTATGTGGCGGCCAGAGTGGCAGAGTGAAGCAACCCATGTACCTTTATACTTGGTGATACCACCATGTCAACTAGCTCCTCTTCACTGGTATTGATGAATGTTTCGTTTGCTTCTCCCATACCAAACTTCAGGAACAGAGACAAGCCACCAACATGGGTAAGCACCTCACTATTGACCTCCTGGACAAATGGCTCCTCCAACAGTTCATCATCTGATGAAGTTTCTGAAATTGATTGGCGATGAGGTGTACTGGTATTCTTTCTATCCTTAACAATTTCATCAACCTTGAGTTCCTGACCATCAGATGACTTCGTCGTGCTTGCTGATGACGGAGTGAAGCAGGACGACGGGGCAGAAGCAATAGTTGCTAGAGGCGGAGCGGTGGTGATGTTGAAGAGTGGCGCAAAGGTGGCCCCAAACCCTAGAGCTAGTGCGGAAGTCGAAGTAGTGGAGGTAGTCGATGCGGCGGTCAATCGTGCCACAGCTTGGGCTGTGGCATCCATCTGCTTGGCCAATAGCTGCTGGTACTTCACTCGCTGCTCCACTGTCTTGGCGGTAATCTCCATCCGATCCATCAATTGTTGCTGGTTGGTGTCTATGGATTCAATGCTCGCCCGCAACAGATCAAGCCTCTCCCATAGGTCTTCCAACTGCTCTTCCGATCGGCTCGAGGCTGGGATGGTGGATGGAGCGGAGGAGCTAGACCTACGGCTGGAGATCTCATCCATCGGTGAGGTTGAAGTCGTGCTGATCCTCCAGCCCCCCTTTGGCGTCGATGAGACTCGGCTCCGCGCTGGGTGGCTGGAGAAGGGCGAAGACCCGGTAGATCCCGCGGCTGCGGAAGACCCGAACACGAAGAAGGTCGCCATGCCGGGGTCGAGGTTGCAGCCGCGTTGGTGGTGGTTGAACGGGAAGGACGCGGTACGGGGATGTCGCAGCGAAGTCGATGGCAGCGGAGGCGAGAACCGGGGAGGTGACGTGGAGGCGGGGAAGACCGGGAGGGCGGATGGAGACGGGGAGGGGTGCAGCGGCGCGGAGGAGAGGCGGGAGGACGGCGCCAAGGCGAAGCGCGAGGAAGACGCCGAGTTCTCCATCAACGATGGCAACGGATGGCTCTTCCACCGACTTCACCGAGTTCACGCCGGGTTCACCAGATAGAATCGGGACCGATACTAGCTCTGATACCAATTTTTATGCCCCTTGGCTACCGAGCATCTCGGGGCGTTAGGTTCAGATGGATGAATACCAGAAAAAGGGTATATAGGAAGAACAGAGAAAGAGGGAGAGCAGAAGAACGAAGAAGGAAGAAGGAAGAAGGCGAAAAGGAAATTGTATTAATCTCATATTTTTCTCTGCTTGATACCATCCGTCTCCCCCTCTTTAATAGTACTCCTATCTACCTCTTACATGTGGGACCCCCCATCTCAAGGATCCATAGGTGTTACCAAAAGGGAGAGAGAATTATGAGATTCTTCTCTATCCCTAAAACCTAAAAATAGAGAAGACGATAGGATCTTATTGGAGATTGTTTTGTGCTACTGTAGCATACGGATTCTTTAAATTTTTGGATAGAAAACGAGAATATAGGGGCTGTTTGGTTGCCTTCTCTCGCGAGTCTGGCCCGTTCGACTCAGCCAGGCTGATGGGATACGAGATGCATATATGTTGAGACGATGTTTGGTTGAGTATTTCGTAGGCATGCATTTTAAAATTTAAATATTTTAAATTTTATATAGCAAGTGTGGTCTAATTTTGTTCGAAAAAAGTTAGAAACCCATTTTTAAAATCGATTCGGTTATCGGAGATGCTAATCAAAAGATATAAACAAAAAAGAAAAAAGAAAACTTTTACATACCCACGTGGCACCGCATGCATGGTTTACTATTGTGGCTGACAATGACCCTTGCGCAGAACACGAGGCTGCATCCAGAGATATGCCCATTTTCTACGTATCTCCAGAGCCAGACTGTATGGAGAATCTTGCATCTAGAGAGCCAGGCTCAAAACTAATGCAGGCAACCAAACACGAGAAACAATACAATATTTTATATTTGTAGATGCAAATTTTTGTGTATACAGACAACCAAACAGTCCCATAAACCACCGTTGGAGATGGGATGGCTAGCAGTCCAAGTGTCCAACTAGCACGCACACTCTGCTAGAAGCGCCTCCTTGCTTCTTCTCCTTTTTTTTTCTTCTTATGTTGAAAGACCCTCCACAGTCCAGAAACAACGGCGAAACGAAAGTTACGAAACGAACATATTCGAGAAGTTCCATGGCCTCCACTGCTCCCACAAGCGTGTGCCCCATCGCGCCGAGGCTCGCGGTCGCCACCGCCTCCCTCTCGGGACGCTCGTCGTCGACGGCCTATCGGGTGGTGCGGTCCTGGCCGGGCGCGAGGAGGGGGAGGCGGAGGAGGTGGCCAGGGCCGAGGGCGAGGTGCGCCGGCCAGTCCGTCCTGAAGCTCGATTCGGGGAGCGCCGAGGAGGACCGGCCGCCGCGCCCGCCGTTCGACCTCAACCTCGCCGTCGTGCTCGCCGGGTTCGCGTTCGAGGCCTACACCAGCCCACCCGTGAGCCCCTGGCTCCCCTCCTCATCCTTGAACTGCTCTAATCCAGCACTGCTGCACACTCATATAGGGTACAATCGTTCTTCGTATTTTGCAGGCAGATGTGGGCTGGCGCGAGACCGATGCGGCTGAATGTCAGACGGTGTTTCTATCTGAGTAAGTTGTGGGCTTATCCTTCCTTTTAGAGCTTCAATTGTGTTTTTAAATTGTGCTGTAAGTATTTGTGGTCGCTGTGGTGCTAAACAAGGATATTGAAATGCTGAAAACATTGCCATAGCTACCAATGTAAATATTGTGAATGGTACTGCGATTATTGCAATGCAGTGTATTTCTCCGTGAAGTATATGATGGCCAACTGGTTGTGAGGCTGAAGAAAGGCGTCAATCTTCCTGCAATGGATCCATGGGTATGATGATGCATATGCTACTGAGTAGTCATTATCTGTTGTCTCGATGCTATTTGCTGCATCTATTATTTGTCTCCTCGATGCATCATTTTTTTTTGCGGAGAATATGAAATAATTAATGAATAAACAGACATCTTATCTTATCAAATGAGTAAGCAAAATCGAGCTAAGACTTACGAAGAATATATCATTAATACCATTTAAGTTCTTCCCATTGGCCTTGGAGAAGTACATGAATTTTTTGCAGGCCTATGTGCATCAAGTAATGCTTTTATTTGAACTCGTCTGAAAACTTTGTTCCTTCTCATGATACTTAGGTTTATATGATCAAAACACCCCATGATTCAGCATGTATGTTACAATCTAGAATCTAGTTGTCTAGGATATTTGGGACAATTGGCTGATTGTATTATCAGTTTTAATAGTCTTCCAGAATTTTGAAAGCTGTCCATTTCTTTAACGGAGTAGTAGTTTGCACATTTTAACTACTGTTACTTGAAACCCTCTTCTATTAACAACTTCCATCTAATCCCTTCCATTGCAGGGTACAAGTGATCCTTATGTAGTTCTGCAACTGAATGGTCAAACTGCAAAGAGCAATATTAAATGGGCGTGAGTAACTATTCCCTTTTCCGTGTATGCTGGGGCCTGGGAGTGCTGCTCTAGACAAGAATCTCCTCTCTACATTAAAACAATATATGCAATAGATACTACTGCCTTGTTCTTGCATTTTGGAATATTTTGGCGACTAATGGGTTACTTCCTTGATAATAATATTTGATACGCTTGAAGATTGTTATTTTTTCCATCATTGCTGCAGATTGTGATTTCAGTAATTGATCAACGTAGGACGAAGGAGCCAACATGGAATGAAGATTATGCATTTAACATTAGGAAATCTCAAGAAAATCTACTGCAGGTATGGACAAGCTATAGTTTTCACGGTCTTAGAACTTAAGTCTTAAGGTGTATCATTCTACATTATGTTCCTTGTTAACCCATTGGCCTCAGCCTTATTAATCAACGACTGTATCAGCAAATTAACTTCAGGAGACTGATAATTTGATTATTAGACATGTTTTGTTGTTCTTAGAATTCTGCATCTTGGAAGTGGCTGTGGGCCTATGGCTAATCCAGAATTGATCTTTAGGAGTGAGCCAGTGAGGTTGCTATTGTAAGTAAACCATGACAGGAGCTTGGCACATCAACCTCCCGTAAAGTTTAAGCTGAATCTGCAATCTTATCACCAGATATCGTAACAATTTTTTGACAAATAAGAGATCTTAAACAATTGAAATACACATCTACGGCTCTCCATTTTGAGGCTAGTTCAGAATATACAGTATCAGAAGACTAGAGTACATGGTGCAAATTCTTATTCAACAATAAGTCCATAAGAAAACTATGCATTTCATCTTAACAAGTGATTGTAAACATAACATTCAATTTTATGATCTTTAATTTTCCTTTTTTATCATCTACTTTGTTACATCTTGGTAGTTCCACAAATGATCTTTGTGCCTTTTGGCATCTGGTACCATTTTTCTCAATAGGTTGCAGCTTGGGATGCAAACCTTGTTACACCACACAAACGCATGGGAAATGCTGGATTGTACCTCGAATCACTTTGCGATGGTAACTCTCTGTGTTGACCAAAAAAGTGACAATATCTGTCATTTTCTTTTGTTATAACAAGGGTTTTAAAACCCATTTTCGTTTGGGGCCATGGATGCTGGTTTCTTTCTCATTCTTGGTGGGAACTTGTCCGTACAGAACCTGATAAATTTCCGTCTACGAACAATGTTAAATATGATGACTCAAATCTAGTTTTTTGGGATTTAGAAATGTGTGCTAGATGAATCCTAATAGTATTATGATTCCTACTTTCTTTCAGAGTAGGATTCCTACTTGCTTTGGAGGAGGATTAAGGGGGTTATATAAACCCATGGGGTGATCATAGAGAACCCAAGCAACCAACAAGTCACAAATCAACTCATCAAAAGTAAGATGTGCACGAAAGAATTAGAGGCTAGTTTATTCTTTAGTACTAGATCCTTGTATAGGGCAACGATCTGAGAGTCCTAATAGGATCGAGAGGTTGTGAGAGAGAAACTATCCCTTGTACTCTTTTGAGATTATGCTTAAAAAATTTGCGGTCGGTTTCACCAAATTTTTCTCTCGTCATGGTTGCTTCAACGCCGTTCTTTTGGTCTTTCAATGAGATTCATCTTCTTCGTTCTTGAGACTGTGCACACTCGTGCCATATCTCACAAAAATCTAATCTGATCTGGGAGTTGCTGCGCATAAAAAAAGGTATCAGAGAGTAATAAGTGGTATCAGAGCCAAGGCCGGATTAATTAGATTTGTAAGAAGGTTGGTAAAGCATCAGGTGTCACAAAATCAAGACTGATGTCAATGATGTGAAATCAAGTAGAGAAATTTAACGGTGGAGAAAATTTTAGCATGTGGCAATTTGTGCTGAAGGATGTCCTTGTTCAGAAAGAGTTAATCATTGCTCTTGAAGGGAACAAACCGGAAAATATGTCTGCTGAAGATTGAAAGGTGATGGAGTGGAAGACTGTTAGTACGGTCTGTCTATCTCTTCGATGAGGTAAAGTACTCGGTGATAAAGGATCGAATTCCTGGAAGAAATTATGGAAGGACTTACAAGAATTGTACATGGCAAAGTCGTTGACAAACCGGTGAATGCTGAAGCGACAACTGTATAAGTTGCACAAGGAGGAATGTACACAGTTCGTTGACAATCTCAATGTCTTTAACAAGCTTATCACAGCTGACTAGTGTGGATGAGACAATTGAGGAGAACGACAAGATTGTCATATTGGCATCATTTCTACCACTATCTTGGGAGCAATTGATGATAAATATTCTCGTCGAGAAAAACATACTCAACTTCAATGAGGCAGTTGCAATCTATTCGTGCTATATCTCACAAAACTCTATCTCACAAAACTCTGATCCGATCCGAGGATTGTTGCACATAAGGAGTATCAGAGAGTAACAAACAACAACAACAAAAAGATTTAGAATAAGCTTGACTAAGTAAAAAAAGGCTAACTTGCCAATTCCACCATTTGAGAATGTCCAAGATAAAACATGCCATCTGTACTGGGGTTTCTGATTTCAGATACTGTTACTATTGTTATTTTTTATTTGAACTGTAGTGAGTTACATGTTGCTCACATGCATGTAATCTTGCTGATCTAAAACACTGTATGCACCTTGTAGAAAATCATACATTCACTAGTTTATCAGTTATGGTAATTTGACAGATTAAAACAAAATATTATCAGTAGGATGGTCACTTTCTAGTGTGCACATTTTTCGATTTTCATTGTGAGAATTCATGTAAAAACATTACTTTTAGTGCAATAAGGCAGTATCTTCTCTGAGAATCTTAATATGAATTCATTTGTAAGACTCACTCTTGGGACAACCTTATAATGCCCTTCCCTTTCTAGGAAATAAACATGATGTTACTGTTGAATTAGAAGGCCTTGGTGGTGGTGGGACTATTGATTTGGAGGTAACATCCTTACCGTTTTTTTTTCTGGTTATTGCAGTACTACTCTACTGAAGGTGCATGCTATAGCGAACTGATCCTTGCCTCCTAGAGGGATAGGAAGTTAGCAAAATCGTCTCTTACCTTTTCTTTTTTATCCTTCTCTATCGGTTCTTATAAAAGCAACACCAGCAGACCAATTTGCACAGTTATCTAGCAAAAACTTTTTTGCACACACTAAAAGGAAAAGAGACTCTTTAGGGGGTGCTTGGATTAGGGGTATTTCATTGGAATGTTTTAGGATTTAGTTCAAATTTGAACTAAATCCCAAAACCTCCCAAGAAATTACCACTCATCCAAGCAGGGCCTTACTAGTCGTAGATAGAAACACCATGTAATATACAGTTAACAGATTACTATATTCATTATGCATTGCTGCTGTTCTTCTAGCACAAACAGGTATGATTGTATATGGACAGCCTAGCTATTATGTTGTGTCAATATCAGCAGTTTAGTTCTTGCACTATGCTGTAGAGTTTATTTTGTTCTAATGGTTTATCTAAATCATTAGTATAACATATCAGGTCAAATACAAGAGTTATGATGACATTGAACGTGAGAAACAGTGGTGGAGAATACCTTTTGTGTCTGACTTTCTTGTGAAGAGCAGCCTAGGATCTGCTCTTAGAATGGTCCTTGGATCCGAAAGTATAAATGCGAGTCAGTTTGTGCAATCTGCATTTGGGCAACTAAGTTCTTTCACTTACACGTACTTTCCAAAGTCATCGTCTTTGGATAATGGAGCTGAGGTCTGTAAAAGGGCTGAAGAATCCCTGGATAACTCGATTGGATCAAATGAACTTCAACAGCAGAAGACTGCTTCAAAAGCTTCTGGGGATAGTTCAGATTCTCACAGTGAAGCTGAATCTACTGCTGCAGTTGCTAACAGTGAAGGAAACGCTTCATCCGATATGAAAGAATCAGATGAGTACTTCTGGAGTGCTTTCACCAACGTGCTCAACCAAAATGTTCTCCAAAATTTTGGATTTTCTCTTCCTGAGGTTAAGCAATTGGATGGATCTGACATATTAAGTTCACTTGGTTTGAAATCACGTGAAATTGCTGAACAGGAATATTTAGAATCTGGACTGGCAACAGCTGATACATCAACCAGTGATGGCAGTGAAACAACTGCTGAAGATGCAGTCACTGTTGACAATGAAGATGGTACAATGCCAATTAATGAGGAGGTGCAGGCTTCCTTTCCAGATATTAAAACAGTATCTCGAGATGTACTGTCTCAAACAGAGAACATACTAGGAGCTTTGGTGATCCTTTCTAAAAACTTCTCACCACAAGACAATGAGTCAGAAAATACGGATGAAGCAAACAAGAAAGATGATTTGATCAGAGAAGAACAAGGTGCTGCAGATTCCATTATTAAGGATGATGCTGTTGCAGCTACCAAAGTGTCCATTGATGCACAAAAAGCAGAAGATATGCGGCGACTGTTTGTGAGTGCAGAGACTGCCATGGAGGCATGGGCTATGCTTTCCAATTCACTGGGGCGTAACAGTTTTATAAAATCAGATTTTGAGAAGATATGTTTTCTCGACAATGTTTCGACGGACACACAGGTGAGTTGTTGCTGTGCTATCAATGAGTTTTGCTGTCTCCTTGCCCTTGTACTGTGTGGCCTATATTAACATATCCCTGCAGGTTGCCATTTGGCGTGATTCTTCACGAAGAAGGCTGATTGTTGCCTTTCGAGGAACTGAGCAAGTATGCAATAACATGAAGGCCTCGCTTGTGCTCTGAATATAAAATTGACTAATCACTTTGTCATATCTCCCATCTTATTAACCTTGCTTTCTGTATGTACTTTCAGTCAAGGTGGAAGGATTTGCGAACTGACTTAATGCTTGTACCTGCTGGGTAAGACTCAATACACCACATTTCCCCCCTTCCATTGATTTCCTAGGTGTCCATTTTCAATTAGTAGCAGCATTGCAACGTATGTTGCTTTATTGTATTTTTACTTAGCACATCATATTTTCAAGTTGACTGCAGACTAAACCCTGAGAGGTTGAGTGGTGACTTCAAACAAGAAGTTCAAGTTAGTTATCTATTCTCTTCATTCACTTGTTTATGTATTTCTTGTCACTTTATGCTAACTGACTTGTCATATTTTGTTTTAGGTTCATAGTGGATTCTTAAGTGCATATGACTCTGTTAGGAATAGGATCATGGCTCTCATCAAATATGCCATAGGATATATGTAAGTATTTTGTAATGAAACAGGTGAAAACTAAACTGGCAATTTGTCCAATATGAAGCAGGAAAAAAAATTCAAGTTCAACCTTTTATAGCATATTCTTGCTGTTTATATAGAATTGTTGGCTGCTATCACATTGAAAACTATTGCTGATAAAAACCCTTTTGACTCGAAACTTTAATGCTTCTCTTTCTCTCAAGCTATATTCATAAAACATCTCATTTGTCCACTGCAGGTATGAAGAAGATGCAGAAACGATATCTAAGTGGCATATCTATGTAACTGGACATAGTTTAGGTGGAGCACTAGCAACCCTTCTCGCTCTTGAACTTTCATCAAGTCAAATGGCCAAGTAAAAGTTCTGCACTTGATCTTGATCCGTGACGTTCTCATTTAATATTGAAAGAAGTGCAGTTAAGCAAGATCAGATGAACTTGGCTAAAGTGCTTTGACCCAGTTTTAACTGTCCTGCCCTAGCAATACAAAATGTTCACCTTTGTAATAAAGAAGAAATCATCGTCAGGATACTCTTTCATTTAGTAAAAGTAGTGGTGCTTAATAGAATTGAAAGAGCACAATTAATGTTTAGCTTCCAATTTATGTATGGTTGTGTTATAAAACTGTTTACATAGCACACCAGATATGTATGTATACCTCCTCTCCTGCAGCTGGCAAACATTTTTCTAATGACTTCCTGTTTTCCTACACCATTTTCTACGATTATGTGCTCATATTTTTTTTGTGTCACCTTGTATAGGAATGGTGCCATATTTGTAACAATGTACAACTTTGGTTCTCCTAGGGTCGGAAATAGAAGGTTTGCTGAAGTCTACAATGCGGTAACTATAAGATCATTACTAAATACGAAGAGGTTACATTTCTGCTTTGATGAATTGAATTTGAATTGCAATACTTGTTTAATGCATCTGAAAAGTAAAATGTCTTTTTATTCATAATAAAATATTATATTTTAAATGATTTTATTTTATTAATTTTTTCTTTTGGAAGATCCACCCTATCTATTTTGGCTGTTCTTTTTCTCCATTTGTGAGTAATGAAAATTAATAGGGTTCGGATCATTTAGTAACAATCCCGGTCATATTGTTTTGAAGTTGTGGAAATGAATGTGAATATTGAGGAAAGAAACAATAGTAGGTTCATCCAAGCATGTGGGCGAGTACACAGGAGATTATGAAAAAAAGACGAACAAAACAGTGTTAAACCTTGTTTGCATGGAGGGGGAGAGAAGGTAAGTTCACTACATGGTAAGATCTTTTGTGTACCCATCTACATGGGTGAAGCATGATTGCTTTGATCTTTTGTGTATCCGCCTATATGGGTGAAGCTTGATTGCCTTGAATCATGTGTAATTATATCATTATATGGATTGAGTCGATAATGCAAATATTGTTTCTCACAATTGAACAAGAAAATTAAAATCAATCACAACCTGTTTTTTATAACAATTTTAATTTTGGGCTAATATATGCAGAGAGTAAAAGACAGCTGGAGAGTTGTCAATCACCGAGATATCATTCCAACAGTACCACGTCTTATGGGCTATTGCCATGTGGAAGCACCAGTTTATCTTAAATTTGGAAATCTAAAAGATGCACTGGTGAATTATTTTTAGTCCTACTTCAATCCACTTTTGTTCTAATAGCAATATTAGTTAGGTCCTGTCAGCATTCCCTGTTTTTATCCTTCAGATCTTCAAGTTCTCACCTGAAACTTAATACTCTATTTGTATTCTGAGACAGGTAAACAAGGAAATTTTAGATGAGGAAGACCAAGGTGATATGATAGGGGAGTGCACCCCTGATGTTCTTGTTAGTGAATTTGTGAGTCTCTTTGGCTCCTTCCCTTAGCAACATCTCCCGCTGATTGCCAACTAAAAATTGATATTTACTCTTACCTGTGTGGGCAATTCCATCCTGTCTGTTGTGACAAGATGAGGATTCTGGTTTTCTAGCTGTATAAACAACACCATGTTATTTTAAGCTCGAAATATTTTCATCAACCGGTTTGTTCCAAACATATTTTTTTAGAAAAATGAAAGAGGGCAGATGGTGCATGAATAAACAAAAATGATATTGCTGAACTTGTATTTGACAAGCTGGGCATATTAATTACCTGCAGATGAAAGGAGAGAAGCAACTTGTGGAAAAACTACTTCAGACGGAAATAAATCTACTCCGCTCAATCAGGGATGGTTCAGCTCTTATGCAGCACATGGAAGACTTCTATTACGTCACCCTTCTAGAGGTTTCTTACCTTGTCTAGTTTTGCCTTATGCTTAATAACTCTTTCTGCTTTTTTTTGGTTCACATGTTATGTCAAAGAGGCTCCAGGAGAAGATAGCTAAATAACAGAAACAATTAATTTGATGCAGAGTGTGAGATCAAGGTACCAAGTAGCTGACAATGCAAATGAGGAATGCCGTCAATTGACTGCGTGATCTTAGAAAAATTGTGTGCTTGAAGTCCCAAGCCCTGATTCATACAGGAAGGGACAGTGTATGAAGGTACCATCATGTGTGTTAAGCCATATTCTTCTCTATCAAAGCATGCGCATTTAAACGTCTTATGACTATATTGTTGATGTTATTTTTGTTAGTATCTTAGTTGCATTATATAAGAGATTGCTAATGACTTTATATAGAGATTGCTAGCCTTGTATAGATATTTTCTTATATAGGATTTCCTTCTGTATCCTCATGTACATGTACGTATATTGGTCCATTGACCTCATGTTCAATACAAGTGATATTCATAATATGGTATCAGAGCATAGGTTAGGGTTACCGGCGTTACACTTGCGTTTTTCTTTTCGGCGTCTTTTCTCGTCGCCTCTGGTTGCTTGACGCCATCCTCGCATTCGGTTGACCGCCTCCCGCTTCGTCGCCTCTGCTAGCTCGAGGCTGCTATCTTCGACCGAGGTCCTGCGAGCTTGCCCCGACCGACGCAGTTGCCTGTTTGCCCGCTTGCCTGAAGTCTTTGTCAGCCGTCCCTTGTTTCCCGCGCCTCCATAAGCGCTTTGGCCGATGACATCGCATGGCAGCCCGAGCCCGGTGTTGCTGCCTCGCCTCGAGCTGACTCGACGTTGCGCCCAAATTGCTCACCTTCTCTCCGACCGCAGCCGTAGCCGAACCTCCTCCTGGCCTCCTCGATGCCGGTGTAGGGTTGAGGATACGGCTAGAGCGGGGGTGAATAGACGTTTATAAAAAAATCTTCTCTTGCTAAACGAATACGGGCTAATCAACCCTATGTCAAAATCTAAACAATAAGCGGGAGCGAGTAACTAAGGTTCTGACAATGAAGGCCTAAATCGGTTCTGACAATGAAGGCCTAAATCTACTAGTCTCACTAAGTACAATAACTAATTATGTCTCTAAACAAAAATTGCTATACTAATCAAGCAGGCAAGAATAAGCAATTCTAAATACAATCAAGCAATTGAAAGAAATACAATAAAGTAAATGTTTGAAGGTAAAAGAGAGAAAAGACACGTACTTTTTTCCGTGATCTTCGAGACTTGTCGGTCTCACCTAATCCACGTTGAGGCAAGTCCAACTCTTTGGACCGGCTCCGCACTTGAGCGCCCGTCTTAATTTCACCCCTCCGGGTAGGCTTAACTTTAACCTTCACAAATTTTGCCAGAGCTTCTTACAACCTCCATTGAGAGCTCCCGTGTACAACGCTCCTATGTGGTCTAGGTGGCAGCAACCACTAAGAGTAATAAGTCGAGTCTCCCACTTGAGCTTCACCTAACGCAGCACATGTGCTTCGGTGACCATCTAAGTGCAACACATGCATTAGGATCCTCCTAAAGTGCAACACATGCACAAGAGGGTCAATTCCACTCCTAATTACTACACATGCAATTAGTCTCACTCTTAGCTCAAGAATCAACTCGAGGGAATATAACGCATGCAAACCATCTCCACAAACACACAAGAGCCAAGAACATATCAAAACCACAACAAGCACTAATGCCAGCCCCCAAGGCTCCTTTTATAGCCTCCCACGCGAAATCTAGCCGTTGGTAGTGGTGGTGGAGGGGGGGGGAGGGGGTGGTTAGGCAAAAACCAGCAAACCTGGCACTACCGCCAAAGTGCATAAGCTATCTCCTTTTTGCAACACATGCAAATTAATAGATTCATACAATATCCAAATAAACTCAAATGTTTGAGCCCTCTCGCTGCAACACATGCAAATCTTAGCTCCAAGCAAATCACAAATTAAACTCAAGTGCATGAGCTCTCTATTTGCAACACATGCAAATCTCTAGCTCTATGCAATCATTAAAACCCAAATTACTTGAGCTATCTCTTTTTGCAACACATGCAAAACTTAACTCTAAACAATACCAAAGTGCATGAGCTATCTCATTTTTTTTTACAACATATGCAAATCCATAACTCCATGCAAACACGAATTCAAATGAGATTTAGAAAGAAGCAAGCGCGCGTGCGTGCGTTGGAAATATAATGCACATTTTGAGGTTAATACAAAGGAGAAATTTATACTTTAACTTAATCTAAAGTATGCAATAAGACAATAAACAAGAATACAAGTGCATACCTTAGAGTTCCATTTTTCATCCAAATTATGAGACTACTAGAAAAAAGCTCAATAAACAGGTTAGTTCCAATAAAGATTAGATTTCTCATTAAACAATGATTAAATATTAATTTAAAACTAATCACCAAAATCAATGGAGCTTGAACTTACACCACTCAGCTCCACTATAGTCATCTTCTTCGTGTTCTGCGATATCTTCGTGGAACAATCTCTCGCTGTCCTTTCTTTCTCGCTCTAGCTCCTTCCAGCTTCAGACATACTCCGATGCTACCTGGGCTAGTGACCACTCTGATCGTCGGTCTCTTTCTTCTTATTGTGTTTTTCTCGGTGGTTTACTCATTACTTGAAAGACTAAGAAGCAGATAATGGTTTCTTGTTCGAGTGCTGAGGCTGAGTCATAAGCTATGGCTCTTTTGATAGCAAAAGTTTCTTGACTATGATGGCTACTTGAGAATTTTAGTGTTTCTGTTTCTACACCAACTCCTTTTTTATCTAACAGTACATGTGCCATTAGCATTGCTCAAGATCCAGTGAAGCATGAGCTCACCAAGCATATTGGTGTTAATGCTTTCTACATGCGATCACAAATACAGAATCACGTTGTGGCTCTTCAGTATGTGTCTGCAGAGCATTTTCTTCTATATCCTCATACACATGTATATATACTGGCCTATTAGTCTTATGTTTAATACAAATGCTATTCATAACAATTAAAACATTTGGATGCACATTTTACGTTCTTTTTCTATGTTTTGCTTTATAGTCCCCAATACCAGTTTAGTATGCTATGCTAAACATAAGAAGTCTGAATGTACATTAAACATCTTAGGATGGCTTCGTTATATTACATATGTAAAATAATAAGCATTACTTGCACCGATATTGAGTGATTATGTGTATATCATTCGCATTTTACTTGCAGCAGTTCTCCAAACACGACAAATGCATACTGCTTAGTCCTTAATGATTGGTATCTTTTGACCTGAGTTTTTTTTTCTTCCAAAAATAATTTGTTCTGGTTGTGGTGTTTGATGCTGCCTTTTGAGCTTTCATGGCTATTGGTGTTCAGCTTCCTTTTGACAGCGATACATCCATGGAGTATTGCAACCCAAAAAAAAAAAAAAAAAAACTGACCTAGCAGCAAAAAAATTAAATTAAAAACAAAAAATTAAAAAAAAAACTAAAAAAATAAAGAAAAATTTATCCAATAGTTCCCTAAAATTAGTATTAATAGTATTAATAGGTTTTTGATATCTGGGATGTTTTTTTTATAAAAAAAATGAATTTGGGAGATTTTTTGAGTAAATCCGAATGAATGTATATAATAGAAAAATGAAAAACGGGGCAATACAGTTAGCAATTCCTAATTTAATTGAGTTGTCAAATTATGTTATAAATTTTTGAAAAATTTTGTGAGGTTATGAGGTAATGCTAAGGATGTTGTAAAATTTTTAGATGATAATCAAGCCTATGTATTTTTTTTTTAAATTCTGACAGTGCTACTGTTTTTGTATATGCTCATCTGTTTTTGATTTTCTTGGGGTATTAAATGAAGTATAATATTTCTGAAAATTTTACTACATAATCATTGGGAACTGTTTATGGTACCATTAAAATTTGAGAGCATGATCAAGCTTGTAAAGTTCTATAAAAATCTGACAGCTTCTATGTTCCTTTTCATTAATTGTTGTTTTTATTTTTTAGAAGCACTAAATGAATTCAAAAATTGTTCAAATTTCTCTAAGGTGTTTTATAGATTTATTGGGATTTGTTCATATTTTCTGCAATTTTTCTAATTTTTCTTAAATCTTTCCAATTTTTCTTGAGTGTCCCTATTTTCGATGAAAATTGGTAAAAAAAAATTCAAAAACCAGCCTTTGATTGCCGATCTAGGTAGAAAATCGAATAAAACCTATTGAAAATCGGTCAAACTGGTCGGTTTTTCGTTTCCCCCCCCCCACCTTTTGACTTTGCAATTCGTTCATTTCTACCGATTTTCGACGAAAATTGGTACCGACGGGGTGACGATTGTCCAACTCGGTTCGGTAATGTAAACCTACATAGGAGTCCCTGCAAATCTATGGCAACACATTTCTCCTCCTGTGGTGGAAAGAGCCAATGCAGGAATCCATTACCAATCAGAAGTACTAGGTAAAATGTGCGGCGCACGCCGCACCGTATAAAATTTACTATGTTTTTTTTTTCTGAAAAAAGACTGCAGAAGGATCTAATTTTTTTTTTTGAAGCGACCTTAACGCTCTATACGTTCACCAGCTGTACACATATATCTGTTGATGAAAACAATTTTTTTTTTTTGGAAAAAACGGATAAAGGACCTGGACACATATTTCATTTGACGAATTTGGTTAACACCTTATTGTTACCTGACTAACCTCTTTTTGTCGAGCTTAATACTTTATGTGTTAACCGGGTAATAATATATGTTCCGAAAAATATTAGATATGTCAACCTTCTTTTATCAAGTTTAATATTCTATGCGTTCATCGAGTAATAATACATGTTTCGAAAAATATTAGGGATCGAGTTGGGAAAAAAAAATCTAGAGATTAGATATCGAGTTGAAAAAAAAATTCTAGAGATAGAGCTATACACATATTTCTGTTGGCGAAAATATTTGTTCCGAGAAAAACGGAGAAATGACCTGGACGTAAGTGCCGAGGACCTGTTTGCTATATTTTTGAACCTGATCGCTATCCTGAAATATTAGAAAACGAACCAGGACCTAAATGCAATCTAGAAACGTTTTTCTTACTCTCACAAAAAAATCGTAAAGAACCTTTTTGTAATTTATAGGAACTTATCTGTAATTCAAAGAAAAGGGAATTTTTTTTCGTAAATTGGTGTGGGGTGACGTGGAGGGGCTGGGGGCTCGGCAAAACTTTCAGGCATAATAGAGTACATATGATAAAACTCCAACTAATCAGGATTCAGGACAGCGATCAAAGGATTCACATCTGCACGAATTGCAGATGGACATGAATACACATAACTTCATTGCCGAGCATGAGCATGGCGATCCTCATCGTGTGCATCCTTCTGAATTGTGATTTGTCTGCCAACACGTTCAATCGTGACTTCTGTGGGATAGATTCATGTAATCTAACAAAAAGACATGGAATAATGCTCTTTTTGCTCGCAGGTGCTTTCAATCATACGTACAGAAGCTCACAGTTCTTAGTAAAAGGGCCACCCAACCCAATGCTAAACGTTTGCACACTGGCAGAGTGGCATGTGTGTAGATTCCAGGCGTATTTGTCCGTGAAAAACTAGGATACCACTAACACATGCCCTACGAGAGTAAGATTGTTCCACCAAAGAGCCATTTCGATGCAAACCTACACTGCGATAGGATTTTTTACCAGCACTGCTGTATGTAAATCACTCCTGTGAAGAAAAAGAAGAAAAATCCCAATCTACTCAACCCAGTCGTGTACAAAATGAAAGCCTGACATCTTGACTATCATAGTTAGAATGCTGATCAATAGATGTAACGGCAGCATATAAGTGCTCCTCAAGATGAAGAATCAACATTTCACTGATCCCCACAAAATACTGGATAGATGTGCCTCAGACATCAACTCAAGCTTCACTCTTTATTTGGGAGAAACTAGATAGCATAGTTGATCTTGAATTTGCTAACTCCACAATTAGTTCAAGTGCTGCATGAAACAAATATACAGTTAGATTAGATCAAAACATAGACTAAAAGAGGGGTGTGTTCCTGTTAGAAAGAATTGAACCTGTTTCAAAGGAAACTTGGGCAGTTCGTAGTTTTGGAAAAACCAATGCTCCAAAAACCGATAATGCTTTTGATCTCGCCTTTTGAACCTAAGGTGCAAAATTAAAGGATTAATAAATATTGTGGGTTTGCTAATTCTCAGTTGCCTGATTTTTTTTTTTTTATCTCCCAGTCACCTTAAATTGCATAAAACTAAAGCCTAAAATTGCAGTGCTAAGTAATGTGCAATTTTAGTACCACTCTGCTTCAATTTTTAGTTCTATTTGTTTTTGTATTTATAGGGTTTACTTAGGTTTACTTTATTTTTGTCTAGGTTAGAAATGTTTTCCATTTTTTTGTAAGTGTTTACCTAGGTTTACTTTATTTTTGTCTAGGTTAGAATTTTTTTATTTGTGTTTTTATATTTCGTAGAGATGAGGAATGCGTAAAACATAGTAGCAATCTGATACAAATTCTATGGCTCAAAAAAGTGAGTGAGATTGAAAAAAAATCAGGCAACTTACCAATAGATAACCCCTAAATATTGAAAGTGCGGGAATTATAGTACAACCTTTTTATTCGCTACCCAAATATGTAGCTCTATGACACCTCAGTTTCGGGCAGAAGCCTAACTGATTGATTTTCTTCATTGCTTTCAGATAAGAATGTGAAATGAGTTTACTGGCAAAAACGTGAAACCTGGCTAGAATTGTCACAAAAAGGAGAGCTTGACACGACCCTGAAAACAATTCCCCAAACTGGTCGGGTCACTAGCTCCCAATCCTGTCCACTAAACCCACGAATGCTAAACCAGTAGTAGTATACATGTTTCCAAAAGATAACAGATTTTACATTGAACTTACATGACTGCTAGTGTCGACACCGGTAGAAAACTCTGCAATAGTTGCATCTGATTCATGGCTATCATCTTCTTAACAAAGAAAAGATTTAATGTGAGCAAAGAGAACTAACCAGCACATTTCAGTACTAAAAATGGAAGAAAATAGAAATAGCGCACATGCTAATACCTGGGGTTGTAGCTGATCCTCGATACCTCAATTTTTGTTTAGTAATATCTTGCACACTGACAAGATTGTTGGGCTCAGAATTTTCTTGCAAACACCACTTTGATAGAGTAAAATGTGGGTTTGCCTCTGTAACATGATCAAAGAATAGCTCATGACTTGCACACGGAACTACCATTCTAAGTTCTATCTGTTTTCATAATAGACTTAGAGAAGGCAATAAGAAACCAAGATCTAGCTTCGAAAGAAAACAATGATGTTTGTAACAGCAGCATTGCATGTTAACTCAAAATCAAATAGTGCATGATTTACCTGATGATTGTAAGTCTGCAGAATCAACTACTTGCAGCTTAGTTGCTGCAGATTGCTCTTTATGATCATGCAGCGTACTCGAAACACGTGATGTACCCATCGAGTGACGAGCACTTGCAAGATCAAGCCACCCCTAGAAACAAGAGTATTCATACATGTTAAATTGTGAACTACGGCTGTACTAAAACAGGCAAACAGTTTCTTCAGTAAATCTGACTAAGACTGAACAGTAACGGAGTCTGCCATGCTCACTACATGAACAAGGCAGAAAAGGAGATCAGTTATTGAAAATTATCGAACTAATGCAAGAATCTGGATCCACATAAGTTCCAGGACACTACAGAATGGTAGTTGTCAATGCAACATGTATAGAAATTAAAAGAATAAGAGTAAGCTTCTGCTCCAGAACAGACTTAGGACCAGGTTCTAAGCAGGGATTTGGCTGTCTACTCTGAAGACCACAATTAAAAGAAGTACTTCTGTTTGACTGCCCACTTCTGTCTGTATCACTTCATTCAGAGTCAAACTGTTCCAGAGACCAAAAGCCAAGAGATCATAAAAACCTAGACTAGATATCATCAGTACTGGCCGGAGGATGGATGAGTGGTTGACAGAGGGCAGCGGCCGGGGTGCCCTACCTGGCGAAGAGCGGAGGAGAGGGAGTCCATGAGGAGGAGGTAGCCATCCACCGAGTCCATGAACCTCAGGACCTCTTCGTCGTCACGCCCAAGTCCTTCCTCCCCCGCCGCCGCATCGTCGTCGCCCTCTTCCACTCGAGGGACGTGTTCCATGCGCCGCAGCTCCTCCGTCGCCGCCGCCATCCGATCCGATCCTGCCCCGCCCAAGCCCCTCTCGGCTCGCGGCTTTGCGGCGTCGGCAAGGAGTGGTGGTGGTGGCCGCGAGACGGGTGGACGGGTGCGAACGAGCGAGTGGCGTGGGTCTGTCGGTCTGGTTCCTGGCTCGTGAGCAAGATTGAAATCGGTCGGACACAGACATTATTTATCTGTATCTGACCCATTTTTTTTTTTCCCGGATTCAAACTCAAGATATGAACAAACTAATACGAATTTAGAGTATTCGCGATACAAATATAAGACAAATACACTACTAATTCGGATCCAAAATAGATAAAATATACGAGTAGTGCACGTGTGTGTGTGTGTGTGTGTGTATATATATATATATATATATATATATATATATATATATATATATATATATATATATATATATATTAAACATGTACCATCATCACTTCACAGCAAGTACATGATATAAATCCTACACGAATTAAATTTTTATGAGCTAGGATAAGAACAATGTATATAAAACCTAGCAGGTTTAAGATGCGAAGGAATGACAATAATTTTCCTAATTATTTTCAAACAATAATCATTTCTACAGTGTTAGAAAGAAATAAAAGATCAATTTGAATTCGGTGCGTACATTCCATACTGCCTTTAGGTAGCAGCCTAGCCCAAAATAACATTTATCGTCCTAATCCAAAATGGATATCTGGATAGGATTTGGCTCGATATTCGGGTCCCGATCTTGATCTGGTAGATATCATATCTTCCGCATCTCATCCAGATCCGATCAGACACTAAAATATGTTTCTAAATCTGGCTCCAACTAGATTCAATTCCGAATCAAGTGAAAAATATTAAACACCTAACCCGTTTTCACCCCTACTTGTGAGCACTAGAACTATGGGGTGCAGCTGTGCCCATGATTTGCTACTCAACTCCAACTGGATTTACCCAAAACTAAGTCATCCATTCTCTCCTGTAGTGTAGACTACTAGGTCGAGTAGCGCGCGATGCCATACCGTGTGAAAAAATTTGTTTTTTTATTTTTTTTGCAGAAAACATAATTTCAATTTTATCGGTGGTGTTATTTGTAAAATTTGGCTGGCTATGAGCTATCGGTGAACTTGCTTAACCATAGGGTTCTTTGTTCAAAAAATTCGGTGGGCTTGTTTGCATTTTTTTAAAAAAAAATCGGCTAATTTTGCGTAATCACGGTTATTTTTTGGTAAAAAAATGGTAGAAGGATTTATTCGTATTTGGTTGACGTGGCGGGGAAAAAAATGGGCTGAATTTTAGTTTGGGAAAAATGTAATTTCGGTTTTCTCAGTTGTGTTTTTTTTTTTTGTAAAAATTGGTTGGCTATGAGCTATCGTCGAATTTGCGTAACTACGGAGTTGATTGGTTAAAAAATCCAGCGGAGGACTTGTTCGTGTTTTTTTTTTAAATCGACTAATTTTGCATGGGCTGAATTTTTGTTCAGAAAGAACGTAATTTCGGTTTTTTCTTCAGTGTTTTTTTGTAAAAATTGGCTTGCTATGAACCATCGACGAATTTGCGTAACCATGGGGTTCATTGATTGGGAAAAAAGGATTATTCGTAATTTCGGTTGCGGTGACGTGCGGGAAAAATTGGGCCAAATTTTGGTTTAGAAAAAAACGTAATTTCAGTTTTCTCGGTGGTATTTTTTTGTAAGAATTGGCTGGCTATGAACTATCGACGAATTTGCGTAACCATGGGGTTCATTGATTGGAAAAAAAAATGATTATTCGTAATTTCGGTTGCGGTGCCGTGCGGGAAAAATTGGGTTGAATTTTTGTTTGGAAAAAACGTAATTTCGGTTTTCTTGGTGGTATTTATTTTGTAAAAATTGGCTGGCTATAAACAATCGACGTATTTGCGTAACCACGGGGTTCATTGATTGGAGGGGAAATAGTGGAAGGACCTATCCGTAATTGAAAAAAAAAACCAGTAGAGGACCCGTTCGCGAATATGCCGAACTACATGTCCTTTTTGCAAAATTAATTTGTGTAACACGGGGTTCATTTATTAGGGAAAAAAGTAGAAGGACCTATCTGTGATTGCAAAAAAAACGGTGAAGGACCCGTTCATGAATATAGGGAACGACGGGTCTTTTTGTAAAATTATCGGTGCAAGGATCTATCTGTAATTTTAGATTTTCGGGGGTCCTCAATACGGTATGTGTGTGTATATATGCCACGTCAATCTCCCAAACTAATTGTGGGTTTAGAGGGAGTTAATTATATGTTAAATTATTCAAACGTGCTGCACAAAAATGCAGTGACAGGAGCATGCATGGCTGTCGCCGTCGCCGTCTCTTCCTCCCCCAATCTTCCACCACTCGTACCAAAACATTGAGTAAAGAGTTTCCAGTTCAAAAATCAGAAGTAGCACAAGAGAGAGAACGACACTCCTCGTATGCCATGCCATGGAAACCAAAGGTGAGCCGAGCCGCATGAACAGGCTCACCATCTTCCGCCACAAGGAGCCCCGGGCATCTTCGCCGCCAATCAGAGCACGCCCAATGCCTATGCTGGCGACGCGACTCGTCGCAGCAGCTACAGGGCGTGCTTCCCGAAATAAGGAATGGTCTTATCCAGGAAAGCATGTGTGGATATGTTGGGAGCAGGGTAGGGGTGGAAATCGAGTTACATCATCGTTTTTTTGAGTTTTTTTTGAAATTGACATAATTTAGTTTAATATAATTTTATTTACAATTTAGAAGTATTTTTAGAGTCGAGCCAACGAGCTGAGCTGAGCTGAGTCAGAGCAAAAACCAATTTCATTCAAAATTAACTTTTTAAATGATTAATAAAAAAATGAGTGTAATTAGAGCAATTTTGAGCCAAGCAAACGAGCCCCACAAACGAACTTTTTTTCCAACCCTAGAGTAGGGTGATGGCGCAACCTACACCGTTCGAAAGAAAGATCGGATGACTCAGATTGGGTAAGTCCACACGCCAGAGTTGAGCTGCAAAATCCACAGCGTAACTGCTCGACGACACCTTGCGAATTCGTGTGACATCATGCCGATTCACTGCATTTTTTTTTCCGACGGCCGAGATTTTTCCCGCCGTGCGTAAAACTCGCTAGCCGTCCGCGGCTGCAACGGCCTTCGGTTCCCGCACGGACAAGGAACGGTGGTGGCCTGGTGGGTGCTACAGCCTGCGACAAGAAGTCGGCGGACTCACAGGGCTGGATTGTTAGGCTATTCACAGTGCATTGTATCTTGTCACAATATCCAAAGCTGCCATGTCATATGATATTATAGAAGATACAGCTATCCCAATGCATGGTATCATGGATTGTTTCTTAGTCCCTACTCCCTCTGTCCCACAAAGAGTGCATTTCTAGGATTTTTAAGACAGATTAGTGTGCAAAGTAAATGACCAATGTGACCCTCATTACTCCATACACAAGCATGCTGATGCTTCGGTTTCCACAAGCACTTAAATGAGCATGCATACACTTACAGCTGGGCCCTACGGACTAGAAATGCACTCTTTGTGGGACAAAATTTGAACACTACAAATGCACTCTTTGTGGGACAGAGGGAGTAAGATAATTAAATGCTAGATGTGTATGAGAGTATGAATTGTGGGCCACTTAGATGATTCAAGTTTTAATGTCTATGATTTCGTGCCTAAGTGGTATTTTCCTAGAGATATAGCTTTCTTCTCTCCCCTCTTAACTCTCTTGCCACATCATCAAAAATGCTTATGTGGCATGCATTAAATAGGTATGTTACCATGGGAATAACCTTACGAGAAGATTATGCTACTCCTATCTTTTTTGACTTTTGAGATTTACTTTCGCTAGTTAGTTTGAAAACGTGTCATCACCTAGCATTAAGGGGGGGGGGGGGGTGTCTTACTTTATACTACTCCATACCACCGTGTCTATGAGAATCAGTAGTGATACCGTGGCACAAACTCGAAATTCGATTCTTTCGCAGAGAGTTATGACGTCCGCGTTGTGTGTTCTTCGTTCTGATATATTCAGGCCCCAGCATTACTGCGTTCCTGCACTTTAAAAGGAATGCTCAGCCCAACATTTTAGTCAATTCATCAAATGAACCTCCCCATACGTGCTAAGGCTGCATAGTGTATCCGTGCAAGGAAGCTTGAATGAACTTTCTATTGCTGTGTGTGCTACAGAGCAACGCCGCTATCTTCTCGTTGCTCGTTCTTTAGCCATTGTTGCGGTTTATCTTGGCTTCGGCCTTGCAGCTGATTTTCTTCTATCTTTCATCAAAATCGTCAGAGCTCCTGCCCTCGTTAAAAAAAATGAATGAACAGTAACCATATACAAGGGCTTTACAATTTATCTACGCATTCCTGAACAAGGGACGTTAAGACATCGTTTTATCAGTCATGTTTATTGGGCATAGCCACAAATCTGAGGTAATGAATTTGGTAATGAGGCTTGTTTCTAGACACGAACTTCATCTTTTGGTAGGAATCCAAGTTGCTTGAGATACCACAGAGCCCCTTGAGCGGCATGCTCTTGTGCAGCCTTCTTCTGTAGTTTAGCGTCGCTATGGCACTCCAAAAGGGTCGCCGAAGTTGCCCTGATCCGAACAATAACCTTGTACGTGTACCTGCGTTATTTCACATGAATTTAGCAGTGCATGTGTACCGTATTGCATTCACAGTTATTTTGATAAGAACCATGGGCCATCTAGTTGCCTAGGAACCAACATCAGCATCATTTATCATCTGATTGAATGATGCATGCCTTGTGTTTACTACACCCAAATTAACGGACAAAAAAAGGTAATATCATGTAAACATATTTTTTCTTTACAAGCCATACAACTATAAAAAAACACTGCAAGAAATATATCTTGAGTTCACTAAAGTTTGCTAATTTAAAATTTTACATATAGAAAACCACAGAAATCATTGATTTTATTTGTAACTGATGTTCCAAAAAGTGTTCGAGTAAATGGCAAGTGAGTGGTCAACCCACCGCTTAGCGCTTAAGCGGTATGCGGGTGCTTAAGTGAACTTATGTGCGGACTGTCTTTTCATAATACCAGAGTATCTAAAAATAGCATTACCAAGTAAATAACACCTTTCCAAACTAAATTATTGATAATTTGCCTAAACAAGTCGATGTTAACAATATTCTTGAAACGTTTATCATTTGAAGTTTGGAACTTGCACCTTGAACTCTTGAATTGGAAGCATTTGGCCAATTCACAGTAAAAAGGTGATCACAATAGGAACACAAAGCGATGTGCTGCACTGGCACCAGCATCTGCCAAGTGCGCTGCACACGGTAGCCTGCAATCAGCTATTCCATGCTTTAGGCTAGGCCCTGGAGCAAGTACTCTGTGGCCTCCATATTGTTTAAGCGGTTGCTTATGCAGTTAAGAGGGTGCTCCCGTATAAGCTGCCTAAATGCTTGATGCTGCCGCTTATACAACTGTTGAGTGTAGGCATGGCGTTTACACCTGATCAACCGCTTAATCCTCTTTTTAGAAAACTAACTGTAACCTAGAAATCTAGGTGCATAATCGACATGTCCCTTCCCTTACTAGGATAAATAGCAACAAAAGAAAAACTTAGATATGGACATCCGGCATGATGGATAGGAATTAGCAAGTAAATATTTTATGAAACTGGAGAAACCATACAAGCTGGATAGGAATTAGCAAGTATATATTTTACAAAACTGAAGAAACCATACAAGCAAGACAGAATTCTAACTGTAACACATACAAGTTAATTTGCTTTTCAGAGATATTCAGTAAGTAGATGAGCTTACTTTCGAAGGTGGCTTGGCCCTTCCTCTTTGCACAACTTGAATTCAGGAGGTTTCCAATAATTTGCAGCACATAATTCAAAAAGGAACGATCTTGCTGTTTTGTGTACCATATCACCTACCAGGGTGATTAACGGTGTCAAGATATTATGTCTAAAATCTAACAAACATAGAAGTGTGAACACCAGTACTTGCTAACAAAGTTTCTAACAATGTTTATAGTGTGTATACAACATACTTGTAAATCCTGTATATTTTGGTAAACAAAGTTAACACAAACAGTGTTCATTTTGGACCAATTGTTGTGTCCCATGCTATACATCAAGTTGAATGTAGACTAAAAAGTTGAATGAAATATGCAATTGCTTCTGTGTGTGTAGAACTTTGTTATAGCATTTTTTTATACTAAATTTACACCACAAATACTGTAATTTTGGTGCTTGACAAGCACCAGAGACATCTCATATTTTCATAACAATATAAAATATCAATCAAGGATGGAAGACCAATGGCTCCTGTAAATATGAATTTCATGATATTTCATAATAAATCTAGGCGCTCTTTGCACTTTCACCAGGTTGGTGAAGTTCGAAGCTGTCTAGCTTGCATGTTTCATTCAAAATTTCAAATGGAGAACATGTTTACAGTGAACAAAAAATACTCAAGTTAGAAATTTAGAATACCATTATACTCATTTTTATTGCTTTTCTCAGTAGTTCCACTAGGCAGACAGCCATTCTGCATTGCCACCTTGGGCTCACTGTTCCTTTCACTATGGACATCATTCTTGTCAACCTTGGAATCTCCTGCTGTTCTTTGATCGGAGGTTTTAGACCTCCCAGTGAAAGATACTTCTGTATTTTGAAAAGAGATGTCTGCAACCCTTTCTTCACTTATTTGTAGGTTCTTCTTTTCTATAGGTATGTCAGCCTCAACATTGATTGGTTCTTCATTATAGCCTATTAGTTCTGATTCTTTCTTCCTAGCAACACGCAAAATTTCCTCCAGTGATTTGCTTTTATGCTTGTATCCATAATTCTGCATGTGTGCACAGGGATTCATAAAGACCAAGCAAGTTGGCTCTGGAATGCCTTTTAAGAAACAGGATAACTTGAGTACTGGAGATTATGGTATTAGAGACATGTGCAATTCCCATTTCATATCACATGGATAACAAAATGAATATCCAATTTTGTCAACAAAATAGCAGGTAAGATAACAAGTGAACTCGCAGTGTCAAATTGTATACGACAAATTAGCAAACATTTTCACAAGAGAAATCACAAAATGACCAATCAAATTAAAAAAAAAAATGTTATTGGACAATAATGATGCCATAGCAACAAAAGACTAGACAGTAAATTTGTGAGCCCCTAGAAACAGAGTGCCTCGAGGAGGATGTTTCAGAACCAGGCGCACAAGGTTGGGAAAGAGGCATATCCTTAGGGCCACGCACAATCGTGAGTGTATAGCATAAATGGTAGCCTTGGTTGGTGCTTTATAGGGGTCTCTGTTGAGGTCTCTGTTGACTACTCCCTCCGTTTCACAATGGTTGTAGTTCTAGCTAAATTCACATAAAATAAGGAGATATGGAAAATGACTTGCCTATCTCTATTTAATTCATCCCCTTTGCGATTAATGAAGGGTACCTGAACAGATTAGTTAAACAGATGGCTGCATTGATAAAGGGTACAAAGGTTATGTTGCCTCTAAAATTGCATTGGAATGTGAGAACTACAACCATTTTGATAAAAAATTTGAATGTTAGGACTACAACCATTGTGAAATGGAGGTAGTAGTTGCTGCATGTGCCCTTGTTGGTGCTCACATGACGAGGGCAAAAGTTACTTTACGTGGCCATCGTCCTTTTCTCTACTGCGATGCTCATGTTAGTTACACACGTCAGTGAATGAAGGAGTTTAGATGTAACATAAAGTTCAAATTGGGTTGACTTGCTTTAGAACACTAGGGCGCCAAACCAGAAGGATCCCCCGTGCATTTCGAAGTGTCCCTGATCAACTTAATTGGTTAGGTTCGAGTTTGGAAGGTGACTGGATTTTCCTTGAAATGGATATTTACCACAGAGGTTTCAAAAAGTGATGTATCCGTAGCGCATCATGATTCATGAGCCCTTCTCCTCAGAGCCAAAGGTAGCGCTCCCACTATAAATGAGAAGAAAAGGCCATTGGGCAATATAGAACAATAATGGTTGGGTCACCTAGAGAAGATAAGAGTTGACTAAATATTAAATGCAATGCAACCATGTCACAGATTCTTCACATGGATTTGCCCCCATGCCATTATGCCAAGCAACGGAGATCAACACCAAAAATAAATGCTTGACACGCAGAACACTAATTGCTTGTTCAAATTTAGGGTTATTTATATACCATTGCAAAGATTCAGGTTTTGACATGTGACACTAAGAAGTTACTCCGACATATGCTACTGCTAGGTCTGCAAAATTGGAGATATGTCATTAGGGCATGTACAACGCTAATTAATACCCGTCTCTAAAGCTGACGTGGAGGGGGTAGCAGGGGGTAAAAAGCAAAAAATAGGGAGAGACGACTCTTGCTGAAGCATCGAACTCTTGGCCTCACTCCCGAAGCCAAAAATTTGACTCCTCTGCGTTGTACGCTGAAGAGACGACTCTTGCTAGCCGTGCTTGCGCGAGGAGGAGGACTCCGTCGCCGCTGCCGTCCGGGCGAGAGGAGGCGGCTGAGCTCACGCCGTAGCGATGTCGAGGTGGTCGAGAGCGGCGACCCGCGCTGGCGTGCACGGGGAAGGACGGCGCCCCCAGCGGGACGTGCTCCATGGCCGCCCGGAGGAGAAGCGGCGCTCTGGCGCCGCCGGTGGAGGAGTGGCAAGACGGCGCCGCGAGCCGGCTGCGAGGAGGATGACGGCGATGCGGCCGCGGCGTCTGAAGGACTCCGCCGCCACCATCAATCGACTCTAATCAAGCTTATAAATCCCCAAATCGACGATGCTGGCCGTCGTCACCACGCCGCCGGCCACGCGTGAGACTCCTCCGGGCGACGCGTGAGGCTCCGCCACCGCCGTCATCGTCCGCGAGGGGCTCCGCCACGCCGGGATGCGCGCGAGACTCCTCCGCCGGACGCGCGCGAGGACTCCCGCCGCCGTCCGCTTTGTGAGGACGAGGACGAGGCCAACCAGCCGCGAGGCGACACCAGGCTCCGCGAGGACGACGAAGACGATGGCATCGAGCGCCTGAGTAAATGAGTTGTGGGGAGTGTTAATGAGCTAAGAGACGTTTTGGGGCTCTCCTTTGTATTAGGCTGACTCTTATACTTAGATAAATGTGCTAAGAGACCATTTTAGGCTCTCCTCTGTACATGCCCTTATGAAAAGAAAAAAAAAATTGGACAACCATTGTCCTCTTCCTTCATCCCTCCTATTCTCCACCTCCTTCACTCCTCCCATGGCCATCAACCCCACCAATCCCTGCTTACACCTCCTTCTACCCTCACCGTCCCCTTCCTACCTATCCTCCCCGTACCTCGCCCTCACCTTCTTCGAGCTCGTACGTGTGGCAGTGCCAGGTTCGCAACCCTCCTCCCATGGCTAACAGCGGGGAGCTCCAACCCAGGCATATCTACTTCATGTGAGTCAAAGCTGTCCAAATCCGAAGAGCCGCTCCTCGCCAGCCGCCATCTCGATCACCTGCTACCACTGGCTCCAATCGCCGGAGAAGCTGAAGACGGTAGCTCCATGTAAGATTGTAAGGTGGCAGGAGAAGACCACCTCACCAATCCCTGACTTCTCTCCTTCCCCAATCCACTCTCCTCCTAAATATCAATTCTTCCCAAAACTAACAAACAAAGAAACCCAAATCCATTACCTCAGCATACTGCCATGGCGGCATACATACAGGAGACACAACCACAAAGAATTAATTAGCTGATTGAGCGAATCCAAGAAAAAAAGTAATCAGAGACTCCGGCTAACAAATAGAGCAATAAAATGCACTAGATCTCTCCAGCCTCTAGAGCTATCTATTTGACATTTCTTTACGGTTCGGGATAAAAAAAAGAACAAAAACATGGAAATTAGACCATGAAAACGAACTAATTTTTATCAATACAAGTTCAAGAGCTGTGTGTGCTTTTGGATTCGGAGGTGGTCCATGCAAATTGTAAAGCGCAGAAAAATCCGCCGGTGCTGCTGCCTCACCCGCGAGGAGCCAGCGTCGTGGATCTGAGGAGGCGATGGTGACTGGAGAGTGGGGAAAGGAGAAGGGAGGAACAAGGAAGTAGGGCAATATGGTCTTAAATTGTACGTAATGGCACATTCTAAATGATGGCACTCTAGAGTGGCATATGTGCAAGAAAAATTTTGTAGTGGCATATTTCTGAATCTGAATAACCCTAAAATATAAGTCGTTTATATGTTCGAAATATCAGCAGTCATCATGTGTGACAGCCAACTAACAGGTGAGGTTCGCACAACTATGGCTGCAATACGAAATACTAGTGTTACCTGGACACGCGAGTCTGAAATTTTCTACCACGTCAACAAATATCCTCGTGTCGTGTCAACACGTGTCGGACACTTGCTGACATGCATCGAACACCCTTAGTAGTGTCCTAGGTGGAGGAGGAAGAGACTAGATGGGAAAAAGCTATGTTGGCTCGACATCCCGTGTTCGTGACCATGGCTAGGAAAAGCAAAGCTGGAGGAAGACTAGAAGAAAGAAAGAATCATTGTTCTCCTCTGCCATGTCTTCGGTGAACGAAGAAGAATAGAAGAAGGGGAGGCTTCAAAGGGTAGAAATAATGGAGAGGAAGATGTCAGGGATGGGAACATGCTCACGTGGGTTTGGAAGAGAAAAGTGCTACCTTTATTTTGTTTACTGCTTTTCATTCTCACTTGTGACAGACTAACAGCAGGCAACCATATCAAGGCAAGAGGCGGATCTTCTGTGTTGAATATGCATCTTTTGTGCATCAGACCCTCTACTTCAGTGATGAGAGGCTATTTGAGCATTTATTAGTATTTTTATAATAGAAAATATAATCATTTATTGTTAGTGTTATATTAATATACAGTAGTCGAATCCCCGAATCCTATTTTTTCAAGTCTCCCGAATCAGACACCCAAATCTAAGTCAGATTCCGATTCCCGTGCCCGTGTACAGGTAACACTGCGATATACACCTCCAATCCTCCATACTGCCAACGTGAACCATCTGGCCAGTGCAGCAATTTTTTTTGTTGCACTACATATTTTTATGAAAAGGGTGAATCATAATTTATTTTAGAAATGATAAGATTGGGAAGGTCCAGGTATATCAAAATGAATTAAAACATCGACATTAACACTAACAAAGAAGTATTGTAAAACAATAAATTAGCAAATTGCATAATAAAGCAACAAATAGTTGCTTGGTACTTTTAAGATGTTAGATGATTAAGACCCACATCAAATATAAAGAAAGCATGGGCAAGACAACAATCTATTACATTAGTGGTCATCCAAATATAGCGTGTTTGGTTCGAGGAACTAAACAGTGAGTGGATTATCCGATTCTATCTTCGAACCTAACCCCACTTGTTTGGTTTGAGGAATGGAATTGGTTGGTTCATCACCATCTCATCCCTCGTAAGGACAACACTAGTAGAAAATGAGAGATAGGGTCATCCCAAGAAAATCATGTGATGATCCCATGATGGACCAGCACATCTAGGATGAGGTGGTACCTCAAACCAAACACTAATAGCTGTCAAAAGTTCAATAAAAAAATGAAACCGTTGGAATTGCTCAGATTCTCATAGTTGCATGGTAATTGTAAAACAAAAGGCAATGGCACAAACAATACACCTTATGGCTAGAAAGCGTTTCTTGTGCAGCCAACTGGAATGGCTCGAATTTTCACAATTGCAAGGTTATAGTAAAATAAAAGGCAAAAGCACCAAAAATATACCTTCAGTTTAGAAAGTGTTTCTTGTGCAGCAAACTTTCTAGCAGCTTTTGAATTCCGATTTGCTGCGGTACAACTTATCATCTTGCTGTTTATGTTAACTTCTACTTTGGCATGGTACTCTTCATCAGCCTTCATAGGTTTGGGAAGGCCTAACTCAAATCCATGACATTGACAAAGTTCTCGAAGTTCTCTCATAGGATTAATGTGGATGTCAGAGAAGCTCAATAGTGGCTTTAGAAGCATAAGCATTACCTTCCAAACATAATTCAGATTGAAGCCTGAATCTAAAAGCACCGCACCAACACAAGCTTCAACAATATCACCAAGAACCTGTGATTACAGTAAAAGAATACAAGCTTTTGACCATAAACAAAAATACTATGATATCTCCAGTAAAGTATATGATTTTAAGGAAATGCTATATGCAAAACACTTATTGCCATATTGGATGAGTTGCACATATATTTAAATCTATCCAACATAATTACTCATTGCCTACATAAGAAAATCACAACCATGGTACTCAAATAATCTATGATTACAAAATATTTGCAATTATTAATAATACTTCTGTTCATTTTGTTTTGTAACAGCTATATGTTTGAATCCTACTCTCCTATCTTGTATTGAATATTTTAATAAACACTAACATTTAGCAGTAATCGACATGGGGGCGGGCGCCGGGCGGGGGCAGCTGCGGGGCGGCGCCACGGCGGCGTGACCTCGTTTTGGCGGCGGGAGCATGGGGACTGGGGACGGCGCCGCCCGAATGGGTACCGAGGACTGGGTTAGAGTGACCTCGGGCCCAATTAAAAATATATGATATTTTTCATTGCTATTTGGGCTGGGCCTCAGGCCTAGGCCCCAGTGGCCCGAGGCCCAACTCCGCCCCTGATCGACATCATAATTCCATGGCTTTTCTTCCTCTCAAAGCTAAAAAAGGGTTATAAAATAAAGTGCAGCTAAAAACCTTGCCAAGGATAACATCAATACCTTCGGACATGCTGGTTCTTCGACCAAGTCTTTCTCTGAATTGGAAAGCTTAACATAATTCTCAAATTTATTTACTGCTGTCGTAAGATGATTTGAATCCTTTATAAGATACTTGTGGATAGATTTCTTGACTGCTACATAAGCAAACGAATAATTACTGACAGCTAGTGATTTTAGATCTGTTATTTGGCCAGGCTTTAGATCAGGATAAGTTGAGTAGAGGTACGAGGTCATCAAATATTCCAAAACAGCATCTCCAAGAAACTCCAGTCTCTGATCAGAAACGAAAAGAACATAGTCAGGTGAGCAAATTATTGACAATCACAACAGTTCACTAGCAATGAGACAAAAAAAAAAAACTAACCTGATAACATCCTCCAAAATGCTTATTAAATGAAGGGTGTACAAATGCTTGGAGAATTAGACCCTTACGTTTGAACTTGTAACCTATCAATTCTTCAAGCTCAGCAATGTTGGTGTGGTTCATGAGAGATAAATTGATGGAACTTGCATCTAATACTCTATAGAGAGCTGAATCTTTGAAATCGACATCTACTCCCATCCAATGCAGGTATGCAAATGCAGCTTTGAATCCACCCTCAACAAGAAATGCTCCAAGAAGTGATTCAACAACATCTGCAATTGACTTCCTATGCAACCAATGATGCGACTTTGGACACCTCAAGTTACAGTTTTCTCGTTTATCAAGGTCAATATTCTTCTGGTGTAAACTTTCTTCTGTGTCAGCATTGCAAACAACTTTACAAGGCCTTCCCGGTGCAAAGAACTGAGTCGGTTCAAACTGTTGATCCCGTATGTATACCTAAACTTGCAACAAAATATTTCCGATGTTCTGTTACAAAGTGAAGAATTTCATGGCAAATACTTGACAAGGAACTTAAATTATTATCTTCTGTAGTGATAAAAAAAACTTGTATACAAAAACAAGTCAGGAATTTCTACTAAATGTTACAAGGCAGCCAGTGGCGTACGCAGAACTAAAATAGAGGGGATGCTCAAGTCTAATTTGTGTTTCTCGAGCCTTTGCTACACGGACTGTACTACCCAAATGAAATCAAAATTCAGAATTCTACAGTCCTAAGTCCTAACGATTACATATCCCATACTAAATGCTTCATCGACTTCAAACAAGCAACCAAAGTAAATGAATGGCCTAATTCTATTGCATAATTGACAATTCTAAGATATTTTGAATGAATTACTGTCAATGATTCCAAAGACGATTTTAGCATTTGCAAATTATCACACGTCAATCATTATATGTAGGTCCATAATTAGCTGAGAAAGAGATTGATTGAAAAATACCTATGTAGAATTCGTTCCATCTTCTACAAACCTATGAACAAATTAATGTACTAGAGAATAGTGTTGCCCTAGGTGACCGCCTAGGTGCTCGGCGGCAGCCATCCGCCCTGATTTCGATTCCTAGGTGCTCGGCGGCAGCCCTCCGCCCCGATTTTGATGTAATCGGACAGCAAGGCAGGGGAGCACCTAGGCGGGTCCAAGGCGCGCGCTAGGCGGCCAGACGAAGGAAGGCACGGCGGTGGCTAGTCGTCCGAGTCGGCGTGTAGGTGGGCGCTTGGAGCAAGGCGGGCGTTGTGGTGGGGGTACAAAAGGAGCTGCGTTGTGAACTCCCCCATTCGATGGTTAGGGTTTGGCAGCTGCCGCAAATTCATTCTATTCCCCGCGTCGTCGGGCACCGCTAACGACTAGATCAACATCGCCGCTGGCCGCTACCTCTTCTCCACCACCAGAAACATCTTCTTCGCCCCGGATTAAGGCTTCAATCCGTCGGATTCAACCTCCCAGCCGCCGTAAATATCTTCTCTACCGTCAGAATTGCTATGAATAGCACTTGTATTTAATATGAGGCCAATAAGCCAGAATATATAGAGTACACGTTCAAAAAGGAAAGGCTCTATAAGGCATTATCTATATAAGGGAAAGCCTGTGTAAGGCAATATCTAAATAAGGGAATATGTATTACATTTTGAAAGGGTTGACGCTAAAATAGGGAAAATCCAAAGTCTTGTTCTTGAAGTAGTCGTCGTAGCATCCAACTCTTGAAAAATAGAGCCAATGGTGGAAAGCCGACAAAAGAAAAGCCGACGAAATGAGCTGATCCGAGCCGAGGTAATGAGTCAGAAATCGAAGTCAATGGAATGAGTCGAGCCAACGAAAAGAGCCAAGATGCTAAGGACTTGGATGGACGCAATGAAAGATAAGGAAATACTAGTAGTAGCAAACATATGCCGTCACACTGTACTCCAACAGCAAGCACTGCAGCAGCTAAGGCGAATATGGCCATTGTGTAGGCTGTTGACAGAAAAATGCAGCTTTAAACTTGGTTCTTGATGGTCACAGGGTGAATCAGTTTAGAAATGGCCTCGGCTGTCAAAATCATGAATTAAGCTTTGTTTGCATGCGGTGCTCGAAGTTCCAACTTGTCAGCAGAACAAGGATGAGTATTGGACGTGGTCTATAACAAAGAACGATGAAATAATTGCTAGATCTCACAAAACTTAGGAGGCAAACAAATATTGGGCTCACTAAAAAAATTCAACCAACCTGCAATTTTTTTTTTATTGATAACTCGTATAAATTTGAATTATTCACTATAGCAGAACGTCTCCTGGTCAATTGCCCTTCATCAAGTCCTTCATATGAAATAAAGTTGTGACGTCCAACTATGTACTTCAAGAAAGCATCACCTAGGACTTCAAATCGCTCCAAAGAGATCCTCTCCAAACACCTTTCAGTAGTAAGTGCTTCAAGAATCTGAAATGAATTCGTCTTAGAACACAATTATTTGCAGCATGGATAAGCAAATTCAAACTAGAAGTTCAGCATCAAAGATGCAAAAGATAGAATGGCTTACACCAGAAGCACTAATTTGAGAAGCCTCTGGGAAAGAAGACAACATGACATCCTTCAACTCAATAGCCACCAGCAAATTCTCCAACCGACACATAAAAGATGGTAACAATGACAGAGAACTACCCATATCTTTTGAAAACCCAGTTATCTTCAAAGAGCATAGCTCTGGAGGTAACTCCACAAAGTGCTCAAGCAATTCACGACCCTCTGATTCTTAACAGATAATAAAACCAAAAGAGGTAACAGCATCAGAAGTACTATACCTGTATCAGAACCATTAGACGAAGCATAGTAGAGCAATATATTCCAAATAGGATTCAGCAATAGCTTGAATCACCAGATTATGGCTGTACTCCAGTCCTCCCAGTGCTCGAAAGCCAGAGAAGCAGGAATAACAGATCCAATGCATTCATAAGCAGTTCCAGAATTTTGAAAGAAACTCACAAGCAGCTCAAGAATTTTGAAAGCAAAATAAAAGGAGAAGAAGCATTCACTTGAAGCTGAAGGAACTTCTCTGTTCTCTCCAACATACATGTAACTAGACTAGAGGAATTTTACTGTGCTTGAAACTTCTGAGCTGTCCATGAGTCAATCTAATGGATGATAGCATATGCTACCAGGTCCTCAGGTACCCGTTAATGGCAGTACCAAATTTGGTTGACGCCGATACCAACAACCGGGGCATAAGGTAATTATGCTAATCTTCTATCTTGGCTTCTGAGAGGAAACTCCTATTATGTTCAAAACCACCAAAGTGACCATATAACAGCCTCCATCCTACTGCTTTGCGTGGCAATTTCATGTTCTAGTGCTTTTGTCATGTCTCCTCGTCTGTCCACCACCGAGGCCTCGACATTGATGTCCCGACACTAATGGCTAACACATTAGAAATTTCAGATTTGTTTCTGATAAGTTCAGAGTTATTCATAAAATCATGATAGCGTATTACCACAAATGTGCTCGTATATCACAATTTAAATTGCAGAAGGCAATCAGAAATATTTCTTCACCTTCCGGCAAGTTGAGCATAATCAAATACTGTACTAGAAGTATTTTAATTCTTGGTAACATAACATAATGATGTTTTGATAATAAGTCAAAATAATCAGAAAACATTGTATAAGGTGAACCATGAATGTAACCTGTGGTCTCCTGTAATCGATTATGAAGCAAATTACGCAGATTGAATAGCTGTTTAGCCTTCAGGAATGGCTGCTCAGGATGTGATAGTTCAATACCAAACCTAATTTCAACAATGCATAAGTTCATCAGAACATTTATAAAGCAGTTGAACAGAAGCATCACAGTAGTTGCTTATAATTAGTTAACAAAAGTTTGATAAGTTAACAGAAAAAAAAAGGCTAGCGGGGATGATTAGGTTTAGTTTGGAGTTGTAGTGGCTTATAATCCAGAGTTTTTTTTTATATTACTACCTTTGGATATGTTAACTACCTGAAAGAATCATTTTGAAGCCCTAACGGTATGATCTTCCAAATAAACCATGTGTAATAGAAACAATAGATAAGGTGACATATTTTTCATAAACCAAAAGGTATTTAAAGCTTCTGAAAGGGATTTCTACCAGGATGCTAATGTGATATTATATCTTGACTTCTATTGCCCACTTTTCATAACATGAAGTAGGATGCACATTATCATATTACATAATGAAATATTTATATTCCTAAATGGTATGCAGAGCTTGCAATATTAAGCTTGAATGTGTAGTTATATTTTCCTAATGATTGCTCAATCATGGCACAATATTTCAGTATCCTTTGTAAACACAGTAAAAAAACTCTTAAGCCAAGGGAATGCAAAGAATAGTTCGGCTATTACCTTTCCTTGTAATGGTCTGCATAAGTTCCGCCCTTGTACTCACTTCTAGCATTTATTCCGTCCAGAATAACATCAATGAAGAAAAACAGGTTGTTGTGGGGAGTAAACACTAAACTGCCAATTATATCATTTTTACTGCAGATTCCATCACGAAGCCTCAAGGAATCATTTGGTGAATATGAGCAATGCACAGGCACACCTATCGGAACTTTAAAAATCGGTGATGATAAACAGCGCTCAACTGTTGGCCAGTCAATCATAAATTCATCACCATAGAATTTCTGATTGATGGGAAGCAGCAGGTAAAATGCTGAATTAATTTGTAATGTGTCACCATTGCCCAACATGACATGAGATGAAGTGAACTCAGATCTGTCCAGGAGAATCTTCAGAAACATTTCTTGGAAATTGTGTGCAAGCATCATCTGAGAAGGAAAGAAGCAGAATTTAGACGAAATTAAATACAATATCATGTTTTAACAATTGAATGGATGAGCAAGATGATGCCTTTTCTTTGTCAAATGCCATCGTTCCTAAATGTTTAATTCCTGCTTTCGCAATCCTGCCACGAGCAAGATGCAAATCAACTTCCAACTTTTCAGCTTCCTTAGGGAGGGGATTGATCACAAAAAGACCAAACATCTGATAGCGTCTATCTGCTGGTATGGGATTAAATTCAACATAGTAGAAATGCAAGTTCAATAAAAGGTCCAATTTGCATCTTGAAGGTTTGAGAACTGCGGGAATTAACATCTCATGAAGATCTTCTCTTAGACTTTCATCTGAAATATGGTAACAATAGTTAAGCCAAATCATCAGTGTTCTGACATTATATGAACATGTGACCATACCTTCAGTTTTGTTGCTCTCTGAACTGCTTGTTGTTGATACTTTGATCTTTCTTGAACCTGGACCCGGCAGAAGAAAATCTGTCAAAGCACCCAATTCATGAAGTTTTTTGCAAGCTTTTAAGCATAAATCTCTCTTAGCTTCATCTTTTGATCGACACGGTTGACTATCCACTTGACGAAAAGCAGCATTTGGTGGAAGAATTAGTCTGCAGATTATTCCCTCCGTATCATCAACAAAGAAGAACGTTGGGGAAGGAGTAAAAAACCTTCAAAAAATGAAATTCGATTAGTCTAACAAAAAAACTAATCGATAAAGCATGGGCAGTATAATGGGTTGAAGAACAAAACAGTCCTTACATACATATCCCTAGGAAGGTTGTCACAGTAGCGATGTAGTAGAGATACACTACAGGCAGTGCTAATGGAAGCACCAGTTTTGTTCACTCGATAAATGTTCTCCTCAAGGCAATCAAACATATCATCTGAAGTTCTCGAGTCTATCTCTTCATTCATAATGCTTTCACCGTCAATATAATCAGTAAGCAACTTCTTTTGAGACTGATTTCCCCTGGCATGTATCAGAATGAAGAACTATAAGGTCTTGGACCAAAATGAAGGACTAAAATACAATGGAATCTTATAACATCAATACCATTTATGTAATAGGGGGGAAAATCACCTCTCCAGGAGAACAACGTATTTCGATGTAGTCATCCGGGCACGTCCCCTGGACTGGATAAAACTAGCAACAGTTTCTGGAAGATCAAACCGCACAACAAGGCAACAAGTCTGAATGTCAAGTCCCTCTTCACCTACACTAGTAGCAACCAAAAGATTCACCTGCAAACAGCAAAGGCCAAGGAATTGTCACACAAGAAGCATAAAATATATACAACAGAAATTAGATTTTAGTGGTCTGTCACAGTAACTTTACTACACACATTTCTTAAACTCATGAAAAATAGAAATGCAGGACTAAAGCCCTTAGCCCCACATATTCCAATACAGGACTAGAGACCCTGCTCAAATGTCAAAAAGAACGACCAAAAACCCTATGTCACTATGAGTAAACTAATTACACCATAAAAGCCAAGAACCAATCCTTCTGTCTGTCTTATCTCAATCATTGTACATGGTAAGTGCCTGCTCAGTCAGCCGTTGCAACACTTGAGCTCACTAACATCAGTCAGAAAAGACTAGACTCTCAGTGGGCTAGTTAACTAGAATTTGGCTGTCTTCTTTACAAGTGTTTCTCCAACAGTTAGCTTAAAATTGCTAAACAACTGGTAGAACTAAAGAGTCAATTATGCTGGCCCCTCAGGTTATAAGACAAACCGCTGTTTTCATTGGTAAACGCGTCAGTTTAAAAAATGTAATAAGTCCATTTTACCCTTCCGAACTTTGCACAAAGTGTGTATAGCACCCTCAACTAAAAAACTGGGTATTTAACACCCCAAACTTACAAAAGTGGGTCAATTTACACCCTAAGATGGTTTTGATGACATGGATCCCACTCAAGGTGGTTTTGACCATATTGGCAAATTATAAGACAAACTGCTGTACCTATCCAAAGAAGACTGCTTATTGGCATTGCAAGAAATCACAAATAGATAATCTAACGGGAATATTAGGAAGGGATGGATGTCTAATTATACCTCACCAGAAGAAAACTTTTCAACAATAGCATCCATCTTGTTCCTTGACATGTTCTTCGATCCTGAGTGGCATCCCACAAGGAACTCACATTTCCAAAAATCAAGGCACATCAAATTTTGGAGAATATGTGCTATTGCTCTTGCGACGGTTATTCTTTTCACAAAAACAATGCACTTCATGTTTTCCTCTAGCCTGTTTATTGAAGAAACCAAAGCAAAATAACCAGGATGATGAGAAGAGCAAAAGGTCAAAACTTATTCTCCAGATGTTATAATTAAGACGTTGTAATTGCTTGGTTTTCAGTTGGATTTCTCTCTCATTTTTTGTTTTGGACATTTTCAGGTGGAAATAGCAAATCGGTGGAAAAAAGATTTCTACAACCCAGCAAGTAACAAGGATTTAGTGGATTTAGTTATATCCTCGGTTAAGTACAGATACTCTAGTACCGTAGTACATCAGAATGAATGAGTAGAAAAATTAATGGCATATAGTAAGAGAAGGTATGCTATAAAAAAAGATAGTGGCACTGATGGTTTACCTGTATCTTGAGAGAACATTAATAAGAACAGAAAATTTATTTGAGAAGAAAGGTTCTTCCAGCGTCTCTAGATCAAATGAATCGGCATGGGTACCTAAAAAGCATCTCGTAAGATTCATGCATTGATGGTCAGAAAAATAAATGCATTTTCAGCTGGCACTTATTTCCAATCAGAAGTTATCCTAAAAGGTACATACCATTGACAATTCCAGTTATGATCAGTGTTTAGGAAACTGGACTCTGGCCAGTGCTGAGTTTTGCACACAAAAATGCAGCCCGCTTTTTGTTTTGAAACTTCAAATTTTGAGTTTTTCAAATATTGATGTTTGGAACCTAAGTAACAACACGTATACTCCAAAAGAAATTGAGAAGGAAGAAGGGGGTGTATAAGGGCTAGAATCAGGCCAGGGTTCGGAAACCTGGAACCTGGTTACCGGTGATTTCTGAATCCTGGTACTGCTTATGCGTTTTTATCACGTGCAGGATAGGTTCTTTACTTGCACAGAAGAAATAATTGCATCCCACAGTCCCAGCAAAATGCATCATAATGCATCCAACAATACTTGGTTTACCTGTTTGTGATAGTATTGCATAAAAGATGTTTTCCGTGGTTTTGCACATGAAGGTCATCAACATAATTGGCACTTCAGCAGCATGAGTCAGGCAGGGAATACACCAATAGCTAGCATTCTAATTTTCGGAAGTTCCCACCGGCCAGACGGTAAGGGTTTCCGGACGGTTACCAGTGGGAACAGGATATAAAACAGTCCCAAGGAACGGTAACTTCCCTGGAATCAGACAAAATCCTGGGAGTATAGTTCGATCCTAGGCAGCCAAGAAGAGCTAGACAAGAAAGCTACAAAGGATAATTGACCGTACCAATGTCTCATTGCCTTTAGTTTGTTGCAAACTTTGCATTGCCTGAGACTTGAGCTCCATTTGAGTAACTCTTTTCGGCTGTTATAGAATTGAAAATAGGGTGGAGGGACGAGAACGGTGACAAGTGGCGGTGGGTAGTACATGGAGGAAACTAAAACCCAACATGAATCTCAAGGTTTCCATCTGTTTGTACGTATGGCTCTTATGCAGGAAAAGCAATTCCACAATTAGGAGTGGCCGCACCCATTTTCAGTTGGGAACTTGGGATATTAGGGAAGTTCCAAAAATCATGAAAACAAGTAATGGATATAATTATAATGAAGGTTATCCCTGGTGTGGTACTTGTGATAAAAGAGGAATGTGCGTTGCAACAAGGTTTCAAATTTTGTTTTCGGTATATACTCTCAGAGGTGGCCGAAATCTGAAATTTCGGTGAGATCTCGGAATTTCGGACAAAATCCAAAAACCAAATTTCAAATCTGGTTATTTTTCAACCGGGATTTCCGAGATTTCGGCCGAAATCACCGAGATTTCGGCCGAAATCACCGAGATTTCGGTCAACTTGAACGGACCAAAAAATGGTCAAAAATACATCAAAAAATTTTGAATTTTTTTGTGGACGGTCTTGACCCCAAATCGAATCAAATCTAGCCCACAAAAATTAAAATCCGGTCAAAATGTCCGAGATTTTGGCGGAAATCACCGGGATCTCAGTCAAAATCACCGAGATTTTCGAGATTACTGTAGCATTTTGGATTTTTTAAATTTTTAATCCAGCCAAGATTTAGGATCTCGGGGGGGGGGGTCGAAATCCGAGATCTCGGCCGAGAATTCCGAAATTTCGCCTGGATTTTGAACCATGCGTTGCAATAGAGGAAGGCCAGAGCTACATCCATGGGCAGACTGCTACCTGCATAAGCTGCTTTGGAGTTCTGATCACCATCAACTTACACCAACGCCAGGGTTTAGGTGCCAAGTTTTTTGGTTGTTTTTCTCTGCCTTGATCTATTCTCAGGCGAGCCTTTGTCAGTAATGGCGGAGACACCCCTCTGGGCAGGGTGGGCACTTGCCCGGGTTCCACCACTAACCACCTTATGCCTGCCACTGCCCACTGGAGCTGAAGAATAAAGCATTCTCGGGCCACGGCAAACCTCAGTTCATGGCCATGTTAAACTTGCCCATGAAAGCCTAGACTACTGCTAGGTATGCCCAGGAAGCTCACGCAAGAACAAAGTGGGTTTAGTGTTGCTCAAAACCGTATTTATTTGCTCTGATTTCTCCACTATATATAAGCCTACTATGAAGGCTGAGATATTCTCCTAGTTAATGCAGCCATTACTACACTAATGACCATAAATCTAGACACTAATGGTAGGTACAAATCTGCTCACTAATGACCATAAATCTAGACACTAATGGCAGGTGCAAATCTGCTCACTAATGACCATGAATCTGGACACTAACAAGCACCTGGACACATGCACACACAAGATTATTGCTAACAATCTCCCCCTAATCCCTGTGTGTGGACTTGGAATTGATGTTGACCATTCCAATCTTAGCATGAAGCTCATGGAATCTGACTCGCCCAAGTGCCTTCGTTTGAATGTCCGCGAGCTGGTCCTTAGTGCCAACGAATTCAGCACTAATCCTTCCATCTTCCCAGCACTCCCTGATGAAGTGGTAGCGCACATCGATGTGTTTGCTACGTTCATGGAAAACAGGATTTTTTATCAGCGCTAAGGATGACTTGCTGTCAATCTTCATCTTAGCGGTGTCGGCGTCCTTCCCTTTGAAATCGCCGAGCAGCCGAGCCAACCACACCGCCTGTGTGGCAGCAGTAGTGGCGGCAACATATTTCGCTTCACAGGATGAGAGCGCCACCACCTTTTGCTTGAGAGCATGCCAACTCACCAAGCTGTTGACATAGAAGAACAGACCGCCGAATGTACTCTTCCTTGTGTCAACAGCACCAGCTAGGTCATTGTCGGTGTATCCGAGAAGCCGTGCTTCCGCAGTCCTTCCACATAGCGCAGGACCCTCTTCACTGCCACCATGTGTTCCTCTGTAGGCCGCTCCATGAAATGACTCACGTACCCCACGCTGAAAGCGAGGTCCGGTCGTGTGTGGACGAGATAGCGGAGGCTACCAATGATCTTCCGGTACAGAGTGACGTCCACCTCCACCGCCGTGCTGTCACAGCTCAGCTTGAGCCGTTCCTCCATAGGGGTATGCGCAGGGTTGCAATCCTGCATCCCTGCCATCTCCAGGATGCGCTTGGCGTAGTGTGCTTGGCACAACGTGATGCTGCTGCTACTCTGCTGTACCTCAATGCCAAGGTAGAAAGATAGCAAACCCAAGTCGCTCATCCTGAACCTTGCCTTCATCTCCGCCTTGAAATGGTTGATCTCCGCCTCGGTTGATCCAGTGATGATCAAGTCATCCACATAGACCCCGAGGAGCAGCAGTGAATTCCCATGGCCGCTTCTGTACATTGCCGCCTCGTGCGAGCTTGCCGAGAACTTGCAACGTCATGTGCAGCTTCTCGTTCCAAGCCCATGGCGCTTGTCGCAGCCCATACAGCGCCTTCCGCAGGCACAGCACCTTGTGCTCCGCTCCAGCGACGATGAAGCCTGGCGGCTGCGCAACGTACACCTCCTCCCCCAAATCGCCATTGAGGAAGGCTGACTTTACATCCATGTGATGCACCGGTCAGCCATCTTGCACAGCAACAGCCAGCACCAGCCGTACGGACTCAAGACGAGCGATAGGCGCAAACACCTCATCGAAGTAGATGCCTGGTTGCTGCACATAGCCCTTTACGACGAGGCGAGCCTTGTGCTTGATCACAGCTCCTGCCTCGTTCTTCTTGAGCTTGAAAACCCACTTCAGCCCAATGGGACGATGCCCACGAGGAAGTTCCACCAACGACCAAGTCCCTTTCTGCTCGATGGAGTCCATTTCCTCACGCATGGCCGCCTGCCATGCTGAATCCTGCTCTGCTTCAGCAAAGGTTCTCGGCACCCCCTGTTCACTGACCAGCAGTAGTTTCGCACCATCGACGACGCGATTTGCAAGGCCTATGGTACCTCTCCCCACCCCCCACCCCCAAGCACGTCATTGATGCGACGGTAACGGAGAGGAGAGGTGTCGCAGTACGCGTCCAGCCTGTCCGAGTCGTGTGGCGGAGGAGAGACAAACTCTAAGCCGTCGAAGGCCCCTATAGGTGCGCCGCGACCAGGCGAAGTCAGAGTGGGAGATGAATCCCCGAGTCCGTGCGGATCGGAAACAGGGGACCACATTGGTTCTGCCCCTTCGAGCGCGCCCACAGGCGTTGACGCAGAGGGGCGCGGGCGACGATGGAAGCGTCCCTGCGGGCGCTTGGCCCACGGGTGCAGCAGGGGAAATGATTCATGCGCTGCCTACGGACGGAGCCGATGCGGCTGGGTGGATGTAGTTGACCACCGCCTCCACATGGAAGTCACGTGTGGCTGTTCCACCGCCTTGCAGCATGGCCTCCCAGTCCCAGTCGGCATCCTCGTTAAAGATGACATCGCGGGAGATGTGGACGCGTCGGGACCAGGGCTCAAGCATGCGGTATGCCTTGGAGCCGTCCTCGTACCCAAGAACACCATCGAGGTGCTGCGGTCGTCGAGCTTCCGTAGGCCCAGCCGTGTATCCTTCACATAACCGAGACAACCAAATGTACGCAGGAAGCTCACCGCTGGCGTGCGCCCGTACCACGCCTCAAAAGGCGTCTTGCCAACGAGGCTCTTCGTAGATGCCCGGTTGAGTAGGAAGATGGTCGTGCTCACAGTCTCTCCCCAAAACTCAGCGGGCATCTTCCGTTGCTTTAGGAGGGCGCGCACGGTGGCGAGGATGGTCTGGTTCCTCCTCTCCACCACACCGTTCTGCTGTGGCGTGTATGGCGCGGAGAAGTGCCGCTGTACACCATGGTCCTCGCAGTAGCGTGCGAATTCGACGGAGGTGAACTTGTCGCCGTTGTCCGTGCGCAGAACTTGTGCCCGCTCTCCACCTCCACAGCAGCCTAGAACTTCTTGATGGCTGCCGTTGCATCACTCTTTGCTATGAGAAGCGCCAGCCACATGTAGCGGCTCGCGTCATCTACCAATAGCAAGAAGTAGCGGCGTACGCCTGGCGTCGCTGGTGTAATGGGTCCGCAAAGGTCGCCGTGGACAAGGTCGAGGACGCCCTCTGCGCGATACTTCGCCTTGGCTGGGAACGGAGCTCGGCGATGCTTCGTCGTGACGCAGGTGTCGCAGAGTTGCTCGATGTGTTCCAGCCGCAGAAGGCCACGCACCATGTCCTGGCGGCCAAGCTGATGCAGCGCGTCGAAGCTTATGTGCCTGTAGCAGGCGTGCCAGCGCCAGGAGTCATTGTTTTGCTGTGCCATGAGGCAGATCGGCTGCACGACGTCGAGGCGTAGGATGTAGAGCCGATTTCGCCCGCGTTTTACCTTTGCGATGAGATGGTGTTGGCGATCCCAGATGCGTAGCACGCCATCTTCAATCAGCACCTTCAAGCCACACTCATCGAGTTGGCCGACGCTGATGATGCTGTTCTTCAAGCGCGGGATGAAGAAAACGTCGGAAAGCGCCTTGTGCTCACCATTCTTGCCGGCGAACAATATTGTTCCGTAGCCTTGAATCTCGACTATCGACCCGTCACCAAAATGAACGGTTCCCTGCACCGCGCGATCAATCTTGATGAAGACGTCGCAGCGGCCTGTCATGTGGCTGGTGGCGCCAGTGTCGAGGTACCAACCCTCCTGGAGTTCACTGGCATCCGCCTCGCTGAGGAACGCCTGCGCTTGCGGTTCGTCAAGGTGGACGGCTGTAGACACCGACGTGGAGTCGTCGTTCAGCGCGCAGACCTGCGCCATCAGAAGTGCAGGTTCGTCGTCGTCCTCCTGCACAAGATGCGCCTGACCTCGCTTAGGCTGGTGGCAATTGCGAGCCCAGTGACCGCTACGACTGCAATTGCGACAGTTGTTGTCGTCGTTACGGGCAGCATTCTTGCGATCAGCCGCGCCATTCTTGTGCGAGCCATAGGAGCGACGATTCCTTCCGCTGCCTTTGGCGGACCGCGATCCGCCCTCGCCAGCTTGCCTCTGCTTGTGGCACGCGAGCCACTGCTCCTCCGTGAGCAGCAACTTGCCATCAATCACCGATGGCAACACCTAGTCCAGGTCGAGGCGGTCCTCCGCCGCCATGAGCCGTCCCGTGACCTCCTCGATAGATAATCTCGAGATGTCGAGGAGCGTCTCGATGGAGAGCGCAATCTGCGCGAACTTGGGCGGGACAACCCGTAGGTACTTTCGCCACGACCTTGGCGTCATCGACCGGATCACCGAGGACCTCCATCTGGTGGACGATCCCGGTGAGGCGCATGGCGATGTCGTCGACCGACTCGCCATCGCGGAAGATCGCCTCGTAGTCCTTCCTCACCTTTTGGGCAGTCGCCTTGCGAGAGCGCTCAGAGCCGACGCGCATCGTCTTGATCGCGTTCCAGGCCTCCTTCGTCGTCGTCTTCGCAAGTGAGGTGACCATCTCCGACGGGATTGCTGCGCATGGCCTCCATTGCCAACCTATCGTCCAGCCTGTCCACGCCACCCTTGTCCACGACCTCCTAGAGGCCACGCGCTTCGAGCATCACCTCCATCATCACCGTCTACTTGGTGTAATTCTGCTTGGTGAGCAGCGGGTATGCGCCCCCCACATCCCTTACTATGCGCTGTATTACAGAGTGGGCACAGGAGCGGAAGGGCCGTCGTCACCCGCCATGACAAGCTCTGATACCAATTGAAAGCCTAGACTACTGCTAGGTATGCCCAGGAAGCTCACGCAAGAACAGAGTGGGTTTGGTGTTGCTCAAAACCATATTTATTTGCTCTGATTTCTCCACTATATATAAGCCTACTATGAAGGCTGAGATATTGCTGAGATATTCTCCTAGTTAATGCAGCCATTACTACACTAATGACCATAAATCTAGACGCTAATGGCAGGTACAAATCTGCTCACTAATGACCATAAATCTAGACGCTAATGGCAGGTACAAATCTGCTCACTAATGACCATGAATCTGGACACTAACAAGCACCTGGACACATGCACACACAAGATTATTGCTAACAGCCCAGGCTAGATTTTGCTGCTAGCTCCGCAACTGTTTGTTGGCGCCACAACAAGATTGCTATGTTTTTGTTTTCATATTTCTCATTTGTACCAAAAACTGATTCCTTTTGTATTACAAAGAAATGCAGCTGTCATGATGTGTGTACTCGAAATAAAAGTCCCGGTGCTGATTACTCCTGTAGTCCTGTATATTCCCTGAAATTATTCATTTTGGGAGATTTACTGGTTATTTTAGGATGAAGAACGAGTTCACATTTCATTGTATGCTTTAAAACTTTTCAGATTTTCATTCCCAAATTCAAATCAACCCGTTCATTTTTTCCTCTTCCTGGTCCATGCTGAGATTTCCATGAACCGCCGGTTACAAGTGGGATCTGGAATCCAGTCAATAACTGGGATAATTTATGGTTATCATCTCCAAGGACAGATCTTACAGGGAAATTCCAACTTGAACTACGAAGGTGAAATAGATAGATATGGGACCCAACCTAAAGGCAACAAGCAGAACTAAGTGAATGAGAAAACACTCACCGTCTAATCTGTTGCAGCTCAGAATAGAGATTGCTTTGTTTAGGTAGTGATGCGCAAAGCTGGTAGACTTGCCTTTAATGTCAACCTCTTTTTTATCTAGCTTATCATCAAAAGATAGAAAAGTCCTTGCAGCCTGAGATGAAATAAAACAAAATAGGGAATGATCGATGTGCGATGCAGATGTTATCTTAAAAATGGTATAATTCAAGACCCAAAAAAAAACGCCTGACATCTCTACTTGCATAATAAAGGGGGAAAACAGCCAAGGATACTAAAACCCAATAGCAAATAAAATCATGTACAAAGATTAAAGGAAGAATCACATGAAACACGACAAATATAATCTACAGAGGAATCTCTGGAATGTCCCTTATTCAACGTACACTTACTGCCTACACATAAAGGCAAAGCTATTGGTTTAGGCACCCAAGCAGCACGATGATGCTGAAAGGGAAAAAAGTTAAGGAGAGATTCATGCCAATCATAACATACTTCAATTTTTTTTAAATTAAAAAAAGAGAGGGAGATTTTCACGGTGGGTTCAAACTTCTTTTCTCAATAGTCAATCATCACGTGCCAACGAAACATGTGATGCTGCACCAAGGTCTTACACTATGCAATGGAGTGACAGGTCACTCATCATTACCACATCCTAGAAAAGTATCCAGCAGAAGATAAGGCAAAGCCATAGCATTATACATGTTGTTCCAGCAAGATTGCTTAACTGCAGTTCTGGGAAAATAACTGGGCTTATCATCCACTAAAGTGTATCTTCCTTTCCAGTTCAATGAATCTTATAACCATTAAAGACAGAACAAGAGGACAGTACCAAACCACAAGGAAAACATATGTTTTTCTTGCAATAGCAACAGTCCTTGCAACTTCGCAAGAAATTGAGTGATTTGGACTTTGCAAACCTAGAATAGCTTTTTCATAGTGAGGAATCTGTGTAGTGGAATCCAACCACACATGTTGCCAGATGCACACTACAGTAAGAACCACAAGAGATATGTGCCTTCAGAAAGGAAAGGTTGCAGCTTTGTACAGATACAAGCTACTGATCATTCCATTAGAATAATTCCATAAATCCTAGAACCACTAGCTGGAGGAATTCACTAGCAGTAAGACTGAAAAAACAATTATTGAACTAACTAAACATGTAAAGCTGCTCCAACATAGCGTGAATGAAATAAAAAAACTTACGGATAAAATTTTAAAAACAATAAACAGTGCCAACTCACTTGCAGAGCTCCAAAAGAACCAAGTTCTTGTAAACAGAAAATCAAATTTTCATGCAACCTCCATAGTGACTTCAGTTTCTTCTGAGAATCCTTGAAATCACATTGGCTCTCTCTTAGCATGCACTCACTCTGTTTTCAGCTCGGTAGGAAATGAAAGGGAAAACAAAAGAGAATAGAACATATAAGCTTGTGTTAATTGCAACAATGATAATCCCACTATAATAGCAGAACAAAACTTTACCTGAAACTTTAAGTCATCAAGCTCTTTGTTGTAAGTTACAGTAAGGTTAGAGTGACTAACTGGGCCATACAAGTACACCTTCATATCAGGAGAAGCAACCACACTTTCAAGTTCTATATTATCAACTGAACAAACCTATCCAACATGAGAGTCAGAAGTTTTACAAAGTCGAATGTCAGTAAGTAATATCACTGAATTCTAGTAGATTTTGTGGGGGGCACTACTAGTTTGTACCTTTGCATGGAGCAATTCCTCAAGGCTGTTGATACATTTGGTGTAATTAAGTTTATTAGACCCACCTGCCATATAAAACATAAGTATGATAATTACTCGATGATACATGCTTAAATAATTAAAAAAAACATACATGTGCATGGAGAATGGAAGAACTATAGCCAAATCTGATAGTGTAGAGGAAGAATAACAAATTAGGAAGCAACACTAGCGATCTAGTATTTCATGTTGTGTTGTGTTAGTCCAGCAGCTATTCTCTAGACCCTTGTTAGAACCATAAGATTTATAGAATTTTAATTTAAAAAATCTTCTGTTGTGACAAATCAACAGCGTAAAACATATGTCCTTCTTTCATCCTATTTTGGCCTTTTGGATAATAGACATTGTAACAAGCAGGTAGAGGAAGATGAGCATAGGTTTGTCCGCCTATGATTTGGAGCAAAAGGATGAGAGGCAGCCATGCCTCTTGTTCCTGTGATGAAGGTATTAGGAAGCGGCCATAAGCCTATAACAAGGTGACCATTTTTATGATTCAAACCATCAGAGATGGTGAGGATGGTGACAGAGGCAAGACCCAGCCAAAGAATGACATGCATATGAGTTGAATACTTGAATATGTGCGGAACTTCAATGCACAAGGTAAAAATCCGGCAGGAATACTCTTCTATGTGTTTCAGCCCAATTTGCCTCTTTGCTTCGGTAACAAGATATGGACTATAGGTTCAATTCATCTACCTGTTGATAAAGTTAACATACAATTCATTGCAGTAGGGACTTATGTCGAAGTAACAAAACATAATTGCAGTTTTCTTTTTAAAAAGAAACAAATATAGTTTCAACTTTTAAATTTTAATGCACAAGAATCAGTTTATCTTTGGCATTTCTCTCTTCCATTGGATTAGACCTTTTTGTCAACCACTAAAAAGTTCCTCAGAATATGCTGGCCACATAAATTGGAGCAAAACAAAACCTAGCACATCCCTAAATATATGAACCATTACTGACAGGGTCATGTTTAATTACAACAGTCAACATTGTTGATAGTGAACAATTATGAATTATATGAGATATCGATAATAAATTGCATAAACTTGACTCATCTAAAGTTAGCATTGCTTTAGTAGTTCATATAAGAATTATGCAATGCCATAAGTTGTAAATCCTAACAGTAAAACATGCAAAATATAGAACCAATGTGAAAACATGCTTGCGCTACTGTTCAAGAAGTTCTTAAAATGATCTGGAAAATTTTAGCCACGTTTGCCACATGCCATACAAAATTCAAAAGCACAACCTAATGGAAACAAAATAGGATCCAAGCATTGATTACGTGAGAAGAGAGCAAGATTATGTCCTAACTCTTAGATGAAATACACAAGATAAAAGATGGAACATCAATACTTGAAGAGACTATGGTTGTTATACCAAAGTCCAAAGGTAATTTAAGAGGCAAACCATTGCCGTAGCACTTAATACTGGTGTTCGCAAAAAAGCACTCAATACTGATATTAAGCTATCATTACCTTTTCCCATTATTGGTGAAGCAGTCATGCCAAAAACACGAGGGGGTTTCACGACATTATTATTATAAAATTCCTGAAACATTGTTACAAATATTTTTCAGATTCAAAATTCTGCATTGCAATCAGTTAACCAGTATTATTCAAGATATATTAGCAGCATCCAACTTCTGCATAAGGGTGATTGTTTATGAGCAATTAAATTTGATCAACTGGTTTCCAACTTCTAGCTAGCAATGTAGCCAAGCCTGAACAATGCATAACATTGTCTGACACAGTTTGATGATGTGATGGCCAAATGTTGACAGAAATGCAGGAAACAAGTGGTCATAAGATTGTGGCTAAAAGTAAGAAACTAAAAATAGTACAATACCACGCAATAAGGAAAATAGAAGGGTCTTTTTCTCGGACCAGCAAAAGGCTATAAAACAGATAAGCAAGTGCGCTGGAAATGGATACAAACTATATCCGGAGCGTCTAGCATCCATATCCATAAGCATCTTATCATATTCATATACAAATTTGAACACATGATTTATAACCGTAAGTTTTTATCTATGTAGCACCGACACGTTGGTTTGGTGCCGTATCGATATCCGACACACCCCTCGACACGTTCGCGTATTGGACAATTAGATGGTCAAAATAAATAATTTTAATATTCGACATGGCTTAAACACTTCATCAACATGTATTTGAAACATATGGTGAAATGGCCAGGCCCACCTCAGCCACCTAAAGGGTAACCCTAGCCTCCAGAGAGGAGCAAAACACCGACATCAAAGCTCCATTGTGGAGCCATGTTGACGTTCAAGATAAAGGTGGTATGTCTAGAGAAAATGTGAAATAGATATGCAAGTATTGCAAATATGTTGGTACTAGTAGCTACTCTAGAGTCAAAGCGCATTTGTCGAAAATTACTAATCGTGATTTAAAGATATGTCCTAAGGTGACGGTACTTGTTCTTGCTTATAGCTTACTCCCTCTGTCCCACAAAGAGTGCATTTCTAGAATTTTTAAGACAGATTAGTGTGCAAGGTAAATGACTAATGTGACCCTCATTACTCCACACACAAGTATGCTAGTGCTTCGGTTTCCACAGGCACTTAAATGAGCATGCATACACTTACAGTTGGGCCCTACGGACTAAAGATGCACTCTTTGTGGGACAAAATTTGAACACTAGAAATGCACTCTTTGTGGGACAGAGGGAGTAGAAGTGAAGTTGCAAAGGCTGAGGTACATATTCCTAGTTTACACTTTACATTATTTCAGTTTGACAAACTCACAAACACGTAGAAAAATAAAAAATGATACATATGTATATTGTTATTATTATTATTTAAATAAAAATAATAGCCGTGTCGCCATATGTATATTGTTATTATTATTATTTTATTTAAATAAAAAATAATAGCCGTGTCGCCGGATCGGCATTTTTGAAGAAAAAAATGACTAATCCCGTGTCAGTGTCGTGTCGACGTATTCATGTCCGTGCATCATAGGTTTGTATTCACATTTGTTTCATACTTGTATATTTCTGTTATCTAAAATGGATTCACATTTGTTATCTTATCTATCTGCACCCTGTTGGTCTTTATTCAATTTAATTCCACATTCCATATACAAATATGAATAAGGCTATCGACAGCAACAAATTCTGTGTATCCAGTCTGTTTCCGCCCCTACAGGCAGGAATTCTCCCACCGGTATGCACCAAACACTTACACAGTTACACTCCAATAAAATTCTGTCAACACCAGCAAGGCAACTCTTAGCATATGGATGTAATTTATCAAAAAGAATTCAAGTGAAAAAATATTCAATGATGCGCATCTATAGTTGGAAAGTTCAGTGGCCTAACAACTACAAAACTTAAGTATTCCAACAGATGTAGATAGTTTGGACATTTAAAAGAAAATTTTACTGAAGCAACAAAATCTTGCCACTACCTTCATAATTTGTGCATATGGATGTCGCTTTTGCGCTTGTGCATGATGGCATTCATCGAATATCAAAAGTGCAATTGAGTCCATCTTGATGAAACAATGCCACAAATTATGTAATAGTATTTGGGGGGTCATTACAAGGACCTGCAGTAGCAGCGAAAGGAGCACACAAGTTAAGCAGGAATCTTATGTATGGAGTAGAACAAAAGATGAACCCAAGTGGATTTTATTTTGACAAAATGAATGTGAATATTGGCGTATCTGTTGTTTACATGTTATGCGGAGTAAGACCTCTAGTTTCAAAAGAAATTACGCATGTTTATGCATGAATCTCAATCTGAAAATTCTTCTCCAAAATCTTTGTGCATGTGCATTGTAAATTAACTTCTGATAAGGCAACTAGCACTCTACAAACTTCTAGTTTCATATAAGACAGCCTTTTTGAAAATGTGATTGATCTGCAAAGAGAATGTACAGCAAAGCATACCTCAAACTCTCCCATCTCTTTCTCCCATTCTTGATGATCTCTTGAGCTTTTACCATTCCCATAGTAACACTGAACTTTAAAATTGGTGGAATTTGCGATCACCATCGCTTGCTGTAAAATATAAATAAAGAGGAAGAGCACTGTTCTTATTTAGAGTGAAGAGAACTGATTAAGCATGTAAAGCTGTACTCAGTCTGAAAGATGCAGTTATGACCATTCATAAACAATTGAGGGTAACATAGTGAGAAATTAAGAGCAAATGTTCCTGATTCCCGTATTTTATCCAAAAAAAAAGTATGATGTGCAAAGTTGAACATAATCATTAATTAGAAAACCCTCACGAAATGACAACGAGCAATTAGGAGCAACTGCAAGCTGCTACTATCATTACCTACAGTGTGAACCTTCCGTAAAAAAAATAAAATACTACAGTGGGAAGAGCAGGGAAGTAATCTACCTGGCGAACAAGGGGAATGGTTGGGGCGAGGAAGATGCAGACTTCACGGCTGGGCTTGCGGATGAGGTGACCAAGCTCGTAAATGAGCAGCACGGCAATGTGGGTCTTCCCGCATCCCGTCCCAAGGTACACTATGATGTTCTCCTCCACAGCCCTCTTGCAAAGATCCAATTGATACCTAAAGCACAAAACTATAACATATAATGCTGTTCTCAGAAATTTCGGTGTATTTTGATACGAAACAGAGGAACCCTGGATCAACAAAGCTAAGGTACTACAAAAAAAACACAAATAGTTTGTCTCGTGAGATACAAAAGCAGGCACTACACCAATCACAATTCAATGAAAAGGTTGTCCTTCTCTTCCGACAGAGAGTAGGAGTGCGTGCTAGGCAAGGTGCAAAATCACCACGAAATCTCAGATATTTATTAGCCCATTTACGAATTGACATGCTCACTCCCAACGCTCCCCAGTATATCGTGCATGATATTTATTTGACGTTCTGTATCTATTTGTGTTAAAATACTCTTAGGTTAGAGGGGTAGGAGTAGTATTTAGTACTATTTATTGATGATCGGATAGCATGGCTTGCTCTAACTGGCGCGCCGCATTGTCACAGAGTAATTGCGTAAATACTACTCGCACAAGCTTTGAATGCCCCATCCACCGCTATCAATAGGAAACATGACGAGCTACAGACGCGAAGATACGCAGCGCCTTCCCCGAGAGAGTCTCGGGCAGGATCGAATCGTGGAGATTAAATTTAAAAGGGGGGTTCGCTTTTCAATAAGCGAAACCGAGAATCATTAAACATCCAAAATCGAAAACTTCTTAAATTTAATCACGAAAGCGATGCTTGAATCAGATCAATCCAGGCAACAGAGTACAGGCAACCGTAAAACCCATCCAAAACCCCCGGGGGGAAAACTCCCAATCAGCATTCAGCAATACACCGATGAACCGATCACCGGCTGCGGAAGTTTCGATCAAATAAATTACCGCGGTTCCGTTCTGTGCCCGCTGCTTCACAGCTCCACCAAATAATCCGCAAAACACGCACACGCAAGCACAGGGCGCCCCGGAAAAAAAAATCCCAAAAAATGGGGAGAAAGCGGGCGGGCTCGGTAGGGCGCTTACTTGCGCGCGATCGTCCTCGGATCCTTGGGCTCCCCCGTGCTCGCCGCCGCAGTCGATGTGTCGCCCATGGCCCCGCGGAAGCAAAGCGCTCTCTCCCTCTCTCTCTCGGTGTAACCGTGCGAGACCCGGAGGAGACTGCAAAGCGTGGGGATGCGTAAAAATGAAGTAAGCGCTGAAGGGCAGAAGGGGGAGACCGGAGAGCAACTAGGGCCGCGTCAAAAAGGCCGGTTACTCGCGGAGCACGAGAGCGGAAGCGTGGCGCGGAGCCCACCTGACGACGTGAGGGACGGGTGGGGTCCGCACGCACGTTAGGGTGCGAACTGTCGCTGGGTTGCTTTCCGTTCTCTCGCCGAGGCGTGTGCACGCAGGCGCAGTAGATGCGGTGGTGGTACGACTTGGCGTGACGCAGTGGCTATCTAGCCCGTGGGCCGGTGTGCTGGCGCGTGGGGGTGACGGGCGATCTGGGCCCGGGCGGTCAGCGTCTGTGTCTCTGGGCTTAGTAAATCGGGGTGGCGTGGTGGGGGTGGTTGGTCGTTGCTGTGGCTTGAATGCCTGGGATTGCACTCTCTCTCTCCAAGAGATGGCCAGTGGGTCTGTTTCTAGTCCGCTAGTGTGGGTACGGTCCAAGTACGACTATGTCTGCTCGTAAATGGGCCGGTGGGTTGATACTTTGGGATGACACAACACGCTTAGGTACAGTATGATTAGGCATGGTCAGCATGATTAGATACGGTACGGTTCGTGTAGCCTGTTTATTTAAATATAACTGTTTTTAGCTGTTAGAGGCTTAAAAATCAAAATAATTTTGAAAAATATCAAAAAAAATCTATAAATAGGGTAGCACCTCCTACTCATTTTCCTACCAACACACTTGTAATTTCTTCTCTTCATTCTCTTGTGAAAAGTCTCGTACTCTTAGTGATAATTGGGCAAAATTTAAAATAGTTTTTCCAAAAATCTGAAATTCGGATTTCGACTTCTGTCAAGAAAACATGGTAAGAATATTGATTTAGTTCTATATTTTCGTTATTTTGAATGATATAAAACGAATAATGGCGCAATTATTTCTTGTAGTTTTCTTAATGGACAATTGGGATTTTTCCGTCCTTTCCAACTTCTGATTTCATGATTTCATTCAACTTATTCTTTGTTTGGAGTTTATTACTTGCTGTCATTTTTGGGGAAAAAAAATTATGATGCAAGTTATTCTTTATCTGGAGTTTATTACTCAATCTCCCCTTAAATTGTACATAATATTCTATAAATTGATACTCGTTTAAAGAACCACAAAAATGATAGTATTTTGCATGAACTGTTTTTGCTATGAAAACTAAATTTTTGAAATGTTAGAAAGAAATTACTATGTTATATGTATTCGCATTTATTTTAGATTATATAGCTAAATTTTGAGGATTTGGTAATATTCTCTTATTTCTAAGTGATGCGATGGCACTGATTATTATAGTTATTTTTCACATGTTCGTGCTACCTTATCTGGAGTTTATGCTTAGTACGATCAGAAGTTTAGTGAGTTCATCTACAGCGATCTCCACCACCACCCACAAGAGGTGTAAGTTCAAGCTCCATTTGGTTTTGGTGATTGGTTTAGATTAATGCTTAATCCTTGTTTAATGACAAATCTAATCTTATTGAGACTAACATGTTTATTGAGTTACATTCAATAGTCTCATATTTGGATGGAAAATGGAAAACCCAAGGTATGTATGCATATTCATTCTAAGTATTAATTGCATACTTTGGATTCAAGTTTAAGTTTGAATTCTCCATTGCATTAACCACAAAATGTGCATTATGTTTCCCAATCCATATATTACATGGATGCACATATCTAGGGGGAGTTCACACTTGAACTTGATGTATCGATGTATTGATCTATTCTTCACTCCATATAATTAAAGGATCAATACATTGGAACATATCAATTTAAATGAATGTTTAAATTGAGTTCATTTGTCTTCTAATCATCAAAGAACATTTCATCATGTGTTGATGGTGTTCTTGTGATTGATTCAAGGCAAATGAAGAGTTCTTGAGTTGTATGAAGCATTAGTTGCATCATGTACTCAAGACACATATAAGTTCATTTGATTGATTTAGGTTGTGCTCAATTGATGTAAGTGGTATCCATTATGTGTTAATGGAGTACTTAGATGATTGAGACAACCATGCATCTTGAACTAACCATTTCTATAAGTGATGATTGAGCCAGGTTAGTTCCAAAGGTTGAAAAGAAGAAGGTTCATCAAGAAGAGATGAACAAGCTTATAGAGCTGGGTGACGATCTTGAAGATAAGATGATTGAAGATCATAAAGACTTCAAGAGAGAGTCAGAGTAATGATCCCGAGGGTACAAGGTGATTGAAGATCATAAAGACCCCAAAGGGGATTGCTTGCGGCGGCTAAGGTATAACTAGATAGGCTAAGGAGTTGCAATTAGAGAGCTCATGCACTCTGATTTGATTTAATTTGATTATGGGTTTCGATCCTGAGTTCATGTGATACTTGCACCGTTGTGTTAGCAAGTCTGTTTGGTCATGGTTTGACCATCACATGACTAGGAGGATCAAACTCATAGACTCGTTGGTTATTTGCTTAATGATTTTTTGCAAATACGTCTTTGAGTTGATTGCGAAAGGAGTTTTCGCAAAGTGTTTGGAATGTGCTTGGAGCCAGGTTTTTTGCTTTTATTGCAAAAAGAGAATGCTCAAGCATATAGTAGTTTGATTGTTTATTTGCGAGTTCGTTGTGCGAATAAACGGGAGGTCTATAGGTTCCGGTCCTGAAAGCATGTGATACTTGCACCGTGGTTTTTGCAAGTCCGATTGGTCGTGGTTTGACCATCACATGGCTAAGAGGATAAACCTTATAGACTCTGGGTTTTATTTGCTTAATACGTTCTTGCAAATATAATCTTTGATTTGTTGCGAAAGGAGTTTTCGCAAAGTTTTTGGAGTTTGGTTGAATTCTTTGAGCATGGTTTAGTGGTGTTGCAAAAGTGTTTTGCAACTAAGTGTGATCGTGGTTTGATCACCTCTTGGCTCAAAGATTTGTCGGTTCGAAGTTTTGGAGAAAAGTTTTTAGCGAAAAACTGGTTTTTCTCCTGAGGCCGGCACTACCGGAGGTAGTAGAGGCGATAATCTGAGGCGGCGATGCAGCTTATGGGAGCGGTACTGCCGCTCATGTCGGCACTACCGGCCCTAATACGCCGGTAGTTGTTTTCCAGTGAGCAGTTTGCTCTGAGTTTTTGATCGGCACTACCGCCCATGTGGGGCCGGTACTGCCGGAGTTGCGGCAGTACCGGGGGTTGAACTCCGGTAGTCTTTTTACAGAACGGAGTATTCTGTGGGTTTCCCTGAGGCCGGCAGTACCGCCCAGTGGGGCCGGTACTGCCGCTCGAGCGGCACTACCGGCAGTTTGCCTGCGGTAGTGCCGGGTAACTAGCCGTTGCCGACCGTTGGAGGTCAAGGCCAGCACTACCGGGGCTATGAGGCCGGTAGTGCCGGACTTGGCTGAAAAGTGGCAGTTTTGCCTCCAACGGCTAGTTTTCGTGTGTGGGGCTATATATAGGGATGAAAACGGATCGGATAGTTTCCGACCGATCCGGATAATTTTCGGATACGGATTCTGTCGGATCGGATATTTGTCGGATAGTATCGGATCGGATACGGATACGGATATTTTTTGTCGGATACGGATACGGATTCGGTAGCTCACTATCCGTCGGATACGGATACGGATTCGGATAATCCGGATAGTGATGGATCGGATATCCGGATAGTGGGCTGGGCCAAGCTACTCTTTTGGCCCAAAAAGGTTACTAAATTTTAACTTGTTTTCTAATTTAATTAATCCGTAAATCAAGTTTCAATTATTAAAATTAGCAAACTAGCTCCAAAAATTATGAAATTTTTTGATAAAATTCCTAACATAGTCTATAATTTTTACAAAAATTATTTTTAAAATTTATTGTATTTTAAATTTTCTAAAAATTTAAAAAATGTTGTCTTTAATAGAAAAATATTTTAAATAAGTAGCTAAAATGCATAAAAACTCATAAAATACATAATTTATTATTTTAAACATAATTTAACAAATAATACAAATCTTGGGGTCATTAAATTTAAGTGTTATATATGTTTTCTAGAGATATGGTAATTAAGTATTATCAAACTTTTTGTGTATTCTATATTTGTTTCCATTTGTATCTCTGAGCAAGGATAACCTTTATTTTGTGTTTTGATCTACATGTATGATGGATTAATCATATGTACGTGATGAACTAAGTCTTACATAATTTTGTTTGCAATATAGTATCTAACTATTGTCTAAGTGAATGAAAATGCTTATATTTATTCAATTTTCAATAATGTTTTAATCAAATCAACTAGTTATGTGTTTTCATTGATTTTTTATGTACAATCTAAGGGATTATCATGTTCCGATAAATATTCGTAACCGTATCCGATTCGATTCGTATTCGATCCGTATCTGTATTCGACATTATCCGTATTCGTATCCGGACTATCCGTATTCGTATCCGAATCCGAGAAAAATATGAAAACAAATATGGTAGAGCAATTATCCGTCCGTATCCGATCCGTTTTCATCCCTAGCTATATAAGACCCCCTTGGGGGGCATTAGCTGAGGGTTGCTGGTGCTTTGAGTCCTCTTGAGCCTTGGTTTGAGTTTGTGGGAGGGTTTGCATGGTTTTACCTCTTCCAATTTGGTTTTGAGCTCAAGAGTGATTCTAATTGCATGAGTTGCAATTAGAGGGAGTTTGAGAGGACCCTAGTTGCATGAGTTGCACTAGGTGATCACCGGAGACGCGGAGGTGCATTCGGTGAAGCTTGAGCGGAGTGCTCATCCTATTGCTCTTGGAGGTGGTGGCCTCCTAGACGGCGTCGGTGCGTTGTGCGCGGGAGCTCTCGAGGTTTGTGAGAAGCCCCGGCGAAAGTTTGTGAAGGTTGGTGCTTAGCCTACCCGGCGGGGTAAAAAACAACCTTAGTGGATTCGAGGTGAAGGCTCAAGTGAGTGGGCCGGTCCAAAGTGAGTTGGACTTCCTCAACGTGGAGTAGGAGGGTTTTCTCCGAACCACGGTAAAAAGTATTGTGTCTCTTGCCCTTTTACATTCAAGCATTTACTTAATTGCTAAATTATCAATTGCTTGTTTGTGATTACTGATTAGAATTGCTTAGTGTAGCTTGCTTGATCAACTTAGCAATTCTAGCTTAGAGACTTAATCTAGCTTGTGCACTAGTGAGCCTAGTTGATTTAGGCTTTAATTGTCAAAACCTTAATCTTCCGCTTGCGCATAATCTTTGTGTAGGTTTTGACATAGGGGTATTTAGAGGCGATCCTCGATTAGTGAGTAGAATTTCTATAAACGCCTATTCACCCCCCCTCTAGGCGCATCCTCGACCCTACAACAGGTAAGAAGAAAACTGCATGATCGAAGATATGGGGTGCATGTGGCTCTACCTCAAGAAGTTCAAGTGCAATAACATCAAGTTTGGACACAACAACAGGTGGTGGGGAGCTGGCTACCTATCTCAACAGCGACAATGTCAACTACCAAGAGCAACAAGAGGAGGACTTCACCATTTTGTAGTGATGGCATGAACACAAGTAACATATCCGATGCTTCTCATATTAGCACATTGTGTTAACAGTTCCTGTCTCCACGATTTCTTCGTAGTCTGTTTTCAGTCTATCCAGAAGAATAATCAATGAGAGAAGAACAAATCTGACAAGTGAGATGATGGAAATATTTCTCACTGTGAAAGATTGATAATAAATTGAACAACGAGCTCAACATAAAGATTGAGAACAAACTGAACAACGAGCTCAACGCACTACATAAATTGTTGAGCTGGCGGTGACATTTCAAAATCTTCATCTTGATCAGGAAGATAATTGTAATCTTCACTTTTTCTTGTACCACGGAGCTATAGGTTGTACTCTTTTTTCTTTGCCAATGTTTTCTCGTATTGAGTTTTTACTTGGCAAATTTTTTTAATGAGGCAGCCAAACATCAATAAATATCATTATTTAATTCCTATTAGTTGTCTTATTTTAGAATTTATTTCATATTTTTAGCTTTGTCTCAATTTATATATATTTTAAAAGTTATCCTTGAGTCTTTCTAATTATTATAACTTTTCCCTTTTTTGATTTTTATATTTTTTATTTTCCAATTTTTTAACATTTTTTTTGATTTTTTCTAATTTTTTCAAAATTTTAAAAAAAATTGACGCCGACTGGCCAGTTCGGCCCATTTTGACCCGTCGACTCACAAGACAACTAGAGATGGCAACGGGGACCCGAAACCCGAAACCCGACGGGTATTTACTCTATTAGGGGCCGGGTATGAACCATTTTTCATACCCGCGGGTATATTAACGGGCAAAAACTATTACCAGTAGTAGAGCGAATGCAGTCCGTACTCTTTGTTGCTACCCGCGGGTCCCCGTTACATATGGGTGGCTAATATGGAATATGTCATGTATATATAGGTGTGAACAAGAGTGAAAAAGTTGCTAGCTGCTGTTGTCTAACTAGACAGTAGATCGACGAAATGTTTTTTTGGGGCCGAGGATCTCTACGGCCCAGTTGTCAAGCATTTGGTGTTAACCAATGAGCTGGTGCTGCTAAATCTGTTAGCTACCTTTGTTCTACATGATCACACACCGTCGTCAATTAATACAGTAGTTAGGTGACATAAACGAAAGCATGCACAACTTTCTTTTAGTACAATCAATATGATAGCATACGATTTTACCGGGCCCAGCATATTATATATTGTATACAATCATATTGTGTAACCCTTCGAAATATGAGTACTATATGCAAACAAAATAGAACTTTTGTCATGAAACATGAGTCCTGATTTTCGGGTGCGGGTTACCTGCGGGTCCCCGTTACCCGCACGGGTATGGGTACGGGTAAATTTTGTACCCGTATGCGGGTATGGGTATTTTAGCGGGTGGATTTTGCTACCACGGGTATGGGTACGGGGTGGTGATACCCGCCGGGTATATACCCGTTGCCATCCCTAAAGACAACAGACCAACACGGCACGTTTGCCCACCGGGCTGTGCTTAGTCCGGCACCCCGGCACGTGGACCGACACGGCACAACCCGTTTATTAGCCAGGCCGCCTGTTTGGTCTCTACTCTGCATTGGTACGTAATAAATGATGTCCTAATAATCTTCCTATATCAAGAAATTTACGTGGGAAATCAATAATCAAAACAATCTTGTGTTACTCCATGTTTTATGCCTTGAGATTCCTTTAATTAAAGAGTTTTTTTCGCTGCATCCATAAAACAAGTAAGCCCGTTTGAAATACCGGAACCGCGCTATTTATTGTAAAGTGTTTGCAAAATTTCATTTGTGATAATTGAGAAGTTGCTTCCATTATGTTTCTTTCTTCAAAAAGCGTAAAGTGAAACACACTTGTCGACGTTTGGGAAACGGGTTCCCACCGAGCTTACTTGTTGATTGAGGAATCAACACGGTCCCCTTTTTCGATGAAGGGATTACGTCCGAAGAATACTCGATTGGCTCAAGACACCCGAAAGATGGACACAAAGGTTTATATTGGTTCGGGCCTCTCGCTGAGGAGATAATAACCCCACTCCAGTGATAGTGGTATTGCTGATTGTTTCAGACGGTATTTGTGTGTGCCTAGATTGACTAGCTCTGATCAGCCTTGATCAACCTCTCTATTCATTATAAGTACAAGATGTATTTATAGCTCTCAAGAAATATCCAACCTAATTACAGTAGAATAATGGGCATTTGACCACATCAACTGTGGTTGTAACCAAAGCCTTGATTTACGACACGTTCCCATCGTGGGAGTAACGGCACCACGTCGTGGCGTGATTAGCGCTACTCGGGCGTTACTGCCGAACACGACCTTCCGACCATACATCTCGTGGCGCGAGCTTGGGCCAAGCACGCTTGGTCCTGGCCGAGCATGTATGCTCGAGGCCGAGCGATGAGCCTGGTCTGACCGGACTGGCCGGCTAGCCAGATCACGCGCGGATCATCCTAGGGAACACTATCCGAAAGTACGCATAGCCGGCTGAAAACCGGCTACCGGGGTACTATGGTACTTATGAAAATTACCTAATCCCCGACAACCCTTTACTTAGGGATGGCAACTAGTCCGGGTACCTTCGGGTCCAACCTCCGTGGAACCGGACCCGGGACCCGAAGCCTGGACCCGGACCCGAATTCTGTCACGGGTCCAAATCCGGTACCGGACCCGGACTTAGACCCGAACAAATTTTGTGTGTTCCGAACGAGTCCAATGTTTTTTCTCATACTATTTTATAATTCATTTCATCGAAATAAACATTAACACAAAGTTAAACCTACATTTAATATTCTACAAACTGTACAAAAAAACTTCGGGTCTGGATATGGATACCCATGGGTCTAAAATGAGACTTGAACCCGAACCCGAACCCAAAGTAATATACCCGTGGGTCTAAATTGGGACCCGAACCTGGACCCACCGGGTCGGATACCCGCGGGTACCCGGACCAACGTATATTTTTGCCATCCCTACCTTTACTTTAGCAGTGAATTAATACTCTTTTTTGCTTGTTCTTAATGCTCTTTTCTACTGCCCCCTAAAAATGAAAACGTTTTCTTCTGTCAACGGGCAGCTCACATCTGTGGCTTCATCGCACGCTCCATTGTATATATCAAATGGTCATTCCTAACTGTATACAAGAAATTGGACTGTTTGTGTTCAATAATAAACTTTTGAGTGTATTTAAGTTTGTGTGCCATGATAAAGTTGGGTAAGTTTGATTTTTTATGACGGAAGTTTGATTTACCACGACAGTTTTTGTACACCAATTTTTTTTACGTCATAACATATTTGTTAAACATATATACAATTACTAGACCTCCATACAAGAAGGCTCGTTCCACTGCAAGTGCGCTTGGAGCTCCTCCAAATCGAAGCAACGCAACTGGCTGCGCCTCCCTTTATACTCTCCTTTAACTAGTGGCTACTAGCTAGTAGTGCACCTCTAGCTTACTCTCTTGTGGTTGCGGAGCTCATGGGGACGACGTCAAATTCAGACAACATAGAGGCAAACACCCCCAGCCTCTCCATCGCCGTCGAGAAGAACCCGCCGGAGGCGCGCTTGCTTCAACTCGGCATCAAATCCTGGCCCAAGTAAGCTAGCTTCCTCCCCCTCTCCTCTTCATTTACTCTCTGTCGATTCCATCCCGTATCGTGTGAGACGTGTTGTGTTGCATATGTATGGAAGATGGGGCTGTCCGCCGGGGAAGTTCCCGCTCAAGTTCGACGCGAGGCTGACGTGCTACCTCCTCAAGGGCAGGGTGAAGGCCACCGTCAAGGGCTCCTCGGACTCCGAGTGCGTCGAGTTCGGCGCCGGCGACCTCGTCGTCTTCCCCAAGGGCCTCAGCTGCACCTGGGACGTCGTCGTCGGCGTCGACAAGCACTACAACTTCGATTCCTGCTGAATTAACACCGCACGCACGTCTAGCAAGCCCTAGATTTCTTGATCCTGACGTGACGCCTCTGTGTGTGACTTGTGGTTTTCTGTAATATATGATTAGGGGTGGAATTTTAGCTCGAGGCTCGAGGCTCGGCTCGGGCTCGGCTCGGCTCGGTCCGGCTCGGCTCGGCTCGACGCAACAACGAGCCGAGCCCGAGCCTAACGCGTGGCTCGCTTAACGAGCGAGCTCGAGCCAGCTTCGTGGCGGCTCGTTAGGCTCGTTAGGCTCGGCGGTCATATGAATAATGCATGTCACGTTAGTATTACTATTACTAAAAGACTACATGTCAAATGATATTACTAAAAGAAATCCAATAACAAAAGATGTATAGTCATGACTACATGCTACAGATCATTAAATAGCCAAATAGACATGGATGCTACAGATCAACAGATCAACAAATAGCCAGACCCACGCGTCGGTGGCTCCTGGCCGAGCCGAGCGGCTCGAGCTTCGGCCGAGCCCGAGCCGAGCTCAGTTTTCAGCTCGGTCAAGTCAACGAGCCGAGCCTGGCTCGGCTCGCAAACTGCCGAGCTCCGCCGAGCCGAGCCGAGCCGAGCCAGGCTCGGCTCGATTCCACCCCTATATATGATGGGTAGCTAGCATAGCAATACTTTGTGGCAGGCATTACTTCTCAGAAGATGTACGTGAGCCAAAAGAATTGGAAACTGGCTGCCAGTTCAGGGGAAGTATGCATACTCAAAGCAAAGCACTGTAATCTAGTATCTACTGGTAGTACATATCAGAGTGCAAAGATGTTTTTGGATGCTTTCTTTCTTTGGCCGTCACAACCGGAATGCCGTGCCGGGGGAGCCAAGTTGGCCGGTTTATCCGTCAACAAGGTCACGGTATCACAGAGGGACCAAAAGCTAGGTCAGCCCTGTCTCTGGCTTTGTGACACCTGTGCAGTGCCTGCACTAGTGGTGCCTTTGGGCTTAATGATGATCCTTCACCATGAGTCCATGACCATGGTCACCACCGGTTAGCTTTTAGTATTATTGCGCTTCTCTTTTCTGTTTCCTCCAGTTTAGTTTCAGTGGTGTTTAAAGCGTGTGCACAAAGGGGAAGTGGATGATGCTGCTGTCATCGCCGGCGGAGCAAGTAGGGTGCAACTGAAAGGGATGGATGGTCCTTCACGCTTCGCACTCTCTTGTTAGACCAGATTTGAGCACCACTGGAGCTTCGAACGAGTCGAGCTCAAGCTTGATTAATTACCATCTCACGAGTTTTAACGAGTGGAATAGCTCGTCAGGTACGTAAATTTCCTAGCCAGCCTGAACCCCTTTTACAGTACTAGCGCCGGGCGATGGCAGGTCTGCGGGGGCCTTTTCCGCAAGAATTTTTTTTAATATTTACTTAAAAAAAATTTAAAAAAATAATCGGGAAAAAAATTACGAAAGTGGATTCCTGTCGTCCGGATATAGGGCAATCGCCCCATATTCGGACGACAGGGGATGCATAACGGTTAGAACTTAGAAGTAACGGCCGGCTAGAAGTTTTTTTGCATCTAAGATGCAAAAAACTTTTTTACATCCAGGTCTCTCTCATCTCATATTGGGACGATATGTCTCTGACGGTCATTAACGGCCATGGACGTCTGAGACGGTGTTTTTTGCGTCCAGATCCCTATCGCCCCATATTCGGGCGATCGCCCCATATCCGGGCGACGGGAGCCTATTTTCACAAAAAAAAATTCCGTTGATTATTTTTGAAAAAAAGATTTAAAATATATATTAAATAAAAAAAATTCTTTGCCGCAAAGGCTTTGCAGCCTAGTCGACGTGTGGGCTCGTTTACGGCCGCCGGGCTGTTCGTTTTGCCGAAAATTCTGGCCTAAGCCGACTTGTGCTGGTGAAGGCGGGCCGGCACGGCCTCAAGACCCTCAAATTGGGCCTTAATATGGGCCCCGGCTCGTTGCAAGCACAACCCAAACACACGCGTACTCCAGGTTACTTCGCGCCACAGACCACGGTACACACCGTGTTTCCTGAAGTCAGCGCTGCTGCTGCGGTGTGTAGCTTAAGCATAAGTAGAGTGGCGGCGGGGTTAACCCCGACAATTCGTCTCAACAAGGCTGACCTCATCAATAGGAGCTAGTTTAGTTCGCCTGCGATGGCTGCCTGCCGCCCGGCATCTCTCAAATCTGAACATCTAACGTTGGGGAGGTAAGACTACTGCATCAGCTGCAGCTCGCTGTCAAGACCTCTTCCTTCTGACCAAAAAAAAAAAAAACAGCCATAAATGCGGTACGTTCAAGTCTCGGACCGTTGTTTTCACAGAAGGTCAACCGTTTGAGCTGCAGGGATAGCGTTCATCCCAACTCGCAAAAGGTAAGATCAGCACGACATCGACAAGGAAGAAATTTGGTGCTCAGCTAGCCCCATGTTCCATCGGTCAGGTTTGATATATAACTCCAGGTTCTACAAGTGAGACGCGTGGGAATCAATGTAGATTAATCCAGCCATCGAGCCAAATACCAAATCGAAAGAAGAAAAAAAAAGCTGACGCTTTCTGAATGATATGTTCTGTAACTGACGACAAGAACACTTCTAGACGAGTGTATATACTTCTATTTCCGCTATTACAACTACGGCCGATATAGCGGTTTGTGGATAGCGGAACTAACGGCGGCTATGCTATATTTTATAGATCTTTTGGTTTGTGAATAATTATTTAAAATGTTAATGGTATATTCGGGCTTATGTATGCTAACCCATAATAATTATTTTGACGTAAAGAATTGCAAATGTGTTGTTTAACATTTTTATACTAATATTTGACTTTGAAAACATTAAAAAAAATATGTGACTCTGCTGTTAACCAAAAAATAACTAAAATGTGAATATGTGTTTATAAAATTTGGATTCAGACACTATATATTTGGATTCAGTTTTAAAATGTTGTGTATTTATATTTCTCATATTCCATTTTAAGAAATTTGAAATTTCTTGTACGTGTTTTGAAACACCAATGTATACGCTGAACAACTTATAAATATTTGAACCTAAAGTTTATTTTTATATTTTTGATAAATTCATTTCACAAAAATAAAACTAGATTATATTATATGTTTTTCATTTTGCAGCTGTACATGTCATAAAAAGAATGAAACATCAATATTTCTAATTTCATTTATTTCCTTATTATATGATAGCCCATTTTCTGCTTATAATTAGTTTTCATGTTCGTATAGTACATTGCATATAGTACATTGATCAACCATATTTCAGCATGTCATCAAGTGGACAGCACACCAGACCAGCTAGGGACCTCGTTCGATCGGGCTGACTTTGCATCTTATATACTAGTGATTATGCCCCTTTTTAACTGAATCTAAATTAGTATTTCAGCAGCTACAATGACAAGGTTCGACATGGAAAATATTGGCAGTAGGCCGAGAGCGACAACTTATTAGCTCAGCATGAATTATTTTACATGGAATCTATACAAAATTGTGACCAAGTGAACTGTATCTGAATCAATTAATGGGACCGTTTGACAAAACAGAAGAAGTTGGCATTACATCTACTCCTCTAAGATATTTTAATAATTGCTTTTCTCCTTGGTAATCACTTTGAATGTGATTCTTAACGTATCTCAGTATCTGTTTCCCCAGTGCATCTCATATGCTACGCTCTCAGGAGTCTCAATCAATGGTTCATGGCAGAATTTCACTGACTGGTGCCTAGTATTCCGATCAATCGCGTATGCAGTGTTTTGCCCCTTGCCGCAAGGCGAGGGTGGAATTTGTGGCATTGGCAAACCACATTGCGCAACTACAGCATCACCAGCTGTAGGATCGATATAGACTAATATAGCAATCAGAGGGGGGGTGAATGGTTGCGCGGAAGCTAAAATCAAAAATTTAAACTACTAACAATTCACCTCAATTCGGAATCAAAAAATCGCTTCGATTACACGCAAAAACAGATTGACCTATGTTCACTAAAACATGAATTCCCGACGATCCAACCGTTATAATGATGTGAAATTTTTACTGTAGAAACTAGATTCAATTTAGAAACTAACCCAACAAGAATCAACTCAATCGGATCTACGGATCAAAAGTTATAGGCTTTGCAAGTTGACTGTTACAAAAGTGACGCGAATTGATTAAACCCTAATTTCGTGATTAAACAAAATCAATAAGAAATTAACCAATCAAACTTTTTAGATCAAATACTTGATGCCCTAGGAAGATTTGGAATAGATCAAATCAAAACTATCAAGATGAAATAATAAACCAATCTAGAATCAAAACATGCGCGCAAGGAAGTAGATTACCAAAGCAACTTACCGTAGCGTCATCATGCAAGCACTGTAGCTACAGTAATCGTGAATCAATACGTTCTGCTGGAACATTGCTATTGCTGCCGTGAGGAACTTGCTTGCACTGCTCTCCTGCCGCACAACTAGTTTGCTCATGCACTACCACCAGTTTGCAACACGGGCGAGGTGCTGTTGTGCGATCTCATGCAGACCGGCAAGCACGCGCACCTGACCTTTCAGTATCGTCGCCGTCGGGAGGTTCATTGGCGCCGTAAATTTTCTTTGATTTGGCCGAAGGCTCCAACTTCCCACGCCAGAACACGTCGCCTCGGATTTGACGAAATAGCTAAGACGCCGAGGAAGCCGACCCTAATTCGACAAATTTTCTGCGCGTGCGGCTCTCTGAAGAAATTGATTTTTTATTTCTTTTTGTCTAGTCTGGTTACAATACTCCCAACAAAAGAGTACAAACCCTAATTCCTCGCTAACAATAAACAGGGGACACCTCCCCCTATTTATAAGAAAACCCTAGAGGAGTTCGCATGCATGTCCACTTGGCCCGACATGGCCCAATACATGCAAACTACCTCAAAACGATTACAACTGCACGCGTACGGCCCACCTGCCGTACTCACATGACTCACTAGCAACCACGTGCACCGTTCTCTAGTCCGAACGCCCCGCATGACATCCTCGACCACCAAGACCTCGATTCCTCCCTGAACCTAGTCCCGAACCTCAGTTCCTCCATGAACCTAGTTCCGGTCCCGTCACCGACCACGTTCGACCTCAAGCAACACCTGCACATAAACAAACACACAACCGTGTACGAGCACAAGTCCACGACTTGACTCAAGATCAATCCATGCAACCACTCACACGAGCGCATTGCATCAAGCAAAACAATTATCATGCTATCAAAAGCATATCAAATAATTATCTGAAACAGCACATGCACATGCACCACACATGCCATGAGAACAACCACTTTGCAATACCAAATTCATCATTAAACCAATTTTTCATCACATGATTTCACACCAGCAAGTATCCTAATATGTATTCAACTTGCAGCAGTGGCGTAGTCAAGATTTTAACTAAGGTTGATCTAATTTTTTAAAAAAAATCATCTAACAGGGCAACATATAAATACATAATGTATCAAAAGCACAATACAAATATAATAATAAGGTTTTGCAGCAGTTTAGAGAATATTATCATACTACTTCTTCTTCTTGTTGAGCTTACGCCTTCTAATAGTCATGAAAGTCTCGATTATATGATTCTACATGGACTTAATTGCTGGTCTTGCAAATATGCGTGCAACGAAATTTACTGCAGGAAGAATTGGTGAATCCTAAAAGTATTAAACTGAAAGAGAAAAACAGATTCATTCTTCACCTGTTCGACGGTTCGCGTGGTGATTCTGGTGGGCGGCGCGCGGCAGACAGCGGTGATCACTAATCAGTTTGGTGTTGGTGCAGCGGTGCTGCCTTGGCCCCTACGACCTGCGTGCAGCACTGCAGCGTGACTGCGGCCGTGCGATCTGATCTTAGCGTCTCCCGGCGTCTTGGTAGTAGGCAGCGTGATGAAGTGATCAATTTCATGTTCTATCTTCGTCTCTTCGAATTCCTGGGAAAGGTACAGTGGGCCGGGAATTACAATGGGCCACGGGACATTGGTTGGGACATGGCCCAACTGTGCCAATCGCTGGCTCCGCCATTGACTTGCAGCGAAGTCGAGCCTCCAAGTTGTAGATGATTGACAGCATTTAATAGATACTCTTATAGAATATAACAGGGGAATATTGCAAACGCTTGAGATAAGCATGTGATGTTGAACTGCTCATAATACTTCCGTGTCAAACTAAACAAGAAAATGATGTTAAGGGTATAGATATTGTTTGATATAGACTCTCCATATATATGTTTTCCTTGTTTTAGTTTTTCTTGTATCGGTATTGCTTTATATAGGTTTTCCTTTTGTACTCGTATGTACTCTATATATTCTGGCATATTGGTCTCATGTTGAATATAAGTGCTATTTCTAACATAGTATCAGAGCAAGATTAGGGTTAGGGTTTTATCGGTGTTGCACTTACGTTATCCCTAGCCGACACCCTGTTTTTCCGCTGTCGTTGTCCCCAGGAGAACAAATCTCCACTCCTTGAGGTGGCCACCTCCTAGACGTTGTCGTCTCCGTCGTTCGCGCATCGTCTTCCTCAGTCGGCCCGCCTGCTTGTCTTCCACGCTTGGTTGATTCCATTGCGGCCACCTCCGTGCCTCAGCCCGTCGAGCTCTTCCCGGCAATTCCGTTAGTCAGCTTCCGCCTTGTCGATGCCTCCAACCGGCCCACGATGCAACACCCGACGTCGCCACCGCCACCAACGCCAACACCAGATCCGCTCTGCGTCGGTCGCCCGCCTCCGTCAGTCCGTTTTCGCGCAGGCCCGCCTCCGATCAGCATCGCAAGCTCCCACCGCCCGACGACTTGCGGCCTTCGAGTCGCCCGCCGCATGATGCCTTGTGGCCTTCGAGCCGCTCGCCGCCCAGTGACTCCTTGGCTCCCACTGGCCACCGCACCGGCCTGCCCCGCCTCCGGCGCCAGTCTGCCTCACGTCTCCTGGTTGCTCGCCCGCCCGAGACCAACACACCAAGAACATGACCCGGTCGGTTGAAGAAATCCCGATCGGACTTGAAACGGATCCAAAACTCTATTTGATTCTGGTTTGGCTTTCGGCTTCGGCTTTTCATTTGGCTTTTGGCCCCAGCTCTGGTTTTTCGGCTTCGGCTTGGACTTCAGCTTCTCTGGCTTTCGGCTCTTGGTTTCGGCTCTTTGGATTTGCTCTGGCACCACTGATCAGCTCTCCAGCTTCCGGCACTCGACTATTGGCTTTTCCAGCTCATTACGTCGGCTAGGATCTTCAGTCAACTTGGCTCCTTTTGATCGGCTCTCCGGTTTCTGGCTCGGCTCCAGCTTTCGGCTTCGGCTCTTTGGCTTCTCCGTTTTTTTACGGTTTTGGCTTCTTTGGAGTTTTATTAGTGAAGATTTTGCTCCAATATCAACGAACCGATTTCACCTATGTGTTCCTGATATTTTTTCGAACAAAACTAGACCATACTTGCTATATAAATTTCAAAAGATTAAAATTTTAGTTTTTCAATTTATTGATTTTCTAGAATATATTTTAAAGCTTTTTATTTTTTGTTTGTGAAATTATTGATTTTCTAGTTTTTTTTTAAAATTTGTTTCATTCCTCTCTTGAATTTGCCTATCACACTTCCATTCCAGTGCAACCAACCAAACAACATCTCTGTGCAACCTGTCCAATATCATAAGACCAACCAAACAATATCTCCTTGCATCCACTCAGCCTGACTTCCACCGGCCTGACTGAGCCTATGCAACCTGGCTGAGCTAAAAAGGCAACCAAACAGCCTATTAACTGATCCTTTTATATCTGGACTCTTTGGCTATTTAAGCTAACCTCTTGTATATGTAAACATGAAAATTAGAGTGAACTATTTCTCGTGATTTTTTTCCCACAAGCATTTTTCACGTTAAATATTGTCTCCGGTTATTTTGCCATGCTTTTAACCCTAACACAACCAGATTAAATCCAATGCAAACTTGTTTCCAAAGGGGATCAGGATCATGCACCCAGGTCATGATCCAACTAGGCTCGAGTCAATGCAAAGTTGTTAGCCCACGGGATTCCAAATTTCCAACGATAAGCAAACATGTCAAATGTGAGTGATACTAAAAAACTAGGGTGCCATTCAACGGTATGCAAACATGCTTGCAGGAATGCATTGCAGGTATAGAGCAGAAAATATATCAGTTTACACGGCACACTGCAAGAGGAACTCAACTTGTAGTATAATCTAACCAGCAGTAGGTTAGAATACTGATTAGATGCTGTTCTTCACACAACCATAAACAACACAAAGCAGCTCTTGGGCTGAGAAACAACACACCAAGCAACCAACCGAACGTACAAGCAAAGTGGAATTTGGCAACCGGAGATACATGCAAAGTGAAATTTGGCAACCGGAGATGCGACAAGTGGAAACTCTGAATACGCATACAGATCGTTAGACCTGTGATGCCTCGGTTTGCTGTTTCTTAAAATGCAGATTAGCCTATCCTTGCGGGTGATTTAATTAGCATCAGATAGGTGAATGTGATAGGTAGCTACTAAAACAAGTCGGTCGCTGACCTTGTGGTGATGCGAGCTATCAAGCTGCGTCGGGTCTCCACAGGAGTTGCTTGTACCATTTGGGGATCCTTTATTTACGTTCTTGGTCGTCTTTGTCGTGCCGGCAAGGGGTTTACAGCGAGGTTGATGGCACAAAACCCTAAACTAATTGCGAGATGGGCGATTTTTTATGCAAATGTTTGACCACAGCTACTACACACTTGGTGTTGCGTTGTTTGCGGCTTGAATAGCAGTTTAAACTTCTGTTTCAAAAAAAAGCATCATTTTAAACTTAAGCCTGTTCAAAGAAGATAAAGAATCAGACTTTTATAGGCAGTAGTACCTCCTCAAAGTCTGAAGCTTTTATCCATGTAGGACAAAAGTCAACGAATTAAATTTGCTATACCCCCCCCCCCCCCACCCAAAAAAAAATAAAGAAAAATTGTGTGGCTCTCAGTTTTGCACGTCCAATACGTATGTGAACAGACTATAGGGATGGTAGTTTATTTATGTGTGAAAGAGATAACTCACGTCAAAATAATTGTCTTTCACAAAAACAGAGAGACTGTCCTGTTGACCAGAGCAAAAAGAACAGCCTAAACAAAGGTTTATGGGGCGTGCAGGATTCGCGTCCCCTGACAAATTTTATTCACACCGAAGTCCTCTTCGACGACGTTGGCTGTTTGAATCTTCTCTGATAACATTGTTCCACGGTGAATCCTATCAAACGATTGGTACATGATGAAGAACAGTGGGATTGATCCTCAATTGGCATGCCATTGCTGTTCAGTTAAACCTTGGGCTGTTTTGGTCAATTTTACCTTACTAATTTGTGTTAAAATTCGGTGCTATTTGGTAATAAGATAAAACTAGCAACTCAATATTTGCCCAAGAATTAGCAGAAGGTTAACAGAGATAGCAGCGTGAACAGAATCTTATCAAGTTTTCATACATAGCTAGTTCGGGTCAATTTTAGCAAACATTGCCTGTTGGTTTCAACTTCTGCATAGCTTCTGCTTAAAAAAACAGATTGTGTGCCGAATAGGAAAATTCTGGACAGCTTCTCCTATAATCAAAAGCTCCTCCGGAACCTGATTTTCGCTGATTCTTGCCTCTGGAACCTAGAAGTCGCAATCGGCTCGGTCCGATTCCCCTGCTCCTACCTCCTGCTAAGAAACTGCGCAAGGGCCACCTCCAGCCTCTCCTGCACAAGGTCGTCTCCCCCCCTGCCGTCTTGGAAAGCAAACATGCTGCTGGCTATGGGCGTCCGATTGATTGCTGTCGAGAGGTGCTTGCCTTGGTCCCGATTTATCAAGCTATGGCGCTCGAGCTCCCAAGCTGGGTGGTAAAAGCGATTGATAAGCGTAGACGGACGTTTCTTTGGAAAGGTACAAGGCACTTCACGGTGAACAGTCCTTGGCAGCCTAGGCCAACGTTTGTCGTCATTTCGAGCTAGACGGCCTGGGGATTCTTGACTTGCGCCTCCTGGGCTATGGCTTAAGGTTGCGGTCGATGTGGCTGCAACGCACCGAGGCAAAGACTTGGTAGGTTTCCCGGCCAAGCACTAGAAGTGCGTTGCCGCCATGTTTGATGCCTCAATCTCTGTTCAGCTTGGCGACGGTAACCTGGCTCTTTTCTTGAAAGACAGGTGGTTCAGGGGGGGAATCCCTACAAAGCATCGCCCCGGCGGTTTGTGCGGCCGTCGGTCGTAACAGCGTTGCCTCAACGACGGCGAAAGAGGCTCTCTCGAATAGAAGTTGGATCGGAGGCATCCAATCATTCCAATGCGCCCTCACTGTCGAGGTAATCGTTGATGATTACATCGAGCTGTGGGAAGCACTCTCCAAAGCATTGTGCTACAACCAGGTGTTTAGACTCTCTCCAAGGATGGTCTGGAAAATAGTATGCTTGGATATTTGGAGGGTCATCCCAAAGGGGTGTGCTATGTGCGGCTCTATTGAAGAGGTCGGAGGGGTTCATCCCTATATAGAGAGGCTGTTCTCGCATGTGCTATATGCAAAGGAGAGATTTGTCTGATGGTTGATATATAGGCAGGGAATTCAGGTTATGGTTGAGAATCAACTTAATATAAAAGGCCCAAATCAAATGCAGGTCGCACTGTTCAGGGCTTGTACAGGCCTGATTTTCTAGGCCATCGTTGGGTTCAGTCTTAGGACACCATTGTCTGGAAATGGACCTCCTTGTCCACCTACTCGTCCAAGTCAGCTTATCGAGCTTTCTTCCTCCGCATGCGGCTCCTCCTTCCCCTGTGGTAAGATGCTGCAGAAGGCTCGGGCGCAGCAAAATGCAAAAAAAAAAAAAAAAAAAAAATTGTTTGGCTAGCGTTGCAGGGTAGGCTTCAGCGCGGAGGGTTACCCAACCGGATTGGGATCTTCTGCATTTCCTTGTCAAAATGCACGGTACATTTTGATCTAAGAGAATAAAAAAATTTGGGGGAAAAAAATCAAATTGCTACAGTATTTTCAAAAGTATATGCGAGATTTAATAAAATATAGTTTAAAAATATGAATTTCAATCAAAATATCTGAAATTTCAATGAAATTTACCAAAATATCAAATATTATAGCAATTTGATATTTTTTCTCAGATTTTTTCATTCTCACAGGTCAAAATGCACTGTACATTTTGACAATGAAAAGCAGAGGATCTCAATCCCTGCCCAACCATGGTTTGTGCCCGTTCTATCATAGCACCTTTTCACAACTTGCGCCGAGACATGGCAGGATTACAGTTAATGTGCTGCTGACCCACAAAATACTGTAGCAATTTGACTAGAACGAGCGAGGGCGGCTAGAAGAAAGTACAATAAAGTCACATCAGTTTATTATTAGCATGTATACATCAGCTTTGTCTTATATGAAATAACGATAAAAGATATGAGAGAAGATAACCGGCTCTTATTTAGTAAATCGCTGGCTAAAAGTTTGTGTTGGAGCCAACGCGAGCGATTCTTAGTATTAAAGTTAGTGTCTTACCAATAGCTATAAAGATGAAGTTAGTGTTGAATGCTCAAATTAAATATTTTAGTGTTTCTCTAGAGACAATATTTAGAGATAATTATTGTACAAACTGTTATTATTATTTGTTCTAGATTATGTATATAAGAATGGAGTAAGCAGTGAGCAGGAAGGTCTTCGATTCGGTAGTCATCTTAGTCGTGGTCAGGTGCATCTGGAAGGAAACACACACGAGGGACTTGGAAGCGAAGTTGACGAATGCTATCAATATTTGCCAGAACACGCTTGCAGAAGCGGCAATGTGGGCAAAAGCGGGAGCGCGTTGGTTATAGCTAAAATCTGGGGCTTTAAGGCTTTGGTGGCTTTTCCGGTTGCTCGCATCTTTAATCTAACTCACAAACTTACCTGTGCGGCTGTATAGCTACATGTTATGATATGATTATTTTATATATATATAATTATATTTTTCATAATTGTGTATTCTTTATATAACTCTAATATCTATATATAATTAATATGCACAGTTATAATCTGATCTTATTAAAATAAGTGGTGGAGATCCTTGGACTTTTTCTTTTAATCTAAGCCGTTATAACTTGGGTTTGCTAGATAGACGGCTAGATATTTTTTAAAATAATAACATCCGATGGCGGTTGTAATTAGGGTCCATCAGAATAAGAGCTAGATATTTTGTTTTTTTTTTGTGTGAGAATTTCTAACCTATTTCTTTTTTTTCTTAATGACTCTCGTGAACTTTTAATATATAATAGATGCGCTTTGCTCATCGCTTGCGGACGCCCCAAACTCCGTTTTATTTCTTTTGTTACGTCCAGCTAATAAAGCAACACGCAATGCTTCTGCGTGTGCTAAAAAATGTTCTTAATAGTCCTTCCCTTTATGTTTGCAAAGCCCACAGGACCGACACGATGTCAAACCAAAGTTACTATCAACAACAACATGAATCTTGTGTCTGGTTTGCCTGTTCAAACCTATTCGCATAACAAACTCACGAATCAGTTCTACTTTCCTTTCTCCTATGTTAACCGTGATATGGTTATAGAGCACATCTACTGTAGCCAGTGGCCAAGCCAGTATAGAAATAGGGATGATGCTCACCTGTCCTTTGCCATCTAAGTTCATACTAAGTAAAAATATAACAAGGTCAAAATGCAAAATACAATAAATACATCACTAATGGGTGGTGTGCCCAAATGCTGGTCAATGAACAATGAACATTTTTTTCTTTGCAAATCTATGTACAAGTCAATAATTGTGCAAGGCTTGCCTATCCATTTTTACAAATCTATGAACAAGTCAATAATAATCAATCAAACTACTTGGCTATTGTCTCTAATCAATTCATTGACGTGATTACAATTGACAAAAAAAATATCATAAATTAGAACTAGAAGAGAGGATCATTGTTGCGGTTGCGATCGCCCGGCCAGCCACTCTTGTCATGGCGCGCCACCGCCCTCCTTACCTGCTCGCCGTTGTCGTGGGGTCGCCACACGTCTGCACCCTCCCTAGCTCCCTGCGTCCTTGCCAAGCCGCCGCTGCGCCTCTCTCTCTCTCTCTCTCTCTCTCTCTACATCTGCATTTAGGGTGTGTTTGGTTGCCTTCCCACCACGGCCGAGCCTGGCTGAGCCAGCCAGTATCCCCGGGGCCAGGATGCGGCGGTGCAATGCACGGTGTTTGGTTGCCCTGTTGCCTACATCACCGAGTCGAGTTCAAGCAGCGGAGAGCTCGAGCCATCGTCGGGCTCAGGCGAACAGGGCTAAGGATCCAACCGCCGGCAAGGGCTCAGGCGGAGAGCTCGAGCCATCGTCGGATCCAGCCTCCCCGAGCTGCGCCGTCGCCGGATCCGGCCTCCCCGAGCTGCGCTGTCGCCGGATCCGGCCTCCCCGAGCTTCGCCGTCGCTGGATCCGGCATCCTCGAGCTGCGCCGTCACCGGATCTGGCCTCCCCGAGCTTCGCCGTCGCCGGATCCGGCCTCCTCGAAGCCATTGCCGTCGCGGATCCGGCCGGAGGCGGCCGCCTCGGGCTCGAGAGGAGAGACGGAGAGAGCTCGGCCGGAGAGAGGCTCGAGCTGCGCCATCGCTGTCGTCGTGTTCGAGAGCGGCCGCCGTCTCGGGCTCGAGAAGAGAGACGAAGAGAGCTCGGGCGGAGAGACGGCTCGAGCTCGAGCATCTGACGGGCCTGCACCGGAGAGATGGAAATATTTCGCGTTTCCTTGAGCCTGGACGAGCGGATGCAACTGCACGAGCTGAGCCGGGTATACAGGAAACCAAACAGATGATTGAAAAGATCAAGTTGCATCCACTCATGCGATACAGGCAACATGCAGCCAACCAAACAGACCCTTAGCGAACCTAGGGCTAGAGTGTTAATACCGCGTCGGTGTGCCTGGGCAAGCAGTAGACTAAATATGCCTAATTTTAGGCCTCCAAGGCAGCGACCCACCAAGCACTGCGCCCCAGCTTCTTCCTCCTCCTACCGAGAGAGCCTCCAATTGCCCTGAGCTTTTAGAATATATACTCCCTCCATTTTCTGAATATATGTCATTTGAACTTTTAAAATTTATTTTTAAATACATGTTATTCTATAATTTTGAGAAGATTTTTCACCCTCTTTTCTTTATATGCCCCTACTTTGGCCATTTTTAAGACCATTTAATGCTATGAACTAAGTAGCATAATAAAAAAGAGGGTAATTTGTTTTTTTTTACACGTACCTCAGTTGAAATGCAAAATCCTAAAACATTATCTATTCATGAACAAAATGAGTAGCAATCAGTTGAAATTATTGTGAAATGTTATGTTCTATATATGTGCGTAGATATTTTTCTAAACATACTTTGACGAGGATCCTGATTAGGATACATAGTCCTAGTAGATTAATATACTATTTAGCTTTATTCTCTTGTAAGAAAATATCACTCTTTTCTCGTATATAAGCAGGGACACATTGTACATACCAGAAAATATCAATAAATAAGATAGAGCTCTATTCTCATCTCATATTTATAAGAGCTCTATTCTCATCTCATATTTATACAATATTGAGTGAGCAACAAATACATAACAGAAAACATCTTTTCTGAGATACGGAAGCGAAATCTTACTTGAATCGTAAATATTCCTATAACTACCTAGTACCTAATACTCAACTGACAACAAATCACAACAACCGCGGAGAAAATAGATTACCGCCGATCCGTTGAACCAAACCCAATAAAAAAACAAGAAAAACAACCACAGCCATCTAAACCGAACGGAGCAGAACAGGATAGAGAGAGAGGGGGGGAGGCGGGGAATCACTCTCAGGCCATCCCGTGATTTGTCGCATGCCAGCTCGCACACACACAAAGTGCACGATCGGAAAGCCACCACACCACTAATCGCGTCCAGCAACATTACAACTCCGTTCTCCAGGTTGTTCACCCCTGACCATAAAATCATCCTAACTTACTATTAATCTATATATATATATGTCAGTTCCGATGTATATAGAAAAATAAGAAACAAAAGCTAATTCTTATTTAATACTTAATCAGATTTGCACACAAGCATATACTACAGATTATTTGCTTGCTCTAACCGAAGGGGATTCCGGCGGCCACCACGAAGATTCCCTGCAGATGGGCCCCACCCTCCGAACACAAACCCCATCCCCTGCTCCTCTTCACAAAATAAAGCCCGCACGGCGCAAGCCGATCTCCTATAAATCCGACGCCACTCCCCAACCTCCCACGCCACATCTCCCAGCCTTCTCTCCTTGTACTTTTCTACTCCAGTGGAAGAGATCTGAGGGCGTTCGTTGCTAGCCTAGGGGGGAGGAGAAGAAAGAGAGGAGGAAGATGTCGACGTGCGCGGCGGACCTGGCGCCGTTGCTGGGGCCGGCGGTGAACGCGACGGACTACCTGTGCAACCAGTTCGCTGACACCGCGTCGGCGGTGGACGCTACGTACCTGCTTTTCTCGGCGTACCTCGTGTTCGCCATGCAGCTCGGCTTCGCGATGCTCTGCGCGGGGTCGGTCCGGGCCAAGAACACCATGAACATCATGCTTACCAACGTCCTGGACGCCGCCGCGGGCGCGCTGTTCTACTACCTCTTCGGCTTCGCCTTCGCCTTCGGCACGCCGTCCAACGGGTTCATCGGGAAGCAGTTCTTCGGGCTCAAGCAGATGCCCAAGACCGGTTTTGACTACGACTTCTTCCTCTTCCAGTGGGCCTTCGCCATCGCCGCCGCCGGCATCACATCCGGGTCGATCGCCGAGAGGACGCAGTTCGTGGCGTACCTCATCTACTCGGCGTTCCTCACCGGGTTCGTCTATCCGGTGGTGTCCCACTGGATCTGGTCCGTCGACGGGTGGGCATCCGCCAGCCGCACGTCCGGCCCGCTGCTCTTCAAGTCCGGCGTCATCGACTTCGCCGGCTCTGGCGTTGTGCACATGGTCGGCGGCATCGCCGGGCTCTGGGGCGCGCTCATAGAGGGCCCCCGCATCGGCCGCTTCGACCACGCCGGGCGCTCGGTGGCGCTCAAGGGCCACAGCGCCTCGCTCGTCGTGCTCGGGACGTTCCTTCTGTGGTTCGGCTGGTACGGATTCAACCCTGGGTCCTTCACCACCATCCTCAAGACGTACAAGCCCTCCGGGAGCATCAACGGGCAGTGGTCGGGCGTGGGCCGCGCCGCCGTGACGACGACGCTGGCCGGCAGCGTGGCGGCGCTCACGACGCTGTTCGGGAAGCGGCTCCAGACGGGACACTGGAACGTGGTGGACGTCTGCAACGGGCTGCTGGGCGGCTTCGCGGCCATCACCGCGGGGTGCAGCGTGGTGGAGCCGTGGGCGGCGATCATCTGCGGGTTCGTATCGGCTTGGGTGCTCATCGGGCTCAACGCGCTCGCCGCGCGCCTCAAGTTCGACGACCCGCTCGAGGCCGCGCAGCTCCACGGCGGCTGCGGCGCGTGGGGGATCATATTCACGGCGCTGTTCGCGAAGCAGAAGTACGTGGAGGATATCTACGGCGCTGGCAGGCCGTACGGGCTGTTCATGGGCGGCGGCGGCCGGCTGCTCGCCGCGCACGTCGTGGAGATCCTGGTCATCGCCGGGTGGGTAAGCTGCACCATGGGCCCGCTCTTCTACGCGCTCAAGAAGCTGGGCCTGCTCCGCATCTCGGCCGACGACGAGATGTCCGGCATGGACCTGACCCGGCACGGCGGCTTCGCGTACGTCTACCACGACGAGGACGACGGCGACAAGTCGGGGGTTGGTGGGTTCATGCTCAAGTCCGCGCAGACCCGCGTCGAGCCAGCGGCGGCGGCGGCGTCGTCCAACAACCGGGTGTAATCGGTCAAGAAGGACGCAAAAGCAGAGATTAAATGTCACATTCGATCCCATATTTTCCAGCACTGTTTTGGCCAATCCTTTGCCACTTCCAGTACTCTAGATCTGGTGTGCTCCAAGATTGTAAAATAACCGTAGGACGAGATTACAAGCGATATAATTTTGCCGGGGTTTTTGTGTACATGCTTGTGTGATGTGTCCATAGTTAGAAATGTGTCAGCTCTCAGCTGTGTGGATGTAATCGGCAGGGCTAGGGTTTTTCTTGTTCGTAATGCTGTTATTTTTGTGGTGCAATTTCATCATCGGAACAGTGTGGTGCACCGGTGGTCAAGATAGGTGGCTATCGAGGTTTGAAAGAATTGTTTTGTCCTGTGGTCTACCGCTCTCCATCAGAACTTTTGACTTGTTTCCTGGATGCAGTGGTCTAGGGGTACGTACGTGTACGTGTTTCGTTTATATGGAGTTCTAGTTATATTTTTATTTTTCTACCAAACATATTATATTTGAATTTTCCCAAAAACTTCTTTTCTGGTTTTCAATTTATATTGAATGAGTGTGAGTTTTAGCTGTTATCTACTACTACTTGGTTATTAACATGCGTGTTTGCATATGCCACCTCACAGTAAAACAAAGTGTCAATGTGTCATGCCTTTCTATTTTCACAGCTATAGAGTCGAAAGAAAGAATAATTGCAACCAAGCTACTCCGGTCAGATTTCTTTTCTTTACTTTTCTGGAATTTTTTAGCTAGAAAAATGGGGCCTACTCTCTGGTCAATAAATTTATAATCAACATGTGACTTCTCCATGCAGGGCCGGCCTAGCAATGAATCTTTCGTTATGGTTTGAGCAATATTCCTTCTCTTTTAGTAGCACTACCTGACAATATTAGCCTTTTCTAGAGAGAAAACTGTGCTAGAATTCTACATTTGTTTGTAGCCTGTACCACTGCACCCCTCTGTTTTTGGATATATGTTATTCTAGCTATCAAATTTTATTTTTTAAATACATGTTATTATACAATTTTGAGATGATTTTTCATTGTCGTTTCCTTATATACCACTCTCATTTGGCTATTTCGAAGATCAGTAAGTGGCATAAAATAGGTTAATTTGGTGCTTTTGTACATTTGCCTTAGTCAACTATAAATTCCTGAAACTGTCATCTGTTCCTGAACAGAGTTAGTACTTAATTAGGAAATTGAGGTTTCGTCTGAAATTGCTGTGGGATAAGAGTACCATTTGATGTTCCTCTTTTAGTTCTTAAGTTTAATCCTGTTGTATTGTTACTTTTTCTTCTACGGGAGCGATCCACAATTCAATTATGCGGTACCACAGAACATAACTCTCTTTCATTGATCCTGCCAGATAAGATTGCTAGCAGTTCGAAAGAGATTGGAGAATACAATACGCACCTCACCTCACTCACCCCATAGCTAGCTTCCCCTCGTGGCGTTCTCACCAATTAAAAGTTGCCATGTCAGGACAACACAAGTTACACACTGTTCTGCAACAGACTGCATAAAAAACAAAGTAGCAGTAGGCCTATGCCATCACCCGACTAGGAGGTGGAAGGAGTAGGAAAACAATAGAGAGCTGTCACTCTATCAAGATTCTCTACGGGGCTGTAGATCAAAGGCAGTGGGAAAAAAACTAGGAATAACTTTTGAATGACGGGAGAAAGCTGCTCTGTCTCGTTATCATGGCGGAAAGGCGATAAGCAGATACTATACAAGAGCAAGCAATCTTCTCACTAAAAGTCTCGATCTCCTCCGTGACTAAATTAACTATTACTCCTGGTGCTATTGAATTTCGTTGGAGGTTATTGAATTGTACTCCCTCTATTCCTATTTGTAGGGCATATTAGTTTTTGTTGGAAGTTCCATTTTATAAGGCGTATGCATTAACTGGCGCATGTATAAGCAAATTAATTGGCCAGCAGTAATTATCAACCTCATGCATGCATGGGCGTGACCAATGGGTCCTCCTAGGAGTAATTACCAACTGCATGCATGCATGAACATGGCCAATGATCGCTGCATGCAGAGTGAACGAGGCATAATTAATCATGATTAATTAGAGAAAATTCGGAAAGCAAAACACATTGATGACTTGTCTTGGTCTTTGCAAAAAAACTTATACGCCCTACAGATACATACAGGAATGGAGGGAGTATATAGGAGTACTCCAGTAAGCTATCGCCAGTGCTTTTCCACTGGCTAAGCTTTATCTCCAAGTAAAAATAAAACCGCTTTCACCTTTTTCTATCTGCACGGGTGCGCAAAGCTTCCCTCGTAGCGGGAGCTCCTTTGTGATGTCACGAACGGAACCAAGCAACGATGCACTGGCTCGTGCCCTGAGGCCAAGATCGACCAATCGGCGCGTGCCGTGGTGCACGCAACCGAACCGTTCGGGTCGCAAGGCGGCGGACGGGGAAATTAACCGGCCGGAAACACGCGGTGCGCCCCTGTCGTTTCGGTGGGATCACGAGGATCCCACGCGGGCTCACGACGGGACGGCGAGTAAGATAGCCTCGATCGGCTTGCTTTTGTTTTCTCGCTCGCTCGTCGCCGTCTCGTCGATCGATCGAACAACTGGCCGCTGCGCGTTGGTTCATTGCCTGCATTGCCCCGGGCCGGTGGCGCGCGCCGGTGCGTTGGCGAATGCTGAGCGCGTATTACTTGGCGGGGGACACTGTCCGCGTGCTGCCTACTCGGGTTGTACGTACGGCTGTTTTCGATTCAGCGGATCCTCCCATGCGATGCATGTGCAGCAGCGGCGGTTGGCTTGAAAAAGATGCTTGATATCGATCGATCGGTTTAAGCGAACGAAGGATTGAGCCTTGAATAGGGGTGGCAATCATACCCGCGGGTCCGGGTACCCGCGGGTTCTGCACCCGTCGGGTTCGGATTCGGGTCCTATTCTTTAACCGTGGGTTTTTCGGGTCGGGTACCCGCGATGAGTCGGGTCGGGTTCGGGTTTAGCAAATCACCCATGGGTACCCGTCGGGTATCCGAATATATCACGGGCACGGCGGAAGTCCTCTGGTAGCTCGCGTATCGCCCATCCCGATTCCCAGATCCGGCCCATCCGGCCTTCCCAAATCCCCTTCCCCGTGCGGTGCGGCGGCTACTAGGGCGCCTCCGTTCCCCAACCGCCATGACCACCGAACCCTAATCCCTAATCTCGAGACTCCCGATTCGGCGGGGCGGCGGCGCCTCCATCCAGCCATCTACATCTTCTTGGCCTCTCGCGTCCTCCTCCGGCTCTGTGCGCCGCTGGCGACGCCAGTCGCCAAGCCAAGGCGGTGGAGGGGCAGCAGAGAGCACCAAGGGTCCGGCCATCTCCATCTTCTTTGGTGAGTTCCCTCATATGATGAATGGTGCGGAATGATCGATTATTCATCCACATAGTGACATTTGATGTATGTCTAGTGAGGTGGCGAGGCGTAGAGAGCACCAAGCTCGGATAATCGGATTGTGTTTGTTTTCCAGCTCCCAGGTCCCAGGATACTTTCATTCAAAGTCAGTTCCCTTGTTCTCATCATTCACTGTTATTTCTTAATTCCAACTCATAAGTTTAATCTCGTATCAAATTCAGTTCATGTTTGTCAGATTACTATGTTGAACTATGTTGGCATGTTAAACTATGTTAAACTATGTCAATTTGCTTATTTGCTCATATTGACTTTTTGCTCAATTGAACTGTCCGATTTGCAACGCCAAAGAGGGTCTGTGAGACTGTGACATGCTCTCCAGCCTCCATTATATCATGGCATTTTTTCCTCAGTAGTATATATATATCAATATATGGTTGTGCTTTCTTTATATCCGCCTCCATTATATCATGACTATAGCTTCATATGGATGGTTTGTCTGTCTGTTCATTTTTCCTCGGTAGTACTATGTTTGATACCGGCGGGTACCCGTCGAGTTCGGGTACCCGTCGGGTTCGGATTCGGGTATATGTTTTTACCCGAAATGTTATTCGGGTTCGGATCGGGTATTCGGAATCGGGTTCGGATTCGGGTCGGGTTTTGTAAAACCCGCACCCGACCCGACCCGTTGCCATCCCTAGCCTTGAAGAGATTCTTGTTCAACGGGAAAATCTATAGCTGGTGGCAGCTTTTGCAACCTGGAAAGATTATAGGGGTTCATTTATTAGTATTGGACTTTAGTAGTACTACTTGTGTGCTCTTTATTTTATTTAGAGCCTAATTGGAACGGATGAACTTCTCAAAACCATGCAATTCTAGGAATTAGTATTGGAATGTGGTCCAGACTCCAGTACGAGCCATTGGTTAGCACACTCCCAATGCAAAGTTTTTAGTCATATACTCCATCCGTTTCACAAAGAGTGCATTTTTTATTTTTTTAAGATAGATTAGTATGCAAGGTAAATGATTAATGTGACCCTCATCACTCTATGCACAGGCGTGCTGGTGCTTTGGTTTCCACTTGCACTTAAATGAGCATACATACATTTACAACTGGCCCTACGGACTAAAGATGAACTCTTTGTGGGGCAAATTTTGAACACTAGAAATGTATAGTATCTAAAATCATCCACATTATTACTAGATACAATCTCTCCAACCCTTTGTATCTTAGCATGAGTACATAGAGAACATCAAATAAATATCATAAAACATATAAATCCAATCACTCTCTTCCCAATGCATTTTTTTTGTATTTTCTCTTGGTTTATGTGACTAAGCTGTTCCTCATGCAAGAAATGGCTTACATCTCTCTTCTTTAATCTTCACTTCACGTTAGCATTAATACTACTCCCGCCATCCTAAAATATAAGGCACAACTGTTTTTTTTCTAAGTCTCAGAATACAGGGCGCAACGCCTCCTCGACTCCTGTTCTAGTTTCTCTCCCATCTCTCATACGCATGTATACATGCATTAACCTTCTCTCTCATCTCTCATGCGTATGCATGCACGCATTAACCCCCTCGAGTTCTGCGTGACGCAACTGCTTCCTTGGTCTCTGCTTTGGTAGGAGTTACGCCTTATATAACGGGATGGAGGGAGTACATGATATGATTAAGAAACTGCTAACATAGAGGTACTTCCTTCGGTTTCATATTTCTTGTCGTTTTAGACATAATCTCACATACCAAAGAGTGATTAATAGAGTGCTAATTTCCTAATGTGGCCATATTAAATAGTTTGGAAATGGTGTGATCCCAATTCTCAAAACAAGGATACCCAATCGTTATGTGTGCATGCAGAGCTCAAGCGTCAACAATCAATACGCATGCTTTGAAAATCTAGTGTTATTAAATGCAGAATGATTCAACGACAGAAATTTTTAATCAAACTACATACTCCCTCTGTCCCACAAAGAGTGCATTTCTAGTGTTCAAATTTTGTCCCACAAAGAGTGCATTTCTAGTCCGTAGGGCCCAGCTGTAAGTGTATACATGCTCATTTAAGTGCTTGTGGAAACCGAAGCACCAACATGCTTGTGTATGGAGTAATGAGGGTTACATTGGTCATTTACCTTGCACACTAATCTGTCTTAAAAATCCTAGAAATGCACTCTTTGTGAGACAGAGGGAGTAATGCTTAAGCGACAGAAAATATGAATCCGGAGGTAGTGTTGGAGTGCCCCATGGCCTTACAGTAAATAGTTACCAAAATAAGCAGAGAAAGGCTGGGTAGGTGGATGTGAACAGTTAGGGCTCGAGAGTCGAGACCCCGTGGAATCTATCTACCAGCTGTGTTTAGTTGATGCATGAAGTTATTGAATTAATCGTCGGTTACGATGGATTGATGGTCAAATTTTGGATTGGAGCGCACATGCATGCATGAAGAGACCGCCGCTTGGATTGGAACCTGAGCGGTTATGCTTGCGTGCAGCACGAATCGTTTGTTTTTCCTGCCCTTTGCTTGCAGACATCGCCTGACGTGACTAAGACATGTTTGGGATCCTTTGGCTGACTTCTTTGCAGTTGAAAACTAAAAACTAGCACCGTATTTGTATAACAAGGAGTTAATAATCAAAACTTGATTTAGGGTGGCTTCTTATAACTTCGATGAATTGTGATTCTAAATTTGCCAATTACCCTCTCCTACAAGTATAAAATCCAAAACCCATGCCCTCTTGCGTGCCCCCATTCCTGACCTGTACGTACCTTTTACATCTAAAAGAGCTGTCAAATGCCAAACCTCTTCAGCTCAGCTATGTAATCTTTCAGCTCAATCGTGTAGCCCTTCAACCATACAGTCGAGTCAAAAATTATTTATCAAAAAAGTTACGCACATAGCAAACAAGGGGCTAGGTGTTGGCAATGTGTGCTGCCCAAAGCATTCGGAAAGAGCCAGGCTTTAACATTGTTTACAGTGGAACGGGGCTTATCAATTGTGGCGGGTAGGGATGAAACTGGTACGGATATTTTCCGACCGACCGACCGACTGAATTGATTTGGAAGGTGATTTGGATAGTTTCACAGATATCCAGTTGATTTCTCGGATAAGGATATGGATACAGATAATTTACATGGATACGGATACGGATATGGAACACTGATTATCCGATGGATACGGAATATCCGAGTTTTTGTTTGGATAATATCCGAATATGACATACGGATATTATCCGAATAACACGTTTCAGAATAACATATTAACAATTTAACATGTTTCACTGTTTCAGAGACTGGGGTCTGCATTGGATGACAAGATATAATGTGTTCATTTGTGCTAGATGCTAATTTGGAGATATTTGGGTAAAGGTGGTACAGAAATTAGCAAGTGGCGTTTCAGGAGGGCTACTTAGGATTCAACAGCATATGCCAGCTGCAAATCATTTGGTTCAATTATTGCAATGGGGTACATTATTACTCACAGAGTCACATGTATGACAATCTATGGATAAAAAGGAAAAAAAAAAGACATACAAATATATTTCTTTTGGAATTTTGAATTTAAATTTGGACCGATTTTGGAAAAAAACTGAAATTGGATTTTAAAATATCCGACTAATATTATTCGATCCATGTTGATTCCGATCCGTATTCGATCTGTATTCGTAACCGATATTATCCTGTATAATCCGTATTCGATTCTGTATTCGACACTATTCGTATTCGATTCTGTATTCGATAAAAAATACGGATACGTATATGAATAGGACGTTATTCGACCGTATCCGATCCGATCACATCCCTAGTGGCGGGTTGTGCGACAAAACGGTCTCGTGTGCTACGTACTCCAAACACCGTCAAAGTGTACGGCTTGTTGCTATGTGCGTGCAGATAATCTAGCATGCGATCCAGTTTGGTACAAGTGGTACATGTATGAGGTGTTTCAAAAAAAATTATTCATGTGCGTTGGTTGCTTAAATAGAACCATTCTATCTTGGATCAAGTGATACAAATTTTAAAAAATATTTCATATACATACTGAGCCATTTCACTCACCTAAAATAATGGAACCAAATGATACAAAACAATCACATTCTATTCAACCTCATCCTATGAACCAAACGCACCTAATTGATCAAGGCATGCATATGGGAAGGCCTGCTTGAGTACTTGACCCGAAAGAAACTGCGCTTCATAGAAAAATGGCACCAGAAGGCTTCACTCAGCACGGACCCGAAAGAAACTGTGCTCGGTGATACGGTTGAAGGCGAAAAGGGCAGCGCGATCACACAGTCTCAGTTAACAGAAACATCGAAATTCAGTTTGTCAATTGCAAGACTTACGGTTCTTTTTTCGGACGTAAGACATACGGTTATCTCCAGATTGGGATATGCAAAGACTTTTTATGAACCAGCATTAAGTGGTGAACGAGCCGTCCCCTTTTTTCTGCAAATAAGTGCAGAGCTTGGTAGAAGGGCAAGAGATGGAATGGTCACGAGTCACCCGGGGCATGTATGAAGTCCGGTACTCCCAAAGTATACCAAAATCGTACAACCTTCCAAGTACCCCCAACGCAGTGGTTGCCATGCTGCCACACGCTCAATTCGGCCTTACGGAAGCGCACTTTTTGCACGGAATGCAGCCTCTATCTGAGATTTTTCTTTGTACTTTAAAAAGATCGAGTACAAGGTTAGCCTAAAACGTGGGCAATATAGCTGATCATTCCGCGCCGGGCGTGTTATATGAAGCAACTGAAGCCACCAACTACGTACTGCATCCAATCACAAATAGTTGTCGTTTTGAACAACGATACGGTCTCTAAAACACACATTTTTTATCACTACAATCTATTATAATATATTTATAAAATCCAATAAAATTACAACATTATAAAAGTATTTTTTGAGACAAATATACATATACGGTTTTTATGTATATAATTTAAAATTTTAAAAAGATATTGATAGTTAAGGTTTTAAAATTTTAACTAAAACGATAACTATTCATAACTACAAAAAAAATAACAAACATGTACGCTACGGTGTGGCGGTAATAACTCTATCAATGACTCTCAACGAGGTACAGCCGTCACTCTCCCACCTAAACCGCGTCTACAACAGCGACAAATTAAGCTATCGACTGAAGTACAGCAGTCGTCCAGATATTTCAACTCGAACCAAGTCTACGCACTACACGGAAACGTACATACGTACAGTTAACGCGAGCTGCATCGAGAAAAAGGCAACAGAAGTTATTGCGGCGACGACGGGGCGGAATCTTCCATGGATCCACACCGCCGATCACTGAACGCAGGGTCAACCGGAAGCAACCCCGTACGGTTGGCTGATGGGAAAACCATGGCGATGTGTCCTTTTCCAGGCTCGATCTAGGAGTTAACAAACGCCAGACCGAGCAGAGCTTGCAGCTCTTCCCAGCGCGGGTGGGTGGGGGCGTGTGCGCGCAGCCAAGTTTGAACCTTGAAACGAGACTGCTCGAGAGCTCGGTGTTGACTTGATCTCTTTGGGTGGTTAAGGGCTTTAAGGCTCCGTGCATCCATGGCCATGCATGCTTCGTGCGTTCAGTTGCATGGTTGTTCGCCGAAATTTTTATCTGAACTGCTATACCGGTTACCCCACACCCTCCCCAGTTTAGTTATTGTATATGCTCACTCAATCTTCGAATATATATTATTCTAGCTTTTAAATTTTATTCTTAAGTACATGATATACCTTTTTTGTATTTCCCCCTGTTATATCCTTGTCTTTTAGCTATTTTTAATGTTTTTTTTTCCAAGTCCCAAAATACAGGGTGCGACGCATTCTCAGTTCCTGTTCCGACTGCTCTTCAATCTCTCATGCACTCATGCATACATTAACCCCATCGAGCTCCGCGCGATGCAACTGCTTCCTTGGTCTCTGCGTTAGTAGGAGTTACTCCCTCTAGTCTGGTAATATCTGTCGTTTTGGACATCGACACGATCTTCAAAATACAACTTTGACCGCTAATTTTTATTATAATATATTTATAAAACCCAATAAAATTATAATATTATGAAAGTACTTCTCGAGACAAGTCTACACATATAATTTTTATGTATCCAATTTAAATATTTAAAAATATATTGTTAGTCAAAGTTTCGAAAGTTTGATCATCACTATGTTCAAAACGACAGGTATTACCAAACCGGAGGGAGTACGTCTTATATAATAGGATGGAGGAAGTAATACAATATTTTATATATATGTTTCGATGAAAGCATAAAAATCTAAAAATAGGAGTAAGATCTATTCAAGAACGGAGCGCGCAGGGGTATGCCTTATGCATGGGCAGTGGACCGCACGATCGAAGGGTTTACTATTGCTGGGTGTGAACTCTGTAGTCTGCAGCGCAGATTCGACAATGTAAGACCGTGGTCTTGTGTAATTTTTTTTTCTTTGCAACCGCACTATGTCTCACGTGTTCTTTTGGATTTTGCTAGTCTCTTTCAATTTTCTATCCAAAAGGTGGCGGTGTACAGAGAACAATCGTGGCCCACCTGATTGAGAAATGGACGATCGAGAACCAAAGGCTGAACTCGAGCGGCAAACCACTCGCTGCCTCCGATAGCCTATCGGCTTTCTGCTTTCATTTATCAGATTTCCAATTGGAAGGCTGCTGTCAAAAGCCAGCAACCACCTAATCCTATACGGCCTGAATATCCTTGAAGAGAGCTTATACGATGCTCGCAACATTCTAGCCTTGGCAGGCCTAAAACGTTCTGGATTTGTCCATCTTTCGCAAGCCAGCATCTCTGTGTGGTACCCAATATCAATCGGCGAGAAAGAAAAGATATTAACTGTATGAGAGGTGCTTCTATGCTCTTCCTTCTAGTACAAGTTGCACAAATCTTGAAGCAAGCGAAGGGGTAAGTAATCACCATCTACCCTTCATTCATGCTTTAATAGTTGTGCAACTTTTAAAAGGAAGAGCATAGAAGCACCTCTCTAACTGTATTTTTCAACTCTGTATGTGCACTGCTCTGCAGCACAAGCTTCGACTCTGTTGCTGAAAGCGCTGTTGACGTTAAAACTTGAAAGGATTGATACCTGCAAGTGAACAATGAAACGACTAGCACTTCCCTGACTCTTATCTCCAAACTTGTCAATTTGCCAACGGGCCCAATAAATTCTCGTAACAGTGGTAGAGCATGCGGCACCGAGGGAAATGCGATCTCATCTGCATGGATAGGATAAGATTGCTAAAAATCTCCAAATTCTCATTCCATGTTCTGCCCTCGTCACACCAACCCTCCCCGCCATGCCATCCTTGACAACTTGATGCTTAGGAGAAGATGGTGCCATAGTCCGTTCCAACGTCGACTGGCAATAAGCAGAGGCAGCTTTGGTTCAATGGCCTGCGTTTGATATTCCCCACAAACATCACCCATACTGTCCGTGTGTTAGGCACTTGCCAGTTCGAGTATGTTGAGCCCTAGAATGTCGTGTCGACGTATCCCCATCTGGTCCTCCATGGTTCAGAGCTAGTAGAGCCGTTGGCACTGAGCTGCAAATGGCAAAGAACCAAATTTAGATGCTGCGGGGATGGAATAATACAGAACGATAAGATCTTCGATTTGCGAACTTTCAAATTCATGTGGTTGATGCAAAAGTTTCATCTAGCCTTTGAATAGCGCCCAAGGCCCCAACACGGACTTGTGACAGAAGATATATTTAACACGCATTCGGGCGAACTTATGACAGAAGATATATTTAACACGCAAGAGATTTCTAGATAAAACGCTGATAAAGCGTGTACATGTTACATACATCATGTCAATTGTTGCAATGCACCCAACGTGCTTGAGTTTTCCTTGTTCATAGCTGGTGCTCGGGTGACCGATTCTAGGTTATCTTCAGCTGCAAAAGATGTATCCACTTCAGTCTGGTTTCCGCCTACTGATAGTTCCGTGCCTTCATTGATCTATCAGGCCAAGAACATCAACGAAGGCAATCTAGAAAGGAATTCTGGGAGTAGAGTAGTTGAAGATGCACAGGCATACAGCTCCTTTTCCATCTGTCATGTAATGTAGTCCCTCTCTTTAGTCTTTATTCTGTCCTTTCTCTTTTGCTCTCGTGTACCTGAAAAAGAAAAGCAGAAATTAAAAGGTGGGTGTGTTCTGTTTATACAGTGTTTGGAATGTTTTCTCGTTAAAGTTACAGGCACGATTGCGATTTAAAGGTAAGCTTCTCGGACAGAGCCAGTCAGCCAGGTGACATCCAATGTCCATCTAGTGCGTTTTCGAGGAAGGTAGCATCGTATGCAGCCTTTACATGTAAACCAAACGGGCATGTGTACTGCACATCAATATACTGTAGCACGAAGACTATACTGTAACCTCTATTCTGGGTAGGCTTCGAAAACATGCACACCGTCACTGTAGTTAGTCTGATTATAGTAGTTGAGTAGTTGGCAGGCATTTTGTTCTTTCCGTTTCGTTTCAAATATTCAGAAACAAGTAATAGGCAATCACAACCAATGGCAAGGCATATAACTGCAAGTGAAGGAAACAAAAAGAAGGGGATGGTGAAAAAAGTATACGTTTCTTTTCTCCATGCTTCTTCCGCTTCCAATTCTCAGCAAGTCTTCGCTTTTCTCATTGCTTGTCCATGTTCACACAAACCTGGAAGCGCAAAATCACTAACAGATAAGAAAAGTAGCAGCAAACGATGCGAACAAAAGCAACTAATCTATGAATTACATGCATCTACAAATTTCAAACTTGGTTCTTGCTACAAATAACATAAATAATCTATAGACACTTCCACCTACCTCTTGCCCAGCATTCTGAAGAGCTCGCAAGGGTTCCACATGATCCTGACCAATAACGACAAATTGAGACCCTTTACTATCATTCTTACTGCTATTACCGTTTATATTCCTTTCAGACAACTCTTCTAGTTGCTTCTGAAGTGATGGTGAAACACCAGCCTGAATAAGTGAATTAATAGTTTTAAGTAAGAGAACGCAAAAAGGATCCTCTAGTCAGTTTAAGGTAATATAATTGTTCCATAAATATGTGCTCGATGTCAAAAAAATAACCCCAGCCAAATAGCGTCGTGACTCGTGAGAAAGTCTTAGGCTCCAACGGGTGTTGCAAGAGTTGATTCAAACCCTACAACCCGAAGAAAAATGTCATGAGATATGGCCAGATATTCTAGAGGAACATTGTAAAAATCATGAACACCGAATAATAGCTTAGTCTCCGAAAAATTACACCAGCTGTATAACCATACTACAATCTTCTTAATCATTCAAACCTGTTGAAGCTTCTGGAGTTGTGCAGAAGTTGCCTTTCGTTGCTTGTGAACCTGTGTACGTTCTTCCTCACTGTCACTGGACTCCAATATCAATCCCATGGATTCAGCATTCCTGAAGCCAGTATTTGTTAGCATTTTCCTGAAAAGCACATAGAGGGAAGTTAGAGCATAGCCAACTATAGCCTGAAATTAGTCAGACATCAGAGATTAATTCATATATATTAGAAATTATTTAAGAAAAGGCATGAAAATTAGCAAGCAGGAGGCCTCGCCTGCGAATTTTTATGTGTAATCTTGTCGATCTGGCGAGCAAGGGCGAGTCTACTCATTACTGCAGGCATGTAAGCATGATCTACAGGAAAATGCTGGAGGTTCTCCTGTGGTTTTCAATAGATGGTTATCAACTTGCTTAATTATCAGCTAAAAATGAAAAAACAAAATACACCAACATAATCTGAGAAAGAACCATAATAAAAGTTGCGGTTGAGGCCAGTGAAAAGTGCACTGGCACGGTATGCAACTAGGAGCAAAATAGAAGAGCAGCTGGTATGGAATAAAATACTGAAAATGGTGCTACACCAATTGTGCCAAGCCATGAGAAATCGAATACACTGCATATGCAGGTAACCTTCACTAATGTATGAATACAAAGGAGAATATCTTTGGGACTACCAGTGTCCATCGCTTCTTGATGCCAATACAACCAAAGATCATGGTGCCAAGGGAGGGGGAAAGGCTGAGTTTCTAAGAGAGTCTAAGATGGTGGTATGAAAGAGAATTAATATTACCTTTGACAATGACTTGCAATGAGAGTAAAACTTGGCCTTGTCAGCAGGAGAGATTAACGCAATACTGCAGCCAGCCAATGATTTGTGTGCTGACTTTCCACTTCTGTGGATATAAACCTAAGGGGCAGATAAAAATTTGAAAATTTCTAGTGAATTAGTTGGTCTCATAACATCTATATCTAAAACAAGTGCAGGGTCAAGAAATAAACAAAGCACCTACATCAGTTGTGTGTGGCAACTGATAATGGACAACTGTTTGGGCAAAGAATTGAATCTTCACTTCCACGAAAACGATCCACAGCCCAAATTAACAAAGAATAACCAAATGTTTTCTCTTACAAAAGGTAGAGATAGACAATAATAACATGGAAAGTAGTTAACTGTGTTTCCACAGGAACAAGACATAGATAGAGGTCAATGTAAAATATGCAACAAAAAAATGCAGGAATCTATAGTGCAAAGGTAGATTGTAGAGGAACTGAAGAACAAAAGTAAAGCATTCCATTCTCAGGGCCAACTCATTTGTTCATTATATTTAGTTCTATGATCTCATTTGGATCTGCATGTGAATATCAGGAGTGTGGACGAAGCAATAGTAATTGGAGTTGCCCTCTCATTATCTATTCACTAACCATGTAAAGTATCAGTAGTTATGTAACACTTTTACACCATTAAGCATTCTTTGGAGTATTGAGATTTTCCATGGTGTAACATTTATAGCTTATCTATTTTTAGTTACACTGCAATTGCTCATGACATGTACTACTAGTCTGACAACGGCAGCAATGCAAACTAGGGCATTTTTAGTTACATATTGTTCGAACAACACTTCCTGCTTACAGTTGTTGCATTTTTACTCTTTACGCATGATAATTATGTGAAGTGCTTGTGGATGTCATGATGTCATGTGTAGCTTCATGCTGAGAAAGGTGATTACTATGGGATTTATGACGGCAATTTTTGAACAAACTCTTTCATAACCAATATGACTAGACTTACCTCTGTACTCAGTTTAGTCCTAATGGTTTTATCCATCCAATGGATTTAACGTGTTAGTTTCTAACTATATGTAGTACTTTTTCATCTACTGAGCTTGAGTCCTGCTCAGAGATCTCATCACGCTAGATTGCTAGGCCCAGACTGGGTGCCCTTGGGTGCTCAATTGAATCTATTTATTATATAAATCCTTATTTTGAACAATTTTAGTGGTTCTTTAGCCCAAAATATTGGTTTTATTTTATTTTATGGTAATATGAGTATTGTTAGCGGTTTTAGCAAAAAACCGCCACAAATAATATTATCAAATGATGGTTTTTGGCTAAAACTGCCTCTAATAATATGAGTATTTGTGGCGGTTTTAGCCAAAAACCGTCACAGATAATATAAGTATTTGTGACGGTTTTAACCCAAAATTGATCCCCGATTATCAGTGGCACTTAATCTGTGATGGTTTGAAAACTGTCACTGATGTCAGTTAAAAACCGCCACTAATGACGATTTCTGTACTGGTGTATGTGTGTGCGGGTTCGCCCCATGAGTGGAATGTGCATTGAGCAAAATTTGAGCCAGGGTGATACTGCTGTGCGTGGGAGGGGTGGGAGATCCTCCGGTGAGGATAAACTCCTTTTATTAGTTAAAATAAGATATATTATATTCTATACTTTAACATTTCTCACTATTTAAGAACAACATGATTAACCAAAAACATTTTTTTTCCCGAAATAGATGGCAGGAGCTCTGCCTATTCATTAAAGGAGAGGAAGGTACCAAGTTCAGAAACACAAAACACAAAACACAAAAGGGTCTGAGGACCACAACCCAGGCAGGACAACGACTAGAGCTAACCTAGTCTCTTAGAAGCAAAAATAAACTCTGCAACGCTTGCCTTGGCTCTATCTACTACTAATTACACGGGGCTTGCCACGTTCTGGAAGATGCGCGCGTTCCTCTCTTTCCAGAGGTTCCAAAACCCAAAGATAATCAGCCCGTCGAAATCACGTCTTGCTTGGTGAAGCCACCAATCTTGAATTGTATTGTCGGCGAGGGGCTGGAAGGTGAACCAAAAACAATGTTTTTTTTATCTTTTTTTCTTTTGATGATTTTTAGGGTCTCATCTTGCTTACAAAAGTAAGTACCCATATTTACTTTTGTTTACGTTGAAGTCATTACGCCACATGGAAAACAACACGATGCAAGGGCTTTTTTACGAGAATTTTACGGTGTATTATACTGGTAGTATATAATGAGTAGTAGAAATCAAATCTAACTATTCATTTGCTAAGGTTATTTTTACTATCCTACTACCATAGGATGTATAAATAAATACAATTTAATCTAATTCATTGTATCGAAAAGAATGAATGATCCATATTAAATTTACAATATCAAATGTTCTAGTAGTATTGCCTCATATATATTGGTAATGGTTTGCTTTCTACGGATGAAAAACAATGTCAATGCTCTAGTAAGCAAACCTAGTAGTATTGCCACATGAAAAACAACACGATTAAAGGCCTACTTTCTGCGGATACATGGTTTGCTCTAGCTCTGCTGCAGGCGGCTTCATGCAGAATTCAGCATGGCTGCGGACTGCGGTTGGCGCTGTTCCTGCACTGCAAAAGTGCAAATGGCATGCTTACCTTTTCTTACAAAAGAAACATCGGGGTTATATGTGTTGGAACAAAGCACTAATATTTTTTGGAGCAATTTTCTCTTGTATAACTTTTTCTCTTTCTTACTTTGCTTTTTGTTTGCTTGTAAAATAGGTACAAATTAAGTCTATGTTTATATAGGCTATACCCTCCGACTAATTAATACACGTCTTCGGACTCTTACTGGAATACAACAACCAAGTCAGACTCGTCTACAACTTGGACAGTCCTGTTTATATGGACTCAACTTTCCTAATTACAAGATTAGTTCCAACATTCGCCCCCCTAATCTTGTAACATCTAATTTCTAACACAACTCTAACTTGTTGAGGCAATCGATCTCATCTACGATTTGCCCAACTCTTTTATTCGACACAAGATGGAGAACACATCTCATCAACACCCCAATACTCAACTTACTTAATTCGAAACGATAAACACATCTCTTCTACGGCTTGGACTCATCTTCCACACACATGAGTTTGGATGGCGCACGCACCTCTTCAACGCCTCGAACTCAACTTTAGACCGCGAACGCATCTCCTCAATGTCCCGGAGTCAACATCGACGTGTTATAAACAGACTCAACTTTGATTTGCACTGCACTCGCAGATGATCACCATTGCCATCTTGTCACATTGGTTTTCGACGACGCTCGTCGATAGCGCGTATCAGGGAGACACATCTCCTCCACCCTTTCGCCGCCACATTTTCTTGTCATCTCTTCTCGTTTGTGATGCAACTTTGATGGCACGAAGACTTGGATTGGTCGCCCGGTTGGCCGCCTGCTTCCTTGGGTGCCGTCCCTCGGGAGTCTCCTTCTCCCGGGGGGCAACGGGTTAATCTGAAACCTTAAGCTCTGATATCAATTGTTGGAACAAAGCACTAAAGTTTTTTGGAGCAATTTTCCTCTTGTATTACTTTTGCCCTTTCTCGCTTTGCTCTTTGTTTGCTTGTAAAATAGCACTACTAACCGCGCTTCACAAGCGGTTGAAAACCACCTCCAGAAGCGGTTTTACAACCGCTTCTAAGCAACCGCGAGTGATACCCCGAGGGGTATCACAAGCGGTTCCTAGAACCGCTTGTGGTGGTGCGACACCAAGCGGTAAAATACGGTAATAATATCGTGGGAATGGGATTCGAACTCACGACCAGCACTCCATCCTCGTGACTCGCCTCATCCATCTAGCCAACTCACCCACGCATGCTCTCTGATAGAATAGGGCACGCATTCCTTTTATTATTTCTAAAACTGGGTTTCTACAAGCGGTTCGTGACACAAACCCCTTCTGAAGGGGGTCTTTAGAAGCGGTTCGTGTCACGAACCCCTTCTAAAGGTGGGGCTTTAGAAGGGGTTCGTGCCACGAACCGCTTCTAGAGATCCCCTCCGGCCTGTTGCCACGAACCGCTTCTGGTGCGAGCATTAAAACCGGTTCGCACCAAACCGTTTCTAATAGACCGGTTGTGATGCCCGGTTTTGTAGTAGTGTAGGTACAAAATATATGTTTATATATGCTATACCATTCAATTAACACACGTTCTCGGACTCTTACTGGAACATGGCAACCAAGCGAAACTCGTCTATAACTTGGATAGCCTTTGTTTATACGGACTCAACTTTCCTAATTACAACATTAGTTCCAACAATATGGCCAGCGGCCGACGGCCTAGGCGAGGGCTGGTGTGCATACTAGCTTCATGCTATTATGAAGGATATATTCTTGATGTTGCTGAACTCGTGCGCTGTGTGGCGAATAATTAAAACTACCCAGAAGCGTGCGGGATAAATGGCTGACCGCCGGCGCCCTTGAGTTGTTGAGTGCGTGGCCTCACATGGCCGCGCGGCTACCGCCTTCAGTTAGTGTTCCGCCCTCTCAGCTCTCGCTACCTTCAAAAATTGCCGGTAAATTGTGCGACTTAACGCGCTCATGCAGCTATATGTGTCGTTCTGCAATCTACCGCGGATGCAGCTATTACAGTCGCAGGGATGCACCAAGGCCTGTGCGCGCGTGCCCGCCCATCAAGGTGCAAGTCTCTAGGGATGAAAACGGATCGGATACGGACGGATAATGGTTCTACCATATTTGTTTTCATATTTTTTCTCGGATTCGGATACGAATACGGATAGTCCGGATACGAATACGAATACGGATAATGTCGAATACAGATACGGATCGAATACGAATCGAATCGGATACGGTTACGAATATTTATCGGAACATGATAATCCCTTAGATTGTACATAAAAAATCAATGAAAACACATAACTAGTTGATTTGATTAAAACATTATTGAAAATTGAATAAATATAAGCATTTTCATTCACTTAGACAATAGTTAGATACTATGTTGCAAACAAAATTATGTAAGACTTAGTTCATCACGTACATATGATTAATCCATCATACATGTTGACGAGTACCCATGCCATGGGTACCCCCATCAGCCCGGAAGCACGAACGGGCTGACCAATCATGGCGAAGGCCCAGCACCACCAAAAGGTACTTGGGCCGCGGGGAGCGAGCCCCGACCTGAGCAGGGCCGACCCCGAACGATCGGCGGACTCCGGTTCCGGGCGGTCGGCATGCTCCGGCCGCCCGATATTGAAGCTCAAGCTCCACCTGCAAGACAGGGCCGAGATGGCCCACGCCCGATGTCGACGGCCGCTTTGTGCGCAGCTGGCCTCTGGCGTCGTGACGGGTAGGCGGCCCCTTCCCAAGATCGCCGAAGAGCCACCGAAGCGAGTCAAGCCTCGCCCCATCGCCTGGCACATCGCAGAGGAGTGCGCCCACTCCCGAGGCCAAGGCAAAGTCAAAGCGCCATTAAAGCCGCCGAGGCAGACAGGAGCACCACGCAAGGCGTCATCCGGACATCATCGCGCAAGACCGCACATCGCAGAGCCACCAACCCTGCCTCGGACGAGCAGGACGGCTGACAAGACAGGAGGCAGACTCCGAGACACGCACGCCCCCTTTCTAGTGGATTTCCTAAACACCCGTGTAACCCGCCTCCTCCGTCTATATAAGGAGAGGCGGGGCCCGAGAGGAAGGAGAGAGACAGAGAAAAAGGCCCTCTAAGAAGCCACGACTCCCTAGCCAAAGCACGAAGGGGATCGGACAGCCGACCCCCCGCCTCGCTTGTACACCCCCGGTTCATCGCCCAAAGATCAATACATCCGCACCGAACGAACTGGAGTAGGGACATTCAGCCCGAACCAGTATACATCATCTGACTCCTTGAGTCGACCATTCGGGGAGAGGGAGCGCGCGACCCCATCCGACCATAAATTCGTATTGCCGGTGCACGAAACACCGACACATGTAGATCAAAACACAAAATAAAGGTGATCCTTGCTCAGAGATACAAATGGAAACAAATATAGAATACACAAAAAGTTTGATAATACTTAATTAACATATCTCTAGAAAACATATATAACACTTACATTTAATGACCCCAAGATTTGTATTATTTGTTAAATTATGTATAAAATAATAAATTATGTATTTTATAAGTTTTTATGCATTTTAGCTACTTATTTAAAATATTTTTCTATTAAAGACAACATTTTTTAATTTTTTAGAAAATTTAAAATACAATAAATTTTAAAAATAATTTTTGTAAAAATTATAGACTATGTTAGAAATTTTATCAAAATATTTCATAATTTTTGGAGCTAGTTTGCTAATTTTAATAATTGAAACTTGATTTATGGATTAATTAAATTAGAAAACAAGTTAAAATTTAGTAACCTTTTTGGGCCAAAAGAGTAGCTTGGCCCAGCCCACTATCCGGATATCCGATCCATCACTATCCGGATTATCCGAATCCGTATCCAGCAGATAGTGAGCTACCGAATCCGTATCCGTATCCGACAAAAAATATCCGTATCCGTATCCGATCCGATACTATCCGACAAATATCCGATCCGACAGAATCCGTATCCGAAAATTATCCGGATCGGTCGGAAACTATCCGATCCGTTTTCATCCCTAGTCTCCAGTACTGTCTGAAGCCAGCATGGATGAGACTCCTCGAGCAGGTTAATTCAAAAGCACCTTGCGTCTGTTTTGAACCAAGAAGAATCTCCATGTTATTTATTCGCTGATTTATTCGAACACAATTCGCCAGTCCCGTACTAATTGACATACACAACACGCCGTAAGCACTTAGCTAGCAAGCCTCGACTCTGTCCATGGCCGCCGGATGATCAAACAGCCGCAGAAGCCAGCTCTCTTGCTTGCCCTTGTTGCCCGGTATGCTCCAGTGCTCCACCCATGTCTTGCTCACCTTCTCCGAAACCGAAATCGTCGTCCTGTGCCCACAGGAAGCTGGCGTACGCTGCGAGAACATGGCTGCCGCCAGAGCCGGAACACGAAGTCACCACGGTTAGATCTCAAGCTTAGGGATTCAATATATATATAGTAAAAAGTATTTTTCATATATATATATATATATATATATATATATATATATATATATATATATATATATATATATATATATATGGCAACATATTTGGTGCAAACTCCCTCTACCGTGAAAACTCTGTGAAAACCACGTGTAAAAATTTTGAAAAACTCTCAAAAAATTACCATACATAGGGGAGGTGTGGTTCTACAACCCTGTAAAATTTGAAGACAAAACTCAATTGCATTTGAAAGATATGAAAAAGTCAAATTGCAAAATGAATAGTGCTAAACAGTGAAAAAACACTATTCATACTGAATTTGTCTTTTTTATATCTTCCAAATGCAATTGAGTTTTGTCTTCAAATTTTACAGGGTTGTAGAACCACACCTTCCCTATGCATGGTAATTTTTTGAGAATTTTTCAAAATTTTTACACGTGGTTCACGGAGTTTTCACGGTAGAGGGGGTTTGCACCAAATATGCTGCCTATATATATATATATATATATGTGTGTGTGTGTGTGTGTGTGTGTGTGTGTGTGTGTTTTGCAGTAATGCCAGCAGGGTTCACCTTACCGAAATCAACTAGAAAATTGATCCTAGTCCGGTACTAGTTTTCTCTGAAAATCCCCAAAAACCGTATGGTTTCGAAATCCAAATTTTTGGAGAAATAATTCAAAAAAAAATAGAAAATTTACTGATAATCGTGATTTTTGACCTATTTTCTCGTGATTTTCACCGATAATCATAAGAGAGGTGCATCTATGCTCTTCCTTTTAAAAGTTGCACAACTATTAAAGCATAAATGAATGGTAGATGGTGATTACTTACCTCTTCGCTTGCTTCAAGATTTGTGCAACTTGTACTAGAAGAAAAAGCATAGAAGCACCGCTCAAATCATAATATTTTGACATAATATTTTGACGGGCCAATTGAATGTTTTTTAGGGCCGTTTTTTCTCTCGATTTTAACCAATTTTCTTGATATTTACAACATATATTTTTTTAAAAAAAATTTAACCGGTTTTCAACCGATTTTTGATACCTTACATCATCGATAAAATCGATAAACGTAATTTTCACACGATTTTCCGCAATAAGGTGAACCCTGACCGCCCCTACTACGTAATACTATGCATATAGTAGACTGCGACCGACCTGTCCTGTGGGGCAGCCTGCACCGACTTCTGGAAATAGCTGAGGGATCTGTCTTGATCACGGTGCACCTCCCAGACCAGCTTGGCGTACTGCGACATGATCTCGCCGTCGCTGGGATCGGCCAGCATGGCGCGCGAGTAGTACTCCTCGGCCCTTCTGGGGTCTCCCTTTACCTAAGCATCAGTTAATAACGTCATAGAGTTATGCTACAAAAGTAATCAAATGTTAAGCAAGGCATGTGTTGATAAAGAAATGCACTCAGTCTAATGCCAGATCACGCACATAACCTACCAGATCTGTCTAGTTTTGATCTCAGGTTTTTGTTCAACTCAATTCAAGTGATCAATAGGACAAAGAACCATTTATCTGGACAGGGAATCCTAATGGCTACTGGGCACTGTGAAAGTGTGAATCCTTCTGGCAGAAAGACGAACGTAAAAGTAAGCAGTAACAACTTCGGTGTTGAGCGGCGACATATCATACCTCGTGCAAAAACTGCGCGTAGTTGCGCAGGAACAGCGCGTTGCCCGGCTGCTCGTCCACCATCTTCTTGTACTGCGCGTCAAGCGCCGCCACCACATCCCGCAGCCGCTCCTCCACGCCATCCATCTTAGCCGCGGCAGCCATGGACGTGGCGGCGCCGGCGGTGAACAGGCCGGAGGCGATGCGGTCGATCCCGAGGCCCCTCGCCAGGAACAGCGGCAGCTCCGACTGCTCTGGCTGCACCGTCTGCTGATGATCTTGCTCCTGCTCTTGCTCTTGGCGGTGTGGTTGGGCCGGCGGTGCCTTGTTGAAGGTGTTGTAGATGGAGAAGGAAAGCTCGGTGTGGAGACTGGTGGTTTTGTTGCAGGAGTCGGAGGAGGAGGGGTTGAGGGAAGGGAGGTGGCTGTCGGAGAAGGCTCGTCGGAGCTGGAGGGAGGAAGATGACGAAGGAAAGGAGGAGGAGAGGAAGGAATGCAGGAATGGCGTGGAGGAGCTCCTCAGCAACATTCTCTCTCTCTCTCTCTCTCCCCCCTTCTCTCTCTCTCTAGGTGTTTTCTTGAGGGAGGACAAAGCAGCTGAGGGGCATCAGTTCCTCGAGATCTCACCTCTCGTGTCTTGATTTATATCACAAGAACCGTGTTGTTTAACGCTCGGCAGATTATTTTTTTGTTGACCATCGAAAGCAGTAAAGCGTGTTCAAGTGGGTGCATGCACGTGAATCGTTATCGAATTTACAAGAACGAGCTCGAGATCGACACCGTTTGCTTGATCTAGAAAGAAAAGAAAAACTTCAATCAGGCTTCATCGATCCCCACCGATCTCGTGACCTTTCACGGCTTACTTTCGATGACGATGCATGCTTTTCAAGCTTACTTTGATCGCAACAAGCGTGTGCATTTGTTTTCTACTGCAAGGCATGCAGAAAGGAAAACGAGTCGTGCAAGTGAAGCTAAAAACTCGCCTTTGCCTATGTTTCGGACAAGAGGAAGCGATTTGTCAACCACACTTGGCCTTCTGACCAAACGATCTTATCTGATGGCGCGTAGGTCATCCGCAAGCGCAAGAACCTCGTGGGCATGCACGATGCAGCCAGCTAAACATCGGCGTCCGCCGTCCGGTTTAATGTATCCCATATATATGTCCGGTCTTGACTCTGTGGCCATCCCACGTCAAAAGGTACGTTGTATAAGATCTTTTTACGGTACACTAAATTCAATATGATCGGATCAGATTAGCTAGTATTTATTATATTTTCTCCAATGATAGAGTAGCAGAACCATATACAAACATGTTACTAGTATATAATGCATGGTAAAATCTCGCATATTGTACATGCGGTGTAAGCTTGAGTTCCCGTCCGTAGGTCATGCCCGCGAACCGCCTGTCTTAGGGAACGTGTTTTTTTAATCAAATCAGTTCTAGACTGGGAACGGTTTAATGGTGATAGCTGGGCAGCTGCTATCGATGATTGATCGAATTAAGCTAGCAGGAACAGATTACCAAGTTTGTTTGTGTAGTTTTGGAATGTAGTACGAGCAGCAACTTTAACCGTATGAGTAAACACGCATCACCGCGGCCTGCTGCACGCGACGCGAGATCCCGCGCCCCGCCACCGGCCGTGCCGCGCGCGCGCGAACCGCGCAGGCGCAGCGTGGAAAAGCCCCGTGCCGACGTGCCTTTCCTTCGTGAAATGGCTGGCAGGGCGTGGGCGCGTGCACGCGTCCGCGCACGGTATCCGCCGAGGTGTAGGCGTGAGTTGCATGCGTAGCCGTGCCATACACGTAGGCGTGGGCGCGTGCACGCGTCCGCGCACGGTATCCGCCGAGGCGCGCCGTGCGCGGCGCGCGGCTTGGCATGCATTCCGGTGGTCCAGCTGCTGATGTGAAACCATTCTTGACGTACTGCAAACAAGGAAACGGCAGGTCTTAACGCATACTCAACCATGTTCGATCTCGACAAAAGCTTGCCAAGAACAAAATCCCTATTACTAAGCCCCAGCCGTGCGCCACTTGTTATCGCCTTATCACGGCAGGCAACGAGAGTGATGTTGCAGAGCCAAGGAACAGACGCTGTGAAGGCCAGCCCGAAATGCTGCTTGTACGCCCTGCAGACCTGGGAGACATGCCTACCCATGGCAAGTATGCTCTGGAAATGGGCGTCGTTTTCCATAATCAGCAGCTGACAACTCTGAATCAGAATGCAAGTTCACCACCACGGTGCCGTGAACGGGATGGACTTTTTGTTGGATCGTAAGGACCTTCTCAACCTCAAAAACTAGCTTAAAAGATGATAAACTCCTCCACTTATAAGTAGATCATTTGCCCTTCCACAACCAATGTGGGGCTATTCTAACAATCCCCCCTTCACACATTGGTATCTCTCAGCCGTTCACCGCCCCTTCACCGTACACCGACGGTCCCTCAGGGCCACGGTCCATCATGCCTTCACACCGTAGTATTCATCGGGCCAAAGATGTTAGAACCGGGCTCTGATGCCAATTGTTGGATCGTAAGGGCCTTCTCAACCTCAAAAACTAGCTTAAAAGGTGAGGGACTTTCCCACTTATAAGTTAGGTTATTTGCCATTCCAAAACCAATGTGGGACTATTCTAACACTTTCTCCTCTAGGTTCTTTAGGAATTAATGTTCCATCTACATGCATCCCAGAGCTTGCGAGGAAATATGTCCTCTCCATCATAAGCATCGATGAAGACTATATCGTATACATTGCTGTCACTGACAATGAAATCTTCAGCATCTGTTCTATGGAGGAAAAGCCGGTCATGGATGCCTCCACATACATAATGGCTCATCACCGTCGGCAGGCTGCATGGACTGAGCTGATAACCCTTTCGCAGATGATGCGGGGAAACCATAGAATTGTGGCGACATGCATAATTAACCTCAGATAATGACCGAGTGTTGTTATTAATCCCGAGTTAATTATATTGATTTGGGCATATTTAATTAATAAATTATCGAGTAAGTTCGATATTTTATTAATTAATACGCCATTTCAAAGTGTTGCAACAGAACACTAATTAGATACTTCAAACGATACCCATTACCATCCATACACGTAGTACCGTCTTACAGTTCTTCATCTGTCTTAATACATATTTACAATAAAAGTTCCAGATTACATTTATTCTATTAATTACCCTAGGGAGCGAGGGCTTCTGATATATGGGCCACTACTCCACCCAATCCTCTGGGTCGTCCTCCACCTCCTCATCACCTTGGTCTTGCGGGTGATCCCTCATCCAGTCCTCATCAGAGCATCTGTAGCACTCAGAATCTAAGCAAAGAGAGATTTATAGAAGAGTGAGTACAAGATGTACTCAGCAAGCATTAGTGACAAATAGGTACTCATGAATTTTATCATCTGGAACTCTCACCGGTTCCATTCCTCACCTCATATCTCAAACCCATTTATCTTTTATTAGTAAAGTCTGGTGTTCAATTTTTAATTTGTAAAATTTCTACTAGCACTCGTATATGAGGCAGAATTAACTTCCATAGCCTCCAGTCCAGGGAGACATGCATGAATTCATGATTTAATACCCTGCGCAGGTTTTGTATCACTTTACCCATAGCAAACTCGACCGCAATTAAGAACCCAGAATGTTTATCACAACTTTGGCATTAAATCTCAAACTTTGATCCTCTTTCCGGTTGTACTCTAATTTAAGACTGGAGTCAGACAACCTACGCTGGTTGATATTTTGTTACCATACGTTGGATAACAATATACCATCTCAGATTAGAGTTACTCATATACCCTGGAATGGCCAGTTGATCTCCATCCGGAGACACTTCTCCAATGACTTTAGAATATAGCGCCCTGGTAACTCAACTTGCAGTTGATTACCGATGGAAAACCATCACTAGTTATCCGCATGTACTTCACCAGGACTCCAGCAATTCCGGTTTAACATATCTTACTTACCCAATGTGGAAATTAAACACCATCATATGACAACATCTTTTGGTTGTTTACCACACACTATAGTTGATATGATTTGATACGGTTCATTATTTGAGTGTAGTGGTTTTAGCCTTATATTATATCCCTATGTAGAGGGCTTCACCGGCAACAACAAACAAGGCACCCTCTACCCACCATCTAACAATTCACCTCGACTTCACTGGTCGGTTGAGTCAAAATATCAATTCCAACTGCACTAGCAGTTTATCCAACCATCGATTTAAATTTTAATACTTAAATAGGTTTTACCATGCATCCGTGAATTTCATAAACTTTTATGAAATCATTTTGCAACATGAACAAGAGAACTTGCCTGGATTTTGGTCGAAATATTCGTCTTCACCCGTTTGCTGATTTACGATTCGATTTAATTTATTTTCTAAAATTACAGAAATACCATATTTAGTGGCTAATATGTTTTTGTATAATTTAGAGTGCCCAACATGCTTAATTTATTATTTTAGGGTTTATAAATTTTACTTTGCGCTTTTTTAGAGCTTCACAACATTTTCTTTCGACGCGCTTTAGTTAATTAGTCGATCGACTAGAATTATTGGTTTAATAGGTTTTTAACTGTTTTGGCTTACATGTGAATTGTGTACATGGATAAATTGGTTCATAAATTCATGAATTTGATTAAATTATTATTTTCTTATTTTTCTCTTCCTCCTTTTTCTTTTCTCTCTTTTTATCTCTTTCTCCTTTCATTTCTCTTCTTTCTTTCTTTTTTTTCCCAAACTCGGCCCCGCCTTATCCTTCTTCTGGCTCTTCCTCTTTCCCCATTCTTCCTCTCCCTCTTAGTTCTTATCCTCTCCATTCCTTTGCTATTTCCCCTCTCTCTCTCTCTCTTGACTCCATGGAGGCATGGAACCAATCTCCCGAATGGTTCAACCGACTGAGCGTCGGTGCCGTCGTCGACCTCCCCAGCGGCGCTTCATGATTGGTTGCCCCTCTCAGCAATCCTCCTCATGCGCTGGGGTGTGCGCTGCCCTAAGCTCAGGCCCGCCCGCCTCTCCGGCGCAGCCCTGGGTCGCACTCGGCCTCATGCGCGCCACGACCGCTGCTCCCACTGGTGCTTCACCCTGGCCCCCAGGCTATCGCCTCTCTTGGCCCTCCCTCCTTACTGATTCCTGGTCTTTGATTAATTGGTGATTTGGGATTACACATCGATGCGTTTGTGATTTACAAGCTGAGATTGAATAGATTTGCACTAAGATATAGTCTATGATGTGTTTGAATGTTGTATGCTTCACAGTAGTGATCTTATGGGCTGGTGAGCATGGTATATGAGGAACTTGAGGCCATGCATTACTTATTAATTGTGATTATATACTGATAAATCATGATCAGAAGGTGTGATTTATAAGCTTGCACAGGAAGATGTAATGATATGGTCTATGATGTTTAGATTAGCAATTTCATGGATTGGATGGCGTCGTGGCGACGATCTTAGCTTACAGTGCGCCCGGGGAACATGTGTGAGCCAAGAGGACGTACGGTGCATAATTTGAAACACATGGCTTTCTTAAACAACTGGAAACATGTAATTTCTTAGAAATACATATAGGAACTACACTATTTAAATCATTGCATTTAAATCTCATGATCCAAATATGTCTTCCCAATAGTATAACCATAAGCATGAACAGTCACAACGTTAATAAAATATGGAAAAATATTAGCACAAAGGATAAAAGGCCGATTTTTTAATTATTTACAATTAATATTTCTGAAATTAAAAGAGTAGGAAAGATGGTATGATAATTAGAAATCTATGAAGGACGCTCTTAGAGCACATACAGTGGTATAGATGTCAACTGTCTATAATATAGTTTTATATCATCTACAGACAGTACTAAAAATAATTCATACAATGAACCATCTGTATAGTTATCTGTAATGATCTCTCATTCAATTAACAGACTGTCTATACAGTGGTACATAAAATGTAAAACTATCTATTAAATAGTAGACATCAGTCTTCTCTCTTCTTCTTCTCTCTCCTCCACATCACTTAAAATCTTACTTGTCATCTCTTATACTCCCTCTGTCCCACAAAGAGTGCATTTCTAGGATTTTTAAGACAAATTAGTGTGCAAGGTAAATGACTAATATGACCCTCATTACTCCATACACAAGCATGCTGGTGCTTCGGTTTCCACAAGCACTTAAATGAGCATATATACGCTTACAGCTGGGCCCTACGGACTAGAAATGCACTCTTTGTGGGACAAAATTTGAACACTAGAAATGCACTCTTTGTGAGACAGAGGGAGTAGGTAGCTAAATGCCTAAATATAACCATTGTACATGCCCTAACAACCGTATCCAGCTGCGGACGCACTCGCGAACCGCATCAAAGCCAGGACGCTATTTGCGACTTCGTCCACCTATGGTCGCACCAGAAGCCCAACGAGAGCTATTTTTGCTGGTCTCGCGTGATCCCAAGTGAACCACACGACCTAGAAAAGTGGACCTTTCGCTCTCTGTGTGGCTGCCGGTGGCGCTCACCGCGAGGACTGTGGCATGGCTGTGATGGCGAGCGCCGATTGCTATCTATGTGACCACCGCCGCCGCTCTATGCTTGCCCGGCGACGCCTGTCGCAAGCCCCGCTGCTCTCCGCGTGCCCAGGGACACTCCCGGCTGTATCCAGTACTGTCTGCTTGCCCTGCTTTGCTCGCTGCTAGGTTCATTTAGCGACAGTGCAATATAGCCAACTGGAGCATTGTCGTTGATTTATTTTGCCTGTATGTTCAATTGGTCGATTCACATTATAGATCTTTATTGCCAATTCAATTATTTACAGTGCCTTTCGTCGTTCTAAATAGCGATAAAAAGTCATTTCTCAGCCTACCATCGTTTCATTTAGTAATACGAACTATATATCGTTAAATTAATTAACGATAGAGTATTATTTTTGCATTTTGCATTATTTATTTTTATAATATTAATAAAATGTTGATTATTAAAAAAAAAATAGTCCGCACGATTGGAGGACGCTGTTCCCGATGGCTTCCAGAGCAGGACGGGTTCATGTGTACGTCCGTAGGAGAATGTGGTTATTGGCTTGTTGCCAGCGTACTTCGTACTTTCCTAGATTTCGAATTGAGAGGTGTTTTATTTGCTTTTTTTTTTGTAATTATAAGGCCCTTTTTACTACTTTGTAATGTTAAAAGATATAGAAGCAATTTTCAAATATTAATTATTAAACATTCGGAATAAGAGAGGTGTTTTATATATATTTTTTAAGTTGCACAAATATTAAAGTATTAATGGAGAATAAATGATGATTACTTATCTATTTGCTTGTTTTGGGATCGATACAATTTGCATTGAAAATGAAAAGTGTACGGAAGAGAAGAAAAACAATAAAGAAATGATTAAACACAAAAAGAGAGATGAATAAACCCGTTAGCTTCGTCAGATCTATAAGACTAAAGATGGGTACAGAATGGTTAAAACAAAGAACAGAAATTAACAAAGTAAGATGTGCATGTTATACAGTTATACAGGACACTTAGAATTATTATGAAGAAGGAAAAGGAAAAAAAGAGAGAGTAGAAAACAGAATATAGCAGCAAAAACAATCGGCCCATGTATAAGAAAAAGCATAGAAGCAACTTTTAAATATTAATTATTAAACATTTAGAATAAGAGAGGTGTTTTTATATTTTTCTTTTTTAAAATTATACAAATAGTAATTATGAATGAAGGAGGTGATAAACCTATTCGTTTGTTTTAATATTTATGTAATTTGTATTGGAGTTGAAAAGAATAGAATGACTCCTCCGGCAAAAAAGTAAACGGTAAAGAAGTAAAAAAATGATTAAACACCAAAAGAGAGATGAATAATCTCTCGTCAGATCTACAAGACTTTTAGATGGGTACAGAATGGTTAAAACAAAGAACAGAAAAGAACAGAAATTGACAAAGTAAAATGTGCATGTTATACAGGACATTGATGATTATTATGAAGAAGGGAAAGGGAAAAAAAAGTGGAAAGCAGAATATAGCAGCAAAAACAATTGGCCCATGCATAAGAAAAAGCATAGAAGCAACTTTTAAATATTAATTAATTAAACATTCGGAATAAGAGAGGTGTTTTTATATATTTTTTTAAAAGTTACATAAATAATAAAGTATGAAGGAAGGATAGGTGAAACCTATTCGTTTGCTTTAAAATTTATGCAATTTATATTAAAGGTGAAAAGAATAGAATCACTTCTTCGGCAAAGAAGTAAAATAAATTATTAAACACGAAAACAGAGATGAATAAGGCCGCTAGCTTCGTCAGATCCACAAGACTTTTAGATGGGTACAGAATGGTTAAAACAAGGAACAGAAATTAACAATGTAAAATGTGCATGTTATACAGGACATCGATAATTAGGAAAAGGAAAGAAGGTAGAAACAGAATATAGCAGCAAAAAAATTGGCCCATGCAGGTCTCGAACCTGCGACCTTCGCGTTATTAGCACGACGCTGCTGAGCTAATAGGCCACCTTAGGAAGCAATCTCTACAGCTGGACACTAACACCACCGTATCCAGCAGTTATACGTATGGGAAACAGTACGGAACACGGACATTACGCAAGAATTTCATTTGAGCTCGCATTGATCAGGTTGGGAACCGAACGCGTTATGATCCTCATGGAGCCAGCTCCCCCACCTACCGCACCACCGGTTGACACGGTCCGCCGCACCGAAAGATCGACCGATCCAGTCCGGAGCACGCCGGCCGGATAGCAGAGCAATCGCCGTCCGCGGTGGTGCCCGGAGCAAACTGCTCGAGCAGTGCCGTCAAAATCAACGTCTTGCCTAGAAGATGGCATTTCACGTTATTATTATTTTTATTTCTTCACATCAACGATACGATACATCACATCTACTAGGTGTCTCTTATGCAGGGAGACCATTAATTAAGAGCTCAGCATCCATCTCACTGGAGTGCAGGTTCATCCCGCTAGCTATCTCATCGACCAGGTGCGCACTGTGCGACGGCCCACCCAATGGATCTTCTTAGGACATCTTGATGTGCTCCTCGCGCTGCCTGGCGACGTACTCGAAGAGGCTCCCGTCGTACATCCGCCGCATGGCCTCCCTCGACAGGAACCCTTCCTCGTCCCTCGCCAGTACGTACAGGATCGTCCACTCCAGCTTCGACGCAATCCTGCAGCGTTTCAATGGCCTCAGTTCCGAGTTGTTCGTACGTCCAGGTTCGTAGTAAGGTTGATGTTCCATCGATCGGTGCTTACCAGCCGAAGAAATCGAACGCCTCCCGGTTCCCCTCGGTCATCTGCCACATCTCCCCGAAGGTGAGCTTGTCAGCGGACGTGCGGGCGTACTTGCTGAAGATGTTCTCGAAATTTACCGGCATAAAGCTGAAAGCACCCCAAATTTTTTACATTACGGTCGACAAAGATCTTGTTTTCGTTTTGGAAATTAAATAGAACAGCGAGATCAACAGAAAAGATCAACTAATTACCGGCCCTCGTTATCGTAGGACTTGGAGTCACTCCCGTGTTTACTCCTGTGGATGTTGTGGATGTAAATTGGGAAGAGAGGAGACGGCAGCCAACCCTGCAGTCTCCCAGTTAAAACGCTTATGAAAAACATAGCGGCGAAATATATAATTACGGCCATGCGATTGCATGCTGAAGTAAAAAAAAAACTTGGGTAGCTCACTCACAGCCAGAGTGGGATAGCTCATGGACACGTTAACGAGTAGAGCGATGAAGAAAGACAAGATCATGTTGAATCCAAGCGCGCGGCATCCTAGATTAGTACATCATATATACATCAATACATGCATTTTAATTCGTAAGTAATACTGGATCCAGAGGACCAGCAAATTAAGAGGATATATATGTACGTACCATCGTAAGTTTCCCACGGATAGATGATGCCGTTGTCGTCGCGGTCGAAGAAGGCGACGTGCTGCTGCATCACGCTCCTATGGTGATGCTCGTGATCATCCGTGGTTCCGTCGGGGTGGTAGATGTCCGGAACCGCCAGAGCTCTCGCCAGATCTGCTCAGCCCATTTATTAGTAATTAAGGCCTCTTAATTGGGCAAACCACGGCTGCTATACAAACGCTACAGGGACCAATTGAAACAGCCATTGCTCACAGGGCCTTGGGACGAGCTCCTCGAGGTCGCCGCGGACGGGGCGCTCGACGGTGACCGGCGATTGCAGCGCGACGATGGTCAGGGAGTCCTTCGCCTCCACGGCCGACATGCCACGCGAGCCCACGACCTTGCCGGCGTCGACCTTCCCCTCCGTCCTCGCCGCGCCGCGAGAGTCGCCGCCGCGCGCCGTGGCCGCCTCCTGCATCTTTGCTTTTGCTACAGCGCGCTAGCTCGCGTGGCACGACAGACCTACGGAAACCACAAACGTGAGAGGACGAGCAGACACCCGTAAGTGGACTGAACGGACTTCCAAGTTCCAATACCGTAGCTAGTGCCAGGGCCGCCGCGCGGGCGCATATAAAGCGGCTCGGAGCGGTGGGGACGTGGCCGCCGACAAGGGCACCGGCACGACGTGGGCGCGTGCATGGCGTTCGGCCTTGCGCGGCCGTAACGTGGCGCCGGACGCCCGCGCGGAGTATTCCTCGTGTCATGAGGCTTCTTTTGCCGTCCTGGAGGCCCGAGTAATTTAATCTCAGCGGCAGCTTGGTTAAAGTAACTACCAGAATCTTGAGTAGCACCACTAGTTAACGTAACTGAACTACGATATGGAAGAGCATATGGGTGACCTATGGAGAGCGACTGGGCATGTACAATGATTATATTTAGCTGTCTATAAGAGATGACACGTAGGCTTTTAAATGACGTGGAGGAGATAGAAGACTGTTGTCTATTATTTAATAGACAGCTTATAGACAGTTTTACATTTTGTGTACCATTGTATAGACAGTCTTTTAATTGAATGAGAGACCACTACAGACAACTATATAGACGATCCATTGTATGAATTATTTTTAGTGCTGTTTGTAGATGATATGGAGCTACATTATAGACAGCTGCCATCTATACCACTGTACATGCCTAATGTTGTGTTGTGCGTGCCGATGCACTTGTAGAGTTGTAGTGATGGGTACATCTTGTTCTTTCGGTACAACATCCTACAGAAGCACCTCTCTCCAAATAAGCACAAGCAGGTCTTCACTGTAGACCAGCAGGCTACAGAATGTTGCCAATGTTGGTTTTAGCTCTCCTTAATTGATGGTTAGGACGGGAGGGGGACGGAAAAAGGAAACAACCCAACGGACCGACCGTGTACGGCCTAGCTGACCACCCAGCTGGAGATTCTTTTGCGGCCCAAGTAGTCCGGTGCAATGCATTTTGAAGCCCGTGTGGAGCCGAGAAAGGGAAACCGCGATGCGAAATTCCAAGCAACCTGAGGGCTGAGGCAGAGCGTAGGTCCAACACAACCGCCCACAGATATACCCATAGTCACCGGATTTGTTATAAATCATTGCGAATCGCAAATCAATTCATCAAATCTGAATCGATTTAAAATACGGAGTTTATATTTATAGTGAAAATTAAAAGAAAAAGTGATGAACATGAATGTACCATTACCTCGCAAACAGGGATTTTCACAATATTGCTGGTTACATAATGTTCATATATCAATTGCACAAGCAGACCTTCAATCTACTGCTTCTTGTCATGTGCCTCCCTTCTCTGATGGGCAATGAACTCGAACAGGCTTCATTACCTCGCAAACAGGGATTTTCACAATATTGCTGGTTACATAATGTTCATATATCAATTGCACAAGCAGACCTTCAATCTACTGCTTCTTGTCATGTGCCTCCCTTCTCTGATGGGCAATGAACTCGAACAGGCTTCCATCGAAGCAGCGGCGAACAGCCTCCTTCGAAAGGAACCCTTCCTCATCTTTTGCAAGCACGTACAGCAATATCCATTCCCCCTTGCTTGCTATTCTGAAAACATATGAATTTACACGCAGACATTAATAAGCATTCTTGTCACCGTCGTGAGCAAATGGAGGAAAAGATTCAACGGCCACGAGTAGTAACTAAAGCAAATGGCTAAATCAAATGAGGTCGACGTTCCAAGTGTCCGTTCACCTTCCAAGTAAGGCCCCGTTTGGCAACTTGGAACCGAGGTGTTTCTACTAGAATCTGGGAGAAACCCAACTAAACGGGCTAAAACTCGGAACGATTCTCCTCGAAACGTTTCTTCTTTTTCCACACCGTGGCTGAATCACCCTCAACCCTGTTTCTACTAGAATCTGGAACCGTACCAAACGATTTGCAGAAAGTGATTCTGATTCTACCTGAAACGTTTCTACTAAAAATCTGAAACCGTTTCCGTTTCTACTAGAATCTGGAACCGTACCAAACGTGGCCTAAGTCAAACGCCACCCGTTGGCCTTCGATCATCCGCCAAACCTCGCCAAATGTTAGCTTATCCGGCGCCGTGCGAGCGTTCTTGCTGAAGATGTTCTCGAAATTAACCGGCATGAACCTAATTCATAATAGCAACGTCATTGGACATGTCAGCATGTACTCTTAACTCAGGTCATGTACAATGATACATGTTAGTTGTCTATAAGGGTATGCCACATCAGATTTTGGATGATGTGGATGAGAGAGAGGGAAGAGAGAGAAATATGTTGTCTACTATTTAACAGACGGTCTTATAGACAGCTTTATAGTGTGTATACCATTGTACAGACAGTCTATTAGTCATATGAGAGATCATTACACACAGCTATATAGACAGTCTATTGTATAAGTTATTTTTAGTACTGTCTATAGATGACATGGATGTATATTATAGACATCTACCGTCTATACCACTGTACATCACAGATGACGAATTTTGCATTGGATCTAAATTACCTTCCCAGTGAATGTTTTCGATGTATATTGGGAACAGGGGAGATGGTATCCAGCTCTGTCCGAATCATGGAAGCGCGGATCCATGAGAGCCTGCTAGTTCAGAGAAGTATATATATATGTCGACGAATGTTCCTCAAGTTTTGACCCCTTTTTTTGCACTTACAGGCAGAGTTGGAAAGCTTAGACCAACATTTGTGGCTATGAGGCTATCGCCAGGATGAACGACATAATCACGTTGAAGCCCAGTGACCGAAGTCCTGGAATTCGTACAACGGAACCATCAATGAACTGTCGACTGGCAAGTGTATGCCGTATTTTTCAGAAAACACTCTACTTGAGCCACAGCTAGATAGACACATCTTGTGTGTGCACAGAGCAAATTGTACTAAGTACTGATCCCAGTTAGTTTGTACCGTGGAAGTTTTCCTAGATTCTTACAGAAATTAAACTATTCGCCGTAAAATTTCCTACATTTCAAACAGGCCTATCACGCATTACCTCCGTAAGTGTTGACATCAAAGACAATAATGATATTGATTCATACTTTCAGACCCATAAAAAGATCTGTCAAGGTGATCATCTGTCTTCCATTTTATTTAACATTATTGTGGATTTGCTGACATTCTTTTGAGATCGAGTCAAAAGGGATGGGCAAATAAGTAGAGTGGTATCTCATTTGATGGATGATGGGTTATTTATTCTATAATATGCCGATGACACTATTTTATTTATGGATCATAACTTTGAACAGGTCATAAGCTTGAAGCTACTGTTATGTGCATTTGAACAAATTTCCGATCTCAAAATCAATTTGAATAAGAGTGAAATTTTCTGTTTTAGCGCTGCTAAGGAATTTGAGGATCAATATACCCAGCCTTTGGGTTGTGGATTGGGTAATTTGCCCTTTCAATACTTTGGCATTCCAATTCATTATAGAAATTGAGAAACAATGATTGGAAAGGGGTAGAAGAAAGATTTGAGACATGTTTGAATAGTTGGAAGGACAAGCATTTGTCTGCTGAAGATCGATTAGTCATTTTGAATTCCGTACTTACTAGTTTACTTATGTTTATGTTATCTTTTTTGAAATACCTCGCAATATTCTCAAAAGATAACTATAAAAAAAATATAGCCTAGTTAAGTGGAATATATCATGCTGACCTAGAGATCAAGGGCACGGGTATTCAAGACCTTGATTACCTCCGTAAGTTTCCCATGGATAAACGACGCCGTCGCCATCCAGGTCGAAGAAGGCCACGTGCTGCTGCAGCACGCTCATCTGCCGGTGGTCGTGCCCCTCGGTTCCGTCGGGATGGTTCGCATCGGGCGCAACCAGAGCTCGAGCCAAGTCTGCATGCATATTGTGTCATTGCTTTTCCGATGAAACCATCGCGAATATTTTTGGACGGATCAGTGCACGGAAGAACCGAAAGTACTCACAAGGCTTTGGAAGGTGCGTCTCCAGGTCTGCCCGAACCGGCCGGTCCGCCGTCACCGGCGCCTCCTCTGCCACCGGCGACATTGCGTCGGTAGGCGCCTTAGCCTCCTCCGTCATTACTCTCAAAGTCTCACACACAGGTTCTCTCTCTCTCTCTCTCTCTCTCTCTCTCTCTCTCTCTCTCTCTCTCTCTCGCGAGTCACGAAGCTAGGTGCGCGTTACAAATGGATGACGAGAAGTTATCTCGCGTTATGCTCGACTTATACACGAGGAGAAGCACGGACGGTGCAGTGCATGCAGGATGCAGCAAAGCCAGACGAAAGGTTATGTTGGATAAACACACAAAGTGAGACCGACGGCACGTCGTGAATGCGTCGTCGTAGCATTCGGTGGACACTCGTGGGAATTGCTCCAACATAGCCTCAATGTCACATTGTCCATTAGACGGTACGACGCCCGTCTCTATCCAATGCTGTGTTCGATCCGGACGCTACAGGAACAACAATTTTGTTTTTCTTTTGCTTTCCTTTGCTTTGGCTCGTGTGTTGTGTGTCGCTCTAGGTCACCTGGAATACAACTTTATATCATCAATAGATAGTACTAAAGACAATTTATATAATAGACTATAAATATAACTATCTATAATGATCTCTCGTACAATTAATAGATTATCTACATAATGGTGCATATAATATAAAGTCGTTCATAAGGCTACGTGTTAAATAGTAAATAATATTTCTCTCTTCTCATTATCTCTTCTTGTATCACATAAAATCCTATATAACATAAGTTTATAGACAACTAATATGTACTCTCTCTATCCCACAAAGAGTGCATTTTTATTTTTTCCAGACAGATTAGTTTGCAAGGTAAATGACTAACGTGACCCTCATTACTCCATGCACAGGCATGCTGATGCTTTGGTTTCCACCAGCATTTAAATGAGCATACAGTTGGGCCCTACGGACTAAAGATGCACTCTTTGTGGGACAAATTTTGAACACTAGAAATGCACTCTTTGTAGGACAAAGGGAGTATCTATCATGTACTCTTTGACGAATAAACAAATAAGGAAACTACAGCCGAGCTGCCAAACCAACGTGCCCACGATTCCGAGCCTTTTTTTTTAGAGGAACCCAGTCTAGATGACTGGTTGCAGGCCAGCCAAGAGCAGTTTCAGGAACGAACGGCGCAGGTGGCTGTGGCGCGCGGAGGGGCACCAAAGCGGCGGCAATGATCCGCGTAGACGAGAAGCCCAACGTGGCAGCGAACGGCAGGGGAGGACTCGGCGAACGGAGGCCCTTGAGCAGATTCGGCCCACAACACAAGGAGTAGACGCGCCGCCGCGGGTAAGCGAAGCGCGTGTGGGGAAGCTGATTGGGCTGTCCGTGTTATACTTCACGCACACACGACACGGCTGCGCGAGCACATTTCAGCGAAAAGGCCTATGCTAGGCTCCGTGAGACTACACGAGCGGCCCGGGAGTGCGAGCGCGGGTAAGGTTTGAAATTTGGTTTTCCGATTATATTTTACCGGAGATTGATTTTTGAATGAAATTGGAACGAACTCTAAAAAAAAAATTTAATCTGGTTTTTTTAATCGGGATTTCCGAGATTTCGGTCAGAACTACAGAAATTTTGTTGAGATTTGCCAAAATCTCGGTAATTTTGAACCAACTGAAAAATGGTATCATAGACGGTACAATTGTCTGTGATATTAATGACATCAAAATTTGAATTTTTTTCAAATTTTCTAATTGCAGCAGGATTATGAATCTTAGGGTACCAAATTTAAATTTTTGCTGAAATTTCGTCGAGATTTGATCTGTGAGCACTGGCCTCGTAGTTCAGCTCCTAAGGCATATTGGGGCTGTTTGGTTTGTGTCCATTGGTTGCCAATGCTTGCCATGCCAAATTTTGGTAGTGTTGACAAAATTTGGCAAGCATTTGGTTTGCAACCAAATTTTGGCTAGATTCTTTTCTCCATTGGCTAGCCAAAATTTTCTAGTTCATTTCCTAGTCAATGGTTGGCCAAACTTTAGCCACCAATTTAGACACCAAATTTTAGCTAGCCAAATTTTGACAAGGCTTAGCTTGGCAAATTTGGATTCAAACCAAACAGCCCCGTTATCCCAGAATAATTGGGCTCAGAACCGCCGCCGCCTGTCACCCTGTGGATGACTGGATGCCATCAACAGAAGCACTACTTAGGTAGATAACATTGAAACGCATATAATCCTGCCGAAGTGCCGAGTAATCTAAAAAGCATCAGGTAAGACGGTATCGTTCTCTAAAGTCCGCGAGATACCCCTCTCACTTTTTCTTCTTCATTTTTTTTCTCCTAAACCAATGTTCGTTTTAGGTTTATATTTTGTCATCATTCGAAATCCGAAATTTCAGCGAAATCTCATTATTTCAGATAAAATCTAAACGAAATATAAAAAACAAAGTTTAAATTTGGCTTTTTTTACCAAGATTTCCGAGATCTCGTCGAGATTTACTGAGATATCGGCGAGATTTGTCGAGATATTAGTGATTTTTAACCGCTTGAAAATTGGTCCAACAATCGTCAAAAAAATTTGTAAATTTTTGTGGATGGTCCTGACACATCGCTAATATTCTCATAAAAAATTTTAGATGATGATTAAGCCCAACAAATTTTTAAAAGTTCAAACAATGCTACTATTCTGATAAAAGGCTAACCTTTTAAAATTTTAACCGAATGAAAAATGGTGAAAACCACGTTAGAAACTTCTAAAATTTTTGTGAATGGTTCTGATACATCCATAATATGAAATTTAGATGATGGTCAAACTTGAGGAATTTTTAAAAATTCGGACACTGCTACTGAAGATTGACAGGCAAATTTCAATCGAATGAAAAATTATTCAAACCATGTTAGAAAAATTTGAATTTTTTTGTGAATGGTTATGATGCATCACTAATGCTCCCATAAAATTTTTAGATAATGATCAAGCTTGAAATTTTTTTCAAAATTTTGACAACTAAGGTACTTAATTTATAACCGTGAGAATTAATGTGTATAGGCTAACTGGATAATTTACCGACTGTTTCACATGGAAAACAACGTGAATAATCCAATCTGGTCAAAAAAAACTAAAATATCGATGAAATTTACTGAAATATCGATAAAATTTTAGGTCACTGTAGCGCTTTGATTTTTTTTAAAAAAAATTATTGGGATTATAAAATTCAGAAGACCAAAATTGGAGATTTCACCGAGACTTCGTCGAAATTTTGATCCTCGCCTACAACAAAAAAAAGCTCCTTCCACCTCTTTGTCTCACCCTCTTGTCTCTCCGCGCCATCACCCACTAACCCAGTATTATTTTACTCGCCTCGTAAACATCACGGTCTAAGCGAAGTTTACCACTGACCATTATGTTTGTTTCCGTTTAATTTTAGGCTAAACCGATGATGATTGATTTGTAGTTGCTTCTTGTGCTCCTCCGTAGTCTTCCACTCCCACCTCTCTTGCCTGAATCCAATGGAGTTTGCAGATTTACGGGCCAATTTGCTTGCTGGTTGCACGAAAGGTGAGAACTTCTAATCACAAACTTTACCTATCATTTTTATTAGTTCCTGTTAATTCAATCACTTTTTGAAAAGAAGACTCGGTGATCTCTCGTTCCATCTTCCCGCGTGTCCATCAAGTTCGTGCAATTCGAATACTGTTGATTCGTCTAGTTGATTACTTACGGAGTGCTGGTCAAAGAGTTAGGTTTTTGTTTCCGATCGGATCATGGAGTTACAGTCTAAAGCTGAACTGCTTGAACTCTTGTTACGAAATTTTACTGTAATATATACCTATTCGGCACCATCTATTTGAAGAAAATTGTCCACTGTCCAGTAGTATCTTCTTGGCGAAAGATGAACCATTATCTTTACCTAAATTCATTTCTTCGCAGGGATTCTATAAAAAGACATTTGTTTCCATGCAAATATGTAGTTCTTACCGCTCTGTATGTTAAAGTAGTGGTAAATAGATGGTGATGGAATAAGTCTTGGTGATTTGTGGGCAGCTTTTGACTAGCTTTTTGGGCAGCTTTTAGGCAGCTTTTGACTAGCTTTTGGGCAGCTTTTAGGGCAGCTTTTAGGCAGCTTTTGACTAGCTTTTGGGCAGCCTTTAGGGCAGCTTTTAGGCAGCTTTTGACTAGCTTTTGGGCAGCCTTTAGACTGGTATTATTGTATGCTGCGCCAGCAGCTATAAATATGGCACTTGCCCAACCCCTTAGGGTGGCAATAGCACTGGTATGAGCAATAAAATTCAGAAAATTTGCCCCAATTCGGTGTGTCATTCTCTCGATGATAGTAAGAATAGTGCTACTAACAAGTGGTATCAGAGCCGTTCTTTCTTGCAGCCTAAACATCTCTTGCTCATCTCCTTCCCACGCTCCTCCTCGCTCTCAAGAAGCGGCCACAATACATTTGCTCACCCTTCATCTTTCTCGAATAATGAGCAAAGAAATGTCTGAGGCGACTTCTTCCCTAGCAAAGCCCCCACTAGCGCGCCATGTCGAAGCGATGGCCTCGGCTCGGTCGCCGAGCGCTGAGGCAGAGGCCGGTTGCCGCGGCAGAGGATCATGGCGAGCGGCAGAGAGATCGCAGCCGACGGCGGCAAGGGCGGCAAAGTCGGGCGGCGCAGAACCGCGGCAAGAAGAAGAGCAGAGGTGGAAGCAGCGGCCGCATGATGCTGGCCAGGCGGCAGCAGAGCTTCGAGGCTCTGCGCAAGAGCTCAGCGGCTGCCGGCCGACGGCGGCGCCGACGGCAGCTCAAGCGAGAGGGAGGCAGCAAGTGAGCGAAGCGGCGCGATGGGCGCTTGCCCACCCTCATGAGCGCGATAGGAGCCCAGACGAGCGCAGACGCCACGGCAGAGCTCCGGCGGGACGCTACGGCGGCGATCGCGCCCCGGCAGAGCTCGATCGGGACGCAGCGTGGCGATCGCGCTCAGAGCGGCGGTACTGGCCGACGGAGATCGTGGCCCTTACAGCGGCGCGACTCTCCCTCCCGGACGGTACCATGGTCACCGCGGACCCAGGCCATTATCGAGGACATTGGCCCCAGATCGGGTGGCCTACCCTCACCAAGACCAACTATGTCGAGTGGGCGCGGTGATGAGGATAAGGCTCCAGTGCGGCACATGTGGGAGGCGTGCAGACGGGCGACGTCGACTACGACGAGGATCGACGGGCGTTGGATGCCCTCATCGCCGCAGATCCGTCGAGATGCGATTCACGCTTTCCAAGAAGCGGACCGCCAAGGAGGCTTGGGATGCCATCGCCGCGCACGCGACGGCAGCGACCGCGCTACTCGCAAGACCACACCGCAGCACTTCGCAAAGAGTGGGAGAACCTGGCCTTCAGGCCAGGTGAGGATGTTGACGACTTTGCTCTCCGTCTTAACACTCTACCGCAGAAGATGGTGCAGTTTGGTGGCGACACCTACGATGAGGAGAGAGCCGTCGAGAAGCTCTTCCGTTGCATCCCCGAGAAGTACAAGCAGATCGCTCGCTCAATCGAGTCTCTATTGGACCTCTCCACGATGTCGATCGAAGAGGCGATAGGTCGTCTCAAGGTCGCCGACAATGACGAACCACAGCCTCTCTCGGGCCTATCACCATCGGCGGGAAGTTACATCTCACTCGAGAACAAAGTGGGAGGCTTGCCAGGGTGACGGAAGAAGGGGAGTCCTCTGCCGCGACAGCGTGATGCAGCACGCCAAGCAGCGCAAAGGCGCGGGACAGCGTCGCTGAGGCGCGAGGACGTGCCAAGGGCGACACCGCGAGGCGCCAGAGCGGCGCCACGGCAACCAAAGGCGCGACGAGATTTACTCGCCACAACTGTGGCAAGCTTGGCCATTGGGCCAAGGAGTGTCGCCAGCCACGACGTGGCCAGGCCCACATCGCACAGGTGGAGGAAGAAGAGCCGGCTCTGCTCCTGGCACACGCAGGCATCGAGCTATCTCCAGCGGCATCAGCCGCAGCGAATCTCCTCCACCTTGATGAACCGAGAGCACACGTCTTTCTTGGCGACAGCTCCAGCGGTGACAAGATTGACGGGTGGTACCTCATTTCTTGGCGCTACCAATCACATGACCGGTCGACGGAGTTCTTCACCGAGCTTGACTCCAACGTCCGAGGCTCCGTCAAGTTTGGGGCGCCTCGGCGTGGAGATCCAGGGCGTCGGCTCCGTCATACTCACCGCCAAGTCTGGTGAGCACAGGCTGCTCACCGGAGTCTACTACATCCCCGCGTTGAGGAACTCTATCATCAGCTTGGGACAGCTGGATGAGAATGGTTCGGGTGTGTTAGTAAAGAACGGAGTCATGAGGATTTGGGATCGCCATCGTCGCCTTCTTGCCAAGGTAACCAGAGGCACCAATCGACTCTACATCCTCAACGTGCAGGTGGCACAACCCTTCGCCTCGCCGCCGTCGGACGACGAGGCGTGGCAGCTGGCACGCAGCGCCGGACACCTTCACTTCGAGGCTCTGAAGCGACTCAGTGCCAAGGTGATGGTACGATGCCTGCCGTGTCTCGACCACGTGTAGCATTTCTTCGACATATGCGTAACAACGAAGCAGAGGCGGCTCCCCTTTCCCAAAGAAGCCGAACTTCCGAGCCAAGGAGGCGGCTCGAAAGCAGCACGGGGACCTGTGCGGCCCCGGTGACACCGGCCACACCGGGAAGGGCGGCGCTACTTCCCCGGCCGCTGCGTCGACGACCTCACCCGCTACATGTGGGTAACGGTCCTCGGCAAAGAAGGGAGAGGTCATGGAAGCCATCAGCGATGGCCGCTGCGGAGGCAGAGCGCGTCGCAAGCTGCGTGTCCGCAGACCGACAACGGCGGGCGACCACGACGGCTGAGTTCGTGATCGTATTGCGCGGATGAGGGCATTCAGCGCCACTATTCGCGCCCGTCTGACCGCAGTGAGAATGGCGTCGCCGAGCGACGAATCGACGGTTGTGGGGATGGCTCGGCCCTCCTCAGCTGCAGGGGGATGCCGGCTATTCTCTGGGAGAGGCGTGGTAGCGGCAGTCTACATCCTCAACCGCTCGCCTACCAAGGTTCTCAACGGCAAGACGCCGTACGAGGCCTGGCACGGACGCAAGCCGGCGGTCTCTCACCTACGGGTTTTCGGCTGCCTCGCGTTCGCCAAGGAGCTTGGACATGTTGGCAAGCTCGATGACAGGAGCACTCCGGGAGTGTTCATCGGCTACGCGGAGGGCTCGAAGGCCTACCGCATTCTTGACCCAAAGACACAGCAGCGCAATGCGCGGCGACGTTGTGTTCAACGAGGGGCGAGGATGGGCGTGGGACAAGGCGATTGACAATGGCTCGACCGACGCGTCGACGACTTCACCATTGAGTACGTCCGCCGAGGGAGCTGGGGGAGTAGGCAGCACCTCTTCGTCGAACGCGCCTACCCCAGTCCCCGAACCCCCACAGACTCCGGCGTCCGCTACTCCAGCACCAACGGTTACCCCTCCAGGCACGTCCTCTCCGACACCAGCTCGTGTCGAGCACAGCCCGGTGGAGTTCGTTACTCCACTCTCCCACGACGAGGAGCGCATCGACGCGTACCACGACGGCGAGCCGTTGCGGTATCGTACGATGGAGGACCTTCTCGGCTGGTCGCCGGTGCCAGGACTGGTGCCTCACGATCTGGAGGCGCAGTTGCATCTTGCGTGCGACGATGGTGAGCCTCGGTCTTTCGCAGAGGCCGAAAGACACGCAGCATGGCGTGCCGCGATGCAGACGGAGATGGACGCGGTTAAGAAGAACCGCACCTGGGAGCTTGCCGATCTTCCCCGTGGTCACCGCGCGATCACCCTTAAGTGGGTGTTCAAGCTGAAGAGGGATGAAGCCGGCGCCATTGTCAAACACAAGGCTCGCTTGGTGGCACGTGGTTTCGTGCAGCAGGAGGGGATCGACTTCGACGATGCCTTCGCCCCCGTAGCACGGTTGGAATCCGTGCGACTCCTCCTCGTGACCGGCCGCTCAGAGGGTCGGCGGTGTTCACCACATGGACGTCAAGTCGGCATTTCTAAACGGAGATCTGAAGGAAGAGGTCTACGTGCACCAGCCGCCGGGATTTGCGATCCCCGGCAAGGAGGGCAAGGTGCTGCGTTTGCACAAGGCTCTCTATGGCTTGCGGCAGGCACCAAGGGCATGGAATGCCAAGTTAGATTCCACGCTCAAGGGGATGGGCCTCGAGCAAAGCTCGCACGAGGCGGCCATCTACCGGCGGGCCAATGGAGGAAATGCCCTGCTGGTGGGTGTCTACGTCGACGACTTGGTGATCACCGGCACCAAGGATGCGGAGGTGGCGGTATTCAAAGAAGAAATGAAGGCCACCTTCCAAATGAGCGACCTGGGGCTTCTCTCCTTCTACCTGGGGATCGAGGTGCACCAGGACGACTCCGGGATGTCACTTCAACAGACTGCTTACGCCAGGCGCGTCGTTGAGCTAGCTGGGCTCACTGATTGCAACCCGGCTCCCACTCCGATGGAGGAGAGGCTGAAGCTGAGCCGCGACAGCACAACAGAGGAGGTGGACGCTACACAGTACCGGCGCCTTGTGGGGAGCCTTCGCTACCTCACCCACACACGGCCGGACTTGGCATTCTCCGTCGGCTACGTTAGCCGGTTCATGCAGCGACCGACAACGGAGCACCAGCAGGCTGTGAAGAGAATCATCCGCTACGTTGCGGGGACTCTCGATCACGGTCTCCACTACCCGAGGTGCCCTGGGGAGGCACACTTGCCTGCACGGCCGGCGACCACGCCGGCGACGTTGACACCAAAGAAGAGCACGGCGGGATGCTCTTCTTCCTAGGCAAGTGTCTCGCTGGCCGTCGGTCAAACAGCGGTGGTGGCCCTGTCCGGTGTGAGGCCGAGTACATAGCGGCCTCCACCTCTCGCTTTCAGGCTCTACGGCTTGCCCGATCGCTTGGTGATCTCATTGGCAGAAACACCAGCACGGTGGAGCTCAGGGTAGACAGCAAGTCCGCTAGAGCCCTGGCAAAGAACCCCGTTTTTCATGAACGGAGCAAGCACATCCGGGTGATATATCTTTTCATCCGGTTGCCTGGAGGAAGGAAGCATCAAGGCAAGCTACATCAACACCAAGGACCAGCTTGCGGACCTGCTCACCAAGCCCCTTGGGAGGATCAAGTTTCTTGAGCTACGCTCCAGGACCGGGATGGTCCAACTTTCCCACAAGACGACAGACAAGACTTAGGGGGAGAATGATGGAATAAGTCTTGGTGATTTGTGGGCAGCTTTTGACTAGCTTTTTGGGCAGCTTTTAGGCAGCTTTTGACTAGCTTTTGGGCAGCTTTTAGGGCAGCTTTTAGGCAGCTTTTGACTAGCTTTTGGGCAGCCTTTAGGGCAGCTTTTGACTAGCTTTTGGGCAGCCTTTAGGGCAGCCTTTAGACTGGTATTATTGTATGCTGCGCCAGCAGCTATAAATATGGCACTTGCCCAACCCCTTAGGGTGGCAATAGCACTGGTATGAGCAATAAAATTCAGAAAATTTGCCCCAATTCAGTGTGTCATTCTCTCTCTCGATGATAGTAAGAATAGTGCTACTAACAGATGGATTAGTTTTATTTTCCTTTTTTTTCCCGGATTAATATGAGAATTTCCAGAATGTTTTCCTGCTCTGTTTAATAAAGCGATGGTCTTTTTTCTTGTAAAGAATGTTACACTAGCAGCACCATATACGCAACAGCAAACAAATATGCAGTTGCATAATTACTGTAATTTAACAGAACTATTGTACTGACTCCAGTTGTCGACTACCATACATTTGGTTTGAAGACTCTGAACTGAATTTGGTCACACTACAACCAAAACCCATTTTCATAGAGTTTGCGTATCAAGAAATTATCCTACATAAATGTTTTCTCTGTGTTTCTTAGAAAGTTTAAGTTCTGAACATGTCCATTGTTCTAAGCAGATTGAGGAGAACTAAATAGCAGTCACCAGTAGAATGCCATTTCGTCCTGAGTCTCCTTATCGCATGGCTTTGCGGTCTTTGCCTGCTAGTACTGGAGCACATTGTTCCTCATCTATGGCAACATCTCCAAGTCATTTATCTTCAGTGTTTCATCATAGACAGCATTCTAATTTGACACCACCAACTGCACATTCTATGAATTCTGGAATCCTGCCCTCTGACCTGGTATCATTCCCTGGAATACCAGCTCAAGCAACCCGTTGTGCTGACCCACTTGGTGGTGTACAGAATAGAAATGTCAGCGACAGTGTTCAGAGACAGCAAATTCCTTGTTCTGTCCCCAACGAATTTGACGATAGCGATGAATGGTTTCAACATTTGCTGAATGGAGATTTGGATGGTGTTATTGCCACCGATGACACGGCGGAGTTTCTCCAAACAGTAAGTTGGCTCAAACAGCAGCAGTAGACTAGTATTATATTGTTTAGTTGATCATGAAAGTGCCATTGATACAAGCCATGAGATGTTGACACGAGATTCTTTGAGTTGATATGTTTCGCTTTACATAGGCTGGATCTGCACCCGTTTCCTCATCTCTGAATTCTGAGAAATGCCGGCCAATGACCCAGCGATCAGTTCCATCTAACTCTCGGCAGTTGCGTCCTACCATTTCTCCTCCATCAACTACAAATGTACACTCACCCAAGAGGACCAAGGCACGCAGGCGATGGACTGTGGAGATGCATGACCGCTTCGTAGATGCCGTCAATCACCTTGGTGGCAGTGAGAGTAAGTTTTCAGCACTATGACCACTTTCTTTCTCCTACAAATTACTATTGACTTTGTATCTCCTTTCATTATTTTTGGCATCTGCAGATGCTAAGCCCAAGGCCATTCTTGGCCTCATGAAGGTCGAAGGTCTGACTCGTGATCAGGTGAAAAGCCACTTGCAGGTATGCTATTTCCTTTTTCCTATTCCATTATCGGGACCAGAAATAGTACAGTGTTAGTGTTCTTCTTCTAACTAAGGGTGACGCTCACAACAGAAGTACAAATCGGCTCAAGTTAAGCGCCACTCATCTGAAGGTTAGTTGTTGCTGGTGGTTCAAGCTTGTATTGTGCACTTGGTTGAATATCTTTTGCAATTTCCTTTCACTGTTGACATCATGCTAATTCATATTTTGTATGTAACACCCATTCAACTCATTTATTCATCAAATTGTTGATTGTATTAATCTGTGACAGGCACATCAGTAGAGACAATCATGCCTACTGAAGTGGTACCATCATGTGTACAAATGTGAGTCATAAATGTTTTTTAAATGAAAAATCTATTTTTAGTTTTGCTTTTGCTGATGTGGGTAGCTTCTTACGAAATATTCTATTCTAAAACCAAAAAACTAGTGACTAAAGCTGAACTTTTACAAGTAAAAGATTCTTTGGTATGATTCTGATAGCTGGTCGTTCTGCGTAAGCTAATTGATTATGTAAGTATGTAACCTTATTACATTTTAAAGGCCAAACAATTCGTATTCTTTGCCTCTGTATGACCATTTAAGTTTTCTGTGCAAGAAGTATCGAGGCATTTGCATTGCGGGTACAGATGGAGTTTCAGAAGAAACTTCATGATATGGTCGACAAGACGCATCGTGATTTAATGGAGGTACACTTTTGCCGAGTTTATCCTTAATTTTCGAACTATCAAGCCCAATGTGATCTGATCTTATTCCATTTTCCAAAATGCTTTCGTGTTGCCTTTTGGTGGTTTTGCCATAGATTCACACCAGGATGTTGGAGAAACACGTGATCAATCTCCAGGAGCTTGAGAAGCAGCGAAAGCCCAACATGGACCGCATGCCTGATCTCTCCTGCCCAGCCGCAGCATTAGCCTCTGCTTCAGCCACTCTCCCGGAGGATCGCTCAAACAGCTATGCAAAGCTAGATGCAGACGGTCATGTGTCTTGGACGGTTGAACCGCAGAGGATGCCGGAAGCTGCGGAGGATCCAGGAGCATGACCATCTGTTGATCGATTCCCGTCTGCTTCTACGTACTTCGGTACATTTTTGTGCATTCTAAACGACAGTAGGTAATTAAGGGGAGGTGCTACAGTAAAAATATATATAAATGACAGCCGTGTAATAAGTTCTATATTTGGCACGTTTGAGTAGTACAGTGGCAGTACAATCGATGGCAATTGTGTAGCGTTTGACAGCGTCGTCAGGGAGACAACGTCAAGAGATCCGTATGGTATCGCGCGTAACGAGCATGTTGCCATCCAAGAATATTCGGCGATTTCTTTCGCTCGGCAATGGCATGTTACGTGCGTGAGTCGCGGCGACGATTGGGGCTGTGCTTCGGCTGTCTTTCGTTTGTGCCGCCTCTTTCTGATCTCGATCAGTCTCGAGCGTGCGTCGTTGCCTCCCAGCCTTGGCTCGTTGCCCGGTCGCCCACCTCCTCCGCTCTCGATGGCCGCATCGTCGCCTACCTCCTTTGCTCCTGGTCGCCACTTCGTCGCCCTCTCAGTCGCCGTATCCTCTCCTCGTTGGCCTCGTCGCCCTCCTGGTACCGCCTCCTCCCTGCCCGGTCGCTTGCCTTGTCACCCGGTCGCCGTCTCCGACTCTCCCGGTCGCCCACCTCCTTCGCTCCCGGTCGCCTCCTCCTCCCTTCCCGGTCGCACACCAGATCATCGCCTCCTCTCCTCCATATTTGTTTCCTCTATGCTTTCTTCTTGCTCTCAAGGTTACTTTAGGCATTTCAACATCAGCCACAGCTGCAGTAGCCAACAAAAAAATCAATTTGCCAAACGATCTCTTAAGAAAAATATCACTCAAATTTATTTACAGCCCAATAAATAAAAACAGCTTTTCAGTCTAACCATAATCCCTCAAACAGAGCATTAGAATCGAGGCGGAGTTAATGTGCAGCTATCAAGTTGAAAAGGACTAGAAAAAGGAGGTACTACATTCAACATAGGAATCAAGTAATGTGCCATGCAAAAGCGATTCACAAACAAAGTTTTAAATTTTATTTTTGGATTATATCTCGGAGGGGACTGAAATCCGAAATTTCAGATGAAATCCGAACAAAATCCAAGAGGCAAAATTCAAATTAAAAATTTTTTGAATGGGAAAAACTAATATTTTAGCCAAAATTGATGAAATGTCACTGAAATTTAACGAAATCTCTGCAAAATTGAATCGATACAAAAAAAATCATAAATGCAATCGGTTTTTATTAAGAACCGACATAAAAAATCGTCCATACAATCGATTCCTAATGAGAACCGGCACAGATAGCTAATATTATTGCAATCAGTTTTCATTAGAACCAGCACAACTAACCTCTGCTGTTGCTCGGTGTTGCGTGATTAATCAATCTATTATATTGCTGTTGATTTGCTGCCCTGTCTCGGGCATGATTAGTCATTACTAAATCAGACCTCCTCAAGCAAGCAAAGAAGGGTTAGATAATGGATACTAAACCATACCTCAAGCAAGCAAAGAAATGTTAGATACTGGATAGATTAACTAGCTAGTGGTCAACTAACTTGTTCCCGTGTCTACTATCTGGATGTTTCCTTCGCTGATTTGATTAACAATTCCCGTGATTAATTTGATTTTGTGTGCTTAATTGATGGGGTTAACTGGTGTCAGCCCAGGGAATAAAATCTCATTGCAATCGGTTCTCATTACAAACCGATACAAAAATCGTCATTGCAATCGGTTCCTAACGAAAAATGACACAAATAGCTAATATCATTGCAATCGGTTCTTATTAGAAATCGACACAAATAGTTAATTCATCATTGCAATCGGTTCCCATTAGGAACCAACATAAAAATCGTCATTGCAATCGGTTCCTAATGAGAACCGACACAAATAGCTAATTACTATAGTATTTTGAATTTTTTTTATTTATCCAAGATGTTAAATCTCGTCTACGGCCGAAATCCGAGATTTCATTGAGATCTCTCGAAATTTTATTCTCTGTTCAGAAGATCGTGCATTCAGTAAAAAAAAAAAACATCATGCAGATAGGAGTTGTCGGGCAGAATTGTTTATTTTGGGTTTTTGGCTAATTGTGCTAAGTGCACACGCAGAAGAATATACCATAAGATTTACCAGCCTCAACTTGGTGATTTTAACTCGATTGACTCCATTCTATAACTCACTCCACACTGAGCGTTGACCTACGCACTACCCTGACACCTATTCCAGCGCCAGTTTCATCAACGTCATCGCCCGCATCGCTTGGCGCGTTACCAAGGCGCCATTCTACGTTCTCCGTAAAAAATCTTCTGTCTATTATTGGTGGCATCAAAGCGAGATTAATCATTGGTGAATTCTTCAACAATTCATCGTCTACTACAGGTTACTGTGGTAAGATCCGCACATATAGAGTCTAAGGTGGAGTTGTAAACGCTTAATTGAGGAAACTTTAAGAAAAAAGCAAAAAAAATGTCAGTTGTGACTTGTGAGGAGACAACTGAATTCGGTGTTAAATCACCTTTTTAATACATTACAATTTTGGATCGCTTGCACAACCATTATGAAGGTTTTGGAAATATTAATTCTCAAGAATTGATGGCACATTGATGGTAGCTAGCATTGTATTCTCCAGAGTTTTACTATCTAAAAGTGAAGGTTTTGCTCCAATATCAGTTTGAGATGAAGTATTGAAGTGCAAGGAGTTTGCTTTTGCAGGGATATTACAACATTGTCCAGTTGTCATAGCTCTCCATTGACGGCACAAGAGTTCTTTTCATAAAGATAATTTTATAGGAGCAATTTCAAACATGTCATGAAATTTTATTATCTTTGAAGTCAACAATTTGATGTACATGATAGCTACACGTGCAATTTGGTTTTTCAATTAGCATTATTTGCCAAATTTGATGTTCCAGGTGGAGCATGTCAAATATTTATGATACGAGTTCTTCACTGTCTATGAAGCACCACGGTCTTTTTTATTTAGATTTGTTCGTTGAACTTCGAGACATATATACTGCAGCTGATATTATCTCACGAACATGCACTTAAGATCAACAAGTTCTTAAGATCCTTTCCATGAGCTTTCAATGATCAAGATATCTTCAAATCTTATTTTGGAGGCTCTCAAGATGACGCTCTCATTAAGAAGATCGGAAATCATATATCATTTGCCCCATTTCTGCATTTGTACAGAAAAGTTATGATGGAAACACTAAACCTTCGACAGTTCGGCGACATATGACATGGATGATTGATATTTACACGCCAATTTCCAAGGATAAATCAATGGTAGGACTAACAATTGAGTTGGAAAACTTATTCTCTTACTTCCGGATGCATCCACGTAATTCTTGAAGGAAGAAAAGCGGAAGAAATAAAGGATTTGAGAGATTCCATATTTACCATGCCAACAAATGAGACATAACATGACTGTTATGTTGAAACAAAACTTATAACCAAAAAAGTTGTAGTTATCTTCGAGTAATCAAAAGTAGAGTCATTGTTTACCTAATTTGGAGTTCTAATATGGGAGAAATAGGTCTTGCAAGGCAGGCTATGAAGAGTGTAACACCCCAAAATTTTGCTTTCCTTAAATTCATGTGTGGTTTGGCACTTTGGTGAATTTTTGGAATTTTCTGGAATTTATTTGGAATTTATTTGAATTTATTCCATTTTGAAATAATTAAAGAATTTAATTTTGCAAATAAAATTTTGTTGGAAATATTTTATTTGAGTCCAAAATGTTCCAAATATTTTCCGTAATTTTTCTGAATTTTTCCTAGTCTTTGCTATTTTTAATGAATTAAATAAATTATTGGGAATTATTTTAAATATTAAATCATTGGAAAATCAACTGGCCTATCGTTCATCCGACCGAATCGAGTCGACTTGAGTTCGAGTCCAACCTGAGCGATTGACTCGATCAAACCAGCTCAAATCCCTAATCGATCCCAACCGTTGGATCAAGATCCACGGTGAGATCCGCCTGCATCTGCCGAGCCGATCCGGCCCTGATCCGATCGATCACGCCGATCGTGGCGCTGATCGTGCCCGCGTGGGCGGTCGTGAGTCATCGCTCTCGCTCGGCTCGGCCGGAGAGCTCCGCGGACCGAAAGCAGGACACGGCTAGGGTTCCGACGGTACGCATCGCCGAGGCCGTCGATTTAAAGCGTGAGACGCCCCCCGAGGTTGCCTCATCCTGCGCACTGCTCTCGAGGCCATCTTCGCCGAGCCGCCGCCAAGGTTTGCGTCTGAGTTCGCCGGAGTTGAACTTCGCGCGCCGCGTTTGCGCCAAGCTTTCCGCCGTCGTCATTCCGCCGAAGGAGCTCAGATCCGGATCCTCGCGACGACGCACTCGAAGGAGGACTCATCTCGCCGGAGAATCAGTAGCGCCGTGCCCTTGGTCGCTTCCCCGCCTCCTGCACTAAGCCCTGGCGACGCCATCGCTAGTCACCTGAAGGTTCACCTGTCCGATCAAGATCCGAAGCGATCCACGGTGGAGCCTAGCTCTCAAACCCTAGAAACCCGACGTTAGATCGAACCGCTGGATCAAGATCCAACGCGTTAATCGCCACGCGTCGTAGTAGTGTTATTATAGATTATCTCGGACCGCCCGATCTAGATCGAACGCCCACGATCATCCAGTAGATTCAACGCGTTTTAACCCTCGGATCGCAATCGCGCCCGAATTTCAAATCACCCACGGATTAGCCACTGTCGGAAGTTGGACCACGCCGGTGGTCCGCCCACGCTGGCGCAGGTGTGCGGACGCCGCCCGCGTGTCGAGGGCTCAAGATGTCGCCGACCCACCAAGCTGCAATGGCCGATGACGCCACCAAAGCGGGTCCCACCTGGTCACCACCGCCAGTCAGACGGTCCACCGGGGACTAAATCACGCCAATGGTCGAGCCGTGCAGGCTTTGACGCCACCGACGCCAATCGAGCCGACACGTGTCCATCTTGGCGCAATAATTAATTTCGAAAAGAAAATGATTTATTAATTCGAAATAATGATTTGATTTTGTTTCAAACTTCAGCGCTTATAACTTTATGCTTTCAACCCGATTTGAGTGATTCAAATTTCTAAATTTGTATAAAATTGAGATCTACCTAAATATGAATTTTATTTAATTTTTGGACTAAAGTTTTCTCTGTAATATTATTTAATTGATTATTTAAACTTTAATAAATCATAACTTTTGCATTTTAACTCCGATTTGAACGATTCCAGTTCCTAAAAATCAGAAAATTATGTTCTCTCTGTTTATGGATTTTATTTGAGTTTTGGGAGGTTTTTGCCTATTGTTTATTTGTGTATTGCTATTTGCACGCTTTACGAGTAGACGTTGAAGTGCTTCTAAGGATTCAAGGAGAAGTGTTGACTCAGATCCAACTCAAGACCAAGAACAAGTACTCTTTTGAAGGCAAGTTGTGCTTTGACCATGTTGATCCTATTTCTCAAATCTATTTTGATTTAAACTATTGCATGTTAGTTCAATTAGAAAAAATACTTTGTTTAAACTCGGGAGTTAGATAAATACCAATTTGCTATATGACACCTTGATTACTTAAGTATGTGCCATGACCCTTTGTCACCCTAGTTGTGGATTACTAGTTGGACATTATTAAATTGCCAACATGGGTTATAGACCTGTAGTATACCGCTAGACCGCCACGTGCTCATGACATGGTTTTGGATAATCAAATGTTAATATTGACTTAATGATATATTGAACCTGTTTTGGAAAAGTATCATGTGATGTTGATGGCACGTGGTGCATGGTAATCAACCGGGGTTTGATAAACTGCCGACCGGCATGTGGCAAGAGTAATCAGTGGGCCGGCATCGATGTTGATTTGGTTCTTCAGTAGTTCCTGCCTGGTCACTCTAAGGACTTAACCTTGCAAGCCTTTGAATCGGTCATACTTGCAACCACATGGTCGGAATGGGACTACTTAGCTTGACTAAGTCGCTTAAGGACTCACTTAGGAGCCTCGGGGTGTCAATTACACCGCTTTGTGTGATTGTACGGGGAAGCTCGATCGTGGTCAGGCCGATACCCATCTAACGGTGTGTTGGTCCCATACTTCGCCTTGGCTAAGGGAAGGGATGGTGTAGAGCCTAACCCAGAGGACCACCGTGTTGTTTGAGGCTTCCGAAAGGCTTTGTTACTGAACTCGCCTTTGTGGTGTTTATTTGTATCTTGTGGGGTAAAGTGCATAACCTCTACAGAGTGTGGAATCTATTTAAATAGCCGAGTCCACCAGACTGGACATCGCCGGGAATTACAATAAGGGTTAGACTTTCTGAAAAATAACTTTTGTTTGAAAGTTTGGTTTGGTTTAATAATGAAGATGATGTAAATGTGGTTTAGGATTGGAAAAATGTTTATTAAACTTCTTGAAAAGTTATTTACTCTTTACTTATTTCTACCGCTTTCGAATCTACTTATATACTTGTCAAATGTCAAGCATCGCAAATATACCTTGAGCTATTCCTTTGTACCAAGCCATGCATATAGTATATTAGCTTGCATTCTGCATGACTTTGCCCAAAGTGCCAAATGTACTCACCCTTGCCTCAACACAATACCAGTTGAAGAGGAGACTACGCCTTTTCGAGGAGGAATTCCAAGAGGATCCGTCTACTTAGGGAAGCGAGCCCAATCACTGTTCGTGTGGTATCTTTGGATGGCGCCACGGGTTATTTGATTTTCCGCCGCTATTATTTCTCTTAATAAGTTTCACTTTGAGGCATATATTGTAACTTGACCATAAGGTCAAGTAACGGCTTGGTTATTTAAATAAAGTACTTTGATAATATCGATTGGTATGATTGTGATATTTACCGATGTTAAGACTGTGTGCACTAGCGCGTTCCTGGACTAGTGCTGAATACACAGAGGGTCCGGATTTGCAAATTCGGGGTCCCGACAAAGAGCATCCGAGTCTGCAATAGAGTCAACTTCAAACACTTTTTTTGACTTAGAGGATAGTGTTTTTAGAAAGAGTCTACACCTATAAAGTTGTATATCTTTTCCTGTTCTACAATTTAGAGTCCAAAATCATAAACTTTATGTTTCTTCTTCCATTCACACTTTGATTCTTGGGTTGTTAGATGATTATTGATTAGAAAATCCTAAAGTGACCGCTAGTATAATCTTTGTGGATTCGATACTGTAGAATAGTTAGTGAAAAGTTACAATTAATCCATGGGCTACGATTATGTTTGATTACACTTAGTTTAGGTCATAACAGAATTCCTAGCAAGAAGATGCAGGCCATGCACCACCATCCCAACCACTTCCTGCTCATTTCAAGACTGTCACCTGTAACTGCGCTATCGCTGTCAGCTACTTTCACTACGCTGGTGAGGTCTTTACCATGTTGTTGTACAAAGAATTCGATCACTCCGAGATGCATTTCACTGGTACCATCCACTACCAGGTTACTGATCGAAGGCCTCCCTCTCCACACCGTGTGCCCAGAGGTTGTCAACAAGTTGCTAGCAACTTGTGGCAGGGTTGATTTTGCTGAGGATGAGGCATGGTTTAGCACTAACACTTCCATCTACCGGATTTGGGCTTGGAATCACAACCCAAATGCCATTCTACTTGAGTCTGAGTTCACCTTCATCGACACGCCCATGATTACTAGGGTGCTATCCAGTTGGATTGCGGGTTTCGCACACATCTCCCTTCTATGCCACGAACGGAGCTTCCATGACTTCTGAGTGTTGGTGTTATCATCCACTGAAATGTTCACTTATCTAGCCCCTCATTTAATTTTTTTTGGCAAAAATGGATCCTCCTAAAATGTATTGAAAAACTAGCCTCCTTCCCTACTGCGAAAGGACCAGGGGGCGACACCTGGCACCTTTTGTGCCAGGGACTGCGAGAGGCCACACTTGGAAACTCGGCCTCCCACGGTCCCTGGCACGGAAGGTGCCATGTGTCGCTCTCTAGTCCTTCCACGGTGGGAAGGGGGCTAGTTTTGCAAAGAAAATTTAGGAAGGAGCCATTTTTTAAAAAAGGGAGTGGGGTGGGGGCAAAAGAGTGAACAGATCCATCCATCTCGACGTCATTGAGAACTACATCTCTATGGCTGCTCGCCTCCATGGAGGTAACTCGCCTGCCTTACCTGGGCCCCTGGTGTTGTGGATTCCCAGATGCCTTTGCCCGGTGCCTGGCCTCTCGCGCTAGATGTTGGGACCTCTAGCGTCGCCTTGGACTGAAGCATGAAGATGATCACAACAACAACAACAACAATGAGTAATGCTGGTAAGACCAACACTGCGGCCCATGAAGGAATGCCTATTTGATAGTCGTGCCTTGTGCGAGCACGGTTAGAGTGGGGGGAGGAGGAGGGGGAGGATGCCAATCGTGGGAGGAGGGGGGAGGGCACCGATCGGGGGAGGTGTGGGGAGGAGAGGGCAAAGGTGCCAGTTGAGGAAGATGGCAGGGGGAAGACAAGGAGGAGGCATCGCCACCTCCCTCAAACCGGTTTGCAACATGAAATTTGCAGATTTCAAAAATAATTTTCAAAATTTCAATGAAAACTCAAACTTTTAACTGGGAAATAGAAAAATACTCTCAACTCTAATTTAGAAAGTCTTTCACTTGGAAGTGAGATTTTCCATTTAGAGTGATCAAGCTTTTCACTAGCGTCGCGATCTACGGTGGTGGTTTGGCTGCAGCAATGACAACAAAAGTTAAGAGGGATGGTGGTTGACCGAGTAGTCAAGACGAATAAATCTACAGTTGAGTGGCAAATATTTGGTACATGCATCAGGGCACTATGTGGACATGGGGCGACAGCGACTTCAAAGAAGGCAATGGTGGCGAGAAGGCAGTCAGCAATGCATGAGGAAGATGGGAGAGGGGCGATAAAGGTTATAGTTGTGCCTCAGTTCGTCACGCAGTTGGGGGTCGATGAAGATGTAAAAAGCTGACAACATGTGGGATAGAAGCAAGTATTGGGTAGTTTTCCTTGATCCTACGTAACATTCCAAAATTTGTAAAATGTTATTTATTTACTTATTTCCAATTTTTAATATTTTTACTAAATTTTCTAGATTTTATAAAATTATTTTTCTATTTTATGTTTTACAAAAATATGTACTGTAGCTAAAATATAACTCTAAAAATTTAAAAATATTTACAGTAAGCTGTAAATATTCCAAATTATTTTTGAAAATTGTTTAAAATTTTTGGACTTCATTTACTATGGCTTCAAAGCCTTTTTATTTTCAACATTAATTAAATTAAAAAATAATTAAAAAATTGGACCTACATGTCATATCATCTTCAACCTCTAGCCAAAATTGCAGCACACATGTCTCTCTCATGGCCTCGATGGCCAAGATTTGGAACTCCAAACCCTTCACGTTTTTTCTTCCGAATTCTTGTCCAACACGTGAGCCATCTTATCCTCAACTAAACCCTGTGGTTCTTTCATCCTAATTCCTACTATTTCAGGAGAAAATTGAGTTTCATTCAGTTCATACTTTTCTTTAAAACTAATTGTATCTATCTATAGGAGGCCTCCCGAATCTATTCAAGAAGAGCACTGGGATCTCTCTCATTGCTCTTTCCGTTCCTCAACTTGTCCCAACCTCTTGTGCCTTCATTTGCTCGGAACGCCGTGGCATTCGGGGTGTAAACTGAACATCGCCGATATGCTCTTGCAAGCATCCTGGAGCTCTGGAGTGTCTCTTTCAAAACCGTTTCACGTCACTTTGTGCCATTGATCGTTGCAAAGGTAACCCCTCAAACAATTTTAAGTTTGGTGAACCGTAGTCGACCAATTTTAAGTTTTATCGAAGTATATTCATCGATGTTTATCACGTTATTGCATCACCATCCATGCCTCCCTGCTGTAACCATGGCCATCATTGAGTTCGTCGTGTCACAAGCTTTCTGATGCTTCCCTCGGTTTGACCAGAGCCCTTTCTTCCTTAGCCCTAGCCAAGCTATGCCATTTGTTTTCCTCTCTGTGCGGTGGCTAGCTCGCATGCTGTGCTTTCAGGTGAACATGGACCGGATACTGTAGCAAGCATGAGGAGAGATAATGTCAGTCCAAGGGAAAAAAGGAGGGAAAAATAAAAAAAATATATAAAAAATTATTTTTGAAATTTAGGATTCATATTGATAGTATTTTACATTTATTTGGAATTTTATTTTGCTTTATAAAAGTAATTATAAAAATTCAAAAATCCTTTCTTTATTGTTTTATGTGACTTAAACATTCAAAAAATCCATTCTCCCTCATACGAACTCCAATTGAGGTGATTCTAGAACCTAAAAATTTGTAAAATCATGCTCTATTTAATGGTGATTTTTATTTAATTTTTGAAGTAGAGTTACTCTTTATTTTTAGTATTTATTTATTTGTTATGCGTAGACATTGAAGTGTCGGGAGTGTTCGAGAGCGAAGATTCAACTCAAATTCAAAGTCCAAAGCAAGAACAAGGGTGATTCTAAGGCAAGTTGTGCTTTGAATATGTTGATCCCATGTTTCAAAAAGTTACATTATTTTAAACTATTGCATGTTAGTTCAAATATAGCCATTTCAATTAATTTGGGATTAGCTATTCATCTAATTGATCTATGCCTACATTGTCATTTGTATGCCATGATTTATTTGTCATCCTAGAATGGTTCATTACTAGTTGGTAACTATTAATTGCCAACATGGGTTGGTTAGACCATGTGTAGTTGCTTAGTTATGCCACGCTAACCCATGTCTTTTAGAATATCAAAATTAATCTTGATTATTGGAATATGGAACATGTTTGTGAAAAATGTGTGTCAGGTGTTGTCACACAATGATAACTGAGTTGCAGTGACCTGTGTCATGAAGCGATGTTGACTTGTTGATGGCACGTGGTGCATGGTAATCAACTCGGGTGGTAAAATGATTTGGACTAGGGCAAGTGGCAAGAGTTGTGAACTATAGTGGGCCAGTGTGGCATTGGGTTGATATGATAACATGATATATGAGTGATGGTGAGATAGTTTTTGTCGGGGATTGGATAATCTCCATAAGGATTGGTATACCCTGGCAGCCAGTTTTGGCCGACCATGCATGCCCTTGGATGGTGTCCGCAAAGAGGACCCTCGGATAGTCTAGTCGACTGGTCCGCCCGACCAAGCTAGGCCCGGTGCTTGCCCACGAGCATGCAAGTTCGTCCACGAGCACCCAAGCTTAGAAGTGTGCGAGGATTGGTTAGAGCTGGAGAAATCCTCTAGCATGATCAGAAGATCGTTTTCACCCCACAACGTTTAAGTAGCGATAATTATGCCACGATCTAGGGTTGTTTCGCCCACAACGGGAATGTGGCGAGAATCAAGGCTACAGTAGCGGCCACAGTTAATGCAGTAAAACGAGCATTATTCGGCTGCAGTTATTTCAAGTACCTTGTAAGCTATAAGAAACCCCATGGTAAATTGGTAAAGGGAAAAAAAGGAAGAAAAGGAAGAGCAAGACACAAACACACTGACACCCTCTTGTAAGAATTCGACAGCAATAGTAAAATCACTGGATTAGGGTTATTATCTCCGCTGTGGGAGACCCGAACTAGTACAAACCTTTGTCCATTTTGTGAGTATCCTATCCTAAGAGCATTCTTCATACGCAAACCCTTCACCGAGAAGGGGCTCTGTTGATCCCTCATTCACCAAGTAAGCTCGACGGGGACCTGTTTCCCAAACGTCGACAATTTTCTATGAGAGAGATGATGGAAGTCTTGCCTCGGCAAATTAAGAACTTAACCTTGTAAGCATTTAAACTGGGCAAACATACAACCATATGTTTGGAATGGGACATACCTAGCTGACTAATTTGTGATATCTAGATTTTGGTGCTGTTGTAGTGGTGTAGGTTTCGGGGGTACGGGTAGACTCACATGGCGCAAGAGAGGAGCTCTATTGGTGGTAACCAGTCTCCTCAGTGTTGAAACCTCAGCGGGCAGTACTAGATTTAGTTGGAGCATTGTAAAGGCTTTGTTATGATTGCTCATTCACATACTTTTGTATGGCGATTCATGACAGACGTGATGAGTTGATTATATCTTGTGAGCAAAGTATATAACCTCTGCAGAGTGTCAAACCTATTCGAATAGCCGTGTCTGTGGTATTTGACAATGCTCGAGGATTACAGTCAAGTGTTAGATTTTTGATAAAAATGAATATAGGAATTGAGGAAATGTGCCTATGAAATATAAAATTTGATTTGAGGATGTGAGATGGTGTGCTTGTGAAACAACTGTGAAATTTATTACTGTTATTATTTGTTTTACTGCTTTCCAATCTATTTATGTTACTCGTTTGTAAATGTTGCTTTACTGCAAAATACCAATTCAGCGATTCACTTGGAATAAGCCTTGCATGTAGTTAATAGACTTGCATTCTGTGCATAAAACAAATCACCATTTGAGAAGAAGTCTACACCTTCGAAGGAGGAGGAGTTCCGTGAGAAAGTGAATATCTAGGAGTTGAACCTTGTTAGATGCCTGTTGCATATCGATGAGATTCATCGACGTTCTTCGTTCCGCTACTGTTTACTTATTTTGAATTGAAGCCATTAAGGCCTCACAAATGTAAGGTTGACCTTACGATCATTCAACAGTTTTATATTTAATAAATAAGTCTTTTGTTATGTTTCCGCTATCTATGATTGTGATATTTATATATGTTGAGACTATGTGCACTAGCTTGATCCTGGACTAGTGCAGAATACACAGAGGTCTGGATTTGCATCTTCAGGTCCCGATATGCTACACTCCAACTTGCAAAAGTTCATTGGTTAGTAGTGTGCAGATGAGAGAACACAACATCGGACCGAGGGTCCGAAGAATACACAGAGGGTTTGGATTGCGGAAGTTCATTGGTTAGGTGTTCCCCTTGTTGACCACCTCGACCTCGATTAGTCAATGTGTCAAAGGTTATGAAATCGACTGTAAATTTGTAAGCGGGTACCTTCGAGGGTTACAGGATCAACAGAACAGGCAAAGCACAAATTAGACAGGTTCGGGCCTCTAGATCGAGTAATACCCTACTCCTGTAGTTCGCACTATCAAATCGAACAAGGTCAAATACAGATCAAGGGTGCCTAGCTCTAGTTACAATCAAGACGGGAATCCAAAGTCCCCTAGATCTAATCTCTCGACTATGTCCTATCGGGTGCTCTCCTCTTTGTTTCTCTTTTTCTGGCTCTCCCTTTCTCCGTGCGCCTCCCTCTGTTTTTATAGCTGGGTGCACCATCTTCTGGAGACGTCGTCGGATGAGGACTCTGAGTCGTTCCCGATCAGGGGATCCTCACTCCCGGGATCCACGTAGGGTAACTAATAATCCTTGTTATCTGGAGTACTCGAGCTGATCTCCTCGTCACGGGAGCACGATCGAGTCCTTCCAGATATAGGGATACCCCTTCCGTTAACATCCTCTCCGACGGGAATAGGGCTCTAGATGCCTGGGGTATACGGTATGATCTTTGACTTTTTGATACGTGTACATATCCCATATTTAGATATTCAACACTATGTATAAGTACGTAATTACTGTACTTTTTTTCTTACCGAGGGTACCCCACACTGGGTTGTAAGATTTGAGAGGTGTTTCTATGCTCTTCCTTTTAAAAGTTGCACAACTATTAAAGCATGAATGAAGAGTAGATAGTGATTACTTACCCCTTCGGTTGCTTCAAGATTTGTGCAACTTGTATTAGAAGGAAAAGCATAGAAGTACTGCTCGTATGATTTTTAATGAGGCCGTAACTTTGTACCTATTCAAGAATGAATAAAATTTAGTTCCTTTTCCCCCAATTTTGTGTCCACTGCTTTAGCCCCGTGCGTCTCTGACTCCTTTCCTCTTGTCACAATAGTGCAACTGGGCCAGGCCTGGACCGGCACAGCAGGCACAAATCGCAAATAGGTCGTACCTGAGCTCGCCGAATATGAGTCAAGCTGGCACATAACATCACATCAGCCGTCGTGGCATGTGGCTCATCATGCCCGTACTATGCCAGCCTGACACGACACCCACCTCTAATTGTGCCTAGTCTCTACAGTGTGTCCAAAAGGAAAAATTCAGTTTTTTCAACTAAAATGATTTGGTTTATTCAGATTAAAAATAATTTGGATTTTGAAAACTAGCCACCGAATTTCTCAGACTAAAATAAAAAAGGCAAACTGATTTAACCAGAAAATTCGGTTCGATTAATACAGATTTTCGGTTATCCAAAATATGAACAAAGCATATCTGAACAATGAACACACATCAACTAGCTTGGGCTAACAATGAATAAATTCCTCGAAAAGTCCAACCATGCCCCCACCACTAGATTGACTAGATCGAAAGACATCCTAAGTCCCAAGTCAGATGGGTCGTGTAGATGGTTACCTTGTTGTGCATGAGGAATTCGGACTCGAGCTAATCCTTATTGATGGTGTTTCGGTAAAATAAGGTTATGTAGCCCGGAAACTGAAAACCAAACAAAATCATAATAAAAACCAAACCGAAAATAAAAGAAAACTTCACCCCTTGGAAAAATAGAGTTGTGGCAGATGCCCTGAGGGATGATAACAGATAAAAGACATTCGTGACAACATGGCACCTAATATGTCAGTGGATTTTATACAAGCTCGCTCTCTTCAACACAGCTACAACAAAGGGAATGTGGCACCGTCTCTTGGCGCACCAAGTCATCCTACCAGTTGCAATATCAAAGGGCGCTTCAGGTGCCCTACCAGGACATCATTTGGAAAACTTGGTTACCATCCAGGTGCAAGTTTTTCGCTTAGCTCGTCACTCGCAAAAGAATCCTTACGGCCGACGAGTTAACGCTTTGCGGATGGTCGAACAACTAGTTCTGCTACCGCAACCTCAAGACCTTGAACCATCTTCTCCTGCACTGCGCTTACCCCTCCATGTAGGAATGAAACAGGTCGAATACGGATGGATAATAGCTCTACCATATTTGTTTTCAAATTTTTCTCGGATGCAGATACGGATATGGACAGTCCAGATATGAATATGGATAATATCGAATACAGATACGGATCGAATATGAATCAAATCGTATACGGTTATGAATATTTATCGAAACATGATAACCTCTTAGATTGTACATAAAAAATCAACCAAAACACATAGCTAGTTGATTTGATCAAAATATTATTGAAAATTGAACAAATATAAGCATTTGCATTCACTTAAGACAATAGTTAGATACCATGTCACAAATAAAATTACGTAAGACTTAGTTCATAACACATATATGATTAGTTCATCATACATGTAGATCAAAATACAAAATGAAGGTGAACCTTACTCAGAGATACAAATAGAAGCAAATACAGTACACACTAAAAGTTTGATATATAATACTTAGATACCATGTCTCTAGAAAAAGTATATAACACTTGCGTGTAATAACCCAAAATTTGTATTCTTTGTGAATTATGTTTAAGATAATAAAGCACATATTTATGAGTTTTTATGCATTTTAGCTACTTATTTAAAATATTTTCCTATTAAGGACATAAGTGTTTACATTTTTGAGGAAATTTAAAATCTGATAAAATCTTGAAAATATTTTTTTTAAATGATAGATTGTGTTAGGAACTTTTCAAAAAAAATGAAATTTTTGAAGCTAGTTTGCCAATTTTAATAATTGAAACTTTATTTATGGATTAATTAAATTAGAAAATAAATTTAAAATCCAAAAACGTTTTTGGGCTAAAAGAGTAGCCTTGGCCCAGTCCACGTGTATATCCGGATATTTAACCAATCAATATCCGAATTATTCGAATATGTATTCGTATCTAATGGATAGTGAGCTACGAAATCTGTATCCGATAAAAAGAAATCTGTATTCGTATCTGATTTAAAACTATCTTGTAAATATTCGATTCGATAAACCTCGTATCCAAAAATTATCTCAATGGATCAGAAACTATGATCTGACCGGACGCAATGGGTCGCCATGCCGCTCGTGTCCAACCCCTGCTGGTTTGATCACATCAAGGAGGCCAGGTCGCCAACAACTAGCAAGGGCTTAAATTCCATCGCCCAGTCCACTTTATGGGCGCTGTGGAACGGGCGAGATGATATAATCTTCAACCGGCAGCATAAACCTCCCGGCGGACAGTCTCGCGAAATTAGAAGATAAATTTTATGATAGTAGTAGATATTAGATCTAGTTATTAATTTATTAAAATTATTTTTTACTATTTTATCAGTAGAAAAAATATAAATAAATTTTAGTTAATCTAATCTATTAGATAAAAATATAAACAATAATAAATTCAACTATTTATATCGAATTTAGTGTTACTTAAAAGAGGTCACCCTGAACCTCTGGATGGTAGCTGGTGCTAAGCACCTTAGAACTGTGTTAGCTTCCTCCTAGTCTGGTTTGTAACCGTGTCTGTACAGTTTCATTCCTTTTCTCTGCTTTGTACCCTTGCACGCTTCTTTTTTTCTATTAATGATGAATTCGTTAAAAAAAACTCTTTTGCAGTGGATTAAAATCAATATAAGCCGTCCAATTCTTTGAATTTAATGGTTGAAATCAATTTAGATCTAGTTATACTACCACCTATAGTATTGATAGTAGAATTTAGAAATGGGTAAAAGAGTAAACAAAATACTATCATATTATTTGTTTTCTAAGGTAAAACACGTCATGTGATCCTGATAAATGGTTGATAAATGGTGGATGAATAGATAAGAAACCTCTGAAGATCATCAGGTATTCGATGAATCCAAAACTGTGAACGAATTAGGAAAAATCTAAAATACCTCTAATGAATAGATAGGAAAAACCTAAAATACCCTTAAGGAATAGATAGTCATATTTAATTTCTACTACCACTGTTTACTACGTACCCATGTTATCCACCGTAAAATTTCTAAAAAAAAAGAAGATAATAATAGATTTTCGTAACTGGAGGTTTACTAATACCTCCTCTCTCTTTTTCCTTCTTGGAAATATATTGAAGACGGACGCCACTACCTATAAATTATTACATATTATTTTTTTGAAAGAAGGATAAATTATTACATATTATTGCTACCGAAGATCCAAAGAATTTAAACAGATGCAGGTTTCATGGTGTATTGAGGCCGATTTCGCGCGCTTTCTCCTGCTCGTCGGCGCGGTACTTCTTCCAAGGCTTGTAGTCCTTCCTCTCGAGCATCCTCTCCACCTCCTCGAACTGCAGGCCCTTGGTCTCCGGCACGGTGAAGAACACGGCGACGAGCGCCAGGAACGAGACGCCGCAGAAGAGGAAGAAGGTGGCCGACGTGCCCAGCGCCTTGGTGAGCGACAGGAACGTCTGCGTCACGATGAGGTTGGAGACCCAGTTGGCCACCGCGGCGACGCCGCCGCAGATGCCCCTGAACCGCAGCGGGTATATCTCCGAGTTGACGATCCACGGCACGGTGCCCATGCCGGGCGAGTAGGAGATGATGTACGCGCCGAGCCCGATCAGCGCCAGCCACCCGAAGTTGTTCGGGCACCCCTCCGTGTAGAACTCCCGGTGGTCGGCGCGGCACGTCCCCCGGGACCCGCTGTTCAGCGCCAAGCACGCCCCGGGAAGAAGCTGCAGGTCCAAAGATAAACAAGAACCAAAAGTGCTCAGATCATTAGCAATTCTGACGAGATCAACACGCGGCTGCACAAGCACAATGCTGCTGAGAATGACATCTCGGTTTTACCGAGAAGAAAAGAAGCGGTAGGATTTACGTACCTTGTCTCCCTCGTGAGCACAGAATCCGCACGTCGACGCGGCCTTGAGGCAGTCCATGCAGCTCCAGCGGACGCGCGGGCTGAACTCCGGGCACGTCTGGTTGGCGAACTGCCGCGTCTCCAGGTCGCTGACGGGCGGGGCGTGGTGCGCCGCGCCGAGGAACGTGCCGCCGAGCACGCCGAGCCACAGGACGATGCCGACCAGGCTGATGAGCATCAGGCGCCTCCGGCCGGCACGGTCGACGAAGAACATGCTCACGATCGAGCCGACGGCGTTGAGGCCCGAGGTGACGAGGGAGAGCGCCATGGCCGTGTTGTTCGACGCGAAGCCCGCCAGCTGGACGATCGTCGGGCTGTAGTACATGACGGTGTTGATGCCGACGAATTGCTGGGCGACCTGCGCAATGACGCCGGCCATGAGCCCCCGGCGGACAACCTTGCTGCCAAGTGCCTTCTTTAGCTTGCCAAATAGGCCCTGCTCGCCAATGGAGCCCTCCAGGAGTATCTCATCTTCAATTGATCGCCGCAAGGAATCGATCTCTTGTTCGACCTCATTCGCAGGGTAAATCTTCCGCAAGATGGCTGCAGCTTCCTCTTTCCTACCCTATTTAACCAAAAGAGCACAGCATTTTAGTATTTTTGAGCATTTTTTTAAGGGATTTGATACAACAAAAAAAGACAGATTTTCATCACAGATTTTAAGTTGGCAATTACAATTTGCCACAAAATATACTATGTACATACTAGCCTATGTAGGCTATGGTAACACGTTTTGTAATGAAATGCCAACCTTCCTGTATAGCCACCTTGGTGATTCAGGCAGTGTCAACATTAGTATGAACTGAACCAGAGCAGGAACTCCTGCAATGCCAAGCATCCACCTCCAGGTTCCCGGTACCTGACAAAAGTAACGTTACTGCTGATACATGATGAAAAGATTTGAATGCTTATCAGAAATCAGAGTTCAATGACAGTTAGTTAGTACCTTGGTGAAGGCCAGATTAATAAGATATGCCATGAACTGCCCTCCCGTGATTAGGAGGCCATTTGTGCTCACTAGAGCACCTCTGATTCTAGCAGGGGAGGCTTCAGAAATGTACAGAGGTGCTGTCATGGAAGCCATTCCAACCCCAAGACCAACAAAAATCCTCCCAACAATGATAACTGCAGGTGTTGGGGCAAGGGCCATGATCAAGGCACCTGTAAAGAATAGGACATCGGCGATTATGATGGAAGGCCTCCTTCCAAATTTGTCATTCATCCAGCCACCAAATGCTGCTCCGATTATAGCTCCAGCTACAGCCATACTCACTATTGTTTCCTGTTATTTGAAATAAGCCATGCCATCAGATTTTAACCACATGGAATGTTATTTTCTGAAGAAAATATTACAGAAATTGAAGTTGAACCGAAGTGCAAGAATCAGCAAGAAGCCCCACGTACCCTTAATACAGTGCTCTTTTCCACCGAAGTAAAATCATCTCGAATGTACAGAAGTGCTCCAGATATGACACCTAGCAAAAAAAATGTTATAAGGAGATAACTTTGTCATCCAAATTGCATTTCCAAAGTTTAGGTAAACGTTTAGAAACAAAAGCATAATCATGATACTTCACAAGTAAAAAATAATAATAATCATATTGTTTTCATCAGGAAAACAAGGATCTTAGTAAATAATTGGATTTCACATTTTTTTAGAAGAGCAAACTAAAGAATATGACTAAGGAAAAATGGAACAGTTGATAATTTAGACATTGAAAGTATCATTTTTCCCTTAGAGTAAATTGCACTATGGGTCAGCGAACTTGGCCAGCTAGTTCAAGAAGGTCACTGAACTCCTAAACTGGATATCTAGGTAACTAAATTAGTTTAAGTGTGTCACTCTAGGTCATTAACACACCGGTCAAACTACAACAAATGAAATGTCACATTGACTCGTGACACCATGGCACAGGGTGCATATGAGTGCATATGATGACAGACATAGACATTGTGATTTGATCTAATCGGCTAGTTTTTTGGCCTTTCAAAATTTTCTCCTTAATTTGAAGCCACTATGAGCTGTGGCGACCGAGGCGATTGCAAGGGTGGCGGCATGTGCTATTGTCTAGATCCTGCAATGGTGATTGTTAATGGCAGCAAGGAATTGAGAACGAGCAAAGTCAACGATAGTGATAAGGGGCTCGAGCGCGAATGGTAGGCAGGGGGGCTGCTAGGGGAAGGCATCTAGATTTGTGCTTTTTTGCGACTAAATGTGTACTTTTTGCATCGATGTGTACCCCATGCCATGATGGCACAAGTTAGCATACCATATCGGTAGCACCTAGGTTAGTGTGCTAATGACCTAAAGTGATCCACTTAAACGAGTTTAGTGACCTAGATTTGCAATTTGATAGTTAGGTGACCTACTTAAACCAACTAAACAAGTTCAGTGACACATAATGCAATTTCCTTTCCCTTAGAAGGATTTTTTTTCTCAACTTAGAGCATCTCCAAGAGAGAGCCCTAAAGATGAGCCTTAAACTTTAATTTAGGACCCCAACTAATTAGATTTAAGGCTCCAACGAAATATTCACTCCAGCAATTAGGCCCTAAAACCCAGCGAAGATAGGGCTCAATCACAGAGTTGCTGAATAATAAATATAGCTACTCTCCTAGGGATCCTAAAACAATTTGCTAAATTTTAACAATTTAGGGTCTTTGCTGAAGTTAATCTTTTCCCCAAAAGCCCTATAATTCAAATTAGGGCCATATTTAAGGCCCCTCTTGGAGATGCTCTTATACCACAAGAAGTCCATGCAGGCTACATATTTCTTTTGCAGTACCAATTCCAGGAATATCAAGTTATCAACTAAATTTGCTGCAATCAAGTCATAGGAACAAATTTAAACATCCATTTACTATGCTTGATGGATCATAGCCTGACTACCACTATCATTAGTATTACAGAAAAAAATTTAACGAAACCTAAACGTCGATAAATTTCAGTAAATTAGTTTCTTTGTAGCTAGTCCTGTACCAATACCTGTATCATATCCGAAAAGTAGACCACCGATGCCAGCAGAGAGAACAAGCTGAAGAATGTAGGGTTGGGTCCAAGTCAGCCGCAGACACTCCTTAAATTCAGCCTTATCTGCTACAGTCGCACCCCCTTCCATTGCATTCAAGGAGCTTTGTACACCTGAGTAGGTTCAGATGAACTTGGCCACGCACTTCACTGTACAAGTGAAATAGAAATTCTCCTGTATTAGCACAGAGATGAAAAAAGAAAGGGCTATATGCAATATAAAGCCGTGGTTGTGTAGAAATTGGAGTATGGGAAAACAGTCGAAATCTTTAAGTACAGTGATTTTTCCTGTTCAGAGAATAAATGCTTCATATTACGAAGGTTCACTAAAACAAACATCTACATTTTTTAGGATTAGACATCGTATAAAACTCTAAGCGTCAATATCAACCAGACAATCAGGGTATAATTGAAATAGAATCTGGATGTGTAGGACGACACATGAGAAAACTGTGATGCAACATCAAGGAAAGAAAAAAAATCTCCTTACATTGTACCATCCCAATACCTTAACATGGGAAGCACAGAACAAATACGCTATTTTCTCGACAAAAGTCTCGTCTTTTCTAGGATGGCTTAACCGGCAATGCAGAGAATAGCTGTCTACGATAATCCCCAAACTCGCGTGATCTTATCTGAAAGACCCACTCGCGCAATCTTACCCTGCCGTGCCAAATATCAACGAAATCTCAGACGATAAGATGTACAGGAAAAACTAACAGACCGATTCTTTTATCTCCGCATACACTAACCTAACTATAAAAAAAATTGAAAACCAGTCACAAACCAGGAAAGGAAAACAAGGGGGAGAAGAGAACCCCACGAAATTCCCAACCTTCCCACACGAAGCAATCGAAGAACACCCACCCACCAACGAGGAAACAGAATCGGAGCGACCGGAAAACCCAACCCGTCGAGAGACGCGCCCAAGCACTCTACGGTAGTTTGATCAAAGTACCTCCCACCTCGGCGGACGAGCAAGTGGCAGCAACACGGCGGCCCGCTGATTTATTGAGGACGCCCGCTCCTCCTCCTCCTCCTCCTCCTCCTCCTCCGCCCAGCGCACGCGAATTCAATGCGGGCACGCGTGCCAATCGTGGCAGCCCAGCCTCGGAGATGCGATCCCGGCCGTCCGAGCCGACGCTGCGGATGAAACAAAAAAACAGAGAGAACCAGTCGTCGCTAGCTCGTTAACAGCGACGCGCGGCTCATCTGTTTCTATCTCGCGGTTCGCAACGCCGCGCGGGGCTGGGGGTTTTTACCGGTGTAACTGCTTGATCCGTGGGGTGTACAATGATTATCAGTTAGCTATCTGTAAAAGATGCTATTTAGGCTCTCTCCAAGGATGGCCTGTAAAACAGTCTTTTTGGATATTTAGGGGTCTATTCAGGTCTGTAGCATTCTAAGGGGGCGTGCTATGTGTGCCTCTATCAAAGAAGCCGGAGGGCTTCATCCCTATATGTAGAGGCTGTTCTCGCGTGTGCTTTGTGCAAAGGAGAGTCCAGGCCATGGTTGGGAATCGATCCAATATAAAGGCTCAAATCGAATACAAGCTGCACTGTTGAGGGCTCGTAGAGGCCTGATTTTCCATGCCATCCTTGGGTTCAGCCTTAGAATGCTATTTAGAATTATTATTTTTTGTATGTTAGAGATCCTTGTGATCCGAGGAATAAAATAAAACTAGTTTTTACCAAATTTTATCTTCATTTTATCTATATTTTAACTACTTCATATTGCATGCAAGAGAGGATTTTTATAGTCATTTGGTTTATTAAACTGAGTTCATTCCTAAATATTTTTGTAAAGTTGGGATATCTAAGACCCTAGAAATAAGTGATATTTATTTCATGATTTTTGGAGTCATAGTTTGTATAGTTTCTTCATAATACATAAAAGGCTATTTAAGTAAACTTGATTTAAATAATTTAAATCTATATAGAGCATAGTAGTTTTTATTGTATAATATGAATCCGTAGCAAAGATATATATATATAACATGCATCATATGCATCAATACATATGTTTCTCTAGACTGATTCCGTCTCGTACAAGTACTGGCTGACATTGGAAGGCGCTTAATTTGTTTCGTTTCCCGGCCGGGCGATCGAGTCCTGATGCGTGCCTGAATCGGAGTCCTGCAACGTACTAGATGCACGTACGGTCCGAATCGGTCAGGAACCCAGCTCAATCTTGTACACGTCACGCGCCTACGTACTATAACTAGCACTAACACTAGCCCAGCAGTACTATCCTACATAAACAAGGCTTCGAATCTGGATCGGCCGATTACTTGAAACGGAAACAAGGCAAGCACGTCGTAGCCGGCCTCTTTCCAATTAAGGGGAAATGGAGACCAGATTTGTGTTCCGTTGCTTTCTAAGAGCATCTCCAGCAGAGCCCCTAAACCAGCCCCTAAACCTTAAAATAGGGAGTGTAGTAAAAAAAACAGATCCAGTAGGGCCTCAACTCAAGCCCCTAAAATTAGGGGCCCCTAAATTTGCCTCCTCAGTCCCAATTCCCAGGGGCCCCAACTCAAACCCCTAAAATTAGGAGGCCTCTAAATTTGCCTCCTCAGCCCCAATTTCCAGGGACACGAGTACAACCCATATTATTGAAGATAGGGAAATACATGAGAGGCTTCGAAAATTTTATCATGTTTTGAAAATTTTAAATTTAAATTTTAAATTTCATGTTTTTAAATTGTAAATGTTAATATGCTTATGCTTTATGTATTACAAATATATTTGATTGAATTTTAGTGGTGTCAAACGAAGATTATACATAGCGGATATATCAAAATAGGAGAAAAAGTAAAACATAGCTATTTTGGATTTACAATTTAAAAACAAGGGCCCCTAAAACAGGGGCCCTAAAACAGGGGCCCTAAAACGGGATCCCTATTTTGGATTTAGGGACTCCCCCTATTTTTTGAGGCCCTGTTTTCAGAGCACAAGTCCAGCAACAGCCCCTAAATCTCAGCTCCTATTTTACTTTTTCTCCTATTTTGACATATCCGCTATGTATAATCTTCATTTGACACCACTAAAATTCAATCAAATATATTTGTAATACATAAAACATAAGCATATTAACATTTACAATTTAAAAACATGATATTTCAAATTTAAATTTAAAATTTTCAAAACATGATAAAATTTTCGAAGCCTCTTATGTATTTCCCTATCTTCAATAATAGGGGTTGTACTCGTGTCCTTGGAAATTGGGGCTCAGGAGGTAAATTTAGAGGCCTCTTAATTTTAGGGGCTTGAGTTGGGGCTCCCTGGGAATTGGAGCTGAGGAGGCAAATTTAGGGCCCCCCTAATTTTAGGGGCTTGAGTGAGGCCCTGCTGGATCTGTTTTTTTTACTACACTCCCTATTTTAAGGTTTAGGGGCTGGTTTAGGGGCTCTGCTAGAGATGCTCTTAAGAGCATCTCCAGCAAGGGCCCCTAAAACAGGGTCCCTATTTTGGATTTAGGGACTCCCCATATTTTTGGGGGCCCTGTTTTCAGAGTACAAGTCTAGCAACAGCTCCTAAATCTCAGCACTTATTTTACTTTTTCTTCTGTTTTGACATATCCGCTATGTATAATCTTCATTTGACACCACTAAAATTCAATCAAAAATATTTGTAATACATAAAACATAAGCATATTAACATTTACAATTTAAAAACATGATATTTCAAATTTAAATTTAAAATTTTTACAACATGATAAATAGATAAATAGAAACTCCGAACAATGAATCAAACTACGAAGCGCTGTGAATTGCCCACAAATGCTCAATAAGATCATCTCGAAGCCTCTCATGTATTTCTCTGTCTTCAATAATAGGGGATTGTCGACGATTGGAGAACGGGCTCCCGTCGAGCTTACTTGTTGAATGGGGGATCAACAGAGCCCCGTCGTACGGACCGAGGAGCAACACAGAGAGGAGTGAAGGTGAGAAAGAGGAAGAAGGAGGGGAAAGCATCCTGACATGTGGGGTTTAGGGCCCACATGTTGGCGGTAGATTAGAGAGAAAGAGAGAAGGAATAGATGACATGTGGGTTGGAATGAGGAGGGCCCTCTGTCAGCGGCACGTGGGCACGATGGTTGTTCGGCTGGGCATTACTCGCGTGGGCCCCACGTGTCGGTGAGTTGAGGAAGGATAGCCTAAACTCATCTTTTCAGACAGTCAGCAAGGACAAATTAATTGAGGGGCCTAGACTCTTCAACAAGTTTTGAGAATTGTTTTCTAAGGTTTCCGCGTGGGCTCTCACAACTCTTTGGAGATTGTTTGCAAAATTTTACTTTTTACCATTTTATATTTTTACCATTATCTTCTGTACAAATTCTAAAATTTAATTATCCTCCAACAAGTAATTCACAAAAAAGGCATTTAAAATCAAGAGAAGTAACAATAAATCAAATGCACACTTTTTAATATTGTTTTTTTATTCCTTATTGACTTTTGGGATGTTACTCCAAGTTTCCATCGTCTAATTTTATATCTAAACTAAAAACAAAGTGCGTCTTTAATTTACTGACGCTGGATAAGTTACCAATCCGGCTTTATAAAATAGAAGTTTATGCATCTATAGCAGATCAACTTTCGGCTTCTCGGATTTGATGTAGAAATTTTTATACCTAAAATCAAGATAACTCATCATTTGATTTACTAATGCTAAATAAAATTTTGTAATTATCTTAGTCAATTACAGTCGAAAATTGGGATGTTACACCACACCTCCTCGGTTTGCATAGCTACACACATCTTGATAGCCTATATGGTGTAGGAGCTTGCTCCCACGTTCTGCAACACCATGGTCTTCCACTCATCGCCTCGCCTCCGAAGATCTAATCCTAGTGCTCTGATACCGGTTATTGGAATCAAACGCACACTTTCCCTTGTGAGTACATCGACTAAAGTAGATTGAACAGCACAGCACGACGAGAAGATTGTGTCGCAAAAACTTGCGACGTTTTTCCGAAGGTTCTCTCTTTTTTATAGACACCGAAGATTACAAGATTAAAAAACCTTAAAGATGGACTTGACAGACAAGCTATTGGTCATCCACATCCCGTGCCATCTCACGGCAGATTTCCAATGCTGTTATATACATAAAGTAAAGATCGCACTGCTAAATATATTTCTAACAAACCGACTAATTAGGACTCTATAGGATATGATAATATGGCATAGCCTGCTTATTTCAACACCACCGCTATCTGTAGCCTTATTTAAAAGATGAATAAATTTTTATTTTCTAGATACTTTATTTATTGATTGTGTTATACTTGCTTTGTATATTTTACAATATATTATTTGATTCTGACTCCGCTGCTATCTGAAGCCATAAAGCAACGAAGGCCACCGCGACAACCGCTTTGCATATCCGGCGGGCCACCACCCGGCAGGGGCCACCACCTGCCGCGGGAGCACCGCCGTCGCCTTCAGGCTTGGATCCAATGATGCCGCCGCCGCCGCCGCTAGTCTCTGCTTGTTTGCTTGGCATGGACGACGCCTTATTATTCTCCTTGCGACAACGCGCCTTCTTCTCCTCGCTGCGCTGGCCTCCATCGCCGTTGCTGCTCTGCGCATCCTCGCCGTTAGGAGCGTCCACGTCGTCGGCCACCTTGCCGTCGGCCGGCACTTTGTTCTTCTCCTTGCGACGACGCGCCTTCTTCTTCTCGTTGCGCTGGCCTTCACCGCCGCCGCTGGCCAGCCCCTCCTCGCCGTTCGCAGCGTGCACGTTGTCGGCCACCTCGCCGTTGGGCGACGCCTGCTTGTCCCCGGCGGCTCTTTTTTTCTTGGACTTTTTGCCACGTGTTGCTGCTGCATTGTCACCTGAAACAAATTCGATCCGATTCTTAGCTCGATCAAAGCATGAATACAGTAGGCACGCATGCAAAGAAGAAGAAGAAAAAAAAGGTACTGTGCGCTGGCTAGAGCAAGTACGTACCGTTACTAGCCGGCGGTTCTTCCTCGGCGGCGGCGATCGGCTTGCCGGGATTTTGATAGACGGCAATGCTTGGCGAGATATCGCCGGGGTCGTTGTCGTTGAGGAGAGCCCACATGTTGACGCCGGCCTTGATACCTCGAGTTTCCATCTCCATCGATCAACTCACGTACGTATCAGGCAGCTGGTTGATCAATTCGATCGTGTGAGGTCGATCTTTGTCCGTAGCAAAGATATATATATATATATAACATGCAGCATATGCATCAATACATATGTTTCTCTAGACTGATTCCATCTCGTACAAGTACTGGCTGACATTGGAAGGCGCTTAATTTGTTTCGTTTCCCGGCTGGGCGATCGAGTCTTGATGCGTGCCTGGATCGGAGTCCTGCAACGTACTAGATGCACGTACGGTCCGAATCGGTCAGGAACCCAGCTCAATCTTGTACACGTCACGCGCCTACGTACTAGCTAGCACTAACACTAGCCCAGTAGTACTATCCTACATAAACAAGGCATCAAATCCGGATCGGCCGATCACTTGAAACGGAAACAAGGCACGCACGTCGTCGTAGCCTCTTTCTTGGAAGCAAAGCACGATTAATTAGTTTTTCCAATTAAGGGGAAATGGAGACCAGATTTGTGTTCCGTTGCTTTCTTAAGCCCACACTAATGCTAGGCACCAGAGCGCTCGGGTGGCGGTGTTGGGCACCGTCAGGGCGGCGGCTATCCTGGCAGTCCGTGATTCACTTTCCGGCGATGACGGGAACAGCAGTGAAGAAGACGGAGCCAGCGGCTTCGTCTCCGGCTACAACCCCGGCACCTGCACCGTCTCGAGTTCCAGCCCCGGCCAAAGGCACGGGCACGTGCACTGGTTCGTGCTCCAGCGCCGGCCAAGGCTCGGGCCTAGATTCTTCAGAGTTTTTACCATACTTAAGAGGTAGCACGAGGTTCCAATATTTCTTCACTAAATTGTCTTCAAATGGTATGTATCTTTTGTTATATTTATCCGAAACTTTTCGTATATTTTGGTATCTTTTATTGCTAGCTTAATAGATAGTTTTTACGTCCAAAAGATGATAAACAGTATCTAGATTCTTTCTTTTTTTAGTGGTTTTCCTTTTGTTATGATAGGAAGAGAGGAGGAAAGCCTAGTGTTTTTGTTTTCCTCTTCAGTTTTGGAACGGAGTGACTTTTTTCTTCCTGGTACAAGCATTGCGTGACGTACGATCTGATTACTTTCGCTCCAGTCCGGATGTGCTCCTTTTAGCTTATACAGTTCATATGTTGACGTTGAAGAGTTTAATTTGTTTGTGGTTGCGAAGACGAGGTCATGTATGATAAATACTACAAATATGCACTACTACAAAACACCTAATAGGTGACGGTCTATCTGTATCGGTTTTTTTGTAACTGACACAGATAAAGTTTTTGTATCAGTTCTAAAACTTAAAATGTCGGGAAGACTATTTGTGTCGGCTTTTAATTGAAACCAACACTTGTATTATTTGTGTCGATTTCAATTAAAAACACAAATACATTTGTATCGGTTCTAAATTAGAACCGATACAAATAGTCCTGTTATTTGTGTCGGTTCTAGCCAAAAACCAACACAAATAATATTATATGTGTCAGTTCTAGCCAAAAACCGACACAAATAATCCACGCCTATGCGTCTCGCTAAAACGGCAATAACTTTTGATTCGTAACTCCGATCGGGGTGTTCTTTGGCTCGTTGGAAAACTAACGAGAAGTTTCATCCGAAATTTAGCAGGCCTTTCAATGATGATTTACGTGAGTGCAAGCGGAGCGACATAATTTCAAAAAAAAACCCGTAATTTAGAGCCTCAAAACAGCCTTCGGAGTTATAGAGTATATGACAACACTAAAATATAGCTCAAACTATATTCGGAGTATGAGAACATTAAAATCGGTGTTCGGGTGCTCTACGGGGTTAAGGGGAGAGGGACGCATTACATGTCACATGCGATAATGCTAGCACTAAAGCACTGAACCCTATAAGAACTTCAAAGTTAAGAGTGCTTGGGTGAGACTAGTACTATGATGGGTGATCTCTCTGGAAGTTAAATCCGCTAGATCCTGTTAGAACTTCGAAGTTAAGCGTGTTTGGACGAGAGTAGAACTAGGATGGCCACGTGAGGTTGATGTGCGGTACGGAGTTGCTAGATCTGACACAATTACAAATAATAGATACATTTTTATCATATTATTTGTGTCGGTTTTAGCAAACAACCGATAGAAATAATATTATTTGTGTCGGTTCTAGCAAAAAACCAACATAAATAGTCTTATTAGTGTTGGTTTAAAAACCGACACAGATGTGTGTTTCAAACCGACACAAATAAAGGTTTTTAAGGTAGTGGTGGGCGTAACGCACACCACGCTAGCCGTTACACACCCAACGGTGAAAAATCACGCCGCTAAAAAAAAGCAGCTTCAGTTTTCTTGGGGTGCAATGCTGTGTGGAGTGGGCTCAGTTGGATTTCAGTGGCAGCAAGGATTTGCCGACAGTGAAGAAGAAAGGGTTTGGATGAATTGCCGTGACTAGAGGAGATACTAGAAGTGTCTATGAGTCTTTATAGAGCAAAGAGGCGGTAATCACATGGTCTAAACTCTAAACACACCCTTGGAGCTTGTGGCCGAAAAAAAAATTAGGGTGGCGCCGGTCAATTGTAATCTAAGCTCTCTAGGTCGTTCCGCACAGGGCGAAGCATGGGCATCCGGCTAGGGTGGCAGTGGCATGGCACAGTCTCGATCCTCGTGAAATGTGGCGCAAAGCAGGAAAAACCGAGGGTGGTTGCTCATGATTTTTCTCACTGGCCGAAGAAAGAGCAACACAGAGAGGAGTGAAGGTGAGAAAGAGGAAGAAGGAGGGGAAAGCATCCTGACATGTGGGGTTTACGGCCCACATGTTGGCGGTAGATTAGAGAGAAAGAGAGAAGGAATAGATGACATGTGGGGTTGGAATGAGGTGGGCCCTCTGTCAGCAGCACGTGGACACGGTGGTTGGTCGGCTGAGCATTACCCGCGTGGGCCCCCACGTGTCGGTGAGTTGAGCAAGGATAGCCTATACTCATCTCTTCAGACAGTCGGCAAGGACAAATTAATTGAGGGGCCTAGACTCTTCAACAAGTTTTGAGAATTATTTTCTAAGATTTCCGCATAAGTTATCTACCATCTGTAAAATTTTGGAATGAAATTTCGTAGTAATTTAATTCCTGCAATTCTGACAATGTGATCTATTTAGAAATTCAATTTCAGAAATTGATGTAGTTAAGAGCTTAAATCAACTTATTAATTTTTTAAAATTTTACACAAGGTTATTAATAGTGTAAGGGTTCTCCCATAAAAATTCAAAGTCTAAAACTTCAGTATTTATTTTCTAATAAATTTTAACTCTATTTTTTAGATTTTCAATCTTAGAATAAATAAATTGAAATAAATAGAAAATGTAGTTGTTAATTTTTACTAATTTTATAATATAAGGGTAATGGTACGAAGATAATATGGTAAAATTTTCAACTTCAGGAGAGCTCTACAAAATTCTACAAAAATATTTTATTGTGTTGGATTGAGGTTTTCACACATATTTTGACCGACCAAGGTGACATTCCAGAGGGCTCTAGGGCTCTCACAACTCTTTGGAGATTATTTGCAAAATTTTATTTTTTACCATTTTATATTTTACCATTATCTTCTTTACAAATTCTAAAATTTAATTATCCTCCAACAAGTAATTCACCAAAAAGGCATTTAAAATCAAGAAAAGTAATAATAAATCAAATGCACACTTTTTAATATTGTATTTTTATTCCTTATTGACTTTTGGGATGTTACTCCAAGTTTCCATCGTCTAATTTTATACCTAAACTAAAAACAAAGTGCGTCTTTAATTTACTGACGCTGAATAAGTTACCAATCCGGCTTTAGAAAATAGAAGTTGATGCATCTATAGCGGATCAGCTTTCGGCTTCTCGGATTTGATGTAGAAATTTTTATACCCAAAATCAAAATAACTCGTCATTTGATTTACTAATGCTAAATAAAATTTTGTAATTACCTTAGTCAATTAGATCGAAAATTGAGATGTTACACCACACCTCTGGGCTTGCATAGCTACACACATCTTGATAGCCTATATGGTGTAGGAGCTTGCTCCCACGTTCTGCAACACCATGGTCTTCTACTCATGGCCTCGCCTCGGAATATCTAATCCTAGTGCTCTGATACCGGTTATTGGAATCAAACACACACTTTCCCTTGTGAGTACATGACTAAAGTAGATTGAACAACACAGCACGACGAGAAGATTGTGTCGCAAAAACTTGCGACGTTTTTCTGGAGGTTCTCTCTTTTTATAAACACCGAAGATTACAAGATTAAAAAACCTTAAAGATAGACTTGACAGATCCCGTGCCATCTCACGGCAGATTTCCAATACTGTTACATACGGAAAGTAAAGATCACACTGCTAAATATATTTCTAACAAACCGACTAATTAGGACTCTATACGATATGATAATATGGCATAACCTGCTTATTTCAACACCACCGCTATCTGAAGCCTTATTTAAAAGATGAATAAATTATTATTATTTAGATACTTTATTTATTTATTTATTGTGCTATACTTGCTCTGTATATTTTACAATATGTTTTTTGATTCTGACTCTCCCGCTATCTGAAGCCATAAAGCGAAGAAGGCCACCGCGACAACGGCTTTGCATATCCGGCGGGCCACCACCCGGCAGAGGCTACCACCTGCCGCGGGAGCACCGCCGTCGCCTTCAGGCTTGGATCCACTGATGCCGCCGCCGCCGCTAGTCTCTGCTTGTTTGCTTGGCATGGACGACGCCTTATTTTTCTCCTTGCGACAACGCGCCTTCTTCTCCTCGCTGCGCTGGCCTCCATCGCCGTTGCTGCTCTGCGCATCCTCGACGTTAGGAGCGTCCATGTCGTCGGCCACCTTGCCGTCGGCCGGCACTTTGTTCTTCTCCTTGCGACGACGCGCCTTCTTCTTCTCGTTGCGCTGGCCTTCACCGCCGCCGCTGGCCAGCCCCTCCTCGCCGTTCGCAGCGTGCACGTTGTCGGCCACCTCGCCGTTGGGCGACGCCTGCTTGTCCCCGGCGGCTCTCTTTTTCTTGGACTTTTTGCCACGTGTTGCTGCTGCATTGTCACCTGAACAATTCTTAGCTCGATCAACGCATGAATACAGTAGGCACGTATGCAAAGAAGAAGAAGAAAAAAAAAGGTACTGTGCGCTGGCTAGAGCAAGTGCGTACCGTTACTAGCCGGCGGTTCCGCCTCGGCGGCGGCGATCGGCTTGCTGGGCTTTTGATAGACGGCAATGCTTGGCGAGATATCGCCGGGGTCGTTGTCGTTGAGGAGAGCCCACATGTTGACGCCGGCCTTGATACCTCGAGTTTCCTTCTCCATCGATCAACGCACGTACGTATCAGGCAGCTGGTTGATCAATTCGATCGTGTGAGGTCGATCGTTGTCCGTAGCAAAGATATATATATATATAACATGCATCAATACATATGTTTCTCTAGACTGATTCCGTCTCGTACAAGTACTGGCTGACATTGGAAGGCGCTTAATTTGTTTCGTTTCCCGGCCGGGCGATCGAGTCCTGATGCGTGCCTGGATCGGAGTCCTGCAACGTACTAGATGCACGTACGGTCCGAATCGGTCAGGAACCCAGCTCAATCTCGTACACGTCACGCGCCTACGTACTAGCTCCAGTTGAAACCTAGAGAAAACAGGTTTCATAGATAAGTTTCATTAGGTTTCACGGATAACTTTCACGAAGTTTCACGGATAAATTTTATTAGGTTTCATGGATAAGTTTCATGATATTTCACGGATAAGTTTCATCAGGTTTCACGGATATTTCATGGATAAGTTTCATGATATTTCACGGATAAGTTTCATCAGGTTTCACGGATAAGTTTCATCAGGTTCCGGCATGCAACGTCACCTCGCCTGCTCGCTCGCTGGCTCCTTGCGGCCTTGCATGCCTGCGTGCTACTGCTTGCTCATTTGCCCTCCCACTGCTTGCGGCCTTGCATGGCAGAGACTACGAGAGGAAGAAGATGAAAGTGCGTAGAGTAAATAGAAAAAATGGGAAAGCATGCTTCGGATTGTTGGGTGCTCCTGGATGCATGAAATCAAATGGTTGGGCAATGGCATAGAGCTAGTCCGTTAAGAAAGACATAATGTAGTTTTTCTGCAAATAAAAGGATAAGTAATCACTTTCCGCCTAATCTGTGAGACCCTCACTTTTATGCTACAGTGCAAACATAAAAGCAAGGTTCTAATGTGCATACTGTACCATTCCCATGATCAGTGGCTGGCACGCACAAAACACAATTTGGAATCACAACCATACAAAAGTTTCATATTTTATTACAGCGGAAGTATTGATACAATATGACCGACAAGGTCGACTAAACATAGCCAAAAGAATCAGATGTCTTGTAGTTTGCCACATAATCCACAGGCAACTGACAAGGTAAAGCCTTAGAAAGAAATGTCATCAATAATCCCGTTTTCCTGCGTCGGAGTAATTGTCGAGATATCCTGTCTAAAAACAACAATAATAGCAAGGGTGAGTACGCTATGCGTACTCAAAGAAGACTTGTAGTGTTTGCAATACCTGAAATATATGCAAGCTGAATAGAAAGTGGGTTTCTACGGTTGTTTTGCATAAAGCGAAATTTGAATTGTAAATACTGAATAATAGAGTGAACGCGAAAATTGTAAAGAAAAGGAAGTAACAAGTGTATAAATACATAAGTAATATGTAAGAATAACATAAACGGAATTAAGAGACTCACATCCCTTCGTAAATAAAATGTAACCAAAGTACCCACATCCCTTCGTGAGTGATAAACGTCCAGTCCCATCATAACTGTAATCAATTTAATTTTGCCAAGCACAAGGCACAATTTGAATTCAACCTTGCCAACGAAATGTCAAGTATTGAATCATCTGTAAGGGTAAACTCACCAATTCCAAATTATCCGGTCGATTTTATAAAAGTACGTAAAATGTCTAGCTATGTGATGACTTTACCAAGTGCTCATGACCGAGAGCGGCTAATCGATTAGGTTTAGACTCGCAGAGTTTGTACAGCTTTACCCACAAGATATGTCCTCCCTTTGTGGCAAGCGCATTTGACACACTTCCTTTGGTGTGCCGCCAGAGAGTTCATAACGAAACTGTTCGTTACTTGGACCTTAACTTTGCACTAGCCCAATGACGTTACCCCTGACTATGATGGAAGCAAACAAACAGTGAAGCAATAGTATTCAGGAGCCCGCGGCTCAAATGGTACAACAACAGCCCCAAATTCATAGCCAGCGTACCGTTACAACGGCAGATGCCAACACCTCGGTGATGACACCTCCCTCGAGCAAACCTATATACGGAATGCCCGTGCTACAACTGCCTACCAATGTGCAAAGCTAATTCCCAAATAATTTAATAAGTTAAGACTGTGAAAGTGCATCTAGGCCCCTAAATTGGTTTTGGTTGATTAATGACAAACGATTAAAAAGGACTAATGTCTTCAATGAGCTTGTGGACAGGTAAAAGATTGAATGAGAGATCTTCTACATGCGAAGGACACCCTCAAACGAATTCAAGCGAGTAAAACGGCTTTGTAATCCTTTTTCTCTGTGCTTTGTGTCGTAGGAATGCCGTACTATTAAGAGGGATGCATCGTAGATGATCTAGGGTAGTCTCTATGCTCAGATGAATGTTACTTTAAATCTTTTTGAGACCCTAAGTCATCGCGTATGCACCGGAATGTGTTTTTATCTAAGTTCAAGTCAGACATTCCGATATTACATCGGAAGTTCCGATGTGACCGGACGTTCCGATGTGCATGCTTGCTTCAGTCCGATGCGTAGAAGATGTATCGGAAGTTCCGATATTTACGATCGGAAGTTCCGATACGTTGTAAAGCCTTCTAGGGTGCTCTCTGTAAAGATCGGAAGTTCCGATATTTGTCATCGGAAGTTCCGATGTGTTCAAATCGAAAAAGGAGCTCTGGAATTATCGGACACTCCGATATATTAGATCGGACATTCGATATTGGTATCGGAAGTTCCGATGTATATATCTGACGATCCGATATGGACTTAGAGGCATTTTGCCAAGGGCTTTTTCTCGGGAACATCGGAAGTTCCGATGTTGACATCGGAAGTTCCGATGCATCTTGTGTAACGACTAAAGTGCGCTCGAGTTACGATTATTTGTACATATCGGACATTCCGATGTTGATATCGGAAGTTCGATATGCGGTGAGTGGGAGTATAACGGCTAGTTTTTGCAAGAAACTATAAATACCCCACCCTCTCTCATTTGAGGGTTACACACTCTATTTGGCAGAACTCTAGTGCACCTTGAGCCCTCTCTAGACTACTTTTGAGCCCTCCTCTTTGATCTTAGGGATCATCCAAGGAGTGAGGACTAGAAGTGAGATTTGGAGCTAGAGTGAAAAGCAAGTGTCTTCCATCTTGAGCATTAGAGTGTTCCTCCAAGATCGATCAACGTGCATTTGTTACTCTTGGAGGTTGAAGGACTCCTAGACGGCTAGGCGTCGATCACGAGCTCCCAAGGATTGTGGGTTGCCGTGAGAAGTTTGTAAAGGCCGGCTCCGCCTCCGAAAGGAAAGGAACCAAATAGTGGAACCAAGCCTCAAGTGTGACCGAGGTTTGGGAGGAAAGGGTTGGAAGAGACCCGGCTCTTTGGAGCCTCCTCAACGGAGACGTAGGATTCCCTCAAGAATCCGAACTCCGGGATCAATTCCGTGTCTCCTTTTTCACTTTGCTTTAACTTGTCTCATTATCGTTTTGATCCAACCTTCTTTTATTGTCTCTTAAGTTCATTACTTTCAGTTGGTAATTGTCCGGGTCAAAAGTCGATCGGACATTCCGAACTGGTATCGGAAGTTCCGATTACATCGGAAGTTCCGATCCAACACCGGAAGTTCCGATACTCTTTCCGCTGCGACAAATTTAGTTTAAATTTTGAACTGCCTATTCACCCCCCCCTCTAGGCAACTTTCTCATCTTTTCAGACTGTCCCACTCCAGTACTTGTGGATGTACGGTTATCTTGGCCTGAAAACAACACATCAGCTCGGTTCTTATATGACACGGGCGATAGATCTCCCCCTATCTACGTGCATCATTAATTGCACTTCCGGCTATTGCCAATAATCACCCGCATCAAAATCATAGTTTTGTTTTCAGAAAAAGAAAGTTTCAATAATCACAATATTCCAACATATCCATGAACAGAGTTCATCATGTCTACAATTTAAGTTCTTCACGAGCAGTATAACCATCTGTTCGTGTTCCCAATCTAAAGCATGGCTAAGCATATGCAAGTAATAATCGAATATACCCATTTTGACATTAAGTGTCTATTTGCGAGCTAAGGTTATCAAGGTTCACATATCAATGTCAATTAAGAAAATTTATCAATGATAAGGTATATCTACCAGTACCCAAAAATAGTTTTATGGAACATAGCATATGCAAGCAAGTTTTAATCAACATTTTAGTTAATTATGAAAAATTAGGATCAATATGATCAAGGGGTGCTTGCCTTGCTACTTGTTGTCTTTAGCGACGAAGTCGAAGACGTCATCTTGAGATTGTCGACGACGAAGTCCGAGACGTCGGATTCTACACGTCGTATAGCGAAAAGAATAGCAAATAGCAAATAACACTTTCAATAAGGGCAAAAGGAAATCAGATGGAAAATCAAATAACAAACACTATATTAAACAAGCACGAGTGTAGATTATGGCTTGTGAACGTACAAGTGTATTACTTCTATATTCTTTATCGTTGATCAACGGTTTAAGGGTTGCATTGCATATGACACTCATTCCTTATAATTCACTCTCTTCTATTTTACGAGTTCAGGAAGCTAAGATTGTAAGATTAAATATACTAAAATTCATTCTCAGGGTGAGCGGCTGCTTGTACTAATATTAATTAGTATATAAAACAGTAGATGTGAGAGTAAATACAAATTGCATGATTCAACTTATGCACATGCATCGGTATTACAAACCTTAGGGTTTATCTCTCGCAGGGTCATGTTTTAATAGGATTCAGATGCAAAGCAAGTTATAAAAGAAGATGCTTATTTTAATTAAGACAGTCATGTGTCAGGGAACATTCTAAGGTTGATCTTACGGGTATTAGTGCCTATTGTAAATGTTCTATTTATCAAATGTGAGTATAAGTCAATTAAGGACTAGAGATATAATAGGCATAAGGTGTAATTTACATATGAGAATAATGGACTAATACTGAGTTTAATCATCTTTGTAGTATGGAATAACCATGTTTTATAGATCGTATACGAAATAAGTCAATTAAGTATATTTATATATATATGTATCGTGAATCAAGGAATCATATCTGGGTCTATAACACATGAATAACATATAGGTATGCATTGGATATGAACGATACGTCGATTGACTAAGTTTCAATTAGAAGCTAAATGTACACCAGGCATAAGGTTTAATTTATCCATGATAACAAATTGAACTAGTGTTAAGTTTAATTATCACCATAATATCGAATGATCGTGTTTTATAAATTATATCTAAAACAAGTTGAACATATATGTCTATCCATGTAGGTATCGTGATTATATTCTAAGCGTATGTATTTTATGGATGTAAGACTATTTACTAACTTAATTTGATCTTCAATCAATTCTATAAAATTCTTGTATACTTGGAATACTTATTTTCTTAGAAACATATAACATTATTATTTTCCTTTTTAGTTTCTCCTTTTCTATCCCCTCATTTCTTGTTTTCCTTTTTCTCTTTTCCTATTCTTTCTTTATTCCTCTCTCTTTCTTCTTATTTCTTCTTATTTCTTTGTTTTCTCTTCCCTTTTTCTTATCCATTCGGCCTGTTGGCCTTTGCTCTCCACTCTTCTGCACCTCTCCTTCCTCTCGACTCCCCCTTCTCCTCCTCTCGGGTCCATGGCGCCTCCGGACTACTCTGGCTCGGCCTTCCTCCTGGCTCGGTCTCACCCGGCTCCGTTGGTCTCTGGTGTCATCGTCTCCCTCTTGGCTGGCGTCGGCCTACACCGTCCTGGGCAAACGCGACGCCTCCAACTGCTGTTCCGCGCCGGCCTCTACATGGACGCCGGTTTTGCCTGCTCTCCTTCTCTATTCCTTTAATTAGGGTTGGTAACCCTAATCCTCTCTCTCTTTCTCTCTAAATACCGATTTCCTCCCCTGTTGCCTCTTGCGCCGAGGGATGTGGGCTTGGATTCAAATTAGGGTTTGGGATTCCTAATTTCTTGTCCCCTTTTCCTGGCATGTCGAATCCTTATTGCGTTTGGAGATGATTCTGTGTTGCCTGATGTTAGGGTTTCATGATGTCTATGATTTAGATTCTAGCGCTGAGATCATGCTTCTTTGATCTATGATGTTTAGAAGATGGATTAGCAGTTCATTGTACTGATTATTGCTATGATGTGAATGAACTTGATAGATTGATTTTCTTGAGGTGGGGTTACTGAACGATCTTTAAATGTTGAGGGGAATATGGTAAATGATGAGCTGATGCCATGACTCAAAGGTGAGCTATTCCTTTGGTCTGTGATGTAAGATTCTCCTCAAATCCTGCAAGTTGGATGGTATCTATGTCCATTCTAAACGTCAGTACGCCGGGGGAGTATGTTTGGCTAAAGATGGGCATGATGCAACCCTTGCATGCTTTACTTCTAATTACTGAGGCCAAAACTTCTTCTAGCCCTTTTCTGTCTATTCTTGTTTCTATCTCATTTTCATTCTTGCTATCGATTTCTATTTCGATTTCCACACTTTTTGTTCTTGTTGTCTCTAGTATGCTACTTTGTCTGGAATTTGTGTTGTGGGGGAACTTACTTGTGTGAGAAGAAAATGATCGGGTATCCGAGCAGCTTGATGCCCCTCTGTTCTCCTGGCTTCTAGCTGTGCCTTGCTCCAACTTTGTTCCTCCTTGCTTCTGGGGTTTCGTTTACCTGGCTTCCTCCTCCTTACTGGTTCGGTGGTAGCCTTTCTGGGGTTTTGCCTTGCATAGAAGCTTTACTCTTCCGGGCTTTCACTGATAGTGTGGTTGATGAGGCTCAAGTGGTTTTGCTGGGGCCATGCTTCTAAAGCAACGATTCTCGGGAGTAATACTTGTGATGTGGATTAGGAAGTCTATATGGCTTTTATAGCCACAAGATGGGCATGCAGCAGGGTATGAAAATGGAGGTTGGTCTTGCGGCTGGACTAACCTTTAATAAATGCATCCTCCTTATCTTGTCAGTACACTTGTTTTGGGTCTGGTATGGATTATATGACCGGCTGAACTATCGTGGCTAATTTCTGGAGCTTTCAGTCGGACTTGGCCTACTGGGAACTGTGTTGGAGGGCTCAGCTGGAACTTGCCCTGCTTGCGGCTGAATTGAATGCATATATTAATTAATCCTTGTTAGTGCATTCACCTTGGTCCTATGACCCAGGCTTGGCCGGCTAGACTTGCTTCTGGAATGATTAAGTTAGTCTAGTTGCTTTACTTGTTCTAGTTCGAATTGGGCTTAGCATCGTGGCCAGTTCTGGGAGTTTCGGTTGGATGGTTGTCTTGAGCGACCGGCTGGGATTGCTCTGGAGAGAGCTGCTGCTTCTGGGTTGCTTCGGTTGAATCTGGAATGAGTTGTGCTGTCCTATGGGTACAGTGACGAGGCTTTATCTCTTATCACTGTGTTCTTACTATTTTACTGTGGTAAAATATTTACTCCGCGATATTTTCTAAATATTCGCGTCTACGGCTCAACAGGTTTGTAAATTGCCGAATGATGCAAATACTGAATCGCGAGAGGAGCCAGATTGGCCCCCGGACAATCTAGGGTACCTCATTGAGCGATCAATCAATTAATTAGCTGACGGCAATTGTTTCTCATCTATTTATTGTATTTAATTTATCGTATTTACTTTATTCTTATTCTTATACATGTGCAACTGAATATGCAGATTCATAAGATGCAGATCAAGTCAGCATAGGAGCCGCAGTTTATAGTTTTGTATTTTACTTTTTGAGATGTAGTTTGTAACCAGATATGCAAATAGATAGTTATGTGATTGTAATTGGACATGTAATCGAATGATTGTATTGAGTCGTATCCAGATAATTGTTGTATGTCTTTGTGAGAATCTTTGTAACTTTTATCTCAATAAACAATGTTGTTGTTTAAACTCTGTAATGAATGTTTTGGATCAGGAATGATAATGAATATTTTTGATCAGGAAATGGCAATTGACTTACTTTATCTTCTTACCATTTTCTTCTATAACTTTTTCCTTTTCTAATTTCAGGAATTCAATTATCTTTTAACGAAAACTTTTAAATTTGTAGAAAGATATTAATAAATCAAGTTCACATTTAAATATTTTATTTTTACTGTTTAATTAATTCAGGGATGTTACATAATCTCGTGAGTCGTGAGGCGTGACCAGTTGGATGAGAGTATCCATAATCGTGAGGCAAATCTGTAGCGCTTTCCACGTATGAATGCAAGTTTACGCAAGCGGGATATTGCAGATTTGCAGAGGCGGAAAAACGTATTACCGTGTACTACCACTAGAATATATATAAAAAAAAGGCATTTGCACCAGCCGGGAATCGAACCCGGGTCTGTACCGTGGCAGGGTACTATTCTACCACTAGACCACTGGTGCCATTGATTTTCTTTAAGCTGCTTGATAACTAATTTACCTGATAAACTGTCCGGGTTCCAGTGCACTAGGATAAAGGCTGCGTACCATCACGAGTCATTTGCAAAACAAATGAAAATGTGATACCATTAGGTTATTTTTTGAGGCAGGCCAACTCACATTGTTCTGAACTAACCAATCTAAATATTTAAAAACGCATTACATATTTTGTCAAAGACCAAAAACAACTAGCCGCACATTTCTTAAGCGGCGAAGGAATTTGTGACTGACCGTAGTCAAGAGACATTTCCTTCCGTGAGTTCTAGGAAAGTCAACGCACTTCTGGGAAAACTATCATGAGATATCGACTGAGCTAGGAAACGACTCATGCGCACGTACACATGTTCCCTTGCCAATGTTGCCATAGTCATAGTAATTTGCACATGGGAATAGGCTGCGAATAAACCCCGGCCCCGGGGGAGCGAGGAGGGCGAGAAAGAGCAGAATTTTCATTAAATATTGCAATGGAAGCATTATCTGAAACGCAGCCAATTTACTATGGCCCTTTATACCAGTTGATGAATCTTAACAGCTAAATTAATAAGAAGCATGGATACACAAAATGCTGCGGTTAAACCCACAAAATATTTGAGTATGGTTCATCGGTACAAATGCAGAGTAGGGCACTGGCAGTTTGACATTGCGCCCTCTCGTTCGTCGGTACCGCATCCAACAGAAAAATGCAGCGTCTTCGTGCTGAGGAAAGAATAAGCACGAAAACTGCATTGGCTAACTTTATGTAATCCCAGACTTGCAAACTGGGCACAGCTTCTTTCTTCTCAGCCATTCGTCGATACACTGCAAAGTGCAAACAATTTGACGTCAGATGGGCAACAGAAATCAGTAAAGATCAATAGCATATAACAATCAGATTGCATACTTCTTTATGGAACTTGTGAAAGCATGGCAAATGGCGGATGGTATCTCCGAGAGAGGGATTTTCGAGGCAAACTGCACAGGGCTCTTGGATGCTATTCGACTGTACGAACCAGAAAAACCAGAGGGGTCTAGTTAGTACTTTCCAGAGATAAAAATCGGAAAACAGATAACACTTCGTGAGAGAAATTTTACCTGAACTACTGATTGAGGCAAATGATTGATCTGACTTTCTGAAGCACCAGTGTGCTGGTAGTTATTTTCATCCAATGCAAGTAGCGCATCATAATCATTTCTACAATGAGAGCACCTTTAGTATGTGTCCAAATTTTGTAGAATTTATTTGTTTAAGTGAAAGTCGTTTAAAATAAACACAATTGTATCAAATTTTACGTTTCCTATGGGTATTCTATACTAGCGCTGCTGATTTTCACATGCAGAGAAGAAAGTAACCCAGCGGAAAGAGGTAAAGAAAGATTAAATCAAAAATATATTCGAGTTGGAAGACAGTTTATCTTTAGAAACTAAAAATTCAAAAAAAAGGTCACTAATCGCATAAATAGAGTATATGACCCAGCTACACAATTCAGTAAAAATGCTAAACTAAAACATATGATGGAAATCTATATGTAAAATTTTCCTTCTGAGCAAATAGCTAACTGAATCGCACCATGTAAGCTGGTTTGACGGACCTCAGGTAACCTGAGTCGAGCAGTGGAAGTACAACAGGAGAATGCCACTTACAAATCAATATTAGGTTGCATGTGTGGAGCAGGATATCTGGCAAGAACAGCTCTCTGAAAAATTGTCAACTAGACGCTGTTAATAATCTTCGAGAATCATTTCAATAAAGCACTCACAAACAGTAAACTCACTGAAGATTTTACTGGATGTGAGGCTATCATACTACACAATTGAGTTTAAAGAGCAGCTGCTCAACCATAAAATGACCAAGTGGTTACAAACAACAAATTTATATAACACAAAAGGGACACTAAAGACAAATACATGAGCTGGTTCAGTGCTCCAAGGAGATGAAATGCAACCAATATGATAAATCGTGAAGTTCAAAGCATCTATCAAAAAGTTCAAATGGAAGCAAAGGTACAAATCATCAACTGAAATCAGTGTTAGAAAGTTTTTTCTCCACAAAAGAAATGTTTTCATGGCTATGGGTGAACGTACAAGTGCTGCAGTATCTATCATGGTTATCATATCATGGTTATCAAGGCGACAAGGCGAGGCGAGGCGCCAGCCGAGCGTCTGGACGCCTAGGCGAGGATTAGGTGACCAAAAATAGTCTAGCAATATCAATTTATCACCAATACATATATAACCAATATCAGCATATAAGCAATATTAGTATATCACCAATATCAGTATATCACCAAAAAAAGATCTGGCTTCACCCCATCTCTCTTTTCTTCCTTTCTTTCCTTTCTTTTCTACCCTTTTTCCTTTTCTTTCCCTTTTTCTTTCTTTTCCTTCTCCTATTCTTATTTCCTTTTTTTTCCTTTCCTTCCTTCCCATTATTTCCCCTGCTTCTTCCTGGCGAGCCTCGTTCAGCTCCTTGTCTCCCCCGTAGCCCCCACGCCTCCTCCCCCGATGGCGGCATGGCCAGAGACAAGCGAGGCCGTAGTGGTGCTGGAGATAGGCCGCACGAGGCGAGGCGAGCGGGTATGGCGGGCTTCCTCCGGCGCCGCAACGCCTAGGCGACGCCTTGATAAGCATGGTATCTATTTATTGAAATTCCAATGTATGCTAATATAACTAAAAACGTAGAAACAAACTGTATAACTTCATCTCATAGTTGTCACGGCGGGGCCAGAGCAAACTGTATGACTTCATCTCATAGTTTTCACGGCGGTCTGGCTAGGCGCGGCGAGCTCAGAGGACGCCTAGGCAGTGATTAGACAGTGAATACATGGCCACAAAAGATCCCTTATCAATAACATAAAAGAAATAAAAAAGTGTGGGGATGAGATCATGGGCTGAATGAGGCCTAGTGCGGCCCAAATAGATGGGTTGATCCAAAACATTTGGCTCATGGGTAACCGGGTAATTTCGTGAACACCAGCCGCACAATATACTCCCTCGTGCTAAACCTAGCGAGCCGAGCCCTTCTGCGCTGCCGCCCGCTCGCCTCCCTTCTGTGCTGCCGCCCGCCGCCCGCTCGCCTCCCTTCTGCGCCACCGCCCCGAAGCCACCTGCTCGCCTCCCTTGCTTGTCACCTCCCGCGGTTGCTCGATCTAATGGCTCTCACCAAGAAGACCGTCCTCCCCTACTGCTCCACCTCGTCGCCGCGATGGAGATGACGTCGATGGCTGCGATGGAGATGGCGGCGACGGCTGCATAGAGACGGCGACACCAAGAGAAGTGCCGCGAATCCGGTAACTATCTAACCCCCCCCCCCCCAGTCGAGGCAAGCTGTCCTGGTGTCCCTCTTCGGCCACCGCGACGACTAGACGTCGCCTAGACAACACCGTGACAACTATGCTTCATCTTATGCCAGTTGGCACATCCCACATTTTACAACAATTTAAGAAGCAGATTTGAGTTAATGCAGATGACATGGCAGCAGAATAATATGAAAGTTTTGTCTTTTTCAAACCTAAAGATTTTGAAAATTTCAGAAGTGATAAGATTTGTAGGCAAAAGAATTATAAGGGCAAGAGAGAAAGCAATACCAATCCCGGAGTTATTGCAGCTGTGTTCTGCACATGGGAAACCATACTGTTCGCCATCTCAGATCCAACCCTAAAAGCATGCTGAGAAGCACTTGAACGTGATGCCCGTGCACCTCTCTAATCAATAAAGGATAAGGAAAAGAGAAAATATGTCAATTTCAACAGACAGGCAATACATACAAGGAGCTTTGTCATTAAGAATACTTTGTTCTGTATGGGGCAATACAAAGTAAACAAGGTTGTTTGACCTGTTATGGACAGGATGAATTGTCAGCTAAGCATATGCAAACTGAAAGATTTCTACCCTACCAGCATCTTTCAGATGTTTATGGACACAAAGCCCCTACAACTTCACTTTCAGCAATTGTGATATCATATACATATAGTTGCTAGCAAAGCTAACATTGGTGCTAGTTATGTACGAGCTATGTTTGGGAGCAAGCAAACATACAGGAAGCCAATCAAAGAGCAAAAAAAGGCATACCAACGTCTTCAAATATGGATGTCCAAGATATCAACTAATTTAGAAAAGAATAACAACCAGGTACAAGCACTTACAGTATTGTTTTGAAACCGCCTTGCAGTTCTAGATGTACTGTAAGGACCCACTATATTAACTAGTTAAATAATAGTATTAGTGGTTAATGAGGTTATTAATTAGTGTTCTTTGTTAGTGTAAAATTTAAAAATGCGAATAGAACGAATAGAAATAGAAAAGAGGATTGCCGTCCAGACCAAGCATGCAGGTATTGATCACCGAGATACCAGGCCGTAAGGGCGGGTCGGCACCTCTCGCTAGATCGGTTCATCACTCGGCAATCCGTACTTACAGCCGGATTGCGGGTATCCGTAGCCGTGTAGATCAGTTAATAGTGCACTGCCCACGTAGTAAATCAGTAAAAAGGAGCCAAGAGGTAACTCAGTAACTGACCAAGTCAAGCTAGTTTTCACAGCCAACCCAAATGCATTTCCACACCGGTCGGCCCGGCCCCAAGGCGGCTCGTAAAGTACCCACCTCACACCAAAGACTAAGATGCATGCCCCCGGCCTAGCACAAAGAAGACACTCGTGGCGGCAAAGAAGGGAGAGGGCACTTGCCACCCGTCCCTTTCTCGCCCCTTTATAACAAGCATTCTTCCTTCCTCGGCTCAGTGAAACCAAGAACCAGAGCAAGCAAACACACTCGACCCGGAGAGGGAACGCAAGAGAGCAAGAAGCCGGCCAGGAGCAAGGAGTAAGAAGAAGGAAGCCCCAAGTGGAGGCAAGGAGGATCCCCAAGAGCCAGAGAACCAGGAGGAACCACAAGGCGGCATAAGGAGATCCACAAGAAGCACCGAACCAGGAGGTTCCCAAGAAGCAAGAAGGATCGAAGCATCGGAACCAGGAGGAACCACAAGCCAAGAACCGAACCTGGTGATCCACAAGAACAAGTGACAAAGAGGATCCCCAAGAACCCAACCGATCTCGGTGCACACCAATCGTAGTAGTAGCAAAGTAGCTAGCTACTCCTCGGTGCAATGAGTAGATCGGTAGTTGTGGTCTCGATTGAGGTTCTAGGGTTGCTTAGCCAGTTGGCCATGCCGCCCCGCTAGAACCACATAATTGACCCCCCAAAACTTGCAATCAAATGCGATTAACCAACTAGAAGATCACAGGAAACAAATCTAGTAGAATCTGTTCTTATCATTCACCCAAAATGCCAAATCAAAAGTAAAGCAACCGGTAAATAGAGGCATCGAATAAACCGAGTAGCATCTGTTTTTATCTCCATTAGAGAAGTGGAGAAAGGGGTTCAAGAGAGAGGAGTAGAGGAGAGGAAAGAGAGAGGGTGGACCAGGAGGAGCTCAGCCATGGCGTGGAGGCGGCTGGAAGCCGATTAGGGAGAGAGAGAGAGAAGGTGGAGAGGAGGGGTCAGAGGCGGCAGATAGAGAGAGAGAGAGAGAGAGAGAGAGAGAGAGAGGGTAGGAGGAACCGCGGGAGGCGGCAGAGAGAGGAGTCGTGGCGGCTGGCCGCCACTGTGGTCGGCAGGAGGAGCCAGCCGTCGGGCTCGAGGCGGAGAAGGCAACCGAGGAGGCTGGGAGCATGTCTACCAGAGAAAGAAAGAGGGGAGGGCGTAAAGAAAAGAAAGAAACAGGAGAGAAGAAAGAAGAAAAGGGAAGAGAAAGAGAGAAAAGAAAAAGAGGAAAAGAAAGAATAGAAGGAAAAATGAGAGAAGGAGAGGAAAGGAAAGAAAAGAAAAGGAAAGGAAAGAAGAGAAAAGAAAATAGGGAGATTAAGAAAAATAGGTTATTCTCATTCTTCGTGCTTTTAACGTAGGTTAAATCACTGTAACTAGATCGTAGGAAAACTGTATTTAAATTTCTAAAATCTGTGAGTTAGTAGTTAATAAATGTGTAGATGTTAATTGTTGTATTAATTGAATTGCCATGTTCATTCTTTGCTAGAATATTAAGAATCGGGTTAAGTTAATGGGTTTAGTTGATTAAGCGTTGTCAGTAGATTGAGATCACAGTAAAGTTGCTATGGGTTAATTCAGTAGAGTTGATACGTTGTATTTGTCAGTCGAATCGAACGATCGTACCAACCACCTCTGTATTCGAGCGAGGCCGTATTTGCAAATCCTACTGTGCAAGATTTCCTTTGAGCAAATTTCATTAAATGTTTTCAACTTGATTTCAGATTATTACGAGTATCATTCATGCATTGCACACTTTATATATAATTTGAAAGTACCGATTGAATATGGATGGAAATGTGGTGTGGTGGAAATGAAAGTCTTTGGTGGTGATGAGGTGTGGAGTGTGTTGGCAAGTCCAGCTGATGGAGCAGCTGGCTTGTGTTATTTATTATGTTGGTGTGGTGTTAATATGGTGGGTAGAGGGGGCCAAGGTACTTGGAGTGTGGCCGGTGGGACCCTCTACATAGGCTATGACATAAGGATAACCAACTACACTCGAGCAATGAGCCGTATTCTCGGTATCAACCATAGTGTGTGGAAGCGACCGAGAAAAGGTTGTCCTAGGAAGGTATTATGATCTCCACATTGGGTAAGAGTAGATAAATACGCGTGTGAAGTGGGTATCTTGGGAAGGCCAGTGAGGGACACAGATGGTTCTTTCAGGCTATATATGAATAAAGCCTTGGGTTGAGTATCGGTTGTCTTTGCTACGGTAGCCTGGATAATCTGATACAATCATTGGCCATGGCGGCGGGATTGCCTAGTGAAGGAATCCGCGACTCGGGTAACGAGGGTTGGAGATCTAATCTTGGACTAGTGATAAACATGCAGGGCCTCTCATGCTAGGGTCACTATGGGTAAAGTGGTACAAACTGCCTTGAGGTCAAATCATGAATTCATGCCTGTCTCTGGATTGGAGGCTACTAAGCTAAGTCCGCCTCATATACGGGTGTTAGTAGTCTTTTGAATTAAAATGTGCAACTCTTAAAGAAAATCAAAACCTATTTCCAATAAAAATCAGATTTTGAGAAGGAGGTAAGTTTGGATTTGGAAAAAGGAGGAAAAACTCATGTATTGCATTCTATACTATTACTTGCCGAGTACTCTGTACTCACTCTTGCTAACTCTCCCCTGCTAGATATTTGTTACGAGGGTCAAGCTTAAGTTGGGACGTGGATCCCAATTGGTCCGACCATGAGACTTGGAGTGAGGGTCACCATGAGAACCAAACCTACGCGAGGACTACCAGGGAGAATAAAGTCTTTGAGTAATTTGTATTACACTGCGTCGGTCTTTTGTGTAACTAGTAGTTATGTCTTATGCTTATGTTGTACTTGATCCTGTCTAATTATGTATCGAACTTGTAGCCCTGCGTGGCTTGGCTTGTAATATATTTACATTCAGTCTCTAATTATTGTTCTGTTGCAACACTCTGAACACGGTATAGTAGCTAATAAAGTGCAGGACGCCTGTTATTTTGTTAGCCACTATGCCGAGATTAACAATTAACCTGGGGTAATGGCAGCTGTTGCTAATTACCCGGGGCTAATTGGGCGGGTCGCTACAGGTGGTATCAGAGCAATGGTTACGAGAACCACGCAAATAAATAACTAGAGACTGATAGTGAGACTAAGTAAAACTAAAAAGACTCTGCTATATGGCAATAAGTATATGGAAATCCTCACCTTGTCAACTAATAAGTGCCCTGTTTGAATTATTTATTTTGTTAAGTGGCCACCTATTGTAAGTAAATCCTCTTTTAAGGGGGATAGGGCAGCGAGTGTAGTTCCTGGTGGTATGGGGTCTTGTGTGTTGTAGTTGTAATGCTATTGTGGTAGAATTGCTCTCTTTATGTAATCAGCAAATTGCATTTGCATCTTTAGCATCGCATATCATCATGGTTAATATTTCTGAATATAGGATGATAGATTAATTGCATTGTTGTAGCATCGGTTCTAATCATGACCAGTAAGTTAATTGCAACTATTTTGCATGTTATCTTGATTTATTGTTTGCATGCATACCTAGAGTAGTAGGTTTGTAGCATTCTTTGTTTTAATTCTTTAATTCCTACTAGTATGCATAGGATGCCTTTGCATAAGCATGTTAACCTTCATCTGCATTGCCGAACCGTAGAGAACCGCTTATGCAATTGTGATGTGCTTGTGTATCTAAATAGTGAATCTGACGCATAGAACTAGGAGCTAAGGATAGGAAAGGCTCCGGATGTCGAATCAAGTGGCGCACTTGGATATGCGAATCCAAGCGTGGCGAACACGTAACTCGAGGAATCCTTGGTGCTTGGGCATCGTGATTCTTTCCGCTTTTCTGTCTTGTTTTGATTTTGCGTCAAGTTCTTCTCTAAGTTTCGTTGTGGGCTCGAGCGTCGGTCTTGATTAGTTCTTGGTGCATGTGCACCATGTTTCTTTATCGCTTTCCTGGATTTTGTTATTTGTGTTGTATTGTTTCTGGTTCCTTTTTCTTTCGCCTTATTTGCTTCTTTATCCGGTGTTTTGTGTTTTACCCGAGGCGATTAGGTAGATGGTATTGTATAAGTTCAAAAGGGAGTGGCGATTGAGAGCGAGTTCTCGGTTTCTTATCCCACTTCTTAACAACTTGGCCCTAAGACCTTCTAACTACCACAACACTTCTTGTCTTTAAATCAAACCGCTTGTAAAGGTTATAGTCCACCCTTGTCTTTAACTAATCAGACTTCTTTCCATATAAGCAGATCATTCTTAAGGACATCACTCTTTCTTTAGTTATATCTATAGTTAAAATTAGGAGACCCTTCTATTAACCAAAGGTTTGTGTTAAGGGCAAGCGTTTAATTAAGTTGCACCCTGGATTCCTGGTCTTTTGCGAGGATGTCGAACCATGAAGTAGAAGAACAAGATTTGATTTTGAGGTTAGGTGCTACCCAAAACCAACTGAAGGAGTAGAGCCTCCACGAGCACCACTCCATGACCTCAACCAACCATTTCTGCACCATCAAGGCAGCCATCACCCTTGGGAGGTTTAGCTAATGCAACTAGAGCTCAAACAAACACAGACCCACTAGAGAGAGTCCTCGTGTGCATAGCCACAGCTCAAGAGAGCCAGAATCAGTTTCTCGAAGCCCTTGTCACCAACCTCACCCCTGCAACTCCACATTCTACCCGACACAGAACCACCTTGGGAGATTTCCTTCAAACCCGCCCACCTACCTTTGCTAGAGCTACCGAACCATTAGAAGCGGATGACTGGCTCGAGGAGATTGAGAAGAAGTTGATTACTTTAGGTGTCCGAGAGGAGGAGAGTCTGATTTGCAACTTATCGATTAATCGGGTCCCACGGCAACCTGGTGGAAAAACTATTGCCGCACCCGTGCAAGAGATCAGCCTGTATCATGGGCAGAGTTCACCACAGAATTTCGCAACACCCATGTTCCTCAGGGAGAAATGGATATAAAGAAGCAAGAGTTTTGGGATTTGACGCAGGGAAATAAAAGTGTTACAGAGTATTTGCATAAGTTCAATGGGCTATCCAGATATGCCCCAGAGGAGGTAGACACGGAGGCTAAGAAAATCTATAGGTTCACCAAGGGGATGAATTCATATTTGAAGTTGCACTTGGCTACTCACTCGTTTACAGTGTTTCAAGACCTAGCCAATAAGGCCATCAGAGTGGAAAGCATACAAACCCAAGTGAATGAGGAGAGGAGAAAGAAGGCAAGATTTGATACTCCGACATTTACTTTCAGCTACCCAACACCTTCTAAACCACCATTACCAAACAGAAGCTCTCCACAACCATTTGAGATGTCTGCATATTCTCAACATCCCATTAGCAACCTATCAAATCCATCTTTAAGGTGTTTCCATTGCGGAGGTCCGCATTATGCTAGTCGTTGCCCTCAAGTACCCATCAAGTGTTACAATTGCGGTCAGGAGGGACATAGGAGGTACAATTGCCCAATTCTCATCGGTCAGTCGCAACAAAGTGCTTCAGGGACACCGCCAAGTCGTGCACCAGCGGTTGGACACAGTCAAGGAGGCCCCAGCGCCATGTCATCTAAAGGATCTAACAAGGGAGTACCAACAGCAAGATCTGCTCAGTTGAACTTCGTCTCGGCAGTGCAAGTGGACAGAACCACCAACGCAGTGCAGTGTACTTCTCATTTAAATCGTCCATGTGGTGCAATCTTAATGATTCAGAAGCCCTCTACCTAGTCGGCCTGATTGGGGGACGAAATCCCTTTTAAGGGGGATAGGATGTAAGGACCCACTATATTAACTAGTTAAATAATAGTATTAGTGGTTAATGAGGTTATTAATTAGTGTTCTTTGTTAGTGTAAAATTTAAAAATGCGAATAGAGCGAATAGAAATAGAAAAGAGGATTGTCGGACCGCATGCAGAGTATTGATCGAGATACCAGGCCGTAAGTAGGGTCGGCACCTCTCGCTAGATCGGTTCATCGCTCGGCAATCCGTACTTACAGCCGGATTGCGGGTATCCGTAGTGTAGATCAGATTAATAGTGCGCCCTTACGTAGTAAATCGGTAAAAAGGAGCCAAGAGGTAACTTCGATGGCGACCAAGTCAAGCTAGTTTTCACACCAACCCAAATGCATTTCCACGGCCCGGTCAAATTTCAAGACGGCTCGTAGCGGCCACCTCACGGCAAGACTAAGATGCATGCCCTGACTAGCGACAAGAAGACTCGTGGCGGCAAGAGGAGAGGGCACTACCGCCACGCCCCTTTCCTCGCCCCTTTATAACAAGCATTCTTCCTTCCTCGGCTCCAGTAGAAACCAAGGCAGCAAGCAAACACACTCGATCCAGAGGGAACGCAAGAGAGCAAGAAGCGAGGAGCAAGGAGTAAGAAGAAGGAAGCCCCAGTGGAGGCAAGGAGGATCCCCAAGAGTAGAACCGGGAGGAACCACAAGCGGCATAAGGAGATCCACAAGAAGCATCGAACCAGGAGGTTCCCAAGAAGCAAGAAGGATCCCGAAGCATCGTAACCCGGAGGAACCACAAGCCAAGAACACAGTGATCCACAAGAACAAGCTGTGACAAAGAGGATCCCCAAGAACCCAACCGATCTCCCAGTGCCTGACCAATCGTAGTAGTAGCGAGTAGCTAGCTACTCCTCGGGCAATGAGTAGATCGGTAGTTGTGGTCTCGATTGAGGTTCTAGGGTTGCTTAGCCAGTTGGCCATGCCGTCCGCTAGAACCACATCATTGACCCCAAAACTTGCAATCAAATGCGATTAACCAACTAGAAGATCACAGGAAACAAATCTAGTAGCATCTGTTCTTATCATTCACCCAAAATGCCAAATCAAAAGTAAAGCAGCCAGGTAAATAGAGGCATCGAATAAGCCAGAGTAGCATCTGTTTTATCTCCATTAGAGAAGTGGAGAAAGGGTTCAAAGTAGAGGAGTAGAGGAGAGGAAAGAGAGAGTGTGGCCAGGAGGAGCTAAACCATGGCGTGGAGGCTGGAAGGCCGATTAGGGAGAGAGAGAAGGTGGAGAGGAGGGAGTCGAGGCCAGATAGAGAGAGAGAGAGAGAGAGAGAGAGAGAGAGAGAGAGAGAGAGAGGGTAGGAGGAACCGGGGAGGCGGCAGAGAGAGGAGTGTGGCGGCGCTTGCCATGTGGTCAGTGAGGAGGCCGAGCCGTCGGGCTCAGCGGAGAAGGCAACCGAGGGAGCTGGGAGCATGTCTACCAGGAGAAAGAAAGAGGGAGAGGCGTAAGAAAAAGAAAGAAACAGGAGAGAAGAAAGAAGAAAAGGGAAGAGAAAGAGAGAAAAGAAAAAGAGGAAAAGAAAGAATAGAAGGAAAAATGAGAGAAGGAGAGGAAAGGAAAGAAAAGAAAAGGAAAGGAAAGAAGAGAAAAGAAAATAGGGAGATTAAGAAAAATAGGTTATTCTCATTCTTCGTGCTTTTAACGTAGGTTAAATCACTGTAACTAGATCGTAGGAAAACTGTATTTAAATTTCTAAAATCTGTGAGTTAGTAGTTAATAAATGTGTAGATGTTAATTGTTGTATTAATTGAATTGCCATGTTCATTGCTGCTAGAATATTAAGAATCGGGTTAAGTTAATGGGTTTAGTTGATTAAGCGTTGTCAGTAGATTCGAATCACAGTAAAGTTGCTATGGGTTAATTCCGTAGAGTTGATACGTTGTATTTGTCGGTCGAGAATCGAACCGGTCGTACCAACCACCTCTGTATTCGGCGGCCGTATTTGCAAATCCTACGAGGCAAGATTTCCTTTGAGCAAATTTCATTAAATGTTTTCAACTTGATTTGATATTACGAGTATCATTCATGCATTGCACACTTTATATATAATTTGAAAGTGCAGATTGAATATGGATGGAAATGTGGTGTGGTGGAAATGAAAGTGCTGGTGGTGATGAGGTGTGGAGTGTGAAGGCAAGTCCAGCTGATGGAGCAGCTGGCTTGTGTTATTTATGATGTTGGTGTGGTGTTAATATGGTGGGTAGAGGTGGCCAAGGTACTTGGAGTGTGGCCAGGTGGGACCCTCTACATAGGCTATGACATAAGGATAACCAACTACACTCTGGCAATGAGCCGTATTCTCATTATCAACCATAGTGTGTGGAAGCGACGAGTAAAAGGTTGTCCTAGGAAGGTATTATGATCTCCACATTGGGTAAGAGTAGATAAATACAGCGTGTGAAGTGGGTATGCGGAAGGCCCAGTGAGGACACAGATGGTTCTTTCAGGCTATATATGAATAAAGCCTTGGGTTGAGTATCGGTTGTCGCTACGGTAGCTGGATAGTTCGATACAAGCTGTTGGCCATGGCCGGCGGGATTGCCTAGTGAAGGAATCCGCGACTCGGAGTAATGAGGTTGGAGATCTAATCTTTGGACTAGTGATAAACATGCAGGGCCTCTCATGCTAGGGGTCACTATGGGTAAAGTGGTACAAACTGCAGGAGGTCAAATCATGAATTCATGCCTGTCTCTGGATTGGAGGCTACGGAAGCTAAGTGCCTCATATACGGTGTTAGTAGTCTTTTGAATTAAAATGTGCAACTCTTAAAGAAAATCAAAACCTATTTCCAATAAAAATCGATTTTGAGAAGGAGGTAAGTCGGATTTGGAAAAAGGAGGAAAAACTCATGTATTGCATTCTATACTATTACTTCTTGAGTACTCTGTACTCACTCTTGCTAACTCTCCCCTGCTAGATATTTGTTACGAGGGTCAAGCTTCCAGTTGGGACGTGGATCCCAATTGGTCGACCATGAGACTTGGAGTGAGGTCACCCGCAGAACCAAACCTCTGTGACGAGGACTACCAGGAGAATAAAGTCTTTGAGTAAATTTGTATTACAACTGCGTCGGTCTTTTGTGTAACTAGTAGTTATGTCTTATGCTTATGTTGTACTTGGATCTGTCTAATTATGTATCGAACTTGTAGCCTGCGTGGCTTGGCTTGTAATATATTTACATTCGATCTCTAATTATTGTTACATTTGCAACACTCACGAACACGGTATAGTAGCTAATAAAAATCTGGACGCCTAGTTATTTTGTTAGCCACTATGCCGAGATTCGCTTAATTAACCTGGGGTAATGGCAGCTGTTGCTAATTACCCGGGGCTAATTGGGCGGGTCGCTACATGTACGCTGTGCATTTTCTTCGTGTTGAAGTGACATTGCTACGATCGCATCAATCTGCTTTATTAACAATCGAGAATTTCACTGTAAAACTCATAACATATTGAAGAAGTTGAAGGGGGGGGAGGAGGAGGCATCATCAAGAATTACCTCTTCTGTAGGAACAACACAAGGAGTTTCATTGTAAAGCTGTTCCTGAAGTTGGCGAGCCAATAACTCATCGGACTCCAACTGTGCACCTATGTTAGGATCAATCGAGGATACATTTCTGTAACCACTTGAACTAGGTCTAACTTCAGGGGAATAAATGTCATCAATGTCTATTACAGGAATATCATGATGATGAGTGGTATGATTCCTGCCAGCTGTTGTGTTTGAAGATGCAAGACATGAACCTCTAGGTTCATCAATAGAGCTGGTGCTGTCATCAAGATGATAAGAACTTGAGGTGTGTTTCCTCTTTCCTCTACCAATCCTTATTGTTTTATTCCCCAAACTTGCAGGCCATATTGTCGTTGCTCCATTAATCGAATTATTGCTGCCTCCTGCTGCAATGTCATGATCCTGATTCGATGGTCCAGGAGATCCAGATTCTCTTCCATGACTACTGGCCGCCCTACTCAATAATGACACAGGGAATTTACTTGTATGATTATGTGTTGTTCTCCAACCTTGCTCAGAACTTATACAAGTGCTATCATTATTTGCAACAGAAGAAGAATCTCCCGCAGATCTAGGACAAACCCTGCAATAGCAGAGGTGCAAGTAAAGATTCTAGATATGTAATTGATATATCTAAATAGTATAACAAATTAACCATGCATGTTTGTCTGTCCAACAACATAGAGTAAAGTATTCATTTCATTTTAATGGAAGGTATTTCGCTGAACAAAGTACATTTAACCATGACTTTCCTACTTTTAAAAAATCACTTGGATTTCAAAATACTCCATTCAGCTACATGCACTAAAACTTTACAAACTTCAATTCAACCAATGAAGTATTACACTACAACCTAGGGTTGACCCTGTTCCAGTGTTTTAAAAGAAAAACCCATTCACCAATATTTTGCACTTATATTAGTACATTATCCTAGTTATAACAACAACCAAGCCTTTTGTCCCAAACAAGTTGGGGTAGGCTAGTTTTAACATAAAATGAAATCCTACAAAAAAATTGAAATAAATTGATGACAACTATATGAACAAAGAGATGGGACATACCTAGTATTAGCCTCTCCAGTCTGCTCAGTACCCATGAAATCATGAATAACTTCTTTTCCTTTATTGTTACTACCTTCAGAACTCTTAATGTTGTTGACTTGATTTGTAGCCAGTGGGATTACAGTCTCCCAAGCTCTGGCTGTCCTCAACTTTTTAGCTGCCCTTGTTTCTGTATTGTTTACAGAGATCAATCTATCATTTACTGTGTTTCCTTGCTTTGTTATTGGTGGCGAATTATCAGTAAGATCAATCACATTTTCTTTCTTAAAAACATCAACCAGAGGATTTGGATGCTGTAAGACTCCACCTGTAGAGCACATTTCCCGGTTTTCATCAACTTTTACACTTCTATTGGCTATGTTTGAGGGAGAAATACAACCATTCCGGACCAGCTTTCTTTGACCCACATGCCTTTGAGGAACAACACATGGTGTACGGCTTGAAAATCCCATGGCACCCTTGTTAGTGATCGCTTCCCCTTTGTCCTGCCCAGGACTCGATCCTGAACAAACATCAGCACCCACTACTTCCTTCAGCCTATTAGAGGTGCCAGTTCTCATTCTACTACGTGGTTTTCCCACTGGGATAGTAGGAAGAACTGATCCCACACCAAGAATGTCCGCATTCCGATGGCTTGCATCTCGCTGACTAACTTCCCTTCCTCTGATTTGGAAATTATGGTCCCTTCCTTCAGTGCTCCTATAACTGATGTGATTTGAAATGCTGCTGCTCTGATCCAAACCAAGTTTTTCAGCCCCATTCCCATCCTCAACAAATGTTCCTGTAGTCCAATGTGATTTTCGTGAGGACGGATTTGCTTCAAGATCTGCTGCTGCTGGCAGCAACCGTGCCAATTCAGCTTGTCTGAAAAAATTGTCAGCATCTAAAGGTGCCGGCAGCACACTACTCGCATTCCCGATACTTGATTGACCCTGGATGGAAGTATTCCTGGTGTTAAATATAATTCTGCGACGGGGTGGTAACAGATTCCCGGCTGCATTTGTGATGCCTCTCCTAGAAGCTGGGCTTGATACAGGGCATGTTGACTGCTGTTTTTGGTCAGGAGTGTCAGGAACCTCAAAGATGTGATCAGAGTTCATGTCAACCGTATTATCGCACCGCAAGCAATTCCGGTTGCAGATAACTTTCCGCTTCCCCGTTACAGGTCAATCTACGATTCAAAATTTTCTCCAATGCTTCCTGCAACATGCAGAGAAAGATTACAAAAAGAGCATGCCTACCTTATTACAAGAAATTTTAAATCTACAGACAAATAGTTATTACATGTCAAGAAGATATGAGAAAAGGGAACTAATTCGATGGTTGTGGCACAGAGCTGATACCAGCAATGGTGCAGCAGTTGGTGGTGGTCACCGGGGGTAGGGAACGGGAAGAGTTAGAGGTGGGGGAGGAGGGCAGCATGGAGGCGTCAAGGCGCCAATGACAGTGCTGAAGCAGAAGGGAGGTGGCGGCAGGGAGACCGGCAGGTGGCACTGAAACCAGGGACAACACCGGTGGCCACCACCGTGCCACTGGGAGGGGCCTGTGGGTGGAGAGGCGCTGGTGGCCGTGATCTGGTGGGCAGGAATCAGGAAGGGAATGAACTAATGAAGTATAGGTGGAGAAGAGGGAATCAATACCGTTGGACTGCATCCAACAGTTCCATCATATCCACATCGGGTTTGCTAGGAACGGCATTCACAAGCAGCTCCCAAATATATCACAAACGAAAGAATAATAGAAGTAGGCAACAGATTGACCCAGATCATGTGAATACTTTCTCTAAAAAGCATGCTTTCGGAATAGTCAAGCCTAACCTAGTAAAATCACCAGTTTAAATGAAGAAAATAGCAATTGACAATGACCAGTGAGCAATTCAGGCATCTGGCAAATTCTCCCAATTTTGAAGTGTAAATAATTTCTGTTTGTTATGAACCCTGCCGCTTACTTGAGTAAATGAAGACATGTTGATTAGATATTTTATATTTATAAGGAAATCAGCCTAAGTTGTACTACTACTATCAGGGACTCTGATTGAATCAACTCAAAACATAACAAAACCAGCTTCAAGATTTGAGCAAATTGTATTAGGAGGGTACTGCATAGAAACACTACTCATAGAGATACTAGAGGTGCTCCTATGCAAGGTTTCAAATTTCGTTTTCTATAACTCGGAGGGGACCGAAATCCAAAATTTCGGTGAGACTTGAAAATTTCTAACGAAATCTGGACGAAATTCAAAAAGCAAAATTCAAATCCGATTTTTTTACCGAGATTTCCGAGATCTCGGTGAGATTTGCCGAAATCTCAGTGATTTTTAACAGAACGAAAATTGGTCCAAAACGCGTTAGAAAATTTTGAAATAATTTTTGGATGGTCCTAACGCATCATTAATGTTCCCACAAAATTTTCAGATGTTGATCAAGCCTGAGGAATTTTTAAAAATTGTGACAGTGCAAAATATTGTAAAATGGTCTCTCGCAGCTAGAAAAAAATGAGAAATTTTTTTAAAAAATCATGAAAGAATTTATGTACATTCACTTTCTGGCACAAACATGGTTGACATGGCGTCCGTTCAAGGACGCCTAAGCGACGCCTTAGCATCGTGGCGGTCCTGAGCGGACGCCACGGCGGACACCTTGCCGAGGTCGCGTATGGCGTCGCTGAGGCGTCCGTGGCGTCGCCTTAGCCTATGGCGCCCGCCATAGCTTTAACCCTAGCCGGCCAAGCCCAAAAGCACAGATCCAAGAGGGGGACCCGGTCAGCCGCCAGAGGAGTTGAGGAGAAGGGGACTCGGTCAGGCAGGCGCTCCGCCCGTGCGCCGCCGACGCCTTGCTCCAGCTCGAGCCGCCGATGCCGACCTCCAGGCGCAAGCGCGGCGACCTCCTAGGTTTGCTCCTCTGTTTTAACTGTCGATCTGCTTCTAGGTTTGCTCCTCTGTTGTCTGCTGATCTGCTCCTTTTATCTCTCCTCTGCTGGCTAGGTGGACATGGCAGACAAGTAGCACGCAACCACCGAAACCAACTCCTCTCGGGCAGATGCATATGACCCATTGACAGATCCAAAACGAAGGCCAAAAAGCAACGATCCGGGTTGGAAGTATGGGTATTGGGACGAGATTGGCAACCGGGATGTTGTGCGATGCTCTTTATGTCAAAGGAGGATAACAGGGGGGATTAAGAGATACAAGGAGCATCTTACGGGAGGATTTGGTGATGTGCAAAAATGTGTGAACACCACCACAGCCATCATGAAGGAGATGAGAGATGCTTTGTTGAAGAACAAGAGGGCTCGACCTATCTTTCTAGATGATGATCATGAGAACGAAGAAGTCAATGAATGTGGCAAGGAAAGCGAACCTTCTTCACAGTCCATTGCGCAACCAAGTTCGGGGACAGCAGCCAAGAGAAGGCAAAGTACTTTAGCGTTCAAGGTTCCGGCTCCAAAGAAGCCAATTAGTGCCATGCTTCGACTGACACCATGTGAGGTGGTAGAGCAAAGGCATTCCAAGGGACCTTCTCAAACAAGCATCCAGTCTTCTATGAGGACTAAGGAAGAAAGAGAAGCTGTTAATCTTGAGATAGCCAAGATGTTCTATGAGTGTGGCATTCCTTTTAATGTTGCACGCTCACGATAGTTTGAGATAGTTGTGGAGGCCATTGCGATGCAGTTCGGGTACAAGCCTCCTAGCTACCATGAGTTGCGTGAGCCATTGCTCGAGAAGGTTGTCAAGGAGGCCGAGCAACATGAGGGAGAAGCATGAGGAAGCTTGGAAGGTATATGGTTGCGACCTCATGTCGGATGGATGGACGGATAGGAGGGCGCCATTTGATCAACTTCCTTGTCAATAGTCAGGGGACTTTCTTCTTGGAGTCTGTTAATGCTTCTAGTGAGGTTCATGATGCACAAATGCTTGCCTACTTTACGGAGAAAGAAATTGAGAAAATTGGCAAAGAATATGTTGTTCAGGTGGTCACTGATAATGGTGCTAACTACAAGGCTGCAGGCAGGCTTCTAATGGAGAGGATCCCCACTATGTTTTCGACTCCTTGTGCTGTGCATTGCTTGGACCTTATGTTGGAAGACATAGGGAAGTTGAAGGAATTCAAGAAGCCTATTGCACAAGCCCGCCATCTCGCCAGATTCATCTATAGGCATTCAAGGCTTCTTAGTGCAATGAGGGAGAAGACAGACGGGATGGATATTGTGAGACCAGCAGCTACTAGGTTTGCTACCGCGTTTCTAACATTGTCAAGTTTGAACAAGCATAGAGAAGCATTGAAAAGCCTATTTGCAACCACGGATTGGACTTCAAGCAAGTTAGCCAAGACGGAGGCGGGAAAGAAGGCATATGATGTGGTGTTTGGCAAATCCTTTTGGCACCAAGTGGAGGATTCCATTAGAGCTTCACTACCACTACTTAAGGTGCTAAGGGTGGTTGATGGTGATGAGATGCCTGCCATGCCGGAGGTCCAATTCTTGATGTCTATTGCGAAACATAAGATCATGGCATCTTTCTCCACTGAAAACAAGAAGTTTTTACTCACTCGCATCTTGAGCATCATGGATGGGCGTTGGAACAACCAAATGGTCACCCCATTGTATGGTGCCGCCCTCTTCTTAAACCCCGGAAAGTTCTATGCTCTCCTAAAGAAGAGTAGTGAGAATGAAGATGCCATTGCGCAAATGAGGTGTGATTTGAATGAATGTCTTTCAAAGATGGTGGAAGATCCAATTCTTCTAGACAAGATTGATAGCCAAGTGATTCTCTACGAGAATCAAAGAGGAGTGTTTGCAAATAAAATGGCAATCCAACACGCGGAGACAAGGAATCCTAGTAAGTGTTTGTAAATTTCAGCATGCTTCTTTTTGTTTATAGCATGCTAACTTCAACTTGTTTATCATTTCTAGTTGATTGGTGGCGTGCATATGGTGGCAAATGCATAGAGCTTCATAGGTTTGCAAGGCGAATAGTTAGTCTATGTGCTTCGTCACCCGGTTGTGAGCGTAATTGGAGCACTTTTGAATTTGTAAGTTTAATAGAAAATTATATGAATCATTAGGTTTAACCTCTTATTTTTATTGGCCTCATGTATCTTGGATGTTTTCTAGATGCATACCAAGAAAAGAAACCGGTTGGAGCACAAAAGGTTAAATGATTTGGTCTATGTTTCATACAATAGCAAGATGATCTCTAGGTTTCAAAAGAGGCGTGAGGAGGTGACCAAAGGCTATGACCCATTGATTTTGGAGGAGTTTGATTGGGACAATGAATGGGTTACCGCATCGTCCAAACAGTCTAATGCAATTGCAGGTCATGATGGCCTTACATGGGATGATGTTGATGAAGCTATTGGTGCATCAGCCAATCTTCGAGGTCGCAATTTTCCTAGGAAAGCTCATTGTCGATCTATCTGCTACACGAGGAAGCGTAAGAGAGGGCACCAAGTAGAGGAAGAAGATTTAGAAGAGGGACATTCTGATCCAAGCACGGAAGGGGAAGATGAGATGGAGGTCGATGATGAGGGGGATGAGGAGATAGTGGTCGATGATGACGATGTTGATGACTATGGTGAAGATCCCACGGATCTTGAAGAGGGTGGAGAAGGAGGAGAAGATGACACCACTAATACCGATAACGATTTGATGGATGATTATTGATTATGCGGTTATGCCTAGATGAGAGAAGATTTGAGATGCAAAACTATGTTATTTTGTTAACTATGTTATGTCATTGTGGTCATGTGGCGCAAAACTACATTATTTTGTGAACTATGTTATGTATTATGACTTGGTGGTGTCAACTTGTCAACTATTTTAATGTCTTATTATGTTGCAATTTGGTTGTTTTTATTCGCCTTACTTATATGTCTAAAAAAACGCCTCGCCTCGCGTCTTAACCTTTTAAAAGGTAAAAAGGTCTTGACACGCCGCAAACGCCTTACCGCCGTGACAACCATGCCACACAAAAGGAATTGATTTGGGGCCTTCAAGGGTTTTCACGAAATCAAGTGCACATTTTTCACTTAATTAAAGTACTTTTAGTTCCAAATTCCAACCATATTGACGAATATATCTGAAGTATAACTTGATAACATAAATCATAGAATTATCATTTATTAGTTGAAACACAGCATGCACCTACTCTTCGTTGACAAAAGATGCATCACATGACATGCATATATACATAATTTCTGCTTGTATGTATATATATATATTGCAAAAATTTTACATGTATTCCTCATAAATGTCATTCTAATTCTCTACAAAAAAAAATATATATATATATTGGCCCCAAATCCGGCCAAAAAAAAAACATAGCAATCTCGGCCAAAAAACACAAAATCTCGCTGAGTTTTCCGAAGTTACTATAGCATTTTGAAGATTTTGATTTTTTTTTTCATTTATTCGGGATTTGGAATCTCGTCCGCGGCCGAGATATCGCAAAATTCCGCCGAGATTTTATTCCTTGCTTCTATGCATCACTACTCTTAACGTATAACTCCCTCTGGAATCCAAATATAGCATCTGTACTTCACATTTTCACCCATCCCAGAATTAGCAGCAGATATACAAAAAAGGGTGTTGTAAGTTGTAACATCAAATCCTTAAATCTTAAACTGCGCCCCAACTCTTATCTCGTCTGATCGAAAAACCGAAACTTTCCTAATAAACCACCCGTACTTGTAGTTACGCAACCTGAAACACATGGAATCAACCTAATAATAAACCCTAAGAATCACCAGGACGGGGAGATGGTCATGCCTTTCGAAATCTAACCAAGAAATCAAGAACTAGTAGAGAACCCCCAAAAAAATTACCCGTTTTCCCAATCTGACTGTTAAGTATGCGGTTCCAAATCGCCTCAGTGCCCTCAGAGTTGCGGGATTGGATCGGGAATCCCCAAATCAGACGAATCTAGCGCAAGAACGAGCCCACAGCAACTCTCCTAAACAGATCGCGGAAAGTAACCCCATCATCATGGCCTACCTTGGCGCAGCCCAACTCGAATAGGACTCCGGATCAGGGAGGGAGGCGGTGCTCCCAATCGCCCCGTGCATCCCTCGCCTCGCTCTCTCGGATTTTTACCTCTCCCCTTTTTCTTTTTTTCTTCTGGCTGTTTCTTTTTTTTTGGTTCGAGTTTGAAATTATCTCTGCCCCCTGTACCTCTCGTCTGCTTCCGAATTTACCCCTTCTCGCTAGTCACTGCCGCTTGTTGGAATCGGTGGGCTCTGGTGAATCCGTTTGCGACACGCGGTGGTTTCGATGGAAGGTACACCGTGAGGATAGATGGGCCGGCGCGATGAGAGCCCAGAAAGGTATTTCGGCCGTGGCCCAGCATCCTTCGGTACAGACGACTTTTTTCTTTTTGAATTTTCTTTTTTTGCATTAACGCTCTTGTTTCTCTCTCTCTTAAGATTGCTTCTGCTCACCACTTTTTGTAAGTTGCATAAATATTAAAGCGTGAATAAAAAATAAATTGTGATTATTTATCCTTCACTTACTTCAAGATTTGTATAAATTGTATTCAAAGGTGATAAATAGTGATACTTAGGTGTGTTTGGATGGGTGAATGATGAGGAACCTATACGTGATGGTTCATGATAGAACTTGATACTTGCATTTGATTGAGTGTATAGAACCAACTCGTACGGGGCAGTGGTACGGATTTCAAAAATATTCTTCAAATATGATGTACCATCCTGTACCACTAAATTGGCTAAACCATCCAGTACCATCTCGTACCACTAGTGACAAATGTTATCATACCAACCTCATCCTCCAACCAAACATCATCTCGTACCATCCCGTACCATTCCATCCAAGTAACCAAATAAAATCTTGTATCATTCTATTTAAACAATCAAACACCCTCCATGTACCATCTCAATTAGGATCATCCATCCACCCTGTACCACGGAGGAAAGGGGTAAATACACGACGACCTCGCTGAGGGCTTGTACACATTACCCACTGGATTACATTCATGTGTGCACAAACATGAACCCATTGAAGTACATTCATGTGTGCACAAACAAGAACAACTCGAGAACTTGTACTAGCTTCTTGGATGAAAGTATGAAACCGAACCAAAAGCACATTATAAGTGCTTCTTGGTATGAAGCAATTAGCATAACCAAAACTCGTGCAACTTCAGGCCGAGACTAGCGGGGAACAATGCACAAATTTACCGTCATGAATAGATGGGCGATAACCAACCAACTTTCTCGCAATTATTTGCAATGTACCGATGCAAACATGCCAAATTTCTGGCACTTCTGTATCCGGCACAGGCAGGGGACATACATCCCCTCTTCAATGTACATAAATTCAATTGGATTCACACTCTACGAGACATTCTTGCTACACAAAGTGGAACAACGCGTATTGGTAGCGCAGTGCTTAGAAGGGGAAAATTATCGCAACCACACTTCAAACCCATTTAACTCTTAAATCTTTCAATGCTAGAGTAAGCAGCAGCAACTCATGCAGAGGATTTCTTCAGAGCTCTATCCAGCCTGACATTGAAGGGAGTCGAGTGCCAGTTCACCCTTCTGTCCTGCAACAAATCATTGAAGGATAAGTACACCATCCAAAAGTCTCAAAAAATGCATGACTCGCGTGTTTAGTGTACCTCCCGGTATTTGCTTGTTGAATTGGGGATTCCATTGGTTCCTGAATCAGACCTAGAAGAACAGTACCCATTGTCCTGTTTTGTGCAACTCCAGTAGCTTCCCACTGTACCCAAGATCGGTGCCTCTTCACCATTATGGCTTGGAGACCTTCGTGGAGATGATGTAGCTGATGATTGCTTAAGATCATCAACCGTCAAAGCACCCAGGACAGGCCTTTCCTCTCGGCTTATTGAGGACATGGAACAGGGGGATTTACTTTGCGCCTTGTCCACTGTCGAGTTATCTGAAGAAACCAACCAAGTCGAGAGGCTTGCATCCACAGAAACTTCCCTCTGGATAGAGTTGTCAGGGCTTATATTTTTCTGTGTTGCAAGCTTAGAACCTGGGCTTGCACCTGCGTCTGGCACTGAGTTTACATTCTCCTTGTCCATTTTCTTAACTGGTGCAGCTTGGGCCTTGACTTCCTTCCATTGTGACATATTATGAACTGGGTTCAACACAGGACGAAGAAACTGGCTTCTATCACGGCAATTGTTACCCTGAATTAGAGGGCTCTCTTCCTCAACGGAGGTACCACTGCTCTTGGGTGCAGGGCTGCTGACTTCTTGATCATTTGGCTGATCCTTAGACATTGGCAGTGAGAATAGAGACTCATGAGACTCCTGATTGTTCTCTTCCATGCTCATTTCCTCCTCATCCACTAAATCAATCTTACAATCCACAAAATCCTCCTCCTCTTCATCACTACCATCTCCATAGTCGTCATTTTCGCCATACTCATCATCATCGTCATCGCTGTCTGTGCAATTCTGGTAACGATGATTCTCTGGGAGCATGACAGTCTTCTGCATGTGTTTTTGATCTTCATCAACCATCTTCTTGACAGGCTCCGGTGGCTCTTCCTCTTGGTCGGGCAGTGTTGTGTTCTCATATGTCGTTACATTCATGTCGAACGTTACTTTCTTCTTGCCACTGCCGCGGCTCTCCTGTTCACTCACCTCCCTACACATCATGAAATATGGCATTTTAATAGGCACATAAACTGCATCATAATTCAAACAGAAAGGATACACACTTCATTCATCTACCTGAGCTCCGGATCAGGAGTAGAAACAACAGCTGCCACCACAGGTGAACATTTCACCGGGGAGAGTGGTGGTGTAACTTGCTTCTCCGACGGCAAAGAGCGTGCAGGAGATGTCTTCTGCTTACTCAACTGCCTGCAAAACAAACCAATAGTAAGAAACACGACAGCAAACACAAGTTAAGTTACAGCGAAAATCTGGAAGCACACACATATGGAATTAGCATCTGTAGGCCGCAAGTGGCTGACAACACGGGCAGCAGCGAGCGTAAGGGCGTAAGGCTTACATCCATGAGCGAGCAGCCAAGCACTGTGGCGCTTCTCAGCGGCATTTCAGCAAACACCCGAGCTGCAATTCTCTCCTTACCAGTCATTCTCGCGCACGAGCGAGTGAACACACACACATTACATTCCAGCACACAAGCAAACATGCACAGACGCGCAAAGACGACGCAATGGAGGATACACGCACCTCAGCTCCATGTCTGGGCCTGCACCAGCGACCTCCACCGGCGGCGGCGGCGGCGTCAAAGCCTTCACCTCGGGCAACGGCGGCGACGCCTCCTCCGCCCCCACCACATCCACCGCCACCGTCGCCTTGCCGTTGCCGACCAGACTAACCTGCGCGACGAATCAAAACCCGTCAGGAACCCACCGCAATCAGAACGCCCTAGCACCGGGCCGGACACCCAAAATCAGGAATCTCACATGATCCGGAGACTGCCTCCGCGACTTCCGGCGCCGGTGCCGGCGGTCGCCGCCGCCGAAGCAGTCGAGTAAGCAACCCATGGAGGCGGAGATGCGCGGGGGAGTGGGCAGAACCGCAGAACCGCAGAAGGGCTTCGATGTTAACTTTTTTGGGGGATTTTTGGGGGTTTATTTTAGCGTCGTTGGTTTTTGTTTTTCTTCAGATTCGCGAGGAATCTGACCGTTGGCCAGGCCGCGGCGCGGGTGGTGGCCGCACTGATGAGTGATGACTGGGGTCTGATCGTTTGAACTATCGCTTGGTGGGACCCGATGTGAGTGGCTGCTTATTCAGAGTTTCAAACGGCCAATGTTTAATGTGATAAGGGCATCTACAGTGGTATAGACGGTGGTATACATAGTATCATAATGTAAATATCTGAGGCGATCTTAAAGATAACTTATCTGATAGGTATGCATATATATGCTGTAATGCTCTCTCATATAATTAATAGTATGCATCTGATGGTATCGCACTTTATAAAGTCTATAAAGTATCTGTTAAATAGTAGACAGCATATTTCTCTCTCTTTCCTCTCTCTCCTCCACATCATCCAAAATCTGATGTGGCGTACCCTTATAGACAGCTGATATGTACCATTGTACATGCCCTAATGTTCGGGTCTGAACCAAATCATTAAGTTTGTTGGAGTGTGGAGATTGGGCTCTAGCGGTTTAGCGTTGCGATTATCAACTCTCTCTCTTTTTTTTTTTGAAAAATAGATTATGAGCTTCATAAGCTGAAGTTATGCTAAACAGGCTAGGTGTTTTTTAGTTATATTATGGTCTAAAAAACGCATGTTTTCTCATATATAATAATGCATGTTTTCTCCCATAGATCGTACTTCAAAATAATATTCATGATAGCCAATCCAGTCTCACGAGAACCACGGGGGTAGAGGCTACGTTAGCCTTGTTTCCGGTTCCATTTTTATTCCACATGATATTAGGAAAGGGGGAAAAAAGGTAGCATTTTCACTCCTACTTTCATTCAAAATGATAGTGGCAAAATAAGTCTTACAGAACACACGACACAGACATTGGAGGAAAAGGTCTAAAAAAAAATAAGTACTCCAGAATTATGTGTGCTATTGCACTGATGATCTTAATCAACAACTGATTATCAAGGTTGAAAATGACTTTGGGACCTGCAAAATAATGACAATAGAACTACATAAATCCCAGCTAGTGCTAAACTAGCATGTACCCACTTTGTCGACTGCAGCTTGCCGTTCGAATTCCAGGTTTGCCAACCCCCTTTCCAAAAGGTATCAAAATAGCAAGCAATGGATTATATATCAAACAGTAGCGGTCTTTTTGTCAGGCTGAAACTTTCAGCCTCCTGAGCCTTAGAGGATTTGAGGGTGTTGCCATCTTTCGTCTGAGTTCACATTGAGTAACCTAGGCCCTGTGGAGCTGAAGCTATAGACATATTAAGAGTATTTAAATGGATCATTTTGTTTACATTTTAAAATAAAAAGAAAAACTTAATTCATTTTATTTTAACCTATAAGTTTCAGATCTAAAGTGGAGCTGAGATCTAGAGCTCTGCTAAACAGGACCCTAGCTAGTGAGATTTTTGCTTGATGGATGGGAATGCACATCCATCCAACTTTTTGAAAAGACGGTCATCTCTGGATTTCCAAAGGACCCAAAGAAGGCAAAATATGTATTCAAGATGCTAAATAATAAGCATTTTGAGTACATGGGCAATGTACTTGCACTTGAATTGTCGACCGTGTGTCTTCAGCCCAAAGCAGGACCACAGGAGTTAGAACTGAAAACAAACAGCTCAAGAATAAGACATTCTAAAAATAAATCCTCCTCATTCTCAGGCTGTCCAGATCAGGTATCCCGTAGTAATGATTATGAACCCTATTAGCTACAATATGAACCTGGTAGCCATGGATACTCACACTTCCTCTTATGGTATCCTACTTCTAAGATTTATACAATATTAGCTATAAAAAATTATTGTTCTGCTATAACTTGACCAGGTTTGGTAACATGAACCACATATACCTTCTACAAATGAACTTCATTAATCAAGCGCTCGATATTTTGATTAGTTAGTATGTCAAGATTCGGGTAATTATCTCAGTGTAACGGCAGTGATTACTGTCGTTTGCTGGGCTAATTGCACGGGTCGCCTGTTATGGGTCGACAGAGCCTATGAACGATAACAAAGATCTTGTAAGCGGCGTGAAGCACGAAGTGGCAATCGTAGCACACCTGGTCCAAGGTTGCTTGGAGAATAATAAATCAAGGATTAAGTCAGATTAGTTACTATAGATAAGATTAGTTACTATAGATAAGATTAGTTACCATAGATTAGAATATTGTTTTCTTAGGCTCCAAATTAGACATCCTATAAAAGGGATGACATGTATCACTTTAGGGGAAGCAATGAGTAAACCAAGTTTCTAGTAGATCAGGCGCTGCCATCGATAACTGGCCGGTGGCTCACGACCAAGGCGCTAGCCGACAACAGCTCGTTTCGTCCGCGTCAAGGGCCCTATCTCATCCTCGTTGCGTGCGCGGACCGTGCGCGTAACAATTGGTATCAGAGCCCGACGATCCTCCTACCACAGTGACCATCGAAGATCGCATCTCCAACCTCCGCGCCTCTCCGATCGAAGGTCCAACGCTTCATCTACCAGTTATCGAAGGTCCAACGCTTCACCTAGTGCGAATCTTCCAAACTTCAACCTTGAGGACAAGGTTGATTTGCAAGGGGGGGATAATGTTATGGGTCGACAGAGCCTATGAGCGATACAGCAGATCTTGTGGCGCGTGAAACGACTGCAGTAGATGCTGTAGCACCAGATCAAGGTTGCTTGGAGAATAAGAAATCAAGGATTAAGTCAGATTAGTTACTATAGATAAGATTAGTTACTATAGATAAGATTAGTTACCATAGATTAGAAATATTGTTTTCTTAGGCTCCAAGTTAGACATCCTATAAAAGGGATGACATGTATCACTTTAGGGGAAGCAATGAGTAAACCAAGTTTCTAGTAGATCAGGCGCTGCCATCGATAACTGGCCGGTGGCTCAAATGCAGCCAAGGCGCTAACCGACAAAACTCGTTTGTCGCGTCAAGGGCCCTATCTCATCCTCGAAGGAAAAACAGTTGACAGAACAAACTGAAAATGCAAGCATAAGCTGGCGCCTTTTTTCATTAAAAGTTTCTTGAGCAAACTCATGTAGCACCTCATGACACATAAGACTATAAGAGAACTAATTAAAGGCTTACACAAAAGCAAAAAGATAAGAAAATAAGCACATACTCCCTCCGTCCCACAAAGAGTGCATTTCTAGGTTTTTTAAGACAGATTAGTGTGCAAGGTAAATAACTAATGTGACCCTCATTACTCCATACACAAGCATGTTGGTGCTTCGGTTTCCATAGACACTTAAATGAGCATGTGTTATGGGTCGACAGAGCCTATGAACAGTACCATGGTATTGTAAGCGTGAAACGACTGCAGTAGATGCTTGTAGCACACGGTCAAGGTTGCTTGGAGAATAAGAAATCAATGATTAAGTCAGATTAGTTACTATAGATAAGATTAGTTACCATAGATTAGAATATTGTTTTCTTAGGCTCCAAGTTAGACATCCTATAAAAGGGATGACATGTATCACTTTATGGAGAAAGGAATGAGTAAACCAAGTTTCTAGTAGATCAGCGCCATCGATAATCGGCCAGGTGGCTCCGTGCGACCAAGGCGCTAGCTTCGACAACAGCTCGTTTCGTCCGCGTCAAGGGCTCTATCTCATCCTCGTTGCGTGCGCGGACCGTGCGCGTAACAATTGGTATCAGAGCCCGACGATCCTCCTACCACAGTGACCATCGAAGATCGCATCTCCAACCTCCGCGCCTCTTCGATCGAAGGTCCAACGCTTCATCTACCAGTTATCGAAGGTCCAACGCTTCACCTCGTGCGAATCTTCCAAACTTCAACCTTGAGGACAAGGTTGATTTGCAAGGGGGGGATAATGTTATGGGTCGACAGAGCCTATGAGCGATACCATGGTCTTGTAGCGCGTGAAACGATACCGTAGATGCTTGTAGCACCTGATCCAAGGTTGCTTGGAGAATAAGAAATCAAGGATTAAGTCAGATTAGTTACTATAGATAAGATTAGTTACCATAGATTAGAATATTGTTTTCTTATGCTCCAAGTTAGACATCCTATAAAAGGGATGACATGTATCACTTTATGGAGAAAGGAATGAGTAAACCAAGTTTCTAGTAGATCAGGCGCTGCCATCGATAACTGGCCGGTGGCTCCGTACAGCCAAGGCGCTAGCTTCGACAACAGCTCGTTTCGTCCGCGTCAAGGGCTCTATCTCATCCTCGTTGCGTGCGCGGACCGTGCGCGTAACATCGCCACAGTAAGTCACCCAGTTGCGTTGCAACAGCTAAGTTAGCCAGTTGCATTGTAATAGTTAAGCTATCCAGTTGTATGCATGTAATGTATGAATTGTTAACTTCCTTGCAGTATTAAGGTTAACTATAAAATTTTCAAATCATATATCAGTTATCTTCAGAGGCAAAAAGAAGAAAAAAAAATTATGCGCATGGGCAGGAAGTGAAGTAAGCAATTCGTGCTGAAATAGCTACGGAACCCTTCGCATTAGAACTCCAGGCAATCCAAGAACTCTACTAATCCTTATATTTCCTCCACCTCTTGTGGTTCCTCTAAATTTGAGCAGTATGTTTTTTCAATCTTAACATAATGGCCAACGAAAAATTACTTCTTGCCCACTTTCACAACCATTTGCGTTTTTTTTTTTTTTTGAAAAAAAACTCCACAACTATTTATTTTAAGCTCGGTACTAAAATTCACTAAAAAAATGTTTGGCTTCCTCCAGCGACCTATGAAAAGAGTAGAGGTGGGCGTCGTGCCGTGCCGTGCCGGCCCGGCCCGGGCCCATCGTGCTTCGGGCCGAAACCGTGCTGTGCCACGACGGCCCATCGTGCCCACCGTGCCGGCCCGACTCACTTTTGACGAGCCCAAGCCCGGCCCATTTGCGCTTCGTGCCGTGCCGGCCCAAGCACGACCCATTTTTACTATTGTGACGAACAAAGAAATAAAACAAATCACTACTACTAAACTACCTATTTTAATTACAAAAGACACTAATCACATCAACAAAATGTCAAACATAAATGCAATGCTTGAAGATGCCCTGAATCAACAATATCTGCCAACTTTTAAGCCTTAATCCGTAATTTCGTGCCCGTTAAATGCCGTCTTAAGACGGCCCGAACAAGCTGTCGTCTTGCCGTCTTGCCGTCGTGCACAGTTCGGGCGGCACGGCCCGTGCTCTGATTGCGTGCGGTCGGCCGACCGAAAGCCGTCTTGCCGTGCTTTGCACCGTGCCATACCATCGTGCTTCGGGCCGGCCCAAAAAAGCCCGGCCCAATGCCCACCTCTAGAAAAGAGTATCTAACGATGGCATAACAGCCGCATAGTTTCAAATGATCAGTATAAGAGATCCATAGCAAGATACTACTAGTAGTAGCTACAAAATTTGCAGAAATCTCCCGCACGAGCTTAAATATTCCCCAGTGCTCTAACCTCTCCCAGCTACCTCACAGTCACAGGTCCCTGAAATCACCTTAACCGGCGTCGTTCTAATCAACGAGTTCATCTAGATCTAGGCCAACAATGTTAGGCAAAGAAATCACCGAGTGGGAGTGGCGTACCAGAATGCGGTGGAATAACTACATAGGGCTAGTCAAGCTTGGAACCTGCAAATAAGGCAGGCGAGAGAGGAGACTAGCGAGGTAAGGTGAGAGTGAGGAGGCGGGATTGGTGAACCTGCTGCCGGTCGCTCCAGCTTCCGAAGATGGCCGGCGATGATTCAGCCTAATCCAGCTCTCGGGCGTTGGAGCATGACGAAGAAAGGAGGGTGGCAACATGCGGCGGAGTCGACGAGGTGGAGGCCGATCGGTGGACCGTGGCGGACCTGGCCCTGGCGGCGCTGCTAGTAGTGGCCGCATTAGCCTCGGCGGGTGCCGGACCGGCGACCGGCGACCGGCGTTGGGTTGGGCGGGTGTGGGGAACGAAACGAAACCATAGGTTGCTGTGCAATTGATCATTTGTCTAGAAATTCATCTGTAATTGATTATTTGCCTAGTGAGACATGTGGTCTTAGGACTCACATGTTAATGAGATATTATGCAAAAAAATGATCAATTATACATGAACTTCGGAGCAAATCATCAATTATTCCCAGGTTGATGCGGGTGTGGAACCGTCGGATCCGGCGCGCGTTGGCCGTCAGATCAAAATATAAAGCACTCGTTCGTTGATGTTTGGTCCTGAGGAACAGAAAAAACTAATACCCATACATGAAAACATCATGAAAGGTGCTTCTATGCTCTTCCTTTTAAAAGTTGCACAACTATTAAAGCATGAATGAAGGGTAGATGATGATTACTTACCCCTTCGCTTGCTTCAAGATTTGTGCAACTTGTACTAGAAGGAAGAGCATAGAAGCACCTCTCCTTAATGCCCATTCTCGGGTTAGAAAAAGTACAGTTAGCATGTATGACCATGCCTGTAGAACTTCTAGATCCTCCAAAACTAAAAGCAAAATTCACTCTAGTTCGTAGCATGTACCACTGTACTTCCTAACGCCCAACGCTTATACCAAATTTGAATACCCATGCTCGGGGGTGGAAAAGTACAGGTAGCATGCATGTTATGGCATGCGCATTAAATCTTTTGTTCATCCTCCCAAAAACCGAGTGAGATTCAGTCTAGTTTGTGGTGCTTGTGCTCCTTGCTGTGTGGCGTGGCGAGTTTGGGCACGCCGAAGCACTGGCACTGCCGCCTGAACCGGTCCAGACCTTTCACCCTGATCCGCAGCCGCAGCCGCTTGATCTTGTCCACGACGGCTTTGAAACCCTTCTTCAGTTTCTTGGCCTTCGCAAAGTTGATCAATCTTCTCTTGCTCTTCTTCCTCACTGCGATACAAAAGCTTGGTGAGTTCGTCATTGTTAGTTTCGTATCAGCGCTTCTCTCTCTCTCTCTCTCTCTCTCTGTGTGTGTGTGTGTGTGTGTCTGCAAACACGTTGATGGCATTACTGAGATCATGGTGTCAGAATGTGGATGTTCTTACTTACTAGCATGCTAGGTGTACTATTCCATCATTCTCCCTGTCGCTTTTCACAGGATTTCATGTGATCACTACATGTATGCATGCTCAAGATAAATAGGTGGTTGTCCTTCCTATTCATGCCTTACAATGGCTGAAAGATAGTAACCTGCGTCTGCATATCCGTTTGCATGGTCCTAGCAGCAGCAATTATGCTACCCTTTGTCATGAGCATCTGGGACTTGGGCATCACTGCAGGGTGTTTGATAAATGAATTTTGCGTACCTGCACTTGATTGGCATTTGTTTGGACGTTGTTTAATTGTGAGCAACATATATGGATTCGCTTTTTCTGATCCGGATATCATTTGCCAAAAGCGGTTTGCTGACTGGATCAGCTTAATTCAACCGTGCAACTACTCACAACTAACATTCTCCTTTTCATAAACAACTAGCGAGGTGGTGCATTATTCTTAAAGCATGTTTAAATAACTTGGTAATGCATATGTGATTTTCTTTTTTGAAAATAGATCGGTGCAGAACTCAATTCATGATATTTTGATATTGAATACTATAGAAAATAATATATTCACTGTGTTTCCTAATACTTATCACATGTAACTGAAACTTCACCAAATACTTGCATAGCAAAACAGTAAACGTAGTATAACACATAATGTTTTTCATTTATATCATCATGTCCTAATTTCATTATTGCCAAATGATTGCCTCTTTCTTTCAGTACTTCTTTTAATGCACATCACATTGATTGTGCCGATATAGCCGAGTGAACAATTGTTGATGTATCACTCTCTTAATCTCTTCATTCCGTGGAGATCCACCAAATAAAGAACCAGAATGTTTTCTTTCCTTCTTTTTCGAGAATTTCTAGTATATTCTATGTTTTCTTAGCTACGGTAAAAAAAAAACTTATCAACTTTTATTATATGATAGTTAATAACCTATATATACACACATACACAAATCAAATTCCTTACCTTATTTTATTGTTTTTCTCATATTAGCATATTCCTGGAATTTTATTTCTGAATAAAACAAAAAAATTATATTTTTCACTTAATATGGAATTCAAAAAACAATCCCTAACTTTCATTTATTTTTATTCTTCTCTTATTTTTGTTGTTATTTCGAATTTCAGGTTTTGATTTAGAGTTTTTATGGAAATCAAATTGCTATTTTCCTTTTTTATGTATTATTCTGGATTTATGTTGATTTTCATTGTTATTTTTTATTTAATTTTGTATACCAGTTTTATGTTAGAATTTGTATACAAATACAACTACTTAGTTTTATCTAATTTATTTTTTAAAATTTTTGTTATGCACAGGTTTTAATTCAGAGTTTGTATGAAAGTAAATGCTTGCTTCCTTTAAGTTTTTTATTCCAAATTACTATTATTTTTTATTGTACCTGGTACAGACTCTTTCTTCTAATCTAAACCATTGATTTTATTATTTAATTTTGAATATTAGTTTTATGTTAGAATTGATATACAAATCTAGCTACTAATTTTTATTCTTAATTTTAGCTATGTACAGGTTTTAATTTATATGTTTCTCTTAATACGGAATTAAAAATCCCTAATTTCCTTTTATTTTTTACTTAGAGTTAATTTCATTTTGTTTATGATTCTTAATTTATGTTACTTTTCATTATTATGATTTTATTTTATTTCTTATATCAGTTTTATGTTAGAATTTATAGACATATCCAACTACTAAGTTTCATCTAATTTTTGTTTCGAGTTTCAGCTATGTACATGTTTTAATTTAGAGTCATATGAAAATTAAATGGTCAATTTCCTTTTATTTTATTATTCTAAATTTATGTTATTTGTTATTGTATTTGTTGTGGACTCTTTCTTCTAATCTAAACCATTGATTTTGTTGTTATTTTTTATTTAATTTTGAATATTTGTTTTAGGTTATAATTGATATATAAATCCAACTGCTAGTTTTTATCTAATTCTAATTCTGAATTTTAGCTATGTATGAATTTTAATTTGGAGTTCGTATGAAAATGAAATGACTACTTTATTTTTTATTCCAAATTTCTATTGTTTTTTCGTTGTACATGGCATAAACTATTTCCTTTAATCTAAGCTATTATAATCCGGGTCCACTAGATAGATGGTTGGTTGTTTTTTTAAAATATTAGCATTCAATGGCTACCGATGTAGTTAGGGTCCACCATATTAAGGCTAGATGTTTTGCTTTTTTGTGTGGATTTTAGCATATTTCTCTTATTTTGTTAGCAACTATATGTGAGCTTTTAATATATAATAGATTAGTAGGTGATCCACATGCGCTAGGTTGCGGTATCTAAGGCTTTTTAAAAAAGAAAAAAGAAAAGAAAGCGGGAGGCTGCGATTCTGTTTTAGTAGAGAGCGGAAAACTGTAGTATCAAAGTAAAATCGCGCACTCATGCAGTCATGCTAAGTGTGTGTACCTTGTAATTTCCTCTTGTCATCGTTTCCTCTTAACCTTGCATTTTGGATCACCTGCAGCTCGATGAAAAATGACACTGTCAGTACAAACTTGGTTCCAGTTATTCTTTTGGAACTATGGTACGTACATTTTACCGACTAATTTACAGGACCAAGCCTTAACTCCCGAATGATGCTGTGCAATATGCCTATTCTGAAGATTTCAGGCCTCGTACCTCTGTCAGGGTATCCAGCCGCTTTCTCATCCTGCTCTGGATGTAACTCCGGGTGCACTGCGCAGGTCGACTTTTACCGTCGGTAAAAATGGTTTCCTAAGAGCATGCACCAACACACAATCGACGCTGGGACCAACCTTGATGTGGTACTTGACGTAGGACTGGAAGTTGAGCAGAATCCACGCGGTTTTTGCCGCCTTTCTCCCCCTGACGTGGCGCGAGAAAATATCTGCAAATTGAAGCATCCGTCACGTCAAGTCCACTTCTGAACGCGCGGCGGCAGCCGACGTTGCACGGGGGCCGCGCGGCCTCGCTCGCGGTCGGAAACGATGCGCCGCGGCGCCGGACGGGCGCGAAAGCCGATGGAAATCGTCGGCGCACGGGCACGGCAGGCGCGCCGCGGCGCAACAGGATCGATGGGGGATCACCGGAAGGGGCGCGCGTACGTACCAAACGACACGAATCCGCCGTTGGTGGTGAGGTGCTGCACGTACTCCCCTCGCAGCTCCGGGGGCGGGATCGGCGACCAGCTGCACTTGGGCGCTCTCGAGAACGAGTTCCCGGTGTCCTGTAGCTCCTGCCGTCACCTCACTCGCTTCAGGCCTCAGAGTACGCGAGAAGCAGCAAAAACTCAAAACTAGACTGCGCTGCACGCACGCAGATAATCAGGAACCCACCTGGAAGAACGAGGTGGCGATAGCCAGGTCCGTGTCGTCTCTGAAACGCATGGGGAATACGGCGTTTATCTTTCCCGGCTGCAGGCTAAGAGTCGCATCAGTAGCGAACCAAACTACGCTTTCATTGCTTACTCTCTCTCTCTCTCTCTCTCTCTCTCACTCATGAAGCTTTGTCTCCGTGGGGACCTGAGCAAGTGAAGAGCCGAGCAAGAACGTACCATTCTGCTGACGAAGAAAGGATCCTTTTGGTTGTACACGAGCTTCATCGTGCCGGATGAGCCGAGGCTCCCTAACACGTCCTTCAGCTGCGAGCTAAGGATGACGGATTGCAGCAACGATATCTGGTTAATAGCCTTGACGCGATCTATGCAAAGCAACTGTTGTTAGATGGAATCTGTATCTGTCGACTATTATATTGACAGTCCCAGATCAGTTTCACGGAAGAACTGAAAGAAGGTGAGAATGGTCGTACCTTTTGGTCGGGTAAGGCCAGAGAAGTTCAGCTTCAGTGTTAAGGCATATTCTTCTTTAGGTGGCTCGATAATCTCTGCAAATTTGTGATACGTTCTCCTTGCCTCCTGTAATGTGGACTCAGACAGGCCGCTCGAGGGTGAAGCCTCATCAGAAAGAGATGGTGTCGAAATCGACAAGTAGATGTTCTCAGAATCTGACGTTGAAGCCTGCACGATCATGCAGATTGTGAGTGCTAAGAACACAAATACAATGCTGCTGTAGGCTTTGTTTGGTATAAGATATATGACAGTTTTCCATGTGCTCTATATTTGTTTCAAGCTGCTGCATCAAAGGTGCTCCAAAATGTGATTACCTGCACATGGTATCGAATTGATCCAAACTCAAAGAATGTGTGATCAACTGGCATTCGTCTTTCAGAACTGCAAATATCGAAACATAAATACAGTTTATGACCGAGGATATTGTGTCAATGAATGCAGGCGCTGCACAACTCAAGCACTGAGGTGCACCAAATTCATGGAAAACCCCCGCTTAGAACATAAGAAATCAAATGGCATCAACTACTTTTACTAATCAGTATACACTATCCTCGTGTCCAGAAAGAACTGACAGTAAACCATCGCTCAAATAAACTCTGTTTTCACAGGCAAAATGAAAAAGAAAAGATTAACCAACAGCAACGCACCTCTGCAATCTCGTCAGGATTTCTACCAGCACTTGCGATCCGCTGTTGAAGAACGCCATGGCGCTAGCACTGTTACTGCTGAGGAACCATGGGTGGCTCCTTATAAAGGGCCTGGTGGGAAATGATAAAGGAAGTACAGGTGCTGCTTTGACATGAGAATCTGGTGGGGGGGAAACAACTTCATGGGACACCATTACACCAACAAAGGACACTGGTGACTGCCCGACTGGTGAGACTTGAGAGCTTGAAGGGGACCTCTTCTGTTGCTGGTAAACTGCTCCTGAAGCAACCTAGTGATCTCAGCCATTCCCATTGCTTTGTTTCCAATGCACTCCACAATCATGTCATGCTTTTCCCCATTGCTGTAGCTGTGAATGATTTAACTCCATAGATAAATATGGAAAAGTCTTGAACAGCACCAAAGCATTCGATCTAAAACAAACAGTCCAGATTAAAATCCGTCTAGTAATTATTTTTTAACCCAGAACTCCAGCTGATTTCAGAGTAAACCTAGCCACAAGTGTCATCTTTCATCTTTTTGGCAAAAGAAAAATTAGACCAGCTGCACCTATCGGTACTCGGTAGGTGAAACAGATGAATATGACCACCGACAGTAAAATGGAAATAGACGCACAAAGATTATTCGGATTTAATGTGCACTCGTGTTACAACATCTGGAAGATTGTTTAGATCAAGAACATGTCAAACACATCCTAACTCCTAACCTAGGTACAGTGTCACATGGTCAGTTGAACTGTGCCGGATGCAATAGAATCCAAAAGCCATGTATGAGGAATAGCCCTGCAGCCAATTGTTGCTGCCAGCTCTTCAGCCTCAGCCATTCTCTTCTTGATAACCTCATTAAGGGTGTCCGGATCACTTCCTTGCGGCGGTTCCATGCTGCAAACAATCAAGGATGTGCTAGAGAGATCAGCCTTGTCCAAGATTGATCCCCCTGCCGCGGTAATCAAATCTTCAAGGTGAACCTTGTATGTTGGCATGAAATGGCCACTGAAGTAGAAGGTCAACCCTGCAAACAGACTTGGTGCCTGGAGAACAAGAAATGTATGCAATCAATATTCCATGAAGATTGAAGTTGTAGTTTGGCGGATTTTCTCAGAGAATTTATATACAAACCTTGTGCATAGCTCGTAGTCTTCCCGTGCGAGGGCCATCGAAGGAGCCATGAACATCAGAACTGATCTCATAGGGCTCTTCTGGGACTGGTCCTCTAGCCTCCATACAAGCTTTCAGCCCTATATCACAAGAATCTGTATCAGAACTTCCTTGCAGAAGAGGGAAATTTACACTAGAGCAACCAAAGTAGATGCAGGCACAATGCTTGCATAGTAAACAATGCTCTACTAAGCTTAAATTACCAGGACAATTACCAAACCACCAAATGACCGCATATAATCAAACTATCGTGTATAACTTGTACAATGGCTATGGTGCGCTGTTCTGTCACACATTCTTGGGAAAAAAAATAACTTTTGCAATGGCCAAAAAAATGGAAAAAGTGGACAAAAAAAATACAAGAGCAGAATTCCTCTATCTTCAGAGAACCTGTACTTACAATTTACATTGAGAACCCATTTCCCAGTGAGTATGGCCATGAGAACCTTTAGTGTCCTGGCACATGCTCCACGTTCATCCGTATTAGCGATTAAATGAGTCACATTCGACCTCCAGTTGTTAGTTACTCTGATGCCAGTTTGATGCTCAAACTGATCCAAAATTTCCTGTTAAGTTTTCAAGGATACCAAGACAGCCTACATTATCGAAACAGCTACACCAAGTAATAGTATATGAAGAGTATAATCAAACAAGCAATAACTACCTTCTCTTGACCGGAGAGGGCAGATCCACATATCATCCATTCACTTGTCAGAAAAGGTGAGGCAGTCCAAAGTTCATCCCTTTCCATTGGAGAAGGTGAGTTCAAATCACCAAGCATTGTATCAGAAGATGATCTGACAAATCAGGAAAAGAAAAATGCTCATCCGATGATACATGCCGGTGCAGCAAAATACAGCTATAATTAACAGGCACAGATAACTTACCGCTGCAGCTTGGCCTTCTTATTTTTCGACTTTGATCTCTCACACGGCAACTTCTTTGATGAATGCAAAGGACACAGCATAACAAAGTTTTCCTAAAGCACAGATAATTCATTTAATGATATGACTTGACAAAATGTTTTACCACAATGAAGTGCATGCATTTTGACTGCACAGAATGGGCAGTGCAGGACTTAAGAAAGACCTACTTCATCCCATCGGCAGCCTGAGATCCCATGGGCACATGGGACATGAAAGCTCTTGCGGCAGCTCTTAACAAGGCAGCCAAGTGCTGCACCTTTCAATCCACACACACTGCATTTGATCTTAGAAGCACGGGCCAACTCAGGCTCCAAGTTGTTTGCAATATCGCCAGTAAAGAATGCTTGAGGAGCCCTACATTGGTATGGGTAACTTAGTACTAAAGAAAATTTTATCTAGAAAATGGTACACCAAAATAATCACTACATAGATACTATAAACGAGCCAGAATACAAGAAACATCATAAAAATGTAAGGTTCTTATTTTTTTCAGATGATAAGAGTATCTGTGGAATGCCATTAACGAAATATGAGTTCATTTAGAAAAATGAGCACAAAAGTCGCGAAGAACATACCATTCGATGCATTTCTCATGGAAATGTAGAGCATTCGATTTCCAAGCTTGGACATCATCTAGTGGTTCCCCGTTCAGATAATGTGACAAAGGGCCGGTACACTGTGAGTTCGAAATTTACATTACATTCTCCAAGTACACAAACAATCAGTGACAAGTCAATGAAGTCAAATCCTGAATAGTGAACACAGTACAAATCTTGCTTAAGTTTTGCCATTGACTGACCTCAGTGATTTTGGAAGAGTGACAAAATTCACATTTCCAAGCGGCAGTCATGGTTGGTTGTCCTATATTTATGTTCACAATCACATTAGAGTTTTGCATTTCCAAATATTCAGAAAGGTGACTGGTTAGAAAAAGAAAAGTTACTTTCACTCTGATCTGTGGACTTTCGCCTCTTCGGTTCCCTGGTATGGTCATCCGTTACATTCGGTTCTCTTTTCAACACACTTTGAAGAGGTGGTCTGCTTGTTATCTGACAGAATAGCACACTTTGAAGAGTGAGTTTTTTAAAAAAAGAAAAGAAAAGAAAAAGAAGAAAAAGAAAGAAAGGACCTAGTAGATGCAAAGGATGAATTCACTCATTAGACTTCAACCAATTGAGGTTACCAGAATTTGGACATCCAAGTATAAGCAACTTATGCTTTAAAAACAAGTCCTTTTTGAACAAACGAGTTCATCTAGATAAGATAGAATATTACCAGCTCTCCTTCAAGGTCATTGCTGTCACAATCTAGATCCCTAAGGCCATCAGAAGATTGAGACCCGCATGGTCCCTTCTGTACAATAATCGTTGGCTCAAAGGTCACATCATTAGCTTTGTTCTCGAATGCAGGATCCCTTGCTTTCGCAACATCCACATTCCCATATGCAGGTCCAGTTGATTGGTTATATATCAGCTTTGAAGCAACCGAGTTGTAAGATTTCATCTGGTCAGATTTGTCTGCTCCATTTCTGTTTCCTGACTCTGGAGTTCCTTGAAATGTAGTCTTTGCAACTGAACAAAGGAAAGATTTTACCAGATCAGCCAACATTTGGTCTTACAACTACTGGAAATTCTGTGCTTGATATATATTGTTTGAGCTTGGAAAGCAGGAATCAGAGGATTGTGTACCAGGAATGTCAACTTGAGCCTCCTGCTGTGTAACCATGGTACTGACCGTAGAGTTGAGGCTCCTGTGAATGTTCACTATTGCCTCGAGGTGAGAAGCAGGCCTTACATCTGCAAGAGATTTGGAGATCGGGTAACAAGTGAAGGCATTAGTCAGAACTCAGAAACGTTTCTGTTTGCCATGGTGCTACCTTGAGAATGGTAGGCTGACTTGCAAATGGCGCAGCTGTAACCATTCATAGTCCGTGTAGTGGCGCACTTGCTAAAAGAATTAAACAAATTCGTCACAAGGCGATGTGAGTAGAGTAGAGAATGGCACATCAGTTCAGCAATCTGAATAGTAACCTGCAGGATGCGTGGTAACATGGTAACATCGTAGGCGCGCTGAGCAACTTCAGACTGCCAAACAAACAAAAAAAGATGAGATCGTTACAAAACAGGAGAGAGCAGTGCACAAATTCATTTATTTTGCCATCTTGATGTAAAGGGCTAAATCCACCATTTTACCCAGATCGAATTAACTCTCGCTAAGTGCAGTTTTCACCACTGCATCCATCCTATTCTCGGTACTCGTAGGATCCTCACGAGATTTTTCTCTTTTTTTTTAAAAAAAAATGACACCTCGAAGCTTTGGGATTCAACGATAGTCCAATTCTCCAAAGGCTATTCCTTTCACGCGCTTAATTCGCATCCAGAATTCCAGATCCAAAGAACTGGAGATGGGGAGAAAGAGCGGAGAGGAGGCAAGACGGTGTACCAGACGGGGCAGGTGAGCTCCAGCTCCATCTTCTGCAGGTTGAGCACCAGCGGGTTCAAGAACCTCCTCAGGCTCTCCATATCTGCAACTCGCGTGCACGCTCCTTCCTGCACTCAGTCCTCTCCCTGCGTATGACTCTCTAGATAAGGATTGTGCCTCGGGGGGCGCTAGCTCTGGAACCATTAAAATACGCGAGGCGGCTGTGGAATTGGAGGGAAGTGGCGGCCGTGGAAATGTTTGAGGGCGTGTGGACACAGCTCGGAATCGGGTACCAATGGGCAATGGCAATCCGCGGGAAATTTTCGGGCGGGACGACGCGGCGCGGGGGAGTTCGGATGGGAAAGTGGCTGTTTGGAGCGCGCCGCGCGCGCGAGGGCCTCCCTCCTGCCCTCGCAATCGCATCGCGGGGGGTGGCGGCGGCTGCGGTCTTGGCCTGGTTGTTACGGCATGGGAGCTCGAAGACCTAGGCACCTAGCCAATCAGGGATGACGGCTCGGACCAGCCCGTGCTCGTGGGCCTCGGGTGTCCTGGGAGGCCCTGATCCAGTTCTGCCGTATCGGCCGGAGCCACATGCTCATGTGTAGATCTGGTAATTGGGCCGTACCATGACGGCCCAGCTTGGCTCGGCAAGAAATATTAACAGGATGGGCCGGTACGTCATAGTATAATGGGCAAATGCTATGCACGCACACGCGTCGCAACGCGCGCTTTGCTATCGGAAATGCGTGTCCAAGCGAATCGACTCAGCGTGCCCCATGTTTGGTCGCGTCTAGAGCTGGAAAAAAAACTCGTTAAGCTGGCTCGGTGGCTCGTTTCAAAATTGCTCTGATTATATTTATTTTTTTTTTTAAATAAAAATTAGTTGATTTGGAACCAGAGTCAACTTCGGCTCGGCTCGTTAGGCTCGGCTCGTTAAGCTCGGTTCAAAGTTGGGTCTCAAACAATACAGGAGACTATAATAAATAAGAATAAATTAGTGTCGAAGAAAGCTCGAAAAAAAAGTTCAACTGGCTCGTTATCCACCCCTAGTCGCGTCCACTTCTGTCCTCCTTTATTACGTTAGCCTCGTTCTCATTCTGCTTCTCTCTCAGTTAGTCCATCAGATACAGCGCTCTCACTCTCAGTTCATCACCGGATATTCATAGTGTATAGTTTTCTATAAATTGTGTCTAATAAATTATATCATATAAAAAACAACTTTAGATATAATCATTTTAACGTATAGTATCTTGCAAATACTCCACTCAATTTATTTCTTCACTCCTATCATAGCTCCTCTCCCCCCTTTTCTACCAATCCTCCCCCTCTACCTTTCTTAGTTCTCTCAATTATGTTATATCTTGCATGAGAAATAGCCATACTCTCTCTCTCTCTTCCACACCTCACCTTTCACATCATATTTTTTATTACTTGGTATCATATAGAAATTACTTACAGCATTGCATTATGAGTGCCCTAAGACAACTCCCTTCTGCTTTCCTCTCTATCACTCCTTCGCTGAGGCCAGTGCGTGCATTGGTAGTGCACTACCACACTGGGCAGGGGCGTGCTCGTTGGTGCGGCTGCCCGAGGGTTGCGTGGGTGGAGCGGCACGCCTCAATCTCCTTATCACGGTGTTGTTGAGAACTACAGGTGCTTGTTGAAAACTTTCAAATCTCGGTTGAAAGTTGTTTGGAGTTGAAAGCATCGATTATTTAGTTGAAAGTTTTTTTGAGTTGTATTGCATGTTTCATTGGATTTGAAAGTTTCGATGGGTGAAGATTTGTATTTCTTTGAAACTTCCAAATTGAAATGTTTCTCAAATTTCGGTTTTTGGTTGAAAGTTGTGTTGGAACTTGGAAGGAAAGAAGGAAGGGGGTGAAGTGGAATAAGACGACAGAAGTCGTCACTTCTCTAGCTATTGACATATTTTTTTTGCAAACTTGACATCCTTTCGAACGCAATTACAAAATTTGTCATCTCTCCAACTATGGAAGCGTAGACTGGCGGCACGTGTCACCTGCTGTGTTTCCACACCACAGAAGAAGATGCCAAGCTATGGGAACTCAGTAGCTATGGTGGCTTGTCGAGCTATGAAAGCTCAATACCTTCTTTCGCGGTACGGAGAGCACGATGGGTGATATGTGTCACTTGCTGTCGCTTTCATGGTGGAGAAGGGGCTATTTTGCAATTACGTTCAAAAGGGGCTTGATTTACAAAAAAAAATTATTAGACGGCTAGAAAGTGATGATTTCAAAGAGGACGTTGGTTGAAGGTGGGGATCGTGTGCAACTTACGGCCAGCGCGCGCACGCGTGTATTAGCGGTATCTGTAGGTGAAGTTAAACTTGTGCAATTAGTCATTCCTTTTTGTATACACCTTATGGCATGGTCAGCCTAGCACGGTCCAAAACACGGCAAAGCACGGATATCTTAGGATGGATCGGCATGACACAAATGATGGGATATGCTTGGCCTGGAAATTCTGTACGATGTACGGCTCAGCCTTGCACGGTTGATTAGGCCGTGCCTAAATCGGTAAGAAAGCGATCCTTTCATAAAAAAAAACAATATATCTACAGCCTAGCCCATCATCCAACATGGAGGCGGTGAGGTTCGTCGAAATCCGATGACATCAACATCTTCTTCCTCTTCGGTCGTCCCACGCCATCGGTGCCAGATCCGACGACCTCTGACCATGCTAACGCCGGATACGGCCTTACAGCATTGCTCCACTAGCTTTGTTGTTCGTCTCGTGGAAGAAGGTGGTGGCGACCATAGCAGAAGAAGATGACGATGCCGCCATATTTCGACGAACCTCACCACCTCCACGTCGAATCTAGCGGTGTTCGGCCATGCCGCCGCCTAATTCAGCCTTCCCCACCACGTTGCCACCCATTCCAGCCAATGTGTGCGCTTTTTCCTGGACGCTAGTGTCTCCACATTTCGCCATCCCCCGCCGCCTTCTTTCTTGTGAAGCCAGTGAAGCTCAGATCCGATGGTTGCAGTGGGGGAAGGATGGATCCAGCATCTTCCTTGGCTCTAGCCGATATGCAATCCGATTGGTGCCCCACACATCCTTGGCTCCTTTCCTCTCATTTATAACAGCCAAATGGATCTAGCCTGGGCCAGTATAGTACGTTCTAGATCTACGGTCCATCGGGCACATGCCATGCCGGCCAGGCACGGCCCAACGCGTAGGTCTAGGTGGAGTATGATAGATTGGAAAATTTATACCAAAATTAAGAGTAAAAGCTAGAATCCGAAAAATTTGGAAAATACAAGCGGCCAATCATCTTTTCTCTCTTTAAAATTAAGGACAACAAGAACTCGAACAATTAATGGGACCGTATAAGAAAGGGACACTACCGTCACCCCATTCGCTCAAGTAGTCAAGTGTGTGCCATCGCCACCACGCTTGTCGTAGCACCCAACACAACTATTGTTGTTGGCAGCGGCGGTTCAGCACCATTGCTTCCCCTCTTAGCTAAAGTGGACCGTGTTTGCCACCCGCTCTGTCTCGTCAGCCCCACGTCTACCACATAAGCCTGGTTGCAAGGTTGTGCAAGCGAATCAAACACACAATCTATCCATCCTTCCCCTTATCATTGACACATCATCTGCATCTCATCACCCCCAATTGTAATCCATCCTTCCTCTTACACTGGCACCCTCCCTAGCTATCACCACCTCTGGGCAGCGGCACCACTGCCGTCATCCACCACCAGGGTGTTGAGCAACCTCACAAATCTGTGGTTGGGCTTAATGATGGGATGGTCCTGTACCGTTTGGTTCTATCATTTTGGATGAATGAAATGGTTCAGCATCTAGAGGGAATATTTCTCAAATTTGCATCGCTTGGTCCATGATGAGATGGTTCCATTCAAGCAGCCAAATACATGGATGATTTTTTCCCTGAACTATCTCATACATGTACCACTTGATACAAGCAACCAAACACACCATTGGTGAATCATTTGGGAGCAATGCTTGGTATGTGGGTAGATCATAACCCCCACTTTATTTTTCTTCCCCAATTGCCTGGACATTGCCCTCCCATAAACCATTCACCAGCACCGACAGACGATGAATGGAAAGATCGACCAGATCAACAATTATCCCATTTTTATTTAAACACAATTATGACAGGCAGAAATGGACCAGGTAGGTACAAGGAAGCAAATCGCTTTGGTGACTTGGAACAGTAGTGACCAATCAAATAATGGAAACAACAAAGACCAACTATGCTTCCTCTGGAAACAAGATGGGAGCAGACCTACCCCTTCTTATTGCCCGAATAAATATGAATAGATAGAGTTGAAATCGGAACAATGAGCAAGTAGTAAATGGAGGCGTTGGCTCTGTGCATCTGCCTGTACTGGCTCTCGGTTCCTGTACCAGCGACAACACATCGCATCGAGGCACGCATCAATCGTACCGATCCTCCGTGTTTCACCTCCAAATACAAATCACATAAATATTAAATAAATAAAGGATAAGTAACCACTATTTAATCTTTATTTATGTTTTAATATTTACGCACTTTAAAAAAATGATACATAAAAACACCTCTAAAAAATCATAGCTAACCTTAAGATTTTCTGGTACCCTCTCACCGATGATACAGATATATGCTCTTCTTTTTCCTTGCACGCAATTGCAAAAGATATCAATGGCAGCAGTGGAGCTAGAAAAATTTCGATGGGATGCACACTTCACGTGTATAATTCTATAATTTTGTACAATAGTCTTATAACATCATAAAATCCATCATATATATATATTTGAAATTTGCTAAAAGTACAATACAAATAGTTCTAAGGTTTTAAAAATTACAAACCACTAAAGTCGGAATCAATTCGACCAACAAAATTTATCTATGGAGGAGATGATATTATAACCTTTTTCGAATTTTTGAGGGTGCCAGAACATACCCGTCACTCCTAGATCCGCCCCATCAATGTCCTACTATAAGTGGAATAATGTTCCAAACCGGTGTTCACCCGGATGAAGTAAACCATGCATTTGAGGCTCAGACCAATGGATGGAAAAGGCGAATGGGCAAACCCCACCGACCTCTGATATACGCCAAGCATTTGCCATCTCTACGGCAATGCGACGACACACGCCATGTTCATTGCATCGCCACATATACATACTACGGCAAATGCTTCCGCCATGCGATCGATCAACTTTTGCAGGCGACAGCCAGAAAAACATCCATGATATTGATACGGTAACAACAAACTAGTGAAAATGCATCGAATATAAGCTAGTACACCAACGCTTCTCGCTAGATCTAGAATCTAAACATGCGAAAATCAGATGACGAAACTGCTGCTTGATGAGCATCGGTTCTCCAGGTTGAGAGGAGAAAACCGTCGGAGGTTGCGGCGTCGGCGGTGGCGGGCAATGGCGCCGCGCCACCTCTCGGGCCGGCATGGCCGTCACTCCTTCGTCTGCAGCCAGCGGCCGAGCTGCGTCGGGTTGACGATGCCGGGGATGTGGGCCCCGTTGTTCATCAGCAGCCAGGACACCTCGGCGTACCTCCTCCCCAGCTCGGGCCCGGTCCGCGGAGCCGGAGCCGGAGCCGAGCCGGCATGGCGGATCGGCTCGATCCGGCGGCCGAGCAGCGTGCCGTGGGTGAGGAACTCGTGGGCCAGGTTCCCGGCCAGGAGCTTGTTGTTGCCGGCGCGAGCCGGCTTCATCGGGTCGGCTTCAGCCGGCACGGCCCCCTGCTGCGACTGCAGCTCCCGCTCCTTGCGCTTGCCGAGCGCGACACGGGCCGCCTCCAACTTCTCGCTGAGCGACATATCGAGTATCGACGGCTCTCCTTCTCCACGCGCCACGTCAGCAGCGAGCAGAGCCGTCAAAAAAAGGGGTGGAGAGAGAGCGGGGAAAGCAAAACCAAAAGGAAAAAAAACTAACAGGAGATGTATGACAGTGGGGTCCACCAGGGGCAGAACCGTAACTTCACAGGACAGAGGACCATGGAAGGGACAAGTGGGGAGGAAAACGATGGGAGGGGAGGGGGGGAGAATACGAGAGGCGACGGGAGACCGGGAGTTGTAGGCGGAAAACCTCACTGGTTTATAAGAGAGGAACGGGTAGGCAGGAAGGGGGGAAGCATCTTATTTATATTGGAGCGTGTTGGAGAGAGCCCTTCGATTCTACGTAAATAACGTGAATGCCACCGTGCGCTCCGCGAGGTGGGGCGGAGGGGCATGTGCAGGCTCGTGGTTGTGGGCAAACGGTAAGGGTAATCGGGTAATTGCGATCGATGGTTGGATACGCGCTTGTGACGGTAAGAGAGAATTCCCGCGCGCGTCTACACGCCGGGATCGTGGGGCCGGGTCTACTCTTGGGACCACCCGTCATTGGTACGACGGTGGTGGTTTTCTGGTGCGGTTGTACCGAGTGTTTCAGGCTTCTGGCACTTGGGCCCCGAGAAGCATATCCTAGAGCTCTCCTCTGTTGCCTTTTTTTTCCTACTTATCTCTCTGATGAGATATAATGTAACCGCCTTCTCTTGTTTTTCAGGCGTCCGGTGTGTTACCATGGTACAAAGGAGACACTGCTAGGTGATCAAATGCTGTATAATTTTTTTTTCTTCGTAAATTTGTATATGAAAATCTTCCCTTTTTCATTGAATTGTGTTTAGGTTTTGGGCGGATGATAAGATCCCGTGTGTGTGAGGGGTTTCGACTTCAGCTTGAAATCACCAAATACCGGCCGCAATTCAATCTGTTGTGGAGGATTTCAGAGGTTTAGGAAAGAAGCAAGAGCAGACACCAACCACAATTATGTATTTGGTCCTGGAGCAAACCGGAAACAGCGGCTGAAAATGCACGACGGATGCTATCAACTTGGTTTCCGTGTTGAATGACTTTGGAAAGAATTATGGTATCGATGCTGCGATATTCGAGAGGGTGAAACCCCTGTTGTGTACTTGTTTTTATTGATGTAAAAATGAAAAACTGTCATATGAGCAAGGTTAACAATATCGAAATTGCGAAAATGGCTCGAAATTTGGAAATATCAAGCCAAAAATTCATCGAAAATCGTAGAGTTTCAAAATCAAAATTTTAATATAGATTTTTTTTCAAAAATTGATGATTTTCATGGAAAATCGACTGGCAAGTTGAACTTTTTTGACAATCAATTTTTAAGTGATTTTCATCAAAAATTGAGCGATTTTCACCGATTTTCGATTGGCTTATGTCGTTTAATTTTTTTAAATTTTTTTTTGAATTTTTTGAATTAGACCAATTTATCAAGTAATTTTAGAAGCCGGATCGCATAAATACGGACGAAAATCACAGAAATCAAACGATTTTCAATCGGTTTTTTAACCCTGCTTGATTGGAGTTGTAATGTTGTTGCCCATGAACTGGCCAAGCATGTGGCGTTTATCGGGAGTACGAGAGTCACTCTGTGTTGACTCGATGCTTTCCCATATTTTGCAACTTGTTTAGTGAGTAGCGATTTAGCTGCCTCATCCGCTTAATGGAACCCTGCTTCCATGTTTTTTTTTAAAAAAAAAAAAATACTGAAAACTTAAACATCTCATACATGCACGTCTTGTTTTCCTTTTTGGGACCTTACACCAGGGTTCAACTTTCCGTTGAAAACCGCTCGAATTTCGCGAAATCCGACCTTACCGCTACGGTTCGAAAAAGCATTTCGTTGAAAACCGCTACTGTTCAAGCGAAATTCGAACGGTTTTTACCGATTTTCGCTAACCCATTTCTTTGAACGGTTTTTCGTGATTGAAAAGTGGAACCCTGCCTTACACTGTTTCCTCTCGTCAATTGACAGCGAATAAAAAGCTAAACTCCCTGAGCAAAGCCCTAAGTAAATTGGTTTACGATTAGACCCAAGTTTTTTACTCCTGAAATAAATATTAGACTCAACCTTGGTTCTACAGTTCTACACAACCAACCAAGAAAGTAGAATTGTCGGCTATGCAGCGTTGGGCGGATAGATTTCGTCCAGACCTAAAATTGTTAATCCAGATTGGCCCTAGTCCATGCTTGGGTCAGGGCCAGGGTTCAACTTTCCGTTGAAAACCGCTCGAATTTCGCGAAATCCGACCTTACCGCTACGGTTCGAAAAAGCATTTCGTTGAAAACCGCTACTGTTCAAGCGAAATTCGAACGGTTTTTACCGATTTTCGCTAACCCATTTCTTTGAACGGTTTTTCGTGATTGAAAAGTGGAACCCTGGTCAGGGCAATCCAGAATGGGCCTTGCACATCTCTTGCATACTCCAGAACTTATGGCCCTCTGCAGCAACGGCCGGGATAGCAGAGACAAATTACTGTACGACGCAAGCCATCAAAACTAGAAAACCCAAAATAAGTTACAACCCAATATAAGGTTAATACAAATGTAGATGTTCATAAAAGAAATAAAAACGTGTATGAAAAAAAAGCAAAAAAAAAAGTGGATCCATAGAGCTAAATAATCTCCCTTTGTTTTGTCGTTAGGCTACAATTTTCCTCGCCACACGTCGTGTGACTCGTGTCCTATCTTCCTAAACTTTCGGTTGATGCGGAAATAGCGACGGGACGAAAAGTCACCACACCGACAACTTAACAAGGTTTTTGGACCAGAGAAACGATTTGGAACCGAAATTGCTTTTACTGTAATCAGAGAATCCAACCAAACAGCGCTTAAAATTCTAACGATTCTCTTCTAACGCTTTCTTCTTTTCCGCACTGGCTGAATCACCCTCAACCCCGTTTCCACTAGAATCTAAAACCGTACCAAACGGTTTCTAGACAGTGATTTTGATTCTACCTGAAATATTTCTAGCAAGAATTTAGAACCGTTTTCGCTTCTATTAGAATCTAGAACCGTTCTAGACAGTGGTGTTCCATTGCTGTGCCCGCCCTTTCGAGACGTTTTGTGTACTCTGACTCAAGTTCACGTTTTATTCTCCTCTTGAATGCATTCTCTCTCTCTATTTTTTATCAAGATCAACAACGCGAAGCCAAAAAAACATCGTGACATAGAGATTTCAGCGGTACGTTGTCTATCTTTTCCAGTTGGTTTTTCATTAGTATTTCGGTATTTTCCTACAAGGCCTTCCATGACATATGCGTTGCACTGGTCCTAGACTCCTCTCTCTCTCTCTCTCCGCTAACAAATAATTGTACACCGATACGGTTTTTAAAACATAGTGTTAACCATTAATTTCTATTATAATATTATAAAAGTATTTTATGAGACAAATCTACATAGATAATTTTTATAGATCTAATTTAAATATTTAAAAAGATATTGTCAGTTAAAATTTTGAACGACTACATATATCCAAAACGTTAACTATTTATGATTAGAGGGAGTAGTTCTGGCCACGCGAAAAAGAAAGAAAGACTAGCTAGCTCCTAAGCACACAAATCTCAACCGTTTCAGTTGGCTCAATTGGGCAATGGATATTCATACGAAACTTATTTGTGAGCTGAAGGATTTACTATGGTACATATATATATCTTGGACCTTTGGAATGCAAATTTCCCAGGGTAGGTCACAAAAACGACGAAAGAGGCCATTTGTGAAGCTTTCATTGTCATCATAGGCTTAATGGTGCTACCATTTTGTGAGTTATGCTTATTTTAAATATCCCATACCATGTCTTTGTTGCTAACTAAGGGCCTCTGTAACGCAGGAATGAAAAAAAAAATGCAGAACAAGGTAAGAATGTAAGTACAAAAATAGAGAATTGAGAATCACGGAAAAATTGCAGGGACGGAGAGTTTGTATAGACCACAGGAAAACTGCATAAATTTTACAAACAGGTTGGAGTGGACGCCCGTTTCCTATAGAATTTCTATAAAATCGAAGGAATAGGAGCTTAATAGATCCTACTCCGTCCGTTTTTTATATATTTAGCACTTTTGATTTTTACTTTGACCATTATTTGTTTAGCAATATATTTGTATATACCTGAGAATATATAATATTATTAAAGTACTTCTCATAAAAATCTAACAATACCATTTTTATTTTATATAACTAAATATTTTAAGAATCATTATTTGTCATAGTATGAACAGTGCAAGTACTCCCTCCGGTTTGGTAATATCTGTCGTTTTGGACATCGACACGGTCTTCAAAACACAACTTTGACCGCTGATTTTTATTATAATATATTTATAAAACCCAATAAAATTATAATATTATAAAAGTACTTCTCGAGACAAGTTTACACATATAATTTCCATGTATCCAATTTAAATATTTAAAAATATATCGATAGTCAAAGTTTCGAAAGTTTGACCATCACTATGTCCAAAGCGACAGATATTACCAAACCGGAGGGAGTATATAAAAACGAAGGGAATATGCGTTTTTCCTGTAGCCGGCTCCTACATTCCAAAGCAGGAAACAACAAAATTTCCTATAGGATTTGAACTCCTATGTTTTTCTCAAAAAAAATCCTTTAGTTCAAAGAGGCAAAAAACAGTTATTACTTTCGTTAGGCGTGTAATTGTATGGAAATCTTAGTTACGCCAAACATACAGTTGCGCGGGAAACTCCATATAGTTGTCTATAATATACCTCCATGTCATTTACAGACAGTAGTAAAGACAACTTATATAATAGACTGTCTGTATAGCTGTCTGTATTGATCTCTCATATGATTAATAGATTGTCTGTACAATGGTATACAGACTATAAGGCTGTCTGTTAAATAGTAGACATCGTATTTCTCTCTCTTCCCTCTCTCTCTTCCACATCATTCGAAATCTGATGTGGCATACCCTTATAGAGAGCTGACATGTATCATTGTACATGCCCTAAGTATTTAGTAATGGTAGGATGCTGAGATGGTTAGTTGACTACTATAGTTAAATTATTAGTTAAATTATTTAGCATACTCGGGATATTAAATCCCTAAGGTTCCCGGGCTCATCCGCGCTCCATGTCGTTTTCGGGTCGACGTGGCAACTTCACAACGCGCTGCGTCGCCCGTTTGCGTGCCCCTTCATACGGTTTAAATAGTTTCTCCGTACGGTTTGCCACTAAGGCGCGGTAGCGCGTTGGTAGAGATCCTTGTTGCAAAGCCAGAGGTGAGCCTTCGACTCCTGGCTGCGTCCGCGCTATTTTTGCCACGCAACGCGTGGCAAGACCACAGGGTGCTCGGTTTTTTCCGAAAAGGTCCTCACATTTCTGAAAATTATGCACAAGTCCTTTTCTTCCGAAAGAGCCCTAAAAACCTGATTTTGATGTTTTTTCCCAAGGCCCCCGAAATTTTCAAAAATTGCATAGATTATGAATTTCACTGCCTGGTATTTCTGAAAATTACGCGCTAATTCCTGTTCTTCTGAAATGACCCCCAAAAACCTTATTTCAATATTTTTTCAAAGGCTCCTGAAATTTCCAAAAAAATGCGTAGATGATGAATTTTGCCACTCTCTATTGGAAAATACCCCACAAAATTACATCTATATCTCTGTTTTTTTGTTTAAAACCCACCCCAAAAAAATTGTATGTCACCGGTTTCTTCTTGGCGAAAAAACACCTGACAAATTCGAATTTTGCAAGTTTTTTAGGCAGAAGCCCCCAGAAATTCAAGAATTACATCTAAGTACATAAATTATGAATTTCACCGATTTCTTTTGGAAAAGACCAAAAAAATGAGAATTACATCTAGGTCCTTTTTTGCGAAATGACTCCCCATGAAACCGAATTTCGCTGGTTTCTTGGGAAAAGGGCCCCCAAAATTCCAAAAATTAAATAAATTTTGAATTTCACCTATTTCTTTTGTAAAATCCTCGAGAGATTCCAAAAATTACATACATGTTCCTTTGTTGCCAACAAACCCCAAAAATTCCGAATTTCAACGATTTTTTTAACAAACACCCTCGAAAATTCTAAAAATTATATCTAGGTGTTTTTTTTTGCATTGGCATCTGTGGACCCTTGGTGGCTAGTGTGGCGTGCGCCGCGCCCACGAATCTAGTAATCATTCAAATGGATACTAGCTGTGCCCATGCAATTGCACGGGCAATTCGCTTAGCCGGCTAGTGTTTATACTGACTAGTGAGCGCAAGTTTAGTGCAAAGCTCTTACTTTTTCGAGAACATGCATAAATATATTAAAAAGATATAAGTTCCTTTTAAAAAAACTTCGAGAGAAGGAAAATTCATACAACCATTATATATAGCCAAGCAATGGGACAACAACTGAAAATAATCCAAATAATATTACTCCCTTTGGTCACAAGTAGTTATCGTTTTGGACATTGACACAATTTGGACATTGATTTAGACACTCTGTTTGGCTGTCCAACTAGGGATGATATACTGAACTCATGTGCAATAAGTATCTGTTAACTTGAAGAGTTCTTGCCACACATTTCTAGGGAAAATCTGATCACGATCAGAAATAAGCACTTGAGGTATACCATGCAGCTTATACACGTGGTTGAGGTATTGTTGAGCCACTTGCAAAGTTGTGAATGGGTGTGCCAATGGTATAAAGTGTCCATACTTGGTGAACTTATCGATAACCACTAAAATGACATTATATTTATTGGAAGAAGGGAGACCTTCAATAAAGTCCAGAGTGACGACTGCCCATGCCTGTGATGGGACCGGCAATGGTTGCAATAATCCAGGTAACGTCACATGCGCTGATTTGGCCTGTTGACATATCTCACATCCCTGGACAAAAGTATTAATACTTCTTTTCATGTTCGGCCAGGCAAACAAGTTTTTGATGTGGTACTAAGTAGCATGGTTACCAAAGTGACCACCAATGCCACTATGATGCAATGCTTGCATAATATGATTTTGAGCTAGAGTATTATTGCCAATCCAAACTCTTCCTTTATATCTAATGATGCCATCATGTAACTGAAAGTTCTTGTGATCTGCTCCAGGTAAGCCCAACTCAGTAAGCATCTTTCTTATTTCAAGATCGTCTTGATAGCTTTCTACTAAATTCTACATCCAAATAGGTGCGCTACAGGAAATGGCCGCTAACTTTTGTTACTTTTGTCGCCTTGACAATGCATCTACTGTTGCATTAGAAATTCCTTTCTTGTAGTGTATTGTATAATCGAGGCCCATCAATTTGACAAATGCTTTATGCTGAGTTCCAGTGTTTAAACGTTGATCAGTTAAATGCATGAGACTTTTATGATCTATGCGTGTGATAAACAGTGACTATTGCAGATATAAGCACCACTTTCCACCGCCATTGCGATTGCCAAACAATCTTTTTCATATGTGAACAATGCTTGATTCTTTACATTCAATCCTTTACTGAGAAATGCAACCGGATGATTGTCTTGCATTAACACAGCCCCTAATCCATTCTTGCATGCATCGGTTTCAACCGCAAACGGTTTAGAGAAAATAGGAAGAGCTAAATTTGAAGCTTGAATCAATGCTTATTTCAATATAGTAAAAGATTGATGGGCACCCGGGTGCCAGTTGAGGGGTACCCCCTTTTTTTAAAAGCCTAGTTAGTGGTCGGCTCATGATTCCATAGTGCTTAATGAATTTGCGGTAGTAGCCAGTGAAAACCATAAACCCTCGTAGCTCTTTCACATTTTGTGGAACCGGCCAATCCACTATTGCTTGGATTTTTGAGCTATCAGTTGAAACTCCCTAGGGTCCAATTATATAACCCAAAAATTCAAGCTGTTTCTGAGCAAAAGAACACTTGGATAGCTTCACAAAGAGCTTATTCTGCTGAAGTAACTAGAATACCTCTTAGAGCAATTTGGCGTGTTCTTCCAAAGTAGTATTGTATAATAGAATATCATCCATGAAGACCATAATTCTATTTCTTAAATAAAGCTCAAATACCTGATTCATTAAACTCAGAAAAGTTGCTAGGGTATTAGTTAGCCCAAATGGCATTACCAAGATTTCATATAATATTTAATGTGTTTTAAACGTCGTTTTATATTCATCCCCAGTAGCTATTCTGACTTGATGATACCCCGAATGAAGGTCCAACTTTGTAAACCATTGTGCTCTAGCTAGCTCATCAAGGAGTTCATCTACTGTAGGAAGAGGATGTTTGTTCTTTATTGTAATTGTGCTTAGTTGTCTAGAGTCAACACATAATCTCTATGTTCCGTCTTTCTTTTTTACCAACAGCACTAGAGATGCAAATGGGTTGTCGCTACGTTGAATGATTCCTGCCTGGAGCATCTTGCATACTTGGCATTCTATCTCATCTTTCTGTTGTGGAGAGTAGCGGTATGGTCTCACATTGAATGGTTACGCTCCCAGCACTATTGGAATATTGTGATCACTGGGATGCTAGGGAGGTAAACCTTGGGTTTCTTGAAATAGATGAGCAAATTCACGCACCACTAATTGAATTTGATCAGGCATGTCATCCATTGTCGGATCATCTACAATGTAAGTTTCTTAATCACAGGGCGTTTGTCATACTGCGACACAATGTGACAAGGCACGACGCCTGATCAGACCTTGCAGCTTACGGATTCCAATTTGTTGGCACTGCTCTGTTACATCTCCAACTCCTTGTAGACTGATTCTCCTTCCCTTATGCCTGAACTGCATGATCTTTCGACTCCAATCAATCCACATTGGGCTATGGTCTCCGAGCCAGTCAGCATCCAAAAAAATATCGTAGCTACCTAATGGCACTACTTTTAAATCCATGGGTGAATGTATGCCCCTGAGTGAACCATTCCAATGTTTGTACCTCCTGAGTACAATTGAGAGAGCCCCCATCAGCAACCACATAACGTATCCCATCTATTTGCTAGACATGAAGTTGTAATTGTTGTACTAATAGTTCATTGATGAATGAGCTGACAGCTCCAGAATCAACTAATATAAGTACCTCTCTCGAAGACTATCAAGTGCCTTGGATGCTATGAGAAGGGTCACTACGCCTCAGTGTGCACTAACGATTAGGGATGGCAAAAATACCTGTGGGTCTGGGTACCCGCGGGTACCCGACCCGGTGGGTCCGGGTCCAAATTTGGACCCACGGGTATATTATTTCGGGTCCGGGTCCATATCTCATTTTGGACCCGTGGGTACCCAGACCCGGATCCGACGAGAAAATATCCATTATATGAAATAGAATTGTAGATAACAAACATCATCTATTGTTGCTTACTGTTGCTTTGTTATTATATACATGTAGTCTATTTCTTAATCCGGGTAATGAAGTCTTAAAATTTAATCAAATTCTATAAACTTTAGCTACTCAAACAAATGAAAATAGAATTCTGTTGTTCGGGTCTAGGTACCCGTTCGGGTCTGGATACTCGTTGGGTCTGGGTCCGAGTTTGGACCCGTGAGTGACTTTGGGTCCGGGTCCGAGTCCAAACTTCAGGTCTCGGGTCTGGGTCCACGGACCCGGAGGGACCCGGACCCGTTGCCATCCCTGCTAACAATGTGGATAACAAGTCAAAATCATCAAGGAAGAGGGAAACTGACAATGAGCAAGAGAAGAAGACAAGGCGTGGAAACAATAGTCAAAATTGTTACAATTGTTGAGAAAAGGTGCACATTGGTAAAGATTGTCCCAACGGTAAATCTCCTAAGCCAATTACCTATAATGATCATTATTTGCTTAAGAAGGATAAAAATGGCAATGTGTTTACTAAATTTGTTAGTTTCCCTAAGCCTTATCAATATAATGAATATAAATTGCTTAGGAAATATAACAATGGTAAATCAATTGCTAAATATGTTAGTTCACCTAAAACTATTATTGATATGACCATTTGGGTGCCCAAATCAATTGTAACTAATATTCAAGGACCCAACCAAGTTTGGGTATCAAAAAGAACTTAAATGTTTATTAGGTGCTTGGAGAATCATTGGAGGTTTGGTTCGTTCAAGAAAAAGGTGAAATCCACCACATGCAAAAATAAAGCCAATCATGAGGACGATCTTCGCTTCAATTATGAACCGATGATATCTCGGTAACAAGCATTTACATTGACAAATTTAACTTATAGATGATAATCAATGTAAATAGTTTGTACTTACTCTTGTTATATAATCTCATTATTTCAATCTTGAGCAAGATGGGTAAGTGGCACATTAAGGGGAGCGCTAAATCATAATCATGTAAATCACATATCTATATGTGCCAAATTAATTAAGTGCTAGAATTAATTTTCAAAATTGAGCCAGTTAGCCAGAAGCCAAAAATTTTATAACTATAGTAATCTTGTGAAAATCTAATTGAAAAATACATACAAATGCTTTTAAAAGTTTTTTGAAAGATTTTAATATTATAAAAATTAATTTCAAGAGAAAACAAGTTTTTAGCCTATAAAAGCTACCTTGCGGTGTGGACTGTGTCATTGTGTGAGTACTGAATTGTGAGCATGGTGGTCGACTGGTCGAGTGGTCGTGAGTCGTGACCATTTCGCAAAATCTTGGTGAAATTTCAGATCTCGGACCTCTTCGAATTTCATAATTCCGATGAAATTAAGAAAACCATAGAAAAAATTCAAAGTGCGACAGTAACATAAAAATCTCGCGCGAGATCTCGGTATATTTGACCGAAATCTTGGTAAATTTCACCGAGATTGGAACAAAACTTGACAGAATTTGACCGAATTTGATTAGATTTTTCACATTGTCTTACGTGTAGGAAAGTTGGTAGATCATAATTCCGGCAAAATTAAAAAATCCTAAAAAAATTCAAAAGGCAGCACCTAAAATTTCGCCGAGATCTCGGCATTTTGGACCGGAATTTCGGTATTTTGAACCGAAATCTTAGAAATTTCGGTTCAAAAATTATCGGATTCAAAATTTTCTTTATGTAATTCATTTAGAATTCGTTTGAAAAAAAAAAACGAGATTTCACTGAAATTTTGTATTTCAAAAGGTGCTGAGATGAAAGACTAAAAATAAAATTTGAAACCTTTGTCGTGACTCGTGACTTCCTGAGTCGTGTGACCAACGATCACGTGAACGTGCTTGCCGGGGGCTCAGGATTTGTGGCGTTCTTCAGCCAGCTTTGTGTGGGCAAACGGCTCGCGGACGGTTTCTCGGTGTAGTTACAGATTGCCCCCCCCTGTCTCTGCGGTAACCAAAAAAGATCCATGCGAAGACCTTGGTTTCCCCGATTGCCCCCAATCCGTCCGCCGGCGGCCGGGGGGTTTGAGCGATTCCCAACCGCCGCTCAAGAACCCCCGCAGCTTCACGAGAGTACGGGCGAAGCCATGCACATGGCACCAATACTGCCAGCACCGGCGTCTCTCCCCCCTATCTGCTGCGCCTCTCTCCCCGCCTCCAGCCACCTCCGCGCTTTCCCCTCCGCCACCCCCGCTGCCATCGGAAAGCTTCCCAGATTCGTAGTCAGGAGCAGCACCGGCGGCGACGGCACCCGTCCGGAGCCCAAACCAGGTAGTCCGTTTGATGTGCCGCAGAAAGGCGCGTCCTTTGTGGATCAAGAGAGGCGATTCGGGCTGGGTCTTACTCTATCCTCCTTGCTGTTGTTCATCTAGGGGATAATGAGAGCAAGGCTGTCCTTGATGCCTTCTTCCTCGGGAAGGCCTTCGCGGAGGCGCTGACGGAGAGGGTCGAGTCGGTGGTGGGCGAGGTGTTCAGCGTCGTGGGGCAGTGGCAGGCCGAGCAGCAGAAGCAGGTCCAGGAATTCCAGGTACTGCAGTACACCACAGCCCTTGCTCCTGATGGGTAGTATTGGTCGTGTGAGAATGCAGCGAAGCGTCAGCATGGGACTGTGCAAGGAGGTTTAATCTAGCCAGCGAAAAACTAGATATGCTTCCTAGCTCAGGTGGTTGCAGATGTGCCTGTTAATTCGCAAATTGGCAACTAAGAAGTTCTTCTGCATTCAATTTCCGAGAATAAACTGTATGATGTAGATGCTAGACGCCTGAGATAAAAGGCACCGGGTTTGCTTTCGGATTTCGCATAACCTGACTGTTTTCTGTCATTAATCATTACTGATCACTGTATAACGTATATTTAGAATTTACCATGGTCATTCACTTCTTTTTGTTATGTAAACCTAACTGAATGGCACACACTTCTAAATTCTGTTTTGGGGGATAATGGCAAATGCAGGAAGAAGTAGTTCAGAGAGCCCAAAAGGCCAAGGAGGGAGCTGCTATGGAGGTCGTTGATGATAAGGTCCCAAAGACTTTAAGGGAACCTTCAACAGCCATTGTGACGCCTGAACCTACGTCACCTCCTTCTTCTACTACTCCCACACAGGCAGAATAGTTATAGGTAGTGATGATGATTTAGTGCTGCATGTCGATGCAGTTTTGTGCTCCAAAAAAGTTGAAGAAATTCTCCAATGATATGTATCGATCGAAATTTTCTTCGTTTTGATAGTGAATATCCAGCATTTAAATTAAAAAAATCTAGGGTACAATTTCACATATGAATGCAGTACAATTTATTAGTTTACTATATATTTTGAGAAAATTTACTTGCAACTACAATTATCTCAAGCCAATATGTATGCTGTATCTATTCCTGTCCTAGTTGTACTATGTTGTTCTATGTAATCTGTCATTATTAGGGAAAAGTTTCAAACAAACTTGAAAACCAGAAACAATGGTTATCTTGATGTACACTAGTATTTGAAACTCCAAAATGTTACCTTTCTTGAAAAAACTTAAATGTAGACATGTGAAAGGGTGATTGATCATCAAAGTAACTTGAACAGTAGAAACTGGACTGTAATTCTATTAGTGACCTTGCATCTGGTTCTTTATGTCTGCATTCTATCAAATGTGATGCGTTGAGGTCTTGTTTGATGGACTGCTGGTCAGTTCCCAGAGAAACTGTATGGTTGACCAGACAATGTATGCAGCAGGTTCCATACATGTATGGAAGACATATGCTTTGCATGATTTTATGAATTTGCATTGTGTCACAATGCTTTTATCCAATCTGAATCCCTAGGATGCAGGTCTTCAACGGAAGTGCAGGCTACTACTAGTGCTGATGATTTTCGAAAGTTCTTGCAAATAAAATGGCAATGTGTTCTCAATCACTGATGAGCTGGAATTTAACCTAAATCATTGTGCAAAGATAGACAGCAGGTAATTATGTAATTTAATTGTTGTTAATTTTGTTACTTATTATCATTGATTTGCTGTTACTTTAGTGATGCATTGTACGCCTGCTGAATTGGGAAGGAGAATGGCCAAATGGCAAGTTCTAATTTTTTTTGTAGGTTTCTTTTTTTAGATTCTGATTTGATAAATTAGGTTGTTGGAGTTAGAACATAGGTATACAACGACTTGTGGAAATATACTGAAGTAATTTTCTATGTACATTTTTTTACCACATCATATAAATACAATCTGTACATACATGAACATTGAGAATATGTATTTCTATGTTAGGAAGCCACATACTTCAGAGGGGATTCTTCATAGGGCATATCTATCTGTTCATAGCCTTCTACGAACTTACTATACCATTTGGCGGACAATTTTGGTGTCCGATTTAGTGAATTCAAGTCCACATGGTAAAGACCACACTTTATGGTATAACCAGAAAGCTATTCAAAGTTGTCCGTCAAGGACCACACAAAATAACCCCGCACATCTGCTTCTTTCCTGCAGAAAGGTAACAAAATTGTTATTTTTTATGTCTGCAGTAGTTTACATGACAAGATTGATCATGGGGAAGTGCAAAAACCTTATTGCGAAGCTCAAGTAAGTGAGGTAAACTTGAATGTAACTTATTCTTTTAGCATCATTGACAAACTCTTCCGCTGCGGCGCTGCCATTGCCCCCTTTGAGCGTATCCTGAAATACCAAAGAGAGATCAGGACAAGTGGTCCATTCAGTCATCATCATTATTATGGCACTGGAAATAGGATATCTATATAGACACATACAACTGAACCACGCTTGCATAGATAGTCGTAGCTTTTAAAGGTCATATGTAGATTTTGCCAAAACCACCCTTCTCTGTGATGTACAAAGGTAAGTTGTTATATCTCTGCTTTAAGTACATGACCATCTCCTCGATAGAACTTGGAACCACATACATATTTGGGATTGGTGTCTGCAAGATTGAGTTAGCGGTACTAAGTTTTGCGAGATTTTGTAACTAGAGATTTGTATCTGTCTTCGAGTTCTTTCGGTATGTCAAAATGGTTCAGTGTCGCAATTGGCCGTATTCCTGCGCAAGGTGTATCATATACCAGGTTCAGGCGGATGAGGCTGCAAAATTCACTTGTTCTTCAGAGTACTTTACGTTGACATGTGGAGAGATAGTCAGTCACATTCACATATCACCATTTATACAGTAAAGGTCTATCGTCTTTTAGTAGGTCATTGATAAGGTCAAGGTAGAATTCAAAAACTGCCTGATTAACATCTCCAAAGCGACGCTCTGATCAGGGTTTTGAAACTTGAAAGGTAAGCACAAGTTCAACGTAGTTATAAGAAGGCTTAACTGCAATCTGATGTATTGTGTATAGGACTTGGGAGAAAAGGCTTACATGGAAGTATTCTGGACCACGATGAAGAGAATCAGTAAGAGTCGATGCCAAGCGAATGAATACTACATATATTAAACTCCGCGGATTTCCGGCTCCCTTGGCGAGCCACGTCGCCCCGACATGTTCAGTTCGTCCGATCGTGACTGTTTGATTGAGATCGTCGCCTGCATCGGCAACCCTCTTGCGCTCTCCCACCCCACTCGCTGTTGCGAACCAACACACCTGGCCGCGACCAAGTCGTCGTGAGATCTAGAGCCGTCGCCGAGCCACCGCAGCCGCTGTTGGTGGTGTGGATGACAATGCCGAGGCCCAATCCGACAACCCGAAGGCTGGGCGTGCCCTTGCTGGTGCCACTGGACATCGACATCGCCAATTGCGTTGACCCGCTCCCCATTGGCGACATCGACACCGAGCTTGGACTCCGCTCCCAGCGCTTCGCTCTCTACGGAAAGTACAAGGTCAAGGTGAAGATGCGGTTGTTGATTCGCTCGAATCGCTCCCGAACTCCAGTGCCGTGCGATGTGATGCGGTTTTAATTGATCAGATTTTGAGCGGCCCTCTCTGCTTCTGTGCAAGTGCTGCTGTCGGTTCTTGAAGAGCTACAGGGCAACAGGACGGATACTACGTCTTGATGGGTAGTATCACGCCAACGACGCTCGGGGAGGGCAAATCGACGACCACCGTCAGGCTGTGGCAGGCGCTGGGGCATTTGTCGACAAAAAGGTGAGCTTTTTCATGTTACTTTCGTTTATTCGGTAATCAATGGGGGGATCTTGACTAGATTGGTGTTCCTATATTTTTAGAGCAAAGTATACCAATTGGTGATTTGGTGTCAGCAAACATGGACTGGACTGTAGGGTTCAATCTTTTTGTTGTTGTAGCCTAGATAGCAACATATGTGTATTAGCTATCACAGAAATCAGGATTTGTGTGCCAGTACATAATTGGCTTGCTTGCCACAACATTGAGAGGCTTGGGAACTGTTTGACGCAAACATGGACTGGACTGCAGGGTTCAAGCTTCTTGTTGTTATAGCCTGGATAGTGACATATGTATATTGGCTATCACAGAAATCAGGATTTGTGGGCCAGTTTGATTGATTTATTTGTGAAACCTTGTTTACCTGCTGTAGGATTTGTCAAAGGTTGTGGTTGAACTGCATTTGTATGTACTTATATTTGCTCGCATGAGTCTTAATCATGATCTCCTTCCCAGTACAGGCCAATCTTCTGCCTTTTGCTTTTCCAAGCTGTCATCAGGTAAATTAATATTGAATTCATTTCTGAACTCAATTATCTTTAAAAAATTCCTTCCATTGATCCATTACCCCCGAAGGGTGTAGATAGTATGGTCTCGATGTGCCTTATATGTTGGTTCTCTAGGAAAAACAAAGACTACAATTATTTTCTTGATGTCTCTACTATGGCATCGCTAATAAAAAATGATTATTTCCTTAGCTTTGTTAATTAAGTGCCTCATCAGCTTTTCATCAGCCGCAACAATTAACTGTTGCATCACTGTCAGATAATTAGAGAATTAGCGTAGCCTCAACACTTATGATTACAGCATCTTCTTGTGCAGAGCCTACTGTTTTTTTAGATTGGTTTACACTTTCAGATTGGTTTGAAGTTTTCGAACTACAGCTTTTTAAAAAAGTTTTATTATCAGCACGACTTGACTAGAAGGTTTAGTTTGTTCGCTAAATTTATGTGCATGCTGCCTTTTGATCTTCAGTCTGAAGCTACGATATTGAGGGGTCTGCATGAGCACCTGGAGAGCTACCTGTAAGATGTGGATCTACTGAAAGTCATTTCTCGCTCTTTTCCTCAAACAAGAACTTCAAGAGCAGCGAAGGAGTTCTGAATCATGTCAACAATCTGTTATTCAAGTCCGCTGTGAAGATCGAGGAGGAATTCAGCTAGTTTATGACCACATACAGGTATAATTTGCATTGTACATCCATTCTTGAACACTGACCGTATCAATTCCTTACATATTGCTAGAGGACTAGCTTATGTATTTACTGGTCCTCTACCAAATATTATTTATTAATTCTTACAATAACTTCTCTGATATGTATTGCTCTACCTGTTCTTTTAGCAAACCTATTAAGCCTGATCGCCTATTTAATTGCATTCCAAAGCCTCAACGGGCATCGAAAGGTGACCTTGAAGAAGATGGACGACATTCTACCCACTTCGGGCATCCATCCAAAAGTTTGCAAAATGCTGTTTTGAGGACTCAAAACTTTAATTCCCCCAGAAATATTACCCCTTCTGCATGACATGGCTCAGCAATTGGTTCAGGCTGAAAATCAGCATTCATGCTATACAATTTACATGTATTCTTCGAGCTATGGGTTTAATACCTCATTGTTCTTATTACTGCCATATGAATTACAATATGATAATTTATAAATTAAATGCTGCTGTTCGCGCTAAAAATGTGAAGCAGGATCTTTAGCTTCGAACACACAAGACAAACACCGGGTTTGCAGAGCGTGCCAGTTAATTTGACCTGAAATTAACAAGGTAGAATTTATAATTTGATCAAAGCCGATAGAGCAATGTTTATCGGCTTTTCGCTAGTCGGCTAAAACCGATTAGGGGATAACTTAGATCAACCAGTTGCGGTTAATTCGGATACAAGGTAAAATCGGCTTTGAAAAGGCGTCTTGTGACAAACAAAGCAGATCGAACCTGATGAAATCGGCTAAAACCAACAATCGGCGATGCGCAGCTATGTTGATTCCGTCGACTTGCAAGGAGGTCTATGAAGCTAAAAAAAACGATGTAAAAAGGGTTGTAAAAAGTAGATGTGTTGTGTTGGATTGATTCCCCTTTTCGCCGTTTGTCGTCTCCCTTTTATAATACATTGGGCCGATCCGAGTTGTATATGGATACAGTATCTATCCGTATCGGCCTCTGATTTGATTTTCTTGTCGGACGGTTTCTTGCACTGATTCAGCCACCTGATCTCTTTCCGTTTGAACGTTTCTATCCGATTCAAACTGATTCCATATACCGAATTCTGGTGCAAACATATGCCCCCCGTTTTTGGAAGATAACTTGTTATCTTTTCAAAAATCCTGTCACCTTTTTCCATAATCGGCTTGTCGTTTAAGATTCACCTCGGTAACCTCCCATTAAATGGCGCCGTAAAAATCTCGGTGCGTTTTTAATGTAGCAACCGTTCCCGCCTGTTCACCCTTTTTCACCGTGGTATAAATACGGGGTCCTTCCCAGTCACTTTCACGCTTTTGCGCTCTCGTTCATCTTGACATCGGCTTTTCTTCAAGCAAATCTTCTCTTCTTGTTGCATCGGCTGAAATGGACGCATCCCAGGTACTCATTCCGATTCCAAATAGTGGCCATCAGTACTTTCTAGGCCCAATAGGAACTATAGAAGCCGATACTGTTGTTGGAGATGAGATACCTAGACTCCCTTTGTCGGCTCCTGGCTATAACATTAAGGAATGGACTAAAAGTTTTAGGGCTTGGCCGACAGCTCTCAAGGGCTGGAGGTCTTGGTATATTAGAGTATCAGCCCAAAAGAAGGCGGAGTGGGAAGGAATGGGCATTGCTGAGTGTATTCCCATGTCTTTAGCTGCTCCAGAACCTAATGAATCCTTGGTGGCCGCCGCTTGCTATTCTTGGTCGGATTCCTTTAACGCCTTCTTTTTCCCAACTGGTCCTATCGGCCCAACCCTCCTAGATATAGCCGAATTGTGTTGCCTTAGGACTGATGGAGACCAAATATCGGCTTTTAGCGGGAAACCTCAGTACAAATTGACTCGAAAAAAGGGAGAAGGTTGGTCCAAATATATACAAAAAAATAACAAAGTAACCGGTCCTGTATCGGATGAGGAACATGTTGCTTTTCTTAACCTATGGCTAGACCGATTCCTTTTCTGTGGCGCTTCCTTAGGACCAACCCAGGTTTATCAATTTATGGCGGAGCAACTAGTTATGGGTCGTCAGCTAGCTTTAGGGAAATCCTTGTTGGGCGCTGTGTACCATATGATGCATATCATCCGGAGTCGGCTCTTTACCGGCAACGGCTCCTATGTTGTGCGCAATGTTGGTGGCCCACTTTGGTTTATCCAGATCTGGCTTTACTGCGTTTTCGGCCGCCTCATTATCCCAGATCCTTCGGAAGAATCGGCTTTCCCAATAGAAGATTTTCCTGAAGGCGCAACCCCAATTCCAGCCTAAGCCGATCTCAGGCGAGAAATTCATTGTGTGTTCGTCCGATGAGCCCAAAATCTCCCTAGGTTTTCACAAGTACTTATCCTTCTTTTTGAATCTTAACCAAGCCACCTTCAATCGTCGAGACTTCTTTTCGTATAGCCAACTAGCCGATCTCCCGTGGCCTTCTTTTCTCCGTTTAAACTCTGATAGCTCTCTAATGCCACAGTCCACTCTCGATCTACTTCCTTTGCTGATTTCTCCTTGCATCCTTCACGTTGGCTTGAGTACTCGTAATAGAACATTTCAGCCGACCTATGAGTTCTATCACCCTTCTGTGTATGCACGCCAGCTGGGTTTTGGACAAACAATTCCTTGCCTTCCCTTACTTAACATGATCAAGCCACGAAACAAAGTCACTAACATTACTGCGGCGGAGGTTATTATCGAACTAGCCGATGAGCTCCATGTGGTGGATTTGCCTTTCCTCGTGCTGAACACACGTCGATCGGGCCAGTTTACCTCATGGTGGGCTTCCATAGCCGAGTCGCTTTTGCGGAGGCGTACTATTCACGAGGTCTTGTACTCTTTTCTCCCTGGCTTTCAAGAGCCGACGGAGGCCGCCACCGGGTCTAGCTCGAGTTCAGGCTATGCTAACTCGTCTTTAGAGGTATTTTCATTTTGATGTTTATTGAAATAAGATTTTCATCGGCTTAACCATATCTTTTGTCCTTCAGACTAGCAAGAGGTCGACTCCGGCGCAAACCACATCGGCCGACGACCGTTTGAAACGGCAAAGGCCGTCGACCCTCTTCTTTGGTTTATCCTTCCGCACGTTGAGGGTTAACAGCCCATCATTATCGGATCTCGCCGAGCGGCATGTTGAGAGTAAGTGCAGCTTTGTTTTTAGCTCAAAATTTCCTTTGTTGGCTAACCCCATGTTTACCATCTTCAGAAAAGAAGAAGAGCCGTAGAGTCGTTATCAAGCGATCTTCAAAACTCTTTGGTCGTGATGCAAAGATCTCGGCTAGATCGGCTACTGCGGTTAGCTTCGATTCCTTAATTTGGTCTTTCGTCTTGGCTTTCACTTATATTTTGATGCTAAGTTTTACTATTTCAGGAAACTCCTTCCATCCAGATGTTGGAAACTTTAGCCGATGCTGAGAAAACCCCGGCAGACGTGCTTGTCTTATCGACTCCTGCTTTCGTGCCACCACTTGCTTCCCCGACCCAAAAACCTGTTGATGTTCCCCTGCTGCTTGAAGTGGATCCTGCTGACTCCTGGGCTTTTCCTTGGATGATCTGGGCAACCCCGAGATTATAGGCACTACCGATTATCCAGCCGACGTTCAGCAGATCATTGATGCTGCTGCGGAGGCATCGACTGCTGTGACTTCCGCACCAGGAATGCAAGAGAGGCTCAATCGCCTTTTTGACGAAGTCATGCAGCCCGAAGCCCGCCTTTTAGCTGATACGCAGCCTTTGAGGACAGCTATGGCCGCAATGGAGACCGACTTGCCTCCAGAAGTCATGAGGGCCCTTTTGGATGTTTGTCACTTAGACGCTCAGAGGGACACTGTTGCAGCCGCTAGAGAGAGAATCGCCCAACGTACTTCGCAGCAAGCCGATCAAGACACCTTGGACAAATTGGTGGCTGATATGAAAGCCAAGAAACAACAGTATGACCAAGGTATTTCTGCCTTCAAATCGGCTAAGATGAAGCAAAAAGACTTGGAATCTACGAGGAGGTCTCTTGAAGAGCAGTTGGCCCAAGTAACCCAGCAACTGGCCGATCTTCAGACGTCTATCTCTTCATCGGCTTCATCTTTGTCAACGCAGAAACACGCCCTTGGTGACATGGTGGCAGCAGTGAAGGATCAATCGGCTAAGATCAAAGTAATACCGGGGAGCGCGATTGACGATGAACGTATTGTTGGCAGTGTTCATGACATCATCGCCAAAGCAGCGGGGGCTTTATCAGGACTAGGAGCTCGTTTGCCCGGGTCTGGGCTGTAATCTTTTAAACGATGTTGTCGTCTGTCTTACTATCGGTTTTTGGGATGTTTGTATGCAACGATCTTCTTATCGGCTTCATAAGCCGATTGTTTTAATGCTCCTGTTTCTTGAACGACGTGATTGGCTGTCTATGATCCAACCCAAACGCTGGGGTGGTATGTTTTCAGATATTTTCCGTTGATTGCTTTAGGTAGGACGAGCCCTTCTAAGGTTTCCAGGATATACGCGTTCCCGCCAATCGGCCGATTGATCTTATAAGGCCCTTCCCATGTTGGAGACCATTTGCCGAATCGATTATCCTTAGACCCGATTGGCAACACGGTTTTCCATACCAAATCGGCTTGATTGAAGGATTTTAAAATTACCTTTTTATTATACGACCTGGCAACCCTCTCTTTATTCTTTTTAAGCCGATCTAGCGTAATCAGCCTTAGTTCAGCTAAGTCATCTAGATTGTCAAGCATTGCCTGTTCGTATTCATCGGCTGACAAATTATTTTGCTTAACTATCCTTACTGAGCCGATGTTGATCTCCACGGGCAAAACGGCTTCTTGTCCATATACCAACTGAAAAGGTGATAATTTAATTGATCCATGATGAGACAGCCGATAAGCCCACAAAGCTTCCGATAGCGTTGAATGCCAATTTCTTGGTTTCTCCTCAATTTTCCTTTTTATTAATTTTATTAATGTCTTGTTCGATAACTCCTACGGCCCATTGGTCTCGAAAGCGTAATAAGGAGAAGAGTTGAGTAATTTTATCCCAAGACTTTCCGCAAAACCTTTGAACTCGTTAGACATGAACACAGTCCCTTGATCAAGAGTAATCGCCTGTGGGAATTCCAAACCGATGGATGATGTGTTCATTTACAAAGTCGATCAGCTCTTTGCTAGTAACTTTCTTGAGTGGTATAGCCTCAACCCATTTCGAGAAATAGTCCGTGGCTGCAAGGATGAATTTATGTCCTTTACTAGATGACGGAAATATCTGGCCGATTATATCTATGCCCCATCCCCTAAACGGCCATGGCTTGATGATCGGGTGTAAAGCCGATGCTGGTGCCGCCTGTATGTTACCAAACTTTTGGCATGTTTGGCATCCTTTATAGTATTTGAAACAGTCTTCTAACATTCTCGGCCAAAAATACCCCGTTCGTCTCAGTATCCATTTCATTTTATGGGCCGATTGATGTGATCCGCAAATTCCTTCATGGACTTCTCCCATTGCTATTTTGGCTTCTTCAGTTCCCAGACATCTTAGCAATAATCCTTCCATGGTTCGAAAGTACAATACGTCCTCCAATAGAACGTACTTGAGTGCTTTGCGTTTGACCTTCGGCTCAGTCGGCTTAGATGGGTCTGACAAATACTCCCTTATTTCTGTTCTCCAGTCGACGGGACGGACACACAAGATCGGCCAAACGTTTAGCTCGATTGGTTCCTGTCGGCTTCGATCCTGACCACGATGCACATTGTGCCAACCGGTTTGCTTTGTTATTAGCTTCTCCGGGGATATGTTCTACAGAAAACGTGGTAAACGTCTCAATAATCTGGAGGCATTGCTGCAAATATTGGGTTAGTGCACCATCGTTGCATCGGTATTCCCCCTTGACTTGTTGTACAATTAACATCGAGTCCCCAAAAGCTTCGACGTCTTTCACCCCGATGCTGTCTAGCAATTGTAGTCCCCTTAATAACGCTTCGTACTCTGCTTGATTATTTGAACATCGGCTGTTTAGCCGATACATGAATTCGTACTCCTGTCTTCTGGGTGAAACTAATACTACGCCGATGCCCTCGCCCTCTTGGCACACGGATCCATCGAAATATAACTGCCAAGGGGTCACATCGGCCGTTCCTATTAACGTCTCACTTCCTGCAATAAAATCGGCCACAGCTTGCCCCTTTATGGATTTAGCCGATTCATAGGTTAAATCGAACTAAGTTAAGGCGTATGCCCATTTACCAAGCCAACCTCGCAAGATTGGTGCTGATAATATGTATTTGACTACATCGGTTTTGCAGACTATGATGCATTTGGATGCCAGCATATAATGTCTTAATTTAGTACAAGCAAAATATAAAGACAAGCATAATTTTTCTACTAGAGGATACCTGGTTTCTGCATCTAAAAGATGTCGGCTTAGATAAAATATTGCTCCTTCCTTCCTATCGGCTTCCTGTGTTAAAACTGCTCCCACTGTATTGCCTTCAGCCGATATATATAGTTTAAAAGGCATACCATGCTTTGGTGCGGCCAATACTGGAGGACTCATCAGATAACCTTTTATGTCATCGAAGGCCTTTTGTTGATCGGCTCCCCATCTGAACTCCTGGTCGCTTTTAATTTTCAGCAGCGGTGTGAAGGCCCGAATACGTCCTGACAAGTTCGAAATGAAACGTCGCAAGTAGTTGATTTTCCCTATCAATACTTGCAACTCCTTTTTGCTTGTCGGTGGCCTAGTATCGGCTATAGCTTTTACTTTGGTCTGGTTTACTTCAATTCCCCTTTCATGTACGGTAAACCCAAGGAATCCGCCAAATTATTAACTCAAGGCGCACTTGAGAGGGTTCATTTTTAATCCATGTAACCTCGTGCTCTCGAACATCTTTTCCAAATCGGCTAAATGTTGCCAGTCTTCTTTGGATTTTACCACCACATCGTCGATGTATATTTCCACAGTATTGCCAATCAAATCATGGAAAATGTGGTTCATAGCACGCTGATAAGTGGCGTCGGCGTTTTTTAAACCGAAGGTCATAACTTTCCATTCATATAGCCCTAAAGCTCCTGGGCACCTGAAAGCCGTTTTGGGTATATCGGCTTCGGCCATGAATATCTGATTGTACCCAGCGTTTCCATCCAAAAAGCTTATGATTTTATTTCCGGACGCAGCATCGATAAGCATATCGGCTATAGGCATCGGGTACTCATCTTTTGGTGTGGCCTTATTCAAATCTCTAAAATCAACACACACCCTAAGTTTGCCATTTTTCTTTTTTACAGGGACGATATTCGAGACCCATTCAGCATATCGGCAAGGCCGGATAAACTTCGCTTCTAGCAATCGTCCTACTTCTTCTTTTATAGCGTCATACAACGTAGGATTAAACCGCCTAGGGTATTGTTTGAATGGCCGATACCTAGGTTTTTTGGGTAGCCGATGTTCAACTAGTTATCGGCTTAAACCTGGCATCTCATAATACTCCCACGCAAAGCAATCTTTATATTTTTTGAGTATTTCGACCATCTTCGCTTTGTAACTGGGTTCTAACTTAGTACTTACAAATGTTGGTCTTTTACTACCACCTTCCCCAATGTCGATCTCTTCGAGCAAATCGGCAGAAGTAAATCCTAACCCTTTTCTTTCTTCTTCAAAATCCTCAACAGCTTCTTCGTATTCTTTTTGCCGATAGCTCCTTGCCTTCTCTTGTAGCTTTGCTAGTGTCTTGGACTCCATCTCCTTACTACTTCATCCGTCCGATCAAACGTATTAGGTTTAACGCTGATCGGCTTGAATCCCGACTTCTCGATGCAGATAAAATCGCAATCGTCCAAGATTCTTCCTGATATACATTCGGCTTCTTCGTATGGCCAATTGGTATCAGGACTGGCCATAGCGATATGAGCCGATGTATCAGCTGGTACAACCTCTACTGTATCATCGTTACATTGTACCAATTTCTGATGCATAGTTGACGGTATGCAGCAATTGGCGTGGATCCAGTCCCGTCCAAGGAGCACACTGTAATTACCTTTGGCTTCTATTACAAAAAATGCAGTCGGCAAAGTTTTGTTGCCGACTATCAGTTCTGACATCATTACGCCTTTAGCTTCAGTGGGGTCTCCCGTGAAGTCGTTTAGCACCATATTGGTTTTGATCAAGTCTTCGTCGGCTTTACCTAATTTTCTGAAAGTACTTAACGACATTAGATTAACTGTCGCCCCACCATCGACCAACATACGAGATATCGGTCGGCCATTAATATACCCTTTTAGGTATAAAGGTTTCAGATGCCGATGCATATCCTGTGGTTTTTCAAACACAGCGTCCGGTGCGCCGAGGCATAGTTGGGCGAACACCTCTTCAGTCGATTCCTCGGTCTTGAACTCAGCAGGCAAAGTGAATACCATGTTTATATCCATTGGTGGGGTATCGTCCCGTATCATCGGAGATCCGGATTCGACCGATTGATCTGAGTCACTATCGGTCTGTTCCTTTTTTCTCCATTCTTTTTTTTCAGAACTAGTATAGGTCTTAACTTATTGAACATCCGATCCCTTTCTCTCTCGTTCTCGGCTTCCCTTTCTTCTTGTGTCTTTAGTCATTTGAAGCCGCTGTATTGTGATTTGCTAAGACCTGAGGGGCACCACCTAGGCTTAGGTTCTATCGGTTCCCTGATTTTTCCAGCCAAGCTTCTCATTTCACCGTCAGATTCCATTATGAGTGTGTTACGAGAAGCCGATATCTCTTGGGTTCTAGACTTACCTTGTCCTGATGTTGACAACCTTTCGTGGATCGGCCTCCTGTCTCTTATTTCTAGCCGATCGTGTATTGGTCCAGACAACCTGTCTTTTACCGATTGGTTTGGCCGATGTGCAGTCGAGTGTTGCATAGGACAAGACATGACTGTTGGCAAGGTCATCCCCTTTTTCCAGCAAAATTGCCAAAAGGGACACTGCCGGTGTTTTTCCTCTTTCGGTAGTTGGCCGATGTGGCATATCTGGTCGCCAATAGCTGTCTGTCTTCTGATCCGGCCGATAAAAGCTCTGAGGTTGTCGAGCGTCATGTCTTCGACTTATCCTTTCATACTTTCCCAGAAGTTGCGAGAAGGTCGGCTTTGGTTTGAAATTAATCTTTCTTGGAGCCCTTTCAGCCCGATACAATTTTCTGATTTCCAAGTCTCCTTTTGGTTTTACCGTCCTCGAGTTCTGTCCGTTTTTATCGGCTTCTATTTGTATGGAGCCGATAGTGATCTGCACTGTTTCATCTCCTTTTGATCGTGCTTCAAATCCTTTAGTCGGCTTAACATCTTTCATAGGTCCTTTTCCTTTTTGTGAGCACTGCACCATGTTGACTTGGAAAGGATTCATATCTATCTGCATAGCCGATTCTTCTGCAAACTTTAACCTGCCATCGGCGATAGCCGATTGAATCTTCTGTCGGAAAATATTGCAATCGTTAGTGTTATGTGAAAATGAATGGTGCCATTTACAGTACCTTCGCTTTTTAATTTCTTCGGCCGACGGGATGATGTGTCCTTCTGGTAACCTTATGAGTTTTTCTTGTAGTAATAAATCAAATATCTTGTCACATTTTGACACATCATATGAATACTTGACTTCTGCCTTATTTTTCGTCGGCTTAAGTAGAGAGCATACGAGTGGTTTTTTGGAACCCTTAGTCCACTCGGCTATGTTTATTTCTACTTCTTCGTCTTCGGAAGTGTCGCTCGAATTATATTCTACCATGTTCACTTTGGCCTTTTCATTACCGTTTAATCTAAATTTTTCTTTAAACCCTTTATTCTCTGCATATCGGCTTTCATGTGCCGATACACGATGGAGTAAGTGGCTCAGATCGGGGAATTCCTGGCCAGATAGTTTTTCTTTTAATGGCGGGATTAACCCCTGGAATGCTAGATCGGCCAACTGATCGTCGGGTAAGGTTACGCTGAAGCACCTATTCCGTATACCCCTAAATCTTCTGATATAGTCGGAAACCGATTCGCCGTACTTCTGTCGGACTGAACTAAGATCAGAAATCCTGAGTTCCATAGTCCCCGAAAAAAAGTACTCATGGAATCGGCTCTCCAAATCGTTCCACACATGAACTGAATTTGGGGGCAGATTGGTAAACCAAGTGAATGCACGATGCAGGACAATGATAAAGGAAATAACCTAATTTTTAATCCGTCGGATTGTGCAGCTTCCCCACATTGAGCCATAAACCGTCCGATATGTTCAATAGTGGTAACGGAATCATCACCCGAAAATTTGGCAAAGTCTGGTATCCTGAAGTTGTGTGGGTATTGTATGCGATCTATATAATCGGGGTACGGCTTCAGAATCGATAACCCTTCCTCTGGTCAGAGGTGACCGCTTCTCGCAAAACGTTAGCAATTTGTTCCGCCCAATTGACATTGTCGGTTGGTGGTGTAACCGGACATTGCCAATTTTCATTGTTCAAACCCTGCCCCCCGAGTGCAAACTCGGGTCTTTGTCCAAATCGTGCCACAGGAGGTCTCGGCACTTGGTCATAATCGTGATTTAAAACCAATGTATCGGGTAGAGGTGCGGGAGGTTCAATATAAGGCATTACCCTATATGGCGCTTGTTTCATAGTCACGGCTCCTCGTGAATGTGGAACCTGATCTGTTTCAATCGGCTGATAAGCCGACAAACCGATGCTACTGGGGGGTCCATTTGACGGGTTTGGTGCGCTTATTTTAGCCCCATCTGTGTGCCCATGGTAATGTGTAAATCCACCTTTCTGCGTGCTAGGCTTCAAAACAGTAGGTTGAGTCGGCATCATGACGGGTGTTTGAGTCGACACGTTTATTGTATTGGCGTTGGGTGTTATGGAGTATACTGGGTATGTCGGGATGGTTTGGGGCGGATCTAGCAGGCTCCCAGACACAGCCAATTCCTGAGCAATTGTTTTCACACTATTTTCTATCATCGGCTTTAACGTGGATACTAGAGCCGATGACTGGTTAATTAGCGCGTGATGAACAAATTGCTCAATCATATTTGACAAATCAGCTTGAGCAGGTGCGTATCGGCTTACTTGTTCAGAGGATGAATCCCCGATAGGGTTGATGCTTGGAAGTGCGGTTTTTTGAGTAACGCCACGGCGTGTTTTCTGAAAACATCGTAGCATTATCTCTTCCAAAGCCGCTTTTTGGTCTTCGATTTCTTTCCGCTGTTCGGGGGTCAAATCGGCCATTTGAGGCGCGATTATAGCATCTGCATTGATATCGGCAGTAACTGTAGATTTGTCGGTTGATGACATGCTGATTTTCTTGGTCCCACCGGGCGTGCCAAAATATGTTCGCGCTAAAAATGTGAAGCAGGATCTTTAGCTTCGAACACACAAGACAAACACCGGGTTTGTAGAGCGTGCCAGTTAATTTGACCTGAAATTAACAAGGTAGAATTTATAATTTGATCAAAGCCGATAGAGCAATGTTTATCGGCTTTTCGCTAGTCGGCTAAAACCGATTAGGGGATAACTTAGATCAACCAGTTGCGGTTAATTCGGATACAAGGTAAAATCAGCTTTGAAAAGGCGATGCGCAGCAAAACAAAGCAGATCGAACCTGATGAAATCGGCTAAAACCAACAATCGGCGATGCGCAGCTATGTTGATTCTGTCGACTTGCAAGGAGGTCTATGAAGCTAAAAAAAACGATGTAAAAAGGGTTGTAAAAAGTAGATGTGTTGTGTTGGATTGATTCCCCTTTTCGCCGTTTGTCGTCTCCCTTTTATAATACATTGGGCCGATCCGAGTTGTATATGGATACGGTATCTATCCGTATCGGCCTCTGATTTGATTTTCTTGTCGGACGGTTTCTTGCACTGATTCAGCCACCTGATCTCTTTCCGTTTGAACGTTTCTATCCGATTCAAACTGATTCCATATACCGAATTCTGGTGCAAACAGCTGCTTAATGATAACAAGAAGGTTGATAAAAATGGAGAGTAAACGTAGAAATGCGCATAGTTTTGCTTGCACTTGCAATTGAGGGGGTGTTTGGCAGAGCTCCAGTTTCACCAAATTCTTGGAGTTAGTGGAGCTTAATATTCCTAGCTTCATCAAATTCGTGGAGCTGGAGCTATGGGTATATTAAGAGTGTTTAGGTGGGTCATCTTGTTTACATTTTAGAATAAAATTATAAACTTAAGTCACTTTATTTCAGTCTATAAGTTTCAGCTCTGACGTGGAGCTGGGATCTGGAGCTCTGCCAAACAGGTACTGAATAGCATTGTCGTAATTACATTGCATGGAGGCTAGAGCTGCAATTGATGGGTTCAGTCAGCCGCGTCTTCAGTTGTCCTAAACTACTAGTTACGTGCTTGCAGTACCTTTCACTAGACTTTGTTTAATGTATCACAATTACCCTTTTTACGAGTATAATTACCTCGAGCCTTCATCCTAGACCTTATTTAATTAGATTTAGCTTTACGTTTTGTAAGGCCAAAACATCTCTCGCCCTATTACGCTTGAGGTCCTAATTGTGCATTTGTGGACAAGATCAAAGTTGAAGCAAGTATATTGCTCTGTTGGAATGAGCCTTGTGCTGTGAAAATTCACTGGTTTTTACCTACAATGGAACCATATTACCGTAATTGTAGGACGATTTCAGTTGTGAGGTTTATACATTACATAGGTTAGGATTGAAGTGTGTTTGTTTATGCACCTATTAGCTATGATCATTTTATTTATTGTGTGTAAAAATCTCACGTTGCACAGTGGTGATCTGTGTAGGTAGAATTTGAATTTCGTCCACATGCTAATCCTTTAGGTGTGCATATAGTAGTAAGCAGTGACTGACAAATTTCAGATTACGGAGGGAAATGCAGCACACTGGATCTTTAGTAGCATGAGATTAGTACGAGCAAGCGCACTACTATAGGAGCATGATGCACTCTCCCATATGTAATTCTTGACCACCCCATAAAATTGTCTGTCTTGATTTTTTTTACTGTTGACTCATACTAATAAGAAATCACAATTTATGTGTTGACCATTAAGATTTATTTGTCAATGGTCAAGATGTATACTGTTGTAATTTCTAACAGACAAATCTACCCCTCTGAAGTTCTTATTTTCTAAAATTAGTGCTTTGTTGCAGTTTTCCTCTCAGATCGTGATTGAACTATATGATCTATTCGAGCCAGTTTGTGGTTTTGTCAGAGTTAACGAAATCAAAATCTGCAGTTGGGGGTGAGGCTACTATATTTTGCTCAGATCTTAAAATTATCCATGATGTTTTTCCGTAGGAAGATGAATTAAAAAGAGGTGAGACGGAGGCTGAAAAAGATATAATGATGAGAGAGTATAGAGCTAAGCTGGCTGCTGAAAGGGCTAAGAAGCTAGCCCATGGTAGAAACCACTCCAGTTCAAAATCATCTTAAAAAAGGTAAATGATTAGTTTGGCAAACTGCTGGCCAATGATTTCTTTTAATAAGACTGTTTGGATTTTAGGTTTTATGATCTTCCTCATACCACATTATTTTCGTTTTCCATTTGATTAATTCTTTAGTAACACTACATGTGTTGGTTGACTGACTTGACTCATCTGACCAATAATTTCTATAATGTAGAGAGGAGGTACAAGGATGAGAAGAAAAAAATGAAAAAAGAGGAGAAAGTTACATCTACATGATTTGATTGTAGTGACCTCCATTATCATGGCTCTTAGTTGGACTGCAGTTTAGTAGTTTCTAGCTGTATTAACAATTAAATATTTTCAATTTATACTGAATGGATTCTTTAACTCATATCCTTCATTCTTTGGAAGTAGTTTGTTCCATCGCTGCCCATATGAAATTTAAATTTAAGTATCCATATTTCCCCAGCACATTTCATCAGAATCATCAAGCGGTGATGACGATGACAGGGATGTGAGGAAATCTAGATCTAGGTCTGGATCAAAGAAGAAGAAAAAGCACAGGTCAAGGTCCAAACACGCTGACGGTGATAATGTGGAGGAAAGAGGTCTTGTTCATCTCTATAAATGCTTCAGGATAGCTTCCGGAGATGAAAAAATACGATATGTCCATGCTATCCAGTATCCACTTGTTGGCCACTTGTTCTGTTATAGTTTTACCTGCTAAAAAGAGAAGTATTGTGTACTGTTTTCTAATCATCTTTTCTTCTCTTCGTTTCATGATAGTATCATAATATGTGCATGATGATAAATAGTTCAATTGTCTTCTATGAAAGTATAAGCTACTATTTTACAAAGTGTGACGATCCGTATAATTAGTCTAGAGTAATAACAGTAGCACTATCAGTACCCGGGTTAATTACACAAATCTTGGCATAGTGACTAGCAAAATATCGGGTGACCCGACATTTTATCAGTTACTGTACCGTGTTCAGAGTGTTGCAATAAAACAATAATTAGAGACTGAATGGAAGTACATTTCATTCCAGGCCACACAGGGCTACATGTTTAGTTCACAATTATACATAGGATCCAAGTACAACAAAATATAATACACAAATACTAATTACACAAAAGACTGATGATGTCGAAGCACGGCTACCCAACACTCTATCCCTCTTAGTAGTCCTCCTCATAGGTCTGGTTCTGTGGGTGACCCTCACCCTAAGCCTCATAGACAAGTCCACTGGTATTCATGTCCCAACCGGACGATTGACCACTAAAGTAGTTCTCTAAGCAAAGAGGGAGTTATATAAGAGTGAGTACAGAAGTACTTAGCAAGCATCATTAACAAAATGCAATTAATGAATTTTTCCTTCAACACCATCTCAAGTCCTTTCCATAACCATCTGATGTAACCTTTCCTCAAAACCATTTTTCGAAATTAAAATTTTAATAAGAAAGTTGTGTTGATTTTAATTGTCCAAAAATTCTACTAGCACTTATATACGAGGTAGACTTAGCTTCTGTAGCCTCAAATCCAGGAGATAGGGATGAATTCATAATTTAATCCTGCGCAGGTTTGTACCACTTTACCCATAGCGAATCCAACCGTAGCTGGGAACCCAAAATGTTTATCGCTAATCAGGTATTAGATCTTCAACCTTGATAGCCAATGAGTAGTGGTGTCCTCCACTGGTTTCCACCTACTCTCAGCATACTAGTTGTATTCCGACAAATTGCGCAGTATAGTACTCCGACTAAAACATAGTACTATACTCCGACTATTACGCAATACAGTACTCCGACTATAATGCAGTACTGTACTCCGGCTAACACGTAGTATAGTACTCCAACTAACAACTCAATATTGTACTCTGTCTGTTTACAAAGTACAGCACTCCGACTAACAACGCAGTACTGTATTCCAACTAACCACGGAATACTCATCTCATGACGTTTAATATAGTGCCAAGTCATCCACAGTTGATTTTGTGTCCCACACACTGGGCCTCCAGCATATCCCAACTTCACACCACTCTTAGTTATCTACTCTTACCTAATGTGGAGATCAAATACCATCATAGGACAACCTTTTCTGGTCGTTTGCACATACTATGGTTGATACGATTTAATACGGCTCATTATCTGAGTGTAATTTGTTTATCTTTATATCATAGCCTATGTAGAGGGCCCCTCTGGCAAATTATTAATCCATGGTACCCTCTCCCCACCTCACACACACACACACAAACTAGCTCCATTCGTTGGATGAGCCATTTCAACACAACAATATTCAACCACTACCACAACATTGCATAAACAAACCAATTTATCAATGACTAAATTTCTACAACAACAGCTCACAATTATCCATTTTTTCAACAACTTTCGAGTTAAAGTTTTACTTTTAAAGATATTTTGCCCATGCAATGATGATTTATGAAAACATTCAAAAATAATTTCACAAAATATGAATAAAGGAAGTTTGCCTGAATTAGGATTGCAATACTTGGCCTCACCCGGAATCTGATGATGGTCTGACTGGTTCGTTTCGAGGCCTGACAAATTAAAGTATTAAACTACAACAATAAATCTACAGCAAATTTTATGGCATCCAACCTTTTTGGGAATGCTACAAGCTAATACAAGGGTGCTGCCCCCCTTAGCTAAAATAGCTAATTGTGCCCAGCTCCATTATTTTAGCGGCATTACAACAACAACCTAATTCATACAAGACTTGCACTCTTATATATTTACTGCCTTTTTAATCGCAGCTTTTAGAATTCTTTTGAAAACTTTCCTACGATCCAGAAATGCCTAATTTAATCTACACGAAATGCAGCGGAGACAAAAACCTAATTTTTCTTCCCTTTTCTTTTTCCCTCTTTTCTTTTCTTTCTCCCCCTTTTTCTTTCCCGCCTCCTCTTCTTTTCTTTTTCTCTTCCTCCCTTCCTCTTCCTGGTCGAAGTCTTGTGGCTCCTCTTCTGCTCTCCCTCCTCCCGATCCAATCCCTCTCTAATCTCCCCTCTCTTCCCCCTCTACTTCAACCGCTCCCCCCCCGCCACTGCTCCTCCCCTCTTCTCCCTCTTTTCTTTTTCTTTCCCCTCTTCTCTTTCTCTGGCCGACACCCTTACTGGCCCCTCTCTCTTGGGAGATCCTCCCCCAAATCGCCTCCTCAGCTCCTCCGCCGCTGTCGGCCACCGCCGGTCACTGTCGCCGTCACCCTTCGGTTTCCCCCTCTACTTTCTTCTCTTCTCCCTCCCTTCTCTTCTCTCTTCTCTGCTCTCCCTATCAAGCGCCTCCTCCTCCTCGGCTAGCTCCCTAGCTCGGCCGATGCTCCCTCTTCTCCGATCTACTCTCCCCTCTTCTTCTCCTGCCTCCGGATTTGGCTACCCCTATAACCTTGCCGGTTCCCCTTCTCAACCCTAGCCCGTCGGCTGCTCCACGGCCGACCTTCCCTCTACCTCTTCTCCTCCTTCCTCCACTGCCGGCCTTACTCTCCCTACTGGCTGACTTCTCTACTCCCCCTACTCTCTCTTCTCTACTTCTTTACGGCTGAACTACTCTAATGGCATTTTGCCAATTGATTTGCATGTTTTTAAGTTCTAGTTCGCATTTTTGTATTGCAAGTATGGCCGATGATGCAAGGGGTCTAGTGGGACGGTAAGCACATGCTAAGTGTAACATCCTCGTTTTGGCTTTCTAGAGAAAAACCTAATTAAAATAAAGCTAATTCAAAGTTGGAGTTTCTTTGGTGTTTATATTAACCTGGCATCCATTCCCCTTCGAAATCGGGAATTAATTCCCTCCCGGGCGAAAAATCGGATTTTCCAAAGATCACGTGCATCTAAAATCCACCCGAGTCCAAAAGTGCTCCAAAAATCTCCAAACCACTTCTAAAATGTTCCAAATATTCCGAAATGATTTTAGGAATCATTCCCCGGATTTTTGGACCTCCGTTCCTATTTTATCTCGCGCGGCTTTTGTTTAATGCCTGCGATCCGCGCCCGATTATTCAATTCCACAAAAATCATCCAAATTCAACCAAACCACTTCCATTGAGTTCCAAATATTCTAAAATGGCTCTAGGAATTTTTCCGGAATTTTTAGGCCATTTTTCCTAATTTTTCTCTAAGGCGAATCATTTGCGTAAAGGAGAACCAATGAGGTGCTGCCACGTGGCACATGAATAGTGTCATCTTCAACCTCTAGCCATGCATGGGGATGAAGCTTCATGCAAGCAAAAATGGTGGAGCTATCTTTAATTCCTTGTAGCTCCTCCAATACAACTCCAATTCGCGAGCAGTAGGATCCGCTGGGATCACAACGGACTCCTCTTCCTATCCATGGGGTTGTTGCACCGAAATCGCGTTGGTTTTTGAACGGTTGCAAGAAACCCGAAATCCACTCTTTTGGAGATTGCGGCCGTTTCTAATCCGTTCGCGTGATTCCACCTCTCATCTCTCCGTATAAGAACCCTCTTCCGCTGGTATAACCCTCCTTTAGCCTCTCAAACCCAATCGGCCGCAAGATCAAGAAAACCGACGCACTCTCGCGTTCTTCGCGTTCTTCGTGTTCTTGCTCATATCTTCCACTCAGGTGGATCTTTCTTCCTCCCGCTCGTTTCCTTGTGTTAGTATGGATGTCTAGTCTCTAATCCATCCATCAATTTCGTGGTTCATCAAGTTTCCTCGACTAATTTTGGATTTTTGCTCGCTTCGGCCGAACTCCGTGTTCATCGTCGATTTCATCTTGCTCGGTGAGTTTCGGTTCAATTCCTTAGGTTATAGGTTCTTAAGGATGTTATCTAGAGGTCCTAGCTTTTGTTTGGATCAAATCCATGCAAAATTGAGAGAAAAATCGAGTTTTTCTGCTCATGGAGCCTCTGTTTTTCTTTTTTGGAGCTCCTGTGCTTGCCGTCGTGGGCCCGCGCCACGGCCGGCCGGCCCGCCCGCCGTGAAGCCGCCCGCCCGCCGCCCTGGCGCCCACGCCGCCGGCGGCCGGCGCCGCCGCCTTGATCGTCCAGCGTCTGCTAAGACGCCGGCGCCATGCGCCCGCCGGAAGCTCGCCGGAGCCCGCCCGCGCCGCCGACCTGGCCGCCGGCCGCCCTCCCCTTCCCTCTCTCTCTCCCTTCCTTTTCTCTATCTCTCTCTCTCCATGGCTTGCATGAGAGCTTCCAGAGGAAGCTTCCTCTCTTTCCTCTCTCTCTCTATGACGCGTGGGCCCCACTGTCATACACTCCAAAGCCTAGTCAAACCAGTCAACGTCCGGTCAAAGCGCAGTCAAACGTTGACTCGGTCAAAACGGAATATTCTGGGAATATTCAGGTTTCGATTTATTCAAATTCAAACTTCTAAGCTCATAACTTTCGCCCAAACTCCGTTTGACCTCATTCAAATTTCTAAATTCATCTAAAATCAAGACCTTTCTGCCAGTACTAATTTTATAATTTTTGGATTTTATTTATTTTCCGTTATTTATTTGTTGCCTCGTTTTGCGTGTAGTCGACGATCCCGCCGCGACCGTCGATTTCGCCGTCGAGCCTTCCGAGTTCGACACCGCCGCCGCAACTGAAGGCAAGTCTCCTTGATGCACTTTGCTCCTATGTTTGCGAAAGGATTTAAAATTGTTTATAAAGTTGCATGGCTATGTTTAATTAAATATGTCAAATATAAGAGCTAGTTATTCCGAACTTGTTAATTCCTCCATGACATTGTTAACCATATCCATTGTAACCCTAGAACATTGTTAATACCATGCCTATGTTTATATGGTATCCGTTGCTATGTAGTACGGTAGAATTGCGTAGGACCTTTTCCGATAAAACAACCCATGGGTGGGATTATTCAAAAAGAATGTTATTAAATGTGTATTTGAAGGTTATTAGTATGATTTTGGTCCTGTTTTCTAAAATAAAAGAAAAGGGAAATGATTTTGACTTGGGCGGCCTGGAATGTCGGGTGGAAGCGGATCAAGCCTTGATCCTTTTGTGCAAGTACCGCCCCAAGTCATATAAGGACCGACGCTTATGATTGCCATTTTAAGCATAACTGTACTACCACATGTCTATAATGGTACGACCTGGCTCACTAATTTGTAGAAGCCTAGTTTAGACTCGCCACTCGGTTGTTGTGTGAGAGCCGGACGGAGGCATTGTTGTGGATGTTGTTTTGCTCACACGGCGCAAGAGGGGCTTCAGATCTTGGGTGGAGGGAACCCTAACACGGTGAAACCTCGTGGTGGGTCTAGCTAGGTAGATACATTTTAACGGCCTTGTCAAGATATCCCTGCAGTCACACCTAAGGAAGTGTGTTAATTTCATGGCAACAAGTGTCTATCTTGTCTTGTGGGTAATGTTGTACACATCTGCAGAGTATAATCTATTCTAATAGCCGTGTTTCACGGGCCAAAGGCAAAGCAAGAAATGCTTTCATATTGGTAGACTTTGATTTTGATTTTAAAACCGAAAAGTGTTTTGTTTTGGGGTTCGGGAGTGGTTAGAACTCTCGAATGTGGTTTGGCGGAAAGAGTCAACCCAGGTGGATAGAACCTGTTTACCTTTGACGGATGGAGTCACATGATTAACTTTGATCCTTTAAACTGCTATGGCGGATAGAGCCTTTATGTTAGTGATGGTGGATAGAACCTCACCACAATAATAAATAATTCAATTATTAAAAAGAGTTGTAAAATATGCTTTGTGAAATTTATTACTTAAGTATGATTTAATCAAATGTGGCTTTATGCAAATAAACCCTATTAAGCTTCCTTTGGAAAGCCCCTCATGATCATAATTTCCCGACTTGCTGAGTACTTTTGTACTCACGTGCTACACCAACATTGTAATCATCAGAGGTTTATCAAGATGCTGAGGAAGAAGAGGAGTTCTTCGAGGAGGATTGCCAGGAGGACTAGTTGCGTTCCTAGTCGTGCTTTGTGGCGTTGTGGCGTTAAGCTCGTTGCTTTCTTTTGCTTCATTTGTTTTGAGTGTCCTGGCCGTTGGACCGAGTATTGTAATAAGTGGCCATGTGGCCCAAATTTACAACTTTTGTTATGTTCGGCAATGATGTATCACTGTTGACTGTGTGTACTAGCTACTGATCTGGGACTAGAACGGAAATACACGGGAGTTTCGGATAGCCGATCCGGGGTCTCACAGCGGTGGTATCAGAGCCAGGACGACTGTAGGACGTGACCTAGTTAGCATGGCAAAGCCTTAAGGACCTATATTTCATAAAAATGTAATTGCAAAAGTTTAAGTTTCTTTGCTTCTATCTCTTCTATCTTAGTATCTTGTGCTCATCCTCTCTTTTATTTAAAATTTTGGTTACTAATTCTGTCTTCTTTCAAAATCTGTAGATGTCGGTTTTCACCACCTTGCTTGGCGAGGTGGAGGCTTTGCGAGGAATCACATCGATGCTCCAGAGCCGGGCTTTCCTATCGCCGAGTATCGCTACTACCAATGCCTGGTCTTGTCCAGGACATGTGGCAGTCCGCTTGCTAGTCTTCGCGAGGAGCCGCCAGCGTTGAGGACCTGGCCGTTTCTACTTCACGGCCGAGAGACCGATTCTCGCGACGCGCTCAGGACGCGGCGTAAAGGCTATCCTCATGTTGGGGCAGAGCTACCGCGATATGTCGGAGAACTCCGTCTGCATTTTTCCCCGCTTCCGAGTTGGGCGTGTACGGCCAGTTTAGGAGTTTGGCCCAGAGAGGGACCCGACCGTGGTGCACTTGGGGTCACTCGCCCAGCGCAGGATGAGGCCTACGTCCGGATGTCTCGATGAGTGCTGGTCTAAGGTCCCGGGACTTGACGGCAGCGAGAGAGAGGATCTCGGCTCGAGGAGGAGAGGAGGAGCCTCCCATCACCTCCATCGCCCGGCTCCGGCAGAGGCACGGCCGTGGTGCCGCGCCACCACTTCTGCCGGGAGGAACCGCCGCCCGTGATATCCTGCAGAGGACGCGCCGCCACCAAGCGTCATCAAGGCCTCGAGGCTGACTCATCGCGCAAGAAGTCCGTTCGTCTCCCTTCGCCGCCAGGGTTTTCTCGATTGCTTTGGTCGCTGCCAAGGAGCAGGATCTTCGGCGGCCGCTTCACCTTCCCGCAGCAGAGCGAGGAGGAGGAGGAAGAGGAGGACCTGCCCCCGCTGGGCTTCGCCAAATGACGCGAGTTCTTAGATAGTTTTAGTCTGCAGGATCTTAAATTTGTCGCGTTAGAGCGTTGAATAAGTGATTGCTGGATTGTATCGTGCCTTTAGGCATTTGTGATACAGCCACCTCCAAAACTATTTGATTTTAATTGAAGTTTAGTTGGTTTTTCCCTTCGGTTGTGTGCTCTTGTGGTTGTGCCCTTGTGTTGAGGATGTGGTTTAGTTCCCCGTTGCTTATCTATGCTTCTCCCTCTTTCCTTGTGCTTGACCGCCTTGTGCAGATGGAGAACGTTGGTCGTGGTCGTGGTCGTGGAAGGCCCGCAGGCCGTGGTAGAGGCCGTGGACGAGCCCGTGGACCGGTGCACTTTCAAGAGGAAGCAGAGTATGTGGAGCCACCGCAGCCGCAAGGACAAGAGCAAGTGCAACACCCTGCCGCTCAGCACGATCCGCCGCCGCCCCCACCACCAGCTCAGCCGCCCAATATGGAACAAATGATGGCGATGCAGCTTCAGATTCTTCAGGCGTTAGCTCAGAACGTCCTGAACCAACCTCAAGCCGCGGCAAAGACTCCGCCAAGCTCAACCGCCTAATCTAAGTTCGGGAGTTCATGAGGACTCGACCCTCGACTTTTCTTGTCGATCCGCAGATCCGCTGGATGCGGATGATCGCTCAAGGAAGTTGAGCGTAAATCGCACTTGGCTCGGGCGATGACATAGAGAGTGTGCAAGACGCATCTCACCACCAAAGGAACTGCAGCCAACCGGTGGGAAAACTATCATACGCCCATGCGGACTCGCAGAACATTCCATGGAATGAGTTTGTGGAAGCCTTCAGGGCTACTCATATCCCAAGGGGATTATGGAAATGAAGCGTCGTGAGTTTCACAAGCTTCAAAGAAGGAAACTTGTCTGTCTCGAGTACCTTAACCGCTTCACTCAATTGTCCAGACGCGACCGCAGATGTCGCGATCGACGAGGCCAAGATTTGGCGATTCATGGAGGGCCTTGACCCCAACTTGAAGGTACAAATTGGTTTCAAGCGACTACCCGTCGTTTCCAAAGACATGATCAACAAGGCGTTGATTCAAGAGGATGCTCGGCGTCGCCTTTTGAGTCGCAAGAAGAGAAAAATGATGTTTCAGACTCAGCGGTGCCGCAGCCTGTGCCCCGCACTTTTCGCCAGCAGAAGCCTAGCAGGCCGCGGTGAGCGGTGGCCCTAGGACCCCAATGTCTACCCCGCGCCCCACCGACAAGCCCTCGCCGGCAATGCCGGAGCTCAAGCTCGGAAGAGTGGGACAAAGAATGGCAGGAGTGCAAAGTGCTTTAATCGAGGGAGATGGGGCACTACGCCAACAATCGCCCCAGAACGCCACCGTCACCGGTGAGGTTCAACTCGGGATCGACGCCTTGGCCGCGCCTACGGCCGGCTCAAGGAAGAGGAACCCCTCGGACTCAGCAAGACGCCAAGGACTGCAGAGGAAGAGGGCGTGTGAACCACATCACCGCGGAAGAAGCTCAGGATGCGCCGATGTGGTTTATGGTAAGTTCCATGTGAACTCGACTGCTTGATTCTGTTTGATTCTCGTGCAACCCATTCTTTCATATCGTAGTACTTGGTTAAAAAGCATAATCGAACACCATACGCTTAAGAAACCCTTTGCTAGTGCAATCCCCTGAAAAGAATTAAGAACAACTTCATCGTCTCAAAATGGATATAGTAATAAAAGGGGTAAAGTTCCTAGCGAACTTAATCTTGTTGGATACTAAGGGTATAGAAGTAATCCTTGGAATGGATCAAGCTAACCAAGTATAAGGGTCGGATAGACTGTGCTAGTAGAGCTATCTCTCTTACCAGCCCCGAGGATTAGAGTGGAGTTCTTATCTAATCTTGCCTCTAAGGGGGTAGCACCCTAAACCGCTTGAAAGGTACTTCGTTGGAGAAGGTACCGATCGTCAATGAGTACCGGATGTGTTCCTGATGAGTTGCCCGGTATGCCACCAGATCGAGATGTGGAATTTGTGATTGAGCTAGTACTGTACCGCTCCAATCTCGAAGAGACCGTCTGATCGCCTTCTAACGAGTTGGTCGAGATGAAGAAGCAGATTGAAGAACTGCAAGAAAAGGATTCATCAGTTGATTCGTCACCTTGGGGATCGCTGTGATCTTTGTGTCCAAGAAGGATGGTAGTCTGAGAATGTGCATCGACTACGTGTCGTTGAATGAGGTTACGATCAAGAACAAGTATCCGCTGCCTCGGATAGATGATCTGCTTGACCATTGAAGGGAGCTCAAGTCTTCTCCAAAATAGATTTGAGATCGGGATATCATCAGCTGAAGATAAGAAAAGAGGATATTCCGAAAACAGCTTTCACCACCCGATATGGACTGTATGAGTTCACAGTCATGTCTTTTGGGTTAACCAATGCTCCTTCTTATTTCATGAATCTGATGAATAAGGTGTTTATGGAGTATTTAGACAAGTTCGTCGTAGTATTCATCGATGACATTCTTGTCTATTCCAAGAGCAGAAAAGAGCATGAAGACCATCTGCGAATAGTCTTGGAAACACTAAGGGAGCATCACCGTATGCTAAGTTTAGCAAATGTGACTTCCGGTGAAGGAAGTGTCTTTCTGGGTCATGTCATTTCGCTGCAGGAGTAGCGATAGATCCAATAAAGTGAGAGATGTTTTGGATTGGACACCACCCAAGTCGATCCCGGAGATCCAAGTTTTCTTGGATTAGCCGGGTTATTATCTGAGATTCATTGAAGGTTTCGAAGATAGCGGACCTCTTACTCACTTACGAAAAGGAAAAGAAGTTTGAATGGACTAAAGCCTCAGTGAGCAAAGTTTTCAGGAGTTGAAAAAGAGATTAACCTCGGCCCAGTGCTTATTTTACTGCACATCCATAAGGGCTTTGAAGTGTATTGTGATGCTTCGAAGCAAGGACTTGGATGTGTTATGATGCAAGAAGGAAAGGTAATAGCCTATGCTTCTAGACAACTGCGACCTCATGAAGAAAACTATCATGTTCATGACTTGGAGTTAGCCGCAGCTTGTGCACGCTACCAAGATATGGAGACATTACTTGATCGGCAATAGATGTGAAATCTATACGGATCATAAAAGTCTGAAGTATATCTTCACTCAGCCTGATCTTAACCTGAGGCAGAGAAGATGGTTGGAGTTGGTGAAATATTATAATCTGGGAATTCATTATCACCCTGGAAAAGCAAACGTTGTTGCGGATGCTTTGAGCAGGAAAGCTCACTGCAACAATACGAGGGTGCAACCAAGCCAACCGACGCTTCACGATGAATTTGGCGCCTTAACCTGGAATTAGTAAAGGAAGGGTGCATTTATTCTTTGGAGGTCAAATCAACCCTTGAGGATCAGATCCGAGAAGCTCAAAAGGACGATAAAGGTATTGCCAACCTGAAGGAAGGCCTAAAGAAAGGAAAGCACCCTGGATTTTCGTAAGATGACCAGGAACTGCTTTGGTTCGGGAAAAGAATAGTGGTCCCTAACCAAGAAGAAATCAAGAACGTGATCTTGAAAGAGGCTCACGATTCAGTTTACTCCTTCACCCAGGAGGCACCAAAATGTATGTCGATCTGAAGAGAAGTATTGGTGGTCCAATATGAAAAAGGAAGTTTCGACTTCAGAGCACGGTGTGATGTGTGTCACCGGTAAAAGCAGAGCATCGAGACCTCTTTGGTCTATTGCAGCCTTTGCAAGTGCCTGTATGGAAATGGGAAGAAATTGGAATGGATTTTATAACTGGCTTACCCAAAACCAAGTCCGGTTATGATTCCATCTGGGTTATTGTGGATCGATTGACCAAAGTGGCCCACTTTATCCCAGTAAAGACGACTTATTCTGGAGATAAGCTTGCCGAGTTGTATATGGCTAAGATTGTGTGTTTACACGGTGTGCCAAAGAAGATTGTGTCTGATCGCGGTTCCCAGTTCACCTCGAGATTCCGCGGCAAAGAATTGCATGAGGTGTTGGGCACGAATCTTAATTTCAGTACTGCGTATCATCCCCAGACGGATGGCCAGACCGAAAGGGTCAATCAAATTTTAGAGGATATGTTGAGAGCTTGTGCTCTAACATATAAAGGTTCGTGGGATCAGAATTTGCCCTATGCAGAGTTTTCCTATAACAACAGTTATCAAGCCAGTTTGAAGATGGCACCTTTTGAAGCTTTGTATGGAAGAAAGTGCAGAACACCCTTATATTGGAAGGAGACCGAAGGAGGACAAATCATCGGACCCGATGTTCTGAAAGAAGCCGAAGAGCAAGTTAGACAGATTCGTACAAATCAAAACGGCTCGATACCTGCAGAAAAGTTATGCGGACAATCGTCGACGGGACTTAAGCTTTGTACCAGGAGATCATGTGTACTTGAAGGTATCTCCGATGAAAGGAATGAAACGGTTCCGCGTCAGTGGAAAATTAGCACCCCGCTATATCGGACCGTTCAAGGTGATTGCCCGAAAAGGAGAAGTGGCTTATAAGTTGGAGTTGCCGCCACAGCTGTCAGGAGTACATGATGTCTTTCATGTGTCTCAGTTAAAGAAGTGTATCCGAGTGCCGGAACATCAGTTGCCGTTGGAAGACATGGAACTCCAAGAAGATTTGTCTTACCCGGAGTATCCCATCAAGGTTTTGGATGAAGCCGAGCGTCGGACGCGCAGCCGAGTAATCAAGTTCTGCAAGGTTCAGTGGAGCAACCATTCGGAAAAGGAAGCTACTTGGGAGCGTGAAGAAGATCTTCGAGCAGAGTTCCCGGACCTCTTTCTTTCTCCGTCTGAATCTCGGGGACGAGATTCTCTCTAAGGGGGGTAGGTTTGTAACATCCTCGTTTTGGCTTTCTGGAGAAAAACCTAATTAAAATAAAGCTAATTCAAAGTTGGAGTTTCTTTGGTGTTTATATTAACCTGGCATCCATTCCCCTTCGAAATCGGGAATTAATTCCCTCCCGGGCGAAAAATCGGATTTTCGATCACGGCATTTAGAAAATCCACCCGAGTCCAAAAGTGCTCCAAAAATCTCCAAACCACTTCTAAAATGTTCCAAATATTCCGAAATGATTTTAGGAATCATTCCCCGGATTTTTGGACCTCCGTTCCTATTTTATCTCGCGCGGCTTTTGTTTAATGCCTGCGATCCGCGCCCGATTATTCAATTCCACAAAAATCATCCAAATTCAACCAAACCACTTCCATTGAGTTCCAAATATTCTAAAATGGCTCTAGGAATTTTTCCGGAATTTTTAGGCCATTTTTCCTAATTTTTCTCTAAGGCGAATCATTTGCGTAAAGGAGAACCAATGAGGTGCTGCCACGTGGCACATGAATAGTGTCATCTTCAACCTCTAGCCATGCATGGGGGATGAAGCTTCATGCAAGCAAAAAATGGTGGGAGCTATCTTTAATTCCTTGTAGCTCCTCCAATACAACTCCAATTCGCGAACGGCCGGATCCGTTGGGATCACAACGGACTCCTCTTCCTATCCATGGGGTTGTTGCACCCGAAATCGCGTTGGTTTTTGAACGGTTGCAAGAAACCCGAAATCCACTCTTTTGGAGATTGCGCGGCCGTTTCTAATCCGTTCCGCGTGATTCCACCTCTCATCTCTCCGTATAAGAACCCTCTTTCCGCTGGTATAACCCTCCTTTAGCCTCTCAAACCCAATCGGCCGCAAGATCAAGAAAACCGACGCACTCGCGTTCTTCGCGTTCTTCGTGTTCTTGCTCATATCTTCCACTCCGTGGATCTTTCTTCCTCCCGCTCGTTTCCTTGTGTTAGTATGGATGTCTAGTCTCTAATCCATCCATCAATTTCAGTGGTTCATCAAGTTTCCTCGACTAATTTCGGATTTTTGCTCGCTTCGGCCGAACTCCGTGTTCATCGTCGATTTCATCTTGCTCGGTGAGTTTCGGTTCAATTCCTTAGGTTATAGGTTCTTAAGGATGTTATCTAGAGGTCCTAGCTTTTGTTTGGATCAAATCCATGCAAAATTGAGAGAAAAATCGAGTTTTTCGGGTTTGTGAGCCTCTGCTTTTCTTTTTTGAGCTCCTGTGCTTGCCCGCAGGCTCAAGGCCGGGCCGGCCGGCCGCCGGCTGAAGCCGGCGCCTGGCCGCCGCCGCCGTGGCCATGGCGCCGCCGCCGCTGTCTCACAGGCACACAAGACGCCGGCGCTTCGCCGGGCGAAGCTCGCCGAGCCTGCCACGGACCGGCCACGGGCCGCCTCCCCTTCCCTCTCGCTCTCCCATCCATTTTCTCTCTCTCTCTCCTCCATGGCTTGCATGAGAGCTTCCAGAGGAAGCTTCCTCTCTTTCTCTCTCTATGACGCGTGGGCCCCACTGTCATACACTCCAAAGCCTAGTCAAACCAGTCAACGTCCGGTCAAAGCGCAGTCAAACGTTGACTCGGTCAAAACGGAATATTCTGGGAATATTCCCGGTTTTCGATTTATTCGAAATTCAAACTTCGGAAGCTCATAACTTTCTCGTCCGAACTCCGTTTGACCTCATTCAAATTTCTAAATTCATCTAAAATCAAGACCTTTCTGCCAGTACTAATTTTATAATTTTTGGATTTTATTTATTTTCCGTTATTTATTTGTTGCCTCGTTTTGCGTGTAGTCGATTTATCCCGCGACCACCGATTTCGCTGCCGAGCCTTCCGAGTTCGACACCGCCGCCAAGAATCTGAAGGCAAGTCTCCTTGATGCACTTTGCTCCTATGTTTGCGTAAAGGATTTAAAATTGTTTATAAAGTTGCATGGCTATGTTTAATTAAATATGTCAAATATAAGAGCTAGTTATTAGAACTTGTTAATTCCTCCATGACATTGTTAACCATATCCATTGTAACCCTAGAACATTGTTAATACCATGCCTATGTTTATATGGTATCCGTTGCTATGTAGTACGGTGAGAATTGCGTAGGACCTTTTCCGATAAAACAACCCATGGGTGGGATTATTCAAAAAGAATGTTATTAAATGTGTATTTGAAGGTTATTAGTATGATTTTGGTCCTGTTTTCTAAAATAAAAGAAAAGGGAAATGATTTTGACTTGGGCGGCCTGGAATGTCGGGTGGAATCGGATCAAGCCTTGATCCTATTTTGCAAGTACCGCACCAAGTCATATAAGGACCGACGCTTATGATTGCCATTTTAAGCATAACTGTACTACCACATGTCTATAATGGTACGACCTGGCTCACTAATTTGTAGAAGCCTAGTTTAGACTCGCCACTCGGTTGTTGTGTGAGAGCCGGACGGAGGCATTGTTGTGGATGTTGTTTTGCTCACACGGCGCAAGAGGGGCTTCAGACTGGTGGAGGGAACCCTAACAATGGTGAAACCTCAGCGGGTGGGTCTAGCTAGGTAGATACATTGTAACGGCCTTGTCAAGATATCCTCGCCGGCACACCTAAGGAAGTGTGTTAATTGCATGGCAACAAGGGTCTATCTTGTCTTGTGGGTAAAGTTGTACACCTCTGCAGAGTATAAACTATTCGAATAGCCGTGTTTACTGGCCAAAGGCAAAGCAAGAAATGCTTTCATATTGGTAGACTTTGATTTTGATTTTAAAACCGAAAAGTGTTTTGTTTTGGGGTTCGGGAGTGGTTAGAACTCTCGAATGTGGTTTGGCGGAAAGAGCCAACCTGTGGATAGAACCTGCTTACCTTTGACGGATGGAGTCACATGATTAACTTTGATCCTTTAAACTGTTGGCGGATAGAGCCTTTATGTTAGTGATGGTGGATAGAACCTCACCACAATAATAAATAATTCAATTATTAAAAGAGTTGTAAAATATGCTTTGTGAAATTTATTACTTAAGTATGATTTAATCAAATGTGGCTTTATGCAAATAAACCCTATTAAGCTTCCTTTGGAAAGCCCTCATGATCATAATTTCGACTTCTTGAGTACTTTTGTACTCACGTGCTACACCAACATTGTAATCATCGAGAGGTTTATCAAGATCTCGAGGAAGAAGAGGAGTTCTTCGAGGAGGATTGCCAGGAGGACTAGTTGCGTTCCTAGTCGCCGCTTTGTGGCGTTGTGGCGTTAAGCTCGTTGCTTTCTTTTTGCTTCCGCTGTTTTGAGTGTCCGGTCGTTGGACCGAGTATTGTAATAAGTGGCCATGTGGCCCATACTTGAATATTTACATTACAAGTTTTGTTATGTTCGGCAATGATGTATCATCGCGGATCGTGTGTACTAGCTACTGATCTGGGACTAGTACGGAAATACACAGTGAGATTCTCGGATAGGCGATCCGGTCCCACAAATGTGGTATCGAGCCAGGACGATCAGAGGACGTGACCTAGTTAGCATGGCAAAGCCTTAAGGACCTATATTTCATAAAAATGTAATTGCAAAAGTTTAAGTTTCTTTGCTTCTATCTCTTCTATCTTAGTATCTTGTGCTCATCCTCTCTTTTATTTAAAATTTTGGTTACTAATTCTGTCTTCTTTCAAAATCTGTAGATGTCGGTTTTCACCACCTTGCTTGGCGAGGTGGAGGCTTTGCGAGGAATCACATCGATGCTCCAGGAGCTGGGCTTTCCCCATCGCCCGGAGTATCGCTACCAGTCAATGCCTGGTCTTGTCCAGGACATGTGGCAGGTCCGCTTGCTAGTCTTCGCGAGGAGCCGCCTTCGCGTTGAGGACCGGCCGTTCTACTTCACGGCCGAGAGACCGATCTCGGCGACGCGCCAGACGCGCCGTAAAGGCTATCCTCATGTTGGGGCAGAGCTACCGCGATATCTTTGGAGAACTTTCAGATACCGTTGTTTCGCTTGTGTTGGGCGGGTGTACTGCCCGGGCTTTAGGAGTTTGGCTCAGAGAGGGACCCGACCGTGGTGCACTTGGGGTCACTCGCCCAGCGCAGGATGAGGCCTACGTCCGGATGTCCGATGAGTTTCTGGTCAACGTCGGGACTTGGCAGCCGAGAGAGAGGATCTCTCGGCTCGAGGAGGAGAGGAGGAGCCTCCCATCACCTCCATCGCCAGCCTCTGTGCAGAGGCACACTGCGGTGCCGCCGCCACCAGCCGGTTCGAGGAACCGCCGCCCGTGATATCCTGCAGGACGCGCCGCCACCAAGCGTCATCAAGGCCTCGAGGCTTGGACCATCAAGGCGCAAGTCCGTTCGTCCCCCTTCGCCGCCAGGGTTTTCTCTGATTGCTTTGGCTGCCGCTGAAGGAGCAGGATCTTCGGCAGCCGCTTCACCTTCCCGCAGCAGGAGCGAGGAGGAGGAGGAGGAAGAGGAGGACCCGTCCCCGCGCGTCTTCGCCAGTGACGCGAGTTCTTAGATAGTTTCAGTCTGTAGGATCTTAATTTTGTCGCGTTAGAGCGTTGAATAAGTGATTGCTGGATTGTATCGTGCCTTTAGGCATTTGTGATACAGCCACCTCCAAAACTATTTGATTTTAATTGAAGTTTAGTTGGTTTTTCCTTCGGTTGTGTGCTCTTGTGGTTGTGCCCTTGTGTTGAGGATCTGGTTTAGTTCCCCGTTGCTTACCTATGCTTCTCCCTCTTTCCTTGTGCTTGACCGCCTTGTGCAGATGGAGAACGTTGGTCGTGGTCGTGGTCGTGGAAGGCCCGCAGCCGTGGTAGAGGCCGTGGGCGAGCCCGTGGACCGTGCACTTTCAAGAGGAAGCAGAGTATGTGGAGCCACCGCACCGCAAGGACAAGAGCAAGTGCAACACCGCCGCCAAAGACGATCCGCCGCCGCCCCACCACCGGCTCGGCCGCCCAATATGGAACAAATGATGGCGATGCAGCCTTCAGATTCTTCAGCGTTAGCTCGTAACGCGTCTGAACCAACCTCAAGCCGCGCAGAAGACTCCGGGCCAAGCTCAACCGCCCCAATCTAAGTTCGGGAGTTCATGAGGACTCGACCCGACTTTTCTTTGGATCTCGCAGATCCGCTGGATGCGATGATGGCTCAAGGAAGTTGAGCGTAATCGCACTTGGCTCGGTGCGATGACATAGAGAGTGTGCGACGCGCATCTCACCGGCTCAAAGGAACTGCAGCCAATCGGTGGGAAAACTACTGCGCCGCCCATGCGGACCGCGAGTAACATTCCATGGAATGAGTTTGTGGAAGCCTTCAGGCTACTCATATCCCAAGGGATTATGGAAATGAAGCGCCGTGAGTTTCACAAGCTTCAAAGAAGGAAACTTGTCTGCCTCTGAGTACCTTAACCGCTTCACTCGGTGTCCGTGACGCGACCGCAGATGTCGCGATCGACGAGGCCAAGATTTGGCGATTCATGGAGGGCCTTGACCCCAACTTGAAGGTACAATTTGGTTTCAAGCGACTACCCGTCGTTCCAAAGACATGATCAACAAGGCGTTGATTCAAGAGGATGCTCGGCGTCGCCTTTTGAGTCGCAAGAAGAGAAAAATGATGTTTCAGACTCGTAGCGGTGCCGCTAGCCTGTGCCCGCGCACTTTTCAGAAGAAGCGATCCTAGCAGCCAGCGGTGAGCCGGTGGCCCTAGGACCCCAATGTCTACCCCGCGCCCTTTGGACAAGCCCCGCCGGCAATGCCGGAGCTCAAGCTCGAGAAGAGTGGGACAAAGAATGGCAGGAGTGCAATGCTTTAGCGGAGGGAGATGGGGCACTACGCCAACAATCGCCCCGAACGTCGGCCGTCACCCGGTGAGGTTCAACCTGGGATCGACGCCACCGCGCCCTGCGGCGGCTCAAGGAAGAGGAACCCCTCGAGACTCGCAGACGCCAAGGCTGCAGGAAGAGGGCGTGTGAACCACATCACCGGAAGAAGCTCGGGATGCGCCAGATGTGGTTTATGGTAAGTTCCATGTGAACTCGATGCACTTCGATTCTGTTTGATTACGGTGCAACCCATTCTTTCATATCGAGTACTTGGTTAAAAAGCATAACTGGAACACCATACGCTTAAGAAACCCTTTGCTAGTGCAATCCTCGAAAAGAATTAAGAACAACTTCTGCATCAGAAAATGGATATAGTAATAAAAGGGGTAAAGTTCCTAGCGAACTTAATACCATTGGATACTAAGGGTATAGAAGTAATCCTTGGAATGGATCAAGCTAACCAAGTATAAGGGTCGAGATAGACTGTGCTAGTAGAGCTATCTCTCTTACGACCTCGAGGGGATTAGAGTGGAGTTCTTATCTAATCTTGCCTCTAAGGGGGTAGCACCTAAACCGTTTGAAAGGTACTTCGTTGGAGAAGGTACCGATCGTCAATGAGTACCGGATGTGTTCCGGATGAGTTGCCTGGTATGCCACCAGATCGAGATGTGGAATTTGTGATTGAGCTAGTACTGGTACCGCTCCAATCTCGAAGAGACTGCACTGATCGCTTTCTAACGAGTTGGTCGAGATGAAGAAGCGATTGAAGAATCGCAAGAAAAGGATTCATCAGACTCAGTTCGTCACCTTGGGGATCGCTTTGTGATCTTTGTGTCCAAGAAGGATGGTAGTCTCGAGAATGTGCATCGACTACGTGTCGTTGAATGAGGTTACGATCAAGAACAAGTATCCGTTGCCTCGGATAGATGATCTGTTTGACCGATTGAAGGGAGCTCAAGTCTTCTCCAAAATAGATTTGAGATCGGGATATCATCATGAAGATAAGAAAAGAGGATATTCAAAACAGCCTTTCACCACCCGATATGGACTGTATGAGTTCACAGTCATGTCTTTTGGGTTAACCAATGCTCCTTCTTATTTCATGAATCTGATGAATAAGGTGTTTATGGAGTATTTAGACAAGTTCGTCATAGTATTCATCGACGACATTCTTGTCTATTCCAAGAGCAGAAAGAGCATGAAGACCATCTCGCGAATAGTCTTGGAAACACTAAGGGAGCATCATTTGTATGCTAAGTTTAGCAAATGTGACTTCCGGTGAAGGAAGTGTCTTTCTGGGTCATGTCATTTCTGCAGGAGTAGCTTGATAGATCCACAAAGTGAGAGATGTTTTGGATTGGACACCACCCAAGTCGATCCGGAGATCCGAAGTTTTCTTGGATTAGCTGGTTATTATCGGAGATTCATTGAAGGTTTCTCAAGATAGCGGACCTCTTACTCGGCTTACGAAAAAGGAAAAGAAGTTTGAATGGACTAAAGCCTGTGAGCAAAGTTTTCAGGAGTTGAAAAAGAGATTAACCTCGGCCCAGTGCTTATTTTACTGAGACATCCATAAGGGCTTTGAAGTGTTTTGTGATGCTTCGAAGCAAGGACTTGGATGTGTTATGATGCAAGAAGGAAAGGTAGTGGCCTATGCTTCTAGACAACTGCGACCTCATGAAGAAAACTATCCTGTTCATGACTTGGAGTTAGCCGCTTGATTGTGCACGCGCTCAAGATATGGAGACATTACTTGATCGGCAATAGATGTGAAATCTATACGGATCATAAAAGTCGAAGTATATCTTCACTCGGCTGATCTTAACCTCGAGGCGAGAGAAGATGGTTGGAGTTGGTGAAAGATTATAATCTGGGAATTCATTATCACCCTGGAAAAGCAAACGTTGTTGTGGATGCTTTGAGCAGGAAAGCTCACTGCAACAATACGAGGGTGCAACCAAGCCAACCGACGCTTCACGATGAATTTCGGCGCCTTAACCTGGAATTAGTAAAGGAAGGGTGCATTTATTCTTTGGAGGTCAAATCAACCCTTGAGGATCAGATCCGAGAAGCTCAAAAGGACGATAAAGGTATTGCCAACCTGAAGGAAGGCCTAAAGAAAGGAAAGCACCCCGGATTTTCAGAAGATGACCAGGGAACTGTTTGGTTCGGGAAAAGAATAGTGGTCCCTAACCAAGAAGAAATCAAGAACGTGATCTTGAAAGAGGCTCACGATTGATTTACTCCCTTCACCCAGGAGGCACCAAAATGTATGCTTGTCGAAGAGAAGTATTGGTGGTCCAATATGAAAAAGGAAGTTTCGACTTCGTAGCACGCGGTGTGATGTGTGTCACCGGTAAAAGCAGAGCATCGAGACCTGTTTGGTCTATTGCAGCCTTTGCAAGTGCCTCGTATGGAAATGGGAAGAAATTGGAATGGATTTTATAACTGGCTTACCCAAAACCAAGTCCGGTTATGATTCCATCTGGGTTATTGTGGATCGATTGACCAAAGTGGCCCACTTTATCCCAGTAAAGACGACTTATTCTGGAGATAAGCTTGCCGAGTTGTATATGGCTAAGATTGTGTGTTTACACGGTGTGCCAAAGAAGATTGTGTCTGATCGCGGTTCCCAGTTCACCTCGAGATTCTGGCAGCAATTGCATGAGGTGTTGGGCACGAATCTTAATTTCAGTACTGCGTATCATCCCCAGACGGATGGCCAGACCGAAAGGGTCAATCAAATTTTAGAGGATATGTTGAGAGCTTGTGCTCTAACATATAAAGGTTCGTGGGATCAGAATTTGCCCTATGCAGAGTTTTCCTATAACAACAGTTATCAAGCCAGTTTGAAGATGGCACCTTTTGAAGCTTTGTATGGAAGAAAGTGCAGAACACCCTTATATTGGAAGGAGACCGAAGGAGGACAAATCATCGGACCCGATGTTCTGAAAGAAGCCGAAGAGCAAGTTAGACAGATTCGTACAAATCAAAACATTTCGATCCTGCGAGAAAAGTTATGCGGACAATCGTCGACGGGACTTAAGCTTTGTACCAGGAGATCATGTGTACTTGAAGGTATCTCCGATGAAAGGAATGAAACGGTTCCGTCGCTGGAAAATTAGCACCCGCTATATCGGACCGCTCAAGGTGATTGCCCGAAAAGGAGAAGTGGCTTATAAGTTGGAGTTGCCGCCATACCGCCAGGAGTACATGATGTCTTTCATGTGTCTCGCTTAAAGAAGTGTATCCGAGTGCCGAACATCGATTGCCGTTGGAAGACATGGAACTCCAAGAAGATTTGTCTTACCGGAGTATCCCATCAAGGTTTTGGATGGCCGAGCGTCGGACGCAGAACCGAGTAATCAAGTTCTGCAAGGTTCAGTGGAGCAACCATTCGGAAAAGGAAGCTACTTGGGAGCGTGAAGAAGATCTTCGAGCAGAGTTCCCGGACCTCTTTCTTTCTCCGTCTGAATCTCGGGGACGAGATTCTCTCTAAGGGGGGTAGGTTTGTAACATCCTCGTTTTGGCTTTCTGGAGAAAAACCTAATTAAAATAAAGCTAATTCAAAGTTGGAGTTTCTTTGGTGTTTATATTAACCTGGCATCCATTCCTTCAAATCGGGAATTAATTCCCTCGAGGCGAAAAATCGGATTTTCCAGATCACTGCATTCTAAAATCCACCCGAGACCAAAAGTGCTCCAAAAATCTCCAAACCACTTCTAAAATGTTCCAAATATTCCGAAATGATTTTAGGAATCATTCCGGATTTTTGGACCTCCGTTCCTATTTTATCTCGCGCGGCTTTTGTTTAATGCCTGCGATCCGCGCCCGATTATTCAATTCCACAAAAATCATCCAAATTCAACCAAACCACTTCCATTGAGTTCCAAATATTCTAAAATGGCTCTAGGAATTTTTTCGGAATTTTTAGGCCATTTTTCCTAATTTTTCTCTAAGGCGAATCATTTGCGTAAAGGAGAACCAATGAGGCCGCCACGTGGCACATGAATAGTGTCATCTTCAACCTCTAGCCATGCATGGGGGATGAAGCTTCATGCAAGCAAAAAATGGTGGGAGCTATCTTTAATTCCTTGTAGCTCCTCCAATACAACTCCAATTCGCGAACGGCCGGATCCGTTGGGATCACAACGGACTCCTCTTCCTATCCATGGGGTTGTTGCACCCGAAATCGCGTTGGTTTTTGAACGGTTGCAAGAAACCCGAAATCTTCTCTTTTGGAGATTGCGCGGCCGTTTCTAATCCGTTCCGCGTGATTCCACCTCTCATCTCTCCGTATAAGAACCCTCTTTCCGTTGGTATAACCCTCCTTTAGCCTCTCAAACCCAATCGGCCGCAAGATCAAGAAAACCGACGCACTCTCGCGTTCTTCGCGTTCTTCGTGTTCTTGCTCATATCTTCCACTCCGGTGGATCTTTCTTCCTCCCGTTCGTTTCCTTGTGTTAGTATGGATGTCTAGTCTCTAATCCATCCATCAATTTCAGGGTTCATCAAGTTTCCTCGGCAATTTCGGATTTTTGCTCGTTTCGCCGAACCCGTGTTCATCGTCGATTTCATCTTGCTCGGTGAGTTTCGGTTCAATTCCTTCCGGTTATAGGTTCTTAAGGATGTTATCTAGAGGTCCTAGCTTTTTGTTTGGATCAAATCCATGCAAAATTGAGAGAAAAATCGAGTTTTTCGGGTTTGTGGAGCCTCTGCTTTTTCTTTTTTGGAGCTCCTGTGCTTGCCTGCGTGGGCCCGCCCGGCCGCCCGGCCGGGCCGCCATGAGCCGGGCGCGCCCGCCGCCAGTTCGTCCAGGCAGCGTCTGGCTACACAAGACGCCGGAGCCTGGCGCCGGCCGCCCCTCCCTTCCCTCTCTCTCTCCCTTCCTTTTCTATCTCTCTCCTCCATGGCTTGCATGAGAGCTTCCAGAGGAAGCTTCCTCTCTTCCTCTCTCTCTATGACGCGTGGGCCCCACTGTCATACACTCCAAAGCCTAGTCAAACCAGTCAACGTCCGGTCAAAGCGCAGTCAAACGTTGACTCGGTCAAACGGAATATTCGGGAATATTCGGTTTTCGATTTATTCAAATTCAAACTTCTAAGCTCATAACTTTCTCGTCCGAACTCCGTTTGACCTCATTCAAATTTCTAAATTCATCTAAAATCAAGACCTTTCTGCCAGTACTAATTTTATAATTTTTGGATTTTATTTATTTTCCGTTATTTATTTGTTGCCTCGTTTTGCGTGTAGTCGATTTATCCCGCCATGACCACCGATTTCGCCGTCGAGCCTTCCGAGTTCGACACCGCCGCAACTGAAGGCAAGTCTCCTTGATGCACTTTGCTCCTATGTTTGCGAAAGGATTTAAAATTGTTTATAAAGTTGCATGGCTATGTTTAATTAAATATGTCAAATATAAGAGCTAGTTATTCCGAACTTGTTAATTCCTCCATGACATTGTTAACCATATCCATTGTAACCCTAGAACATTGTTAATACCATGCCTATGTTTATATGGTATCCGTTGCTATGTAGTACGGTAGAATTGCGTAGGACCTTTTCCGATAAAACAACCCATGGGTGGGATTATTCAAAAAGAATGTTATTAAATGTGTATTTGAAGGTTATTAGTATGATTTTGGTCCTGTTTTCTAAAATAAAAGAAAAGGGAAATGATTTTGACTTGGGCGGCCTGGAATGTCGGGTGGAAGCGGATCAAGCCTTGATCCTTTTGTGCAAGTACCGCCCCAAGTCATATAAGGACCGACGCTTATGATTGCCATTTTAAGCATAACTGTACTACCACATGTCTATAATGGTACGACCTGGCTCACTAATTTGTAGAAGCCTAGTTTAGACTCGCCACTCGGTTGTTGTGTGAGAGCCGGACGGAGGCATTGTTGTGGATGTTGTTTTGCTCACACGGCGCAAGAGAGGGGCTTCTATATCTTGGGTGGAGGGAACCCTAACAATGGGTGAAACCTCAGCGGGTGGGTCTAGCTAGGTAGATACATTGTAACGGCCTTGTCAAGATATCCCTGCCGGCACACCTAAGGAAGTGTGTTAATTGCATGGCAACAAGGGTCTATCTTGTCTTGTGGGTAAAGTTGTACACCTCTGCAGAGTATAAACTATTCGAATAGCCGTGCCTATGGTCAAAGGCAAAGCAAGAAATGCTTTCATATTGGTAGACTTTGATTTTGATTTTAAAACCGAAAAGTGTTTTGTTTTGGGGTTCGGGAGTGGTTAGAACTCTCGAATGTGGTTTGGCGGAAAGAGCCAACCCAGGTGGATAGAACCTGTTTACCTTTGACGGATGGAGTCACATGATTAACTTTGATCCTTTAAACTGTTGGCGGATAGAGCCTTTATGTTAGTGATGGTGGATAGAACCTCACCACAATAATAAATAATTCAATTATTAAAAAGAGTTGTAAAATATGCTTTGTGAAATTTATTACTTAAGTATGATTTAATCAAATGTGGCTTTATGCAAATAAACCCTATTAAGCTTCCTTTGGAAAGCCCTCATGATCATAATTTCCCGACTTGTCGAGTACTTTTGTACTCACGTGCTACACCAACATTGTAATCATCGAGAGGTTTATCAAGATCTTGAGGAAGAAGAGGAGTTCTTCGAGGAGGATTGCCAGGAGGACTAGTTGCGTTCCTAGTCGCCGCTTTGTGGGCGCTGTGGCGCTCGCTCGTTGCTTTCTTTTGCTTCCGCTGTTTTGAGTGTCCGGTCGTTGGACCGAGTATTGTAATAAGTGGCCATGTGGCCCATACTTGAATATTTACATTACAAGTTTCGTTATGTTCGGCAATGATGTATCACTGTGACTGTGTGTACTAGCTACTGATCTGGGACTAGTACGGAAATACACAGGAGATTCTGGATAGCTGATCCGGGGTCTCACACTAAGCAACCCTAGCTCCACTCTACTGAGGCCAAGAACTAACCGATCTACTTGCTAGCTACTTGATCTATTGCTTCTAAGTAGTTTACAAGTAGTAACCCTACTGCTAATGCACCTGGGGTTGTGGTTTTGGTAGGAGAGAGTTGTTGCTGTCGGGTTGGGGAGGATGAAGTGGTCGAGGTACTCTCCGGCTTGAGGGGTCTTCTTGCTCCTCATCTTGCTTCGGGCTTGACCTCCTCCTGGCTTGGGGACTCCTCTTTTCAGCTCCCACTTCTTGCTCTGGCTTGAGGCTCTCCTTCTTACTCCTTACTTTGGTTTTTGGTCTTGAGCTTGGAGGTTGGAGTGGAGAAGGAAAAGGGTTGGCTTTTGATGGGGTTGCTCTCGGTTCTTGGCTTTGTTGGAGAAGGGAGTGGGCTTTATTGGTTGCCTTGCTATCTTTTCGGCTGGGACTGAGGAACTGGTTGAGATATGGAGTGGTTGCCTGCCTTTGACTGCCTTTGTTGCTACGGTTTGGGACTAGGAGACAATTGGGTGTATTGCAGCCTTATGCTTTGGTTGGAGGCCCGTCTTCAATGGGGTCTGCTCTTTTTTTTGGGAGAGTATGCCAAGTATGAAGAACTTCATGAACTGAGTGGACCTGCACTGAATCTCTCACTACCTGAAGAACTTCATGATCTGAGTGTTTGTCGCGTATTGTAATAACATATGAATGCTGATGTTTTGAGGATTATGAGATGTTTCCTATTTTGATGGGTTTATGTTGCGCTTGTAAGGTCTGGGCTGTATAAGACAATTTGGTTTCTTGTTGAAACTGGGACAACATGTTGTCCTTTTGATTAAAAAAAATCAAGAGGAGAAAGCCGCGCCATGACCGGTAGCCTAGCGCTCCTGGCCTTCGGCTTGTTCGTGTTTGGGCCGTGGTAAAGTGGGCCCGATGGGCTTTCCCAGCGATACACCATGTCTTCCATGAGTTCCGTCCGCCGGCCGGCGCCTATAGCCTCGCCTCCTCCAACGACGCCGACGTCGCGTCCGTCGGGATGAGCGCGCGGGGCTGTCGAGCTTCGACGGCGGCGTGTTTCCTCCTGCTCCGATCTGGATCGCGGCGACCCAGGGCCCGGGGCATCCCTGACGAGAACGGGGGCCGTCCGATGAGAGGTGCGTGGTCCAGATCGAGGCAGAGCAAAGTTTGCTAAGGAACTATCAAGTATGAATATTTAGTCTCTCCTATGCACAGATGACTTTTTAGGATTTTGCACTTCACTTAAATCATCTATAGAAATGACTAAATTATTCTACTTTATTAGCTTACTTATTACTTTTAGATGATATGTATTACTCTAATCTATAATAATAAATAACATTAAGAATAATGAATAATACATGTACGCAAACAAAAACAATTAAAATATGCTTCGAAATTGTTGAATGACATGTATTTAAATAAAACTTGAAACCTAGAATGACACGATTCAGAAATAGATAGAGTATCATTATGATCAACCTCACATAAACATGTGCAATAGGCCGTGCCTTTTTGGACCGACCATCGACACGGCTGGCCCGGCACGGCACGGTACGAATATCTTTGAATCGGATTGGCACAACACGAATGATGGACATTACTGGGCCTGAAAACTCAGCACGATGAGTGACCTGGCATGACCTAGTGGACCGTGCCTCGATTGTTACGGCACGAATACGACCCTTTTGTAAAAAGAATCATATCTACAGCTCAACCCGCCATCAACTACTTTACCCTGATAGCCTAGCCCATCATCAAATACTATATCTTCCTTTTACCCCGATAGCCTAGCCCATCATCAAATACTATATCTTCCTTTTGCCCCCACTATGACCCATCCGGTGCAATTGCTATCTCTCCACGTTTCGCCAATGACCCATGCCGGGCACGGCACAATGCAGAGGTCTACCGCGCATGATCGCAGATATCCATCGCAATCGTGTCGGGATCCACTGTCACCGTCTGATCGACCACTAGCGGATCAGATCGAGTACGGGAGGGGTCAGGATATGGATTTTTGCTAAGCAACTCGTAGATAAAATTATACTAGACAGAATGTGCAGCACACGTCGCACCGTGTAAAATTTACTCTATTTTTTTTCCTAAAAAAGAATGCAGGAGGACCTAAACATTTTTTTCGGAGCGATCTTAACACTCTATACGTTCACCGTGAATAATACATTTTCCGAAAAAATATTATAAATCAAGTTGTGAAAAAAAACTATAGAGATACAGCTGTATATATATATTTCTTATTCCGGAAAATATCAGAAATCGAGCTGCAAAAAAATAGAGAGATAGAGTTGTACACATATTTTTTTTGACGAATTTGGTTAACACTTTATTATTACTCGATCAATCTTCTTTTGTCGAGTTTAACACTCCATGTGTTAACTGGGTAATACTATATGTTCCGAAAAATATTAGAGATGACAACCTTCTTTCGTCGAGTTTAACAATCTATGCGTTCACTGAGTAATAATACATATTTCGGAAAATATTACAGATCGAGTTGGGAAAAAAGTCTAGAGATTAAAGATCGAGTTGGGGAAAAAAGTCTAGAGATAGAGCTGTACACATATATCTGTTCATGAAAATATTTTTTCCGAGAAAAACGGAGAAAGGACCTGGGCACATATTTCTTTTGACGAATTTGGTCAACACTTTATTATTACCCGGCTATCCCCCTTTTGTCGAGTTTAATACTCTATGTGTTAATCCGGTAATAATACATGTTCAAAAAAATATTAGAGATGTCAACCTTCTTTTTATCGAGTTTAACATTCTATGCGTTCATTGAGTAATAATACACGTTTTGAAAAATATTATAAATAGAGTAGGGAAAAAAATCTAGAGATTAGAGATCGAGTTGGAAAAAAAACTCTACAGATAGAGTTGTACACATATTTCTGTTGAAGACAATATTTTTTTCGGGAAAAACGGAGAAAGGACATGAATGTAAGGGCCGGAGACCTGTTTGTTATATTTTTGGACCTGATCGCTATCCTAAAAAAATCAGAAAAAGGCTCGTTCGAGATTTGTATTTAGCGGTGTTTTTTTTTCGTAAAGTAACAAATCAGGGACCTAACCGCAATTTGGAAACGGTTTTCTTGCCCTCACAAAAAATCGCAAAGGACTTATTTACAGAGACATATACGTAATTTAGAGAAAGCGGGAGAGTTTTTTTGCAAAATGGAGGGAGTGACGTGCAGAGAACTGGGCTCTCTCAAATCTTTCTCATATAATAGAGTTGATATTATCAAATATACATTCGTCTTCTACTTGGAGATCCTCTCCGACCATGGACAGCGCGGCGCCTCCAGCCGGCCGGTGGCGTCACTCTTTTATGGACTTACTATCGCCACGTGCCCGTCCATCGACGTCACTCTCCCCGGCTGTACCGCACGATGCCCTCCCCTTGTATCCGGCAGTTGGCGAGGGACACCGAATAGACTCTCCGAATGCGACGGCGCGCGTAAATATCTCCGTAGGCCGGAGCTGCATTCATGGCCGTTCTCTGCGCCGCGTGATTTATTCTCGCGCTTTGCTTGGTACTCCGGTAGTCCAGTCACCAATGGTGTAGTAGTTGCGTGCTGTACTATTCCAGAATCCAGACAAAGAAAGGAGAGAGAGTTGTGAGTCACGGTCGACGTGCAAAGCTGAGTTGCCGACCAAATCCATGGATACTTGATAGCTCATGGTCTGCACTCAGTTTCTTCGTACACATAAGGAGGGCTTACAACAAGTTTACCATCGCGTGCTGATTGGCACGTGGATTGCATTTCTGCGAGACAAAGTACCAACAAGACATTTCCACTTTCATTCAGTATACATACGATCCCTGTGACGATCAATTGCAAGTTTGCAACATGTATAGTGTGACAACAAATCATGGGCTGCATCATCCTCGGGAGGTACCAGCATATTATCCCTCCCTTACACTCGGGAGGTTTGAAGCCCTCCTAGAGCATCCACCTCACCTCCACCTTCTCTTTCCTCTTTTGCAAAAGCCTAGATTTTGAAATTACGGATAGGTCCTTTTGCAATTTTTGTGAGAGGAAGATTTTTTCCTCGGTTCGCGTTTAGGTCCCTCCTTCGCCCGTTTACGTAAAGAACACTCTGTTAAATACAGATAAATCTTGAGCCCTTTATAGTTTTCAAAATAGCGAAGCAGTGTCCAAAATCATAACAAATAGGTCAGTGCGCTTTTCGTTCGAGTGTCCTTTCTCCGTTTTGCCCCAAAAAAATTTTTTGTGGTCGTTTTTCCCTCGGGCATTGAAAAAATGTTTCGTTTCTCGCTTTGCTTGAAAAAATGTTTTGTGGTCCGTTTTTCCCTCGGAGCATGGAAAAAATGTTTTGTTTCTCAGTTTACAGAAAAAATGTTTTTGTGTTCCGTTTTCCCTCGGAGCATGGAAAAAATCAGTTTGCCTAAAAAACCGAAAAATATTTTGGTGGTCCGTTTTTCCTCGGAGCATGCAAAAAATGTTTCGTTCTCGCGTTTCTTGGGAAAAAATGTTTTGTGGTCCGTTTTCCTCGAGCATGGAAAAAATGTTTCGTTTCTCTGTTTTCCTAAAAAACCGAAAAATATTTTTGGTGGTCCGTTTTCCTCCGAACATGGAAAAATGTTTTGTTTCTCAGTTTTACCCGAAAAAATGTTTTTGTGGTCAGTTTTCCTTCGGAGCATGGAAAAATATTTTCGTTTCCGTTTTGCGGGAAAAATGTTTTTGTTGTCCTTTTTCCCTCCGGATCATGGAAAAATGTTTTCGTTGACCGTTTTTACTAAAAAAACGGAGAATGTTTTGTGGTCCGTTTTCCTGAGCATGCAAAAATGTTTTCGTTTCTCCGTTTTGCGGAAAAATGTTTTTGTAGTCGTTTTCCTCGTAACATGGAAAAAAATGTTTTCGTTTCTCCGTTTTTCTAAAAAGCGAAAAATATTTTGGTGGTCCGTTTTCCTCAGAAGCATGGAAAAAATGTTTTGTTTCTCAGTTTTACCCGAAAAAATGTTTTTGTGGTCCGTTTTCCTTCAAAGCATGGAAAAAATGTATTAAAGTATTCGTGGTCCGTTTTTTATAAAAACATTTTTCAATTTTTCATTCACGTGCGTGCGCGGCGCTCAATTTTCTAGTGATACAAGCGATGCAAATTCCGTGCTCTCGATCCCCTGGCGGCCGGTGCGGTAGGCGGTCAAACCACGTCCGGCGTGGCGATCTTGAAGCCAAAGCCAAACCCGGCGCCATGACGGTCGAGGCCAGGCACGGTTGCTCACCTCGGTAGCGCGGCCGATGATCACCGTGGCCGAAACGATGAGTAGGAACGCGGCCTGACGGCCGGTTCCCAGTGGCCGCCACGGCACTTGCTTGACGTCGGCATCCTTCTGATCCATTGGCGCGCGCAACAGGCCCTGGGGGGTTGTGTTGGGGACTTGGGGCTCTGAAGCACGCATTCTCCTCCGCCCGAATTATCCCTCCCTTACACTCGGGAGGTTTGAAGCCCTCCTAGAGCATCCACCTCACCTCCACCTTCTCTCTCCTCTTTTTGCAAAAAACCCTCTCAGTTTTTGAAATTACGGATAGGTCCTTTTGCAATTTTTTGTGAGAGGAAGATTTTTTCCTCGGTTCGCGTTTAGGTCCCTCCTTCGCCGTTTTACGTAAAGAACCTCCTGTTAAATACGAATAAATGCAGCCCTTTTATAGTTTTTCAAAATAGCGACGGTCCAAAATCATAACAAATAGGTCCGTGCGCTTTTCTTTCATGTCCTTTCTCCGTTTTGCCCCACAAAAATTTTTTGGTGGTCCGTTTTTCATCCGGAGCATGCAAAAAATGTTTTCGTTTCTCCGTTTTACCCGAAAAAAATGTTTTTGTGGTCCGTTTTCCCTTGAACATGGAAAAATATTTTCGTTTCTCCGTTTGCGGGAAAAATGTTTTGTTGTCCGTTTTCCTCGGAGCATGGAAAAAATGTTTTCGTTGTAGTTTTCCTAAAAAACCGGAAAATATTTTTGTGGTCGTTTTCCTCCGAACATGCAAAAATGTTTCGTTTCTCCGTTTGCCGGAAAAAATGCTTTTGTGGTCCGTTTTTCCTCCGGAACATGGAAAAAATGTTTTCGTTTCTCCGTTTTTCCTAAAAAGCGAAAAAATATTTTGGTGGTCCGTTTTTCCTCCGGAGCATGGAAAAAATGTTTTGTTTCTCCGTTTTACCCGAAAAAAATGTTTTTGTGGTCCGTTTTTCCTTCAAAGCATGGAAAAAATGTATTAAAGTATTCTCGTGGTCCGTTTTTTTTATAAAAACATTTTTTCAAATTTTTCGTTCACGTGCGCGGCGTGCCGTCGCGCTCAATTTTCTAGTACATTGAAATACTAAGATGTACAAGAGTTTAAGCGTAATTCAGTGATGGTACCTTGTAAAGATGGTAAAAACTATAGTAAAACATACCATTGACATAATAATAATCTGGCACGGGAATGATTTGAGGCTCAGGAGGTACACTGCTGCAGCTGGGATTCATTTCGGAATGTTCTCCTCAGAAGTGAATCTCTGTACCACTTAGCCGACAATTTCGGCGTCCTCTTCTGTGTCTTGAAGTCGACATGGTAGAGCCCGAACCTTTGCGTGTATCCAGACGTCCACTCGAAGCCGTCGAGGAGAGACCACACAAAGTAACCACGTACATCATCTCCTTTCCTTCGAACAGTTGGACAAGCACAAATTGGTGTTCAGATAGTGAAGAAAAGAGCGGCCGTACAAATAACAATGTCGTAGCAGTGCCATAACAGAAGGCGAAGCAATTACAGCATCAGGGCTCAGCCGTGACAACCATATTTGGCTATCGAGTATTAACGTGAAATATTTCAGGAACACATCTAATGCATAGCTGGAAGCCAAATCTGAAAATGTGAATTATGCCGCTACGAGGATCACAATTGGAGGAAATAGTCAGAAGGCGAAATTTTGGCATGACCACTGGCTATCCAATGAAGCGCCAAGGGCCATAGCATCGAAACTCTACAAGTTAGCGACGAGAAAAAATAGAACGGTGTTCAAATCCTTGTATGGTCTAAAGCAAGCACCTAAGCAATGGCACGAAAAGTTTGATAAAATTTTCACATTTGCTGGTTTTGCTGTTAATGAGGCAGATAAGTGTGTATATTATCGTTATGGTGGGGGTCAAGGTGTGATTTTATGTTTGTATGTTGATGACATACTTATATTTGGGACAAACACTGCTGTAATTGACGAGGTCAAAACTTTCTTATCTCGATATTTTGATATGAAAGACTTGGGAGAGGCAGATGTTATTCTGAATATTAAATTGATTAAGAATGAGGATGGGATCACTTTGCACCAATCCCATTATACTGAGAAAATATTGAGCCTATTCGGCTTTGAGAATTGCAGAATTTCCCCAACACCATTTGATCCGAGTGTTAAGCTTCGGAAAAATCAAGGGTTAGGGAAAGATCAGTTGAGATATTCACAAATTATTGAGTCCCTTATGTATCTAGCTGGTGCCACAAGACCTAATATCTCATTTGCTGTGAGCAAATTAAGCCGGTTTACATCTAACCCGGGAGATGATCATTGGGAGTCACTTGAAAGAGTGTTGCGCTACTTGAGAGGTACAACATCTTACGGAATTCACTACACTGGATATCCATATGTATTAGAAGGATATAGTGATTCCAATTGGATCTCTGATGCGGATGAGATCAAAGCTACAAGTAGTTATGTTTTTACATTAGCTGGTGCTGCAGTTTCATGGAGGTCTTGCAAACATACCATATTAACGAGGTCAACCATGGAAGCTGAACTTGTAGCACTTGATACAACCACTATTGAGGCTGAATGGCTTAGAGAGCTTTTGTTGAACTTGCCATTGGTTGAGAAACCAGTACCGCCGATCCTAATGTACTGCGATAACCAAACAGTGTTGATTGAGGTTATGAGTACTAAGGATAACATGAAGTTCTCCAGACATGTGAAGCGTAGGCTTAAATCTGTCAGAAAATTGAGAAACTTCGGAGTAATTGCTGTGAATTATATTCGCACTGAGAAAAATCTGGCAAATCCTTTTACAAAAGGACTTGCAAGGAAAATGATTTCTGTTGCGTCTATGGACATGGGTATGAGGCCCATTTGAGTTACAACACAATGGTACCTTCCTGATCGGAGATCCCGTGAATTAGGTAATGAGAAAAACAAGTTGATGTTGTAACAAGAGAGTACATATTATTAAATTGTACCTATGTCCTAATAGGCAAAGGATTCTCGACTGTATGGAAGGTTGGCTTAAAGCCTTAATGTATTCTAGTGTCAAAATGAGTGAAAAAGGCATTGGTCTACAGGATACCTATAATGAATACACCTACTTGAGCATAACTGTGAGGTCGCAGTTCACGAGGATGGGGCATTCTCTAGAAAGCTCATGAGTAGATACGGGAGCATGACCATATAACGCTCCGTATAGGCGTGGTTCAATGGCAGCCTTGTATCAGTTGTGATTACAAGTGAAATCTGATCACAAAAAACTATGAATTTAAGGCATAGTCTATTCATCAGCTGTGAGAAGATGAATCTTGCTAATCTAGGTGTAAGTTCAACCCGTACGGGACTTATACTAAATAACTGGTATATAAACAATATTTCAGTACAACGATGTTTGATATTGTTTTATTGTTCGCTTTGGAATTAGTGGGGGATTGTTGGAATTGGCCCATGAGTATGGCCCATTTCCTTTAATTCCAAAGATTGCATGGTTAGTACTATATTGCTTAGTCAAATGGAAAGAAGGCAATTTATAAGGTGGAGTCCTTGCCATTCCTTGAGTTATGAGGAGCATGACATAGGGATGGTATGAGAAGGACTTTGGAGAAACACGCGCGCGTGCACGTACGCACGCACGCGCGCGTATTCACATATTTTCGCGTGAAAATCCGCGTGACTTGTGACTTGCGACGAGCGACCGCGCCGTGTCGTAGTGTGTCTCTTGGCACTATGAATTCACCTTTTATTTTGCTTAATCATGCAATTGTTTAACTTTCTGTACTGGTCAGGAGACTGCATAATGACCATTATTTTTGTTTGAATTAGTAGTTACCAGTGCATTAAGTATGTTTAAATTCAGTCAGTTACCAGTGCTTAATGCTGTCAGTTACTAGTGAGTAATGGAGACATTTACTGGTTAGAGGCTATATAAGACCTGGAGACGTCCAGGCCAAAACACTGAATTTTTCCAATTTCACTCTTTCTTCTTCCTCCTGCGAGAACTGTACTGAGGTGTTGAGCAGCTGGACCGTGCCACCCTTCCTACACGGCGTGCACCGTGAAGGAGGGTGAGCGGTATCTCCGAGCCGTTACCGCAGAGTTCACCTGCACGGGGCGGCAATAAGGTTTCTGGGTAGCGCATCTGTGCGACCGCTCCTGTGTTGCTTCATCGACTTCGACTTCTTCCACGACCTCTTCTGCGCATCGTTCTGTCTTCATCAAGCCTAACTGTAAGTCGTTAGTGAATGTTCGATTTAATCATACTCTGTTTCTTGAGTTCATATGTTTGGAAGTACAATGTGTAGCCTGCTGTTAGATTTACTGTGTGCATCACTGTTTATCAGTAGTATTTGCCTCAATATAAAATTTGGAATAAAAATATTGCGCATATTTCCAACAATCCAGAAACCTTATTCGCGATATTTTTGTGATTCAGCAATGGCTAATCCATCGGATGCTATGAAGCCTGAGAGGTTTTCTGGTGCAAATTTTCGTAGAGGCAGACAAGGGCTAAGTTTTGGCTCATGTCATTGGGGATGTGGTGGGTGATCCACCCGCAGTATCCATTTACGGTTGAGCAGTACATGCAGTTTGATAGTGCAAACAACACTGCACTAGGCTGCCTTCTGACCATTTTGGCAGATCAGCTCTACGATGTGTATATGAACTACGCATCTGCCACTGAGTTGTGGGATGCACTTGACCAGAAGTATGCAAAGGCTGCGACCGGTCGCTGGCTATACGTGTGCGAGCAATTCTTCGATTTTAGCATGGATGACGCTAAATCGATTGTTGCACAAGCACACGACCTCCAGCTACTGGTTGGCGAGATTGCGCACTTGGGTTGTGCATTGCCTCCTAAGTTTGTGGCAGCGAACATTGTTGCCAAACTACCCTCATCTTGGCGGGATTTTGCCACTAGCTTAAAGCACAAGAGGGAAGAGATTTCTGTTGAGAATCTCATTGCAGCCCTTGATGTGGAAGAAAAGGCAAGAGCAAAAGATGCACCAAGCAGAACTAATCAGAATGATGCCAATGTCGTTGAGAAGAAAACATATGGCAAGAACTACAAAGTTCCTAAACCAAACAAGACAACTAGCTTTAAAAAGAACAAAATTGAGAAAAAGGATATGAAGAACATCACCTGTTTCGTGTGCGGAAAGGACGGTCATATAGCAAAAGACTGTCGCTATCGCAAAAACATGACAAATGAACAGGGCAAGAAAAATGCCAACGTGACCATAGGCGAGGCCTCGACTTCAGGAGGGTATGGTAATTCTCCTGTTGTTTTTTCAGCATGTCAAACCACTGATTGGTGGGTTGATACTGGTGCTAATGTTCACGTGTGTTCTGATGTTTCCTTATTTTCTTCTTACCAGGCAGCCGGGGCTTCCTCCGTCCTAATGGGGAACGGGTCGCATGCTTCTGTTCTTGGTGTTGGCACGGTAGATCTGAAGCTTACTTCAGGGAAGATTGTCCACTTGAAGAACGTGCAGCATGCGCCAACATTAAAAAAGAACCTTGTTAGTGGTTCTCTTTTATGCAGGGATGGTTATAAGCTAGTATTTGAATCAAATAAAGTTGTATTGTCTAAGTTTGGGAACTTTGTTGGTAAAGGCTATGAGAGCGGAGGCTTGTTCCGCTTAAGTACTCTAGAGTCTTGCTATAATATGAATATTGCAACTGGTTTGAATAAATGTGATGCCGATATTTGGCATTCTCGATTCTGTCATATTGGTTTTGATAGCATTGCTCCAATGTCCATATTAGAGTTAATTCTAAAATGTGATATTGTCAAAGGATCAAAGTGTCAATCTTGTGTGCAAGCAAAACAGCCTAAAAAACCCTTCAAAGGATTAGAGGAAGAAAAGAACTTGGCACCATTAGATATTGTCCATTCTAATCTTTGTGAGATGAATGGATTGATGACAAAAGGAGGTAAAAGATATTTTCTAACTCTTATAGATGATGCGACACGTTATTGTTATGTGTATTTGCTGAAAACAAAGGATGAAGTTTTAAACTACTTCAAAATCTATAAGGCTGAGGTTGAGAACCAACTAGAAAAGAAAATTAAAAGACTAAGGTCTGATCGTGGAGGAGAGTATATCTCTCATGAATTCTCCCAGTTCTGTTCTAAGCATGGTATAATCCATGAAGTTACACCACCATATTCTCCCCAATCTAATGGGGTAGCTGAGAGGAAAAACCGAATACTCACAGACTTGGTAAATGCCATGTTAGAGAGTGCTGGTATTAGAGGTGGGCGTTCGGTTTAACCGAAAAAATCGGTTTCGGTTTTCGGTTTATTTAAAAATTCGGTTATTCCAAAATAGAAACCGAATTGTGTATGAAAATTTCGGTAACCGATATTTCGGTTTCGGTTTTAACCGAACTTAGCTAGCACACATGGTCGGAGTCGGAGAATCAAACAACGCCATCACACGTATGTATTATCGGAGAGATTTTACAAGCCCTGCAGCGCTATGTATTTTGCAAGTGAACTTGTGCTAACTGTTCTCGGAAACATGCGTGCATGCTGTGTAGAAAATGGATTGCATGCATGCATGCACAACATGCACAACCTTCAGAAAGAAGGGCATTACTAGTACTGCTTTGGAAACAAGTCCTACTCTACTACAGTCAGTCACAGAAGCAATACTAGTACTGCATCTCACTGTATGATTTGGCCCATGCCACGACAGTTCGGTTAGTTCGGTTAACCGGGATTTAAAACCGAATTAACCAAAAAAAGTTCGGTTATTCCATACAGCTAACTGAATCAACAACCGAACAATTCGGTTTCGGTTTTTTCGGCTTCGGTTCCGGTTTTAACGGTTTCGGTTTTCGGTTTATTTGCCCAGCCCTAGCTGGTATGCCTAAAATGTGGTGGGGAGAAGCTATATTGACAGCAACTTTTGTCCTAAACAGAGTAATCAGCATGACGTCATAAAGGTTTTTGAAAAACCCTTTTTTTTCTTAAATCGGCTGACGGGTGGGGCCCGACGGGCCGTGGACCGCGTCCACGCGAGCGTAATTCGCACCACGCACGCGCGCGACGCCGCCAAAGTGCTTGACTAGGCGGGCGAGGGCGAGGCGGCGCGGCGGCGACGCCGACGCCAGAGCGACGGGTGGGACGGCCGCGCCGCACCGGCCATGGCGGGCAGCGCTGGTCGAGGCGGAGACGGCGGAGCGGAAGGAGGCCGGAGGAGGCGGGCGCGCCGAGACGGGGCGGCCGCTCAGCGCAGCGGCCGAGCCGAAGACGAAGGCGGCGGCGCGCACGGGGAGAGGAGAGGGGACCTAGGAGAGGGAGAGGGGAGGGGCACGGCGAGGGGGGGGGAGGTCGGGGGGTTATAGGGGGGAAAGGCGGCGCAGCGGCCGAACGTCGCCTTGAATCGCGCGGCGATTCTTGGGGCGCAGTGGCGACACGGCGCGGAAAGGGCGGGCGGCGGCGCGCGGGCTAGGAGGAAGCAGGGCGTTACATATAACAACATTATTTAAGAGGATCTTGAAAGTATTGAGTACGTACTCCTGTCCTGTGCAGGGTAACCCAAAAGAAATGCTAACATGGTTGCAAGAGAAAGGAATATCGCCTTGTTATTGTCAGGAACAATTGCACATTTTTTTGGGTCCACTATGCTAAGCAGCCATGCTTCAAATTGCCTGTTAACTTCAGTTAGCTTCAAATCAAGAACGCCTTTAAACCCTATTTGCTGAACTAGCTCTTTCTTATGGTCATCAAAATCCTTAGTTATATTCAATATGCACTTCGGTTGGCATCTACAGTTAATTCTGAAATTGTGCCCTTGGTTTTATCCACTGATTTGACAGACCTGTTACGGTGGCATTTGCTCACCATACGGGTTGCACTCAACGGCAAGATGCCTCTTCTGGAAGACGACATACGAATTGGGTATTTTGCGTCAATACTATTGATAGCCTCCGACACCTGCAAAGAAAGATCGATATAATTTTCTATTTACCATTTCAAATCATCTTTCTGCTATTCCACCAGAAATCTGGTTTAAATTTGTTAGTCACACGCCTAAGAACTATCAAAGTACCGGTAATCACATATTAGACAAGAAAGGAGCACATAAAAAATGCAATCCAACATGAGGTTATAATCCCAAACCTATGCTACGCAATTCCATTGCGCTGAAGTTACAGAACAAAACATAATTATGCGTACCTGGGGTGAGTACTGGATGATACTCCTATTGCTGTCTGGGACGGTGTTAGCGTGCTGAGGTGGATGATTCTCTGGTATTTCACTATTTCTACGCTGATTGGGATTGCATAGAAAAAACTTCAAGCCACCTCTGTAGATTGAGAGGAGCCTTGCTGCGCCTCCATCTGAAATTCATATAAATAGTGGTGAGCCACCGAACTAATCTGATGCAGACAGCTAATCTACAAGCCGCCGGAGGAGGGATTCATGCGCATGACCTAATACCCTTGTTGCTCCGCCGGGGTACACCCCCCAAATCTAACCTACACAATTTCGTTGCAATCAAATTGCAGAAAATAACAAATTCGTGCGTACCTAGGGTGAGCACAATATGATACTCCTATTGATGTCTGCGACGAGATTAGCATGATGATGTTGATGATTCTCCAAAGTATCATCGCCGATTGGGATTGCATCACAGGTTCTCGGAAAAAAAATTCTATGCAAGGGTGCTGCATATCACGGCCTGTGCAGCACCGTGCGGATTGGTGCCACGTGTCCCGCTACGTTAATCTCTATGCAAAAAAAAATTAAGTGATAAGGATTAAAAAGTGCATTAAAGTGCCTGGAGATTGATGGATTTGCATAAAAATTGACGCAGCAAGATGTGTGACCTCAATCCGTGTAGTGCTACATAGACCGCGGTATACAGCACTGTTCATATTGTGATGAACCTTGTTGCGTCTCCATCTGAAATTCATACGAAGAGTCGTACGCCACCAAGATTTCCTGAAGCCCACTACACCAATTGCCGCCGGAGGAGGAATTCAAGCGCAGCATATATATATATATATACACACACACACTATGGTATACTGTAGATAGCAATACAATAGTATTCAAGGTTGGATGAGATTACATCGATCATAGCAGTATGAAGCACCAGTAACCGTTGTTGTTCTTGTTGAGAAACCGTCTGATGCCACTGACGATAGCTCCAAGCATCAAAAGCAGGACGAGTGTGTCGAAGCCGCCGTCAACCCCGACGGCGACGCTTGGGCCAGGAGTGAAGAAGGGGGAACGGTGACCAGCCTTAGCCGCCATAGCCATAGCCATAGCCATAGCCATACCCGCCCACTAGAGGCGGTGCCATAGCGTCATCAACGGACCCGAGAGCGAGCATGCCGGCGACGAGCGCGACCCTCGTCAGCTTCCCAAGCTTTACCTCAAGATCTCCCCACGATAGAGATGTGCCCTTCTCATTCATGGCCTTGTCTTCATGAGCTATGGGACTGTGATCGTGCATAGGGACCTTCCTGTAGTGAAGCACCGGAGAGATGTGGAAGCTAGAGCCATGGTCACTCTTCTTAGAGCATCTCCAATAGTTCCCAAAACTTATTCCCAAAATCATTTTTTAGGAACAAATGAAAAAATTACCGCTCCAACAGTTACCCTATCGGAATCCCAATCTCTCTGCATGCCCAAAAACTCCGGCCGAAGTGACCAGATATTGGACGCTCGTGTGCTTTCCTAATCACTATTTTGGGGAAAAAAACTGGAACTGTTGGAGAATATCCTTTTTTTCAAGGTCTAAAAACTTTAGGAAGCTCCCAATTCAGGATTATTGAGAGTCAAATTATAGAAAACTATTGGAGATGCTTCTTGGATTGCTACAGTTCATAGTAGGAAGAGGAGAAGTATTAATAGAAGAAGCCAGGCTTATCATGAGATGAGAAAGCGGTTGGGGTTTTCATATCTATGTTCAAAAGGTTTCAATAAGTTTCTTTTGCTAAGTTTCATTAGGTTTCAAAAAATTTCACAAGGCTCGTGGCTAAGTTTCATTAGGCTTCATAGTATTTCATGATGTTTTACGAATAAGTTTCATGATATTTCACAGATAAGTTTTATTAAGTTTTATAGTGTTCTATCAATATAATTTAGTTTCTTTAGCTCTTAATAGCTTTCATGAATAAATCCAATGAAGGGAAATGGGTGTACAACTGTACACCCAATTTTTTCTAAAAAAAAAAAAAGTATATAATATGTATATTAGCTATATATATTAATAATAGGACCAAACCAGCACATATATATATATATATATATTCACTTATCAACTAATTTTAGCCAATTTCCATTCCCCGACAACTCCCCTCCTTAACCGGCCAGCCTAGCTCATTAGCGAAAAGCCCACACCTTCCATTTCTCAACCAAGCATAGCACATTGTAAAGCACAACTAACCCTAGCAAAAAAAAATTATTTTTTTTGTCTCATGCTTTCTGTCTCTCTCACTCACTCACTCACTCACTTGGCCTTGAGGCATCGACCGGCGACGCAGTTCAACAAGCAGGCGACAGTGGAAGGATAGGGGTTGAGACGATAGCCGGGCTATCAACCAAGCAGCAGCCGCAACATTGTGGGCTGCACTGCTACAACAACTAGTCAGGGCCATTGACCAGATCCTATAGGTTTTCCATATTGTCTTGTTGAATATCGAAAATTTGAAATGTTGATAAAAGGTGAATTAGTGGGATTAATTAGTTGATTTTGTAGACATGGAGCTTAAGAAAATGAAGAGGTATTCTGTAGATCAGAAAGCTTTGTGGGATCGATCTGGAAAGACACAGAAGGCAACTACAACTACTACCTCTACATAAAAACCAATACCTATAGAAATCAAAATTGTTTTTGATAATTAATTTTGTGAAAGAACCAACTGAGTATAATGGATGATCAGTATTTTTCTATAAGTTAGTGATGAAGCCATAATATCTCACTTCCAAGTTATGGAGTCTCATGAGTTAATTTGTATTTTTTTCTTAATTATTGTGACATATGTGCTCTAATATGAACAATTTGTATTTTAATATATAATATTGTGAACCTTAAACTTTTATATTGATAAATATTTTGTTAACTCCATACGCCCATCTGAAAATTCTTGGATCCGCCACTTATAGCTTTCACAACTAAGTGGCTAAGTTACATGACATTCTCAGATAGGTTTCCTGATTAAGTTTCATCAGGTTTCTTGAGATTTAGGAGGTGCACGTATATGTTTCATGACATTTCACGAACATGTTTCATGATATTTCATAGATTAGTTTTATTAGGTTTCATAGTGTTTCATCAATGTAATTTAGTTTTCTCAGCTCTTAATAGCTATCACGACTAAGTGTCAATAGATTTCATTAAGTTTTTAAACTCGTTAGATCTCTTTGAAACTTTTGAAGTTGGTTTTTTTTGAAACTTTCATATTTGAAATTTGACACAACTTATATTTTTAGATTGAAACCCATCGGATTTTTTTTGGAAATGTGTTGAAACCATACGAAACCTATGAAACATACTCTAAAGCTGTAGTGTTTGCCTTTTTTTGAAACTTAATTGAAATTATTTTGAAACTCATTTTTTTTAATAAAGCTTCAAATCAATTGAAACCCATCAAAATTTGTTTAAACACGCTAAAACCTCGTGAAACTAGTTTGAAACTTTTTAAAACTTGCAAAACATACTCTGAAATTTTGAAGTTAGCCTCTTGAAACTTAGTTAAAATTCTTTTAAATCTCATTTAAATTAAGTTTCATATTTGAAACTCGACAAAACTTGTAGTTTCATATTACAAACTCATTGAAATTTGTTGAGACTTGCTGAAATATTTATTAAACCCGTTTAGAGCTCTTATGAAACCTACGAAACGTGGATGGATGCTCCTGAAACCTAGTGAAACATGCTATACTGTTGGAATCACTTTCAATGGTAAAGCGTCGAATAGTAGCATTCTAATAATATAGTGCCGATCCAGAGACTAATATCTTACCTCTTAAAGCGCAAAGGATTCCATCTCGTATGGCGCGCCATGTCATCCTTTTTGCAAAAACATCCTTCGTGAAGTTTGAAAGTATGTCCAACCCCTCCCACCGGATCTTTTGCAAATAAAACCTCATGGTTCCGCAAATTTGCATCAAACTCCGCCTTGAGCCCTTTTGCAAAAAAAAATCTCATGGGTTCCAAAAAATTGCGTTTGGACTAGGCCAGTCACCTTTTGCAAGAAAACTCCTGTGGTTCCAAAAAATTGCATCCTCATTTTGCATGAAAAAAATCCCCGATATCTTGTTCTCATTTGCCAGCTATGCGAAAAGACACCCCACGAATTCTAATACCGTTATTATTTTGGTTTTTATTAATTCTCTTACGTTTCACCTTTGCAAAAAATACCCGTTGTGCCGAAAAATTGCATACCTGTTTAAGGGAAAAATGCCATATATTTCCTGATATCTTCTTCCCATTCATCATTTTTGTGGAAAGCCCCCCTCCCTGCGAATTCTAAGGTCGTGATAATTTTGGTTTCACATTTTGTAATGTTTAGCCAAAGAAAAATGATATCCACCGTGAAGATTGTTCTTGCCATCCAAGTATTCTATTAAAATTCAATTGGCGCAGCATAACGAGTGGATCTACATAGTATCTTAACTCTTAAAATGGAAGAGATTTCGGCCTCCTCCACGGGACATGTCACCAATTTTGCGAAAAGGCCCCCGTGAAATTCGAAATTGCGTCCACCCACCACTGGATCTTTTGCAAAAAAAAAAAAAAACACATGATTCTGTAAATTCGCACTCGAGTTTGGACTAACCTCTTTTGTAAACAAATCCTTGCAGTTCTGAAAAATTGCGTTCAGACTTGGGCAAATCCCCTTTGCAAAAAAGACCATGTGGTACCTAAAAATTGCATCATCGCTTTTGCGGAATTTTTTTTTTCCGATACCTTCTTCTCATTCACCATTTCTACGAATGCCTCCCAATTCTAAAGTAGTGATAATTTTGGTTTTCCTTACATTTTCTGATGTTTCATCAAATGAAGAGTGACATTTGCGGTGGAGGTTGTTCTTGCCATCCGAGCACTCTATAAAAATTCACCCCGATGCAGCGTTGTGCGGGGGTTCACCTAGTATTTTATCTCTTACGTCGGAAGGAATTGTCGCGCACCGGCCGCGCCACATCACACCTCTTGCAAAAAGGCCCTTCACGAATTTAGAAATTATGTTGAGGCCCTCCACCGACTCTTTTGCAAAAAAAAAAAAAAAAACCCGTGGTTAAGCAAATTTGCACCCGGTTCCGGACAATGTCTTGCCGATTAGGTCCTCCGTGAATTCCAAAATTACGTCCAGCTGCTCCCACCGAATCTTTTGCAAAAAAAAAAAATCCCTTGGTTTCGCAAATTCACATCCAACTCCTGACCAAGCCCTTTTGCACTTCATCAAAATTCGTCTAACGCAGCGTAGCGCACGACTCTACCTAGTATTAGTCATACACAACACAATGCTGATCCAGCTAGCTCATTCTGATTTCTGACACACTTGTACTTGAAAATATTTCTTCCGTGAAGCTATGCGTCGTACTAGCACTTCGATTGCATACAACGAAAGACAGATTGGAGCATGGATCCAAATCCCATCGAGATTTCGGAAATTTCGGTTGAGATTTTGAATTTCGAATCCCCCAAGATCCTAAATCTTGGCTGGGTAAAAAATTTAGAAAAATTCAAAATGCTACAACACCTTCCAAAATCTCGGTGATTTCGACTGAAATCTCGGGAATTTTTACTGTATTTTCATTTTTGTGTGCCAAATTTGATTGGATTTAGGGTCAAAACTATCTACAAAAAATTTCAAATTTTTTTGACCAATTTTTGGTCGGTTCAATTTGACCAAAATCTCGTTGATTTCGGCAGAAATCTCGAAAATCCTGATTGAGAAATGACCGGATTTGAAATTTGATTTTTGGATTTCGTCCGGATTTTATTTGAAATTTTGAGATATCACTGAGATTTCGAATTTTGGTACCTCCGAGATATATATCGAAAACGAAATTTGAAATCTTGAATTGGAGTAGCACAATACATGTTTCAAGATCTTGGAGATAGAATGTGCGCGATGGAAATCCATGCATTGCTCCAAGGTGGTAGCACGGCCCATCAACTGCATGCGTTGAACACCTCGGAAGTACAACTGTAGTATACCGTACAACGTCCCCAGTTTTAGTACAGTTCTATACGACACAGACCCCAGCAATATAGCAATAACGTTGAACAAGTACAGCAAACTGCTGGATGTATAGTAGTATCAATATATTCACTAAATCTAGTAATCACTAGCTTCAAGTAAGTATCAGGAATCTACTATCTGAGTGTATGCACTTCGTTCACCAGCCTGGACCTGGAGGAGCCCGCGAGGAAATCTCGGTACCACTTCGCAGACATCCTAGGGATCCTCTCTTGCGTGTTGAAGTCCACGTGATACAGCCCGAATTTTACGCTGAAACCAAACGTCCACTCGAAGTTGTCCATGAGAGTCCACACGAAGTAGCCACGTACGTTTGCTCCTTTCCTGTAACCATGCCAACAAGTAGATGTTTCTGTGAGAAAAAAAGCAAGTCATTTACAATGCATATGCCAATTCTATTATGATTCATAGCTTACGAGTTCCTGTGAGTTGTGACTGTCGACGAGTATAAATGTATAATTTAATAGGGTTTTTTAGAATAACTAGTAGGGGCATCTGCACATTTGTTCGATTAGATTTATTATGTCGTTCACATATTCACTATGGTATTTGTTGGTGTCAGTTGTTTAATTTCCCTCCCTAATTATAAGTTGATTTTAATTACTAACTAATTCTACCTTTCTGGTTCAACCTCCAATAGTAAACCCAATTCTTAATGATCTTTCTCAACTGACCTCTTGCAATGCAATATTGTACTACATAGTTATCTTCTATCTTTCTCTAATTATTACTTAAGCTAACCATTGCGACTTCAAACATGTATACATGTGTAGCCGTCGCCGATCCGTACCGAGAACACCTGTTACGCTCTCTCCTGCGGCTCTAAACCTATATACCCATACATAATGTTATACGTGCTCAATATTTTCTTCTCCCATGTTATCCACTTCTCTTGTTTGATGTTCACTAACTCAACATCATGGTTTCCTCACTAACCCCATCGACCTCTCATCTTCACTGAACCCAACATATTTTCTTTCGTCGTTTTCTATCGATATAGATAATCTTCTTGTCATCGCCGGTGGCATTGTGCTACTCACTAGCAATGGTATACTTCTAGCTACTTGATGGCCCTATATTGTCCATAGATCATCTTCAATACAAATCTTCATCTCCTCTCTGCTAGGGCTTTCTCATCATTGAGCTTCTTTAGCCACTAATTTCTTCAATAGCGTCGCCCGCTCACCACTCGTCGCCGCAACCCTTGCTTCCTTCAACTATGGCCTTTCTCTTCGGCTGCTCCGCGAGTGACATAGTCATCTCCTCCGTTGCTATCTCTGCTCTTTGCTTTCCCCATCGTCAATGTCCTCTTGTGTAACATCCTAATTTTTTGTTTTCTTGCATTTTTTTTGTTCCTTTTGGATCTTTGGAAATTTTCTGGAATTTATTTGAATTATGCCTTTTGTTAAATGCGTTAAAGAATTTGAAAATTTTAAATAAAGTTGTGTTGGAAATGTTTTATTTGAGTTCAAAATATCTCAAAGTATTTTTAGAATTTTTTTATGATATTTTACTATTTATTTTGGTTTAGTTTATTTTTTAGAATTATTTTAAAAGAAAAAATCATAATATTCTTAAATAGTAACTGAGCCAAAACCCTAGCGGGCTTAGCCCAAAAGCCCAGCCGGGCCAGTCAAACCCGCCAGCCAGCCCACAAAGAGCAAACCCTAGTCATGTGAATCGTGGGTCCTAGGATCTTGATATAGCGGTTCATAGTTGGCCACATAGCCGTGTTTCCTCGACCGCTCGATGCTTGCCACATGTACGCTCAAGATCTCTCTGCGTTAGCTCATCGTGTCCGAGCCGAACTAGCCGTCGGTCTCACCACCACATTGGTTAGGGTTCCAAGATTTGCGTGGAAGCCGAGGGTATTTATAGCGTCGCCTCGCGCTTAAAATCATCGCCTCACGTCGCTTCGTTTGCCTCGTGTCTCGACGTCTGAGTTGTCATCGTCATGCTGTAATTTGTCATTGTAGTTTCATTATCGCCGCCATTGGTCTCCAAGCTCCCACACTGTCGTCGAGCCTCAATGGTCGCGATTGAAGGCAGATCAGGGATTCTTGCGTCAAGCCACATCGTTTGCGCTCAGTCTCGACGTCGGAGAAGCACCGTCGTGCCACGTACGAAGTCGCAGTCTTCAACTCCAATGTGACCTCGCCGCCAAATCCACCACCGTTCTCCACGAGCACAACCAGCCGTTGGATCTTCATCGCTCGGTCCTGGTAAGGCCGCGTGTCTTCATCTGGTACCGTAGATCGCCACGTTCATCTTGCACCATTAGATTTGAGCTTGAGTGTCTAGATCGTGCCACATAATCCTCCTGTGTCACCGATCGTTGGATCTTGGATGGACGATTGGGATGGAGCCATGTAAGCAATCGTTTCACATGCCTACACACGCGTTCACAACCATAGATTCGGATTGTGTGGCTAGGATTGTACCACGCGTCAGCCATCGTGAACCTGTGTGTGGGCGATGCCGCAGCCAATGGCGTGCTGCCGTGTGTCACGTGCGGTAGCCGAGGCAATGTGCGTCGGGTCCACAGTGGACCAGGTCTGTACGCTTGTGACACGTGTCAAGCCATGGTAGGTCCACATGTCTAGTGACATCAACATGGCATCATATTTAGAATTTTTCATGGAAAAATATGTAGATCGAAATCCTTTTCGATGCTGACATCAGCATGACATCATAATTATTATTATCAAGTACAAAAATAATTCAATTAATTTAGTTTATTCTTTTATTTTTATTTTTAAACTTTCAATAACTCGTTCTTGCTCATACGAACTCCAATTGAAGTGATTCTAGAACCTAAAAATTTGTAAAATTATGTTCTATTTAATATTGAATTCTATTTAATTTTTGGAGTTGATATTGCTCTCTATTTTTTGTATTTATTGTTTATTTACTCATTACGTGTATACGTTGAAGTGCCCAAAGGGTTCGAGAGTGAAGTGCTAATTCAAGAGCAAGGTCCAGAGTAAGAGCAAGAACTTTTTCAAGGATAGTTGTGTTTTGACCATGTTGATCCCATGTTTCAAAATTTACATTTTTCAAATTATTGCATGTTAATTCAAATTAAAATGATTTCAATTAATTTAGAATTATTTAATCAATCTAATTGCTGCATATCCACCTTGTCATTTGTATGCCATATTCATTTATCACCTTAAGTTAATTTATTATTAGTTGGATGATATTAAATTGCCAACATGGATTACTAGATCATGACTAGTATGCTTAGACATGCAACATATTATTGATATCATTTTGTAAATACAAACTTAATATTGATTAATGGATTATGGAATGCGTTTTTAAAATGGTGTGCCATGTGTTGCCACATGATAATGTTGATATGTAGAGGCATGTATTGTTCTACATGGATGTTGACTTGTTCTTGGCATGTGTTGTACAATAATTCAGTGAGGTGGAAAATAATTTAGACTGGCACAAGTGGCAAGAGGCTGTGTGCCATAATGGGCCTGTGTGGCAAAGGGTTGAAGAGTGTAAGTGAGGGTTGTGTGCCAATGTTGAGAGTTTGAAAGTTTTGCCTTGGTCAATTAAGGATTTAACCTTGTAAGCTTTTGAACTGGGCCAAACATATAACCATATGTCTTGAATGCGACAGACCTAGTTAAGTAAGTTACTTATGTCTTGGCATGTGATACCTCAGGGTGATAGTCACACAGGGGTGTGGTTCTGGGAGAGGACGTTTGTGCTTATGCTTAACGTCGATCCAAAGGTATGTTGGTTCTATACTCTGTGTGAGGGAAGAGATATTAAAGACAATACTGGGGAGGTTCAAGTGTTAGGATAGAAGTTTCTAAAAGGCTTTGTTATGATCATTGATTCGCATACTCTTGTATGGCGAGTCATAGCAGACGTGGTGAGTTGATTGTATCTTGTGGGTAAAGTGTATAACCTCTACAGAGTGTAACAAAAATATTCGAATAGCCATGTTCGCGGTATTAGACAATGCTCGGGAGTTACAGTCAAGGGTTAGATCTTGAAAAATAAACTTGAGAATGAGAGGCTGTGTGCTTATGAAATTGGTTAGGTTGTGTGCTAGTGAATGTTGAAAAATAAATGAGAAAGTTACTTAGTGATAATATTTGATATACAATCATTTAACCTATACATGCTAATCTTGGAAATATTGCTTTGTGCAAAATAACCACTTCAGCCACCCATTTGAAATAAGCTATGCATGTAGTTAATAGAATTGCATTCTGTGCATGACTTGCTTAGTGCTTTATGTACCCCCTTTGCAACAATCCAAACATCAGTTGAAGAGGAGTTTACGCCAGCTCTTGAGAAGGAGTTCCAAGAGGAATCAAATAATTAGGGTGCGAGCCTTGTCAGTTGCTTGTGGTATATTGATGGGTTACTACGAGTCTTTCTTTTCCGCTGCAGTTTCTTTATTTTGAGTATTTGCCCTGCGTGGCATATTATTGTATGTTGATCATAAGGTTGACCAAACAGGCTATATTAATATATGAAGTCTTTATTTATTATTCATCTGTGTATGAATGTGATATTTCAATTATATTGAATCTGTGTGCACTAGTGTGATCCTGGACTATGCTGGATATACAGAAGGTCTGGACTTACACATTTGAGTCCCGACATCTTGCAGGACATATCGACGCCATTGCACTCTTTCGTGCTCTCCTTTGGCAATATTCGTGCTATCCTAGTTAAAACTTTTATTTTTATTGGAGTTCGTATACAAATCAAATTGCTAATTTTATTTAATTAATTTTGCATTTTAGTTATTTGGAGATCTTACTTGAAATCAAATTGCAAAAAGCATAATATTTTTTGTTCCGAATTTTATTTCTATTATCGACTGTATAGATCTTTCATTTTTTTCCGCCAATTAATTTTGGAATTTCTAATCTTTAAGAGCGAATGTGGTGGTTTCTTTTTTCTTTGTTTTGAGGTTATTTGTAGGGCAGGTTTAGGTCTCATTTGGCAACTTGGAACCAGGCCATTTCTACTAGAATCTGAGAGAAACTCAGTCAAACAGGCTAAAGCTCGGAACGATTCTCCTCGGAACGTTTCTTCTTTTTCCACGCCGGGGCTGAATCGTCCTCAACCCCGTTCCACCCCAATTCACAGAATCCAGGCAGCTAACCAAATGGTTTTCAGACAGTGATTCTGATTCTACTTGAAACGTTTCTACCAAGAATCTGGAACCGTACCAAACAGGCCTTAGTCATGCTCTAAGGTGTCTTCGGTTAGGGTATGTAATGTGCATGAAGAATGAAATGCATTTTGCGCATCTGATGTAAATACATCGTAGATAGCTCCACATCACCTGATTGCTGAAGAGAGATATGTGAGATAACCCTGCAGGTAGTTGACTCTTTCCACGTCATTGATCAAGTCTTCCATACGGGTATTGGCCTTTTCCGAGTAACCTGAAAACAAATACGACAACACATGATCATTAAGGACGGAAGAAAATTAGGAGGGCCTGTTAATTACACGATCTTCAGGGCGTCTACTGCAAGGCCTTCCAATGTCCTAGCCACTTGGCACTCACCGTTCTCAGTAATATAGATAGGCGTGTTCTTGTATCTCTGATTGACATACATGACAGCCAGCTCCATGCCTTCTGGAACGTCAAAGTAACCGTCGAATGCAGTCTACAAACGTTGATCATATCAGACATGTAATGTAATCATATATGGTACATCACACAACCAAACAAATATATAAGAACTAAGAATTAAGGTCAATGACAGAAGCAGTTCTTACTGGTTTTCCAATCCGTACTCCGTCTCTTTCACCTGTAGCAAAGACCAGTGCATTCCCCTCGTAAGTACCAAGGTTGCACGGAGAATACATGCAATCCTTGACGTAAATTGCTGTATAATGATTTATCCCGATGAAATCCACCTTGTTTTGCAGTAACCTCTTCTCTTCTGAGGTGAACTTTGGTAAATTTGATGATAAGATATCTCGCATTTCTCTAGGATAATCACCAAAGAATATAGGATCCAAAAACCTGAAAGAAACAACCCAAAAAAGGTTGTACCAAATTACTAACTATAAAAAGATAATTGCAACCTATAACATGTTCTTTGTAGTGGAAAAATCTTATGTAACTGTGGATCTAATCCTATATCAATTCTCATACAAAAGAAAATAGAGTTGTATATGATACTGACTTTGAAAGATCATTTGATAATCTAGTTGTTTCTGGTTAACAGGGGAATTTATAGATTTTGTAGAAAGAACGGCACCTCCAACCTCACAAAATTTTTATTGTATAACAATTATTTTGCTTGCACGCTGAACCATTTGTGGAGCTTAGGATGATACTCATAAGGATTTGTGAATATTATGTATAATGTTTTACTGAAATATTTGCTCTTGTGTTTGATCATGGGAAATGGGACCTACACTACCACAAAAGGCTTATATTAGAGGTTCGTCGCGCAGACTTTGGCCACTCCCAACTCGTTTCACCTCCCCCCGACCTCCTCCTCAGCTACCTCCTCCCCGACGATCTCCTCCCTGAAAATGGGATAGCGTCTTTGACGTGCTTAGCTGACTGCACTAACTTTTCAGTTTGTGCTTTGCGAGTATTCTTCAACTGTTGTGATTACTCGCTTTCTTTATATTGCAAAGGGGCTGGTTAATTAACTTGGGGACCTTGCACATGGGGAGACAATTATTCTGTGAGGATTTGGGTTAAGGTAGACTGTTTGTAACAACAAAATTAGCTTTTATACACTACAATACTTGGTTAGATCATTTGATTATCTACTCTGACTTGTGACATATGTGTGTGTGTGTGTGTGTGTGTGTGTGTGTGATAGTTTGCTCATTGTTCAATAGCCTTTACTGCTGTATTGATTACTCCCTGTAGTCGCTATATATGCTATTGTCTGTTCTATCTGTCCAATAAGCTACTTCAAGTTGGTTTATACCTGTTTACATTATTTTAGATGATCAATTGATTAGGATTTTAAACTACCAAGTATTGAAATTGTTAATTTGAGGTAAGGTTGTCATAAATTCAATTTGAGCTTATTGCTAGTTGTATGTCTCTTTTATTATTCATTGTTATGCATTTGCTTAAATACTTGATTATGAGCTTACATGCTTTGATATTGTTAAATATCATGTTTAAGTATTTTTGCTTATGCTTTGTTAACAATGATTTATCATGGTTATTTAATATGATTGGAATTATTGTCATGATAAACCTGCTAATGCCACAATTCTTACAACATATAGGTGGTAAGAGACTAGTCTCTAGCAGCTCTACACTTAGTGGCAAGGAGTTCATAAGTTTGTCAGTATTACGATGTGTATCGTACGATCTTACGACCCTAATGCTATACCGTAGGATCTAGAAGTTATCTCCTCTCATCATATTCCAATTCTCCAGCACGCTACTACTGTATGTTGCCATTGAATGCCAATCCTTACCCGATTTCAAAACTAATAACAACTGGCAATTTCATATCAACTAATACTATATTTGCTCATCTTAAATACAATAACTTAATAGCATCTTACTTGTTGGAACCAAATGTTTTTCGTACACCCCTCAGCAGAACTTCTATCATTAGTTTATGTTGTTCAAAATTTACACCTGCTTAGATATTTCTGCAATGACACTTACAAGGCACAACCAGTTATAGATTTTGTAATTGAATATCTAAACATTCTAAATGCATTGAGGCAACAACTTGTCTAATCAAGATCGTCTTAAAATATGAATATTTGTAGCGCATTCATCTCCCTTCTTAGTATAATGTTGATGGATTTTAAAGTAAAATCCATTTCATTCCATAGTTCGTCCTAAAAGGTGTCATGTGCTGATTTATCGCTATCACTTTATCTTCATCCCCTATTGAGAATACCGTAGTCAGCATTGCTTATTGAATTATAGAGTTTATTAACTCATCGTATGGAGTTGATTAAGTTATCATACAGAGTTAATTAATTCGTCATATATAGTTGATTAATTCATGAAATAGGCTATATACGATGAGTTAATCAACTTATAATTCAAGAAGTTAGACTGCCTATGGTATTCTCGTTCGCGAATGAGAATGAAGTGGAAGTGATAAATTAGAGCATAACAGGGTTAAGACGAACTATAAAATGAAATGGATTTTTGACTTATAAACCATCAACATTATTAAAGAAAAGGAGATGAGAGCGCTACAAATATTCGTATTTTAAGATGATTCTGATCAGACAAATTGTTGCCTCGATGCATCTATGATATTTAGATATTCAATTATAAAATCTATAACTAGTTGTGCCTTGTAAATGCCATTACAGAAATATCTAAGTAGATAAAAATTTTGAACAACAGATACTAATGATGAAAGTTCTACTGGAGTGTGAGAAAAAAATGGATCACAAACGATTCTAGTTAGAAACTGTCTGTGATAACTAGAACTGTATGTGATATTGTAGTATTACAGACGATTTCTAACCAGGACCGTCTGCGATGTTTATATCACAGACTGTAATCAAACCATCTGTGATATGTTGTTATATCACTGACACGTGATCATCGTCTATGTTATTATTATCTGCAGTAGTATCATTCTGACAGCCATGCCTAATTGGCCGAAGTTGGTACGCACGAACCATTTAAGGGGGGCAGGAAAAAAAAAGAGAGAGGCATACCATCCAACCTCGAATGACAGCGCACGTCGTGCCGCCAGAATATCCTCCGTGGTATTCGTCAGTGGCTCGTACAATTTCATTGAAACCACGATGCCGATCGAGCCGCCTTGCTTTGCCTAATGCACAACAGCACAAGCACGAAAATGGCTAAGACAAAGGCCTCCTCTGCATCTTCAGACCCACAGAAACAGTAGGCCAGCAGCAGCACAGTGCCAAGGGTGGGATGTTAGCCACCGACAGAGTGATTAAGTTGCGTGGGCACCTGATAGTTCGCCTTGTAGTTGTGAACGGCAGCGGCGTGGGACAGCAAGATATTATGTGCAGCCACGTACGGTTCCCGACGAGAGTCCCCGCTGTTGCAATTCCCAAACGGCGCAGAGCAATGGTTCGGAGGGTACACGCCCAGCATGTACTGGAACCTGGTGAACAGGTTCGGCTCGTTGAACGTAGTCCAGAACTTGACCCGATCGCCGAACGCCTCGAAGCAAACGTCTGAGTAGTAGTCAAACTCCTCCCTGAAACAAAAGTTTCTCGCGAGATGGAACGCAACGAAGACTGTGGCTAAGCATTAGCCAGAGCGAGCAGAAGCGCTGTACATACCGGATTCCAGCACCCAACCAACCGCCGTGCGGGGTTTCCAGTTCGTGCGGCACGTCGAAATGATGCAGTGTCACAAATGGTTGTATTCCTGATCGGAAATTTTCACAACGTTTAATAGGCTTGCTGTTCTGTTAAGAGGTGATCATGAGGGAGCTGTGAAAGGAGGACTACCTTTCTGCAGGAGCGCATCAATCAGGCGGTTGTAGAAAGCTATTCCGGCTGAATTAACACCTCCAAGCCGGCCTCCTGCGAGGATTAATTAGATGACGGCTAATGAAGGACCTGAACGGTGACTTAGGCAAACACTTTTAGTGCACGTATTGTTCTTGGCATACTTGGTGTGATTCTCGCCCATGAAATCGAAAATCTGTAGGAGTTGACACCCAAGTTATGCATGATCTCAACATCTTCCTGCTCGGAACAGTGTACAGCATCACATAGGCATAATTCAGACGCATCATGCATCACATGGCACTTAAGAGCATCTCCAGCAGAGCCCCTAAACCAGCCCCTAAACCTTAATTTAGGGGTGTATTAAAAAAATTAGGTCCAACAGGGCCCCAACTCAAGCCCCTAAATTTAGGAGGCCCCTAAATTTGCCTCATCAGCCCCAATTCCCAGGGGGCCCCAACTCAAGCCCCTAAAATTAAGAGACCTCTAAATTTGCCTCCTCATCCCCAATTCCCAGGGACACGAGTACAACCCCTATTATTGAAGATAGGGAAATACATGAGAGGCTTCGAAAATTTTATCATGTTTTGAAAATTTTAAATTTAAATTTGAAATATCATGTTTTTAAATTGTAAATGTTAGTATGATTATGTTTTATGTATTACAAATATTTTTGATTGAATTTTAGTGGTGTCAAATGAAGATTATACATAGTGGATATGTCAAAATAGGAGAAAAAGTAAAATAGGGGCTGAGATTTAGGGACTGTTGCTGGACTTGTGCTCTGAAATCAGGGCCCCAAAAAATAGGGGGAGTCCCTAAATCCAAAATAGGGACCCTGTTTTAGGGGCCATTGCTGGAGATGCGTTTGATCCAAGTACTAATCTCGTACCATATACCGATGGTAGTGGTCATCAGATACGTCCCCATTCCGTCCATCCTGGATCCGCCCAGCTGTGACGAATCATAATTATTGAGAGAAAAGCATAAAGCGTGAGAGTTGTTAAGAAAAAAATAAGTTGAAAATTTTCACAAAAAAACTTTTAATCTAGTGAACCCTAATTACAACCGTCATCGAATGTTATTATTTAAAAGAAAATATCTAACGATTTAGATTAAAAGAAATAGTCCAAAGATCTCCACCACTTATTTTGGTGGGCTATATTATAATGGTGCATATTAATTATATATAGATATTAAAGTTATATAAAAACACATAATTATAGAAAATATAGTTATATATAAAAAATAATCGTATCATAATGTCTAATGGCACAGTTGCTTAAGTAAATTTGCTAGTTCAACTTCAAAACTACATGATCGCAAAAGCTCATCTCGTACAGTCCAAAGATAAAGCCGACAAGCTCGAGGAGAATATTATATGCAGTAATGCAGTGGTGGTGCAATTAATCATTTGTTTAATTACATGTCAATGATATACATCATAGAACAAATGATTAATAACACAAATAAAAAAAAATCATTAATTATTGAGAGATGCTTCTATGCTCTCCCTCCTAATATAAGTTGCACAAATCTTGAAACAAACGAAGGGGTAAGTAATCCTCATCTACCCTTCATTCATGCTTTAATATTTATACAACTTTAAAAAGGAAGAGCATAGAAGCACCTCTCTTAATTATTCCGGGGCCGACGGCCGCAAAAATCGAACAAAGAAGGCCAGATCTGGGAAGGTGGGGATGGAGGCGAAGGGAAAAGGAGGAGCTGCTGCTAGGGGCGCCCGCCGCCGTCGCCGCACGGCGGCTAAGGGAGAGGCCAGTGGTGTGGGGATTTGGCGGTGTGGGCTGGGTAGCCCCCGAGTCGCCCGTGGGACCATTCAAATTTGTTTACTGAATACTGAATCTTTCCAGGTTAACTGTATTTTTTTTTGAGACTCCAAGATCCACTGTAATAGGAAATGGCCTGTGTTACTGTGTAACGTAATACAGATGCATGATTGGAATTCATGGTGTCCTTCCGTAAACAAGCAATCTTGGCAAATTAGCATCATCATCCAGCCCGACATTGATGAAGCTGAATTAATGCTATCGGCATCTCGCACAATCAACTCACGGAGCAGCGACGAAGGAAACGCTCCAGTTTCAGCTCTATCCCCAGAAGTAAGACTAGAGAGAGAGAGAGAACGAATCAGCAGGGAGGGACCAGGGTCGTGTGGAGAAATCGCTTACGCTGTGTGTGGGTGAAGACATCCCAATTGTTGAGGCCCTTGTTGTCCTCCAGGTACGCGCCCTCAATCTGGAAGCAGAAATCAGGGTAGTAGATACGTGTCAAGACATGGACCACCATTAATTTCCGCCCCCACTCCTTCGGTCGAACTGTGTGCCGGAAACGATGGAAGGGGAAAGAGACGACGGCGAAGGGCGAAGGCAAGCTCCACGCACCTGGTAAGCAGACGTCGCGGCGCCGAAGAGGAAACCGGGCGGGAATTCGCCCCGGTCGAGCCCGCGCGCGGCCGGCGCGAGGACCGCCAGCGCCGCCAGCACGGCAACGCCCGTCGCGGCGGCCATGTCGTTCGCGCGCTACTCCTCCCTTGCCCGGTCGCCTCGCTCAAGGCACCGCGCGCCTCTAACTAAGCAGCCTCCTCCGCCACCAGCTCCCCCGCTACGAGCTCTCGCAACATCACGTACGTATATAATTGCCGCTTGTGTCGACGCAGATACGCGCACCGCTCGGCCGAATGACTCGGCGCCTCCTGTTCACGACGACGCGATGGCTCGTGTTGATTTTCTCTGGATAGATACCGCGCCGCTTGGTCGGAGGCAAGGAAAAGTTCGTCCAGGCTCTTGCGTGTTATTTGATGCATAACGTTGCGCGCACGTGAAAACGACGCGATCCGGGAGACTGGAGAGGGAATAGGATAACATCGCGGTGACCGGAAAGGGCGTGCATGTACATCAGATCGAAGGAAGTCTAGTGGAAAATAAAATAGGGCACTATGGTAGGACGTGGATCGATCATGACGAGAATGGACTTCTCCGTCATGTAATGGTTTAGAAGAGTCACGGTCCAGTTCCCCGCCGGGCTTTTTCCCTTCTCGACTAGACGAAGGAGATATTCATTCCATTCAGGCAGGTGAGGAAGGGCGGCGTCGGCTTGACCCTGTCTTCAATCAAAAAAAATTTCTACCTACCTACCTACTATTGGATTTGAACCAATGACTCCCGCCGTATGAAAGCAATACTCTAACCACTGAGTTAAGTAGGCAATTTATTACCACAAGGGAAGACCCATTACTTCGATCGATTATAGATCGAGAGAGTGACTAGGAGCGGTATCTGAACCAGATAAAAACTTGGCTTAAACTTATCGGGTTTGATCTTAGTTTCATGAGTTTCAATGTTTAGTTTCATTAGTTTAATGTTTTATCGGTTTTAGTCTTTAAGTTTCACGAGTTTACAAGAAAAATCATAAGTTTCATGAGTTTGAGGTATCTGAATTCAGATACCGCTTTTAGTTTTTCTGAATAAAATATTATCCTACCTACCATGAATGAGTGGTGTCTCGGCGAACACAACTTTGCCCAAATCGAGCCATGTATAACTCCTCCACCGCCTCCTCCCACGATGCACCGTCCGCAAAAGAAATTCACGTACGGAAGCAACCGTGGACAGGTCAATTGGGCACGGGAACACGGCGGCGGCCGGTCCGGGCTCCCATTGGTGGCCGTGGATTCACCAACCACGCGGGGGGATGCGGCGACGTGTGTGATGTGCGGCGTTTTCGCCCCCCTCGTCGTACCGAACGCGCTGTAAAAGTCGTGGGCGCGCCAAGCCTCCAACCGTCGCTCGATAAGTTTATGGCCAAGTGCCACGCACGGGTCGCGACCTTGATGTCACGACGGATTCTTGGAGTGGTCGTCAACACGTCAACTGTGCGCAGGGTGACCTTTTGTTTCTAGCTTCTGGCAGAAAGAGATGGCACGAGAGAAGAGAATCTGGTGATGGACAAAAAAAACAGGGCTCGTGAACCACATGTTTGGCCCTGTCAGTTCGAAGATTATGTGGTCACCAACCAAGTTAATGGCTGGTTGGTGGCTTGGTGCACATCTGACAAGATCTTCGCTGTAAGTTTTGTAAGTTTTGCTGCGAAAAGTAGTCGTTCACTCACGTCAATCGATAGCATGTTAATGCAATCATAAAAATAGAAATAGAAACACACAATGTAAAGGGAAAAACTCTCTCTCTCTATTAAATTGATTTTTTTGTACAAAGTAATGCCTAATATATAGGAGAAAAACTCCTGGAGATCAATTCGGATTCACCCACTAATGGATAGAGTCCTTCCATACAAGGTCAGGGATTCTATCCATATCATAACACTCCCCCTCGGGCGAAAACCGCATAATGGATATGTCTCATTAAAAACTCCTCCCAAAACTCAGTGGGAAAAAGAATGAAGAAAAGAGTACATTGCATTCGCACTCCGTGTTGCACTAGTTGCCTTATTAAAAAACTTCATGTGAGAAACTTCAGGAAAGTTCATTAAGGAGAAAAAGAGTACAACTCATAATCTCCGGGATATAAAATGTGATCTTCAGGATCATGCAAAAAGGGATGTGGTTCAGGGATTTACTCCCCCCGAACACCACAAATCTCTAAGTTGCCTCATCCCAATACCATTAACACACCTTTGAAAAGTAGGCTTTGGTAAAAATTTTATGAATAAATTTGCTAAATTTTCATATGGCTTTGTTTGAATTATTTTTATCTTATCATTCTTCTAGAGTTCATGAGGATAGAAAAATTTAGGGGCAATATGTTTTATGATATTGCTCTTTACATAACTCATTTGCATTTGTGCAACACAAGCAACATTATCTTCATAATAATGGTAGGGGTATCAACGGTATTAAGACCATATGATTTTTAGATATGGTTAATTATACATCTTAGCCAAACACACTCGCGTGAGGCTTCATATAAAGATATAATCTCTGAGTGGTTAGCATAAGTAGCTACCAATGTCTGCTTAAAAGAATGACAAGAAATGATTGCATCGCCGCAGAGAAATACAAAACCAATCTAAGATTTGTCACTATGGGGATCAGACAGATAGCCAGCATCCGTATATCTTGCCATGGTCAAGTCTTGGTTCTTTCGGTAAAATAAACCAAGATCTTGAGTATCTTGGAGGTATCTGAGTAAAGTCTTAACACTAGCTCAATGTCTTCTGGTTGGAGCTGCACTGTGTCTTGCTAGTAAATTTACTTCGAATGTAATATCATGACTTGTGCAATTCGCAAGATACATGAGTGCACCAATGACACTTAAATATGGGACTTCAGGTCTTAAGACTTCCTCATTTTTCATCATCTTAAGACTTCCTCATTTTTCATCATTAGTCTAAATGAGTCATTATCCTCTTCTAGGGACCTCACAACCATAGGGGTTTTCAAAGAAAGAGATTTATCCATATCAACCACGCGTAGAACGATCATGATGATAACGTGTTGTGAAAAGTACTCGTTTACCCAGGTCAATCGACAGCACGCCAATGCAATCACAAAAACAGAAGTAGGAACACACAATATAAAGGGGAAACTCTCTCTCTCTCTCTCTCCCTCTCTTTATTAGATTGATTTTTTTTATACAAAGCAATGCCCAATATATAGGAGAAAAATCCCCCTAGAGATCAATTCGGATTCGCTCACCAATGGATTGAGTCCTTCCATACAGGGACAGAGATTCTATCCATATCATAACAAGTTTAATGTAACATTCCAAAAATTTCTTTTAATATATTTAGAGTGTTTTCGGGATTATTTGGAACTTTTCGAAATTTATTTGAAATCCTCGAGGTTAATTTGAATTCAAGCTTATTGAACTAATCGCATTAAATAAAGATCATGCATTTTTGTATAAGCATAAAAATCTAAAATCTCGTTTATAATAAAGATAATTGGATGACGAGAGTGTTTCTTTCAAATATTTTAAAAAAACATGTTATATAACTTAAGTCGTTGATTTTACAAAAATTTGTACAGGTGTCTGATTCACTAAAAGAATTTTTGCGAAAAATTTATACATCGAAAAATTACGAAACCAACTTCGTTAAGTTCCAAATAATTCTTAATATTTTAGAGGAATTTTTCAAGATTTTCAGACCCCTTTTGCTATTTTATTCTAAACACGTTTTGAGAACATGTATGCATATATATGTATATGTATAGCATGTACCCACGTGTATGCATATATACATGTATGCACGAATCATGCATGGCGAGGACATTTTTCTTTCCAACGTTTCTTCTTCCTGTACGCAAGAGCCAAGGAAAGTTACTAGTTGGAATTCATTGCATGTTGTGGTTACCGTTCAAGCAACATGTTTAGAGGAACCACTCGGAAAGAATTTACTCCACGCGCATGAATCCCTTCATTCATTCCAGCCGTTTCCTTCCATGCGCATGAGCCTTTTCTTCTTCCTTTCTCCATTTACTGCACGCTAGCACTTTGGTTGTAACTCTCATTCCTTGCATGCATGAATCAATGCTAGTTGTTTTCTTTCCAGCCATGCATGCATGAATCAATTCTACGTGGTTTCCTTCCCAGCCGTTTTCCATTTAGTCCTTAACGTCAACACCTCCATTTGTTTCCCATTTCATTCCTAACGTCAATACTTCCAGCCATTTCTCCTGCCATTCATTCACTTTTCTACCGATTTTTTGTTCCGCCGCCGTTGATCTAGCTGAAAGGATTAATTAGCTTAATGACTGATTGAATCATATATATATATATATATATATATATTGTTCTTCTTGCCAATTGTAGTATCAAATCGATTGGCACACCCGCACCCATAAATAAACCTGGTTTTTGTGTGTGTTGATTACCGATTGACCCTCCTTTGCGTTTTTCGGCATCAACAAATATACAAATATATTTTTTTACGAGTGTATTTAATTAAAGAGAGAAAATATAGTCACGTTATTTAACACCTATGTAAGAGTCATCTCTTCTAATACCATCACCTTTTGTAGTTGCTTATATGATCATATTGGCTATTAATTAGAGATAGTTATATACGTACGCACTTGTGTACGCAAGCATTGATGCTAAAAAAAATTGGACGGTGCTATAGGATGGTATGTCGTTGGGAACATTTCCAATGGTATAGGTGAGTTTCACTAAGTTTTATCAAAGTTCTATATAGTTTACAAGTTTCAACCAAGTTTCGACTATGTTTCGCAAGTTTTACCCATGTTTTAGTAATGTTTCAAGCAAAGTTCAGTTGTGTGTCGGCAAGTTTCAAAGATGTTTCAGCAAATTTCATGTTTTATGCATGTTTTGTCAAGTTGCAAGTTTCAATGATGTTTCATCATATTTCAATGAAGTTTCAAAAGATTTCAATAGGATTCAGCCAAAAGTCAATAAATTTTCAAAGAAGTTTCAGCATGTTTCATGCAAACTTCAGAGAGTTCACACAAGTTTCACGAAAGTTTCATTGAGTTCCACACATGCTTCACAGAAGTTTCAAGAGAAGTGCTTCTATGCTCTTCCTTTTAAAAGTTGCACAACTATTAAAGCATGAATGAAGGGTAGATGGTGATTACTTACTCCTTCGCTTGCTTCAAGATTTGTGCAACTTGTACTAGAAGAATAGGCATAGAAGCACTGCCCAAGTTTCAAACAATTTTCATCAAGGTTTTGCAAGTTTCAAAAATATCAAGGATGTTTCAGTGAAGTTTCAAAAAGATGTAACCAAGATTAAGCTAAAATTCAACAAAGTTTCAAAGAGTATCGACATGTTTCATGTAAGTTTCAGTAAGTTCATACATGTTTAATAGAGTTCCACAAAAGTTTCATCGAACCCCACACATGCTTCACAGAAGTTTCATCAAGTTTCACACATGTTTCGTAAAAAGCTGCTACTTCTAAGTTCCAAAAGAGTTTCAAGCAAGTTTAAAAAAGATGAACACAACAAGAAATCAGGTTACAGGAACTTTCGGAAGAGTTCATGCTTAAAAAATCAGTACAAAACTAAAAAACGAACAGTTTGACAACAAATCAAAATGAAAAAAAGAAATAAAAATATTAATTAGCTCCTCTATTGGACTCTCCTAGTTCTTCTTTTTCCACAGGCATGGAGGAGATCCACCTTCTATCTTGTAGCTGCAACATGCTTGCGCTGGCAAGCCTAGTACCGAGCGCCGCTTCCTGCTTGTTGCCGTATGAGTTAGGGCTTGCCACCCTCATTGGGCCGAACTCTCCACCGCATCGCCTGGATAGTCGTCTGCTGCGTTGTCACCACGCCTCCCACACTGAATTGGTTGCTGCATTGAATTGAATCAAGGAGAGGGAGAGAGACATGAGGAGGTTGGGAAAGTGAGGTGTTGATAATGGTTGGGGAGGGGAGGTGGATGTGGTCTGATCACATGATTGGGCCTTTGGATTTGGCCATGGTGGCCGACGAGGTCACTATCATGGTATGGTGGAAGGGGCATACAGCGAGGTACGGTGGTCGCTCACTAATTTATAGAAATTGATGCTTTAGGATTGGTGCAACATGGGCTGTTCAAACAATGAGGACGTCTTCCGTTGGATTTAGGGGGTAATGGTAATACCATTCCTTAGTATTTCTGAAAAATTTAGCACCTTATCTTTTCTATACGGCAAAAAAAGGTTATTTTCGTTTTGCTAAGTACATCCTCGAGCAACTGCATTTGTACATGCCTTTATATGAAATGAACCACTGTCCTATTAAATATTTTCAAAAAGATGTTATTGACTTTTTGTGGTCTCAAGACGTAGCTATTACTATTAATTTAAATAATTATTTATTAGAATAAATTAATAAACTTATAACAGTATGAAATTAGACGATAAATCTAGTTATATAGTTTTTATATGATCAATCTATATAGTTTTAAACATATTGTTGGTCAGTTTTTATACAGTTTGACCGCATGGATTCTGAAATGTTATTTTGAACAGAATGAAGGCAATATATAAATATGACAATTTATGTAGAAGAGACTGCTTTTTACACGATGCATATATATAATGTTTGTTTTACAACTTGCTACATTAATCAAATAGTTCATAAAGAGAATGCCATGCACGCAAATCGGATGTAGGTGGCTATCAGGAGTAATGATCCCAGTAACATCACTGCATTAAAACATCATGTTCGTCATAATTGGCAGCTTTGAAATTCCAAATGAAAGCTTTCCCTATTGAGCTTCATGTAGATCCTGGAGGAATTCCTTGTACCACTGCGCGGATAGCTTTGGAGACCTTTCCTGTGTTTTGTAATCTACGTAGTATAGTCCAAACCTGAGAGTGTATCCAAAGAGCCACTCAAAATTGTCAACCAGAGACCAAACGAAGTAGCCACGGACATCAGCTCCATTCCTAGCAGAGAACGTATATTGCTCCGTATGTTAATGTCAGCAAACATATGTTTTTTCTTCTTCTTATCTTGGATAAACTGAAGATATGTAATCTGACGACTTAGAGGGCATATATATCTATGTGACTGACCTGATAACTTTGGCTACTTTTGTGAGATAGCCGTCCAGATAGTCTATCCTATCCCTGTCGTCGAGCCAATCCTCCACATTAGCGTAGCTATCTCCACCTTGTGCATAGCCTGAAGCATTTTGCGAGCAACAGAATCTCCTGAGAAGCTGAAAAACAGAAAACGAACAATAATGCTAGCTAGTTCAATAACTGTTCTGCGCTTCCGTACCATTTTCAGTGACGAACATTGGCAGGTTGTTGTATCTCTTCGTGATGTATGCGACAATCCTCTCTATCCCGTCAGGAACCACGTAGAACGTGGGCATCGCGGTCTGCACGTACAGCACGCAGAATCAATCAACGCGATCGGGCACTTCAGTGCAAGTTCATTGGCATTTCAAGCGTCCCTTATCGCGACGTGCTCACCGGAGCTCCGATGGGAAGCCCGTTTCTTTCTCCAGTGACGGCCACCAGTGCGTGCTGGGTCTCCTGCCCCGATGGACACCCTGAAAACATGCAGTCCTTGGCGTACAGGGTCGTGTAATGGTTAACCCCGATGAAGTCCAGCTTGTGACGCAGCCTCCGTCGATCTTCCGGTGAGAAACTCGGCAGCCTCCGGCCCAGAAGCTGGCGCATCTCTGGCGGGTAATCACCGTAGACTAATGGATCAAGAAACCTGCAAAAAAAAAAAAAACCAGAGCAAGTTAAGCCCACTGTAAATTTAATTAACATCACACATGGGCAACGATGCAAACGAGGTACCGCGCGCCTCGATAGCAACATTTTGTTCGGGGTAATTTCCTACCATGCAACATCGAACGCCAATGCTCGCTCAGTCGCCAGCCGGTCCTCGGGGACATCCCTCAGCGCCTCATACCAAGTGGTTGACATCACAATGCCAATCGAACCATTCTGCTCGCTCTGCACGCATGGAGAGCAAACCACATGGCGTGTCAGCGAATGAGAAATCGTACGTCGTCTTCAGCCGGCAAGTTGCATAGCCCAAACTGTCGGTGTTACCCTGGCCAGACGACTACTAATTACTTAATGATCACCTGGTACTTGCTCCTGTATATTTCGACGGCTGTGGCATGGGACAGTATCACGTTGTGCGTGGCGACGTAGGGCTCCGAGTCAGAGTTGCCGCGAGCGCAGCCGCCGAACGGCGGCGAGCAGCGGCTCGGGGGGTATTTGCCAAGCATGTAGCCCTTGCGCACGGCGACGTTTGGCTCGTTGAAGGTGCTCCAGTACTTCACGCGGTCACCAAATGCGTCGAAGCAAATGTCCGCGAAGTAGCCAAAGTCATGCCTGCATGGAAGAAGAAAAAAAGAAAGGAAGAACCGAAGTTTTTTTCGTTAGGTTCGTCTTGGACAATCTTGGATATAGCGTGACGTGAAGTGTCGATTGATGTTTAACGAAGCAGGCTTACTGTATCTCGGCACTGAGCCAAGCTCCGTATCTGTCTTCGAGCTCTTGCGGAATGTCGTAGTGGCTCAGCGTGACAAATGGCTGTATTCCTGCCCCAGCAAAAAAGTTTTGATATGCTAATTAGTATATATGTACCAGCAGGGACGTAGCAAAGCTCAGAAAGAAATGTTGACCTCTTTTACAGTACACTAAATTAAAAATGAATGAGCCATTCATTTTTTTTTTGATCCAATGGATCAGATTAACTAGAGTTTATTTATACTTCATCTTGTAGTAGAGTAGTAGAAACATACTTGATAAATCAACGGTTAAATGCAATTTCTACTACATATTATATACTATTAGTATAATGCACCGTAAAATTTCTCTAGATTTTATAGTGGCAGTAGAAATCAGATTTAGACATTAATTTGTTGAAGTAATTTATATTATTTGCTAATGAAGGAAGTATAAATAAATAATAGTTAATATAATATATTGGATGGAAAAAAATTGAATGACCATATTGAATTTAATGCCCAGAAAGAGTCACAGTATCCAAGTAAAGTACATGGTCACTGTAGATACCTTTAAGCAGGAGCGAATCAATAAGTCTGTTGTAGAAATCAATGCCTGATGGATTGACTCTGCCAAATCTCCCATCTGTCCTCAGCAAACACATCATCTTTTGTGTTAAACGTACGATGAGGCGATACAGATTTAATCATTTGAAAGAAAAAAAAAAACTATGCAAAGAACTCACTTGGAAGAATTCTAGCCCATGATATCGAGAACCTGTAGGCATTTACGCCGAGGGAGTGCATCAGCTCAACATCATCCTGTCAAGAAGCAAGATTGAGGCCGTTTAAGTTTACGCAGAGACAATTTTCAGCACTCTTTTTTTTTTTCAAAAAAAAAACACAAGGAATTTCCAGTACTGTGTGAATGTTATATTTGCACCTCGTAGCGGTGGTAGTGATCATCCGCGATGTCTCCGTTGCTTCCATCTTTGATCCTTCCTGAAATATGTTGGCAAGTTAAAACTGTTTTATTATTTTTTTTTTTTCTTCTTCTTCTTTGGGAGAGGGTTTCTGAACCGGTCTTGGCAGCATCAGCTGCAAATGTATGCTCCTATTCGTCTAAAACTCTCTCCTTTTCGTTTCTCCCTCTGCAGACCACAGCTGAGCGGCTGAGCCTGAAATTTCCTACGATAGGGCGCCACTTTGATCCGCACCACCACGATTTTTCTCAGATTTTTTTTTTTGAAGCGATTTGATCCGTAAAAGGAGGAACGTCTGGCTTGCGTCCCAAAAACATTGACCAGTCAACCCAATGGTCCCCGTAGGCCGTCCGATCCTCATCCGACGGATCGAAGCGCGGAGCACCACTATTCGCGTGGCGCATTCATGGGCCTAATCTTCTGCGGCCACAACTTCGGCAAGCGACGTGGGCCAAGTTTACATGGATCCGAATGGCCATTCTAAATAAGGCCTTGTGTATAATTGAAATTATTATACGCAGTTGGTATGTATTTTTGTAAGTGCCGCGAATTGATACCGTAGAACGTCACGTACAAATACGACTTCAACATGCCAGCATGACGACGAGACTCGACTACTCGAGAGCCAGCAGCTGAGAGGTTACCTGGTTCATGAGCGAACACATCCCAGTTGCTCAGATCTTTGTTGTCTTCCAGGTATGCACCTTCAATCTACAGAAGAAAACACTGGTTAGTGCGTACGGGCTTACGGCATATCGACTTTTTGCGTATGCAGTCTTTCTCAACTGTCTCACCATGTACCAAGCAGGCTCCAAAGGAAAAGAATAAACCAATATGAACTAAGAACATTAATTCTTGGACTACATGTTATATATTGGGTTAAACCCAAACAAAGCACAAATAAGAGAGACAATTGACGGTAGGATGTGTTCTCCACTTATTTCTCATCTGAATACTGGAAGACAGCGACATCGCTAATTCAGGAGCCAGACTATCCGTACATCCTCAGATAGGCTGAGATAGCGATGGAACTAGAAAATTTTTTTATGATGGTGTACACTTCACACGTATAATCTTGTACAATGATTTTGTAACATCATAAATCATATATATATCTATATTTGAAATTTGCTAAAAATACAATACAAAAAGTTATAATCTCTACTATATAAAGTGAGAGTTTCTTCCCACGTCACATTAATTGCCCTGCTTAATTGCCCTACTTAATTGCCCTGCTTAATTGCCCTACGCAAGAAACGAAACGTTGCTTTAATTAGCCAGCTTTTGCAAGAAACGAAGCGTTAAAGATAGATGTTTGATCTTATGAAATAGTATTTTTTTTATTTTTTAATCTTTATTTTTCGTTATCAATTTTGTTTTTCGTAGCAACGCACAGGCATATAACTAGTGTCTTAAAAACCACAAACCATCAAAATCGGAACCAATTCAATTAAGAAATTTGATCTATTAAAGAGATATTCTTATATCATTTCTCAAATGTCTGGAGGTGCCGGGTGCTAAGCCTGCCCCAGCCAAGACATATGCCGCAAGAGAGATCAGTGAGAGACCTGATACGAGGAAGTGGCAGTGCCGAAGAGGAAAGACGCAGGGAAGTCGCTCCTTTGGATTGCAGAAGCGCATGGGAGCAGCAAGAGGAGAGAAGAAGCAATCAAGAGCCATGTCTTGCCCGACATTCTGTAAGCCAGCGATGCTAGCTAGTTATGACCTTGCACTTTCCCCTCCTCGAGTTTGGCTATATATGTACAACGTCGTCACAGGTAAAGAGCATCAAAAAAGAAAAAAGGAAGCCCCTTCTTCATGTGATCATCTTCATCTGTTTCCAGTTTTATGGAGCTATATATAGAGGAAAGTGGCCGGTTTACCTTGAGTGCAACAGTTTTCAGCTTGGAAAAGGTTGAAGGAATGGGGCGCAGCGCGGGGGATGCCCCATAGGTAAACGGACGTGCGTGCATAGGCCAAGAAGTAAATTTTTGATTCACATGTACTATCTCACAATCCCGTAATTTGGAAATTTTTAAATACAGTACAATATATAATCCTTATTTATAAATCAATACAATACGTTTGCGTAATTACTGAAAACTCATCCATAAACGAAAATTAAAATTTCATTTACCCTCTACTAAAATTTAAAAATTCGTTTTAAATGTATTTGATACATGAAAATTCGGGTATGAATTAAAGAAAAATGAAACCTCAGGTATGTTCGGCAAAAGGGACTGGCGGTCTCGGAGCAGGAGGATTGCTAATGAACTTGCTTTCATCTCAAGGTCAACCACTGGAGCGTATTTTTCACACGGTGCTAATTAATGTTTATCGAAAAATCAGATTTCGGGTGTGGGATGGGATCCCCATACCCGAAATTTCATTTTTTTCGTTTAATCTATACCCGAATTTCCGGGTTTCAAATACATCTAAAAGGAATTTTCAAATTTCAGTAGAGGGTAGACGAAATTTCAAATATCGTTTATGGATGGATTTTCAGTAATTACGTAAACGTATTGTATCGATTTGTAAATATAAATTAAATATTGTACTGTATTCAAAAATTTTCCCGTAATATCCATAGCTATCCCCGAAGCTAGGCGCACAAGGCTGCCTATAGCTATACAGGGAGTTCAATTCACATGTACTAGTATCTCGCAAGCCTAGGCATGGCCGGTCGATCAGGTCATAACTCGATCCAGATGGGCTGTGTGGATTACCAGATTAAGAACAACACAAGAAACTGACCACTGGATTCTAATATTTTGATTATTCAGCTTTAGATAACTATGCACTGGTTCGCACGTAGATGCAGCTAGAATTTTCTCCATCTAGAAGCCACTTTGCATGTTGGAAATGAATCTGCAGAGGTAGAGAAGTACGTGCGTAAGAGAAGTACAGCAAGCAATTTAACCGTAGTTTTCTCTGTTCAAGACATCTTTGCTTGTACATAACCTCTAGATCGATTGGTTTAGGAAGATTTTCACCTAGGCTGCTAGGTCGTACGTACCGTTTTAAAGTTTCTCGCCAATTTCCCCGTGGTTCGAATGGAAAAGAACTTGAACGGCTGAGCTAAGGATCACCGCGTGGAAATCTGGGGCCAACACGAGGGAACCTACACCTTATAAAATTGTCCATGGCGCAGTCAGGTCAGGTTCTTTTAGGCCTAATCTTTTCATAGTTACCTCGCCGATGCTGACAGAATCACCGACCATTATAAAATCGTTACACGTAACCTTTTTCTTCTTCTTCTTCTTCGTTTGCTTGATCAGAACCTAGTTTGACAAAGTAGAGAAAGAGCTGTTAACATCGATCCTTGCTATTAAGATAGGAGTCATGGGACCGATTATGTTAACGTCAAGTAGCTTCTTTTATCTACACGTGAAACACATTCTGACATCGATCCGACGTGTGTGTTTCCTTAAACAGTCATATATTCCGACGTGTTTATTTCTTTCGAAAAACACGCGTACGGTGGTAGTACGAGTATTCTGCAGCCAAGTTGAATGCATTCTAGTTGTTCTTGCTGGCTCGCTCTTAGTCTTTTCGTATGATCGTATAGGTTTGCAACTTTGAGTCAGATACGTAACAAGAGCAAGAAAAAACCACTGTATGACAATATTACGCAACATGTGCCACAAAGAACCATGAATTATTATATTCATGTGAGTGAATGGACGGTAGATCAAGAGGTTGTTGTAGGTTGCTGCTGTGAGCGAGGTAACCTGCTACTGTCACTCTGCGTTGGGTGTTGCCGTGTTGGTGCTTGAGCCTGTAGTATAGCGCTCCCGACTTTTTCGGGGCTGGGCTTGCCTAGCCCGCGTAGTCCAAGCTTTAGGCCTTTGACAACTTAGAATCAAACCGTTTCTATTAGATTTTGGAAGAAACCTAATCAAACGGATTAAAGCTCGGAACGATTTTTTTTGGATCGTTTCTTCTTTTTTCACACCGTGGCTGAATCGGTCTTAACCCTGTTCCACCCGATTCACAGAATCTAACCCGAAACTTTTCTACCAAGAATCTGGAACCGTTCTCGTTTCTACTAGAATCTGGAACTGTACCAAACATGACCATACACGCAAGGTCTAGTAATGGGTCTCAATCTCAATCTTTTCATCCCGATGGTCTGTAGGAGGTTTGGTCGAATCCCACATTTCATCTTGATGGTGTCAAAAAAATGATCTTTAACTTTTCATGCTTTCTCTTAAGCCAATCCTACTACGCGGCCTTTCTACAAGGAGCTCTTCTTGCTTATGTGTTGACATATTTGGTTGCACCGCGAAGGACCATGTGGATGTCCATCTATATTTGTGATGAATATTTGATTTTATTTGAGTTTGGTTTGCTCAGGTTTGAGTTTGGATTTGAATTGTATTTCAAAATGAAGTAATTTGTGTTATATCAATATTACACAACATGTGCCACAAAGAACCATGAATTATTATATTCATGTGAGTGAATGGACGGTAGATCAAGAGGTTGTTGTAGGTTGCTGCTGTGAGCTAGCGAGGTAACTTGCTACTGTCACTCTGCATTGGGTAGTTCCGCCAAAGTGAAATTTGGGTGTGAGCAGGTTTCAATTTTAAAATAATCTTACTGGAAAAGCCACTTCACACATCCTTTATATATTTATACACACCCTTGTGCTCACCAGTGCTTATCTCCTCCATTTGCTCCTCTCCCTCTCCTACTCTCCCTCTCACTTGCACTATAGATAGAGAGAGAGAGAGAGAGAGAGAGAAGCCGAGGTGAAGGCAGCCGGGCAATGGGATGGAAGGATTACTTCATGAGATGTGTGGATCTTGGTTTTTTTTTTTTTTTTTTTTTTTTTGCATTTCTTGGTTTTGAAAGAAATCATTGTATGGAGCACTTCGGTAGTAATTTATGCACGTTACTACTAGGTTGCAGGAAGATTTCATGAAGCACAAGTGTTTACTGGTAAGAAACTTCATACACATGATTTAAAAGCTCTTTACTTTATTTCCTCTTGGACTGATAAGGAACTTCAGGAAGAACGTGTGTGTACTTTGATGTATTGTGATTTCTTCTGGTCTAAATTAGCTTTATTTCCTTATTTGCCCATTATATTTTGTACTAATTTTTCAATCATTTCCAGATTCATGGTAATGGCAAAAGGGCATGTGTCGGTGTTTCGGGCACCGGCAATACGATTTTTAGGTTTAGGGGTCGCGCGCTCCCTCTCCTCGAATGGTCGACTCAGGGAGCCCAAGGTGTGTACTGGTTCGGGCCGAATGTCCCTACTCCAGTTCGTGTGGGGTTCTGTATTGCTTTTTCGGTTGTGAGGTTACAAGCGTTTCTTGCCTTAGGAGGAAGAAGAATTCATCGATCTCCCCTTACGAGGGTCCTGCCTCTCTTTATATAGTCGGAGGGGGCAGACGACATGGGAGTCTTGGAAAATGAAAAGAATAGGGGGTACTCCACGCCCGGGAGCCATGGCTTTCGACGAAATGACCGGTGCATGTTCTCCCTGCGCTGGGTTGGTGGGCACAGAGGACTGCATGGTTGTCTGTCTTGCATCGGGAAGTGGCGTATCTACCCTCTGTGCGTCTGTCAGATGCTGACGTAATGCTTTTGACTTCGGCGTTGTCTCGGGAGGAGTGCCCCCCCTCTACTATGCTGGTTAGATTGATGGGACCGGCGTCTTGACTTTGGCAACCTCCTTGTTCGCCCTGGGACGGAAACTCTCCAGGGCGAAGGCTGTCTTGTTCCAGTCGGGGATGGCGGGGGTGCTCGACTCGCCCCTTGGGTCGGAACGCGGCGGGATGTCCGACACGAGGGGGTCGGGTCGCCACTCGGCCGATCCAGTCAAGGCTGTGTACCCAATTGTGGCCCCGCGAGGCCTTCGTCCGAAGCTGGGCCTGGGGCGGCCCATTTGCTTTCTCGGGCCGCTGGGGGTACCCATGGTATGGGTACTCATCAGCATGGCTACAAAGCCGAGAGGTGGTGTAGACCAAGTACAACGCGGACATGAAGTTTAGATTTATCACTAGCTCTATAAAATATTATCAAGTATATTCTATAAATACGTGTACAATATTTTATCAAATGTATCACTGTTTTTTAATTGGATGAATGGGTAGATTGATGCATGTGTACTGACTGTTAAGTATGTATGTATTCTATATTGTAAACGAATGTGATATGTGTATTGTAAAGTGTTTGTGTTATATATATTGTGAATGTGATATGCATACTGTAAACCAATGCAACAATAGTGAAATAGGGTCATCACAGTGGGTTCTTTGCTAGAACCGACTGTGATGAGGGGGTCATCACAATCGGTTCTTTGCTAGAATCGACTATGATGACTAATTATCACTGTCTCGCGAGAACCGACTGTGATAGAGCCTCCTCATCACTGTCTAAAGACTTTGTATCACCACCAAAACCGACTGTGATAACGAAAAAGAATCGATTGTGATGTATATTCATGTACTAATTTTAGTGGATTGGGTTAGTTTGGGAAAATACAGCTTGCTATTGTGGTTTGAGTTGGTTTCTCGATCATTAGCAGGCCTACACGCAACTAACCGGTCAAGGCTCCAAGAGCAAGTACAACAGCAAAGTTCACTACATGCTAATAGTAAGCTAAAAGCTAGCTTTTATAATAATTGTCTCTAAAAATAGTCTATTGATGTTATGCAATAACTACCTTTTTCTTGTACATAAATAATTTACTTATACTTCCATGCAAAGTTAGCTACTAAATAAGAGTCAGCTTTCCAAGAGCAAGTACAACAGCAAAGTTCACTACATGCTAATAGTAAGCTAAAAGCTAGCTTTTATAATAATTGTCTCTAAAAATAGTCTATTGATGTTATGCAATAACTACCTTTTTCTTGTACATAAATAATTTACTTATACTTCCATGCAAAGTTAGCTACTAAATAAGAGTCAGCTTTTTCTCTCCTGACTTTTCTCACTCTTCCATATAGACCAAAGCTGATGTGTACATGCTAAGAGTCAGGTGAGGTGTTCTTATTGTATATGCTCTAAATAAGAATCAGCTCTCTTCTCACTCTTCTATATATATTAAAATTGATACGTACAGGTTAAGAGATGGCTTATTCTACGGGCATGTTTGGATCCATTAGCACTAATAGTTAGCTGGCTAATTATTAGCTGGGGGCTAATTATTAGCTGGGGCTGTTTGGATGTACTAGCTAATAGGTGGTTGAAAATTTAGTTATGAGTGGAAATGTCCATTGTACCCTTGCATTAATTAGCTAATGGGTGAAGTCGAGCATGGTAGAAAAGGGCCTACGGTGGAGGGGCAAATTAGTCTTTTAACCATCTATTAGCTGGAATTAGCAGGGGAGAACCAGCTAATGAGATATCTATTAGCTGGGGTGTTGGCTAACTATTAGCTGGGCTTTAGCTAAGTTGTTTGGATCCACTTTAGCTAATTTTAGTAGCTAACTGTTAGTGCTAATGGATCCACACATGCCCTACATGCTTAAACTTGATTTTACTCGGGGCGCGCTTGACCGCCTGATCGGAAGGTCGCGAGGACGGGCAGCCACGCCACACCTTGCGGTTGCCGGCGAATGGTACCGCAGCGGAAATATCACCCGCCGAGAGCGAGAAATATCCACTGTCCATCTTCTCGCTCCCCGCCACTTCCCCACTCCCCAAACTCACCGCCTCCCCGACCATGATCACCACCACCACATTGCTGCCGCTCGTCCCCTCCTTCCACCGCCCGAGGCTCAGGCCCTGCACGCGCCGCTCTGCCGTCCTCCTCCCGGCCCGGTCCGCCTCCTCGTCCTCCGCGTCGTCGTCGTGGGAGGAGCGCGAGGAGGCGCGGTGGCTCCGCGAGGAGCAGCGCTGGCTGCGGGAGGAGCAGCGGTGGCTCCGCGAGGAGTCACGCTGGCGCGCCGAGCGCGAGGCCCTCCTTGCCGAGGTAGCGGCGCTGCGGCTCCGCCTCCGCGCGCTCGAGCCGCCCCTCGCGGGCGTCGACGCCGTGGCAGCGCCAGCGCCTCCGCCCGCGCTCTCTGTGCCCGTGGCGCCGTCTCAGCCTCCGCCGCCGCCCAGGCCGGCGCTGGTGGAGGAGGTCGAGGTGAGGAAGGAGGTGGTGGTGGTCGAGGCGAAGGCGAAGGCGGCGAGCGGCGGCGGCAGGTGGAGGACGCTGAGGGTGGGGAGCGAAGGGGAGGACGTGCGCGCGATGCAGGTGAGCGTTGTCGTGCACCTCTCGTTTTGGCTAGGATTCGCGATGCATGACGTGTGTTTGAGCTGATCGAGTCGAGACTGGAGAGTTGGGACACTCCGAGTTTTGTTCGGCTATGCCTAGTGTAGACTTGTGGGTTGTTAGAAAGCGACTACTTTTGCAGAGTATATACATGCTTGATGGCAATGCTCCATGCCGCAAAATTTCGTTGTACGATATTGCAATGTTTTGCAATTTAGCTCTTTTCCATTGTCAGAAACTGGTTCTGAACTGATGTAGATATTACATATTACTGCAATACTTCTCACTAAGCCTTTCATGGTGGTCACGGTTGAAGTCGTCGTTTTTCTAACATCAAAAATTCGTTTTTGACAAATTTAGTATCTTTTCATTTAAATTTATAAAACTAACCTCTTAGTTTGAAAAGCTTCACCTACCATATCAAAGGAGCTTAGCACGAACATGCCGAGCAAGGGGAGCTCGACAGAAAACTACTAAGCTCCCCGAGCTCGGCAGGAACGTACAGAACCAAAGGGGCTCAGAAGGACATGCTAATCAAGAGCATAAAACAAGAAATTTTGTTAATTAGCAATTTAATTAAGCGATTAATTAAGTAGTACGATGATTATTTAGCAGATTTGATTTCTGTCAAGGAAGGGGAGCTCGGCAGAATTCTGGCACGGCCGTCGACCTGACGAGCTCCCCCAACACGAAAGGTAATTTGTGGGGCTAAATCTGTAAATGATTTTGAAGGAGCTGTGTACGAAAAAAAACCGTTCGCAAGGGGCGAAAAAAGCAAAAAGTTCGTCACAGTTGCGTAATGAGTAGTATTAATCCGAGTACATTGTGCGTCATGCAGGAAGCTTTGGAGAAGCTTGGCTACTATTCGGGTGAAGAAGACATGGAGTTCTCCAGCTTCTCAGCTGGCACCGAACGAGCTGTGAAGACGTGGCAGGTCAGTGCCTCATTATTCCTTCGTCTATTATATATTAAGAGCTCACGAGAGTCGCTAAGAAAAAAGAAAAATAAGCTAGAAATTTTCAAAAAAAAATAAAACATCTAATCCTTAATCTGGTGGATCATAATTACAACCACCATCGGATGTTATTATTTAAAAGAAATTTTCTAACTGTTTATCTAGCGGACCCGAGTTATAACGGCTTAGATTAAAAGAAAAAAGTCAAAGGATCTCTACCAGTTATTTTGGTGGGATCAGATTGTAACAGTGCATATTAATTATATATAGATATTATATATAAAAAATACACAATTATAAAATATATAGCTATATATCATAGATAATGGTATCTTAATATCTATATGGGTAAATTTGCTAGTTGATTAAAACGTATAATCCCATATAGTAGCTGCTAAGCCAGTATAAATATGTGCATGTACTCCTTGTTGCAGGCAACGGTAGGCACTTCTGAGGACGGAGTGATGACATCGGAGCTACTTGAGAGGTTATTTACAGGACAGATTGGGGAGGATGTGAAAACGAAAGTAAGTTTGGATTCAGTAGATAATCGACGCATCATCATCACTGTCTTTGGCAAAAATGACTTAATCTGTTGGGTGGGATTTTATACAGATGTCTGAAAGGCAAAGAAATGTTTTTCAATGTTTACCTAGGCAGAATATCTATTCTAAAATAGAAATGTTCAGTTACTTCTGCAGTCAGCAAGAGTTGCTTCCAGATGTACTAGGCCTCCTATCAGTCCATCACTCCGCAGTGCACAGGCAGAGTCTTGAAGAAGTATTTCAGACTCTAACCATTAAACTTGATGTACACAGCTGATATTATATTTGCTTGTAGGATGGCATAAACGGAGCAGCTGTTCCTGCTATAACAGGAATCGCAGAGGTTCAACAAACTGTGGTCAAAGAAAATGGCGTCTCAGTGTCCGAACACGGAGTGTTTTTAATTGGCGAAAACAGATGGGAAGACCCGTCGAGGCTGACAAAGAAGAATGAACCAATCAACAGTGCTACAACTGCATCAACAAAGAAGTGCATCTCCTGTCGAGGTGAAGGCCGCCTCATGTGCGTAGGTACTATACTAGAAATCACTGCTTCTTGCACTAATGTGTACAAGTACATGACTTCCTAGAACCTTCAAACCATGATATACAGGCATCACCGGTTTATATTTTTTGTGAACGGAAGTTCTCTTTCACAATGGCAATCAGATATAGTTCAGCAGATTAAAATTCTAGCTAGAAGTAATTACTAGAATCGTTTCCGGTGTATCTCACTCTATAATGTTATATAAATCCCTGTTTGATCTTCGATGTACCATAAGTCGTTGCCATTGGCTACCTATGTTCGACTTTTGTATTGTCCCCGCCCTGGTTTCTGTGAACCTTCTGAAATGCACTGATAAATGAGCTGTAGCGCTCCATCTCCCATGTTGTGACCATTGATAAGATCCTTCTTTCTTCCTGCAGAATGTGATGGAACAGGTGAGCCAAACATTGAACCACAGGTACGCTAAATGCATCACCCCATTAAATTAAACTTTGTTGTTTCTTCTCTGATATGCATTTAGTTGTTGATTTCTCCTTAAAATGCAGTTTTTGGAGTGGGTCGGTGAAGATATGAAGTGCCCATACTGTGAAGGCCTTGGTTCCATTGTGTGTGATATCTGTGAAGGGAAGACAGTAGTGGAAAGTTAAGCAAGACTTCAACATTCTGCCTTATGTTTGAACATCTATACCAATTTATATAGATACTAGTTAACTATTCCAGTTTTATCACAATAGTATGTATTCACATGGCTTTCCCGTAAAAAAAAAGTATTCACATGGCCAGTGTTAGTGGCTCATCATCCCTACGGAAAGTAGAGGCACAGAGAGTATTGTTTCTTGTCCAATAGGCAATGAAAAAAATAACAAAGGAATCAGTCGCTTTATCAAATCAGGCTTGTAAAATTGAAATGCTGGTTAAGTTCTCTTACTGTTTTCACTTCTCATATTCTTTTCAGAAAAGGATATTTATACTTGTCAACAAGTATGTGATATTCTGTGAGGCTATGTTGGTTGGTGGTCTTTCCTACCTGAATCATATGTTGTCTGGTCTGTCCCGATAAAACAGTTCACTTGAGAAAGTTATACTGTTGTTTGGTGTGTTTCTGACAAAATAATTCACTTGAGTAGATAGTCAGCTGTCTTCCAGCCAAATAATTTTCTAAGAATTGCATCAGTCATGTACAACTCTAAGAAGAGTAAGATTTCTTCTCTCTTTTTCATTCCAAAAAAGGGTGAAGGAAGATAGATCAAACCAAATTGAGACTTCAAATCAGATTGGAGAGGTAGGGACTAGGGAGGGAGGCGAGGAGGCTGGCGTAGTAGGAGGCTTCGGGGCGGGGTCGCGGGGATCGCGTCGTTGCGAGGGCGGGGGAGGGCTGAAAGGGAGGAGGGGGGCTGCTTGGCTGCTCTCGGTTTGTGCGCGAGGCGGAGGCGGGCTGCGGAGCGCATGCGTGCACGGCCGCCGCCGCCGCCGCCGCATGTGTTACGACTTATGAGAAGGTTTTGTTGGGCTCTGCCTGGCGGGGGATCTGACAGGCGAGTGGTAATGCGAACGAGGAGTTGCCGTGCCGTCGTGGTGTGTTTGGCAGGAGAGGAGCCTGGTGTGTGCGGGGCGCGGCTGCGAGATCGGCGGGCGGTGTGCACGACGCGGCAACAGGGCACGGCGGGCAAGGGCGTCGTGGACCGGTGGTGCGCGCGGTTATCTCACATGGTCACATGGAAGTGTATAGGTATCATCTGAATGTTGTTTGTTTTAGTTAATATTTAAATTTTGGACCGTTGGATACCTCACTCGGATGTCATCGGACCGTTAGATCAAATTATAGGATTAGATGTAATCGATACTCCCGAATCTCAACAATGATCCGATGGTCTTAGATTTGGATGATTTCAGCAATAAAAACATCCGGATGAAGTTTATCAAATCCCATCTCAGATTCGGCGGGGTGACTGCTGGTGTAGGCCCGGAGAATTCATCCCCTTCGTCAGACGTGGCAAGACCCACGCCTTCCCCCGGTCCATACAGGCTCGAGGCGTGATGAGCAGGAAAAATAACACAGGATAAGAAACCAGCGGGGGAAATAAGGAAGGGAGCGGAGCAAAGTCACGAGGGGAGCCGCGGAGATAGACACCCTCGCAACCCATGTGGGCGGGGCCGACAATATAATTGACCGAGCCTGGGATCAGATTGATACGGAACCAATGGACATCAGAAATTTCATTTGGGCCCCCGAAAAGAGCGTAGGATAAATGGGCATAGACGTAAAGAAACAAATAAATACTCCACGTAATAGACACCTGGCTCCTGGGAAGGGACAGGTGGAGGGCAATGCAAGTAACGCTGCTGGAAAAAGACCTGTAACTCCCCGTCAGCGCCAGTCGAAGAAATGCCAACCAATGCATGCATCTGGAAGCGGTTTTCTCCACCTCCTCACTATAAAAGGAGAAGAAGATCGTCCATGAAGGGGATCCTTTCTCTCGGATCTTGAGGGGCCACTCTTCTGGGAGATTGAGCGCAAGAGCCGAGAACTGGACTTTGTCCGCGTGGTTCAACCCTGCGACAACTGCAGCGTGCGGCGGCCGCTCGAGCTGGTGGATTTGCCCCATGCCGATGGCCATAAGGTCATATTCACTGTAAAACGTTTGGATATACGCTCAAAGAAAGAAAAATAATACCATATCATGAAGCGTCTATTTAAGAGTTAACCTCTAAGGCAAACATTATTTTTTTATGTTTATATACACATAAACATATACTAAACATGAATGCTTAATGAAACATTGATGCTTTAAAATAAGCACGTTGATTTATTCTATGTGGCAAAAAAAAAACATTTTTCATTGTTAAGTACTTCCTTAAACGTCTTCTTTGTACATCGCCTAAATGGCTCAACTCACGGCGTGTTTCCTTTGGCCGAGGGCAGGTCATAACTGAACCTAGGCAGTGGCACGGTTGCACCCGGAGCCCGAAAAAAAGCACCTGGTGGGTGCTTCTGTGGCTTTTGTCGTACATCTCCCCTGATCTCCTCACGCTTGTCAATCGCTCAGCCTCTGCTGTAACAAAATGGTACGGTGGTACCTGCTTGCACCAGCTCTGGAGTTTGGCTGTAATGTTGAGCAGGATGGTCTGTGCAACTGCGGTGATAAACGTACATGTTTGCTAATTCTCTGTTACATGGAATTTTCTTATCTTCTAGTCATCTAAAATTTAATAAGATTGAATCTAAAATTGTAATGCTAACTAATGTGCAATTTTAGTACCATTCTGTAATTTTTAGTTCTATTTATTTTTATATTTGTAGAGTTCACATAGGTTTATTTTTTTCTAGGCTAGAATTTTTTGTTCTTGTATTTGTAAGGGTTCATCTAGGTTTACTTTATTTTTATTTTTTTATTTGTGTTTTTGTATTTTGTAGAGGTGAGGGGTGGGTAAAACATAATAGCCGTCGGATATAGATCCTATAGCTCAAAAAAGTGATTGAGATGAAAAAAAAATCAGGCAACTTATCCATAGACAACTCTAAAACGATAATGCCATTGGGACTGGTCATAAAGAGCTTGTGTAAGTGATGGCTGGTGAGAGAAATCGCTAGAATGTATTAGACTGGCGTTTAAATGAATAAATTATATCATGTACCGGATTGTAGGATCAGCAATGTGCAGAAGCGACCTAGCTAATTGCATGAACATCTCGTCGGTCTCACATATACAAATTCTGAAACCTCTTAAAAGGAAATAATAAAAAAAAAAAGAGAAAAAGAAATAGCTTATTCGTGTCATGACAAAACTGTCCCGACTGCTTCTGATGAAGAAACCATTAAAAATGGGATTCTGTCAGATTGGAATGAAGTATTTGCTCTCCATATACGACGCCTCCTCCTTGTCCTCCCACTGCAGTTTCTCCCACCAATCAAAGGAACCACATATTTGCTTTAGTTTCCCACAATTGTATGTGTTGCTCAGTGGGATGCTTCTCAAATCTGCGCAATCCTCCACCCGAAGGGTTTCAAGGCAGGGGAAATCTCTTGGTTTACAAATACATTTCAGCTTCTTAACATCAGTCAGTACGATCGATCTCAACTTTGGGAAGTCAGTGTGCCTTGTTTCTTTGGTTGCTTCGCCCTTGCACATGCTTTGATAATCATTATTCCACTCATCCCATGAATTTACCACCATAACGTGATCTTCTTGTTTTTTAGAAGGATCATCCTGCACTTTCATTTTTTGTGCCCCGTACTGCTCGTCACTGTTAGCTTCTTCGTCTTCAACAACTTTCAGCATCTCATCACAGTGGGATATGACAAGCCTCTCGAGCAGTTCAAGTCTTCCGACCCATGTGATGTTCAACAACTTGGGGCATTGTGAAATGATCAATTTGCGAATTTACCGAAAATTATGGGGCATTGGTGCAACAAGGACACTTTCCAACGAGGGAAGAACTGAGAGGGTCAGGAACTGCAAGTGTGAAGTGGTCAGCTCAGCATCAGCAACCAGTGTATTCAGGTCATAGCATGATTCAACATACAGCTCTTCAAGGTGCTCCATATGGTTGAGGTCAGAGATTTTGATTGACTGCATCTCCGCACAGTACTTCAGGTTCAAGCGATGTGTTGACTTTGCCAAAGGATGCGTCTTGTTCAATTTCTTTAGCACATCCTCTGCATAAATAGTGATTCCGAGGAAGACTAGTGCCCTCAGGGACTCCAGATTCAGGTTGTCGACATCACGAATCCCATAGTGGCTGCGGAAGAGATTGAGCACTTTCAGCTTGAGTAACTTTGAGCAGTTGTTCAGGGTATCTTCAAGCGCAATAGTCACACTGAGATCCAGATGCCTCAACTCTTTCAGTAACCACAGACGCTCAGGTAGTCTCATAATGTGTGTGTGAGACAAGTTCAGATGCTGTAATGCTACCAATGTCTCGCATTCTGGAAGTGATGTTATTGCAGTGTGAGAAAGATCTAGAACTTTCAGGGATGACATGGATTTGAAAAATCCCCAGCCCAGCATGTTCAAGTTTGGGTTATTCTGGATCAACAATGTGGTGACGTTTTTGCATTTTGGTGAGAAAGAAATATCTGCGATGTTATTTGACATGATGGAGATCCTTGTAGCTTCTTTCCACTCTCCAGCTGATGGAGCACTACCCAAGGCCATCCCTGCTTGAACGAGGAACTTTTTATCTGCCTTGTTAACCAACCAAAGCCCCAGATGCCTGATTACGTGGTGCATTTTCACCTTTGATGACATAGAGCTGCTGGTCTGCAACAAGCACGCTGAAATAAGACTGCGGATTATCTGATAACCCTTCTCACAATCACTGAGTAGCAAACCTTCAGCACACCAATATTCTACAAGTTGATTTTTACTAATAGACCCATACTCTGGGAAAAGAGTGCAGTACAGAAAGCACTGTTGTTGAGTGGGTGTGAGCCTGTCAAAGCTGTATTTCAGCTGAGCAAACATTTCGTCCACACCATCCATATTGTCCATATTGGCATCAATTGCATCCGCGGCTGAAATCCATTCTCTTGGCTCTTCCAAGCCCGCCACAGCGGTCCCAATGACATTGAGTGCAAGAGGCAGACCTCCACAATTTTTGGCTATTGCCATGGCCCGCTCCCTAACAACACTGTGGGAACTGGGTGATTCAATCAAGTAGAACCACAAATCTTTTCCTGGACAGCGCCTTTACCAAGAATTTGGCCCGTTTGTCAACTGTCTCTGCTTCATTCCATGGCAAGTTGAGCCTTTCGGAGATAGTCTGCTGTATCTCCACTGTGTTCAGTGTCTCCGAATTGGATACTTCAATGAAGATAACAACCTGGCACGACCAAGTTAAGGAAAAAACATGAATTGCAGCCCAAAGGTAATTTTAAAATATTAATGAAAGTGTAACACACAAAATTCGGTGAAATTTCGGATCCCCCCCCCCCCCGAGTTTCATAATCCCGGCGAAATTAAAAAACCCTAAATTTTTTTTAAAATGCTACAGTACCTATAATCTCGCCGAGATCTCGGTAAAATTGACCGAGATTTGAATAAAAATTGACCGAGTTTGACCAGATTTGTCCGGATTGGATTCTTCGCGTCGTTTCCCATCTGAGACAGTCGGTAAATCATAATTCCCGCAAAATTGAAAAAACCCTAAAAAATTCAAAGTGTGACGGTGCGTAAAATCTCACCGAGATCTCGGCTTTTGGACCGAAATTTCGTTTATATGAACCGAAATCTTGGAAATTTTGTTTCAAAAATTACCGGATTCAAATTTTGCTTTTTGATTTTCGTTCGGATTTCGTCCGAAATACCGAGATTTCGCCGAAATTTTGTCTTTCGGAGGGTGCCGAGATGAGATCCGAAAACGAAAATTCAAACCCTGCCTGTGAGAGAGACTAAATTTCGTTTTGCCTGTACAACAACAGCAGCATTTTCCTACCATTACTGAAACAAAAACTTTTGCAGGGTATAGCTGTTCTACATAACATTTCTGAATATATACCAGATGTAAGCATGGTCATTGAAACAGCCCTATGTATGCATTCTAAAATAGCAACACAAATGTACAGATACATATGTATCCTGAGGCATAAATTGCGGTCTTTGAGAAAGCAGCATACCTGATAATCACAGGCCTTCTTTTCAAGATCATTGTTGAAGACGTGGAGCAGAGTCGTCTTACCAATGCCTCCTTGCCCCCACACACCAATTATGTTCGAGTTACCTTTCTCAGACAGATCATGGAGCTGACTCACCATGGCCTCCAATCCAAACGTCTTGATTTGAGGTAAGCGCTCAACAATCTCTGGTAGGGGCTTGAATCCAAATTTCTTGAACCGCGTCCCTTCCTCGATCAGTTTATTCACCTCTTCCAGCGCCTCGACAGCATGCTTGCCGATCGATGTCCGCCGAGGAGCACGCACGGTGCACTGGCAGAGGCAAGAGTGCTCCATCAACAGGCTATAGTCCTCATCGATGGCGTCCAACTGCAGCTCATCGACGCGCCTCAGCCAGACCTGCACCTGGGGGTCACAGACGTTCAGCTTGTCTATCTCCGCGGAGACTCGCGCTCTAACCGTCGTCTCGACGGCCCGCAGGCTGTCCCTGGCCTTGTCGAGGTTAGCCCAGTTGGATTTGAGGCGAAGGAACGAGTTAACCTCTCGCGCCGCCGCGTCGAGAATGCCCGCGCCGTCCAGGCAGTGGCACAGCGGCTGCAGGCACGAACCCGCCGCTCTGATCGCGTCAGCCATCGGGCACAATAATGAGCTTGCGGATGCCGCAGGCAAAGATGGAAGCTGCAGACGTAGGAGTTCTTGAAGCTTACAAAGAGCAACGCAATGCCACGCGGTCCCGCAGTCAAACCGGGCGGCACGGCGAGGATGCACGGGTGAAAGCGCCGCGTGTTGGAACTAGCCCAAGATCACGAACACACGCACACGAATACGAATAACTCAGAAACTTCTCTTCTATTATATTCTTGTGTTATTTTTAAACTCATGGGTTACATGCCCTTATATAGTCGACGGATCACCTAACTAACTTGGTAACTAAGACAAATTCTAAACATAAAAAGCCTAACTAAGGAAACAAACCTATTGATTGATCTGATTGCCTATTGTATCATGATTTCTTGCCTTTCATGACACGGTAAATCAACAATTTTTGGTAAGTCTTGATTATTTCCAACAATCTCCTCCTAATCAAGACTTGTCGATTTTTGCTCGACACTAGATGGAGAACGCATCTCCTCAACACCCTATACTTAACTTACTTAATTCAAGACGGCGAACACATCTATTCTACGTCTTGGACGCATCTTCAATGGACATGAGTTTGGACGGCGAACACACCTCTTCAACGCCCCGGACTCAACTCTGACGGACATGAGTTTTGGACGGCGAACGCATCTCTTCAACGCCCCGACTCAACTTTTACAGACTCGACTTTGGACGGCGAACACATCTTCTCAACGTCCCAGAGTCAACATCATGTTGCAAGCGGACTCAACTTCGACTTGCCCTTCACACACATATGATCACCATTGCCATCTTGTCACATCGGTTATCGACGACGCTCGTCAATAGCGCATATCAGGGAGACACATCTCCTCCACCCTTTCGCCGCCACATCTTCTTGTCGCCTCTTCCCGCTTGTGATGCAACTTTGATGACACGAAGACTCGGATTGGCCGTTCGGTTGGCCGCCTGCTTCTTTGGGTGCTGCCCCTCGAGAGTCTCCTCCTCCCGAGGAGCAACGGGTTAATCTAAAATCTTAAGCTCTGATACCAATTGTTGGATCGTAAGGGCCTTCTCAACCCCAAAAGCTAGCTTAAGAGGTGAGGGACTCTCCCACTTATAAGTTTGGTTATTTGCTCTTCCACAACCAATGTGGGACTATTCTAACACCGCGATAGCGATCGGCACGTCAGGAGAAAATATCCACGCGCAACTGGGTATCGGGGCTACGAAAAGTCCATCATCTCGGGAGGAAAACTTGGTGATGAGAAGGACAAAGCACTATCAGCCGAAGTCGAGTGCGCCGTGCGGGAAGCAGACTTCCCCCCGCGACCCGGTTTCCTCCTCATTTCTCCAGAAGAGCACCCCCACGCGAAGCAACGGTTGCGTCCATGGTGGAACCGATCTGGAAGAGGCAATTCGTCAGACACCTTTGAGCGCGGCGCCATCGATCGCTCCTGCTCCCGCACGACGAACGGGTGCGTGCGCGCCGAAGGAGCCCGTTGGCTTCTCAACCCGCAGTGTTCTGGCACGCGCCGGTACTACATGTGATTTTTAGCGGGCGGCGAGGCTGTTTTGACGTGGAATCTAGTGATTAGGACGTCGGATTTCAACACCACCGATTTTCTAGCCCTCTGACAAATTTATTTTTTAAATCTGACGTCCTTCCGAATGCAGTTATCAAAAGAGAGGTGCTTCTATGTTTTTCTTTTAAAAAAATTCATAAATATTAAAGCATGAATAAATAATAGATAGTGATTACTTACCTATTCGTTTACTTTAAGATTTGTACAACTTATATTAGAAGGAAAACATAAAAACACTGCTCAAAAAGAGACTCTTTTGACCGCAAAAACGCAGCATGTGTCACCTGTCGCGCTAGAGTTACCGTAGATTCCAAATGCAATTATAAAAATAAACTCCTTTTTAACCACAAAAACACAACTAGTATCATGTGTCGTGTTGGGGCTACGGTAAGTTCCTACCAAGGTACCATTTCTCCGTAAGAATTGTCATTAATTATTCACTTTAGTTATTTTATTAATTAATCACTTAATTAAATAACTTTTGTCTAATTAAATGGGTAGAAGCTCGGTAGGTTCCTCCTGTGTACCTCCTAATATATTACGGAGCGAGACAGATAACACGTATCACTTATTGGTGTTTTCACAATCTAATAAAGAATTGTTTTTATAATTACATTCATAAGATAACTTAATCAATGTCTTAAAAAAAAGTGATGGCTTCTCGGATTTGCGCTGCGCCGAGCGGTTGGAGTTGGAGAGGTGGGACCGTGGGGGATGGCAAGTCAACGTCGCGGTTCGGCAAGACCGCAACTAGTCGCCCCCGCACGGCCGCACCAGTATTTGTTGCCAACCTGGGCCTTCGGCTGCCGACGCGGGACGCCAGGATTCAGCCCAAAATTTTCCTCTTGAGGAGGTCCTTGCCCTTCCTTGCCTTCTTCCAGACCGGAGGCGGAGAGGAGCGAGCAATGCGAAACACCCACGATCCGCACTGCAGGCTACCTGTTCGGCAAATTGCTGCTCCCAGTGCAAACCCAAGCGATGACCGGCTGGAGGAGTGACCGTGGAGGCGTGGATTGTGGTTTCTGCAACGTTCTTGGGGAGGATTCCTAGAAGACAACTGATCTCCATCATGTCTGCAAGATGTTCGACGAAATGCCTGAGCGATGCCTCGTGTTCTGAATGGCAGGATATCATGCGTTGTATGCAGGACTCTGTCTTGAATGGCAGTGTTACTATGTATACGACAATGGTCTCCCTCAAGGTAGGATTTCAATCTATGCTTTGAGCCTTCGACTTCGTGTTCAAAAGAACAGGGTGGAAACTGATATTTCATTGCTATTCTAGGAGGTGGTTATGTGGCAAACTAAGGAAATGCAGCTGCGCAGTTGTACCCCTCTTGCAGGTTGCAGATGTAACTATTGAAGGACAATCAATCAGGTATGAGCCACCGTACTAGTTGAACTTTTACGGTATAGTTAATGAGCTCAATTGAAATAGGAAGAAAACCTACATGAATATGAGAGAACAATACTTGGACATTTGATCAAATGTACATCATATACAATTCGTATGTACAGCAAGCTAATACAATGTATGTACAGTTTGCCCTAAAAAAATGCATGCACAGTCTGTATGTACAACATTTATAGTTTGTACATTTTCTAAGTTTCTATGTACAGAACACAAATAGGCTTATACAAAAGCCACTTATTTATGAATATGAACATATAATCTAATAAATAAATTCACAGATTGGTATTTACATCATAAACAGAAGATATTAGTAATGAATACCGTCCCATAATGTTGTTTAAATAGTTTCATGCGTGTGCTAGCCTTAATCCTGGATAGGGATGAAATACTTGTTCTCCATTATCTCCTTGCCATTCCACTCTAGCCTTTCCCACCAGTCATACGATCCGCAAATCTGCTTTAGTCTCTGGCAGTCATACATTTGACCCAATGGAATTGTTCTCAGATTTGGGCAACCCTCCACCCTGATACTCTCAAGACAAGGGAAATCTCTTGGGTTGCATATCTTTGTCAGCTTCTGTAGGTCAGTCAGCACCAGGGATCTCAGTTTTGGGAAGTCTACATGATGCACTTTTCCAATGATCCGCCCACTCTTGGTCATGCTCTGGTAGCCCTTTACGAATTCAGTCAATGCATCTTCTACCATGCCATGTATCTCCTGTTCTTCAGAGAAACCATTTTTTCTCCCACATCTCTGAATACTACACTGCTCAATTCCCCAATTATTGTTTTCCATGTCCTTGACTGTTTCTTGAACAACTTGTTCTAATCCATGGCAGTGACAAATAGAAAGCCTCTCAAGTGCTTCCAGCTTCAGAACCCAGGTGACATCATGCAACTTTTGGCAGTGAGAGATTGTTATTTCTTGGAGGTTCCAAAAATGATGAGGTGAAGATCCAATAAGAATAGTTTGGAGGGCAGGAAGTTCAGCGAGGGTGAGCACTTGCAGGCAAGAAGCTCTTCGCTTTTCCGAGTCGGCAATAAGTTGTTTCAAGTCAGCACATGATTCAACATAGAGCTCTCCAAGTTGCTCCATATGTGTAAAGTCTGATATTTGTATTGACTGCATTTGTTTGCAGTGCTTGAGGCTAAGGCGCTGTGTTGACTTTGCTAGAGGATGTGTCTTGGTTAGCTTCTTTAACACATCCTCGGCATAAATTGTGATCCCAAGGAACTCCAATTCCTTTAAGGAATCAATGTTCAGATCATGGACATCATGAATCCCATAGTTGCTACGGAAGAGGTTTAGCACCCTTAGTTTGTGTAGCTTGGAGCAATTGTCAAATGTCTCTTTGAGGGCCTTGGTAGCACTTAAATCCAGATGTCTTAGTTCTTTGAGCATCCAGAACTCCTCAGGAAGCCTCTCAATGCATGTGTGGGACAAATTGAGATACTTAAGCTTGGCCAATGTTCTACAGAGTGGAAGAGCAGTAATGCTAGTGTTTGAAAGATCAAGAACCCTTAAAGAATGCATGAATTGGAATAATGTTTGACTGAGCCTGTCCAAGTTAGGATTATTCTGGACCAGCAAAGTTACAAGATTCTTGCACTCAGGTGAGACAGAAAGGTCCCTTATGTCATTGAACATGAGTGATATCCTTCTAGCTGTTTGCCACTCTCTGTGTGATGGTGCCTTCTCCAAATTCATTCCAGCCTTTGCAATAATGTTTTCCTGCCCTGCTAGGGACAGCCCCAGATGACGAATTATGCTGTGCATTTTAACCTCCGAGGAGTCAGATTTGCAACTCTCCAACAAACATGCTGATACCAGGCTACGGATTATGCGGTGGCCTTGCTTGGGATCCTGAGGTATCAACCCATCTGCCATCCAGTATTCCACAAGCTGATCTTTGCTAATTGATCCATATTCTGGGAAAAGGGTGCAGTACAGGAGACATTGCTGCTGCTTTTTTATCAACTTATCATAACTGTATTTCAGTTTATGGAACATCTCTGGGACTCCATGCAATTCCTTGATTTCATACTTGGTTGCTTGCACTGCCAAGCTCCAATCCCTGGGTTCTGTTAGTCCTGCCACAGCCCCCCCTATTACCTTGAGTGCAAGTGGCAGACCACCACAGCTTTGGACAATTGCTTCAGCATGCTCTCTTACAACATTGTTGGGGGCAGGTGATTCGATGACTGCAATAGCATTAGTGCTCAAATTACTTTGGAAGAGCTCCCATGCTGACTCCTTCTCTAGATACTCCATCTTGATCAAACTCTGATGTGCTCCCATTTGATAGCAGACATCCTCATAACGTGAGGTGAGAATCAACTTGCTTTTGCTCTCAGAATCTGGGGTAGGAATCCCGACATCTTCTAATTGGAATTTGCTCCTGACATCATCCAGCAAAACCACAAATTTCTTTCTGCCCAGCGCTTTCGCCAAGAACCTGGCACGAGTTTCCTCTGTCTCTGTGTCATTCCAAGGCAAGCCAAGGCGGTCTGTAATCATGCACTGGATGGCTGATATATTTAGAGTTCCAGAATTGGACACCTCAATCATGATTACCACCTACCAAAGTTATTTTGGAACAAGAGAAATATTAGGATCCAATTAAATTTATGAAGTAATAGTAACAAGAGAATGGGCTACCTAATGCGGAAGAAAATACTACGAGACCTCGTCACTTTTAATCCATATTAGACCCTTTCAATCTCAAGACACATGGTAAAATAAATCAACCACCTCTTTGCATGTCCACATGTCATGATTTGAAAGGGGTCCAAACAAGGGTCTAAAGGTAAGGAGGTCTCATAGCATTTATTTCCACCTAATGTCATGCTTATAATCTCTTTCCTGTCCACATTACAAGCGAATGTTCTAAAATGAGGCACCGTGCACATACTCGTTTTTTACATTAGATAGATTAAAAGCTTTCTTATTGAGAAAATGTTTGGGAATATAATAATATATGAAAATGGAGCTGTTTTGCCTTTGTTGATTCAAATCTGTCAGGGCAAGAACAAATGTTCTGTACTTTACTCAATTAATGGTAGTAACTTCAGAAATATGCACACAGTCTGGCAAAGTAGTTTTTTTTTGTGACTCCGTGACATCACAGAAATACACCTGCCCAAATTTGTGGGAAAGAACAGCACTAAAGTGTGTAGCCTCTGGGAAAGGATGGTTTTATTTTTTTGTACTTTGTACATTTTGTTGCATACATTCAATGTTTATACAACATATTTTAAACTTCAGTGAAAATTCTCTTCTGATATCTATTGAAATGTCATTTTAGACAACTGCCTTCTATTTTGAGAAAAACCAGATAATTTTCAACAGATACATATTCATAGGAACAAATAGAAATTAGTTATATTGCAAAAACTGGAGTAAATATAGTTGTGAAATATTCGGGAGAAATACACAATATATAGTATCCATCACTTGAAATCGCAGTATTCTTTTAAGTAGTCAAATGTACACATATAATTACTGAATTAGTGAAGCGAGAAATGCGATATTGGTTTTGTTATATTATAAATACACGCGCCAAAACTTCTGGACAAACAGCTCTTTGTGCGCTCATACTTGAAGTTGGAAATATTCATGATAATGCATGGTAATATGTAGAAGTGCAAGTGTTGTATTTAAATTAATTCAAATCTACTGTAAAGCCTCTTCAAATGCGTACATAAACTTTGGTTACTACATTCATTTCAAGTTTCTCCTAGAAGCAGATAAAAATTCTCATCTAAATGTTCATACATGCATTGAGTTGTTGACTAATTTCCAGTCAGTTTTTTTTTCAGAACCCACGGGAGGTCTGCGCTTCTTTGTATTAAAGAGAAGAGGAAAGAGTTACGCACCTGGTAATCCCTGCCCCATGCCTTGAGTTCGTTATTGAAGGTGTTGAGGAGTGTTGTCTTCCCTACACCTCCAGGGCCCCAAACTCCAATGATGCCCACATTGCTGCTGTTAAAAAATTCCCAGAGATCCCTCAGCACAGGCTCGGTGCCAAAGGCTTGTGTCCGTGGTCGCTCCTCAACCAAGTCTGGCAAAGGCTTGTATCCAAATATCTTAAATTGGTTCCCTTCCTCGATTAGCCCGCCAAGATCCTCCAGAATCTCGAGAACACGCTTGCCAAGATGGTGCCGTTTTCCAAGGCTAGAGCAGAACTGCAGAAGCAAGAGTATTGCATCATTTGATCACACTGTTGGTCGATAGCATCAACTAGGACAAGAACTCCATCGACCCTTCTCAGCCACAAATTGACTCGAGGATCACACTTGTTGAGCTGGTTGGTCTCTAGGTTAACTTGTTCTCGAACCACCTTCTCAACAGCTTGTAGATCCTCCATGGCTTTTTTAAGGGCTCTCTGGTTGCGCTTGATGCACACAAAAGACGAGAGACGTCTTGCAGTAGCTGCAGGCATCCCTGTGTTATTGATAAATCCACACACAGGCTGCAGAACTGCACAAATCATGCTAGGATCAGCCATGGAAGTTGTGCAAGGAGCTATTCAAGCAAGGAGAGAGAATGGGGAGGCATGCAAGTATGCAACATTGTCTAAAACTCTGAATTATTCTTGCACAACTTTCCTTCTCGCACTTCTTTCAGTCTTCATCTCTTTATTTCAATTCAGTTTAGACCATTGCTATTGATAATGGGAGCAAGGGCCGAACATAAGGTGGGAAAGACCTCCCATTGTAGCTAGCTTCCTGCAATTTACACGGTAGCTTGGATTAGCACGGGACCGAGGGACTAGTTTCGTTGCATGTACAGGGAGCACAGTTTGTCAACCAATAGCAGTATGCATGATTTGTGTATGATGAGGATTGAGGAAAGGTGGATGGTTGCAAATTTCCTTTTTTAATGTATTACTTTTGGAGATAAGCATTGCAGGAATAGCCTATTAGAACCTGAATGCCTTTAGTCAATAATAGTACAGGATACTTTTCACACCAGGCAGAAATGGCATGTACATGCATCATGCATGCCACTTGATAAAAAAAAATCGACGGTTGAGATCAATATAGACAATAAATTGGCTTTACTAACACACGTTTAATTGGCTTTTCTTACACTTAAAGTTCAGCATCATTAAAAAAAAAAATCAGAAGGTATCCGCTCATGCAATTCCTTAAGTCAATCTAGTATTATACTTTGGGCTTATCATGTTTGCCAGCTAGGACATTGTGACGATGAGATCGATCAGACTGACATACTTGTAACTTGTAAGATACATACACACACATGAGGGTATAGATGAAAAGTCTATATAAGACAATATCTATACAAGTCTAACCGTCTTTATATAAGGCAACTAGCAATCTCTTATATAAGATAACTAGGATATTGTCTAACACCCCCTCAAACTCATGGTGGATCTACAACACTGAGTTTGGAGAGATAAAAGTTATGATGAGCTCTAGTTTGTGTCTTTGTGAAGAAATCCGCCAATTGAAGCTCTCAAGGCACATACTGAAGAGTCACAACCTAATCCTGTACTTGTGACCGTATATAAGAAGCATCAATACCGATATGCTTGGTGAGCTCATGCTTCACTGGATCTCGAGTAATGCTAATAGTACATGTACTGTCAGACAAAGGAGGAGTCGGTGTAGAAACAAAAACACCAAAATCCTCAAGTAACCACCGTAGCCAAGTAACCTTTGCTGTCAAAAGAGCCATAGCCCGCAATTCAGCCTCATCAGTTAGCACTCGAATGAGAAACTACTGTCTGCTTCTTAGTCTTCCAAGTAATGAGAGAACCACCAAGAAAAAACACAGTAAACAAAAAGAGACCGACGATCAGAGTGATCACTAGCCCATGTAGCATCAGAGTATGCCTAGAGTTGTAAAGAGCTGGGGCGTGAAGAGAAAAGACGGCGAGAGATAGTTCCACGAAGATATCGTAAATCACGAAGAAGATGATTATAGTGGAGTTGTGGGGGCAGAAATGAACTGACTCAAGATATGAACTGGATACGAAATGTCAGGACGAGCGACACAAGGTAAACAAATCTCCCAACAAGATGGTGATAGCGAGTAGGATCCTCAAGAGTTTCACCATTAGTAGATCGAATGTAAACATTGAGTTCCATGGGAGTCTCAGATGTACGCTGATCAGTGAGAGAAGCACGATCAAGAAGATCCTGGATATACTTCTCTTGGGAGAGGAAGAAACCCTTGTATGTAGAAGAAACTTCAATCCCAAGAAAGTAGCGAAGGGGACCTAGATCAGACATAAAAAAACTGTTCACTGAGATGAGCCTTTACAAAGGCAATATACTGAGAATCATCTCCAGTAATGATCATGTTATCAACATATGGAAGGAGAATAGTCCGACCATGAGGCGAAGTGTGAACAAAGAGCGTAGGATCATGAGCACTAGCAGAAAAACCAGCTGCAGTGACTACAGAAGAAAAACGTTCAAACCAAGTACAAGGGGCTTGCTTAAGCCCATGAAGAGAGCGGCGAAGCCGACAAACCATGCCCTTAGGAAAATAATACACCGGTGGTGGCTGCATATAGACCTCCTCATGCAGCTCACCATTAAGAAAGACATTCTTGACATCAAGCGGAGAGATAGACCACTCACGAACAGAGGCCACAGCAAGTAGAATGCGAACAGTGGTCATATGAGCCACATGTGCAAAAGTCTCATCATAATCACGACCATACTTTTGCTAAAAACCACGTGCCACAAGACAAGCCTTGTAGCGCTCAAGAGAATCATCAGAGAGAGTCTTAATTTTATAGATCCACTTGCATGTAATGGGACGGACACGTGGAGGAAGAGGTACAATATCCCATGTGTCACTGCGCTCAAGGGCAGTACGCTCCTCGCCATCGCATGCTACCATTTCCGATGAATAACAACATCACGGTAAAAAGTTCGCTCGACCAGAATTGCACTAGCAAAGCCAAGGCGCTCAGGAGGCCGAATAGACTGTCGATCGAGAAGAGCATAGTGAGGAGGGGACACTGAAGAAGGTGACTCAGCATAAGAAGAAGACGGCACATCAGAAGAATCCTCAACTCGCAAACGACGAGTGTAGTATAGAGGATAAGGAGGAACAATGTATGAAGAAACCTCTAGAGGAGAGATCGGTGGTGAAGAAGACGGCGATGAAGGAGACGCCAATTGTGATAGAGGAAAAGTGACAACTAGAAAGTGGCTCGATAAGAGATGTTGGAGTGGAAGAAGAACGAGGATAGAAAGGGCGAGACTCATCAAAAGTAACATCCCGTGAGATCTGCATACGTCGGCCAACAGGATCCCAACAACGATATCCCTTATGCTCAGCACGATATCCCAGAAAAACACACTCAACAGACTGAGCAGTCAACTTGGTGCATTCATGAGGTGCAAGAAGAACATAGCACACACACACATACCCAAAAAGACAAAGTCCAAAATAATAGGGAGGCATGCCACAAAGACGCTTCACTGGAATCCCACCCTGAAGAGCAGAAGAAGGCTGGATATTAATCAAGTAGGTGGTAGTGGAAATAGCATCAGCCCAGAAGTGAGGTGAAACAACGTAAGCAAGCATAAGAGCACGGGTTGTCTCAAGAAAATGACAATGCCAGCGCTCAACCACACCATTCTAAGCATGAGCACAAAGACAAGAAAAGTGAGAAATAGTGCCATGCGTAGCAAGAAAAACTTGAAGGGCCCCTGACAGATACTCCCCTGCTGAGTCGGCTCGAAGAACACGAATGGGAGAATTAAACTGAGTATGAATCATAGTGGCAAAATTCTTATAAATGGATAAAACCTCACTACGAGAAGGCATAAAACATATCCAGGTGTGGCAAGAGAAATCATCTATAAAAAAAATATAATATTTATGACCCCTTTTGAAACAAAGGAGCTGGACCCCAAACGTTAAAATAAACAAGATCAAACGGACACTGGGATACAGACTCACTGGAAGGATAGAGGATTTGTAGTTGTTTACCAAGATTACAACCCGCACAGTCTAAAGAGACATCACCAGATACAGATCCTGAAATGCCACGACGAACTAAAGAAGACAGACGGGAACAACAAAGATGTCCCAAATGGTGATGCCACCGAGCAAAGGACCTGGTAGAAGATGCAACTGATGCTGAAGCGGTGGAGAAAATAGAGAGACTGATAGTGATAGTGGAAGGAAGATGAAGCAAGTCAAGCTCCCAAAGACGCTGAGAATCACAGCAACGAGGCCCAGTCCCAACCAGAGATCCTGTAACATCCCCAATTTGGTCTTCGGCCAAAACCTAATTGAAAGTAATTAAATTCAAAAATTGGATTTTCTTCGGTGTTCTATCTAACCTGGCATCCTTATCCTTCTGAAATTTGGAGTTCAATCCTTCATCGTTTGAGAAGTCAAATTTCTAAATTCCTGTTCTTACTCGAAATTCCACCCAAGTTCCAAAATGCTCCAAAAATCCTGAAACCTATTGCATTGGGTTCCAAATATTCTAAAATGATTTTGGGAATTTTCCAAGATTTTTAGAATCCCTTTGGTATTTTATCTCCCGGCCTTTCGTCCAATGCCCTTTATTCGTCTCAGAATTGTCTAAATTCCAAATTTCATCCAAAATCAGTGAAACCAATTTTATTGGGTTCCAAATATTCCCTAGTATTTTTAGGAAATTTCCCGGGATTTTTGAATATTTTTGCTATTTTATCTCACGCGCGTTTTCCTTTACTTACTTCCGGCCAATGGAGCACTGCCACATGGCATGTACTGTAGCCCTTCTTCTTCCTCACGATGGTGTCAGTTACAGAGGAGAGCTCCTCAACTCCATTAATGGTGCCTCTCTTTAATCCCTCATATCTCCCTCATTAAAGCTCCAAATCACGAACGGCCAGATCCGTTGCGAAGAGGGAGACGAGGAGAACTCATTCCCCTTGACCATTCGTCTTCAATCTCGCCGGAAACTGTTCAGTCAACCCAAAACCGAAATCCATTAAAACGGTGATTACTTGGCCGTTTCTCCACGAATTGACGTGCTTCCACTTCTCAAATCTTCGTCCCGGAACCCTCTACCCCGTGCTCACTTCCTCCCATAGCCACCCCTCTCCATTCGGCCGGGAGCTCGAGAAAACCGACGTCGGTTGTCCTCCGTTGACACCACCGTGTCACATTTTGTTCTGGTGAGCCAAACTCAATTCCGATCGCGTCACCGTGTTCACGTCGTCGCCACGAACAAAAGCCCTCAAACGATTTTGATTTTCGTTGCAGGACGGCGACGGATTTTGCGATCAAAGTTGCCGGTGGGAGCTCGTTTTTTTGTCGATTACTCTCAATCCGGTGAGCTTCTCTCGAATCCGACCACAGCGTTGAATTCATTTCGTCGAGCCCTACGCCGTGCTTCCTTTCATTTCATGAAATTTTATCGTTTTGGGGATTTCCATTTTGGATGTCAACCGGCTATTTAGGCATTGTCGGCATGCCCCATGGCCGGCCGCCACCGGCTTCCCCGTCGCCGGCCGCCATGAGCACCGGCTTCCCCTTGCCGCGCTTCCCGGCCGTCGCCGTTGGCTGCCTCCCACGGCCGCACGTCGTGCGCTCTACCCGCCGCCCATGGCGCTCGTCGCCCGTCGCCTCGGGCCTCCCGTGCCGGCCGATCGCTGTTGTCGGCGCACGCCACCGCCTTAGCCTGAGCCGCCTCCGGTGTCGGCCGGCCATTGTCGCCCGATCCGTCGTCATTGGGCTTCCCGTCTGGCGCCACCATCTCCCATGGCTTCCTCTGTTTTCCTTTAGAGAAGAAGCACACCGGTGAATGACACTAGGGCCCCACCTGCCATAGAAACCAAAGAAAATCAGTAAAAAGAAAGATTCCAAGGAATATTCTCGATTTTCCATTTTCCAATATTTTCAGATTTCGAACGCTCATATCTTTTGCATCCGAACTTCAAATTGACCTGTTCAAATTCGTAAATTCATCTAAATTCAAGATCTTCCTGCGAGTATTATTTTTATAATTTTTAGATTTATTTTATTTTATTTATTTGTCGCTCCGTTTTGCGCGTAGCCGAAGAATTCGCCGAAGCCGTCGATGCCGTCACCGAGCCCTAAGATTTCGAGGCCCTCGCTGCGACCGAAGGCAAGTCTCCTTGACGCATGTTGATCTCATGACTTATAAAAGTTTTGCAATGTTTTACAAATTGCATTGCTATTTATATAAAAGGATGATGTTAACGTTAGGCTGTTAGTTATACCTGTTGTTTATGCCTCCTTAATATTGTTGTTCATGATCCTTTGTCGCCCTAGTACAGTAATCCACCATTATAAATACTTTTGGGAAAATATTCTTTGATTAGGGGAATGACTATTTGGAAGACATTTTGAATGGAACAAATAGTATGGAATGTAAATTGGAGTTAGATGAATACTTGTGATGATGTAGGGGTTGTTAATATGAAATTGATTTATGAATGGTGACCATTGAAATATTGAGGAGTTGGATAGTGATAGTAGTTCGCAATATAATTAGTATGGATTGGGGAATATTGGAAGATGTATGCTAATAAGGATAATATTTGGTAAGATAAATAAATAATATTAAGAATCATACTCAGTGGTTTAGTAGATGATTTTGTGAAATATTCTTAGTTGATGATAAGATTGATCGCCGTATGAATGATGATTTTGATATAGAATCAAATTTGAGTGGAGTTACTTTGAGCATTAGTGGTTGAGAAAATTGTATAAGCTAGATATATTAGATTGATAAAGTAGTATCAAAGATGGTTGGAGTTAGAAAATATTATGAGTAAAGTTAATCGGATTATTAGTGCTTGTTGGGAAAATTTATTCAGGGGTTGATTAAGAAATGAGCGATTATTGAAATGGGGTCTCGCGATAACCATTTATGTGGAATTATAAATAATGTGGATTATGTGTGATTTGTTTAGTCAATTTGTTATCATTGTTTATGGAAACCACTAATGTCGAGGAATTAATGAGATCTTGGTTTTAAGGAATCTTTGTTAAAAGATGCTTCAGGATGAGATTATGAATTATTCTTGGTGAATCAAGTAGATTACAAGATTAATCGATGTATGGATGATGGATAATCAATAATCAATAATGAAACTTATATTTTGAGGAGATTGTTTCTTATACAATGATGATAGTAGCTTGGCATGACTTTAGAGTTATTATGACACATGATATAGACTCTACTTGTTGGAGTACTAAATTGGGTTGGATTATATAATGCCATGATAATAATGGGGGATCTTAGAGACTTCAAGAATTTTGGAGGTTACAGAATTGATTATAATAATTTTTATCAACACTGGAAATTGAAGGTTATTAAATAAGTTGTTGGTGGAATAGAATAGTTCGGTAGAAATGCTTAGACTCGCAATCGGTTAGTATGCACCTATGGGTGGGAATTTCTTATAACTCTTGAAAACTTGTGTTGGAAATTATAGGCAGAAAGTATTGCCGTTGGTTTTCAAAATAAAAATAAAATAAAATGATTTAGACTTGGGCGGAATGGTTTGTCTGGCGGATGCGGATAGAGCACTGGTTTTTATTGTGCAAGTACCACCCCAAGTCAATTAAGGACCGACGCTTATGACTGTCCATTTCAAGCATAACCGTACAACCACATGTCAAAGTGGGTACGACCTGGCTGAATAATTTGTAGAAACCTAACTTAGACTCACTAGTTGATGGAATGTGAGTGCCAGATAGAGGCAAGACTGTTTTCTCACACGGCGCAAGAGGGGGCTTCTGTACTGGGTAGATAGAACCCTAACAGCGGTGAAACCTCAGCGGGTGGGTCGGGTTAGGCGTATACATTGTAAAGGCCTTGTCATGATATCTCTGCCGGCACACCTAAGGAAGTGTGCTAATAGCTTGGCATCAAGAGAATATCATGTCTTGTGGGTAAAGATGTACACCTCCGCAGAGTTAAAACTATCCGAATAGCCGTGCCTACGGTTAAGGGTAAAACGAAGAATGCTTTCATATTGGTAGACTTTGATTTTTGGTTTTTAAAACAATCTTTTGGGATCCGGGAGTGGTTAGAACTCTCGGGTGTGCTTCTGGCGGCTAGATCCAGGTTGGTGGATTGAACCTATTTTTGTGAACCATGGCAGACAGAGCCATGTGGATGGATTGAATTCTGATCTTTCTGATATATGGCGGATAGAGCCTGTATACTGGTGATTGGTGGTTAGAACCTTCACTAGAGTTATTAATAATTTCAACTGTACAAACAATTGTTAAAATGGCTTTGTGAAAATATTACATGTAAAGTTTTTGAAAGTGTTGCTTTGTGCAAAAGAACCATAATAAGCCATCCTTGGATAGCCCTGCATTATGCATTTTTCGCAGACTTGCTGAGTACTTTATGTACTCACGTACTACATTCTAAACATATCTCAAAAGTGATTGAAGTTGTCAAAAGAGATTCCAAGGACTAGGACGCGCTCCCCACTCGATTGCCTGTGGGCATATGGATGGGTCACCACTTGGTGTTATCTTCTTCTGCTGCAGTTATTCAACTTGTTCAGCCTGTAAAGGTAGTAATGGTAAACCTCGACCATAAGGTTTTTGCTTTTATTTAATGTTATTATTATTTGGTTATATGTAATCGTGATATGGTTGTTGATTCATCACTGTTTGACTGTGTGTACTAGCTACTGATCTGGGACTAGTACAGAAATACACAGGGGATTTCGGATAGCCGATCAGGGGGCCGACAGATCCCGTGCGACAATCCTGAACACAACAAGAGTCAGAATCAAGGATAACATGACAGCCATGATCAGTGAGCTGGCCAGTGGATATGAGTTGCATGGTCAGTTTAGGAATATGAGAAACAACAGGAACATAAAAAGAGGAAGATAAAAGAGTGCCTCATCCTGCAACAGAAAGAGAAGTACCATCTGCGGTCTGCACAGTGATAGGAGTAGCAAGAGGATTAATGGAATGGAGACTTATGGGATCATATGTCATATGAAAAGAAGCTCCAGAGTCAAGAATCCATGGTGTAATACCTGATGAGGAAGGTGGTCTCTCACTGGAAGACTGAGTAGCAAAACCAACATAACCTGTTGGTGTAGAGGTAGTCATGCGATGTAGTAGTATAAGAATCTCCTGAGTGGAATCAGAACTAACAGGGGTCCGCTGAGGGGAGGTGCCCAAGAGTCCAACGCCCTTAGAAGGGCGTCCACCTCGACGAGCAAGATCCTTCTTCTTTCGGTAGCAGAACTGATCCACATGTTCATTCTTGTTGCAGTAAGTGCAGTGAAGGCCTCCACCCCCAGTAGCCGAAACTGGAGTAGGCACCACCGCGAGAGGAGTAGAATGATGCGCCGCCAAAACTAGAGACACTAGCAGACCCGTACCACGAAGGCGAGTCTCCTTAGTACGAATAGCTGTAAGGGCCTCCTACAGGGTCACACAAGGATGACGATCAAGTAGCTGGGCACGAATCTGCTCAAATTCAGCCTGAAGACGTGTCAGGAAGTCGTAGATGCGGTGAAACTCCAAATGAGAGTGCTGGTGTTGACAACACTGGCAAGTGCCGCAAACCTCCGGTCCTAGAGAATCAAGTTGACGTCACACCGAGGACAATTGCGCATAGAACTCATCCACAATAGAATTAGCCTGTTGCAGCGACTACTCCTATCGCACAACAGCAAGGTACAAAGAGTCGCCAGCAGGTTCATAGTAGTCGCGAAGATGCGCCAACCTCAACTGTGCTGAAGACAAAGCGACAATATCACCAGTGAGATGTGCCTCCATGCTAGCAACCAAAATAGCGGATGCATGAGCATCTTCATCAATCCATGTTTTGTAAGCAATAAACTGGGTCTGAAAAGACTCCATAGCATAGCATAATCATCAGACATCGTCTGTCGAGCAGCATCATCGGCCTCCTTGGGAATAACAGGTGTGGCAAGGAGAGTAGGACGAGACAGACAAGATAGCTCGCTTGAAGGAAACTCCCAAAGACGCTGACCACGCATGTGAATGCGCATATGGAGAACACAATCTCGAGGCGGCAATCGAAGCGTCGTGCGAGATCATTGATCCCGAGGCGGCGGCTGAAGCAGTCGGCTGGCTGAGGAAGTGTCTGACTAGGAGTCGCGCCGGCAAAGGAGATGGCCGGAGCGGAAGACGGCCGAAGCAGAGCCGGCCAAACTGGAGATCGCTGATCCTGGCCGGAGCAGCCGAAGTTGAGGGCGGCGCCAGCCGCGTTGTGCCCGGCCGCAAAAGACGAAGCGGCGACCCGTGCGTAAGACGAGGCGTCGGCCGACACACGATGACTTGAAGATCGGATTGGGAACCAGAAAGGACGAGAAGAACCGCCGAAAACAAAGAGCAGAAGTGCAACACTGGTTAACCCTAACCCTAACCACACTCTAATACCATGTTAGGAATAGCACTTGTATTCAACATGAGACAAGGGGCCAATGTATATATATGTACATAAGGGTATAGAAGGAAAGCCTATATATAAGGCAATCTCTATTCAAGGCAATTAACAATCTCTTATATAAGATAACTAGAATACAATCTAACAATTATCAGAAAATTCTCTCTATCTTAAATAAGTTGCAATTTATTTATTTGATGGTATTATTAGTAGATGCCTTTACTTGCTTTGTTTCCTGATGGCAGGGTACTCTTAGTTGACTTGACTGGAACGACTGGATCTGCTGCTGCTGCTGCTGCGCGCGCGCTCTCTCTGTGTGTGTGTGTGTGTGTGTGTGTCATAGTTGAAAATTCTGCTAAACTTCTACTTGCTGAACGCTTACTATGCTCATATAACCCTTTTATTATATGCTAGGGATCAATAAACATATCAGGAGGCGTGTCTCCTGCAGCAGTGAGCTACATATGAAATTCCAAGAGCTACCCGAAAGCAGATGATACGAGTTTGTTGATTCAGCTACAGATCATGAGATTATCCGTTCAAATGCATATATCACATTTATATTGATGGGTAGTTTCTGAAAGCTTCTTACGAATCAACCAACAAGTCATGAGACTCATCTGACTCAGAAGCATGTCATCTTGGTTATCTTAATTGGGTACCTTCTGCAATGGATATCCCAAAATCAGAGTGAGAATGGAATTGCTTGTCGCAGATATTTTTATTTCCATATAACATCGCCAAGTAATTTTAGTTTCTTGACTTCATCCTAGTGATCATACAACATATTGTCCTAACCCTGCTAAAAATTGCACATTAACGAGTAGAAGAAACAAACCGCGTCCCATTCTGTTAACGATGTTATGGACATGAATGCTGGTAAATTACAACCACAAGCTACAGCTTGTTTTTCCGTTTTTTTTTTTTAAAAAAAAAGGCTACAACTTGTTTTGCATGTTACCAGTATAACAGTGCTAATATTTGAAGGTTCTTACTAGTTACTAACATGTTATTTATGTGACTATGATCTTTCACTTGCTGAATGAGAAGCTTTCACCAGGAGGAAGGAAGTGATAGTGTACGTGATGCATTACTTTTGGTTTACATTTCAGAAAGAAAAATAAAATGGTACTCCTCTGATTTCAAATATAAGTCGTTTAGACATTGACATAGTTTCCAAGCAACATTTTGACCATCAATTTTTATAGAAATACGTTGTTTAAAATAAGATAATTATACGTTATGAAAGCATATTTCATGATCAATCTAGTAATACCAATTTTATGTTGTGAATCTTTATACTCAAAATATCGTTTTGGACATTGACATGATCCCAAAATGTAACTTTGGCCACTAATTTCAATTGTAATTTATTTGTAAAACCTAATCCCCCTGTTTTTAAATAAATGTTATTCTAGGTTCTTGCATTTCCATCAAGGCATATCATACCAGAGTTATATGTTTGTGTGCACAATTAAGATCAAGGGAAATTACATAGTGAGCCATATGAACAATTGTAAAAATAGAGAGAGAAGAGTATCGATGCTTCTAAATTCGTTTTGCAATTGGTTATCTTTGCTTGAACAAAGACATGGTGGCCAATAAAATTACATTCCCGACCCAACCCATGTGTAACATCCCTATTTTTGGCTCATTTGAATTTGTTGTAGTATCTTGAATCTTTTAAAATTTTCTAAAATTTATTATTAATTAAAGCTTAATTGAGAATTTACTCAATACAAAAAGGATTTAATATGATTAATATATATGTGAACATTTGTTTGAATATTTGAAAGTATTTTTCAGAATTTTTCTGGATTTTTTTAATTTATTTGAAGCTATTGTCATTTTCTGTCATTTACTAAATTTAAAAGGAATTAGGGAAAATATCATATTTCGTTTTATGAGCCGAAACCTTGCACAGCCCATCGGTTTGGCCCAATCGCTTAGCCCGACCAGCTCTCGCGTCGCAGGAGGCTAATAGGTGGGGCCCACCTATCAACCGTCCCTCCGTGTCTGGCTCAGACACGCCGTGCGCCGCTATGTCCGCTGCTGCTTCTTCCTCTTTCCATGCGTGTCAAGGCTCCTAGGTGCTATTTAAAGCGAGCATCATGGTCGCCATGAGACACCAAACCAAAGCCCTAGGTCGTTTGATCTATTGCGCCGCCGTTCGACTGGAATTCTCAAAGAAGATCAGGGGCTGACTTGTCAGAGAATATTTCAAGAATATTCTATTTTCTTTTCTTTTTCTGAATTTAATTTCTGGTAAATCTTTCGAGAGTCCGTTCTCTTTCATACGAACTTCGATTGAGCCTATTGAAAATTTTAAATTCATATAAATTCATGATATTTATTTTGGTGTATTTTATTTGATTTTTGAAGTTTTTTTAATATTTTATTTGAATTTATTTTGATTCTCTCTATTTGTTTCACTTTGACGTTTAAGTACCGGGAGCGTTTGAAAGTGAAAAATTGATCTAAGACCAAGACCAAGAGTTGTTACAAGGCAAGTTGTACTTAGATCATATTAAACTTAGTTTTACAAATACTATTTTGTTTTAATCTATTGCATGATATTTCAAGTTATACATGTTTTCAATTAATTTGGAATTTAGCTATTCAACCATTAATTTGAATTATAGCTACCTTGTCATTTGCTATGTCATGATTGTTTGTCATCCTAGGATGCATCATTATTAGTTGGTTGCTAATATAATGCCATTGTAGGTTGGTTAGATCATGCTTAGTTTGCTTAGCCATGTTATGAAGTGCTGATATCTTTTGAAAGTGCAAATTCAAACTGGACTAATGATCTATGGAATATCTTTTGGAAAAGGGTGCCATGTATTGTCACACAATGATGTTGAGTTGTTGATGTCATGTGTTGCACGATAATCAACTAGGGTGGTAAATAATTTTGATCGAGGCATATGGCAAGAAGTTGTGTGTCAGGGTGGGTCTATATGAAATTTGAGTAAGAGATTTTGTGTTAATCGTTTAATATGGTTTCTGAGATTAATTAAAATTCTCGTCTCGATCAGTTAAGGACTTAACTGATGACGATTAATATGTCATATTCTATTTTTTGGGCTTACGGTCTCATAAAGAGAAAAAAAAGATCCCATAAGTAAAGACAAGGCCCAAGGCCTATTACCTGGTTACGATTATAACCATTGCTAAATTTAGTCACGTAGAAATATTCTCGACTAGTATACAAAGCACTAGTCGAAGATATGGTGTGCCCTAGTTATCACGACCAGCTATACACATGCTAGCCGGGGATAGCTCATTCAATTGCTCCGACCAGCGTACAAGTCGGACATTGAATAACTTATTGGAGAGGCGTTTATCTTCGCATAAGACTAGCATGCGAAGGACACTCTCTCTGATAGGTACATACAACTAATTGAAAGTTATTTCCTACGAAAAGACGCCTCCTGATGAAAAGATGCCTTTCTGAGAGAAGATGCCTCCCGACGAGAAGACATGTACATCCTATAAGATAACAACTGTCATCCCTTCATTCGGTATAAATAGGAGGCCCACACAAGGACAAAGGATAGATGATGATCGCATATAGGATAAGAGCAAGAATAGCATTAGTGATTTCAATTCTTCATTTAGAAAACTGTACTCTGTCGAACACACATGATTAAATAACGAGCAAACCCATTTCCTACTCTTTTCAGTCTCTGATTTCTTTATGCAAAGACAATCCAAATCATATTCATAAGCTCGATCTAGGGACCCCGAGTCTTGAACATCGACATTAACCTTGATCGCCATTGAACTGGGCTAATCATACAATCATATGTCTATTATGGGCTAGACCTAGCTCAGTAAGTTATCGAGTCTTGACATATGATATCTTAGAAGGATAACCAAACTGTGTGCGGTTGGGGAATGTGTGTTGCAATGGCTCTACATCTTAAACAGTGATTGTTCCTAGTATAGTGATGAGTCCCTCCTATTTTTCTCCTTTGTGAGGGAGAGATAGTGAGACTAGGTTTATCGGGAGAATCTATGTTCGGATAGATTTTCTGAAAGGTTTTGTTACGATCTTCTTAGTTCCACATCGATGGGTACGTATCATTACATGACATTATAAGTTGATCATATCTTGTGAATAAAGTGTATAATCTCTGCAGAATATCAAATCTATTTAGTAGCCATGTCCAGGCATGAACAATGCTCGGGAATTTCAGTCAAGGGTTAGATTTTATAAAATAAAACTTAGAAATGGAGGCTGAGTGCCAATGAAAATAATGAAATTTGGTTTAAGCTATGTGCCAGTTTACTTTAAGAAATATCAGGGAAATTTATTATTATTGTTATTTGTTTTACTACTGTTTCAATCTATTTAATTATTGTATTCAATGGAAGAGGCTGCTTTATTGCAAAATAACCATGCTATTCTTTTGGAATAAATCTTGCATATTGTTATAATAGACTTTTATTTTGTGCACAACTTGTTGAGTATTTTATGTATTCACCCTTGCCATAGTAAATCCATCATTTCAGTAGAGTCTACACCTACTTTGGAGGAGTTCTATGAACAGACGAGTGTCTTGGCGTCGAACCTTGTCAGATGCATGTAGCATGTTGATGAGATTCATCGAGTTTTCTTTTGTTCCACTTCTATTTACTTTGAGTTAGAGCCTTATAAGGCCTAATAAGTTAAAGTTGATCTTAAGGTTCTTCAACAATCTTTTATGAAATAAATATAGTTTTTTATTATGTTTTTGTCGTATATGGTTGTGATATTTTATCTATGTTATCACTGTATACACTAATGTAATTTCGGACTAATACAACATACATAAAGGATTTGAATTTATATATTCAGATCATGACACCATGCCAAACAAAAAAATAGTAAAAAACCTTCTATCCCTAGCCCATACCCATCCACACCTCGTAGCCCTTTCCCATTCCCATTTGCGTTTAAATAGTAGTGTGCCCTATCCCTAGCTTAGATGCTGATGTTCAATAGATTTCTTGCGTTTAAATAATTCTTCCAATGTTTTTTCATCGACTGTACAGAAGGTTCATTTACCAAATTTTCCAATCACTGCTTCCAGATCGCTTGTTCGCTGATCGCCACGTGGAATAAGTGCGTAAGTTTGGTTGCTTCCAGATCGCTTGTTTTGGTTCGCTTCTTGGCAACCGGGGAAGAGGCGCGCGGCGTCGATTCGTGCGCTACGGATCGTGGCGGTGTTGTCGCTGATGGACCGGTGGAAGCGTCGGAGGGGCTGGAGGCCATCGCGGATGGATCGTGGCGGTGTTCCTCTTGCAGCGTAGATGGAGCGGATGAATGGTGCCACCGGGAGGATGATGGGCAAGTCACTAAAGCAAGAGGCGGGCTGCAAGTACAGGATAGGGACGAGAGGCTAGAGGAAGGCGATCCGTTTTGGACTCCAATCTCGCGATCTGGAAACATATTTGCATGCGAGCGCAAGAGCTTTGATTGCATGTGGTGCGCTATCAGGAGCGGAGGAAACAAATCAGGAGCTTTGATTGCATGCATGCGGCTATAGGAACTAAATCAGGATCTTGACTCCTTGATTAGGGTGCACAATTAATTAGGGGTAACATTGGAAATAAATCACCAGCCATCAATTAAAGATGGGTCAGGTTGATCTTCTGAAGTGTCAAGATTAGGGAGGTGATTTGTAGCCATCAATTAAAGAATCCGGATGCAAATGGATTGAAATCAATAGCAAAATACAATCAATCAAGGCATCTGAAAATAGCATCCATGATCCACTGTTTGACGGCTATATACGGAGCTGGCAATGACAAACCAGTTGAGTTAGGCTAGAAGTCCAGACAGAAGCAACACTGCAACGCTTAGCTTCTACCCCTTCAGCTATTTTTGCTGAACGAAACAGAAAACACTGACAAGTCACGCACGCAAGCACACACACAATGATAGCAATGACATCCTTCAAAAAAATGTCACCAATATGCATGTTGGGACTGCCATAGCAACCTGAGAGCATCAGCACAGAAACATCAACTGTGGAATGATTGTTGGTCTGATGGTAGGTAAACAAGATTTCTAATTTCTCAGCAGAAACCCTGCAATGGAGAAGGACCACTGACATTTCACCAAAGTTTTCAGGTTCTAAATTACCCGGGTTGCAACAGAACCATACCATGAAATACGGAACAAACATGGTTGTGTTACCACTGTAATATTACCAGTTTTGACTTTTGCGAAAAGTATTTGTACACGTTTATCTTTGCTATCCTACTACAGCCCCCATGTTTCTACAATCTACAATACAACAAACCAATGGCATTCAGTCGAAGCTGGATGGCAATATACATAGTCCAAACACCAAATATGCCATTACATCGATATTTATCTGGAATTGGGGGGCTAGTGGATTTCTTTCATGGAGAACCTGTGGCCGGTGGCTTTGGAGTCTAATTTTTCTGGTTACCTGCAGCTTGGGAAGCAGAGCTCTTTGTGTTACCTTCGCTCACCATTGACTTCTTGATCTGGATCGATTCAGACAAAAACATGTAAAGAAGTGTCCAATGAAAGCAAAGACAGCAAGCAGATGGGTGTTCAGGCAGAAGGGCTGTGTTTGGTGATGAGGGATGGCCATCGCTAGATCATTTTTTAAACATCAATTAACATAGATTGGGATCTTCACTGACTTAAAAGGTATACCTGAATAGAGGCAATCACAATATTACGTTTCTGAATGTTATGTTTCCAATGCATAAGATGGGAATATATGCATAGTTCAAGAAGCAATCATGCATGAGTTATGATGGATAATTGATGAAAATAGTAATGATAATAATAATAAAAAATAAGTACCAGAGTAAGCCTCTCCCTGTGAATATCATTGACATGCTGCAAATCATGAAGGTAAAGAGGCAAGGAAAGGTCAATACAGGTTTAAAAAGAAATAACTACGGTAAGAAATTTCAAAGCAAGCAGTCAAGAAGGAAGAAATAAATATGTACAATTCTAAATTACCGGCTTCTTGTATAGTTTTATTTCATCTCCACCAAAGCCTGGCAAAGTGATATTCCAGCTTCTCTCTGCAATGGATGATGTTAAACTACAACACAACTACATTGAAAGGCTATCGCAGGAGAGCATTAGCAGAAATAATTTAAAAGAACAGAAATATTTTGGTTACCTGCATGGAGGAGCACATCTTTTGTCTTTTGCTTCTAAAGTGCTTGACTTTCTATGCTTTGCCAAAGAACAAGCAAATGTTGTGACCTGCTTAAAACAATTACAAGCAAACAAAACCTTAAATAGCTACCAAAAAAGTGTCCAGGATTGTAAGGCTAAAAAATTTCAGAAGACTACATATCTGCCAATGATTTAAGGGTGACATTTTTCTTTTCTATTTCAAGACAATGTAATTTCAAACAGGGTTCAGAAAATCTGTGGTTTCTAGTCAATCTGGTTGGTGCCGATTATTTACAGATAAAAAATGGCTAGCAAGTAAAACAACCCTTGAATTGAAGTATCGAACAGGTATAAAGGAAGCTGGGCATCAAAGAAATATAAATGCATATGAACCAAGAAGGCACAATATATACATCAAAGCTGGGCGTCGCCGTACTCAAGGACGGACCACGACAGCATGGTGGCCGTGAACGCCATGGGGAAGCCGAACTTGATGTGGTCGCCGGCGTCGTACATCCCCTTGAAGCTTTCACTCGTGAACCCGATAGATGTCTGCCCCTTGTGCCCGGCGTTCCTAACTATCATCTCGAAGTAGTAGACAGCGCAACACGTGGGGGCGGGGCGGTTGGCCTGCACGACCCCGACGTCGTGGCCGTGGAGGTTGACGCCGAGGTACCTAACGGACATCTTGTTGATGGAGATGACGGCGAAGAGGCCGGAGCTGTTGGTGGTGTTGAGCTCGGACGGCGAGGACTCCGCCTCTAGCTCGGCCGCCGTGGCCTCCCAATCCACTGGGGATCGCCACCGCGATGCTAGCCGCATCGGGTCCACCGTCGGCGCTGGTTCTGTCGCCGCCGCCTCCTGGTTCGCCACCATCCGCCAACCCAACAACTCCTGGCATCAAAATCGTTAGAAACCATCGCAGAAAAACCTACCAAACTGCGAAAGAAACGAATATTTCCTGAGCTACTCTGACACAGACGCCGATCCCGGCCTAACCCTAGCACGAAAAAAATCGCGCAAAAATTCGGGGCATAATTGGGTCGACCGGGAGCTTACCGAGAGGCGGATCGAACTGGATTGGTCGTCGTCGGCGAGGCGAGGGATGGATGGGGGTGGCGGGTTGCGGCTGTGGGGGAAGAGTGGAGAGGGGTTTGCGTCTCGGGAGGGTAAGCGCGAATGATCTTCGCCGCGGTTAGGGCCACTTTAGGCGCGTTTGGGGGCACGGGCAGGGAGGAAAGTTTGATGGGATGAACCGGGTGATTTGGTCCATCAGATTTGATGAAGTGGTGTGATAAAACATCTTAGCCCTTGATTATGAGGAAGTAGGATTTCTGGGTGCACGTGTTAGGGTGAACAAAGAAAAATTATCCTCTGTGGGGGCAGAATAGTGTGTGCATGTAGAAAAGAATTAACTGGTGAATTATAGAGGGGTAAAAAGATAAAGATAAAGAAAGATAGATGTGCATATCCTGTTCCTGTTACTCAATGGTCTTTATTTTCTTGAGAGGAAATAATTGTCGTTATGAAATTACTGGGCTACACCAATCTAGAATTGAAGAAGTAGGCCTTTGTATACAACAGCATGGGCTCAAATTGGACATATGATATCGACCATGCAAGCATGTGTCGATTTGTGCCAACTTCCTTTGGAATTTCTTCGTGACATTGGACTACCAAATCCACTACCTACTCAACCTTAACAAGGCAATTTCGAGATAATTAGTGGAGAAGAATTCTCTAACGATGACATCAACGATGAAGCATTCCATTCTGAAATCTTGGATAGCAGGAGCAGCGGTGAATCAAATCATATGTATTTGTACACTAACACGTACTTCCTCCCTATGGTCACAATTAGATATGTGCGGTCAAAATTCTAAAATTTTAACTGTTAATCTTTTTAAAATATTTAAATTTAATATATGAAAGTCATATGTGTAGATTTGTCTTTATAATATTATAATTTTATTAGATTTTATAAATATATTATAATAAAAATTAGCGGTTAAATCTGTGTTCTGGAGACCGTGTCGATATCAACTATTTTGTGATCCGAGGAAGTACCACTTGTGTTCACCTTTTAAATACCAAGACCAATGTTTGTATTGTTTTTAACAAAGAGCTAAATGCCTTTCTAATTTGTATCCTATGTTCATGTTCTACTCTAATAAATTCAAATATACCCCCGTAAAGGCCCGTAGCAAGACGCGTACACCACACTAGCTAGTTCTGACTATTCGTCTCAAGGTTTGCGCCGCGCTCGCTCGCTGCTCGCATATTTTAGAGATAAAGAGGAAATTAATACGTCCTCGTGAGTCATGACTAAATGACAAGAGGGTCTACCGTCTACGTGAGTGAACTGCCAAACAATCTTGCCAATCGTGACAGGATCACGGACGGACGGACGGACGGACGGACGGACGGGTATAGCTAGTGAGCTAGCTTAGCTGTGGAGTACGGCCCCCGGAAGGATGCTTGATATCACCGTCAGATAAGCAAACCCTGCATCCAACTTCTGCCTCGACTACCGTGCGCGAGATCGCCGACGCGCGCGACGCGCCGGCATGGCCGCGGTTAAAAGCTTACGCGTGCATCACCACGCACGCGGCGTGCGGGGCTTGGAATCGTGAAGTGGCGGCAAGCCTCGCGCGGTGGGTGGCGTTGGCGGCCCAAGGTCCGGCGCGCCGTGTGCTCGCGCGCGCCTCTCCGGCTGAACGGCTGGCCATGCTCGCCGGGGCGATCCCGCGCGCGTGTGCCTTTTCGGCCATGCGGATGCGCCCATGAGCGCATTCGGTCACCTGGCCAGCTCGCGGTCGACGCTGTGCTCGATCGCTGGCGCCGCTGGAGCGCTGCTCTGCTCACTGAGGTGCATGCCTGAGCGCACGCTGCCAACCGCGTCCCTGCTGCCGATGGCTGCATGCTCAGCCGCGGCCGCGTCGCGTGATGCATGCCGTGATCTGGTTTCACCTTAAATGCACTTGATTCTTGTGATTGCGTACAAAAGGTAATCAACCCATTCAATTCTCAATCCGTTGCAATTTTACTAATCATGCACGTCTTATCGTGGAACATGGCGCATAACAAGCATTTATGTCAAACCAAGTTTACGTTCTTCTATAGTACTCCAACTAAGAACCTATTGCTATGGAATTGGTTCTTATAGCTATAAGCTAATATGCATGTATATATGCATGTAACTGAAATTGACGCTTGGCGTTTCGTCGTTCTGCCGAAAGTATATATATGCTGATGCCATTCAGGCAAGAAGGGATACACAATATAAGAACAAAAATACTACATATATAAAAGTACCCTGTTCTTTAGGCCCTATTTGGTACGGTTCCAGATTCTAGTAGAAACAGAAACGGTTCCAGATTCTAGTAAAAACGGAAACGGTTCCAGATTCTTGATAGAAACATTTCAGGTAGGATTCTGTGAATCGGGTGAAACGGGGTTAAGACCGATTCGGCCACAGAGTAGAAAAAGAAGAAATGATCCGAAGAAAATCGTTCCGACCTTTAGCTCGTTTGGTTAGGTTTCTTTCAGAATCTAGTAGAAACGGTCCGGTTCCATGTTGCCAAACGGGACCTTAATCATCAAGAGAATTATATTAGTAAAAGAAGAGAGGAAAGAACATTATATACAAGGAGGTAGCATATCTCAAAACAGATTTGTGCTTCTCTATATATAAAAAAATTGATTTTTAGTTAAATCAAATTATGCTAAATGAACTTAGCTTCCTCGTCTCTTACGACACCTACCACGATAGTAGCTGTAAACTTTATTTTTGAACTTTTTTTTTTACTTGTAGCCGTTAACTTTAAATTACATGTTTTGCCATAATTTTTGGGCTCGTTCTGTGGACCGGGCTGATGTATGGTTAAATGGGTGCTTAGGAGCTGGGCTTTTGTCTGTTAGTTCGTATTGGGCTCAGGGGCCAGAATACTGAACTAGAAGCGCTGTGACTTGATAGCTCGGTACTTCTTTTGGCGATTTGTTCGGCCTTTTTTCTCCGCGATTTCTTTTCTTCTCAGACCAGCATTTTCTGGATGCTATATTATCTACGAAATTTGTACTGAATAAGGCATTTGGGAATCTAACGATCGCTACAAATTCTGGAATGTACTATTTGAATGAGTACAAACACTTTGCCCCAGCCCCCAGGCATATCCTTTAACATGCCGATCATCCTTTAACATATCCAATTAGTAATTGCTTACTAGGATGGTACGCGCGACGTTAACGGGAAATGAATTTATGTTTTTTTTCGGATAAAAAACGGATCACGGAACAATTTTTTCGTAGAAAAACGAGGAAAAACGACGTAAAATATTTTTTCTCATGCTCTGGAGAAAAAACGAACAACAAAACCATTTTTTTCCAACAAAAACGGATAAATGACGGACGAAAAACAAATTCTCATTTTTTTTAGAGAAAACGGTAAACGGAATCATTTTTGCCATGCTCCGGAGGAAAAACGGACAACGAAAACATTTTTTCCCGCGCAAAACGGAGAAAGGAATCTTTTTTTAGAGAAAACGGGCAACGAAAATATTTTTCCCACGCGGCGCACGTCGCGCGCGTGAACGGGAAACGAATTTGTGTTTTTTTTTCGGGCAAAAAACGAAAAAAAACGAGGAAAAACGACGTAAAACATTTTTCCCATGCCCTGGAGGAAAAACGAATAACGAAACTATTTTTTTCCAACAAAAACGGATAAACGACGGATGAAAAACGGATCTACATTTTTTTTTAGAGAAACGGCAAATGAAAACATTTTCCCCATGCTCCGGAGAAAAAACGGATCACGAAAACATTTTTTCCGAGCAAAACGGAGAAAGGGAATTTTTTTTTTTGAGCGAAAACGGGCAACGAAAATATTTTTTACATGCTCCGGAGGAAAAACGGACCACGAAAACATTTTTTCCGAGCAAAACGGAGAAAGGGAATTTTTTTTTTGAGCGAAAACGGGCAACGAAAATATTTTTTCCATGCTCCGGAGGAAAAACGGACCACGAAAACATTTTTTCCGGGCAAAACGGAAAAAGGACCCGAACGTAAAGCACAGGGACCTATTTGTTATAATTTTGGACCTATTCGCTATTTTGAAAAATTAGAAAAGGGCTCGTTCGCTATTCGCATTTAATAGGGGGTCCCCCTGTAAAATACCGAACGAGGGACCTAAACGCGAAACGGGAAAATCTATTTTCCTCTCACAGAAAATCGCACAAGGACCTATACGTAATTTTAAAAAAACGGAGGGCTTTTTCGGAAAATAGAGGAGAGAGAAGGTGGAGGTGAGGTGGATGCTTGAGGAGCCTTGAAACCTCCCATATGTAATTGAGGGATAATTTGATTTGCTCTCTGAAGCCCATGCAATTCAGAGCTCACGATCTCTGCCCCGTTTGCTTCCTCATAGTACATCTGCAAGAAGAGGTGAATTATTATATTCACAGTGCATAAGTGCATATTTACACAACATTTACAGCGTATTATAACGTGAAGTCCCCAAGCTACGCACTAGCCCGTCACATGTACTCCGCTGTAGTCTCCGTAGACGGATGCAGTACTCACGTTGTGCAGAGGAGCCAGTGAGCAGCCACCACTTTGCAGCGTCTCTTTACGAAACTCCTCAAATTGGCCAGACAACCGACCATAAATGCACATAGCAGAGGCCTTTACGCATCCGTTGTACCCCTCAAATATGGCAGTTCTCCAGGCAAATCAATTAAGCGACTTGAGTAATTTAAAATCATATACACGAGAGGTGATTATATGCTTTTCTTTTTTAAAGTTACACAAATATCAAAGCATGAATGAAGGGTAGATGGTGATTACTTACCTCTTCGCTTGCTTCAAGATTTGTGCAATTTGTATTGAGAGAAAAAGCATAGAAGCACTTCTCGTTAGGTAATTAGCGCACACAGTATCCGAATTATGCACAAGGAAAGTGCCTGGAATTTCAAATCATATACAAGGAAATTGCCTTGGGTAATTTCAGTCGCCTAAGAGCATCTCCAAGAGAGAGCCCTAAAAAAGAGCGTTAATTTTTAATTTAGAACCCCAACTAATTAAATTTAGGGCTCAAATGAAATATTCACTCCAGCAATTAGGCCCTAAAACTCAATGAAGATAGGACTCAATCACAGAGTTGCTAAATATAGCTACTCTCATAGAGGCCCTAAAACAATTTGCTAAATTTTAACAATTTAGAGCCCTTGTTGGAGTTAATCTTTTCCCCAAAAACCCTATAATTCAAATTAGAGCCATATTTAAGGCCCCTCTTGGAGATGCTCTAATGACTCCAAGCAAATCAATTAAGCGTTCCCATGCATTTGCAGGTAACAAGTAATTGCACCCCTCTGGCACTTGTCACCCTCACCCACAATCACTAATACTTTCCGATTTGTTTAATTACCTGCCAAACTTTGCTACAAGTCTCTCTTTAAATATATATATCCCTCCAACTCTAGCTCTACTTTCCAAAGCACCAAACCAAAGGCAGGCACTTTGATTGGCAAGCGTTAGAGAGATTATTTGTGTACGGCTTGAGGCACACGATGGAGGAAGAGAATGCCATGGAGGAGGTGAAGGGGGAGGTGGAGAAGGAGGAGGTAGCTGTTGATGTGAGCCTGAAGGATCTGTCCAAGAAGCTCGACGACTTCGCCAAGGAGAGGGACTGGGAGAAGTACCATAACCCAAGGAACCTTCTGCTTGCCATGGTTTGCAGCTCTCTTTCGCTCTTCCCTTCTCTCTCTCTCTCTCTCTCTCTGCTTTTTTTCCGTCGTTACGAACCTAGAATTACATCGTTGTCTGGAGAATTTCTTATGTAAGATTATCATAGGTTGCTTCTGTTTTAATCGCAATCGAAAGGTGTCCATTAAGGTTTAGTTTTCTTGTTATCATCGATTTCAAGAATACATCGATTATTGTTTGGGGTGATAGGATAGAAATGGAGAGAAGGACAGTATATACAAGTTTGTATGTACAGTACACCAGAAGCTTAATTCTCACTTTTAGGGCGTGACCTTTCCAAATTCTTCAAGATGTTTTGTTCCAACTGAGTCTAAAGTAAACACGAGATGTGCATGTTTGACAACAACATAAGAAAATAACATTTCTTTATATTTTCTTATACATCAATTCCGAGAATATTTTTTATTGACTTTCTGCATGCATCCTTATTATTTTACTGCTAACTCCAGAAGTTTGCATTATCAAAATTTTAGGTCTTAGATTAATACTCACTATTATTGCAGATAAATATTTAGTTACTAGCTACTTGCTATTACAGGTCTGAAGAGTGCATTGTACTCACTAGTTATTAGCCTAAGTAGTCGGCATCGATCTCCGAAACAACATATGCACACGAAAAAAATTGTCTCCAGTTAAAAGTACTACTGGACTAGCTAGATTGTACTACTATATATTAAACAATAAAGCCGCTAGTGAAGGGCTATTTTAAATGCTTCATTCTAAAGCCATCATATATTTGTTATCTCATAGCATCTTTGTGTTAATTATGCTGTGTAGATTAGATTATCACGATATAATGCGTTCTCTTTTGACCACCAGTTCAGTAAGATTATTCTTTTCATTTGTTATTTGCTCAAAGTCGTGCAACTTCGGATTCTTGAGATATATCCAATTTATTCTTCCAGATAACTAATTTTTTGTGGACGGCGAATATTGTACCATGGAATTGATTGTACGCTTCTCAAATTTACATCCACAAAAATTAACACGTACCTTGCTTCATATTCCCTGATATTGACATGAATAACAACTAGTGTACATCGATCTTAAGCTTACTTCTACATCATTCCCTGATATTTTTGGAGACTTTTAGCATGCTTTCACCTGAAAGATCGTGAGAGCAAAAGGTGACAAGTAACTAATTATCTCATAACTCATGGTCGGGGTGCAGCTTTCATATGTTGCATCATGCATGCGACGTGGTGCAACCTTGCATCTGTGGAACAAATCTCCTGCGTCGTTATCAAAAGTTCAAAACGACGCGAAATCCGACGTGTTTATACTGGTCCAGACTAGTGAAGGATCACAGGCAACTCCTGATTGAATTTTCTGAAGCAGGAATGTGATTCAGTGCTATCACTTCCTATTTCAAAAAAAAAAAAAAATGCGCCCTGCCCATTTCCTAAGAGAAACCTGTTCTTGAAGAACTAATTCTGCACTGCTTTTGCAGTTTATATTTCAGCAATGAGATGCTCGGGTAGATGTGGCCGGTGCTCTTATCTTAGCTAGATCCATGTAGTCTTTGACAACCTCATGCCATTCCAGGAAAAGGCATATGCCATCCTGCCACTGTGTTCTGCCATGCCGGACGGGTTCACCATGCTGAAGAATGGTCAGGACTCAGGACGTGCTCGCGCACCACTAGACATTTGCATGGCGCTGCTGGATCAGCCTTGGACTTTAAAAACGTTCAGTGTTGCACCACTCTCTTATGTGCATCAAAACGACGAAACTTCGATGATATTTCCATTTTCTTCATGTTCTGTTTTACCTGACGTTTTGTTCTTGGCAGATTGCTGAAGTCGGGGAGCTGTCAGAACTGTTCATGTGGAAAGGGGATGTGCCGAGGGGCCTGCCTGGCTGGGGGGAGTCGGAGAAGGAGCACCTCGGCGAGGAGCTCTCCGACGTGCTGCTCTACCTGATCCGGCTCTCCGACATGTGCGGCGTCGACCTCGGCGACGCGGCCACAAAGAAGATCGTGAAAAACGCCGTCAAGTACCCGGCGCCGTCGAAAAGCGCTTGATGAAACGACGCCGGATAATAATCTGCATACACATCGTGTACTTCCTTGCTGTTTGATCGACTATGGCTGACGTCTGCTAAAACAAGTGGACTTGGGGCCTTAGAGGCAGCGTTGAACCTTGTCATTGGTTGGATAATGGATGTGTTGTGCAATGAACCTGCATGAGAAGCCTTCTTCTTTCTAGCCTCCGACATTTTTTTTTATAAATCTAACTTTCTTTCAATAAATTTGCAAAAATAATTTCTTACTTGGCCGCGGAAGGGGCTGCAAGTTTCCTACCAAGCTCCCCTTCTAGACACTTTGATCAATTAATCGCTATAATTATTTAATCATTTAATTAATGATTTTACTTGATTAAGTCGCTTAATTAATTAAGCACCCTACCTATCGAGCTAGGCATGCTCGATAGGTTACTTCAGTAGCAGGTAACCTGCTGGTCCCTTCTACTGAGCTCCTACTGCCCCGTAGGTGATCTGCTGAACCCAGAAGTGTCATGATATGAAAGCACAACAGGATAATATCATCTACCGCCGCTTCTATGATCGAGAACAGATACTAGGTTTGCAAAAAAAAAAAAAAAGTAAAAAAAAAACCAAAACTCCCTTCACTTTTCTATCGGTGACAACTTAAATTTTTGGGGTACGTTGAAACTTGAAAGGCCTTCTCCACGCATGCCTCAAGCGTTCGCGCTCTGGTCAAGCCACCGCACACCAGCCCCCACAATCGGTGCTATTCCTCCAACCTCCACGCTTTCACTGGATGCAGCCTCCGTGAGCTCCTGCATCTTCGGGATCAGCCCAGCTTAGCCGCCGAGCGTGACCTCCGCAAGCTCCTCCATTGCACACCCAAACCAACCTTAGTTGCTAACGGTCATGTGCTACGCGAGCTCCCCCCTTGGCCAAATGCGCATCCCCATCGTCTGGCATAGCCTCCAAGTGTTGTTGCTTTTAGTTGATGGAGAAGAAAAGGCTAGTCTGGGGCCTTTTTTATACATGTTGCTCTTGTTCATTTTCAGTGTTGCGGTTAGGGATGGCAAGAGGAAAAAAAAACCGTGGAGAGCGTCTTCCCATTCCTGATCCTCAATAACCAAAATTTTTCCGTCTCCATCCCCGTCCACGTACACGGGGCTTAATTTTCCGTGTCCCCGATCCTCGATAGGTTTGCGGGGCCTCGACGGGGACTAATATCGAAATGCTACTTGAAAGACCACGTACTACGTGAGTGAATCATTAGAGTAATGGTGCATGTGTGATTGAACTGTAAGTGAATCACTAGAGTAATGAGTAAATCACCAGAGCAATTCATATTTAGCATGTTTATTAATAATGACCCCACGTATATTCTTTCTGAGAAGTGCTTCTATGCTTTTCTTTTTTCTTTTGAGAATTGATCATTTGCTCTCACCTAATAGTGATAACGCGGGGGCGAGGACGGGGAATGGTGGAACATCCCCGTTCCCGCAATCCCTAATAGGGGCAACATTTTCCTCCATAAGCCCCTCGCGGGGGGAGATTTCCCCTATCCCCATCCCCATCCCCTAATAGGGGAATTCCCTACGGAGAAACAGGGATCGGGGTCCATTGTCATCCCTAGTTGCAGTAGATTTTCTAGAGCTAGAGCACGCGGACTAGGTATTACCCTGAGGCTATAGTGCCAACGCCAAAGACCTTCTGTGGTGGCGCTGTCACCACCACATCTGGGCTCCAAGCTACCATCTGCCCACTCCTCTGTGGTGAGGCTCCATGGTGGGGTGGCAATGCCTCTTGAGCATGAGTAGGGGAGGTGGTGGTGTGGTTCGATCACGCCCCTATTCAATCTGATCCCGTAGCCGATGAGGCCTCTGGCCGTTCGCTTCCTACTCGTACTACGAGCAGTGCCACAACTATTGCCTTCTTTCTTTAGCGGGTTTGTGTGTTTAGAAATTTGTTGTAGCATATTCACTTGATTGTTGCTAAAAGCGATTTTTTTGTTACATTGTGTCATCTTAAAGATGTTGTAACAAGAGGCACTATTGCGATGTCATCTTTTATTTTTTGTATGTTGTACGATTGAGATGATTTTGTTGTAGGTATTCCAGTACTTTGTTGTGCATTTTCTATAGACCATCTCATGTTGTATTGCACAAGTTTGTGATTTTATTGCAAGTGTGATATCCATTGTTGCATAAACATTCGTAAAATAATATGATGTTTGTCTCAATTTGTTTGATAAATTGATGAGGTTTGTCTTTGATAACTTTAATCAGTGATTTTTCTTTTGTAATCTAAATTATCTTATCCCAATCCCTTCTTGCAATGCAAGGTGCTAATTAGACGGATCCTTTCAAAAGGAGCTACACAAATATTGTTCCATTGCCACATTCGTTTATATTGATCACTATGTTGCAGAATTCAGGAATTTTGAGGCGGAAAGAAATAGTACACTATATATCATACTTTCTGCCCAATCAGCTGAGTTGGATCTTCCAAAGATTGGCCAGCTGCATTTCAGGGTACAGTGTTTTTTTGTTTTTTGTTTTATTTTTTGGCTTGAATCTTTCCATCTCACAACATGCAACAGCATACTTTACAGTTTACACTATCTCTAGTATCTAGGGCTTATGGAGTGATTGTCTATTTGTCTGTGCGTCCTTTTAAAATAATTGATGTCCCTGCAAAATAACAGAGGAGATTAGCTGCCCAAACTGTCACCACCGAAAGAGTAATAAAAGTAAAGTTTAACAGCATTATTACTACACTCATGATATATGCCATCCGTACCTGGTCTTTTCATTTTGTCACATGCAAAAGACATAATAAATACTAAAGTATTTTTTTTGACCTTAAAGAAACATCCAGTTTTAATAAACGACTATGTGGTATGAGTAATGCAGCCGCTGGGGATGTGTTATGTCAAAAACCAAAGCATAGACGTATCGGAACACGAAGGAAATGTTAAAGCATAAGGGGGTGCTTGGATTAGGGGTATTTTATTGGAATGTTTTAGGATTTAGTTCAAATTTGAACTAAATCCCAAAACCTCCCAAGAAATTACCACTCATCCAAGCAGGGCCTAAGTGGTCTTCTTAGAAAGTACCGAGATCCTTGTACAGAGTGAAATGCTTAAAGCAGCATTGTGGCTAAGGCTTTATACTTACGGAAGCTCGTAGATGATAATGGCTGAATACTAATACAGCTGCTACCTGTCCATCCAAACTCCAAGGCAGGCTTTTTATACATACGGGCATGCAGCTCATACATTGCAAACGAAACTCCTACCTGTTGGGTTTGCATGTGGCCTTTGGCCAAGCTGCCCAAGTTGTCCCCATTGCCCAAATCTTTCGTTTTTCCAGACGAATGAGCATCTTGGTCCGGCCCATTACGTTGCAGCACAGCGCTCACCGCAAACCATGGCACCGAAAACATGTTCTGAGGCCGGAACGACATGTCGATGTTTGACATGGAGTGAGGCCAGGAATGCGTTGCGTTACTTTTGCCCGTGCAAACGGCAGGGGAAAACGAGAGAAGATGGTCCGTAAGATCACCTAGAATCCTTGCTTAACCGACGATGTCAATGTCTCGACAGCACGCGTTCTGCTACCCTAGGCGTAGGCACGGCGCATAATCCAGGAACCGCAGGCTGTCGCAAATGGTTCTGCATGCAGCCATCTCACAGATTGATGGATCGATCTGTGCCGTGCGGACGCGGCCTTGCAGGGCAATCAGAGCGCCATCGATCTGCAGGAATCCTGTTTCCTGCAGGGTTTCATTGTACTTGCCTTGCACGTAATTGCGAGATCTGCAGGTCGATCGATCTCACGCTGGCTATACACCTAAACTAAGCTAGCTTCGTGCAGCTCTACCTACGTCGATCGAAACCAGGGTGCTCCTGCCTGTTGTAGTCGTATAATCAGTCGACGTTCAAAGTTACTAATAGTTAAGTAGTTGAGCCGAACAGTAGTTCGCTGGACAGCTCCAAACTGAACCCAATTAAGTCTTTTCCTGTACAGCCTGCGTTGTACGTGCATCCCTAGATCTGCTTTTAGGTGCTTTGCGCTGCAGCTATCGTACATCACTCCACAACCAACAATAATAAATCAGATCGATATACATGGCGTTTTCACTGATCCGCTGGCTCCGTGCATGCCTGTACAGAAGAACTAATCAAGACACGTACAACGCGTGAGCCCAATACTTGGCAACGAAGCTGAAGCCGATCCATCCATGCATCCGCGTGAGACATAGCAAGCATCCAAACGGGCTCCTTTCAGGCTCTTGTTCGCAAAAGCTACCCGGCCTGCAGTTTGGTGATGGTCAACACGTGAACCTAATTTGTTTGCTAATTGTTCCGCCGTAGCTAGCTGGCTGCATTAGTCTTTCTTTTATCGGGTTTGCTAATTCTCAATTGACTGAACTTTTTTTTTTTTTTATCTCCGATCGTCTAAAATTATACGGGATTAAGCCTAAAATTGCAGTGCTAAGTAATATGTAATTTTAGTATCACTCTACTGCAATTTTTAGTTTTATTTGTTTTTGTATTTGTAGGATTCACCTAGGTTTACTTTATTTTTTGTCTAGGTTAGGAGTTTTTTATTTACGTTTTTTATTTGTATTTTGTAGAGGTGAGGGGTGAGTAAAACATAGTAACCATTATATACAAATCATATGACTAAAAAATTGACCGAGGTTGAAAAAAATAGCAGGCAACTAATCAATAAACAACCCCTTTTTCTTTCCAATCGCTGCTAGGGCAGTACTTCCATCCGGACGTCCGATTTTTTGTTTTTTCCGAACGCCCTCGCAACATTTTTTTGTACGCGTGCAACATTTTTTTTGTACGCATGAAACATTTTTTTTTAACGTATAAAACATTTTTTTACTGTTTGTCGAACAAAAATGTTTCACACGTATAAAAAAATGTTTCACACGTACAAAAAAAATGTTGCAAAAAAAAACAGACATCTGATTCCTAGCAATTACCTTTTTATTTTCTTATGCTCCTGAGTCCTGACCTTGACCTTCTCTTTCTTTATATTCCGATACGGAGAGCAGCGCATGGGAGGATACAATCTCTAGCCTTTTTTCGATCGCTCCTAGTCTTCTCTTTCCTTTTTGTTCGATCTACAGAGCAACTATGCGGGAGCATACGATCCCCTTTTTCCGACATGTAATTTCTACCCTGAGAGCGAACCTAGTAATTTTCTTTTTCTTTGCATTAATAATAAGATTATAGATAGAAGATTCCTACTCCTTGGGAGCGAACATGCATGGTAGCTTCTTTTTTCTTTGCTCTAATAAGATAACAGAATATATGGAATTTATAAGATGATCTTCGCTTCTTTCGGCATTTATACTTTAAACTATAAGTAATAGTGTGCTTTCGACATTATTCGAATCGGCGAAATTGTTTCACATCTAAATTTATTTTACCTCTTTCAGAATTTATCGATCCACTACTAGATCTTTTTTAATTACCAGTTTGTGAAATTGGCTCAACCGGTCAACCCTGTTAGGAAACCGGATTCGTATCCTATATGGACTCTTCCTTATCTCTAAGCACAACCGCTATATATAGGAGGCAGAGGGTCACCTCATTGTACACAAGCATACAGAATAATAAAGCAGACCCGTTCCTCCTCATATTGTGTCTCTCGCCCTCTCTCTCTGTTCTCCAGTTTAGATCTATTAGGCAACCCCGGACTATTCGATAGCGAGGTTGTCTAACACGTTATCAGCACGAAGCTCTACCGGAGAAAGATTGAAAGGTGAGAAAAAGGTTAGAAGCGGAGATTGATCTAATCTCTCATATGAATATATGTATGCATCTATACGATATGAAGCTACACAATGAATTTACGGCACATAGCACGAAGCTACAGTGCCACGTCGGCTCGAAATCGAACGCCAACTTGATCCACGGCCCGCTGCCAAGCCGCGCCCCGAAGTCGCCAGCGTCGCGAAGCGGCCAGATCGCCAGCGCCTGGCGCTTGCTCGGTGACACCCAGCTCGGCTGTGGTCGCCGCATGCGTACTGAAACCGACCTGCTAGTTTTGCATGAAAAGCAGCCGAGCCACATGCATGCATGGCGCAAAGGCAAAGCACGTATGCATGTTTACTAGCTTTGCTAGCTAGCAGGGGCGGAGCTAGCCTAAGTCCAAGCCCCGGGCTAGACCAGCTAATTTTAAATTAAATATCTGTTTTCAATAATTTTTTAATAATTTTTTGTAGAATTTTAGTAAGCTTTCGGTACCAGGCCCCGGGCTACAGCCTACTCTGCCCAGGACCTGGATCCGCCCCTGCTAGCTAGTGTACGTGACCGTATGCATGCATGGTGCAAAGCTAGCAATGCATGCCCATATGCATGAAGAGCATTTTGGCCTCGCCACTCTGCGACGCTAGCCCATATGCATCCCGGCCTCGAAGCTGCCGGCCTTTCACGCACAGCCTGACGAAACGCCGCCGTGCGCATAACTGGAGTCTCGAAGCATGCACGCGGGGGCCGAAGCACCTCAGCTCCTCCGAGCTTGACTCGTAGTCACCAGAAGATGAAGGGAAAGGAGGCTTGTTTTCCACGGTGCTCGTAGTCAGTAGCCGTCGTTGTCGGCCAGGCTCGAAGCACGGTCTCTGTCTTGCGATCGCATCTGATCGTCGTCGCCAACGCCGAAACCAGCGCGCCGTCTGCCCATTCTGCGCCGACCGACCGCCGCGGGCTGACAAGCCGTCGTCGCCGCGCACAAAAGTTACCCTTCTGCCCCCAGGTATTTAATTCTTTTCCTTTTTTTTTCGTTTTCCGAAAAATTTGAATAAGAAATTCGGAAAATTGATTAAAAATTCTGAAAAATTGCCAGAAAATATGGAAAATAGCTAGAAAATTCTAGAAAATTTTATGGCTCTGTTTTATTTTGTACTTAGCCTTATTTTCTGCATTTATGAATACTTTGCATGCATTTTGCAATAATTGCCTTGTTTAGAATATCGGAAATTCCTGAGAATTTATTTTCCGTATTTATAAACTCATGAATTGTGCAATTATTGTCTATTCCGAATTTATGAATTGTGCAATTATAGTTCTGTTCCATGCATAGTATTAATTGTCTTAATATATTTCATTGCAAATTCAAGCACGCCGCACGAAGCGGTCACCGTCGCGCCAAGAAGGTCGACGTGCATGGAACTGAATGCACCGCACGCATGAAGCCGCGCTAATCCGATCGCACGAAGCCGATCGCGCATATGAATCTGATCGCTTGCACGAAGCCGATCACCTACATGCATGAAGCTGTATTTCTGAATATTTATGAATATTTATGAATCTGTGTATATATGAATCTTGTATTATGGATCTTGTACTTATGAATTTTGCATTTATCTTTGTATATGTGAATCTTGAAATTATTGCTTTCTTTTAGTTTGCTGGAAATTTATGAGAATTCAATTATGCATTTTATTGAATCTAGCAGCCACTTCCTATTAGATTGCACGCAGTAATCTAATAGAAGAACCTTATGAATGTGCAAAGGTGTGGCATTGTCTAACGTGAGTCTTGAAGAACTGACCTGAATGGTCAGAATTATCTCACATAGACATCAAATTGAATAATGAATTGTAAGCTCTCGAAGAGCATACATTTTCTTTTCTCATGAATAGAATTGCAATTTGTTCTTTATTCCAGTATACTATATTTGCAAGCAATATTTAAATTTCTTTGCCACTGTATGATTAGAATTATATTTCTTTTCATTGAGAAATTGTGTAGCGCCCAAATAGAGGAAATATGCATTGTTGATAGTGGCACAATAAATACCGTCTTAAGAGAGTCGAAAGACTTCCAGACGATCACGAAGAACGCTGGAAGAATTACGACAATCGCAGGAAGCGATACTCGTATAATAGGCTCAGGAAGAGCCACAATAATATTGCCAATGGGTACAATTTTGGTAATTGAAAAAGCCCTCTTGTACCCTGAATCAACTCGTACTCTCTTAAGTTTCAAAGATATCCGCGCCAATGGGTTTCACGTAGAAACCAATGAAGAAAATGGCAAAGAATACTTGTGCATTGTGAAGCACGCGGAATATGAAAAAAATGGTATTAGAAAAATATTCCTCATATGAATTTGGGTTGTACTACACGATAATACTTATTTGAAGACTGTATTTAGAAGCTCTGAATTATTTTTGTTATGGCATTGTACATTTAGGTCATCCTGGTCTTAGATTGATGAAAAATATAGTTAACAACTCACTAGGTCATGGCATTAATGTTAAAAATTTCCCGAATCACGAAGATTTTGTGTGCCATGCATGTGCCACCGGGAAATTAATAATAAAACCCTCTGTTATGAAAGTGCAACATGAAATCCCTGTATTCTTGGAACGCATTCAGGGGGGTATTTGCGGCCTGATTCAGCCCTTGTCAGGGCCTTTTCGATACTTTATGGTGCTCATTGATGCTTCCTCGAAATGGTCGCATACATGTTTGCTGTCAACAATGAATCATGCATTCAAAAATTGATCTCGCAGATCATCAGAATTAAGAATGTTTTTCCTGATTATCGCGTGAAGTCCATTCGATTGGACAATGCCGGCGAATTTACTTCCAAGGCATTTGATGATTATTGTACAGCAACAGGAATAACTGTTGAGCACTCTGTACCGCATGTCCATACGCAAAATGGACTAGCTGAAGCACTAATAAAGAGGATTAAATTCATTGCCAGACCGCTCTTGCAGAGTTGTAACTTGCCCAACACTTGTTGGGGACAAGCAGTCCTGCACGCAGCAGCACTCATCAATTATAGACCATCGGCTTACAACATCCATTCACCAATGCAATTAGTGCAAGGGGTCATCCCGAAGATTTCCCATCTTAGAAAATTTGGTTGTATAGTATATGTACCTATACCACCCCCACAGCGGACTGCAATGGGCCCTCTCCGCAAGTCTGGGATATACGTTGGTTATGAGAGTGCATCCATAATCAGGTATTTGGAACCCATAACTGGAGACTTGCATACAGGCCGATTCGCTGATTGCATCTTTGACGAGGACCGTTTCCCGTCATTAGGGGGAGAGAATCAACCATTAGATGAAAAATGCCGGGAAATAGTATGGCATTCCACTGGGATCCCCGCGCATGACCCTCGCACTAATGAAGCAAATCAAGAAGTCCAGAAGATAATTGATTTGCAGAATTTAGCAAATGAACTGCCTGATCATTTTTGTGATCTGAAGAGCGTGGTTAAGTCGCATGTACCAGCAAGAAATGCACCAGAGAGGGTGGAAATACCAAAGAAAGCAGAAGGTATCCCTCATCCTGTTCAGAGGCCTCAAAGAAAAAGAACAGGAAATCTGGCTTCTCAAACCCAAAGTACCCGTAGACGTCTGGGGAAAACTGGGCAAGAGGACTTACCACAGCCAATCACAAAAGTGCCCCAAAGTAAGAAGGGGGGCTAGTTGAGACCTAGCACTGGAAAGAAGCCTATGGAAAAGGCAATTCCAGATCTGAACCTTCCATTGGAAGAAGCCGCCGGAAATAATGTGTGCGCACACATTGGCGGAGAAAAACTAAAGAAACTTGCTCCTGGAATGGGAAATGGCAGTGAAGAGCAAGTAGAAGTGCATGAAGCACCCCATTATGAAATGTCCATAAACATTGTAATAACGGGAGAATCGATGAATAGAGCAACAGCCAATGTCGATGCATACTTTGCAAAGAAGATTGCCACGATCATTAATCATGATCCTGAGCCTGCATCTCTCGCAGGGTGCAAGAAAAGGCTCGATTGGGAAGATTGGAAGAAGGCAATCACCGCAGAGTTAGTCTCTCTGAACAAAAGAGAGGTGTTTGGGCCTGTGTGCCGCACGCCTCCCCATATAAACCCCGTAGGTCACAAATGGGTTTTTGTTCGCAAGAGAAACGAAAACAATGAAGTTGTAAGGTACAAGGCAAGGCTTGTCGCTCAAGGTTTCACTCAACGTCCTGGGGTTGATTATGAAGAAACCTATTCTCCGGTCATGGGCGGAATTACCTTTAGATACTTGATCTCAATGGCAGTCAACTTGAAGTTGAAAATGAAGCTAATGGATGTTGTCACAGCATATTTGTATGGAAACTTGGATTCGGAGATATACATGAAAGTACCGGAAGGTATCCCTATCCCGAACCAAGACAGAGCAAGCGAAACCTATACTGATGTGAAATTGGAGAAATCACTGTATGGACTGAAGCAGTCGGGAAAAATGTGGTACAATCGCTTGAGTGACTTTCTTTGCAAGAAAGGCTACTCGAACAGCGAAGATTGTCCATGTGTGTTTATACAACGATCCCAGAATGGATTTTGTATAATCTCCGTCTATGTAGATGACTTGAACATCATTGGGACGGATGAAGAAATTGAAGAAGCATGCACATACTTGAAATCTGAGTTTGAAATGAAAGACTTGGGTAAAACCAAGTTCTGTTTAGGCTTGCAGTTTGAACATGTCCAAGGCGGAATCTTGGTACACCAATCATCCTACACGCAGAAAGTGTTGGAGAGATTTGGTTTTGAGAAGGCATACCCCGCAAAGACCCCAATGGTCGGAAGGTCACTCCAAGCGCACCTAGACCCATACAGGCCTAGAGAAGAGGGGAGGAAGTCACGGGAGCGGAATTCCCATATTTGAGTGCAATTGGAGCACTCATGTACCTTCTTGAATAGCACTAGGCCGGACATTGCGTTCGCGTGAATTTGCTAGCACTGCGATGCTGCGTAACCCACCAAAAGGCATTGGAAAGGGGTTAAGGACGTCTTCCGTTACCTCCAAGGAAGCAAAGATCTCGGTTTGTTCTATAGAAAGAACAATGAATTGAATTTGGTGGGCTATGCCGATGCTGGGCACCTATCGGACCCGCATACTGGAAAGTCACAAACCGGGTATGTTTTCCTTTGCGGTGGAACAGCAATTTCGTGGAAGTCATCAAAGCAGACTCTTGTCTCGACGTCGACAAACCACTTAGAAATAATTGCCTTGTATGAAGCCTCTCGAGAATGTGCATGGCTTCGAAGAATGGTTCACCACATCCAGAAGTCATGTGGTTTGAACATGGAACAAACCCCCACCATTATCTATGAAGATAATGCAGCTTGTGTTGCTCAAATGCAAATGGGATATGTGAAAAGTAACCTCACAAAGCATATCAACCCCAAGTTCTTTTATGCTCATAAATTGCATAAGATGAACGAGATAAAAATATTGCATACTAAGTCGTGTGAAAATCTCGCAGATTTATTCACTAAGTCACTTCCGGCATCTTCCTTTGAAAGATGTGTTAGAGGAATCGGGATGATGAGACTTAGAGAAATGCAGATTTCAGGGGGAGAACTTTCACATACCCCTACATAAATCTCGAACATGAAGTTTGAGTACCCAACGTGAATCTTGAAGATTAATATTGAAGTTTGGGTGGATTGTACTCTTTTCCTTAAGTAAGTTTTTCATTGAAGTTTTCTTACATAAGGTTTTTGATGAGGCAATCCGTGCAACACAGCAAGCGTGTGCTATGTACTCTTTCTCCAATTATTTTTTCCCACTGGGTTTTTATGGAGTTTTAATGAGGCATATGCATCTCGCAGTGAAGAGTCCAAGGGGGAGTGTTAGGAAACCGGATTCCACTACTATGGAGAGGGACATCAGTGGCGGTTCGGAACAGACATCAGTGGCGGTTTTTGAACCGCCACAGATTAAGCGCCACTGATAATCGGAGATTTTCAGTGGCGGTTTGAAAACCGCCACTAATAATACTCATTAGTGGCGGTTGGAGATAAAAACCGCCACTGATAATGATAATATCAGTGGCGGTTGTAACCAAAAACCGCCACTGATAATTCCATGCCAGTGGCGGTGCCAATTAAAAACCGCCATTGATAATCCACTATCCGTGGCGGTTTTTAATTGGAACCGCCACTGATAACCCCGTCCGGCAAAAAAAAAAACGAGCATTTCTGGCTAGCCTCGTGAAAGTGCTAGCCATGCCCTCTAAAACTGCACCCAACAAGTTTCAATATATTAGGTCGAGACAAAGACAAAATTGAGTATAGCGACTTCCCCAACCATTCGAAGATGTAAACTCTTGTCTATAGTACAATAATCGTAAGCATATAGCACCAAGCATCAAAAGAAGCCCAACTAATTCTGGTAATACCATTATGCAAGAGTTAAATTTGAAACATGATTCAATATTGAAGTTCCATCTTACAAGTAAGAAAGCAAAACAAAATCTCAGCTGCTTGCCTCATGTACTCAGCCAAAACCGGTAGCATTATTTATATTAAATAGCACATTCAGCCATATACAACCAAAACAAGTGTATAACCAAAACAAGCTATTCCGTACCTTTTTCTGTTATTTCTGCTTTGCTTTGCTTTCCTATCTTGCATCATCTTCTCACGATTATCATAAAAGCCAAAGTCATCCAAAGTATGGAAGTTCGCAAACATGGTCCTTGAAAATCTTAAGCACTTGAAGGCCTTGCTCAAGCTTCACTGTGGCCACCACAAAAGGTGCACAACCTCATTGAGCACTTCATTCCAATAAACCAACATACAAATCAAGAATGCTCTTTACTGCATGGTAGCAAGATAAAAAAACAGGGGAAAACTTCAACGAGGTCTATTCCAAGGAAATGTGACAAAATTAATAAAACTTAAAGAGAAAAGAAGGAACAAAGAAGAATCACTGGATTTTTCTTTAGCATAATGATAAGCGGCATCCTGAATCACTTGACATGGATAATCTTATTACATGAGCTTTTGTAAGAAGATTTGCAATCTATCACAATTCACAACGCTATGCATTGACACTTTTGACATTGATACAACGGAGATAAATCACAACTTATAATAAGAAAACCATTTAAAACAAGTATAATTCATGATGGGCTTCATAAGTTCAAAAATTGCGAAAATTTATGTTAATACAAGTGTAAAAGATAACACAAACAAGGGGTGGTTAATGTGAACAAAACCTTAATTAGGTGCATCACCAAATGCTGATTACGAATACCTCAAAATGAAGAACAGTAATGAAATTTGAACATGAAACAACATTCTGGCACAATTTGCTGCAACTGCTTCTATTGGAATATTACCATTTATCAACAAGTATATACAAATTTAACCACAATGAACCAAAGAAATTAAAGGAGGCTACTCTTTTAGCCTAAAGCACACATTGAGAAATCTAGGACATGTAGACCGTGATGAGTAGAGGGGTGATATCCATAACAATATGATCAAGTCATACAAGAAAAAGTAAAACACAAACGAAAGATCTATATTATTAGCCACATCATGGCAAACGAAAAAATGCCATCTCTAGATTTCAAATGAAAACAAAATAGTGCCAGCTAGAGGTGAATTGGGGGCATGAGGTGACGGTGAACTGTGACCGGTCCGCTTCCAGAGTTCAGTCTACAACAGTGTCTAAGTTTAACATTGATACTCCTTCTCAATTCTAATTTCTTGATGGTTGTCTAAAATGGAATAATGGACGATGGATTGGGATTTTTGCTTCAAGATTTTGAATGGTTGATATTTTTATTTGCTATGTTTTCTATGTTTTTGTGCTAAGATACAAAGAGTTGGAGAGGTAATTAATATGTTTTCTATGTTTTTGTGCCATTTCCTTCCTCTCACTCGCTCTCTCTCTCTCTCCCTCTCCATCCTTTCAATCCTCATCTCAAACACCCTTTGCAAATCAAGAACCCGCAGATCCAAAATCCCATGGAAATCATCTCGACCGAGAACCCAAAGTCCCTCTGGAAATCAAGTACAATTACCTTGAAGCCTACTGCTCCTACACCATACATGTTGTACATGCAGTTCAAGATAGAGAGAGAGAGGGTGAGTGAGAGGAGCAGGGACTCACCTTCACAAAGATCCTCTCCAAGGGCAACTCCAATGGCCGTGGCTCCCTCCTCTCCCAATCTTTGCACCTCGACTTCTCACAAGCAAAGAATCGCCTCCTCTCCTTCCTCAAAACAGGTATGAGAAAAAGGGGGTTAGATGTAGATCACCAGCGGGAGGAGGAGGAATCTTTACCTGTGAGGCGCCGCTGCCAGAGAGGGAGGAGGAAGCGCTTAGTAGTGGAGGGAGGGAGGCACACGATGGCGCTGATGCGAGGAGTTCGTGATGCGATGATGCAGGTGAAGGAGGAGTTCACGATGAGACGAGAGAATAATTATATCACAAAACCAATCAGCATTACAACATTCGGTGTAATAGATCGATAATTATATCACAAGCAAAACTATTATATCACACACATTGTAATAGATCGATAATAAATAAGATTAGTCATATTGACCAAGAGAGTATCTTCTCGTTTCTAAAGTTTGTCATGCTCGTTTACAATTTACAAGTCCACATCCAAGACCTAGTATCTTCTCACACAATCTTAAGCCTACGAGCCTTTAGGGATTCTTTGGAGGCGAACGACGTTAACAAAGACATGGAGCAATTGATCATTGTTGTCTTCATCATAAAACTCGCCCTTTTTGTTGATGACTTCCTTCATGAGGAAGTAAGCGAGCTGTCACTGAATGGCTTGGATGTCAAGAGGATGTAGTCTGTCGTAGGCAATTTGAGGCGCTACAAGTACGAAAAATAAATCTAAGAGTATATATAGAAATTGAGTGGTGCGAATAAATGTGTAATGTTAGCATGACAAACCTCTACGTCATTGTCTATTATTGTAGAAGATAAGATTTCGCATGTATTGGCACACGAAGTACCCACATAAATTTGTGCCTTGCATCGCTTGTGACACTACAAAAATTGAATAAACTAAAATGTCATGGAAGGAGTTATTTACTATGAAATGCGATATAAGAATATTTCTTGCGTGCGTCTAGGAAATTTAGTTCTGATCGAAGGATTTACGGAATGGGCGGTATCTCAAGCTCTTTGTACAATATCTTTTGAACGCCGCATTCATTACACTTAGCAGCTCTTCGTAGTCTTTTTTATCTTTGTCCATCGAATCCATGACCAACAACTTGCTCTTTCTCGGGGTCACTACTACAAGAATCGATGGAACCTACATATACATGTATGATGCTATAGTCATTAGCCCTAGGATAAGAGAAATGAGCGAATTCAACAAGTGATTTAACTAGCCAAAGGAGAAACTTACTTAAAATTGTATGGAACAAGTATGAATTCCTTGTCTTGTAGTTTTAGCAACGCCTGTATATGTATTCCTCAACCTCATTTGGTGCTCTTAAGATTTCGATCCGCACACCGTTCTGGGTCGAGGAATCCCACCGGCCCTTGGTTCTTCTCAATTCAATAGTCTCGTATCTAGATAAGGAAAAAGTTAGACAACACATTTATCGGTATTACGTGAATGTATACCATGATTTATATAGTAGACACTTACGATTGTCCAAAGATCGCAAAAAGACACGTCGAGGGCGTCGTGATAGAACAAGTTGTGCAAGTTATCGAATTCTATCATGAAGTAGCCAACCCCTCATGGTGAAAATGTTCCTCTCCGTAAATGGCGTTGATCATCTTCGGGAGTAAATGTTGATTGGATCGCATCATGTACCAGTCATGTAATCGCTGCATCATGAGTGTTAGGCTCTTCAACTTCGATTCGGTGACTAATGGCTTTCCAAGCTCGTATTTCACCTTTCGTGATTATCTTGTACTTGAGATTTCGCTTTGCCCTTTCCTTTTCCTCCGATGACATCATACTGCATTGCGGCCGCTGATCTAAGCGATATGGCTTGTCTAACGGGCCATTTCTTGGATCAGTGTTGTACCTTCGTCTTTTGAAGTGGTCACACTAAGCTTTTGATGTTGAGGCGCTGGTGACGAATGGGCTCCTAGAGCAGGCTCCTTTATAGTGGGCGTACTAGCCATTTGACGCTTTCAGTGTTGGTGATGAATGGGCGAGTTGTCTGCAGAGAGGCTGGCGGTTGTACTGCGAGAGAGAATTTGGCGGTTCATGATCCAAGGCGATGTCACGCTTACGCCATCGGATGAAAGTGTGAACGGCACTTCCTAGAGTTGTGACCTCATCATTGCAAGGCATTTCGGTCCAACCTCAAAGAAAGCTGTGGAAGCACCGTGTCCACCTGGACCTTTGCATAACCTGGAGCTATCGGAGAGTTGTGCAAAACATCCCCTTGTAGGTATGGATAAGCTATCCCATGTAGCGACTGTAAAAATATGTTCATGACAGGCACATTGAGTCGGGCAGGTGTGGGGTCTTGTATGTCGCCCACAGGATAATGCGTGTTATCCGGTTGTACCAATGGTGTGGACGCGCAAGCGCTACTGGCGATTCGTAGAAATTTGGCGAGAACAGTGTTGTGTCCTTGCGATCGCTCATGGCTTCTTGTACTTTTTGTTGAACTTGTTGTTCTATGGTGCTTTGTAATTCTTGAAGCATCTTTTGCTTCATCTCCTCCATAGCCCGTTCAAGACGCTCTTCTTTCGCTCTCTTGCGACTCTCAGACGAGTCTCCGTGCTCGGGAAACCAATCTTCCAGGGAACCTTGACCCCTACGCCTCGTGTCCGACCAGGATGCTCTTTATTTCCCAAGGTCTTTGTTAGTTCGTCCTTCTCCCTATCTGCGTGAAAATTTCCTTGGGTGGACTCGGCGTGCGGCTCTGAATTCGTTGGGAGATTGCTTCATCATCGTTGCTTTTGAATGATAAGCCCCCACTAGGCATGACAGATGCCCTTGCTAGCACATAATGCTTAACTCGGTCAGAGACCGGCCAAGGGACTTGTGCGGTCGATCGGATTGCATCCAATTCTTGCCTCTCCCGGTGAGGAATCTTACCCGTACCCACTCGTGCCTAGTCCGTGGGGGTGAGTGTTCATCCTTGCGATCCGGCGGTGGTCCTCACTGGATTTTATTGTCGCTTCGTCTTGCTTCATCGCAATAAATTCATCCCAATATGGCTCTACTTTAGGATAATCTCGATGGTCGACCGATTTTTCATCACATATTGCGTATTCAGCTTGGACTTGAAGTTCCTCCATGCGACATCCATTGACATCAATGCATTGCGACGCACGAGCTCTTGACTCCTTCAGGGAATTCGAAAGTTTCTTTCAGCTCTGTCCATAGATCCGCTTTTGATGGCGTCGGGCACTTTGTGCCAATCCAAATAGGTGATTGGCACTTTATCCCTTGCGATGTACCCGCATGTTGACCTATATTTTGTCTTTGCTTTTGCCGGTTTAACCGACTCAAAGATCTGAGACCTCTCGAGATGGTATGCCGGCCTTGAGGCTTCTTAGTTTTCCTCGGCCTCGACGTCTTGCAACGGGAGCATCGGCATCTCCGACGGCGAAGGAGGCTTGGCACCTTCGAAGGTTGGATGGTCCAACAGTATCTACTCGGGCTTGAGTTCGGGACGGGTTGGAAGCATCCTCCAACCCAGCCGGGCCTCAGCTCCATAAGAACTACATTTCAAAGTAAACATAGTCATTTCCAAGATAATGTGAACAAGAGGTCTTATTGTGTAGAGAGATCAACCGATGTGATAAATAATGTTGAGAAATCCTAACCAACAGTAAAACTACTCTGCGACTATAGAAGGCAACTAAGACCGGACTAGGTAGGTTTACACGCTATGCTATGCGTCGGATAAAAATATGTAGTTAAAAGCAAAGCGGCTAAGACCAGAATAGGTACATCCTTAAGAACAGCAATTTGATTAAAAGAGAAGAAGTCTTGTATTAATTAGAAGGTCTTATGGCCAAGTTCTTAAGCAATGAGGTAAGAAACGAAGGAACTCGCTCTCAACCCCACTCCATTGCAGAATTACAGCTACAATCTATCTACCATCTCAGAATAAGAACCATAAATCACGAATTAAGAGAAACAACAAGAATTTTGGTGTCCGAGCACCAAGAACTCCTCGAGGTCTACGCGCCTCGAGTCGCACCTATTGCTAGTACTAAGACATTATGCACATAACAGTAAAGTGGTTTGAAGTCCTGATGAGGTAGTGGCAAAAATTTATGTACCATATGTTTATTAGTGCTGAACTAATGTGGGTTTTATGCATATCACAGACGGTTCTTAGCTAGAACTGTGATGTCCTTCTCTGCGGTACTGTGTGAACAATAGAAAGAAAAATAGCATCTCACCTCCACCTTCGTTGGCCCTTCGCGAAGCAGATATGGTAGCTACTCGCTAATTCGATACCAAAGTGCTAAATTTTATTATGGTTCTTTTCATACAATTGAGAATTTGATATGATACCAAAGTTATATTTCCATAATAAAAATTATGTAATTGGTCATGAATATGGCACAAATGATTCAATTCTTTGTACTTTACATACACTTTTCTCACCATCATCCACTCATTCTAAAAGTGGGAATTAGGAGAGAGGCACTGAAAGAAATGCAAAACATGCAAAAAACATCACTTGTAGATAACTGGATTGCCTCTCCCTAACAGACTAGCGGAACATGCAAAAAAAAACATCTCTTATTACAGTGATCACTTAGTGTAACATCAGAGGAGAGAATCTAACAATCAGACTACTCGCTGGCATGAAAGCTAACTAGCGAACTTTCTTGCCTATGTTCTTCTATCAGAAAACAGTCATATTCACAGGCCTACTGTGCGTGCTAGGCTCGTGCATTGAACAAGCAAGCAACAGAGGACTTCTACTTCTATTTAGTCGATGGTTGCTGTTTCCATGTGAGAGATTTATCCTTTGGATTACGCATATTGGGATTCCCCCTTCCTTCTCTAACCCTAATCTCTTTTGTTTGCTACTATGATCAATTTGGCATTTCGATCATCTTTTGTTTTGAAGGTACTTATAACAACCAATTGAGCATATATCTGTACATGCTGGTACGCGTGATTTAGTACTAGAGACACATTATTACCTAATGCTGCTGATAATGTCTTGTCTTTTATAGTTACAAACAACCTATGTTTCCTTCTTTTTAAGCTGTTTACTAGTTATCCGTCAGAAACAAACTATCACACAATTAAAGCCCGCAATGCACAGAACATAAGGCACATACATACCACTTTAGCACACTTTACAGAACACGAGTGCAACATACCAATTCTAGAAAAACACATAAACAGAATCCAAACAAAGTCACTTAAGAATAGGCAAGGGACACACCGTCCACGCCACCTACTTGACGCAGAGCGTAAAAGAGTATAGTTAGTGTAAGGAAAGTATTATAGGAAAGACCCTATAAGTTCAGACAATATGCTACATTCTATGATATCCTATTCAATCCCCAGGTTAGCATGCGATGCTCGTCGTGCTAATAAATCCTCTCTTCTTAAAGCCCAAGTAGGACAAAGAAATGCAAGTAAATACCCTCGATTCATTCCTTTTATGCGAGTGGGAAAGCTAGCTAGAAATCAATGACAAGGAGTAGAGCCTAGAGCAAAAGGGCCTGGCGTCGAGTTAGTTAAAGCAAGAAAGTAAATGCTGGTGCTCGCTTATTCAATCCTTTTTTCTCTCCTCCTTTGTGCTAATCACTAGTGCTAAGAACTAGGTCAAAAGGAAAGTCAGCCCTTAATACGGAGTTTTCTACTTGTTCTTACTTGTGTTAGTGAAGCCGAGATAGTTCCACTTGCCTGTCCAAAGTCAATCTATGAAAAGTCTTCCTTATAGGCGCACTCCAATTGTAAGAGAGTAGAAGCAATCGGAGTAAATAAATCCCATAGTGAAATGAGCGTTAGATGTTGACTAGACAAAACTAGCTAATACATGTAGTAGGGTAACTTTTCCTTTTTTCTCGGTTATGTGAAAAGGTAGAAAACTCGCTACACTTTATAGGAAATGAACTACTCTTAATGCAAGCTAGTCAAGCTGGATGAGTTGTTAGGAATGGCTCAACCTGTGCAGCGCTAAACCTTTCTTTGGAAGGCAAATCTATCACTTCAATCTTTCTGGGCTAGCTATGTTCTCGGGGCTACACTCCACCAGAGTAGGAGAATCCATCGAGTAATGAAGATGTTAACTTATAGTACAAGCAAGAGAACTCTTAAAAGAAAGAAATCTACTGCTCTATCATTGACAGATATCTTTTAGTCTATAGCCCTACCTAGGGGGAACTCACACTCGCTAGAAGGCAAAAGCACTTGAAACAGTAGTGAGGTAAGAAATCAAACTACTCGCTTATTCAAAATATGCCTGCTCTTCGAATTCAAAACTCCTCAGCTATAGCCCTTTCTACATATGTATATATGAAAAAGACAGCAGCTATACAAAGCTTTATCTCGCCACTTGAGAACTCTGGTGGAGTGTAGTTCATTTCATTTCATCAACATCGAACTCTCTGTTATTGAATCCAGGCAACAATCAACATCTAGCATCTCATTTCATTTCGCATCGGGCATTCATCGAAAATCCAAAATCCAAAATTCCAGTCGAGTCGGGGGCTCACCTTCAATGGCGGGAGGGAGGCGGCGGGGTCGCTAGACGCGGGAGGTCGCCGGACGCGGGAGGTCGCCGGGCGCGGGAGGTCGCCGGGCGCGGGAGTGGCCGACGGGCGGGACGACACCGGCGCGGAGGGAGGCGGCGGGGTCGCTAGACGCGGAGGTCGCCGGACGCGGAGGTCGCCGGCGCGGAGGTCGCCGGGCGCGGAGTGGCCGACGGGGCGGGACGACGCCGGCGTGGGAGGCGGCGGGGTCTGACCTGGCGAGGATTAGGGTTCGCGCCTGGCGAGGATTAGGGTTCGCGAGAAGCTAGTGGCGTGGTATATATTGGGGGACATATCAGTGGCGGTTGTTTATTAAAACCGCCACAGATAATCCTTATCAGTGGCGGTTGTTTATTAAAACCGCCACAGATAATCCTTATCACTGGCGGTTGTTTATTAAAACCGCCACAGATAATCCTTATCAGTGGCGGTTTTAATTAACAACCGCCACTGATAAACCTTATCTGTGGCGGTTTTAATTAACAACCGCCACTAATACTATTTTTCAGATTTCCTTCTATTATAAAGATATGAATTAATGTATTAGTGAACCTATCATATATATTAAGTACTAATTATTCATAATTAATTTATCTATGATATATAAATTTATATTCTTATAAATTTGAATCCCTGATTAATATAAATTAATGAGAGTGACTAGGGAACGGTATACCGCTGCAACCAGTATAGCCATGAAACTTATGAATATTATCAGCCATGAAACTAATACCTTTTTTTAGTTTTTATGTTAATTAATTTAAAGCATATTTTTCCATTACTCCACCTAAATTCATTTATAACACTAGATATTAACGTATCTATCATATATTTTAATATAAAGCCATGAATTAATATAAAGCATATTTTTAACAAAAAATGCCATTACTCCACATAAATGCATATTTCGACATTACATTTCCATTACCCCACATAAATACACACATTTTGCCATTACTCCTAGCTAATTATTTTCTTTCACAATTTGGCCTTCTTCATGATCATCACGATGATAGGTGGCTTCCTGAGTGGTTCCTTCCTCGAGCACGATGTCGCCATCTACGAAAGGAGGCAACTCATCAAACTGGGTTGTACTCTTCCTCATCCACGACATTCTCAACTCCGACGATCCTTTGTTTTCCTTGAAGAACTACATGACGCTTCTTATCTCACGGTCGATTACATAGAAGACTGCAGGCAACTTGCTTTGCAAGTACGAATGGTTCGCCTCTATATCCGACTTGCTCGATGTCCACAGAGTGAAGCCATATTTGTCCACCTTGACACCCTTTGGGAGTTGGACCCAACGACAGAAACACCTGGATCTTGAAAATGCAGAGTCGAGCTCCCATATCTCCTCTATAAACCCATAGAAGCCGCTCTTCATCGCTGTATTGTCGTGAGGCATCTATACGGACACCACTATTTTGGTAAGTACTTTTGCTATCCCGAGCTCGTGTAAAATGTATATCCATTTATGTCGTATCCTTGCCATGTCGAGGATTGTACCGATGGCCCTTTTGCCAACCACCTCAACGTAACACTCGCTTTCTTCACCGACATGTGCTCCTTGAACCAATGATTGAACACACGATTGTGCTCTTTTGTTATCCAAACCTCTCGATCGTCCACGATTTTCCCTCTGTAGCTTTTCCTTGTGAATGTCCATAAACGGGATACCTCGATCGATCGCTGCAAGACTGTGAAATGAGCTTGTTCGAACAAAAAATGATCGTAAGAATTTGTGGATTTCTTTCCGATTACTCCTTTGCCGCCTAGCCTCCTCATGGCGTGATACAGGCACTCCTACCGGTTCAACCTCGCCCATGTAATCGACGCAGAACTCAATAACCTCCTCGGTTGCATAACCTTCTACAATGGAACCTTCCTGGCCGCGATCGATTACGTACATATTTCTTTAGAACACCCATGTACCTTTCGAACGGGTACATCTGATGCAGGAATACTGGCCCACAAATATTTATCTCATTCACAAGGTGAACAATGAGATGAACCATGATATCGAAAAATGATGGAGGAAAATACATCTCTAGTCGACACAGTGTTGACTACATCACTGCGATTCATAAAGTCCAACGGGATCGATGACCTTCTGTGAAATCGCGTTAAAGAAGAAACACAACCTCATGATTGCCTCTCGAACCTTGTCAGGCAAAATACCTCTAATTGCAATAGGGAGCATTTGTGTCATCATCACATGACAATCATGAGACTTCATACCAGTTAACTTCAAATCTTTCATCGATACCGGTTTCTTGATGTTTGCGGAGTAACCGGACGGAACTTTCACACTACGCAAGCACTTGCAGAGGTCTGTTTTCTCTTTCTTGGACAGAGTATAGCAAGCTGGGGGAAGGTAAAGTCGGCCTTTCCCGGTGTCTTGAGGATGTAGCTCGGCTCTGATCTTCATATCTTCCAGGTCCCTTCGTGCCTTCAGTCCATCCTTTGTTTTGCTAGGAATATTCAGTAAAAGACCAAGCACGCTGTCACATACATTCTTTTCTACATGCATGACGTCGATACAATGTCGAACTTCTAAGTCCTTCCAATAGGGCAAATCCCAAAATAAGGATCTCTTCTTCCACGTGGTTTTCTCAGTACGGGACCTCGAGGTATCCCCCTTTCCAAGTACAACATTAATATCCTTAACCATATCATATACCTCTTCCCCAGTAAGAGGCCTTGGAGATGAACCGTCCTCCTTTGTACCGTCAAATTGTTTTTTCATATTACGGTACGGATGATTCTTTCGAAGGAAACGACGGTGACGCATATAGACTGTTTTCCTCGAGTTGCTAAGCCACACGCTACTAGTTTCATCCAGGCATTGGGGGCAAGCTTTAGCTCCTTTGATAGTACGGCCGGACAGGTTACCTAGGGCTGGGAAATCATTGATGGTGCAGAACAACATTGCGCGTAGAGTGAAGTACTCCCGCTTGTACTCATCCCATACCTGTACACCTTCATTCCACAGTAGCACAAGATCTTCCACCAATGGTTGTAGGTATACATCAATATCGTTTCCAGGTTGTCTCGGCCCTTGGATAAGCAGCGACATCATAATGTATTTTCGCTTCATACACAGCCAAGGAGGAAGGTTGTAGATACAGAGAGTCACGGGCCAAGTGCTATGAATACTACTCATGTTACCGAAAGGATTCATTCCATCCGTACTCAACCCAAACCTTATATTCCTTGGCTCATTCCGAAGTTCTCCCTAAAGAGCCTATCGATGGTTCTCCACCGGCGTAATCGGCAGGTGCCTCGACTTTCCATCCCTCTTTCGCTCTTCTGAGTGCCATCGCATCAGCTTGGCATGCTTTTTATTTGCAAATAAACGCTTTAGACGAGGTATTACTGGCAAATACCACACCACTTTAGCGGGAGCTCCATTCTTCACTTCTATGCCTTCGTTTTCCTCGCCCTTACGCTTGTATCGCGATGCTTTGCACACCGGACATACATGCGTATGCGCATAGTCTTTGCGATAGAGTATACAGTCGTTTGGACATGCGTGTATTCTTTCTACCTCCAATCCCAAGGGACATACAACCTTCTTGGCAAAATACGTGGTCTTAGGCAACAGGTTGCCCTCTGGAAGCATGTCCGCTAAGAGACGTAGCAACTCCGTGAAACTCTTGTCGGACCAACCATTGCCTGCCTTCAATTTCAGAAGTGAAAGCACGGTGTGCTACTTTGTGTATTCCTCCTTGCAACCCGGGAATAAAGGTTTCTCCAAGTCCTCTATCAAACCCTTGAATTGATTAAACTCTCTCTAACTCTCGTAGTTTCATACGCATCGCGCAACATTTGAGCCAGTTTATTATCGTCATCAGTGATCAACCTATCCTCATCGGATCCATAACTGATGTCAGCTGCCATATTATCGGCTCCGTCGTCGTCGATATTATCACATTGGAGTATGATCTCCTCTTCACTGTGCCTTATCCAACATGTATAGCCAGGTACAAAGACCCTCTGAATCAAGTGCAAGTGGATATGGTCTTTGTCCGAAAACATCTTCTTATTCTTGCAATCAATTCATGAACAATGTATGTACTCTATCTTCTTTTGCAACTGTTCTCCTCATTGCTCAGAAAAGCGAATACGCTGCCGATGTATTCTTTGCAACGGTTCGCATTGTACATCCATCTCAGGTCCATCTACAATTAATTAATGTAACAATTAATAATATGCAATAATCTTAATTACATAAATCATTAATCCATTATTTGTTACTATCCAATAACCTTAATTAAATAAATTTAATATATGCTCTCAATCATAATTTATCATCCAAAAAAGGTAGACAACTTAATCTAATAGAGCAAGGTAGTAAATTCATCATCTCACTAACGGTAAGAAAATTAATGGTAATTAGAAACAAATCTTAAGTACTATGCATAGCCAAAATTAAATTTATCCTCTCAAAGAGGTAGATAATTCATCATCTCAAAATGCAAGGCAACTTCATGATCACATCTATACCATATACATTAAATTTAATGTGTATTAATTTAATATATGTTTGCCATATTTTGTCATCTAAAAAAGGTAGACAACAAATAATCTAATGGAGTAAGGTAATAAATTCATCATCTAGATATAATTAATCTAAAAAATGCTAGGTAAATAAAAAAAATTGAATCTAATTAAGCTTTGCCATTGAAGAAAGGAAAATCTTAAATAAACTAGATCTAGCCATTAAATTGCAACTACATCACCACAAATGAAGAGAGGAGAACAAATTACTCACCTTAGAACAACCCTACGAAGTAAAAACTCAAGTTTCTTTGCAAACAAAATCTCAGATCTGAAATTTTGCTTTTCTTCTCGGGGAGAAAGATGACCATGAGCTCGTGTAGAGTGCGAGTTTACTAGTATATATAGGGGGTTTTATTTGTGGCGGTTCTAAACAAAAACCGCCACAGATAGTGGACTATCAGTGGCGGTTTAGTGTGAAAACCGCCACTGATAGTTGTTGCAGTATTTGTGGCGGTTATAACCACAAACCGCCACTGATATTCCACTATCTGTGGCGGTTCGGAACAAAAACCGTCACTAATGATCCTGGCACGGTTTCCACTCAAGAACCGCCACTGATACTCCTATTAGTGGCGGTTCCAAACAAACCGCCACTAATAGGCCGTCTCCTATTTGCAGTTTTGTAGTAGTGTTCGTATCCTATATGGACTCTTCCTTATCTCTAAGCAGAACCGCTATATATAGGAGGCAGGGGGTCACCCTATTGTACACAAGCATACATAATAATAAAGCAGACCCGTTTCTCCTCATATTGTGTCTCTCGCCCTCTCTCTCTGTTCTCCAGTTTAGATCTATTAGGCAACCCCGGACTATTCGATAGCGAAGTTGTCTAACAAACCCAAGCGGGCAAGCCCACCAATCAAAACTCTAGGAATCACGATCCATTCATCGATCGCTGGTGCGTACGGTCTGAATCTAACCGGACACCCTCCGACACGAGGGCCCCGCTGATGACGCGGGGCTGCCTGGCTTTCCGGTTCCGAGATGGAATGGATTGATACTGGAAAAAAACCGTTGCCGCAAGGAAGAGCTTCGATCCATGGCGCGCCCCTCCAATCATGGAGCGTACGTCTTGGGTCGTGGCGCGTTTCCTGCCAATAATTAACGCGTGATCGATCGTGCTAGGTCGATCCCGCTCGTGAGGTTGGGCTCGGGGTTCATAAATATCGCTTCTGTGATTTTCGATCGATTTTTTATTTTGATTATCGGTAAAATCGAGTTGAAAATTGATAGAAATCATTTGAGTTTGAAATCAAATCTTTTGGAATCGGCGGTCTAACTTTGTCAAAAATTTTCGAAAATCCACTGATTTGAAATTTTTTTTTGAGCTTTTTGTATTTTCAGCACATTAAGAAAAATTGAAAAAAATAAAAAAAATCCCCCCGCGATTTTCGAGCTAGAGGGCAGGGCGTCGTTGCTGCCGACATCCCCCGCGAGGATAGGGATGTGAGCTTCATCCTGAATCATTCGCTTGGCATGTAGCACAAGCATATGCTTGGCTTGGCTGCTTGCCCAGATGAAATTTTAACCTTCTGTCTCTCTCTCTCTCTCTCTCTCTCTCTCTCTCTCTCTCTCTCTCTCTCTCTCTGAATAGATAGCATGCGCTCTGCTATGAATGATTCATTAGCATTACGAGTTACGACTAAGTAAATGGGACCATGGATCACAAATTCGCATCCTTGCGAGGAGATCATGCATGTAGATGTGAAAAACTAACCCATGCATGCATATCAACCGTCAGAGCTGTGCGCGTCTTCACATTTCTATTGATCATGAGTATATGCGCTGGCATTTTCTTATAACTATTCAAATTTTAGTGCCTAGAAGCCAAGACCATACCGTAGTAGAGGAAAACGAACTCTTTTCGTGAGCATTATGCATGCTGATAAGACTTTCTTTCCGGTATTCCTGTGGGCAAGTTGACCAAAGTCCACTAGTCACTCATCATATATGCTGGAGCCAGGGGCCTCTCTTTGTTTCCCGGACGGCCTGATCGACTACGATGCGGGGACCCGATTCAGATCATATTTCCTTTATGATTGTTTCCGTGCATCAGCACCTGGCTCTATAATTTGATTTTGCATCATGCCTCCGTCATTTCGCGTTTACTTGTTGTGATCCACATTAATTATCAATTTCTCGGCCCTCTCAAGATCATCTGTTGACGACTCAAGATGTGTTTTGGGGGGGCTTTGCTTAATCATTAGGCGCAAATCTCACTTTCTCATTTCACATCATCGTCACCGCCGGTGTCCTAATAAGGATAATGTCGTTGCCATGAACGTACGTAGTGCTATACGACAATCATTAGTTGGGAAGTTATGGACAGCATATATAATTAAATCAACATTCTTCTTCTTCTTCTCGATCGGATACTGATTGGTTAGATGCATTCATTTACGTACGTAGCCATACGAAGTACATTCCAAGTGCCCCGAGTCTGCCTCTGAAAGTGGCCTGCATCAGATCTAATATGTTGGTTCAATGAATTCATCTACACCTATGCATTACACCAATGCATGACATCAAGAGTCTATATGCATTTTATATGAGTTCTCAAGGAAATTTGTCAGGACTATAATGAGTTCAGACGGATCAACGTAACTTAGCCCGCTGTGCAAGTAACGTTGACACCGTGCATGCACGCACCATCTGTATGCAAATATGCATGCATCCGCACGAGGAGACAGGTTCATAATTAGTTTCCTTTTAGCCATCTTGATTGGCAAGTCAAGCTCGAAGATAATTCCACCTTCTAGTTAGTTTCCTTCTAGCCATCGCAATTAATTTGTAAGTCAAGTTCAAAGATAATTTCACCTCAATTTATATACACGCGAATGTGTAAGTTTACGAGGACAAGGATTAATTTCCGATCTGTTCTAGTCATGTGCCGAGGGAGGGCCGGAGGGCATGCACGCTCACTTGTACGTGCTCGTGTAACGGTGCGTGTGAGCGTGAGTTTCCCTTGTAATAAAAAAAGAGGGAGACTAGGGAACGCCGGAACGGTAGCTGAAACTTATAGTTTCAGTGTTGGTTTCATGAGTTTTAGTGTTTAGTTTCATCGGTTTCATATTTCATCAGTTTTTAGTGTTAAGTTTCATGAGTTTCAATGTAAAAAATCATAAGTTTCATGAGTTTCAGAGGTATACCGTAGGTTAGTTTTTCTATAAAAAAAAGGTGTGGTTACTTGAACGTTTTGGCAATGGCTCCATCCCCCCATTCATGCTTCGGTTCCAAAAGGTTACACCTACCAGCTGCATGCTTGGCTGCTTGCCTGTTGCCACGTAGTATATATCGACGTACCCACGTAGTAGATGCATGCATGCACATTAATTTTAATCTTTTGAAATCGTACGTGTGATTAATGATGTACAATACCATGCTTGTGGAATGTTTTAGATGCTCATGTTGTACTTAATTAGTATATAGATGTATGCCCCACTCGTTACGTTTTGTGTACGCACTCGATATCTTATATACGACACGTGTGCGTATTACAGAGCATAGCATGCACGCTTTGCCTCTAAAAAAAACTAGATCACCCCATCCGAATTCCATTTGCAGATACGCCATGCTATATATATACTGAGGTGGCACCAATTCTATCGTTCTGCGCGCAAGGATTTGATTTTGCATACAGAAACATTATATTTCCCTTGTTGTTTAACTTGGCTTTTGTATATCCACTGACAATTGATCGGGCGCCGGCCGGATCATGATCACGTTGATTATTGCTGGAGATTGAGAGCTACCTTTCCCATCTTTCTTTTAGGTTCCCTTGAAGTAACTAAAGATCTGCGCTGCTCTGATTCGCATCTATCATCTATCATAATATGTACTTTTAAAACCAGATTGATGATTATATCAAAATATAATAAACATGTATAGGTGTAAAGTGGCTATCAAAATTGGAACGCGCTGATGTTTCGTTGAATACTAGGTAGGGTCGCGCTGCGAAATTTGATTCAAGTTTTTTTTTTCTTGAAAAAAGGTAGGATGATTTAAGCTTTTTTTTGCTCTCTTGTTTTTTTTAAAAAAATACGCTAGGTAGGAACCGTCGACGAATTTGTGTAACAACGAGCCTTTTTGCAAAAAAAAAAAAATGAATAATACATGTTCCCAAAAATATTAGATTTCGAGTTGCCAAAAAAATTATAGAGATAGAGTTGTATACATTTTCTTTTGACGAATTTATTTTTTCGAGTAAAACGGAGAAAGGGCCTTCTTTTGGCGAGTTTAGCACTCTATACGTTCACCGAGTAATAATACATGTTTCGAAAAATATTACCCTATACGTTCACCAGGTAATAATACATGTTTTGAAAAATATTAGAGATCGAGTTGGGGAAAAAAAACTCTAGAGATAGAGCTGTACACATATTTCTTTTGACGAAATCGTTTTTTTCAGAAAAAAAAAACGGAGAAAGGACTTGGACGTAAGGAATGGGGGCCTGTTTGTATTTTTTTGGACCTAAGCGCTAATCCAAAAAATTAGAAAAGGGCTCGTTCGAGATTTATATTTAACGAGAGTTTTTTTTCCATAAAATAACGAAGGAGGGACCTAAACGCTATTCTGAAGAACGCATGGTCTATTTTTGAAAAAAAAAATAGTTTTTACCCTCACAGGTTTGGGGAAAAAGTATAAAAAAATGTTGAGGATTTGTTCTGTAATTTTACAGGGATCTATCTGTAATTTGGAGGAAGCCGAGGGGCTTTTTTTTTGCAAAATACCAGGAAGGTGACGTGGAGGCTCTGATTGTCCTCCAAAACTTTCCCACGTAATAGATGTAATATTAGTATATATACTAGTCGGCGACCCATGTATTCATACGGCTAAGTTCTTACATAAATTTTTTGGGTCCATTAATTTGGATTGTATGTGATAGCATTATAACTTGGCTCTATTAAATAGTCACTAAATCTTTTCCTTTTCTGGATTAACGTGATTTTTTTTACAGTTTATAATTAGTATACGTTATAGATCTTATTACTAATTTTAATATTTTTGGAATTTAGCATCTAAATTCGCATATAAATCAAATCTCTAATCATCCTGTGATTTATTCCTAGTTTAAATATTTTTGGATCGGTGGATTTTTTTTGCAGTTTAGGTTGGACTTTGTATAAAAATCTTTTTTCTATGTTCCTTTATTATATCCTAAATATTTTTAGGGTTTATTTTTGAATTCACATGGAAATCAATTTGCCTTTTTTAAATCCTGGATTTAGTTAATTTGCTTGTACTTGGCAAAGACTTACTCTGTTAAAAAATATAGTGCATATTTTTCTAATGGTCTTGTCCATAGATATATGTTGTATTTCATATTCCAATAAAACATCAGTGTGATCTTCTCTTTATACCCCTAATAAATATTCAGGTTTACATTATATCCTCTATATGTATGCATTAAATATAATGCTTATATATAGACAATAATTAGGGGTAATCTAGTCATTTTCACTATCACTTTGCTCTATGTGCCAAGAGAAAATGCACCCTATAAACTTGAACGGAGTAAGTAACTATTTTCTAATGCTTTGTTATTTATAGATGTTACTTTGGAAGCCATACAAATCAAATGTCTAATCAACATTTAATTTTTATTCTGAATTTGCATACTATTTATTGTACCTAGGGTGGATTTTTTCAGTTTTAGGCTGGAATTCATATGAAAATTTATATTTTTCATGTATTACTATTCTAAATTTTATTTTTAGGGTTTAGTTTGGAATTCATATGAAATCAAATTCATAATTTTACTTTATTTTTATTCTAAATTTTAGTTAATTTGGCTTGTACTTGACATAGATTATTTGTTTTAATTTGCAATTTTTTATTTAAATATTATTCCAAATTTTAGTTATTTATGGATTTTCTTTGGAAATTGTATGGAAGATAAATTGCTAATTTTTTTATTTGTATTCAAATTTCAGTTAATTTAGGTTGTACTTGATATGGACTCTATTTTTTAATCTAAGACGTTATAACATGGGCCCAAAAAATAGACAGTCAGATCTTTCTGGTTAACGTTGGAGCTTCCACAGAGTGCCTAATTCGTATAGGTACAGATAGATATAGCGCTAGACATTAGGGTTTCAAATATCAGCGATTATCGCTGAAAATCACGATTTTCAGGTGTATCGGTGAGATATTGCATGTAAAATCAGTCGATAAACTAGCTAATTTCAAAAAAAATTATGCGACATAAATATCACGATAATCAGTGAAAATCGAGAGAAAATCACTCAAAAAAAATTGGCTCTGAGAAACATTCAATTGGCCGATCAAGATCGGGAGAAAATCAGTGAAAATCGAGAAAATTTGGTATATTTTCTATTTGTTGAATTATTTTCAAAAAATTAGATTTCAAAACTATACGATTTTTTGATGATTTTCGATGAAAATCGTTATCGGGCTAGGGGCAATTTCCTAGTTGATTTCGGCAATGTTCACCCTGCCAGACATATTAACTGGACTTGTAAAACTTATGGCACATCAATTTGGCCAATTTAAATTTCAGTTTTTTGAGTACAAGTTAAAGCTAGCTAAGCTTGCTAACAGAACCTCAAAATTTTAACCCAGTTCTCCACCAAAATTTCTTATAAGCTACATGTTGGAGAACCAACGGTGGATCCGGGATTAGAACCATGTGGATTGTGGGGTAAATTTTAATTGCTAAACTTGGATTAGATCATTAATAAAAACTATGAAGGGATATCCTTTGATTGCTCAAAAACCTATGGGTTTTTATAATTGACATTTCTATGATGTCTAATCCTACCTTAGGATTAACAAGGTTGACATGACAACATTTATTAAAGAAGTTCAATGAATTGAGGGATATATATACCAATAATTACAATATATCAATGTTACAGAAATGAATGCATGCATACATAGATTTGATGAAAACATAAACTTAGTAAAATATTCGGGTCAATATGATCAAATGGGGTGCTTGCCTTGCTTAGTGATTCTTGGGTGGAGTCAGTCTCGACGGTAAAGGTATCCAAAGCGTCGATGTCTACGCGCAGTTCACCGGATAGCAATTGTAAGAAGCAAAAGAATCCAAATATTATGGCAAAAACAGAAAGTTTATGTTTATAGAAAGTTCTAGAAATTGGTGTCGTTCAATTTGGACTTTATTTCCTCAAATAACAAGTATTGTAATTTTGAATGTGTTGAAAATTAACCTACTTGGAAATATCTTTTCAATAGAGCCTAAATTTTAAATATTTTTGCAGAAATGGAAGTTTTATGATTTTATATGAATTTTGAAGTAGGTTTCACCAATTTTGGATTTTATTTGTGACAGTTATAAGTGTATAAATTTGAATGTACTAGGAGTCATTCAAATTTAAATTTAAATTTAAATTTAAATATAGGTCAAATTTTAATTATTTTTGCATAAACACCAAGTTCACGATTTTAGGAAAATTTAGAAACTGATTTGACTAAATTTGGAGTTAATTTGCAAAATTTATAAGCAGTTGAATCTTGTATGTTCAGGAAATTACTTAAAATAGCAAAATATGTTTTGTAACTAAGAGTATGTATTTTTCATTTTCTCATAATTTTGATTAATTCTAGTCATTGACAATGGGGACCCCACGTGTTATTGACCCATCTTTTATACCAATTCGATTTTTTATTTAAATCCTTTTAATTTAAGTTTTAAAAGGATATGCTGACATATGGGGCCATCTTTTATACCAATTCGATTTTTTATTTAAATCCTTTTAATTTAAGTTTTAAAAGGATATGCTGACATATGGGGCCCTGCTATCAGTGTCTGTGGCTAAGGGAAAGGGGAGAGACTGACAGCATGGTCCCACCGGATCGCCTCCTCTGGATGCCTTGCTGGGTTGGATAGCTTGCGGAGTTGGGCCTCCTCGATCGTCAGGCGCAGTGGAGAGTAGTCCTTGTGCCACAAGTGGCAACGTGTCGATCAGTGTGCTGGAACCTTCCACCTAAGCTAAGCTAGATAGCCTAGACGAGCCGGGCGCCTAGGGGATAGCGACGGAACGGCCACTGCCTGCCAATTAAGTAGAGCTGGCTAGGGCAGTGCAGCACTACTCCGGTCCCCTCGACGTTCTGTATACCATGACGCGACATGGATCGAGTTGTCTACAGCGGCTACTTCTTTGGCTATCGAGCTTGGCCCGGCCTCTCCCCGATCCTCTATAAAAAGGACTGGATCGATCGAACTCCAACCACTGAAGATACATAGCTCCCTGCTTGTTCTAGGTCTCTGTAACTCCTGTGGTTATATAAGCCTAGCTGCGGCTTAATTTATTACGAGTAGCTAGCTGCCTGTCTAGGGTGTAGTAGGTAGCAGCTAGCTAGGAGCTGTGTTTGTTGCTTCTGATCTGATCAGGTGGTTGCGTAGATCGGCCGGCCGGGAGGGATCGATGGCCTTGAGGGAGATAGAGTCCACATTGCCGCCTGGGTTCAGGTTCTACCCGAGCGACGAGGAGCTGGTCTGCCACTACCTATACAAGAAGGTCACCAACGAGCGCACCACGCAGGGGACACTGGTCGAAGTCGACCTCCACGCGCGCGAACCATGGGAGCTTCCCGGTGAGTCCATGTGTGTGTGTGTGTGTATCCTGCTGTTGTTCATCGATCTCTGGATCATTTGCTTCTTCTCGAGATGTCCAGGCGATTGTTTTACCCTTAGTATGCTTCAGGATTAGATCGATGTTGTTGATCAAGGGGAAGAGTTTTTACTTCTGAGTAGCTACTAACCTAAGTGTGGATCGAGGTGCTTATGCAAAAGAATCGAAAAACAAGCGATATATATGAACTTTCTTCATGATCCCTGGATAGCAACCTAGCATGACCTTCCCTTGAAGATATCCGACAATTAATTATCGCTGCCCCGTGTGGTGGTAGGCCGCAGCAGTCATGCATGATGATGAATAAGAAATAGAATTCCACCTGCATGATCGAAGAATTTTGAAAGGTGAGTCCATGCTTTTCTTTTTAGAAGTTACACAAATATTAAAGTATAAATAAAAGAAAGATGGTGATTACTTACTTTTTCACTTGTTTTAAGATTTATGCAACTTGTATTAGGAGGAAAAGAATAAAAACACTTATCAATAATTTTTGTATCGAGATTTGTTGAATTTGCTAGCTAAAAGATTCGGTTTCTCCTCTGGGTAATGTCCCCATCCTCCTTAATTAAGCATGGAATAATCCACCATAATCTCTTACAATAATGCATTAACTGATCCGAACGCAAAGTGTTGAACTCCTCGTGACCATCTTGATGACGTCTTCATCCCTGTCCATTTCTTAGCAACGTCACAATTTTCAGTTCCTTCAGAAAGTAGTTTCACTTTCCGGTAATCAACTTAAACTTAATTTGCTGTGTCCGTTCATATATCCTGCGCAAACAGCATGCATCTTCGTACCACAAGGTCTGTTAATATCTCGAGGAATAAACATGTAGTATATGTTTACTAACACATTTATAAATCGCTATGCTTGGGCACAGACGTGGCAAAGCTCACAGCCAGCGAGTGGTACTTCTTCAGCATCAGGGACCGCAAGTACGCCACGGGGTCGCGCAAGAACCGCGCCACCAAGACCGGCTACTGGAAGGCCACCGGGAAGGACCGCGAGGTGCGCAGCCAGACCACGCGTGCCGTCGTCGGCATGAGGAAGACGCTGGTGCTCTACCAGGGGCGCGCTCCCAACGGCGTCAAGTCAGGCTGGGTCATGCACGAGTTCCGCCTCGACTCGCGGCATTCGCCACCAAATAAGGTACTCCATCAGTGCTTGTTCTAGCCGCCAAGACATCGATCGTAAGTAGAATCGGTCCCTTTGTTTTTGCTTGCTTATTTGGATACATGCACTGCACGGCACTTCTGCAGGAGGACTGGGTGCTCTGCCGGGTGTTCCAGAAACGGAAAGGAGACGGCGAGCAAGACAACAACGGCTCCTCCTCCCCGACCTTCGCCGGCTCGTCGCAGGCAGTGCAGGACCAGCCCATGGCAGACGCGTACAACGACCAGACAGGCTCGCCCACCGGCCTCGCGCCGCGGCAGCTGGGGGAGATCGGCGGCTCAAACCCATTTCTGAACGCGGCAACGTGGCAGCAATACAGCTCGGTCCTTGATCACATCCCGCGGGAAGTGAGCAGCTCGCCGATGATGGGGTTAGGGCCCAGAGGAGCCGGAGATGAGTATGGCTTCTTCTTCGACCCCGGCTTCGAGGAGATGGCGAACCTTAGGGAGTTAGGGGCATGAGGTTCCCGCAAGGGTGGAGTTGATGCCGAATTGCCGATCGGTCGTTATTGAATTAATCTCATTGGCGTTGCTTCGTCCAAAAAAAGTTTCATTGCCACTGTAGGTACGTAGTGTGAGGTTTACATTGGAATGGTTCGATCACTTGAATGATGCATGCCAGTGTGAAATCAAAATGTATCGCATTCGCTCTAGCTACTCGATCGTATGTAAATTTATACAACTCAATTCAGTTTGAGCTCATAGAATACATCTATGTGCAAGAAAGTGGATTGCTAAAATTGATACTTTTCGCTGTGTGACTACGGCCTGTTTTACTTCTATGCTGCTATGCTTGATGCCGTGTGTAAGATTACCTTTTTTTAGTAGATTACACTTTGCATCAGTTAAAGTGCATGTAGTTCCACTTTACGCTAGGTTTTATATACTTTCACTTTGCACCTGGTTGGTTGGGCGAAATTCTTCATTTTGCAGTAGGTTCTTGCACTCGCCGTTAGTTCTAAGAGAAATTTTACAGAGCATATAACCAGTAAGTAGAAATCAGATCTAACTATATTAATTTATTAAAAGTATTTCTACTACTCTATTACTAGAGAAAGAATAAATAAATACTAACTAATTTGATCCATTGAAAATTTAGTGCACGTTAAAGAGCTCTCACCGCTGTCAGATATAGAGTGTTGGAACTAATTTTGGTAACCGAGATAGAGTCCAGGTAGTATACGGTTCAAAGTTGGAGTCGAGTCAATTGCCGTGTCCGAGTTTAGAGTTCAAGGAGCATGTGTCCGAGTAGAGCATGTGTCCGAGTAGAGTTTCTAGTCTATGCTTTATAAGCTGTGTCATGCAAGAGTTTTTGTATAGAGCAACAAGCGCAGAACTTGTATGGGAGAACAAGAGAAGCAATAAAGAGAAGTTTTCTCAGACTCAACGTTGAAGTGTTTTGCTTCAGAAGTCTTGGTTATCAAGTCTCTCTGATATGTTTTGACGAGAGATTCAGTTTTGCCGGAAAGGAAACAGAGCACAGGAGAGTCTGTTCCAACATTTGGTATCGAGCCTTAAGGTTGGTGATGGCGGGGGGAGGGCAAGGTCGGATTATCTCCATCGTCGTCGAGCGTGTTGCTAGTGGCCTAGAGGCGGCCAGCAGCAATAATTCGTAATACCAGTGACAGCGAGCAGGTGGCTCGCGATGAGGCCAATAGTGCGAGGGCGAGAAGGAGAGAGCGTCACGCTCAATATCCATTGTTGACTAGTAGCAACTATGCTTTGCATGGTCAATGAAGATGCAAGTGTATATGGATGCCCAAGGAGTGTGGGATGCCGTTGAAGATGACAACGTCGGCAGCGCCGGATAGGAAGGCACTCGCGGCCATCTATCATGGTGTGAGTGAGGAGACTCTTCTTGCTCTCAGCGGCAAGAGAACGACCAAGGAGGCATGGGCGACTCTCAAGTCTATGTGCGTTGGAGTTGAGCGTGTGACAGGGCCAAGCTCCAAACCGCCAAGAAAGAATTTGATAACCTTCATATGCGTGAAGGAGTCAATTGATGCATTCGCCATAAGGGTCACCCTTGCTCTCGACAAGATGCTGACGTTAGGAGAGAGGGTTGAAGACTTCTGTTGTGGTGGATAAGGTACTTGGGTTTTGGCCTTAAAGTTTTGCCGATAAATCTGCACCTTGGAGAATCTTGACGATTTGGATGTGATGTCGATCAGAAGAGATGTTTGGCGGTGAAGGCGTTAGAGGCGACACGTGGTTAGAGAGGTGGGCGAGCACTTGTTGCTCGCTCGAGGCCCAATGGGAGTCTAGGGCCAAGAACAAGGAAGGTGGCTCCAACTATGGCAAGAAGAAGAACATCTTTGACAAAGCGAAGGTCGCTGCTACAAGCTGTCAGAGTACGGACACTTTGCTAGGAGTGTGATGAAGCTGAAAGCGGTGAAGGCTGAGGCATTACTTGCTTTCTGACAAATCTGAATACTTGAGATAGTATTGATTTGAAGCTCGGCGGGAGGAGTGCTCAAGTAAAGTTTTGTGTCTTATTGAGTCAGCATATACATGCCACGCGTAGGAAGAGTCCGTGCATGATGCATGTGTAGTGGATGAGCGTTCTTGTAGGTGTGTCAAGTTGTCTCTTGCGGGGAAAGTTCGATCATGGTCTGCGTCACCGTCAAGTTGTGACAGCGGTGAAAAAGACAATTGGAGCTGCGTCAAGGTCATGATTGCCGGCGAGGTGCGTCACCGAGTGGTATGGCTAGCAAGAAGAAAAGGGAACTCCTTGAAGAAGCGTTCAGCGTTGTGTGTCGAATAAAGTTAGGCAAATCGTAGTTGTGACCGATTGCCGCAACAAGATAGAAATTAGGGGTTACAAAATTAGAGGGGTGATTGTTGGAACTAATTTTGGTAACCGAGATAGAGTCCAGGTAGTATACGGTTCAAAGTTGGAGTCGAGTCAATTGCCGTGTCCGAGTTTAGAGTTCAAGGAGCATGTGTCCGAGTAGAGCATGTGTCCGAGTAGAGTTTCTAGTCTATGCTTTATAAGCTGTGTCATGCAAGAGTTTTTGTATAGAGCAACAAGCGCAGAACTTGTATGGGAGAACAAGAGAAGCAATAAAGAGAAGTTTTCTCAGACTCAACGTTGAAGTGTTTTGCTTCAGAAGTCTTGGTTATCAAGTCTCTCTGATATGTTTTGACGAGAGATTCAGTTTTGCCGGAAAGGAAACAGAGCCTGGGAGAGTCCTGTTCCAACATAGAGGATGTTGTGGTAGTCCCTTCCGTCGCTAGCCATCGTGGTCAAGCTCCCCCGACAACATTCTCCGCGTTGGTGAGCTAGCTCCTCACCTCCCGCTCTCTACTTTCCCTATAATTCCTCCACCCAAGTCCCCAGTGCCACCCTTCTTCTCTAGCTCCGGCGCCCGTGCACCATTCTTCACTACCACTACAACTTAGTCTGATTACCGATGCTGCTAGCTTTCTCCCCTCCCCCTTGCGTTGTTCCTGGCCTCAATTGTGTAAGAGTTAATTGGTTTCTTAATTGCACTTGCATGTCGGCAGCTCTCCAAAGTTTGAGAAATCTCCAGAGCACCAGTCGGCAGTAAGGATTTGCATGCCAAGCTGTAAATTAGTCTGTGAGATATCAATACCAGGAAGTAAAATTCTAGTTAACTACCTTGTTGCACAGGTTAGAGCTTACTGGAGAAAGCTGGTCATCAGTTTATTTAGCATTTAAAACTAGCACATCAGCCTAAAGTCAGTTGAGTTAATGTCCGTTTGTAAATTCTTTGGCTGCACCATCCTTTCTTGTAGAAAGTCAAGTGTACATGTACAATCATCAAGCAATAGAACACAAGCGCTTAGAGCTTCAAAAGGCTGCATGTTGATTAGTGCTGCTACCTCTTCTGTTTCTTGCTCCTTTTGTGTATCCAATTCCCAACAAATTGAAGGTTTCCTCTGTCGTAGCCTTGTCGACACAATGGGCTTCCTCCTCCAGTCCTCCTACGTCAGCCATCATCGATGGCTCAGCACTGTGCACCGATCGATCCGCCGCTATCTCTACCACCGTTGAACTCATGGTATCCCCCACAAGTCGTTCTTTCCTTCACCGCCCCCTCACCGACGCTCCTCCATCGCCGGCGACGTCGACAGAGAAGCAATGGCCACCCCTTCCACTGACACATTTTTTTTTAGATAATGGAAGAATAAAATAAATTTTCGGCCTCTAGATGCACACAGCCCTTCCAATGTCACATGGAATCCTTTGTCAGAATTCCGTTAGAAGCAACTGTGAATAACGGAACCTGGGGTTTTCCGCCACAACTTTTGCTTAAGCCTGATGCAAAGTGAAAGTTTGAGATAAGCCTAGTGCAAATTGAAACAAGAAGAAATAAACCTGGTGCAAAATGCAATTAACTCTTTTGTTTTTAATTTGCACAGTCCCATGAGATTAAATGGTATGCAGTGCACTCCGAAGTAGTACATGCATGATTTATAGTCCAGAATAAGATGGAATATTTTGTATCTTAGCTTTCTTTCCGGCAGTTAGTGCCATCCAATCCAAGTATATGTCAGGCGAGAAGTTGGTCCGCGTCATGTGAGCGTGTTGCGTCCAACTTCGAGTTAAGCTCCAAAGGAAGCTTGAATTTTCCGAAGACAAACATGGCTGTCGAGTGAGAATCGATTTGATGGCTAGCTAGTAGCTACTGCCATGGATCTCTGCCTCTTCAGGCCGAACTGCCAGGCTATCATGCATTGGAATCTTGAAAAGCTGGTGTGTGCATGTACGAATCGTTTATTCTTTTCGATCTAATGAATCAGATTAATTAGAGTTTACTTATACTACACATGATAGTAGAGTAGTAGAAACACCCTTAACAAATCAACGGCTAGATGTGATTTCTACTATATATTTTATACTACAAGTATAATATATATATATACACGCAAGAAAAAGAAAATCATGTGTATAATAATCCGGACAAGTTGGCACCTACATGGTGTAAGCCTTGTATAGGAGGCTTTACGGATTGACGTCCTATAACCTCCATACGTTTTTTCGGATCGTCTTTGTGCGTCAAGGTACAAGGATGAGAGCTTCCTTGCCAATAAACCGTCCTACATCAAGTATGTTAATTTAGATGTATGTCGTTACAAGAGAATAATCAAGTCTACTTTACATTAATTGTGCGGAAGCACTATATACTAATACTACACACAAATTTATATTAGACACCTCATCACAAACGGTTTTGAAAAACCGGCTGTGATGAGAAACATCACTAATGGTTCTATAGTTCAATCGTCAGTGATGAATACAGTAACACACACGGTTTTAGTTTTGTCGGCGTTTCGGGCACCGGCTAGTGAATTTGTATAGGTAGAAGGGGGGGTGCACGCTCCCTCTCCTCGAACGGCTTACTCAGGTGAGCACAAGATGTATACTGGTTCGGGCTGAACGTCCCTACTCCAGTTCGTATGAGATGGATCGTATTGGTTCTTGATTGTTCGTCCCCTTTACATGCTCGCCCCTCCCCCCTTTATATAGGCGAGGAGGAAGGTTACACTGTTGGTTAGAAAAAAGAGGAAAAGACTGTGCCCTCGGTCGTCCGAAAGTGGCGGGCTGATGGGATCGGCCGACTCCTCGCCTCTTCTGGTCGCCTTGATTCTTTGCGTCGCTCGTAGTAAATGCGAGGGTCGGGAACTTGTGCCGCTACGTCATCGTCATTATGGCTGGCATTTAATACGCTCGATACGCAATAAATGCCGTCGCTTCTCTGGGATATCGGAGACCTGGTCGTGATTTCGGACCTTCCCCGACGGTCGTGACTTCGGGCCCCGACCGGCCTGGGTCGGCCCGTGCGTCTTTCTGGGCCGCTGGGGGTACCCATGGTATGGGTTAGGGCTGGAAAAAAAGCTCGTGGCTCGTGGCTCGGCTCGGGCTCGCCCGAGCCTGGCTCGGCTCGCACAGGCTCGTGGCTCGGCTCGGGCTCGAGCCGAGCCTACTTTTCAGGCTCGCAAAAACACCGAGCCGGCTCGGCTCGGCTCGCGAGCCAAATTGGCTCGGTGGCCCAGCCCATGCAGTGAATTTAGTATGATTAATGACTTATATTTTTAGGAAAAAGATGATGTTGAGACAATTCCATGTCCTACAAGTGTGATATAGAGCAACTAAGCAAATACTATTATTTAGTAGTAACTAGTAAGTTAATATTATTCACTACAAATATATGAATTATTGTATAAATACTTAATTTTCTGAGAAAATGTTACGCTCATGCGAGTTAACGAGTCGGCCATGAGCCGAGCCCGAGCCGAGCCGAGCCGGTTTTTTGGGCTCGCCTCAGGGCCGAGCCGAGCCTGGCTCGGCTCGCCACTAGACCGAGCCGCACCGAGCCGAGCCGAGCCGGGCTCGGCTCGGCTCGTTTCCACCCCTAGTATGGGTACTCGTCAAGTTTAAAACCATATGTGATAGCTACAGTATTCATCACAGACTGTTTTATAATAAAATCGTCTATGATATTGTTATATATCACTGATGTTTTATGAATAGAACTATATGTGGTATATTCTAGCAATATATAATACAGAGCCCCGAACCACTTAATTTTTTTAGGATTTTGGGATCTATCTTGAGACTGGCTGTGGCTGTGAGGCGATATTGTGGAAGAAGACAATTTATTTTGAAGAGTGATTGTAGATTCATTTGACTTTGGTGATCTAAGGTTAGTAATAGGTTCTAATTGTATTATATTCAATATCTAGCTTGGTTAGGAGAGAATTTAAAGATTGTTTAGATCTAACTTGTAGATCCATGTGTTGTTGGTGATCTAAGGTTAGTAATGGATTCTAATTGCATTATATTCAAGATCTAGCTTGGTAAAGAAAGAATTTGAAGATTTTTAGTTTAGATCTTACTTTTAGATCCATGTGTTCTTGGTGATCTAAGGTTAGTAATGGTCTAATTGCATTATATTCAAGATCTAGCTTAGTAAGGAAAGAGTTCTAAGATTGGTAAGAAAATATAAAATCTAAGGTACACACTCGTATTCTTGCTTATTATCTTATTGCATACTTTAGATTCATGTTAAAGTATGAATTCCTCCATTGTATTAACTTCAAAATGTGCATTATGTCTCAAGTTCTATATATTACATGGATGCACACATTGACGAGTACCCATACCATGGGTACCCCCATCAGCCCGGAAGCACGAACGGGCTGACCTATCACGACGGAAGTCCGGCACCACCGAAAGGTACTTGGGCCGCAAAGAACGAGTCCCGAGCACAGGCGGCCGACCGACGGTCGGCGGACTCTGGTTCCAAGCGGTCGGCACACGCCGGCCGCCTAGTATCGAAGCTCAAGCTCCGCCCACGCACAAGTCAGCAGGGCCCACGCCGGTCGGTGCCTTGTGCGCAGCTGGCTCCCTCGACATCCGTACAGGTAGGCGGCTCCTTCCCAAGGTTGTCGAAGAGCCACCGAAGAAGTCAAACCCCGCCCCGCCGCTGGCACACCGCAGGAGTACGCCCACTCCCGAGGCCTAAGCAAAGTCAAGCGCCATTAAAGTCACCAAGGCCGACAAGAGCACCACGCAACACGCCACCCTCGACAAGATACGCAAGATCAGACGCCAGAGCCACCAACCCTACCTCGGGACAGTGGGGGTTGGCCAGGACAAGATGTAAACCAGACCTCAAGACATGCAGACCCCTCTCCTCGTAGTCTTCACAACTCCGTGTAACCGCCTCCTCCGTCTATATAAGGAGAGGCAGGCCCGAGAGGGAGGGGCGCGAGAAAAGGGAAAGCTTGATCTCGAGGTAGCCTCGACTCCTAGCGAAAACCTCAAGGGGATCGGACACCGGCCGCCCGCCTCGCTGTCGCCCCTGTCTGTCTCCAAAGATCAATACATTCACACCGCACGAATCGAGTAGGGACATTCGGCCCGAACCAAGATACATCTTCCGACTCCACGAGTCGACCATTCGGGAGAGGGAGCGCGCGACCCCATCCGACCATAAATCGTATTGCCGGTGCACGAAACACCGGCGGTTAGCGCGCTGTAGGGGCTCTCGGCGTCTTCACCGACATCTTCATCTTCGATTCCCATTCTCCTCCTCGATGGCTTCCTCCCACTACGCTTCGCCGGTATCGAGGGGCCGATCCGCCGGCGCCCTCGATTTCATCGTCACCACGGCGGGGAGCTTGTCCTCGCCCTCGCTGCTGTCCGACCGGACGCCCGCAAGCCTGGATGCGATCGCCGACGCCTCAAGAACCTCGGCCTCGAGGCCCTCGCAAGCAGCCGCGGGCGGGCCCGACGTGCACCGGGCGTTGCTCGGCAACACCGCGATACGTGGCACAAGGCGAGCGGCGAACCACCCTCCACGAGCTCACAACTTCGTGGCCATGGCTTGCCACGCCAAGCTTCCCTCCACGACCTGGCCGACGGATTCCTCTAGCCACGGCTCTAGCTCCGACAAGGAGTGTGCCCCTCGAAGGGCCTACGCCGCGAGTGCAATATGACGGTGCGGCGAGCCATCCTCCACTTCGCTACCATCGGGACCCTCCTCCCAAGCGATTAAGCGGCGGAGGAATCCGGCGGAAGACGACGACAAGACTTATAACGGCTGACCTCCGGCCGACGAGGAGCTAGAAGCCCAAAGGCCGAGCTCGATAAGCCGCAGTCGAATCGAGCGCCGTCGACCTAGCCCACCACCGGCCCTCGTGGCGCCACAAGCGCGTCAGTGCATCAAGAATTGGTGAGGAAGCGAACGGCCTTCCGTTCTTCCCTCACGCCAACCAGAACATTGCCGCTGCGGCAATGCTGCTCCGAGGGCTGCCTGAGCCAACGGAGCCTGAAGCCACCTACCGAACCTTCGGATCGGTAGAGCGTCTTGTCGTTCAAAGACGCCCAAGGTTCTAGTTCCGTGAGCGAACGGCGCCACCTCGGGCCGCTGGGCCACTCCCCTCAGGGGCGGAGCTCACCAAGACGGCCCGCCCCACGAACTCCCCCAGGCATCATACACCCCGGTGCGCCATCGCCTGGGGGACAAGTATGATCTCCGCACCACCCTCGAGGCGCGAAGGAGAGCTACCGACGCGGCAGCACCCTCGCAGATCGCCGATAGCGGGCGACGCGACCATCCCGACCCAGGATTCGACGGTCCTGGGCCGCGTGCGTTCACCCGCCGTATCCGCAACGCCGACTTCCCGGTCAGATTCCGGGCCCCGACCAACATAGCCAAGTACACGGGGGCTACCAACCCGATGTCCGGTTAGAGGACTACCGGCCGCCCGCCGAGCCGGGGAGCGACAGACGACTCCTTCGTTATCCAAGACCTCCCCATCTATCTTGCGGACTCGGCTCGAGCATGGCTCGAGTACTGCTCACAGATACCATCGGCACCGGGCCGACTGACGAACCTTTCGTCGGAAATTTCCAGTGGCACATACAAACGCTCGCAACTCCTGGGACTGAAAAGCTGCAAGCGGCGGCCAGGGGAGACCCTCCGGGACTACATCCGCCGCTTCTCCAAAGAAGGCAATGAGCTCCCGACATCCGCGACGCCGACGTCGTCGGGGCGTTCATCTACGGCACCACCTGCGAGGCTCTGGTCCACAAGTTGGGCTGTGCGAAGACCCGGACCACCAAGGAGCTCCTTGACATCGCCACCAACCACGCCTCCGGCGAGGAGGCCGTGGGGCCATCTTCGAAAGGAAGACGGCCCACAAGGCAACCGACCTCGGGGCAGCGCCCCCTCAGCCGCCGGACAAAAGAAAGCGGAAGGGGAAGCAGGTCGCGAAGGCCGAATGGTCGCCGCTGCCGACCGACCTGCCAAGCAGCAGGCTCGGCAGACGCCCGACCGATTCGAGAAGCTGATGGATAGTCCGTGCCCGAACCACGACTATCCCGTCAAGCACAAGTATCGGGACTGCGAAGTCCTGGCTTTTCTCTCCGAAACCCCACGACGTCGCGGGGTAAGGAAAAGCGCGACCCGGCGCCCGACGGGACAAAAGCGATGAGCGGCCGACGAAGTTCCCGCAACTCGACTACCGTCTCATGATCTTCTGAGGGGCGGAGTGCTACGCCGACAAGCGGCAGTGAAGCTTCGCCCACCGAGAGGTCCACACGGCTACTCCCGCCGTGCCCACCTACTGAGGTGGTCGGAGTGCCCGATCGCCTTCGACCGACCGACCACCCGACCACATCCCGCACCCGGACGCTTATCCGCCGTCGCCGACCCCATCGTGGGACGGCGCTGACCAAGGTACTCATGGATCGGCGGCGTTAGCCTCAACATCATGTATATTGAGACCTTGGATGCCCTGGGGTCCTCGCTCCGCCCTCCGGCCGAGCAAGGCGCCCTTCCATGGCGTCGTGCCAGGCCAACAGCCCACCCCTCGGGCAAGTCGGCCTGCCGTCACCTTTGGGAGCCGGACAACTTCCGCACCGAAAACCTCACTTTCGAGGTTGTGGACTTCCGGCTCCTACCACGCCATTTTGGGACGACCATGCTACGCGAAGTTCATGGCGGTCCCCAATTACACCTACCTCAAGCTGAAGATGCCAGGGCCGCAAGGAGTCATCATCGTGGCCACATCTTTCCGGCTTCGCCTACAGCTAAGCGAAGCGATTGCGAAGTGGCCTCGGCCGGTCCTCGCTTCTGCCGAGCTCTCCCAGCTCCTGGATAAGGCCCCCGGATCCACTTCGACTCCAGCAAGTCGGGACTAGCTCTTTCAAGTCCGCGGAGGACACGAAGGAGGTCGCTGTTGATCCCGAGGATCCCGCCAAGACCGTGCGGATCGGGCCGCCCTCACCACCAAATAGGAAAGGCGCGCTCGTCGACTTCCTCCAAGCAAACCGAGATGTCTTCGCTTGGAGACCCTCGGACATGCCAGAGTCCCGAAGGAGGTCGCCGAGCACTCCTCGAACATTCGACCGATCGGCACCGATCGCCCGCCGCGCTGCTTCGACGAAGAGAAGCGACGGGCCATTGGGAAGAGATCGCCAAACTTTTGGCCGGTTTTGTAAGGGAGGTGCGTCACCCCGAGTGGCTCGCCAATCCCGCCCTTGTAAAGAAAAAGTCGGGCAATGGAGAATGTGCGTTGACTACACGAGACTCAACAAGGACTGACCGAAAGATCAAATCCCATTGCCACGCATCGACCAGTCGTGGACTCCACCGCCGGTGTGAGTCCCTTTCCTTTTGGATGCCTACTCGGGCTATCACCGATTGTGATGAAGGAGTCCGATCAGCTCGCGACCTCCTTCATCACCCCGTATGGCTCATCTTGTTACGTCCACGATGCCTTTGGTCTAAAAAACGCAGGCGCCACGTACCAGCGATGTATGCAGGCGTGTTTTTCGGACCAAATTGGCCGTAACATCGAAGCCTACGTCGACGACATCGTTGTCAAGACCAGGAGGGCCGATGACCTCATCACCGACCTGGAGGAGACTTTTACGAACCTCCGACGATTTCGCATAAAGCTCAACCCCGAGAAGTGCGTCTTCGGGGTCCCCAAGGGCAAGTTGCTGGGATTCATCGTCTCCGAGCGCGGCATCGAAGCCAACCGAGATAAGATCTCCGCTATCGCAAGGATGGGGCCAATCAACGATCTGAAGGGAGTTCAAAGGCTGATGGGATGTCTCGCGGCACTAAGTCGCTTTGTATCCCGCCTCGGCGAACGAGGGATGCCACTCTACAAGCTGATGAAGAAGTCCGACCGCTTTTCCTGGACCAACGAAGCTCAGGAAGCCTTTAGTCGACTAAAAGCCTTTCTGACCTCACCTCCGGTCTGGTCGCCCCGGCCGCAGGAGCCTTTGCTCCTCTACATCGCCGCCGCCACGACTCAGGTCGTCAGCGCGGCACTTGTTGTGGAACGAGCGGAGGAAGGCCGCGTTCTCAAGGTGCAAAGGCCGGTCTACTTCGTCAGCGAGGTGCTCTCCGATACAAAGGTCCGATATCCCCAGATACAGAAGTTGCTATACTCGGTGCTCATCGCCAAGAGGAAGCTTGCCCATTACTTCGATCGGCACCCCATCTCCGTGGTAACCTCCTCGCCGCTCGGAGAAGTCGTCCACAACCGCGACGCTACTGGGAAGAATCGCCAAATGGGCTCTCGAGCTCAACGGCCTCGACATATCGTGACGTCCCCAGGGCGGCGATCAAGTCCCAGTCTTGGCGGACTTTGTCGCCGAAAGTGGACCGAGGCGCAAGTCCTGCGGCGGCCGAAGACCCGAGTCTTGGACGATGTACTTCGATGGGTCTTACACCAAGAACGGCCGGGCGCGGGGTCGTCATCATCTCCCCACTCGGCAACAAACTCCAGACGCCATACGACTACTCTTCGACGCCACCAACAATGTCGCCGAGCACGAAGCCCTCGTCAACGGCTGCGAATCGCCGCCCGACACGGCGCACGACGTCTCAACGTTCGCGGCGACTCCAAGCTGGTCGCCGATCAAGTGATGAAAGCCACCGAGCCCCGCGACGCCGGATGGCCGCCATCGCTGCTGGAGGTCCGCAAGCTTGAGGAAAAGTTCAAGGGTTTCGAGCTCCATCATAGCTACCGACGCTATAACGGTGAAGCCGACTCCCTCGCCAACCTCGCCTCCGGGAAGGGGCCGGTTCCCCCAGGAATCTTCGTCTCGACCTCGGCTGACCCATCAATCCGGTTGGATCCGAATCTTTGAGGGCGCCGCCGACCCCCCAAAGGCGGGTGGCCCCACTGATCTTCGGTCAGATGCCCCCCCGCCGGGGTCGGACTTGGGCGTCCTGAGCATCGAAACCGACTGGAGGCGACCGTTTGTCGATCGATTGACAAACGGGTCGCTCCCCGCCGATACCACCGAGGCTCGGCGCCTCGCTCGGCGGGCTAAGTCATTCGTCCTGATCGAGGGCGCCCTCTACAAGAGGAGCCCGTCCGGAATCCTTCGGCGCGCCCGATCGACCAAGGGAAGCACCTTCTGCGGAGACATCCATGACGGGTGTGCGGGCACCATGACGCGCCATGATCCCTGGTAGGAAAGGCCTTCCGACAAGGTTTCTCTTGGCCGACCGCCGTGAGCGGATGCGACCCAGATTGTCCGCACTGCGAAGGATGCCAATTCTTCGCCCAGGCGCATCTTCTGCGCAAGCCCTGCAGACGATCCCCATCACATGGCCCTTCGCGGTTTGGGGACTCGACACAGTCGGACCCTTCGAAAAGCGCGGGGCTTCACTCACTTGCTTGTCGCCGTAGACAAGTTCACAAAGTGGATTGAAGCAAAGCCATTGCAAAAGATCACATCAGCGCAGGCGGCAAGTTTCTTCCGCGACATTGTCTACCGGTTTGGGGTGCCCAACTCCATCATCACCGACAACGGGACGCAGTTCACGGGAAGGGAATTCCTCGAGTTCTGCGACAACTTCAACATCCGAGTCGACTGGGCGGCAGTAGCACACCCCCGAGCCAACGGACAGGCCGAGCGAGCCAACGGCATGATCCTCCAAGGACTCAAGCCGCGAATCTTCAGCCGACTGAAGAAATTCGCGGGACGATGGGCTGCCGAGCTACGCCGTGCTTTGGAGTCTGCGAACCACGCCAACCCGGCCGACCGGGTTCACTCCTTTTTCTTGGTGTTCGGGCGGAAGCTGTCCTCCCGACCGACCTTGAATACGGCGCACCAAGGGTGCGTAACTACAACAACGCACGGCAATCGAGGAACAACAAGATAACCTCGACCAACTCGACGGCTCGAGACGCCGCTGATCCTACGGCCGGCAAAGTATCGAAAGCGCCGCTGTCGCTACCACAGCCGACGGGTCGCGGCGCTCGTTAATCGGCGACTTAGTGCTACGCCAAGTCCAGTCCGCGAAGGATGTGCACAAGCTCTCCCCACCTTGGGAGGGCCCTTTCACCATCGCGGAAGTCCTCCGACCCGGCACTTTCCACCTCAAAGACACCGAAGGGAATCTCGTGACAAACGCCTGGAACATAGAGAAGCTGAGAAGGTTCTATCCATAGTCGGCCTCTCTCCTCTCTTTGTACCATACGAAAAAACACTCGAGCAAAGAAAGCTGCAGCAGTCGGACGACCGACCAAGTGGTTTTTTCTCTCTCGAACCTCTCTCGTTTTGCTGATCATGAGCACTGCGACCCCCGCCCCGAAAGCAGAGGTCCCGAAGCTGTCCTCCTTCGATCACGTGCGAAAGAACGAGGGCTAGATCTCAACACAAAAAGAGAAGGAGCGAAACGAAAAGGGAAACCCGAACACTTTATTTACTTATGGAGGAACATCGCCCCAACCAAGAGCGAACCGCCCATTGCGATCTTGGTGCGCGCCCTGCCAGCCGAGCTCCGCACGGCGTGCTGTAGGATCGAAGTATACGAATATAGCAATCAGAGGGGGGTGAATGATTGTGCGGAAGCTAAAACCAAATTCTTGACCTATTAAAAGTTCACCCCAAAACAGAACCAAATAATTGCCTCGTTTTCGACAAAAACAGAATGACAGAGGTTTGGTAAAACGAGCATTCCCGGAGATCCAACCGTCGAAACGATCTGAAATTTGGACACAAGAAACTAGATTCCAATACGAAACGAACCCAAAAAGAATCAGCTCGATCGGACTTACGGATCAAAAGTTATGAGCTTCGCAAGCTTGCTGATCCAGAACTTGACGAGAATCAATCTAATCAAAACTTCAAGATTAAACAAGAACGACAAAAGATTGATCAACTAGACTTTGAGAAACACTAGATCAATATCCTAGAGAGGTTTTTGATGGATCAAATCAAGATAAAACTTGAAGAACAAAAACCAATCTAGAACTAGAACAAGCATGCAAACAAGAACCAAAACAGAAAATCTTTGTAGCGACGTGGTTCTTGTAGTACGCAAAAATCTTGGAAGAATTGATCTTTATTTCTTGTCTAAAATACTCTCATCAAAAGAGTACAAACCCTAAAACCAAGCTCAAAGCTTGATGCTCAGCTCTACTTGGTGCCTTTCAACAGAGACCCCCACCTATTTAAAGCACCAACCCACAAGGAGTTACGAATACGATTCCTATTCCTAGAAGGAATCTGTATCCAACTCAACTCTACTTGGCCCAACCAGGCCGAGTACAACTCTTGCACGCCGTATGGCAACCCTACCATACTCACGTGACTAACACTTTGCACGCGTATGGCCACCTGCCATACTCACGTGACTAACACTTTGCACGCGAATGACCTCCTGCCATTCTCACGTGACTAACCATTCTTCATGTGCACCATTCTCTTAGCCCGAACGTCCCGCATGACATCCTTGACCACCAAGACCTCGGTTCCTCCTGAACCTAGTCCCGAACCTCAGTTCCTCCATGAACCTAGTTCCGGTCCCATCATCGACCACATTCGTCTTCGAGCAATACCTGCACATGAACAAACCACAAAACAAATCCGAGCACAAGTCCACGACTTGACTCAATGTCAATCCATGCAACTACTCACATGAGTATTGCATAAAGTCCACTTCAAAAGAAGCATCATGAAATCATTACAAATTTCAAATTCACATTCAAAATTCAAATCCAAATCGCTCAAAACCCTAATTGAGCGAAAACGCATTCACGACGGACAAACAAAGTTGGTCCGTTGTATAAGAAAAGTTTCTGTTCCAAGAAGCCAACCAAACGCGGAAAAACACGTTCACAACGGACAAACAAAGTTGGTCCGTTGTACATGCTAAAAATGGCCGGTCATGAGCTCAAAACAAGTTCACAACGGACCCGAAGCTTGTCCTAAGAACGCATACGCCTTTCGGTTTCACAAAAGTAAAACCCTAGAAAAAGTCCATTCACGACGGACAAAAAGAATTAGTCCGTTGTACATGTGAAAATCTTGGTTCCAAGAAATTATCCAAACCGAAAAAGCTTGGTCACAGCGGACCAAGAAAAACTGTCCGTTGTACATGAGAAACGGACTTCGGTCATGGGCTCAAAAACATGTTCACAATGAGACCCAAAAACACTGTCCGTCGCAGATGGGAAACTTACTGTTTCTTGAGAACTTTGTCCGGCGCTAATGCGTAACTTACTGTTTCTTGTCAAATTGTCAAAACACATGAACAAACACATTTTGCAAATTCAAATCTAAGTTAATTTTTCAGTTCAAAGCCAATTTTTCAGCACATGATTTCACAATCTCCCCCTTGATGAAAACATTGGCAACACCACTTAGAATTGATCATTTGGCATTCACTTTACCAAAGATTTTGAAATCCAAAGGATCAAAGACCAAAGTAAGAAAACACAGAAATCCCTCTTTGACCAAAATGCAAAACAAAATCTCCCCCTGAGAATGAAAATGTGTGTGAATGTGCAATGCGCCCAAAAATTTCAAAAATTCTTTCTCCCAAAATTCTCAAATTTCCAAATACAACTCTCCCTTTTTCTTTAAACTTTTCAAAGAAAGATTTCCAAATTTCTCCCCCTTTGACAATGGATTCATCAAGAGTAAAAGAGAGAACAGGTTCAAAATTTTTCCTGAAACAATGATTTCACCAAGAAAAACAAGGGAGTGCCAAGATAGGAAAAGATGAGCTCATTCGATCATATAACCTTATATATCACATAATATGCAAAATACATGATCTTGATGTGATTTTAACAAGTTAGGGAATGACATGCATCTCAACCTCAATTTAGTCAACTATAGCCAAGTACTAAGCAAGATCTTAGCGAGAAAAAGCAAGACTTTAAAAATTGAAGCAACTAACAACTTAGAGGCGAGCAAGTAGTTTCAACTCCAATCTAGTAGACCAATTTAATCTTTAAACAATAAGTTGCATGTGGCATGCTTGAAGCATACTTCTTTTATTTTCTAGGAGTGGCATGCTTGAAGCATACATCTTATCTTTGAGGGAATGGCATGCTTGAAGCATACATCTTATCTTTTAGGGAAAGCATCCTGAAGCACATAACTTGAGGTTTTTTGCTTTTAACAACCCCTTTTTATTGATTCCCTTTTCTTTTCATTTTTCTTTGATTATAAACATGCAAAAGTGATTAAAAGGTCTTATGAAAGAGTAAAGTTGAAACCACACTTGCTTCATAGCCCAAATTTGTCAAGAGGATTCAATATCAAACCTAGAAGAGTAAGATATCACAGAGTATTTAGCTATAGATAATCATCCGAGGAATTCCACAATGTCATTTTTAGTTCAAGTGAGACAATTAGATTATCATATATTAGCTCAATTACATAACATATAAAGAAATATGATAAAGTGAGCTCATCAAGTGAAAGAACTTGGCAAAGAAACTCCCCCTCAAAACAATCCCATTGGATGAACAATTCCAAGTTCTCCCGAATAAAAGCAAAGCGAGAAGAAGACAAATGTTTTGTGAGAATGTCTCGCCAATTGATGTTCAAGATATCCACATGGTGAAGCACAATTTTTTTCAACATGATCTTTAAGAAAGTGAAATCCAATATCAATATGCTCAAGAAAAGGGATTACTCAAGAGGTGGCACGAACCAAATCAAATCAACATCCTCCAAAGTCAACATCAGAAAAAGCTCTTAAACTAATCCATGAGGAAGCAGAAAGCCAAATGCCAAAATCTTGAGTACCATGGAGATACCTGAAAGTTCACTTGAACGCTTGTCGATGTGAAGCACGTGGGAAGCTTGAAAACAAGCACACACAAGCACGTGGGAAGAGTCTCTCATGTAAACCTCTAATTATCTCGTCCTCAACAGCATTATCATCATCTTTATGAACAAAGACACTCTCCCCCTGAACATATGCACTTATACCTGCATCATTTGAACTAGTGCCTTTTGCGAAAACAGAAGTGGAAGGAGCATCTCCAAAGGCAACACTTTCAGCATGAGATGCACGAGTGAAGGAGAACCAAATCTTATCACTGAACATATGAAGTGAGCATCCGAAATTCACTAGCCACATGTTCTCCCTCCTCGCGTGAGAAGCCTACATAGAAGCAGAAAGTGTCGAGGTCTCAGATCTTGGGGTTAGAAATAAGATGTTTAGGAATCCAAGATCTTGAGACACCACGACGGACAACGATAGGGCACAACACAAGCGATCTTATGCACAAAATCAAATTTGCCTGTTCCCGTGTTTCTAGCAACAAAAGGTGCTTGCATCACCCTAGGCACGTAGTGAGAAGCAAAGCGTGCCTTTCTGAAATTAGACCTAACCTTAGCTCTTTCTTTCTTTTGTTGTTTGGCTAGTCTAAAGCAAAAATCTACTAAATGTCCATCTCTACCACAATGAGTGCAAGTGTATTTAACAGGATGTTTGGCTTTAGAAGTAGAAGCAACATTTGCATTCATCATAGTAGAAGATAACACTCCAACAGACTTAAAGACAGCTTTTCTTAGGCTCATTGACAATTTCAAATTTTCCTCCGTCAAGTGTTTTAACAACAGTGGAAGCATGTGATTTATGATGAGCATAAGAATCAAAACCTAAACCTTTGTTATGAGTGCTGACTTTTGATTGATCCAAAATCATGTTTAGGTTCTTCTTTCCTTTAGTGAAACGTTCTAATGATTTGTCCAAGTAATCAACTTTTCGAGAAAGAGTTAAACAATTATTGCAAGGAACATTCACTTTTCCTTTTGCTTACGACAAGTTGAGCATGAAAGAACCTCATGTGTAAGCAGATCATCACCAATTGAGAAACCCTAGCATTTGCATCTTTTAATTTTAATTCAAGAGTTGAGCATTTAGAACAAGAAGTTGAACTATGCAAATCATCAGTGGAACAGCTAGCATGTACAACATGTTTCTCATTTTTCTCATTTTCAGCATTGATTTGCTCTAACAAGGTAACATGTTCTTTCCTAAGCAAAGTAAGCTCATTGTAAATTAAGTCACATGATTTGCAAGCATCATCATCAGGAATCAAGGTTTTAAGTCTAACAATTTCAGCATTCAATGACTCAACAACAAAATCATGTTTCTTAATTTTCTTGTCACGTTTATCAAGCAATTTACCAAGTCGAGCAACAAAGAATAGCTAATTCATCGTAAGAAGGATCTACCTCATTGAAGTCGCTGCCGTGGTCGCCCTCTGTAAAGTCATTCTTTGCTTTTAGCCATGAGACACAACCCCGTCAACTCATGCTTGCTTGGAGTTGCATCATCCTCGCTGCTCTCCGAATTCACATCGCTCAAATTGACTTGTTCAAGAGCGGAAAGAACTCGATGGACAACTTTGCGGTTGATGAAGTTCTTCTTCTTTCTATCACTTGGAGAGAACTTCTTCTTCTCTTTTCTTCTGTCGTTGTCCTTCTCCTCTCTTGATGCTTTACTTGCAAGTTTTGGACAGTTTGGACGAATATGGTCGAGATCACCACACTCATAGCATCTTGGAGGATCACCACCACTTCTCTTTCTCTTTATCACATTTTGCAAAGCTTTGTTAAAGCGAGAAGAGAGTAGTGACAAGTCTTCTACTGGGAATTGCTCAATCTGTTCATCGGTTAGTGAAGACAAGAAAGATAGAGCAAAACTTGAAGCAGCACCATTATGAGATATGCTAGATTGAGATGTCAAAGCAATTGATTTATGATCATTCTTTCTAGCAAAAACATCTAATTCATGAGTTTTCAACTTAGAATAAAGAACATCTAAAGTAAGTGTACTCATGGTAGTAGATTCTTGTATAGATGTTACTTTCATCTCCCACACCGACATGTCCAAAGCACTAAGCAATTGTCTAGCATTAGCAGCATCATCAAAGCTAACTCCAACAAAGACGCAAATTGCTAAGAATCTTATTAAACGTGCAAAGAAGTCATCTACCGACTCACCGGGTTTCATCTCAAATCGCATGTATTCTTTTTTGTAAAGATCTTGACGAACCTCTTTAATAGTGTTAGAACCCTCATGGTAATCACAAAGAGATTTCCATACCTCATATGCGGATCGAAGATGAATCACACGATCAAAGTCGCCTGCGTCCCAAGCCTTGGATGATCAAGTTCGCGCCTTACTATTTGCTTCAACATGTGCGCGATTGGTGTCGTTGACGTTGTCGCTTGCAGGGACTTCATATGGTTTGTAGACCTTCTCCCAAATTGCGAATCCTCGAGCTTGGATGAACGCCTCCATCTTGGCCTTCCAAAACTGAAAATCAACACCATTGAACACACAAGGTTTTGTCGAATAATTATCCATTGATCTAATCACCGATTAAGATAGATTAGAAAAACCTTGCTCGATACCACTTGTAGGATCGAAGTATACGAATATAGCAATCAGAGGGGGTGAATGATTGTGCGGAAGCTAAAACCAAATTCTTGACCTATTAAAAGTTCACCCCAAAACAGAACCAAATAATTGCCTCGTTTTAGGCAAAAACAGAATGACAGAGGTTTGGTAAAACGAGCATTCCCGGAGATCCAACCGTCGAAACGATCTGAAATTTGGACACAAGAAACTAGATTCCAATACGAAACGAACCCAAAAAGAATCAGCTCGATCGGACTTACGGATCAAAGTTATGAGCTTCGCAAGCTTGCTGATCCAGAACTTGACGAGAATCAATCTAATCAAAACTTCAAGATTAAACAAGAACGACAAAAGATTGATCAACTAGACTTTGAGAAACACTAGATCAATATCCTAGAGAGGTTTTTGATGGATCAAATCAAGATAAAACTTGAAGAACAAAACCAATCTAGAACTAGAACAAGCATGCAAACAAGAACCAAAACAGAAAATCTTGTAGCGGCGTGGTTCTTGTAGTACGCAAAAATCTTGGAAGAATTGATCTTTATTTCTTGTCTAAAATACTCTCATCAAAAGAGTACAAACCCTAAAACCAAGCTCAAAGCTTGATGCGCTCAGCTCTACTTGGTGCCTTTCAACAGGAGACCCCACCTATTTAAAGCACCAACCCACAAGGAGTTACGAATACGATTCCTATTCCCTAGAAGGAATCTGTATCCAACTCAACTCTACTTGGCCCAACCAGGCCGAGTACAACTCTTGCACGCGTATGGCAACCCTACCATACTCACGTGACTAACACTTTGCACGCGTATGGCCACCTGCCATACTCACGTGACTAACACTTTGCACGCGAATGACCTCTGCCATTCTCACGTGACTAACCATTCTTCATGTGCACCATTCTCTTAGCCCGAACGTCCGCGCATGACATCCTTGACCACCAAGACCTCGGTTCCTCCTGAACCTAGTCCCGAACCTCAGTTCCTCCATGAACCTAGTTCCGGTCCGTCATCGACCACATTCGTCTTCGAGCAATACCGCACATGAACAAACCACAAAACAAATCCGAGCACAAGTCCACGACTTGACTCAATGTCAATCCATGCAACTACTCACATGAGTATTGCATAAAGTCCACTTCAAAAGAAGCATCATGAAATCATTACAAATTTCAAATTCACATTCAAAATTCAAATCCAAATCGCTCAAAACCCTAATTGAGCGAAAACGATTCACGACGGACAAACAAAGTTGGTCCGTTGTATATGAAAAGTTTCTGTTCCAAGAAGCCAACCAAACGGAAAAACACGTTCACAGCGGACAAACAAAGTTGGTCCGTTGTACATGCAAAATGGCTTCGGTCATGAGCTCAAAACAAGTTCACAACGGACCCGAAGCTTGTCCGCGCAAGCGTGCCACGCTCGGTTTCACAAAAGTAAAACCCTAGAAAAAGTCCATTCACGACGGACAAAAAGAATTAGTCCGTTGTACATGTGAAAATCTTGGTTCCAAGAAATTATCCAAACCGAAAAAGCTTGTTCACAACGGACCAAGAAAAACTGTCCGTTGTACATGTGAAAATGACTTCGGTCATGGGCTCAAAAATATGTTCACAACAGACCCAAAAACACTGTCCGTCGCAGATGGGAAACTTACTGTTTCTTGAGAACTTTGTCCGGCGCTAATGCGTAACTTACTGTTTCTTGTCAAATTGTCAAAACACATGAACAAACACATTTTGCAAATTCAAATCTAAGTTAATTTTTCAGTTCAAAGCCAATTTTTCAGCACATGATTTCACACGTGCCTCTACCACCGCCCGCAATAGTGGCGCCCTCACTTCTCGAAGCCGAGGAACGCCGACGACGAGGACGCCGACTCGCCGCACGTCCTCACGAACAGCCGCGGCTTCAGCATCCGCCACCTCCCGCAACCAGGCCTGATGGGCAACCATCTCCTCGCGAAGCTGAGCATTGTGGTCCGCCATGGCGCATGGAGCAACAGGCGCCTTGGCGCCTCTCCTTTTATAACCCGCGGCGCGGAAGATAAAGCGCCCCAAGTCGCCAAGGCAATACGAGAGGAGCAGAAGACGAAGCGCCTTTGGGGTCACGCTGACGGCGAAGACGGCGCGCCAGCGTCGACTCCAAAATCAGCGGTCCTCAAGGCGAGTTAATCCACCCTTATCTCCGAAGCGTAAATTTCCTTTCGGAAAAAATCGCACACCCACCACGAACTCAAGCGGCGGCGTGGCGGCTGCACCCTCGGTCCCCACGCACCACTGGGGCTGCATGACCTCGGGGCCGCGACTTAAATCGATAACCGATTACCACTCCGACCGAGCTCCTCCTAAAGTAACCTCCTCAAAACCAAAATGCTACTACCACGCCCCACGGCTACTTGCTCAAGTAGCACTTTGTGCAAAGGAGGCTACTCGAGCGAAGGGCCGAGCGGCGGTCGGATGGAGCTTTCGATATAGGTTGACGAATGCTACGACTTACGCCCCAGCCCAACCCGACCATCATTTAAAAACGTATGGTCGCTAACCTAAGCCGCACTCCGACCGATCGAGCTATTTACCTCGCGACTATTTCCCTCGGCTCAAAGTACTACGGCCCCTCGCCCCGCGGCCACGGCCAGTAGCACTCTGCGGAGGGAAACAAGCCCCCGAGCAAGAAACACTACGAGCGGCCTGAGCACCCCACTTAGGTTAGATTTCAACCCGCCAAAGCTTCGCGAAGGAGATGGTTCGACTCCAACACCTCCTTCACCAAGCAATCGCCGAGGCGCCGCCTCCCCATGTCCTCTTCGCATGAATGCGGTGCAACGCCACGCCTCAGGGCACCCTGTGGACCCCGTAGCTACGGTTGATAAATTGCCCAAATTCATAAAAGAAACACGGGATAGACGGGCAGAGTAACTTAAAAACAGCCCGCGCCGAAGCTCGACTAGGGCAATTACATTCATCACATACATTGCCAAAAAGCAAGCGGAAGAAAAACTAATCCTCCCCCTTTCGACGGAGAATTTCGCGCGGCGAGATTCGGCCGGCAATCTCTTGGGCACACGGATCGACCCGGGCCATGAACGCGTCAACCTCTTCATCGCTTCGGTCAGCAGCGACGCCGCTCCCGACCGCCTCAAGGTCGACGCCGTCGTAATAAGAGACGGTGTTGACCAGGGCCGAAGAAGCGCCAAGCACCGCCGCTTAACGCACCGACGCCGACGCTCGGCCAGGGATCCACCCAAGCATGGCGGGATGGCGCTGGGCCCGAGTAAGTTCGAACAATGGCCTGAGATACCGACGCCCACGTGGAGGATCGTCACCGGTGGCCGTCGTGTCGACGCGTCGATCTCCGCCACCGGTAGCTTACTCAAGGGCCGAGTCGCGTGACTCGACCGCCGCGTCTCGTGCCTCCACTGCCGCCCTTCGCGACTCCAGCGCGTCGGTAAGGTTTTTTCGCAGATCTGCAGGGACGAAAACAACGTCAGGGGACGCTCGCCGCAGTGACCCCCGGAAGACTAAGCTACTCACCAGCCACGGAAGCCTCCTTGGCGCGAAGTTCCTCCTCGGCCTTGGCACGCGCTTCCCGGTCGGCCGTAGCGCGGTCGGCAAGCTCCTTCATCGTCACGAGCTCACCCCGAGCGAGATCCCGCTCGGCGCGAAGCTGATCGGCCTCCCTGCGGGTCGACTCGCATTCCTCCCGATAGAGGACGGCCTCCGCCCGGGCGGTGTTGCCCGATCGACTGCGGAAGTCTTGGCCGCCAAAGATCCGCCAGGGACGACTGGCCCTCTCTCCTCGGTGGCCAACGACCAAGACGTCGCCGAGCCTCCCGCAAGGCTTCAGCGACCTCCCCGGCCCGACCGCCGAGGCGGCCCTTCCTTGCTCACGGCAAGCGCCCTCCGGCGTCGAGCGGCTCGCCCTGTGGCACTCCGGTGTGCAAATGCCGGAGGAACTTTGACTTGCCCACCGCCGGGATGTCAAGCGCTGCAGTACCCGCCGGTCGATCTCCTTTTCCGGCCAAGAGGATGCACAAGAAAAATCCCGTCAAACTTACGGGCCTGCGGCGGGACTCCTCAGCAATGGACTTCCTCGCCTTGGACGCGGCGTCAACGACAAGGGTAAGTTCGGCGTGGATCCTTCCCATGTCATCCTCCAGAGCGTCCCAATCCAGACGTTCTGCGTCGTCGTCGAACGTCGCGGCCCCCGGCCGGTCAGACGGGCCAAGTCGGTAGCGGCGATCGGCGCCATACGACTTGATTTCCCCGGCAAGCGGAGCGCTGCGGCGGTCGGTTGTCGCCCATCGGCGACACTCGGACCGCCGGGCGGCGGCCGGCGGCGGGGTGGCAGATTCGTCCGCCGGCGTTGCAAACGACGCGAATCGATGTTCCGGCATCGGCTCGGCCGACCTCCACGGGCGGCAAAGACGGGGAAGGCAGGACGGCGAACTCCGCCGGCCTCGGAGTCGACGACGGGCGGAAGCACGCCCGGCTTCGCCCGTAGCGCTCACATCCGGCAGCCGCTCAGATCGTCCCCTCGGCGGCGTCCTCGCTAACGGGCCCTACCGCGGAGCGATCCGAGCGATCCCTCCCGACAACCACCACGCGCCCGCGGACGGGGCCGGGAGGGGCGATTCTCACCACCGGTAGGGCTCGGCGCCCTCCCAAAGATGGTGAGGCCCTGCGACGGTGGTCGGTCGAGAATTGCGTAAGAAGTCAAGACCAGAGGAATTGCGCAAGTCGCCATCGGGAGGAGCGAACAACCGGCACTTGACGTGCCCTCTTTGCCGGACCCCCTCGAGTAGGCGACCGGGACCCGAGCTTCCGCAGGATAAAACCTGCGCCCGCGGTCTCTTCGGAGGAGCCGCGCCGCCGCCCCGCGACTAGGACCCGCGTCGCGTGCCGTAATCGCCCCGCAACTTCTCCCCGCTCGACAACGACTCCTCGTCACCCTCACTCGAGGTCTCTTCCGAGGTCTCCTCCGAGACCTCCTCGCCACGCTGCCTCGGTCCGCGCTCTTTCCTCTTCCGTCTTGGTGGCCTCTTTTTCCGCTAGCAGGCGGCGTCCTGCTTCTCCTTTTCAGCGCACGGCCGCCCTCAACTCCTTTTCCCCGGCAGCAAGGGACGGAGATCGATCCACCGAGCCTACGGAGCACGCTCGTAAGGAGGCGAGGAGCAGAGCAAAGCAAAAGCGAACAGAGCCGCCGACGTACCAGGTTCTGCGGATTACTGCGCCGAACGGCGCAGCGCCTCGCCCTGGTTCGGTGTCTCCGTGATGGAGATCGCGGACACGCAGCGCGAGGATCTCCGACGAGGAAGCTCCGCCCGAGCGACCTTGCAGGTCGGGCCGCCCATGTACTCAAACATGGGGCGCAACCGATCCTTGAAGGGTTGGATGCGCCTCTCCATGAACGTCTTTGAGGACCACCTTGCCTGTCGAGGCCCCGCCGCTTCAGTCCGCGAGCTTCTCAAGGATCGCGTCCACCTTCTTCCGGTCCTTCTTGTCGGGACCCTGTGTCCAACAAGGATGCGACTTGAAGATTCCCAGAAGGCCGGGGCATCATTCTTGAGGTTCGGACATAGAACCACTCGCTATGCCACCCCGGTTGGACGTCGGCAGCTTCAAGTCGGCGAGAACGGCTGCGGTGGTTGCGCAGCTTGAATCATCGAGCTCGAGGAGGCCGGTGTCCGATGACGACCTCGCGAAGAAGAAGTGGCGCCAGAGCCCCAGTGGGGTTCGATCCTCAGAAGGCCTCACAGCGTCATGAAGACCGCAATGTGGAGGACTCCATTCGGGTTCAGATGATGAACCTCCCCCGTGAATAGTGCACGGCAACCCGGACGAGCGGGTGGAGTGGAAGTCCGAAGCCCGTTCGTCAGAAGGACGCCAACGAGACTATCTCGCCGTCCCCAAGTTCGGGTCCCCGGCCCGATCGGCGGAACTCGCCAGCCGGACTCAGGCCGCGGAGGAAGGAACTCCTTCCTCTCCAGACCGAGATAGCGACCCGCCACGGCCGAGTGCGGGTACAGCGACATCTCCAATTGCGCGAAGGAAAGCAGGGGACGACGCGGCGGAGCAGGAGACTCCTCTTCTTCCCTCGTTTTCTTCCTCCCTTTTCCTTTTGCAGCGCACGAACAGAAGGCTTGGCGCCTACCACGCCACCCACTCCTTCCTTTATAGGCTCCAGGCGGGAACAGACGCGCCTCCGCGCCGAAATCGACGCCTCCTCGCGCGAATCAACGCGGTCGCAAACCGTCCGCCCGCCGCCTCGTCCGTTTCCCCGGTAACGTGCCGCAGTCCATTTAAATCCCACTGCGCATTAACTGCTCCGACAGGATGGCCGCCTCGCGCCAAGGCCAAGACAAAGATCGCGAGCCTCGCCCGATTACGATGGGCCAGGCGCCCACACGAAAGGTATGCAAGCGGCCCATCGGGCGCGCCTCGGGAGAGTAAGCGCCTATAGGCTCGCACTGAGGCCCGGCACGTCTTTGGGTTACTGAAGGCCGAATCGGCCACTGAACGAAAGCCGCCAAAGACGTAAAAGAGCGAGGGCGAGTCGCGATGAGCCCCGGAGGGCCTCGGTTGGGTCGGCGGACGAACCAATCACCGTGACTCGGCGTCGAGACCATACCTCACACTCTCCCGCTGAACTCATCGATGAGTAGCGGCCACCGCCTCGGTCGGCGGACGACCCGGCAGTCCGACACGGGATCGAGTAAGGAAAGGTTTTTATGGAACGCCCCGGTAGTCGGACGCCCACGCAGGAGCTACGTCCGCTTGAAACGAACCCCTCGAGGGGATCGCCAAGGTTCCACTCGGATCACCCGATAGTAGCTCGCACGAGCACGGGCGTTCAAACCGACGAAGGTAAACGCTGGCGTCCGCTCACCGATTCTAAGGACCCACGCATACCGTGGCTGCGAAATCCGGCCGGGTAAAACCGACCGGCTCCCGACCGCCGGGGGCTCGTCAGCGCCGGGTGCGCCAGCGTACCGGAGCTCTTTGAGCGGGCTTGGCCGACAAGCGGCGGCCCGACCAAAGCGTCGCCGTCCTCGAGATCCGGCCGCACTTTTCGACCAGGAAACCCCGGCCGGCTCCACGACCGCCGGGGCTCGAGGCTACACCAGGTGCGCTTCCTTGCACGGAGCTCTTTCAGTGGCGCGACTCCCAAGCGATCCCGCCGACCTAGACACCGCCGACCTCGGTCGGCGACCACCATGGCCGGGTAAACCCCGACCGGCTCCCGACCGCCGGGGGCTCAAAACTCACGCCACCGGTGCGCTTCGCGCACCGAGCTCTTTGGGCAGGCTTGACCGACAAGCGGCCCGACCAAAGGCGTCGCCGACCTAGGTCCGTGGCCACTTTTCGGCCAGGATAAACCCCGACCGGCTCCTCGACCGCTCGGGGCTCGGGGCTACACCCGCAGGTGCGCCATCGCACCGGGCTCTTTCTAGGTGGCGCGGCTCCCGAGCAGCCACACCGACCTCCGGTCGACGGTTATCGCCGCCAGGTTAAACCCCGGCGGCTCTCCGACCGCTCGGGCTCTGGGGCTCTTGACGAGTACCCATACCATGGGTACCCCATCACCCTAAGCACGAACGGGCTGACCTATCACGACGAAGTCGGCACCACCGAAGGTACTTGGGCGCAAAGAACGAGTCCCGACCTGTGCGGGGCCGACCAGGCGGTCGGCGGACTGCAGTTCCAAGCGGTCGGCACACGCCGCCGCCTAGTATCAGCTCAAGCTCCGCCCACGCACAAGTCAGCGAGGCTCCACGCCCGGTCGCAACGCCTTAGTGCGCAGCTGGGCCCCTCGACATCCGTGCCAGGGTAGCGGCTCCTTCCCAAGGTTGTCGAAGAGCCACCGAAGAAGTCAAACCCCGCCCGTCGCCTGGCACACCGCAGAGAGTACGCCCACTCCGAGGCCTAAGCAAAGTCAAGCGCCATTAAAGTCACCAAGGCCGACAAGAGCACCACGCAACACGCCACCCCGACAAGATACGCAAGATCAGACGCCACAGAGCCACCAACCCTACCTCGGGACAGCAGGGGTTGGCCGGACAAGATGTAAAACAGACCTCAAGACATGAGACCCCTCTCCTCGTAGTCTTCACAACTCAGTGTAAACCGCCTCCTCCGTCTATATAAGGAGAGGCAGGGCCCGAGAGGGAGGGGCGCGAGAAAAGGAAAAGCAGTCTCCGAGGTAGCCTCGACTCCTAGCGAAAACCTCAAGGGGATCGGACACCGCCCGCCTCGCTGTCGCCACGCCTGTCTGTCTCCAAAAGATCAATACATTCACACCGCACGAACTGGAGTAGGGACATTCGGCCCGAACCAGTATACATCTTCTGACTCCACGAGTCGACCATTCGGGGAGAGGGAGCGCGCGACCCCATCCGACCATAAAATCGTATTGCCGGTGCACGAAACACCGACACACATCTAGGGGGAGTTCGTGCTTTAACTTGAGGTTTCAATAGTATTGATCTATTTCATGTTACCACATAAATCAAGGATCAATACTTTGAAACAATTCCTTAAGTATATATTTGACTTGCATATTTGTAGTATACTCATGATAAAATAGGATAAACTCTAATGCAATCAAATTGAATATGTGCATATTGTTTCCAATCCAATTATATATATGCACATGTCTATGTGAAGTTTATTCTATGATTGATGGTCTAAATTGGTATTGATTCCTTTCCATTCCACTCAAATATTTTGCATCATTACTTGAAACCATCTAAATGAGTATATGAAAACTTGTGTAGTTAATATATACTCATAACAATTTAAATAAACATTTAAATTGAGTTTGTTTGTCTTATTAATCATTAAAGAACACTTCATCATGTGTTGATGTTGCTCATTGATTAATTAAGGATAAATGAATAGTTATTAAGTATAATGAAGCATTAGTTGCATCGAAGTACTCAAGACATATTTATATCATTCAACGTAATTTGGGTTATGCTCAATCGATCTTGGAGTCATCCATTATGTGTTAATGGAGTGCGATAGATGATTGAGGCAAACATGTTTGTTGGACTAATATTTTCAATGAGTTGTGAAAGTAGGTTGAGTCCAACGATAATAAAGAATCGGGAAAAGAAGAAGTCATTATGTGTTGATGAGCTTCAAGAGGAGAATCCCGAAGTGAAGAGAAGAGAGGAGAAGAGCTAGAGGAGAGTTCATCATGTGTTGATGAATAAGAAGAGAAGATGGATTGCGATCACGGAAGAAAGATGATAGAAGATCTGAAAGCCACAAAGGGGATCGTGAGGATAATTTTCTAAAGGCCATTAATGATTACGGCTTTTGAGGAGCTAGTCACATCCTCATAAATGCAGCCCATACAACAAAGTGACACGTTAAATACGTCGGTCAAAAATTCCTATTGACAATGGAAATAATTGCTCGACCTAGAATGCAGGTTAGACGAAGCCTGAGTCCTCACCAGGTAAGAAACAAGCCGACCTAGTCAAATCCTTTCAGGTTGGTATAGACATCTTTCAACATGCCAGCCTAAGCAAAGTTCGGGTAACTCTTGCCTTGATCTAAACTAGGTCGGCAAGGAATCTCTGGTAGGGATTACGTGTAGAAGAAGCTTTTCTCGGATAAGTACAGACAACTGCTTGGAAGTTACATCAACTGAAGAGGCGCCCTCTGACGAAAAGACACCATTTTAGCGAGAAGACACCTTTTGACCAAGAGACACCCGTTGGTGGGAAGACACCTCTCGATACTATAAATAGGCTACTCCCACCAGGGTTTGGAGATATAAGTTTGTTGTGTTCACTAAGACCAATACGTTAAATAGATTGACACATATTGATAGTCTGTACTCTGTAAAAAAGTTCCTATAATACATTTCCCACCCATTTCCTGTCCATTCTTCAGTCCCTAGATCGAAAGCTCGATCTAGGGACCCCCGGTCTTGAACATTGATAGTTGGCGCTAGAGGGAGGGCCTTCATCATAGTTCAATATTGAAAGAGGTAATGTGTTATTGCTAGAGGCTATGGATGAAGAGAGTTCATTTGATCTCACCAACTACACTCACCTCACTGCCGATGACTTCGTGGAGGAAAAAGAAGGTAAATGTGACTTCTACTCCGAATATGTTATTGAGGCAGAATCATCCAAGTTGGTGACTTCATTCAAACCGATAAGGTCATGTCAGGAGCACCATTTTCGGAGGAAAACTTGAAAAAACAAAGTGACTGCATGCCTGCCCTTAACCCAGGGCAGAGGATCAGGGCGCATGCCTTATGGAAGTCGATAATCTACGAATTTACGAGGATAACCATGACTTTCTTGGGAGTTCATCTTTAGAAGATCTTCTCCAAAGTCTTGAATTCGACTATACCCCATCATCGTCCTCTGATGAGCGAGGTTCTAAGTATGGCAGTAAGGGATATAAATATAGTTCCTAACAGTCCACAAGGGGAAACCCCAGTGGATAGAATTCGCATTATTACTAATATGATTTTAAATCAACCTGTGGATGAGGATAATGTACCACTTATAAGATTCTAATGGTGTAGGCAAGCCTTGCAAGGGTGAGAAACCTAGCAAGACTGAAAGGTTGAAGGCCACTCCTCAGCTAAATGAGCAGGTCAAGCTCATCCCCATCGATCCTACCGACCAGTCAAAAATTATTCGGATAGGATCAGGAATGGATGCCAAATAGGAAGACGCGCTAATTGCCTTCCTCTAGGCTAATGCTGGTGTGTTTGTGTGAAAACCATCCAACATGCCTGAAGTCCCAAGGGACGTAAATGAGCACAGGTTAGCTATCCGACCTGAAATACGACCAGTGAAGCAAAAGCTACGACGATTCGCTCCTGGTCGACAAGAAGCCGTCCAGCAAGAGTTGGATAAACCCTTAGAGGCTGGTTTCATTTGTGAAGTTGATCATCCAGATTAGCTTGCAAATCTGGTCATGGTAAAGAAGGCAAATGAAAAGTGACGAATATGCATCAATTTTACCAGCCTAAATACCGCTTGTCCAAAAGATGATTTTCCTTTACCCCGGATAAACCTATTGGTTGACTCTACTTCAGGTTGTGAATTGATGAGTTTCCTGGATACATACTCAGGTTATCATCAAATAAGCATGGCAAGAGAAGATGAGGAGAAAACTATCTTCATAACCCCTTTTGGGATCTACTGTTATCAGAAGATGTCATTTGGACTGAAAAATGCTAGAGCCATGTACCAGCGTTTTATGCAGAAGACTTTCATAAGCCAAATAGGAAGAAACCCAATAGCTTATGTAGATCATCTCATTGTAAATAGCAAGAAAAGCTCTAACCATTTGTCGACTTTGGCTGAAATATTTTGTAACTTGAAAAAACATGGAATGAAGTTAAATCTCAAAAAGTGTACATTCGAAGTTTCCTCAGGCAAATTGCTTGGATTCCTTGTTTCTTCACACAGAATTGAAACTAATCCTAAGAAGTTCCGAGTCATTTAGTCCTTAAAATCTCCTTCATCAGTGAACGAAGTCTAAGGATTAACTGGTCAGATGGCTACTTTCAGTTGCTTCATATCCAGATCAGGAGAGCGTGAATTAACTTTTTTCAAGGTAATGAGAAAACATGACATATTCCACTGGTTGGATTCACCTAATCCATATGAACCATTGTTGCTTTATCTAGCGACTACAAATAATGTGGTTAATTAGTGCGGTCTTAGTTGTTGAGCGAGAAAGGATTCAAAAAACTATATACTACATAAGTGAAGTTTTAGACAAACCAAAGAAGAGATACCCTCAGGTCCAAAAACTTCTCTATTCCCTATTAATGGCTTCTAGGAATTAAGACACTATTTCCAATCTCATCGGACTACAGTGCTCTCATCATTTGCTTTGGGCAATATTATCCATAACCAGAAAGCAACTGATCGGATTGCTAAGTGGGCTACCGAACTTGGATCCTTTGATATCCAGTTTGTCTCCAAATCAGTAATCAAGTCCCAAATTATAGCAGATTTTATTGCTAAGTGGACTAACAGTGAGCCTTCCGTAGAACAGAATCCCACTGATACCGACCATTGGACCTTATATTTTGATAGTTTTAGAGAACTAAGATGTTCAGGTGGAAGTATAGTGCTGGTTATAGCTCAGGGTGACCAGTTACAATACGTAATCCAGATGCATTTCCCTGCTACTAATAATGTAGCATAGTATGGAAGTTTTCTAGCCAGGCTCCAAGCAGCAAAATCCCCTGGAGTCTGTCGTCTTTTAGCGAAGGGTGATTCGCAATTAGTCGTAAACCAGGTTAGCAAGGAATAAAGGACATTCGATGAGGTATTGTCTCACAACCTAGATGAAGTGAGAAAATCAAAAAAGCAAATCAGTAATTTTGAAGTCCAATACATTCTGCGAAAAGATTTTTTTTTTTAGCGGACCAGTTATTAAAACTAGGCTCCTCGTGATCACCTGTTCCAATATGGATGTTTCTTGAACAACTGTCTGAACCTTATATAGGTACTTCCATAGAAGAGTCCCCGACCAGCACTCAGGTCAGAGTCCTCGATCATGATTCGGATTGGGCTAAATTATTTAAAGCCTATCAAGAACATGGGACACTGCCCGAGGAGATACAAGAAAAGGACAGATTGATTCAAAAGACACAAATGTAAAAATTACTCGACAATAGTCTATACAGAAAGGGAACTCATGGAGTTTTTATGAAATATATATCTTAAGAACAAGGGATAACATTACTTCATGAAATCCATGGGGGCTTGTGTGGAGCACATGCATCATACAGAACTCTGGTCGGCAAAGCATTCCTATAAGACCTACAATATGCTATGCACCTTATAAAAACTTGCGAGCAATATCAATTTCATGCTCGGCGAGTTTATCAACCTGCTAATCAATAGCAAATAATACCACTATCATGACCATTTTCGACATGAGGCATTGATATAGTGGGTCCATTATCCGAAGCAACTAATGGATATAAATTCCTATTTGTCGTTGTCGATACTTTCACAAAATGAATAGAAGCAGAGCCTATAATCTCAATTATGACCCAAGCTACCAAATTTTTTTTGTGAAAAATATAGTCACTAGATTTGGAGTTCCTAGTGGACTAATTGATGACAATGGATCACAATTTATTAGTGGTCTATTTCAAGATTACTGAGATGAAATAGGTATAAAGATTTGTTACACTTCTGTTGCACATTCTCAGAGTAACGAAGCAGTAGAACGTACAACTGGCCAAATCATGCAATGCATGAAAAAAACGAGTGGTCAATCATTTACGAATTGCTCGGGGGTTTGGGTAGACGACCTCTACTCAGTGCTTTGGGTCTTACGCATGACGACCAGTAGAGCTAGAGGAGAAACTTCTTTCTCACTGGTTTACGACGCATAAGTTGTTCTGCCTAGTGAAATACACTTAGGCTCTACACGAACCTCTTATTTTGAATAGGTTGACCAAAGCAGCCAACGCGAAGATGACATTAATCTCTTAGAAGAAAAGTGAGATCGGGCACTTGTCAGGTCGGCAGCCTACTTATAGGGACTGAGAAGATACTACGATAAATGAGTCCAACCATGAACTCTTAATGTGAGAGACTTGGTTCTAAGGCACATCTAGAACCAGTCTAACTTAAACAAGTTATCTCCCAAAATGGGAATGTCCCTTTACTGTAGTCTCAATCACCTGATCTGGCTCTGTTCGGCTTGCTATGGAAGACAAACGAATCCTTTCCAACTCTTGGAATATCCAACATATTCATAGGTTTTATGTATAAATTTACATTTTACATTCATGAATAAAATTCATATTTTGTAAGTCACGTCTTCTTGGTGTTATATCAAAAACTATCCCTTGTTTTGCTTTTATTCTAAGGAATCATGAAAGGTTAGTCCGACCTAACTCCCTGAGCAAAACACGAAGTTGCTGGTCAAGTTGTGAGATGACTTCTAATAGAGACTTTTCATATAAGCCAGTACTTACTACGTTGAAACTCATTAGACTGACTTCATCTCTGACCTGCTGCCAGTTAATACTGAGTGTATAGCAAAGACAAACCAAGTTGGCTCCTATAAAAATTGTTTGTTTTTCGATCACATTATTGACCAGTCAAACAAACAGTTAGGGGCTAGTAATGATATACTTAAGACAAATCTGAAGAAAACAAGTTATAGAATAATTCATAGCACACAAGAAAGACATGGAACAAATTTTTTCATTTCATTTGAAGAGAACCTTTACATTGTTCATATACAAATCCACTGCAAATTTTACTTATGCTTGTGTTCGGTTGATCTTTTCTTCTGTTAAGAACTACAGGTTGAGAGGTATCAAATTTCTTAGTATCAACAGGAAGAAGACCTTCTGTTCCTCATCTTCATACAAGTAAGATTATACTAAACAAATAGGAGTTAATAAAGGAAATACTTCAGACAAAATTGGCTATAAAAATGATATGAAAAACCAAAACGGTTATCCTGTTTCTAACATATCATTCTTATACCAAGAAGCTTTCCAAGAAAGAATTTCCTCTAATTCATTTTTAGTTGTTGAAGTGTTTCATCCTTATTCTTAACCAAGAATTACGAGAAAAAGAAAGGTTGGAGGATAAAAAAAATGCTCAAATTCGATAGCCAAATTAAGAAGAAATTTTTGGTTATAGAATTTCCTCTTAATTAAAAAGAAACCTAAAAACATTGAGATTCTAAGGACATAAGAAGTTATGTCGTTAAACTTTCTTTTAATTCTTGAAGTTTCTCACCTCCACTCCTCTATTGTGCCTTGATGAATTGAGGAAAGACGTAAGATGAAAAAGTCCAAGAACTAAAAAAAAGCTTTAAAAAAGTAAAATTCTAAGAAGTGCCTTTTACGCTTGAAAGTCTAAAGGTGTAAGGGAAGCCTTTCCCCCTTATATAGACTTTCAAATAGTTAAAGCGTCGATTCAGTTATCGAGAGGAATTACGTAAATTCCTTTATCGAGAACTTAACAGACAGTTTCAAGGGAAGCCTCTCCCTTATATTTATATTTTTCTTTGTCGTTGCTTCGGTTACCGAAGAAATCAAAAAGATTTTCTCGAGACATAACCGACGGCATGATTAGCGCAACATCCCAAACGTCTTGGAGGTTGAAAAGCCTTAAGAGAATACATGTATTTCCTTAAGACTTAGGAGCTAGCTGACGACGATTGTCTGAAGGCCATTAATGATTACGATTTTTTAGGAGCCAGCCATGTCCTCATAAATGCGACCCATATAACAAAGAAACACACTAAATACGTTAGTAAAAAATCCCTATTGACTATGGAAATAGCTGGCCGACCTAGAATGCAAGTCGAATGAAGCCTGAGCCCTCACCAGGTGGAAACAAGTAGATCTGGCCAAATCCTTTCAGGTCGGTATAGACATCTTTCAACACGCCGACCTAAGCAAAGTTCGAGTAACTCTTGCTTCTACCTAAACCAGGTCAGAAAAGAATCTCTGCGTAGGGATTACATGCAAAAGAAGCTTTTCTCTGACAGGTACAGACAACCGCTTGAAAGTTACCTCAACTGAAGAGGCGCCCTCTGCCGAAAAGACACTGTTGGAGATAAACTCATCGGCTCCCGGAGGCAAGGTTTTCGTACCCCACGTGAGGTCCACGCCAGGGGGAAAATTCACCACTTCCGACGGGGGAGGCTTCATGCTTCCCGAGGGGTGGTGCCCGCCCATTGGGGTTCATTACTAGTGCCTGGCCGAAATCCGAAATTTTGACGAGATTCAAAAATTTCGGATAAAATCCGGACGAAATTCAAAAACCAAAATTCAAATCCGATTTTTTTAACCGAGAAATCCGAAATTTCGCTGAAAAATCCGAAATTTCAGTCCAAAATTCCGAAATCTCCGCGAAATTTCCCGGTACTATCACACTTTCATTTTTTTAGGGTTTTTTTCAACTTCGCGGAAATTATGATCTATCGACTGTCCCACATGGGAAATGATGTGAAGAACCCAATCCGGTCAAAATCTGGTTAATTACGGTCCAATCCGGTCAACTTTTATACAAATTTTGGTCCATTTTACCGAAATTTCGGTCCAAATCACCGAAATCTCGGCGAGATATTAATGCACTGTAGCACTTTAAAAATTTTGTTAGGGTTTTTTTATTTCGTCGGGATTATGAAACTCGGAGGGGTCCGAAATCCAAAATTTCGCCGAATTTTGGCGAGATTTTTAACCCTGGTTATGACCGGTTAATTTATGAGACAACTTAAGGTGCAGTTATACCATTTTTCTATAAGTCTGGAAGAAAATGTAGGTGAGTGCTTCGTTGTCGGAGTTAAATTGATTGTTTTGTGTTGTTAAGAGTTACTCCGTCCGTCCCAGTTTATAAGGCTTAGTTCGATTTTACACAAGGATTAAGGTTGCATTGAAATTGAGAAAGGTATGAAAGAAAATGGCGTAGATGCTCTGATTTAATTGTCTTGGAAGATGAAAGATATATTTTGTGTGGGTGGTAATGAATAAATGTATGTGGTTGAGATAGAATAAATAGAGGTATGGAAAGAAAGACATTATTAAGTCTACATACATGTTTTATATTTAGAATAAGATCATTTAAATTATAAGCCTTATAATCTAGGACAGAGGGAGTAAAATGATTGTAATGCTGGCTTCTAGCCTTCTGCCAGCCATTTTTCCTTCTCAACACCACACAAGTTGTACATACTCTCGGGCTGTGAGCTGGGCTTTTGGGCTTTCGGCTTTTGTCGGGCCTTCACCGAAGAAAAATATTTCTATTTTCCATGGCCAGATCCTGAAAATAGTTCAATAAATTAGCTAGGTAGCTAAGCTAATTCGGGCTCAGGCTTGTGAAATATGCAGACGTCGGACCTTGGCTTTTTTCAGGCCCAACCCGAAGTCCGGCCCGGTATTTGAACATGTTTAACGCAACGTCATCTCTAAGAGAGGTGCTTCTATTCTATGGTTTTTTTTAAAAAATTACATAAATATTAAAGCATTAATGAAAGGTAAATGATAATTACCTACCCTTGTACAACTTGTATTGGAATCAAGGTTTCAAATTTTGTTTTCGGAATATATCTCGGAGGGAACGAGATCCGAAATTTTGGCGAAATTTGGAAATTTCGGATGAAATTCAAAAAGGAAAATTCAAATCTGAAATTTTTTGAACTAGGATTTCCGAGATTTCGACCAAAATTACCGAAAATTCAATCATATTCAACCCATTTGGAAATGGCCTTCTGAGTTCTCATGCTATATAAATTCTTCTATCTCTTCAATGTCAAGTAGATGAGATTGCTCAGTTGGTATAACGCGTTGTGACTTGTTGTTACTTGTGGGTTCAAATCCCATGTGTCACATCAATTTTTGTTGGTTTTGATGCATTAAAAAATGTTATTTTCGTATAGATTGAACCCATGCCTAATACCATGTTTGAGATCATTTTTTTAGTTTTGGATGCATAATTAAATATAGTTATGTTGATAGGGATCGAACCCAGGACCTACCGTGTCAGCACCCAACGATTCAACCATCTGAGAAAAGGCTGCATGCTGTAACATTTTATGTGCACTATATTTTGAAGTAAATCTGATCCTAAAACTATAACATCCGATTGATTATGCAGCAATTTCGGTCTGGGAGAGCAAAATCTCGGCGAAAATAGAAGAGATTTCGCTGAAATTCATTGAGTAGTGCAACAATTTGATTTTTTTATTTTATTTTTCAAGTCCGTCGGGATTATGCATCTCAGGAGGGGCAGAAATCCGAGATTTCGGCAAGGTTCTAAATCTTTATTGGAACGGAAAGCATAGAAACACTAACCCATTGCAAAATTCATGTAAAATTGTACTCAAAGCAGGGTTCAAAAAATCGACAAAAACCACTCGATTATCAACATGGTCTGGCTTTTAAAACCGCTCAGTAAACCGGTTAAATTAAAAAAATTAAAAATTCAAAAAAATTATGCGACGTAAGCCGATCGAAAATCAATGAAAATTGCTTAATTTTCGAAGAAAATTGACGATAAAAAATCGTCCGCAAAAAAAGGTCAACTTCAATTTTCCACGAAAATCAGTTGATTTTTTTTCCAACATTTTTTCAAAAAGTTTGATTTTTGAAACTACAAGATTTTTAATAATTTTTAATCGATTTTTGCTCGATAATATCAAATTCCGAAAATCAATTTTCACAGGATTTTCGATACGGGAAACCCTGACTCAAAGGCCCGAGAGCTCCTGCCTCGCGTGCCCGTACTCCGTTTTTCCTTTGAGGCCGTTTATGCCCTCGGCCGGCTCATCTCAACTTCTCGGCCCGGGCGCCATGTGTACGGACTAGACTGTGTTTCGTACTGTGGTTGTGTGAGGCCGTCAATAGGTCACACCGTGACATTGGGCCCGTGGGTCGTGCCGCATGTGGTGGGCTTCACGTCCCCCTTCGCTCTGGATCCGCACAACTTCGCTTCGATTTTCCCCCGGCCGGCCTCCGCGGTACGTGTCGCGGGGCGGCGGCGAGGGTGCGCGCGAGTTGGCCCCGGCCACCGCTGCTCGCCGGGGGGCAGGCACGTAGCGAGCCTGGTTCATTCGATCGAGGCGTGCAGGGAGCATGGTTCGTTCGTACGCGAGGAGGCAGAGCCCACCCACCCGCGCGCGCCGTGGCGGCTACACGTGGGGGCCTCGGCAACACGACCCGGCCGCTGGCTCCGTCGTCCCAGAGCGCCGACACCAAGTACCGCGGCCCACGCGCGATGTTGACCAGTGCGCGGGGCCCCCCATCGGGTCAAACGCGCAGCACGCCGTCAAGCCAAGCCTTCGCGGGCATAAAGATTCGGAGAGCGGAGGGCGTGGGGAGATCGAGCCCGCTGCCCGATCGGCCCGGCTAGCTGCACGCACAGTGCTCTCCCCTTGCGCGCAGCGAGCGGCAGGCAGGTCAGGTCAGGCCAGGACGCGCGCGGCACAGGTAAATCGTCCGGCGCGCGATCCTGTCGATTTGGCCGATGCGTCTTTTCATGGAGTCGGTGCGTGCGTACTCCGATCCCTTGGAAAAGGGAAACAAGTAAGCTTCAAAACTCCGGCGAAATGTTCCGAGACTTTGCTCTCGTTCACGATTTTTATAATATCGGTGAAATAAAAAGTTTTAATTTTTTTGAATTACTACAGGACTTTTAGAAATTTCGGTAAATCTCACCGAAATTTAGAGGTTCTGGACCAGATTTAATATTTTTTAAACCGAATTGGATTGTGTTTGAACCGAATTTGGTGCCAGTTTTGTGGTGAGAATTGTAATACCATTTGTAAGAAATACATATAAAAAATTTGTAATAAGCTCACAAAACAAGCGACTCATACTATAGGTGAATGGTCCGAAAACTAAGCACAACATTCGGCGCCAATATTTTTCCTTGACAGCAAGACACAGAAAGAATACATAATAAGACAAAACCTTCCTTTAGCTTCCTTGGTTAGAGTGGATGGAGGGCATGCTGTAAGTCCTTGGTTTGAATTCTAGGAGAGCTAGTTTGGACCTTCTCCCAGTTTGGACCCCTTTTTTTTGTCTGTAACAACGTTCTCATTTTTTTTTTCTCATTTTTGTAGCATCAGAAACTATCTCAGAGGAGGTTGAAAATCACCAAGATTTCAGTAAATTTCATCTAAATTTCCCCCAATTTTGATTGAAATATCTGTTTTATCGATACAAAAAAATTCCAGATTTAAAATTTGCCTTTTAGATTTCACTTGAAATAATGAGATTTCACTAAAATTTTGGATTTAAAAGGTGACAAGATGTGAACCAAAAATGAAATTTGAAACATTGGAATCAAGTCGCTTGGGCGTCAAATTAAAAGATGTTATTCAATTAGCTAGTTCGATCGTGTGCTGGCCACGAAACATAATCCGCCACAAGCTGCAGGTTGTACTTGTGAGTAGAGGTGAGAGTTGAGATATATACATGTACACAATTCACAGCTGAAATATATATATATATATATATATATATATATATATATAACATTCAAATAGAATAAATGATTTCAAATTCACAATTCAACTACATTTACACACACTTTACACAAATCATGGTTGGACAATACGCACGATCTACTATACAACTTACGGGCCGTCCGAGGCAATGAACTTAGATCTGACTCAAATTACATCAGCTAGGAAAATGGTGGCAAGCTCTCCTCGAACCTTCGCAAGATCCTCAACTAGAAAAGAAGTAGAAAATTTACCAACTTGGTCCATACTAAATGCATGCAAGATGTTTGGGCTACCATACTACTCCTAGTCCTTGGTATAACATCCACCAAATTTGTATTGCTAGTATTATACTCCAACCATATTTTCACGCTTAACTAAAACATTAAAGTTATAGGCTGATGGCAGTACTTGAGAGATGGTGGACATCGCGGTGCGGAGAGGATGGCGACAGTGATAGTGCGGTGACGCGGGCGATGGCAAAGGTGATGAAGGCGACAACAACGCAAAGAGGATGACTACAGTGCTAAGAGGACGGGGACGGGGACGGGGACGGGGACGGCATGGTGATGAGCACAATGGCGCATGTGATAAGGGTGACAGCAAAGCAGGGAGGATGGCGACAGTATGGAGAGAACGAGGATGACGACTGTGCGGCGCCGAGGACTACAGAACAGTGCAAAGAGGACAAGGATATGGCGACAACGTGGTGATGAGGGCAACAGCAACGCAGAGGGGACATGTAACACCCCGACACCTAGTATGCCGCGAATGTCACCCAAACGATACTAGTAGCAACCAAAAACACATATTTAACAATAAATTACAGCAACTACGTTAATAGCTTAAACGAAAATTCGGTAGCATGTACTTGGTTTTCCCATGGTTTGAAGCATCAATAATAACCTCATAACACAATAGCATAATAGAGAACATCTATAACATGAATAACAGGAATTTCAGCAACAGTTCAAGCCAAGAATATAAATTTAAACGTCTCATGAACCAATACGGAGTGAACAATTAAACATAGCAAACAATATATCATAATCCATGTTTAGCTCAATAAAATAAACCATCACCACTACGAATAAGGGTATGTAATTGTCTAGTTGAGTGAAGCTAAGTGGAGACGTGGCACTAGCTCCCTTCCCACACGCCGAATTCAAGGTACCTAAAAACAACATCAAACAACAAGCGTGAGTTCATCACTCAGCGAAGTGTATTGCAATAGAAACAATTTAACAACAAATAACATACACCATGAGAAACAATTCATAAACTTTTTCATCATATTCTCATTTATGCAATGCAATGCATCATGCCTCTTTGCTTAGCACATACCGGTATTGCCGAGTGCACACCCGTCGGTGTGCACCCTCTTTCCCTTCCATCCCGTGGAGGGTGCCTACTCTTACTGACTCGTTCCCATTCACAACCATGGATGGGACTATGAGGTAGGTCTTTCGTGTTCACTACGTGTGAACATAGAGGTCCGTATCAGAATGGGTTGCCTCATCTTTTTCTCGAACTACAGGAAATTTCTCGAACTACAGGAAATTTCACATCTTTTTCTAGGTATTCGAAAAGTCTCAATCGGCCTCTAAGTCCCTCTAATCTACAGATGAACACAGATTGTTCCAATCGCGACACAGTTTGGACAACGTTCAGTAAAATGGCCATAACTTTTAAACGGATATCCGAAACTTAGTGATTTTGGTTTCCAATTAAAGATAATTCGATTATCTACAACTTTCGCAAAAGCCAGCCCCCAGAAAATGCCTCTAAAAAGCTATAATTTGTGTCCAAAAATCGAGGACCTAATCTGCCCGAGGACAGAACACATGACAGATTTGCAATCTCCCTAAATTCATCTAACCACAGCACCACAACCCTAAGTTCAAGGGAGGTAAGTGATTGTAGGTTCAAGGGAGGTAAGTGATTGTAGGTTCAAGGGAGGTAAGTGATTGTAGGTTCTTTTGTAGGGTTGTGGTGCTGCTTAGAAGAGGGATTTCATGCCTAAAATTGGTGTTTAGGAGCTGTGGTTAGATGAATTTAGGGAGATTGTAAATCTGTCATGTGTTCTGCCCTCGGACAGATCAGGTCCTCGATCTTTGGAAAAGGAGACCCATTCTGATGCGGGCCTCTGTGTTCACACGTAGTGAACACGAAAGACCTACCTCGTAGTACCATCCACGGTTGTGAATGAGAACGAGTCAGTAAGAGTAGGCACCCTCCACGGGATGGAAGGGAAAGAGGGTGCACACCGATGGGTGTGCACTCGACAATACCGGTATGTGCTAAGCAAAGAGGCATGATGCATTGCATTGCATAAATGAGAATATGATGAAGTTTATGAATTGTTTCTCGTGGTGTATGTTATTTATTGTTAAATTATTTCTATTGCAATACACTTCGCTAAGTGATGAACTCACACTTGTTGTTTGATATTGTTTTTAGGTACCTTGAATTCGGCGTGTGGGAAGGGGAGCTAGTGCCACGTATCCACTTAGCTTCACTCAACTAGACAATTACATACCCTTTTTCATAGTTGCGATGGTTTATTTTATTGAGCTAAACATGGATTATGTTATATTGTTTGCTATGTTTAATTGCTCACTCCGTATTGGTTTATGAGACGTTTAAATTTATATTCATGGTTTGAACTGTTGCTGAAATTCCTGTTATTCATGTTATAGATGTCCTCTATTATGCTATTGTGTTATCAGGTTATTATTGATGCTTCAAACCATGGAAAAACCAAGTACATACTGCCGAATTTTCGTTTAAGCTATTAACGTAGTTGCTGTAATTTATTGTTAAATATGTGTTTTTTGGTTGCTACTAGTATCATTTGGGTGACATTCGTGGCATACTAATTGCCGGGGTGTTATAGGACAGCGATAGTCCGGGGAGAATGGGGACAGCGACGGCGCGGTACCGAGGGTGACGGAGTGGTGCGGAGGGCGACAGAGCGGTGCAAAGAGGACAGGGATGGCGACGACATGGTGACGAGGGTGACGGCGTAGTTGATGAGGTCAACAACTACGCAGAGAGGATACCGATAGTGCAGAGAGAAAACCTTAGATTTGGACAGAGAGATGCTAAATGCGAGTATCTGAATTGACTAGGAGGGAAGTTAAATAGACAATCGTTTGCTTGTCTTTACATACGATTGGAAGATGGTAACCGTCTATGCTATCCGATTAGATGATGGCAACTATCTATGCTATTTGATCATCACCAACGTTTATGATAAAGGAACTATCTGTGATAGTGCATGTTCATTCCTTCTAACAAACTTCTTCGCTCGATGAAGTTGCCTCTTCTTGTGAGAAATCCTAGCTAGGATGACGGTACTTTTGACATTGGGATGTGATCAGCTGGACGTGATTTGGACCTTCAGCGTGGCCACCTTTGTCTTGCCATAGTGTATCACCGATTCATTTTTCACTTGGGACACATCAAAGGACCAGATCTCTCTATTGGCTTTTTCTCACTACTTCTTTAGCTCGGTGAAGGCAGTCTTTCAAGGGAAAAATGAAAAAAAAAACGCCATCTTTATTTTGATGGAAGGCAGATAGGTACTTCTCACCATTTTCCATGATGTGCCCAAGCTGTTTTACACTTCACCACATTGGCTCTAGGTGTCCGTCATTGCGATAATTAAAGTAGAGAATGCTTACTAAGGGGCCATGGCCCAATCATTGCATGAATACCTCACCATAGTTTCTTTGAGAATGGGGCAGAAGAAGATGCCTGGACTTATGTAACATCCCAAATTTTGATTTTATTGCATTTAATGAGTCTTTTAAATTTTTGGGAATTTTTTAGAATTTATTTGGAATTAATTTGAATTAAGTCTTTTATGAATCATTTAAATATTTGGAAAGTTTTGGTAAAAGTATTTTATTTGAGTTCAAAATATCTCAAAAAAATTTAGAATTTTTTTTGATATTTTTACTATTTTTCTCAAAATTATTCGAATTACTAGAAATATTTTAAAATAGAAAATGCTGAAAAATCAGAAAACCATAATGGGCCAAAACCCTATTGGATTGGGCCCAGCCCGTCAAGCCGCTAGCCCAAAACCTTGCCGCAACCCACAGGAAACCTAACCCTAGCGCATCTCGACCATTGGATTGCGATCGGATTGCTGAGATCGCGTTGCGTCGCTCTTGCTTTGAGACCGCACGATCAGAGCCATGAGGACGCTTAGGATTTTGCCACGTATTTCAAAATGTGACATCGCTGGACTCTGTCGTCCGCATTGAGCACACCGCGGTTTCCACGCGTTTCACGCGAACCTAGGCCCTATTTAAAGACCATGACATCTAATTGGATAGAGCACCTCGTACCGTACAAGAACCCTGAAGCGCCACCACTGGATTCGCCACTGTGTGGATAGGATTGCCCACCGAAGTTGGAGAATTATGGTGCCACGGTTGATCGTTGTTTCCGGTGCTGTCAGGTCATCTCCGCCAATGCTAGGGGTATCTGCAAGTAGATCTCGGTGAGATCTAGCGAATCCACGAGCAAGGTCGTCAGAAGAACGCTGTACCACCATAAACCAAGTCATTGTGCTCAAGTCCAGTGAAGACCTCGTCTCCAAAATTCGCCGTCCTTCCGCGATCATCTGTGATCGTTAGATCTGCGTCCAACGGTCGCATGACGTCAGCGGTGGGACCTGTGTGTCAACCGAAACAGTCATGCGGATGATGTCAGTAATGACGTGATGATACAGGCAATGGCGTCACTTGTCGGGCCCACATGCCAGCGAGATAAATAATTTCTAGAAAAATATTTATTTTATTTATTTAATTGCTAACATCAGCATGACGTTATAAACTCGATTTTTCTTTAGGAAAATAATTCGGCCAAAAAGTAAATCTGGTGCTAACGTCACAGTGATGTCATTATTTGGTTTTCAGTAAAAAAATAATTCTAATAATTCGATTTATTATTTTTAGTTTATTTTCAAACTTCAAATTACTCGTTCTTGCTCATACGAACTCCGATTGAGATGATTCTAGAGCCTAAAAATTTTGTAAAATTGTGCTCTATTTAATGGTGAATTTTATTTAATTTTTGGTGGTGTTGCTATCTATTTTTTGTATTTATTTATTTATTCGTTACACGTAGACGTTGAAGTGCCTGGAGGATTCGAGGGAGAAGTGCTAGTACAAGAGCAAGGTCCAAAACATGAACAAGAGTTTTTCCAAGGCAAGTTGTGCTTTGACAATGTTGCTCCCATGTTTTAAATTATATTATTTTAAATTACTGTATGCTAAATAAAAATAATTTCGATTAATTTGGGATTAGTTAATCGATCACTTGATTTATCACCTTGTCACTATTACTTGTATGCCATGATTAATTTGTCATCCTAAGATTGTTGATTATTAGTTGATTGCTAATAACTTTCCAACATGGGTTACTAGATCGTGACTAGTTTGCTTACACATGCAATGTGTTATTGATATCATTTTTTAATATTAAAATTAATATTGCTTAATTGAATATGGAACGTATTTATGAAAGGTGTGTCATGTGTTATTGATGATGTTGATAGCGCGTGGTGCATGGTAATCAACTAGGGGTGGTAAAATGATTTAGACTGGGGCAAGTGGTAAGAATGGTGAATATGGTGGGTCAGGTATGGCATGTGGGCAGTCACATTTGCTTTTTTTGGTGATTGGGTATTGTGGGCCAGGTGTGGAATCCCAATGATGAGCCTTTCCCCCAATATGCACCACAAATGGACATGCAGAATTTTGGAGCTTTTTTAGTTGTCCAGACTCATTTGATTTACACTATGATGCAGCAAGTGCAGCACCTCATTAACCAAGCAGCTGTCAATCTACCAAATCGGGATAATAATGGACATTGCCCCTATTCCAAATTGTTAGAGTTTATGAGGACCTATCCACCTACTTTCTCAGGGAACGCTAATCCTTTGGAGGCAGATGATTGGCTTATATCTATTGAGAGGAAGCTTCATATCACTAAGTGTACTGGAAATGAGAATGTGCTCTATACTTCTCATCAGCATGAAGGGACTGCTACAGAATGGTGGGAGAATTACTGTGCTTCTCACAAAAACCCACAGGAGATTACATGGGAAGAATTCACTACTGCTTTTCATTAATACCATGTATCAGAAGGCATCATGGAGTTGAAAAAGGAAGAGTTCAAAGCACTCAAGCAAGGAAGTAATTCAGTGGTTGACAACTTGAATAAGTTCAACTCCATGAAAAGACTGAATTCAGAATTACAAGTGGGACTAATCACCCATACATTCCCTGATTTCCAAGAGTTGGTCAACAAGGCCTTGATTCTGGAGGACAAGCGCGAGGAGTTGGAAGATAATCGTAAGCACATAATGGCACAACAGGGAGCTCGTTAGGGAGCATAGAGACTGAGAGTTGCGCCTTACCAGTTCTTAAGATTTCAACCCAATAATGCTGCCAAGACACCATCACCTGCACTGCGTCAAGCCGATCAGAGTTTTCAGACACCTACTCAAGCAAGTAATGCATCATGAGGAAGTCAACAAACAATTGTGAGACGTTGTTTTAGTTGCAATGAGCCAGGACACTTTGCAAATAGTTGTCCTAACAGAGGAGGTGTTACCCCTGTTCACTTCAACCTTGGACCTACACTTGCCAAGGCACCTGCATTAGGAGTGAACCATGGAGCTACACCTCAAGCAACTATGAGAGGCCGAGTCAACCACATCACTGCTGATGGAGTCCAGGAAGCAACAGACATCGTACTGGGTAAGTTCTTGGTTAACTCAGTACCTACAACAGCTTTGTTTGATTCTGGCACTTCGCATTCTTTTATTTATCGAGGCTTTGCTATTGGAAATGGGTTTAAAGTGGTGAACCTTAAAGACATGCTATTAGTCCAATCCCTTAGATCGCAACTCCGATCTAATGTAGGATATTTTGGAGTAATGTTGTTGATAGATGGGATAGAGTTCCTAGCGAATCTTATATTGTTGGATATCTAGACCTTAGATGTCATATTGGGAATGGATTTGTTATCCAAACACAAGGCCGTTTTTTATTGTGGTAGAAGAGTTGTATCAATTGAAAACTCGGATGGTAGGAAAGTAGAGTTTCAAGCGACCGCGGTTCACGATGGTCAATTGATGGTCAGCAATGTAAAGGCTGTCAGTCTGGAGGAAGTACCAGTTGTTAGTGAATATCTAGACGTGTTTCCAGAGGATTTACTTGTAACGCCACCAGACTGAGATATTGAGTTTGTCATTGAATTGGTACCTATTACAACCCCAATAGCTAAGAGACCCTATCGGATGCCTACCGATGAGTTGGCGGAGATGAAGAAACAGATTGAGGAGTTATTGGAGAAAGGTTTTGTGAGACCTAGTTCATCTCCATGGTGAGCACCTGTTTTGTTTGTTAAGAAAAAACATGGTTGCTTCAGGATGTGTATTGACTATCGTGCACTTAATGAGGCGATGATAAAGAATAGGTATCCGCTACCCAGGATCGATGATTTATTTGATCAGTTAAGAGAAGTTGGAGTCTTCTCCAAGATTGATCTTCGATCATGATATCATCAGTTGAAGATTCGTGCAGAGGATGTACCGAAGACTTCGTTTTGGTCAAGATATGGGTATATATGTTCACAGTCATGTCATGTGGATTGACAAATGCACCGGCATATTTCATGAACATGATGAATAAGGTTGTCATGGAGTATATGCATAAGTTTGTCGTTGTGTTCATAGATGACATTCTTGTCTATTCCAAGATGAGAGAAGAGCATGCATAACATCTGATGCTAGTTCTTGAGAAGCTACGAGAATAGCAACTATATGCTAAGTTTAGTAAGTGTGACTGTTGGAAGGATAAAGTGGAATTTCTTGGACATGTGATGACTGCTAAGGGAGTTGCAGCTGACCCAAGTAAACTGAAAGCAGTATTGCATTGGGAGCAACCAAAGTCGGTAACTCAGATCCGTAGTTTCCTTCGAATGGTAGCATATTACCGTTGATTCATTGAAGGATTCTTGATAATTGCTAAACCACTTACGCAATTGTTGTTGAAGAAGAAGTTTGCATGGACGTTAGAGTGTGAAAAAAGTTTCCAAGAGTTGAAGAAGTGATTGACATCGGCACCAGTGCTAGTATTGCTAAATGTTCAAAAGAGCTTTGATATTTATTGTGATGCTTCACGTCAAGGACTTGGATGTGTATTGATGCAGAATGGAATGGTAGTTGCATATGCTTCCAAGCAGTTAAAGCCGCATGAAGAGAATTATCTGATGCATGATCTGGAGTTAGCTACCGTAGTGCATGCTTTGAAGTTATGGCATCATTATCTTATTGAAAACATATGTGAGATATATACGAACCATAAGAGTCTAAAGTATATCTTCACTATCAGCTCTCAATATGAGAGAGAAAAAAGATGGTTAGAATTGATCAAGGACTACAATGTAAGAATTCATTACTATCCTGGAAAGGCAAATGTCGTAGACGATGCTTTAAGTCGGAAGAGCCACAGTGTGAACATGCTAATTGAAGAGAGTCAGGCTGAATTGTGTCAGGAATTTCAGAAGCAGAAGTTGGAAGTGGTACTAGAAGGATTTCTAGCTACCTTAGAAGTAAAGCCTACTCTAGAGGATTAGATCAAAGAAGGTCAGAAGGATGATGACAAGATTAAGAGAATCAAGTCCAAGATGGTTGATGGCAAGGCCAAGGATTTCAATCTAGATGTGCAAAGTACATTGTGGATTAAAGGTTGTTTCTGTGTACCGAACAGAAAGGAGCTAAAGCAGTTGATTCTTAAAGAAGCTCATAACTCCAAATATTCTATTCATTCAGGAAGTGCTAAGATGTATCAAGATCTTAAGGAGAGATTCTGGAGATCGAGCTTGAAACGTGAAGTTGTTGAGCATGTTACCTTGTGTGATATATGCCAGATAGTGAAGGCAATGCATCAGAGTCCAGCTGGGGTTGTTACAACCATTGAAGATTCCTGAGTGGAACTAGGAGGAAATTGGTATGGATTTTATTACTGGTTTATCTAGGACTCAGAGTGCATATGATTCTATATGGGTCATAGTGGATCGTTTGACCAAAGTTGCCTATTTCATACCAGTGAAGACTACTTATTCAGGGGATCGTTTGGCAAAGTTATATATGTCAAGGATTGTTTGTTTGCTTGGAGTGCCTAAGAAAATAGTGTCAGATAGAGGTACCCAATTTACCTCGAGGTTTTGGAATAAGTTACAAGAAGCTACGGGAACACGTTTGAACTTTAGTACAGCTTATCACCCATGGACAAATGGTCAGACCGAAAGAGTCAACCAAATACTAGAAGATATGTTAAGAGATTGTGCTTTAGCTTATGCTACTTCATGGGACAAGTGTTTACCGTATGCTGCGTTCAGTTATAATGATAGTTATCAGGCAAGTTTGCAAATGTCACCATTTGAATCTTTGTATGGACGTTCCTATCGTACACCATTGAATTGGATGAGACAGGAGAGCGTATTGTTTTTTGACCATATATTCTCAGGGAGACAGAAGAGTAGATTGCTATGATCAGAGAGAGAACTAAGATTGCTCAATCAAGATAGAAGAGTTATGCTGATAATTGTCGTCCTGAACTGAGTTTTGAGCCTGAAGATTTTGTGTATCTCAGAGTTACCCCTCTTAAAGGAGTTAACAGGTTTCACGCTAAAGGGAAGCTTGCATCTAGATATGTTGGTCCATTCAAGATCTCGAGCCGCAGAAGTGAAGTTGCTCATCAGTTGGAATTGCCACAGTCGTTGGCCGGAGTGCATGATGTGTTTCATGTATCCCAATTGAAGAAGTGTGACACTACGAAAGGTCAAAACATTATAAAAAATGAAATCGGAGGTTAAAACTATACGCGGTGAGGTTTATTCGCGTTTCCGGGCTGTTTTCGGGCGTTTGGGCCTCTCCGGGGGAGTTCGGGCCCAAGGGGGATGAGTTGTGGGCCTTGGTGAGAGGAGATTTGGGCCCATGAGGGAGGGGGAGGCAGGATATCCTGCCTTGGGCGCCTCCACCCAGCCCTTGTGCGCCCCTCCCCATTGCCCTAGCCGCCCCCCACACCTCCCTCTCCTAGCCGCCCCCCCATCCTCCTCCTCCCTTCCCAAGCCACTCACCCCTCTCCTAGCAGCCCCACGACGTCCCCTCTCGTGGTGCCCCTCGCTGCCCCGCTCGGAGGATAGCCGGAATTCGGGAATCTCCGACGAACCGTTGCGGATCGGGAGGAAGGAGCGGCCGGCGGGAAGGAAGGCTTCCTCGGTTTCGGATCTTCTTGGAGAGGTATGGCATGGGTGATCTATGGGTTGGGTCTAGGTGCTGTTCTAGGGATCGATTTCATGTTTTTAGATCAAGTAGTGGTGCTGCCATTGGGTAGATTTGGGAGAAAACTAGAGTTGCCACGTTCTCTGTTTTGGGCAGATTGTGTAGTCAACCTAGGGTTTGAGTTTTTGCCAATTTAGAGTCGGAATTTGGTCGTCCGCCTGTTGAAGAAGTTGTAGGTAATTGAAATATCTTTAAGTGGACGTAAATAATGCTTAATTCCGATCAGCCGTTTGAAAGTTATACTCATTTTACTAAGCGTGTTCAAAACTGTGACGAGATTGAAACAGATCACGGTATTCTGTAGATTAAACCACCTTAGAGTCTGAATCAGCTTTTCCATATACTTAGAAAAAGTTAGTAAATTTCCTAAGCTACACGAGGATGTACTCGTTTAATCGATTCGGAGTCCTAGATCTAAAGTTATGATAGTTTGAAGTCTGCTGTCCCGAGGGGGATAGATTCTCTGTTTTTCGTTTTCAGGAGTAGTTTTCGATATCGGGGTAGATGGGCAATGGCGTACTATTTTGTGGGCGCATTGTGATTGTGTGGCATCTATGTGCAGGTGGTGTGACCCCGGGAGTGCCCTCCTCATCTCGCCAATCCGTCGCCCGAGGTTAAGGCAAGTGTATTGGAATGGGTATCGTTTAGATTTTTGCTAGACTTGATTGGATACAACTTGCTTTATGATATGATGCTAAGAATGATGTTTGCCTATGACATGATGAACATGATTTCATATTGATTATGATTGTGTGGTATTTAATGTTTATGCCAATTTTTACATGTTTATGTCATATGTGCATTCATAATGGAAGAGGCGTCCCATGCTAATGTGGGCCTCTGTGTTCACACGTAGTGAACACGAAAGACCTACCTCGTAGCCTCATCCACGTGTGTGCATGGGAGCGAGTCAGTAAGAGTAGGCACCCTCCATCTACGGGATGGAAGGGGAAGGGGGTGCACTCGGCAATACCGGTATGTGCTTCGAGGAGATATGAGCATTTGCATCGCATTGCATACATGATGTTGATGATGATGATGATGATAATGATGATGAAATGAGTACAATGATATTGAGACATGAGAATGATGTGGTATATGAAATTATGGCTTGTACATGATGTTGAGCATGGTATGGATTTTAGTACTGTCGTGGTGGTGTGGATTCCAGGGGTACGGGTAGATTCACATGGCACAATAGCGGGACCTAATGGTGGTAACCAGTCCCTTGATGATCATTTGCCTTTGTGGTGAATTGATTATATCTTGTGGGTAAAGTGTATAACCTTTGTAAAATGTCAAACCTATTCGAATAGTCATGTCTGTGATATTGGACAATGCTCGGGGATTATAGTCAAGAGTTAAATTTTGATAAAATGAACTTGGGAATGGAGGTAGTGTTCCTATGGAATATGAAAATTGATTTAAGGATGTGAGAAGGTTTACTTGTGAAATAACTGAGAAATTTCTTTACTGCTTTACAATCTACTTATGATATTCATAAATGCTGCTTTATTGTAAAACAACCAATTTAGCCATTCATTTGGAATAAGCTATGCCTATAGTTAATATACTTGCATTCTGTACATGACTTGTTGAGTGCTTTATGTACTCACCCGTTTGCAACAATTCAAACTCCAGTTGAGGAGTCTACGCCCGCTCTTGAGGAGAAGTACCAGGAGGAGCCGAACAATTAGGGTGCGAGCCCAGTCAGTTGCCTGTGGCATATTAATGGGTCACTACGAGTTTTACTCTTCCGCTGCAGTTTTCTTAATATTTGAGTCTTTGCCTTGTGAGGTATATTATTGTAAGTTGACTATAAGGTTAACCAAACATGTTATATTAATAGATGAAGTCTTTATTTTTGTTTCGTTGTGTATGATTGTGATATTTCATCTATGTTGAGACTATGTGCACTAGCATGATCCTGGACTAGTATGGAATACACAGAGGGTCCGGATTTGTACATTCGGATCCCGACAACTTAGTTTCTATTAATTGGATGCAACAAAAGAACATTTAGAAATTGAATAGGAAATTACTTGGGATTTCATCACTAGAGAAGGAAATCGGAGAACATAATCCAATGAGAGCAAATAAGGAAGTAAATTACAAGACCAACGATTAGTGAAGAAGGCAGGAGTAGCTGAAGTTTAATTATATGAACCATCGTGGTAGAAAATGATGAGTATGTACTAAATAAAGATGGTTCCCTAAATACAATAGTCGGTGAAAAGTTTACTTACAAAGACTGTTGTAAGAATAAACCATTAGTGTTACATCATAGACGGCTCTGGAACGTAGGTATCTGTGATAAGTTGACTCATCACAGACAATTGTGAAACAAAAACCATACATGTTTTGTCACAAAGGGTTAAGATGTCTGAACTTTCTGTGAAAATAATATTGGCTCGATTATGTCGGGACCCCGAATTTGCAAATCCGGACCCTCTGTGTATTCAGCACTAGTCCAGGAACGCGCTAGTGCACACAGTCTTAACATCGGTAAATATCACAATCATACCACTCGATACTAATAAAGTACTTTTATTTAAATAACCAAACTGGTTACTCAACCTTATGGTCAAGTTACAATATACGCCTCACAGGGCGAATCTTATTAAGAGAGAAATAGTAGCAGCGGAAAATCAAATAACTTCGTGGCGCCATCCAGTATACCACAGGCAACTGACTGGGCTCGCTTCCCTAAGTAGACGGATCCTCTTGGAGTTCCTCCTCCAAAGCTAGTGTAGTCTCCTCTTCAACTGGTGTTATATTGTGGCAAGGGTGAGTACTTGGTACTTAGCAAGTCATGCACAGAATGCAGGCTAATATACTATATGCATGGCTTGGTACAAAGGAATTGTCGACGATTGGAGAACGGGCTCCCGTCGAGCTTACTTGTTGAATGGGGGATCAACAGAGCCCCGTCGCACGGATCGAAGAGGGCGTTCGAGCGACGCGAGGTCGGGAGAAGGAGGCCGGAAAAAGGGGGACGCGGTGTTTTTATCCTGGTTCGGGCCTCTCACCGCCGAGATAATGACCCTACTCCAAGGTATTGTGTTCTATCTTTCGTGTGCCCTCCTCGCTACAGATCTTGAGGGGTTTAAATACTATGACTAGAGATGCGAAAAAATGTAATCGCCTCCGGATCACGCTATGCATCCATATCCGTGATGCTGCCCTTGACTCCGCTATTTGAATTTCGGTATGATTTCCCTTGATCTCCTGGCTGATTGGTTGCCTCCTTCCTTCCCTCGCGCATTACTGGGCCCTCCGACCAAGACACCCGAGCAAATCGTGGCCTCCACGAGCATGCTTGCTCGTGGGGTGTGTTTGGTGCTTCATGAACTGAGGCGAAACGCGATGCTCTGGAGGAGAAGGAGGGATGCTCAAGCTTCTCCCGAGCATCTTCCTTAGTGCCGCTTGGCCTGGCGGGTTTAGCTTTTCACGGGAGTACCGTGGTCTTTTTGCCCAGATAGCCAATCCCCGATGCTAGCCCCCGAGGTTCAAGTGGGAACTCCTAAGCTTCCTTGAGCCTAAGAAGACTTGAGGGGGATTGAATTTCCTTGGTCGTGGCTCACGACCATTTTACGCTCTGAGGCGAGCTTTACCCGCGCGTGCTTGCTCGCGCAAGGCTGCTTGGTTGTTCTGCGTTGGCCTTCTCCGAGAAGCCTCCTGGCATGCGGTAGTTTCTGAAGCGGCGCTTTTCCGCCAGTGTGTTGTCTGGCGATAGGCGCGATTTTATCCCGCCTCTTCACTATCCTTTAACCCTTTCTCAGGGAGAGGTCGGAGTCCCATTGGCGCTCTTTGCTCGCTTGGCGAAAAATCTTCCAAGAGCCCTAGCGCCCAAGAACCCTTTTCGCCTCTCCTTCCTTCTTCTGGCCATGGCGCTGCTTCCAAGGTTAGCCGATGACCCAAGGAGGCTCAGTGTGCTCACGGACGAGGGGTACGCCGACCCAAGCTCGGTCGAGTGCCGGGGGATGATGCGGCGCCAAGGCACCGCTGAGACTGAGATCGTCTCCTGCGAGTTGTATGCCATCAACGGGCTTGTCTCGCCTGAGCGACTTCCGCCTCCGTTTGCCTTCGCGGTAGATCTCTCATCTCCACCCTAACTCCATCCTTCTCAAATCTTCTCCCACCTTTGCGAGGCTTACGGGTGTAATGCCCACGGCCAGCCTCTTCTTTCACTTTTATTCTTCCGCACCGGCCGATGGTTCTCACGGCGTTTATTCGCCGGCCCAACCGACCATACGAGTACCCCTCGTGTTCAAGGACTCGGTGTCGGGTTGGGCGACCCTGTTCTACCGGAAGAAGGCGGAGGGTCCCGGGCTTGGTCTACATCGGGAGGACGCCCGCCATCGAGATGGCCTACTGCAACGAGGAAGAGGCGGTGCTCGGGGCGATCAGGTGAGCTTGCCCAGATGGGGCTCACCTGGTGGGGATATCGCCCCGACTTTACCTTCAACCGGGTGTCTCGAGGCGCCGCGAAAGCATCCCTTCTTCGAGGTGACCGGGTGGCACGACTTCACCACGTGAGGACAACGCAGTATGTTCTGGACCTCTTTCCGAGCATCGCCGCTCGTGAACTGCTATGCATCCGTGATATGCCTTTTGTCTTAGTCTTCGGTTGTGACGCAGCTCAGGGATGAGTGGAGTTTGACGATAGGGTCGCCGAGATGTTCCGGCTACTAAGGAGAAGGAGCCGACGCCCAATCACAGGTCCCCAAGAATATTTTTGATCGGCGGCGACGCGCAGGTACATTTTCCCACTTCCGCTCGAGGGCATGTTTTCCGAGCTCATTCCTCCCGATTTCTGTTGGCGGAGAAGGTCGCCTTGAGCTTGCGGTGTCGGCGCACACACAAGAAGCTTGACACCGGCCTGTGGGTTCTCAGAAGAGGCGGCGGGTCGAGGTCGCCGAGCATCCGCTTCGCCTCGCGCGGTCGAGGCGCCGAAGCCGACCAGACCCCTACCCCGCACCTTGAGCACGACCGGGGAGGTGTTTAAGCGAACTCGCATTTGGTTCGATGACTTCAAACGGAGGAAGCCGGAGCTGATGAGCCGATCGGGAACAGCTCGCCGAGCGCAGGAAGGCCGAGGAGGATGCCAGGTCTCTCCCGAGGCCAAGGAGCGCTGGAGAGGCATCAAGGCCCTCCAGACCAGCTCACTTTCGGGTGGTTGATGCCCCAGAGGAGGAGGAAGAAGAGGAGGAGGTCGTCATGCTGCAGTTAGAAGGAGCGGGAGGTCGACCTCTCAAACCGCCGACGGGAAGAGGTCGACATGGGCGATGTCGACCGGCCGATCTTGCCATGGTATCGCCAATGCCAGAGAGCGCCGTGAGTCGTGGGCCGAGGCCTCTGAGGCCGGCCGCAGGCCAGTCGCCCAGGCCCGGCGAGGAGGCCGAGGAGGATGGCGCCGCGTAAGGTCGTTCTTCATTCTCTTATTCCGCTCTTGTCTTGCACTTTCTTCGGGCTAACCCCACTGTTTGGCGGGGCGTGATAGCTTCGGATGTCGTTTTGGACTTCCGCCGATGGCCGAGGAGATTATCAACTCGCAGCGGACGCCGAGCTCGGCGCGTCGTCGGCCGGTGATGGCAGGCAGGAGGCCGGTGCTTTAAGCTTGACTCGGAGCTCCGAGCTTCTTCTGAGACCGCGCTCCCTTCGCCGTGGAGCCTATCCTCACCGCGAGGAGAGCAGTGAGCCGAGGGATCAAGCGCCTTGGCGCTTTGGCCTTGGCTGCGAAGGAAGATGGCGAGCTCAGGCTTTGCCAGAGTCCCGGGAAGGGAGCTTGGTCGCTCGACCAACAGCCCTGGCCATGAGCCAAGGAGAGGAGAGGAGGTCGTCCCCGCCTAACTCCTTCTGGCCCCGGCACCAGCGCCGGCCACGAGGTGCAAGGGGCGCGAGGTGATCGTGCTTGATCACCGCCTCCGGCCATGTGAGCACTCTGCCGCTGAGGAACAGAGGCGAGGAGGTGGTTGCACCCACCAATCGCTTCAGCGTGAGCATGGAGTGCAGCGCTCGTGGTTGGCGACGAAGTAGACAGGTGGGTCGACTATAGGAAGGCGCTACGAGCCGCTTGCGGACGAGGATCACTTTTCCGGGCGACCGGGGTTGATCGAAGGTGGTGACGCCGTTGCTCTCGGGAGCACCCGGGTGCTCGGAGGAGCAAGACTCACGCCACGCCGGATGACTTGGTCAATCCTTCTTCGCTGGGCGCGGATCGACCGCCGGTTTCAGACAAGCCGGTCACCGGCTCTTCGTAAGTTTCCATGTTTCTTCTTTCTCGCCGCGAACGATCTTCGGGAGTCTCGCCACTTCTTTCCTTCTCCTTCTTTCTCAAGTTTGCCGCGAAGGCTATGGAGGATATCGATGCCACCTCGGGTCTCGGCCAGAGATCGAGTCGCATTCACCGCGAGCAAGACGCCAAGATCGCCGATCTTGAGCGTCGGTCTCCGAGGTGCGCTTGAGGCCGACTGGCAAATGAATCGGCGAGGAGCCTCATCGCCGGGCTCGGGACCAGCTCTTCCAGAGCGAGACGGCCGAAGAGCACTTCAGAGCGTATGCGCCGGAGCTTGACGAAGAGTCGCGTGAAGCTTCAGCTAGACTTCGCCAGCTCGGGAGCGAGGAAGCCCACCAAGGAGGCGAAGGCCCGGAAAGCGCGGTTGGCCGAAGGTCTGGCGCTGGAAGGTCTGGACCCAGAGGCGGAGGTCGACTTCCTTAAGGACGAGCTCGCGCCTCTGCAGGCTTAGTCGAGAGACTTAGCTCTTTCTTTTATTTTTATCTTGTGTAAAACTCCGTAAAAAACAACGCTTTTGGATTAAATGAGCATATTCGCAGGGAGTTTGGTCCTTGCACATTTTTTTTTTTTTTTTTTTTTGCTTGAACTGCCAAAGATATGCCCTATGATCCCGGTTCGCAGAAAAGAAAGCAAGTTCCTGCATGGAGCGTAGATCAAATATCACAGACACGAGCAAAGGAGCCTTGGTAAGGAGAGGACCGAACGCCTTATCATCGTAACCCCTACCATGGACAAAGGTCGTGTCCTCACCGCTATGCAGCACGAGTTTGTTCATGGGAGTTTTTAAGGGTCGCTTTGGTCGTAACGATTTTTGAATTACTCGAATAGATCGGCTATGCGTTTGAGTGAACTGCGAGCACAGGCGGGCGAGCTTTAAACCAACAATACGTGAGAGCCACCATACCCGAGTGGTCACCGGATAGGGCTTAGAGTGGATGTTCGCGCCTACCATGCATACAAGAGCTACTGTGGAAAGTGGACGATTGGCGAGCATCGTGAGGCTAAGGGAGATGGCGCCACATACTTGTTGGATAAGTTCGTTCAGTAGGCCGGTAGATCGACGATGCTCGCTCGACAAAGCGAGGACGAAATTCGAGAAAGAGGGAAAATGATTTATTGGAAAGAACGCAAGGGGCGCGAGATAGGAGTACTGCCTAAACGTAGAATTTACGCAGCTTGATCGATGTTCCAGGCCGTGAGCTCTCGACCATCCGGCATCATGCGAGGCTTAACAGCCCAGCCAGAGACATGACCGTGCAGGGTCCTTCCCACCTTGGGGTCACTTTGTTGGCCTTCGATGTGTCTTGAACTCTTCAGTAAGACCATGTCGCCGACTTGTAGAAATTCCTAGGCCTGATCGCTTGGCTGCATGCCTACGAAGAGCTTGTAGGTAAATTGCGCATCGAGCAACGCCTCGGATTGCGTGTCGCTCGACGAGGTCTGTGTCGACGAGGCGCTAACCTCTTGATCGATGGAATCGATCGCTTGCACTTTGGGAACCCAAGCCACGATTGTGACGTAATGGCCTCCGCGACCGCAAAGGTTGAGGCGTCTCGCTGGCTCGACTTGTCGTGAAAGTGGATAGACCAAAGAACCGCTGGAAGCTCCTCCACCCATCTGTCGCCACAGCCTTGGTTGAGGGTCTTAAAGACTCTCTTTTTTATGCCTGGACTAGCTCGCCATTTGCTCGCTTCTTGCTCGCTACTCGTGGATGTGCCACGGTTTAAATGCACCTTGGTCCCGACCTCCTCACATAACTCTTGGAGCAGTTCATCGGTGAACTGGGTCCCATTGTCTGTGATAAGACGTTGGGTACCCCAACGCGGGTTACCACGTTGTTTGCGGAGGAACCTCTTGCGCTGGGCCGAGATGGTTTGAGACTGGCCTCGCCTCTATCCACTTAGTGAAAGTGTCGATGGCCACGAGCAAATACTTGCAGCCTTCTCGACCTCGGGGAAAGGGTCCAAGGACGCCGAGCCCTGTGTCGAGAATGGCCACAGCGGTATGGTTTGTAGGGCGTATGCCGAGGTTTTGCGAGCATGGAACCGGCATGCTCTGTGTCGTTACGATTGACCGCTGTCTGGTCAAGGCCGCTGACAAGAGTAACCCAATCAAGGCTTTGCTCACAAGCCGCTCGAAAGCGAATGAGCTTCAGCACATTCCTTCGTGGATATCACGAAGAAGGCATCGGTTCCTTCTGGAGACGCATTTGGAAAGGATTCCCACGCGCTTTTCCAGGTATAGGTCGCCTTCGATCACCTAGATCGAGAAGATCGCCTTGTTAGCCGGAACGCTTCGGCTTTTCCTCGCAATGTCCCATGCGCAAGGTATTGGATGAATGGCGTCATCCAATTTGCGCTGCTTTCGAGGAATGAGACCCTACCGCTGCCTCTCGGTGCCTCCTCTTCAGAGGGAATGGAGGGTTTATGTAGGTGCTCGACGAGCACCCTTGAGCGGTTTGGGGAGGAACCGACCTTAGACATTTGGTCGGGCCAGGAATTATCCTTCGGGATGTAGATTACCGAAATTCTTGAAGTATTTCTCCATCTTCCTTACTTCCGCTGTGCAGCGCCATTGAGGTATCGAACACCGATACTTTGTTGACTGGTTCACTACCAACCGTGGAATCGCCCTTCACAAGTGAGCCGTTGGACTCCTAGCGATTTGCATGCTCAAGTCCGCCAAAGGTTTCGCATTCGGGCCTGTTAGTCAGCGAAATGTAGTTGGATGGCGATCACGTAGCTGCTCTCCGTCCGGAGACCAAGATGACCACCAGCGCCAGTATGCCTGGATCGTCAAAATACAAGGTCCAGGAGTTTCCCCTCGAATCATTGGTCCCTGGCCGGTGGTGCCGAGCCGACCATTCTCGGCCACGAAATCACCAGGACTTGTGATTTTATCGCCGCAAGGGCCGAGAATACTTCGAACTCGGCGAGTTCCATTGCCCACTTGGCTATGCGACCACCGGCGTCCTGATTTTTTCAGATTTCCCGAGTGGGAAGCCTGGCCAAGCCACGATCTTGTGTGCTTGAAAGTAGTGACGCAACTTAACGGAGGCCATCAAGATGAGTATAAGAGTTTCGGACCTCGGTAACGCTCCTTTGGTCCATGAAGTACGCACGACGTAATAGATAGGTCGCGGTACCATCTCTTTCTACTGCCAACACCGAGCTCACTGCGCGGGTTGCCGCTGTATAATAGCAATTCTTCCTGCCGGCTGGGTGACGAGGACGAGCGCATGGAGAGGTACTGTTTTAGCTCTTTGAACGCTGATCGCCTTCCTCCGTCCATGTGAAGCCATCATGTTTGCGGAGGGCTTTAAAGAAAAGGTAGTCCTCGCTTCCCGGTCGGAGACGAACCCGCTTAAGGCGCCATCCTCGATCGAGCTTTGTACTTCCTTTACGCATGTGGCGACCTCATGTTCTCAATGGCTTCGATCTTCTCCGGTAAGTTAGCCCTAACGCCATGTGGCCCTAATTACGTAGAGCACCTTGCCAGCCTTCACACGCCAATACGCATTTTTCGGATTTAGCTTTATTCGATGCTTAGTTGAGGTTACTGAAAGTTTCTTCTAAGTCACAACGTGACTGAAGTACTCTTGCTCTTGACAACTATGTCGCCGACATATACTTCCAAATTTCGACCTATTTGGTCGTGAAAGTCTTCAGATGAGGCGTTGAAAGGTTGCTCCCGCATTTCGTAGACCGAAAGACATGGTCGAGAGCAGTATAAGGTAACGGGTGATGAAGAAGTCTTTCCTCGCCTTCGCTACAAGTGATCTGATGATAGCCTGGAATAGGCGTCTAGGAAGCTCATGGTTCAGGACCCCGCCCGTCAAGGCCCACCAATTGGTCTATGCGAGGCAACTGGATAGTTGTCTTTGGGCACAAGGCTTCAAACCCGTGTGGTCGACGCACATTACGCGCCACTTGCCTCCTTTCTTCCTGATCCAGGATCGATTGGCTAGCCACCTGAGTGCTCAATCTCTCTGATGAAGCTGACTTTAGGAGTTTATCAAGTTCCTCCTGGATGATTGCTTGTTTTTCCGGGAAAAGCGCTCTAAGTTTCGCCTCAGTTTTTTGTCAGTGCTGAACCGCATCAGGCTCGAATTACTCCTCTTTGGGACTCGGCATGTCGGATGGTTCCCGGCGAACACATCCGACCTTGCTTTCAGGAAAGTGACGAGCTCGGTTCCTATTTGGGATCTAGGAAGATCCCAAATGAACGACTGGCAGTTCCGACTGCTGAGCTTAACAGCCTTGGTCTCTCCTCCAGGTTGGAGGGCAAGTTTAAAGTCGAATGCTGGCTCTTGGTCGTAATGCGAGCTGACCGCGACTATATCAGCTCTTTCGCAATTGAGTGCGACTTGTGGTTCCCTTTGACGGTTATGACTCCGTTTGGCCCGGGAATCTTAGAACGTCACAGCGCTGATGCGAGGCGGCCATGAACTTGGCCAAGGCCTATCACGAGGATGGCGTTGTAGGCCGACTCAAGTCTACTACCTCGAAGGTGATTAGCTCCGCTTCTGAAGTTACTTGGGTCGCCGAAACTTACGGCAAGACGACCTGCCCCTGGAGGTTTGATCGAGGTGCCCGGACTATCCAAGAAGGGCACGGCCACACTCTTGATTTTGGAACGAGGAATCGCATCTCGTCCAATACCTTGGTGCAACAAGGTCCAAAGAGCTCCTTGAGTCTATGAGGACCCGACCGGCACGATAAGATTAAGCCGATGGCGGGTTCACGACCATCGGAAGCCTCCGGGTTTGGTCATCCCCAAGGGACAATCGCTCTGAGAATGTGAGGGATACTCAGGCCATTTAATTTCTTGCCACCTGAGGCTTACCTCAGGTAACATGGTGCACTTCCCTTGCAGCCTCCTTTAAGTCCAGCGGGACTTAGTAAGTGAGGAGCCTTCAGAAGATGACCGCTTATGTGATTCCTTGGTTCTTGATATTCCATTTCATCCTCACTTTCTCGCGGGCTGTTTTCCTTGTCGCTTTCACCCTGCAGGCGTCGAAGCATGGGACCCTCGCCGCCGGAAATCGCTTCCAGGCGGTGAGGTCCACGTTCATTCCGTAGGTCGCCCGCGGCGTCGCTGGTGAAGTGGACAGAGTCGCCCGCCGGTCCGCTGGTCGCTCGCCGGTCCGCTTGGTCGCCTCGTCCTCGAGGCCTCGGGTGGTTGTCCTCTTCCCGAGCATTAGGCCTACGCGGCCGGAAGCGTTCCTGGGCTGTTGTTGTTCCACCAAGGCTACCATGGTAGCGAGGGTTGCTTTTTCTTCTTCTTCTTGATCTTCTTGTCTCATGCACTGAACCCTTTTGCTAGCCGAGGTCTCAGGTGCCAGGCGGGCAGCCTTTTCCTTCATCCAAAGATTTTCTTCCATTGACGGCTTCATCTCGCTGGCGTATCGATCGGCCATTCGAAGAGCGTTCGGCCGTTAGATCCGTGATCTCTGTGTCCTGTGTGAAGCGCGACGCCTCGCACTCGAACTTGAAAGCTTCTGACGACGGCCTCGTCCCGATATGTTCGATCGAAGTTCGGACCTGGATGAACCTCTCGACGAATTGTCGCAGGTTTCCCGTCCGCTCAGACAAGCGCTTCAGTCGCGCTTCTTTTCCGGCGATGTAGCAGCTTTCTCCGAAATTGGCTGAGTGCGGCACGAGCTGCCCCAGGACCGTATGGATCCTCTTTTGATTGAAAAGCCCGCATCTGGCAGCTCGTCGACCAGTCGGCTTAAGGTAATTTGCCATTACCCCCTCATCACCTCCGCGGCGAGGATGGCGGTAGTGTATATCGAGAGGAATTCCTCCGGTTACGGGTCCCGCTGAATCTCGACGGCGGGCTTGGAACTGCTTTGGCCATGGCGCGACGTCCCGAGGGAGCTCGTGAAGGCCCTTCAAGGGCTTCGGTTTCGCGACGAAAACCTCGTCACGGCCTCCACGCGGATCTTCCACCCAACGCCGCAGCTTCCGAGTCCGAGAAAACTCATGCGTCGGTCGCGGCCGATGACCGCATGGCTGCGGAGTGCTCGGAGCGCCAGAATCCGGGCGACAGTGCCGATATCGCCCGAGGTTGCTCGGATCGGCCCGGCCTTTTCCCGGACGGTCGGGCACATTCGGGCGATCTCCGAGCATGGCTCCAGATTCATCTCTGTGTGAACGCACGGGGAGCGCGTTGTGATGGTCCCGGACACACTCGCATCCCGGCCATGGGGAGGATCCGAGACTTTTAGCTCGGCGGCAAGCCTCTCCAAATCTTCGGCCCACGACCCCGCCCATGGCCTCTAAGTCTACTTGCGGAAATCACAGAAATACGCGACGAGCCGCCAAGGCTCGTAGCCTCGCTTCTCGTGAACTGGCGAAGCTTTTGCCACGGCGCTCAGGTGCGATCGGGAGTTCTGGTACCCGCGAGAGTTCCTTTCCGGAGGCGCACCTCCCCTTTGCCTGGCGATGCTCGCAAGCGTCTTTTCCCAAAGACGCCTCCAAGTAGCGCCCTGCCGCCTCCATAGTGGTCGTGTTCGGCGCGCCCGAGATCCTCTCCTGCCCGTGGCTCCTACCATGTTGACTGACGAGAGCGAGACGAAAGCCGATGGGGACATCATTGTATCCCCTTGGGACGCGGTCTTTGGCCGAGCTCTAGGTCGATGCAGTATGTCCAAAGGCCATCGTGAGAGCTCGTTGCGATCATCCTCTGGGTCTCCGAGGTAATGTCCGGGAATGGAGGATCCGCCTCGCATTCCCGTGTCCGAGGAAAGGCTTCGCACTTCGCAGATCGATAGGATCGGCCACCCTGGGCACGCTTGTCGGGCGGCGAAGTACACGCCGTCATCCTCAACGTGGTCAAAGACACAAAGGTCCCGAGTGTCTCCCGAGTTTGGCATCCTCGAGGATCTTGATCCGCGACGGAATCAAACTGCCGTCCCCACGGACGGGCGCCAATTGCCGACGATTGAGAACGGGCTCCGTCGAGCTTACTTGTTGAATGGGGATCAACAGAGCCCCGCCGCACGGATCGAAGAGGGCGTTCTCGAGCGACGCGAGTCGGGAGAAGGAGGCCTGAAAAAGGGGACGCTGTTTTTATCTGGTTCGGGCCTCTCACCGCCGAGATAATGACCCTACCCAAAGGTATTGTGTTCTATCTTTCGTGTGCCCTCCTTCACAGTGCATCTTCGTGGGGTTTAAATACTATGACTAGAGATCGAAAAGAATGCTTCTCCGGGGATCACGCTATGCATCCATATCCGTGATGTCGCCCTTGACTCCCGCGTATTTGAATTTCTGTATGATTTCCCTTGATCTCCATTGATTGGTTGCCTCCTTCCTTCCTCGGGTCGCTGAGCCCTCCGACCAAGACAGCGGAAATCGTGGCCTCCACGAGCATGCTTGCTCGTGGGGGGTGTGTTTGGTGCTTCCGGAGGCGCAAAGCGCGTATGCTCGGAGGAGAAGGAGGGATGCTCGCTTCGCTCTCCGAGCATCTTCCCTTAGTGCCGCTTTTGGTCGTGGGTTTAGCTTTTCACTGGTACTGTGGTCTTTTGCCGTATAGCCAATCCCGAGGAATAGCTTAAGGTATATTTGGCAAGATGACATTTGACAAGTAACATAAGTAGACTCGAAAGCAGTAGAAACAAGTATAGCATAAATAACTTTTCAAGGAGTTTATTAAACACCTTTCCCATCCTAATCCACATTTCCAACAACATCATTATTAATCCAACCCAACCTTTCAAATCCAAGTTATTTTTGAGAAAATCTAACCCTTGACTGTAATTCCCGAGCGATGTCCAATACCGCGGACACGGCTATTCGAATAGATTCTACACTCTGCAGAGGTTATGCACTTTACCCACAAGATACTGATCAAACACCACAAAGGCGAGTTCAGTAACAAAGTCTTTGAAACCTCTAACAATACAAGTGGTCCTCCCCGGTTATTGCGCACTAACCCTTCCCTTAGCTAAGGCGAAGTCTAGGCCAATCAACCGTTAGATGGGTACCTGGCCTCAGCCCCGGTACGCTCCCCTGTACAACTTACACAAAGGGTGTAGTTGACCTCCACGAGGTCCCACAGTCGTTATTAGCAACTTAGTCAACTAGGTCCGTCCCATTACGGACATGTGGTTGCACGTTAGACCAGTTCAAAGGCTTGCAAGGTTAAGTCCTTAGGATGACCAGGGCAAGACTACCCAAGAACCAAATCAACATCCCCAATGCCAATGGCCCACCTGATTACTCTTGCCACATGCCCTGGCCGAAAACTATTTATCAAACCCGGTTGATTACCATGCACCACGTGCCATCAACATCACATGATACCTTTCCAAAACAGGTTCCATATATCATTAGGTCAACATTAGCATTTGATTGTCCAAAATCATGTCATGAGCACGTAAGCAGGTCTAAGCAAGCATTACAACGGTCTAAAACCCATGTTGGCAAGTTAATAATGTCCAACTAGTAAACCACAACTAGGGTGACAAGGGTCATGGCACATATTTAAATAATCAAGGTGTCATACAAAGAAATTGGTGTTTATCTAATCCCCATATTTAAATAAAGTATTTTCTACTTGAACTAGCATGCAATAGGTTAAATCAAAATAGATTTCAAAATAGGATCAACATGGTCAAAGCACAACTTGCCTTCAAAAAGTACTTGCTCTTGGTCTTGAGTTGGATCTGAGTCAATACTTCTCCTTGAATCCTCGGCACTTCAACGTCTACTCGTAAAGCGTGCAAATAGCAAATACACAAATAAACAATAGGCAAAAAGTGTCCAAACATCCAAATAAAATCCATAAACAAAGAGAACATAATTTTATGAATTTTTAGAAACTGGAATCGTCAAATTTGGAGTTAAAACGCAAAAGTTATGATTATTTAAAGTTTAAATAATCAATTAAATAATTTTACAGAGAAAAAATTTAGTCCAAAAATTAATTAAAATTCATATTTAGGTAGGTCTCAATTTTATACAAATTTAGAAATTTGAATCACTCAAATCGGAGTTGAAACGCAAAAGTTATAAGCGTTTGAAGTTTGAATCAAAATCTGAAATCATTATTTCGAATTAATGAATCATTTTCTTTTTCGGAAATTAATTATTGCGTCAGCAAGGACACGTGGCAGCTTCTGATTGGCCTGCTGACGTCAGCCGGTCCATGGACGTGGTCCACGCTCGGCTCGGGTCCACCGTGGACACGGTCCACGAATCCACGTGTCGCTGACATGTGGGTCCGCCTCGGGTGACGTCACTGCTGACGTCAGCGGGGCTCAGCCCACGGTGCTGACAGGTGGGTCCCATGGGTAGCGTCATTCTTGGCGTCGGCGCTATCGAGACGGCCCGACATGCTGAGCCCGCCATGGCGTCGGTGTGACGTCATGGTGCGATTTAGTCACGCATCGACACGCGGGCGGCGTGTCGGCGTCACGCGACGAAGCGCTGACCGCGGCGGTCAGGCTTCCCGACACGTGGCGCAATCTTGGCCGTTGGTTTGAAAATCAACGGCGCGGATTGGATCTAGTGTTGACGCGTTTGGGTTAACGCATTGATTTCGGACCGTTGGATCTAGATCCAGCGGCCGATTGGATCTCGAGTTCAAAGCGAGATCTCACCGGTGGGGTGGCGTGGCGAGATCCTAGCCGTCGCGATCTTGATCGGACGGCCGATGAGCTCGCGAGGCGGCGATGGCGAAGGCGGCAGCGGCGTGGCCGGAATTGAGGACGCAGCGACACTTGATGCGGCGTTTGGGGGCTCCTCCGGCGACGTGGGTGGTTCCGGTTGGTGCGTCTCGTCCTGGGGTTCTAGATCTGCGTTTCGGTGGCGGCGAGGCGGCTCAACGGCGAACGCGTGCACAAAACGAACGCGCAAGCCCAACTACGGCGAGCTATTGCAGCGCGTCGGTGAGCTTCTGGCGGCGGCTAGGGCAATGGGTGCGCACGGAACGGCCAACCTCGGCGTGACCGGACTTTAAATAGCCTCGGCGTCGCGCCAGGGCGGAAACCTAGTTCTCCACGGCGGCGGCGTGGCGGAGTCCGGCTTCGGACTCGGGCGGAGACGACGGCAGACGGCCCGTCCGCGTGCACGATCAGCGGCCACGATCTTGTACAAGGATCGGATCCGGCGGATTCGATCGAAGCGATGACGGAAATCTGGCCGTTGGATCTTGATCCAACGGTTGGGATCGATTAGGTTTTAAATTTGGTTGGTCGAGTCACGTGGCTCGGTCGGACTCGAAGTCGGACTCGGACTCGGTCGGTCGGATGAAACGACTTGACCCGACTTGATTTTCCAGCGATTTAATATTTAAAATAATTCCCGAAATTCATTTAATTCGTTAAAAATAGCAAATGACTCGAAAAATTCGTAAAAATTCGAAAATATTTTGGATCATTTTGGACTCAAATAAAATATTTCCAACAAAATTTTATTTGAAAAATTAAATTCTTTAATTATTTCAAAATGGAATAAATTCAAATAAATTCCAAATAAATCCAAATAAATTCCAGAAAATTCCAAAAATTCACCAAAGTGCCAAATCACACATGAATTTAAGAAAAGCAAAATTTTGGGGTGTTACAGATTATCACATACGGTTGTTTAGAATTAACCATATGTGATACTTCCAGCATAATTTTGTGTAATTTTCCCTACGCCTTCGTGGATGGATTTTCACATATACATCAAAAGCATTTGAGATGAGCTGTCAAAGATGACCCTGTTGATGTTCCAAACTAGGGGGTTCCTAAATCAAGCTTACAAATGTAATTTGGGTTGCCTTTGTCTAACAAATCAGCGATTGAAAATAATAGGAAATGGGATTGCTCTTTTATTTAGTCACGTGACTTCACAGAGTACACACTGATGAATTGGGAATGAAAATACTGGTACTAATCTTGCTCTTCTCCTATGTTCGCTTCTGTTCCCCTCTCGATTTCTTGCGCATGCTTTCAATTTATAGTTGATGAAGGGATGGCAGTTGTCATCTTCTAAGAGGTATCATCTCACCAAAAAGGTGTTTTCCCATGGGAGGCATCTTTTGACAAAGAGCCGTCTCTTCGTAGGGAATAACTTCTAATTAGTTGTCTGTGCCTATCACACACACACAGAGAGAGAGAGAGTCCTCCGCATGCTAGTCTTATGCGAAGGTAACGCCTCTCCGACCAGATTTAGGTCAGGGCAAAGGTGTAACACCCCGGCACCTAGTGTGCCCAGAATAACACCCTGGCACCTAGGGCAACCATAACACAACATTCGAATTAAATTACAGCAACTAGGCTAATGGATTTTTAGCAAATTTCAGCAGCATGCACTCTATTTTTCCATGATTTAAAGCATCAATAATAAACTCATAACACAATAACATAATAGAGGACATCTATCAGATAATAAACATGGATTTTAGCAACAATTCAAGCCAAGAATATAAATTTAAACGTCTCATGGACCAATATGGAGTGAACAATTAAACATAGCAAACGATATAACATAAATCACATCTAGTTCAATTAAATAAACCACCACAACTATGGAAAGGGTATGTAATTGTCTAATTGAGTGAAGCTAAGTGCGGGAAATTGTGAAACTGCATGGTGTGCCCAGAATTTAGAGACAAACACCTCGCTTGTTGTTTGAATGTTTTTTTAGGTACCTTGCATTCGGCATGTGGAAAAGGGAGCTAGCTTCACGTCTTCACTTAGCTTCACTCAATTAGACAATTACATGATCGCTTGCTTCAATAGGTGAAGAAACGCATTGCTGAGGGCAAGACTGGGGATTTCTGCTTAGATGATGGTGGTGCATTGCGGTTTAAGGGCTGCCTTTGTGTACCCCAAAAGTCTCAAGTTAAGGATGACATCCTAAAGGAGGCTGTAGGATCAATATATACAGCAATAAGCCAACACTTTGCACATATCGCTTAGATGATCAAATGAGACAACACATGCACAAGCACCACACATGCCAGAGCACAAACACTGTGCAATGCCAAATGCATCACCAAGCCAATTTTTCATCACATGATTTCACAGAGGCTCATCGTACCCCGTATACAGTTCACCCTGGTGAGACTAAAATGTATCAGGATTTGAAAAAGAACTTCTGGTGGAAGAGAATGAGGGTTGACATTGCTCAGTATGTAGCAGCTTGTGGGATTTGTCAGAAGGTGAAGGCTGAACATAAGCGACCAGCTGGATTGCTCCAACCTTTGTAGGTTCCTGTTTGGCCCTGGGATGACATATACATGGACTTTGTGGTTGGCCTACGTCGTACCCGACGAGGGAAGGATACTATCTGGGTTATAGTGGACCGTTTCAGTAAGTCTGCTCACTTCATTCCCATTCGCACAACAAACTCAGCGAGCGAGTTGGCTCCTATTTATGTGCGAAAAATATTGAGACTTCACGGTGTGCCCAAGACAATCATTTCTGATCGTGATGCCAAGTTTGTCTCCAAGTTCTGGGAGAGTCTGCAGAGTGCTTTGGGCACTCAACTCCGCCTTAGCACCACTTTCCATCCACAAACAGATGGGCAATCTGAGCGTACCATTCATACTTTGGAGGACATGCTTAGATCCTGTGTGTTGGCATTGAAGGGTAGTTGGGAAGATCATTTGACTCTTGCTGAATTTGCTTATAACAACAGCTTTCATGCAAGCATTCGAGCAGCCCCCTATGAAGTGCTTTATGGGTGTAAGTGCCGCTCACCACTATGATGGGATACAGTGGGGGGAAAGGTCAATTCTTGGTCCAGACTGGGTTCAGCAAACTGTCGATCGAGTTGCAGAGGTGAGGCAAAGCCTTCTTGCAGCTCAGAGTAGACAGAAAAGCTATGCTGATGCGAGGAGGCGAGATATGGAGTTTGAGGTGGGGGACAATGTGCTATTGAGAATGTCTCCCACTAAGGGTGTGGTTTGATTCGGTCCAAAAGGGAAGCTTAGCCCGAGGTTTGTTGGGCCATTCCCTATAACTGCCCGAGTTGGGAAGGTAGCATATCGATTGGAACTTCCCGCCTCAATGCAAGGAGTACACGATGTCTTCCATGTCTCCATGTTGAGGAAGTACCTGCATGACCCAGATTTGGTTGTTTCGCTTGAGCCATTGGTGATTGACCAGGATCTCAACTTCGAGTCTCGACCGATCCAGATTCTGGGAGAATCAGACCGGGTATTAAAGAATAAGATTTTGAAGTTTGTCAAAGTCTTGTGGTCGCATCAATCTGAGCGGGAAGCAACGTGGGAACTGGAGTCTCACATGCGTGAGAAGTATCCAGATTTATTCCTATCAGGTATGTGATGTGTTTTAACTTCCGCAATCTATTCCTTTTCGATTAGTCGTCGTTCGGGAAATTCGGGGTCGAATTCCTTTAAGTGGGGGAGAGTGTAATAGCACTTAATGTTGGTTCCAAGTTTAGAGCTCGCTCGTCGGGGAAATCAGTGGACCACCGGCTGTACTATGGAGTAGTTAATCATCTATGGAGTGAGACAAGCTCCTAGCCATTCTTTTCCCCCCACTCCACCTTTTTCCCTCCCCCACTTCTCTCTCCCTCCCTCCCTCTCATTTCGGCTGGCAACCAAACCGAAACAACCACCTCCTCTTTTGGCCTTGGTTTCTCCTCCTCCTTGGCGTGTGGGGCAGAAGCACCAAGCTCCTAGGCTTCTCCTACTCCCCAGCTGCAGCAAGGAGCTCCCCCACCTCCATGGCCGGCGGCACCCCCTCCTTCCCCTCCTAGCCGGCGGCCCCCTTCTCCCTGCGCAACAGCAGCAACTAGTTTCACCTTCTCCTTCCCTAGGTAAGTGAAGCCAATCCCTGGTTTTCTTGCTTATGATCTCAGATCTGGTCTCCCTAGCCATGGTAGAGTAGGTTCTAGGGTCCTAGGGCTAGTTCTTTTGGAGGGAAAACTAGTTTTGGAGGGAAACTCTAGAATCTGTTTTCGAGCAGATTTGTGGCTATTTTTGTAGCTCATTTTTGAGGTAGTTAGAGAGGTCTAATGCTCAGTCGGCTGTAGAGGATGTTGTAGAATTCCTTTCATCTTTAATTGGAGCATAAGAACGCAAAAATACATTAAGCCAATTAAAAGTTATGCCAACTTTAGTGTCTGCTGTCCAGTTTGAGTTGTTAGTGGAGCTGAAAAGTTCAACGGCGTTTTCGAGCTAGCTACAGGCCGATGCAGCTCTTCCACTTGACTAGAGAAATGTAGAAAATTTCCTGTAGTTTCATAAAATGTACTTGTTTTCTTGATTTGGAGTTAGGAATCAAAAGTTATGTTGAATCAAACTTGCTGTCCAGAAATCTGTTATTCTGGAAGTCCATAATTTGGGTCTGAGGTTTGGAGGGCTATTTGAGGGCTTTATCTTCAGTTCCTGTTTGAGGGGCTGTGGGGTATCAATAGATTGGTCTACTATGGTCATTTAGAGTTCAAGAACATGAACTTTGACTTAGCCAATTAAAAGTTATGCTATTCTTAGTGCTTGCTGTCCAGAAATGGCACTTATGCGTGTAGCTTGTGTTCGTTTCAATTCTGGGATTGCTTGAGACAATTCCAACTGTAGTGGCTTTGTGATCATCCTTGGTTACCCTCTTGCGGTCGTTTAGAGTATGAGAACACGAATTTTGGTTAAGCCGTTTAGAAGTTATGCGTTTTTGAATGCTTGCTGCCCCAGGTTACAATTAGGGGCGATGTTGGGCTGTTTCGAGTTAGAGCGTGAATGCGCATTTCCATGTTGTAACTTGTATAGATTTTGAGTGTGTGTATGCGAATGTTGTCATTTTTTGGTGGAGCAGCTTCGGGTGTGGCTTCCTCCTCACGCCACCCCACGCCATGCGGTTGAGGCAAGTATAGTGTGATAATGTCGCGTGTTAGCTAAATGCTCGCATGTGACTTGTGGGTTAATTGTTTTATAGAACTTATGTGATGTTGTACCCTGATTTACCCTTGGTTTGATTTGGTCTAGTATGAAGGTTCATTGTTTTTGAGTAATGAGTATTTAATGGATGCTTGCATGATGATTATGACCATGTAAGTAGCGGATATGAATGAAGTTGCATATGTTTTTATATCATTCACGCATTGCATTGCATTCATAAAGGAATATGTGTCCCATTTTGATGGGGACCTCTGTGTTCACACGTAGTGAACACAAAAGACCTACCTCGTAGTCCCATACCGTTAGAGTATGGGAGCGAGTCATTAAGCGTAGGCACCCTCCACGGGATGGAGGGGATGAGGGTACACACCGACGGGTGTGCACTCGGCAATACCGGTATGAGGTCCATAAAAAGGCATGCATGTGCATATCAATGGCATTGTATGAGAAAGAGGTGTATGAAATGAGTTAAAATGATGAATTGTTGAGTTCATTACTTGTATGTTCAAATTGCTTATCGTAGGGATGCAAATTTAACTGTTTTGCTATTTGCCTTGTCACTTTACACTTTGCTGAGTGATGATCTCACACTTGTTGTTTGTTGTTTTATTTTAGGTTCCTCCCGAGCGGCATCGTGGGATTTGGGCTAGCACTTCACTCACATCATCTCATTGTAGCTCAAACAATTGTGTTGTCCTTCTTTTGGTTATGTGTTAGTGGTAGAAATTTGCTTTTGAGTAGTGAGATTGTAAGTAGATGTTGATGGCATGTTGTCGTAATGTTTAAATCCCTAAATTGTGATGTTGGTACTTATAGCTCCCCTCTAATTGGTGCCATAGTTCCCCCCTTTTGAATGTTGTTGCTTCCCTTGAATTTATGCTTAAGTTGCTTATGCTTATTTGGGTCATGATGGTTGATTGATTCCATGACCCTATGTTGATCTTACTTGATATTGTCATTAGATTATATATTGTTGTCTTTTGTCTACTGTGTGGATGTCCTAGAATTAGGGAAGGTTCTGCCAAAATTTTTAATTTGTTCGGCAACCTATTAGCATGATTAGGTTGTTTTGCCCTTTTCTGGTTTTGTCTTTGTGTTGTTGTAGCTTGTCTTTTGTGTCTTGGTGATAGATGTTGGGTTGAAGGTGTAGCACTTGGGGCACAGGGCGTGTCGGGGTGTTACATTTCTTCTTCCAAGGCATCTTATCCTTGGAGTACGCATGTCGTTCGGAAACGCCTGCGACCTCCCGTTGAGATATCTTTTTACTTTTTTTCTTGGTTTTACCTTTATGATCTTCAGTTATGAAGGTCTTTTTAGGTTTATTGCCTTTAGTAATCTTCAAATCTGGTAGGGGTGGTGTATGGTCCTTGTCGACCATACGGTTCCACTCAATAGTCTCATGAGCGGCTGAGTATCGATTAGCTATATTGAAGAGTTTTGATATGGTAGATGGCGGGTGAATGTTGAGGTCCTCCATAAAACATTTGTAGCATATAGCCTGCTTAAATGCACGTATTACAGAATCGTTAGATATGTTAGAAATTGTGTGACGGACCTCCACAAACCTCTTAATAAATTGACGTAAATTTTCATGTGAAGTTTGACGAACACAATGTAAGTCGTCCTCTTTACCTAGCTGAGCATAACAATTTTTAAAATTATTTAAAATGGTATGGCATAAAATCTTCCAACTGAAAATGGACCATTCAGGTTAATGGAATAACCAAGTTTTTGTAGATCATTTAAGGACTGTAGAAAAATAATTTACCATTACCTTCTCATTGCCAACTTGGATGGCGGTGGTATATATTTGGAGGAATTCTGATGGATTTTGCGTTCCACCAAAGCTTTTCAAAAGACCTGACTTGAATTTCCAGACCAAGTTACATTCTTGAGCCCTAGAGAAAAAACTTTGCATCTTGTATATAATCCCAAACGCATACTTACGTTAGGAACTTGTTCTTCGTACTCAGGAGAACGAGGTCATCACTAACCATGATTAGCGTTTTCACTGGGGCCAAGCCAATTGAAGGCACTTATCTATCGTGGTCCATTCCTTAATTGGTGGTCAAAGCTTTGCTAGTGCCGACCAGATGAGGAGTGTTCCATGCGAGAATCGGTCTAAGACCTGGTGGAGGTAGATATGCTCCTTACTTCGCAGCAGCTTCTTACAAATCAGCAGCTAAAGATCTTGTAAGTGGCATATTATCTCCATCCACATGTTGATTTAAAATTGATGTTGGGGATGACTCCCTAAGGGATCGGTCTACGCGACGTCCCTGGTTGGCTACTATGGTATAGATGTCTTGCATCTTCCACCACTTTGTATTTGCAGCAATGAGATATTCACATTGGTCCTGGGCAACTCTTCCCGCCCTTTCCTGGGCCTCACGTTGTTCGCGTTCTGCCCGTTGTGCATCTATCTCTTCCGTGACCATACAGACGCGGAATCCAGAATTGATGGACAGGGAGAGTACTTCTTCATCAAATGATGATGGGTTATAATCAAGTTAAGTTATCTGAGAAAATCTTTTGAAGATAAACTTTCATGGATTTTATCATTATTTTGGTGAATTTGAACATTGTCAACTTCCATAGAACATGTTCCCTGGTTCTCTGCCTTTGAGATAGGGGCAGGTATGGAATCACTCTTACTTCCTGATTTTGCCTCAGGAAGTGGTGCTTCCATTGAGGTCTCTTTCGGTTTGGATGAAAACTTTGATGGTGATAATTCCGCCTCAGTAACTTAAACAGAGTATAACTCACACTTTCCTTCTTCCTCCTCATGAAGTCATTAGAAGTGAGGTGTGCGTAGTCGGTGAGATCGAGCTTATGAATGTAATTTGGGTTACCTTTGTCTAACAAATCAAGGATTGAAAAGAATAGAAAACGGGGTCGCTCTTTTATTTAGTCACATGTCTTAACAGAGTACAAACTTGGGAATGAAAAATACGGATACTAATCTTGCTCTTTTCCTATGTTCGCTTCTGTTCCCCTCGCGATTCCTGGCGCACGCTTTCTATTTATAGTTGATGAAGGGATTATAGTTGTCATTTTCTAAAAGGTATCTTCTCACCAAAAGGTGTCTTTCCGCTATGAGGTGTCTTTTGACAACGAGGCATCTCTTCATATGGAATAACTTCCAATCGGGTGTTTGTACCTGTCACACACAGAGTGAGCGTGTGTGTGTCCTCTGCACGCTAGTCTTATGCGAAGGTAACTGCCTCTCCGACCAGTTTCTGGTCGAGGCGAAGATTATTCAACGCCCAACCAGTTTGTTGGTCGGAGCAACTGAAAAGGTTATTCTCGACCTGCGTATTCTTAGCTGGTTGGGGACAACTAAATAAGCTATTCCCGACTAGTTTAGATATATAGCTCGTCGGGGTAATGAAGGTATACTTTATCTCCGATCAATTTTAGCAAGCTGGTCAGGGAATTTTTCATGTGACTAAATTTAACTCTGTTTGAGGTTATAACCAGGTAATGAACCTTGTGCTTTATCTTTTCTTATGGACTCCTTTTATTTATAAACGCGTAGGCCCAAAAATTATTTAAGGACATATTAATCATCGTCAGGCCCTTTGTGTGGTAGTGGGAAGGTCATTTTCATAATTTTTATTCCAACAAAGATAGTACCTTGATCAATGATATTGATGGTATTGCATTTTCAAAATACTAAAATTTGTATTGTATGATTGAACCAGGTTAATTATGTCTTGATTGGATAGGAACAACAATACTACATGTCAATTCCACAATATACTGCTTAATTTGGATTCTATACAAGATCTAATATTGGGCAATATATCGGATCAACTTCTGATACGAAGTAATTGGAAACTATAGTTATGTTTTTCTTGTGTTATTATTTTAATTCAGTCCTTGATCACAAAGCATTTACCAATGATCTAAATCTAGGATCTATGAATGAAGATTTTTGTAATCTGCAAAAAAATAATGGAAAACAAGATATGAGATGTATAACAAGCATTGGACCATTTGTATTTAGTTCATTCTAGCAAACCCAAATTGCTAGCATGGCCTAGAGTATATGACAACCTAAGTCCTATTTTGATGTTTTATCTCAATTTTGGGCTGTGCGCAAGGTTTCAAATTTTGTTTTTGGTATACATCTGGGAGATGACCGAAATCCCAAATTTTGGTAAGATCGCAAAATTTTGGACAAAATTTGGATTAAATCCAAAAACCAGATTTCATATCCGTTTTTTTTCAATCGAGATTTCCAAGATTTCGGCTGAAATCACCGAGATCTCAGTCAACTTGAACCGATCAAAAAATGGTCAAAAACACATCAAATTTTTTTGAATTTTTTATGAATAATTTTGATGTATTACTAATATTCCCATAAAATTTTGACATGATGATCAAGCCTGAGGAATTTTAAATTTTTGTTATAGTGTTAATGTCGTGATAAAAGTTAGAAATTTCGGTAACTTTTCAATTGATTTTTGAATTATGAGAGTTACAATTTGGCAACAATCAATATATATTATCATCACAAATGATAGACATGAAATAAAATTGATATATAATTAAAAGGAGTATATTGCAGATAACAAAATAAAATTGACATATAATGAAATGCATATAGATAATTCAACATATATTGCAAGAAGATATAAAAACATAATTAAAAGGAATACGAAGTATGAACATGTTTTGCAAGAAGAGGTATAAAAATATTTTGAGTTATATGCCCTGCTATATAAATTTCAACACCGAGCGACAAAATAGTTCAAACCACGTTAGAAATTTTTGAAAATTTTTATGGATGGTCTTGACCCCAAATCCAATCAAATCCAGCCCCAAAAAATTGAAATCAATCAAAATATCCGAGATATTGGCCGATATTTTCGAGATTAGTGTAGCATTTTGTTTTTGTTTTTTCAAAATTTTTTAGCCATCCGAGATTTAGGATATCGGAGGGTCTGAAATCCGAGATCTCGACCGAGATTTCAAAAATTTCGCCGGAATTTTGAACCTACGTTGTATGTATGCTGCTAGCTAGGTCCCAGCAAGGGGTTAACAATATCGAAACAGTGAAACAAATTCAGAAATAAAAAATAAAAAATATCGAGCCAAAAATCTGTCGAAAATCATAGTTTCAAAATCAAAAAATTTGAAAAAAATATATAAAAAATCAACGATTTTCGTGAAAAATTAACATACTAGTTGAACTTTTTTGGCGATCGATTTTTTGAGCGATTTTCACCCATTTTTGACTGTTTAAATCGCATAAAATTTTCCAAAATTCTTAATTTTTTGAATTGAACCAGTTTATCGAGCGGTTTTAGAAGCCGGACCGTATCGATATGGGTGAAAATTGTGAAATCAACGATTTTCGTTGATTTTTTCAACACCGGGTCCAGTTGATACCATATATAAGAACAGGCATGTAGAACACTAATCTGTTCTAGAATCAGGACATTACACGTGGAACATCTTGGCTAAATGTTAACCTTAAAATCCCATTGGTTTTAGACTAATCAAAAGCAAACCACAAGCACAAGCACCGATCAAGGAGAAAAAACTCTGCAAGAACTATGCTTCAAGTACCACAACAACACTTCAAAATAAGCAGCTAGCCCCTATGCACGATTTGACACAACTATTCAGAAATCCACGCGAAAAGATAGATATGAAAATAGGACAGCATGCACGAAGGGGCGAAGAATAGTTCCAGGCTTCCAGCTGACACATACTGATCGACATGCATGCACACACAAGCCGCATCGAGATCGAGTATCAAACACTAGCTAGTACATGCATGCTTGTCCTCCTCTTATTTGGCGCAGGGCACTGTGACGCTCCCCGTGCATGCAACTTGTCATTCACCATCCACATCGATATATCTCACTACCCCAAGCACTGCATTCAGTACCATAAAAAGGAAAGGAAAAAGGAAGCAAAAACAAGAAACAATTAAGAAGATGCTAGTAGAATTGACACATGAATACATGATGCGCAAATGCACACGCAGACTTCAAATCTTCCACCAACAGCATGAGAGATCTCCTTATATGTATCTCCCTGTCCCTCTCTAGACCTCAAAGGATATACTCCTGGTTTCGAATTACAGCAATCGTTTACTCCGACAAGCAAATAAACTCGACTACAACCAAGCTAAAGCCAGTAGAAACACAAGCAAGCAGTTAATGCAGTACGAACGAAGCACCCACCAGGCCACCACGTACTAGTACCACTACTGAGTACACGAAGCAGCAGCAAAAACCCATAACCATGCATGTACATGCATGCATATGCGAACATACATAAAATATATATGCTCAATCTGGCATACCGGCCAAATAGGAGAGCGTAGACAGGCTGGCAGGGTCGTCGACTCAGCAGGCGGCGGCGGGCGGTGGGGGTGGGGGCTGGTACGGGTGGCCGGCGTGAAGGCCGCTGCTGTCCCCCGGCAGCTGCTGCGGCTTCTTGCGCTTTTTCTTCTCGTAGCTGACGCCGCGGGCGCGGGCCTGGTGCTCGCGGACCTCGCGGAGGTAGAGGCGGACGGCGCGCGCGGCGAAGGGATTGGACTCGGGGCGGCCGCCGTTCTCCTCGTAGGCAGCGCGGAGGCGGCCGACGAGGGCGTCGAGGCTGCCCCAGGCCTGGCGGAGCGGGCAGGGGCAGGGCGCGGGCGGGCTCGGGTGGCCGAAGAAGGGGCAGGCCGCGGTGTGCACCTTCGTCTTGCCGAACTGGTCCAGGTAGCGCAGGAACTCGAGGACGTGCGCGCCGCTGCACTGCGCCAGGCCCAGCGGCGGCCGGTGGTTCCGCAGGTACTGGCCGAACGTGTTCCAGTCGCGCCGCTTCTGCGCCTCGTACCGGCTCGGTGACTGCGGCGTCCCCGTCCCCATGGAGGGCGACGAGCTGCTGCTGCTGGACCCGCCCCCGCCGTTGCTCCCTCCCGACGGAGGGCTATCGGGGTTCGGCGACAGGTCCATGGATCAGCTAAGTAGAAAAAGGAAAAGAAAGGAGTGTGACTGTGATCTGAAATTATTTTCTATTTAACTAACTTTAGTCGGACACTCCCTTACAGTTCTCTTTGCTTAAACAAATGAAACAAGCCACTGTTTGCTTATTAATAGATTGGGAAAAAAGGAAATACTACTACTCCAAATTCCATAACCATGGTCCGGCCAATGATTACATGCATTATGCATGTATAGTTGCGATTGGAGGGATCTGCTTCCCCTTGACCCAGAAGTTTGAAGTGGATACAGATATATTTAAGACGAACAGAACAGCTACAGCCTACACCTGCATATTCTTCTCTGTACACCAAGATCTTCCCTTAGAGAAGGAAATTAAAACGAGCTAGGATTGAATTACCTTTGGAAGCTAAGTGGAAGTGGAGGCTGCCGCGTGGGAGTCTGCACAAGAAATCAAAAGATGGAGCATCAGAGAAGAAGTAGTGACATATGGCATAAAGAAAGGTATCTAAGAGGGTTGTTTCGGGAGCATAATCTGGAACAGCCCATCTGTTGCTTCTTCTTACTCAGGGGCGGTAGTAGCAACAGCCAACAGTTGCTTCTGTTGGTTCCCTCATCCCTCATAGGTCCTACTGGTGATTGGGGAGCCGCTGGGAGAGCAGCAGCTTCATGATCTGTTTGATGGTGTGGGGAATTGCATGCCGCTGCTTCTATTTTTAGGGGGGGAGTGCAGGCGGTGCCGCGGTGGTGGGGGGTGTTGTTTGGCCTAGAAAGGGGAGATGTGAAGTGACCGGAGACGTGGAAATACACACAAGTGAGCAGTGAGATTGAGGGGAGATGCACCGCGAGTGCTGCTAGGGCTGTTTGTTAGGTGCCGAAGGGTGGAAAAAGGACACCGAGTGAGGGGCGAAAGGTGACATGACAAAAGTGAAAATTTCCAAGTGATAGGTGGGTGTACGTCCTGATGGGGGTGTCGTCGTTTCAATACGAGCGTTGATGTGGTGATTAGCGGCCCGCCTTAACTTGCTTTCACAGGATCAAAGCGGTCTTAATCATAGCAGCTTGGCACGTATATATATATAAATATATATAAGGACTCCCTCTGGCCTCTGGTCACGAACAAATTTCTTGTTGGATGATAGCACGGTTTCGAAAACAATAGCTTCGAAAGCTAACTTCTGTTGTAATCCATTATCCAGCTTAATAAGCTAAAAATATTAAGAAAATATTACGGTGGACAAATATATATACTCGTGCCATTATCTAGTTATTTACTTAGATATTGCTATTCAAGGTTAAAATAGATTGGTTGCGGACGGTACCTTTTTTTTTTATTTGAGAGAATAAATCGCTAGCTGGATCAAACCATAAGGCCAAACCATGTACTCCTCTGTTCTCAAATAATTGTCAATTTCTTTTATGAAAAAACATATACCAAACTAATTGTGCCTAATAAAAATGCTACTAAAATATTCTCCAACAATATCACAAGAACACATAACGAGTATTAAAGTGGAGAATTGGTGGGGCGTGAGTAAAAAATAATAATAAGGAGGGGCAAGTGATGGCTCAATTAATAATTTTATCAGACATTTTGATTACCAATATTAACAACAAAAGTAGTATAACACACGAACAAGACTTAGTATAATTGATCAGCACAGATGTATCAAATATCTCATTTATATTTGAGTGACAAAAATAAAATGCAAAAACAATACATATTTCATGGAGAACTCTAGGGGAAAATAGAACCTGCACAAGGGATGTAGAACCATGCAAATAAAATCATGTTCGTCAATATATATAGGAAGAGTAACAATGACGGAGATATCACACTGTACAAAGGTTACCTTCTCATTTGCAACTAATTTTCTAGATGCAAGAGCATAGTTGATGATAGAACTCTCAAAACTTTATGGTAAGGAATTTAACTAGACCAGAGAATTGCTCCACAATTTCATTAACGTAGCCAAAATGAATAGGTAGAATTATTTAATTTCTTTATAATCAGAGGAAGAAATGCTGAGCAGGAATCTCTAGTGAGGACAATTAGCGGATGAAGGAATTCTTAATTATAAGTCAGTGTTGCACTCTGATACCCTTTCTTATGCGTAGCAATCTTCAGATCGGATTAGTTATGTGAGATAGGTACAAGCGTACACGATCTTAAGAATGAAAAAGATGAATCTTGTAGAGAATCAAAATAACGATATTGAAGCAATCACGATGAGAGAGAAAAAATTTGGCGAAACCGATCACAAATTCTTTAAACATAACCTCAGAAGAGTACAAGGGATTATTTCCCTCTCACAGCCTGTTGAACCTTTTAGGACCTTTAGATCCTTGCCCTATACAAGAGTCTAGTGTTAAAGAATAGCATAGCCTCTAATTCTCTCGTACACCTTTTGCTTTGGATGAGTTAGTTTGTGGCTTCTTGGTTGCTTAGGTTCATCATGACCACCCCATGAATTTATATATTCCCCTTTAGTCATCCTCCAAATTAAGAGAGGTAGGAATCCTACTCCAAACGAAAATAGGAATACTAATCCTATTAGGATTCATCGACACAAGTGTGCACAGTCTCAGGAACGAGAAGATGAATCTCGTAGAGAGAACCAAAATAACAACATTGAAGCAACCACGACAAGAGAGAAAATATTTGGCAAAGCCGGTCACAAATTCTTTAAGCACAACCTTAAAAGAGTACAAGAGATTTTTGTTCTCTTAACCCTATACAAGAATCTAGAGCTAAAAAATAACTTAGCCTCTAATCTTCTTGTGCACCTCTTGCTTTGGATGAGTTAGTTTATGGCTTCTTGGTTCTTTGGGTTCTCCATAACTACCCTATGGGTTTATATAGCCGCCTTAGTCCTCCTCCAAAGAGAAATAGGAATCCTAATCATATTAGGATTCATCTATGAATCTTTATAACACACATTTCTGAATCTAAAAAACTAGATATAAATCATCATACTCAACAATTAGGGAATGCATTAGATCGATGTACTGATGGGTGTTCAAAATCCTAAATGGCGAGAGAGGGTCGGTGCCTAGGCCCACCTTGGATGTAGCCATTGCCATTGGCACTACTAGAGAGGGAGTGGGTAGGCGTGGGCATTTGGTTTTTTTTATTTAATTGGTTCGGTTTTTTCATTTTTAAGATAATTCAGTTTTTAGAAACTGGCTACCAAATTTCTTAGATCAAAATGAAAAATCAAACCGAATTAACCAAAAAATTTCGGTTCGGTTAATTCGATTTTTCGGTTAACGAAAATATGAATAAACACTATGTACATTAGATTTTATTCTTCTCATGTCGCAACACAGAGTAGAGATAAACCCACACAATATTCATATGTCTTTATAGTATAAGCATAGTAGAACATATGAACATACCACAGATATGCATAAGATGTTAGAACATGAGAATTGTTTGGTAGTTTTAGGAAGAACATTATAAAAATGGTATTATACATAGCCTATTCGGTTATTTCGACTTCTAGAATCAAAAAATCGAACTGAAAACCTAAAACCAAATTATACAAAAATAAAAATCTAACCGAAAACCTAAACAAAAAAACTAAAATAAATAGTTAATTTGATTCGGTTTAGTAATTCAGTTTCGATTTAAAAATGTCCACCTTAAAAATGGGGTTAAGGTCCTCGAGGAAGAAACGGGAGAAGACCAACAGTCCACACCAGCTAAAACGAAATGTACAAGCCACATCAACGTCGAATGCCTATCTATGTGGGATGGTTCTATAAGTTTATGGACCTACGTACTCGAGCCCAATGTGCAAGTTTTATTGACCTACGATGTAATTTACAATTTTAAAATACGTGAGCATCAAAATATAGAAGGGTTATCATGGTATTTTTATACAGTATATTTTCTACAGCATTTTGTTTAGCAGGTACAATACCATCTAGCTTTGTCCTGGGATTACCTAACTTAGAGTGTCCTAATCTCAGAGTTTGCATCTTATTAGATTATTGTTGTGTAGCTATCCATGCATATATTGACAATCACGCATATCTGTTCATGTATATATCCATATATGCAGAGATCATCGTTTCACGAACACTATCATGGTCGTCATGGACGGGGGGAAAATGTTAGCCGCCAAAGAGTGCAGTACAGTAGTACAACATGATTGATAAAAACAGGAGAGAGGATGAGCGACTAACTGACTAACAAAGCAAGTCATATTTACTTCTTATTTAATTGCTTAGCAAATGATCTTCTAGGGTCCAGCTATATAGTATTTTAATACATTTGCTACGGTGCTCGTATGCCAATCAATTTCTAAAGAATGAAGATCATTACTCCGATGGTTATATTATCGAAATAGTGACCATCTCATCGTCACAACTAAAATCTTTAACAGTTTTTTTTTGTGAGTTGAAATTTCTTTATGTACTCATGACATTATTACACACAACACTTTGTCTATTCCTAGAAATGATTAGATCATTGGAAACTGGTCAATTTTGGACTTTAACGTGTGCTCATTCACTCCAAACAAAGTTATTAACTCCACCATTGTCATGTCTATCTTATCAAGCTGACTAACTAATTGATGGATTCTTTCCAAACCTTTTACTTTTATTCTCAAAAGATTACCTAGGATTTTCCATTTTGGTAAAAGAAGGTGACTCAAATTAAAAACCTTACTCACAAAAGAGTACATAATTTGATGTACTCCTAGGGTACACGTAACTTTTCTCTGCTGTGAGATCGGAAACCACAATTATTTGTGACACACTCTAGTGAAGTAGCTAGCTAGCACATAAACAATACGGCTACGAGTTAGGGTAGCAACTAGCAAGCATGCTAAGGTTGATCATGATACTTGCTAATCAGTGCTGTCATCTCTTGTTGCCTTTTTGTTCATCTTTTCATTATGGGAACAATGTTTTCTTGCGTCCTTTTCACAATATTGCACCCAATACTATTTTCTTTTTTTTTAAGAGCAAGACAATATTCTAGTTCTTACATAACAAAGTCAATTTCCTCAATTGTTCAAATTGGTTTCTTGATCCCAAAAACAATATTGTATTGGTATTGGAGCGTTGAGATTTGATAAAGGGGATCTGGCAATTGCCTTCGACGCCAGTTTCTTTTTCTAGTCCGTTGTTCATTGGTGACAAGTTTGGGCAGCCGCTCGACCAAGCTCAAGGGCGACTCCACTCTTACCCTTGATCGAGGTATCTAGCAAGAACGCCTCTGTAGTATAAGTACCAAGTAAACTTTTGGATCTTTGATCATCAATACTTCCTATTTTTCAATCATAAAGATTGGCAAAAATGGTATTGACGTATCCATCGTCAAAAGTATTTTTATAATACTATCTAAATTTTGGTGAGTGGCAACGCTACTGTACAAAATCTCATCATAATAATTTTGTGAACCGTAACATGTTTTAGTGATAAGAATGGTACATCACAGATGGTTTTTGAACCGTAATGAAAATTAGCATTAGAGACGATTCTAGACTGAACCGTCTATGATGAGGATATCATCACAGATAGAACCATCTCTGATAAGGGTTGATAACAAGGGAAGGATACACTTGATACCAACTGCAGATACTGCTAAATATTAATATCACTGGCATATGTTGGCAAAATCAGACTATCAGAGCGGGCATTGTACATCTTATCACAAATTAAAGTAATCGATCGAAAACAAACTTCAGCCAACATAAGCTTTAAACAAACAAAAGGTAATGCTGAATTATAACAACAAGGTTTGTAATAAGTGAACCTAAACTAGAAGTTACCTATGAAGTAATACTTCATTTGAGCCGATTTCTTGAAGGTCCCAATCATTCAAAAGTGAACTCCTCCTATCAGTTGAATTGTAGCCCTGTACCAAAGTTAATGAATATTAGCTATATGCCCTTCAGAAAATGAAAGTAAAAATAACAAGTTCTTTGGTTTCTAAAACATCTTAATTTCAGGATTATATAGTTATAACAACATAACATCACTATTCAAACCGCAGCACTAAGGTAACCGTGGTATAAACAATAAAATGCAGAAGTCATATACCCGTTAAGGATTCTATATTCGTAAGGATCAATTGGTACTAAACGAATTATCACAAGAGCATGAAAATTTAAAAGCAACCATGAGAATGTCATCCTCAAGTTTTAAAATCAACTTTTGCTGCTCTTCAACCTTTGAAGTTAGTTCAGCAATCCTATTTTCAGCTTCCTCAAGAAGACTTGACTTCTTTGATAGTTTAACCTTTAAAAGATATAAGGAACTTATCAGGCAATAGCATCAGAGAAAGATAACAGGCGTACCTTACACACGAGTAAGATTGATTGTCCTTAGACAGAAGGAATTGCCTAAATCATAGTTTCCAGCATCTAAATTAAATGCCAACCTTCAGCTATGTTAATTCATGCTCCATTTTACAGTTCTTGTCAAGAAGTAAAGCTTTCAGCTTGCTCATTTCCTCACCATTGGTTTGCTAGCTAGCTCCCAATCTTAAGCTTCAATGGAGTTATACAAAAAAAACATGCAACGAGTTCAGAACCAACTGATTATGAATGGTATATAGTCACAGGTCAGAACTAAGGCAATTATCAAAAGTAGAGGGTTTAATATCATGTGTTGCGGGGTAGCCAGAGGGCATTTCTAAATACCTACAAAATCTGAACCTTTTACTTGAGATCATCTACTAGTCTTGTTGTAGAACCTTTTTCTTGAGATCATCTACTAGTCTTGTTGTAGGTCATTCTTGAAGTTGTTTCTTCAACTCCGTTAGAGCATTATCCTACAAATGGAAACTTATTAGTAAAATAATAAAGAAAAAAGTAAAGTGTAGTTGTGCAGAAACAAATCATTCCAAGAACATCAGCGAGGTAAAATGGCTAATAGATGCAATGGAATATGTAACATCTTTTTTCCTCCTCATTAGAACTATTTTCTAAAATGGCTAATAGATGAAATGAATATGTAACATCAGCAAGGTCACCGGGCTGGATGTCGTCGGTCATAGAGGTGAAGCTGGCAGTGCAGAGAGGAGGCAGCGACGGATTAGGGGAGGCAGGGAAGAGGCAGCTTCAGACCGAGGTGAGTTGACTCAGGAGGTGGCGCTGCCGACGGAGCGGGGAGGAGGCGGCGATGGAGAGAACAAGAGATGTGGTTGCTCACTAGCGTGGGGGCCTGGTCGGGTGAGGCGATGCTGGCCTTAAGCAGCTTGGAGCCCGCGTCGACGATCACCGACTCCATGGCCAGCGGTGGGAGCGGGGGAACCCTATGTTGCGGCGGCGAGGGGAGGCGATGAGGTACCGGGGTCAGAGAGAGAGGCGCCGGATCCTGTGATCTAGTGGCGACGCCTTAGGGTTAGGTGGCCCGAGGGCTAGACCCAGGGATGGAGGGGCTCACCCAAGCCAGTAGAAGCCGACAGAGGGCTAGAGGCAGCGGCGTGGAGAAAGGTGGAGATGGGGAGAGCGGCGAGGAACTCAGGGCCGGAGGGGGAAGTTGAGAGGTTCGGCGGGGGAGGGCACACTAGGGAGGGTGCCGCCAAGGGGGAGGTGGGGGAGAGGCCGCCGAGGGGGGGGGGACGCGCTGGGGAGGGCGCCGCTGAGGGGGAAGTCGAGATTGAGAGTAGGGTTTGCTGGTGATCGAATTGATTTGCACGAGGAGCTAGTTTATCTCCCGAAGTATAGAACTGTATGTGATGTGGAAGGGTCACTGATGAGTGGCTATCACAAACAATTTTTCAAAACAGTCAGTGATGAGAAATCCAATATAAGCCTTTTGTAGTAGTATAACAATGTCAAAGACAGTCGAAAACGAGGTCTCCTTTTCTACACCACAGGGAGTAACAACAGCCAGAAAAATTGTATACTTCCTTTGCTCTCAATAATCGTCATTGTACCTTTCAGCTTTTTTCTAAATACATATCATTCTACCATTTTAAGACAATTTTTCATTGTTTTTTCTTTTTAAATACCTCTCGTATTCATTTTTCAAGAACAATAAGTGAGCTAATTAAATAGGGTAATATGGTTTTTTCTATAAATGCTTTGGTTATATTACAAAATCCTGAGGATGAAATGGAGGGAGCAGTATCAAGAGGTTCAGCACCAATGGAACAAAGTAAGATACTCGCAAATCAGCACATAACCACACGCCGCTGTCAGACAAATACGAGACGAAAGAAAGAATGTCAAACTCTCTCTACAGTATTTGATCGCATGACTGATGTGTCCATTCGTCTGAGGGCTTGCCTCTGTTATGTACTAAACTAATTCCTCTCGTACATTCTCCCGCAGTATTCTGAGGTCCTATCTATATGACCGAAGACATGGCCCTGCTGTCCTCCTTACCAAGTAGAAAATAGAGAGCGCTTGTGAGTTGTGATATTATCGGTGCTTGTTTGGCGAAAATTTTCATATTTGATATAAGATTCGATTTGTATTCACAAAATGATACAATATTTTTGTGTATTTACAAAAAAAAAACTACTTATACCCGGAATTTGAAATTCTGGTTATGCATACCTGGAATTTCAAATTCAGGGTTTCGGTTTCTCAGGTCTCAGGTATTGCATACTTGCCTCATACCTAGTTTTTGAAAAACCGAGTATGTTTTTTTTTTTTTTTTTTGCTTATTTTAGCACGATTTTGAGTAACAAAAATAGGGAAAAGAGTCCTATACCTGGTTTTTGAAAACCGCGTATATGTTTTTTTTTACTTATTTTAGCATGGTTTTGACTAACAAAAAAACCCAAAACCCGAGTATGAGTTTTTTTTTTTGCTTATTTTAGCACGGTTTTGACTAACAAAAAAAATCCATACCCGATTTTTCAAAAACCGGGTATTGGGCAAATATGCAATACCCGAGATCTGGGAAACCGAATACGCTATACCCAGAATTTGAAATTCCGGGTATGTATAACCGAAATTTTAAATTCTGGGTATGAGTGGGTTGTATCGTTTTGTGAATACGGGTCAAATCTTATGTCAAATACGAAAAATTCCCTTGTTTGGCCCACATCGATCATTTCTGTCATACGTCCTTGCACCTTTTTTTCCAAATCTCGTCCTGCCCTACACATATGCAACTACAAAACTAATTTTCTTCCTAATCGCGAAAGAGTCAATTAACACGTACCACCTGCTAAATTCATATACCACGTCAGGTCTTGCCGAGCTACGACAGCAGGACAGCTAGCCTATCGAGCGCTTGGTGCTAGCCGGCACATCCCGAGCTACCATTGCGCAGCATTTCTTTGTTTAAGTAATCATCTAATTAAGTGAGTAGTTATTGAGCGATTACTTCACTTAATTAAATGAGTTATTAATTAGGTGATTACTTGAGTGATAATTTTATGGACGTTCTGCCAAGCTACAATCAGCTTGGCAGGAAGTGGATGTGCTGTCAAGCATCGGGCGTTCACGCTACGCTACCGTGTTGCCATGACATGTGTTATCTGATAATATTTTCATAGTCGGAGAAAAAAATTGTTTTTGTAATTACGTTCATATAAAATCTAGATTTGCACAAAGAAAAGTGCTAGGAACCAGAACAGCGTTGAAAACGCTAATTTCACCTCTGGTTAGTTCCTTCTCACAAGAGCAGAAAATAAAACACTAGAACCAAATCCAATTCTCTGTAGATAATAATGGAGATGTTGATCGATTCATTGATCAATACCATCAATATATATGACTAGTAACGTCCAGTAAGTAACTCGTCCGGTATGTGAATTAGTAGGTCTAAGGTTAGACTGATGGACCTACCAACCAGTTGGCTGTGTATACTTGATATGCTGAACAGGGCTGCATAGTTTTGCTGAAGTGACCCGCACCAAAGAGGCATTACTGTAGCACAGCTTGGAATCTTTTGGCTAGGGCCCGGTTAAGTGCTAGTAGTACTACTGGGCAAGCGAGCAATGCAATCAAGTAACTGTTCCCCTTGGATAAAGAGTTAGCTACTTGAGCAAGGCAAGCATCATTATTGGTGCCAACTGCCAAGAATCTGGGCATGTTCTAGCCATCCAGATCAAATGTAGGCCTTGCTACGACCGCAACTTTAGCGGTTGTAGTACGGGCTATTGGATAAAAAATTGATGGTCGAGATTTTCTGTAGTACCGGTGAATAATATGATACTGTATCATACACTATATCAATATGATACTGCACCGTACATTGTACCAACACGATACTGTACCATGCACTGTAACATTTCACTGCAGCCTATCTCTGTAGCGGTGACTGTTTAACTTGCCGTTGCCATTACAACGGTACAGGAACCCTATCACGCTTCTAGGGCCAGCCATGTGCCACTTGGCTTGACCCATTTTTTCGAAGAAATTGACGAGGAGTTGCATAAAATTTGCTATCGCTCATCATGTTCGTGACAAGAGAAAGAAAGATTAGTTTATGCCCATAGCATGTCCAACCTATTCCATCCACATAGTGCAAGATCAAGACCATGTATGATACTCCGTATTCGTGCAATCTCTCACTAAGTATTCCCTCCATTTTCATGTATGATAAAAGCGTTATGCGAGCTGTTTGCACAATAGTTGGGATAGAGTAATAAAATGAGCTAACATAGACCATCGTAAGATGTTTATAAGCACAATATTACAGTTAAATCGATTGTATGAGAACTATCTATGGAGAAAGATGGTGATAGTTTATCTTCAAAAGACATGATGACTTCTAATGTAAACATAACTAGGAACGGAGGGAGTCGTTGCTTTCAAAGAAGAAATACTAGTACTTGGACGTAAGCAGTTGTTAAGTCACTTTGAGCTCAAGTTTTCTCTGCTAGCGATCGATTTAGGTACCAGTCAGACAGGCATGCTTTTTTTAAAAAAAAAGAATCGCATAGCATGCTTTTGCAATGGATGGATCAATAATATCAAAACACATAGTACAACAATGGCTTATTTTAAGCCATCAAAGAGCTGTCCACGAAACATATGGATGTTGAGGGGTTTGTGAAACCGCTTTCGGTGAACCGGAACCTAGCCCGTTCCAATTTTCGGACGGTTAACATGCATCCCCAAAAACCAGTCTAGTTTGAGTTGTGAATTTACATTTGAGTTCTTTTTTTTTCAAAACCTAATTAATGGAAGTTAATCAAGAACTAGGCGCTAAAATATGGGTGCTTCTATTGGAGGCTAAACCGGTTTTCTGAACCTAATGCTAACACGGTTTTCAAACTGCAGTAAAATGCGCATTCAGTAAGTCACAGAAAATGGCTGGAGTCGAGACAGCTAGGATAGTTAGCCAGGGAGGTCTGTTTTGGGAAAAGAAGTACCAGTAACAAGTTTTTGTTGCCAAAGATACCATGCTACCAGTCCTCAAGGCAACAGGAATGCCAGCACGTACGGTTTTGATTCAGAAATCAAAATAATTCGAATCGATCCTTCAGTAGATTTTAGGTTCAGTTGTGCACAGGGTTTCAAATTTCGTTTTGGATAAAATCTCGTCACCTACCGAAATTCAAAATTTCACCGAGATTCGGAAATTTCGGACCAAATCCGGACGAAATTCAAAAACCAAAATTCAAATCCGGTTTTTTTTAACCGAGAAATCCGAAATTTCGGTCCAAATCACCGAAATCTCGGCGAAATTTCCCGATACTATCACATTTCAATTTTTTTAGGGTTTTTTCAACTTCGCGGAAATTATGATCTACCGACTGTCCCACATGGGAAATGACGTGAAGAACCCAACCCGGTCAATTACGGTCAAATCCAGTCAATTTTTATACAAATCTCAGTTAATTTTACCAAAATTTCGATCCAAATCACCGAAATCTCGGCGAGATTTTAATGTACTGTAGCACTTTAAAAAAAATTTAGAGTTTTTAAATTTCGCCGAGATTATGAAACTCGGAGGGGTCCGAAAATTTCGCCGGATTTCGGCGAGATTTTGAACCCTGGTTGTGCAGCAACTAGGCACGTTTATGTACAAGAATTACCATCGAGGTTCGTGCAATTTCACTCAGCATGAAATTCACTTCACGTGATCAACAGTCAGCATTGACAACCATTTCACAGGTAATATATAGCAATTCCGAAACGCCATCGCCTATGTGCTCCTGCACGTGGGATCGCGATCTTGTGTATCTAGGCAGCACGGCTCCCCAAGCACACTACAGTATACAGTTTTCTTCGGTCTTCGCGACTCCATAAGCGAAAAGCACGTAATGACGTACCTGGAGTCTGGACTCTGGAGAGCTTTTTCGTCTATTCTGGACTTCTTTTTTTGGTTTCTCTTTTTTAAAAATAGTCTCCGCTGAGAATTAATTTCAGGAATAGTCGTTTTCTCATCGCCAGCACGAATGTTGCCATGTTCATCCTCAGTATTATTCGTGCTAACGCCGAGTAAAATGAGTTATTCCTAGAATTAGTTTCCTGCACAAACCATTTTTAAACATAGAATAAAAAAAATAAAACAGGCAAAATATAAGATTCTGGGACATGTGGGTAATCTGGAAGAGTGGAAGTGTCTTTCTAGGAGGGACCGTGACGTTTTAGAAAGCAAGACAGCTCAATCGCACGTTGGTGATCACCATTTGCGTGTGTGCTGAAATGACCCAAAATTTCAAAAGAAATTTCAAAAATCTAATCGATTTCGGATTTGGATTTTAGGGTTTGGATTTTTTTGGGGGGGAAACTCACCTTGGACCTTCGTTCCGTCGACAGTCACCATCCCATTGCCCCTGCCGCTCCTGCGTCACTCGCTGTCGCCATCGCCTCCGTCGCGCCATGCCGCCTCACGTCGCCACGTCCCGTCCCAAGTCAGCCAACCGCTTCCGTCGCCCCTCACCCGCGTCATCTCCGCCTGTTCCAGCCACTGTCGAGGCCACCCATCCCCTCGCCCACGTCATCCTCCGCCCCTTTGACCGCGCCCGAGCCGTCGCCTCACCTCGACGCGCACCATGCCGCCGGGCCATCCCCTGCTCCTCCACACCTCCACCCATGCCCGCGCCCACGCCGCCATCGCCATCAACATCCTGTCACCAGCTCTGCTCCTCCCTCGCGCGGGTATAAAGCACCCCATCCCGAGCCCTTCTTCCTCGGGCCTCTCCCCTCCCCCTCCGGTGGGTTTCCTCGCCCCTCCCCTTCTTCTCCCTCTCCAGCCCCGCCCTCATCTCTCGGCTCCGGCCTCGCTCGCCCCCGAGCCGCACCCCTTCCTCTCCGCGCCGAAACCTCCCTTCTGTCCCTAGCATCGGCCGTCGCTGAGCCTTGCCGCCGCATCTTGCTCACTCCCCGACCTTGCCCACCTCTCCCGCACCGCCGCCTCACTCGCCCTGCCAGCCCTAGCGTCGTCCCCCCTTTTGCTTCTGGCCACTGCCTTGTGACCCGGCTGGCGCCCCTTTGGCCTTATGGGCCGAATTCGGCCGGCCGGTGCGGCCCAGTTTTATTTTCCTTTTCTTTTTATTTTTGGATTTTAATTAATCCAAGAAATCCTTTTAAACATTCCAAAAATCCAAGAAATCCCCGGAAAGTCCAAAAATAGCCAGAATGTGCTACCTTGACCGTCTCGAGCCATTGAGTCAAAAAATGATCTCCGTTCCGCCATTTGAAGCTTCCAAAATTTCCAAAATGCCCGATTTGCCCTCCGACCTCTCTCTTCGGCCCTTTTTTCCTATTTGTTTCCGGTTTTTCTTTTTAGTTGTTTTCTTTTATTCGTTTACTTATTGTTTTCTTCTTTTCGCGCTAGATCCGACGTTAGCACAGTACACGGAGCCATAGCAGATCCAGGAGCCGCACTAGACAAGAACCGAGTACGACTACAACAACTACAACCTAGCCAACCCCGCCTCGCAGTAAGGCAAGCCGCATGTCTTTAATCATGTCGAACCCAATTTGCCATGATACTATAGTATTTAATTTCTACTGCATTACTTTGAACTGTATGTTTAAATACTGAAAACCGTTAGTTTAGAATGACATGCAACATAGCTAAACCCAATTTCGTGATTAGCCTCCTTGATGTTGATGAACCATGTTAACCCTTGAATAACCTTAGTTGATATTCTCACTTGCTCTAGAAACTATTAATTATATTAGTTCACTCAAAACTTCTTTAAATGAGAAATAAAGGTTGGCGAACAGTTGGCTTGAAATATATTTTAATTGTGCTACGGTTATGGGGACAGTATTGGACTAGCCACGAGGTGGTTGTGAGTTCGATCCCCGGCTGATAATTAATGCCATGGTTGGTTTCGGTGGCTGGTACAGTGGGTACCAGAGTGGTTCGTGGGTGGTTAAATGGCTTAGTCTGTGGCAATATAAGGTTAAACCCCCTTGAGCGAAGTAAATAACTTAAGTTTTTGCTCAACCACGAGTTGAGATCGGTCAGTTCAGTTGAACCATCTCCCAACATAGCTTAGTACATTGTTCATCCCCTGAAAATACCTGCATGCTTGGTGGTACCATTCTCCGAGGGAGAATGGAGAGCAGCATTCCCTGCGGGGGAATGACTGAAGGGTTTGGTGGGACGGGAATGAGGCGTCATTCGTCGGTTCTCACAACGTAGGTTGCCCACTCAGTCTTGGAACGCGGCCCCTGCGTTGGCCAGTGGGGTCCCAAGGATGGTGGGCCTAAGTACCTATCGGGTAGGAGCTACTATGGGGATGTTTAATCAAAAGGCTGTGATGGTCTCGACCCGGCCGCATGCATTTAAGTTGCATGAAATTCGTGCGTGGCATTAACGGTTGTTGATATCTTGTGGGTAAAACTGAGCAACTCTGCAGAGTTAAATTAAATGGTATTCGAATATGCCGTGCTTCCGGTTAATGAAGCTAAGTTTGAACTGAGTTGACTCCCGTAACCTAGCTCAAGTAGTTCTTGATGAATTTGTGAGAATGTGGCTAAATGGTGATAACTTTGTGAATGACCCCCATATTACTATTATTTATGGTTTATGTTTCAAATGTAAAATGATATTACAAATAAAACTGCATTCACAAATACTCAAACCTTATACCAATCATTTGTTATCCCCTTGCATGTAGTATTGAGAATTTCATGTGCGATTTGTTGAGTACAGCTGTGTACTCACCCTTGCATTAACCCACCCCTTTCAAAGATCCAAGAAGCTGGCGTCTACCAGGAACTCGTAGATGGCAAGTTGGTTTGCTTTTAAGGTCTTGGTCTTTTGCTCAGGCCTGCCTGTGCGGTGTTTTGGATGTAATCTACATGGGGCCCAGTTGCGCCTCCTTTTATAAGAAACTCGGTCGTTAGGTCTTATATTCCATAAAGGCAGTTGAATTCGTCCTTTATCTAGCAATGTATACTTGGTTGACAGCTAATCATCCTGGGTAGCTGTCGATGTATTTAAACATGCCACCTAAAAAGACGGTCCGTTACATGTGCATGCTATTGGAAACCAGCCGGGGCGGGAGGGGAAGCAGACCGCAGGGCTCCTTTTCTTTTTTCACATGCACGCAGGCGCGTGTACGGAGTTATACGGACATTGACTCTTTGCATGTCTTCATCGCAGGCAGCACCAATAATCTCGAGTCTTGACCTGACAAACCTTGTTGTCCGGGTTAGAGGTTCATACTTCGTTGTCCAAACCAAATCGCTGCTCAAAGTAGCCGGCTAGATGCCCTTGATCCACGGATAACCCTGTTACAAATTGGTGTTGGTCTTGTGATGCGTGAGCAGTAAAAAAGAATGATTAATGAATGACCCAACTTAACCACACATACAAATTACCAACTCTGCCGACAAAATGTTGGTGTATTGCCGTGATGCTTTCCAACCTGGCCATTTACTGTGGATGCATGTCCCAATCCGGCGTTCGTTAATGGTTCCTTACAGGCTTCACATTTCGTTGAAATTCGCTTGTACCACTTCGATTCGAAAAAAGATTTTATTTGATTTATCGCTCAAGTTTAAATTTAAATTTTAAAAATATAAAAATATTTACCCAAATGTTCCCTAAAATTAAAATTAGTATTAATAGCTTTATGACCTTTGGTGTGAATATTTTTTGAAAAAATAAAGTTTAGAATTTTACAACATTTTTTTGCAATTTTTCGTGTTGTTGCCGATTTTCGTCGAAAACCGTTTCGAAATTCATCGCTTTTCAAGTGATTTTCGACCTTTTCGTTCAAATTTCACTCCATAGTGTGACTAAATTTCAAATTTATTTGACTTTCGAACCCTTCAGTTTTTCGCGAAATTCGGTACCACCGGCTTGTACCCTTCGATTTTTCGCCAAATTCGGTACCATCGGCTCGTTGAAATTCGAGGTTGAAACGGTATTGTTAACCCTGGTTCCTTCAGTGTTTTGTTGAAATGGATCGGTTAATACTAATGTTCTTTCTTAATATCAATATGTTTTCTACTCCCTCAGTCTAAGTTCATAAAATATATTTCTTCTTAGAAAATAGACTAAAATATATTAAAAATAACTAAATTACTCATAATTATTGTCACTAAGTACAATACTCAATATATACATGTAAAAAAATATAAAATAAAAATAGATACTTGTTAGTGGTATAGAGGGAATATTACACTTATTTTATATTAGAATATAAAATACACCCTATATTTATGGACAAATCCATTACAAATACGTCTTGTAAATTTGGACGGAGGGAGTTATTAACCGTCATCACAGACGGATCGAAACCGTCATCACAGACAAATTTTCGAACCGTCTGTAACCATATGTCAGTAATATAACAGCATATCACAAATGGTCTTCAAACCATCTGTGATATACAACATCATAGATGGTTTTAGTTAGAAATTGTTTGTCATATCATAAAACTACAATCGTATGTGATAAGTGAACATCACGGATAGTTTCTAACTAGAACCGTTTGTGATAAATGAACATCACATATGGTTTCTATCTAAAACCGTTTGTGATCCTCTTTTTTCCCTACACCCATAGCTGAACTTCTATTATTAGTATCGGTTGTTCAAAATTTTCTACTCCTTAGATATTTCTATAACGACATTTACAAGGCATAACTAGTTATAGATTTTGTAATTGAACATCTAAATATCATATATATATACATCAAGGCAACAACTTATCTGACCAGGATTGTCTTAAAATATGAACATTTTTAGCGCTTTCATCTCCTTTTTTATTATAATGTTGATGGTCTCCAAGTCAAACTCCATTTCATTTCATAGTTCGTTCTAAATGCTATCATGCTTTAATTTATCTCTTCCACTTCATCCTTATCCTAGAACGAGAATACCTTAGGTAATCTATTTTCACTCTAGTTTGTGTATGAGCAGGATTATTTTAATGGTTCTCTATTCCGTCAAATATAGAGTTGATTAAGCCATGGAATGAAATGGATTTTGGCTTTGAATCTATCAACATTTTAATGAGAAAGGAGATGAAAGTGCTACAAAACTTCATATTTTTAAGACGGTCCTGATCAATCAAGCTATTGCCTCGACGCATCTAGAATATTTAGATATTCAATTACAAAATCTATAAGTGGTTGTGCCTTTTAAATATCATTGCAGAAATATCTAAGCAGTAGAAAATTTTGAACAACAGATAATAATGATGGACGTTTTGCTGAGGGGTGTTAGAAAAACATGTGGTTCCAACAAGCAAGACACTATTAAGTTATTGCATTCAAGATGATCAAATATTAAGGAAAATGTTTGCCATCATATATTGACTGTAGGATCGAAGTAAATGAATATAGCAATCAGAGGGGGGTGAATGATTGTATGGAAGCTAAAACCAAATTTTCAATCTACTAAAAGCTCACCACAAAAAGGAACCAAATAATTGCTTCGTATTCGACAAAAATAGAATGATAGAGGTTCGGTAAAACGTGAATTCCCATATATCCAACCGTTAGATTGATCTGAAATTTGTACATAAGAAACTAGATTCCTATACGAATCAAACTCAAAAAGAATCAGCTCGATCGGACTTACGGATCAAAAGTTATGAGCTTAACAAGTTTGCTATTCCAGAACTTGACGAGAATTGATCTAATCAAAACTTCAAGATTAAACAAGATTTTCAAAAGATTAATCAACTAAACTTTGATGAACTCTATATCAATACCCTAGAAAAGGTTTTTGATGGATCAAATCAAGATGAAACTCAAAGAACAAGAACCAATCTAGAACAAGAACAAGCATGCAAACAAGAACCAAAACAGAAAACACTGTAGCAACGCAGTTACTGTAGCACGCAAGAATCTTGGAAGAATTGATCTTTATTTCTTTTGTCTAAAGTACTCCCATCAAAAGAGTACAAACCCTAAAACTGAGCTTGAGGCTCTCAATGCGCCTTGCTCACCTTGATGCCCTTCAACAGGAGACACCCCTCCTATTTAAAGGAGCAAAACACAAGGAGTCCTGAATACAATTCCTAATCCTAGTAGGAGTCCCACTCCTAATCCTAGAAAGAGTATGTATTCAACAAAACTCCACTTGGCCCAATCTAGCCAAGTACAACTCTTGCACGCGTATGGCAACCCTACCATACTCACGTGACTAACACTTTGCACGCGTATGGCCACCTGCCATACTCACGTGACTAACCATTCTTTATGTGCACCATTCTCTTAGCTCGAACGTCCCGCATGACATCCTTGACCACCAAGACCCCAGTTCCTCCTGAACTTAGTCCTGAACCTCAGTTCCTCCATGAACCTAGTTCCGGTCCCGTCATCAACCACATTCGCCCTCGAGCAATACCTGCACATGAACAAACCACAAAACGATTTCGAGCACAAGTCTGCGACTTGACTCAACATTAGTCCATGCAAATACTCACACGAGCATTGCATAAATTCCACTACAAAACAAGCATCATGAAATTCTCACAAATTTCATAATATCAAATTCAAACCAAAATTCAATTCCAAAATTGCTCAAAACCCTAATTGAGCAAACACCATTCACGCCGGGCCAAAAATTTGGTCCGGCGCAAATGCCATGTGAAACCCTAGAAAATCCATTCACGACGGACCAAAGAAAATGGTCCGGCGTACATGTAAAACTTACTGTTTTGAAAGAAATCGGTCCGGCAGAAAAACGTCAAAATCACATTTACGGCGGACCAAACAAACGGTCCGGCGTACATGCGAAGTACTCGGTTCCATGAAGAACTTTGTCCAGTGAAAAACAAGTTCACGACGAACCAAAAAGGTTTTGATCCGGCGTACATGAAAATCTTACTGTTTTTGAGAAAGATTGGTCCGGCACAAAAGCTTCAAAAACATGTTCACGATGGACCAAGAAATTTGGTCCGGTGTGCATGGGAAAAACGAGGTTTTTGAACGTCAAGAGCACGTTTACGGCGGACCAAAATTTTGGTCCGGCGTACATACCAAAAAAGCGATTTCTAAAGAGAACTTGAAACCTCAAAAGTACATTCACGGCGGACTAAAATTTGGTTCGGTGCAATGGTCCGGCGTAAGAGTGAAAACTTACTGTTTCTTGGAACTTTGGTCCGGCGCAAAAAAGAAACTTATTGTTTTTGAGAATTTGGTCCGGCACAAGAAAGGATACATTGTTTCTTGTCAAATTGTCAAACACATGCACAAACACATTTTGCAAATTCAATTCTTAAGCCAATTTTTCAGCACATGATTTCACATTGACCAAATATGATCCGATAAATATCAATAAGCATTCATTGAGAAACCATATTATTTCATAGTTCAAGACAAAAAGATCTTAGAACTTTTCCATGTCTGTCATCATATATGTCATAGCTTTCGCAACAAAGGCTTTTCAATTCTCTCTGAAGTTTCTGTCGGAACCCGCAATAGGACACGGGCCCAGCTGTGTTTACCTGTACTAGTCCCTGGATCAATAGATAGTACACACAGATCATAACCATGCGATAAATAAAGTTTAATACAGAGTACTAGCCAACAAGGCCCATTATTACAAAAGTTGGACCCGTAGGTCAGATAGCAGCGGAAATATTAAACTGGCAAATTAACATGGTAAAAATGATGTCCAGAAACACCACAGGCAAAGACTGAAGATGACGTGAGCCTAGATGTCCTGATAATCTTCCTCTTCAAAGTCTTCATTGCAGATATCGAATGGTGGAACGCAGGCCCTTGGATAGCTATCTTTATCTTCCTAATCTGCTTCATGGAATAAGCAGCCCCACAATAAAAGGCGAGGGTGAGTATGCAACATACTCAACAAGTCCGAAAAGTAATGCATTATGCAGTTTAATTCAAGGGAAGGGATTGGTTAATTTTGCAAAAGCCAATTTTTAAAATTTTATCCTACAATTTTTAATAGCTTTTTTTTCAAAAGTATTTTCTTTTGATAAATCAAAGTTTACACTCTTTGGGACACGGCTCCAACCAGGGAAATCAAAACGCCGCATGGCATCGACCATGATTTTATTTTAAGAATACTTTTGAAATCTTTTCCTCGTGGCTACAACCACGAACTTTATCAAATCATAACACTCACGGCTACAACCTTGCTTTTCTTTTGTAAAATCTGGTTTTGGAATCAAATAGAGAAAATCTACCTAGCGACAGCGCACTTTGTCCACCCTTGACCGTGGGTACGGCTATTCGAATAGTTTGTTCACTCTGCAGAGCTTGCACGCTTTACCCGCGAGAAGTATTTCACTCTTTTTGTCATTTGTTTCCTTTGGCATATAACCCCAAGTGAAAATCACAAGGCCATTTCCCTAGCTACGTCTTAACTAAGTCACGCCCGCTGAGGTTTCACCGCCAAATGGCTACAACCAAGTTGGAAGCCCCCTCTTGCGCCTGTAGGACAACTGTGGCTACAACCACGCCCACTCCACCATTTGGCATGCCTTAATTAAGTTTCAACTAGTTACTCAGCCAGGCCCGTCCCAGACCAGAACCCGCGGTCGCACTATTGTACATTGTTTGACAATCACAAGGAATCGGTCCTTAGGGTGACTAGGGTGACTAGGGTGGCACATACTCAAACCCGAGTCTCGTGCATACTGCACCCGCCTTGCAACCTTCCACCCTATTCTCATTTTTGAAATTCCAAGTTTCTCTTTTCTTTTGTTTTACCAAATTGGCAGCACCAACTGCCCCTTTTTTTTAAATAACATTTTTGCTCAATCATTTGGAATTTCAAATAACAAGCTTTCAATTAAATATACGAATAGTATTTAGCATAACTAGGCACTACTAGTAGACTAAACAAGGGTGTTAAGCCATACAATTAACCATTCTAGGGCAACCAAAGGATAGATAGATTAATATGTAGCAAACATACATATTAACAAGGTATATAACAACACTCTATCATAACATATCATTTTATATAAACAACCATAGCATGCAAGTTATCAGAAACTTGCGGGGAATTTGCAGAAACTTGCGGAAACTTGCCTTGGTCGGTGAGGAGAGGATCGTCTTCCTGCGGATCCGCGACTGCGTCGGCGTCAAACGATTCTATTGTGCGAAAAACAACAAATAAACAACCGTTCGGAAAATACAAAGAAACAAATTAATTCGTAATTACATGAAAACTTCCAGATCTATAGTTTAGCATTTTCTAAGATTTATAAAATTTATTTTAATATTTTTGGACGTATATTTTGAGAGCTACAAAATCCGTAAGTTTAGTATTTCCACGAATAATTTAACAGTATAAATTTATATATATAATTTCAGGAAAATTATTGTAGATAGGTATTAATTTTTACTAATTAACAAAATTTGTTGAATGCAGTTTAGTGCTAAAATGAATTCGCCACGAAATTGATAAATTTCGCAAACTATGAAAAGTTCATGTACAAACTAATGGAACGTTGAGCTTGGCAGCACTGTTCATCAAGTATATACATATACACGGCTGAACGAAAATAGGAAGTTTCGGTTTTTCATGTACCAATCGACGTAGAGAGATCCGATGGCCCGGCCGACTAGTCCAGTGGAGACGGCGTGTCACGACGTACTCGTCGCCGGCGACGGCAAAGCGGCCGGATGGCGGTGGTGGCCGGAAGAAGAGAAGAAAACAATACCAATATCGTTCGGTCCTTTGCAAAACGCAGCGAAAACAGAATGGAAAAGATCAAATGGAGGGAATGGATAGATTGGCGACGAAGAGGAAGACCCAGGGGTTCCTTTTATAGCGTGGGAGGAAGTCCAATGGTTGCCATGGCAGTGGAAACGCGAAACGGAACGGAAAAATAGCTGCCACTTCATTTCCCCACGCTTTAATGCAAGTTAGTGGAGGATTGATTTTGGTAACTGTTGTGGATTGAAGAGGATGCGAAGTGGATTCCATTTATGATTTTTGTGGAATTTTTGGTGATGAATTGGAGTAGATCTTGAAGCTTCTGTGGACGTCAATGGAGGAGAGAGAGAATGTAACACATTTATGTGCTTCGGCTGGATCTTGAAGACGAGGCTACAGTGCAACCACGTATCTGCAGTTACTTCTCCACTTTGAATAGTGTTTAGAATAAAAGGCGTTTAAGATAAAATAGCTAAGAAGTTCTAAAAATCTTGGAAAGATTCCCTAAAATATTAGGGAATATTTGGAACCTAATGAAGTTGGTTTCGGGATTTTTCAATGTACATATTTTCTGCAAAAATTCTTTTAGTAAGGCCCCGTTTGGCAATTTGAAACTGAACTGTTTCGACTAAAATCTAGGAAAAACCCGGCCAAACGGACTAAAACTCGGAACGATTCTCCTCGGAACGTTTCTTCTTTCTCCACGCCGTGGCTGAATCATCTTCAACCCCGTTTCACTAGTTTCTACTAGAATCTGGAACCGTACCAAACGGTTTGCAGAAAGTGATTCTGATTCTACCTGAAACGTTTCTACCAAGAATTTTAAACCGTTTCCGTTTCTACTAGAATCTGGAACCATACACTTTTTTATAAATTCAAGAAACTTAATTTATAAGTCAAGTTTTTGAAAATATTTGGAAAGTAACATTCTCTTTTTTTTTCAACTGATGCACGCATGGTTTTAATTGTTATAAGAAATAAAAATGAGGATGTTACAGTTTCACATCTCCAGTTTAGTGCCCATTTGTTTTGCACCAATAAACGATTGATCTCCAGTCATATCTCTTAATCCCTACAAAACGACCGTGTTATTGTGAAAAGGGTGTCTTGGTATATTACCAGTAACCATATCGAATTAAATACTAGAAACCTTATATTACCTCTATAAGCCCAGCTTTGGCTTCTTTCAGCTATGCATTCGTCCTGCAGTCCTTAGTGATGAGTGCCGTGTTAAGATATTCGATATCTTCAAAGCGATCATATATGTATTTCAGTTCTTGTTTTTAATCTCATAAATCTTTTTTGTTATCTTAGACTTGTCCTTTAGTTGTTCGATCTTCACCTCAAATTTTTGTTTAGCTTCTAACAGCTTTTTCACGTTGTTTATTTTTATCAAATCAGATTTCAATTAATTTAGATCAGAAACTATGATGTGATGCTTATCATCAGGTAATAAGAAATGGGCATTCACAAGATTACTTCAGACACTACTGGCATCCTATATAGTATAGAATGAACATCACACTAATTATTATAAGGCACTGTTTGGAACAAAGAAAACATAAAGATATTTTTTGGGATTAAAACTCTATCTCATGTATTATGTTCCTGTGAAGCATCCAAATATCACAATTGAATAATTTCTGAGTTTTGTAGTTCCAAAAGATTCAAGAGGATCTATTATTCTAAAAAATAGAGGTACTAGATCGTGGAATATCAATAGTGTTATTGCGAAGTGCAAGGATTATCATCAACTTATAAAAACATCACACAATGGGCTAATGATTTTCACATGCCACAAGTCTACCTCTACTAATCTCAACACTACAACAGGAACAGAAGGAATAACAGATTTAACAAAAAATGTGGAAGCAGAAAGCATGAACCAAGTGATTCTTTTGTCATCACACAGAAAATGCCTAATACATAACTTTGAGAAAGAGGCATTTTTACACACACACACACACCTAACTATTCTACTTCACTCTAGAAAATAATTTCTGTACACATTGTTCTCCAGATAAACCAGTTAAATGTTGCCCATGAATAAACCTTCACAGATAAGCATCACTCACAAGAACATAAGAAATGGGGTATGCAGATAAGCATGTATATGTTGCCCACAAATCACAGGATAAGCATCACTCACAAAAATACAAGTAATGTCCAAACTATAGTCAATCACAAGATAAGGCAACAGGGAATTACCGAGGGGAGGATGCCAGAGAGGAGGTCGTCAGGGAGGAGGTTGCTGAGGAGGAGCGGGAGGATGTCGGGGAGGTGGTCGCCGAGGAGGAGGGGGAGGAGCCGGGGAGGAGGTCGCCAAGAGGAAGGTCACTGGGTTTGAGGGAGGAGGGTGCTAAGATCCGCGCATGAACCTCGATATGTTTATATAGCCTCAGGTGACATCTCAGGCGGTTTGTGGTTAGAACCAATCGTCTGTGATCTGTTGATATCATAGACGGTTTTAGTTTAAAATCGTTTGTGATATATATAGTAGTCATCAATGACGGTTTTTTGGTTTTTGGATGGAATGGTCCGTTTTGAGGGGTTATCACAGAAGATTTTTGGCTACCATCAGTGATGAGGGGTCTAATATAAGTCTTTTTTGTAGTAGTGCTTATATGTTATTAAAATTATATAAAAGTATATTGATGTTTACTCATATTGTTTTCTTGTGATAAATCTAAACTTTTTCTAGGTATTAACGATCAAAGCTTTAAAATATTAACTATACGTGTTATAAAACAATATCTATTCCAGAACCAAAGGAGTTGTGCGTACTATTTGTTCTAGGCTGATTATTGCTCGTAGATAAGGATCTCGTATTAAGGCCCTGTTTGGTAAGGTTCTAGATTCTAGTAGAAACGAAAACGATTCCAGGTTCTTGGTAAAAACGTTTCAGGTTGGGTTCTGTGAATCAGGTGGAACTGGGTTGAGACCGATTCAGCCACGGTGTGTAAAAAGAAGAAACGATCCAAAGAGAATCGTTCCAAGCTTTAGCCCGTTTGATTGGGTTTCTTCCAGAATCTAGTAGAAATGATACGGTTCCAAATTGCCAAACGAGGCCTAAGATAGAGCGGAAGAGCTGGAGACTCGTACAATTGTGAACTGTTTCCTCGGACGGTCAGCAGATGCTAAAAAAGGGCCGGATATTTCTCTCTCTCCCAACCGGCCGGCTTAACCCATCACAATCAGGCACAGTTCCCCCCTTCTCTCTCTTGGTTTTTTTCCCCACCGCGCGGAAGCAGAAGTCCTGAGAAGCGAAGAAGCCCAGGAGCCACCGGGCCTCAACGGCTAGATCACACGGCCCATGCGCGCGACTAACGCGGCGGCGGGCGACCACCAAACGTGACGGGAGACGCGGCTGGCGCCGTGGGCCACCGAGCGTACGGGTGCGCCCCGCGGCCTCGGCAGCGAGATCGTCGGCGTTGCTTTGTCACGAGACTTGATCTGCATCCGCCGTCGTGTGGGATCGACCTGTCCAATCCGAGCCACCGTAGGCCGCCGAGCCCGGCTATATCGAAACAGCTTTGTTTGATCGGTGCCGTCGTTTTCCTTCGCCTGGGTCGTCTCACGCCCGGACTGGGCCAGCGTGCGCGCTGGATGATCCAGGAGTGGATCCAACCTGGAGTCGTACGTCACGTTTCCGGCACCAACGAGCCATCGTCTGATCAAGCCATCGAAAAAGAGAAATTTTACGAATCTAGCCATTTATTTATGGAAAGTGTTTCTATTACTACACTATCAAACGAGATATAAATAAATACTAGTTAATTCGATCTATTAAATTCAAAAAAAAAAATATCTATATTAAATTACAGAAAGGAATACTAGGCTCATCCTTACAAGGATGCAAACTTTGTGTATCGTCAATATACTTTCTCCGGTCTCAAATAGTTATCGTTTTGGATATAGGTGTAGACGAATTTTTAAAATTTTGACTATCAATATCTTTTAAAATATTTAAATTGGATATATAAAAATTATATGTGTAGATTTGTCTCGAAAAGTACTATCATAATATTATAATTTTATTAAGTTTTACAAATATATTATAATAAAAATCAAAGGCCAAAACTGTGTTTTAGAAACTGTGTAGACTCGGATTTATTTTGGACAGGACATTAGCTCCAGTGTTCCACTCAAGGTTTCAAATTTCGGTTTCAAATCGTATCTCATAGGTGACCAAAATCTAAAATCCTGGCAAAATCTCGGAATTTCGAACGAAATTTGGACCAAGTCCAAAAAGCAAATTTCAAATCCAGCTTTTTTAGAACCGTGATTTCCGTGATCTCGGCTAAAATTGCCGAGACCTCAGTGATAAACACCGAAATCTCGGCCCAAAAAACTTAAAATCTGATAATAAAAAAAACCTCATGTTCACGAGCGCATGAGGTTCAAAACTGTTTGTGCTTTGAACATTTTCAAAAAAATTTATTCCACTGAGATTTAAAATGTTAACCAAAATTTCTAAAATTTCACTGAAATTTTAAACTTTGGTTTCACGAACACAGGAGCGCGCAGACTCCAGTTTGAGGAAATAAATTCCGTGGAGCTTGTATGTAAACTTTTTCCCGTGCCTACATAACGCTGATTGATGCCACATGGACGATCCTGCAATCCAATGCCATGACTTAATTCAGGTGAAAATAAATACCTGATGCTTATTTCAATGCAAATTTGGTTGCTTAATTTAGACTTAATGTCGTAGCGTTGGATTACATGATTGTCTACGCGACATCATTCAGCGTCAGATATGCACGAAAAGAAATTTGCATACCAGCTGCACAAAATTTATTTCCCCAGTTTAATGCAGGGTACAGCAAAAACGACAGGGCACGAACAATTAATGGCGGGGACTGGGGACAAAGCTACAGAATTGAAGTGGAATAGGCTATAATAAATCGCCAAACATACAGCTTTCCGCCTTTCCATCCCTAGCCACGTGTTCTCCAAACTGATCAGGATTCACGAGCACAGATACTCATATACAGAATGCTCAGAGTGAGAGATCGGCCAAATTAATTCGTTTCTAGCTTTTGGCAGACATTGTGAATTTGCGGTAAGTCCAGCACTGTTGTTCTTATCGTCTTTGCATATACTAGCTTTTTTTTGAAAGAAAACTATAGAGTTTTATTTTCGTTTTCTTTTGTTCCCCATTGGACTTGTTTATTTTCAGTGGAGCCAAAAAGAGCTGGTGGTGACTGGTGAGCACTCCTGTCAGGAAAGAACAAAAAGTCGAGCAATTCTGGGGAGGTGAACCACCGCATGATAACACGTCCGAGCAAAGAGTGGACGGCGATGATTATTCAGCAAAGTTGTGACTACAAGTATCATGATCAAATTGATCACAAACAAGCTCGACACTGAATTGATGTATCAGAAGGCGCGGAAGGAAGTGATCTAGTGCCCATATGAGTTCGTGGTAGTACCATTTGTCAAATGCTCAAATTTAGCTCCACCTGTCAGTATTTCTTCGACAGCTTTCTGAAAATAGAAGACAATATCAGTGACACATACGCACCAACTGAAACTAGGAGTGAAACAAGAAAGCGGTCCAAGCATTGCGTACCTCAATACATGTCAATGCATACTGAACATCACTATCTGAAATTTGGTAGTGGAGGACAAACCTGACACTGCATAATAAGGGAGTTCAAAATAGAGTGCTAAATTTGGAAGCATGCGGAATTAAGTAGATATTGCTAATAGTACAATATAAATTTTCAGTCAGATCCAATTTAGGCATAAAAATGCTTGTACTGAGTACTAATTGAGTTTAACAATCAAAAGTGAAGACGAAGGCAGCAGACATAAGCAGAAAAATTCTCGTTAGACAAAAGGGTGAAGTGGAGACTGAAGACGCTTGGAGTAAAATCAACAATCTACCAATGAGAGAATTGAACAAAAAGTGAATATGTTGGATCAAATGAATCTGTTTTGCAAGGATTTGGAAATGAAAATTCGAGCTCCTCTGTTGTTGGTTTTGGGAAGAACTTGATCATGGATGAGCACATGGTGGACAGAGATTGCACGGAGGAGGTGGTTCCGGATGCGTTGATATCATTTGCCACTTTTTTCGGTGACTTGATGGAGAACAAAAATATGGAAGGTTGATGGAGTGCAGAAGAGTTTATTTAGCTGCTACGACAGCTTATCTTGAGTGTTATATGTTTTTTGTGGACAGTTTTTTGGCAGCTGGATGCATCCACTGTTTTGGAGAGCAAAATGGTTGATTTTGGAAGACTTGTTCCCTAGTTTGTTATGCTGATGGCATAGAGCTGGTGCGGAAAAGAGTTTTTTTCTGTTTTCTTAGGATGAATGTTGATGTTTTGTAATGCTGGCCCTTGTGGTCTGGGTCTGTTACTGTGCTAAAACTATCCTCAGTTTCATTATAATGGAACTGGGGCATCAAATGTTTGATGTCCTATTGATCAAAAAAAAATGAGAGAATTGAACTTTACCTCTTCGAACTTGCAGGCATTGCAAGCACATTGCGCTGTTCCAGAACTTGACACAGCTTGTCAGGTGATATGCGCGAATCCACAATGTCAAAGAATACCTTAAAAAGACAGGGTGGTATGTTACTTATGGGAACATAGTGGAAAACAAGAAAATCCATAGATGATCTGGCAGACTAACCATATTGGTCTCCACTGAAGTAGAGTCAACTGTAAACTGTTCGATTTTCTTCAGTCCGTCTAAGCAAACGAACAAGAAGTACAAGTTCAGAAACTGAAGTTACAAAGGACTTGTGATTTACTCGAATTTCAAAACAATCGAAGTGAGATTAGTGAGGAAAATATCTGAAACCTGCCAAAACTTTAGCCTTTCTGTGGTCATCCGCAAGCTTCGCAACAGTGTCGCGAACTGCAACATAGGCAGCAGCACAAAGAATTCCCACCTGCCTCATTCCACCGCCTAGGGTCTTCCTAAGAATTTTGGCCTGAAAGTAATGTTCAGAATTCCATCATTACATGTTCTCTGCAGCTTAAATTCACATTCAGAATTGAACGGACCTTGTCTATGAAGCCCTTCGAACCAACAATAACTGATCCAACGGGAGCGCCTAACCCTTTAGATAGGCATACCTAGAGTTTAAGTTTCACATAGAAATAGAATCAGGAATCATATACTGCCAGGCTACCTGCAGCCCATTCATACATGGTTGTATAATCGAACACAATACCAAGCAAATTGACACGTACCGAAACTGAATCAGCAGCTTTCACAAGTCTATGAACAGGAACTCCAAGTGTCTGGCACAGAAAACAGCGGTTGATCCACATAAAAACAGATTCAACGTGATAAATTGAGAGGCTGGGACGGCACATATGTATGTTTTAAATTTTCTTATTGGAAAAATGCATGTACCCCATACCTGGATATCCGGTTTGTTTTTAAAGATTTATCCTATTGGTTGCTTTACTAACATAGCAGCAGGTGCTAAAGGACAGTAAAATTGATAGCATCGATCCGCTTCTACTTACCACAGAAGCATTAAAAATGCGAGCTCCATCAATATGAAGCTTCAAGCCATGGCTCTTCGCAACTTCGCCAACCTTGTCGGTATACTCTACAGATAAGCATTTTCCACCACAACTACAGCAGCAACAAGAAGCACACCAGTTAGGTACAAGGATTAGTACTACAACCCTTCCCGTCCGCAAGATCAGCAACAGGTGTTAGAACGACTCACTTTGCCTGCGTGTTCTCCAAGCAGATCAACCTCGTGGTCGGATAGCACAGGGCCCCGTCCGGATGCCTAATGGCAGATACAATCTTGTCGATGTCCATGGTGCCGTCGGGATTGTTCCTCACGGTCCTGGGGTGGACGCCGCCGATGGTGGAAATGCCGCCGTTCTCGTAGATGTGGATGTGGGAGTTGTCGCCGAGGATGACCTCGCTGCCCCTGGCGTCGCAGTGCACGAGGACGGAGATGAGGTTGGCCATGGTGCCGGACGGCACGAACAGCGCGGCCTCCTTGCCCATGATCCTGGCCATCTCCGTCTCGAAGCGGTGAGCGGTCGGGTCCGCGCCCAGGACGTCGTCGTCGACGTCCGCCGCGGCCATGGCGGCCCGCATGGCCTCGGAGGGCTTCGTGACCGTGTCCGACCGGAGGTCCACCACCTTGGTCACCATTCTCCGCAGCTCAAACTCACACTGCCGCAGCAACACAACCTAGAATGGTAAGTATGTAGTATTTTCTTAGCAGTACAGTGTGAACTTTGCAAATGCACAGGGATGGGCGGTGAAAACTGTGAAATGGTGCGATAGTTTTTAGTATAACAAGGGATGCTTTAACCTGCTACAACTTTATATTGGCCTAAAAAATGTCCCATCTGGTGTAAAAAAAGTATGTTCTTTAAAATTTGATACATCTCTCACATTTTTAAAGCACCGCTACGGAAGGGTTTGTCACATGCATTTCACGTAATTGCATACAAGATGTAATGTACACCATTGTACTGTAGCAAACATCGACTTATCAGAACAAGAAAGTTGGTCTTCTTTCTCTCACTCGGTCCGGATCCAATAAAACAGGACAAAAACCCGACAGTTCAACGCCCATACGGGAGGGGTGAAAAAAGGAAAACCAACAAAACTGTTAGACAACCTCGCTATCGAATAGTCCGGGGTTGCCTAATAGATCTCAAGTGGAGAATAGACAGGGAGAAAGAGAGACACAATATGAGGAGGAACGGGTCTGCTTTATTATTCTGTATGCTTGTGTACAATGGGGTGACCTCGCCTCCTATATATAAGCGGTTACGCTTAGAGATAAGGAAGAGTCCATATCGGATACGAATCCGGTTTCCTAACACTCCCCTTGGACTCTTCAACTGCGAGATGCATATGCCTCATTAAAACTCCATAAAAACCCGAGTGGGAAAAATAATTGGAGAAAGAGTACATAGCACACGCTTGTCGTGTTGCACGGATTGCCTCATCAAAAACCTTATGTAAGAAAACTTCAATGAAAAACTTACTTAAGGAAAAGAGTACAATCCACCCAAACTTCAATGTTAATCTTCAAGATTTACGTTGGGTACTCAAACTTCATGGTTGAGATTTATGTAGGAGTATGTGAAAAATCTCCCTGAAATCTGCACTTCTCTAAGCCTCATCATCCCGATTCCTCTAATACATCTTTCAAAGGAAGATGCCGGAGTGACTTAGTGAATAAATCTGCGAGATTTTCACACGACTTAGTATGCAAGATCTTTATCTCGTTCATCTTATGCATTTCATGAGCATAAAAGAACTTGGGGTTGATATGCTTTGTAAGGTTACTCTTCACATATCCCATTTGTACTTGTGCAACACAAGTCGCATTATCTTCATAGATAATAGTGGGGGTTTGTTCCATGTTAGGACCACATGACTTACGGATGTGGTGAACCATTCTTGAAGCCATGCACATTCGAGAGGCTTCATACAATGCAATGATTTACGAGTGGTTAGTCGGCGTCGAGACAAGAGTCCGCTTAGACGACTTCCAACAAATTGCCGTTCCACCGCAAAGGAAAACATACCCGGTTTGTGACTTGCCGATATGCGGGTCCGATAGGTACCGACATCGGCGTAGCCAACTAAATTCAATTCATTGTTTCTTACGTAAAACAAGCCGAGGTCTTTGCTTCCTTGAAGGTAACGGAAGATGTCCTTCACCCCTTTCCAATGCCTTTTGGTGGGTTACGCCTTGATCTGCGCGCTAGCAAATTCACGGCGAACGCAATGTCCGGCCTAGTGCTATTCGCAAGGTACATGAGCGCTCCAATTGCACTCAAGTATGGGAATTCCGCTCCCAGGACTTCCTCCCCCTCTTCTTTAGGCCTGTACGGGTCTAGGTGCCTTGGAGTGACCTTGACCATTGGGGTCTTTGCGGGGTATGCCTTTTCAAAGCCAAATCTCTCCAACACTTTCTGCGTGTAGGATGCTTGGTGTACCAAGATTCCGCCTTGGACATGTTCAAGCTGCAAGCCTAAACAGAACTTGGTTTTACCCAAGTCTTTCATTTCAAACTCAGATTTCAAGTATGTGCATGCTTCTTCAATTTCCTCATCCGTCCCAATGATGTTCAAGTCATCTACATAGACGGAGATTATACAAAATCCATTCGTGGATCGTTGTATAAATACACATGGACAATCTTCATTTGTTCGTGTAGCCTTTCTTGCAGAGAAAGTCACTCAAACGATTGTACCACATTCTTCTTTGTTTTAGCCCATACGGTGATTTCTCCAATTTCACCTTTGTATAGGTTTCTGTTTGCTCTGTCTTGGTTCGGGATAGGGATACCTTAGGTACTTTCATATAAATCTCGAATCCAAGTTTCCATACAAATATCTTTGTGACAACATCCATTAGCTTCATTTTCAACTTCAAGTTGATCGCCATTGAGATCAAGTATCTAAAGGTAATTCCACCCATGACCAGGAGAATAGGTTTCTTCATAATCAACCCCAGACGTTGAGTGAAACCTTGAGCGACAAGCCTTGCCTTGTACCTTATAACTTCATTTTTTCATTCCTCTTAGAACAAAAACCCATTTGTGCCCCACGGGGTTTATATGGGGAGGCGTGCGGCACACAGGCCCAAACACCTCTCTTTTGTTTAGAGAAACTAACTCTGCAGTGATTGCCTTCCTCCAATCTTCCCAATCGAGCCTTTTCTTGCACTCTGCGAGAGATGCGGGCTCGGGATCATGATTAATGATCGTGGCAATCTTCTTTGCAAAGTATGCATCGACATTGGCTGTTGCTCTATTCATCGATTCTCCCGTTATTACAAAGTTTATGGCCATTTCATCATGGGGTGCTTCATGCACTTCTACTTGCTCTTCATTGCTATTTCCCATTCCAGGAGCAAGTTCCTTTAGTTTTTCTCCGCCAATGTGTGCGCACACATTATTTCCGGCGGCTTCTTCCAATGGAAGGTTCAGATCTGGAATTGCCTTTTCCACAGGCTTCTTTCCAGTGCCAGGTCTCAACTGGCTCCCCTTCTTGCTTTGGGGCACTTTTGTGATTGGTTGTGGTAAGTCCTCTCGCTTGATTTTCCCAGACGTCTCCGGGTACTTTGGGTTTGAGAAGCGGATCTCCTGTTCTTTTCTTTGAGGCCTCACGAGCAGGATGAGGATACCTTCGCTTTCTTTGGTATTTCCACCCTCTACGGTGCATTTCTTGCTTGGTACATGCGACTTAATCACGCTCTTGAGATCACAAAAATGATCGAGCAGTTCATTTGCTAAATTCTGCAAATCAATTATCTTACGGACTTCTTGATTTGCTTCATTAGTGCGAGGTCATGCGGGGATCCCAGTGGAATGCCATACTATTTCGGCATTTTTCATCCAATGGTTGATTCTCTCCCCTAATGACGGAAATGGTCCTCGTCAAAGATGCAATCGAGTCGAGTGTGTGTAAGTCTCGATCATGGGTTCCAAATACCTGATTATGGATGCACTCTCATAACCAACGTATATCCCAGGACTTGCGGAGAGGGCCCATTGCGATCCATTGTGGGGTGGTATAGGTACATATACCATACAACCAAATTTTCTAAGATGGGAAATCTTCGGGATGACCCCTTGCACTAGTTGCATAGGTGAATGGATGTTGTAGGCCGATGGTCTATAATTGATGAAGTCTTCTTTGCGTGCGAGGCTGCGTGTCCCCAACAAGTGTTGGGCAAGTTACAACTCTGCAAGAGCTGATGCGGCAATGAACTTAATCCTTTTATTAGTGCTTGACTAGCCCATTTTGCGTATGGACATGCGGTGCAGAGTGCTCATGATTATTCCCGTTCTTTGTACAATAATCATCAAATGCCTTGGAAGTAAATTCGCGGCATTGTCCAATCGAATGGACTTCACGCGATGATCGAGGAAAAGCATTCTTAATTACGATGATCTGCGAGATCAACTTTGCGAATGCATGATTCCTTGTTGACGGCAAACATGTATGCGACCATTTCGAGGAAGCATCAATGAGCACCATAAAGTATCGAAACGGCCACGACAAGGGCTGAATCGACCGCAAATATCCCTTGAATGCGTTCCAGAATGCAGGGATTTCATGTTGCACTTTCATAACAGAGGGTCTAGTTATTAATTTCCCGGTGGCACATGCATGGCACACAAAATCTTCGTGATTCGGGAAATTCTTAACATTAATGCCATGACCTTGTGAGTTGTTAACTATATTTCTCATCAATCTAAGACCAGGATGACCTAATCTACAATGCCATAAAGCAAATAATTCGAGCTTCTAAAGACAGTCTTCAAAGAAGTATACCTGCGTGTGCATTGATTTTCGTGTAGTACAACCCAGATTCATATGAGGGACATTTTTCTAGTACCATCTTTCCATATTCCGCGTGCTTCACAATGCACAAGTGTTCTTTGCCATTTTCTTCATTGGTTTCTACGTGAAACCCATTGGTGCGGATATCTTTGAAACTTAAGAGAGTGCGGGTTGATTCAGGGTACAAGAGGGCTTCTTCAATTACCAAAGTTGTACCCATTGGCAATATAATTGTGGCTCTTCCTGAGCCTATTATATGCGTATCGCTTCCTGCGATAGTCGTAATCCTTCCAGCGTTCTTCGTGATCGTCTGGAAGTATTTCGACTCTCTTAAGATGGTATTTGTTGTGCCACTATCAACAATGCATATTTCCTCCATTGGGCGCTACACGATTTCTAGATGAAAAGAATAATTCTAATCATAAAGTGGCTAAGTAATTCAAAAAAAAAAATTGCTTGTAAAGAAAGAATACTGGAATAAAGAATAAATTGTAATTCTATTCATGAGAAAAAGTATGCTCTTCGAGAGCTTACTATTCATTATGCAATCTGATGTCTATGTGAGATAATTCTGACAATTCATGTCAGTTCTTCAAAAACTCACGTTAGATAATGCCACACCTTTGCACATTCATAAGGTTCTTCCATTAGATTACTACGTGTAATCTAATAGGAAATGGCTGCTAGATTCAATAAAATGCATAATTGAATTCTCATGAGTTTCCAGCAAACTAAAAGAAAGCAATAATATCAAGATTCATATATTCAAAGATGAATGCAAAATTCATAAGTACAAGATCCATAAGTACGGAATTCATAAATGCAAAATTCATAAGTGCGAGATTCATAAATGCAGGATTCATAAATACGATATTCATAATCGCAAAATTCATATATACAGATTCATAAATATTCATAAATACGGAAAAAAACCCACATAAATTAAATGCGGTGTAATGCTAATTACAACTTATGTAACTCGTTGGTTGGGAGCGAAAACAGTAACGAATATCTCGTCAATTCGACTCTTGGCCAGTCAACTTTGCCCCTAGGGCTCACATGAGGGAGGGAGCACTTCCCGTTTCCGGGTGCCAATTAAAGAACCAAGCCTCATGTGTGTTTTCCTAGACACCAATTGTCTCATGTCTGTTTATTCATTACTTAAATCAAATCCCAACCACTCAGTTTCTCATAAAATGCCGTATGAAATATTCTGGAATTTTCCTAGCATTTTTCATAATTTCTGCTAATTTCCAAGCAATTTTCAGAATTACTGTACAACAGAAAATTTTAATTTTAGCAAATATCAACATGACTAATTCATAAATTCATAATAAACAATAATTGCACAATTCATAAATTCATAAATGCAAAAATAAATTCTTATGAATTTTCGGTATTCTAAACAGGCAATTATTGCAAAAATTCATGCAATAATTCATAAATGCAGAAAATAAGGCTAAGATACATAAAAACAGAGCCAAGCAATTTTCTGCAATTTTCTATGCATTTTCATATTTTTCTGGCAATTTTCAGGATTTCCTGAATTTCTAATACATTTTCTGAAAAAAAAAATAGAAATCATGAAAGAACCGGGGGTAAGGGGGGAATTTCCCCCTCCCCCCGTGCGCCAAGCTCCTAGTCCAAATTGATTTTGGATGGACTTCATGTCCAGGAAAAGTTGGACTTCTTGTCCTGTGTTCGTAGGACTCCAAGTCCTTTCCAAAGTTCTGTTCTTTTGTTTATTCTCCATGGGACTTCATGTCCTGGTCCTCTTGGACTACATGTCCTTCACGAAAAAGGAGAGGGCCGGTCGGAGCGGCAACCAGGAGGCCTCGCGCGGGCCATGCGCTGGTGATCGGTGAAGCGCTATGAGGCGAAGCGATCCAGCCGTGGCCGAGCCAGAGTGGTTCAAGACGCTGGCCGTTCCTCAGCGGCCAGTTCGTCTTGTTAGCGGCGACCATGCGGCAAGCGGCGGCGTAGCGGCGGCACGGCAACGGCGGCAATGGCGGCGAAGCGAGGCCGAGTCGGTGGCTCGCAGCGATCTTTGGCGGGCATGGCCTCGGCCGCCAAGCAGAGATGCGCTGCGTGGCGGCGACCAAAGTGCGCACCTGCAACCGATGGCTTCAAGCACATTGGCAACAGCGGCTTTGAGCCGGGAAGGCCTGTGCTTCGTGGCCGTTAGTTCGGTCGGTGTCCGTCTACGATGGTGACGGCTTCGGTCGAACGGTAGCAGCGGCTTCGAGCCGTACTGAATGCTTTGTGTTGTAACTTTGTTGGCTTCGTGCCAATCTGGGCCGTAGTTTCAATGGCTTCGTGCGCAATACGAGATGAGGCCAGCGGCCACCTGGCTTCGAGTTGGTGGACGCCGGTGACGGGCCGGGTCGGCGACTTCGAGCAGAAGGCCGAGGTGCGGTCGTCCGGGGACATCGAACGCCGGCGCAGTGCTAGGGGCGCTTCGAGCGCTAGGCGTCTGGTGGCTTCGTACGGCCGATGACGCTTCATGCGGAGGCCTTTGGACCGGGTGCCGGCAAAGCTTCTTCATGCCGGTGCGCGGCGAGAGCCCGCGCTTCGTGCGCGGCGGCCACGGCTTCGTGCCATGTACTGGATTCCTTGACCAGCGATCCGGCGACTAGCGGCGCGTGAAGCTTCGGGTGCGGACCAAGTGCGGCGCCGCGTGCGCGGTGCTGACCGAAGCGGCTTCGAGCCGCGGTTTACTTTGCTTCGAGTCGATGCGGCTGCAATTGGTGACGGCTTCGTGCCGATCTTGTAATTTCATATACTGTAGTGACTTCGTGCCACAGATCACGCTACTAGCTGTGCGTTGTAGCTTTGTGCTACAAGAATTAGATGCATGTACAGACATAACGAGCGATTAGATTCAATCCTCGTTCTCACCTTTTTCTCACCTTTCAATCTATCTCCGGGTAGAGCTTCGTGCTGATAACGTGTTAGACAACCTCGCTATCGAATAGTCCGGGGTTGCCTAATAGATCTCAAGTGGAGAATAGACAGGGAGAAAGAGAGACACAATATGAGGAGGAACGGGTCTGCTTTATTATTCTGTATACTTGTGTACAATGGGGTGACCCCCTGCCTCCTATATATAGCGGTTCTGCTTAGAGATAAGGAAGAGTCCATATCGGATACGAATCCGGTTTCCTAACAAAAACAACATCGGTTCTACGTCGCAGTAAAGCCGTCCAAAGACTCCAAACCACACCGAAGTCTCTGGAACCCAGCAGGCAACAAAGACGAGCCGAGTCCACATGGACCCACACCATATGCGTGCAGGCATGGCTCCCGGCGAAATTTTGTAAAATTCTCCAAAATTCATAATCTCGGTGAAGTAAAAAATCGAAAAAATTCGAATTGCTGTAGTAATTTTCAGAATTTTTGGTAAAATTTGGAGTATTTTGATCAGACTTTTTATTTTTTTTGGACTCAGAAAGGGACTTTAGTTCAGTTTGTGGCTTGTGGAGTTGTGGACGGAGGGGTGAAGTCTTACATCTTGGGTTCGATTCTTGAATCTAGCTTGATTTTGTGCTTCTTTTGCTGCTACTTATCTCTGTTTTCTATGGATGCCAATCATGCAACCTTTTGCTCGTTTTTGTGAGACTGCTGCAAACATAACTTTAACTCAATTGGGTTTTGCAGAAGCTGCACAAGAGTGCAGTACTATATTGGACGTTGTAGAATCTGCACTACCTGAGGGTTTGCCAGCCAACTTTGGAAATGGCTGTAACTTGAATGCAACAATATGCAGTGCTGTTGAGCTGCTTCCTAGCTATGGAAATTAGGGGATTTCTTTCTTCAAGTTAGATCTTCATATAGAAGGGCTCTTTTTAGTAATTGGAACCTCGATGCAAAGACATTACACCACTTCATAATTCATCAAAATGGCTCTATTCAAAACATAACAATGTTTAGTATGTTCAAGAACAATATATTAGCCCTCAAACTTGCCACAATGAGGATGCCCAAAAAATTAACATAAGTTTAAGGATCATGTTGCCCATTGCTTCCTCCCAAGTATAAACATGCATGAGCCTATTGGGTTGTACGTAATAATGTTTACAAGCATTAGAATTTACTTCCCCAAGTATAAACATCATATTTGTACAAAAATTCATCAAGCACATAACAATTGAGGGTCAAAATATCACCTTAGAAACTATATCAATGTACAAAAAATAACTTATATTTGGAAACTGAGAGAGTATATTTCTACCCTTAAAAATGTAATATATCTCTAATTATATGCAATGGCTATATTTCTATCATAATTAGGGTCCATCAGATTAACTTATCATGCGCACTAAAGCTGAATCGTAACCGTACCGGGATTACTGCCCACGTCTGGCTTAACTCTATCATTTAAGAATCTTGGTAACTAACAGCATGGATGTCTGACCGAGATCCCCGAGCTTGACCCCTCGGAAGGGAGCTAGCTCCTTGCTCTCTAGCTCGAGCTAAGAGCCCCCGACCACGTCGTTGGTCGCACGGCTCTCGCTCGACCTCGAGCTAGGGGTTCGTTGACCGGGTAGGAATTTTTCAGTCCCCGATAATACACACACACACACACACACACACACACATATATATATATATTAAAAATTTCAGTTTTAAGGTATATACGCATGCATCTAACATATGCCTTTTAAAAAATATCCTCAAATTTAAAAATTTGATCGAATTTAGATCATATGCTTTGCTGATTTATATATATAATCAGCACATATCTACAATCAAACTATCATCAAAAAAGAAACTTAAGTTCGGATTTCAGTTCAAACAAGTTTGAACTAGTTAGTAAACTGGTTAAACTCAACATCCTAAAAATTTCAAAAAAAAATTCAAATGCAAATAAATAAGAAAAATACCCGTTTTGGATTATGATGCCCAGACACCATAATGCTATAGGTAATTGTACTATATATAAGAAAATGAAAACACACTACTATGAGTACGTATTCCCTACTTCCTGTATATTAACTGATGTTACGCAAGTGTAAGTTGTTAACTGATTCCTCATGATTAGAAAATTGTTATTAACCAAATAGAGGTAGGGAGTACATACACCTAAAAGCACAAAATAGGCTTCCTATGTATAGATGTACTGATGTTATGTTATCTGTGCTTATAATCTCTTCTTATATATCGAATTCCGCATTGGTACCTCCATAATTTTTTTGGTAAGGATAAGATCGGTATCTACCTGCGTTTTATAACACACTAAGTTGGTCCCTTTTCGGGCTCATGTGACGCATTTCGTTAGAAATTCATCAAGAGGCAACGAAAGGATAAACAAATAGCTCCAAGAACAATGGAGGTAGGAGCACAGTGCATGCGCAGAGAATGAATGACCTCACCGTTCCAGCGATTCAACCCGCGCGCGCAGCGAATACTTCGCTCACGAGAGAGAGAAAAAACGGCACGAGAGTAAAACCGCTCCTCACGGCTCACAGGAAGGAGAACATCGAATCCTCGCCTAGCTACACGGCTCCGTCATCGTTGCAGGGAAAACATGAAAGAAGGGTTTGCAGAATTGCGCACCAGAATCGGAGGATCAGACGGGGAGCGAGCCGAGGCGCACGGGGACGGAAGGCGCGGGTCGATCGGTCGGACCGAGGGAAGAAGAGATAGTGGTGGCGTTTGCGGTTTTTGCCCTTGCGGGGTGTTGTGTTCCTTCTTTATAGACGACCAGACCAGCAGGGCGCCACCTGCCCTGAAGAGCTAGAGGAACCGCACGAGCGAACGTACGCAGCAACGGACGAGAGCGCAATCTCGCGCCGGGCCAACTGCCCACGCAATCGGCCGCACCCGTTTCTCGACCACCCGTCGTCACGCGCGCTCCTGCCGCCGCCACGTGCGAAATCGCCGAGCTGTTTGTTGGTTTCTGCTTGTGCACGCCCGCTCGCTCGCTCTCTCTCTCTCTCTCTCCGCTTAGCTTCTTCGGCTATCGCAGCTTTATTCTACAAATCTATCTTATTTACGAAAAACATTATAAAAATAATCTTCTTTTCGATTATAGAAGAACACCATTAATATGTATCATCTGTCGCCTGGAGAGATCAGGAACTTTTCGTGCTTGCGGCAAACCGGATGCTTGCGGCAACAATTCCAGACCCACCTTACTGTCGTGCTCCTCCGGCTCGAATGAAGCTCGCACACTCGGTAGGCATCCCACCAGGCTTTCGATACTCAGTAGCAGCCTTATCAAGCTTCATGTCCTCGATTACTGTTTAGAAAGCTACCGAACTCTCCAACTATGACATGTGATACATGCCATGTCTTTCGCGGTTAAGAAAATAAACCTTTTTTTTTAATACTCTCCAACTATGACGTGTGACGTGGCACTGAACGTTGGTGTCCAATGGGACGGGAAAGGAGAAGAGAAGCTTAATAACGGAATTGAAGCAGCCTCGTGACCCCGTCTCATTCTGTACGATCAAGTCCCCATCGGGTTGCATCTCTCGTGATAAACTGTCAATCTCCGGCGACCAACTGGGGCCCTTCGGGACTAGAATCCAACAAGGAATCATCTGCACCCGGACAATTTTGTTCACATCAAAGATACCAAATGGCAGGATGCTCGCTCAGAACGCGCCAACCAGATGTCCAACGATAGTCAAGGTTGTGCTGTAACGATGTTCACTGAAAGGAACTTGGTTCAGTGCGCATTTCGCCTTTCGGCCTAAAAGCCCAAGGCTGCCCTTTCCGCTGTCCAATCTGCCACAAGATTTGCTGGAGTTAACCTATGTTGATAAAATCACAGAACCCAATAAGTGCACTTCATCAGAAGGTTGGTAGATCTTGAAGAAATCACTTGCCCCGTAGCATTATTAGAAGTTGAGGTTCAGAACATGTTAGACTATCTCCAACGTCTTCCTTTCAGCCATCAAATCCCTTCACGAACAGATCCAAATGCTCTAGCGGATTTCCTTCAGCCTTCTTTTCGGACGGGATTCGAAGAGAGAATCTCTCTAGAAAGGGATTCTCTCTCCAATCCTTTCACAAATTCCTTCGAGAGGATGTTGCTGGAGATGGTAGAAAACAAAAGGAATGAATATAACGAAGAGAATAGGGAAGGGAATGGGATGAAGAAAAATTGCTGGAGACAGTCTTAACCATCCCCCCCCCCCCGGTTGTGCACGAAGGCAGTCTGGTTTTGGAAGTCTCACTTGCGAAGTCGAAATACACCAAGCAACTAGTTTTCAAGTCTGGAAAGCTTATCCGGCACGCAAAGTCAGCCGATTTCGGTATACTAGCCTGTTAGCTTGCCGATGTGTGCTGCGGCGCTGGTGCTGAGTAGCTTCATCGCTGGCCGGATAGAGCTGGACGGACCTATGCGCGCCGAGCAGCCTCTGCCAATCGAGTAGTAGGAATTAAGTGCACTTCTGACTCAGCGCCATAAGGCCGCGTGTTTGTCTGGTTCCCCAATCGTACGAAATACTTATGTGACAGTGCCGCTGGATAAGTGTTGTCGTAGGTCCAGTGGTACACATGTGGGCTCACTGGATCCATGGTCCATGGATGGTTTATTACCATGGAATCATGGATCAACACATGCATGACAGCATGAGTCGTTCTTTTACTCCGTATTCGACAACCCACAAGGCCACTTGGGTTGCAGCCGAAGAGCCTGCGACAACCAAGACCCAAGCCTCAGAACAACGCATGCGTTTTTCCTACGCAGTATGCTATGCGCTTATAGACATAGCCATAGAATGAGATTAGCTGGTCCATTAGGTGGGGTTAACGAAAGAGCACGAGAAAACGGGTCTTTTTATGAAAATAGGGTTCAGGTGAAATTTGCTTTTCTAATCCTCCTGAAAACTTGGGTGCATAGTATGATTGGTAACCATCCAAGCGGCAAGTAGACTGGGGTGCAATAAGTTCGGATTCAGTCGGGTATCATTCTTTCTGTATTTGAAATCGTATTTTTTTTTATTTGGAGTCAAATACGGATGGTACCGAATACGAATACGCTACAGATAATATAGGTCACGAATTCAAAGCGAATACGTAGCGGAATCGATACGGTACCAAATATTTTTTGTCGGATGTCACAAGACTGGGATGCAAAAAGATACGGATGCAAGACTGGGATGCAAAAAGATTATCACCATTTAACAAATTATTATATTAGGTAGTCCAATAAGTTGAAAAGTATCAAATTTTCTTTTATATTTTGCAAAAGAATACCAGATGTTCATGTAGGCAAGTGGAAGCACATTCTTGCATGTTAAACTCTGTTGGTGGCTGGCACCAGCCGGCATGATAGTGGATGGGACGACGGTAGAAGGGTAGAGCCGTGGAGAGAGGGTCTAACTTGGGATATTTGGTTGGGTACAATTGAAAACTACTAGAATAAAGTTATTCCAAATTATCCGAGAATATAATCGGAATATCCCGATTTGCCAAATAGTTATCTTTCAAATTCAAAACCAACCATCCGAAATCGATACTAAATTCGACAACTATCCGACACAATTATCTAAATTTGATTCGAATAAATTAGTTGACCGATCAGCATCTATCTAATTCGATTGCACCGTTAACGCTAGCTAGTAGCTGAATTCCAGTTGCACACAAGCATCCGCGTGGAAGAGTGTGACCTGACATGGAATTCTACTACCGCTAGTTATAGTAGCTGAATTCAAATTGCACACAAGCTTGCGCGTGGAAAAGTGCGACCTGACATGGAATTCCAGTGCCTCAAGGATACGATATTCATGCAGCGATGAAATCAAATATGTATATCCGATAATAGGAAACGAGAAATAATAAGGAACACTATCGTTTCATTCGAAATCAATGAAACAAGTTAATACCATACGATTTTTTTTATACCGAACACCTATGATATGTTCACACATAAAAACTAACCGTCATACAACTCTCTTATCTAAAAGCAACTCTCTCTCTATCTCCCCCCTCCACTCCAACCAAAATGCACCGGTGATTTGTTTCTCCACAGATTCAACAACCAGGTTAGATGTCCTGTAGCGGTGCGGTGACGACGCAACAAGCTAACAAGAGTTTGGAATGCTCTCCCATGATGTTGGATTGATGTGCACCGCCGCGAATCCTAAACCTACTTTAGGGTGACTCCACTATCCTGAAATCTCAACTTATTGCATCTCTTTGAAGCTCCTTCTTCAACTCCGGTGAGAGCAGCGTGGCGGAGCAGCTGTAGGCCCACGCGGTGGGATGGCCACGACTTCGTGCGAGCACGACTAGCCCCTCCACTCCATCATTGCCCTTGCTCTCCTTCTTCACCTCCGGCTTGGGATCTCGTGCAGGAGGTGACACGGTGCTTCACCTCCAGCTCCGGATCAGCACGATGTGCTTGGGACACATGGATCAAGCAGCAGCGCAAGCAGAGCTCAGGTCTGAGCCATGGAACAGAGAGATGGAGGCTCAGTGAGGAGCTCGAGCACGGATTCAATGACGCACGGCATTGTTGGCTCCCTGGCAGCTATGGAAATTGAGGCTAGAGCTGGAGAAGAAGGTGTGTTGGTAGTGGACAGTGTCGAGCGACCCTCGACGGTTTGGTAGTTCCATCAAAGCTAGATGTGCTCACTGAAATTTCTTGAAAACTTGTTTAAAATCTATTGCAACTTCTTCAAACTTTTACTTGAAACTTCGTAGAACTTTTTATTGAAATTTGTTGAAACCATTGTTTAAAACTTGGTGAAACTTGAGTTCCAAAATTTGTAACTCGTAGAAACTTAATTTGGCTTAGAATATTCTAAAACCTTCTAAAAATGCAAGAAACTCATTGAAATGTTAAACTTTTAAAATGTTCTCTTAAAATTTGTTGAACCTGCATAAAACATATTGCTATACCGTTACAACGCTATACCATTCTGTAGGTGTGCACTCAGGATACAAAGGTTTCTCCAATCGCCGGTACTAATAGAGCCATCTTGTGCATGGCACATAGTCCTTCATTTCATTGCTTTCAAAAGACTTGGGCATAGGTTATTCTATGTAGAGACGCGCGCTACGTTGCACCGGGTGAATTTCGATAGAGTGCTCAAATGGCAAAACCAACCACCACTGTGGATGACATTTTTCCTTCGGCAAAACCTAGAAAAACTAAGTAAATCGAAACAATAACAATTTTAGAATTCATGGGACCAAATAGCGAATGAGAACAAGATTTAAGGAAACTGATTGGTTTTTTCGTGAAAACGGGGATTTAGGACCAAAGATGTATTTCCAAAATCACGAGGTTTTTTTTGTAAAAGGGTTTGTTCAAGGTCTAGACGTAATTTTATGGAATTACAATGTCTTTTTTGCAAAAGAATCGACGGGAGGACTCTTCGCAAAATTTTCTGAACCATGGATCCTTTTTTTTTTGCAAAAGATCTGATATAGGGGCTCTTAGCAAATTGTTTGAAACCAGAAGATTTTTTAAATCAAAATTTTCAAAACCACGAGTTCTTTTTTGTAAAAGATCTAGCATAGGGGTTCTTCGCAACTTTTTTGGAGTCAAAAAGATTTTTTTTGCAAAACAACCGACAAAGAGAGCTTTTACAAATTTGCTGTCGTGGACATGCCGCTCTATGAGAGGTAATATATAAGGATTGCGATAGTGATAAAATTATGTATTATAGCGTTTGACATATGGCCGCGTGACCTACCGGATAGGGCACTCAAGTTTGTGGGTTCGAGTCTAAGGATGCTAATGGGCCGGTCTAGTCCAATTATAATATTCTTTTTGTAGATCTGTATCCGGTCTTGTCTAAAAAGAGTGAGATCCAAACGTGGTCTAGCCTAAATGAAAGTCTGAACCTTGATTTGGGCATTTATCTAGACAAAGTGTTTGTTTGATGAGTTGATAGTTTACCTTGCAATATTCAAGTGATAAAACTAGATATATAATTACATATCTCACTTACTGGAAACATAGATTTAAAGTTAGAACATAAAGTATACAGCTGAAATATGTAAAACAAAAATGAAAGCATTAGTGCTAAAGACAACATCAATTAGTTTACTTGATTGGTGGTGAGAGATTTAGTAGAAAAATATAAGGTCCAAGCCTAGCCCAATCTGGTATAGATCTGATCCATATAGATCCAAAATAAGTCCAATCATTTGCAGTTTTGGACTGACTTGATCCAAAAACCTAGACTGATCCAAGCCCATTAGTATCCCTATTTGAGGCCGATCATTTTTGCTCCTCACCCCAATCTTCGGTTTTCAGATTGCAGCCCAAACAGAATTTGAGGAATAATCATGCGATTAATCAAATCAACCCTCAGGCCTTCTGTCGGTGTTTCGTGCACCGGCAATGCGAATTTATGGTCGGAGGGGGTCGCGCGCTCCCTCTCCCCGAATGGTCGACTCAAGAGGCCTGGTGTTTATACTGGTTCGGGCTGAACGTCCCTACTCGATTCGTCTTTGTTGGGGTGTATGGAATTCAAGAAATGATCCGAAGGTTACAGACGAGACAAGGGGATCGCTTGATCTCCCGTGCGCTCGATGAGTTTTCTTTTTACTTTCCTGATCGTGCTCCCCTTCCCCCTGGGGTCCTGCCTCTCCTTATATATCCGGAGGCGGCGGGTTACAAGTGGGAGTTGGAGAGAAAAAAGGAAGGGGTGCAGTACACCTAGGAGTCTGGTTTTCTGTCTCGTCGTCCGACCTCTGCCCGCCCCACGCAGGGTTGGTAGCCTAGTGGTGAGCGGTCTTTGGCTAGGCTGTCAGGATGACATACTGCTCTGTACGCCTGTCAGCATCGGTTGTTTTAATGGCGCTTGACCTTGGCTAGGCCTCGGGAGAGGGCGCCTCCCTCTTCGGCGTGTCAGGCGACGGGACAGGGGCTTGACTTCTCGGCGGACCCTCTGATACCCTCGGGAAGGAGCTGTCTACCCTGGTACGGATGTCAGAGAGCGTCGCGTGCATAGAGCGGTTGGCCCTTCGAGTGTTAGTGGAGCCGTCCGACCACGCGCCTTGACCTGGGAGGTCGGGGTCGGGCGGCCGCTGGAGTGCAGTTACGATCGGTGGCGGTAGGACCTTTGGCTCACGAACTTGTGCCGAACCCGGGCTTTGTAGGCCATCAGCCCGCTCGCGCTCTCGGGCTGATGGAGGTACCCATGGTACGGGTATTCGTCAGTAGCCCCCGAGCCCCCGCCCGGGTCGGAGAGTCGGTCGGGGGTTTAGCGGGTCTGATGCGACCGCCGACCGGGGGGTCGGCGACGGTCGGTTGGCGCGACTGCTGGACGTCTGCGCTCGCCAAAAGGGTCTTGTGGCGAAGACCGGTGGGTGTTGAGCCCCGAGCGGTCGAAGAGCCGGTCGGGGTTTACCCGGCCGGCGGCCCGACCGAGGTCGACGACGCTTCGGTTGGCGCGATCGGGCGTCTGCGCTTCAAGGCCAGGGGTCTTGTGGCGCGAAGCGCACCCGTGGGTGTAGCCCGAGCCCCGGCCGGTCAAAGAGTTTGCCGGCGGTCGGCCGACCGGAGGTCGGCGACGCTCGCTTACGCGATCAGCTGGCCGCCAAAGGGCCCGGCACGCTGAGCGCACCCGGTGGGTGTAGCCCCCGAGCGGGTCGAAGAGCCGGTCGGGGGTTTACCTGGTCGGACTCTGATCGGCCATGTTTATGGGTCCATTTAGAGTCATGTGAGCGAACGCGCGTTTACCTTCGCCGGTTTGAACGCCGTGCTCGCGCGAGCTACAAACGGGCAATCCGGGTGGAATCTGGGCGATCCCCCCTCGAGGGGGGTCGTTCCCAAGCGGACGTAATTCCCGGCGCGGGCATCCGACCCACTGTGGGCATTCCATGAGAACCTTTCCTTACTCGATCCCGTATCGGGCTACCGGGTCGTCCGCCGACCCGGAGCGCGGCTGGCCGCTACTCATGGATGAGCTCCGCGGGAGAGTGTGAGGTATGGTCCTGGATACGGTTTAGGGTGATTGGGTCGTCCGCCGACCCAGCGGAGGCTCGCGAGAGCTTCGCCCGGCCCGCCTCGCTCTGTTTACGTCTTTGGCGGCTTTAGTTCCGGTCGGCCGGACTTGGCCTTCGTAACCCCAACACGGTGCCGGGCCTCGGGTGTGGGCCCGAAGGCGATCCACCGTCCCCGTGGCCGGGCGGCCCAGTGGGCCGTTTCACTCCTTTCTCCGGGTCGCCTCGGCCCGTTGCGCCTGGCGGCGCAGCGTGCGGCGCGAGGCGGCTGTCCTGTCGAAGCAGTTAATGCTCAGTGGGAATTTAAAGGGGCTGCGGCGCGTTACCAGAGTAGTGGGCGAGGTGGCAGGCGAACGGTCGGCGACTGCGTCGGTTCGCGCGAGGAGACGTCGGTTGGGCGCGAAGATGCGTCTGTTCCCGCCCAGCGCCTATAAAGGAGGGCGAGTGCGACGTGGGGAGGAAGACTTCCGCTCGTGTTTTCTGCAAAGGAAAAGGAAAAGAGAGAGAGAGAGAGAGAGAGAGAGAAAGGCTTCCTGCGTCCTCGCGCCGCGCCCCGCCCCTTTGCCTTTATCGGAGATGTCGCTGGTTCCGCACTCGTCCGCGGCCGGCCGCTTCCTCGGCCTGGAGAGGAAGGGGTTCCTCCCTCCGCGAGGCGAATCCGGCTGGCGGACGCCGCCGGCCTGGACCGAGGTCCCCGAGGTGGGAGATGGGGAGATAGTCTCATTGCTGCCTTCTCTGGCCTGTGGTTGGCCTCCCGCTCCGGGATTCGTCAGGGTTCTTTGTACTTCTACGGGGGGGAAGTACACCATCTGAACCCAAACGGGGTCCTCCATATCGCGGTCTTCATCACGCTGTGCGAGGCCTTTCTGGGGATCGAACCCCATTGGGGGCTCTGGCGCCATTTCTTCTTCGCGAGGCTGCCGTCAGACGCCGCCGGTCTCCTCGGTGCCCTGGCAATCCAACTGCGTCCCGGCCGCAGGCCGTTTTATATCGATGTGAAGCTGCCGACGTCGAACCGGGGGTGGCACAGCGAGTGGTTCTACGTTCGAAACCCTGGCAACAGTGCCCCAGCCTTCAGTGGGAATCCGCCGGTGCAGAATCCCCGCCGGACCTGGGGTCCTGACTCGAGGGACAAGAGGAAGGTGGAGGTAGTCCTCGAAAAGCTCGAGGACCTGAAGCGGCGGGGCCTAACAGGCAAGGTGGTCATCAGTACGCTCATGGAGAGGCGCATCCAACCCCTTAGGGATCGGTTGCGTCCAATGTTCGAGTATACCGGGTTGTCCGACCCCGCGAGGTCGTCGGAGCGGGAGCTTCCTGCGTCGGAGGTCCTTGCGCGCATGACTGCGGTCTCCCTTGTGGGTGATACCGAGCCGGTGGGCGAGGCGCCCACCTCGTTCTCGGCGCAGAATCCGCAGAATTTGGTATGTTGGGTGGTTTCTGGTTTTTTCTTCTCTCGCTCCCCCGCCCCCTTACCCGAGTGCGTTTTCGCAGGGGCTTGGCGGTATGATCTCCCGGGCCTTGCTCCCGGGAGAAAAGGAGGCGAGAGCGGCGGCACGCCTCGTCGCGCACCAGCGTGACGCCGCCCTCCGGGCGCAGAGGGCGGACAAGGCAGCCGCGAGGGTGCGGAAGAGGAAGGAGCGCGCGGACCGGGCCGCTCGCGGCGAGGAGGTCTCCAACGAGACTCCGAGTGATGATGACGAAGAGTCGTCGTCGAGTGAGGGGGGCCCGAGTGCGGGGGGCAACTCGGGCGGCTCCGTCGCGGGTTCCGACCGCAGAATCGTCGACCGCGATTCCGGGGCGAGCAGCGGCGCGCGAGTGCGTCTGAGGCGGAGATCTCTCACGCCCCCTCGCAGGGGCCCGGCGAAGAGGGCGCGACAAGCGCTGGTCGTTCGCTCCTACCGGTAAGTGCCTTCCTGGTTTTTTTTTTCACACGATCCCTGACCGTCCGTTGCGCGCAGGGGGCATACTAGTGCTGGAAGGGTGCTGAGCCCCACCTCGGGGGTCGAAGTCATACGCTCGCCCTGCCCGGCGGGTCCGTGGCGATGGTCGCCGAGGCGGGGTCCCACGGTGCGTCCCCATGGCGAGGCTTTGTTGGCAGCCGCCCGCCCGGGGAGCACGGGCCGTCTTGCTGGCGCGGCAGTGCGAGAGAAGTCTGCCGGGCGTGATCCGCCCGCTGTCGTCTGGAGGTCGGTGAGGTCCGTCGCCACCGGAGGCGGTGGGACCGCCGCCATCCGCGGCATTGGCGGGAGAAGTCGTGCCGCCGCTTTCTCCGCGTTGTCGGCCGGGAGTCGGCGTGGTCTCGCCCGGGACCGCTAGGATTCGCGGCGTTCGCGACACCGGCGGAGGAGTTCTTCCACCCCAGCTGCCAGGCGACCGCTTTGCCAGCGATCAGTGCGAGAAGCGCGCAACCGGCCGCCGCATGACGCTCCGGCAGGCGAAATCGGAGACAGGCGATCGCCGATCGCCGTCTTGACCCGGCCGTGACCCGCCCAGAGGAACTGCGTTCGTCTTGGACGACGAGGTGGAAACAGCGATTGGAACATCCTGGAGCGGTGCCAGAAGGAGGTGGAGGCGGAGATGGGGAAGATCTGTGTCGACCTCATCCATGCCGTTGATGCTTCCTCCAGGGCGATGAAGTCCATCGCTCAGGAGTCCCGCCCGGCCGGATCGGTAAGACTTGACGGGGATTTGTCTTTCTTGGGTTTTTCCGACCGAGAAACGGAGACTGACCGGGCAGGTACCTTATTTGCAGCGTTTGGTATCCCGGGCGGTGGACAAGTCAAGCTTCCTCCGGCGTCTGCACAGCCAGCGGTGGATCGTGGAGGGAGAACTTCGCGACGCCCGGAATGCGCTTGCCGCTGAGCAGGAGAAGGCCGCCGCGGCCGGTCAGCAGCTGGGGGAAGTTGCCGAGGCCTTGCAGGAGGCTCAGCGGCTCACGGAGTCGTTGACCGACGAGGCAGAGAGGGTTAGGTCGGCCCTGACGGAGGCCGAAAGGGCCAAGACCTCCGCGGTCCATGCTGAGGAGTCCGCTCGGGCGGAGGCCGCCCTGTTTCGAGAAGAACTTGAGTCGGCCCGAAGAGAAGCCGACCATCTGCGCGGCGAGCGAGACCTCGCTCGGGGGGAGCTTGCATCCGACCGAGAGGCGCGTGCCAAGGTCGTGGAGGAGCTTCGCGCCAAGGAGGCCTCCGTGGGCGGTGAGTAGTCCTGCCTCTTGGTCGTTGTCGTAGCGGGCGTCTTTTGATGTTGTTTTTTGTCTTTTGTAGAGCTGCGAAAGGACCTTAGCGACATGGCGGAGCAGCGGGATGCGGCGGTCGAGTCGCGTGACTCGGCCCTTGCGGACAAGCTGACGGCGGAGAAGGGTGCGGCCGATACGACGGTCGAGCTGACGGCCCTCCAGGCGGCCAGCCAAACCGTCTGCGACCGGCTGCTCGGGCTTACTCCGGGCCCGAGTTCCATCGCCGTCCTGCTGGGGACGGTTCCGGGGCATGTCGAGGCGTCGGTTCGGGAAGCGGCGGTGCTTGGTGCTTCGTCGGCCCTGGTTAACACCGTTTCTTACTACGACGGTGTCGATCTTGAGGCGGTCGGGAGCGGCGTTGCTGCTGATCGGAGCGACGAGGAAATCGAGGCATTCATGGCCCGAGTTGACCCGTGCGCCCAGGAGATTGCCCGCCGAATCTTGCCGCGGGATATCCTCCACCGGGGGGAGGGAGATGATTAGTTTTCTTCGTTTTTGTTTTTTGCAGTTATATGTAATGAACATAATTGCTTCAGACGAGTCCGACCTGTTGGGTCGCTTTAAGTTCTTCTGCCCGTTTATCTCGTGCTTCCTCTGTGATTTGGACAGTTGAAGAAATCACGGGATAAGACAAGCGACCTAGAGCGCTTGCTTCGTGGGGGTGCTTCGACCGACCCTAGCGTCTCTCGCTCGGAGGACTTGTTTCCCCACAGAGTGCCAATTTTGGAGCCGTAGCCGGGGGGGCGCAGGCGACCTCAGCACTTTGGGCCGAGGAAAATAGCCGCGAGGTAGATAGCTCGGTCGGTTGAAGTACGGCGTAGGTTGGCGACTCGTATGCGTTTAAATGACGTCCCAGGTCGGACTGCCCTGACCGATCAAGCTATCTTCTGCTCGGGCAACTTCCTTTTTGCGCGAAGTGCTACTCGGGAGCCGTAGCCACGGGGGCGTAGGCTGTAGCATTCAGTTCGAGGAGATTACCATGAGGAAGATTGTTTGGTCGGTCGGGGGTTGACCTGGGTTAAGGTAGATCGCTTGCTCGGATTTGGGTCAGTTCGCCGACCCAAATCGAAAAGTTTCGTCCGACCGGCCTTGGCCTTTTGCTCGAGTAGCCTCCCTTTTCTGCAAAGTGCTGCCTCGAAGCCGTAACCGCGGGGGCGTGGGCTGTAGCATTTTGGGTTTGAAGAGGCTACTATGAGGAAGATAGCCCGGCCGGTCGGGTTGTCGGTCACCGATCTAGGTCACTCACCCCTGAGGTTGTAAGGCAGCCCCCGAGTGGTGTGTGGGGACTTAGGGTGCAGTCGCCACGCACCGCTTGAGCCTGCGGCGAGCGCGCGATAAATTTGAAAGGGATTTTTGCTTTGGGGATAAGGGTGGATTAACTCGCCTGGAGGATCGTGCCGATTTTTCGGAACTGGTGTTGGACGCTTCGGCTTCCGCTTCCTGGCGACTTGGGGCGCTTCGTCTTCCGCTTCCTGGCGACTTGGGGCGCTTCGTCTTCCGTGCCGCAGGTTATAAAAGGAGAGGCGCCAGAGTGCTTGTTACTTCGCCAAGATCGCCGCTTAAACGAACTCGCCGGCGTGCTATGGCGGACCGCTACACACAACCGAGAGGAGGTGGGCGACGAGCAAGCCTGGCTGCGGGTGGTGGCGAAGGTCGAGGCCGGCCGTCTTGTGGATCTTGTGGCCAGTCGGCATCCTTGTTGCGGGCATTCCCATTGTGGGAGGTGAGGCGCCCGATCCGGCGGTGATCGAGCGGCGCCACGCTGCGTCGTTCGGTGGCGCACACCAGGAGGAGTATCGCGCCTTTGCCGAGTAAAGGGACCTTGGCGAGTGGTTCCTTTTTGGGTTGGGCTGATGTTCCTCCTGTAAATGAATAAAGTGACCGTGTTTCTCTTTTCATCTCTTTTCGCTCCTTGTTTTTTTGTTGAGATCTAGCCCTCGTTCTTTCGCATGTGATCAAAGGAGGACAGCTTCGGGACCTCTGCTTTCGGGGCGGAGGTCGTAGTGCTCCGGATCAACAAAACGAGAGAGGTTCGAGAGAGAGAAAAACCACTTGGTCGGTCGTCCGACTGCTGCAGCTTTCTTTGCTCAAGTGTTTTTCGCATGGTACAAAAAGAGGAGAGAGGCCGACTATGGATAGAACCTTCTCAGCTTCTCTATGTTCCAGGCGTTTGCAAGGAGATTTCCTTCAGCGTCTTTGAGACGAAAGGTGCCGGGTCGAAGGATTTCTGCGATGGCGAAAGGGCCCTCCCAGGGCGGAGAGAGCTTGTGCTTGTCTTTCGCGGACTGGACTTGGCGTAGCACTAAGTCGCCGACTTCGAACGACCGGCCGCGAACCCGTCGGTCGTGGTAGCGGCGCAGCGCCTGCTGATACTTGGCCGACCGTAAGACTGCGACGTCTCGCGCCTCGTCGAGTTGGTCGAGGTCGTCTTGCTGTGCCTCCAGCCCCCGTGCGCTGTTGTAGTTCTGCACTCTTGGCGCGCCGTACTCGAGGTCGGTCGGGAGGACGGCCTCCGCTCCGAATACCAAGAAAAAAGGCGTGAACCCGGTCGACCGGGTCGGCGTGGTTCGTAGGCTCCAGAGAACGGGAGGCAGCTCGGCGGCCCATCGCCCCGCGGATTTCTTGATCGGCCGATCGAAGATTCGCGGCTTGAGTCCTGGAGGATCATGCCGTTGGCCCGCTTCGGCCTGGCCGTTGGCGCGAGTGCGCCATCGCCGCCTTGATCGACTCGGATATTGAATTCGTCACAGAACTCGAGGAACTCCTTCCCCGTGAACTGCGTCCCATTGTCGGTGATGATGGAGTTGGGCACCCCGAAGCGGTAGACAATGTCGAGGAAGAAGCCTGCTGCCTGAGCCGATGTGATCGTTGCCAACGGCTTGGCTTCTATCCACTTGGTGAATTTGTCTACGGCGACGAGTAAGTGAGTGAAGCCCCCGAGCGCCTTTTTGAAGGGCCCGACCAGATCGAGCCCCCAAACCGCGAAGGGCCACGTGATGGGGATTGTCTGCAGGGCTTGCGCGGGCAGGTGTGTCTGCCTGGCGAAGAATTGGCATCCTTCGCAGGTGCGGACGATTTGCGTCGCGTCCGCTACGGCGGTCGGCCAGTAGAAACCTTGTCGAAAGGCCTTTCCCACCAGGGATCGCGGTGCGGCATGGTGCCCACAGACCCCGTGGTGGATGTCGAGCAGAAGGTGCTTCCCTTGGTCGGCCAGGATGCACTTCTGAAGGATTCCGGACGGGCTCCTTTTGTAGAGGGTATCGTCGACCAGGACAAAAGATTTGGCCCGCCGGGCGAGGCGCCGAGCCTCGGTGGTATCGGCGGGGAGCGACCCGTCTGTCAACCGATCGACGAAGGGCTGTCTCCAGTCGGTCTCGATGTTTAGGATGCTCGAATCCGACCCGGGCGGGTGAGCGTCTGACCGAAAATCGGCCGGAGCATCCGCCTTCTGGGGGTCGGTGGCGCCCTCGGTGCTCGGGTCCAACCGGATTGATGGTCTACTGAGGTCGGAGACGAAGATTCCGGGGGGCACCGGCCCTTTTCCGGAGGCGAGGTTGGCGAGGGAGTTGGCCTCGCTGTTATAGCGCCGGTAACTGTGATGGAGCTCTAAACCCTTAAACTTTTCCTCGAGTTTGCGGACCTCCAGGCAGTAGGCGGCCATCCGAGCGTCGCGGGGCTCGGTGGCTTTCATCACTTGGTCGACGACCAATTTAGAGTCGCCGTGAACGTAGAGCCGACGTGCGCCCAGGTCGGCGGCGATCCGAAGGCCGTTGACGAGGGCTTCGTACTCGGCGACATTGTTGGTGGCGTCGAAGAGCAGACGGATGGCGTACTGGAGCTTGTTGCCGAGTGGGGAGATGATAACGACCCCCGCGCCGGCCCCGTTTTTGGTGTAGGATCCATCGAAGTACATCGTCCAGTACTCTGGGTCCTCGACCACCGCGGGGACTTGCGCCTCAGTCCACTCGGCGACGAAGTCCGCCAGGACCTGCGACTTGACCGCCGTCCGGGGGACGTACGATACGTCGAGGCCGTTGAGCTCGAGAGCCCACTTGGCGATTCTTCCGGTGGCGTCGCGGTTGTGGACGACTTCTCCGAGCGGTGAGGAGGTTACCACGGAGATGGGGTGTCGATCGAAGTAATGAGCGAGCTTCCTCTTGGTAATGAGCACTGAGTACAGCAGCTTCTGTATTTGGGGGTATCGGACCTTTGTTTCGGAGAGTACCTCGCTGACGAAGTAGACCGGTCTCTGCACCTTGAAGACGCGGCCTTCCTCCGCTCGCTCCACAACGAGCGCCGCGCTGACGACCTGAGTCGTGGCGGCGATGTAGAGGAGCAAGGGCTCCTGTGGCTCCGGGGCGACCAGGACCGGAGGCGAGGTCAGGAAAGCTTTCAGTCGACTGAGAGCTTCCTGAGCTTCGTGGGTCCAGCAGAAGCGGTCGGACTTCTTCATCAGCTTGTAGAGTGGCATCCCGCGCTCGCCGAGGCGGATCTGGCGGCTTAGTGCCGCGAGGCACCCCATCAGCCTCTGGACCCCCTTCAGATCGTTGATTGGCCCCATCCTTGTGATGGCGGAGATCTTATCACGGTTGGCTTCGATGCCGCGCTCGGAGACGATGAATCCCAGCAGCTTGCCCTTGGGGACCCCGAAGACGCATTTCTCGGGGTTGAGCTTTATGCGAAACCGTCGGAGGTTCGCAAAAGTCTCCTCCAGGTCGGCGATGAGGGCATCGGCCTTCCTGGTTTTGACAACGATGTCGTCGACGTAGGCCTCGATGTTACGGCCACTTTGGTGCGAAAAACACGCTGCATACACGGCCGGTATGTGGCGCTGCGTTTTCGGACCAAAAGGCATCGTGGACGTAACGATCTGGCCGTACGGGGTGATGAAGGAGGTCACGAGCTGGTCGGACTCCTTCATCGCAATCTGGTGATAGCCCGAATAGGCATCTAAAAAAGAAAGGGACTCGCACCCGGCGGTGGAGTCCACGACCTGATCGATGTGAGGTAACGGGAATGGGTCTTTCGGACAGGCCTTGTTAAGGCTCGTGTAGTCAACACACATTCTCCATTGCCCCGACTTTTTCTTTACAAGAACGGGATTGGCGAGCCACTCGGGGTGACGCACCTCCCTTACAAAGCCGGCGGCCAAAAGTTTGGCGATCTCTTCCCCAATGGCCCGACGCTTTTCTTCGTCGAAACGGCGCAGGCGTTGGGCGGCGGTGCAGATCCTTTCGGATGTTCGAGGAATGCTCGGCGACCTTCCTTCGAACTCCCAAAGATATCCGAGGGTCTCCAAGCGAAGACGTCTCGGTTTGCTCGGAGGAAGTCGACGAGCGCGCTTTCCTATTTGGCAGTGAGGGCGGCCCCGATCCGCACGGTCTTGGCGGGATCTTCGGGATCAACTGTGACTTCCTTCGTGTCCTCCGCGGACTTGAAGGAGCTTGGCCCCGACTTGCCGGAGTCGGGGGCGGACTCGGGGGCCTTCTCCTGGAGCTGGGCGAGCTCGTGAGCGGCGACGGCCGAGGCGGCTCATCGCTCGCTCACAGTTATAAGCGAGCTGAAAAGACGTGGCCACGGTGATGACACCCTGCGGCCCTGGCATCTTCAGCTTGAGATAGGTGTAGTTGGGGACCGCCATGAACTTCGCGTAGCACGACCGTCCCAAGATAGCGTGGTAGGAGCCGAGAAAGTCCACAACCTCGAAAGTGAGGCTCTCGGTGTGGAAGTTGTTCGGGCTCCCAAAGGTGACGGGCAAGCCGACCTGCCCGAGAGGGTGGGCCTGTTGGCCTGGGACGACGCCGTGGAAAGGCGCCTTGCTCGGCCGGAGGGCGGAGCGAGGGACCCCCAAGGCATCCAGGGTCTCAACATACATGATGTTGAGATCGCCGCCGATCCATGAGCACCTTGGTCGGTAACCGTCCCCACGATGGGGTCGACGACGAGCGGGTAGCGTCCCGGGTGCGGGATGTGGTCGGGGTGGTCGGTCCGATCGAAGGCGATCGGGCACTCCGACCACCTTAGGTAGGAGGGCACGACGGGGGTAGCCGTGTGAACCTCTCGGTGGGCGAGTTTTAGCCGTCGCTTGTCGGCGTAGCACTCTGCCCCTCCGAAGATCATGAGGCAACCGTCGAGTTGTGGGAACTCGTCGGCTGGCTCATCGCCCTTCGCCCCGGCGTCGGGTGCCGAGTCGCGCTTCTTCCCCTTACCCCGCGACGTCGTGGGGTTTTCGGAGAGAAATCGCTTCAAGACTTCGCAGTCCCGATACTTGTGTTTGACGGGATAGTCGTGGTTCGGGCACGGACTATCCATCAATTTTTTGAATCGGTCGGGCGTCTGCCGGGCCTGCTGTTTGGCAGGTCGGTCGGCAGCGGCGACCATTCGGCCTCCAGCGACCTGCTTCCTTCCGCTTCCTTTTGTCGGGGCGGTCGGAAGGCGGCGCCTCGATTGGTGCTTTGCGGGCCGTCTTCCTTTCGAAGATGGCCCCCACGGCCTCGCCGAGGCGTGATTGGTGGCGATGTCGAGGAGCTCCTTGGTGGTCCGGGGTTTCGCCTGACACCCAACTTGTGGACCAGGGCCTCGTGACGTGGTGCCGTAGATGAAACGCCCGACGGCGTCGGCGTCACGGATGTCGGGGAGCTCGTTGCCTTTCTTTGGGAGAAGCGGCGGATGTAGTCCCGGAGGGTTTCCCCCGGCTGCTGCTTGCAGCTCTTCAGGTCCCAGGAGTTGCCAGGGCGTTTGTATGTGCCCTGGAAGTTCCCGACGAAAAGGCTCGTCAGGTCGGCCCAGCTGCCGATGGTGTCTGCGGGCAGGTACTCGAGCCAGGCTCGAGCTGAGTCCGCAAGGTAGATGGGGAGATACTGGATGATGAAGGAGTCGTCCGTCGCTCCCCCCGCTCGGCAGGCGAGCCGGTAGTCTTCTAGCCAGACACTGGGGTTGGTGGCCCCTGTGTATTTGGCTATGTTAGTCGGGGCCCGGAACCTGGTCGGGAAGCCGGCGTTGCGGACGGCGCGCGTAAACGCCCGTGGCCCGGGGCCATCAGGACCCTGGTCACGGTGCTCGCGCGGTCCGCTATCGGCGACCTGCGAGGGTGCCGTCGCGTCGACAGCTCTCCTTCGCGCCTCGAGGGTGGCGCGAAGATCATACTTGTCCCCCAGGCGGTGGCGCACCGGGGTGTATGATGCCTGGGGGAGTTCGTGGAGCGGGGCCGTCTTGGCTGGGCTCTGTCGACCCTGTGAGGGGGAGTGGCCCAGGCGGCCCGAGGTGGCGCCTGACCGTCGGGAGCCGGAGCCTTGGGCGTGCTGAATGGCAAGACGTTCTACCAGCCCCCGGAGGTTCTGGTAGGTAGCCTTGGCTTCTGGCTCCGTTGTCTCAGGCAGTCCGCGGAGCAGCATTGCCGCCGCAGCGATGTTCTGGTTGGCGTGGGGGAAGAACGGAAGATCGCCCGCCTCGCCTAGCGGTGATGCACTGGCGCTGGCGCGCGTGCGCCAGGACGAGTGGCGGCTCGGTGTCGTTGCTCCAGTCGGCCTGAAGTTTGTCGAGCTCGGCCTTTCGGGCCTCCAGCTCCTCGCGCCGCTGATGGAGGTCGGCGAGGCGCCGCTGGTGGCGCGCGTCGTCTTCCTGTTGGGATTCCTCCCGCCGTGCTTCGTCGCGCGGGAGGAGGGTCCCGAGGGTAGTGGGGGTGGAGGACGGTTCCGCCGCACCCGTCATATTGCACTCTCGAGAGTTCATCCGGCGCGGGGGGTGCTCCCTGTCGGAGCAGGAGCCGTGGCTGGAGGAGTCCCCTAGTAGGTCGTGGAGGGAGGCAGGCGCGTAGCCAGCCATGGCCACGAGCCGGGAACTCGCGGAGGGCGAGATCCTTGCTCGTGGTGAGTCGCGCGTGGCGTTGTTTCCGAGGCGATGCCGCCGCGACGCAGGCCGCCGAGGAGGCCCGTGGCGGGGTCTCGAGGCGGAGGTTGCCGAGAACGTCGGCGACCACATCTAAGCTCGTGGAGGGCGCCCGGTCTCGGAGGGCGGCGGGGACGAGGACAAGCTCCCCTGCCGCGGTGACGATGAAGTCGAGGGCTCCGAAGCGGATCCAGTCGTTCCGAGCGAAAAAAGCCATCGGGGAGGAAGACGGGAATCCGAAGGAGGATGCGGCGATGGCGCGCGACGCCCCTACCTGGCGCGCCAACTGTCGGTGTTTCATGCACCGGCAATGCGAATTTATGGTCGGAGGGGGTCGCGCGCTCCCTCTCCCCGAATGGTCGACTCAAGAGGCCTGGTGTTTATACTGGTTCGGGCTGAACGTCCCTACTCCAGTTCGTGCTGTTGGGGTGTATGGAATTCAAGAAATGATCCGAAGGTTACAGACGAGACAAGGGGATCGCTTGATCTCCCGTGCGCTCGATGAGTTTTCTTTTTTACTTTCCTGATCGTGCTCCCCTTCCCCCTGGGGTCCTGCCTCTCCTTATATATCCGGAGGCGGCGGGTTACAAGTGGGAGTTGGAGAGAAAAAAGGAAGGGGTGCAGTACACCTAGGAGTCTGGTTTTCTGTCTCGTCGTCCGACCTCTGCCCGCCCCACGCAGGGTTGGTAGCCCAGTGGTGAGCGGTCTTTGGCTGGGCTGTCAGGATGACATACTGCTCTGTACGCCTGTCAGCATCGGTTGTTTTAATGGCGCTTGACCTTGGCTAGGCCTCGGGAGAGGGCGCCTCCCTCTTCGGCGTGTCAGGCGACGGGACAGGGGCTTGACTTCTCGGCGGACCCTCTGATACCCTCGGGAAGGAGCTGTCTACCCTGGTACGGATGTCAGAGGGCGTCGCGTGCATAGAGCGGTTGGCCCTTCGAGTGTTAGTGGAGCCGTCAGGCCCGCAGCGCCTTGACACAGGAGGAGTCGAGTCGAGGCGGCCGCACAGATGCAGTTACGATCGGTGGCAGGCCGGACCTTTGTGGCCCACGAACTTGTTCCAGAACTGGGCTTTTGTAGGCCATCAGCCTGCTCGCGCTCTCGGGCTGATGGAGGTACCCATGGTACGGGTATTCGTCACCTTCTCTCTCAGTATTAACCAGTTAGACTATCCAGCTCGTCTCCCAACCTATTGGAGAGTTGGATACCAATTCATAGAACCCTAGCTAGCCAACCATATATCCATGTGCAAACCCCCTTCTTTGGCTGCACGTCCACCGACATAAGGTTCTAAATTTTGTTTTCGGTTCAAATCTCGTCACAAAATCCATGATTTCGTCTAAACCTCGTTATTTTGGACAAAATACGAACGAAATTCAAAAAGTAAAATTCAAATCTGAAATTTTTTAGATCAGGATTTCCAAAATTCGGATAATGCTACTAAAGGCTGACCGATAAATTTCAACCAAACGAAAAATGGTTCAAACCATGTTAGAAAATTTTAAAAACTTTTGGAGGTCCTGATGCATCACTAATATTCCCATAAAATTTTTATATGATGATCAAGTTTGAGGAATTTTTAAAAATTCTAACAATGCTACTAAAGGTTGACCGGTAAATTGCAACCAAATGAAAAATGGTTCAAATCAGGTTAAAAAAATTCTAAAATTTTTTGTGGATGGTCCTGATGCATCACTAATGTTCCCATAAAATTTTTAGATAATGATCAAGCTAGAGGAATTTATAGAAATTGTGACGGTGCTATTGTCCTAATAAAAGCCCTACATTGCTACATGTATTGCTTCCATATATTTGATTTAGCAACTAGAACAAGTTTAAAATTGTTGAACTTTTATATAAGGGTTCTGTGGCAGTGATTAAGCTCTTATAAAAATTTGGAATCATGATCACACTCAAGCGTAGAGCATCTCAACATCCAAAAATTAAGCAACAGTCTCCCTTCTAGAGTAACTGTGTGTACAAATAACTGAAATTAGGTAACTGAACCTTGATTCATACTAAGAAAGTTGAGATGGCCTAGTGGTCTCCTATCAAGATTAAGTGATCTCCTATCAACCTGATTACATATATTGCACATGGCAGAAAAAGTTGGAAACTTGATTCCATACTATGAACTTGATGTCTTTATATTTATTGCAGGTTAAATTACTTGTACCAGCTAGTTACTGATTGGGAATAGTTCCTGTACTATTCTAGTGAAAATGAATGCGACTGAAAATGTTGTGCTGCTTAGTATGAAAGGAAAAACAATATGTGAATAGTGAATATGTACAACTTAGTTGGATTAGACTTCAACACATGGTGCTTGCCCTGTTGGCGCTGGTTTAGCCCCTCTACCGAGAGGGCACAAGATCAAATCCCATCCTTGGCAAAGAAAACATTTTTTTAGTTGCAATTTACCAAACTGGACCAAAACTATCCAAAAAATCCAATCCGTTCAAGAAATCTTTCAAACCGGTCCAAAAGGCCAAAATTTTGACAAAATTCACCAAGCTTTCTATAGCAATTTGATTTTTTTTAAAAAAATTATTATTTCACTGGGATTATGAATCTTGGGGACTGAATTCCGAGATTTTGTCAAAATTTCTTGAAATTTCACCAGGATTTTGAACCTGACCGGTACAACACAACGTAATGCAAGAAAACAACTGTTGTGATCGCGCCATGGCCATCCCTGCCACCCTCCTCATCACATTGGGCCTCTACGTCGGTGTGTCCATGAGCGTCTCATTGGGCCTCACGTTCTGCGCCACATTCGCCGTCTCCCTCCTCTTTGTGGCACGTGCGATGTCGCCGGAGCTCGTCGATGGTGTCTTTGACCTAGTGGATGCCTGTGTGTAGCAAGAGGTGTGCCTCACCTGCGCCGTCATCGTCTCGACCTACCCCAACATCGAGGTCGACGCCCAGCGTCTAACAGATGCGGTGCGGGGCCACCCCGTGGCTGCGCACATCTACGCTTGGGCCGAGTAACACACGCAGTGCGCCCGCCTGTTCATCATGGAAGGGGTGGACGGCTTCAAGAGGAGGGCGACAGCGAAGTTGAGCCACCTCATGGAAGCGATGATCATGGCAATTTCCTGGTCCTATCTGATCGCCACGTGATCACTCTGGCCGCGACCATTTTGTTTAACGTGGCTCTCGTGGACGCTAAAAGCCGAGCCCCATGATACCACCTCTGTCGGACCCCGGAAAATACCTCCGAAATCCTCTATGTATCCTATACTAATCTAGGAACAGGTTGTACACACATTAAAAGTGAAATCACAATATATCTAGTGTATTTTAGAGCTACAAAATGAGTGGCACACAGGCCAACAAGTAAAAAAATGATTAAATAAAAGCAGCGGAAATAAAGAACAATAGAAGAACCCAATTGAATTACCATAGGAAATTGACTGGAGAAGCGTCCTAGTCCAAATGGTACTCACCATAAAATGCAATATTAATATAAAGGTGACAAAGGCAGGCTGTATGGTTGATTTTAGCACAAAGCAGTAATTTTTTAAATATTTTAAGTAATTTAAAATCGCATAATTTTGAGGAAATTTTATTTTTAAATGACTTTCAACACATGAATCACTCCAGGAGTTAATCCAAAATTTTCTATGATGGACTCACTCCATCCCAATCTCATTTTCTAAACTTATTTTTGAAACACCAAAATCTAATATGTGAATGGCTTGCTCGACATGCCCATAACTGCGGAGACAGCTAATCGATTAGTTTTATACTCTGCAGAGATTATACAACTTTACCCACAATACATAATTGTTTCTTTGCGCCTACACATTTCCTATGTGTGTGATAGAGAAAATCACGATAAGACCCCTATAAAAAAACCCATATGTGCGTTGTATTTCACTGTTTGGGAGCTAGATCTGTAATTTTATGAGAGAAGTAGCTAAATGCGAAAAATAATTACAGCAACTGGGCGGGCTAGATTAAGAAAAATTTCGAAAGTGAGAGAGAGAGAGGAGGGAATCTCCGTCGCATCGTGGCTCTGTCCTTGCAGCCTGCTCACGCCCCATTACAGTACAATATTACTGTTACTAGTTACATGCCCGTGCGTTGCTACGAAAAACAAAATTGATAACGAAAAATAAAGATTAAAAAATAAAAAAAATATTTCACAAGATCAAACATCTATCTTTAACGTTTCGTTTCTTGCGAAAGCTGGCTAATTAAAGCAACGCTTCGTTTTTTGCGTAGGGCAATTAAGCAGGGCAATTAAGTAGGGCAATTAAGCAGAGCAATTAATGACATGGGTAGAACTCACCACTGCCACCAACTACTGCTTTATAATAGTAGTAGAAAAGCTCTGTGCCATTGTACTGCATTGCGTCCAAGGGAATTAACGGTTTGAGACTCATTTATTAGATTTTACCAACATCAAGACGAAGAAAATGGAATCATCTTGAGGTTTCTCTTTTATGGGGGGTGGAATAGCAAAATACCCGTGGGAACTGAAAGCTTCCCATCTTTCTTTGAAATCAATATTGGAGTCCAACAAGTTCCTCAAAATAATGAACCGTAATTATCCACGCCAATAGGATATACATACACCGATAAAGAAGAACTAAGCTATGGTAAAAAAATAAACGCGCCTCTGTATACTCGTATTTTCTGCCGAACGCTAAGGCCTGGAGGCTTCTGGAGTTGGACCCGAATATGTGCAGAGTCGAAAGGAGGACGGGAATGCAAATCTCACACCGAGAGCATGACCAGTAAATAGAGCAGCAGCAGTCTTGTTTGGGCCCCGTGAACGTGCATCCCAAGGAGGCGATCAGAGCACAGTGTCATCATTTCAAATTGGGCTCCATCTAGTCCATAGCCTGTAGGAAACAGCCACAGAGAGAGAGAGAGAGAGAGAGATGGGTTCCATGGTGCTCCTCCGTTCTTTGGCCTGCTTCCTGTTTCTCAGCTCATCCTTGGGGGCAGCAAATGGGATGTACGGTATAGCTGGTGCGGAGGAGGAGGAGGAGGTGGGGAGCAGGAGGGTCACCGATGGCACCGGCGGAACCGCGAACGGTGCGTGGCCAGGGTACCTCTACACCAGAGCGGTTGGCCGATGCACACCCCAGTAAGCACACGCTTCCCGTTCCCAATCTTGGATTAAATTTCTTCTTGGCCTTCCCTTGCAGGGCTTCAATCTTTTTACTTCATTCTTTTAACAACGTCGGGTGGTTAGTGGTCGCTACAGTGTTTGAGTTAGATATCGAATCTTGGGTAGTCCTCTGTGTGGAAACCTCTCTTGAAACAATGTTAGTGATTTCAACTTACATATTCCCAATGCACAAAATGTGGAAACGGCAAGCTTTTGTAGCTTACCCAAGGGAAATCGACACACTCGCATCTACATGCCCAGCTCTTGGGACAAGGTTGGTGATCTCAACTTACATGTTCTTCACGCACAAAATGTGGAAAAGCAAGCTTCTGTAGCTTACCCAAGGGAAATCGACATCGCTCGCATCTACATGCCCAGGAGGCAGTAGATGAGCAATGCGATGAACAGTAGCTTATGTGGGTTGGGACTTGGGAGACGAGCTCCAAACGTTTTCAAGCTTACAGTCTGTGCAAAGTTACCACTTTCGCGATTGGGTAGATCTAAGAATGTTGTTTCAGAGCCTAAAGGTCCAGCGGAATCTTCACAAGGTTGCAAGAAGGTGGCTTTTGCGAGCCCACAGCCTTTGATTTGCTTTCAGGAGATCCCTTGCCGTATATTCCAAGCTAAAGTCTTCGACTTACGGTCGATGGAATCGTCCTGTCAAGTTTTACAACAGCCGCTCATTCATATCCAGGCTACATTTTGAGTAACTAGTTCCTATATTAATTCTCTGGTAATGCACAGAACTTATGGTCGAGGGATCAGGGAAAAACATATCAACCGGTATAGTAACATATTTTCTGCAGTAACTCATGGTACTCCTTATGCAGATCAGTATATTGGGTTTACTTCTGCAGAGTTGCCAATGGTAAATGGACAACCATCATAACAACTCCGGGTGGAGTCTTATGGGCATCAGGGCAAGTCACGTCAGTTTCATTAATTACACGCATCTAATGCCATTTGGTGCTTCTCAAGCTCTAGTTGTTGAAGTTGTCGTCTTGTGGTGCGTTCTATCATGAAGAGAGGTGTTGTGACCTCGTGGGTAAGGGTGAAAATGGGTTGGATATAGATGGATATTGTTTTTTTATTTTTTTTTATTTATTTTTTCCCGGATACGAAATCGGATACAGACTAGCCACATAATGATATGGATCCGAGTTATTCGCGATACGGATACGGGAAGAATATATGACAGATTCGGATCGAAAACGGATAAAGATATACGGATAATGCACGCATATAAAGAGTAATATATGTTGAATTAAAATCATACGAGTATATGACTATAGTAACAAATTATATATCAATCAAACTCAATAGGCGTCGTAGAAAGAATATGTTACTTGAGGATCAATAGAACCAACTAATTATTAATATAAATGGGTTGCCATGGAAAAAATATGATGAAAATGGATTGGGCCTTGTTGATATCCAAATAAGAAAAATTTGAATATCTGATCCGAATATCCGAATAAAAAAATTCCGAATATCCAGATCACATCCCATATTTACCAGATATTGGATGTTTTGGATCCGATCCCAGATTTGACCAAATAGTTAAATCCAGTCCTGACTGGATTCGGTCCTTGATCGAGCGGGAGATATCCGATCCTTTTTCACCCCTACTTGTAGGGGTGTTCTCTGCTAGGGGATGCATTTTTATCATAACACAACATGATTCACCAGTTTATGAGGCAGTTTAAGTTCCTTTTATAAGGGAATAAATATCATGGCTAAAAATTATTACATAGCATGCAGAAATTCCTTCTTGAGAAACCGCCAGATGAATAGTATCCCAACACTACCGGGTTTCTGTAGTGGTAGTGCCGCACTACAGTAAAACCAAGGCAATGAACAGTAGAACCAGCAAGACTTCAAAATGAAAATCGATGAATCTTTTGATCGGTTGATCCAAATCCTGTGAAACTTTGTAGATACCTTCCTATGGATATTATGAACCTATTCTAACCTTCAATTACAAGGATTGATGTCAAAGTTCTGACCTTTTTCCAATCGAAGGAAGAGTGCACAAGAACGGGTTCAAAAACAAAAACTTAGCCCTATGCTTGCTCGTGGGTTCTTGATGATCAAAATGATCCTAGATAGTTTCATACATGTCATAGCAAATTAGAACACCTGAGATTCCTCTCTCTGGAAAATAACTACCGGCTACTAAGGGCCGGTAGTGCCGCTTGCACTCTACTCAGAGGATTTCTTTACTGGAAAATAACTACCGCCGTTGACAGGCCGGTAGCAACGCTGGGCCGGCAGTACCGCCCCCTAGGGCTGGTAGTGCCGTCCACACTGACATAACTCAAATTGCCTTCAAAAACAAAATAAATTCAAATCAAACTCAAATCAGAGCACACCTTGCTCAAATAAAAAAATACTCATCACTAATATGAATAGACCTCCACATGGTCTTTCAAACTTATATGAGGGTATTCAGCTAAATGATTGTATTATAAATTAATCCCTTTTTTATACTTTCCTCAACAAGACGGCAACCCTCCGCATTGTATAATATGAGGTATGTGAACTTTTTGCTTCTGTACATGGCTCCAATTGGAGGATATTTTGCCAATTAGCTTGATGATAATTTAACATGTACAGTGGAAAGCAATGTAAATATGTAGTGGTGTAAGGTTGTCTGCTTTGTGTGAGCTTGGTGGCATTACTGCCAAAAGTCAGAACAGTAAGTTGCATTATTTCGGTTTCTTTAACTGAAATCGAGGGTTTCCTCCTCTTTTACCAAAAAAAAAAAAAAGAGAGTGACTAGGGAACGGTATACCGTTGCAACGGTATAGCCATGAAACTTATGAAACTTATCAGTTTCAATGCTGGTTTCATGAGTTTCAGTGTTTAGTTTCATCAGTTTCATGTTTTATCAGTTTTTAGTGCTAAGTTTCATGAGTTTCAGTGCAAAAAATCATAAGTTTCATGAGTTTCAGAGGTATACCGTTGCAACGGTATACTGTTTTTTAGTTTTTCTGAAAAAAAAAACAGTGCAAAGTACTACAATTTTATGAAACTGGAGTTTTCAGCAATACGCAAGTGTCTGTTTTGAAAACACTGCAATAAGCCGTCGTTTTGCTTCCTGTGAAACTCCTGCAGGTTCTGGAGCAGTGGAGCTGAACCATGGCCCAACATCGTCCCTCAGGAAGCAGCAGTGTCGAAGGTGTTCGGCTCCAGGTCCACTGAGAAGTATGGGCCACGCCTTACCTTATTGGAGGCTACTACGAGGACCGACGACATTAATGGCAGCGCCTTTGTCAGACTCGTGAAGCAAGGAAGCGCTGCTCTCCTCAATGCATACACAAGGAGAAACTTCCCTTTCGATTCCTGGGAGGTGAAGGCGCTGCTACTGGAGGCACTCGTGTCCGAGGAGGCTGCGGCTGTCCAGGCCGAGCGGTTTGAGCAGGCAAACGAGTCATGCATTTGAAAGCCGATGAAGAAAGAGCTGCCATTATTCCTGCTTGGAAGCTGTATCAGCAGACCGGTAGTATAGTAGTGTGTTTGTAGACAGTATTAGGTTACCACTTCTGTGGCCAGGGATCTCTCAAGCAATGTTCTCTTTTGGTTGGTGTATGCTAACTTGATGCTTTTGGGATTTTCTGAAACGTTGTTTGAACTGATGCTTTGTGCGATGTGTGTAGTGTAACTCGTGTCTGTGTGCGGCTGGACCTTTCATATTGTGATTTAGATGGAAGGTTCGTATTGCCGTATCGGTGTATCGTATTTCTACGCTCTAATCTGTATTAATTGGCTCAGCGTGTCATTGAACTGGCCATCTGTTTATGAACAAGGGAGAAAAAAACTTGTAAATATGGTGCACTTGACACTTCGTCTTTGGTTGGTCCGTTAAATTTAGCTGTGGTCCTTGTAGTTGGCAGCGACGCCGATGTTGGTGGAAGTTTCCACGGAGCCGGCGTGGGCGCACCGCGCAACCTACCAAGTAAACCTGACGAGGCGGCACGGCCGGCACGCAGCCTTGCACGGTTGGACGGACCACAGGATGGGTGAGAGCGGCAGCTTAGGATGAAAACAGTACCAAAACGGTTGATAAATAATTATTTTATTTTCATTTTCATTTTTTTTACCGGTAACAGAAACAAAATCAAAAACTCCAAAAATGAATATGGAAACGGATAGTGACATAAATGGATGCGGAACAGAACGGAACTGATACGAAAATGAAAGCTAAAAATTCCACAAAAACATTGTACAGGATCACAATATGCATAGCTACAAAAACAATGTAACTTATTCTACTTCCAAGGTGGACACAAGAATAATTTACGTTCACCGGTATCATTAGAAAGTTTTTTTCTCAAGTTTGTCAGCTAAAGGCTCGTTATTTGTTTCTCATATCAGACCATCATGTCCTCCTCCATATCATTATCATCGACATCCTCTTGCTACACCAACTACAAAGTGTAGTGCCCTAAAATGTACATATTATTGTTCGATGTTCATTTATGATTGTCTGATATTTATCCTGGATTTTTTTGTAGTTTATAAAGGTTGTTTTGTTATTTTTAGATTTATAAAATTAATTTATTCATGAAAATAAAAAAAATTATGCTAAAATAATTTTTCTACGTTTGAAATGTTCTAAAGTATTTTTAACAGTTTTTTTTTGAAATTTTTGAACTCTATTTAATATTTTCTATAAAGTCATTTGTATTTATGAAATTATTTTAATTTGAAAATAAATGTAAATTCTCCTTTTCCTTTTTGGGCCAACCCCGTCTCCCTTTCTGGCATGTTTCCATTTTTAATTTTCAGTTTCACTTATACGGAATTTTCATTTCCGTTTTCGTTGGAATTAGCTCTCCAGTTTTCGTTTCTGACAAAAAAAATTTCATTTCTGTTTCCGTATCAGTATTTTTCGTTTTTGTTTCCGAAAAAAGGCTTCTGTTTCCATTTCCCCCCAAAATGATCGAAAACATTCTGTTCCATTTTCAACCTTAGCGATAGCGACCCCGATCGATGGCCTGCAACAGCGCCCGATAAAACTATGGACGTAAGTTGTAACGAGGCCCGGGCAGGCTGCACCACACATCCAAACTTCCAAAAATGTTCAGTCGTGACCCTCAACCTGCAAGGGCAGCGGTTGGACAGGAAACGACAATCGATGCGGCACAACGTATGGCGGATGGGGCAACGACTCACGAGAGTTGCGGCAGCCAAACAAGTCGGCAACGTAGTAGGACAGAAGTACCTGGACTAAGGTTTCAAAAATCGACAAAAACAACTTAAAAAACTATGGAAACCGATCTTATCGTGCTGGCTTGAGAAATAAAACCGCTCAATTTACTGGTTAAATAAAACATGGCATGTAGGCTTTTAGCACCCTGGCCTAAGAAGTTTGCTATGACGCTGCGACCAGCCCCCAAGCTTGAACGGACATATTCATTGCGCAAAAAAAATTCCCCATTAGCCCTAGCTCTCGACATTGTCACCTCCGCTCAGATCCGTCCGTCGTCGTTCTACCATCCACTTTGAGATTTTCGAACGGTAAACCCTGAAAACCTCTCGGTTTGAGCTAAAATCAAAGAATTGGGAGAATTTCGAGCACTTAACAAATTTCGCAAAATTAGCTTGGTTTTGTCTTGGTTTGACTTGATTTTCACTCGATTGGTGTCGATTTTCGCTAGATACTTGGAGCTATGTCTTGTTCATGCATGTATTTGCATTTTAATCGATTGAAAAATTGGCATGCAATACTCACTGTAGTCATACCGAAATGGTGACCTAAGAATATTTGTTCACGAAATTTTAGTAGCAATATTTGTTCAAGCATGTCAAGTAGCAATATTTAATTCAACATATTTTAGTAACAACATTTCTTCAATTATATTTAGTAGCAATATTTGTTCAACTATATCAAGTAGCAATATTTGTTCAATTATGTCAAGTAGCAATATTTGTTGAAATATATGTAGTAGCAATATTTGTTCAATTATATTTAGTAGCAATATTTGTTGAAGTGTATTTAGTACCAATTTTTTCAATTATATTTAGTAGCAATATTGCAATAGACGACACCTATAAATGGTACTATTTGTTCAATTAGCGATATGTGTATGCATGCTTGCTTTTATTGTTTTCTATTAGCAGATGACAGACAATGTCGACGTGGTGTGGGAGCACGGCAAGAAGTTGGATACTGAATTTCGATGCAAGCACTATGGTCCTGTTTGGCAGAGCCCCAGATCCTAGCTCCATCTCATAGCTGAAACTTATAGACTGAAATAAAGTGACTTAAGTTTATAGTTTTATTCTAAAATGTAAACAAGATGACCCACCTAAACACCCTTAATATACCCATCACTCCAGCTCCACGAATTGGTGAAGCTAGGAATACCCAGCTCCACCAACTCCAAGAATTTGGTGAAGAGCTCTACCAAACACCCCCTATGTCAAAGAGAAGAAAGGAGACTGTGCAACCCGACTGAAGCACCACAAGATAGCTCTATTTCCTATGGCATCACGGAGATACAAGGTAGCTATGGTTCATATGGCAGCTATGACTACGCCATATCTAATGTTTATGTACAACCTCCTACCCAATGGGTTTATGAGTGGCACGACCCTACGTTTATGCCATATTATACCAATAATGGCAAACGACAAGTACAAGGATGGGGCAAAGCTGGCACGATTACAAGGTGGAGTTGTTCGCTACAAGACGATTGGCCTTATTGTCCAGCGATGAATACAACATGGCCAACCAAGTGTACACACAATAATACTATCCGTAGCCCCGAAGGTAATATTTCATTTGTATGCTTCATTTCATTGCAACTTGATTTTTACTAACATAGCATCCATGCAGGCCCAACATGGTATTTATATGGGAAGGATGACGAAAATATGTCTAATTTATAGATTGAAATGAAATGTATCGAAATGTGAACGGTATTGATATGTGAATAGTATTGGTATGTCATTATGTGAATGCCTATTTTTGCACTTATTGTATTGGTATGTGAGTAGTATTGAAATGAAAGATTATTTGTTGATATATTATTGCTAAATGTCTACTTTATAACTTGGAACTGTCTAACATATAGCAAAAATCATGTTAAATTTTTTTCATATTTAGAAAAGATCATGCCGGACTTTTTTTTCATGTTTTTTCGTACTTTTTATACATTTATTATATTTTCCTATTTTGGGATTTTAATGATTTTTTAAAACAAATTTTACAATAATTTTTTGCAATTTTTTTTCTTTTGTCACCGGTTTTTCATCAGTAACCACTCGAAAATCAAAACTTTTTGAGCGGTATTCGTTCAAAAACCGCGAAAATCGCTCCACGATTTGACCAGATTTCAAATACGTTTTGACTTTTCAAACCGTTCGATTTTCAGCGAATTTCAAATAATTTTTTTGTAAATTTCAATATTATCAACTCATCAAATCTAAGCTCAGAACGGTATTATTAACCCTCCGTGGTACTCTGCGAGCCTGCCAAGTGCCAACACCGCGGCCCGTACCATGGAGCAAAATCAATCAATCCATCTCTCTCTAAATGAAAAGGGCACTGGGGAATATTAGTTGCATCTTGCTCCTCACATGGAGCGATACGAATACGATGATTGGGTGGGGCGGCGTAGAGCGTGGCGTTTCATGTTTGACCTGTCAACGGTTGTACAGATGCTTTTTATCCCCCCCTTGAATTCCATTCTGGCAGGCATACCTGCAGCCATCGGACGGCTCCAGCTCATCCATCCAGGAACATGCCCAACAAAAACCCGAAATTGCATTACAACTCATTGAACAGCCTACAAGCCAAGCCGTGCAGACATATGCAGCGAATGTACGCGGAGATATATATTAATAAGTATCTATGTCGTGGTGTGGGTTGCCAGTAGAGGTGGGCGTCGTGTCGTGCCGTGCCGGCCCGGTCCAGGCCCATCGTGCTTCGGGTCGAAACCGTGCCGTGCCACGACGGCCCATCGTGCCCACCGTGCCGGCCCGACTCACTTTTGGCGAGCCCAAGCCCGGCCCATTTGCGACCGTGCTCGTTGCCGTGCCGGCCCAAGCCCGACCCATTTTTACTATTGTGACGAACAAAGAAATAAAACAAATCAATACTACTAAACTACCTATTTTAATTACATAAGAGACTAATCACATCAACAAAATGTCAAACATAAATGCAATGCTTGAAGATACCTTGAATCAACAATATCTGCCAACTTTTAAGCCTTAATCCGTGATTTCAGATTCGTGCCGCGCAAGACGCCCTACTTAAATCGTGTCGCTGCCGCGTCGCCCGTCGTCGTGCCTGGTTCTGGGCAGCATGGCCCGTGGCCGTTGCGCGTCTTACCGATCCGGCCCGTAATCGCCGTGCCGCGTCTTTGCGACCGCCATACCATCGTGCTTCGGGCCGGCCCAAAAGAGCCCGGCCCAAATGCCCACCTCTAGTTGCCAGTTGCTGCCCTGTTACTGTTATTAGCTACCCTGTCTTCTTCTGCCCAGGAGCACATCGTCTCTACTGCGTGTAGCCATCATTCACGCCTTTCCCCCCATACCTTTCTGCCTTGCACGGTCACAAACTCACAGGCCGCGACCCCACGAAGAAAAATCTCTGAAAAACGAATGTGCAATTTCATTCTTATGACATGACGTTTGCTTTACGAGTTTGCTCTCGTTTTTTATTTTTTCTAGTTGTCCGTCGTGAGCTGTTGCAACGGTATGGAACGATCAAAACATCTGTGTGATGGCTACTATGTTTAATATTTCTGGGTCAATTCTCAGAAAGAGAGGTTTTAGCTTACAGATATAGCATCACTCCTTGGTTTCGTCTTTCTGATCTGCTGTCATGTCCACAACGACATCAACTAAAAAAGGGTGCAAACAATGGATGCATACTGTATCACCAGTGACCAGATTAACGTCCAAGTACGTGGAACAATTTAGAACACATGAGGATTGTGCTTTGATTTTACCTTGGTTCTTCAGGCATCATGACCAAACGTTGGGAAAAGGAAGTTTCAACTTCTGAACTTGAGGCCCTCGCTGGTGCATATTTGAGCAATTTGGACCATTTTTGGAGATGCGGATGGAACATACTCTCACACCATCTGTAATGCCTCAAAAGTCTTGTACACTGTGGAACTCTGGGCTCGCCGTCAATGGCTCAAAGTAGGGCTGTCTGGGACAGGCTGTGTTGGAGTATCAGAATTGTGGTGTGGTTTCTGCCAATCTGTGCTTACTTTCTTGAGTGACATACAATCTGTGATTTGAAGTCAAAATTGTTTTGTTTTCAAGCAGAAATAAGGAGCACATTGGCGTGAAGTTCTCGGAGCAAACTATATGTCTGCATTTGGCAAGGTTTTTGTTACGACACACGTAGAATTCTGATCCATATTTGAAAAGATTATATCTATTGGTGAGTGAATACAAACTTATCTCCATATGTTTTCTACTATATATTAGGTATTGTCTTATACAAAAAAAATTTATCTAGTAAAGAGAGATCATCGTTCCATACTTTTGTGTGTACTTCTACTTATGCTTCTATTTAGTTCGTGTGTTCGAGTGAACGTGTTGTTCATTGGTGTGGGTAAACGACTACTTTTCACAACTATTTTTACATGAAAAAAATAACAAAATATGTCAAGACAATAATAAAAAAATTGTAGTATGGTTTCTGCCGATCTGTGGTTCCTTTCTTGAGCGATTTGAAGTCAAAATTATTTTGTTTCCAAGCAGAGGTAAGGAGCACCTGGACGTGAAGTTCTCGGAGCTAGCTGTATGCAGGGTTTACATTTCCGAACCGACATTGGAAATCACCCGCGCGTCGGTATCATTTTTCATCGAAAATCCGTAGAAATCAAATAAAATTCAAAGTCAAATATTTTGAACTCGGTGATCAAACGGTGTCAAAATAATTCGAAAACCAACCAATTTTACCAATTTTCGACCGCTTTACATCGAAAATCGGCACATTCATCAGAAATTGGTAAAAGTTCAAGGGAAATTAGGGGGAAAATTGCAAAAATTGCTGGATAATAAACTAAACCCTGTTTCAAGCATACCTAGGGTCTACCATAATCCCGGACGCCAGACTGATGCTACTCTGCTTAACCAAAGAGCAGTATGCTTAATGCCATGCCTATTCAAATGATGACTAATGTTCTGATGAAACAAACTCCAAGTAGTTTGAACCATATTACTAGAAATTAGGGTGTGGATGATGGTGTATATACAATTAGGTTGATACAGTCTATCTTTCACTGTTTCACATATTGGACCTACATGACGTATGTTTATACAATTTGGTTTTTCAAATATGTGAAACCTTTCATTTCAATTTCATTGTCACACATATGTCATATTGGACTTACATGAACGCTATGTTAGTAAAAAATAGAGTTGCAATAAAATAAAACATACAAATTAAATATTACCTATATTCAGTTTTGCTCAAAAACATCTAAAAAATTCATTTTTTTTCCAAAAAATTTCATGGCAGATATAAAAAAAACTATTAATACTAATTTTAGAGAACTTCTGGATAAATTTTTCCAAATTTTCTGAATTTTTTGAATTTAAATTGTACCGGTTTATCGGCCGATTTTGTTTCTCAAGCCGAATCGATACGGTCAAAAATCACGATTTTTGAGCGATTTTTGTCGATATTTCAAACCCTGGCTGTATGTCTGCATCTGACAAAGATTTTACCTGCATAAATCATAAAACCATGTCAAGACAACAATGGAGGCGCCAAGAATTTCAGTGATTCTACAGCATTGTAAACTGCCGATCAATGTACTGAAATAATCAAATTTTAATTGTCAACTGAAATTAATTTCTTGAGGCACAACTGAGGGGGTTCTTTGTTAGAAACTTTGAAAAATTTCCAAATCTGATTTGACGATATCTTCTACAGAGAGCTTTGACGATATCTTCTACAGAGAGCTCAGCAACTATGACCTGAAACTCCTTTGGTCCATATGGAGATCGCTATCCGACAGGACAGGTTATATTACATCCCATGACCAAGAGGATAGAAATATATCGACACGTCATTGTACAAGTTACAACAGGTAGAAATCGGTGTAGTCCACGAGCTGCTTTGCAGTTCAATTGCCATCCGTTCATTCCTTTGTGCTGTCGATGTGTGGCGTGCTTGTTTGACCAAGGAAGAGAGCGGAGCAAAGACGAGTTGTTCTTACAAGTACTACGATTGTATTCTGTGGCAAGAATTTTGTGAAACTTTTTTGAAAACAGTTTCCTGTTCTAATTCGAAAGAGAATAGTTAATACTCTCGCCAGTCACAAGTCATCGTTGTTTTGGATATCGACACGATCTCCAAAACATAATATTGATCACTAATTTCTATTATAATATACTTATAAAATCCAATAAAATTATAATGTTATGAATGTACTTTTTGAGACAAATATGTAAAAATGGTATTTATTCATCTAATTTAAATATTTAAAAAATATTAACAATCAAAGTTTCAAAATTTTGACTATACATATGTTCAAAAAGATAACTATTTTGTGACCGAAATTAGTAGAGGATGGTGAAAGCGAATAGAGATGTCATACTTAAAGAATTCATTGATAGCCACATGTATATAAAGGTACAGAGTGATCAATGCTAAGGAAAGATAGATAATATTTGCCTTGCATAGCTTAACAACAAAGGCAAGAGATAATACTCGCCATGCATAGCTTAACAATAATAAACAAGGGATAACATATATGATGGCATGAAATTAACAAGGGATGACCTGTGCTGCATGAACCCCCCCCCCCTCAGTTGGAGCGGGAGCCGGCGTACGTTCAAATTAGAGAAAAATTCCCTGGACGGTGCTGTTAGCAGGCCTTTGGTGAAGACGTCGGTGTACTGTGAGCTTGCTGGGACGTGCGACACACTCCCGAATGAAGTGCAGATTGATTTCAACATGCTTCGTCCGTTGATGCTGAACGGTGTTAATCGATAAATAGACCGCACTGATGTTGTCGCAGAAGACGATGGTAGCCTATTGCAGAGGGCGATGAATCTCGGAGAGGAGTTGGCAAAGCCAATAAGACTCGATGACAGTGCGATACTCAGCTTCAGCGCTTGTGCGAGATATTGTGTGTTGACGCTTAGAGAACCATGAGATAAGGTTTTCGTCGAGAAAGATGCCATGGCCCGAGGTGGACTTCCGAGTGTCAGGGCAGCCGACCAAATCAACATCAGTGTAGGCAATGAGGGAGGTAGGGAATGTACGATGAAGCTGTAAGCTATAGTCGATGGTGCCCTTGAGATAGCGAAGAATACACTTCAAAAAGGTTTGCATGTGGCTCACCGGGATCATGCATGTGGAGATAGGCCTGCTATACCGTGTGCATGATATCCGGACCAGTGGAGGGAAGTTTGGAGCTGGTGTCGACGGGTGTACTGCATAGTTTGCAGTTGCTCATGCCGACCGAGCGAGGATATCCTCGATGTATTAGTGCTGGGAAAGGAAGAGCCCAGTGTTGGTGCACTGCACATAAACGCCGAGGAAAAAGTGTAGGTCACCAATGTCCTTGAGTGAGAACTCTCAGTGAAGCAAGGCGATATCCTGGCAGAGTAGCTCGGATGACGAGGCGGTGAGGACGATATCATCCACGTACAGCAAAAGGTACACCATGTTTATGCCTCACTAATATATGAACAATGACGAATCAACCTTGGAGACGACGAAGCCCAGTGACATGAGGAACGTCGTGAAGCGGCTAAACTAGGCGCGGAGGGGCCTGCTTGTGGCCATAAAGTGACTTATTGAGGTGGTAGACATGCGTGGCGCACACGGTGTCAACGAAGTCGGAGGGTTGCTGACAGCAGATAGTTTTGGCAAGCGTGCTGTTGAGGAAGGCATTATTGGCGTCGAGCTGGTGCATTGGCCAACTGTTGAAGAGTGTAATGGTGAGGACGGTGCGAACGGTGGCTGGTTTGACAACTGGACTGAACGTCTCACCAAAATCAACGCTGGGGCACTGAGAGAAATTACGAAGCACCCACCGAGCCTTGTAGTGGTCCAAAGAGCCATCAGGCTTGAAATTGTGCCAAAAAAATCCATTTAAATGTGACAACATTAGCACCAAGAGGATGAGGAACTAGCTCCCAAGTGTTGTTTGTGCAAAGGGCTTCAAACTAACATTGCATGGTCGCTTGCCAATTCTCATCAGTGAGGGCGGTGTGGTAATTGGTAGGGAGATTGAGACGTTGTATAAGTTGGTAGAACCCTCGCTTGTTGCGGGTTGTCATAGGGTGGTCGTTGATGATAGGAGCAACCGGCTTGGCAGCAGGTGGTGGTGGTGGTGGTGGTGGTGGTGGAAGTGCAGCAGCGAGCGCAGGCGTGTGCGCGAGGGGAGGTGGCACGAACACCGGAGGTGGGTGAGGGAGTGCGGGGAGGGGCAGCGCTAGCACGGGAGGTGGGTGCATGAGTTATAAGGGGAAGCATCGGGCGTGTGATAGGAGCGGGCACGACAGCGTGTGCATCATCAGTAAGGAAGTCAAAATCAGAAAGAGTAGGAGGGTTTGATTTTTCGGTGAAGGAAAAATAATTTTCATCAAAAATGACAAGACGGGAGATGATGATGATGCAATTTGTGGATAGGTCGAGACATCGATAGCCCCTATGGTGTTCAGGATACCCAAGAAAGACGCATGAGGTGGAGTGAGGCACGAGCTTGTGTGGGGCGGTGGCAAAAAGATTAGGATAGAAAGATTAAGATATCCCTGATAGCTGAAGACACAAAGATGCGAGTAGGAGGGAGGGTGACCAAAGAGAGCTTGGTAGGGGTGCCAAAACTGAGAGCTTTAGTGGGATGGAGGTTGAGAAGATAGGTGGCGTCCTGAAGAGCTTCAACCCAATAGACAGGTGGGAAAGAAGCTTGGAAAAGAAGGGACCGGAGGATGTCTTAGTCGAGCAGATGATTTACTCGGCCTTGCCATTTTGCTGGGAAGTATGAGGGCATGGCATGTGGAGCGCGATGCCATGAGAGAGGAAGTAGGTGCGTGTGGAGGTATTGTCAAACTTGCCACCATTTTCGCAGTGGATGGCACGGACACAGGTGCCAAATCGAGTTTTGATGTAAGCAAAGAAATTAGTGAGGGTTTGAAAAACATTGGACTTGAATGAAAGAGGAAAGGTCCACAAGTAGTGGGTGAAATCGTCAAGTATAACGAGATAGTATTTGTATCCAGAGACACTAGTGATAGAGATGTCCAAATATCACAATGAACTAAATCAAAAACTTTATTTTACGAGTGGTTAATGACAAAAAGGGTAGACGCACATGTCGGCCAAGTTGGCACGCATGGCACAAAGGTTCTGCCGACAATTTATTACAGGAAAGAAAGGAACCACTTGCTAAATGATATAATGCTTGATGACCAAGATGTCCGAGACGACGATGCCACAAGGTAGCAGAGGAGGTGGTGGTGGAGAGGGCACAAGGAGCAGGGGTAGCCACCGGAAGGGGTAGAGGTCGCCATGACTATTGCACCTGATGATCATCTTCTTGTTTCGAATGTCCTTCATAGAAAGGCCATAAGGATCAAATTCAATAGAACAATGATTATTGATAGTGAATTGCCGAACATAAATAAGGTTCTTGATGAGGTTGGGGTGACAAGAACATTATTAAGATGAAAAGAAAAATTCGTACGTTGGAAGGATGCGGCGCCGGTATGGGTGATAGGAAGATGAGACCCATTACCAACGATAGCATAAGGAGGTGCAGCAGAAGAGATGGGAAAGAAAGATGTCAAATTGCCAAGCTCTGAGATCATGTGTGTGGCAGCGACAGTCCATGTACGTACCACTTAGAGGGAGAGGACGGTGTGAGCAACGTGGTGTTGAAGACGTGCATGAGCGGACGCTAATCCCACGATGACAATGGAGCGAAGGAAGTGCCGGAGGAGGAGGGTGCCTGCCAGGGTGCATCCTACCATGGCGCACTGTGCCATGGTTGGGCGACTGTGCCAAGAGGGTAGCGGTGAAGGTGCAACACATGGATAAGAGTGTACACATGTGAGCGTAACACTGTCTAAGACCGCACATAGTGTTGTGGACAAGGCTTTTGTTGAGGATGGGGGTGCCGACCGCAGTGAGCTCGTCCGCAAGGGCCTTCTATTTGTGGTAATAGTCATCGATCATCATGCCGCTTTACATGAGGTTGTAGAACTCCTGCTCAAGGTAGATGGCCCAAGTGTTGGCGTTGTCGCAACAAATGTCCTCGATGGTGGTCTAGATGGTGTGGGCGGTAGCTATGGAGTCCATCACCATGGTCAGCAGGTCGGTGGAGATGGCGCCTAAAGCCATGAACAGACTAGGGTGTTGAGGCGCATCCATTGTGTATCGGGTTTGGATGAGGAGACCTCCGCGATGTGATCATCGAGGGCATACTTGTAGAGAGCGACCTCGAACAGGCCGTGCCACTAAGTATAGTTATCGGCTTGGAGGTTGAGGGTGATGAGAACGATGGCCTTGATGCTGCTGATAGTGATGGCTTGAGCCCAGAGAGCAGCCTTGGCAGCGAGCTCACCTTCGCCGCATCTTGGTCGGCTTGTGCCGCAAGGGCAGTAAGATCGGTCGGAGCAACCATGGGATAGAGAGAGGATGAAGAGACGGGACACGTGGAGGGACGGTCTCAGGAGTGAAAACAATATGATACCATCAAAGAGAATAGAGATGTCGTGCTTAAAGATTTCATTGATAGCCACAAGTATATAAAAGTACAGGAATGATCAACGCTAAGGAAAGATAAATAATATTTGCCATGTGTAGCTTAACAACAAAAGCAAGAGATAACACTTGCCATGCATAGCTTACCAATAATAGGCAACCGATAATAAATATGATGGCATGAAATCAGAAAGGGATGACTTGCGCTGCATGATACGTCTAACATGACTAACATATGGTTGCTATGTGTGTAGAACATGTTCTTATGACTATTCAAAAAACGGAGAAGCTCAGCGAGGGATCAGGTTATCTCTCACTCGGTGTTCCTAGTAATACTATCTCTTAAAGCTCCAAGAATTGCAGCCCAACCACGCCGCCACGTCATCTCCTTCGCGTTGATGCCCTCTAGAAACTATAAAATTACATATAGGTTCTTCCGCTGGTTTTTTTACAAAAAAGACCCCGTAGTTCGGCATATTTGGAAGGGGTCCTTCACCGGTAAACCGAAATTATGAATAGGTCCTTCGACTAATTTTTCTAAAAAAACCATGGTTACACAAAATTAACCAATTTTTAAATAATTTCTTAAAACAAGAAAACAGCCGCTCCACCCAGCTAATAGTCCACAAGATTCGGAGATATTGAAGAAGAAATAAGAAACGGGAAGAAGAAAGAAATAAGGGGAGTAGGATTCGAGTACCGGTGCCGGGAGGCCAGCGGCGTCCGTGGTCGCACGGCGGAGGCGGCGAGTGGGTGGGAGGCTGGAAGTGAAGGTGTTTCGCGGAGAGAGAAGGGAATTGGACAAATGGATAGACAAAAGAAGCACCTCTCAACAGAAAACTGTAGCTAATCACCGGAAAAACTACCGTTCGTAGCGCCACGTGGAGGAGAGGGCGGAAGGATACCGTAACTCTCTCTCTCTCTCTCTCTCTCTCTCTATATATATATATATATATATATATATATATATATATATATATATATATATATATATATATATATATATATAGATTTGGACATAGTGATGCACTTCCTTCCAATAAATCACATGCATGTCAATTTAAACAGAAATAGGTAAGATAATGCTTGCATTTTAAACTAGTAAGGATACACCAAATAAATGTGCAAAATATTATTGTGCTGTTCCCGATTTGACATCAACTAGTGGTATAATCATAATTTATTCAGGTGTCGTCGTAAAGAAGTAAAATTTTCGGCCACTTCGCCTGAAGCATCATTTTTAAAAAAAAAACACAGGATATTTTAAGATGCGAGAAAGTCCGTATCCTTCATTGTTACTTCAGGATGGTTCGTCTTAAGTAATAACACTTCAATTGATCTAAAGCAGAGAAATGGACAAATTAACCAACCGCAATAACTATGCATATATGATTGTAATGCAAGAAGAAACCAATAATTAATAACTCGAAACGACTAAAGGACCTGTGGTCTTATTCTGAAAAAGTAATGGCTGCTTGCATTGAGATCACATGTTTTAGCTGGTAGGCTTATTGGTATTTGGTACAATCATTTCATCATTTCGGCCTTCCTGACCGATTGTGCATACACTGATATACATGTAGTGCTGTAACCACATTATACTACTAGGACATAACAGAGAGCTTTGTTCCACAATGAAGTTGACTTCAGCTATCGCCGTTAAACTTTTTTAGTTTCTCTTCACAAGCTTTCCTTGCATCATCTCTGTGACTCTGTCCAAGTGTATACAAGATAAGGCCATTGTTGCCATCCCTTGAAAAAAATTTATTTGTCGCCTCTAATAACCTGTCTGAGTTCATCTTCACTTTTCCTACTGACAGATATTCCTCCAAGATTTTGTTGGTGGAGTTGGTCTAATCAAGGTAGAAATTTGTATACCTCTACTTTTCACTTCAGACTGGTGAAATTGTATTTAAATTTTCATTATTACTCTCTTTTTTTCCATATGCATTTTCTTCTAAAAGACCAGTCTTTGCACACGCCTGCTCTCCATAATCATGTGTAAGCAAGCGTGTGAACTCTTTATGTTCACATGGTTGAAGAAAGATAAAAGGTTTTTTTTTTGGCCTTTTTGATCTGGGTAGCGAGTAGGAAGAAGTTAATTTGACCTTATAGAGTATAGACACATGAAAGGACAAAAGTTTTGAGACATATATCATTGAGCTAATAGCAGCCACCTCCACTAGTATTGAAAATGGAATTTAACCAAACCTATGGCGGTAGCTAGTTTAGGGTACGGACTATGGTAAGGTGAACCTTATCTAGCCATAGCCAGTTTTGAATCTAATGAGTTACGTAGACCAATAATTAGGAATGGTATGCGATGCAAGGGTAGCTAGCTTGCTGCAAGGGCCATTGGGGATGCCTACACTGCGTTTTTTAGATTCTACCATTACTGCTTTTTTAGATTCTATCATGGGCATAATGTGCAACGAATTAAGAAACAAGAAAAGCATGCAGATATATAAGACTTGCTCAACACAATAACCATGCGCGAAGTAAAAATGGCATCATAGAATATAGAAGGAAAGAACAATCCCAACAGTTACTAGTACTTTGCTTGTTGATGTAGCTTTCACGTGATTGGCCGCGGCTAATCGTTTTATTTAAATTGCAAATTTAGTTTGGCGACATCAAAATTTGTAATTCTGAAGTCAAGCCACTGAAGTGTCGCATACGTATCAGTAAAAGGCTCTTCAGCGAAACTTTGTTCATTTGACGTGTACAACACACGGCGTTTTGGTTCTTCTTTGATGGAGTGATCTGTAAACCAGTGAGAGCTTCAGGCTTGAATCGTTCGTCATTTTCTTACTACTTTTCTATAAGCTGATTAGTGGTTACCATTGATGATCAAGTTCTCTTACAAATAGAAACACTGTTCCTTATCTTTTTGAGAGGTGGGGGACAATGTTTTGTTCAAAATGCAAGTTTGAACAAATTCCCCATGCGATTTGGACTTCATCAATGCATTGAAAGACTGACAAAACTGAAAGCTAAACAATAACGTGAAGTAATTACCATACAGACTCATTCTTGAGTTGACTGTATTTTTAACGTCAGTGGCATGCCGCATTTACGCTTACACCAAGAGTTATGTTCTGTACACACAATATTCTCGTTCTAGATAGAGCTAATCCTTTACACATTTCACAGTATTCTCGAGGCTTGTATAGGTAAAAACGCCTTTTGAAACCCTCAATCCCAAGCGTTAATTCTATCTCGTAGACTCTACTTGTCGGCTCGAGCAACTCTTTTGACTTGACAACAATGCTCAAGTGTTCACAAGTTCTTTTGGAACAATGGGCATTGTTTACTCTAAAAATCGGTAGTTTATATGACCAAAATCATTGTGCAAGTGCTACTATTTATCAAGGACAGACTATCGTGATGGTCATGAAATTGTCGGCGATAATGAGCAGTGTATTCTACCCATCTGAAACAGCTCAAAAGGTATCATCGATAATATAGTCTCTGAGCTCTCGCATAAACAAAGGCATGGGACCCGTTGGCCGTTTGTATATTTGAATACTGTTTCCACATCGTAAACACAAACGGCACAAGTTGGAATAGAAAATTGATAGCACACATGTATGTATGTGTGAATCAGCATAGCATGTTCTTCGTTTACCTTTTCCAGATCAAACAAAGGTGATACAGAATCAATGACAAGACAGCCAGATCTCTTCTTGTAATTATTTAACTGTAAACTATACAAAAGAAATCTTTCTTCAGTTTTGCAGTCTGATAAGACATGTTTTTCAGGGTTTTTTTTCCCTAAGCTGTTAGCGTTTCACCTCAACTGCGACAAACATGGAGAAGAGCAGATAACTGGACAAACCCGTACACCAATTCAATTTTCACATGATGTGATTTCATAACCGAACAAGCAGTAACAAACAAGATGAATTTGATCTACTGAATAAGAACATTAGAGTCCATTTCAGATAACTCCATTGACCATTGTACATAAACATTTGCACATTGTGCAAAAGAATCTCTCAGAATGCTTCGTTTTCAATCATTGATCTCCTCCCTTTCTATACAAGAAGGTAAACAAGATCGATCAAACCTACCCGGTGCATCGCATGATTCGCAATCTTACTGCCTGATTCCCTCATGGACACTCTTCTCTGTTATCTATGTCCCTCCGGTGCAAGATGACAAAGAGAGAAAGAGCTTCTATCCATTTTAAGAGAAGTGCTTCTATTTTTTTTTTAAAAAAAAAAGTTGTGCAAATATTAAGCATGAATGAATGAGTGGCAGACAAGAAACTAAAGCTCTCTCTAGATCTGCGGCAACTCTTGCGCGTCACCTGCCTCCATGAACACTCTGAGCCAGAAATCCATGTCGTCGGCGGCGCCGAACGCGTCGCGGGGCTCCATTGAGACGTCGTAGCTGTCCAGTGGCATCGACAGCGTCTCTGACCAGAAGCTGTCGTCGATCTGGAAATCCTCCGAGCCCGAGGTGAAGCTCTCCTCCTTGGAGAACGCGGAGCTCCCCGCGTTGCCGTGCTCTGCCACCGATGATGCCATCGAAGATTCTGCCACCGACGACGAGACGGACCGCTCGGGCGACACCGGCGCGGTGGTCGGCACGTCGGTCCTCCTCCCCCCGCTCTCGCGCTTCGGCGCCGCAGGCTTGTGCTTCTTGGCGCTCGACGCCCCGTGCTCCTGCGCCATGGGCTCGAGCCGCTTCTTGAGATGCGTGTGCCAAACGTTCTTGATCTCGTTGTCCGTCCTCCCCGGCAGCCTGGCGGCAATCGTGGACCATCTGTGAACAAACAAGCATTTGATTAGTGCACAGTTTTGTCAACAGATGGATTGTTTTACGTTATCTTGGCGTGATTTGATTCCCCAAACGGAATCAGATGCTGTTGTTTAATGCCGAGTGCATGTTTTTGCAGCACTGAAATCAAGGAGGCACTGCTCCTCCACCGGAACGGCCAAACGAGATGGAATCTTTAGATCTCGCGCGTAATCAGTGATGCAATTAGCTCTAGCAAAGTGGCCTGCACCAGTGTTTTTTTTTTCTTTATTTGCCTCGAGGAGGGGCCCATGAGGATAATGTATTGTTTGCCCCCACAAGGGAAAAGAGAACAAATCTCCCTTCGTTGCATTTGAAGCAATGATCATTGCTCCAATTTAGCAAGAAGAAGAAGATGAAGAAGAAGAATGCAATGAAGGGGAAAAGGAGGAGGAGGAGGGGAAGGCAAAAGGCAAAGTGAGTGAGTAGTAGTAGTAGTACCTGTTGCCAAGAAGAAGAAGAAGAAGAAGAAGGAGGAGGAGATGAAGAAGAAGAATGCAATGAAGGGGAAAAGAAGGAGGAGGAGGAGAAGGCAAAAGGCAAAGTGAGTAGTAGTAGTAGTACCTGTTGCCAAGAAGCTCGTGGAGCTGGATGATGGTGTTCTCCTCCTCCTTGGTGAAGTTGCCTCGCTTGATGTCCGGGCGCAGGTAGTTGATCCACCGGAGCCGGCAACTCTTGCCGCACCGCAGCAGCCCTGCAACATCACAAAACACAAGGAACTTGAGCGCCCTGCCCGCCGCGCGCGAGGTACCAGAGGTGTCGTCGAGCGAGTTGCTCACCGGCTTGCTTGGGCAGCGCGCGCCAGTTGCCGTGGCCGAAGCGCTGGATGTGCGCGACGAGGACCTCGTCCTCCTCGGGCGTCCACGGTCCCCTCTTGAGGCCCATCTTCTCGCAGCACGGAGCCCTCCCCATTGATCCTCGCCTCTGGCCTCCTCGCGACGGCACGCGCCCTCCCCTGCTCCTCCCGAGCGCTTGCACCTGTTCTTTGCTCACACTTAATAATCCTGTCGAGTTTGCGGAGTGGAGGTATACGCGTGTCTGCCTTGTAGGTTTCCCTTGTCTCTGGGGAAGGGAGCACTAGTCCTGCCTGCCCGTGCTGCAGAGTAAGGGTGTAGTCGCGAGGGTGCCCGGGTATTTATCCTTGCCTTGGTCTGGACTGTGGAGCGCTGTGGAAACGTGCTCCAATTATCAAAAGGTTCCATTCTGGCAACTTCGCGGAAAGGCCCTCTCTCTCTCTCTCTCTCCTTTATTTGCCTTCCCTTCTCTTTTTCACCTTGTATTTGGTCCGCCCGGGTAGAGTTTTTGCTGCGCTGCGGGGGGGAGGTGTCAGAGGCCCATGGGCCATTGAAACTGGAAAACTCTTCTACGGGTCGATCCTCGGGCGTCCGATGGTTATCGTACAAATCTCAGGGCACGATCATGGAGGATAATCGGCACGTGGGACCGCACAGAAGTTTTATCGACGTAAACCTGCCTGTGCCACTTATCAGGGCCTGCTTGTTTAGACTTCTATTTTTGTACTTGTAGTTTAAAGCCAGTATTTTGGTTTAATCAGTTTAAAAACAGTTTATTAACATGATAGAGACGGTTCATTATACCCTAACTTCAGTGGCATTAGTTTAAAAACAACCCTCAATAAACAAAAAAGACAACTCTTCAGTGGTTTTGGCTTTTAATTATACGTAGGAAAAATTCAGTTAAAAAACCACTCCTTTGTCTTGTAAGCTAGAGAAAAAATCCACACAAACATGGTTTTAATAAAGAAATGGTAACTTGTGAGTGTTTATCAATTAAACACTAACGTGCTATTCAAGTATTGTTGTGTTGGGTTCAGAAATACTCCTTATATTAAAGTTGCGAGAGTTTCGGCTCCTTCATCATGCTCACGTGGTCCTCTCCACAAAAATTCTCTAAAGAATTTTGAATTTATGTTTAGATCTTTTCATTGGTTTTTTGCAAAAAAAAAAAATATTCTAGTTTCGCAAATTTGCAACTCTTTCTTGCAAAGACCCCAAAAGATATACTAATTACAATCATGTCCTTTTGTTAGTTTTTTGGCGACAAGAACCTCCTGGTTTCACAAATTCGTAACCGAGTCCGGATCGAGCCTTTTTGCAAACAGATCCTCCCAGTTTTGAAAAATTATTTCATACTCTTTTTGCAAAAAGGACCTTGAGATGTTACACGTCGTGTCGCTACGCGTACGCAACTGGTCTAATGGATTTCTCGGAGAAAGTTGGCGCTAGGAGCGGTCAATGTGTCAGCAAAATTTTGATGCATATAGATGTACGTGCGTAAAGGTGGATATCATAATTTGAATATTGATGAGTGAAGAAAGCTGTATAAAGAGATGTGCGTGTAAAAGTGAGTACTATGATTTAGATCATAATAAGTGAAAGCTCATAATTCCATCCCTCCCGTAGTTGGATCCTGTGGGAGGTATATGCGAGTCTGGACGTAGATGACAATGGCATATGTGAGTAGTATTAGTATAGGACAGGACACACTTGTTTATCAATCTGGTATCTCACAATCTAAGCATGAACAATAGTCGAACCATCACAATATTGACAAGTGAATAAAACTAAAATTCAAGGTTCTAGCCATCTCTCTCTCTCTCTCTCTCTCTCTCTAAATACATACTCCCTCTGTCCCACAAAGAGTGCATTTCTAGTGTTTAAATTTTGTCCCACAAAGAGTGCATTTCTAGTCCGTAGGGTCCAGCTGTAAGTGTATGCATGCTCATTTAAGTGCTTGTGGAAACCGAAGCACCAACATGCTTGTGTATGGAGTAATGAGGGTCACATTGGTCATTTACCTTGCACACTAATCTATCTTAAAAATCCTAGAAATGCACTCTTTGTGGGACAGAGGGAGTAGTCGTTTGACTCATTTATGATATGTCACCTATGGACTACAGAGTTCCTCCTACTTTGTGTAGGTTCACGCACGTGTGCGCGTTTTACGTTTGGTTTAGCTTTCTTAATGACCTACGCTAGCTAGCTCTGGTGACTTGGAAGCTTTCTGGATGGCCTACGCTAGCTCTGTTGACTTGGTGAGCTTGGATTCAAGTGACACGTAACTTCAATTTATAGAAATTTTATGGTAGTATATAATGTGTAAGTAGAAATTATATTTAACCGTTGATTTATTAAAAATATTTCTACTACTATGTGAAGTATATATAAGTAAAATCTAGTTAATCTGATTTATTGAATTAAAAAAAATGAATGATTCATATTCAATTTAGCTCTCAATTTAAGCTAAACAAGTAGTACGATTCAATGGATGCAAATGAAGTTTTTGTCATTTTTCACTACACTCTCAAATTAAGGTTCTATATGGCCAAAAAGTGGACGAAGAACATTGTGTTCATGGATCAACTTAATTTGTATTTTGCACTGAAATGCTTCGACAGAATTAAGCGAGTTATATCCCTTCCTTTCCTCGAAAGCAGGAAGCAAACACCCGCAAAATTGAGAATTTAGTTGAGAATTGGGAAATTATATGCAATAACATAAACAAGGTTCGTACAGAACAATATAACATCTCAACATCAGCACCTAAGCTGATATCATACGACGGCTACCAGTTTAGTGGCCAGATACGTAACACTAACGAGCAAACCATGCACACAAGTAATTAAAGGACCGAAAATGATGATTAGAAGGGGGTAAGTGATCAACAACAATTTTACCTCCAAAGAAACCAATCAAAATCTCACTAGATCAAATAAGAGCGCAAGAATAATTTTTTTTGAGAAAATCAACTCCAAGACGGTACTACCGTGCTACAATGGCAGCAGTACATGATGAACAGTAATGCCATGCTGCAGTAGCGGTAGTACGGGATAAACAGTAAAAATAAGGCGAACAGAAAAAACAGCACGAGTTCAAATTCAAGAATTAATGTAACTTTTGATTGAGTGATCCAAAACCCATTAAACTTTGCAGGCACCTTTCTATGAATGTCAGGAATCTATTCCAACCATCAATTACAATGATTGATGTTAAAGTTTCGATATTTTTAAAATTTATCGAAGGTTGCACCAAAACCGGGTCAAATGTAAAAACTTCACCCTGAGCTGGCACGTGGTGATTTGATGATTGAGATGATTTTAGATGATCTCCCAAATGTCACAACAAACAAAAAAAAAACAAAGAACCAACCCTTAAAAGCTCAAAAACACATTCTACCACAAATCCTTCTTTCTCAAGTCAAAAGCCGATTTTTTGAGAAATCTCTTAATGATCGTATGAGAGCTTACCTAGATGATTAGGATATAATCTACAGAGAATTCATCCATCAATTATTCATCCTTGGCAACACAAGATTAAGAGAGAGAGAGAAATCAATTAAAGATCCAGAACTTAAGAAGGGAAAGGGTAAAAAACAAGAGCAAAAACTTGAGCACAAAATTGATTTCTATTTCAGATCTAAAGGGATGATTACAAAGCCTCTCCAAAAAGGACAAAGCTCCCAAGGAACATTCATACACCCAAAACCACCATGTGCCCTAATGCCTCTCTAGTTTCTTCTTTTGGCTTCTTTGCCTCCCTCTACACATCAAGCTCTTATATAAAGGGAGCAACCATAGAAACCCTAGATCTGGATACACAAGTGGTTACAACTCACACTTAACATTGGCTGACCCGTTGACCCAACACATAACGGGTTTTACTCATCCACAAACACGCTTCTTGAAAGACCACGTGAAGGTCTATTCATGTTTGTGATGATTATTTGACTTTAATTGAGCTAGGTGTGCTCGGTTTGAGTTTGGATTTGAATTGGATTTTAAAAATGAAGCAATTTGAGGTACTGCCGGTCAATCGGCACTACCGACCCTGAGGGGCAGTAGTTATTTTCCTGAGGGTTCTTCACTGAGTTTGCCGAGCAATCGGCACTACCGACCACTGGGGGCGGTACTGCCGATTGGGTGACACTACCGGCCCCTAGTTGGCGGTACTGCTGATTTCATCTGTGAAGTGACGTTTGAATTTTGATTTTGGATGATTATTGCATATACTTGTTAGACATTGTTATGTGATGGATTTTCTTGTTTTTGATGGTTGTAGGATGTCGGTGCTAGGTTATGGTGAGGCGGAGGATGATCGGGACTAGGCGAGGTGCACCGGAGGTCCAAACAGTCGGGGATCGCCGGAGGATGACCGGAGACAGAGTCGCTGTGAGCTGGGGAGACAAGGGAACAACTGGATGCTAGCTTGAAGCTGCTCAGATCAAGGAGAACCGTTGGATCATGATTTAGATGATAGAATAGCGATCAGGTTAGCTAGCTTTGAGAAGTGTGCAAAACCCGTTATGTTAGTGGGTTTCGGGTTAGCCCATGTATGAATTGTTGAATCAATCTTAGCCCTTGGAGGGGTTGCTTAGAATTGAAACAACTCATCTAAGGGTGAATGATGATTCATAAAGGCTATAAATAAAGGGGGAGAGGAGTGTCTCTCCCCTTGAAGATTTTTTTGCTCCTTTGAGCTTTGCCAACTTTGTTGTGAGGCTTTGTAAACCTTCATCTCATGAAATAAATTTTTTTATTTCCTTACTTCTAAATTTAAATTTTGCATTTACATTATATCTTAAATTCTATATTTTAAATTCAGCATTTACTTCCCGTAATTTAATTCCTTGTAATTTACATTTTTGCAAGTTGAATTTGCCTCCCCTCCTTCTACTTGCTTGTGCTTATTGTGCTGAGAATGTACGATTGATGAATGGATCTATCTCAGATCATATCCCAATTATCTAGGCAAATCTCTTCTTAATCTTTGCAAGAAATTGATCTTTTTGCTCGAAATGAAGAAATTTTGGTATATCTTGTTTCTAGGGTTCTTCTCTTGTGTTCTTGCATACTTTGATGTGTAGGAGGTTACTCGAGATCATCTTGATCATCAAAACCCCACGAGCAAGTCCAAGACTAAGGTTTCGTTTTTTTACTCAAACCGGTGCACTCTTCCTTCAATAAGAGAAAGGTCAGAACTTTAATGTTAGTCCCTTGGATTGCAGGTTGAAATAGGTTCCGACCTCCATAAGAAGGTACCTACCAAGTTCCATGGGTTTTGGACCTCTAGAGGCAATTGACACTACTGATTTTCATGCCGATTGGGCGGCATTATCGATTGCCGACTGTGGTAGTGCCGATTGTTGGGTGAAGCAAACTGTTGTGTAGTTCGCAAGATATGCAATAACCATTACATAATCAAAACCACAATAAAAAATTCGTTGGAAAACCGGTACTAGCGCCAACCAGGAGCCGATAGCACCGCCCTGACTGAACCGAAGTGCATTCACGAAAATAACTACCACCATCCTCATGTTGGTAATACCGTCCCACAGGGTTGGTAGTAGGGCCCACTACTGACGATACCTCAAATTGCTTCAAAAATAAAATGAGTTCAAATCAAACTTGAACCTAAGCACCATTAGCTCAAACACAATCAATTATTCATCATAAATATATGGATAGAGCACCGCATAGTCTCACAGTAATTGACATCCCTACAAAAACATCGAGGCCCCAAAGAAAATGCCGCATGTGTAAAGACACAAACGCTTGATTCAAAGTGAAGTTACCCTCGAATTCACCAGTCACCACGGCTGCTGCTACTATTCAGCGGCTGCGAATCGACGACACGATCGATTAGTGTTAGCATGCTACGATGTCGTTTCAAAGAAGACTAAAACGAGCATTGTTGACGATGAATACAAAAATTAACGAAGGAAGAAAGATAGAGCAAGAAAGGGAGGAAGCACAGCTAGCTAGCAAGAGCGGGACGGGGCAAGTTCACCGCATCTGGCCTAGAGGGTCACCAATCTAATGCTCGTCACGTAAACGGCTCGCCTTTGGAGACTTGCTACTAATCAAGTGGAAGATTTGGACGGGGTCCGGAGAAACCAATTAAGTGCGTGTGCGCTCTCAGACAGTTTCGTCTCAGCCGGCGTGTCGAATCCGAGCACTCACGGCGAACGCTTTGCTCGATCGTCGTACGTCGCCGCAGTACCTTACGTGCCGAGCGAGCGAGACGGCGCAGAACAATTTCGATTCAACCCGGGAGGTCTCGGGCATCTGTAGCCTAGATTAGATTGCCGGTGTTTCCGTGACGCGTCTAGTTAAATTGCTTGCTTTTGCTAGCTAGGCAGTAGGCACGCTAGTTTCTCCGAGACGAACTAACTTTGATGCCATCACCATTAGGTTGCGATACCCATGCAGTCGGGTCGCGTTAGGCTACGCGGTTGCCACTGTAGTGTTGAGAGCCGATAAATCACCGAATTGCTCGTGAAATCAATCAAAATAGTAGTACCGCTAGAAATGTGGCGAAGTGTCTTTGCCGCATGTGCGCTCATCGGTTGACCAAGTCAAGGCCGTACCGGTCCTGAGTTTTTTTAGGCTCAGCACGAAATTATAAACGGAGACGCTCCCCTAACATAAGCATCAAAATATTTTTATACTATTATGTATCAACTGGAAAGACAATATTCAGTGTATTATAGAAATTGTTACCGATAAATAAATAAAAGTACAAAAGTGAGATTATTTACCTCAAACATTTTGTAGAGATCATCTTAGGATTGATACATGGTAGTACATGATTATATACTAGCAGAGATGAAAGATTTTACATAGGATTGAGGAATCGCAAATACGTGTGATACTGCGATCAACATGAATACATGATTATATACCTATTCGGCTGTTTGGCCAATCGGCCGCCGGCACTTGATGGAGATGAGAGTCACGAAATCAAAAGATCAAACGCCAGCACCCCCGATGAGAGTCACGAGATCAAAAGATTAAACGCGGAAACGACAGCGCCCCTGGCAAGATCAAAAGATCAAACGCTAGCGCCTCCGCCGCATGAAGACCTAACGCCAGTGCCCCGATGTCTCGACTTACAAGCATCAAAAGATCAAAGACTTCATTGCTTCGAGAGATGACTAGATGAGGCCCAGCTTCGAGAGATGATAAAAGACTTCGTCGCTTCGTTGCATGTATTGCAGGTTTGGAGGCCCAGGTTATTTGCAGCATTGCATGCATTGCAGCATTGCAGGTTTGTAGGCCCCAGTTATTTGGGGGGCCAGGGCGGCCGCCCACCCTAGGACCAGCCCTGACTTTGGATCGAGCCATTCCGTCGTGTCTTGGTCTAACCCACAAAAGAACGGCCTGAGTGCCCATCTATTCCTACTCGTACATTGAGGCAAGGTGGTTCAATTATGTGTGGCTTGGGCGTGTTCGTCTGTTCGATTGTTATATGCTAGCCGATCGTCTACGACTCTGCGTGGTACATACGTTTTTAAGGCTATGTTTGGATCCCAGGACTAATTGTTAGCTGGCTAAAAATTAGTCCTAGTCTATCCAAACAGGAAGACTAATAGGTGGGCTAATTTTTAGCCAACCCCTCAGCTAACAATTAGTCCATTAGTTGGTGGAGGGGAGCTAATTTGGGCTAATAGTAGGTAACACACTGAAAAAGTCTGAAATACCCTTGCGCTGGCTTTATCCTCACTTCCTCACCCGTGCGTCCACTCCCCAGTCTGTTATGAGGGGCAAACATGACTTTTCTAAGAAATTAGCCCAACCATTAGCCATGTATCCAAACAGCCCTAGACTAATTTTAGATGGACTAATTATTAGCTGACTAACAATTAGCTCTAGCCATTAGTCAGCTAATAATTAGTTTTAGACCATCCAAACATGGCCTAAAAATAAATTGATAAATGTGGGAGGAAAGGAAAATGTTTCTAATCTATAAATATTTCCTTATGTTGCAATATCTAAAGGCATACTTAAATATTAGTAAGTAGATGACGTGACAAAGGGTTGTCGTGTGACATCACTCCGCGTGCCCTCCTATTTCTTGAAAAAAAAAAGAAACAAAAATAAGAAAGCATTTAAATAGTATGTTCAATTGGTAGGGAATGCAGTGTGATAAAAAAAGAAGGAAATCAAATGACTGAGTTAAGCCGACATTATAAAATCTTTAAAAATCTCGTGACCTCCATGTGATCCGAGCTAACTAAAATCCATTGCTTTTCAATTTTCCCTAGCCAACCCATTTTGTTCTTTCTTTTATTTTCTTATTCTTTCTTTCCTCCGTTATTCGTGCTTCTCCATTTCCTACATTCCTTTCTTCATCCTCTTTCCGCATGCACTGCTTTCATTCTCTCTCCTTTTTTTTTTTTTTTGAAAGAACTGATTGGAGCTCTACCATGCATTAAGAAGAGAAGCAAACAGTACAAAGTTTATAGCCAAAAATGTTGTCAACAAAAGAGATGATCTGACAATAAAAAGTACTGCTAGTACACACTTGAAAAATGAGTGTTAAGAAATCTGCCACAATGATAAGATCTCATCCTCTCTACCTTCTCATGGCTGTTCATCTCCTCCTTCCCTTTCTCTTACTCCGTTCTTCCTCCTCCTCTGTACTACCGCATCACCACCTCCAACTAGATGTGGGCATCGTGCCGTACCGGGTCGGCCTGGCACGGGCTCATCGTGCTTCGTGCCTGAACCGTGCCAGGCCGTAACGGCCCATCGTGCCTACCGTGCCGTGCCGGCCCGGCTTGCCTTCGGCGAGCCCAGGCACAACCCATTTGCGCTTCGTGCCATGCTGGCCCAGGCCCGGTCTATTTATACTATTGCAACGAGAGGAAAGGAGATAGAGACGCACATTGCTCAATCTCTTTCAGTTCTCTCTCGCCCGTTGCTCCCTCTCGCAGCTCTCTCTCTCTCTCTCTCTCTCTCTCTCTCTCTCTCTCTCGACCGTCCCTCTCAATCTCTCTCTTGCATGTTGTCTCCCTCTCTTTCGCTCATTGGCCGACGAGAGAACGAGAGATGGTCATCTGTACAAAACCCAACAGTATTTTTTGTCTCGAGAAAAAAAAAATCCACTCATAACCTCGACAATATTAAAAATCTAGTGAAATAAAACCATTGTAGATTAGTGACATAATATAGCCATCAACAACAATGAAGTTGTGACAGTAGATCTGTGCCCGTGCCTCCGCCGTGCTCTGCCGGCACGGTCCCAACCCACACGGTCGTGCCGGGCCGGCCGCCCATCGTGCCCTGATCTCAGGCCCGGCACGGCCCATACTGCCGTGCCGCGTTTTGGACCGGACTGGACCACCGTGCTTTGGGCTGACCCAAAAAAGCTCGGCCCAAGTGCCCACCTCAACGCCTCTCCTCTCTCTCTCTTGCTCTCCCTCTCCTCTTCTCTCTCTCCCCTGTGCACACGTAAAACCAACGTAACATCACTGTTGAGTTTGATCTTTGCCGCCAATTAGCTATCCTTGATCCGTTCGTACCATATTGTGTTCTAGCCCTTGATAATAAGCTCATACCCCAAATTAATTTGATTTCCATTTATGTAGCAAGGCAAATTGGCCGTTTTCGTATTTCTCATCATGTCGACTTCTGTCACTGTTCATTAGCTCCACTGAGCCTCGTTTTGATTGACTCTTGCACAACCACCCACTCGTCGTCGCTTACGCTTTGACACGAGTAGTTTTTCCTCCCATGCCACACATCATCGTCGCCAGCAGGGGCGAAGCCAGCCGCCGGGTTCGCTGGTGTCAGTATTGTTTCTAACTGGTGTCATTAATATTATAAACAGTGTTTAGACAGTATTTTATACTAGTTTTTTAGAAATTTACCGGTGTCAGCTGACACCAATAATAAGCTCTAGCTCCGCCCCTGGTCGCCAGCACATCATAGCTCCACTGTTGCCCGTCGCCATTGACGCATCTCAGCTACTCTTCTAATTCGTCTTCATGGACAGTGAATCTGAATATATAGATTACCGTTGTTTGACTCCACGTGCCACTGTGGTGCCAATCCCATCGTTTAGTCACTGGGTTTCGTTTTTTTTTTTTTGCGTTGAGACGAGAGATTAGGTGAGTTTTTCTTTTATGAAATTGTTAAAAATGTTCCGGACCCAATTTTGGTTGGACTTAGACAAAACCCACTTATTTTCCCATTTTTTATACTTATTTTTCAATTTTGGTAGGGAACACCGGTGACAACGACGAGGGACGATGCCTTGGGGAGGAGAAGAGTCCGCATCAGGCTTTGACGGCCGTCCACTGCCGCTCTTTGCAATCCGACGGCCCAGGTTTGTTCATCTTTCCATCAGATGGATACGGTTATTCCTCCCGTATGTATATAGCGGACAAAGCTAACTGCTTGCTAATTTTTTTCTTTTTTTTGAGTAGAAGATAGACACACACCATCCTCGCACTACACACTTCACTTTTAAGTTTATATAGTACGAAAACCTAACATCAATTAGTTGATTATCATGCCCTAATAACGATTACACTTGGCGCAACTAAGAACAAAGCGTCGAGACAAACTAATAGATATTTATTAGCACGCACGCACAACACGGAACAAGTGCATGCAGCAAAAGAAGAAGAAAAAAACCAGCTACATCGATCGTCGACGTCACCTCCTCCTCTACATATGAGCTCGTCGTCAACCCGCACTTCACGGGATATCGATCATCACTTCGCACTAGCTACGCCGCTGTTTGTTTTTATACACGTACGTTAGTACGTACCGCGTATCAGCGTTCGCCGATCGAATTACTCTGGAGCGGGCGTATGCGTCGGCCGTCGCCATCGATCATGGAGCTAGGGGCGCAAAGATTTCAACGCAGATTAATTAGCCATCAAGTCCTCCTCGTGGCTGGACTTTGTCCTCCCTCGCATTCGCTCATCGGTTGGACTCACGTGCCACTTAATCCACTCGCTAGCTAGGCGCGTGATCAAACGAAAAATAGCTGCGCGAAGCAGCAAAAGCATGTGTTCAGACGGTGGAGAGGCCATCAGGGCAGCAGAAAACCGGTGAAGGACGCGATGCAATTTTGGTGTTTATTTGACCAACCTAAGCCCTCCTCTCACACGTACGGTCAATGAGCAGACTGGACTCACATGCCAGTTAATCCCATCATCACCCCCACCACCACCACCCCTGTTTCTCGAATTATTCAGGGCTTTATTTTCACTCATTTCTTTTATCATCTTTGAGACTAAGCCTTGATCTTACGAAAAGAAAAGAAATGTACCAAGACAAACCCATGTAACTAATGAACAAGTATAGATGAAAGTTTACCATGGTTAATAAAATTTGACCAAAGAAACGCGCACAAACGGAGCGGAAGCGCCCCTGTGTAAATTATAGCTACGTGACGTGACGTACTGACGTGACTCCCCTTTACTGTTGGCTACGGATCGTACAAATCAAAACTAAACAAAGGTAGCTGCTGTTCAAAGCCTTATGGGTGCAGCAGACGGGAGGAACACGGCGCGTGATTGCGCCAAGGAACAGCGACACGATCGTACGTGCGTACGGTGCAGTCCGTCTCCTCTGTCTTCGTCGGTTGGTCCGTGCGTTCGTCGGTTCGCGCGGGCGTACGGCTCATCCGGCGCCCCGGGCCGACGGCCGATGGAGCCGCGCGTTGCGTTACGTCGCCTCCTCGCCATGCGTGCGTCAAGATGCCGCCATCACGCATTCCCCAAATGTGAAAGGTGAGCGGGTGATGGATCTACGTAGCTTTCCGGCATCTTGGATTTGGATTTGGATTTGGGTGGCGTCCATGCATGGACTATACGGGAAAGCTACGAGTAAAGAAACGGGAGCGTATTTTCCCCATGCGGCATGCTCTGCGCTTCTGGACCAGACCGCACAAATGGATGTTGCAATCTGCAGCACCGGCAACTAGAGGTGGGCATTGGGCCGGGCTTTTTTGGGCCAGCCCGAAGCACGATGGTATGGCACGGTGCAAAGCACGGTACGGCACGGTTCCGGGCCGGGCCGGGCCGGCACGCAATTGTAGCACGGGCCGTGCCGGGCCCGGGAACCAGGCACGACGGGCGGCACGGTACGGCGATTTGGGCTTTGAGGGCGTCGCGACGCAATTTAACGCACGAAATCACGGATTAAGCCTTAAAAGTTGGCGGATATTGTTGATTAATGGCATCTTCAAGCATTGCATTTATGTTTGACATTTTGTTGATGTGATTAGTCTCTTATGTAATTAAAATAGGTAGTTTAGTAGTAGTGATTTGTTTTATTTCTTTGTTCGTCACAATAGTAAAAATGGGTCGGGCTTGGCCAAGACGCAAGCGGCAGCACGGCGTAAATGGGCCGGGCTTGGGCTCGCCAAAAGTGAGTCGGGCCAAGACGTAAGACGGTGGGCACGATGGGCCGTCGTGGCACGGCACGGTTTCGGCCCGAAGCACGATGGGCCCAGGCCGGGCCGGCACGGCACGGCACGACGCCCACCTCTACCGGCAACTCTGCTGCCAGTAGAGCTCAGTTCATGTGTCCGCGTAAAGCAAAAACAAAACAAATGTAAAATAAGTAGATAAACCTGCACAATATCTATGCCCTGATCTGTCCGAAGCTTAGCTCTCTTTTTTTTCCCTCTCGTCTAATTTGTGTGTGTGTAAGTTTTGGTATGTTCGAATGAAATTACAAATCTAACTCATTTTTACTATAAAAACAGCGGCATGCACCTACTAGCTCCTATAGTTTGACCAGGGGGCTCGCCATCGCATGGCACTTCTTCAGTTCTTTGCCTATCCCTTCCGAGTTCAGACTCGTGTTGCCTTCCGTACCCCTTTTTTGGACAAGTACTCCACTTCGATAAAAAAAAACGACTTATGGGTGGATATTCAGTGCTTCCTTCCGGACCGTCCATTAGACGATGGACGCCATTTGATGATGGATGGGTGGATATCCAGCTCGTGAGGAAGTGAGATGTCCAACGGAGAGGATCAATCCGGGCAGTTTTTACAGTTCCACATCAACTGCGTGCGGTTCTCCGCGTCACGCCCGAGTTCTTACAATGCAGCCAATTAACACCGCTGTGGCATTTTCTCCCGCATGTGTTAACGTCGTTTACTCATTTGCGATGCACCTAGCAAAATTTGAAAGGCATCAAGTGCTAACTTTGCCCATTTGGTCTCTGAAAAGAAATGGCACTTCTTGTAGTCAGAATATAACGGCAGTGTCCGATCTTTATTGACTTCACAAACCAACCTTACTTTCTGTGATCTCTAATCCTACTCTTGAATGAATGCCTATATGTAAATGCTTTTGCTTTGCCATCCACCTCCTCCTCCTTCTTGAGATAAAAATGCTTTCTTGCTTTGCCATCCACTTGCCAGACAGAATTTCTCGCTGTTCCGTTCCGTGGCACGACCGCTCGGTCGATTACTAGTCAATGGTAACTTGTTAGGCCAGCTGCGTTCGGTCTTAAGGAGGCTTTCTTTCTTCCTTTTCTCTTTTTTTTTTCTTTCTTTTTTCTGATTTACTCTCCTCGGCGTCCTTGCCCACCCATCGCCATCCTCGATCGTTTTAGCAAAATGGGCTTTCATTTTGCACGACGACCGGAAACTACAGCCACATCGAACAAAAGGACACGACGTCGCGTGTAAGGGCTAAGAGCAAGTACGGTACCAAAGTTCACTATAGATTAACGATAGTAAATTAAAAATCAGTTTGTATAATAACTATCTGTAAAAATTATTTTTATATATTGTGCAATAACTATTTCTTCTCTCTTATACATAAATAATCTACCTACTCTCGTGTAAAACTGACTACTAAATAAGAATCATCTCTCTTCTCTCTCCTCTTTTCTCACTCTTCATATAGATTAAAATTGATATGTATAGATTAAAAATCAGATAAGATCTTATTGTCCGTATCTAAGGAATCACCGATCCTTTGGCCCGCAAGCTGATGGAAGATGTCAGTAATAAGCCGCGTGAAATTAATTAATCTCCTGCGAACATGGTCATTTATGCTCGTGGCGTTGTTCCTGTTAGACAACCTCGCTATCGAATAGTCCGGGGTTGCCTAATAGATTGAAACTGGAGAACAGAAAGAGAGGGCGAGAGACACAATATGAGGAGGAACGGGTCTGCTTTATTATTCTATATGCTTGTGTACAATGGGGTGACCCCCTGCCTCCTATATATAGCGGTTCTGCTTAGAGATAAGGAAGAGTCCATATAGGATACGAAACCAGTTTCCTAACACTCCCCCTTGGACTCTTCACTGCGAGATGCATATGCCTCATTAAAACTCCATAAAAACCCAGTGGAAAAAATAATTGGAGAAAGAGTACATAGCACACGCTTGCTGTGTTGCACGGATTACCTCATCAAAAACCTTATGTAAGAAAACTTCAATGAAAAACTTACTTAAGGAAAAGAGTACAATCCACCCAAACTTCAATGTTAATCTTCAAGATTCACGTTGGGTACTCAAACTTCATGTTCGAGATTTATGTAGGAGTGTGTGAAAAATCTCCCCCTGAAATCTGCACTTCTCTAAGCCTCATCATCCCGATTCCTCTAATACATCTTTCAAAGGAAGATGCCGGGAGTGACTTTGTGAATAAATCTGCGAGATTTTCACACGACTTAGTATGCAGTATCTTTATCTCGTTCATCTTATGCATTTCATGAGCATAAAAGAACTTGGGGTTGATATGCTTTGTAAGGTTACTCTTCACATATCCCATTTGTACTTGTGCAACACAAGCTGCATTATCTTCATAGATAATAGTGGGGGTTTGTTCCATGTTCAGGCCACATGACTTCTGGATGTGGTGAACCATTCTTCGAAGCCATGCACATTCTCGAGAGGCTTCATACAATGCAATGATTTCTGAGTGGTTTGTCGACGTCGAGACAAGAGTCTGCTTAGACGACTTCCACGAAATTGCTGTTCCACCGCAAAGGAAAACATATCCAGTTTGTGACTTGCCAGTATGCGGGTCCGATAGGTACCCAGCATCGGCATAGCCAACCAAATTCAATTCGTTATTCCTTCTATAGAACAAGCCGAGATCTTTGCTTCCTTGGAGGTAACGGAAGATGTCCTTCACCCCTTTCCAATGCCTTTTGGTGAGTTCTGCACTGTACCGTGCTAGCAAATTCACGGCGAACGCAATGTCCGGCCTAGTGCTATTCGCAAGGTACATGAGCGCTCCAATTGCACTCAAGTATGGGAATTCCGCTCCCAGGACTTCCTCCCCCTCTTCTCTAGGCCTGTATGGGTCTAGGTCTGCTTGGAGTGACCTTCCGACCATTGGGGTCTTTGCGGGGTATGCCTTTTCGAAACCAAATCTCTCCAACACTTTCTATGTGTAAGAAGATTGGTGTACCAAGATTCCGCCTTGGACATGTTCAAGCTGCAAGCCTAAACAGAACTTGGTTTTACCCAAGTCTTTCATTTCAAATTCAGACTTCAAGTATGTGCATGCTTCTTCAATTTCTTCATCCGTCCCAATGATGTTCAAGTCATCTACATAGACGGAGATTATACAAAATCCATTCGGGGATCGTTGTATAAACACACATGGACAATCTTCGCTGTTCGTGTAGCCTTTCTTGCAAAGAAAGTCACTTAAGCGATTGTACCACATTCTTCCTCGATCGCTTCAACCCATACGGTGATTTCTCCAATTTCACACTTTGTATAGGTTTCTGCTTGCTCTGTCTTGGTTCGGGATAGGGATACCTTAGATACTTTCATGTATATCTCCGAATCCAAGTTTCCATACAAGTATGCTGTGACAACATCCATTAGCTTCATTCTCAACTTCAAGTTGACTGCCATTGAGATCAAGTATCTAAAGGTAATTCCGCCCATGACCGGAGAATAGGTTTATTCATAATCAACCCCAGGACGTTGAGTGAAACCTTGAGCGACAAGCCTTGCCTTGTACCTTACAACTTCATTGTTTTCATTTCTCTTCCGAACAAAAACCCATATTTGACCCACGGGGTTTATATGGGGAGGCGTGCGGCATACAGGCCCAAACACCTCTCTTTTGTTCAGGGAGACTAACTCTGCAGTGATTGCCTTCTTTCAATCTTCCCAGTCGAGCCTTTTCTTGCACTCTGCGAGAGATGCAGGCTCAGGATCATGATTAATGATCGTGGCAATCTTCTTTGCAAAGTATGCATCGACATTGGCTGTTACTCTATTCATCGATTCTCCCGTTATTACAAAGTTTATGGCCATTTCATCATGGAGTGTTTCATGCACTTCTACTTGCTCTTCATTGCTATTTCCCATTCCAGGAGCAAGTTCCTTTAGTTTTTCTCCGTCAATGTGTGCGCACACATTATTTCCGGCGGCTTCTTCCAATGGAAGGTTCAGATCTGGAATTGCCTTTTCCACAGGCTTCTTTACAGTGCCAGGTCTCAACTGGCTCCCCTTCTTGCTTTGGGGCACTTTTGTGATTGGCTGTGGTAAGTCCTCTTGCCCAGTTTTCCCCAGACGTCTCCGGGTACTTTGGGTTTGAGAAGCCAGATTTCCTGTTCTTTTTCTTTGAGGCCTCTGAACAGGATGAGGGATACCTTCTGCTTTCTTTGGTATTTCCACCCTCTCTGGTGCATTTCTTGCTGGTACATGCGACTTAACCACGCTCTTCAGATCACAAAAATGATCAGGCGGTTCATTTGCTAAATTCGCAAATCAATTATCTTACGGACTTCTTGATTTGCTTCATTAGTGCGAGGGTCATGCGCTGGGATCGGTGGAATGCCATACTATTTCCGGCATTTTTCATCCAATGGTTGATTCTCTCCCCTAATGACGGAAGCGGTCCTCGTCAAAGATGCAATCAGCGAAAGCGTCTTTGTATGCAAGTCTCGATCATGGGTTCCAAATACCTGATTATGGATGCGCTCTCATAACCAACGTATATCCCAGACTTGCGGAGAGGGCCCATTGCAGTCCGCTGTGGGGGTGGTATAGGTACATATACCATACAACCAAATTTTCTAAGATGGGAAATCTTCGGGATGACCCCTTGCACTAGTTGCATAGGTGAATGGATGTTGTAGGCCGATGGTCTATAATTGATGAGTGCTGCTGCGTGCAGGACTGCGTGTCCCCAACAAGTGTTGAGCAAGTTACAACTCTGCAAGAGCGGATGCGGCAATGAACTTAATCCTCTTTATTAGTGCTTGACTAGCCTATTTTGCGTATGGGCGTGCGGTGCAGAGTGCTCATGATTATTCCGTTGTTGTGCAATAATCATCAAATGCCTTGGAAGTAAATTCGCCGGCATTGTCCATTCGAATGGACTTCACGCGATGATCAGGAAAAGCATTCTTAATTCTGATGATCTGCGAGATCAGTTTTGCGAATGCATGATTCCTTGTTGATAGCAAACATGTATGCGACCATTTCGAGGAAGCATCAATGAGCACCATAAAGTATCGAAACGGCCCTGACAAGGGCTGAATCGGGCCGCAAATATCCCCCTGAATGCGTTCCAGGAATGCAGGGATTTCATGTTGCACTTTCATAACAGATGGTCTAGTTATTAATTTCCCGGTGGCACATGCATGGCACACAAAATCTTCATGATTCGGGAAATTTTTAACATTGATGCCATGACCTTGTGAGTTATTAACTATATTTCTCATCAATCTAAGACCAGGATGACCTAATCTACAATGCCATAAAGAAAATAACTCAGAGCTTCTAAAGACAGTCTTCAAAGAAGTATACACTGCGTGTGCATTGATTTTCGTGTAGTACAACCCAGATTCATATGAGGGACATTTTTCTAGTACCATCTTTCCATATTCCGCGTGCTTCACAATGCACAAGTGTTCTTTGCCATTTTCTTCATTGGTTTCTACGTGAAACCCATTGGCGCGGATATCCTTGAAACTTAAGAGAGTGCGAGTTGATTCAGGGTACAAGAGGGCTTCTTCAATTACCAAAGTTGTACCCATTGGCAATATAATTGTGGCTATTCCTAAGCCTATTATATGCGTATCGCTTCCTGCGATTGTCGTAATCCTTCCAGCGTTCTTCGTGATCGTCTGGAAGTATTTCGACTCTCTTAAGATGGTATTTGTTGTGCCACTATCAACAATGCATATTTCCTCCATTGGGTGCTACACGATTTCTAGATGAAAAGAAATATAATTCTAATCAGACAGTGACAAAGTAATTCAAACATTGCTTGCAAGTAAAGAATACTGGAATAAAGAATAAATAACAATTCTTATTCATGAGAAAGTAAAAATATGCTCTTCGAGAGCTTACAATTATTCAATATTAACTAATCAACCACAATCTAAAAGAAAGTGCTAACAATACTATTCATGCACTAAACGGAATCTGTAAAGTATGCATTCACTTCTGCTTCTATGTCATCCACAGAAGTGTTTTCTTCATTGGCCAAGAACTTGGTCAGATTATTGATGTCTAGGCCGGCCGCGAGGATGAAGCATGTGGGGTGTCAACTTCCATGACATCATCATTGCCTACTTCGGCAAAATGTGCCTCTGCCAGTGCATTTCCTTTGGCCTTCTTCTTGGCCTGATATGCATTGATCACTTCCTTGGATTCCCGGCATATTTTTGACCAATGCCCCCAAGTGCCGCATTTGAAGCACGTTTGGTTCTGCTGTACATACGGCTTGCCCTGCGGCTTTTCCTTGTCATTCTTCTTCTTTTGGGCTATGGACTTTCCTTTGGCCTGATGTTTCTCTTTTCCACCCTTCTTGACCCACTTCATGTGGGCGGGCTTTTTCACCTTATAGCTGTTGGCATTGATTTCTGGTACAATGCCCCTTCCAGGTGGCTGTGAGACGAAGTTCTTTCGGATAACTTCATCTTGTGATTCCGCAACTTGCATAACATCAATCAGTTCGCTATACTCCTTGTATGTGTCCTGACGATAGCTGCGGGCACTCTGGATAGCATTGGGGTGAAAAGTGGAAATAGTTTTCTCAATCTTCTCCTCTTCAGTGATCTTCTTGCCACATAGGGAGAGATTAGTACAAATTCTGTGCAAGGCAGAATTGTACTCGGCCACTGTTTTGTAGTCCGCAAACCTCAGACGCACCCAATCTTGCTGTGCTTGGGGTAAGATTGTGTATTTGAGCTTCTCGAACCGCTTCTGGAGTGCAGTCCATAGCTCAATTGCACTTTCTTCAGCCATGTATTCATTTTTCAGGGTGGCTGAGAGATGGTGCCTGAGGAAGTGCAATGCTTGATCGCTCGCTTCTAAGAAGAGGTGGTGCGTCCTTCGAGGACCCTAAGCCAATAGCAGCTCGGAGCTTCTTGCCGCCGAGTACGATCTTCACATTGGATGCCCAAGTGAGGTAGTTTTGACCGTGCTGGGCCAATTCTTCAAACTCACGGTTCACAATGCCAGACATCTGCATTTTACAAGATTCCTACATTAGATTACCGCGTGTAATTGAAAAGATGAGAAAGTTGCCTAGAGGGGGGGTGAATAGGCAGTTTAAAATTTAAACTAAATTTGTCGCAGCGGAAAGAGTATCGGAACTTCCGATACCAGTTCGGAATGTCCGATCGACTTTTGACCCGGACAATTAACAACTGAAAGTAATAATCTTGAGAGACAGTATAAGAAGGTTGGATCAAAACAATAAGGAGACAAGCTAAAGCAAATTGAAAAAGAAGACACGGAATTGATCCCGGAGTTCGGATTCTTGAGGGAATCCTACGTCTCCGTTGAGGAGGCTCCAAAGAGCCGGGTCTTTTCCAACCCTTTCCTCCCAAACCTCGGTCACACTTGAGGCTTGGTTCCACTATTAGTTCCTTTCCTTTCGGAGGCGGAGCCGGCTTTTACAAACTTCTCACGGCGTCCCACAATCCTTGGGAGCTCGTGATCGACGCCTAGCCGTCTAGGAGTCCTTCAACCTCCAAGAGTAACAAATGCACGTTGATTGATCTTGGAGGAACACTCTAATGCTCAAGATGAAAGACACTTGCTTTTCACTCTAGCTCCAAATCTCACTTCTAGTCCTCACTCCTTAGATAATCCCTAAGATCAATGAGGAGGGCTCAAAAGTAGACTAGAGAGGGCTCAAGGTGCACTAAAGTTCTGCCAAATAGTGTGTAGCCCTCAAATGAGAGAGGGGTGGGGTATTTATAGTTTCTTGCAAAAACTAGCCGTTATACACCCACTCAGCTGCATATCGGAACTTCCGATATCAACATCGGAATGTCCGATATGTACAAATAATCAGAACTCGAGCGCACTCCAACTGTCAAACAAGATGCATCGGAACTTCCGATGTCAACATCGGAACTTCCGATGTTCCCAGAAAAGCCCTTGACAAAATGCTTCTAAGTCCATATCGGACTGTCCGATATATACATCGGAACTTCCGATACCAATATCGGAATGTCCGATATAATATATCGGAGTGTCCGATAATTCCAGAGAGCTCCCTTTTTTCGGTTTGAACACATCGGAACTTCCGATGTAAAATATCGGAACTTCCGATCTTTACAGAGAGCACCCTAGAAAGCTTTACAACGTATCGGAACTTCCGATCATAAATATCGGAACTTCCGATACATCTTCTACGCATCGGACTGAAGCAAGCATGCACATCGGAATGTCCGGTCACATCGGAACTTCCGATGTAATATCGGAATGTCCGACTTGAACTTAGATAAAAACACATTCCGGTGCATGCGCGATGACTTAGGGTCTCAATAAGATTTAAAGTAACATTCATCTGAGCATAGAGACTACCCTAGATCATCTACGATGCATCCCTCTTAATAGTACGGCATTCCTACGACACAAAGCATAGAAAAAATAAAATTACAAAGCCGTTTTACTCGCTTGAATTCGTTTGAGGGTGTCCTTCGCATGTAGAAGATCTCACATTTAATCTTTTACCTGTTCACAAGCTCATTGAAGATATTAGTCCTTTTAATCGTTTGTCATTAATCAACCAAAACCAATTTAGGGGCTTAGATGCACTTTCAGTAATCTAATAAAGTGTGATTGCATAATTCATAAAATGCGGAAATTAAATTCTCATGAATTTCCAGAATTTTTCTTAGTATTTGACAATTTTCTGTTAATTATACAACAATTTTCCAGCATCACTTGATAACAGAAAATAAATTTCAACATGAATTAAACATGGCATAAGTCTAATTACAACTTATATAATTCTTGTTGGCTGGGAACGAAAACAGGTAATGAATATCTCTGTCAATTTGACTCTTGGCCAGGTCAACCTGCCCCTAGGGCTCACATGAGGGAGGAAGCACTTCCCGTTTCCGGGTGCCAATTAAAGAACCAAGCCTCATGTGTGTTTTCCTAGACACCAATTGTCTCATATCTGTTTATTCATTACCAAAATCAAATCCCAACCACTCATGTTCTCATTTTATGCCATATGAAATATTCTGGAATTTTCCTAGCACTTTTCATAATTTCTGCTAATTTCCAAGCAATTTTCAGAATTACTTTACAGCAGAAAAATTTAATTTCAGCAAATATCAACATGACATAATGCTAAGGAGAATAAAAACAGATCCAAAGCATTAACAAAAATATTCTCATAATTTTCTAGCAAATTATGCAATTTCCTGTTAATATTTGTGCAATTTTCAGGATTACTAATTATTTTCCGGAAATTCTAATCATTTTTCTAAAAGAAACACAGTAAATAAATAGTAAAAAAAAAAACTGGGAACTAACTGCATGTATATACACGTATGCATGCATGTGAAGATGCGTGAATTGATCACCACGCATGAGCTTTGGATTCTTTCTGTTTGCTACAGAACTAACTGCATGCCCAATTCTTTTGCCAACAGAACCTAGCTTTGAGTTGCTATGCATGGATATGCATTCTCTATTTTAATTACTTGCATGTGTACTGAAACAACCCAAAATTCAAAATGAATTTGATTTGGAGTTAATTCGAATTTCAGGTTCAAGTTTTGAATTTGGAATTTGAATTTTTGCTTTTTGATTTGCATTTGGTTTGGTTTTCGGTTTTGGGCCAATTTCCTTTTGGGCCTTCCGGCCCGTTCTCCGTTTTCTGGCCGTTGGCCTCTGGCCCAGCCCGCCTCGGCCGAGCTGGCCGGCCGCTCCGTCCCCGCCGCCTCCGGCGCCGCCGCGCCAGCGATACTGCGTGCCGCGCGTCTCCGCCCCGCCGCGCGCCCGATGTTGGCCGCCGCGTCGCGCGCTGCCGCCGCGCCTCGCGCCCTCGCGCCGCCCGCGAGTTCCGGTCTCCGGCCGGACCGCTCCGTGGCCGCCGCCTCGCTCCGGCCGCAACCAGCGCCAAGGCCGCCGCGCCATACGGCGCGGTTGCCGCCGCCTGTCCGATCTCGCTGACCAGTGCCGACGACGCCGCGCTCAGCTCAGCGCCGCGCTGAGCCCGCGCCGCCGGCCGACCCGGCCGCGCGCCTCGCTCGCGCTATAAAGGGGCCGAGACCCCTCGTCTCCCCCTCGCCCCTCCACTTGCTTCTTGCTCCGCTCCCCCGCCCTCGCCGGTGAGTCCCCTCCCCTCCACCTCCGGTCGCCGCCGCGCCGTGCCCGCGCCGCCGCTACCGAAGCCAGCCGCCGCCCGTGCCCTAACCCTAAGCCGCTCCGCCCGCTTCACGACAGCGTGGCCCACTCCGCCACCTCCTCCTCTCGCCATACGGACCAGCCGAGCCAAAGCCGCTCGCCAGCTGGTCTCGCCCGCGCCCGTGGGCCGCTTGGCCCATGTCCCCGTGAAGCCAGCCCAACACTGTTTGGAACAGTGTTTTCTTTTTCGGAATTTTTAATTCAATTATTAATTCCGAAAATCGTTTTTAATTCCAGAAAATCCCCGAAAATTCCAGAGACCCCAGAAACCCACCAAATACACTATCCGAACCGTTTCGATCCCCTGAGTCCAAAAATGCCCTCCGTTCCTCAATTCGGAGTTCCCAAAATTCCAAATTGCCCAATTCGCCCTTCGTTCTCTCTCTCGGCCCGGTTTCCGCTTCGCTTCCAGTTCTTTTCCGTTTTTCGTTTCTTTATTTGTCGTTCGTTCTTGTCGCGATAGATTCGGACGTTGGACAATTCCGGAAGCAGTCCCTGGAGCCGGAGCTGTTCCCGGAGCAGCCGCAGATCCCAGAGAAGTTCCCGGAGCAGACGTTGGACCCGACGGAAGCCCCGAACGACTACTTCCTCTGCAGTTCAGCCGATCCGATCGCCGAGCAAGGCAAGCCGTACACCCTTGATCACGTTGATCCCAATCATGCCATGCTATATTATTAATTATGTTGTATCGCATTACTTTACTGTATTTGAACTATTGAAAGCAGTATTTCAGAATGACATGATACCTAGGTAATGCCGAATTGATCATGAAACCTCCTTGAAATTATTGAACCAGATTAAATCCTTTGTAACCCTAGATAATTACTATTACCCTGTTAAGTTAGTTATTACTGTTAATCTCGTAGTTAGCTCAAATGCTTTTGAAAATGGAAATAAAATGCCGCCGAATCTCGGATTCGGATGTTTGTGAAAGTGCTACAGTTTGGGGGACAGAATCGGATAAATCCCGGAGTGGATGTAACTCCGATCCCCGGCTGATGATTAATGCCTTGGTTTGTTTGGTGGCCGGTATTATGGGATACCGGATCGGGTTTGCGGATGAAGGCTTGATCTTTGGCAGTATAAGGTTAACAACCCCTTGAGCAAAGTAAACAACTTAAGTATCCGCTCAACCACAGGTCGGACTGGTCGGCAGACTAGTATCCGACATGGCTCGGTAAATTAATCATTCCTGAACCTAAAATCAGATTCTTTTGGTGGCTACCATTCTCAGGAGAGAATGGGGACCGGCCTTCTGGCAGGAAGAGCAGGAGGGGTGGAACGGGAATGGTCCTTCGCGACATTCTTAGTTCTCACAACGGTAGACGCTAATGGGGACCCTGAGTCCAAGGTAGCGGTACTATCGGTTAACAACTAAACCAACAGGAATGGTTAACGAATTGCTGTGATCATCTCGACCGACCGCATGTATTCTAGTTGCCTGTGAGTAACGGTCGTTGATATCTTGTGGGTAAAGCTGAGCACCTCTGCAGAGTTAATCATGATGGTATTCGAATACGCCGTACTTCCGGTTAATGAAGTTAAGTTTGAACTGGGGTGATACCCGTAACCAAGCTCAAGTTACTGTTTGGTGAATTTGGAAGAAGTTGGTTAAGTGTTGTGAACTTGTGAAAACCCCCCCTAGCTATTACTTTATGGTTTGTGTTTCAAATGTAAAATGAATTGGAAAATAAAACTGCATCCAGATACTTAAACCCTAGTTCCTTCCATTGGATAAACCCCTGCATATAGTATTCAGTGGTTCCGTACGACTTGTTGAGTACTCCCGTACTCACCCTTGCAACCCCCGCCCCTTTCAGAGTTTGAAGAAGCTGGAGCGTTTCCGGAGTCCGTAGATGGCGATTTTGTTGGTTTTGAGGTCTTGGTCTTTTTGCTCAGGCCTGCCTGTGCGGTGTTTTGATTGTAAGTTATTCGGGCCCTGCTGCGCCCTCTTTTGTAAAAACCCTGGCCGTTAGGCCCTACATTGAATAAAAAGAGTTGAATTGGCTTTTGCCAGGTAATTGTACTCTTGTTTTCCAACAGTTAGTCTTCCTGGGTAACTGTTGTGAGTTCTCGCACTGCCCCTAAAAAGGCGGTCCGTCACATGTACCGCCATGCATGCTAACGACAAGCTCATGCGTATATCCATGCGTACAGGCATGCATGCATACGCCGCGCATAGCCATGCGTGCGCCGCTCGGTTGGGTCGTCGTCGACGCAGGCGCGCAAGCTGAGCGGTCGCGTCGCGCTGTGGGGCCCGATCAAGGGCTACGGCGGCGCTTCATTGCCGAGCAGGCGACGACGCTTCGCGGCTGAGCGTGGAGCGGCGCTTAAAGCGTGTGTAACAGATTCAATCTACTAGATGCAATCCGAAAAATCTAACAGATTCGATCTAAAATTGCTAATAGATTGTTCAGCAGATTGATCTCGAGAACTGTCGCATCATTAAAAAAAAAATTCATAGTGGATGCGACTACAGCTCAGGTATTCGGTTCAATACCTTTGCTTGATTTTTTATCGCAATTTCGTCGACAGTCGCGTAGGACTTTTTCGGCAATCCGAGTGGGTGCCGGCGTGGTGACGAGTTGATTGCAGATCGGATCGGGCGATCAATCGCCGGTAGTAGTCGTTAGTCGTTGTCGACGATCCTTCACTTCTTGTCTTTTTCTCACCTTTCAATCTTTCTCCGTAAGAGCTTCGTGCTGATAACGTGTTAGACAACCTCGCTATCGAATAGTCCGGGGTTGCCTAATAGATTGAAACTGGAGAACAGAAAGAGAGGGCGAGAGACACAATATGAGGAGGAACGGCCCGCTTTTATTATTCTATATGCTTGTGTACAATGGGGTGACCCCCTGCCTCCTATATATAGCGATTCTGCTTAGAGATAAGGAAGAGTCCATATAGGATACGAAACCAGTTTCCTAACAGTTCCGAAACAGAATTGTCCTCTTCTGAAGAGGAGAAAACGTGTAACACACCATGCGAGCCACGGTGATTTCCCTAGCGTTTCGGTTGATTCTTTTGTTTTGACTGTCCGGCCCAGAGCATTCCAGTACTTTCACTAAGGAATTTTTCTTTCATACACTCACGATTTTTTTCTTCTTCTATATTTCATTGTTTTTTATTTTCTATAGACACTTATGGTACCATTAAAATTTTAGAGCATTATCTCTAAATTTTTATAAAAATCTAACAGTCTCCGATCCTTTTCATCAAGCTTGGGTCTGATTTTTTTTTTTTCCTTATTGCTGATTTACTCTCGTCGCTCTGCACATCTCCATCGTCGATCGTTTTAGTCAAAATGGGCTTTCATTTTGCTCGACGACTGGAAACTGGAAGCTAGCTAGCTACAGCCACATCGAACAAAACTACAAGACGTCACCTGTAAGGAGTCCTATGGAATCACCGATCCTTTGGCCCGCAAGCTGATGGAAGGTGTCAGTAATAAGCCGCGTGAAAATTAATCTCCTGCGAGCATGGTCATTTGTGCTCGCGGCGTTGTTCCGAAACAGAATTGTCCTCTTCTTAAGAGAAGTAAACGTGTAAAATACCATCCGAGCCACGGTAATTTCCCTAGCGTTTCGGTTGATTCTTTTGTTTTGACTGTCCTGCCCAGAGCATTCCAGTACGAAATAAGGAATTTTGCTTGCACACGCTTAGGATTTTTCTGTATTTCATTCAAGCAGACATTAAGAGGTCATTTTGCAAGTAGTGAAAGGCAAGCTTACGTTAGCAGTGAGGTGGGGGCAGCGGGGGTCCGGGGGAGGCTTTAAATAACTATCAGGACTAGGTGAACTAATGCTACGATTACCCACTACCGTGAATAATGAACTATCCTAGCAGTCCAGCTATAGGATAGTTCATTAATAACTAAGACAATAAGCGCGGCGCACGCTGCACGCGCGAACAAAAAACGAACTTGTATTTTTTTCGGAGAAAAAACGGACTGAAATGTATTTTACAAAAATTTTTGCGTTTACCGAGCAATAATACATGTTTCGAAAAATATTAAAGATCGAGTTGGAAAAAAAAGTCTAGAGATAGAGATGTACACATATTTCTGTTGACGAAAACATTTTTTCCGGGGAAAACAGAGAAAGGTTCTGAACGTAAGGAACGGGGACCTTTTTGTTATTTTTTTTGGACTTGAGCGCTATTCCGGAAAATTAGAAAATGACTCGTTCACGATTTGTATTTAACTAGAGTCTCTTTCCGTAAAGTAACCAACGGGGACCTAAAAGTTATACGGTCGCCCTGAGTCGTCGCGTCCGTGGGGTAGGTGACAATGGCTAGTGCCTGGTGCTGGCGCCCCACGATGGGCGCCTCGGTCGGGTCGAACGCTACGAGGTGCCCGACCAATGGGAGGGATTCCCCCGATCGCTTCGATCGGGGTCTGGCTACACTTGATGGCCCACTTGGCCTCCGGCCATTGTTGGGCCCGGACCGGCCCACCTGTTGTCCTGGGCCGCTGGGATACTCATGGTATGTGTACCCGTCATGTTTGCTGTTCACACCAAAATTTATTTATTTATTAAGAGGTGTTTCTATGCTTTTTTAAGTTGCATAAATATTAAAGAATTAATGAAAGGTAGATAAAGATTACTTATCCTTTCGCTTGCTTCAAGATTTATGCAATTTGTATTAGGAGAAAAAACACATAAACACTTTTTTTTCTTGTTTCTGGATTAGCCGGCGGCAAGCGGGCTGAGCCTACTAACCTCTGAAGCCGGCCTAGGAAACCAAACATTGCGGCAAAACTACTGAAGATATTGGCCCAATCAAATCACCGGTGCGCTGGGCCGTTGTGGCGTTGTGGCCTTGTGGGTTCGCCTCATGGATTGCCAGGCTTTGAGTTAAGCTGGTACTTCTTTCAATCACAAATAGTTATTTTGAATAACAAATATTAATGATTGGGGGGAGTATATGGTAGTGGCAGTTCTGCAGGGCGGGGGCGTCGGCGTGCGTGTGACGGGGTTTCCGGAAGGCTAGTGAACGGCGGGCGGCTCAGGCGCCGTGCGACATGGCAACTGGGAGGCGGCATTCGCGTTGTCGTTGACGAGAGCACCGGGCAGCGGCGGCCGGGTGTGAGAAGGCACGGCAGCAACCGGACCAAGCAACGAAGGCCCATGAGCCGGGTACCGGCAAATTCGGCACCCGCACCGCACAACACAAGCACTTTCGTCGTGCTCTCCGACGAAACACACACGGCTCTCGTCGCCCGCGTCGCTACCGAAGGACCGACCGATCGAGCCGCCCTAAGTAGGGATGCAAATGGGCGGCGCAGTTAAATCGACCCACTCTGAGTTTATTTATTCGCACTAAAACTTAAAGGTGGAGTAAAAATTAAGTTTTAGTGCAAGAAAATGAGTAAAGTGAAGCGAAAGAGCACTGGTCGGCCCATTTGCATCCCTAGCCCTAAGAAGTCCAAATTTGAACAGCTCATTGACCGAAGAAATCTCCATCACGAAACCATCGTACTCGAGACCGGAGAACGAACCTGCCGATCGAGTGCCGCACGGTTCTGCTCCGTCGCTAGCTCTCCTCGCGAATCGCGAGTCACGCTGCGTAGTCGAAGGAGCTTGCAGACCTGCACTGTAAATCTTGTTGTTGTTAGCGTATATCTGTTGCTAGAGGTTGACAGGGATACGTGTTTTCTAGAAACAAGGATTAGGAAACAAACTCCGTATTCTCAGGAGTCAGGATTAGCAATAACCAGGACTCTTCCTTTATCCAGGACTCTTTCTATGTTTAGCCTGTGCGTGTATTGCTCCTGGTTGTTGTCCTTTATCCAGGACTCTTTCTATGTTTAGCCTGTGCGTGTATTGCTCCTGGTTGTTGCCTCTCCTGTGTATTTATCTGTACCGATCCTTGCCAATACAATCAAGTGCGTGATTATCTATTCTTTCCACGCTTTCATGGTATTGAGTTACATGCACCAGCCAGTTCACCCAAAAGCTTGAACTGATGAGGAAAGACGGGCAATTCACTTATACTTCAACACTCCCCCTCACGTGTAGGCTCTCTCAGGCCTAAGACGTGGAATAGAAGTGGGCTGCAATTATTATTTTTTAATTGCATCAACCGGGTCTTGAACTCGAGACCTCTTGGCTCTAAAATACCATATTGAGTTACATGCACCAGCCAGTTCACCCAAAAGCTTAAACTGATGAGGAAAGACGGGCAATTCACTTATACTTCAACAGTTGTTTATCAAGGCACTCAGCGCCATTTGTTTGTTCTATTGTTCGTTGCACTGGCATCTTAATGATGGAAGCTACGTACTCTACCGGAAGATAAATATAGCCGCCTTTACAGGTACGGCACGTAGTAACCACGATCTTATAATTCATTGTGAATGGAGGCGAAGGCATTTGGGAGCTTTTGGGTTGCCCTCGTGCTTGTTTTATTGTGATTACGGCGAATTTATATATGTCTAGAAGGGGAAAGTAATTACCAAAATGGATTATGAATGTGTTCATCGTAGCATGCGCTGAAAATAAACTTCTTAACATCTTCCTTGCATTATTTTTTTTCACCGGTAAATTAACCATGTAGCACGACACAAAATGGCAGTGCTACAAATAGTAGAGACGACTGTCTATCGAGAGTTGCTTCATGTTATTTAAAGACAAAACTGAAGGTAGCTTATATGATAAGTGGTATTTACTATTTTAAGATTGTTTCTACGAGATTCTACAATCTTTTACTTATAATATGAAAAAGTGTTTATTATAGATAATAATTCATGTAATGGTGTTTTATGTTGTCTATATGGTCGTCATGAAGAGCTAGCGATCCATACCTTCTCTCCTTTGCTCTTCCATATCAGCAAAAATCTTATGTAACAAAATATATAAATAGCTGACATCACAATATTGTATATGGTCTAATAGATTAAGAACATGATACAAAGATTCCAAAACAATCTTCATATATATCTGCCTTTGTTCCAAAACAACCTAGTGCCAATGTTAAACAAAGAACAGCCAAGAACATGATACAAAGATTCGAAAAAGATCTCCATATATCTATTTATGTTCCAAAACGAGCTAGTGCCAATATTAAACAAAGAACAGTCCACGACGCAACTCGCGAATTGGCCAAAAAAAAAAAAAAACAGAGAGAGAGAGAAGAAGAATATCAGATTCTTATATCACGTGCTCCGGTAGGTAGTGCAAGCGCAGAGACGCAGCAGAGCCCAAGATATCCGCGATAGATGCGTCAGAGACGCACGGCAGATGGCTTATATAACTACACTATCTTATCAAAGCGGATACGGGGTACCCTATCCTCCGTTACCGGCACGACGGGGAAAGCGCGCCGAGCCGAGGAGCAGGCAGCAGGCCGGCGCGCGCGATTGGCCGGAGCCCGGCGAGACGTGGACGCGCCCGGCCGCCATTGGCCGCCCGTACCTTGGCTTGTCCGGAGAACGGCCCCACCGAAACGGCCGAAGCTTTTCCCAAAAGCCGTTACGTCGCCGAATGACTACAAAGCACAGACGAGCCTCGTGAACTCCTCGCCTAACTGTCGCCGAATGACTATTTTTATATGGATAAAAGTAATATTACTCACTATGTTAAAGTTATTGTCGTTGGAAATTGGAATTAGCTTGTGCTATGTTCTTAGTTCGAGCGGAGTGTTTGGTCAGGCTCTGTCTCGATTCACACACACCATAATTTTGCTGTCGAGTTTGATTTACACTATGTTTTTGACTTCACCGCTATTGCTTGCATTAAAATGCACCTCCGTCGCATATCATAAAAGGGAGGAAAGAGAGGTTGTTGGGACAAGTATGACATATTTTTACTCCCTTTTGTCTTAACTAGTTATCGTTTTAGACATCGATACGGTTTTCAACACACACTTTGACAACTAATTACAATTATAATATATTTATAAAACCCAATAAAATTATAATATTATGAAAATACTTTCTGAGATAAATCTACACATATGATTTTTATATATCAAATTTAAATTTTTTAATAAGATATTGACAATCAAAGTAAAAATTTAACTGCATCTATGTCCAAAACGATAACTATTTGAATAGTAGTTAATTTATTTGTTATATGACATTTTTTATTTTTTTTGTTAAAGATTTTATAGGGGTGAGGAGTGATTTAAAGAAAAGTGGGTGAACATTGACAAGGTAAAGAGCGCACCATTCATCATTGTTAGATTACTGGGCATATATCCATTGTAACCTATTTTTATCGTGTAAAACTTCATATAATAATCATATGTACAAGTTCTAAAAAATTATCAAAAATTACCATTAGTAGGGAAGACGAGCTTCTACAACCCTATAAAATTTGAAAACCAAAATCAATCGCATTTGAAATATATAAACATGATAAATTTAGTCTAAATAGTGATTTTTCACTGGTTAGCACTATTCATCTCGCTGTTTGTCAATTTCATATCTTTCAAATACGATTTAGTTTGATGTTCAAATTGTATAGGATTATAGAAACTCACGTCCTCTACGTATGATAATTTTTAAAAATTTATACATATAATTTTTAAAAGTTTATTCGATAAGCGTGGTTTATACCGAACATGTGCTTTAGTTACTAGGATATTTGGAAGGAGTAATTAAAATCCCGCTCAGTGGTGGGCCCACCAGAGTTTTTATAAGGACGATGGGCCCGCTAGATTTGGAGCTGTGTGCGTCGAGTTTGTTCGCTGCTCCCAAGTGGTCACCCTAGGCACGCGCTAGCAGCAAACAAGAAGGGATATGATAAGCTCGATAATGCGTGTGCTTGAACTGGTTAGGCGTCTCCTAGATTCATAGGCTTTGTTCCACGTGTACGAAGTGACAGTGCTACAAGGAGTGAGATCACCAACATAATCGTGCAGGTCAGCAGTCGGTGCACTGCACATAATTTGCGAAGCACAATTAAAATCTAGTTTTTTAACTCTGAAATTAGAGTACTTGCTCTTCATTAAGAGCTAGAAAAATTACTAATCGAGAGTAACAGAAGCAGAAGATACACGCCTAATTTTCTCATGACAAAAGATGCTCAAAGCAATCGATTAATTAGTAGATGCCTACTGCTGCAAACAAAAAAAATGACTTAATGCCAACAGTAAGCAACATAGCTGCTGCTTCAAAAGATTAACAGAACAGCAGCCCAATCGATAGATAATCTAACATTCTGACCAACTAGCAATTCATGAACTGGTATAAGAACGACAACATCTAACACATGCAGATCACGAACGGAAACATAACTACTGAACTACTTTATACTAGTTTAAGTGTCACTGTGCCTTAGGCTAAGGATTTTTTTGGGTGCACCGTGGCCCACCGGGACCACCCTCTAGATACGCCCCTGCTGTTCAACATGGAAGATTTCCCGAAAAGATGAGCTACTCATGATCATTTCATGATGAGGTGTTTGAGAGAGTGGCTCGTGGAGTCGTGCTGCTCACTGAAGCTATTACACAGATAGATTGTACCATGTGAAATACGAGTACAATCGTTCTTCATTTTCAGCAATCCAACTTTGAGATAGGTTATATTGTAGTACTCTATATATATCAAACTTGAGAATGGCTAAGTAACACTATCAAACTTAATGTGGGACCGAACCAAGAGATTCCGAGAGCTTAAGACGTGCTAATAAAACACAAGATTCCCGGCTCGTGAGCCTCCTGACGTACAACTAACTGCAGTCAAACTAGACAAGCTTCACCAAACTGTGCCACTCCACTAATCTGTAACCTAGGGCTGGGAAAATAAACCGGAAACCGAAAACCGAAGCCGTTAAAACCGAAACCGAAGCCGAAAAAACCGACACCGAATTATTCGGTTGTTGATTCGGTTAGTTGTATGAAATAACCAAATTTTTTTCGATTAATTCGGTTTTTACTCTCAGTTAACCGAACTACAGTGAATTCTTACTTCATCTTCAGTATTAATCAGTAGAATAGCTTCTGTGTTATGCTATTGTTTAGGAGCTCCTTGCATGTGTATCGCATTGAACATACCTGAATTCTTACTTCATCTTCAGTATTAACCAGTAGGATAGCTTCCGTGTTATGCTATTAAATATTAATGTTGAAAACTTGGAATTACGTCCAGAAACTCTTGCATTAGATATCTCGGATGACCCTGTCTAGTTGTGTTTACTGGCAAATGAGTAATGTTTAGCTGTTGTATTACCTTTCTATGCAATTTGGTAGTTCGTCATGGCGCATCCTGTTGTCAGGTACCCCCAATGTAGGTAATTTTTTTGCTTTCCTATTTATTTTTTCTTTTTGTAAACGGAACAATGATTTTGAACTTTGATCTATTCAATTTCTGTCACTAAGCCAAGTTCGGTTAATTCGGTTAAAACCGAAACCGAACTATTGATTAACCGAAGTATCGGTTACCGAAATTTTCATACACAATTCGGTTTCAGTTTTGGGATAACCGAATTTCTAAATAAACCGAAAACCAAAACCAAATTTTTCGGTTAAACAGAACGCCCACCCCTACCGTAACCGTATAGAAGCGGAACAAGCGTACTAAACATTGTTAGACAACCTCGCTATCGAATAGTCCGGGGTTGCCTAATAGATCTAAACTGGAGAATAGAGAGAGAGGGAGAGAGACACAATATGAGGAGGAACTGCTCTGCTTTATTATTCTCATTGCTTGTGTGTACAAAGGGGTAGCCCCTGCCTCCTATATATAGCGGTTCTACTAGAGATAAGGAAGAGTCCATATAGGATACGTCAATCGGTTTCCTAACACTCCCCCTTGGACTCTTCACTGCGAGATGCATATGCCTCATTAAAACTCCATAAAAACCCAGTGGGAAAAATAATTGGAGAAAGAGTACATAGCACACGCTGTCTTTGTGTTGCACGGATTGCCTCATCAAAAACCTTAGGTAAGAAAACTTCAATGAAAAACTTACTTAAGGAAAAGAGTACAATCCACCCAAACTTCAATGTTAATCTCCAAGATTCACGTTGGGTACTCAAACTTCATGTTCGAGATTTATGTAGGAGTATGTGAAAATTCTCCCCCTGAAATCTGCACTTCTCTAAGCCTCATCATCCCGATTCCTCTAATACATCTTTCAAAGGAAGATGCCGGGACTGACTTAGTGAATAAATCTGCGAGATTGACTTAGTATGCAGTATCTTTATCTCGTTCATCTTATGCATTTCATGGGCATAAAAGAACTTGGGGTTGATATGCTTTGTAAGGTTACTCTTTACATATCCCATTTGCACTTGTGCAACACAAGTTGCATTATCTTCATAGATAATAGTGGGGGTTTGTTCCATGTTCAGGCCACATGACTTCTGGATGTGGTGAACCATTCTTCGAAGCCATGCACATTCCCGAGAGGCTTCATACAATGCAATGATTTATGAGTGGTTAGTCGACGTCGAGACAAGAGTCTGCTTAGACGAACTTCTAAGAAATTGCTGTTCCACCGCAAAGGAAAACATACCCAGTTTGTGACTTGCCAGTATGCGGGTCCAATAGGTACCTAGCATCGGCATAGCCAACTAAATTCATTTCATTGTTTCTTCTGTAAAACAAGCCGAGGTCTTTGCTTCCTTGAAGGTAACGGAAGATGTCCTTCACCCCTTTCCAATGCCTTTTGGTGGGTTCTGCACTGTACCGCGCTAGCAAATTCATGGCGAACGCAATGTCCGGCCTAGTGCTATTCGCAAGGTACATGAGCGCTCCAATTGCACTCAAGTATGGGAATTCCGCTCCCAGGACTGTCGGTGTTTCGGGCACCGGCTAGTGAATTTGTATAGGTCGACGGGGGTGCACGCTCCCTCTCCTCGAACGGCTTGACTCGGGTGAGCACAAGATGTATACTGGTTCGGGCAGAACGTCCCTACTCCAGTTCGTGTGAGTTGGATTGTATTGATCTTCTTTTCTCGTCTTGCTGGTTCGTCTCTTTACATGCTCGCCCCTCCCCCCTTTATATAGGCGAGGAGGAAGGTTACACTGTTGGTTAGAAAAGAGAGGAAAAGATCAGGTTTCCTGGCCGTCCGAAAGTGGCGGGTTGATGGGATCGCCGCCGACTCGTGCCTCGCCGTCGCCGTAGTTGCCGCTGGCTGCTCGCAAAGAAATGCGAGGGTCGAACTTGTGCCGCCACGTCATCGTTATTATGGTCGGCATTTAATGCGCCGACACGCAATAAATGCCGCCGCTTCTACGGGATATCGGAGACCTGGTCGTGATTTCGGATCTTGCCCGTGATCGTGACTTCGGGCCTCGATCGCCTGGTCGGCCCGCGCGCCCTTTTGGGCGGCTGGGTACCCATGGTACGGGTACTCGTCAGTAGCCCCCGAGCTCCCGGGCAGGTCGGAGAGATGCCTGGGGGTTTTGCTTCCGTGCCGTCGTACGCCTGGCTTGACCAGAGTCTTCGACCGGGTGCGCGCGAGCGCACCCGGTGGGTGTAGCCCCCGAGCTGGTTGGAGAGCAGGTCGGGGGGTTACGCCTTTGTCCGGCTTGCCGCCGCTCACGGGACACTGACCGGGTTTGGTCGGGAGAGTCTTCGACCGGGTGGCTGAAGCGCACCGGTGGTGTAGCCCCGAGCCCCCGAGCTGGTTGGAGAGCAGGTCGGGGTTACGCTTGTCCGAGCCGCTTCTTTGTGTCGGAGAGGTCCAATCGCGATATATTTACGCACCGGCGCCACGCAGCCGCGCATCAGCGCCGGCGATGGTCGCCTCGGCGACACGTGGCGCTGGGACGTGGCGCCGGCGCGAATGGCTGGCCGGTCGCTCGGCGGCACGTATGCCTGGCCGTATCACGGGCGCGCTGATGGTCGGTCGCCGGCTGGCACGTGGCGCCGGCCGCACGCCGGGCGCTGATGGTCGCCGGCGGGCACGTGGCGCCCATGCTTCAGCATGCTTGCGCTTGACCCGGGCGGGCTAGTTGTGGCTCGTTCATGCCGAGTCGGGCGAAGTTTGTTGTCGGTGGAGGGGTTTACTGCCTGGCCCTGTTTACGCCCGTCCGCAGGTATGGGACTGGAGGGTGAGAGACGCGCGCTTGCCTTCGCTGGCTCGAGCGCCGCCTCGTGGAGCTTCAAGCGAGTGATCCGGTGGATCTCGGGGCCCTCGCGAGGGGGTCCCTAGCGACGATCCTGGCGCAGTGTCCGACCCCACTTGGGGCGATCCATGAAGAACCTTCCTTACTCGATCCCAGATCGGACCTTGGATCGCTCGCCGATCCAGGGTGTACTGATCGCCATTGCCGACGGACTCGCTGAGAGCGCGAGGTATGGTCCTGACGTGAGTTAAGGCGATTGGGTCGTCCGCCGACCCAATCGGGGCCCGGCGGGGCTCGCCTCGGCCTCACCTCTTGCTCGTTTTCGCCATGGTGGAGCCGGATTCGTTTCGCGGTGGTTTCGCACCCCTCGGCGGGCCGGGCCTTAGGCGCGGTCCGTCGAACTCTTGGACGGCCCTGGGGCTTTGGTGTTGTCGATCGTGTCCCCGGTCTGGCCTGGAAGTGGAGACTAAGAGGGCGCTGGGAGCGCCTTTCGAGGTGGCGCCTGTTCTTCCTGCGGTTTTCTGACAGCATTTAACGTTTTGCGGGGGTTTGGTAACTGGCGTACTTACCGCGACGTGGATAGGTGGTCAGGACGTGCCGCTTTTCATGGTTGGCTTGACCCGCGTCCACTCGACTCCCATCGGCCCGCTTCTCATACAAAAGGAAGGGTGGGAGGAGTTGCGGTTCCCCCTGCCTTTGCCTGCAACGGGAGATAGATAGAGAGAGAGGGAGAAAGAAGAGAAGAGAAGAGAAGAGGTGTTTTACTAGCTTCCCACTGCCGCCGTCGCCTCAGCGTTTCGAAGATGTGGCAGGAGTGCTCCACTCGCTCTTCTCGTGTGGCCGGCCTGGAGAAGAAAGGCTTTCTTGCGCCGCGGGATGTCTCCGGGTGGCGGGTTCCGGCGGTGGGGTCGGTTCCCGAGCCTCACGCCGATGAGATTGTGGCGCACGCCTGGTTTCTTGAGCGCGGGCTCGGGTTTCCTCTTCACGCGTTCGTCCGGGGGCTCCTTTTCTACTACGGGGTGGAAGTGCACCAACTCAACCCGAACGGTGTGCTTCACATCGCGGTGTTCATGACGTTGTGCGAGGCGTTTCTTGGCATCGAGCCGCACTGGGCGTTGTGGAAGTACTTCTTCTCCTGCCGGCTGGTGAAGGACAGGGGGACGAGTTGGGGGGCACCTTTCGGAGGCGCCGCGTTGTACCTGCGCTCCAACCGGGCGTTGGAGTATATTGACCTGGAGCTCCCTAAGTCCAATCGGGGCTGGCATTCCGAGTGGCTCTATGTCCGGAACGTGGGAAACGGCGCTCCGCGTTTCTCCGGCCTGCTTCCTGAGAGCAGGGAATGCTGGGCTTGGGGGCCTGATCGGAGGGAGCGGCGGAAGGTGGAGCTGATCGTCGGCCAGATCCGGGTTCTGAAGGCGCGCGGCTTGAACGGCGAAGCCGTTGTGCGCGCGTTCATGGAAAGGCGCGTACAGCCCCTTGCGGAGAGGGCGCGCCCCATGTTTGAGTACACGGGGGCGTCCGACCCTACGAGGATGCTGGGTCCCGAGCTTCCTTCGACAGAGGTCGATGCCCGGGTCCTCTCTGTCCTGGGTGGCGGTGCGTTGGTGGCGGTGTCTCGAGCTCCTGCTCCTTTAATGGCGGGTCGTGGCTCCGACTTGGTATGCAAATGGGCTCCTCTGCCTGTTTCTCCTTTCTCCGGCCGGTGTGACCGGCTCTCTGGTTTCTTTGCAGGGGCTGGGACGGATGATTTCCCGGCCGGACTTGTCGGGGGAAAAAGAGGCGAGGGCCCGGGCTCGGGAGGCTGAGGAGGCGCGAGGTGCTGCCCGCAAGGAAGAGAGAGAGGGCTGCGAAACAGAAAAAAGAGCAGCGGGACACGAGGCGGTCCCGCGGTGAGGACGTCTCCGATACGACCGATGCGGAATCGGGCGACCCGGGGTCGTCCCCAAGCTCTGGGGGCGGAGATGGCGACGATGGGCCCCTTGTGTCTGACGCGGACGCCGGAGGTGGAGAGGTCGGGGATGACGGTGTCGCAACCGCTATCGAGCCCGCCGTGGGGGTGGCACCGGACGTTCGGGGGAAACGGAGGGCCGACGCATCCCACCGGTGGCGACGCTGGCGGGCGAAAGTACTGCTGGCAGGCGCCGACGCGCGTGAGTGCCTCCCCGCCTGCCGGTCGACCTGCGGGTTTTAAGATCTTTTTGCCTCTCGACTTGTCGCCGTGTGCGTGGTCTATCTGAGGCGGTCGCGGTGGTCGGTGCCAGATACTGGCCGCTCGCGCAGAGGTCGGACCGCCGCCGCCGTTTACGGCGGCGCCTCGTCGGCCGAGGCAGACTTAGCCGGAGGTCGTGGTGGTCTCATCGGGTCCTGGGTACCGAGCTTCTTGGCGGGCGGAGGCGGCGGTAGCCGCTGTGATGTCCGGGTTGGCGACCGAAAGCAACCGTCGGGCCGCCGATCGTTCCGGCGATCGAGACGGAAGTGGGGCCGCTGGTCACGCCGAGGTCCGAGGAGGACCTCGCGCTTCCGGGCCGAGCCGGTCCGCTTCGGAGGGTGAAGCGGGCGGGGAAGAGCTCCCATCGCCCCGGGGACTCCCCGTTAAGCGCAGCGTCGAGGGTTCGTTCTTGGCGTCGCCGGGCCCTCCTTCCGGTTGAAGGCTGCGGAGGAGACGACGATGGAGACGGCCGCCGGGCGGTGCAGGAGGAGGTGGTATCGAGCCCTCGCGGTAGCCGGGCGGTGCAGAGGAGGTGGTCGCCGATCCTCGCGGTAGCCGGGCGCTGCTCGCGTTCCTTATCTCGCTTAGTCTGCCAGGCTGCCGCCGGTGGTCCCGACGACGCAGGCGAGGGGGACGAGTGGACCGCGGTCGGAGAGATCTGCCAAGAAAGTTACTACAGGCCGGGTCCGCGAGGCGTCGGCTCGCCTTCGATCCTCTTAACGCAAGGCCGGGGTTGTTTCGGGAGGCGCCGGAGAGTTGAGGTAATTCGCTTGTTCCGTTGCGTGTCTTCCCTTTTGGTCGGTCGGGTTGAGGGTCGATGGGTGTCTTTTGTCCTTAGACTCAAGACCGGTCGGCGTTCAAGTCTGGGTACATCCGGTTCGTAATCAGCGAGGGTCGTCACGAGTTGGAGTGCGACCGACTGCGCTCCGAACTATCGGAGGCTCGGGGTGCCTTGGACCGCGAGCGATTTGAAGCGGCGAGGGCCCGCCAAGAGAGTGTGGACGCAAAAGACGCTTTGCTCGGGTGAAGCGCCAAAGCGAGCGGACGAGAAGGTGTCTGATCTTGAGTCCTCTTGGCGGGGCAAACCGAGCGAAGGGGATCTTGAGTCGAACGCCGCTCGTCTCAAAGAGGAGCTTGAAGCGGCTGGGAAGCTTGCCCAAGACGCGGCTATCGAGCGCGACGCTGCTTTGGCGCAAGTCGAGCGCGATCGGGCGATTCGGGTACAGGCCGAGGAGGATCTTCGTAGTTTGGCTGACTCTGTGTCGGGTAAGTGCCTTAGCTTTGACGCCCTTAATTTTTCGTTGCTTTGCCGTGGCCTCCCGATTCCACCGGGTCTTGTTGCAGAGTTGCGAAGAACCTCGAGGCGCCACGAGGCGCCGGAAGGTGGCGGAGGAGGCGCGTGATTTGAGGCGCTCGTGGCGCCGCGACGGCCGCTATGCGCCACGCGACGTGGGCTCCTATCCGCGCGCCACCGCCGGAGGAGGATCAGCCGAGCCGACGTCTTTGCGGCGGTGGGCCGAGAGATCCGTGGATCGGGTCTTTGGCGGTGGACTCTCAACCAGGCTCGAAGCTCGCTGGGAGTGCTCGCCCGCGTGCCGACCACGTGGAGGCTTCGGTGGCGCACGGCCGTTCTCGGGGCTGCCTCGGCACTGGTTTGTACGCTCTCCTACTACGACGGCATCGACCTTGATACTGTCAGTAGTGGGGTTGCTGCGAACCGGTCCGAGGAGGAAATCGACGCCTTGGAGCTTTGGATCGAACCGCACGCCAGGGCGATTGCCGACCAGGTTTCCCCGACCGACGTCCTTCATAGATGAATGAAAAAGGGAAATTAAACGGTTTTTTCTTTGCTCTTTCTAGATTTGTAAGGAACTGGTATGTGTTTTGCCCCGTGCTTGTTTTTCGCACCCTTTGTTTGTGATGGTCACTATTACCGTCCATAGCCTTGGGGACCACAGGGGTCGGGCGTAGGTTGGTGTGTGCATTACAAAGTAAGGGAGCGGGGAAAACACGAGAGCGTTCAGGAACGCGCCGATCGGTAAGTGCGACCGTGGGAGGGGTGCTCCCGACCAATCGTGGGTCGCTCCGCTTGGGCGCTTCCTTCTTCCGTTAAGTACTATTTCACAACCGTAGCCGCCGGGGCGTGGGCCGTAGTACTTTTGGTCGAAAGTTTGGCGATTTCAGGACTTGAATTGGTCGTGGTCACCAACCCACGGACTCTTATAGCCCCGAGTGGTGCGAGGCGGTTTGGTCGTTACCGCGCGCCACTTTGAAGGAGTAACAACGAGTGCAGGGAAAGAAGATATTCACTTATCTTTCTTTGCAGCTGGCGAGGTTCTCGAGGCGTTTTTTGTTCAACGCGGAGAATCGGCGGCGCTTCGGTTTTCGCACCGTCAGTTTTGACGCTTCGGCTTCCACGCCATCAGCTTGGAAAGGCGCGGTCGTAGTTAATGCTGGCGGGTGCCCCCTCAGCGCGTCGCTTCGTCTGGCTGCGGATCGCCTATAAATAGGCGAGCGGTGGGCGCTGGGACTTCATCCAGCGACGTTGAGGCCTGCTACTAACTCGTTTTCATGGCTGCCTCGCCCTCTCAACCTCGCTCCAAGGTCGAGAGCCCACCCATCGACGAGATCGACTGGGACGCCTTTGAACAAGAGGCGGAGGACGAGGAGTTGGAGCGACGAGCCGGTCGCTGCGATGGGCGGCCCCGTCGGACGACGGGGTTGATTGGGAGCTGCTGGAGCGGGAGGCGGAGGAGGAGGACCGGGAACGGGAGCGGCAGGCTGCGGTCGTCGAGCTGAGGGAAGCGCCGCCGCGAGCGCCCGAGCGATTGGGGGAACAGGACGCCGTTCCCCCCCGTGCCCCTTCTCCCTCAGGGAGCCTGGAGTCCACCGCGACATCCAGGCCCGTGCTAATGAATGCGCTGCCGGTCGCCCCAATCACGCTGCCGTACACCTCTCCGTCGGTGGACCCCTCTGCGGCGAGCCCCGAGTTCCCCCGGGAACCATAGAGGTCACACAGGGGGGGCAGGGGGCTTCCGGCTCTTGGCGTCGCACTCGGGCAGATCGGGGCTCTCCTGTCGCGGATTTCGGCGACCCGACCAGTTTCTGCTGCGTTTTGCGGCAAAAATTGTGCGGGAAGCCGAAGCCGCGCTTGGAGAGGGACGATAAGTTCGGAGATCGCCGAGGCGAGGAGGACCCTTTTCGATATTCCAGGCGTTGGACAAGATGTTGCCATCGGGATCCTTGAGCCGGTAAGTGCCGGGTCGAAGGACTTCTACTACAGTAAAGGGGCCTTCCCAAGGAGAGGAGAGCTTGTGCTTGTCTTTGTTGGACTGAACCTGGCGCAGTAACTGTGTCGCCACGTTGAACGCCGACCTCTAACCTTGCGGTCGTGGTAGCGCCGCAGCTCGCCGGTACTTGGCTGAGCGGATGATGGCGACATCCTGCGCTTCGTCGAGCCGGTCGACAGCGTCTTGTTGAGACTCGAGCCCCCGGGTTTCGTCGAAGGCTCGAACCCTTGGGGCGCCGTAGTTTAAGTCGATTGGCAAGACGGCCTCGGCCCCGAACGCCAAGAAAAATGGCGTGAATCCGGTCGACCGGGTTGGGGTGGTCCGCAGGCTCCAAAGTACGGGAGGCACCTCAGCCGCCCAACGTCCCGCGTATCTCTTCAGTCGGTCGAAGATCCATGGTTTTAGCCCCTGGAGGATCATGCCGCTTGGCGCTGCTCGACTTGGCCGTTGTTCGTGGGTGGGCAACGGCCGCCCAATCCACGCGAATCTTTGAAGCTGTCGCAGAGCTCGAGAAACTCCTTTCCCGTGAACTGTGTTCCGTTGTCGGTGATGATGGAGTTCGGGACTCCGAACCGGTAGACGATGTTGCGGATGAAGTCCGCCGCCCGCGCCGAAGTGATGGTCGTGATCGGCTTAGCCTCTATCCACTTGGTAAACTTGTCCATCGCAACCAGTAGGTGGGTGAAGCCCCCGGGCGCTTTTTTGAAAGGCCCGACCAGGTCGAGTCCCCAAACAGCGAAGGGCCAGGTAATAGGGATCGTCTGGAGGGCTTGCGCTGGGAGATGAGTTTGCCGGGCGAAGAATTGGCACCCTTCGCATGTCCGGACGATTTGTTCAGAGTCAGCTACAGCAGTTGGCCAGTAGAAGCCTTGTCGGAAGGCTTTCCCGACCAAGCTCCGCGACCCGGCGTGGTGTCCGCAAATTCCCCCGTGGATGTCGTGGAGCAGCTCTCTTCCTTGGCTGGCCGGAATACACCTCTGGAGGATCCCAGAGGGGCTCCTTCTGTAGAGGTCGTTACCGACCAGTACAAAGGATTTTGCCCGTCGAGCGAGGCGGCGGGCCTCGGTTGGGTCGTTAGGAAGGGAACCGTCGGTCAGCCGATCGATGAAGGGTTTCCTCTAATCGGTGCTGGTTATCAGGACGTCGCAGCTTGGCTCGGTCATCTCAGCCTTCGGTCGCTGGTCGTCCGGCGGAGGTGCTTTCGGCGAGTCGCCCATCCGGTCGTCTGAACGATCGGGTCGGATGGATGCTTGGTGTAGGTCGAGGACGAAAACCCCAGGCGGGACCGGCCCTCTGCCAGAGGCAAGATTGGCTAGACGGTTGGCCTCGTCGTTGTTCTGTCTGTAGCTATGGTGAAGCTCAAATCCTTTGAACTTCTGCTCCAGTTTGCGTACCTCTTGACAATAGGCCGCCATCCGACTATCGCGAGGTTCCGCGGCCTTCATGACTTGGTCGACGACCAGTTTTGAGTCGCCATGCACGTATAGCCGCTGCGCTCTGAGGTCGGCGGCGATGCGGAGACCGGTAACGAGGGCCTCGTACTCGGCGACGTTGTTGGTTGCGTCAGCGCCGGATGGCATACCGAGCCTGCTGAGTGGGGAAACAATGACGACCCCGGCCCCGGCTCCGTTTTTGGTGAAGGATCCGTCAAAGTACATCGTCCAGTACTCAGGGTCTTCGAGCGGAGGTGGGGCCTGAGCTTCAGTCCATTCGGCGACGAAGTCGGCTAGAACTTGAGATTTTACGGCGGTCCGAGGGATGTATGCTATGTCGTGCCCGTTGAGCTTGAGTGCCCATTTGGCAATCCTCCCAGAGGCGTCGCGGTTATGGATGACCTCGCCGAGTGGTAGAGAAGTTACCACGGAGACGCTTAGGTTGAAGTAGTGTACCACCTTTCTTTTCGTGATTAGAACCGCGTAGATCATCTTACGCATCTGTGGGTACCGTGTCTTGGACTCGGAGAGTACTGCTGATTTAAGTAGACCGGCCGTTGGACCTTGAGAACCCGTCCTTCCTCCGCTCGCTCTACGACGAGTGCCGCGCTAACGACCTGGGTCGTGGCGGAAATGTAGAGCAGCAGAGGCTCTTCTGGCGCCGGGGCGACCAGCACTGGAGGAGAGGTCAGAAGAACCTTTAGCGCATCGAAGGCGTCCTGAGCTTCCTTCGTCCAGCTGAACTGGTCGGATTTCTTCAGGAGTTTGTAAAGAGGCAAACTGCGCTCGCCGAGGCGGGACGTGAAGCGACTCAAGGCCGCGAGGCATCTGTCAGCCTCTGGGCCCCTTTGAGGTTGCTGATCGGCCCCATCCTTAAGATTGTGGAGATCTTGTCTTGGCTGGCTTCGATGCCGCGCTCGGAGACGATGAAGCCGAGTAGCTTCCCTTTGGGTACCCCGAAGACGCATTTTTTGGGGTTGAGCTTAATGCGGAACCGCCAAAGGTTCGCAAAAGTCTCTTCCAGATCGGTGATAATGTCGTGGGCCTTCCTGGTCTTGACAACGATATCGTCGACGTACGCCTCGACGTTACGGCCGATTTGGTCGGAAAAGCACGTTTGCATACATCGTTGGTATGTAGCTCCCGCGTTTTTCAGTCCAAACGGCATCGTTACATAACAGAACGAGCCGTACGGGGTGATGAACGAGGTCGCAGGTTGGTCGTCTTCCTTCATCGCGATCTGGTGATAGCCTGAGTAGGCGTCCAGGAAGGATAGACACTCGCACCCCGCGGTGGAGTCTACCACCTGATCAATGCGGGGCAAGGGGAATGGATCCTTTGGACATGCCTTATTGAGGCTTGTGTAGTCAACACACATTCTCCATTGCCCAGTCTTCTTTTTCACAAGTACAGGGTTGGCTAACCACTCGGGGTGGCGAACTTCTTTGATGAACCCTGCGGCCAAGAGCTTGGCGATCTCTTCTCCTATGGCCGTGCGCTTTTCTTCGTCGAAGCGACGCAGACGTTGGGCGACTGGTCTAGACCCAGACCGGACGTTCAGAGAGTGCTCGGCGACTTCCCTCGGGATTCCTGGTGACGGGTACCCAGGCCATGGGTACCCCCAGCGGCCCAAAAAAGCGCATGGGCCGAACCAGGCTTGCCGGCCCAAGGCCACTACCGTAGGAAAGCCGTAGCCATGACCAAGTCAGCGAAATCCCTGAAGAAGCGACAGCCTTTATTGCGTATCGATCGCATTAAATGCTGGCCGTAACGATGACGCAGCGGCGCAAGTCCCCAACTCTCGCATTTACTACGAGCGACGCAGCAACTACGCCGACCAGCGGCAGGGCAAGGGGAGCCGGCGCCGCTCCCATCACCGCCACTTGCGGGCGACTAAGAGCACAGTCTTTTTCTCTTTTTCAAGCAACAGTGTAACCTCCCTCCTCGCCTATATAAAGGGGGGAGGGAGCGAGCATGTAAGACGAGGGACAACAAAGGAATCAATACGATCAAACCCACACGAACTGGAGTAGGGACGTTCACCCAACCAAGATACATCTTGTGCTCACCCGAGTAAGCCGCCGAGGAGAGGGAGCGTGCACCCTCTTACCTATACAAATTCATTGGCCGGTGCTCAAACAAGCGGTTAGCGGCGCCAGGTAGGGGCCTTTGTGCACGACGTTGCCGCCATTTTCCCGCTCAGCTTCCTCGACGGTTCCCTTTCTTTCTCCGACATCGCCATGCCGAGAAGGCCGATCCGCTTCGGCTCCTCGACTCGTCACCACCACGGCGGGATGATAGTGATCGCCCCCGCCATACTCCGGCGCCAAGTGTCCACCGAGGACCCCGACGCCCTCACCGGCGCCCTCGAGACCTCCGGCTCGAGGTCCTCAGACGGACCCTCGACGCCGAAGCACGCCGAAGCCCGACACCCCAAGCGATGCGCGGAGGCATCGAGCGATGGCGGTCGCACCCGCCGCGACCTCGCGCCGTGGCAATGGTCGGCCACGCACCGACGACCACCACTCGGACAACTCCTCCGACCACGGCTCTAAGCGGAGGAAGAGACAAGAATGCACCACGCCATCGCGACCCCGACACCGCGGCAGCGCCGCTACCTCGGCCACGCCAAGACTCTCCGCCAACACACCGAGGAGGATCACCGTGCTCGCCGCGCCGACCTTCGCGGCGACGCGACGAGCCGGAGGCTCAAAAGGCCGAAGCTCGACAAGCTCCAGGCCGACTGAGCGATCCTCGCCGCTGCTCCACTGCGCTGTGGCCTTGGCAGCAAGGCCACAAGACGCCAGGTCCACCACCGGTAGCTAGGGGACGGACGATTCATCGTTCTTTCCCCACGCTGCCAAAACATCGCCAAGAAGAAGAATGCCGCCCGCGGCATTCCCGAGCCAGACGATCCTGCAGCCTAAGGCTACCCACCGTAACCTCCGGCCTGGTGGAGCGGCGGCCGCCAAGAAGACGCTGCACGGCCACGGATCGCAGCGCCGGACGCCTCTTCGGATGGCCCGCGCCGCAACGCCACCGAGGCCGTCGAGCGAAACAAGGGCAGCGTCACCTTCCGGACAACCTCAGGCATCGCGCACCGGTGCACCAACGCTTGGGGGACGAACGCGACGCCGCACCACCCTCAAAACACGAAGAACGAGGAACGACCGACCCGGCCGCACGCCGCCGACAGCCCGCGGGCGTGATGGCACTCGAGCCCCGATGGCCCCGGCCACGGGCGTTTCGTCCGTGGAATTCGCAGCCGGGTTCCTCGCCAGATTCCGGCGCCGGCCAACATAGCCAAGTACACAGGGGCTACAAACCCGGTGTGTGGTCGGAAGATTACCGGGCCAGATGCCGCGGGGGAGCGACGACGACCTCTTTGTCATCCAATACCTCCCCATCTACTTGGCGGACTCACCGGGCATGGCTCGAATATCCGCCCGCCAACATCATCCGGATCGGGCCGACCTCAAGCACCACTTCGTTGGCAACTTCCAGGGCACCTACAAGCGGCAGGGGAATTCCTGGGACTGAAAAGCTGCAGCGGCCAGTGGAAAACCTCCGGACTACATCCGACGCTTTTCCCAAAGAAGGTAACGAGCTCCACGACATCCGCGACGCCGATGTCGTGGGGGCATTCATCTACGGCACCACTTCCAAGACCCTGGTCCATAAACTGGGGTGTCGCGAAGCCCAGGACCACCAAAGAACTCCCGGACATTGCCACCAACCACGCCTCGGCGAGGAGGCGTAGATGTCATCTTCGACAAAGGGAGGTCGGCGAGGGATCGGGCGCCGAGCCCACCCTCCTCCGACCGCCCGACAAGTTTAAAGCGCCACGGCAAACAGTCCGCGAGGACCGCCTGGTTGCGGTCACGACCGGGCCGGGAAAGCCGCAAGGCCGCAAGAACCCCGACCACTTCGAGAAGCCGATGGAGAGCACGTGTCCGAACCACGGATACCCGTCGAGCACAAGTATCGGATCTGCGAAGTCTGGCCGCTTCCTTCCGAACCCCCACGACGCCACGGGCAAAGGAAAGAGGCAAGACTTCGGCGCCGACCACCGAGATCGAGAGAGGCAGACGCCGGCTTCCCGAGACCGACGGTTGCCTCATGATCTTCGGCGACCGGCAAGCTACGCCGACCGGAGGCGGCTCAAGCTCGCCGAGAGGTGTTCGCGGCAAGCCCAGTAGCACCTAAATACCTTCGGTGGTCGGAGTCCCCGATCACCTTTGACCGGCCGACCACCCCGACCACGCCCCGCAACCAGGAGGTACCCGCTCGTCATTGATCCCATCGTGGGAACGGTTACCGACTAAGGTGCTCATGGACGGCGGCGATAGCCTCAACATCGCTTTACGTTGAGACCCTCGACGCCATGGGGATCCCCGCCGAGCCTCCGACCAAGCAGAGCGCCCTTTCACGGCGTTGTTCCTGGCCGCCAGCCCACCCGCCGGGCAGTCGACTGCCTGCCACGCTCGGGAGCCCGGTTAACTTCCGCACCGAGACCCTCACCTTCGAGGTCGTGGATTTTCCCGGCTCCTACCACGCCATCCTGGGGAGACCATGCTACGCGAAGTTCATGGCGATCCCCAACTACACCTACCTGAAGCTGAAGATGCCCGGGCCGCATGGGGTGATCACCGTAACCGCGTCTTTCCAGCTCGCCTACGGCTGCGAGAAAGACAGTTGCGAGTTGGCCTCGGCGGTCGTCGCATCATCGAGCTCGCTCGCCGGCCTCGAGAAGACACCTCCGAGTCCGCTCCGACTCTAGCAAGTCCGGACCGGGCTCCTTCAAGTCCGCGAGGACACGAAGACGATCGAGGTCGACCCAGAGGACCCGACCAAAACCGCTCGGATCGGGACCACGCTTCTGCCAAATAGGAAAGCGGCTCGTCGACTTCCTCCGCGCAACCGACGCCTTCGCATGGAAGCCCTCCGACATGCCGGGGATCCCGAGGAAGTCGCCGAGCATTCCTCGAACATCCGGCCTGGGTCTAGACCCGGTCGCCCGGCGTCTGCGCCGCTTCGACGAAGGAAAGCGCGTGGCCATAGGGAGGAAATAGCCAAGCTCTTGGCCGCAGGGTTCATCAAAGAAGTTCGCCACCCCGAGTGGCTAGCAAACCCTGTGCTTGTAAAAAGAAGGCGGGAAATGGAGAATGTGTGTCGACTACACAAGCCTCAACAAGGCATGTCCGAAAGATCCATTCCCTCGCCTCGCATCGACCAAATGGTAGACTCCACCGCAGGTGCGAATCCTCGCCCTTTCTCGGATGCCTACTCAGGGTACCACCAGATCGCGATGAAAGAAGACGACCAGCTCGCAACTTCCTTCATCACTCCGTACGGTTCGTTTTGCTACGTGACAATGCCGTTTGGCCTGAAAAACGCGGGGCTACATACCGTAGATGCATGCAGACCGCTTTCCGACCAGATCGGCCGCAATGTCGAGGCGCACGCCGACGACATCGCTGTCAAGACCAGGAAGACCAAATGACATCATCGCCGACTGGAGGAGACTTTCGCGAACCTCCGACGGTTCAAGATCAAGCTCAACCCCGAGAAATGCGTTTTCGGGGTACCCAAGGGGAAGCTACTCGGCTTCATCATCTCCGAGCGCGGCATCGATGCCAGCCGAGACAAGATCTCCGCGATCTTAAGGATGGGGCCGATCAGCAACCTCAAAGGGGCCCAAAGGTTGACGGGATGCCTAGCGGCCCCGAGTCGCTTCACGCCCCGCCTCGAACGCGGCTTGCCTCTATACAAACTCCTGAGGAAATCCGACCACTTCACCGGACGAAGGAGGCTCAGACGCCGACGCGCTTAAAGGTTTTCTGACCACCCTCCAAAGGTTGGTCGCCCGCCAGAAGAGCCTCTGCTACATTTACATTGCCGCCACGACCTTGGTCGCCAAGACGGCACTTTGTCGCGAGCGAGCGTAAGAAGCGGGTCCTTAAGGTCCAGCCGCCGGTCTACTTCATTAGCGAAGTACTCTCCGAGTCCAAGGCACGGTACCGCAGATTCGTAAGATGCTCTACGCAGATTCGATCACGAAGAGGAAGTCGGTACACTACTTCAACCAGACCACGTTTCCGTGGTAACTTCCCTACCACTCGGCGAGGTCATCCACAACCGCTGACGCCTCGGAAGAATTGCCAAGTGGGCACTCGAGCTCAACGGGCACGACGTATCCTATGTCCCTCGGACCGCCATAAAATCTCAAGTTCTAGCCGACTTGCCGCCGAGTGGACCGAAGCCCAGGCCCCACCTCCGCTCGAAGACCCCGAGTCCGGGCGATGTACTTCGACGGGTCCTTCACCAAAACGGAGCCGGGCCGGGTCGTCATTCTTTCACCACTTGGGAACAAGCTTGATGACGTCATCCGGCTACTTTTCGACGCAACCAACAACGCCGCCGAGTATGAGGCCCTCGTTATCGGTCTCCGATCGCCGCGCCGACCTCGAGCTCTGCGATTATGCGTGCATGGCGACTCAAACCGGTCGCCGATCAAGTCATGAAGGCTGCAGAACCTCGCGACGATCGGATGGCGGCCTCATCGCCGAGGTACGCAAACCGGAGCAAAAGTTCAAAGGGTTTGAGCTCCATCATAGCTACAGACGGAACAACGGAGAGGCCGATCACTGGCTGGTCCGGCCCGGCCGAGGGCCGGTCCCGCCGGAATTTTCGCCCTCGACCTACACCAAGCGTCCATCCGGACCGATCGCCTGACGATCGGCCAGCGACAACAAAGGCTGAGCTGGTCGAGCCGGTTGCAACGCCCCGACGACCAAAGACCGATTGGAGGAATCCCTTCATCGATCGGCCGATCGACGTTCCTCCCGACGACCCAACCGAGGCCCGCCGCCGCTCGTCGGGCAAAATCCTTCGTCTTGATCGGCGCGACCTCTGAAGGAGCCCCTCCGGGATCCTCGAAGTGTGTCCCACCGACCAAGGGAGAGAGCTACTCCGCGACATCCACGGCGGGGTTTGCGGACACCACGGAGTCACGGCCTGGCCTGGTCGGGAAAGCCTTCCGAAGCGGGGTTTCTCTTGGCCGACCGCCGTGGCCGACTCGAGCAAATCATCCGGACGTGCGAAGGGTGCCAATTCTTCGCTCGGCAAACTCACCTCGGCGCCAAGAAGCCCTCCAAACGATCCCTATCACCTGGCCCTTCGCCGTTTGGGGACTCGATCTGGTCGGGCCCTTCAAGAGAGCGCCCGGGCTTCACCCACTGTTGGTTGCGATAGACAAGTTCACCAAGTGGATAGAAGCCAAGCCGATCACAACAATCACTTCAGTAGCAGCGGACTTCATCCGCAATATCGCTTCACCGGTTTGGAGTCCGAACTCCATCATCACCGACAACGAACGCAGTTCACGGAAAGGAGTTTCTCGAGCTCGCGACACCTTCAAAGATCCGCGTGGATTGGGCGGCCGTCGCCACCCACGAGCAACGGCCAAGTCGAACGCGCGAACGGCATGATCCTCCAAGGGCTCAAGCCGCGAATCTTCGATCGGCCCGAAGAAGCACGCGGACGTTGGGCAGCCGAGGTACCTCCCGCACTTTGGAGCTTACGGACCACCCGACCGGCCGACCGGGTTCACGCCGTTCTTCCTGGCATTCGAGCAGAAGCCATCTTACCAACCGACTTGGACTACGGCGCCCCAAAGGTTCAGGCCTTCAACGAGACCCGGGGGCTCGAGTCCCAGCAAGACGCTGTCGACCGGCTCGATGAAGCGCGAGATGTCGCCGTCGTTCGCTCAGCCAAATACCAGCAGACACTGCGACGCTACCACGACCGCAAGGTTAGAGGGCGAGCGTTCAACACAGGCGACCTGGTTCTGCGCCAGGTTCAGTCCAACAAAGGCAAGCACAAGCTCTCCCCTCCTTGGGAGGGTCCCTTCACTGTAGTAGAGGTCCTTCGACCTGGCACTTACCGGCTCAAGGATCCCGATGGCAACATCTTGTCAAACGCCTGGAACATTGAAAAGCTAAGACGATTCTACCCTTAGCCCTTTTTTCTACCTCGTTCATTACCATGTTCACCCTTTTTACCGGGCCTACGCGTAGCATTTTTTCCACTCGGGTCGACATCCCGTTCAACCGCTGTCATTCACCCGATCGTTCGGTCTTCTTTTTTTTCCGACCCGAACACCACGGCCTACGCCCCAGCGGCTACGGTTGCGAAGTGGTATCTCGCTAAGGGAAAAAGAGACAGAACAGGATGGTGTACTGCTGTTCGGGAACTAACGCTCGCTTAAAACTGCTTTTTCCTACTTTTTTGAAAACGCCGAACATGTCGATCACTGGTCGGTTGGTCCCCACAGACCCAAGAACCATGACCCCGGCATTTCTTACCAGCAACAAACCGAAAAAATAGCGAAAAATACATGTAAAACTCGAACACCTTTATTTTCTTCCAATTCAACGGCATTTACATTCTTTGGAAACAAGAAAGTCTAAAACCAAGAAAACTTTTCTCGTTTAAGGGTCTTCCGCGCCGACAGTTGATCTCGGACTTATCGTCCCTACTCCAAACACACTTGACTTCCCGCACAATTTTTGCCGCGACAAGACAAAAGTAGCCGGTCAAAACCCGCAGGCAGAGAGCCCCGATCCGCCGGACGCACCGTCAAGACGCGGCAGCCCCCGCGCCCCCCCTGTGTGACCTCTCTGGGTCGCGGGGGAGCTTGTAGTCCGACGCAGGGGGGACCGGCGTCGGAGAAGAGTACGGCAAAGACGATCGGGCGATCGGCAAAGACGGCCGCCAAGAGCCTAGATGTCGCGGTCGACTCCAGGCTCCCGGAAGGAGAAGGAGCGCGGGGGAGGACGGCGCCCCGCTCCCCCAATCGCTCAGGCGCTCGCGGCGGCGGTTCCCTCAGCCCGACGACCGCGGCTTGTCGCGCCCGCTCTCGCTCCTCCTCCTCCGCCTCCCGCTCCAGCAGCTCCCAGTCAATCCCGTCGTCCGACGGGGCCGCCGCTACAAGACGGCCAGCTCGCCGCCCCAACTCCTCCTCATCCTCTGCCTCTCGTTGAAGGGAGTCCCAGTCGATCTCATCGATCGGCGGGTTCTCATCCTTAGAACGGGAATGAGGGAGCGAGGAAGCCATAAAAGCAAGTCGACAGTTCGTCTCAACGTCGCTGAATGAAGTCCCAGCGCTTCACCTCCGCCTATTTATAGGCGATCCGGCCAAACGAAGCGACGCCACGGATACCCGCCAAAGATTCATGACGACCGCACCTTTCGGCCGATGGCGAGAAGCCGGCGCCGAAGCAAGCGACGCTGGAACCGGCACCGCCAATTCCGCGTTGAACAAAAACCTCGTGATCATAAAGAAAGATAAGTGAGTACCTTCTTCTTGCACACTCGTTATTACTCCTTCAAGTGGCGCGGCGGTAACGAACAAACCGCCCCGCCCACTGGGCTACAAGAGTCCCGCGGGTCGGGTTGTCACAACCAATCGTCGGGTCCTCCCAAGACGGCCAAACTTCGACCAAAAAGTACTACGGCCTATGCCGGCGCTCTGATTCTGAAGTAGTGCTTGGCGAAGAAAGGAAGCGCCCAAGCCGGTCGACCCACGATCGGTCGTGAACGACCTCCCACGGTTGAGCGTTCTCTCGATTTCCCAACTCTCTAACTTTTGTGATACACACACCGACCAATGCCCCACCCCTGTGGTCCCTAAGGCAAGAGACGGCGACGATATCCACCACAGCAAAAAAAAATGGGCAAGAGGTGAGGACAAGGCGAGCCCCCAGCGGGCCCCTAGTTGGGTCGGCGGACGACCCAATCGCCTTAACTCACGTCAGGGATCACACCTCACGCTCTCGCGGAACGTCGACGGGTGGCGGCCAGTGCGCCTTGGATCAACGAATGATCCAAGGTCCGATCTGGGATCGAGTAAGGAAAGATTCTTTATGGATCGCCCCGATTGGGTCGGACGCCTTGCGGGATTGTCCGCTAGGGGACCCCCCTCGCGAAGGGGGCCTCAGGTTCCACCCGGATCACTCGCTTGTAGCCCCACGAGAGCGGCGCTCGAGCCAACGAAGGCAAGCGCGCGTTTCACCTCTCTCGGTCCGCCACGACGGGCGTAAAAGGGGACGGACCCAGGCACCACGTGTTCGCCAGACGATCACCATCGCGCGCCCGGCACGACCGGGCGCCACGTGTCCGCCAGGGCGACGGCCGGCAGCGCGCCGGCGGCTCGACCAGGCACCACGTGTTCGCCAGACGATCAGCCATCGCGCCCGAAGGCACGACCCGGCGCCACGTGTCCGCCAGGGCGACGGCCAGCTGCGCGCGCCGGCGGCTCGACCGGGCGCCACGTGCTCGCCAGTATGACAGCCCATCGCGCGCCGGCGGCTCGACCGGGCGCCACGTGTCCGCCAGGCGACCATGGCCAGCGCCGAAGGCACGACCGGGCGCCACGTGTCCGCCAGGGCGACCAGCCGTGCGCCGGCGGCTCGACCGGCGCCACGTGCTCGCCAGGGCGACACCGCTACACCACGTGCCCGCCAGGGCGATCGGCCCACTGCGCGCCTGGCGGCACGACCCAGGCGCCATGTGTTCGCCAGGACGTCCAGCCAGCCGAGCGCCTGGCGGCACGACCCGGGCACAGATATATACTGCGATCGGACCTCCCGATACCGCAAAGCAACGACCAGGCAAAGCGAAACCCCGACCGCTCTCAGGCCATTTCGGGGCTCAGAACTACACCAGCGGTGCGCCACACCCGGTCCGAAGACTCTTCCGAGCCAAACCGGCGAAAACCCCGGCACGCTCTCCAACGGCTCGGGGGCTGGGGCTACACCGCCGGTGCGCTCGCCACCCGGTCGGAGACTCGATCGAGGCCAAGCGAATCACGGCATCACGGCACGGAAACAAGACCCCGGGCACCTCTCCGACCTGCACGGGGCTCGGGCCATCGACGGGTACCTGTGCCATGGGTACCCTACCGCCCAAAAGCGCATGGGCCGAACCAGGCGGTCGGCCCAAGGCCACTACCGCGAGGAAAAGCCGTAGCCATGACCAAGTCGGCGAAATCCTGAAGAAGCGGCGACCTTTATTGCGTGATCGATCGCATTAAATCTGGTCGTAACGATGACGGCGCGCAAGTCCCCAACTCGCATTTACTACGAGCGACGCAAGAACTACGCCGACCGGGCAGGCAAGGGAGCCGTGACGATCCATCACCCGCCACTTGCGGGCGACTAAGAGCTGATCTTTTTCTCTTTTTCAAGCAACAGTGTAACCTCCCTCCTCGCCTATATAAAGGGGGAGGGAGCGAGCATGTAAGACGACGGACAACAAAGGAATCAATACGATCAAACCCACACGAACTGGAGTAGGGACGTTCAGCCCGAACCAGTATACATCTTGTGCTCACCCGAGTAAGCCGTCGAGGAGAGGGAGCGTGCACCCCCCTCTTACCTATACAAATTCATTGGCCGGTGCTCGAAACACCGACAAAAAGTTAGATTACATTTCTTGGATTTGTATACGAATTCTAACATAAAACTAATACTTAAAATTCAACATAAATAACAATATAAATTCAAAATGAAAAATAAAAGGACTTAGTAATGTGATTTCCATTCAAAATCTGGAATAAAAATTAGATAAAATTAGCAATTGGATGTGTATACAACGCAAACATAAAATAAAAATAAAAATTAAATAAAGGATAACAACCAAAATAATAGAAATTCGGAATGAAAAATAATTAGAAGATCATAGAAATTTGATTTTTCATACCAATTATGAATTAAAACCCCTACATAGCTGAAATTTATAATAAAAACTAAATAAAAATTAATAGTTGGATTTGCATAAGAATCCTAACCAAAAACTAAAATTTAAAATTTAAAAAAATTACAAGAAAGAATCCATGTCCAGTATAATAAAAATAGCATATATCAAAATTAAATAAAAATAAATTAATTAAAAGAAAGAGTCTATGTCAAATATAATAAAAAATTACTAATATTTGAAATTAAATAAAAATAAATTTTAGAATAAAAGAAAGAGGCCATGGGAGTTACAATAAAAGGTAACATATGTTCAAAATAAAAATTAGTAACTGGATTTATGTGTGAATTCTAAACTAAAATTGGAAAAGAAAGTCTATAAGAAGTATCGTTAAAAAAAAAAAGCAAATTCAGAATAAAAATCAAAACAAATTAGCGATTGTTGTTAAATTTCATACTACATGAATTTTTTTTTGGTTTTATTTAGAATTAAAATTCGATAAATATAGTAATTTGAAAAGAAAAATAAAATATGGTAAGGAATTTGATTGTATATATACAAATCAATAATCGAAATATATTATGTAATAAAAGTCTATGACATGTGGTTTATAGTCACTAAATAAAAAGTGAATACGTTAAAAATTCTCATCAAAAAGAAAATATTATGATCCTTTATTTTGTGGGTGTCTATGGAAATGGAATGCAGGGGTCGAGAGAGTGATTCATTGACGGGTGTTCACTCGGCTATAGTGTATAAGCTATGTGATGCACAATATTCACCTGTAGTTTAGACAAACATTACAATAATCAAATAACAAGATGATACTAATATAAGTTGAAAATGTTATATTATACTATGCTTACTGTTTTTCTATGCAAGTATTTGAAGAAGAAAATTTAATCACAGGTGATAAGTATAAGGAAACATAGTGATTATTTTTTCTCCTATAATATATAATATTAAAATATCAAAAAATGGAGTCATGCAATGATCTATTTTCCAAAAAGTAAAATAATACATATATATACACACACACACACACACACGGTAGCACTATCTTATGCATGCGAGCAAAGCTGGTTATTCTACGCGTGTGTTGTAACCCCCCGTGTCACAAAAACAAGCCACTAACATACGGCCCAAAAACATGCCTCGGCCCAGAACAACAATACTGGCAGTGAATCAATCTCGAATCCCCTATTTTCTCTATTCAATTATCACATACCAGTAATTAATGCGTCGCTGCATGTATACTTAACGACATTGAATTGTAGGACCACATTTCAGTATGTTTAATGTATACAAAAATGATAGACCATCAAAGACGCTGTGAGAGAAAGCGCAACCACATCAAGAAATGGGATTATTTTTTTTTTAAAAAAAATACTATTTCATTCATATACGATTACTATATCAACCAATTGTATTTACTTTGGTACAGTCAGATCAGATTGTTTTTATTTGCTATTGCATTCATGGAACATTTCTATCGCAATAATTTATGTTTACTATACATGGCTGACCCCCAAGCCTGGTGAGATACGTGCTTTCACCGTAAAGAGCTGACAAATTTTACTATTGCAATCATATCACATTATTACCTCAGAGACTTTTGTTTACTATCTTATTCTGACACATATCATTATTGACTTTTTCCCTTTTACTATTTTGTATACACAACATGACGATTTCGTCAACTTGTTTTTACTATGATACATCAAACGACTTACCAGTACCATAACGCAAACGACCGAAGCTCGTAGAAAAAGTAACATCCCAATTCTTTTTTGTTTAACAACATATCAATAAACCTATTCACAACATATAAAACTATTGCTCACATTTTACTATAGAGTTCATGCAATATTACTATCTCAATGTATAATGTTTACTACCCTTTACTGGCATCCAAGTTTTGGATCAACGTGCTTTCGACGAAATCATTCGACGCGTTTTACTTGGTCTGCATACCATATTGCTATCTCAGACTTACGTTCACTATCTATTCTACTTTTACTATTTTGACCATACAACATTACTGCTTTAATAACTAGTTTTTACTACAGTATATGCGAACTACCATGAACAAAAAACCTACATTCTACTTGATACAATAATGCGAAATACTATTAAATGCAACCATACTATAATGAAGATCTGCAGAAATATGTCAAATACGTTATATACATAAACTTGAGAAATCAATCAGCCCGTGTACATTGTTTCGGCGGATGAGGATATACTGCATGGCAAAATTATGGTCGACTAGTTCCGTAATTGTAGTTGAATATATAATACATGGGCTTTTAGAAAGTCATTTGTGTTCATGGCCCATACCCATCTTAGCTGGTTGGGGGGGAGTTCCATTGCGCTAACTAGTGGCACACGTGGCTCGGTGGGACTGCATAACTAGCTGGCGTGTAGAATAATCTATTCTACATGCAACTGTAGAATAGTTAGTTAGTGTGTGGATACACACACACACACCCTTGGGAGTATGTACTCCCACTCTCAATATAATGTTTAAATGATATTGTTATACTTCTTTATCCTTTTGAGTATACTCTAATACTGATTATATGATACTCCAAAGTGAGTTCCACGAAAAATTTGATCAAAGTCCACCATTTATAGTATAATTTATTTATATACTCTTTTTACATATATAAAATGGTATATAGCAAAAAATAAAGGGCTCTGATGAATTTTTTTCAACAATATTGTATTGTAGTATCTTATAATTATTATTAGAGTATATTGAAAGTGATAAAAGAGTATAACATACACGTCTAAGTGGTATACTAGACGTGGGAATACGTACTCCCAAGGGTACGGAAAAGGCTTCCATATATATATAATAGGAAAATGGTTTCATACCCCTAGGAGTACGCATTTCACTTTGTCAATATACCTCTTAAATGATGTTGTTATACCTCTTTATCATTTTGAGTATACTCTAATATTGATTATAAGGTACTTCGAAGTGAGTTACACAAAAAAATTCATCAAAGTCCACACTTTATAGTATAATTTATTTATATACTCTTTTTACATATGGAAAAGGGCATATTGCAAAAAATGAAGGACCTCGATAATTTTTTTCAATAACGTCGCATTGTAATATCTTAAAATTATTATTGGAGTATATTGAAAGTGATAAAGGAGTATAACACATTCGTTTAAGTAGTATATTGAAGGTGGGAATGCATCTCAGGAGTACAAAAAAAGTTTCCTATACACACACACACACACACATATACACACACACACACACACATAGAGAGAGAGAGAGGAAGCCCGTTTGTACTTCTATGTGTATGTACTCCCTTCCTCTATTTGGTTGATAATAACTTCCACTTATATAGTATGCTTCCACTTGCGTAACACCCGTTAATGTGTACAGGGAGTAGGGAGTACATACTCCTAGTAGTATGCCTTCATTTTCTTAGAGAGAGGGGGGATGGAAGTGTATTACCGGGAGTTGTTATGCATGCATGCAACTTTAACAAATAGATTAATTAGTTTCACCTGATTAGGTAGTATGTTGGCCACTAAAGAATCTGTTTACTTAACGTGTGTGTGTATATGACGTTGAAATGGGGCACCATAGAGTCTCGGCTCTATGATTTCAAATGCACAAATCAAACCAAATTCGGGGGCTACACCACGTGCCCGCCAGGGCGATCGGCCCACTACACCACGTGCCCGCCAGGGCGATCGGCCCACTGCGCGCCTGGCGGCACGACCCGGGCGCCATGTGTTCGCCAGGACGTCCAGCCAGCCGGCGCTGGCACGACGACCGCAGATATATCTGCGATCGGACCTCCCGATACCGCAAAGCAACGACCAGGCAAAGCGAAACCCCGACACGCTCTCCGGCCAGCTCGGGGCTCAAGACTACACCAGCGGTCTTCGCGCACCGGTCGAAGACTCTTCCCGACCAAACTCGGCGAAAACCCCGACCTGCTCTCCAACCCGGCTCGGGGCTGAACTACACCGCGGGTGCGCTCGCGCTGCCCGGTCGGAGACTCTGATCAGGCCAAGCGAATCACGGCATCACGGACGGAACAAGACCCCGGCACCTCTCCGACCTGCACGGGGCTCGGGGCTCTTGACGGTACCTGTGCCATGGGTACCCCAGCCGCCCAAAAGCGCATGGGCCGAACCAGGGCCGGTCGGCCCAAGGCCACTACCGGCGAGGAAAAGCCGTAGCCATGACCAAGTCGGCGAAATCCTGAAGAAGCGGCGGCCTTTATTGCGTGTCGATCGCATTAAATGCTGGCCGTAACGATGATAGCGTGGCGCAAGTCCCCAACTCTCGCATTTACTACGAGCGACGCAGCAACTACGCCGACCAGCGGCAGGGCAAGGGGAGCCGGCGGCCAGTCCCATCAGCCCGCCACTTGCGGGCGACTAAGAGCACAGTCTTTTTCTCTTTTTCAAGCAACAGTGTAACCTCCCTCCTCGCCTATATAAAGGGGGAGGGAGCGAGCATGTAAGACGACGGACAACAAAGGAATCAATACGATCAAACCCACACGAACTGGAGTAGGGACGTTCAGCCCGAACCAGTATACATCTTGTGCTCACCCGAGTAAGCCGTCGAGGAGAGGGAGCGTGCACCCCCCTCTTACCTATACAAATTCATTGGCCGGTGCTCGAAACACCGACACCTGGCATGTCGGAGGGCCTCCATGCGAAGATATCTCGGTTGGCGCGGAGGAAATCGACGAGCGCGCTTTCCTATTTGGCAGGAAGCGTGGTCCCGACCCGAACGGTCTTGATCAGATCTTCGGAGTCGACCTGGATAGCCTTCGTGTCCTCGGCGGATTTGAAGGAGCCTGACCCGGACTTGCTGGAGTCGGGAGCAGACTGTTGGGTCGTGGCCCGGAGGCCGGCGAGTTCGGCGGACGCGACGACCGCCGAAGCCAACTCGCAGTTGTCCTTCTCGCAGTTGTAAGCGAGCTGAAAAGACGCGGTCACGGTGATCACCCCACGCGGTCCGGGCATCTTCAGCTTTAGGTAGGTGTAGTTGGGGATCACCATGAACTTCGCGTAGCATGGTCTTCCCAAAATGGCGTGGTAGGAGCCGGTGAAATCCACGACCTCAAAGGTGAGGGTTTCGGTGCGGAAGTTGGCCGGGCTCCCGAATGTGACGGGCAGGTCGACCGCCGGCGGGTGGGCCTCCTGGCCAGGGACGACGCCGTGAAAAGGCGCCCTACTTGGTCGGAGGCTTGGGCGGGGAATCCCCATGGCGTCGAGGGTCTCGACATAAAGAATGTTGAGACTGCTACCGCCGTCCATGAGCACCTTGGTCAGGCGCTTCGTCCCCACAATGGGGTCGACGACAAGCGAGTACCTCCCTGGTTGCGGGATGTGGTCGGGATGGTCGGTTCGATCAAAGGTGATCGGGGACTCCGACCATCGAAGGTATTTGGGTATGGCAGGGTTTGCCGCGAGCACCTCCCGGTAGGCAAGCTTGAGCTGCCTTCGGTCGGCGTAGCTTGCCGGTCCGCCAAAGATCATGAGGCATCCGTCGGTTTCGGGGAAGCCGGCGTCTGCCCCTTTGTCCCCGTCGGTCGGCGCTGGGTCTTGCTTCTTCCCTTTGCCCCGCGGCGTCGTGGGGGCTCCGGAAAGGAAACGCTTTAGGACTTCGCAGTCCCGGTACTTGTGCCTGACGGGGTATCCGTGGTTCGGACACGGACTCTCCATCAGCTTCTCGAAATGGTCGGGGGGTTGCCGGTTCTGCGGCTTCCCCGGCTGGTCGGCGGCCGCGACTATGCGGTCCTCGCGGACCTATTTGCCGTGGCGCTCCGCTTGCTCGGGCGGTCGGAGGAGGGCTGGGCTCGGCGCGGTTCCTCGCTTCGACTTCCCTTTGTCGAAGATGACATCTACGGCCTCCTCGCCCGAGGCGTGGTTGGTGGCGATGTCCAAGAGCTCTTTGGTGGTTCTGGGCTTTGCGCATCCCAGCTTGTGGACTAGGGTCTTGGAGGTAGTGCCGTAGATGAACGCCCCCACGACATCGGCGTCACGGATGTCGGGGAGCTCGTTGCACTGTTGGGAGAAACGCCGAATGTAGTCCCAGAGGTTCTCCCCTAGCTGCTGCTTGCAGCTCTTCAGGTCCCAGGAGTTCCCTGGTCGCTTGTAGGTGCCCTGGAAGTTGCCAACGAAGTGGTGTTTGAGGTTGGCCCAGTCCCTGATGATGTTGGCGGGCAGGTACTCGAGCCATGCTCGAGCCGAGTCCGCCAAGTAGATGGGGAGGTACTGGATGACGAAAAGATCGTCTGTGGCTCCCCCTGCTCGGCATGCTAACCGGTAATCCTCGACCACACGCCGGGTTCGTGGCCCCGCGTATTTGGCTATGTTGACCGGCGCCGGAACCTAGCAGTGGAACCTCGCGCTGGATTCCTTGATGTAATGCCCGCGGCCTGGGGCCATCGGGGCTCGGGCTGCGGTCCCATCGTGGGGCGCTGTCGGCGACGTACGTCTGGGCCGGGTCGTTCCCTGCCCTTCTTCGTGCCTGGAGGGTGGCGCGAACGTCGCGTTAAATCACCCAGCGTTGGCGCCGGGAGTGCGTGATGCCTGGGTTGTTCGGGGCGATGCCGCTTGTTCGCTTCCGGTGGCCCCGGAAGCGTCGCGCGCGCGGCCGTGAAGAGGCGCCAACGCCAGCGTGACCGGAGCCATGCGTGTGTTGCGCGATCGCTCGTTCCACAGCCTTTCGGAGATTCTGGTGGGTTGCCTTGGCCGCGGGATCGTCTGGCTCAGGGATGCCGCGGAGCAACATTGCCGCCGCGGCGATGTTTTGGCCGGAGTGTGGAAAGAACGACGAATCGTCGGTCCCTTTGGCCAGCAGGTGGTGAACCTGGCGTGCGCGAGCACGTGCGCCGCTAGGTGCAGGTAGAACTGCGGGTGGATGCTGATCCAGGTCGGCTTGGAGCTTGTTGAGCTCGGCTTTTTGAACCTCCAGCTCTTCGCGCCATCGCTGAAGGTCGGCGCGGCGAGTCTGGTGGTCCTCCTCGGTGCGTTGGAGGAGAGTCTTCGGCGTGACCGGGGTAGCGGAGGGGTTGTTCGCGCCTGCCGCGGTGTCGGGCTCGCGGTAGTGCGGTCTGTTCTTATCTCTCCCTCCGCTAGAGCCGTGGCCGGAGGAGTTGTCCGAATGGTTGTCGTCGGGCGCGTGGCCGACCGTCACTACGAAGCGTGAAGGTGCAGCGGGCGCAACCGCCGCTACTTGACGCCCCTGCGCGTCGTCCGGGGCGAAGGAGCTTTTGGCGTGCTTTGGCGTCGAGGTCCGTGTGGGGGCCTCGAGCCGAAGGTCACTGAGGACGCTGGAGACGGCGCCAAGGTCCACGGGGGGCGTTTGGCGCCGGAGCACGGCGGGGACGATCACCATCTGTCCCGCCGCGGTGGTGATGAAGTCAAGGGAACCGAAGCGGATCGATGCTATCGGCATGGCGGTGTCAAAGAAAAGGACCGTCGAGGAAGCTGAGCGGGAAAGCAACGGCGACGCGGCGCAGCTCTACCGGCGCGCGCCAACCGCCGGTGTTTCGGCACCGCTAGTGAATTTGTATAGGTCGACGGGGTGCACGCCCTCTCCTCGAACGGCTTGACTCGGTGAGCACAAGATGTATCTTGGTTCTGGCGTAACGCCCCTACTCGATTCGTGTGAGTTGGATTGTATTGATCTTCTTTTCGCCTTGCCGGGTTCGCCTCTTTACATGCTCGCCTCTCCCTTTATATAGGCGAGGAGGAAGGTTACTTGTTGGTTAGAAAAAGAGGAAAAGATCGTGCTCTGGCCGTCCGAAAGTGGCGGGTTGATGGGACTGGCCGCCGACTCCCCCTGCCCTGCTGCTGGTCGCCGTAGTTGCTGCGTCGTTCGCAGTAAATGCGAGGGTCGGGAACTTGTGCCGCTACGTCATCGTTATTATGGCTGGCATTTAATGCGCTCGATACGCAATAAATGCCGTCGCTTCTCTGGGATATCGGAGACCTGGTCGTGATTTCGGATCTTGCCCGGCGGTCGTGACTTCGGGCCTCGACTGGCCTGGGTCGGCCCGTGCGTCCTTTTGGGCCGCTGGGGGTACCCATGGTACGGGTACTCGTCACCTTTCTTGCAGAGAAAGTCACTCAAACGATTGTACCACATTCTTCCTGACTGCTTCAGTCCATACAGTGATTTCTCCAATTTCACACTGTATAGGTTTCTGTTTGCTCTGTCTTGGTTCGGGATAGGGATACCTTCCGGTACTTTCATGTATATCTCCGAATCCAAGTTTCCATACAAATATGCTGTGACAACATCCATTAGCTTCATTCTCAACTTCTCCGGGTACTTTGGGTTTGAGAAGCCAGATTTCCTGTTCTTTTTCTTTGAGGACTCTGAACAGGATGAGGGATACCTTCTGCTTTCTTTGGTATTTCCACCCTCTCTGGTGCATTTCTTGCTGGTACATGCGACTTAACCACGCTCTTCAGATCACAAAAATGATCAGGCAGTTCATTTGCTAAGTTCTGCAAATCGATTGTCTTCTTGACTTCATGATTTGCTTCATTAGTGCGAGGGTCATGCACAGGGATCTCAATGGAATGCCATATGATTTCCCGGCATTTTCATCCACTGGTTCATTTCCTCCTCCTAATGACGGGAAAGCGATCCTCGTCAAAAAAAATGCAATTAGCGAATCGGGCTGTATGCAAATCTCCAGTCGTGGGTTCCAAATACCTGATTATAGATGCATTCTCATAACCAACGTATATCCCAGACTTGCGGAGAGGGCCCATTGCAGTTCGCTGTGGGGGTGGTATAGGTACATATACCATTCATTCAAATCTTCAGGATGACCCATTGCATTAGTTGCATAGTTGAATGGATGTTGTAGGACGACGGTCTATAATTGATGAGTGCTGCTGCGTGCATGACTGCGTGTCCCCAACAAGTGTTGGGCAAGTTACAACTCTGCAAGAGTGGTCAGGCTATGAGCTTGATCCTCTTTATTAGTGCTTCAGCTATTCCATTTTGCGTATGGATGTGCGGTACAGAGTGCTCAACAGTTATTCCAGTTGCTGTGCAATAATCATCAAATGCCTTGGAAGTAAATTCGTTGGCATTGTCCATTCGAATAGACTTCAGACGATGATCAGGAAAAACATTCTTAATTCTGATGATCTGCGAGATCAGCTTTGCGAATGCATGATTCCTTGTTGACAGCAAACATGTATGTGACCATTTCGAGGAAGCATCAATGAGCACCATAAAGTATTGAAACGGCCCTGACAAAGGCTGAATCGGGCCGCAAATATCCCCTGAATGCGTTCCAGGAATGTAAGGATTTCATGTTGCACTTTCATAACAGAGGGTTTTGTTATTAATTTCCCGGTGGCACATGCATGGCACACAAAATCTTCGTGATTCGGAAAATTTTTTTAACATTAGTGCCATGACCTTGTGAGTTGTTAACTATATTTTTCATCAATATAAGACCAGGATGACCTAAATATACAATGCCATAACGAAAATAATTCAGAGCTTCTAAATACAGTCTTCAAATAAGTATACACTGCGTGTGCATTGATTATCGTGTAGTACAACCCAGATTCATATGAGGGATATTTTTCTAATACCATTTTTTTTTCATATTCGCGTGCTTCACAAAGGCACAAATGCTCTTTGTCATTTTCTTCATTGGTTTCTACGTGAAACCTATTGGCGCGATATCATTGAAAACTTAAGAGAGTGCGTGTTGATTCAGTGGTACAAAAGGGCTTCTTCAATTACCAAAGTTGTACCCATTGGCAATATAATTGTGGCTTTTCCAGAGCCTATTATATGCGTATCGCTTCTGCGATTTTCGTAATCCTTCGGCGTTCTTCGTGATCGCCTGGAAGTATTTCGACTCTCTTAAGATGGTATTAGCTTTGCCTACTATCAACAATGCATATCTCCTCTATTTGGGCGCTACACAATTTCTCAATGAAAAGAAATATAATTCTAATCATACAAAGTGGCAAAGTAATTCAAAAACATTACTTGGAAATATAGAATCTTTGGAATAAAGAATAAATTGCAATTCTATTCATGAGAAAAGAAAATGTATGCTCTTCGAGAGCTTACAATTCATTATTCAAAATTCATTAACCACTGCTACGTAGTCCGCAAAATTTCAAAGTAATTCAATCTTGCGGTGCTTAGAGCAAGATGGTGGACTTGAACTTCTCGAACCGCTTCAAGTGCGCTTTATAACTCAAGTACACTCACCTCGACCATGTATTCATTCTTGAGTGGCTGAAAGGTGATGTCTGAGAAAGGGCAAAGTTTGATCATTTTGCTCGGCATTAGGTTGTGCGTCCTACGAGGACCCTAAGCCACATTTGGAGCTTCTTACTCGCAAGCATGATCTTCAAATTTGATGCCCATGTGAGATAGTTCTGTTCATTCGGGGTCAGTTCTTCAAACTCACGTTTGACAATGCCAGGTATTTGCATATTCACACGATTCTTTCTTTAGATTACTTCGTGTAATCTAATAGATAGTGGTTGCAAAAATTCATAAATGCATAAAACAAATTCTCATGAATTTCCAGTAAACTAAAAGAAAACAATAATTGCAAGATTCATAAATACAAGATTCATAATTACGAGATTCATAAATGCAAGATTCATATATACACAGATTCATAAATATTCATAAAGATTCATAAATATAGCTTCGTGCATGTATGTGATCGGCTTCGTGCATGCGATCAGATTTATGCGCGCGATCGACTTCATGCGATCTGTTTCATGTGCGTGATCGGCTTCGTGCAGGCGATCGGATTCAGACGTGCGATCGGCTTCGTGCGATCGGCATAGCGCGGCTTCATGCGTCCGGCGCTGTCAGTTCCATGCACGTCGGCCTTCTTGGCGCGACGGTGGCCGCTTCGTGCGGCATGCTTGAATTTTCAATGAATTATATTAAGGTAATTTTTCCTCATTACTTGATAACAGAAAATAAATTCCAACATAAATTAAATGCGGTGTAATGCTAATTACAACTTATGTAACTCTCGTTGGTTGGGAGCGAAAACAGGTAACGAATATCTCCGTCAATTCGACTCTTGGCCAGTCAACTCGCCCAGGGCTCACATGAGGGAGGAGCACTTCCCGCTTCCGGTGCCAATTAAAGAACCAAGCCTCATGTGTGTTTTCCTAGACACCAATTGTCTCATGTCTGCTTTATTCATTACCAAAATCAAATCCCAACCACTCAGGTTCTCATAAAATGTTGTATGAAATATTCGGAATTTTCCTAGCACTTTTCATAATTTACGCTAATTTCCAAGCAATTTTCGAATTGCTTGTGTAATAGAAAATAATTTACCACATATTAAACATGACCAACATCTAGAAAATAAAACCAGTGGTTTGGAGCTTCCAATAATTTTCAAAATTTTCTAAGTCCACATATCCAGATATCCAATTTTCTAGTTTAGTAACAATTTTCTAAATTCATTTATCGATTTCTAGATTTATTGAAAGCAGAGGGGCCTTACGGGCATCCGGTATGTGATGGCCGTGCCCACGCATCTTTGTTTAGCCGTGATAGGCCTTCGTGTCGATGTACTATAGTGATCTGTAGCTTCATGCTACGATCTGCGAAAGTTGTTGTGAACTTGTAGCCGTACCACGTTGAAGAACACGGTACTTAGATGCGTAGATTAGATGCATACTCGTAGCTTCATGCCACGATTAGATGCATTCATACTATGTACTAGAGAAACATCGCGAACTCGTAACCGTGCCCACGAAGATGCGGCGTAAAGAATTGAACGAGCTATTAGATTCAATCTTCTCGCTTCTCACCTTTCCAATCTATTCTTCTGAGGGCTATCGCAGAGGATAGAGTCACAGAGGACTTTTTCTTTCGGCAATCCGGAGTGGATGCCGAAGCGATGGCGAGTTGATTGCAGATCGGATCGGGCGATCAATCGCCGGTAGTAGTCGTTCGTCGTTGTCGACGATCCTTCACTTCTTGTCTTTTTCTCACCTTTCAATCTTTCTCCGGTAGAGCTTCGTGCTGATAACGTGTTAGACAACCTCGCTATCGAATAGTCCGGGGTTGCCTAATAGATCTAAACTGGAGAATAGAGAGAGAGGGAGAGAGACACAATATGAGGAGGAACTGCTCTGCTTTATTATTCTCATTGCTTATGTGTACAAAGGGGTAGCCCCTGCCTCCTATATATAGCGATTCTGTTAGAGATAAGGAAGAGTCCATATATGAATCGGTTTCCTAACAAACATGAGGGCAGAATAGGAAGGACGGTAAATAATACCCGAGCACTGGTCGCGGTGGTCCTGCAGGATCCGAATATTCGGCGCGAGGCCGGGCATGATAAATATAGGCGACCCACCTCATCCAAACAAACCATCCCGAAAACTTAGTGCGCGAGATAGCAACAGATCTACCTATGAGTGAGGAACTGAAGCGAGACTACGAGATCGGCGAGGAGATTGGTCGCGGCCGCTTCGGCGTCGTCCACCGCTGCGTGTCACGCGGCAACGGCGAGGCCTACGCCGTCAAGTCGGTGGACCGGTCGCGCCTCTCCGACGACCTGGACCGCGCGCTCGCCGAGCTGGAGCCCAAGCTGGCCCAGCTCGCCGCCGCGGGCAACCCGGGCGTCGTGCAGGTGCACGCGGTCTACGAGGACGAGGCGTGGACGCACATGGTCATGGACCTCTGCGCCGGCCCTGACCTGCTCGACTGGATCCGCCTCCGCCGCGGCGCGCCCGTGCCGGAGCCCGACGCCGCCGCCGTTGTCGCGCAGCTCGCCGAGGCGCTCGCGCTCTGCCACCGACGCGGGGTCGCGCACCGCGACGTCAAGCCGGACAATGTCCTCATCGACGACGCCCCCTCCGGCGTCGACGGGCCCCCGCGCGCCCGGCTGGCGGACTTCGGGTCCGCCGCGTGGGTCGGCGGCGGGTGCCGCGCCGAGGGGCTCGTGGGGACGCCGCACTACCTGGCTCCCGAGGTGGTGGCCGGGGGCGAGTACGGGGAGAAGGCCGACGTGTGGAGCGCCGGGGCGGTCATGTACGTGCTCCTTACCGGCGGCGCGCTGCCGTTCGGTGGCGAGACGGCCGCGGAGGTGTTCGCGGCCGTGCTGCGTGGCAACCCCAGGTTCCCACCGAGGCTGTTCGCCGGGGTGTCGCCGGCGGCCAAGGACCTGATGCGTCGGATGATGTGCCGCGACGTTTCCAGAAGGTTCTCCGCAGAGCAAGTCCTTAGTAAGTAGGAGTACCCCACTATTCACGTCCGATTCCGATTCCGATGCCTTGATCTGCTCAACCTGTTATCCTTCTTTAACTCGATTTAGTGGTGCATTTGGAATAACTGAGGAATTGTTTCTTGGAAAGTGCATAATCCGTTTGCTAAATTATCCAAGGGTAATCCAACTGGACATTAACTCCGTATCATTCGCCTTATCTACCGCTAATAACTTACATTATCTCGGATTACAGGGCACCCGTGGATCTTGAGCGGAGGAGGAGCCCAGGAGGTGGTGCAGCCAACCTGAAGCGAAGAGTCGGTACGTATCAGGCAGCGTCGAGTGTTCCCGTAGAGATACGGTTTCTTGACTATACACGCCTTTGTATATGCGAGTACGTACGCGACTAATTGAGAGAGGGAGCAGTAGCAGTAGTGTGCAGGGGGGTGATGAAGAAGCGAGGTCCTTGGCCTCTGTTTTTTCTTTCTTTCTTGGGCTTTTTTTTTTTGTTGTTGTTGTTGCCTTTTGCTTGAGTGAACGCCTGCCTGTTAGGTTTCCATGTAATGGCAATGCTGCTGTGTATACTAACCTTGCGTGTACAAAACCTGAATAAAAGTGAGCTTTCTCCCATTGCTCGCTGGTTCTGGGTTGCTCGCAGTTTGGAAATCGCCAGATTGGCAGTGTTTCTGCATATAGTGTTGTGGAGCTATCTGATAAAACGCAAGGGCGAGATATCTGTTGCCTTGTGGATACAGCAACGGCGACACTTTTGTTAACATCTAGTATTTTAGTCGCAAGTTAATAACTTGGCTATGAACAATTGAATTGGATGACCCACCTTATCGTTGGCGCGAGCTGCTTGATCCATAAAATTAGACATACCGCCAAGCCATCCGTTTTGTTTCAGCCGGGGACTGCATTCCGTCATCAGTTTATCCTGTCAGAGATTTTCTCATCTTATCTCGAAACAGAGAGACACGAACTGCGCGATTGCATCCATAGAACCGACACTACGGAGTTAACCCTGGCTATAGCATCTCGGTGGTGGTTATCACGCACAGCGACGAATCTAAATCGTTTTCGTAAAGTACAGAGCTCCCTTTCTAGATTCTACTACCACCCGTTCCGATTCTTTCTCAATAAGCAATGCAAGAAAACGAAATGATAAGGAGGAACCGATGGCGATCCCCCACTGTTGGCATTTTCCCTCGCCCTTTGTGCGTGCCCTATCACCTCTTCCTTCCTTCGGCGGCCTGCCTGACCGCGATTCCCTTCCCGATTTCTTTTTCTTCCGTCTAAGACGAATCCTGTGCTGCGACCTCAACGTGCTGGTGAGCATCTCACTACCTGTGAATCAGGTGATCGTCCGATCGTGGAGGCAGATTTTTGCCCTGCGCCCCCACCACGCGGCATATCCTGGGTTTATCCTCCTCTCCTCCGTCCGGCTTTTTTCTCCGTACCCGAGTGCCTCTGCTTTGTCCTCCCTCGATGGGTTTGCAAGCAATCCATGGAATCTGCGCAGGAAGTTGGCAGGAGCAGGGTTAACCAAACCGAAACCGAAAAAACCGATGGAAAACCGAAATTGAAAATTCGAAAATATCGAGCCAAAAATCGCTAGAAAATCGTTAGAAACCGAAGAGTTTCAAAACCGAGCATTTGAACAAAAAACATTCAAAACAAAATTTAAAAAAAACGAAAACCATTCGGTTTTCTCGAAAACCCACCGGTTTTCTCGAAAAACCGGTCGGTTTTCTCGAAAAACCGATCGGCGAGTTGAACGTTTTGGGCGATCGGTTTTTTGAACGATTTTCGTCGGTTTTTTCGAAAAATCGCTCGATTTTCACCGGTTTCGATCGGTTTACATCGCATAAATTTTTTCAAATTTTTTAAATTTTTTGAATTATTTTTTGAATTGAACCGGTTTACCGACCGGTTTAGGATTTCGAACCGGCTCGATACGGTCGAAAACCGCGATTTTCGTCGGTTTTGTGAACCCTGGGCAGGAGTAAGACGAGGAGATGATTCCTTTGCGAAGGGTCACAGGGTTTTTTTTACCGTAGCGCAAGCTGCGCTATATCGGCAAGCCTGATTGATGGCAGAGAATCTTTGGGTTTAAGAAACGAAATAAACCCGTGTAAGCTATTATGATACGGATAGAATCCGTATCCTCGGAGAGAAGGACTCTATTCATTGGTGGACGAATTCGAATTTATCTCCAGGGGTCCTCTACTATATATATAGAGCATTGCCTTCTACAGAAATGATCAATCTAATAAAGAGAGGAGAGGTGTTTCTATGCTTTCCCTCCTAATACAAGTTACACAAATCTTGAAGCAAACGAAAGAGTAAGTAATCCTTATCTACTCTTCATTCATGCTTTAATATTTATGCAGCTTTAAAAAGAAAGAGCATAGAAGCACCTCTCTAAAGAGAGAGGTTTCCTCTTGTATGCTGTGCTTCTCCTTCTTCTGTTCGTGTGCTTGTATTGGTGCGTCGTTGATTGTGTGGGTGAACAATCTAGTTTCACAACACAAGCTATGGGAGTTGGTGCCGCAAAGGATCCGGGCAGAAAAGGCCCACGTAACAACAAAAAGGAGGGGACGGACATGTCACGTGGTGTCCGGATCAAGGACATGGACTGTGTACGGCGCCTGGACCTCTTGGCTTCGCTTTATCTGCAATCTATCAGTACTACTGTGTAGTCTGTACCTTGCTCTTATTTCGCTTTACCTTGCGCATCTCAGTTCTCGTCCTATCACAAGTCGCTGACAGCTTAGCCAACCTACGGTGGGCGAGGGGTCACTTGTCATTGACACACCGGTCTAGCTTAGCTGGCTTCGTGGTTACACATGGCAGGGAAGGGACCATGAGCTTGCAGTTTAGTCCCAGCTGCACGTATCTGTGATGACAGTGTGGCCACGAGGCAAGGCAACAGAGACGACTTGAAAAGAAAACAGCCAGAGACATGTTACCTACTGCAGTACCTGCCCATTGAGTCTTGAGCCCCAGCTATTGGTCACCCTCTGGTCCTCCGAAGCAGGACCCGTCACATGATGGTGTCTCCTCCGTCGCGACCGCCGGCTTACCTCCAAGATTCATTGTTACTGCACCGGCATTGTCGAACGATCGAGGTCTTCGTACGCGTAAACCATATCTATCCATGGTGTTTCAGAGGCTACAAGCACGAGGCGTTCGTCGCGTGATCAAATGGCCCAGATGATGGAGTCGTGCTCTTAATTTGTCACCAGCACGATACGACGGTCCAGACGATATCCTCTCCTACTTCGCTTTTGCTCGCAACGTGTTTGCCACCCTTAATCACCGGCAGACGATCTGATCTCGCATCCAGTGGCCTAGTACGTACGTAGTAAATAGTATATTAGTATGTATGTTGCATTTTTCAGATCGCTCGATCTGAATTGATCTAGATTCCAGGTGAAATGTCTAATCGCTTATTCTATTCGGCGGCGCTCGTCGTTTCGCCAGAGTCCACAACTCACTGCTGGTAAAACGTCTGCGAGCTACGTGCAAGCAACACAGCAAGAACGACCCTGGCTCAAAAAAAAGGGAAAGATTAGAGCAGAAAATGGCCCGGCGACTAGAGGCGGCATTGACGTAGCATCTCATATCATATACGCAGACACCGGAGAATTTCCGAATATCTGATTGATATTAAAAACTGAAGGCCTAACCCATCTTTTGGCAAAGGCCATATGTCCTGTCAGCGGGGGATAAGGAAGAGGGCCTTCGCTTTTTGGTAGAAAACAACAAAAAGAAGTTCGGTATGCCCCCACGAGTAATAAAGCTTAGCTGGGCATCCTTCAAAAACAAATAATAAGCTGGAGTGCTTATCCAACCCCACTAAATATTACAGGTTTGGTGGGTGCATATGGATGGTGACCATACACCTTTTATCTCGAATTAATTGTGTTTCTATTTAACAAGCTAGCTAGGTGTTACGTCTCGTTATATTTGTCCACAACCCATCACACACACAGACTAAAGAAGCAATCTAAAAAAATTTTCATAAAAAATAACCATATATATCCTTATTAAATGACAAACCTCTCAACCAGCTAACCTCTTTCAAAACGGGTAGAGAGAGAGAAAATTGCAATAACTACGCTATGTATCTCATCAATGGACAAATATATTAAAACAGATACTTCTAAGCCCATGAATAAATATAACTAAACGGAAGGAGTAAAGTAGATCAGGGAACATAATGTGATGCATGTTTGTATCCATTAATTCGACAAATACATTTAAAGGGATATTCTTAATATCATGGATAAATATAGCGAAGGAATAGAATAAAGTAGATCGAGAAACATAATGTGATATATGTTTCTATCCATTAATTCTTTTATGTGTGCAGATATGATTGATGTTTCGGATATTCTTTCTGGGCAAGAAATTAAAAAGAGTGGCATGCTTGTCAATTATTGATGCCTACTCTCACTTGGGCAAAAGTACATGCCATGGTTTGTCGGCTAAAGCACTGCTCGCGGTCCACGTCCGTATCACATCAGGCCGAGTAGTGCTTAGGGTTTTTAATTTCGTTTTAGGTTTCATCTCGGTACACTTCGAAATTTAAATTTTTGGCAAAATCTCATTATTTTAGAAGAAATCCGAACAAAATACAAAAAGAAAATTTTAAATTTGGTGATTTTTGAACCAAAATTTTCGTGATTTTGGTTCAAAATACCGAAATTTCGTTAAAAAATGGCAAGATCTCGGTCAAATTCAAATGAAAGAAAAATGGTTCAAATGACATCAAAAAAATTTGAATTTTTTTTGTGGATGGTCCTAATACATCACTAATATTACCATAAAAATTTTAGATGACAATCAAGCCAGTTTCAAAAATTTTGCATGATGACAGGATGTTAGCTCTGTATTATGGAACAACTTAAAGCGATATGTTAAACTTAAAAGTCAAATTTATCTCTCTCAAAATCACCCATGACTCTCTGGAAGCACCACCAATACACCCAAGTTGCAGTCTTAACATACTGATGCTTGAATACAATCGTTAATTTCGATTAACAACATCATACAACGAATGTTGGATTAACCATTACTCAATAATTCGCTTATGGAAACTACAAAATTGTGGTAATTTATTAGAACAAACAGTGTCCATTCAAATATTATTATATTGAAAACTTGAACTTGGATAGGCGAAGTGGATGATTTAGCAGTTGCAATAAAGACAACCGAGATCCTTAATTTATGACCGTGAGAATTAATGTGCATAGGCTAACTGAATGATCTACCGATTGTCCCACATCCAAAAATTAGTCCATAAGATTAATATAATAGCATGGAGATTGAAAAGAAGGAATCCGACGACATATTGTTAGACCTTGGAGAGCTATTATACTGATAATGTGTTTGCTACAGTTCCAAATTCTAGTAGAAATGGAAATGGTTCCAGATTCTTGGTAGAAACGTTTCAGGTAGAATCAGAATCATTTTCTGCCAACCGTTTGGTACGGTTCCAGATTCTAGTAGAAACTAGTGAAACGGGGTTGAGGGTGATTCAGCCACGACGTGGAAAAAGAAGAAACGTTCCGAGGAGAATCGTTCCAAGTTTTAGCCCGTTTGGCTGGGTTTCTCCCAGATTCTAGTAGAAACAGCTTGGTTCCAAGTTGCCAAACGGGGCCTTAGGTCCCGTTTGGTACGGTTCCAGATTCTTGGTAGAAATGTTTCAGATAGAATCAGAATCACTTTCTGTAAATTGTTTGGTACAGTTCCAGATTCTAGTAGAAACGGGGTTGAGAGTGATTCAACCACGGTGTGGAAAAAGAAGAAACATTCTGAGGAGAATCGTTCCGAGATTTAGCCCGTTTGGCTGGGTTTCTCTGATATTCTAGTAAAAACAGCTCGGTTCCAAGTTGCCAAATAGGGCCTTAGTTTCGTCTCTAATCTTGATTTCATATTCGGAATCCCTTGTTAGTTGGTCCATAATTCAAAAATGATCTGTTACTGTATTACCGAATGGGTTAGCAATTTATAAGTTGGCTGAAAAGTCAATTTTCATGCCCTTTCGATTAGTTTTAAGATATGTGTGTATCCAATTCTAAGGCCCCGTTTGGTACGGTTCCAGATTTTAGTAGAAACGGAAACGGTTCCAGATTCTTGATAGAAACGTTTCAGGTAGAATTAGAATCACTTTCTGCAAACCGTTTGGTACGGTTCCAGATTCTAGTAGAAACAGTTTGGCAACGTGGAAAAAGAAGAAACGTTCTAAGGAGAATCGTTTCAAGTTTTAGCCCGTTTGGCTGGGTTTCTCCTAGATTCTAGTAGAAACAGCTCGGTTCCAAGTTGCAAAACGGGGCCTAAGTTATAGACTTTATGAAACCATATGTTATGTCACGAATCTATAATCAACCCTACTTTTGATAAGAACGGTTGATGGTCGAATCCAATTTTTTTCCACTATTTGATTATCCATAAATTCAAAGGTTCAAAAATAGGACCGAGAAAAAAAAATTATAAGTAGTCTTAGAAATAGACGTTTCTTTATTGAAGGCATGCACAAAACCAGATCAAATACAATACATAGTTAAAAAAAGAGATAGATCAATTAAACGAATATATGCAGCCATACTAAGCAGAAAACACAACACACATGGGAACCAGGCCCAGCAAGATGGAAAACAATGTGTATCTGAATATATATTCTGCATGCATGTAGTAGCTTCAATGGAGTATTAGTCTATCTATTACGCGTGTTTCAGTCACCTCGCATAATAGGAACTTCTTGGATTCATGGGCAGTTAGTCACCTCGCATAATAGGAACTTCTTGGATTCATGGGCAGTTTGTCACCTTCCTCTGCAGGATACCCAGTACTTGTTTCAATTTCAAAACGACTGGTAGATGGTTCAGAAAGAAGGCTCTCGGTCTCCGTCTCGGCCTCCATGTTGAGTCGTGCCCAAGGATGCAGCGAAAGCTTCCTCAGCCTGTTGAGCTCGTCGGCGATCTCTCTCATCGAGGGCCTATTGCTGCCGCACATATCTAGGCATTGCTTAGCCAGCTCTGCAAGTCCTCCCAGCAATTCCATGCTCTCTTGGCCTTTCACGTGGCTCACCAGCACCGCGTCCAGATTGTTCTCCTTCATAGCAGACAGGAAAATCGACGACAAGCTTGTCTTCGTCTCAGCCCTTTCGAGTTTCAGTGGCACCTGCCCGGTTAGGATCTCCAGAAGGATAACTCCGAAACTGTAGACATCGCTTTTGTCCGTCAATTGGTATGTTTGCATGTATTCAGGGTCAAGATAGCCACAAGTACCTTGAACCATTGTGACAAACTGCTCTTTGTCGGATGGGGCTATTACTGAGGCTCCAAAGTCTGACACTTTGGCCATGTAGTTGTCGTCAAGAAGGATGTTGGCAGTTTTCACATCACCATGGAGAATTGTGGGAGACGCGTACGAATGTAGGAAATTTAGTCCTTCAGCTGCTTCATGAGCAATCCTCAGGAGAGTGCCGAAAGAGATTCGCAACGCTTGGTTCTTGCCGTGGATAAGCTCGAACAGTGTGCCCTTTGGGATGAACTCGTAGACTAGCATTGGAACTTCCACCTCAAGGCAACAGCCCAAGAGTTTAACAATGTTCTTGTGATTGATTTGGGACAGAATGAGCATCTCTTGACCAAATTCCTTCTTTTGCCTTTCGTCAATCAGTGCACATCTTTTAATTGCAACTGGCAAGTTGTCCTTAACTATCCCTTTATAGACCGTTCCATGGCCTCCTTTTCCAATTACTCTGCTCTTGTCGAAGTTGTCTGTAGCTTGTATGAGTTCAGCTTCTGTAAATACTGTGAACGCAAGACCTTTCTCTGATTTCATCCTCTCAAACAAAAGCAACCCTCCATGCTCGCGAAAATACTCTTGCTTAGTTTTGCTCAGTTTTCTCTTTTGAAGAATTATGTATCCGCAAAAGGCGATGATCATGAGAACAACAGAGCTAATTGTAAGTCCTGTATAACATCATCAGATAAGAGCAGTGATTTATTTCTTTTTTCTTTGTCAGAAAGGGAGTACAAGAAAAAGGAGTGTTGTAATACCATAAGCTAGTGGCATTTTTTTTAACCCAGTTTTGCATTTATTTTACTATTTGACTTTTCGCTGTAATTTTATACCAAAAATTACAGAAAAAAATTAATGGTCTAGCTAGCTGATCTTAGGGAGTTACCTATTATTAAGCCGATGTCAGGGTTGCACGTATTACTTTGCTTGGAATACTTTCTTCCCGCTCGACAAGAACACCTGTATTCTCCGTCATTGTTGTGGCAAATGCCGCCTGGAGGGCATGGGTTGTCATTGCATTCATTAACATCTGCAGTAAGATGAGCAAAACTAGATATTAGAACTTCAAATGAAAGGAGAGATCTACTTCTAGAGCTCAATATGTTTGGCGTTCGTGCATATACACCTTGACATAGTACCTTTGCATCCATCCGGAACATAGGGGTTGCCTTCGTAGCCTTGGGAGCAGCTGCACACGTACCCTGGCCCATTAGTGGAATCCAGGCACACGCTCTTGCTACTGAGGCAGGCATAGGTGCCCGTCTTGTTCCGTTTGGCGACACCACATGACTCCCCATTTCTTATGGCCCAGTCCATCACCACGGGTGCCCGCCCCGCATTCGTGTCGTTGAACTTGGTGGTGTTGATGTACGAGGTGCTGAAGTTGAACCCTGTTGCCTCCATCAGCACGGCGTAGCTGCACCGGCCGAACTTCCAGATCTGGCTTGTGTTGAACCCACCGTCGAAGGTGACGTCGTAGTAGTACATCCCCTTTGGTATCGCCGTCTGGCAGCAGCCCATGCCGGAGCAGGAGCCATCCACCAAGTCTGAAAGGTTGCTGCATGTTGAGACGCATCCGCTCTGGTAGCCTGCGCCACCGCCGTCGTCGGAGATGTAGGCGAGGGTGTTGCACCCGATGACGGTGAACTTGTTGTCAACGTCCGAGAACCGGTAGGGAGAATGGCTTCCGTCAAACTGGTAATTAGTAGGCACCATGCCCCCGGAGAAGGCATTGTAGCAGTACGTTGAGATACCGTTAAATATTCGGATTGTGCTACGACTCAACGAAACATTAAGCAGCTCAACGTTGCCGATGAATGGCGTGGAGATGCCATGTTGGACCTCGCAACTGACATTGAAACTGTCTGTGAGTGAGCAGTTCGCGCCGATGCCAAATGGGTACGGTATGTCAACATTGCCACACCGCCTTTGGCATTGAGAGCCAGGAACCGCAGTTGCAGAGGAATACTGTGCCGCAAAAAGTAGGAGGCCAAGGCTAACCTGCAGGACCGCTTCCATATTCCTCGGCTGGAGAATCAGAAACCGTGATATTGTAACATTCAACTTAATTAGTCGGCACTCCCTCCGTTGATTTTACAAGCTAGGGGTGCGCGTATACCAAGATTGAATATTTAGTTATGATAGGGCTCTCTCTCTCTTAAAATAATAGAAAAAAAATGTTAGATGGTTTATCACTAGAGGTCTCATATAATTCTATATTGATTTTTGACAAGTTAAACCGGGTTTTTGATTTAGTCTAATGATTTCTTAGCAGTTTACAAATGGTTTTAAGAAAAACTCATATATACTTTCTGAATACAGGTCATGATTTTATGGATAGTGCCCTTCTTGCCTCATGATGCTGGTTTTTACAAGGAAATATTGGTACTCAAAATACTTCAACAAATATTACTACTAAATATACTTCAACAAATATAAATATTGCTACTAAATATACTTCAACAAATATTGCTACTAAATATAATTGAATGGCTTAAAAATGTCTCCAAACTTCGTTTTTTTCAAATAATATTCACATCAGAGGTCATAAGGCTATTAATACTAATTATAGAAAAATATTAGATAATTTTTTCAATTTTTTTGAATTTAAATTTAAATTTAAGCGGAATTGGAAATGATTTTCTTTTTCGACTGCAAGCGGTACGAATGAAATTCGCGAAATTTCACGAATTTCATTCGAAAAGTGGAACCCTGGTGGGAAGTATATGGCGGAGAAGAGAAGGGAATCATTTTTGTTTCGTGATATTCTTTTCCATCCGATTTATCAGATTAGCGAGTATTTATTTATACTTCCTGTGGTGGTAGATTGGTAGAAATACTCTTAATAAATCAACATCTAAATTTAATTTCTACTACCTAGTATGTACTACCAATATAGTGCACTGTAAAATTTCTCAATCTAAAATAGGGCACACATATTTGAGCTATATACACTAAATTCAATATGAACCGTTCATTCTTTTTTAACCATTGTATCAGATTTAGCTAGTATTTATTTATACTTCCTCCGATAGTATAGTAGTAGAATTGCTCTTAACAAATCAATGGCTAAATTTGATTTCTACTGCTCACTATGTACTACCAGTATAATGCACCGTAAAATTTCTCAAATATTTAGACACAGACTGATTTGGGATCCCTAGGACATGTTACACCTAAGCTAGGTTAAGAATATTTCCTTACTAATATCTCAAAGTTAAAAAAGAAAAGAAAAGAAAGTAGGACAACATACTATGCCTATATCAGGTAGGTTTTTAAGCTGGCAAACGGTTCCCTATGGATTAATTAGGCTCTACATGGATGGGTTCTTTCTTTTATAGAGCTTGATTTTGTGACCAATGCCTTCAGGAATCTAGGAGTATCTCACAGGTGTGCAGAAGAGAATTTTGGATTAGCGGTTCTCTGTCCTGAGCAATTCAGGTCCTATTTGGCAACAAGATTTTGCAAAACCATTTTTGCAAAACCATGGTTTAAAAATTGTCTTGGCATAAAAACCATGATTTTACCAAGTCCCATTGAAACCATAGTTTTTCTTGGAACTCCCAACTGTTTGGCTACAAAGTTTTTGGTTGACAAAGTCTTGAAACAAGAGTTGTTTTGGCACAAGTGCTCAGAAAATTTTGCCCAAGACCAAAGTTTCCAAAACAAAGAAAAAATCATGGTTTCTAAAACAGAGTTTTTTGAAGGGCTACCAAACTCCTCTTTGTTTCTAAAACAGAGTTTTTCTCTAAAACCATGGTTTTGTCTCGAAACTATGAAAAAACCTTGTTGCCAAACAGCTCCTCGATCAGAGTCTTGGGAATAAATGAGACTATTTGTCTCGTTTCTCTAGCATCTAAACGTAGCATCAAATTTTAAGTATGCGGCTAAATGAACTGAAAGCTAATAAAAACTAAACCGTAGAAAACAAGTTAAGTTCACCTGAAAATAACGAGGTAGTTAAGTTCTAGTCGAACAATAGAAGTACCTTAGTTTCGCCAAAGGATCCCTTTCTTGAGACGCCAAGAGCACTCATGAACCTTTGGGAATTGCTTCACTTGTTGTTTATCCTAAAACAACCAACACCGTCTGGGTATGTATATATGAAGAGCGACAGGGTAGACTTTCGGTCAACTTAGCACCAGAAAAATCTATAATATAATTTAAAAGAAAACAACTTAATTCTCCAGTTGTTTTTAAGAAATTCCTAGACAGGAACAAATCAACAGACAACGACACAGTACACCTTCACTTAACACTGATTAAGCTACTTATAAGGAAAAACTCCACCATTTATTTCTTGAAGGGATCATTGTAACTAATCTAGTAGTATCACTATCATCAGAGTTTTGTTTATTCAGATTAACAGTAAGAAGAACACTGCATGTAAATAGTCTCAATGTAACTAATCCATAAATAAACACGGGTAGATCTCCGGATACTGAACTCTTCAAGTGCTCCTTTGTTTTATTGTTTAATAAAAGGTGCTCTACTTCCCGGTGCTAATAAGCCGAGTTAAATCACCACAATCCACTAGCTAGAAGCCTAGAAGCCTAGAACTAGAAGTTGCAAGTTTGAAGTCTTCCCTTCGCCGAGTCTCTCTCTAATCCACAGTTCACTACCGCCGCTTGCCAGTGACCGGTCCCGAACCGGCACGCGGTGTCCACTCGCCAGTTCGGTTACTATCGTGGAGGGCACGACGGCGTCAACTGCGTGTCTGCGTGCCTCTGCATGTGCATGGCAACGCCAGCTAAGCGCGGACTGCGTGCCTCTGCACGTCAACGCCAGCTACGCGCGGGTCAATGGACGCGTGGTGTACTGGTGTGGCTGCACGCGGTAGTGAGCAGCGACTCTGACTGAGTCTCCCACGCTGATGTCGCCTCCCCCGGATATTTTCGCTAGTGTTGTCCGGACTTTTACGTTTGGGCACTGCCAACGTATAGGCGATTAAAGTTTTTGTGTAAACACTGTGTAATTCTACTAAAAAAGTTTCAAAAAATTCTGAAAAAATCATGGATGTACATCTCAACTTACCCCATCTACGTATAAAATTTTATGATCAAATTCATCCTATGCTAGAAGTTACAAAAAGACAAATTTTGGGGTGCATTTGAACTTATTCAAGTTTGTTAGAAATTTGTCTTTTTTTTTAACTTCTAGCATAGGACGAATTTGATCATGAAATTTTATACGTAGATGGGGTAAGTGGAGATGTACATCCATGATTTTTTTTTCAGATTTTTTGAAACTTTTTTTAGTAGGGTTGTACGGTGGTTGCATGAAAACTTTAATTGCACTGGGTATGTTGCCCAACATATATCAACGTATCCACAATACTAGGTAAGATATCGTGCTACTACGAAATTTAGTTTGGGATTATTTTGTAAAAGAAAACGGTACGAGAATCTCGATGTAATTTTAGTTTTTTTAAAATATGCTAAGTAGGAGTTGTCAGCGAATTTGCATAACCACGGGTCCTTTTTGCAAAAAAAATATTGCGAAATTTGGCTTGGGTTCTTTTTGCAAAAAACGGTGGGTGGACTTGGATGTAATTTCATTTTTCTCGGGGTTCTTTTTTTTAAGAAAAAAAGCTGACTAGGAGCCGTCGGTGAATTTGCGGAACCACAGTGTCTTTAATGCAAAAAAAACGGTGAAGGACCCATCCACAAATCTGCGCAACCATAAGTCCTTTTTGAAAAAAATCGGTAGAAGGATATATCCGCAATTTCCAAATTTTCGGGGTCTTATTCAAAAAAATGACGTGGAGGTGTTCTCTGCGCTGGAATTCTTTATGCTGTAAGACTAAGAATATTTATTTGGGAGGTGCTACTATGCTTTTCTTTTTGAAAGTTGCACACCACCCACTTAAACATCCACATTATTTAGTTACTACCAGCCTTCAATTATACATCCACACCAGGATTCAAAATCCAGGTGAATTTTTGGTGAAATCTCATATTTCGTCCTCGCACGTCACCCGCTTAAACATCATCCACATTATTGTTACTACCAACCTTCAATGATACATCCACACCAGGTTCAAAATCACAGTGAAATCTCGGATTTTGCCCCCACCCCCACCCCCAAATTCATAATCCCAGCTCGGTACGCTGATTGTATTAAGGATATTTTTCAGCATTAGGCGGAGATAAATACCACATTAAAGAATACCAAGTCCTTATACCCATGCACTATAGAGACCGAACTTGAAGTTTAAAGGATAATAAATATGCAACAAATAAGCTAATAATCTGCCAAATGCCTTCACTGATCATAAGGGAGTGAAAAGATTTCATATACCTGCAGTATATGCATATAAAAGAGAGGAATACCCCAAAAGGATATTGAACACACTCTTGATCCTCTTTATAAAAAGATGTGGAGACCTCTGGATGCACGGGACTCAATTACGTGGAGATGTCCCCAGAAGTAGAGAACCGAACAAATGAGAACACTACCCATGAGAGTCAAAGAAGCTCAACCTGATATTTAAAAAATCCCTAAAGTGAACCATCCAGGAGATGGTAACATCCTTGAAGTGATTCATATTGAAGATGATAACCTAGCGTATATTTGCACACACAATCTAACGCTGGGAAGCCGGAATGCCTAAACTCCATCGTTGTGGGAAATCACGAAGAGCTGAAAGAATTAATGAAGAGATATCCCTAAAGTGATGCAGGAGAATTGTATAAAAGAAATACTACAACTGTTGACATATTTTTTACCTCTAAAATAGCTAAAAGTTGGATCAAGAACCAAAGTTCTTGGCAGATTACCAAAAGCGCTCAGAAAGGATCAAATGGAAAGAAGCAATTGAGGTAGTGCCCACTTAATAAGAAGAAAGTTTTGATCCTGTTGACCGAACACCTCCTAAAGTGTTCCCTGTAGGATTAAATATTTTTTATCTGGGAAAGAAATGAAAATATCCAAATGGTGAGACATAAAGCAAGGCTTGTAGCATAAGGGTTGACGAAGAGACCTGTTATCGATTATGATGAAACCTATTCTCCTGTATTGAGTGGAATAACATTTTGAAATTTAATATTAATGGCAACAACATTAAACTTATCAATACAGTTGATGGATGAAGTGACCGCAAGCTTATATGGGTTACTGGATACGGATATTTATATGAGAATCCCTGAACCTGCCGGTCCAAACTCATGAACCGGATGTGACACCTCCCCTCCTGGTGGCAAGGAAAAAACCGGTATGGTGTGTCTTCCAGCTTATCATTGTAGCTGTCTCCCAGGTGGAGAAGGGCCTGCCTTGTAGCATCCTACAGCGCATATCCCATCCTTAGTCGCTCCGAAGTGAAGTAAAAATGACGATCCTCTGCCTGACGCCGACTCCTGGCGTATACCAACAGCCTGACCTTCCACGTGTTGTAGCCAATGCTGGGCACGGAAGTGCAGCGATACTCCGGGCGGTGGGGAAAACCCAACTCCTGGAGCATCAACGAAAGCTCCTCACACAAACCTCCAGCCATCGCAACGAAAGTGGTGTAAACCGACATCTACACATTTTGAAACAAGACAAGATTAATAACCAATTTTAAATAAAGGATAAGGTAATCTCAAGACACTAACACAGAAAAGATAGAAGCATAGAAACTTAGAATTTTATAAATATGTTTTTATAAACATATTAGTCCTTAAGGCTTTGCCATTCTAACTAGGTCACGTCCTACAATCATTCAGGCTCTGATACCACCGCTGTGAGACCCTAGATCGGCTATCTGAAATCTCCTGTGTATTTCTATACTAGTTCCAGATCAGTAGCTAGTACACACAGTTAAACAGTGATGAATCATTACCGAACAGAACGAAATAATAACATAAATATAAAGTACCAGCCACATGGCCATTTATTACATCTCTCGGTCACATGACCAGAGTTCACGGCAGCGGAATAAAAACAAGTAATAAAACCCAAATAACTCCACAGGCGACGACTAGGAACGTGCACTTAATTATCTTGGCGACCTTCATTAAACTTCTCGGTATAGAATTTTTCTTCAACTGCATCCTGGTAGTTTTCTGATGACAACATTTGTGTAGCATGTGAGTACAAAAGTACTCAGCAAGTCTGGAAAATTATGCAACATGTATAGCTTTCCAAGGAAGGCTTATTATGGTTCTTTTGCATAAAGCTAAGTTTCATCAAACCATACTTAATAATAATGTTCACAAAGCATATTTTAACAATTATTTTAACATTTGAATTATTTAATAGTCTAGTGAAGGTTCTTTCCACCAACACAAGTATAAAGGTTCTATCCGCCACATTTTATAAGATTAAGGTAAACCAACTTATGACTCTATCCGTCATGACCAAAACAGGTTCCATCTACCTAATTAGCCCAATCTACCAACAAAACATATGAGAGTTCTAACTACTCCCGAATTCTAAAATATCATTTATTTTTAAAACCAAAACCAAAGTCTACCAGTATGAAAGCATTCTTCACTTTGCCTTTGACCGTAGGCATGGCTATTCGAATAGTTTTAACTCTACAGAGGTGTACAACTTTTCCCACAAGACATGATATTCCCTTGATGCCAAACTATTAGCACACTTCCCTTGGTGTGCCGGCTGAGATATCATGACAAGGCCTTTACAATGTATATGTGACACTATGGTTTGGTGTGACGTTATAGAAGGTGAAACTAGAGAATAAAACCTTTCGGCTTAGGGTTTTCTCGCGTTTTTGGGCCGGTTGAAGTGTTATGTCGCCACGGAGTGTCATAACTTTATTTAACGTGCTTGATATGGTTAAAAACAGTATGAGATGTGGAATTTATGTTTAAATGTGGTCTTTAGACGTTGTGTAGCTTATGTTTGGTAGCATTCGGGCATATTAAATGCCGGGGTGTTACAGTATACGTCTAACCTGACCCACCCGCTGAGGTTTCACCGCTATTAGGGTTCCATCTACTCAGTACAGAAGCCCCCTCTTGCGCCGTTGGGGAGTACAACTTGCCTCCATCTGGCACCCACATTCCACCAACTGGTGAGTCTAAGTTAGGTTTCTACAAATTATTCAGCCATGTCGTACCCATTATAGACATGTGGTTGTACGGTTATGCTTAGAATGGACAGTCATAAGCATCGGTCCATAATTGACTTGGGGCGGTACTTGCACATTGAAAACTAGTGCTCCATCTGCACCCGGCCGACATTCCATTCCGCCCAAGTCCAAACTATTTTTTATTTTATTTTTATTTTACAAAAATAGTAGCAAATACTTTACTATAATTTCCAAATCACACTTTAAATCATATCTTTGATATATTCCCACCCGTGGGTCATTTAATCAACTTTTGCACTAAGCATATTTACCGTTCTAATCATCAAATGTCACAATATAAATTAGGCATGACATAGCAAAGTTGTCCTAGGGTTACAAGTAAACATGGATATCAATAATCAAGGAGATGATAGCAATTCGGAATAACTAACAGTCTATATTTGCCATACGGTTATAAAGATAGTAATGCATGTTATAAAACATTGTAAAACATTTGCAAACATGGGATCAAAATGCGTCAAGGAGACTTGCCTTCAGTCGCAGCGGGAGCTTCAAAGTCCTGGGTCTCGGCGGTGGCGTCGGCAGATCCGGCGAACTCTTCGGCTACGCGCAAAATGGTACAACCAAATAAATAAAATCTAAAAATTGCAAAAATTATACTGGCAGGTAGATCTTGAATTTAGATGAATTTAGGAATTGGAACGGAGTGATTTGGAGTTCGGATGCAAAAGATATGAGCGTTTGAATTTCTGAAAATCTTGGAAAATAACAAACGAGGAATATTCCTCGAAATTTTTTCTTTTTACTCATTTTCCTGATTTTCTCTCTCTATGGCTTGTGGACCCATGTTGTCATAGGGTGAGACCTTCTTCCCCAAATGCCATGGAACAGAGGAGGCAAAGATGGGGGTGGTTGCCGGCGAGGGAAGGCATGGCAGCGGCCGGCGAGCGGCGGAGCGGAACCGGGGCGGCGCGGCAATGCCGGAATAGGGCGATAGCCTGCCGGAGGCGGCCGGACAGCGCTTCAGCGGCGCTAGAGGCGGCCGGCGAAGCCGCGAGTGGCGCCGACGAGTGGGCAGCGCAGGGGCTGGCCGAGGGCGCACTGCGCGTGGCCGTTCGGCGAGCGGGAAACCAGGGCGGCGGCGGGCAGCGCAGCGGCGGTCGAGCGGCGCCACGACGGAGGCCAAAGGGGGCAGTGCCGGCGGTGGGCAAGGGCCTAGGGAGGTGCGGCGCGGGCTGGGGATGGTGGCACACATGGCCGGAGGCCCTCGACGGCAGTGTGCCGGCCGGTTGGATGCTTGGCCGGACAGAGCATGTGGCGGCCGAACAGAACCGACGCAATAGCATGGCACGAACACAAAAATCCAAGAAAACAGTGTATGAAATCGAAAATTGAAGAGAACACTGGCTAGAGAACATCTAGGGGTCTAGGATTTCGAGGAATTGCAAAATGTATTACCGGAGATGACGAATTTGCCGAAGAACTACGGTTCGGCAGGCAATGTTCAAACGCGAAATTCGAAGTCGAATCTTGACGAAACCTGAAATTTCTTGAGGGGTTATGATCTTGACAGCAATGCACACACCATGAAGCAAACGGAACTCCAATTGGCTCACCGGATCAAAAGATGACACGGCGACGTCTTTGAACGGTGTCCGGCGATGGTTCTTGTGATTTTCCGGATGATTGGAGTGGAGATGCAAAGGGAGGGTGAGAGCACGGGAAGGAGGACTCCAAGATGAAGGTTTGGGAAGTGGAAGCACGCGATTTCATGAAGAAACAGCTAGTTATGGACAATTATGTGGTTTTTGGTTGATTGAGCCGTTTTCGGCGGAATTGAAGACAAAAGGACCCAAAGAATGGAATCTCCTTGTCGATATCTTTCCAACGGAGCCGGCCATGCGCGATTTGGAGCAATAATTAGGGGGATATGGAAGGTTGATTAAGGAGGCCTCATGCACTGGCTTGAATACTGGCAACAGATCGTCCACTGGATGCTTGAGGAAGATGAATAGTAACTGCCACATGTTAGCACTCCATTTGCTTGGATTTTGAATAGTGTTGAATCTAATGCGCGCGAGATAAAATAGCAAAAAGGGTCTAAAAATCACGGAAAAATTCCTAAAAATACTAGGGAATATTTGGAACCCAATAAAATTGGTTTTAGTGAATTTGGATGAGTTTTGGAATTTAAACAATTCCGGGGCAAATAAAATGGATTTGATGAAAGGCCGCGAGAGATAAAATAGCAACGTAGTTTTATAAATCTTGGAAAATTCTCAGAAATGTTTTGGAATATCAGGAACCTAATGCAATAGGTTTCAGGATTTTTGGAGCATTTTGGAACACGGGTGGAATTTCGGGTGCAATAGGTTTCCGTCCTTTCCCAGCGAGCAGAGTTAAAAAGGCTGCGAAGGGGCACGTTAAAAGCCGCCCCCTATCGCATAGCGACACCTGTCCAGTACGGCGAAAAACTGCCCAATGAAAGCACACTTTCCAAGAAATTGCTTTATCGTTACGGGGAGGCTTCTCGGAGAAGGAATCGAAAAAACAACCAAACGTCGCGCCACCGCATAATGAACACGCGATGGGCAAAAAGGTCACCTCCCGACATAAAATGGTCGTAAGCCACGACCAAAGGAAATTCAATCCCTCGTTCAGGTCTTCTTAGGCTCAAGGGGAAGCCCGAGCACAGATGGTTCCCCGCTTGAACCTCGGGGGCTAGCTGTCGGGGATTGACTATCTGGCAAAAGACCACGGTACCCCCGGGTGATTCTGAAGCCCGCCGATCATACAGTGCCAACAGAGAATGCTCGGAAGTTCGAAACGAGCAGCACACCTCCCGAGCATACATGTCCGTCCCTTCACTCACGACCATTCCTAACGATCACGAGCAAGCATGCTCGTAAAAACCACATCATACCCGGGTACATGGTCGGTGGACTCGGTCATGCTACGAGGAAGGAAGGCGGCAACCAACCGTCCGAAGATCAAGGGAAATCGTACCCGAAATTCAAATAACGCGCAGATCAAGCGCCGCAAATCACGGATATGGTTGCATAGCGTAAATCCAGGGGGTAGTTACCTTCTATGTATCTCTAGGCATAGTATTTAAACCCCCCTGATATCTGTATCAAGAGAGAGGCCATATATAGAACTCTATACACTGGAGTAGGGCTATTATCTCGGCAGTGAGAGGCCCGAACCAGGATAAACACCGCGTCCCTCTTCTCCCGACCTCGTGTCGCTCGGACGATCTTCCCGGTTCGTACGACGGGGCTCTGTTGATCCCCCATTCAACAAGTAAGCTCGACGGGAGCCCGTTCTCCAATAAATCGGCAATTTGGCGCCGTGCGTAGGGAGGGCGACTTGATTCCCGTCACGGATCGGAGATCCTCGAGGATGCCGAACTTCGGGGATACTAGGAATCTCTGCGTTTTCGGCGGCGTTGAAGGCGGCGACATGTACTCTGTTTGGCGACGGCGTGGCCAATGTGACCGATCCTATCGGTCACACCGAGTCCGGGAGCTCTTCCCCGGACCCTGGAATGCGAGGACAGGTCCTCCGTTCCCCAAACATTACCCTCGGAGACCACGAGGATGACTATGGCGGACTCTACGATGGCCTGGATATACCAGACGACCTTGAGTTCGACCGAGAGATTGCATCTCAAGGGGATACGATGATGTCTCCATCGCATCCATCCCACTCTCGTCACGTCAACATGGCTGGGAGGCGTGTCGAGCCCGAGGTACGATCCTCGGACGCTGCTAAGCGCGACCACTATGAGGCGGCCAGACTCCACCTAAAGGCGTCTTTGGGAAAGACCCTTGCGAGTATACGCCGCCAAGCGAAAGAGAGGCGGGTGTCTGGAGAAAGAAACTCTCGCGAGTATCGAACCCCCGATCGCGTCCCATAACGCTGCCGAAGCTCGCCGCCGCCTGTTCGCCAGAACCGAGAACGGTTGCAGGCCTTGGCGGCGGTCGTACGCGACCTTCGCAGCTTCCCCGAACAAGCGGAACTGGATGTTGTAGGCAAGGTCGTGGCCGAAGATATGGAGAGGCTTGCTGCCGAGCTGAAAATCCTAGACCCCCCTCACGGCCAGGATACCCGGAGTGTTTCCCGGGACCGCCGCGAACGTACACCCGAGCGTTCGCACAGGGGGGAATCTCGGAGCCATGCTCGGAGATCGCCCCAGGCAGCTAACCTGGTCCGGGAGAGACCTCGGAATAGCTCCCGAGCAACCTCGGGACGACATACCTACAACCGTCCGGGTTACGAGCGTCCCGAACGCTCCACGACCGAACGGTCGTCGGCACGACCTCCGCGCGAAGTCTTCTCTCGACTTGGCCCGCGCACGGGACGTTGGAAGGGGGACGCGCACAGAGACCATTATGGTCGGGGATTTCATCGTGAACCTTCCAGCTTCGGCTGCCAGGCCTTCACGAGCTCTCTTCGGAATGTTACTTGGCCAAGCAGGTTCAAGCCCGGCCACATCGAGAGATTCAACGAGACCCAGAACCCGGACGAGTTCCTCTCGATATATACCACCGCCATCCTGGCCGCCGGGGGCGATGAAGGGGTGATGGCGAATTATCTGCCAACGGTCTTAGACGGAGCTGCTCATACATGGCTCTTCAACCAAAAGGAAGGGTCCATACGATCTTGGGGGCAGCTCAGCGCCGCGCTCCGAGCAAATTTCCAGAGCTGTTACATTCGCCCGGGAAAGGAGCGCGACCTTGAGCGCCTGATTCAGACGGATGGGGAAACCCTACGACAGTTCGTCCAGAGATTCATCCAAGTCCGAAACTCGATCCCGAACATATCGGACGAGGCTGTCGTCCGGGCTTTCAAGTTCGGGGTGCGAGATGTGCGCTTCACGCAGGATCTGGAGATGAGGCAAACGAGCTCTTCCGAATGGCCGATCGATATGCCAACGCAGATGAGGCCGTCCAGTGGAAGAAAATGCTGGATTAAGGGAAGCTACCGCCTCAGCCCGGGCTAGAAACCTCCGCTAGCAAAAAGGGCTCGAACTCCGTGGATAAGAAGATCAAGAAGAAGAAGAAAAAACAGCTCCCACCGGGCATGGTGGCCGCAGTAGAGCAGCAACAGCCCCGAACAACCCAGCCGCAGCGCCGGGGGTTTAACGCTCGGGGAAGAGGCCAGCCACACAGGCCCCGCGATCGAGGCGACCAAGTGGATCAATGGGGCGGCCTCTACTGTCCGCTTCACCAGGCACACGGGCATGACCTACGGAATTGCCGAACGTGGGCCTACAGCCTGGAGCAGTTTTACAACGGCAGGGGTCCCATGCCATCGCTCCCAGAGCAGGGCGAGAATGGCAAAGGCAAACAACCCGCCGAAGAAAACGAAGATGACATGGAATATCAAGAACCCCAGAAGCACATTGCGGTTATCTTCGGGGGCTCCTCCGCCTACAAATCCCGCTGGGATTTAAAGGACGCTGCGAGGGAAGTACACCATGTCGCCCAAGGTAAGCCTCCAGTGCAGCAACTCAAATAGTCCGAGCTGTCCCTCACTTTCTCCAAGGACGACTATCCCCTTGGAATGACCAAACCACAGAAGCTTCCGATGGTCGTGAGCCCCACCGTCAGCAACATTGTCGTTGTTCGGGTCCTTATAGACTCCGGGAGCTCCTTGGACCTAATCTCAGCTAAGGTTTTGGACGAGATGCAGATTCCTCGCTCCAAGATCAAAAGTATAGATGTACCCTTCTTCGGGATATTCCCGGGCACTTCGATCAAGCCTTTGGGCTAGGTTGTTCTGCCCGTGACCTTCGGCGGCCCGAGTAACTTCAGAACGGAGCTAATCACTTTCGAGGTGGTAGACTTCGAATCGGCCTACAACGCCATCCTTGGCAGGCCGACTTTGGCCAAGTTCATGGCCGCCTCGCATTACGCATATCAGTGCTTGAAGGTTCCCGGGCCAAACGGGGTCATAACCGTGAAGGGGAACCACAAGTCCGCGTTGAATTGCGACGAAAGGGCGTTGGATATGGTCGGGCAGTTACCCACTCGCGGTCCCGACCAAGAGCCGAAGCACTCCCGGCCTAAACTTGCCCTCCAACCTGGAGGAGAAACCAAGGTTGTTCCGCTCAACGAATCGGAACCCGCCAAGGTCGTACATTTGGGATCTTCCTTAGATCCCAAATAGGAACTCGAGCTCATCACCTTCCTCCGAGCAAGCTCGGCTGCGTTCGCCTGGGAACCATCCGACATGCCCGAGGTCCCTAGGGAGGTGATCGAGCACAGGCTACCAGTGCGACAAAAACTTAGACGCTTTTCCCCGAAAAAACAGGCGATCATCCGGGAGGAGCTCGACAAACTCCTAAAGGCTGGCTTCATTAGGGAGGTCGAACACTCTGAATGGCTGGCCAATCCGGTCTTGGTCAGAAAGAAAGGGGGCAAGTGGCGCATGTGCGTCGACCACACGGGCCTAAATGCGGCGTGCCCGAAGGACAACTACCCGCTGCCTCGCATAGACCAATTGGTCGACGCAACGGCGGGATCGCAAACCATGAGCTTCCTAGACGCTTATTCGGGCTATCATCAGATCAGCCTGTCGCGCGGGGACGAAGAAAAAACCTCCTTCATCACCCCATTCGGTACTTTCTGCTATACGACCATGTCTTTCGGTCTAAGAAATGCGGGAGCAACCTTTCAGCGCCTCATGCAGAAAACCTTCGCAGACCAAGTGGGTCGAAACTTGGAGGTCTATGTTGACGACATAGTGGTAAAAAGCAAGAGCGCCTCGGGTCACGTTGCTGATTTGGAAGAAATATTTTGTAACCTCAATAAGCATCAAATAAAGTTAAATCCAGAGAAATACGTGTTCGGTGTGAAAGCTGGCAAGGTGCTCGGCTACATGGTCGGACCACAAGGCGTTGGGGTAAACCCAGAGAAAATTGAAGCCATTGAGAATATGAGGCCGCCCACATGCGTAAAGGAAGTACAAGCTCTAACCGGGCGAATGGCTGCTTTAAGCTGGTTCATTTCCCGGCTGGGGGAGCGAGGACTACCTTTCTTTAAAGCCCTCCGCAAGCACGATGGCTTTACATGGACGGAGGAAGCTGATCACTCTTTCAAAGAGCTGAAACAGTACATTTCCAAACCACCCATCCTCGTCACACCTGCAACGGGGGAAGGATTGCTACTATACCTAGTGGCAACCCCACAGGCTGTAAGTGCAGTACTAACGGTGGAGAGCGATGGTGTCCAACGACCCATCTATTATGTCAGCGAAGTACTGCACGGACCAAAGGAGCGTTATCCTGAAGTTCAAAAGCTCCTGTATTCGTTGCTGATGGCTTCCAGGAAGTTACGACACTACTTTCAAGCCCATAGGATCATGATACCAACCAATTTTCCGCTCAGAGAAATCCTGAAAAACCAGGACGCCAGTGGTCGTATGGCCAAGTGGGCCATGGAGCTCGCGGAATTCGAAATAATATTTTCGGCCCGCACGGTAATCAAATCACAAGTTTTGGCTGAGTTCGTGGCAGAATGTCGGCTCCAGCACCACCAGCCAGCGAAACCACCGGATCAAGGGAAAACCGTTGGACCTTGTATTTCGACGGATCCCGAGCATACGAGCGCTCGGGGGCTGGCGTCGTTTTGGTCTCCCCGGATGGAGAACAACTCCAGTACGCCATCCAACTACATTTCGCCGCGACCAACAACGCGGCGGAATACGAAGGTCTCTTGACCGGACTTCGAGCGTGTAAATCGTTAGGAGTCCAACGGCTCACTGTGATGGGCGATTCATAGTTGGTCGTGAACCAGGTCAACAAGGAGTATCAGTGTTCCGATACCTCAATGGCGCTTTACCTGGCCGAAGTAAGGAAGATGGAGAAATACTTCAGGAATTTCGAAGTAATCTACATCCCCAGGAAGGACAATTCCCTGGCCGACCAAATGTCTAAGGTCGGTTCCTCTCAAACTACCGCTCCGGCGGGGGTGCTCGTCGAGCACCTATACAAGCCCTCTATTCCCTCTGAAGAGGAGGCATCAGAGGCCGACGGTAGGGTCTCCTTCCTCGAGCAAAGTGCAAGTTGGATGACGCCATTTGTCCAATACCATGCGCATGGGACATTGCCCGAGGAAGAAGCCGAGCGTTCCCGGCTAACAAGGCGATCTTCTCAGTACAAACTGATTGAAGGTGACTTATACCGAAAAGGCGCATTAGGAATCCTTTCCAAATGCGTCTCTCAGGAGGAAGGCCAGTACCTTCTTCGTGACATCCATGAAAGAATGTGCGGAGCTCACTCGTCGTTCAGAACGCTTGTAAGCAAGGCCTTTCGATTGGGATACTACTGGCCTACGGCCTTGGCGGATGCACGGTCGATCGTAACGACCTGTCGAGCATGCCAGTTTCATGCTCGCAAAGTCCGTCAACCAGCCTATGCCCTGCAAACCATACCACTCTCGTGGCCGTTCTCGACCTGGGGACTCGACGTCCTTGGACCTTTCCCCCGGGGTCAGAAAGGCTGCAAATACTTGCTCGTGGCCATCGACACTTTCACCAAGTGGATAGAGGCCGAGCCCGTATCAACCATCTCGGCCCAGGCGGCCAAGAGGTTCCTCCGCAGCAACGTGATAACTCAGTTCGGGATACCCAACCGTCTCATCACAGACAATGGGACCCAATTCACCAGTGAATTGTTCCAAAGTTACTGCGAGGAGGTCGGGACCAAGGTCTGTTTCACCTCTATGGCACATCCACAGAGCAACGGGCAAAGAACGAGCAAATGGGCGATTAGTTCAGGGCATAAAGAGGGTTTTTGAGAGCCTCAACCAGGCCTGAGGCAGGTGGGTGGACGAGCTTCTGCCGTTCTTTGGTCCGTCCACACCACGACAAGTCAGACCCACAGTAAACGCCTTTCCAACTCGTCTATGGTGCGGAAGCCATTTTGCCTACTGAAATTGTGCTGGGTTCCTCAAGGGTGCAACTGATCGATTCCATCGATCGGGAGGTCGAGTGCCTCATCGACCTGGACCTCGTCGAAGCAACACGCGAGCGGGCGCTGCTCCGGTCTGCGGTTTACCTACAAGCCCTTCGTAGGCACGCAGCCAAGTCAGTCCGACCAAGGGCCCTGCAAGTTTGTGACATGGTCTTACGAAGAGTTCAAGACCTGTCAAAAGCCAATAAGCTGACCGCGAGGTGGGAGGGACCCTACACGGTCGTGTCCAGGGGCTGTTCGCCTCGCGATGGAAGACGGTCGGGAGCTCACCAGCACCTGGAACATCGACCAACTACGTAAATTCTACGTTTAGACGCATATCTCTATCTCACACCCTTTGCGTTTCTTCCGATAAGATATTTTCCCTTTTACTTCTGATTTTGTCCTCGCTTTATCAAACGAGCATCGTCGACTACCGGCACCGCAAGCGAGCTTAACCAACAAATATGTACGCACCATCCCCCTTGCGCACCAGCCGGATACTCGCCCATCCGATCACTTTCCACAGTAGCTCTTCGCTGTATGTGTGGTCGGTCGCGAGCATACCCTAAAGCCCGGTACAGCGCCTACCCGGGTATGGTGACTCTACGTATTGTCGTCCTAAGCCCGTCTGCTCTACGAGCATAACAATGCTCGCGTGCATCTCTTTCTCGACTTAAGCGACCTTTTCGATCGTTCAAAAACGCGTTACGCTCAAAGATTCCCTCAGCTCTCCCATGGACAAACTCGTGCTCGCAACATTAGGGGCACGACCTTTATCCATGGCGGGGGCTCCATACGATAGAGACGTTTTTTCGTCCTTTTTTTCGAGGATTTTACCCTCGGCTAGGGATTCTTTGCTCGTATTACCCCTTTTATGATCTGTTTGCTCATGTTCGTATTATCTGCCCCTACACAGGGACCTGATCTTTTCTCCGTAGGGCGGGTTTCGAGCAAGCACGCATTGAAAGCGAAGTTAGGGAAAACAGGCAAGGTCCTAAACATTTGTGATTTTGTTCAAATAAACCAAAAGATTGTTTTTTACAGGTTTACACGAGCTAGGGGAAAAAGAAGGCAATCTAAAAAGAAAAACCTAGGTCCTACGCTCGGCCTGGAGAGCAGTGAGCTCCTCCTTAAGGGAGTCGACCTCTGCCTCCAAATCCAGAACCTTCCGCCGGGCCGCGCGACCTTCGGCCGCGCTTTCCCGAAGACGCTGCGCCTCTTTGAGCTGGGCCTCCTCGCGCTCCCGAGCTCGCTGAATGTCGCGGTGCAGGTCGGGGATCTCCTGTCGTAGCTTCGCCAGCTCCTCCTCAAGCTCGGCACACTTCAGCGTTGAAGTGCTCTTCGCCGTCTCGCTCTGGGAGAGTTGGTCTCGAAGCCCGACGATGAGGCTCCTCGCCGACTCCAGCTCCTTCAGGTCGGCCTCGTGCACCTCGGAGACCCGACACTCAAGATCGGCGATTTTGGCGTCTTGCTCACGGTGGTACGCCCAGTACTCTTCTGCTGGAACCGCGGAGGCGTCGATGTCCTCCATGGCCTTCACAGCAAACTTCAGGCAAAAAAGAAGAGTTAAAGAGGCCTCCAGAAGATTGTTCGCCTTATGAAAAGAAAGAAGCAAAGCACTTACCAGAAGAGCCCGGCTGACCAACTTATCCTGGAGTCGTTGGCGGTCGGTTGCACCAGCTCAGAAAAAAGGATTAACCCACGCAGGGCCGTCCTGGTCCCGAGCTGGCACGTCAAGATCTTGCCCCTCCTGGGCACCCGGTGCTCCCAGGAGGGCAACGGCGTCTTCTCCCTCGACCAACCTCAAGTCACCCTAAGGTTGATCTTCCTCGACAACAAGCGGCTCATGGACGCCTTCCTCCTGCTCGGCCGCTGCGCTCGGGGGCTGGACGCCAACGACGACCATCTCCGCCCCTTGCTCTGCGGCCGGAGGCGATTGGTCGACGACGACCACCTCCTCTCCTTGGTCCTCGGCCAGGGGCAGCTGGTCAACGACAACCACTTCTTCCCCTTGGCCCGCGGCTGGAGGCAGCTGCACGGCAGCAGCCAACACCTCCTCTCCTTGACTCGCGGCCAGGGGCGGTTGGTCGAAAGCAATCGACACCTGGCCCTCGGAGCCCGTTGTCTGGGCCTCGCTCGCGCTCGCCCCTTCACAAGGGACCAAGGCCATGGCTCCTTGGTCCTCGGCCCCTTGCGGGTCTGGCTCCTCCGCGGCCGGAGTTGGCTCCACATCTGCCGGGAGAAGCTCGGGTTCCTCTGGAAGCGCGGCCGGCACCGACTCCTCCTCGGCCTCGGCCATCACTTGGTCGAAGACGCGGTCGAGCTCGGCATCAACTGCAGAGTCGAGAATCTCCTCAGCCATCTGACGGAAGTCCAAGGACAACATCCGAGCTATCACGCCCACACCAAGCAGAGTGGGGTTAGCCCGAGAAAAATCGCAAGCAAAAACAAAGAAGTTCGGCAAAGGAACCACACGAGGCTTACCTTCCGCCCGGCGAGCAGCGTCCTCTCCCTCGGCTTCCTCGCTTTGGGCCACGGGCGTCCTTTGGCAGCGTCACTAGCTCGTGCCATCGCCGGGTCGACATCATCCATGTCGACACCTTCCAGCGCCGAGGTCGATCGGGAAGACGACCTCCTGCTCCTTCTAACCAGAGCATAGGCGGCTTCCTCCTCTTCCTCCTCCTCAGGATCCTCGACCACCTGAGCGAGCTGGTCCTGGAGAGCTTTGATCTTCCTCTCCAACTGCTCCTTGCTCGGGGGGGACCTGGCCGCCTCCTCGGCCTTCTTCGCCTGCTCGGCAAGCTGTTCCAGTCGGCTCATCAGCTCCGGCTTCTTTCGCTTAAAGTCAGCAAACCAGGTTCGAAGCTCTCTTACCTCCCTCCGGTCGGCGTACTCGAGATGCTGCGTGGAGGGAGCCCTGGCCGAAGCTCGGCGCTTCGAACGCTTGGCGCGAGGAGGCGAGGCAGATGCTTGGCGGCTCCGACCCGCCGTTCTCTTGCGGGCACCCCTGGCTGGGGTACTGGCTTGCGGCAGCGGCTCCGCGCTCGCCACGGCGAGCTCGAGGGCGACCTTCTCCTACGAACAGAAACAGGGAGACATAAGCTCGGTAAAACGCGCCCTCGGACAGGAAGCAAGTAGAAGTACTTACCGCGTCGCTGCGGTCGAAAACATTCTTGGGGATTTGGTGGTTGGGTTTCAGCTCCTTCTCCTTCGGGGCGCCGAACATCTCGCCAACCCTCTCGTCAACCCAGTCCGTCCTTGGGGCTACAACACGATCAAGAGTTTGAAGAAAGAGTAGCGCCAATCACCAGGAAACAACAATGCTCGAAAGAGCACTCGGGGAACGTACCTGCGTTGTCCTCGCGGGTGAAGTCCTGCCACCCGGTCACCTCGAAGAAAGGATGCTCGCGGTGCCGCAGGGGGACACCCGGTTGAAGGAAAAGTCCCGAGCAACGTCCCGACCAGTGAGCCCCATTTGGGCGAGCTCGCTGATCGCCCTGAGCAGCCGCTCTTCCTCAGGCTGCACGGGCGGGAGCGCCGTCTCAGTAGGCGGGGCGGCCTCCCCAGTATAGACCAACTGGGACCCCTCCGCCTTCTTCTGATAGAACCAAAGGTCGGCCCAACCCGACACCGAGTCCTTCAAAGCAACAAGAGGGTACTCGTATGGTCGGTTGGGCCGAAGGCGAAGGTAAACACAACCGGCGGGACCATCCCGGCCGGTGCGGAAGGGAGAATAGAAGTGGAAGAAAAGGCTGGCGGTGGGCATCACGCCCACGAACGCCTCGCAAAGGTGGGAGAAGATCGCGAGGGCAAGGATGGAGTTAGGGTGGAGATGAAAGATCTCACACCCACAAAAGGCGAGCACGGAGGCAAGGAACTCGTTCTCGGGCAAGCGAAGCCCGTTGACGGCGTACAGCTCGCAGGAGACGATCTCTCCCTTCCGCGGTGCCAGCGCCGCATCGCCTCCAGGCACTCGACCCGAGCTTGGGTCGACATACCCCTCGTCTGTGAGCACCTGGAGCCTCCTCCGGGTCATCTGGCTAACCACAAAATGTGCCATGGCCAAAGGAAGAAGGAGGGTGAAGAAAATCCTTGGGCTCTAGGGCTCTTGGAGGATTTTGGCCGAGGACGAGCAAGTGTGCAATAGTTCCGTCCTTTCCCAGCGAGCGGAGTTAAAAAGGCTGCGAAGGGGCACGTTAAAAGCCGCCCCCTATCGCATAGCGACACCTGTCCAGTACGGCGCAAAACTGCCCAGTGAAAGCGCACTTTCCAAGAAACTGCTTTACCGTTACGGGGAGGCTTCTCGGAGAAGGAATCGAAAAAACAACCAAACGTCGCGCCACCGCATAATGAACACGAGATGGGCAAAAAGGTCGCCTCCCGACATAAAATGGTCGTAATCCATGACCAAAGGAAATTCAATCCCTCGTTCAGGTCTTCTTAGGCTCAAGGGGAAGCCCGAGCACAGATGGTTCCCCGCTTGAACCTCGGGGGCTAGCTGTCGGGGATTGACTATCTGGCAAAAGACCACGGTACCCCCGGGTGATTCTGAAGCCCGCCGATCATACAGTGCCAACAGAGAATGCTCGGGAGTTCGAAACGAGCAGCACACCTCCCGAGCATACATGTCCGTCCCTTCACTCACGACCATTCCTAACGATCACGAGCAAGCATGCTCGTAAAAACCACATCATACCCGGGTACATGGTCGGTGGACTCGGTCATGCTACGAGGAAGGAAGGAGGCAACCAACCGGCCGAAGATCAAGGGAAATCGTACCCGAAATTCAAATAACGCGCAGATCAAGCGCCGTAGATCACGGATATGGTTGCATAGCGTAAATCCAAGGGGGTAGTTACCATCTATGTATCTCTAGGCATAGTATTTAAACCCCCCTGATATCTGTATCAAGAGAGGGGCCATATACAGAACTCAATACACTGGAGTAGGGCTATTTTCTCGATAGTGAGAGGCCCGAACCAGGATAAACACCGCGTCCCTCTTCTCCCGACCTCGCTTGCTCGGACGATCTTCCCGGTTCGTACGACGGGGCTCTGTTGATCCCCCATTCAACAAGTAAGCTCGACGGGAGCCCGTTCTCCAATCGTCGACACAAAGCATATTGCTCCTAAACTTTTCTATCCTCATGAACTCTAGAAGAATAGTGATGTAAAGATATTACAAACTATGTCATGTGAAAATCTAGCAGATTTATTTACTAAGTTCTTGTCAAAGTTAATGGAATTGGAATGAGATGAGTTAGAGATATGCAAAGTTCACGGGGAGTAAAACCCTAAACCATGACCCTTTACATGATCCTAAAGATCCTATTTTATATCTTAGAGATTATAGGTAGTGCTCTTTTTCCCTTAGTGAGTTTTTCTGAAGTTTTCTCATATGAAGATTTTTAATGAGGCAACTGGTGTAACATAGAGTGCGAGTGCGATGTACTCCTTTCTCCATCCTTTTTTCCCGTTGGGTTTTTGGGAGGAGTTTTTAACAAGACATGTGCATTGTGCGGTATTGGCCTAAAGGGAAGTGTTATGATATAGATAGAATTCCAGTCCAAGTTTGGAAGGACTCTATCTATTGGTAGGCGAATCCAAATCTATCTCCTGTCAGTTTTGCTATATAATGGGCACCCCCTTGTACAGAGAGAAATCAATCTAATAAGAGAGAAAGCTTTGCCCCTACTTTGTGTGTGCTCCATGTTCTTATTCGTGTGATTGCGCTGGCGTGCTGTTGATTGGTATGGGTGAACGACTATATTTTACAACAGTATAAATGGGTTTTTTTCTTAGAGCACGTAGAATGGTACATATGAGCTGTCTGTAAGCTAATGCCATGTAGGATTTCTGGTGATGTGGAGGAGAGAGAGTGAGGAAAGAGAAAAGTGTTGTCTGCTATTTAACATACGGTCTTATAAAGGCTTTAGACTATTTGTACCATTGTATAGACAGTCTATTAGTTGTATGAGAGGTTATTACAGATGACTACATAGACAACTCATTGTATGAGTTATCTTTAAGTCTGTGTATAGATGATATAGAAGTGTATTATAGATAGCTATTGTCTATACCACTGTACATGCCCTTAGAGAGAAGAAACTGGTCTTTTAGATTTCCTTCTTCGAAATGCTAATTTGATGATGCAAATTTTTTGTCTGGACGTCTTCTCTTTATGATGAGTCATCACCTACTTTCTTCCTTCACTTCCTTTCACCTTAAAGGCTTTCTCCTTGTACAAGTGGCAACACCTCTTTCTTCTTCTACTCCCTTAATTATCTCGAAGGCCCTCTCTTTGTAACGAGTGGTAGCACCTCCTTCATCCATATTTCCTCCTCCATACCCTTCCTCACAAACACAAAATAGTTTTTATATTTCAAATTTCTCCCTAAGTTTTTGAAAACAAGCATTTTTAACCACTTCGAAAGCTTTTTATTGAAACTTTTTGAACTGAATTTTTTTGAATTAAAGTTTTCAGAGTTGAAACCTTTTTATTTGAATTTTTTTGAGTTAAAACTTTCTAATTTGATAGTTTTTTATTTAAATATTTTAAGTTGAGATTATTTGATTTAAAAAAATTTGACTTGAATTTTTAATTAAACTTTTTTGAAATAAAAGTTTTTTATCACAAATTTTTGAACCAAAAGTTTTTTGAATTGAAGGGTTTCTGAGTTGAAACTTTGTAATTTGGATTTTTTTATTTAAAACTTTATAATTTGAGAATTTTTTAGTTAAAATTTTCCAATTTGAAACCTTATAATTTTAAATTTTACGATTGAAAATTTTTGAATTGAAACTTTCTAATTTGAATTTTTTTTGAGTTGAAACTTTCTGATTTGAAATTTTTTATTTTGATTTTTTTGAGTTGAAACGTCCTATTTAAATTTTTTAAAGTTATTTTCTAATTTTGTATTTTTTGTGTTAGAGAGGAAGGAGGGAGGTAATGGAAGCGAGTAGGGAATTATGAAAGATAGAAGTGGATGAAGAAAATGACACAAGAACTATTGGTTAGTTTAAGGTTACCGTCAAACTATTGGTACCCTTCCTTCTTAATGAGCGTCAAAAGATGGTTCATGTCATCGTCTGTTAGCTTGTCTTCACCTTTTTGCTACAGCATAGCTCCCAAACATCCCTTATGTTCGGACAGGGATCCGGTGTAGTTGGTAGTATAACTACAACTTAAACAGTTATGTGCCAGCCGTTGGATTGGAAAGCGGCGGCTCAAATCGACTCCAAAGTATTGTAGCAGGTACTGCATAAAACACTGTAGCGAACGTTTTTAGACGATCTGAACTGTTCGGTTGCTCGATCGGCCGGCTCACGCCTGTGGAGACTGCTTAAGTTGCAGTTCCAACAGGGACTGCCAAGGATCCCTCTCCCTTATGTTCGCATCGCCAGCGGAGTACTAAAATGGTGCCTTCCCTGGTGTGTGCCCTGGTGGTACGAGTTCGGTTGAACAATCCTTTTTTCCATTGCCATAAAAAAATAAGAGTTCGGTCGAACAATACCACTTCCCGATCTCACGAGTAAAGTGCTAGTTGGTGTTAGACAACCTCGCTATCGAATAGTCCGGGGTTGCCTAATAGATCTAAACTGGAGAACAGAGAGAGGGCGAGAGACACAATATGAGGAGGAACGGGTCTGTTTTATTATTCTGTATGCTTCTGTACAATGGGGTGACCCCCTGCCTCCTATATATAGCGGTTCTGCTTAGAGATAAGGAAGAGTCCATATCGGATACGAATCCGGTTTCCTAACACTCCCCCTTGGACTCTTCACTGTGAGATGCATATGCCTCATTAAAACTCCATAAAAACCCAGTGGAAAAAATAATTGGAGAAAGAGTACATAGCACACGCTTGCTGTGTTGCACGGATTGCCTCATCAAAAACCTTATGTAAGAAAACTTCAATGAAAAACTTACTTAAGGAAAAGAGTACAATCCACCCAAACTTCAATGTTAATCTTCAAGATTCATGTTGGGTACTCAAACTTCATGTTTGAGATTTATGTAGGAGTATGTGAAAATTCTCCCCCTAAAATCTGCACTTCTCTAAGCCTCATCATCCCGATTCCTCTAACACATCTTTCGAAGGAAGATGCCGGGAGTGACTTAGTGAATAAATCTGCGAGATTTTCACACGACTTAGTATGCAGTATCTTTATCTCGTTCATCTTATGCAATTCATGGGCATAAAAGAACTTGGGGTTGATATGCTTTGTGAGGTTACTCTTCACATATCCCATTTGCACTTGAGCAACACAAGCTGCACTATCTTCATAGATAATGGTGGGGGTTTGTTCCATGTTCAAACCACATGACTTCTGAATGTGATGAACCATTCTTCGAAGCCATGCACATTCTCGAGAGGCTTCATACAAGGCAATTATTTCTGAGTGGTTTGTCGACGTTGAGACAAGAGTCTGCTTAGACGACTTCCACGAAATTGCTGTTCCACCGCAAAGGAAAACATACCCGGTTTGTGACTTACCAGTATGCGGGTCCGATAGGTACCCAGCATCGGCATAGCCAACCAAATTCAATTCATTGTTCCTTCTATAGAACAAACCGAGATCTTTGCTTCCTTGGAGGTAACGGAAGACGTCCTTAACCCCTATCCAATGCCTTTTGGTGGGTTCTGCACTGTACCGTGCTAGCAAATTCGCGGCAAACGCAATGTCCGGCCTAGTGCTATTCGCAAGGTACATGAGCGCTCCAATTGTACTCAAATATGGGAACTCCGCTCCCAGGACTTCCTCCCCCTCTTCTCTAGGCCTGTATGGGTCTAGGTCTGCTTGGAGTGACCTTCCGACCATTGGGGTCTTTGCGGGGTATGCCTTTTCAAAGCCAAATCTCTCCAACACTTTCTGCGTGTAGGATGCTTGGTGTACCAAGATTCCGCCTTGGACATGTTCAAGCTGCAAGCCTAAACAGAACTTGGTTTTACCCAAATCTTTCATTTCAAACTCAGATTTCAAGTATGTGCATGCTTCTTCAATTTCTTCATCCGTCCCAATGATGTTCAAGTTATCTACATAGACGGAGATTATACAAAATCCATTCGTGGATCGTTGTATAAATACACATGGACAATCTTCGCTGTTCGTGTAGCCTTTCTTGCAGAGAAAGTCACTCAAACGATTGTACCACATTCTTCTTGACTGTTTCAGTCCATACAGTGATTTCTCCAATTTCACACTGCATAGGTTTCTGTTTGCTCTGTCTTGGTTCGGGATAGGGATACCTTCCGGTACTTTCATGTATATCTCCGAATCCAAGTTTCCATACAAATATGCTGTGACAACATCCATTAGCTTCATTCTCAACTTCAAGTTGACTGCCATTGAGATCAAGTATCTAAAGGTAATTCCACCCATGACCGGAGAATAGGTTTCTTCATAATCAACCCTAGGACGTTGAGTGAAACCTTGAACAACAAGCCTTGCAATGGTTGTTGCTCTTTTCATAGATTCTCCTTTTATTACAAAATTTATGGCCATTTCGTCATGGTGTGCTTCATGCACTTCTACTTGCTCTTCATTGCTATTTCCCATTCCAGGAGCAAGTTCCTTTAGTTTTTCTCCGCCAATGTGTGCGCACACATTATTTCCGGTGGCTTCTTCCAATTGAATATTCAAATCTGGAATTGTCTTTTCCACAGGCTTCTTTCCAGTGCCAGGTCTCAACTGGCTCCCCTTCTTGCTTTGGGACATTTTTGTGATTGGCTATGGTAAGTCTTCTTGCCCATTTTTCCCCAGACGTCTCCGGGTACTTTGGGTTTGAGAAGCCAGATTTCCTGTTCTTTTTCTTTGAGGCCTCTGAACAGGATGAGGGATACCTTCTGCTTTATTTGGTATTTCCACCCTCTCTGGTGCATTTCTTGCTGGTACATGCGACTTAACCATGCTCTTCAGATCACAAAAATGATCAGGCAGTTCATTTGCTAAATTCTGCAAATCGATTGTCTTCTTGACTTCATGATTTGCTTCATTAGTGCGAGGGTCATGCACGGGGATCCCAATGGAATGCCATATGATTTCCCGGCATTTTCATCCAATGGTTCATTTCCTCCCCCTAATGACGGGAAAGCGATCCTCGTCAAAAAAATGCAATTAGCGAATCGGGCTGTATGCAAATCTCCAGTCGTGGGTTCCAAATACCTGATTATGGATGCATTCTCATAACCAACGTATATCGGACTTGCGGAGAGGGCCCATTTCAGTTCGCTGTGGGGGTGGTATAGGTACATATACCATTCATTCAAATCTTCAGGATGACCCATTTCACTAGTTGCATAGTTGAATGGATGTTGTAGGTCGACGGTCTATAATTGATGAGTGTTGCTGCGTGCATGACTGCGTGTCCCCAACAAGTGTTGGGCAAGTTACAACTCTGCAAGAGTGGTCGGGCTATAAGCTTAATCCTCTTTATTAGTGCTTCAGCTATTCCATTTTGCGTATGGATGTGCGGTACAGAGTGCTCAACAATTATTCGATTCTTTGTACAATAATCATCAAATGCCTTGGAAGTAAATTCGTTGGCATTGTCCATTCGAATGGACTTCAGCGATGATCGTGAAAAACATTCTTAATTCGATGATCTGCGAGATCGACTGCGAATGCATGATTCCTTGTTGACAAAGAAACATGTATGCGACCATTTCGAGGAAGCATCAATGAGCACCATAAAGTATCGAAACGACCCTGACAAGGGCTGAATCGGGCCGCAAATATCCCCCTGAATGCGTTCCAGGAATGCAGGGATTTCATGTTGCACTTTCATAACAGAGGATTTTGTTATTAATTTCCCAGTGGCACATGCATGGCACACAAAATCTTCGTGATTCGGGAAATTTTTTAACATTAATGCCATGACCTTGTGAGTTGTTAACTATATTTTTCATCAATCTAAGACCAGGATGACCTAAATATACAATGCCATAACGGAAATAATTCAGAGCTTCTAAATACAGTCTTCAAATAAGTATACACTGCGTGTGCATTGATTATCGTGTAGTACAACCTGATTCATATGAGGGATATTTTTCTAATACCATTTTTCATACTCGCGTGCTTCATAATGCACAAATGCTATTTGCCATTTTCTTCATTGGTTTCTACGTGAAACCCATTGGCGCGGATATCTTAAGAGAGTGCGTGTTGATTCAGGGTACAAGGAGGCTTCATCAATTACCAAAGTTGTACCCATTGGCAATATAATTGTGACTCTTCCTGAGCCTATTATATGTGTATCGCTTCCTGCGATTTTCATTATCCTTCCAGCGTTCTTCGCGATCGTCTGGAAGTATTTCGACTCTCTTAAGATGGTATTTGTTGTGCCACTATCAACAATACATATCACCTCCATTGGGCGCTACACAATATCTAAATGAAAAGAAATATAATTCTAATCATATAGTGGCAAAGAAATTCAAATATTGCTTAAAATAAAGAATACTGGAATAAAGAATAAATTGCAATCCTATTCATGAGAAAAGAAAATGTATGCTCTTCGAGAGCTTACAAATCATTATTCAAAATTCATTAACAACCACTGTTCTGTAGCCTGCAAACTTCAGGTGAACCCAATCTTGCTGTGCTTCTGAAGTGCAGTCCGTAACTCAAGTGTACTCACCTCAGCCATGTATTCATTATTCATAGTGGCTGAAAAGTGATACCTGGGGAGTACAAAATTTGATCGTTTTGCTCGGCAGTAGGTTACTTGTCCTTCGAGGACCCTAAACCGATAGTAACTTAGAGCTTCTTGCTCATAAACACGATCTTCACATTTGATGCCCATATGAGATAATTCTGACCATTCAGGCCAGTTCTTCAAAACTCACATATGACAATGCCAGATATTTACATATTCATAGGATTCTTTCATTAGATTACTTCGTGTAATCTAATAGAGAGTGGTTGCAAGATTCATAAATGCATAATTAAATTCTCATGAATTTTCAGCAAACTAAAAGAAAGCAATAATTTCAAGATTCATAAATACAAGATTCATAACTGCAAGATTCATAAGTGCGAGATTCATAAATGCAAGATTCATAAGTACAAAAATTCATAAATACTCATAAATACAGCTTCGTGCAAGCGATTGGATTCATATACATGATTGACTTCGTGCGATCTGCTTTATGTGCGCGATCGGCTTCGTGAGATCGGTTTAGCGCGGCTTCATGCGCGCAGCGCAATCAGTTCCATGCACGTCGGCCTTCCTGGCGCGACGGTGGCCGCTTCGTGCGGCGTGCTTGAAATTCCAATGAACTATATTAAAGCAATAAATACAATGCATGGAACAGAACAATAATTGCACTATTCATAAATTCAGAATAAACAATAATTGCATATTTCATAAATTCATAATTACGGAAAATAAATTCTCAGGGATTTTCGATATTCTAAACAGGCAATTATTGCAAAAAAAAAATCATGCAAATATTCATAAATGCAGAAAATAAGGCTAAGTACAAATTAAAACAGAGCCAAGAAATTTTCTGGATTTTTCTAGATATTTTCATATTTTTCTGGCAATTTTCCAGAATTTTCTGACTATTTCTATTCAATTTCTGAATTTCTTATTCAATTATCCAGAAAAGAAAAAAAATGAAACCTTATTGGGGTAAAGAGGTAATTTCCCCTTTACCCCATGCCCGACGCCTGCAATAAATTGCAATTAATGATTTGGACTTCTAGCGGACTTCATGTCCAGGAGCTCTTGCTCCATGCACGTTCTGGACTTTCTAGTCCATACTCCATGCGCTTACTGGATTGGATGGACTTTTCTAGTCCATGAGTCATTAGACTCATCCAAAGCTTCAAGCAGCGGGTGCTAGGCCTTTCACCGGCGACGGAGGGGTTTGGCGGATGCGGCGGCCAGACGTGGCGACAACTGTAACGCGCTGGCCGGGCGGCGGCCCATGGCGGCGAGTCAAAGCCGGCTGGGTGTGGCTGCGTGCCGGCAGGGCGAGTTCACGGCGTCCCGGGTACCGATCTGGTAGTCGGACGGATTCACGGCGTCCCGGGTCGACAACAACGCGCCGTAGGAGCCCTCAAGGCCGGCCTCCAACATGGGCTATCACCTCTGTGATCCACGACTTGATGGAGCGCTCGGTCGGCTCCATTACCGGATGGAATCAAATGGACTTCAAGTCCATGGTAGATTGGACTTCATGTCAAGCCGTTCGAGCGGCGTCAGGCATTAGCCATCCATTACTTTGGCCAAAGCAGCAATCCGGTCGGACTTCATGCAAAGATTCCCATGCATGCATGCAATCGTCTGAGCTAGCTTCCCATGCTAGCAAATATTTGCTTCAATATGGCCCGCACGTTGCATGCTCTAGTGCATATTGGCTTCCCAATTTCCCATGCATGCTAAAATATTTGCTTCAATATGGCTGCTCGTTGCATGCTCAGTGCATATTGGCTTCATGGCTTTTGTTTCATAACCCAATTGAAGTTATGGAGTTTGTGTTCATGAACTGGACTTCAAGTCCCAGGCGCGTTGGCCCTTTTCCTGTCAGCGCCGATTCGGCTGGGAGGATGGCGGAGTTTCAGGCGACTGCCAGATTCGGTGGAGCAGGCGGTCGGCCAGACGCGGTTCACCATGCGGTTCAGGCGGCTGCCAGATGCGGTGGAGCGGCGGCTGGTTCAATGCTTCGCGGCTTCGTGCCGTACAGCAGTAGCAACGACAACTTTTAAGCCACTTCCTTGTACTGTAGCTTCATGCTACATCCGCAAAACATCGCCGTTTATCACGTAGCTTCGTGCCACGTAACAAAGAATAGATGCATGCAAAATACAGACGAGCGATTAGATTCAATCCCTCGAGTCTTACCGTTTCTCACCTTTTTCAATCTGTTCGTCGGGTAGAGTTTCGTGCTGATAACGTGTTAGACAACCTCGCTATCGAATAGTCCGGGGTTGCCTAATAGATCTAAACTGGAGAACAGAGAGAGGGCGAGAGACACAATATGAGGAGGAACGGGTCTGCTTTATTATTCTGTATGCTTCTGTACAATGGGGTGACCCCCTGCCTCCTATATATAGCGGTTCTGCTTAGAGATAAGGAAGAGTCCATATCGGATACGAATCCGGTTTCCTAACAGTTGGAACCAACTTTCACAGGTTAAGCGATATATATCCATCTCAAAATCTGCTTGAGGTCAAACAGATGCTTTCCTCACCTACCTCCCTCCAGGACGGATGTCTAATTCCGACCGGTCATATATATCCCTAGACCGTCAAGGCAGAGCTTGAGCTTTGTTTGGTTGATGACAGCAACATGTTTTTTTTCCATTAGTTTCGCTTAGGCTGCCGAAGAAGCAGCATGTTCTGATTTCAGCTCCTCTGCTTTTATCCTGATCTATCTGCATTGCAGCACTGTACTGTACATGCAATCATTCGTTTTCTTGCTGTAGTTCTACACGTCCAACCGATCGACCATTACACAAGATACCCAAGGACGGAACAAGCGGCCTTGGATTGAGACACGCTCGACAAGCATCAATCGGAAGCAAGCGCGAAAATGTTTGCCTCGGCCTTGCGGCGAGGTCACGGGATGTGCCGCTTCTGCATGCCCAAGCGTTTAACGGCATGACAAACCAACGGTCGACATGCCCCAGGTAGACATCTATCCACCAGGCGATGTCTTGGTTAGCAACCGCCGCCACCGCCTTCAGATGATAGTTAAATATAGAGGGAGCAATTAAACACACAGCAACCAAAATATGCGGGTGTCGCGGTGCCCAGATCTGATATCTGATTAGCCCTCCACTCTTTTCCCTCCCCACGAAAAGTGAACAACGTGTCGTGCTGCACCTATGACAAAAAAAATAGAAAATTCGTTAGTTATAGTTGAAGTTCAAAATTTTTATTAAAACTAGCCCGTGCAATTATATAAAAGTTCTCGACCTCTTAAACTTAGAATCTAGATGCGTAAATGTGCAGACCGTCTTATTAGTTTTGTATAAAGTCAAATATTTAGGTGTTAGCTTTCGTGTTCGAATTGTTCACAATTGAACTACTAAGATATATACCTATCACGGTAGGTGTACAAATATGGGGTAAAGACCAACATGTTGAACGTTAGGTTAGGTGATCACTATCTTTAGTTTCTCGTTTCGTTTAGGCCATGTACAATTATATGATGTTTGTTATCTATAAGCTTCGTCACTTAAGATTTTTGCTGATATAAGGAGAAAGAAAGTAAGAAGATAGAGAGTAACTATCTCTTTATAAAGAGACGACCATATAGACAATACAAAATACCAATGTATGAGTTATTGTCTATAACAAACACTTTTTCATGATAGAGATAATCTTAAAATGTTATTAATTATAAAGTTATCTTTAGTTTTATCTTTATATGATACGGAGAAATATGTAGATAGTGATCGTCTCTATTATTGTAAACGCTCTTATAACTTTTACCTGCAACCACAGTCTGTTCCAGCATTACAATATACTTGAAAGATTTGGAACTAACTTATTAGTCCCGGAAATTTCCAATATTAGTTGTAGTATCGCTAAACATGTCAAGTTTTTCCAATAGAAAACTACTAAATTAATTGGCAAAAAGTAATCCTTGTAGAAGAATATAATTAAACAGAGTAAGTAAAAAGGACAGTGGATAATCCGCCGCCACGAAAGATCGCCTCCTAATATGCCAAATTCACTCCTCGTGCAGTCGACTCTTCAATTCCACTGACATTCTCCAAAGCATTTTTTGGGAGATTGCCAATGGATCAATTTGTATTGGTCTTTTCCCAGGAAAAACACTTCTTTATTTTCCTACTTCCACAAAATCTTTGACAGAAGGATCACTGATAGGCGACAGAAAAAAAAAACCTCCATTGTCAAGTATTTACATGTCAAAACTCAAAAGGGAGCCATAATGTATAGCAGCCGGATGCAGGGGCGGATACAGGCCCCGGGCTGCCCGTACTGCAGCCCGGGGCCTAGTATCGAAAACCCATTAATTTTTTTTAAAGTTATTGAAAAATGATTAAAAACAGAGATTTAATTTAAGATCAGTTAGCTCAGCCCTGGGCTTGGGTCTGGACTGACTCCGCCCCTGGACGGATGTCGAGAAATAACTCCGCTTATTCAGTCAATGAAGAATATTGCTGTCGCCAATCAATACTACTTCACATTCCTTCCTTTATACTAGTACTTGCTTTAACATCTCTCTCTAATTAACTTAGCTGCTCTGATGACCACTCCTGCACAACATTACAGATTTACAATGATTAGCAAACGCCAAAAGGGGACCAGATAACCCATTCCAAATCCATTTCCCAATTGACTGTAAACCAAGAATATTACTCGTGCCAAATCCATTTCCCCGTTGACTTAAAACACAGAACTGACAGACGCTCACATCAGAAGCTCTTTTTTTTTCATGTTGTTTTTGGAACACTTGTCTCCGGTGGTAGGTAGCAAGAGTGGGCATCTGTAGTCCTGGGAGCCTGAACGACACTGATCATTGCCTGGCTCGCATCCAATTGTGCTTGGCCACCACCAAGTATCAGCACACGGGAAAGGATTTCTGTGTTCTGTCACTCACACTAGTAAGTCCAGTACCGTGTACTGACTGCAATCCGCCTCTTGCAGTTCCCTCCATCACCTACGGTCAATAACCAATTTGGGAGAAGTGAATATAACCAACTCAGAAAAAAAAAACGATCTCGTCTAGAACCAATAGAAAAAAAAACACCTTGTTCAAAATGCTTCCGCAGAATTTAGCAACAGATTCCAAGAGAAACAATGTAATCAAAATAGTAGTATACTTTTCTTGCAAAATATAACAACAGATCAGAAAGCTGCCAGCCAGACCATGAACACTGCAGGCCACGGCATTGCAACGATCTAAGTAGACGGATCAATACAGAAAAGCCCCAAAAGAAAGAACAGACAAACAACATAATCTGAGCGTACAAGAAGCCCTCAGGATCCTGAGATCCTCCGTTTTTATTCTGATGTACGAATCGTCTCTTCTTTCAGAGTCTCATCCTCTTCGTGTTCGGACGGCTTAGCAGATGGGCAGGGGCTCGCCGTTCCACTCCTTGAGGCACTCGAGCATCGGGTCGACGAGCTTGCCCTGGTTGATGGCCAGGAACACCTTGTTGCACTCCTCGCCGGGCGCCTTGAGCTTCTCGCCGGTGAGGTACACGCAGCCGAGCTCCTCGCGGATGAAGCGGTACACTGGGAACGACCGGCTCTCCTTGATCCTGTTGCCGATCGGGGCGGTGCCGTTCTCGAAGGCCACGCGGGCCGTCTCCATCTCCCTGGGCAGCGCCTCGCGCAGCTCCTCCTCGAACTTGGTGATCTTGGAGAACACGGAGGAGCTGGCGTCTTTCTCGGCCTCGCAGTTGACGAGGGCATGGTCGACGAGCACGGCACGGATCTTCTTCATCAGCGGGTAGTTGGCGCTGCAGGGGTCGTCGGCGTAGCTGTACACCGCCTCGCGGTCGATGGCGGTGAGCAGGGCCTTCTCGCTGAAGCGCGCGTTGTGGAGGTCGCCGGCCGGGCTCGTGGTGAGCACCTTCTTGGCCACAAGCGTCACGCAGTTCTTGACAGCGCTCTTCAGGTTCTCCTCGAGATGGCGCAGGTCGACGGCCTGGCACAGCGCCACCAAGTACGTGGACGACATGAGCTTCAGGATGTCCACCGCCTCGGCGGTCTTCCTGGCGGAGACGAGGCCGAGAGAGTTGACGTCCTGGTTATGCTGCTCCGCGCTCTGGACGTGGTTGGTGATGGGGTTGGCCAGGAACTGGAGCTCAGAGCAGTACGAGGCCATGGCGATCTCAGTGCCCTTGAAGCCGTAGTCCAAGCTCGGGTTGCGGCTGCCGGCCAAGTTGGAGGTCAGCCCGTTGTTGTAGAACTCGTTGACCAGCTCGGAGAACTGGGCGAACATGAGCTTGCCGATGTTGGCGATGGCAAGGCGGGTGTTGTCCATGGACACACCGATAGGGGTGCCCTGGAAGTTGCCGCCGTGAAGGGCCTTGCCGCGGTGGACGTCGATGACCGGGTTGTCGTTGACCGAGTTGACCTCGCGTTCGATGGACTTGGTGGCCGCGCGGATGACCTCGATCTGGGGCCCGAGCCACTGCGGCGAAGTGCGGAGCGCATACCTGTCCTGCTTGGGCTTCAGGAGGGGGTCCATTTCGTTGACCTTCTTGGCGTGCTGCATGAACGAGCTGCCGTCCAGGATGTGCTCCATGATGGCTGCGGCCTCGATCGACCCCGGGTGGTGCTTCAGCTTGTGCGTCAGGTGGTCGGTGTACTCGGGCTTGCCGTTCATGACCTCGCAGAACACGGCGGACAGGACCTCGGACAGGACGGCGAGGATGTTCGCGTCGTACAGCACCATGGCCGCAAGGGCTGAGCCCACGGAGGTGCCATTCACGATGGCAAGGCCTTCCTTGGGCTGCAGCTTGAAGAAGCCGCCCTGGATGCCGGCGATCTTGAACGCCTCGGCGGCGTCCACCTTCCTGCCGTCGACGGTGACAGCCTGTGCGTTCGGGCGCCCGGTGATGAGACCGGCAATGTAGGACAGGGGGACAAGGTCTCCGGACGCGGTGATCGTGCCCCGAAGCGGCAGGCAAGGGGAGACTCCGGTGTTGATCAGCTTGGTGATCGCCTCGAGGATCTCGAAGCGGATGCCGGAGTAGCCCTGGAGCAGGGTGTTAATGCGGACGAGCATCGCCGCACGTGACACCTCGGACGGCAGCGTGTGGCCGTCGGAGCCGGTGCCGAAGATTCCGGCATTGAGATGCCTGGAGAGGGAAGAAGAACAGAGCCATACAGATATAAGTCAATTCCGTTCAGCACAGTAGCCTCTCCCAAAAAAAAAAACTTTTGGTTGTTAATAGACTGTCTATGTAGCTGTCCGTAATGATTTCTCATATGATTCTATTGTGTAAAATTGTCTATAAGGTTATTAAATAGTAAACATCATATTTCTCTTTCTTTCCTCTCTCTCCTCTGTATCATCTAAAATTCGATGTAACATATCTTTATAGATAGCTGACATGTACTATTGTACATGCCCAAATGACATTTGACTGTCAGTTACTCCTACCAGCTTCTGCCATCCACCGATCGACAACTTGTTTTCTTCAAACGCTCATGTTTACATTTTGTTTTGGTTTTGACCTTAGCAGTGTGTAGAAAAGTGAAGCTTGTTTAAAACTATTTTGACTAGCTAATCACGGACATATTTCTACGTGGTTTCTTCATCCCAAGCTTAATTGCTACTACTAATCCAATGTCGGTTTGCGTAACCACCATCACTTTCTCCCACGAGAAAGCATGACTTGACTGGGCCAACGTTCTGGCATAGTGGCACGCATGTACTCCTTGTAAGGACCGTGTAGTACGAGTAAAATACACCCATCAAGTGAGCTGCACAAGCCTTCAGGACAGGCAGAGGGAGACGTCAATTCCAGCCTTCCAGACCATCATGCGCAGCATGGCCAGGATAACGAATTTTTTTAAAAAATATATATATTTTTTTAAATAATTTTATAAAAATAATACACTAAAAAATTTACAAAAACACATCTCTGTCGCTATTTGAATTGACGATAGACACCTTAACCCCGTCGACTAAATGAATCCTTAACAAAATAACCCGTCAGCCAAATTCAATGTGCGACAAAACAGTCTCGTCGCTATTTCAAATGGCGATAAAGATCTATTTTTGTAATTTTTCTTTTTGGTGCATTATTTTTGTAAAATTATTTAAAAAACATATTATTCTAAAAAAGATTCCCAGGAAAACTATGTCCTAGCAATCCGCCAGAATGGCAGCGTTGTGCCTTGCAGCTAAATCTTTAGCATCTTCAGTCGCATATAGTATCATTTTAATTATAGGTGTAGTTAAATTTTTAAAAATTTGATTGTTAATATTTTTTAATATTTATATTGGATATATAAAAATTATATATATAGATTTATCTCAAAAAATACTTTTATAGTATTATGATTTTATTATATTTTATAAATATTATAATCAGTGTTTTTGGAGAAAACTGCTTTTGACCCGAGGAAGTACTGGTCAACTTGCATCAGACAGGCGATCACATCAGACTATAAGCAACAGCATTAACTGCAACAACTGGTCTGTCGTCGCCGCCGGCGAGAAGGCCCACCAACCGGCGAGGTCGCGCGCGCAAAGCACATGCACGCGTGTACGCGACCGCACCCGACAGGCCACAGGCGCGTATGAATCATTCGAATTTCGAAGCAACAAGCCGTACTCTACTGTTATACTTTAATGAAAAGAAAGGGGTTAATAAAGGTCAGGCATTAATTACTACCTCAGCAGCTCAACTTGGAGGGCGGGGCCGTCCTTGGTGCGTCGGTGGGAGGTGCCGCCGAACCCGGTGGTGACACCGTAGATGTCGCCGCCGCTGGCGATGCAGCTGAGGATCCACTCGCTGCTGGCCCTGACGCGGGGGCGCGCCTCCTCGTCCAGCTCGACCGCCACGCCGGCGGCGTCCTTGGCCGCGGCCACAGCCGCCACCTGGCCAACGCGCAGGCTGGAGCCCTCGATCTTCACCACGGGCTCGCGGGACTGCGTCACCATGCGCTTCACCTCGTCCAGGTGGCTCCCCGTCAGCTCGGACGCGGCCTTGCCCCAGTTTAGGGGGTCGTTCGCGACGAAGGAGGCGGCGGCGGTGGTCTGGCTCGCCATCTCGGTGTGGCTGGTGGTGGAGAGAAGAGGAGTAGAGGGTGAGTGGTGCAAGAAGAGCTGGCAGGCGCAGGACTCGGCTTTTCTTGGAGGGAAACGGAGCGGGAAGCGGTGCTTATATAGCAACTGGGGCGGGGCCGCGGGGGGTTTTGGTGAGGATGGGTGTTGGTGCCTGGTTTGGTGTGTGGTGGATGGAATAGTAATATTCTTTTCTTTTCAGGTGTATATCACTGTATGGTGACCGTGAAGTTGGATGCTTTTCTAGCTTTTTTTTTTGAATTTTTTTTGACATCTGGCCTGATACGAATGTAATTGTAAAATTAGACTTCTATCTCACCGAGAAAGATCTACTATCACATTAATGTATTGCAGCAGGTCCTACCACGCCCGGGGCACTATAGCAGGTCCTGCTACCACCCTATAGAGTTGCCCTGCTCGACGGCAGCCTTGCTGAGCCCCCGTGCTGCGGCACTTGTGCTTCTATGACTGTGGTGCTCGGCACCTTGCTGACCGCGGGTGATATGTATCATCTATCAGTGCTTCTATGACTGTGATGCTCGGCACCTTGCTGACCGCGGGTGATATGTATCATCTATCAATGCTTCTACAATGATTCGTACGGAAGCTAGATTTGAAAACAAACTATACAAGGGGCTAGAAAAACCGTGGTTTCGTTCTTGTGTGTGTTGAGACTTGAGACGGAGGGAGTGCTTTGTTTGGAGTTGAATCAGCTGGAATGGATGTCTAGTGGTGAAGCTGTGTACGTAGGTGGTCCAACTACAGTGAGTGAGAGACTGTACATATGCTTCACATCGTTGGACCAAACAATCGACGACGGTTCGCTTTACAGTATATACACACACACCAAAGCTTCGATAGAAAAACTACTCCCCGCTTTGCAGATTTTCCACGGCGGTAGATATACGGAGCGTTGATTTCGCATCTCATGAGGAATCGGTACGTGCGCAACCACCAAAGACCATGGCACATCTGATCTGGGTGTTCTCCACTGCTTCGGTTGAGGGGTGCTGGCGCTGGCGCTAGACGCTACCGGCCTCGCCTGCAGTCACGTAGCAACCATGCCAAACCCAACTCGATGGTTTCGGTGTGCCGGTCAGCGAGGTCGCGAGCGGTGCAAATCTCACCAACCCTGAAAGGGAAAACAAGAGTTGTTGCTTGCGAGCCAGGGTTGTTGGGAGGCTCAATTATTTGTGCATCTGGACTGGTTGGCTCTCTCTTTTCCTCGCAAGGGGACCCCCTCCTGATTTGTGGTTTTTTACGTGCACATAACGTCACACGGCGCGGTGTACCTTCCTAAGACCACTGCCATAGCTTGTCAGCAATTAATGGGCCGAAAAATGAATTAATCGCATTAGCTCTTAATTAGTATCCGGCATTATCGATCTGTCAGTTAGCAGCAGGGGCGGATAAAGGAAGGAGATCACCGGGTCAATAGTACGCACCTGTAACTTGTAATAAGAAGATCGTGTACTTGTATAAAGGAACTATGTGTGTTAGATTGAAAGGCGTCAGTCTCACGTGAACCTGATTCATACTCATACATGTACACTGTAGATCCGCCCCTTGGTGTAGTCGTTTAGGTGCAACTCAGCTCGTAAGATATCCAGCTGCTCTAAGAGGGAGCAACTGAGCAAGGTTTGAATTGCTACTGGTTGCGCAAGACTAAGTTGTTGTCTATAGAATGTTTGCACACACATGTTATGCGTTCCCGGTTCGTACTTCCTGTATCATTTCAAACTTCTAATGTGGTGTCGTACCATGTACCCAGTACTTTACACGTACGTGCGTACTGCTGAAACTGGAAGGACGAACCACAAGAATGTGAAAGATGCGAATGCATTATCCGGCAGTACGGATATCTAAAAAAGAAAAAAGAGAGCGCTTGCATTTTGACTTTGTGAGCTAAAATGGCCCGCAAGGCCCAGAAAACTTGTCTGGTAGGAACTTAAATGGGCCAAAGACCGATTAGGTCCAAGCATTACGCAGGCAGCAGTGGCTTGATTCTTCGATTTATCCGTATGATGTGCTCACCTCTTCATCCGTTGACGGGTAGAGTGCGCAGGAAACATCTGGATTGCACCGATGGTTGCGCCCTCTAAAATCAGGCATTACTATCTTTCATTTGATTTGAATGTTTGAGATGAAAACAGAGGCAAACCGTCAAATCGCAAGCTATTTACGACAAACTTACAAAGATAGCTATCAGAGGTCACCTGGTAAGCCAAAAGTATTCAACAACGTTGCTCCAAAATGTAGCAAAAATTCGGTGTGACACTTTCTCGAGTGATTGGAACTTGGAAGTGGAAACTAAACTCGGAAGGTGAAAGTGAAACCATGCATATGGCTCTACATTTGTAGGTCAACTAAATGTGCTACTAGTTCCTTTTTTCCAACCAATCTCACCGGCCAGAATTTCTGACTCCCGTCTGATCTAATTCTGACATGCATGCATGTGCACCGTGAACTGGACAAAAGCTAAGAACACGTATCACAAAATGACATTGTTTCGTGACCAGAGGGAGTAGTACCATCTAGATGTGAAAATTATAAATGTCTATAGATTAGTGGCCAAAGTTTTGAAAGTTTAACACCATACAATCTGGAAATGGATGTAGCAGTAGTACTAGACTTTCAAATTACAACTAGTATTATTCACAACATTTTTAGTACTAAAAAAAGTCGGGCACAATCTAAAATCCACTGGTTACATACTTGCATCGATCGATCGAGATTCGAGATTCGAGCAAAATGACCGGAGCAAACCTACAACTAGCCTACGTACGTACGCAGATGGCTTCCCGTCATCGCCTCCGCGGCCTTGCCCCAGTTCAGGGGGTCAGTCGCGAGGCAGCAGTGTGCTGTAACATCTGCTCGCCATTTCGCTCAGTCCGTAGTCGGAATAGGACTGTCGACTGATGAGGAAGAAGAGCTAGGCTAGATGTCCTTGGGAGATAGCTACTGTACGCCCGTCCGGATTGTCACACAGAACCACGGGATTATTTTGTTGCATTAATTGCTTTCGCGGGTCAGCGCATATATAGATCATGTGGTCATAGTTGAAGGAGCCAAGAAGCGGAAAATTCACTAGCACTAGCGGCGCATTTGCTGTCAGTTAAATGGGCTGGTGCCAATATGAAATCTTTAGGAAGTGACCATCTTTGAGTTGGACTTAGTAATCTTGTCAGCTCACATAGCTTTGCAGGGGTTTCAGCTTCACCACACGAAAGCATTAGCTATCAATTGAGACTGCACACAAGGTGGGAGGACGCAAACACACAGGTCAAGTTGACGTTTGAACTAGATAGTCAGGGCTGTCAGGCTAGGCAATTTTCTGTTATCTGAAGAACCTTATTTCTTTTAGAAATACTAACCTACGGTATTACCGTTCCAACGGTATACCACTGAAACTTATAAAATTATACACTGAAACTTATAAAATTTAGCACTAAAAACTGATGAAACATGAAACTCATGAAACTAAACACTGGAACTCATGAAACCAATCACTGAAACTAATGAAACTCATGTATACCAGCTAAACGGTATACCGTTTGCTAGTCCACCTCTATTTCTTTTCAGCAGAAATAATTCCTTCTCTGTTTGCAACGAAGCCATTTCACTTAGCAACGAAGAAAGAACCATGCAATAGCAAAATTGGAAATATTTTTACTGTATAAGGTCGATTCAGGAGCAGCCATATAGAAATCACAAAGCTTAATGAAATGAAGTTTAGGTACGTAGCCCCTGTTCATGCTTTTATGTCCTGATGTATGCAAGTTCTGTCCCAGCAGCTCTTTCTGCAAGAGTCCTCATCTTAAGTTTCCCTTTCAATGGAAGTATATAACTGGTAACAATAGCTAATGCACTTGCCATCTGGTACTTTTCTTCTCTTTAACTATTTTAGCTCAAGTCCCTTTTTAGAATGTAAGAATATTTCTGAATTTATATAGGACTTGAGCTGTTTTCCGTGAATTTCCTGCGTTCAAAGCCACACTTAAGTTCCTGCAGCTCAACAAGAGACCCCAGTTTTTCTAAATTCAAGAAAGAAGTGTTGAATTCAAATCAAATCAAGTAGAACTGAACATCAGAGAGATCCATACATTTCCATGTGCTAGCCACATTTCGAGCATGCGGTAGGTAGGTGTACCAAACTCTCTTTAACAACCCAGCCGTCGTTTTCAAGATTATCACTTCAGTACTTTGTGATCGGCAAGTGACAATCCGGGAATAGTCTGAGGATGCTTTTGCCCCCATCGCGCAAGCGCAAACCCAAACCAAACCAAATCTCTTGCAAATCACTCCATTTGGTGTCGTTAGCCAGGCCCAGAACCACATAAGCATGCTTCGCTTTAACTACTGTAGACGACAACAACAAGTCAACAGCGCACTGTCCCACATTAAAAAAAAAAAAGCCTATACTTTTTTACCAAAAAAAAAAGGAAAAATAAAACTAAGGGAGATCGTTAGATCGAAGTGCGTTCCGGTCCAGCACAGCCTAACAATCTCTGCCGCATCCTCCGATCCTCTCTGAGAAGGAACATTCCGCCCAAATTAAACTTGGGCCGACAAGTGCCAAACTGGCAACCAGATCAGATGGCCTCGGACTGAAGCGTTCGATTCTGGCCCTCTGCACCGTGACAATGCCATTGAGCAGGGCCGAGATAGCCTACTGCATCGGCTCTCGAGGCCACGGCCGGCGCGGTATGTCCTAGGTTGGGCTGGCAAAAAAAAAAAAATTTGTTAAGACTTAAATAAAAAAATCAATTACGATTGTTAATAGGTTTAAAACTGAATTGAGTACAATTCGAGCGAAAAAAGTTAGTGAGGCTTGGCTCAATAGTGATTCGTCAATTCAAATTTAAAATAACCACTTGAATGATAAATAAAATGATTTTACATCAAACTATGTGAATTTCAAAAGAAGCTCGATGGCCAGCCCTAGTCCCAGGAGTAGGGAGGGGTAGGGTGCTGATGTGGGAGGGCATTGCCGCACCTTGAGTTGCCACGGCTCGCACCACGTGGCTTTCAGGTGCCGAAGACGACGTCAATTTTTGGGGCGGTGGCATTGATTTCGGCGACTTGGCATCGGAGGTAGACTCTTCGACCCTGTATTGTTTATCAGGGTTCAGCTCGTACACCCTCCGGTCACAAATAGCTTTTTTTTAGATCAATAGTGCATTTGAATTTTCGATGCCCCAGTTTCCAACATAGAAACTGAAACTCAGTTTACATCATCTGTTATAGTTCACAGTCTCAACATAGCAGAATTTAAACATCCAAAACATCTCAGCAAAATTACTCCTTTTCTTCCACCAAACCACTCAATTAGGAAGAAAGTGAAGTCAACTCATCTAGAATTGCACCGTATTTGAGGTCTTTGTCAACACAGCTTTCATTATTGTTCAAGTTACTCCAGGACCCAAAGGCAGCGACGCTTGAAGTCTTGACTCCAATCTTTTGCAAAACAAGTTCAGCTGGACCACCATCCCTTCCTTGAATAGCGAACTCCAATTCCTTAGCAAAAAGAGCATTTTTCTCCAAACTGTTTTTACACTCCACAAGCTCCACAAAGGTAGAAGCACAAAAAGTATTCAACGCCGCATTTTTCATATTATTCAACCAAAAGTGAGCTATAGATTCATAATTATACCCAATGTCCATATAAAAAAACTCACCGATTAAATCCCAAGTATTCTTAGCTACAACACACTCGAAAAAAAGATGGATAACAGATTCAATCTCATCACAGAAGCTACACAACGCTCCTCTGTCTATACCTCTTTTCAACAAAATGTCTCTAGTCATAATCTTATTATGAGAGAGAAGCCAAAGAAAAAAAATAAATTTTAGGAGGAACAATTAGACTCCAAATCACAGGAATAAAAACAGGAAACACCCCCCTGAAATTGATAACTGCATAAAGAGATTTAACAGAATAGACTCAATTGATATTGTATTGCCAAACTAAAGCATCATCGTCATCTACAAGCCTTATACTATTTACCATTTCCATCAACTCAAACCAACTGATCATCATCTTTTCAGAGAAAGTTCTTCTAAAAGTGCACTTAAAATTAGAACCATTCCAGATTTCGGCAATCGTGGAACCTTTCTCATTGACCAACACATAGAGATCCCAAAATTGAGTAGCTAAACAGGACGTGCCAAACCAAATATCTTCTCAAAATCTAATCTTATTACCATTACCCACACTCCATCTATACCCAATCTTTGTAGCCTACATAGCCCACAAAATGACTTTCCAAAAAATAGAAATATGCTCATGATTACAAGCCAACCCATTGTTTCTGTGCAAGTCGAACAATGATGGAAAAGCTTCCCTCGCCTAGGATAGTAGGCACATGTTTAGATCTCTAATATTAGGTAAACTACGATCACCATACTTTTCTCTCCGTACACACTAAGTTCCAATTAGCTAAATGAAGTTTATTATGACCTTCAAAGTCATTCCAAAAATAATTTGCCATATGAGAGTTAATAAGATCTAAAGCCCATTTAGGAAACTTGAAAAGGAAAGCAGGTAAAGAGAGATATTGGCTAGACAAGATTTAATAATAATAATTAAACGGCCACCATAGGAGATGAGTTTGAGATATCGAGACGGTCTCTAAAACATAATTTTGACTACTAATTTCTATTATAATATATTTATAAAACTAATAAAATCATAATATTATGAAGGTAATTTTTGAGACAAATTTACGCATATAATTTGTATGTCTCCAATTTTAGTATTTAAAAAATATATTAATAGTCAAGATTTTTAAAGTTTAACTATATATATATTTAAAATGATAACTATTTGTGATCGAATAGGGTATTTATCCTGAGTTCAAGGCAGCCCCTTCAAGAGAAACAGACACGTGAGAGGATTATGAATCGCTTGATTAGAGTCTAGTGTCTCTAGTCCAATGAACATGATTTCTATGCACCCCTTAGACAGCAAGCATCTTCATCTAGTACTACACCAACATACAATTCTGGACTCGGATTTTCTATCGCGTTTGGCACTGGTAGTTCAGTAATGACTCATGACTATTTAGTTTTGGCAAGATGACCTATTTAGTTCTAGATTGCAGACAGCTGCTTCGCAGCTTTATTTTATCCAAGACGAATACGTACGTCGTCAAGCTAGCTACGGTGCACGTGGTGAAGAGTCCATAGACACGTATCACTCGAAATTGGAAACGCGCCAGCAATTGAGTGGCAATGCTACACTGAAATATAGCGACTGGTATATGAAGAGCTGCTGATACAGACAGATGAAAGAAAGAAAAAAAGAGAGTAAAATATGCGACCTACAATTTACCTGTTTCACGCTAACGGATAAAAAAGAGTGTGATCTTCAGAAGTGTAGAGAAGATGGGCATGTACAAAGGCTATTATGGGCATCTTCTACATGTTTTCTCGTGCTATACTTTAATAATTGAAACCTTGGATGCACAGGTATGTGGTGGTAGGATAGTTGGGTAGCAGTGTAGCACTAAATCAAGTTAGAGAACATCAATTCTGTATTTCCATTAAATTCCATATAGAAATTAGTAAGCAGAACACTGAAACAAAAATTAGATGTAAGATTGAAATTTCAGACAACAGCTTTGTACCATGTTGATGGAAATAGGAGGAAGAGACCAGCGACGACGTAAAGCACAAAATTTACTTTGTAAGACTCCAAGTTGCCGTCTATTTTGGTGCCATCATGCCCACATACCACATGGTATGCCAATATAGACCAGCTTCTTTGGAGACTGTTCGAAGTTGTCTCAAGAACCAGAACATTTGTCATGGAAATTTATCACACACTATACCCTTTAAGTTACATCAACAGTAGTTCTAGGAGCTGCCTGCCACAACCAGATAATGCAAACTGTAGAGTTTGGCAATGGCATCGCAGGTCTGGAAGAACGTTGCAAACAGAAATTGAAAAACAAACACAAGACAAACGTATTATCAGCTACGCACATGCAGCCTTCTGGATTCTGAGACACACACTATCTTCGTACTATCTTATCTTCATGTTCCTTGGTCCTCTGTTTCAGCAGATAGGCAGGGGCTCGCCGTTCCACCCCTTGAGGCACTCAAGCAGGGCGTCGATGTGCTTGCCCTGGTTCATGGCAACGAACACCTTGTTCACCTCCTCGCCGGGCGACCGCGTCTTCTCCCCGGTCAAATACTCCGTCCCGAGCTCCTCGCGCACGAACCGATAGAGTGGGTACGATCGGCATTCGCTGATTCTGTTCGGCTTTGCGGCGGTGCCGTTCTCCACGGCAGCCCGCGCAGCCTCCACCTCCCTGGGCAGCATGGCGCTGAGCTCCACCTCAAACGTGGCGACCTTGGCGAACACCGAGGTGTCCGCGTTGCGCTCGGCCTCGCCGTTGGCCAGAGCATGCTCGACGAGCACGGCACGCATCTTCTGCATCAGCGGGTAGTTGGCGCTGCAGGGGTCGTCCGCGTAAGCGAACACGGCCTCGCGGTCGATCGCCGTCAGCAGGTCCTTCTCACAGAAACGCCCGTTGTGGAGATCGCCCGTGGCGCTGGTGCTTAGGGTCTTCCTGGCCACCGTAGTCACACAGTTCTTGACGGCCTTCTTGACGTTCTCCTCGAGATGGCGCAGGTCGATGGCCTGGCACAGCGCGATCAAGAATGTCGAGGACATGAGCTTCAATATGTCGATGGCCTCAGCTGTCTTCCTGGACGAGATCAGGCCGAGAGAGTTGACGTCTTGGTTGTGCTGCTCCGCGCTCTGGACATGGTTGGTCACAGGGTTGGCCAAGAACTGGAGCTCGGAGCAGTACGAGGCCATGGCGATCTCGGCGCCCTTGAAGCCGTAGTCCAAGCTCGGGTTTCGCCCGCCGGACAGGTTGGAGGGCAGGCCGTTGTTGTAGATGTCGTTCACGAGCTCCGAGAACTGCGCAAACATAAGCTTGCCGATCGCAGCAATGGCAAGCCTGGTGTTGTCCATGGACACACCAATGGGTGTGCCCTGGAAGTTGCCGCCGTGGAGCGCCTTGCCACGGGAGACGTCAATGAGCGGGTTGTCGTTGACGGAGTTAATCTCGCGCTCGATGGACTTAGTGGCGGCACGGATGACCTCAATTTGGGGGCCGAGCCACTGCGGCGACGTGCGGAGCGCGTACCTGTCCTGCTTCGGCTTCATCAGTGGGTCGAGCTCGCCGAGCTTCTTCGCGAGCATCATGTAGGAGCTGCCCTCCAGAATGTGCTCCATGATGGCCGCGGCCTCGATCTGTCCAGGGTGGTGCTTCAGCTTGTGCGTCAGGTGGTCGGTGTACTCCGGCTTGCCGTTCATGACCTCGCAGAACACTGCGGACAGGACTTCCGCAAGGACGCCAAGGATGTTGGCCTCGAAGAGCACCATCGACGCGAGCCCGGAGCCCACCGCCGTGCCGTTCACCATGGCAAGGCCTTCCTTGGGCTGCAGCTCGAAGAAGCCGTGCTGGATGCCGGCTATTTGAAATGCCTCCGCGGCGTTAACCTTCCTGCCATCGGGAGCCACAGCCACGGAGTTTGATCGGCCGGTGACAAGGCCCGCAATATAGGAAAGCGGGACGAGGTCGCCGGAAGCGGTGATCGTGCCCCGGAGCGGCAGGCACGGTGTCACGTTGGCGTTGAGCAGCGTGGCAATCGCCTCGAGGATCTCGAAGCGGATGCCAGAGTACCCCTGGAGCAGGGTGTTGATGCGGACGAGCATCGCGGCCCGCGTGGCCGCGGCCGGCAGCACGTAGCCGTCGTCGCCGGTGCCGAACGCGCCCGCGTTAAGGAATCTACCAAGGCAAGCAATACACAAAACACATAAGGTTTCCATGACTCACGCGCAGAGATGCTTAGCCATTGAACAATAATTCTGTCGCGGTTCATACCGAATGAGCTCTCTCTGCAGAGCGCCGCCCTCCTTGGTCCTCCTGTGGGAGGTGGCGCCGAATCCGGTGGTGACGCCGTAGCTGTCGGTGCCGTTCATCATGCTGTTCATGACCCAGTCGCTGCTCTCCTTGACGCGGCCGCGTGCGGACTCGTCGAGCTCCACCCTGGCCTCGCCGGCCGCAGCCACCGCCGCGACCTGCGCGATGGTCAGGCTGGCGCCCTCGATCCTCACCACGGGCCTGCGGTACTCCTCCACCATCCGCTTCACCGCGTCCAAATGGCTCCCGGAGAGCTCCTCCGCCGCCTTCCCCCAGTTGAGGGGGTCGGCCCGCGGCGGCTTCGCCATGCACAAACCATCGCGATTGGCGGCAACGTACCCGTTCTCGCACTCCATCGAGATGGCAGAGAACTACCAACGCACGCAAGCCAGAGAAATTGGTAGGTGTATCTGGAAGTGGTGATCGACTGATCGGTGTCCCGAGGACCTGTGCGGAAGAAGAGCTCAAAAGGCAGAGGAAGCAGAGGCTCTTCTTGGAGGGGAATGGAGGGAAGGGGTGGGGTTTAAATAGGTCGCGCAGGGTGGGTGCGGGGGGTGGGGGTTGGTGCGGCCATGGAATACGGGGTTGACCGCTGGGCTGGTCATTGGTGGTGAGTGGCAGCATACGGTGCGCGCCGCGCGGGGAGGGGGTTGTTACGGGCGGAGCGCACGCGGCAGCTGCTGCGGCGCGAGGGGGAACACCGCAAGAGGCCATTTCGGGAGGGCGCGCGCGCCGCATGCGGCGTATGCCGATGACCCTCGTCCTCCGTTTCCAAAAGCGTCCATCGTCGGTGGCTGTCTTCCGACCCTTTCCTTTCTTTTTCCGGGGAGAGGTGCTTCTATGCTCTTCATTTTTAAAGTTGTACAAATACTAAAGCATGAATAAAGGGTAGATGAGGATTACTTACCCCTTCGTTTGCTTCAAGATTTGTGCAACTTGTATTAAGAGGAACAGCATAGAAGCACCTCTCTTTTCGGGGATATTTCTTGGGAGTGTATAGGCATCATCCGGATGTTTTTGTCCTAAAAATCATCTTAACTTTGGACCGTACGATCAAAACACATATCCGTAGGATCAATCCACCTCTAATTCAGGGGGGGGTGTGCATTGATCTGAAAGCAAATCCAATGGCCCAAAATCTGGATGATAGTTGCTAAAGAAAACATCCGGGTGAAACTTATCAAAACCCTATTTCTTTCTATCCTTGTACTACGCTGTTGCTCTGTTTTTGTGGCGGCAAACTCGGTTATAGTTCCGTATTGCTCTAGCTGCTGCTGCTGCTACGAAACCTTTTTTTTTTCCCTAGCATCTGGTTGTCTCGTCAATCTCCAGTTCAGAGTCCCAGCCGGTTCCCGATTCACTTCAAGTTAGGCGCCCAGCTCTTGTATTAGGTGTAGACTGGTTCTACGTAAACAATACTGTTGTGGGGGGAGTTGTGACTCGTGGATTTGGCTTGATGGTTTGAATGGATGACGGTTAGGTTTCACACAACAGATTTGGACAAATTTTGCTAGTTCCGGCAGTTTTCTTAATATCCCGACCGAGTAACGACTCGGGACTCAGGAGCATGTGAGTTTGTAACCTGGTAGTAAGTAAACGAATAGTCTTGAACAATTCGACCTACTCAGTGTTCAAAATAGCTAACTGTAGTTATTATAGCTTTTTTAGACCCAAAACGTGAAGCCATGGGTTAATATTCCGCTATATTTGCTACAAGCGTTATAGCTAACGAAAGCTTCGCTATTTAACGTAGCTTGTAGCTAACGATAACTCTGTTATCCTACAAATGTACTCATAGGCCAAAATATTGGCCTTATTTTAAAATCTAACATTACTAAAATACTTAAATGCATCTTTTATTAGCCTGAACTATGGAGAAAAAAAACTAGAAAAAGACCTCATCTCTCCCTTTTTCAGTAATCCAATATTCACATTTTCTCGATGATTAAATACTTGTTGTTAAGAACATTAGGATACTTATCATTTATGGTCTTGGACATGTATTAATATGTTTGTTGATTCCAGAGTTGACTCATATTTTTATTATGAAAATATTAGTATCTCTTAAAGCACTATTTTTTATGATTTGTTTGGATGTGATTTATATTATATACATATTTAATTTTTCTAATTTTTTAATACTATAAACGCGAGAAGGATAGCTTTCGCGATAGCTACACTAGTTTATCTGGGATCTTACCGCAAAAAATCATGATTAAATACTTTGGACCTACCAACTAAAATTTCATTTGCTTGGCAGTTGTCAAGACGTCTTGAATAGTAGCTGTTTCAATACCATAAACTGATGTGGCATGTACATACTGTAATTTGTTCCTAATTTCTCTTCTATTTAATGCATGGTAGAGTTTCGTTTCGAAAAAAAAAATACCATAAACTGGCGCGGTTAGGACTCACCCAGTACGGGAGGTAGTATACTCGCAAGTAAAATGCATGGTGTTGAACAGTGCAAGGAGCAAAAAAACGCCATCTGCTCGCGGAACTCCCGTAATCATACTGAACCGACGTTCATAGAGGCAATGAAATTATGCTCTTGTACTAATACAGATCTGCTCTGTATACAAAACTCTCCCTGCAAAGTACAATCTGATTTTGTGTTTTGCGGAAGGCCATGTCGAGCATGTCATCAGTCGTCACACACTACGGCCTTTATTTTATCCAGATAACTGCAATTGCATCATGCAAATCAAGAAGTTTCCTTTAGAGCATGTACATTTCTTAGCCTCATATATATGTATATGTATATGTATATATATGTATATGTATATATATATATATATATATACATATATAATTATAATTATAATGTCTCTCTCTCCTCAATACAATTGTTAACTACTTTTCCTTTAGCCGTTAGCACTATTTATAGATGCTAATTACATAGTCGGGATTCACGTTACCGAAATCGTCTTGAAAATCGCTCCCAGGCCGTTACGATTTTCGTCGAAAATCGTCAAAAATCAAAGAGTTTTGAATTCAAACTTTTTAACAAAAAATCAGAAATCAGAAAAAAATAAATAAAAAATCGCTCGATATACCTTGATAATCGCGATACTTGCATCGATAATCAGCTAACCAAGTTAACTTCCTCGGCGGTCAATTTTTTGAGCGATTTTCGCTTGATATGTCTCGATAATCGCGATAATTGTGTTGCATAAATTTTTACAATTTTGTTTAAATTTAATCGGTTTACCAACTAGCATCTAACATCGTACTGGTTCGATAAGGTTAATTATCACGATATTTAAACTATAATTGACGATAAATTGAACTCTGATTTAGGTTTGTTTCGGTGCCACACAATTTAGGTTTAGCATCTACTCCCCTATCCGTTGGTATTGGTGCTAAAAAAAAGCTTTCTTTTATAGTATTATCTTAGTACACAGGGATGCAGATGCTCTTAGACGTAAAATATGGACGAAACCCACAAGCGGGAGAAGGCGCTCTTGGCAATTTGCATCAATAAAAGTTTCCTTTTTGACCCCTGCACCAGGCCAAGCATTTAGGACTTCTAGATTCCCACCACCAGGACCAGGGTTAACAATATTAATACCGAAAAACCACTTAAAAATAAAAAATAAAAATATTGAATTGAAAATAGCTAGAAAATCGTCAGAAACCAAAGGATTAAAAATTCAAAATTTGTGAAAAAAAATATTTAAAAAAAAAATGAAAAATAGCTGATTTTGACCGGAAACCGGTCAGAAGATAACCGGGTGCTGACCCCGTAGCACTGACTGAAAGGATCGGTAAGGCCTAGAGGGGGGGTGAATAGGCAATTTTAAACAATTTAAACAAGACAAACTAAACAGTTTAAAGATAAGATCTAAGCAGATAAACAGAATAAGCACCAACAGACTAAGAACAACTTAAGCAATAGTGAGAACAAGAAAAAGACAAACTATCACACAGAGACAAGAGATTTTTCACCGAGGTTCAGAGAGAAATCTCCTACGTCCCCGTTAGAGCACTTCCTCAGAAGTATTGCTCCTCCAGTAACTCCACAGAGGCAAGATCTTGAATTTTTCACTATTGTAACTCTTTTTACCACTTTGGTGAGGTGAGTCAAAACCTCTTCACAATAATAGTGGCCTTCCACAAACACGGTTGGACAGGTCGCACTAAAATCACCGACAAACCGTCTAGGAACAGCTAGTTCCAAGAGTAATAGACCATCCACAAGCCCTGTCTCTTGGTTCACTAGAAACAAGCGAAACTAGACTTTCTTGAATTTGTAAGAGTGTAGGATTTTTGTTTTGAGTGGAGCTTGATCTCTTTTTGGAATTTTGGCTTTCAGATGCTAGATGTCAAAGAGATGGCAAAAGTTCTATTTTGGGAGAGCCTCTGAGGCTGTTTAAATAGGCTACGAGGAAGCAAATAGCCGTTATTGGCAGCAGTAGCCGTTTGCCAATGTCGATCAAGTGACAAAAGCGAAATGATTGTATCGACAAGGGTTGATAAAAATATGCAAGAGGCTCAAAGAACTACGGACCCAAACCAGCGAAAAAGGCATCTACGTCGGACCAAGAAAGTTGGTCCGTCAGACATGCTTTGAGCAAATCTTTGGTCCGTTGGGAGAGTTTTAAGAACAAGTTTACAACGGACCCAAAAACTTGGTCCATCGCGAAGGAGAGATGCTGGTTATACATCAACAAAGGAATTGGATTGAACACGAGAAACCATTAAGTTTTATGTTTACAACGGACCCAAAAGGTGGTGCATTTGTAAATGGAAGCTTTTGGTCCGTTGTAGCATAAAAGCACTTGAGAGATTTTCAAGGAAAACACAAGCAATGAGACCCAAAAACTTGGTCCGTTGTAAATGGGAAACGCTTCGGTTTGAGTTCGTTAGAATTTGATTTGAAAAGGATATGAACTCAAACAAGGTTTAATAAAGGAATCAAAATGATTTAGCTTAAGCCCCAAGTTGTTTTTAAAGAGAAATCCTAGGAACCAAGAATTTAACTTGTGCATAGTCCCTCTTTATAATGCAGTTGAAACCCGGAAAAACTTATCTAAAAGACTTGAAAAGACTTATGAGCTAAAGGACTAAGAATAATGAAACCTTAATCTTGATCCTCTTTTACGATGAAATCGATAAGACTGATTTAGTTGATCATCAAGCACCAAAACCCAACAAATAATTTAAACAAATTATTAGGGGGCCTAGATGCTTTCAATCTCCCCTTTTGGTGATTGATGACAACCTTCTTGTTTTCAGATAAAAACTTTCCTTCTTACGCAAAAGAATGTTAGTCCGAGAACAAAAGTATAATTTAAAAGAATGAGCTCCCCCTAAAACCGTGCTTAAATTTAACAAGAACTATTTTTCAAAGAGTTTAAGCACACACAATAGAGTAATTATGATTAAGAGAAACTCAGCAAGTAATCTAAACAGGCAGAAGAAGCAACAGACTGCAACAGACCAAAGTTAAGCAAACACAAGTTCACACGTTTACTTCTACTACTCTCTAGACTAATTTCTCCCCCTTTGGCATCAACTCTCCAAAAAGAATATCACTTCTTGCGCCTGGAGAAAGTTCTTTTGAACAAAGTCGAAGCTCTTTGGTGACATCGCGCCTCGGAGAATCGAAATTTGAGTATCTTGTTACGATTGTTGTCTTCTTTGAAACCATAGCTTGATCATGCCAACTTGGATAATCTGGATCTCTGTTTGAGACTCAACTGTCCAGTTCTGAAAGTTTTCTTGAAGATCATGAACTGAGTCAAGAATTGGATTAGTCTGGTCAAAGATGATGTCACCAAGCTGTTCTTGATTTGATACCAAATTTGTTATTGAAGTATCAAAGTGATCAATATAGCCTCGAAGAGTGTGTTCTACACCATGAATTGTGTCATCATTGGTCTTAAACATCTTCTCTGAGAAATCAGCAAACTGATGAAACTTGGTATCTTGAGTATTCAGCTTGGTATTGAGGTCATAAAGCCTGTCTTTGAGCAAGTTTTGATTGGTGTTTACTTGGGTGAGCCAAGTCCTCAGATCCCATTGATTGCTCTTTAGCATATCAAAATTCTTTGAAGTTTCATCCTTTAATCTGCCCTGTTCTTGATATATCTTACTCATCAACTCGTGAGTTTTACGAACTTGATCATGATATTCTTTGAAGAAGCGACCATGTGCTCAGTGTGCCTTAACGCAGCTAACCTCTGTTCTTGACAAATTTTTCTTGGACATCCTTCAATTCTGAATTGTATCTTGTTTCAAAAGGTTGAACCAAGCAGTCATTCCTCATTCCAAGCATGATGTTGTCTATCATCTGGATTTTCTCCTATATTTTCATGAAGCAGAGTGATGGAAGTGCTGTGGTCTTGAAAAATTTTGAGGAACTCTAGAGCCTCTGCTTCATGATCATGTCAGCAGTCTGAATTCACGATCTTGAACAAATCTTGATGCAAAGACAAGCTCTCTTAGCTTATCAATTTCTCCAAGTTCATCTCCTTCAAGATGTTACATCATGCTTGAGAAGGAAAACCCATAACTGAATGTTCTGCTGGAGGTAGGGTGCGATGACTTGAAATCGGAGAAATGTGACTAGGACTGAAATGTCCACCTTGGTGAGTGCAACATCTGCTTCATGATTGGATTGAGAAGCGAGGAAAATCTGAGTTGCTTCATCTTGTGCATCAGTTGTTGCAAAGTTCTCTGAGAACTTCCTCCAAGAATTTCTGTATTCTCAAAGTTTTAGGTGAGGAGGTGCAAAAGGCGAGTATGATTGCTATGATAGCTAGGAGTATTGAGTCTTGGAGTATGATGACTAACGCTGTGATGATCTGACTGTGATGGCTTGAAGCAGGTTGATCATCTCCATCATGAGCTGAAATTTGTCATCACTTTGTCTCCCTCATGATCACTTGGATCAATTGATGCGAGGCGATACCACAGGGCACTTGGGCAGCAACTTGGTGGGTAGTTTAAGCAACCTGTATTTCTTTGGTTTCTGGTAAAGGATCTACTACTTTCTTGCTTTGTGAAATTATCCCTTGGGCTAGCAAAGATTCGGATATTTCTTTGAGCAAAAGGTAGTGGACTCCCCATTCTTCTATAAATTGCTTCCTCCATTTCTCCAAAAATGTAATCTATCAGGTCAATGGGTTGCTTTGAGAGGATTAGATGAAGTAGCCAAGCCAACAACTGGAGTGACACCTTCTTTATAACTTGATTTTGGAAAAGCGTATGCCTTAAGATCAAGAGCGGTGTTTTAGCTTCTGGACAAACAACTAGCTCGATTTGCATTGAAGTTTTCTTCTGTGATATCTCTATAAATATGAGTGAAAGCTGAAGATCGAGCATATCTCCAATTTGTCTCCATCTATTTCAGGAAACATTTTGTCATGAATCCTTGTTGTTAACTTGAGGTCCTACGGCTCCAATTCTTGATTCAAAGTGTGGTGACCTTACTTTTCTTATTTTTCCATCTATAGAGAATAGAATATAGTGTCTTCTTTTGTTTACCGACAAAGATGAATAGAATTCTAGGATTCTATCTTCATTCCATGAGGAAATATTGCACGACACCATTTCCAGCAATCTGGGGTAGATCTAACACAATCAAGTATGTGGTATGATCTAGTTATGGAGCAAATTTGATTCCAATCTACAAACTGATGTTTGCTCAAGGCGAATATCTTCATTCCCTTTTTGTCATGTCTATTCTTATATCCCAAAAGATGTTTTTACGAAGAAGTGTGATGAACTTCTCATCTAGTGGGGTTTATCAAAAGGAAACCAACTTCTTTCATTTACTAGCCTGATTGACCTCGGCCTTTTTCCTCCAAGTGTAGCTAGCTCATATCCACTAAACATATAAATCTCAGGAATAAGATTTTCTTCTTGAATCCGAGATCCCTACTTGGCTCATAATCGGCATCATCGATTCAGGACTCATAAAGCTGGATCGGAATCTGAAGAGTTGCTTATCTTTTCTAGGAGGCTTTGATGTTGTGACCTTTGTAACCAAGCCGAGGGTGCGAGTATCCTCTAGATGTCTTGTCCCTTGTGAAGACTGGGTTGATTTATTTTTCTTCTTTGACACTATCTCACAAAATATAACCATCAAACTTCTTTTATCCGTGTCTTTTCTCCTAGGCATTTCGTCAAACACCTAACAGACTCACTTTGTCTTTCGGACCTCGGATCGGCGCAAGAAGCGATGCAGCAGACTAAGTCTACAGAGATAAGAGGAAAGACCTTAAGACAAAGATTTCTAGGACTAAGGTTTGATCAAAGCAGAAGAAAGCTTACCACTTCCTCGAACACACTTCTCCGAGCAAACTGGAGCACCGTCGCTGACACCCGGTAAGGGTTTGCTTCGATGGAGAAAGGAATGTTGCTCGGGAGAGGAAGTAGAGAGGGGAGAGTGGTAATTTTCTGAGATGGATTTGAGGACAAGGGAGTGTTGGGAGGAGGCAGACCAAAAGTTACTATTCGAGTAATAGTAGCGCAGCGGAAGTGAGAGTGACTTTAAGAGTTTGGTTGACAGGTGAAAAAGACAACTTCCTCACTTAGCGGCAATTGCAAGAGCACACATGACTCATTTGAGAAAAAGCAAGAAGTTTTCTATTTACGCCGGACCAGTTTTGCAAGAAGGACATTTACAACGGATCGACTTTCTTTAGTGCATCGTGAATGTGTTACGAGCAAGAGTGGTCTGTCAGAGATGGAAAACCCACCGTTGTCCTTGAGTCCGTTGTGAACTTGCAAAAAGAAATTGAAGAACTTAAGAATTCTTAATTTGTATGAGTTCCACTCTTTTAAGCGGGATTATAGACAAACTCAAGCTTGATAAAGAGAACTCATGTGCTTTGAGAGGCTAGCTAATTTTTAAGTAATTGTAATATATTTTTTTTTATTTTAAAAACAATTTACTTGCATCAGCACTACTAATTTTTGTTAACATAAGTAGGTGACAATAGATGTATTGGGAAAAATTCTTGACTCACCCTTAATGTTAAAAACTCCGAAAACTTGCAATGTAAATCAACAAGCAAATAGTTCAAATAAGAAGTCAAGCTTTAAACAACATTTGAAAGATCAATAATATTCAATTCATTTCGGTCTTGAAAATCGGCTTCATCTAAAAGTTTGGTGAAAATATAAGCCAATTTGTCATCATTTCTAACATAACTAAGCATAATATCCTTTTGACAAAATTATCTCTGATGAAGTGATGTAGGATATCAATATGCTTAGTTCGTTAGTCTTTGGACCGGATTGTTTGCTATTTTCACTTTGCACTTTCATTATCACAGAGAAGAGGTACATTTTCAAACTTAATGCCGTAATCAAGAAAGGTTTGTTTGATGAATAAAATCTGAGCACAACAAGCTGCCGGCAGCCACATATTCAGCCTCGGCGATGAAGCGATTAACTCTGAGTTTTGCTTTTAGAGCACCAAGATACTAAAGACCTTCCAAGCAGGTGACAACCCCCAGAAGTGCTTTTTCGATCTATTTTGCAACCGGCATAATCAGAATCTGAGTAGCCAATTAGATTGAAAGAAGCACCCTTAGGGTACCACAAGCCTATAGTTGAAGTGTGCTTTAAATATCTGAAAATTCTTTTTACGGCACTAAGATGTACTTCTTTAGGAGTAGACTGAAATCTAGCACACATACAGACACTAAACATGATATCAGGCCTAGATGCTGTCAAGTAGAGTAAAGATCCAATCATGGATCTAAAGAGTTTTTGGTCAACAGACTTACCTCCTATATCTTGATCAAGATGTGTGTTTGTTGCCATAGGTGTCTTGAGTGGCTTGCATTCATCCAATTTGAAGCGTTTAAGGAGATCCTTGATGTATTTTTCTTGTGATATGAAAGTTTCCCTTTTTAATTGCTTGATTTGAAATCCAAGGAAGAATGTAAGTTCTCCTATCATTGACATCTCGAATTCCTTTGCCATCAAATCACTGAATTCCTTGCAAAGAGAGTGATTAGTACAACCAAAGATTATATCATCAACATAGATTTGGCAAATCATTAATGCACCATTGAAGTCTTTTAAAAAGAGTGTTGGGTCAACTTTCCCAATTTTGAAATTCTTTTCTAGTAGAAAGTTCCTAAGTCTCTCATACCATGCCCTTGGGGCTTGTTTTAAACCATAGAGAGCCTTAGATAACTTAAATACATGATTTGGATATTTTAAGTCTTCAAAACCAGGAGGTTGCTCAACAAAAACAGTTTCTTCAATGATTCCATTAAGAAAAGCACTCTTTACATCCATTTGAAATAAAGTTATATTAAAATGACATGCAAAAGCTAGAAGGAACCGTATAGCTTCAAGTCGAGCAACAGGAGCATAAGTTTCTCCATAATCCAGTCCTTCTACTTGAGTAAAACCTTGTGCCACTAATCTTGCTTTGTTTCGAGTGACAATTCCATTTTCATCTTGCTTATTTCTGAAAACCCACTTTGTTCCTATGACATTTTGATCTTTTGGACGTTCCACCAAATCCCATACTTTGTTTCTCTTGAAGCTATTAAGCTCTTCTTCCATGGCAATAATCCAGTCAGCATCATCCAAAGCTTCATCTATAGTTCTGGGTTCAACACAAGAAACAAAAGAGTAATGTTCACAAAAGGAAGCTTGTCTAGATCGAGTTTGAACACCCTTACTGAAATCCCCAATTATTTGATCCACGGGGTGGTCTTTGGCAATAGTATGATGACTCTTAATCAAGTTTAATTCTTCTTGATTCTTCTCATCTTCTTCTTGTAGTGATCCATTTTGAGGCATTATGGAAGTTGTTGGTTTCTCATCATTATCTTCTCTAGGTTTTACTTCACCAACTTCCATTTTCTTCATTGCTTCCATCAAGGCATCTTCACTGCATCGACTAAATTCTCATGCTCACCTTGTGAGCCATTAGATTCATCGAATTTTACATCATAGGTTTCTTCAACCAAACCAGTTGAATTATTAAAAACTCTATAGGCTTTAGATTTAGAAGAATAACCTAACATAATACCTGAGTCACACCTTTTTAAATTTACCTAGGTGTGTCCTCTTTTTGTAGATGTAGACCTTGCACCCGAACACACGAAAGTAAGTAACATTTGGTTTTCTTCCAACCAAGCACTCGTAAGAGGTTTTCTTGAGTAGTCGATGTAGATAGAGTCTATTGATTGCATGACAAGCTATGTTGATTGCTTCAGCCCAAAAGCGTCACAGTGTACCATATTCATCCAACATGGTTCTTGCCATTTCAATAAGTGTTCTGTTTTCTTTCTACTACACCATTTTGTTGAGGAGTATAAGTAGTGACAGCTCATGTTTTATTCCTAGCTCAACACAAAAATCAATGACATTAGTATTAACAAACTCAGTTCCATTGTCACTCCTGATTTTCTTGATGGGGCAATCAAATTCATTTTGAGCCCTTTTTGCAAAATTTTTAAAGATTTTTCCAACTTCACTTTTATTAGGTAAAAGAATACCCAAGTGAGCGAGAGAAGTCATCCACAATGACTAAACAGTATGAGTTACCACCTAGACTGGCATAAGAGGTTGGGCCAAACACATCCATATGCAGCAGCTCTAGAGGTCTAGTGGTGGACATGATATTTTTAGTAGGATGAGAATTTGTAACTTGCTTACCGGCTTGACAAGCACTGCACAATCTATCCTTTTCGAATTTTACATCTTTCAAACCCACCACTAACTCATTTTTAAAAAGCTTCTTCAAATTAGACATGCCTACATGCCCAAGACGTCTATGCCAAAGCCAACCAAGAGAGGCTTTTGCCAACAGACAAGTCGAGATGCATGAGGAGTTAGAGTTGAAATCAACTAGATAAAGATTTTGAAATCTAAAACCTTTGAAGATAAGCTTTTCATTTTTGTCAAAAACAGTTACTCCATCAAGAGAAAAGGTACAATGGAAACCAAGATCACACAAATGAGCGATCGATAAAGATTGAAATTCAGTGAATCAACAAGAAGCACATTATCAATTGAATAATCATTAGAGATGGCAATCTTACCATTTCCCTTTACCTTTCTTCTACTATTATCACCAAAAGTAATTTTGTGACTTGAATTACTTTCTTTTTCAACTGAGGTGAACATTCTTGATGAGCCGGTCATGTGTTGAGTACATCCACTTTATCAATTACCCAGTGATGACCACCACTCTTGTAGTTCACCTGAATAAACAGAATCATTTCTTGATTTTAGGTACCCAAATGCTTTTGGGTCCATGGATGTTAGTTTCAACAATTTTGGGGCCAAAAGGATTAATAAGCAAAGATTTGGGCACCCAAACAGCTTTAAGCTTTTTATCAAGATTAGAGGGGCCGACAAATTTCACATTCATTTTTCCCCTGAAATCTTTAAACAACATGTAATGAGCATCAACCATGCAGTTTCTTTTAGCCTTTGTTTCTGGCGTGCTTGCATACATGCATACATTTGAACTGTGGTCAAATCTATGATGATAGCAGCACTTAGTGCTTTTCTTGACAAAATTTATCTTGGATTTTGGCAAATAATCCTTCTTGGGCACATTATCTGTTTTATATCCAATGCCTCTTTTGCCCAAGGTGACTTTTTGCTCCCCAAGAATTTTATCAAGAGTGACACTTCCGAAAGCATTTTTCAAGACCTTTGTCAAATTTAGCAATTTTTGACCTTAGCTCTTGATTTTCCAACATGAGACTTTCAGTACACAAAGCATTTCTATGATTGTCATTAAGCATGCAGGAAGAGCTAGCAATAGGAATTTCATCACAAGTCAAATCACAGGTAATAGATCTATCATGAGTGGAAACATTCTTTGATTTGCTTGTAGTTAATTCCTTACTCATTTCTAGTTCACAGTGTTTGACAAGCAAGTCATCATGAGTCTTAATAAGTAATACATGAGTTGCATTCAAGGAATCATGAGCAGTTGTAAGTAAATCATGATTGATGACAAGATCATTATGAGCAAGAGTGAGATTATCATGGACAATATTGAGCTCATTATGGCTAGTCTCCAAACAGTAAAACTTGTCTTTCACTTCTTCATACTTAGATTCAAGAATCTTGACCTTAGAGACAAGCAAGTCATTATCATCATTTAAACTGGCAATAGTTTTCTTAAGAGATTTATCCTTAGAAGTTTTAGCACACAAGGCATCATTAAGCTCTTTAATGATCTCCACTAGCTCATCATAAGAAGGAGAATCATTTACCTTGTCCTCATCACCTCTTGCCATAAGACAAGCAGGCGAGAGAAGGTGAAGGTGGAGTAGATTCATCCAACGCCAGTCCAGCCAACCCCTTAGACCTTGAACCACCTTCATCATCAGAGGAGGAAGAAGAGGATTCATCACTTGAACTTTCTTCATCTGAGACCCATTCATCAATATGTGCCTCCTTCTTTCCCTTTCTCCAATGTTTCTTGGAGAACTTCTTTCTGTGATGAAACTTTTTGCGACTGTTGTAGGCATTTTCTTCGGTTTCTTCATCTTTGCCCTTGCCCTTCTCCTTGCTCTTGTTTGGACATCGTGCAGCTATGTGTCCCTTTTCATTGCATTCAAAACAGGTAATATTCGAAAAGGGGTTTTTCTTTGAAAACTGATTATATACCTTCCCTCTGTCTCTGGCATTAACTCTTCTCATGATTTTGTTTGCAGATCTCATAAGCAAGGCCAGTTTCCTGACGTCTTCGTCTTCATTACAGCTTGACACATCATCTTCTTCACTCGATGACTCTTCCACCTTATCTTTGGCTTTGAGAGCAATAGATTTCTTCTTGGGTGCATCTTCTTCAGCCAAAGTAAGTTAGGTAATGCAGAAATCTTTCCTAGTAACTCAGTAGGTGTCAATTTTTTTAGATCTCCACTGTTTGATAGATAAGTTATCAAGCTGTGATAAGCACGAGGCAGCACCCTTATCATTTTCCTGCAAACTTCCACATCATCAACCTTAGTACCAAGACCTTTAAGTTCATTGACAATAGGATTAAGTCTAGAAAACATATCATTGGCATTTTCCTGAGGAAGCATTTTGAACTGATCAAACTTTTCTCTAACAACAAAATACTTTTCTTCTTTCACATCAGAGGTACCTTCATGAATTTCTTGTAGAGTGGTCCAAATATCATAAGCAGTAGACAAATTACTCACTCTATCAAAAACTTCTATGCTAAGACAGGAGAATATAGCATTTCTAGCCTGAGCATCATATTGCATATTTTTAATTTCTCCAGGAGTGGGTTCTGAGGAAGAGGACTGTCCATCAGGTATGACGCGTGGAGGTAAAGGTTTTTCTGTCACTCTCCAAACGTCATAGCCGACAGCCTCAAGATAACATCTCATGCGAATTTTCCAATAAGCATAATTTGAGCCATCGAAAACAGGAACCCTTCCTACACTAACAAAGAGCAGACCCATTTCCCTCGGCCATTACCCAAGCTGATTAAGCTTGAACAGGGTAAAACCTGCTCTGATACCACTTGAAAGGATCGGTAAGGCCTAGAGGGGGGGTGAATAGGCAATTTTAAACAATTTAAACAAGACAAACTAAACAGTTTAAAGATAAGATCTAAGCAGATAAACAGAATAAGCACCAACAGACTAAGAACAACTTAAGCAATAGTGAGAACAAGAAAAAGACAAACTATCACACAGAGACAAGAGATTTTTCACCGAGGTTCAGAGAGAAATCTCCTACGTCCCCGTTAGAGCACTTCCTCAGAAGTATTGCTCCTCCAGTAACTCACAGAGGCAGTACTGGATTTTTCACTATTGTAACTCTTTTTACCACTTTGGTGAGGTGAGTCAAAACCTCTTCACAATAATAGTGGCCTTCCACAAACACGGTTGGACAGGTCGCACTAAAATCACCAGCAAACCGTCTAGGAACAGCTAGTTCCAAGAGTAATAGACCATCCACAAGCCCTGTCTCTTGGTTCACTAGAAACAACTGAAACTAGACTTTACTAGGAGCTGTAAGAGTGTAGGATTTTTGTTTTTCAGAGTGGAGCTTGATCTCTTTTTGGAATTTTGGCTTTCAGATGCTAGATGTCAAAGAGATGGCAAAAGTTCTATTTTGGGAGAGCCTCTGAACTGTTTAAATAGGCTACAGGAAGCAAATAGCCGTTATTGGCAACAGGTAGCCGTTTGCCAATGTCAGACTGAAGTGACAAAACGAAATGATTGTATCTGACAAGGGTTGATAAAAATATGCAAGAGGCTCAAAGAACTACGGACCCAAACCAGCGAAAAAGGCATCTACGTCGGACCAAGAAAGTTGGTCCGTCGTACACATGCTTTGAGCAAATGCTGGTCCGTTGGGAGAGTTTTAAGAACAAGTTTACAACGGACCCAAAAACTTGGTCCGTCGCAGAAGGAGAGCTTACTGGTTATACATCAACAAAGGAATTGGATTGAACACCAGAAACCAGTAAGTTTTATGTTTACAACGGACCCAAAAAGGTGGTGCATTTGTAAATGGAAGCTTTTGGTCCGTTGTAGCATAAAAGCACTTGAGAGATTTTCAAGGAAAACACAAGCGCAATGCAGACCCAAAAACTTGGTCCGTTGTAAATGGGAAACGCTCGGTTTGAGTTCTGTTAGAATTTGATTTGAAAAGGATATGAACTCAAACAAGGTTTAATAAAGGAATCTGAAATGATTTAGCTTAAGCCCCAAGTTGTTTTTTTTAAAGAGAAATCCTAGGAACCAAGAATTTAACTTGTGCATAGTCCCTCTTTATAGTACGGTTGAAACCCGGAAAAACTTATCTAAAAAGACTTGAAAAGACTTATGAGCTAAAGGACTAAGAATAATGAAACCTTAATCTTGATCCTCTTTTCTGATGAAATCTGATAAGACTGATTTAGTTGATCATCAAGCACCAAAACCCAACAAATAATTTAAACAAATTATTAGGGGGCCTAGATGCTTTCACTGACACACGATTTTGACAAAAAAAATTGGTCGATTTTGATAATAAAAAAAACCAAGCGTTTTTTATTGCATGAATTTTTTGATTTTTTTTAAAAATTTGGCTAGTTTATAGATTGATTTTAGCTGTCAAGCCAGTTCGATACGATGGTTTTGGATTGTTTTGTGAACCTTGCCAGGACCGCATCCAACCATTGCCAATTGGTATGGATCGATCAGGGCAATAAAAAAATCCAAATAATTTGCTAGTTTCCTCCTTTTTCATGCATGCGTGCTGGCATGCTTAAGTGTTCAGAATTAATCACGCAACATATGCTTATGTGTTAACTCTAATTCTAATTCATCACAGGCTTAAGTATTCACTATCAATCGCATCAAATATATACATATGTACATATGTACATATGTATATATAAAAGAATGGCTAAGTAACACTCGAGTGTTTTTTTTTTGTTTGTGAGCACTCAACTTGGGGCCTATAAAGAGAAGGGTGGTGGGGAGAGATGGCAAATTGATTGGATCAATAGATCTAGATCCAAAGGCTACAAATTTGAGTGCTCACAAACTAAAAAAACACTAGGTGCTCCCTAGACACCCCCTATATATATATTAACTACTTGATGCCAAAAACGTTCTAGTTTGAGTTATTAACGTGCAAATTGTACCGATGTAACCACATATTTTGTCGATATCCGAACATTTAAATTTAATCACGCAGGGCGGCTACTTTCACCTAATCTAAATTACATGAGAAATAAATCTTAAATAACAGCTAGATGATCCTTCATTTAACAGAAACAGGTTTGCTGATCTAGGCGCCAGAAGCAAGTGGATTCCGCTGCAGACAACGGGAGTTGTTATTTGCTAATGCTGGGGCTGCTAATGCACATGAACTTCCACAGTTTTTTCTTGGGTGTGTGTAAAGGAACTGTACGTCTTCTAAATTAAGCTAGAAGATAGGACTCGTGACAGCAAGTCCTCGACCATCCATCGCACCTAAATACATTGCCGACACGGTGTTTCCTAACTCTCCGAGTATTTAATATAAATAAATTTTACGGTGAATTATATTTGTAGTATAAAATGTGTAGTAGAAATCATATCTAACCGTTGATTTGTTAAGGGTGTTTCTACTACTCTACTACCAGACGTAGTCTGGTAGTATAAGTAAACTCTAGTTAATCTGATCCATTGGATCGAAAAGAATGATGAACAGTTCATATTCAATTTAGTATACCGTAAAAGAGCTCGTAATACACATAGTTATATGCAATCTTTTCTGCTGTGTTTTCTCAAAAAAAGATATCAGGTCGACAGTGAATTAGTTTGTTGCAAGGAACTAGTACAGTCTCGTGTTTCACCTTCACGAACAGTTTGTACATCATGACTCAACGAGACACCATATATCAGGCATCAGTCCTGTGTGGTGGTCAGTCAGTCACGAGTCTCCCGACAGAAACGGATGCCGGAATCACATTTTGTTCCATTAAGCTCCACACCGACCTATTGGAAGCTTCATCTCATATTCTCATCAAGAAAAGGATTTTGGGTCGTCTGCACTGTTCCCTTCGCAATCGATGAGGGATTCCGGTCTTCAAATGTAAAGCTATTATGATGCAAAAACTTTCGGTCCTGCCGTGCTAGTGCGCTCCTCTCGTGTGAAGTTTCATTCCCAGTGCACACTTGACTTTGACAGAGGCTTGGCTCTAAGAGGAAATTCTGGAATATTTTCTTAGAAGCTTACATGCGCTGTGCTGCTCTCCGTTCAAACGAACAACTCGTTAAAGTTTGGGCTAATCTTCAAGGCAGAATAGAACGGATTGCAGGGCAACTACAAAGAGTCTCAGTGCAGTCACCGGCCTGTGACTTCAGTAGTGAGCCAGAAATTTCAGCATACTTCGTGCATGTGGTTTCTGTTCAGTTTTTCCAACTGGACTTTCAGACCGTCCCACTCCTGCATCATGCTATGCATTCGTGTTTCCTACCAGTCGAGTCGCCTCCTCCTCCTCCTCCTTCTTTTACTTTAAAAGAAATCACGCAAGAATGAATGAATATATGCTGCTTTTGTGAGTGCTCTAGTGACTAGTAATTTTTACATGTTCCGTTTCCACTCTTGGTACTCACTCACCACATGCACCGTTACTAATTGTGTGTTTGGTTGGAGAGTGAGGTGGAATGGAATGGTGCTATTCCAGATTTCAGGGATGGAATGGTTTCATCCCAGATTTCAGGGATGGAATGGTTCCATCCCAGATTCTCAGACATGGCCCACTGTCACTCTCACATTCCAAGTGGGATGGCTGCGTTCCAGAAAATTTGTAGAATCTGGCCGTCCCGAATCTAGAGAGAATATTCTCTTTTCTGGAACGAAGTCATCCTCAGCTCTCCAACCAAACACTAGACTTGGTGGGATGGGATGATTCCATTCCACTCTATCCCACTAACCAAACACACAATAAAAGTCGTTGAGAGGGACGTACGGTTAATGCACTTGCGCGGCATAGGTCCAGATCGCGCCAATTGCACGCGTGTGGCCATGGCGCCGAGGCACGTCGCACGCAGCATACACATGTATCCTAGCTCCCACCGGTTCCACGGCGTGCGAAACGACGGCGACCGGCCCTGTGTTTGGCGTTTGGTCTCTGCAGCCTCCTTTTGATTCCGACAGTTCAACACTAGAGTCGAAAACGTGAGGAACGCCAGCTCTCGACTCCTGGTCTTGCCTTGCGTTGCGCCTGGTCGGTCATCTGCATGCACACAGTGACGCATGCCAGAGGAATTGCTTCCACTATATATCTAGTCTTTTGGCTAATGGTTTATGGTATTACCGCCTCTTTTCTCAAGATCAGTGGGGAAAACTTTACAACACCGTATCGACCAGACCTAGAGTTGTCAAGTCATTAGTCGTCAGAGGTTGTCGGATTCGTCCAGGTCTTAGGGGCCTTTCCCATTCCAAACCAAGTCGGTCATCTCTTAAAGAAAAGATCGGTCAGGTGCATATACACATGCGCATGTTCTTGCTTGAGGTTCAGTCTCCAGAAAAAGATTTTGTTGCTGACCTGTGGTCGTAGGTAGTGTAGCTAACAGAATAGTTTGTTTACTTCTATTCCGTTCTCATATACTTAGCATTTTAACCCCAAAAAAGGTGTTTACAAATACTTAATTAGGGTATGTTTGTTTTTGCTTTTGATTATAGATTATGGCCCCAAAAGCTGAATAAAAAAAATAAACAACCTGGTTTTTACAATCTAACCCATCCATATATACTAGAATCCACAGCTTTTGGAGAATCAGCTTCTCTACAACAACAATTCAGAATCAGCTTTTAGAAAATCCAAATTAAGCAAAAACAAACAAGCCCTTAGTATTTTGTGGTTCCAAGGAATATTCTCTTAAACTAACAGATTAAGGCCATGCTTGGTACATGAAAATTTTCTAATTTGCGGAAATTGAACCATTTCATTTGGAAATTTTTGTTACAAACAGAGCCTAACATAACCCATTTCTCCCTGTTGCTTGTGCCTGAGATATTATTAGAAGCCATTTTAGTAACATCATCTATAATATCATAAAAACACATGACACATGATTTATGACTGCTAAGAAAAAAAATATGCTAAAAATCCAAAACTCACTTACCCCTTACAAAAGTCATGTTTAGTTTAATGAAAACTCTTACAAGCCCATTTTACCATCCAATTACCCCTTCCCATTTTCCTCCTAATTTCTAATCAAATAGTGACACAATAGCACTTACTTTCGCCAAAGATGCTATGATGAGAGAGAGGGAGGCCACCAGGGAAGAGAGAGGCTGGTTAGTGGTCCCAGAGGCAGACCCAAGAATTAGAGTTAAGAGGGACCAAATAAGGCATACAATGTAGAAGCCGTTGCTTTTTTAGGCTTTTTTTTTTTTTTGGAGAAATTTAGCCTTCTTTCGTTCGAATTTACGAAACTAGCTCTCTTGGTGAGCTTGGAAGGCGTGGCAGGCGACACGAGTCACCTGCCGCACTAAGGGAGCTCTGCAGGAATAGCCGAATCGGTAGCCACCTACCGAGCTCGGTTGGCTCGGAAGGACGGAGATTAACTACTAAATTTTATTAATTAGTGAGTTAATTAAGTGATTAATTAAGTAGTATGATTAAATTAGTGCTTAATTAGTGGATTTGATCTTGCCAAGGAAGCGGAGCTCGGCACGAATCTTGACGAGGCAGGTGATCTGCCAAGCTTCCGAGCGCGGGAGGTGATTTATGAGGGCCAAATATGCAAATGATATTAGAGGGGCTATATTTAAAAAAAAAAGCTTTAACAAAGAGACTATAAAAGCGAAATATTCTACTTCAATAATATTTGATAAGAGATGCCAAATAATACTATCAAATTTTGTTGTAGTGGGAGGAAAAGAGCCTACTTCTCTTGTAATGCCACTTCAGTCACATGTAAGTGTGCTCCAGCCCCCTACAGCTGGCCACCAGTAAGTACTATCATTGTATGCTCGTTGTATTATGAATTGATGCGATTTTTGTCTCTCTATTTGATGTTATTTTGTTATAATTTAGTATTAAAGTACATCAACTTGTTTTCTTTGTTAGCTATCCTAAGTACGTAAGTAGTGCGTCCTTAAGTTGTTTGATGAAATACTTATGGATATAATTAACATTTATAGCATATTTGTAAGGCGGGCTACTTGAATATAGAAAAAGAATCGTGACACCACCTCAAAAGAGAAAGCATACATGTATGATCTAAAGATACGCAAGATTGCAAGGGGCTTGCCGCCAGTTATTGTCGGTCTTTGCATTTAATACGATGTAATTCACAAGATTTTAGCTAGATCAACCGATCTAAAGTTAGTTCTATTTTTTCGCTGACTACTGGGTTAATCCACAAACCCCCTCTATTTTTGTTCTCGATACGCCACTTGCTAATAAGGACTCTACATCTAGAATTATATAATGAGTAGCTCTGCCTTTCGCGATTCTTTCTATTATCTAGTAACATCCGAATATAAGGATGTATTTTTTTTAATAGAATTTTTAGCTTATTTTCTCTTAGCAGCTGTAAAACCATGCAGACTACGATCTTGAGTGTGGGCCATCCTACGCGATAATTTAAAGAGTTCTTTTACAGTGCACAACAATGAATATGGACCGTTCATTGCCTTTAATCCAAAGGTTAAAAAAAATTACATCAAGTTATGCTACCATGTGTAGTAGAATGTGAGGAGGGGTAGAATAGTAAAAAATTTCAATACAACGGATGGGTAAAACTGTAAATGAATTTTTTTCTCCCACCCGAAGCCCATTTCTTCATCCCCATCGGAAGCCGTCCCTCCGTCAGTGTATCGCGCGTCGGAGGACCTCGACGACTCGCTAAAATTACGTTAATACCCTTTTAAAATGTAATATTTTTATTTGTAAAAGTTCATAATACCCTACCAAATCAATGGTTAGATCTAATTTATACTACCATAATATACTACAAGTACAATCCACTGTAAAAGAGCTCAATTTAAAAGGGGATGCTTCCACGATGCTACTCGAACTCTTACGCCCTATATGGTCACTGGGTGTTCCGTGTTTTTCATTTCATACACATACTTGTGTGTTAATTACGGTGCAAATGCATGCACTTTTGGTTTAGTCTTAATCATGCGAAGATATTTGGTGACAGTGATTTTCGTTGAAATCCCTCTCGTCTTCGGTTTCCATGTAGCCTTTTCCACGTACAGTTTGTTGGCTTTAGACAACTTGACCTGTCTCTTAACAAAAATCACTTAGTTTCTTGCAAATGAGTTGCACCGTTCCGACTAATTCAGGTGTAATTTACATCCATGCATCTTCATAGAAATCTTGAAAAGCCTGTGACTATAAGGTTTGACTAATTGGAAATTTTCTTTACTAATTGACTCGATCTTCAGTCGTCACTGTCCGTGTATTTCGAACGTCATAGACAAGTAAGGTTTCGTAATTTCTTCAGATTTTTTTATTCTTTCCAAAAGGTATTTTCTGCTAGCTATTACCAATTGAGAACCAATCTCAACCTATGCTCGTGAGATAGCTCTCTATATACACTGATGAGGGATATATAGATTCTCATTGATCAACTAGGTAGTTACTCAAAAAACCAATGGCGGACGCATGATTAAAATTTAGGAGGTGCTTCAGTCTTTTTCTTCTGCCTCTAATCTTCGTGGACTGCATTCATGGTGTTCCATAGTGTCGACGATTGGAGAACGGGCTCCCGCCGAGCTTACTTGTTGAATGAGGGATCAACAGGGGCCCCTTTCTGCCAAAGGTGTAGCATCGAAGATGCGGGAGATGGTCCATTAGAACAGACAGAAACACAAGGATTTTATCCTGGTTCAAGCCTCTCATGATCGAGATAATAGCCCTACATCCAGTCGTCTGGTGGCGTTTTTCTCTATTGAAATGATGGATACCAGCCCCCCTCTCTCATAGGGGCTAGGGGGATTAAATACAAGATACTTGTGTTATATATATGGTAACTACCCTCTACAATCGCGCCACGCTTCCATATTTCCGGCGCACCTTCCCTGGATCTTCGGCGAATTAGTTGCCACTTTCCTTCTTAATGGTTTGACCGAATCCACCGAGCATAACCCGAGCTTCCACGCAACTTCCTGAGCACGGTTGCTCGTATTTGCCTGGCATGCTCGTAGCTGAGCACTCCAGCTCGTGCGACGGTGTCAGGGAGCCGCCCAGATCGTCCTCGAGTTGTTGGATGAACAGTTGCTCCCATCGGATTTTGGATCCTAGCAACCAATCACCGGAGGTGATCCTGATGCTAATACCCAAGCCCAATGGAGACAACCTTACGAACGTCCAAACGACTCGACAACAACCCCGGTATTCCCCCGGTATGCGACCCGAAACACGCCCAGGATCACCGCATACCGGAAAACAATACGATATCAATTCAATTTGCATAAAGGGGGCAACGAACCCGAAACTTTCGAACCAACACGCAAGCGGAACACAAACGGCATAAAGACAAACCCGACAACCACCAAACCAAGATCGAACAACCACGCCAAGACTCCAAACTAGGCAAAAACGGGAAAAAGACTAAGACTCCGAAAAACGGAAAATTTTGGCATGACCTTTCTAGATTCTACGGACATCCACTCAGCAGACAAGAAAACACAGTTGCGATATATATATATTCAAAAGTAAAGCAACAACCACAACGACCATACAATCACACGCAGAGAATCCACGGGACAACGACATAGACTAAAACGACGACGAGGCATAAAGTAGAAGGCTAACTATACAACAAAAGTGAATCAAATCGCAACACAAAGCAAAATAAGACTACTCCGAAGTGTCCCGCCATCGAACACTTCCGGCGTGTGCGATATCGCGCTAAGCCTCTACTCGGTGCCCTTTGTTCACCGAGAGGCAGTATGGGCAGAACTCACACTCGCCATCCTGATCCTCACCTGAAAAACCACGAAGCAGAAGCATGAGTACAAAAGGTACTCGCAAGTCTTACCCGGGGTCCATATATGACCGACTCCAAAGGATTATGCATTTAGTTGTAGCGAGGAGAAAGCTTAAGGTAAAAGTGCGGAAAAGCATTAACATTTGTAGTATAAATGCGACAATCTAACCAATTACAAGTTTAAAGCTTAAAAGACCGCACTTACTTCTAGTGTGAGACTAAAATTAACAACAATTAATGTAGAGCAATACATAACCATTTTAAAGCTCAAGCCCAACGGGCGAACCACAAGTTTAAGTTGTTTACTACGTGGATTGTGCGATGAAAGAGCTTGCTCATATCCGAGAGCCGGCAATTCGAATCGCTTAATTAACCCTGCAGGAAGCATTGATCGCACGACACTTACCACAAGGGCCTAGTGTCAACCCCTCCCAATCATACCCAATCGCTGAAGCGTCCTCACGTGGCCGAAAACCTAGCACCTCGAGCAGCCCCAAGCCCGGCTTGGCGCCGAGAGTCGACCTAAGCCTCGCCCTCAACCACGTCCAACCACAGGAAGTTACGGTCCATCGATTCCGTATGAGAGAAAGAGTGGCTTACCGTACCATAATCGGGCATGCGACCAACCGGGGTGTGCTCAATCAAAGGGCAACCATCGAATCGGTCCTTAATCGACTGACGGGGCTACACATTTGAGTCTCCATACCCAAATGAACCAACTCCCCGCCCGGTCCACAATTCATTTTCTTTTCAAAACCTTTCCCAATCCCAAGCCAACATAATGTAGCGTGTGTATAATAATAACAACCGCAAGTGACAGAACCCTCCGTCACTTGGCCCGAACCCGACCTCTAAGCAAGACTAAGCTGACTCAGTTATATTACCCGTGTTAGCTTCAAGGAAGTGATTAACAATTATCAATGGGTGTATGTGCAGCAAATGGGATCTAGTCCTATCCCACAATTAACTCCTAATGCAAAACGTAACTCACAATTTAGCAATTTATTCTCAAAAATAGAATCATATAAGGGTTCAAGATGCTTAGGTGCTTGCCTGATGCTTCTGCCGGAGTCTCACTAGCCACTTGCTCACCGTGATCACCCTCGATCGCGGCCACTTCACCCATCATGGATCGTTCTCTACACGTTCACAAATGCATATGGAATGAGATGTATGCCGATGACATGCAATGATAATCGAGAAGTAACACGCACACATTCGACAACCAAAAGGAAAAACAAGGCGAAAGTCCACTAACAGGCAACAATAAATTCTTAAACGCCCATCTACCTTGAGATATCACCACTAACCATCGTTGCAATTTATGAGATCTCTTAGACAAGGGACTAGCATGTTGTGTAAAAGCACTACAATAATTCCCACAGGTACTAATACATTTACCATATCTCCAAGTACAAATGATACATATAGCTATCTTGATATGACACACTGATTGAACTTATTGGCTTGAAATACAACGACTAACCCAACCATCGATCAACACGGTTGACTCCGCTCCACGATACGCACAACTCCTCGTATGGTTATCGACTCAATTCATTACCGAATAAACCAAACCATCCCTAAGTGAACATCAACCCAAGGATGAAAGCATCCCACACGTAGTGACTCGAACACCACCGATAACTAAACACCTCAATTTGGAGAATAATAGCTAACTGCAACATCCAACCCCAACACAAGCTAGATGTGTCTTCCTCTTAGCCATTTCATCAAACACCTAATATGCATGAACATCCACCTCCTAACCATTACATCAAACACCTAGCCTTCATCCACCCCTAGCTCCCCAAACCCAAACCCTAGCCATGCCTAGGAGAGGGAGAGGGAGAGAGAGAGGGAGGAGAGGAGATGTACTGGGGTGTCGCCGGCGTGGGGAGGCGGTGGGCACGGTAGTGGAGGCGGTGGCCGGTAGTGGAGGCGGCCGGCGCCGAGCCGGGTAGGGGCGGGCGGCCGGTGGAGGGCGAGGGACGGCGGCTGGCGCCAGAAGAGGGGAGCTGAGGGGGGGGAACGGCGTCGCCGGCTGGGAGAGGGCGCCAGGGGGAGGGCGCCGCTCGGGGGAAGTGAGGAGGGGGGGGGCGTCGGGCACGGGTGGGGAGCTGGGGCGCTCGGGTGGGAGGAGGGGTGGGCTCGGGCTGGGGAAAGGAGGGGAGAGAGAGAGATGAGTGGGAGGGAGAGAGGAAAAAGAGTGGGGAAAAATTTTTGGGGAGGGAATTTACTTAATTGCCCACCATGGCATTCACATGTAAAAATTAGGACCATGACAAATCCTCCCCCCTTAGGGGAATCTCGCCCCGAGATTCGAAATGAGCACATAGTTGGAAAGGAACTTACATAGACCAGGACTACAAGTAGACAGGTTGAAACACTTACATAGTTTGGAAGAATTCGGGATACTCATTTTCCAAATGGTCTTCCCGCTCCCAAGTTGCTTCATCCTCAGTGTGATTGCTCCACTGAACCTTATAGAACTTGAGAGTTTTCCTTCGGGTCTTGCGCTCCGATTCTTCCAGAACCCGGATAGGACGCTCCGCGTAAGACAGATCCGGCTCAGGCGCGACTCCGAGGTCTTCTACCTCGAGAGACTCGAACGGAGTACGGAGACACTTCTTCAGCTGGGAGACGTGAAACACGTCGTGGACCATTCCGAGCGAAGGAGGAAGCTCTAGCTGATATGCTACCTGGCCGCGCTTTCCAAGGATCTTGAACGGCCCTACGTAGCGAGGTGCCAGCTTTCCTTTAACTCCGAATCGACGGGTGCCACGGAGAGGAGATACCTTCTAATATGCGAAGTCGCTGTCGAAGGAGAGGGTCTCTCACGGCGATCAGCGTAACTCTTACATCGCGACCGCGCTATCCTCGAATTTTCTGGATAGTCTCGACCTTTTCTTCCGCCTCCATAACCAACTCAGGCCCAATCAAGGAGCGTTCTCCACTTTACGACCCGATTCGGGCGCTCGACAAGCTGCGACCATAGAGTGCCTCGAACGGGGACATCTGAATCTTGGTTTGGTAGCTGTTGTTATACGCAAACTCGGCGTACGGAAGACACTCCTCCCACTTTTTCCCGTAGGACAAGATACAAGCCCTCAACATGTCTTCGAGGATCTGATTGACCCTCTCGGTCTGACCGTCAGTCTGAGGGTGGTATGCTGAACTGTGGAGCAATTTCGTGCCCAAGGCTTCATGTAGGCTTCTCCAGAATTGAGAAGTGAACTGAGAGCCCCTGTCTGAAACTATCCGCTTGGGCACTCCATGCAGACTTACGATCCGGGAGATGTACAAGTCCGCATACTTCTTGACGCGATACTTGGTGCAAACGGCCAAGAAGTGCGCAGAACCGTCGGTCGATCGACGATTACCCAAATCGAGTCATGGCACGAGGAAGTGGTCGTGGCCGATGCGAAGTCCATGGTGACATCCTCCCACTTCCAAACTGGAATAGGAAGAGGTTGAAGGGTACCGGCCGGCTTGAGGTGTTCGGCCTTCACTCTCCTGCAGACGTCGCACTCTGACACATAGCGAGCGACGGGCGCTTCATACGAGTCCACCAAAGCCGCCTCGGTCTTGATACATCTTGTTGCTGCCGGGTGAATGGTAAGCAAGGAGTTATGCGCCTCATCAAGAATCCTTCGCTTCAACTCCTGGTCATCGAGGACAACTATGCGGTCTCCGAACCACAAGGTTCCTCGATCATCTAGGCGAAACTCAGCTTGCCCCAATTTCAATTTATCCGGATTTGGGCAACTTCTTCATCCTTCAATCAGTGCCTCTCGAATCTGATCGAGCAATGTAGACCTCAACTCGATATTGGCTATGAATCCTGCTCGCCCATCTCCAAGCCGAGTCTCAATTCGGCACGAGGGAGACACTCGAGGATCGGAGAGTAAAGCGCTTGCATTGGGCCTTACGACTCAATGCGTCAGCTACCACATTCGCCTTCCCCGGGTGGTAATGCACCTCCAGACTATAGTCTTTGATCAGCTCAAGCCATCTCCGCTGCCTCATGTTCAGATCTGCCTGGGTGAAGATGTACTTGAGACTTTTATGATCAGTATAGATATTGCACTTGTTCCCCAGGAGATAGTGGCGCCAGATCTTCAAGGCATGCACCACTGCTGCAAGCTCCAAATCGTGGGTGGGGTAGTGCTCCTCGTGATGCTTCAATCGCCGAGATCGTGAGGCAACGACTCGGCCTTCTTGCATGAGCACACGAGCCCGATGCCCGACGACGCAATACACCTCAAAAGGATTTGTGGATGTCCGAGTGAGGACAGAGCCGTAGTCGACGTTGCTTCAGAGTCCGAAGGCGCTCTCACGATCCGTGACCATCTGAATTCAACTCCCTTCTTGAGCAGCTCGGTCATCGGCCGCAATCTTTGAAAAGTCTTGGATGAAGCGCGATAATACCCAACATCCAAGAAAAGCTGCGGATGTCCGTGATGATCTTGGGCTGCTCCCATTTGAGTACATCTGTACCTTGCTCGGAGTCAATCGCCACGCCTCGCTCGAAAGGGACGTGTCCTAAGAATGACACTTCCTCGGCCGAACTCACATTTGCTGAACTTCGCATACAGGCGATGCTCCCTGAGTCGCCCGAGAACAATGCGAAGGTGTCTGGCGTGCTCTTCTTCACTGGCTGAATATATCAAAATGTCGTCAATGAAGATGACGACAAACGAATCCAGCTCTTCCATGAATATGGAGTTCATCAGATACATAAAGTACGCCGGCGCGTTCGTGAGGCCGAACGACATCACGGTATACTCGTAGAGCCCGTATCTGGTGGAGAAAGCAGTCTTCGGAATGTCCTCGGCCCGGATCTTAATCTGATGGTAGCCGAGCCTCAGATCAATCTTGGAAAATACTTGTGCACCAGTCAGCTGATCAAACAGGAGGTCGATCCGGGGCAATGGGTACTTGTTCTTGACGGTGACTGCATTCAGGGGACGGTAATCAACGCAGAGGCGCAGAGAACCATCCTTCTTGGTCACAAACAGAGCCGAGCAACCCCAAGGTGAGGAGCTCGGACGAATGAACCCTTTGTCCATCAGCCCCTTCAACTGAGTCTTCAGCTCGGCTAGCTCATTGGGTGGCATTCGGTATGGCCGCTTGGAAACCGGAGCGGTCCCTGGCTGAAGCTCGACGACAAACTCGATATCCCGATCAGGTGGCATCCCCGGTAGTTCCGCTGGGAACACATCGGGAAACTCAGACACCACGGGAATCGAGTCCAGCTCTTCAACTTCTGTCCCATTGAGTGAACACAATGTGGCCTTGTTCTCATTAAGAAGCAGAGTGAGTCGGCCGCCCTTCGGATTTCGGAGTGACAGGGTACGACTACAAAGAATCCAAAACGACCTTGTCGTGTCGACCAACTCATCCCCAGGATGACATCTATCCCCCAAAGGTCTAGAAGCAACAAGCTGACCGTGAATGGAATCGAATCTGAACTATCGCCTGAACCATCTCGCTTAACCGTGATCTTCGACCCGGTGCCTCAATCACAAAAGAGGTGACACTGCCATCGACCCTCATCGATCTTTGCTCTGCAAACCCCGTGCGAATAAAGGAATGGGAGGCCCTGAATCAAACAACACTCTAGCCTCATGCCCCTCAACAAGAAACGTGCCTAGCACGGCGGAGCCCTCGGAACCGCCTCGGCGTCGGCGAAGGTGACGCTGCCTCGGCTCGACGTAGGTAGTGGCGATGGCCTGTCGCGCCCGAAGGTCGTGGAGCGCCCGGTGCCGCGACGCTGGAAGAAGCGATCCGGATGAAGTGGCCCGCGGCGTCAATTGTAGCACGGACCGGGACCGGACTCGCCGCTCTGCTGCCGGTGGCGGTAGTGGTGGTCGTGGCCGAGCGGCAACCGACGGTGGGCCGACGCGACCGGCGAGACGGGCTGAGCAGACGGCCTCGGCGGCCGATCTGAGACCGCCTGAGCGCGAGCCGCCGGCGAGTACGGTGTCGCCGCTTCCTCTTCTTCTCCTCCTGATGAGCCCGCATCTTGAGCTCAAGCGTGATCGCGCGGCTCACCAGGTCATTGCGAAGTCGCAGACGGACACATCTGCATCTTCGCCGTCACCACTCACAAACCGACCTTGCTTCTTAGTCGGTGTCAACCTCCTGGGGGCGTGCGCGAGGTAGTTGAACTCTTGCGAGTAGTCAACCACCGACTTGCCGAGCCGGAGGGTGAGAAATCGCTGCTTCTTCATGTCCATGAGGCCCTTCGGGATGTGGTACGCCCAAACGCCTCACGGAACTCAGCCCAAATGGCGGTGCCGGCGGCTGCATCACCCGCAAATTGGCCCACCATGCACCAAGGCCTGTAGCCGCTGCGCCGCGAAGTGAGCCTTCGGAGCTCCCCACGATCGATAAGAGCAAATTTACGCTCTATCGTGCGCAGCCGATCATCGGCCTCCAACGGATCGGTGGCCCGTGAGAAGACCGGTGGCTGCGTGTGCGAGAAGTCGAGATAGGCGGTGGGCCGACCTCGCCCATCACCGCGGCCACCGTCTTTGGACCCGGTCCTGGACTAGCATCTCCAGGATCCGGTTGGTCGCCTCTGGTGCTGCTCGGTCGGCTGAGAATGTCCAACACATTGGGAGGAGGCGGTGGAACAAAGACCCTCGTGCTTGTCCGCTCAGCACCACCCTCACCCCAGAGGTGGAAGCCCCACGGGTCCTCATTCGTCACCAACGAGACAGGCGACACGAGTTAGACTCCACAAGAGAAAGTAGTCTTCAAGATTTTCAAAAACCCTAACTTGACCTAGTCGCATCCGCTACTGGAGCCCTACAAGCCCATCTTACACAAAAGCACAAAATAAGATGCAAAATGACCTGGTAAACATATGCATGCATGACATGACATGAACCTCATATGCATAATATGGATGCACGATTCCAACGTAATCGTTTCTCCCACGCTCACCATTTTACGTAACTCTCCTAAATATATACCTAGGCGGGTAATCAGTACTAAGCTCTACCTAATGCATCATGCAAGTCCTAATCAATCACCTAAGTGGTCGTCAAGTTTAAGTTCGTCTTTATGCACCTTGCTCTGATACCAACTTGTCAGGGAGCCGCCCAGATCGTCCTCGAGTTGTTGGATGAACAGTTGCTCCCATCGGATTTTGGATCCTAGCAACCAATCACCGGAGGTGATCCTGATGCTAATACCCAAGCCCAATGGAGACAACCTTGAGCGTCCAAGCGACTCGACAACAACCGTATTCCCGGTATGCGACCAGAAACACGCCCAGGATCACCGCATACCGGAAAACAATACGATATCAATTCAATTTGCATAAAAGGGGGCACGAACCCGAAACTTTCGAACCAACACGCAAGCGGAACACAAACGGCATAAAGACAAACCCGACAACCACCAAACCAAGATCGAACAACCACGCCAAGACTCCAAACTAGGCAAAAACGGGAAAAAGACTAAGACTCCGAAAAACGGAAAATTTTGGCATGACCTTTCTAGATTCTACGGACATCCACTCAGCAGACAAGAAAACACAGTTGCAGTATATATATATTCAAAAGTAAAGCAACAACCACATGACCATACAATCACACGCGAGAGAGAACCCACGGGACAACGACATAGCCTAACACGACGACGAGGCATAAAGTAGAAGGCTAACTATACAACAAAAGTGAATCAAATCGCAACACAAAGCAAAATAAGACTACTCGGAAGTGTCCTCGCCATCGAACACTTCCGGCGTGTGCGATATCGCTAAGCCTCTACTCGGTGCCTGTTCACCGAGAGGCAAGATGGGCAGAACTCACACTCGCCATCCCGATCCTCACCAAAAACCACGGGCGAAGCATGAGTACAAAAGGTACTCGCAAGTCTTACCCGGGGTCCATATATGACCGACTCCAAAGGATTATGCATTTAGTTGTAGCGAGGAGAAAGCTTAAGGTAAAAGTGCGGAAAAGCATTAACATTTGTAGTATAATTGCGACAATCTAACCAATTACAAGTTTAAAGCGATTAAAGACCGCACTTACTTCTAGTGTGAGACTGAAATTAACAACAATTAATGTAGAGCAATACATAACCATTTTAAAGCTCAAGCCCAGCGAACCACAAGTTTAAGTTGTTTACTACGTGATCATGGCGATGAAAGAGCTTGCTCATATCCGAGAGCGGCAATTCGAATCGCTTAATTAACCCTGCAGGGAAGCATTGATCGCACGACACTTACCACAAGGGCCTAGTGTCAACCCCCTCCCAATCATACCCAATCGCTGGCGTCCTCCTGTGGCCCGAAAACCTAGCACCCTCGAGCAGCCCCAAGCCCGGCTTGGCGCTCGAGAGTCGGCCTAAGCCTCGCCCTCAACCACGTCCAACCACAGGAAGTTACGGTCCATCGATTCCGTATGAGAGAAAGAGTGGCTTACCGTACCATAATCGGGCATGCGACCAACCGGGGTGTGCTCAATCCAAGGGCAACCATCGAATCGGTCCTTAATCGACTCAGACGGGCTACACATTTGAGTCTCCATACCCAAATGAACCAACTCCCGCCCGGTCCACAATTCATTTTCTTTTCAAAACCTTTCCCAATCCCAAGCCAACATAATGTAGCGTGTGTATAATAATAACAACCGCAAGTGATGAACCCTCCGTCACTTGGCCCGAACCCCGACCTCTAAGCAAGACTAAGCGACTCGGTTATATTACCCGTGTTAGCTTCAAGGAAGTGATTAACAATTATCAATGGGTGTATGTGCAGCAAATGGGATCTAGTCCTATCCCACAATTAACTCCTAATGCAAAACGTAACTCACAATTTAGCAATTTATTCTCAAAAATAGAATCATATAAGGGTTCAAGATGCTTAGGTGCTTGCACGATGCTTCATCGAGTCTCACTAGCCACTTGCTCACCGTGATCACCCTCGATCGCGGCCACTTCACCCACCGCGGGATCGTTCTCTACACGTTCACAAATGCATATGGAATGAGATGTATGCCGATGACATGCAATGATAATCGAGAAGTAACACGCACACATTCGACAACCAAAAGGAAAAACAAGGCGAAAGTCCACTAACAGGCAACAATAAATTCTTAAACGCCCATCTACCTTGAGATATCACGGCTAACCATCGTTGCAATTTATGAGATCTCTTAGACAAGGGACTAGCATGTTGTGTAAAAGCACTACAATAATTCCCACAGGTACTAATACATTTACCATATCTCCAAGTACAAATGATACATATAGCTATCTTGATATGACACACTGATTGAACTTATTGGCTTGAAATACAACGACGAACCCAACCATCAGTCAACACAGTTGACCGCTCCATACGCACAACTCCTCGTATGGTTATCGACTCAATTCATTACCGAATAAACCAAACCATCCCTAAGTGAACATCAACCCAAGGATGAAAGCATCCCACACGTAGTGACTCGAACACCACCGATAACTAAACACCTCAATTTGGAGAATAATAGCTAACTCGCAACATCCAACCCCAACACAAGCTAGATGTGTCTTCCTCTTAGCCATTTCATCAAACACCTAATATGCATGAACATCCACCTCCTAACCATTACATCAAACACCTAGCCTTCATCCACCCCTAGCTCCCCAAACCCAAACCCTAGCCATGCCTAGGAGAGGAGAGGAGAGAGAGAGAGGAGAGGAGATGTCTTGGGGGTGTCGCCGGCGTGGGGAGGCGGTGGCGGCGGTAGTGAGGCGGCCAGGCGCCAGTGAGTAGGCGGCGGCCAGGTGGAGGCGAGGGACGGCGACTTAGCGCCAGAAGAGAGGCGAGGGGGGAAACAGCGTCGCCGGTGGGAGAAGCGCCAGGAGGCGCCGCTTCGGGGAAGTGAGGAGGCGTCGGGCACGGGTGGGGAGCTGGGGCGCTCGGGTGGGAGGAGGGGTGGGCTCGGGCTGGGGAAAGGAGGGGAGAGAGAGAGATGAGTGGGAGGGAGAGAGGAAAAAGAGTGGGGAAAAATTTTTGGGGAGGGAATTTACTTAATTGCCCACCATGGCATTCACATGTAAAAATTAGGACCATGACAGACGGGCACGGATGCTCGAAACCGGGTAGCGAGCTCCTAGCCGATCGGGCGGGCCGTTTGGTCGTCAGACGCTCGTTGGTCGTTCTTGGGGACATCGTCCAAGGGTAAAGATGGTCGGTGAAGAAACTAGCTTCCAGGGTACTATGGGAATTATCCAATCCCCGACACATAGGATGCCACCGATAATAGTAGAGAAATTTTATGGTGTATTATATTAGTAGTATATAATGTGTAGTAGAAATCACATCTAACCGTTGATTTGTTAAGTTAAGGGTGTTTTCACTACTCTACTACCGGATGAAGTATAAGTAAACTCTAGTTAATATGATTTATTGGATCGAAAAGATTGAATGGTTTATATTCAATTTAGTGTACCGTAAAAAAGCTATAATACTAAGGGAGTATCCACGATGCCATCGATGATAGGACAGGAGTCGGCCCCATTCAACCCACCGTTGGATCCGCCCCCGGAAGAAACATTTGGTTGGTGGCTTATTGTCGTCGTAGACGCGCCTAGGTGGCCATGAACCCCGCCACCCCCGTATCAAGCTGTGATTGTCCACAATTTTCTTCCTAAAGCGTCCTGGCAGCCTGGGTACTGGAAGAGTTCTTCACACAAGCATGCACAATTTCGACTTAATCTGTGTCGATATTTGACTTGACCAATGATTGCCAACAACTCTGGTTAACAAATCACGTGCGGCCAATTTGTTGATCGTGGACTATGCCAACATAGGTCCATGACTCAAAAGACATGGTTAGAGTATAGAGAGATTTTCTCTACTATTATAAAACAGCAGTTGGTGGCAGTGGTGAGTTCTACCTACGTCATTAATTGCCCTGCTTAATTGCTCTACTTAATTGCCTTGCTTAATTGCCCTACGCAAAAAACGAAGTGTTGCTTTAATTAGCCAGCTTTCGCAAGAAACGAAGCGTTAAAGATAGATGTTTGATCTTGTGAAATAATTTTTTATTTTTTAATCTTTATTTTTCGTTATCAATTTTGTTTTTCGTAGCAACGCACGGGCATGTAACTAGTACTTCCTAAATTGCCACGAACCGTGAATGCAATGGAGTATGTCGAAGCATTCTACTACGTACGAAAGCAGTCTGCCTCTCAAACAGAAGCCATACGTAGCTATTTTTGCTCTGTGGGTTGGTGAGACACGTGCGTTAACATTACTGGACGAGTTCAACGGTTATAGCGGCGAAAGAAGCAGGGGACTTGGTCTATGGCTGCAAGCCTGCAACTAATGGCGGTCGCCGACGCCTTGATATCTACCGTTAGTGCTTCCGTCCTCTCCTACCCTCCATCCCAGAAATCAAAGATGATCTCAAATTGTCCTCCATGCACATATATAACCCCTACTAGCTACATGCCCGTGCGTTGCTACGAAAAACAAAATTGATAACGAAAAATAAAGATTAAAAAATAAAAAAAATTATTTTACAAGATCAAACATCTATCTTTAACGCTTCGTTTCTTGTGAAAGCTGGCTAATTAAAGCAACGTTTCGTTTCTTGAGTAGGGCAATTAAGCAGGGCAATTAAGTAGAGCAATTAAACAGGGCAATTAATGACGTGTAGAATGGACCACTGCCACCAAGTGGTGCTTTAGAATAGTAGAGATAATAGGGGAAGGGATTGCGTCGTGCTAACTTTGCAAAAAAGTCCTCTTATTTTCTGTAAATTACGGATTGGTCCCCAAAAAATTACAAAAAAGTCATTTGCGATTATTTGTGTGAGCAAGAAAATCGTTTTAAATTTGCGTTTAGGTCCCTCGGTTAGTTACTTTACGGAAAAGCCCTCCGCTAAATACAAATCTTGACCGAGCACTTTTCTAATTTTTCAGAATAACGACCAGGTCCAAAAATATAACAAATAGGTCCCCGCAACTTACGTCCAGATCCTTTCTCCGTTTTGCTCGAAAAAAATATTTTCGTCAACAGAAATATGTGTACATCTCTATCTTTAGTCTTTTTTTCCCCAACCTGATCTCTAATATCTAGACTTTTTCCACAACCCGATCTCTAATATTTCTCGGAACGTGTATTATTACTCGGTCAATGCATAGAGCGTTAAACTCGACGAAAGAAGGTTGGCAGCTCTAATATTTTTCAGAACATGTATTACCCGTTGAACGCATAGGGTGTTAAACTCGGCATCTATAATTTTTTTTTACAATTCGAAATCTAATATTTTCTGGAACGATGTTTAAGATTTTCCAAAACATGTATTATTACCCGGTGAACGCATAGGGTGTTAAACTCGGCATCTATAATTTTTTCGTCAACTCGAAATCTAATATTTTTTGAAAAATATATTATTCATTTTTTTTGGCCAAAGGCCGGTTGTTGCACAAATTCGTCGACGGTTCCTTCCTATCGCATTTTTTTTTTTTAAAAAAAAAGCAAACGAACAAAAAAAACGCTTAGATCTTTCTACCCTTTTTCAGACAAAAAACTTGGATCAAATTTCGCACGGCGCGGCAACGCGCGCAATCTTACCTAGTATATATAATCGGGAATAAGCAAGCCCTATTCACACATAATCTTATGTCCAAATAGAAGCCATGGACACCACAAGCGCATTAGGACCATCATATCAACCATATGAGATCGATGGATAAAGCTCAAAACTGGACCTTAAGATGTTTATGTGCATGCATTTATACGTCATTCTACATATACCTACAGTTATCGACATACACGTTGCCTCTTCTCGATCGCCATTTTAACTCTTCGCTTTAGTCTTTCTTCTCTTCTGAAACTGTTCTCACCAACCAAGACTTCGAGAGCTACAACTCGGAGATATCAAGTTTGGAACCATCAGTGGCTAAGCTAGGACTAAATTAGAAGATGAGCTAAGCTAAATATTTTAACTACTAGTAAAAACCAAATTCATATATAAATAAGTGTGTAAATGCATTGAAGTAATAGAAAATGCATTGACCTTTCAACAATCGTTCTGGTGTGTAAACCTGAGAGAAGTTTCAACAAAAATCTGAGATAATTTCCATCAAACTTTAACAAGTCCTTTAGAAAATTGTGACTTTCTTTGTATAACACTTGTTAGTTTAGATCATGATTGGTTGCTGCACCGTGTTGTCTAAATCAGCTCCTAGAAACATTTGTTCAGGACTACTTAGCACGTAGCACTGATCAACCAGAACCAATGAATCTTTCGAATTTGAAGAGAGATAATCTAACTTAAAAAGGTGTCATTTTTATCTCAAGTGTGTAGTGCATAAGTGATCTTTATCAGCTTATTTAATCAAGATAAGAATCTAACGTATAATCAAATTTAGGAGAGCTTTATGGAAAGATCTAAATAGTTTGCATGATTATGAAAGAATCAAAATCCCGAAACCAAGTACAAAACCCACCTATTCCCTTTCCCACAAGGCTACAACCAGTCTAGGTCACAACAGAACTTGTGGTCCTGTTCAGAAACCTGGTCACCTCTCCACATATAAATGTTGCACTTGGCAACAACTGATCATTTCTAGCCCCTAATAGCTGGCCTTGTTTAGGATGAGATTAAACTTTTGTACTAAATATCTGATTTCTCTCTTACCAGCAAATAATCATGCCAAGAATGATGAAGAAAAGAACAACAGATATGCAGATGACAGATGGAATTTAATAAGTATGATTACCTTGGATCCAGAAAACAACAGAAGCAAACTGTAAGTATGAGCAATGGCTTCATAGTTTGCAGGAGTATTTTCTGGAGATATCGCTTGGGCCCAAATGGATGACAAAGAAAAGTGTGATCTCGACGATCGCTTCGCCAAAGAAACTGATTCCTGCATGCATTCAACATATTACAGAAACAATTATTCATGGTAAGAAATCTTTTGCCCAAATATTAGTAATCATGGAGAATAGTAGCGATCGGCGGCGGCCAGCGTCGGGCGATCGAGGCGGGCAGCGGGCTGGCGTCGAGGCGGCCGGTCGGGGCGAGCGGCAGCGTCAGTGCGGCTGGCTGGGATTTGGATTAGGGTTGGAGACTTGGAGTGGTGATGTGGTGGAGAGGAATGAGGAGTAGGGTTGGAGTGGTGGACATGATTTTGGAGACTGGAGTGGCGTCAGAGCTGCAGGGGCCAGGGGGGTAATGGGCTTTTCGGCCAACTGAGCAGGGGCGCACGCCCTAGTACTAGCTTCGCCGCTGAGAACCATCAACCATGGTCATGCTTTGCGTTGAATACAGGCCTTGGAAACACTGGAAAGCTCCCCTTTAGTGCTTGGTGGTAGGTAGAAGGTGTGAGTTTCACCGAGACACCAGCCACGCTCTTCATGCTGAACCTGGTTAGCCAAGCATATGCATGTCCAGCTAGCGCCTTTGTTCTTGAGATTATTTTATTCGCCCATTTTGGTATTGAAGATGTACTGGAACAACGAATCCATGACGTCCATAGGCAGAACCAGTGCTGGTATGCTTTCGAAACTCCAAAAATTTTAGAAACATTAAAATTTTACTCTTTTAATAGGTTAAATTTATTGATTGAATTGGTTTCGATTTTGGTGGTCTAGGATTTTTAAGACCTTAGAACTTTTTGTATTGTACTTTTAGAAAATTTCAATATATACGTAAGATTTACGATGGTACAAAATTATTATACAAACTGCATTTTTCCTTGCTCGAAGGCCTTTTTCCTCAGAGTAGTCGTGTGTCTCGGCCGTCCGGGACCGTCTTGCTAGGAGGTGGTGTTTTTCTTTTATTTTGCTTCCTCTTTTCTTTTCCTAGTCCCCGCTTTTATCGTCTGTTTTCAGCACTCGCTCATTGTATGCAAACTGCTTTTCTTACTTAATATATTTGGCATAGCTTCCGCCTTAATCTTCAAAAAAATAAAGTATCATACAAAACTGTAGAGTTGTATGTCTCAAGTATGTATCCCAAAAAAAATCAGTTCCGCCACTAATCACGTCGACATTGTAGGGTGGTCACCAAACCTATATGTATTTCACCTTCAGAATCTTATGGAATAGGGGGCATGCATTTTCGAGATACGGCGTTGATCGAACAGAGGCCACGTTTCTTGATACCTGCAAGGTCGATGCCAGGAACGCCAGGCAACACACGACAAGCTGGGCAAATAATTGTCGCTAGCCGACGTGGAATGCAGTTTAATTTGCTAACTATCTTTACTCTTGCTCTTGACAGCATTCATGAAGGAACCCGCACGCACGCAGTTTCATATCGCTGTCGCTAGCTAACGCGTGGCCCATGCACGAAGCCTCCCATTACTCTGCCCTGCTGTTGTACTACTCTTCCCCTGTACCTACTAGACCGCGAGGTAGGTAGTGGCGACGGACGGGTTGCGTTGCGTTGGGTTGGCTTGGCAAGCCGAGGATCCGCAAGTTCCACCAACCTCATGCAACGAGAACGGTTGGCGTTCGTAACGCCCCGCGTGCGCGCGGGTAGGTGCGTGGCGAGCCTTGGACCGGTTGCGACGCTTGTTTGCTCCACATGGTTGCCCTGTAGTCCTGTACGCCACACAACAACGGCAGCACAAGCAAACCTTCCCGTGGATTGGTCGGTGCGTTCGTACTGCTTTGGTTGAGGTTTCTGCTTGTTTAGCTGGGTAGCGTAACCGTCGTGACACGAAGAGTTCCGCTTGTTGGAAGGGAAGATGAGAGGAGGAGGAGGAGGAGGAGGAGGAGGAGGGAATCACGTCACGTGGCTGCGGCCCTAAACAACATGATCGCTGAACGTGAAGGCGGAGAGTACAGGTGGGAGTTGGCCGTGTCGGGGCCGGACGGGCTTTGAGCCGCGGCGAGGTAGGTCTAGGCACGGCACAGGACACGCCATATCACCGTGATGCCATGCCGGTCCAGCCTTGTTATGTTAGATTTGTAGAGTTGTGGACGTCATCTCTGTCAATCGGTCACCGTGGATAACACCAAGGATGAGGAGCGAGCGTCGACCGTGAGTTAGAGTTCGGTACAAACAATTATTTGAAGAAAAAAACTAAAATTTATTTATTCATTGAGGAAAAAGACCATTGGAATCAGCATCGAGGCGGTGAGGATCGTTGAGGTCTGGCGCCGTCGCAGTCTTCTTTCTCTCCGATTGTTGCCATCTTCTCCCTCAGGATGATCAGCGAAGTTGGTGGTGCAGTGCCGCAAGACCGTATACGAGGCGGTGTAATCGAAGGTCACTAGATTTGGCACCGAGATGGTGGGGGTCGGTGAGGAGGGGATAGCGTGGGACGGTGGAAGAGATGGCAGTGTGGGGAGGAAGCATAGGTGGAGGAGGGCGAGAGGAGAGAGAGAAGACAACAGAGGTACAGGGAGAATGGGAGATGTCGACTGTGCCGGATGGGTCAAGGAAAGATATTATTTGATGATGGGCTAGGCTGCTAGGATAAGATAATTGATGATGGATTGACTGTAGATATGATATTTTTTACGAAAAGAGTCGCTTTTGTGCTGGGCGTCCTAGGCACGGTTCAATTGGTCATGTCGAATCGTCTGTCGTGATAAATTTCCAGATCCGACACGGCTCATCATTCGTGACAGTCCGGCCCTAAGACTTCCGTGTCGTGGTATGCTTTCGGACGTGCTCGGTGAAAGCCAGCCCAAAAAAAACAGGGCCCATTGACCAATCCAGTGGAGAGTAGCGATGCACAATTGTCGAAATTTTTTTATTTACTATTTATTTTAATCTTTTTTCAAAAAATAATCAACAGAATCTTTTTTTCGAAAATGGGCTCCCATCGCTAGGATATGGAGCGATAGGTATCTAGATGCAAAAAATGTTGATAAATCAACTTCTTCATGTGTCCATTTTCGTAATTGTGTTTTTTTTTCATCCAGATTTAGGTCCCTATCGCCCAATATATGGGCGACGGGAACCTATTTTCGTGAAAAAAATTCCGTTGATTATTTTCGAAAAAAAGTTTTAAAATAAATATTAAATAAAAAAGTAAATTCTGTCGAGCACAAGCTCAACAAGACACGGTCCATTGCCCGTCCAGTAGAGAGTAGCAATGAATTGAGTTTGAGGCTGGGCCATCGGCGTGATGACACAGGGATTTCAACGAGATCGCCAGCTGCAGCTAAAAGTTGCGACGGGCCGAGCTGGAGCTGGATAAGCGCCAGCTTCTCGCGGCCGAATCCTACGGGCGAGCTAGGCCAGCCCATCTCGGAAAAACAAAAGGCATTGCTTCGCCTGCGTGTGGGCGTATGGCATGTGCATGGGCAGTGTTCGTCTGATCCGGGCGCTTAGTTTCTCTCGTCGCCGACTCAAAGGCCGTCGTCGGGTTTGTTAGACAACCTCGCTATCGAATAGTCCGGGGTTGCCTAATAGATCTCAAGTGGAGAATAGACAGGGAGAAAGAGACCTGTCTCGGGAGGAACCGGTGCTTTATTATTACAGATGCTTCAGACAAAGTGTAGCCCTGCCTCCTATATATAAGCGGTTCTGCTAGAGATAAGGAAGAGTCCATATAGGATACGGAATCGGTTTCCTAACACTCCTTGGACTCTTCACCTTGAGATGCATATGCCTCATTAAAACTCCATAAAAACCCAGTGGGAAAAATAATTGGAGAAAGAGTACATAGCACACGCTGCAAGTTGCACGGATGCCTCATCAAAAACCTTATCTAAGAAAACTTCAATGCAAAACTTACTTAAGGAAAAGAGTACAATCCTCCCAAACTTCAATGTTAATCTTCTAGATTTCATGTTGGGTACTCAAACTTCCTGTTCGAGATTTATGTAGGAGTATGTGAAAATTCTCCCACTGAAATCTGCACTTCTAAGTCTCATCATCCCGATTCCTCTAATGCATCTTTCAAAGGAAGATCTTTGGGAGGACTTAGTGAATAAATCGCGAGATTTTCACCGCGACTTAGTATGATATCTTTATCTCGTTCATCTTATGCATTTCATGGGCATAAAAGAACTTGGGGTTGATATGCTTCGTAAGATTGCTTTTCACATATCCCATTTGCACTTGAGCAACACAAGCTGCATTATCTTCATAGATAATAGTGGGGTTTGTTCCATGTTCAAACCACATGACTTACGGATGTGGTGAACCATTCTTGAAGCCATGCACATTCTCGAGATGCTTCATATAAGGCAATTATTTACGAGTGGTTTGTCGACGTCGAGACAAATGCCTTAGACAACTTCCAGAAATTGCCGTTCCTCATAAAGGAAAAACATACCCGGTTGTGACTTGCCCGATCATCGGTCCGATAGGTACCCAGCATCGGCGTAACCAACTAAATTCAATTCATTGTTTCTTCGTAAAAACAAGCCGAAGGTCTTTGCTTCCTTGAAGGTAACGGAAGATGTCCTTCACCCTTTCCAATGCCTTTTGGTGGGTTACTTTGTCTTGCAGTGCTAGCAAATTCACGACAATGTTCGGTCTAGTGCTATTCGCAAGGTACATGAGAGCTCAATTGCACTCAAGTATGGGAATTAAGCTCCGAGGACTTCCTCCTCTTCTCTCTTTAGGCTGTATGGGTCTAGGTGCACTTGGAGTGACCTTCCCAGGCCATTGGGGTCTTTGCGGGTATGCCTTTTTCAAAGCCAAATCTTTCCAACACTTTCTGCGTGTAGGATGCTTGGTGTACCAAGATTCCGCCTTGGACATGTTCAAATTTGCAAGCCTAAAGAACTTGGTTTTACCCAAGTCTTTCATTTCAAACTCAGATTTCAAGTATGTGCATGCTTCTTCAATTTCCTCATCCGTCCCAATGATGTTCAAGTCATCTACATGACGGAGATTATACAAAATCCATTCGTGGATCGTTGTATAAATACACATGGACAATCTTCATTTGTTAGTGTAGCCTTTCTTGCGAGAGAAAGTCACTCAAACGATTGTACCACATTCTTCCCGATTGTTTTTAGCCCATCTGGTGATTTCTCCAATTTCACCTTTGTATAGGTTTCTGTTTACTCTGTCTTTGGTTCGGGATAGGGATACCTTCAGGTACTTTCATGTATATCTCGAATCCAAGTTTCCATACAAGTATCTTTGTGACAACATCCATTAGCTTCATTTTCAACTTCAAGTTATTGCCATTGAGATCAAGTATCTAAAGGTAATTCCACCCATGGCCAGAGAATAGGTTTCTTCATAATCAACCCTAGGGCGTTGAGTGAAACCTTGAACAACAAACCTTGCAATGGTTGTTGCTCTTTCATAGATTCTCCTATTATTACAAAATTTATGGCCATTTCGATCATGGTGTGCTTCATGCACTTCTACTTGCTCTTCATTGCTATTTCCCATTCGAGCAAGTTCCTTTAGTTTTCTCCGCCAATGTGTGCGCACACATTATTTCCGACTTCTTCCAATGGAAGATTCAAATATGGAATTGCCTTTTCCACGAGGCTTCTTTCAGTGCCAGGTCTCAAGCGGCTCCCCTTCTTCTTTGGGGGCATTTTTGTGATTGGCTATGGTAAGTCCTCTTGCCCATTTTTCCCAGACGTCTCCGGGTACTTTGGGTTTGAGAAGCCGATTTCTGTTCTTTTTCTTTGAGGCCTCTGAGCGAGGATGAGGATACCTTCTGCTTTCTTTGGTATTTCCACCCTCTCTGGTGCATTTCTTCTTTGGTATATCGACTTAACCACGCTCTTGAGATCACAAAAATGATCAGCGGTTCATTTGCTTAAATTCTGCAAATCGATTGTCTTCTTGACTTCATGATTTGCTTCATTAGTGCGAGGTCATGCAGGGATCGATGGAATGCCATATTATTTCCGCATTTTTCATCCAATGGTTGATTCTCTCCCCTAATGGCGGAAAGCGGTCCTCGTCAAAGATACGATCGAATCGGAGTGTATGCAAGTCTCGATCCATGGGTTCCAAATACCCGATTATGGATGCACTCTCTGTAACCAACGTATATCGGACTTGGAGAGGCCCATTGCAGATCATTTAATGGGGGTGGTATAGGTACATATACCATACATTCAATTCTTGAGTTGACCTAATGCACTAGTTTGCATGGTTGAATGGATGTTGTAGGCCGATTGTCTATAATTGATGAGTCTTTGCTTTGCATACGAGATTGCGTGTCCCCAACAATTGTTGGACAAGTTACAACTCTGCAAGAGTGAGTCGGCAATAAACTTAATCCTCTTTATGAGTGCTTGACTAGTCCATTTGCGTATGGACATGGATCTGAGTGCTCAATAGTTATTCGATTCTTTGTGCAATAATCATCAAATGCCTTGGAAGTAAATTACTGGCATTGTCCATTCGAAAATGGACTTCACGCGATGATGAGGAAAAAACATTCTTAATTCGATGATCTGCGAGATCGGCTGCGAATGCATGATTCCTTGTTGACATGACAAACATGTATGCGACCATTTCGAGGAAGCATCAATGAGCACCATAAAGTATCGAAAGCGGCCGCGACAAGGAGCTGAATCGGACCGCAAATATCCCCACGAATGCGTTCGAGGAATGCAGGGATTTCATGTTGCACTTTCATAACGTAGGTCTAGTTATTAATTTCGGTGGCACATGCATGGCACACAAAATCTTCGTGATTCGGGAAATTCTTTAACATTAATGCCATGACCTTGTGAGTTGTTAACTATATTTTCATCAATCTCAGACCAGGATGACCTAATCTACAATGCCATAAAGCAAATAATTCGAGCTTCTAAAGGCAGTCTTCAAAGAAGTATAGCATCAAGCGTGTGCATTGATTTTAAAGTGTAGTACAAACCTGCATTCATATGAGGACATTTTTCTAGTACCATCTTTCCATATTCGCGTGCTTCACAATGCACAAGTGTTCTTTTGCCATTTTGTTCATTGGTTTCTCACGTGAAACCCATTAGGCGCGGATATCTTTGAAACTTAAGAGAGTGCGGGTTGATTCTGTGGTACAAGAGGCTTCTTCAATTACCAAGTTGTACCCATTGGCAATATAATTGTGGCTCTTCACTGAGCCTATTATATCGTATAAACGCTTCTGCGTTATTAAGTAATCCTTCGGCGTTCTTCGTGATCGTCTGGAAAGTATTTCGACTCTCTTAAGATAATTATTTGTTGTGCCACTATCAACAATGCATATTTCCTCCATTGGGTGCTACACGATTTCTAGATGAAAAGAAATATAATTCTAATACGGCGATGGCAAAGTAATTCAAACATTGCTTGTAAGTAAAGAATCTTTGGAATAAAGAATAAATTGCAATTCTATTCATGAGAAAGTAAAGTATGCTCTTGAGAGCTTACAATTATTCAAGATTAACTAATCAACCACCATCTAAAAGAAAGTGCTAACAATGCTATTCATGCACTAAGCGGAATCGTAAAGTATGCATTCATACTGTTTCTATGTCAATCCTGAAGTGTTTTCTTCATTGGCCAAGGGCTTGGCTGCATCATTGATGTCTAGGCCGCGAGGATAAAGCATGTGGATGTCAACTTCCATGACATCATCATTGCCTACCGGCAAATGTGCCTCTACTGTGCATTTCCTTTGGCCTTCTTCTTGGCACGATATGCATTGATCACTTCTTTGGATTCAGGCATATTTTTGACCAATGCCCCCCAAGTGCGCATTTGAAGCTTACGTTTGGTTTTGCTGTCCATACGGCTTGCCTGCGGCTTTTCCTTGTCATTCTTCTTCTTTTGGGCTATGGACTTTCCTTGGCCTGATGTTTCTCTTTTCCACCCTTCTTGACCCACTTCATGTAGGCGGGCTTTTTTCACCTTATAAATTTGTTGGCATTGATTTACGGTACAATGCCCTTCGGTCGTTTGTGAGACGAAGTTCTTCGAAGAACTTCATCTTGTGACTCCAAGAACTTGCATAACATCAATCGATTCGCTATACTCCTTGTATCGTCACGACGATAAACTGCGGGCATTACGGATAGCATTGGGGTGAAAAGTGGAAAGAGTTTTCTCAATTTTCTCCTCTTGATTGATCTTCTTGCCACATAGGAGAGATTAGTACAAATTACGTTGAAGCGAGAATTGTACTCATCTTGTTTTGTAGTCCATAAACCTCGAGACGCACACCAATCTTGCTGTGCTTGAGGGCAAGATTGTGTATTTGAGCTTCTCGAAGATTCACGGAGTGCGATCCATAGCTCAATTGCACTTTCTTGACCATATATTCATTTTGGGTGAGAGATGGTGCTGAGGAAGTGCAATGCTTGATCGTTACGCTCGGCATTAGGTGGTGCGTCCTTCGAGGACCCTAAGCCAATAGCAGCCTCGGAGCTTCTTGCCGATGCGATCTTCACATCGGATGCCCAAGTAGTGGTAGTTTTGACCGTCTGGGCCAATTCTTCAAACTCACGGTTCACAATGCGGACATCGCATTTTACAAGATTCCTACATTAGATTACTGCGTGTAATCTAATAAAGTGTGATTGCATAATTAGTAAAATGCGGAAAGTAAATTCTCATGAATTTCGGAATTTTTCTTAGTATTTGGCAATTTTACATTAATTATACAAAGAATTTTCCAGCATCACTTGATAAAGAAAATAAATTTCAACATGAATTAAACATGGCATAAGTCTAATTACAACTTATATAATTTCTGTTGGTGAGGAGCAACGGTAATGAATATCTCTGTCAATTTGACTCTTGGCCAGGTCAACAGCCCCCTAGGGCTCACATGAGGAGGGAGCACTTCGGATTTCCGGTGCCAATTAAAGAACCAAGCCTCATGTGTGTTTTCTAGACACCAATTGTCTCATATCTGTTTATTCATTACCAAAATCAAATCCCAACCACTCATGTTCTCATAAAGCACATTTGTATGAGAAATTCTGGAATTTTCCTAACACTTTTCATAATTTCTGCTAATTTCCAAGCAATTTTCAGAATTACTTTACAACAGGAAATTGAATTTCATCAAATATCAACATGACATAATTCAAGAATTCATAAATACGAAAATAAATTCTCAGGAATTTCTGACAATCTAAACAGGGCAATTATTGCAAAAATTCATGCAAAAATTCATAAATACAGAAAATAAGGCTAAGTACGAATTGAAACAGAGCCATAAAATTTTCTGGATTTTTCTAGATATTTTTCATATTTTTCTTGCAATTTTCAAAATTTTCTAATTAATTTTCAGAGTTTCTGATCATTTTCGAGAAAGAAAATAGAAAAGAAAACATAAAAAAAAAAACGGTGTAGGGCAAAAGGGTAATTTCTCATGCCCTCCCGTGCCCCATCGGTCCCAAAATTGGATTGGAATCCAGCACATGTTCTTCAAGTCCCGATTGGACTTCATTGGCCATTCAACGTTGGACTTCCTGTCCATCATATTTTAGTGCAAGATGCAGTTCCGGCCGGGAGCTTGCGCGCAAAGGGGATCCTCGGCTACGGTTGGCGGCGGGCATGGCGAGTCTATCGAGAGCCCAGCCGTCGGTTCGGCGCAAGCCGCCAGGTTCATTGTAAGCGGCATCATCGTGACGAGCCGGTGGCGGTGTGACGGCCAGCAGGCTCGCTCTGTCGGCCTTGGCCGGCGGCGTGCGAGCTCTAAGCGGCGCGGTGACTTCAAATCGCTAAGCGGCTTCGAGTTGCCAGTGCTCAGCGGCAACGCGTATGGCGGCTGAGCTTTGGCGTCATGATGGCGGCCGTCGTGCGATAGCCCCGGCAGGCGCGACATCCGGTGCCATCCGCAGTAGCCAGGCGACACCGACAGCAGCGGCTGAGCTGCAACGGCGGCGAGGCGTCTTTGGACCGGCTGAAGCGGCCGACAGCGCTTCGTCGTGTCGTAAGGCGGCGGCGTTGTGTCAGCGGGATTCAAGGGTTGGCCGGACGAAGCGGTTGCAAACATCGACGAGCGCGGCGTGGTCAGCGAGCCGAGCTAGATGGTGGTGCTGCGAAGTAGGTGGCGGCATGGCCTTAAGTGGCCCGGAAGCGCGATAGTCCACAGAACCGCGTGGCCAAACAGTGTCGCCGGTGCGTCTGACGGTCACCATCGTGAATCGCGATCAGCAATGGCGGCGGAGTGGCACTCGGCTTCATGCGCCGGTGGCGCTTCATGCAGATTGGGTTCGATAGTGCTTCATGCAAGTCGGGAGCCGTGCCAATGTAGATGCAATCACGATTCTCACCTTTCAATCTACTCTTGGGTGAGACTATCGGCGTAGGGATAGAGTCGCGTAGGACTTTTCTTTCTAATCAGGTTGGATCGCCGGCTTGATGGCATGAGTTGATTGCGATCGGATCAGGCGATCAATGCGCCGGTAGTAGACGTTAAATAAATTCGTCGATGATCCTTAAGCTTCTTGTCTTTCTCACCTTTCAATCTTTCTGGTGAAGCTTCGTGCGATAACGCGTGTTAGACAACCATTTGTCGAATAGTCAGGTTGCAATAGATCTCAGTGGAGAATAGAGCAGGAGAAAGAGACACAATATCGGGAGGAGCAGATGCTTTATTATTACGTATGCTTCCTGCAAAGGGGTAGCCCCTGCCTCCTATATATAGCGGTTCTGCTAGAGATAAGGAAGAGTCCATATAGGATACGGAATCAGTTTCCTAACAGGGTTAACCAGGCCCGTCCACGAGCGCTGCCTCCGCTGCCGATTTCCGTCCGCATCTGCTCAAGGCAAGCAGAAAGAACGAGGTAACGTGAGATGCTGCAGGTCCAAGGACTCGAAACACAGGCGCGTACCAAGTTGTCACACACGTAGAACGGAAGCGGGCCTGAAAATTTTACTACAGTTCGCAGTGCACAGGGGGGAAACAGTGCAGATAAAGAACGACCTAGTGAAAACACCGTGAGCCGATGAAATAGCAACAGCATCGCGCAATTCCAAACCAAACTAATGAAGTGGGCAGACACAACACGAGGCATATATATCCTTGTGGCGAACATGGATGTACAGAATCAGTCGAGCTTTACTACTTCACCACAATCCATCCGTGAACGTCGTTACTCATCCGTTGAAGAGAAACTTCCTGACAGAACTAATAGTTCGACCAACACGAACATGGAAACTGAGCCATAAACTCGTACAAAATTGCAATTCACACACTTCACTACGTATTGGCATCCAATCGCGCAAGAACAAGAAACGCCGCCACAAAGGCAGAAACAAGGGGAGAAATCCAACATGATATCTACTGGGAATCGGGCTTGTAAAGATGAGCCTGCCTGCTACTTGGGAGGCGCGGGTGGCGCGAACAGCTGCGGCGCTGCCGCCTCGGCTCGGCCACGGTTCCGGCCGAACAGGTAGCACCCCAGCGCCAGGATGAGCACCAGAAGAATCGCCGGGATCGATATCACAAGATCAAACATGGTTCTTCCTCTCCTGCTGCCGCTTCTCCACGAGACTGCAAGTGATATCGGTAGCTACTCACGCACACGGCGTGTTAGAAACGGTAGGCACTGAACCTGGAGACGAGGAGGAGCAGTGTAACTACTAGGGGCAATTCAGTTCAGACCATCATTTCTAGTGATATCGTGCCAGGTGGCTGGCTATAATGCCGTGGTTTCAAGCGAGCCTGACTTCAGCATGAGTGGCTAAGGTCATGTTTGGATCCCTGGGCTAATGGTTAACTAAAAATTAGTTCTAGTCTATTCAAACAGGAAGACTAATAGGTGAGCTAATTTTTAGCAAACCCCTCAGCTAACAATTAGTCTATTAGCTGGTGGAGGGGAGCTAATTTGGGCTAATAGTAGGTAACACGCTGGAAAAAATCTGAAATACCCTCGCGCTGGCTTTATCCTCACTTCCTCATCCGTGCTTCCGCTCTCCTGTCCGTTATGAGGGGCAAACATGATTTTTCTAAGAAAATAGCCCAATCATTAGCCATGTATCCAAACAGCCCTAGGCTAATTTTAGATGGACTAATTATTAGCTGGCTAACAATTGACTCTAGCCATTAGCCAGCAAACAATTAGCTTTAGCCCATCCAAACATGGCCTAAGGTTGACGGCTTGACGCTTTGGAACGAAATGACGTATGAGCCTGGACTCGGCATTACTTAACTGATGGTTTAGTGAGAACGCTGGGATAAATCGGAGCTCAGCCTAACCCGTCGTATGGTAGTTGTTAACTGTTCCTACGTCATGGAGCCCTGGTTTTTCTGGCTTTTTAATCGTTTCTACACCGTATGGAGTTAAAAAAGTATGAAGACTCCAGAAGGGGCTAGTATTACTGCTTTGATAATACTTCCAGCAGGGAAAATGACGTTGAAACCATCAGCTCAACTAGTTCGATTGGACGTCTAACCAAAACCTCTCGTCGTTTCCACTTTCAGTCACCCTGATCCCACCAAGGTCATCTAATCAGTAAAATTCTGCATTTCATGTCGCCCGGAATTGTGACGGACACAGCAGACATCATGGCGAACCGATTTGCACCTCGAAATTACTAGTAGCTTAGCACGGAAAATCGTCAACAATGTTAGAAATCAAATGAATGCCAAAGAAACACTTTGAACTCGGCGGTAAAAAAAGAGAGATTTTCACTGATTTTTCTTCGAAAATCAGCAAACTAAGTAACTTCACTTTTCTCACCGATTTTCGAACACTTTTATTAAAAAAATTTTTGGCACACTTAAGAAAAATTGGGAAAATTTTTGTAAAAAATCAGAATAAACCCCAATTAATCTATAAAATACCTCAGAGAAATTTCAACAATTTTTGAATTCATTTAATGCTTCTGGAAAACAAAAAATATCAACTAATGAAAAGAAACAAAGATACTGTCAGATTTTTATAAAAATTTATAAGCTTGATCAGGATTTGAAATTTTAATGGTATTATAAAAAGTGCCCAATGATCATGTAGTAAAATTTTTAAAAATATTAGACATCATTTAGTGCCCCTAGAAAATCAAAGACAAGAGAACATATACAAAGACAGTAGCACTGTCAGAATTTTTTGTAAAAAAATACATAGATCTGATCATCATCTGAAAATTTTACATCATCATTATCATCGTCTTAGGACCCCACACAAAAAATTTCAGAATATTTGACTTTATTTAGTGTTCATAGAAAATAAAAAACAGTAGAGCATATACAAAGATAGTATTATTGTAAAAAAAATTTAAAAAATCAAACGTTTAATAATCATTTGAAAATTTTACAACATCATTAGCATTGCCTTAGGACCTCAACACTTTTTGATAAATTTATCCAAATTTCCTGAATTTTTTTAATTTGAATTCGACCGGTTCACCGATCGGTTCCACAAATCGTACCACCTTGATACAGGTGATAATCACAAAAATCGCTCAATTATTAACAATTTTTTGGAACCCTGATCGCAGCTTTGCTGAAGGTAAGGTTAGAGGATTATATTGCCAGTATGAATACCCGTATGGAATTACGCAAAACTAATCAGAAGCTTCGGGAATTTTATTTTACAATACTGAATTCCACAAAGCAAAGTAGTGTATATATAACAATCATGGACAACACCATCTATGGTCAACCTTGCACACAACATCTATTTTTCCTTCATGAATACAAACACCAGAAACTTACACTACATCTTCCAGGGAAAGTAAGAAAAAAGGGCTACTCAACAATAACAGATCTAAACAGTTCTTTAGTTACTCAGCTCAAAACTAATCAAAAAGACAAAATCACATAGGCAATGCATTAAAAGCCATCAACGTCTCATTTGCTTACGGTGATTTGCTGCCTTGCACAAGATAGTTTCCACCTTGCAAAATGGTCTTCAGATTACTGTAAGGCATAGAGCAACCAAATTGGCTTCCAATGAAACAGAGATGACAGATGAGACATATGACGCCTGAAGAGGTTTTAATGAAATTATATAGAAGTGGTAGTTTTCGATAGATCAACAGAGGTGGTTGCAAGATTTCCAGAATAGATGAAACATAACAAACCAGTATGATCAATGGAAGTTTGTATACTTGGATTTGCTGGTGTAACTACTCCAATGTTCATGAATTTACATCTTTATAAAAGGATATAATACAAAGGACCCTCTGCTTGAATTGTCATTTGAGTTCCTTGTAAGTGCAGATTCAAAGGAGCACACTAGTGAATGATGGCTTTAAGGGAGGATACACACACAGAAAAAATGATAGGTTGGAAACACTTTCAGCACATACTTAAGCGAAAAAAGGTAAACAGATCAAGGCTAGAAAGATTATACCTCTCAAAGAATCCAAGGAGATACCGGAGAATGTACCAAAGAAGGCAAAGAATCAATATATCTATTATAGTTAAGTAATAACATTATCTTGAACTCTTTGGAGTGATTCGCTGAGATGCAACAGAAATTGGGAATAATTGAAGTGGTTAAAAAACAATAGCAAAAAGTTTAGATTTTCAGGCCTTCTTTGATGCAATCAGAAAATTTTCCCAATTTCCACAAAGTTGCTGATAAAACAAACACACACAAAAAAAACAAATATTATACCATGAATATTAAAGTTGCACAAATATTAAAGCATGAATGAAGGGTGGATGGTGATTACTTACCCTTTAATTTACTTCAAGATTTGTGCAACTTGTATTGAGAGGAAAAGCACAGAAGCACTGCTCAAAAAACAAATGTTATTGATGATGAACAACCTTCCATTATACCAGTCTCCTGAGTCCTGATAGGGAGTGGAAACACTTCACATGTCATTGTCTTATCTGGAAGGACAATCTGTGTACGAGGAAAGCGTATGGTGGAGCTGAATTTGCCGATACATAAGATATGTAACATTAGAATAAAGAATTTGGTGTTGGAAGTTTGAAAGGGACAATAACAAGCTTTCGAAAGAGTTGTTGTGCAGGAAGAATGAACAGAGTCAAAAAGTGCGACATTCTTAGTTGCAGGATAACAGGGTTGCATACAGTTTGAATAGGCCGTTAGAAAAGCACAATGTGAGCAAGGTGGGGTTTGCTGGATTCATGGAGACAAGATAGTTTGTTTTGTACTGAAAAGGGTATTGGGGTCTCTCTCCTAGCTGTTTAGTTTTATGAGCTTTTAAGAATCTGCTGAGTTATATAGCTTCTGATTTTAAGTTTCGACATCTTATAACCTTTATATGGTCTTATTTTCTCTTAAATACAAATATGCTACTATTCTGCATGTTTCAAAAGGAAAATGAACCTGCTGTACCTAAGACAAAACTAAATATTCAGAGTTAAGACTCCAAAAAATGAGAGAATCGAGTGACTTAAGTCCATGGAAATATAGAAGCAAGAGCTATATAGGTTAGAATGGAGGCTTCGATGGAACAGTGTGTATTTGGTGACCTCCATAAATAACTTCCTTAACTTTGGGGTTTGTATGGTTGAAGACTGCGAGACCATCTGACGTTGGGTGCTAAACGACTGCAAGATAACTTTCTGAACAATAATTGCCATTTGTAATAATTAATTAAAATATTTTAAAAGTTTGATGGTACAAGACCAGAATACTGTTAGAGGTAATTTGAAGAAAAGGGGATGGCAAAGTACACATTAGTGTGTGCTTTTGCACAGCAACAGAATCAATTCAGCATGTTGTGGCAATGGTGAGTTGGGTTCTAATAGAGGAAATTGTTAGGATCTGTACTATGCCTGTCTGTATGATTGAGCTCTTTGCCAGGGAATAAATCGATGCACTGATATTCGCATGATCAGGATGCCATGGTTTTTCAGAGTTCTGCAAGATTCAACTTGTTTGAGCATGCTGGAGATCAGGATGCCATGGTTTTTCAGAGTTCTGCAAGATTCAACTTGTTTGAGCATGCAAGTCCAGAAGCTTGCCACAATTGTTAGGCATGTGGCATGCACGCTCAATCATGTATCCTGGTTGTGCGGTTATTATGATGGATGCAGCTTGGCCTGTAACAGCTAACAACAGTTTGGTTGTTGGAGTTGGCAATGGGATGGCTGACCTCTTGGTCTAGAAAAAAATGGTGAGAAAATAGATTAATCTACAGTTCTACACATTGCATTAACAATTAAACAAAACCCCTTCCACTCTCAGCGATAAGAGAGAGAAAAAAAAAAGGAAACAGTCCTTTGCTATAATCTAATTATAGATTCCATAAATTTCAACTTTGGAAATTGCAGCAATTGCTCCAAATGGATCCTTACATTCAGACTAAGCAAACACGAAAAAGGTATGGCACTAGATTATCTAACAATGCCAAATCATCCCAGTGAAAACAGGAAAAATAATGTCAAAGGCAGAAAGACCCCTAAATTCCATAAACTAATGAATCCACCACCCCTGCAAGGCTTTCTCAGATTCAGCAAGCAAACCACCTAAGCACCATCGAAGCGCACTAACCATTATGCAAAAGGAGAAATCTTAGCAGTGCAAGAAAGGGAAAACGAGAGGCGAGCAGTGGAAGGATACTGAAGAGGTAGCGCTCCCAACAATCGAGCATGTAGAGGCCGATGGTGACATTGTACAGGTGGATCTTGCGCCCGATCCAGTTCATCCTCAAGAGACCCGACACCGCAGATCCCTACCTCGCTCAGATCCGAAAGACGCGGTGGGGTGTTGGATTTTCAGAGGACGAAGGAGGTGTGGTGGTGTTCAAGGGATCGGGGACCGACTCCCTTCAGAGGATCTCGACCGATCCTGTCGGTTCGTTTGGAAGCCAACGCTTCGGATGTAAACGTTACTAGTAGTTTTGGTTCAGAAATTCGCTCAAACGTTAGATCTGAAATAGACGGTCTAGATAGATCAGATTACACCTGGTCAGTCCATTACCTTCCGTTACCATCTACCGCTACAGCCATAAAAACATGTCAGATTAAATGTCCACGTGGCATCTAAAACAAAACTTTAATCATTATTTTTTATTATAATATATTTAAAAAATATAATAACATTATAACATTATAAAAATACACTTTGAAACAAATCTACGCATATGGGTTTTATACATTCAATCTAAATATTAAAAGAATATCGATAGCTAAGTTTGATTGCACGTACCTCAAAACATGTTTTTGTATCTAGAGGAAATAATTCATACCGATTTAGGCCAAAACCGTGCAGCTCAGAATCAAATAGTTTGATCACAAGTCAGTGAATAAGACGTCTTTGTTCGATTTTTTTTTTACGGAATGTCTTTGTTCTTTGTAAGGGCAATGATAGGCTAGCTCTGTCCGTTGCTGTCGCAATGTGTTGTTACCTGTCTAAGAAAAGAAAAGTGGTGTTATTTTGTTCACTGCATAGGGCAACGACGAGGTAATGAGGCGGTTGCACGATTTGGGCCGAGCTACTAGTTCGGCCTGGTTTTTCTTAGAGATGATGGGCCTGGTTATGGCGCAAATACAACTAGACCTCTTGCCGGAGTCTTGGTTGGCAAGTGAGGAACACGAGCCTTTCTAAGTTCATGCGCTGTGGCCCTATAATTTTTACGATGACTACACTGCCAATTGTTTTCACTCTTAAAAAAGAACTGCTTAAGAATTTTCTTTTGTGATGTCAAACTATTTTTTTTGACGTCAGACTTAAATCTCTGCGTCCCTTCACAACAGTAAACTGCTTATACAATACTTGTCTCCCTCGTCAAGAATTACTGTAGCATTTTTTTTAGTCCATATGAATAAATTTGTAGTTTTGTCTATTCGTAGTCTTAGCTTGAGTTCCGGGGGCATGCTGTTCTCCGGATCAGACACTAGCTACTTTTCAGATCAAACCAGGTCGTAATTAATTGATTGATTCCATCATGTTTTCCCCATTTTGTTAAGAAGCCGGCCGTTCTTACGGCGGCATTTTCATCTCGTGGGAGAAGATTGGAAAGCAAAATTAGACAGCTATGATTGGATGGCCAAAGACAAGGTCATCCGGCTTCGATGGGAGCCTGAACTCTGAAACCTGAATTACCTTGGGTTACATACATGCATGCGACGTCATATGTTGTGCCTACTACTGCGTCCTCATAATTGGTGTGCGTCTTTTGTCTCTTCGTGTCCGGAAAACTTAGATCTTTTATAACCTTAATTGGATTGACACTGCAGACAGTGACGCAGAGTCACAGAGAGCATCAAGCGGTCCAAGTTGTAGAAGTAGTCACTTTGCCCGGTTCAGATAAATTCCAAACAACTTAAAATATGACTTGTTTCCATATACTCCACCATTAGTCTAGGACAAGCTACATTCTCATTAGGTTTTCACTCATGGCTCACCTAAGGCTTCCATAGTGACACATGCATAAACTAGCAACCAGGGGGTTTAGACGTCTAGTAGAAGTGGCCGGTATGTGGTGCCTTGCCTATAAGACCTTGGAGACATATGCATTGCAATAGAAGTGAACGATGGGCACGGAGCACGCTTGATCAGAATTCAACTCAGTGTACGTATACGGAAGAATCAAGAACGATCGGTACAAGGCAGACGCTCAGTTGCTATGGGTCCTATGGGACCAACCAAGACATATATGCATGTCGTGCTTCCTGTTCCTGGGTGACAGGAGGACACGTCCGTCCGGTAGGGGCCATATATTAATCGTACGATACGATAGACCCATGAATGTTAGGGGCCCTTCCCCACTTGTTTGCCGCACTTCAATCTCCATGGCCATCCATTTGGTACTCTCCCTAGCTAGCTCCCGCGTACAGGCCGTGTGCATGGTTAGTTAATTTGTGCGCTAGCAGCTTGAGTATGCTTGTCTTGTCGGCCCCTAAAACTTGTTGGGAAATTGAACCTCTTCTCTTCACCTAAATATATATGCATGCAATTGGCCTATCACTGTGGAGTATATCGATCGTATACAAAATCTTCTACGTTTTGCATGGATGGGTTCCATTAATTACCACCAAGGAAGGCCAATGCATATCCTCAAATTAGTGGAGTTGGATGCCAAGTTGCCACTGGCAAGAACTGAAGAAAGTGCTGCTCATTTTTCCCGCATAGATAAACGACCGGTGCAGAGAGCGCGGGAAGGCTGTACCTTTCCAGTTCCCACTGACCAAGTACGGAGCCAACATTGAACAGCCGCGCGCACGGCTTCCCGGTGCAATCCACGATCAATGCCAAAAGCGCTGCTTGTCCCCAGCCTATGCATTCATCTCAGCTCAGCATGCAGAGAGCTAGGTACAGTATATAGTACTCGCCGGCCGATTCATGCATAGAGCAGGTTTGGTTAATTAGTTGCCCACATGCATATGATCAGACCAGATCATGCAGAAATAGCTCCCAAGGCTAGCTAGCTAGATGCCTCCTTGCTTGTCGATCGTATGCTCAAGGAATTCAGTCAATTGGTCACCTTTTAATGATCTAAGAGCATCTCCAGCAAAGCCCCTAAACCAGTCCCTAAACATTAAAATAGGAAGTGTAGTAAAAAAAACAGATCCAGCAGGGCCCCAACTCAAGCCCCTAAATTTGCCTCCTCAGCCCCAATTCCCAGGGAGCCCCAACTCAAGCCCCTAAAATTAGGAGGCCCCTAAATTTGCCTCTTCAGCTCCAATTCCCAGGGACACGAGTACATCCCCTATTATTGAAGACTGAGAAATACATGAGAGGCTTCGAGATGATTTTATTGAGCATTTGTGGGCAATTCACAGCGCTTCGTAGTTTGATTCATTGTTCGGAGTTTCTATTTATCTATTTATCATGTTTTGAAAATTTTAATTTTAAATTTGAAATATCATGTTTTTAAATTGTAAATGTTAATATGCTTATGTTTTATGTATTACAAATATTTTTGATTGAATTTTAGTGATGTCAAATGAAGATTATACATAGCGGATATGTCAAAATAGGAGAAAAAGTAAAATAGGGGCTGAGATTTAGGGGCTGTTACTGAACTTGTGCTCTGAAAATAGGGCCCTAACAAATAGGAGGAATCCCTAAATCCAAAATAGGGACCCTGTTTTAGGGGCCCTTGTTGGAGATGCTCTAACTTGTGGAATTCATGCTGATGAGAAAGCTCGCCAAATAATGGACGACAGAGTATTATTCTTGCAATTTTTTGAAAAAGTATTTGTTTCATCATATCTACTATATATTAAAAGCTCATTAGAGTTGCTAAGAAAAAAAAAATAAGCAAGAAATTTTCACAAAAAAGCAAAACATTCGACCCTTAATATGGTGAACCCTAATTTAAAAAGCCACCGAATCTTTCTAACAAAAAAAATAGAAATATGCTATAAATTTTCTCAAAAAAACAAATCATCTGGCCCTTAATCTGGTATACCCTATCTAAGTTGAACTATATCAGCCATTACATGTTATTGTTTAAAGAAAAACATAAAACCATCCATCTAGCGGGACCAATAAGTTATAATAACATAGATTAAAATAAACAGTCCATCCAAAAGTACAATAAAAAATCATAAAAATTTGGAATAAAAAATAAAAGAGAATTAACCATATGATTTTCATACGAACTCTAAATTAAAACACATACATAGATGAAATTTGGAATAAAAGTTAGATTACATTTCTTGGATTTGTATACGAATTCTAACATAAAACTAATACTTAAAATTCAACATAAATAACAATATAAATTCAAAATGAAAAATAAAAGGACTTAGTAATGTGATTTCCATTCAAAATCTGGAATAAAAATTAGATAAAATTAGCAATTGGATGTGTATACAACGCAAACATAAAATAAAAATAAAAATTAAATAAAGGATAACAACCAAAATAATAGAAATTCGGAATGAAAAATAATTAGAAGATCATAGAAATTTGATTTTTCATACCAATTATGAATTAAAACCCCTACATAGCTGAAATTTATAATAAAAACTAAATAAAAATTAATAGTTGGATTTGCATAAGAATCCTAACCAAAAACTAAAATTTAAAATTTAAAAAAATTACAAGAAAGAATCCATGTCCAGTATAATAAAAATAGCATATATCAAAATTAAATAAAAATAAATTAATTAAAAGAAAGAGTCTATGTCAAATATAATAAAAAATTACTAATATTTGAAATTAAATAAAAATAAATTTTAGAATAAAAGAAAGAGGCCATGGGAGTTACAATAAAAGGTAACATATGTTCAAAATAAAAATTAGTAACTGGATTTATGTGTGAATTCTAAACTAAAATTGGAAAAGAAAGTCTATAAGAAGTATCGTTAAAAAAAAAAGCAAATTCAGAATAAAAATCAAAACAAATTAGCGATTGTTGTTAAATTTCATACTACATGAATTTTTTTTTGGTTTTATTTAGAATTAAAATTCGATAAATATAGTAATTTGAAAAGAAAAATAAAATATGGTAAGGAATTTGATTGTATATATACAAATCAATAATCGAAATATATTATGTAATAAAAGTCTATGACATGTGGTTTATAGTCACTAAATAAAAAGTGAATACGTTAAAAATTCTCATCAAAAAGAAAATATTATGATCCTTTATTTTGTGGGTGTCTATGGAAATGGAATGCAGGGGTCGAGAGAGTGATTCATTGACGGGTGTTCACTCGGCTATAGTGTATAAGCTATGTGATGCACAATATTCACCTGTAGTTTAGACAAACATTACAATAATCAAATAACAAGATGATACTAATATAAGTTGAAAATGTTATATTATACTATGCTTACTGTTTTTCTATGCAAGTATTTGAAGAAGAAAATTTAATCACAGGTGATAAGTATAAGGAAACATAGTGATTATTTTTTCTCCTATAATATATAATATTAAAATATCAAAAAATGGAGTCATGCAATGATCTATTTTCCAAAAAGTAAAATAATACATATATATACACACACACACACACACACACGGTAGCACTATCTTATGCATGCGAGCAAAGCTGGTTATTCTACGCGTGTGTTGTAACCCCCCGTGTCACAAAAACAAGCCACTAACATACGGCCCAAAAACATGCCTCGGCCCAGAACAACAATACTGGCAGTGAATCAATCTCGAATCCCCTATTTTCTCTATTCAATTATCACATACCAGTAATTAATGCGTCGCTGCATGTATACTTAACGACATTGAATTGTAGGACCACATTTCAGTATGTTTAATGTATACAAAAATGATAGACCATCAGCACGCGTAGAGAAAACTGCAACCACATCAAGAAATGGGATTATTTTTTTTTAAAAAAAAATACTATTTCATTCATATACGATTACTATATCAACCAATTGTATTTACTTTGGTACAGTCAGATCAGATTGTTTTTATTTGCTATTGCATTCATGGAACATTTCTATCGCAATAATTTATGTTTACTATACATGGCTGACCCCCAAGCCTGGTGAGATACGTGCTTTCACCGTAAAGAGCTGACAAATTTTACTATTGCAATCATATCACATTATTACCTCAGAGACTTTTGTTTACTATCTTATTCTGACACATATCATTATTGACTTTTTCCCTTTTACTATTTTGTATACACAACATGACGATTTCGTCAACTTGTTTTTACTATGATACATCAAACGACTTACCAGTACCATAACGCAAACGACCGAAGCTCGTAGAAAAAGTAACATCCCAATTCTTTTTTGTTTAACAACATATCAATAAACCTATTCACAACATATAACACTATTGCTCACATTTTACTATAGAGTTCATGCAATATTACTATCTCAATGTATAATGTTTACTACCCTTTACTGGCATCCAAGTTTTGGATCAACGTGCTTTCGACGAAATCATTCGACGCGTTTTACTTGGTCTGCATACCATATTGCTATCTCAGACTTACGTTCACTATCTATTCTACTTTTACTATTTTGACCATACAACATTACTGCTTTAATAACTAGTTTTTACTACAGTATATGCGAACTACCATGAACAAAAAACCTACATTCTACTTGATACAATAATGCGAAATACTATTAAATGCAACCATACTATAATGAAGATCTGCAGAAATATGTCAAATACGTTATATACATAAACTTGAGAAATCAATCAGCCCGTGTACATTGTTTCGGCGGATGAGGATATACTGCATGGCAAAATTATGGTCGACTAGTTCCGTAATTGTAGTTGAATATATAATACATGGGCTTTTAGAAAGTCATTTGTGTTCATGGCCCATACCCATCTTAGCTGGTTGGGGGGGAGTTCCATTGCGCTAACTAGTGGCACACGTGGCTCGGTGGGACTGCATAACTAGCTGGCGTGTAGAATAATCTATTCTACATGCAACTGTAGAATAGTTAGTTAGTGTGTGGATACACACACACACACCCTTGGGAGTATGTACTCCCACTCTCAATATAATGTTTAAATGATATTGTTATACTTCTTTATCCTTTTGAGTATACTCTAATACTGATTATATGATACTCCAAAGTGAGTTCCACGAAAAATTTGATCAAAGTCCACCATTTATAGTATAATTTATTTATATACTCTTTTTACATATATAAAATGGTATATAGCAAAAAATAAAGGGCTCTGATGAATTTTTTTCAACAATATTGTATTGTAGTATCTTATAATTATTATTAGAGTATATTGAAAGTGATAAAAGAGTATAACATACACGTCTAAGTGGTATACTAGACGTGGGAATACGTACTCCCAAGGGTACGGAAAAGGCTTCCATATATATATAATAGGAAAATGGTTTCATACCCCTAGGAGTACGCACTCCCACTGTCAATATACCTCTTAAATGATGTTGTTATACCTCTTTATCATTTTGAGTATACTCTAATATTGATTATAAGGTACTTCGAAGTGAGTTACACAAAAAAATTCATCAAAGTCCACACTTTATAGTATAATTTATTTATATACTCTTTTTACATATGGAAAAGGGCATATTGCAAAAAATGAAGGACCTCGATAATTTTTTTCAATAACGTCGCATTGTAATATCTTAAAATTATTATTGGAGTATATTGAAAGTGATAAAGGAGTATAACACATTCGTTTAAGTAGTATATTGAAGGTGGGAGTACGTACTCCCAGGAGTACAAAAAAAGTTTCCTATACACACACACACACACACATATACACACACACACACACATAGAGAGAGAGAGAGGAAGCCCGTTTGTACTTCTATGTGTATGTACTCCCTTCCTCTATTTGGTTGATAATAACTTCCACTTATATAGTATGCTTCCACTTGCGTAACACCCGTTAATGTGTACAGGGAGTAGGGAGTACATACTCCTAGTAGTATGCCTTCATTTTCTTAGAGAGAGGGGGGATGGAAGTGTATTACCGGGAGTTGTTATGCATGCATGCAACTTTAACAAATAGATTAATTAGTTTCACCTGATTAGGTAGTATGTTGGCCACTAAAGAATCTGTTTACTTAACGTGTGTGTGTATATGACGTTGAAATGGGGCACCATAGAGTCTCGGCTCTATGATTTCAAATGCACAAATCAAACCAAATTCGGGTATATTTTTCAAAAATGTTAGTTTTAGGGTATATACCTATCTATAAAAATTCAAATGAAAGACATACCTTTGAAAAAAATATGCTCGAATTCAAAGATTTTAAACGAATTTAGATCACATACTTTGCTGATTTATATATAAAAACAGCATATACCTACAATCAAACTTGTTTGAACTAGTTAGTAAACTAGTTAAACTCAACATCCTAAAATTTTTTAAAAATTTCGCATATAATATATAGGGGGGAAATACCCATTTTGGATCATGGAATCCCAGGTAATATATATTTGCAAAGTCATTTAAACAGTCAGCAGCAGGTACTTGTCCTCCATGTAAACCACTTGAAGAAAAAATGTTTTGCAGTCATGAGAATTGCTAATCTGAGCCTTTTATGCTTTGGATTTTCAACGCTAGCTGCTCCTCAAGGTGAATTCTGTCCAAATGTGGCAGCGAGATTCACCTAAAATGATTAATTCTTGGACAACTTGGAGAACAATTGGACACTGGTCAGTGGGCATGAAAATACCTGATTTTTCCATCATTATTTGATTAATCAGCACACACGCAGCTTTCATAGTTCTGTTCTTCATATCCTTCTGCAATGGAAAGGGCTGTCCATGTATGTTACTAGGTATATTTGCGCGCTCCGCCGCGCCGCGCAAAATTTGATTTAAGTTTTTATTTCTGAAAAAAGGTAGAAATATTCAAGATAATACACTTTTGAAAAATATTAGAGATCGCTCTAGACAATATTAGATTTCGAGTTCCAAAAAAAATTATAGCTGCCGAGTTTAACACCACATGCGTTCACTGGGTAATATAAGAGATCGAGTTGAAAAAAAATTAGCGAGGAAAAAAGTGTAAAAACGGAGAAACGACGGACGGAAAACGAATTTTCAATTTTTTTTTGGAAAACGGCTCCGGAGAAAAAAACGGATCACGAAAACATTTTTTCCAGGGAAAACGGAGAAATAAAATGGTCTTCCATTTTTTTTTTGGGAAAACGGCCAACGCAATCATTTTTCCCATTTTGTGAAGAAAAAACGGATCACAAAAATATTTTTTCTGGGCAAAATGGAGAAAGGAACGATTTTCCATTTTTTTCTGGAAAAACGGCCAACGAAAATATTTTCCGCATGCTCGGGAGAAAAAACGGAACACGAAAATATTTTTTTCGGGCAAAACAGAGAAAGGACCCGAACGTAAACTGCGGGGATCTATCCGCTATAATTTTGGACTTGTTCGCTATTTTGAAAAATTAGAAAAGGGCTCGTTCGCGATTCGTATTTAACGGGAGGCTCTCCCTGTAAAACGGCAAACCAGGGACCTAAACGCGAACCGGGAAAAATATTTTATTCTCACATAAAACCGCACAAGGATCTATTCGTAATTTGAAAGAACCGGAGGGGGTTTTTGCAAAAAAAACGAGTGCCACGTGGGGCACCTCTCTAGGCTCCAATCCCTTCCCCTATAAGAACATCTCCAGCAGAGCCCCTAAACCAGCCCCTAAACCTTAAAATAGGGAGTGTAGTAAAAAAAACAGATCCAGCAGGGCCCCAACTCAAGCCCCTAAAATTAGGGGGCCCCTAAATTTGACTCCTCAGCCCCAATTCCCAGGGGGCCCCAACTCAAGCCCCTAAAATTAGGAGACTCCTAAATTTACCTCCTCAGCCTCAATTCCCAGGGACACGAGTACAACCCATATTATTGAAGATAGGGAAATACATGAGAGACTTCGAAAATTTTATCATGTTTTGAAAATTTTAAATTTAAATTTGAAATTTCATGTTTTTAAATTGTAAATGTTAATATGCTTATGTTTTATGTATTACAAATATTTTTGATTGAATTTTAGTGGTGTCAAATGAAGATTATACATAGCGAATATGTCAAAATAGGAGAAAAAGTAAAATAAAATTTTGAGATTTAGGGTCACATTCTTGAACTTGTGCTCTGAAAACAGGGCCCCAAAAAATAGGGGAGTCCCTAAATCCAAAATAGGGACCATGTTTTAGGGGGCCTTGCTGGAGATGCTCTAATAGGGGTTATATTCAGAGCCTCAACCATAATTCACACTGTGAATCCCAGAATAGTAAATCCTTCTAATTATTTTTAGGAGGAGCTTCTATGCATTATTTTTTGAAAAGTTGCATAAATATTAAGATGTAAATGAAACATAGATAGTGATTAATTACCCTTCATTTACTTCAAGATTTATGTAACTTATATTAAGAAGTGATATATAAAAGAGAGTGACTAGGGAACGGTATACCGTTGCAACGGTATAGCCATGAAACTTATGAAATTTATCAGTTTCAGTGCTGGTTTCATGAGTTTCAGTGTTTAGTTTCATCAGTTTCATGTTTTATCAGTTTTTAGTGCTAGGTTTCATGAGTTTCAGTGCAAAAAATCATAAGTTTCATGAGTTTCAAAGGTATACCGTTGCAACGGTATACCGTTTTTTAGTTTTTCTGTATATAAAAACACTAGCTCCCTCCATGCATTTGCTGAATTTTGGCCAAATTTTTGGTACTGTCCTGTTTCTCTCCGTCTCATGACATCGCGCAAGCGCAAATAGACTAAAAAAGTACTGCCCGGTTAGTTAGTACTACCACCTGCAAAACTCTTTTTTTTTTTTTTTTTTTTTTTTGCATTCGCTTAAAAGGGAAGGTAGCATCCGGCTCTGGGTGAGGTGTTCGATGGCGTGCACCTTCGCCAACTCAGCAGCGCTGATCAATTCATCCGGTGAAACTTTTTTATCAACTTTGACGAGTACCCAGGCCATGGGTACCCCAGCGCCCTAAAAGGCTGGTCGAATCCAGGCCGGTCGGGCCCAAAGCCACCACGAGGAAAAACCGAACCATGACCAAGTCAAAATCCTCGAAAGAAGCGACAGATTTATTATGATCGAGCGCATTAAATGCTCAAGCCGTATTAATGATGATGCAGCGGCACAAGTCCCCTACTCGATTTACTACGAGCAAGAAGAACTACGCCGACCAAAGAAGCAGGTGGGGAGCCGGCACTGGCCCCATCACCGCCTCTTGCGCACTAAGAGCACAGCTTTTTTTCTCTTTTTTAAGCAACAGTAACCTCCTCTCGCCTATATAAAGGGGAAGGCGAGCATGTAAGACAGAAGAGGACAACCGGAATCAATACAATCAAACCCACACGAATCGAGTAGGGACGTTCACTCGAACCAAGATACATCTTGTGCTCACCCGAGTAAGTCGTTTCGAGAGGAGCGCGGCACCCTCTCTTACCTATACAAATTCATTGGCCGGTTGCTCAAAACATCGATTAGCATGGCGCGCTGTAGGGGCTCGTGCACGACGTCCGCCGCCATTTTCCCGCTATTTCCTCGACGGTTCCCTTTTCTCCGACATCGCCATGCCGAGAATGGCCGATCCGCTTTCGGCCCTCGACTTGCCATCACCACGGCGGGACGATAGTGATCGCCCTCGCCATACCCGGCCAAGTGTCCACCGAGGACCCCGACGCCTCACTGGGCCAGAGACCTCCGCCGAGGGTCCCCAGACGGACCCGACGCCAAGCACGCCAGAGGCCCCATCACCCCAAGCGACGCGCGGAGGCGCCGAGCGTTGGCGGTCGCACCCGCCGACGACTCAAGGCTGCGGGCAATGGTCGGCCATGTACCCGACGGCCACCACTGGACAACTCTCCACCACGGCTTCTAGGAGGAAGAGATAAGAATGCACCACGCCATCGCTGACTTCGACATCGCGGCAGCGCCGCTACCCCTGGCCACGCTAAAGACTCTCCGCCAACACACCGAGGAGGATTACTCGCTCGCCGCCGACCTTCGCGACGCGACGAAATGAGGCTCAAAAGGCCGAAGCTCGACAAGCTCAGCCGACTGAGCAAAGCTTTCGCCTGGCCGCTTCCACCTGCACTGGGCGGCCAAGCTGCCACAAGACGCCAGGTCCACCACCACCGGCTAGGGGACGGACGATTCATCGCTTTTTCCCACGCCGGCCAAAACATCGCCAAGAAGAAGAATGCCGCCCGCGCATTCCCGAGCCAGACGATCCCAGCCTAAGGCTACCCACCGTGAATCCTCCGGCCTGGTGGAGCGAGCGCCGCAAAGACGCTGTAGATGGCCACGGATCGCAGCTGCTCGACGCTCTTGATGGCCGCGCCAGCGACGCCATCCGAGGCCGCCGGAGCGAAACAAGGGCAGCGCCACCTTCCTGACAACCTCAGGCATCGCGCACCCGCACTAACGCTTGGGGACGAACGCGACGCCGCACCACCCTCCAAACGCCGAAGAACGAGGAACGACCCGACCGGCCAGACGTCGCCGGCTAGGCTTCCGCGCGTGGATCATGCTCTCGAGCCCCGATGGCCTCGGCCACGGGCATTCGTCAGGTGGATTCGCAGCGCCGAAGTTCCTCGCCGCATTCGGCGCCGGCCAACATAGCTAGCACGCAGGGGCTACAAACCCCAAGGTGTGGTCGGAAGATTACCGCATCTCAAGATGCGGGGGAGCGACGACGACCTTTGGTCATCCAATACCTCCCATCTACTTACGGACTCACCGGGCATGGCTCGAATATCTCACCGCCAACATCATCCGGATCGGGCCGACTACACCACTTCGCTGGCAACTTCCAGGGCAATTTACAAGCGTTTACCAGGAATTCCTGACTAAAGGCTGCAAGCAAGCCAGGGAAAACCTCCGACTACATCCGACGTTTTTCCCAACAATGCAACGAAGCTCCTCGACATCCGCGACGCCGATGTCGTGGGGGCATTCATCTACGGCACCACTTCCAAGACCCTGGTCCATAAATATAAGCGTGTCGACCACCAAAGAACTCCTGGACATTGCCACCAACCACGCCAAGCGAGGAGGCCAGAGATGTCATCTTCGACAAAGCGGAAGTCGGTAGGGATCGCACCGAGCCCACTCTCCTCCGACCGCCCGACAGTTTAAAGCGCCGACGGCAAACAGTCCGCGAGGACCGCCTCGTTATGCCCACCGACTGGCCGAAAGCCGCAAGGCCGCAACCCTCTCGACCACTTCGAAGTCGATGAGAGTACGGTCCGAATCCACGGATACCCGCCAGGCACAAGTATCGGATCGCGGGTCCTGGCCGCTTTTCTTTCCGAACTCACGACGCCACTCGGGCAAAGGAAAGAGGCAAGACTCAGCGCTACCCACCGAGATCGAGAGGCAGACGCTTCCCCGAGACCGACGGTTGCCTCATGATCTTCTACGACCGCAAGCTACGCCGACCGGAGGCACTCAAGCTCGCCTGCCGAGAGGTGTTCGCGCAAGCCCAATTGCACTAAATACCTTCGGTGGCCTGAGTCCCGATCACCTTTGACCCGGGCCGACCACCCCGACCACGCCCCGCAACTGGGAGGAGGTACCCGCCGCCATTGACCCCATCGTGGAACAAAGCGCCTCGACTAAGGTGCCATGCGGCGGCATGCAGCCTCAACATCCTTTACGTTGAGACCCCGACGCCATGGGGATCCCCGCCGAGCCTTCGACCAAGCAGAGCACCCTTTCACGGCCGTTCCTCGGCCAGCCAGCCCACCGCTCGCGGCAGTCGACTCGCCGTCACGCTCGGGGAGCCCGTTAACTTCCGCACCGAGACCCTCACCTTCGAGGTCGTGGATTTTCCCGGCTCCTACCACGCCATCCTGGGAGACCATGCTACGCGAAGTTCATGGCGATCCCTAACTACACCTACCTGGTCAAGATGCCCGGCCGCATGGGGTGATCATCAGAATCGCTGTTTTTCCACCGCCACGGCCGCGAAAGACAGCAGGAAGTTGGCTCTCGGGCGGTCGTCGATTCATCGAGTCGCCGGCTCCGAAAGCCAAGACTCTCCAAATCCTGGCCCCGACTCTAGCAAGTCCGGACTGGGCTCCTTCAAGTCCGCCGAGGACACGAAGACGATCGGGGTCGACCCGCAGGACCCGACCAAAACCGCCGGATCGGGACCACGCTCTCGCCAAATAGGAAAGCGCTTGCCGACTTCCTCCGCGCCAACCGACGCCGCATGGAAGCCCTCCGACATGCCGGATCCCGAGGAAGTCGCCGAGCACTCCCCGAACATCCTACTGGGTCTAGACCGCCGCTCAAATGCCGGGCCGCTCGACAAGGAAAGCGTGGGCCATAGGAGAGGAAATAGCCAAGTTTTGGCCGCAGGTTCATCAAAGAAGTTCGCCACCCCGAGTGGTTAGCAAACCCTCGTGCTTGTAAAAAGAAGACTGAAATGGAGAATGTGTGTCGACTACACAAGCCTCAACAAGGCATGTCCGAAAAGATCCATTCCTCCGCCCCAGATCGACCAAATGGTAGACTCCACCAAGAGGGTGCGAATCTGTTCCCTTTTCTGGATGCCTACCAGGGTACCACCAGATCGCGATGAAAGAAGACGACTCGCGACTTCCTTCATCACCCATGCGGTTCGTTTCAAGCATGACAATGCCGCTTGGCCTGAAAAACGCCGGGGGCTACATACCAGATGTATGCAGTACCGCTTTTCCGACCAGATCGGGCCGCAATGTCGAAGCATACGCTGCATATCGTTGTCAAGACCAGGAAGACCAGCGACATCATCGCCGACCGGAGGAGACTTTCGCGAACCTTCGACTGGCTCAAGATCAAGCTCAACCCCGAGAAATGCGTTTCGGGTACCCAGGAAGCTACTCGGCTTCATCATCTCCGAGCGATCGAAGCCACCGAGACAAGATCTCCGCTGATCTCAAGGATGGGGCCGATCAAGAATTCCTCAAAGGGGGCTCAAAGGTCGACGGATGCCTAAGCGCCCTAAGTCGCTTCACGCCCCGCCATAACGCCGCTTACCTCTATACAAACTCCCGAGGAAATCCGACCACTTCACCGGATTTAAGGAGGCCCAGACGCCGACGCGCTTAAAGGCTTTCCCGACCACCTCGGTCGCGGTCGCCCGGCGCCGTAAGAGCCTCTCGCATTTACATTGCCGCCACGACCCAGTGTCGTCAGCACTTGTCGCGAGCGAGCGTAAGAAGCGGGTCCTTAAGATCGGCGGCCTACTTCATTAGCCGGCTACTCTCCGAGTCCAAGGCACGACCGCAGATTCGTAAGATGCTCTACGCAGCTCGATCACTTAAAAGAGTCGGTACACTACTTCAACCAGCACCACGCTTCCGTGTAACTTCCTACCACTCTACGAGGTCATCCATAACCGCGACGCCTCCTAAGAATTGCCAAGTGGGCACTCGAGCTCAACGGGCATGACGTATCCTATGCGTCCCTGACCGCCATAAAATCTCAAGTTCTAGCCGACTTCGCCGCCGAGGGACTGAGCCTGTGCCCCACTCTCCGCCAAGACCCCGAGCATCGGATGTACTTTCGACGGGTCCTTCACCAAAACGGAGCCGGGCCGGGTCGCTATTCTTTCACCACTGGGAACAAGCTTCAAAGACGCTCATCCGGCCATTTTCGACGCAACCAACAACGCCGCCGAGCATGAGGCCCTCGTTACGGCCTTCGTGACGATCGCTCGACTCCTGAGCTCGCAGCGTGCATGGCGACTCAAAATCGCCGATCAAGTCATGAAGGCCGCAGAACCTCGCTGACGATCGGATGGCGTACCATCGGTCGAGAGGTACGCAACCGAGGGTTCAAAGGATTTGAGCTCCATCATAGCTGGCAGACGAACAACGGAGAGGCCGATCACCTGGCTAGTCTCGCCCGCAGAGGGCCGTCCCGCCGAATTTTCGCCCTCGACCTACACCAAGCATCCATCCGACCGATCGCCCGACGGCTCGGCCAAGCGACCCGACAAAGGCCGAGCCGGTCGAGCCGTTGCAACGCCCCGATGACCACCGATTGGAGGAATCCTTTCATCGACGGCCGACCGACCGCTTCCTCCCGACGACTCCAACCGAGGCCCGCCGCCGCTCGGTCTGGCAAAATCTTTATATCGACGCAAGAACGACCTCTACGTATGAGCCCCTCCGGATCCTCCAAGTGTGTCCGTACCACTAAGGAAGAGAGCTACATTCGCGACATCCACGGCGGGTTTAAGGGATACCACGCCACTGGGTCACGGAGCCTGGTCGGGAAAGCTCTCCGACTGTGGTTTCATCGCCGAAGCCGTGGGCCGACTTCGGAGCAAATCATCCTGACGCGCGAAGGTGCCAATTCTTCGCCTAAGAAACTCACCTCCCGGCCAAGAAGCCCTCCAAACGATCCCTATCACCTCGCCCTTCGCGCTTGGGGACTCGATCTGGTCTGCCTTCAAGAAAGCGCCCGGGAGGCTTCACCCAATGTGCTGGTTGGGCGATAGACAAGTTCACCAAGTGGATAGAAGCCAAGCCGATCACAACAATAACTTCAATACAGTAGCTGACTTCATCCGCAATATCGCTTCACCTGGTTTGGGAGTCCCAAACTCCATCATCACCGACAACGGAACGCAGCTTCACGAAAGGAGCTCGAGCTCATGAGCCTTCAAAGATCCGCTGGATTGGGCTGGCCGTCGCCACCCACGAGCAACGCCAAGTCGAACGCGAACGCATGATCCTCCAAGCGGCTCAAGCCGCGAATCTTCGACGATCAAGAGGTACGCGGACGTTGGGCAGCCGAGGTACTCTCCTGCACTTTGGAGCTTACTGACCACTCCGACCTGGCCGACCGGGTTCACGCCGTTCTTCCTGGCATTCGGAGCGTAAGCCATCTTACCAACCGACTTGGACTACGGCGCCCCAAAGGTTCAGTGCCTTCAACGACCCGGGGCTCGAGTCCCAAGAAGACGCTTGCCGACCGGCCGATGAAGCGCGAGATGTCGCCGCTCGCTCACCAAATACCAACAGACACCGGCGACGCTACCACGACCGCAAGGTTAGAGGGCTAGCGCTCAACACAAAGCGACTTCAGTTCTCACACAGTCCACCCAACAAAGGCAAGCACAAGCCTTTCCTCCTTGGGAGGGCCCCCTTCATTGTAGTAGAGGTCCTTCGACCGCACTTACCGGGCCAAGGATCCTGACAAGGCAATATCTTGTCAAACGCCTGAACATCGAAAAGCTAAGACGATTCTACCCTTAGCCCTTTCTTCTACCTCGCTCATTACCATATTCACCTTTTTTAATGCAAGCGTGCGCAGAGCATTTTTTCCACTTGGACGACACCTGCTCAACTGGCCACATCCACCCGATCATTCGGTCTTCTTTCTTTCTTCCAACCCGAAAGTACCACGGCCTACTTCTACGGCTACTGCCATGTAAGTGGTATCTCGCCAAGGAAAAAGAGATAACAGATGGTATACAGCTGTTCTGGGAACGAAAGGCGCTGGGCTTAAAAACTCGCTTTTTCTACTTTTTCGGAAAATGCCGGAACATATCGATCATCGGCTCGCTGGTCCTCGCGAACCCAAGAAACTATGGCCCCGTGATGTCTTACCAAAGAACAAACCGAAAAATAGCGAAAAATACGTGTAAAACCCGAACACCTTTGTTTTCTTTCCGGGCCAAGGCATTTACATTCTTTGGAAACAAGAAAGTCTAAAACCAAGAAAGCTTTCTGCTTAAGGGTCTTCCTCGCCGCGCTTGATCTCCGAATTGTCGCCCTCTCCAAGCACTCGGCTTCCGCTCAATTTTTGCCGCGACAAGACAAGAAAAATAGCCGTCGAAACCCAAGCAGTAGAGAGCCCCGATCCGCCTCGACGACCTTCGCAAGCAGGCCTGCGCCGCCTGTGACTTATGGTCCCCGGGAGCTTGAAGTCCGACACAGGGGGGACCGTCGAGAAGAGTACGGCAAGACGATCGGCGATCGGGCGGCGACGATCGTTTGCCAAGCAAGCCTTCAGATGTCGCGGCCGACTCCAGTGCTCCCTGGAAGGAGAAGGAGCGGGGAGGACGGTGCGCCTCGCCCCAATTGCTCGGGCGCTCGCGGTGGCGGTTCCCTCACGACCGCGCTTGTCGTGACCCGGCTCGCTTCCTCCTCCTCCGCCTCCGCCTCCAGCAGCTCCTGGCCAACCCTCTGTCCCGACGGGCCGCCGCCACAAGACGGCCACTGCCGCCCCAACTTCCTCCTCCTCGCCTCTCGAAGGAGTCCTGGGCGATCTCATCGATCGGTGGGTTCTCATCCTTAGAACGGGAATGAGAGAGCGAGGCGTACCATAAAAGCAAGTCGACACTGCCTCAACGTCGCCGAATGAAGTCCTGCCGCTTACCTCCGCCTATTTATAGCGATCCGGCCAACGAGCGACGCTACGGATACCCGCCAAAGATTCATGACGACCGCACCTTTTCGGCCGATGGCGTAGAAGCCGGCGCGCTAAAGCAAGCGATGCGGGAACCGAAGCGCCGCCAATTCCTCGCAAGAACAAAACCCGCCATCATAAAGAAAGATAAGTGAATACCTTCTTCTACACACTCGTTATTATTTCCTTCAAGTGGCGCGGGCGGTAACAAACAACCGCTTCGCCCCACTGGGCTACAAGAGTCCCGCGGTCGGAGTTGACACAACCAATCGCCGGTCCTCCCAAGACGGCCAAACTTTCGACCAGTACACGCCCCATACCATACGCCGCTACTACGGTTACAGGCAGTGCTTGACGAAGAAAGGAAGTGCCTGCCGGTCGACTCCACGATCGGGTCAGAACAGCCTCCCCACGGTTGAGCGTTCTCTCGATTTCCCCAACTCTCTAACTTTGTGATACACACACGCCTATGCCTCGACCCTGTGGTCCCTAAGGCAAGAGACGGCGATGATATCCACCACAAAGAAAAATGGGCAAGAGGTGAGGACAACAGCTCCCGGGCTCCCTAGTTGGGCTCTGGCGGACGACCCAATCGCCTTAACTCACGTCCCGGGATCACACCTCACGCCTCTCCCGAACCTGCCGACGGTACCGCACCTTGATCGGCCGAACGATCCAAGGTCTCGATACGGATCGAGTAAGGAAAGATTCTTTATGGATCGCTTCTGGGGTCGGACGCCCGCACGATTGCAACCGGCTAGGGACCCTCGAGGGGGCCTGTGTTCCACCCGATCACTCGCTTGTAGCCCTGACGAGCGCGCCGAGCCAACGAAGCTAAGCGCCGGCTGCTTTCACTCCTCCTCGGTCCTCACCGTGCCGACGGGCGAAATGGGATTCGACCTGTGCACCACGTGGTTCGCCATTTAATCACAGCCATCAAGGCTACCGGCTGGGTTCAACTCCGGCGCTTACGTGCTCGCCAGGGCGATCAACCCATCAAGCGCCGGCGGCTCGACCGGCGCCACGTGTTCCTCAGTATTACCACCGCGAGCCTCAACCCGGGCGCCACGTGCTCGGGCGGTCACCAGCATCGCGCCGTGGCACGACTCCGGCGCCACGCGGTCCGCCGTATGCATCACCCGCGCTTAATGCTCGCCAGGCGATGGTCGACCATCAAGGCCTGGCAAGACGATTCGGCGCCATGTTCGCTTGTATGCCTACGGCTCAGCGCCACAAGATACCATGGCGCCCGACGACCAGCCTATTGCGCGCCGGGCGCGTCCGGGGCGACACCGCCCCAGCGCCCGATGCCACGGCCGACACCATCTCGCTTCCCGACCACCCTTGACACAAAGAACGGCGCGCCGGCACAGATATATACCGCGATCGACCTTCCCCCGATACCGCAAAGCAACGACTAAGCAGTGAAACCCCCCGACCGCTTCTCCGACCAATGGGGCTCTGGTTATTCACTCGGTGACAGCCACAAGACCCGATCAAGACTCTTCCCCGACCAAACCTCGGCTGAACCCCCCGACCGCTCCTCCGACCATTTCCTGGGGCTTCTGGTTAAGACTACCCACAAGATGGCCTGAGACTCGATCGCTAAGCGAACCACAAGATCACAAGACGGAACAAGACCCCGCACCTCTCCGACCGCAGGGGGCTCTGGCCATCGACGAGTACCCAGTGCCATGGGTACCCCCGCCCAAAAGAAGCGCTGGTGGTCGAATCCAGGTGGCTTGGCCCAAAGCCACTACGACGAGGAAAACCGAAACCATGACCAAGTCAATAAATCCTCGAAGAAGGCCACGATTTATTATGTGATCGAGCGCATTAAATGTCAGAATAATGATGATGTACACAAGTCCCCTACTCGTGATTTACTACGAGCCGGCGCAAGATAACTACGCCGACAGCAGGCAGGGGAGCCTGACTCCCATCAGCCACCGCCATGGCGCACTAAGAGCACGTCTTTTTTCTTTTTTAAGCAATAACAGTAACCTCCTCTCGCCTATATAAAGGGGAAGGAGCGAGCATGTAAGACAGAGGACAACCGGGAATCAATACAATCAAACCCACACTGAGCAGTAGGACGTCAGCCCGAACCAGTATACATCTTGTGCTCACCCGAGTAAGCCGTCGAGGAGAGGGAGCGTGCACCCCCCTCTTACCTATACAAATTCATTGGCCGGTGCTCGAAACACCGACAAACTTGTTGAGTCGGCATGTAGTGTACTTTTGGCGTCGCGTTCTGACATCCTTTGTCATGCTACATACTGGAAATCGTCGCTTTTCTACCTCACTGCTCTTTTTAAAAAAAGATCTTACCTCCACCTCCTTCCTGATGTAATTAAAAAATAGCGTATTTTCCGACCGTAAAAACGTCGGCAAGTGATATGTATCATTTACCGTACTGCTAGACCACAGCAAGAGTTTCCAGGCTACCATAACCTTGGCAAGCCACTATGCTACCGAGGCCCCATAGCTGGTGCTCTTTCTGAGCACATGCAGCGCGGTACCTCCTTTCACGGTACGGTAGTGCGGTATGTGACTTGGTGTTTCCACGGTAAGTAAGGGACTAATTTTGCAATTGCGTTCGAAATAAAACTAAATTTATAAAATAAAGTTCGTGAAATGGCTAGAAAAATGCTGACTTCTACAGTCCACAGGAAGCGGCCCACCAGGGGAAAATCTTCCCGGTCTAGCCCGAATGGGTGCGTGGCTGAGATCCACCGCAGCGCAAGGGGAAAAATAATTGCCTCCCCAAGCGATTATTTTCTCCCTGAACGTCAAATAAGCTCTTACAGTTGTAGATGGTGAAATAAAAGTAGGTGCTCAAAGGGTTAATAATAAGAGAGGTGAAAAGAAGGCGTTGGATGGTTTTTTTTAGGCGGAAGATCCTCATTGTATGTTCTTATTGCTTAAGGGCTAGTTTGTCTTTGCTGTCTTTACTAATTCCATCAAGATTTTGTTCTTATGTCTAGAAATGCTATCAACTAACTCTTGTATTCAAAAGTAGAAGAAAATAAGTGCTGTTAAAAAGCCACGCCAACAAGAACCAAAAAATACTTGTAAGTTGTAGCTCAACAAAGTAAAGTAGTTAACATCTCTTCTTCTCACACCCATACTATATATACTCACAATTTGGAGCATATACAATAATGCTCCCTCTAGTTACAGAAACATGTTGTTTTGAAATACATGTAGACAAACTTTCAAAATTTTGGTTATCGATATGTTTTAAATATTTAGATTGATACATGAAAAGTATATGTTTAGATTTGTCCCCAAATACTTTTATAATATTATATGTTATTTATATTACCATATTAATTAGTTGTCGAAGTTGTATTTTAGAGACCCTGTCGATATCCAAACGGCATGTTTGTAATTAGAGGGTGTAACTAGCTACACATGTCTTTTAAAAAGATAAGTAAACTATAAATCTGTGCTTTGCAGGAAAGAGAAAGTAATACAGAAAAAAAATTGAATACAAATAGATTATATTTGAGCAAAATCGCCTGGATTTTCTTTTCTTTTTTTTTAACAAAAGCGAAAACACATTGATTAACATGTTCATTTCATCCATCCAAAAAAAGTACATTTCAGAAGGGAAAAGGCGCAGTTTTTTTTTCAGGTATAAGCATCGCTTATTTGATCTTGCAGGGGGATACGGAACACTTGGAGAGCTTCTAGAAGTAATCACATGGGCTCAGCTTGGCATTCACGACAAGCCGGTAAAAAAACCGTTGTTGGTCTTCTATATAACACTGGATGTGCATTGTAGATCCATGAACTGATGGACTACCAAAGCCACAAATCGTCTGACTATTACATGGGAACTGAAATCAATTCGTTTCATCGGAATGTTACAGGTCGGCCTGGTGAACCTGAATGTGGACGGCTACTACAACGCTTTGCTATCTTTCATCGACAAAGCTGTGGAGGAAGGATTCATCACACCTGCTGCTCGCCATATCGTCGTGTTGGCTCCAACACCAGAAGAACTGCTCGATAAGTTAGAGTTATCTTTTCTGACAGAACTAGTAAGGATGCAATCGAAGAAGTACTTAGGAAACAAATCAACGGAGTATACATGCGTAGTCTACTTCCTGTAAAGTTCACATTATAAGCTCTGCCGATATTGTTGAGCTCTTTTACGGTACACTAAATTGAATATGAATCGTTCATTCTTTTCGATCCAATGGATCAGATTAACTAGAGTTACTTATACTACACCTAGTAGTAGAGTAGTAGAAACACCCTTAATAAATTAACGGTTAGATGTGATTTCTACTACACATTTTATACTACAAGTATAATCCACCGTAAAATTTCTCATATTGTTTCGATGCATGATACTGCTGTAACTAAGAAATTAACCCCAGTTTCATCAGTGCATCTGAAAACAGCAAGCAGTTCTGGGATCAGAGTAAAAGCTGACCCTCCCTTGTTGTTCACAGGAGTACTATCCGCGGCACGAGAAAGTGGTGCCGAAGTTGAAATGGGAGATGGAACAGCTGAGCTACTGCAAGAACCGAGAGATCCCTGGGCTGAAAGAAAGGAAAGGAGATCACCCAAGCACAGCGAGGAAGCATGCTTTGAATGCGACCTTCTAGGTTTGCAGACTTGCGCGAACGGCAAGGAGATTCTGAACTTCCTGATGGGCGCGCAAACTGCGAAAACATATTCCTCACATTTCTTTTAAGTTGATTCCTGCAACTTTGTTAGAAGGCGCCTAGTGTTGGGAACTGTTCATTGCTCATTGATCACTCCTGTACCATGTCCTATGAGCAAATGTTAACCGTGTAGAGCCAAGATTCAAATGTATCTTACCTGTCGAGTTCATGGTATGGTACAATTCCCGGTGGTCCTCGACTGACCCAGAGGAAAGGAATGCGGCGGCCAGCAGCACCGTCGCTTTACCCTGCTCCGTGCGCGCCCATGGAGGGTAAGTGGTTAGGTACCGGTCGACCGATCGACATGGACTAATGATCCTCGCATCATTGTCAGGTGTTGGATGGACGATAAACTCTTACGTTTCACCACACCAAACATGGAGCATCCATCCGTTGGGCGATCCGGAAGAAACACGGGGAGCAGAGAGTCATGGCGCCCCATGAGCTGCAGCGGTGGGCATTGCATCGATCGGCTTCCTTCCGTCGCCGTACGTGTCGGGTGTCGCGAAAATGCTGGGCCAGACAACGGAACGGGACGGATGCGAAACAGTCAAGGCTACGCTACTGCTGTGACCTGAGGACTGGTGTGCCACGGGCCTAGAGATCATAGGAAGGCAACTGCTAAACTGACAACGTCAACTCGTATTAAATTGTTTTGCACTTTCAGAGTTCCAGCTGTTGGGCGGAACAGAACATTCATGGCCAAAATTACGATGAATGGCTTGAATCTGCCGTGCCTTCGTATCGTTTTAGTGCAAAAAGTATATGATTAGACCCGCAAACTAAATCTGTAATGATCTGATCTCAAAGTCCAATCGAGGACCACTTGGCGATCATTTCTTCAGTTCAAGTGGCAATGTGCTCAGCCTTGCTTTGGGCCAAAGTAACAAGCAAACAAAAAGGGATTTGTCATGAAGAACAGTAGCATTTGCCGTATCTACTGTCTACTCACGGTATCTCAGCAAATCGACGGTAATGCTTCGTCGAAGGATTACGCGATTCGTTTGGTTTTGGTTGGGAGCATTTTCAGTTCAATGTCGAGCTACGCTCTTTTGGGTTTCAATTCAATTCAATTCAAGCTTAACACAATCCTCCTCTTTTTCCTAGCTTGGAACAGACTGTGCTCTGACTTCGATTGGTTTCTTTTCTAGCCTATCACAACTTATTTTTGACTGAAGGCTTGGTTGTCGCCGTTGTTTGTTGTCGTCCAGCTATGCTCTGTACCGAAACTGCACTGCAAATTTCATTGGTTTTCGCGAAAAACAAAAGATGAACTTGCAGTAGCACCACCAGAACCGATTCTTCAAACTGAACAACTCGCGCAGATTTGCGAGACCAAAAGTCGAGTCTATTTCAGCTGATGTGGGGTCGATGCCGGGAGAGGTACGAGAAATGAGTGAGTCCGAAGTTTCACCAAACGGGGCAATATAATGGAGTCGCTCGCTCGCTCTACGGCTGTGCAGCTGTTGAGCCATTACCTTTGCTTTCATTCCCAGAAAGCCAATGCTTTACAACCACCTCCCTCCTTCCAACCTTGTGCCCCAAGTGACAAAAGAAAGGAAGGGAAAATAAAACAAGTCTTTTTTTTTCACGTCAATTATTGGAGATTAGAACAAGCTTTGGTCCTTCTTATTAGCTTGGCTTAATTTAATTCGAGTGGATGTACCTTCGTTAGGTCGATGCAACAGCCCTCCAAATGATGCGTCTGACCGGCTGATAGACCGACTGCATTTTATTATTACTATTTGCTGCTTCCTTTTTTACCTTTTTTGCTTGCCCTTCAGACATAATTAATATATTTCCCCTCGTTCTAAATAAATTTAATGGTAGAAAACTACAGTAGAAAGTTAGGAACACAACATGCCACCTTCTCTAGGATGGTGGATTGTATTATCGTTGTGTCGCCCTATGATTTGAAAAGGAGCATTTGAGTCAAGATTCCAGATGCAATTAAACTCCGATCAAGGCTTTGATGTGGCCAAGCTATGTTTGACGCCTCGATTAAGATCGAACATCCTTTTCACATGGTCCTTGGTAAAGTAATAAGAAAACAATGTGCTGCAATGGTTTATTCCAGAAGAAGGAACCAAGGGTGATGGCTAGAGACGACCAAATCAAGTGGTTGTCATGCCACAGAAGGCAAATCAACCCAAAGAGAAAAACAAGGCTTATTTGGATTGTTGTTACGACACGGGTAAAATAGACCATCACAGATGTGAAAATCCCCCCCCCCCCCCCCTAAAAATTTAAGCACTTGTCTGCTCATCATTATTGGTCTAACCGGCAATGTGTTGCACCGAAAACATTCTTGCTAATGGGACATGAGCAATACCGTACATCGATCCCTCTTTACTACTCCCTCCGTTTCTTTTTATAAGGCGTATTTAGTTTCGTTAGGACAAGACTTTGACCAACGATTACTTCATTAATATATCATTTATGCAATACAAAATCATAATTATATATAAGTACTTTTGAATACAAATATGCTAATATAAATTTTGTGTCATAAAAATTATATGCTAATAGAGTAATTATTGGTCAAAGCCTTGTCCTAACGAAACCAAATACGCCTTACAAAAAGAAACGGAGGGAGTATCTTCTCTACTGGCCTACATCTATCTCCATATGATTCAGGACCGTGTAAAACTTTCTGCAAGAGCAGATACACATGTTACCTCTTGGGCGCATTGCCTGCTATCAGTAATCATCCATTAATGCAGACTTATTTATGGAGTTCCTACGAAAAACAACTTCACTTCTTTTGCCCCGTGAGCATTCCCCCTTTGAAGGACCTGTTTACAACACATGATTTACACAGAAAACCCTATATACATTGGGAGTGGATGTTTTGTTTCCTGAGAGATTAATCCTACCGTGTCTGAAACGGGGCCTAAGATATTTACACTGTAGAGTCCGTGTATTTGCGCCTCAACGATATCAACTACTGTTGCGGTTCATCTTTTCAGCACCAAATCTCACTGTGTTCATAGCACCATTTTCAATGGCTGTGGTGGCCCAAGCCTAGAATCTTTTGTTAGTAGAGAAGGAAGTTGTCGCGTACCTACGCGAACACCATGTTTGCCCCTCCTGTAGCACCAGCATGATGCACGATGCCTTATAGGCTCGTGAAGGAAGCATCAGCAAAGCGACCAGCACCTAACTGCCCACCACACGCAACACGCGCCCTCACCTTCCCCTGCAAACTTCGAACATAAAAGTGCTTCTCCCTCCATCGCTTCCTCTCCCAAGGAGAGCCACCTTACCTGCGCGCTCTCTCTCTCTCTCTCTCTCTCTCTCTCAATTCGTAGGTACGTGTGCAGATCTTCGACAAGAGGAAGGGGCAGGGAGGAGAGAGGAAGAAGCGGCTGCTGGAAAGGTCTGAACTCTGAAGTAAGCAATTCATTCATAGTGTTGCTTTTTTTTTTTCGAAACAGGATTCCTAGTGTTGTTTGATCTTAACGCTGCTTCATTCTCAGGTTAAATAAGTTTAAAAGTTCTGAATCTCTGTATGCTGTGCATGCAGTGCTTACTCCTGAGTCCACAGTCTATTTGGTTTTCATAGTTATTGCTGAAGAGTAGATCCTATCAGAGTATCAGGCGTATCTGCAATGTAAACATTTCAAAATATTTTTATGTTTTTGTTTCTAGCATAGCCGGCATTTGAACGTTACCTGGCTGTTGGCATGTCACGATCTTGAAGTTCCATGCTGCGTCAAATAATACGCATAAACTATGAAGCTGGTATATATATATATACAATATGATTATCAAATCTCGCAAAAAGAAGTATAAGAATATCAACTAACTAAAATCAGTAATCTCAAGGACATCAAATTATGCGCAGTTTACAATATACAATGTTCATCGATCGTCTACTGGTTGTTCTTTTAAAGGAAGGAAAAGTGTGTACAATAAGTTACGAGTCTCCTGATCACATAACCAAATCGAGTTGTCTACCCGCGTCATTACGGCATTGTTGTTAGCTATGTTAGACGTAACCAGCTTGTCAGTCCGTACATTTACATGAGCTACTTTAGTCTGGTTGGCTTTCATGTCTTCACATAAAAGCACTGTTTCATACTCATGATTGTCACGGCGCCCCGACGAGGCGAGTCGCCTCCGGAGCGCCTGGACGCCTAGGCGCCAATTAGACGAGCATTAAAGCGTGAACTAGTTTGCAGGTATTCTCTAAAGTGCACTATATAAATAAGAACAATTAAGTTATGTACTTCAAAATTATGTCACATACCCTTGTAGTGCCCCTTAAATGAATGTCTCTATCTCTGGTTGATTCGATCGATTCGATCCATCCATCTCCTCCCCTCCCCTGGCCGATTCCATCCCCACTCCCGCGCGATCCCAAACCCTAAAAACCCCAAATGGCGCAGCCCCCTGCCGCCGCTGATGCCCCGCCCATCAACCGCCTCGCCTGCGCCATCCCGCTCTTCCGCCTCCCTGCCGTTGGCGCATAGTTCTACTACTTCCTGCACGGCCACTCCGAACAGTGCCCCGCTCCCGCATCTTCCCCTGCACCGTCGCTGCCGTGGACCTCTTCGCCGTCACCAAGACCGATGAGTACATCTAGGCGCCGCCAAGTCTAGCGGGCAACGGCCCATGTTATTATACCCCCTGATCAAGAAACAACAACAAACATTCTTAGTCGCATCGTTTTAAAGCAAGCGCAACCCCCTGATCAAGAGGATTCCCGCTTTTTTTAAAAAAATAAAATCATTTCATCTAAAATGTTGCTTAGGAAGTGACTAAACACATGAAGCGTGCGGTGGATTTTAGTGATATGAACTCGCATGTGCTTTCGTTTCTTCTCTTTGGTTTTTCTATTGTCATCTTGCCTAGTGATCAATCATTGGACAGCGACTAAACCACCTTTCCATTATTGTACCCTCCGAGAAGCAGCCCAGTAGGTAGCAGGTACCAACACTACAGATTATATTTACAGGACAAAAGCCAATAGTTGAATCATGACAAGCTACTGGCTCATGGATAGTTAGGTCGGGTATAACGTACAGACTACAGTCTACAGCCAAGTTAAACAAAACAATCTCATCTAACATTTGCACTTTACGTTCTGGATCTGATGGTTAGTTAATATATAGGCATGTCTCACCTGCTAGTCTTAGTGGCTTCAAGTGCTTGGTTTGTAATCAGTAACGTGTTAATGATTAGTCTGATTTGGTGTACAAGTAGGTGCTAATATATTGAGATACAGGTAACTGCCAAGCTTAGGTCTCTGTGACGTCTATGTGACGCATACCAATATTAAGTAGTATCATAACATAACAACAACCTTAACAAAGAAACCATCTGCCTTCAACATATCTTGTCCATGACTTAGGCCAGCTAAGAGTTTGACCCCTTCCATTCTAGGACGAACCTCTACTGTCATAATTATTCATCTCCATAATCCATTGGTTAGATAAGCAAGGACATTAACAAATAGTCAAACACTAATAACCTACCGAATAACCCAACCAATCTTGGGTCCCTGCGTCTGCGTGCTCCTGTTATCTTGGTCATCGATACTAATTAAACTGGTTTTCTTTTTCGTGTGAAACTGGCAAGGCGTAGTCACATGTAGCGCAAAAGAACAAATAGACACTATTTCTAAAGAAATTGTAAGGTTTTACAAAAGCAATTAATTCAAGAAGATTGTAGCCAAATTTAACAAGCTTAATATGGATATGTTTATGTTCTTTAGTGTGTAGCATACATACCTTGCACTGACTCTTTTCATGGATAGTAATTTCAGATAAGCAAGGAAACACCAGCTGGTCAAGATGACAGCTGGTTTCCAGCTCGGTGTAATCGGGTCTCTCGCGCTCTCTGTTGCATCTTCAGTTGCCATTGTCATCTGCAACAAAGCTCTTATCAGCACGCTTGGTTTCCCATTCGGTTAGTACAAGAGCCTTTGTGTTTCCAAGATTCAGAGGAACTTGAATAACACAAGGCAATGCATGTACAAAATTTGCATACTTACAAGCGATTCATGTTGAGTTCTGTTGTCTTCGAATCTATGTAGCTACAACATTAACAAGCTGGCATCTCATGGTGACCTTCTGCACCCTCCATGCGGCACAGCGCTTGCATTTCTTTGAGCCTAAGATAGTTGATGGACAGACAGTGATCCTCTTTGGGTTGCTTAATGGCACCTCAATTGGCCTTCTCAACCTTAGTTTAGGATTCAACTCCATTGGATTCTACCAGGTAAGAGCTCTTCTGTCTTGGTACCATTTTTTATAAAACATGGAGCAAGTACATCAAATTCAGTATGTTCTGCAGATGACAAAACTGGCGATCATACCTTTCACTGTGCTGTTGGAGACAATCTTCTTGAAGAAAAGATTCAGGTTTTAAAATATAAACTCAGTACTTTCTCTTAAGAAGTCAACATCTATAATTTCACCTCATTTATGATCAAAGTAAAGATACAAGATAGGCAATGCTGCGTGTGCAATACTGAAGTAAATATTGAAATTGACACAACCAAATTCTTGCGAATCCATTGTTTACTTTCTATTCACATGGACGATTAACTTTTAGCTATTTTCGTTTACAAACATTAACTTTTGGATCAAAAAATGAAGAAAAGCTAACCACACTGAAATGAGTCACATATTTGTTTAGTTTTCTGGGCCTTAAAGTTTCTTATGGTATTTATGTTTATCAATATTGAGCTAATACCAATCCAACAATGTGCAGTGAGAGTATCAAGCTTTCTCTTCTGGTCTTACTTCTTGGAGTAGGCATTGCATCAGTTACTGATCTCAAGCTAAATCTACTTGGGTCCATCCTTTCTGGCCTCGCCATCGCCACCACTTGTGTTGGCCAAATTGTATCCTACATATAACACTTTTGTACTCATCATCATTAAATTTGAAAAACTGCAAGGTAAAAGAAAAGTAAAAAAAAAATCTAGTTCTTCAAAACCTTTCGCATTGTAATTTGTGGTACTGATAAAGCAGGTTTTCTAAAAGAAACTAGACAATGATCCAGTCATGAGAATCCTTTAACTCTATTAGTTATCTGCAAAGTATTGAACTTCTGATTACTTATTGCTAGTTCCTTTGTGAATTCTGTGGCATGAACTTGCATTGTTCATACTACCAACATAAAAATAGGTAAATTCCTACCTTGTCTACTGAGGCTAAATGGTATCCTTAACCTGATAAATTTGAATGAAGCTCACAAATACAATACAGAAGAGATTGAAGGTCTCCTCAACTCAGCTTCTGTACCAATCTGCACCTTACCAAGCGGCAATTTTGTTTGCAACTGGCCCCTTTGTGGATCAATTCCTTACTAACCGCAGTGTCTTCGCCCACAAATACTCTACTCCAGTTTTGGTATGTTCGGGATATTTCGTTCAATTGCAAATATCTGCAAATGTTATTTTTAATAATTATTCTGAGGTTTGATATTCCTTAGAAAATGATGCCCAACAAGCTGATTACTTTGTGGAATCTAATAACACATCATTTGTGAGATCTGCAAGATTGCTAGAGGTGATAAGGTGACATTGACAATTTGTTGTTTCTACAGTAGCTAGCAAAGATTATTAAACCTAAGATTACAAATATAGTTTCATGATCCACCCATCATGTTCGAATTCCCAGCTTGAAATTGCAATAGCCTGAATACACAAATTTTTTATGCCTTTCATTGGAAGAAATGTACAAAAAGCCAAACACAGTGATGTCAAGGGAAAACACAAGATAGAATTGCGTGTATGTACCACTACAAGCTTCAACCATGTAAAGTGACTTACATGCAAATTTGTTTCACTCAAGTTCTGAAAAATAGTTCAGTCATACCTATGGAAGTAAACAACAAATCCGATATGACAGTGGCTTCAAAGCTGTCATTGCTAGAATGCATCAGAATTTTCAAGACACTATCAGTTAACTCATGCTCCTGAGTGAGACTTTATACATGTATGTTGCCAGTTATTGGAAAACACTCTCAGATATGCCTAAAGTTTGAATGGACAATGACATGCAAAATGATGCTCTGTATCATGAATCATATGTAGGGTTTCATCATCCTATCTTGCTTGATTGCGGTGTCTGTGAACTTCAGTACATTCCTTGTGATTGGAACAACGTCTCCAGTGACATACCAGGTGCTTGGCCACCTTAAGACATGTCTGGTTCTCTCATTTGGATACACTCTACTTCATGATCCTTTCACCATGAGGAACATATTAGGCATTCTGATCGCCATATTTGGTATGGGGTTGTATTCCTACTTCTCAGTGAGGGAGAGCAAGAAGAAGTCAACAAATGATGCTCTGCCAGTTTCACAGGTTTGATTTTGCCTTAGCCCTCCCTCATATAACATCTAATTAGAGATTATAGTTGTGATCGTACAAAAGAAAATAAGACCAATCCACATTTGGCAGCCATGCCGACAACTGTTCGGCTTCCTAGTGTCATCAGCAACAGTAGAGTCAATTTTCTGCACCTAACTGAAGATAATAGCGGTTGAATCTTCTATGGTGATGCAACCACAATGAAAGAAACGTTCATATTTGGAAATTGAAACTTCAATCAAATGAAATTGGCATACTGATGTACAGAATTAGTATTTTCAAACTACATCTGTCAGCAAAAAGCAAGTAAAAAGAATTAAAATAGTGTAGAAAGACAGAAATGTATATGCATATTAGCTAATAAAAATTAACTGGGACAATTTATGCACTCACAAGCCATAAATTGTTCGTTAGACTTGATAGTATCATATCATGCTTCTGCAAGCCATTATCCAATAGTGGAACCAAACTGGAGCTTGCAAGTTTAATTCAATTATAGTTAAGAATCATATGTGCATTACACTTTTAACTCCCAATTTTCAGCTCACCCATTTGATGTTTTCGATGTCTTTGTAGATGCCAGATAAGGAGACTGAACCACTTTTGGCAACCAAAGACAACAGCGATACCAAAAAAGCAAATGGTGTATCTCACGACTGCTAAGACTTCCCTTGCTTAGTGTAGATCTAGTATGCACGTCTGCTCTTTGATTTAAAGGACCTGGAAAAGTGGAAAGCCATTTCTTTCTGCTGTTAATTTCTTTTGTAGAGAAGGAAAAGAGTTTTATATGTGTAGAGTGCATATTTTGACATTGCAATTATTATTTGATTCTCTTTTTCACACTCAACAGTTCCAACTGAAGTTTTACAAGTGAATAGCACCTTGCTACTACATAATACACACTGTTATCAAAATCCAGTTCTTATTCCCTACATAAAGCATCCGCTACACACATTTGATTCTGTCAACAGGATTGCACAGTGAGAACTGAGGATTATACTATTGTTTCAATCGCTGCGTCCAGCATGATATTAATTATACAGTAGCCAATAACTCCTCCGATGACCCATAAGAAATGTAACTCCTAATGTTACATGTCTCTGTGAGATAGCACCCATTACTGCACAGCTACCAACATAGAGATACTAAACTATACTTTAGCATACATAGTTTTCTCAGCCAACCTAATACAAAATCAAGCAATAAAATACTGATGACATTCCACAGAAGAGCTTCATGATCCTTTCACCATGAGGAATAGCTTCTAGTCCAAGCTTACCTTTTCTTTCCATTTATTTAGTCAGAAGGAAATCCACAGCCTGCTGGTGTAAAGTTATCAAAATAGAGCACAAAGGCAAGCATCGGGTAGCTTCTCTAGGTTCGGCGTTGCAAACAAACCCCTAGAAGTTTTCATGGAAATTGACAGGAATTTCTTACGACACAGAAAATATTAAAATCTCCGAAGTCAGCGGACTGTTTTGACCTGACTCAAGCATATTCAGCTAACATTTCTTCGTTGGACAAATCACTGTCTGTATGGTCAAAACTAGCATGTTTACACGACAGTTTTGGAACATAACCAGCTTTTATCATTTCCGTTCCAACTAACTCAAGCATTGTGTATATTTCCTCAGACTCTGGATGTGATCTGTCCTCTACTATAAAGACTTTTAGCTCTCCCTTGAGTTTAACCCAACTCTTCCCTGGTGATTTCTTAACACCACTGCTTCTCATTACCTTCAATCTTGCAAACTCGTTCCAATTGCCAGAAGCAGCATATATGTTGCACAACAAGACATAGGCTGCTGAGTGGAAAGGATCAATATTCAAAATACCTTCTGCAGCTCTCTTTCCCATATCCACATCATCATGTCTTTTGCTAGCAGCTAGCAGGGTGTTCCACATTACAATGTCAGGCTCAAATGGCATTTGATCAACAAACTTTGCGGCCTCAGTTAGTCTCCCAGCACGTGACAACAAATCAATGACACATGAGCAATGCTCTCTTGTTGGAACAATGCCATATTCAGGCTCCATAATACTGTAGTAATAGCATCCTTCATCGACCAAACCGACGCGGCTGCATGCTGTGAGAACCCCAACAAAGGTTACATGATTTGGCCTGATTCCCAGGCTTCTCATCCTCGCAAATAAATCAAGTGCTTCCTTTGCATAACCAAATTGGGCATAGGCAACAGTCAAACTGCTCCAGGAAAACACATCACAGCTGGTGCCCATCATTTCAAAGAGCTTCCTGGCATCATCTAAACTTCCACATTTAGCATACGTGTCAATTAGACCATTAATCAGCATTGTACCATCCACCAGTCCTACCTTGAAGGTATATGCGTGGACCTGTTTCACCATTTCAAAGTAACCCAATTCAGCAGAAGCACTCAAAACGTTGTTTAAACTGATCCTATCCAGACTCGGCATCGACCTGTGTAAGAGACCAAACAACTTGAAGACTTCTTCCAGATGCTGGTGTTGTACACATGCATTAAGAATGCTGTTCCAGGTGACAACATCACAATCTTTTGTCTCATGAAAAACATCCATTGCAGAGGGAAAATCCATACACCTTGAATACATGCTGAGTAAAGAATTGCATACTGAAACGTCCCCATCCAAACCCAGTTTGACCAAGTAGGAGTGGATCACTCTGCCATTTTGTAAAGCATCACAGCCGACGCATGCACACAACAAGCCCCTAACAGTAATACCATCAGGCCTCAGGCCAGAATCTCTCATCTCAGAGAACAGGATCACAGCCTCGCTAAGCAGACCCTCAACAGAGCAAGCATTTATTATGGAATTCCAAGAAACCAAATCTGGCGCATCAATCCCATAGAACACTCTCCTTGCAGACCCCAGCTTCTTGCACCGGGCATACATGTCACTCAATGAGCACCCTGCATACGAATTACGGTCCAACATATACTTGACAGACAAACCATGAATTTGCTCCCCATACTCCAAACTACCCACAGCCCCGCATGCACTAAACACACTTCCAAAATGGAACTCATTGGGATGATGCATGCCCTCAGCAATCATCTCCCTGAAAATCTGTAGCGCCTCCATTTCACACCCCTGCTGTGCAAAACCGGCAATAATCGAACCCCAGGAAATCAAGTCTCTCACTAATCCTCCCGAAGAGTGTGAACCCATCCCCAACTAAGCCGCTTTTGGAGTACATCGTGACTAGCGCGTTCTGCACGATCAAATCACTGCCGTTCTCCGACTTTACAACTTGTGCGTGCACCGGCCTCCCGAGGCCCACGTCCCCGATCTCCGCGCATGCGCGCACAGCGCTGCCGAGCGCAAACTGGTCAGGCGCGGTCCCCGACCGTAGCATGGAAGAGAACAGACCAAGAGCGTCAGAGGAGCGGCTGTTCTGCGCATGCGCCGCGATGACGGCGGCCTAGGAGACAGGGTTCTTGGCGGGCATTACATCGAACACCAGGCGGGCGTAGTCTGCCGCGGCGCACCGGCCGTACATGGTGATGAGGTGGTTGTTGAGTACGGTGTTGTGGACGAGGTGGGCGTCCTGGGAGGCGAGGATGTGGCGGTGGACGAGGAGGCCCTGGCAGAGGGAGCGGAGGCGGGAGCAGGCGGCGACGAGGGCGGCATATGTGGCGGTGGAAAGAGCGGCGGGAGCAGGGGAGGAGGGGAGAGACTCGAAGGCGCGGAGTGCGGCAGCGAGCCGGCCGGAGTGGTAGAGTTGGAGGATGGCGCCGTTGGGATTCTGCATCTGCGGTGGTTTCGGGCTTGGAGTTGGAGGCCACGAGCGGCGCCGTGGCGGGAAGGCGATACAGCCATACAGGGAGCGGTTGACTGGTGGAATGCTTTGGTTCGTCGGGACCTGCCCCTCGGGGGAGTGAATGGCTAACGCTCTGCCCTGGCCCAGTAAAAATGGGCCGAAATATGTCGGATCGAGCCCAATCTTACTTACAAATTTGGGCTGGCAAAACTTTCGGCCCCTAAAAAATGCAACGAACACAGAGCAATCCAAATGAACTCCATGGCTGGCTGTTGTAGCGGTCTGCTGTCAGTGCGATCACCGTGCCTTGATTAGGCGAAATTTTCACCGAATCAATCGACCTGAGGGATCCATGACGGAGAAGCACCGACCGACGTCCACAGCAGGAGTGCAGCACGTGGGTGGGGGTTCGCGCCGACGGCCCAGGGAAGGAGCCAAGTCTTCGAAACGTGCCGTGGGGTGCGAGAGCCAGCAGCACAGCACGGTCACTCGGTCCACCTCCTCCAGCATTGTTGCACCACGCCGCATCTGTCGTCCACACAAAATCAGGTTGTGCTGCTGCCACGCCGCCCCGGCCGATGGGAAGCGCATGACGTTTCGTTACGCCTTTTTTTTTTTATAGTTTCTAATATATATATATATATATATATATATATATATATATATATATATATACATGTATATATATATATACGATAAAAATAGATATATGGTAAAAATATGAAAGTAAATAAATACGGATGTTGAATCGATCACCTAGATTTGAATCATTTAAGTTTTATCCAATATTCCGTTAGATTACTTTCATATTTTTTACTATATATCTACTTTGTGTATGCTTCCTCGTATATGCGAATGCATGCATATATATATATAACGTATTCGTTTGTAGCATAGTTTGTTTATATACTCTTTTTGTACATGAAAAACGGTATATAGCAAGAAATAAATGGCTTCGATAAATTTTTTTCAACAACGTCGCATTGTAGTATCTTAGAATTATTATTGGAGTATACTGAAAGTGATAAAGGAGTATAACGTATTCGTTTAAGTGGTATACTGGAGGTGGGAGTACGTACTCCCAAGAGTACGAAAAAGGCTTCATATATATACTAGTTACATGCCCGTGCGTTGCTACGAAAAACAAAATTGATAACGAAAAATAAAGATTAAAAAATTAAAAAAATATTTCACAATATCAAACATCTATCTTTAACGCTTCGTTTCTTGCGAAAGCTAGCTAATTAAAGCAACGCTTCTTTTTTTGCGTAAAGCAATTAAGCAGAGCAATTAAGTAGGGCAATTAAGTTAGGCAATTAATGACGCGTGGGTAGAACTCACCATCGCCACCAACTTTATAATAGTAGATATATATATATATATATATATATATATATATATATATATATATATATATATATATATATATATATGGTAAAAATATGAAAGTAAATAAATACGGATGTTGAATCGATCACCTAGATTTGAATAATTTAAGTTTTATCCAATATTCCGTTAGATTACTTTCATATTTTTTACTATATATCTACTTTGTGTATGCTTCCTCGTATATGCGAATGCATGCATATGCACACATTGATCAGCACGTGCACGGCATCACCACTTCAAACCCTCAATCCCATCTTAACGAACTCGCATTAACAAAATCAACAGTCGGTGCACGTACGCCAGCCCTCCAGTCGGTGCGTCGGGTTCTCCTCGTCGCGCGCCGTGCCGGTCGCGTGAGACAGGCGGAAATATTTGTTCCGAGCCGGGGCACCATCGATCGAACTCGATCCCATGTAAAAAAAAAAAAAAAAAACCGTTGGATCAGTCTGCTGGTTCCTTAACGGAACCTGGCTAGCTCTCGATGCTCTCAAGTCAAACTCGGTGCCCGGAGCAGAGGTGGGCGTCGTGCCGTCGCCGGCCGCCCGGCCCATCGTCGTCGAAACCGTCGCCAGCCACGACGTCATCGCCGTCTGCGCGTCTACCGACTCACTTTGGCGAGCCCAAGCGACCCATTTGCCCGTGCGCTTGCCGTCTTGTGCGCCAAGCGACCCATTTTACTATTGTGACGAACAAAGAAATAAAACAAATCACTACTACTAAACTACCTATTTTAATTACATAAGAGACTAATAACATCAACAAAATGTCAAACATAAATGCAACGCCAAGATGCCTGAATCAACAATATCTACCAACTTTTAAGCCTTAATCCGTGATTCGCGTTCGTCGCGTTGCAAAGACGCCCGCCAAATCAAGCCGTGCCGTCTGCGTGCCGCCTCGTCGTGCTGGTTCCTGGCCCGGCCTGGCGTCTGATTGCGTGGCCGCCCGGCCCGAATCTGCCGTCTTTCTGCCAGACCGCATACCATCGTGCTTCGGGCCGGCCCAAAAAAGCACGGCCCAATGCCCACCTCTAGCCCGGAGTACTAGCTAGCATGCATGGTTGAAGAGGTCAAAGGGCCTTTAATTATTCTTATCTTCCTGCGTGCGTGCGTGCCTGTGATCCCGAGATGTCGATGGATCTCCGTGGTTTGCGCGTGTAATTCTGACTTTGGTTTCTCTCTGATTAGCTTTGCTACTCCGCAGAAGTTGACTAATTTTTGAGCTGACAAAATCAAACGTATACACGTCACTACGTCTGTACCATTCAGCAAGCTAGCTAGCGGCGAAATTTCGTCCATAGCCCATTTCATGGCTCCAAGTTCCAACCGTTCCTCCATTGTTTTCGCCAGATTCGTAGTTACTTACTCGGGCACTCAGCCCATTCTACTCCAAACTGAAAGTAACAAAAGGCCTTATACAGAGGTAATTATGCTCCTACGTATCAGCTGAATAAATATACAGTTCATAGTGAGAATTTCTACGCATGCTTCTCCCAGTGATCCATTTTCTGATGGAGGGTGCTAGCCTGGGAGGGTATGTAGTGTCGCATGCAGTGTCAAGGAAGCACGTAGGGACAGTCCGAGCTGGAGAAAGGGAGAGGTCACTGCAGCCTGCAGGTGCAAAATGCACGTAGGGACAATCCCATCCTATTGCTGGGAACATAATGTAACTATAGGTGCGTCCCAGCATGTCGCTGGGAGCATGGGGAAACAAACAAAACCTGCAGACCGATCTAACAGCACATTACAAGGTGCCAGTCCGACAGGCGCTACTGCTTGAGCGCTGTGGGCATTGCAATCACTGTTGTCGCCATTTCGTATCATATATAGTGGCTGCACTGACGGAGATTGAGAGCGAGATGCCAACTGCTAAATAAGAGGGACATATATGCGTCACGCATTAGGTACAGCGAATTTCTAATTAGCTTGAGTGGCGATCAGGGCGTATTTAGGTCGCATTCGGCGTTCACTTGGAACTGCACAGTACTTAGTTTCCTCATTTCCTCGTCCAATCGTTGGGAGTTGCTGGTTAAACAAGTGATCATCACATAAATATTAGGATTACGAGGATGGGGAGACGTATCAAATCTTATATTTTTCTAATATATAAATAAGAGTTAGCAACGATGGGTCGGTTTTCCTTCACCTCCCCTAAAAGAACAGCATGCCGATATATAAGCTATGGATCACAACACGCTCTCCTCATCTCCCACAAATAAAAAAGAAGCATCTCTCTTACCGTTCACACCCGATCTTCCTTAGCCAGGCTATTCCCAACTTTTCTCTTTTTTTGGCGACTTAAAAGTGCAAATTAATTTTTTAAAGGCACATAACATGTTTTGATTATTTTGTTCAAAAATATATTTTTCGTTGCAACGGACCAATGTATTTCAAGGGGTACGTGCAGACGGTTTTTATATTGTTGAAAGGACAAAATAGTGGCCTTGCAATTTTGCACCACATCTCTACTATATAAAGTGAGAGTTTCTTCCCACGTCACATTAATTGCCCTGCTTAATTGCTCTACTTAATTGCCCTGCTTAATTGTCCTACGCAAGAAACGAAGCGTTGCTTTAATTAGCCAACTTTTGCAAAAAACGAAGCGTTAAAGATATATGTTTGATCTTATGAAATAGTATTTTTTTTTATTTTTTAATCTTTATTTTTCGTTATCAATTTTGTTTTTCGTATCAACGCGCGGGCATATAACTAGTATTTTTAATTCGACACTAGCTAGTATTATGATCATCATGTCAACATGTGTGATTGCGGGAAAAAAATGCATGGCTTTACCTCATATGTGGTTGTCCAATTAAATTCTACACCGTAGAACTACAACCAGGCCATATTGTGCGTAGGCTAAACTAAGTAATTTTGGGTTTTTTTTTTAAGAAAACTCAATAATTTTGTTCAGTCCTAAAGGGATTTGTGGGCTGTGTTACTGCGAGAATATCAACAGATGCCATGGCAATACGGCGATGATCCTGGTCGCCCCAGTAGACAAGACCGCGGGGGCGGGGGACCCGGCGACAGCAGGACTCCACATCCGCGTTCGAAGCCGCGCGTGGCGCGCGGTAAGCATCGCCGGCGACAAAAATCGCACCCACGCGCGGGACAAGACGCGTTACGCATGTCTCTATCTGCTCGGGCCACGCGTCGGCGAAAGGTTCGGCTCCCGTCCCATCAAGCCCACGGCGTCGACCCGTGGGTGTCCCGTAGTTGTCCACAAGGCCACGAGGTCACGTAAACCCGAATATCTTTTTATTTTTGAAAAACAGCCGATGCCGAAATTAAATTAGGAGTAGAAAGGTTTACAAGAGGGTTACAAAGAAAAAGGGTAAAGCCCCCTACACTATAATTCTAGCAAGCAGAGTTTTTAGTCCTTGAGCACCAGCTAGACCCAGTTGAAAGCCTCATCCTTGATGGTTTGCAGGATTTCATCATTTGAAATGTAGATATTTTTGAACACTCTGTTATTACGTTCTTTCCACCATTGTAAGCAAACTAGAATTATGAGAGATTTGACGCCTTTCCTGAGTTCAGTCTGGTAACCAACTTGCTGAAGACTCCAAAGTTCTAGTTGTTGGATGTGGATCCAATGTTCAGGATGGAGCGAAGGTACCCGTATCCACTGAGCAGTGGCTAACCACAAGGAACGGAATTGTGGGCAATATGCGAAAAGAAGTTGTATCGTTTCCAGGTTTTGGCAGCACATCTTACAGAAATATTGGTTTGGCTATCCCCTCATCTGAAGTCGTTGTGCTGTCCAAAGTCGATTCTGCTGTGCCAGCCAAAAAAAATATTTTGCAACGTAATGGTGCCCACGCTGACCAGGTTGTGGTCCTGTAAGGTTTTAAGATGCTTCCTTCGAACTGCAAACGGTAAGCTGAAGCAGCTGTGTAAGTGCAATCCGTGGTCCGTGTCCATACAATTGTGTCATCTATTTGTGGCTGCAATGTGATTGTCTGTAATTTCAACCACAAAAGTACAAATTCCATGAGTAGGGGGCCGTTCATGTTGTGTCTAATGTCGCGAATCCAATTATTATTATGTAGGGCATTCTGCACTGTTTTGGATTTACGCTTGGAGTGTTTGAATAGCTTTGGCGCCAACTGGGAAGGCGCTGCATCATGGAGCCATCTGGAGGTCCAGATGGCCGGTTTTCGGCCACTTCCAATAGTTAGTTTGGTTGCCGCCGAGAAAAGCAAGTGGTCCGTATGGTCACAAGGCATTTGCAAACCAATCCAAGGTTTATCTAGTGACATCCACTTTAGCCAAAGGCATCGTAGTCTGAGCGCTCGGGAGAACCTATCTAGTTCCAAAATTCCTAAACCCCCTAAGTGGAGCGGTCTGCAAACAATTGACCTGTTTACTTTGCAGTTGCCACCGTGAAGCGCCTCATTGCCCGCCCAGAGGAACCTCCTCCTTAGTTTATCAAGGTCTGCAAGGAATTTTTTTGGGGCCTTGATCGTTGTAAGTAGGTAGATAGGTAGTGAGGACATGACTGTTTTAACCAAAATTAGTCGCCCTCCTAGGCTTAGATGACGCGCTTGCCAGCTGGCCATTCGTTTAGCCATTTTATCCTGGATGTGTTGTAGGTGCACCCGTCGTACCCGTCCAATCGTTAGTGGTAAACCCAAGTATTTGCTGGGGAGATTTGCAATGCCCCCCGGGGAAGGGCTGTAGAATGTTCTGCAAGTCGAGGTGTTGGCATTGGATTGCAGTTATTGTGCTCTTCTGCAGATTAACTCGGAGGCCGGAAGCCTCGCCAAATAGGTGCAGAATGGAGATGATTGCTTCCAACTCTTCCTTGATTGGATTTAGAAAAATTACCGCATCATCTGCATAAAAGGGATACTCGAAGCATGGAGGGTCGACCTCTTAACGGTGAAAGAATTCCATCTTGTGTGGCTTTTGTAAGAATGTAATGTAAGGAGTCAATAGCCAGAATGAAGAGATAAGGCGACAAAAGGGTCCCCTTGTCTTAGCCCTCGCTGATGCCTGATTTGCGGGCCGGGCACCCCATTAAGTAAGACTGAAGAGGCCGAAGAAGCGAAGATGATTGACAACCAGTCCCGCCAGCGAGCACTGAAACCGCGGGCTTGCAACTGGTCAAGCAAGTATTCCCAAGAAACTGAGTCAAAAGCCTTTTCAAAGTCTAGTTTTAGCATGAGAACTGGTGTACGAGTGCGATGGTAATGTCGTGCTTTATTTTGGACGTACAAGAAGTTGTCTTGAATATATCGTCCTTTGATGAAAGCACTCTGGGAGTTTGAGGTGAGCGAGTCGATGTGTGTCGAGAGGCGCGTCGCTAAGACCTTGGATAAAAGTTTTGCCGTAGAGTGAACGAGGCTTATCAGTCGATAATCTCCAGCAGAGACAGCGCCTTCCTTTTTTGGGATTAAGGAAATGTACGTTGTATTGAGAAATCCGAAAGAACGCGTCGAACAAATCATAATATCGTCCAGGGCAGCTAAGATGTCATTTTTTATTGTATTCCAGCAATTCTTGTAGAAAATTCCAGTGAAGCCATCTGGTCCTGGCGCCTTTTCCAAGGGAAGCTTTTTGACCGCCTGCAGCACCTCTTGCTCTGTAAAGTGCTTGTCAATACCAGCAACGTCGTGTTCTGGCAGGTTTAGAAGCCCCCAATTGATGACTTTGGAAACATTAGCCTTTTTCCAAGAAGTGAAGAGAAGTGGTGTAACATGATCCTTTCCTTATCATGATGTTGGATGGCGATGTCCTGGTCCATTTGCAGAGACTGGATGAAGTTCTTTCTTCACCTTCCATTAACCCGTAAGTGGAAAAAGCGGGTGTTGGCATCTCCATCTTTTAGCCAAGCAATTTGCGCAGCTTATCGTTTGCGTGCTTTTTCTACTGTTGCGAGGCCAAGCACCTTTAGCTTGAGTGCTTTCTGCAGAAGGAATTCAGACCGGGAGAGTTCCCTAGTGTCTTGAGCTATATCAAATCGCATTATGAGTACATTCGCTAAGTGGAACTGCATCTTAGCATCACTGAGAATTGAGCCGCTCCAGAAACGAAGCGCTTTTGCAGTGGCACGTAGTTTGTGGGCAAGACGGTGAAAAGGATTGGTGTGATTATTCGGCGCAGCCCAAGTTCGCTGAACAATGTCTTGGAACCCCGGTAGACGAGGCCAGAAATTTTCGAACCTAAAGGAGCGGGGTTTACGTGGTCCTGACTCGCTTGTCAGCAATAGTAGGCAGTGGTCGGACATGGAGGAGGAGAGAGCCTGCAGCAGATGATTTGAGAATAGAACATCCCTATCGTGGTTGCAGAACACCCGATCAAGCCTAACCAGTGTTGGGTTACGACGCTCATTATTGCTCCAAGTAAATTTTCAGTTTTGGAGAGCAACCTCCCGGAGCTCGCAACGATTGATCACCACACGGAATTGTGCCATTAAACGACGATTAAGGTTGTTGTTGTTCTTATCCCTTGCCACGTAAATTAAGTTGAAATCTCCAAGCACAATCCATGGAATTTCGGGGATGGTCAGTGCTGAGGAGGTTAATTCTTGCAGGAATGCTTGTTTTCCTTGCTCTTCAGCCGGTCCATATACCGTGGTTAACAAAAAGGAGGTAGCGGTGTCATTGAGTTCGCAGTGCGACGAAATAGAATAGCTCCGTAGGGTGGTTTGTGTGACTTGAACCTTTTGATTGTCCCAGAGTAGGAGAACACCTCCCTTAACACCTTGTGCAGGATGATAAGCAGCATCGGATAAGCAAGGGCCACCTATTTGTTGCACCAATTCAGGAGGAATAAGTTGTAGTTTCGTTTCCTGAAGGCAAATGATTGCGGGCCGGACTTCCTCGATAGTTTGACGCACCGTGGCACATCTTGCCAGACCATTGAGTCCTCGAACATTCCAGACTAGAATTGTGCATTCAACCATAGAAGAAATTGTGACCAGCTAGGAGACAGAGACTTAATAACATAACTGAGAAGGAACAGTGGAGACTGGAGAGGAACCTCCTGCGAGGAGGAACATTGGTAGCAAGCACTAGATGACAGACTACTGGAAACAAGTAAAAGGCTACAACTTGCACAAAATACACCCGGACACAACAAAAGAACAACTTCAGAGAACTGACTTGCACACCCAAAAGCTATGACTTCTGTGCTCTCAAGAATTTGCAACAGTGGAACCTTCCTCTACTAGGGCCGAGAGCACATGGAAGGCTTGCTGACCCTCCTCATTCGGTCTACAGATGTCTCGCGGAGCTGCAATGACGTTGTCCGTGAGTGGCTCATTGAGCATATTAATGAACCGCTGCACAGCCTGTGGAGGTACTTGTTCTTCCTGCGGTGTGCAGAACCCAAGTCTGCGAGTAAGGAGCTCCCCTCCATTTTTGCTGTGGGACACGGCCGAACTTTTGTTGCAAGACGCCTGCTGCGCCGAGGAGGCGGCTTGCTGTGAGGCGCAGAATTGTCCGAAGAAGCACATGCTGGAGTAAGCAATACAGCCAACCCATGCTGGGTAGCTACAAATGGAGAAGTGAGAATAGGCTACAGCCGGTTAGAAAAAATGTCCTGCAGAAAACGCTGCAAGGGCTGAAAAGGTGCTTGGCCATCTGTGTTAACTCCTGCGACATTGCATTGCTTGCATGCATATTGTTTTGCAAGCCGAGTGGTAGCTGGTCAGTAATGTCTTGCATGTCATCTTGCAAAATGTTATCTTGGGCCACATGCAGATCAGTCAGAGGAAGTAAGCTTGTCTCAACAATTTGGTTGACTTCATCATCATTCCCATCCTGAACTTGCTGCATAGAGAAGACGACAGGGCTTGTCTGAACCTGTGCTTCATCAAGCATGGGGTCAGACCAAACGTGCTCAAGCCACATCTCAAGCTGCGGTGGGGGAATAAGTGAATCAACTTGAAGAAGGTCTTCATTAAGATTTTCACAAGCAAGCAAATGCAAGAATGAATTTTTAGAAGTTGCGGACTTGACTGAAGTTTCAGAAGATGAGATGTCCATTGGGACAAAGCTTGTCGGCTGAACAATTACCAATTCATGTTGAGTGAAAGCCACTCGGTCTTCATGGGGAGAACAGAAGGAGCTTGGAGGCCCTCCCCAGGCAGTCGTCGACGCATGGAAGCTTTCGGGTCGGCAGACCTCGCCGTTCGCCTTGAAGGCCGTTCGATAGATCTGGTGCGATGACGCCAGACCGGCCGACTCTTTGACCGCCTTGGTGAGGAGGTACGTTGTCCGCAGGGTCCCTCGGATCGTTGGCGGCCATTAGAGTGTCGTTGACCGTGACGCCGCGGACTTCGTGAGCGTCGATCACTCCGCTTGCCATGAGTAGATGGCTCTCTAGCCTGACTGGAACCAGCGGCTCGGTTCAGCCAAGACCGATTAGCTTGACGACCACGGCGGTTTCTAGCATGACGGTCATTTCCATGCCGATCATGCTCGTCATCTGAATGGTCATCATTAAGACGATCACCGAGTCGGCAGCGAACATTTTCCCTACCGGGTGGCCGTGGCGACTGCAATCCGTCCATAACGCCGAGTGTCCAATCGTAGGACTTGGTCTTCGGCCATTCTTCTCCGTTGGTGTGCATGCAGGGCGAATAATCTTCAGTGGTATCCAGATGGATGAGCACTTCATAGGAAATACCGTCTGGCGGGCTGGAGCGTGGTGGCGAAGCATCCTTCCCAGGTGCAAGGCGGACAACCAGCACGATCCGCCATGAACACTACACACACACAGCTTTTGGGGATGATGTCCGGGTTTGAGACCTAGACCCAAACCCAAAAAATGTTGGTGGCCTCACGTTGGCGCGCCTTCCGGTCAATGCGGTCGAAGCAGCACCAACCCCTGCATACTTGTGTTGCAGAGCTATGATTCTAAGCATTGAGGGGTACGCCTTCCAGTCCGACGCGAGCCCTAAACCACAACGTGGTTTGGTTTGCATTCTCATCAGGAAGCCAAGGCTTGATGTCGTAGGCATAGCCGTCATGAGCAATGTGCTTAGCTCGCACAGCTGTGGTCCGTTGCGTCGGGTAGTCAAACCAGACAAGGAAATCCTTCGGGCTATGGCGTGTCACACGTAGATTAGCCCAGGGGATGCCAAGCCTGGCTTCAATCGTCTTCGTCGCTTTATATGTGTTTGAAGTTGCCGAAGACACCCTGTCACCAGTAGCCATGACAAGCACCGCGTGCTGGCCCAGCCGAGCTGTTTCATCTGCCATTGCCTCAGTGGCAATCAAGGTGCAAGCACTTCTTGTTGGTTGATTGTCATGGAAACCAGGAGGGTAGGCCATTGCAAATTTTGCTGGAGCTGGGCACTGCAAGGGGGGCTTGCGAAGCGGGCACTGACGGGCCAGGTGACCATTCCTCCTGCACTTGAGGCACTGAAGGGGATCTCTGCACTAGCTAACTAAATGATCTGAAGCTAGGCAGTGGAAGCACTTTCCTTTTAAAGCTGGGAGGGATGCTGCTTTACAACGCAAGAGGCTGCCATTCTTTACGGGGGGATGGGGGCGTAGGGTGGTCTGTTTTTTGGGTGCCAGAAGTGAACCGTGTTGCGGCTTCCTCCACCAATACTTGGGTCTGACCACATGCCAATCGACCTTGTTTGGTGAAGAGTTGAATGCAATTACATTGGAGCGTTGGGTGGCAGAGCCTTTACCAAAAGCATTGAATCTACCTTCCAACGCCGGACTTCTCTGAAGGTCAGAATGCCCGCTAGGCCTACCAAGCAAGGAGTTGGCATTGCAATGAATGAGATTAGTTGCCTTCTTTACTTCAATGGCTGCAAGAGGATCTTTTGGATCGATTTGCTTGCCCTTTTGAAACTCTGGAAGGCTAGTCTTCTTGAGAATTGTGGTTGGCAATGAAACTTGTAGCGTATTCAATTCCTGGCAGCACGAATGAAAAGCAACATCTTGGAGTGAAACTCTGCAATGAATTTCCTGCTGTGCCGCCGGAAGTAAATTCGCCTTTTCAGGGTAGGTCTATAGTAGGTGCACGACTGACCCCCGCTGTTGTTGGACACCACAGGGTGGCTTATCTTGTTGCAACTCAGTTTCTTCAGCAAGAACCTCCTGATTGAGATCCACTGGATCTTCCGCTGTTTCTGGGATGAAGTCTTCATCCTCTTCAGAGCTCCAAGTCAACCTATATGGCGAAATCGAGGCCAGAACAGGAGATTGATAGGGGGAGCTAGCTTGGGGGTACACTCGGGTTGGAGATCGAGGGGAAATAGCTGGCGATTTGGTGGATTTGGGGAAGCGGCGGTGTAGATCTGGGGAGTGGGCGACAGAGCTGGGGGACGAGAGCTCGCTCGACATATTGTCAGTCGATACTTCCCACTATTGCACATTTAACTAGTAGAGCAGCTACTTCCCCGAATATCTTTTATGGGATAATTCTATTATGATATTTCTATTTCAGTATAAAAAGATTCTGTTAAAACGAGAGAATCCAAATTTATCTTTAGAGATTTTTTCAATATATATTAAGTATTGTTTTGTACAGAATAATCAATCTAATAAAGAAAGAGTATTATGTCCTCTTACATTTTGTGTACTTTTACTTTCTTCATGTGATTGCATTGGCACGCTGTCGATTAGTGTGGATGAACAACTACGTTTAACAACACGTTATCAGCACGATCGTTCTACGTATAGCCGATCGTGATTGTCGACACTGCATCGTCTACACGACATCGATCTACAATGCACGACGTTCTAACGTGACCAATCCTGATCGTCTACACTGCATCATCTACCTGCGACAATCGACACTGCATCAAGCTCTTCCTGCATCACGCGATCTACGCTACCCCAAGCCCTACGTAAGTAATCACGTGTTGTAGGATCGAAGTATACAAATATAGCAATCAGAGGGGGGTGAATGATTGTGCGGAAGCTAAAACCAAATTTTTGATCTATTAAAAATTCACCCCAAAACGGAGCCAAATAATTGCCTCGTATTCAAAAAAAATAGATTGATAGATGTTCGGTAAAACGCGAATTCCTGGAGATCCAACTGTCGGATCGATATGAAATTTGTGCAAAAGAAACTAGATTCCAATACGAATCGAACCCAAAAAGAATCAGCTCGATCAGACTTACGGATCAAAAGTTATGAACCTCGCAAACTTGCTATGGTAGAATATGACGAGAATTGATCTAACCAAAACTTCAAGATTAAACAAGATCTTCAAAAGATTAATCAACTAAACTTTGAGGAACTCTATATCAATACCCTAGAGGGGTTTTGGATGGATCAAATCAAGATGAGAATCAAAGGACAAAAACCAATCTAGAATTAGAACAAGCATGCAAACAAGAACCAAATCAGGAAACACTGTAGCAATGTGGTTATATAGCACGCAAGGATCTGGAAAATTTGATCTTTATTTCTTTTATCTAAAGTACTCCCATCAAAAGAGCACAAACCCTAAAACAAAGCTCTAAGTTTTCACTGTCTGGATTACATAAACAGGAGGCGCCTCCCCCTATTTATACAGAGCAAACACATAGAGTCCTGAATATAATTCCTACTTCTAATCCTAGAAGGAGTCCCACTCCTAATTCTAGAAGGAGTATGTATTCAACACAACTCCACTTGGCCCAACCTGGCCAAATACAGCTCTTGCACGCGTATGGCAACCCAGCCATACTCACGTGACTAACAACTCTTGCACATGTATGGCCACCATGCCATACTCACGTGACTAACCATTCCTCATGTGCACCATTCTCTTAGCCCGAATATCCCGCATGACATCCTTAACCACCAAGACATCAGTTCCTCCCTGAACCTAGTCCCGAACCTCAGTTCCTCCATGAACCTAGTTCCGGTCCCGTCATCGACCACGTTCGCCTTCGAGCAATACCTGCACATGAACAAACACAAAATTCTCCGAGCACAAGTCCGCGACTTGACTCAACATTAGTCCATGCAACTATTTACACGAGCATTGCATAACATCAACTCAACCTGAGCAAAATACATCCACAACGAACCAAACAATGGTCCGGCGCACAAAGGAGTCAAAACCCTAGAAAAATCCATTCACGACGGACCAAACATCGGTCCAGCGCAGCTCACGATGAACCAAATATTTGGTCTGGCGTACATGTGAAAGTCTCGGTTCAATTCAGAGAAAACATGTTCAAAAACACGTTCACGACGGACCAAACTTTTTGGTCCGGCGTACATGCAAAGACAACGCTGAAAAATGCGTTCACGACGGACCAAAACTTTGGTCCGGCGTACATGGAAGAACTTCTGTTTTTGTGAAACTTGGTCCGGCACAAAACATGTTCACGACGGACTAAACAAAAATCAGTCCGTCGTACACATGAAAAAATGACCTTCAAATCGCCGTTCAAGACGGACCAAAACTTTGGTCCGGGGTAGATGCGAAAACAGCCGTCAAAAGCTCATTCACGGCGGACCAAAAGTTTGGTCCGGTGTAGCCTCGAGAAACGGTTCAGCGCAGATGGGAAACTTACTGTTTTTCCAGGTTTGGTCTGGCGCCAATGCGAAACTTACTGTTTTTGTGAAATTCAGTCCGGCGCTAAAAGAACCACATGCACACACATTTGCAAATTCAATTCTAAGACAATTTTTCAGCATATGATTTCACACGCGTGAACAATAAACAAAATCCTGCAGATTACTTTTCGCTATTTACAGATTATTAGTTTGATCTAATCAACTGTTGCGAAAATGAAAGGGTTACTGTTCATCTTTTTTTTTTTAAAGAAGAGTGGCCAGAAATCGAAGAGGCACCACCGCTCAGCCTCTGGCTCCTTGCTCCTCGCAGCCACACCGCACACCGCAGGCACCGCCACTCGGCCCCAGCTTCCCCGCGCTCGCCGACTGGCCCAATGCCATCGCGCCCGTAGAGCGTAATGAGGTAGCAGCACATGTAGCCCACCCCTTCGGGTCCCGTGTGGAGGTGGCGAGCCACCTAGCCTCCGCATCGGCTACCGCGCCCATAGCCTGCCCCTTCAGGTCCCGTGCAGAGGTGACGACGTCGCCCCTTCACCTCCGCGGTGACCGCCGGGCAGCAGCGCTACCTGCCCCTTCACCTCCCGCGATAGTGGCAATGCTTGTAGCAATGGAGGCCGTCAATGTAGGCAGCTGTGATGAGAGATGCTACAGTGCCGATGACCTATCACGGTAGGGAGAGATGGTAGGTGATATATGTCATCTCTTGGTGTTTCTATGGTTCAGAAGTAGACTAGATTTATAATTTGGAAGATGATCAAAGAAAAAACATACAAAGGAAACCAAATAGACAGAAGTTTACCATTGGCTGTCGTGACCCCATGGGCGTGGGGGTTAGTAGAGATGTGGGGTGGTCCGTTACTACCTTCCTCGCACGAGAGCATGAGTGTAGGGGTGGATAATGAGTCGACTCAGCTCGACTCGACTTGTTATCTTAATGAGCTCAAACCTCAGCTCGGCTCGACTCGTCAAACTCGCGAGTTGGCTCGTTAAACTCATTAAACTCGATACTGCCATTTGAGAGGAGGATTGCTGTTGAAACTATACAGTATGCCATGTATTATCATCCTCGCCTCACACATATACAGCTATACTACCGACTTGGAGGACTCGTTTAACTCACGAGTTGACTCATTTAACTCATTGTCTAAATGAGTTTAAATCACGGCTTGACTCGACTCATTCAGGAATGAGTTTGAGCCGAGTTTGTGAGTGCTCATTTAATTTGTGAGTTTCAAGTTTTTTCCACCACTATGTGAGTGTTCACTCCATTCTCTTGATCTGCTCCCATTGCGGATGGCCCCGGTCAGTGGTGAAATCAGAATAGAAATGGAGGATAGCTCAAAGGAGTAGTCTAAATTTAGATAAACATATTAAATGGTTTGTGTTGTGTTTTCATCGATTCAAGTATTACTATTGTTACTTTGTTATTTGAGAAATACTTGTGTAATATTCGCTTGTCAAACTTTTGCAAATCTATGAACAACTTAACACCAATCAATCAAATAAATAGGCTATTGTCTCTATTCAATCAATTGACAAAAAAAATCACAAATCATAAAAGGGCCCACATTGCTTATTTGTTGTTAGGGTCAGCCCACTCGGCAGATCAAGCACTCGCCGTCGCCGCCTTCCTTGCCCGCTCGACATCGCTGTAGTGGGTTTCGAGTTGCCACATGGTCACATCCTCATCGACTCCCCTGCATCCACTCGATGCCCTCACAATCGCCAACTCCCCCATGACACATGTCAAGTACCCTCACTCGGTGGGGTGCCATGTCCTCGTGAAGGAGTGGCGTAGAGCCGCGCCCTCTCTATATGGTATTTGCATGGTCTAGAGTTGAGTCGTGTTGTGCAAGCATCAAACGAAGTTACTAATTGCAAAATTATGTCTCAATAAGCATTAGTTCACCAATCCACATGGCTTAAAAAATAGCTCACCCACCCAGCAAAACTTCTTTCTCCTCCTGCCACGTCTGAATATGTGTGTATATCGATGCTAAAGTAGTTACTTCAGGTGCAACGGTCAAAGGGTGCAAGCCCCTTGGAAGATGCTTAGGAGCGCGTGTGTAGCGGTCAAAGCACTGAACGGGCTGTGAGTGTTGAGCTTTTGACTCAGATGCTTGGTACAGTTTGTGGCGAGGATCTGCGGACGATCGCGGAGCTGCGGTGGGATGCCACATCACACGCTGGCACGCATCATGCATGGGCACGCCCCGCGCTTAGGCTAGCTAGCCCGTGCGGGGTGCCGATGATCTCACTTTCGAAAGTTTCTTTGCATATATTAGCTATATCGATTTCAAAAAAATTGTGCAAAAATCAAAATGTGAAAATCGGTTATATCACATGTCAAGTACCCTCAACTCGGTGGGGTGCCATGTCAAGTACCCTCACTTTCGAAAGTTTCCTTGCATATATTAGCAAGGGATTTGATAAACATCGTTCGGATGTTTTTATTTGCTGAAATCACCCAAATCTGATAGCATTAGAGTATCGATTACATTCGATCTATTAGCAATATCGATTTCAAAAAAATTGTGCAAAAATCGAAATGTGAAAATCGGTAATATCACATTGAAAATCGTCAAAAATATAAAAGTTTCAAAATCAAATTTCTTTTAAAAAAATAAAAAATTGACGATTTTCACGAAAAATCGACTAACCATTTGAACTTCTTTATGGCTGATTTTGAGCGAATTTTATTAATTTTCATTGAAAATTGAGCGATTTTTACTAATTTTAGATCAGTTTATGTTGTATAATTTTTTTGAGATTTTTAATTAAACTAATTTACCGAGTGGTTTTAAAAGTTAAGTACAGCCGAACAATTTCCGGAACCCTGTTACGCAACTCTTTCCTGCAGAACTAATGAGAGGAAGAAATTTTGTTGTACGATGGATACACTCTGGGTCCATGTTAATGCAATCGTGGATTATTATCATTATTATCAAGCAAGTTACTCTCTCTGTCAGAAATATAAAATGTATTTTGATTTTACACAAAGATTAAAATTATAATTAAATTGAGTAAAATACAAAAAATAACTTATTTAATTATCTTGAAAGATAAGAGATAATACTTTGTAGGGCGCGGTAATGAATAAATGTATATAGTCGAGAGATAATAAATAGGGATATAGTAAAAAATGTCTTGTTAAATTTATATATAAACATTATATTTCTAAATAAGGCCATTCAACTATAGCCCTTATATTTTTGAACGGAAGAGTATAGCTCTACGCTTATACATTAAAATAAAAGAGGAATACATTGTGATTTTTCTTTAAACAAACATTTTAGGTGGATGTGGACAAATGGAGTGTCACTTTGCAAGTCTCACTGTGAAAAGCGAAGTAAACTTCTCAACACGATTCTAAAAATGAGGTTCCAAGCACCTTTTCCGGCCAACAACCCCACGAGCGACGAAGCCATCACGAGTTTAAGCATGGCTGTTTTTACGTCATTCCTTCCAGCCTTTCTTTTCGTTTTAGTTTAGAAGGGGTACTTCGTATGTTGCTGCAACCATTTTCAGACTAACATGCCCATTTTGTGGTAGCCAATTAATCCACATAAATTTTAAAGCAATTCAAGTTGTGTGACATGCATGATGCCATTATATATTATATATACTCCACAAGTCAATATGCCTATTCGGATATAATTAAGAAAAGCAGTCGAGATCATCCATCACCTTCAATATGTCCGTGTTTCCGGGAAATTAACTCCATGTCGGCATGTTGTCAAAATCTTGCAAACAAAAGATGCTGCTGCAGACACCTGACCCCTGAGCGCTCTCTCTCTCTCTCTCTCTCTCTCTCTCTCTCTCTCTCTCGATTGAACATTGTCTATTAATCACTCTGTCAGTTTTCCTTAATCTATCTTGGAGGAAAAACTACGGTACGCCACATAAGAATTCGCCATGTTTGTATTCATCGACCGGATCGGAACAGCAGTAAGGCTGTTGCGCAAAGATACCTGAAGTGTCAAACTGCAACAGCAAAGCTTGCCTTTGAATAAGCTATTCTTATTTGTGGTTGGACTGATTCTAATAACATCCTTGCGTATTACTTATGGTAGGGATAAGTTGTTTTCACCTTCCCTTCAACCTTTTCCAAGAGCGAGGTACAGGTTGCTTTCTTATCCAGAGTACTATGGCTGTTACTTTCGTTGATAGAAAATAAAACGTCAAACAAGAAACAAAAATATGCTGTGAGAGCTAGGAGTCATACCTAACAGTAAAAGGTCGTTGAAATTTTGTTGTCATAATTAAGAGCAATTTGGTTCGCATTAGGTAATCCTTTTTCTTGTATATTCCTAGTACCAAAGACAAATAGGTATAATTTACAAACAACATTTGAAATTTATGCTGATACTAAGTATAAAATAGAATTGATGCTAGTATTAATTACTAATATAGTGGTAAGGTTAGTTTAAATTGTGTAGTACGTACATGAAGGTACGCTTCTGAAGTTCTTATAGTCAAATCTGTGCTGCAATTATATGAACTAGCAGATTTATTGGCACAACTGCATATCTAGATATTATGATACAGTTATGTTTGACATACAACTCTACTTCAAATAATTAAAATAATATAACTCTAATATTTATATATGATTAATCTACACGTTATAATTTAACCCCTCCAAAATAAGTGGTGTAGATTATTCTCTTTTTCTTTTAATTAATGTGAGAGTATCTAAGATTTTTTTTTCTTTTTTAGGATTACTGTGAGATTTTTTTGCCTTAAAAATGAAATAGGTACCTTAAATACCATCAATTATTTTTATTTATATAGATATGATGCAACAACTTAAGGCTCGCTCCTACCACAATTCGGGTTGTACACTAGCTAATGAGTAAAGACAATACCTCTCTAAAGCATCTCCAATAGTTTCCAAAATTTATTCCCAAAATTATTTTTTAGGAACAAATGAAAAAATTACCGCTCCAACAGTTACCCTATCAGAATCCTAATATCTCTGCACGCCCAAAAACTCCGGCCAAAGTGGCTAGATATTGGACGCTCGTGTCCTTTCCCAACAACTATTTTTTGGAGGGAAATGGGAACTGTAGGAAAATGGCTTTTTTTTAAGGTCTAAGAACTTTAGGAAGCTCCCAATCCAGGATTATTAGTAGGGTTTTGTCGACGATTGGGGAGCAGGCCCCCGCCGAGCTTATTTGTTGAATGGGGGATCAACCAAAACCCCTTTCTACCGAAGGTGTAGCATCGAAGACGTGGGAGACGGTCAATTAGAATGCATGTAAAACACAAGGATTTTATCCTCGGTTCAGTGCCTCTCATGATCGAGATAATGACCCTACTCCACAGAGTGTATTGTATATGTATTAATTTCGGCCCCCTTCTCCCTCCAATATTTGGGGGGTATTTATAGCTTACAAGGGTACGTGAGCCTGCTACGCCCACGCCATGCACGTTGGATCGCGTTCGACATGGTCGTGAACTGATCTTACATTTACGCCACGTCCCGAGTCATGAGCGCAACGGTCCTTGTGGTGGCGCGATTATCGCCAGAATCAAGTTAGTCGCAATCCTCCGACCACGCAGCAGAGCTTTCGAGCTTGGGCCGAGCTCATTTGACTCGACCCAGCAAGTTCACCCGAGCAACGTGCTGGGCATTAACCGAGCAAGGAGTTCGCACCTAACGCATGAAGCTCAGATCGAACGGGAAGGAGCTCGCATCGACCGGGCAAGCCGAGCAATGGGTGCTCGACCATCCTTGGGTCATCCTCTGAACAACCTCCGAGGTGCCCGAGGCTCTGGACGAGCCTCTACCGCCGTGGCATTATGGTAATTAGGAAATTATCCAACTTCGACAGCCTAGTCCCCGAGGCTCAAGTGAGATGGGTCATCTTCTTGAGACCGAGAAGTCCAAGGAGGGATTGAATTTTGATGGGGAAGCACTTACCTCATCATCCGGGCACGCAATTACAGGAAAAGGAATTGATAGATGAGGTGCTCACACTATCACATCACTTAGCGAACCATGCTCGGGAAAAGGTCGGCACGAGCTGCACCGAACGAGAAAATAAAACGCGGGCCGAACTCGTCCCGAGTATGGATCGATGATCAGGAAACTAGGCATGGATCGATGCCTAACATAAAGATAACTAGCATATCGCGGAACAAAACATTACGCCGCCGCATCCCATGCATAGATCGATACATTGTGGAACTAGGCATGGATCGACGCTAGGATAAAGGTAACCAGCAGATCGTGAATAAACACATGTCGCCGCATCCCATGCATGGATCGATGCACAGTGGAACTAGGCATGGATCGTGACGCTAGGCTACTAGCGGATTGTGAGCGACTCACATAGCCACATCCCGAGCATGGGTCTAATGCTCAAGGAATCACAGATGAGCTGTGCTCGAGCCGCCGATCCTCGGACATGGACTGCATCCAGGGAAACTAAATTGAAGGACTGCGGCTCAAACACAGAGCGGTTCTCGGCAGAATACCAACCGCCTCCGAGTGTAACGCTGCGGTCAAGGAAGAGACTCAGCGCTCGAGCGCACTCATGCCCGGCGCGGAACAGAAGAGTCCCCGAGCTAAAAACATGCTCGAGGAAGACACTGCGCCCGAGCCGGCACGGCTCGGGAAAACGAATAAATACCGAGCTTAAAACATGCTCGAGGAAGACACTCACGCTACCGAGCGGCGGCGTGCTCGGCGCTGAACATTTAACACCCCCTTTGAGCCAAAAACATGCTCGAGGAAGACAGACACTCGCGCCGAGCCGGCACGTGCTCGGGCGGAAAACAACACCCCGAGCAAAAACATGCTCGAGGAAGACACTCGCGCTCGAGAAGTACGGCTGCTGGGCGGAAATAAATACCCCGAGCGAAGAACATGCTCTGAGGAAGACACCGCGCCGAGCCGAAGCACGTGCTCGCAAAACAGTCCCCGAGCCGAAGAACATGCTCGGAGGAAGACAGACACTCGCGCCTCGAGAAGTACGTGCTCGGGCTAAGGAAAACAAACACCCCGAGCGTTAAAACATGCTCGAGGAAGACACTCGCGCCCGAGCCGGGCACGTGTTTCGCTGAAAACAAACAGTCCCTCGAGCCGAAGAACATGCTCGAGGAAGACACTGCGCGCCGAGCCGGCACGTGTTCGCTGAAACAATACCCCTCGAGCCGAAGAACATGCTCTGAGGAAGACAGACACTCGCGCCCGAGCCGGGCACGTGCTCGGGCGGAAAATAAACAAATTCTCGAGCGAAAAACATGCTCGAGGAAGACCGACACTCGCGCCTCGAGCCGGGCACGGCTCGGGCGGAAAACAAACGCCCCGAGCCGAAAAACATGCTCGAGGAAGACACTCGCGCCCGAGCCGGGCACGGCACGTGCTCTGAAAACAAATCACCCCCCGAGCGAAAACATGCTCTGAGGAAGACAGACACTCGCGCCTGAAGCGGCACGTGCTCGGGCGGAAAACAAACACCCTCGAGCGAAGAACATGCTCGAGACAGACACTCGCGCCGAAAGCCGGCACGTGTTCAAGCTGAAAACAAATCAGCCCCGAGTGAAAAACATGCTCTGAGGAAGACAGACACTGCGCCGAGCCGGCACGTGTCTGGGCGGAAACAAACAGTCCTCGAGCAAACGCTGCTCGAGGAAGGGACTCGCCCGAGCGGCGCGTGCTCCGGAATACTAATTTCAGCCCCTCGAGCTAAAAACATGCTCAGTGGGATAAGAGCAATTTCCAAGATATAACAAGATCAATTCCTCGAGCGCAATGCCCGCCTGATGTGAAAAACACGCTGTCCGAGCTAAAAATTTATCGCAGCAGATCCGAGCTAAAAGCCCGCTCGGCAAGGGATGAAACTTGCTCCCGAGCCGAAGAACTTGCTCTACAAGAAAAACAAAACAATTCGCTAAGCACGCTTTGTTTCGAGGTAAATAACTCTTTTCACATATCTCACATCATCATAAATTGTGTAGTATCGGTCATCGGATGTGGAAGATGACGCCTCGGATTCCTTTTGGCAAAGAATCTGGCCGATCCCTACTGACGGCGCCAATGCCGACGATCGGGAGCAAAGTGCCCTCGCCGAGCTTATTTGTTGAATGGGGATCAACCAAAACCCTTTCTACCGAAGGTGTAGCATCAAGACGTGGGAGACGGGTCAATTAGAAATGCATGTAAAACACAAGGATTTTATCCTGGTTCAGTGCCTCTCATGATCGAGATAATGACCCTACTCCAAATAGGTGTGTATTGTATATGCATTAATTTCGCCCCTTCTCCCTCCAATATTTGGGGTATTTATAGTTTACATAGGGTATCGTATGCCTGCACGGCCCACGCCATGCACGCTTGACCGTGCCCTACATGGTCGTGAATCAATCCTACATTTACGCCACGCCCAGTCATGAGCCGCAACGGCCTTTTGTGGTGGCGCGATTATCGCCAGAATCAAGTAGTCGCAACCCTCCGACCACGCAGCCAGAGCTCGAGCTTGGGCCGAGCTCATTTGACTCCGACCCGAGCAAGTTCACCCGAGCAACGTGCTTGGGCATTAACCGAGCAAGGAGTTCGCACCGAACGGGCATGAAGCTCGCATCGAACGGGGAAGGAGCTCGTACCGAACGGGCAAGCCGAGCAGCGGTGCTCGACCATCCTTGGGTCATCCTCGGGAACAACCTCCGAGGTGCCCGAGGTCGGGACGAGCTCGGCCGTCGTGGCATTATGGTAATTAGGGAAATTATCCAATCCTCGACAGGTTTATTTGGGCTACGGACAAGTATTTTGTTCAAACAGTTTTCTTCCCATAGACCATAGTGCCACAACCATACCTTTCAAGTGTTGCGCAACTTTTGCTTTACGGTGCCATGACCAAGAGAATATGCATGGGAAAAAAATGCTGGTTTTTTCGGGATGCACCAGAAAAAGGCAAAACCGCATATACATGGATGTCTGTAACAACTTCACGATTCAATTTGTGCTCCGATATCTGTGAATATACGGCCAAACAAATCATGTATTTGATGAGGAAAATACATTCACAAACTGCCACTCCTCTCTCTTGCATCAAAGATCGATGGGGATGGCTATTTGTGAAATGTTAAGTTTTTTTTAGACTAAGGGGGTGCTTGGATTAGGGGTATTTCATTGGAATGTTTTAGGATTTAGTTCAAATTTGAACTAAATCCCAAAACCTCCCAAGAAATTACCACTAATCCAAGCAGGCCCTAAGTATTATATACTAAAAATGTTATTTTAGACAATATTTTGAGATTAGTCACTCCATTAAACTCATAAGTGCACATCATCTCTAACAGAAAGATTACGCAAGAATGGAAGGATTCTCATTTTTTGTACAGTTGCCATCTCCAATAATTGGAAGAGAAAATTGAAAAAAGTAGAAATGGAAGGGTGTGGGAGAATTTTTTTTTTTTGTTTATGTTGTTCATGTTTCCAAGAAAATGCAAGGAAAATCATCTTCAATAAACTGCGATAAGTTGCACTTTTGGATTTCATCTTCAAGAATTGGCACTTGTGGATTTTTGTCTCTAAGAAAATGCAAAAAAGATCATTCCAGATCCAAGAAAATTAAAGAAAAAACACACGTAAATTCTAGGTCAAATCTCGTTGTCGCCATGTCCAGGTGCCCCATCATTGGCTGCTGCATGTATCACTGGGTTCGAACCAGGGAATGAAATCCCGTCGAGATTTTGCGAAATCTCGAAGAAATTTCGGATCTCGGATTCCTCCGAATTTCATAATTTTGATGAAATTAAGAAAACCCGAGAAAAATTCAGAGTGCTACAGTAATCTAAAATCTTGATGAGATCTCGATATATTTAACCAAAATCTCATTAAATTTGATCAAGATTTGAACAAAACTTAACTGGATTTGATCGGATTTTGGTCGGATTGGATTCTTCACATCGTTTTTCGTGTGGGACAGTCGGTATATTATAATTCCAGTGAAATTTAAAAAGCCTTAAAAAATTTAAAGGGCGGCAACACTTAAAATTTCACCAAGATCTCGGAATTTTGGACCGAAATTTCGGTTAAAAAAATTATCGAATTCAATTTTTTTATTTTGTATTTTGTTGGGATTTCGTTCGAAAAAAATATGAGATTTCGCCGAAATTTTGGATTTCGGAGGGTGTCGAGATGAAACCCTAAAACGAAATTTGAAAGCTTGGTTCGAACACGACGGTAGATGTGAATTGACGGGGCAACGAAGGCCCCCGGTGAGGCAAACAAAGAAGAATTGCCGTCGGATCCAAGCTACCCAGCAACAGTGAAAACTGAAGGGAATATGCCCGAGAGGCAATAATAAATTGTTTATTATCTTATTCCATGTTTATAATAGATGTTTATTTCTCATGCTAAAATTGTATTAACCGGAAACGTTGATACATGTGTGTTTAATAAACAAAAAGGTTCCTAGTAAAGCCTCTCTTTTAAACTTGCTCGTTGATTAACTGATGATCAAGGTTTCCTGATCATGAACATTGGATGTTGTTAATAACAGGGTCACATTATTAGAAGAATGATGTGATGAACACACACCCAAGTTGGTATAGCAAATTCGATCAAGTCATTAAAGTTTGTTGCTGTACTAAACATATACAAAATAGCTCTTTTCCTTAGACCATGAGATGATGTCAATCACTAACTCCGGAAGAGTACTTTGATGACATCAAACGTCACTCCGTAACACGGTGACTATAAAGATGGATTTGGGTACTATGAAAGTATTAGTTGAGGCTCATGCATCAAGAGTGGGATTTGTCCATCCAGATGACGGAGAGATATACTCTGGGCTCTCTCAGTGATATCACATTGACATCGCTTGCAAGCACGTGACTAGGTCACAAGAATGTCATATCACGGAATGAGTAAAGAGTACTTGTCAGTAACGGGATCGAACTAGGTATAGTTGATACCAATGATCGGATCCCGGATAAGTAATATATCGCGAGACAAAAGGAATTGGTTATGTTGTTTTTGGTTCACACGATCACTAGTTCATCGTTGAGTAAGTGGAAGTCATTATGGATCTCCAGATCCCGCTGATGATTATTGATCAGAGAGGTGTCTTGATCATGTTCATTTTATTCACGAACCGTAGGGTGACACACTTAAGGTTCATTGACGCTTTTGAGTGGATACGAATCTGGAGAAAAGTTTGGACAAAGGAATAGTTTGGGATATCGGAATAGTTCAAGGGGGTATGTGTTAATTTTTGTTAATTAAAAGAATTAACAAATATTAAAATAACAGAAATAAAATTGTTTATTTATTTAATGGAGAGTCCATTCACATGAAGAGAATGGAGAGTCCATTCACATGGAGAGAGTGGAGAGTCCACTCACTCCTATAAAAGGAGGTGGAGCTCCTCTCTCATGGACTAATCTCCATAACCCTTTGGTTGGTCCTTTCTCCCTCCTCCTGCTGTTCCACCTTTCAAGCAGTAACTTAAGCGAAGCGCTACTGAAATAGTTTCTCCACCACCACCACTAAGTCGTAGTGTTGTTGGAGTTTCCCGTGGATCCTCTACTTCCGCCCATTGGATCGAGGGATTGGAGGTCGTCGTTGTTCCATACGTGTGACCAAGTACGGAGGCGCTGCCGTTTGTGGCGCTCATCTTCGCGACTTTGAAGTCGGGCGTGTACCTCTACTTCAACCACGTTTGTTTGCGGGAACGTTATTCCCGCTTTCGGTCTACGAGGGTGAGTCCTTCTGAAACCGTTTGCATGCATCTCCTAGATATGATCTTGGTGTTTGGTTGCATTCGTAGGAAAAATTTTTGTTTTCCATGCTTAGAACCCATCAAAAACCACCGCGGGGACATTCTTCACGATGACCTCCACCACACGCCGTGAGCACAAGTTGACTTGCTAAGCCACCAAGTCTACTGGATCGTCGCTCTTCACCCCGCAGGCCGCTATTGCTGCTGTCATCTTGTTGGTCACAGGCCTCATGTCACTGGGTAAGGGACCGGATCCGATCGTCGTGTGATGGGGACGAGAGATCCAGCCGCTACCCCGCATAGATGCAACCTCCTTGCATCATGATGTAAAATCACCGGAGAGAGAGAGGGGGATAGAGAGGGGGGGGGAGAGAGTAAGGGTGAGGATAGAGAGGGGCAAGGGTTTGTTTTGTGGGGATATGGTAGGGCCACCCATGTTGTACACTCCTTCCATTTTTGAATACATGTCATTCTATCTTTCAAATTTTGTTCCTAAATATGCGTTATTCTATAATTTTGAGGTGAATTTTTATCCTTTTTTCCCCATTTTATACCCCTCCTTTTTAGCTATTTCCAATTTTATTTACCACCATGGACTAGAGGAAAGCACATCATCCAAAGATATAATAAAGAGTGGTAATGCAATTTTTGTATATGTGTTTTTTGAAAGTGTAAGAATCTAAAATTACATCTTCTCCCTCCGTGCAAGTTTATAATGCGTATTTCTTTTTGGCACATAGTAAGATGATATTGAAAATAACTAGATTACCCCTAATTATTATAACTAAGCATTGTATTCAATGCATGCATATAGAGAATATAAATTAAAGATGTATATTTATATAGAGAACATAAATTAAAGATGTATATTTATTAAGGGTATAGAGGAAACATCACACTAATTTTGCATTGTAATATGAAATACGTCATATGTTTATGGTATGACCATTAAAAAATACCTTATAAACTTGTACCAAGGGAGTATTGAGGAGTGTACAGCACACAACATGTCGACCAAAATTATGCACCAATCTGAAATATAAACCTGCACGGAGGGAGTATGCAGCACACAACATGTCGACCGAAATTATGCACCAATCTCAAAGCGTATGTAGGCCATTGGATAGTACATGAAGTGTCATTGGCCGAAGGGGTCCCTGCCATGCACCTCCCGACTCGCACAACATCCTGAAACGGTTAAAGATGTACGTGTCAGAAGCGCGGTCGCCCCAACACGCGTGCCCCGTGTTTGGGGCGTCGCACGCCATCCGTGTCTCCCCACTCCGGCTCCTCCAGTCCAGACGTCCAGTCCTCCCCCCCACTCGAGTGATGCAACGGCACTAATCCGAAGGCGCCGGGGCATGGAGGTTTGTTACATGTTACCGTGGGAATAGCCGTGCTGTTAAGCGTTAACCCCTCCCTACAGACACGCCCCTCCTCCCACCACTTCGGCCCCCGGGAAAACTCCTCCCGAACCGTCCGTCCCCTGCAACCGCAAACCCCCCCACGCACTCATATAGTCCCATACCGGCAGCTGCTTCCCCTCGAGAGCACCTCGTTAGTTAAGTCTCATCGTCACCGCAACCTGCGCACCGACGTAGGACGCGACGACTTGGGTTGGGGATATGCTCACGTTCGCGGAGCTGGCGTGCCCGGCGGGCGGCGGTGATGAGGGGTCGGTGGACTCGCAGCTGTGGCTGGCGTGCGCGGGGAGCATGTGCTCCGTGCCGCCCGTGGGCGCCGCGGTGTACTACTTCCCGCAGGGCCACGCCGAGCAGGCGAGCGCGGCCGTTGACTTATCGGCCGCGAGCGTCCCGACGCTGGTGCCCTGCCGCGTGGCCGCCGTGCGGTTCATGGCAGACGCGCAGAGCGACGAGGTCTTCGCCAGGATCCGCCTCGTCCCGCTCCGCCCCGGGGACGCGGTGGTGGACGTGGGCGAGGCCGCGGACGAGGAGGGGCGGCAGCAGCAGGACGACAGGGCGAAGCCGGCGTCGTTCGCCAAGACGCTGACGCAGTCCGACGCGAACAACGGCGGGGGGTTCTCGGTGCCGCGGTTCTGCGCGGAGACCATCTTCCCGGTGCTGGACTACAGCGACGAGCCGCCCGTGCAGAACATCCTCGTCAAGGACGTGCACGGCGTGGAGTGGAAGTTCCGGCACATCTACCGGGGCACCCCTCGCCGGCACCTGCTCACCACGGGATGGAGCAACTTCGTGAACCAGAAGAAGCTCCTCGCCGGCGACTCCATCGTGTTCCTGCGAGGCGAGGGCGGCGAGGTCCACGTCGGCATCCGGCGCGCCAAGCGCGGTTTCTGCAGCGCCGGGGGCGACGAGGGCCCCTCCGCGTTGCCCGGATGGGACCAGTACAGGGGCCTGATGCGGGGCAATGCGAGCTCGAGCGGCGGGTGCTCGGGCGCCAAGGGGAAAGTCCCGGCCGAGGACGTGGTCGCGGCGGCGAGGATGGCCACCGTCGGGCAGCCGCTCGAGGTGCTGTACTACCCGCGGGCGAGCACGCCGGAGTTCTGCGTGCGCGCGGGCGCGGTCAGGGCGGCCATGCAGGTGCAGTGGTGCCCTGGCATGCGGTTCAAGATGGCGTTCGAGACCGAGGACTCGTCGCGGATCAGCTGGTTCATGGGCACCGTCGCCGGAGTCCAGGCCGCCGACCCCATCCAGTGGCCGCAGTCGCCTTGGCGACTCCTTCAGGTACACACACACACACACACCAGCATCACCCTTGAGAGATTCTCTTGAGCTAGCCTCCGCTCCACGACATGGCATGCGACCGTAGAATTAACCAAACGAGAAATGGTGGCTCCTTCCTGAATTGGCCTCGCAGGTGACCTGGGACGAGCCGGAGCTCCTGCAGAACGTGAAGCGCGTGTGCCCGTGGCTGGTGGAGCTCGTGTCGAGCATGCCCAACCTACACCTGCCGTCCTTCTCCCCGCCTCGCAAGAAGCCGCGGATCCCGCTCTACACCGACTTCCCCTTCGAGAGCCAGTTCTTTCACCCGGCACCGTTCCCTCCCAACGCACTTGCAGTGGCACACAGCCGCCACCACGACCAACCGCACCAGAATTTCCCCTTCTTCCCCTTCCCGGACAGTACTAGTGCTCCTCCTGCAGGCATACAGGGAGCCAGGCATGCGCAATTCGGTCCATCCTTTTCTGATCTCCACATCAGCAACCTGCAGTCGAGCCTACTGTACTCCGGCATCCGCCGCCCCGTCGCCGACCATGTCGCACCTCGCCCGCCAAGAATCAGCACTGACTTGACAATTGGCAGCCCGCTCGCCCGCGAAGACAACGCCTCGTGCTCTCTGCCGATTGGCACAAAGAAGCCCGACGATGTCAAGCCACCGGCGCTACTGCTGTTCGGACAGGCGATACTAACCGAGGAGCAGATAAAAGGTAGCAATTCTGGTGTTCTGACCTCGCCGGGAGCCGCCGGGGACGGCTCGCCCAACTGGGAGTCCGAGAAAGTGCCTAATGTCTCTGAAGGCTCCGGCTCCGGGGTGATCCAGGGAAGCCCGACCAACAACACGTCCTCTTGGAGATTGCAGTGGTTTGGGGACGGCAGCAGCCAAACTTCATCCGAATTTGGGCTGGAGCCCGGCCAGTGCAAGGTGTTCATCGAGTCAGATGCCGTCGGCCGGAACCTTGATCTGTCGGCGCTGAGCTCGTTCGAGGAGCTGTACACCCGCCTGTCTGACATGTTTTGCATAGAGAGCGCTGAACTGAGGAGCCATGTGCTCTACCGCAGCGCCGCCGGCGAAGTCAAGCACGTCGGCGATGAGACTTTTAGGTGAGCACATTGGAACCTTATCCTCAGTCCGTTTACACTTCAAATGAATCATATTTTACTTGCCATGAATTATTGAACTGAAACACAATGACTTTTCCCTCATTTGCAGTGCATTTGTGAAATCGGCTCGGAGGCTGACAATACTGACAGACGCTGGCAGCGACAACTTAGGCGGCTAGGAGGGAAGCAATCGGCCGAATAACTTAGGGCGCTACTCCTAGGCATAGGGAGCAATAAGCCGAACTACACGTACAGCCGAATGAGCTGTGGTTTCTTCTCGATCCAGCCTAGAGGTTTAGTCAGGAAAGCTGATGCAGAGTTCAGTTAACTTGTTTTTTTCCCCAACCTTTTCGTTTCTCATCATCGTTGGAGTTAAACAATATCTCCTCATGCAAACAAAATATACTTATCATCAAATGTACTTCTTGGTTGCCATTCTGTGGATTTCAAACCTTGTGCCGTTTCAGAAAATTGAATGCTCCTGGCCTCTGAGACTGACCGGTGTCCCAGACGGGCCAGAGACAAGATTAGCAGTTGCCGGCTTAAATGTAATTGTGTACTGTTGGAATATTTACTAGGCACTGCGGATTCTGAATCTGGGTGGTCTCAGCTCCAGGCACTTCATTTGTTCCCCTCTGCCTGAGAGAGCGGCGACTGTACATCGAGTTTTGTATCCTGCCACCTTTGGGGCATGAGTGTCCTCAGGGCCTCCTTGTCCTTTGCTTGCAGAGGAAAAATAACTCTGCTGCCTGGCCATTTAACCCAGAATATCGGTGCATGAAATGGACATCTCATCTAACACAGGACCAAAAGAACAGTGTGTGCAGCAGTGACCCTTCCATTACTATTCCATGCACCACTGTTTCTATAAAAGTTGTTCTGATTTTCCGTTGCTGACAGATGTAGAACCATTGGTTTACCTGTAACCCTCACGCCCGTCGATGGCCAAGTGCCATGTAGGCACCGGCACAGGGCCCCTAAAATTACCAAGCCCCCAAATCAGAGTTTTGTTGGAAAAGTACACTAAGAAATTTTAATGTTAGAATTAATCTTGTAAACAAGAGAGGAGTCCGAATCCTACAAGGAAAGTGTCATTTTCCTATTAGGATTATTGAATCTTATTTGTTTCTTAGGGCTATAGTTTGGATATAAATATAGGGGTAGTCGTGAGTTTTGTAAGAAAGAAACAAGCCAACAAGAGAGAAATAAAGAAGAGAAAATTGTTCTAAGATTTCTGAGTGTCCTGTTCCAACAAGTTCAAGGCCATTAGCAACGCCCGCAGCCTGGTCCACCTTGATTAGTTTGTTTGCTCGCATAGTACCAGAGGCAATGCCAATACGGTAGTACCATGAGTCCACGACGACTGTTCATATGCCTACTCGATCTCCGCGAGGACCACGACCCTGTCTGACGCCCTGATCGATTTTGACATGACCGGCGAGGCGGCGACTCACGACTCTATACGCGAATACGCCTATGCACACTGCGCGACGGTCGGTCAATGAGTTGGCAATGATAGCACTTGAAAATGATGTTTTCGAGAAGATTAATTATAAAGATATAATTCAAGATTTTATTTCAAGAAATACTAGGCGGATGATGCTTTTTAGTAGAATACGTGATGTCGATCTTATCTTGACTCTTTTAGCATTGATATTTGATATGTTCCTAAATTTTGTAAGAAAAAGCATATATTAAAATTATATAATTATCTGAAAGTATGCTTATTTATAGTACACATGAATTTTTCAAATTTTAGAGTCTCAATTTGCATTTCGCTCCGAGGCCCCAAATTTCTGGAGACGGCCCTGGTAACCCTGTTGGGAACTAAGCATGTAATATGCGCCTAACTTTGGTGATTTGCGTGTTCTTATCCCACAGCGTAGTTTAAATCAACAAATTAAAGGCCGTCAACGACGGTGTAAACTGCACCATACACTCAAGACGTTGGACCATTTACCAGAAGACAAGGATGGTTCCGTCACTTGTATGGTCTCGGATTGCTTGTCTGGTAAGTGTTCTTGACCACATCCTTGTCACGAAGACAACAACAGGAGGAGGGAGAAGGAGGGAGGCAAGGTAAGGTTAGGGGCCAAGTTACAGGCGAACGATGCCAATCACAGGGCGTTGTGCCGTCGTCCGCCTGTCACCCTGAAAGAATGTTACACCGCGAACGACAGGGGTGTGCGATCAGACAGGAGCTTTTGCAGGGGAAGTTGAAGTCCTGCGTTTCACATATGACGCCGACGGGGCTCTCTCGGGTGCTGGATTAGAATAGTCCATGGGCGTTGCTGCTCACCTAAGCAGGCCATCGATTGTTTAATCAGGGAGATTCTGTTGTGACAAGAACTTGCCAAGGGAAATCATACTAATGGCAGGCCAGGGGGCAGGTTTATGACTTTGGATACAAGTTGCCATGCTTTGTGGCGCAAGCGTTGGGCATGATAATTTATCTTCGACTTACATGTTTGGCTTGTCGGGATTGCAAAACTAAGATCTGTCAATTGCACGGGGAACCATCATTGTGAAAAGATTTTCTGATGAAATGGTCGATTTGATATACATGAGCCAGAGTTACTACTGATTTGTTGATTGTGCGATTAGTATAGGGTAGAGGTGGGCGTCGTGCCGTGCCGTGCCGGCCCGGTCCGGTCCGGGCCCATCGTGCTTCGGGCCGAAACCGTGCCGTGCCACGACGGCCCATCGTGCCCACCGTGCCGGCCCGACTCACGTTTGGCGAGCCCAAGCCCGGCCCATTTGCGCTTCGTGCCGTGCCGGCCAAGGTTCAAATTCTCGCCGAAATCCCGTGAAATTTCGGTTTTCGGACCCCCCCAGTTCCATAATCCCGGCGAAATTTAAAAACCCTAAAAAAAAATTTAAAGTGCTACATTACCACATAATTTCGGCGAAATTTCGGTGAAATGGACCGAAATCTCGGTTTTTTGACCGAAATTTGACCAAAATTTGATCGGATTTGACCGGAGTTTGATCGGATTGGATTCTCCAAGTCATTTTCCATGTCTGACCAAAATTTCAAAAAAAATTGACGTCGTTTGAACCATTTTCCGTTTAGTTCAATTTTACCGAAATCTCGGCTATTCTCGGCGAAATTTCGGTTTTTGAACCGAAATCTCGGATTTCCCGGTAGAAAAAAAAATCGGATTTAAAATTTGAATTTTAGATTCCGTCCGGATTTGATTTAAATTTCCGAAATCTCGCCGAGATTTCGGGCACCTCTGAAATTTTATTCAAAACGAGATTTGTAACCCTGGTGCCGGCCCAGGCCCGACCCATTTTCACTATTGTGACGAGCAAAGAAATAAAACAAATTACTACTACTAAACTACTTATTTTAATTACATAAGAGACTAATCACATCAACAAAATATCAAACATAAATGCAATGCTTGAAGATGTCCTGAATCAACAATATCTGCCAACTTTTAGGCCTTAATCCGTGATTTCGCGTTCGTTTGCGTTGCAGCCGCAAGACGGCCCGCCCAAACCGCTGCGTGCCGTGCCGCCTGTCGTGTCTGGTTCCTGGCAGACGCCCGAAGCATAGCAGGCACGGCTACAAGAAGGAACCGGGCCGTGCTTTGCACCGAGCCATCCCATCTTGCTTCGGGTCGGCCCAAAAGAACCCGGCCCAAGTGCCCACCTCTAGTATAGGGTAGCAGAGCAGTATATCTCTGGAGGAAAAAATGATGAAATATACAACAGATAAATCAGAATTACAAAAATATACAACAAAAACAAAATTCAAAAATAGCACGACGGCAGCCAGGTGGCGACGGCAGAGAGGCAGCGGGGCACTGGCTGCGCCGGTAGCGGCCAGTGGGGGTGTGCGTGCGTGAGTGTGTGCAAGGGTGTGTGCGTGTGTGTGAGTGTTTGTGTGCTGGCTGCCGCCGTGCGGCGTGGCGGCGGGGCGGCAGCCGCCGTCCGGCGTGGTGGCGGCCGTGCGGCGTGGCGGCCGCCACGTCAATTTTGCAAAAAAAAAAAAATTTGTTGTATAATTTTGAGATTATGATTTTAATGTTGTATAGTTAAGCATTTTTTCCTATCCCTGGATGAAAGATAGCATCGTTGCTCATTTCTAGTTTTGTAAAGCTTCACCTCTCCGGTTAGCATACTGTTGGTGAGTGATGCGTCAATGCTAATGCTGCAAGCTTCGAATTGCAAAACATGCATACTGTTGAGCATTCCTTGTAGTGTACGGTTGAAGGGTCCCTGTCGCTTGAATTAACCCGGTGTTTTTTGTTTGCTGGCTGCAGCTACTCGTATTTTGGTTGGTCTCAGTCTGCTGATAGTAATGCCCGGTTTGTCGGTGCCTGCAACCACTGGTGTCCGCTAGCACTTGCTTTCCCTTCAAAGAAGGGAGTAATGGACGTGAATTAACGTCGGTTGAATCATTCACATCCATGTATATCAGCTTTATTTTTTGCAAAAGGAAAAAAGTTGGTCATGCTGGCAAAATCTGACAGCACCCAACATAGATTCGTACGTGCGGTATCGAAAAGACGCATGAATAGCCATGCACGAACATCACATATTATGCAATATATAGCTATTTAGTTTGCCTTTGGTAAAAGAGAGAGAAGAGAGATGAAATGACATGAGACCATGAGATGGAGGCCAGTGAGATGAAATAAAGAAACCGGCTAGCGTCGGTGCGATCGCGGAGTGCCCGGTTCGCCGTGCCGGGCTGCCCGCGTCTGCGCGTGTGGACTGTGGAGTAGCAACAAATGGATAGCACATACAACGTGTGAAGATGGAGCTGCAGGAAAAGCCAGCAGAGCAGGAAGTCAACGAGGCTACGGTGGGGACGCCGTGGCACATTGCACCATGTCGGACTGCCTGGGGCCCCACCTCACCTCGCTGTCTGCTCTCTAGTCTGTAGTTGTATACTCCATCATCTAAACATTGATTAGAGTAGTTTATTTACTTGTGTTTAGGCAGGGAGATTAAGGGGGGAGAGAGAATGATTGATTGATTAATGAGCAATGGGGGCAGTGCAGTGCTCGTGTGGGTGATGCGCCGGTGACGACATCGCCAGGGCGAATGTTCCGCCGCTTCGTGGGCACCGCGCCACCGCCTGCCTCCCTACCCGCGTTGACCGTGTTGCCTTTTGCCTTTCCTACGACCAATCTTCTCGCCTTAGTATTTCACCGGGGCGCAAGGGTGAAAGGTGGAGTAATCTTTGGTGGAAGACGGTGTGTGTAGCCAAACCGGTAGGGCCGGCAAATTAACATAGCCAATCAGTATGTAGATAGACCAAAATCGAACCAAGTGGAGCGCAAATGTATTCGGTAGTTCGAACAGCAGAGCCATCTCCATGCTATCTATTAAAACGAGCTTGCTACGTACAACCGTTAAATGGCATCGCTAGATGGAGCGCAAGCTTCACTTGTACGAAACCTCTAATCTTCAATATTGCACTAGCGATCACCCGCCTCCCCAGGATGTGAGTTACTCCATACAAATTTGTCTCAATCGTCTCACCTTCGTGTGCATGGCAACCGGGGCAGAGACTAGCATCAATCCTACCTAGTGACCCCAGTTGCATCGAGCCTCGAAAAGGCAAGCTGCATATCCAATAGTTTCTCTTTAAGTTGTTTCTTAAGATGTCTAAGTCATCGGCAGCACATGAGACTGCTCTAACAAATTGTCTATAGCAGTTAAGACAGTCCCATGCACTTCATAATTATTATTTACATTTTGGGAGTGTATAGGCATCATTCGGATGTTTTTATCCTAAAAAACATCCAAACTTTGAACCGTACGATCAAAACACACATCCATAAGATCAACCCACCTCGAATTCAGGGGGCGTGCATTGATCTGAAAGTAAATCCAATTATCAGAAATTTGGATGATGGTTGCTAAAAAACATCCGGATGAAACTTATCAAAACCCTTACATTTTTCACCAGATTGAGTCCATCTGCTAGCCCTCGCCCCCCCCCTCTCTATCTGTAAATCGGCACAACCAATTCTCCCTTCTCCCTCTAGTGCTTTCCTTGAATGCGGCCTCACCGCCGGCAGCCTTCCCTTGCCAACCTCCTATGTAACCCGCTCCCCTCCTCCTCACACCTTTGCCACCCTCTCAAGTCCGTGTGGCTTGTAGCTTCTTCTCCCTCTTTAGTACCTCCCACTTCTCCAGCATGGCCTCCACCTCACCAACAATCCCCTCCCGAACCTGCTCCCCTCGTCTTCACCCCCTCGTTCGCCCTCTCCCAAAGCGCCGTCATTGCACCCCCCCTCCTTCACCGTCAACAACACGACGAGGCTAATCTGGCTCACCGACGTATAGATATGGTCAGATCTGTCCAGACCATACCACCACCGGTCGAATCCATGTACGGGGCGTTTATGGCCATCGCATTCTCACCGTGGCCGCTGCCTCCATAGTGTAGATGCCGACTCTGCAAGAGGACCCACAAATTGCGTCCCTGAGCGGCAACTTGACTCCAACAGGTGGAGATGTTGTTGCTTGCTTCTTGTTTCTCGCGCTTGCATAACCTATATCTCTCCTCCTCCTCTCTCATCCAGCTTAGCTTTTTGTGACATAGCTAGCTTACTGGCAAGGTTTCAAATTTTGTTTTTGTATCACATATTGGGGGCAATTGCAATACAAAATTTTGGTAAGATTTTAGAATTTGGGCCAAAATTCAAAAACCTAATTTCAAATCCTGCATTTTTTAGGAACATTAAACAGAAATTTTAGCAAAATTGACCAAAATTTTGGCGATTTTCAACCCATTTGTGAAATGATCTCCTCAGGCTAGAAAAAATGGAAAAATTATGAAAAAAAATCATGCAAGTATTTATCTACTTGAGGAGGAGGACTAAAGGATGGTCAGCTTGCTGGCGGTGCGGTGGCGCTACGGGCTAGGGTGGAGAAGTCATGTGCGTTGAGCCACGTGTTGGGGCATTGCGGCCGATCTGGGCGTCGTGGGACGTGCTCAAGGGAGCGGCGCGGACATCAACTATGTCGTCGGGCTAATCGCCGCCGTCCTCCAGGTGTTTGACACCGTGCACGGTCTCGAGGCGCCGCTCCTGGCAGTTGCCGCTGGCGCAGAGGACCTCCCTGGCTACCACGCAGTGCTCAACCAGCTCGAGGTGGCGCTCCACTTCCTCTCCGATCCAGCCTTGTCGAGCTCCACAAGCCGTTGCCGTGCTCCGACCGACTGATTCGGTCATCCGCTAGGGAGGGCATTGGAGTCAGGGGAGCACCGAATCTAGCGTTGGGCTCCTCGTGTGGATTGGTGCGAGGTCAGGGGAGCGTAAAAGGAGAGAGGTCGGGCAAGCACTAGATTTGGCACGAGGCCAAGCGAGCACTAGATCTGGCATGAGGCCAGGTAAGCGCAGAGGGAGAGAGGAGACTACGACGCACGCAGACACGGGTGGCAGATGATGAAGCCGCGGATGAGGGTGACGACGAGGGTTGGCGGCATATAAAAGCCCTAGCGATTTGGGGATTTTTTCGGTTTGGAAAGAGGGCAAAAGAAGGGTGAGGTTTTCGCAATGTGGGACTGCTCTGCATCCTAGCCATCGAAGCTATTTGAAATTTTTTAATTTTTTATCTCGCCGAGATCTAAAATCTTAGAAGCGACTTTGGTCCTTGGCGGAGATTTCCGAAAAAGGTGTAACCATTAGGGCATCTGCAATGGTGCCACTTCAGCTTACTATAAGGGTGCCAACTCAGCATTTTGCTTAGGTGGATGAGAGAAAAAGAAGAGAGATATAGACTGACTACTAACTTATAGTCAGACTATAGTTGATTCTAAGGCATTTATCACCTCTTACATTTTTTATAGCTAGTCCGGGGTGCTAATGTTGACCCAGCACTACTCCATATCGCATACACACAGCAACGCAGAATAGAAAAGCCAGTAAGTGGGCTCCTTGCTTTCAGTGCTCACATACAGCAACTACCACCAGTCCACCACAGGGAGAGCGCAATCGACACTGCAAAAATGGCTTCCCTAATCCCGACGTCAGCAGTGCTTGCATGTCCCGGCAGCCTAGGAGGGTGTCAAGTATACTAGTACCAGCGTAGCAATGCTAGTACATTAGCGAGCTTCGGCCAGGGAAAACCGGCGGGACTTCCTCCGGTGCCGGTCCTCGGACAGCGGCTCGGTGTTCCCGGAGAAGCCAATGTAGGAGAACGTATTTCTGGCTTTGTTTTTTGTGCGCGGCCCGCGTCAAAGCTTAAGCTTCGCCTCGGTTGGGCGCGAGAAGTTGGAATGGAAAACTCTATGCCGACCTGTGTGCACGAACGCCCTTGGGCAATGGTATGCCCGTGTGCACGGAGAGCAGCACAGAGATTAATCAAATGGCACGCATCCTCGATTCTACCGATACACAAAGACTTATATTAGACGTCTCATCACAGACGGTTCTATTTACAAACCATCTGTGATATTCGGTAATATCACCGACGGTTTTAACATAAAATCATTTGTGATATATGATTTAAAGATATATGATTAGCACGGTGTTCGCGCAAAAAACGTGAAGGGGGTTTTCGGCCTCGAACACACAAGACAAACACCGGGTTTGCAGAGCGTGCCAGTCAATTTGACCTGAAATTGACAAGGTAGAGTTTATAATTTGATCAAAGCCGATGAACAAGGGTCTATCGGCTTTTCGCTAGTCGGCAAGAACCGATCAGGAGATAACTAAATCAACCGGTTACAGTTGATCCGGATATAAGGTAAAATCGGCTTCGGGAAGGCGATGCGCAACAAAACGAAGCAAATCAAACCTGGGTGAAATCGGCTAAAATCAACAATCGGCGATGCGCAACTATGTTGATTCCGTCGACTTGCAGAGAGATCTATGAGGCTAAAACAATGTAAAAGAAAAGCTTGTAAAAAGTAGGTGTGTGTTGTTGGATTTGATTGATTTCTTTGCTTGACGCCCTCCTCCTTTTATAACGCGCCTGACCGATCCGAGTTGTACATAGATACGGTGCTTTTATTCGTATCGGCCTCTTATCTGATTTCCTTCCTTTTTTAGAAACGGTTTCCTTCTCCGATCCGTTTACCGATTTCTTTTCCATATCTTCTCCGTCTTAGACCGATTCCAATACATATCGAATTTTGGTGCAAACATATGCCCCCCATTTTTGAAAGGTAGCTTGCTATCTTTCAAAAATCTTTCGCTTTTCTCCGTGATCGGCTTAACGTTTAAGATTTTCCTCGGTAACTCCCCCATTAATGGCGCCGTAATACTCTCGGTGCGTTTTAAATGCAGCAACTGTTCCCGCCTTTTCACCTTTTCATCGAGGTATAAATATGAGGTCCCCCCTTGCGGTCATTTTCACCCTGGCGTGCTTTCGTTCATCTTGAAATCGGCTTTCCTCCGCTTCAACCCCTTCTTCTCATATCATCGGCTGAAATGGATGCATCTCAGGTACTTGTTCCGATCCCGGATAGCGATCATCAATACTTCCTAGGTCCAATAGGAACCATAGAAACCGATACTGTCATTGGAGATGAGATCCCTAGACTCCCTTTATCGGCTCCTGGTTATAATATCAATGAGTGGTCAAAAAGTTTTAGGGCTTGGCCGACAGCTCTCAAGAAATTTGGAGGTCTGGTATATTAGAGTATCGGCCCAAAAGAGAGTGGAGTGGGAGGGTATGGGTATTCTTGAGTGTATCCCCATGTCCTTAGCTGCTCCAGAGCCCAATGAATCTTTAGTAGCTTGCACTGCTATTTTTGGTCGGACTCTTTTAACGCCTTCTTTTTCCCAACCGGTCCCATCGGCCCAACCCTTCTAGACATGGCTGAATTATGTTGTCTTAGGCCTGATGGAGACCAAATATCGGCTTTTAGTGGGAAACCTCAGTACAAATTGACCAGAAAAAAGGGAGAAGGTTGGTCCAGATATATCCAAAATAACAACAAAGTAACCGGCCCTGTATCGGATGAAGAACACGTAGCTTTCATCAACTTATGGCTAGACCGATTCCTCTTCTGTGGCGCTTCCCTAGGACCAACCCAGGTCTACCAATTTATGTCGGAGCAACTAGTTATGGGTCATCGGCTAGCTTTAGGGAAGTCCTTGTTGGGTGCCGTATACCATATGATGCATATCATCCGGAGTCGGCTTTTCACTGGCAATGGTTCCTATGTCGTAGGTAATGTTGGCGGCCCTCTTTGGTTTATCCAGATTTGGCTTTACTGCGTTTTTGGCCGTCTCATTATCCCGGACCCTTCGGAAGAATCGGCTTTCCCAACGGAAGACTTTCCTGAGGGCGCCATCCCTGTATTTCAACCTAGCCGATCCCCAGGCGAAAAATTCATCATGTGTTAAATCGATGAACAAAAAATCTCTCCTGCCGGCTTTCACAAATACTTGTCCTTTTTCCTAAATCTTAACCAAGCCTCTTTTAACCGTAGAGATTTCTTTTCGTATAGCCAATTAGCCGATCTCCCGTGGCCTTCTTTTCTTCGTTTAAATTCTGATAGCTCTCTAATGCCCCAGTCTACTCTTGATCTGCTTCCTCTGCTGATTTCTCCTTGCATCCTTCATGTCGGCTTAAGTACTCGAAATAGAACATTTCAGCCGACCTATGAATTCTATCATCCTTCAGTTTATGCACGCCAGCTGGGTTTCGGACAAACCATTCCTTGCTTTCCTCTGCTTAGGATGATTAAGCCACGAAACAAAGTTACTAACATCACTGCGGCGGAGCTTATTATCGAGCTAGCCGATGAACTCCATGTGGTAGACTTGCCATTCCTCGTGTTAAACACACGTCGATCGGGCCAATTTACCACATGGTGGGCTTCCATAGCTGAGGCACTCTTGCGGAGGCGTACTATTCCCGAGGTCCTGTCCTCTTTTCTTCCTGGCTTTCGAGAGCCGACGGAGACTGTCGCTGGGTCTAGCTCGAGTTCGAGTGATGCTAACTCGTCTTTAGAGGTATTTTCATTTTTGATGTTTTATTGGAATAAGATTTTCATCGGCTTAACCATATATTTTTTACCCTTTTCAGACTAGCAAGAGATCAACCCCAGCGCAAACCGCATCGGCCGACGATCGCTCAAAACGGCAAAGGTCATCGACCCCCCTTGCCGGTTTATCTTCTGGCACGTTGGGGGTCAATAGCCCATCACTGTCTGATCTTGCCGTCCAGCGCACCAAAAGTACGTCTAGTTCCATTTTCCATCAAATGAAGTTTCATGCTTGCTGTCGGCTAAACCCATGTTCGTCTTTTAGAGAAGAAGAGCCGTAGAGTCGTCATTAAGCGATCCCCAAAACCCGCAGGCCGTGATGCAGCATCATCCCCAACCGGATCGGCTACTGCGGTTAGCTTCGACCCTTATTCTCGATTTATCTTCATCTTTTTTGATCTTACCGTGAAAATATTTTTCAGGAAACCCCCTCCGTCCAATTGCTAGAGGCCGATGCAGAGAAAACCCAGACGGACGTGGTTGTCTTACCAGCTTTGGCTCCTGCTCCGCCATTCGCTTCGTCACCTCCAAAACCTGCTTCTGGACCGGCTCCATCGATGGACTTAGCCGACCTTTTAGGCTTTTCCTTGGACGAACTTGACGACCCGGAGATTGTGGCCACCGATGATTACCCGGCCGATATCCAACGTATAATAGCGGCCTCTGCTCCAGCATCGGCTGCTGTTACCGCTGCGCCGGGTATGCAGGAGCGACTCAATCGCCTCTTGGACGAGGTGATGCAACCAGAGGCGGCTCTATTGGCTAATACGCAACCACTGAGAGATGCTATGGCGGCCATGCAAGCCGATCTCCCTTCTGCCGCCATGAATGCATTGCTTGAGGTCTGCCACTTGACGCCGCTACTGGACGTGGAGTCAGCCAAGCTAAGAGTTGAACAGAGAAAGGCCCAACAAGCCGACCAAGAGGTTTTGGATAAACTCATAGCTGATGCCAAGTCTCGAAAGAGCACATTTGACCAAGGTACAGCTACACTTAAAATGACTAAGAGCAGGGCTCAAGAGCTGGAGTCGTCCAAGGCCAAACTTGAAGAACAGCTGGCTCTTGTTACAAAAGAACTTGCGGAATGTCGGCTCAGCATCACCGACTCAACGTCTTCCCTGGCCGTCCAGAGGCGACAAATCGGCGAGGTTTTTGCCCAAGTCAAGAATCAATCGGCCAAGATAGTTTCAGTCCCGGGTGATGCAGTAGCCGATCAACAATTGATAGACAGCATTCAAGCTACCATCGGTAGGGCGGCAGCGGCACTATCGGCTTTGGGAGCTCATTTGCCCGGGTCGGGACTACACTAGTCCTTGATTTACTTGATCAGTTGTGGCCAATCTTTGTAATATTGCTTTAAACTTGAGATGACGTCTTTTGAACTCTTGCTTGATCGGCTGTGCATCCGATTTTGTAAACTTTTAATCTGTGGATGGATGTTTTAAACTGACTCGGTCAATTTGTATGACCGATTTTATATGCATGTGCTTGTCATTGATCCTGATGTCTTCCTCTCTGTAGTTAGGACCCGACCCATATGCTTGGGTGATATGCCTTCAGATACTTTCCATTGATCGCTTTAGGTAGGACGAACCCTTCTAAGGATTCCAGTATATATGAATTCCCGTCAACCGGCCGATTGATCTTATAAGGCCCTTCCCATGTTGGAGACCATTTGCCGAATCGGTTATCCTTAGACCCAATCGGCAACACGGTTTTCCATACTAAATCGGCTTGATTGAATGATTTAAAAATCACTTTTTGTTATGCGACCTGGCAACCATCTCTTTGTTCCTTTTAAGCCGATCTAACGTGATCAGCCTTAGCTCAGCTAAATCATCTAGATTGTCAAGCATCGCCTGTTTGTATTCATCAGCTGATACCTTATCTTGCTCGTGTAGCCTTATTGAGCCGATGTTGATTTCAACGGGCAAAACGGCTTCTTGTCCGTATACCAACTGAAAGGGTGACAATTTAGTTGATCCGTGATGAGATAGCCGATAAGCCCATAAAGCCTCCGACAGCGTTGAATGCCATCTCCTTGGTTCTTCCTCAATTTTTCTTTTTATCAGCTTTATCAATGTTTTATTTGATGACTCGGCCTGTCCGTTGGCCTGAGCGTAGTAAGGGGAAGAGTTGAGTAATTTTATCCCAAGACTTCCCGCAAAATCTTTGAAGTCGTTGGACATGAACACAGTACCCTGATCAGTAGTGATCGTTTGTGGAATCCCAAACCGATGGGCGATGTGCTCATTTACAAAGTCGATCAGCTCTTTACTAGTAACCTTCTTGAGTGGTATAGCCTCAACCCATTTTGAGAAATAATCTGTGGCTGCGAGGATGAATTTATGTCCTTTGCTGGATGTCGGAAATATTTGGCCGATTACGTCTATACTCCATCCTCTAAATGGCCATGGCTTGACGATCGGATGCAAAGCCGATGCTGGTGCTGACTGTATGTTACCAAACTTTTGACACGTTTGGCATCCTTTATAATATTTGAAGCAGTCTTCTAACATCGTCGGCCAAAAATACCCTGTTCGTCTCAGTATCCATTTCATCTTATGAGCCGATTGATGTGATCCACAAATGCCTTCATGGACTTCACCCATCGCCACTTTGGCTTCTTCGGTTCCCAGACATCTTAACAACAAACCTTCCATAGTCCGAAAGTATAATACATCTTCTAGTAGAACATATTTGAGTGCTTTGCGCTCGACCTTACCTTTCGGTCGGCTTGGCTGGATCTGACAAATAATCCCTTATCTCTGTTCTCCAGTCGACAGGGTGAACACATAAGATCGGCCAAACGTTTAGCTCGATTGGTCCCTGTCGACCTTCAATCTTGTACCCTGATGCACATTGTGCCAATTGGTTTGCTTTATTATTAGCTACTCTGGGGATATGTTTTATAGAAAATGTAGTGAATGTCTCGATGATCTGGAGGCATTGATGCAAGTACTGGGTTAGTGCATCATCATTGCATCGGTATTCTCCTTTGACTTGCTGCACAATTAACATCGAATCTCCAAAAGCTTCGACGTCTCTCACCCCGATGCTATCTAACAGTTGTAGACCCCTTAGTAACGCTTCGTATTCTGCTTGATTATTTGAACATCGGCTATTTAGCCGATACATGAAGCCATACTCTTGTTTCCTAGGTGAAACTAATATCACACCGATGCCTTCGCCTTCTTGGCAAACAGACCCATCAAAATACAGCTGCCAAGGAGTTACACTAGTTGTTCCTACTAATGTTTCACTTCCTGTGATAAAATCGGCCACAGCTTGTCCTTTCACAGATTTAGCCGACTCATAGAATAACTCGAACTCTGTTAAGGCGTATGCCCATTTACCAAGCCGACCTCGTAGAATTGGCGTCGATAATATGTATTTTACTACATCGGTTTTGCATATTATGACGCACTTGGAAGCCAGCATATAATGTCTTAACTTGGTGCAAGCAAAATATAATGATAAGCATAATTTTTCCACTAGAGGATACCTGGTTTCTGCATCTAGAAGACGTCGGCTTAAGTAAAATATTGCTCGTTCCTTCCTATCGGCTTCTTGTGTCAAAACTGCCCCAATCGAATCACCTTCAGCCGATATATATAGTCTAAAAGGTATACCGTGTTTTGGTGCGGTCAATACTGGTGGACTCATCAGATAACCTTTTATGTCGACGAAGGCTTTTTGCTGATCGGCTCCCCATTTGAACTCTAGGTTGTCTTTAATTTTCAGCAGTGGTGTGAAAGCACGAATACGCCCTGACAAGTTTGAGATGAAACGTCGCAAGTAGTTGATTTTTCCAATCAATATCTGCAACTCCTTTTTGCTTGTCGGCGGTTTAGTATCGGCTATGGCTTTTACTTTGGCTTCGTTTACTTCAATTCCTCCTTCATGTACCGTAAACCCAAGAAATTGCCCAGCCGACACCCCAAAAGCACATTTGAGGGGGTTCATTTTTAACCCATGCAACCTTGTGCTTTCGAACATCTTTTCCAGATCGGCTAAATGTTGCCAGTCTTCTTTGGATTTTACCACTACGTCGTCAATGTATATTTCCACAGTATTGCCGATCAAATCATGGAAAATATGGTTCATAGCACGTTGATAAGTAGCACCGGCATTTTTTAAACCGAAGGTCATAACTTTCCATTCATATAGCCCTAAAGCTCCCGGGCATCTGAAAGCCGTCTTGGGTATATCGGCTTCGGCCATGAATATCTGATTGTATCCGGCGTTCCCGTCCAAAAAGCTTATGATTCTATTCCCAGATGCAGCATCGATAAGCATATCGGCTATAGGCATCGGGTACTCGTCTTTTGGTGTAGCTTTGTTTAAATCTCTAAAATCGACACATACCCTAAGTTTGCCATTTTTCTTCTTCACAGGGACGATGTTTGAGACCCACTCAGCGTATCGGCAAGGCCGGATAAACTTTGCCTCAAAGAATCGTCCTACTTCTTCCTTTATAGCGTCATACAACGAGGATTAAACCGCCTAGGTCTTGTTTAAATGGCCGATACCCAGGTTTTATAGGTAGCCGATGTTCGACTAGTCATTTGGCTTAAACCTGGCATTTCATAATACTCCCATGCAAAGCAATCCTTGTATTTCTTGAGTATTTCGACCAACTTTGCTTTATAACTGGGTTCTAATTTAGCACTTACAAACGTTGGTCTTTTATTATCACCTTCATCACCTTCCCCAATGTTGACTTCTTCGAGCAAATCGGCAGAGGTAAATCCTAACCCTTTTCTTTCTTCTTCAAAATCCTCAACAGCCTCCTCGTATTCTTCTTGCCGATAGCTCCTGGCCTTTTCCTGCAGCTTTGCTAGTGTCTTGTGCTCCATCTTCTTACTACTTCGTCTGTCCGATCAAACGTGTTGGGTTTAACGCTGATCGGCTTGAATCCTGACTTCTCAACGCAGATAAAATCGCAATTGTCCAAGGCTTTCCCTGATATACATTCGGCTTCTTCATGTGGCCAATTGGTGTCAGGGCTAGCCATGGCGATATGAGCCGATGTGTCGGCCGGTACGACTTCTACTGTAGCATCGTTCCACTGCACCAATTTTTGGTGCATAGTTGATGGAATACAGCAATTGGCATGGATCCAGTCCCGCCCAAGGAGCACGCTGTAATTGCCTTTGGCTTCAATAACAAAAAATGCAGTCGGCAAAGTTTTATTACCGACTGTTAGCTCCGACACCATTACGCCTTTAGCCTCGGTTGGGTCTCCCGTGAAGTCATTTAGCACCATATTGGTTTTGATCAAATCTTCATCGGCTTTACCTAATTTTCTGAAAGTACTTAATGGCATGAGATTGACTGTCGCCCCGCCATCGACCAACATACGAGATATCGGTCGGCCATTAATACACCCTTTCAGATATAATGGTTTCAGATGCCGATGCATGTCTTGCGGCTTTTCGAACACAGCGTCTGGTGCTCCGAGGCACAACTGGGCGAATACTTCTTCAGCCGATTCTTCGGTTTTGAACTCGGCAGGTAGAGCGAATACCATGTTTATATCCATCGGTGGCGTATCATCCCGTATCATTGGAGAACTGGATTCGATCGATTGGTCTGAATCACTATCGATCTGTTCCTTCTTTCTCCACTCCTTTTTCAAAATTGGTGCCGGTCTTAACTTATTGAACATCCGATCCCTCTCGCTCTCCTTTTCGGTCTCCCTTTCTTCTTGTGTTTTCAATCATTTGAAGCCTTCTGCGTTGTGATTTCTTTGAGACACGGAGGGCACCACCTAGGTTTAGGTTCTATCGGCTTCGTATTTTTCGGCTAAATTGCTCATCTCATTTGTCGATTCCATTCTACCTGTGTTAGCCGATAGTTCCTGATTTTGGGAGGACTCGCCTTGCTCTGATGTTGACAACCTTTCATGGATCGGCCTACTGCTTCTCATATCTGGATGATTGTATATCGGTCTAGACAACCTATCTTTTACAGACCGGTTTGGCCGATGTACAGACGAGTGTTGCATAGGACAAGACACAACTGTTGGTAAGGTCATCCCTTTCTCCCAGCAAAACTGCCAAAAGGGACATTGTCGATGTCTTTCTTCTTCAGTAGTTGGCCGACATGACATATCTGGCCGCCAACGATCGTCCCTCTTTTGCCTTAGTTGATGAAGATTCTGGTGGCGTTGAGGGTCACACCTCCGACTTATCCTTTCATACTTCCCCAGAAGTTGTGAGAAGGTCGGCTTTGGTTTGAAATCGGCTTTTCTTGGAGCCCTCTCAGCCCGATACCATTTACCGACCTCCAAGTCCCCTCTTGGTTTTACCGTTCTTGAGTTTTGTCCATTCTTATCGGCTTCTATTTGTATAGAACCGATAGTGATCTGCACTGTCTCGTCTCGTGTTACAATTCCCTTAGTCGGCTTATCTTCTTCCGCAGGCCTCTTTCCTTTTCGTGAACATTGAACCATGTTGACTTGAAAAGGGCTCATATCTATCTGCATAGCCGATTCTTCCGCAAATTTTAGCCTGCCATCGGCGATGGCCGATTGAATCTGTTGCCGAAAAACATTGCAATCGTTAGTGTAGTGGGAGAATGAATGATGCCATTTGCAATACCTTCGCTTTTTAATTTCCTCGGCCGATGGTATGATGTGCTCTTCTGGTAACCTTATGAGTTTTTCTTGTAGTAATAAATCAAATATCTTGTCACACTTTGATACATCATACGAGTACTTGACTTCCGCCTTATTCTTTGTCGGCTTAAGTAGAGAGCATACGAGTGCCTTTTTAGAACCCCTGGTCCACTCGGCTATGTTTATTTCTGCTTCGTCCTCGGAGGTGTCGCTTGAATTGTAATCTACCATGTTTACTTTGGCCTTCTCATTACCGTTTGGCTTAAATCTATCTTTAAATCCTTTATTCTCTGCATATCGGCTTTCATGTGCCGATACGCGATGGAGTAAGTGGCCTAAGTCGGGGAACTCTTGGCCCGATAATTTCTCTTTTAATGGAGGGATTAACCCTTGGAACGCTAGATCGGCCAATTGATCATCGGGTAATGTTACACTGTAGCACCTATTCCGTACGCCCCGAAACCTCTTGATATAATCAGAGACCGATTCGCCGTACTTCCGGATCGAATCGAGATCGTAAATCCTAAGCTCCATAGTTCTTAAAAGAAGTACTCATGGAATCGGCTTTCTAAATCGTTCCATATATGAACTGAATTAGGTGGTAGATTTGTGAACCAAGTGAATGCAAAGGCGGAGACAATGATAAAGGGAACAATCTAATTTTTAACCCATCGGATCGCGGCAGCCTCCCCACATTGAGCCATGAACCGTCCGATATGCTCAATTGTGGTAATGAGTCATCACACGAGAATTTAGCAAAGTCCGGTATCCTAAAGTTGTGGGGGTATGGCATTCGGTCTATGTAATCGGGATACGGCTTCTTGTAGCCGATCACCCTTCCTCTGGGTCGTAAGCCAAATCGTTTCTCTTAAAACATTGGCGATTTGTTCTGCCCAATTAACATTGTCGGCTTGTGGTGCAGCCGGACATTGCCAATTCTCATTCGTGCCCTGCCCCCCGAGTGCAAACTCGGGTCTTCGTCCAAATCGCATCTCAGGAGGTCTTGGCACTGTGTCATAATCATGATTAAAACCTAATGCATCGGGTATGGGTGCGTACGGCACTACTCTATATGGCGCGTGTTTCATGGTTGTGGCTCCCCGTGACAATGAACTCGACATGTTTCGATCGGCTGATAAGCCGATATCCCGATGCTATTGGAGGGCCCATCTGACTGACTTGATGCGCTTATTTTGGCCCCATCCGTGTGCCCATGGTAGTGTGTGAATCCATCTCTCTGTATGCTTGGTTTCAAAACAGTAGGTTGAGTTGGCATTATAATAGGTGCATGAGCCGACACGTTTACTGTGTTGGTGTTAGGCGTTATGGAATATACTGGGTACGTAGGGATGGTTTGTGGTGGATCTAGTAGGTTTCCAGACGCAGCTAATTCCTGAGCAATTGTTTTCACACTATTTTCTATCATCGGCTTTAATGTGGATACTAGAGCCGATGACTGGTTAATTAGTGCGTGATGGACAGATTGCTCGATCATACTTGATAAATCGGCTTGAGCGGGTGCGTATCGGCTTACCGATTCAGATGACGAATCTCCGATAGGATTGATGCTTGGGAGTGCAATCTTTTGAGTAACGCCACGGCGTGTTTTCTGGAAGCACCGTAGCATCATTTCCTCCAGAGCCGCCTTTCGGTCTTCGATTTCTTTCTGTTGCTCAGGGGTTAAATCGGCCATCTGAGGCGCGATTATGGCATCAGTGTTGATATCGGCGGTGACCGCGGGCTTGTCGGTTGACGACATTCTTTTTACCGGTCCCACTGGGCGTGCCAAAATATGTTCGCGCAAAAAACGTGAAGGGGGTTTTCGGCCTCGAACACACAAGACAAACACCGGGTTTGCAGAGCGTGCCAGTCAATTTGACCTGAAATTGACAAGGTAGAGTTTATAATTTGATCAAAGCCGATGAACAAGGGTCTATCGGCTTTTCGCTAGTCGGCAAGAACCGATCAGGAGATAACTAAATCAACCGGTTACAGTTGATCCGGATATAAGGTAAAATCGGCTTCGGGAAGGCGATGCGCAACAAAACGAAGCAAATCAAACCTGGGTGAAATCGGCTAAAATCAACAATCGGCGATGCGCAACTATGTTGATTCCGTCGACTTGCAGAGAGATCTATGAGGCTAAAGCAATGTAAAAGAAAAGCTTGTAAAAAGTAGGTGTGTGTTGTTGGATTTGATTGATTTCTTTGCTTGACGCCCTCCTCCTTTTATAACGCGCCTGACCGATCCGAGTTGTACATAGATATGGTGCTTTTATTCGTATCGGCCTCTTATCTGATTTCCTTCCTTTTTTAGAAACGGTTTCCTTCTCCGATCCGTTTACCGATTTCTTTTCCATATCTTCTCCGTCTTAGACCGATTCCAATACATATCGAATTTTGGTGCAAACACACGGACACAGACAGTTCTAACTACAAACCGTCTGTGATACAAATGAGACCTATATAAACAACCAAAATCCTCGCGCAGACCGTAGCCCCCCATCGTCGTCTTCCTCGGCGATCTACTCCTCGTCCCCCCGGCTCTGCTCCGACTCCTCCGTGTCGATCCGGCCCTGCTCCCGACTCCTCCACGTCGGCCACGCCGCCTCCTCCCAGGCTCTCAGTGACTCCTCCCCGACGGCCCTGCTCCCAACTCCTCTCCACTGGCCACGCTGCCTCCTCCCTGGCTCAGGGAAGTTGCCTCCTCCCGGCTCATCAACACCCCATCGGTGCACTTGTAACTTAATCGTTCTTCTAAACTAGGGCGACTAGCCGCTTAAGCATTAGTGGTAGGTCGCTCTTCTGCGCTACTCAGTCGATTATGTGTTGGTTATGTTGGGAATATATATCTCATTCCTGTTTTGTGATTCATGTAGAGCTATTAGGTAAATTTCAGTGTTAGAGCCTTCTTATTGTTGTTATAATGCATAAGCGCTTAAAGGTGGGCTGGCCTTTCACTTACTACTTACTAAAGTTTAGAATATTGATTTCAATACACATTTGCATGGGAAGGGAGGGAGATCATGACTAACTTGTGGTGTGTACTTTATAGGTCATTCAGATGGTCTCTTTGATGGACCAGTTGCTCAAATTAGAAATTTTGGAGTTGCACCTTACTCCATATCGAGTTCTTGCAACTGGACAGGATGAAGGGATGCTTGAATTTATTCCTTCCAATTCACTCGCACAAGTAACTTGATATGAATATAATGGAAGTCACTGTCTAGTTGCCCAATGACAAGTTATGTTTCCATTGTAACAAAGTTTTCTACAAATTCAGCATCATTTCATGAGTAGCTTTGTTTCTACAGAAAGATATATTTGTTGATTTAAGTTTTATTTGTTCCCAAATTCTATCAGAACATCGCAGTATTACAAATTACCTACAAAAGTTCCATCCAAAGCCATTTCCACCACCAATGAAACTCTGCAAAGAAATGATTGAGGCAATAGGTGGTGCAGAAAGGTGATTTCTTGATCAGTTTTGTGAACTATTTGCACTTTTACTTGTGGCACAATGATAATTGTGACCACATCATTGTATCAACACTTCGAGCATACTGTTGTGTATGTCAATACAAATCATATTAGTGTGCATGTTTGATAATGTACCAAAGGTATGCAGCTTCAACCTTTCCCCATTTTTGTCTTCAACTATGGAACCAAATGTTTTTCCTACACTCCTCAGCAGAACTTTCATCATTAATATATGTTGTTCGAAATTTTCATCTGCTTAGATATTTTTACAACGACATTTATAAGGCACAACCAGTTATAGATTTTGTAATTGAATATCTAAACATCCTAGATGTATGGAGGCAACAACTTGTCTAATCAGGATCGTCTTAACATATGAATTTTTGTAGCACTTTCATCTCCTTTCTTATTATAATATTGATGGATTCTAAGGTAAAATCCATTTCATTCCACAATTCATCCTGAAAAAGTGTTATGCGTTGATTTATCGCTATCACTTTATCCCCATCGCCGAATAAGAATACCATAGGAAACCATACTTCTTGAACTATATAGTTGATTAACTCATCGTATGGAGTTAATTAAGTCATTGTATGAAGTTGATTAAACCATTTAATTCATACGATGACTTAATCAACTCTATAGGATAATTTAATGAACTCTATAATTGAAGAAGCATAGCTGCTTATGGTATTCTCGTTCGGGGGTAAGGATGAAATGGAAGCGATAAATCTGATCATGATAGCGTTCAGGACGAACTATGAAATGAAATAGATAGTGTCTTAGAAACCATCAATATTATAATAAAAAAGGAGATGAAATCACTACAAATGTTCATATTTTAAGACGATCTTAATCAGACAAGCTGTTGTCTCTATGCATCTATGATGTTTAGATATTCAATTACAAAATCTATAACTGGTTGTGCCTTATAAATATCATTGTAGAAATATATAAGCAGATGAAAATTTTGAACAACAGATACTAATGATAGAAGTTCTGCTGAGGGTGTAGAGAAAAAAAATGGAATCACAGACAGTTCTTTAATAGAACCATCCACGATATTATAACATCACATACTGTTCTTTACTAAGAACCGTCTATAATACTATAACATCACAGACGATTCTATTAAAGAACCGTCTGTAATGTAAGTTTCACTGATAGTTTAAAAACCGTCTGTGATACATCATTGATATCACTGACATATATGTTTCTAAATGGTTCACAAAATCGCATGTGATAACCTTATGTGTACCATGATCTGGCTTAACTTGCTGTACCCTTCACCACTATGGTGGGCTGATACGGATTAGATCTGGTCTCCATGAATAGACGGACCGGACATGACTCCACTTACAGAAAGTGTGAACTTTCCACACCAGTCAGTTATCATCAGTGCATTATTAAGTGTACACATGGTTGTTAATGTTGTTCTCTACTCGCTGAATTGCTCGTAACTTATTGTGTGTTTGGTTAGTGGGATGGAGTGGAATGGAACTATTCCATCCCACCAAGTCTAGTGTTTGGTTGGAGAGCTGAGGATGACTTAGTCACAGAAAAGAGAATATTCTCTCTAGATTCGGGACGGCCAGGTTCTACAAATTTTCTGGTACGTAGCCATCCCACTTGGAATGTGAGAGTGACAGTAGGCCCTGTCTAAGAATCTGGGATGGAACCATTCTATCCCTGAAATCTGAGATGTAACCATTCTATTCCACCTCACTCTCCAACCAAACACACAATTAGATACTCCATCCGATCTGTCCGTTTTACATACAGTTGTAGTTAAACTCTCGAAATTTTAACTGTAAATATTTTTTAAAATATTTAAATTAGATACATAAAAATTATGTAAATTTATCTCAAAAAATACCTCCATAATCCATATAATTTTATTGGCTTTCATAAATATATTATAATATAAATTAGTGGTTAATATTATATTTTAAAAACCGTATTAATATTTAAAATAATAACTATTTATGACCAAAGAGAGTATACAGTAGCATTAGAGTACTGCTTGAGTAACTTACTATGACGAATTTGGATAGCAGCATGGTCTACTGTTGTCTGTCAGGACTCAAGATGCTCCAGTAACAAACAAAAGAAAACCAGAGCAGCAGGTCTGTTTTTTTCCCCTGAGGAAATAAGAGCACATCCTCATGTCAGTGCGTTTCTAAACAATGCACTGCACAGCCAACAGTGCCATACAGGACCAAATCGTAATAAATGTAGTACATATGTACCAATCAGAAAAATCCACAATACAGAATGTCTCGAATCTGGCAGTGCCTTCAATTTTCTCCACGAGTACATTCAAACCACCATTCTTTATTACAACTATTATTCCATCTGAAGTCTTTGACATGAAACCATTCATTCGTAAGACCGGGCTGTACTGTATGTTTGACGCTTATTTCTTCAGGTTTCCGTTGAACCGAAAGCTGCTGCAGCTTTGGTGTACATTCTGAGGCTATAAATGCAATATGTGTATGGTATGATCTAATATGCATAGCTAAATACAGGATAAATTATAAATGAACACTATGTGAATACCCTGAGTTTGTCTATACATCTGTCCTTAGTTTTACTAAGAAAGAAGATCTTCTACTTCAGCTTCTTTTCGAGATGCATGCGTAGCATTACTTGACCAGAAAAAGGTAAATTGGAATTTTGTTGGCGAGTTCTTACCACCTGCAAACTGGATTGTATGCCATCCATCGACCTCGCTCTTAATACCCAGTAGAACCAAGTTCTCTGAATTCACTGAAGAAAATAGCATGGAAAGGTCAAATAGCATGAAAATATCAATTATCTACGCTTACATAAATTTTTGAAGGACTAGTAATTCACGCAAATTCATTACTAAATTCTCACACAACCGAAGCAAATGTCAAGAGTAGCAAACTTGCTACTGTTCTTCGTAGTATCTTGTGATTTATAAACAATCGTAATATATCGTGGGGGTTTAATTATTTAAGTCGAATTAAAAATTGGGAATATTCTTCAGTTTTGCCCCCAAAAAAAGTATTACAGTACCGTAACGGTCATCATTCAACGCTCACAGCCTATTGGTACTGATCTTTATCAGTAGTACTCGCTGCCAAGCAAAAAATAATGAACCTGCTAATGAGTAGTAGTTAATGTTCAACATCGCATAATTTTCAAACATGTACATACATTAAAGTGATTTTTTTTCTCTCTATCTATTTAACGGTTCAACTCACCTTGAACAGTGGAGTCATCAATTTCCTGTTTATTGATTGCGAGTGACCAACGTGTAGGTAACTTAGTATCAACTGGTATTAGTGTTCTTCGAGCGTCATCTGTAACAGAATCACTTTCCACACGGAGCACTGGAGCTTCCAATTTGCTCCATCCAGTATCGCTCCCTTTGTAACTCCAACGGCCATACTTCACAGTAAATGTTACAAAATCAATAGTCATATTCCTTCCACATGAAAATTCTTCACCTCTAAGGTTCACCAATTCCTTTGTCAGCTTTCCAGGTGTATTGGAAAACAGAGAAATATAGGATAATGGTTGTGTGTTTCCATTGGTGATTGCGTCACCTCCCTTTGTAACTCCGATGGCCTGCAGTCACACGGAGGGCCCGATCGAGGTGATTGTGTTGTGTCCCCGGAGGTGGTTTTGACCGGTGGTGAGGATGCGAGGTCATCTTTTGTGGGGTCTGACCGTGAGGATGTGCATATGGGACCTCGCCGAGGAGTTCTGTATGCTCCGTATTTAACCACTGGCTGCGGCGTGGGATCTCCCTCTCAGGGACCCTGATAACGAGCTAGTTGAACTTTTTTTCGAGCTTTCTTCGGCACTGATTTATTCTTATTTATTATAGTCTCCTGTATTGTTTGAGACCCAACTTCGAACCGAGCTTAACGAGCCGAACCGAAGTTGACTCTGGTTCCAAATCAACTAATTTTTATTTTAAAAGAAAAATGAATGTAATCAGAGCAATTTTGAAACGAGCCACCGAGCCAGCTCAACGAGCTTTTTTTCCAGCTCCTTCGGGCCATTTCTTCCAAGGGCTGCGAAGGCTCGTCTCATTTTCGGTGGGGGCTTAACGGGACTACTTACCATTGGTGGTTTTACGAATGTAGCAGAGCAGTTCCTTGGCTCGTACACCTCAGATGAGCACGACAGGAGGGGGAGTGTGGTGCACGGCCCTTGCATGAACCGGGTTTTGGCAGGTTTGGGCATTGAGGCCCTGGAACGGGAGGAGACGGACGAAGAGCGTCAGCGGAGGCGACCGCGTGATGACACGGCCGTCGCCATTGCGGCCGTTCCAATTCGAGCCATGGCGCCTGCAGAGCCGGTTCCCACCAGCCCCCGCATGCGTGCAAGTTCGGGGGGTTTTCTGAAGACGAGGGCCCTTGTCCAACACGCCCTGCGGTGATGAGGGTCAGGGTGTTGTGCGGCCTCCCCCTGGTGGAGTACCGGCCGAGCGGGCCGGCTTCGATGAAGGCCCAGAGTTGGAGGACTTCGCCATTTCTAGTATGCAGTCGGTTTTTTCGGCAAGGAGCGAATCTTCGTCGAGTTGTCATGTGTTGGGCGGAGACCGGCAGGAGGTCCCTCCTACCCCTCCAGTAGGGGGCGCGAGTAAGAGGCTAATTTGCGGGGTTGTGGTCCTTGTTGGAAAAGATGCTGACATATGTTTTCTGCAAGAATAGAGTGATCCAAGGGGCCTACCCATGGCCCCTTTTGGGCTGCATCGGAGGATCTGCTCGAGACAGGGGTGTCTAGCGGGGTGCCCCCTTCGGGTCGGGGTGGCTCAGACGGTCCGCTTGTTGATGTGGGCCCTCTGTGTCCGGCAGACTTTAAGGTGCGTCCGGAAGCCTGCGCCGTGTTCGGGGACATCGGCTGGTTCGCCTATCCGTCGTACTCGGAGAAGCTGTTCAAGAACATATCGTTGTCGATAATGTTCCACCTGCTCGACGCCAGCGCAGCGAAGGTTCGTTTCGCCTTGTCATCTTTATTTATTTTGTATCACGATTAATTCTTGTTTATTGTAGAGCCTCATGCTGTCGCGCGCATGCCCTGCATGAGGGCTTCAAACAGAGCTATTCTGAGGTCCAAGAATAGATCAACGCAAGGCAGGCCGAGGTGGAAGTGAGGGACACCAAACTGACCTCGCTTCACAGGGAGGTCGAAGGCCTTTGACGTGAGAGGGTGGCCTCTGAAGCCAAAACCCATGAGCTAGAGGAGCTGAACGCCCAGCTGCATAGCGAGGTCGCCATGGAGCGGGTGGGCCACATTTTGATTACTGAGGCTGCGTGGCAGGCTATGGAGTCCTTGGAGGGTGTTGTTCGTGGCATGGGTGTTGTGCCACCTGAACAAAGACATTCCCAGGGATGATGTCACCACAACCATTCAATGGCTGCGGTGCGCGGGGTCGGTGGCGACGAAGGTGGCGGAGGCATACGACACCTGTGGTGACCCGCATAATTATCCCGAGGTAATTAACAGCTTCACTGTCGTTACACCGAGTTAATTACACAAATCTCAACATAGTAGCTAACAAAATACCGGAAAACCCAATACTTTATCAGCTACTACACCGTATTCAGAGTGTTATAGCAGAACAGTGATTAGATACTGAAATGGTACCTTTATTACAAACTATTATGCCACACAGGTTACATGCCCATTTGCTAATTATACAAGTAGAACCAAGCACAAAAAAATATGTTACAACTTTTATTACCCCGAATACCTCTTAGAACGAGGTATCGATCTAATAGGGGACGGTCCACTAGGGGACAGCCCACTAAAACCTCTTGTTCTCCTACAAGTAGTAGTAGTAGTAGTAGTAGTAGTAGTAGTAGTAGTAGTAGTAGTAGTAGTAGTAGTAGTAGTAGTAGTAGTAGTAGTAGTAGGGGACGGTCCACTAGGGGACGGCCCACTAAAACCTCTTGTACTAGTAATAGTAGTAGCCTGCAAATAATCCTCACCCCACCCCAGACCTCGGAGGTGGATCCATGGGACTCATCTTCTAAGCAAAGGGGGATTAAGTAAGAGTGAGTACATAAGTAATTAGCAAACATTAATAACAAGAATGCATTAGATGAATTTCTCTCAATCCACCAATTATCACCTTCCCTCAATCTAGTTTTACAAAAACAAATAGTTTTCTTAGAAAGGTTGTTCATTTATAATTCTTCTGAAATACACTACTAACACTGTATATGATACAGACTTAGCTTTTGTAGTCTCCACTCCAAGAGACTGTCATGAATTCATGATTTTACCCTGCGCAGGTTTGTACCACTTTACACATAGTGACACCATCCTGTGATGCCCCAGAACGTTTATCATTAATCCAGTATTAGATTTCCAACACTGTACTCGAGTGGGGATACCTATCCAAGGCCGCCTCACACCTCGCAGATACAGTTGTACTCCGACGGTCACTTGTCGGCAGTAACTCTACCTATGGCTTCAAATATACCGCCACTACTTTGGGACAAGTACCTCCATGGGCCTACCGGCATATCCCAGATGTACACCCTTACAATTCTTACCAATTGTGAAGATTCTAATACTTTTATAGGACAACCTTTTCTGACCGATTTCACACACTATGGTTGATACTGATTTACGGGTCATTGCCCAAGTGTTAGTTTGTTTGAACTTATATGATAGCCTATGTAGAGAACCCTACTGGCATGACAATCCTTCTCATCGGCGTCCTCTACCCACCATAATAACTCACACTATCTAACATATTTCCTAATGTCCAAACCAACACCATATTCATACTTCAACCCATCAATTTATTCATTTTCCAACCCACAATTCTAACCATGCCACCATTTTAATGTTCCCCAATTGTAAAATAATTTCAATGCAATGATGACATTTGTAATAAGAACAATGTTTTAGAAAGCATTTAATAAATTATGATCAAGGAAGCTTGCCTGGTATAGTATCTGAACGTACATCCTCGCTCGAGTACTGGGGTTGGTCCAATTGATTAAGTTCTGGTCCTGAAAATACAGAGCATTAATTTTGAACCAGATTTATGGCGCACAACCACTAGTTGTAGCAGTATTAATTAAAAAGGGCTACATGTTATTTTGAGCTATTCAATACTGTTTTGGTGCTTTCTAATTACTCAACTAAGGATTAACTGCACGAATCCCGGATCGTGATTACCCACTCTATTTTTCATCTTTTTCTCCTCTTTTCTTTTCTCTATTTTTTTCTTTTCTTTTCTTTCTTCTCTCTTTCTCTCCTTTCTAGCCGACTGGGCTTTCGGCCCAATCCTTCCTCCCTTTCTATTTTCCTCTGCCCGATCGAGCTCTTTGCGAACGCCCCTGCGCCCCTCCTCTCTCCCGAGCTATCCCTCTCGACGATAGCTTCTCGATCGGTTCCTTCCCGGCCGAGTTCCCCTCGGCACCGCGCCTCTTCTCCTCTCTACACGGTTGTGGTGCCCTTCCCGCCTCTCTCTCTGAAGCGAGCTCCTCCTCGGTCCCACCCCCCTCTCTCACCGGTCGGCTCTATGCCGAAGCTCGCTGGCCAGCAGATCTACCTGGCCCTTGGCTAGCCGGCCCCTTACCAGTTCTCTCTACCGCCATTACTCGGTTATAGGGTTTTGGATGTTGATTGTTCATGGGAATGCTTTGCTACTGAGGTTTGGAGCTTCGGTTTTGGCTCTATGGTGAACTCTATTTGGATCTTTGTAACAAGGTAAGTGGGGGGTCTATGATGATCTAGTGCACAAGATTTACCGTGGGTTGGTTTCTTGCTGTGAAGCCAATGTTCATCCTTAGGGATGCATTCCAGGTACACGCGAGCAACCCCCCTTTAGTGCTAGAATCTGAGACCAAAGGGTTTGATGCTGATCTAATTGGTGTTCTACTTGATCTACTCTTGTCTCTACTGGATCTACTCCTTCTACATGCTACATTACTATACTACTACTATCCTATGACTTGTGCTACTGGGCTCAATTCAGTTGGGGGAAGAAGGGTTGGAGTTGAGGTGGAGGTGGCCGAGGTCTTGGCTGGTACGCTCCCCCTTCCGACTCCGGTCGGTGCTCGGCTAAGCTCCTCCTGGGCTTGGTTCTGTTGAGGGACTCAGGTCTGGCAGCTCTTCTTGGCCTTCCCCTCCTCTTGGGCCGGTTGCTGGTCCTCGGTTCTTGCTCCTGCTCTCTCGCTCACTCGGTTGGGATGTGGTGAGAAGGGCAGTGGCTGGCTCTAAGTTGGTACTCGGTTGTGGCGAAAGAGAAATGGAGAGGAGTGTTGTGAACTCTCTACTGGCATTGGTTCTTATCCTCTTTACCAAGCGGCAATTACTCTTTTACCCCTTGGCTCCCTTACTACCAACCCATGGTTATAAGGGCACAAGGGTCATTCAATAAACCTATTGCAACATCAATTGTTCTACACCCTTATGCCCACTGCCAAATGATTTTGGTGCTTAATTACATGCTAATAAATGATTTAGAAGACTAATTAATGTATTTGCTTGATGGAGATTTCAGGTCCTTACAGCAACCACTTCGCCAAAGTCATTTGGCAGGCAGTGTTCTCCACACTTTGCCAGGGTGGCTGCGATCACGTCGACGCTTTCGGACGTCGCTCCATCCCCATGGCTTCACAGGAGAAGGTGGCTCTGTGCTGGAAGCAAAACCGAGAGGTGTAGACCACATTTATCGCAAACTTCTGGTCGCTTTGGGGGGCACTGCTACCCTGGATTCCATGGCGAACACCCTGTTGGCCTCGAAGGCTGCGGGTCCCTCTGGTCGGGTGGCAGGTGCTCCGGACCCGACGACCCTCCGCAAGGTGTGAAGCATGGGTGGTGGCGTAGCTTTTTGTTTTTGTTTTGTAAAATGCAAACTTGTAGTTTTCGTCATGCTTAAATGAAACAAAAACTTTGTGCCAACTATGTGATGTGAACAATCATACGAACATGTTGCAGGGTGTTTGGATTGGTTATAAATGCACAGTGGGGGATGGCGCCCCCCCCTCATCCTACGTCACAAGAGAAGTACCCTATGGGTTATCACGGACCCCATAAGCAACACCGTGTCTTAGCCTATGGCCGCAGCAAGTTTGTTTCTGGGGTGTGACGTACCCGGGCTCCTTGTGGCGAAGATGGAGGGTCGCCCGTCCTAGAGTGGAGTCGCTTGCGTGTGAACTGTTTGTAAGGAACGACTACGTCTTCATAGTGTGGCTCTTGGCCTTTGACGGGCTGGGTCCCATGTTACGGCAACAATCGGGGCACCTACGCCTGCCAGCAGCGAACGATCTTTGAGTCCTCGATCGTATGGCCACCTTGATGTTGAAGCCGCATTTGAATCGAGCAGCATGGCTGCATTTATGTCTAGAGAGCCTTCCATCGATGAAATCTACGAGTGGCTTTTAGAGCGTTCCGGTTTAAGCGTGCAACCGTTTGTTGTATCATGTGGCTTGTATTGTTGTACCGTGCTTGATTTAGGCCTTCGGTCTCCCTTGGCGGACTGTAACACATTTAATAATAAAAAAATATGGATTCGTCTTGCGCATGAAACATGTGCTTGATTGGGGGGCGAAGCCGAGAGCTGTCCCCTAACCCTTTTTAGCCGCAACCGTATTGAAGCGTAGGTGCGAAGGGGAGGTGAAGCCGAGCACCGTCCCCTAACCCTTTTTAGCTGCAACCCTAGCGAAGCGTAGGTGCGAAGGGGAGGCGAAGCCGAGCGCCGTCCTCTAACCTTTTTTAGCCGCAACCCTAGCGAAGTGTAGGTGCGAAGGGGAGGTGAAGCCGAGTGCCATCTCCTAACCTTTTTTAGTCATAACCCTAGCGAAGGTCATGTGCGGCTTTTCATGTTCACCGAGAGTTTTAACTCTTCGAGGTGGTATGCCGGGACCCGAAGGTCATGCGCGCCTTTTTGTGTTCACTGAGCGTTTTAACGCTTCGAGGTGGTATGCCGGGACCCGAAGGTCATGCGCGGCTTTTTGCATTCACGAGTGTTTTAACGCTTCGAGGTGGTATGACGGGTCCGAAGTCATGCGCGGCTTTTGTTTTGGATGCTACTTTGCCCAAAAGGTTTTCCCCCTTTTTTTTCCTTTGTTTAATAACTTAGTATCTTACAATAGTAGCTATTACACACAAGAGCTACGGTAATACTTGATGAGCGACTTCGCATTTCATGTGTGGCCGATTAGCTAACCATCGATGGACTAGAGATGAAAAGCTCCGGCTTTCGTGGTTTTGGCGAAGATGAATGGTCCTTCCCATTTTGCGTTTAGCTTGCCAGTGATTTCATTGGGAACCCTTTTCAACACCAGGCCGCCGATGGCAAGGATCCTGGGGCGGACCCTTCGATTGTACGAGGCGGCCATGCTGTCTACATATTTGTGTTGTGTGCTTAATCCTTTTTCACGGCTTTCTTCTATCAGTTCCACGGAGATGGTTCGATCGCTGCTGTGCTGCCCTCATTTGTTCGTGGAGACCTCATCTTTATTTAGTCATGGCTTCTCAATAACATCCAAGGGTCCCAACTCGCGCTTCTAGCCGATGTATTTATCGGAAATCATGAGAGCGGTGTGGTCCCTGCCAACTCAGCCTTGAGAAAAGAACCAGCCAGCCAACAATTCAATTACCATTAATCGATCTCGGCATCGTGGGATACATGATCAAATAGACAAGGCAACTAATGCTGGTCACAGCTTTGAAGTACCAAGTACATCGGAATCACATCAGATACCACGGCGCGTACCACTACGGACAGCGGAATCACATCAACACACACTAATATATGAACTACAAAAGGCAGGGAAAATATTCACAGCAACTACTCCACATACAAGCGGCGACGAGGACAACAGATCAACATAGGTAAATTTTGATAAAGCCAAGTCAAAAAATTCCCGATAAAAAACATTTCACATATATATATATATATATATAGAAAACCTGTTTTGTTTATTTTATATATGTATGTATGTATGTATATGAGAGAGAGAGAGCAGTGGAGATCAAGGAGCTGCACACAGATAGCAGAGGGCGCTGAGGGAGAGAGACGGGGGAGGGGGGGGATTACTAGGGTCTTATCGTTCGGGAGAGAAGCGGCTGCAGCGTCGAGGGGCAGAGGCTGAAGGGGTGGGAGGAGGCTCGAGAAGACTCCGATTCCGCGGCCTCGGAGGCTTCGACGCGCACGGCGCAGGGATCGATGTCACAGACTTGTACTACTGATCGCTCGACTCAGGAGAAAGAGGAGAGAGAGAACCATAAACCAAGAGAAGAGGAACTTGGGGAAGGGGGAAGAACAGGTTTCGTATTAGCAATCTCATATCCGCCGCCACAACTCAGTTCCGGTCTGGCTTAAGTACTCAGACCAGGCGTCCACAGTTCTCTATTACATGGGCTTAGCCCAATCAATACTTGGCCCAAGTGCCAACCTGTAGGCCCAAGTGTCTATCCCAGCTAATGTCATCACATTCCCCCCTGCTTAGCAACGGCTTGACCCCAAGCCGATGACGATGGAAAACGACGACGCAGCTCCCCCGCAGGCTCCCAGGTCACCAGCGGCAAAGAGAGACCCGCCTACGCAACGCGCTCACAAGCCGACGCCGCTCCCCCTCGAATGATCAGCGCACGCTCCAACACCGTTGCTGGCTCCAGTGGAGTAGTACTGTCGAAATGGATGGAAGCAACGTCACCTTCCACCGTAGCATCCAACGGAATGTGTTTCTTCAATTGTGAGACATGAACCACTGGATGGATTTTACTGCCTGGAGGAAGGTCCAATAGGTAAGCCACAGTCCCAATTTTCTGCAGAATCTTGTATGGTCCGAAGAATCGGAATGCCAATTTCTGACTGTGCCGAGTTGCCATGGATGTTTGAATATATGGTTGGAGCTTTAAATATACCATATCGCCTTCATCAAGGCGTTAGGCCGATTCTTATCTGCTGTGCCTTCATCCTTTCTTTGAGCTCATAACAAGCTTCTTTGTTGAAGCAATTTGGTGAGAGTAACTCTCTTTCCTGAAGCCAATTTTCGAGATCCGGCACGATTAAAGCGCTATACATTGTAATACCAAAGTGTCGAAGTGATGACCATACAACACCTCAAAGGAGTTTGCCCTTGGTAGCCGAATGATAGTTGGTGTTATACCAAGAATGCACAGAGAGTAACCATTTTGCCCAATGTGTCGGTTTGGAGTGCACCGCTGGCGAGTACCCTTCAAGACCTTTGGTTTAAGCGCTCGGTTTGACCATTAGATTGTGGATGGTAGCGAGGCTCATGTGGAGCAAAGTGTCGGTCGGCCTAAGCAGTTCTTGCCAAACATTGCTTGTAAAAATCCGGTCCAGTCGAGAAATCAATATACATGGCATACCATGCGGTTTGTACACATTATTGAGATACTCTTGGGCAGCTGCAAAATTTGTGAAAGAGGTGGGACAATGGAATGAAGTGCCCATACTTAGTAAATTTAGTCGATAACTACTAAGATGGCATTGTATTTATTTGGCCGGAAGCCCTTCAATGAAGTCAAGCAGACTACCAAGCTTGTGATGGGCTGGTAATGAGCTGCGAGAAGGCCAGGGCACTTTCACATGTTCAATCTTAAGCTTCTGGCAAATGTTACAACTACGAACAAAACTTGTCACGCTTTTCTTGAGTTCGGCGAGTGACAGGACTTTTAATCACGGTGGTAAGTGGCATGAATCGGAATGACCACCAAGTCCACTATTGTGTAGTGCTTGCATGATATAATTTTGAGCCACTCTGTTATTGTAGATCCACACTCGCCCTTGTATCGATAATGCCCTCATGTAGGTGGAAGTCTTTGTTCTTTGTTACCCAATATCTTTGAGTTCGAAATCATTATTTGCTGAGTGTCAGGATCATCTTTGTACCCCTCGGCTAAGTTTACTATCAAATTACAGTGGAAGCGGTGATAATTCATGTTGATTTGGAATTCGCGACAATGCATCTCTTGCCGCATTGAAGCTCCTTTTTTATCTTTGTAGGTATAATTCAACCCCATCAATTTCACGATGCTTTATCTTGTATCCTGTGCTTTCGGTCGTTGAGTACGCTAAATGAATTAAACTTTTTGATCCGTGCGAATGATGAAGTGAGAATCTTTGTAAATAAGAATGCCATTTGTCTACCGCCATGATGATAGCCAAACATTCTTTCTCATATGTAGAGCGCTTGCGTTTTGGTGGTGAACCCTTCTTGAGAGCATGCCGGCGCATCTTGCATGAGCGCGGCACCGACTCCATAATTGCAAGCATCGATCTCTGTACAAATGTCTTGGAAAAATCAGGTAGCGCCAAGAGCAGCGCGCACCAATGCTTGTTTCAAGGTCTCAAAACTTCTTTGGTGTTGGATTCCAATTGAACACTACCCCTTCTTGAGAAGTTCGGTGAGTGGCGGCTAATGAGACCATAGTGCTTGATGAATTTGCGATAATACCAAGTGAGGCCAAGAATCCTCTAACTTCCTTGACATTCTTGGAGGCCAGCTTTGTGAGCACGATCTTGGAGTGATCGGTAGATACTCCTTGTGGCTCAATGACATGCCCAGAGATACTCAAGTCGTTCTTTGTGCAAAGAGCATTTAGACATTTGTGAAGACAGGACTATTGTTTTGAAGCAAGTCTTGATTATCTTAGTAAGAGTATAACATGCTACTGCCAAAGTAGGTGTATACACTAAAATGTCATCCATAAAAATCAGTACTCCTTTCCTCGGATGTGCCTCAAAAATTTAGTTCATGATGCTCTGAAATGTGGGTGATGCGTTGGTTAGCCCAAATGGCGCATAACCAAAAATTCATATAACCCTTGATGTGTCTTGAATGCGGTTTTTATGCTCATCCTGCTTTGCAACTTCAGTTTGATGTAGTAACCAGGCGCAAATCTAGCTTAGAAAACCACTGTGCACCGCCAATTAGTCAACAACTCATCCACTTATTGGTATTGGGTGCTTGTTTTTGATAGTGATAGCGTTGATTGCACTGTAATCAGCGCTAACCGCCAAGAGCCATCCTTTTTCTTAACTAGCGGAGGCCGGGTGATGCATAAGAAGGGCTAGTACTCTGGCGGACAGGCGGACTGCGGCATCTCGCACACCAGCGCTCAATCTGAGTCTTACGCAGGAGAATATGCATGGAGGTCGGTAAGAAATCGGTTGGCGCCTTGTACCAATGGAATTTGATAGTGGAGTGTATGGGCGTCTCGGAGGCGAACTACGAGGTTCTTTAAAGAGATGAGCAAATTCACGAACCACTTGCCATACTTGATCGCGGCATCTCCTACGATTTGTCGGATGAGCAACTTTGATGTACGTCGATTCACCGGTGCACTGTAACACTTGAGCCTTGATGTGATATGGCTCTCCTTCTAATCGACCCTTGCAACTTGTGAGCCCGATTGGTCTACAATAGTTGCCTTGTCATTGATACCCGGTGGCTTAATGCTCTTCCCTTTGTCTTTGAAATTGGAGGATTTTGCGGCGCGATCTATCCACATAGGGTGTGCTCCTCCAACCAATCCGCTCAGAGAATCACATCATAATTACCCAATGGTACCACTACGCATGAGTGAAAGTGTGTCCTTGTATGAACCACTCAAGAGTGAAACCTCCCGATTACTGACAAAGAGATCCCCATCGCCACTACATGGCGCCCATGCTGAATGGATTGCCAGCATGCAAATATTATGCGACTTGCGTACTAATGAATGAATTCAACGCTCGAGTCTACCAAGATGAGTACCTCATTTTTCCCAATCATGCACGACAATTTGAGTGTGTCTTTTGGTGACTCTCATCTGTTAGGCCCTGCTATAGCCATCACCCGATCCGTTAGGTTCCTCTTGAGACTCAACGATATAAATCGTCGACCCCATCGGGTTGTATGCTTGCAATGTCTCGAGTAATTCTTCAATGACATGGATGGACACTTTCTCAGGACAACTATGTCCATTCTTACTCCATTTTCACCACATGTGAAGCATAATCCATTTGTTCGATAAGCTTTCAGTCTTGCCAATTTTGCTTGGTAGGCTCCCTTCTTGTTTCTTGAGACTATCATACTTTTTGTTGTCCTCCCCTTTATCTATCAACCCGACTGTCAAAGAGTTTGATGAGACTTAGGCCTTCGCGAAAATTCGCGCATATCCATCTGTGAATGAACCCATACTGTTTGGCCTCTTGTTCTTCTTCTTGCAACAAGGCTAGAGCACTTCTTTGTATCCCGTCGAGGAGGGCGATGGAGCCATATAATTTGGCGGATATTGGTGTTCAAACCGTCAGATATTCATGCACAAAAAAACTTCATCAATGTGGGATTATGCGACCATAAATGGTATGTCGATTTCTTGAAATTATCGTGTACTCACATACCTGAAATTGTCGGGTATTTATCCGTGTAAATTTTTCATTCACCATCGTGAGTTCCCCAATCCTCTACTCTTCCTCTTGCTTCAATTTTTGGAGCCAGACCCCAAAAATGCAGGGTCTTTAGACTCTCTGAACCCCATATACTTCAAAATAGATTTCACACCGCTCTGCCAAAGTCCGGGATTATCACCATCAAATCTTGGAAAATCCATCTTGGGCAAGTGATTACACGCGGAGATACGATTGCCTTCATTCAACATATGCAGGTTTGGTTGAGAGGAAAACATAGTACCTTGTATTGGTGGAGGTATTCAAGATTCCTTCTGCATTTCTTCGCTTGAACAATTCCTCTTGACGCCCTCCCATCGGATCTGGTGATCCAATCGCTTGGGTGACACTTGATGGAGGTAGTCGGTGGCGAATCCTCTGGAGGATGCGAGAATCCCAAGGTTGCCTTGGATTCCAACGCTCTGGATCCTCCTTGATTCTCCTTCACCACGTCGATCATCTGAAAGACCTTGACTCCTTCAACATCGGCCTCCATAGACAATATTTTCGTCGCTTGTTCCTCAAATCGTGGCGCCGTGTAACCCGGGATGGCTCGATCAGACTTGTACTCTGATCGCTCGACTCGGAGAAAGAGGAGAGAGAGAACCATAAACCAAGAGAAGAGGAACTTGGGGAAGGGGAAGAACAGGTTTCGTATTAGCAATCTCATATCCGCCGATTCTCTATTACATGGGCTTAGCCCAATCAATACTTGGCCCAAGTGCCAACCTGTAGGCCCAAGTGTCTATCCCAGCTAATGTCATCACAATCGAGATACCTACGGCCGGGGTGAGGCGATAGCGCGAACCGAACGAAGCGTGCCCCGTGTTGGTGACTTGACGTGGGAGGGGATGGTCCCCGGGTAGGATGGGGAGAGGTTTTGTAGGATGGGGAGAGGTTTTGGGTAGCTTTTGGATGATTTGTCCAAGGGTCCAAAATTCGCCGAAATTTGGCGAAATCTCGGATTTCGGACCCCTCCGAGATTCAAAATCTCAGAAAATTCAAAAAAAATTAAAAAATTCAAATCTCGGATTTCTCGGCGAGATCTCGGCAATTTCGGACGAGATCTCGGCAATCTCGGGCGAGATTTGATATTTTTTTGCCGGATTTTCATTTTTGTGCATTGTATTTGCTTGGGTTTAGGATCAAGATCATCCACAAAAAATTTCAAAATTTTTTAACTTGTTTTTGACCATTTTTTCGTCGGTTCAATATGTCGGTTAGGACTTTCCGATTTTTTTAAAAAATTTCAATATTGATTATCTTCTGAAAATTTTATGGGAATATTATGGATGTGTTAGGACCATTCACAAAAAATTTCAAAATTTTCTAAAGCGGTTTGAACTTTTTTTAATACATAAGAACTTTTCTAGTGCATTGAAACAGCAGAGAGAAATGATATCTGATACTGACATTGATAGTTGGAATCAATCTGTGTATGACTATGAGAGAGAAGTGGAGTGGAAACAGTGGTACAAAACCCACTTCAAAATTATTGAATGACATATATTGAAAAACAAAATTTAAAACCTAAGATAACATGTATTTATAAATGGGTACAGTACTAACTCACCTATGTATATATGGGCGGGGATTCACATGATCAGTGCTCATATTTATGGCATTGATCTTTTCTTACTGGTCAAAATTCAAAACTGCAGGTGGTTTCAAAGAAAGAATCTCCCTCAGAACTGCAGGTGGTTTCAAAGAAAGAACCTCCCTTAATACATAGGAGCATATATAAAACTTTTCAAATGACTTGAAGTTCATTGGTTACATTTGAAAAATCAAAAACTGATTTTATATACGGTTTTTATCACGACTTTACCACTGTTAGATTTTTAAAAAATTCCTCATGATTGATCATCATCTCAAATTTTTATGGAAACATTAGTGATGTGTTAGGACTATCCAAAAAAAATTTCAAATTTTTTTGACGTATTTTGAACCATTTTTGAGCCGGTTCAATTTGGCCGAGATCTCGGATTTCTCGGTAGAAAAAAAAAACGGATTTGAAATTTGGTTTTTGCAATTCGTCCGGATTTTGTCCGAAATTTCCGAATCTCGCCGAAATTTCGGATTTCGGGAACCTCTGAGATTTGACTCAAAACGAGATTTGAAACCTTGCCCGTCCGTAGTATCGCCTCTCCTGTACTTTGCTTCTGTATTAAAGCATAAGTGAAGAATAGATAGTGATTATTTATCTCTTTATTTGTTTAAAATTTATATAATTTGTATTAGAAGGGAAAATATAGAAGTATTACTCCGTAAGTATTGTCCCGTTACTGCAATCACGTGAATTCTTGATCCGCTGGTGTTTTTTTTAGAGAGATTTGGCTTGTGTACTAGAAGATGAAGCCATAGTTTGCCGAACTATTACCGGTTGTGCAGTCTTCGCCGCCAACTTTCCATCTAAAGGCATCTCCGATGCGCCAAGGTGCTTGTGTGTTTGAGAGCATGTGACTACCTATAATATGAGCTTGCATTTAACTTACCAAATGGATGCTTAATGATGTGCTACCCCCTCTCTTCCAATGATGACCTGATGATATTTTGACAATCTTTGGTTGGTCCGGAGGTATTTATCCATTTTGTATGTAGGCCTACAAGTGCGATATCAGAGTCACAAGTTCAAGAGTGCACGATTTAGTTGTAAGGGTTGGAACCTTCTAATTTTCATTTTTGGGATTGCATAGATGTCCTTCCCTTCTCAACTCTACTAACTGCAACACCTTTACCTTCTGAACACAACCTTTGGATATGGCACGTCAACTTACATTTGTGCACAATTATTGCCCAGAGTACAACATGAAGAATCGCCTGCCATAATAATTCATAGTTCGAACAGGGGAAATAACTTGCTACTACGGATTTCCCAACATTTTCACACCATGAAAACCCGAATTCAGTTCACTGCAGTTTTCCAGCAAGAAAAGTTCATATTACTAGTACAATCCATCAGAAAACACGTGAACGCATATCAAAAGAGTGGATCAAAGCTCCGCCTAGCCCAGCAACAGTGGAGGAAGCTCCATCTAAAAAATCGTTGGATCTATATGTTAAGAGTACTATGGCACTGATTAGGCGCTTTCCACTTTTACAGATCTCGTACAGATCAGGCAATTTTACAGATCTCGTACGGATCAGGCACTGCTGCTCTGCAAATCAGGCAGCCAGGACCAACAGATTTTTACCTTGCCCCATTCTTCTTTCTCAACAAATCAGCTCGACGTTTAGCCTCTCTCTCAGCTGTCTGGACATAAAATTCAGCTCCGAGCATGTCACTTATCTCAACATTTGATAATAGACTTGCTTCAGCGATCTCAATTATCAGTTCAATGGTCAATGTGAACCCTAGTGCTGAAAGCACACGCACAGCATTGGCAAGTCGGCAAATATGTTTTCTCGTTTCAAGTGGGGTGAAAGTCTCCACTTCAGCGTTCAACTTCTGCTGATCTTCCATCATATTAGTATTTTCACCCACCACAGCATGCTCACCCACCCAGACGAATCCGTTGCAACCAAGAATCAAGTCGACACCATATTGCTCAAGATGATGGAAATGCTGCTTCCGTCGTTTTACCAAATATGCAGGTACCATGAGCAATTGACCCCTCTCAAGCTGCATAAAAAAATTCAAAACAAATCAATAACAAGTTAACAAATTAATGTTGTCCCGGAAGCAATGCAAGTTTTGAAAGGCAAGAGCGTAACTCCAGCAGTCAAATACAAATCATTGACCTACCTAAGTCATTATCAACACCACAAAAACTAGGAGGTGTCAAGACTCAAGACTGCGACATGTCTATGAACTACTCATGAATCTGCTTTGCATTATTGCACCGGATGTTCTATATTGACCAACTTTTGCACGCACATTAAAAAGCCAGCATGGGAAAATATTCATGGTATAGACAGCGTAAAGTAAACTGATAGGGTGGCTGACAGAGTAATTGATCTGGCATCTACCTTTCCATACTTTTGACTCCTTGCTTGCAGGTGCAGAGATCCATCATGTTGGAAACCACGAACTTCAGCCTGATAATTGGTTTCATGCAAAGCAGCATCTCATTTTAAACAATGCTCATGCAATAAAGAAAACTTAACAAAGGGTGCCAAACTACAGAAGATAAGAAGGGCTTAGACAAGTTAGGTTTTCGATATCATGAACTCCCCTATGGGAGAATAGTAGAACTAAGAAAAGATACGGAAAATTTGAAACTTGGCCACATGAAAGAAAAAGGGTAAATGAAACATAAAATATCTAATCAAGGAGTCCTTTTTTATCAGAGAGCAAAATGCTTTGATTCCATAAAAAGTATTAGAGAATTAGTACAAAAAATGCAGACCAACATTTTCAACACTAGAACCCTGCACTGCACTAAAACGAACGATGCCCGTAGACCATTCACCAGATATGGGGAAAAAGTATAATTAAAAAAGAACACAACTTCTACAGCCAAATATAGAAACAAGATGACTCAAATTTTATAACTCAACAATCAAATTAATTTCAGCATCCCGCATGAAACCAACAGCTTGGTCATACCTAGAGTACCCTAGTCCTAAGCCGCAAGGAGATGACTTATGAATGCTATAATAAAATTTGTGGGTTCGCTTGGAGTTGGGGGAACAGAAGGTTGACAAAGGAACCCAATTATGGAACTGATTTTTCACTCGCATGTCTCTTTATGGTTTATTCAGCCAACTCAAAAACAATGTGGCTTGAGCATGAGATTTGACCACTTCAGGCAAAAACACTCATCAAACCTGGCCCTTCGTTTCTCAACTGATCAGATAGTTTTTTTCGGTGTGTCAATTTAAAGCATTTACTTAGGAATGTCAACATGGTACAACGATAAAAGATCAATTATGTACAAGAAGTAGACATGATATCTGTGGTCTGGTAGTTTACTAATGGAGAGTGCTTGATTTCATTATTTACAAGACTGCTCGAGCGAAGAGTGAAGACAAATGCAAGATCCAGGTATTGACATTCCAAGTCACCAATTATGAACCATACTAAGTATCATTAACTCGGAATTGAAGTAAAGAGGAATAAAATCTTGACAAAAAGTGCCAACCCAGCATCAGTGTTACTCAAACACTCATGTCCAAAAAAATTTCCCGAATCGGAAAGCTCGAATCCGAGTGGGATTCCAACACCCGTGTCCGATTCCGAGAAGCATTACCCGTGTCCAAAAAAATTTGTCGAATCAGACACCCCAAATCCTAAACATAAGAAGAGGCAGAGATCGACCGAGACTGACGTGGGAAGCAGTTAAAAGAGACTTGACGAATAAGAACATTCCCAAAGATTTGGCATTGGATAGGAGTACATGGAAGTTAGCGATCCACGTACCGGAAACATAACCCAAGATTGAAAATTTAGGGGTTTTATTGATTTTGATTGGGTTTCTATCCTAGCCTGCCCCAACTTATTTGGGGCAAAAGGCTTGGTTGTTGTTATTGTTGTTGGACACCCCGAATCCGATTCGGATTCTGACTCCTGTGTCCGTGTCCAAGTAACACTGCTCAGCATACAAAAATTTATTGTTCCAAATTTAGCTGGTCCTACTGCAATATTGTGTAAGGATTCATTATCACCAAAGATCAAAGATTCACCACGTAAGCAATAGGGAAAATGCAATATTGCCAGGTGACATGCAATTAGGCGGGATAGAGGTTCAACAGTGTATGCTGTTTTGGTGCCCTTGAAGCTCTGCAGAAGCTCTGAAGTAAAAAATAGAACAATGACTGTTGAGTAGTAGTAAGAATGATGCCCCAAATTGCCATCAACCGCAAGATGGGAAATAAAAGTGGAAGGAATTACTCCAGAACTAATTAATGCATTTGCAGAAAATAGGTGCGGATAAATATGCAAAGCTGATCTACGTATAGCATTCATGCATATTTAGTGTTGGTGCTACCCACAGGATAGATATATAAGCAACTAACATAAAATCGTTTGTCAGAAATGGTTTTTAGATAATTAGAAGGGTGATGAACTGAGTATATTTAAATTACTAGTATACATTCAAGCAACAAAATAAGGTACTTCTTGTGCCTTCAGAGAAAAGGGCAAGGAATGTGGTACTTACACAGACAACATCATTTTCTTCAAAAATACTCCGCATATTAAGTTCATCAACAGCAGTTCTCCTTCTCTACTAGGGGCAATGAGCAAAAATTCATTAACCGGAATATTGGAGAAGAATCACCAGTGAAACTTGTAATGAATTAATGATGATCTCTTTGAACATGATGCAATATTTCAGCTGTTATTCTAAAACAACATCACAATTACTCTCCAAGAAAGTAACTGCAGTACATGATTTTTCCAGAAAACCAAAAAATTGAATAATTTCTTCGTTGCGACTGTGTTCAATATATCTATAGGAGACACTGTTGTCAAACCTTATTGTTAGATCAGTTAGAAAGGGTGTTTCAACGTGTGTTGAAGTGTCTGTTGACGTGGTGCTTAGCATTATTTATCTTCCAGGTGGGTACGTTGCAAAGTATCCCTGTGTTCAGCTGCCCGCTATCCGACAAATTTTGGGTGTTACAAGGCCAAGATGCAGAAAAGCGTACCTGAATTCCATCAGGCAAATTCATAGAAGAAAGCATCAAAACAGCATCTTGGCTAAAATTAATCTCCAACCTCCAGCGCTTAGGAGCAATCTTGTGAAACAAAAATAAACACAGTAATTGATATTGGTCTGAGATGGAATACATTCTTTGGATGGATGCTGACCTGGCAGGACCATAAAGTTAATAATACTGAATTCTCACAGTAACGACATTACTATAAATCTATAATAACAGCAACCAAATTTACCTACACACTCTAATTATTCAGATGGACATGTATCCAAACTTAATTATCATTAGCCATTACACCCACACAAAATAGTTGGAGCTACTAACTTCTCAACCATAGGGCAAAATAAGTTCAATCTATGCATGTACTATTAGGATTTGGCCAAACACATTCTCATATAGGAAATTTTTAACAACACTCAATATTCTCACAGATTCAAACTCAAGCTTTAAGCCTTAAGGTGTACAGCATCCTCATGGACTAAAATCCATAATACATTTCATTACATTCCAGTATATAGCTCATTCCTAGCAAAAATCCATGCTCTAAAAATGAGAAGGAAGTTGAGAGAGTGATACAAAACATAAATGTACATACCTCAATGACACGGCCAACTATGATATCACCAACCTCTGGCTTATACCTGAAAAAGTCAAAGAGAGTAAAATGGGCTAAGCCTAGAAGTTCGTCCATAATCTTAATTGTAAGTTCATTTTGCAAAAAAAAAAAAAAAGAGGAAAATATAATCAAATGACCCTGGTTCCCCAGTCCCTGCCCCGTCAAGAAAAGGATGATCTTTACAATCTGATTGGCCAAACATTGGAATTCAGAAACCAATTGATAATCAAACACAAACATCTGGTGCATTGTCTTAGGGTAGCAGAACTCAATACAAACTCATAAAGCAATACAAAGTATAAATCATTTCTTCCATGGCCTGTAAATGAATTCGTATAACAAGTTATAATGAACCATACTACCAGTTATCATGTCCCCGAAGAAATAATAAATCTACAGTTTAACTAGGTACAAATCACAACAACCCCTGCTCGAATCCAGTAGACCATAATTTTTCACAGTGAAACTACAATATCTCACCCCGAGAACTTTAGGAATAAAATAGCAAGCACCATCCTCCGGAAACTAAATCGATCTTCCCAACCCCACTAATTCAATCAAATGTACCATTCAACTCGGTACGATAACAATGAAGTCTGCTCCGATCCCAGCAGGCCAGCAGCCAGCCTTAAAGGCAAATTACCAGATCAAATGCCACAATTTTCAGGATTATCCAGCAGGAACACAAAAATGAAATCGCTGGGGAACTGATATAGCAGCGAATTCGAGGAATGCAGCGAGTGAAGAATACCTCGCCCGGAGCGTCCGCACGTAGACCAGCTTGTTGACCCGCTCCACCACACCGCACAGCGTCGCCACCACCTCCCCGTCCTGATCCGACGTCCCATGCCCCCTGCAGGCGCGCGCGCACATACACAGGCACACCCAAAACCCCCCAATCAGTCCATCACCACACAAGCATGGAGAAGCAGATAGAGATAGAGAGGGATAGGGAAGGGAAAGGGTGGGGCTTACTTGAGGATGTTGTCCTCGTGGTTGACTGGGATGGTGTCCGCGACGGTGACGGCGGCGGCTGATGCGGCGGCCGGGGCGATGGTCTGGAGCTCGTGGAGCGCAGCCTCGAGGCGGACCCTCTGGGTCTGGTTCAGCGAGAGGTGGAGGTCTCTCATGGCCCGTATGCCGTCTCGGGCACACTACAGGAGGAGGAGGAGGAAGCGTCTGGCGCCGGCGGCGGTGAGGACCCAGAGCAAAAATTAGCAAAAACCCTAGTAAAACCTGCCCAGATCGGTCGGTTCCGCGGGTCCCCACTCCCGAGGAACATGGAGCCATAGCCGGCACGGTGGCAGACTAGTTGGGTCGGGCTTCGAATCAGAAAGAGTCCTGTCGACGATTGGGGAGCAGGCCCCCGCCGAGCTTACTTGTTGAATGGGGGATCAACCAAAACTCCTTTCTACCGAAGGTGTAGCATCGAAGACGTGGGAGACGGTCAATTAGAACAGACAGAAACACAAGGATTTTATCCTGTTTCAGGCCTCTCATGATCGAGATAATGACCCTACTCCAGCGTAGTGTGTATTGTATATGTATTAATTTCGTCTCTCCTCTCCCTCCAATATTTGGGGGTATTTATAGTTTACAAGGGTATCGTGTGATTCGGCCCACGCCATGCACGTTTGGCCAGTGCGACATGGTCGTAAAGAATCCTACATTTACGCCACGTCCCGAGTCATGAGCGCAGCGGTCCTTCGTGGTGGCGCGATTATCGCCAGAATCGTTAGTCGCAACCCTCCGACCACGACCAGAGCTCGAGCTTGGGCGAGCTCATTTGACTCCGAGGCAGAGCAAGTTCACGAGCAACATGCTTGGGCATTAACCGAGCAAGGAGCTCGCACCGAACGGGCATGAAGTTCGCATCTACCGGGGAAGGAGCTCGTACACAACGGGCAAGGACCTCGAACCGCACGGGCACGCCGAGCAGCGGTCCTCGACCATCGTTGGGTCATCCTCGGGAACAACCTCAGGTGCCCGAGGAGTCGACGAGCTCGGCCGTCGTGGCATTATGGTAATTGGGGAAATTATCCAATCCGGCTAGTCCAGAGGCTCAAGTGAGATGGGTCATCTTCTTGAGGCGAGAAGTCCAAGGAGGATTGAATTCTTGATGGTGAAGCACTTACCTCATCATGCCGGCGCGTAATTACCAGGAAAGGAATTGATAGATGGCGGGGCTCACACTATCACATCACGAGCGAACCATGCTCGGGAAAAAAGGTCGACGCAGCCGCAAACGAGAAAATAAAGCGGTCGAACCTCGTCTGAGTATGGATCGGATGCCCAGGAAACTAGGCATGGATCGGATGCCTAACATAAAGATAACTAGCATATCGTGAACAAACACATCTTTGCCACATCCCATGCATAGATCGGATACAGGGGAACTAGGCATGGATCGACGCCTAGGATAAAGGTAACTAGCGGTGTGAACAAACATATGCCGCATCCCATGCATGGATCGAGATGCAGGGGAACTAGGCATGGATCAGGCGCCTAGGCTACTAGCGGATTGCGAGCGGACTCACATAGCCACATCCCGAGCATGGGTCTAATGCTCGAGAGCGAGACGAGCCAGGCTCGAGCTGCGCATCTGGACATGGACCGAGACATCGGGAAACTAAAGCTGGAAGGACTGTGCTCAAACACAGGCGTGTTAGCGGAATACCAACCGTCTCCGAGCGTAACGCGTGCTCGAAGGAAGAGACTTCGCGCGGCGCGGCTCGTGCGTGACAGGAAGAGTCCGAGCGAAAAACATGCTCGGAGGAAGACACTCGCGCGGCGAAATGCGTGCTCGGCGCGGAAAAGCGAACGATCACCGAGCGAAAAACATGCTCGGAGGAAGACACTCGCGCCGGCGAAGTTCGTGCTCAGCGGAAAACAAGCTTGATCCCGAGCGAAAAACATGCTTGGAGGAAGACACTCGCGCCCGGCGAAGTGCGTGCTTTCGGCGCGAACACGAACGATCCGGCGAAAAACATGCCGGAGGAAGACAGGACACTCGCGCCGAGCGAAATCGTGCTCGGGGCGGAAAACAACTTGATCCGAGCGAAAAACATGCTCGGAGGAAGACACTTCGCGCCGGCGAAACGTGCTTTCGGCGCGGAAAACAAACGATCGCCGAGCGAAGAACATGCTCGGAGGAAGACACTCGCGCCCGGCGAAATCGTGCTTTCGGCGGAAAACAAAGCGATCCGGCGAAGAACATGCTCGGAGGAAGACAGAACACTCGCGCGGCGAAATGCGTGCTCGGCGGAAAACAGCGATCCGAGCGAAAAACATGCTCGGAGGAAGACACTTTCGCGCGGCGAAATGCGTGCTTTCGGCGCGGAAAACAAACTTGATCTCGGCGAAGAACATGCTCGGAGGAAAACACTCGCGCCGGCGAAATGCGTGCTTTCGGCGCGGAAAACAAAGCGATCCGGCGAAGAACATGCTCGGAGGAAGAGACACTCGCGCCCGGCGAAATGCGTGCTCGGCGCGGAAAACAAGCGATCTCGGCGAAGAACATGCTCGGAGGAAGACACTCGCGCGGCGGCACGTGCTTTCAGCGCGGAAAACAAAGCGATCCCCGGCGAAGAACATGCTCGGAGGAAATAGACACTTTCGCGCGGCGAAATGCGTGCTCGGCGGAAAACAAAGCGATCCGAGCGAAGAACATGCTCGGAGGAAAACGAACACTCGCGCGGCGAAATACGTGCTCGGCGCGGAAAACGCGATCTCGGCGAAGAACATGCTCGGAGGAAGACACTCGCCGGCGAAATGCGTGCTCGGCGGAAAACAAGCGATCGCGAAGAACATGCTCGGAGGAAGACACTCGCGCCCGGCGAAATGCGTGCTCGGCGCGGAAAACAAGCGATCTCGGCGAAGAACATGCTCGGAGGAAGACACTCGCGCGCGGCGAAATGCGTGCTCAGCGGAAAACAAAGCGATCCCGCGAAGAACATGCTCGGAGGAAGAGCGAACACTCGCGCGCGGCGAAATCGTGCTCGGCGGAAAACAAAGCGATCCGGCGGCGAAAAACATGCTCGGAGGAAGACACTCGCGCCCGGCGAAATGCGTGCTTTCGGCGCGGAAAACAAAGCGATCTCGGCGAAGAACATGCTCGGAGGAAGACACTCGCGCCGGCGAAATGCGTGCTCAGCGGAAAACAAGCGATCCGGCGAAGAACATGCTCGGAGGAAGAGACTTCGCGCCCGGCGAAGTGCGTGCTTTCGGCGCGGAACACGAACGATCCCGAGCGAAAAACATGCTCGGGGATAAGAGCAATTTCAAGATATAACAAGATCGATTCAGCGCAATGCCCGCCGATGTGAAAAACAGCGTCAGAGCTAAAAATTTACTCTGCCTGCAGATCCGAGTGAAAAGCACCTTTCGGGCAAAGGGATGAAACTTGCTCGGCGAAGAACTTGCTCGGCGCAAAAACAGAAACAATTCTGCTAAGCACAGTTTTGTTTGAGGTAAATAACTCTTTTCACATATCTCACATCATCATAAATTGTGTAGTATCGGTCATCGGATGTGGAAGATGACGCCTTCGGGATCCCTTTGGCAAAGAATCCGTCAATCCCCACGGACGGCGCCCGGTATCGGCGATTGGGAAGCGAGGCCCCGCCGAGCTTACTTGTTGAATGGGGATCAACCAAAACCCCTTTCTACCGAAGGTGTAGCATCGAAGACGTGGGAGACGGTCAATTAGAACAGACAGAAACACAAGGATTTTATCCTGGTTCAGGCCTCTCATGATCGAGATAATGACCCTACTCCAGCGTAGTGTGTATTGTATATTGTCGACGATTGGGGAACAGGCCCCCGCCGAGCTTACTTGTTGGTGGAGGGACCAACTGTGACCCCTTCTTACGTGAGGGATTACTCGAGGAACGACTCACCAGATTTCAACGAGCGTGACACAGCTTTACCCTGGTTCGGGCCTCTCAGAAAGAGATAATAGCCCTACTCCGGCTCGTTTACTCTTGCAATGTGTGCAGAGTCTTACGATGCATGCGTGGTATCTTGCTTTGTCCCCCTCATGATGGGGGCGCTTTTATAGCTTACAAAGGATCGAACTCCACGACCCCACTACCCGCACGCGTTTGGACCTCGTCCAAGCGTGGCAACAATGGATCCTATCTTTCCGCCACGCTCCCACGAAGCGTAGCGGGCCAGCGGAAGTTACGCTCGGGTGGTTATTCCCACCGACCCGAGACCACGTAAGGTCGGCCGATGGCGACAGAGCTTCGGAATCATTGGAATACGTTGCATTCTTGGTCCCACAGAGCCCGAGCTCGGAACCGGCCGGAATCGTAGCCCTTGGTCCCGATTAGACAATCCAGGGTAACGACCTCCTGGTAGCTCGGGCGGGAGCGAGCAGTCGTTGGTGGCATCGAGGTAATTTATGGAAATTACCCGACCCCCAGCTAGCCCCGAGGTTCAAGTGGGAAAAGGTCTAAGGAAGGCCTTCCCCTTGGGCCTACCGTTCTCTGAGCATGTCGGTTCTGCGGCGGACAAGCTGCGCGACCAACGAGCTATTAACCTTCTCAGAGCGAGCTTGTTGTTCGGCTAAATCGTGTTTCGGCGGCGGAAGTGGGCCCCTCTCATCGGTTCCTTCTCCTGGAAGCCTGATCCTTCTGAGGAACGCCTTTTACGGCGGGGCGGTTTCGATTTGCGTGCCGCGTGTCGTTTCGGATGGCGAACGCCTCAAGCGCCCTCTGTGCCTCTAGGGCTTCCTCGACCATAACGGCGGGAAGTCCTTTCGCTTCCCCATCTCCTGGAGGAGTTTTTAAACACTCGAAGAAAACCCTTAGACTCACTTGGCCGTATTGCGATCGGCTGCGTCTCACACTCCTGCCTTGGCGCTCATCCTTCTCCTCGATCATCTTCCTCATCCTCATGGCGAAGTTCGGCGTCAAGCTTGACAGCGCGGTGGAGGTCCTCGGCGGCGAAGTACCTCGACGGTACATGGAGAGCCCACAGCGGCGAAGAGAGCGGCCGGGAGGAGGGAGATCGTCTCCACCGAGCTCTACGCCATGAGCAGACTCGGGCGCGAAAGTGAGTTTGTTGAGGCCGTGCTCGCCTCCTGCGAGTGCGAGATCGCTCACCTCCATCCCAACTCCATTCTCATTATGGCCATCTTCACCCATCTCTGCGAAGGGTTCGTGGGCGTCGAGCCCACTCGATCTCTTCTTCCACTTCTACACCCTTTCGCACGCGCCTTCGCGGTGCCTCTACTTCCGCCGACCTACCCGACCATATGAGTACCCGAGCTTCACGCTCAAGGACTCGGTGTCGGGTTGGGCCGACTCTTGGTTCTACGAGGAAGCGGCGGCGCGCTTTCCTACTCGGTGCGGAGGTCGCGCCGTCGAGACGCCCGACCGCGTGGAGCAGGAGGAGAAGATCCTCATGACGATCAACGAGCTCACGTGCCTGGGGTGGCCGGTCGGGGCGTTACCGGGACTCGTCGAGGCAGGATATCACCCCTCGGAGGAGGAGCATCCCTTCTTCAAGGTCGAGGGTGGCAGGACATCACCGAGTCACGCTCGGGTATGTCATCGCCCTCAATCTTCTTTTCGAGAGGATGCCCCTTCTCACGACCTCTCCCTTGGTGGTATGCAGGCTCCGCGAGCAGGCCCAGGTGGATGTGAGGGTGTCGAGATGTTCGGCACCCCTAAAGGCAAGAAATCATCGAGGGCCGCGGATCCCGAACAACGTCATACTTAGGACCGAGCGGTAAGTCCCGACTAGGACTTCTTTGAAGCTTTTGTCAGGACGGAGGTTCGCCGGGGCCTCAGCCTCATTCGAGTTTTTCTCTTTTTCAACAGAGGAAGAGTTGCCCTCGAAGTCGCCGTGTCGGTGGGATCGCGATTGGCGGGGCAAGTCGAACAAGGACCAAGGGCGGTAATTCGCCAAGCGCCTTTCTCGATCTCCGTCGGCCGCCGTCCGCCCTTGACGCACACGCAGCGTCCGGCCAGACGGCCAGCTCGCCTGGCCACTTGCAGAGTATGCGGAGGCCGTGGCGGTGAGTGGCGAGATTGTGGATGGGCGAGTACACGAAACAATCCGGTGATGGCTCGTTTGCGCCTTGACTGCTGCGAGCGAAAGGAAGGCGCGGCCCTTGGCCAGTCCAGCCCAGCGGGAAGGTCGAGCTGGAGGGCGAGATCGCGGCCCAGGCCAGCGGAGCTTCAGCGGCAGGTGAGCTCGAGCTCGGCTCCGGGGACCACGAGGAGGGAGAAAACGGCTGGACCCGCCCTTGTCCGAGTCCAGCGGAGGTCGTCATACGCCTCAGCCGCGCCAACGCCGTATCTCGAGAGTCGGCTTGGAGGAAGAGTCGACCCTTGATCGCCCCAGGGCCGACAAAGCGCGCGAGGACATAAGCGCCCTCCTGGCCAGCGCCGGCTCGGCTAGCGGACCAGAGCAAAGGTCGATCTCCTACTCCCCTCTTGTTTGTCTCTTTCCTCACGGCGCCATACTAACCCCACATCGTCTATAGTAGGTGTGGCGGTTAGTGCTGAGTTATGGGATTCCGAGCGATGGCGGCGATATTCTTGACCGTGCTAGAGAGAGCTAGCCCGGGTGCGAGGTCGTCATGGGCGCAGCAGGCCGAAGTGGGGCGAGGCGCTATGAGGCCCGATCTGAGCTGCCGGTGGCGGCAGCGTCGAGGTGGGGAGTCTGTTGCAGCGAGCCGGGACCGGAGGTCGTGTCTCGAAGAGAGGCACGGAGGAAGATCGCTGGCTGACGCCCGATGCACGGACGCGGCGGAGAGGCATCCCCACATCATAGTTGTGGAGGATGACGGCCCGAAGTCTGATGGTGAGTGGCGGCGGCGAAACTTCGGCGCCGACATCATCACCGCGACTCTTGAGGAGATCGCCGAGGCCTCTCCTCGGGCTTATGACGTCCAGGGCTGGCCCGCCAGCGTCGAGGACTAATCTGGCGAGCTCGTCCAGGCGAGGAAAAGCCCAGCTACCACGGCCCGGTTGAGAGGCGAAACCCGACCACCGTCGGCCAGAGCTTCCAGGCGAAGGGAATCTGCCAGGCGCAGGTGCTCGGTCGAGACCGACCTCGGGCCGACTTCGGTGCCCCGGTTGATCCGCGCTTCGGGGCTGGCTGCTGCGGCCAAGGGCCAGGATCGCAGGCCAGTGTCCCGGTTGCTCCCATGTAGCCGTAAACGCCCGAAGGAGTGGAGCCCCGGTCGAGGCGGAGCCCCGGTCGAGGCGGAGCCCAGTCGAGGCGGAGCCAGGCAACTCTGCCGGGAGGAAGAAGAGCGGAGAGTGATCCTTGCTCTTGAGGCCGTCCCTCTCCAGGAGGAAGGCATCCCAGGCAAAAGTCCATCGCCGGGGCGGGAGTTCGAGGCTCAAGCCGAGCCGATCAAGGAGAAGGGGACTAAGGCGGGGATCCCTTGCACCTTGAGCAGGTGGAGGACCGTAGGAGTTGTTCCATCAGAAGTGGAGACCAGGCTTTTTGAGGTAAAGTACTCTAGCTTTTGTACTTTTACCAAGAGCTTCGATTCACGACACTAAAAGCGCCTGCTGCTTGCAGTCTTGGAATCACCATGAAGGACTTCCATGCACGACGCCGTCTTGCCCGAAGTTGTCGCGAAGCACCAAAGTAGAAGCGGGGCGCCAAGATTGCGGGCTCGGCGGCGGGTTCTGTGACATCTTCAGGCGAGATCCGGCGGAAGGTGGAGAATCCGTCGTGAGCTCGGGAGGCGCCTCGGCCGGGCGAGCAAGCAAGGTCGAACCTGGAAACCCGCAGTGGCGACCTTTAGCGGCCATTTGCTCGAGCGCCGAAAGGACAATCGACCGGCCAAGCGGGAGGAGTCGAGCGACCGTCAAGCGGCAGCGAAGGTCGGAAGCTTCGCCGTGGTGCTTTCGACCTTGAGTCGAGGAAAACTTGACTCGGTGCAGGGATGAGCGTCGCTAAACTGCGGGGCCGAGAAGCGTCTGGGCTCCTGTAATTTTCTTTTCCTGTCTTTACACTTAAAAAACTTAGGAAAAAACCGCCCGGGTTGAACATAGAAAGCGTTATTTTTAATGGGCGTTTTTGTTTTTCTCAGAGATGACAACGATTTGTTTCGCGTCGTGGTCTTCTAGCGACTTAGCGATCAATCGTCTGAAAATGACTATCTTCAGCGAAAGTTGCAGTCGGAGTCGTGGCCACATGGTACCTCTATAGCCCTCGCCCAGCCAGCGGAGGAGTCGTGGGCGTGGGCTGCGACCACGACCTCGTTGGCGGAGTAAGTCCTGCGGAGGCAGTGTGGCCCTTAGGGTTACGGTGCGTTAGCGCCGCCATGCGGCCGACTGAGCTCGGAACCGTTCGGAAAAGGGTGTCTGTCGAATCTTTACTTGCGGCGGAGGTCTACTGCGAAAAAAGATGGTCGTCTTCACGAGGAAGGAAGCCCTCGAGGTCGAGCTTTTGTCGTCTGATGTTTGCCCCAACGTGACCTGCCCACGACACTTTATGCAGGTCGAGCTTAATCGTAGAATGGGGAAAGAGAGAGAGAGAGAATGGGAGGTAAGGTGACAAAGTTTATTAAAAGGTAAAGCGGGTGAGGTTAGACATGGAACTTACGCGGTTGGTCGATGTTCCAAGTACTAGCTAGTTCTCGACCATCTTCCATTGCAAGGCGGATAGCCCGGGCGTCTTGTTGAGACGGCCGTGTAAGGACCTTCCCATCTTGGCGTTAGCTTGTTGGCTTTGTGAGTCTTGGACCGTCGCGAGCGAGGTCGCCGGCGTGTAAGGTCCTTGGTAAATGCCGATTGCGGCGTGCTGCGAAGAGCTTGCGAGGTAAACCGCGGATCGCAGAGCCCGTTCACGAGTCGCCTCCGCAAGGTCGGTCGGCGTTAAGCCTTCTGCGTCGATGTTATCGGCCAGGAGTTCACCCTCGGGGATCCTAGGACAACCTCGGCGGGTAGGGCGACTTCCGCGCCATATCTGAGTGAAAGGGTCTCCCGTGGCTCGGCTTCGTCGTGGTGCGGTGACCAGGAAGGGCGAAGTAGCTTCGTCCACCCAGGCACGACCATGCCGTCGAGGCTCTTGAAGACTCTCTTCTTGATTCCTTGGGCGATCGCCCGTTCGCGCGCTCGGCCGCCCCATTGCTCTGTGGGTGGGCCACGGATCTGAAGCATATCTTGGTCCCGAAACCTCCTGCCAATAAGCACAGAAACACCTCGCTCGTGAGCGAGTGCCGTTGTCGGTAATGAGGCGACTCGGAGCAAAGCGGGTTACTACATTGTGCGGAAGAACCTTTTAGCCGCTTTGTGCGAGATGGTTGATATAGGCTCGGCCTCGATCCATTTAGTGAAGGTGTCGATTGCGGCGAGCAGGTATTTACAACCCCTCCTTCCTGGAAATGGACCGAGTATGTCGATGCCCCAAGCGAAAACGGCCAGGTTAGCGGCATGGTGCAGTAGCGCGTATGCCGGTGATGGACCTTCCGAGCATGGAGCGGCAAGATCGGCGGGAGGTTACTATTGGCGTCGTCGGCCAGGGCCGTCGGCCAATAGTAACCCAATCGGAAAACTTTGCTCACCAAGGTCTAAGGGCGAGTGAGCTCCACACATCCGTCATGGATATCCTTGAGAGATATTTGCCTTCCTCTTGGGTGATGCACTTGGAGAGGGCGCCAAGCGCCTTTGCGGTATAAGAGACCCTCGACCATTTTATAGGTCGAGGCGTCTCACTAGCCGGGATTTCTCGGCTTCCTCCTCGGCGATGTCCGTGCCGCAGTATTGGATGAATGGCGTCATCAATTCGGCGTCTGCTCGAGGAAGGAGGCGGTACCACCGTCTCGGTTGCCTCTTCCAGGGATGGAGGAGCTTATAGAGGTGCTCGATGAGCACCCATTGAAGCGGGAAGCTGGGCGGAACCGACCTTTGATAGATGGTCGGCCGGGGCATTGTCCTTCCTGAGGATGTATAGTACTTGAAGTTTACGAAGTACTTTTCCATCTTCCTTACTTCAGCGAGTAAAGCGCCATTGAGTCATCGAACAACGATACTCCTTGTTAACCTGGTTGGCGACCGGTGCGAGTCGCCCTTCGCGATTAGTCGTTGGACTCGGCGCTTTGCATGCGGCCGGCTAGCGAGACCTTCGTATTCTGCTGCGTTGTTTGTTCTTATTTGAAGTGCGATTGGAGGCGTCTTGGATCCGCTCCCACGAGGATTCGAGACCACTCGGCCCAGAGCAATCGTAAGCTCGGGATCCGTCGAAGTGCATGACCAGCCCGGCCGTGCTCGGCCTGGTTGGAGTTCGGGTTGGGCGGGCGGGGTTTGTCCATTCGGCTAGGAAGTCCGCTAGGACCTGAGATTTGATCGCAGTTACGGCCGAGAGTCGATCTCGGGTCGGCGAGCTCCATGGCCCATTTGCGATCCGCGCTTGCGTCTGATTCAGGAATTTCTCGGAGGAAGTTGGTCGGGACTTGGATTTTGTGTGCAAGGTAGTGTCTTAATTTCTTGAGGCCACGAGGAAGCGTATAAAGGAGTTTACGGACCTCGGGTGCGCTCCTTTGGTCCGTGTAAGACCGGCGTAGTAGATCGGGCGCGCACCGTCCGTTCTCTTGTGATGGCGCGCTTCTTGCATGGGGTGTGGCGGCCGAGGTAAAGCAAGAGGACCTCTCCTACTCTGGGCGTGGTCAAGGCCAGGGGTCTTGACAAATATAGTTTAAGCTCTTTGAAAGAAGCGATGCCTTCATCTGTCCAAGTGAAAGTCGTGCCGGGCGCCTTGAAGAAAGGTAGGCGCGTTCCCGAGCCGCGAGATGAAAGCGACTTAAGGCCGCCATTCTCGATCGAGTGGACCTCCCGAGTGCAAGTCGGTGGTCGCATGTTCTCGATGGCTTCTATCTTCTGCAGGTTGGCCCCGATTCCTTGTGGGCCGATCATGTATCCGAGCACCTTACCCGGCTTTGACCACTGAACACACATTTTTCGGGTTTAACTTTATTCGATGCTTGTTGAGGTTATGAAAAGTCTTCTCTAGATCGGATACATGGTGGAGGCCATTTTGCTCTTGGCGACTATGTCGTCTACATACACTTCAGGTTTCGACCTATTTGGTTCGAGAAGGTTTTATAAAGCGGCGGAAGGTCGGCTCGGCGTTCCTTAGACCGAAGGACATGGTCGTGTAGCGTAATGTGCCAAGCGGCGTGATGAAGGAAGTTTTCTCCTCGTCGTCGGGCGATATGCCGTCACGGTGATAGCACAGTGGGGCGTCGAAAGCTCATCGCCTCGGGCCGGCCGTCAGCGTCGACCAAGCGTCTATCAGGAGTAGCGGGAAATTGTCCTTCGGGCATCGGCATTCAGGCCCGTGTGATCGACACACATGCGCCCTTGCCTCCTTTCTTCATCCACGATGGTAGGTTGGCCAACCAATCGGAATAGTCGACCTCCCGAATGAAACCGGCTTTGAGGAGCTTGTCCGGTTCCTCTCTGATGATGGCTTGCTTCTCAGGGAGAAAGCGCTGAGCTCTTCACCTTGCAGGCTTTTTGTCGAGCAGGCGCTGCTTTGTGCTCGTGACCTCCTTGGGACTCCGGGCATGTCGGACGGTTCGGTGACGTGTCGCGCTTCTCAGGAGGAAGGTCACGAGCTCGAGTTCTATTTAGGATCTAAAGGGAAGCCCAGCGTGTCACGACCTTGTATGCTTTGCGTCGCTGGCAGGATGGCCTTGGTTTTCTCCCCGGCTTGGAGGCTAGCCTTGGGCGGGGAACTCCTCGGCTCTTGCTTTCGGGCCCGGCGTTGGGGCAGGTAGCCAAACCATGTCCGCGCCCTCGTCGCGATTCGGAGGCTGCCGGGCTTCCTTGATCGTGATCACGCCCGGCAGAAGCCGGGGACCTTCAAGCATTGGTACCGTGATGAGTGGCGACCATGAATTTAGCGGCGGTCGGCCAGGATGGCGTTAGTAAGCGACTGAAAGTAAACCGCCCGAGCGTGATTAGCTCCGTTCGGAAGTTGCTCCGGATTGCGAAACGTTCTTGGCGGGGCGATGCGTAGTGGCCTGGCCGAAGCGTTAAGGTACTATCGTGAAGCGGGACCACCATGCTTTGATCTTGGGCGAGGATGCATTTCGTCCAAGACCTTGGCGGACATCAGGTCGAGGAGCTCGCGATCCTGAGACCCGACCTCTGCGGTGTTGCGGTTGTTGGGCTAACGACCAGCGAGCCTTTGAGTTCGTCATCCCGGGCTTGATGCGTCCTTGGAGAAGGTGATCGGCGGCTCGGACCACTTGGCTCTTGGGCCAGGAGAGCTTCCCCCGAGTGACCGCTTGGAGTGCCAGCGCGGCCTCCTTCAACTCGGCGCGACCCATAGGCGAGCGGGCCAGAATATCACGGCGATGTGATTTCTCGGCTCTTGGTACTCCATGTCGGTGTCTTGCTCCTCGGCGGGCTTCTTGCCCTTGGCGTCTCCTTCCATCTCGGGAGGCGTGGGCATGGGACCCTTACCATTGTAAAGCTGCTCGAGGCGGGAGGCCACGTTCTGCAATTCCGAAGGTCATGCCCATGCGCTGGTGGAAGCGAGCGAGAAATAGGCACTAGCGCCGGCGTTAGTTCTGCGCGCTCTTAGTCGTCCGGTTACGCTCGTGGCTCGCTATTGTGGTCCCGAGGGAGCCCAGGAGGTACTCGGTGCCCTCGAGCCGTCGCGTTCGCGCCCGATCCTCTGGTGCGGCTGCGTGGTCGTCGGGGTGAGTGGCCTTCGGGCGCCCGGCGGCGGCGTTCGAGAATTACTCTGGCGCCGCTTTCGGGAGGCCTCCGCGCCCTTATATGCGTGGCGATTTCCTCGAGGTCGTCGGGCCCGCAGCGCCCATAGCTTCTAGGTCGACTGCTCGAGAAACTCCACTGAGGTTACTGCGCACCGTGGCGAGGGCTTGAAAGCGTTCCCGGCTTTCGAGAGCAGCGGTAACGCTTCGTTAAATTAAATGCGCCGAACTCCGGAGTCCGTCGGCGTGGAAATTCTCATGAACCCGGCCCTGGTCTTATCGATCAGGCCACCTCGGACTTCTTGGCGTAAAGCCCGTCAGCGTCGGTCGAGGATACTGCCAGGTGCTCTTTGGCGCCGTGGCGGCGAAAGCGCCGGTAGGGATTTGCTCGAGCATTTCCATCCTCCTCCGCCAGCGAAGGCGTTACGAGATTGGGCCGGATCGCGAGGGACATCCGGGTGTCTCCCGTGAAAGCGGTCCCCCAGTCGAGCTTCGTAGAGTCAGGGGATGTCGAACCATCGTAGAGCGTCGTGCTCGTCGTCAGAGGCGTCGGTGAGAAGCGAAAGAAGCTGCTCGGTGCGGCTTGGCTTCGAGGAAAAAGCTCGGGCAGTCATGATTCTTATCTGGCGGCGTCGCCCATTGATGTCGAAGAACTGCATCCTCTTCCCGATCTCCGGGCGTAGAAACGGTGGTTGCAGGATTACGACATTCCTCGGGATTCCTCACGAAGGAAAGTCGGTCCCCACAGACGGCGCCCGGTTGTCGGCGGTTGAAACGAGGCCCCTTGCCGCAAGGCTTACTTGTTGGTGGAGGGACCAGCTGTGACCCCTTCTTACGTGAGGATTACTCGAGAGCGACTCACGATTTCAACGGCGTGGACACGGATTTACCCTGGTTCGGGCCTCTCGGGAAAGAGATAATAGCCCTACTCCGGCTCTCGTTTACTCTTGCAATGTGCGAGTCTTACGATGCAATGCGTGGTATCTTGCTTTGTCCCCCTCATGATGGGGGCGCTTTTATAACTTACAAAGGATCGAACTCCACGACCCCACTACCCGCGCGTTTGGACCTCGTCCAAGCGTGGCTAGTGGATCCTATCTTTCGCCACGCTCCCACGGGAAGCGAGACCCAGCGGAAGTTACGGGTGGTTATTCCCACCGACCCGAGACCACGTAAGGTCGGCCGATGGCCGGCACCGAGCTTCGGAATCATTGGAATCGTTGCATTCTTGGTCCCACGAGCCCGAGGCTCGGAACCGGTAGGAATCGTAGCCCTCGGTCTGATTAGACAATCCAGGGTAACGACCTCCTGGTAGCTCGGGCGGGAGCGAGCTTGGTCGTTGGTGGCATCCGAGGTAATTTATGGAAATTACCCGACCCCCCGACATATATGTATTAATTTCGTCTCTCCTCTCCCTCCAATATTTGGGGGTATTTATAGTTTACAAGGGTATCGTGTCGGTTACGGCCCACGCCATGCACGTTTGACCGTGCCCGACATGGTCGTAACCGAATCCTACATTTACGCCACGTCCGAGTCATGAGCGCAACGGTCCTTCGTGGTGGCGCGATTATCGCCGTAACCGTTAGTCGCAACCCTCCGACCACGCAGACAGAGCTCGAGCTTGGGCCGAGCTCATTTGACTCCGACCCGAGCAAGTTCACCCGAGCAACATGCTTGGGCATTAACCGAGCAAGGAGCTCGCACCGAACGGGCATGAAGCTCGCATCGAACGGGGAAGGAGCTCGTACCGAACGGGCAAGGAGCTCGCACCGAACGGGCAAGCCGAGCAGCGGTGCTCGACCATCCTTGGGTCATCCTCGGGAACAACCTCCGAGGTGCCCGAGCTCGGGACGAGCTCGGCCGTCGTGGCATTATGGTAATTAGGGGAATTATCCAATCCCCGACAAGTCCTATTTGGAAAGGTTTCAATTTTAGTTTATGTTCTTTGAAAGTTAGAAACTATTTCAAATGAGGTGCTTATATGCTCTTCCTTTTAATACAAGTTGCACAAATCTTGAAGCAAACGAAGGGGTAAGTAATCCTCATCTACCCTTCATTCATGTTTTAATATTTGTGCAACTTTAAAAAGGAAGAGCATAGAAGCACCTCTCTTAGTTTTTTATAGCCAGAAGGTAGAAACCAACAACCGATTTGTACTCGAAGAAACTGAAAGCCGAAAGCTAGTTTAAGATAACTTCCTATAGTTTTCGTGGATTAAGGTTATGACTTTACCACTAGAGTTTAAAGAAAATTATCTCTTCCCACAAAGTATAAAATCTCAAACCGCATCCCTCTCACCCTTATTCTCAACCCGCATCCCTCGCACTTAAAAGCTATACTAAAAAACCAGACTTCCAAACACAAAACCTTTTAGCAGCCTATGTGTTCAGCCGGGTAGCACTTCAGTCATGCAGCTAGCTAAAAATTATCTTTCAGAAAGAAAAGCTCGAGCCATATCGCCAGACTCGGGAGATTTTTGACGGGACGGAGCGGGCTGTGTTTAGGCTAGCAGTTTGTTTTCTTACAGAAATGGTATTTTACAGTCGCCCTTACTGTTTCTTCTGTGCGATTAAACTCGCAGCGTGACATGTAGGACTTTTTGTAGAGCATGTGCGATGGTAGTGTTGGTTACTTTGCATTTACCGTGAGCGTCTCCATGTGATTTATAAATTTGGGTCATATTTTATCACAATAGATACAGTTTCTAAGTTTTGAATGCGACAATATATTTCGTGTGATATACATTACGGAAAACTTGCATTGCACGTGCACAATTACTAGTAAACTCAAAGGGTATTTTCATGATATTTACTACTACTTACAGAGAACATAGTGGTGGTTACCACTTACCATTGAAATGGTAAAATAGTAAAAAATATCTACCAACATATAAATTCCACCCCCTCCAAAAACTCCCTAACAAGAAGAGAGAGAAAAAGTGAAGCTCGCGCGGAGGCGGAGCCAAGGATGTGGACCAGCCAAGCCAATTCCGTCGACGTCGAATTAGCTCGCTGTTGCCGTGACATCTGCTACATCTTTTCTACAGGATTCTCCACCGTAACCGAAGCCAAAAGGCTGTGGGCAGTGACGAGGATCACAGCTTCAGGTGCATGGCAAGTAGCACACTCGTGCTGCACGGTTGCAGCGCTTCCAGGGTCACACGCCTCGCAACAGCACTCCACTGTCCCACGCTCGGATCGTAAACGGAAGCTAGCCTGGTTTACGTTTCAAAACAAATTAGCATTGTTCCTTGTGACTTGTAGCTCTTGTTTGGACAAAAAAAAAAAGAAAAAGAAAAAAGACAAGTGGTGCCGATTGAATCCTCTCGCGCGTGTATAAATGTATCCATTTTGCTTGCAATCTTTTTTGCCAAGGTCCTGATGGACAGCGGAAAGAAGCAGGTGGATCCGGTGTCCGCCGAGGGCGAAAAGAGGCAGCTCAAGTCCCGGAAAGATTACGAGATCGTTGCCCAACAGGTTTTCCATTCGTCTCTTTAGGATTCTTTTCGTGTTTGTCGATGCGATTTGTTGGAAATCCGATGCAGATGTTGAAGGGAAAAAAACAATGGTATAATCATGTAAACATGGGAAAACACCAACAGAGTAAACTCTTAGTGGTATTAAAATGTAATCCGTATGTTAAGTGGTAATCCTTCCTTCCTTGAATGGGTTGTCCAAATTTGGTTAGCTTGCCAAGTTGTTTGAAACATGTAACTCATTACGAGCTGATGTCTTTGCTAAGTTCTCAGAATACAGTAATCAGTGGTAGTACCCGGAAGTACATGCTAACTAGGACATCTCAGTGTATCCGCGCTAAGCATCTCAGTATATATACTCTTTTGTGCCTGCAGTTCGGCCCACTGATGGACAGGATCGATTCATGGTTGGAGCAACACAGGGCGCCGGAAGAGTCACCGGTGGAGTGCTTGCTTTCCCTGCTCCTGCGCACGTGCTGTTAGGCTTGTTTTGATTACTTCCACGCAAGAGAGACTGCAGATACGTACGCGCCACTAATAACTTCTTAAACTGCACTGACACGGTGTAGCGCGCTTCCGTTCTGCTGCCATTTGCGCAGGCTTCTGGCGTGGAGGACAGCGCCCCGCCCGAGCAAGTTCGCTCTGAAGGGCTCGCGGACACCATTCGAAGGTTCCTGCTGGAGCTCGATGGATGCAGCGCGGCGGGAACGAGCGGCTGCGCCACAGACCGGAAGCCCGAGATCTCCCCCTGAGAAATTTGCGTGTGGTGCTGCAAGGCAGGAGAATAAGAACGCAGCGGGATGCAGCGTCTTTCGCCGGTTCTCTGGGGTGTTAGGGATGCGAGATAGCTCCTTTTGTTTCGAGTTTTGAGCTGCGATTTGCAGCCATGGGCATTGGAATACGCTGCTTGGGCTGTATTTGCCGACCGCTGTCAAACTCATTCGGTGTCATCTGAAACCGAAATGGACGTCTCTTTTCTCTGATAATAGCAGGCGAAGCATGTCCCGTCCGCGAGCTCACCCGAAAATTCGGCTGGCAGAATCTGTATGCCGAGCAGCATGTTTCGCTTCTTGTAGTTGCCAAGGTGAACTTCCAAAATAACATGGATGACGCCTTGAGCAGTGCTGATACACATCTAGCAGTAACATGTTCGTATCCAGCCCATTTCCCCGACCCTGTCTTTGTCTGAACTTGACTCCAGTGAGCTCTGGCCTCTTCTGCTCCCCTCTGTGCCTGTGTGCGCGTCATATCATTTCGTGACCTCTGAAGCTGAAGCTCCACCAATCTCGTCCCGGAGGTCGATCGGCTAAATCATTGGATGGATGCCATGTGCTGTGTTCGTCGCGATCCTTAGTTTTTTTTTTTTTCTGAAACAGATAAAAGACGTGAAATCTTGTCATCAGATCCACGTATAGTTTAAATTCCTATTTAACGGGAGTCTCTTTTTGTAAAACGACGAACGCCATGTGCTGTGTTCGTCGCGATCCTTAGCTTTTTTTTTTCTGAAACAGACAAAAGATGTGAAATCTTGTCATCAGATCCATGTATAGTTTAAATTCCTATTTAACGGGAGGCACTTTCTGTAAAACGACGAACGAGAGACCTAAACACGAACAGGGGAAAAAAATTTTCTACTCACAGAAAATCACAAAGAACCTCAGCATAAATTAAAAGGATCTATCTATAATTTAAAGAACTTGAGGGGTTTTTTTTACAAAAAGAGAAGAGAGTGTGGAGGAGGCGACGTGGCCGATCCTCTGGCCAGAAAACCTCCGAGTTATAAGGGAGGGAGGATTAATTGTGTTGCTGACTCTTAAAGCCGATTATGACACGACCAAAAAAAAAACTTACCACACAATGCATATATATGTACAGGATCTGAAGGCTGACGACTCAGACTCAGCAGTAAAGAAACGTTGATACTTGATATGTTGGATACATTCATCACGGCAATAGCCATCTAAGAATAAAGAAAAAGGCAAGGAGAATATACATAGCTATTATCTATCTATCTACTAATTGGAGGCTTCTCCAAAGCCTTACATTAATCCTAGGAGAGTAAAAAAAAAGTAAGAAATTCCTACGTTTATCGGAGAAAAAAATTAAAAATTCTCACATTAATTAAAGAAAAAAATACGTGGGTCATCGGTTATACATCGACGTCGTAGATTAATTGTAGCTACATAGATGGGTTCACATTTACCTCTCGTTAGTTAATTATGTGTTGCTGACCCTTAAGGTCGATTATGACACGACAAAAAGAAAGAAAGAAACTTATCACATAATGCATATACCTACAGGATCTGAACGCTAACGACTCAAACTCAGTGATAAAGAAACGTTGACGCGTTGGATATCCATAACAGCAATAGCCATCTAAGAACGAAGAAAAGGGTAGGGAGAAGAGGCATAGCTATTAGGAGTGTGTTTGGTTACCTGCACCATCCTAGTTTGTTTCGTATGAGCTATCCAGATTAGCCTTGGTCTAACTGAGTGCATCTTATGAGCCTGCATTAAAGAGAAGTCTAATTTCTGTGTTTTCTCCATCCTGTACGAGTGGGTGCAATTGCATCCACCTGGCCAGGATGAACAGGAAACCAAACATGTGTCTTACATATACAGTTGCATCCACTCATGCGATTCAAGCACCATACAGGCAACCAAATACACACTATATAGCAATCAACTCTGCAAGCATTTCAGATCTCCAAATCAATATGCCGAAGCTTCCAAAGTTACATGTGTACACAAAATGAATGTCTTAGACCATGATTATGCCATTATATATTCATTGCAAGTCCAATTTAAATAGTTTTTATACGAGCCAATAAGACAAACTAGGCTCTGATCGAATTGATGTACGTTGTACGTCATGAGACATACATGAGACATCTAAACTGATTTCTTTATAGCCTGTTTGGTTGCCCGCCCCGCCCAAGCTTGGCCCACGGGAGCCTGGCCCGTGGGAAACGGCGTCGCCCTTCGTTTCCGTGCGGCCAACGCGACGCAGCCGTGACGGCTTCTTTTGCACGCGCGGAGCCAGGCCCGCGGGAGCGGCTGCAGCCAACCAAACACGCGCTGGCCGCCGGTCAATGCACGCACGGGGGCAGGCCGAACCGAAGCAGCCAACCAAACACGCTATTAGAGATTCTTTTGGTACGGGAGACCATCTAACACTTAACCCTGAGATCGGATGCATATCCAGAAGTCCCCCACGTTAATTCTAGAAGTAAGGTGGCTAGAAATTTCCACAATAATAAGAAGTGATAGTTCGCTCTCTTTTGGCAAAATAACATTAGGTTTTGAGAAAATTCTGATGAAAAAGTAGACTAAATAAAATATATAGTCCGTGAAAATGCACGAGTCGATGACTAGTTTCAAACCAATTTATGATCATTTTGATCGTGTGAAGTATATACCTCTTGTGTGCTAATTCTGTGGTAATGTCGCACTATTTGTGCATATTAACACCCTTATGAGGCCTAACATTGGAGGCCAACCAAGGCCTCCACGTGTCACCCCATGCCAAATTGCGAAAAGACCCTTCTCTTTCTTCAAATTACGTATAGGTCTCTGTAAATTACAGATATGTCCTACGCGATTTTTTGTGAGGAGAAGAAATGCGTTTCTAAATTGCGTTCGGGTCCCTGGTTCGTTACTTTACGGAAAATCCCCCGCTAAATACAAATCTCGAACGAGCCCTTTTCTAATTATTCGGCATAGCGAACATGTCCAAAAATATAACAAATAGGTCCCCGTCCCTTACGTCTAGGTCATTTCTCCGTTTTTCGCGGAAGAAATATTTTCGTCAGCAGAAATTTGTGTGCAGCTCTATCTCTGAACTTTTTCCCCAGCTCGATCTTTGATCTCTAGACTTTTTCCCCTAGCTCGATCTCTAATATTTTTCGAAACATGTGTTATTACTCGGCGAACGTGTAGAGTGTTAAACTCGATAAAAGAAGGTTGTCATCTCTGATACTTTTTGGAGCATGTATTACCCAGTTAACGTATAATGTGTTAAACTCGGCATCTATAATTTTTTTTGCAATTCGATCTCTTATATTTTCCAAAACATGTATTATTACCTAGTGAATGCATATGGTGTTACACTCGGCGTTTATAAGTTTTTGGCAACTTGAAATCTAATATTTCCCGGAACGATCTCTAATATTTTCCAAAATATGTATTATTACCCGGTGAACACATAGGGTGTTAAACTCGGTATCTTTTTTTTTTTTTTTTTTGCAGCTCGATCTCTAATATTTTCCAAAACATGTATTACTACCCGGTGAACGCATAGGGTGTTAAGCTCGGCGTCTATAATTTTTTTGGCAACTCGAAATATAATATTTTTCGAAACATGTATTATTCATTTTTTTGCAAGAAGGCCCATTGTTACGCAGGTTCGTCGACAGTTCCTATCTAACGTATTTTTTCTCAAAAAAAAACCCAAGCGAACAAAAAAAACTTAGATTTTTCTGCCTTTTTCCAAGAAAAAAACTTAGATCAAATTTCACACGGCGCGACGGAGCACGCAAATCTTATACTAGTACAACTATACAAGCGACCGAGACCGAGCACTTTTGTGTTTCATGTCGTCAAATCTGAAAAAGAACTATCGGCCGGTAATCGGTGAGAATTGGCACCCGTCGGCACCAGTACCCGATGCAGTACCAACTTCCTTTGGACCCCTGGGAGCAAATGCTAACAGGTCATATATATGCTTCTATGCGAGTAAAAGCAAATGCCGATAGATTTGGTGCGAGTTCTTGAAGATGCTTGCCTAATGGGGTGACCGGAAAATAGACAGCGAAGGACTGGACAAAAAGGCTTGATACGGAAGTCATCAAGCAAATCATGTATTGGCTTATTTGGACTTTGTATCCTAACCTCCTAGGGTTCAAAGATGTATGCCATCGGGATTTCTATCGGGATTTCTATACGAATCCTAATAATTCTTATTTCTTTTTGAGGAGAACTACGATGCATTATATAAAATCATAGGGAGTAGTTACGGAGAATATAAGCTACGACTAAGCTCATCTAAATTAAGGCATGCACGAGAGCATATTAGGTTATTCTTGAGAGCACTAATTCTTATACAGGGAAATGATGTGAGGATTCTAAAAAATTGAAGAGGGTCGTGTGAGAGCGATAATCCCTTGTACTTTTTTAGGTTGTGTTTTTGTCACCGTTTTTTGGTTTCTCTGCGGGGTTCAATTGTGTTTTTTTTTTATATTGTGCATGTTTGTATCGTATATCTGATCCGATCTAGGAGTCGCTGCACATAAGGAGGAGTATCAGAGTATAACAAGTGGTATTAGAGACAATGCCAGATTAATTAGATTTACGAAAAGGTTGGCAAATCGTCAGGTGGCACAAAATCAAAATCAATGTTGACAATGTGGACTCAAGTAGAGAAATTTATCGGCGGAGGAAATTTCAGCCTGCGATAACGTGCGGTAAATGATGACCTTGTCCAACAAGGATTAATTGATGCTCTTGAGGGGACAGATCGGAAAGGGCATTTATTGAAGAATATAAGGTGATAGAGTGAAAGACTATTGGTATAATATGTCTATGCCTCTTTGATGAAGTAAAAAAACTCAGCGGTCAAGGAGAACTTACCAAAGAAATTATGGATTGACATAGAAGAATTGTATATGGCAAAATCATTGACAAACCAGTGGGTGTTGAATCGGCAAATGTACAGGTTACACATATAGGAAGGCACACAGTTCATTAACCATCTCAATGTCTTCAACAAGCTCATCACACAATTTACTAGCGTGGATAACAAAATTAAGGAGAATGATAAGGTCGTTATACTAGCATCATCTCTATCACCATCATAGGAGCAATTGGTGATGAATATTCTTATCGGAAAAGGCACTCTTAACTTCAATAAGGCAATGGAGGCAGAGTCTTTGAAGAAGCCATCGAAATCTTCATTTTCGAGTGATCAAGAATTAGATGTCGTATGTGTTGCAAGTAAAAGCAAAAGTCACATAAAAAAGGGCAAGAGCAAGGATACATGTGCATACTGTCTATGTGACAAGGAAGGTCATATGATAAATGATTATTCAAGTTTGAAGCAAATAAGAGGTGCATGCTCAGTGGCGGTAGTAAAAGAGGATTTGGGCATCCTAGTTGTCAATCAATCAAGTACTTCTCATAAATGGATATTAAATTCAGGTTGTTACTTCCATATATATTTAGTGAGGAAGATGTTTGACGAAGGATCTCTACGTCCAGCGAATAGAACTATTCACTTAGCGGATTGCAATGAGCATCCAATCACTAAGTTGGGAACAGTTACATTGGAGATGAATAATTGATATATGTGAGAGTTCAGTATGTTCCTGTCTTAAAGAAGAATCTGATATATGTGAGGTTGCTTGAACTCGAATTTTGTAAGGATAACTTCGAGGTGGAATCATATGAGTTACTTTCAAAGGACAAATAATAATGAAAAAATGTCTAGAGCAATAGAGGATACAAATTAATGGGTAACCATATGGAAAGGGCAACCAATTGGTCGTCCGATCCAAATTCTGGCTAAGAGAAGGAAACCATGTCAATAACAGTAAGTATTCAGATCTCATTTGCAGCTATTTGCAGAACTGCAAAGATGACTGCAAAATCTAGTAGGCGCAAAGGTGAAGGTGTGCGCTGTTAGAAGAAGGAAGACGTGATAGGACCAACTACGCAGTATCAGGGAGTAGGTGGAGCTCGATGAGGGTATAAATCTATGACATGAAAGGCTATAAGAACATAGCGTGTGGTTAACCAAACTACACAACAAAGGAATTCTTATGTGGAGGATTTGGACAAGCTAGGTTGAACACCGATAAGCACATTGTCATACTATACATAAGTCCCTGTGATGGGGGCACTCGTTAAGTTGGGAGGAGGGGAAAAAGGAAAAAAAACCAAAAGGATGGTGCTAACTTAGAGCAAGTTTTTGGAGGAGCACAATAACTTCAACATATAGGAATAAAGTGGAGATTATTGGGATATGGTGACTCTTATCCTAACGTACTAGGATTTGGAAATGTGTACTATAATGATCTCTATATGAATACTAATAATTCCTACTTCTCTTTTGAGGAGAACCAGGAGACACTAGATAAATCCATGCGGGGTGGTCATGGAGAACCAATGCCACAAACTAACTTATCGAAAACAAAGAAGTGCACGAGAAGATTAAATACTAGGTTATTCTTCAGCACTATATTTTTGTATAGTGCAAAGATCCGAGGGTCTAAAACGTTCAAGAGGGTTTGTAAAAGACTGATAATCTATTGTATTCTTATGAGGTTGTGTTTAAAAAATTTGCAGACGGTTTTGCTAAATCTTTCTATCTCATTTTGATTATTTCGTCACAATTATTTGGTTTTCTTTGTGGTGTTTATTTACTTTGTTCTTGATATTGTGCACGTTCATCCTATACCTGTAACTCTCATTTGATCTGGGAGCTATGAGAGGGGGCATGGAAGTATAACATCATGTTAATCAGGTAGCAGTACCGTAGGACTTTTTTCTGAACTCTGAAGGGCTGAAGTATTCTTCTGCATATGGTGCATCGTTTATCAAAAGCTAGACCTCATCTGGTGGCTAAATCGATCGCTGCCTCGCTGGTGCTTCGTCACCGAATGTCAGATTGGTAGATGTTTGCTTTTGGAGAAGGGAAGACTCTCCTGAACTGTATGCATGACGACGACAATTTTTGCATTGATCACAACTTGCAGGTGCTGCAGCTGTTGTTATGCAGCGTGTTTCACTGAAGATTCTACGGTACATCACTATATAGCCTTATTCAAACTTGTATACCGAAGATATGAGTCAAAGTAGGTAAGAGAAGGGGGCACCAGAGTGTTTTTTTGGGTTTGTGAGTACTCAAATTTGTAGCCTTTGAATCTAGATTCATTGATGTGATCAATTTGCCATCTCTCCCCACCACCCTTCTCTTTATAGACCCCCCAAGTTAAGTGCTTACAAACCAAAAAAACACTCGAGTGTTACTTAGCCATTCTCATATTTGTTACCCTCACCTTTCACAAATATAGCACTGTTGGTTAGAGCCCTCGTGACTGTAGCTGCAACAGTACTGAAGCTATAGTGATTCTTTTTTTTATTTTTCCTGTCCAGAAAAATTAAAAAATATATATTTCTTACGACTTTTTTTAAAAAATATATATATGGAACTTTTTTTGCCTGAGCTGTAATGTCTTTATTTTTTTAAAAAAATTCCTCCCCAAATTTCTTATTTCCAAACAAATATTTTTGACTTTATTTTTTTTAAAAAAAATTCCTAAATTTTTTATTTTCAAAAAATATTTCTTCGGCAAGTTTTTTAAAAATTCTTAAGATGTTAAAAAAAGATTTCCGCTTTCTTAAAATCAGTATTTAAAAAATAATAAAAATGAACTTTTCCCAAAAAAAAATTCATTACTTTTGTTTACGGAATTTTTTTAAAATAGTTTTTTTTTAATTTTTAATATTTTTAGATTTCATTTACAACAGTTCTAAAAAAAATCAATACTTTTGGTTTTTTAGATTTTTCCCAAAAAAAATCAATTCTTTCTTTCACCAGCAGCAACACATGGACCGTGAAGAAACTAGTTTTATTGATGGTTACAATGTGCCACAAGCAAAGCGCTCCAAGTCAAGGAACACCTTGTGGGCTCTACTAGCAATCACAGGAATACTCCATATATTATATCCCATAGAGTTCCAACTCCCTCGCGCGTCCACGACAGTTCCGACCGACGTGCTCACTCACGGTGCGGTAACGTCGCCCACTTGGCTCACTCACTACTACAGCTCAAGTAATTTGGTTCCACGTTTATCACAACCAGCGCGTTAGCGCAGTGGGAGAGCGCTTCACTGCCAAAGCCGCCGCCTGTGTTCGATTCCCCGGCCATGCACCCGTGTCTCGACTATGCGTTTTTTTTCCGTGCTAATGCGTGGCGTGAGTGAGAGCTCATGCACGTGTGGCTGTGGCGTTGGTTCTTTTGCAAAAAGGCCTCCAAGATTCCTGATAATTACATATAGGTCCCCTTTTTTTTACAAAAAACCGACAAAAGCCGAATTTCACATGTTTTTTTGTAAAAGGTCCCCTTGAAAATTCATAAAATTACATTCAGTCCCAGTTTTTTTTTGAGATCGCCTATATCATACGTCCATTGGATATTTTCTATTATTATTCTAGGAATCAATCTTCGGCGGATCTCTTATTCAATATGTTATCAACACAAAGCTCTTTAAGATGAAAGTTTCCTTTGCAATCCTGTAGATTAATTGCTCTAGTCTCCTAGATTACATCGGTTTAATTATTGATTAAGGTTCTAGATTGGTCATGATGCACTCAACTACTACGAAGAGATCCAATCTGTTAATTACGGTTTTAATGTGGGTTACCTGTGGGCTTGGCACGGTCGCTGGTCATGGCAGCCCATCTCCCAAGGCTTAGCACTGCCCAACTCGCCGCAGCCACGTCCTTGTATTGTATCTGTGGACACGGCTTGGCTTGCAATGGCAGGGCGAGGTCCCAAAGGACGTGCCTGGCCTGGCTTGAGTCACAGTGCCACACACGGCTCGAAGCTGTGCTGCTAGCCTGCTACGTACGCGCCACACTCGCTCGAGCCTGCCGGTACAAGTAAGGGCCGGAAAAAAAAAAGCTCGTTTAGGGATTTGTTGGCTCCATTTAAAATTGCTTTAATTACATTTATTTTTTGATTAATTATTGAATGAGTTAATTTTGAATAAAATTAATTTTTGTTTTGGCTTGGCTCGATTCTAAAAATACTTCCAATTTGTAAATAAAATTATATTAAATTAAACCGTGTCAATTTCGAAAAAAGTTCAAAAAAACAACGACTTGGCTCGATTTCCACCCCCATACAAGCCACCGCTGCCGCTCTCGATGAGCCCCATGTGCCCGTGCGCGCCCACATTGCGCCGCCGCCCAGCGCGTTGCTGCTATCGACGCGCCACCGTGTGCACCGCTTCACCTATGAACCGGCCCGCCATCCGCCACGCTAGTACGCCACTACCTTCGCTTCGCCATGCTGGCACCGCTCCTGCCGAAGCTGTGCAGCCCAAAGCCCCACCGCAGCGCCATTCAAAGCCGTGTAAAACGGATCGCCGCTGGAAGCACAGCCACGTCATGCAATGCGCTGGCCCGTCGCCGCTTCGCCCACATGCATCGCCGCTGAGCCAAGCCCACTGGGCACTTCTTCGCCCGATGCGTCGTCGCTGAGCGCCGCCATACACGCAGCTCTCGCCGCCGTTTCTTCGGCACCTGACCAATCTGCAAACGACCACTAGGTTGAACAATTCATTTAAATTTTTCACGAAGGTCAAATTTATTGGCCCACCAAAAAATTGCGCATTGAACCCTAAAGTTTTTCATAATCTAGAAAAATAGTTAAAAAAACTGTGAAACTTTAAATTAAATCCTAGAAACGAAATTTTAAGGTATACGGACTTCTGTATTTTATTTAACTTTAGAGATAGCACTCATCTGAAGATTCATATCTCTGGCTTTACTTTTCCTAGCATATTCACATATTTATATATATACTAAAATTATTTTTATGTTATTTGGTAATTTTGAAAATTGCTTTATAATTAGCAAAAAATTATGAAACATGCTAGAAAAATTGCGAAAATTCTAAATAATTATCTACTTAATAGATATAAACTAATCTTTATCAATAGAAGAGCGGGTATACAATATATTTATTTTACCAGATATAAACTAATCTTTTTTTCACCTATTTTTTCTTTTTTGTTTTTTTTTCACTTTTACCTTTTCCATCTAATTTTCCTCCTTCCTCCTCTTTTTCCCCACCCCTTTTTTCCCAATAGCATGGTCACACGGCACCTCTCTTTTCCCCTCCCTCCCTCCCTCACTCTTCCCCCCTCTCCCCCTTTCCCTCACCGAACACCGACCGTCCCGTTCCTCTCCACCTCCCTCATCCCCCCATCTCGGCCTCGCTCTTCTCCGAGCTTGGTGCAAGCACATCCCCTTCCCCCTCTGGCACACGCAACTCCCCACCTCCCCATACCCTACGGCCCCCTCCTTCCGGCCTGCTCCACAGCGCGAGTGCGGCGCGGTCGCCTCCCTTGGATCCCCATCACGGTCCCGCTCCTCTCCGCCTCCTCCACGTCATAGCCACGACGCTGGCGCAACCACGGCACGACCACAGGCAATGGCGCGGGCGACGGCACCGGTGTGATCGTGGGGCACGGGCTCAACGCAGCGCGGCACGACCGTGGGCAAGGGTGCGGCATGAGCTCGACGCGGCCATCGCAAGTACACTCCCCCCACGCTGCTCCTCGACTGTCGCAAGCCCGTGGCAGTGTGTCGTGCCCTGCCGTGGTCCACGGCCGTGACTTCGTCCCCGTCCGTGCCGTGCTGGCACAGGTTCAGCCCAAACGGCCATGATGTGCCTTGCTATCATGCTTGGTTTTCAGGTCCGGTACGACCTGTGCTATAGTTGTATGCTGACACGGTACAGAGATGTGCCGTACTGACTTTTGGACTGAGGCTCCATACCAGATTTAAACCAAAACATCTCGTTGTGTCTTGAATAGAGGTGGGCGTGCGTCGCGCGCGTCGCCTACCGCCCATCGTGCCGCCGAAACCGTCGCGTGCCACGACGCCATCGTGCACCCATCCGTCTTGGCCGCGTCTACCGACTTACTGGCGAGCCCAAGCCCTACCATTTGCCGTGCAGGTCGCTTGCGTCTGCGCCTAAGCCCGACCCATTTTTACTATTGACGAAACAAAGAAATAAAACAAATCACTACTACTAAACTACCTATTTTAATTACATAAGAGACTAATCACATCAACAAAATGTCAAACATAAATGCAATGCTTGAAGATGCCCTGAATCAACAATATATGCAAACTTTTAAGCCTTAATCCGTGATTTCGTGCTCGTTTGCCCGCAAGACGCGACCTTAAATCAAGCCGTCGTGTCTGCGCCGCCGTCGTGCAGTTCGGTTCGACGGCTTCTGATAGCGTCTGGCGGCCGGCCGCCGCCGAATCTGGCCGCGCTTTGACCGCCATACCATCGTGCCGCCGCCCAAAAAAGCCCGGCCCAATGCCCACCTCTAGTCTTGAACCAACCAAAAAAAAAGTCTGATCCAAGTGCCCACCTCTGACTGCCAGTGCCACCGCACCCTAGAGCGCTGGATCAGAAGAGACGTGCAGGATGGTGCTTCACATGCCAGCTCGCTCCGTCCAAACTGCATGCGTGCGTGCCGCGCGCGCGCGGCCCCGGGCCCCGCCCCCGAGCAACGTGGCCTCGAAGAAGAAAAATGTCGCTGCGGCGTCCGAGGACGTCCCGTCACCCGACGTCAAACCTCTGGCGAACGGCTCGATCAGCCGCAGTTACAATTACTCTTACGTTTTTTGCCTCTCCTTTCGTCGTTTCGTGCGGGTTTGAAACTGCGTAGCGCTCGAGCGACGCGTGAGCGAAGCAGACGGAGGAGTGACCGAGTGAGCGTTACGACGTGCGACATTGTGGATGGATCAGGTCGGGCTGGCAGGAGGTCGCTTGATAGCGTCCTGTGTGCAGCTGCAGCGACATGGGTGAGGGGCCTACATGGCCTTATCCAGCTACGACGTCGGGAGAACATGCCATGCCCATTATCGTTTATCCAGGAATAGCCCTGCGATATAATTGACGATCAATTATTGAACCTCTGTCGCGTCGCGGAGACTCGCAACCTCATGATTCTTAATTACTCTGGTTCTGCATCTACTTTTGTTTCGGGACCCCTGTCAGTACTCAGTAGTCCATCACGAAAGCTAAGCTCGTCAGCGGAGCCGAGCCGAGCTGTCTTCTTAACTCATTTCTTAACAGGTAGAGTTCAAACTAACTCACTTATTTTGTGAGTTGAGCTGAGCCATTTTTTCAACTTGGTATCTTGATGAATTAAATCTGAGCTAACTTTTAATTAGCTGAATATTTAAATTAGTGTATATCCATGTAACTATGTTTGATTGGACTGGAACTGTTAAGATGCTAATCGGTTCCTTCCTAATTACCTATGTTTTACTTGTATGCTAGATAATTAGCTATAGTTTTATTTTTGTTGTCCTCTTGTTACTAGAGGTGGGCGTCGTGCCGTGCCGTGCCGGCTCGGCCCGGGCCCATCGTGCTTCGGGCCGGAACCGTGTCGTGCCACGACGGCCCACCGTGCCGGCCTGACTCGCCTTTGGTGAGCCCAAGCCCGGCCCATTTGCGCTTCGTACCGTGCCGGCCTAGGCCCGACCCATTTTCACTATTGTGACGAGTAAAAAAATAAAACACATCACTACTACTAAACTACCTATTTTAATTACATAAGAGACTAATCATATCAACAAAATATCAAACATAAATGCAATGCTTGAAGATGCCCTGAATCAACAATATCTGTCAACTTTTAGGCCTTAATTCGTGATTTCATGCCCGTTAGGTCGTGTCCGCGTCGCGCCGTCGTGCCGGTTCGCCCAAAGACTACCGATTACAGCTTGTCGCCGGCCGACCCCGCCCGACACGGAACCGTACCGTGCCGTGCTTTGCACCAGGCCATCCCATCGTGCTTCGGGCCAGCCCAAAAGAGCCCGACCCAAATGCCTACCTCTACTTGTTACATATACATGTAAAAGTGTGGCATGTGCTCATGATATGGCTTAGTTTAGGTCCTGACTAATCACCCTGGTTCACGTGACTTATCTTAGCTCATCTGGGCTAACATGGCTTGTGAGCTACTCATGAATAGTTTTTATCGAGCTGAGTCAAGTTAGTTTTTCAACTTGTTAGCTTAACGAGCTGAATCAAACTACCTTTTTTGACAAGCTTGTACAACCGAGCCGAGCTACTTTTTTTTAGGCGAGATTGCATGAGCCGGCTCCATAGTTAGTTCTACGGTTCTACCTGCCAGCTATTGTGTAGAAGCTACAATTTTCAGAATTCAGTATAATGAATATGAATTCTGTCAGTGTCCGTTCACTGTTCAGTAGGGCCATTTTGCCGTTTATACAGAGAGAATTGCGAATTATCTCCATCCCATCAGATGGTACTGCATTGGCGCTTAGATGTAGCGCTCATCCAAAAAGTAAAAAAAAAAAAAAAAACTACTCCGATTTATGGAATAGTTGTCTTTCTATGTTATTGTATTTTCATCAAATCACATCTAAAAAAAATATATAATATCTCTTTATTATATCTTTAAATAGTATATTTCAATGTAGTCTATAGTACTAGTAAATAATATTGAAAATGGCTAAAGAAGATATAGAAAAATGGTAAAAATTCATATTAAGATTGTAGAATAATATGTATTTAAAAATTAAATTTGAAAGATAGAACACACGAACGGAGACAAACATTTCTTCTCTTTCCACAAAAACAGTAGTACATCCACGGACCACTGCAATAAAGTTGAAACTAACCATGCTCGAAATAAACAAAATAAACTCGATTCATCGACTGATCAACCAATCCAGCCTTTCTCCAGGTGCGAGGTGCCCTCAAAAATGTCAATCCATGATTGAACAAACCCCGTTCCTCTCTCCTCTCTTCGATCAATCTCAACAAACCAATACTACTACTAGTCGTTTCTAACCTACAGTATGCTTGTACCAACCGCCCGAGTCTGATCTCCGGTCACTCCTCGAAGCCGGTCTTCTTCCACACCGCGTCCCGGACCCGGCTGAGGTCGCGCCCCTTGAGCGTCCTGCCGATCCCCTCATGCACCGACAGCGACACGGCCCGGCTGCGCCATGCCAGCTCATGCGGCGGTATCACCGCCCCGCCGCCGCCGGCCACGTCGCCAGAGTCGTCGTCGTCGCCGTAGAGCTCCCACTCGCCAGCGTGGTGATCTTTGTACTCGACCCCGAGGATCTTCTGCCAGTCCGGTATGTTCACCGGCAGCGACCCGGGCGCGGCGCCCCGATCCAGCGGTTTCTTCCGGCCGGCGCGGGCGGACAACGGGGTCGGGCGGGCCCGGGATAGCTCGGCGGGGCTGGAGTCCACGCCGGCCGGGCTGAACGAGCCCCACACGTCCGACTCGTCGAACTCGTCCACCGCCGCGCCGCCCCGGGACGGCGCGAACATCCTGTACGCGTGTGTCGCGGCCGCCGACCTCGCCGACCTCGCACTCCCGGCCATGCTGTCGGTCTGGTTTGGGTTTGCCTTACTGTGACGCCTCCCAACCACCGATCTTGGCAGAAGAGGGGAGCGCGAGAACGTTGTGAGGAGATTAAAATGGTTTTGGAGTTTGTGTGGGTTTGGTGTCCAGGTTGGATTTTATAGGAGCTGGAGTGGAAGCAAGGACGTCTGTGGGCGGGTTCGCAGAGCGAGGAGAAGGAAACAGAGGAGCGGACAAGGCTTGAAAGGAATAAATTTATTTTACATATAAGAACTTTGTAAAAAAGTTATTTAATATCTTTAATTTAAAAATTAGGTATTTAACCTTTAAACTAATAAAATTGAATCAATTTACACCCTAAAACCGTTTTGGAGAGTGCTTTTGATTATTTAATCCCAATCATGATAGTTTTCATTGTATTGACAGCTACGTTTTGATAATAAAGATCTAATTCAAGTTATTGACATCAACATCTTTCTCACTTCTTTTCTTTCTATATACATTTTCTTTCTTCTTCTTGTTATTATTCTTTCTCTTATTTAGATCTACTAAAAATCGATGATATAGTTGTCAACATAGAAAAATCCACAAAAATATTCTAAGTTGGATCCTTGTGAGCAAAACCGCGTTAAAGTCTAGATTGGTCCTTGTAACATTCCGAACATTTAAAAAATGTGAAAAATACAAATACAAATTTAAAAATGGAATTGATTAAAAAAAAACTATTTGAAATCAAGGTTTCAATTTAAAATATCATCTTTTTTTTCTCTTTTCTTGAATTTGGGACTTAAGAAAAGAACAACTGCAACATTAAAACACTTTCTTACAAAATGAACAAACTATGAAAATGAGTGTGAAATACGATCTTATTTTGAATTTCCATCTTTCCTAAATTTTTCTTGAATTTCGGTTTTTAAGAAAATCTTTTAAATTAATTGTTCACTTCTCCTTATAAATGTAAAACCTAAAATTACATAAGAAATTAAATCTAGAAAAATTTATTTAAACCCCAAATCTTCTCCAAATCGTTTATAAAAAGTTTTGAATACAAATAGTGCCTATATTAATTGACTGAACCTAATCTGGTCAGAAAATTTGAAGTTGGTTCTCCCTCTGCCCTCACTTCCATATGGGACCTACTCCTTACCTGACCCCACTAGACAGCCACAACGCTAAACCCTCCTGTCTTGCCTTTCCCCTTAGTTGACAACTGCCTTTCCTTTGCCTTATCTCTGCCATGGCAACGAATGTCAAGCCGAGACAATCAATCTTGCTACTGTAAGTTCAAACTCAATTAGTTTTGGTGATTGGTTAAATATTAATATTTAATCAATGTTTAATGACAAACCTATTCTTAATGAGACTAACTTAGTTTATTGAGGTTATTATTAATAGTCTTATATTTGGATAGAAAATAGAAAACCAATGTATGCACTTGTATTAATGTTCACTATCTTAATGCATATTTAGGATTCAAGTTAAAGTATGAATTACTCCATTGTATTAACCCCAAAATGTGCATCATGTTTCTCTTTCATATATTACATGGATGCACACATTTAGGGAGAGTTCGTAATTTAAATTAATGTTTCAAATGTATTGATCTCTTTCTTATTGCCAAATATAAAAGATAAAGACTTTGAAACTAATACTTGAGTATATAATTGTCGGGGATTGGATAGTTTCCATAATTACCATAGTACCCCGGCAGTCAGTCTCGACCAAACCATACATACCCTCTGAGGATGTTCCCGAGGATGGCCCATGGGCATCCAGTTCCGTTGTTCGGTTCGATCGGCTGGGATGGGCTCGATGCTCGGTTTCAGCGCCCGAGCAAGGGGTCCGAGCATACTTGCTCGGTCTCAGCTCGTCCGCAAGGCACATGGTCGGATGGTCGTGATCGATGGTTATACCCAAGCAGCGATAATCGCGCCACGATGTGGAGCCGTTACGCCCACGATGAGAACGTGGCGTAAATTAAGGTTCGGTTACAACAAACGTTAGCCACAGTCAAATAATCCGTTACTTGGACTGCAATTAAGAGAATATCCATGTCACTTATAAATACCTCTCGTGCATGTACGAGAAGGAGAGGCCACTTTTAAGAGGAACATAGGCAATACACAGAATATAAACTCACCGTGCTAGAGCAGGGTTATTATCTCCCTAGTGAGAGGCCCGAAGCAGGATAAAACCACCGTGTCATTTTCTGAGTGTTCTCTGTCCCGTGAAACCGAGCATTCTCCGGAAGCAGCCTGTCGGGGATTGAACTATTTGCCATAAAGACCATCTTGCCCCGGCAATCCAAAAGCCACCGACCATACGATACCCTCGGGGGATGCCCGAGGAGAGCGCCCGAGCAACTCAATGCTCGGGCTACAAGCATACGCCTCCACCTGCTGAAGACTGATTGCTCGCCTGCGAGCACGCTGGTCAGGCGCCAGCAACCATGCTCGGGTGGATGGTCGAGGGGCTCGGTCAAACCACCAGGAAGGAAAGCGGTAACCAGTCCGCCGAGGATCCAGGGCAGGTGCGCCAGAAATTCAAAGCGAGGCGCGATTCAAGGGCTCCGGATCACGGGCGTGGAAGGTATGGATGCATAGCGTAATTACAGGAGGTAGTTACCATGTGAGCGACTTAGGACCTTGTATTTAAACCCTCCTGACCTTTATAAAAGGGAGGACACAAAAAAGTGTACACGACTTGACAGACCTTAAACCATATACACTGGAGTAGGGTTATTATCTCCGCAGCGAGGGGCCCGAACCAGGATAAACACCGTGTGTCTCCCTCGTCTGAGCATTGCTCGGACGCAACCACCCTCTCGCTCGAAGGGGCCCCTGTTGATCCCTCATTCAACAAGTAAGCTCGGCGAGAGTCCGTTCTCCAATCGTCGACAGCTGGCGCCGCCCGTGGGGACCGACAGTGTGATCTCCGTTCGAGAGGGATCCCCGAAGATGTCAAATTCGGGAGATACTCGGAGTCTCTGTGCCTTCAACGATGTTGAGGATGACGACATGTACTACACCGGCGACGGCATGTTTGGTGTGACCGATCCGGTAGGCCACACCAAATCCGGTAGCCTTACCCCGGAGTCTGAAGCGCGAGGACGAGCCCTTTGTTCCCCGCGCATTGCCCTCGTTTAGTACCCCGGCAGTCAGTTCCACCAGACCATACGTACCCTCGGAGGACGTTCCCGAGGATGGCCCATGGGCATCCAGTTCCGTTGTTCAGTTTGACCGGCTGGGATGGGCTCGATGCTCGGTTTCAGTGCCCGAGCACGGGGTCCGAGCATACTTGCTCGGTCTCAGTTCGTCCGCAAGGCGCATGGTCGGATGGTCGTGATCGATGGTTATACCCGAGTAGCGATAATCGCGCCACGATGTGGAGCCGTTACGCCCACGATGAGAACGTGGCGTAAATTAAGGTTCGGTTACAACAAACGTTAGCCACAGTCAAACAATCCGTTACTTGGACTGCAATTAAGATAATATCCTTGTAACCTATAAATACCTCTCGTGCATGTACGAGAGGGAGAGGCCACTTTTAAGAGGAACATAGGCAATACACAGAATATAAACTCACCGTGCTGGAGTAGGGTTATTATCTCCCCAGTGAGAGGCCCGAACCAGGATAAAACCACCATGTCATTTTCTGAGTGTTCTCTGTCCTGTGAAACCGAGCATTCTCCGGAAGCAACCCTTCACATAAGAAGGGGACATAGTTGATTCCCCAATTAACTAAGTAGCTCGGCGGGGGCCTGTTCCCCAATCATCGACAATAATTAACTTGTAGAGTTGTAGTATACTCATGTTATCTTAGATTAAACTCCAATACTATCAAAATTGAATATGTGCATATTGATTCAAAGTCAATTACATGTATGCGCATATCCTTGTGGAGTTCATTCTATAGTTGATGGATTATAGTATTGATCATTTCCATATATTCCACATATAATGGATCAATGCATATCATCAACATGAGTATATGAAAATTTGTGTAGTTAATATATACTCATATCAATTTAAACAAAAATTTAAATTGAGGCTGGTTGTCTTTTAATCACCAAAGAACATTTCATCATATGTTGATGGTGTTTCTTTGATCGATTAAGGAAAATCGATAGATCACTAGTTAAGTTTGAATTTGCACTTTCAAAAGATCAATTATTTGTGGCATGGCTAAGTATACTAAGCATATTCTAACCAACCTACATTGGTGCATATTAGTAACCAATTGATAATTATCCATCATAATGTCACAAATAATCATTGCATATCAAATAACAATGTAGATATAACTCAAATAGTTTGAATAACTAATTCCCAAACTATTGAAACAATTTATAGTTTAAAACAGCAAGAGATAGGTTAAAACAAAATAGCGTTGATAAAACTGGGTTCAACATGATCAAAGCACGTCATGCCTTGGAATAAATATTGATCTTGATCTTAACTCTGAATCAACTCTTCACCTTTGAACACCACTGGCACTTCAACGTCTAAGCGAAATGAACGGTAAAAAACAAAATAAATACAAAATAGAGATAAAACCAACTAATAAAATAAAATATATTAAATGTAGGGCTTGATTTTATATGAATTTAGGAATTTGAATGAACTCAATCGGATTTCGTATGAAGGAGAACGGACTTTTTGAAGATTTATTGGAAAATAAATACTGAAAATGAGAGAGAAAAGAGATTATTTCTCTCTGATAGGGTGACATGTTGACTCGACCGATTATTTTGGTTTTATAATTAACGAGTACCCATACCATGGGTACCCCCATCAGCCCGGAAGCACGAACGGGCTGACCTATCATGGCGGAGGCCCAGCACCACCGAAAGGTACTTGGGCCGCGGGGAACGAGCTCGACAGGCGGGCCGACTCGACGATCGGCGGACTCGGTTCGGGCGGTCGGCATGCCGCCGCTAAAATATTGAAGCTCAAGCTCCACCGCACACGAGCGCAGGGCTCCACGCCGATGTCGCGGCCTTGTGCGCAGCTGGGCCCTCGACATCCGTACCAGTAGGCGGCTCCTTCCCAAGGCTGTCGGAAGAGCCACCAAGAAGTCAAGCCCCGCCCCGCCGCCTGGCACACCGCAGAGTACGCCCGCGCCCCGAGGCCAAAGCAAAGTCAAGCGCCATTAAAGCCACCGAGGCGACAAGAGCACCACGCAACACGCCACCTGATAAAGACTACGCAGATCAGACGCCACAGAACCACCAACCCTGCCTCGGGACGAGCAGGGGTCGGTCGGACAAGACAGGAACCAGACGTCAAGACGTGCAGGCCCCTTCCCTCGTAGTTTTCACAACTCCCGTGTAACTTGCCTCCTCCGTCTATATAAGGAGAGGCAGGACCCGAGAGGGAGGGGAGAAAAAGAGAGAAAAACAGTCTTCTAGGTAGCCTCACCACCCTAGCGAAAGCATCAAGGGGATCGGACAGCCGACCGTCCGCCTCGCTTGTACACCCCTTGTCCATCTCCCAAAGATCAATACATTCACACCGCACGAACTGGAGTAGGGACATTCGGTCCGAACCAGTATACATCTTCTGACTCCTTGAGTCGACCATTCGGGGAGAGGGAGCGCGCGACCCCATCCAACCATAAATTCGTATTGCCGGTGCACGAAACACCGACAATAATTAATTTCTAAAATTCCAAAAATTAACCAAAGACTGACATATGGGCCCTTGGTTTATGGACCAAGTCCACTAATAAAGTGCGTGGTCCACGATGGACACAGCGCACGTCTTGGACTATCTGACTTGTGGACCCCACATATCATAGACACAGTTCACGGTGGATCAAGTTTATTTTGGATCTAATATGATTCTATGCTTGCGTGGCTATTAACCTGGATCATATGTGACACTAGCGTGGCTTGCCACATCGGCAACCAACGCTGGGGGCAACGACAGCGGGTGGCGGTGCTCTCCAATAGACATCTATCTAGTGAACGGCAGCATAGCTAAGCCACCATGTTTGCGCAAACTAACACGAAAGACAACATGAACACGAAGCACACTTGCACAGGGACCAATAGTCATCGTTGGCAAAGAAACCACGGCGGAGATATCCGGTGAACCTCGAAGCTTCACAGATAGCCCCCCTGAACCATTGGGTCATGCCTATATCAAAAGCTTGATGAGGCGAACAAGATGAATGTCGTGGCAAACGACAACTTCTAGCGATTGCGATGACCATGAAAACTCTACGGTGATGCTCTGCAACAAGAAGGTGTGCATCACGTTGAACACAACAAGACAAATCTAAGGATGTAGACCACGAAGACAAGGATTTACCAATGATGGCAGAATCCGACGAGAACCTTGACGGCGGCGCTCATAGGAAACCTTGAAATCCAGCGCAATAATGACAAATCTTGCTATATAGGGTTGGGGCTTTGGATGAGGAGACCTAGGCGACATGGATGTAGGGATGGCAATCGGGCGGGTTCGGGCGGGTAGACCTCCCGCATACCCGAACCCGAAACCCGAAATTCATACCCGAACCCGAAATCTCTCACGGGTACATACCCACGCCCATACCCGAACCCGATGGGTACCCGAACCCGAACGGGTACCCAAACCCGAAATTAAATTCACCTAATCACCTTGCAATTAAATTTTCAACCATCAATTGTCAATCAATTCATTTGTAATTTCTATGTTTAAAGGAAAAATATATGGTGTATATAATCATGAAAGTTACCGTATCTTACATCTCAAACGATGCTTGAAAATCTTGAATTAACTTTCCATTATTTTTAATTTATATTAATTAATTCGGGTACCCATGGGTACCCACGGGTGCAGAACCGAACCCGAACCCGAACCCGAACCCAAACCCGAACCCGAAATTTGAAACCCGCGGGTCTGAAATCAAACCCATACCCGAACCCATCGGGTCGGGTACCCACGGGTAATTTTGCCATCCCTACATGGATGCCCCTTTATACTAGCTTCGTGATCCCACCTATCAGCGACACAAACTATGCGGACTGGCAAGCTGGGCTACAGCACAGTGCGGCTGTGGACTGGGCCAACTAGGCTGGGTTCATGGGGTGGCTACTATTTCAATATTTAATTTAGTTTTGTTTTTAGAAAATACAAAAGAACTCCAGATAAATAGTAAATACATTAAAAAAAATTCTAAAAAATTTGAAAAATACTTCCAAGCACATAGAACCCAAATAAAATAATTTAATAATTATTCACTTGAGCATTAATCATATTAAATTATTTTTTATATACGAAAGTCCCATGTTAAGCTTTAATTACTAAATAAAATGGTGCAGATTTTTAGAGGACTAAACTACATAAAAACTTTTCAAATAGGCAAAAATTGGGATGTTATGCAGACCACAGATTGGATGTCTTTCTAAGTAGAAATACATTTATCTGTTGGAAGTATGTTAAACAATCAATAGTTGCTACATCAACTAATCATTCAGAGATAACTACACTATTTGAAACCACTTGTGAGTATATATGGCTTAGAAGATTGATTCATCATATCCAAAAATCGTGTGATGTAGAGATAGATAAAACCCACATACTCCTCTATGAGGATAATGTTGCTTGTACTGCATAGATGGAGAATAGCTATATTAAAGACTCTGATGTCAAAGCATATACTCACTAAGCATTTCTATTCCCATGAAAAGTGGAATAAAGGAAATATATAAATACAAAGTATCCAAACGAGTGAAAATCATGTGAATTTATTCATGTGTGAGCTTCTACCTTTGCCAAGCATGCTCATGGCATTGGCGTGAGAAGACTCAAAAGAGTTGTTGCCTTCATAGGGTGACTGAAATCTTCGTGCATAATCCTTGAGATGAAGTGTTGTACTGTTTCTTTCTTAATTAAATTTTGTTCCAAAAGATTTTCTTCATTAAAGGTAGTGTTTAATGAATCAATATGTGCAATAGTAAGAGCACGGGCTATATACTCTTTTATTTTTACCGGTTTTTTCTCATTAGGTTTTTTTAAGGAGTTTTCAAGGAGGTAGGAGTATAAACATAGCGTTGGCAAAATGCCCAAGGATGAGTGTTGTAAGGTCATTCACAATGAGAATTTCATTCTTATTAAATGAGATGCCACATAGGCAAAAATGGTGATATGGCAACAAATTTATTAGGAGAGAAGACAGTTGGGTTTCATGGGGATGAAACATGGTGTACACGCTTACCAAGTACTTTGAAACTGGGATGAAACTCCACTGAGGGTGATTTTTTTCATTTCTACACCTTTTCTGGATCCCGTGTGGCCATATTGTATTGTGCTAGATATAATTGCAAGTGGCTACACAATTTATATGGCACATTTGATCACAACACCATCCAACAATTAAATGTTATGTCATGCCTATGAAATTGCAAGATGAAAGTGTGCATTGAGAGATGTTGTTTCATTCCTCAACTCAAATATCTAAATATGACGTGACACTATTAAAAACCGTGTAATGAAACTTTCCATTGTGAACGGCCTAATATTAACCCATTACGCTCGATCGTGTGGATGCTTTATCTAAACAAGACCCATTGAAGTCCAAGGTGCATGTATGATTGTCCAGTTTAGTCCTAGTAGTATTCATTTTACGCGTGCAGATATCGTATCCACCCATCGATAAAGAGACACAGGCTGTCAAGACGCTACCGTCTATCACACGCTGTGGCTTTCGTGGCGCATGTACACGATCCAATTGTGCACCCAGACCAGCTAGCCACGAGCGGGCCGCGCGCGCACACGTGGCTTGCGCGTGATGGCCAGGTCTGGTCCGCGTGGGCGCTGGCCCGTACGCACGTAGGGTAGGGCGCACCAGTCAAGCAAGCTCCGTAACCTCCGTTCCAGGAAATAAATTATGTGGAGCTGGTATACAAACTTATTTTTGTACATACCTAACGTTGATTGATACCACGTGACCAATCCTGCAGTCTAACGCCACGACATTAAATTTGAATTAAGCAACCAAATTTACATCGAAATAAGCGTCAGTTATTTATTTTCATCTGAATTAAATCATGGCGTTGAATTGCAGAATTATCCATGTAATATCAATCAGCGTTAGGTATGTACAGAAAGAAGTTTACGTACCAGCTGTACGAAATTTATTTCCCCGCTCTTGTCGTTCACTCCGGCCAACCCATGCCATGCAGCGCCAAGACCGTACGGCTCATCTCTATCCCCCGACGGCCCGACCTGACCAACCAAGGGACCAGCCAACACCAGCATTGCACTGTCGTGTGCACTAATGCACGCCAACGACTGATGAGCAACGACGTACTCATCGTATGGAATGTCAAGCAAGACAGGCGCCGAGTGTATTGCTGGATAGGAATTACACGTCGATCGATGCGAACAAGTGACGGCGAACTGTGGGATGGTCTGACCGGAGGACCGGCTCGCCCGTTGGGGGAGAAGGAAAAAAAGATCAAGAGAGTCGTCATGCTCATGCATGCCAGTGATCCAGCCAATCGATATAGATGCGTGGCCCGTACGCTTTTGGGTTACGAATCGCCGTCCTGTGCCGACTGCTATACCACCGCCGTGTCGTCGGTTTCGTGCGCCGGTCTGAGGGGGCGTGATGTCGTAGCGATGTGGTGCAGGCGTTGGCCTGCCGGTTTTGCTTGCGGCGCTGGGTCTCCTACGCCATCACCGGTCTGCTCCGGATAAAAAAGATAGTAGCTGGGGAGCGCCAAAGTCAATACCGTATGCGTACCGGACTGCTCCACAGACAGACAGTACCTCGAGCGCGGACAGTATATCAATTCGAGCAAGCTTATCTGTTGCAGACTCAGGGGGTGTTTGGTAGAGCTCCACCTCCATCAAATTTTTAGAGTTGGTAGAACTGGGTATTTCTAGCTTCATCAAATTTGTGGAGCTGAAGCTGTGGGTATATTAAGAGTGTTTAGGTGGGTCATCTTGTTTACATTTTAGAATAAAATTATAAACTTAAATCACTTTATTTCAGTCTACAAATTTCAGCTCTGAAGTGAAGCTGGGATCTGGAGCTCTGCCAAACAGGACCTTAATCGGGCAAGCTTGTCTTCGTTTCTTTTATTTCAAAGCTATGTAGTGGCTGTTTTCCTTTTTAAATATGCAGCCAGTTGCTTCTTAACTTACCTGAGAGGAAGGGCATACAGGGCGACAATGGTTGATTACGACATAAGTTCCCTTAGTCCCTTGAAGTCTCTTGGACGGTTTGTGGTGTACACCATTTTAGAACAGCGTTTTGTTCAGTTTTTGCCCGCTTCGGTTTTCTTGTTCATGAAAAATATGACGGACCGTCTTTTCAGTAATAGGCTTGAATATCTCAATAGCTATTCAGGAAAATTAGTTATTGAAAACCCAATGCAAATTACCAGGCAGAAAGACGAAACCAACTCTTTTCAGGGAATATAAGGCCTAACGGCCAAGTATTTACATAAGGGCGCAGCGGATCCCAAATAGAGATTACATTACAAAATAAACACCATACAGGCAAGGCTTGAGTAAAAGACTAAGACCTAGAACCAGACAGAGTCACCATCTACGATCTCCTGGAACTCTCCGGTTTCTTGGAACTCTGATAGGGTTAAAATAGCAAGAATGAGTACAGAACAGTACTTAACAAGTCGCACAAAAAGTTTGAATACTATATGCAGGGATTCTCAAGGATTGACACAAGGTTTTAAGTGTTGTGGATATAGTTTTATTTACAAGCTCTGTTACATTTAAAACACAATACATAAAATAACATCACGCCAAATTCTACATACAAAAGACTACTTGAGTGAGGTTTCGTGAGTCACCCCAGTTCAAATATAGCTTTATTAGTCGGAAGCACGACGTATCCAAATATCATTTAATTATCACTTTGCAGAGCTGTTTAGCTTTTCCCACAAGATATCTACGACCGTTGATGACACGCGATTACATGCAACTTAAATGCATGCGGCGCAAGAGGTTATTTGGCAACTAGACAAGGCCCAGGAAATAAGACAGCTCAGTCCTGAGGAATTAAATTTAGTAAAAGATCTTAGACACAGAATCCTGGGATTGGCTGCAATAAACCGACTGCGACTAAAGCAGAGGGCGAGATTAACAAACATAAAAGAGGGAGATGCAAACACAAAGTTCTTTCACATCAGAATAAATGGTCGTAAACGCAGGCGGCATATTTTGTCTCTTCTTTCTGAAAATGGATTAGTATCAGAGGATAGCCAAAAGCATGAAGTTATCTTCAGCTACTTTAGCCAGCTTTTGGGTGCGAGATTCCAGAGAGATCGCTCTCTGAACTGGGGACTCCTTCAGACGCCGCATCATGACCTTTCTGAGCTGGAAATGCCTTTGCTTGCTGAAGAAGTAAAAATAGCTATCTTCTCTTTGCCGTCGGAGAAGGCACCAGGCCCGGATGGATTCATTGCAAGATTCTTTAAGGCCTGTTGGGAGATCATACAGGAAGATCTTTTTGCAGCAACTACGCACTTTACCAACTGTGCGACGAAAAACCTTGGACTTCTGAATTCAGCGAATGTGGTTCTCCTACCAAAAAAGGAAGATGCTGTCAGAGTTACTGATTACAGGCCAATTAGTCTCATTCACAGCTTTGGCAAGATAGTCTCTAAAATTCTAGCTAACAGATTGGCGCCTTATCTTCCCAACCTTGTGTCAAAAAACCAAAATGCTTTCATTAAGAACAGGGCAATTCATGACAGCTTTATTCTAGTTAAGAACTTGCTGACTGAGCTACATCGCAGAAAGCACCCGGCGTTGTTCATCAAGTTGGATCTAGCAAAAGCCTTCGACTCCGTTTGCTGGGAATATCTGCTAGAAATGTTACAGCACTTCGGATTTGGACAGTGCTGGAGAGATTGGATAGCCATTTTGCTTGCTAGCTCCTCTTCCAGGGTATTGATGAACGGGAGTCCTGGGAAGGGCATTGTGCACAAACGTGGTCTTAGACAAGGAGACCCGTTATCGCCAATGCTTTTCATCTTAGCCCTAGAACCTCTGCAGCTACTCTTATCGGCCGCCGCGCAAGGTGGGCTCTTTAAACCAATCTCACGCAGACCGGCGAGTTTGTGCCGGTCTTTGTACGCAGATGATGTGGCCCTCTTCATAAATCCAACGGCGCAGGAACTTCACAGTCTGCGGGCAATCCTACAGATTTTCGGAGCAATCTCGGGCTTACAGGTAAACTTAAACAAAACTGAAATCTTTGCAATTGCTTGTGAAGAGACGATGCTAAGCACCAGCTTGCAAGAGTTCCCCGGCACTCTCAAGAGCTTCCCCACTAAATACCTGGGCTTACCTCTTAGACCCAATGCGCTTAGAAGATCGGACTTGCAACCTCTTCTGGACAAGGTAGAAGGAAGGTTAGCAGGTTGGAAAGGGGCTCTCCTCTCAAGGGCAGGCAGGCTTGTTTTGGTGACTTCGATGCTTTCGGCGCTGCCTACTTATTTTATGACCATCTTTCAGCTGCCGACTTGGACCATCAAAAGAATCGACAAGATGAGAAGGAACTTCATCTGGAAGGGGCATGAAAATTGTTCCTCGGGCCACTGCCTAGTAAGTTGGAAAAAGGTATGTCGGCCAAAACAGTATGGGGGACTAGGGATTCCACATCTTCGTACTTTTGGAAGAGCACTCAGGCAGAGATGGCTCTGGCTTCAATGGGAGGATAGCAACAGAATTTGGGGTGGGACCACACTTTCTTCCAATGCCGTGGATATGGCGTTCTTCAATGCTAGCACTTTGATTACCATAGGAAATGGAAAGACAGCAAAGTTTTGGACCTCCAATTGGTTACAGGGCAAGGCACCGATGGAAATCGCCCTCTCCTGCTACCGGTTGGTCAAAAAAAGATACAATACGGTGTCTCAGGAGCTAACCAACAATTCTTGGATGATTCCGCTTAGGAAAATCCAAACATCTCAACAGCTAGCAGAATTCCTTAAACTTTGGCAAATGCTTCAACAAGTCCACCTACTACAAGAAAATAATGATGAAATAACTTGGCGCTGGACATCAGATGTAGTCTATTCAACTAAATCAGCCTACAGGGCGCAGCTCATAGGGTCTTTTGCGGACAGGAACTATGCGGCAGTGTGGAAAGCGAATGCGGAGAACAAGTGCAAAATCTTTGCTTGGCTGCTTCTCCGTAACAGCATTTTAACAGGGGACAATCTAGCACGGCGAAGATGGCCTCACCATACTGCTTGCCGACTCTGTAACATGCATCCTGAGACGACATTCCACCTCATGTTTGCTTGTCATTTCGCTTTATCCTTCTGGCAGATGCTCCTCCCATTGTTTGGGTTCGGTGTGCCACCCTCCAGCCTCCTTGCCAATGTTGCGTCCGTAGAAGAAGGCTGGGGAGTGCTGTGTGCGACTCCAGCACAGCAGGCACGATTCAACATACAAGGGGTGATATTGGTAGGATGGTGGACTCTCTGGAAAGAGCGCAACGCCCGGATATTCCAAGACACGGACAACCCAATTCAAACCGTGGTGCAGCGAGCACAGCAAGATTTAAGGGAGTTCGCACTTGCTACAAAGAAAATAGCCTAGGAGAGGGTGGTATTTTGGTGTGTTTTGCGGGCGCATGTCTCCCGCCCGCGGCTGCTTGTTAGACTGCGGGTGGATTTATCCATTCCTTTTCTATATCTCTGTATTTGAATTCTCTCTTTCTTATCTTAATTGAATAGGCAGAGCTCCTGCCATTATCTTCAAAAAAAAAATGCATGCGGCTGGACCGAGATGATAGACTTTTGTTGGACTTCCCCTAGGTAGCCCACACCCAGTAGGTTCGAGTACCCACAGGTCTCGGGACCCACTGTGGGAATCAGCACATGGCAACACTATGCTCATTTTTGTTCCAACCCGTTTGCTACGCTGTCCATTCTAGCCACGAGAATGGTAGCTACAATATGTAGGTATTCCAAGGGGATGCACAATGTACTGAGCTAGATTGGAACAGGTCAACGGAGCTGATCGGCCCAACTTGTGGTTGAGTGGGGACTTAAGTTATTATCCTTAAATTGCTAGAGATCAAGGCATTACATACCACAAACCCGGCACCCAATGTACCAACCATCCAAATCAACCACGGCTTCCGTCATCGGTTAGGGGTTGGACTAGCATCCACCTCGTGGGTAGCCAAACACTGTCCCCCCGACCGTAGCAACAGTTGAAAAGACACCTAGCTAAAAGCTCGCAAATTTTTGAAAGACTAATGGTGGAAAAACAAATAATTAATTATCTAAGGGGATCCATAATTATAAACTGAAGTTATACAAAGGATGATAAGGCTTAACAATAGATGGAAGGCTAAATGATGATTGGTTATAACTAAACATTATATCATTCTAAATTATATTTTTTAATATTAAAATAAGAGGAAAATAATGCATTAAAAAGTATGTACTACTATATTATTGACAAAGATGGGTTCAAAATATTCAAGGGGTGCGGCTTGCCTTGCTGGGCTGAAGGGTCGTCTAACTCGTAGTAACTGTAGTCCTGCTCGGCTCCGGACGGGTCCTGCTCTTGGTACTGCTCGAAGGCCGGATCTAGCGCGGAGAAACGAAATCGATAAATAAACGAACAAAAGAAAAGCAAGAGAAAATCCGAAAAAGAGGGGCCAAAGAAGGGGTCGGAAGGGTATTTTGGTCATTTTGGAGATTTTGGAGACTTGGTTTTGGCGTAGCGGAGGTCATTTTTGGACCCAGTGGCTCGAACCGATCAAGAAAGTATAATTTTAGATTTTGGGGATTTTTCGGTTTAATTAAATCTGAAAATGAAAAACCGGACTGGGCCGCACAATGCAACGCCAACTCGGCCCAAATCGGCCCAGGGGCCTGCGGCGGCGGCTGGGTCGACCCAAGGCGCAGGAGAGGGGATGACAATGGGGCCGGGGGGGTGTTGGCCAAAGGCTGGGGAGGCGAGCGACGGCGCGGGGCGCGAGACTCTGGGAAAGAAGAGCGGGCGGGAAGTGGGCTCGCCGCGGCGAAGGAGGGGTGTAGCTTTATAGCCAACGGGTGTGGGGAGAGAGAAGGAGGTCGCGGCGCGGGCGCTGGTGGCGTGGCGCGCGGGCGTGGGCGGCAGGGTCGAGCGCGAGGCGCGTGAGGCGGCGGCGGGGTCGGGGGCATTGGTCCAGGGAAGCGGGCCGGGAAGGCCCGAAAACAAAAAGAGCCTAATAAAATTCAAATAAAACCAAATAAAATCTAAACAAATCTATTTTGAAATTTTGAGGCTATTTCAAACAACGTCAAAATTGCACCGAGCCGGAGCCGCCAACTGTAAGGATGTTTTGAAATTTCTTCGATGCGATGGACCTGGTACGTACGACGACCCTCAACATCGTTTGCTTCGGATCATCAGATGGGCTACTGTCAACTGAAAGTCTAAAAGCAGTGGCAAGCGAACAAGCCGAACTCATCAAAACGATTAGTCGATCACGCGTACAGCATACTTTGTGATTCAGAGTGAAACACCACCTTGCACTCACCCAGCATCATCAACATTTCTAGCCAACGTTCAACCACGGGATTGAGGAATCACAGCTCGGCAATGTTGGGTCAGCCTATTTAAACTCAACAAGTCCAGCCCAAATTGCAACTGGGGTCGATAACGACGGTATGGCTTTATAGCTGGGCAAGACAGATGCTCACTTTGGTCGCCAAGCGCGAGGGCTTTTTGGCCCAATCAATACAGCCTTTGGGCAAACAGCCCATGTAGCAACCAGCATTCTCCCTATCCAACAAAACAGAGAGAAGGTAGCAACTACGAGGGAAGTTCTTTTTTTTTTCACCTTTCTCAGCCAAACTGCAAAGCTAGCTCTTTTTTTAACAATAAAAATATCCGTAGATAACTATGTTACATATGGTACACTTCTACCACAGCGATCATTAGTACTGTAGTGGTTTCGTCCACTGCGACAGTTCCCCGACAAGCGTAAGAGGGGGTGAGTCCTATCCTCCTGTCAAGCTAAGGTACCACGGTACTCTATCCAGTTAAGCTTGGATAATACGGTAGCTCGTCTACTAGAGTGAGTGTGATACTATTGATATGCTATAAGAGAGGGTATGAAAGATAACACGTATCATATGTCAATATATACTTTTATTGTTAAGGAGAGAAGTTTTATAATTTTATTGGAAAGGCAAACACTGATAAAAAAAGTGTGGCGGTCGAGCCTCGGCTCGCAGGCATGCGTGTGTGGAGGCGGGGGTGTGTGTGGGGTACGTGTGTGTGCGCGTTTGTAGCATGTTGTTTCTCTCCTTCTTTACGGGTATTATCAGAGCTTCTAGCCAATATTAAAAAAAAAAAAAAAGTGTGAAGCGGGCCAACTAGGCCAAACTTCACCACACGGCGGACACGGAGATGCCTCGGGTTTGAGGACTACTGCTTAATCCACGCACATCAATCAGTCGATGCCCGTTCCCCTTCGCTTCAATCTACAATGAAATCGAAATATAGGATGGCTTGAGAGGGGAAAATAGAGGATAGAGTAGATCGAAGTAACCTCTGCCGTCGCCGATGAGCGCGACGGAAAAGAGCCCGGACGGGGAGGAGTCATCTCGCGCGGAGGCGTTCCTTGAGATACTCGGCCGCGTCTCGACGGGGGAGGTGGAGGCGGCGCTCTCCTCCTGCGGCACCGGCCCAACGGCGGAGGTCGCGGAGCAGGTGCTCAAGTCCCTCACCTGCTACTCCCGCCCCAAATCGGCCGTCCGCTTCTTCGTCTGGGCGGGGCGGTCTGTCAAGCACACCGCCTACGCCTGGAACCTCCTCGTTGACATCCTCGGCAAGGCCGCCATGTTCGAGCCCATGTGGGATGCCGTCCGCTCAATGAAGCAGGAGGGCGACGGTGAGCTCCTCTCCGTCGCCACCTTCGCCTCCGTCTTCGCCTCCTACTGCGCCCACGGCAACCTCAAGGACGCCGTCATGGCCTTCGACGTCATGGAGCGGTACGGCGTCACGCCGGACGCCGTTGCCCTCAACTCCCTCCTCTCCGCCATGTGCCGCCAGGACGGCCGCGCCCAGGCCGCGCAGGAGCTGTTCGACCGCACCAAGGCCACCGTCGCGCCGGACGCGGACACCTTCGCGATACTGCTCGAGGCGTGGGAGAAGGAGGGGAACGTCCAGCGCGCCAAGATCACCTTCGGCGAGATGGTCGTCCGCGTCGGGTGGGATTCCAGCAACATGCCCGCTTACGACTCCTTCCTCTCCACCCTCGTGCGCGGGGACCAGCTCGAAGAGGCGCTCAAGTTCCTGCAGGTTATGCGGACCAACGGCTGCCTCCCGGGGCTCAAGTTCTTCGCCAACGCGATCGACCTCGTCATCCGCAAGCGCGACTTTGTCAACGCCATCGCTTTCTGGCAAATGATGGTCTCGGAGGCCGGGCTCATACCCAACCTCTCCATGTACAACGCCATCATCGACCTCAGCTGCAGTGTTGCTGTTGGTGACACCGACTACGCCCTCCGCATGCTTGACGAAATGCCCTTCAATGGCGTCTTTGCAGATTCTGACACGTACAATGTCATACTTGAGGGGCTCATCAGGCAGCGCAAGGCTCGTGATGCTGAGGCTTTCCTGGCGGAGATGAGCAAGAATGAGCAGCTGCCCTCCGCGTCCAACTGTGCCGCTGCTATCAGCATGTTCTCTAAAGAATTTAACCCATCTGCAGCAATTGGCGTGTGGCGCTGCATTGTGGAGCACCAAATTACCCCGGCTGAGGACTCAGCCAGAGAGCTACTAGTGGGGCTTCTTGATTTTGGCAGGTTTGCTGAGGTGAAGACATATACCGACGAGATGTTTGACATGGGAATTGAGTTGCAGCAATCTACCATTGAAAATATGAAGCACGCATTTGATAAGGCTGGCAAGCATCACACATACGACCACATTGCAAGAAGGCTGAAGCGACGTTAGCTACACTTGAATGGTTTAATTAGGCGGTATGTCTTCTTCCATATGGGTGTCGTGGGCTTTGTTAGTGAATGTCATTGATTTTGTGAAATTGACTCGTGACCTTATGTCATTCACTTCCTAGTTAGGCCTCAAGACTTACTATTAAACTACTTGGAGGTATTATCCTGGATTCCTAGTTTGGTAGCCTATGTTCTTGCATGTGTCAATTCCTTGTTGCTCTATTTTGTCTTACTATCATTGTTCTGATAATGTTTAAATACCTTGACACTGCATAAGGCCGATGAAAAAGGGAAAAATGTTGACTACTACCGTGCCTCTCTTTTTATCCATGTTCATTACTTTCCTTGGTAAGCCACTGAACACTTGATTTCATCTTCCTTTATTTGAGGACTCTTGGAAATGCTGTAAAAGTATAAATATACCTGTTTGAGGATCTTCAATGGAGAAAGAAACTCGGAAGTGTTTGTGCATGTTTTCATCTGACAACTCCAAGGGCATGTATTTGCTTTTTTGCTTAACCTTTTTCTCTCTGACCGCTTCTAGTACTGTAGGTGTCACGTTCTTTTTAACATTATTTACAAGAGAAGTGCATTTGATTATCTACTTACCTAGCAAAAAAGGAAAGCCACACATCAAATTTGTTTCTTGGCCCAATTCCTTGTTTCCCTATTGCAGCACATCAGAGTCATGCACCTTGGCCCAATTCCTTGTTAACTTATGGCTTAGTTTAGCCGAATTGAACATGGCTTGACACTGCTGACTGCTGAGGCTTAGCTCTTCAGCTTTCAGGAATTCCTTTTAATTTGTCATATTCTGGACTCGATGTCAAGATGTGGTGTTCTATGTGTTGTCTGTTTTCCCCTTACCCCTGCTTAGTAGCTTCGCCGAATGCTTTTGGTCCTCTCTTGGAGAAAGGCTTTGTTGCAACCTGAGATCATGATGTTTGTATGGACCATGCTGCACACAAGATGATAAGGTGCGCTTGATGCTTCTTTGTTGAGCCTGGAGTCTCTTGTTTGGTGTTCCTCGGGAACACGCCTCTTGATTTGTTTAGATTCAGTGGCATTAAGTGAAATGATAAGAACAAGCTGTGCCATATTTTTAGATCCTGGAAAGGTCAATGGATAATGTTTCTATTTATAAAGAGGCTATCAAGAGAGGATTTACAGAATTGCAGGTTTCAATTTGAGGCCATTTGGAGTTGGTGATTGGTATACATTTTCTTTGACTCTTTTGATCTTCTATCACTCCTGTGTGCTTATGGATAGTCAAAAAGTAAGTAGGGCATCAATAATATCGCCATTTACATAGGTTTGCTTGCTTCCTACTTCCTCCTTTAAAACAAAAAAAAGTCTCAATGTTATTGAGAATCATTAACAATTGAAGTGAATTTTGATTCCCCCCCCCCCTGACCTAATGATCATATGCATGGCCATGATTATTTCTGTTGAAGCGTTAGTAGATTGCCCACCTTTTCTCAGCAGCTGAAGCTTTTGGGCAAGCTGGTTGGTCCATGATTCTTGAATACTCGGAACATTTTGTGGATGTGCATGCATGCATATACTGTTGCACATTTGCTTGATACTATATGTGCGTTTTATGGATGTGCTAATTAATTGTGGTACACTTCTTTTATTGTCTTGTTGATAGCTTAAGGTGACTTGCCTTTGTTGCCATTTGTGTTACTTTTGTAGTTTGACGACACGGACTTTACTAGTTACTCGATGTTACCATTTGTAGATTGCCATATATTTGGATTAGGTGTTGGCTTTGTACACAATTAATTAAGCATGTCTTAATGACATATGCCATGCTGTGCATGATTCTGCCTAACTTTTAGTGCATGAGGTTTTGTTCTTACATTTAAGATAGTATTGAAATTCCTTGCATGTTGAAGTGAATTCTCTTTGATTTCCACTAATGCTCTTGTGTGCTTACTTGTGATTGTCTATGCGGATGTGTGGGTTTGCATACTTGCTTGCGCTTATGTATTGATGTGCTGCTAGTTGTTATGATACTCTTTTCTTTGTTGATACTTGATAGCATAATTTGGCAAAGCCTTTTTTCAACACTTCTATTACGGTAGCAACTTGGCCACAAGGTAGTAACTTGATCCTACCAGTGGTTGGTAGGCTAATTTATTGATATTTCTATCCATGACTGACTAAGTTCTATATCTTTAGACTTATTATCACTGTTCCCATAGGCGGCACCTAGGCGCTAGGCCCCTCCCTCCTGTCTAGCGGCCTAGGCCAATTTTTCCCGCCTAGGCAGCGATTAGGTACTTGGCGCTGGTTTGACGGTTCCATCTAGTGCCTAGGGGAACACCGCTTATTATCGAGGATCACACGACTCAACTTGTAGAACATGATCTAATTGGTACTTGTAGTCATAGTTCTATTGCTTGAGTGTTAATAGAATTGGGAATTTGCAATGCCATGGACAACTATAAAACCTGGCTGTTTTTTTTTTTTCTTCAAGCCTTGTCCAGATAGTGTGGAAAAGAAAGCAAGAGTGCTAAGCATTTTTTTTTGCAAAAATATAGAATAAAAGAAAAGGGCTGGGGATTGGAGTGCCGAGTGCCATTGACTTGTGTTTACTATCCTTAATCAAGAACCCTCGTACCTCCATTTGTGGGTGCATGAACTGATGAACGGAATTGTGCTATTCTTCCATAGAAAACCCTTGTGTCATTTGGCAATTTGGTCTGTGATGGGTGGGTCTTGCGGTCTTGCCTGCATGTACGCAATACCTTTGTTGCTACCAATATGTAGAGGTGGGCGTCGTCGCGTGGCCCGCCGCCCATCGTGCTCGGCCGAAACCGTGCGTACACGACGGCGGCCATCGTGCGCCGGCCGTCTACCGACTCACTTTTGGCGAGCCCAAGCCCGCCCATTTGGCGCCGTCGCCGTCGTCTTACGCCAAGCCCGACCCATTTTTACTATTGTGACGAACAAAGAAATAAAACAAATCACTACTACTAAACTACCTATTTTAATTACATAAGAGACTAATAACATCAACAAAATGTCAAACATAAATGCAATGCTTGAAGATGCCCTGAATCAACAATATCTACCAACTTTTAAGCCTTAATCCGTGATTTCGCGTTCGTGCCGTTGCGCAAGACGGCCCTACTAAATGCCGTGCCGCGTCGTGCCGCGCCGTCGTGCTGGTTCCGGGCCCGGCCCGTACTGCTCTGATTGCGTCGGCCCGGCCCGGAACCGTGCCGTGCCGTGCTTTGCACCGTGCCATACCATCGTGCTTCGGGCCGGCCCAAAAAAGCCCGGCCCAATGCCCACCTCTACCAATATGGCACATGATCAATTAAGGTGCTTTGCTATACGATGTGCTCAAAGATCTGGCTTATGATATATCTAAAGAAAACGGAATTGGTCTGTTTAGGCTTTAGGGTTTTGGCATATCTAAACCCTAACCCTAGCCTTAGTTACATTTATATATAAAAAATCATGAAACCTCTGTGAATATGCGTTTTTGGAGAAAAAAACAGTAGGAGCCAAAGAGTAACAGCCCTTCCAAAGGGCAAAAAAGAAGAAGAGGAAATCACAAGGTAAAATTCTCATGCCAGGAGTCCAAGAGTCTCTCACCGTGCGCTTGATGACAAAGGAGCCACAGATCTTTTCAATTCTGCTTGTCAGGAGGAATGCCCTCAAATACTGCTCTGTTTCAAATTCTCCAGATTGTTATATGGATGTGTATTGCTAGCAATATTTTGAGAAATGGAGTTTTTGGCGTCATGATGATCTGATTGGGTAGTCTGATGGAGAGGTTGGAATCATTATGCCAGTATTGGTCCGATAAGTAATTATGACACTTGGTATGTGTAAACACATAGCTCCATCAGAGAACCATAAAGATGATGAAAATAAATCCATAGCTCCATAAAAGTAAAATCTGGGGGATTCTAGTCATGCAGAAAATCCTCTAGAAGAGGCTTGAACTTGGCAAATGTATATTCTGAACTCTGAAGACTAGCTGCTTCAAATTTTCTCCTCCCTACTGCGTATGCCATGTATTTTTTTTGGCCCTAATAAACTTTTTAGAACTTGTGCACAGCCCAGGGCTATGTGTTCGCACAGCAATCACTTCTTGTAAGGAAGGATGCATGTGTTACAAGTTACACCATCGCCATCAGTCTTTCACTGCATCGTTGAAAGAAGATAGGGAACTATTTAGTTTTATTTGATGATTTAGGGGACTTGTAAAGCTCGCAAAATTGTCACTAAGCTATTACTTGCTGTTTCTTTTATGGTTTTCTCTTGTTGCTGCTGTTCAATTTAGCTAGTTGACAGTGATTTTGGAGGAAGGGCTTTTCATGGAGTTGCTCCCTTTCCATGTCACGCTACTGCAACATTATTTGGCTTATTATGTTTAATTTTGGACCGAGTCAAGTGCATCGGTGTCAATTTGTAACGTAAGGAAGCCTGGATGGTTAATTTTTTGGAATCTATTGTTATTATCAGTACTTGTGCTACCAATACAATCCAGTCATTTGTAGTCTTAAATTTCTTCAGACATGTTCATTCCAACCAACTTTCTTGTGCATTTCACATTTCATTCATGCATACAACATTATGTGTTACATTAAAATGTGCATATTAGAAAGAATGTCAGAAACTCGCTGGTCTCACGATGCCTGAACTCAGTTCTGTAGTTTGTTGACTACACCACGAGTCTGTTTTGAGCTAGCCTGGAATTATCCTATGATAAGACAGGCATGGCAGTAGAATGTTAGTATTACAATTGTAATTTCCCCCCTTATTTTGTGCTAGATTTTGGTTGCTTACTGATTATGTTGTAAGGAGATTGCTTACTAGAAATGTGCGTTTATTTTTCATTTAGAATATGAATATCTGTGATTCGGATAATATTTGCCTATTTATGAAGTGCGATTCAGTTTGTGCGGTCTCAGATTATTTCTTGTTATACTCATGCTGTCCCCATGCTCTTCAACTGAAATTATGATTATTCATATGTGGATGTGAAGTTGTGAAACATCCCGAGCCAGATCATTCCACGGCTCTTCAAAGGCACAACCGGTGTTTCACAGCACAGGGGCAAGCCCGGGTTTGCACTTCTCTCGGAAGCTTTCTTAGTGTTGCATTTGCACGTGATGTTTTTTAAAAGATTGTTTTCTTTTGAATGTTACTTTCTGTCAGTCTGTCATGAGATGTTTGGATAGTTTTTCAAATTTTCCCTTGAATTATATTGTGAATTCGAGGGAGCTTGCTTCCTCGGCATGCAATCCTTTTACTATCTAATCCAATCTTATGTCTGTTGCACATACATGTGATGCATGCTTGATTGCTACGAGTTGGTTGAATAATAGACCCATACTATGGGTAGTGCGCAAGGTCATCTTTTTGTTTGTATGTGAAATGGAATTCTCACTTTGTTTAATCAAAAATGAAATGAACAAGAACCTATTGTCCTGCATTGACAGCGCAGTTGTAGAAATCCATCAAATAATTCGGCGTGACTAGGACTGGAGCCGTCCAGCTCATTTCAACCGTAAAGGCATAAATTATGCCAGGTGTCAGTGTCACTGTTGGATTTGTTGGTCCTTGTTCTCTTTTGCGTATTTTATTCTGTGGCTGCAGTCCACCCACGTGTCGACCTTGCACGAGTCGCATGTGTAGAAATGTAATGTCGAGCATTTCAGGAGCTACAAGCAAAGGATACTGTGATGACCCGCCTTTTTAGGAGAAGTCTAAACACCTCGACGACTACTCAGGATAATTAGCTATAGGGAACCAAGCTATTCATTGCTAGCCAAAGAGTTAACTACTATTTTTATTGAATATAGGGCCTAACGACCAAGTTTTTACAAAAGAGGGTACAGCTGGGCACGAATATAATACAACCAATGAACCAAAACACCGCACAGGCAGGGCCTGAGCAAAAGATTAAGACCTCAAAATCAGACAAGATCGTCATCTACGTATTCCTGATACGCTCCAGCTTCTTCATACTCTGAAAGGGTCGGGGGTTTGCAAGGGCGAGTCCGGGAGTACTCAACAAGTCGTACAGGGAAATATTGAATACTACATGCAAGGGATTTAGTAAATTGGAGGGAACATGTTTAAGTATTGTAGATTGAAGTTTTATTTTCCAACCCATTTTACATTTGAAACACAAACCATAAAATAATAGTAAGGGAGTTTTCAAAGCTCAACTACACAGCCAACTTATTCAAAATCCAAATATTACTTGAGCTAGGTTACAGGTAATCACCCCAGTTTAAACTTAACTTCATTAACCGGAAGTACGGCGTATTCGAATACCATCATGATTAACTTTGCAGAGGTGCTCAGCTTTACCCACAAGACATCTACGAACATTAATGCCAATCACTAAATTGCATGCAACTTAAATGCATGCGGCTAGGCCGAGACCATCATAGCCTTTTGATTGAACAGGGCCTTGGTAGCTCCTACCCGATAGGTACTTGGGCCCACCATCCTTGGGACACCACTGGCCAACGCTGGAGCCATGTTCCAAGTATGAGTAGGCAACCTACGTTGTGAGAACCAGCGAATGACACCTTATTCCCGTTCCATCAAACCCTTCGGCCATTCCATCTCGGGAATGTCGCTCTCCATTCTCCTAACTGAGAATGGTACCACCAAACTGTAAGTATTCCCAGGGGACTATCAATGTTACTGAGCTACGTCAGAAAAACGATTCGATCAACTGATCCGACTCGTGGTTGAGCGAAAACTTAAGTTATTTACTTTGCTCAAGGGGGTTTCAATTAATTAATTTGCCAAAGATCAGCCATTCAACCACAAACCAATCTGGTACATACACGTACCGGCCACCAAACCAACCATGGCATTAATCATTAGCCGGGGATCGGACTCAACTCCACCTCGTGGATAGCCCAATACTGTCCCCCTGACTGTAGCATTTTTATAAACATCCGAGTCAGCAACTCGGCATCACTTCATTTCTATTTTTTAAAAGCATTTGAACTATCTAACCGGATTAATAGTAGCTAACTTAACAATGGCATAAGTTAAATATCTAGGGTTAACAAGGATTTAATATGGTTTAATATTTTTCAAGAAAGTTCCATGAGCAATTCGGCATTATCTAGGTATCATGTTATTCTAAAATAATGGTTTTCAATAATTCAACATACAGTAAAATAATGCGATATAAAATAATTACTAATTATAACAGGTATGATTGGGTTCAACATGATCAATGGTGTACGGCTTGCCTTGCTCGGCGGCTGGATCGGCTGAATCGTGATCGACGTAGTTGTACTTATCTCCTGTTGGGTCCGGCTCCTGCTCTGGGTACCACTGGTGCTCCTTAAACTGCCCATCGATCGGATCTAGCGCGAAAAGGACGAACGATAATAAATAAACGGAAAACGAAAAGAAAACGGAAACGAAAACCGAAAACGAAAACCGGAACCGGGCCGGGAGAGAGAACGGAGGGTAAAATGGTAATTCTGGAATTTTGGAGACTCCGGATGACGCAACGAAGATCATTTTTGGACTTGGTGGATCGAAACGATTCGGAAAAGTATATTTGGGTGTTCCTGGGGTTTTTGGGAATTTTCTGGACTTTAAAAACGGAATTTCAGATTAATTAAAATAACTAAATCCGAAAAAAGAAAATAAAATGGGTCGCACAGTAAAATAGGCTGGCCCACTGGCCTTTGGCCTACGTGGCGACAGGCGGGCAGAAACCCTAGGAACCCGAGTGCGGCGAGCGAGGCAGCGTGGGCGGGAGTTTCAGCGGCAGTCTTGTGGCGGCCGACGGAGAAGGAAGAGGTGGGGTGAGGAGCTCGGCGAGGAGAGTTCGGGCGGGCGGCTATTATAGCCGTCAGGCGGCGAGGCGAGGAGGCGGGACCGGTGGCGCGGCGGCAAGACGAGGCGCAGCGCGCGCGCGCGGCGTGGCGTGGGGCACGGAGCATGCGGCGCGGCGAGTGGTGGCACAGGCGGCGGCGAGACCGGCGCCGGGAGAGACGGGTCCGGTTGGGCCAGGCGGCCAGGTGGGCCATGGCGCGGCTGGGCCGGGGAGGCTGAGGGCCAGGAGGCCCAAGGACAAAGGAAATTCGGCCCAAGGTAAACAAAGATTAAAATCCAATTTCCAATTTTCAATTCCAAGTTCAAATAGAAATGCAAACGGAAATTCCAGATCAATTTCGTTTTGAAATTTAGGGTTGTTTCAGATACCAGAAGGTCACCAAGCGTCCTGTGAATATGTGATGGAATCTTGTGAAGATGGGCTAAAATCAATGGACATTCACTTTCTGTTTCGTGCTGCTGCTGTCTTCATCAATGAAAAGCGACTTGAACTGCCCTGTTCAGTTCATAAGCAAAACAACGGCATCCATGGATGAACATGGACGACACAGGAAAGAGTGGCAAGCCTATGTCACAACAAGCAACAGCATAGCTTTCTTGTGAAGGTATAGCTAATTGCAGACGGTTCTGGTATGACGACTTGCAATTCGGGAGACATTTCTGGTTGTGATTCGAACTCTTGTGCAATTTCTGGACGAAACGTTCTGTTGTCTGATCAGGACAGGGAAAATGGCCTCCGGACTGCAGCGAAACGGTCTTACATCACAAACTTAGGATTTCAGTTTCTGGATTATGGGAGAAGTTATTCCTAATCATAAAAGAATCAGGTCGAGTCGGCTGTGACATGTTTTGGACTGGGCTGGCGAGAATCAGTGAGAATCAGGTTCTAGTTGAATTCTGATTCTATGGCTCTGTTTGGCGGAGCTCTAGATCCCAGTCCCAGCCCATCTCAAATCTGAAACTTGTAAGCTACAATAAAGTGAATTAAGTTTATATTTTTATTCTAAAATGTAAACAAGATGACTTATATAAACACTCTTAGGCCCTGTTTAGCAGAGCTCCAGATCCCAGCTTCACCTAGGAGCTGAAACTTGTAGACTAAAATAAAGTGACTTAAGTTTATAATTTTATTCTAAAATGTAAATAAGATGACCCACCTAAACATTCTTAATTTACCCACAGCTCTAGCTCCACGAATTTTGTATATAGATGATAATTTCTAATTCTCCGAAGCTGTCTAGAATTCTCCTATTCGATAAATAATATGTATTTTTTTAAAGCAGAAGAACGGGGCCTTAATTCGGTTATGTACGCCAGAATGTTGCAGTTCCCGTGATTCAGATAAGTACGCCTGACTTTTTTTTTCTATGAGATGGTACGGCTGACATCATGACAAAATTATGCAAAATTATGCACCTTCTCCTTTCAGAATTCAGAGGAGGCACACAGTCAACGCTGGCACATCATGCAACATTTAGGCTGCAACTAATCGAGCTTCTGAGAACAATCTTAACTCCTGCGACGTGCCTATATATGCATGATGGTTCCTTGTCCGTGTTATTATTAGCAACCAAACTGCCGATTAAACGCTTGTTCCATTGGTGGAGAAGAATATTGCGCCTTCAGACAAACGACAGTAATACGAAAATTCCCTACAAATATTTGCTAGCGACTGATGATTTTGCAGCAGCTAGTGTCTCCTGCAGGTGAAAAACAGTCGCAGGGAATTCTCGGATTGCCAGGACTCCAGAACGCATGGATGCACATGCATGCCTGTAATTCTCATTTCCCATTAGTAAATTCTGATTGCTTAATGCTTTCCAGTGCCACAATTAACTCTGCAGTGCAGTGTGACAATCTAGCTGGAACTATTTGCGCGTGGCCATTGTTCACTGCACACGTAGAGCCAAGCAGCAGGCTTACGATCGAATGACGATCGAGTCTGCCATCATCTCAATCCTCGAATCAAATGCCTGCATGCTATGCATACATACACCGTCGCTGAACTAAACTGGACCACTAATCAAATGTAAATCCCCCTCGTATCAGGCACAGCCACCAGTTAGCTAGCTAGGCATAGGCTCTGGAATGATCTAATGGTGAGGGCTTTAGTCGGTTGTGGGCGGCAAATTATAACCCACGAATAAACCCTAACCAGAAACCCTTAGCTAGACCTTATCTCTGAGTAATAAATCACTAAACAGGCTAATCCTAGAGCGAGCGCCCTACTCCGGCCTCATGTCACGAGCCAGTAGCCGCCGTCCGTCTCGCCCCCATAAATACCTCACCCTCTCCTCGACCAATCGTCACCTCACATCACACCGAGCGAGCTAAGCACACAGCGCATTTGCCGCTTGCGCACACTGCTTTTGTCAGCTGCTTAGGCGATGGCGAAGGACATTGAGGCGGCGGCGGCGGCGGCGGCGCCGGAGGGCGGGGAGTACACGGCCAAGGACTACTCCGACCCGCCGCCCGCACCGCTCGTCGACGCGGAGGAGCTGACCAAGTGGTCCCTGTACCGCGCGGCGATCGCCGAGTTCGTGGCCACGCTCCTCTTCCTGTACATCACGGTGGCCACCGTAATCGGGTACAAGCACCAGTCGGACCCGAATGTGAACGCCACCGACGCCGCCTGCAGCGGCGTCGGCATCCTCGGCATCGCCTGGGCCTTCGGCGGCATGATCTTCATCCTCGTCTACTGCACCGCCGGCGTCTCGGGCGGCCACATCAACCCGGCGGTGACGTTCGGGCTGTTCCTGGCGCGCAAGGTGTCGCTGGTGCGCGCGCTGCTCTACATCATCGCGCAGTGCCTGGGCGCCATCTGCGGCGTGGGGCTCGTCAAGGGCTTCCAGAGCGCCTTCTACGAGCGCTACGGCGGCGGCGCCAACGAGCTCAGCTCCGGCTACTCCAAGGGCACTGGCCTCGCCGCCGAGATCATCGGCACCTTCTTGCTCGTCTACACCGTCTTCTCCGCCACCGACCCCAAGCGCAGCGCCCGTGACTCGCACGTCCCCGTAAGTGCCTCCTCTCACAGCATCACATGCATGCATGCATGCTATCTGATTTCAATTCTCTCGTGAATGCTCGGCCACGGATTAGTGGTGCACACTAGTGGATAATGGAACATGCATGGATTCGCTTCTTGCTGCACGGAAATAATTAAGCATTAAACAGGCAGGAATATTCTCTTTCTCCAGTGGAGAAGTTAATCTGTCAGTAGTCCCTAGCTAGTAGCTAGTTTGGTACAGTGTGTGTACAGGCAGCAATTGTGAGTTGGCACTTCGCAAGTGATTAGCATTAAACATGTACTTTCTCTGGATAGGGACAAAGTGCAAAAGTCCAACAGAAACTTGGGGTGCTATTGTCGTCCAACAGAAACATGTAAATTTTACGTCAGAGAGAAGGTAGAAAAGATTGGTTATCCAATGAACTGACTTATATACATATGTGGGCTCTTTAGATGTCCATAGCTAATCAGCTGGTCTGTCTAATATAAATATCAATTAATCATAACTACTGCAAATAAGTTGATCTTTCTTGGAATACTAGCATGGAGGCATGCTAGTCTGAAACTGGATACGTTACTTTACCTAATTGTTTCCAGTTGCATGTTACTTTATCTAATTGTTTCCAGTTGCATTGCAATGATTTGTTCAGGTGCTGGCTCCTCTGCCAATTGGCTTCGCGGTGTTCATGGTCCACTTGGCCACTATCCCCATCACCGGCACCGGCATCAACCCGGCCAGGAGCTTGGGAGCTGCTGTGATCTACAACAACGAGAAGGCCTGGGATGACCATGTACGTACTGCAGCACTGCACCCTGTTTCCTTATTCGGTCGTCTGCTAATTGATGGCTCACAACATGATTGGTCACAATCATTTACAAACTAAAGGGTTAAGAACTAATTAAACAGAACTTTCTCAGCCATATATAATTCATATGCTCAGAAGTAGCAGGCAGAACAGATAGACTATTATAACGAAAGGCGCCTCAGGATAAGGCTCACTTAATTAAACCCAGTCGATGTCACTCCCAACTGATTACTCTTTTCCTCGTTACAAGTTTATAAAGCGTGTTTCTTCTTAACATATAAATCAAAAAATATATTAAAAATGACTATATTATCCCTAATTACTATCACTACATGCATATAGAAAATATAAAATAAAGATATATATTTATTAAGGGTATATAGAAAACATCACACTAATTTTGCATTGAGATATGAAATACGACATATATTTATGCACAAGACTATTCAAATAATACGCTTTATAAACTTGGACGAAAAGATGAGTAATTACGAAGTAACTATAAAGTTTCTTGGTCACTCTTTTAGCTTATGTATGACATTTGCAGCCACTTAAAAACAATTTACAACAGTACACGCAGCCTAATCTCTTCCCACCTACCACCCGGTCTACATTAAAAACTCTAGCGTATGTAACTAGCCCATGCTATCTTGTTCCACGTAGACCAATAGCTTCTAGCCAGAACAATCAGGAGAAAATTAAAAATTACGAGAGATCAGCTGCGAACTAATTGAGATATCTTACGCCACTTGTGCGGTCATGAAATTGCAGTGGATCTTCTGGGTGGGGCCACTCATCGGCGCCGCCATCGCCGCCGCCTACCACCAGTACGTCCTGAGGGCCAGCGCCGCGAAGCTCGGCTCGTCTTCCTCCTTCCACAGCAGGGGCTAGACCGCCTCTCGCTGGACGGTCGGAGGCATTGAAGTGTAGATATATATCAGAGGGCCTTACCTCCAGTGTACTGCTGTTCGGCTGCCTAAATGGTCCGTTTCTGCGTCAGCTGCTCTTCGATCGGGTTCTGGAATCTACTAGTGATGCGTTCATATGATCTGCATGCCCCCCGTATTTTTGAGTTTGCCGCATTTGCTTGTTGTTTCTTCCAAGTTCCAGGTGTGCTTTTGTTACTGTTTATTTATCCCGTTATCCGTGTATGTAAGTACGATGTATGCATATATATGGACAGCTGGGGAAGAGGTGTGTACGCACATTTTATAAAAGTGGCTGCATGTTTTCTCCTTAAATCTCCAGGCTCGAGCATTTCTGATCCGATCTCTGATTACTGTTGGGATCGTTGGGATCAATCAAGGATCAAATACGCGATTGAGAAGCTCCGAACGGCAGTAGGAAAGAGGACCTCCTGTCGTACCCGTGAGCCGGCACTGCGTGACTAGCCGCTCCCTCCTCCTTCGCGGTCCTGTTTCCGATCAAGATCTCCAGCAGCACGATGCTATGCTAGCACTGTTGGGACAGAATACCAAACAAACTTTGGGATAATTTTTTTGTATATTTCTTTCTTGCTTACAAAACCCAGGCCTACCTCTAAATTTATACCCAATCTACAATTCTAAGAAATGGAATAGGATTCTACTTTCTTATCCTAATTAGACCCCTCATCCTAATCGAACTCTAACCAAAACTTCTAAACTAATTACGAGATTATCTCTAACATTCACCCCCTTAATCTTGTAACACCGACTCTTACTCACTGAGGCAACCTGTCTCAACTACAATTTACCCAACTCATACTCGACACAGGATGGATAACGCATCTTCTCAACACCTACGTACTCAATTTACTTAACTCAAGACGGCGAACACATTTCCTCAACATCTTGATCTCATATTTGACGGACATGAGTTTGGATGGCAAACACACATCTTCAATGTCCCGGACTCAACTTTGACAAGCTCGACTTTGGAACGGCGAATGCATCTCCTCAACGTTCCGGACTCATCTTCAACGGACGCAGTGACTTTCTTTTGATCTTCTAGTGCAGCATGATCTCTTCTAATGCGCACGACATCTCTATATGAACTTACACACGTTTATCTTGTGGACACAACTCGCATAAGAACTCACGTGATCACACAGTATCTCGTGGACACAACTGACATGAGAACATATAGCCTTGACAGTCTTTTCAACAAGATAAGCAGATGATCACCACTATCATCTTGTCATGACCTCTTTTCTTTGATGTATTCTATTGCTTGCATTGCTGCAGACTGCCTTGGCCACGCATTAGTACATCACTTGCAGGCATACTCACTGTTGCCGAATTTTTTTATAAATAAACATTTTTTATTCGTCTATTACAATAATATACCTGATTTTTATTTTTTTGCAAAACTGACCGCTTTTCGCGCCACGTCAATGCGAAAGAAGACTTGTCGCTCCACGCGAGCGCGAAGTGCTGACGTGTCACGGGGAAGTGGGCATGTCGTGCCCACATGGAGCGACATGGGCCATGCCAAAGAAAGAGACGGCAGAAAAAAAGAAAAAGAAAGAGAACGGCATAAAGGAAAAAAAAAAAAAGAAAAGAAAGAAAAAAAATAGAAAAAAATAATGAAATAAAGGAAAAAAATTGAAAATTTGTTTTCAAAATTTTCGGTTATAAGTTTTCTGTGCAAAATTTGCAGAAATAAATAGATTAATCATAGAAATAATGAAATAATTTAATAAATTTGTATTAAGAGGTAAGGATTAAGATTATATGATAAAAACAACAAATTTTTTATTTAAATAAACATTTTTAAATGGAAAATTCAGAAATATACACGGAATAAAAAATTACAAAAATAGCCTCCAATCGATTACTTGAACCTTAACTTTTTCTGTGCAAAGGTCCAGTCGCGCCACGTGGTAGCGAAGTTGTATTATAAGTTTTCTGTGCAAAGTTAAGGTCCAAGTAATCGACTGGAGGCTAGTTTTGCAAAAAAAAATTTATTTCGTGTATATTTCTGATTTTTTTGATTTAAAAACATTTATTTAAATAAAAATTTGTTGTTTTTATCATATAATCTTAATCCTTACCTCTTAATACAAATTTATTAAATTATTTCATTATTTCTATGATTAATCTATTTATTTCCGCAAATTTTGCACAGAAAACTTATAACCGAAAATTTTGAAAACAAATTTTCAATTTTTTTCCCTTTATTTCATTATTTTTCTTTTTTCTTTCTTTTCTTTCTTTCTGTCGTTCTCTTTCTTTTTCTTTCTTTTTGCCGTCTCTTTCTCTTCGACAGGCCCCTGTCGCTCCATGTGGGCGCGACATGCCCACGTCCCCGCTGACATCGCCAAAGACTTCGCGTGGAGCGACTTCTCGCATTTCGCCGACGCGTGGCGCGACATGCACGGCTTCGCACTGACGTGGCGCGATAAGTCTTCTTTCGCATTGACGTGGCGCGAAAAGCGGTCAGTTTTGCAAAAAAATAAAAATCAGGTATATTATTGTAATAGAAGAATAAAAAATGTTTATTTATAAAAAAAATTCCACTGTTGCCTATGGCCTGGCGCTTTTTTTTTTTTTTTTTGCCTTGCAGCAGCCGCACGGGACTCCTAGAGCTAGGTACGTCGCTCCTGCTGCCGTGTGCTGTGCGGACAGACCACCAGCTCCCTCGTGCTATCAAGCACGCCACTGAACTCCGAAGATTTTTTTTTTTTTTTTTTTTGTCTTTTCTTGGTCTGACTCTCCTTGTGCTCTTTTTTTTTTTTTTATCAACCGCTTCTTTGTAAGAAATTAAATGGTTGTGGTATATTATTTAATAGATGTGTATATATATAGTTATTTCTCATTAACTATATCTTAGATTTAGTACTTTTTAGTCTATGCGCATGGTAAACTATGGACAGATATTGTAAAATATAGGGAGTATCGTGCTATTACACGTACTCCCTCTGGTCTTAAAAAAACTGATGTTTTGAACTCGCTTGTTCTTCAAGACACAATTTTAACTACTAATTTTTATTATAATATATTTACAAAACTCAATAAAATTACAATATTACGAAAGTACTTCTTGAGACGAGTCTACCAATATAATTTTTATGTATCTAATTTAAATATTTAAAAATATATCGATAGTCAAAGTTTTGAAAGTTTGATCATCACTATATCCAAAAGATCAGCTTTTTAAAGACAGGTGGGAGTACTATTTTTTTTAAGAAGATATAAATAATAGTTTTGTTGTATGCCTTAAGGTTATTACAATATTATCTCTACTATTCTAAAGCAAGAGTTGGTGGCAGTGGTTCATTCTACGCGGGGTCTACTTGTCAGCCCCACTTGTTCTACCTTCTACTGATTGATGGTGTCTTCCCGCTTCCAGTCATTTTGAAATGAAACACAGTGGTAAATTGCCCCGTTTAATTGCACGCAGAAAACGAAGCGTTGGCCAGTTCATTTCACAAGCCAATTCCGGTCAACAAAAGAGTTTACCCTGCCTTGTGGATCGTCCACACCGGTCCGGCCCACCTCAACCTATTCAACCCATCCTTATCGTGCCTCCTCTCCACCATCTCGACCTATTCAGCTCCTCCCGTCGTCTCCCCCCACGATCTCCTTCCTTATCGTGCCTCCTCCCTAGAACCGTCACCCTAGGCCCGTTGTCCTTCTTCGCCAATGTCACCCCCGACCTCACCCACCTGTGGGCACCGCTGGTGGAAGACATGGCGCGGTCGCCGCCAAGCGCGAGGGAGAAGCCGAAGGTGAAGGCCGAGTTGATGGTGTCGCGGAGGCCGGAGACGCCGCTGTGCGACGACGCTGACGGCCAGATATGGCCCTTTGAGGAGCATCATCGGCGCGGCGGCGCGAAGAAGGCGCAGTAAGGTGGCAGCGCGTAAGGAGCCCATGGAGGCGCCGAGTCGAGACTCCTAGACTATCTTTGCGGCGACACGTGGGCGCGCTCGGGTGTTCGATACCATGCCGCTCGCTGACGTCGTCTCTGAACGCTCCTCATCGCGCGCTTTGGCGCGGCGGCGCGACCTCTCACCGCGACCCGTCGGAACCCACCATGCCGCGCCGCGACCGCGATGGCCTACCGCGCGCGATCGCCGAGACGCGATCGCCGTCTTCGAGCACCACCACGCGCCGTCTGTGGGCCCGACCTCGCCGCCAGCGGGACTCCTCGCCGCGAGGCCATGCGGCGCCTCGGCCCACCGCAACGCCTCCTCCCTCTCCTCCGCCTACTTTGCCTCCGCGGCCGCCGCTGCTCGCCGGAGCCACGAGCCCTCCGTCTCAACCTACGCACTTTTTTTTGTATTGTCGAAAAATTTCAATGAACTCCAAATTTCAATGAACTAGCTGCACTGTCATCGCAGATGGCTGACGTCGCCAAGGACCTGACCGCCGGCACAGTGGGAGGCACGGCGCAGCTGATTGTCGACCACCCGTTCGACACCATCAAGGTGAAGCTGCAGAGCCAGCCGACGCCGCCTCCCGGGCAGCCCCCAAAGTTCGCAGGCGCCGTGGACGCTGTCAAGCAAACACTTGCAGCTGAAGGCCCCAGGGGGCTGTACAAGTGGATGGGTGCCCCTGGCCACGGTCGCCGCCTTGAACGCCATCCTTTTCACCGTCGAAGCGGATGGAGGCCGTGCTTACGGCCGGAGCGGCTGTCGCTCACCGCCAACCAAAGAGGTTGTTGCCGTCTTTGGCCGAGTGGCCGTCTCCTTCCTGGTTTGTCCCACAGAACTGATCAAGTGCAGCTGTGCAGGTCTGAACGCTCTCTCATTTACGTGATTCTGGAGACAAAATGCTGGACTAAGTGATTCTGTAATCTGACTGCAAATGTATCCATTAAGCAATGAACATGTACACTGTCATATGGAAATCATCCTAAAATCCAGTAACCATTATTATTCCCAAACATCATCTTCTTGTAGCATGTAGTTATTTAGTGCTATAGCAAAATCTGTAGGTTAAATTCCGTAGTTCCATTCAGGAAATGCGCATCTTTGTATTGGACTGTCCAACAGCACTACGTTATATGGTATATCTCTGAGTTACCAAAAACACGACACATCCGAGTCTTGGTAAATGAGATTTAGGTTCGCGGTTCGCCACTTTTTCTTCAAATTTTCATTGCGAACACGAACCTTGTACCCTAAATTAGTTCAGGTTTGACGAATTCCGTTCACGATTCGCGGGCTTTCACAGCGAATCCGGTAACTATGGTCCAATGTGGTAGTGCAATAGTGCTGCAATCATACAAAATTCCCAGTCCACAATCTCTCTTTTTTGTTGTTTAAACTTATCTCTCTTTTTTGCTGGGTCTCTGAAATCGCATGCTTGTTTTCTAAGGATTTTGTACATTGCAAAAAACAAAACTGAACTTTGTATTGTGTACTATCATCTGCCCATGCTGCTTGCAAACACCACTATGTATACCATAGGTTATAGCTGATCCCATATTACTTCTTTGCTTTGCTGCACTACACATCACAAGAAGGTTACTGGTCTGCAGATCAAGCGGATATGATATGATATAATAGTGCAAGATCTTGAACTCGATCATTGCAAGTCTGCTTTGCACCATACATCACAATAGCATCTTGTCATTTGCTTCTTACCGCTTTTTGGCAATCTGAGAAACCTATGTCTCAGATCAAGCAGATATCATATACTAGAACCTACATATTTTTTTCCCACAGACAATTCATTCTTATTATTTATTATTCTTGCTCTTATTTACATGTGCTCACCTTGCCTCTTTTTTTCCAATACCAGTTGAATGATTAGAATCCTCAGACCACACCTATGTCGGTAACAAATCAAGTTGCTGCCTAAGGGTTCATTGAGGTATAATACTTTGTCCCTTGCTAAGATTCAAAAGACTCCCAAACAACATAGATAGCTTACATCCTTTTGTTAGGAGTATCTTTAGCTCTTGCTTTCAGATATAAAGGCGCCATACTCATTTGATCCCGTACAAAAGTTGGGCATGCCTATATGGCAATATGGTCATTAGGCCATCTTATTATTTTGCATTCATGTACAATCATGTAATGTCATCTTATTTGTGAGATTATGTGCCATGTACAGGGTAGTAGAGTTTTCCAAAGACTTTTCTCATTCTATTAGTTAAAGATATATGTAATCAATTAAGCAAGGTCATATCGCTTTGTTCATACAACTCATTTATGATATATATATATACTTAGATCATTGTATTGATTTGTTTTACGTGCTTGACCAGGCTATCAATGAACAAATTTTGTCTACGGACTTCACTAGCAGTTTGATAGAGATAGAGAATGTAGATACACAGTCATCCCACAAGGATGGTGTCTTGATCTGGATCATGCATTCTTTTGGTGTAGGCAACAATGCAGAACAATAACTAAACATGTAGTGTATTTTATCATTGGATTTTTGTTTAGTCTCTTGTTGAATTGTGGTGCACGAGAAGTGACAATTTATATGAGTAGTAAATGTGGAGATATCTTTTTGTCCTTTTGATAAGGACATAATGTAGCACTTGAAATCTGCTGTGTCATTGCACATTTAAAATCGGTTACAAGGTAGCACTTGTATCATTGCATATTTGAAATCTGTTGCAACGTAGCACTTCAACATTGATCATTCTTTTAGGAATATTGGTTGTACAGTTTTTAAAGATGTCAACCACCGTGCTTTTATGTAATTCGCGTGATATGTGTAAGAGAAAAATTAATGTTTATTGTACGGCTTGGTATTATGTTTTGATAATATGTATCATCCTTTTTGAAATCCGTTGCAACGCACGGGCAACTTACTAGTTGTCATCCTATCTCCTAGCCGTCCGATCTTCCTCCAGCGAACCACATTATCCTTTATTACATCTTGGAGGTTTGAGAGCTCCTAAGCACATCCACCTGTCACCCCGCTATTTTTCGAAAAAGTTCATTCGTTCTTTTAAATTACGGATAGGTCCCTGCAAAATTACGAAAATGTCATTCGCGATATTTTACGAGAGCAAAAAAACTTTTTCGAATCGCGTTTGGGTCCCTCGCTTGTTACTTTAAGGAAAAAACATCATGTTAAATACAAATCGCGAACAAACCCTTTTCTACTTTTTCGGGATAGCGGTGAGGTCCAAAAATATAACAAACAGGTCCCCGGTTTTTACATCCAGCTCCTTTCTCTGTTTTCTCCTGAAAAAATATTTTCGTCAACAGAAATATATGTACTATTTTTCAACGTGATCTCTAATATTTCTTGAGCCACTAAAAATTTGAAAAATATAACTAGATCTGTTATTTCTTCAAAAATAAACGCAAAATTATTTTTGATTCAGATACGTGACCTGCATCTCGCTTATTGGCCCGGTACAGAATTACAGATACAAGACCCGAAGAAAACCGCAACGATCCCAAAATCTCACGCCTCCCGCCGTCTTTTCTTTCTCCCTGTCTCCTCCCCGCGATCCCGGAAATCTCCGGCCCGACCAGCCCCCCTCCTAGCCGGGCGAAGATGCACCTGTGGCCGTCGCTCCGGATCCGGGACTCGTTCAAGCACGCCTACCTGCAGAAGCTGGAGTTCAACCTCGCCCACATGAAGCGCGCGCAGCGACAGACAGGGGCAGGACCAGGACCAGCAGCCGCCGACCAGCGACGAGAAGGCGCCGCTGCTCGAGGGATGGCCCCCGTCGTCGTCGAGGGGATCGATGGTGGCCAGCGCGCTCGAGCTCGCCTGGGACGCTTCCATGCTCCTCACGTGCTGCTGCTGCTGCTTCTGCTGCGGTGGTATGTCGTCCCGACACCATTCCTAAATCCTAATAGTTCCGATCGTTAAGGCCGCCCTTATCTTTTCCGCTCTATTTATCATTAAGCATTTGATTGTCATGTAGTTGAGCCTGAAAACGATTAGGATCATGGCATTGGGATGTGCGGCTCGATGCCTTATTCCCATGATGTGGTGTAGGCATTGATTTATTGATTGATCGGAGTTGGCTCCATCTTATTGTTAACATTGGGGCCTCGGGGTTGCTTATGCTTATGTTAATCATATATTATTAGAAAGCATATCCTAAAAGAGCACTCAACTTTTTGGATAGGTTGGATGCAATCGCAGGAAGCAAATCCACCAGGCATACATGGGGGAATAGTAGATGTAGGCTGTAGCTCCCATCGTGCCATTGTTTCATTAATCAAATCATCAAAGTTGTTGCAATATGGGGTGTTTGCTACTCCTTGTATCCTAACAAGAGTTGTGGTGGGATGTGGTAGTGATACTCCTTGTATCCTTGTGGACGCCATCATATTGGAGAGTAGCAGAGTATATTGGCCACGATTGTAGTTCAGCATTTCTGGCTGAGTTTAGGCTGGTAGTAAAACTGTAGAAGCAGGGCTTGCTGCTGGAATCACCTGATTTTGTGCTCTTCCTTTTGTTTTGAATTAGCGCATATATAAAGTTTCCAGATTGAATGAGTGATTATTTCATTGGTCATGTCGCCAGCTTGATTGCCCTCCCTTAATATGTTCTTGTGGGTTGTTCCATTTCCAGTATATAGTGAGCTCATTTCCTTGCAAGCTTAACATTTGAAAATAACATACTCCAATTGTTTAAAATTTCAATTCATGATGTAGTTAAGTGATTTTCACTCAGGTTGTTTTGATTAGTCACTTGTTTGGAAATCCTCAGCCAAATTACACCTAGACTAAAGAATCAGTGACTGTACTTAGCATATCTTGTTTCATATGGAATCTGAATACTGGGTCAAGAACTTATTTAGCACCTCCTGACTCCGACCACTCAGAACATATCTAAGTCTTCTCCTATGCCTGTAGAAATTGTACCTAAGCTGGCTGAATTGAAGGGAAATTTCTAGAGGAAAGTGGATAATGTTGATGCCTAGGAAAAGCTTGAGTTGCTACAGGCACATATGCTTGTTCCACCCTGAAATGCTAACCACAGGAAGCTTAAGTGCCCGGTTACAGGTCCTCTCCAAACATGAGTGCCGATGCACGTAGACCCAGCAAATAGTTTGGGCTTTGGACACATGCATATGCAAAATGGTCGTGCATCCAATAGAAAGGATCCTTACACTACATACATAACCTGAAGCTAGAAGATCTAAAGAAATCCTTAGCATATAGTGTCACAATGACTACCATTTCTCACTAGCAGCCAAGTCCTAAATTTTGATGTTCATAAAGCACTGTCCAATGTAAAGTGGTTGTGCGGAGGGAGGGCGATTTCCCATTTTTGCTTGCATCTTATCGAACAAACTGCTCAAAGTAAAGCAAAGGAATTTCCATCACCATGCTCCCCCCTCCCCCTTAAAAAGCTGCTCAAACTCTCTTGTTCTTTGTCTCAATGCTGTCTAGTTATTTGTTCTAACTTCATCTTTAACCGATTCATATTTGATGAACCAGCTTTTGGCGACGAGGATGATCATCCAATTTATAGCTAAGAATCACCTCCAGAAGTTGGATACCTCATTACCTCAGGAAAACCAGATAATTTATGAACCAGTAGTGAGTCGAAGTCCAATAATTTCAGCTATGTACATATGGATTTTTTTGTCCTCCTCTGATGTGGCCCAAATTAAGATGCCACTTACAGATATTCATACGAGTATTTGTCTGTAAGAAATCTCCGTAGTTTAGGCTTCAAAACTGATGTGTACTCCATAGACAGTATTTACATTCAGGATATATGCCATTGCCGTTTCTCAGTCTTCACCGCTGTACTGTCGGTTCTCCCCACATTTATCTTAGCTCTGTTTTGGTCTAGAGTGTGTTAGCTGCGCGTCATTGCATTCACGGTTACCCTTCCCTAGCCAACAAAATTGTCAATTTGAACCAGGACGTTTCCACGTTTGTGTGGATCCAGACCCGCCTCGACGAGGCCGAGCTGGCCGTAGCCAACAAGGACCGCGACTACATGCGCCGGAAGCACGAGGAGCTCAGCTCGTCGCGCCGCGAGACGGCGCCCGCTGACTCCGACCGCGCCGGTTCCGGCCGCGACGTCGACGAGGGCTGCGCGTTCAGCGAGCTGAAGGGCTCCGTGGGCCGGCAGATGGCGAGGATGAGGATCAGGCTGGAGGACGCGCGCTCCACGCCGGTGACGCTCATGCAGGTCAGTGGCGAGGCTCCAGGAGGCCGGCCACGAGGGCGACGGGGTGAAGGGGCTCTCCAGCTTCTACAGCATGGCGCAGCTGCTCATCGAGTTCCAGGAGATGGTCCTGGACGCCGGGCGCCGTGAGAGACAGCGTCGCGTCCTCGTTCGACGTGATGGAGAGGTCCGTCTCCTCACTGACGACAACCATAGACGTGCATCAGAGGCTGGCGAACGTCGAGAAGGAGATGTACGGCGCTGTCGTCGAGGGTTTTCTCCGGGAGATTAATGTGGATTCTCCTGCCGTTCTGACAAACGAGAGTTCTTCTCCGGGAGAAGGAAGTTAGCCACCCACCGAGAATAGTTGGGAGGAAACGGAATCTCTGAAGGGTGAAACTGGGCAGCTGCAATCAACATGGCGTATCCCTGAGACGATTTCAGGTAGGTCACAAATTGTGACTCACAATGTTGTCATTCAGGAGAGCTTGGTATCTCATGAGGAAGTTGAAGGACTGATAGAAGAAAAAAAATTGATTCAGAGATTAAATGTGGACTACAGGATATATGCATCAATGTTCAGAGACTTGGTGAGGAAACTGGCTGTTCAGGAGGAAGCACGAAAGCTAACAGCAGAAGTAGAGTACAATGTGAAATATATGTTACCGTATTCAAAGATTTGGTGAGTAAACTGGCTGTTGAATCTGCTGAACATCTTAGAAAAACCCTTACTCCCAAAGATGAAGTGCATACAGTCCTTGTTTCCAAGACTTTAAATGAATGGAAGAGCACAGCAGAAATGATTTGCAATGAGAGCCCTATCGAGGAAGAGATTGATTGCATTGTTTTTAGAGAACTAACAAAAGATGTAGCAAAAAATCATAATTTGACTGTGCTCAAATCCCCAGACGAAATTAGAGGCAGCAGTAATTTTGCAAGATTCGGCATAAGTGACAAGTTTGAACAACTACAGATGATGAAGGGGCAAATCAATGTAACTAATGAAGATAAAGGTGTACATTCTAATAAACATCAAGTACCTGTGAAGCAAGAGAATTTGAGTAGCCCTGATAACTGTGATGATGGTCAAGTCTTTGTCCTTGTGGGCAGCTTTGTGCTTTGTCCTTGTGGTCTTTATGGACAGCTTTTAGACTAGCTTTAGGACTAGCATCTTAGACTACTTTAGGACTAGCATCTTAGACTACTTTAGGACGGCATCTTAGACTAGCATCTTAGCATATGCTTGGCTGTCCTGGCAGCTATAAATATGTAACCCCAACCCCTCAGGTTGGCATGGCATTGTGTGAGAAATAAACCAGAAAATTGCTCCAACTCCTATTGTCATCCTATCTCAATGATAGTAAGAATTGTGCTACTAACAAGTGGTATCAGAGCCGTTCTTTCTTGCAGCCTAAACATCTCTTGCTCATCTCCCTCCCACGCTCCTCCTCACTCTCAGCTAGCAAGAAATACATTGTTTACGCTCACCCTTCATCTTACGAGCAGTCGATCGGCGGCTAAATGCGGCGACTTCTTCCCCTAGCGGCTGACCCCACTAGCGCGCCATGTCGGAAGGGCGATCTCGGCCTTCGATCGCCTCAGCCTTGTGGCAGAGGCCGAGATTACGCGCGAAGGAGCGGCAGCGGCGATAGAAACCGCGGCGGCAGCAAGAAGCGGCAAAGCTGGCGGCAGCGCAGCGGCGGCAAGAAGCGAGAAGTGAAACAGCGGCGGATGCGGCGCGTCTGGCGGCAGCAGAGCTTCGAGGCTCTGCGGCAGCGGCTCAGCGGCTCTGCCCCTGCCGGCCAGCGGCTGCAAACCGGCGAGCTCAAGCGAGAAGGAAAGCGTGCGTGGCGGCGCGATGGGCGATTGCCCACCCTCATGAGCGCGGTGGGAGCCCAGGCAGCCTTGAGCCGGCAGTGAGCCCGGCGAGGCAGCGCGGCAGCGGCCAGCGTTCCGGCAAAAGCGGTGGTCGACGGAGATCGTGGGCCCTTACAGCGGCGCGACTCTCCTCCCGGACCGGTACCATGGTCACCGCGGGACCAGGCCATTATCGGGGACATTGGCCCGATCTTGGGTGGCCTACCCTCACCAAGACCAACTATGTCGAGTGGGCCGCGGTGATGAGGATAAGGCTCCAGTGCGGCACATGTGGGAGGCGATCCGTCTGGCGGCGTCGACTACGACGAGGATCGACGGCGCTGGATGCCCTCATCGCCGCTGATCCGTCCGAGATGCGATTCACGCTTTCCAAGAAGCGGATCGCCAAGGAGGCTTGGGATGCCATCGCCACAAGACGCATCGGCAGCGACCGCGCCCGCAAGACCACACTGCAGGCACTTCGCAAGGAGTGGGAGAACCTGGCCTTCAGGCCAGGTGAGGATGTTGATGATTTTGCTCTCCGCCTTAACACTCTACTACAGAAGATGGTGCAGTTCGGTGACGACACCTACGATGAGGAGAGAGCCGTCGAGAAGCTCTTCCGTTGCATCCCCGAGAAGTACAAGCAGATCGCTCGCTCAATCGAGTCTCTATTGGACCTCTCCACGATGTCGATCGAAGAGGCAATAGGTCGTCGACAGCGACGAACCACAGCCTCTCTCGGGGCCTATCACCATTGGCGGGAAGTTACATCTCACTCGGGAACAGTGGGAGGCTAGCCAGGGTGACGGGAAGAAGGGGGAGTCCTCTGCCGCGACAGGCGGTCGCAAGCACGCCAAGCCGCGCAAGGCGCGCGGACGCGTCCAGGCTGGGGCGCGAGGACGTGCCAAGGGTGACACCCGCGGAGGCGCCCAGGCGGCGCCACGGCAACCAAAGGCCGGCACGAGACGACTCCTGCCACAACTGTGGCAAGCTTGGCCATTGGGCCAAGGAGTGTCGCCAGCCACGACGTGGCCAGGCCCACGTCGCACAGGTGGAGGAAGAAGAGCCGGCTCTGCTCCTGGCACACGCAAGCATCGAGCTATCTCCAGCGGCATCGGCCGCAGCGAATCTCCTCCACCTTGATGAGCCGAGAGCACACGCCTTTCTTGGCGACAGCTCCAGCAGTGACAAGATTGACGGGTGGTATCTCGACACTGGCGCTACCAATCACATGACCGGTCGATGGGAGTTCTTCACCGAGCTTGACTCCAACGTCCAAGGCTCCGTCAAGTTTGGGGACGCCTCCAGCGTGGAGATCCAGGGCGTCGGCTCCGTCATCCTCACCGCCAAGTCTGGTGAGCACAGGCTGCTCACCGGAGTCTACTACATCCCCGCGTTGAGGAACTCTATCATCAGCTTGGGACAGCTGGATGAGAACGGTTCGGGTGTGCTAGTCAAGAACGGAGTCATGAGGATTTGGGATCGCCATCGTCGCCTTCTTGCCAAGGTAACCAGAGGCACCAATCGACTCTACATCCTCAACGTGCAGGTGGCACAACCCCTCTGCCTCGCCGCTCGTCGAGACGACGAGGCGTGGCAGTGGCACGAGCGCTTCGGACACCTTCACTTCGAGGCTCTGAAGCGACTCAGTGCCAAGGAGATGGTACGAGGCCTGCCGTGTCTCGACCACGTGGAGCAGTTCTGCGACATCTGCGTAACGACGAAGCAGAGGCGGCTCCCCTTTCCCCAGCAGTCGAACTTCCGAGCCAAGGAGCGGCTCGAGCTCGTGCACGGGGACCTGTGTGGCCCGGTGACACCGGCCACACCGGGAGGACGACGCTACTTCCTGCTGCTCGTCGACGACCTCACCCGCTACATGTGGGTAACGGTCCTCGGCAGCAAGGGAGAGGCTGCGGAAGCCATCGAGCGACGCAGTCGCGAGGCAGAGTGCGGCGCAGGCCGCGCGTCTTCGCGACCGACAACGGCGGCGAATTCACGGCGGTTGAGTTCGCATCGTATTGCGCGGATGAGGGCATTCAGCGCCACTATTCTGCGCCGTACAGCCCGCAGCAGAATGGTGTCGTCGAGCGACGTAATCAGACGGTTGTGGGGATGGCTCGGGCCTTCCTCAAGCAAAGGGGCGCCCGGCTATCCTGCAGGGAAAGCGTGGTAGCGGCGATCTACATCCTCAACCGCCGCCCACCAAGGCACTCAATCGGCGGGCCGTGCGAGGCACAACGCAGGCATAGCCGGCGGTCTCTCACCTACGGGTTTTCGGCTACCTCGCGTTCGCCAAGGAGCTTGGACATGTTGGCAAGCTCGATGACAGGAGCACTCCGGGAGTGTTTATCGGTTACGCGGAGGGTTCGAAGGCCTACCGCATTCTCGACCCAAAGACACAGCGTGTGCGCACGGCGCGCGACGTTGTGTTCAACGAAGGGCGAGGATGGGCATGGGACAAGGCAGTTGACAATGGCTCGACTCCGACAAACGACGACTTTACCATTGAGTACGTCCACTTCGAGGGAGCTGGGGGAGTAGGCAACTCTTCTTCATCGAACGCGCCTACCCGGTCCCGAACCCCATCGACTCGGCGCGCCACTCCAGCACCAACGGTCACCCCTCCAGGCACGTCCTCTCCGACACCAGCTCGTGTCGAGCACAGCCCGGTGGAATTCGTTACTCCACTCTCCCACGACGAGGAGCGCATCGACGCGTACCACGACGGCGAACCGTTGCGGTATCGTACAATGGAGGACCTTCTCGGCGACCAACCCGTGCCGGGACTGGTGTCTCACGATCTGGAGGCACAGTTGCATCTGGCGTGCGACGATGGTGAGCCAGGTCTTTCGCAGAGGCGAAAGACACGCGAGCATGGCGCGTCGCGATGAAGACGGAGATGGGCGGTTAAGAAGAACCGCACTGGGAGCTTGCTGATCTTCCTCGTGGTCACCGCGCGATCACCCTTAAGTGGGTGTTCAAGCTGAAGAGGGATGAAGCCGACGCCATTGTCAAACACAAGGCTCGCTTGGTGGCACGTGGTTTTGTGCAGCAGGAGGGGATCGACTTCGACGATGCCTTCGCCCCTGTAGCACGGTTGGAATCCGTGCGACTCCTCCTCGCACTGGCTGCTCAGGAAGGCTGGCTGGTTCATCACATGGACGTCAAGTCGGCATTTCTAAACGGCGATCTGAAGGAAGAGGTCTACGTGCGCCAGCCGCCGGGATTTGCGATCCCCGGCAAGGAGGGCAAGGTGCTGCGTTTGCACAAGGCTCTCTATGGCTTGCGGCAGGCACCAAGGGCATGGAATGCCAAGTTAGACTCCACGCTCAAGGGGATGGGCCTCGAGCAAAGCCCGCATGAAGCAGCCATCTACCGGCGGGGCAATAGAGGAAATGCCCTGCTGGTGGGTGTCTACGTCGACGACTTGGTGATCATCGGCACTAAGGATGCGGAGGTGGCGGTATTCAAAGAAGAAATGAAGGCCACCTTCCAAATGAGTGACCTGGGGCTTCTCTCCTTCTACCTGGGGATCGAGGTGCACCAGGACGACTCCGGGATGTCACTTCAACAGATCGCTACGCCAGCGCGTCGTTGAGCTCGCTGGGCTCACCGACCGCAACCCGGCTTATCACTCCGATGGAGGAGAGGTCAAGCCGAGCCGCGACAAAGACAAAGAGAGGAGGTGGGCGCTACGATCTGGCGCCTTGTGGGGAGCCTTCGCTACCTCACCCACACACGGCCGGACTTGGCATTCTCTGTCGGCTACGTTAGCCGGTTCATGCAGCGACCGACAACGGAGCACCAGCAGGCCGTGAATAGGATCATCCGCTACGTTGCGGGGACTCTCGATCACGGTCTCCACTACCCGAGGTGCCCTGGGCGGCACACTTCGTCGAATCTGGCGGCGACCACGCCGGCGACGTTGACACCAGCAAGAGCACGAGCGGGATGCTCTTCTTTCTAGGCAAGTGTCTCGTCGGCTGGCAGTCGGTGAAGCAGCAGGTGGTGGCCCTGTCCAGCTGTGAGGCCGAGTACATAGCGGCCTCCACCTCTGCAACTCAGGCTCTCTGGCTCGCCCGACTGCTTGGTGATCTCCTCGACAGAAACGCCAGCACGGTGGAGCTCAGGGTGGACAGCAAGTCCGCTCTAGCCCTGGCAAAGAACCCCGTTTTTCATGAACGGAGCAAGCACATCCGGGTGAGATATCATTTCATCCGAAGCTGTTTGGAGGAAGGAAGCATCAAGGCAAGCTACATCAACACCAAGGACCAGCTTGCGGACCTGCTCACCAAGCCCCTTGGGAGGATCAAGTTTGTTGAGCTACGCTCTAGGACCGGGATGGTCCAACTTTCCCACAAGACGACGGACAAGACTTAGGGGGAGATTGATGGTCAAGTCTTTGTCCTTGTGGGCAGCTTTGTGCTTTGTCCTTGTGGTCTTTGTGGACAGCTTTTAGACTAGCTTTAGGACTAGCATCTTAGACTACTTTAGGACTAGCATCTTAGACTACTTTAGGACGGCATCTTAGACTAGCATCTTAGCATATGCTTGGCTGCCCTGGCAGCTATAAATATGTAACCCCAACCCCTCAGGTTGGCATGGCATTGTGTGAGAAATAAACCAGAAAATTGCCCCAACTCCTATTGTCATCCTATCTCAATGATAGTAAGAATTGTGCTACTAACATGTGATGGGGAAGATTCAAAAGAAAGTGGTCTGCAAGCTGAACCGTCAACTGACAAAGATGGTGTTACTGACTCAGTTAATGACAATGTTGAGCAAGCTTTGGAGCAACAAGATCTCAGGAAGCTGCATAGAGTAGATGTAGCTTTTATTCTTGATGAGACATGGCAGTATGGCACTAGGCATTCATTAGCTTCAAATGCCATAATTGGCCAACATGATCAGTTTGAACTACAAAGTTCGCTGATTCCTTTCGCTAATTTCCAGAAAATATTCATGGAATTTGAAGCTGTTACTGGAGAAAAAATATATGGGCTGCCGTGGGATTCTCGCCTTGGTGATTCTTTCTCTCTTGGGGTCTTCTTCGGTAGCGAATCCGCTCTTATAAATTCGATGAATTCTTCTGGGTTGGCTTCGGATCCACCTCTAAGGGTTGGCAAAAGTACCTTAACTTATCGCAGGAAAATGCTGCGTCCGAACCATCCACAAGACACACCACACCGAACTATGCACCATCCATTTCGTTCTTATATCGGAGGAAAGGATATTATTGGAATGATTTTTTAAAATAATACATGAAAAAAATAAAAATTACAAAAAAAATACCGAAAAGAAAAATTATAAAAGTGTACATCTGTCGCCATTCAAAATGGCGACAGAGTTCAGTCGCCAGAAAAAATGACGACTTAATGATGTGGATGCCTCGTAGGATTTTAGTCGACGGTATGAACGGTAACAGAGTTCTATCGCTATTTATAATGGTGATAAAGTTCTGTCACCATTCATAATGGCGACAAAACTCTATCGCCGTTACGAATGGCGATAGAACTCAACCCTATAATTTTTTTAAATAATATAGGGAACAATAAAAAATACAAAAAATAATACGCGGAAAAGAAAAACTGCAGACGTACGCTGAGTAGTGTAAATATTCCCGAATCTTCCATTGCTATTTTTATTAAAGTCATATTTAATAATTTTTTGACCTTTCCTTTGGATTTATTATCAGCATTTTTTTAAAATAATATTATTTTAAACAAATTACATAAATAATATGCTAAAATGAATAATAATAATAGAAATACCCACCTATTGATATTTGAAATGGCGACAGAGTAAATTTATTTATTTTTGTTGGAAACAGCGCTAGGAGTGGGGTTTCTATCAATTTTGTTTTTTTAAATAAAAAAATGTACAGGAACAAATTTGGTTTGGAAATAGCCATTAGTAAAGTAAGAAAATGTTTATAGGAAATGGGATTTGTTAGTTAGAATTGAAGTTCGCGATTATTTTGTTTTCAATGTATTACACAAGAATGACTCTATGAAAAACTAAAATTCTCCATGATCCTTGTATAATGAATAATTGTATAATATATGTGTTGGTATTGTGTAAGTCGCTGTGAACTAAAAGGATATTCCACGTTGGAATAAAGGCAAGTGGATATATATGGTGAATTTCTTTTTTGTAAGAATGAATATATTGTAACCTGAATTGATATTTAATGTCATACAAAATGAGAGAAGATAGATGGCGCATATGGAACCGTTGCATTGCATGACATAGAAAATAAATAAATATACGTGGCGCATACAATTCGGTTAGTTGCTTATATTAGCCTTCGTAATTGTACGGTACAAATGGTGGCACGAACAAATGATGAATGGGAAGTACAACTACGATACATGTGCGTCTTTTGGAATTATAAAGAAGTCATGCTGGCTATCGTAGACCTTATACAGAAGGATCAATCGGTGCCTTCCCCTTTGATTTTGCGAGGCTTGCGGTCTTGATTTTCTTTCAATTAAGCCTATACATATCCATCCAATAATAGTCTTCTGGGGCGATCTTCGATTCCTCTTGGGAGCGAGCTGCGTCGGTCTGCTCCTTCAGCTTATTTTGTTGTTCCAGGAACTCATAATGGGGTTTCCAAAAGATAGCTTCTTCAGAACGGTAGGGCAGGTATTTTGGTTTCTCTTCCATAGTCTCAGGGGAAGGTTTTCACCGGGTGTAGCGCTCGGGCATAACTACGTAGTGCTGGTACAATTTGTGCTTGAAGTACTCCCAATCGTATTTATCTAGGCCATCGACCCATAGGAAGAATTAGCAACTGTCGTGTTACTGTTATCATGCATGAATGAAGTTAGAAGTATAAAAATACATTACGGGATGTATATGCATGTCATTAACTAACACGAGCTTCGTAGCAGCATGTGTAGTGTGCCCCGGCCAGTGGTATCAGGATGTCTGAACTGCATTATCCATGCCGGAGCACCACGGTCACAGTTTGGGTGGGGAAACTTCGATGACACAAGTACATCCTTGCAAGAAACATCTAGGTAGCTTTTCGCCTTGGCAAGCCACTTCCGCTTACAAAGAATCGCTCCGTAGTCTATCATCGTGAACCCACCGGTGAAGGGGTCTATTGTGGTGATAGGGATGTGGTGTTCGGTGTGGGGGTTGGCTTGGTGTAGTGTGGAATGTATATGCTGGGCATGGTTCCATATTTATAGTAAGTTTTCAGTGGCAGCGTATTGTCCAAGCAGGTGGAGAAAGTTGCTGCCCACGAGTCCTTAAATCGATTTGACAAAGTACATGGTATGGTATTGTTAATTTGGTCTAAAAAAGAAGCTGACAATGTGTTGTCAAATCGATTTGACAAAGTACATGGCATGGTATTGTTAATTTGGTCTGAAAAAGCAGCTGATAGTATGTTGACAAAGCAATAGGTAGTTGTGGGATGTTAGAGACAGGGGTCCCGCAAGAGGGGCCTACACCCGACTGGGCTTGACGGGCGGAATAGAAAGCCCAAAGCCCAGAAGCACCACGACGGGCCCGGAGGAGATTTTCGACTTGTTCCCCAAGGCAACTCCTGATCCTTCGGGGAAGCTTCGCGCCACGCCCGAACAACCCGCCAAGAACGAAGCATGCGGCGACCTTTGCCAGAGCTGCGGATCTTTGGAACTCGACAGGCGGCGGCGTGGGTCGGGGAAAGCATAACCACCTCTCCAAGACGTAGAGCGCGAGGGCCAATGAGGACAAAGCACATGTCGGCCAGGCCACCATGTTCAGGGCCCAGTGGCGCCCATCTATTATGTACCCTTCCCCTAGTATATATATAAGGGGAGGAGGGAGAAACAAGAAAGGGAGGCTCACAAGATATCCAAGAACACAGGACTAGGGTATTATCTCCTCCGAGAGAGCCCGAACCTGTCTAAAAACAGATTGCCCTCGCATCCTGTGTTACCATCAAGCTCAGATCCCGCACAAATCCCCTAGAATCACAAATCTCATTGCCGGCGAAACCGATCGTCGACAGTTGGCGCGCCAGGTAGGGGCTTGTGTCAAGATCTTCGTCAAGCTTGATGGCTACGACGAGCGAAGCCTCCACAGCCTTCTTCCCGGGCCAGGTCTTCCGTTTCGGAAGCCTGACCTTCATCTCCAACGACCTCGGAAGCCTTTCCCTCTCTAAGGAAACCGTGCTGCAGCGCGGTGAGGTTTCCGGCGAGCCATCACCATGACTTCCGCGCCGATTGGAGGGTCCCCCTGTCTCGTGCTCTAAAATGCCGAGTGGGGAACCGAAGGCCCATTCCGGCCTGGGAGTCGGACTCGAAGACGCCGAGGTGAGAATGGTGGGGGTTCTCGCCGCCAAGCCACTCGGCACCCCCGAGCGCCTGGATTTATCTTCTCCAGGCTCACCCAGCTCAGCGGTCGAGTCAGAAGAAAGCCTAGAGAGCTGCTGGAATTTCCGTAGAGTCTGCGTGTCGAGGGCTCATGGGCGGATTCCTGTGGCGCCTCGACACCTCGGCCGCCGATTTGGAAGGTGGCCGAGCAATGAACTGACGCTGGGCGCGTACTCCGGACCGCTACCACTGTCAATGAAGACATTCTGCAAGCCAAGATGGGGACCAGGCTGTTTTTCGTACCCACGAGAATATCGCCGCCTCCAAGACACTCCTGGATACCCCGACCCCTATCTTTGAGGCGGGTGATCCAGCTTCCCGATCATGGCCCAAGTAAAGGCCATGGTGACGGCGGCGGCTATCCAGCGAGCCCAAACCGACCAGGCCGGCGAAGGAGCATCACGTGGTCGGTGAGGACCAGTGACGGCCAATGGCCCGGTCGGTCGAAGCCCGCCAGACACATCATGTTCTACCTCGGAGACGACTTGCGACACAAAGCATCAACCGCGACCTCCGTTCGAGACCTCGGCGCCAGCGACGCGGCGGCCAGAAAGGGAGGAACAACGCCGTCAAGATAGCGAATATGAACGCTACGGCATCCTTCCGCGAGATCGCTGGCACGCCAAGCGCGATCCCCTCGCGTCGATCACCACCCGGAAGTGTCGGCGGGGTCATCGAAGGGTTCGGGCGTTTACCCCTCACCTACGCCGAGTGGTTTGGCCTGATGGATTTAATCCTAAAGGCATCACTAGGTTCGACGGTGAGAGGGACCGAGGCTTGGCTACAAGTATATGCTCTGGCGATCGGGGCAGCAGGGGATCGAAAGTAATGGCAAACTACTTGCCGGTTACCCTCTCGCCCTGGCCCAAGCATGGCTCACCGGACTTCCAAATGAACTCTATAGATTCTGGGGAGATCTGTGTGAGCGATTCATTTCAAATTTCCAAGGCACTTACGAGCGTCCAGGCACCCCTTGGGACCTATACCAGCTACACCAAAGGAGGAACGAACCCCTCCGGGAGTTCGTCAAGCGCTTCATGCACAGGAAAAGCACCGTTCGGGATGTCACAGATGCGATTGTGATAGCTGCCTTCCAGAAGGGAGTCAGCGACCCCGACCTCATCAAGAAGATGTCCCGGAAGCCACCGACGTCGGTCCGGGAGCTGTTCGCCCTAGCGGACCGTTACGCTTCAGCCTCCGAGGCTCTGGCGGAGCGGCGTGACGAGGGGAAGGATCAGGCTGAACCCCCCCGGCGGAAAGAAAAGAAGCGCAAGGGTGAAGAGCTGGTGGCAGTCGCGGCACCAACTCACCCTCGCGCCCTCAAAGAGGATGGATATGACAAGGTTATGAACTCGCTTTGCCCTTTCCATCCGAAGGGGAGGCATGCTGCCAAGGACTGCTTCACCCTAAAGAGGTTCGCCCGCGAGAGCAAGAAGCAGGCTGGACAAGGTCCGAGTGGGCACGCCGCCAACAAGCCACCTCCCCCCGAAGCCGAGGACTATCAGGAAGCCGATCTCGAGCTCAACTACATATTCGGGGGCTCAGCTGCATATGAGTCCAAGCGAAAGCAAAAGCTCACCGCCCGGGACATCTATGCGATGCGGCAAACGCCCCAATAATATGTACGCCGTCCGAGGTCGCGATAACCTACGACCGCTCGGATCACCGGATCACGTCCGTTCCCGGCAGGTATCCTCTCGTCTTGGCGCCCGTCGTCCGCGGCATCAAGCTCAAGAGGGTATTGATCGGCGGCGGAGCGGGCTCAATGTCCTCTTTGTCAAAACCCTTGACGATATGGGGATTCCACGGTCGGAGCTAAAGCGCGGATCGTCGCCTTTCCACGGTGTCATACCTGGAACTTCAGCGACACCACTCGGACAAATCATCCTGCCGGTCACTTTGGCGCAAGGGAGAATTACCGGACGAAGAACCTTGGCCGAGGTGGCAGATTTTGCAATAGCATATCATGCCATCTTGGGGAGACCAGCGGCCAAGTTCATGGCGATACCCACTACACGTACTTGACATTGAAGATGCCAGGGCCGAGTGGTATCATCGCTCTGCGCGGTGACATGAAGCAGTCTTTTTCTTGTGACAGGGAAAGCTGCGAGATGGCCGAGTCCCTGGAGGCGCTAGCGGGCCGGGAGGGGATCCGGCGAGAAGCGGATTCGAGAAGCGGAAGGCGGCGTCCCCACCGCATAAGCGAAGCCGGATTGGCCCTGAAGAAGGTACCAAAAGAATCCTCCTCGACCCGTCCGATCCGTCGCGAACCGCCTTGATCGGGACAGGGCTCGGGGACAAATAGGAGGACGTGCTCGTCACTTTCCTGCGGGCGAATAAAGACGTCTTCGCCTGGAAGCCGTCGGACATGCCCGGAGTTCCCAGGGAGGTGATCGAGCACGCATTAAATATAGACCAATCGGCCAGGCCAGTCAAGCAAAGGCTGCGACGATTCGCCCAAGACCGCCGACAGGCCATCAGGGAGGAGATTACAAAGCTGCTAGCCGCAGGCTTCATCAAAGAAGTGTATCATCCCGACTGGTTGGCAAACCCTGTACTTGTCCAGAAGAAGAATAAAAGCTGGCGCATGTGTGTTGATTACACCGACCTCAACAAGGCTTGTCCGAAAGATCCCTTTGGTCTCCCTCGTATTGATCAGGTGGTAGACTCCACTGCCGGATCCCAACTACTTAGTTTTCTGGACGCCTACTCAGGCTATCATCAAATCCGGCTTCGAGAGGAGGATTGCGAGAAGACCTCGTTTATCACCCCGTTCGGAGCATATTGCTACATCACCATGCCGTTTGAAATTTGAAGAACGGCGCAACTTATCGGTAGCGATCTGGCGGTGTTTTCACCATCAGCTCGGACGCAACGTGGAAGCTTATGTGGATGATATAGTGGTCAAAACCAAGGCAGAAGACAGCCTCACCTCTGACCTGGCCGAGACGTTCACAAGTCGAGGCTTCGGATGAGGCTAAACCCGAGAAGTGTGTTTCGGAGTTTCCTCAGGAAGCTACTCGGGTTCATTGTCTCTCATCGCGGGATCGAGACGAACCCGGAGAAAATCGGGGCCATCATGAGGATGGCCCCGCCTACCAGCCAAAAAGAGGTCCAAAAGCTCACTGGGTGCATGGTAGCACTTGGCAGGTTTATCTCACGGTTGGGAGTTGGGGGAATGCCTTTCTTCAAGCTCCTCAAGAAGCAGGACCGCTTTGAATGGACGGCGGAGGCGCAGCAAGCCTTTGAAGAGCTCAAGGTGTTCCTCTCCACCCCTCCAATTCTAGTCTCACGGTGCAAGGTGAACCTCTCTGCTCTACATAGCGGCGACAACTCATGTAGTCGGCTCGTGATAGTTGTGGAGGCGGGAAGAATCTGGACACGCTACGGCGTGCAACGCCCGGTTTATTTTGTCGGCGAAGTCTTTGGCGAATCCAAGACGCGATATCCTCAAATCCAGAAGGCTGGCAGACGCCATTACGATCGCGTCCACGAAAGTGAAGCATTATTTCCAAGGACATTCGATTTGGTAGTGACTTCTTTCCCGTGGGAGAGGTCCTCCGTAATCGGGAAGCTACTGGAAGAATTTCAAAGTGGGCAGCCGAGCTTGGAGCTTTCGACGTCTCGTTCAAGCCGCGCACCGCCGTCAAGTCCCAGGCTTTGGCCGACTTTACGGCCGAGTGGACCGAATCCCAGGCTCCCCGCACGGAAGAAGAGCCAGAATATTGGGTCATGCACTTCGATGGATCTCTCATGCTTGGAGGAGCCAGGGCGGGAATTCTCCTTGTCTCGCCTAAAGGCGACAGGTTGAAGTATGTCCTTTGGATTCACTTCTTGGCCTCGAACAATGCCGCAGAGTACGAGGCTCTCGTCCATGGGCTCCGTATCGCCATATCACTCGGAATCCGACGGCTGGCGGTTCGGGGCGACTCCCAGTTGGTGGTGAACCAAGTACAGAAGGACTGGTCGTGCGTGGATAAGACCATGACGGCATACTGCCAGCAAGTCCGAGAATTGGAAGATATCCCGAGTGGCATCTTCGTACAGGATCTTCACGAGCCAACCGTTACAAAACGACAAGAGCCGAATAATGAACCTGGGACCGGGGTCCTGCTCATCGATCCCGACTGGACTACCCCGTACCTTGATTATCTCCTGAAGGACAAACTCCCGGAAGCGACCACCCTGGCAGAGCGCGTCTCCCGACAAGCCAAGTCCTACGTGGTGGTGGGCGACGAGCTCTTCCGGAAGAGTGCCTCAGGTGTCCTCAGGCGGTGTATTTCGGGACAAGTGGGAAGAGAGCTGCTCCAAGAAATCCACTCGGGGATGTGTGGCCATCATGCGGCATCAAGCGCCTTGGTTGGGAAAGCCTACCGACAGGGCTTCTTCTGGCCAACGGCGGTAACGGATGCCAAGGAGATCGTTCGAACCTGCGAGGGCTGCCGGTTCTATGCAAGGCAGACACACTTGCCGCGCGAGAGCTACAAACTATCCCCATCTCTTGGCCCTTCGTAGTGCGGGGCTCGATTTAGTGGGCCCGCTCAAGAAGGCTCAAGGTGGTTTCGCCTACCTCTTCGTGGCCATTGACAAGTTCACCAAGTGGATCGAAGCCAAACCGGTTGCCACTATCAACTGCAGATTAAGGCCAAGGAGTTCTTCCAGGATATTGTGGTCGATTTGGAGTGCCCAACCGGATCATCACGGACAACGGCACCCAATTCAGGAGTGAAGAATTCCAAGAATGGTGCGGCGTCGGGATCAAGATGCCTTCGCCTCGGTGGCTCACCCACGAAGCAATGGGCAGGTTGAGCGAGCTAGCAGTCTGGTCCTCCAAGGCCTCAAGGTCGGGATCTTCGACCGCCTCAAACCATCTGTTGCCCGATGGGTGAAGGAGTTACCGTCGGTACTCTGGGGACTCGAGAACCACTCCCACCGAGCGTGGCCAAATCCTTTTTCCTGGTCTATGGCGCAGAGGTGGTTCTGCCGACCGAGCTAGGGTTCGAATCCGCGAGGGTTCGGAATTACAACGAAGCCGAGTCCGAGGGAAGCCGAATGGTGGAGCTTGATCAACTCGAGGAGGCTCGGAGCGTTGCAGCCATCGATCGGCTAAGTACCTCCAGGGACTTGGCGTTACCACTCTCGCAATGTCGAAGTAGAACCTTTGAAGGAGATCTGATCTGAGGAGGAACTGAAAAGCGAGCACAAGCTCTCTCCAATTTGGGAAGGTCCGTACATTGTGCGAGAAGACGGTCGGCCGGGTGCTTATCGACTTAGACGTGAAGATGGCGAGATTTTGGCGAATACGTGAACGCCGAACAGCTCGTCGCTTCTACGCATAAGTTATGTACCCTACTCTCACATCTTGAATAAAATGGTGATCCATTTTATTTTGAAGCCCTCTTGTGTAATGATAGTCCCGAGTGGTTATTACCCGACCGGTGTAGCGCCTAATCTTGGGCTACCGGTACAAAACGCACGGAAATAAAAACTGCGATGAGCACAAAACTCCGGCGGTTTATACCAACGCGCATAACGGAATGGGTAGAAAGCACTAACCACTCGGGGACTACAATTCAGCGCTTGAGAATCTAACCGAGATTTGCCTGATCGAGAGTTTCTAGCCGTCAAAAGCTCGTGCCCCAGCGCCTCGTTGCTGGCACTGGAGCAACTGACTAGAATAGTTGATCAGGCGGAACCCTAAACTCGGAATAAATATGACGGCATAGATTGGGCAAGATTCCACATTTTATTCCTTAGTATTAGTAATTTACATTACTAACCTTCTTTTTCTTTTTCTCGCGATAAAAAAAAAGAGAGGGGGGGAGAGGCGGCTCCCGCCCCCAATCCTGCTGGTGGTGCTGCTGCTGCTGGTGGTGCTGATGCTGCTGGTGCCGCGGAACGGGATGCAAGCGGCTAATCGCGACGCGATCGCGAGGCTTCGCGAGATCAAGTCCGCAACCACCCATAGTGAAGGCACGAGGCGAAGAAGGGCCTCCACGGCGGCGGCGGCCACGACGCCCCGCCGAGAACCTCCTTCAAGACGTCCTCCACCTCCGCAAGCGCCAAGACACCTCGATGAGAGCGGCGGCGGCGGCTGCGTCTTCGCCGCTGCCCTCTCCTCCGCCACTCCATCGTGGCGAAGTCGAGGTCCAACGAGCTCGCGTTCTCCGAATCGCTATCCGACATTGGAAGGCGATCGTAGAAATCTCGAAGAAGAAGAAGAAGTTTGACAAGGGGGCGATCGCTTTACTTGCGGTGATGCCCTATTTATAAGCCACCCCAGCCTCGGAAATCGAAGCGTCTCCAAAGGCAATCAAATGCGCCACCTCGCAATCAATGAAGCGCAAAAAACAAAGCGGCTGCGCGAATACCGAAGAAGATCAGCACGTTGAACAAAATTAAGGGACATTTCGCCAGACACGTGTCACGAGCAGCTCAAGTTAATTCGGCCTTCCCGCTCACTTTGCCCAGTTAAGCGAGAAGTCCGGGGGTTGCGAGCTGGGAGGCGACAATGCAAACCTGAGGGCTGAAGCACTCCAGCCACTCGGGAAAGCGTGTCTAGGCGAAAGGGCCACAGGCCAAGGCCCTGGCGTTTGGGAGCCATACCGGTCGGCTGAAAGCCACCCAGAAAGGCGCAACGGGGGCCAAAAGGCCATGAGCCTATATTCTAGCAACTCAGACAAGGGGGAAAGAGTGAAAGAAGTCTGGAGACCACTCAGCAGAGGACAACACAGACAAATCATATTCAAGTGAGAAGACACAATATTTCAAACAAGGAGGGCGAGCACTTGGCATCAAGGTTCACATCGAAGTCAGAATTCTAGATTCTCTAACAAGGCTTGCGATGCACTGGAGACCTCTTCGAGGAGCGCGTTGGCTTTGTCTTCATCACAGGCAAAACCTTCTTTCACAGCTTCGAGGTCAACTCTCGGATAATGAGACTTGACCACCGCCAATGCCTGGTTCGCACTCATTGTCGCGGACTCCTTGGCATAAGCCCTGATACTGTCGGCTCCTCCAGAGAGAAGCGGAACAGCGTCGTCCTCCTGGCCCGGCTCAACTCCTTCAATACGCAGAAGGTGCAGAATCGGCTCGCGACGGCAGCGGCTCGATCTGGCCCTGTTCGGCAGCGGCCATCTTCTCCTTGCATTCTGCAACAAAGTCAAACTGCCATAAAAAAACACACCCGACGCCAAGTACGTTCAATCTAAGTCAAAGAAATTTACCCTTCAGCTCCCGCTGCATCCTCTCCAAGCCGACTCGAGCTTCGAGGCCAGAACTCTCTGAAGCCTCCAGTCGGGCTCTCAGCTCAGCAATGGTCGAATCGCGCTCTGAAACACAAAAGCGTCTTCATCCTTTCCAAATTGTCCAAAAAGATGTCCAAACCGAATCCAGGGGAGAATCTCACCTTCGAGCATATGCTCAAGCTTCGTCTTCTCCTCCCGGATCGTCATACACTCGCCCTGAAGCCCGTGGACCTCTTTCCATCTCGTCTGCCGATCTCGCCGAGCTTGTCCTGCATCGCTTCGCTCCTTGAGCTTCGGGAGCACCTTCAGGAAAAACGCGACCTTTGCTCCGAGCGCTCCCCATGTCCTAGGTAACAGGCGAGAATCTCGAGGAGAAGTCAAGAGCAACAAATTGAAGACAAGAAACTCACTCGACGAAGCGTGCTACACTGACGGTGAGCTCATAAAGCTCCGTCCGAGCCGCTCTCTCCATCTCGTCGTCCTCTTCCATCCCTTTCGGTCGGAACCCCTTCCCACCATACGGTCCGATTCGGAGGCTTCGGCAGAGGACCGAGCGCGGTGGAGCTCTCGAGGCACCTCCTCCACTCCGAGACGGCAGTGCGGGTCGATCTCGTCGGCGGACGGACCACCAGATGGTTCGACCGTTGGGCTGCCGGCGCCCGGTGGCGACGCCCCGGCAGTCGGCGGCGAGGGTGACCTAGCCGACGCGGCGGGGGCTCCCCTTAGGGAAGCCTCTGCCTGGGGCTCCTTTTCAGGAGAAGCCTCCGCCTGGGGCTCCTTTTCAGGAGACCCCTCCACCGGGACGTCCATAGCAGGAGTCCTGAATCAGCAAAAAGGGAAGACACCTCAGCCTGAGCGGTAACAAAAGACAAGGATCGCCCAAAGAATACCTTTTGGATTTCTTGAATTTCATCCTGTGTCTCATCCGAGACCCAAAGACCACTCGGAGGGAAGTTAGCGCTGCGTGGCTGCCTCGGGATGAAGGTCGTGGCTCAGGCTTCGTGGATCCGGTGCATCGGAGGTCGAAGGCCCGGCTGACGAAAGACCGGCGACCTCCTCCGCCGATTCCCGGCGCAGCTCGTCGACCGAGGTGTCAGCCACTCGCTTCGCCTGAGCATGTTTCAGCCGAGAGAGGCCGACGACCGGAGCGTCAGAGAGGAAGGACGCGTTCTGAAATAAGGAACGATCGCACCTGCTTGAATCACACATCGATCAAAGAAATCATGGAACGACTTTTCGAGAGAATAGTGCACTCACAGGAGGGGGAGGCCTTGCCGTCGAAAATTTATGAGGGCAGCCCCTGTTGGTGATCACTGTGCCAGGAACGAAGAGATCAACTACCCGTGCTGCCAGCGCCTCCATCGACAAGGACGCATCCGTTTCCCGAGTGGGGTCCAGAGGCCCGTTGTACTGGAACCCCAAATGGACTCTCTCCTTTAAGGGCTGCACCTGGCGCTTCACAAAGCCGATCGCGATCCCGGACCCGTCGACCCTCGGTTCTTCAGATCGTCAATCAATGCCGTAAGCTCGGGATTTGGGCCAAACCACCTCCATCCGGCGCCGCTCCAGGCATCGGGAAGCTTTAGGAGCGCGCGGCCGAAGGGGCGAGGAAAAGGGTCAACATTGGCACAATAGAACCACTCCCGCCTCCAACCTTTGAGGGAGGTCTTGAGGGGAACGACAAAATCGCTTCTTCGAGCCCTCCTCAGCTGGAGCCCGGCGCCCCCAACGACGCTGGGAGCGGCCCGGTTCGGATGACGCTTGAGCAAGAAGAAGGAGCGGAACAAGTCCAAATGAGGACGTATCCCAAGATACGCCTCGCAAAGCTGAACGAAGATAACAATGTGAAGAATCGAGTTGGGGTTCAAATTGATCAACTCGATTTCGTAAAAGTGGAGGAGCCCCCGGAAGAAGGCGCTCCCAGGAATGCTAAATCCTCGCCAGAAGAAGGACTCGAACACCACAATCTCATTCTCCAGAGGTGTGGGGTAAGGGTCACCTGCGGCGGGACGGGCGGAGATCAACTCCAACGGAGGAAGGACGCCGGCGGCGACCAGTCCCTCCAAGCGGGACGTCGTGGTGATGGAGGTCTCCCACCCCGCAGCCGCAAGGTCGGTGCTACCTCCCAACGCTGACGAGGATCCCGAAGAGGAAGACATCTCTATGAAGGAGACCTGGAGGGAGGAACCGTCGGGGGCCTTGGGCGCGAAATTAGAAACCCTAAGTCGCCCAAACCGCCGAAAGAGGCTCAAAGGTTTCTCAACGGTGGTGGGGGAAGGGCAGAGGTACCTTCGCCTAGCAAGTTTTCCCTCATTTATAAGGAGCAAGCCTTAATTTCGCCTTCTGGCGGGAAAGCAACGGCCTCCACTTTCGATCTGGGCGAGATCTAGGCACGCCCCATGTTGGGCCGATAGTGGGTTGCGCAAAACGCCGACCAGTGTCAAGTCCGGTTCAAGTTTGGGATAAAGTGCGCCCCATGATGGGCCTGAACGCCGGCCGCCACGGAAGTTTGGGGCCGGGCACTTTCCGAACATCCCCAAGCGGTATGCCCCATAATTTGGGGCCAATTGCTGGTCACTGCTTCTTAGCGTGATTGGGTGCCGTCGAGGATTTTCACTAAATCGGTCTTGAGAATGCGCCCCATGAGGGTCTCAAGCAAAGGCGCCAGAAGCGGCACAGCATTACTCTGGATGACCAAGGTATGCCCCATGAGGGTCGGTTGGGTCTCACAAGCCAATCGCCGCACATAAGCAGTGCGGGTACCGCTCGCCCCGAGCCAAAAGACTACAGATGCGCCCCATGAGGGCCACCGAGCGACAAGCGGTTGTTGCGCACCGTAGCGGGCGCGGTACCACTCGACCACGAGCCGAAAGACTACTGAGACGCCCCATGAGGGCCAGCCGAGCGACAAGCGGTTGCCGCCGTAAGCGGGCGCGGTACCACTCGTCCCACGAGCCGAAGATCATGCAGACGCCCCATGAGGGCTACCGAGCGACAAGCCGGCCGCGCCTGCATCGTAAGCGGGCGCGGGTACCACTCGACCACGAGCCGAAAGACTACTGACGCCCCATGAGGCGGTACCGAGCGATAAGCCGGTTGCCACGCACCGTAAGCGAGCGCGGTACCACTCGCCACGAGCCGAAGATCTGAGACGCCCCATGAGGGCTACCGAGCGACAAGCGGTTGTCACAAGACCGTAAGCGGCGCGGTACCACTCGACCACGAGCTAACCAACCACGGTGGCTTCATACTACAAGTTCTTTATGATCTTTTTCCGCATAATCCTTATGACAGGATAAGAGACGAAAATCCGATCCTAAAGCACTTGGGGGTCTTGTGGGATGTTAGAGACAGGGTCCCGCAAGAGGGGCCTATACCCGACTGGGCTTGACGGGCGGAATAGAAAGCCCAAAGCCCAGAAGCACCACGACGGGCCCGGAGGAGGTTTTCGACTTGTTCCCCAAGGCAACTCCTGATCCTTCGGGGAAGCTTCGCGCCACGCCCAAACAACCCGCCACGAACGAAGCATGCACCGACATCGCCAGAGCCTACGGATCTTTGGAACTCGACAGGCGGCAGGCGTGGGTCGGGGAAAGCATAACCACCTCTCCAAGACGTAGAGCGCGAGGGCCAATGAGGACAAAGCACATGTCGGCCAGGCCACCATGTTCAGGGCCCGGTGGCGCCCATCTATTATGTACCCTTCCCCCAGTATATATATAAGGGGAGGAGGGAGAAACAAGAAAGGGAGGCTCACAAGATATCCAAGAACACAGGACTAGGGTATTATCTCCTCCGAGAGAGCCCGAACCTATCTAAAAACAGATTGCCCTCGCATCCTGTGTTACCATCAAGCTCAGATCCCGCACAAATCCCCTAGAATCACAAATCTCATTGCCGGCGAAACCGATCGTCGACAGTAGTGTGTTGCACTTGGCTCTGAGAAAGCGGGGCAGCGTGTTGTGAAGTCAGGCGACAAAGGAGTAGCTGGCGCATGTTGTCTAATCGGTTGGACAAAGCTATTGTTTGTGTATTTCAAGTCAGTCTGAAAAAGCAGATGGCCTTGTGTTGTTCATTTGATCTAACAAAGTTGGTATGGTTGATATGTGTCGCAGACTAGGTAAGTAGTGGAGTAATTCATAGTATAACATTGGTCGCATAAACATGAAATGGATCGTACCAAATATTTGTTGAACAGCATGAAGGCGTAGATATGGCAATAATTAAATAACTGCGTGGAAAATTACGATATTACGTTGACATGCATTTGCAATACAATCCTATAGCAATAATTAAATAACTTCACTAACCTCGGAATCCACCAAGCATCGATCCTCCATGCCCTTATGGGGGTGCGCAACCGTAAGGATGAAAACTCGATGGGTGCCTAGCCCTTCGCCGGGGCCTGTGTGGCTAACCAACTATGGTACGACGCATCTATGATGGGGTTTGTCGGCGTACTAGCCAACAGGCACCTCCGAGACGGGTGCTTATGAGGTTTCGACGGGGGGCTTTCGGGGCAATCGCCTCGGAATGGAAGACGGTGACGATCGGGGCACCGGGAGGCTCAAGCTAACGGGGGGGATGCTGAGTTTTTTACCCAGGTTCAGGCCCTCCGGAGAGTAATAGCCCTAGTCCTGCCTTTCTTGGTATTCCTTGTGCTCTTGCTAGAAAGGATGAAAACCTTACAGTCTTTCGAACCCCCTCTCCCATGCACCCCGGCTCCCTTTTATACTCGGGCTGACGGGGGCGCATGGGAGGCTTACTGTAACACCCCAAAATTTTGCTTTTCTTAAATTCATGTGTGATTTGGCACTTTGGTGAATTTTTGGAATTTTCTGGAATTTATTTGGATTTAATTGGAATTTATTTGAATTTATTCCATTTTGAAATAATTAAAGAATTTAATTTTGCAAATAAAATTTTGTTGGAAATATTTTATTTGAGTCCAAAATGATCCAAAGTATTTTCCAGAATTTTTCTGGAATTTTTAAAGTCATTTGCTATTTTTAATGAATTAAATGAATTACTGGGAATTATTTTTAAATATTAAATCGCTGGAAATTCAACTCGGGTCAAGTACTGTTCATCCGACCGAGTCGGAACCCGAGTCGGACTCGAGTCCGACCCGAGCCACGTGACTCGACCGAACCCACTCCTAACCCTAATCAATCCCAACCGTTGGATCAAGATCCAACGGCTGAGATCCGCCCGTACCGGTTCGAGCCGTATCCGGCCCGGATCCGATCGCTGCAGGCGATCGTGGCCGTGATCGCGCCACGCGGACGGGCCGAGAGTCGCCGTCTTCGCCGAGACCGAAGCCGGACTCCGCCGCCGCGCCCGCCGTGTAGGATTAGGTTTCCGTCAGAGCTAACGCCGAGGCTATTTAAAGCGTGAGACGTCCCCCGAGGTTGCCCTCATCCTTGCGCACCCGGTCCCCCGAGCCATCTCGCCTGAGCAGCCGCCGTTGAGCCGCAATCGCTCGCCGGAGTTGTCTCTTCCCTCCGCCGAGGTTTGCGCCGTTTCGCTGCCGCCCGTCGCCTTCCGCCGAGAAGGAGCTCGGGATTCAGATCCCCGCGACGAGACGCACTAAAGAAGGATTCATCTCGCCGGAGAAGCCCGTAGCGCGCGCGCCCGGGTCATCGTTCCTCGTCTCGGTGCCAGGCCTCGCCGCGCCATCGCCGGACTCCGCGAAGCTACGTGGACCGCCGGATCCAGATCGGACGGTTGAGGTGAGTTCACGTGTTATAAACCCGAGTAGATCCGGGACCGCTGGATCAAGATCCAACGCAGTTCACAATCGCCACGCGTCAGCGAAAGGCGATTATAGATTAGATCCGACCGTCCCGATCTAAATCGAACGCCCACGATCAACGAGTAGTTTCAACGCGTGTTAACCCTGGATCTAATCCGCGCCGTTGAATTTCAAATCAACGGCCGTGATTGGCGCCACGTGTCGGGAAGTTGGACCGACGCGGCAGCGCTGGCCCACGCAGCAGGCGTGTAGACGCCGACACGCGGGCCCGCGTGTCGAGGCCCGATGTCACGGCCGGTCTCAGGCCGAGCGCCGACGCCACCCATGACGTCACGATGGGTCCCACATGTCGCACCGTGGCCGAGCCTCGCCGCCGGCAAGAATGACGCTACCCGAGTGGACCCACATGTCGGGCCTCACGAGGAGCCGTGGACCGAGTCCACCGTGAGACCCGAGCCAAGCGTGGACCAAGTCCATGGACCGGCTGACGTCAGCCAGCCAATCAGAGGCTGCCACGTGTCCTTGCTGACGCAATAATTAATTTCCGAAAAAGAAAATGATTTATTAATTCGAAATATTGATTCAAAATTTAGATTCAAACTTCAAACGCTTATAACTTTTGCGTTTCAACTCCGATTTGAGCGATTCAAATTTCTAAATTTGTATAAAATTGAGATCTACCTAAATATGAATTTTATTTAATTTTTGGACTAAAGTTTTTCTCTGTAATATTATTTAATTGATTATTTAAACTTTAAATAATCATAACTTTTGCGTTTTAACTCCGAATTTGACGATTCCAGTTTCTAAAAATCCAGAAAATTTCGTTCTCTCTGTTTATGGATTTTATTTGGAGTTTTGGGATGTTTTTGCCTATTGTTTATTGGGTATTTGCTATTTGCACGCTTTACGAGTAGACGTTGAAGTGCCGGAAGGATTCGAGGGAGAAGTGTTGACTCAGGATCCAACTCAAGACCAAGAGCAAGTACTTTTTGAAGGCAAGTTGTGCTTTGACCATGTTGATCCTATTTCGAAATCTATTTTGATTTAAACTATTGCATGCTAGTTCAATTAGAAAAATACTTGGTTTAAACATGGGGGTTAGATAAATACCAATTTGCTGTATGACACCTTGATTACTTAAGTATGTGCCATGACCCTTTGTCACCCTAGTTGTGGTTTACTAGTTGGACATTATTAAATTGCCAACAGGGGTTTAGACCGTTGTAGTATACTGCTTAGACCTGCTACGTGCTCATGACATGATTTTGGACAATCAAATGCTAATATGGACTTAATGATATATTGAACCTGTTTTGGAAAAGTATCATGTGATGTTGATCACGTGGTGCATGGTAATCAACTGGGTTTGATAAACGCTTTCGACGGGGGCATGTGGCAAGAGTAATCAGTGGGCCATTGTGGCATTGGGAGTGATGATTTGGTTTTTCGGGTAGTCTTGCCCTGGTCACTCTAAGGACTTAACCTTGCAAGCCTTTGAACTGGTCATACTTGCAACCACATGGTCGGAATGGGACGGCCCTAGTTGACTAAGTCGCTAAGGACTCACTTGTGGAGCCTCGGGTGTCGATTACACCGCTTTGTGTGATTGTACGGGGAACGATCGTGGTCGTGGGCTGTGTACCCATCTAACGGTGTGTTGGTCCCATACTTCGCCTTGGCTAAGGGAAGGGATGGTGTAGAGCACGAACGGAGAGGACCACCTGTGTTGTTTGAGGCTTCCGAAGGCTTTGTTACTGAACTCGCCTTTGTGGTGTTTGATTGTATCTTGTGGGTAAAGTGCATAACCTCTGCAGAGTGTAGAATCTATTTGAATAGCCGAGTCCACTGATCGACAATGCTCGGGAATTACAGTCAAGGGTTAGACTTTCTGAAAATAACTTGGATTTGAAAAGTTGGGTTGGTTTAGTAATGAAGTTGATGGAAATGTGGTTTAGGATTGGGGAAAATGTTTATTAAATTTCTTGAGAAGTTATTTATGCTTTACTTATTTCTACTGCTTTCGAATCTACTTTTATTACTTGTCAAAAGCTGTTTACTGCAAATATACCTTGAGCTATTCCTTTGTACCAAGCCATGCATATAGTATATTAGCCTGCATTCTGTGCATGACTTGCTGAGTACCAAGTACTCACCCTTGCCTCAACACAATATCAGTTGAAGAGGAGACTACGCCAGTTTCGGAGGAGGATTTCCAAGAAGACCCGTCTACTTAGGGATGCGAGCCCAGTCAGTTGCCTGTGGTATACTGGATGGCGCCACGAAGTTTATTTGATTTTCCGCTGCTGTTATTTCTCTCTTAATAAGTTTCGCCTTGCAAGGCATATATTTGTAACTTGGCCATAAGGTCAAGTAACCTTTGGTTATTTAAATAAAGTACTTATTTGGTATCGAGTGGTATGATTGTGATATTTACCAATGTTAAGACTGTGTGCACTAGCGCGTTCCTGGACTAGTGCTGAATACACAGAGGGCTCGGATTTGCAAATTCGGGGTCCCGACAGAGGTGGTATCAGAGCCATACTTGACTGTAGGCTCAACCCTAAGCTAGAATGGTCGTAGTGAGGATAAAACCTATTTTCTAAAGCTAAAAATTTGTGGAGACAAGAAATGACATCTCGACTTATCCCCTTCTCTCTTTTCTTGTCTCTTGCTGAAATTTTCCCTTACCTTGTCACAATTTAAAGATTCCGGGTTCTTACGTAAAGCACTCTTGTGACAGATGGAGGAAGAGTTCAACTACGTTGATAGTTGGTCACGCCGCGGAACTTTGGCATATGCTACACTCTCTGAGATTTTGAGAAGCCCCAATACCAAGTGGAAGTGATCGAGACAAGCTGTGATTGATCAAGGCTTGTGACGTGAGGATTGAGGTACTGCTAGGAAAAAGGGCCTGTGCAATCGCTCGATACTGACCGCTGTGAGATCCACAATGATGGGTATCCAAGAAGTATCACGACGAGCAATGCGGCACATTACCCGTATTCTACGCCCGAGAGTTGAGAGTACGGTGTTCTGCTACCATCCGCAAGAGCGATAACCTTCTCGACCAAGGCGATTCAGGATGAGGATGCCACTACATACTTGGCACGATTTGTCGTCCGCCAGGAGGATGTACTAGATAATACAAGCAAGGAGCTACGAAGGCCCGCATGAGATCACGACGAGAAGAACAGATGGCGGAAGCTCAAGAGTATGTGGCACATCTTCTGCGAAGGATTGACGAGTTGGAGATGACTTTGTACGGACCAGACCGGAGCGATTGAGCTACACACGAGCCGATCGGAGGAGTCGATCTCGATGAGGACACCGCTTCTTCGACTACCACGAGGACACGATTCTTTGGACATGGCGATCGTTTCGCGCCTATGCCGCAAAGACACCGTACCCAGGCCGTGGAGGTTTTCTTGATGAGTGAGCATAGGTTCTATAGTGAGACTCCTTCGCCGAGTCGAGTCATAGAGTAAAGAGTCACCCTTTAGGCGTTAGACTCCAGTGTTAGTTCGATTTGGATTTTCATTGCTTGCTGAGTGTGCAGTATGTGTTGCAAGGCCCTTAGGCATTGTAAGCAGCCATACCAAGTTATTAATAATAAAGTTGGACCTTAGAATTACCCCTTTCGCCCCGCATAAGTTCCATACTACTTGTATATTCTTGTTTCCCTCGCATCTCTAAACCTAGAGCAAATCGACAGATGGTGAACACCCGTGGGAACTTTGGAAGCAATGGGAGTGGATCTCGCCACAGAAACCCCAATGATGGAGCACCAAAGACCGCCACTGGATATGCAGAATTTCGAGCATTTCTTGCTGCCCAGACTCGATTGATGCATGCTATGATGCAACAAATGCAAGCACGCCATCGCCAGGCCACCGCTAATCAAGTTAATCGGGGACCACGCCAGAATACAAGGTCGTCGAGAGTTCATGAGGACTCACCCACCCACTTTCTTCCGGGAATGCCAATCCATTGGAGGCCGATGATTGGTTAAGATCAATTGAGAGGAAGCTACACATAGCTCAATGCATAGGGAATGAGAAGGTACTTTACGCTTCTCATCGGTTGGAAGGAACAGCCGAATGGTGGGAGAACTTCGTGCCACGCAGAGAACCTCAAGATATCACTTGGGAAGAGTTCACAGATTCGACAAGATCACGTGCCTGAAGGAATCATGGACCTTAAGAAGGAGGAGTTCAGACCGAGGCAAGGTAATCAGGGTCGACTACCGAACAAGTTCACACAGCTAGCACGCCACGCACCGAGGATGTAGCGACAGATAAATCAGGCACCTCGTTTTATGAAGGGACTTAACTCAGATTGCAAGTAGGGTTGATCACCCACACCTTTCCAGATTTCCAAGAGTTGGTGAATAAGGCACTTATTCTTGAGGACAAGCGCAAGGAACTGGATGAGAACAGAAGCGCAGGATGCAACAAAGAAGGATCACGCCAGGGAACGCAATAGCGGCGCTTGAGGGTTGCACCAAATCAATTCTTGATTCCAACCACGAATGCAACAAGGACACCATCCTCAAAGCACCAAGACCGTCAATCAAAACTACCAAACCCCAGCCTCGCTAGAAACGCTTACTCTGAAGGAACAAGGAGGCGCCATAACTGAACGAGCCAGGACACTTTGCCAACAGCTTGTCCAAAGAAGACAATGAGCGACGATTCCGCTTCAACCTAGGAACCACCCAGCTAGGACGCCAAAGACAGTGAGCCACACCCTGCATCGTGGTGAGAGGCCGAGTCAACCATGTCACCGCAGATGCACCGCGAATGCTACGGACGTCAGATCGGGTAAGTTACTTGTTAACTCAAGACTGCACAGCTTTGTTTGACTCGAGCTTCGCATTCGCTTGTTTCGCAAGGCTTTGCTACTAGAAATGATTTGAGGATTGCAAGACTTAAGTGCATGCTTTTAGTTCAAACCCCTGGTTCCAACTCCGAACGAAAGTAGGATGTTCCGGGTGAGAATACTAATAGATGGAATAGAGTTCCTAGCAAACCTTATAATTTTGGAGACCTGCACCTTAGATGTTATATTGGGAATGGATTGGTTATCCAAGCACAAGGTCAGATTGGATTGTGGACGAAGGACTATCTCGCTTGAGAGCCCGTGTGGGAAGAAAGTGGAATTTCAAGCCATCATGGTTAGAGATGGACAGTTGATGGTTAACAGTACCAAGGCAATCAGCATAGAGGATGTCCCAAGAGTGAATGAGTACCCGATGTTTTTCCCGAAGATCTACGGTATGCCGCCAGGGGACATAGAGTTTGTAATAGAGCTTGTACGTACAAAGACCGATAGCAAAGAGACCCTATCGGATGTCTACCGAGGAGTTGGTAGAAATGAAGAAACAGCTAGAAGAGTTAATGGAGAAAGGATTTATCGAATGAGTTCGTCGCCGTGGGGAGCACCGCTTTGTTTGTCAAGAAGAAGGACGGGAGTTTCAGGATGTGCATTGACTACCGTGCACTCAATGAAGTCACCGTGAAGAATAAGTATCCGCTACCAGGATTGATGATTTGTTTGATCGCTTAAGAGGAGCCGAGTTTTCTCCAAGATTGATCTGAGATCGGGATACCATCGATTGAAGATCCGATCGAAGATATTCAAGATCGCATTCTCGTCAAGATATGGACATTACGAGTTCTGATTATGTCCTTTGGGTCGATTTAATGCGCCAAATTATTTCATGAATATGATGAATAAGGTGTTCATGGAATATTTGGACAAGTTTGTCGTCGTGTTCATAGACGATATCCTAATCTACTCCAAGACGTAGGATGAACATGCCGAACACTTAAGGCGAGTTTTGGAAAAGCCGAGGAACAAAGAACTTTTCGCCAAGTTCACAAGTGTGATTTTTGGAAGGACAAGGTGGAGTTTCTTGGACATGTAATGACCGTGAAGGAGTCGCCAGATCCAAGCAAAGTAGAAGTCGTGTTACATTGGGAGCGTACCAAGACTGACCCGTTCGAGTTTCCTTGGAATGGCAGGATATTACCGCCGTTTCATCGAAGGCTTCGATAATCGCGAAACCTCTACGCAGATTGCTAAAGAAGGAAAAGAAGTTTGCATGGACGCTTTAATGTGAGAAAGGATTTCAGGAGCCGAAAAAGCGATTGACGTTAGCACCTGCGGCTAGTTCTACCGGATGTTGCTCAAAGCTTCGATATTTATTGTGACGCATCGCGCCAAGGACTTGGATGTGTGCCGATGCAGAATGGAAAGGTTGTCGCTTATCGTCAAGGCGCTTGAGGCCGCATGAGGAAAATTATCCGACACATGACTTGGAGTTAGGCCGTAGTGCATGCTTTGAAGATATGGCGTCACTATCTGATTGGAAACAGATGTGAAGTGTATACGGATCATAAGAGCCTTAAGTACATATTCACCCACGGATCTGAATATGAGGCAGAGGAGATGGTTAGAGTTGATCAAGGACTACAATGTTGGAATCCATTACCATCCGGGAAGGCCAACGTAGTAGCCGATGCTCGAGTCGGAAAAGCCATACCGTGAGTACGCGTTGCTAGCCACAAGCCAGGATGAGTTATGTAAGGATTTTCGAAAATGAAGATTGAGGTTGTACCTAGCGGATTCTTGGCCACATTAGAAGTAAAGCCTACCTTAGAGGATCGAGATCCGAGAAGGATGAAGGATGATGACAAGATCCGCAGGATTAAGTCCATCAAGGAGGAAGGCAAGGCAGAGGACTTCAAGATGGATGAGCAAGGCACGTTGTGGATGAAGGATCGCATTTGTGTGCCTAACAAAAGGAGTTAAAGCAATCGATTACGGAAGAAGCCCATGACTCAAGTACTCGATTCATCCTGGAAGCGCCAAGATGTATCAGATCTCGAAGGAGAGATTCGTGGCCGAGTATGAAACGTGAAGTTGCCGAGCATGTTGCATTGTGCGATGTATGCCAGAGAGTCAAGGCAATGCATCGAGACCACAGGATTGCTACAACCGCGAAAATACTCGAGTGGAAGTGGGAGGAAATCGGAATGGATTTCATTACGGCTTGTCAAGACTCAAGGAGGTTATGACTCCATATGGGTTATAGTGGATCGCTTGACTAAAGTAGCCCATTTTATCCCCGTGAAGACCACCTACTCGGAGATAAATTAGCGTAATTGTACATGATCGAGATTGTTTGTTTGCACGGAGTGCCAAAGAGGATTGTATCGGACGGAGGTACCCAATTTACCTCAAGGTTCGAATAAGTTGCATGAAGCCATGGGAACCCGTTTGGACTTCAAGATCTGACCTTATCATCCATGACGGATGGACCAGACCGAAAGAGTCAACCAGATTACTGGAGGATATGTTGAGAGCTTGTGCATTAGCTTATGCTACCTCTTGGGATAAAAGTTTGCCGTATGCCGAGTTCGGTTACAACAATAGTTATCAGGCTAGTTTACAGATGTCACCTTTGAGGCCTTTGTATGGTCGACTCGCGGACGCCATTGAGTTGGAATGAGACCGTGGCCGTGTCTTTGGGCCTGATATTCTTCAAGAAGTCAAGAACAGTCGCCATGATTAGGAAAGGTTGAAGATAGCCCAATCTCGAGTAAGAGTTATGCCGACAATCGCCGCGAGATTTGAGTTTTGAACCGTAAGACTTTGTATACCTCGAGTTACGCCTCGGGGAGTTAAGAGGTTCCATGCCAAAGGGAAACTTGCACCTGCTATGTTGGACCATTTAAGATTTTGAGCCGCAGAGGCGAAGTTGCTTATCACCGGAGTTGCCACGATCGTTGGCGGAGTACATGATGTATTCCATGTGTCCCGATTAAAGAAGTGTCTCCGAGTTCCCTGAGGAATGCATACAGTTAGAATCAATTGAGTTGAAAGAGGATTTGACTTATAAGGAGTATAACGTGAGGATTATAGAAACAATGGATCTAGAAACAAGAAACAAGTCAACCCGCTTCAGAGAGTTCAAGTGGAGCAACCATGAAGAAAGCGAAGCGACTTGGGAGCGAAGAGGATTTGAAGAAAGAATTTCCAAACCTATTCCTTTAGTGAGCCCTGAATCTCGGGGACGAGATTCTATTAAGGGGGGGAGGTTTGTAACACCCCAAAATTTTGCTTTTCTTAAATTCATGTGTGATTTGGCACTTTGGTGAATTTTTGGAATTTTCTGGAATTTATTTGGATTTAATTGGAATTTATTTGAATTTATTCCATTTTGAAATAATTAAAGAATTTAATTTTGCAAATAAAATTTTGTTGGAAATATTTTATTTGAGTCCAAAATGATCCAAAGTATTTTCCTGCACTTTCCGAATTTTTCCAGTCATTTGCTATTTTTAATGAATTAAATGAATTACCGTGGAATTATTTTTAAATATTAAATCGCTGAAATTCAACTCGGCTGGCATCGCTTCATCCGATCGAAGTCGAACCTGGAAGTCGGACTCGAAGTCCAACCCGAGCCACGTGACTCGACCGAACCCACTCCTAACCCTAATCAATCCTAACCATTGGATCAAGATCCAACTACCGAGATCCGCCCGCACGGCTCGAAAGCCAGATCCCGCCTCGATCCGATCGCGCCGCGATCGTGGGCCGTTGATCGCGCCACGTGGACGGCCGAGTCGTCGCCTTCGCCGAGACCGAAAGCCGATTCACGCCCGCCGCCCGCCGGTAGGATTAGGTTTCCGCTCAGTACCTAACGCCGAGGCTATTTAAAGCGTGAGACGCCCCTTCGAGGTTGCCCTCATCCTTGGCGCACTGCTCTCGAGCCATCTCGCCGAAAGCCGCCGCTGAGCCGCAATCGCCACGGAGTTGTTCTTCCTCCGCCGAGGTTTGCGCCCGCTCGTCGTCGTCCGCCGCCTTCCGCCGAAGGAGCTGATTCGGGATCCCCGCGACGAGACGCACTCGGAAAGAAGGATTCATCTCACGAGAAGCCTCGAGCGCCGCCCGGGTCATCGCTCCCGCCTCCGGCGCCTGTGCCTCGCCGCCCATCGACCAAGGAGATGGGACCGCCGATCCAGACGGACGGTTGAGGTGAGTTCACGGTTATAAACCCGAGTAGATTCGGGACCGCTGGATCAAGATCCAACGTTCACAATCGCCACGGCCGTAGCAAAGGCGACATAGGATTAGATCCGACCGTCCCGATCTAAATCGAACGGCCCACGATCAACGAGTAGTTTCAACGTGTTAACCCCTCGGATCTAATCCGCCGCCGCTGAATTTCAAATCAACGGTCCGTGATTGCGCCACGCGGTCGGGAAGTTGACCGACGCGTCGCCGCCGCCCACGCCGCTGGCAGGTAGCGCCACGCACGGCCCGCTGTCGAGGGCTCAAGATGTCACGCTGTCAAATGAGCGCCGACGCTACCTATGACGCCAGTTGGGTCCCACATGTCGCTGGGTCGAGCCCGCCGACGCCAAGAATGACGCCACCCGAGTGGACCCACATGTCGGGCCTCACGAGGAGCCGTGACCGAGTCCACCGTAGACCCGAGCTAAGCGTGACCAAGTCCATGGACCGTTGACGCGCCACCAATCGAGGCTGCCACGGTCCTTGCCGCACAATTAATTTCCGAAAAAGAAAATGATTTATTAATTGAAATATTGATTCAAAATTTAGATTCAAACTTCAAACGCTTATAACTTTTTATGCTTTCAACTCCGATTTGAGCGATTCAAATTTCTAAATTTGTATAAAATTGAGATCTACCTAAATATGAATTTTATTTAATTTTTTGACTAAAGTTTTTCTCTGTAATATTATTTAATTGATTATTTAAACTTTAAATAATCATAACTTTTATGCTTTTAACTCCGAATTTGATTTATTCTTAGTTTCTAAAATCCAGAAAATTTCTGTTCTCTCTGTTTATGGATTTTATTTGAGTTTTGGGATGTTTTTGCCTATTGTTTATTGGGTATTTGCTATTTGCACGCTTTACGAGTAGACGCTGAAGTGCTTAAGGATTCGAGGGAGAATTGTTGACTCATGATCCAACTCAAGACCAAGAGCAAGTACTTTTTGAATGCAAGTTGTGCTTTGACCATGTTGATCCTATTTCGAAATCTATTTTGATTTAAACTATTGCATGCTAGTTCAATTAGAAAATACTTTGTTTAAACATGGGGGTTAGATAAATACCAATTTGTCAGATGACACCTTGATTACTTAAGTATGTGCCATGACCCTTTGTCACCCTAGTTGTGGTTTACTAGTTGGACATTATTAAATTGCCAAACAGGGGTTTAGACCGCTGTAGTATAATGCTTAGACTCGCTTACGTGCTCATGACATGATTTTGGACAATCAAATGCTAATATGGACTTAATGATATATTGAACCTGTTTTGGAAAAGTATCATGTGATGTTGACAAGACGTGGTGCATGGTAATCAACTCGGGTTTGATAAACAGCTGACGGGCATGTGGCAAGAGTAATCAGTGGGCCATTGTGGCATTGGGAGTGATGATTTGGTTTTTTCTAGTAGTCTTGCCTGGTCACTTAAGGACTTAACCTTGCAAGCCTTTGAACTGGTCAATACTGCAAACCACATGGCCGAATGGGACGCCCTAGTTGACTAAGTCGCTAAGGACTCACTTGTGGAGCCTCGGGTGTCAGCTTACACCGCTTGTGTGATTGTACGGGGAACGATCGTGGCTGTGGCCAGTACCCATCTAACTGTGTTGGTCCCATACTTCGCCTTGGCTAAGGGAAGGATGGTAGAGCACGAACCCGAGAGGACCACCTGTGTTGTTTGAGGCTTCCGAAAGGCTTTGTTACTGAACTCGCCTTGTGGTGTTTGACTGTATCTTGTGGGTAAAGTTCATAACCTCTGCAGAGTGTAGAATCTATTTGAATAGCCGAGTCCACTAGATCGACAATGCTAAATTACGCCAAGGGTTAGACTTTTCAAAATAACTTGGATTTGAAAAGTTGGGTTGGTTTAGTAATGAAGTTGATGGAAATGTGGTTTAGGATTGGGGAAAATGTTTATTAAATTTCTTGAGAAGTTATTTATGCTTTACTTATTTCTACCGCTGAATCTACTTTTATTACTTGTCAAAACTCAAGCATCGCAGTAAATATACCTTGAGCTATTCCTTTGTACCGAGCCATGCATATAGTATATTAGCCTGCATTCGGTGATGACTTGCTGAGTACCAAGTACTCACCCTTGCCTCAACACAATATCGGGCTTGAAGAGGAGATCACGCTGGCTTGAGGAGGATTTCAAGAAGACCCGCCTACTTAGGGATGCGAGCCCGCCGCTGTTCGTGGTATACCGGATGGCGCCACGTAAGTTTATTTGATTTTCCGCCGTTATTTCTCTCTTAATAAGTTTCGCTTGCAAGGTATATATTTGTAACTTGGCCATAAGGTCAAGTAACCTTTGGTTATTTAAATAAAGTAATTTATTTGGTATCGAGTGGTATGATTGTGATATTTACTAATGTTAAGACTCAGGTGCACTAGCGCTCTCGACTAGTGCCGAATACAGTAGGGCTCTGATTTGCAAATTCGGGGTCCCGACACTTACACTGCCAGCCCTCATCATTACACTGCTACGGGCGTATTTAATGCGCCCGTCACTATTCTTGTGCCACATTAATGTCTGCCGCATCTGTCACAATCCTGCCTTGGGCCCCATGTCCACCAACGCCGCCCGTTCCGTCATGGGGTGAGGTGTAGTCGTGACGTCTCCCAAAGCCATGATGCGCCTGGGGAAGGTGCGCCGCCACGCTGCAGCTTCCATGCTTCCACATTTAATGCGCACGATTCGCATTTAATGTCCCTGATCTCGACAGGACTATCCTGGGGATGGTGCGCGATGGCTGTGATCAGACGCCACGTGCCCATCGGCGACCACCTGGGCGCCCTGCGGCCTGGCTCAGACGCCACGTGTCCGGCTGGGCGATCTCTTGCCGGTCGCCAGCCGCCTGGCCTGGCGCCACGTGTCAGCTGGGCGACCACCTTATTGACGCCAGCGGCCTGGCCTATACGCCACGTGTCCGCTGGGCTATCACCTTGCTTGGTTGCCCGCCGCCTGGCTCAGACGCCACGTGTCCGGCTGGCGATCTCTTGCTGGTCGCCAGCCTGGCTTAGACGCCATGTGTCCGGGCGACCACCTTATCGACGCTGGCCTGGCTCAGACGCTTACGTGTCGGGCGACCACCGTATGGGTTTTTCTCTTGCCGTGGCGATGGGCCCAAGCACGCCCTGGCTGCCACTTGATTCCTTTTAGGCGGGGAGCGGGTACCTTGGTGTAGAATACGCCGACAAGAGCTCCGGGCCCACCTAGGAGCGCTTTTGGTCTTACGCTCTTTTTCTTCTTTAATTGGCGGCTTGAGAACTGCTCCGGCTCTGGGTGGGACCCTTCAAAGGTCCGCGCCTCGCAAAAAGATCTTCCGGCTTCTCCGATTCCCAAGCGGTTTGCTTGGTTACTTTCTCCTTGTAACCGCCAGACGTTCCTTGGGATGCGCCCATTTACGAGGCTCTTAAACTTCCTCTTTTGAATCGCCGCGCCTTTTTCGGTTTTCCATTGGTTTGCCTTCCGCGGCCTTATAAAAGGCCGATCGAAGAGGGAGTAGTTCTTCCCCCTTTCAACTCTCTGCACTCCACCTCTTTCCGACGTTTCAGGCTTCCTTGCTTCATCCCCTTTGCGGTTGCGCTTCGAAATCCCTACCCTCCCGATGGCTCCGATGCTTCCTTCTTCGATCATTGAGGAGGAGAGGGCCGCTAGGTTCTCCCAGAACATCACCGGGGGCGCCCTTCGCCTCCGCGCCGGGACTGTCGAGCCCCACTGTCGGCCTGGAGAAGTGGTTTTCTTCGGGTGGCAGCTCCTTGCCGGCCTACTACCGCCGGTCTCTGACTTTTATCTTTCTGTTCTCAACTTCTACGCCATTCACCACATTCACCTTCCTCCCAACTCTGTTATCCTCCTTTCTGCCTTTGCTCATTTCTGCGAGATGTTCGTGGGAGTGCTGCCCAACCTTCTTCTTTTTCGCTTCTTCTACACCCTTCGTGCCGCGGGCGGTACCCCGCCGGTTTCCGGGAGCTGTCACCTGCGGCTCCGTGACGGGAGCGTTGCGCGCTATATCCCATTGGACTGCCAGTCCAACTGGAGGGATTGGCGCGCAGAGTGGTCAGACGCCGAGGACGCAGCGGCATTGAAGTGCCGGATCTTCCGCTCGCCCGGCGTCAAAGAATCCCTAACTGGGGCTCCAGTGAGCGATGCGCCCGAAGCTCGGCGATGCTGGCCCGCGCCGACGATTCGCGGACGGCGGCCCGACGGGGCCATGGTAATCCGGGATTTTATTACCTGCAGGTCGTGCCTCGCGCTGCCGCTGGCCCGCCACCGGCAAGATACATGGGCGTGGCGATGGGACCCGAGTATCCCGGAGGTAACCTCGCTTCCGCTCTGCGTCATTCCTTGTTACTTCTATTTCTCTTCCGCAAAACACGATTCTTACAGCCGCTTCTTTCCTCCTCGCGATTTCTTTTCCTTCTCGTGCCGATACCACGGAATTTGGCTGATGACGTGATCGACCGGTGGATGCTGCAACTAGGCCTATCCGGCCCCGTCCCGCCGTTTCCGGCGGGCGCGGTCCCACTTTGCCGGCTGTCCTCGGAGCGCGCGGCAATAATCCGCGCCGCCCTCGATGGACGCCATGGGCTCGCCGTCGTGACACGCCAGCGCCTTAACGATCCGGATCCTCCTCGCAGCGGTCGTGAGGGGGCGACCGAGTGAGGCGCAGCGCCAGACGATGACGACGGCTCCGCCCATCCTTCCCAGGCCCCGCCTCCTGGGCGTCGGCGGGGGACTTCCACGCCGCGGGGCTTCCGCTTGGGCTTGCGGAACGGGTTCCTCCGTGGTGGCGGGGGGCTCGTCGACCGGCGGGGGGTCGTCCACCCTTGCCCCTGCCGGGGGCGCGACGTTGGACCCTCCGCCGCCAATCCCTTTTGTGCCGCCACCGCCACCAGCAGCGGTGGTCCTTCCTCCGCCTCCGTCTTCGCCGCCGCAAGATGGCGGTCTAGCTCGCCTCGCCGCCGCCGTGGCGGTCTACCTCGCCTCCGCTGGCGCGGCGGATCCGCCCGCCTCCACCTTCGCCGCGGTGGCGGTCTACCTCCGCCTCCGTTGGCTGCGGCGGATCCGCCGCCTGGGGCCGGGTCTCGTTCGAGCGTGCCCCGCTTCCTAAGGCAGCGCCAGTACTCACTCGGAGATGCAACTACAATAAAAATTTTCGTTAAGATTAATCCTTACCGTTATTTCCTCCTTTGTCCAGGGTTCCTGCCCGGATATCCTCACGCTCGTGCCGGACGCTAAGGTGCCGCGGCCGCCGTGGCTGCATCGCCGGGTCGCCGAGCCCCAGGACGGTCGTGGGCCGGGCGGACGATTCTCAGGTAGCGCCGCCGCGTCGTTGCTCAGACCAAGGCGTCTGCTCGCCCCGTCCCTACCTCGAACTTCCCACCGCCTCCGTTCCTCGGCTGACGCCGATGCCGGCTGGCGGCCCTCGGCGAGCTCTACTCCAGCACGAGCAATCGTCTGGTGATGAGCAGGGAGCGGTTGACGGAGGCGGGAACCGAAATCAACCGCCTCCGTAAGGAGGTGGCGGACCTGCACGATCGGGCGGCCGAGCTGCACCGCGAGGGAGCGGGAGCGGCAGGAGCAAAGCACCAGCCGCGCCGAGCGTCTCTCCGCGGAGCTGGAGGCGGAGAGAGCTAACCGGGCTCAGTCGGAGGTGGAGACACTGCGGATGCTGCGCCACGCCTTCGATCGGACGGTGGCCAGCCTCGCTCCCTTGGGGCTGGAGCAGCCGGGTCCGCGGGAGGAGAGGCCACGGCATTACGCCTTTTGCCTCTCGCTGCATCGCGGACTTCCTCACGCGCCGCCGCCGCTTCTTTCCGCTCGGTCCGCCAGAGGGCGCGCAGCTGCAGCGCTACGGCGTGCACGTAGCTTGTCGCGCCACCGTGACGCTAACTTCAATCCAGCTGTCCAAGGGCTAGAGGGCGCATCGGGCGCAGCGGAGGAGCGAGTTCACGGCCTCCGAGCAGGTTGCCGCCACCTAGCGATGGAGAACCCCAGATGGAGGCGGTGGCGGAGGACGTGGCGATGGTGCCGGACGTGGCCCCTCTTCTTTGAAGATGCGGCGGCAAATGAGGAGGCGGCAGATGACCCGAGGACCCTCCGCGCCCCTCAGTAGCTTTTCTTCTTTTCTTTTTCGGTGGTGCCTTTGTCTGCAAAACTTTAGGCATTTATCATTTCGAATGAAATAGTAGTGTAAGCTCCCTGCCAAGTTGCCTAAAAACTCGCTTTCGCCGTGATTTTTTCTGGTTCCGCACGAACGAGCACATAATCGCTTAAAGACTTAAAGTCGTGCGCCGCGAGGCCTCGGCCCTCAAACCCCTCGCCTTAGCAAAATTTGCTTCCCAGGTAGCCTCTAGGGAACGAACACTTAGTGAGTCGTGACAGGACCTTGGGCTTTTGGCAACGGTGTTCGAGGCGCCGACTTCACTGGGACACCGGAGTGTCATGGCCGTCTTTGGGGTCGTCTGAACCACCCGCCTAACCGCCTAGCCTGCACGCCGCTCACTTAGCGATTCCGTCTTTGCCACTGGTGTTTGCAAGGCGGCAGGCACTGTGGGCGAGTGCCTTGGCGCCGCCAAAGATGGGCAAAAGACCGAAGAGAGGGCAGAAAGAACAAATACTTGGGATAAAGAAAGCGAATATTTAAATTTAAACAAAATGTCTCCCCGACCCACGGCGGGAGGAAGACACACTCCCACGGCCTGGGGACAGACCCTAGGACTTACAACCGATCAGGGGTAGAACTTGCGCAGATTTTCTATATTCTGGGAGTTTGCTAGCTCTTCACCGTCTTCAGTGGCCAGCCTGACCGCCCCGGGACGAGAGATTGAGACCACTTTGAAGGGTCCCTCCCACTGGGGAGACAGTTTATGCGACTTGGCATGCGACTGGATTCTTCGCAAGACCAGGTCGCCCACTGCCAGCGTTCTCTCATTGACCCGGGAGGCGTGGTACCGCCTGAGACTTTGTTGGTATCTTGCGGCGCGCAAAGCCGCTCGATCTCGCGCTTCTTCCAGGAGGTTGACGTCGTCCCGGCGCAGACCCTCCTGCTCCTCTTCTGTGAATGCCGCGACGCGGGGTGATCCCAGCTCCAATTCAGAAGGGAGAACAGCTTCTGCGCCGTAGACCAGGAAGAAAGGAGTTTCCCCGGTAGCCCGGCTGTGTTGTGGTCACTTCGGTCCACCGGGCGCCACGCTTGTGGAGTCGGTCGAACGCCCGGGTCTTGAGGCCCTTCAACACCAGCGCGTTGGCCCGCTCGACCTGGCCGTTGCTCTTGGGGTGGGCGACCGAGGCAAAGCAGACTTTGGTGCCCATCTCTTCACAGAAATCCAAGAAGGTCGCACAGTGAATCAGGCGCCGTTGTCGGTGATAATGCGGTTGGCGACCCCAAAGCGGCGAAAATCCCTTGCATGAACTTGATCGTAGCCGGCGGTGATGGATCTCATCGCCTCGGCTTCCACCCACTTGGTGAACTTGTCGATGGCGACGAGCAGGTGGGTGTAGCCCCTGTGGCCAGCGAACGGGCTCAGATATCCAGCCCAGGCATCGCGAAGGGCCAAGAGAGCGGGATAGTTTGCGTGGCCTGGCTGGTTGGTGGATCTGCTTGGCGTGGAACTAGCACGCCGCATTTCTCACCACCGCAAGCATCCTGGAGGGCGGTTGGCCAATAGAACCCTTGACGGAAAGCCTTTCCCGCCATCGCTCGTCCCGGACATATGGCTCCCGTGACACGCCTCCGTGGATATCGAGAGCAACCGCTCCCCTCTTCCCGAGTGATGCACTTGAAGAATTCCGTTCTTACCCGGCGGTATAGATCCCCGCCCACCAGGGTATAGCACTTGGCCTTTCGTGGTTACCTTCTTCGCCGACGCATCATCGTCGGGGCATTCTTGATCCTCGGTAGGCCAGGATCGGATCCATCCATGTGCCTTCCCGGTCAAGCACAGCGACCACGCAGGTGGTCGCCTGGCATTCGCCTGGCCAAGCGTTTCGCCGGAACCACTTTCCCTCCAATGGCGAGGGTGAAGCGGCATCACCACCGCCCCCGCCGTAAATGGGGCTGCGATGGACGATCGCGGAAGCCTTTCTTCAAAGACCCGACCGCACAGAGATCTGGTTGAGGCGAGCCGGGCGAGCCTGCCTCGCCATATGGTTGTCGCGTCGGGGATGTGAGTATACCCCAACCCTTCGAATGCCTTTCCAACTTCGACCTCCGCCAGGTACGCCGCCATGACGGTCAGACAGAGAAATCTTTCCTTGCACGATTGACGACCAGCCAGGAGTCGCCTTTACTTGCAGCGGCCGGACGCCGACGGCCATGGCGGCCCGCAGCTCACCCAAAGAAGCCCTCAGATTTCGGCGACGTTGTTAGTGGCCTTGAAGTCGAGGGCGACCACGCATTTGAGGAGGTCCCGGTCGGAGAGACCGTAAGAACCCAGCTTCGCGCCTTCAAGCCTGAAGGACCCGTCGAAGAAGAGCGTCCAGGGGGAGGACGCGGGGACCTCATCGGCTTCGGGCTCGGCTGGAGTCCACTCGACGACGAAGTCCGCCAGCCTTTGACTCTTTATCGCAGTACGGGGAGCGAACTTGACACCGAACTCCCCCAACTCGACGGACCACTTTGCGATGCGGCCCTCTGCTTCTCGGTTGTGGGGGATTTCACGCAAAGGATATGAGGATGAAAACCTTACAGTCTTTCGAACCCCCTCTCCCATGCACCCCGGCTCCCTTTTATACTCGGGCTGACGGGGGCGCATGGGAGGCTTACACTGCCAGCCCTCATCATTACACTGCTACGGGCGTATTTAATGCGCCCGTCACTATTCTTGTGTCACATTAATGTCTGCCGCATCTGTCACAATCCTGCCTTGGGCCCCATGTCCACCAACGCCGCCCGTTCCGTCACGGGGTGAGGTGTAGTCGTGACGTCTCCCAAAGCCATGATGCGCCTGGGGAAGGTGCGCCGCCACGCTGCAGCTTCCATGCTTCCACATTTAATGCGCACGATTCGCATTTAATGTCCCTGATCTCGACAGGACTATCCTGGGGATGGTGCGCCAGTGGCCGTGATCAGACGCCACGTGCCCATCGGCGACCATCATTGGCGCCCTACGGCCTGGCTCAGACGCCACGTGTCGGCTGGGCGATCTCCTTCTTGGTCGCCAGCCTGGCCTCAGGCGTCTTACGCATTGGGGCGACAAGAAGGTGATCGCCGCCTGGTTTATACGCCACGTGTCCGCTGGCTATCACCTTCTGGTCGCCAGCGCCTGGCTCAGACGCCACGTGTCCTGGGCGATCTTCTTCTTGGTCGCCAATGCCTGGCTTAGACGCCATGTGTCCGGGCGACCACCTTATCGACGCCAGCCGCCTGGCTCAGACGCTACGTGTCCATTGGGCGACCACCGTATGGGTTTTTCTCTTGCCGTGGCAGTGGGCCCAAGCACGCCCTGGCTGCCACTTGATTCCTTTTTTAGGGCGGGGGAGCGGGTACCTTGGTGTAGAATACGCCGACAGGGTTGATCAGCTCGTACTCCCGCGCCACAGCTGCACCGTCACCCGTCATACCTGCCATGAAAATAAAACACATTAGTACAACAATTGAGGACATAAACTTAGACATGAAAATATAAACATGACATACGCATCATATATTGAAATTGCGAAACAAATGTTACATTTATGAGATGTTATTACAAATAGGGCATCAAACATGAACAACATTTACAAAATGTTACACGTCAACAATTTTGACAAGCGCAACACATCAAATGTTATTACAAATAGATCATCAATAATACAACAATTCAGTTCTGGTTCAGCAATGGACAATATTTGCAAATTTGCCCTGTCTCCTTGCCAATGGAGTATTTTTTCACTTTGCGCCCACATTCTGAAGCATCTATATCGTTCCGGATGCATCTTGTTTGGCAACATCCGACTTCCTCATGTCTGTCGATGTCCGGAACCCACCTCGTACGCTCCCAGCTTCGATGCTCGGTGAATGAACCAACCACACCGACACCGTACATTTTTCCACTCCAACTTGCAGTCACGACCTCCTTCATGAAATATGGATCCATGAATATGATCGGATCCATATGAATGATGGAACATGCAGCCATTACGTGTGCACACTATCTGTGTAGCAGAAGGGGCTTCTTTTGTGTGTAGGAACAACCTCGCCTCCCAAGGGTGCACTCCTAGACAACTCCACCACGGTTCGTTCCACGACCGCCTTTGTCCTTACACAATACCTCGAAGCGCAACTCTCTCGTGCCCATCTTCAACGCTCTATGCATCTCCCCCTTTTTGGCTTTATCTACTATGTATGCACTGATCATATTTGAGTACTTCACGGTAGGATTATTCATGGCGACCAGCGCCTTACCATGATGATCCACGAAATACTTTGTAATCCCATGAAGAAATCCCTCCACTATAACAGCTAGAGAAAGGGGTCTCAGACCCTTCATCACTCAATTGTACATCTTTGCCAGGTTCGTCGTCATCACACCGCACTTTGCACTGTGGGTGTCGTAAAGCCAAGTCCACTTCTCCCTAGACTTGCTCTTGATCCATTCAGAGAAGCATTTCGTGGTCCTACCATTCCTTCTAACCAACTGCGGAGAGTCTGTAGGTAAGTCATCAAGCGCTACAGGGGCCTCTTCTACGCCGGGAGTTAGGTTCTTCGCAGCCTCTATTGTATGCTTCCTCATCAGTTTGTCTAGCTAATTCCATAGTGCATCGAACTTCCTCTATTGATTCTGATCACACAGCCTCTTCAACAGCTCTGTTAGATACTTGTTTTTAAATTGCTTGTAAAAGTTTGCCCCCATGTGCCGCTTACACAACCTACTTTGCAAATCAGTCTATGAATACGGCTTGTCCTACCCTTGCTGCAACTGAACAATTACCTTCAACAACCCAGGATGGCAATCATGTATTACACAAACCCGAGGTCGCTGGCCGACGATACCGGCTTTTCATGTTCCTCATAAACCAATGCCAGATATTTGTGTTCTCACTCTCCACAAAAGCCAGCACGACGAAAAGAACCTGGTTGTTGCCATCTACTCTGATGGCAATCAAAATCTATCCCTTGTACTTCCCAGTCAGGAATATGTCGTCCACACATAACAATGGCTAGCAATATCTAAATGCATTGATGCAAGCACCGAATGCAAAAAAAGGCTCGCTTAAGGACTATCTTCCCTAGGAAGTGCTACGAGTGTTGCTTGAAAATATCCACAACTGTCCCAGCATTCCTCGCTTCGATGGCTTGAAGCATGCTTGGCAAGTTCTGGTATTAGTCTTCATACGTACCGAATCTAGCTTCAAAGGTCTTCTGCTTCGCCCTCTAAGCCTTTGCATAACTTATGGTGTATTGGAACCTCTGATGTATTACAAGTATAATGGAATTAGGCTCCAGATCCAGGTTGCCAATGATCTATCTGTACATTACATTTGCAACAAAGTCAGAAGAGATATATCTATGCAATTGCAGAGACTATGTCATTACGCATATATGAGGCACGACTATCGTGCACTTCCAAACGGTGCCCCCACTTAGGTTGGTATGCATGAACACGCCATGGGCAACCCTCCGTTTCGCATCTGACATCATAAACCCGTGGTGCTGACTTAACAACCTTAAATGTTCTCCGTATTAACACCGCCCATTCCTTCGCACCTTCCTGTACCTCCCAATTATTTTTGTAAATTGCCCCCAACCGCATCTCATTCCTATCACACTCCCATTCAATGCTTTCACCCTTAGTCACTACTACATTCTCGAACTAGTACTCTTCCCACTCCTGAGGGTAACGCTCATCGCGTCCAACCTCACCATCAGCACAAACATCATCATCAGATAAAGCCTTGTACTCTCGGTCCTCGGCCTATATTCTCTCCATCAAACCTTCTATATATTCTTCTTCGTCTACAATGCCCTTGGATTCTTGCACCTCCAGTAATGGAACATCCCCTTCTTAATCTTGCACTGTCTCCTCCACCTCTTCGACGTTCTGGCTCGGTAAGGAAGTTTGACTGCGGCTTGACTCCCTAACTTCTTTCGCAACAGTATAGACGGCCTCCTCTAGCATCGCATGACCCGAAGCAACTCTATGAAACGCTTGTGCCAACAACACTAGAGGCCATCCTCTCTCCTTAGCCACTCTTACATAAGAGCTCCACGACTTTGGCCTCTTCAGTTCCACTAACTACCAGAATGTGCACTCCCGTGTTTGACATTTGTCACCGTGCAACTTCAGATCATTTAAATCAGGTCCAATGAGAACATGTTATACAACCATCTCCTAACAGTGCCTTATGGACGCTCCCCTGTGCATGACAAACTGTCTATCATACTTGGAAAATGACCTAGTTTCACCCCTTGGGTCCCCATGTTTACAACCCCTTCTCTATAGTATATTTTAAAATATACTTGGTCATCCATACTTGTGTGCCATTTTCTCAAATTGTTATTGCACACACCACGTATCGTCATCCAATAGGTAATATAAACTGAGAGAATTACAAACCTAACTGTGAAATCATGTGCTGAAAAATTGGCTTAGAATTGAATATACAAAATGTGTTTGTGCATGTGTTTGACAATTTGACAAGAAACAGTAAGATTCACATTAGCGCCAGACCAAACTTTCAGAAAACAGTAAGTTTCCCTTTTGCGCCGAACCGGTTTTCGCTACTGCACCGGACTAAACTTTTAGTCTGGCATGAACGTGTTCTCGAGGTACTTTATGCCGGGCCAAAATTTTCTATAGGCGCCGGACCAAAAGTTCCAAAGCAAATTGCGCCGAATCATTCCTTTGCATCAGCGTCGAACCAAATTAGGGTTTCTTTCGCATCTACGCCGGACCAAATTTTTGGTCCGTCGTGAATGGGTTTCCGAGTGACTTTTTTATGTGTACGCTGGACCATATTTTTGGTCCGTCGTGAATGCATTTTGCTCGGTTAGGGTTTTGCAAGAATTGGAATTGAACTTTGGTTTGAATTTGAGATTTGTGAGAATTTCATGATGTTTGTTTTTAAGTGGACTTTATGCAATGCTCGTGTGAGTATTTGTATGGACTAATGTTGAGTCAAGTCGCGGACTTGTGCTCGGATTCGTTTTGTGGTTTGTTCATGTGCAGGTATTGCTCGAGAGCGAATGTGGTCGATGACGGGACCGGAACTATGTTCATGGAGGAACTGAGGTTCGGGACTAGGTTCAGGAGGAACTGAGGTCTTGGTGGTCAAGGATGTCATGCGGGACGTTCGGGCTAAGAGAATGGTGCATATGAAGAATGATTAGTCACGTGAGAATGGCAGGTGGCCATGCGCGTGCAAAGGGTTAGTCACGTGAGTATGGTAGGGTGGCCATACGCGTGCAAGAGTTGTACTCGGCCAAGTTGGACCAAGTGGAGTTGTGTTGAATACATACTCCTTCTAGGATTAGGAGTGGGACTCCTTCTAGGATTAGGAGTATGAATTGTATTCAGGACTCTATGTGTTTACTCTGTATAAATAGGGGAGAGGCGCCTCTTGTTTATGCATCAAGTTTTGAGCAAGCTTTAGTGTTGTACTCTTTTGTTTGGAGTACTTTAGACAAGAGAAAGGAGAAATAAAGATCAAGTTCTTCAAATCTTTCGGCGAGCTACAATTCTAGTAAGATTTATTCTCGTCATCTTCTGTCACATCAAGCTTGCGAGGTTCATAACTTTTGATCCGTAAGTCCGATCGAGCTGATTCTGTTTGGGTTCGATTCGTATTGGAATCTAGTTTCCTGTATCCAAATTTCAGATCGATCCGACGGTTGGATATCTGGGAGTTCGTGTTTTACCGAACCTCTGTCATTCTGTTTTTGTCGAATACGAGGCAATTATTTGGTTCTGTTTTGGGGTGAACTTTTAGTAGATCAAGAATTTGGTTTTAGCTTCCGCACAATCATTCATCCCCCCCTCTGATTGCTATATTCGTATACTTCGATCCTACACTAACTGACAACATATGCCTACGTATGACGTTAACATACTCTACACTTGAATACACAATTGCTTTGACTGCCTATAAATTTTACATCTCAATTCTATACTATCCAGTAAGGTTTGACGAATTATTATCAACATATCTGATCGACTCTAACCCATAATTACAACATTACAAATTCTAAAATACCAATATATCTATATGAATATTACTAACCTGCATCTACCCACAAAAATTTTACTATTCTAAACATAGCTCTAACAGTAATACTAATCTCAAAATATTTACAGATAAATATTACTACTCATGTTTACAAAAATAATCTAATCATATGTAAATAAATATTTCTAATCTAAACATACTTAAATAAATATTTGTAATCTACCCATATCTACAAAATATTCATAATCCACCAATATCTACATGCTTATTACTATTATACAGATCTAATTATTTGGTTTTCTAACATAGGTTTCAAAAAGCATAAAAAACAAGATTAACGAACAACCTTCAAATGTCGCACATACCATCTTCTCTTCTCCTCTCCCCTCGTCTCCTCCTCCTCCCCTCCCTCTTCTCTTCTTTCTTCTCTTCTCTTCTCTCCTCTCCCCTCTTCTCCTCTCTCCTCCTCTTCTCTTCTTCTCTCGAACGCAAATGGAGAATGTTTCTGACCAGCTAGCGTGGGCGGGATAAAAGGTTGGTTTTTGTCGTCAATAAAAATAACGATAGAAAAACTAAACAGTTGTCGTTTCATTCGGCGATGAAATTATAATCGCCGATTTAAATGGCGATTAATGACGTAGATCTTAATTGTCGACTTTGTGACTGCGGCTGACTTACTGTCGCTATTCTCAATGGCAACAGAATTAAAATCACCATTTATTACAACGACAGAACTCTGTCACCGTTCTAAATGGCAACAAAGGTATACTTCTGTTATTTTTCTTTTTAGCATATTTTTTGTTTTTGTTTTTTCGTGTATTATTTAAAAAAATTCTTATTGGAATACTAGAGGAGTTAGGCCTAAGAACCGCTGGCCGTAAACGCAACTTGCTCTGCTCCCCTAAAACCCTTTTTAATAGTATGATAGATGTAGATCTAAAGGGCCTAGAAGGGCAAGCATGGACCGAATTCTGATTTTATGTCATCACGCTGTAAGATTTGTTAAAGCTAGCGCAGCTACCAAATTTACTACTACCATTCTGTGTTCCGAGCATGGGAGGATTAGTATGGGTGCTTAACAGAGCATGAATTTTCTGTAGTTTCGTGATTCTTGTGGCTGAAGTGATAAGTGTGATACTGAGTTGGTCATTTATCTTTTCAGAATTTCAGTTTCCAGGTTAGGGAGGTGCTGAACCTGCTCGGAAAGGAGATAACCGCCAGGCATCGGGTTCAGTAAAATGTTGTTCCTGTCGGTCAGTCAATCAGTCGATGCAATATGATCACCATACGTATTTGAGTGTTTCATATAGCCTTTTAAAGAAGAAAGAGTTAGTAATTTTGAGAACGCTTTCTCAAGAGTTTAAAGAGTAATTAAAAGGAACAAAAATTGTTAAGGAAGTACCGTTCTAGACAATTCGAAGGTCGGGGCTAACACCAACATTTTGAAGGAATGCAAAAAAACAATTATATACTCTTACGCACACAAACAATTTCGCATGAAATCCGCGCAAAGTACGGCTAATATCAAACACGGTTCATGCGCACTTCATACTGAACATGAGTTAGCAGCAATGTATACACTTCTATAAACTACGTATATATAGGCGTAGCACACACTGTGTGAAAAATAAAAAGAAAAAATAACATACAGGAAACAAAGGAAACCATTTTTTACTGTTCCAACTCCAAAGATAATTTTAAATGACAAAAAGGAGCATTTTAGAATTTTTTTCAATGATTCTACCTGTCCATTTTCGAACTTTGGTACTTCTGAAAGCTTCCTTGGTTCCCTGGTTCCCCCTCCTCCCACGAGCTTTTTAAAACAATATATTTTAAAAATATTTTTTCTTAATTTAAAAAATAAAATTAAGAAAAACATTTAAAACAATGTATTTTAAAAATAAAACAACCTCAAAGCCACTCGAGCGACGGTTGCATGGTGCCGGAGGCCGTGCTGCCGGTGCTGGACGTGGAGAGGCGGCGGTACGCTGCCATGGATCTCTTGCTGCAGTTCCATGCTTAGGATCGATGGAAGGTGAGAGCTTTGTTGCTTTGAGGTTGTAAGAGGAATTTAACTGGTTTTGGTTGGTTGGTTTGTATTGGTGATAGATGTAGAAATCAAGTGATAGTTATGTGTATGTGTTTCGGGTATTTTTATCTAGACATCATATTTAGGGGTGTCGATGAGAGGGTAAAGAGCTATGACAAGAAAACACCTCGATTAATTGTATCTCCAGCAGCTTTCCTTCCCCCTTCAAATTCCTTCGTGAACAGATCCTAAGTGCTCCAGCGGATTTCCTTCACGATTCCCTTCAGAAGGGATTCAAACAGTGAATCTCTTTAGAAAGGGATTCTCTCTCCAATCCCTTCACAAATCTCTTGAGGGGGTGCTGCTTGAGATAGTAGAAAATAAAGGGAATGAATATGGGGAAGGGAATGGAATGAAAGGAAATTGCTGGAGATAGTAATGCCCAGTGTTGGACATGGACATGAATACATGATATCCGATCGAAAAATGATCCACTCCGTTGCTGTTATTGCGAGGCTACTAGAAATCCAGAAATGTAATGTGGGTAACTTCGCATTAGTAAAATTGGAGACTGAACACCGAAGTCTAGGAAATGCAAGCAGTGCTATTTTTGTGAGACTTGAGTATGCATGTCAGCATACACAAGTTCGGGTAACTTTGTCCAAAATTCAGTACGGAAAAACATAGAAATCAGAAACTTTGCTCAAAGAATGTGCATGTTTTAATAATTTTCAAAGTGGCTCCTGTTCTTCTGGCCAACTGAGCTGTCGATTAGCGAGTAGCAAAATAAAATGTATCGATGCATACTGCGTACGTAGAATGACCTCTTATTCGCTGATTGGGGAGGTCTTGAAGTTGGAAGCAAAAACCTTTGGGGTTTAGGTAGTAGTAGTACTATATATACTTTTACAAGTCCTTTGTTATTGCTCTGTTTTATCACCCTAATGCTTGTTCAAGCTCCTCCAAGCATATTGCTTTTGAAGGCCCCGCATGTGTTAGCAACTGATGCACTATTTATAGGCTACAGCATGTCATGTGTGGGGCCGAGCCACCAGTGGTTGAAGAGTGGACCCAACAAGGATCGCGGACATGATCGGTCCACGTGGAGGAGCCAGATTTCGGACCGTTTGATGCATCTGGCAGTGGGGCGGCTGAGCGGGCAGTGGCGGACGAGTGCGGCGTCCACGGCAAGGTCACCGGCGAGGCGAGCGCGGCGTCCAGTCCAACTCCATCGCTGCATGCAATTGCACGGGTGCGTCTACCGAGGCCAACGCGCGCGCACATGCACTTGTACTTGATGGCCCTCAAGTGACTGGATCAGCCACAGACCAGTTGGCATGCACGCGGTACGACTTGATTAGCTGCTGCTCGATCGCACCCACAGGGCTGATCACGTGTACTGTCCATCCCACCGTCAGATCGGTAGCTTAGCTCCCATAACGAAGCAAAAAAGTTAGTCCTAGTAAGCGGTGTAGCCACCCGTGCTCTTTGCCCTGTACGCCAACCCAGCGCTACTTGCCAAAGACATCCACGCACGCACGCGCCGCATCTAAACCGGTGCACAATACTATACTTTCCGTACGGGCGTGCAGGAATTTTTACCGGTGCCGACGAGATTGTTGGGGGGCACGAAGAGAAACGCTCCAAACCTCGGACCGTCCTGGCTGCATTAGAAAATTTTAACCACTGGAATCCCCCCCCCCCTTCTCCCGTGCATTGTTATTTCAGCTTTCAAAAAAGAGAATTTTTACGGTGAATAACATAGGTAGTAAATAGTGATAGTAAAAATCAAATCTAACCATCTATTCTCAAGGGTATTTTATGTTTTTTCTATCCATTCGTCAGAGGTATTTTAGACTTTTTCTAATTCGTTCACAGTTTTGGATCCTGATGATCTTCAGAGGCTTCTTATCTATTCATCCGCCATTCATCAGGATCAAATGACGTGTTTTACCGTAGAGGACAAATAATATTGTAGAATTTTTTTACCCTTTTACCCCTTTCTGAATTTTACTACCAATACTACAAGTGATAGTATAACTAGATCTAATTGATTTAAACCATTAGATTTAAACAGGGGCGGATACAGGCCCTCGGGCTGCCTGTGCAGTAGCCTGGGGCCTAGTATCGAAAGCCCATTAAATTAAAAAAAACTATTTAAAAATCATTGAAAACAGAGATTTAATCTAAGATCAACTGGCCTAGCCCGGGGCTTGAGCCTGGACTGGCTCCGCCCCTGGATTTAAAGGAATAGACGGCTCATATTGATTTTAATAAACTGTAAAAGAACTCTCAGAAAAAAAAAAAAGATTGGTGAATTTGGATTTCGAATCAGGGTTATGAAGCCCTATATAAAAACCACTACCGTCCCCGGCACCCCCGTGCCCATCGTATCGCTCTGGGCTCAAGTTCGAACAGCAGCATCCTTGCAACAAGATCCGATATCATAAGCTCGGACATTTTAAGCAAAGCAGCGCAAATGGCGTCGACCTCTCGTCGCATGGTTGCGTCCGTCCTCTTCGTCCTGCTTCTCCTCGTCGCCTCAGGTGCGTGCATATATGCTCTGCTCGTCCATTTAATAGTCGTCGTGAGAATCAAGTAGCTCCAGATACTCAGATACGCATATGTATAACGCATCGTAGGCGTGCGTATCTTACGCACGTACGTAATTTGTATCTGATGGATGGGGTTGCGCGTGCAGAGATGGGGACGACGAGGACGGCGGAGGCGAGGCACTGCGTGTCACAGAGCCACGGGTTCGTGGGGGCGTGCATGAGGAGGCGCATAAACATTGGAAATGACAATAGAAGCTAGAAGGAAAATTCAACTTGAGAATATGATTGAAGCATAAGCTTTGATAGAAGAAAATTATCGAGCATAATAAGTTGATGGGTTCTTACAAATGTAGCAACTTTTCATCTTGCATAGATCATGTAGCTATATATCCATATTTTTTCTCCATCAATAAATCTTTTTTCAAAATATATGCAGCACGTGCATCTCTATTTAATCTCAAGCAATACATTGATAATTTTATATGGTATTAAAATACATTCCTCACGTATATACTGATGCATCATAGGTGATTTACTTTGAACTTATCTTCCTCACAAGTTGGCTACCCCACCGAACCGTATGTCTTCTATATCTTCTTGATTGCCCCGCAACTTTTTTACTTCAACCTCCAATAGCAAGCACAATTCTAGATCAATCCCTCTCAGCCGCTACCATTTTTAATGCAATATTATATCGCATAGCTATCTTCTACTTCTCTCCAATTATTACTTAATGCAAAATATTGTGACATCAACTTGCATACATGTATAATTATCGCTTATCCCTATCGGGCAACCGTCACGCTCTCACCAGTGGCCCCAAGCCTATTCCATGTAGTAGTGCCATTTCTACTATGAGCTTTTTGATTCATGTTTTGATTCATATGAATTCGATTTTTGCTTGTCACATGTCGATCACTTCTCTTATAAGATGTTGGTCAACTCAACGATGTTTCTTTCTCACTAACCCAATGTATCTATATTGTTTGTAGCTCATCTTCAATGCAATGCTTCATCACCACTCTACCAGGGCCTCCCCATCATCAAGGGTCTTTTGCCACTGACTACTTCAACAATGCAGATGGTCACCACTCATCGTTGTGGTTCGACTTTGTCCTTTATCTTCAACGACTCCCGTGAGTAGCACGATATTGTTCTCATTTGTGACAAAATGCTTTTAGTTATCGCTTCTCCGTTATGCAATATCTTCTTGCATGATAGATCTATGCAATTGCACTCATGAGTGGTCTCCTCTCAATATTATAACTTTTAATTCAATTAATATATGAATTAAATAGCTAATTTATTTAATTTATTTCAGATTTTGGTTATTTAGATATTTTATTTTAGAATGAAATTGCAAACTTTCTTTTATTTTTTATTTCTAATTTCTAATTATTTTTTACATATTTTTTACATATCCATTTAAGAAATTTCATTTTCATTTTATTCCAAGGGATTTTGCTTTAGAGTTTGTATGAAAATCCAATTGATATTTTTTATTTTTATTCTGAATTTAAGTATTTATGGATTTTACTTTCGAGTTCGTATAAAAATCAAATTGCTAAATTTTGTTTATTCCAAATTTTAGTTTTATGTTAGAATACACATACAAACCTGTAACATCCCAAATTTGTGCTTTTATTTAATTTATTGGGTTAATTGAATTTTTGGAATTTTCAAGAATTTATTTGGATTTAATTTGAATTTATTCCTTTTTGAGTTAATTAAATATATAAAAAGTTTCAAATAAAAATTTGTTGAAAATATTTTATTTGAGTCCAAAATGTCTCAAAATATTTTTTAGATTTTTTCTGAGCATTTTACTATTTTTCTTGATTTAATTGAATTTTCAGGAATTATTTTAAAAATTAAATCGCTGGAAAAACCCTGACGGGTTTGTACTATAGCACCGACCCGAGTCTGACTAGAGCCAGACCGAGCCTGGTTCGAGCTAGACCCTAGCCGAACCCAAACTCTAATCGCCCGACCGTTGGATCTTAATCCAACGGTCGATAATGCGCCACGTCACCCCGTCCGGATCCGGATCGGATCCGTTCACGCCTGGGGCAATCCTGGCCGTTGATCGTGCACGCGTGTACGGTTGGGATTGAGCCACATCACCTTCTCCGTATCGCCGCCGGACTCCTCCGCCGCGTCCGGGTGGGCCTCGGTTTCCGCGAGATTCATAGACGTCGAGGGCCCTATTTATTGCGTCGCCGCCACCAACATGCTCTCCTCTTCCGTGCGCGCACGTTGCCCTAGGCCACTGAGCTCAAGCCGTCATCGTCCGCCCGCGATTGCTCGCCGAAGTTGGAAACGTGCGCCGCCACGGTTTTCGCTGTTTTTCGCCAATTTCCGCCGTCCTCCGTCGCGACCAAGGCCAGATCCGAGACCCCTGCGACGAGATGCACCTGGAGGGAGGATTCACTTCGCCGGACTTGCGCTCAAACGCCGTTGGCTAGGTCGTCGTCCCCAGCTCCACCGTGCCATCGCCGACCTCGCGAACTCCCGCAGCCGTCCGATCAAGATCCGACGCTCCAGGTTTGTCCATGTCACCACACCGTGCAAAACCCCCAGATTAGATCTCAGCCGTTAGATCTAGATCGTACGGTTAGGGTTTGATCCAGTGTTATCGATTAGATCTATTAGCTACCGTTGGATCTAGATCCAACGCACCAGATTGAGCCACGTAGCCCCTTAACCACACCGTGCTAGATTAGATCTCAGCCGTTAGATCTAAATCGTACGATTAGATTCAACCCGCGTTGTAGCGCTAGATACAATCTTGGCCGTCCGATCAAGATCAAACGGTGTAGATTGTGCCACGTGTCAGCCGCCGGGTCATGCCACGTCGCCCCCACGATGCGGTAAAAACTTGATCGGATTTCAGCCTTCTGATCTAAATCGAACGGTCTAGATCAACCGCGTTGATCACAACGTGCGGGATCCAGATCCAATCCCTACCGTTGGATTTCAAACCGACGGCCCAGATCGCGCCACGTGGCCGGGAGCCGAACCGGTGCGGTCAACCGAGCAGTGCCCGATCGTCGCTGATGTCACACGTGACGTCAGCATGGGGCCCGCGTGTCAGCGGTGCGGCCACCCACCCGCGTGTCAGCGGCGCGGCCAGCTACAACTAGAGCATTTTTCGGAAGGAATTTCTTTACACCAATCTATCTACATCAAGAAGGTATGGAAAATATTTAATATAGATAAATCTCATCCTTTAAAGATCCCATAATTGTGATATCCCTTGAAGTGGATAAAGACCTTTTCAGATTAACGTTGAAAATGAGAAAGTCTTTGAACCTGAAGTCCCATACTTATGTATCTCATGAATTGCACAAGGCCTTATATTGCATTCGCAGTATATTTGCTAGCATGAAATAATATAGTCCCAACTAGAAGATATTGGGCTAGTGTCAAGGCTTTACTTATGTACCTCCAAGGTACTAAATATTTTGGATTATTTTTTTAAAAGAACAAAGACTTAACCATGGTGGAATATATGGATGTTGGCTATCTGTCTGATCCCTACAGTGCCAAATCTAAGAGTTGTTTTATGTTTTTCTGATGTGGTTCAACGGTCTTTTAAGCAGACCTTGGTAGCTACTTCTACCATCCACTCAGATATTATAGTTTTGTATGAAGCCTCACGAGAATGTATTTGGCTGAGACGTGTGATTAATCATATCCAAAAGTCATATAATCTTAATAATGTCGAGACCCCTACGATTATCTATGAAGATAATATTACTTGTTTTAAAAAAATGCACACGAGTTATGTAAGGAGCAATATCATGAAGCATATTGCCGTTAAATTTTTATATCATCATGAACTCCAGAAGAATGATGAGGTAAAGATATTACAAACGAAGTCATGTGAAAATTTAGTAGATTTGTTCACTATGTCTTTGCCAAAATCAATTTTTTAAAGATGTGTTAATGGCATTGGAATGAGATGACTTAAAGATTTGCAGAGTTTGGAGAGAGTAAATTCCTGAACCATAGCCCTTTTGTATAATCCTAAAGATCATATTGTATATCATGAAGATTATAAGTTATGCTTTTTTCCATTAGTGAGTTTTTTTGTGAAGTTTTCCACGTGAAGGTTTTTAATGAGGCAGCTAATGTAACATGGAGTGTGAGTGCAATGTACTTTTTTCTTCATCTTTTTTTTCTATTGGGCTTTAGGAGGAGTTTTTAACGAGACATGTGCATTACGTGGTATTCGTCCAAAGGGGAGTGTTATGATAGGTGGAATCCTAATCCAAATAGAAGGACTCTATCTATTGGTAGGCGAATTCAAATCTATCACTTTGTTGGTTTTGCTAAATATTGGCACCATCGTGTACAGAGAATCAATTTTCTAAAGAGAGAGAGAGTGCTTTGCCCCTATTTTATGTGTGCTCTCTATTCTTTCTCTTATAATTTCATCGATGGGCTGTTGATTGATCATGGACGAACAACTATATATTTTAGGTCAAGATTCTCTGTAGCACTGTTTGCTTTCACGATATGGACCGAGCCACCTAGGCTAGGTCCGTGGTGGCGACAGCACTTGGGTTTCGTTCATTTCCCACGAAAAAAATGTGAGATTGGTGCATGCACGCATGCACCAAGCCCCAATTCCGGCTGCTCTTTTGACTCCTGTTCGAGAAGGTTGCTGGTGCATGAACCCCGACCACAACAAGATCTCCCAAGCACCTCCTCGTGTTCGGCGGACAGCCGAACACGGCCTCGCGTTGTCGCTTGGACGTGGCCTAGTCCACGGCCACCGCTGCCACGAACGTTACGCGAAGATGGGAACAAACGATGTGGAAATGCGGAAAAGGATATACGCATGCATACGTTCTCAGCAAGAAGAGTCTTGAGATTCCGACAACACTATGTGAGATTGATTCGACCGTTCGTCCTGCTGAATGCAGTCGGTGGGTTGTATGGTAACACGTCGTGCAGTTCATGGAAATGGCGTGCTACATCCTGTCAAAGTCTCGGCTCAATTTTGTTGCGTCCTTTTCGATCCTGTTCTGTTCTTTTAGTAGTATCAACGCATCGATGATGGCATGCATCATCGAGGAAAGTGTTGCATCCGTTATCCATACCACCGTTGCGTTCGTGCCGCTCCAAATATGCCACATACGAGACCCTTTTTTTGATTATTCGCCCTACAGAAATGAGCAGGACTCTAGCGGTAGAAGAACCAACAAAATATTCTCAGGCAAAAGGCGGCAATTCCATGCGCGGAGAGATCCAATCCTAGCTTTTTCCGGGTGCATTGGTAAAGCATCATCTGCTTCAATGGAAGAGAGTCGAATCCGAATCGGGCACAAAAATAATTAGCCTTTCAATAGTTAACGAAGCTATCCGTGATTACTTGTATTCTCATTCTCCCCGCCCTGTTTAGCCACGCATGCATCCCAAAATCCTGAGGCAGGGATGCGACGGAATCTGCCGCACGTCGGCGGAACCAGTGATGCGCGCGTCCCACGTTTCATGCACGTCAAATCTGATCGATGCGTCGAACGCGACGGCCGCGCGTGCCGGGGTAGAGATGGTTGCCTGTACGGATTTAAGCCTGTCGATCTCTCAGGTCGCGGCAGCTCCAGATGCTCTGCCATTGAGGAGCGGCGAGAACGAGGTGTACACGATAGCTTTGAATCGCTGCCTGATCATGGATGGCGGATGGCGCGGCAGAATGGCACGCAGCCTTGCAGGAATGTTGCTGGTCGATGACAAGTCGATCCGTAGTTGCGTTTGGGTTAGCAAGAGATGTTTTATGGTCCTTGGGAGTCATCGGAGCCGTCCAATTGATTGGGATCTAATGGCCTAGTTGTTTTAGCAAATGCATAACGCATATCGTTAATTGTCATCAGTGCCAGGAAAAACCTTAAAATCCGATAGGAAATATGAAATGAACTTTGGACAATCCCACCTAAGAAAAGGAAGATGCCACCGAACATGATACTGTTAGAATATTTTCCAACGGTTATAACTGTATAGGCATGTGTCACCTGATTTTAGTGGGTTCCATCAATGTTCGCATCTATCAGATTTCAGAAGAGTTTCAAACAAGTTTCATAAGGCTTCAGTGTGTTTCAACAAATTTAAATGGGATTCAAATATAAAACTATAAGTTTGTCCAGTTTGAAATATAAAATTTAATTAAAAACGTGTTTTGTTTCAGAAGAATTTCAATTGAGTTCCAAACATGTTTCATAAGGTTCCAGTACGTTTGCAACAAACTCCAATGGGTTTCAAATATGAAACTATAAGTTTAATTGAATTTCAAATTTGAAACTTAATTAAAAATGAACTTCAACTTTGTTTCAAAAGACAAACTTCCAAGTTTTAGAGCACGCTTCACAGGTTTAAAAAGAGTTTCAAACTGATTTCATAAGGTTCCAGCGTGTTTCCAACAAATTTCAATGGGTTTCAAATGTAAACTATAAGTTATATCTGGTTTCAAATCTAAAACTTGATTAAAAATGAGTCTCGGAATAATTCCAACTGAGATTCAAAACGACGAACTTCAATGTTCCAGAGAGTTTCAACAAGTTTGATGGGAAAATTCGTAGGTTTGATTCAAGCTTTGAAAGGGAATATTAAATTCAGAAAAGTTAGGGAGCCATCGTCGGCCACGGTTCTTGCCCCTTGGTGCCGCCGGATCCACCACCCAAGGCCATGGAATCAGAGTGAGAAAGAGGAACGAGGAACGAGATAGAGGCGTTACGTTTCCGGGCCAAAAGATTGAGACGAGTGGCGCGAGATGAACTCACGGATCGAACAGTTGATGTTATGCCTTTGTAAGGCTACAGCGTTGTATAGTATTTCTCCAAAGGAAAATATCGTTGGGAGCTGGCACAAAATCCTAGGCCCTCATCCATCCACGAGTGTTCGCAATGGGCTGCACACGACGAAAAGCAGGAAAAGGAATAAGCAGCCGGAAAGCGAACAGCGGCAGTGGGGTACGCAAAATGAGACATTCGAACGTCATGGATATGATAGCTTTATAAGTACACGCGCGCCCTCCTCGATCGTTTAATCTCCTGTATATAGTACCTATCACCTAAGCCAAAAAGGGTCGAAAAAATAAATCGAGAAAGGGACGCCCCTCCGATTCCGAGCAGCGCACGCACGCTTGTACAGTGAGTGAGACGGGGGTTCACATCGACCATATAATTAAGAGGTTGGGGAGCTAGCGATACACGCATTTCAGGCCGTCAGACGGGAGAATGTTTGAGGAAGTTGGGGAGCCCAATCTTTTTCCCGGTCGTCTTGACGTCCTCCTGCACCTTCCTCCTATACTCCCCGAAGGTGAATTCCCTGTACGGCGACGGCTCGCCGCACGTGCCGACCAGCGCGTCGTAGGACGGGCACAGTAAGTAGGCGACGGAGAACCGCTCATCCTTGGCGTTGGCCACCACTTTGTGCTCCACGCTCTTGTACCTGTTGTTGCTCCACGCCTGAAACATGCACAGATCGAGCCGAAATAAGCAGGGGAAGAAAAAATCTTGCGAGATTAATTAATGCATCCACACGCCACACATCTGGCATCAAGCGCTCGATCCGGTGCTTGGTCAGAAACTTGAGCACGTAATTAAAGATGCGCGGAGTTGGTGGCGAGCCGAGGTGACGAGCGGACCGGCGCACTGTTACCTGAAACAGATCGCCGACGTTGACAATGAGGGCGTCCGGGTGGGGCTTCACGGCGACCCAGCGCGAGTCCTTCATGAGCTGTAAGCCCCCGACCTGGTCCTGGCACAGGATGGTGAGGAAGTCGCTGTCCGTGTGGGGCACCAGCCCGAACGTGTCCGCCGCGAACGGGCACGCCGGGTACCTGTTCAGCCGCAGGAAGCACGTCGTCTCGTCGCACCCGGCCTGGAACGCCCCGCCGCCGCCGCCGGCCCCGTGCCCCAGGCTCTCCGCCAGCGCCGCCGCCACCGTGTTCGCCAGCCGCGACATTGCGTCCGCCACCTCCTGCATCACTCCCCTGCGCGTCACATCAAACTTTTGCTCATTACCACGTACTACTCTGTAGTGTTATCGGACTACTGTTCATGTTCTGGCAGTAAGTTATTGCCTAACGGCCACAGTAGCAAACAGTACTAGCACTAGTTTAATGCATGCAAGCTGGTTACATATGGATCATTCATATGCATATGCCGAGATATTTTCCTTTCTTTTTCACTATGTATGGAAGGAGAAGGATACAGCAGCGCGGCATGTATGCCATGCAACACGTAATTTAATAATCGGTATATCATGGCGCGGGAGATGGCATTGGAAGGCTGGTTCGATGGACACGAAGGCGTTAAATTCGGTTAGTGTACTAAAATGCTCCAATGATTCGTGGGCACATGTGACACCGCACACATAATATCATCACTCATTGACTCGCATAGAGCGGAATATAAAGTCGACAGGAAAGTTTACTGTGCGCCTGAAGCTTCTAGTGTTGTCATGGGAGGGAAAACGAATATGGTCCTCTTTGGTATATGTAGTCATAGTTTTTTTGAAAAGTAGTTGGGTTGTATGACGGTCATATAGTTGAATTGAAGAGGTTTGGTGTTTCTTAGGTGTGAGATGTACGGGTTAGGAATAGGGATGAGAAAGGTGGGGTTTGTGATTTTATATTAGGTAAAAAGGGGTAATTTTCTTGAACTTTAATGGCAAAGTCAGAACCTTAACCCACTGAAACCGTAGGAAGCTACACATGTCCAGCTTTCGACTTTTAGTTCCCTTTAGTACAAATATGCTACTAGCTTGTGGCTTTTGACTATGAAGAAACCTGATGTTTGGGACAGCTTCCGGCTTTCAAAGAGAAAAAATCAAAGTTGAAGCCGTCTCAAACAGGACCTATATAGATCACAAGTGTACATGTCAAACAGTCTTGTATTATCGTGCACAAGATAAATATCCTGGAAATGGTTAAATTACGTACAACCTCATTTTCCGTGACGTGTCATATAGCTTGGTGCTTCTTAGAGCATCTCCAAGAGGGGCCCTAAATATGGTCCTAACTTGAATTATAGGGCTTTCAGGGGAAAAGATCAACTCCAGCAAGGACCCTAAATTGTTAAAATTTATCAAATTGCTTTAGGGCCCATGGGAGAGTAGCTATATTTAGCAACTCTGTGATTGAGCCCTATCTTCATTGAGTTTTAGGGCTTAATTGCTGGAGTGAATATTTCATTGGAGCCCTAAATCCAATTAGTTGGGGTCCTAAATTAAAATTTAAGGCTCATTTTTAGGACCCTCTCTTGGAGATGCTCTTAAAGAGCTAAAAGATCACAAGATATAGGACGTGTGCAACCACGAACGACACGTAGATACATGTCACGGCTAGGCACTACATCGACTCTGTAATTAAGAAGCTAGCCTTACGTAGTTGCATATAAACGAGAAAACTAATAAATGCTCAAGTAGCTAGCTTGAGATTGTTTAGCGGAGAAACCTCGTCACAACTGTCATCAAAAGCATAAGCGGTGGGCCTTGGCTAAGGGCATGTACAATGATACATGTCAGCTATCTATAAGGGTATGCCACATCAGATTTTGGATGATATGGAGGAGAGGGAGGGAAGAGAGAGAAATATGATGTCTACTATTTAACAGACGGCCTTATAGACAGTTTTATAGTGTGTATACCATTGTACAGACAGTCTATTAGTGAGAGATTATTACAGACAGCTATATAGACAGTCCATTGTATAAGTTATTTTTAGTACTATCTATAGATGACATGGATGTATATTATAGACAGCTGTCATGAGAACGCTAAATAAGTTGAAGCAAGCCGAACCGGCCATGCACACAGATTGCAGGCATACGTACCTCAGCGTGCCGAGCTCTCCGTAGTCGCAGTCCTTCCCGGAGATGCTGGCGAGCAGGACGTGGAACGCCTCCGACCACGAGAGCTGCCGGAGCGACGTCGCCGTTGGGCTGCCCCAACGATATGAGCCGTTGAGCAGCCCGGCCTTCTCCTTGGTGTCGAACGGCAGGCGGAACAGCTTGGCCTGCTCCCTCCTCATCTCCTCCAGGAGCTCCCGGCTCACGCCGTGGTTGGTCACCTGGAAGAAGCCCCACTCCGAGGCCGCCCCCGCCATGGCGTCCGCGCACGCCTTCCTCTCCCTCGCGCCGCCGCCGCCGGTCGTCAGGCACTCCAAGTCTATCATGGGCAGGTCACGCTCCACCGCGGCTAAGCTCTCCGTCGACGGCGCAATGCCGTCGCCGTCTAGCTCGCCGCTGCGAAGCAGCGCGAGATAGCTGTCCGCCAGAGGCGGGTCGATGGCGCTCTCGACGAAGGCCGGCATGGTCGGAAAGACAGACAGATGGCTAGCCGTGGTGTTACAGGCAGTGCACACACTAGCTTGCTACCGCTGGCTATAGCAGAAACGCCCGCCTACGAAAGTCCCCGGATGCGAGGCCTATATATAGAGCAGCGCGCGCGGTGGTAGCTAGCTAGTGGTTGCCCGATGGGCGAAGAGCTGGACATCAGGACATGTACTACTCGATCGCACGCTCGCTTTTGCATGGGCGCGGCCAGCTTTACGGTGAAGCTCGCCGTTTGATTTCCTTCCGTGCGAGGGCGCGCGACCGAGTGACTCTTGAGACGTCGTACCAGCGAGCGGGCGACACTTGGGGCGTCGCGTGGGGGCGGAACAAGTTATGGGGGCTTTGTCTTTGACCGGGCCAGAGGAGGACTGACGACTACTTGGATCAATGCAATGCAAAAAGTGCAAGAGGGGCATTCAGACAGGCGAAAGGTCGGGGGCATCGGTGCATGCATGACGATGTAGAAAGCCGAAATATTGTGCTAGTTGTGCACTGCTGGCACTGACCACTCATGCATCTCCATGTGCCTCGCTGGCAGTGCAATCTGGCTCCATGTTTCGCAGTACCTCCCGGTTTATTTTTATAAGACCTACTCCCTCCAGTTTGATAATAGATGTCGTTTTGGACATAGTGATGATTAAACTTCTAAAACTTTAACTATCGATATATTTTTAAATATTTAAATTTGATATATAAAAATTATATGTGTAGACTTGTCTCGAGAAGTACTTTCATAATATTATAATTTTATTAGGTTTTATAAATATATTTGTCGGCGTACTAGCCAACAGGCACCTCCGAGACGGGTGCTTACGAGGTCCTGACGGGGGGCTTTCGGGGCAATCGCCTGAGAATGGAAGACGGAGACGACCGGAGTACCGGGAGGCTCAGGCCAACGGGGGGACGCAAAAAGTTTTACCCAGGTTCAGGCCCTCCGGAGAGTAATAGCCCTAGTCCTGCTTTCATTGGTATTACTTGTGTTCTTACTTGGAGAAACGAAAACCTACTGCCAAAGGATCGAACCCCTTCTCCCATGCACCCCAGTTCCCTTTTATACTTGGTAGGCGGGCGTCTGGGAGACTTACACGTAAGGCGTACTTATTACATCGCCTGGGCGCATTAAATGCGCTCAGCATTCGTTTACACCCCATTAATGTCTGCGCGGCCGTCACAATCCCGCCTCGGGCCCCATGTCCACCAACGCCGCCTTACTGTCATGGGGTGAGGTGTAGTCGTGACGTCTCCGTAATTAATGCACACCTGGGAAAGCGCGCCGCCATCTGCAGCCTTCACGCTTTGCATTTAATGCGCACTACCGCTCAGACGCCACGTGTCCATCGGCGACCACCTTCTTTGGCGCCCGGTGGTGCTCGACTGTCGCCACTGTCCATTGGCGACCACCTTCTTTGGCGCCCGGTGGTGCGGCTTTGATCGCCACTCGTCATTGGCGACCACCTTCTTTGGCGCCAGGTGGTGCGCTTTGACGCCTCATCCATTTGGCGCCGGCCGGGTCTATCGCTCGCCGTGGCGATGGGCCGACGCGCTCGCCGCCTGGCGACCGTATTTATTCATTGCGGGGGAGTGGGTACCCTGGCGTAAAATACGCCGACAGTAGCCCCCGGGCCCACCCAGGAGCGCTTTTTGGTCTTCCACTCCTTTTTTAAACGTCCTGGGTGGGACCATAAAAAGCCCACACACCCCGCAGCCTTCAAGAGGTTTTTTGTCTCCTCCGGTTTCCAAGGCGGTTTGTGCAGTTATTCCCGCTTTTGAAACCGTCGTACGGCCCTCGGGGCGCACCCTCTTTATGGGGCTCTTGAACTCCCTTTGCTCGAACCGCCGCGCCCTTTCGGTTTTCCCACCGAGCCTTCCTTTGTTGCCCTATAAGAGGCTGACCGAGGGGGAGCGGTTCTTCCACCTCCCGACTGCTTCTTCCTGCTTCTTCTTCGACGCGCTTCCAGCACTCGGCTGTGCTTGATGGCTCCGGTCCTCCCTTCCTCGTCCGTCGAGGCGGAGCTTGCCTCCAGTCTCTCCGGAACATTATCGCAGGCGCCCTCCGCGTCGCCGGACTGTCGAGCCCCATTCTTGCCGTGGGAGGTGATCTTCTTTGGATGGCGACTTCTCGTGACTCTTGCCGCTTGATTACGATTTTTATCTTTACGTTCTTAATTTCTACGCCATTCACCACATCCACCTTCCTCCCAATTCCGTCATCCTTCTTTACGCCTTCGCTCACTTGCGAGATGTTCGTAGGAGTGCTCCTAACCTCCTACATTCGTTTCTTCTACACTCTTCGTGCCGGCGTAACTTGCCACCGTCACGGAGCTGCCACCTGCGGCTCGAGGCGGATCAGATCGTGCTACATTCCACTGGATTGCCGATCCGGTGGAGGAATTGGCGCGAAGAGTGGTCAGACGTTGAGGACGGCAGCGGCATTGAGTCTTGGACCTCCCGTCCGGCCGGGTTAGCATCCCGGCCCAGGGGGCCCAAATGACCGAGGCACGAGCTCCCGGCAATGCTAGCCCGCGTCGACCATCTGCGGACGGCGGGCTGACGGGCCCATGGTTATCCGGGACTTCATCTCCGGAGGCCGTGCCCTCTCTGCGTCGTCGTGTTCGGCCTGGCAAGTACATGGGCCAGACGATGGGACCCGAGCATTACCGAGGTGACCATCCCTTCCTTCCTTTCCTTCTCTCTTTTTTTGCTCAACGGAATTGGTCTGGCGTTCACCGCTTCGGGGTTTCCTTTCCCTTTAGTCTTTGCCCGGCCAGCGGAACTTAGGCTGGCAGCGGGATAGACAGGTGGATGGCGCAACTGGGTTTCCTTGGTCCCGTCCCCCCGTTCCCGGAGGGCGCGGTCCCGCTTTGCCGGTTATCACCAGGGGATCGCGCGGCGATAATCCGCGCCATGCCGTCGATGGACGCCATGGGCACACCTGTTGATACTGGCCGGCGCCCGACAGTTCGGGACCCTCCTGCCGAAGTCGGGGGAAACGAGGCGCCTAGACGATGACGATGGCACCGGCGGGCCTTCCCAGAGGCCTCGCCTCCTAGGACCGGCCGGGGCGGGATCTTCCACGGCGGCCGGGGGGACTTCTTCGGTTGCGACGGTAGGCTCCGCAATGGCGGCGGGAGGTTCATCGACCGGCGGGACCTCGTCCTCCCTCGCTCCTGTTGTGGTGGTGACAGAGGACCCTCCGGCGCCGACTCTTCTTCCGCCTCCGCCGGCTCCGATGACGGGGCAACGGCCGCCGCCGCCGGTTTCGACGACAACGCTACGGCCGCCGCCTCCGCCTCCTCCGCCGCCGCCGCTAGCAGCGGCGGTTCTTCCGCAAACTCCGATGGCGAACGGCAGCGCCGCCCGCCAGCGGCAGCGGCGGTTCTTCCTCCACCGCCGGCGCCGGTCCAGCCGCCGGGGGCGGTTCTCGCCCGAGTGTGCCCCGATTCGAGGCCATCACCTAGGTATTCATCTCAAACGCACATGCGATATGAAAGTTAGTCTCTTCAGGTAGTGTCTTACCCTCGTTCCTTTCCTACCCCAGGACTCTCGCCGGATGCCCCCGCCGCCCAAGCCGGGGTGACCAGGGCGCCGCGGTTACGGAGGTTGTGCGGCCGGGTCGCCGAGCCCTGGTCGAGCAAGGAGGAGGCGACTCAAGCCGGTCGATGCCGCAGCCTGGCTGCTCAGACTCCAGGCCGCTCGGCCCCGTGCCCACCCCCGGAGCCCCCACCGCCTGTTTCCTTCACCTAACGCAGACGCTCTGGGTGGCTCTCGCCGAGCTCTACTCCAATGCGAAAGCAGCCGCCTGGGCGACAAGTAGGAGCGGCCGGGCGAGGCAAAGAATCGGAAGTCAACCGCCCCGCAAGGAGGTGGAGGACTTGCGCGAGGGGACGGTGGAGCTGAAGCTGGCGGAAGCGAGCGTGAGCAAAGCGCCGCCCGCGACGAGCTCTCCGCGGAGTTGGAGGCGGAGAGGGTGGATCGGGTCCGGTCGTGGGAGGACACCTTGAGGATGCCGCGCACGCCACCGGACGGTGGCTTGACCTTGCTCGGCTGGAGGCGGCGACCAGCGGAGGAAAGGCGCGGCATACGCCGCCTCTGCCGAACCGCGGACTTCCTCACGCACTGCTGCCGCCCTCACCGCCGGTCCGTCCAAGAGGGCGCCTGATTCGCGGCGGCCGGCGAAATGCGTCTTTGGCACGCTCGCCCGGTAGTGGCGCCAACCGACCCCACGATTGCCGTCCGGTGGCGGCCCAAACAGCGGAGGCGGAGTCCACGACGCCTCGAGTAGGTTGCCGCCTGATTGGCGATGGAGAACCCCAGTGGAGGCGGCGAGAGAGGGCGTGGCGATCTGGTGGGCGTTGGCCCGGTCTAGGAAGGGCGTGGCGGCTGGCGGCGGAAGATGAGGAGGATCCCCGACTCACAAGAGTGTAGTTTTTTCTTTTGGCCTTTGTCTGCAAAACTTTAGACATTAATCATTTCGAATGGAGCGAAGTGTAAGCTTCGCTAAGTTGCTTTAAAAATTCGCTTTCGTAGTAATCTTTTCCGGTTCATACGAACAAGCACATAATCGCTTAAAGACTTAAAGTCTTGCGCCGTGGGACCTCGGCCCTCAAACCCCTCACCTTAGCAAAATTTGCCTCCCGGATAGCCTCTAGGAGCGAACACTTAGTGAGTCGTGGCAGGACCTTGGGTTTTTGGCAATGGTGCTCAAGTCGCCGACTTCACGGGGACACCGGAGTGTCATGGCCGTCTGGGGTCGTCTTTGAACCAGGCCCAACCGCCCACTCCTGCACGCCGCTCTCACTTAGCGATTCCGCCTTTGCATCGGGCTTTTGCAAGGCGGCAGTGGTACCAGGGGCAAGTGTCTGGCGCTGCCTGATGTGCAAAAGACCGAAAAGAGGGTAGAAAGAACAAATATTTCGGATAAAGAAAGTGAAGATTTAATTTCAACAGAGGGCCTCCTCGACCAGCGGTGGAGAGGAAGACACACTCCGCCGGGTCGAGAACGGAGCCGGGACTTACAACCGATCAAGGGTAGAACTTGGCGTAGATTTTCTATATTCGGGAGTTCGCTAGCTCTCGCCGTCTTCGATGGCCACCTGACCGCCCCGGGACGAGACTGAGACCACTTTGAAGGGTCCCTCCCACTGGGGAGACAGTTTATGCGACCCGGCATGCGACTGGATTCTTCGCAAGACCAGGTCGCCCACTGCCAGTGTTCTCTCATTGACCCGGGAGGCGTGGTACCGCCTGAGACTTTGCTGGTACTTTGCAGGACGCAAAGCCGCTCGATCCCGCGCCTCTTCCAAGAGGTTGATGTCGTCTCGGCGCAGCTCCTCCTGGTCTTCTTCCATAAATGCAGTAATGCGGGGTGACCCCAGTTCCAGTTTCGAAGGGAGAACAGCTTCTGCGCCGTAGACCAGGAAGAAAGGGGTTTCCTGTGGCTTGGCTAGGGGTGGTCCGAAGTGACCACAACACAGCCGGGAGCTCTTCGGTCCACCGGGCGCCACGCTTATGGAGTCGGTCAAACGCCCGGGTCTTGAGGCCCTTCAGCACCAGCGCGTTGGCCCGCTCGACCTGGCCGTTGCTCTTGGGGTGGGCGACCGAGGCAAAGCAGACCTTGGTGCCCATCTCTTCGCAGAAGTCCAAGAAGGCCGCGCTGGTGAACTGCGTGCCGTTGTTGGTGATGACGCGGTTGGCGACCCCAAAGCGGGCGAAAATCCCTTGCATGAACTTGACTGCAGTTGCGGCGGTGATGGATCTTACTGCCTCGGCTTCCACCCGCTTGGTGAACTTGTCGATGGCGACGAACAGGTGGGTGTAGCCCCCTGTGGCCCGCGGGAACGGGCCCAGGATATCCAGCCCTGCATCGCGAAGGGCCAAGAGAGCGGGATAGTTTGCAGGGCCTGGGCTGGTTGGTGGATCTGCTTGGCGTGGAACTGGCACGCTTCACATCTCCTCACCAGCTCGCAAGCATCTTGGAGGGCGGTTGGCCAATAGAACCCTTGACGGAAAGCTTTTCCCGCCATCGTTCGTCCGGACACATGGCTCCCGCACACGCCTCCATGGATATCCGAGAGCAAACTGCTCCCCTCTTCCCGAGTCCGAGGGAGGAGCCCCCTGCCTTGCGCCCTCGCGACGTTCGCGGAAGACACGACGCAGGTCACCGTCGCGCTGACGCCGCCTCTCGTCAAGGCGCGATCGAAGGTCTTCGCGGTTCCCCCTTGATTCGGAGGGACCGCGGGAAGAAGCGGAGTCACGTGCCCGTCCCCCCGTTACAGAGGGGGTTGCAACCAGGACTCCCTTCCCCTTGTCCCGACCCTTGATACCGGGAGGGGTCGTCGTGTGGCGGCTGGAACCTGGCACGTCAGCGCCAGCGGCGTTTCGCCGCCACGCGGCCGGAAGCTCTCTGGTCGCCGCTTCAACTTGTTGCAGCGACGTCCACCAGGTGGACGATATCCCGCAGCCACGGAGTGGCTGGGGTGTTTCCCAGCATCGGGGATGATCGAAGAAGCGGCCGCATGAAGGCTTGGCGGAGTGTCATCCTCAGCGCCAAGCGCCGGCTGACGGTGACCCCAGGCATGGGAGTCACGCGCCTCTCTGCGGTGGAGGGACCGGGATAGCCGGCTCCCTCCCGAATGCTGGATCGGCTACGGCGCCGCTGGCAGATTGCTACGCTTGGAGTGCGAATCCGCCATGAAGACAAACGCCCCTACTTCTGCTGAGCCTCTCACCTGAAACGGAAGAAAGGGGGCGATCTAACCACCAATAGCCCCTACCTGGCGCGCCACTGTCGGCGTACTAGCCAACAGGCACCTCCGAGACGGGTGCTTATGAGGTCCTGACGGGGGGCTTTTGGGGCAATCGCCTGAGAATAGAAGACGGAGACGATCGGAGTACCGGGAGGCTCAGGCCAACGGGGGGACGCAAAAAGTTTTACCTAGGTTCAGGCCCTCCGGAGAGTAATAGCCCTAGTCCTGCTTTCCTTGGTATTGCTTGTGTTCTTACTTGGAGAAACGAAAACCTACTGCCAAAGGATCGAACCCCTTCTCCCATGCACCCCAGTTCCCTTTTATACTTGGGCCGGCGGGGGCGTCTGGGAGACTTACACGGTAAGGCGTACTTATTACACTGCCTCGGGTGCATTAAATGCGCCCAATCGTTTCTTACACCCCATTAATATACGCGCGGCTCGTCACAATCCGCCTCGGGCCCCATGTCCACCAACGCCGCCCGCTCGTCATGGGGTGAGGTGTAGTCGTGACGTCTCCGTAATTAATGCACACTGGGAAAGCGCGCCGCCATACTGCAGCCTTCACGCTTTGCATTTAATGCGCACTACCCGCATTAAATGTCCTTGACCCGGGCGTGGCCGGGGGTGAGCGCCAGGGGAGTGGCCTGTACGCCACGTATCCACTGGGCGACCACCTTGCTGGGCGCCCAGTGGTGCGGCTCGACGCCATCCGCCCACTCGGGCGACCACCTTGCTGGCGCCAGGTGCGCTGACGCCACCGCCCACTGGGGTCTCATCGCCGTGGCGTGGGCCCGACGCGCTCGCCGCTGGCGACCGTATTTATTCATTGCGGGGGAGTGGGTACCCTGGCGTAAAATACGCCGACAATATTATAATAAAAATTAGCGGTCAAAGTTGTGTTTTGAAGACCGTGTTGATGTCCAAAATGACATCTATTATCAAACTGGAGAGAGTATTTGCTTTGCATTCTTGTCGAAAATTATTATAAAAGGTGCATGAATCTATAATGCTGTTTTCTCTCTCTTGCCACTATTTATTTCTTCCCTTCCTCAATTATTATGCATGACTTACCCACACGAACTTGTCTGGCTGGCTCCTAGTTTCTAATCCCTGGTGGAAAAAATACTTTAATCATTCTTTAGTGCGCGCGTTTCTCAATCTCAGAGCTTCTTTAATCCATATACCTAATCAAAATACACACTACAAGAATCAAATGACGGAGTACCTGGTAATATGTCATACCTGACAGATAGCTATATCTGTTAACTCAATATGACATTATGATCGACTGGCTCGTGGCTGCAACACCATTACTAGCATCCAGTTTTCTTACAGTTTTACTTCAGGCTAAGTTACCTCCTCGCTTTGTATCTCACCTGGAGAGAAAGCTCGCTAGGGGTAAAGAAACAAGACATTGATTGGTTTCGGTTTGAACGTACTTTGCTTTGCAGGAGGGAGTAGGGACAACGTAGGCCATGAGCTCTTGCTTCCCGCTGTTTAAGTTTTGGGCAGTGTGGCAGGGTGGGGCAGGCCGACAGGGGGTGGTCTGAGATTTGGGATTTGGAATCTCAACCTCACAAAAGGCACAAGTACTGCACTACTGCGCAAGTGCACATGAGAGACAAGACTGCAGAACAGCCCAAAATTAATCAATTCAGTAGCATCAATCTGGGATGTGCTTTTCTACACAAAATTTAATCCTACTAGCACTGATCAAACTATCTTTGATGCTTATATTGACCATCGGTCACAGCATTAAAAATGGGAATCTATCTTGATCATTATGCTGCAAGCCCAACGACAGCACAGAACGACTTAAATTTATTCAGCCTCGTGTGTCCAGCGTCAGGTCATTGTATATGCCGGGCTAAGCAAGGTGTTTGTATCTGATGATCGATGCAACTTGCGATCGAGCTAGGCTGTGGCCAAAGAGTGGCAGACACCGGGTGAGAGCAAGCATTTTGAAACAGTGATCGGTGGCTACCCATTTCGGGAACAAACAAAATTTAGTGGCCAGTAGAATGTTCCAGTCTAGGAGAGCAGATGGAGTTTCTCTGTGGGAAACGGTCGCTGTGCGGATTAAACACTACCGAGTGGTATACTAGATTTTTGTATTCTGCCTATGGATCTTAGTTTTGGGCTCACACGCACAGAGAAGATCACGCGTTGGCTTCATCGTATATTAATTTTAGAGGCAAGCAGCATCTTTACCAGCCAAGGAGGAGCTGGAAGTATCTCATTTGCGAACTGGCCATGTTCCACGCTAAGGAGGCACCTATGAACGTACGTTCGTGCGGCCATGCCCTGTGCACTTTACTTTCTCTAGCTTGTCTGCCAAAAGACACAACTTACACCTCAGCATTCTAACCTTTTGGCAGTACAGAAAATGAATTGAAGAGAAATCTCTAGGAGCTTCTAGATAGTAGATACTCTGTAACTAAATCTTTAGGAATTCGAGAAAGTACTAGACACTGCATGCAAAAGCTTCTAGTATGAAAGATTACTCCAGTATTATCCATCACCATCAGCTGGGTGATCTGAAAATAAAATTCTTCAATTGACTGATACGGTCGTTACTCCTGTCTCTGGCGCATCACTGGGCAGGCCAGCGCTTCGGCCAGTGGATCCGTCCAGTCATCTTTTGCCCCACTAATTACTCGTCAGTACTAGTACATTGCTTCCAGGTTATAACCATAGGATTCAGACTTCTTACACCGGCCCTAGTGGGAGTAGGTTTCGGTCTTCCAAGTTCCAACCGCTTCTGCGACCGTCAGTGATAAATAAAATCGTGCAGTTGCTCTGGTAATGTACGTGTTTTTGTATGTTTTTGTCCAATCTCTCTCCTCCCCATTTATTATATACGCAGTGTAGGATGAAGGATAATCAATTAGAGAGGGTAAATAGGAGGTTTTAAAATTCCTTTAATTTTAATATAATAACTAAGCAAGTAAGACAATAATTGCAATTTTCTAGAATCAAACCTTAAATTATCTAGATTTCACTAAAGGTGCCGACAACCCAAGTCTAAACAAGAGTATCAACCCTAGAGAGATGATTAATCACAATGGTTACTAGGAATGTAAATTTGTATAAAAGGAATAAGAAGATTGACACGGTGACTTGTTTCCGTGGACTCGGAGACTTGCTAATCTCTCCTAATCCATATTGAGGTAGCTTCAACGAATCAAGCCGACTTCTTGCACAATTGAGCCTTCCTCGTTCACTAAGGATAGCTCTTTCCCTTTTCGGATAGGTGAGCTCCAACCTTTACACCAATACCGCCTTTTTTCACAATCTCCTTTGAATAGATCACTAATTTTTCCAAGCCATCTAGGAGTCGATAACTCCAAACGAAACGAATCAATACGCTTGCTTGAAGATGTTCAAGTGTCACAAATGGCTCTAAATCAATTAATGCACTTGATTGCTCTCAACACCCTCAAAATATGAATTAAATGCTCAAATTAATGGTGAAGAGGGGCTTGCTAGGGCACAACAAGTATGCAATAAATATCCAAGAATTACCCTTGTTGCATGAGAGATGGTATTTATAGCTCCCAACCAACCAACTTTGGTACGAGAGGGACACCGAACTTTTGCAACGCAAATAGCAACATATGCTTCTTTACAGAGGTATTACCATTGTTTTATGCTTTTAGTTTTCATTTACATGATCATATATATGTGTGTATTAGTGTTCAAGATTGCTTTTAGTTCATATATCAATCAATTCATAATATGTTAGTTATAACAAAATCTGCCCGGGCTATATTTTTTTTTTCTGCCTCCATCACTGGCCGAAGGTGACGATTGCGTACGAGAGGTATTGGAGGGGGTTGCGAGGGAAGGTATGAAGAGAAGGAAGAGGAGGAATCTGCGGTGGAGCTCTAGTGGCCTCGTCGATGTCGGCGAGGTGCGCATCGTAAACGGTGCGAGCAGGAATGGGTGAAGTGGCCATGGATTTGTTGGATTCGTGAGGATGGAGATGAAACACGAGAAGCTTTAGATCTAGATGGACATATATAGACAGTTGGATTTGCATCCGACGGTCCAAAATTCAACTAAATTTTCGGACGATATGAGATGAATGATGTATAGACAGTTCATAATTTTTTTTTGGTTGAGTGTTACATATATAGCAAGACAGATTGTGCTTCAATCATTTTGATCTGCATTTGGGTGCACATTTGTCGATTACAGAGGTTCAGAGTTGAGACTCCGAATTAGCCCGTGAAATGAAGTTGCTTGAGATAATTAACCTGATCTCTCCTACGTTCGGTGGAAAACATGATTACTACACTAACTGGTGGCCATCCTTCCACCGAGCTTATTGCTTGGCCACACAAAGAGGTTCATGGAACATGGCCGATCGTCTGGGCACGCGCGCGCACGCTTGAGTGTGTTACCGATGCTTTGTCGCAGAGGGACGAGCTGCGGTGCAGGTGCGTGACGCATGCTGTAAACCGGTGCCGGCCTTCGGTTCCTTCCTCCGGTTGCCGTGGAGCACATAGCTCAGGGGCCGGCGCTGCTTCCCCAGGGGGTTGCAATGTCGGACCGGCCCCCTCCACGACACGAGCTGCGAGTTTGCGACACCCATCAGGCATGGATCTGCAATGCTTGCCGAGCATGAAACACGCGGGCCATGGCTGCTCGAGGCCCTCTCCCGTCTTTGCCCGTTTGCTCTGTCGGCATGGCAGTGCATGCGTCCGGCCGGTGACGGTGATCCCGGTTGTCAGTTCGATCGGAAAAGGTCGGAGCATCCGAGCATGTATTCTCTTTGTCCATCCAACATGTGGAGCCCCACATTGGTGCTGTTGTTTACCCTGCTCTAGTATGCAGATGCTTGTTTAAACAAAGAGAATATAGCCGTGTCTCCTCTGATGCAAACATCTTTTTTCGCAGGTGTTTAGATATTGAATTTTGTACTAATTAGATATAGTTATATACATAATCACCCGTTAAACAGCTATGTCTACTTAAGCATCCATGCTAAAATCTAAGCACCTTGCATGTTCTACGTGGCAAAAAAAAAAAAACAGTTTTTAATTGCTAAGGGCATGTAAAGTGGTATAGACGGTAGCCGTCTATAATGTACCTCTATGTCATCTACAGACAGTATTAAAGATAACTTATACAATAGACTGTCTATATAGCTGTCTGTAATGATCTATGATATGATTAATAGACTGTCTGTACAATAATATACACAGTATAAAGCTGTCTATAAAGCCGTCTGTTAAATAGTAGACAGCATATTTCTCTCTCTCCCCTCTCTCTCATCCAATTCATCCAAAATCTGATGTAGCATACCTTTATAGACAGCTGACATGTACCATTGTACATGCCCTAAGTAACTCTCTAAGTATCTGCATTGTGTATGCTCTGCTTAATGTGCAATGCACGCAGACTTTGGCTTGTAGTAGAACACAAATTACTAGATGATCGTAACTTCTGGTGCACGAAGAAATTGAATAACTGACGCGTGAAATTCGGTACCCAAAGCAACAGCTTTTCACTTTCCGGATGGAATAGTTTACTTTGCTCATTTGCCTTTTCTTTCGTTCTTTTTTTTTTTTTTTGTTTGAGAGGGGGCCCCAAAGCAAAAGTTTTTTTTTTCCTCTCGTTCTGATGGAATAGTCTACGGGATTCAAAGACCCATACAAGATGTGACTGTTGGATATAATCATATTCCCGAACAGGCCTTCACTCTTTAGCACTGGTGCTACTTTGCAGCCCAGCCTAGTTTTACAAAATCGGCCCGTTCCCACGTCCCGTTCGCGATCTTCGGCTGTGCGCCGACCCGTGTAAGCTTGCCGGCCTAAATGTGTTCTTCTAAAAAACGAAACATATATATTTTCTTTAAATATAATCAAACACTTAATCCAGATTATTAAGATATATCTGGACTCTTAGTTTTAACAGACGAATTCCAAAACTACTACTAAAGGGTTATGGGTATAAATATAACACCCCATGTACAGAGGCGGAGCTAGCCTAGGCCGATGCCTCGGGCCAGGCAACACCTTCTTAAACTAAGTTACAATTTTTTAATACATTTTGCATGGGCTTACATTGGCAAGTTTCGGACCCAGGCGCCTGTGGCTCGAGGCCTGCCTCCACCCCAGCTCATGTACAAGAGAGACAATCTATCAATCAATATAGAAAAAAGAGTTGATCTCTCTATATCATGTGTTTATCTATTGTGATTGTTCTTCGTTTATTATTGACTGACAATGGGATTGATCTACGGTACTCGTCATCATTTCATAATACGTTATCAACACAAAACTCTCTAAGACCGATCAAGATTTTCTACCTGTATTAATCTACACTGTATCGAATTTCGACCGGTATCGATCTTTAATCTTATATACATAGTCAAAATACGCACTACAAAAATCAAATGATGGAGTACCTGGTAATAAGTCATACCTGAAAGATATGTGTACCTGTTAACTCAGTATGACATTATGACTGGCTCCTGGGCCGTGGCTGCAACACCATTATTAGCATCCAGTTTTCTTAAAATTTTGCTTCAGGTTAAGTTATCTCCTCTCTTTTTATTTCACCTGGAGAGAAAGCTAGCTAGGGGCAAAGAAACAGGACATCGATTGGTTTCGGTTTGAACACATTTTGCTTTGCAGGAGGGAGTAGGGACAATGTAGGCCATGAGCTCTTGCTTCCCGCTGTTAAGTTTTGGGCGGTGTGACAGGGTGGGGCAGGCCGACAGGGGTTGGTCTGAGATTTGGGAGTTGGCATCTCCCCAACATCACAAAAGGCACAAGTACTGCACAAGTGCGCAAGTGCACATGAGAGAAACAAGGCCGCAGAGCAGCCCATAATTAATCAATGGGGTGTTTAGGGAGCACCTGAGTGTTTTTTTAGTTTATGAGCACTCAAATTTGTAGCTTTTGGATCTGTTTGCGCCAAAATTCGGTACATGGCAAAATGGGTTTGAATCGGATAAAAGCAATTGTATGTGTTTGCATCGGAATTCGATGTGTATTGAAATCAGCCCGAGACGGAAAGGAAGCGTTCGCATGGAAAGAAATCATCAAACGAATCGGAAAAGGAATCCGTTTCTAAAAAGGGAAGGAAATCAGATAATAGGCCGATACGGATAAACGCCGTATCCGTTACAACTCGGATCGGCCAGGCATGTTATAAAAGGAGGTGGGTGCAAAGCGGCAAGAATCAATCAAATCCAACAACACACAACTACTTTTTACAAGCTTTTCTTTCACTTTGTTTTAGCCTCATAGATCTCTTTGCAAGTCGACGGAATCAACATAGGCGCATCGCCGATTGTTGATTTTAGCCGATTTCACCAGGTTTGATTTGCTTCGTTTTGTTGCGACGCCTTCTCGAAGCCGATTTTACCTTTTATCCGGATCAATCGTAACGAGTTGATTTAGTTATCTCCTAATCGGTTCTTGCCGACTAGTGAAAAGCCGATAGATCCTTGTTTATCGGCCCGATCAAATTATAAATTCTACCTTGTCGATTTCAGGTCAAATCGACCGGCACGCTCGCAAACCCGGTGTTTGTCTTGTGTGTTCGAGGCCTAAAACCTCGCTTCACGTTTTTAAGCGAACATATTTTGGCACGCCAGGTGGGACCAACAAAAATGTCAACCGACAAGCCCGATCACCGCCGATATCAACATCGATGCTATAATCGCGCCTCGGATGGCCGATTTAACCCGAGCAGCGGAAAGAAATCGAAGACCGAAGGCGGCTCTGGAGGAAATGATGCTACGGTGCTTCCGTAAAACGCCGTGGCGTTACTCAAAAGATTGCACTCCCAAGCATCAACCCTATCGGAGATTCAGTACCGAATCGGTGAGCCGACACGCACCCGCTCAAGCCGATTTATCAAGTATGATCGAGCAATCGTCCATCACGCATTGATTAACTTGATCATCGGCTCTAGTATCCACATTAAAGCCAATGATAGAAAATAGTGTGAAAACGATTGCTCGGGAATTAGGCTGCCTGGAAATATGCTAGATCCACCACAAACCATCCCTACGAACACAGTAAATTCCATAACGCCCAACGCCAAAACAGTAAACGTGTCGGCTCATGCACCTATTATGATGCCGACTCAACCTACTGTTTTGAAACCAAGCATACAGAGAGATGGATTCACACACTACCATGGGCACACGGATGGGGCCAAAATAAACGCGTCGAATCAGTTAGATGGGCCCTCCAATAGCATCGGGATATCGGCTTATCAGCCGATCGAAAAAGCCAGTCCCGCGATCACGGGAGCCACGACCATGAAGCAAGCACCATATAGAGTAGCGCCAGACGCACTTACCCGATACATTAGGTTATGACACGGTACATCAAGACCTCCGGGTGCAATTTGGACAGGCCGAGTTCGCACTCGGTGGCACGAATGAGAATTGGCGGTGTCCTACCGCACCACAAGCCGACAATGTTAATTGGGCGTAACAAATTGCCAATGTTTTGAGGGAACAGTTCGGCTTACAACCCGGAGGGAGAGTGATTGGCTACAGGAAGCCGCACTCGATTACATAGACCGAATGCCATACCCCACAACTTTAGGATACGGACTTTGCTAAATTCTCAGGTGATGACTCTGTTACCACAATCGAGCATATCGGGCGGTTCATGGCCCAATGTGGGGAAAATTTGCGATCCGATGGATTAAGAATCGATTGTTCCCTTTATCGTTGTATGCATCAGATTCACTTGGTTCACAAATCTACCACCAAATTCAGTTCATATATGGAGCGATTTGGAAAGCCGATTCATGAATACTTCTTCTCAGAACTATGGAGCTTAGGATTTCCGATCTCAGTTCAGTCCAAGCAATACGGGAATCGGTCTCTGATTATATCAAGAGATTTGGGCGCACGGAATAGATGCTACAAAGGTAACATTACCCGACGATCAATTGGCCGACCTAGCGTTCAAGGGTTGATCCCTCCATTAAAAGAGAAATTATCGTGCCAAGAGTTCCCGACTTAGGCCACCTACTCCATCGCAGATCGGCACACGAGAGCGGTATCTGAGATCAAAGGGTTTAAAGATAGATTTAAACCAAATAGCAACTAAAAGGCCAAAATAAACATGATAGAGTACGACTCGAGCGATACCTCCGAGGATCGGCAGAGGTGAACATAGCCGAGTGGGCCAAAGGTTCTAAAAGCCACTGTATGCTCTCTACTTAAGCCGACAAAGAATAAGGCTAAGTCAAGTACTCGTATGATGTGTCAAAGTGTGACAGGATATTTGATTTGTTACTACAAGAAAAACTCATAAGATTACGAAGGGCACATCATACCATCTACGAGGAAATTAAAAGCGAAGGTATTGCAAATGGCATCATTCATTCTCCCATAACACTAACGATTGCAATATTTTTCGACAACAGATTCAATCGGCCATCGCCGATGGCAGAGCTAAAATTCGCGGAAGAGTCGGCTATGCAGATAGATATGAGCCCTTTTCAAGTCAACATGGTTCAATGTTCGCGAAAGAAAAGAGGCTGGAAGAAGATAAGCCGACGAAGGGAGTCGTATCACGAGACGAGACAAGATAGATCACTATCGGTTCTATACAAATAGAAGCCGATAGGAATGGACAAAACTCAAGAACGGTAAAACCAAGAGGGACTTGGAGGTCGGTAGAGATGGTATCGAGTGAGAGGGCTCAGAAAAGCTGATTTCAAACCAAAACCGACCTTCTCACAACTCCTCGGGAAGTACGAGAGGATAAGTCGGAGGGGTAACACTCAACACCACGTAATCCTCATCAAGCTGAGACGAAGGAGGGACGAGCAGTGGCGGCTAGATATGCCGTATCGGCCAAGCATCGAGGAAGAGAAACATCGGCGATGTCCCTTTTGGCGCTTTCTTGGGAGAGAGGATGACCTTACCATGATTGTATCTTGTCCTATGCAACACTCGCCCGCATATCGGCCAAACCAGTCAGAAAAGATAGGTTGTCTAGGCCGATATACAATTATCCAGATATGAGAAGCAAAGAGGGCCGATCCATGAAAGGTTGTCAACAGAGCAAGGCGAGTCCTCCCAAAAGCGAGAACTATCGGCTAACACAGGAAGAATGGAATCGGCAAAATGAGATGAGCAATTTAGCCGAAAGATACGAAAGCCGATAGAACCTAAACCTCGGTGGTGCCCTCTGTGTCTCAAAGAAGTCACAACGCCGAAGGCTTCGATTGAAAACACAAGAAGAAAGGGAGGCCGACAAGGAAAGCGAGAGGGATCGGATGTTCAACAAGTTAAGACCGATACAGCTTTTGAAAAAAGAGTGGAGAAAGAAGGAACAGATCGATAGTGATTCAGAACAATCGATTGAGTCCGGTTCTCCGATGATCCGGGATGATACACCACCAATGGATATAAACATGGTATTCGCTCTACCTGCCGAGTTCAAAACCGAAGAATCGGTCAAGAAGTGTTCGCCCGATTATGCCTCGGAGCACCGACGCCGTGGTTCGAAAAGCCACAAGACATGCATCGGCATACGAAACCATTATATCTGAAAGGATATATTAATGGCCAATCGATATCTCGTATGTTGGTCGATGGCGGGCAACAAGATTAATCTCGTTAAGTACTTTCGTAAAACTGGGTAAAGCCGATGAAGACTTGATCAAAACCAATATGGTGCTAAATGACTTCACGGAGACAGATCGAGGCTAAAGGCGTAATGGTGTCGAAGGCGATACGGTAATAAAACTTTGCCGATTGCATTTTTTGTGATTGAAGCCAAAGGTAATTACGGCGTGCTCGCGGATCGATCCATGCCAATTCTTGTATACCATCAACTATGCACCAAAAATTGGTGCGGTGGAACGATGATCTGATTGAAGTAAATGCCACACATCGGCTCATATCGCCATGGCTAGCCCTCGACACCAATTGGCCACACGAAGAAGCCGAATGTATATCGAGGAAAGCCTTGGACAATTGCGATTTTATCTGCGTCGAGAAGTCAGATTCAAGCCGATCGCGTTAAACCTAACACGCTTGATCGGACAGACGAAGTAGTAAGAAGATGGAGCACAAGACACTAGCAAAGTTGCAGGAAAGGGCAAGAAGCTATCGGCAAGAAGAATACGAGGAAGCCGTCGAGGATTTTGAAGAAGAAAGAAAAGGGTTAGGATTTACTTCGATTTGCTCGAAGAGATTGATATTGGGGAAGGTGATAACAAAAGACCAACGTTTGTGAGTGCCAAACTAGAACCGGTTATAAAGCAAAGTTGGTCGAAATACTCAAGGAATATAAGGATTGCTTTGCGTGGGAGTATTATGAAATGCCGTGTTTAAGCCGGCACTAGTTGAACATCTGGCTACCTATAAAACCTGGATATCGGCTGCTCAAACAGAGCCCTAGGCGGTTTAACCCTACGTTGTATGACGCTATAAAGGAGGAAGTAGGACGATTGCTAGAGGCGAAGTTTATCCGGCCATGCCGATACGCTGAGTGGGTCTCAAACATCGTCCCTGTGAAGAAGAAAAACGGCAAACTTAGGGTATGTGTCGATTTTAGAGATTTGAACAAAGCTACGCTAAAGAGCGAGTACCGATGCCCATAGCCGATATGCTTATCGATGTTGCATCCGGGAATAAAATCATAAGTTTTTTGGACGGAACGCCGGATACAATCAGATATTCATGGCCAAGCCGATATACCCAAAACGGCTTTGGATGTCCGGGGGCTTTAGGGCTATATGAATGGAAAGTTATGACCTTCGGTTTAAAAAATGCCGGTGCTACTTATCAGCGTGCTATGAACCATATTTTCCATGATTTGATCGGCAATACTGTGGAAATATACATCGACGACGTAGTGGTAAAGTCCAAAGAAGACTGGCAACATTTAGCCGATCTGGGAAAAATGTTCGAAAGTACAAGGTTACATGGGTTAAAAATGAACCCTCTCAAATGTGCTTTCGGCGTATCGGCTGGACAATTTCTTGGGTTCACGGTGCATGAAGGAGGGATTGAAGTAAACCCAGCCAAAGTGAAAGCCATAGCCGATACTAAACCACCGAGCAAGTAAAAGGAGCTGCAGTGTGTTGATCGGGAAAATCAATTACTTGCGACGCTTTATCTCAAACTTGTCGGGGCAATTCGGGCCTTCACACCGCTGAAAATTAAAGATAACCAAGAGTTTAAGTGGGAAGCCGATCAGCAAAGGGCCTTCGACGACATAAAAGGTTATCTGATGAGTCCACCAGTATTGGCCGCGCCAAAACACGGTATACCTTTTAGACTATATATATCGGCTGAAGGTGATTCGATTGGAGCAGTTTTAACACAAGAAACCGATAGGAAGGAACGAGCAATATATTACTTAAGCCGACGTCTTCTAGATACAGAAACCAGGTATCCTTTAGTAGAAAAGTTATGCTTGTCATTATACTTTGCTTGCACCAAGTTAAGACATTATATGCTGGCTTCCAAATGCGTTATAATATGCAAAACCGATGTAGTTAAATACATATTATCGGCGCCCATCCTGCGGTCGGCTTGGTAAATGGGCATATGCCTTAACAGAGTTTGAGTTATCCTATGAATCGGCTAAATCTGTGAAAGGGCAAGCTGTGGCCGATTTTATCACAGGGAGTGAAACATTAGTAGGAACAACTAGTATAACTCCTTGGCAATTGTATTTTGATGGGTCTGTTTGCCAAGAAGGCGAAGGCATTGGCGTGATATTAGTTTCACCTAGAAAGCAGGAGTATGACTTCATGTATCGGCTAAATAGCCGATGTTCAAATAATCAAGCGAATCTGAAGCATTACTAAGGGTCTACAATTGTTAGAGAGCATCGGAGTGAGAGACGCCAAGCTTTTGGAGATTCGATGTTAATTGTACAAAGAAGTCGAGGAGAATACCGATGCAATGATGATGCACTAAACCAGATTTGCATCAATGCCTCCAGATCATCGAGATGTTCACTACATTTTCCATAGAACATATCCCCAGAGAAGCTAATGATAAAGCAAACCGATTGGCACAATGTGCATCGTGGTACAAGGTGGAAAGCCGACAAGGACCAATCGAGCTAAACGCTTGGCCGGTTTTATGTGTTCACCTCGCCATCGGAGAACGAGAGATAAGGGATTATTTGTCGATCCAACCAAGCCGACCGAACAAAGGTCGCGAAGCACTCAAATACGTTCTACTAGAAGACGTATTGTACTTTAGGACTATGGAAGGTTTATTATTAAGATGCTCGAACCGAGGAAGCCAAAGTGGCGATGGGTGAAGTTCATGAAGGCATTTGTGGGTCACATCAATCGGCTCATAAGATGAAATGGATCTTGAGACGAATCGATATTTTTGGTCGACGATGTTAGAAGACTGCTTCAAATATTATAAAGGGTGCCAAACATGTCAAAAGTTTGGTAACATACAGTCAGCACCAGCATCGGTTTTACATCCAATCATCAAGCCATGGCCATTTAGAGGATGGGGTATAGACATAATCGGCCAGATATTTCCGTCATCCAGCAAAGGACATAAGTTCATCCTCGCAGCCACAGATTATTTCTCAAAGTGGGTTGAGGCTGTACCACTCAAGAAGGTTACTAGCAGGGAACTAATCGATTTCGTAAATGAACACATCATCCATCGGTTTGGGATTCCACAAACGATCACTACCGATCGTGGTAATCGTGGTTCATGTCCAACGAGTTCAAAGGGTTTGCGGAAAGTCTTGGGATAAAATTGCTCAACTCCTCCCTTACTACGCCAGGCCAACGGACAGGCGAATCGTCGAACAAAACGCGTTGATAAAGCTAATAAAAGAAGAATTGAGGAAGAACCAAGGAAATGGCATTCGATACTATCGGAAGCTTTATGGGCTTATCGGCTATCTCAAAGACGGATCAACCAAATTGTCACCTTTTCGGTTGGTATACGGACAAGAAGCCGCTTTTACTGTTGAAATCAACATCGGCTCAATAAGGCTACACGAGCAAGATAAGGTATCACCGATGAATACAAACAGCGATCTTTGGACAATCTAGATGATTTGGGTGAACAAGGGCTGATCACATTAGATCGGCTTAAAAGGAACAAAGAGAGGGTTGCTGTGTCGCATAATAAAAAGTGATTTTAAATCATTCAATCAAGCCGATTTAGTATGGAAAACCGTGTTGCCGATTGGGTCTAAAGATAACCGATTCGGCAAATGGTCTCCAACGTGGGAAGGGCCCTATAAGATCAATCGGCCAATTGACGGAAATTCGTATATACTGGAGTCCTTAGATGGATTCGTCCTACCTAAAGCGATCAATGGAAAATATCTAAAGGCGTATTACCCAAGCATATGGGTGGGTCCTGACCACGTGAAGGAAAACGGTCCATTACAAAGACATAAAAACGGCCATAAAGCCGATCGAGTCAATTGAACATCCATCCAGTTAAACAGCTTTACAAAAATCGGTTACATAGCCGATCAAGCAAGTTTTGAGCGTCATCCCAAGGTTAAGGCAATATTACAAAAGATTGACCACACACATGATACCGATGAATTAAAGTTTAATGTAGTCCTGATCCGGGCAAATGGGCTCCCAAAGCCGATAGTGCCGCTGCCGCCTTGCCAATGGTAGCTTGGACACTATCTACAAGTTGTTGGTCGGCCACTGCATCACCCGGAACTGGAACTAGTTTGGCCGATTGAATTTTAACTTGTGCAAAAACCTCGCCAATCTCCCCGCCTCTGAACGGCCAGAAGATGTAGAGTCCGAAATGCCAATCTGCGATGCAAGTTCTTTTGTGACCAATGCCAATTGTTCTTCAAGCTTAGCTTTGGTTGACTCAAGTTCTTGAGCTCGCTTTTAGCCGATTTGAGTACGGCGACACCTTGATCAAATACGCTCTTCCGATGTTTGGCATCTGCTATGAGCTTGTCCAAGAGCTGTTGATCGGCTTGCTGGGCTTTCCTCTGTTCGATTCTTGTTTTGGCTAACTCCACGTCCAGCCGACGATCGTCCAGGTGGCAGACCTCTAGCAGTGCATTCATGGCGGCAGGAGGGAGATCGGCTTGCATGGCCGCCATAGCATTCCTCAATGGTTGCGTATTGGCGTGAGTCGCCGTTGCATCACCTCGTCCAAAAGACGATCAAGTCGCTCTTGCATACCAGGCTGGGCAGTAACGGCGGCTGATGCTGGCGCAGAAGCTGCTATGATACGCTGAATGTCAGCTGGATAGTCGTCGGTAGCCATGACTTCCGGGTCGTCCAGTTCGTCCAAGGAAAAGCCAAGCAGATCGGCTAGATCGATCCGATGGCACCTTGGGGTCGAGATCGGGGATCTCGATCGGTATTCTTGAACGGCCGGTGGTAGAGAGAGCGATGGAGGGACAGCCGATGTAGCACCTTGGGGATCGGCTATAACCCCGCTATCTCATCGATGGAGATTGCTAAAGAACAAAAGCAAGTCGACATCACAAGACAGACATAAAGGAAATGACTACACAAACTCACGATGACTACAAAACTTACATCAGATGAGTGCTCGGGAGAGCCATCGGATTGTCGCCTCACAGTGCAGGTGAACGCGCTGGCAGATTTCTTCCTCCTCTCAAGTCGACTCAAGTTAAAACCTTAACTACGTCAATAACATGATAGTCGACACAAAAGAAACTTCTGGGGCGCGGCGAGTCAAGTCCGTTAAGGATGGAGCTTGAATATCCAAGTTTCTGAAGTATACCAGTGGTGCCAACAGATGACCGACGGGCGTCGTTGTCGGCTACCTCGGCGTAAACATGGGGATCGGTTGATGGCTCACCAAAGACCCGGCCGACCTGGAAAGATCAAAGGCATTCTAAATAAAAGCCGATACCGGTGAAAACGAAGGGATATAAAAACCACGGTACCTCTACGCCATCGAAGAGTCGCTATATAACCCGAGCTTGAGTCGGACCGGAAACTACCGTCGGCTCATGAAAATCGGGAAGGAATAAATGAATTATAGCCGACGAGTCCTGTCCATTAGTATGGCTTCGATATTCTAGTCCACCATCTGCGAACGCGCCGACCGACGGAATTAAGGACAAAATGTGGCGTTGAGAGGATTTGCAAACCATCGGCTACTTCAAGGATGACCTCAAAGAAGAACACCGTTGGTCACTCGGGCTCGGGGCTCGACACAAGATAATAGGGGAAAGATGGAATGGTTTGCCCAAAGCCTAATTGACGGCGTAAACCGAAGGGTGGTAAAACTCATAAGATGGGTGAAATGTTAGGTTGCGGGTGTTCAAGCCGACATTTAAGATACAAGGAGTGAGGATGATTTTGTACAAATCTAAGGTAGATTGGGGCATCAAGGAGCTATCGAGAATCAAGGTGAAGGAATGTTGGGTATGGACAATCGGCTACATCGGTATATTGGAAAAAGTCTTGTTGGCGAAGGAAGCCCTATCTAAGGAAAGGAAGAAAGCGAGGTATTTGTGCAAGCCGATCGAGTCCATTTTTAACTCTCCGGCCGAAGACATGATAAACCTCTCGCCATAGGATCGGCTAGCTCTATATTGTGGAACGACATGCTCTGGTAATCCTCCCGAGGAAAGTTGAGCTCCCGGAGGGTTCGGATAGAATAGATCGGCTAAACATGCAATGAAGCCATGTTTGAATGAACCAAAGAGGACCTCCTATATTACCAACGACGTGTTTGGCAAAGCGGAAAAAGTCGGCTACGGATCACATACATCATTTGAAATATCGCCCTAGGAACATCTTGCCAAGGGAAAGCCGATGACCCTCCAAAGTAGACGTTCGCTACTAAGCTGAAAGGTTTGGGTAGGGCCAAGGAAGCACCACGTAAAAAGATATCGGTCTAACCAAAGATTAAGGAAAGCAACATGCTCTTCACCGACATCGACCAAAGTGACCCTATTGTTATTTTGGATGTATTTATGCCAACCTTCGCCTTTTTATGATTAATTTAAAAGAGGGTTTTCCACTTTGAAAGCCGATAATCGATCCGTCGGCCTAAGGCGACAGTTGGGTCACATCTAGCAGCGTGGGGCCGATTGGGCCGGATGGGAATAAAAAAGCATTGAAAGAATCCGACCAAAAATAACATGCCGCAGCTACCAAGGGTTCATTGGCTTCAGGGTCGGCTAGACTCAAAGATAGAGACTTCGGCTATACCCATCCTCTCCCATTCTACCCTCTTTGAGCCGATACCCTAATGAACCAAGATCTCCATCCTTTCAGGCTAGTAGGCCATGCCCTAAAACTTTTTCCCCATTCAGAAATATTGTATCCAGCAGCCGATAAAGGGAGTCTAGGGATCTCGGTATTGATGACTGTGTCTGCCGACATACTACCTATCGGTCCTAAGTAGAATTGATTGGAACTTTGAGGAATCGGAATGAATACCTGTGAGGGGTCCATGTCAGCCGATTTTCGAAAGGACAAAGAGAGGATGATCAAAGCCGATGGTGCTCGATCCGAGAGCTTGAAAGCGTGAAAATGACCGTGGGGACCCCATATTTATACTGCGATGAAAGAAAGCGGCGGGAAGCGATTCTTCATTAAAAACGCACTGAGATTATTACGGCGCCATTTAATGGGAAGTTACCAAGAATTTTCGACTACAAGCCGATTGCAATTTTTGAAAAGTATCAAGTTCTTTCCAAAAATTGGGGGGGCATATGTTTGCGCCAAAATTCGGTACATGGCAAAATGGGTTTGAATCGGATAAAAGCAATTGTATGTGTTTGCATCGGAATTCGATGTGTATTGAAATCAGCCGAGGCGGAAAGGAAGCGTCGCATGGAAAGAAATCATCAAACGAATCGGAAAAGGAATCCGTTTCTAAAAAGGGAAGGAAATCAGATAATAGGCCGATACGGATAAACGCACCGTATCCGTGTACAACTCGGATCGGCCAGGCATGTTATAAAAGGAGGTGGGTGCCAGGCGGCAAGAATCAATCAAATCCAACAACACACAACTACTTTTTACAAGCTTTTCTTTCACTTTGTTTTAGCCTCATAGATCTCTTTGCAAGTCGACGGAATCAACATAGCTGCATCGCCGATTGTTGATTTTAGCCGATTTCACCAGGTTTGATTTGCTTCGCTTTTGTTGCATCGCCTTCTCGAAGCCGATTTTACCTTTTATCCGGATCAACTGTAACGAGTTGATTTAGTTATCTCCTAATCGGTTCTTGCCGACTAGTGAAAAGCCGATAGATCCTTGTTTATCGGCTTCGATCAAATTATAAATTCTACCTTGTCGATTTCAGGTCAAATCGACTGGCACGCTCTGCAAACCCGGTGTTTGTCTTGTGTGTTCGAGGCCTAAAACCCTGCTTCACGTTTTTAGCGCGAACAGGATCTAAATCCATTGATCCAATCAATTTGTCATCTCTCCACACCACCCTCCTTTTTATAGGCCCCCAAGTTGAGTGCCCACAAACCAAAAAAACACTCGAGTGTTACTTAGCCATTCTCATTAATTAATTCAGTAGCATCAATCTGGGATGTGCTTTTCTAATCAAAACTTAATACTACTAGCACTGATCAAACTATCTTTGATGCTTATATTGACCATCGATCTTGACCATTATGCTGCAAGCCCAGCGACAGCACAGAACGGCTTCAGTTTATTCAGCCTCGTGTGTCCAGCGTCAGGTCATTGTATATGCCGGGCTAAGCAAGGTGTTTGTATCTGATGATCGATGCAACTTGCGATCAAGCTAGGCTGTGGCCAAAGAGTGGCAGACACCGGGTGAGAGCAAGCATTTTGAAACAGTGATCGGCTGCTACCCATTTCGGGAACAAACAAAATTTAGTGGCCAGTAGAATGTTCCAGTCCAGCAGAGCAGACAGAGTTTCTCTGTGGCTAACGTACGCTGTGCGGATTAAATACTACCGAGCGGTATAGTTTTTTTGTATTCTGCCTATCGATCTGAGTTTTGGTATACAACAATTCCACCAAACGTATAGTGAGGATCACGCGTCGGCTTCATCGTATATTTTAGGGGCCAGCAGCAGCTTTACCGACCCAGAAGGAGCTGGAAGCATCTCATTTGTGAACAGGCCATGTTCCACACTAAGAAGGTGAAACGAGCGAGAGAGAGAGAGAGAGAGAGGGATGGGAGAGAGCACGGCACGACAATATGTGGCTAGAAAAATGAATTTAGAAAAATCTCGAGGAGTAGCTAGATAATCTGCTACAAAATCTTTAGGGATTCGAGAAAGTACTAGACACCGCATGCAAAAGCTTCTAGTATGAAAGATTACTCCAGTATTATCCATCACCATCACTTGGGTGATCTGAAAATAAAATTCTTCAATTGGCTGATACGGTCGTTACTCCGGTCTCTGGCGCATCACTGGGCAGTCCAGCGCTTCGGCCAGTGGATCCGTCCAGTCATCTTTTGCCCCACTAATTACTCGTCAGTACTAGTACATTGCTTCCAGGTTATAACCATAGGATTCAGACTTCTTACACCGGCCCTCCTGGGAGTAGGTTTCGGAGTTCCACGTTCCATCCGCTTCTGCGACAATCAGTGAAAAATAAAATCGTGCAGTTGCTCTGGTAGTGTACGAGTTTTGTAGGTTTCTGTCCCATCTACCCCCTCCCCATTTCAGTTCCTTTGACAAGTAGCAAAGACATTCGGGTGCTTTACGGAAATCTGAATTAAGTACCGAAGAGAATATACACTGGATGGGATTAAGGATAACTAACTAGAGAGAATGAATAAGAGGATTTAATTTTTTTTCGTTTTAATACAATAATTGAGCAAGAAAGACAATAATTACAGTTTTCAAGAATCAATGCCTAAATTATCCAGATTTCACTAAGGGCACCAACAACCTAATATCAATCCTAGAGAGATGATCAATCACAATGATCACTAGGAATGTAAATTCGCATAAAAGGAATAACAAGATTGCACAGAGAGCATCTTTATTTGGTGGTACAAATTATGCATATTAAAAAATTCACATGGCCGTTTATCTCAAGGCCATGAGTTCTAGTATATAGAGGATCATAGGTGAGGTTTTCGCAATGTCACTTGATCCCACATCCACTATTGATTAAGATTAGTGAAATTCTCATCTTAATGCTCAAGTGATGAATGCTCTATTTGGAGTCTTGAAAGCGGATGTGTTCAATCGCATGAGCAACCTTGAGATGGCACACAAGATTTGGACAACCTTCTTCGAAATTCATGAGGGCACATCCGCAGTCAAAGATGATAAATTGCATATGCTAAGGATAAAATATGAGAGTTTCATTATGTTACCCCGTAAGAACATCACGGAGATGTATTCGCAGCTAAATAACATAGTGAATGAGCTCAAAGGTCTTGGGCTTCACTAACCGATCTTGATGTTGTTCGCAAGATGTTTAGGGCTCTACTGGACAAGTACGAGACGTTGGTGACACTTTTCCTCAACTCTCCAGAGTTGGTGAGAATGACACCAACCGCACTCTTGGGCAACCTCAACATGAATGAGATGTACAAAAGGACAATTAGAAGCTCTTGGAGCAAAGTTTTCAAAGAAGAAGAACATTGCTTTCAAGGCCAAGGTGGAGTCAAGCAATGAGACGCTTGATGACTCCGAATATGACACCGAGGAGGAGATGGCTCTCCTCATGAGGAGAATGAGAAGATTTATGAAGAGGCGCTCAATCTCAAGTGCCTCTCATAAATTCAAGAAGGGGCAACACTCTAGCAACAATCACTACGCCAACATTTAGTGCTATGGGTGCGATGAGAAGGGGCACATAGCTTGTCATTGACCCAAGAAGAAGGATGACAAGGTCGAGTCATACAAAAAGAAGCCATTCCATGGTAAGAAGAAGACTTTCAAAAAAGCTTCACAAGGATGACAAGGGCGAGGCACATATTGGGGAGTGGGATTTCGAAGAAGAATGTTTGGATTCTGACTCCTCCGATGAGGAACTTCTTCCAAGAAGAAAGGTCTCGCCAGAGTCACCATAAAGGAAGCTACTTCGCCTTTTGTCACTCCTTTGTGCCTTATGGCAAACGAAGATCATAAGGTAAAAACTAATAATGATGATGAGCCCTCCTACGATGAGCTTATGGACATGGTTGAAGACTTGAATGAGTACCTTGACAAGGAGAAGTCCAAGCATAAGATCTTGAGAAAGGAATATCTCCCTCTCTCTCTCTCTCTCTCTCTCTCTCTCTCTCTCTTGGACTCTTATAAGGAGTTAAAGGAAGCTCATCTGTCTCTCCTTCTCAAGGATCATTCAAGGTCTCAAAATGATGTAGAAGTCTCTTGTGATATCCTTGATGATATGTCTAGACTAGAAAATGTTTCTTGTCATATATCTAAGTCTAGTGTATCTACTTCTTGTGATGACTTGCTTGCCATGCCTTCTAGCACTAGCTCAATTCCTCTTCATGATAGCAATATAGTTTAATTGTTAAGAATATTGAGCTTAAGAGCAAGTGAACAAGCTAAGTAAGAGCTTATATCGATGCTTCAAGGGTAAGTTAACCCTTGGCAAGATCTTGAACGATCAACGATGTTCCTACAATAAAGAGGAACTTGGGTTCATTCCCAAGAAGGGTAAGAAGGCAAGCAACAAAACTCAAAGGTTTGTGAGATCTAATGGGAAGCTTTGCTATAAGTGTCACGATGTGGGACATATAGCAAATGATTTCCCATTAGGGAAACTAGCAATGGTAGAGTATTTGCTAAATTTGTTAGCATTCTATACTTGGTCACAAGAAGAATGCCATTTGGGTGCCCAAAATCTTGGTTATTAACCTTTAAGGAACCAAACAAATTTAGGTACCTAAAAAGGTATGATTTTCTTTTATACGTGAACTATAAAACCGGTGAACGGCATTGGATGCTTGATAGCGGGTGCACTCAACACATCACCAGAGATCGAAAAGATGTTCACCACATTTGAGGTTGGAGATGGGCATTATGACAAGATCACATTTGGGGACAATAGCGAAGAAAAGTTATTAGGCATGGGTAAAATCGCTATCTCAAATAACCTTTCTATTTTCAATGTTTCATTAGTTGAAACCTTGAATTTTAATTTGCTATCCGTTACTCGATTCGTGATCTTGATCTTGTTTGTACATTCTCTCAAAATGGTGTTGAAATTTCAAAAGAAAATGACAATTTTTTGTTTTCGAAGGCTTTAGATTTGGAAATATCTATTTAGTTGATTTCTCCTCAAATGTGTCTTGTCTTCAAACTTGCTTAATTGCAAAAATCTTATTTGATTGGTTATAGAATAAAAGACTAGCTCATGTTGGAATGATTCAATTTAAAAAAGCTTTTCAAACATGATTTAGTTGTGGGATTGAAAGATGCGAAGTTTGAGGAAAACAAGCTATGTAGTGCTTAAGCTGGTAAACAAGTGGTTAGCTCTCATTCTTCTATGAGCATCATGTCCACATCCAGACTATTGGAGCTCTTACATATGGATTTGTTTAGCCCAATAACCTATAAGAGCATCGGGGGTAAATATTATTATTTAGTGATTGTGGATGACTACTCAATATATACTTTGGTTTTCTTTCTACATAAAAAATTCGAAACCCCGACATTCTCAAAAGTTTTTCAAAAAGAACCCAAAATAAATTTAATATAAAAATCAAGAAAATCCGTAGTAACAATGATTTTGAGTTCAGGAATACAAAAATTAAGGATTGTTGTGATGAACTTGGAATAAAATACAAATTTTCTACTACCTACACTCCGGAGCAAAATGTAGTAGTAGAATGGAAAATTCGAACACTAATCTAAATGGCAAGGACAATGCTTGATGAATACAATGCTTCCGATAGTTTTTCAGCGGAATCTATTAATACCGCTTGTCATGCCACAAACCGTCTTTATTTGCATGGGCTTTTGAAAGACCTCTTATGATCTTCTTGTTGGACAGAGACCGATCATTTCCTATTTTTGTATTTTTGGTTGCAAGTGTTTCATTTTGAAAAAGGTTGTTCGTCTCTCAAAAATTCAAAGTTGTTGTAATGAATATTTTCTTCTTAGATAAAGCTTACCATGTCTTCAACAAAACCACGGTTTAGTTCAAGAGACGTGTGATGTTAAATTTGATGAGACTAACGACTCTCAAGAAGAGCAAGAAAACTTGGATGATGTAAGTGACGAGGGCTTGAGACAAGCAATGAAGAATATACCCATTGGTGATGTTAAGCTAAAGGAGGATGATCAAACATTCAATCTTCTTCCACTCAAGTTCAACCATCAACTTCCGCTACGCTAAGTCAAGTTCAAGCAATTGAGGTGGATAATCAAACTCAAGCAGTTCCTGCAAGGATCCACAACTAAATCTTCAAGGATCACCCAACTGATCAAATCTTGGTGACGTTAGTAAGGGAGTTCAAACTCGATCTCGTGTCGCTTCATTTTGTGAGCATTGCTCTTTTGTTTCTTCTATTGAACCAACTCATGTAGATAAAGCTTTAATCGATCCGGATTAGGTGAATTCAATGCATGAAAAACTCAACAACTTTGCCCGAAACGGCATTTGGACATTAGTTGAAAGACCTAAGGACCACAATGTCATTGGCACCAAATGGGTTTTTCAAAACAAACAAGATGAAAACAATACAGTGGTAAGAAACAAAGCAAGATTGGTGACACAAGGTTTTACACGAATAGGAGGTTTGGATTTTGGCGAAATCTTTGCACCTGTGGTCAGACTAGAGGCCATTCGTATCTTGCTGGACAAGAATATCCCTCACTACACTATGCCACAAGGTAAAATTTCCTCCCCGTCAAGTTTCTCCACTTTGATTCCACATTGTCGACATTGATCTTGACTTTGTGTCACATGACGTTTTACCGACCTTCTTATAAATTTGTTTAATTTGAACCTGGCTTTGATACCCCTTCTTATGTATAGCAACCTTTGAACATATCAGAGGTTTTTTAGATACGACACGAGCGTATACGGTATTAAGAACGAAGAAATTAAATTTAGAGAAAACCAAAGTAACGGCGATCAAGCAACCCGAGACGAAGGAGAAAAGATTTGGCGAAGATGACTGGAAATTCTTTAATTACAACCTCAAAAGAGTACAAGAGATTGTTGCACTCTCACAACCTATCAAAGCTTTTAGGATCATCGGACTATTTTCCTATACAAGAATCTAGTGGTAAAAAATAACCTAGCCTCTAATTCTTTCGTGCACATCTTGTTTTAGATGAGTTGATTTGTGTCTTATTGGTTGCTTAGGTTCTCCATGACCACCACATGAACTTATTTCTAATCTAAAATATAGTAGGAAGAAGTTGTACACCTTTTTTCAAATACAGAATAGTGTGTGAATCCTCAATAAGGCCGATATTCCTACCCCCGGGATCGATCGATCGTTCGGCTCGGTTGGGAGGCTGGAAAACGACGCGGCTTGCCGATTGTGGGCCGGCCAGCTGGCCGCACAAGCACTTGTCCCCCCCGATGGGCGTGCTATAATAGATTGGATGGCACCATCGATCAGCTCGTGTCAACCGACATGAGAGGTGCAGGCGTTGCTGGAGTCCATTGCTTTTGATTTTTCTCTGTACTCTCGCATTGGCTAAAGCGGGACACACGAGGAGGAATGCCTGAACAGTCGCTGATGCTCTCGAGTCCTGACGATTGGGTTTGTCTTGAGTCTCGACTTTCTCCTCGTTTGCATATTGCAGGGTACATCAGCTGTACCATAATGCCTGTTCTTTTTTTTCTCTCGCACAAATATTGTGCTGTACTAAATGTTGTGGAGTTTCAAGAGACACGTCAAAAAACATCGCAAAGGTATTGACGTTTGTTAAAGTGCTCCCATGAGGCCATGGCAGGCACCAACCGAGGAGCCTGACCATGAGGCAGCTGGCAGCATGCACGGACCATTTCCTTCCGAGAACTAATAAAACTCCAGTACCTCCATCTGAACCTTAACCAGGCTCGCCAAGCCCACAGTGAACAAGGATTCGGAGGGAATCCCCATGCTCTTCACCGCAACTAACTTTGGAAGTACTGGTACTGCCATGCCTAGTGGTGTGCAGGCGTCGGTGTGCTTTCCAATGGGGAGGTATAGGGGATTAAATAGGCCTTATCCTGTGTCCTGGCAACACCTGCTTTTTGTTTGAGCTGCTTCAAATCTGAGTCATTAGCGCGCATGTGAAACTCTTCACTTCTTCAGCCCATAGGACGTGAACAGTGGCGATCCAGAGCTTTTAATTATCGCTCTGCAATAGCAGTCTTTTGTTTATCCCACGAATGGCTCTTACTATCAAGCAATGAAGCAAAATCTGACGGGGATGCGTGCTTGACTGCTGCACCGGTACCGGCCTCCTGCTTACACTGAAAATCAGGCTCATGGATGTCCGAAGCTACGCATTTGTTTATTCAGTTTTGCATCGGTCCATCGGGGGTAGAAATTGAGCTACTTCTTATTTTTTTCGAGCTTTCTTTAAAATTGACATAATTTAAATTAATATTATTTTATTGATAATTTGAAAGTAATTTTAGAATCAAGCTAACAAGCCAAGCCGAATTGAGTCAAAACAGAATTTATCTTCATTCAAAATTAATTTATTCAATGTTTAATCAATAAACGAGTGTAATTGGAGCAATTTTGAACCGATAGGGCTACCTTGAAGCGTTCGAGGTTAATTCAAGAACCGATGGCTGTAACGTTTTCAGACCATACGATGGCACTGCAATGACATGTGATCTTGCTAGATCCTGAAACTACCCATTGGCCGACAGTAAGTGGTGAATCATTTGTCAGCGGAAGAAATTCCCTGGTGCCTTTAACATCGCTTAATTGTGTCATTGTTTACCCAAATGGAGTTGACATTATTCTTACTCGAGCTGCTAGAGTAGGCTAAAAAGGTGCATGTGGGATTGATTGAATTGGGCGCCCTTGGGATTTTGTGGTTTGACTTGGTATGTTACAGTACCACATTCATCCAAGTTTATAGGATGTATTTTTTAAATCATCTTATTTATAAGTATATGGCATATTTTGTATTCCAATACAATATTTACTGTGATGTCGTTCCCTTTATAACACTAATAAATATCCAGATTTACTCCATTCGATCACAAATAGTATATGCCATTTTGGACATAGTTGCATTCAAACTTTAAAAACTTTGACTATCAATATCTTTTTAAATATTTAAACTGGATACATAAAAATCATATTTGTATATTTAACTCGAAAAGTACTTTCATAATATTATAATTTTATTGGATTTCATAAATACACTAAAATAGAAATTAGTGATCAAAATTGTATTTTGAAGACCGTATCGATGTCCAAAACAATATGTATTTGTGACCGAAGGGAGTACTTAATATTCTCTATATGCATAAATTAAATATAACGATTAGAAATAATAATTAGGGGTAGTTATTTTCAATAATTTTTTAATCTATATATAATATATCCTATAAATTTAGAATGAGCGCACGTCCATCAGCGGTGAAATCCACCACTTCTAATGTAGCAATCAATCAATGCGTTAATTCAAGTTAAATTCGGATCTATTTTTCAAAACTTTCAGTTTTAGAGTATATACCTGTCGGGATTGACTATCTGGCAAAAGACCACGGTACCCCCGGGTGATTCCGAAGCCCGCCGACCATACAATGCCGACAGAAGATGCTCGGGAATGCAAAACGAGCATCACGCCTCTCGGGCGTACACGTCCGCCCCTTCACTCACGACCATTCCAAACGACCACGAGCAGGCATGCTCGCCAAGATCACGTCGTACTCAGGTACTTGGTCGGTGGACTCGGTCAATGCTCGAGGAAGGAAGGTGGCAACCAATCAGCCGAAGATCAAGGGAAATCATACCCGAAGTTCAAATAACGCGCAGATCAAGCGCAGTAGATCACGGACGTGGTTGCATAACGTAAATCCAGGGGGTAGTTACCTTCTATGTATCTCTAAGCATAGTATTTAAACCCCTTGTTATCTGTAACAAAGGGGGTGCGGATAGAACACAATACACTGGAGTAGGGTTATTATCTCGGCAGTGAGAGGCCCGAACCAGGATAAACACCGCGTCCCTCTTCCTCCGACCTCGCGTCGCTCGGACGATTTCCTCGGTTCGTACGACGGGGCTCTGTTGATCCCCCATTCAACAAGTAAGCTCGACGGGAGCCCGTTCTCCAATCGTCGACAATACCCATCTATAAGAATTCAAATGAAACACATATCTTCGAAAAATATACTCGAATTTGAAGATTTGAACGAATTTATATTACATATTTTTGGGAGAGGGGGCAGCTAGCTTCGACAACGAGCTTCAAAGATCCATACAAGGTATGAATGTTGGATCTAATCATATTCCCGAACAGGCCTTCACTCTTTAGTACTGGTGCTACTTTGCAGCCCAGCCTAGTTTTACAAAATCGGCCCGTTTCCTTGTTCTGTTCGCGATCTTCGGCTGTGCGCCGACCATGTAAGCTAGCCGGAGTGCCGGCCTAACAATTCTGAGCACAAGAACAAATGTATTCTCTATGTTGAGTTGATCGTGTTTGCTGAGATCATCTCCAACCATATTCCCTCCATTTCATTCCCTTCCCTGTTCTTTTTTCTCATTCTCATTCCCTTTATTTCCCCTCATCTCCAACAGATTCCCTTTAAAAAGAATTGTATAGGGAAAGGAGAGAGAATCCCTTGCTAGAGGGAATGGGAGAGAGAATCCCTTTACGAAGGGAATGCTGAATGGAATCCATTGGAGCGCTAAAGGAAATGGGAATCCCTTCGCGGAGGAAAAGGGAGAGGGGAAGAGACATGGTTGGAGATGGTCTGAGCTATATTTGGATTTTTAGTTTTAGTGGATGAATTTCAAAATTACCCATAGAGATATATGGGTATATATATAGCACAAAATAAATAATCTATCAATCAATAAAGAGAGAAAATAGTTAATCTTTCTACATCCTATATTAATCTATTATAATTATTCTTCATCTAGTATTGATTAGCACCATATTTACGGCAATCGTTATTGTTTTACAACACTTTTTTTTCCAACTCTTCTACTTTTTTTTTAAGAAATTTTGACGACTCCGTATTGTAACTGTTGGCATAAGATGCCGAGGACTGTGGCCTCAATTGAAATAGACATACTTGTAATGGGGCCTTTTTTTTTCAATTAACGGAAAGAAATAAAGCGTGTTAGTATTTGATACACGGATAAAATTATTTCGAGCGTAATCTAACCCATACTATATACGTCCGGATCCTTGCCCACGGCCCATGATTAATTATGGGCACTTGACAGCGCGCCATTTCGTACCGCAATAACATTGACACGTCGAAATGACTCGCCGGCTCACCCGTCTTCGAGAAGCTTCCTGGCCCTTAATAGTCTCCCGATCGTTTCAATGGAAGGTGGGACCCACCCGTCGGAAGCCCCATGGGCCCAGGATTGGGACGGAAAGCTGCATCGCTTGCTTCACGGATAAATGTTCTTTTCCCTATCGGTGAGGAGATTAGAGTGAGTAAGACAATGACCAGGAGGCTTTCCTGATGACAAATGCTTGATGTACCCGACTAACCATCGTTTGCGGCAGGCTCGCTACCGTAGTACGACATTATACCTCGCTTACCTTCTCTTAAGTAAGCAGATATATAGCGTGCAAGTTGCAGGATCAAATTCTAGTGGCCATGAAAGCTATCCCTCTTTTGGAATAGTTTTAGTTTCGATTTTACAAATCTAAAAGTCGGAAGCTATTCCAAATAACTGGTTTTTCCGTAGTCCAAAAGCCAAACATCAGAAACTCATTTATACTAAGAGAAGGTTAAAGTTGAAAGTTGGTTTATGGTAGCTTCCTACGGTTTCGATGCGTTAGGATTCTAACTTTGTCATTAAAGTTAAAAAAAATTATCATTCTCTTACTAAATATAAAATCCTAAACCCCACTCCTCTCACCTCATTCATGACCTGTGGTACCCCCTCACACCTAAAAGGTATGTTGTCAAAAAAAAAAAATATGAACTTTTTCAGTTCAATCATGTAGTCTTCGGGCATATAGCCCAGTCGAAAGCTACTTTTCAGAAAAATTATAGCCATATCAATCATAGCCAAAGTTAAATGACCAATCTAAGTATTGCATCACATTCTTCATATTGATGGCAATTGTTGGATTAACTGACTGGTACTAAGCTACTAATCCAATTGAGCCGTACCATCTTTGGACATTTTCCAAAGCTAGTTTGAGCTTATCGATTTTTTTATTTCAATCATTTACAAAAAGCTTCCATTTTGCAGTTTATCAATTCGACTATGAACACTTGAATCCAAAGCTATGCTCATAACCACTACGAACTAAGTTGCATCATACCGCTTTAGTTTTGCGTTTATCTATATTTGTACCCTTTGTTGAATGCAGTTATACTCGAGCAATAACAATTTCGATACCTCCTTTGGGGGCATTCGTAGTGAGAAAAATATCTTCAAGAGTGATCCAAGACAAACTGAAAAATACCATCTTCTAATTTCCCACCTTATTCAATTTAAGAGAGCGATCCAAGCACCCAAATCGCTATATTTGAAGGATGTATTTTACCAGACTTCTTGTCGAGGTAGTTTGTTTCGATTAGAGCGAATGCCTTCAACCTACATATAAAGTTATTAGTATTTACAGCAATTTACAATGAGAATGGATGATTTCTTACCTAAAAAGTTTACATAATTATCGCAAACTATGGCTCTGTTTGTTTCGGTTTAAGCTTTTTGGCTTTTGTTTTAAAGCTAGTTTTTTAGCTTAATGAGCTTTTAAGCCAAGACACGTTGTTTGGTATCCTGGCTTATTAATGGGTTAGATGGTATAATTTATAGATAAAAAGTCTAAAATACCCTAAATGAGATGAGGAGGAATTCTTGATTTATATATGATGGCATTTGGTGGGTAATTTTGGAGGCTTTTAGTGGCAAAGGGTTATTTCATTCAAAAAAAGTCCAAAAAAGCTTATATTTTCTGGTTTTTGGCTTATCTATACAGGGGTTTTAAATTCTTTAAAACCCAACTTAAAAGCCAGCCGTTTGTTTCGATTTAGATATTTTGGCTTTTAAACCGATAAAAAAGCCGAAACAAGCATGTCCTATGTCTCGAATCTATCAGACGAGACTTCTTCCAAATGTCGTACGTGTACATGCCATCTCAGTGTGTACATCCGTGGTGTTCTCTATCCATTTCTCGCACATACAGTGTACTGTAGCTGTTTATGACTCAACTTTAATCCAACTCCTTCGGAACGGTGTTGATTTCGAGAGGCAAACCCCTAGCTTGGTGGCGCGGCACAGAAGCCAATCGCTTCCCTCCTATCGGATCCCGTGGAGGCCAGATCCGACCTGCGCAATGGCTTCTCCGGCAGGGTCGGTGGAGGAGGCCGCGTCTGAGGCTTCGGCGGAGGCGAAGGAGAAGGAGAAGAGGAAGGGGGGCGGGATACTGGCGAGGATTTGGCGGGCTCTGTTCGGCGGGCGAGGAGAGGACTACGAGAAGCGGCTGCAGTACCTGTCGAAGGAGGAGGCCGCCGTGCACGCGCGCATGCGCCGCCGGACGCAGTTCTCCCGCCGCAGCGTCCGCAACCTCATCGTCGTCTCCGTCCTAGGCGAGGTCTCGCAGTTTGCTTCCTCTTTGCCTGACATACATCTAATCTGTTGATGCGTATTTGGGATATGATTGTTTTGCGCTGCGTGTTTGTTTGTGCTTGCATTTGCGTTTCATGCTTTTCCACTGACCTCAGTTGATTGGATTTAGTCTGAAGATTTTTATGTTAAGGGTGATACTCTATGCTTCTTCCGTAACTAGAACAGTTAGGAACTTAGGATCACTCAGAAATCATGAGCTGCAGTATGTTGGATGTGTATAAACTTATTATGCAGATGCTAATTTATCTTCCTAATGATTTTGTGCAGTAAATAAGTTATTTGTACGATTGTACAATGTAATGGATATCTGTTTCAGGCCCCATGCAGGAGATGTTCCCTATTCCTACGGGAATTGCAGGAGATTTTCCCTATTCCTACGTGAATTGAATTGTTTCCTATGAAATTCCTGTGAAAAAACCTGCGTTTGATTCCAAACGGGCGCTCAGTCTTATTTGCTTCATATTGTGTGATCAATGCAGGATGTGTGTAACGCATGCCCTGTTTGGGAGTTTTGAACATATAGAAATAGTTGTTCTAGAGAGCTTTTTTTTGTAAAGGGTTTATAGAGCTTTTTGATTCTGCTAGAAAAGTATATGATGAGAGCCAATGCTGATACATCATGGTTGTTGGGAAGAGTATATTACACCATCAGTACATTAATTTGAATAGATTCATTTGCATATAGGTCAGTAGTTGCTAGTTAAATGTATCGTTCAAAACAGTGACAGCGAAAATAACTGGGTGAATTTTGAATAACGGTGAGGGCTACTAGTGGATAGTTTCCTCATCCGTATATACCTCACCTCAACATTGAAATTAGTGCCGGTATGTTCACCAGAAGTTTATGTAGATGCTGAGTAGTCATTACTTCTTGACATTCTTGCGTTTGGAGTTGATTTTGAGTTTGGATCAGCAATGTGGAGGCTGTTGTTGGGTGATACAAAGTACAAAGTGTGTGCAATCCGCCAATCCCTTTGTAGATATTTGGATTCCAGAGTCTTCATAAGAGCTCCTGTTATTTGCAGTCTCAAACCATAGAAACAATAACAAAATACACCCTCCTAGCTGCAGCTCTGGACCAAACCTAAGGGCATGATGTTCTTGCTCAATATTCACAATCAATATGCTATTCAAGAATTGCTGTAATTATGAAGTGCACAGAACATATTAAAGGATCATTTGAATTTGAAGCACCAAAAACTTAAATTATAGCACACGAATGAAAATTTCAACTAAACATGTTCAGATTTGGGTGAATTGCATATTTGTGTATGGTCATATGCAAGGATTAAAAAAAGGCAGTAACCGGCCGCACCGGCCCAGACTGGTAAAAAAAATCTGTCCGAAAAAGCTCTACATTTAAAATTTGAATTTGAATTGATGAGCAGTAATTCCGAGTGGCAACAGGTGGAAAACCGGCCAAATTCAAAATTTTAGCTTATTGTTTTGGATGAATTTGGCCGGTTTAAAACCAGTAACTAGTACCGGAGGGGCCCCGATATTTTTCGCGTTTCCGGTTTGTAAATCCTTAGTCATATGTGATGAGCTAAAGTTGTCAAGTCACGGAAACAATATTTGCTTTCATTTCAACTGCACCAAGATGCAGTCAAAGTAACTGGGAGTCCTTCAATGATGCATTAGTCTGGTTGCAATATCCTATAAATGGGTGTTTTGAATAATAACATACAATTTTGTAAGCTGTGTTGCTGTAGCAGCAAAAGGGTTCATATATTTTTCATTTAAATACTTTAATTTATAGAAGACACATCAAAACAAGCCCTTTGAAGTGCCAGTAGTTGTAGCTGTGGGTAAGGCTTTCATTGAACTCGCTCCGGGTTCCGATCTATATGTACCCTAGACAGTACAAAGTGGTTGGCTTTTGCCCGTGAGCCTTGGCCCACTTGGCCCATCCGGCTGTCTGGCTGGTTGGCTTAAGCCAACCGAGCCAGGGTTCCAACGAATAGTAAGAAAGAGAGAGAGCGTAGGGGAGAGCAGCGGCGGCGGCTGCGTCCTGCGCGGGCACATGGGGCGCGAGGATGCCGGCTCCCGGCCGGTCTTCTCGGGGGCTGTTGCTTTCCCCTCCTCGGTGGCACTTTCCCCTCATATACCAAGTTGGTTCCCTCTCTGAAATCAATCAATTTTGGTGAGTTCTCTCCACCGTGAACATTTTCTTCTCCGGCAATTCTCTGGCGACTTGCGCGGTGGTTCCTTTCTTCCCGTGCCCCCTTCGCTTCTAGCCCGCCTTGTGGAGGCCTCCTTCGTGTGGAACCCGAGGTGTGGCTAGAGTTAAGGGTTTGGCTAGGGTTAGGGTTCTCGATTGCGCGGGTTGGTTCCGGTGGGTCTGCGCCGGTCTTGCGCCGTCCAGTGAGTTGGCTGGCCGGTTGGCTTGCGGTTGAGAGTTGGCTTGTGGTTGCTTCAGTCGCCGACCGTGTCCTTGGTCCCCTTTGGCCGAAGGGCTATGCTTGTGGTTCTGTGCAATTCGTTGGTGCATCTTGGGATTCTTGGTGTTGTTCTCGATTCAAGAATCAGCGGCATTGTATCTCCGAAAACTTCGCTGGGGACTGCGACTTTGTAGCGGCGATATTGTTTTCTGGGACAGCGTCTTTGACGTGCCTTGCCTGTTCTTCTCGCTGGTTATAATCCAGCGGCTCAGTAAGTTTTTGGTCGTTTCTATATTGTCCAGTTTATCCTTTGCACTTGATAATCTGCTTGCATTGGGTAAATTGTTGAGGCTATGGGTAAATGCTCTGTGAGGATTCGGTATTGAGAGATAGGTTGTGACAGTATAGCAGAAATCTTAATTTAGTTAATTTGCTATTGCATTCTTGTCAAATTCATTTACTTGGTTTTAGCTTATTCTGCTTGTTTCAGTTCAATTGTTACATCCTTAGTCTAGGAGCTTCTGTTGTTCAGTAGGCTGTTCTGACCCTGTTCATATTTCTGTTATGGCAGTAGTTGATTAAGTGATTATATGCTTGAACTAGAAATTTGTCTAGTAAGCTAATAAGAGGTAAATTAATTCTGATAAGTTGAGAATTAAATTTAGAAGTTTTTGCTAGAAGTACTGTCACAACTAGTCAATGATCTTTAGGCCCTAGTGGCGAATAAGGCTAACCTTTTGGTTAAGCAACCCAACATCTGAGAGCAATAATAATCAAAACATCTTGAGATTTATATCTAGTTGTTTATTTGATTATGGCCGAATATATGATTTTGTTGAGTAGCATTTATATCTTTGCTTATGAAATACTCAATTTAATCATTGCTTCGAATGCTTTATATGACATATTATGCCATTTATCAAAGTTGGATGATGATCAATCATTTGTTGTATTGATCATGCTTTTTATATACTTCATATGGCTACCAATGTGTCGTCGTTATTTTCGGAATTAAATTGATGAATATTTTGCTAATACCGCAAATACTTCAACACAAAGTACACCTCTTCCGTAGAGGCAAGCTGGTAGTAACCTAACCTTTTACAGTCGAGGGAGCCCCGTCTAATTTTAGTGCCAGTTGCCATCTATCTAGTTTCATTTGAAGTTGCTGGGGGGTCCAAATGAGCTAGTTGCTTTTATTCGTTCTATAACTCCTACAAGCAAGTCGCCATGCAGTTTAAGGATTGCAGATCCTTGTGGCCAATTCAATTAAAAACAGTCTTGTGTACTGAACGGACAGTGTGGTTTCAATTTATTCCTGCCGCTGCCTCCTGTGTACCTAATATGCACGCTTTTGGGTCATTCCTTGTGTAAGATTATTATTATTATTATTATTATTATTATTATTATTATTATTTAAACAGCGATGGTTTGTTTTCTTCAAACTGAACTCGGCAGACAAGTTCTGATGGCTGCATAATTGATGCTTTTCTCAGGTGGGAGCTGTAGTTTATGCAATCATCACGACAAAATCTGAGGATCTAGAATGGCAGATGAGGGCTATTAGAGTGCTGCCTATGTTTGTTTTGCCTGTTTTATCCTCAATGATATATTCAATACTCGTAAGCTTCAGAAGGATGTGTAAATATCTCAGAACTCTCCCCAGAATTTATCATGTTTATTCTGTGCTACTGAGCTGCTTAATAATTAATACTATGAGGGCTTTCATGTTCATGTGTGCAGTTGCTATTAAGAGTACACTTACTGATAATGCTGAATATTGATCTCTAGTTACTAAGTCAAACTTTTTCAGATGTATTATCTTTGCTGTTTAATGATTTGAGCACTTTTATGTTCTTGTAATGTTTGCATTTAAGGGCGCTCGCAAATCATGATGAGTGATTGGTATCTTAGTACTGATATAGGATGCCTTTAGTTATGCTCAATATAGTGGTTTTACTCGAATTGGCTATCTAAATGACCAAAATCCGTAATCCACTGATTAATGTGAAATATACCCGGCGCACTGGCTGAGAGTTTTTGAGTGAAATACTTGTTTGCTGCTAGCAGTTCTTTTGATAGATTTTATATGATTATTTTAAAAAGTCCTATGAGGAATGAACTGCTGGCATGCCTTATGCTCTGAAACATCATGCCATGGAAGTTAAATTTTATGTGTTAGTCTTTTTTTAGGAACTTTAAGTCTAAACGTTAAAACTTCTTGGTTTCAAACCCATTAAAAATAGGCTTTGTTGGTCCTCTGATAACCTTTTATGTCCCTGTATACAGTGGAGCGCAAGGATCAGAAGTCACTTGAAAGGTTGAGAGCTGAGAGGAAAGCTAAGATTGATGAGCTAAAGGAGAGAACAAATTATTATCTTACCCAACAGCTTATTCAAGTAAGCGGTTAATTAATAAGTTTGTAAATGTCTGAGTACTAGAGATTTCAGTTTTATTCTTTTCGTTGTCACAACGAATGTAAGCACGGCTGAAGTGTCTACGAACTTGAATATGTGCAGAAATATGACCTTGATCCTGCAGCCAAGGCAGCAGCAGCTTCAGTTTTGGCATCTAAGCTGCGGGTAGAAACCGGCCCTGAAGTTTATGTCGGGGATGAAGCAGAATCTGGTTCGGCACAGGCTAGAAGCAGCGATGTTGAGGTAGTTCCTTCCAATGGGTTGAGAAACAGGAAGCAAACAAATGCTAAAGGCAGCAGCACTGGCAGCGCTGCAGTTGCTCATACTGGGAAGGGAGCATCCAATGATGCTGTGGGTGCTGGCCTGGAAGCTATGCAGCCTTCAAAACTCGTTGGACATTATCAAGTCTCAGGAACCAATGACGGTGGTTGGATTGCCAAGATTGCTGCCTTGATTGTGGGGGAGGACCCATCCCAGTCATATGCATTGATCTGTGGCAATTGCCATATGCATAATGGTGAGTGTAATAATCACTAAATGCTCCGGTAAAAAAACTGCAAATGCTCTTCAGTTTTTTCTCACATGTTGCATCGACAGAATTTGATAGATTACATCTCGAGAGAATATGCAAACTTGCAGGGTTAGCCAGGAAAGAAGATTTTCCTCACATAACTTACTACTGCCCACATTGCCATGCACTCAACACGGCGAATCAATCCGTAGGGCAATGCTCCGGCTCAGACTCAGATCGGTTGACATCAACTGCTCCTGCAGATGGGGTTTCCACCACTACTCCTGTCGTTGAGAGTGAACTAAGCAACATGACCAAAGTTCAAGAGCTAGCCCAGGCGGAAAATCCTGGGAAGCAACCAGTGGGGTCAAATTGAGGCTGTCGTTGATGAAAGTATGCTCCTCTTCCCTCCTCAGTAAGTGTAATCGTTCCCAGTTGTGAAAACTAATTCAGCGTTTTAAGTGTGTATCACTGCACCTACCTGTTCAGAGCTCTGACGTAGTACTGTTGTAAATTGCAAATATTTACCCGTATGATATACAACGACCGCAACAATATCGAGCCACCCTTGGCCGAGTTCTCATGTCAATTTTGTTGGCAGTGGGGCCTTTTCGCAGAGCACATCGCAGTCTGATCAAGTTAGTTGAGAAGATATTATTGTACTGGGATACCATTTTGGCGTGACCAATGCAACGATGTGATGGTGCCAGGGTTTTACTAATCGTTTTGATGAAATCGCGCCGAAATCGATTTTCGAACATCGGCAAAATCAAGCTAAAAATCAGTTAAAATTCGTATAGTTTCAAAAAATTAAAATCTTTGGAAAAAAATTCAAAAAACAACCGATTATTTTTCGTGGAAAATAAAAAATTGATAGACTAGTTGAATTTTTTTGGCGATCGATTTTTTAAGCGATTTTCGACGAAAATTGAGCGATTTCCAAATGGTTTACGTCACATAAAATTTTTTCGATTTTTTTTTTAATTTTTTTAATTTTTAATTTAGATCAGTTTATCGAACGGTTTTAGAAGCCGGGCCGTGTTGATAAGGGTAAAATTCGCGAAAATCGAGCTATTTTCATCGATGTTTTGAACTCTGAACGGTGCAGAGTAGTAGGGGTGGGCATAACAAAACCGAACCGAACTAACCAATTATTTCGGTTTCGGTTCGGTTTTTATTTTGCTAATCTTCGGTTTTCGGGTTTCAGTTCGGTTTTTGAATATAAAATGAATTAACCAAACAACTGGACTATCCAGTACGTCTATCCTCTATTCCTCACCCGGGCTATTCCTCACCCGACTACTCCCTCTCCCCGGCGCCCTCCCTCGCAGTCACCGCCACCCTCCTCGCCTCTCCTCCTCGCATGCCGCCACCGGCCAAGCTGCCTCTCCTCCTCTCCCGGCTCTGTGCGGCGCGGCTCAACGCTCCCTCCTGCGGTCCCACCCCCTCCCCTCCCCCGCCTCCCTCCACGGCTCCGTCACAGCCCACCCTCCACTGCCCCCTGCCTCCCCTTCCCCCTCTGGCGCTGCAGTCGCGCCCGCGCCCCCTTGTCCCCGCCGCCTTCCTCCCTCTCCCCGTGGAGGTTCCCTCTGGCCTCCGGCGGTCTGCACGCTCTGGATCTGAGTGCATGAAGATTTGGCTGGTGCGTACGACGACGGTGTGCACGGGCTAAGCGACGGCGAAGGTGTGCAAGGCAACGGTGGGCGCGGGCGGAGCTACGACGATGGCAGGTGTGGCGCGCGGGCGGGAGGCCGTGGCAAAGGCAGTGTGCGTGGCGGCATGGGCGAGCAGCGAGCTTCCGGTGGCTTGGACTTTGGAGAATGGAGAGTGATGTCATTTTTCGGTGAACCGAATAACTGAACCGGTTTTTTTTCAATCAATTCAGTTCGATTTTCAAACTTATTCAGTTCAGTTTTCAATTTCTAAAAACTGATTTTTTTTAAATAAAAAAACCGTATTAACTAAATGCCCACCCTACGGAGTAGTCACATGCTGCAGAACTTGCAGCAACTTCAGCACTACTAGTAAGAGCCGCGCGCTTCGCCGCGCCGTGCGAATTTTGATCCAAAAATAAGGAAAAGCGGGAAAAAAACGAAAAAACGACGGACGAAAAACGAATTTACATTTTTTTGGGGGGAAACGGCCAACGAAAATATTTTTTCCATGTTCCGGAGAAAAAACGGTTCACGGAAATAATTTTTTAAGGCAAAACGAAGAAAGAAAACGGCTTTCCATATTTTTTTTGTGGGGAAATAGCCACCGAAAACATCTTCCCCATGCTTCGGAGGAAAAACGGATCACGAAAGCATTTTTTCGGGGCAAAACGGAGAAAGGGAACGGTTTTCCATATTTTTTGTTTTGAAAAAACGGGCAACGAAAACATTTTTCCCATGCTCCGGAGAAAAATCGGATGACGATTTTTTTTCCGGGCAAAACGGATAAAGGAAACGGTCTCCCAATTTTTTTGGGGGGGAAATAACCACCGAAAACATTTCCCCCGTGCCCTGGAGGGAAAACTGATCACGAAAACATTTTTTTCCGGACAAAACGGAGAAAGGAAACGGTTTTACATTTTTTTTTGGGAAAACGGCTGCCGAAATATTTTTCGCATGCTCTGGAGAAAAAACGGACCCCGAAAATATTTTTTTCGGACAAAACGGAGAAAGGACCCGAACGTAAAGCGCGAGGACCTATTTGTTATAATTTTAGACCTGTTCGCTATTTTGAAAAAAATAGGAAAGGGCTCGTTCACGATTCGTACTTTACGGGAAGTCCTCAACGCAAAACGCCAAACCAGAGACCTAAACGCGAAACAAAAAAAATATCTCCCTCTCACATGAAATCGCGCAAAGACCTGAACGTAATTTCGAAGAAACCGAGGGGAGAGGGTTTCGCAAAAACACGGCGGTTGCTCTCGGTTTTCTTCCCCTATAAGGTGTTTACGATTTTGAACCTTGGGAGTCGCATTGCTGGTCAACATCTCGCTATACTAGCATGCTTAAAATGCTGAGAACTGAGCGTAACTCACTTGGTCAGAGCATGGCGTGGCTCTAAATCCCGACCGCGTTTGACTCCGTGCGCTCATCAATATAAAAATGAGTATGTTCAGTAAGATAACATGTATTCGCGCTCATCAATAGAATAGTTTGTATACACACCCTAAATGCCATAGAGCCAAAGAAATGTATTTGGAACTCGGGACTGTAGTGTGAGTACTTCTCTAAAAAAAAGCGTGCTTAAAATGCTCTGGCAGTTCTGGATGCATGGAAAAAACTTGTGCCCTGAGAAAGGAGGTCGTACAAACTGTTTTGTCAGGCATCTGAACTATCTTCTTGGGTGTTCATTTTGAGGAAGTTGTCTCTACAATGTCTAGATGTCAAATCGTTCGGTGCTTTCGGTCTGAGCTCACCAGGGTTTTCAATTTTGTTTCGGCACTATTTTTCGAGTAGCCACCGCTACTGAAATTCATCGAATTTCGATAAAAAATCGAACTGTTTCGAAATTCAAATGTATTTGAAAATTGGTCAAATAGCCCAATGAATTTCAGTCGAAAACCATAACACATTAAATATACCATAGCAATACAAGTAAGTTTTTAATATTGGATAACATTAATATATTAAAAAATACCATACATTTGCTATACTTTAAATAATTGAAAGTTGTCACATATCAATATAAGAAAAATTTTCAATATTAGATATCATTAACATATTAAAATATACTTCAACAAATATTGTTACTAAATATAATTGAATAAATATTACTACTAAATATATTTTAACAAATATTGCTACTTAACATAATTGAAGAAATATTGCTATTTGACATAATTTAACAGATATTGCTACTAAAAATACTTCTAATTTTTTTTTGCCTTTTCTATTATCTATATTTTGAATGGCTCAAAAATGTATTTAATATTTTTTCAAAAAATATTCACACCAGAGGTCATAAAAATATTAATACTAATTATAGGAAAATTTTGGATAAATTTTGTCAAAATTTTTAAATTTTAAAAATTTGAATTTGGACGAAAACCGATTTCGATCCCGAGCGATAAGGTTGAATTTCGCGATTTTCGAGCGAAATTCGTCGAAAATGTTAACCCTGGAGCTCACGAGTCACGACACTATGCCACGTCCCATTGTCTGAAACTACATGCGCTCGAGGCGTTTTTTTCCTACGATGGAGATAGAAAACGTTCTAGCAATCAACGAAATAGACTACGTGTCATTCATTTTAGCGTATGTACATCTTCTATTAAGAAAACAGATAATTTATCGAATGAGAGGATACTAACAGCTTTCCTGAGAAGATTCTATAGCCTCTACGTAGAATCAGAATCCGGCTAGAATCTGATTCTCACTAATTCTCGTCGGCCCAGTCTAGAACCTAGAAGCTACAACCGACTTGACCCAACTCTCCCATAATCAAAAGCAATTTCTCCCATAATCTAAAATATATAATCTAGAAGCTGAAACGAACTGGGCCTAGTACCATCATAGAATCCGATGCAATGGACGGTATCACGGTCTTCTACATCACTCTCTCTCTTCCACTCAATCCGACTTTATCCTTTCAACACGCGTCCATTCTTTCCTCAGTTCTTCTCCTTCTCATCCCCTCTCCCTATCCCTCTCTCTCCGGATCCTTTCTCAACAACAATGGCATGAAAATGGAGGCACAGAGGGCCGGTGGGCTTTGCGGTGGTGGAAGGCAACTGCGGTCTCGCCTGAGTGAGGGACAAATAGCAACCGTGACTCATGTGGTGAGGTGGCCATGTGTTAACCTAAGCGCAACGAGTGGTCGTGGGCTTACACCACGGAGTGGCCATGGGTTTGTCCAAGTGTGGTGGGAAGCCGTTGGTTTGTGTAGATGACGGTCACTACCCGCTCAAGCATGAGTGTTACAAACGAACATGGACTCAGGTAGCAATGGTGTTGAGAAGTTGTAAATGTTAAGCAGTTGTAGCTCGCGAATAGGCGCGGCGGAGGTCACGTGCCTACTGCAACACATAGGAACAAGGCACGACCATGCCATTGATTTGTGGGAACAGCTACAACAAGACAATCGCTTCAACATACATATTGAAATCCCTTGTTTGAAACTTTTTTTTTCGAAACTTGTGAGATGTGCTTGAAATTGCCTAGAACAAGCTTGGATTTGGCTTTTCAAACATGAAAGTTGTCCATACATGCACTAATTTTGATTTTGAATCATGAAACTTGTCAAAACATGTTGAAACCTTGGATTTTGAAACTTGCAGAAACTTGTTAAACTATTTTTTTAAAACTTGCGAAATGTGCTTGAAATTGTCTAGAACAAGCTTGGATTTGGCTTTTGAAACTTGAAACTTGTCCAAACATGCTGAAACCTTGAATTTTGAAACTTTCAGAAACATACATGAAATTTGTTGAAACTATTTTTCTGAAACTTACGAGATGTGCTTAAAAATTCCTAGAACATGCTTGGATTTGCCTTTTGAAACTTGAAAGTTGTTCAAACGTGCATAAATTTTGATTTGAAACATAAAATATGCACAAAACTGCTTGAAACTTGCGAAATGTGCTTGAAACTGCTTGGATTTGGCTATAAAAACTTGAAAATTGTCAAAATATGCGTGAATTGTGATTTTGAAACATTAAAACTTGCATTTTAAAACTTGCTTAAAACATATATGAAACTTGTTAGAACTTGAAACTATTTTACTGAAACTTCTTAAAACGTCTTGAAACTTGCATAGAACTTACTACGAAACACACTAAAATCTTTATGATTTTTTTTTTCATGAAACACTAAACCTTATAAAACTTGAAACCTCATGAAACTCTATGAAATTATTATACCGTTGGAATGCATTCCAACAGTATAGTGTAAGCTAGCATCACCTTTTTTTTTAATGTGCATGTAGAAAAACTAGGCTACCGTATACCGTGGGATGAGAAACAACGAAACGTATTTTGATCGTGCAATGAAGCCCATTGAACTATTCAGATTTATCCTCCATCTTTCTTCTCACACAACACAACCACACACATCTTTTCCGTACCAACACAACGCAGATATCTCTCTCTTTGCATAGAGCACGGGGAGCAGTAGTGAGCAGCCAAGGTCCAAGGGGAGCACGGCCAGGGATTCAAATTTCGGTCCGAAATCCGAAATCTCGGCCGAGATTTCGGATTTCGGACCCCTCCGAGATTTAAAATCCCTGCCGGATTAAAAATTTTTAAATTTTTTTTTAAAAAAATCTAAATTTCGGATTTCTCGGTGAGATCTCGGTGATTTTGGCCGCAATTTCATGATTTTTTTGCCGGATTTAAAATTTCGTGCATTGGATTTAGGGTCAAGATCATCCACAAAAAAATTCAAAATTTTTTGACATATTTTTGAGCATTTTTTGGTCGGTTCAATTTGTCGGTTAGGACAGTCCGAATTTTTTAAAAAAATTCAAGATTGGTCATCATCTCAAAAATTTATGGGAATATTATGGATGTATTAGGACTATTCACAAAAAATATCAAAAATTTCTAAAGTGATTTGTACTATTTTGCATTCAGGTGAATTTTGTCGATTCGTCTTTAGTAGCACTATTTGAATATTTTAAAATTCCTAAAGCTTGATCATCATCTAAAAATTTTATGAGAATATTGTGAATATGTTAGGACCATTCACAAAATTTTTCAGAAGTTTCTAATGTGGTTTGCACCATTTTCCATTCAGTTGAAATTTGGTGGTCAACCGTTTTATCAGGACGATGGCACTATTAGATTTTTAAAAAATTCCTCATGCTTGATTATCATGTGAAAAATTTATGAAAATATTAGTGATGTGTCAAGACCACCCCAAAAAAAATTCAAATTTTTGTAACGTGTTTTGGACCATTTTTGGGTCGGTTCAATGTGGACCGAGATCTCGGATTTCCCAGTTGAAAAAAAAAACGGATTTAAAATTTGGTTTTTGTAATTCGTCCGGATTTTGTCCGAAATTTTTGAATCTTGCCGAAATTTTGAATTTCGGGTAACTCCGACATTTCACTCAAAACGAGATTTAAAACCTTGAGCACAGCGAGGGGAGGGGGGGCAACCACTGCCGGTGAGTTCAGCGATGCATGGGAGGTGAGCGGCACCGTCGTCTATTGGGGAGCGCAAAGAGCAGAGTGACGGCTGTAGGGTGCTCGCCACGACACGAGAAGGTGAGCGGCCGCGACGACCACGGGGAAGCACGACGAGCTAGAGCAGTTGCGGCCAAGCTCGATGGCACACGGCGAGGTGAGTGGTGTCGTTGACCATCTTCCATGGAAAAGGCTGGGGTTATGTGTAGCGCGTGATGCAGAACGGCTAGGGCAGGGCCGGTCTTGAGGGGGGCAGGGTGGGCGGCCGCCCCGGGCCCCCAAAGTCAAGGGCCCCCCAGGTGTACAAACCTAAACGTACAAAGAAAAACAAGTATGTACAATGTATAAAGAAAAACTTGCATGCAATTAGCAAATAGCAATTTGATCTCAAAGTGTCGCCCATATATGCGCGCGCGCACACACACACACAATATATATGCTTGGCTGCCTTGGCATTGGACTAGTTGTGCAGCCATGTAGGACGTGAGCGAGTTAGTGACTAGTAGAGGATTAGAGGAAAGAGGGTTTCCACCAAAGAAAACTGCGTTGCTTCCTGGCGCCTGGCGGCTAGGGCCTTCATCCAGGAAAAAATAGGAGGGGCGGCCGAATTCCGATCGCCTGGACATGGCGTGGTGGCCGATCGCCAATCACCATGATCGTCCCTAATCCGAGGTATAGAATATTAATCTTCCCTAAACTTTTTTCCCTATTAGTCTTACATTATTTAATCTTTAATACATTTATTATTATTTTCAGCGCCGTGCGTTATCAACTTATCATGTCATCTAGAAGGTATCCATCCGGTAGCGAAAAAAGAAAAAGAAAAAGAAAAAGACGTGCGGATGACTTCATAGAAACGCAGATAGGAGCTATGGACAAATTTTTAAAGAATAATACAAGTGCTTCGCCGAACCCGAATGATGAGTTGGCGATAGTTGCCGTGGAGGAAGAGGAACCAGCGCGCTATGATTACAATTTACATTTGTCATTTCATAAACTTTAAAGTGTTCTATAGAAGTATTTTTTGTGCATCTAATATTAATTTTTTCAATGATGTGTGCTTATAAAACTATATACATACATACATACATATATATGCATATATGAGGAGGTGAATGGGGCCTCATATAAATTTTCGCCCCGGGCCCCCAAAAGGCCAGGACCGGCCCTGCATGCGGGAAGGACAATACCAGCAGGCGCGGAGCCGCCGCGGCTAGCGGTCGTGCGGGCGCAATTGATCGCACATCGGGATTTTGCTTTTCTTTAATTGTTTATGAAATTTGTTGTAACTTTTGGTTAAAATTTATTGAAATACGTTGAAACTTTTTAAAACTCCTTGACTGCAACTTATTGAAACTTGATTTCCAAAAAATATGAAACTCACTGAAACTGATTTGAAATTATTTTTGAAATCTTTTGAAAAGTTCTAGAAACACACTAAGCTCACTAAAACCTAAAACTTTTCAAATGTTTCATGGAACTTCCTAAAATTTTACAAAATGTTTTGCTATACCGCTGTGACCGAATACCATCATCTACTCGGCACTCGTATTGTTAGGGCATATTGTCACCGCGTTGTGCTCAGTGTCAGGCTGTCAGCCAGCAGCCAGTAATTTGCTTACGACTATCGATCGTGTCCAATACGTTAGGCCTGTCAGGTCTGGGACCATCACTGACTTACTACTGGTCAAGGGAATGCCCGATCGGTGTGCTGGAACTGACGTTGACTCCGATCGGTCGTCCTAGACTTGTCTCAAAACACGTTTTGTTTGGCAAACTCGCCTCGTCCATGTCCTCCTGTGACGCGTGAAGTACCCTTTGATAGGGCAAAGTTCCGAGCTCTGATTAATCTCAGACGAGACAACATTCCAAGTCCCAAATAAATCTAATCCTTTCATACATGGATGAAGCCATGATCTGGAAAAGCTGACCAAAAACGAATGCAGCCTTGCGAGCAAGATGAGTTTGCTCTCTTCGTTTTCAGGGCCTTCTTGGCTTCTTCAGAGACACCGTCAGAGGTGCCCTGGGCTCCTGGCCATGTGATATAGGCTCCACATGTCAGCCATACAGCGGCACTGCACGTATCAGCAGAGACGTCTGTCTCCTAGTTTTTGCGAAAGTGAAATAAAAAATAAAGAGGAAAAGGCAATAAATCACAGGAGATTATAAGCTGCTAATCCCATCCAATTACCAAACCTTTTATTTGTTCATGCTACGTTCCGTCCGTATTAGTTTGCTATTTATGGCTGCGCCGTATTGGAGGCTGGAGCAAAGACTGTTTAGGAAACACAAGCGAGAACAACACGTACTTACGGCCACGTTTTTGACGAAATATAAATTTACCATATAGCGTACGGTTGTGCGCGAGTCTTGGGGTACGAAATATAAATTTACCAATGACGAGAGAATCATCTAAAAAAGGAAAAGGAAAGGAGAGGAAAGTTCACTTCAACAATTAGTAGTACTTCTAGCCTTCTTGGGGTAAGAGCCAGTGTTTAAGATGGTGCGTTATAATTAGCCACTCTTATCTTCGCCAAAACTGAAGCACACTGATTTGGAAATTGGAATCATATGTATTATGTTTCCTCATATGACATCGATGTTTTCCTCGAGAAAAGCATAAAGTTTGGTGAGAGAGCGTGCAAGTAACACGTGTTTTGATTGCTGATGGAGCATCTGTGGCATTGAGCAAACAGTGGCACAAGAAAAGAAACTTATATGATGCACACTAGTGACTAGACACGGGTCGGCGAACGAACAACCCATCCATGGCATCTAATCTCATCCGATCGACATGTACAGAAGCAGCATAGGCGGGTTGAGTTGGGTAAAATTTCTCAAAATAAAAGAGTCCATCGTGAACAGCGTAGTACTATAATGGCTTAAAATCATCGTCCAAGACGATTCCAAATCGGAGTTGAGCTAAGACCAGCGGGCCCACATGCAGTGGCACGGGGGGCACGATCAAGGCGCTGGCCTAAGAAGAGCTTTACGGGCTTAACCCCGAGGCAGCGTGGATATAAAGCACACCCAAACATAGCTACGCCCAGGTAGAAGAAGCGGAGGTAGTACTCTCTCTCTCTCTCTCTCTCTAGCCTGTAGGCGAGTAGTAAAAAGAATACCTTTTTTTTCCCTTCTTTCAGAGTCCGAGAGACGCAGTCACGCAGCGCAGGTAAAGGAGGCAAGGTACAAACACGACTACACGAGCCCCTGTCCTCCCTCTGTTGCTTTATTTTTCCTGCGCTTAGTTTTTCTTAATTAATAGTAATTGCAATTACGGCACTTAAGCTGCCTCAAGAAAATCATTAGGGCAGAGGCAGAATAGCGGATAGGTACAGAACAAGAACACTGCTTTCTTGGGTTCTTAACCTCGATTACATCGATCAAGTCTTAAACATCAAAGGGGGCTGCAAAATTTTTCTTTTTGGGGGGGGGGGGGGGGAGCATCTCTGTGAAGAACGAGAGTGAGCTTTCCTCATCTTACCTCCTCCTCGGTTAAAAATTCTGAAGAGGTCATGTCTAGAAATTATCACCTCGGTTTTTATTGTCTGTATCTGTGTCGCGGGGGGTGAGCAATTTTGCGGAGAAGAACATCGGATTTGGGGTGGATTTGGATTTGTAATGTGTGTGTGTGTGGTGGGGGGGGGGGGGGGTCTGAGATTGCTCCGTTTTTTGGCCCTCCTTTTCTCTTCTTTTAATTCTTGATTCAGGAGCAGTTGATTCGGATCGTATGCTTTTGGTTTTGATCAACGTACAATGGTTGTCTCGAACTGTTTTTTTTGGGGTCTATTTTTGACCCTCAGTTCCATAGTCTTGTTTTGATTTTTTAATTCTGTTTGACGCGAAATGCATGTTTAGTTCCGTAACGCCGCAATGCTGGCCTTTCTTTTATTTAGGCATTATTCTTCTTGCTCATCTGCATCTGTTTTATCTCTGAAAGAAGCCCACCGCAGCTTGAAATAGGAATAACTCCCTATCTTATGCTCACGAGTTGCATGATTGAATCAAAGTGTTCTTGATGAGGCCTCAAAGCAGTTAGAAACAAATATCACGGACCCGATGCTCTTAAATTCCTCCTTGGTTCCATGGGTTTCTTTTTGTTTCTGCAAGTTGATGGAGGAAATATCTGTCCTGTTTTCTTTATTCGTCCTGTTTCTTTTGTTCCGTTCCTAACCGAATCACGCCTTCTCCCTCCACAATGCCATTACTTTTCTGCAACTCCCTGATACAGCCATCTTCCTGTAAATCCATTATGGAGTTGTGTTCATTGTTCAAAGATCCCATTCAATGATCTTAAACAACGTCATAAGCTCTCTCTTTCTGTATAAAGATTTTGCAGTGAAATTTTAGGTGTTAGTCCATGTATGGAGGCAAAAGGGGGGGAAACAGAGAAGAAACTACACATTTAGACCTTCAGCTTTCGTTCCTCTCAAGCTAGTAGTCCTTTTATCTCGGAAGTTGTTGCAATCAACTGCTATCTTTGTCGGTCCCCATCCTCCTACTATTCTCAAAACCGGAACAGCGACTTAAGGGGAAAAAAAGAGGAAATTAGAATGGAACGTAGGGCCCACCACTCAGCTGCTCAATGAACATACATGATTACAGAATTTTCTTGACCATCAGTTCGTACATTCTTGAAAGGTATGGATGGTGAGCGGGAAGTCATTATTTTTCTAGCTCCTGTGTCTCGTTTTTTTTTTTAAATCTAATCCTCGAACGCATATGAAGATTTGATCCTCTCGCCCATCGTAGAAGGCGTGGTAGGCGACGCCTGTCCCCTGCCACGTCCAGGGAGTGCGGGAGCGGGCAAGCGTGTGTAGGAGCACGCGCTGTCGCGGTTCCGAGTCTCGGATGACCTTCCGCGATAGGGGAACACAGAAGGTGTCACACTTCGACACTTTTGTAGTGGGGGATATGGCTATTTTTGCAATTGTATTCGGAAAGAGGCTAAACTTGCAAAACAAAAAACAAACAAACATGAGACTAGAAAAGTGATGATTTTAGTGAGTGGATAGGAGAGAAACAAGGCAGCTTGAATTGATCGTTTAGTGATGGCTTTTAGCTAATTTTGAGGTCAAAGTGAAGGCAGCCATAACTAGGGTTAAGATTGGTATTTTACTTCTTGGGCTTTCAGAACTACCAGTACATTAAAAATAGTTTTAAACTGAGAAAGTTGAAGCTTAAATTTCTGTACATTCTTTACATATTCAAATGCTAATTCTCTAAATAATGAACCATGTATATTGATTTATTTGTTTGTATAGTTTGGGGGTTCTGAGATAATCTCTTACCCCACTACTATGATTGCAACCTTTCCAGCTTTCCTGCCGTCCTCTGAATTCTTATGGTTGCTTGTTTCAAAAGAAAAAGAAAATCTGATGGTTGCAAGTGTCTAGTATATGACCTCCTCACAAATTTTCCCTGTGAACAGTTTCTTATTGCTTCTTCTGTTGCCACCTTCTTGGTCTCCAAGCCCATGCAACGCACCCGTTACCCACACGTGTCCTTTTTTCTGTGTTTCACGAGGGTCACCCCCTGACCAATCTTGTATCTCCTCATTGACCAGTTTGCCCCTTGCTACATGTCTTCTTTTTCTCACGCACTTGGTGACATCTGTTGCTTGTAAACATTGTCCAAGAATCAGTTTCCTTCACTTTTCTCTCCTTGATGTGCCCTCATTCTATAAATATGTACAATAGGTTTTGATCTTCTCCATACAGAAATTGGGATAGGAGGAAGTAGCACAACGCGATGGATCATGGGATTGAATTGAAGGGATGTGTTTGCCGGATCAAGAACTGCGCTATTGAACTCTTTTCAATGGAGGAAGATATGGTGATTGATGATGAAGACTCATGGGACCTAGTTGGGAGGGACCTCCGGCTGAAGGCCACCTTCTTGTACATTGACCTCAGTCGTGTCATCTCCTCCTGTGAGAGTGACGAGCGCAAGAAGGCGCTCACCGGCCTAGCTAACAAGTTCTACTTCTTCATGGATGAGGTGATGATTGCTCTCTTCCCCTCCTTAGCTACCTTTGGCTCAAAGCATGTCTTATTTCATTGCAATTTCACATGATGAATCATATATATATCCAACTCAACGTTTTTTAAGGTAATAATACTGCAAGTGGATCAGTTCATCTTGGAGCAGCCTATATGGACCATTAGGATCTTCTAGGTGTTTAATACATATAAATACCTGTCCCTCCTTAAGCAAGGCGTTAACGTCTTTTTTTTTTCTCTTTCCTTTTGTTTTGGCGGAAGTTGTTATGGTTCATGACTGGGTTTTAGCCAATAGAGTTCGAGTGCACCTAGCCCTCGTCGCAATGCAACTTCCATTCAGATTGGTCTTTGGTCAAGTTTGCAAAATCAATGTTTGGTGTTCCTTCTGGTATATAATAGACTTATCTGGCAACGAATAAGACATTTAGCCCACTTGATTTTTGGATATGTTTGACGTCTATCTGATTTAAGATGCCCTTGCACAAATGGCAGTTGGGCAATGCGGTGAAGAGCAGAAGCGTGCCCCTCATGCAGGTGTGCTACAGCGACACAACTCATGTTCTCCGCGAGGTGGTCGCCGCCCTTGTGCCGTCCCATTAGCTTGGCCGGCCCTCGTGTAACCCCCATGAAAGAAAAAACAGATGTCCCCTGCAGTGTTGTTAAGCAGGAGAGAGTAAGATCTGAGAGCCTCACATTTCTTGGAAGCAAGAAATGTCCTAAAACTTGTACAAAAGGATAAAGCCAATATGAGAGAAATGGGGTGCAGATCACCTGTGTACATATCTTAAAATTAGAGTCGAAGCAAACCGAAAGGTTAGCGTCTGGTTTGCTCCGCGAGGTACTTCTCTGCTGTTTTCATTTTTTGCATGTGGCTGATGCTTTGATCCTTCCTCTTGACGTGAAATGTTGCAAGCGATGCGCTTCACAGCTGCAAGCCTGCAATATCGAGCACTTACTACTTGGTATAAAGAACCAAAAACACCCTAAATAGTTGTTAATGTAATCGCGAAAATGTGAGCTGTGAACTGTGATGCAGTGGGAAAAAGCAGATCTGTGATCCACGTTCCCCCGTCTCACTCAAAGCCCCCACATGGATTTGACAGAGCTTAACATGCCCATGTTGGATAGCTTTCGGCTCCCCATCTAGTCCGGGTTTTGGTGGTTCATAGGCCACAGCGATCGAATCGCGTCAGATGCGTCTCGTGCAAGCAAGCATGGACGTGAGAGAGTACGCGACCTCTCCCGTCGGACGGTCGTCGGATAGGCTAGCCTGAAACTGGTGTCTCGTCTGGTGTAAGCACGCACGAACTGATGAACGTAGGGAGCAACCCCGACGCGATTATGAATAGAACGAAATTACGACTGCAAGAAAATAAACAGTGAAGATGCGTGTCGGCAGTTAGCTACTGGAAAACGATTAAAACGGTGAGGCCAGGTTCGCCAGGAAAACACGTAATCTGTCGTGTTCGTTCCGCCGGCGTGTGGCGACCACTCCGTCCGCCACCTCCGCGGTCCGCTCGTGGGGTTGTCGATCGCCCGCGCGTGGCACGAACGGCAACTGCGGTCGAGTGGCGCGCGGGGGGTAGGTGGCGAGCTCAAGGCGGGAGACACGGGCGCGGGACAGAACCGGGTCGCGCCAGTGCGCCGCACGCTGCCGCCGGGGTGGTATGTAAGGGCTTAAATCTTGACGAGATTTTGAAAATATTAATGGAGATTTTGGATTTTCGACCATTTCGAGATCCTAAATTTTAGTTGGATATTTTTTTAAAAAAAATTAAATGCTATAGTACCCATTTAAATCTCAGTGATTTCAACCGAAATCTCAGATATTTTTACCGGATTTTTAATTTTATTGTCCGGATTTGATTGGATTTAGGGTCAAGATTATCCACAAAAAAAATTTAACGTGTTTTTGACCATTTTTTGGTTGGTTGAATGGGACCAAAATCTCAGATTTCTCGGTTGAAAAATGACCAAATTTAAAATTTGGTTTTTACATTTTGTTTGAAATTCCGAGAGCTCGCCGAGATTTCGGTCACCTCCAAAATAAGATTCGAAAACAAAATTTGAATCCTTGATGGTATCAGATCCTCACGAATTATTTTCGGCATCAAAGTAGGGGTGTTTATGTGGCACGCCCAGTCCAGGTGACCATCGCGCACCAGTGCGGTGCCTTAGGTTTTTTCTCTCACAGGCTCATAGCTTTAAATAGGTTAAAACTAGTCCTTCTCTATATACGATAGAGTTAAGTAATTTTGCATTATGTTTAATAGCAGTGGTCTAAAATCAACCTTTAATAATCAAACAAACGTATCTTCACTGATTTTTTTTTAGTAAAGCTTAAATAAAAAGTTATCACTTTGTTTAGACTTTAATTTTTTACTTTTAAGTTAGAGAAAAGTCCGACTACGAGTGGCAACAGAGACCAAAGACCAGTGGTGAAGGGAGGTGCGGACTGAGGGGCGATGGCTGACGGGGATAGTTGACTTGTGCCGTGCTGTTGTCGTGGTTTGGGTTGGTTTCACCTGCGGTGGGGTTCACGTAGTTGGACAATCAAACATAGGGAAGGGATATTCTGCATGTGCTTGCACTGGCCCGTACGTCCAATTGCGGCTCGTGGACTCTATGGCTCAGTTCGTTTCAACTTCTGGACTATGGATTCTGGATTATGGGAGAAGCTGCTTTTGATTATGAGAGAATCAGACCGAGCTGGCTACAACTTTTAGGTTTTGGACTAAGCCGGCAAGTATCAGCAAGAATCAGTGAGAATCAAGTTTCAGCCAGATTCTGATTCTATATAAAAATTAGCTTCTGATTCTCAGATAAGCTATCCAGAATCCTCCTGTTCGTCAAATAATCCGTTTTTTTTTTAAGCAGAAGTTGTCCAGAAGCTGAAATGAACGGGGCCTATTACCTCTGTGTCACTTCGCATACACCAAGAGGTTAAGCCCTGTTTGGCAGAGCTCCAGATCTCAGTTCCATCTCAGATCTGAAACTTGTAGGCTAAAATAAAGTGAATCAAGTTTATATTTTTATTCTAAAATGTAAACAAAATGATCCACCTAAACACTCTTAATATACTCACAGCTCCAGCTCCACAGATTTTGTAAAGCTAAAAATACTCAGTTCCATCATATTCACGAATCTGATGAAACTAGAGCTCTGCCAAACACCCTAATCTCAGACCGGACTGAAAAACCCACGAAATTTCTTATGGTTCGCTACACACACTGCAGGACGAATAAATGGTCCAGTTCCCCTTCTGAAATTAAGTCAAATCACAATGTGCAATCAGGACCGGTCCTAGGACCAAAATCCAATATGAAAGACTGCATCAACAAAAACACGATAATAGAGACCATCCATCGCACCTACCTCACAATAATACAATAATAATAGGTTTGAGGATAAAGAGCAAAAGCTCTCGGGATTCGGATAATTTGATAGAAACTAGAGTGTAGCAAGAATTTGTGAAAATTTTTGAATAGAATAGTCTGTGAAAATACTGTAGATCTTAAAAAGGCATTTTTTTTTAAAAAAAAATAAGTGCAAAGCCGAATCTTAGAAAGAGAATCGACTAATAATTTCTACTTTTTTTTTTTTTTACCTTGGGCTATTCCGAAATGTTTTGGGCATCAGGCGTTTTGGAACTGAGCTTGAAGTTTTGGGGCTGCAAGGCGCATATACGTAAGCTCGATAATACTTGGGTAGGGCTCTATTGCTCATGGGCCCTAGGCGGCTGCACTTGTTGCCCATGCCTCTGGGTCGGCCTTGTGTGCAATATAGGATGCAAAACAACAAGTAACAGCTTCTGGTCAAGAGTACTCCATCTGTGTAAGTTTATAAGGTGTATTTTTTAATGTATAGATCAAAAAGATATTAAAAATAAATAGATTACCCATAATTATTATTACTAAGCACTAAATTCAATTCATACATGTAGAGAATATAATATAAAGATAGATATTTATTAGTGGTATAAAGAGAATATCACATTAATCTTGCATTGAAATATGAAATACACAATATATTAATTGGACGGAAGGAGTATATAATTGCCAAATTACCTCCAATGTCCTATCTAACGTGGTCTACCTTATCCGAAACACCTGGCAGTGCACACCTCAAGCCAGTGTTGAGAACCACAAGAAGAATACACCAAGGTGGACAGGCTCTGCCATGGCGTTGCAGCTCACTATCCAAGCACTCGCCGCAAGCCTCTCCTGCGCTCAAGAGAAACCCACCAAGCCGCCGAGCAATGACCAGCAACAACCGCAGAAACCGACCATCGGCAGAAGGCTAGCAACAGCGGCGGCGGTCAGCGCGGCGCTCCTGGCGTCCCAGGTGCTGCCCACGACGACGGCCAGCGCCGGCGCGTTCGACCTGAGGATCACCGTGCCGGAGCAGTCCAGCGAGGAGGCCGAGGCCGTCGCGAAGACCCACGCGAGGAACCTGGTGCTGGTCAAGGAGTTCATCGACGCCAGGTCGTGGAGGGAGATGCAGGCGGCATTGCGGGCCAGCGCGTCCAACCTCAAGCAGGACCTGTACACCATCATCCAGGCGAGCCCGGCGAGCCGGCGCCCCGAGCTCCGGAGGCTCTACTCCGACCTCTTCGACAGCGTCACCAGAGTAAGGGCAAGCATGCAGCAGATGCGTCTCACAAGTATACATATCGCCACTGGAACATAAATTGTTAATCTTGTTTTGCTGTTGCATGAATGCAGCTGGACTATGCTGCCAGAGACAAGGATGAGCTCCAAGTACAGGAATACTACGGCAACATCGTCGCTACCCTTGACGAGATTTTTGCCAAAATCATGTAGTTTTGGGCTTTTGGCACTGTGTCTCATCTAGGATAGAGAGAGAGAGAGAATGGACAACACTAGGCACTTGGATTACATTTACATACAGGGAGCCGTAAATGGTAACTGGCAAAAAGGCTTTTCTTTCGCTATGTAGTTACTTCTTATTAGCTTCTTGTGCTACATCTATTTACTCTACTGTCTGCAGGAGAAGTCCAAAAGAATCAATATGTGCAGCTGCAGCAAGACGAGAAAAACTGCAGTTTCCTGAAACCCTCACTGTTCGGCCACCAACGTATATAGGCTTGTGGCAGGGCAGGAGTGTTGAACACCTGTCTTTGGTGGCAGCGCAGCATAGTGGTTTCTCAGTCACCTCCCCTATTCTTTCAGATAGAGAAAGCAGGATCCTTGGTGATTCTATTCATTGCCAGTTGGCATATAGTGATTGTCAAAATAATTCGTCAAACTACCGATGAAATTTCAATGTCTGCCTCATCTGTGACCTGTTGGCAGTGACTTACCATCCTCTTGGATCCTCATTCAAAGTACTGCTTCCAAGAATTTGTGCCTAAAAGAGAAAGATAGCTAGTTGGGATACTGGAGCAAGGACCACAAAAGTTTTGTATTTCGACATCCGACAAAATTCATGGAAGGATATGAAATCACTAGGTAAAATGCTGACTTTGGGCTGGTTGTGATAAAAGTGTGTCGACTAAACTAGTGGCAGGACCTTTAAGAAACTTACTTTTGTAAGACCAGGAAGCACGTAGCTAGCAAGATTGTCATCCACTTCGACGGGCATTGGAGGCATCTTACTCATCATTCCAGGCATTTGGCCCATGCTGTTTACAGAAAAAGCATCATTAGAGACAGGGGACTGATTTTCTTTACATGCATAACTCTAATTTTATACAACTGAATTGTGCATGCATCAGAGATGGGATATGTTTACGTTTGTAAAAGACCATTGATGTTCCTTCTTGCCTGATGGAAGAGATCAATGTTGTTTTGAGCCTGGAAGAAAGAATATAGTTGACATGAAATTCATTCTTCACAACAAATGCTCTAGATGCAAGCTAACTGAAAAGTCATCACGCGCCTGCATTCTGTTGTACGAGCAATTGCACATGAAACGAAAGGAAAATTTGCTATCAAACAACGATTTCACATCACGTTTTTGAAGCGATCTATGCACTAAAAGTCTAGAACCAATATAGAATAATTTCTTTTCACGAACACAATATAGATAAACTGGAATGAATAAACAAACTCCAAACGGAGTAAAGTACCTCGAGAAAATATACCAACCTGAAATGTTAGAATATTTGTTTCTATCTGATTAAGAAGCCGATTATTTTCTTCCAGTATATGATGCACTGCACGATCTATCTCAGAAGCTGCATGTGGAAAATATGCACATGGTCATATTATATAACATATGGATGGAAAACAAACGAAAAGCATTAGCTGAATCCTGTCAATTATCAGGACCTCCGAGTATGCCATTAGTGTGTTACTAAAAATTATAAGATTTCAAGTGCAGTTTCTATGACAGGTTGTTGCAGACAAGATAGAATCGATTGATCAACAGTCAACTAACCAAGCAAATTGTATTGCACATTTTACAACATAGTTATAAGTCTAGCTGGGATAAAATTAGCAATGGAGTCAATAAAATTAACAACGTCAACTAGTTTGATTACTCTAAATTTCTTTTTTAAATTAATCTAAGTCGTGAGGTCCGAGTATTTACTATCCCAAAGAGCACATCCAAAAAGGCGGAGTATAATATGGACAATTGGACATGATAGCAGATAGCCAGATGCAAAGGTAGATAAACAAAGCAATCAATTGGACCTGATACTCAAGTAACATACCAACCTCCAGATAGAAATTGATTGTTCTGAATGGCATTATGTGGCACAAAGGAAGAGACTCTTATGCCAGTCTGAACTGGATAATTGGTACCCCATGATGAAGGCTCTGCCATTTTATCCTGAGAAATAACCATCAGTACCATCAGTCAAAACATATCCACATAAAAGTGGGATATGCACGGTAATACTACATAATTAGGTATATTCATATACAGTATACTCTTCCTCCCCTTAAGAACTTCTCTTTTGAAAAACACCTTTAAAACATTCCAAAGTGAAACATTTCTTGTTTTTGCTCGAATTATTGGTGGAAAAAAAAGATGCGAGGAGAAACAAAGATCATCAAATAGAAAAAGGATGTTAATACCTTTCTATCTTTCATCTTTCTGCCGCTATGATGTTCATCAGGCTTTCGTCGCCTTGTATTTTCTTTCTTCTACAAGAGAACCAAATCATTGACATTATTAAAAATGAAAGAAAAGGAAAGCACTTAGTCATGTATAAGACTAGCTAGGTGGTATGCACATTTTTTAGACTTGCTCCTTTTTATGTGCATATATGAATGTATTTGCAAAATACGCTAAAAATTATGCACTCTCTTGCAATTTTTTCATGTGATTCACATTGGAATATCTTATACTTAGTATATGAGCGTACCCAAAGTAATATAGGAGTTTTTCAAATTAGTTTGGGTGGTATTTCAGAGGTGGGAGTAAATGCTCCTAGGAGTAGAATGTATTTTTCGTACTCTCGAGAGTACATACTCCCACCTCCAATATACCACTTAAAAGAATGTGTTATAATTTTTATCACGTTTAGTACACTCTAATAATAATTCTAAGATACTCCAATACGATACAGTTGAAACAAAAATCATCGGAGCCTATTTTTTTTTGCTCGTTTTTTCGTATGTAAAAGAAGTATATAAACAAATTATGCTATAAAGAATGGATTTTGATGAAGTTTTCGTGCAACTCACTTTAGAGGATCTTATAATTAGTATTAGAGTATGCCCAAAAAGGATAAAGATGTATATAAACATCATTCTGTGATATATATATATATATATATATATATATATATATATAAAATGGTTCCATACTCCTGGAGTACGTACTCCCACCTTCGATATACCGCTTAAATGATATTGTTATACTTTTTTATATTTTAAGTATGCTATAATACTAATTATAAGATACTTCAAAGTGATTTCCATGAAAAATTTCTTCAAAATCCACTCTTTATAGCATAATTTGTGTGCATGCTCCTTTTTTATATGGAAAAGGCTATATACAAAAAATAAAAAGGTTTCAATGAAATTTTTAAACCGAATCACATTGGAGTATCTTAAAAGGGAGTATGTACCCCAAGAGTACATAATATATATATATATATATATATATATATATATATATATATATATATATATATATATATAGGTCAAATAGTTTATACTCCCGGGAGTAATTACTCCCATATCTGAAATACCACCCAAACGTACTTGAAATACTCCTTTATCGCTTTGGATACACTTATATACTAATTATAAGATATTCTAGTGAGATCTACATGAAAAAATTGCAAGGGAGTGCATAGGTTTTAGCTTATTTTGCAAATACCTTCTTATACGCATATAAAAAGAAGTATCTCTAAAAAGCGTACATACCACATCCAAAAAAATGTAAATACCACCTAGATGGTCTTATATACTTGTATACTACAGGTACATACCCTCCGTTGCGCGAGATACTTCCTACGTTGTGAGATACGACATAGGGAGTAATTACTCCCGAGAGTATAAAAGAAGCTTATATATATATATATATATATATATATATATATATATATATATATATATATATATATATAAATATAAGCTACTCCTACCTCTGATATGCTACCTAAACAAACTTGAAATCCTCATTTATCACTTTGGGTATACTCATATACTATTTATATGATACTTCAATGTGAACCGCACGAAAAAATTGCAAGGGAGCACATATAGTTTTTAGCGTATTTTGCAAATACTTTCATATACACACATAAAAAGTAGTATGCATAAAAAATATACATATATACCAACTAGATATACTTATATACTCATATACTACATGTATATACACTCTATTGCACGAGATACTCCATACATTATGAGATACGGTATAGGGAGTAACTACTCCCGAGAGTATAAAAGAAGCTTCCTACACACACTGGATCACAAAAATGCCAGCCTCTGCTATTTAGCTAGCTATATTTTCAAAGAAATTTCAAAGAACATAAAGCACATTTTGGTTCTCTACAAACAATATACCGGACTAAAAAGGAATCATATTTTAGTTTTCAATAGTACAGAATCATTAATCAATTAATAAGCTCAGGCAAGTATAGTAGCAATTCAGCTGTTATAAATAATAAATATATTGAGCCGAAAAGATGGAACAGTGGCCAGATGATGTATGCATGTTCTTCTATGAAATAAGAACGTGCATTTTGATACACTGATTGCCAACTCCTTTCCTTCTTGGCAATACAAACGCAGAACAATAGAATAACATGCCAAAAGGATACACTGATTGCCAACTCCTAACTCACTATGATTATCGTCTAAAATGCCCAAGCGAGAATAGTGCATCTGTCACTCGTCATAGTATATGCACACCTTGAGAATAAATGTATCTATCACTCATACCACTATATTCAGATCAATCTTGACTCTTGAGATGCAATACAAGCTTTAGCATGTCCCATCCAAAAACTGCTCTAGGAGAAAAGGGAACCACATCTACGTGTACGATTGTACCCAAAGAAATTGTCAATTAAGTATGGACATTTCACGTAAAGTTTGTATCTTTTCAGTGTTCAGAACTAAATAAACAGAGAATCAGAAGAAGAAGAAAAGAATGCAGATTTCGGTAGAAATGAGCTTAGAGAGTATGTACAGATTAGAGATTGCTTACCCCTAACCATTGGCACCTCATCGCAACATCTCTCACTGTCTTGGTTGGTAATGAAGCTGCTATCTTTATATACTTCATGATGCCTTGTTCATTTACATATCTGAGAGTATTCATCATTGGTACACCAAAGAAAACAAAGTAAGGACACACATGAGGGGTGTGGAGAACCAATGAATGCAAACTTTCAACAAAAGATAGAAAAGCTTTAAGCTAGCAAAAAATAAAATCTCAATCTATTGGACTCAGTTGTAGGATAAAGTCCAACAATAGAGACCACAAATTCTGTATTTGCGTATGATAACAGTCATAAAAGCGGGAATAGCTTACTTCTCGAGGCCATTTTTGAGCACCTGGAGTTCAAGATATGACCAATCCGCAGCCAGTGGTCCTCCATATTTAAGGTTCTGCCCAGATTCAGCAATCATATTGGATGAACTGGTTGAGACAGCCACTGAAGGTGTGGTGCTCAACATCCCCATATTGGCGTCCATCCCACTGGAACAGTCCAGGTACACTGGCATGCCTCCTGACCCGTTAGTTGTCGTGCTTGTCTGAAATGAATCCACATGCTGGCTGCAGAACGGCTGCGGAAATGCCCCAAAGTTTATATTGGGATCGTCTGCCATCTGCATGCCCAGCAGATTCTCTAGAACAGACTTTGGTACTTCCAGCCTCCAAGGATGCACTCCAAGCTCCAGAACAACTTCACAATGGCGTTAATTACCACATGAGAGCTTCGTGCTACTTGTTACAAGTTGTACTGCATTTGCACACAACTTTGGTGCTCAACTTTGGTGCCTACTGCTCCAATAATTTATCCAAGTGTGGACTATGGACTCCTGGCAACAATACCTGCAGATAAAATTGGACGTGTCAAAAAAGTTAAAACCTTCAAATTTGGAGAGAAAAAAACTCTATACAGGGGAGCTTGTATCGAGTCAATCTTTTACGAAGATAGAAAACTCGAAATTTCTTAGCTTGGAAAAAGACATATGCTCAAGGAAATTAAAGAACTACACTCTTGATACATAGGCACTCTTCAGAAACAGAATTTCTTTCACTTGTGTTCCTAATGTTTTTTAAGTTCCATAGCTAAATAGACTCATCAACCGTATGAAACTTGAAAGGCATAATACTAAAACATCAAAGTATCAATCTTTCAGAGCAAGTCTCTTCTCTCTTTTGCTATGCAATCCCTAGAGTACAGAATTCAGCTCAAGATAACTTCTCGATCCTATGAAGTACACCGTAGACAAATTTCTGAAGACAGCATCAAATCGATAGGCAAATTAAGTATGTTTACGATGGACCCAATCTCATGCAGGGATCTTATAACATCAGAGCATATATAACAGAGTTGGCTGTCAGTGTCTATGCATGCAAGCACATGAAGCGTAAACCCCCCCAGAGCCAGAATCAACAAAGCAATAGAATTCCATCCAAAGAATCAAATCAAGAAAGTAACATGCGGATAAGGACCTGGCCAATCTGCTCCTGCAGCTCATAAGCCGTCCAGAAAGACCTTAGAAAAACCAAATCGACAAATGATTACGTAAAGTGAGACCCGGCCAATCAACCACGGGAGCACACCGACATGCATGCAACGCGCCGTACAGGAACTGACTTGGCACACAGGACTTGATACCGAACCCAAAATTTCTCTCTAAACGCGCGTGTTTCCCATGAGAGAGCCACGTAAAGAAACACCCAGAATGGAAGAACAGCCCCGGTCCTCGTACCAGAACCAAATCAATCGAGAAGCATAGGCAAGAAACCTAACAGCTAGCGGTACAGGGAACGGAACCGAATCACCAAGAAACTTACTGGTCCAAATCCGATCTATTTGTAGGGAAAACCGCCGGAGAAGCCAAACTCCAGTGTGATTCTTGCGTGTCTCCCCCCTGGTGTGCAGTCCTGTGCGTATGCTCGCACGCTGTGACCTCGTGCGTGGTGGTGAATGGTGATGGGGGTGCTAGTGTTGTTTGGCTCTTTAAATGGTGCCGCCCAGCTTTGTGCACTCCAATGGGAGGGAGGCCAAAAAGCGGCGGCCCCGCCTCTCTCCAGTAAAAACCGTATATGCCGGCCTCCCTCTCCCCTCGAAAAGCCAAAGTCGTGCGCCGATTTAACAACCTGCGCACACGAAAAGACGGAGGAGGGGAGAAAGAGATCGATCGAGGTGGTCTCTGTTGGAATTCAGAGGGAGGAGATCGGCGCCGGCAATGGCTTCCAAACAATAATTGCCAGTATTGGGTTCTGTGTTACTTCCCCTCCCTCTTTCCCTTGCCTTTCTCGGTTCGTTTCTTTTTCATGCGAGGAAAGCAACACACCCACGCTCCTTTTCCCCCATTTTTATTGTTTATGAATTCCACTGCCTTTATTTTTTATGAAACAAGCCGAATTTTTTGCGCAATTATGCGGTAGATATTACTATAATTTATATGTATCAAAATATATAGTTATACTTATTATGCCATTATTATGTTTACGATGAAATAAAATTGAATTCCCTATACAACTTTAACAACTTTCATATTTATATATAGTAGTGTGTTGCTATCAGTATCATGAAGTTTCAAAAAATTCAAGCAAGTTTCAAGCTAGTTTCATATGAGTTCCAAAAGATTGAGTGAGTTTCTGTAACACTCTTGCCCAAATTTTGCTAAAAACCTAACCCACCGTGGAATAGATCCACGCATGCATAGCATCCCACTTACACTTTCATTCTCACTTCGTACAAAAGGCTTAACCTAAACATGGGGTATTTGAATTCAATAGGTATTATATACTACTACAACTCACTTTAAGTTAGCAGTATGGGACTAATCCCAATATTGCTCCACGTGAGCCACATGGGCCTTCACATTAACAAGTCGAAGTATTACAATCACCCCCCTTAAGAGATGACGCCATTGGCAGCACACCCTTGTAAGTTCACGCTCTGTTTGGTTTTGGTGATTGGTTTTAGATTAATGCTTAATCATTGTTTAATGATAAATCTAATTAATATGAGACTAACATGATTATTGAGCTTTATTCTTATTAGTCTCAAATTTAGATGGAAAATACAAGGTATGCACTTGTATCCATTTTATTATCCTATCACATACTTTGTATTCAAGTTAAATGATGAACTCTTCCATTACTTTAACCTAAATATGTGCATTATGGTTATATATATATATATATATATATATATATATATAGAGAGAGAGAGAGAGAGAGAGGATTGCTAGTGTACTATCGATAGTACAGATCTTCCGTGCTATAGCGATGTGTTTGCAAAATTCGAAGATGAAACTGTTGATCCAAACCGTGCATTATGTTCATCTCATTGAAATCTCACTACCCACCAAATTTTATATTTTTTGAATTTTTTCTCATATTTATTTTGTATTTTTCAAAATCCGCGATCTAATTAGTTGTGGGCCGTCCAATGAAGCTAGTTTTGAAAAATACAAAATAAATAGGAGAAAAAATTCAAAAAATATAAAATTTGGTGGGTTGTGATATTTAAATGATATGGACATAATGCACGGTTTGATCAACAATTTAAATCTTCGAATTTTGCAAACACAAATAAGTTATAACTGAGGATTCAGACTATATATATATATATAGATATATATATATATATATAGATATATATATAGTACAGATATATATATATATATATATATATATATATATATATATATATATATGGACGCACACATCTAGGGGGAGTTTGTGCTTTACCTTGAAGTTTCAATAGTTTTGATCTAATTGGTCTTGCCAGATAATGTAAGGGATCAAGATTTTGAAACAACTCTTTGAGTATATATAACTTGTGTAGTTGTAATATACTTATGCAAATATAGGATAAACTCAAATGCTATCTAAGTTTGATTATTTGCATATTGTTTTCAAGTTCAATTATTTATATGCACATATGTAATGGAGTTTATTTTATAGTTAATGGTCTCAAGAGTATTGATCCCTTTCCACCATTCTACAAATATTGGATCATTACTTTGAGATTCTATCAAAATGAGTATATAAAACTTGTGTAGTAATATATACTCATAAAAAATTTAAATACAATTTAAATTATGTTCGGTTATCTTTTAATTAATCATCAAAAAACTCTTCATCATGTGTTGATGGTGTTCATTTGATTGGTTAAGGACAAATGGAAAGTTCTTGAGTATAATGAACATTAGTTGCATCAATATACTCAACACAATTAATCATTTAATTAATTGATTTGGGTTGTGGTCAATCATCAAAGGGATAGATCGAAGGATCTTGGAGGCAACCATTATGTGCTAATGGTGTGCAATTGATGATTGAGACAACCATATTTGTTGGACCAACTATTTTCAATGAGTTGTGGATATAGGATTAGTCCAATAGATGATGAAGACTTGGATGTTATCATGTGTTGATAGCCTTCAAGTTGAGGTATGGGACAAGGAAGTCATCATGTGTTGATGAGTTTCAAGAGAATCCCAAAGAGAAGTGTCGGGGATTGGCTATCTGGCAAAAGACCACAGTACCCCCGTGAAAAGCTAGGCCCACCGACCAGGCAATACTAAAAGAAGATGCTCGGGAGAATGAAACGAGCATCCCTCCTTCTCCTCCGAGCATACGCGTCCGCACCTTTACTCGCAGAAGTACCAAACACACCCCCCCACGAGCAAGCATGCTCGTAGAGACCACGACCTACTCAGGTGTTTGGTCGGAGGGCCCGGCGAACGCTACGAGGAAGGAAGGAGACAACCAATCAGCCGAAGATCAAGGGAGATCATACCCGAAATTCAAACAGCGCACGAATCAAGGACGGCGGGTCACGGATATGGATACATAGCGTGATCCCAGGAGGTAGTTGCCTTCTTTGTACCTATAGTCGTATTATTTAAACCCCCCCCTGAAGATCTGTAACAGGGGAGGGGACGAAGAGATATAACACAATACACTGGAGTAGGGCTGTTATCCCGGCAGAAGGAGGCCCGAACCAGGAAAAACACCGTGTCCCCCTTTCTTCTCCCGACCTCGCATCGCTCGAACGACCTCCTCGGTCCGTACGACGGGGCTCTGTTGATCCCCCATTCAACAAGTAAGCTCGACGGGAGCCCGTTCTCCAATCGTCGACAGCTGGCGCCGTCCGTGGGGACGACAGCTTGATTCCCGTGCAGATCAAGATCCTCGAGGATGCCAAACTCGGGAGACACTCGGGACCTTTGCGTTTTCGACCACGTTGAAGATGACGACATGTACTACGCCGGCGACAGCGTGGCCAATGCGACCAATCCTATCGGTCACACTGAGTCTGGGAGCCCTTCCCCGGACACGGGAATGCGAGGACAGGACCTCCATTCCCTAGACATTACCCTCGGGGACCCCGAGGATGACTGCGACGGGTTCTACGATGGCCTAGACATACCGGACGACCTAGAGCTCGACCGAGAGACTGCATCTCAAGGGGATACAATGATGTCCCCATCGCTTTCATCCCGCTCTCGTCAAGTCAACATGGCCGGGAGCCGTGCCGAGCCCGGGGAAGGGTCCTCGGATGCTGCTAAGCGCGACCACTACGAGGCGGCCAGACTCCACCTGGAGGCGTCTTTGGGAAAGACCCTCGCGAGCATTCACCGCCAGGCGAAAGGGAGGCGCGCTTCCGCGGAAAGGAACTCTCGTGAGTACCGAACCCCCGATCGCGTCACAGAACGCCGCCATAGCTCGCCACCGCCAATTCACCAGAAACGAGAACGGCTGCAGGCCTTGGCGGCGGTCGTACGCGACCTACGCAGTTTCCCCGAGCAAGTGGACCTAGAGGCCGTAGGCAAGGTCGTGGCCGAAGATCTGGAGAGGCTTGCCGCCGAACTAAAAGTCTCGGATCCTCCCCGTGACCGGGATGCCCGGAGTGTTTCCCGGGACCATCGCAAACGCTCCCCCATGCGCTCGCACAGAGGTGAATCTCGGGGCCATGCTCGGAGATCGCCCCAGACCGCTAACCTAATCCGGGAAAAGCCCCGGAATAGTTCCAGAGCAACCTCAGAGCGACACCTCTATAATCGCCCGGATTACGAGCGCTCTGAACGCTCCACGACCAAGCGGTCGTCGGCACGACCGTCGCATGAGGTCTTCTCTCGACTCGGCCCGCGCACGGGGCGTTGGGTGGAAGACCCGCGTGGAGGCCGCTATGACCGAGGGTTTCACCGCGAAACCACGAGCTTCGGTTGCCAGGCCTTCACGAGCTCCCTCCGGAATGTCGCATGGCCGAACAGATTCAAGCCCGGCCACATCGAAAGATTCAACGGGGCCCAGAACCCGGACGAATTTCTCTCAATATATACTACCGCCATCCTCGCCGCCGGAGGCGATGAGGGGGTGATGGCGAATTATCTGCCGACGGTTCTGGACGGAGCCGCTCGTACGTGGCTGTAACACCCCAAAATTTTGCTTTTCTTAAATTCATGTGTGATTTGGCACTTTGGTGAATTTTTGGAATTTTCTGGAATTTATTTGGATTTATTTGGAATTTATTTGAATTTATTCCATTTTGAAATAATTAAAGAATTTAATTTTGCAAATAAAATTTTGTTGGAAATATTTTATTTGAGTCCAAAATGTTCCAAAATATTTTCCAGAATTTTTCTGGAATTTTTCCGAGTCTTTTGCTATTTTTAATGAATTAAATGAATTACTGGGAATTATTTTGAATATTAAAATCGCTTCGGGTTTAGTACTGTTCCTCGGGTCCGAGTCGGACTCGAGTCCGACCCGAACCCGACCGAGCCACTTGATTCGGTCGAACCGCGTCGTCGTATAACCCTAACCCTAATGCGATTTGACCGTTGGATCCGCATCCAACGGCTGGGAGGTCTCCGCGTCACCCGTGCGTGCGTACCGCCTGATCCGGGACGCGTGTATGCACATGATGCAGCCACGTAGCGCCGCCCGACTCCGCCGCGGACTCGGACTCCGCCGCCGCGTAGGATTAGGGTTGCGGATTTCGCGCAACCGCCGGGGCTATTTAATGCCCGGGAGCAGCCCCCGGGGTTCGCCCTTGCCCTGCGCACAATTTTCCCCAGCCGCCACCTCCTGCCGCGTCCCGCCGTGCCCGCGATTCCTCGCCGAAGTTGCTTAGCGCCGCCGCGGGTTTTGGTCAGCTACCGCCGCCGTTGAGCCACCTCCGCCGCACCCAAGCCCCGATCCGTGATCCCCGGACCGAGACGCACCGACCCCGACTACTTCCTTCGCCGGATCTGCTCCGTGGCGCCGTCCCGTGTGTCGTCATCCTCAAGTCCGGCCAGACCTCGTCAACCAGTGCCGCCGCGACCCCGCGAAGCCTGTCCGCCGTCCGATCTCCATCCGACGCTCAAGGTGAGGCCACGTTTTTTTTTCCTGTAGAGGCTTAGATGCACTTTGGGCCGTTAGATCTAGAATTAACGGCTCGGGTTGGATCGCGTTTAACGCTAGGGTTTTGTTAGCCGCCGTCCGATCGGGATTCGAGGGTGAGGATGCACCCACGTGTCTTAGCCCGGATCATGCCACGTCCCCGGTGCTCGCCGCAACGTGGGATTGATCCAAGCCGTTGAAATTTGAACGAACGGTCAGATCGCATCGAACCCGAGCCTGTGCTTGCGTGCGCGTCGCCGACATGCGGGGCCCACCTGTCAGCCTCACCCGAGCTGTGGACCGGGTCCACCGTGGACCAAACCGCGCCGTGGGCTGAGCCCATGAGCCGGCTGACGTCAGCCAGCCAATCAGGAGCTGACACGTGTCCATGCTGACGCAATAATTAATTTCCGAAAAAGAAAATGATTTATTAAATCGAAATAATGATTTCAGATTTTGTTTCAAACTTCAAACGCTTATAACTTTTGCGTTTCAACTCCGATTTGAGTGATTCAAATTTCTAAATTTGTATAAAATTCAGATCTACCCAAATATGAATTTTATTTAATTTTTGGACTAAAGTTTTTCTCTGTAATATTATTTAATTGATTATTTAAAACTTTAATAAATCATAACTTTTGCGTTTTAACTCCAAATTTGATGATTCCAGTTTCTAAAAATCCAGAAAATTATGTTCTCTCTGTTTATGGATTTTATTTGGAGTTTTGGGATGTTTTTGCCTATTGTTTATTTGTGTATTGCTATTTGCACGCTTTACGAGTAGACGTTGAAGTGCCGGAAGGATTCGAAGGAGAAGTGTTGACTCAGGATCCAACTCAAGACCAAGAGCAAGTACTTTTTGAAGGCAAGTTGTGCTTTGACCATGTTGATCCTATTTCGAAATCTATTTTGATTTAAACTATTGCATGCTAGTTCAATTAGAAAAATACTTGGTTTAAACATGGGGTTAGATAAATACCAATTTCTTTGTATGACACCTTGATTACTTAAGTATGTGCCATGACCCTTTGTCACCCTAGTTGTGGATTACTAGTTGGACACTATTAAATTGCCAACCTGGGTTTTAGGCCGTTGTAGTATCTTTGCTTAGACACACTTTCGTGCTCATAACATGATTTTGGACAATCAAATGTTAATATTGACTTAATGATATATTGAACCTGTTTTGGAAAAGTATCATGTGATGTTGATGGCACGTGGTGCATGGTAATCAAGCGGGGTTTGATAAACGATTTTCGGCCAGGGCATGTGGCAAGAGTAATCAGTGGGCGATTGTGGCATTGGGAGTGTTGATTTGGTTCTTGGGTAGTCTTGCCCTGGTCACTCTAAGGACTTAACCTTGCAAGCCTTTGAACTGGGTCATACTTGCAACCACATGGTCGGAATGGGACGGCCCTAGTTGACTAAGTCGCTAAGGACTCACTTGTGGAGCCTCAGGGTGTCAATTACACCGCTTGTGTGATTGTGCGGGGAGCGATCGTGGTCGTGGCCGGATACCCATCTAACGGTGTGTTGGTCCCATACTTCGCCTTGGCTAAGGAAGGGATGGTGTAGAGCACGAACCAGGGAGGACCACCTGTGTTGTTTGAGGCTTAGAAAGGCTTTGTTACTGAGGAACTCGCCTTTGTGGTGTTTGATTTGTATCTTGTGGGTAAAGTGCATAACCTCTGCAGAGTGTAGAATCTATTTAAATAGCCGAGTCCACGGTACTGGACAATGCTCGGGAATTACAGTCAAGGGTTAGACTTTCTAAAAATAACTTTGGTTTGAAAGGTGGGTCGGTTTAATAATGAAGATGATGGAAATATGGTTTAGGATGGGGAAGATGTTTATTAAACTTCTTGAAAAGTTATTTACGCTTTACTTATTTCTACTGCTTTCGAATCTACTTATATTACTTGTCAAATGTCAAGCATCGCAAATATACCTTGAGCTATTCCTTTGTACCAAGCCATGCATATAGTATATTAGCTTGCATTCTGTGCATGACTTGCTGAGTACCAAGTACTCACCCTTGCCTCAACACAATACCAGTTGAAGAGGAGACTACGCCCGGCCGGAGGAGGAATTCCAAGAGGATCCGTCTACTTAGGGATGCGAGCCCGATCGGTTACTGTGGTATCTTTGGATGGCGCCACGGTTATTTGATTTTCATTGCTATTATTTCTATTTTAATAAGTTTCGACTTGAGAGGCATATATTTGTAACTTGACCATAAGGTCAAGTAACCAGTTTGGTTATTTAAATAAAGTACTTTGATAATATCGATTGGTATGATTGTGATATTTAACGATGTTAAGACTGTGTGCACTAGCGCGTTCCTGGACTAGTGCTGAATACACAGAGGGTCCGGATTTGCAAATTCGGGGTCCCGACAGAGGTGGTATCAGAGCCATACTTGACTGTAGGCTCAACCCTAGCTAGAATGGTCGTAGTGAGGATAAAACCTATTTTCTAAAGCTAAAAATTTGTGAAGACAAGAAATGACATCTCGACTTATCCCCTTCTCTCTTTTCTTATCTCTTGCTGAAATTTTCCCTTACCTTGTCACAATTTAAAAATTCCGAGTTCTTACGTAAAGCACTCTTGTGACAGATGGAGGAAGAGTTCAACTACGTTGATCTGGGAGTTGGTCACGCTGCAGAACTTTGGCATATGCTCTGAGACTCTCGGAGATTTTGAGAAGCCCCAATACCAAGTGGAAGTGATCGGACAAGCGGGATTGATCAAGGCATGTGACGTAAGGATTGAGGTACTGCTAGGAAAAAGGGCCCAGGCAATCGCCTCGATACACCGCGACCGCCAGGAGATCTACAATGCAGATGGGTATCCAAGAAGTATCACGACGAGCAATGCGGCACATTACCCGTATTCACGCCAGAGGTGGAGAGTACGGTGTTCCGCTACCATCCGCGCAGCGATAACCTTCTTGACGGCGATTCAGGATGAGGATGCCACGGTTACACAGCTTGGCACGATTTGTCGTCGCCAGGAGGATGTACTAGATAATACAAGCAAGGAGCTCTGAAGGCCCGCAAGGAGATCACGACAGAGAAAAGCAGATGGCGGGAAGCTCAAGAGTATGTGGCACACCTTGCGAAGGATTGACGAGTTGGAGATGACTTTGTGCGGACCGGACCGAGCCAAGATTGAGCTACACGAGCCCGATCCAGCAGGAGTCGATCTCGATGAGGACACCGCTTCTTCGACTACCATAGAGGACACGATTCTTTGGACATGGCGATCGTTTCGGCGCCTATGCCACAAAGACACCGTACCAGGCCGTGGAGGTTTTCTCGATGAGTGAGCGTAGGATCTATAGCGAGACTCCTTCGCTGAGTCGCGTCATAGGATAAAGAGTCACCATTTAGGCGTTAGACTCCAGAGTTAGTTCGATTTGGATTTTCATTGCTTGCTGAGTGTGCAGTATGTGTTGCAAGGCCCTTAGGCATTGTAAGCAGCCATACCAAGTTACTAATAATAAAGTTGGACCTTAAGGCTACACCTTTCGCCCCGCATAAGTTCCATATTACTTGTCTATTCTTGTTTCCCTCTCATCTCTAAACCTAGAGCAAATCGACAGATGGTGAACACCCGTGGAAACTTTGGAAGCAATGGGAGCGGTTCTCGCCCAGCAGAAAACCCCAATGATGGAGCACCAGCACCGCCACTGGATGTGCAGAATTTTGGAGCATTTCTTGCTGCCCAGACTCAGTTGATGCATGCTATGATGCAACAAATGCAGCACGTCACTGCTCAGGCCACTGCTAATCAAGTTAATCATGGACCACGCCAGAATACAAGGCTGTCCGAGTTCATGAGAACTCACCCACCCACTTTCTCTGGGAATGCCAATCCGTTGGAGGCCGATGATTGGTTAAGATCAATCGAGAGGAAGCTACACATAGCTCAATGCATAGGAAATGAGAAGGTACTCTACGCTTCTCATCAGCTGGAAGGAACATTTAGAATGGTGGGAGAACTTCGTGCCACGCAAGAGAACCCTCAAGATATCACTTGGGAAGAGTTCACGTGCATTCGACAAAGATCACGTGCCTGAAGGAATCATGGACCTTAAGAAGGAGGAGTTGAGCATCGAAGCAAGGTAATCACCGGTGGCCGACTACGAACAAGTTCACACAGCCTAGCACGCTACGCTTTGAGGATGTAGCGACGGATAAAGCCGCAGTCTCGTTTTATGAAGGGACTTAACTCAGGATTGCAAGTAGGGTTGATCACCCACACCTTTCCAGATTTCCAAGAGTTGGTGAATAAGGCGCTTATTCTTGAGGACAAGCGCAAGGAACTGGATGAGAACAGGAAGCGCAGGATGCAACAGCAAGGATCACGCCAGGAACGCATAGCGCTGAGAGTTGCACCAAATCAATTCTTGATTCCAACCACGAGAATGCAACAAGGACACCATCGGCACCAAGACCTGCCAATCAGTAACTACGGACCCGGCCCCGCTTAGAAACGCTACCCAGGCGATTAGCAAGGAACAGTGAGACGCTGCTACAACTGCAACGAGCCAGGACACTTTGCCAACAGTTGTCCAAAGAAGACAGCAGGAGTGACCCCAGTTCGCTTCAATCTAGGAACCACCCCAGCTAGGACGCCAGCACCAGGAGCCATACCCCAGACCGTGGTGAGAGGCCGAGTCAACCATGTCACCGCAGATGCACTGCAGAATGCTACGGACGTCGTACTGGGTAAGTTACTTGTTAACTCAGTACCTGCAACAGTTTTGTTTGACTCTGGAGCTTCGCATTCGTTTGTTTCGCAAGGCTTTGCTACTAGAAATGATTTGAGGATTGCAAGACTTAAGTGCATGCTTTTAGTTCAAACCCCTGGTTCCGAACTCCGAACGAAAGTAGGATGTTCCGGGGTGAGAATACTAATAGATGGAATAGAGTTCCTAGCAAACCTTATAATTTTGGAGACCCAGACCTTAGACGTTATATTGGGAATGGATTGGTTATCCAAGCACAAGGCCGTATTGGATTGTGGACGAAGGACTATCTCAGTTGAGAGCCCGTGTGGGAAGAAAGTGGAATTTCAAGCCACTGCGATTAGAGATGGGCCGATTGATGGTTAACAGTACCAAGGCAATCGGCATAGAGGATGTCCCAAAGAGTGAATGAGTACCCGATGTTTTTCCCGAAGATCTACCTCGGTATGCCGCCAAACAGGGACATAGAGTTTGTGATAGAGCTTGTACTGGTACAAGACCGATAGCAAAGAGACCCTATCGGATGTCCACCGAGGAGTTGGTAGAAATGAAGAAACAAACTAGAAGAGTTAATGGAGAAAGGATTTATCAGGACCGAGTTCGCCGTGGGAGCACCAGTTTTGTTTGTCAAGAAGAAGGGCGGGAGTTTCAGGATGTGCATTGACTACCGTGCACTCAATGAAGTCACCGTGAAGAATAAGTATCCGCTACCCAGGATTGATGATTTGTTTGATCGATTAAGAGGAGCCGGAGTTTTCTCCAAGATTGATCGAGATCGGGATACCATCGATTGAAGATCCGATCGGAAGATATTTTGAAGATCGCATTCTCGTCAAGATATGGACATTACGAGTTCTGATTATGTCCTTTGGGTCGATTTAATGCGCCCGGCTTATTTCATGAATATGATGAATAAGGTGTTCATGGAATATTTGGACAAGTTTGTCGTCGTGTTCATAGACGATATCCTAATCTACTCCAAGACAGAGGATGAACATGCCGAACACTTAAGGCGAGTTTTGGAAAAGCCGAGGAACGACAACTTTTCGCCAAGTTCAACAAGTGTGATTTTTGGAAGGACAAGGTGGAGTTTCTTGGACATGTAATGACCGCATGAAGGAGTCGCCAGTAGATCCAAGCAAAGTAGAAGGCGTGTTACATTGGGAGCGGTAGAAGGCGTGACCAGTTCGGAGTTTCCTTGGAATGGCAGGATACTACCGCCGTTTCATCGAAGGCTTCTCGACAATTGCGAAACCTCTTACGCATAGCTGGCTGAAGAAGGAAAAGAAGTTTGCATGGACGCCTTGAGAATGTGAGAAAGGATTTCAGAGCTGAAGAAGCGATTGGCGTCGGCACGGTGTTAGTTCTACCGGATGTTGCTCAAAGCCGATATTTATTGTGACGATCGCGCCAAGGACTTGGATGTGTCCGATGCGAGAATGGAAAGGTCGCCGCTTATGCATCAAGGCGATTGAGGCCGCATGAGGAAAATTATCCGACACATGACCTAGAGTTAGCCGTAGTGCATGCCTTGAAGATATGGCGTCACTATCGATTGGAAAGCAGATGTGAAGTGTATACGGATCATAAGAGCCTTAAGTACATATTCACCCGATCGGATCTCGAATATGAGGCAGAGGAGATGGTTAGAGTTAATCAAGGACTACAATGTTGGAATCCATTACCATCCCGGGAAGGCCAACGTAGTAGCCGATGCCCTGAGTCGGAAAAGCCATACCGTGAGTACGTTGCTAGCCACAAGTCAGGATGAGTTATGTGAGGATTTTCAGAAAATGAAGATTGAGGTTGTACCTAGCGGATTCTTGGCCACATTAGAAGTAAAGCCTACCCTAGAGGATCAGATCCGAGAAGGACAGAAGGATGATGACAAGATCTGCAGGATTAAGTCCATCAAGAAGGAAGGCAAGGCAGAGGACTTCAAGTTGGATGAGCAAGGCACGTTGTGGATGAAGGATCGCATTTGTGTGCCTAACAAAAAGGAGTTAAAGCAACTGATTTTGGAGGAAGCCCATGACTCCAAGTACTCAATTCATCCTGGAAGCGCCAAGATGTATCAGGATCTGAAGGAGAGATTCTGGTGGCCGAGCATGAAACGTGAAGTTGCCGAGCATGTTGCATTGTGCGACGTATGCCAGAGAGTCAAGGCAATGCATCAGAGACCAGCAGGATTGCTACAACCGCTGAAAGTACCTGAGTGGAAGTGGGAGGAAATCGGAATGGATTTCATTACCGGTTTGCCAAAGACTCAAGGAGGTTATGACTCCATATGGGTTATAGTGGATTGCTTGACTAAAGTAGCCCATTTTATCCCCGTGAAGACCACTTACTCGGGAGATAAATTAGCAGAATTATACATGACCAGGATTGTCTGTTTGCACGGAGTGCCCAAGAGGATCGTATCGGACAGAGGTACCCAATTTACCTCAAGGTTCTGGAATAAGTTGCATGAAGCCATGGGAACCCGTTTGAACTTGATACCTTATCATCCACAGACGGACAGACCAGGCCAGAAAGAGTCAACGGTCTGGAGGATATGCTAAGAGCTTGTGCATTAGCTTATGCTACTTCTTGGGATAAGAGTTTACCGTGATGCCGAGTTCGGGCCATACAACAATAGTTATCAGGCTAGTTCTGAGATGTCACCTTTTGAGGCCTTTGTATGGTCGACCCTGTCGGACGCCATTGAATTGGAATGAGACCGGCGAGCGCCGTGTCTTTGGGCCTGATATTCTTCAAGAGGCTGAAGAACAGATCGCCATGATTAGGGAAAGGTTGAAGGTAGCCCAATCACGACAAAAGAGTTATGCTGACAATCGTCGCCGAGACTTGAGTTTTGAACCAGAAGACTTTGTATACCTCAGAGTTACGCCTCTCAGGGGAGTTAAGAGGTTCCATGCCAAAGGGAAACTCGCACCCCGTTATGTTGGACCATTTAAGATTTTGAGTCGCAGAGGCGAAGTTGCTTACCAGCTGGAGTTGCCACAGTCGTTGGCAGGAGTGCATGATGTATTCCATGTGTCCCAGTTGAAGAAGTGTCTCCGAGTTCACGAGAGCAGACACCGCTAGAGTCAATTGAGTTGCAAGAGGATTTGACTTATAAGGAGCATCCCGTTAGGATTCTAGACACAATGGATCGAGAAACTAGAAACAAGTCAACCCGTTTCTGTAGAGTTCAGTGGAGCAACCATGAAGAGAGCGAAGCGACTTGGGAGCGCGAAGAGGATTTGAAGAAAGAGTTTCCAAACCTATTTCTTTAGTAAGCCCTGAATCTCGGGGACGAGATTCCAATAAGGGGGGAGGTTTGTAACACCCCAAAATTTTGCTTTTCTTAAATTCATGTGTGATTTGGCACTTTGGTGAATTTTTGGAATTTTCTGGAATTTATTTGGATTTATTTGGAATTTATTTGAATTTATTCCATTTTGAAATAATTAAAGAATTTAATTTTGCAAATAAAATTTTGTTGGAAATATTTTATTTGAGTCCAAAATGTTCCAAAATATTTTCCAGAATTTTTAGAATTTTTCCGAGTCTTTTGCTATTTTTAATGAATTAAATGAATTATCGGGAATTATTTTGAATATTAAAATCGCCGGGTTTAGTATCTTGTTCCTCGGGTCCGAAGTCGGACTCGAGTCCGACCCGAACCCGACCGAGCCACTTGATTCGGTCGAACCGCGTCGTCGTATAACCCTAACCCTAATGCGATTTGACCGTTGGATCCGCATCCAACGGCTGGGAGGTCTCCGCGTCACCCGTGCGTGCGTACCGCCTGATCCGGGACGCGTGTATGCACATGATGCAGCCACGTAGCGCCGCCCGGAAACTCGCGCGGACTCGGACTCCGCCGCCGCGTAGGATTAGGGTTGCGGATTTCGCGCAACCGCCGGGGCTATTTAATGCCCGGGAGCAGCCCCCGGGGTTCGCCCTTGCCCTGCGCACAATTTTCCCCAGCCGCCACCTCCTGCCGCGTCCCGCCGTGCCCGCGATTCCTCGCCGAAGTTGCTTAGCGCCGCCGCGGGTTTTGGTCAGCTACCGCCGCCGTTGAGCCACCTCCGCCGCACCCAAGCCCCGATCCGTGATCTCCGGACCGAGACGCACCGACCCCGACTACTTCCTTCGCCGGATCTGCTCCGTGGCGCCATCCCGTGTGTCGTCATCCTCAAGTCCGGCCAGACCTCGTCAACTTGATGCCGCGCGCGACCATGGCTTTGTCGCCGTCCGATCTCCAGCCGACGCTCAAGGTGAGGCCACGTTTTTTTTTCCTGTAGAGGCTTAGATGCACTTTGGGCCGTTAGATCTAGAATTAACGGCTCGGGTTGGATCGCGTTTAACGCTAGGGTTTTGTTAGCCGGCCGTCCGTCGGGATTCGAGGTGAGGATGCACCCACGTGTCTTAGCCGGATCATGCCACGTCCGGTGCTCGCCGCAACGCGTGGGATTGATCCAAGCCGTTGAAATTTGAGCGAGCGGTCGGATCGCATCGAACCCGAGCCTGTGCTTGCGGCGCTGCCGACATGCGGGGCCCACTGTCGACCTCACCGAAGCCGTGGACCGGTCCACCGTGGACCAAACCGCGCGTGGTTGAGCCCATGAGCCGCCGACGCCACCACCCAATCAGAGCCGACACGTGTCCATGCTGACGCAATAATTAATTTCCGAAAAAGAAAATGATTTATTAAATCGAAATAATGATTTGATTTTGTTTCAAACTTCAAACGCTTATAACTTTGCGTTTCAACTCCGATTTGAGTGATTCAAATTTCTAAATTTGTATAAAATTCAGATCTACCCAAATATGAATTTTATTTAATTTTTGGACTAAAGTTTTTCTCTGTAATATTATTTAATTGATTATTTAAAACTTTAATAAATCATAACTTTTGCGTTTTAACTCCAAATTTGACGATTCCAGTTTCTAAAAATCCAGAAAATTATGTTCTCTCTGTTTATGGATTTTATTTGGAGTTTTGGGATGTTTTTGCCTATTGTTTATTTGTGTATTGCTATTTGCACGCTTTACGAGTAGACGTTGAAGTGCCGGAAGGATTCGAAGGAGAAGTGTTGACTCAGGATCCAACTCAAGACCAAGAGCAAGTACTTTTTGAAGGCAAGTTGTGCTTTGACCATGTTGATCCTATTTCGAAATCTATTTTGATTTAAACTATTGCATGCTAGTTCAATTAGAAAAATACTTGGTTTAAACATGGGGTTAGATAAATACCAATTTCTTTGTATGACACCTTGATTACTTAAGTATGTGCCATGACCCTTTGTCACCCTAGTTGTGGATTACTAGTTGGACACTATTAAATTGCCAACCTGGTTTAGACCGTTGTAGTATCTTTGCTTAGAGCACACTTTCGTGCTCATAACATGATTTTGGACAATCAAATGTTAATATTGACTTAATGATATATTGAACCTGTTTTGGAAAAGTATCATGTGATGTTGATGGCACGTGGTGCATGGTAATCAAGCGGGGTTTGATAATGATTTCGGCCAGGGCATGTGGCAAGAGTAATCAGTGGGCGATTGTGGCATTGGGAGTGTTGATTTGGTTCTTCGGGTAGTCTTGCCTGGTCACTCTAAGGACTTAACCTTGCAAGCCTTTGAACTGGGTCATACTTGCAACCACATGGTCGGAATGGGACGGCCCTAGTTGACTAAGTCGCTAAGGACTCACTTGTGGAGCCTCAGGGTGTCAATTACACCGTTTGTGTGATTGTGCGGGGAGCGTATCGTGGTCGTGGCCAGATACCCATCTAACGGTGTGTTGGTCCCATACTTCGCCTTGGCTAAGGGAAGGGATGGTGTAGAGCACGAACCGGGAGGACCACCTGTGTTGTTTGAGGCTTAGAAAGGCTTTGTTACGAGGAACTCGCCTTTGTGGTGTTTGACTGTATCTTGTGGGTAAAGTGCATAACCTCTGCAGAGTGTAGAATCTATTTAAATAGCCGAGTCCACTGATCGGACAATGCTCGGAATTACAAATAAGGGTTAGACTTTCTAAAAATAACTTTGGTTTGAAAGGTGGGTCGGTTTAATAATGAAGATGATGGAAATATGGTTTAGGATGGGGAAGATGTTTATTAAACTTCTTGAAAAGTTATTTACGCTTTACTTATTTCTACTGCTTTCGAATCTACTTATATTACTTGTCAAATGCTGTTTACTGCAAATATACCTTGAGCTATTCCTTTGTACCAAGCCATGCATATAGTATATTAGCTTGCATTCTGTGCATGACTTGCTGAGTACCAAGTACTCACCCTTGCCTCAACACAATACCAGTTGAAGAGGAGACTACGCCAGCTTCGGAGGAGGAATTCCAAGAGGATCCGTCTACTTAGGGATGCGAGCCCGATCGGTTGCTGTGGTATCTTTGGATGGCGCCACGAAGTTATTTGATTTTCCGCTGCTATTATTTCTCTTTTAATAAGTTTCGCCTTGCGAGGCATATATTTGTAACTTGACCATAAGGTCAAGTAACCAGTTTGGTTATTTAAATAAAGTACTTTGATAATATCGATTGGTATGATTGTGATATTTACCGATGTTAAGACTGTGTGCACTAGCGCGTTCCTGGACTAGTGCTGAATACACAGAGGGTCCGGATTTGCAAATTCGGGGTCCCGACAGTGGCTCTTCAATTAGAAGGAAGGATCCATACGATCACTGAGGCAGCTCGGCGCCCGCTCAGAAACAAATTTCGGAGCTGTTACATCCGCCGGAAAGGAGCGACCTGGAGCGCTGTCTGACGGACGGGAAACCTGCGGCGGTTCGTCCAGAGGTTCATCCAGGCCCGAAACTCGATCCCGAACATATCGGACGAGGCCGTCGTCCGAGCTTTCAAGTTCGGGGTACGGGACGTGCGCTTCACGCAGGACCTGGAGATCCACCCGGATCTAACGGCGAACGAGCTCTTCCGAATGGCCGATCGATACGCCAACGCAGATGAAGCCGTCCAATGGAAGAAAATCTTTGGATGAAGGGAAGTCGCCGCCTCGGCTGGCCTAGAGACCTCGGCTAGCAAAAGGGCTCGAATGCGTGGACAAGAAGATCAAGAAGAAGAAGAAAAAGCAACCCTCGCCACCATGGTTGCCGGTGGAACAACAATGACCCCGAGCAACCCAGCTCGCAGCCACGGGGTTTAACGCTCGGGGAAGAGGACAACCACACAGGCCTCGAGAACGAGGCGACCAAGCAAACCAACGGGGCGGCCTCTACTGTCTGCTTCACCAGGCGCACGGGCACGACCTACGGAATTGCCGAACGTGGACCTACCGCTGGAAGCTTTTTCTGGCAGGGTCCCATGCCGACGCTTCCAAAGCAGGGTGAAAATGGCAAATGTAAACAGCCCACCGAGGAAAGTGAGGATGACATGAAATACCAAGAACCACAGAATCACATAGCGGTCATCTTCGGGGGCTCCTCCGCCTACAAGTCCCGCCGGGACTTAAAGGACGCCGCAAGGGAAGTGCACCATGTTACCCAGGTAAGCCTCCGGTCTGGCGGTGAAATGGTGCGAGATGTCCCTCACCTTCTCCAAGGACGATTGTCCCCTTGGGATGACCAAACCACAGAGGCTTCCGATGGTCGTGAACCCCACCATCGGCAATACTTAGTCTGGTCGGGTCCTCATAGACTCAGGAGCTCTTTGGACCTTATTTCAGCCAAGGTTTTGGACGAGATGCAGATTCCTCGTTCCAAAATCAAGAGTGTAGCCATGCCCTTCTTCGGGATAGTCCGGGAACCTCGATCAAACCTGCAGGGCAGGTCGTCACGCCCATGACTTTCGGCGGCCCAAGTAACTTCGAGCGGAGCTAATCACCTTCGAGGTGGTAGACTTGAGTCGGCCTACAACGCCATCCTCGGCAGGCCGGCCTTGGCCAAGTTCATGGCCGCCTCGCATCATGCGTATCAGTGCCTGAAGATTCCCGGACCGAACGGAGTTATAACCATCAAAGGGAACCACAAGTCCGCACTCAATTGCGCATTTAAAGAGCGCTGGATATGGTCGGTCAGTTACCCACTCGCGGCCCTGACCAAGAGCCGAAGCATTCTCGGCCTAAACTTGCCCTCCAGCCTGGAGGAGAGACCAAGGCTGTTCCGCTCAACGAGTCGGAACCGGCCAAGGTCGTTCATTTGGGATCTTCCTTAGATCCCAAATAGGAACTCGAGCTCATCACCTTCCTCCGGCAAGGTCGGATGTGTTCGCCGGGAACCATCCGACATGCCCGGGTCCCTAGGAGGTGATCGAGCACAAAGCTAGCGATTCACCGACAAAAAACCAGTGATACAGAGACTTAGACGCTTTTCCCCGGAAAAACAGGCGATCATCCATGAGGAACTCGACAAACTCATAAAAGCTGGCTTCATCAGAGAGGTCGAGCACTCCGAGTGGCTAGCCAATCGATTCGGGTCGGAAGAAAGGAGGCAAGTGGCGCAAAAGGCCGATCACACGGGTTTGAACGCGGCATGCCCAAAAGACAACTATCCGATTGCCTCGCATAGACCAATTGGTGGACGCGACGGCAGTGGTCACGAACCATGAGCTTCCTAGACGCCTATTCGGGCTATCATCGATCGACTGTCGCGCGAAGACGAGGAAAAGACTTCCTTCATCACCCCATTCGGTACCTTACGCTATACGACCATGTCTTCGGTCGAGAAATGCGGGAGCAACCTTTGGCGCCTCATGCGTAAAACTTTCACGCACCAAGTAGGTCGAAATTTGGAGGTTTATGTCGGCGACATAGTTGTCAAAAGCAAGAGTACTTCGGTCACGTTGTCGACTTGGAAGAAACTTTCTGTAACCTCAATAAGCATCGAATAAAGCTAAATCCAGAAAAATGCGTGTTCGGCGTGAAGGCTGGCAAGGTGCTCGGCTACATGGTCGGGCCACATGGCGTTGGGGCAAACCCAGAGAAAATCGAAGCCATTGAGAACATGAGGTCGCCCACGTGCGTGAAGAAAGTACAAGCTCTGACCGGAAGAATGGCCGCCTTAAGCCGGTTTATCTCCTGGCTGGGGGAGCGAGGACTACCTTTCTTTAAAGCCCTCCGCAAGCATGATGGCTTCACGTGGGCGGAGGAAGGCGATCGCTCGTTCAAAGAGCTAAAACAGTACATCTCCAAGCCGCCCGTCCTCGTCACACCCGCAATGGGAAGAATTGCTACTATACCTGGCGGCAACCCATAGCGGTAAGCGGTGTTAGCGATGAGAGAGATGGTACCCGGCGACCTATCTATTACGTCGGCGAAGTACTTCATGGACCAAAGGAGCGTTACCGAGGTCGAAACTCTGTACTCATTCTCGATGGCCTCGAAAGTTGCGCCACTACTTTCAAGCACACAAGATCGTGGTGCCAACCACTTCCCACTCGGGAAATCTGAAAAATCAGACGCCCGGTGGTCGCATAGCCAAGTGGGCAATGGAGCTCGCGAGTTCGAGCTGGTGTTCTCGGCCGCACGGCGATAAAATCACAAGTCTTGGCTGATTTCGTGGCGAGAATGGTCGGCTCGGCACCACCGGCCAGCGGAACCAATGGTTCGAGGGAAAACTCCTGGACCTTGTACTTTGATGGATCCCGAGCATCCGAGCGCTCGGGGGCTGGCGTCGTCTTGGTCTCCCCGGATGGAGAGCAACTTCAGTACGCCATCCAACTACATTTCGCCGCGACCAACAACGCGGCGGAGTACGAAGGCCTTTTGGCCGGACTTCGGGCATGTAAATCGCTAGGAGTCCAACGGCTCACTGTGAAGGGCGATTCACAGTTGGTCGCGAACCAGGTCAACAAGGAGTATCAGTGTTCCGATACCTCAATGGCGCTGTACCTGGCCGAAGTAAGGAAGATGGAGAAATACTTCAAGAATTTCGAAGTAATCTACATCCCCAGGAAGGATAATTCCCTGGCCGACCAAATGTCTAAGGTCGGTTCCTCTCAAACCACCGCTCCGGCGGGGGTGCTTGTCGAGCACCTACATAAGCCCTCCATTCCCTCTGAAGAGGAGGCATCAGAGACCGGTGGTAGGGTCTCCTTCCTCGAGCAAAGTGCAAATTGGATGACGCCATTCATCCAATACCTTGCGCATGGGACATTGCCCGAGGAAGAAGCCGAGCGTTCCCGGCTAACAAGGCGATCTTCTCAGTACAGACTGATCGAAGGCGACCTATACCGGAAAGGCGCATTAGGAATCCTTTCCAGATGCGTCTCTCAGGAGGAAGGCCAGTACCTTCTTCGTGATATCCACGAAGGAATGTGCGGAGCTCACTCGTCTTTCAGAACGCTTGTGAGCAAGGCCTTCCGATTGGGTTACTACTGGCCTACGGCCTTGACGGACGCACGATCAATCGTAACGACTGCCGAGCATGCCGTTCCATGCTCGCAAAGCCCGTCAACCAAAGATACGCCTGCAAACCATACCGCTGCGTGGCCATTCTCGACTGGGGCTCGACGTCCTTGGACCCTTTCCCGGGAGTCGAGAAAGGCTGCAAGTATTTGCTCGTGGACATCGACACTTTCACTAAGTGGATAGAGGCCGAGCCGTCTCGACCATCTCGGCCCAGCGGCCAAGAGATTCCTCCGCGACAATGTGGTAACTCGGTTCGATACCCAACCGTCTTATCACGAACAACAGGACCCGATTCACCAAATAATTGTTCCAAAGTTACTGCGAGGAGGTCGGGACCAAGGTCTGTTTCGCCTCTGTGGCACATCCACAGAGTAACGGAGCAGCCGAACGAGCAAATGGGCAGTTAGTTCAGGGCATAAAAAAGAGAGTCTTCGAAAGCCTCAGCCAACACAGGCAGCAGTGGGTGGATGAGCTTCCCGCCGTTCTTTGGTCCGTCCGCACCACGACGAGTCGGGCCATAGGCGAAACACCTTTCCAACTCGTCTACGGTACGGAGGCCGTTTTGCCTGCCGAAATTGTGCTAAGTTCCCCAAGGGTGCAGCTGGTCGATTCTGTCGACCAGGAGGTTGAACGCCTCCTCGACCTAGACCTCGTCGAGGCGACACGTGAACGGGCATTGCTACGGTCTGCGATTTACCTACAAGCTCTCCGTAGGCACGCGGCCAAGTCAGTCCGACCAAGGTCCCTGCAAGTTGGTGACATGGTCTTACGAAGACTTCAAGACCTGTCGAAGGCCAATAAGCTGACCCCGAGATGGGAGGGACCCTACACGGTCGTGTCCACAGCACGCCCGGGGGCTGTCCGCCTCGCGATGGAAGACGGTCGGGAGCTCGCCAGCACCTGGAACATTGATCTATTGCGTAAATTCTACGTTTAGACGAGTACTCCTATCTCGCGCCCCTTGCGTTCTTTCCAATAAAACATTTCCCCTCCTTCTCATGTTTTGTCCTCGCTTTGTCGAACGAGCATCGTCGTCTACCAGCACTGCAGACGAACTTATCCGACAAGTATGTGCGCACCATTTCCCTTGGCCCCCGGCCGGATGCTCGCCCAATCGTTCACTTTCCACAGTAGCTCTTCACTGTATGCGTGGTCGGGCGCGAGCATCTACTCTAAGCCCGGTTCAGTGACCACTCGGGTATGGCGGCTCTACGTATTGTTGGTTTAAAGCTCATCTACTCTGTGCTCACACTTCTCTCAACACAACCGACCTATTTAAATCATTCAAAAAATCGTTACGACCAAAGCGACCCTTAAATTTTCCCATGAACAAACTCGTGCTCGCAACAGTGAGGGCACGACCTTTGTCCATGGCAGGGGCTCCGTATGATAGGAACGTTCAGTCCCTTCTTCCAAGAATCCTTTGCTCGTATCTATGCTATATGCTCTTATGCAGGAACTTGTTTTCTTTTTCTGCAGAACCGGGATCACGTAAGCATATGTTGAAGGCGAACTTGAGAAAAACAGGCAAGGACCCAAACACCTGCGAGTTTGCTCATTTAACCCAAAAGGTTGTTTTCTTTTTTACAGGATTTACACGAGCTAAAAATAAAAGAAGAGCTAAGTCCTACGCTCGGCCTGAAGGGCAGCAAGCTCCTCCTTAATGGAGTCGACCTCTGCCTCCAGATCCAAAACTTTCCGCCGAGCAGCACGACCTTCAGCCGCGCTGTCCCGAAGGCGTTGCACCTCCTTGAGCTGGGCCTCTTCGCGCTCCCGAGCTCGCTGGAGGTCGGCGCGCAGGTCGGGGACCTCCTGCCGCAACTTCCCCAGCTCCTCTTCGAGGTCGGCACACTTCTGTTCCGAAGTGTTCTTCGCCGTCTCGCTCTCAAAGAGCTGGTCCCGAAGTCCGGCGATGAGGCTCTTCGCCGACTCCAGCTCCTTCAGGTCGGCCTCGCGCACCTCGGAGACCCGACGCTCGAGATCGGCGATCTTGGCGTCTTGCTCGCGATGGTACGCCCAGAACTCCTCTGCTGGAACTGCGGAGGCATCGATGTCCTCCATAGCCTTCGCAGCAAACTTGGAGCAAAAAAGAAGAAAAGGGAAGGAAGGTCAAGAAGAACCCCTTGAAGATTGCTCGCCTCATGTAAAAAGTTAGAAGCGAAGCGCTTACCAGAAGAGCCCGGCTGACCAGCTTGTCTTGAAGCCGCTGGCGGTCGGTAGCGCCAGCTCGGAAAAAGGGGTTAACCCACGCAGGGCCATCCTGATCCCGAGCTGGCACGTCAGGATCTTGCCCCTCCTGGGCACCTGGTGCTCCCAGGAGGGCAACAACGTTTCCTCCTTCGACCAACCCCAGGACGCCCTGAGGTTGGTCTTCTGCGTCAATAGGCGGCTCGTGGCCGCCTTCCTCTCCCGCCCATTGCGCGCTCGGGGCTAGACGCCGGCCGCAGCGCTCGCTTCTTGCACTTCCGCGGCGGAAGCGATGGGAGCTCCACGCCGAGGCGATTGGTCGAGGCGACCACCTCCGCCCGTGGTCCGCTGGGGCAAGCTGGTCATCAACGACCACCTCCTCTCCGTGGTCCGCGGACGAAGGCAGCTGGTCGGGCTCGGCGATCACTTCCGCGGCTGGAAGTGGCTGGCCGATCACGACCGCATCTCCCCCTTGGTCCGCAGTTGGAGGTGGCTGGCCGGCAGCGATCGGCTCCTCCTCTTGGCTCGCGGCCAAGGGCAGTGGGTCGAAAGCCACCGCCCCTTGACCATCGGAGCCCGTCGCTTGGGGCTCGCTTGCGCTTACCCCTTCGCAAGGGACCACGGCCAAGGCTTCTTGGTCCTCAGCCCCCTGCGGCTCTTGCTCCTCCGCGGCTGGAGTAGGTTCCACGTCCGCTGAAGGAAGCTCGGGCCCCGCCGAGGGAAGCTCGGACTCCGTTGAGGCCGAAGCCGGCATCGACTCCTCCCCCATCTCGACCATTAATTGGTCGACGACGCGGTCGAGCTCGGCGTCAACTGCAGAGTCAATAATCTCCTCAGCCATCTGACGGAAGTCCAAAAGCAACATCCGAGCTATCACGCCCACGCCAAACAGGGTGGGGTTAGCCCGAAGAAAATCGCAAGACAAGAACAGAACAAGAGAATGAAGTAGGAGCTTACCTTCGCCGGCGACGGCGCCATCCTCCTCGGCCTCCTCGCCGGGCCACGGGCGACCTGCCGCGGGCGGCCTCGTAGGCCTCGGCCACGACCACGATGCGCTCCTCATGGGCGTCGGCGGCATGTGCCATCGCCGGGTCGACGTCGTCCATGTCGACCTCTTCCAGCGCCGAGGTTGTTTGAGAGGTCGACCTCCTGCTTCTTCTGACCAGAGCATAGGTGGCCTCCTCTTCTTCCTCCTCCTCGGGGTCATCGACCACCCGAATAAGCTGGTCCTGGAGGGCCTTGATCTGCCTCTCCAACCGCTCCTTGGTCGGGAGGGACCTGGCCTCCTCCTCGGCCTTCTTCGCCTGCTCGACGAGCTGTTCCAGTCGGCCCATCAGCTCCGGCCTCCTCCGTTTGAAGTCATCATACCAGATTCGAAGTTCGCTTACCTCTCGGCGGTCGGCGTACTCAAGGTGTGGCGTGGGGGTCCTGGTCGAAGCTCGGCGCTTCGACCGCTTGGCGCGGGGAGGCGAGGCGGATGCTTGGCGGCCTCGACCCACCGACCTCTTGCGAGAACCCCTGGCCGGGGTGCTGGCTTGCGGCAGTGCTGCAGCGCTCGACACGGCAAGGTCAAGGGCGACCTTCTCCTGCAAACAGAAATAGGGAGAAATAAGCTCAGAAAACATGCCCTCGGACGGAAGCAGGAAGATGTACTTACCGCGTCACCACGGTCAAAAATGTTCTTGGGGATCTAACGATTGGGCATCAGCTCCTTCTCCTTCGGGGCACCGAACATCTCGGCGACCCTCTCGTCAACCCAGTCCGTCCTCGGAGCTGCGTCACGACCGAAGATTAAAACAAAAAAATATATAGCACCAATCACCAGAAAGCAACGATGCTCGAGAAAGAGGTCCAGGAACATACCTGCGTTGTCCTCACGGGTGAAGTCGTGCCACCCGGTCACCTCGAAGAAGGGGTGCTCGCGGCACCTCAGGGGGGACACCCGGTTGAAGGTAAAGTCCCGGGCGATATCCCGACCAGTGAGCCCCATCTGGGCAAGCTCACCGATCGTCCTGAGCACCCGCTCTTCCTCAGGTTGCACGGGCGGGCGCGCCGTCTCAGTAGGCGGAGCGTCCTCCCCAGTATAGACCAACTGGGACCCCTCCGCCTTCTTCTGGTAGAACCAGAGGTCGGCCCAACCCGACACCGAGTCCTTCAGAGCAACGAGGGGGTACTCGTATGGTCGGTTGGGCCGGAGGCGAAGATAAACGCAACCGGCGGAGCCATCCCGGCCGGTGCGGAAGGGGGAATAGAAGTGAAAGAAGAGGCTAGCCGTGGGCACTACACCCACGTAAGCCTCACAAAGATGGGAGAAGATTGCGAGAGAAAGGATAGAGTTGGGGTGGAGATGAGAGATCTCGCACCCGCAGAAGGCAAGCACGGAGGCGAGGAAGTCGCTCTCGGGCAGACGAAGCCCGTTGATGGCGTACAACTCGCAGGAGACGATCTCCGTCTCCCGCGGTGCCGGCGCCGCATCGCTCCCAGGCACTCGACCCGAGCTTGGGTCGACGTACCCCTCGTCCGTGAGCACCTGGAGCCTCCTTCGGGTCATCTGGCTAACCTTGAAACGCGCCATGGCCAAAGAAGGAAGGGGAGCGAAAAGGGTTCTTGGGCGCTAGGGCTCTTGGAAGATTTTTGGCCGAAGACGAGCAAAGAGACACGGTGTAACTCCGACCTCTCCCGGTAGAAAGGGTTAAAAAGACAGTGAAGGGACAGGTTAAAAATCGCCGCCTATCACGTAGCGACACCTGGCCGGAGAAAGCACGCTGTCCAAGAAACTGCCGTATCGTTGCAGGGAGGCTTCTCAGAGAAGGAACCGCAGAACAACCAAACGACGTGCCCACGCGGAGCAAGCACGCGGCGGGTAAAGAAGTTCGTCTCCCGACGTAAAATGGTCGTAAGCCACGACCAAAAGAAATTCAATCCCCCCTCAAGTCTTCTTAGGCTCAAGGGGAAGCCCGAGGGTTCCCCGCTTGAACCTCGGGGGCTAGCTGTCGGGGATTGGCTATCTGGCAAAAGACCACAGTACCCCCGTGAAAAGCTAAGCCCACCGACCAGGCAATACTAAAAGAAGATGCTCGGGAGAATGAAACGAGCATCCCTCCTTCTCCTCCGAGCATACGCGTCCGCACCTTTACTCGCAGAAGTACCAAACACACCCCCCCACGAGCAAGCATGCTCGTAGAGACCACGACCTACTCAGGTGTTTGGTCGGAGGGCCCGGCGAACGCTACGAGGAAGGAAGGAGACAACCAATCAGCCGAAGATCAAGGGAGATCATACCCGAAATTCAAACAGCGCACGAATCAAGGACGGCGGGTCACGGATATGGATACATAGCGTGATCCCAGGAGGTAGTTGCCTTCTTTGTACCTATAGTCGTATTATTTAAACCCCCCTGAAGATCTGTAACAGGGGAGGGGACGAAGAGATAGAACACAATACACTGGAGTAGGGCTGTTATCCCGGCAGAGGGAGGCCCGAACCAGGATAAACACCGTGTCCCCCTTTCTTCTCCCGACCTCGCATCGCTCGAACGACCTCCTCGGTCCGTACGACAGGGCTCTGTTGATCCCCCATTCAACAAGTAAGCTCGACGGGAGCCCGTTCTCCAATCGTCGACAAGAAGAGAAGAGCAAGAGAAGGTTCATTGTGTGTTGATAAATAAGAAGAAAAGATGCGAACTTGGAGAAAGGATGAAGGTTATCATAAAAGCTCTAAGTGATTCTCAAGGGCAAAGGTATAATTGATAGGCTAAGAATATGTTCCTAGTCTTTTACCGGTCTCAATGGTTGGTTGAGAGACCGGGTTTTTAGTTTAGTTGCGGTACTATTAAGAGGGGTTGAGTTATTTAGCTTGAGATTCATCATGTATTGATTAACTCAATCTGGTTCACTCTAGTTCACTCTCTTAGTTGGATTTTGTATGAAATTCATATTTGCATGTATTGCAAATGTTGAAGTTCATGCTTACTTCTTCAATTGCTTCTTAATGGAATTGGTATTTGCATGGAGCTATGAATTTGCATGTGTTGCAAAAAGGAGAAAGCTCAAGCATTTGAATTAAGTTGTTTAGTTGGTGTTTGCATTGAACTAAGTATTGCGTGTGTTGCAAAAGGAGAGAGCTCATGCAACTTGATTTTAATGGTTGTTGTTTGCATGGAGCTAGTTATTTGCATGTGTTGCAAATAAATAACTCATGCATTAGAGTCTTAGCATGTGACTTGATCATATGTTGATCATCACAAGGCTAAAATTGTTTTATGGTTTGTATTTGCAAAATGAGTTTATGCAAATTGTTGATTTTATTGAGTCTTATCTTAGAGCATGTGAATGGGATTTGCAAATGTTCTTGCAAATTGACTTGACCATGAGTTGATCATTACATAGCTCGAGATTTGTTTTTAAGTGGGTTGATTTGTTATTTGCACATGTGTGTTGCAAATGGACCGGAGGTTGTGGGTTTTGATCCTAGAGCATGTGAATAGTATTTACAAATGGGTTTGCAAATTGACTTAATCATGTGTTGATCATCACATGGCTAAGAGAATTGATCTCATTGGCTCTTGGTTTATTTGTAAATATGTTTTGCAAATAAGTTAGAGTTTTAATGTGATTCTTTGGAGCATATGAATAGGGTTTGTAAATGTGTTTCATAAATTGACTTGATCATGTGTTAATCATCACATGGATCAAAGAATCAATCTTTAATAGTTTGGAGAAAAGTTTTTGTAAAAAATTGGGTTTTCTCCAATGGTCGGCACTACCGCTCATTGAGGCCGGTAGTACCGCTAGGCCAACAATACCGCTAGTGGGAGCCAATTCTGCCGCTCGGCCAGCACTACCACCCCATTGAGGGTGGTAGTTATATATTTTCCAGTGGGCATGTTTCGTGCCCATCTCTTGGCTAATACTACTGGGGCTCAAACCACTTTTAGCCATCGATAATTATTTTCCAGAGAGCATTTTTGGAGTTCAGGCTAAAGCCAGCAGTACCGCTCGTAGGGGCCAGTACTACCGCTCAAGCGATACTACCAGGGTTTTGCCATTAGTAGTACCGAAAATATAGTCGTTATCCAACTGTTGGGGTCGAGGCCGGCACTAACGATCCTAAGAGGGCGGTAGTACCTGATTTGCTAATTTTTGCCCACAATGCCCCCAACAACTAGTTTTCATCTATGAGGCTATAAAAGAAGCCTGGGGGCAGACATTTGGGCTTGTTGAGTTTTTGGGACGTTTTGGGAGATTTGTGCATATATTGCCTTCTTCCATTTGCCTTTTGGGCTAAGAGTGACCTTCTAATTTGCATGTATTGCAACTAGAAGATGATTGAGAGCCCCTTGTGCATGTGTTGCACTTGAGGGGGATCCTTACGCATGTGTTGAACTTGGAGATCACCATTGTGCATGTGTTGGACTTGGTGGAGTTCAAGCTAGAAGGCTTGACTTATTAGTCTTGGTGTTTGCCGATACCTAGACAACGTGTGGAGGCGTCCTTGATGGTGAGCTTCTCAACGGAGGATGTGAGAAGCCCCAGCGAATTTGTGAAGGTCAGAGATCACCTACCCAGAGGGGGGAAAAGATACCACTAGTGGATTCGAGGCAGGTTTTAAATTGTGGAGTCGGTCCAAAGGCTTGCCTCAACCTAGATTAGGGGAGACCGACAAGTCTCCGAACACCACGATAAAAATATCGGTGTGTCTCTTTGTGGTTTGCTTGCAATTCTTTATTTACATTGTTGTAATTTACTGTAACACCCCGGCATTTATTATGCTTGAATGCTACCAAACATAAGCTAAACAACATCTAAATACCACATTTAACATGAAATTCCAGCAAAGGCGCATATGCTAAAAACCGAGATTTCGGCAGCATCTCCTTTGTTTTAACATGCTACGATGAATCAACAATATTATAGCAATGTAAGGCAATATGAGAGACATCTAAAACAGCAATTATTAAAGACTTAACGGCAATATAAGTCTAACATCAAGCACTTAATGTCTCCAAGTGTCAAATGAACAAATAAACTCTCAAATAGTAAAGCTAAACATTAAAGCAATGATCATCACACGCAATTTATTATCAAACTAATAGAATGACTTGTGGAATCATTATGGTGAAGCTACGTGTGGGCGTGTGACTATTTCCCTTCCCCGCATGCCGATCTCATGGTACCTAAAACAACAAGAAAACACAAGCGTGAGTTCGAAACTCAGCAAGCATATTGCAATGGACAACAAGAACATCAACATGGCAATAATATCTCCCATCATGTAAATCATTTTATTCATAAACACTTAACATTGTCATCATCAAAATGTATGCGATGTAATGCAATGCTCATGTCTCCTTGGAAACTCATACCGGTATGGTTGAGTACACACCCGTCGGTGTGCACCCTCTCCCCCCTTCCATCCCGAAGATGGAGGGTGCCTACTCCTCGCTTCCGTTCACCGCGGTGAATGGAATCACGATGTAGGGCTTACTCATTGGCTCTCCGGATTAGTCATATCTTTCTCACCGACCTTTCCGGATTAGATATTGACTTTCTCACCGCCCGGGCCATGTAACATGTCATGTATGTAAGCATGCCAACATCATATATAACTCATATATTACCACATGGCATCATAACATTTTAAACATGCTCATCATATCATAGCAATCTTTAAAACATGGCAAGTGATCATATAACATGTAGACAATTCCATCTAATCTCAACATGCAACCTACAACTCGCTATCCATCACAACACACTTGCCTCAATCACGTGCAACGGATTGGCGGGAAGTAGAAGGCACTCCCGGGGTTGCACCACCTGCACATAGGTATCACACACTCACAATCATAACCACAGAACAGTACGTAAACCCTCATCCACCCCGACATTGCCAACGACTCGCAAAACCTAAAAACAGAGGTTCTGTCCCGGCGGGACAGCAGCCTTGCAAAAGGCATAACTTGTGCTCTGGGACTCCGAATCAATTAAACGAGTACATCCTCGCGTAGCTTATGAAATTTCCCAACTTTCTCTAGGTATAAGGAAAGACTGATTCGGCCTCTAAAGTTGTTTAATCTACAGATTACCGAGATCTATTCCAATCACGTCACAGATTTTAATACGCTCGGTAAAACAGTCATAACTTTCAAACGGCTCGGCGGAATTTAACTTTATTTATATGCACGGAAATATAATGAAATTATCTACAACTTCTTAAAAGTCCGTACGGTCAGATTCGAATTCTAAATTGGCGAAAACAGGAACCCTAAGTCGACTGCTCATGCTGTCCCAAGACAGAAACGTGGCAACGTCTAGATCTAACCCAAATTACTCCAATCCAGCACCACCAATTGATCTAAAAACTTGATAATCACCTTAAGAACAGTACCTAGATCAACCCCAGGGAACCCCATGATCATACCTTTGCCCGACGAACGAAAACTCCAATCGATCTCCTCGCTCCTCTCTCCTCGCTCCTCGCTCCTTGGATGGATCCACGAGGATGCAGGGGTGGGAAGGCCACCCTAGGGCAGCAAGGGGGTGGAGGAGAGGTGGTGGGTAGGTGGAGAGGTGGAGAGGGCAAGGGCAAGGGGGCGCACGGCTAGAGGGGTGGGGGGGAGGAGGCTAGGGCTAGGGGGATTGGTGGGGGCGCACCAATGGGGCTATGGGGCGCAAGGGGGCAGGGAGGGAGCCCTTTTACCAGCCCCCACTCTGAATCCTAGTCCTACAAGGAGTCCTAATCCACCCCACCAAAGCCCACAACCCCCCCTTTAAGACCCAAAATCCCCCGGGAAGGCCCAAAATCCCGGAAACGGCCCGGAAACGTTATAAACCTCCAAATCCTATGGTTTTAACCTTATTTCCACATCTCATACTGTTTTTGACCAAATCATGCACATTAAATCAGGTTACGACACTCCGTGGTGTCACATTTACATTCCTAGAATTAAATTGCTTTATTGTCTTTATGATTGTATATTCTTGATTAGAGACTTAATTAGTTAGTGCACTTAGAGAGCCTAGTAAATTTAGGGTTTAATTGGCAAAACCTTACTTAGGGCATGTTAATCGTAGAGAATTTTTAAAACCGCCTATTTACTCCTCTCTAGTCGGCCTCCTCGACCTAACAAGTGGTACATGAGTTTGGTCTCTCGTTTATTTGGCTTTACCGCCTAGAGAGTAAGAATGTTGATGACTATTGGTTTAGTGCACTACACCGATTCACCTATTTTTTATGGCTCTAATTATGTGTCATGAAAATTATTTTATGACTTCTCATTTTAAATCCATGAGCCCCCAAATATGGTGGACAGTATATGTGGGATTTTCTTTTCGATTGAATGAATGTGCTCCAACTAAAGGACAAGAGAAATGGCTGCATCTCAACACTCAAGCTACTAATGCCTTATTTAGTTTTGTGAGCGTAGATGTATTCAGTCAAATTTGCAATCTCAAGAGCACTCATGATATGTAGATTAAACTTCAAGAATTATATGATGTGTCCATATCAACCATTTAAGATTGCATTGATGAATGCATTTCAGTAGAAGAAATCTCCACTTCTACCTCAAACGACGATGAACATTCAACTCTACCTTCATTAATTCGTTGCTTTATGGCTTGTAACATCCCAAAATTTAAATAAAAGATAAAACAAAATTTCAAAATGTACATTTGTTTTCATCTTGAATTTTTTTATTTTCTAAACCTTTTTAATGATTTTCCCTATTGAAAAGCTATTTAATTTGATTTACTAATAAAGATAAAATTAAAAAGGTGAAATTAAACTTTTGGAAAAATTCAGTGAAAAATATTAAATTATTAGAAATCTCTAGAGTCAATTAATTGCAGTCAAAAAGTCTGTTGAATCCATTAACTGATGAAAAGATGCTTAAATTATTGTATTTTGACTACAAATAGTGCAAAGACAGATTTTTATAAAAATTTACTAGTTTTTCTCCAACTAAAATTTTTATCGTCCACTCCATAGATCAATCTTTACCTTTAGTAAAAATATCAAAAAATAATAATTAAATGTAATGTTTTTTCAATTTAAAAACTAAAAACTAGAAATTCTAAAAATTTTCTTAATAGATTTATTTGAAAATAAATAATTGATATTTAAATTTGAAAATTTTAAAAATATTACTTATGTCATTTTAATTCTTTTCAAACTATTTTAAAAATTCTTGACTCTATTTAAATCCTTAATTAAATCAAAAATCAAAAATAAAAATTTTGAACAATTGGCCTTCTCAGATTGTTGTAAAATTATATATAAATTATTTTTACTTAAGGAAGGAAACTTATCCAGGACCTTTAGTAAAAAGTTTCAAAAAAATTTCATTATGATATGACCCCTCAAATAAATGCCCAAACCTTGCTGTCTGAGAAAAAGAAATTTGAATTGCCTTTCTTCTCTTTAACTAGCACGTGGGCCCGTTGAATAAGAGGATGCACCGGAAAACTCTCCTTTATTTTTCTCCCACACCGGCTGCCAGATGGGACCTCATCTTCGCCAAATCCCATTGCTCAGCCTCTGCCCTTCTCTCTCTCTCTCTCTCTCTCTCTCTCTCCCCCCCTTCTCACTGTCACGCGGGACCGACCCCACCTGTCAGCTTCGTCTTCTCGTCCTCACCCTCACGCCAGAGCAGCAAAGCATGCCTCGCACCACCTTATGCCTTGTCAGCTTCCCTACCGCAAACCTGCACAGCCCGAGACCACTCCACGCCACCTCAACATATTGTTGCCATGACCACCTTGCCCATACCGACATTGAATCCATGCCCTCGAAATCCGCACGGCTGTCATGACTAGCCGTCGACCATTTTTGTGCCCAATTGGCGTAGCAAGCACATCATTCATCTATTTAAGGAATGGCTTAGCTTCTGTAACCTCTCATTCACTATCACCTCACACTCAATTGCTCCACCAAACACTTTCTTCTCCAACCCAGCCACACTACCACTGCAACCGAAGCCTCAACTCATTTTCCTCCACTCAACCCCATTCCCAAATTGCTCGCACCCGAAGCTACTACACTACCTCACGAAGTAAAGCCCTTACTCAATTCCAAGCTCCACTCACCGTAGCACCACCACCACTGCACTTCATCTTCCCCACGGCTGGCGACAGGTGAGGTCCCATATCGCCTAATATTTGTCCTATTTAAGCATAAAAATAGAATCAGTAGGACTCACTAATGCTTGCATAGCCCTTAGTTAAACCCGAGAATCATCCAGTCGCCATCACGGCTTGACGCGGCGAATCCACCGCCCCCTACCATCGAGCAGCAAACTCTGGTCATTCCTAGTCGCATTTAGATATTTCCTTGTGTGCACCTAAGCTCCCTCTTGCCAACACCAAGCTCAGCCGTTGACCTCTAGCCCCACCTAGTCGCTGGTGAGCACTGCGCCTCCTTCCTTTGCTCTTGACTCACCGCCATGTGGGCTTGAGGTGTTAGCCACCAAAGTCCCGCCCTCCCACAGCCACTAACCGTGGGGCCAAATCATCGGCCGTGCTTGCTCGCACACGTCATTGACACAAGGGCCACATCGTTAGTCGCAAGGGTGCGATCACACCCACGCTAGTGGTCACTGATGGTGGGGGCCAGATGTCAATTGCTGCGTTTGTTTCAAAAGAGAGCCCGCGCAAAAACTTAAGAATACGCTCTCGCCTTTAAGAAACGTATTTTCCAATTTAGTTGATTTTTTTAGACCGATCAAACTCAAATAGCCATACCTTTTAATCTATAGCTCCAAAGTAGATAAGACAGATTTTAAATTCATGATAATTTATGTAGTTTCTAAATATGCAAAAAAAAATTAGGTTTTGATGAAATTCAAATTTAAAGTGAAAGTTTGAATTGTGCTAAATACAAATTTTGTGTAAATAAAATCCAAATTGAGTAAGACCAATTTTGTTAGAATTCTTAAGTTATTAGCAACTCAAATATGTAAAAAGATTTAAATTTTAGCTTGTTTTAGATCTTTTCCCAATTAGGATTAATTTTAATGCATTAAATATTCAATTGTGTGTCACTTGATCAAATGAGCTCTAGAACCAAACCCTTTCTTTCATGTGGTACCATCAAAACTCTAATATATTGCTGCAAAATTAATTACAATGTTATCCTCAAAAATTTTACATTAGGTTTAATAAGAAATGACAGTCACATGTTTGTGATTGGTGGCTACAGTTTGTTGCAAAAGTACTTAAATTGGCTTATTTCTTCTATGAAATTTCTGTATGCTTGTTAGTTTTTTTTAAAAAAAATTAAAATTGTTGTTGCTACAATATATTTGACTACTTGGCGTTATGCTTGGTTAACTTTTCAAAATTACTCTTGTGAGCACTCAACAGTACACAATTATAAGAAAGTTTGGGTTCACTACAACAGAAAGATCTATATTAGACGTCTCATCACAGGCAGTTTTCAAAAGTTTATGTTAAAATTAATCACAGATAGTTTGCTAGCGCGACCATCTAAGCTAATGGATATACTAAGATCCGTCTGTGATAAATTGATATCACAAATGATGAACTATTTATATCAACAGACGATTTTTTTTTTAAAAAAAACAATCTGTGATACTATTCATGTAATATGACTACACCTCATGAAAAACCAAACCCCCACATCTCTTTCTCCCGTTTATCTTCTCCCTCCCGCTCTCGCAACAACAACTGCTGCAGCACTCGCTTGCCTCTCTCTCTCTTCGCCATCTCCTCCGCATACACCTCTGCCGCCTCCTCCGCCAACTCCTCGCTGTGCCACCGAGTCAGCCGACGCATCTCAGTTCACCTCCGCCCACAGATCCCCCGTCCCTGGAGTCCACTCTTTCACTTTCATATTTCATGTCAGTCATCTAAACCCTACATTAATTTGCACGCATTTTCTCTTTTTGTTGTTTTTCAAATGCAAGTAGAGATCGGGTGCCCATTCCATTCCCCCACCGGACCTCTACTTTTGATTTCATTGTGGGCTTGGAATCGTGTCCTGCTAAATTTCTGAGAACCAAACTAGACTGCATATATATGAAGGCAACATGCAATCTGTGCACGTTCACTCCACTAGTCCACTTACCGTTTATAGGGTATTTGTTCCGGGACCCATCTGTTATGTACGATATGTTCGTTACAATCAGCCATAACCATTAAAAAGAGGGGACCTCAAAACCTTATATTACCATGCATCCAAGTCTTCTGAAGTTCAGACAAGACGACTTTTGGAGGTATATAGAGGTGCAGCAAGCAGTTAATTAGTAGTATTATAACCATGATATATACTACATACGGAATAAATTCAGTGGAGCAATTCGATCAAATCTTTGAGAGTGTGAGGTTATGTAGCTAGTGCACCACCTAAGAATATGAATCTACCTATTTCAGATGTTTATTTGGAGGATCTAGTTCATATTCGTTTTGCACGTTGCACGTGTCATATGCTTAACCAAAGCTAAAATCTATACTCCTGTCAACCCTACACTGTTTGCCCGTATTAAAGTGTGATCCGAACTTTTATGTGTCAATGTACGTAAGACACGAGTGCCGACCCAAGCGGCTCTCGGACACACGCACTAAACCATATTAGGTGTGGTACCTGACGTCGTAATGGATTCCGATTTGTTTTCCTTCTCTGTTTACGATTTTTTTTTTAATTTATATATGTATTTTAGTAGCCGTACAGTTTAGATATACCAAAATTCTCCATTTTTGTAATATCTATTCATATAGTAAATTTCATCTTCAATCGTTTATAGTTTTTCTTCAAGAATTCGTTTATTTGATCGTCAATTTTTATCTTGCATTTTATAACAAGGAGTATCTGACGTCAATCCCTATCTGCTACAGCCATCGCGTCGTGTCGGACGGTGTTCATATGGCATACAGGTAGGGATGATAATCGGATGGGTATCTTCGGGTACCACCGCCTTAGACCCGAACCTGAACCTGAACCTGAACTAAGTGGTGGCCATCCAAACCGATAAGCTTCGTGGGCACAACTTTGTACTCATATATGAACCCAATGGGTACCCGAAACCCAATGGATACCTATGGATAGTTCAGAACATATATTGATATAAAGGTTGCATCTCATACTGAATTTTGTAATCATCAATGCAATTGCTATGAAGTCCATTAGGCCTAATTAACTAAGAATTTATAAAATATATCAACTATCCCCATTAGTTCATAAGGCTAGAACATAAGATTTCGGCAAAAGGAACAAAGCATCACTAAGCACAAAGCATCAACTATCCCATTAGTTCATTCGGCTAGAACACAAGATTTTTACCTCCTCCACCATTACTAGCACAAAGCATTAACCATCCCCAAATCTTCTAAAAAAATTCATTTCTTAGGCCGAATGCGTCGTTAACCATGTCATAGGATACCCATTGGGTACCCATGGGTACAATTTGGTACCCATGCCCATCCGATGATCGAAGTACCCAAATCCAAAAACCCATGGATCTAAAATGCTATCTGTATCCGCTCTTATCAGATCGAGTACCCATGAATACTCGAACCTATGAATAGAATTACCATCCCAACATGCAGGGCGGCCATCGCACAACGTAGTAAAGGCAACATCCAGCATCTTACCGTGTCTGTCAGAGTTCAAAATATCATCAAAAATCAGCCGAAAATCGTGATTATCGATCTTATCGAGCCAGTACGATAGTATATACCGGTCGGCAAACCGGTTAAATTCAAAAAACTTGAAGATTCAGAAAAATTTATGCGACTCAAATATTGCGATTATCGAGCCATATCGAGCGATTATCGAGGTATATCGAGTGAAAATCGCTCAAAAATCGATCGACGAGGAAGTTCATTTGATCGGCTGATTTTCGAGGTAAATATCACGATTATTGAGCCAAATATTGCAATTATCGAGCCATATCGAGCGATTACCGAGGAAATATCACGATTATCATTTTTCTGATTTTTTGTTTAAAAAGTTTGAATTCGAAACTCTTCGATTTTTGGCGATTTTCGAGCGATTTTTAACGAAAATTGTTACCGGGCTGGAGCCGATTTCGATAAGGTGAACCCTGGTCTGTACTCATCGTTCAAATCCATCGAACACTCGCCAAGTCCGAAACAAACCAACCGTTCAACGATCAGAGAAGCAGCATTGAACTTGAGGAGAAAACGCTCCAATCTCAGAGTCGAGCTCGACACGTTCTGCCCTGTTTTGGGGGGGGGGGGTGTGCTTCGGCTTTCAGCCTAAAGCTCCCCCAAACAACACAACTGCAAAGCAAATGCACAGCTGAAGCACCCCTAAAAGCCATAGCTGGTAGGGAGGTGTTTTTCAGCTGCGGCTTCGCTTGACCGCCTCCCTTCTCGCCCCATTGTCTCCCCGCTCGGTCGCCTCCTCAACTCCCTCCTCACTCAGGTCCACACGGTTGCCCCCTAAAAGCTACAGCTGCAGCAATCAGTTTGCCAAATGACATATTAAGAAAAGCTACAGCCGCTAGCTACAGCTGTTTTACCACCCAATAAGCCAAAAGCAGCTTTTCAACCCAGCTACAGCCCCTCCAAATAGGTCCGAAGGCTGTCATGTCCGACTCAGAGCCCGAAACAAAGTCCACGTGTAAAAATAGAGAGAAAAAGAAAAAGAAAAAGGAGTCATCCAATTAAACCCACCCAAAGCAAAACAGCAGACTTTTGGTGATTTGAAGTTTTGGACGATTTTTCGCTACGTGCACATGAGAGGCTACCAACACTACTACAAGAATGTACATTAGAATCGGTTCTTTTTCGTCATCACAATCGGTTTTGGTGGCGATAGAAAGTCCAACGACAGTAATGAGGAAGCGTTATCACAATCGGTTTTCTCCCCGATTGTGATAAGCCCTTCATCACAATCGGTTCTTTGTTAGAACCGATTGTGATGAGGGTGTCATCACAATCGGTTCTAGCAAAGAACCGATTGTGATAAGCCCCCTCATCACAATCGGTTCTTTGTTAGAACCGATTGTGATGACCTCCTCATCACAATCGGTTCTAAGCTAGAACTGATTGTGATGAGCCCATTTTACTATTGTTGATAAACTCTACTCCTCATGTACTCTTTAGCCCTCTCTGATGTACTAATAAGATTAATAAGTTGACATGGCACATTGGTACCTCCTTCAAGATATATTTCCCTGGTAATGTTCGACTTCAAGTATGTAAAGTACAGGCAGATGATTCAATCAGGGAGATGAAAAGAAGAATAAAATCATACCGTCTCACTTAATTCTTTCACCCAGTAAAGCAAAAAAACAATGAATCAGGTAAATATTCCTTTGCACAGATAAGTAGCTAGGTCCTATGAGGTTCTCATAGAAAGAATAAAGAAAAGAAAAGAAAAGAAAAAGGGCAAACTACAACGTTAACCGAACAAATGAGAAAAATAAGAATAAAACAGAAGGCTCGCCTAAGTATGCAACCTTAGGCCTGAGCTTATGAATCTCTTGTTCTTGAATTCTAACTCTTCATCTCATTCTTTGACCAGATGAACCAAGATATCACCTGTCTTCGGTTGGTGCAGTCCCTCCCCATGGTTGGCAACTCCTGTTCCTTGCCCACAAATCCAAGTAGGAGAAAGGCTTTTCTCAATCAACTTGCTGGATTATAGTTGCCTTGCCCCTGCCACATTATGGCTATAGCCGGCTTCCTAAATTGCAAGCCACGAAAGCAGCACCAAAAATCACAACATGAAAGCAAATCATACCAGATTATAAGTCCAAAATCCAAGAACGTGGCGGTGAAACGACAAACATATAATGCAAGTGAGAGGGAGAGCAGGAGAGGGAGAGGAGCAAGTGGAGGAGATGAGTGGCGAGCACAAGAGTGTGTATAAATATATAGGGCAGTGATTTTTCCAGCGAAATTATTTTAAAATTGGAACCCGCTCGACGCCCAAATTTCACTTTGACGCCCAATTTTCACTTTGGCGGGATTATCCCGAGCACATCACAATCGGTTCTGATCTACAACCGATTGTGATGACACCCCTCATCACAATCGGTTCTAGCTGAGAACCGATTGTGATCACAGACCCCCTTATCACAATCGGTTCTTTAAATGAGTTTTGTTTGCCGAGTTTTGTGTTCTAGATGGAGCATGTCAGATTCTATGAGATGAGTTCTTCAATATAAAACCCGCACCACAGGTGATGTCTTGGCCTATGCCGTTTGACAAGCATTTATTTCAAGAAGCTAGTTGTAGACTTAAACTTTGTTGGGGATATGAATTGATTGAAGACCCATATTTGTTCATATACTTTGCTGATAGCTTAGTATTTAGACATGTTAATGATTTGCTCAATTTTACTTCATGAAAAGTGTTTGGATAAGACCGTTCATGTCTTAATCGTTAATATTAGTCCTATGGACTTCTGTGGCGCAAGGCCTGATAATGAAGACTTATTTTGAGGAGATTATGATATTTTTGCTATAGGAGTGAATTTGTCTCAAGGCTACACTAGCACCGACCCGAGTGGCTCTAAGATACATGCACCAACCCGTGTCAAACGTGGCACCGATCGGCATAAATGACTTTGATTCGGTTTCCTTCTTCGTTCAAGAGTATTGTTCAAGACTTCGCTCAAGACTATTGTTTCATACCATATATATACCCCTGGAATTCTTTGTACTTATAATCTCTTCTCATATTGTGAATTTCGTCTTCGCGCGTCCTTTTATAATCTCTTCTCGTATAATGAATTTCGTCTTCACGCGTCCTTATTTTTCCTGTCAGAATTTGCCACATTAAATTAGTGTTTCCCATTCCTTTGACCAACTATTTTTGCCATGTGTTTTATAACAGCCCAATTTGTATAATGTATTAGTTGTTATTTTCGTAACCTCTTTGGGAATTACATTGTGATGTGATTTTTACTTAAAAAATAGACCTCGTAACTCATGATCTTACATACATACAGCTGGTGGGAGCCGCAACTACTTGACTGTTAGATGTGCTAGTTCAACTTCAATCTAGTTGTCAAAAGAGGCGCTCGAGAGTCGAGATCATGGCCGCGACGGATTCATGCTATACATATCAATACCATATCAAAACTATACGGATTTGATTTTTTGAATGGTACATTTTAGTACTGTTCCATACCAATATTTCGTTTCGAGTTTAATATAATAATATATATTTATAAGTATACATATATTTAATTATATATACATCAAATTTCACTTATAATATTACTCAAATATATAGGAGTACTATCAAATATATCATATAGTTCAATAGACGATATTATCAATTCTATTGGCATAATTGAGTATTGTATGATATCGAAACCGATATGATAGGTATTGTTCAGTATCAAAACCGGTATAATATGTAAAGGTACTTTATACTGATTTATACGATAAAATGTACATATAACTATATTTCGTGTGTTTTTAGCAAGAATTGCCCCGTTTTGATCAACGTGTTAAATGTTGGTGCATGACTTACTAGCTCCGTTTTTTATTGTCTGAAACTTTTGTGCTGTTGTCCTTTGACTCTGGTCTTCTAACTTAGGGCCTGTTTGGATCCATTAGCAGCTAATATTAGCTAGCTAACTATTAGTTGGAGGGTGTTTGGATCTACCAACTAATATGTGGCTAATAAATGCTATTGTCCAGAATACACATGCTATTAAATGCTATTGGTGGTAGACGCGAAGGGTATTTTGGTTAAATGCCACCTATTAGCTGCTATTAGCTGGGTTTAGCTAGCTAATGAGATAACCATTAGCTGGGAGTCCAGCTAATAGTTAGCTGATCTATTAGCTGGGGGTGTTTGGATCCACTCCAGCTATTTTTTAGCAGCTTAACTATTAGCTGCATGGATCCAAACAGGCTAGTCCAAACAGGCCTTTACTAGTTCGTTTCTCTTAGCACGCAAATCCCTGCCCTGTTTATTTTCTGAAACATTTGCGGTTACCAACTGTGTAAACATTCATTTTGGAAAGTACCAATGAGTGTAAATATGACCCTTCAAGAACCAAGATGCTACTTAGCCGAAATCATAGAGTGGCTTCCCTTGAGAATCTTACTAGTCTAACTGAAAAGTTTATTTAATAGATTTGGCTTTCTTTTCTCATCTTTTCCTTCTCGGAGGATATGTAAGAACTATCTCCTCATTTCCCCACAAAAATCTACTCCCCCCCTGTTCTCTCGTTGGGTTATTGTGTGGAAAGTACGCGCGCACATCGAAGTGCCATGGGCCCAACGTAACTAGCCGGAGTTGCTAGCTATTCAGCGCTGGTGGTCACTGACTAAGCAGCACAACCCTCGCCAGCGAGAGGTGCAGTGCAGTGTTGCTTCGGGTGGGTCCCGCCGGCCATGGTGGTAGCCTGGCCCCACCAGAAGCAGACACCAAACCCTCGCTGCCGAAATGGCGAAACTGCCCCTGGCCCCATCACGACGCCTCGCATGTGTGCTCTTCCTTGTGCACAGGCGCACCCATCCGGCGTGCTTACATCGTCCGGACAAGAGAATACGGCTCGGTTACAGGCCTTGTCTCATTGGTTTCCACCGTGTTTTTGCAGCACATCTGATGAAGTTTACCGCAGCCATGTGCGTAGTGGACGGATCGCTGTCATCTGTTGCACCGAACCGAGCAGAGAACGACCCCCGGAACGAGCTACGGGTCAGGTCGGCAGCCAAAGGCGATAGCTTGCCTTGCACACAGAGCAAGGCATGAGTCATGACACTGCTTTTCCACATCAAGGCCACCTGAGACTGAGAGTGAGATAGGTATCATACGCAGAGAGATGTAGTAGTGGCTTTGTCCAACTAGGATCGAGAGAATCAAGTGAAGAGAGAGAGAGAGGGAGCGCACCACCACAATCCTTCCTAGGGCTCTAAAGCAGGCAGAAGCAGAATCCGCTCGCTTTATCCGCGCCACACTAAAAGAGGCGACCCAACTTGATGCTGGCATTCTGGCAATGCGACGCGGAATCTAACGCGCCTTCTCTCCGATCGATCAGATCCCTCCCTCCAAGAGTCAAAACTCCCGAAAAGCCAGGCTCCCCCTTCCCTTTTCCCCCCACAAGGCCAAGACACACCTCAGATAGTCAGATTCCATGGGAAAAGGCGAGGGTGCAAGTGACACCGTGACAGGATCCACTTCTCCCAGAGATTCCAAAGACCACCAAGATACTATTCCCCCTAGTGCTCCTGCAACTACGGATGGATGGCCAGCCTTCACCCCGGCTGCCCTGTAGCTCTTGCTCACCAATGCCAGGGACGTCAGGTGGCTACTGATGAGTCAGCTGCATATATGCCTTTACCTGCATGGATCCTCTCCCTCGGAGATGGGGTACGTTACGTAGGAACTGTCAAACTGCGCAAGGAAGGACCCGTATCTGCGATGCCCATGTCCGCGCAGAGAAGGCGTAAAGATTTCGATCCTGCACTGTGGCCTGTGAGCTCCCGAGACCCGAGGAGCAGAGGGGACGGAATTAATTTCCGAGCCGGTAATCATGGTCGTTCGCGAGATGCGCTTGCCTGTGCAACGTACAGGGGTTTGACGCAACACCGCACGCGACTTCAGGCTGTAGTGGCGGCGTTCAGCACGAGCACTGGCGCGCGATCCCATTGGGCGAACTTGACGCCGGGCTCTCGCGCCTCACGCCGGTCTTTCCCACCTCGTATTTGTTGGGTGGAAAGGCGCTCGCTGCTCATGGCAGACATGCACAAGACGCACCCCGAGCAAGAGCCTAATCATGGAGCAGAGAAAAGGGGAGGGCAATGTCCGAACCAGAATGATAGGAGGCACCGAGGACACCGACAGCTCGAACGAGTAAAAAGCGCACCGAGAAAGGAACGCGAGCGAAATGGGTGAAAATTTTCGTGCTCGGGTCTTCCGTTCGCAGCCCAATATGGGAATGGGATCAAGACATTCAGAGCCCTAAATGCTGCGGGCCAAATGTTACACTAGAAGATCATGTCAATGTATATAAAGGCCAGTGTGTGCATTCTCGAAACTCCGGGGAGTTATTCTCCATCTGAGATAGCGAAAAAAGCATCTTATAATGTACAGGCAGAACTTCCTAAACCTGTTATGGAGATAAGACCCACTTTACATGTAATTGTAGCCATGGGAATAATCGCCCAGCAGAGTATAGCTCGGTTGGTAAGGAATGGGAGTCGGCCCCTCGCCTTCGAATCATAGGATTTACCTGGGTGCTCATCCCTCTTTAGTGAATGCCAAAGCTCCTCACTAAATTTCAAAAAAAAGAGGGCTCCCTTCAAGGCAGTTTCACTCCCACGGAATGGCCTCAAGTAGAGGTGGGCATTTGGGCCGGGCTCTTTTGGGCCGGCCCGAAGCACGATGGGATAGCCCGGTGCAAAGCACGGCATGTCACGGTTCTATGCCGGGCCGGACCAGCACGCAACTGTAGCTCGGGCCGTGCTGGGCCCGAGAACCAGGCACGACACGGCACGGCTGTTTAGGCCGGGCCCATGCCGGCACGGCACGAACTGGCACGAAATCACGAATTAAGACCTAAAAGTTGACAGATATTATTGATTCAAGGCATCTTCAAGCATTGCATTTATGTTTGACATTTTGTTGATGTGATTAGTCTCTTACGTAATTAAAATAGGTACTTTAGTAGTAGTGATGTGTTTTATTTTTTTACTCGTCACAATAGTGAAAATAAGTCGGGCCTGGGTCGGCACAGCACGAAGCGCAAATGGACCGGGCTTAGGCTCGCCCGGCACGGCCCGGCACGGTGGGCACGATGGGCCGTCGTGGCACGGCAACGTTCTGGCCCGAAGCACGATGGGCTCGGGCCGGGCCGGCACAGCACGACGCCCACCTCTAGCCTCAAGGCAGTTCTTTCCTGAGGCAAAAAAAGTGGAAGTAAACAAGATTATAGTGCCATAATATCACCTTCTCCTGCCATAACCAGGGTAGAACCCACCGGTGATGTGATATCATTGCGGCCGAGAACCTCCACGTCTGTTTGAACCATCCCAGCTACCACGCCCAGCACGCCTGATACTGCTGCCTGTGCTGCTTCCTCCTTTACCCCAGTTCCCAGTTTGCAATGATCCTCCGTTCAATTCTCCCTCCTCCCTTTCGTTGTATTCAAGAATTTTCCGCTTGATGTTTTGCTTCTTCTCAAGCTCAGCAACCTCTTGCTGCTTTGTGCTCTGAAGTCTAAACAAGTGAGAAGTCTCCAGGAATGAGCATTTGCTTCGCCTGCTGCTTGTGCCCTTTCTTCACAATCACCTTGACACACACCTTACAACCAACCCCAGCATTGCAACTCTCCTCAGCTGCATTTTCTTCTCCACTCTCTGCTTCAGTGGCCCTTGGGTCCTTTGACCCCTCAAAAGACATTCATAGATATCATCATGTTCAAAGTGGGCCTGGCCCGCAGCTCCAACTTACGTGACTCCAAATTTTCCTGTAGAAGGGCTTTCAGCTCCCGGTCATAGTCTTCTTGCTCCTCAGGATCAACTTGCACCACCTTCTGTCTAACCCGAACACTTCCTTCTTCATCAGAACCAACAGGCATGCGATCATCGTCATTATCAACTTCATTCTCAGACCTGTTATCTGATTTCTCTTCGAACAGAAAATCTTCGTCTTCATGTCCATCACGATAGATGCTTCCGATATCTGAATAGCTCTCACTGTGTGCTGCTATTTTGTAATCCCTACCATTTTCCTGGGGTCTGTTTGCTGAACTCTTGCCGTAGGCATCAAAAGAACAACTTTCAGATTGTTTTGTCTGTGGTTCGCTGTCTGAGTGCCTTTCACTTCCACCTCTCAGCTGAGGCAACATGCTCATTTTCTTGAAGCTCAACCAGAGCATAATTCAATTCTTCAATACACAGATACCTAGCCATGTTAGGTCGTAGCTCAGCAAACATATCCTGCACCAAATGTAAAGGAATTAGGACCTATACTCACTGATGAGACATCTCTGAGTCTGAAAGAAAGCTGAGGTTGAAAGAAAGGGTGATCACTTATGTTATGTTCTATGATTTAGAGGCCATTGGACTAATGCAGAATTTTGGGCTTACAGAATAAGGCTAAGCACATTAAAGCAGCCCAGCAAGGAAGTAAATGATTCCATGTTCGCCAACAATAGAAATAAGGCACTGTTCTAAAAAAATGCACAAGACAACAATTTTGTTGACCTGTCTGCTTAGAAAGTTAGAAACATAATACGATATACTATGCTTTTAATTTAGCACATGCGGTTTAACAAACATCTAAAACAATACTAAGTGTGCTGTAAGTTAACTCATGCTAAGTTGCAGACCAACTTTTGTCAGTAATGTATTATTGTGAATTGTGATTCTACTGAATCGGTGAATCCACAATATTTGGTTACGCACCCATTCCTAAATCCACATATCTCTACAGATCTTTTCACTATTGTTGACATCCAATGTACCCCTTGATTCAATACGAAGTTGAAAGCCGACATTTTTAACAGTTCATTGATCCAGATTGCAGGTGAAAATGTTGAAATCTCACTACCAACTACATCCAGATCTTCCTTCCTCTTTCCCCGAAACTCACAGCCTGGTAGCAATAAGGTGGAGAAAAGAGGCAAAGGAAGCGCCAATATTGGCCCACCTAGCACCACACGTTTAACATGGAACATCTCAACAGCTCTGCTCCACTTAATATTGACTTTGTAACTCAATGGCCATGTACAATGAAAACTCACAGAAGTAATGATGCTTTGAAGAGGCAACCTCTAAAAAGTTGCTGATGCTTAGAGTAAGACTAACCTGAACATCAAACTCTACGTCAACTGGTAACTGCCCTTTGTTAAGAACATATCTTTGAAAATATAGCAAAAATCTGTCAAGTTTCATTTTCGAAGAGCCTCTACCAAAATAGTGACCACAAGTCTGGAGAAGTGTAATGATCATCCTAATCCTGACACAGTGAAACAATCTTCTGGAGGAACCAGCAGATCTTGCTGCCCAGGATAAAAACAAAGGGTTAATTCAGTGACAAGTGACAGCATATCAATTCTTTTAAAACATAGGTGATTAAGCATGCATAAAGCATTAGAGACGAAGAATGAGAATCAAGTTTAGTAACATATTTAATTTTGCAACATACTTATCCAGGATTGCAGATAAGAAATACGCCAACAATTTTTTTGGAGGTTTATAAGTAATACAGTTTGAAAGGAAAAAAATTGTGCATACCAAGCATGTTAAAAAATGAGTTTTAAAAAAAGCATGTTAAAGAATGACAATGCAAAAGGCAGTTCAATAAAAAAATGTTACCAAATTAATAAGCGTGTGCGGTTCTTTAAACTATACTAAAGTGGGAAATCTGCACTAAGAACTAACACTTGACATTATATAAGCCAATATCTGGATTTTTGCAAGATCAATTTAAAAGATAAGACGATAAAGAAAGACCGCAAAAGTAACTTTTGCTCCTACTCTACTCAAGTGTTCGCTTACTTCAGGTGTTTCATGACCAAATGCAATAATAAGATACAGTGTCTCAAAAATAACTGATGAATCAATATGCTCATAGCAGAAAAGGCACGACTCTTTGCTCTCTAAGCTCTCTAAGCTCTCGCCGTTGTAGCGCGCTCCGGCGCCGGTTGGGGCCTCCCCCGCCGCCCGCGGAGACTCATGAGAGAGTTGTGTGACGATCTAGCCACAGAGAGCGAGGTTTTACATGCAAGCCCCAACATCAACGCTGATGGATCATTCCACGCGGGTTATGGCAAGGGTACTTCGGAGTTTTCACTTCTACGGGATGATTTCGTCCGGGAGAGCTCCGGATCGTCGACACTTGGAGGATCCTCGGCAAATGGTGATATGTGTCGTCGATCGGAGAAAGTTTTGGAGATCAACAATGGGCAAACTCGGGAAATCATTCAACATGGCCCAGATCCAGTAAGTGCGGAGGAGGAAACCCTAGAAGAGTTTTTTGGTCAACTTTGGGCGATTCCAAATTCTCGTCCGAGCAAACCTAGGGTTCAGACAGCGCGATCGGCGTCTGTCTGGATCCGAGGCGATCTTCTAAAATCGGGGAAGTTTTCCATCTCAAACTGTTTTCCAGTTTCTAATAGAGATTCTCTACCTTCCAATCCACATTCGTTGAGTTTCCTAAGTGATTTTTGTGGAGGGGGAAAGGGTAATCCGTCTTTTGATTCGGTCCTGAAGATGACAGATCGAAGCTGGAATCAATGGGGGAGAGGTGGAGGTGGGGGTTTTGGTCGAGGCTGGCGCCCGCCGCCACCGTTCAGAGGCCGTTTTCAGCGGGGGCGGTTCGCTCAACAGAATCAGAGTTGGCAGAATCCAAATCAACCCCTGCATCATCCACCGCAGACCACTCAACCTGCAAGAGCACCATTGATAAATCCAGATGGAGGTGATATTGTTAAGAATACTGGTGGGATTTCCAAAAGTAAAGGTAACATTGCTTCAGACTCAGCTGGACTTGATACTTCCTATGTGAAATCGATTTGCTATAATTGCGGTGAGCCCGGGCATCTGGTTGGAAATTGCAAAAATCCTAAACTCTGTTTTATTTGTGAGGATCCGGGTCATCATGTGGATTCTTGTCCGGTTAGATCTAAGTCTCAACAAACTGCTAAGGTCTTAGGAAGTGCTGCGAATGGCTTAGGTTTTTTCTATTTGGAAGTTCCAGAATCGAGTAGAACTGCTGACTTCAGATTTAAGAATTGTGGTATAATTACTATAGATCAAGGAGAGATTACTTTAGTTGAATTGGAGAAAAATCTTTCGGATATCTTTGATGCCCATTGGCCCTGGCAGATCAGACAACTTGAAAGTTTTAGATTCTTGGTGAGATTCCCTCCACAAAAAAAAGTTTCTGATCTTGCCTTGCTCCCAAGCTTTAATCTGAATAAGCCAGGAGTCACTGTCTATATAGAAACTTGGAAGGGTGATATAGATGTCTTTGATGATCTTCAAGAGGTTTGGATTCAAGTTAAAGGTATTCCTCCTAAATGGTGTTGCTGGAAGGTTTTTGAACAGATTGCTTCGTGTTTTGGTTTATTGATCAATGTAGATTGGACAGGACTTTTTAAAAGTTTTTATGAAGTGGTTAGGATTCAAATAGCCTGCAGAGACCCCTCCAAAATTCCTCAACAAAGACTCATGGGGGCTGAGAAAGTGCTGTTCTGGATTAGCATTTTGGTGGAAAAAAATGAAGTCTCTAAGGTGACTGATGAGGATGATCAGGATGACAATGATGATGATCTGGATGACTTAGGAGATGAAAACAAAAAGAAGGAGGAATCTGATAATAAAATGGATACTGATCACTCTGGAAGTTCTCACAATGTTTCTTCGAGCAGATCCAATGCCAGGATATCTGATAATACAGCTGGAGAATCAAAAGGAAAACAAGTTACTGAGGGTGTCTTAGAAGCGCTGGACTGGCAGAGTGTTTCTGATCAGACTTTGGTTGATAATGGAGAGAAAATATGGGTACAAATGTTCAAAGACAATGTCAGTAATCTTTTTAAAGATAAGAGCACAGAAGGGGACACCTATTATAATTTGCTTAGAGAAATGGATATGATTGGCTCGGATGAGGAATTGGAAGAACTGAAAGAGGAAGTAGGAGCTCAAAAAACTTTGGTTCCGAATAGTCAAATGGTGGAGATTCTGGATGACAATGTGTTGAGTCAGAAGACTGAAGTCTCTGGAAAACAGAAGGAGAGTTTAGAAAAGCTAGATTCAGCTCAAGAGGGAAATACAAAAGATTACATGGATACTGACAAGGTGATTAAAAAAAGACAAGAACATTGGGGTCCATTGCCGAGTAAAAGAAGGAGTAAAAGATTAGATGATCAACACAAGACCATCCTGCAAAAAGCCCAAGACCTACAACGACAAAAGAATCTGGAAATCAGCCTTAAATCGAAAGGTAATAATTCTAGAAGTTCTTTCGATTCTTTTACTGCTCATGATTTAAATGTTCTAGCTAATAAAGTCAATATTACTATGGGTAGCAAGGACATGGAAGTTATGAATAATATAAATATTTGTAAAGAAGTGGATGCAATACGGATTGCTAATTTTGAGGAGAACATCTCTGTGGGAGTTGTCTCTGAGCCTGATCATGATACTAATGATGTTAACTCTATCAATTCTGAAAATCTGGTAGAGATGTCGTGTACACCTCTGAAGGAGGTTGGGAATAGTAATTGTAGTTCAAATGGGTGGACTACTGTTAGTAGGAAAAAACGGGGCAAGCACTCCGAGAAAAATGAAAATCAATGAGAGGCTTGTTTTGGAATATTAGAGGCATTGGTCAGCCGGGTAAAACTCAATGTCTTATGGACATGATCAGAAATCAAAGGTTAGATTTTATTGGCCTGCAAGAAACAAAAAGAGAGAACTTTAGTACTTCGTTTCTTAATACAATTAGTTCCTCTAGAAATTTTGATTGGCACTGGCTCCCTTCCAAAGCCACTGCAGGTGGTATTTTGGTTGGAATTAACCTAGATTTGATGGAGATTCTGAATGTGGAGATAAAAGAGTTTTATATTCAATGTTTGGTTAAGATAAAAGAAAATGACTTCATCTGGAGACTTGTGACGGTGTATGGTTCGCCTTATGAAGAGGGTAAACAGAGATTCTTATCTGAGCTTCATGAGATTTTCATTATGGATGACCGAGTCCCAATCTTGTTAGGAGGTGATTTTAATTTGGTTAGATCTTGTGCAGATAAGAACAATGGCAGAGTGAACTTTAAATGGTGTGATAAGTTTAATGATTTGATAAACATATGGGGCCTTTTGGAGATTCATTTAACCAGAAGACAGTTTACGTGGACAAATAATCAAGATATCCCTACTATGTCCACAATCGATAGAGTTTTTTGCAATATTTCCTTTGAAGGGTCCTTTCCTTTAGCTAGGATTTCTTCTCTTGCTAGGTTAGGGAGCGACCACACCCCTATCCTTTGGGATTCAGGGGATAAAATGATTCATAAGAAGTCTTCTTATAAGTTTGAGAAATGGTGGTTATTACATGAGGATTTTGATAACATCATTTATAAAGCTTGGAACATCCCTGTGGTGGGATTAAAGGCTATTGATAGATGGCAAATCAAGGTTAGAAATGTAATAAGAATCACTAAAGGTTGGAGCGCTAATGTAGAGTCTCATATTAAGAAAAAAAAGAAGGTGCTTCTTGATGAGTTCGATAAATTAGATATTCTTTCCGAATCTAGAATCCTTACTATGGAAGAAAAAAATAAGCTTAGATCTAATAAAGAAGAGTTAGAAAAGATTTGGTCAATGGAAGAAATCAAAGCTAGACAAAGAGCCAGAGATAGAGATATTAAAGAAGGAGATAAGAATACTAAGTATTTTCACACGGTAGCTAATCAAAGGAGGAGAAAGAAAGTTATTGATAAATTGGAGGGGCCTGAGGGGCCAGTCCATGATACGAAAAGTATGATTGACATTGCGTGTAAGTATTATAAATCCTTATTTGGTTTCGAAACTAAACCAAATATTAATGTGGACAATGCTTTCTTTAATAATGATGATATGATCTCGGTTGTTGAGAATAAAAGATTAGAAGCTTCTTTCTCTGAAGAAGAGATTAAAAAAGCTGTTTTTGACTCTTATCCGGATGGGGCCCCAGGTCCGGATGGTCTTTCGTTTATCTTTTATCAGAAATTTTGGAACATTATCAAAGATGATCTTATGGCTTTGTTTAAGGATTTAGAGAATGATGATTTAGATTTGTTCAGATTAAACTTTGCTATGATCTCGCTGATTCCGAAAGAAAACAATGCGAATAATATTAAGCAGTTCAGGCCTATTATTCTTTTAAATTGTAGTTACAAAATCATTATGAAAGTGCTAACCAACAGATTTAGTACGGTTTGTAATAGAATTATTTTACAAAATCAGACCGCTTTCATTAAGAACCGTTATATTTTAGAAAGTGTGGTTACTGCCCATGAAGTTATCCATAAAATTCATCGTGAGAATAGCAAAGGCTTAGTTCTTAAACTTGACTATGAAAAAGCCTATGATAAAGTGAATTGGAGTTTTTTGATGGATATTTTGAAGAAAAGAGGATTTGGGAATAAATGGCAATCTTGGATTTTCTCGGTCCTTGAGAGAGGCTCGGTTGGAATTAAAATTAATGATATTGAAAGTGCTTTTTTCCACACTGGCAAAGGTTTGAGACAGGGAGATCCTCTTTCCCCTCTTCTTTTTAATCTTGTAGCTGATGTTTTCACCAGAATCTTGAATAAAGCTACTAATGCTGGGCTGATTAATGGCTTGTGTGAGGATTTTTGTCCTGGGGGGATTGTTAGTTTGCAGTATGCTGATGATACTTTTCTTTTTATTAAGAACAATGAGAGCTTTATCCTTCATCTCAAGTGGTATCTCACTTGTTTCGAACAAATGTCGGGCATGAGGATTAATTTCCATAAGAGTGAATTGATTCCTATTAACTGTGAAAGGGATGAGTTAATTAGATATGCTAATATTCTATGCTGTGAGATCGGTTCTTTCCCAATTAAATACCTTGACATCCCTCTTCATTGGGATAGAATTAAAAGAGAAGATTTCCAACCCTTGATTGATAAGATCTTAAAAAGAATTGCTGGTTGGAGGGGTAAACTTCTCTCGTATAGTGGCCGTTTAATTCTCATCAAATCCTGTTTAGCCAGCATTCCTATCTACCTCCTTTCCTTTTTTAAGTTTCCAAAATGGGCTTTAAATCTTATTAACTCTCATATGGCTAATTGCTTGTGGAATGACTTTGAAGGACATAATAAGATTCATTTGGCTAATTGGAATTTAGTTTGTATGGAGAAACATTATGGTGGTCTTGGTTTACCGAATCTAAGGGATTTAAATTTGTGCTTATTGGCCTCTTGGTTGAAAAGATTTTGTAGCAGTGAGAACAATCAATGGAAGGACTTGGTTAGGTTTAAGTACAAAATTGATAATCCAAACATTTTCCTTTGTGATAGCAACCATGCTTCGGTTTTTTGGAAAGGCATTATGTGGGCTATTCAAGCCACCAAGTTTGGGTATAAATGGAGTATTGGTAATGGAAAGAAAACTAGATTTTGGGAAGATATTTGGTTCGGTAATTCCTGCTTAGCTACTTAGTTTTGGGACTTATACGTTTTAGTCAATGAAAAAGTGGCTACTATTGCTGAAATTTGGGATGGCAACTTCCTCAAATGTACTTTTAGGAGAACTTTTTCAGAAAAAATGATGATAAGATGGTTTGAGTTAGTAGAAGTGGCTAAAAGTTTAAATCTTAATGATGAGGAGGACTCTCTAATCTGGCAATACAATAGTAATGGAGTTTATTCTACTAAATCTCTCTATGCCATTATAAACTTTAGAGGGGTCTGTCCGACTTTTATTCCTGCGGTTTGGAGCATTATTGTCCCCCCTAGAATTCATTTTTTTCTTTGGCTTATTGCTCACAATAAAATTATGACAAAAGATAATCTGAGACTTCAGGGTTTGGACAAAGGGACAGATTGTTGCTTTTGTAGTAATGATGAAACTGTCAATCATTTGTTTTTTGACTGTATTGTGGCTAGAAATACTTGGAACATCATTGGGGAGTTTTTTGATGTTTCAATCGGCTTTGACTATGAATCTATTGCGCGTTATTGGTTAAGCAACAAGAAAAATATGGTTTTAAACACTGTTGTTGCAGCTACACTTTGGAGTGTGTGGTATACTAGAAATAACTTGGTTTTTCGTTCTCAGATTTGGATGAGCATGAAAACAATCTGGCGAAAGATTCTTCTCAATCTCAAGAACTGGAAACCGATTTTCAAAGAAGAGATGACATTGAGTATGACTCAGTTTTGCGACTGGTTAGATGCCAAAATTCGAGCTCCTCTCTTGCTGGACATAATAAGCGAAAGAACATTTGAAGGGGATTAAACAATCCTGGCAACTCTGAAAGAGCAACTTCTCCTTGACGCAAAATCGGATGCTTTAGCTTTTCTATCAGATTTCAAGTCTCCAATTGTTCGATGCATACTTTTGATCTGCGCCATTTCCTTTCTGTGTTTCGTTACCCTGTAGGGGATTTCTGTGATCGTGAATGATGTTTTGATCTCTTTGCTCTGTTAAACTGTTGTGAACTCTCTGTTTCATTCAATGAAACTGGGGCATGTGCCCTTTTGATCTAAAAAATATGCTCATAGCTATATAGCTCCCCAAGGAAAAGCATGTGGGCAAGCCGCCATTGTTGCATTGCATAGTCATTCAGCTCAAGTCCAACTCTAATCTCCTCTAGAACCTGAAGCCAGATAAACACATAAATAAAATAACAAGTAAGTCAGCTAATCCATTTACAGCCGAAACTGTCATTAAATAAGGGGGATTATAATCTATTCCTTGATGTTACATATGCAGATACTAGATCTTGTAAGAAATAATACCCTAACTAACAATATGCTGCTAATCTCAAGTTTTTAACTACAAATGACACCTTAAATTTCAAATAAAAAAACATGGGCAAAGATGGAATACACTTCCAAGTTTTTTCTTTTATAAAAAATGGACAGGTCAAAGGTCACAGAAAAGCAGGAATTACAAGTACTTTGAGCACCAAACACAGAGAATGCAAATAAAAGAATGAGGACAGGCATACAAGTGTGCACTGTGCAGGATAGATCAAAGACTGATCCATCATTAGTCATGGTGTAACTTTGCATACCATATAAATTTTCATGTGAAGTACAAATAATTTATGCTACTGACTTCTCTCAGAATGATTTACCATTTCAACTAAAGTGGCTCACCCCATCTACCACAGCTACAGCAAAATCATCATAATAGTGAGTAAGGCCAGCAGTTAGTAAGGCCAGCAGTTAGAAGAACAATCAAATGAACTTGGCTATACTTTCCCTTGTGAACCTTTAGAAAACACTTCACCAGGTAATGTTCACACTCCACTCTGCCCAAGGTAACTTGCGTAACCGATGAAGAACATATTGATCGCTTAATTTGTCAAGATCTGAGAAAATCAGCTTCCTAATGTACTGCATGCATTGAAAAACAATAGTAGTTGTTCAATGGAACAGTTATGGACACATAATTCAAATGCAAATACCAGATACAAAAACAGATCAGAGATGAGAGAAGGAACAAAAATCTTACTTGATGTAGAGGTGGCCGAACTTTAGCGACTCTGGCAGATCTTTCTGGTGGTTTGCATAAGTAATAGGCATTTTCTACAAGTGTGCTGTGTTGTGGATCCAAATTCTTGACATTTTTCAATCGCTTCAGTATCTCCAGCCTGTTTGACATACGAATTGTAGTTTCTTGTGAGCAACAAAGAAAGCGTCCACAGGTCTCGAGAAGATTGCAGGCCACATCAATGTTATGATGGCTAAAATCATCCAAGCATGACTGAATAATACAAAGAGATCACATGACTAAATTAAGTTGACAATATTTTGAGGTAAAGAAAACATACAAAGCTTGTTTCCTACAGATTCCAATGGGTCCGTTCGGTAGAGCTCCGGCTCCCGGATTGTTGGGGGTGCCAACTGCCGAGGATAGCAGTGGCTCAGTACTTTAGCGTGTCGTTGGGGGTTACACTTGGACCAGAGAAGTAGCATTAGATGACTCCCTTTGCTTCAGTTGCAAGCTTGCCAGCGTAGGGGAGCCAATTTGGTCTCTCAGCGAGACAAGGATTTTCTAGCCATTGTAGTCTAGTTTGCTTGGCAAAGTTAGTTTTTCTGGGTTCCACTTCCACCCAAGACCCAACAGCTCTCCTTGCCAAGCAACGCTAAGAGTTAGACAATGCACCCATTGTCACCTTGCTCAATTCAGTCTTCAAGGAACAATTTGGGAATTTAAAAACAACAGTCCTCGGACAAAAACATAAACTAATATAGAGAAGCCGCGAATGAAATATCTACAAGGTTTTGATAAAACTTTTTTGTCTGCCCTGATGTATTTTGAAATAATACCTATTCACATGTTCTTTAAGAAGCCTGCACTTCACTAGTAACAGCATGTTGCTTCATGGTCAAGACTCTAATAACAGCAAGTAGCTGCCCATAGAAAAGGTGAAGACTGAAGACAAAAAGGAAATGGGAAGAGATAGGGTATTAAAATTGTAGCTCAGCATACAGGTTTCGCTCCAATTACTACCTTGCAGCTCCATTTGAGGTTGCCATGATCACAATCATAACCATAATACTCTACTCTCCCGTATTTGAGCATAATGCAAATCCATTTGCACACTTGAATTAAGAATCGTCCATGCAAGTAAAGTGTGAAAGTTTGCAGGGAATAACTTTTCTCGTACATTGATGGTCAAGTGAACATCATCAAGAGGATATAATCAATAGACTAACAGGGCATATATTACCAAGTTTTTCTACAACAAAGTTGCAACATCAGTAAAATATCAGGAAGCCTGTTATACAGATTTGAATCTACTGAATTCATGACGTTACTTGAGTTCTATCGTAATCACCTCATCATCTTGCTTGCTATAATGGGTGGCCTCTTCATCCTTCCTTTTTCCCTCGCCGATCTCATTTTCCACGTGCTCCATTTTACTCCACAAGCCAAATGTGGACAATCATGCAAAGCTGCCAAGCAAATACAAACATGGCACATTAGCACCCAATATTGTGCTGAAATAGTCGAGTAGTAAATAGTAAACCCTTTTATAGGTATGATAACAAAGTAAACTTCAAATTGCCCACCTACGGAAATGCGTTCTCTCTAGATTAGAACAAGCAGAAGCACTCCAAAACAAATAACTGAGCAAAGTGTATAAAGTATGAACCATCCAAATAATACAGCACAGATCACTTGGTACTCTGCTAGAAACCTAACGATAATAACTGGAATGAGTAAACTAGTGCGTAAACGCCGGGACTTGGGCACAAACACAGCCACTTCCCCGATTTTTAAACAGTGAGGGGTGAGTGGAATCGCTGCGTTTAATACACTTGCGGTTAAATTAAGCCACAAGGGACAGAAATAAACCGCCGATTTGAGCTGCATCACCGCGACCAAAAAATTTCTAAAACTTCATAAAAAAAATCCAAACGGGAAAGTTGATATCACAGCGAGAGGGTTCTCTCGAGCCGAACAGAACGGGGAATACGTCGCGGCGGCTGCGTAAAAATCGGTGCCAGTACTTCGAGGGTGAGCCCGAGTGGTAAGGGAGGGCAGAGGCGTACCGTCTGGGGGCGGCGATTCCCAGCGACGAGCGCGACACGCCGACACGGCGAGGGCTCTGTCGGAGTCGGACATGGAGGACTGGGGCCTGGAGCAGGGGAAGCGGAGTAGCAGAAAATGGGAGAGTTTATGGGAGCACGGGCACGAGTGGGACGACAATAATGGGCCTTGATGGGCCTCCGGTTATTGGGCAGGAGGATTGGAAACAATGGGCTCTCTTAAGTTTGGGCCTTTACACATGACACATAAATCGCCTAATTTTACATCTACATTTCAATTTTGTCCTTTTTTGAACTTTATTTTCCAATTTTTTTGTAGTGCAGCTATTATTTGCTTAAAAAACCATAAATTCGTTAAAAAAAAGGATTCTTCCGGACCCAGATGCACCTTTCGGTCTAGATATGCATTACACGTAACAAAGACGGCCCATACCAGGCGCATGTGACAAGAGCATCAGCACCTTCTTCTTCTTTTTTTTGGTTTGACAGAGAGCATCAGTATCATACGATCGCTTCCTTCTCTTTCCACGGACATCTCAAATCAATGTAACTCAAGAGAATTCCGTAGTCCCTTTGGGGTCTGAACTGTCTGGGAATTTTCTTAAGATTGCTTCTGCGCATTGCCGATGAGTGACGCCTTATGAAAGCACACCAAATGAATTTATTAATACCCTTTGCTCCCTTACAGGTATGGCCATTGACCCTGATCTCTCTCATCTTGTTACTTACTGTTTCTGCACTCTTACCTGATCTTGTTACTATCCTGAAAGTTTGATAGGACAGTCTTATATTAGTATTAGAGAGGGTAGCTAGCATCATGAGTGAAGTATGGAGGCTATTTGTTTGGAATTGAGTATACCATTAGTTGGGCAATTATTGTTGGTCCCTGGATAGTATAAGGGCGGAATTCGACTAGTGACCTAACAAGATCTGAGATCCAGATTGTTTAGAAGTATATGAATACGCAACCATGCAATCTAGTACAAGATCCGGGGAAAAGGCGATGCACTATCATCATGATTATGATTGACAGAAAAAAGGATTTGTTAAATGTCCATACATTTGCATTTGAGACGACCAAAATCCGTAAGCAGAATCGTCAGAGGTATGAATAGGTGACAGAAAAGAACCAGATAGATTGATTGATACAGATACATATTGACGACATGAACCATCTGATGCGGAGATTTGCAACTAGTCAATGCAAATGTCTGCATCTCAAACCACGCGGATTTGCGCCATATCGTCCAAAGGGATCACACTCAAGTTCCAAATTTCATTTTCGGTTCACATCTCGTCACCCTTCGAAATCCGAAATTTCGACGAAATCTCGTTACTTCAGATGAAATTCAAATCCAATGTTTTTGGACTGAGATTTCCAAAATTTCATTAAAAAAACGAAATTTCATCCGAAATTGCCGAAATCTTAGTAAAATTTAATTGAACGAAAAATAGTTCAAATGATATAAAAAAAATTTCAAATTTTTTTTGGAGGATCCTGACATATCACTAATATTCTTATAAAAATTTCAGATTATGATCAAGTCTGAGAAATTTTTAAAAATTCTAACAGTGCTACTATCCCGATAAAAAGCTAACCGACAAATTTCAACCGAATGAAAAATGGTACAAATCATGTTAAAAACTTTTGAAAATCTTTGTAGCTGGTCCTGACACATCCATAAAATTTTTAGATGATGATAAATCTTAAGGAACTTTTAAAAATTTGGATAGTGCTACTGAAGGTTGATTGGTAAATTTCAACCGAAAGAAAAATGATTCAAATTACATTAGAAAATTTTGAAAACTTTTGTGGATGATCCTGATGCATCACTAATATTCTCATAAAATGTTTAGATGATGATCAAGCTTAAGAAAGTTGGATGATGCATCAGGCTTCCAAGATCTGTATCGAAGTGTGATTAATAGAGCATGCAGGAAGCCATAAAAGAAGCTGGACAAGTTGCCAGGAGCAGAGATACTTGCTTTGGGGGTAAAGGAAGCAAATGAAAATGAAAGTAGCGAAAATAACTTCGGAGATTAAGCTTGCAAATTTACACAAAACGGTAGCTGCATATCTTGTTCATATTGGCATACACAATTCTTCATGACAAAACAAAATACAGTCAGCTCTTGCACTTTACTCAGAGGGCAGAGCACCCGTCCATCTCTCATACTATGTACTTCTGTCTGCTCCTTCATCAATCTTGCAACACCAATACCATATCAAGCACAAGAAAGAAAAACAAAGACTTTTAAAGTTCAAAAAGAGGAAGAAAGAAAAGGAGATGATGATAATACGAACGGGCATTCAACTGGCACAAAAGAAAAGTTCGGATTGTAGGATCGTGGTAGCATGGTATTTAAAAAATCGTTATTACGAACATCATGACCATTATTTTGCAATTTTAAGGTCATACGTAGGATTAGAATCTAAATAGTAAGATGGGATCGATCGTAAAATCGAATCGTAAAATGCTACGATTCGGATCGCAATCCCAACAACCATACTTGCACATTCCCTTCCCTCGTGAGCATCGCATGGCATGCGATGGCCGATCACTGATGAATGGATATTTCCGATGCTCCGCGCTGCCTGGTAGCCTGCGTCACTGCGTGCCGCCGCTGCTAGCGACTGATAAGATTACACTGGATGAAGCTTCACTCCGGTAGCGAAGTCTCGTGCAAAGTCGCCGCCTGATTCTTCCAAGAAGACTAACAGCAGAAAAGGCGACCGAGAGCGAGACAAGAACCGGATCGATGGTGGCCGGAGCCAAAGCTAGGACGCATGTTTAATTCGATGGTAAACTGGTCAACCAAGATGCCAGCCGAACTTGAACTCCCATCTAAACCGGTCATAAAAACTGACGTCCGGTATATATATAAAAAAAAAAAAAAAAAAAAAACCGAAATTTCGGTCAAATTTGGTGATATTTTACCAAAATTTCTAAAATTATTACAGCAATTTTTTTTTTCGCCGAGATTATGAATCTGGGAAAAGTGAAATCCGAGATTTCGTCGGGATTTTGATCCTTCCTCACACTAACCTGAAGCTACTTAAGTGACAGCAAAATTTCCCCTGTTGTCTGATGTACCAATTATCCTTCACTTATATCTGGGAGAATCCCTCAAAGCTCACGGTGCCACCTCACCCCCACCCACTCTCTCTCCCTTTTTTGCAAAGAAGTCCTCCGGTTCTTTGGAATTGCGGATAGGTCCTTTCTATTTACGAATAAGTCCTTTGTAATTTCCTGTGAGTGTAAATTTTTTTTTCCCGATTCGCGTTTAGGTCCTTCGTTCGCCGTTTTACACAAAGAGCTTCACATTAAATACAAATTGCGAACGAGCCCTTTCTTACTTATTCGAAATAGCGAACAAGTCCAAAATTATAACAAATAGGTCCCTGCACTTTTCATTCAGGTCCTTTCTCCGTTTTTCCCGAAAAAAATATTTTCGTGATCCGTTTGCTCTCCGGAGCATAGGAAAAATGTTTCCGTTGTCTGTTTTTTCTCCGGAAAAAAAAATTCGTTCACGCGCGCGGCGTTTTTCTCGAGAAAAATATTTTCATAGTCCGTTTGCTCTCCGGAGCATAAGAAAAAATATTTTCGTGGTCTGTTTGATCTCCGGAGCATAGGAAAAATGTTTTCGTGGTCTGTTTTTTCTCCAAAAAAAAAAAAACAAAAAATATTTTTCGTTCGCGCGCGCGGCGTGCGCCGCGCTTGCGTTTCTAGTTGTTTCAATAAGAAGTTGAATTACTATATCCAGCGTACACGTTCTCCTTTGCCAGGCAATCTGAGCACACACTCAGAATGCTGTGGAGTAAGCTTATTAGACCAGGATAAGGCAAGAGGTCAAGATTTCAATATTGGCACTAGCGTGACAAACCACAAAAGATTGCGCTTCAACTACCATCTGATTGATGGAGGACCCATATTTTTATCGGTAATGCTAGTGATCGGACATCTGTTTTTTCTTCGAAACATTTTTTTCTACACATGATTTTTTTTTTCTACGTAGTAAAATATTTTTCTTCGACAAACAGTAAAAAAATATTTCATACGTTACAAAAAATGTTTCACTACGTTCAAAAAAATATTGCAACGGCGTCCGAAAAAAAAAAAGGACATCTGGCTGCAAGTTCTTCACTATTTTTATCGATCAATGTCGACGATGAGAGAGATCATCAAAACAACGAAGCTGTTCAACTTCAGGGTGGCCATAACCATCAACGTTCAAAATCGACCATCAGCACCAGCATAGCATGAGCTGACGAGCATGGCATCCTGTGAGCAGCGCCCCAGTGACGGACGGATGCGGTTGCACGAACAAGCATGCACTACTAGAAAGCTAGGTTTTACTACGAATACATCACTATCGATTGGATTTGAACCCGTACTGATAGTGATATCAGTACCGATTCATTGGCTACAGAGCCGTAGCGGGCTTTCAGTACCGGTTAGATCCACGAACCGATACTGATGCTCTCATATTAGTATCGGTTCATAACACGAACCGGTACTCAAGGCACGGGGTATATTAATATCGGTTCGTACCACGAACCGGTACTAACGAGAGTGCGGTACTGTCTCATTTCAGAAAAGTTCAAAAGAAATGCATATTCTATGTATATTAGTACGCGATGATGGGTGGATGAGTTAGAAAGATAAGGTTGGTGGAACCGGTACTGATGTCCAATAAGCATCAGTCCCAAATAGTTTGTACCGGTTCAAAAACTGATACTGATGATCATTGTAAACCGGTACTAATGACAAGATCTGATCCAAGGCCAGATGCACGCACCATATCTCTGCTCAAAGATTGCAATCCCCATGGGTTCGTGTCTGCTTGCTCCGAAGGTTCATGGAATCTCAATATTGCCAGTGGGCTCTGCACGCGGCCGAGCAAGCTAGCGAGGTGTCAGACTGCGGGTCGCCCACAGATATCGCCAGCGAACACCATCATGACCAGCGGGACTGAACCGGCTTCGTGTCACATGAAGAGATCTCGCGACTGAACTTCTGACCCACTATGTGTTACAAATCACATAAACTAAGAAAAGGCATACAACATCCGAGTTCTGACAAGCATGCAGAGCAGGGTTCCTAAAATCAACGAAAATCACATAATTTTCGTGATTATCGTACGTATCAACGTGATCTAGTTTTGAGAACCGATCGATTCAAAAAAAAATTACGTGTCACAAACCGGTCGGAAATAAGTAGAAATCGACGAAAATCACTCCAAAAAATCGACCGAAAAAAAGTTCAGCAGGCCTGTCGATTTTTCACGAAAATCGTCTATTTTTTTTTTTTTGGATTTTTAATTTATGCGATTTTTAGCGATTTTCGCTCGGAAATCGATGATTTTTTGTGCCGACATAGTAGCGAATTTCGTGTATACAATGGTAAGGTGAACCCTGATGCAGAGTTGCAGGTACACACGGTATGTGGGATGGTTAACTGCTGCTTGGTGCTGAAGTGCTCATGTAGTCATGTGAGAGAGCAAGCAAATTCTTGATGAGATTCGGATGATGCAAAGCAACAGCCGTGGCTTGCATGCATGCAGTTTAGTCTCGTTACGCTATTTCCTACGCCAGTTCAGTTCAACGCTCACGAGTGGCGACCATTTATCGGGCGCATGTGGATGGACGGAAGATACCTTGCTGTGACAGCAATGTATAGGAGTAAATCATAGTATAAATTTATCTCGAAAATGCTTTCATAATACTACGATTTTCTCAAAAATACTTTCATAACTTTATAATTTTATTAGATTTTATTAATATATTATAATAAAATTTAGTAGTCAAAGTTGCTTTTTAGAGCAGTGCCGATGTTCAAAACAGTTTACAACAGGACGGATTACTAGATTATATTGCTCGCTGAACACTTTTTTTGTGGAACAGTAATAACAAAGCACACATGCATGGTAGGATGGTACCCTTCCCAGCAAAGAAAGCAGGCAGCAGACAGTGTATAGTGATACTGCAAATCTAAGGCCAACGAGTACAGTGCATCAGCGATCGATATGCGTGCACACGAGGACACGGCTCGCTCACGTCTTAAATGGGGCTAAAATCTGTGCGACATCTCAGCAAGGGCGCAGCAGTGTCACTTGTAGCAAGGCGATTCGATGGGCGGGCGATATCCGGACAAGGCGGGACAGTTGGCTTCCTTGATTGCGAGGGATTCGGTTCGAGCTTCTGTACCGTGCTCCGTCCATCATCCATGCCACCTCGATCGTATTGGGGGAGTGAGGAAGACGAGGGGAGAGTTTTTTTCCGATGGGTACGAGTCATACAATCTATACATAATATATGCACGCATACATGTATGTGCGTGTTTTTTACACATGTTAAAAAAGTGATCCAAGGCACTACGATCTTTGGAGCACGGAGATACACTATCACACTTACTTAATATGTACTGGTTGGAAACGCTGGGTATGTTTGGTTCATAGAATGAGGTTGAATGAGATGGGATGATTCTGTATCATTTGGTTTTATTATTTTGGGTGAATGAGTTGGTTCAGCATCTAGAGGGGATATTCCTCAAATTTGCATCACTTGATCCAGGATGAGATGGTTCCATTCAAGCAACCAAACGCATTGATGACTTTTTTTCTTGAACTATCTCATGCATGTACCACTTGATACAGGCAACCAAACGCACTGAGACGACGGGGGGAGAGTTGATCATGGATCCACTGAGCTATGCTCACTCCTCCGCTGAGCTATCGCTCGGGTCTCAGACGACGGGGGGAGAGTTGATCATGGATCCATGGAGCCGATCGAGCTTGATGGCGTGAATCGGATCGCCGCGCAGGCCCACACCGGAGTGGATGAATCGGTAAAGGGAAGATACGGCCTGCGTTGCATCGCGGCATCCTAGAGAGACGTTGCCAAGCTATCGCGTGCTTTATGAATCGATCACCAGCTTGCTCTGTTTTAGAATTCTCTGGCTACATCTACGTGTAGCTGCTCGCAGCAAATCTCAGAAGAATATCGTGAAGTGGCCAAAGGCGAGATCTCATTAGCTAGTGGTACTACCTGCACTGATGCACAATCCTGCGATGCTCTTCGTGTAGAGTGGGCACTCAATAGTGATCAGTTAACGAGTGGTATGAAGATTTGAGATGACAGAGAATTGTAGGCGTTGCCGTTTATAATATTGCCTTCTTTTTCTCGATGTCGGCCGTGTATAAAATGTCGACTTTTATATTATACATACCCAAGGAGCTTTATGAACTTCTTATCCTCAAGTAACATGAGGCAATTCTACTTTTCTTTGATCATGATCTGGTTTAAGAATTGGAAAAAGATCAGCAAATCCATTAGGGACGACCTGAAGATCTGAAGTTTTACATGACATGAGCAAACTATATGAAGTGTGGACCTGTTCTTAGCAATACTATGCACTACATCTATACAGGAAAATGTTGATGCAAGTACTATGTGCAGTCAACCTTTAGTTGCGACCAAGTGAAGTCAAATTCGGCGCTGCATTTTCTCCCTTCGAAAATCGATCGGATATATATTCCTATCACATACTTCCGGAAGGTTTCTCGGCCGGAGGGCTGCCACGTCACCTACCCGATTTTTTGCAAGAAAATCCCTCATTCATTCGAATTACAGATAAATCTCTATAAAATTAAAAAAAATCTTTCGTGATTTTTTTTAAGTATAATAATAGAGGTATTACTGTATTAGGACCAGGTATAGCGTTAGACGTCGGGTAGCTCCCGTCTGCTCGAAGGACCCAAACTACTGTGGTCAGAATCTCCTTGGGGCCATGCCTAAAAGTTCATGATCGGCCTTTTGAGCTGTACTTCCAAAAGGTTAAGCCATTGCTTTCAGAATTTTTTAAATAATATTTTTTAATAAAAAAATACAGAAATAATACGCTGGTTAAAAAATAATAAAAAATACCTCTCTGTAGTCATTTGAAATGATAACAAACTATTTGTCGTCATTTCAAAAATAGATAGAGTCTGTCGACAGGCACGTAACGTGTATACGTGCGCTGCGCGTGTGGCTGCCTCTGTTGCCCAGCACATCACATGGTGGCTACACGAGATGCGCAACCGGCATTTTTACCTGATATTTTATGTAGCATTATACTATCAAGTATATGATGAGCATTAAAATTAGATCTAGTCATTGATTTATTAAGATATTTTTATTTTATTATCAGAATAAATATAAATAAATACTAGTTAATCTAATTTATTAATTAGATTAAAGTGTAGTCAAAACATATGTATCCCGAAGTAACGCGGCTGCTGACCCGCGCCTGCTGTACGTTCTGTAGACCACCAGTTCCATCGGCCGTGCTTTCTCGTTCGCAATCCAACGTTGAAAAAACCGCGCGGAGCGGATCGGATGGCGATCGACGGGCCGTAGCGTCTTGCAGAGACCGAGCGATCGAGTCGAGATCGATCGCATTCATCCCACTGTGCAACTCAAAACGATCTCTCGCCATTAATGCCGTCTGAGCATCAGCCACAGTCGTCGCCGTCGACGCTGCTACTACGACGTGCTTTCTTTCAACGTCGGCCATTAAGCACGTACTGTGGCAGGTAGTACCGAAGTACTAGTCACGCGAAACAGACGGTGCACTTGCAGCACGAGTGTTGTACTGCACTGCACTGCACTAGCTTGACTGACCAGACAAGGTAGATCGGACCAGTGCGTAAGTGCTCGCGGATCCCGAGGTGCATGTGGAGCCACGAGATCTCAGGTGCATCCTCTTGGGGACGCAGCCCAATCGGCTGCCGCTGAGCAAACGAGGCTGGCTCGAGCGGTCAGCGCGCGCACGGACTCCACAGGAATCCACACAGGCATTTTGCAGAGCTTTGCCCTGCCAAGAGATCACTCGGCGTGGCCGCATTTAACCCGGCTAGTTGGGTTCCCCAAAGGTCGGACACTGGGACCACTCCAAGACCAAGCCCAAGAGTGGTGCTGGGAGTTGGGCCATACCATACGTGCACAGCACGGACACGATGGCCACGGGTAGCAACGGGTGCCGGCCACCGAGGCATTGCCCAACGGCACCTAAGATGTTTTTGTGTTGGATGGGCATAAGCAAGGCATACCGACGAGGCTGTCGTGGGTCGGCATCGCAGACGGAGAGAGGCGAACATAATGTCCATGGAGACAGTGGCACAGGTGTGGAAGAGGTGGAGATGATATCGGTGGAGACGACGGCGAGAGCATGGAAGAGGACTCGACAGGGCTGATGTGAAAAAAGGTGAAGTGAAATGGGAGGAGGAATAAGAGTAGGAAGGTATATCGGTCGGACTAGAAGAATGATGATAGACTGATGATAGTGTTGGTTGTTATATTTAACTAGGAAGGCTAGCGCGGCGTGCGCCGCGCACGCGATCGGTTAACTGAAGCGGGCAAATGCAATTTTTTTTACAAACAAAAAAAATAGGGGAAAACGGTTTTTCCCGGATTTTTTTAAAGCTTTTTTGCGCATTTTTCGGGCGTGACCGGTTAATTGAAGCGGGCAAATGCAATTTTTTTTTACGAATGGAAAAATGGGGAAAAACGTTTTTTTTCGGATTTTTTAAGCTTTTTTGCGCATTTTTCGGGCCATCCGGAGCAATATTTTTTGGGGAAAAAGACTTTCTGGTTAAAACGGATCGGAATGGGTAAAATGGAGCACAACACAATTTTTTCGGATTTTTTGAGTATTTTTTGCGTTTTTTCGAGATGTTTTTCCGGTAAGAAGGACCCTTTTTTTTTTTTTGCAAAAAACAGGACCCAAATGTAATTTCCAAAACGCGCAGGGAGTTTTGGGCAAAAAAACGCGTGCCCACGACGCCCCGCCACGCGTCACGCTGGGAAAAAGCGCCGCGCGCCCGCGCGGGCTCGAACGCGGGTCACTGGCGCTGGGAATAACGGCGTCACCGCTGCGCTACGGCGCCCGCTCGGGCGAGGAAACAGCAAGCGATCTCCTTTTATGTTGTCGTTCGGCGTGGGTCGACGTGGCACGATCTCAACCGTCCGACGGCGCGATCAGATAGCCGGAAAATCGGGACGACGTGACCACGGTGCGCTTTGAGGAAACCTTTGGCAAGTGTTTTATCGAAGATATGCTAAACTTGTAGTTGCTGCTCATCATATTTGATTTCTAAGCTTAGCACGGCTCACTATATCGTGTTATGCGCGCCATGCCCCTTATTATATCTGATTTTTAGGTTTGGCATAGTTCACTATATCGGGCCGTGTCGGTCCTTTATAGGCATGACCAAATTCCCAGGTTAACCCAGGAGTGTTGTATATTTGTTAACCCGGCTGAGATTAATATTAATCAATACTGTTGCAGGCTAGCTCTTATTTGGGGTTTTACTTTCGTAGCTATTTTGTTGATCATGTCTTTCGCCAGATCGAGGCATGTTTGAAATGAACATGGAGAGGAGAATAGTTATATGCACCGAGACACGATAGATATCTTGCTATGGAAGTATGTCCTGGTCAAACTGGCATAACCGGCGAAGAATGGCGGCCGAGGAGACGGCGGCACGGGCGTAGAAGAGAGTCGGCAGCGCTATCATGGGAGAGCTAAAGAGGAGGAAGAGGAATGGGATGATAAAAAAGAGGAAGGTACATGGCTGGACTTAAGAGAGTAATTATAGGCTGATGATATAGGATTAGTTATTATGTTCAATGGGCTAGATTTATAGTTATAATAGGTTTTTTTTTCGTACTATAAGAACAGTACACTACAACATGGTAAGTCAGACATGGCATCTATATATGCCACTCTAAGTGTCTAAATGCCCCCAAAAGGCTTTCCACGGCGTTTATTTGCTGTCAACAAAAATGCCATCGGGAAAAGTTGAAATGCCGTAGATTCATTTTTCGCGGCACATAGTAAATGTCGGCCTTTATCTAGGCCGGCATTTAGGATAAATGTCGGCCTTTATCTAGACCGGCATATAGCATATGCCTGGTTACAAAGGTAAAATGGCACATAACAAACGTCGGCAAATTCCTAAACACGGCACATAATAAACGTCGGCAAAAGGTTAATCACGGCATTAGTGAGACAACAAAGGTTCCCAAGTAGTTGGTTAAAATGCATATATTAAAAGAACAAAACACATCATACATCACATAGTTTACATATCTCTCCACTGTAAATCTGTAACCTTTTTGTTTAAAACTATACTCTACTTATCCTTGTCCCTATCCCTCCTGCGTATAGACCATTGAAAATTTTACAGCCCACCTAATCCTTGCGATGATGAGCTGAGTAAGTAGCACCCAAAATATTAGGGATTTGGGCCTTCTAACCAATGTAAATTCTAGTTTCTACGAGGTTGCAAATTACTTATGGACATCACCTTAAAGCGTCTGTGATAGTCTTAAGCTGAAAATCTTTATCTTTTTTTCTAATTAATCCTACGGACTGCCTTGCATTGATCTTCATCGATTATATCATTGTCCCAATGCTGAATGAAATTGGCTTAATTTACACAAAAGTTTGTGTATCCTGCATTGTTTTTAAGAGAACTGTATATGTTGCCTTATCTATAAATCTCCTCATTTTTTATACTGAACTTATTATATGAATAGGAAATTACATGTATTACTTATGGTTGGGTGCTAATCCACTAGAACTAGGAGGTGACCACATCTTTGTGAAGTCTTGGGGGTTTGATCTCAATCATTCATTTCCAATCTGTATTAGCCTGCAAGGGCTTTGAAATAAAACAATATCCCACTTGAAGGCCTAGATTGTGTATCAACAATATAGATCTCATTCTCTATAATAAAACTGTAAACTTATTGACGTTTAGACGCTTTTACGCATTTCATCACAGGACATGCCCTTTCCATAGGATACATCACAAGTTGGGCAATATCATAAGCTGTTGTGGAGGCCCACAAGGTCAAAATCGGCTCATATTATGAAATAGAGCAATGAGCGACTCATAAATCACACAACTAGTATAATGGAGTTTTTGAGTTTAAATATACTAGTCGATTACAAACAAAAATGCAAACACATGTATGTGGTCCAATATTGGTCTACTTCTAATTACAACACAACTTTAATACCTGACCGCTTCTTGGAAGTTACCTCTTGAACCTTGTCAATCACCTGTGGGGGAAAATAAACTCATGCAATCAGGATCACATAATGTAGAAAGTGTAGATAACAGAAGCTAATGTATCTTCCTACCGAAGGTAACATATAAGGCTATAACAAAACAATTTTAAATAATGCTAATGCACCCAAGCAGGAAAATGCTAAAGTACCCAGGCAAAATAAATACAGTGCAAATGAAATTGATAGGTGGTGAGCACATTCCATTGCCTATTTGACCTCTCAAGTCAACAATAAAAGGTAGAAAGACATGACTAAACAAGGAAAATTAAAAAGCAAACATCATATATAGTTCTATTCCGTAGGTTCCAGCAGTATCGATAGATTACGAGATGAATCAGTCAAATAGCAACCTTAATTATGTTCCAGTTGAAGGTCAGTTTGGTATTTCTCAGGTTTTTGGATTTGAAAACCCACTTACATGCTTATTACCAACAAGTTTTAGTCTCATATAATCATACTCTTCCCATAATCTCTTCTTCAAATATAAAGATTTTGTAAAACATCATGGCATCACTGTATGCTCCTTAGGAGTATATATAGTCTTCCACATGGATATAAGAAATTGAACTATTTAAGGTTAACTCGAGATCTTAGATTTTACGGTTAGAGATTAACTTATCAAGCTTAATAAACTAATCTTCTAATCTATGAACTAAGAAACCATGTGTAGTTACACACTTAATTAGTTGGCCTAAGTTAATGATCAAACTGAATATAGCACTTGTACACATGGAACCATAATATTCAGAGCACCCTTCATCATATAATAGCAGGAGAGTTACCAAGACAATTTGGGTTAAACATATTGAATTTTAACTTACCAAGACAACGATAGGAGAGTTACAATATCGATCGGCACCTTCACTGTGGTCTCCTCAATTTGCTCCTTATGCCAATAATGAAACCAATTTTCCTAAGCGCATGAAGTAGTTTACATTGCTAATTAATTTGCAGAAAAAAATAGATGAACTAATTATAAGCTGCAAGGTGATTACTTAGCTTCAACTTCAACACAGGCAATGGAAAATCACCAATCTTCATTCCTTTTTTTCATATTAGGTGGGATATCCTATTTGTTGATCAGGAACTCAATCGAGTTGATGTCGTTGAAACCCTCCATCAACTACTCAGTGGCGACAGAGAAGCTCCATGGCGGCAAATCCACAGTGAAGGAAATCTAAAATTAAGTTGGGGAAAACAATCTAAGGTCAGCGGTGATATGCTTCATGCAAGTTTAATTGAAGAATAGACCTACCTGGGGAGCACGTGCACTTCGTCGGCAACGGGCGATGAAGGCGTCAGAAGAGGTGTCGGAGGAGCGGTGAGCGGAGAGGAGGAGCACTGTCATGGCCCCGAATTCAATTTCGACTCACGCAGCTCATTTTAGCATCAACCAATTTCTAGTTGCACTTGAGATTGATTCCAGACTTTAGAGAATATCCTAAACTGCCATATGGAGTGTCCCAAACCCAACTAAGAGTTAAGAGCTAGAAGTTTTAGTGTGCTAATGTAATTTTTATCGAAGTTTAGAGCCTCATAATTAGAGATCCATGATGGTCTAGAGTGTGCATGATAGTTGGTTACAAACTAGAAACTTTTCTTTATACAATGGTTTAGTTTTCTTGCCAATCCATCATCAAAGGCCAATTTAAATCATAGCTCAAAGATTGAATTCCATTGTTGAAGTAATTGGGGACTTAGACTTAGTACTTGGTCTCCTTGTGTGATGGCTAGTGGACACAAAACAACAAGCATCCCCTCCCAAAACAGCAGCCACTCCATTTCCTTTCACTCCCCCAAACCGTGCAGCCCCAAAGCCCTTCTCCCTCCTCTTGTGGGGGAAGCTCACCTCCATTTGCAGCACTTGGAGCTCCTCCACCAGCAGCTCAAGCTGCCCCTACAGCTCCTCCACGCCTCCATCAGCATCCAAGCCGAACTGCAGTCCCCTCCCTCCTCCTCAACCAAGCTCCTTCTTCATCCCCATGGCACCTCCTTGAGGGAGGCCAAGGTGAGCCCCTCCCCCATGGCTTGAGCTACTCCTAGAGGGTCCCCTCATGCTGTTTTGGATGCCCTAGCTCTGATTTGGGAGAATATTTGGAGGGAAGTCCATGTTCTAGGGTTTGGAGCTAATGCTGATTTTCGAGCAGATTTCATAGCCACTGTTTTTCGTGTTTTTGAGCAAGTTAGAAGCTTCATCTCTCTGTCCGGCTGAAGAATTAATTGTAGATAGTCAAGTTATCTTTCATTTCCAACTGGAATCGATCGATTTCGTTAATCCATCTGAAAGTTATGATGATTTTCGTGCTGACTGTCCAGAAGATGCAGCATTTCGGCCGAGCTGCTGATTTCTCCAATTTTGGGTGGGTTAAACTAATGGATGTCCAAATGGGGGTAGATGGATGTGTAGGTAGGGTTCTAATGCTCATTTAGAAACTGGGAGATCTCACTTTGGATGAGGGATTAAAAAGTTATACTCATTTGAATGAATGCTGTCTCAATCTCTGAATATTGTGAACAACTGAACATTTCTCTCTGTTCCTGGCTGATCTGGGAGTTGTGCATGCTATGGAACGATAATTGGCCAAATCTAAATTGTAGATATGCCTCTTAAGATTCATTAGAACTTGGAAGCACTCAATTTCATTAAACCTTCTAGAAGTTATAGTCGTTTTGGTGAAATCTGTCGGATTTGTCACAATTGTGCAGAGTACTATTCTTTTATGTGTTTGGGCTAGTTAAAGCAATGGTTGTTCATTTGGGAGTAGATGTATGAGTAGGTATTGTTCTTATGTTCATTTGTGAGCTGGAATCACTCAATTTGGTTGAGTAGATTAGGAGATATGCTTGTTTGAAGTTCACGCTATCCTGAAAATTCAGAGTTTGCTTTAGAGAAGGCTAGTGTTGGGTTGGAGTAGTGTTGGGCTTTTCAAATACATTGTTGCCTATTAGTGCATAGCGTTAAATTGCACTTTCATTTTGGCTTGATGAATGTTTGCATGTTTTGGGGCTATTTTGGGTTTTCATTTGTCATTTCATATCATGTGCATAGCATGCATCTCATTCATATGCATTGTGCTCATGTAGAGAGCGATCACGCGAAGGGTGACACGACCGCGATCGAGGGTGATCATGGTGAGCCAGTTGTCGTTGAGGATCCGGCAGAAGCAGCAGGCAAGCACCTAAGCATATTCAACCTTTACGTAAATGTATTTTTGTGAATAAACTGCTAAGTGATTGGTTAAGTGATGCATTAGGAATTTAATTGAGGGATAGGTCTAGATCCCAATTGCTGCACCTACACCCATTGGAAATTGTTGGACACATCCTTGGAGCTAGGCTATGGGTAATATCACTGAACCACGCTTAGAAATGCTTAGAGGTCGGGGTTCGGGCCAAGTGACGGAGGGTTCTGTCACTTGCGGTTGTTATTATTACACACATACTACATTATGTTGGACTTGGAATTGGGAAAGGTTTTGGAAAGAAATGAATTGTGGACCAAGGCGGGAGTTGGTTCATTTGGGTATGGAGACTCAAATGTGTAGCCCGTCTGTGTCGATTAAGGAACCGATCCGTAAGTGGAATAAGATTGAGCACACCCGGTTGGTCGCATGCCCGATTATGGTACGGTAAGCCACTCTTTCTCTCATACGGAATCGATGGACCGTAACTTCTGTGGTTGGGCGTGGTTGAGGCGAGGCTTAGGCCGACTCTCGGCGCCAAGCCGGGCTTGGGGCTGCTCGAGGGTGCTAGGTTTTCGGGCCACGTGAGGACGCTTCGGCGATTGGGTATGATTGGGAGGGGGTTGACACTAGGCCCTTGTGGTAAGTGTCGTGCGATCAATGCTTCCCTGCAGGGTTAATTAAGCGATTCGAATTGCCGCGCTCTCGGATATGAGCAAGCTTGATCCGAACTTCTTCTGCGTAGTAAATAACTTGAACTTGTGGTTCGCCGTTGGGCTTGAGCTTTAAAATGGTTATGTATTGCTCTACCTTAATTGTTGTTAATTTCAATCTCACACTAGAAGTAAGTGCGGTCTATAACTGCTTTAAACTTGTAATTGGTTCGCTTGTCGCATTTATACTACAAATGTTAATGCTTTTCCGCACTTTTACCTTAAGCTTACTCCTTGCTACAACTAAATGCATGATCCTTTGGAGTCGGTCATATATGGACCCACGGGTAAGTCTTGCGAGTACCTTCCGTACTCATGCTTCTGCTTTGTGGTTTTCAGGTGAGGATCAGGTGGGTGGATGCGAGTTCTGCCCGTACTGTCTCTCGGTGACTGGGCGGGGCACCGAGTAGATGCTTGCCGACGCCGGTTACGCCTGGGAGTGTTCAGGGGCAGAACACTTCCGGGATTTGTCTTACTTTTGCTAAATGCATCCTTTTGTTGTATAGATAGATGCGGTTTGTTGGTCTTTTGGATTTGGCAATAGGCGCTTAAGTGTATGTCGGGTTCGTGTGTGTTTTCCTTTAATCTTGATACTATGGTGGTCTTTGTGGTTGTTGCTTTTACTTCGATATATATATATTGAATCGTGTTTTCTTGTCTGGCTGAGTGGATGTCCGTAGAATCTAGAAAGGTCATGCCGAAATTTTCTGATTTCGGGGTCTTGGTCTTTTTCCCGTTCTTACCTAGTTTAGAGTCTTGGCGTTGTTTTTGATCTTGGTTTGGGGGTTGTCGGGTTTGTCTTTGTGCCGTTGTTTTCCGCTTGCGTGTTGGTTCGAAAGTCCCGAGTTCGTTGCCCTCTTTGTGCAAATTGAATTGATAACGGCTTTGGAAACCGGTATGCGGGGATCTGGCGAGTCCGGTCGCATACCGGGGAATCTGGGATGGTTGTCGAATTGTTAGGATGTTTCTTGGAGTTGTCTCGATTGGGCTTGGGTGTTAGCACTGAGATCACCTTCGGTGATTCGTTGCTAGGATCCAAATCCGATGGGAGTGACCGTTCATCCAACAACTCGATGACGATCTGGGCGGCTCCTCACAGGTTGGTATCAGAGCAAGGTGCATAAAGACGAACCGTAAACTTGACAACCATTTAGGTGATTGATTGTGGTTTACTTAACCTCTTAGTAGCAATTAACGCTATATTACCCGCCCTATGTCTATAATTAGGGTTGTATAGGTTGAATGGTGAGTGTGGGAGAAACGATCACGTTGGAATCGTGCATTTCATGCCATACATGTAAGATCCATGTCATACCATGCACGCATATGTTTACTATGTCATTGTGCATCATACTTTGTGCTTTGTGTGGGATTAACCGTGTCGTCTGTCTTAATGGTGACAGAATGCGGACCCGTGGGGCTTCCACCTCTGGGGGTGATGGAGGTGACGGGCGGCAGCAGCCAGAGGGTGCTGTTCCGCCGCCTCCTCCCAATGTGTTGGACATCCTGCAGCGGACCGAGCAGCACCAGGAGGCGACCAACCGGATCCTGGAGATGCTAGTCCAGGACCGGGTCCAGCACGGTGGCCGCGGTGATGGGCGAGGTCGGCCCACCAGCTATCTCGACTTCACGCAGCGCACCACGGTCTTCTCACGGGCCACCGACCCGTTGGAGGCCGACGATTGGCTGCGCCGCGATAGAGCGGTTTGCTCTTATCGGCGTGGGGAGTTCCGGAAGGCCAGCCGGCGGCGCGGCGGCTCCAGGGCCTGCGGTGCTTGGTGGGCCAATTTGCGGGTGATGCGACTGCCGGGCACCGGTTTACTTGGGCTGAGTTCCGTGAGGCGTTTGGGCGTACCACATCCCGAAAGGCCTCATGGACATGAAGAAGCAAAGAGTTTCTCACCCTCCGACGGCTTTCGGCAAGTCGGTGGTTGACTACTCGCAAGAGTTCAACTACTGTGTGATGCGCCGGAGGAGGTCGACACCGACCGGAAGAAGCGGTCGGTTTGTGAGTGGGGTGGCGCGAAGATGCGAGGATAATTTGTCCGTCTGCGACTTCGCCGACTACAATGACCTGGTGAGCAGCGCGATCACCTGTTGAGCTCAAGATGCGGGCTCATCGGGAGGAGAAGAAGAGGAAGCGGGCGACACCGTACTCGGCCGGGCGGCTTCGTGGCTCAGGGCGGTCTCGTATCGGCCGCCGAGGCCGTCTGCGCCAGCGCCGTCTCAGTCGGTCGCGTCGGCCCAGCCGTCGGTTGCCGCTACCCGGCCACGACCACCGCTACCGCCACCGGTAGCCAGAGCAGCAGCGGGTCCCGGTCCGTGCTACAATTGCGGACGCGCGGGCCACTTCATCCGGGACTGCCCATTCCCACGTCGGGGCGGCAGTGCCGGCGCTCCACGGCTTCAGGGCGCGACAGCACCACCGCCGTTGCCTACGTCGAGCCGAGGCAGCGTCACCTTCGTCGACGCCGAGGCGGTTCCTGAGGGCTCCGCCGTGCTAGCTGGTACGTTTCTTGTTGAGGGGCATGAGGCTAGAGTGTTGTTTGATTCAGGGGCCTCCCATTCTTTTATCCGCACGGGGTTTGCAGAGCAGCATCAGATGAGGGTCAGTAGCAGTGTCACCTCCTTTCTGATTGAGGCACCGGGGTCGAAGATCACGGTTAGGCAGATGGTTCAGAAAGCGTGAAATGCATTCGGGAATTCCGTTCCTTTGTCGGTTCTTCTTCTAGACCGAGGATAGATGTCATCCTGGGGATGAGTTGGCGGACACGGCAATGGCATTTTTTGGACTCTTGTAGTCGTACCTGTCACTCCGAAATCCGAAGGCGGCCGACTCACTCTACTTCTTAATGAGAACAAGGCCACCTTGTGTTCACCGAATGGGACGAAGTTGAAGAAGTGGACTCGATTCCGTGGTGTCCGAGTTCCCGATGTGTTCCCAGAGTGCAGAATGCCACTGATCGGGACATTGAGTTCGTCGTTGAGCTCCGGCCAGGATCGCTCCGGTGTCAAGCGACCGTCTGGGATGCCGCCAAACGAATTGGGTGAGTGAAGACCAGTGAAAGGATTGATGGACAAGGGGTTCATCCGACCGAGCTCCTCGCCTTGGGGCTGTTCGGCCTTGTTTGTGACCAAGAAGGATGGTTCTCTGCGCCTCTGCGTTGACTACCGATCCTCTGAATGCGATCCGAGTCAAGAACAAGTACCCATTGCCCCGGATCGACCTCTGTTCGATCGGTGGCGGTGCACGAGTATTTTCCAAGATTGATCCGAGGCTCGGCTACCATCAGATTAAGATCCGAGCCGAGGACATCCCGAAGACCGCTTTCCACTGTGACACGGGCTCTACGAGTATACCGTGATGTCGTTCGGCCTCACGAACGCGCCGCGTACTTTATGTACTGATGAACTCCATATTCATGGAAGAGCTGGATTCCTTTGTCGTCATCTTCATCGGCGACATTTTGATATATTCGGCCCGGTGAAGAAGAGCACGCCAGACACCTTCGCATTGTTCTCGGGCGACTCAGTGAGCATCGCTGTATGCGAAGTTCAGCAAGTGTGAGTTCGGGCCGAGGAAGTGTCATTCTTAGGACACGTCCTTTACGAGCGGCGTGGCGATTGACCGAGCAAGGTGCAGGATGTACTCAAATGGGAGCAGCCCAAGATCATCACGGACATCCGTAGTTTTCTTGGATTTGGGTATTATCGCCGTTTCATCCAGGACTTCTCAAAGATTGCGGCCGATGGTCGAGCTGCTCAAGAAGGGGTTGAATTCGGATGGTCGGTGAGAGCGCCTTCGACATCGAAGCAACGTCGACTACGGCTCTGTCCTCACTCACCGGATATCCACGATCCTTTTGAGGTGTATTGCGTCGTCAGGCATTGGGCTCGCTGTGTGCTCATGCAAGAAGGCCGAGTCGTTGCCTACGCATCTCGTGATTGAAGCATCATGAGGAGCACTACCCCACCCATGATTTGGAGCTTGCGGCAGTGGTGCATGCCTTGAAGATCTGGCGCCACTATCTTCACGGGGAACAAGTGCAATATCTACATCGATCATAAAAGTCTCAAGTACATCTTCACCCAGCAGATCTGAACATGAGGCGGCGGAGATGGCTTGAGCTGATCAAAGACTACGATGCGGAGGTACACTACCACCCGGGAAGGCGAATGTGGTAGCCGACGCGTTGAGTCGCAAAGCTCAATGCAAGCTGTACTCTCAGTCCCCCGAGTGTCTCTCTTTGTGCCGAATTCCAAAGACTCGGCTTGGAGATGGGCGAGCAGGATTCATAGCCAATATTGAGTTGAAGTCTACATTGCTCGATCAGATTCGAGAGGCACAGTCGAAGGATGAAGAAGTTGCCCAAATCCGGGATAAATTGAAATTGGGGCAAGCCTCTTTGAGTTTCGCCTAGATGATCGTGGAACCGTGTGGTTCGGCGACCGCATAGTTGTCCACGATGACCAGGAGTTGAAGCGAAGGATTCTTGGTGAGGCGCATAACTCCTTGCTTACCATTCACCCGGCGGCAACAAGATGTATCAAGACACGAGGCAGCGATTTGGTGGGCTCGCATGAAGCGAAGTCGCTCGCTATGTGTCCGAGTCACGGCGTGCAAGCGGGTGAAGGCCGAACACCTCAAGCCACCGGTACTCTTCAGCCTCTTCTGTTCGGTTTGGAAGTGGGAGGATGTCACCATGGACTTCACATCGCCTGGCCGACCACTTCCTCGGGCCATGACTCAATTTGGGTGATCGTCGACCGATCGACGAAGTCCGCGCACTTTTGTCAGGACCACTTACTCGACCAAGAGATATGCAGAGCTATATATCTCTCGGATCGTGTGTCTCCATGGAGTGCCGAAGCGGATAGTGTCGGCATCGAGGCTCTCGGTTTGTCTCTGCTCGGAGAAGCCTACATGAAGCCTTGGGCACGGTTGCTTCACGATTCAGCATACCACCCTCGGATCGATGGTCGACCGAGAGGGTCAATCAGATCCTCGAGGACATGTTGAGGGCTTGTATCTTGTCCTACGGGAAAAAGTGGGAAGAGTGTCTCCCGTACGCCGAGTTCGCGTACAACAACAGCTACCAAACCAGTATCCAGATGTCCCCGTTCGAGGCACTTTATGGTCGCAGTTGTCGAGCGCCGCTGAACTGGTCAGAAAGTGGAGAACGCTCCTTGATTGGGCCGGAGTTAGTTGTGGAGGCGGAAGAAAAGGTGAAGACTGTCCAAGAGAACCTGAGGATAGCGCGGTCGCGACAGAAGAGTTATGCTGATCGCCGTAGGAGACCCCTCTCCTTCGACATTGGCGACTTCGTCTATCTGAAGGTTTCTCCTCTCCGTGGCACCCGTCGATTCGGAGTTAAAGGAAAGTTGGCCCCTCGCTACATAGGTCCGTTCCGGATCCTTGGAAGGCGTGGTCAGGTGGCATATCAGTTGGAGCTCCCTCCCTCACTCGAGATGGTCCACGATGTCTTCCATATCTCGCAATTGAAGAAGTGCCTCCGTACTCCCTTTGAATCTCTGGAAGTGGATGACCTCGAAGTTCAGCCTGAACCTGATCTATCATACCAAGAGCATCCTATTCGAGTTTTGGAGGAGGCCGAACGCAAGACTCGTAGGAAGACTCTCAAGTTTTACAAGGTTCGATTGGAGCAACCACAATCAAAGATGAGGCCACTTGGGAGCAGGAAGACCGTTTACAGCGAATACCCCGAATTCTTTCAAACTATGTAAGTGCTTCAAACCTATCCATTCGCATTTCTTGTTTCCATTCCAACTATGTGTTCGTTTTGAATCTCGGGGCGAGATTCCCCTAAGGGGGGAGGATTTGTCATGGCCCCGAATTCAATTTCGACTCACGCAGCTCATTTTAGCATCAACCAATTTCTAGTTGCACTTGAGATTGATTCGGACTTTAGAGAATATCCTAAACTGCCATATGGAGTGTCCCAAACCCAACTAAGAGTTAAGAGCTAGAAGTTTTAGTGTGCTAATGTAATTTTTATCGAAGTTTAGAGCCTCATAATTAGAGATCCATGATGGTCTAGAGTGTGCATGATAGTTGGTTACAAACTAGAAACTTTTCTTTATACAATGGTTTAGTTTTCTTGCCAATCCATCATCAAAGGCCAATTTAAATCATAGCTCAAAGATTGAATTCCATTGTTGAAGTAATTGGGGACTTAGACTTAGTACTTGGTCTCCTTGTGTGATGGCTAGTGGACACAAAACAACAAGCATCCCCTCCCAAAACAGCAGCCACTCCATTTCCTTTCACTCCCCCAAACCGTGCAGCCCCAAAGCCCTTCTCCCTCCTCTTGTGGGGGAAGCTCACCTCCATTTGCAGCACTTGGAGCTCCTCCACCAGCAGCTCAAGCTGCCCCTACAGCTCCTCCACGCCTCCATCAGCATCCAAGCCGAACTGCAGTCCCCTCCCTCCTCCTCAACCAAGCTCCTTCTTCATCCCCATGGCACCTCCTTGAGGGAGGCCAAGGTGAGCCCCTCCCCCATGGCTTGAGCTACTCCTAGAGGGTCCCCTCATGCTGTTTTGGATGCCCTAGCTCTGATTTGGGAGAATATTTGGAGGGAAGTCCATGTTCTAGGGTTTGGAGCTAATGCTGATTTTCGAGCAGATTTCATAGCCACTGTTTTTCGTGTTTTTGAGCAAGTTAGAAGCTTCATCTCTCTGTCCGGCTGAAGAATTAATTGTAGATAGTCAAGTTATCTTTCATTTCCAACTGGAATCGATCGATTTCGTTAATCCATCTGAAAGTTATGATGATTTTCGTGCTGACTGTCCAGAAGATGCAGCATTTCGGCCGAGCTGCTGATTTCTCCAATTTTGGGTGGGTTAAACTAATGGATGTCCAAATGGGGGTAGATGGATGTGTAGGTAGGGTTCTAATGCTCATTTAGAAACTGGGAGATCTCACTTTGGATGAGGGATTAAAAGTTATACTCATTTGAATGAATGCTGTCTCAATCTCTGAATATTGTGAACAACTGAACATTTCTCTCTGTTCCTGGCTGATCTGGGAGTTGTGCATGCTATGGAACGATAATTGGCCAAATCTAAATTGTAGATATGCCTCTTAAGATTCATTAGAACTTGGAAGCACTCAATTTCATTAAACCTTCTAGAAGTTATAGTCGTTTTGGTGAAATCTGTCCGGATTTGTCACAATTGTGCAGAGTACTATTCTTTTATGTGTTTGGGCTAGTTAAAGCAATGGTTGTTCATTTGGGAGTAGATGTATGAGTAGGTATTGTTCTTATGTTCATTTGTGAGCTGGAATCACTCAATTTGGTTGAGTAGATTAGGAGATATGCTTGTTTGAAGTTCACGCTATCCTGAAAATTCAGAGTTTGCTTTAGAGAAGGCTAGTGTTGGGTTGGAGTAGTGTTGGGCTTTTCAAATACATTGTTGCCTATTAGTGCATAGCGTTAAATTGCACTTTCATTTTGGCTTGATGAATGTTTGCATGTTTTGGGGCTATTTTGGGTTTTCATTTGTCATTTCATATCATGTGCATAGCATGCATCTCATTCATATGCATTGTGCTCATGTAGAGAGCGATCACGCGAAGGGTGACACGACCGCGATCGAGGGTGATCATGGTGAGCCAGTTGTCGTTGAGGATCCGGCAGAAGCAGCAGGCAAGCACCTAAGCATATTCAACCTTTACGTAAATGTATTTTTGTGAATAAACTGCTAAGTGATTGGTTAAGTGATGCATTAGGAATTTAATTGAGGGATAGGTCTAGATCCCAATTGCTGCACCTACACCCATTGGAAATTGTTGGACACATCCTTGGAGCTAGGCTATGGGTAATATCACTGAACCACGCTTAGAAATGCTTAGAGGTCGGGTTCTGTGCCAAGTGACGAGGGTTACGTCACTTGCGGTTGTTATTATTACACACATACTACATTATGTTGGACTTGGAATTGGGAAAGGTTTTGGAAAGAAATGAATTGTGGACCGGGCGGGGAGTTGGTTCATTTGGGTATGGAGACTCAAATGTGTAGCCCCGTCTGTGTCGATTAAGGACCGATCCGTAAGTGGAATAAGATTGAGCACACCCGGTTGGTCGCATGCCCGATTATGGTACGGTAAGCCACTCTTTCTCTCATACGGAATCGATGGACCGTAACTTCCTGTGGTTGGGCGTGGTTGAGGCGAGGCTTAGGCGACTCTCGTAAGCCGGGCTTGGGGCTGCTGCTCGAGGGGTGCTAGGTTTTCGGGCCACGAGGAGGACGCTTCAGCGATTGGGTATGATTGGGAGGGGTTGACACTAGGCCCTTGTGGTAAGTGTCGTCGCGATCAATGCTTCCTGCAGGTTAATTAAGCGATTCGAATTGCCGCTCTCGGATATGAGCAAGCTTGATCCGAACTTCTTCTGCGTAGTAAATAACTTGAACTTGTGGTTCGTTGGGCTTGAGCTTTAAAATGGTTATGTATTGCTCTACCTTAATTGTTGTTAATTTCAATCTCACACTAGAAGTAAGTGCGGTCTATAAGCGCTTTAAACTTGTAATTGGTTCGCTTGTCGCATTTATACTACAAATGTTAATGCTTTTCCGCACTTTTACCTTAAGCTTACTCCTTGCTACAACTAAATGCATGATCCTTTGGAGTCGGTCATATATGGACCCACGGGTAAGTCTTGCAGTACCTTCCGTACTCATGCTTCGCTTTGTGGTTTCGGTGAGGATCGGTGGGTGGATGCGAGTTCTGCCCGTCTTGTCTCGGTAGGCGGGGCACCGAGTAGATGCTTGCCGACGCCGATTACGCTGGGAGTGTTCAGCGTAACACTTCCGGATTTGTCTTACTTTTGCTAAATGCATCCTTTTGTTGTATAGATAGATGCGGTTTGTTGGTCTTTTGGATTTGGCAATAGGCGCTTAAGTGTATGTCGGGTTAAGTGTGTGTTTTCCTTAGCTCGATACTATGGTGGTGCTGTGGTTGTTGCTTTTACTTTCGATATATATATATTGAATCGTGTTTTCTTGTCTGAGTGGATGTCCGTAGAATCTAGAAAGGTCATGCCGAAATTTTCTGATTTCGGGGTCTTGGTCTTTTTCCCGTTCTTACCTAGTTTAGAGTCTTGGCGTTGTTTTTGATCTTGGTTTGGGGGTTGTCGGGTTTGTCTTTGTGCCGTTGTTTTCCGCTTGCGTGTTGGTTCGAAAGTCCCGAGTTCGTTGCCCTCTTTGTGCAAATTGAATTGATAACGGCTTTGGAAACCGGTATGCGGGGATCCTGGGCGAGTCCGGGTCGCATACCGGGGGAATACCGGGATGGTTGTCGAATTGTTAGGATGTTTCTTGGAGTTGTCTCGATTGGGCTTGGGTGTTAGCACTGAGATCACCTTCGGTGATTCGTTGCTAGGATCCAAATCCGATGGGAGTGACCGTTCATCCAACAACTCGATGACGATCTGGGCGGCTCCTCACAAGCACTTGGACGCAGGAGGGGAGGAGGAGGGAGGTGAGGAGGTCAGCAGCACGGGGGGAGAGGAGGAAGAGGGTGGCACGGGAGGCGTAGAGGGCGGCGCGGTGGTCGGTGGGGAGCCGCGACCAGGCACGTGGGTGGGGTGGTGGGTGGTGGAGCGCGAGGGATGGGAGGGCGACGCGGAGGGAGGGTAGGGCGGCACGGAGGGATGGGAGGCGGCGGCCGCGGGCAATGGGGAGGGCGAGAGGAGGGGATGGCGAGGCGGCGGCGAGCAATGGGAAGGTGGGGAGGGCGGCCAGCGGAGGAGGGAGGAGAGCGGCCAAGCGGAGAGTAGAGGCGGCGGCCAGGCAAAGGCTAGGGGAGAACAGCGGTGGGGATGGGAGGCGGGAGGCGGCGAAGCGGAGGGAGGGAGGTGGGGATGGGAGAGCGGTGGTGGCGTGCGGCGGCGGCGTCTGTGAAGAGAAGGATGAGAGGCGAGGCTGGATCGATGGCGGCTCGTCGATCTGGTGGGAAACGAGGAGATTAGAGGCCAGGCCGGTCTTGCGCACCAATTCTCCTCTCCCGCGCACGCCAGAAATTTTATCTTCCTCGGCGAAATGAATCTACGGCACATATTTTACCTATCCCGACGTTTATCACGTACCTTCCTTTTCTCAGAAGCGGACAAAAAATATGTGTCGGGTTAGAGTCTAGTCCGGCATTTATAAATGTCCCTGTTGTAAAAAGATTACCCGGCACATAATTTGTACAAGAAAAATATTACCCGGCAAATATTATGTGCCAGGCAATTAAATGCCTCTAACTCCAAATAAATGCCATGAATTCTTTATTTAGTGGCATTTAGGTCAAGTACCATATAAAACTAAGTGCCCCAAAAGGCATACCCGTGTTGTAGTGGTATAAGCTGCCATGCCATACTACCCATCGGTCTTAATTTCCAAACCAAACACAACCCACTAGACCGTAGTAGATTTGAAAAAAATTACATTAGAGCTAAAAAAGGGTTTGGCTTTGGAGGGTTGCAGGCGTTAGCTGAGTGGTCTCGTGCCCCAATCCGAGGTATCGGTATTAGGTGTAATCCTATAGAGACGGTAACTTAAGCAGTTTTTACGGGATTGTTTGATTCAGATCTTCTGAAGTACTACAGCATTTTTCACTGCGTTACTGCATATTTGAACAATCTCAACCGTTGAACTGCTTGATCGAATACTCTAAACCATAACAACTGTTGAATTTAGCTTCTATGAGCCATGAGTCATGACCACTGCATGGGAACCCTTTCCCAATCCGGGAGTCCATTAGATTATCGGCCCGGCCGCGCCAGCGACGAGATCACGAGACCCCTTCACCTTCTATATAAATCCACGCACCCCACGGTGCGGTCCATGTCTCCGCGCGCGCGCGCTCTCTCTCTCTCTCTCTCTCGCTTCTCCTGCCCACCCTTTCCCGCTCCATCCATCCACAGTTCTTTTGGGAACCCAAGGATCGATCCTGACAGGAACCGTCCCGGCCGAGAGACGTCGATCGCTAAGCAGAGCAGCACGACGACACCTTCAACCTCTTCTGTCGGTCTCATCCTGCAAAGAGCACCGGCCAATGCACTTGCCCCTGTAACTTCTCCAAGCGCACGCACGAGCGAGGGAGCCGAAAGCTAGGCCAATAAGCTATGGAGCTCACGGCGCTGTATCTGTACGCCGCCGTCCTGGCCCTGCTGCTCTGCTCCTCGGTCAACTTCATCCAGAGCCCCACCGACGTGTTCGGCCGGGTGGTCCTGCTCGAGCCGACGCCGTCCTCGGCGCGCGACTTCGGCGCCGTTGTGTCCGACGCGCCCTTCGCGGTCCTGAGGCCCAAGTCCCCCGTCGACATCGCGCTCCTCCTGGGCGCGCTGTCGTCTGCGGCGGCGGAGCGCCCGAGGGCTGCCGTGGCCGCGCGCGGCGCGGGGCACTCGCTCCAGGGCCAGGCTCAGGCGCGCGCCGGCATTGTGGTGGAGACGCGCGCCCTGCCGCGCGCCGTGGAGGTGGTGGTTGCGCGGGGTGACGGGGACGGCGGCGGGGCCACCACGCGAGCGTACGCCGACGTCGGCGCCGGCGCGCTGTGGGTGGAGGTGCTGGAGGAGTGCCTCAAGGCCGGCCTGGCGCCGCCGTCGTGGACGGACTACTTGTACCTCACCGTGGGCGGGACCCTGTCCAATGGCGGCATCAGTGGCCAGGCGTTCAAGCATGGCCCGCAGATCAGCAACGTCCAGCAGCTCGAGGTCGTCACAGGTACTGCACGGCCACTGCGCACATGCAACTTCTCTTAATTCTCTCTCTCTCATTGGTACTGTGAGAAAGGAAGAATATAGTGCGTGACCAGTGGACTTTTGCTTGCTTGTTTCCTTTTGTTTTTGATGTTCTTGTTGTGCTGGCTGCAGGGAAAGGGGAGGTGGTGACATGCTCACCCACCAAGAGCCCGGACCTTTTCTTCGCTGTTCTTGGTGGGCTTGGCCAGTTCGGTATCATAACCAGGGCACAGATTCCACTCCAAGATGCTCCTCCCAAGGTACATGCCATCTAGAAATAGAAATAATCCGAAAAGCTAGCTCATCTTAATCAATCACCTTTTGTCTCTTAAGCTTTGTTTGAAAATTTATTGCTGTTATTACCATCCCGATCATTAGGTGAGGTGGGTGAGGGCCTTCTATGATAACTTCGAGACGTTCACCAAGGACCAGGAGCTCCTGGTCTCAATGCCAGAGCAGGTGGACTATGTTGAAGGGTTCATGGTTCTGAATAAGCAGTCTCTCCACAGCTCCTCCGTTGCCTTCCCTACCCAGGTTAACTTCAGGCCAGACTTCGGCTCCAATGGCAAGAAGAAGGTCTACTACTGCATAGAGTTTGCAGTGCATGACTTCCAGCTGGAAGGCTCCAGTGCTGACCATGTCAGTCTCCTAATCCAACACACCAAGTTCACATCTCCACCAGCAACAGAAACGACTGCCGAATAGTACTAACGAGCTAGTCTTGTGATCCTGAAAATTTTGTGCAGGCTGTGGAGCTGGTCTCTGGGGAGCTGAGTTACATGAGGCCCCACATCTACAGTGTGGAGGTGTCCTACTTTGATTTCCTGAACAGGGTGAGGATGGAGGAGGAGAGCCTGAGGAGCCGGGGGCTCTGGGACGTGCCCCACCCATGGCTCAACCTGTTCGTGCCAAAGCATGGCATCAGAGAGTTCAAGGACCTGCTCATGGACACCATCTCGGCAGAGGACTTCGAGGGGCCCATCCTTGTCTACCCCCTCCTCACTGACAGGTATGTCCATCTCCACTCGTGGTGTCAAAAACTCCATGCTCCAAATTATTAACTCAGGATAGCTTAGCCATCAATAAAGTCGCTGATACTAGCAAAAAAAAAGGCTTAACTAATAAATTGCACCGCTAGGATAAAGCGATCCTTTTCACGATATTTGCAAGATTTGCCCGCACAAAAATTCGTTCAATGCTGTGGCGAGATCGCCTTTTCACCCACAGGGAATCTCAAAATATTCCAAAATAGATAGAGAGTGCGAGCCTTTTGGGGTGATATAGAAGCAAACTGCCCATCAAAGTGCTGCTATCTTGAGGCTTTTGGTCATATTTTCTTGCTACTTGGGTGACTGGATCGTGGTTATCCTCTCCAAAAATAGGTTGCCAACCCAAGGCACGGCATGTTGGCCCAATTGTGACAAAGCCATGGCATCTCCCAACGGCCGCCGAGATGCAACATGCAAGCTCGGTAGCGGTCACCTCATGCCCTCCTTTCCCCAGCACCTTTGCATTGCCCGTCAATTTTTCGCACTTCACTGCGTCCACGGTGGGGGATATCGGAGCAAAAGTCATTGGGATCGGCGGGTAACAAATAACAATCTCTTGTAATAAGAGAATTATATATTTATATACTATAGGAGTCATGTGTTACTTCCCCGGCCTATGCACCGTAATCCCGCAAGTCTACAGTGAAGCGTAGCCTTTTATCTCCTGCAAGGCTGGCCTTTCCTTGCTACAGGAGCCATGGTCCACCAGGTTGGGTCTCTTCTGATTTTATCCATGGGGGAGAGAAACAGAAGGGGATATACGAGGGGATTCAATCCAACTTGTCTTTTGCAGTGCAGTGCTGGCTTGCAGCAGACACTGTGATCTAAACGATGCTAGCAACTGGGGAGAAGGGACGGGCCCGAGTTGACTTGGCCCCTCCAAACAATCGATGTTTACTATCTCTCCCGCAAGTAGCAACGACAGTATTTGCAGCCACGAAAAAATTCATCCTCGGAACGTGATCACCTTAAGATCGTGTAGCGGAAGCAAAGCTTTTAAAAATTAAATTGTTGCTTGGTAGGGGTTGCGTCTCTGTAGCAGCACTGTCTTGGCAAGTTGCAACTGTTTGCGTTGGTGGTTAGTGTCTTTCGGTTTCCGCCAACAGTGCCTCTATGGCACTATCTATGGCGCCTATGGTCTGTTGCTTGTCCTCATCTCCCGGTCCTGGCCCAAGCCCTGCTTGACATTCCTCTCATAACTCCTCACCATGCAAAGCAATGGTGCTGTACAGTTTCTTTGGAGCACAGCTACTAAGGGGGTGTTTGGCAGAGCTCCAGCTCCACCAAATCCGTGGAGTTGGTGGAGCTAGGTATTCTTAGCTTCACCAGATTCGTGGAGCTGGAGCTGTAGGTATATTAAGAGTGTTTGGGTGGGTCAACTTGTTTATATTTTAGAATAAAATTATAAACTTAAGTCACTTTATTTCAGTGTACAAGTTCCAGCTCTGAGGTGGAGCTGGGAGCTGGAGCTCTGTCAAACAGGGCCTAATTACTCAATAGAGTACCGGCACAAGTACTGATTTGAATTTCCTCTACTGTAGTAATTTTCTTTGTGCTTGCATGTGATGCCGTGTGTTCACTCTGAAACGTGCAACCTGCTTCTGAGGCTCAGTTCAGAACTTCAGATTTGCAGGGACGGGATTGTCAAATTTTTTTTCAGATTGTGTCCCCTCCAGGGGCGGACCCAAGGCCCGGCCAGCCTGGGCCCGGGCCCGGGCCCGGGCTCAGCCCATGTAACAAACATCCTAAATCTTATATTCACGCAACCTGGCAAGTACAATCTTCAAATCAAAAACGAAAATATAGAGCCTGAATCTACAAGCCTTACTAGCGTCTTGTAAAAAACATCCTAAATTATATAAAAAATTAGCAACTAAATTTAAATAGCTTTGGACCTCTTGTCCTTTTTTAAGCATGTCCGGGCTCTTAAAAATTCCTGGGTCCGTCACTGGTCCCCTCTGCTTGGCGGCAGATGATACTTGTGTGGCTAGATATTATAATACAATTATCTTTGATATATAACTATATTTTTTATAATTGTATATTTTTTTATACAACTCTAATATCTATATAAATTAATATGCACCGTTATAATCTGGTCCCACCAAAATAAGTGGTGGAAATCTTTTGACTCTTTATTTTAATTTAAGCCGTTATAACCTAGGTCCGCTAGATAGACGGTTACATATTTTCTTTTAAATAATAGCATCTGATGGTGGTTGTAATTAGGGTCCACCAGATTAACTGAACTCTTTCTTTTAATCTAAACCATTATAACCCGGGTCCGCTAGATAGATTGTTTGATATGTTCTTTTAAAAAATAATATCTGATGGTGGTTGTAATTATTGTCCACCAGATTAAAGGCCAAATGTTTTATTTTTTTGTGAGAATTTCTAGCATATTTTTTTTTCTTAGTGATTCTCATGAGCTTTTAATATATAATAGATATCATTGTGGAAGGTATTTGCAAAATTAGCTCTACCTCTAACCACAGAAGCAGCGGCAAATATGCCATGTAAGGACAAGACGCTTGACACTGTTGTCTCCAACTCAGCAAGTCGGGCTTCCATCGCGGCAAGACAAGGCCTATTGGCCCTATCGGGCTCCCCTTCGTGGCAGGAATTTACCGATCACATCCATCAATTAATTAATCACTTAATTACTCATTTGTGCTAGCCTGCCAAGGAATGGGTGTTCGATAAACTGCTGAGTGCTGAGCTTCTAGTCTCCGGCATCTATTTATCGAGCTCGGGGCACGCTACGGAGTTGCGTGGCGCTGGCGATTTGAAAAATAAGTATGCTTAGGGTAAAAAAACGAAAACCGCCAGTCAATTAGATTCTGATTTTAAAAAAAATAAGTACGTTTAGGGTTTAAAAAAAAGGACGAAACCGCCGGTCAATTTGATTCTCTGCACCCAAAACCCCCAATGAGCTGACATGATCCGGGCGCTGAAAAGATGTTTTCTCTTTCCTGGACAGCAGATTTTGCTTGCCATTTTGGGAAGGCGTTCCGCGTTCTATCAATCTAAAAACCGAACCAAATCAACACAAATGACCTCATCACTCATCAGTGCCCCCACCAATGTCCAATTATTCTGAACATTAGGGTGTCACAACAAACAGTACTCCGCGCAAGAGCATTAGTACCATGATTTGTGATTCTAGCATCACATGCCAAGTTGCTGCGCTCGTGCTGACCATCTTGGCTGTTTTTTCAGGTGGGACGGGAACACATCGGCGGTCGTGCCGTCGACGCCGGACGGGGTGATGTACACCTTTGGCGTGCTCCGGTCGACCGACCAGGAGTGGTGCGGCCGCTCGTGTGTGGAGGAGATCCTGGAGCAGCACCGCCGGGTGGCCGACGAGGCTTGCCGTGTCGGCGGCGTCATCGGCGCCAAGCAGTACCTTGCCCGGCAACCGTCGCAGGCGCACTGGCGCGGCCACTTCGGCTCGAGCTGGGAGCGTTTTGTGGCCCGTAAGGCCCGTTTCGACCCGCTGCACGTGCTTGGGCCGGGCCAGGGCATTTTCCCAAGGTTGGATTCGGCGAGCTCGATGTATTAATAACGCCGGTACGATCCATCGAAGCCTTTTCTTGTCCCAAAATAAGTTGCAAATCTAGCTATCTTCTCAACTGTGATAATACTGATATATATTATCATCTATCGTGCTTCTCTACTGCAGTAGGTGGTCGGCATCACATAAACCCTCATGCCGAGCTAGGGTACCATGGCAAGTATCTGCAATGGAACCCAAGCTTGATAGGAGGGGGGGTACAGCTGAGCACTGGCAGTGCGGTAGATTTTGCTGAACCCGGCATGCTTGGTAGGTAGGCTCCTGCAGTGGTCCTGCCCTGTTTGCTACAGTGGGCACTCTTGTTATAGTCCCAGCTACCTGCTGAGCTAAGAGTTCGGACAGAATCAGATTTGGAAAAAAAAAGTTGGACGACGCACGATAAGTCAAAGCTTCTCATCGATGGATGTGCTTTTGCTCAGACCACGAATATCCACTCACATAGATAGCTGAGGACATAAGCTAGTCGATGTTAGTAGCTCGAACGAGATCTTTCAGGCTGATTAGTTGGGGTCGCTACTCGCTAGGGAGAGAGTTCATTGTGTTTATCGTTCAGTTTGTACTATGTTTAGCTGGTTAGTGGGAACTAAAAAATGTTTGGCAAGAAAAACTGAGAAAGTGTCTCTCGTCTCGCCTAATATTGTCATTCTCAGTGCTGTGCTATAGCCCCCATTTCTATCTAGACTGGAGGATAATGGGAGATATGTCTGGTTTGGTATGCCCCAATTGAATTTCACTGGTTTATGTTTCCTGCAGAAAGCGTGCCAACACCTGTGCAAAATCTATTGTCGTGACTATGGTTCTGTTTGAGACCGAAGCTGTTCAAAACGGTTGAATTCGAAACTAAAAGCTAGCAGCATATTTGTACTATAAGAAGTTGAAAACCAAAAACTGGTTTAGATTAGCTTCTTACGGCTTAAAAAATTGGTTCTAACTTTATCACTAAAGTTAAAAAAAAATTACCTACTCCTATCAAATATAAAATCCCAAACCCTACTCATCTCACCCATCACTTTCGATCCGCACCCCTTACACCTAAAAGTCAAGCTGCCAAATATCAAACCTTTGTAGCTCAATCGTACAGCTCTTCAGCTATGCAATCTAGCCGAAAATTACTTTTTGTAAAACTAGTCATACTAAAGATAGCTATATAAAAAAAAGCATTCACAGGTAGGGAACGCTCAACAACAAGGATGGACTCGTGCAGCCAATGTGAAGTCGTGAAGCGGGCGAGTGCACAATACTCTCATAAAAAAGAACAACGCTGATACTGGATGAGCCCAGTATTCTAGGCCCGGATAAATCGAAAGACAGCCCGTGAGACAACATGCTACTTGAAGAAAGAAAAGTATGACCGACAACTAGAGGCCCATTACACAACAGCGAACCCTGCAGCCCAATGCAGCATGTGTCGGCCTGCCGGTGGGTTGCAACTTGCAAGACGGTGCGCACCGCCGTGCAATTTCTGAGCGTTCTGCGTGCGCAAGACTCAATATACATGTTCTACGTACCAAAACGTATTATACCATACAGAACTTTCCTCGCACTAGCTTAACCCAACTACCTAAGTCAAAAAGGGACAGAGTGATGCGCTTATGCTTCCGTCATTTACTCATTCTGAGCTCTACCGCGAGAAGTTTCCAGATACATGGAGCTCGAGATTGCGCAGAGAGAGAGAGAGAGAGAGAGAGAGAGAGCACTGATTTGGGTACGAGATGAAATTGCAACATTACTGGTTTAATATCTTTTCTTTCTTCCAATCTAGCACATGGCAAGGTACATAAGCACAGCTCGAGCGAGAAACCAGCCTCTCGAGTACGCCAATCAGCGCACACACACAAACATTATTCTGAAATGAACCGATGTGCTAACGCAGACAAATCCAATTTCAAACGGCAGATTGGATCAACTTCTCCAGATTCATAAACGACGAGCCCCCATTCTCCAAGGCAGACTTGGCTTTCGCCTTCAGCTCCCGAACCTTCCTCGTCCTATCTTCCCCTTCGGTTCCTCCTTCCATGAGCCTTTCCAAGGCCCTTTTCACCTGTTCCATCCCCAACTCCGCCTTCGCCTCGACGCCGCCGTCTTTGCCACCGGTCAGCACGCCCTCCGTGGGCTTCGTCACGCCGACGGACACGCCGATCCCAAGCACGTCCACGATCAGCTTCTCGTTCAGGAACTGCTCCGCGCTGAATGGCCAGGTAGCCATGGGCACGCCTGCGGCGATGCTCTCCAGCATGGAGCCACACCCACAGTGCGTCACGAAGCCCCCGACGGCCGGGTGCGACAGGATGGCAACCTGCGGCGCCCAGCCATGCACTGCAAGGCACTGGCTGTCCGCGACGCCGTCAGCGTCGGTGTTCTGCTCTAACCACTTCTTGACGTCGTCGGGCAGCGAGTCGGCGCCCTTGATGACCCAGAGGACAGGCCAGGGGCACGACACGAGCGCCGTGCCGAGCTGCAGGAGCTGCGCCGAGGGCATGCGCCCGGCGCTGCCGAAGCTCACGTACGACACGGACTTGGCCTTCTTGGCGTCCAGCCACGCCATGCACCGCCGCGCGTCATCTGAGACGTCCAGACTAGGCGCGTGGCACAGGGAGACGGGGCCGACTGCGACCACAGTCTTGCCGGTAGCTGCAGCGAGGCGCGCCGCGGATCCGTGCTCGAGCTCTTCAAAGCTGTTCACCACGATGCCGTCGACGGCCATCTCGTACTCGCGGAGCTCTCGCATCCTGTCCCCAATGGAACAGGACGGCAGGAACTGCAGCGGCAGCTGCCTCCTAGAGAACTTAAACTCTAAAGGCGGCAGTACCGGGACGTCAAAGAGCTCGTCCAGCGACCCGACAGCCTCGTGCGGCTTGTGCGTGTTCAGGTACTCGCAGCACAACAAGGCGAAAGCGCAGAAACCGTGAAAGATAAAGCAGGGCGCGCCGAGATCGCGCGCCATGCGGTGCGCCCACGTGTTGCTGATTCCGGCGATGACGCAGCTCGGCCGGCGCGGCGTTATGAGGCTGCAGTGCTGCACCACCACCTCGCCGAACTTCATGGCAGCGTCGAAGAAGCTGGGCACCATATCGGGCGAAGGGACGTGGTCCACCCTCTCGCACCCCTCCGGTAGCCCGGCCTCGGCGGCCGGGAAGGGGATGGCGGTGACCGTGATCTCCGCGGAGCATTGGGCGCCGCCACGGTCCACGCGGCTCTGGACGAGCTCCGCGTTGGCCGGCGTCGTGATGATGGTGACCGCCGCGCCGTGCGCGGCGAGGAGGTAACCGATGTCGACGATGGGGATCATGTGGCTGGTGGCTAGCCATGGGATGACCACGAAGTGAGGCTTTGGGGACTGGGCGACCTCCATTTCCACAGGTGGTGTGATTCTCTCGGCTTGTTGCAGCCGTGCGTCCGTGACTATGCAAGTACATATGCTAACGAAGATCCATGGTTACTTGGTTATATTAACTTGGACTCGACCATATTTTGAGGACCAACCAAATCAGTCAAGTATTATTACTCCAGTCCAGGCAATTAATAGAAGATTCGCCTTGAGCAGATTTACCACGTGTACTAGCATGCAATTGCTTCTATATAGTAAGGTGGAACGAAAACATTAGCAGTGATCCAATGCAAGGTTATTAGTGTGGTGATTTAGGTTCTGTTTGGTAAACTTAAGATCCCACTTCATTTTAGATTTGAAACTTATAGATTAAAATAAAGTGAATCAAGTTTATATTTTAATTATAAAATGTAAACAAGATGATCCACCTAAACACTTTAATATGCTCACAGCTCCAGTTCTACATATCTGATGGAGTTAGGAATACCCAGCTTTACTAAATCTACGAATTTGATAAAACTAGAGCTCTACTAAACAAGACCTTATTAATTACCACGAGTTTAATTATTCCTCGTCTCTTTACTGACAGTAGAAATATATATATATATATATATATATATATATATGGTACAGTACATTTGAAAGGTGTTCTGTTGGATAACCCATAATCAATAATCAAGTTGAAAGCGAACTACAAATTGATATCAACTAAAGAAAGGGCTTCAAGTAATATCAGCCATTCTATGTGCAAAAGAACTCATCAAACCTTCTCTAACTATCAGCTGCCGGTTGATGTTAGCTGTCCTTTCTAATTGGGTGTGATTTACATACTGGGCAGGCCGGACAATAGACTCCTTGTTAAAATCAACCACAATAACTAAACATACTTAATTAGGTTCTCATTGAGCATATGTATAAAAAAGAGTAAATTCTAACAATCGGATCTGAGCAAGGATAAATCGTGGTTATCTACATTTGCTTAAGAGCAAAGTGGGTTCTCGCCTCCAAAGCGACGACGATCGAGAAGGCTAGTTTGGGATTTCGCTTATCAAGTTCGACACGGATTCGTATCGAATCTACGTGCGTAATGGATGACGCGCAACAGCCTGCAACAGCCTACAGGATTTAATTGGATCATTCTAGCGTGGAGGTGTGGCCGTAGCTCACTAGCAGGGGGTATGCGCTGGCAATTATTTGCATGTTGCCGGTGGCCCGTCCAACGGCATGGTTTTTATATACAAACTAGATGCGGTGGCCGTGCACGTCCTCGTCACACGTTTAGTGAAAAAAATTATGTGAATTTTGGATGCTTTTCGCTAAAAAATAGAGTAATATGTAATTTAAAAAAAATTTGGACGGCTTTTCACAAAAAACTACACGCTAAAATAAATTTTGGAAGTTCCGAGTCCATTGCAAAAAAAAAAAAAAAAAAAACTAATGTGTTACATGCGCCACGCGACCGAGAACAATTCTGGAATGCAAAATGTCGAGCAAAAATCATTTTTTGGAATTTTCGGGGTTCTAAATGTAATTGCTGAATTTCTGAAGAACTTTGTGTAAGGACAAATTTTTAAGATGCAAAAAAGCGGGGAAAAAAAATCAATTCCCAGTTTTTTTGGGATCGTAGATGTATTTTTTCCGAGTTAAAATAAATTCCCTTTTTTGAGGGTCTTACTGTAATTATGTACTTTCAGAGGGGCTTTGCGCAAAAAAAGCGCATGAAAAAAATATCAATTCCCGATTCCTTCGGGGGCTTGGATGTAATTTTAGAGTTTACGGAGGGGCTTTGCGCAAAAAAACCACCCCGCACGGGGTCCTAGGCGGGCGGACGCCATGCGACGCACACGAATAAAAATCACGCACGAGTGTAGGATCAATGATAACCGACTAGAGGGGGGGTGAATAGGAGGTTATAAAAATTTTCGGTTTCTAATTGCAATAAATACACAATTGAAAATAGAAATTACCAATTTTACAATCAAGACCTAAAACTTTTATGTCTCACTAATGTGCACCAACAAGACTAAACATATGAGTTCTAATTGATACAAGCTATAGAATAAACTAAGATAACTAGCAACTCAAATTAAATAAAGAGTACAAGAATGATCAAACCACAAATGTGAGACACGCGATTTTTCCCGTGGTGATCGGAGACTTGCCGGTCTCCCCTAGTCCACGTTGAGGTAGCTTGACTCACTTCAAGCCGGTTCCTTTGCGCAATTGAGCCTTCCTCGTATAATCGGCATAGCTCTTCCCCACTCCGGGTAGGCGAACTCCTTGCCTTTACACCGATTGTGTCTTCTCACAATCTTCTTGAGAAGATCACCAATTCCCGCCACCAAGCCATCTAGGAGGCGGCAACCTCCAAGAGAATAGAAACCAAACGCTGCACTTGAGTGTAAACCAGGTTTTCTAGTTTGACTCAAGAACACTCAAATGCAATCAATGCTTTTTCTCCTCTCAAATGATGAAGTGAATGCAAATGAGAGTTGGAGAGGTTGCCAGAGCTCAAGAGTAATCAATGAAGGCCAGAAGAATTGTCAAAATGCAGTTGTGGGGTATTTATAGCCTCCCCCAAAAAATCTACTCGTTAGAGACCTTAATCCTGAATTTTTCAGCACGGGCGGTAGTACCGTAGGTATATGGCCGGTACTACCGCACCTGTACAACGGTCGGCTGTGGCTATAGCAGAGCGCATTAAATGCAACCTTAAACGGTCCGAACGGTTTAAAGTCCGGCAGTACCGCCCATGTAAATGCGGTAGTGCCGCACCAGACAGCCGAGGGGTATGAAAAATACCCCACTGGAAATAAACTACCGCAACATAAGGGTCGGTACTACCGGCAAAGAGGTAGTACCGCAGTTAAGCCTGCGGTAGTGCCAGACAGCATATAAGGCTAACACTTGAGTAGATGACACTCTCTGGAATTTAACAACCGCTGTATAATGTCAGGTATTACCGATATAGCGGTAGTACCGCTATATCACTTGCGGTAGTACCGCTACAGGATTTTGAGCAAGACCTGCAAAGAATGACCTCCACTGGAAAATAACTACCGCATAGAACCTCGGTACTACCGGAAGAGGTAGTACCGCATTTTTGTCTGCGGTAGTTCCGGCCCAGAGGATGAAGCAACTGATGCAAAAGGGTGTCACTCTGGAAAATAGCTACCGCTTAATAAAACTCGGTAGTACTGTAAGAGTGGTACTACCACATTGACAACAGCGGTAGTGCCGACTTTTCTGCAACTTCCAAATCTAATGCATTTAACTTTTGCTACATGATTTTCGAATGCATTTTAAAAAGGATTTTGAGCCAAACTTTAAACCTTTGACACAAACAAGCAATTAGTTTGCCTTCCCTCTTAATAGTACATCAATTCTACCTAAAACCCGATCTTTTCTCCAAACACCGAGATCGATAAAAGAAAAGAACTAATACACTATTTATGTATCTCGTCTATGAACTTTCACTTGTCCTTTTTCTCATCACCTTTAAGCGCTCCATGCCGTAAACAAGATAAACCTGTTCTCATAATCTCAAGAGAATGCATTAGTCATTTTAAACATGTTGTCATTAATTACCAAAACCAAGATTAAAACGGGGCCTAGATGCTTCAACGAGCGCGCGGGTGAGGAATCAAAGACGCGACCTCTCCGTTCACAAGCAAACGCTTTGCCGTTGCGCTACGGCGCGTATCGACTGAACGATCACACCCAAATATTTAAGTCTTATAACCGGTGATGCGGCGCGATGTCGTGCGGCCACAACGGCCTGAAATAGACGTGGCCATGTGGGAGAGCCAAAAACTTTCTGAATTTAATATATGTAGTATGCATCATGATGTGTTATGGAGCCATGGAGGAATGAAGTTGGAGCAGGAGTTGTATACAGTGACGAAGGGGCGCGGTTCAAAGCTCAAACCCGTGTCAGTTACATCTAGGGTTCCAAATTTTGTTTTCAGTTTAAATCTTATCACCCTTCGAAATCTCGTTATTTTAAATAAAATCTGAATGAAATTCAAAAATCAAAATTCAAATCCAACATTTTTTTGAACCGAGATTTTCGAGATTTTGGTCAAAAAACGAAATTTTGTCCGAAATTGCCGAAATCTCGGTAAATTTCAACTGAACGAAAAATGATTCAAACGATGTCAAAAATTTTTGAATTTTTTTATGGTCCAGGCACATAACTAATGTTTCCAAAGAATTTTCAGATGATGATCAAGCTTGAGAATTTTTTTTTAAAATCTAACAATACTATTGTCGTGATAAAAGGCTGAATGGTAAATTTCTACCGAATGGAAAATGTTGCAAACACATTAGAATTTTTTTTAAAAAAATTTGTGGATGGTCCTAACACATCCATAATATTACTATAAAATTTTCAGATGATGATCAATCTTGAGGAGTTTTCAAAAATTCAAACAGTGCTACTGAAGACTCACAAACACATTTCAACTAAATGAAAAATAGTTCAATCCATGTTAGAAAGTTTTGAAATTTTTTTGGATGGTCCTGATGCATCACTAAAATTCTCATAAAATTTTCAGATGGTAATCAAGCATGTGAAATTTTTAAAAATTCTGACAACTAAAGTACTTAATTAATATCCACGAGAATTAATGTGCATAGACTAACATGATTATCTACTGACTATCCCACATGGAAAACGACTTGAAGAGTCCAATCCGTTCAACTTTTGGTCAAATATACCAAAATTTCATTGGGATTATAGGTACTGTAGCATTTTGAATTTTTTTTTTTTGCCAGTATTATGAAACTGGGGTGGGGGGGTCTTCGAAATCCAAGATTTCACCTAGATTTCGTGAGATTTTAATGAGATTTTGATCCCTAGTTACATCTGAGACAGTCCATTGAGCCAAGCAGTTTTACGACTACGAACTCCGTCTACATTTTTAATACATCTATAGATAGATTAAAAATAAGATATACAATAGATTATCTATATAGTTGTATATAATACTACATAGAATTAATGACTTTTCTATATAATTGTACAAACAATAAACAAATTATCTATAAAGTCGACTATTAAATAATAGATGACGTCTTTCTTTTTTCTCATTCTCTCTTATCCACACCACCTAAAATTTTATGAGATGTGAACTAACTTACAGCTGTTTAAATAATAACCTATGATCGAAAGCCTAAAACCGAAAGAGGTGCAAAGCCATATCTGGTAGAGCTTTTCGAAGTCGTGGAGGACCGTGACGAAGCCAATAGAGGACGGGATTGTCGATGTTACTGAGGGTCTCTAAATCGAGATTTCAAATGAAAATAGGTTGACTTGGTGTAGTAATCAAATATTGTAAGGAGCAGAACGTGGGATTGCTTATTATTATTTAAGTGCCTTAACAAAGTACAATATTGTGAAAGATGTTTACAGAAGGCTATTACACACTTGTGTTCTTGTTAATTGATTTAACTTCTATATCCTTTGTAATGCGCAGGCTTTATGATTTAAATAGAATGAAAAGACGGTAGTTGTTATCTCTGAATAAGTGTCTTCCCACCAAAAGATATCTTTTCGTCAAGATGTGTCTTTTGGTCAAATGAAGTTTCTTCATGGAAATAACCTTCGATCAGATATATGTACCTATTAAGAGAAATCTTTCGCACATTGTTCGTATATGGAAGTAACTGCATATTCTGACTGGTCATCTTATCGGGACGAAAGTAACTGATTACCCTGACCAGTGTAAGTATACCTGGTTGGAGTAACCGCACCATAGGTTATCTTCAACCAGTTTTAGCATACTACTCAGGGATATAAATATGGATCCGATTGAAATCATAACTAGTTAAAAGGTCTGGAGTCTTATTCTATTTTATAGACTTTTTCTATTGGGGTATAAGTGGAAAGTAGAATATGCATGCGCTTTTGTGTATTGAAAAGTCTGGATGACGGGAACGACGGGGAAAGGAAAAGAAAAGCTGCCGATGCGGCCCACCAGTCAGTCATACAGATTTCTAATTTCTAGCATACGGACATCCGTCGTAGTTACGTCCGGGCTTTTTAAAGAGAATATCTAGTAGAACGCTGTAGGGTTCAAAGCGAAAACAACCTGATAGCTCAAAGCAGTTCGATCCTTTGCAACAAACGGCCAGATGAGATGGCACCTGCCTGCGTATGCACATAGAAAATATCGACATCCCAGCTCCGAATGCTTCTCGTTTCCTTCTCTCTCTCTCTCTCACACCACGCACACACCCCAAACTTCCCCAAATCAAAATGCATCAAACATGGGCAACGGGCAGGTGTTGCGGGCAAGCGTGGGGCGAGCGGCGATGAGAGTAAACGTGGCGGTAGCAGTTGGGATACGACGAGTATTTCACACCCATCGTCGGCAAATCTCCATGCACAATGATGATAGTGGAGGCAGAGGATGGTGACCACGAGCGGGTTTGGCGACCAGCGGCAGCAGGCGGTGCGGCGTACCATGCCATGCCACGTCGCCGTGCCAACACAATGGAGGTGCGTCGAGGGTGAAGTGGTATCGCAGCTCCCTGTCGGTGGCGACGATCTGGCTCGTAGCGGTGAGGCGGCTAGCCAAGGTAGGTGTGTGCCTGTGAATACGTTTGAAACTCGTTTGATTTTTTACAATTTTTGGCCAGACTTTTTCAGTGTCTAAAACATAGTAAACCTGATGAAACAATGATGAAACTTTTGCTTAATTTTTTTAAACTTCCTCGAAACCTTTTAAAACTTGTTCGAATTTTTTATGAAACTTTCTGAAATCTACACAAATGTTCTATTGAAACTATAATTTTTTAGAGAAATTTTACGGTGCATTATACTGGTAGTATATAATGTGTAGTAGAAATCATATCTAACCGTTGATTTATTAAGGGTATTTCTACTACTCTACTACTAGATGAAGTATAAGTAAACTCTAGTTAATCTGATCCATTGAATCGAAAAGAATGACTGATTTCTATTCAATTTAGTGTACTATAAAAGAGCTCTTTTTTTAAGCCTAAAATTTCCAGGAAACTCACTTTTCAATCATGTTTCACATTTTTTGACCCGGCGAAACAACCTGAAACCTAGTGAAACTTGATGAAACAAGGATGAAAATTTATCTTGAATTTTTGAAACTTCCTCCAAACCTTTTGAAACTTGTTCAATTTTTGAAACCTTTTGAAACGTCGGCGCTGCAGCAGTACCGCGCCACCTCCTAGCCGAACCGCGTGTTGGCGTTGAAGAACATGGGAACCACGTCGCGGGAGGGGACGTGATCCAGCCTCTCGCCGCCCTCCGGTAGGCCGACCTCGGCAGCCGGGAAGGGGATCACGGTGACAGAGATCACCTGAACAGCGCCTTGCGAGGCACGGTTCTCCACACTGCTGTGGACGAGTGGCGCACTGGCCGGCGTGGTGATGACGGTGATCGCCGCGCCGTGTGCGGCAAGCAGGCAGCCGATGTCGACCATCGCGATCATGTGGCTGGTTGCTGGCCATGGGATAAACACAAAGCGAGGCCTCGGGTTGCCACTCTCCATTCCCTGACCTTGTTTCCTTGGATCTTTTCGTGCAGCAACATGCGCAACAGCGTAAGATTCAAGCCACTGGCAACATGTCAACAGATATGTTTGGAACGTAATAATGGACTAGAAATTCCGAGTGACTTGTGTGCCGATCATGACGTCAGCTGTTCCTACAAAACAGGTTTGACGATGCAGCCTAGTTCGCCGGACGCTTGCCGTGGTCACGTCCAGGCTTTATCCCCCCCTAGACATTACACAAAGGCAAAAGTACACCAGAGCAAAAATAACTCCGTTTCCAGAACCTAAGTCTTTACCCCCAAAAAGAATCCATGATCACTATATACTCCCGAAGGTACTGAGCCCAAACATCTGAAGCCATATGGATACTCACATCTGCAAAAGGCTGTGATTGAGAATTGAGGAATTGCTGAAGAATCCACTGATACAACCCTCTACTAGCCCCTTTGCTTCACCTGTGCTGTTAGTGAAGAAGAAGAAAACAGTCGATCGTCACTACCAATGCTTTCATCTGGAGGAAGTCAGGCTGTGATCAAGTGGCTTTCCCTTTCTACTTCAAGGAGATTCAGGGTGCAAAAAAAAGAAGGATGCTTATCAAAACCCAAAAAAGAAAGCGAACGGAAGAGGGATAGAACCCCTTTTAGAGACCAAGGCTACCAAGAAAAAACAGATTGGGCGTCCTATCCGATGGATGAATGAGGATATAGAAAGAAATGCATGGAATGAAAGGAGCCAGGACAGACATAGAACTCTGGAAATGGGCGGGCGACTTCTGTTAGCCGGATCGTCACACCTAACGCACCTAGATCTTTGGTCATTGGACTGCTTTACACTCGTACGCCCAACCAGAGCAGCGGGCCAAGGTCTCTTGGGCCATCTCTCCCCAAAAAGTTAGCTCAATGAGGGGGTGCTCCCTCACCCTTATAAACCATGCTCAAACCCTCTCAACTAATGTGGGACTATTCCCAACAATCTTCCCCTCACACATCGGGCCGAGATTATCTAGGAACCACCTGGGCTCTGATACCACTTGTCAGCCGGACCGCCACACCTAGCGTGTCCGGATCCCAGATCGTTGGGCTGCATACACTCGTAGGCCCAACCAGAGCAGCGGGCCAAGTGCTCTTGGGCCATCCCCCCCCAAAAGCTAGCTCAATGAGGGGGTGCTCCCTCACCTTTATAAACCATGCTAAGCCCTCCCAACTTCCGATGTGGGACTATTCCCAAAAATCTCCCCCTCACACATCGGGGCAAGATTATCTAGGAACCACCTGGGCTCTGATACCACTTGTTAGCTGGACCGCCACACCTAGCGCTCCCGAATCACAGGTCATTGGACTGCATTACACTCGCAGGTCCCACTAGAGCAGCGGGCCAAGGTCTCTTGGGCCATCTCTCCCCCCCACCCCCCCCCAAAAAAAAAGCTAGCTCAATGAGGGGGTGCTCTCTCACCCTTATAAACCATACTCAAGCCCTCTCAACAACCGATGTGGGACTATTCCCAACTTCCCATGCGATCTATAATGCTATGTTGATAGATAGTAGATTTCTGAATAGGCAGAAGAGACTGATTATGACTAATAACAAATTTATGAATTTCTACGGACATGAGAAAGTAACATGAAAGTACTAGAATACCTCGACTACCTAACTCTTTCATTTCTTGAGTAACAGAAGCAGAAGCATCAGAATGCCTTCTGGAGTCAAAAGCCAACTTGATCTCAACCTCGATATCCAACACGGTATTCTGATGTACCAAAAAAATCTGATGAACCTATCCCCTTTGTTAGGGTATCCCCTAAGCAAAATGGCTTCTCTAGTATCAAACCTTGCCTCTGCCCATTCACATATGTTGTTTGGCCAAAAACATGACATGCAAACATACTGCAAAAGCTTGTAAGCTTTTGAGATTAGTAGAAACTGGTTACCACTTGATTTCGACCACACGAAACTCTTATTTGGCATTCTGACCTATTGATAGTTGCAAGAAGAGCTTCAGTCTTCGAAACCGCTGCGCGAAACTCATTATCAGGAATGGCCCCACGGTGTTGATGTCTAGTGCTACATCATACCTGCAAGTTGCAATACTTTTATTGCTATGGAATGTGAACTTACACATTTAGTAATGGAAGCAATCCTTGGTGCAAGACTAGTATAGCTTCACTAACCTCTCATCAAAAGTGGTATTTGCTGCAGAGTTTACGATAACATCCATTTCTTCTATGTTCTCTTTGGCTAACTCAGGAGCAATGCCAATGTTGGCTTCCCTAACATTACCAACAACTGGAACCTGCTTGCTTAATACAAAGCTGTGGTAGTTTTTCCCATGGATTTCCTGTAAACATCTAAACAACTCAGTATCTTCTACCTATATTGCAGATGGAAAATATGGTCATTTGCATGAAGAACAGAAAGTAGTCTGAAGTAATCATCATACCTCGTTCTTCAATCTTTTCATGGATGCTTCATTGTTCTGAGCCTTGATCAACACGTATATTTTACCAATATTAGGATTTGTCCTTAAAATTGGATCGATAAGAACTGATGATCAGAATCCGACAAAGTAGAATGGAAGAACAATGAAAGGAAGTCAGATAGCTTAGAGCAAGACAAAGACAGAATGGAAGAACAGCCTCAAAGTAGGGGGCGAGACAGAAACTGTCTCACTCAAACTGGCATTTCAAAAGGCTACCCGCCCTTCCCCTATTTCTGCATTTCATTCTCCTAAGGCCTATACCTCTTCACAATTTCTACCCAGACCATCGTAACCAATTGAGCTGTGACTGGAGGCAAGCGCTAAGCCGGTAACTATCATGGGGCTTCACCTGTGTATCTACGTGCGTCATCCGTGACGTCACAAGGCATGATTAATCCATGAATGGACGTGGGATTAAGTCATGGCTTAGGGCATCTGCAATGGTGTAGTCAACTACTAGCTATAAAAAATGTACATGTCATCTATAGATAGCTAATAGACAACCTCTTTAATGGACTAGCTATACATTATTTACAAAATTAAATATGGGCTCATATGTAAGAGGTGATAAATGTCTTGGAATCAGCTATAGCCTGACTATAAGTTAGTAGTTAGTCTATATCTCTCTCTTCTTTTTCTCTCATCCACCTAAGCAAAATGTTGAGTTGGCACCCTTATAAACTGAAGTAGCACCATTGCAGATGCCCTTATGGACGGATCCGATCGAGACCGAGACGTGCAGGTGCTGCCCTCCACTTCCGTGCCCCGATGGGGCCGAGCCGACGACTCGTACTTACATGCATGTGTTCGAACGCCGTCGAGAAAAGAAGATTGCGCCCGGAATGTTCAGGGAGTAACTTTGTGGACTGATCCGGCACGTCACACGGACATCCGGCATCGCCGACTGGACCAATCATTCCAGCCAGCAAGCCGCCCAAAAGCCTTTTACTAAATGGCCAGCTTACTACGAAGCTAAACGGGTTTGAGATACAGAAGTTCAGAATCAGCCTAGCAGTAACCAAACTACGGACAACCAAAATAACTATGTGTCATTACTAACCCCCAGACTTTCAAAACTAGTTATAAGGCATATTGCTTCATTCCCTTCGTCTCCATGGTCCTTCGTCTTGTTGACAGGGTTAAAGAAATGGACGAAAATCGCTTAAGTTTTACGACCTTTGTCCATATCCACGTGGCTCGTCTTCTAAAATTGCTTAATAAATCGGTCTAATTCAAAAAAAATTATACGACATAAACCGATCATGTAACACCCTAAGAATTATGGCTAATGAAATGAAGAAGCTCGTAATGCTTTGCAGTGCATCTTTGGGGCTTTCACAAAAATTAATTTGAATAAAGACTTAATTCCTTGAATTGACTCAAATTCACCCAAATTCGACCAATCAAAAGTAATTCATAAAAATCTCAAACAACCGAATATAGGAAATAATTCCATAGAATACTAGAATTCAAGAGTTGAACAAAAATGACCTTTTTTTCTTCAAATTTTTGCATAGCATGCAAGAGCTCTAAAGCACTTTAGAAATACAAATCCAACATAAAAACAATAAACTTCATTGAATTTTAACTTTCAAACTGCAAAACCAAACCGTGATAGACTCGGGACAAATGAAACTTTGCTCATTGGTCTACCAATATAAAAATTTTCAGAAATTTTCAAACCGTTTGAGAGCATGAAATGACAATTCAAAACTGACCAACCGGAAATTACATCGAATGCACTAACTGCCGTTGCATGCGTGTTGTTCGGTGGAATTCAGAGACCTCGCCGACACCACCAGGTGGGCCACGATGGCCAGAGGCAGGGACGGATCTACAGGGTATGCCGGGTGGGCCATGGCATACCCTGTAGATTCAGCTCAGTATAATCAGCTTGTGATCGTAATTATCTTATACAGTCAGTTTGTAAAGGCTATAACTTTTGATCCGTAGATCCGATTGAGCTAATTCTTATTAGGTTAGTTTTGAGATTGAATCTAGTTTCTATCGGTGAAATTTCACATCAATCCAACGGTTGGATCTTCAGGAATTACTGTTTTAGTTAACATGTGTAAGTCTGTTTTTGCTGAAACCGAAGCAAATTTTTTATAATTTGTTTAGGGGTGTTTTGAGAATCAATAAAAAATTGTTTTAGCTTCCGCACAATCATCGGTTTGATGCATAGAACTTGATAATCGGTTTGATGAAGTTAATATGGAGTTGCTTTTTTGTATATTAGCCTTCAATCCTACCGGCTCGTTTGCTTCTTTTGTTGCATAGAAGGTGCGTAGACTTGTTGAGTTCTACCCTAATGACATCATCTCAAGTACCAATTTGATAAAACTTGAGTTGCAACTCGATAACTATATTGACAACATAAGACTAGATGATAGATTCAAAGCTCTAGATAATCTTGCTGATCTTTCAGTTAAGCTTGTTGAAACAAAGAGGTATATAGTTTAAGGTTTGCTTTACTTGCTTCTGAAATTGGTATTGCTTCTACTGGTGGCGACGACAAGTGTTGGGAGGGTATTTTCTGCAATGTGTTTAGTCAAAAGTAAGTTGAGAAATAAGATGGGTGATAGTCTTTTGGATGATTGTCTAGTCACGTTTATTGATCGAAATATTTTCTTCCAAGTTAATGAAAATAATATAATCAAGAGTTTCATGGCTATTAGATGGCGGAGGCCAAACAAGAAGGATAAGAAGTAATATTGTATTCTTTGAATTATTGTAGGTGAGTAAGCTTCTTTTATGCATCTTTCATAACTAAAATGTTTGAACTATTTATATTGTAATTTATACTTGTATTATCATGTTTCTAGTTATTTTATTTTATACTCGTATACCGAATTTCTCAACAACATTTGTAGTTGTTTACCAAATTGTTCATTGGATTTTACCAAATTATATATTATAGTATTAGCTCGGCATACCCTAACTTAAAATCCTAGATTCGCCACTGGCCAGAGGTCCCACCTGCAGCCTCACATCGCCTCCCCTCTGTCGCCCCACCCTCGCCACATGTGCACGCCTGCAGAGCCTGGCCGTCACGTCACACGTTTGTCGCTCCAGCGCTTTGCCCGGTCCGCCACGCTCTGTTCACCCTCGCTAACTCCACCGTGACGCTTTAAAGCCGCAGAAACCACCAGCCCATCTTCCTCAGCTTGCCTCATCTCCACTTCCTGGTCCACCGAGAGCACGCGTGCGCACAGAGAGAGAGGCGGCGAACAGCGCTAGCTTCATTGCCGTCCTCCCCCAGCTCCACCGCGCCAACCACAACGGCCGCCTGCTCCACCTCGGGTGAGCTCTTGATCAAGTCGTTATCTCTTTTGGGCTCGCAGCGGTCACCTAAGTCTTTTCCCCTCTTCATTGCCGCTGCAGCCAACCGAAGCTCTAGCCGCACAGCCTTTTTCCTCCTCCGACCGAGCTGCGAGCTGCATTCAAAAGAGAGTGTTCGCGCTAAAAATGTGAAGCAGGATCCTTAGCTTCGAACACACGAGACAAACGCCGGGTTTGCAGAGCGTGCCAGTCAATTTGACCTGAAATTGACAAGGTAGAATTTGTAATTTGATCAAAGCCGATAGAGCAATGTTTATCGGCTTTTAAGCGCTAATCATTTGTAAACCGATTAGGGGATAACTAGATCAACCAGTTACGGTTAATCCGGATACAAGGTAAAATCGGCTTTGAGAAGGCGATGCGCAGCAAAACAAAGCAGATCAAACCTGGTGAAATCGGCAAAAACCAACAATCGGCGATGCGCAGCTATGTTGGTTCCGTCGACTTGCAAGGAAAAATCTATGAAGCTAAGACAGTGTAAAAAGCTTGTAAAAAGTAGATGTGTTGTGTTGGATTGGTTGATGTCCTTTCGCTTCGACGTACACCCCCCTTTTATAATATGCCCGGCCGATCCGAGTTGTACATGGATACATTATTAATCCGTATCGGCCTCTGATCCGGTTTCCTTATTAAGGACGGAGTTTCCTTCTGATTCGCCTACCAATCTCTTCTTCATACGGACTCTTTTATCCGATTCGCACTGATTTTGATACATACCGAATTTTGGTGCAAACAGAGAGTAAGTGAGGTGAGCTCAAATAATTTAACCAACCATCAAGGCACAAGTAACATCTTTCATGGTGCAGTGGTCTGAGCCTTGTGCTTGAAGCATAGGTCCTGAGTCCGAATCCTCAGCCGCTAACTTCTATTGGGTTTTTCCATTTTGTTTAATTGCCTCATATATGTTACGACAAGTATATTACCTAGCTCTCTTGACAAAAGCAGCATCTTAGCTCGATGGTATTGCATTGCCGTGTGATTGAAGTGGTCAGGGGTTCGAATCCAACTCTAACCCATTTTTTTTTCATTTGTTGCCCATTTATTTCGTTCTTTTATATCTTTTGCTAGTCCAAATGAAGTGATATAAATTTCTAAATTTGTGTCAAGTCTTAAGGATTCAGATTATACAGTAAAAACTTATTTGTTCAATGTAGATTAAATCATTTGAATCGAGTTTACTTAAAGTCCCTTTTAGGTACTATGCAAGTCATAACTTCAAAAATCATGAAATAAATTTCATTTGTTCCTAGGGTCTTAGATGTCCCATTTTTCGAAAAACATTTAGGAATGAACATAGTTTGAATCAAAAAAATGATTATAGGAAGCCTCTCTTGCTTGCAAAATCGAATAGTTAAAATATGGATCAAATGAACATGAATTTAGGTAAAACCTATTTGGTTGTGTTTCTGAGATCACAAGGATCACAGATATACAAAAATATTTAAGTTTTGCCTTGATATGCATTATTTGTCCGATAGTCGAAGTTTCAATACTTGTATAGTTCGAATAGTTGTAACTTTTGCAAACGAACTCAAAATTTGATGAAACCAAATTCTAGGACCTTGAAAAGTGGCTATGCAAAAATAAATCATATGTACGCAATGTAGAATTAAGTTTATATAAGGCCTAAATGCTCTTTTATATGAAAAATGTTGCGACTAAAAATGAAATATTGCAAAATCAAACTCTAAAACACTTTTAGAGACATTCCCTACCAGTGTCTAAAGAATAATTAAATAATATTTTAAGGTGCAGTCGCAATCTTAGAACGAAAACTGAACCGTTATCACATGATTTCAGAAACACTTAAACCTTTCGGTAACTCGTAAAATATCATGTCTAAATGTAATTTTTAGGAAGAATAACCTAGAAGTACTATTTGGTATATGGACTACTATGTTTTGGAAAAATATTTAATTTACATCTTGCTTTGCATTGAAATCCTGCTAGTGCAATAACCTTAAGTATTATGGTTGCCAACAACACATGTTATGAATAGTTAAACTTAAGAAAATTCTTAGCTATAGTTCTCTTGCCACAAAAAATCATCATGAAACCTTGTAGAAGCAGCCAGTAGCCTCATTCTGTAAACCCAACATATATAAATGGGTAAAATTGATACGTGCTACTGTGAAAGTTCAGATTCAGAGAAATGCCACTACTTGGTTGCCTCCTGCTGAAATGCCACCGTAAAGCTGGGAAAATCAGAAAAATGCCATTATGAGGTTGCTGAAGCAATGTGGAAAATAAAAAACAGTCCATACAGAAATATAGCTTGATATACGGGCCGAATATACCATCCACGTCGCCTCGGCAACCTCATAATGGTATTTTTCTGATTTTCCCAGCTTTACGGTGTCATTTCAGCAGGAGGCAACAAAGTAGTGGCATTTCTCTGAATATGGACTTTCACAGTGGCACATATCAATTTTACCCATATAAATCCTCTTTTGTGCAAAACGTACTTAAGGCTAAGTACTATTCACACAAACACCTTTACTAATGTCTTAATTTTTTAATATAAATAATCTTAGCTTCTTGATTTTGAAATTATAAATACTAAAATACATAAATCTAGCCTCTTGAAATCGAAAAATGAAAGTACTATAAATGTAAAAGAGCCTCACATAAACTAAGTGCGAATAAAATTATTATGCAAGTAATAATTTGAAAACCCCCAAATCACCTTGTTCTTCTTGGTAAGTTTAATTTGGTATTCTCATTTGATTTCTTTTTCCCCCTATTTGATATGTTGTTATTTGCTTTTGTCGCGGTTCTTGTTGATCAAACGTGTAGACGACGACGTTTCGGAGTCAGTGGATAATGATCCCTACTACGACCCCGATTTCACACCCGATAATGAGCAATAAGGCAGACACCCTCCTTTGATCATGTGTGTTTGCCATAGTCGAGTCTGTCATAGTCGAGTTCGGGACGTTGAAGTGGTGTGTTCGCCATCCAAACGTAAGTCTATCGAAGATGAGTCCAAAGCGTAGATGAGATGTGTTCGCCGTCTTGAATTAAGTAAGTTGAGTACGGGGGGTGTCGAAGAGATGCGCTCTCCATCCAGTGTCGAATAAAAGTTGGGCAAATTGTAGTTGTGACCAATTGTCTCAACAAGTTAGAAATTAGGCGTTACAAAATTAGGATGGTGAATGTTGAAACTAATTTTGTATACGTGTAGAATATTGTTCGCGCTAAAAACGTGAAGGAGGGTTTTCGGCCTCGAACACACAAGACAAACGCCGGGTTTGCAGAGCGTGCCAGTCAATTTGACCTGAAATTGACAAGGTAAAGTTTGTAATTTGATCAAAGCCGATAAACAAGGATCTATCGGCTTTTCGCTAGTCGGCAAGAACCGATTAGGAGATAACTAGATCAACCGGTTACAATTGATCCGAATACAAGGTAAAATCGGCTTCGGGAAGGCGATGCGCAACAAAACGAAGCGGATCAAACCTGGATGAAATCGGCAAAAATCAACAATCGGCGATGCGCAACTATGTTGATTCCGTCGACTTGCAGAGAGATCTATGAAGCTAAAACAATGTAAAAGAAAAGCTTGTAAAAAGTAGATGTGTGTGTTGTTGGATTGATTCTTCGCTTGACGCCCACCTCCTTTTATAACACGCCTGGCCGATCCGAGTTGTACATGGATACGGTGTGTTTATCCGTATCGGCCTCTAATCTGATTTCCTTTCCTTTTTAGAAACGGATTCCTTTTCCGATTCGTTTACCGATTTCTTTCCATATGAACACTTCCTTTCCGTTTCAGACCGATTTCAATACATGCCGAATTTTGGTGCAAACATATGCCCCCCATTTTTGAAAGGTGACTTGATATCTTTCAAAAATCTCTTCACCCCTTTTTCCGTGATCGGCTTGTCGTTTAAGATTTACCTTGGTAACTCCCCCATTAATGGCGCCGCAATGTCCTCGGTGTGTTTTTAATGCGGCAACTGTTCTCGCCTTTCCACCTTTTTCACCGAGGTATAAATACGAGGTCCCCCCCGCGGTCATTTTCATGCTCGCGTGCTCTCGCTCATCTTGAAATCGGCTTTTCTTCGCGTCAATCCCCTCTTCCAGTTGCATCGGCTGAAATGGACGCATCCCAGGTACTCATCCCGATCCCGGGTAGTGACCATCAGTATTTCTTGGGCCCAATAGGAACTTTAGAGACCGATACTGTTATTGATGATGAGATCCCTAGACTCCCATTATCGGCTCCTGACTACAATATAGAAGAATGGGGTAAGAGTTTTATGTCTTGGCCAACGGTTCTTAAGGGTTGGAGATCTTGGTTTATTAGAGTGTCGGCCCAAAAGAGGGTAGAGTGGGAGAGGATGGGTATTGCCGAAAGCCTTCCCCTATCTTTAGCTGCCCCGGACCTAATGAACCTTTGGTGGCCGCGGCTTGCTATTTTTGGTCGGACTCTTTCAATGCCTTTCTCTTTCCGACTGGTCCTATCGGCCCAACTCTCTTAGATACGGCCGAATTATGCTGCCTACGACCCGATGGAGATCAGATATCGGCTTTGGGGAAACCGGATATAAGTTGACCCGTAAGAAAGGGAGGGTTGGTTCAAGTATATCCAAAATAACAACAAGGTAACCGGTCCTGTATCGGACGAGGAACATGTTGTTTTCCTCAACCTATGGTTAGACCGATTCCTCTTTTGTGGTGCTTCCTTAGGCCCAACTCAGGTCTACCAATATATGGTGGCTTGATTGGTGGAGGGTCATCGGCTAGCTTTAGGGAAGTCATTGTTGGGGGCCATTTATCACATGATGCATATCATTCGCTGTCGGCTTTTTACCGGTAATGGTCGTTATGTTGTTGGTAATATCGGGGGTCCTCTATGGTTCATTCAAATTTGGCTCTCACTGTTTTCGGCCGTCTCATTATCCCTGATCCTTCAGAGGAATCAGTCTTTCCTACAGAGGATTATCCTGAGGATGCAACACCTAGGTTTCAAGCTAGCCGATCCCCAGGTGAAAAGTTCATCATGTATTCCTCTGATGAACAAAAAATGTCTCCGGCTGGCTTCCACAAATACCTGTCTTTCTTCTTAAACCTTAGTCAGGCTTCTTTTAATCGTCGGGATTTCTTTTCATATAACCAATTATCTAGTCTCCCTTGGCCTTCCTTCCTTCGTTTGAATTCTGATAGCTCCTCAATGCCTCAGTCAACTCTCGATCTTCTTCCTTTGTTGATTTCCCCTTGTATTCTTCATGTCGGCTTGAGTACCCGTAACAGAACATTTCAGCCGACTTACGAGTTCTATCATCCTTTCGTGTATGCACGTCAGTTAGGTTTCGGTCAAACAATTCCTTGCTTCCAACTACTTGGACGGATAAAACCTTGAAACAAAGTCACTAACATTACCGCTGCGGAAGTCATAATCGAACTGGCCGATGAATTCCACGTAGTGGACCTGCCTTTCCTTGTGTTAAACACGCGTCGGGCAGGCCAATTCACCTCATGGTGGGCCACCGTGGCGGAATCTCTCTTGCGGGGACGGTCCATAAAGGATGTTGTTTCTAAATTTCTTCCTGGTTTTGAGGAGCCGACGGAGGTTTCTTCGGAGCCTGGCTCAAGTTCTGGTCATACTAACTCGTCCTTAGAGGTATTTTATCTTTGGTGTGTTTTTTGTTGTTAAGAGGATTGTCATTGGCTTGACCATCCTTTTTCCTTTTCAGACTAGCAAAAGATCGGCCCCTGCGTCTGTGGCATCGGCTGACGAAGGATCAAGGCGGCAGCGTCCATCGACTGCACTTGCCGGTTTATCTTCTGGGACGTTGGGCGTTGAGAGCCCTTCACTGTCGGATCTTGCCACGCAGCGCACCCAAAGTGAGTACTTTTAAATATGTTCGGAATTTATTTTTCCTGTCGGCTAATCCTGATTTCATCATTCTTTCAGGGAAGGAAAAGAAGAGACGCAGGGTCGTAATAAAACGACCATCCAGATCCGTTGCAGCGACATCTCCCACCGGATCGGCTACTGCAGTAAGTCTTATTCCAAGTATGCGTCCATATCAGTTTAAAATGGATGTCTTGATACTTTTGTCTCTTTCAGGAGACCCCTCCCTTGCCGACATCTGCTGCTGATACGCATAAAACACCAATGATTTCCCCATCGGCTTCTATCCCTGTTGAGCCGATTGCTTCTCAACTCCCAAGCCCGCCTGTGGTCTCTCCATCAATTCTACCGGCCTCAACACCCGTGGTTCTTTCTAGTGGGGACCCAATTCCAGCGTCGAAGATAAATCCTGCAGACCTTCTCGGCTTTGATCTAGATGATCTAGATGACCCGGAGGTGATGGTCACGGACGACTACCCAGCCGATGTTCGGGTGATTCTGGATGCATCCGCTCAGGCATCGGCTGCTGTAACTTCTATGCCAGGTATGCAGCAACGACTCAATTCCCTCTGAGCGAAGTCACGCAACCCGAAGCGCAGCTTTTGGCCGATACCCAACCTCTGCGAACTGCTATGGCCGCGGTTGAAGCTGATCTGCCTCCGGCGACTATGAGGGCTTTGCTGGCAGTTTGTCATTTGGATAGTCAAAGGGAAGTGGTGGCAGCTGCGACGGACAGGATAGCCCAAAGAGTTGCTCAACAAGCCTACCAGGAGCACCTTGACAAGCTGGTAGCCGATGCCAGGTCCAAGAAACAGCAGTATGATACAGACGCGACCAATGCCAAGCTGCTGAAGGAACAGACTCAGAAACTTGAATTGGCCAAGAAATCCTTTGAAGAACAACTGGTTAAAATCTCCGATGAACTGGCCAGCCAGAAGCGAATCCTGGGTGAGATTGTAGCCCAGGTGAAGACACAATCGGCCAAATTAAAAGTTATCCCTGGGTCTGCGGCTGAGGACAAGCGCGTAGTGGATAGCGTCCAAGAGACGATTGGCAAAGCTGCTGCTGCTTTATCGGGCTTGGGAGCTCATTTGCCCGGCTCAGGGCTGTAATATTGATTAACTTCTCGTGAAACACTAAGATCGGCCGTGTAACCGATCTAAGTCTTTATGGGCTACCTTTTGGATGATGTGCACAGATCGGCTGTGTAACCTGATCTTTTATTTTAAATAGTTGCGTTTTACTCAACTACTTCTGTTTGCTATCAGGATCCGACCCAAACACTAGGGTGATAACTTTTCAGATATTTTCCATTGATCGCTTTAGGTAGGACGAACCCGTCTAAGGACTCCAGTATATACGAATTCCCGTCAATTGGCCGATTGATCTTATAAGGCCCTTCCCATGTTGGTGACCATTTGCCAAATCAATTATCCTTAGACCCGATTGGCAACACGGTTTTCCATACCAAATCGGCTTGACTGAACGATTTTAAAATTACCTTTTTATTATACGACCTGGCAACCCTTTCTTTATTCCTTTTAAGCCGATCTAGCGTGATCAGCCTTAGTTCAGCCAAATCATCTAGATTGTCAAGCATCGCCTGTTTGTATTCATCGGCTGATACCTTATCTTGCTCGCATAGCCTTACTGAGCCGATGTTGATTTCCACGGGCAAAACGGCTTCTTGTCCGTATACCAACTGAAAAGGTGACAATTTAGTTGATCCGTGATGAGATAGCCGATAAGCCCATAAAGCCTCCGATAGCGTTGAATGCCATTTCCTCGGCTCTTCCTCAATTTTTCTTTTATCGGCTTTATCAATGTCTTGTTTGACGACTCGGCTGTCCATTGGCCTGGCGTAGTAAGGGAAGAGTTGAGTAATTTTATCCCAAGACTTTCCGCAAAACCTTTGAACTCGTTGGACATGAACACAGTCCCTTGATCAGTAGTAATTGTCTGTGGAATTCCAAACCGATGGACGATGTGTTCATTTACAAGGTCGATCAACTCTTTGCTAGTAACCTTCTTGAGTGGTACAACCTTAACCCATTTTGAGAAATAATCTGTGGCTGCAAGGATAAATTTATGTCCTTTGCTGGATGACGGAAATATTTGGCCGATTATGTCTATACCCCATCCTCTAAATGGCCATGGCTTGATGATCGGATGCAAAGCCGATGTCGGTGTCGATCGTATGTTACCAAACTTTTGGCACGTTTGGCATCCTTTATAATATTTGAAGCGATCTTCTAACATCGTCGGCCAAAAATATCCTGTTCGTCTCAGTATCCACTTCATCTTATGGGCCGATTGATGTGATCCACAGATGCCTTCATGGACTTCACCCATCGCTACTTTGGCTTCCTCGGTTCCCAGGCATCTTAACAACAAGCCTTCCATAGTCCGAAAGTATAATACATCTTCTAGTAGAACATATTTGAGTGCTTTGCGCTTTGACCTTACGCTCGATCGGCTTAGATGGGTCTGACAAATAATCTTGTATTTCTTTTCTCCAGTCGACAGGGTGGACACATAGAATCGGCCAAACGTTTAGCTCGATTGGTTCCTGTTGGCTTCCAATCCTGTATCCTGATGCACATTGTGCCAATTGGTTTGCTTTGTTATTAGCTTCTCTGGGGATGTGTTCTATGGAAAATGTAGTAAATGTCTCGATAATCTGGAGGCATTGCTGCAAATAGTGGGTTAGCGCATCATCATTGCATCGGTATTCACCCTTGACTTGTTGTACAACTAACATTGAGTCCCCGAAAGCTTCAACGTCTTTTACTCCGACGCTGTCTAGTAATTGCAGCCCTCTTAGCAACGCTTCATACTCTGCTTGATTATTCGAGCATCGGCTATTCAACCGATACATGAAGTCATACTCCTGTTTTCTAGGTGAAATCAATATCACGCCGATGCCTTTGCCTTCCTGGCAAACGGATCCATCAAAATACAGCTGCCAAGGAGTTACATCAGCTGTTCCTGTTAATGTTTCACTTCCTGTGATAAAATCGGCCACAGCTTGTCCTTTCACAGATTTAGCCGACTCATAGGTTAACTCGAACTCTGTTAAGGCGTATGCCCATTTACCAAGCCGACCCCGCAGAATTGGCGCCGATAATATGTATTTGACTACATCGGTTTTGCATATTATAACGCATTTGGAAGCCAGCATATAATGTCTTAATTTGGTGCAGGCAAAATACAATGATAAGCATAATTTTTCTACTAGGGGATACCTGGTTTCTGCATCTAAAAGACGTCGGCTTAAGTAAAATATTGCTCGTTCCTTCCTATCGGCTTCTTGTGTTAAAATTGCCCCAATCGAATCACCTTCAGCCGATATATATAGTCTGAAAGGTATACCATGTTTTGGTGCGGTCAATACTGGTGGACTCATCAGATAACCCTTTATGTCGTCGAAGGCCTTTTGTTGATCGGTTTCCCATTTGAACTCTTGGTTGACTTTAATTTTCAGCAGCGGTGTGAAGGCCCGAATACGCCCTGACAAGTTCGAGATGAAACGTCGCAAGTAGTTGATTTTCCCAATCAATACCTGCAACTCCTTTTTGCTTGTCGGCGGTCTAGTCTCGGCTATGGCTTTTACTTTGGCTTGGTTTACTTCAATTCCTCCTTCATGCACTGTAAACCCAAGAAATTGTCCAGCCGATACTCCGAAAGCACATTTGAGAGGGTTCATTTTTAACCCATGTAGCCTTGTGCTTTCAAACATCTTTTCCAGATAGGCTAGATGTTGCCAGTCTTCTTTGGATTTTACCACCACGTCATCAATGTATATTTCCACGGTATTGCCGATCAAATCATGGAAAATATGGTTCATAGCACGCTGATAAGTAGCACCGGCATTTTTTAAACCGAAGGTCATAACTTTCCACTCATACAGCCCTAAAGCCCCCGGACATCTGAAAGCTGTTTTGGGTATATCGGCTTCGGCCATGAATATCTGATTGTATCCGGCGTTTCCGTCCAAAAAACTTATGATTTTATTTCCGGAAGCAGCGTCAATAAGCATATCGGCTATCGGCTATAGGCATCGGGTATTCATCTTTTGGTGTGGCTTTGTTCAAATCTCTAAAATCGATACATACCCTAAGTTTGCCATTTTTCTTTTTTACCGGGACGATGTTTGAGACCCATTCAGCGTATCGGCAGGGCCGGATAAACTTTGCCTCTAGCAATCGTCCTACTTCTTCTTTTATAGCGTCATACAATGCAGGATTAAATCGCCTAGGGTACTATTTGAATGGCCGATACCCAAGTTTTATTGGCAGCCGATGCTCAACTAGCTGTCGGCTTAAGCCTGGCATCTCGTAATACTCCCACGCGAAGCAATCTCTATATTTTTTGAGTATTTCGACCAACTTTGCTTTATAACTGGGTTCTAATTTAGCACTTACAAACGTTGGTCTTTTATCACCTTCCCCAATATCGATCTCTTCGAGCAAATCGGCAGAAGTAAATCCTAACCCTTTTCTTTCTTCTTCAAAATCCTCAACAGCTTCTTCGTATTCTTCTTGCCGATAGCTTCTTGCCTTTTCCTGCAGCTTTGTTAGTGTCTTGTACTCCATCTTCTTACTACTTCGTCTGTCCGATCAAACGTATTGGGTTTGACGCTGATCGGCTTGAATCCTGACTTCTCGACGCAAATAAAATCGCAATTGTCCAAGGCCTTTCCTGATATACATTCGGCTTCTTCGTGTGGCCAATTGGTATCAGGGCTAGCCATGGCGATATGAGCCGATGTGTCGGCCGGTACAACTTCTACTGTATCATCGTTCCACTGCACCAATTTCTGGTGCATAGTTGATGGTATACAGCAATTGGCATGGATCCAGTCCCGCCCAAGGAGCACACTGTAATTTCCTTTGGCTTCAATCACAAAAAATGCAGTCGGCAAAGTTTTATTACCGACTGTCAATTCTGACACCATTACGCCTTTAGCCTCAGTTGGGTCTCCCGTGAAGTCATTTAGCACCATATTGGTCTTGATTAAGTCTTCATCGGCTTTACCCAATTTTCTGAAAGTACTTAACGGCATCAGATTAACTGTTGCCCCACCATCGACCAACATACGAGATATTGGTCGGCCATTAATATACCCTTTTAGGTATAACGGTTTTAGATGCCGATGCATGTCTTGGGGCTTTTCGAACACAGCGTCTGGTGCTCCGAGGCACAATTGGGCGAACACTTCTTCAGCCGATTCTTCGGTTTTGAACTCGGCAGGTAGAGTGAATACCATGTTTATATCTATTGGTGGTGTATCATCTCGGATCATCAGAGAACCGGATTCGACCGATTGATCTGAATCACTATCGATCTGTTCCTTCTTTCTCCATTCTTTCAAAACCGGTACTGGTCTTAATTTATTGAACATCCGATCCCTCTGGCCTTCTTTTTCGGCTTCCCTCTCTTCTTGTGTCTTTAATCGCTGAAGCCTCCTGCGTTGTGATTTGCTGAGACCCGAGGGGCACCACCTAGGTTTAGGTTCTATCGGCTTTCTTATCTTTCCAGCTAAATTGCTCATTTCGCTGTCATATTCCATTCTGCTTGTGTTAGCCGATGATTCCTGATTTCGGGAAGACTCGCCTTGCTCTGATGTCGACAACCTTTCATAGATCGGCCTCCTGCTTCTCACTTCTAGTCGATCGTGTATCGGTCTAGACAACCTGTCTTTTACAGATTGGTTTGGCCGATATGCAGACGAGTGTTGCATAGGACAAGATATAACTGTTGGTAAGGTCATCCCCCTTTCCCAGCAAAACTGCCAAAAAGGACATTGCCGATGTTTCTCTTCTTCAGTAGTTGGTCGATGTGGTATATTTGGTCGCTGTCGGGACCCCGAATTTGCAAATCTGGACCCTCTGTGTATTCAGCACTAGTCCAGGAATGCGCTAGTGCACACAGTCTTAACATTGGTAAATATCACAATCATACCAATCGATACTAATAAAGTACTTTTATTTAAATAACCAAACTGGTTACTCGACCTTATGGTCAAGTCACAAATGTACGCCTCGCAGGGCGAAACTTATTAAGAGAGAAATAGTAGCAGCGGAAAATCAAATAACCCGTGGTGCCATCCAAGATACCACAGCAACTGACCGGGCTCGCTTCCCTATGTAGAGCGGTTCCTCTTGGAGCTCCTCCTCCAAAGCCGGTGTAGTCTCCTCTTCAACTGGTGTTGTATTGTGGCAAGGGTGAGTACTTGGTACTCGGCAAGTCATGCGAGAATGCAGCTAATATACTACATGCATGGCTTAATACAAAGGAGTGGCTCAAGGTATTTTTGCAGTAAACAGCATTTAACAAGTATCATAAGTAGATTCAAAAGCGGTAGAAACAAGTAAAGCATAGATAACTTTTCAAGAAGTTTAATAAACATCTTTCCCATCCTAATCCACAATTCCATCAACATCATTATTAGTCCAACCCAACCTTTCAAACCCAAGTTATTTTTGAGAAAATCTAACCCTTGACTGTAATTCCCGAGCGATGTCCAATACCGCGGACACGGCTATTCGAATAGATTCTACACTCTGCAGAGGTTATGCACTTTACCCACAAGATACAGTCAAACACCACAAAGGCGAGTTCAGTAACAAAGTCTTTGGAAACTTCTAACAATACAAGTGGTCCTCCCCGGTTATTGCACACTAACCCTTCCCTTAGCTAAGGCGAAGTTTAGGCCAATCAACCGTTAGATGGGTACCTGGCCTCAGCCTCGGTAAGCTCCCCCGTACAACTTACACAAAGGGTGTAGTTGACCTCTGAGGTCCCACAGTGCGTTATTAGCAACTTAGTCAACTAGGTCCGTCCCATTACGGACATGTGGTTGCACGTTAGACCAGTTCAAAGGCTTGCAAGGTGAAGTCCTTAGGGTGACCAGGGCAAGACTACAGAAGAACCAAATCAACATCCCTGCCACAACCGGCCCACCTGATCATTCTTGCCACATGCCCGGTCAAAAACTATTTATCAAACCCCGCTTGATTACCATGCACCACGTGCCATCAACATCACATGATACCTTTCCAAACAGGTTCAATATATCATTAAGTCAATATTAACATTTGATTGTCCAAAATCATGTCATGAGCACGAAAGTGTGTCTAAGCAAAGATACTACAACGGTCTAAAAACCCATGTTGGCGATTTAATAATGTCCAACTAGTAATCCACAACTAGGGTGACAAGGGTCATGGCACATATTTAAATAATCAAGGTGTCATACTGACAAATTGGTATTTATCTAATCCCCCATATTTAATAAAGTATTTTCTAATTGAACTTAGCATGCAATAGGTTAAATCAAAATAAGTTTCAAAATAGGATCAACATGGTCAAAGCACAACTTGCCTTCAAAAAGCACTTGTTCTTGGTCTTGAGTTGGATCCTGAGTCAATACTTCTCCTTCGAATCCCTCCGGCACTACAACGTCTACTCGTAAAGCGTGCAAATAGCAATACACCAATAAACAATAGGCAAAAAGTGTCCAAACATCCAAATAAAATCCATAAACAGAGAGAACATAATTTTATGAATTTTTAGAAACTGGAATCGTCAAATTTGGAGTTAAAATGCAAAAGTTATGATTATTTAAAGTTTAAATAATCAATTAAATAATTTTACAGAGAAAAACTTTAGTCCAAAAATTAAATAAAATTCATATTTAGGTAGATCTCAATTTTATACAAATTTAGAAATTTGAATCACTCAAATCGGAGTTGAAACGCAAAAGTTATAAGCGTTTGAAGTTTGAAACAAAATCTGAAATCATTATTCCGAATTAATAAATCATTTTCTTTTTCGGAAATTAATTATTGAGTCAGCGAAGACACGTGTCATCCTGTGATTGGTCGGCTGACGTCATCACCGAACGGATCCCGTGATGACATCATGCTGACGTCAGCATGACACGTGGCACCACTCAGGTGCTGCCACGTGTCCGGTCCATGGACTGGGTCCACGGGCGGCACGGGTCCACGGTGGACACGGTCCATAGCGCACGGTCACTGACATGTGGGCCCCGTATGTCAGCGGCTCACGTGCGGGCGCACGGTGCGGTTCAGCTGAGCCACGTGGCACAATCTCGGCCCTAGGATCAAGATCTAACGGCTGCTAAAGGATCCAATCTATAACACGTGATCTAACCTGGACCGCACGATCTAGATCCAACGGGTGATACGAGATCTGGGGTTGGAACAAGAAGGGCTACGTGGCCTCACCTCGTCGCGGCGATCGAATCGGACGGCCGACGGAGCTTCGCGGGATTGCGGCGGGCGGGTCGACGGACCTGGCCGACTTGAGGACGGCGACACACGACGGCGCCTCGGGGCAGATTAGGCGGCGCGTGGTCCAATCCGATGCGCCTTGACGTAGGGTCTCGAATCCGGCTCAGCGCGGCGGAGGGTCGCTTGTCGGCGGCGGAAAAGGCAATAACCGCGGCGGAGGAGTGATCCAACTACGGCGAGCGATTGCGACTAGCCGGCGGCGCCTCGGGCTCGGAGACTTGAGGGAAAAGGTGCGCACACAAACGGCGGTCCTCGGGCGATGATCCACGCCTTAAATGGCCTCGACATGCGCGCAAGACAAACGGAAACCTAATCGGACGCGGCGGCTACGCGGCGGGCGCTCTCCGGCTTCGGATTCGACGAAGACGATGACGGAGGGTCAGACACGCGTGGCACGATCAACGGCCATGATCGCGGCGTAACGGTTCGGGTTCGACGCGGCTCGAATCGTGCGGTGAAATCCTCGACCGTTGGATCTTGATCCAACGGTCCACACAATTAGGGTTTGGGCGTGGTTCGATCAAGTCACATGGCTCGGTCGGACTCGAGTCCGACTTCGGTTCCGACTTCGATCGGATGAATAGTACTTGACCCAACTCGAATTTCCAGCGATTTAATAATTAAAATAATTCCCAGTAATTCATTTAATTCATTAAAAATAGCAAAAGACTCAGAAAAATTCCAGAAAAATTCTGGAAAGTATTTTGGATCATTTTGGACTCAAATAAAATATTTCCAACAAAATTTTATTTGCAAAGTTTAATTCTTTAATTATTTCAAAATGGAATAAATTCAAATAAATTCCAAATAAATCCAAATAAATTTCAGAAAATTCCAAAAATTCACCAAAGTGCCAAATCACACATGAATTTAAGAAAAGCAAAATTTTGGGGTGTTACAATCGCCAACAATAGTCGTCTGTCTTCTGGTCTGGTTGAAAACTCTGGTGTTGTCGAGTGTTAAATCTTCGACTTATCCTTTCATACTTCCCCAGGAGTTGTGAAAAAGTCGGCTTTGGTTTGAAATCGACTTTTCTTGGAGTCCTCTCAGCCCGATACCATTTTCCGATTTCCAGGTCTCCTCTTGGTTTTACCGTCCTTGAGTTCTGTCCATTTTTATCGGCTTCTATTTGTATGGAGCCGATAGTAATCAGACTGCTTTCATCTTTTGATCGTGCTTCAAATCTTTTAGTCGGCTTAACATCTTTCATAGGTCCCTTCCCTTTTACGTGAGCACTTTGCACCATGTTGACCTGGAAAGGATTCATATCTATTTGTATAGCCGATTCTTCCGCAAACTTTAACCTGCCATCGGCGATGGCCGATTGAATCTGTTGTCGAAAAATATTGCAATCGTTAGTGTTATGTGAAAATGAATGGTGCCATTTGCAGTACCTTCGCTTTTTAATTTCTTCGGCTGATGGGATGGCGTGCCCTTCTGGTAACCTTATGAGTTTTTCTTGTAACAATAAATTAAATATTCTGTCACATTTTGAAACATCATATGAATACTTGACTTCCGCCCTATTTTTCGTCGGCTTGAGCAGAGAGCATACGAGTGGCTTTTTAGAACCCTTGGTCCACTCGGCTATGTTCACCTCTGCTTCGTCCTCAGAGGTGTCGCCTGAATTGTAATCTACCATGTTTACTTTGGCCTTTTCATTGCCGTTTGGCTTAAATCTATCTTTAAACCCTTTGCTCTCTGCATATCGGCTTTCATGTGCCGATACGCGATGGAGTAGGTGGCCCAAGTCGGGGAACTCCTGGCCCGATAGTTTCTCTTTTAATGGCGGGATTAACCCTTGGAACGCTAGATCGGCCAATTGATCATCGGGTAATGTTACACTGAAGCATCTATTCCGTACGCCCTAAATCTCTTGATATAATCGGAAACCGATTCGCCGTACTTCTGTCGGACTGAACTAAGATCAGAAATCCTAAGCTCCATAGTCCCCGAAAAGAAGTATTCATGGAATCGGCTTTCTAAATCGTTCCATATATGAACTGAATTTGGGGGTAGACTAGTGAACCAAGTGAATGCAGCACCAGACAATGGTAAAGGAAACAATCTAATTTTTAATCCATCGGACTGTGCAGCCTCCCCACATTGAGCCATAAAACGTCCGATATGCTCAATTGTGGTAACAGAATCACCACCTGAGAATTTGGCAAAGTCTGGTATCCTAAAGTTGTGGGGGTATGGCATTCGGTCTATGTAATCGGGATATGGCTTCCTGTAGCCGATTATCCTTCCTCTGGGCTGTAAGCCGAACTGTTCTCTCAAAACGTTGGCAATTTGTTCTGCCCAGTTGACATTGTCGGCTTGTGGTGCAACCGGACATTGCCAATTCTCATTGTTCGTGCCCTGCCCCCCGAGTGCAAACTCGGGTCTTTGTCCAAATCGCACCGCAGGAGGTCTTGGTACTTGGTCATAATCATGATTAAAACCCAATGCATCGGGTAGGGGCGCGAAAGGTTCGATGTACGGCACCACCCTATACGGCGCTTGTTTCACGGTTGTGGCTCCCCGTAATTGCGGAACCTGATCTGTTTCGATCGGCTGATAAGCCGATAAACCGATGCTATTGGAGGGCCCATTTGACGGATTTGATGCGCTTACCTTAGCCCCATCCGTGTGCCCATGGTAGTGTGTAAATCCACCTCTCTGTATGCTTGGTTTCAAAACAGTAGGCTGAGTTGGCATCGTAATAGGTGTTTGAGCCGACACGTTTACTGTATTGGTGTTAGGTGTTATGGAATATACTGGGTACGTAGGGATGGTTTGTGGTGGATCTAACAGGCTTCCAGACACAGCCAATTCCTGAGCAATTGTTTTCACACTATTTTTTATCATCGGCTTTAATGTGGATACTAGAGCCGATGACTGATTAATTAATGCGTGATGAACAGATTGCTCGATCATACTTGATAAATCGGCTTGAGCGGGTGCATATCGGCTTACCGATTCGGATGACGAATCTCCGATAGGATTGATGCTTGGGAGTGCAGTCTTTTGAGTAACACCACGGCGTGTTTTCTGGAAGCACCACAGCATCATTTCTTCCAAAGCTGCCTTTCGGTCTTCGATTTCTTTTCGCTGTTCAGGGGTTAAATCGGCCATCTGAGGCGCGATTATAGCATCAGTGTTGATATCGGCGGTGACCGCAGGCTTGTCGGTTGATGACATTCTTTTTGTTGGTCCCACCGGGCGTGCCAAAATATGTTCGCGCTAAAAACGTGAAGGAGGGTTTTCGGCCTCGAACACACAAGACAAACGCCGGGTTTGCAGAGCGTGCCAGTCAATTTGACCTGAAATTGACAAGGTAAAGTTTGTAATTTGATCAAAGCCGATAAACAAGGATCTATCGGCTTTTCGCTAGTCGGCAAGAACCGATTAGGAGATAACTAGATCAACCGGTTACAATTCATCCGGATACAAGGTAAAATCGGCTTCGGGAAGGCAATGCGCAACAAAACGAAGCGGGTCAAACCTGGATGAAATCGGCAAAAATCAACAATCGGCGATGCGCAACTATGTTGATTCCGTCGACTTGCAGAGAGATCTATGAAGCTAAAACAATGTAAAAGAAAAGCTTGTAAAAAGTAGATGTGTGTGTTGTTGGATTGATTCTTCGCTTGACGCCCACCTCCTTTTATAACACGCCTGGCCGATCCGAGTTGTACATGGATACGGTGCGTTTATCCGTATCGGCCTCTAATCTGATTTCCTTTCCTTTTTAGAAACGGATTCCTTTTCCGATTCGTTTACCGATTTCTTTCCATACGAACACTTCCTTTCCGTTTCAGACCGATTTCAATACATGCCGAATTTTGGTGCAAACAAATATGATCACCGTATCCGAGTTGACGTCGTATCCGAGTTGAACATATCGTGTTTTTGCCGAATCTATTGAGGAACAGCCTTTATAAGGCGCAGTTGTAGCATGTTGGAGATGTAACAAAATGCAATAAGACTCAAAGCAATAGACAGAAGACTAGTTCTCTTCCGAAGTTCATCCTGCGCGTAGTGCAGCCAGCGTGTTTGCTCATCTAGCTAGCTAGCAGCATGCATAAGCACACAACACATGAAGAATATTGAGCTATGTTGCTTATGTATGCAAGCATGCCTGATTAAAGTTCCAGATCAGCACTGTCTCGCGTATTTAATTCTCGATCCTGGCGACAAGATGTGGCGGCGAAAGGGTGGAGGAGGTGTGTCTCTCCGATACGCGCTATTGACAAGCATCGATAACCTATGTGACAAGATGGCAATAGTGGTCATCTACATGTACAGTGCAAGTCAAAGTTAAGTCCGCTTGCAACACGTCGATGTTGACTCCAGGACGTTGAGGAGATGCGTTCGTTGTCCAAAGTCGAGTCCGTCAGAGTCGAGTCCGGGACGTTGAAGAGGTGTGTTTACCGTCTAAACTCATGTCCGTTGAAGATGAGTCCAAGACGTAGAAGAGATGTGTTCGCTGTCTTAAATTAAGTAAATTGAGTACAGGGGTGTCGAAGAGATGCGTTCTCCATCCAGTGTCGAATAAAAGTTGGACAAATCGTAGATGAGGCTGATTGCCTAAAAAAGTTAAGGTTGTGTTAGGAATTAGATGTTACAAGATTAGGAGGGTGAATGTTGGAATTAATCTTGTAATTAGGAAAGTTGAGTCCGCATGAACAGGGGTTGTCCAAATTATAGACGACTCTGGCTTGGTTGCTGTGTTCCAGTACCAGTAGGAGTCTGAGGACGTGTGTTAGTCGGAGAGTATAGCTTATATAAACAGAGGTTTTGCACCTATTTTATAAGCAAGGAAAGATTAAAAAATAATAAAGAAATTTTTGCCCTAAAGATTTTCTCTGTGTCATGTTCCAATATTGCTAACGTTGCTGTCCGCGACGCCGTCGGCATCGGTATTCTCACGTAGCCACTCATTGACGTCGTCGGGCAACGACTCGGCACCCTTGATAACCCACAGGACAGGCTACGGGCACGAGACCAGAGCCATGCCGAGCTGCATGAGCTGCGCTGGCGGCATGCTCCCGGCGCTGCCGAAGCTCACGTACAGCACAGGCTTGGCCTTCTTAGTTCTTACCATCCAGCCACGCCATGCATGGCCTCGCATCATCTGAGACGTCCTGTGGGCCGAGGCTAGCACGGCGGGAGACGGGAGTAGGTCGAGCCTTTCGCAGCCCTAATCTTCGGCGGTTGGGAAGGGGATCGCGGTGACCGCGATCACCGCGCCGTGCGGCGTGCTACGGTCTACATGGCTCTGGACAAGTGGCGCATTAGCGGGCGTCGTCATGATGGTGACCGCCGCTCGATCCGTACGTGTGAGGCGAGGAGGCAGCCGACGTCAGTCATGGCCTCATGGGGACGATGTGAGTTGTGACTAATGCTTCCTATCCATGGGACGAGCACAAAATGAGCCTTTGTGGTGGCCTCCATTTCGTGTCTTGCCTAGTGTATTTTGGTGCAAAAGAGTTGGTTAGTCGGCTGTTAGCAACAGGGATGTCTTCCTTCTTGTGGCAAGCTGCTGGACTCTTGGATATGCAGGTCGAGAAAAGTCGTCTGCGCACTGCGTACGCTCGCAAGCTAGTGTCGACATATTGGTTTGCATATGTGTATTGGTCCACGATTGAATTTATCTTCGACTGATGGGATGGATGGAAATTGTCAAGACAATAGAGGATGCAATCGAATGTACCGTATCGACATGATATATTACTAGAAAGGTCCGCGCGGCGCACGCCGCGCACGCGATTGGTTATAATTACGTAATTTTTTGAAAAGTCTTTTTTGAGGTTTTTCGTAGAAAAAATGGATTGAAACGTATTTTCTAAATATTCAGAGGGTCTTTTGGAGTGTTATTTTTTAATAAGAAATTTTTTTCTGGAGCAAAACGGATCGGAACGATAAAATAGAGCAATGTGCATTTTTTTCGTATTCTTGGAGGGGGTTTTTTTGCAATTTTTCGGATGACCATAACTGCGAAACTATTTCTTGTAGAGTTTTCTTTACGTTTTTTAATAAAAAAGTTTTTTTTAAAAAAAATGGATAGGAGTGTAAAAATAGATTAAGGCGTCAATTTTTCGGATTTTTAAAGTTTTTTTTGCTTTTTTTCGGCGGGTTTTCACTAAGGAGGGGTCTTTTCGTAAAAAAAAAGAGTTTTTCCTGTTTTTTCGAGGTTTTTTCGCAATTTTTTGGAACCCACAGAGGTTTTCCGCAAAAAAGCCGCGCTGCCATGCGCCGGGCACGGACGGCGCCACGGGCCTACCACGCGTCGCAAGGGGAAAAATGCGCCCGCGCGAGCGGCCGCGGCGCTCGAACCCGCGCCAAGAGCAATGCAGCGGACGGCGTTATCGCTGGGCCAAGTGGCCCGCTCGAGCAAGCGAATAGGGTGCACGTCCGTTTTAAGGTATGGTTTGGTGCGGGGCGACGTGGCGCGATCTCAACCGTTCGCGCGAGCGATCGGACGGCTGAGAAATCGGAACGACGTGATCACGGTGCGCTCTCAGAAAGTCTTCGGACTTTATTTTAGTCAGTATCCCTGAAAGAACCGGCCGGACCTTATCCAAGAAATGCTGCACAAGTGTGCAGTAAGCTTTCGGATTGTGCAATATATTTGCACCTGCCGAATAGATGTCAACAAACGAGCAAGACTTGTGGCAATAACAAATTGTCCACGAGTTAGTTGTTTGACCATGCATCGTTTTGTGAGGACATCGTGGACACATAGATACATGCATAACCGACCGGTCAACTCAACAGTTGATCTGCACTGAACTTGCACGGCGAATTTCTGTGTTAGTACTATTTTGACCTATTGCAAGCTGTACTGCAAAGCCGTGATCCTAGGACTATGTCGTCTCTTGGGCTTGGACACGGCCATCCCAGCTTCCAAATCAACCTGCATGTAACGAATGACGCAAGTCACGCAAAGAGTTTATGGTCAAAACTCAAAAGCCTGCTAGAATTTCGCCCAGCACAAGCGTTCCCATGGTTAGGATGGCAATCGGGTACCGTGGGTATAGATAGTTCTTACTTATATTTATGTCTTAGTTAAAATCTCTTTTATGAGTAGGGCTGTAAGAAAAAAAAAAACTCAAGCTCACGAGTTTATTCGAGCTTGAACCGAGCTTTCTTGAGCCGAGTTTACTCGAGCTGTTACCGAGCTTACCAACCTTACCAAGTTTACACGAGCTTATTGAGCTTACTCGAGTTTGGACCGAGCTGAGTTCGAGCCTGGGTCGAGACTCGAACCCTAACTCAAGCTCGGCTTGAGCTTTACCGAGCTCAACTCATTTACATACCTACCAAAGGGTACATCCGTGAAAGGTCGCAAGTGAAGAATCTCACTCATACCTATCGCCCCCGGGTACTTGATACCCGCAGCATACCCGTTTACTCGCTACTATCAACAATCCTTCCAATCAAATGGTACTAGGAACTAATGAACTATGGTACTCATACAATTTTTTTTTTATGAAATTGTAAGAATCAACTAAATTATGTGGACTGAATGATGATTATCAATTATTTAACATTTTAAGTGACTATGGAAATAAGAATTAAAATAACACACGCAAACAAATGACGCATATATGCTTAAGTTCAACAATTAAAATGAAAATAGTTCATTAGTCATCACACATGCTCAAGTTTAACAATTAAAATAGAAACAATTCATCGGTTATTACAGATATTACAACTCACCTATCACGGAATCACCAATCACAAATTTCTAATATAAGGTACCACAGATTGGAGATCAGGGGGCCAACTGGGTGCATGCTGTGGCCCACATGTCAATAGAAGGCGGCGGGTAATCGGGCCGAATGAGTATGGGTGGAGCTCCTCTATACCTATACTCGTTTGCTTGTCGGGTAAAATTTGGCTCTTATAAACATACCCGCGGGTAATGAAAGACAAACATACCCATCTCTATTAAAATTTTTACCTACAGATACATGAGCAACCAGGTAAAATTGCCATCCCTAGCCAAGGGGAAGCCCAAGCCAAATTTCCTAGGCGCACACCCCACTCCAGCAATTACACCAACTATCCAAGAGGAGGGGCAAGCCCGCGACAGAAGGCCTAAGAGACGTACGCTGTACACAGATGTAGTTGGGTGCGGCCGTCCCCGTGCATGTGCTGAAGTTCGTACCTACGGAAAACAGAATTGATTGGGCCCTCACACGGGAGCACGGCGCATCGAACGGCAAGGCAGCAAACTGTGGCGAATTCGTGATGCCGCATAGGCGGCCGCACGACGTAGCACATCGACACCGAACAATCGAAGTGACACCACTCTTGGGCCACGAAGGGCTGGAAAAAAAGCTCGTTGAGCTGGCTCGGTGGCTCGTTTCAAAATTGCTCTGATTACATTTATTTTTCTTTTAAAATAAAAATTAGTTGATTTGGAACCAGAGTCAACGTCGGCTCGGCTCGTTAGGCTCGGCTCGTTAAGCTCGGTTCGAAGTTGGGTCTCAAACAATACAGGAGACTATATGTTTGCACCAAAATTCGGCATGTATTGAAATCGGTCTGAAAATAGAAGTATCCGTACAGAAAAGAATCGGTAAACGACTCGGAAAAGGAATCCGTTTCTATAAAAGGAAAGGAAATCGGATAAGAGGCCGATACGGGAAAACACACCGTATCCATATGCGACTCGGATCGGCCAGGCGTGTTATAAAAGGGGTGGACGCTAAGCAAAGGGGAATCAATCAATTCCAACAACACACACATCTACTTTTTACAAGCTTTTCTTTTACATTGTTTTAGCTTCATAGATCTCTCTGCAAGTCGACGGAATCAACATAGTTGCGCATCGCCGATTGTTGATTTTTGCCGATTTCACCCAGGTTTGATCTGCTTCGTTTTGTTGCGCATCGCCTTCCCGAAGCCGATTTTACCTTGTGTCCGGATCAACTGTAACCAGTTGATCTAGTTATCTCCTAATCGGTTCTTGCCGACTAGCGAAAAGCCGATAGATCCTTGTTTATCGGCTTCGATCAAATTACAAATTCTACCTTGTCGATTTCAGGTCAAATCGACTGGCACGCTCTGCAAACCCGGTGTTTGTCTTGTGTGTTCGAGGCCTAAAACCCCTTTCACGTTTTTGGCGCGAACATATTTTGGCACGCCCGGTGGGACCGCAAAAAGAATGTCGTCAACCGACAAACCCGCAGTCACCGCCGATATCAACACCGATGCCATAATCGCGCCCCAGATGGCCGATTTAACCCCTGAGCAACGGAAAGAACTCGAAGATCGAAAGGCAGCTCTGGAGGAAATGATGCTACGATGCTTCCAGAAAACACGCCGTGGCGTTACTCAAAAGATTGCACTCCCAAGCATCAATCCTATCGGAGATTCAACATCTGAATCGGTAAGCCGATACGCACCCGCTCAAGCTGATTTATCAAGTATGATCGAGCAATCTGTCCATCACGCATTGATTAACCAATCATCGGCTCTAGTGTCTACTTTAAAGCCGATGATAGAAAATAGTGTGAAAACGATTGCTCAAGAATTAGCTGCGTCTGGAAGCCTGCTAGATCCACCACAAACCATCCCTACGTACCCAGTATATTCCATAGCACCCAACACCAACACAGTAAACGTGTCGGCTCAAGCACCTATCATGATGCCGGCTCAACCTACTGTTTTGAAACCGAGCATACAGAGAGATGGGTTCACACACTACCATGGGCACACGGATGGGGCCAAGATGGGTGCATCAAATCAATCAAGTGCGCCCTCCAATAACATCGGGTTATCGGCTTATCAGCCGATCGAAATGGGACAGGTTCCACAGTCACGAGGGGCCACAACCATGAAACAAGCACCATATAGGGGGGTGCCATACGTCGAACCTTTCGCGCCCATACCCGATGCATTAGGTTTTAATCACAATTACGACGCAGCACCAAGACCTCCTGAGGTGCGAGTTGGACAAAGGCCCGAGTTTGCACTCGGGGGGCAGGGCGCAAACAATGAGAATTGGCCGTGTCCGGCTGCACCACAAGCCGACAATGTTAATTGGGCAGAACAAATTGCCAATGTTTTGAGAGAACAGTTCGGTTTACAACCCAGAGGGAGAGTGATCGGCTACAGGAAGCCGTACCCCGATTACATAGACCGAATGCCGTACCCCCACAACTTTAGGGTACCAGACTTTGCTAAATTCTCAGGGGATGATTCTATTACCACAATTGAGCATATCGGACGGTTCATGGCTCAATGTGGGGAGGCGGCACAGTCCGATGGTTTAAAAATTAGGTTGTTTCCTTTATCACTATCTGGCACTGCATTCACTTGGTTCACAAATCTACCACCTAATTCAGTTCATGTATGGAACGATTTAGAAAGCCGATTCCATGAGTACTTCTTTTCGGGAACTATGGAGCTTAGGATTTCTGATCTTAGTTCAGTCCGATGTATACGGCGAATCGGTCTCTGATTATATCAAAAGATTTCGGGGCGTACGGAATAGGTGCTACAGTGTAACATTACCCGACGATCAATTGGCCGACCTAGCGTTCCAAGGGTTAATCCCTCCATTAAAAGAAAAGTTGTCAGGCCAGGAGTTCCCCGACTTGGGCCACCTACTCCATCGCGTATCGGCACATGAAAGCCGGTATGCAGAGAGCAAAGGGTTTAAAGATAGGTTTAGGACAAACGGCAATGAAAAGGCCAAAGTAAACATGGTAGATTACGATTCGGGCGACACCTCTGACGACGAAGCAGAAGTGAACATAGCCGAGTGGGCCAAAGGTTCCAAAAAACCACTCGTATGCTCTCTGCTTAGGCCGACAAAGAATAAAGCGGAAGTCAAGTACTCGTATGATGTGTCGAAGTGTGACAAGATATTTGATTTATTACTACAAGAAAAACTCATAAGGTTACCAGAAGGGCATATCATACCATCGGCCGAAGAAATTAGAAAGCGAAGGTATTGCAAATGGCATCATTCGTTCTCTCATAACACTAACGATTGCAATATTTTTCGACAACAGATCCAATCGGCCATCGCCGATGGCAAGTTAAAGTTTGCAGAAGAATCGGCTATGCAGATAGATATGGGCCCTTTTCAGGTCAACATGGTTCAATGTTCACGAAAAGAAAAGAGGCCTGCGGAAGAGGATAAGCCGACTAAGAGAATTATATCACGAGACGAGACAGTGCAGATCACTGTCGGTTCTATACAAATAGAAGCCGATAAAAATGGACAAAACTCAAGAACGGTGAAACCAAGAGGGGACTTAGAGGCTCGGTAGATGGTATCGGTGAGAAGGCTCCAAGAAGAGCCGATTTCAAACCAAAGCCGACCTTCTCACAACTCCTGGGGGAAATATGAAAGGATAAGTCGAAGGTATAGCCCTCAACACCACCAGGGTTTTCATCGATCGAGGGCAAAGGAGGGACGAACGTCGGCGGCCGATGTGCCACATCGGCCGACATCGAAGAAGAGAAACATCGGCAATGTCCTTTTTGGCGATTTCTTTGGGAGAGAGGGATGACCTTACCAACAGTTGTATCTTGTCCTATGCAACACTCGTCTACATGTCGGCCAAACCAATCTGTAAAAGACAGGTTGTCCAGACCGACACACGATCGCCCGTATAAGGGGCGTAAGGCCGATCTATGAAAGGTTGTCAACATCGAACAAGGCGAATCCTCCCAAAATCAGGAATTATCGGCTAACGCCAAGAAGGGTGGAATCGGCGTGAAATGAGCAATTTAGCTGGAAAGATAAGAAAGCCGATAGAACCCAAACCTAGATGGTGCCCTTCGGGTCTCAGCAAGTCGCAACGCAGAAGGCTTCAGCGATTAAAAACACAAGAAGAAAGGGAAGCCGAAAAGGAGAGTGAGAGGGATCGGACGTTTAATAAGTTAAGACCGGTACCGATTTTGAAAAAGGAGTGGAGAAAGAAGGAGCAGATCGATAGTGATTCAGATCAATCGGTTCAATCCAGTTCTCCGATGATCCGAGATGACACGCCACCAATGGATATAAACATGGTATTCACTTTACCTGCCGAGTTCAGAACCGAAGAATCGGCTGAAGAAGTGTTCGCCCAATTGTGCCTCGGAGCACCAGACGCTGTGTTTGAAAAACCACAAGACATGCATCGGCATCTGAAACCATTGTATCTAAAAGGATACATTAATGGCCGACCAATATCCCGTATGTTGGTCGATGGCGAACAGCAGTCAATCTGATGCCGTTAAGTACTTTCAGAAAGTTGGGAAAAGCCGACGAAGACTTAATCAAGACCAACATGGTGCTAAATGACTTCACCGGAGACCCAACTGAGGCTAAAGGCGTAATGGTGTCAGAACTGACAGTCGGTAATAAAACTTTGCCGACTGCGTTTTTTGTGATTGAAGCTAAAGTCAATTACAGCTTACTCCTTGGGCGTGACTGGATCCATGCTAAATGTTGTATACCATAAACTATGCACCGTAAATCGTGCGGTGGAATGATGATACAAGAGAAGTCGTGATCAAACACATCGGCTCATATCGCCATGGCTAGCCCTGACACCAATTGGCCACACGAAGAGGCTGAATGCATATCAGGAAAAGCCTTGGACAATTGCGATTTTATCTGTATTGAGAAATCAGGATTCAAGCCGATCAGCGTTAAACCCAATACGTTTGATCGGACAGGCATTTAAGTGATAAGAAGATGGAGCGCAAGACAATAGCAAAGCTGCAGGAAAAGCAAGGAGCTATCGGCAGGAAGAATCTGAAGAAGGCTGTTGAAGATTTTGAAGAAGAAAGAAAGGGGTTAGGATTTACTACGCGATTTGCTTGAAGAGATCGATATTGGGGAAGAGGATAGCAAAAGACCAACGTTTGTAAGTGCTAAATTAGAACCCGCTTATAAAGCAAAGTTGGTCGAAATACTCAAGGAATATAAGGATTGCTTTATGCGGGAGTATTATGAAATGCCAGGTTTAAGCCGATGACTAGTTGAACATCGGCTACCTATAAAACCTGGCTATCGGCCGCTCAAACAAGCACTCCGAGGCGGTTTAACCCTACGTTGTATGACGCTATAAAGGAAGAAGTAGGACGATTGCTAGAGGCGAAATTTATCCGGCCTTGCCGACACGCCGAGTGGGTCTCAAACATCGCCCTGTGAAGAAGAAAAACGGCAAACTTAGGGTATGTGTCGATTTTAGAGATTTAAACAAAGCTACGCCAAAAGACGAGTACCCGATGCCCATAGCCGATATGCTTATCGATGCTGCATCTGGGAATAAAATCATAAGTTTTTTGGACGGGAACGCCGGATACAATCAGATATTCATGGCCGAAGCCGATATACCCAAAACGGCTTTCAGATGCCCGGGGGCTTTAGGGCTATATGAATGGAAAGTTATGACCTTCGGTTTAAAAAATGCCGGTGCTACTTATCAACGTGCTATGAACCATATTTTCCATGATTTGATCGGCAATACTGTGGAAATATACATTGACGACGTAGTGGTAAAATCCAAAGAAGACTGGCAACATTTAGCCGATCTGGAAAAGATGTTCGAAAGCACAAGGTTGCATGGGTTAAAAATGAACCCCCTCAAATGTGCTTTCGGGGTGTCGGCTGGGCAATTTCTTGGGTTTACGGTACATGAAGGAGGAATTGAAGTAAACAAAGCCAAGGTAAAAGCCATAGCCGATACTAAACCGCCGGCAAGTAAAAAGGAGTTGCAGATATTGATTGGAAAAATCAACTACTTGCGACGTTTCATCTCAAACTTGTCGTATGTGATTCGTGCTTTCACACCGCTGCTAAAAATTAAAGACAACCTAGAGTTCAAATGGGGAGCCGATCAAAGAAAAAGCCTTCGACGACATAAAAGGATATCTGATGAGTCCACCAGTATTGACCGCACCAAAACACGGTATACCTTTTAGACTATATATATCGGCTGAAGGTGATTCGATTGGGGCAGTTTTAACACAAGAAGCCGATAGGAAGGAACGAGCAATATTCTACTTAAGCCGACGTCTTCTAGATGCAGAAACCAGGTATCCCCTAGTAGAAAAATTATGCTTATCATTGTATTTTGCTTGCACCAAGTTAAGACATTATATCTTTGGCTTCCAAGTGCGTCATAATATGCAAAACCGATATAGTAAAATACATATTATCGGCGCCAATTCTACGAGGTCGGCTTGGTAAATGGGCATACGCCCTAACAGAGTTTGAGTTATCCTATGAATCGGCTAAATCTGTGAAAGGACAAGCTGTGGCCGATTTTATCACAGGGAGTGAAACATTAGTAGGAACAACTAGTGTAACTCCTTGGCAGCTGTATTTTGATGGGTCTGTTTGCCAAGAAGGCGAAGGCATCGGTGTGGTATTAGTTTCACCTAGAAAGCAGGAGTATGACTTCATGTATCGGCTAAATAGCCGATGTTCAAATAATCAAGCAGAATACGAAGCATTACTAAGGGGTCTACAACTGTTAGATAGCATCGGAGTGAGAGACGTCGAAGCTTTTGGAGATTCAATGTTAATTGTACAGCAAGTCAGAGGAGAATACCGATGCAATGATGATGCACTAACCCAGTACTTGCATCAATGCCTCCAGATCATCGAGATGTTCACTACATTTTCCATAAAACATATCCCCAGAGAAGCTAATGATAAAGCAAACCGATTGGCACAAAGTGCATCAGGGTACAAGATTGAAAGCCGACAGGGACCAGTCGAGCTAAACGTTTGGCCGATTTTATGTGTCCACCCTGTCGACTGGAGAACAGAGATAAGGGATTATTTGTCAGATCCAACTAAGCCGACCGAGCAAAAGGTCAGGCGCAAAGCGCTCAAATATGTTCTACTAGAAGACGTATTGTACTTTCGGACTATGGAAGGTTTGTTATTAAGATGTCTGGGAACCGAGGAAGCCAAAGTGGCAATGGGTGAAGTTCATGAAGGCATTTGTGGGTCACATCAATCGGCTCGTAAGATGAAATGGGTACTGAGACGAACAGGATATTTTTGGCCGACGATGTTAGAAGATTGCTTCAAATATTATAGAGGATGCCAAACGTGTCAAAAGTTTGGTAACATACAGTCAGCACCAGCATCGGCTTTACATCCGATCGTCAAGCCATGGCCATTTAGAGGATGGGGTGTAGACATAATCGGCAATATATTTCCGTCATCCAGCAAAGGACATAAATTCATCCTTGCAGCCACGGATTATTTTTCAAAATGGGTTGAGGCTGTGCCACTCAAGAAGGTTACTAGTAAAGAACTAATCGACTTTGTAAATGAACACATCGTCCATCGGTTTGGGATTCCACAGACAATCACTACTGATCAAGTCTTGTGTTCATGTCCAACGAAGTTCAAAGGGTTTGCGAAAGTCTTGGGATAAAATTACTCAATTCTTCCCCTTACTATGCTCAAAGCACCCGGACAAAGCCGAATCATCGAACAAAACATTGATAAAGCCGATAAAAAGAAAAATTGAGGAAGAGCCAAGGAGATGGCATTCAATGCTATCGGAGGCTTTATGGGCTTATCGGCTATCTCATCACGGAACAACTAAATTGTCACCCTATCAGTTGGTATACGGACAAGAAGCCGTTTTGCCCGTTGAAATCAACATCGGCTCAATAAGGCTACACGAGCAAGATAAGGTGTCAGCCGATGAATTCAAACAGGCGATGCTGGACAATCTAGATGATTTGGCTGAACTAAGGCTAATCACGCTAGATCGGCTTAAAAAGAACAAAGAGATGGTTGCCATTTCGTACAATAAAATAGTGATTGTTAAATAATTCAATCAAGCCGATTTAGTATGGTAAACCGTGTTGCCGATTGGGTCGAGGGATAATCTATTCGCAAATGGTCTCCGACATGGGAAGGACCTTATAAGATCAATCGTAGGTTGACGGAAATTCATATATACTGGAATCGTTAGAAGGGTTCGTCCTACCTAAAGCGATCAATGGAAAGTATCTGAAGGCATATCACCCAAGCATATGGGTCGGGTCCTAACTATAGAGGTGAAGGCATCAGGATCAATGACAAGCACATGCATATAAAATTGGTCATACAGCCGACCAAGTCGGTTTGAAACATCCATCCACAGATTAAAGGTTTACAAAAATCGGATGCACAGCCGATCAAGCAAGAGTTCAAAAGGCATCTCAAGTTTAAAGCAATATTACAGAGGTTGGCCACAACCGATCAAGAAAACTAGTGAAGTCCCGACCCGCAAATGGGCTCCCAAAGCCGATAGTGCCGCTGCTGCCCTTCCGATGGTAGTTTGAACGCCGTCTATCAATTGTTGATCGGCTACTGCATCACCTGGGACTGAGACTATCTTGACCGATTGGCTCTTAACTTTGGCAAAGACTTCGCCGATTTGTCGCCTCACGAGACGCTAGTGAAGATGTCGCATCTGCAATGCCGATTCGGCAATCGGCAAGTTCTCTTGTAACCAAGGCCGATTGTTCTTCAAGTTTTTTCTTGGATGACTCGGCTCCACAGGCCTTAGCTTTGGCCGATTTCAAAGATAGCAAAGACCCTGGTCAAAAGCACTCTTCGAGATTTAGCATCCGCTATAAGTTTGTCCGTAATCTCTTGGTCGGCTTGCTGGGCCTTCCTCTGCTCAATTCTTGCTTTGGCCAATTCTACGTCTAGCCGACGATCATCCGTGATGGCACACTTCTAGCAAAGCATTCATGGTCGCAGGGGAAGGTCGGCTTGCATGGCCGCCATAGCGTTCCTCAAGGGCCGAGTGTTGGCGGAAGAGCTGCCTCGGCTGCATCACTTCATCCAAGAGACGATTGAGTCGCTCCTGCATACCCGGCTCGTAACGGCGGCCAAATCTTTGGGCGCAGAAGCTGCTATTATGCTGGATGTCGGCCGGGTAGTCATCGGTGGCTAGCACTTCGGATCGCCGAGCTCGTCGAGTGAAGCCCAGCAAATCGGCGAGATCGCTTGATGGCGCTTTGGGGTCGTGGATCGGAGATCTCGATAGTCTGCGGTATGGCATGGCGGCAATGGAGAGGATGGAGGGATAGCCGATGTAGCACCTTGGAGATCGGCTATAACTCCCGCCACTTGCACCGACGGAGATTGCTAGGGATTCAAGAGAATAAAATCAGCAATATGAAAAATGATATTGAGCAAAGAATAAAGAATAAAACTTACATCAAGAGTCGAGTGCTCCGGAGAGCCATCGGGTTGCCGCCTCACAGGTCTGGGCGAGCGCCTGGCCGACTTCTTCCTCCTCTCTGCAGTGTTTTTGAGTTAGCAATTGTCAAAGCAAGGGGCATATTAGCCGATATGCAAAAGACTTACTTGGAGCACGCTGGCGAGCTAAGTCCGTTAAAGATGGAGCTTGAATGTCTAAATTCCCTGAAGTATACCCCGTAGTGCCGACAGATTGACCTGGACGTCGTTGTCGGCCACTGCTCGCAGAAGCATGGGGATCGGTTGTTTGCTCACCAGCGCCCGTACCAACCTGAAAAGGCCAGAGGCATTTTAGTAAAAGTTGATAACCAATGTAAAAACAGACGAATACAAGACAGTGGTACCTCTACGGCTACTGAAGAATCGCTATAATCCGAACTCGTGCTGGAACCAGATACTACCGTCGGCTCATGAAAGTCGGGAAGAAATAAGTGGATTATAGCCGACGGAGTCCTGTCCATGAGTACAGCTTCTGATATTCTGGTCCACCATCGCGAAAGCAACGACCGACGGAATTAAGAACAAAATGTGGTGTTGATAGGATTTGCAATCCATCGGCTACTTCAAGAATAACCTCAGTAACGCTTAGCATTGGTTACCGAGCTCGAGGAGCTCGACGCCTTAAGATAGCAAAGGGAAGGATGGAATGGTTTGCCCAAAGCCTAATTGACGAGCGTAAACCGAAGGGTGGTAGAACTCGTAAGATGGCTGAAATGTCCTGGCTATGGGTATTCAAGCCGACATGAAGGATGCAAGGGGTAAGGATGATTTTGTACAAATCTAAAGTAGATGGGGGCATCGAGGAACTATCAGAATCAAGGTGAAGGAATGTTGGGTATGGACAATCGGCTACATCGGTATATCGGAAAAAGTCTTGTTGGTCAAGGAAGTCCTATCTAGGAAAGGAAGAAAGCGAGGTATTTGTGCAAGCCGATCGAGTCCATTTTTAACTCTCCACCGAAGACATGATAAACCTCTCGCCATAGGATCGGCTAGCTCTATCTTGTGGAACAACATGCTCGGGTAGTCCTCCCGAGGAAAGTTGAGCTCCCGTGAGGGTTCGGATAAAATAGATCTACTGAACATACAATGGAGCCATGTTTGAACAAACCACGAGGACCTCCTATATTGCCAACGACATGTTTGGCAAAACCAGTAAAAGAGTCGGCCACGAATCACATACATCATTTGAAATACCGCCCTAGGAACATCTTTCCAAGGGAAAGCCGATGACCCTCCAGCAGACGCTCGCCACTAATTGAAAGGTTTGGGTAGGGCCGAGGAAGCACCACGTAAAAGATATCGGTCTAACCAAAGATTGAGAAAAGCGACATGCTCTTCACCGACATCGACCAAGAACCATATTGTTATTTTGGATGTATTTATGCCACCCTTCGCCTTTTGCGGATTAATTTGAAAGAAGGTTTTCCGCCGAAAAGCCGATAATCGTCCCCTGCCTGGCCTAAGGCAGCATAGTTGGGCCACATCTAGCGAGTAGGGCCGATTGGGCGGACGGAATAGAAAAGCGTTGAAAGAATCCGACCAAAAATAACATGCCGCAGCCTACCAAGGGTTCATTGGCTTGTGGTCGGCTAGACTCAAAGATAGAGACTCGGCTATACCCATCCTCTCCCATTCCACCCTCTTTTGAGCCGATACCCTAATGAACCAAGATCTCCATCCTTTCAGGTTAGTGGGCCATGCCCTAAAGCTTTTTCCCCATTCAGAAATATTATATCCACGCCGATAAGGAGTCTAGGGATCTCGGTATTGATAAGCTGGTTCCGCCGACATACTACCTATCGGTCCTAAGTAGAATTGATTTGAACTTTGAGGAATCGGAATGAATACCTGTGAGGGGTCCATGTCAGCCGATTTTGAAAGAACAAGGAGAAAAGATGACAAGAGCCGATGGTGCCTGATCCGAGAGCTTGAAAGCGTGAAAATGACCGTGGGGGGACCCCATATTTATACCGCGATGAAAGAAGGCGAGCGGGCGGGAACAGTTGCTGCATTAAAAACGCACTGAGATTATTACGGCGCCATTAATGGGGTAGTTCCCGAGAAAAGATTCTTCTGTACAGGCCGATACAAGTGAAAAAGCCGATATATTCTTTTTGAAAGATAACAAATTATCTTCCAAAAACAGGGGGGCATATGTTTGCACCAAAATTCGGCATGTATTGAAATCGGTCTGAAAATAGAAGTATCCGTACAGAAAAGAATCGGTAAACGACTCGGAAAAGGAATCCGTTTCTATAAAAGGAAAGGAAATCGGATAAGAGGCCGATACGGGAAAACACACCGTATCCATATGCGACTCGGATCGGCCAGGCGTGTTATAAAAGGGGTGGACGCTAAGCAAAGGGGAATCAATCAATTCCAACAACACCTACTTTTTACAACCTTCTCTTTTACATTGTTTTAGCTTCATAGATCTCTTTGCAAGTCGACGGAATCAACATAGTTGCGCATCGCCGATTGTTGATTTTTGCCGATTTCACCCAGGTTTGATTCGCTTGCTTTGTTGCGACGCTTTCCCGGCCGATTTTACCTTGTGTCCGGATCAATCAGAATCAGTTGATCTAGTTATCTCCTAATCGGTTCTTGCCGACTAGCGAAAAGCCGATAGATCCTTGTTTATCGGCTTCGATCAAATTACAAATTCTACCTTGTCGATTTCAGGTCAAATCGACTGGCACGCTCTGCAAACCCGGTGTTTGTCTTGTGTGTTCGAGGCCTAAAACCCCTTTCACGTTTTTGGCGCGAACACTATAATAAATAAAAATAAATCAGTGTCGAAGAAAGCTCGAAAAAAAGTTCAACTGGCTCGTTATCCACCCCTGGCCACGATATCAAAGTGACAAGCGGCGCAGCACGTCTATGCCACGCGTGGCCAAGGTTCAAAATCTAGTATTTTTGAAAATTTCATCCGAGATTTCAGATATCAGCTAGAGATGAAAATAAAAATCTTAGCGAAATAAAAGAATTCAAAAAAAAATCAAATCGCTATGGTGTTTTCAGATATTTCAGTCAAAAATCACTGAAATCTTGGTTTTTTGCCGAATTGTATACATATTTTGTCGGATGGCATTGAATTTGTACCAGATTTCGTATAATTTTTTTGTGGAGCATTCTAATGCCTTCTATGAACACACATATGGGAAAAATGAAAAAAATGAAGAAAAAAATGTTGGACATGGGATTCGAACCAACGCCCTGCTGCTCTCACCGAAACAATCTCATGCTAGTGCCAAACTCAGCCAACCAAACTTTCCTGATTAATCTGGCTTAGAAAGCCTTATCTTCCCTCATTTGCTAACCACCATAAAAGCACCTTTCCTAATTTTCCTCATGGGCTTCACTCAATCATTCGCTCACCCATAGAGACTCAGCATTGCTAGCTCCACCAGCGACGGCGCTGATCCGGCCATCTCCGGTGAGGTTTGCAACACATCTCATCAGCCAGGGACGAGATATCATTTAGAAGAGGTGAAATCTCGGTAGTTTTCTTTGTTTAATCATGTACTTGAGCATCTTTCTCAGTATTCAGAATTGAAATAAGCCACCTTTCATTCTTCACTAATTGCTACTCCCATAGCATCTGGATAAGCTAAAGCATGCTGCAACAAGCAAAAAAAAAAAAAAAAAACTGGACCTATTACTTGGGGATTATTCAGTTTGGATGTTTTTCATTTGAGTCATATCCATATAGTAAGAAACTATTGTCAGTAGCCTCCAAAAATCCTAGTAAGTCTATGATCAACATTTTTTAGCGATAAATTACCTAGAGGCTGTATTAAGATAAAACAGTTAATTCCCATATTCTTTTTTTTTCAAGCTTATGTTCGATTAAAGTGTTTAGCAACCTTGTGTACTTGATGGCCAGGCATTGATTAGAAGGTTGCACTTTGCAAGGTACTGCTTTTCTTTATGGATAGGGAATGAGAGCTTATTCATTAATAGGAATATACATGCATGATTCAAGTAATTGAGATGAGGACTACGAGTGTAGTAGTAGTGTAGCTTCGATTTCTCTGGGATTGTACGACCCACCCTTCCCAGCGAGATTCGTTGTTGACAGCATCCCCTCGCAAGAGCTCAATAAGGCCACATGTAATGTGAAATTATTTTTATTCTAGTTGGTTATCACGTATGCCAAAATCTCACAATGATAATATTTGTTCAAACTGGTCATAGGTGGGAAGAGCCTCCTAGATTGGGCCGATGTCGCGATTGGTGACACCCACATAGCAAAGAGGAAGCGAGGTACATACGATGATGATGACACGCTAGCAGGTGCTTTAGGTGGGTTGGCAAAGTTGTCGACCAGCAGCATGGGAAGGGATATGCAAAGGCCAAAAGTGATGACGAGCCGAATGTTGGTAGCAACGATGACACGGAGACAATCCCCAGAATGTGAATGCCGATAGTATCTCAGTGACAGACTCTGGAGGCGACGATGGCCGCTACACCCCGTTCACAACCATAATCACCAGAAGGATTACAACAGGGGGGAAGTGCCCCGAGGAAGGGCTCACTGAAGCAAACCCGTATTGCGACGAGTGGTGAGGGTGGGCGGCAGGCAGGACAGCCCTAGAATGAAATGAGCCCGTGGTATAGTAGCCAGTCTTTTAGCCATTGAGGATCCCCCAGTGAGCACCATGGGTACCAAATGTTAGGGTATGCCTCGATGCCCTACAGAGGGGATCTGGGTGGGTTCATTCACAAAAAGAGACACGACAGATTGAGCATGCCATCTGTCGGCGTACTAGCCAACAGGCACCTCCGAGACGGGTGCTTATGAGATTCCGACGGGGGGGCTTTCGGGGCAATCGCCTCAGGGTGGAAGACGGAGACGGCCGGAGTACCCGGAGGCTCAGGCTAACAGGGGGACGCAAGGGGTTTTACCCAGGTTCAGGCCCTCCGGAGAGTAATAGCCCTAGTCCTGCCTTTCTTGGTATTGCTTGTGTTCTTACTAGAGAGGATGAAAACCTTACCGCCTCCCGAACCCCTTCTCCCATGCACCCCGGCTTCCTTTTATACTTGGGCTGCTGGGGGCGCATGGGAGGCTTACACTGCAAGCCATACTCATTACACTGCCACGGGCGTATTTAATGCGCCCGTCACTGTTCTTATGTCGCATCAATATCTACTGCAGCCGTCACAATCCTGCCTCGGGCCCCATGTCCACCAACGCCGCCCGTTCCGTCATGGGGTGACGTCTCCCGTAGTTATGATGCGCCTGGGGAAGGCGCGCCGCCATGCTGCAGCCTCTATGCTTCCACATTTAATGCGCACGATTCGCATTTAATGTCCTTGATCTCGGTAGGACTATCCCGGGGATGGTGCGCCATGCTTGAGGATCAGAGGCCACGTGTCCACTGGGCGACCACCTTATCGACGCTTAGCGCCTGGCTCAGACGCCACGCGTGTCATTGGCGACCACTGGCTGGCGCCAGCCGCCTGGCTCAGACGCCACGTGTCCGCCGGGGCGACCACCTTGCTGGGTGCCCAGCGGCCTGGTTCAGACGCTTACGTGAACCTGGGCGACTACCTTAATGGTCGCCCGAGGCTCAGACGCCACGTGGCTGGGCGACCACCATGGGGCTCTTTCTCTTGCCGTGGCGGTGGGCCCAAGCATGCCCTGGCCGCCACTTGACCGTTTTTTAGTGCGGGGGAGCGGGTACCTTGGTGTAGAATACGCCGACAGTAGCCCCCGGGCCCACCTAGGAGCGCTTTTTGGTCTTCTGCTCTTCTTCTTCTTTAATTGGCGTCTTGAGAACTGCTCCGGCTCCCGGGTGGGACCCTTTAACAGTCCGCGCGTCCCGCAAAGAAGATCTTCCGGCTTCTCCGATTCCCAGGCGGTTTGCGCGGTTACTTCCTCCTTGTAACCGCAGCACGTTCCTTGGGATGCGCCCCCCTTTATGAGGCCCTTAAACTTCCTCTTTTTCGAATCGCCGCGCCCTTTCGGTTCTCCCGCCGGTTCGTCTTCCGCGGCCTTATAAGAGGCCGATCGAAGGGGGAGTATTTCTTCCTCCTTCCATCTCCCCACACTCCGTCTCTTTCCGACGTCTTAGGTTCCCTTGCTTCGCCCCCTTTACTGCCGCGCTCCGATACCCCTCTCCTCCCAATGGCTCCGGTACTTCCTTCTTCGATCATCGAGGAGGAGAGGGCCGTCAGATTCTCCCAGAACATTACCGGGGGCGCCCTTCGCCTCCGCGCCGAGACTGTTGAGCCTCGCTATCGGCCTGGGGAAGTGGTTTTCTTTGGATGGCAGCTCCTTGCCGGCCTGCTACCGCCGGTTTCCGACTTTTATCTCTCTGTTCTCAACTTCTACGCCATTCACCACATCCACCTTCCTCCCAACTCTGTTATCCTCCTTTCTGCCTTTGCTCACTTCTGCGAGATGTTCGTGGGAGTGCTGCCCAACCTTCTCCTTTTTCGTTTCTTCTACACCCTTCGCTGGCGGTACCGCAGTCGCCGGAGCCGCCACCGCGGCTCGTGGACGGATCGTTGCGCGCTACCTTCCATTGGACCGCCGGTCCAATCGAGGGATTGGCGCACAGAGTGGTCAGACGTCGAGGACGACAGCCGCATTGAAGTGTCAGAGCTTCCGCCCGCCGGGCGTCAAGAACCCCAATCGGGGCTCAGTGAGCGACGCGCCCGAAGCTCCAGCGATGCTGGCCCGCGCCGACTGGGCCATGGCGGGCGGGCCCGACGGGGCCATGGTAATCCGGGATTTTATTACCCTGAGGTCAGGCCCCTGCGCCGCTGGCCCGCCCTCACTGGCAAAGACATGGGCTGCGATGGGACCCGGAGTATTCGGAGGTAACTCCGCTCCACTCTGCATCACTCCTTGTTACTTCTATATATATTTTTTTTTTGGCAAAACCTGATTCTAACAATACTGCCTCCCTTCTGCGATTCCTTTTCCTTTTGGTGCTGATAGCCGCCGGGAATTTGGATGACGACGTGATCGACAGGTGGATGTTGTACTGGTTGAGCCTATCCGGCCACTTGCCGCCGTTTCCGGCGGGCGTGGTCCCACTTTGCCGGCTGTCCCCCGGGGAGCGCGCGGCGATAATCCGCGCCCTGCCTTCGATCGACGCCATGGGCTTGCCCGTCGTGATACGCCAGGCGCCCTTAACAATCCGGGATCCTCCTCCCACTGGTGGTCAGGGGGGGCGACCGAGTGAGGCGCAGGCGCCCAGACGATGACGACGACTCCACCCATCCTTCCCAGAGGCCCCGCTTCTTGGGCTCAGCCGGGGCGGGGACTTCCACGTCGGCCGCGGGGGCTTCTTCGGTTGCGGCAACGTGTTCCTCCGTGGTGGCGGGGGGCTCGTCGACCGACGGGGGGTCGTCCGCTTTACGCCGGGGCATGACGATAGACCCTCCGCCGCCGGTTTCTTACCGCCACCGCCACGAGCGGTGGATCTTCCTCCGCTCCGTTTTCGCCGCTACCGTGGTCTGCCTCGCTTCCGCTCGCCATCGGGCTGTGGCGGATCCGCTTCGCCCGCCCGGCCGCCAATGGGAGCGCTCATCGGCGCGCTGCAGCGCTGGGCCGGGTCTCGCTCCGAAGCGTGTTTCGCTTCCCAAGGCGCTTAGGTACTCACCAGAAACGCAAATGCAATATAAAATTTCAAAAAAATTTAAGATTGATCTCACCGTTGTTTCTTTGTCCAGGGTTCCTACTCGGATGTCCCCGCTGCCGGGACGGCCAAGGCGCCATGGCCGTGGTCGCGCTGCGCTTGGGGTCGCTGAGCTCCAGGACGGCTGGAGGCGGTGGGCGGGTCTCAGTGGAGCCGCTGCTGCCGTCGTCAGGACTAAGGCCCGTTCGCCCCGTCCCTACCTCTGAACTCCCGCCGCCTCCGTTCCTCGGACGCCGATGCTCTTTGGGCGGCCCTCGGCGAGCTCTATTCCAAAGACGAGCAATCGCCTGGTGACGAGCAGGAACGCTGACGAGGCGGAGTCGAAATCAACCGCCTCCGCAAGGAGGTGGCGGACTCACGCGATCGGGGCTGGCCGAGCTGCAGCTGCGGAGGGAGCGGAGCGGCAGAGCAAAGCACCCGCCGCCGAGCGTCTCGCGAGTCGAGGCGGAGAGGGTCGATCGGGCTCGCCGGAGGTGGACACATCGCAGATGCCGCGCCACGCCGACGGACGGTGGCCAGCCTTGCTCCACTGGGGCTGGAGCAGCCGGGTCCGCGGGAGGAGAGGCCACAGCATTACGCCTTTTGCCTCTGCCAGACCGCGGACTTCCTCACGCGCCTGCCCGCCGCCCTTTCCGCTTGGTCCGCCCAAGAGGGGCGCGCAGTTGCAGCGGCCACGGCGAAGTACGTGCTGGCCTGCTGCGCCAGCCGTGATGCCAACTTTGATCCCTGAAAGGCCCAACGATGTCGCCTAGAGGGGGGGTGAATAGGCGGAATAAAATTTACGCAGCGGAATAAAAACACCCGAGCAGGTCAACCCGGACTGTCCGGTATTTGGTCCGGATACTCCGGCTTGTCCGGAGTCTCCGGTATTGGGACCGGACTCTCCGGGTTAGCTGGCTCGGGAGCGCAACAAAAACTACTCTAGCAAGCACAATAAATTACTAGAAAAGGAAGGCAAGAACAACCTAGACAATTGCTTAGAAAGGATTTGAATTTAAAGCTAAGCAAAGAGCTAGATCTAACTTAACAAATTCAAATCCAAGGAGCAAGACTAGGAAGTAAAAGAGAGAGAGAGAGACGCGATTTTTCACCGAAGTTCGGATTCTTGAAGGGAATCCTACGTCTCCGTTGAGGTGGCTCGGTCACACTTGAGCCGGGGTCTCTTTCAACCCGCTTTCCTCCCGGTGTTGCACAAATGCACTCGCCGGCTTCACTTCTTGTCCCTTTCCTTTCGGAGGCGAGACTCGCCTTCACAAACGACCGGGGCTCACCACACAAGTTGGTAGCTCCCGGTGACTCCTAGCCGTCTAGGAGACCTTCAACCTCCAAGAGTAAAAGTACCACGAAGAATCGCTTGGAGGATGAACTAGTGCTCAACAACTAGAAATAAATGCACCTAGCACTTTGCTTCTTCCTCTCCTCACCAAAAGAATCAACAACCAAATTAATTGGTGGGAGGAAGTGAGGGCTCTATTGAATGCTTAGAGATGGTTAGGAATGGCTTGAATGCTGCTATGAATGAGCTCAATAGAGATCCTAGCCGTTGGAGTGGAGTGGAGGCTTTAAATACCCTTTTTGAAAACTAGCCGTTACTCCTGTTTTTGAACAGGCCGGAGTGTCCGGACAAATAACCCGGAGACTCCGGGTTATCCGAGACTCGACCAAATGTCCGGATACTCTGACCAGCCGGAACCGAGGCAACCGAGAGGTCCAACCCGAGACTCCGACCAAAAGTCCGGATACTCCGATTGAATCCGAGACTCGGCCGAAACCGGAGACTCGGTTACCCGGGCCGTTTTAATTTGAAACTTTTCAAAACCAAATGTAGGAGTGCTAATTAGAGATGCAAGAAATGATGTTGAGCACATGCACATCCTAAAGTCGATTTCGTCATACCCTCTTAATAGTACGGCTATCCTTAAGACACAAATAAATAAAATTATTACAACTTTGGTCTTGATGTCGTCCTTTTGATTTTAAGTAGTTGTAGGGGCGCCCAATGTCGCTCCAAGCTCGATAAGATCTCGATCTCTGCGGTATTCTTGGATAAAACATTAGATCTCTTTAATTGTGTCATCATTAATCACCAAAACAAATTGAGGGGCCTAGATGCACTTTCAATCTCCCCTTTTGGCGTATTGATGACAACACAATTAACAAAGAAATAAAAAGGATATGAAATAGACTTTAGCAAATCGATAAAATCGAGCTCCCCTAAATGTGTGCATTAGAAGAATTGAGTGGAATCGAATGCACATATTTAACGAGAAATAAACCGAGAGCTCCTCAAACACAAAGCAGAGAGAATACAACACAAGTATCTCAAGACAAATCATGCATAATAAGCAATAATGACAATACAGGAATAACAGAGTTCTCAAACACAAAACAAGTCCACTAGCGACAAGAAACAAGAAAAAAAGGACGACTAAGGAAAACGAAACGACTCTAAAGAATCACTCCCCTTTGGCATCAAGACACCAAAAGGAGGGAGGACACGGAGATCACTCGTCGTCGCTTCGCCGCCAGACGCTGAATACTTGCCGAGTCAAGCTGCAGGAGGAGGAGAAGCGCCAAGAAGTGATGCCAAACACTGATTCATGCGGAAGTGGCATCGCTACTCTCCTCGGAAGACCCTAAGAGTCGCTAGGAGAAATCGCCCGCCATTGTGGCGGCGGATGCCGCGGATGTCCTCGACCATTCTTCTTGATCTGCTCGCTCATCACCTTCTCGCTCGGGCGGAGATGTCACTACAGAGGAGGAAGACATGCTTGAGCATCCTCTCGAAGAGTGCCGCCGGGACCTCGGCCCGCTCAGAGGGAACGGGAGGAGGCACAGCAGAGAGCAGACGCGAGGTGGAGGCCAAGCGCGACCACGACGAGTCCTCTCGAGGAACAGGACTGGGGCAGCTGAAGGTATGAGCAGAAGGAGGTCGAACCTTGTAAGCAAGATGCTCCTCATCTCGACAAACTTGAGACCGCCACCGAAGAGATCAAGGTCATCACAAAGGGTGCATAGCCGCAGCCGGCCATGTTGCTCTGCAGATTCTCGCCTCATCGCCTCCCACATGAAATCGACAATGTCAAACGAGTGGGTGCGCCGACGAGATGAAACAAAGAAGTTCCTTCCATAGGAACCGATGGCGTAGCATCTCCTCCTTGGGCCAAAGAGTGACCCTCAACACTGTTGAGCATACTGAACATCCTTCGCACTTTGATGGTCCCAATCGTGAAGCTCCTCGAGGTGTCATAAAGTGACTCAATCTCCTCGGCAGTCATCACCTTCTTGAAGTGAAGCTTTGGGTCGTCGTTGTATCTCGAGATTGAGGACTCGCAAACCTCTTCTTGCTAGCCACATACCAAATCTTGTCTCACATCCACCAAATGGCCTCATCATTCTTGTCAAAGTACAAAGTGGCATAGAATTGCATGATAACCTCATTGTTCCAAATCATACTTGAATGCCATGAGATTCTTAACTGATGCACTCACAAATCTCAATGATCCGAGTGAAAATCGGATTTTTAGCTGCTGCCATATACTCCCAATCAATGGTCTTCATCCCGACCACTGGGTGCTCAAGTGGGTATAGGACCGCCTCGTAGAAGTTCTGATCAAACCGGTTCCAAAACCGGCGGTCCACATACTCATCCCGGTGAAGCTCGAGAGGATCCTTCTTTCGTGCTCGACAATAGCTTTTCCTTTTCCAGATCCTGTCCGATAATCGATGATCCTCATTGGATTCACAGACATTGGGTAGTTCCACACAAAGCTTGGCCTTGGCTAGAGGACCAATGAAACGCCCGAAGCACGAAACTCGCTTCCTTTTCGATCACGAAGCCTGGCATGAGTATCTCGGCTGGATGCTCATCCGGATCAGGAGCCGATCGAGGAGGAGGAGACAGACAGTCTTGACCGACGACGCCGATGCTAGCCGGCCTCGAGGTCCGGAAGTGGGTCTTTGGCCACTCCAATCCTTTGCTTTTTCTGGAGGCCGCGGAGGAGACGAGCCCTCGAAGGGATCACCGCCACCGCACGGGCCGAGGAGGATCGCCGCTACGGAAGGCTGCGGAGGAGGATCCATCTGACGAGATAGAGCGAAAGAATAGAATTAGCCGAGAGGCGACAAGAAAAAAAGAAAGAATGGAACCTGGCCGAACCACTCCACTCCTGAGACTCGGACAAAAGGTCCGGACACTCGGATGGACTCCGAGACTGACCCAGAGTCCGGACACTCCGGATCGGCCAGAGCATACGCACGGGCGCATGAGATTTGGGGAAAACAACCCCCAAAAAGGCATGAAACGAATCTAGAGTGCCTTAAGGAAGAACAACAAATGACTAGGGCACTATCTAGAAAGGGAATTTCGCGGAGTTAGGGCACAAAACGGAACTCACCTCAAGATGAATTGAGAAATCAAGAATGCGGGTGAGTTAGGATTGAACGAAACTCCGATCTTGAGGGCAACGACGAGACAATCGGCGCCTCTACGAGAGATGAAACACACGGAGAAGCCCTAAGAACCGAGAAATTGAACCAAACCCGAAAGAAAAAGGTTAGGGCAAAAGGGATCCTTACCACAATCTCCAATCCAAGAAGGAGAAGGAGTCCAAGATCCCAAGAAGATGGAGGAATCCACGCCCTAGCCTTGAGAGACACACGGGAGAGGGAGAGGCGCACGAAGGAAATAAGAAACAGAGAAAACCGCGCGGGATAAGGGGTTTAATCAACGCCCCAACCGGAGACTCGGATTTTCAGTCAGGAGACTCCGGCCCAACCCGGAGAGTCCGGACAATTAGTCCGGAGACTCCGGACAGTCCGGAGATTCCGGATTGAATACCGGACAGTCCGGGTTGCTCAGCTCGGTTAGGAAAGGAATTTTTCAAGGGAAGCTTCGGAGACCCGCGGAGAGAGATAGAGAGGAGTCCTAGGGCATCCATCCACCATGTGACTAGCTAACAATCAAGCAAACAGGCTATAGTCACATGGCAATGATGCGATCCGAGGATTAAGAACCAACAACACAAGATAATTTCAAAGAAAAAGATGAATAAGTTTTGAAATTCATTTTTCATTCACCAACCAATATGAGCACATGTCAAGCCACGTTACGAGAATCTAAGATATTTAGTCCACTTCTCAATTCACAGAACCTTTTCTCGTCAAGGGGCTTGGTAAAAATATCGGCTAATTGATCATTTGAGCTCACATGTTGGATATCAATTTCGCCTTTTGTTGCGTGGTCTCTTAGGAAATGATGGCGAATATCAATGTGTTTTGTTCGGAGTGTTGTACAGGATTGTTGGCAATTTTTATGGCACTCTCATTGTCACACAAAAGTGGAACGCTTTTGTAGGAAAGGCCATAATCACTCAAGGTTTGTCTCATCCAAAGTAGTTGGGCACAACAACTCCGGCAGCCTATGTATTCGGCTTCTGCAAAGGGATAAGGCTACGGAATTTTGTTTCTTGGAAGACCACGAGACTAGGGACCTACCCAAGAATTGGCAGGTTCCAGAGGTACTCTTCCTATCCACTTTACAACCAGCATAATCCGCATCGGAATAGCCAATAAGTTCAAAGGAGGATCCTTTCGGATACCAAAGTCCGAAATGAGGAGTGTGCACTAAGTATCTCAAGATTCTCTTAACGGCCACCAAGTGGCACTCTTTGGAGCGGCTTGAAACCGTGCACACATACAAACGCTAAGCATAATATCGGGCCTAGATGCACAAAGATAAAGGAGAGAGCCGATCATCGAGCGATATACCTTTTGGATGACCGGTTTACCTTCCTTGTCGAGGTCTAGATGCCCATTGGCTTGCATAGGTGTCTTAATTGGTTTTGCATCTTCCATTCCGAACTTCTTGAGCATGTCCTTGATGTACTTGGTTTGGTGATGAAAGTTCCTTCCTTGAGTTGTTTGACTTGAAATCAGGAAGAACTTCAACTCACCCATCATGGACATCTCAAACCTTTTGGTCATGATCTTGCTAAACTCTTTACACAAATGTTCATTAGTAGATCCAAATATAATGTCATCGACATATATTTGGCATACAAATAGATCATTATCAATATGCTTAGTAAAGAGGGTAGGGTCGGCTTTTCCGACTACAAAACCTTGTTCCAGAAGAAAGTCTCGTAGACACTCGAACCATGCCCTTGGAGCTTGCTTAAGTCCATAAAGTGCCTTGTGAAGGTAGTAAACGTGGTTCGGATGTCTTGGATCTTCAAATCCAGGTGGTTGCTCGACGTAGACCATCTCGGAGAGTGGTCCATTTAAGAAGGCGCTTTTCACGTCCATTTGATACGGCTTGAAATCATGGTGAGTAGCAAAGGCAAGTAATATTCTAATAGATTCAAGCCTAGCTACTGGAGCATATGTTTCATCGAAATCCAAACCTTCGATTTGAGTGTACCCTTGAGCAACCAGACGAGCTTTGTTCCTTGTCACGATTCCGTTTTCATCTTGCTTGTTTCGGAAGACCCACTTAGTGCCGATGACGTTTTGCTTGGGTCTTTTGACAAGCTCCCAGACTTGATTGCGCTTGAAGTTGTTCAGTTCCTCTTGCATAGCCATCACCCAATCCGGGTCTTCAAGTGCTTCATCTACTTTAAGAGGTTCAAGAGAGGAAACAAACGAGTAAAATTCACAAAAATTTGCAACTCGAGATCGAGTGGATACTCCCTTGTTAATGTCTCCAAGTATGGTTGTCGACCGGATGATCCCTTTGAATGCTTTGATGAACTCTCGGATGCGGTACAGTTGAATCCAAAGCTTGAATAGGGCCTTCATCATCTTGGGTGGCATTAGAACCATCTTGAGCTTGAATGGACGAGGAGGGAATATCGCCCGAGCCAGACCCATCCGGAGACTCCGGTATATGACCCGGAGACTCCGGACCAATCCGGACACTCCGGGTTTCAGGCCGGAGACTCCGGGTTGGGGTGCTCGGGTGAGATTCCAAACTATGAGGTCTCACCTCCCCGATTGCCATTTTCTTGATAGCTTCACAAGGAGGTTCTTCCCTGTCAATCACAACATGATCCACTTGTTCTACTTGAGAACCGTTAGTCTCATCAAAAGTTACGTCACGCGAGATTTCAACGACACCGGTGGTATTGTTGAAAACTCGGTACGCATAAGCATTTGTTCCATAACCAAGTAAGAAACCTTCATCTACTTTAGGAGCAAATTTAGATGACTTAGCCTTTTTGTTAAGGATATAACATTTACTCCCAAAGACTCGAAAGTAGGAGACATTTGGTTTCTTCCCGGTGAGCAACTCATACGCCGTCTTCTTCAAGATCTTGTGAAGGTAGAGGCGGTTGGAGCTGTGGCTTGCGGTATTGATGGCTTCCGCCCAAAAGCTGTCAGAAACCTTGTACTCGTCAAGCATCGTCCGCGCCATCTCGATGAGGGTTCGATTCTTCCTCTCGGCTACCCCATTTTGTTGTGGAGAATAGGGAGCCGAGAATTCATGCTTGATTCCTTCCTCATCAAGAAACTCCTCCACGCCAATATTCTTGAACTCGGTGCCGTTGTCGCTCTGGATTCTCTTGATCTTGACTTCAAACTCGTTTTGAGCTCTCCTCATGAATTTCTTCAAAGTCACTTGGACTTCTCCTTTGTCATGCAAAAAGAACACCCAAGTGAACCGAGAAAAATCATCAACAATAACTAAACCATACTTACTTCCCCCAATGCTTATGTAGGCGGCCAGGACCAAAAGATCCATATGTAGCATTTCCAACGGTCTTGTGGTCGTCATTACATTCTTGGCGGGATGGGAGGCACCAACTTGCTTGCCGGCTTGACAAGCACTACAAATCTGTCTTTCTCAAAGACAACATTGGTTAGTCCGAGAATGTGGTTGCCTTTAACGAGTTTGTGAAGATTCCTCATACCAACATGGGCGAGTCGGCGATGCCCTAGCCCACCCATGCTAGATTTAGCCATTAAGCACGCTTTCAAGATTAAGCCTATCCGTATTGAAGTCTACGAGATAGAGCTTGCCCTTTAAACGCCCTTTAAAGGCTATTGAACCATCAAGCCTCTTAACGACATCCACACCCTTTTCATTAAACAAACAATTATAGCCCGCTTCACATAATTGTGCAACGGACAATAAATTGTAGCTTAATGAGTCAACAAGCAACACATTATTTAATTGAAAATTGCTTGAGATAGAAATTTTACCCAAACCAATTACTTCTCCCTTTCCATTGTCTCCAAAGACAATGCTTTCACTATTTGATCCATTTGCATCCAAGTGAGCGAACATTGCCTTTTCTCCGGTCATGTGGTGCGTGCAACCGCTATCCAAAATCCAACTTGTTCCACCGGAGATATAGGCCTACAAAAACATATTTAGTTTTTGCTCTTTGGTACCCAAACTTGGTTAGGTCCACGCACATTAGCAACTAGAGATTTTGGGACCCAAATGGAGCGAATAATAGGAGCATTCTTTGGCTTGCGCCCAATATGACATGCAACTACACGACCAATGTTAGTTTTCTTAAGAACATATGAAGCAAAGAACTCGGAGTGAGCCTTGTGCTTGGATGTTCCTTCGCCTTTCACAAAATGAATCGGCTTGCTTAAAGGAGCAACCACGATGTTGCTCTTTTTGCCCTTAGGCGGAACATATCCAAGCCCATGCTTCTTGGGATTACCTTGGCGCTAATGAGATACTCCTCTAAACCTTTGCTAGCCTTGTAGGACTTTTGAAGTCCATCTTCAAGCATCCCCTTAAGCTTCTCATTCTCATGAGCCAAGACTTTCAAAGTCTCACGGTTAGTAGCACAAGTAGCAACATCAATATTATAACATCTAGCGCATCCATTGCTACTTGAAGGCATTGAACTATTGGATTTGTTAATTGAGGAAGAGGCATTATTCGAGAGATCAACAAGCTTCACTTCAAGAGACTTGCAAGCATCCATTGCTTGAGCAAGTTGCTCTCACGAGTGAAGCATTGGTGATCTCAAGACTAACTATTTCATTCTTAGTCAAATTTGAGTTTTTGACTAAGTCCTCATTTTTCTTTCTCTCAAAAGCTAGGCTTTTCTCTAGCTCAAGATTCTTTTCCTTTTCAAATATAAGGAGATCCTCTTGAGCTTCAAGAGTAGCCTCCTTTTGTTCTACAACTTCCTCCAACTTTTCAATGTCTTTGAGTAGCAAGTCTAGTTTTTCAATGTCAAAGTCATTCATAGACTTAAAAGCTACTTCATCATTATCGCTATCGCAATCATCTAAGCCATAATCAACAATAGAGGGAATTTGGCTCTTAGATGATACCTTGTGCCCCTTTGCCATGAGGCAAATTGGAGCATCTTCGTCTCGTCGCTCAAGTTGTCGAAGAGGCTCTTCGACTTTGTCGGTGGAGTAGCGATGGCGACGGTGGCGAGTCCTCCTTCATTGTCGGAGTTGGACTCGGACTCGGACTCGGAGTCGGAGTCGGAGTTCCACTCCTTGCCGATGTAAGCATGACCCTTGCCCTTGTACCTCTTGCTCTTGTCCTTGTCTTTCTTCTTGAACTTGTCCTTCTTGAAGGGCTTGTCTTCCTTCTTTTCTTTGTGAGGACACTCGGCAATGAAGTGACCGGGTTCCCCACACTCATAGCACTTTCTTGAAGAGTGCCGCCCTCTTGATTTGTTGCCGAAGCCCTTGAGTGGCTACCCGCTTGTAGCCCTTCTTCTTCAAGAACTTGTTAAATCTTCTGACGAGCAAAGCCATATCTTCATTTGTCAAGGGGCCGCTCGACTCTTCTTCATCGCTTGAGCTCTCTTCGACTTCTTGCACCACCTTGACGGCCTTCAAGGCGATGCCCTTCTTCTTCTTAGGACTTGAGCTCCTCCACCACTTCCGCTTCCTTGACCATCATCTCATCCGTCATCAACCGCCAATCACATCATGAGGAGTGAGAGTGTCAAGTTTGGCGTCGCGGATGAGTTGCACAAGATTGCGGTTGGTGGGGGTGATTACTCGAAGAATGATCTTGACAATTGCTTTGTCGGTGAGCTCGGTGCTTCCAAGTCCCTTTGCTTGATTCACTAGCACCATTAAGCGATCAAACATCTTGGTGTAGCACTCTCCTTCTTCCAAAGTGAATCGGCTTAGTTCTCCAATGATAAGCTCGATCTTCGATTCACGAACACTTGATACACCTTCATGGGACACCATCAATCTTTCCCATATATCCTTAGCATTGTCAAGGCCATCGACTCGGTTGAATTCGGAGTCGCTCAAAGCATTAAACAAGGCATTGACGGCCAAGTCGTTGAAGTGTTGAGCTTTGTCTTCCTCGGAGGTGAGATTGTTGGGGTTTGCGGGCTTGAAACCTGTTTCAACAATCTTCCAAATGCAAGGGTGAAGTGATCTCAATGCATCTTCATCTTGTGTTTCCATGCCGCATAGCGAGTGCCATCGAAATGAGGCGCTCGGCGAGACGAGACGGAAACATAAGATGAGGAGTTTGAGACTCAAAGAGGAATAATCTAAAGGAATTGCAACCCCTATACCGGAACCGGAGGCTTTCTCATGGCCATGGGTTTCGGTAACCTTCTCTATTTCTGACATCTTTGGTTCTCCAAGCGGTTAAGCCAAAATAAAGGAGATTTGGCTCTGATACCAATTGAAAGGCCCAACGATGTCGCCTAGAGGGGGGGTGAATAGGCGGAATAAAATTTACGCCGGAATAAAAACACCGAGCAGGTCAACCGGATTGTCAGGTATTTGGTCCGGATACTCGCTTGTCCTGAGTCTCGGTATTGGGACGGACTCTCCGGGTTAGCTGCTCGGGGCGCAACAAAAACTACTCTAGCAAGCACAATAAATTACTAGAAAAGGAAGGCAAGAACAACCTAGACAATTGCTTAGAAAGGATTTGAATTTAAAGCTAAGCAAAGAGCTAGATCTAACTTAACAAATTCAAATCCAAGGAGCAAGACTAGGAAGTAAAAGAGAGAGAGGGAGACGCGATAATTCACCGAAGTTCGGATTCTTGAAGGGAATCCTACGTCTCCGTTGAGGTGGCTCGGTCACACTTGAGCCGGGTCTCTTTCAACCCGCTTTCCTCCCGGTGTTGCACAAATGCACTCGCCGGCTTCACTTCTTGTCCCTTTCCTTTCGGAGGCGAGACTCGCCTTCACAAACGACCGGGGCTCACCACACAAGTTGGTAGCTCCCGGTGACTCCTAGCCGTCTAGGAGACCTTCAACCTCCAAGAGTAAAAGTACCACGAAGAATCGCTTGGAGGATGAACTAGTGCTCAACAACTAGAAATAAATGCACCTAGCACTTTGCTTCTTCCTCTCCTCACCAAAAGAATCAACAACCAAATTAATTGGTGGGAGGAAGTGAGGGCTCTATTGAATGCTTAGAGATGGTTAGGAATGGCTTGAATGCTGCTATGAATGAGCTCAATAGAGATCCTAGCCGTTGGAGTGGAGTGGAGGCTTTAAATACCCTTTTTGAAAACTAGCCGTTACTCCTGTTTTTGAACAGGACGGAGTGTCCGGACAGATAACCGGAGACTCGGGTTATCCGGAGACTCGGACCAAATGTCCGGATACTCGGACCACCGAATCGAGGCAGCGAGAGGTCCAACCGGAGACTCGGACCAAAAGTCGGATACTCGGATTGAATCCGAGACTCGGCCGAAACCGGAGACTCGGGTTACCTGATTCGGTTTTAATTTGAAACTTTTCAAAACCAAATGTAGGAGTGCTAATTAGAGATGCAGTAAATGATGTTGAGCACATGCACATCCTAAAGTCGATTTCTCGTCATACCCTCTTAATAGTACGGCTATCCTTAAGACACAAATAAATAAAATTATTACAACTTTGGTCTTGATGCCGTCCTTTTGATTTTAAGTAGTTGTAGGGGCGTCCAATGTCGTTCCAAGCTCGATAAGATCTCGATCTCTGCAGTATTCTTGGATAAAACATTAGATCTCTTTAATTGTGTCATCATTAATCACCAAAACAAATTGAGGGGCCTAGATGCACTTTCAATCCCGCGGCTACTGTCCAAGGGTTTGAGGGTGACTGGGCGCAGGCGGAGGAGCGAGTTCATGATGCCTCCGAGCAGGTTGCCGCCCAGCTAGCGATGGAGAATCCCCAGATGGAGGCGGTGGCGGAGGACGTGGCGATGGTGCTGGACGTGGCCCCCCCTGCTGAAGACGTGGCGGCGGCCGAGGAGGCGGCAGATGACGCGGAGGACCCTCCAGCACCCCCTCAGTAGCTTTTTTTTCTTTTCTCTTTCGGTCGTGCCTGTAAAAGACTCTAAATGCAAGACGCTTTTTAAATGAAACAGGAGCACCGGCTTCCTGCCACGTCGCTTAGAGACTGCTCTCTACTTTAACTTTCTAGCCTCACGCAAGCGAGCACGTGACCGCTCAAAAACTCAGAGTTTTGCACCAGGGGGTCTTTTTCCTTGGATCCCTTGCCTTAGCAAAATTTTCCTCCCAGACGGCCTCTAGGGAGCAGGCGCTCAGCGAGTCGCGGCAAGACTTGGGTTTTTGACAATGGTGCTCGAGTCGCGACTCCATGAGGGGCACCCGGAGTGTCACGACCGTACTGGGGGTCGTGCCGAGCTAGCCATTCAACCGCCCATTCCTGCACGACGCTCTCACTTAGCGGCTCCACCTTTGCCACCGGGCTTTTGCAAGGCAGGAAGGTTCCATGAGCAAGCGCCCTGGCGCTGCTCAACAGCGAGAAAGAGATCGAAAAGGAAAAGGGGCAACAAGAACAACAACTTCGGACAATCGGAAAACGAATATTAATTTCAAACAGAAGGCCTCCCCCAACCAGCAGTGGAGAGGAAGACACCCTCCGGCCGGTTGGGGGACGGAGCCAGGGACTTACAACCGATCAAGGGTAGAACTTGCGCAGGTTTTCTATATTCAGGAGTTCGCGGCTCCTCGCCGTCCTCGATTAGCTGGCTGACCGCCCCGGGGCGATCGAGACCACCTTGAAGGGTCCCTCCCACTGGGAGACAGTTTATGCGACCGGCATGCGATCGGATTTTTCGCAAGACCAGGTCGCCCAACGCGATGTTCTCTCATTGACCGGGAGGCGTGGTACCGCTGAGACTTTTTGGTACCTTGCGGCTCGCAAAGCCGCACGATCACGCGACTCTTCCAGGAGGTTGACGTCGTCTCGGCGCAGACCCTCCTGCTCCTCTTCCGTGAATGCCACAACGCGGGGTGATCCCAGTTCCAATTCAGAAGGGAGAATACGGCTGCGCCGTGAGACCAGGAAGAAAGGAGTTTCCCCGGTAGCCCGGCTAGGAGTGGTCCGAAGTGACCACAACACAGCCGGGAGCTCTTCAGTCCATCGGGCGCCACGCTTGTGGAGTCGATCGAACGCCCGGGTCTTGAGGCCCTTCAGCACCAGTGCGTTGGCCCGCTCGACCTGGCCGTTGCTCTTGGGGTGGGCGACCGAGGCAAAGCAGACCTTGGTGCCCATCTCTTCACAGAAATCTAAGAAGGCCGCGCTGGTGAACTGTGCGCCGTTGTCGGTGATGATGCGGTTGGCGACCCCAAAGCGAGCGAATATCCCTTGCATGAACTTGACCGCAGCTGCGGCGGTGATGGACCTCACTGCCTCTGCTTCCACCCATTTAGTGAATTTGTCGATGGCGACGAACAGATGGGTGTAGCCCACTGTGGCCCGCGGGAACGGGCCCAGGATATCCAGCCCCCAGACCGCGAAGGGCCAAGAGAGCGGGATAGTTTGCAGAGCTTGTGCCGGTTGGTGGATCTGCCTGGCGTGGAACTGGCACGCTTCGCATCTCCTCACCAGCTCGCAAGCATCCTGGAGGGCGGTCGGCCAATAGAACCCTAGACGGAAACCTTTTCCCGCCATCGTTCGCCCGGACACATGGCTCCCGCACACGCCTCCATGGATATCAGAGAGCAACCGCTCCCCTCTTCCCGGAAAGTGATGCACTTGGAAGAATTCCGTTCTTACCCTGGCTGCATACGTTCCCGCCCACCAGGGTATAGCACTTGGCCTTTCGTGCTACCTTCTCTCGCCGACGCATCATCATCGGGGCACACTTGATCCCGCAGTAGGCCAGGATCGGATCCATCCATGTGCCTTCCCGGTCAAGTACAGCGACCACGAAGTGGTCGTCCGGGTACTCCGCCTGGCCGGGCGTTTCCGCCGGATCCGCTTCCCCTCCAGAGGCGAGGGCTGAAGCGGCATCACCATCGTCCCCACCGGAAACGGGGGCTGCAATGGACGGTCGCGGAAGCCTTTCTTCAAAGACCCCGACCGGTACAGGAGATCTGGTTGAGGCGGTGGGCGAGCTTGTTCGCCAGTGGTTGTCGCGTCGTGGGATGTGGGTATATCCCAACCCTTCGGCAAGCCGCTTCCACTTTCTCGACCTCCGCCAGGTACGCCGCCATGACGGGGTCAGGGCAGGAAAAATCCTTCCTTGCTTGATTGATGACCAACAGGGAGTCGCCCTTAACCTGTAGGCGTCGGACACCGATGGCTGCGGCGGCCCGAAGCCCAGCCAACAAGCCCTCGTACTCGGCGACGTTGTTAGTGGCCTTAAAGTCGAGGATGACCACGTATTTGAGGGGGTCCCCGGTCGGAGAAACCAGGAGGACCCCTGCTCCCGCGCCTTCCAGCCTGAAGGACCCGTCGAAGAAGAGTGTCCAAGGGGAGGGCACAGGGTCCTCTTCAACTTCGGACTCGGCGGGAGTCCACTCGACGACGAAGTCCACTAATCTTTGACTTTTTATAGCAGTGCGAGGGGCGAACTTGATGCCGAACTCCCCCAGCTCGACAGACCACTTTGCGATGCGGCCCTCCGCTTCCCGGTTGTGGAGGATCTCGCAGGGGTAGGAGGAGATCACCGTGATCTCTCTCCTCGAAAGTAGTGGCGCAGACTTCCTCGACGCTTATCAAGACGGGCGTACACCATCTTCTGAGCTTGAGGGTACCTCGTTTCCGCGTCATGGAGCACCTTGCTGATATAGTAGACCGGCCGTTGAATCCCTTCCCGCTCCGCCACCAGCGCTGCACTCACCACGGAGGGGCTAGCCGCTACGTATAATAAAGAACGGCTCGCCGGCCAGGGGCGACTAATCTGGGGAGGAGAGGCACTCCTTCAGATCTTCGAATGCCCGCTGCGCTTCTGGGGTCCATTCAAATGAGTTGGTCTTCTTCAACAACTTGAACAATGTGAGCTTTTCTCCCCCAGCCGGGCTATGAATCGGCCAAGGGAGGCTAGCCGGCCAGTCAAGCACTGCAGTTGCTTGAGCCGGGTGGGCGGCTGCATCCGCTCAATCGCTTCTATCTTTTCCGGATTGACCTCGATCCCACGACTGGAGACCAGGAACCCGAGTAGCTTCCCGGACGAAACACCAAACATACACTTTTCGGGATTCACTTTATACAATATTCTCGAGGCGGAGAAGGTTTCTTCTAGGTCCTGAACGAGCTCATCGGTCTTTTTTGTTTTTACCACCAAATCATCAACATACACTTCCAGATTCTTCCCTATTTGGGGCCGAAACACTATGTGCATGGCCCGCTGATAGGTGGCGCCAGCGTTCTTCAGCCCGAAAGGCATCTTGACATAGCAGTATACACCGAGAGGAGTCACAAAGCAGCTTTCTCTTCATCTTCTTGCGCCATGCTGATCTGGTGGTAGCCGGAGTAGGCATCGAGGAAGCACAAAGCTTCGCACCCCGCCGTGGAGTCAACGACGATGTCTATCCGCGGAAGGGGGTATGGGTCCTTGGGGCAGGCTTTGTTGAGATCGGTGAAGTCGATGCACATTCGCCACTTCCCGTTGGACTTCCTCACGAGGACGGGGTTGGCTACCACTCGGATAGGCGGCCTCCCGCACAATCTTGGCAGACAAAGCTTTTCCACCTCGTCCCGAATGGCATCCTGTCGCCGCTCTGGCGCTGCCAGTCGGATCTTTGCCGAACCGTGCGCTTCCAGGGAGCGTTGTTAATCGGTGCTCGATCACCTCCTGGGACCCGGTCATTTCTGATGGTTCCCAGGCGAACACATCCAGGTTAGACCGGAGGAAGGTGACGAGCGTGTCTTCCTATTTGGCGCTGAGGTCAGTGCCGATCTTGACGACCTTGCCCGAGCCATCCTCGCCCACGGGGACCGCCTTTGCCTCGCCCGAGGGTCTGGGCGGAGCGCGGGTCTTGGCCGAGGGGGAGACCGGGTTGTCGTCCTTGTCGTGTCTTTGGCCGAAAGGTGGTGCCCGGCCAGATCCTGCACCGCTGGTCGAGGCGCAGGGCTTCCGTCTATCCACCTTCATCGTAATTGGACCCTCAGCCCGGATTTTCACCAAAGATGTAGGCGTAATGGGCCACTGCCATGAACTTGACCAGGGCCGGGCGGCCGAGCAAGGCATTGTAGGGGAGGTCGAAATCAGCGACCTCAAAATCCACCAGCTCTGTCCGGAAGTTCTCCGAACCTCCGAACGTAACCGGCAACCGGACTTGTCCCAGGGGTAGGAGTCCCACCCGGGCAACTCAGAAAAGCTGGGGGCCGGACGCAGCTTTCGTCAGACGGGATTTGGAGCGCTGGTACGCTCCAACGGATAGCGAGTTGATGGCACGCCTCCATCAACCAGACCCGCCACTTTGCGCTGCGAACCGTGGGAGACACCACGATCGGAGATGGCCAGGGGCGGCGGTATTCTCGGGTGGTCGGCCCGATCGAAAGTGATCGCACGCCCGACCACTTCATGGCGGCCCGCCCCGGAGGATGACGTTGTGGCACACACCTGCCTCAGATCCCGCTTGTACTGCGAGTTCGATGAGTAGGTGGCGGAGCCACCATGTATAAACGCCACCGTGCGCTCCGCCTGCTGGAAGGCTAGCGGAGCCGCATCTTCGTCGTCTTCGTCTTCGCGATCTTTCTCATGGCGTTTCTTGAGCCGCCTGTCGACCAGCTTGGACACAACTTGGCGCCTCCAAGTCGTGGTCCGCTTGTTCGATGGATGGGGCAATAGGGCTTGCCGCCATCGTTTTCGCGGGCGGCGACGGTCCTCGCGGTCGCCGCGCTTACCTCGGCGCTTCGCTGGTCCCGATCATCATGACGCCGGGATTTGGGCTCGGCCAGCGACCAAGACCTCCTAGCGGTTGCCTCCTCCGCTTTTTCTTTTCTTCTTGCGGTCGGAGGACTTCGAGGCGCCAAAGATCGCCGAGTCGCAGGTTTTGTCGCGCACTTCCGAAGCTGCCGCCTGGCGCACTTGTGACCCAGGGAGAACAAATCACACGTGGTTGAGATGACGCGCGGGGCCATCATTTCCCGCATCTTCCGGTCTCGGACCCTCCTGAAAGCGATAATCACCGATCGCCAGAGATCCGGGGATCGTGGTTGCGGCGATGGCTGAACCGCGGATGAACTCTCTCGTGGACTCCCGCCTCGCTGCTCCAGGCGTGGAGGTCGTCCTCCACACCCGGTTGAGCGTAAGAGCCCTGAAAGTTGGCGACAAAAATGTCGCATAGTTCCTCCCACGAGTGTACAGAGCCTCGCGGGAGGTTAAGTAGCCAAGACCGGGCAGAGCCCGTCAGCGACGTCGGGAGGTAGTTGGCCATGACCTTCTCGGACCCTCCCGCCGCACGCACCACCGTGGTATAGATTTGCAGGAACTCCTCCGGGTTGGTGGTACCGTCATACTTCTCGATGGAGGCGGGGCGGAATCTCTCCGGCCATGTGGCTTGCCGAAGGCGGAGAGAGAACGCCTGGCATCCAACGTTGTAGGGAGCGTCGTTCGCCAGCCCCTCGATCCTGAGGAGAGGATGAGGAGTGCGACCCTGCGCTTCCACCAGAGTCCGAGGGAGGAGCCCCCTGCCTTGCGCCCTCGCGACATTCGTGAAGGACACGACGCAGGTCACCGTCTCGCTGACGCCGCCTCTCATCAAGGCGCGATCGAAGGTCTTCGCGGTTCCCCCTTGGCTCGGGGGGACCGCGGGAAGAAGCGGAGTCACGTGCCCGTCCCCCCGTTACAGAGGGGGTTGCAACCAGGACTCCCTTCCCCTTGTCCCGACCCTTGACACCGGGAGGGGTCGTCGTGTGGCGGCTGGAACCTGGCACGTCAGGCGCGCGCGTTCTCTGCCGCCACTCGTCGGAAGCCCCGGCTGGTGCCGCTTCAACTTGCTGTTGTGCGACGTCCACCAGGTGGACAATATCCCGCAGCCACGGAGTGGCTGGGGTGTTTCCCCCCAGCGCTACTGGGGGATGATCGAGAAGGAGCCGGGCCGCATGAAGGCTTCGCGCGGGAGTGTCATCCCCCAGCGCCAAGCGCCGCTGGACAGGGTGACCCCCGGGCGTGGGAATCACGTGCGCTTCTCCTGCGGCGGATGGACCCGGGATGGCCGGTTCCCTCCCCGAATGCCTGGAGCGGCTATGAGCGCCACTTTCTTCGGGCAGATTGCCACGCTTGGAGTGCGAATCCGCCATGAAGACAAACGCCCCCTGTTCTGCTTAGCCTCTCGCCTGAAACGGAAGAAAGGGGGGCGATCTAACCACCAATAGCCCCTACCTGGCGCGCCACTGTCGGCGTACTAGCCAACAGGCACCTCCGAGACGGGTGCTTATGAGATTCCGACGGGGGGGGCTTTCGGGGCAATCGCCTCAGGGTGGAAGACGGAGACGGCCGGAGTACCCGGAGGCTCAGGCTAACAGGGGGACGCAAGGGGTTTTACCCAGGTTCAGGCCCTCCGGAGAGTAATAGCCCTAGTCCTGCCTTTCTTGGTATTGCTTGTGTTCTTACTAGAGAGGATGAAAACCTTACCGCCTCCCGAACCCCTTCTCCCATGCACCCCGGCTTCCTTTTATACTTGGGCTGCTGGGGGCGCATGGGAGGCTTACACTGCAAGCCATACCCATTACACTGCCACGGGCGTATTTAATGCGCCTGTTACTGTTCTTATGTCGCATTAATATCTACTGCAGCCGTCACAATCCTGCCTCGGGCCCCATGTCCACCAACGCCGCCCGTTCCGTCATGGGGTGACGTCTCCCGTAGTTATGATGCGCCTGGGGAAGGCGCGCCGCCATGTTGCAGCCTCTATGCTTCCACATTTAATGCGCACGATTCGCATTTAATGTCCTTGATCTCGGCAGGACTATCCCGGGGATGGTGCGCCCGGCCAGGATCAGAGGTTACGCGGTCCACCGGGCGACCACCTTATCGACGCCAATGCTCGCTCAGACGCCACGTGTCTGGCTGGCGATTACTCTGCTGGGCGCCCGGCTCGCTCAGACGCCACGTGTCCGCTGGGCGACCACCTTTGTTGGGCGCCAGCTCGCTCAGACGCCACGTGGTTCGCCGGCGACCACCTTCTTTGGGTGCCCGGCCTGGCTCAGACGCCACGTGTCCGCTGGGGCGACCACCTTAATGGTCGCCCAGCGGCCTGGCCTGTACGCCACGTGCCCGCTAGGCGACCACCATGGGGCTCTTTCTCTTGCCGTGGCGGTGGGCCCAAGCATGCCCTGGCCGCCACTTGACCGTTTTTTAGTGCGGGGGAGCGGGTACCTTGGTGTAGAATACGCCGACACCATCATTGTTCGACCACTGATCCCTATGTCGATCCATACGCACAGCACGTGCCTGTCAGGTACCTATACCAATCAGAGAATCTTTCGATCTAGATGTTGCATTATGAACACTGGAAGTCCACCTGGCTGCCACAGGACATGACATGGGAAGAGTACAAGCAACAACAACAGAGGAAGCGTGGTGATATCATTATCGATAACACGGAGTTGTAGTTTTTACCATTCTCATACTACTCGTAGGTACGTCAATGCATAGTTGTCCATGCTTTACATGTTTGTACTCCTTTTAATTATGCCTCTTGTTGTAAAACATATTCATAGCCCTTCTTGTAATTATTATTTTTACTTCTTCTTGCTATATATGCTGAAATTTCGTATGTGTCAGTTTTATTTCATGTCTATCATTTGTCATGATAATACATATTGATTGTCAACAATTGTAACTGTCATATTCTGAAAATCAGTCACTGCCAAAATTTCTAACTTTACAGTATTTTATGTTAAAATATTTGGTATATTGCATTAGAATAGATAGGATCATATAGAAAACTTTCCAAATGACTTGAACTTCATTTGTTACATTTGAAAAATCAAAAACAGAATTTACATTAAGGCATTCATCATGACATTACCACTTTCACAATTTTTTAAATTTTTTCATGCTTGATCATCATCTCAAAATTTTATGGGATTATTAATAATACATCAAAAGCATCCAAAACAAATTTCAAAATTTTTGACATGTTTTCAACCATTTTTTGGTCAGGTTAATTTGATCGAGATTTTGGATATTTTGGGTGAAATCTCTGTGATTTCATTCGAAATATCATAAATCTAGATTTTAAAAAAACTGGATTTCAAATTTGGTTTTTGTATTTTGCCCAAATGTTTTTCGAAATTTCGAGATCTCACAGAAATTTTAGATTTCAGCCACTTCCGAGATACATTCCAAAAACAAAATTTGAAACCTTATACGCGGCGACAGCCATGCAGCACTGATCTGCCGAGGTACGCAGCTGCCTGATCCAACTTGATCTCGAATTTAACTAAAGTTGTCACTTTTATAGTCTCATGTAACTTTTTTTTTCAAATCTAATCACTACGAATGCAATTACAGATTTAGCCATCTCCCCCACCGTTAAACACATGGCAGGCGACATTTGTCATCTGCAACATCCGGGGAGCACAGAAGCTGACACTACCGTGCCCCAGGAGCGCGCGAGCCAACACTGCCGCGGTCCCAAGGGCTTTTATGACCTTCCGTTGTAGGAAAGCGCGAAAGATGACACGTGTAACCTTCCAACGCTTTCGCGGTTAGGGATAGGACTATTATTGCAATTGCATTCAGAAGGGGCCAAATTCGCAAAAAAATGAGGTACATGGCGCTAGAAAAGTGGTGATTTCAATATAACATTTATTTTGGTTTGATGCTAAACTGTCCATGCCTAAGTTTATTCGTGCTATACATTTTTAGGCGGTTATTTGATTTGTCGCCACAACTACGGTTTATCACACTTTCTTAGCTTCATGATGTCTCACACATCATAGATTCAGTTTTTTGATAAACTTTGCTAGACTTGTGAGTTTGTAGAATTGAATTTTGTTACCATAAAAAATGTGGCAAGTCACACTTGCCAAGATTGGTTATGACAAAGTTGACTTTAAATCAAGCAAACCCTTAGAATTTTGTTGTTTGGCTTTGTAATATATGTTTGATTTCTTTGTCCAGAGTGACTTCCTATTTTCTAAGATATATGTGAAGTAGTCATCACTTGGTTGGTACAAATCGTGCAGAGAAAAATTAGACGAACTTGCACAGGAGATGCTAAGTGTGAGCATCCTACTCGTTTTGGCAACCAAAGTGTTTGTTTTCTTTGAGGAAGTATACGGCAAAAGCAAATATATAGTGAAATCATAAAAGTAGGCAAACATCTTATCGATATTCAACACCTGGGGGTCCCTATATCGAGCTTATGAATGTAATTCTGGTTGCCTTTGTCTATAAATAATATTGAAGGGGTAGGAAAGGAATGGGAATTGTATTATATTATGAACTTTCTTTCAATGTACAAACTATTCTTAAAACAGACTACATGCTCTCTCTTCAACCATACACAACACACCATGCTCAACACAGACTCTATCTGTAAATCCTTACGGGAGTATCATATTTATAGTGTCGAAGGGTTGCCAGTTGTTATCTTAAAGATGTGTCTTTCTGTTAAAAAGTGTCTTTTTTTTCAAAAGGCGTCTTCTCACTTAAAAGGCATCTTTTCATCAGAGGGGCGCCTCTTTGCAGAGAGTAACTGTCAAACGGTCGTCTGTATCTGTCAGAGAAAGCTTCTTTTGTACGTTATCCTTACGCAAAGATTCCTTGCCGACTTGAATCTGGTCAAGATCAGGTCAGGGCGAAGGTTATCCTTTACCCAATCCTGTCTATGTCGGAGTGATAAAGGGCGTTATGTTCGACCTATAAATATTCACAAGTTAGTCCATTCCCGACCTGGTAGTGGCTTAGATCAGACATTCAGGATAAGTTTTTGTCCAACCTACATTGCAGGTCAGGTATTTATTTACGTGGTCAATGGTAACTTTGACCAAATGATCCTGAGATATTTAATGTGAGCCGCATTTATGAGGATGCAAATGGCTTCTAAAAAGCCGTAACTATTTATGGGCCTTAGAAAGATCAATCATCATCATTTAGCCGCTAAATCTTAAGAGAACACGTGTATTCTCTTAAGGCTTTTTAACTTCCAAGACGTTTGGAATGTCGCACTAATCATGTCATCGGTTGCGTCTCAAGAAAATCTTTTTGATTCTCTTGATAACCGAAGTAACGACAAAAAGTATAAATATAGGGGAGAGGCTTTGTTTGGATGCTTCACGTTGCCAGTCATTTCAAAACCACTTTTGGGTTCTCTTGCTTTCCTATTAGTTCTTGAAACTTTTCATTTTTCGCTTGAGTACTTTCTCCTCCTCCTTTGCTTCTTTTGTAATGAAGAAGTCAGTACTTACTGAGACAAAGATCATGGAGCTTGCTGATGAGGGCTTGATCCCACCACGTGAAGTGTTGCAATGGGATCCCAATGGAGAGGACATGAAACCCGTTCCTCAATAGGGGCGGATTGTTCTCTTCGCCGCCTACCTTAGGTTAGGATTACGTTTCACTGGGAACGAATTCCTAGCCAATGTACTCGATCATTATGAGATCGAGCTCCATCATCATTATGAGTGTCTTTTCGCATTTTTGCAAGGCTTTCTGGGTATTCCTCCTCCCATAAGTCTTTTCCATTTCCTTAGATGCATGGTCGAAAACTTGTTGCCGAACAATCCGTGGTTTCTGTCTGGGCTGCTACAACAAAGAAGAAGAAGAAAAAGGCGCAGACAGAATAGCCTAGGATGTGGTGGATACGACATCCGCCACAATGGTCGGTGCTAATCCGACTAGCACTAGACCGGTGTGGAGCACACACTTTAGGGACAATACTGACCAACCTCAAGTCCAGAGGACTTCGGCTAGAGTACAAAGAAGAACTTCATCACATGTATATAACAAAAAACGATATGGTATATGAGATACTCCATATAAGAATTATCATATATTTCCACATGTTCAGGGCGAGGAGGATGAGAGTGATGATGACATCGCTCTTGTCATCAAAAGAAAAAAAAAGCTCCCCTCCCGACGTTGAGAAAACCAGAACTCCTTGGATCACCTGTCAAATGGATTCTGGGGTATCCTACAAGTAAGTCATTTATGTTTTTCTTAGTTCTAAAATTTTAATTTTTAGAACCAGCAAGTTTTTCTTTATATTGATTTCGTTTTTCTTTTAGCCCCCCAGCTACTCCTCAGATTATAATAGAATCGGAGGTGGATCCTTTGGTCGGTAATGAATCGATCAATGCAGATCCGCCTTTGGAGCCTATTGTTGAGAAGATTTTGTCGAGTGTGTATGGCGTAGAAACTTGGCTGATGAACACCAAGGGTGAAATTCCTCCAGTTGTTGAGAAGGAACCCGAGGTCGGCAGGTCATCTACTGCTACGGAGGATGTTGTCACTTCTTTAAAGTTAGCAAAGGAAGAGGTCGGGATGAGCCAAGAAGTGGTTGTCACCTTGACCGAAGATGATAGACCAGTGGATTGGAATGTGACAACGTTCACCATCACTAAAACTGAGTATCTACCCTCTTCTGGTACTACCAATATGGAGGACGTGAATGAACAAGACTTCAACAACTTGTTGTCTGAGGTACGTTTTTTTCTCTTGTAAAATTTCTAAAAAAAGAAGTTAATTTACTTTATATACTCTGCTTGCTTTTACAGTTTTCACAAGAGGTATTCGACCTAGTAGGTCGGCAAGTTAAAGATGATGTAGAGAAAATAACAAAAAAAACAATCCAAGTATCACTTTCTTTTTTATGTTTTTCTTCTACTATTTTTCTACTTTTCTAACTTGTCTGTTCGGGAAATAGAAAAGAAGAAATAATAATGGAGTTAGAGAAGCAGCTTTTCTAACTTGTCTGTTCGGCGGTGAGGTGGGCTTAGTCGGCGAGATCGAATGAATTTTCTTCATCCATGGCTTCCAATGATAACACATTACCTCTTTTAATATGGAATTATGATGGAGCCCTCCATCTAACGCCAGCTATCGATGTTCAAGATCCGGAGGTCCCTAGATCGAGCTTATGAATGTAATTTTGGTTGTCTTTCTTTGTAAAATAATATTGAAATGGGTAGGAAAGGAATGTGAATTGTATAATATCAGGAACTTTCTTTCAGTGTACAAACTATTCTGAAAACAAACTGCACGCTTTCTCTTCAACCATACACAACACACCATGCTTAATACAGACTCTATCTCTGAATCTTTGCGGGAGTATCATATTTATAGCGTAGAAGGAATGTCAGTTGTCATCTTTGGAGAGGTGTTTTTCCGTCAAAATATGTCTTCTTACTGAAGATTTGTCTTTTCATCATTGGGGTGTCTCTTCGTAGGGAGTAACTTCCAAACGGCCATTTGTACATATTACAGAAAACTTCTTCTGTACGTTATTCTTGCGCAGAGATTCCTTGCCGACTTAAATCAGGTCTGAGCGAAGATTATCCTTTACCTGATTTTGTCTAGGTCGGTGTGATAAAGTTCGTTATGTCCGACCTATAAATATTCACAGGTCAGACTGTTCCTGATTTGGTAGTGGCTCAAATTAGACATTAAGAATAAGTTCTTATCCGACCTACATTGCTGGTAAGATAGTTGTTTATGTGGTCAACGGTAACTTTGACGAATGATCGTGCGATATTTAATGTGGGCCGTATTTATGAGGATGCGACTGACTTCTAAAATGTTGTAACCATTTATTGGCTTCAGACAGATCAATCATCGTCACATGTACGTTATATTGAACTTGAATGGTTCAATTCTCGGTAGAATCCCATCTCCTCCACTTAAGGTGTGGAATTTTGTAATTTTTCTAGAGGGTTATGGGTAAAACGTGTTTAAGTAGAAGAGGTAAAATTTCATTTAGATCTGAACCATAAAATTTCGATTCAATATTCCTATTTGACTACTTTTATAATTTCACCGTATATATATTTTTATCTTATACTTCATCATTTTCTTTACCACGTGATCTTACAAATTTCATATTGTGATCCAAGTGGAACCACGTACTCTCACCACTTGCAAAAGAAAGTATCCCACTCGGCCACTCACGACTAGCTAGACTGCGATCACGGAAAGAAGCACGAAGCCTGTCGTTTGCCTGGTGCGTACCTCGGTTGTTGCAGTCATCCAGGCTGACCAAAGAAAGGGGACAATTTGGGGGTCCAACGCCAGAGATTCGTTCCGTGCGACAAGTGAGTCAGGTGCATCATCAAGGGGTCGTGCAGGTCATGTTCAAAAAAAAGGGGTCGTGCAGGTTGCTGCACGTTGTCTGCGTCAAAAGATTTGCTCCCCGTCTAGGGCGCCTGCCCCTTACAAACCCACAATTTCCTATTGCTATAGCAAGTCGGGAGGTGAAATGTCAAATTCCAAGGGTAAATGAGCAAACCATCTATGTCTTTTTTTTCCTAATCACACTCTCCTCTAAATATAATTATAAAAATAGTATCATTCCCAACCACGAAAACATTTGTAAGTAACACGTATCAACTACTGTGCTCCTACACTTCAGAAAGGTGCTATATGCTATGGGAGCTCGACTACAATTATATTAAAAAGAGATCATATTTACAAAAAAAAAGAGTTTGACATAGGCTTAAAAAAGTGATGATTTTCACTCTACTGCATAGGGCAATAATACTATATTGCACATTTCATTCCTCTAAGAGCATCTCCAACAGCACTCTCCAAATCTCACTCTCCAAAAGCCATATTTGGAGAGTTCTCCAAAAATTTGACTCTCTATATCTCCTTCCTCTCCAACAGCACTCTCCATATCACACTCTCTATTTTCTCTCCCCTATATTTTAATCATATTCCATAACCGCCATAACAGCTATTGTAACCACCACGCTGCAACGGTTTTTTTTCAACGGGTAAATTCGAACGGCTATATTTCAATGCGGGGATTTAAAATTCAGAATTTATTGTAACGACAACGCTGCAACGGCTATTTTTTAACGGGTAAATTCGAACGGCTATATTTCAATGCGGGGATTTAAAATTCAGAATTTATTGTAACGACAACGCTGCAAGGGAATTTTTTAACGGGTAAATTCGAACGGCTATCTTTCAATGCGGGAATTTAAAATTCGGAATTTATTGTAACCATCACGCTGCAACGGCTATTTTTCAACGGGTAAATTGGAACGGCTATATTTCAATGCGGGAATTTAAAATTCGGAATATATTGTAACGACAACGCTGCAACGGCTATTTTTTAACGGGTAAATTCGAACGGCTATCTTTCGATGCGGGAATTTAAAATTCGAAATTCCAACGGCTAAATTCCAACGGCTATATTTCAACGGCTATATTTTTCAACGGGTAAATTCCAACGGCTATATTATTCTTGTCTATATATACATACCCATTTGGTCTTCGAAGTATTGCACGTTTCTTGTTGTTCACTACTAACAATACCGAGATGAGTCGTCGAAATTTAGTATCGGAATGTCTCTCGGAAGATGAGGAGTCTGAGAGAAATGATGAGTACGTATTTCTTTTGACAACAGGATACCTAGCACACATGGAAGATCGGGATGTTAATGTTCGACGCCATGGCGGTTCTACTCCTGGCCATCAAGTCGTTCATCGCAATAGACAAGAAGGACATGCTAGACTGTTCGAAGACTATTTTGCTGATCCTCCTATCTATGGCCCAACCTTCTTTGGCAGGTATGGAAGTATTCGTTGTTTATGTGTTCGCATTTTATGTCCGAAATCGCCCCGTCTGGTGAACCTTCTTTTTGGCGTAGGTTTCGAATGAATCGTTCTTTATTTCTTCGCATATTGCATGCTGTAGAAGGGCATGATAACTATTTCATTCAGAAGAGGAATTGTGCTGGAATTCTTGGGTTATCTTCTTTGCAAAAGGTTACCGCTGCCTTTCGGATGCTAGCGTATGGAGTAGCGGCAGATGCTATTGATGATTATGTGAGGATTGGAGAAAGTACTGCTATAGAGAGCCTGAGAAGGTTTGTGAAAGCTATTATTGAACTCTTCGGAGATGAGTACTTGAGATCTCCAAATGATAATGACACTGCTAGATTACTTGCAATTGGCGAGGAAAGAGGTTTTCCTGAATGCTAGGGAGCATAGATTGCATGCACGGAAGTGGAAAATTGCCTGGCAAAGATGGCAAGGCATGTATCTTGGTCATGTGCATGAGCCAACAATCATTCTAGAAGCCGTTGTTTCGCATGATCTTTGGATATGACATGCTTTTTTTTGTTTACCAGGGTCTCACAATGATATTAATGTTCTTCACCGATCCCCTCTCTTCGCAAAGATATCCGTAGGGCAAGCAGCAGAAGTTAATTATACTGTGAACGGTCACAATTATACAATGGGATACTATCTTGCAGACGGAATATATCCTTTATGGGCAACATTTGTGAAGACAATACCAGCTCCCCAAGGGAATAAGAAAAAACATTTCGCCGAAGCTCAAGAAGCGGCTAGGAAGGATGTGGAACGAGCATTTGGAGTTTTACAAGCTCGGTTTGCAATTGTTCGTGGACCAGCTCGTTTTGGTATCGAGGAAGCACTAAGAGATATCATGACAGCTTGTATCATCATGCATAACATGATAATTGAAGATGAGCGGGATGAAGGTGCGATGGACTACAATTACGAAGCTAAATGGGAGAGAATGTTGCGATCTCCCATGAAAGAACACTGAGCTTCGAGTTTATTCAAACTCATCAATCCATCGAGAAATATAAAAGCTCACTCTCGGCTCCAAGAAGATCTAGTCGAGCACTTATGGCGAGTTATGGAGGGATGTAGGCGGCGCATGATGTAACCATTTTCCCTTCAACTATGATGTACTACTTTTTCCCCTTCAACTATGATGTAGCAGTTCATGCATTTCAACTATGATGTACTAGTTTTTCCCTTCAACTATGGTGTACCAGTTCATGCATTTCAACTCGATGTATTCAATTCCCAAGCATTGCAAAATAGTTCAAATGCATATTGATCGTAATAAGGATTTTGCACAACTAAACTTCAAGTCCATCACTAACTCAAGTCTAAGCAAAATAAGGAATTCATCTAGTATGAGAACTGCACCTATTACATCAATAATTAGTTCATACATCAATCGGACCTATTACATTCGGCGATGATATCATTCTGCAAGGACAGTAGTATTGTTGTTGTGGCCCACTCAAGCGACTAGTGTCAACGCTCATAATTCTCTCTTCTTCAACCATTCTCTTCAATTCAAACTCATTTTTCTTATCTCAATCTTTTCCTTCTCATGAGCAATCTTTTCCTCGTTCTTGCGCAAATGCTCTTTAAATCGCTCTTCTTTCTTCTTCTCTTTAATAAGCTCCATTTCTTTCATTTCTTTCCTAAAGTTTTCTAATGCTTCCATGTAGAGTGAACATGTTGCACCACTCTCAACTGCAGCTTTACCGCGGCGGATCCGCTCTTTCTCGGCATTCCTACCGCTTGGCCTAATGAGCACATCGGCTTCGCAGAGCAAGATCTTCATGAATATGACTTGCATTAGAGCTAACAGTGGAACTACCGGAGATGCATTGGACGATGTTTTTGCTTTTTCTGAGATAAATGACTGGTCCATTTTGGATGGTGTTGAAGTATATTCCAGCAATGCAAGTATGCAAACAATCGCCCTTCTTCTTCTTGATACAATGATTTAGCATGGACAATCTACATAAGAACATGTACCTTATTAACATGGACAACACATATGCAGCGGGAATTTAAAAAGGGATATGGACAAACCTTATCCTGCTCTGTTGTCCCGCTTTGCCGTCTACGCTCAATGCGGTCATAACATCCGCAAAACTTGTTAACATGCTCCTGAATAGATGACCATCGGTGCATAAGTGGGTTCTGACTACGCTCCGAGTTGAAAGTTTTGTTCTCGTGGAAGTAATCATGTATTCTACTCCAATACGTGGTACGAGTTTGTTGGGTCCCTTGTACTGGATCCAAACTAACATTAAGCCACGCCGATACCAACATATTATCTTCATTCTCTGAAAAGTTCTTTGATCTTTTAGGTTGTGCTCTCGATTGGGGATTGGAATGGTCAACTAGAGAAGGTTGCTCCCCAATGGGGCTTTCCTCCCAACGAATTTCGCTTCCCCCCTCACTCAACAGACGTGCATAGAAGTCATCCATATTGCACAAACTGTAAGCATCAATTCTTAATTAAACAAAGTTGCTCAACAATACATGTAAAAGTACGAATAATACTTAACTTAACAAAGATGCATAACAACACAAGTAAACGTACGAATAATACTTAACTTAACAAAGATGCTGAACAATACATGTAAACGTACGAATAATACTTAACTTAACAAAGATGAATAACAACACATGTAAAAGTACGACACGTCTTAATTGTCTGAACACAAATAATACTAGAGTATGGGCTCAAAAGAACAACACGAATAATACTAGCCACTGGACTCGATACTTTCATCATCTCTAAATTGATGATCTGTAATTTTATCCGAATCATCAGTCTCATAGTCATATGGGCGCAACTGCTCGTTTACTTCTTCTTCCAGTGGATCAACACCGGCTGTCCCCATCAAGTCTTCTGATTGTATGACAAGGTCATCAAGACGACGAGCAGTGTGTTCGATCTCAAGGAAGAGTCGATTGAGTTCACTTGCACTCTCGCATGAGGAAGGGGAAAAATTATCGTTCACTATGTTCTTAATATCAGTTGCAATTTCCTCTATGCACTTAATTGTCCAAGCATGCACTTCACCAACTTTCTTTGAATCTTTATCCATCTATATGTAAGTAAATTGTACACTAAGATGAATACATCACAGTCATCAAATTGAAGACTTGTAAGCATGTAACAGCATATGAAATTTTGCTTGCCTTAGTTAAGGACATATCTATCAACTGTCAAATAAAGTTATTCAAGCTATTACTAATAGTGTCAGTTTGTTCTTGAATTAAGTGATTAACCATAAACACTAATAGTTCAAAATCAAACCTCCTCATCGAATTCATTTAGAGTTGCAGCAGGCATTTCATTTATAACTACTAATGAGAAAATATAACGACTGTATGCTAGCTACCATGTTGAGAAAATAGGTACCATGTTGAGAATATAGCTACCATGTTGACTTCCATTCAGCAGGCACAAAACTATCAAGGACCACTGTGATTGCACTCTTAGCTGAAAAAAAGAGTAGGGCAGGTGGCAATTACTTACCTTGAACTTGTCGTAGTTTGGGAAAAAAGTTGAAACCGAGACCAATATTCTTCCAGAAGCGGTTACCTCCCTTGCTAGGCTTCTTCCCCTGTGGGCATCAACATCAACATGAGCAATGATAGTTGCTGCTACACATCTCTTACGAATAAAGCAACACTGCCATATATGAAGATTTTCTTTGCAAATCAAACTAATCCATGTGGGCATATACTGATTCATTCTTTGCAAAGCGAACTAATCCCTGTGGGCTAAATTAAGCAACACTGCCATACAGAGCAGTCAGGATCGTTTCCTGCCCAGGTTCAACCACTTGCAGAACGCTATGACCACATATGAGGAGAGCTACACAAAGCAAACCACACTTTTGCAACTGCCTTCCCTGATCAGGTTCAGGATTGAAGGATGGAGGCAAGAATTCTGCCGCTCCAAATAACAAGGAGAATGCACAAGCAAAGATCAGCAGGCTGCAGAAAGAGATATTAGTGCTGCAGACTGAGAAAGAGTTCATCAAAAGCTCTTATTTGGAGTGGAATTGCAAAGTACTGGGATGTTGAAAAGCAAATTAATCACATGCAGGAAGAAGTTTCCCACTTCCAAGAGGAGTTCTGTTTCAGCCAAGCAATGGTCAATCCCTATCATATCCAGGATATTCTCTTGACGAGAATGTGAGAAATGATGTCAGTGTTAAGATTGACGATGTGTACTCTATGAAGCGGGAGGAAATTGAATTGCAAGCAATAGTAGATACAATCAAGGAATACTTTCAGAAAGAGACTGATAATTCCGTGGTAGAGATTGCAGAGAAAAATGATGAACTAGTCAATAAAGTTGTGGATTTGGACCTTATGATTTCATCACAGATTGCTCAGATGGACAGTGTGTCCTGGAAAACACCGAGCTAGACTTCCGAGTGAACAACAACAGAGCAAAACTTCTGGAGCGACTATAACTACTACAAGACACAACAGGAAATAAAAAGGAGCCGTTTTTTTTCAATTAGACGACTACTATAACGACTGTAAAATAGCTCATCCATCTATCTATACCTACACATTTCTATATTCCGGTATGATATTGCTGTAGTTCAGTCATCTATAGCTCATACACATTTCTATAGCTCAGTCATCTATAGCTCATACACATTTCTATAGCTCAGTCATTTATAGATCATACACATTTCTATAGCCCATACACATTTCTATAGCTCATACACATAGCACCAAATGTTCTAGTGTAGTTTTCTAACTTTTTTAAATCTCCCTTTATTTTCAGAGGCAACCTGCAGTCACCCCTGCCACCCGCAAATTCAGGCACCAATTGTATCAAATCCTGCATTTTGGGAAAGAATTGGTAGTGGTTCATTAGCTACGGATATGTTGTTCTTTGAATTCTACTATCAACAGATCAGTTTTCATACTTATTTCCAACTGTATTATTTGGCTATTAAGAACTGCGTATTACCTGTAAGTTCCTTTCCTCCAACTAACAGAAGTGATAAAGTGATCTGAAAAAAGGAAAACATATAGACAGAGATTAGCTTAATTTGGTGCAAAGCTGCAAAGCTGCATGGTGATTGAGCATTGGTTTGATTGTCTGACGGCTATTGAGCATTGGAAGAGTACAAATTGTACTAACACGGCCGAGATGAGCAGTCGCTACTCCGTTAGGTTCGAAAAAAAAATGCTAATGGTTTACTATTCGATCCAATGAATACCATAAGGTGCTATCTGTTACTAAGAAGGATCTATACACGCAGTGTTAAGGAAGTTGCATGTTGTGAAACAAGTGGGGGCAATCAGAAAATCAATGGGGGAACACATGGTAATAGTACAAATTAATTACCAACCCACCGTCTTGCTATAAACAAAACCAATTCAAAAGAACGCTCCAGACAGCAAGAATCCGTCCAAGTTTTTCCAGATCCTAACAACCCCAACACCCATCACCCAATTACACATGCATAGATCTCATATATGCATGCAAATATAAGCTCCAATATTTCAATCACATACAACCCCAAAACCATTCAACCACATCCCTAAATAAGATCTAAGCAACTAAATCTCCCGGATCCATATCCATTTCAATCCAATCCCAACATAGCCGAAATTAGTTTATTCACCACCCAGATCCCAAAATCCAACCTCCACGGCAATTGATTCTTCAGCCCAATGAACCAAGCAAGAACCACACAAATTAAATTGGCACAAGGTTATAAACGTTAAAAGGGTATCGACTTGACTTACTTTATCAAGATTACCGGGAAGAGCCACAAACTTGGAAAGCAGTGCAGTTCAATTATGATCAAAACCTAAGGAGGCGAATTACATTCAATGAAATTAGTAATAAGTTAGCAATATGAGAGATACTCCAACTTAGCAATAAGATACATCATACTTGAACTTAGCAATAAGATAGAGCATACTTAAATTTAGCAATATGACAGATACTCCCAACTTAGCAATATGAGAGATACTCCCAACTTAGCAATATGGAATAGCATGCTTCAACTTAGCAATATGAGAGATAGATAGCAATATGACATAACCCCGCAATATGAGAGATAGATAGCAATATGAGAGACCGATAGCAATATGACGTATACATAGCAATATTACCGATAGTTAGCAATATGATGTAACTTCCTACCAGTCGGATCGCTAGCAATATGACAGAACTTAGCAATAGGTAAGGATACTCCATCTTTCATATCCATTTCATGTGTCCTTTAATTGCGATCAAACCTACTGAACTTCAGAAAATGCGGCATTATTGAAACAAATATCAGGATGATATTAGTTTCATCATATTCAGAAGTCTGATATTAGTTTCACCATATTGCTATCTTAACTTAGCAACAATCAACATGATATCCATATCACCTCCCACTGAACTTCGGAAAATGCGGGATTATTGCAAGCTATTGCAAGGTTTGGCTGAGCTGCTTTCTGCCGACATATATGTTTATACTTGTGATTTGTGCAAGGCTTAAATTCAAGTTCAGTTAGGTAATTAAATTAAATAGGGATAAGAACTTCTGCCCTGATTTTGCAATTGCATTGATGTCAATGATATCTAACATAGGTCAAAATTATGTGTTACAGCTAAAAGACTGTCAGAGCAAACTAATCTGCTGTAAAAAGTGGCTACGTATCTCTGGAGTTCAGTACTCTGATCTAAGACATGAGACAACATTACTTGCTTAATAAGGGTACTTGTGTTTTGGTCTATGAACGATTCTTGGTCACTGGAAATTGTGATCAAACATGTTTCATTTATAACGATCTAGAAGGATGATTTGAAGAGTTCATTGCTTCTTTTGCAGGAAATAAATTGCTTCACAAACTTACTAGTTGTTTTCCCTAACACATGGAAGAACCAACGGCAGAGCTAGCAAAGACAGTACCTGTACCAAATCCGAATAGCTGGCGACTCCACGGCAGTCCCAGTGCAAGCTCCACGTCTCTACCGCACCGACGCCGACGGTGCTCGTGGGGGTGGGGGGATCTGCCGCCGGGTGCCTCGTGGGGCGGATCTGCCACCAACAAACAGGAGATAGTTACCAAATACGGGAGAAGAAGCAACCAAATCTCACCCAAAGGCGCATAATACCAGTAGCCGATCTGCCGTCGGGTGCCTCGTGGGGGCTTCGGGTACCGGCGATTGCTCTTGGGGGGTTCAAGATCCGCCGAGGGCTTCTTCGGGGAGGGGCGAAATGAGGAGCTCCGGCTCCGGCTTCGGGTTCGGATGGAGGTCGTGGCGGAGACAGCGTCGCCGCGTCGGCCGATGGGCGAGGAGAAGGAGGGGGCAAAGTCCCTCTGCTCGCGCGAACGAGGCTGCCCAACAGCCTTCGCCGGATAGCGACCGGAGAGAGAATCGCTAAATTTGGAGATTCTCTCTCCGCTCGCAACTTTTGGGGAAGAGGATGGCGACGCTGTTGGAGGAGGAAGAATGGGCTGACTCGCTAGAAAATAGAGATAGAGAGCTGGATAGGGTGTCTTTTGGAGATGCTCTAATATAGTTAACCGCAAGACTTACGCATATTTGATTATGCGAGTAGAAATTAGTAGAAAGAGATAAGCCATGAAGTTACTAACAACCGTAATTTGAGCTTGCCGCACCAGTGGTCATTAGCAGTGATCCTCGGTCGTCAATCCCCCCGTAGGCAACAGCGATTGTTGGTTAGATGGTAGTACCCTTGGTGGTCAAATGTATGTGAAACATATATGAGAAACTTGCATGAGGTCATATACAATGTTATGGATAGTAAGTTGTCTAATTCGTAGCCACGTCTGACAACGATTAATAAACTCTATTATACTTTAGGCCTATATCCTTATAAAGAAGCCCACAAAAGAATAATGCCCAAGTCCATCAAATTAGTTACGACTTCAATCGGACCCGCATTTTGTCGTGCGGTTATTCCTGGCCAGTATGTTGATATTGGTCGGAGATAATCGGTGGTTCATTTGCCCCAACCTAATATATCTACACTGGTCGGGCCGACCTATGATTCAGTTACCCCGACCACTTAACTGGTTGGAGTGATCAAACTACCTTTTTTCCAACCAGATGATCAGTCGGATAAACAGTTACCCTCACACATGAACATAACGTGCGGAAGATCTCTCTTTATAGGTATGAAATTAACCGTTCAGAAGTTGCTTCGTGCAAGAAGATGCCCCTTGATGAGAAGACACCTTTTGGCGGAACAACTGACATCCCTTTGCTTTGTTAAATAGGGAGCTGTTTGCACCAAAATTCGACGTGCATGATAAAATCGACCCAAATCAAATATGAAGAGTTTATGGAAAGGATAAGCCGGAACCCGCAAGAAAACCGTCGCCAATAAGGGAAAGGGAATCGGATCAAGAGCCGATATGGATATGGTTGCCGTGTCCTTGCAGGACTCGGATCGGCCGATGCAGTATAAAAGGAGACGGGCCATGAATCAAAAGTAGAATCAGCCAACCAATCAACACAACCCTATTTACAATTTTCTGTTTCTAGTTCGTAGCAATCTTTCCTCTGTAAGTCATCGAGATCAATAAAAGTTGCGCATCGCCGATTTGTTGCTCTCGTCGATTTATTTTTCAGGTTCGATCTGCTTTGTTTGTTGCGCATCGCCTTTCAAAGTCGATCTACATTTACCCTCGGATTAACCGTAACTGGTTGATCTAGTTATCTCCTGATCGGCTATTAGCCGACCGGTGTTAAGCCGATAATTATCCATTTATCGGCTCTAATTGTTTTTTCGACTTTTACCTTGTCAATTCCAGGTCAAATTGACTGGCACGCTCCGCAAACCCGGTGTTTGTCTTGTGTGTTCGAGGCTAGGGACCCTACTTCACGTTTTTAGCGCGAACAGGAGCCTACGCAAAGATAAGGGGAGGTGAGAGGAGAAAGTGTGTGATAATGAGATCAAGTGTGTAATAGCATTTTCTGTAGACAATCCACAAGTGTATACTTTGAGTACACCATTGGGCTAATAAAGAAGCAATATCATTTTCTACTCTTTGCAATCTCTGATTTGTTATACAAAGGCAACCAAATTTATATTCATAAGCTCAATGTATAGATCCTCCGGTCCTGAGCATCGACAACGTCATATATGGACTAATTCTATTTTTTGGGTATTGCTTCGACACCTATGGCCGACGCGGAAGTAAAATAGGATGTCCAGCTAACATCGCAAAATAGCATGAAATTGAAATATGAAGTTGTCAAGTTGTTTTCTAAGTTTATTATAAATTTTCAGAAATTCTCTGTCTTTTTTTGGAATTTTGGTACTTAAATAAAACATTTTTCCATATCCTAGTTATTGATTTTGATTTCCAAGATTCAAATTTAAATCGGCACAAAATTTGAAAATATTTTATTTAAATCTCAAAAGGCATGGATGACCCCTTCAAAAAAATTCATGAACGTTTGGAGTACGTTGCTATTTTTGAAAAATCTAATACTACATACTTTATTAAAACTAAAACACTAAAAGAATTATCGAAGGAAATATAGAGTTGAAAATATTCTAAAAATTTTACAGAAAAACAATTACCACCTGAAAAACACCATGATTACAATTTTGGAGTCCATTTGTTGATTCTAGAAATTTTGGAAGTCCCTAGACACAATTTAAAGACTTAATTGAAATCCACTTAAAATCTGAGAATGGAAAGTGCCCCTCTCAAAAGCTGTTTTTCTAGTAAGGAAGCGTCCTTCTGCCAAATGCGCCTTCCTTTTTTAGCTCTCCTCTCCCTTTCTTTCTCTCTGGTACACCAGGCCAGCTTGTCAACCCCTCTCGAACCAAAGCGTGGCCAGGCAGCGCCACGCCATGCTCACCCATGAGCATAGCCATGCACATGCACAGGATCTCGCCACCAGGTGGCCGCAGAACCCTCTGTGTCCCATTCACACAAGCACGCCGCAACACCATTCGGGACTTTTGCTCCTACCCCGTCGTGTCTAGCGAGTCTCTGTCCACGTAGCCCCATCAAGCCATTGCATCCACTTAGACATCACCATCCCTATCAGTGCTCCCTCTACGTGCGATGCAATATCACCGAAAACATGAAAACACGCTGTCGTTGTCCTTTTCTTCCTGGCTGCACAACCATGCCCACGGGTCAAACCAGGAGCCCCCTCTGAGTGTATAAAATGGATGGCACCAGGGGCCTTCTTCCAACCACATGTCTCCCTATTGCTTTGCTCCAAATGCCGATGCCATTGTACCCCTGATGTGCTTAAATTCCCATAAGAACACCAAGAGCATGCAAGCTCGATTGTCCTTCCCTGGTGAGCTTATCTCTAAACATGTTAAAATTGGATCATCATCAGTGTACTTTGATCACGTCCCCTACCTCTTTTGTTTCTCAACTCATTCAGAGCACCACCGCCATAGTCGTCTTCTTCCCCAACCACAGCCATAGTCGCCAGCACCCTTTGGTGAGCTTCGTTCACTCCTATCTCCCAAAACGGGACTACGACTCCTCCCCAAAGATTTCCCCTCCATCAATTGATCACCATCACTCCCCCATCTCCTTCTCCACTGGCCGACATGATCGCCAACACAAAGCTACGCGCCGCCCTTCTTCGGCCATCTCCAACCACCACCCACTACTCCCCTGACACCTCTTCTAGCCCATCTTGCAATCCCGACCACCCTCACCACATAAGTTACCATCGGCAGCCACATCTGAGTTGCTACTCTACTATGGGTGGCTGATAGGTGGGCCCCACCTATCATGGCTCTTACCTCTCACTCTCTCTCTCTCTCTTTCATTCACTAACACGCCAGCCCAACTCGTCGAATTTTTTTTATAACCGACTTTTGCAACCCAAATCACTGACATGTGGTCCTAAATGAAATTAATAACTAGATTTCTAAAGTAAATCAATATTTAAGTTATGAGTCGCTGACGGATGGACCCACATGTCTATTCATTTAGAAAAATAAATAAAACGTTGAGAAGTAGACCCCACCTACCAGTCTATGAAAATTAGAGTTAAAAACATAAAAAAATGATAAATACACTTTTTATTATATATGTAATATGCATTCTCTGTTACAAGGCATAAGCTCTGAAAGTACATGTTCGATGTCATCCCTCTTTTCTATTTTAGGGAATTTTTGACCGATTTAAATTCAAATGCGCATAATTTTTGTAAAGAAACTCCAAATTGATTGAAACAAGTTTCTAAATTTTTCTAAAATCATCATATTTTTATTATAAAAAAATATTTGAAAATTTTATATATTTAAATTCATGTTATTCTTTTTTTTATGGTATACTACGTGCAGATACCGACGCTTTGGCAATCTTCCCCGTCGATCCCAAACAAGCTCAAGAAATCAACGAGCGAGGCAAGTACCTCCTTTGACCATGTTGATCATATTATTTCACTTAAATCATGTTGTTTTACCGGTTCATGTATGCATGCGTGTACTTTTAGTAAAAATTGCTATATTGTGGATATCTGTATATATTCTTACTTGTTGCATGGAACTTCCTTGATAAATACATAAATGTCAATATTGAAATCCATAAGGTAGAGTTTAGACAATAAAAGATGTCAATCTGGGGTGTGCCCGAATATTTATATATTTTCTTAGTCATGATTAGACTTGGGAGGACAAATAGTCGATTGTAACATTTATTCGGGAATAGAATTTTTGACATGTGGAGAAGTCACCTTAGTTATTTTGGTATAAAATTAAAAATAAAAACAAGTTTTGATGTGGGTGATTTATTTATATCATCTGTGAAAAGCATAGACATACATATAGTGTATGGGGAGTTCTCACCCGGGTCAATTAAGGATCGAACGTAGTCTTATATAATCCAAAGTAATCCGTGCAATCATAAGTGCTATTATAGGATAGTCTTAACCTATTGAGTTACTTAGGTATAGCTTTGCACATTAGAAGGTCAAAATAGTACGGGTATTCCGGATAGGTTTGCTTGAATGGATGCCCTCAACAAGGTGTTGGGAATAATGCTTACTGGTACAATTATGTATGTTTTGCTATGGAAAAAAATGGTTATGATAAGGATGGATTGTCATTGTTATTATGAAATATATGTATTTAATTTTTGTCACCATAGTAAGGGTCAAACATCACTGGGTTGATGCAAAGTTGGATCTAAGTGATGTAATAATTCTTGTCATGATCGAGACCAAGGGAAGTGTGAAAATAACAGCAACAAGAATTGATCATGTCTTATGGGTAAAATTGTACTCATTTGTATAGTGTAAATCTTTTTGAAAAACCAATCTCGCGGTTGTGAGAGAATTGGTGAACTAATACTAGTAAGTTTTTGTGTTTTAATAAAAATGTTTGAATTGAAAAATGGTGTCTAGCTATGTCTCAAATGTCATGCCAAGCTTGGCATGGAATGGATCGTTGATCACAATTATAGAGGATTGTGAGTTGCTCATATTTATACTATATAGTTGTTATTTACATGGTAGGGCAACCATTTCGTCTGACATAGCCAAGTATTTATTTATAATTATGATACACTACAAGTCTTGCTACGTACAAATGTACTCACCCATGCTAGCTGATATTTAGTGGGCAAAGCAACTACGGTCCCCGAAGATTCATACTTTACCGCAGGTTACGGGAAATACAACGATAAGTTTTTTTAGGCTTAATCCTTGCCGGTTGCCTGTAGATATTTTGAGATGAGAAATATGAAAAGATGAGAAAGTTGCCTAGAGGGGGGGTGAATAGGCAATTTAAAATTTAAACTAAATTTGTCGCAGCGGAAAGAGTATCGGAACTTCCGGTGTTGGATCAGAACTTCCGATGTAATCGGAACTCCGATCTGATTCGGAATGTCCGATCGACTTTTGACCCGGACAATTACCAACTGAAAGTAATGAACTTAAGAGACAATATAAGAAGGTTGGATCAACACGATAATGAGACAAGCTAAAGTAAAGTGAAAAAGGAGACACGGAATTGATCCCGGAGTTCGGATTCTTGAGGGAATCCTACGTCTCCGTTGAGGAGGCTCCAAAGAGCCGGGTCTCTTCCAACCCTTTCCTCCCAAACCTCGGTCACACTTGAGGCTTGGTTCCACTATTTGGTTCCTTTCCTTTCGGAGGAGCGGCCTTTACAAACTTCTCACGGCAACCCACAATCCTGGGGAGCTCGTGATCGACGCCGAGCCGTCTAGGAGTCCTTCAACCTCCAAGAGTAACAAAGGCACGTTGATCGATCTTGGAGGAACACTCGAATGCTCAAGATGGAAGACACTTGCTTTTCACTCTAGCTCCAAATCTCACTTCTAGTCCTCACTCCTTGGATGATCCTAAGATCAAAGAGGAGGGCTCAAAAGTAGACTAGAGAGGGCTCAAGGTGCACTAAAGTTCTGCCAAATAGAGTGTGTAACCCTCAAATGAGAGAGGGTGGGGTATTTATAGTTTCTTGCAAAAACTAGCCGTTATACTCCCACTCGGTTTGCATATCGGAACTTCCGATATCAACATCGGAATGTCCGATATGTACAAATAATCGAGAACTCGGCGCACTTTATTTGTTACACAAGATGCATCGGAACTTCCGATGTCAACATCGGAACTTCCGATGTTCCCGAGAAAAAGCCCTTGGCAAAATGCTTCTAAGTCCATATCGGTATCGATATATACATCGGAACTTCCGATACCAATATCGGAATGTCCGATCGAATATATCGGAGTGTCCGATAATTCCAGAGAGCTCCCTTTTTTTGATTTGAACACATCGGAACTTCCGATGACAAATATCGGAACTTCCGATCTTTACAGAGAGCACCCTAGAAGGCTTTACAACGTATCGGAACTTCCGATACATCTTCTACGCATCGGACTGAAGCAAGCATGCACATCGGAACGTCCGGTCACATCGGAACTTCCGATATAGTATCGGAATGTCCGACTTGAACTTTGATAAAAACACATTCCGGTGCATGCGCGATGACTTAGGGTCTCAATAAGATTTAAAGTAACATTCATCTGAGCATAGAGACTACCCTAGATCATCTACGATGCATCCCTCTTAATAGTACGGTATTCCTACGACACAAAACACAGAGAAAAAGGATTACAAAGCCGTTTTACTCGCTTGAATTCGCTTGAGGGTGTCCTTCGCATGTAGAAGATCTCTCATTCAATCTTTTACCTGTCCACAAGCTCATTGAAGACATTAGTCCTTTTTAATCGTTTGTCATTAATCAACCAAAACCAATTTAGGGGCCTAGATGCACTTTCAAAATACTGCTGGACTTTGACTTTGACCCTACTACTTTCCGCTGTATTTTATTTGGCCAAATGCGACTTTTGACGTAAGAATAATATTTCCTTGTTAAAGTACGATATATATTAATGTTATGTTGTATCAATGTGACGACAATGTTATGAATGTGCGTACTAGCCATCGATCATGGCACTAGGACGGTATACATATTAGACCCTTTGGTATTCCATGCTAGAAGGGAGGGTCTCAATAGCCTCGATGTGCGCACCGTTTAAGAGAACAAGGAAGAACCACACATCAAAAACCCTAGATCCACTATCGCCACACTATGCCACCTCCAACTATACTATGCCGCAGCCCATGCTAATCTGCCACACCGCACCAACCATCGTGCCTGTGCCCAGCCACGTCGTCGTTGCCCCTCACGCTGAGCCACCGCCATTGCCCTCAGTGCCACGGCACTCGAATGAGGGAGAGGACCACATGGGAAAGAAGAAAGAGCAAAGAATAAAAAAGGAAGCGATAGAGAAGGAAAGAGAAGACAAAAAGGGAAAAGAAGAAAATAAAGAGGAAAATGAAAATAAGAAGGAAAAGAAAATAAAATGAGGGGGGAAATAAAGGAAGAAGAAAAGGCGAAGACGAAGGAGTCTTCAGTAGCTATTCTATTTTCATCCAGGGAGATGAACGAGAGGGAAACATGAGGCATCGTTGGTTTTGACAGTTCTCTCAAATCGTCGGGACGTAGGTATAAACCGTAGATTATCATTGTCTATGTTGGAGCTAGAGTAGAGGATGTTGTGGTCATTTTGATAGTAGATGTGGTACATGGAGAGCACTACGATAGAGTCCGGGAGAGATCATATTTATTTAATAGTGGTTTCTATTTTTGGGGCGAGTTTTGGAGTAGTTACGGTTAGTTTCATGGTATGTCTAGGCTATGAGAAATGTATATTATTATATAAAGTTTAATTAGAGTACAATAACACAAAAATTGTTATAATTTTCTTTTGCATGTTATGGCTTGTAAAAATTTGTTGTCAAGAAATTGTTGCGGCTGAGAGTAGTCATGTTAAACTGCTGTTTAGGGCTAGATAATGGCCAAACTAATTTATGTACATAACTAGAGATAACTAGATAATTTTTTTTTATATTCTAGAGATTATATGGTTTGCTATATTTGAAGTTGTATAAAAATAGTTTTGAAATTGTGAAGTTTGTTGTCCATTAAAACAACATATTTGTCCTTGGGGCTAGAAACGATGGGTTAAATAAATTAATTAGACAACATGGATAACTAAAAAAATTTACGCGATCTTGTGTAGTTTTTAGAACACATGATTTACTATGTGTTGGGTTGCTGAGCTAAGAGTTATGTACATCTGACCGTCAGAACAACAAAGTGTAAACTGTTCGGTGAGGCAGAAAGTTAAGTTCGGGGATGCGCGTAGGAGCGATGATATTATGTTTGATCTATATACTATTATGGAATGATTTTGGGATGGGTTTACTTACTGTAGAAGGTGTGACTACGAGTTTTGGCTTCAACCGCACGCTATTCCATTCCTCGCGATTAAAAGGCAGGTGCATGGTAGATTAGTAGACGGTTGGTGAAATCATTATCTAATGGTTATGGATGATTTATGATGTTAATTTATTAATACTTTGACATTGTTGATTTATTTTTTTATGATTGATCTGTGAAAACTGAATGGAATAACATGAGAACGATGATTAATACATTAAAAGATAAATGTGGTATTATATGCATCATGAGGAAAAGATATAAGGCCTGAGTGGCATCTATAGTCTACTGTGTAGGCAATCCACAAAAATGGGAAGAGGGAAGACCTACTGAGGTAGGCACTCCACTGGAGTGGAGATTGGACCCCTTATGAAAAAGGATGGGGTGGGACACATATAAAATAGGACAGTTATAAGTGGTTCATCGATGGGTGAAACCTCCGCTATACCGGTATATGCTAAAGAGAGAAATAGTATGCATGTGCATTTGAATTTCAATAAAGGAAGTTGCAAATAGCATTGGGTAATATGGAGAATGATGTGAATGAGCTAATGATGATGAAATTGTTAATGTTTACTATTTTATTATGTAATTGCTGAGTCGTGGACCCAATCTTGCTTATTTTAGTGTCACTTGGCACATCATCTTCCACAAATATCCATTTTTAGTGTTCACTCATGAGTAATAAAGTGCTTAGCCAATTTAGTTGATGGACTTTTGTAATCGTTATAATGGACAAGCGAACTTAGTCAGATTTATATTAAATGAGAAGTTTAGTTATTTATTGTTTATTTATTCTTGACCATCGTCGTCGCCAAAAGGTAAATATTGCTCCGTGACACATGTGACACGAAAATCACTAAAAAAATCGGCCGCAAAAAAAGTTTAATTCGCCATTCGATTTTTCGAGAAAATCGATCGATTTTTGATTTTTTTTAATTCTTTTTCAAAATGTTTGATTTCGAAACCTTTCGGGTTTTGGTGATTTTTGCTCAATTTTCGCGATAAACCGGTATCGACGAGACTTCGATTTTCATCCTTAAATTGGTTTGGTTAACCCTGATTTCAACTCTTTAACCCAAGCACTTCAACTGCTACTGTCAGCCTTTTTCCAAGACAATAGCACACGTAGAATTTTTAAAAGTTTCTCAGGCTTGATGGTCATCTAATTTTTTTTTGAAAATATTAGTGATGTGTCAGGACCATTCATAACAAATTTTAGTATTTTCTAACGTTGTTTGAAATATTTTTCTTTCGGTTGAAATTTGCCAAGATTTTGGAAATTTCAGAAGAAATTTCGATTTTTGGCTAAAATATCTGAAATCCTAGTCCAAAAACTTCCGGATTTGAATTTTGCCTTTTGAATTTCGTCTAAAATTTCAAAATCTCATCGAAATTTTAGATTTCGGTCTCCTTTGATATATAATCCAAAAATAAAATTTTAAACCTTGGTTTTAGAATCTGAATCTGGGTGCAATCAGATCGGATAATTTTCGGCTGATCGGATGTGTTCGAATCGGATTCAAATAAATTTTTTTGGATATTTTTCGGATTCGATATCAGTTTTGGGTACTTTTTTCAGATTCGGATTCGGGAGAATACTATCCGTCGGATCGGGATATTTCGAACTTTTCTCGCATATATCCGATCAATTTTAATCGGATATCCGACCAGGCATCGGCGCCGCACCTCGCCGATTCCTCTAGACCGAGCTCGCGGATGATGTGACCGTCGGAGAAGATGCGGTCAGCGCCGACCAGCAGCGGGAAATACTGCACGCTGGTGCATTGCTGCAAGCCGAAATTGAAGTCCTCCTCTTGGGTCGCCGCGGACATCCACCACATCGAGAAGAGCTCCGCGGGGTCCATGTCGATGAAGGACGCAGAACTGTTGAAGGAATGCCCGAGGTTGCCTTCGCCGCCGCCAACTTCAGCTCTAGCAACTTCCTCTGCCCGCATGATGGCTCCGCATCCAGCGTCCCCAAGGTGAGGGAGCTAGCTGCGCCCGTCACCATCAGATCCATGGAGGAGCGTGTCGGTGGGCAATCGTTGTCGTCATCCGCGGTGGCTATTGAAATAGAACATGAGAGGGGCCAAGCCATGGGAGACTGAGGACGTGGGGCAACAGGAGGGGAGCGGCCAGAGGCAGAGTCGAGGGGTCGGCCGGTGGTCGGAGGGCCGGTGATTGGGTGGGCTAGAGTGGCGGCGGAAGGTTGGATCGAAAGGATGTAGATGGGGAGAAGAGATAGGAGAGAGAGGGAGTAGAGAAGAGGAAGAAGAGAGGATAAGGCCCGGTCGGGTGGGGAAAAGAAATGAGGAAGAAAAAGAAAAGAGAAGGGGAAAGAAAAGGAGGAAGAAGTTGGGTGCTTTTTTGTGTGTGTATGCAGTTTTAATAATATATTTGTGGGGATTTACCAGTCAATCGCACTGCTTAATGAGGTTTTAGGAGGTGTTAATGTATAATTAAGGGATTGATATTCGCAACCGGGATGTGATTGGGCTGGTACTAATCGAAGTTGGGTGTTTTACTAGACTAACGTTAGGATTTTTAGAGGATTCTGGTGCGTGATGTGTGCTTTTGGGTGGATTTCAACTTTCAGGCTTCCCTCGCACTTGTGTATGATTTGTGGGGTACAATGCGCTGTCAGCTGTGCGTAAGTAGTGAATTGAGCCCGGCTTTGTTGGTTATGCTGCTACTTGCATATAGACTTATAGAGCCATGTTTTCATACTAAACATCATCTGAGCATTACATGCCTAGCTGGACCAAACAACTAAACAAGTGATTCTAAACTGACTTGCATTGAATTTTTTTTAGTATTTTGATTGGGTTCAAATCCTCAAATTTTTACACATATTATAGTCTACTCTTAAGTTTACTTTAATTATAGACTTATATTTGCTATGCTAACATGGCTGGCATTTTGGTGTGGTGGAAGCCCTGGGTGAAGCCAGAGAATGTGGCGGCGGTGACACGGAAGGAGCATATGGTTTGGTTGCATTGAAACTCATATGAATGGTTAAACATTGCTATAAGTGTGTTTTATACGGTATCTATTTTCGCACGATATCCGATAAAAAATATCCGGTACTGTATCGACTTCGCTCCGTATTCGCTTCGAATCCGTGGCCAGTATTATCCACGTCATATGCGTATCCGGCACTGTCCGTACCCGATTTCAAGTCCAACAAAAAATATATTTTAAAATATAAAAAAAACGATATTCAACCATATCCAAACCGATTGCACCCTACTCTCGTTTTATCATTAATTGCACAAGCCTTTAGGTGCTACCAACACCTGATCACAGTACGGCTATGGCCTCCCTCTAGATGTCCTATCCTATACTTGCGTCGTTTTACTGGCCGAAGTCAATACGGTACTCTTACAATCCTGAGGATGCTCAAGTGGGTCTACACCCTACTTGTGCCTAGTGCTGTCCGTCTAATCATGTACTGCCATGGGTAGTTTTGGTTTGTTTGTGCTTGTTTTGGTATGATTTCAACCTTTACGCTGAACGCTGGCCTGCTGAACGATCCCAATCTTTTGTCCGCCTACAGTTCTTCTGCATGCTGCGTAGCTGCACCGAAAGACATTAGTGTCATTACCCTTAGACCAGTTAAAGAATTTCCTTCAAGAGCTACCCCAGTACTTGTCCAGCATTTCCATTAAATTTTCCTTCACGAGTAGGAGGCAAAGGAGTCACTGCTCGTTGGTAGTTGACCAGCATATCTGTATATGTCATGTGAGCAAAGGCAGGGCGCAGAAGATTTCCCTCGGAACTCGTCCAAGATCGCGCTGCAAGATCGCCATGGCAGTGACGAGACTGCAGGGCCCATGCATGCATGTAGCATAGCGAATAGCCGATCGTAGGCTCACGATGGAGCGACGCGCAGGCACGCAGCAGAGGCTATAAATGGGTTGCCCAAATCGGTGCAAGAAATGTGGAGTTTAATGGCTCGCAGTCGCGGAATTATTCTCCGGACGGGATAGCGACGAGTGAAGTCCTGCACGATGATGAATGCCCCCGGAAGAAGCCTAGACAGGAAGTAAGCGTGGTGCATGTATGTATGTGTGTGTAAGAGAGGCAGAACCCAAGATCTGGACTAGTAGCATCATTTGTGGCCATGTATGTACGTATGGCGTTGTGCGTGCATGTCCTTGTTTACTTGCTCGGCGTGTTTCCAAGTTTTTCTTTTCAATATAAATTATATAAATTTTAAAATAAATAAAAATTTTAAAACAAGTAAAAGAGTAATTATTTATCATCTACTCTTATTTTTTACTTTAATAGCATCTAGCCGTAGGATACGTATCTGTTGCCCGTTACAGCGACGCACAAAGCACAAACGTCCCACATCTCGGCGACTCACGCGCAGCCACACGTTTGCCGTTGCCACTAACATCATTTGCATGAGGTGAGCAATGTTGACTACAGTATACAATATGGAAACTTATAATAAGTTTCCAGATACGTCATAACTGGCTGAGGCCATAAATATTAGTATATTAATAGCAAGCTATGAAAGTAACTTATAATACATTTCATTATTAACTTATTTAGATACAAAGTTTTAGTAGGTTTTATGTGTTAAAGTTTCAAAGGTTTCACGAGTTTCAGTGCTATGTTTCACAATATTTTACAGACAAGTTTCATGAGATTTTCAAAGTGTTTCAGCCAGATAATTCAGGATTTCATAGTGTTTAGTGCAAATAATTCAGCTTTATTAAATTTCGTGATATCTCACATGCAAATAGGTTTCACCGGTTTCATAGTGTTCCATAAACCAGTTTCACAGATATGTTTCATCAGGTTTCACAGGTAAGTTCGGATTTTACAACTATGTTTTAGTAAGTTACATGTGTTAAGTTTCAAAGGTTTTATGAGTTTCAGTGTTAAGTTTCACAACATTTTATAGACAAGTTTCACGAGGTTTTAAAGTGTTTCATCTGGATAATTCAGTTTTATTAAGTTTCATGATGTTTCACAAATAAATTTCACTAGATTTCATAGTGTTTTCATCAACCAGGCTGTCTTAAGAGTTTCACCTATAAGTTTTATGATATATCATAGATGAGTTTCATGATGTTTCACAGATAAGTTTCACCAGGTTTTAGTTTTCCATCAACTGGTTTCACAGATACATTTCATCAGGTTTTATAGTGTTCCATCAACGTTTCACAGATAAGTTTCATAATGTTTCACAGATAGGTTTGATATTACGGCATTATTTTGTATTTAAAGCTCCAACTATCATTCTTGCTGGTGTGAGTTAAGCGGGAAGATTGCTGACATACCAAATGAAACAATGTATATCAATTTATATAAAGGTAGTTTCATACTATAGTCCGATAACTATGAAGTTTCATACTACGACCAAATGAATGCGTCGGTTCCATTTCATTTCATTGTTTATTCGGTTTGGTTTTAGAGAGAGGGAACTAGATGATGCAGTGCGTACATAGTACATGGTGACGACGCTGGCGGAGTTGTTGTCGACGAGCTTGAGCTTCATGCTGAACCATCCCGAACAGGTACTTCTGCTTCATTTGGAACTCACCACCTGGAAGAAAGGAAGGAGCGACCGATTTAAACACCACATTTACTAGGATCTATCGATCCTATGAACTGAAGTAAACTGGTAGCTTGGTGCTTACCAGTGTTCTTATCGTGGTAAAGGTACGACGTCTGGTCGTCGGCGGAGGTCTTGACGTGGTCCTCAACGTCGGTGATCTTGAAGTTGTTGCCGAACGACAACGACGATGACGACGACGTCGCGTTGCCCACCACATGAGCACCCTCAAAGAAAAAAAAAAAAAAAAAGACTTACGTAACGCACTGGCTTGAAAGGCGGTGTGTAATGGCTGCATGCATGTGCCCTCTAGATCGGTAGAGTCGTGCATGCACCCGCCTAAGATATATCCAGAGCTAGTACCAGCAAATAGAAGGCATTCAAATATACCTTTAGAAAGCTGGAGAACAGTAGTATTTCTGTTATTGAATAGTGCGTGAGAGGTGCTTCTATGCTCTTCCTTTTAGTACAAGTTGCACAAATCTTGAAGCAAGCGAAGGGGTAAGTAATCACCATCTACCCTTCATTCATGCTTTAATAGTTGTGCAACTTTTAAAAGGAAAAGCATAGAAGCACCTCTCATAGTGCGTTGATGCTGCATGCATACCACTTATGACCGATATTGAGCATCCAGGTATTGGAGATGCGCTATATCATCTCAGTTTGGAAGTAAATAGCGGCTGGAATCGGTTCTTTTACGCTCACATTATACTCCACGATTCTGGCAGGGAGATGTCAGCCTCTCGCTAGCTAGCATAAGATACGGCGTATCTGGAGATACACCGTATGATCAAGTACCACAATTACTGACGTACTACAGTACCGTAATTGCCCAGATATTCGTACGCAACGTGCCAACAGGCACGTGTAGACAGATATGTACTGCAAAATGGACGCGTGCTCGGTAGAGTACGCGATCCATGTATACGGGTGGATGCACGCGCGGTGCATCAGGCCAATAAATGAACAATCCTACCACTACCAGTACAACGTCGATACAGAGCGAGAGCGGGGGAGAGAGGTGAAGCAGCGATGGGATCCATTTAAGAGAAGAGATTCGGTGGCGCCGGTGCCGAGCCGTGCCAGGCAGGAAGGGAGTTAATTCCTGCACGCTCTGTTCGCGGCAACAAAAGATACGTCTCGTTGCTCCCCCTCCGCCGCATGATGCCTCGTGCCAGCTTTCAGCTTTTGCCCGCGCGCGCGACCGGATCCATTGCAACCCCGCGCCGCGCGTCCATGAGCCACGCCCCACGGGGATTCGGCCGTATCCGATCCGCGGCGGGCCGTATCGATATCTTGGATCCACTCAAACCTTCACCCCATCCCCCTGCCACCGCGCCGCTGCGTTGCGATCTCCTCGTCTTCCTTCTCTCCCCCACCTAGCCCATGGGCTCTCCTCGCCGCCTGTATATAAGCACACCCCCACCCAGGGACTGTGACCTGCGCTGCTCGGTCACAGTCACGCACCGCACTCCCAAAGCCTCTCTCGCCATTCGATCTCTCTACGAGACGAGCGTCGTGGTGGTGGTGGTGGTAGGTAAGAGTGCTCGGTGAGGGAGGGGCGATGGCGAGCTGCAGGGGCCGTGCCGTCGAGGGAGGCGCGCCGCACGTTCTCGCGGTGGACGACAGCTCGGTGGACCGCGCCGTCATCTCCGGCATTCTCCGGAGCTCTCAGTTTCGTGGTGAGTAGTCGTGTGCCGACGCACAGCATCCATCGGAAGAGCTTGCATGGTTCTCTTCTTCTCTTCTTCCGTTGGCCTGTTTTTGTAACAACAAGTGCGCGTGCATGTGCGCAGTGACTGCCGTGGACAGCGGGAAGAGGGCCTTGGAGCTGCTGGGCTCGGTGCGCCATCTTACTAATCCTTTTGTCCCGTTTATTCCGAATTTCGTTGTGTTTTGTGTGTGGAGCTACAAACGTTTTCTTGTGTTTGCAGGAACCCAATGTGAGCATGATAATCACTGACTACTGGATGCCGGAGATGACTGGGTACGAGCTCCTCAAGAAGGTCAAGGTACGTGATACGACAATCTTTTCTTGTCAACTTCCATAATATCATGCATGTACAGCTAGATCATCAACTTTTTCGCTATGGCGATGGAAACGGCGCGCATGCAGGAGTCGTCCAGCCTGAGGGGGATCCCCGTGGTGATCATGTCCTCGGAGAACGTGCCTACAAGGATAAGCAGGTTAGTAGTATGTGTGGCATGGGCACCCATGTCTGCACCCAACTACCCAAGTCATTCTTGTCTTTTCACAACTTATTTTCTTCTTGACACGTTTTTTTTTTTTTTTGGTTTGTCAGGTGCTTGGAGGAAGGAGCAGAAGACTTCTTGCTGAAGCCCGTCCGGCCGTCCGATGTGTCGCGGCTGTGCAGCCGTGTCCTCCGGTGAGGGCAGCGTACGCACGGTGGGCATCCATGGACGACTGAAATGCTCCTGCATGCATGTGGCCTCGGTGTTTTGGGACATGGAATATTAGTCGTAGTAGCGATGTTAGTATGCATCAGCGTGACAACATGTGGCTCCTATATAAGTTAGTTACGGGGCTCTGTATTTTGCTTCTTCCGTGTCTTCCCCTCTTAGTTTTGTTGTGTTCGAGTACTTATTTTGAAGCGCGTGATGTCCTGTTTGCTTGCCTGTATGTTTCAGTTTCATGGGTTTGTTCAGTAAAAACGAAGTTTGCTGCAAGTGTTGATGACGAGGTTTATTTAATCTTTCTGAAGCAACATGGTATTATTTAATCTTTCTGACGAGCATATTTTTATTTACAAAGTACACTGTATGCGGAAAGCTGTCTGAATAATTAACAAGATCTGTTGATGAAGGAAAAAGATATCCGTAAGATCGTACATTTGATTGCCAGTACTTGAGTTCCAAGTTTGTACTCTTTAAGTCTTAAAGTTAGTTAATGCCATTTGTGGAAACATGGCCTTAACTGCTGAGTAGGAGTACTGACTGTCTTGTGCGTATCACCGTGGTGGGAGATTGTCGGTTCAGTTAATTTTGGGATCCTGAAGAGATGCAGACTTGTTTGCTGAAAAGTTTCGTTGCTTTCTTCCATTTCATAGCGAGTAGTTCTTTTCATTCATTGGTTGTGAACTGAAGCGCCATTGCACTACTCGCTTGCATGTGAGTGCCAGCCGCCTATGCAACATGACAGATTTCTTTTGCAACATCAGTTGATGATGATTTAGAGAACATAAACGTTTTTCATCCATTTTGCAATCTTTTCAGTTTTGAGTCAGGAGCATAAATGTTAAGATCGGCCTGTTTTGTGCATGCCAGAATGGCCGCCGTCTGCTAGCTTTCAGTGGTTTAATTGCCCGAAAGGAGAGCCCAAATTTAAATGAATGCTTCGCTTTTTACGTGAACTGACGAAGGCTTGTTTTGTTACTGACGGAGTACGTAGTACATGCATGTGCGCTCACTTATCATGTACTGCCAACATTAAGTGATCAAATTAATTTCTTTTTTTTTTAGAAAAAATAATAGGAGACTAGATTCAGTGATCAAACAAACTGAGTCAGTTGGACTGACTTATTAACTGATTAGTAAATAGTAACCATGCTCATAAAAAGTTATAGCTTTATCATCATGTTCAATTTGTCAGAAAAAGAACCAAGTAAAACTCATCTGGATGTGCATAAAGTATTCTGGATGTGCAAAGTATGTCCAAGAAGGATCGAATTCTCCTGTGTTTTGCTTCAGTGCCCCGTTGACACAACACTAGGCGTGTGTGCGTTGTTCGCTACTGATAACTCTTAAGCCTGAGCTACCCGTATCGTGCTGATTCTGTATTGGAGACACGTTGCAACATGCACGCCTTGGCGCATAGCTTCGGTTCAGTTTTGTTGATGACTGATAACTCTATTTATAGAAGACCTCACAATTGTCTAACATGGAGCTTTTGGTGTTGTTTGTGTATTGGATAGAACTTTGCGTCCTTCGCCGTGTTACAGCAAGAAGGTGAGGTGCTTGTTCATTGTTGCAACTTGCAATGGAGCCTTCGTGTGCGATGCTACATCTGAACTTATTTTATTTTGCTCTTCGCTGCGAGGCTTGGACCCTGTCTTTTCCAAGGCTTCACGAATCACCAGCAATCTATTGGATCGTTGATTTTTTTTTTCCTTTTTACTTCAGGCGGTACCAATTAATCTTCTCATCATCAGTTTGAACTTAGTCTTATGATGGTATTTTTTTTTAAAAAAAAAAAAGCCCTCCTTGAAGGTAAAATTTGACTAAACATAAGAGTATGTCATTTGATAACGTGATGCATGCACTTGATTCTTGTACTTGAATGGCAACTAGCCAAAACCTTTTCTTGTCAGACAGCTCTGTTCAAACAAACCTGCACCAACCATGTTGGTCACTCGGTATCGATCGGACAAACATAAAGGTGCTCATACAGATCGTACTCTTTATATTGTCCATGCAAAGATCCAGAATGATTTATAACAAATTATTTTGGAATATTGTTCAATAAAATAATTCTGAAAAAAGAGAAGGAAATTTACTCAACAGAAAGAAAGTGCCTACAAAAGAAAAATGGTATAATGCATTATGCCAGTAAGTATACGATGGATAGCCGAAATGAGATATAAGTTTATTTCTACTAGTCTACTATCGAAGAAATCTATTATATACTAAAAACTCATCACTAAGAAAAAAGAGAAATAGATTAGACATCTTACCCTTAATCTGGTGTACCCTAATTACCGCCATCGGATCAGATCATTTATTAAAAGTAAAAAATATTTTAGAAATTCTCACAAAAAGCAATACATCTGGCACTTAATCTGGTGGACCATAACAAATTTGAATAGAGTACGTTATATGCTGAACTATTACCGTCAACAAATATGGTAGTTAGCTAGGTTACATACGCCCGGTCTTCGTCACTCGATCGATCAGCAAACAACTGAGCATAAATGCGTTGGTGCTCACAATGCAAAACCGGATGGGCTCGTGTAGAGCTTACGTTGGAAATGAGTGGATTAGAACTGTATACATAAAGCATACATACTCCTCGCTAGCTAGCAAGTACTCCTGTGTGTATATATACTAGGATAAGAGGTTCCCTATTACCCATAGGCCCTAACCAAAGCCCCAGAGCAATGTACTGATCTCCAAACACTCCAATCCACACTTCTGAGCTCTTCAGTTAGCTGAAAACAACACACTTCAATCCACAGATGTCAAATGCAACAGCAGCATATCCACATCCCATAGCTCATTGATTATTTGAAAACAGTACAGTACATGCCAATTCACATATTTCAATATAATTTATAAAATCAGAGCAAGAAAATATCTATTATATATTAAAAGCTCACGAGAGTCGCTAAGAAAAAGAGAAATAGACTAGAAATTCTCACAAAAAGTAAAACATCCGGCCTTTAATCTGGTGTAATTGATTGATAGAGTCGAGGAATAGGAACCCTGTTTAAGTTTATCCGATCATCGATCGCAATCGCGTTATCAATGTAGTGCATTCTGCATAAGCTACCCATGAACCAGACTAGCTTAATGATGATTCTGACGACTGATCCGGTCGGCTTAGCAAGTACCCTAATCAGTGCACTCACTGACACGCACATGCTGGTATTGCTAGCGAGCAGCAAGCCGACGACACATCGCAGCCATCACCGTCGACAAATTATTGGATTGCAAGGGAGAATGAATTCGGTGTTAGAGACTAGAATCGTAAGAACAAGCGTTTCCTTATGTTTCAGGTTTTTCATCTTATGTTTAAACACAAGAATCACTTACACATATATATAAATAAAAATAACCGGTGATATTATAAATGAAAACAATCCATGATATTCAAGGCGCATTCTTCATTTTAAAGGTAAGAAAATCTTATAATAATTCTAAGAAAGAAAAAAATCCTAAAAATCCTCATATTAATCGAAAGCAAAAGAGAATGATCTGTACCACTTATTTTGGTAGGCCCAGATTATAACACTGCATATTCATCATATATAGATATTAGAGTTATATAACAAATCCACAATTATAAAAATATAATTATATATCAAAGATAATTGTATCATACTCCCTCCGGCCCAGTCAATGTTGAAGAAATCGTTAATCGGTAGCTGATTGGTCGGCCTAGGATTAGAGATTAATCGTGTAGTTGGAGGATTAACTGAACTAATCGGTTGGTCAGCAAGGGCAATATATTGATGTAATTACTAAAATACTAAAAAGTGGTGCCTTGATGGCTTGGCCTGTAATATTGATGTAGGTTGTAGCTTGCTTGATTGAAAGAAACATTCACAACCACATAACCTGTAAATTAAAACAAATTCATGAGTGGGCTTCAAGCTTTCTATTTTAGTGAGAAGTCCAAATAACCAAAACAGAACTGTATATGACTAATCCTGATTAATCTCGATTAAGCCCGATTAATCGGTTTGCCCAATTTTTTCACCGAAAACATAAAAATTGAATCGTTAGGGCTCCGATCACAAGTTAATCGGCTAATCGGCCGATTTTTTGAACACTGGTCCTAATTTATAAGGCGTAGTTTGACTTTACACAATGATTAAAGTTACATTGAAATTGAGAAAGGTATGAGAGAATGAAGTAGATGTCCTCACTTAATTGTCTTGGAAAATGAAAAAATATACTTTGTGTGGATAATAATAAATAAATGCATATGGTTAAGAGAAAATAAATATAGGTATAGAAGAAAAGACATCATTAAATCTACATACGCGTTTTATATTTAGGACAAGATCATTTAAATTATAGTCTTATAATTTGAAATGGGGTAATATCTAACTGTGCAGTTACACGGGTAATTTTGTTTGTTATATAAATAAATACTGGTCTGATCACTACGCAAAAGAGCTTAAAAAAAGTTAGAACAGTCAAAACTCGAAAAACTAAAACCCTTGCGCCCTCTACGCCACCATGGCCTTCGCCGCCTCCCCTTCCCTCTCCTCCCTCGCTTCCTCCGCCGCCGCCGCCGCCGCCGCCGCGATCCCTCCCTCCTCCCCTTCCAACCCCTTTCACGAGCTAAAACCCTTTCAGCTCTCCCTCAGGCTATTCTCCCCGCTCCCCAAACTCCACTCGCTCTCCTGCTCCGGGCCGCACGTCCCCCGCGCGGCCACCGGCGACGGATCGGGTGCCGGGGGCCGCGGGAGCGACTCCGGCGGGAACGGCGGCAAGTATGGTGGTGGCACTGGCGGCGGGGATGACGACTACGAGGAGGCCGAGTTCGGCCCGCTGCTCGGCTTCGACGAGGTGCTGCGCCTTGCCGCGGCCCGCGGCGTCGCTCTCCCGGCCGACATGATGGAGGCGGCCAAGGACGCCGGCATTCGGGAAGTCCTGTTGCTCCGGTACTTTGATCTGCAGGTATCACAATTGCAGAATTTTTTGTGAAAAGGTGTAAAAGTGGCGTTTCTTCTCATTCCTTTCGATCTAAGCAGGCCGCATCGTGGCCGCTCGGTGCGATGATCCGGGCCTTCTCGATGCTCCGCAACCGAATGCTCGCTGACCCGTCCTTCCTCTTCAAAGTTAGCACTGAGGTGTGTGCGATTGGTCTGCTGTTTGGTGTGATCAGAACCGGAGGGGTTTATATTATAGCCCTATTGTTGCTAAATAGTTGGGGTTTTGGGTTCAATGCAGGTCGTGATTGACTCGTGCTGTGCGACGTTTGCGGAGCTGCAGAAGAGGGGGGAGGATTTCTGGGCGGAGTTTGAGCTGTACGCTGCTGATCTTTTGGTCGGGGTGGCTGTTGATATTGCGCTTGTCGGGCTGTTGGCTCCATATGTGAGATTTGGGAAGGCGTCTGGTTCGACGGGGCTGTTCGGGAGATTCAACCGAATGGCTGGAGCTTTGCCAAGCAGGTGAAATTATATTTCTTGTATTAGTTGCCTATAGAGATTGGTAGAGAATTATGAGTGTGAATTAAAGTCAAAAGCTGTCTAGTTTGTAGTTTTGCCACTTTCATGATCATCTAACCCATTCTGAGAAATCAAACGAGATATTGTGAATGGAGATGTTCCTAATCAAGTAATGTGACTTCACATATTCCTTTTCTGTATGATACTCTGATTTTAAATCTGCCTTCCTGCAGTGTTTTTGAAGCTGAAAGGCCAGGCTGCAGATTTACAGTTCAGCAAAGAATTGGAACATATTTTTACAAGGTAACAAATTTTACATGAAATGTAATATCTCCGAATTTGGAGTGAACTGTATCTGATGTTTAGTTTCTAATTGCTGGAGCATCATCGTGTTGTTTGGACTGGCCTGTTTCCATTGCAGGGTGTTTTGTATGGTTCAGTTGGATTTGTGTGTGGTATTATTGGTCAAGGAATTGCTAATATGATAATGACTGCTAAGAGGTAATGCTTACTTCTTTGTGTTTTTGTCACAACCAAAATCTAGATTCTAGAGTACCGTTGTTCAATCAAACACTAATTTCACAATCAGTTGTTCCTCAGTTTTTGTTTTGGTTCTCTCCTATTATACTATCCCTTTGTTCAAATTCTATGGGTTTTGCTTTCAGGTTGTTCTCTACCTCAATAATGCTAACGTTATTCTCAGATTATTTTATCTGCTATGTTGACCTGTGTGTTGTTGCTTCTATTCGTTGCTCAGGAGTGTCAAAAAATCAGATGAGGATATTCCTGTTCCACCACTTATTAAAAGTGCCGCTCTTTGGGGTATGCGTATAATCTGTTCCCCTTTTATCGCTTCTTTTACCTGGTCTGAGATACATGCTCAATAATTGCAAAAATGGGCTTGATGTCTACTGAAGATATATCCAGCAGCTAACACATACATAAGGGCATATTTCATTGTTTAATGGCTTGGGTTTCTCTTAACTTTGACTTATATTTTCATCTAGATTCATGTAACTATCTTAAATAAGAGATCTCCGACAATGAAAGTTCAAATTTATTTTGTTATTTGCTAGTGTCATTGCTTATATATATTTTTTCTGCAGTTAACTCTCTGATTTGTGTGCTGAACTAGCATTAGCATATAACTTTTCTTCGTCCAATTCAACTGACAATCAATGTTGACATACAGGTGTGTTCCTTGCTGTATCATCTAATACACGCTATCAGATCATCAATGGTCTGGAGAGAATAGTTGAGGCATCGCCAATTGCAAAACGTGTTACACCTGTTGCAATGGCTTTCACCGTTGGTGTTCGTTTTGCCAATAATATCTATGGTGGAATGCAGTTTGTTGATTGGGCTCGATGGAGTGGTGTTCAATAATGGTTAGTGCTCTTGTTTTAGTTGTTCCTTTTGTCAAATTCTTCCTAATCTTATAACATTATATATCGGAATTCTCGTATTGTTTATCCGGGAAAAGTTTGCTCTGCATTTTATTCCTTCACAATCTAACTACATATAATTAGTAAAAAAAATGCTTACGTGTTTTTGCTAGTAATTTAAGTGATCTTGCACATGTATACATCGTGTAAATTATATTTACTGAGTAGCACATGTTGTAGATGCACAGAAACCTATTAGGGTAACGTGTCACCATTGATTCAAGATAGGACTATACCATATGGGCATACCATATGGGCAACTAACATGAACTTCCAGTTTTTGTTTCCTTGAATCAACATCTAGGAAAGTACAATTATTTATTAACTATTGTAGATGATAATGATATGGGTTTCTTGAGTGGTTGCATGAACTTGATAGGCAAGGCCCTATTTGTTACCAACCTACAACTCTGCCATCTGGCTTGTATCACTAATAAGCTGGAGCCATGCAACTATATCCAAAGCTAAAAATGAAAGCTAAAACCAGAAAATTGGAGCTCTGAAAATATTCGCATGGCATTTGAACCACTTCATGCGACCTATTTACAAAGGAAGATCAATTTCAGTTGTTCACATCAAATGCTTTCAGGTTATGTCTCATTATTTTCTTCTGTCATTTTGAAAACTCTGGCTTGATCCATTTTGATTAACTAACGAGCAGTGCTTCTATGCTTTCCCTCCTAATACAAGTTGCACAAATCTTGAAGCAAACGAAATCTGGATGAATTTTGTCTCAAGCCAGAGATCTGGATGAAGCTTCGTTGTTTTTTCATCACATTCGCTGAGAGGTAGCAGCAACTGTAGCTCCGTGGAAGTTGGGAAACTCGTTCGCCTGGAGAACCCAAGAAGCAGATAACATCATAAGGCACATGAGCTAAGAAATGTTCTTGTATCCTTGTGTTGAGATAAACATTGAAGCGATTCATGAAATGTGCATCGTTTAATTGAGCATCAGTAATGTGACTTGACTTTAGAGTGAATAAAGGGGACCTGAATTATTCCAGTACCCCCTAATCATTTTATTTCTGTTACTCTGTTCTATTAGGCATTAGCTAATGAAAGCATGATAATATATGCATGGAGTTTAGCCAAATTTCGTGCATAAATAATGTTGAAACAGGACCACATTATTCAGCTATGTGCTATACTCTGCGGAATAAAACTGCATTATATAGGCAATCCGTGCTGCTCTTTACGTAGTACATGGACGTGCGTTTGGTTGGAGGTACGAGGTGAACGGAACGGGATGGTACAGGATGGATGGAATGATTCTGGATGAGATGGTTCAGGGAAGGTGTTTGGTTGTCTGAATGGGATGGTACAAGTTTTTGTTTGGTTGCCTGAATGGGATGATCCTGGATCGTTCAAGATGTTTGGTTTGAAGGATGAGGTAGGTATAAAATAGTGTTGTATTATCTGCAGATAGAATACCCTTGAGTGATCAAAAAGCCAGATTAACCACGTGCTTATCAAAGAAAAACAATGGCAACCACATCTAAGTAGCTAGCAGCAACAACTATGCAAGTTCATATCTTGTATGTGAACACAGCTGTATTGTATGGCACCTTCACATCAGACTATGCAAGTGTCTGAAATTACCCAAGATACACTACCAGTGGAACATTCCAAGCATCACACAAACTCATCCACACAAAATGTCAGGTTTTTGGAGTGGACATGTTCTGTATAATCAAGTGACTAGAATAAAATGTCAGGTTTAGGACCCCTTTGGCACAGTTTATGCTTCGGCTTCTCCACTCCAAAAGCCACAAGCCGTCCAAAAGGTTATGCTTGTCTTCTGGCTTTTGCTCAAGCCTGACGCTGCCTTTGCGTCCCCGGCCGGCGCCACTTGCACATCCCAACCTCCAAGCTCGGTGCTTGTGACCGCCCAAACCTCTGAACGAGATAGCGATATGTTCTTGCTATATGTCTTCAATTCGTGATTTCTCCTAATCACGAATTGGTTGTAACTATGTGTTTGGTATTGCCTAATTGGTTGTGCCTAGACATCGAAAGATTCAAATTGGCAGTGCCAAAGGGGGCCTTATATATGCCTTGTACCATAAACACACTACCGATATCATGATTCAAGAATTGAGTAATAGGAATTCAGTCCCAAATTTCAGATGTTGTACAGTGAATAGTGTGCTAAGGGTCTTTACCTGATAGTCTGAATGTTTGATTTGTACTATGTTCAATGCCATGATGCTAGTGTATATGTATGAAAGGATGATCCATTGCTAGCATGCATAAGTCGACCTTGCGGCAACGAATACTAGTACTTTGTTATTGGTATCTAATTCCTGGAAGTCTATTCCATTAGTTTCAGGACTGAAAATGGTGCAAGGTGTGTCAGCCTCGTAATCACAAATACTTCCATAAGAATGCAAAACTAAATATGCTCTAGTAAGTATAGCCTTTTATCAGATTCCAAGAATTTAAATAGCACAAGCAATGCCATTCTAATTGCCCTGTTATCATGGGAATATGTCGATAGGGATGATTCTTTTGTCAAGTTCCAGATGCAAATAATACTCCGTTTTAAGCACTAGAGTTCAATAATTAAATTGTCTATTTGGATGTTTCATTGGCTATACTAAGGATCCACACATGATACTGTGACCTGAACTGCAATAATTGGACATCATGCTCAGATTTATAACAAAGATGATTGTGCACATATTTTCACGGGCAATTGAGCATACAAACATTCAGGCTGGGCATCAACCACTCCATACCCTGTCGGCCTCATCAATGCATCATCCATCCATTCCAATCGTTGATCACAGCGCAACACCGCAAAGGCCAGACCAGTAAGCTGAGGGATAAGGAGGTGACCTTACCCGGTGAGGGGAGCACCGCTGTCGGAGTTGTCGAGGTGCTTGGCACCTCGCCATCTCGACGATGGCAGCAGCGGCGCCGTGGTGCGGCTGGTGACCTTAGGCCACCGCAGCACAGCGACGTGACCTTAGGCCACCGCAGCACAGGCGGCGGAGTGACGGCGCGGGAGCGGCGGAGTGAGGGCACGGAGTGAGGCCGCCCGTGAGGAAGACCGCGGGGAGTGGCCGGCCCCGAGAGGAAGAACGCGTCCGGGACGAGTTGGTTCGGCCAAATTGGGCGAACAGGATGGTACATGATATCTGAGGAATATTCCCAGAATCTGTACCACTTCATCCTGGATGAGATGGTTCCATACACCCAACCAAACACATGTACCAAAACTTATCCTGTACCGTCCCGTTCCGTTCACCCTCGTACCTCCAACCAAACGCACCCTAAACGTTCGAATTATGAAACAGATAGAATTCTAGTTTATATTTAGAAGCACTCTATGTATTAGTGGGTGAATCTGAACTATACATATGGTGTTTTTTTTTCTCTATATATTGGACATTGCCTTGTACAGAGAAATTAATTTAATAAAAAGAGAATTTTGTCCCCCCTATTTTGTGTGTGCTTTCGGTTCTTGTTCGCGTGTTTTCGTTGGAGTGCTGCTGATTGTTGTGAGTGAACGACTACGTTTTACAACACGTAATCAGCATGAATGAAGGGTAGATGGTGATTACTTACCCATTCGCTTGCTTCAGGATTTGTGCAACTTGTATTAGAAGGAAAAGCATAGAAGCACTGCTCTCATTCTATATGTGTCTGAACGTGACTATCTACTTTGCATTGTCTACACGACATTGATCTACATTGCATTGATGTTCTATCGTGGCTGATCTCGATCGTCCATCTACATCGATCGACATAGCATCGAATTCATCCTGTGATATACGATCATCCTACCGTCAGCCCTACGTAAGTTCGAACTATGTATGTCGATCACTTGTGAGCAATCTAATCTGTTTGTGAATTTACTGTTCATCATGAAAAAAATCTTCATCGATCCGAAGGCTGAAGCCCACGGCATCCGTCATGGCCACCACCATGCCGCCGCTGCCCGCAGTCGCCAGCCATGTTGCCATCCATGGCCTATAGTCGTGCTGCTGCTGGCCGTGGTTACCCACTGCATCACTGTCTGCGTCTCGTAGTCGCGCCGTCGCTACTCGCGGTCACCCGTTGTGCCACCGTTCGCGACTATAGCCAAGCCGCTGTTGTCCGCGGACCGTAGCCGCACCACCTCCGACCGCGGTTCCCCGCTGCGCCGCTGTACATAGCCCGTAGCAACGTTACCTTCGCCCGCGGCCTTTCGTCGCGCCAACATCGGCTGCGTGCCGCCTCAGCTCCGCTGGCCACACCCCGCGTCGGCCCCGCGGTCCACAGCCGTCATGTCGTCGCCCTCGTGTCTTGCCGCCACACCGCTGTCCGTCGCCGACCCGTTGCCACCGATGCGCATGAATGAGGAAAAATGAAGTGGCGGCTAGAGTTGGAAAATCTTAGCCATCAGTGCTTGTGTACGACCGGTTTGGGCCATATGGGCCGTACAGGCTCAATGGGCCATGTGGCCCATCCATTTTCCCAAAAATTAAATAAAAATAGAGAATTTACCCTTTTGCCCCTTAGATTTTTTTTCCTATTTTTCACAAATAAATTTATAATTCCAAAAATTAATATTAAATTCTGAAAATTAGATTTCTAGGTATATGGACTTTTGTAAAATTGGTAAATTTGATTTTTACCACATTGGAAGTTCCATACCTTTGGATTTATTTATAGTATAATGTCATGTTTAATATGTGCTAAACATTAATTTTCTATCATTAAGTAATTCTAAAAATTGATTAATCATTAACGGAAAATTGTGGTAAATGATAGAAAAAATTCTAAAAAATTATGGATGACACATTAATTATGCCATTTATTTTCTTTAGCATTATTTCATGTTTTATGTGCTAGAATTTTATTTTTCTGTTGTTGAGTACTTCTGAAAATTGCTTGGCAATTAACAAAAAATTATGAAAAATGCTAGAAAAATTCTAAAAAAATTTAGATAGCATATTATGAGCACCATGTCTTTGGATTAATTTTCTTAGCATTATTACTTGTTTAATTTATGTTGGAATTTGCTTTGTGTTATTAAGTAATTTTGGAAAATTGCTAAATAATTAACAAAAAATTATGAAAAATGCTAAGAAAATTCTGGAAAATTTTAGATAATTATTTACTTAATAGATATAGATCAAATGATCTTTACTAATTTAATGAAATGCATGCAATATAATATTTTCCAGTAGTAAAATTCAATATTTCTTGCACACAGGATATATCAGACGTCGTAAAAAGGGAGTTTGCTGACCTTGCCTTGGATGACAGTAATTACCTCACTTGGACAATGGGTACCAAGATCAACCTAACAGATCGTGTGCTTGGAGCTGCTATTACCAAGCCTGAAGCTGGTGCTCCTAATGTTCCCGAACCCGCAAAATGTGTTGCTTTACATTTTCTGAGGCATCATCTTCATCTGGACCTGAAGGCCAAATATATGATGGAGGCAGACCCGTTGTCATTGTGGAATTCCCTAAAGAAACGATATAACCATAAAAAATCCTTACTATTGCTAGAAGCACAGCGCGAATGGACACTCCTATGCTTTCAAGACTTCAAAACTGTGACAGCATATAATTCTGTTATGCACAAACTTATTGCAAAATTAACATTTTATAACAAGAAAGTTAATGATAATGACATGATCGACAAAACGTTGTGCACCTTCCACCCCAACATGAGGATACTGCAGTAACAGTACCGTTATGCAAAGTAACAGAAGTACTCTGAGCTTATTTATGTTATGCTAGATGCAGAAAAACATGATGAACTTCTGATAAAGAATCATCATGCACTTTCTAATAGAAGTCAAGTATTGCCTGAAGCACATGCTAACGCTCAGTAGGTTAGCAATAGTCGAGGCCGCCGAAAGGGCCAAATGAATAAAAGGGGGAAATAGAAGAATGACATAGACAATAAGGGAAAGAAAAAAACCCCAGTGGAAAGGTAAAGGAAAGGGCCAAGGAACTTTCCAGAAGTAAGGTCAGGCCAATAAAGCTATTAACCCTCCTCAACTATGCCTTAGGTGTGGATGTGTCGGTCATTGGCCGCGCACTTATCGCACCTTAAAGCATTTGGTGGAACTTTACATAAAATTCACTAGGAGATTCCAGAAGAATCAAAGGAATGAGGTTGAGGCACACTTCACCGCTCAACCAGTTATTAGGCAAGAAGATGAGAAAACAGCTGATATTGTCTTTGATCTTATGGCCAAATTCAAAGAGAGTCTTCTCGGACATGGGAACTCTCCCATGGATGAAGATAACCTTCTTTGTGCTGAACTTGAGGAATTCTAGAAGAATACCAATGTTCCCCAAGAGGAGGAACATAATCTATATGGAGACCTACAATAGTATTCATGTTACCCCTTGTTAGTTTTATTAAAATATGTCACATTTTCCTTAGTAAAGTCTCCTTAAGAGCCTCGTTCTATCAGTTTAGTATTTATGTTCCCGCATGAACATTTGGTCTACACTCCTGTTGAGCGATTATCAGTTGTAACTCAATAAAGTGTCATTTTCTAGAACATTTGCTCATTTATGCTATGCTTGTTCTATATTTTCAATATGTTCCTATTGCAACAATTGAATTGATTGAATTTATTTCTTTAATATAGAACAATTATATAATCCAATAGCAGAGGAGAAAATCTGTCTTGTAGACAGTTACATCACAAATTCTATTCTTAAAAAGACTAAATACTTTCATACTTTAACTAAGAAAACTGAAAATATTATGTATTTGGAGGCCTTAGCCTCGACAAGGTGACCCACGCTACTTGCTTCGAGGCCTTAGCCTCTGCAAGATGACTCTACCTTGATGGCTCTAGCTCTACGCGTCGCCTACCTTAAGGTCATCACCTCCACATCAATAGGGTGGCCACAATGATTTTGCCACATAACACGCTACCTGCTTCGAGGCCCTAGCCTCAACAGGGTGGCTCTACATCGATAGCTCTACCTCTATGCATCACCTACCTTGAGGACACCTCTTTGTTAGGGTGACCATGATGAATTCGCTACGGGACACACCACATGTTTCAAGGCCCTAGCCTTGGCAGGGTGGCTCTAACCCAATGGCTTCATCTCTACGCGCTACTTGCCTTGAGGTCACTGCCTCTGCATCAGTAGGGCGGCTATGATGGTTTCACCGTGGGACATGTTAGCTGCTTTGAAGCCCTAGCCTCGATAGAGCAATTCTTCCTCAACGGTTTTGCCTTCACGTGATGTCTGCGTCAAGGTCACCACCTTTGTAGGGCGACCATGATGACTTCACCGCTGGACACATCGCCTGCTTCGAGGCCCTAGCCTCGGCATGGCAGTTGTAGCATAGTTATCAATACTAGTACGTACCGACCGGTATGGCCAGTATGTACCATTTTTAGCACCTAAACCGGTATAAAGTAGCCATATGTACCATACCAGCCTCGATACCAGTCAATACTGGTCATACTGGCACGATACCAGTCAATATCAACAACATTGGCTTCGATACCGGTCAATACTAGCCATACCAGTGGAATTGATAATATGGTCTATTGAACTATATGTTATATTTGATAATACTGCTATGTATTTGGAGTAATATTATAAGTAAACTTTGGTGTACATATAATTAAATATGTGTATACTTATAAATATATATTATTGTACTAAATCCGCAATGGTACACCTGTATAGATTCCAAGTGCCAAACCGGTATACCTCGATGGCTCTTCCTCTATGTGCCGCCTACCTCGAGGTCACTGTCTTGACAAAGGTGGCCATGACAGCTCCGCCATGGGACATGCTGCCTGCTTTGAGGCCCTAACCTCAGCAGGATGGCTCTACCTCGACATCTCTGCCTCTAAGCACCGCTTATCTCGAGGTCACCACCTTGGCAGGGCGGTCATGATGGCTTTGCTACGGGATACACTACCTGCTTTGATGCCCTAGCCTTGGTAGAGCAGCTCTACCTCAACATCTTTGCCTCTATGCGTCGCCTGCATCGAGGTCACCGCTTTAATACAGTGGCCACGGCGGCTTCGCAGTGAGACACGCCACATGCTTCGAGGCCATAGCTTTGGTAGGCTGCTCTAACCCGACAGCTCTGCATTTAGGCACTACCTACTTAGAGGTCTTAGCTCTCGGTAAGGCGGCCACTACAATTTCATTAGGGGACACAATGATTGCTTTGAGACCCTAGCCTCGGCATGATGGCTCTACCTCTACATGCCGCCTGCTTAGAGGCCCTGGCCTTGGTAGGACGGCCACAATGGATTCGCCATGGGACATGCTGGCAGCTTCGAGGCCCTAGTCTCTACCCTAACGATTCCGCCTCTACGTGTCATCTTCTTCAAGGCCGTAACCTCGGTAGGGCGGCTATACCCCAATGGCTCCACCTCTACGCGCCACCTGCCTCAAGGTCATTGCCTTAGTAAGACAACCATGATGGCTTCGTTGTGGCTCACACCATTTGCTTCAAGGCCCTAGCTTCGGTAGGGCGGCTCTACCCCGATGGCTCCGCCTCTAGCATCGCTTGCCTCAAGGTCACCATCTCGGCAGGGCAGCCATGACAGCTCTATTGTGGGACATACTGCCTACTTTGAGGCCCTACACTCAATGGGTGACTCTTAACTCAATGTCTCTACCTCTACATGCCGCCTACCTCGAGTAGGGATGAAAACGGTACGGAAACGGTCGGTAAATGACTGTTCTGTTTCCGTTTCCACATTTTTTACCGGTAACAAAAACGAAATCGAAAACTCCAGAAACGGATAGTGACGAAAACGAATGCGGAATGGATACGGAAACGAAAGCGAAAATTCCACAAGAACATAGTAGAGAATCACAATATACATGACCACAAGAATAATGTAGCCCATTCCACCTCTAAGGTGGGCACACAAATAGTGTTATGTTCACTGGTATCACTATAAATTTTTTTTCAAGTTTGTCACCTGAAGGCGTGTTGTTTGTCTCCCATATCAGACCGTCATGTCCTCATCCATATAATTATCATGAATATCCTCTTGCTGCACCAACTACAAAGGTTTAACACCCAAAAATTAGTATATTATTGTTCAATGTTCATTTATGATTTTCTGAAATTCATCTTGGATTTTCTGGAGTTTATAAATACCATTTTGCTATTTTTAGATTTATAAAATTAATTTATTTATAAAAATAAAAATAAAGTTATGTTGAAAATAATTTTCCTAGGTTCAAAATGTTCCAAAGTATTTTTGAGAATTTTTTTAGAATTTTTTAACTCTATTTAATATTTTTTTAAAAACCATTTGTATTTATGAAATTATTTTAATTTGAAAATAAATATAAACTCTCCTTTCTCATTTTTGGGCCAAGCTCATTTCTCTTTCCGGCCCATTTCCGTTTTTAGTTTCCAGTTTCACTTATACGGAATTTCCGTTTCCGTTTTCCTTTCCATTGGAATTGGCTCTCCCGTTTTCGTTTCTATTTTCGACAAAAAAAAATTTCGTTTCCGTACCGGTATTTTTCGTTTCTGTTTCTGAAAAAAGTCTTATGTTTCCGTTTTTCTTCAGAACGGTCGGAAACTTTCCGTTTTGTTTTCACCCCTAACCTCGAGGTTATTGTTTTGGCAACGAGACTGCGGTGGCTCTACCGCAAAACATGCCACATGGTTCAAGGCCTTAGCCTTGGTAGGGTTGCCTTACCTCGATGGCTCCACCTCTACGCATTGCCTACTTAGATGCCCTAGCTTCGACACGGCAGCTCTACCTTCATTGCTCTGTCTCTACATGCTGCCTACTTAGAAGCCATAGCCTCAATAGGATGGTCACAACGGCTTCACCACTGGACACGTTGCATGCTTCAAAGCCTTATCATTAGCACGACGGGTCTACCCCAATGGTTCTGCCTCGACACGCCGCCCGCTTATAGGCCCTAGCCTCGGCAGGATGGCCACGATGGCTTCACTATGAGACATGCCACTTGCTTTGAGGCCCTAGCCTCAGCACGATGACTCGACCCCCATAGTTCTACCTATATGTGATGTCTACTTTGAAGCCCTAGTCTTGGTAGGGTAGCCACGACAACTTTGCTACGGGATACAACGCCTATTTCGAGGCCCTAGCCTCATCAGGGCAGCTATATGCCGCTGGCATAGGGTGGCTTTGTCTTCAAAATGGCCAACTCACCGCGAGTACTCCATTAGGGTATCCTGGCACTCGATAGGCTAGGCAACTTCCTACTCTGTCTGCTTGCTCCATAGGACCTCCGAGCTTGCTGACGAGGGAATACTATTGTGGGGTGTCCAATCCCTTGGGCTGCCATGGTTGCCAAAGGAGTCATTGGAACAAGCCCATGAATTAGGGTACTCAATTCCTTGGACATCCATATGAGCTTTAGGGTTTGCCTATGAGCAGGATAGTGTATATATACATAAATACTCCCTCCGTTCCTGTTTATAAGGCGCAGAGTGTTTTGCTAGCGATTCCATTATACAAGGCGTGTTTTCATTAGCCATGAGTAATTCCCCAAGTTGCCCTTTCCTATGCACGTCTAGGGGGCAAACGAAGCATCGTCCAGCACTAATCAGGATTCACAATAATTAGGGGCAGCATGGGAAAGAATTCACCAGCCACCTGCGCCTTGGTATCTGTGAAAAAAACTATGCGCCTTATAAATAGGAACAGAGGGAGTATATTATTTTACAATTATTAGGAGTTAGTATGGAAAATAGACACCCCTATATTTATATGGAGAGCCCCAAGACATATATGGTGGTCATCTCTCTCATTTTTTCTAACTTACTCTCTCTCTCTCTTAAGTGGTTTACGTGTTATTTAGGGTGCGTTTGGTTGCCTGTACCAAATGGTACATGTATGAGATGATTCAAGAAAAAAATCATCCATGCATTTGGTTGATTGAATGGAACCATCTCATCCTGGATCAAGTGATACTAATTTAAGAAATATTCCCTATAGATGCTGAACCATCTCATTCACCCAAAATAATGGAACCAAATGGTACAGGATCATCCCATCCTATGAACCAAAAGCACCCTATCTATTTATGTGCTTTTAAATAAGAAAATTCACGCGTACCTACAATTTGACCATGTAAGCACAACAATGATGATAGCACTCATAATGGTGTTATAGTGGCTCGTGTTACTGTTGTAAAACGATGATGAACATCGTAGATCAAACACCATATACCGATCAAATCACTAGAACAATCACGAAGAGTACACACAATATAGGGAGGGGACTTTTTTTATCTTTATTAGATTGATTTTCTTGTAGAATAGAGTACCGTATCTATAGGAGAAAACTTATTAGAGATTTATTCATATTCGTTCACAAAGAAATACAGTATTTGAATAAATAGGAAGACGAGCCATGCAATATGTCAACAATTGATTCTCGCGCGTCAGTACAACCTAGGCCGAATTCTCCGTGTAGTCCGTGCGCATATATACCGCCGTAGACTCCACTCCAGCCATTCAGGACGCCGCGTGGCGCTTCCTCGCCGTTACGGGGCCCGAGACGTGACTTGGACCGTGCTACGTCACGGGGGAAGGCGGCGACTGGCGACATCCTAGTGCAGTAGTGCTTGCACTTGCCGTATACACCGGGCCGGCACAGGGAGGCCGGAAGCGGGCATTTGTTTGGTCCACTCTGTCGCGTAAATTGCAGCCATCTAGCCCAAGCGTGCAGGTGAGGCTTAGCGTGCGCAGCCGCGTGCAGCGCACAGCCCAGGCACTCGGCCAGTTTGGCCAAACTCCATCACATCAAATATACCAAGCTAGTCCTAGAAAAACCTGATTTCTTTTTTGAAAGCCTAAAAACCTGGATCTTGATTCTGTAGCTAGAACACTTCCTTTCCTTTTTCTCGAGAACATAGCTAGAGTAGTTCTGCAAAGTCGGATGCGTCCAACCAAACTCGATTGCGCCATGTGCCCAAGCATAGTAGAGCTTGCTATCAAGTGTAGATGAATGGAGGGGGGCAAAACCGAAACTCGGGCTGTTTTTGCTGTCAACTAGGATAAAGCATGGGAGAAATAGCAGTTCCAAGGACAGATTTTCAATATCAAATTGCTTTCCTGTACCAAGATATACATGTCCGCGTATGCCCAGTAACTACTGAACGACAGCACAGAATGATTGTAACAACTTTTTTCCCCTCCTAAAAAAAACAACTTTTCACCCTATTATACACATCGGGGAAACCGAAACCACAGGCTAAATCCCAATACGTTGGCTTATTGCTGACATATGAATTTACTCTAAAAAAAAAGATAGTTGCCCAGTATACACACACGTCTGCTGTCAAACTGAATCTTTGCTTCATCACTGTAACTTCTCTTTTCCCCAAACAATCTATGATAACGTTGCAAGGAAAGCATCCACCTTGTCGTTCGTCCTTCTCGACAGAAACTTCATGCAGATTGGAGGTTTCACCTTGGCAAGAGCAAGTACTGACTGAGGCAAAACCCACAATCCATCACCACATATCAAGCCGGAAGCAACTGCAGGTCCAAATGTTTCTGCTTTGACTCTGTCCAGTTTTTGCCAGACAAACAGTATTACCGTCCCGATGAACATATCAATGGCAAAATATGAACCTATGTAGAAAGGTATCGCCATAGCCATCGGGATTGGTATAAATCTCGATACCTTCTTGGGCGCCAGATCTCTTATCAAGTTGACGGCAATTGCTGCAACAAAGAATACGTAACAGAGAGTGAGGCAGTTTTTCGGAAGCGAGGAGAAGCCATTGACACCTAGTATTGCCATGTTACGGAAGATGGCAGCATTTGGTGCAGGGTATTCACTGCCATTGATGCCAATATCGCCGAACGCGTTGTAAAAAAGCCAGAACACACAAGGTGCAATAACACAACCCATTGCGGTGCCTATGACTTGGCTGATGAACATTGACCTTGGTGAAGCCAGTGTCAGGTATCCTGTTTTGAAGTCCTGCATCAGGTCAGCCGCAGTAGACACAATGCTCATGATCACACCACAGGCAGCCAGGCCTGCAAGAACACCACCATGCGAAGCACCCGACCATGCACCAAAAGCAAAGATTGCGAGCTTTCCGTAGGTTGTAAGAAGAGACCAATCAGTGAGGCCACATCCATAGGCATTACAGAAGGCAAGTATAGGTGCGACGATATAGGCCACCAAGATTTGGTACCACTTCAGCTGTGGGAATATCTGTGGGACAGTACCAGTAGATATGGCGGCAACAACAGCATAGCCTCCATATGCCATGTACCAGGGAATTTGATCTTTTAGGAAGATTTCGTTGTGCCGCTCATCATCATACGAGATAACTGCAGTAGTATTAATTATGCCATCATCAGAGACTGGAAGTGTGCTAACATTACTCTTCTTGAGTTGAGATCTTAATGAGGCGATTGTGAGAAAGAACATCTTGAGGAAGTTGTAGAGGCCATCCCCAAGAATCAAGGCAATGGCTATGAAGACCTGTAACACCAAATGAAATTTAGTAGCAGAAAATATAACTCGACATTCAAGAAAAGAATGTATTCTTACCCGGTAACCTTGCATTCCACGAAGACTACTGTCAGGAAGATCAGCAGCGAACCAACTTCCTCTTTTCTTGGCAATGAGAGGCCACATTATTCCCCATGAGAGGATGCCTCCCAGGAGAACAGATATGTTAACAATATGTGGGCAAATCATTCCCACTCCGACATAGGTAGGAGAGAAGTCAAAGAAAAACCTTGAGGAAAAAAAAAACAATGTCCACTTAAGAACAATGATGCAAAAAAATGTGTTCTGCAACTGAAAGGAACTTCAAATTTTACGAGTTGGATGGAAGATAAATTTGATTAAAAGAATTCTTGGAGAGTGCAGTATTTACTTGTTGTTGAAAGCTTGCATGCCTAATGATGGGAATTTTTGGAATCCGCAATTATCTGTAGCTGTGTAGAACCACTGAAAGAAACCCCAGAAGAAGCTGAGAACTAAGAATATACCTAGTCTCTTTACTTGCTTCCTGTAAAAAAAATGATGCAAATAGTGAAAAACTTCTCATCAAGTGTGTCTGTCAAGAACAGAAATGAACATGGCTGTAGTATTCACCCTGCAAGCTTGGCACCATGGGGCGTGTGAAAGCCATTTATGAGGTAGGCAGTTGCAGTGCCACTCGGATAGGTCAGTTTGTAGTCTATGATCATGATCTGGACAGTGTTAATTTGGTTAAAATGATATCAACATGATTGCTTGAAAAAACAAGAGAACGTAGAGTAATGCAACCTTTCTCAGTGGCACAAGACCAAAGAGCCCAATGAAGCTGACCAGGAACAGGAAACCAATTATCCATCCAAGATGTGGATTTTTTATATTTTGGGAATCATTTGCCTCGGTTGCCTGCCCAGCGATTCTTTCACTCATGGCCAGTAGGCTGTTACCAAAGCCCCCTGAAAGAAATGGATGAGTTAGCATGTGAAATAAGGACACTAACCTATGCTATAACTACTTTATTCTGTTTACTAATATCGTAAACAAATAATTTATTTCCAGATAAGTTTTAGCATTTTTTTCTGAAAGAGAATAGTAGCAAAATTTAAGGGATTTAGCGTCTGTCTTCGGTTAGTTCTGTAAGAGTGATGTAGATGTTACCAGCATGTATGCCAGTACTTAAAAAAATGAGAAAACGAACATGCTTGGAATCAATTTTCTGTTATGATTTTTACAATTTTCTGATCTTGTTTGCATGATGTTTTTATACAGAGCATGATGTTTTTATACAGAACACAAGAAGGTGCATTTTGCCATGTAACACAGTAACACCGGAAATGCATATGCATGTAAAGGATAACAGTAGATCCGAGCTCCACTGTTATTGGCTTTGGGAGAAGCATAATCAAGAATGAACTCATGGTGGATAAGGATTACACAGATGAGGCGATTCCTGATGCATTGATTTCATTTTCTAACTACTTCAGTGAGTTAGTGATTACCAAGGAGATAGCTGAATGATGGTGCTCTGCTGTAGGCTGCCTTCGTTTACTTTGTTGTTTGTGGAGAACTATCTAAATGTTTTTGAAAAGAGGCAGGAGCTCTGCCAATTCATTAAGCAGGAAGGAAAAGAAGTTTCGAGTTTAGGTTACAAAACACCCTTAACTAGGGCGTCAACAAAGCCGAGAAGCAGAACACAAGCCCGACAAGGGTGACGTACTCGGAACTATCAGGCTCGGCACCTTAGGTAAGGAAGTGACGCGCTACAGCATAGTTGGTTACATCCTCCAAGGTCCTTTGTACAACGGTTTGGACAGAAGAATGTTTGAAAGATGGTTATATGATTTTGTTGCTGTTGGCTCAGTTTGTTTAAGTCAGCTTTGGCACTAGGGAGAAATTTTGCTGTTGGTATGTAATAGCGCTCCTATGGTTAGGTTGGGGTTGGCTCAGATTGTTTCTATGAGCTTTGGTACTAGGTTGAAATCTCTGATGCTATGTAATAGCGTTGTTTGTTAAAGCTTTTTTCAGTTTCATCAACGGACCTGGGGCATCAATGTTGGATGCCCTTTTGATAAAAAAAAACGCCAGAAATGCATGTGGGGATTATTTAAGTTGTGTAATCAACAGGGCAGTAGAATTTAATCTTCAACCTTACTGGATGCGCTGTGTTGATGTCAACCTAGCGTTTTGTTTCAATATGGTAGCAGGTCTTGGCAGGAAAATATAAACTTAGGTTCATGCCGTTTTCAGATTGTGACTACTGATGGGAGCCTCATCTGTCTAGAAGCTATCACCAATAGCGTGCAGAAACCAATTGACCACTCAACCAGTATCTATTGCATTATCAAAGCTTAACCAGTATGTTGAATAGTAAAGGTAGTAGAAAATATAGAGCTCCTCCAACAAAGTACCAAAAAAATTGCTATCAACAATTACCAGTACTTTTGAATTATGTTACTACTTCCAAGCATGTCCCTCTTCATCATGGACGATGCCTTTCTAGTTGTTTTCTTCGTTGGCTCCATTTTATTAACAGATTGGTACAAGTCCCGAAGGCATCTTCTTAGGGAATATTTCAAATTAGAAACATGGCAAGAAACGTTGAGAACTATGGAATTAATCGATAGTATGGCGCAAGAATTACTTTATTGACAGAGACGATCCAATAAACGGTACGACTGGTAGGGGCTTACCGCTGAAGGAGATGCCGTAGGCAGCGACGACGCAGGTCTGGATGACGGTGTTCTCCTGCCTCGTGAACGGCTGCCGGAGGAGGCCCATCCTCTCGATGGCGGCCGTCCAGAGGCGGACGAAGAAGAAGCCGAGGAGCCCCGCGGAGACATTGAGCGAGGGGATGATGCCGACGGTGAGGTTGAGCTTCATGACGATGACGCTGAACATGCCGGCCAGGAAGAAGCTCACCACGAAGGCGCGCACCGAGAGCTGCTCCCGCCACGACGGCACTTGCTGGCCCGCGAACGCCCGCTCCACGGACGCAGCCCCGTCGTCCTCCGGGGCGGCGCCTTCTCTCCCCTCCCCGTCGCGGGGCGGCGACCCCGCCGCAGGGTCGTTGCGCTTGCCCCGCCGCCGGAGCTCACTCGCCTCCATCATCTCCACATCGGCGGCCGCGGCCGCGTTCGAGTCGGGGGTCTCGTGCTGCTGCACAGTTGTCGCCATTGGGCCGGAGGCTGGAGCGGGGCAAGTGCCACGGACGCTGCCTACCTTTTATCTCCAACCAGTGTCCAGGTGCACAGCAGTACAGCACACGTGAGGGGAAACGAATTCTATGCAACGGTGCTGTATATTGCGGTCTGTGCAACACCGTACGGATTAGCGCCACGCGTCCCGTTGCACAGTCTCCATGCAAATTCATCAATCTCCAAGCACTTTAATGTACTTTAATCCTTATCACTTGATTGTTTCTTGTATGGAGATTGACGCAGCGGGACATGTGGCACTAATCCGTATGGTGCTGCACAGGCCGCGATATGCAGCACCTTGCATAGAATTTTTTTCCCACGTGAGGCGCTGGATATATGCGGATCTTTGGCCACTTCGGCGAAAACGACGGGCGGTGACGGCGTGGACGTAGGCTCGCCGGCTCGTGGTTTGACTAGTAGCCCAATCGGTTATTAAGCGTGGCATTTCTAGTGCGCAGTTCACACGGAATGGACATGGTGAACTGTCGTCGGTGATATTTTGCCTGGCCGTTCCTCCGCCGGTACGTTGCCGGAGTGGTGTTTGGTTGAAGCTGAAAGCCCTGGAGGCCGGAGCCAGTGCATGCACGCCTGGCCTGATAGCTCTCGTCCATCATTATCTGATGGATACATGTGGATAAGGATGTGTAATGGATCTGATCTAAGTGCCTTCTATGCCTTTATCGATAGGATTGAACCATAAATCACAGTAATCAACAAAAGGTGTCGTATTTTACGTTTTTCCCATACTCAGATCGCTAACCAAAACATCCAATCTCATGCTTGCACTACTACAGAAATGCTTATATTAGACGCACTATCACAGACGGTTTTCAAAAACCGTCTGTAATATATGATATCACAGACGATTCTATAAACCAACCGTCAGTGAAATTATCACAGACCGTTATTAATAAAACCCGTCTGTGATTAGATAAATATCACAGACGGTTTTGTATTAAAACCGTCTGTGATATTACTTTATATCACAGACGGTGTTTTTATAGAACCGTTTGTGATAATATCACAGACGGTTTTACTATACAACCGTTTGTATAGTAACCACAGACGGGTTGTGTTTATAAACGTCTCTGATATTGCTTATATCACAGACGTTTTGTGTTGATAACCGTCTGGTAATCGCATTATAACATTTTGATGTTTTTATCGAACTACGTATTTTCATCGAAGGCCATAATTCGTTCATAGATAGGGCGAAAAATGGTAAATGACCATTTTATAACATAATGAAATTGAAATTGCTAGTGATCGGACGTCAGTTTTTAACATTTTCTTTGTATGCGTGTGAAACATTTGTCTTCGATAAACAAGAAAAAATTGTTTCATACATTCAAAAATCTTGCAATGCGTCCAAAAACGAGAATCAGGCGTCCGAGTGTAAGTTTCTCCCAATGAAATTTGATAACAATCAGAATGACCATTTTATAACATAAAACATTTCATTACATTACTACATTATATATATATATTATTACTTATAAATTAAAATATTCATCGCCGTCGGAGGAGGTGGCGAGCGCCATCGTCGTCGTCATCGCTCCAGGTGGTGCCATCGTCGTCGTCGCGCCACGGTGGGCTACCGTCGTCGTCGTCGTCATCCGAGCCCCCGAGTGCATGGCGTGGTCGTCTTCCTCTCGACTCTTCCTCGTCCTCCTCCCGGCTCCTCCTCCTCCTCCTCCTCCTCCTCCTCGTCCTCCTCGCTCCTCCTCCTCCTCTTCCCGCTTGCGTTTCCATAAGCGGCGACGCCGAGGGAGGTGATGGTGGAGCGGCGCCGGGAGCTTGCGGAAGGAGGTGATGGTGGAAGCGACGCCGGGGAGGTGATGGTGGAGGCGACGCCGAAGCGAAGGAGAGCTCGCGCAGATTCCATTATCGATGTATGCGTGTTGATCGAATTCGATCAATAGCGGTGATTTTATAGGTGGCGGAATTAAAGACGGCGAGAAACGAAGAGTTCTCATTCAAAGCGCAGGAAACGAAGAGGCGAGACGGACCGTCGCTATCACTGACGATTCTATAAACAAACCGATTGTTGACTATCACACACCATTCCTCGCCGCCTTCACGACGGTTTTAAAATAACCGCCTGCGTGATATACCTATATATCCTGACGGTTTAGTTTACATAATCGTCGTAAAATATCACCGACGGTTGGTACACATCGCCGTGTAATCTTACTATATTCACGGTTATTACATAGAACCGTCTGTGATAAAGATTACACATCGCCGTCTGTAATCTTAGTATATTGGAGCGGTTATTACATAGAACCGTCTGTGATAAAGCTTGCCTATATATAAGCCCGAGCGCAAGTTCGATGTTGTGGTCACTGTTGGGATAGAATGCTAAGACCGTTATATCACCGACGGTTTGGCAATACAACCGTCTGTAAGCCTATATAATAGGTGATTCTTGTGATGTAATTAAGGTTAGTAATGGATAATTGCATTATATATATTAATTCAGATCTAAGGTTAGTATTGGATATAAAATTGCCTTATATATATTAATTCAATATCTAGCTTGGTTATGTAAGAAATTTAAGATTGTTTAGATCTAGCTTGTAGATCCATGTTTTCGTGGTGATAGTAATTGGACGTTATAATTGCAATATTATTTTGAAGCTCTAACTTGTTAAGGAAAGTGTACTTAATCGGTTGAAAAGAGAGTTCTAATTGGATCGAATATTACATGTGTAGCATAGATGGATCGAAGCTGGATGTCTGTGGGACCGTCACGAGTGTGGAGTACATTAATGGCGTCTCCACTTTTAGAAGAGCTGAGAGGAGGACATGTTTAATAAGGAGTGCAGTATATGCCTTGTCCATGCATCGATTGCGAGAATATGATGATGTTTGAAACTCGTGAGATCGAAGCACACTTGATTATGCGAGGTTTCAAAAGGATATACATGTTGGACGATCCTGAAGAGCAGAATATACAAGAAGGTGTGAATCTGGTAACATCTTCGACGAAGTCAACGATATCTTAGGATGATCACATTGATTCGCTCGCGAGGATATGTTGCATGATGACAATGGACCAGATCTTTGCGACGCAGAAGGGAACCGTGATGAAAGGGAATATGAAAAATTCGTGGGTTTGATGGAGGACTCGAAGAAACCTTTGTTTCTTTGGTTGCAAGGTGAAATACACAAGGTTGTCGCAGGCTTGACGCTGAAATTGAAGGCAAGCAATGGTTGGTCGATAAGAGTTTCACGGCGCTTTTACGTCTATTGGCGGACATGTTTCGAGGGAAACGAGTTGCCGGCAACAACCTACAAAGCCAAGAAGGTTCTTTGTCCCTTGGGAATGGAGGTAGAAAGAATACATGCATGTCCGAACGATTGTATCCTATACCAAAGAGTATGCAAACTTGCATGTATGTCCGTGTGCAACGCATCCGTACAAGCGTAAGAGTCATTCAAATGAGGAGGTGAAGAAAGGAAGTCCTGCTAAGATGGCATGGTATCCGCCTCTAATTCCCGATTGAAGCGTTTGTTTGCTAACCCAAAGGAGGCCAAACATCGTGTTGGCATTCCGAGAAGCGTAAGAACGATGGAATGCTAAGACACCTCGCGACTCCACCCGGTGGAGAAACATCGATAGGAGGTATGAAGAATTGCTGCAGAGATGAGGAATATAAGGTTTGGACTGAGTACAGATGGAATGAATCCTTTCGGTAACATGAGCAACCTAAGGCATAGCACTTGGCCCGTGAATCTCTGTATCTACAACCTTCCTCCTTGGTTGTGTATGAAGCGAAAGTACATTTTATTGTCATGTGCTTATCCAAGGACCGAAACAACCTGGGAACGATATTGATGTGTACCTAGCTCCATTGGTGGAAGATCTAAAAACATTGTGGGTTCTGGGAGTGCAGGTTTGGGATGCATACAAACGAGAGAACTTCACTTTACACGCTTGTTGTTACGCACCATAAATGATTACCTGCACTTGCTAACCTGTCGGGCCAGAGTACAAAAGGTGCCAAGGCTTGCACTCACCGCCTAGACGAGCATCGAGAGTGTGTGGCTGAATCACTCGCAGAAATCAGGTACATGCGCCACCGTAGGTTCCTTGGGAGAAACACCCATACCGCAAGATGAAGAGACTATTCGATGGGACGAATGAAAACGGTTCAACTCCAAGGACTTTTAGCGGAGAGATGTTCATGACTTTGTAAAGGATTTGGATGTTACGTATGGAAAGGGACGTAAAGCAAGGTCGCGTGAGAAGAGCTTGTGGAAGAAGAGATCAATCTTTTGGGACCTACCTTCATCGGGAGCACCTAGAAGTTCGCCACTGCATCGATGTCATGCACGTGGAGAAGAATGTCTGTGATAGCCTGATTGGTCTCCTACTAAACATTAAGGGCAAAACAAAGGATGGTATCAACGCACGACTTGACTTAGTCGATATGGGCATAAGACCTGAGTTAGCACCAAAAGAGACCGTTAAAGGTGGTACGATGATAACCAGCTTGTTACACTCTGTCAAAGGCCGAAAGAACCGAACTTTGCGGTGCTTGCATGGTGTGAAAGTTCCGTCCGGCTACTCGTCCAACATGATGAGACTTGTTTCAATGCAAGATTTAAAATTAATTGGCATGAAGTCTCATGATTGTCATGTGTTGATGACACAAATGCTCCCAATTGCAATTAGAAGTATTTTGCCAATAAAGGTCCGAGAGACAATCACGAGGTGTGTTATTTATTTAACACAATCGCCGAGAAGGTCATCGATCCCGAAGGACTAGATGGTCTCAGGTGAGGTGGTGATGACTCTATGTAATCTTGAGATGTATTTCCTCCGTCATTTTTCGATATCATGGTCCATCTCATTGTTCACCTTGTAATAGAGATAAAGATGTGCGGGCCTGTGTTCCTACGTAGCATGTACCCGCTCGAGAGGTATATGGGAATTCTTAAGTCTTATGTACGAAATCGATCTCGTCAGGAGGGTAGCATTGTCGAAGGTTATGCAACCAAGAGGTCGTCGAGTTCTGCGTCGATTACATGGCTCAGGCCCAACCAATAGGTGTGCCTCGATCTCGCCATGAGGGGAGGCTCCAGGGTATCGGGACCATCGGAAGGAAAGCAATCACGCCTGATCCAGTTGCGTGTGCTCAAGCCCATTTCACAGTTCTACAACACATGACTGTAGTGTCCCCATACATCGTCGAGCACAAGCAATGGCTAAGGCAAGAGAATCCAGCACGATAGGAGTCTTGGATCATAAGACAACATAACCTTCAGTTCAACAATTGGTTCAAAGAGCGACCCATCACTGGGAGCTCGTCATATGACACCCTGAAATGGTTGGCAAAAGGCCCAGCTTTACAGCTTGTCACGTGGAAAGGATACGACTTAAATGGATACACATTTTACACGATAGATCAGGATTTGAAGAGCACAAACCCGAGCAGCGGGTCCGCATAGATGCGTTCATTACCGCTGGGTCAACGAGGAGCTCCTACTATGGGTTCATAGAGGAGATTTGGGAGCTTGACTATGTACTTTTCAAGATCCCACTATTTCGGTGTCGTTGGGTCCACCTCCAAAGACGTGAAGGTTGACAAATGCGGCATCACCACCGTGGACCTCAAACGTGTCGGATACAAAGATGAACCATTCGTGCTCGCAAACCAAGTTGTTCAAGTCTTTTATGTTACCGATCCGTCGACAAGAAGCGCCACGTAGTTGTTCAGTGGAAAAAGGAGGATTGTCGGAGTTGAGAATGTAGTAGATGAGGAAGAGTACAATCAATTTGATGATTTGCCTCCTATCGGAAATGCCGACATGGTCCAAGAGGAACAAATTGACGAAGTCACCTATACACGTCGATCATTGTGAAGGGCTAATTTTCACCGTATAATTACAATGTTAATTTGTAAGCGAGGACCATGCATGTATGGATAATAAAGTAATATTTACTGTACTTATGTTATTGCACACGTGGTTGTAGAGTAGTAGGCCATAGTAATTGTAGCCGTCGAATGGATAGTGGAACGGTGTGTACGGGCATGTACACACCCTTAGGGCACCCTTGTGGCTGTGCATGGTGGTTTGTTAGTAACCAAGCTTCGTAAACTTGCGGACATCACAGGTAGGGTTGAGCCACGAGGTAGCCGCTTCTTTTCTTCATGGTGTTTAAATTACGCCCTAGTAGTGAGCTAGCTAAGGTCAAGATGAACGTCCAAGAGCGAACTACCTAAAGTCACCTAAGTTGTATGCTTTGAAGCTCAATGCATGAGTATATATCTTGTAGAGGAATGGTGGGCGTATCACGAGATGGTTCTAAACTATCCATAGATTTATTTACTGCTTCTTTTCTTCATGGAGTTTAAATTATGTACCCTAGCAGTCTCATGAAGCTCAACTTGCATGAGTATATATACTCCAGAGGAATGGTGGGCGTATCACGGCGGTTCTAAACTAGAACCGTCTGTGATATATATTCTGACGGTTCTATAGTCTGCAATATATAGTAACCTGACGATTCTACACCATAACCATCCTGTAATATTACTCTATTACAGGCGGTTTTATTTAATACCCGTCATATTAATATCACAGGCGGTTCTAGTTTAGAACCGCCTGTGATATTCAAACCCTATAAAACTTCTTCACTTGAAACGCGTTTTCTACGGACTTCAAACGCACGCACACTTCAAACCCTAACGAGCGCCGCGCCTCCCGAGCCCCGCCGCCTCCGCTGCGCCGCCTCCTCGAGCCCCGCCGCAGCCTCCCGAGCCCGCCGCCCGAGCACGCCGATGGAGACCGCCGCCTCCCCGAGCCCCGACGCCGCCTCCCCGAGGCCGCCGCGGCTGCGCCTCCTCCTCGACGGCAGCGCCTCCACCCGGCGACGTCTCCTCCTCCCCGGGCGACGTCTGCTCCTCCCCACAAGGTAAATGAGTAATGCTCCTCCCCACAAGGTAAAAACTGTTTGAATGTTTGGTATCGCTGCCTGGGCGCTAAAAATCTGGGAATCACCGCTTTTTATTTTCGGTTTTGTCTTGGCTCTGGAGGAGTCCTTGTGGCTATCTCGAGAATGAATGTATTGAACTTGTGCTTGATACTATCCAGTTTCTATATAAAGGAACTGGACATCTTTGATGTCCTCTTGATCTAAAAACAAGGTAAAAGACTAAATGAGAGAATGAATGAATGGGCAAACCGCAAATGAATGAATGAATTGTTGGTAGCTCAGCTCTGTATGTATATATGTATGTATTGTTTCGTGTGTTAATTATCGTCATGAATGAATGAATGAATGAATGGGCAAAACAGCAAAAGTAAGGTGGAAAAAAGAAGAAGAGGAGGAAGAAGAATGTATGATGGATGCATCATACATTCGTTCGAGTAGGAGTATGTTGCACTTATATATTGTCATGGTTTGCAAAATTTGGCGATGCGTAGTAGCCTTTTAAGGCAATGCATTGTGGAAGGGAGGGATTGGACACAACTTGTGGGCTTGTGCCTGTGCTCTGCTTGAGTTTTGTCTTGGAATCTCTTAGCTTAGGATAATCATCGGGAGCCGGGACAGGAGGGAGGGGCGTCTCGGTGGCAAACCAACCTTTCTATTTTACTATGATCGTGTCGTGTGTCTGCGTTTGGTTGGTGCACTCACTCCCTTCTTTTAGATCCTGGAGCTGACATTCCATCACCCACAATTTTGTTAATCCCTTCCGAGTCTAGACGCTTAAAATCACATTGTTGGGAATTTTATTACTCCTCTAGATACAAAATAAAGTCGTTTTAGACTAAAACTTCCAGTGCCAATATATATTTTTATGGATGTATTAAAATATTGAAATAATGTTTGCACCAGTATGTTCTAGATCAAGTGAATAGTTAGGTTCATTTATTTTATTTTTCTTTTCATAGTTCCCTCTCTCTCTCTCTCTCTCTCCTTTGTTCTTTACATCGGGCCCATGGTCGTGGGCGTCGGGTGGCAACTCTGCGCTCCGTGTGACGGGTGGATGGAAGCGGCTGCAGGATGAAGGGGACAACGGGAACCCGAGGGCGATGGAGTAGCGGCGGCGACATTGTTGGATGTATTTGAATTTTGATTGGATATCGTCGGAATTTTGACCTGATCACCCACATTTCTTCTTTTCATGTGATGAACACATCCAAACAGTTCCCATCGAAATAATGATGGAATAACATTATTTCAATATTTTCTATCCACCTTAGGACCAACTGAAGGATCTGTTCGGTGAGTCAAGTCAAACCAACTCGCTCCAAGAAAAGCAAACAAAAGGCCAGCAGCCGATATAGCATCACGGCGATCGATCCGAAAGATGGGTCCCCTACCGGATGTAAAAGGTAGTGAATGCGTTACGAACAATGTGGGATAGTTGTTCGCGAATCCGGTTCCCATCACAATTGTATCCTGGAAGTCATCGATCGACGAGGGCCGCAACGACCGCTTACGTAAATCCTTTCCTCCTTCGATATCCCGGAAGAACTCGAGGCCCCAAGGCGACGAGATGCACCTTTGCTAGTGGCGTGAAAGGCGTGGAAGACCTTTAAGAGCACACTTGTCAAGGAATACGTCAATAAGGACATGACTCCCTACTCTAAATGCGGGTTCATTCATCGAGGATTCATGGCGACGTTTTGTTCGAGATGAAGACGACAGATCGATTCGTGCTTGGCGAAGCCCACAAGGCCTCGCAGTAAGGAACACCCACCCCCACGGACTCGGCACCGGCGCTACGCGGGGAAGAGGATGCAATGGGACGAGGGAGGACGAGGGGACTCCGCGCCATTTGAATCGATTGTTGACGGTAGCGCAAGGCGGCTAAGAGCGAGGTCATGTGCCACACCATCTCGGCACCATATCCTTTACAAACCTGCGGACGAGGAAGTCTCGCCTTAGCGTTGGTAAGATATCGAACCACCATTTTGGTACGTATTTAGTTCCTAACTTCATCGGTGAAATAACTTGTTGGGATCTTGCGGTAGAGTTGAGTGCACAATCTTCCGGTGGATCTTTTGTCCCGAACAGGGAGAGATGCACTCTCCACGGCATTGGGAAACAAGGAACACCACTGTCGCACGCGAGGCAAAGGGGTTTTCGTTCCCTGGAAGGCGGGCTTGAAGACACCGACATGTACCGGAGTAAGAAGAGAGGTAGAGGCAGCGTGAGAAAAAGATCGTGAAGGATCTTGAGGACGGTGAGAGAAGAATTCAATGGTAAGATAAGAAGCCTCGAGGAAAGGCTCAATGCTCAAAACACAAATCTGTGCAAGACCTAGGGTTTAGCCCCACTACACGTAAGAGCGGTGTCGTCCGCCGACCAGGGTAAACACCCGGCAGATTCCTGTCTGTGACATCAAGGTATACTAAGTATGATCCCTTGAATGCTCCATAGATATATCTTTTGGCACATTAGCTAATTGGGTACCGTTGTGTAGGAGCCCACGCGCAATCTCCAGTGAGAGTTGCCAATTGCTCCCTTCCTATACATTTGCTTGGGGCCTCGCGTATCCATCCATTGAAGGCGATGGTGCGGTACCTGCTAGCGCCGGGGTTTCACGAAGGTCAATGTGGACGGCGTTCATGACATTTTCAAGATCATCACACTACAATTGCCTCCAAATGGCGAGCTTGAGATCTGGGGATGTCATCGGCACATTCATCGATGGCCATGACATATCTCTAGACATCCATCCTCCACGAGAAGTACCTCTACTTCCTCACTTGAGAAGTTGATCCAATTCCCCCAAATCGATTATCGTGCCCTCCCACCCAAAAACATTGACCATGAGTTTGATATTGACTTTGACTTTGATTGCTCTCTACTCCCCTCGTCTCCCAGAAGATTTCCGTTCCAACAAAGAAAGGGAAGGGCAAATCGAAAAAAGATAAGCGAAGGCCTTGGAGTACTATCCGATGGCCCGTTGGCCCGGAGTATTCAAGCTAGGAGAGCCTTTATTAACGGAAGATCGCATCAAGACATTGACTTACTGCTGCAAAAGCCTGCATACATACTACATGAGAGAAGCTAACAAGCCAGGAGAACGAGCGTACAACAAGTATCATGGTCCGCTACAAGCCTAAGCATCACATTTCAGCGAGTCGGCGAGGGGCTACTTCGCGGTCGGCTTCAGGACTGTTCGATCTCTTCAACCTCGACGCCCTCGACGCCGCTCTTAAGATCTGGACATTGTGAGTGTGTCTTCCTATGTACTGGATAAATGTCATATATATATATATATATATATTAAGTGACACTTTGCCTAACTTTTGTATATATAGATTCATGATCACAGCGAAGCGAAGCGAACAATACATCGGTGGGTTTCCTCGACCCACTCTTAGTCTCGCGACCAACAATGAACCAAGATGCAAAAGCAGAGGAATACGTCACGACATGCCTTGGATGCTCGAGAAAGATAAAGCTTCATACTTTTACCCTTTAACCCGGGGTAAGTGCTGCCCGACTTGGTATACTCTCATTTGTAATGTGCACACAATACTTTGGTGCTAATTGACCATGGCAACATACCTATGCAGGTTTCACTGGTTCTAATTGTAATTCATCGGCCAAGAACCGGGTTATTTACGTTGATTCCTCACATACCGGCAACCACGACTTGAACCCTATCGCACGGTTAATCACCAGGTAACCACGTTGTTTAAGGAGCTTGTTGCTCCTGGAATATTGAGGCTAACCTTTCGAAATCACGTGGGGCGGTCAAAGCTTTGCGAGATCCTACATTCAAGGCGAGGATAAGGCGTTGCGGACGATTTCAAGTTTCCGGTATCCTCTATACAGTATAATCCTATTTCAAACTCCGTAGCCATGATTCTCGAACTAAGCAATTCTATTTTTCGATTACCACCAACAAGGGCAGGGCAATAACCGATGTGGATTTTACGTTTGCCATAACATGCATCTCCTCGTCAATGCAACACAAATGAGTAACGATAAAACTTCGTTTGCAAGACAAGGATCTGGCGTCCCTTCGAGGAAAACTTTGTTTTCTAGTCATCAAGTCATTAGTAAAAGGCGAGTTCTACGCAGTGCCTAGCGCAAGAGTTAGGTTTATCTCTGTATTGCCACTTGTCTTGTCATTCTAATTTTCCAGTTTATTTGCTGAAATGGATGTACGGATAGTGCTTGTGATGATCTGTGATCATTGAAATGGATGTAATGTCTCTGTCTCTGATGAATCGTGAAATGGATGTAATGATGCTTGTAATGTCTTGATGATATTCGATGAAATGGATGTAATAATGCTTGCTGATCTTGATTGATGGGCATGAAGGAGTCAACATATCTCATATCAAGAGCCATCTTGAGGTAATACATAGGATTTTCCAAGTATACATATGCCATACTATATCTTACCACTAGTGCGGACATATATCTTGCCGTATATCATGCTTTCTTTTGAGATACATATCCCTAATAGGTCACTAGTGTGCAACCTTCTTCTTTTTCTAAAAATGTTGAAGTCTATGCTTTTCTTCTAGTGCCTAATCCTGCTCTTGCACGATCAAATACAAATGAAATAGAGAAGGTTAAGAAAAGAAGAGAGGAAAGAGCAATTGAAAAAGCACACCATGAGGAGGAAATGGTATGTATATATCCCTGGTTATCATAAATCATATATTAGTTTCAAGTAATATTGCTTGTGGAACTAAAGGTCTAATTTATTCTAGTTGTGGTTATTTTCATTGTGTGGATACTATTTCATCCAATAATAACTTGTATATAGTAATGTGGTGAAGTGCATCATTTGATAACTTTATTTAACGCTTTCGATAAGGAAATCCTCAATCTTTGCACACATGAGACATTGTTGTCTCTGTACAAGGTGCCGACCTTTACTTGATTGATGATTTCCTTGAGAAAGTTGCCACACTCAGGAAATTGAAAAGGGTGGTATAGTGGATGTTGAAGTCTTTGCAAGAATTGTGCTTCATGACTGGAATGAGGGTAGGATATACTCTCTCCCATATCAACTTTGTTGATTCTTTATTTTTTTCCGAGTCACCTGAAAGGCGTCCGTTGTTTTAGGAAGTGGGAAAGAATTTAATATTGATGAAATCTACAATTTGAGTCTTCATTTGCTGAAATGGATGTAATGATAGTGCTATAATCAGCTTGGAACAATTGCTAAATGAATCCCATATCTGTGATCGCTGAAATAATGCTTGTCTAATAAGCGCAATGTAGCTTCTGTGTTATGTCTGTTTCAGAGGGCATGGCTAGCATTTCCTGAGGCTAGCCAATAAACAGAAAAAGATGTATGTATGAAAACCATATCACAGACGGTTCACAACTAAGCACCGTCTGTGATATAAATATCATGCAGCGGTTCATACATGTGGACCTTCTGTCATAGTTTGTATAACACAGACGGTTCATATTACAAACCGACTGTGATATACACTAACACAGACGGTTGGTATATGGAACCGTTAGTGATAGGATTTATATCACAGACGGTTCATATTACAAACCGTCAGTAGATTTAATATAGCACTGACGGTTGGTATATGGAACCGTTAGTGATAGGATTTATATCACAGACGGTTCATATTACAAACCGTCAGTAGATTTAATATAGCAATCGACGGTTCTAAATAAGAACCGGCAGAAAATTATTATCGCTGCCGGTTAATGAAACCGTCTGTGAAGTGCTTATATTATCACTGACCCATTGTTAGAGGCGGTTCACAAAGCCGTCTCTGATGATATTTGTGAACCGTCTCTAATGGTCTTTTCTGTAGTAGTGTTGCCTTATCAAGCAAAAAATATTAGGATTTCGGACGTTGCACCGGCCTCCAACCAGATATGCTGCGCACGCCCGGCAGGGCCTTGAGCTGTCATCTCTTTGACGACCGTCTTTTTAGGGGCAAGTCTGAATACCACAACAGCTACTCAGGATAATTAGCTGTCGGAAACCAAATAATTCATTGCCAGACAAAGAGTTAACGTCAACTATTTTTATTGAATATAGGGCATAACGGCCGAGTTTTACAAAGGAGGGTGCAGCGGGGTCCGAATATAATACAACCAAAACACCGCACAGGCAGGGTCTGAGCAAAAGACTAAGACTTCAAAACCAAACAAGATTGACATCTACGTATTCCTGATACGCTCCAGCTTCTTCATACTCTGAAAGGGGTCAGAGTTTTGCAAGGGTGAGTACAGGAGTACTCAGCAAGTCGTACAGGGAAATACTGAATACTACATGCAAGGGATTAACAAACGGAGGGAACGGGTTTAAGTATTGTGGATGCACGTTTTATTTTCTAACCCATTTTACATTTGAAGCACAAACCATAAAGTAATAGTAACTGGGGTTTTCCAAAGTTCAACACCACTTAACCATATTCATAGATTTAAATAAGTTACTTGAGCTTGGTTACGGGAGTCACCCCAATTCAAACTTAACTTCATTCACCGGAAGTACGGTGTATTCGAATACCATCAAGATTATCTCTGCAGAGTTGCTCAGCTTTACCCACAAGATATCTACAACCTTTATCACAACATTTCGTTAAATCATTCATGTGTTTAGTTGTTAACCGATAAGCCTGATGCTACCTTGGACCCACAGTTCCAATTAGCACCTACCGTTGTGAGAACCAGTGAATGACACTCTGGTCCATTCCTGTTCCACCCCTTCGGTATACTCCCCTGTCAGGGAGGTCGATCCCTATTCTCCTCAAAGAAAAGTACCACCAAATTTAATCAATTTTAATTCAGGAATGATTAATTTACTGAGCTATGTCAAAGACAGGCCCACTGACCTGTTCGACCTGTGATTGAGCGGGAACTTAAGTTATTTACTTTGCTCAAGGGGATTATTAACCTTACATTGCCAAAGACCAAGCCTTTCAATCGACAAATCCCTTCCGGTACCCACGGTACCGGCCACAAGACAAACCAAGGCATTAATCATCAGCCGGGGATCGGAATCTCATCTACTTGGGATTAATCCAAAACTGTCCCCCTGACTGTAGCACTTTTCCAAACATCCGAATCAACGATTCAGCGGCATTTTATTCGTACGACGAGATTCCGTAACCCTGATCCGTTATGATCCCAATCTTATCTGTCGTATAATCTACTAGGCCAATAAGCGCGGTGCACGCCGCATGTGTCAACGAAAAATGATTTTGTATTTTTTGTTCGAGAAAAAATAGACTTAGATGCATTTTCAAAAATTTTGAGGCTCGAGAAATATTCGAGAAGGAGCTAAAAAAAGTACACATATTTTTGTGGATGAAAATATTTTTTTCGGGGAAAACAGAGAAAGGACCTGGATGAAAAACCAGGAACCTGTTTGTTATATTTTTAGACATTACCGCTATCTCAAAAAAGTAGAAAAGGGCTCGTTCGCGATTTGTATTTAAAGGGAGGTTCTTTCCGTAAAGTAACGAACGAGGGACCTAAACGCGATCCGGAAAAACTTTTCTTTTCCTCACAAAAAATTGCAAATGACCTTTTTGTAAATTCACAGAGACCTATTCGTAATCAGAAAAACTAAGAAACAGTATACCGTAGGAACGGTATACCTCTGAAACTCATGAAACTTATGAATTTTTACATTGAAACTCATGAAACTTAGCACTAAAAACTGATGAAACATGAAACTGATGAAACTAAACACTGAAACTCATGAAACCATCACTGAAACTGATAAGTTTCATAAGTTTCACGGGTATACCGTTGCAACGGTATACCGTTCCCTAGTCTCCCTCATTCGTAATTCGGATAAACAGAAGGATTTTTTTGCAAAACGGCAAGCGACACGTGGGCAGCGCCTCCTTCCGGGAAGTCTCCGGCTGGAGTGAACAAGAGGAATCTAATTCGCTATCAGTAGTAGGGTAGTTTACGTGGAAAAGTTTCAACTAGTGCCGCTTTCACACGCTGGTTGCATGCTTGGCTGTTCGCGTGTGCCTTGCCTTCACACACGAGACGGGCAAAAACTCGAGAAAACCAGACCACTAAGCTAACCGTTTCTAGACTCATACGTAGACTGAGCAGTAGCTGGCGTTCTATATCTCACGAAGTAGATTGTGGTGTGTAATAGTTTCTGGAAATTCTGTATTTTTCTTCCTTCTTTTGTGATTTGGATCAGCGAAAACGGTTTACACTCACGGTTAGGTTATCTACAGCGACAAGAGGTATGTACACCAGCTGTGCCGTAACTCGGATCACCATGCTATACAAACTGAAATCGGATAATTGATGGAAGTTCAGTTTGACTTTGCTTGAAACTGGAGAAAAGGAAGCCAAATTTTGCGATGATTCAGAGCGAGCCCGGCATCGATAATCAGTCAGAAGTCAGAACACGAGTCTTGGGCTTTTGACTGCGCATCCCCAGTTCATGCGCCGAGTGTGGATGCAATTATTTTATTTATAGATGCATGCTGCAATCTCGTAATACAACAGTGGACGATGGATCCTCGTCCAATGGACTGGATTTTATGAGACAACAGTGCTGTCCCAGTGAGTAAGCTGCCTTATCTCGCATGTTTAGTTTAGGAGATGACAAGCTCTCCTATCAATGAGAACTGACGAGCTACGGCTAAACAATGGCCACTCGGACACTCCATCGTGCAAGTGCAACCAGCCGGCGCCAGTTAAAGATTCACATTACCATACAACTCCAAAGTAACCATCGAAAACAGCATCCAACTAAACTCCAAAATACTAGCCTAGCCAGCTCCAAAAACAATAGAAATATCGATGGAGAAAAGTCAATGCATTGTACTATCCAATCAGAATGGTCAACAGGTCAACGGACCCGTGAACCTGCGCACAGCCCCAGTGCCCGATCAAACATCCACCGTCCGATTCGCACAAGACGGTAGCCACGTTCTACTCTCTCACGATAAGTACATACACCGCCCTCACGGTCACGGCCTTGCTCCACACAGCTAAAGGGCAAACGCCTAAAGCAAACGTTACTGTCTTGGTGCGTCCAAGGCAATGACGACGCACACCACCGCAGCCAACGCCGCCGGCGACGAGGAGATGGTGGAGGCGAGCACGCTCCGCCACCGCCACAACGCCGCCAAGAACGGCCACGGGGACGAGGCCAACGGGGACGGGGCCACCCAGCTGGCCGAGGAGGAGGCAGTGTCGGTGGAGCGGGCGTTCGCGGACATGGCCGTGCCGACATGGCGGGAGCAGCTGACGGTGCGCGCCTTCGTGGTGAGCTTCTTCCTCTCCATCATGCTCAGCATCGTCGTCATGAAGCTCAACCTCACCACCGGCATCATCCCCTCACTCAATGTCTCCGCCGGCCTCCTCGGTTTCTTCTTCGTCCGCCTCTGGACGGCCGCCATCGAGAGGATGGGCCTCCTCCGGCAGCCTTTCACGAGGCAGGAGAACACCGTCATCCAGACCTGCGTCGTCGCCGCCTACGACATCGCCTTCAGTGGTAAGCTCTTCAACTCAAGCAGTGACTTGAGTAATTTCTCGGGTCATCTATGTCATATCTAGTAATTCTTGTGCTGTCAAGCAACGGCATGGTGCTCAAAGTTTCTTCCCGCCTCATCTTCTGTGCTTGCATCCACGGGTTCACCACTTCATCATATATATGATAATAACTTATTATTCTTACCATTTGCTTGTTATTTGTCTCCTGGTGTCACAAGATTTAGATCAAGGGGGTTCACATATACCATATATATAAACTAACATACAATAAATTTTTTTATATATAGACTAACATACACTAATTTTTTTTTTTTTACCCGGTGTCCTGTGACACTGGGTAAACACATGTAGTTCCACCCCTGCTTGCATCATAGTATACAAGAGGGTGTATAGGGAGCAATTGAGTGTTTTTTTGGTTTGTGAGCACTCAAATTTGTAGCCAATCAATTTGCCATCTCTCTTCACCACCCTCCTCTTTATAGGCCCCCAAATTGAGTGCTTACAAACCAAAAAAACACTCGAGTGTTACTTAGTCATTCTCTACAAGTTTTTGCCTTTGCTCTTTTAGGGTGCTCCAGCTTGAGTAGCCTAAGTAAGTAGATTCAGAAGTAGCTTTCGAATTGTTAAGCAAAACCAGGACATTGAAACCTTCTTTTCCATGGATTTAAGTGTTGGCCTACTAGTACTGATTAAGTAGATAATTGGTTTGGTACGCCGCTTTGCAATTCTTGAAAAAGCAGTGATTCTATGCTCTTCCTCCTAATACAAATTGCACAAATCTTAAAGCAAGCGAAGAGATAAGTAATCATTATCTACCGTTCATTTATACTATAATATTTATGCAACTTTTAAAAAGAAAAACATAAAAGCACCTCTCAAAGTTTTGTAGTGGGATTGTTTGGTGAATCAATGAAGAAAGCATAACACACTTAAGAATTTCTCGAAGTGGCTTACCTAAAAAACAAAAGAATACAAACGAATCTTTGGAGTATGATGATATACCGTTACGTTTACATTTTTATAAGCATGTGGTAGTCAGCGTCAGCATGGGACAACCAAGTTGCAGTACGTTTGAATTCAAGATCGCCTCAAGCTGAGATAGACGACCTATCTACAATAGTTGACTCACATATGCCTTGGGAAACAAACGATTACAAATGATGCATACTTATTTTTCGAAGATGCATGGATGTGATGCTGTTGACTACTTAACATAAACAACCACCCTTACTATATTAAGTCCAATTGTAATTAGCTGTTGCGTACGTTCTGCTTAGCTGGTTTTGGATATATTAACTTCAAATAACAAGTGTAATCTTGCTTTTTACAAGCTGGACAGGGATGCACTGCTACCTGAATTGCGTCATCAAAACTTTTATCGTCTTTCACTACCTCCGATGGTCCTATTCTTGTCTCCGTGTAAAACAAGAAACGTACTAATTATTGTACTAATTCATTCCAATTGATTAGGTGGGTTTGGTACTTACTTGTTCGGCATGAGTGAAACAATAGCTAAGCAAGCAACAGAGGCTCGTGATGCTCAGAATATCAAGAATCCCCACATCGGGTGGATGATAGGGTTTCTCTTCCTCGTCAGTTTTATTGGGCTATTTGCTCTTGTACCTTTGAGAAAAGTAAATCTTCAACTTGTTTCTGCACTTAACATTCTTATAGCATCACTGTATACCATCTACTAATCATCAAATCATTTGCCGGTTCAGATTATGATTGTCGACTACAAGCTGACGTATCCGAGCGGCACGGCGACTGCTTATCTTATTAATGGTTTCCACACGCCGGAGGGTGCAAAGCTTGCAAAGTAAATGATCTGACTGTTGTGTTTGCTAGTATTCTAGCTACTGAGTTAGCAGCATGGTACATGCGGAGCAACTTTACTGAGCATAGTTGTAAATTTCAGGAAGCAAGTAAAGTCACTGGGCAAGTTCTTTTTGTTCAGCTTCCTTTGGGGCTTTTTTCAGTGGTTCTACACCGCTGGGGAAAATTGTGGTTTCCAGAACTTCCCTGCATTAGGCCTTCAGGCTTATAAGAACAGGTTAGATCGTGCCTATATCCTTGCCCTGAACAATCACATAAATGTCCAATATTTGAAAATAGCCTGAAGCATTCTTTATCTTTTTGGTTGCAACACTGTAATGGTTCTACATACTGAACTTCGAACTTCATCTTTCAGGTTTTACTTCGATTTCTCTCCTACCTATGTTGGAGTTGGGATGATCTGCCCGCACATTGTGAACGTATCTGTTCTATTGGGGGGCATACTCTCATGGGGAATAATGTGGCCTCTGATACGCAACACGAAAGGGAGTTGGTACCCTGCCACTACCCAAGAAAGCAGTCTCCATGGACTGCAAGGTTACAGGGTAAATATTGGCACAATTCTCTCTCTTTGTTTTTTTTTTTTTTTGCTAATTGGTGCCACTACTTGCTACTAAGCAGCTAATCTGGTGTTTCCAACTATTGCAGGTGTTCATATCCATTGCCTTGATTCTTGGCGATGGCCTGTACAACTTCGTGAAGGTGCTGATTCGCACAACTGTTGGCTTCGTGTCAATGATCAAGAAAAACAGCACCCTTCCAGTTTCAAACAATGGCAGCACCATGGTCACCAGCGAAGCTGTCTCTTTCGACGACGAACGTCGCACTGAGCTCTTCCTGAAGGATCAGATTCCCAAATCAGTCGCATATGGAGGATATGTCGCTGTTGCTGCTGTATCGATCGGTGCCCTTCCCCAGATCTTCCCACAGCTCAAGTGGTACTACATTTTGGTTGCATACATCTTTGCGCCCGTGCTGGCCTTCTGCAACGCCTATGGAACTGGCCTCACCGATTGGTCCCTTGCATCTACCTATGGCAAGCTTGCGATCTTTATCTTCGGTTCATGGGCTGGTGCTTCGCACGGCGGCGTGCTTGTCGGACTTGCTGCCTGCGGTGTGATGATGAGCATCGTGTCGACGGCCGCCGACCTGATGCAAGACTTCAAGACTGGCTATCTGACGTTGGCATCACCAAGGTCAATGTTCATCAGCCAGGTGATAGGCACCGCGATGGGCTGCGTCATCGCGCCCTGCGTCTTCTGGCTGTTCTACAAGGCTTTCACTGACATCGGCATAGATGGCACTGAATACCCGGCACCTTACGCTATCGTGTACCGGAACATGGCCATACTCGGCGTCGATGGCTTCTCCTCGCTTCCGAAGAACTGCCTCACACTCTGCTACATATTCTTCGCCGCGGCGATTGCCATCAATCTGATCAGGGACCTGGTGCCAAGCAAGGTCGCGAGGTTCATCCCGCTCCCGATGGCGATGGCGATACCGTTCTACATCGGGCCGTACTTCACCATCGACATGTTCATCGGCAGCGTGATCCTCTTCGTGTGGGGGATGGTGAACAAGGCCAAGGCGGACGCGTTTGGGCCGGCGGTCGCCTCAGGATTGATCTGCGGCGATGGCATTTGGAGCTTGCCGCAGTCTGTTCTTGCTCTTGCCAAGGTGAAGCCGCCGATTTGCATGAAGTTTCTGTCGAGGTCGGTGAACGCCAAAGTGGATGACTTCCTGAAAAATTAGCAGTGATCAGTCAGTCAGGGAGCTCGGCTTGGGAAGGGACGGTTCCTCGCTAATCTGAAAACGTTCTGTAATCTGTATCATCCTATAATCACGGCCGTATACATTGTACTATGCAATATGCATCGTCCTGTAACTAGCGTCCAAATCTCTCTTTTCGTTGAAGGAACTTCCAAATCTCCTTCCTGATTAGCTGTATGTTAGCAAGAATGCCAAAACTGTGTTGCAATGGGGGAAAGAAGCGTCCCTGAGTTGGTCGTTGTAGCTGTACTTCAGTGTATACAGCCAGTCAGGCAATCACCTCTATTAGATGGGTTGGTTTAAATGAAATCCTAATTTCAGTAGTAAGATAGGAAGAGGAAACTCATAAAAAAAAATGCCCAAAGATTGAATAGAAAAGATATTTTACTTTGTCGAGATATCAAGAGATATAAAAATTTAAAACTAATTTAGTGATAAGTCGTGGTAGCTCCGAGAGACGATAACAACTCTAAAAAAAGATAACTCGTATTACAACCGGAAACCAATGTTGAATCTCAATCGGAAGATCTGGACGGTCCGATTCCAATAGGAGGGTTGTTGCACCCCAAAGCGGAACGGCCCAGCGCCCACGCCGAAAACACAAGAGCCTTCCACATATATACGTACGCACACGCCGCCTCGTGGTGCTCCAAAAACGTAGCAGTACTCTGAGATCAAGCCAATGGCGCCGGACACGACCGCCGCAGACGACGGTCACGCCGTGGAATCCGGCAACGTCCTCCGACGCCGCAACGCCTGCAGCAATGCCGAAGAGACCGACCACGACGAGGGGGCGGCGTCGGTGGAGCGGGCTTTCGCGGACAATCCCGTGCCGGCTTGGCGGGAGCAGCTGACGGTGCGCGCCTTCGTGGTGGGATTCCTCCTCTCCATCATGTTCAACGTCATCGTCATGAAGCTCAGCCTCACCACCGGCATCATCCCCTCGCTCAACGTCTCCGCCAGCCTCCTCGGCTTCTTCCTCGTCCGCCTCTGGACGTCTGCCATCGAGAGGACGGGATTCCTCAAGCAGCCGTTCACGCGGCAGGAGAACACCGTCATCCAGACCTGCGTCGTCTCCGCTTACGGCCTCGCGTTCAGCGGTAAAACTCAAACTCACTCGACCGCTTCCACCTTTTGCTTCTTCAGTTTCTGCACCCTCTTGTTCGTCAAATCTCCGGTACCAATTTTCTTTTCAAAAAGTTCTCCAGAACCAAGAAGTTCGGTGCGTGGGCTCTTATTAGGTTGTATGTAAACCCATGTTTTCCCTTATTTTGGCCTTTCAGATATCTACTTTTAAAGAAAAATTCATCACAATTAGATCTGCCACAGAAAAAAAAAAATCACAATGCATGCTTATATTCGGGTTTATGTTAGATCCTAGATGGAGCTTTTGACTGCCCTCCCTGGCATCACAATAGATCTAGATTTGCCATTGCATGACGATTTCTGCAAATTGTTTGTTACTGTCAGTATGGTGGAATACTGAAACAATTGAATCATCCATTGGTATTTTGATTCATTAATTCCAATCGATCAGGTGGGTTTGGCACTTACCTGTTTGGTATGAGCGAAACCATTGCTAAGCAAGCGACAGAGGCTAATGATGCCATGAATATCAAGAATCCCCACCTCGGATGGATGATAGGGTTTCTATTCCTTGTCAGTTTTGTTGGGCTATTTGCTCTGGTGCCCATGAGAAAGGTAGGTCTTCCCTTCCCCACTCTATTCTTAACACTGAGCATGCCAAAATGATATAGTTCTCAACTGGAATACTGCTCACAGGTTATGATTGTGGACTTCAAGTTGACTTACCCGAGTGGCACTGCAACTGCTTACCTTATCAATGGATTCCACACACCCCAGGGTGCGGAACTTGCAAAGTAAGCAACACGGCTACTTTGCTGTAGCTTGCAATAGGTAAAGTCAAGCAGTATTACTGACAGGATGCTATCCAATTTCAGGAAGCAAGTTCGGGCATTGGGCAAGTACTTCTCTTTGAGCTTCGTTTGGGCTTTCTTCCAGTGGTTCTACACTGCTGGGGATGACTGCGGATTCAGCTCCTTCCCGATATTTGGCCTTGAAGCTTATAAGAACAGGTTAGTATGGTAATATGGCTACATCTTGGTTTAAGCATCAGCAGTCAATGCACTACTGCATGCAATGTTTACTTGCGATATTAATCCCTCTGGATCAGCAACCGTCTGATAGTTATTCTTGATTGTTTGTTCACGTACTCACTGTATAATTCGATCCATGTTGGATCCATCGGTATTCCATTATCCTGAAGTTCAACTTTTTTCGTCTTCCAGGTTCTATTTTGATTTTTCGGCTACCTACGTTGGTGTTGGAATGATCTGCCCCTATATCGTGAATGCATCTCTTCTGATTGGAGGCGTCCTCTCGTGGGGCTTAATGTGGCCACTCATAAGCACGAAGAAAGGAAGTTGGTACCCCGAGGCTCTTCCAGACAGTAGTCTACATGGATTGATGGCTTACAAGGTAAATTAAAATTTGGTCATGGCATGAAAATTTTTGCTTTTACAGCCACATATAGTTGTTCAGAACTGACATCTGAACACTGCAGGTGTTCATAACCATAGCAGTAATTCTTGGGGATGGCCTGTACAACTTCCTGAAAGTATTCGGCAGTACAGTTAAAGTCTTAGCCTTAACATTCATAGAAATGTGTAAGAAGAAAAATTCACACAAACTTCCAATCTCTGACAATGGCACTCCAGTCACCACCACCGAAGAAGAGTCATTTGATGACAAGCGTCGCAATGAGCTATTCCTCAAGGATCAAATTCCCAAGACAGTTGCATTAGGGGGCTATGCTGTTGTTGCAACTATAACAATCGTTTGTCTCCCTTTCATCATCCCACAGCTCAAGTGGTACTATATTCTGGTTGCATATATATTTGCACCTGTACTGGCCTTCTGCAATGCTTACGGAAGCGGCCTAACAGATTGGTCCCTCGCCACCACCTACGGTAAGCTTGCAATCTTTGTGTTCGGTGCGTGGGCAGGTTCTTCGCATGGTGGCGTGCTTGTAGGGCTGGCTGCCTGCGGTGTGATGATGAGCATTGTGGGAACAGCTTCTGACCTGATGCAAGACTTCAAGACTGGGTATCTGACTTTAGCCTCACCAAGGTCCATGTTCGTCAGCCAGGTGATAGGAACTGCCATGGGCTGTGTTATTGCACCTTGCGTCTTCTGGCTCTTCTACAAGTCCTTCAATATCGGTGCAAGTGATGGCGCTTACCCAGCACCTTATACCATTATGTACCGTAACATGGCAATCCTGGGCGTCGATGGCTTGTCCTCGCTTCCGAAGAACTGCCTCACGCTATGCTACATTTCCTTTGCTGCTGCATTCGCCATCAATTTGATAAAAGACCTGGTGCCAAAGAAGGTGGCGAAGTTCATGCCGATCCCCATGGCGGTTGCGATTCCTTTCTACCTTGGACCGTACCCCGCCATTGATATGTTCATGGGCAGTGTAATACTCTTTTTCTGGGAACGGGCGAACAAAGCTGAAGCACAGGCATTCGGACCAGCAGTTGCGTCGGGCTTGATGTGCGGTGACGGGCTCTGGGCCCTGCCCCAGGCTGTTCTTTCTCTTGCCAACGTGAATCCTCCGATTTGCATGAAGTTCTTGTCAAGGACTGCCAATGCCAAAGTGGATACCTTCCTCGGGAACTAGTGATAGCTAGCCTAGGTAGTGCAGAATAATTTCTTTTGAAGTTCGATAGATTGAACATAACTGGTTATGCAAAGATTTAGAGAAATTTTATGGTAATATTATAATGGTGCTATATAATATATAGTAGAAATTACATTTAACCTTTGATTTGTTAAGGATGTTTTTACTACTCTACTATCAGGTGAAGTATAAGTCTGATCCATTAGATCGAAAAAAATGAACGGTTCATATTCAATTTAGTGTATTGTAAAAGAGATCAAGATTTAAGAGTAATCCTCAACTACAATGGCAAAATTTGTCTGGTTGCTTTAGCTACTGCAGTAAATAGTCGTTGCTACTACAATTATCCGATTGGCTAGCTTCCTTGTTCTTAGGAGTTTTCATAATGCAGTTTTTCATCTCTTGTGAATTAAAGATCTAAAATACTTTTTCAAAAATTAATTAAAGACTTCAAAGATTGACATCTGCCGGCTAATCCAGATCTCTACGTATTGTGCAATTTTTAAAAAGAAGAGCATAAAAACACCTCTTTGAAATAGATATTTTGGAAATTTTGAATGTTACCACTCGTGATTTCTCTATCCAATGTTGTGTTAAAAATAAGAGAGATGATTTTATATGGAGGTTCATTACGGTTTACGGGTCTCCTTATGATGAGGGAAAACAATCTTTTATCTCTGAACTTCATGAAATCCTCATTGAAGATGACCACACCCCAGTTTTGTTAGGTGGGGATTTCAATTTGGTTAGATATAAAACTGATAAGAATAATGGTAGGATTGATCACAGGTGGTGTGATAAATTCAATGAATGGATAGATATGTGGGGGCTTATGGAAATGCATTTGACAGGGAGACATTATACTTGGTCAAACAATCAGGATAATATAATTATGTCTGTCATTGATAGGGTGTTCTGTAACACTTCTTTCGAAGCTAAATTTCCCCTAACTATCTTGTCTCCTCTTGCTAGAGTTGGCAGTGACCATACCCCTATCCTGTGGGATTCTGGGGACAATGTACCTTTTATTAAATCTAGCTTCAAATTTGAGAAATGGTGGCTCCGTTATGATGAGTTACAAGATGTAGTTCGAAAAACTTGGAATGCTCCTATTAAAGCAATAAATGCATTGGATAAATGGCAGGCCAAAGTTAGAAAAATAAGAAAAGTTACTAAGGGCTGGAGTATTAATATTGATTCTGAAATCAAAAAGAAAAAGAAATCAATTCTGAGGGAATTTGATGAATTAGACATTCTTTCAGAATCTAGAATACTTTCCCAGGAAGAGGAGAATAGAAGGCGCAATGCTAAGAAAGAGATAGAGGATATTTGGAGCTTAGAAGAAACTAAGGCTAGGCAGAGAGCTAGAGAAAGATACATTAGAGAAGGTGATAGAAATACTAGATATTTTCATGCAGTTGCTAATCAAAGAAGAAGGAAAAATTTTATCACCTCTCTCGAGGGCCCTAATGGGCCGGTGCATGATACTAATTCTATACTTAATATTGCTTGTGATTACTATAAATCTCTTTTTGGTTTTGAAGCCAAACTCAATATTAATTTAGGGGACAATTTCTTTAATAAAGAGGATATGATTACGGATGAGGAAAATTTGTTTCTGGAGGCTCCTTTTACTGAAAAAGAGATTAAGAAAGCTGTTTTTGATTCTTATTCAGATGGTGCTCCTGGACCGGACGGTCTCCCTTTCTTTTTTTATCAAAAATTCTGGGATATTATCAAGAATGATCTGATTGATTTGTTTAGAGATTTTGAAAAAGGAGAGTTAGATTTGTTCAGGCTCAATTTTGCTATGATTTCTCTTGTCCCAAAAGAAAATAATGCTAAAAATATAAAGCAATTTGTAGATTGACTTTGTAGATTGTTGTCTTCCTTGTTTGTCGAAGGTTTTGCTGTTTAAGTCTCGTAGTAGGTTAGCTTTTCGGCTTTTAGGGTGATGCTGCCACTTCGCGCCATCACCACCGTCTGTGTCTTAAGTTAAACTCCTTTTCTCTTCAATGAATCGGCAGAGCTCCTGCCTTAATTTCGAAAAAAAAATATAAAGCAATATAGGCCGATAAGCTTGCTGAATTGTAGCTATAAAATTATCACTAAAGTTCTAACTAATAGGATTGGTACGTGTTGTGATAGAATCATCTTACAAAACCAAACTGCCTTTATCAAAAATAGATATATCTTAGAGAGTGTGGTCTCTGCTCACGAGGTGATTCACAAAATTCATCAAGACAAAAATAAAGGCTTAGTGCTTAAGCTAGATTACGAGAAAGCCTATGACAAAGTTAATTGGAGTTTCTTGTTAGACATTCTTCTTAAAAGAGGCTTTGGTATCAAATGGCAGACTTGGATTTACTCTATTCTTCAAAAAGGCTCTGTGGGAGTCAAAATTAATAATGTTGAAAGCAATTTTTTTCAAACTTGGAAAGGTTTGAGACAGGGAGATCCGTTATCCCCAATTTTGTTTAATTTAGTTGCGGATGTTTTCTCTAGAATTTTAATGAAAGCAACTAATAAGGCTTTAATTAGAGGATTGTGTGAGGATATCGTCCCTGGTGGCATTGTCAGTCTTCAATATGCTGATGACACTCTTCTTTTTATTGAAAATAGTGAGAAGTCCGTTTTACATCTTAAGTGGTTTTTGATTTGTTTTGAACAAATGTCTGGTATGTGGATTAATTTTCACAAGAGTGAGCTAATTACTATGGGTTGTAATGAAATCGAAACTCAGATTTACGAAAGGATCCTCTGCTGTAAAATAGGATCTTTTCCTATTAAATATTTCGGTATCCCTCTTCACTATGAAAAAATTAAAAAGGAGGATTTTCAGCCGCTTATAGAAAAAATCATGAAAAGAATAGCTGGTTGGAGGGGTAAACTCCTCTCTTATAGTGGGCGCCTTACTCTGATTAAATCTTGTTTAGCAAGCATCCCTATGTATCTCCTGTCTTTTTTCAAATTTCCTAAATGGGCTTTGAAACTTATTAATTCTCACATGGCGAACTGCCTTTGGAATGACTTTGAAGGTCATAATAAAATTCATTTAGCCAATTGGCGTCTAGTGTGTATGGATAAGAATTATGGAGGTCTTGGTGTACCTGATCTTAGAGATAAAAATATGTGCCTTCTTGCTTCTTGGATTAAGAGGTTTGTCTATGATGATAACAAACAATGGAAGAATCTGATTAAGCTCAAATACAAAACTGAAAACCCTAATATTTTCCTTTGCAATGCTGATCAGTCTTCTTGTTTTTGGAAAGGGATTGTCTGGGCTATGCAGGCTACCAAATTTGGTTATAGATGGTGTGTGGGAAATGGAAAGAAAATTAGATTTTGGGAGGATATTTGGTTTGGTTCTTCTTGTCTTGCTGTTCAATTCTGGGATCTATACACTCTTGTCAATGAAAAAGGTTGCACTATTGCAGAGATTATTGACGGCTCTCGTGTGAAATGTACTTTTCGTAGAATTTTTTCTGATAATTTGATGCTTAGATGGTTTGAGTTAGTGGAAATCGCAAATACCATTAATTTGTCCAATGATGATGATGCTTTAATCTGGCAATACAATAACAATGGGATATATTCTGTTAGTTCTCTATATGCTATTATCAATTTCAGAGGGGTTGTGCCGGTTTTCATTCCTGCTGTTTGGAACCTTTCCGTGCCTCCAAAAATTCATTTTTTCCTTTGGCTCCTTTCTCATAATAAAATTATGACTAAAGATAATATGTTGGAGAGGGGCATTGACAAAGGGGTCTATTGTAGCTTTTGCAATGAAAATGAAACTGTTGTCCATCTCTTCTTCGATTGTGTGATAGCTAAAAATACTTGGGCAATAGTTTGTGACTTTTTTGATATAGATATTGGTTATAATTATGAATCAGTTGCGCGTTTTTGGTTGAGTAATAAGAAAAATGCTGCTCTAAACACTATATGTGCTGCCATTTTGTGGAGTTTGTTGAATCATAGAAATGCTATGTTTTTTCAATCGCAGAACTGAAGGGATATAAAAGTGATTTGGTGGAGAATCCTCACTTTCTTAAGAGATTGGAGACCTCTGCACAGAGAGGAGATGTTGATTCAGATAGACTGCTTTTGCACTTCGCTAAGGACAAAAATCCAAGCTCCATTGCCCCTGGCTTTGGGCACAACATAGCCTATGAAGATAATGTGGACAAGGGCAGTTGTTGATGAGAGTCATCAGGTCTGGTCTTTGCGAAAAATTAAATATTGTGGTGGCTGGAGTAGTAGCTGGTAGACGTCGAAGTTCTCTGGCCGGCAGAGTTTTTGGAGCTGTGTTGTTTTGCTTCTATGCTATCTGGGTGTAGAGATGATGGTTTCTCTACTATCTGGGTTCAGTTTGAGCTATATGTTTTGTTGGGTAATGTTCCTCATGTAATCAGGGGATGAGCTTTGCCCCCAGGATACTATATTTCCTGTTTCTGTTCCTAAACTGGTTGGTTTCATGAATGGAACCGGGGCATCAGGTCTGATGTCCTATTAATCTAAAAAACACCTCTTTGAAATGCCCCAAAAATTTCAAGGCGGGGAATCAAAAATCAAAACCCTAATTTGATCTATTGAAGTTCAATTCAAGTTAATTAAAGTTTAATCAAGTTTAATCTCATTCTTTCTTTCTGGAATTTGGATTTTTGAGTTGAGGGTTTGAGCCTACCTTGGATCCTCTTCTTGATCGCCAGTCCGTCGGTCACTCCCCCTCCGCCCGGTCGTCCAGCGTCGTGTCGCCGTCGCCTCGTCCGACTGTTCGCCTTGCCGACCACGCCGAGCCTCCTCAGTGCGTGCGCCCGAACCACCCCTGCTCCCGTCACTCCCCACGCCTATCCCCTGCTCCGCGCGACACGTTGACCCGTCTCCTCCCCCGTCGCCATCTCGCCGTCGTATCTCCACTGGTCGCTGCTCCGCGCCATCCCGACGACATCACCGCCGTCCCCTCCATCGCCCCTGCCCATGCCTGCTGATCCTCTTCTCCCTCCCTTGTGCGTGTATAAAGCTCCCCCCCCGAGCGCTTTCTTCTTCGCGCCCCTCCCCTTTCCCCTCCAGTGGGTTTCCCCGCCCCTCCCCCTTCTTCTCCCTCTCCGGCCCGCCCTCTTCTCTCCACCGCCGCGCCCGCTTCGCCCCGAGCCCCCCACCTTTTCATCTCCCCGCCCCCACCAAACGCCTCCTCTCTCGGCTCCGGCCTCGCCCCGCCCCTAGTTGCCGCCGCTCTCGCCGACCGCCACTCTCTTCTCCGGCATCGGCTGCCTCGCGTTCATCACCGCCACGAGCCAGCCACCTCCCTCTCTCCCCGGCCCGAACCCCTGCCCGTGCCCTACCCCCCGCCCCCCTTTTCTTTTCTGCTCCGCTAAACGGGCTGGCCTACAGCGCGAGCGCCAGCCCAGCGCGCGCAGCGCCCCTGGGCCTCCGTGGGCCAAGGCTAGCCAGCCCATTATCGACCTGGCCGATTTCCTTTTCATTTATTAATTCGATTTTCGGATTTCCTTTTTATATATAATCTAGAAAATCCAATAAAGTCCAAAAATTCCAGAAAAAGTCCCAAAAATCCAAAATTACATATCCTTAACCGTTTTGATCCACCGAGTCCAAATACGGCCTCCATTTCGCCATTTGAAGTCCACAAAATTCTAAAAATACCCACATTGCCCTTCAACCCTCCTCCGGTCCCTCTCTCTCAATCTTTTTTGTTTCTCCTCTTTTGTTTTTCTCTTTTCTTTTCTTTTATTGTTTTATTCATTTAGTTATTGCTTGCTTTTCTTCGCGCTAGAACCGACGTACGTGCAGCAGTTGGAGCCCGAGCAGACTCAGGAGCCGGAGCAAGACTAGGACGGAGACGCGTACGACTACGTCGACTACGCCCTAGCAGATCTCGCCTTGCAGCAAGGCAAGCCGCACACCTTTGAACATATTGAACCAAGATTGTCATGATAATATTATAGTAATTAATTTCTATTGCATTACTTTAATGGTATGTTGAAATATTGAAAATCGCTAATTTAGAATGACAAGCAACATAGTCAAACCCAGTTCACGTTTGGCCTCCTTGATGATTGATTAGCCTTGGTATAACCCTTTGATAACCCTAGATGATAGTTGTATTCATATCGTAGATAATCATTGATATATATTGACTTACTCAAAATTCTTTAAATGAGAATGAAATGTTGGCGAGCAGTTGGCTCGGAGTATTGTGTTATTTGTGCTACGGTCAGGGGGACAGTATTGGACTAGCCCACGAGGTGGATGTGAGTCCGATCCTCGGCTGATGATTAATGCCATGGTTGGTTTCGGTGGCTTGTACAGTGGGCACCAGATTGGTTCGTGAATGGTTAAATGGCTTGGTTTGTGGTAATATAAGGTTAAACCCCCTTGAGTAAAGTAAATAACTTAAGATCCCGCTCAACCGCAAATCAGATCAGTTAATTTAACCGCCTTCGACATAGCTCATTACATTGTGCATATCCTGAAAAATACTTAAATGGTGGTACCATTCTTAGAGGGAGAATGGAGTGCGGCATTTCCAGTTGGGGAATGACCGACGGGATGGAACAGGAATGGGCTGGTGTAGCGCCATTTACTGGTTCTCACAACGGTAGCTCCTCGCTCCGGACAGTGGGTCCCGAGTAGAGCGGTTTTACCGGTTAAGGGCTATCCAGGAATGTACAACAAAAGGCTGTGATGATCTCGGCCCGGCCGCATGCATTTAAGTTGCATGTGAATCGCGTGGTATTAACGGCCGTAGATATCTTGTGGGTAAAGCTGAGCAGCTCTGCAGAGTCAAATAAAATGGTATTCAAATACGCCGTGCTTCCGGCTAATGAAGCTAGGTTGAATTGGGGTGACTCCCATAACCGAGCTCAAGTTAGTTCTTTGGTGAATTTTGAAAATGTGGCTTAATGGTGATCGCTTGGTGAGTGACCCCCTTTTTACTATTATTTATGGTTTGTGTTTCAAATGTAAAATGATGTTTCAAATAAAGCTGCATCCACAATACTTAAACATTATGCCAAACCATTGTTGATCCTGTGCATATAATATTCAGCATTTCCCGTGCGACTTATTGAGTACGGTTGTGTACTCACCCTTGCTTAACCCAACACTTTCAGAGATCCCAGAAGTTGGCGTCTACCAGGAACTCATAGATGGCGAGTTGGTTTGGTTTTAAGGTCTTAGTCTTTTGCTCAGGCCTGCCTGTGCGGTGTTTTGGATGTAATCTATCTAGGGCCCAGTTGCGCCTCCTTTTGTAAGAAACTTGGCCGCTAGGCCTTATATTCTATAAAAGTGGTTGAATTCATCTTTTGCTTGGCAATGTATATCTGGTTCCCTACAGCTAATCATCCTGGGTAGCTGCCGAGGTATTTAAACTTGCCACCTGAAAAGGCGGTCCGTTACACTCTCTTACTAGAAACACAGTAACACAAATCCCGTATCCTAAATTGGCTCGGATTCGACGATTTTGATTCACGATTCGTGAGTGTTTATAATGAATCAAGTAACTATGGTTTAAACAAAGTAGAGGACTTGCAATTTGAGGTCACCCTCTGCATTTGCAAACAATGGAAAGTAACTCTTACTCGAGCTCGCGGCGCTTTGTCTGGACCTCTGCAGTGGGCATGTCTGCCCTTTCTCCCTGCCGCCACCGCTTCCGCCCATCCTTCGAAACCGTCCTTTTTTTTAAGAAACCGGTAGGAACTCTACCATTCATTAAGTAGGAGATCAAATAGTACAAAGTTTTGAAAAACCACACACAAAAGTTTTACCGAAAAACAAGGAACAAAAGGGGGCTTAGCAAGACAACAGCAACCCCAAAGTACAAGTGCAAATAACTTGCGGCGCCTAGCTGGGCAGGTGAATTTTCTTTGAGATTTCACCAGAGTTAGACATTTTCACATAAAATGAAATTGAAGTTGAGCTTGGCTGATGAAATGCCTTTTCCCGATTTAGCATGTCCTGCAAGATGAGATCAAAGACCGATTGCACCATTTGATATCGGTTATTGAAAATACAACCATTTCTTTGTTTTCATAGGTTCCAAAATATGTAGATTATAGTTTCATCTATTTTCTTACAGAGCTGCTTCGGTATGGTTTCACGAACGGTCTCCCACCATGAAGAAACAATTGGTGTGACAGTAATGGTTTGCAGCACCCGAATTTCCTTCCATTGGAACACTTTAAACCATGCCTGTCATGCAAAGGGGCATTGAAACATTAGATGTATGGCCAATTCTGGGTTCGATCTGCACAAAGGACATATGGTGTAGTGAGGTCAATTTCTCTTTGCTAATATATCGGCCGTTTGGATCCTATGTTGGACAAGTACCCAAGTGAAGAACTTGCACTTGTTTTCTATCTTTGCTTTCCAAATTCTTGTGTAGTTATGATCAGGTATGGATCCCTAGAATTGCACCCTGTATGCTGACTTCGTTCAGAAATTTCCATCTATCGTCCAACGCCAGATGATATCATCTGGATATGAGGTTGTAAAGTGACCCTTTGTATGGCTTGCCATAGTGAGAAGAATTGATCGAGCTGTGTTCCTGGACGGCGGCTGTCAAGAATCCCAAGCGGCCCTTCACCCGCCAGGAGAACACCGTCATCCAGACCTGCCGTCGCCGCCTACGGCATCGCCTTCAGCGGTACACGCGCGCGCTGTCCTGCTCCACTCCACAGTCTCCACTCCACAAAGCAGCACCTCTGACTCTTGAGTCATTGACCGATTGACGTGTCCGTTGCTGGGATCAGGTGGCTTTGGGAGTTACCTGTTCGGCATGAGCGAGACGATCGCCGGCCAGGCAGCAGAATCAAACGATCCGAACGACGTTAAGAGCCCGAAGCTGGGGTGGATGATCAGCTTCCTCTTCCTCGTCAGCTTCGTCGGTCTCTTCGCTCTCGTTGCCCAGTGAAAGGTGCCTGGCATGCACCTCACCCTGGAACTGCTACTTGTTCATGCTACTACTATTATCTTCACGTACCACTGACAGGGGACAGCAAGAAAACCTTGATTTTGCTTCAGGTGATGACTGTCGAGTACAAGCTGACCTATCCGAGCGGCACCGCGACTGCTCACCTGATCATCGGTTTCCACTGTTGAAGTACAAGTGAATTGCTCGTCTTTCCTCATCAGCTTAAGTTTTTGAGTGAATTGGTTGGTGCATGCGACTCAATACCCCAGAATCCCAGATGGCTCTGAACGTGCCAAGTAAGATATATATACAGCGGCATACGCTTCAATTATTTTTGTGCCTGTGCCTTGCTTACTACTCTCTTATATGATCGATGGACGATCACAATCTACTGCAGGAGCCAAGTGAGAACAATGAAATTGTGACGGACCGCCTTTTTAGGGGCAGTGCGAAAACTCACAACAGTTACCCAGGAAGACTAACTGTTGGAAAACAAGAGTAAAATTACCTGGCAAAAGCCAAATCACCACTTTTTATTCAATATAGCCGGCCTAACGACTGGATTTTACAAAGGAAGCGTCCAAGCTTCTAGACTTACACTACCAAAAGAAGGAAACCACAGGCAGGGCCTGAGCGAAGACAAAGACCTAGAACCAGACTAAATCGCCATCTACGACCTCCTGGTAGGCTCCGGCATCTTCGAACTCTGAAAGGGCGGGGGTTTGCAAGGGTGAGTACAAAGTACTCAACAAGTCGTACGGAACCACTGAATACTATATGTAGGGGTAATCAAGGGATGGCAGTAGGGTTAAGTATCTGGATGCAGTTTTATTTTATAATTCATTTTACATTTGAAGCACAAACCATAAAATAAGTAATTTGAATTTCACAAGTTTAACAACACTAATCACATTTATCCAAATTCCAAACAGTAACTTGAGCTTAGTTACGGGTATCAACCCCGATTCCAACTTAACTTCATTAACCGGAAGTACGGCGTAATCGATTACAATTAATATTAACTCTGCAGAGCGGCTCAGCTTTACCCACAAGATATCTATAACCTTTATGCCAATCGCGAGTTTCATGCAACTTAAATGCATGTGGCCCAGTTTAGATGATCGTAGCATTTCGTTTAATCATTCCCGTCCTTTAGTTGTTCACCGATAGAGACCGCCACCTTGGACTCAGGGTCCCCATTAGCGTCTACCGTTGTGAGAACCAAGAATGTCACACTGGACCATTCCCGTTCCACCCCTCCGGTCCACTTCCCTGCCGGGAAGGCCCGGTCCCTATTCTCTCCGGAGAATAGTTCCACCAAACAGTTCAATTATTATCTCGGGAATGACTAACTTACTGAGCTACGTCGGATACGGGTCCTCTGACCAGTCCGACCTGTGATTGAGCGGGAACTAAGTTATTTACTTTGCTCAAGGGGGTCATTAACCTTACACTTTTGCCAAAGTCCAAGCCTTCATCCACAAATCCAACCCGGTACTTACAGTACCGGCCACTAGACCAACCAAGGCACTAATCACCAGCCGGGGATCGGAATCTCGTCCACTCCGGGATTTATCCGATACTGTCCCCCTGACTGCAGCACTTTTACAAACATCCGAATCGGAGATTCGGCAGCAATTTTCTTTAAATCCAGGTTTTTAAACTAACTTATCAGTATAATCTAACCTATTCATGGCATAAGCAATTAACTAGGGTTCCAAAGGATTTAACAGGATTCAACATTTTCAAGGAAGTTCCAATGAGCAATTCGGTATTACCTAGGTATCATGTCATTCTAAAATACTGGATTTCATTAATTCAATATACAGTAAATAATGCGATATAAAATAATTACTATTATAGCATGGCATGATAGGATCAACATGATCAAAGGGTGTACGGCTTGCCTTGCGCGGCAGCTGGATCGGATGAGTCGTCGAAGACGTAGTCGTACTGCGCTCCCGTCTGGTCCGACGCCCGCTCCGAATCGCCCGACTCCAGGGATCGCCCGCTCACTGGCGTCTCAACGGTCGAATCTAGCGCGGAAAGACAACCAACATAAATAAACGACAAAACAATAACCTGAAAAAGAAAACGGAAACTGAAACGGAAAACCGGAACCGAGTCGGAAGAGAACGGAGGGTAAAACTGAGATTTGGGGATTTTCTGAGTTTCGGATCTGGGAACGGACAGCGTTTCTGGACTCAGGGGATTGAAACGGTTCGGGAAAAGTATTTGGTGGAGCTCTGGGCTTTTCCGGGATTTTTCTGGGTTTTTCGGGCTATTTTTGGAATTAAAATGAATTTTCGGAATTTAATAATTAAATTAAAAATCCGAAAATCCTTTTTACTGATTCGGGCTGGCTTTCGCGCGGGAATGGGCCGAGGCCCACGGGCGGCGTATGCGAGAGAGGTTGGGCCGGCCAAAGACGGCGGCGAGAAGGGCCACCGGCAAAGTGGGAGGAGTCGACGAGCGGGCCCGCTTCTGGGCATGGGCGGCGGGAGGGGTTAGGGCACAGAGAAAACAGAGGCGGGCGGGTGGCGGCGGCTGGCGGCGGGCCGAGCCGGCGGGGTGAGGGCAGGAGAGGAAGGAGGGGCTCACCTCGAGGAGAGGGGCGGGCGAGTTGGAACGAGGAGGGAGGCCTTTTATAGCCGAGCCGGGAGGCAGCGATCGGCGAGGCGGCGGACGCGGCGGCGCGGCAAGGCGCTGGCGGCCGGCGACGGTTGGCGGCGGCCGGAAGGCGCGGGGAGGCGAGGGGCGGCAAGCGGAGGCGGCGGCCATGGGCATCGTGGCGCGGGCGCTGGCGCTGGCAGCGGCCGGGCGCGAGGCGACGCCGAGGCGGCGGGCGGCGACGAGGCTGGGCCGGGCCGGCGAGGCGGGAGGCCGAACGGGAGCAGGCCGACGAGATGGGCCGCATGGGCCGACGGAAACGGGCCGCAAGGCCCAAAGCAAAAAGGATTTGGCCCAACACCAGGTTTGAATTCAAACTCGATTCAAAATCCAAAAATCCAATTCAAACGCAAATCAAACAAAACCAACTAAATTCGTTTTGAATTTTTGAGGGTTGTTTCAGAAATGATCAGGTGCTCCGTGGTTAGGTTCCTCTAGGGCTTCTTCCAGTGGTTCTACACTGCCGACAAAGGCTGCGGATTCTCGCAATTCCCTGCGCTCGGCTTGATTCTAAAACTAGTTTTGTGACACACATTTTTCTAAAATATGTAGTTTTGTGAAATAAAAATTAAAACTTGTAGTTTTACGATAATTTATACAAAAAACTTATAGTTTTTATGAAATTTACTCGAACATTTAATTAGCCCCCTCCATGTTTGTTTCTCTGCTGCAGTTGTATTGTGAAACTAATCCCTGTTATTTTTTTTTTTATTTTGTTAGGTTTTACTTCGATTTCTCCACGATCTATACCGGAGCGGGAACGATCTGCCCTCACATTGTGAACGTGTATGTTCTGCTAGGAGGCATCCTCTCGTGGGGAGTAATGTGGCCTCTGATATCCAAGAAAAGAGAGAGTTGATTTGGTGCTGAACTTGACAACTCGCTTGAAGGGATGCAAGGCTACAGAGTACTTGTGCCTTCTTGCATTGACATTTCATTTTGTTAAACATATCTGGAAGATGTTGATTAAAGCTGAAACAGAGGAGTAAACTAAGCCAACAAGATATCTGAACTACTATAGGTGTTGATCGCCATTGCCATTATTCTTGGAGACGGCCTCTACAACTTCTCCAAAGTGCTCCTCCGCTCCGTGTCCGCATTCAGTGCGTCAGCCAAGAAGAAGATATTCTTTGGAGCAATTCCGGTAACCGGCGACGGCAGAGCTATCTCCTCCACAGGCGACGCTCTCTCGATGGCACTCTCATTCGATGACGCTCGCAGGACCGAGTTCTTCCTCAAGGACCAGATCCCAAAGTCGGTTGCGATCGGCGGCTACGCCGCCATCGCCGCCATCTCCATCACCACCGTGCCGCAGCTCATCTTCCCGCATGGCCTACAGCATGGCGCCCGCGCTGGCCTTCTGCAATGCCTACGGGGTCGTCGGGGTGGGCCTCACGGACTGGTCCCTCCCGTCCACGTACGGCAAGCTCGCCATCTTTACCTTCGGCGCGTGGGCTGGCAAGTCCCACGGCGGCGTGCTGGTCGGCCTCGCCGCTTGCGGCATCATGATGAACATCGTGTCCACTGCCGCCGATCTGATGCAGGACTTCAAGACCGGGTACATGATGCTGGCCTGGCCGTTGACCGTGTTCGACAGCCAGGCGATCGGCACCGCCATGGGCTGCGTCGTCGGCCCCTGCGTCCTCTGGCTCTTCTACAACGCGTTCCACAACGTCGGTACCCACGGCACCGCGTACCGGCGCCCTACGCCCTTATCTACCGCAACATGGCCATCCTCGGCGTCCACGGCTTCTCCATGCTCCCGAGGTACTGCCTCGCGCTCTGCTGCACCTTCTTCGCTGAATCGCCGGCGCGATCGTCGTCAACGTGGCGAGAGACCTGGCGCCAAGGAAGGTTGCACGGTTCATACCGCTGCCCATGGCGATGGCGATATCGTTTTACATAGGCTCTCTTTACTATGTCCACGACGTACACTATCTCCTCTTGTTGGTAAAGCATTCGCAAGTACTCTCGAAAAGATCACCACAGAGTTTTTGATGGGATCTTAATCTATGTGTTCTGAAATATTTGGAATGAGCATAATGCTCGTATCTTCAACAATCGCTACTGTTTGGTACATACTATCGTCCAGCAAATTTTATAAGATGTGTCCAACCTCGAGTTGGCAAGGAAGTTAAACCCTCCCCCTCAACCGGTGGTCTAGCTGTTTTTCTGTTCGTACCTTCTTTTCCTCCATAAGCGCTTCAAAGTAGTCTTCCTGTTGTTAGCCATAGAAGTAGTTCTCTTGGTTGTGCTTACTCTTAGCATCCGTAACTGTTATCTGATCTAAACTCTGTTTTCATTTCCTGCCTTATAATAAATCGGCAGAGTTCCTGCCATCCGTTCGGAAAAAAAAATTGTCGAAGAGAAACAAACCAACACTATGTAATTCTGCGTGTATCACTCTATAGTTAAGTCTGAAACTGCTTTTGTGGATTGGATTAGAGTTCTTTTACAGTGCACAACAATGAATATGGACCGTTCATTGCCTTTAATCCAAAGGTTAAAAATAGATTAGATCAAGTTATACTACCATGTGTAGTATGTGTAGTAGAATGTGAGGAGGGGTAAAAATAGATTAGATCATTTTATACTACCGTTCATTGCCTTTAATCCAAAGGTTAAAAATAGATTATATCAAGTTATAATACCCCATCAAATCAATGATTAGATCTAATTTATACTACCACAATATACTACAAGTATAATCCACTGTAAAAGGCCAGTCGCAGACAGGAAATGGCAGAAGCACTAGTATGTTCACGGATTTATTATCTATCAGTAATTCAGTATAGTTAAATGCAGGGTTCTAGTCTTTCTAGACATGACCAGTCACACGAGCTTCCTAACTCCATAAATACAGCGTTCAGTTCAAAGAGCCAGTGTCTGATTTAACATGCCAATAACCCATCTTCCTGGTTGAGCAAGTGGTTGCAACTTGCATTCCTTCAGCATTTTGCAGTAGTATCCATTGCATGAAGCATTATAAGAGGCTCCATTGGAACTTCAGATATATGCAGTAATTCAGTTAGGCGCTTTATCCAGAGTTCTCTTCAGATCAAGAAGTTTTGACCATCTTTGACTGTAACGCTTCTTCTGGTTATCAACATCTGTGGATTTACAGGATAAGCAATCATTATAAAATATCTCTACATTACAAATCTAAAATAATTGCAGGTAATCTTTGGTAAGTGCATGCATACTTTGCCATACAACAGTAGAATTTTCACACGCCTCTGAACACGAACCCTGCATGATTTCCAAATGTTAATCAAGAACAAGTAGTCATCAGAAAATCAATATGACAGGGCTGTAAGCGAAGTTATTTGACCTTGGCTGATGCCGTTAATCGTATTGTTTCTTGGATTACCGAGTCAAGATCAACCTCGACTCCTGGTCTCACATAGATGACCTGTTTAAATGTTTATGGCAATATGTTGAGGGTGAGTAAGAAGTAAGAATACAAAGGTAATGCCTGCTTGAGAAACGAGAACACGTACTGATGGATCGCTGTCTCCAATATCAGGCATCCCACTCTGATCTTTCCTGGACGAGGACAGTACTGTTAAGTCGAAGTGCTCATCAATCTGCAACAAAAGCACATTAATTGTTCTGAAACCCGAATTTGCTAGGTTGCTAACCACACTCCGCCATGCCGAATCACTATCTAATGCCTTTTTAGTAAGTGCACAACAGTTTCCAGATGTGCTATCTTATCATAGAACACAGAGGATTCCAAACGAGAGCACTGTACCTTTGCGCAGTAGGGCGATGAGCAGGAATCACATATTTTGCTGAACGACGTGACGACTCGCCCTTTTATCGACATTCCAAACTGAGTATGCTGAAAGCAGATCACACAACCATCAGCCAGTTCCTCATCTGCATACTCCTTGATCTTACCCACTGAATGTTTTCACTTTTCAGATGGACACCAGATTCTTGTACCAATGATACGCAGAATTTAGAGCTGGAGCATGAATGCCATGAACCGCGCGATCGAGACAATTACCTGCTGAACTAGGAGGTGCACTAGGACGTCGGCATCCCTCTGCCCGTCTTCGATCAGTTCATCCAGGTGCAGCTGCCGCAGCGTCAGGTCGAAGTCGCTGCTCCACTGGTCCCCTCCGCCGCACGACGTCCCGACGGAGACCAGGCTCTGCCGCGCCCCGGTTCCTCTCCGGCGGCTCCTCCTCAGGCTCTGGATCGAAGCAAGAAGCAGCAGATGATGATGAGCAGCTGCTTGACCATCCAAACGCAATCCACGATATTCTACCAGCAGCTGTCCGTGGCCGAGTACTATACGCTATTCACCTGTGTGACTCCGACGTTTTTCGGTGGCTCGGCGGGGTATTCGTCTTCGGATGGATGCTGCGCGTGAACGGCAAAGCTTTTGTTGCATCTGCTGTGGCTTCTGCTGCTTGGGAGCTGCGCCGTGATCGGATTCGGCAACAGCCTCAGCGCGGGGTGGCAGGCTCTCGCCATGGCTTCGTGTTGAGCAGAACTTCGGCTACGCTGCGGTGGCACCGGAGACACTACTACTACTACCACTACCTTACCGGCTTATCTTTTGCTTCACCGTGGCGCCAGCGACGAGTGGTGCTGGTGCGTGTTGGATTTACGTACGTGACAGTCACTGAATCACACCCTGCTCTCCAAAGCGAAAAATGGCAGAATATCCCGGCCATCCAGCCCGCTAAGCTTGACCCGGCCCAATACCAGGCCTAGGAAGAAGAAGGGGCAAATCTAGGTGGGTACCGGATATGAAGGCCACTCTTACAAGTTTAAAAAATAGTAGGATATCATTTGGATTGATTCCAATTTTAGTGGATTGAGATTTGTAAAATATAAGAACTATTTGTATTATATTCTTAGTAAATTTTAAATATATATATATATATATATATATATATATATATATTAGATTTATGATATTATGAAACCATTATATAATACCACAGAGTATTATGTATGAAGTGTGCACAATATGGACACAGATTTATATGTATATATCTTTTTTTAAATTTACAAGGGTAAAGCTATTTTTAAATTTATAGGGGTAAAAACTCGAGGTGCGTAGATCCCTGGGATGGAGCCCTCAACCGGCCACGAGTACCACGGCTCCAGCTCCAAACGAGCTAACGCTCGGTCCTCCTTCCATTTCTACTTTTCGTCCTTCAGAAATATCCCACTCCGACAATTCTTGTCGTATCATGTGACGTGTCGACCACTGTACAATGTTTACTCGAAAGATCACGTGTACTAGAAAAAATAAGTGGAGAAGTCACTTTCGCACGGTGCTAGCTGCCAATCTGGAGGGCATATTTACAGGCAAGAATGCTCATAGGTGCGTTCTGTCACTCCAAGAAGGATCGCGATCCATGGCTGTGGAGGGCATTTTCACGTGGTAACAATCTCGTATAAGCTTGTTGTGCGGATCTCATCGCTTGAGATCTAACTTGCTGAGTAGAAGGGTATTGTTAGGTTAGATGAACACACGCGCATCAAAAAGGAGATACAAAATTTTACGTAAAAGTTAGAAAAAAATCATGGAAGATGAAAATTTACTATTTTAATTCAAAGATTATATATAAGGGGTTAGCTTATATAGCTAAAGAGTTTTAGTTGTAGAAGATATGACTCCTAACAAATTAGGGATAAAACCATAAGATACGATAATTAAAGATATTTGAGTTATCTCTAATAAACCCCCCCCCCACCCTCAACTCAAAATCAATAATAAAATTGTCTCCGTAAAACCCCAAAGGTAATTAAGTACTGAAAATCCAAAAGACAGTGCGAATATGAAAGACTGAAACAGTCAATCTAAACACTTCTTGCGAAGCAAAAATAAACAAACCACTAGTAAAGTAGTAAGTCAAGAAATAGTAGAATAGTCAATCCAAACAAACAATTATAACAAAGCAGACAAAGAAAACCGAGTTTTCAACAATTCATAACCCCAGTAAAGTCTAAGTCTGTGCAACTGACCTCCTAAAACAAATGCTCAAAATGGCATAAGCCAAGACATCACCTGTGGCGCTTAAATAGTGAAGAACTTATCTCATGAAATTGATATGCTCCATCTGGAATAATAAATTGGCAAAAAATAAAACGCTTATTGAAAGAGCAAATTGCACGTGTAGTCATCACGTACGACAAATTGCCAGTTGAAATTCCATGACATTGTTGAAACCAGGGTTTACAAAACCGAATTAGCAAAACCGGCCCGGTTTTCGCGGTATGGTTTTCGCAAAAACCGCGCGAAAAACCGCCAAAAAACCGTAAAAAACCGAAGAGTTGAAAAATCCAAAAAAATTGAAAAAAAAATTGAAATCCGTTCGGTTTTTCGCGGTAAACCGCTCGGTTTTTACGAAAAACCGCAAGGGTTTCACGAAAAACTAACCCGACCTCTTCGAAAACGGTTTTCAGCGGTTTTACGCGAAAATCCGCGGTTTTTCGCGAAAAGCCGGACATACAAATGTTTTCAAAATTTTCAAAATTTTTAAATTTATTTTTTAATTAGACCGGTTTACCGAGCGGTTTTGCATCTCGAACCGGAGCGGTACGCTCGAAAACCGCGGTTTTCAGCAGTTTTCGACGATTTTGTGAACCCTAGTTGAAAATGCTCAAAAAATATCAAGATGAAGGAAAAATTCTTGTGCCATCAATGGAGTATAAATTGCAATAGACACCTCATATCAAGCAAAGACAACAAAACAATGTTGTAGTATCCACGCAAAAACAAACTCCTTGCACTTCAAACCTTCATCTCAAACTGACATTGGAACAAAACCTTCATTAGTAAAACTCTTAAGAGCACAATGCTACCATCAGGATGTCGTCAAATTTCAAATTAACGTTGCCAAAACCTCCATAATGGTCAATGTATCCAAATAGTGAATGAAGCACCAAATTAATGGTGACGAAATACCAAAGTAACGGTGATGAAACACCAAATTCAGTTATCTCCTCAACTGATATTTTCTCTCCAAAATTAATGATAAAACATCAAAATCGACGACAAAACATTGAAGAAACCAATGATGAAACGTCGAATAAATCATCAATGATAAATCGTCGAAGAAACAGATGATGAAACGTTGAATAAAGTGCTAACAATCCCCCAATGATAAATCATCATAACTGATACCAACAAAAGGAATAAAAGCCTGAATTGTGCATGAAATCCTGCTAATAATAAGCACAAAAGTAATAGGCCTGAATTATGATAAAATCTGCCAATAATAGGCATGAAATCCTGAATTTATGATGAAAAATTCGTCAATAATAAGCATAATAGTTTGAATTACGCATGAAATACCGTCAATAATTGCATTGCAATGAAGTCCCACTATTTAGTACTAGAACAATCGCCGAGGTGAATAGCAATGCTTTCCTCACGCCCACATATGTAAGAATGGCTCTCAATTGAACTTTCTGGTAAGCTTCAAGTGCGCATAACAAAATCTGATGAAAATCAAAAGCTGAAGCTGAAAAACAAGAAGCTAGAGCCAAGAAGTCGGAGTGGAGCCAGAAAACTGAGCAAAAAAGTCGAAACATGAAGCCGCTCTAAATCTAGAGCTGCTCTGGAGCAGGAGCCGATGGAACCCAAACCATAATTAAATCCACCTTTGGATCTATTTGGGGTCCGGTTGGTTTTAATGCTCAAGTAATTATGAATCATGAAGAGGCTCTTTGATGTTTCTCTGGGTGTCTCGAAGCTTTAGAGGGATGCGTGAGATGAGTTCAATGCACTCGGGTGATGCGAGCAGCCAGTGGGGCAACCGGCTGGGTGAGCTGGCGAGCCAGTTGACGGGAGGCAGATGGCTCAGGCCAGGGCGGCCGAAGTAGGCGACATAAGCACAGAGGCCGGGCGAGCCAGTGCAGTGCGACCATAGAGTGCGGCCAAGAGCAGCGCAAGCGGTCAGAGGGCATGGCCTAGAAGGCTGCGGGAGATGGCGACGGAGTTGAGGCATGGGAGACAACCCACGCGATGGTGGCCCCTGATGCAGAGGCGGGCCACCGCGGTGGCAGCATAAGGCAGAAGGGTACGGGGGCGCTGGAGGCGGAAGCCGATCAAGGCGTAGACGGGGCACCGATGCGGAGACCCAGCGCTGGTAAGCGAGGCTGATGGTGCGGAGGGGCACCGAGGAACAAATGCGGTGGCCACCTAGAGATGCTGGTTGGGCGGCGACGAAGGCAGCCGGAGGTGGGGCCGGCCGGCGAGGAACAACGGTGCGTGAAACCATAGCTCTGATCAAGGTTCCAAATCTCGTTTTCAGTGAAATCTTGGAGGTGCCCGAAATCCAAAATTTCGGCAAGATTCGGAAATTTCAGATTAAACCCGAACGAATTACAAAAACCAAATTTCAAATCTGTTTTTTTTTTCAACTGGGAAATCCGAGATCCCGGCCGAAATCACCGAGATCTCGGTCCACATTGAACCGAGCCAAAAATGGTCCAAAACATGTCAAAAAAATTTAAAATTTTTTTGGGTGGTCTTGGCACATCACTAATGTTTCCATAAAAATTTTAGAAGATAATCAAGCATGATGAATTTTTAAAAAAATCTAACAGTGCCATTTTCCTGATAAAAGGGCTGACCACCAAATTTCAACTGAATGGAAAATGGTGCAAACCACATTAGAAACTTCTGAAAAAAAAATTTGAATGGTCCTAATACATCCATAATATTCCCATAAAATTTTCATATGATGATCAATCTTGAAAATTTTTAAAAAATTCGAACAGTCCTAACCGACAAATTGAACCGACCAAAAAATGGTCAAAAACATGTCGAAAAATTTTGATTTTTTTGTGGATGATCTTGACCCTAAATCCAATGCACAAAATTTAAAATCCAGCAAAAAATCATGAAATTTCGGCTGAAATCGCCGAGAAATCCAAATTTTTTTTATTTCTTTTATCCGAACGGGATTTTGAATCTCGGAGGGGTCCGAAATCCGAAATCTCGGCCGAGATTTCGGATTTCAGACCGAAATTTGAATCCCTGGCTCTGATACCACTTGTTAGGTTAGATGAACACACACCCACACGAAAAAGGATACACAAAGTTTTACGTGAAAACTCTTGCGGGAAAAAACACCGGGAGACGAAAATTCACTATTTTGGTTCAAGAATTACATATACAAGGGGTTGGCTTATATAGCTAAAGAGTCTTAATTGTTGAAGATATGACTCCTAACAAACTAGGGATAAAACCATAAGATATGGTAATTAAAGATATTTGAGTTAGCTCCAACAGATATTGCTCTCTCCATTTTAAAATATACTCATTCTTACATCACACTTACAATACAAATTGCATAAATTCTGAAGCAAGAGAATAATTCTTACTTTTAATAGCCTCTACAATTAACTTTGATTGTTTATTTTAGACACGAGGCACATGCTTTTTCTCTCCAAAATTCAATTTATTTTAGACAACACGGTTGCATTGTTGATGCATGCCAGCTCAGGCCGAACCGTTAGATCATCTAGAATTCTGCAGCTATCCTATAATGTGCATGTCGCAATGGAATAGTACATTCCAGTCATGTGCAACTGTATTTATGTTGTGGGCAGACGGAAGAATTCTGTTGCATGATGCACATCCCAAAACCTAAATGGGCTAAAATAGAACTGAAGGAAGCAGATAGATAGATTGGTTCGTGTTCGAGTAATCATCACCTTTGTTCATGTTTTGTTTTCTTGCACAGGCCTTTGTGAGTAAAGGACCTAAGGTGGCACTTTACATAGTGTCAACTTTTGCCTAGAAGTGCGTACATTACATTCTATGGTCCACATCGAATTATGCATGCATCCTCATCTTTTGCTGTGACTAGGTCCACATCGAATTATGCACGCGTCCTCATCTTCTGCTGTGACTAGGACACTAGGTCCACATTGAGTTCCTTCAAGAAAAACCCTCTTAACTTATATTAATAACTTATATAAAGTATATGAATATCTAGATTTTACGTCGAAGATTCTAAATGAACAACGTGCTAACATCAAGCCTTTTAGTCGATTGATCTACTTAAGTTCTTTATCTTCTTCATCGTAGACTCTGTATCTTGAAATATGGTCATGATTGATGACAATTATGTGAGTGGGAAATAGAATATTGATGATCTTTCTTGATGTGTAGAACCTACGCGTCAGTAACAGTATTGTTTGCTGCAGGCCTAAGCAAAATTTGGTTTTATTCAAATCTTTCATCTCAAAACTCCTTCATGTGGTAAGCACTTGCTTCCTTTATTTGTTGTGATTCCGACGACATTCATATCATCTACTGATATGACACATAATCCATTCTGGGATTTTTATTATAAACACACAGTGACATATTCCTACAGGGACAATATTCCTTCTTCAGGAGGAACTCACTAAGTTGGTTGTACCACATTCTCCCTGATTGTTTTAATCCGTATAGCAATGTCTCCAATTTGACACTATACATGTTGCGATTTTAGGATTGGGATTTGTAACTCCTTCAGGAATTCATATAAATATTTATATCCAGTGACTCATATAAATATGCGGTCACTACATCCATTAACTGCATTGATAAATTTAAGCTTGCTGCCATTAATATTAAATTTTGGAATGTTATTCCACTCATTACAGGAGAATAGGTTTTATCGTAATCGATGTTGGATCTCTATGTGAACCCTTGAACTACAAGCCTCCCTTTATATCTCACCACCTGGATATTTTTATTTTTCTTAAGGATGAAAAATCCATTTTGATCCTGTAGGAAACACTTTAGGAGAAGCTTGGTCAATGGGACAAAAAAACATTTCCCTTATTAAGCGAGTGTTGCCTCAATTGTTTCTTTTTATTTGACCCTATTTGAGCACTTCTGGTACTCTGCCATGGACGTTGGTTCTTGATCCAGATTTTAGCAATTTTAGAGGCAAAATATGTCGACAATTGTAGTATTTCTTTTATACAATTCTGCTGCATCACTTCAGGGATATCTCTACATTAATTTCTTTCAGCTCCTCGTGATTTCCCACAATGATGGAGTCTAGGCGTTCCGACTTCCCAGTGTTGGATTGTGCACGCAAATATACAGTGGGATTATCATCTTCAGGATGGATCACTTCATGGATGTTACCATCTTTAGGATGTTTCACTTCAGGAATTTTCTCAACATCAGGTTGAACTTCTTCCATTGTCACGGGTAGCGTTCTCATTTCATCAGTTCTCTACCTCTGCGGACGTCTCCACAGAATTGAGTCCCTGCACCTGGAGGCCTCCCCCCTCATTTTATCATGAGGGTCAAGAGTGGGTTCAATATCCTTCTAGGATATTTTCACTCTTTTAGGTGCGTATACTGCAGGTATGTGAGATTTTTTCACTCCCTTGTGATCAATGAATGTATTTGGCAGATTATTAGCTTATTTGTTGCAGATTTACTATCATTCGAACTTCAAGTTCGATCTCTTTAGTGCGTGAATCTAAGAACTCAGCATTCTTTAATGCGGTGCTTATACCCCCCTAATGTCAAAAAATGTCCTTAGTACAATCAGCGTACCGTGCCTTGTACAGATCCCTTATCATAGGCCCTAGGTCTTTAAATAATTGATGTAGATTCAGTTAGTTGTATGGTCAAACTCGAGGCCCAGCCATGGCTCTATCGCAAGGAGCTCAATGCTCTGTTTGTTCTTTTGTTTTCCTCCCTGCGATAGGGTCTCAGCCAAGGTAAAGAAGTGGCAGTAGCCTCTCTGTTAGTTCCTTACCTTCATAGCATGTAAAGCCAACTATGTTTATGCTAATCAGAAGTTAAATGGACTCAGTTTGATTAAATACTTAATTATCAAATACCAAAACCTTAGTTTAAGTAGTGTTTAAATAATCTCATATAACTCCAAATCCAACCAAATAAATTTCTAAATTCGAGTTAAACTCTATAGATTCATAATATACAAAAAGATCTTGAATTGAACCTTTGTGCAGAGATGAAATTTAAATTTAAAGAGAGGGGTTAAAAAGATGCTAAATACAAATTTTGTACAAATGAACTTCGATTAGAATGAAACTAATTTTGTTAGAATCCTTATGACCTTATAAATCCAAATATGTAAAAATATTTAAATTTTAACTTGTTTTAGATCTGTTTTTAGTTAAGATTGGTTCCAATGCACTAGATGTTCAAAAATGTGTAACTTGTTCAATTAGGGTTCAAATTAAGTGCAACCACATTTCTAGTGTTAATTAGACTGCAAACAACCTGCTTAGGCAAAAATAATTCATTTGCCTACAATGTTGGATTAAATTTACATAAGACTTGAATGCTCTTTTAAATGAAAAACATCGCTGATAAAAATGAAATGTCACGGAAATAACTTTAAAATGCTCTTAGAGACATCCCCTACCAGTACCTAAAGAACTGTTAAATAATACTTTAAAGTGCAGCCGCAAATATAAAATTAAGACTGAAATGTTATCGCATAGACTTTAGTAACACTTAAGCCTTTTCAGCAGCCTGTAAAATATCTCGTCTTAGTGAGAATGTTAAGAAGAATGGCCTAGAATTACTCTCTAGTATATGGACTACCATATTCTGAGAAAATATTTAATTTACATTATGCTTTGCATCTGAATCCTATTAGAGCAATAACCCTGTGTTATGACCATCGACAGTGCATGCTATGGATAGTTAAGCGTAGATTGATCTTTAGCTAAAACACTTATATCGTAAGAATCATCTAAAAACCATGTAAGATCAGTCGATAACTCTAATCCAGTAAACGCCTTCTTAATACTTAAATATCAGTACTACCGAAGCTCAAGAGCAGTACTACCGAAGGTCAGTAGTACCGCTGTTCGACTTGGGTAATGTCGGAAAATAGTAGCGCCTTAACTAATGTCTTAATTCTATTAATTCATATAATCTTAGTTTCTTGAATTCGTAAAATAAGAATAAATAATTCATAAAAAGTGAGTAACGGTGTAGCCTTGACCATTAGTAAGAAATATAGATGAAAAGATAGATTATAACGCGAATACATAAAAGCATAAAAACCAAGACTCTAACCTTAAATTATCCTTGCTTTAGGTGATGGATTTCTATTTGATTTTTCTATCTGTATTCTTTTTGCCTCGTTGGAGTTTACCTTATTGGAGTTTACTCTTTGCTATGTATCGCGGTATGATGAGTAGAGCCTGACGTAGCTGACGCTACCATTAACGAGTATGGTTGTGTACTCGATGACAACTTTGACTTCATCGACCACACAAGCTACGACTTCGACTTCGTCGTAAACAACGAATAACAAGGCAAGCCCCTTTGATCATATTGATCCCAAATGTTCAAAAATTCCTTTGTCGAATTTTTCATGCATACTCTATGTTTTATAAAATGTTATTTTGAGGTATGGTAGATATCACCTTCATTATGGGATTTCCTTAATTTATCTTGCTATGTGAACCTTGATAAACCTAGACTATGGATTGCCACATGAAAATGTGAAATGGATATATTCGATTATTACATGCATATGCTTAGCCATGCTTTAGATTGGGATATGAATAGATGGTTTACTGTTCGTAATGAACTTAAATATTTAACATATTGAATTAAAATATTGAACATGATGAACTCTATTTATAAACATATTAGAATATTGTGATTGTTGATGTTTTCATTTTCTGGAAATAAAACTATGATTCTAACGCGGACGATTATTGGCAATAGCCAGAAGTGCAATTAATAATGCACGTAGATAGCGGGAGATTTATCGGCCGAGTCGATTGAGGACCGAACATAGTGTTGCATGATCCAAGAAATAACCGTACATCAACAAGTGCTGGTATGAGACAGACTTAACCTATTAAGTTATTTGAAACTAGCTTTGCGCATTGGTAGGCTGAAGTAGAACAAGCAGTAAATCCTGTCGAGTTTGCTTGTATGGGGCTGCCACATGTGACTTGTGGGTAGATGCATACCGGTGCAATGGTGCATGCCTGGCTATGAGGAGAATTGTTGTTGTTTATTGAGCTCAAGAGATATTTATGATTTATGTGAATGTTGTTTCTGTCGCCATAGCAAGGCTTTAATGTCACCGGCTGGTGCAAAACTAGGTTTGAATAATGTAAAGGTTATGTATGATCTCTCTGCGACACACCAAAGGAAGTGTGTTAAAAGGCCTTGCACAAAGAGATGATCATTCCTTGTGGGTAAAACTGTACAACTCTGTAGAGTAAAAACTAATCGATTAGCCGAGCTCTCGGTCATGAGCACTTGGTAAACTGACACTAGTTAGATAACTTTTTATTGTATTTTTATAAAATGAATTGAACCTTTAAATTTGGTATTGGTGAGTTTACCCTTACAGATGATTCAATGTTTGATATGTGTTGGCAGGATTGAATTCAGCTGGTGTGCCATGTGTTGACAAGAAAACTAATTTTAGATGTTGTTTCACATGTTGAGATTGGACGTTTTAATACTCACGAAGGATTGTGAGTTGTTTACTACTTTTATGTCATTCTTACTTGTTATCTTTATATTTTACATACTTGTTATTTTATTTATCTATCCAGTTTCTTTTATTTAAATTTTTGCTTTCAATATATTATTTAGTACTTACAATTCAATTTGGCTTCACGTAAAAATAAACCTGATAGCCATCCTGTTAAATCAGCTTGCATATATCATAGGTTTTGTAAACACTTCAAGTCTTGCTGAGTGCGCAACGTACTTACCCTTGCTATCATTGTTGTTTTTAGGTGAACAAATAGAATATCTTGATGGATCGTACTTGACGCAGGTTACAGGATGATGATGATGATTTTATATAGAGTTTATACCTTGTCAGTTGCCTGAGGGATTGGATGGGCATACTACAAAACATCTATTTCTTCCGTTGTATATTACTTTGACTTGTCAGTTGCCTGAGGGATTAGATGGGCATACTACAAAACATCTATTTCTTCCATTTCTCTCTTCTCTCAATTTCTTTGCCCGAGAATCCCTCCCCCCCACCCCCACACCCGGCTCCCTCCCTCCCCCTCCCCCTCCCTTTCAAATAAAAGAAGGATGACACAAACATTGAGAAGAAAAAAATTCAAAACAATGTTCGTCTAAAATGGGTGCGGATCTAGGGCCCATTGCTCCAAATAAAACCCATCAAGACTAACAAATCCTAAAGTAGATCCAACACTCAATAATTTGGATGATCTTTGTGGACAAAACATTCGGATGATATTTATCTAACTCCATAGCATTTTAACACTGATCGCTACAATATGTTGTATATCTGCATCAACAACGGGTAGTCTCTCTTAACCTCGTTCACGAAAGACTTGACGTTCCTTTGCGCCAAGCACCTCGCCTCAGCCGTCACGACTCTCTCCCTCAGCAAGTTCATCTTCTCCTGCAAATGCCTCCCCTCCTTGCCTTCCATGACCCTCTCGATGCAGTCCTTCACGTCATCCCTGCTCATGCCGCGGAGCTTGAGCCCGATCTCCCACATCATGGTGATGTAGGCACAGTTGATGAACTGGTCCCCTGAGACAGGGTAGCACAGCAGCCGCACCCCGTGCTGAATGGCCTCGACGGTGGAGTTCCAGCCGCAGTGCGTCAGGTAGCACCCGACGGACTTGTGCCTGAGCACGTCCTCCTGTGGCGCCCAGTCCACCATCTTGCCGCGGCCGGCGACCCTCTCGGCATAGCGGTCGGGGAGGCCGGCGCGCCACGACGGGTCCTTCTTGAGCGCCCACAGGAAAGGCCGGCCGGTGGTCTCCAGCCCCAGCGCTAGCTCGCGGATCTTCTCGGGGCCGATCGGGCCGACCCAACTGCCGAAGGAGACGTACACCACCGACGCCGCACGCTGCCTGTCCAGCCAGCTGATGCACGTCGAATCTGCCTGCCACATGCTGGGGTTCTTGCTCGGTGACTGCTGCAGGTTATTCGGTCCCACGGCGCCCTCGCTGCCTTTCGTGCGCTCGACGTTGCCGCCGCCGGCTAGCAGCGGTCCTACAGGGAGGATCCGCGGGCCCTGCCGCGCCAGGTGCCCGTCTTCGGCGGCGACGCCGCTGGCTTCCCCGGGGAAGGAGTTGACGAGGACCGAGCGGAAGCTCCTTGCACGTTGCAAGGTCTGGATCCAGAAGGCGAACCTAGACCTCTGGGTCGCCGAGTCGCCTACAAGCCATGGCAGTTCTTTGGTGCTCAGCTCCACCTGCGTCGGCAGGTTCTGGAGGCCTCGAATCGTCTGATCCTGACTGAATTCATCATTGTCGGATTGATTTGACGACACTGGGGTACCTTCATGGCAGAAATATCGGCACATGGGTCAGGGAAACAGCGGCGAGTGCAGTACTGTACAAAACTCCTAGGTTCTATCTAGTGATAAATAAAGTAAGTACACGCACGTATGCAATGCACCCGTGCCGACATGACACGCACTGGACCAGGCTCTCGAACGTAGACACTGACGCCGTGACGCATACAAACTACAAAAATGTCAGTACAACTTTTGAGTTTGAACCCACCATCCGACACGGTGATTGGTGATGTTTAACCATGCACGCCAGCTCGCCCGATCGACCGAGTTGCCAATCGCCGTCACCTCAATGTACGTGCTTACTTCTGGACCAATCGATCGACCGCCTGATGGGGCCAAATCATCCTGTCCTCTTCTACATGACTACATGCCAAGTGCACATCGTGTATCACACAGCACTAGCTACTATCAAGGAAGATTATCCACAACTCCCTATATGGAAAAAGTTGCACGAGGCCCACTTTGGAGTTTCTACAGGGAAATAAAAACTCATGGCCACCAAAGCACCAACGCAAAAAAAAAAAAAAAAAAAAAAAATGCTCCACACGCGGCGTAAAGATTTTAAAAGGGAGTCTTGCCTTTTTCAGCCTTTATTTAAATCTGGCACAATACAATTATAAAATTAGTCTCCCCGTTCACTGTGAAAACACTAACGTGTTATTTGTCACGTCCGTGTACTGTAGCAAGAGCTTTGGTTCGTAGCAGCATGGTCAATCGTGGCAGGAGAACAGCTTGGCAGGTTTGCTGCTGCGTTCTGGGAGCTCGATACCTTGCTGCTGAGCTAGGGAAGTGCAGTAGCAAGCCTGCCATGATGGGCCCATCGGCTGCTGTCGCGATCGGCCGAGCACCACGGTACATGGATACGTTCGGTGACACATGACGTTTTTACGGTCGAAGAGAAAGCTATTTTTGCAATTATATTTGTAAGGCGTCAAATTTACCAAATTTACCCTCCCAAAAAAATCGGTAATGGGACCAATTAAGCCAAGAAAAAGTGCTAGAACGATGGTTAATTGTTAGAGCATCTCCAATAGTTCCTAAAACTTATTCCTAAAATTATTTTTTTAGGAATAAATGAAAAAATTACCGCTCCAACAGTTACCCTATCGGAATCCCAATCTCTCTGCATATCCAAAAACTCCGGCCGAAGTGGCCAGATATTGGACGCTGGTGTGCTTTCCCAATCAATATTTTTGGGGGAAAATAGGAACTGTTGGAGAATGTCCTTTTTTTCAAGGCCTAAAAATTTTAGAAAACTCCCAATCTAGGTTTATTGGGAGTTAAATTATAGGAAATTGTTGGAGATGCTCTTAGATGCCGATCTAGCGGACAGTTTCGCGTGTCCGCACGACTACGGATCAACGTCTCAAAGACCGCTATGGATAGCCATCTTCCCCGAGCCCATCGTTGCTGAGTCGTCTTCTCGGCAAGGCGGATCGACGGCGAGCCTATCGGTCAAAGCGCCACCGGTTGCGAGCCTATCGGCGTCCGATGGACCGGGGTGCATGTGGATGACGATCAGCGTGGATCCTAGCCTGCAAAAGTTATGTTTTAGGGGCTCGCTGACGACGATCGAGTCAAGCTTCAGGAGTGGCAGCGGCAGTGACAGCAAGAGAGAAGTGGGGGTAGCGACGAGGGCGTAAGCCTATCTTGTGCCGCTAATTATTCGTTATTATCTTATCTGGATGTGAGAATTAACGTACTGAACATCTTGCAAATAGTGATAGCTAGTACTCTGGAAAGAAGGAACCGATCACGTGCGTGTCGATCGCCGGCTGGTACGCTGGAAGCATGTATGTTTGCAAACTTTCAAAAATAGTCAACTTTCGTGAGATCCTGCTGGTCGCAAACTGAGCTAAAAATACACCAAAAAGTACACTATCAAAAATATAGTGAAGGAATGTGTAACTGGCTCAGTCCGCCAGATGGATTAGATCCAGAGCACTTGGCTGGCGTAGAGGGACCAAATTAAGGAGGAAGAAAACGAAAGGCGGGTCCCCGGCTGTTCCAACGTTCAATTGAAGGTAACACACATGGCGAATCCAATCATGTCTGGGCATTATTATCAAAAACGTACCGCATGCCAGCCGCAAGCCCGCTAGGATCGATATATCTTCTAAGCACGGCCATTAATTTTGCCAAGCTGCTATATATAGCTGTTCAGTAAGTTGATGTGACTGACAGCAGCACTGTAACATCAACTTGTACGTCGTGTCGTCGTTAATTCCAATCGAACATGCCAGTCATGTGTGTCAATGATCATGCGGTTCATACAGGCATAATGCATGCTCATGGACATACTACCACATGTACAACTACAAGGGCCTAGACGAAATATCTTGGGAAGCCATCGTGGTACCGAGAGCCTGTGATTTAGGATCATGCCTCCCCATACGATCCAAGAGAATCTCCTACATCGTACTAACAGTTGTTTGCAGCAAGCCGTTAATTGCAGGCTCACGGAGGCATGTGATGAGCGCGCGGCATGCATGTAACCCTACGGCTTTCATGCGAAGCGTACGCAAGACAAGGGAGCATAAACTTTTGTTTTCCCGATCGGCAGGTCAACTCTAGCATGTTACGTGTCCGGTGCATGCAGCAAAAGAAACTAACATACCGGATTCTGAGATGAGCCCCATGTCGATGAGCTCCGGGATGGCGGCCACGACGCGGTAGCTGGCGAGCATCGCGGGCCAGAAGCCGGCGGCCGTCACGCCGCACCGCACGGCGACGGGGACGGCCCAGGACGCCAGCACGTCGACCACGAGGCAGGCGACCCGGCAGCCCGTCGTGGCGCGCGCACGCGACAGCACGCGCTCCAGGTGCGCGGGCATGTGGTACTCCATGGCGTGCGCGATGGCGGCGAACCCCGGGGGGTCGTCGTCACCGCCGCCGTCCGGTATGCCACTGGGGATGCACGCGAGCGCCACGCCGTCGGCGTCGGCGTCGGGCCCCACGATGCGGCGGTGGATGAAGTCCGGCACGGCGACGGTGGGGGCGACGCCGTGCGCGGCGAGAGCGCGCGCCAGGTGCAGCATGGGCGAGACGTGGCCCTGCGCCGGGAAAGGCACGAGGACCACGGCGGGCTGGATAGCCTCGGCTCCCATGCCGACGTACGTCTCGATGGCTACTGTAAATTAAGGCTTCGTGTTATAGATCGATCGACTTGGAGAGTCTGGCAGCAAAGGCTTCTCTCCGTGGTTTGGGCACGTGTAGCGATCGATCGAGCCAATGAAACGAATGCGCCATGTGTGGGATTTTATAGCCGTCGCGGTGGGCTTTGCTACGCCGTACTACCCCGCTGGCCCTATCACTTGTCCATTTGTGTTTAGGCTTCACTTTTCCTTCATCCTGAGGGAGTTCACGCTTCACTTTGCCTGTTGGCCACTTGGGAGCGAGTTAATTGACAGGCAGTGTGTGTCGTACTGACTGTAATGCTACGTCCGTCCGTGTCGCTCCTAGGCAAATTCAAGCGCCCTCACGCATCGTTCGTACGCGCCACCGTCTCAGAGCCAACCGGGGAGCTCCACGTCTCGCGCCCCCGGCTGCGTCCCACCGCGTGCATCTGGGCCGTGCCCAGGTGGGCCGGCCCAGCCCGACTCAAAACTCGGCATGGCATAGAGTAGGTCGTGCCGTCATTGGACCGTACCAAGATGAGAAAGCGGGCACGGTGGGTGGCACGGCCTGGCACGCCGGCACGTCGCCACGCCACTGAGGAGAGCGACACGGCGAGCTCATCCTTTACGCGGCACGCGGTTGAGAGCACGGAGGGGAAGGTGGAGGGGCAGGGGAGCAGACGTGATCGTTGTTGTGCCGTCGTGGTTATCACTCATTGGCTCGTTGTCGTGGTCGCCCGCTCGTCCGCATGGCTGTGGCGCCTCACCAGCGTCACTGTGGCCGCCTCGCCTTGCCCCACGACTGAAGGGCAAAGCGAGTGGCCGAGGATTTAGTTCCTTTCCTCCCAATATTTGTATCTATTGCCTCATTTTCGTGCGTCTTCAGGTCCTTTTGTCTCATTGCAATAGTGCACATAGGCCAAGCCTGGGCCGGCACGGCACGAAGTAGGCAGGAAGCGCAAAAGGGCCGTGTCTGGGCTCGCCGAAGGTGAGCCGGGCTGGCACGACACGGCACAGCGAGCACGACGGGCCATCGCGGCCCGGCACGGTTCAGGCCCGAAGCACGATGGGTTCGTGCCGAGCCGGCCCGGCCCGGCACGACGCCCACCTCTAGTCCCAGGTCTTTCTAGATTGCTCTTGCTCGCTCGGCTGCTGTCCTTCCGCTCTTCTTCTCACATGCACTGCATGTCTCACTCCCTCCCGCCTGCCTTTGCCTAGCCGCATCGCCACCGCCTACACCGCTCCTCCCTGCTCACTTGCTCTCGCCCACGCCCTTCTCCTCCCACCCTTTACCATCTCCTCCTCCGTTGTTCCCCCTCCGCTTGCAGGGCGTCTCATTTCCTATGATCGGCACCACCGGTCGCCGCTTAGATCCATTGGATCTAGCGGTCCCTGGAACTCCCTTGTGCTTCTTCCTACCTCCTACCACCCCAAGCTAGCTCTGTCGCCGCCTGTTCTATCGGATCCACTCATCTCCTACATTGGTGCCTTCTTCGGAATCGGTGTCATCACCACCATCCCGACACCAACATCAAAGGTCGCCGCTCTTCACTACAACCGCCCCAAAACCAAGACAGACACCGCGTCCATGACTATTACTATGATGATTATGGGCTCCCCTTCCTTCTACCCTACTCTACTCGTGTCAGATAAGTGCAGCTCTAATCCCTTCCCTCCTACTTATACTCTATCTATTTATATTATATTTGCATTTTATTTGAATTTATTTGGATTTTATTTGAATTTGGTTGATTTCTAACGTATAGATTTTGGAGAACCGCAAAGACTTGCTACCGATGATCTTGATCACCTACCCTTCAATCTAGGAAAGTTACACCCTTGATCATTTTGGTCCTAGAATTGTAAACTATATTTTGATTTGAATTATTGCATGCTTAATTTTAACAGTGCAATTTAAATCTCATATTTAAATGTTAGTTATGGGGAATTTGTTTAAACCACATTTAAATTTGGATATGTATGTCATTGAAATTGAAACCTTAAGGAATACTTGCATGTGATAATTATCAAATGGTTAGAAAGATGCTTAGACATGCTTAGATTTGAAAGTAGGTCTTTGTGGGGATTTGAGCCGAACAAATATTTATGTTGACATAATGCTATTCCTTGGTATTGATGCACCATGGAATGTATGAAATTTTTTTTTTTTGAAATGAACATGTGATTTAGACCATGCGAGAATGGTTGGACTGGTGGTCTTTGGCTTAGTTGAAAGCCTGTCTAGTTAGTTAAGGACCGGCCTATGAGCTACTGAATGTAAAGCTCAACCGTGCTTCCACAAGTCTGGTATGAGACATATCTGGCTATCCGTTTAGTGATATCTCATTGATAGTTGTGACATTAGAGGAATGTGAAGATGGTTAGTCTACCACACGACGCAAGATGGGGCTTATGGACTGGGCGGTTTCAACCCTACCAGCGGTGGAACCTTAGCGGGTATAACTACATAAGATGGAGCTTTATATGGGCCTTGTCGTGATTTTCTCTACCGCACACTGAAGAAAGTTTGTATTTTGGCAAAAGGAGACAATCATGTCTTGTGGGTAAAGTTGTACAACCTCTGTAGAGTTAAAACTAATCGATTAGTCGTGTTTGTAGTCATGGGCATGTCGAGCAAGTCTTTCACGAATTAGATATTGATGTTTTCAAAAATGAGTTCAAAAAAGTGAATTTCAGGTGGATTAATTTTTTCCATTGTGGGAAAGTTGGATTAGCTCCGAGATGCATTCCTGCGTTAAAAGGTTTCTAAAATAAAATCTTTCCTATATAAAAGTATGATGTTGAAAAATTACTTAGAATATTGAAAACTTGCTTTATGCAAAATTCAACCATATAACCTTCATTTGTCAGCTCTATATTAAAATGCATCTCTTGTGTAACTTACGAGTACTTTCAGCACTCACCCTTGCTTTGTTGTTGATTTTAGAGGAGTGTCAATACAATGGTGAGGACCGAATAACAAGGCCGCCGCCCTAGGTAATTGACTGTGGTGAATCTATTGGGCTCTACTACTGGTTTTATTCTTGCTTCCAATGTAGTCTTTTATTTGGTCTGTGTGCCAACTTTAATATAAACTCTGACTATTATTAATAAAATGCGATGGGTATGTTTCGTTATCATCCGTGATGTGTGTACTAGCTTTTTCTGGGCTAGTACAGTATACACAGAGAATTTCAAAAGTGTTTTTCTGTGGTCCGACATCAGCCCTTAAGTAGGTGTGAATGTAATACCCCGCCATGTTAATGTGAAGGCCCATGTGACTCATGTGGAGTGGTGGTGGGATTAGTCATATATTGCTTGTATAAAGTGAGTGGTGGTGATATATAATACCTATTGAGTCAAAACATAGCACGTTCGAGTTAACCCTTTTATACAAAACGAGGATAAAAGTGTAAATAGGTGTTATACCTGTATGCATCTGTCCGATGATAGGCTAGGACACTGGACGAAATTTTGGCTTGAGTGTTACACACTGCTCATTTATTTATTTCACAATACGTGCGTACGACATGATGGTTGAGAGTGAGTCTATGTGATTCATGCGAGTGATTAGGATTGTTTTCTTGATTCAGAATTTTAGTTGCGTGGAACATCTTCGATCACTAGACTAGTTTGCTTTTAAAGAATTTCTCGAGTCAGTGTTTCATACATACTAGCCATCACGTGTGACGGACCGTCTTTTTAGGGGCAGTGCGAAAACTCACAACAGTTACCCAGGAAGACTAACTGTTGGAAAACAAGAGTACAATTACCTGGCAAAAGCAAATCCAACTCTTTTTATTCAATATAGGGCCTAACGGCCAGGGTTTTTACAAAAGAGGGCGCAGCAGGGCCCGAATAACTTACAATCAAAACACCGCACAGGCAGGCCTGAGCAAAAGACCAAGACATCAAAACCAGACAAAATCGCCAACTACGAACTCCTGAAACGCTCCAGCTTCTTCAAACTCTGAAAGGGTCGGGGGTTGCAAGGGTGAGTACGGGAGTACTCAACAAGTCTACGGAGAATTCTGAATATTATATGCAGGGGTATTCCAAAGGATGGCAGTAGGGTTAAGTATCTGGATGCAGTTTTATTTTCCAACTCATTTTACATTTGAAGCACAAACCAATAAATAATAGTTAAGGGGGGGTTCGCAAGTTCAACAGCACTTAACCAACTCCTTCCAAATTCCAAAACAATTATCTTGAGCTTGGTTACAGGTATCACCCCAGGTTCAAACTTAACTTCATTAACCGGAAGTACGGCGTATTCGAATACCATCAAGATTAACTCTGCAGAGGTGCTCAGCTTTACCCACAAGATATCAACGACCGTTACTCACAGGCAACTAGAATACATGCGGTCGGTCGAGATGATCACAAAGATTTAGTTAACCATTCCTGTTGATTTAGTTGTTAACCGATAGTTGTATAGCTACCTTGGGCTCACAGTCCCCCATTAGCATCTACCGTTGTGAGAACCAAGAATGTCGTGAAGGACCATTCCCGTTCCACCCCTCCGGTGCACTTCCCTGCCAGGAAGGCCCGGTCCCCATTCTCTCCAGAGAATGGTAGCCACCAAAAGAATCCGGTTTTTAGGTTCAGGAATGATTAATTTACCGAGCCATGTCGGATACTAGTCTGCCGACTAGTCCGACCTGTGGTTGAGCGGATACTTAAGTTGTTTACTTTGCTCAAGGGGGGTTGTTAACCTTACACTGCCAAAGATCAAGCCTTTATCCGCAAACCCGATCCAGTATCCCATAATACCGGCCACCAAACAAACCAAGGCATTAATCATCAGCCGGGGATCGGAGTTACATCCACTCCGGGATTTATCCGATTCTGTCCCCCAAACTGTAGCACTTTCACAAACATCCGAATCAGAGATTCGGCAGCATTTTATTTCCTTTTTTGAAAAGCATTTGAGCTAACTACGAGATTAATAATAACTAACTTAGTGGGTAATAGTAATCATCTAGGGTTACAAAGGATTTAATCTGGTTCAAAAATTTCAAGGAGGTTTCATGATCAATTCGGCATTACCTAGGTATCATGTCATTCCAAAATAACGGTTTTCAATAATTCAACATACAGTGAAATAATGCGATATAAAATAATTAATACTAAGTAATACATGGCATGTTTGGGATCAACATGATCAAGGGTGTACGGCTTGCCTTGCTCGGCGATCGGATCGGCTGAACTGCAGTCGAAGTAGTCGTTCGGGGCTCCTGTCGGGTCCAACGTCTGCTCCGGGATCTGCGGCTGCTCCTGGAACAGCTCCGGCTCCAGGGACTGCTTCTGGAATTGTCCAACGTCTGGATCTAGCGCGACAAGAACGAACGACAAATAAAGAAACGAAAAACGGAAAAGAACCGGAAACGAAAACGAAATCGGAAACCGGAACTGGCCCGAGAGAGAGAACGAAGGGCGAATTGGGCAATTCGGAATTTTGGGAACTCCAGATTGAGGAACGGAGGGCATTTTTGGACTCGGGGGATCGAAACGGTTCGGATAGTGTATTTGGTGGGTTTCTGGGGCTCACGGAATTTTTGGGGAGTTTTCTGGGGGTTTTTCTGGAATTTTAAAATGATTTTTCGAATTAATAATGATTTATTAAATCGAAAAATCGGAAACACTGCTTCGGCAGTGTTGGGCTGGCTTTCGCGGGAAATGGGCCGAACGGCCCATTCGGCCTGGCTAGGCGCGAGGCGAGCGCGTGGGGCGGGGCCCAGGCGGCGAGGAGGCACTGGCGGCGGGCCCGCTGTCGGCCGAGGCGCACGCACCGCTAGGGTTAGGGTTTCGCGAGGCGGCGGGCGGCCGAGCGAGGCGGCGGCGCTGCCGCAGCGGGCGATCGCCGGAGGCAGGAAGGAGGAGGAGCTCACCAAGGGGCGACGGAGCGGGCGAGGAGGAGACGAGGGGCTCGCGGGCTTTATAGGCGCGAGGCGAGGCGAGCTCCATGCGGGAGCGAGGCGCGCTGGCCAGTGGCGGTCACCGGCGGCGGGCTCAGCCTTGGCGCGAGCTGAGCGGCGGCGCAGCACGGGTCGGCGAGACCGGACAAGGCGGCGCGACGGCGTGGCGCTGGTCGCGGCCGAGCGAGGCGGCGGCCACGGAGCGGTCCGGTCAGAGACCGGGAACCGGGCGGCGGCGCGAGGGCGCGAGGCGGCGGGGCAGCGCGCGACACGGAAGGGCGCAAGGCGGCGGGGACGGAGGCGGCCGGGAGCTGGGCCAGCTGGGCCTGGCGAGACCAACGGGCCGGAGAGGAGATGGGCCGGACGGCCCACAAGCAAGGAATTTGGCCCCAAAACAGAAAAACGAAAAAACCAAATCAAAAGCGAATTCAAATTCCAATTCAAACTTGAACCGAAATCTGAACAAACTCCAAATTAAATCATTTTGAATTTCGGGTTGTTTCAACCTACCCCACTTAAAACAAATCTCGTCCCCGAGATTTATTCCTCCTGGGAGAAAGGTTGGGAAACTACTGCTGCAAACTGATTCCTTCTTCCAAGGTTTCATTTAGTACGTGATCCTTCCACAGTACTCGGCAATTCTGACAATTCTTAAACTCAATCTTTTTCCTCCAAGACTTCCATGTCCCTGACTGGTCTCTTTACGCAGAACTAAACCCTTTAGCGGTACCTGACCTGACTGTTGGCGGAAATGTCCTCTCAGTTGGGAATATCTGAAACATACTGCGAACTCTTGAAAAATCCTGAATTGACTGTGACTCGCATGCCACTTCTCTGTTAGAAACCTGATACGGTTCAGTCTAGCTAGGCTTAGCTTCCTTTCTTCATCCAAATGGCGCTGACTTCAATGGAATCACTCTTAGACAATGAAATCTCTGATTTAATAGCTAATGTCACTTCTTCAGCATACTTTCCGTCGTATCCCATCAGTCTTCAAACTTTCTGACAACTCTCACCTGATCTTCTGTATCATAAATAGGCTGTGGTCCAAAGCCATTTCTATTTAGTCTTTATCCAATTTAAAAGGGGGTCGACACTTTCCTCCGTAAGGGGTTCCGAAGGGTATCATATCCAGACTGACTTGGCAACTGAGGCTGTACTGAGATTCTGCGGACGGCAATAAGTGGTCCAATTTGGTCTCATGTGTTAGAGCGCAGGCTCTCAACACTTCCTTTAGATTTTGGCTGTTTCTTCTCTGCTTGTCTATCTGGCTGAGGGTGGTGTACGGGGTCAAAGTTCAAATCTGTCCTTGTAGCCTTATGCAGACTTTCCCTGAACATTGAGCTAAACTAGCTCATTAATCTGATTTAGTGGTGCTCCTTGTGGTCTGTCGATCTGAGTTGAATCTAATCCTGCCAACTTGTCCTTTCTGACGATATGTCCGATAGGTACGAGGTGAGTTTCTCTGGGAAATCCATAAGTGACGTTCTATCCGTCGTCAATCCTTGCTGAGTTTTTAGGTAACCTAGTGGCAAGGTTTTCCTTTCTCTTTCATTCCCATATGGGCTCTGTAAGTGACTGCGGCTATCTGACTGTTGCTTTGGTGGTCCACCTCATCTGTCTGACACTTGTTACATCCATCCATGTGTTTGTTCACATCTTTCTTCATTACTTCCTGCTGGTACTCCCTTCTCAAATCTTGGTGCGTTCTCGCACTCCGTTGGGTATCGATCATTTGGGTATGCGAACTTCTGTCAAAATCAATCCTCTTATATCCTTATTATCCGGGACACTCGTGAAATTAGGCTCCGACTGCTTAATTTCAGGTATCTCTTTCCGTGTCTCTGAGTTTCCTTGTGCATGCATTGTCTTGTTGGATCTGACTTCATAAACTGGCTGTTCCTCGTGGAAAATCTCGTGACACTTCTGACACTGTCTGCTGGTTCAACTGTCATAACTCTGACTCTAGTTGTGGGGAGATGCTCTTTCCTCGAGTTAAGCGATAGCATGCCCTTTTGCTTAAGGCATCAGCTATCACACTAGCTCTTTCTCATGGATGGTACTGAACTCTGGAGTCGCAATCCTTTACTTGGCTCCATCCATTTTTCTTTCATCCCCTTAGTCTTTTCCAAAACGTGAACGGTCTTTGCTGACTTCCTATCATGTGTCGGGTCATCTTCCTCGTACGGCTTGAGCTGTCATAAAGCATACTTGTCGACGATTGGAGAACGGCTCCCGTCGAGCTTACTTGTTGAATGGGGGATCAACAGGGCCCCGTCGTGCAGATCGAAGAGGTCGTTCGAGCGATGCGAGGTCGGGAGAAGAAGAAAAGGGGGACACGGTGTTTATCCTGGTTCGGGCCTCCCTCTGCCGGGATAACAGCCCTACTCCAGTGTATTATGTTCTATCTCTCTTTTTCTCCCCTCCCTTTACAAATCTTCAGGGGGGGTTTAAATAATATGACTATAGGTACCGAAAAAGGCAACTACCTCCTGGGATCACGCTACGTATCCATATCCGTGACCTGTTGTCCTTGATTTTCGCGCTATTTGAATTTCGGGTATGATCTCCCTTGATCTCCGGCTGATTGGTTGGCTCCTTCCTTCCTCGTAGCGTTCGCTGGGCCCCCCGACCAAACACCCGAGTAGGTCGTGGCCTCTACGAGCATGCTTGCTCGTGGGGGGACGTGTTTGGTGCTTCTGCGAGTAAAGGTGCAAACGCGTATGCTCGGAGGAGAAGGAGGGACGCTCGTTTCGTTCTCCCGAGCATCTTCTTTTAGTATCGCTTGGTCGGCGGGTTTAGCTTTTCACGGGGGTACCGTGGTCTTTTGCCAGATAGCCAATCCCCGACAGCTAGCCCCCGAGGTTCAAGCGGGGAACCCTCGGGCTTCCCCTTGAGCCTAAGAAGACTTGAGGGGGGATTGAATTTCTTTTGGTCGTGGTTCACGACCATTTTACTGTCGGAGACGAGCTTCTTTACATCGGCGTGCACGCCCGCGTGGCGCGTCGTTTGGTTGTTCTGCGGTTCCTTTTGAGAAGCCTTCTGCAGCATGCGGCAGTTTCTCGGGAAGCGGCGCTTTCTCCGGCCAGGTGTCGCTACGTGATAGGCGGCGATTTTTATCCCGTCCCTTCACTGTCTTTTTAACCCTTTCTGCCGGGAGAGGTCGGAGTTACACCGTGTCTCTTTGCTCGTCTTCGGCCAAAAAAACCTTCCAAGAGCCCCAACGCCCAAGAACCCTTTTCGCTCCTCTTCCTTCTTTGGCCATGGCGCGCTTCAAGGTCAGCCAGATGACCCGAAGGAGGCTCCAGGCTCTCACGGATGAGGGGTACGTTGACCCAAGCTCGGGTCGAGTGCCCGGGGGCGACGCGGTGCCAGCACCGCGGGAGACGGAGATCGTCTCCTGTGAGTTGTACGCCATCAACGGGCTTCGTCTGCCCGAGAGCGACTTCCTCGCCTCCGTGCTTGCCTTCTGCGGGTGCGAGATCTCTCATCTCCACCCCAACTCTATCCTTTCTCTCGCAGTCTTCTCCCATCTTTGTGAGGCGTACGTGGGTGTAGTGCCCACGGCTAGCCTTTTCTTCCACTTCTACTCCCCCTTCCGCATGGGATGGCTCCGGCTATGCGTTTATCTTCGCCTCCGGCCCAACCGACCATACGAGTACCCTCTTGTTGCTTTGAAGGACTCGGTGTCGGGTTGGGCCGACCTCTGTTCTACCGGAAGAAGGCGGAGGGGTCCCGATTGGTCTACATCGGGAGGACGCTCCGCCATCGAGACGGCAGTGCGCCTGCCTCAGGTAACCCGAGGAAGAGTGGGTGCTCAGGACGATCAGTGAGCTCGCCCAGATGGGGCTCACTGGTCGAGACATCGCCCGGGACTTTACCTTCAACCGGGTGTCCCCCCTGAGGCGCCGCGAGCACCCCTTCTTCGAGGTGACCGGGTGGCATGACTTCACCCGTGAGGATAACGCAGGTATGTTCCTGGACCTCTTTCCCGAGCATCGCTGCTTTCTGGTGATCGGTGCTATATATATATATATATTAATCTTTGGTCGTGACGCAGCTCCGAGAACGGACTGGGTTGACGAGAGGGTCGCCGAGATGTTCGGTGCCCCGAAGGAGAAGGAGCTGACGCCCAATCGTCAGATCCCCAAGAACGTCTTTGACCGCGGTGACGCGGTTAGTACATCTTCCTGCTTCCGCCCGAGGGCATGTTTTCCGAGCTTATTTCTCCCGATCTCTGTTTGCAGGAGAAGGTCGCCCTTGACCTTGCCGTGTCGAGCGCCGCAGCGCTGCCGCAAGCCAGCACCCCGGCCAGGGGTTCCCGCAAGAGGACGGCGGGTCGAGGTAGCCAGGCATCCGCCTCGCCTCCCCGCGCCAAGCGGTCGAAGCGCCGAGCTTCGACCAGGACCGCCACGCCGCACCTTGAGTACGCCGACCGCCAGGAGGTAAGCGAACTCCGAATCTGGTATGATGACTTCAAACAGAGGAGGCCGAGTGATGGGCCGATCGGGAACAGCTCACGAAAGCAAAGAGGAAGGCCGAGGAGGAGGCCAGGTCCCTCCCGACCAAGGAGCGGCTGGAGAGGCAGATCAAGGCCCTCCAGGACCAGCTTATTCGGGTGGTCGATGCCCCCGAGGAGGAGGAAGAAGAGGAGGCCACCTATGCTCTGGTCAGAAGGACCAGGAGGTCGACCTCTCAAGCAACCTCCGTGCTGGAAGAGGTCGACATGGACGACGTCGACCCGGCGATGGCACGTGCTAGCGATGCCGCGGAGGAGCGCGTCGTGGTCGTGGCCGAGGCCTACGAGGCCGCCGCGGGCAGGTCGCCCATGGCCCTAGGCGAGGAGGCCGAGGAGGATGGCGCTGCTCGTCGGGCAGAAGGTAAGCTTCCACTTCATTCTCTTGTTCTGTCCTTGTCTTGCGATTTTCTTCGGGCTAACCCCACCCCGTTTGGTGTGGGCGTGATAGCTCGGATGTTGCTTTTGACTTCCGCCGATGGCCGAGGAGATCATCGATTCTGCGATTGACGCCGAGCTCGACCGCGTCGTCGACCAAGTGATGGCCGAGGCGGAGGAGCGCCGGCGTGCGGACTCGATGGAGCCCGAGCTTCCTCGGCGGGACCCGTGGGCGTGGAACTGTTCGGCCGCGGAGGCGAGGAGCCGCAGGGGCCGAGACCAAGAAGCCTTGGCCTTGGTCCCTTGCGAAGAGGTAAGCGCGAGCGAGCCCCAGGCGACGGGCTCCGGTGGTCAAGTGGTGGTGGCTTCCGACCCACCGCCCTTGGCCGTGAGCCAAGAGGAGGAGCTGGTTACTGCCAGCCAGCCACCTCCAACTGCGGACCAAGGGGAAGATGCGGTCGTGATTGCCCAGCCACTTCCAGCCGCGGAAGTGATCGCTGAGCCCGACCAGCTGCCTCCGTCTGCGGACCACGAAGAGGAGGTGGCCGTTGATGGGCTGGAGGTGGTCGTCCTCGACCAATCGCCTCCGAGCGTGGAGCTCCCATTGCTTCCGGTCGCGGAGGTGCAAGGGGCGGAAGCGGCGGTTGGCGTCCAGTCCCCAAGCGCAGCGGCCGGGCAGGAAGAAGGCGGCCACGAGCCGCCTGTCGACGCAGAAGACCAACCTCAGGGTGTCCTGGGGTTGGTCGAAGGAGGAGACATCGTTGCCCTCCCGGGAGCACCGGGTGCCCAGGAGGGGCAAGATCGTGATGCGCCAGCTCGGGATCAGGATGGCCCTGCATGGGTTAATCCCTTTTTCCGAGCTGGCGCCACCGACCGCCAGCGGCTTCAAGACAAGCTGGTCAGTCGGGCTCTTCTGGTAAGCGTTTTGCTCTCAACTTTTTATATGAGTCGAGCAATCTTCTAGGGGTTCTTCTTGACTTTCCTTCTCCTTTGCTCCAAGTTTGCTGCGAAGGCTATGGAGGACATTGATGCCTCATGAGTTCAAAGAGAGGAGTTACGGGCGTACCATCGCGAGCAAGACGCCAAGATCGCCGATCTCGAGCGTCGGGTCTCCGAGGTGCGCGAGGCCGACCTGAAGGAGCTGGAGTCGGCGAAGAGCCTCGTCGTCGGGCTTCGGGACCAGCTCTTTGAGAGCGAGACGGCGAAGAACACTTCGGATCAGAAGTGTGCCGACCTCGAAGAGGAGCTGGGGAAGTTGCGGCTGGAGGTCCCGACTGCGCCGAACTCCAACGAGCTCGAGGCGTGAAGAGGCCCAGCTCAAGGAGGTGCGGCGCCTTCGGAGACAAGCGGTGAAGGTCGTGCTGCTCGGCGGAAGGTTTTGGACCTGGAGGCAGAGGTCGACTCCCTTAAGGAGGAACTTGCTGCCCTTCAGGTCGAGCGTAGAACTTAGCTCTTCTTTTATTTTTAGCTCGCGTAAATCCTGTAAAAAAGAAAACAACCTTTCGGGTTAAATGAGCAAACTCGCAGGTGTTTGGTTCTTGCCTGTTTTTCTCAAGTTCGCCTTCAACATATGCCTATATGATCCTGGTTCTGTAGAAAAAGAAAACAAGTTCCTGCATAGAGCATACAGCATAGACACGAGCAAAGAAAGCAAGCTCCTGCATAGAGCATGTAGCATAGATACGAGCAAAGGATCCTTGGAAGAAGGGACGGAACGTTCCTATCATACGGAGCCCCCTTGCCATGGACAAAGGTCGTGCCCTCACCGTTGCGAGCACGAGTTTGTTCATGGGAAAATTTAAGGGTCGCTTTGGTCGTGACGATTTTTTGAATGATTTAAATAGGTCGGTGTGTCGAGAAAAGTGTGAGCACAGAGTAGACGAGCTTTAAACCAACAATACGTAGAGCCGCCATACCCGAGTGGTCACTGAACCGGGCTTAGAGTGGATGCTCGCGCCCGACCACGCATCTGATGAAGAGCTCTTGCGGAAAGTGAACAATTAGGCGAGCATCCGTAGAGAATAAGGGAACTGGTGCGCACATACTCGTCGGATAAGCTCGTCTGCAGTGCTGGTAGACGACGATGCTCGTTCGACAAAGCGAGGACGAAACACGAGAAAGAGGGGAAATGTTTTATTGGAAAGAACGCAAGGGGCGCGAGAAAGGAGTACTCGTCTAAACGTAGAATTTACGCAGTTGATCGATGTTCCAGGTGCTGGTGAGCTCTCGACCATCTGGCATCACGAGGCGAACAGCCCCCGGGCGTGCTGTAGATACGACCGTGTAGGGTCCCTCCCACCTTGGGGTCAGCTTGTTGGCTTTCGACAGGTCTTGAACTCTTCGTAAGACCATGTCGCCGACTTGTAGGACCCTAGGCCTGACTGCCCCGGCTGCGTGCCTCACGAAGAGCACAGTAGGTAAACCGCAGACCGGAGCAACGCCCGTTCGCGTGTTGCTTCGACGAGGTCCAGGTCGACGAGGCGCTCAACCTCTTGATCGATGGAATCGATCAGTTGCACCCTTGGGGAACCTAGCACGATTTCGGCAGGCAGGATGGCCTCCGCACCGTAGACGAGTTGGAAAGGCGTTTCACCTGTGGCTCGACTCGTCGTGGTGTGGACAGACCAAAGAACGGCGGGAAGCTCATCCACCCACTGCTGCTTGTGCTGGTTGAGGGTCTTGAAGACCCTCTTTTTTATGCCCTGGACTAGCTGCCCATTTGCTCGTTCGTTTGCTCCGTTGCTCGTGGATGCGCCACAGGCGGCGAACCTTGGTCCCGACCTCTTCGCATAACTTTGGAATAGTTCACCTGGTGAATTGGGTCCCATTATACGTGATGAGGCGGTGGGTATCGAACCGAGTTACCACATTGCTACGGAGGAACCTCTTGGCCGCTGGGCCGAGATGGTTGAGACGGCTCGGCCTCTATCCACTTAGTGAAAGTGTCGATGGCCACGAGCAAGTACTTGCGGCCTTTACGGCCTCGGGAAGGGTCCCGGGACATCGAGCCCCTGTGTCGAGAACGGCCACGAGAGTGGTATGGTTTGCGTGGCATATCTGGTTGACGGGCTTTTCGAGCATGAACCGGCATGCTCGGCAGGTCATTACGATCGACCGTCAGGCCCGCCAAGGCCGTGGGCGAAGAGTACCCTAGGCGGAAGGCCTTGCTCACAAGCGCCCCGAAGAGCGAGTGAGCTCCGCACATTCCTTCATGGATATCACGAAGAAGGTCTTGGCCTTCCTCCCGAGAGACGATCTGGAAAGGATTCCTAATGCGCCCTTCCCAGATAGGTCGTCCTCGATCGATGCATCTTGAGAAGATCGCCTTATTAGCCGGAACGCTCGGCTTCTTCCTCGGGCAATGTCCCATGCGCAAGGTATTGGATGAATGGCGTCATCCAATTTGCGCTTTGCTCGAGGAAGGAGACCCTACCGCCGGTCTCTGGTGCCTCCTCTTCAGAGGGAATGGAGGGCTTATGTAGGTGCTCGACAAGCACCCCCGCCGGAGCGGCGGTTTGAGAGGAACCGACCTTAGACATTTGGTCACCAGTGGAATTATCCTTCCTGGGATGTAGATTACCGAAATTCTTGAAGTATTTCTCCATCTTCCTTACTTCGCCAGGCATGCAGCGCCATTGAGGTATCGAACACCGATACTCCTTGTTGACTGGTTCACGACCAACTGTGAATCGCCCTTCACAGTGAGCCGTTGGACTCCTAGCGATTTACATGCCCGAAGCCCGGCCAAAAGGCCTTCGTACTCTGCCGCGTTGTTAGTCGCGGCGAAATGTATTTGGATGGCGTACTGAAGTTGCTCTCCATCCGGGGAGACCAAGACGACGCCTTGACCCAGGCGCTCGTATGCTCGGGATCCATCAAAATACAAGGTCCAGGAGTTTTCCCTTGAATCATTGGTCCCACTGGTGGTGGTGCGGAGCCGACCATTACGCCACGAAATCAGCCAAGACTTGTGATTTTATCGCCGTGCGGGCTGAGAACACCGGCTCGAACTCGGCGAGCTCCATTGCCCACTTGGCTATGCGACCACCGGGCGCCCCGATTTTTCAGATTTCCCTGAGTGGGAAGCCGGTCGGCACCACGATCTTGTGTGCTTGAAAGTAGTGACGCAACTTCCTCGGAGGCCATCGAACGAGTACTGAGTTTACGGACCTCGGGTAACGCTCCTTTGGTCCATGAAGTACTTGGCGACGTAATAGATAGGTCGGCCGGGTACCATCTCTCTCTACCGCTAACACCGAGCTCACCGCGCTTGGGTCGCGCCAGGTATAGCGACAATTCTTCCCCGTGGGTGTGACGAGGGCGGGCGGCTTGAGATGTCTTGTTTTAGCTCTTTGAACGAGCGATCGACTTCCTCCGTCCACATGAAGCCATCATGCTTGCGGAGGGCTTTAAAGAAAGGTAGCCTCGCTTCCCCAAAGGAGATGAACCGGCTTAAGGCGGCCATTCTTAGGTCGAGCTTGTACTTCCTTTACGCACGTGGGCGACCTCATGTTCTCAATGGCTTTGATTTTCTCCGGGTTTGCCCCAACGCCATGTGGCCCGACCATGTAGCCGAGCACCTTGCCAGCCTTCACGCCGAACACGCATTTCTCTGGATTTAGCTTTATTCGATGCTTATTGAGGTTACAGAAAGTTTCTTCCAAGTCAGCAACGTGACCCGAAGTGCTCTTGCTTTTGACAACTATGTCGTCGACATAGACCTCCAAATTTCGACCTACTTGGTCTGCGAAAGTTTTCTGCATGAGGCGCTGAAAGGTTGCTCCCGCATTTCTCGAGGCCGAAAGACATGGTCGAGCAGCGGAAGGTACCGAATGGGGTGATGAAGGAAGTCTTTTCCTCGTCTTCGCGCGATAGGTCGATCTCGATGATAGCTGAATAGGCGTCTAGGAAGCTCATGGTGCGTGACCTGCCGTCGCTGGCCCACTAATTGATCTATGCGAGGCAGCGGATAGTTGTCTTTTGGGCATCTGCGCTCGCGTTCCGTGTGATCGACGCATTACGCGCCACTTGCCTCCTTTCTTCCTCGACCCGAGGCTGGGTTGGCTAGCCACTCGGAGTGCTCGATCTCTCCGATGAAGCCAACTTTTAGGAGTTTGTCGAGTTCCTCGGATGATTGCCTGCTTTTCCGGGAAAAGCGTCTAAGTTTCGTCTCACTGGTTTTTGTCAGCCGAACCGCTTAGCCTGCGTGCTCGACCACCTCCCTTGGGACTCGGGCATGTCGGATGGTTCCCAGGCGAACACATCCGACCTTGCCGGAGGAAGGTCACGAGCTCGAGTTCTATTTGGGATCTAAGGAAGATCCCAAATGAACGATTTTGGCCGGTTCCGACTCGTTGAGCGGAACAGCCTTGGTCTCTCCTCCAGCCGAGGGCAAGTTTAGGCCGGAATGCTTCGGCTCTTGGTCGTGGCCGCGAGTGGGTAATCGACCGACCATATCCAGCGCTTCTTTCGCCGCAATTGAGCGCGGACTTGTGGTTCCTTTGACGGTTATGACTCCGCTCGGTCCGGGAATCTTCAGGCATCGATACGCTGCGTGATGCGAGGCAGCCATGAACTTGGCCAAGGCGCTCGCCGAGGATGGCGTTGTAGGCCGACTTCGAAGTCTACCACCTCGAAGGTGATTAGCTCCGTTACGAAGTTACTTGGGCCGCTGAAACTCACGGCGTGACGACCTGCCCTGCAGGTTTGATCGAGGTGCCGGGACTATCCCGAAGAAGGGCACGGCTACACTCTTGATTTTGGAACGAGGAATGCATCTCGTCCAAAACCTTGGCTGAAATAAGGTCCAAAGAGCTCCCGGAGTCTATGAGGACCCGACCGACGACGGTATTGCTGATGGTGGGGTTCACGACCATCGGAAGCCTCTGAGGTTTGGTCATCCCAAGGGGACAATCGTCCTTGGAGAAGGTGAGGGATATTTCATACCATTTCAATGGCCAGACCGAGGCTTACCACTGGTAACATGGTGCACTTCTCTTGTGGCGTCCTTTAAGTCCCGGCGGGACTTGTAGGCAGAGGAGCCCCCGAAGATGACCGCTATGTGATTCTTTGGTTCTTGGTATTCCATGTCATCCTCACTTTCCTCAGCGGGCTGTTTACCCTTGCCATTTTCACCCTGCTCTGGAAGCGTCGGCATGGGACCCCTGCCGCTGTAAAACTGCTTCAGGCGGTAGGTCCACGTCCGGCAATTCCGTAGGTCGTGCTGCGGCGTCTTGGTGAAGCAACAAAGAAAGGTCGCCCCGTCGGTCCGCTTGGTCGCCTCGTTCTCGAGGCCTGTGTGGTTGTCCTCTTCCCCGAGCGTTAAACCCCCGGCGCTGCGGCTGGGTTGCTCGGGGTTGTTGTTGTTCCACCGCGGCTACCATGGCTGGCGAGGGTTGCTTTTTCTTCTTCTTCTTTGAAGGATCATTGTTTTTTTTTATCCATGTGTTTTTGATGATGAGTATTTGAATATTCGAAGAGATTTGAAAAGATTTGAGTTGATTTGATTTTGGCTCAGTATTTGAAAAAGATTTGAAACCAATTTGAACCGATTTATTTTTTGGTTTCTTTATTTGAAAAAGATCTGAAACCAGTTGGTTGTATGGATTAATTTGAGTCAAGTCGTGGATTTGGGCTCGGAAATTGTTTTTGTATTTTTGTTCACGTGCAGGTGTTGCTCGAGGTCGAACGTGGTCGATGACGGGACCGAGACTAGGTTCAGGGAGGAACTGAGGTCGTGAGGGTCGAGGGTGTCATGCGAGATGTTTCGGACTAGATGACAGTGCACGTGAGGTCGAGATCGTTGCAGCGTAGCGGCAGGTGGTCGTACGCGTGTATACGAATTTTTCACACATACAATTGAGTGTGTGTGTGTGTGCATGCAAGTGTGTGTATGCATGTGAGTGTGTGTGCATGCAAGTGTGCGTGAGTGAGCATGCAAGTGTGTGTGCATGTGCTGCATGCATGTGTATGTGTGTGTGTGTCATGCATATGTGTTGGCGTGAGTGCATTGCTGTGTGTGTGCGTGTGTTGCATCACGTGTGTGTGTGTACACGCAGGAAGGTAAGAGCGCAGCGACGGCTTGCTGTGTCCCGAGAGGAGTTCGGTCGGCAGGTCAATCGAGTGGATAAAATTCGAATCCGAGTTTGGCAAGTGTGCGGTTCTTTGTCCGGTTTGCCGTATACAAGAAGGAATCAACTGCTATGGAGCCCTTTAAATAGGGGGTTCTAGGGGCTTAGAGATTCATCCAAGGCAAAGGGCAAGAAGCAAGAGGTGCCTACAACAAAGAAGAGATTTTGTGTTTTCTTTAGTTTGTTTAAGGTTTTCTAATCTTGTGAGATTAGAGATTTTGGTGGTTTTTCTAATCTTGTGAGATTAGAGATTTTGGTATCCTCCCTAAGGAGTGGCTTTGGAATAAAGAAAAGGTTATGCAATTCTTTACATACTCTTTTGCTATGATTCTTGATTAGAAGGTTTGTTAGAGTTTTGATAGAACTAGTTTTGATTTTTGTTCGATTTGTCTCGCTAATTAATCTAGGGTTTTAATCTCTACGATATTAAATATTTCTTCCGCTATTTAGGGGTCTTTAAATTTTCTGAAAGAAATAGTTGAATTTTATTCTAAGATCTATTCACCCCCCCCTCTAGTTGCCTACTCGGTCCTACAAGTGGTATCAGAGCCAGGCTCTACTAATCCATCTTAACAGGTGATTAGTAAACGGTAAGATATGGCAACAGAGAAATATTCAAACAAGCCGCCAATCTTCGATGGCACAGACTTCCCCAGCGGATCCGGATGATCGCATATCTTCAAGCTCAAGGTAACGCGATTTGGCGCAAAGGTAAAAATTTCGTACGAGCTTCCTTCTAATGATGATATTGATAAAATCGAGTTTGAAAAAGATGTTGAAAACAATAATAGAGCTAGAAACATATTGCTTCAAGGACTTGCTAGAAAAGAATTCGATAGAGTCTGTCATTTACTCACCGCTTCATGAAATTTGGAAATCTCTTCAAGATTATCATGAGGGCAGCGACTGTAAAAAGAAGCTAGGCAAGATCAATTTAAAAGGAATACACTAGATTTGAAATGAACTCGGAGAATCTCTAGATGATTGTTTTGCTCGCTTTAATGTAATCTTAAACAATCTTAGAGTGTAGATGTAAAATACACCGACTCTGAAAATACCAGACATTTCCTATCATCTCTTGATCTTAAAATCTGGCAAATGAAAGTGACTGCTTTTAGGGAAGCTCATAAGATGAGTGAAATGACTTTGGATAAACTATATTCTAGTCTCAAGACTTTTGAGATAGACATTGTTTCAAGAACTTCCAATGATAATTCTATGGCTCTTAATGCTAATTCTTCATATGATAATGCTACTAGTTCTTCATCATCATACTCCATTACTGCTTTGAGTGCTCTTAGTGATGAACAGCTAGATCAAATACCAGAAGATACACTTGCTCTTCTTTCCAAGCGTGTCAATGCAGCTTACATGAGATCAAGGGAGAGAAGAGGAGCCTCCATCCACTGCTACAACTGCGGCAAGGCCGGGCACATCCGTGCTAACTGTTTCAAAAACAAAGATAAAGAGGAGAAGGAGCAAAGCAACTCCTCCAAGTCCTTCCGGCCAAAAGAAAGCAAGGACAAAAATAAGCAACGGACAAAGAAGATGCTCAACAAAGTCTTCGAGGCAATTGGTCGCTTAGACTTAAGCGACATTGATGATTCAACCGACGATGAGAAGGAAGCGAAGCAAACTAAGCCGAGCGAGAAAGATTTCACCTGACTCGTGCTTCATGGCGAAAGGGAACACTAGTGATTCTTGTGACAACGACAAGACCTCCAATGACGGTGATGAGGTAATACCTTCAGATGATGAGCTTTGTGAAGTTTTAGTCATATTGAGAAAATCTTTAAGAAAATCTTCACTCAAAAATAAAAACTTAGAGAAAGATCTATCCATGCCGAAAATCGAAAACTTTGATCTTAGAAATTCAAATTCTGAAAAGACATGTGATTCTTGCTTAGATCTCAAATTTGAAATTAACTCTCTAAAAGAGGAACATATGATTAAACTAGAACAAGTTTATGCCAAAAATGAAAAACTTGTGAAAAATGTTGGTTGCTCTACTGATGGTTTACATGGTCAAACTTCTTGTTCTAAATGTCCCATACTAGAATTGAAGTTGCATGATGCAGATGCTAAGATTACTCAATTGTTTAATGATTTGCTTACACATGAAGTTCTTTCATGCTCAACTTGTCGCAAGCAAAAAGAAAAAGTAGATGTTTCCTGTAATAATTGTTTAACACTCTCTCGAAAAATTGATTACTTGGAAAAGTCTTTAGAACGTTTTACTAAAGGAAAGAAAAATCTAAATATGATTTTGGATCAATCAAAAGTCAGCACTCATCACAAAGGTTTAGGTTTTGATCCTTATGCTCATCACAAATCATATGCTCCTACTATTGTTAAAACTCTTGAAAGTGGAAAGTTTGAAATTGTCAAAGAACCTGAGAAAACTGTCTTCAAATCTGCTGGAATTTTATCTTCTACTATGATGAATGCAAATGTTGCTTTTGCTTCTAAAGACAAACCATTTGTTAAGTACAATTGCACTCATTGTGGAAAAGATGGTCATTTGATGAATTTTTGTTTTAGACTAGCCAAACAACAGAGAAAGGAAAATTCAAAGGCTAAGTCTAACTTTAGACAAACACGTATCATTTCTCCACATGTTCCGCTAGTGAAAGCAAACAAAATACCTGGAAATTCATTTACTTTGCATTCACAAGCTTTTGTACGATCACCTCCTCGCCGAAAGTGATTCATCTTTGGATACCTAAATCATATTTCTCTAACCCCAATGAATCCTCAACATCTTACATTCATAACATGTAGGTGGTACGAGAAGGGAAGGAGAACATCACAGGTTGTTGATTCAGGATGTCAACACATGACAGCAACCCAAGTTGGTTCTCCTCCCTAACAAAAGCATCCGGGAACGAAACGATCACTTTTGGAGATGCTACTCTTTGGACGCGTCATTGCAAAAGGTACTGTGGAAGGTGAATGATCACTTTACTTTAAAGAATGTCTCTTTGGTGTCTAAACCGAAATTCAACCTTCTTTACGTATCTCAATTGTTGGATGAAAACTTTGAAGTGAGTTTTAAACCAAATGCATGTAGAGTACTCGATGCTTCCGAAACTTGACTCTTGAGATATCTAGACTTGGAAAAATTTTCATAGCAAATTTTAGCAATGCTTCAAGTTCACATTGTTTTGTTGCTTCGTAATCAAGAAATCTCAATTTTTGGCATCGTCGGTTAGGTCACATGGGCTTTGATCTGTTATCTAGATTGAGTGGTCTAGACTTAATTCGTGGCTTGCCAAAATTAAAATCTTGCAAAGACATTGTTTGTGCTTCCTGTCGACATGGTAAGATGGTTGGAGCCCCACATGCTCCTGTCTCATCAGAATGACCACCGGCCCCGGTCAACTTCTTCACATGGATACTGATAGGACCATCTCGAGTACAATCCACGGAGGTAAGTGGTACTTTCTAGTAATAGTTGATGATTATTCGAGATACTCTTGGGTGCATTTTTCTGTCTTCAAAAGATGAGATTTTTGGACTCTTTCATGTCTTCATTAAGAGATTGATAAATGAATTGCCTAACTCATTGAAAGCCATAAGAACAGATAATGAGTGCAGGAATTCAAAAATGCCTTGTTTAAATCTTTTTGTGAAACTAATGGGATTGAACATCAATTTTCTTCGCCATATTCTCCCTCACGAGAATGGTGTTGTAGAAAGAAAAATAGAACTTTGATTCAAATGGCTAGAACTATGCTAGATGAATACAACACTTCAAGAAAATTTTGGGCCGAGGCAATTTCTTCCGCTTGCTATATATCAAATAGGGTCTATCTCGAGCTTTACTTGGTAAAACATCTTATGAACTAAGATTTGATCGTAAACCATCTGTTTCTCACTTACGAGTGTTTGGTTGCAAATGCTTTATTCTTAAACATGGAAATCTTGATAAATTCGAAGCTCGTGAGTACGAGATGGTATTTTTCTTGGCTATTCGTTGCACTCTCGTGGATATCGTGTACTTGATTTATCGACTAACAAATTGTTGGAGACATGCGATGTTACTTTTGATGAGGCTAGCCACGAGCTAGACCCGACATTTCAGGTTCACGAGAAGATTTAGAGCCAATCTTTTGGATAAAAGATTCAAGAAAATGATGAAGATGATGATAATGATGAGCTCATACCTACTGAGCGGGAAGTTGTTCTGAACAAATTGATGTGACTACTACTTCAGATTCTCCTACACCTCTCACGACGATTGAAACATTGGACCTCCCTTACTGCTTTTGAAGAACCATCCTCTGAACAAATTATTGGAAGTCTTCATGAAAGGGTGACACGTTCTAATTCATCTCAAACTCTTTTATGCATGCATTCTCGCTTTTGTTGCAAATTTTGAACCTAAGAACATTACTCATGCTTTAACCGATAGTTCTTGGGTAGATGCGATGCATGAAGAGTTAGAAAACTTTGAAAGGAATAAAGTTTGGTCTTTAGTGGAACCTCCTAAAAATCAAAACATTATTGGAACAAAATGGGTTTTTAAGAACAAGTTAAATGAAGATGGAATAATTGTTAGAAACAAAGCTAGACTTGTAGCTCAAGGTTATTCTCAACTTGAAGGAATTGATTTTGATGAAACATTTGCTCCTCGTTGCTCGTTTAGAAGCTATTCGCATCCTCTTGGCTTTTGCAGCTTCAAAAGGTTTTAAGTTATTTCAAATGGATGTGAAAAGTGCTTTTCTAAACGGTTTTATAGAAGAAGAAGTTTTTGTGAAACAACCCCCTGGTTTTGAAAATGAAAAATTTCCTAATCATGTGTATCGCTTATCAAAAGCTCTTTATGGATTAAAACAAGCTCCTCGTGCATGGTATGATAGATTAAAAGGCTTCTTGCTTCAACATAATTTTGAGATGGGAAAAGTTGATAAAACTCTGTTTACTCAAAATTCAAATGATCAATTCCTTGTGGTGCAAATTTATGTGGATGATATTATCTTTGGAGGATCCTCCCACTCTCTTGTGTTGCAGTTTTCCGAGTGATGTCCAGGAATTCGAGATGAGTATGATGGGAGAGTTGACATACTTCCTTGGATTTCAAATTAAGCAAGCGAAAGAAGGGATCTTCTTGCACCAATCCAAGTATACAAAGGAGCTACTAAAGAAATTCGACATGGGAGAAGGAAAGTCAAGATCTACTCCAATGAGCACAACAACAATTTTGGATCTTGACGAGAATGGTGTCGAGATGGACCAAAAGAATCTGAAGCATGATTGGATCACTTGCATTTCTGATCGCTTCGAGGCCCGACATACATTTTGCAAGATGTTTGTGCGCTCGATTTCAAGCCTCTCCTCGAGAATCACATCGACAAGCAATTAAAAGAATTTTCGTATCTTCGCTCCACTTACGAATTTGGCATTTGGTATTCTTGTTCTTCTTCGCTACACTCCTAGGATATTCTCGATGCTGATTTTAAGGGTGTAGATTAGATAGAAAGAGTACTTCGGCACATGTCATTTTCTTGGCACTTCACTTGTTTCTTGGTCTTCTAAGAAACAAATTCCTCGATTGCTCAATCTATCTTTGAAGCTGAATACGTTACCGCTAGTTGTTGTTCACAAATTCTTTGGATCACTTCAACTCTTAAAGATTACGGCATTAACTTTAGTAGTGTTCCACTTCTTTGTGATAATACTAGTGCAATTCACATCGCTAAAAATCCTGTTCAACATTCAAGGACTAAACACATTGATGTTCGATATCATTTTCTTAGAGATCATGTTGAAAAAGGAGCTATTGAACTGAAATTTGTTGATTCGGATGCTCAAATTGCTGATATTTTCACTAAGCCGCTTGATTCTTCTCGCTTTGCTTTCTTACGCGGCGAACTTGGGATCATTCATCCCCATGGGTTGATTTGAGGGGGAGTCTTGATTTTAACTCTTTCATTTGATTTTGTCGTTACACTTAAAGAAAACTCCCCTGTTTTCATTGCATCATGTAGTACAAAGCTTTGTTGACTATTCTTGTGTATATAGTCAAATTAATGCTTCATTGCTTCACTTCTCACTAAAAGACTAAAAGACTAAAATAATTCAATTTGAGATGCTTTTTGAGAATATTTTGGCTCTTGTTCATTATGGTATTGCATTTGTGAAATAGGCTTAAAAGTTTCTTGTCATCTGTTGAAAGGCTAGAGCTGATTAGAAACTATGTGTGAGCTTTTTGTTGGACTTCAAATGATCATTATGAGTCTCAAGCAAAATCAGTGTTTTAATATTAAAAGCAAGTTGAAAAAGATGCAAGCAAAAGCTACTTGGCTAAACACAAGTTTAGTACAATGTGCAGACTTCCTTGCCAGGGATTTAAATTCAAAAGATGCAAGAAAAGGCTACTTGTCTAAACAAAAGTTCGTAACAATGTGAAGCCACTTGCCAATTTAAACTGAGAAAGATACAAGAAAGAACTACCTACTCATACACAAGTATGGGCTAGTGTGCAGTTACTTGTCATCCCTGTTGATCACAAAGCAAAATTGTCAAATTTGCTAAAAGAGAAAAAGGAAATTCAAATTTTTGAAAAGGCTTGAGACAAACATTAGTGAATTTGAAAGTCTCTCTTTGCTCATGATAGATTTCTTTTCAGCTTTGGCAAAATCAGTTTATGACATTTTACTTGTTTGCTCTAATTTGCTTATGCAACAACTATTCTATGTGTTAGAGCCTCCATATTCTCACAATTTGCTTTCTCATTGGATAAATTGATACAAAATGTGAAAACTCTCATAAAAACTCTCCAAATGCTTTACTTTGATTATATACCTTGAATATACTTCAAAGCTTGAGATACTGCATTCATTAAGGGGGAGTTTTGAGATCTTGATGACTATTTTGTCAAAAAGGGGGAGAGCAAAAGTCAAGAAGAAGAAAAATAAAAAGAGAGGAGAATTTCAAACTGTTTGAGAATTTGGATTTACTCGGTCTTTACTTGGTCTTGGAATCTTTTTGGTCTCAAACTCTCATTTGGTATTTTTCTTTACCTTTGTCAAATCTTATATTGTGTTTTGTCAAATTACTCATCAAGGGGGAGATTGAAGGATCATTGTTTTTTTGATCCATGTGTTTTTGATGATGAGTATTTGAATATTCGAAGAGATTTGAAAAGATTTGAGTTGATTTGATTTTGGCTCAGTATTTGAAAAAGATTTGAAACCAATTTGAACCGATTTATTTTTTGGTTTCTTTATTTGAAAAAGATCTGAAACCAGTTGGTTGTATGGATTAATTTGAGTCAAGTCGTGGATTTGGGCTCGGAAATTGTTTTTGTATTTTTGTTCACGTGCAGGTGTTGCTCGAGGTCGAACATGGTCGATGACGGGACCGAGACTAGGTTCAGGGAGGAACTGAGGTCGTGAGGGTCGAGGGTGTCATGCGAGATGTTTCGGACTAGATGACAAAGGCACGTGAGGTCGAGATCGTTCTGCAACAGAGCGGCAGGTGGTCGTGACGCTGTATATTTAATTTTCACACATACAATTGAGTGTGTGTGTGCATGCAAGTGTGTGTATGCATGTGAGTGTGTGTGCATGCAAGTGTGCGTGAGTGAGCATGCAAGTGTGTGTGCATGTCTTTGCATGCATGTGTATGTGTGTGTGTCATGCATATGTGTTGGCGTGAGTGCATTCTTTGTGTGTGTGCGTGTGTTGCATCACGTGTGTGTGTGTACACGAGGAAGGTAAAGCGCAGCGACGGCTTGCTTGTGTCCGAGAGGAGTTCGGTCGGCAGGTCAATCCGAGTGGATAAATTCGAATCCGAGTTTGGCGAGTGCGGTTGCTTTGTCAGGTTTGCCGTATACAAGAAGGAATCAAGCTGCTATGGAGCCCTTTAAATAGGGGGTTCTAGGGGCTTAGAGATTCATCCAAGGCAAAGGGCAAGAAGCAAGAGGTGCCTACAACAAAGAAGAGATTTTGTGTTTTCTTTAGTTTGTTTAAGGTTTTCTAATCTTGTGAGATTAGAGATTTTGGTGGTTTTTCTAATCTTGTGAGATTAGAGATTTTGGTGTCCTCCCGGAAGGAGTGGCTTTGGAATAAAGAAAAGGTTATGCAATTCTTTACATACTCTTTTGCTATGATTCTTGATTAGAAGGTTTGTTAGAGTTTTGATAGAACTAGTTTTGATTTTTGTTCGATTTGTCTCGCTAATTAATCTAGGGTTTTAATCTCTACGATATTAAATATTTCTTCCGCTATTTAGGGGTCTTTAAATTTTCTGAAAGAAATAGTTGAATTTTATTCGGCATCTATTCACCCCCCCCTCTAGTTGCCTACTCGGTCCTACATTCTTGATCTTCTTGTCTACAGAATTCGAGCCCTTTTTGCTAGCCGAGGTCTCTAGACTAGGCTGAGGCGGCAGCTTCCCTTCATCCAGCATTTTCTTCCATTGGACGGCCTCATCTGCGTTGGCGTATCGATCGGCCATTCGGAAGAGCTCGTTCGCCGTTAGATCCGGGTGGATCTCCAGGTCCTGCGTGAAGCGCACGTCCCGTACCCCGAACTTGAAAGCTCGAACGACAGCCTCGTCCGATATGTTCGGGATCGAGTTCCGGACCTGGATGAACCTCTGGACGAATTGTCGCAGGGTTTCCCCGTCCGTCTGTATCAAGCGCTCCAGGTCGCGCTCCTTTCCCGGGCGGATGTAACAGCTCTGGAAATTTGCTCGGAGCGCGGCGCTGAGCTGCCCCCAGGACCGTATGGATCTTTCTTTCTGATTGAAAAGCCACGCATCTGGCGGCTCCGGCCCGTAATCGGCAGGTAATTTGCCATCACCCCCTCATCGCCTCCGGCGGCGAGGATGGCGGTAGTATATATTGAGAGAAATTCGTCCGGGTTCTGGGTCCCGTTGAATCTTTCGATGTGGCCGGGCTTGAATCTGTTCGGCCATGCGACGTCCCGGAGGGAGCTCGTGAAGGCCTGGCAACCGAAGCTCGGGATTTCGCGGTGAAATCCTCGGTCACAGCGGCCTCCACGCGGGTCTTCCACCCAACGCCCCGTGCGCGGGCCGAGTCAGGAGAAGACCTCATGCGACGGTCGTGCCGACGACCGCTTGGTCGTGGAGCGTTCAGAGCGCTCGTAATCTGGGCGATTATAGAGGTATCGCTCTGAGGTCGCTCTGTGACTGTTCCGGAGCTTTTCCCGGATCGGATTAGCGGTCTGGGGCGATCTCCGAGCATGGCTCCGAGATTCACCTCTGTGCGAGCGCATGGGGGAGCGTTTGTGATGGTCCCGGGAAACACTCCGGGCATCCTGGTCACGGGGAGGATCCGAGACTTTCAGCTCGGCGGCAAGCCTTTCCAAATCTTCGGCTACGACCCTGCCCACGGCCTCCAAGTCTACTTGCTCGGGGAAACTGCGCAGGTCACGCACGACCGCCGCCAAGGCCTGTAACCGTTCCCGTTTCCGGTGAACTGGCGGCGGTGAGCTTTGACGGCGCTCCGGAGCGCGATCGGGAGTTCGGTACCCGTGAGAGTTCCTTTCCGTGGAAGCGCACCTCCCCTTTGCCTGGCGGCGAATGCTCGCGAGGGTCTTTCCCAAGGACGCCTCCAGGTGGAGTCTGGCCGCCTCGTAGTGGTCGTGCTTGGCAGCGTCCGAGGATCCTTCTCCGGGCTCCGCACGGCTCCCGGCCACGTTGACTCGACGAGAGCGGGATGAAAGCGATGGGGACATCATTGTATCCCCTTGAGATGCAGTCTCTCGGTCGAGCTCTAGGTCGTCTGGTATGTCCAGGCCATCGTAGAGCCCGTCGTAGTCATCCTCGGGGTCCTCGAGGGTAATGTCTGGGGAATGGAGGCCTTGTCCTCGCATTCCCGTGTCCGGGGAAGGGCTCCCAGACTCAGTGTGACCGATAGGATCGGTCACCCTGGCCACGTTGTCGACGGCGTAGTACATGTCGTCATCTTCAACGTGGTCAAAAACGCAAAGGTCCCGAGTGTCTCCCGAGTTTGGCATCCTCGAGGATCTTGATCTGCACGGGAATCAATCTGTCGTCCCCACGGACGGCGCCAGCTGTCGACGATTGGAGAACGGCTCCCGTCGAGCTTACTTGTTGAATGGGGGATCAACAGGGCCCCGTCGTGCAGATCGAAGAGGTCGTTCGAGCGATGCGAGGTCGGGAGAAGAAGAAAAGGGGGACACGGTGTTTATCCTGGTTCGGGCCTCCCTCTGCCGGGATAACAGCCCTACTCCAGTGTATTATGTTCTATCTCTCTTTTTCTCCCCTCCCTTTACAAATCTTCAGGGGGGGTTTAAATAATATGACTATAGGTACCGAAAAAGGCAACTACCTCCTGGGATCACGCTACGTATCCATATCCGTGACCTGTTGTCCTTGATTTTCGCGCTATTTGAATTTCGGGTATGATCTCCCTTGATCTCCAGCTGATTGGTTGGCTCCTTCCTTCCTCGTAGCGTTCGCTGGGCCCCCCGACCAAACACCCGAGTAGGTCGTGGCCTCTACGAGCATGCTTGCTCGTGGGGGGACGTGTTTGGTGCTTCTGCGAGTAAAGGTGCAAACGCGTATGCTCGGAGGAGAAGGAGGGACGCTCGTTTCGTTCTCCCGAGCATCTTCTTTTAGTATCGCTTGGTCGGCGGGTTTAGCTTTTCACGGGGGTACCGTGGTCTTTTGCCAGATAGCCAATCCCCGACAATACTCAATCATTCTTTTATCCTGTATTAGTATACTTGTCGATCCTTTCTCCTTAGCACTAAAATCTGTTCGGAATTCTTGGTTTGTGTCTTGGAAGTATGGCGATTGGTGCTGACGTTGAATTCTGTATTCAGATTCTTGGAAATTGTCCTCACACTTCTATGTCCATCTGTAGGGCTGTACTGCTTGAGAGGCTGAGTCTCAGGTCTGGTTATCTCTGAAGAAATCCTTTGACTGAACTTCTGTCACACTATTCTCAGAAAAACTTCTGACTCTGCTACGGACGGCTGATTCCATTCCATAAATGTCCTGTCACTGGGATCCATCTTTATTCCACCTCTAGCGATGTTGTTACTTAGGAAAGTGGTTTTTTATCCAACCAGAATTCATTTAGAGAATCTAGTGCAAGCCTGTGTTCTCTAACTTTTCCTAAGCACTACAATGAACTGTCCATAGACTCCATATACTTGGTTCATTTGGTTCATGCAACATGCCAGGTTATCTGCGAGTCCAACCAGAACCATTTCGACTCTCGTGGTCCATACTGCTTAGCAACTGTGGTCTTCTCACTGTCCTGTTTTCTGACTTTCAATTGACGGTACTTTGTTCTTGATTCCAATTCGGAGGATCCTTTGGCTTCCTTTAACTAGTCAACAGGTCATTACTCTGAGGCAACTTACTTGTCCCTGAATCATGGGTGTGCTGTCTAATCCGAGTGTGGTAGGCGTTGATGTGACCTTGACTCCTTTTATTTTGTTCCATCACTTGTTGTCCGCGATACTCCTTAGTGTCACTGTTTTCTGTGTACAATCCATCCTGGCCTTATGTCCGAATAACCGATTCCTTTTCAGCAACTGTCCTTAGTTTTATCTTCTGGAATTTTCGTTCTTCAAGCTGCACTAGAATCTAACTGTCATCCTGACTTCTGATCCTGACACTTGTAGCTTCTGCGGCTTTTGTGACTGATGTTGTGTTCATCTTAAGACTTTTTTATTCTTTTGGAATCCAATTCCATTCCATCTTTTAGGGACGTGTTATAGAGAAGCAATCTGATTTAATTCAGTAGTCACTATCTTTGTCCACCATTTGCACAGTTCATGTGTCAAAACACTGCTTTATTTCCAATATATTGCTCAGACCATACATTCTTGATAGTACAAGTTGGTCCTAATCTTGATCCCTTGGATCTCCATATCCAAGTTGTTACATTCAAGTCTAGCTATTAACCTATTCTCGGATGCTTGGAATCTCCAGTAATCCCTTATTTAACGGTACTTGTTGTGATTGTTGTTCCCTTGGCGGTGACAGGATTGATTCTCCCTTGGACGTGTCCTGAGGTGTTCTGTCCTTGACTGCTTGGGTTTCCTTCTGACTCAACTGGTAATTTTTTTTTATATCCTTAGGTTCGGGATTGCTGACCGAGGGTCCGTTGGTGGGGCTGAGGCTGACGTCTGTGATCTGGCTACCACAGTTGGTAGGTCCTTCTGTGGGCAGTATTGTCTGATGTGTCCGGGCTGTCCACAGTGGAAACATCCTGAAATCTTTTGGGGACAATATCTGACATAGTGGTTCCCATTGCATTTATAGCACTTCACTGTTTTGGGCTGAGTGGCTGCGGTTGTCGACTGCTCTCCTTTTATTACCTGTCTCTTATTAGGAAATCCTTGAGCGAGAGCTGGGGTCCTCTCTCCAACACGGGCGGAAGTCTGTATCCAAGCCTGCTGAAGTTTTCTCTTTCTCTTCTTCATTCTTTCCAAATCATTCCGGGCTTCTTTGATTGTTATCCATCTGTCCATTATAGCTGACAAGTCCTTGATAGCTAAGGTGTGGAATTTCAAGCTTTTCTGTAATCCCTCCAAGAATTCTCTCATTTCTCTAGCTTGAATGTCCATCTCCACGGGAATGTCACTGGTAAAGTAGTCGGATTCGTGCAGACATCCCACCACTGTACTTTCCTCTTGTCTGTCCAGATTTCCTTTGGTGTGTCCTTGAAGTCTGTCAACTAGCTGTTCCAAAATCCCTTCTAATAACTGCGTGTGGCGCCTTTCTGCTTGTTGTCTGTTTCCTTCCATTACGGCTAGTATTTGAGCTAGGTTGACTGGGTGATTTACTGATTCTTCATTACTGCTCGAACTGTCATGCAGGAACTCTGATCCAAAATCTGCCATGGTCTTATTCTGTCTTTCTCTTTTCGGTCTGCAGCAGGGTTTTGGGGTAAAGCAGAAGGTAAGTAAGATTTAGAACATGAGGTGCGGAGAGACTGAGTAGGTGAGAAGCAAGATGAAAGGAGAAGAATTAGTGGAATTTTGGCCGGAAGGTATAAGGATACTTAATGCAAACAATTTAACAGAGAGATAGAAACATAGCTTTTATTAATATAGATTGTTTTACAATACCGTCATAAGGTATCCAAACAATCTACTTTACACTACCAAAAAACCTACAGGAAAAGGGCACAACTTCTACGACTAACGATCTAACTACTGCCGACGGCATCACCTCCAAGCGGCTGGCGAAGATCGACGAGGATTTTGAAATTTAGACGGGCAGACGAAACTTTTTAAAACAAAACCGAGAGGGATAAAAACTCTAAAGAAGATAAGGTAGCAGGGGAAGGACGAGAAGCAATAATACTTATATTTTCGAAATTCACTTTGTTTGTAAGCCGAAAATAATTTTGTAAAATTCACCTATACCAACCTAAGGTCTTAATCTATGGTCAAACCAAGGCTCTGATACCACTTGTGACGGACCGCCTTTTTAGGGGCAGTGCGAAAACTCACAACAGTTATCCAGGAAGACTAACTGTTGGAAAACAAGAGTACAATTACCTGGCAAAAGCAAATCCAACTCTTTTTATTCAATATAGGGCCTAACGGCCAGGGTTTTTACAAAAGAGGGCGCAGCAGGGCCCGAATAACTTACAATTAAAACACCGCACAGGCAGGCCTGAGCAAAAGACCAAGACCTCAAAACCAGACAAAATCGCCAACTACGAACTCCTGAAACGCTCCAGCTTCTTCAAACTCTGAAAGGGTCGGGGGTTGCAAGGGTGAGTACGGGAGTACTCAACAAGTCGTACGGAGAATTCTGAATATTATATGCAGGGGTATTCCAAAGGATGGCAGTAGGGTTAAGTATCTGGATGCAGTTTTATTTTCCAACTCATTTTACATTTGAAGCACAAACCAGTAAATAATAGCTAAGGGGGGGGTTCGCAAGTTCAACCGCACTTAACCAACTCCTTCCAAATTCCAAAACAATTATCTTGAGCTTGGTTACGGGTATCACCCCAGGTTCAAACTTAACTTCATTAACCGGAAGTACGGCGTATTCGAATACCATCAAGATTAACTCTGCAGAGGTGCTCAGCTTTACCCACAAGATATCAACGACCGTTACTCATAGGCAACTAGAATACATGCGGTCGGTCGAGATGATCACAGCATTTCGTTAACCATTCCTGTTGATTTAGTTGTTAACCGATAGTTGTATAGCTACCTTGGGCTCACAGTCCCCCATTAGCATCTACCGTTGTGAGAACCAAGAATGTCGCGAAGGACCATTCCCGTTCCACCCCTCCGGTACACTTCCCTGCCAGGAAGGCCCGGTCCCCTTTCTCTCCAGAGAATGGTAGCCACCAAAAGAATCCGGTTTTTAGGTTCAGGAATGATTAATTTACCGAGCCATGTCGGATACTAGTCTGCCGACTAGTCCGACCTGTGGTTGAGCGGATACTTAAGTTGTTTACTTTGCTCAAGGGGGGTTGTTAACCTTACACTGCCAAAGATCAAGCCTTTATCCGCAAACCCGATCCAGTATCCCATAATACCGGCCACCAAACAAACCAAGGCATTAATCATCGGTAGGGATCGGAGTTACATCCACTCCGGGATTTATCCGATTCTGTCCCCCAAACTGTAGCACTTTCACAAACATTCGAATCAGAGATTCGGCAGCATTTTATTTCCTTTTTTGAAAAGCATTTGAGCTAACTACGAGATTAATAATAACTAACTTAATGGGTAATAGTAATCATCTAGGGTTACAAAGGATTTAATCTGGTTCAATAATTTCAAGGAGGTTTCATGATCAATTCGGCATTACCTAGGTATCATGTCATTCCAAAATAACGGTTTTCAATAATTCAACATACAGTGAAATAATGCGATATAAAATAATTAATACTAAGTAATACATGGCATGTTTGGGATCAACATGATCAAGGGTGTACGGCTTGCCTTGCTCGGCGATCGGATCGGCTGAACTGCAGTCGAAGTAGTCGTTCAGGGCTCCTGTCGGGTCCAACGTCTGCTCCGGGATCTGCGGCTGCTCCTGGAACAGCTCCGGCTCCAGGGACTGCTTCTGGAATTGTCCAACGTCTGGATCTAGCGCGACAAGAACGAACGACAAATAAAGAAATGAAAAACGGAAAAGAACCAGAAACGAAAACGAAATCGGAAACCGGAACCGGGCCGAGAGAGAGAACGAAGGGCCAATTGGGCAATTCGGAATTTTGGGAACTCCGGATTGAGGAACGGAGGGCATTTTTGGACTCGGGGGATCGAAACGGTTCGGATAGTGTATTTGGTGGGTTTCTGGGGCTCACGGAATTTTTGGGGAGTTTTCTGGGGGTTTTTCTGGAATTTTAAAATGATTTTTCGAATTAATAATGATTTATTAAATCGAAAAATCGGAAACACTGCTTCGGCAGTGTTGGGCTGGCTTTCGCGGGAAATGGGCCGAACGGCCCATTCGGCCTGGCTAGGCGCGAGGCGAGCGCGTGGGGCGAGGCCAGGCGAGGCGAGGAGGCAGCGGCGGCGGGGCACTTTGTCCGAGCCTTGCACGGCGCGGCTAGGGTTAGGTTTCGGAGGCGGCGAAGCCCAGTAGGCGGCGGCAGCCTTGGCAGCGATCGGCCCGGAGACGAGGAAGGAGGAGGAGCTCACCAGGCGAGGCGGAGCGGGCGAGGAGGAGACGAGGGCTCGCGGGCTTTATAAGCGCTTGGCGAGGCGAGCTCCATGCGAGGAGCGAGGTGGCTGTGGAGTCGGCCGGCTGAGGCTTAGCCAGGCGTGTGGAGCTGAAGCGGTGTAACGCAGCGGGCAGATCGACAGCGGCAGCCAGCGTGGCGTCGCGAGTCCGGCCGAGCCGGGCCAGCGGCCACGGAGGCCGGTCCGATCAGAGGCAAGAACCAGCCAGCAGCGGCCAGCGGCGTGGCTTGTGACAGCGGCGCAGCGGCGGCAGCGACACTGAAGAAGCGCAAAGCGGTGGCCGCATGACAGCAGCAGCGGCCAGCGAGGGCAGCGGCCGAGCTGAGGCAGTAGGCTGGCGAATAGCAGGCGGAGAGGAGATGGGCCGGACGGCCCACAAGCAAGGAATTTGGCCCCAAAACAGAAAAACGAAAAAACCAAATCAAAAGCGAATTCAAATTTCAATTCAAACTTGAACCGAAATCTGAACAAACTCCAAATTAAATCATTTTGAATTTCGGGTTGTTTCATCATGCGCCCGATGATAAAAACCGCTTGGCTCGCAAAATAAAATGCTAATTTCATTTTTTAGGGTGTCTTTTACATAATTTTAAAATTTTCTGGTGTCTTTTCATTTCAAACAGTTTTTTATAATTGCAAAAAATTTCGGAGCTCTTTTTGAAAAAAGGCGAAACTCAGGGAAAAAATCGAATGTTCTAGAGGCCTCCCCGGCAAAAAAAAATGTTATCTCCCCGCAAATAAATATCAGTAGTTTCGGAAGCCTCCTTGCAAAAAAAGAGACTAATACTCAATTATAAAAAGGTACACATAATTTTCGAGGGGCTTCCGCGAAAGAAAACAAAAATTCTAAAGTTTCGAGGGTCTCTCTAGAAAAAACTGGATTGATATGTAATTTTGGAAAAAGTCAAGCACCTGTTTGCACAAAAAAATCAAGCCCCTCAGCACCGGCACCATGCGTCGCACGGGAAAAATCGCACGCGGGTGGGAATCGAAGCGCAGTCGTTGGCGTGCGAGCAAGGAGAGCAACCACTGCGCTACACGCTCAGATGTGAACATGGATAGTGATAATTTATTTGAGGCGTATCAATGGGCAGGGATTTTCGGGCGACGTGGCGCGCTTCGAAGCGAACACGCCACTAAAATGATGTGGATGCCGCAGGGAGGCTGGAACTCGACGGGGTTTAATATAGATACTAGTAAGATTTGTGCGCTCCGCCGCGCCGTGCGAAATTTGATCCAAGTTTTTTTTTCCCGAAAAAAGGTAGGAAGATCTAAGCGTTTTTTTATTCGCTTGGTTTTTTTTAGGAAAAATACGCTAGGTAGGAACCGTCGACGAATCTGCGTAACAACAGGACTTCTTGCAAAAAAAAATGAATAATACATGTTCCAAAAAATATTAGATTTCGAGTTGCCAAAAAAATTATAGACGCCAAATTTAACACCCTATGCGTTCACCGGGTAATATTACATGTTTTGGAAAATATTAGAGATTGGGTTGTAAAAAAAAATTTAGATGCAGAGTTTAACACCCTATGTGTTCACCGGGTAATAATACATGTTTTGGAAAATATTAGATATCGTTCCGGGAAATATTAGAGATCAGGTTGCAAAAAAAATAATTATAGACGCTGAGTGTAACACCCTATGCGTTCACCGGGTTATAACACATGTTTTGGAAAATATATAAGAGATCGAGTTGCAAAAAAAAAACTATAGATGTCGAGTTTTACACACTATGCGTTCACCGGGTAATACATGCTCCAAAAAATATCTGAGATGGCAATCTTCTTTTGTCGAGTTTAACACTCTATGCGTTCACCGAGTAACAATACATGTTTCGAAAAATATTAGAGATCAAGTTGGGAAAAAAAAGTCTAGAGATCAGAGATCGAGCTGGAAAAAAAGTCTAGAGATAGAGTTGTACACAAAATTCTGCTGACAAAAATATTTCTTCCGCGAAAAACGGAGAAAGGATCTAGACGTAAGAAACGATGACCTGTTTGTTACATTTTTGGACCTGTTCACTATCTCGAAAAATTAGAAAAGGGCTCGTTCGAGATTTGTATTTACCGGGGGATTTTTTTGTAAAGTAACGAACCAGGGACCCGAACGCAATTTAAAAACATTTTTCTTGCCCTCACAAAAAATCGCAGAGGACCTGTCTGTAAGTTACAGGGACCTATCCATAATTTAAAAAGAAGGGAAGAGCTCTTCGCAAATTGCCAAGGGGGGTGACGTGGAGCCTCGGTTGGCCTCCATTCTTAGGCGCTGTAAGGGTGTTAATATTACTACAGACTGAAGTTGTTCTCCCATGCAATATTCCACAGTAAGTCACCCACTATTTCTACATATATTACGGCCGGTCAACAATCATGTTTCTGTTGCATTTATGCAGCTCATTTGCCACGAGAATCATCGACGTTAATTAGGTCCAGCTGCTCGCCGTGTCAGCTTAAAATACCAAAGCCACTACGCATGCGCGCCATTTCCAGGACCACAGGCCCGATCGATCCAATTGCCGAATGAGCCTTTTGGCTAATTGGCTCTGCAGGTAAAAAATTGCCTGATTATAAAGTTGGAAACACATATGTATAGGAATATGCTCGCTTGCTCAGACGCCACTCTGCGTGGCGACCTCCGGCCATTGGCTGCGAGAGTGACATCATCTGCTTGCATTTCTCTGCACGTACATAAAGCCACTTTGGTGTAGGTTCTGTAGGCTGTAGCTTTATTACAAAAATGAAGATGACAAAATGATTCATTAAGCAACAGTTGTTTTTTAAGAGAGTACACATTGTTAATCAAATTAAGCAAGAACGTGATCAAACTTCACGTGTGAACTAAACTGACTCTCCTTGCTTCTGGACGAAAACTTAAAAGAGTTATCTGCAAGATTATGTTAACAACCGATTTGCATCGAGAAGGAATACGCTATCACATTGCTCAGAGCCTTGATCTGTACATGTTGACTCGAAGAGTTAGTGCTGCCTCTTAGAAGATGTACCGATCTTTGGTTCTCATACGTTCATGAAAGTGACTAGAGGGTGATATCCTGGAACCGGTGACAGGGCACAGGCATATACATACATGATACATCATATGTCGTCAATTAGTCAGTTACTGGGCTCTGTTTATAAATTGATTGGACAAGCGTTCTTGATCACTAAATTGTAAAAAAAAAAAAACACGTTGTTTAGACTATTACACCAGTGTTACTTTCACAAAATAGCAATCGGCCAAAAGTCGTTTGTCCCATTAATTTTCGTTAGGTCAGTACGTACGCGACATATAAATTGCTGATAGATAATTATCTCTACTATGTAGACCCTGTTTATTTTGGCTTCTAATTTAAAACTAGCCTTCTGACTTAATGAGTTTATAAGTAATCCGTTTTTAAGCCAAATTAGGCTATTTGGCATCCTAGCTTTTCAATAGATTGGATGGTATAGCTTATTATTAGAAAGTCTTAAATACCCTTTAGGTTGTGAGGCACCGGCTGGCTGGGTCGTCCACTTCACCGGTGCTTCCGGCTTCTATGACCTTCGGTACTTTCAACAGCTCGGGCAAACTCGATGTGTCCCGCTTCTCCCTTCTCTTGCAGTTTGCAATTGCAACATCTTTTCTTTTCTTTTGCTGATTTTCGTAACCCCAACGGAAGCACAGAATAGAAAGTTGTTCATCAATTCTACTATGTCCTGTATTAGTTTCGATTACATCAACAATCAAAATGCAACATAACAACATCTCTTGTCAAATCCTTGATTCCGAGGCATTGCAGCATGGCCAATAGCAACTATCAACAGCTCGGGCAAACTCGATGTGTCCCGCTTCTCCCTTCTCTTGCAGTTTGCAATTGCAACATCTTTTCTTTTCTTTTGCTGATTTTTTTAACCCCAACGGAAGCACAGAATAGAAAGTTGTTGATCAATTCTACTATGTCCTTTATTAGTTTCGATTACATCAACAATCAAAATGCAACATAACAACATCTCTTGTCAAATCCTTGATTTCGAGGCATTGCAGCATGGCCAATAGCAACTATCATCAGCAAACCAAAGGGTAACAGTAGAGGGACCAACCTGAAACGCGTCACAAATCACAGGCTGGTACTCAAAGGATTCAAGCACTAATGGAACACAAATACTAACCCCTATGGATGAACTAGATATTGGTGCAAGCAACAAAAGCTCAAGCTCTAGACCTCCTGGAATTGTAACACCCTAAAATTTTGAATTTTGGCTTGTTTATTTATTTGAGAAATTTTTTGATTTTCTTGGATTTATTTGCTATTTTTGAAATGTAGCCTTTTGTGAAAATTGATTTAAATATTTGAAAATTTTTAAATAAAATTTTGTTTGAAAATATTTTATTTGAGTTCAAAATATTTTGGGGATTTTTTTTGGAATTTTTAGAGTATTTTTGCTATTTATTTTGAATTAAATAAATTTCTGGAATTATTGTAAATAGAAAAGTTTGAAAATTCATTTAGTTAGCCTTTTGGGCCAAGCCATTAGGGCCCAACCCATTTCTCCACACCAGCCCAACCCACCTCAACCCATCGCAGCCCAATTTGCGAAACCCTAGCTCCTAACCGGTGGATCAAGATTTCACGGCTCGGATTTGACCGCGTAGCCATTAGATGCGAGCCGTCCAATTTCGCCACGTGGACGTCTGAGATTGCTCCGTGTCGTTGCCACCATAGCAAAGTTTTACTCCATGCTCTACCATTTTCATCGCGGTTTCCGCGGCCCCTATTTAATGCACTGACCCTGCTTCGAGGATCCCCGTCTCATGCCGCCCCTTGTGCCCTACTCCTCGCCACCTTAGCCATCCTCGTCTGCGCGGGATTGCTCGCCGAAGTCGAGGTGGTCACCGAATTGCCCGTGTCGCGTTCCCTCAGATCCACCAGACCGCATCGCCAGATCATCACCGAAGCGCCGAATCGGAGGTCATCTTCTCGGGCTCCGGTGAGTGCGCCGTCGTGAGCTTGCCGACCAAACCCTAAGCCACATCCTCGCCGTGTGTCAGACGCGTGTTGGCCAGCTAAGCGTCCTCGTCTACATCATCACCCGCGCGATCGCCGCGACATCGTTCACGTCAGCCGTGACGTCAACCCTAGCGGACCCACGCATCAGTCGGCTATGTGCCATGAGCCCGGTCCACCGTGGACCGAGCTAGCCTCGTGGACATGGTCCATGGACTGAGGGCCCACCTGTCAGCCGCTATAGGATTTTTAAATTTATTTTTATTCTTGGTAATTAGTACTATTGACATCAGCATGACGTCATAAATTGATTTTCTTTTAGAAATTTAATTCGACCAAAAATAAAATAGGTGATGACATTGGCAGTGATATCATTATTCGATTTTTTAGTAGAAAAATAATTCGAACAATTAGTGTTTATTCTTTTTATTTATTTTAAAATTTTCTAGAGCCCGTTCTTCCTCATACAAGCTCCAATTGAGGTGATTCTAGTTTCTAAAAATTTGTAAAATTAAGCTCTATTTAATGGTGAATTTTATTTGATTTTAATTTGGAGTTTATTTGCTCTTTGTTATGGTATTTATTTACAATTCTTTTCGATTCGCGTAGACGTTGAAACACCGTGAGTGTAAGAGAGTGGAGCGTGGACTCAAGAGCCAGGTTCAGAACCAGAGCAAGGACTTTATGAAGGCAAGTTACAAATCCTTTACTATCTTGAACCCAATCTTTGAAATGCTATGTTGAATTTAAATTATTACATGCATAGATTCTAGAAATGTATTTCAGTCCTAGTTTAAATCAAATAGTTATTTCATGATTGTTAAATCCACTTTTGATGATTGAATTCTTTGTTCCATTGTAACCCTAGGTTATATTTATGATGTATGATGAGTATCAAAATAGTTAGGACATGCTTAGTCTTGCTTAGACCTAAATTTAGGTTATTTTGGGAATTTTGTGCCAAATGATGATTTTAATGAAATTGAGAATTATGTTTTGAAGGTTATTGATAATTGTGCCATGGACTTTTATATTATGTCATGATAAAGTTAAAAATATGATTTAGATTGGGCGAGATGGGCTAGTGTGGTGGTTTCATGGGTTGTGAAAGCTCGCCTAGTCAATTAAGGACCGATCTGTGAGTTTTCTAAATGTAAAGCGTTATCATATTACCACATGTCTAGTATGGGACAAACCTAGTTATTCGTATTGCAACATATCATGAACAGTCATGCTATTAGGTGGGAAGTGGTGTGAGCGAGAGGCTGCCACTTGGTGCAAGAGGGGGCTTCTGAATTAGGCTGAGCCTTTCAGCGGTGAAACCTTAGCGGGCATGACTACATGGGTGGAACTTTATATTGGACCTTGTCGTGATTTCCTCTGCCGCACACCAAAGAAAGTGTGTATTTTGGCACAAGTGGGCAATCATATCTTGTGGGTAAAGTTGTAGAACCTCTACAGAGTGTAAAACTAATTGATTAGCCGTACCCGCGGTCATGGGTATGCTGAGATGGCCTTTCACATATTAGATCTTATTGTTTACAAAAAAATAGTTTCGAGAAAGTATTCAGTGGGGATGGAGTGAGTCCATCATGGTAAAATTGTGTTATGCTCCATGAGGGATTCCTGAGTTGATTCTAGGAGTGATTTCTAAATCTAGAAATATTGAAAAATGAAACGTACTATATAATTAAAAATTATGCTTTGGAAAATTACTTAAAGTAATTGTGAACTTGCTGCTTTACGCTAAAATAACCATACAACCATCCTTTGTGATTCCGTACATTAACACTGCATCTCCTGTGTGACTTGCGGAGTATTCTTGTACTCACCCTTGCTTACTCTGTTGATTTAGAAAAGTTCTACAATTAAGAGGATCAAGATAACTAGGACCACTACCTCAGTTGATTGCTAGTGGTAAATCTATTGGGTTTTATTTTATTTTATCTTATTTTCGCTGCTTTACTTTTATTTGGCCTACGAGTCAATATTATTGTAAAAGACTATGTCAGTTATTGAATAAAGGTGCGTTTGATGCATTGTGTTATCAACTTTATTTATTGTGTACACTAGCTCGATCCTAAATTAGTGTGTTTTATACATAGCATTCGGAGGTGTTACTTCCGAGTCTGACAAAAATCAACATCTCTGGACCTTGGTTCAAGAGCTCGATGCTATGGCATTTAGAAAAGGTTCATCCACAAGAATAGCTCATCAACAGGGGCAACTCAGGTTTGTCAAGTCTCACAATAGTGAAGTGTCCACAATATTGAAACCAGAAGTTGATAATTTACCTGATCATGGTTTTCATCCAGTTTATACGTCAAATGGCGAGCAGTGATCAAGAGAAGATGAAGGGCATCCCTTTTGACTGCTTTGAGTCTCAGATAATGCTGTAGAACCTTGACATACCAAGGTACGCTCCAAAAATTGAAGCACTAGAGATTCGACAAAAGCAAAGTTCAATGAAGAGTGAAGAAGAGGAATCCATGACATGATACTATAGTTATCACAATAGAATAGACAGAAGAACAATATCATGCAAAACACAACTACACATGCCACCTTTCATGCATATCAATTATTCCATAACCAATGCGCACAAGCCTAGTCCTTGAGATGTTAAACAGTGGATATACCTGCTCTAAAACGGTCCAATATTCTTTGTCCAGAAATTTTAGTAACATATCAACATTTTTGTCTACCTTCTAAGTACCGAGTCTGGAGGCACAAAATTTATCCTTCGATTGGAAGAGCACATTTTGTGTTATCTAATCAAAAAGTTGATCCACCACCTTTTGTTTTCCCTAGCAAAACATCTTTTGCCCCGTTGATCTTCAAAGCAAGGTAATGGCTTCCCCCCACATCTGGATGATTGGCAACCATGACCTTCTTATGTGCCTCTTTTATCATCTCGGGATAGACATTTTCCCTAGATGCATCAAAAGATAACATACGACCAGTTAACAAAGGCAAGGAACATAACACGCATCAAATTGTAATGTACCAATGAAAAATTGTTGAATCGCAAATCAATGACACTACTTCATATGCAAGAACAACTGATCTAACATGTCAAGATAGATTCTGTTCAAATTTGCAAGGATAATCTCAAGACTTAATTCAATATGTTGGTAATAAGTACACCTAATAAGGGAAATTTTTCATATTTCACGACTTGACAATTCTGCTTCCAACAGTATTGTTTTTTTAATCAATAGAGCAAAGTTCTAAGAACAATAAATACAAATTCAAGAAAAAGTTATCTTCCTTTTTATGAATGACTTATCCCCCACTACCTGTTTCAATTTGGTATCTAATACTCTAGCTAGTAATAAAAATTTCACTAGATAATTACCCAAAAGAAATACAAAGAATCCTACATAAAAAACCAAAAGAATCTTTTTAGACGAATCGATTGAAACGCATAAGTTCTACACTATCTATATGTTGCATCCTATAATAGATTGGACTATTGGGATTTAAAATGCACATAATTAGTGGCTTATTGTTTTGATTATCCATCGTTATCCAATTGGTTATCCATGTACTGAATGCAGTAATACCATTCATGTGTTGATCTATTGATGCTTGATGCATTCTCTCTAATATTCAGGATTAAACAAATAATAACTTCTTTCATTGCAGTTGATTACTCAAAAGACAAACCTTAACTGGAAGATATTTCATTCAGTCATACAAGAAGTCATCTCTAAAATTAGTTCTAAGCGGTGGTTGGTACAAGAACAATTTACCAATAATGACAAGAAAAGGATCTACTGGCTTGCATATAAACCAAAAATTAGAGAAAAATATATAGGGCAAAAGTTGCACCTCAATGTTGGCTTGACGATGAGAGGAGGCGACAAGGTCGGTGTGGACAACGGATGCACATATGAGGAAGACGGCGGAGGCACGGGCGAGGATGGAGTAGCCGGGGATGATGGGAGGACGGTGGAGCTCAGAGATTCGCGTGGGAGGTCTGCGGAGCTCGGAGGACGGTGAATTTCGGAGGACAATGGTGCAGGGGAGGATGATGGATATCGAAGGACAACAGTGAGGGGGAGAACACGGAGCTCGGAGGCGTGTGGGAGGATGGAGGCATGGGGTAGACTTGGATGATAGAGGCATCGATGACGCAGACAACGAAACTGAGTGACGACACGCGGGGCAATAGAGGCACGGTGGAAGATGGAGGGGCCGAGGAGGATGCTGGCGCTCAGAGATGTGGCGACAGAGGCATGGGAGATGATGGCACTCGGACTCACGAGGGAGAACGGATGTGTTTGGGACGAGGGAGTTGGGGGAGGACGGTCTCCCTCGTCGCCAAGGCATTGGGGACGAGGGAGTCACGCGAGGGGAGGAGGACGTCGTGCCGGCGGCGGCTCAATCCTAGTCGCAAGGATAACCAATCATGAAGGATTAGGAGCTCGTGAGTGACGCCTAGCCGTCTAGGAGTCCTCAATCTCCAAGAGTAATAAATGCAAAATGGACTTGATCTTGGAGATGAATCTATTGCTCAGGATGAATGACTTGATCTATTGCTCTTAGCACTTAATCTCTCTTTTAACACCTCACTCTCTAATAGATCACTAAGATCAAAGAGGAGGAGGAGTGGACTTAAAGAATGTATATTGAATGCTCAAAGTACTTAGCCAAAAAGCTAAACCCATAAGAGAGGGGATAGAGGGGTATTTATAGGGTGAGACGAAAACTAGTCGTTATGCCTCCACTCAGCCACATATCAGAACTTCCGATCGTGACATCAGAACATCTGATATGACTAAACTTCCAGAAAAGCACACCTAAACAGTCGAAAACAACACACATCGGAATGTCTGAATTTCACGATCGGAATGTCCGATGTGTCTAGAGAGTCACTTTGAAAAGCTTTCCTAAAAAGTTTCTAAGTCACGATCGAAACATCCGATACACAGATCGGAACATTCGATCTGCCCAGAGAGTACCCTTTTCAGATTTTACCTTAATAGGAACATCCGATAAAAATATCGGAATATCCGAAGTGTCCAGAGAGCACCCTAAACAGAGAGTTTTTGGAAAAAACTTTCAAGTCCTCATCGGAACATTCGATCCATCTATCGGAGTATCCGATCTATCCAGAGAGTACACAAAACAAACACACCGGAAAATCCGATGGATTGGAACATCCGATCTGGACAGAGAAAGAAACCACACGGCGTATGTGTTGTGACTCGTGTCTCTCAACAAATTAAGCTAGTATTCATCTAAGCATAGAGACAAAACCTTGATCAACTACTTTACATCCCTCTTAATAGTACAGCATACCTATTGACTCAACAATAAATGAAAGATTAAATCGAAATGATGCTGTTTTTCTTTCTTCTCATTTTGTAGGGTCGCCATCGTTCGTAGATGATCTTACTTTGGGACTTTCATATGTCCATTAACTCATTGAACGCATTAGTCCCATTAATCGTTTGTCATTAATCATCCAAAACTCACTTAGAGGCCTAGATACACTTTCAGTTTATCCTTAATAAATCAAAGGAAAACCATCAACACATGATATAGAGTTATTTGATGATTAAAAGACAAATGAACTCAATTTAAATTTTATTTAAATTGACAAGAGTGTATATATTAACTACACAAGTTTCATATATTCAATTTGATGGTTTGCAAGTAATGATTCAAATTATATGGAGTGGTGAAAAGGGATCAATACTCTTGTGACCATCAACTATAGAATAAACTCCATTAAATATGTGCATATAAACAATTGAACATGCAATCAATATGCACATTTTCTGTTTCAGAATGCATTGGAGTTTATCCTAAGACACCATGAGTATAGTACAACTAGGCAAGTTAATCTATATACTCAAGGGTTGTTTCAAAGCCTTGATCCTTTATATTATTTGGCAAGAAAACATGGATCAATACTATTGAAACATCAAGTTAAAGCACAAACTTCCCTTAGATGTGTGCATCCATATAATGTATAGAATTGGAAATACAATACACATCTTTAATGTATAAGAAACGAAAGAGTTCATCCTTTAACTTGAAACCTAAGTATGCAATAAAATAATAGAATGAATACTAGTGCATACCTTGTGTTTTCCATTTTCCATCCAAATTTGAGACTAATAAGACTAAAGCTCAATAATCATGTTAGTCTCATAATGATTAGATTTTTCATTAAACAATGATTAAATATTAATCTAAAATTAATTATCAAAACCAATGGAGCTTGAACTTACAATAACCCACCCGCGTCAAAACATAGATTTTAGTTTTGATTTTATATCAAAATAATAGAGGTACTCCTCAATATGTCAAAGTTCCATTAATGAAAAAATGGTGTATCTAATTATTTGTTCTCCTAAGTCTAAAGCATGGCTAAGCATATATATAAATATTCAAGTATACCCAAATTTACATTATTTATTACCTAATCCCTACCTTATGGATTCCAATGTTGACACTATCATATTTATTAAGGAAGTTCTATGCAACAAGTAGAAATAACTACTAGTACCCACAATATAGCAATTCTACTAAAAGTACACGAACTATACATAAAATAGTAAAACCAACATATTTTAAGCGAAAATATAGGATCAACTTGGTCAAAAGAGGTCTTTACCTTGCTCGTTGAGCTCTTGAGTTGGTTCGGGATCGATGAGGTAGGTTTCCTCCTCGGTATATACACGCAGCATGTTGTGAAGCAATAATAAAAACTAAATGAATCCAATTAGAGACCAAATTCAAATATTGTTGTAGAAACAGAAAGAGCATGTTTTGAGAAAAAAATTAGAAACTAGTTTTATTCAATTTGGAGTTTATTTGCAAAAGTTATGAGCAAATTAATTTAAATCGACAGAAAATTCCTTAAAATGAGAAGATGTATTCTCCTCTAAACTAAAAGTATTTTTCTCAATTTTTGGTATTTAAACTTATTTATCCAAAGGCTGACAGGTGGGGTTCGCTCATTAGTGTTTTTTTATTTTTCAAAATAACTGACAGGTGGGGTCCACATGTTAGTGACTTATAACTAAATAGTGATTTAAATCATGAAATAGGTTATTATTTTTACCTGAGCCCACATGCCAGAAACTCAGTTTTTAAATCCAGTTTTAAAAAGAAAAATCGATATGTGGGGCTGGCTTGTCAGTGATTATATCAGAGAGAGCTGTGTGTGCCTGACAAGTGGGGCCACCTATCGATGACTCAGAGCAAAGCGTAGGCTCGAATGACTCTGTCGACAGTGAATGGTGGTGGATTATGCAGCAGCGATGCTTGGGATAGCTAGAGGAGGTGGAGTAAGTTCTCGGAGAGTGGTCGGCGGTGACTGAAGTTGGCTGGAGAACACTGGCGGCTAAGCTATGTGGTGGCAACCATGGCAGGCAATGGGGGAGGGGAATGCAGGGGTGATGGTGCTCAATTGAGTGAGGAGAAAGCATCAGTTGGGGTGAGAGGATTTCATTTTAGGGATCAGGGGTAGCCGAAGCTCACTGGAGAGGTAACCGTGGTTGGGAAAGATGATGATCGTGACGGTGGTGAACTCGTAGAACAAAAGTGGGAAAGAGTTAGTGGAAAAGGTTAGGGCATGTGAGAGAATTTTTATTGAGCTTATTGTTAATAGTCTCATAATTTGGATGGAAAATGGAAAACCTAAGGTATGCACCTGTATTCTTGCTTATTATCTCATTGCATACTTTAGATTCAAGTTAAAGTATGAATTCCTCCATTGTATTAACCTCAAAATGTGCATTATATCTCAAATTCCATATATTACATAGATGCATACATCTAGGGGGAGTTCATGCTTTAACTTGAGGCTTCAATAGTATTGATCTATTTTGTCTTGTCACATAAATCAAGGATCAATATTTTGAAATAATTCCTTGAGTATATATTTAACTTACATAGTTATAGTATACTCATGGTAATATAGGATAAACTCCAATGCAATCAAATTGAATATGTGCACATTGTTTTCAATCCAATTATATATATGCACATATATATGTGGAGTTTATTCTATAGTTGATGGTCTAAACTATTGATCCCTTCCCACATATTCCACATTTTACGGATCATTACTTAGCATCAAAATGAGTATATAAAAACTTGTGCAGTTATATATAATCACGTCAATTTAAATGAAAATTTAAATTGAGTTTGTTTGTCTAATTAATCATTAAAGAAAACTTCATCATGTGTTGATGGTGATCCTTGATTAATTAAGGACAAATGGATAGTTTTTTTTAGTATAACAAAGCATTAGTTGCATCAATGTACTCAAAACATCTTTAAATCATTCGAATTGATTTAGGTTGTGCTCAATCGATCTCGAGGCATCTATTATGTGTTAATGAAGTGCGATAGATGATTAAGACAATCATGTTTATTGGACTAACGATTTTCCTTGAGGTTGTGGATATAGGCTTAGTACAAGAAGATTGAGATGAAGATTTAGGACAAGAAGTCATCATGTATTGATGAGCTTCAAGACGAGAATCCCAAAGTGAAAAGGAGAGCTAGAGGAGAGTTCATCATGAGTTGATGAACAAGAAGAGAAGATGGATTGCGATCCAGGGGGAGAAGAAATGATTGAAGATCATTAAAACCCCAAAGGGGGATCATGTGCAGCGAAGGTATAACTAGATAGGCTAAAGATGTTTCTTAGTCTTTGTGACTACTTTTAGCACCATACTTTTAAGAGGGGTCGAGTCTTTTGCTTGAGTTTCATTATGTGTTGATGAACTCAATCCGATTCTCTCTATCTCACTTACTCTCTTGATCGGTTTTTTGCATGGAGCTAACCATTTGGCATATGTTACGAATGGATGAAGCTCATGCATTGGTTTTTGCATGATGTTTTAATTTGCATGTGTTGCAAATAGGAGAAGCTCATGCTTGTTTCTTATTTGAAATCTTTATTTGATTTGGTATTGCTTGTAGTTAAGTTTTGTATGTGTTGCAAAAGGAGAGCACTCAAGAAATTTGGATTTAAAAGTGGTTACACGGAGCTAGAGATTTGCATGTATTACAAATAGAGAGCTCATACACTTGAGTTTGATTTGTGGTTTACTTAGAGCTAGAGATTTGCATGCGTTGCGAATAGAGAGCTCAAACATTTGAGTTTATTTTGTTGTTGCATGAAGCTATGGATTTGCATGTGTTGCAAAAAAGAGATAGTTTATGCATTTTGGTTTAGTTTGCTTTTGCATGGAACTTAAAGATTTGCATGTGTTATAAATAAAGAGTTCATACAAGTTGTCTTGAAATGGTTTAATTATTATTTGCAAATGAGCGGAAGGTTATGGGTTTTGATCCTAGAGCATGTGAAGAGGACATTTGCAATCGTGTTTTGAAAAGTGTTGTGATCTCGTGTTGATCACCTTATGGCTAAGAGAATTGAATTCATAGGTTCTTTGTTTATTTTCAAAAAGGAGTTTTTCAAATAATTTGGAGTATGTCTAAAAAACCAACGCTACCGCAGGCTTAATGTCGGTAGTACCAAAGGCCGATAGTACCGCCGTATGGGAGTTGGTACTACCGCTTGTGGGTACTACCGCTCAGTTGAGCGGTAGCTTTTTCCCAGAAAGCATGTGTTGCTTGTCTAGATCCTAAGTCCGGTATTACAATTGTGTCAAAGTTGAAACTACTTGAGGTCGGTAGTACCGCTTGTGAATGCGGTAGTTAATTTCCAAAAGCTCGGTTTTTCTGTGTTTTGAATGTCGGAGCTACCGGAGGATTGAGCTGTACTGCCGGAGGTTCGGTAGTACCGGAACCTATTAGCTGGTTGTAAGTTCAAGCTCTGTTGGTTTTGATGATTGTTTTTATATTAATGCTTAATCCTTATTTAATTATAAATCTAATCTTTTATAAGACTAACATGTTTATTGAGCATATGTTTAGTAGTCTCATATTTGGATGGAAAATGGAAAACCCGAGGTATGCACTTGTATTAATGTTTATTATTTTATTGCATACTTAGGAATCAAGTTAAAGGATGAACTCTTCCATTGTTTAACCTCTAAGATGTGCATCATGTTTTCAATTCCATGTATACATGGATGCACATATCTAGTGGGAGTTCATGGTTTAGCTTGATGTTTCAAATGTATTGATCTATGCCTTATTTCCAAATATAAAAGATCAAGACTTTGAAACTATTCCTTTAGTATATATTATTCTTATCTAGTTGTAGTATACTCATGGTAATATAGGATAAACAACAATGAAATCAAAATTGAATATGTGCACATCGATTCAAAGTCAATTATATATATGCACATACTTATGTGAAGTTTAGTTGATGGATTATTGTATTGATTATTTTCATATATTCCACATATTATGGATCACTACAAACCATTAACATGAGTATATGAAGACTTGTGTAGTTATATATACTCATATCAATTTAAATAAAAATTTAAGTTAAATTTGTTTGTCTTATTAATCATTAAAGAACACTTCATCATGTGTTGATGGTGTTCCTTGATTAATCAAGGATAAATGAATAGTTCTTGAGTATAACGAAGCATTGGTTGCATCGATGCACTCAAGACACATTTAAATCATTCAAATTAATTAGGGTTGTGCTCAATTATCTTGGAGGCATTCATTATGTGTTAATGGAGTGCAATAGATAATTGAGACAACCGTGTTTGTTGGACTAATGTTTTCCTTGAGATTGTGAATATAGATTTAGTTCAACCAGGTTGAGATGAAGAAACGGGACAAGAACACTATGAAATATGAATGTTAGATTATTGAAAAAGGGCGAGATTGGGTTTTTTTAATAAGGTTTTCTCGTAGTTTAGGCTTATAAGAGATGCATTGGGGTCTTTTAGCAATATTAGATTTCAAAATAGGGTATTAATATATATGTAGCGAAGCTATCCCTAACTATAAGCTACGGTCAATAGCGGAGCTATTGCTAGCTATAACGCTTGTAGCTAATACAGCAGAACATTAGCCTATAGCTCTGTATTTAAGGTCCAAAACGCTATATCTAGCTATTTAGAACACTACTCAAAACAGAACATTGAACTCTCGAAACAAAACACTGAGCTGTTGCTCTTTCTTAGAGTATCTCCAGCAAAGGCCCCTAAAACAGGGTCCCTATTTTGAATTTAGGGACTCCCCCTATTTTTTGGGTCCTGTTTTCAGAGCACAAGTCCAAAGAATGACCCTAAATCTCAAATTTCCTATTTTACTTTTTCTTCTATTTTGACATATCCGCTATGTATAATCTTCATTTGACACCACTAAAATTCAATCAAAAATATTTGTAATACATAAAACATAAGCATATTAATATTTACAATTTAAAAACATGATATTTCAAATTTAAATTTAAAATTTTCAAAACATGATAAATAGATAAATAGAAACTACGAACAATGAATCAAACTACGAAGCGCTGTGAATTGCCCACAAATGCTCAATAAGATCATCTCGAAGCCTCTCATGTATTTCCATGTCTTCAATCTCCTGTTGTATTTAGGGGTCTCCTAATTTTAGGGGCTTAAGTTAGGGCCTCCTAATTTTGGGGCTGAGGAGGCAAATTTAGGGGCCTCCTAATTTTAGGGACTTGAGTTGGAGCCCTGCTGGATCTGTTTTTTTAAATATATTCCCTATTTTACGGTTTAGGGGTTGGTTTAAAGGTTGTGCTGGAAATGCTCTTAGAGCATCTCCAAGAGGGGCCCTAAATATGGCCCTAACTTGAATTATAGGGCTTTTAGGGGGAAAAATCAACTCCAGCAAAGACCCTAAATTGTTAAAATTTATCAAATTGTTTTAGGACCCATGGGAGAGTAGCTATATTTAGCAACTCTATGATTGAGCCCTATCTTCATTGAGTTTTAGGGCCTAATTGCTGGAGTGAATATTTCATTGGAGCCCTAAATCAAATTAGTTGGGGGTCCTAAATTAAAATTTAAGGCTCATTTTTAGGACCCTCTCTTGGAGATGCTCTTAATGCACCCAACTTGGCTATTTGGGTACTTTTCTAGCACACAACACAAGTGTGTAAAAACATTCTTGAAGCTCATGGATTATACATGAAGCTGAGAAGGAACTAGCAAGGGGGTTGCATCTCCGGTCGAAATTGTATCTGCAAATCATTCCTAGCGAACAACCAAATCTAACTAAAATTCGAAATCATGGGACAAAAATCAATGAAAAAAATATCGCAGCCTCGTCTCTGGTCTACTCTCACCTGAGCACCGTCCCAATCTCCTCCTAAACCCCTCCCCAAACCCTAGCGCCGCCGCCATGCTGCGCCGCCTCGCCTCCGCCCCGCGGGCCTTCTTCTCGTCCTCCCCGGCGGCGGGGTACTCCCCGCGCCGCGAGTACGGGCTCGTGCCCATGGTGATCGAGCACACGTCGCGCGGGGAGCGGGCGTACGACATCTTCTCGCGCCTGCTCAAGGAGCGCATCGTCTGCATCCACGGGCCCATCACCGACGACACGGCGTCGCTCGTCGTCGCGCAGCTGCTCTTCCTCGAGTCCGAGAACCCCGCCAAGCCGGTCCACCTCTACATCAACTCCCCCGGCGGGGTCGTCACCGCGGGCCTCGCGATCTACGACACGATGCAGTACATCCGCTCCCCGGTCACCACGCTCTGCATCGGCCAGGCCGCCTCCATGGCCTCGCTCCTGCTCGCCGCAGGCGCGCGCGGTGAGCGCCGCGCGCTGCCGAACGCGCGGGTCATGATCCACCAGCCGTCGGGCGGCGCGTCGGGGCAGGCCTCCGACATCGCCATCCACGCCAAGGAGATCCTCAAGGTGCGCGATCGCCTCAACAAGATCTACGCCAAGCACACGGGCCAGGCCATCGACCGCATCGAGCAGTGCATGGAGAGGGACATGTTCATGGACCCGGAGGAGGCGCATGACTGGGGCCTCATTGACGAGGTCATCGAGCACCGCCCCGTTTCACTTGTGTCCGATGCCGTTGGCAGCGATCTGCCGAGCTTTGGTGGAAGCGGAGGCGGAGTTGGGGCAGACAAGGGAACGGAGGAGCCATCTCCGGCATGATAGATGGTCATAAGGTGCAGTCTTTTTTGCGTTCCTGTAGCTGTGTTGTTGGTTTTGAAGTTCAATTCTTACATAACTTATTATTCTGGCAGCAGTGGCTTATCCACTAGCTAGCCTGTTATTTGCTACTTGAGTTAATCTGTTGCAGATAATGAATGCAATCCTTTCATGCTTTAGCCCCATTGATGTTGGTAGGTGCGTGTTGTCTGAAACCAATGAATCCCGTGTTAAAGAACAGAAAATTGCATCTTATGCTGGTTTGTATTGAGGATAATTGGGAATACTAAAGCATGTATGCTGAATTGCTTATTATCATTGCATATTGTTGGTCAGTTTCAGTTGTGCCTCTTTGATATATGCCATTTTATTGTGTTGAGCTACTCATGTATACAGAATAGCATACCACCAATGTTGTGTCATTTGTGTTTCATAAGAAGAATCTTGTTTTATTTTTTTTTTTGTTTTATAGAATTATGTAACTTGTGGGTTCATTTCACACGGGTTAAACCTGTGAACTGCAAAGATAGTTGTCAACTTGCTGACGTTTTTTTTACCTTCCCTGGTAATGTTGCATTCTGATAGACTAAAATGAAAATGCAGCTAAGCCCCATCTGTTTGAGCTCGGAGTCTAGGTTCTCTATTGAAACCAAAATAGCTGCAAATCTGGTTTGACAGTTTTAGGCTCATTACGGCCTAATGCTGATATCTAATAATGCATATAACCGAACATATCTGAGATGCTGGCTCCATTATTTGTTTCATTTAGAGATTAATAATAGAGCTCTTTTACAGTACACTTAATTGAATAGGAACCATTCATTCTTTTCGATCAAATGGATCAGATTAACTAGAGTTTACTTATACTTCATCTGGTAGTAAAGTAGTATAAACACCCTTAATAAATCAACAGTTAGATGTGATTTCTACTACACCTACACATGATATACTACCAGTATAATGCATCGTAAAATTTCTCTAATAATATATTGTCGGTACATCTGATTATTACAGGACTTATAGCAGATCTCCAGTGTGTTACAGAACTTAGCAAACATCCAATGAGATGCTTGCAGATCCAGCAGCACTCTTTGGCTCATTTATGGCTTAATAACACGTGGAACTGATATTTAGTGATTAGAGAGTACCTTTTCATATATTTCAGACTTCGAACTTTGAAGGCAAACCTAAATTTTAAGCATCCCAAGGTTTTGATTACCTCGAAGAGTGCCACAGAAACTCTGCCTTTTCTTAAAATCCAAAAGAGTAGAAGATTGAAACCACTTTCTCGGGCCAAGCTGCTCTTACCCCCTACTGTCATTAGGTCATTTGGCAATTAATGTATGTGCATGTAGCTAGATGTGACACCACAATGCTATTAGATCAGAAATTGCATTTTAGTAGTGGTTGGTCATAGCAATGCACCGCTGTACATCATGAACCTTTTGCCTTCATGTTGCTTTCAGTGTGCAAGGAACAGACTACATGCTGTTTGATAGATAGTATAGTAAAAAAAATGTTTTAAGTCATCTCCATGATGTTACCGCAGGAATATCTGAGCACCCCACTAGCTGTTCATTTCAACCGAGGATTTATGCGTATAGTTCCAAAGGATGTGAGCTTGTTTTTGGTACTATATGGTGAGCTGGAGATTGTATATTATCAACAGTGCTCTTCTGTCAATATAACAAAAGGTGAGCATTGATAGGTTCAGTGAAAGAAGTAATAACCAAGGTAGCATGCACCGTCCACTGCCCAATAGAGCAACATTTTCCACCTGTTCTCGTTGGTGTCCCAGACGTAGATCACTGATCTGCTGCTTCATTTGTTCTTCTGGCAATTGGGAGCGTTCTATCTAATGACCATGCTTACCTTAGTTCATTACTGGTTGATGGTGTGATTTTGCAGGTTACTTTCTGTGATTTTTGAAGAAATACTCCAGTTGAGAATTTGTACGGTACACTAGAGTTTAATCGGTTATACTTCTCTCGAAGCCAAACAGGTGAACGATGTCAGTGGAACTCTTTTCAGTGGCTGTACCAGATCAGCCAGCACCTTGCATCGCTTGATCGGTTGGTAAGGAGCCTAACAGTTTTTGATATTAAAGTGAAGCAATGTTTAAAGTCCTGTTGCCATGTTTTCATGTTGAAGAAAACATGGACAGTAGATCCAGCGACATCAGCTTTAGTGTTAGCAGCCTTATTTGCTGTGGTCCTGTATGTTTACCCCAAAGCATGCAATTCAAAGTTACTTAGAAACGAAACGAATGGCTGATGAGTGCTGTGCACTGAAAAAAAAAACCCGAGAAAGGGGCAGTTGATACTACTTACTCGGTGCTATGAACGAATCTAAAGCAAAACTCGTATTATCCACTCAGCATTTCTCAAAACGAAAACCTGAATTTTGTATGGCAAACCAGTGTGGTAAGTACTGAACGCGGGTGCGCGAAATGAAGCCAGCTTCCGTCGCTCCTTCGACCGGTTCATGCAACAGTTTGGTGTGACACCGGTTCGCTTTTGCATCTTGCCCGTCAGTGAAGATGTACACGGCGTGTTTGTTGTACCACGAGGGACCAACAATGGCGTACGTAGTCCAGGGGACGTTACACGTTATCTTTCCCATGAGGTCCCATATTGTTGATGTTACAAGCAAGTTACAACCGTACAGCAACGCTACCCAATCAAGCACTAGCGTGTAGTAGCTAAGCAAAACAGGTCGACAAGCTCACTCCAGCAGCAGCAGATTGGTGCGGCCACAGCGTAGGGCTAGCGGGAGCGCGAGGCCCGGGAGGAAGTGGTAGAGCACGGCGAGCGACTCGGGGCGCGAACAGCGGCACCTGGCGACCCGCGCCGCGCACCGTCACCAGCGTCAGCCCCTCCTCGTACTCCACCGCCCATCCGCCCACCTGCTGCCTATTCCCCTCTCTCATACAATACAATACGTGATTGGTTCTCTCTCACAAAATCAATCGAATTTTCTAGTCATTAGATCAACTTGTGGATTTGCTTCTTCCCCATCGAGCGCGACGGTAATCCTAAAACCGTTTCATGGCTAAGGCCACATTCACTGCTTTATTCTTTCGTAAACTTGCATACAATTTATCCATAGCAGCCTAGCTTCGAAGCCTTATGTTCACAGAGGAAAACGTACAAGCACTACAATCTGTAATCACTAATTTGCATGAAGCATAGCTGCATAGGCACAAGTACTGAAGTACAGTTCAGAACATAGGCAAAGGTGCAGAGGGCTCAGTTCAGTAACTTGCTGGAAAACTTTCGCGCTTCAGCTGGCCTTCCCAAACGCCGCCTCGAGCCGCTTGCAATCGACGATGTACGCGAACCCATACGCCATGTTCACGAGCGTCGCCTCGTGCAGATCCTGGCTCGCCGTGGCAGTGGCGTCGGCGGAGAAGAACACCCGGAACCCCCTCACGAACGCGTCCCGGGCGGTGGTCTCACAGCACAGGTTGGTCATCACGCCCACCACGATCACCTCCTCGACGCCCATCCCCCTCAGCGCCTCCTCGAGCCCCGTCCCGGCGAAGGCGCTGTACTTGCTCTTCTCCACGACGAGGTCCCCCGCGACGCGGCCGGCCGCGGGGAGCAGCTCGGCGGCCGGCGTGCCGGCGGTGATGTGGTCCCCGGGCCACCACTCGGCGAGCGGGCCGCTGCGGGGCACGGGGTCGACGTGGCGGGTGTAGATGACCCGGGCGCCGGCGGCGCGGCAGAGCGCGACGGTCGCCGCGATGGCCGGCATGGCCGGCGCGACGAGCGACGCGAAGTGGCCCTGCACGTCGATGACGAGGAGCGCCGCGGCGTGGGGGTTGGGGTCGCGGTGGCGCGTCTCGTACCTGGTGTACGTGGAGTAGGAGGCGGGAGGCGGCATGGTCGACATACTGGGCGGTGGAATTGCCGCGGGCGAGCACCAAGATCACGAGAAATTTGGGACGGCTGCGCTGCGCCACAGCGCCAGGCAGGAGCAAGGTTATCGGGATGGAACGAGATAGTGCGAGCCAGCTTGCAGACGGCAGATCATTCCGTTGGAAGACTCGTCAAACAGGATCCTTTGAGATGCGAAGCGTCCGTCCGTTTGGCCTCTGCACTTTTTTTTTTAATCTTTCATCTTAGCTCATCTCTCAACGATGAAAGCATCAACAAATCACAGGTATTACCTATCATTTTTCCCTATCACAGTAGCTCATTGGCACTATAGTGGCTCCCTTCACAACAGCAACTCTCCAACAAGCGGGCAGGTAGGGCATCGTGGTACCCTGTCCTATCAAGCTCAGGTACTATGGTACCTCGTCTACTACTATGGGTGTGGTGTCTATAATAAAAGAGCACGGTATATGACATGTATCATATGTCGATGCTTACATGGTCGAGAAAAATGATATGTTTACAATTTTATTTGAGAGAGAACCAAAGAAGAAAAAAGCGTGAAAGGAGATTAAATAGACCAAAGCTTATTTAGATGTAGACACCTATAGGCTGTAGTGCAATACTGTGTATCACTTCTCGATTAGAGAGTTACTTTTCTAGCCTTTTTCCCCCTTTCTTTTTTTTTTTGTAAATTTGGCTCTTTTTCAGGATGAAAATGCAAATCTAAGGTCACTTGATTCGTGTGGTGGGAGAGCATTTTGTACCTGCAATATGCATGTTGGAGTAGGTGGCGGCGTAGTGGACGTACTAGGCAACGGGATGCCGGGCACGACCACCAAAGATAACGAAATGGGGGAAAAACTAGGCTGGAGCCGTACAGTTGTGCCGCTCATGAAAGAGAGGAGATGCAGGCAGCACGGCCTGTCTCAATTCATCTTCCCAAAGGCCCAGGCACAGTCAAAGGCACATCGTGTCATAGTTGTGCTGGTCCAGATTTGATCATGTTGGACGTATAGGATGCTGTCATCGTCGATCTGTTACCGTTGACGACACAAAGGACGAAGAGCGAGTGTCAATCGGCGACAAAGATTTTGGTACACACAATTATTTTGAGAAAAAAGAACTAAATTTTATTTATTTATTGGAAAAAAGACATTTGGATTCGGTGCCATCTTCTTCCTCTTCGGTCGCCGCCCCGTCTTCTTCCTCGAGATGGTCGGTGAAGATGGTGGTGCAGCGCGGGGATGTATATGATGTCGACGTGACCAAAAGATGCTAGATTTTGCGCTGAGGTGGTGAGGGATGATGAAGAGGGGATGATGTGGGACGACGGGGGAGGTGGCAATGTGGGGATGAAGTAGGAGTGAAGGAGCATGAGAGAAGAGAGAGAAGACAACATAGGTATGAAGAGACGGCAACTGCGCCGGATGGTCATGCGAGGAGGTAAAGGGGAGATGTAATATTTGATGATGGGGCTGGCCGCTAAGGTGAGGTAGTTCATGATGAGCTGGGATGTAGATAGGATGTTTTTTACGAAATGATCGCTTTCATGCCAAATCGACCTAGACACAGCCTAGCTAGTCGTGTTGTGTCGTATCGCCCATTGTGCCGAGTTTTCATACCCATAACAATCCATCATTCGTGTTGTGCCATGTTAGGGCAATCATGTCGAGGGCCAAATCAAAAAAGCATGACCCATTGCCTAAATATATTCTTGATGTAGCCGCGATTGAGATGTTTGTAACATGGATATTATCCTGGAGCTCCCTTGTTTATGTGTACCGTTGTTCCAATGTGTATTGTTATGCTTCATGTACTCATGTAACCGAAGCTCATTATTTTTCATTGTGATCTAGTGTTATCCATGTATCCTCGATTAACTTCATGAGTAAAAGATGACAATTCTTGTCACCATGTTTATGTTGTTGCTGAACCGACGTTCTTGCCACTGGTATAATCATACGCTATGAGATAGAATTAATTTGGGCATGTCGCAGCAGTAGCATCATTCATCAGATGCTTTGGACACTTGTATCAAAATGCATGCGACAAATTGTAAAGAAATTCCAGAAATTTGTATATAAATAGAAAAGAGTAACAAACAAATAGACTTTTAAGTGTTAAAAAACCAGGGGTATGATGATTTCCCCCCCTTTAAATCCTCACTTTCAGATTTTAGGAGTCAACCTCCTACCAAACACTTCCCTTCGCAGATTCTTTGAGTGGATTATCTGATAATGAGGGGCTGAGGGCGGAAAAAAATGAGGAGCGATTCGGTACCAAACAGGCAAACATGCTGTCGCATGCCAAACAAGAAGAGATTTAATAAATCAAGCAAAAAAAATATCTAAAGTACAAGATACTGCAAAAAAAAAAAAAAGGATATGATGGTGAATGATTGAAATGCTAGCTGTTCATTCATCGACAAGCAGAAGGCCAGCAAGCCAGCAACTGCAACGCACACAAGTCCGCAACAACACGAACCAATTGGCAAAATCAAATCGACGGGCGCGGGCCGTCACGCGCAAACGCGAAGGAACGGAGGCACAGAAGATGGTGATGCGTTGGAGTGGAGAGGACGCAGGATTAGGAATAAGGATGAGGCAACAGCTAATCTTCGCCTGTCGTTGGCCCAAGATCACACGTAAATAATACCCGGAAAAAGAGAAAAGGCCGCAGTATATGAGAGAGAGAGAGAGAGAGAGAGAGAGAGAGAGAGAGGAGGAGGAGGCTGTCCCAACTCCCAAGCATGCCCCCAGGCCCCAGCATAGACGATCCCTTTGTGAGCCGGGCCCATTTGAAACCCACTGGGAATAGCCTAACAAGCCGGCCGCTTAGCGGGGCAATTAGAGAGGATCAAATTAAATGCGAATCAAACTTGGAGGAGTAACGTAACAACCTTGACACCAAACCAACTGAGCACGATACTGCAATTAGGCATGTAAACCATTGTTTCAGATTCTAGTAAAAACGGAAACAGTTTCAGATTCTTGATAAAAATGTTTCATGTTGGATTCTGTGAATGGGGTGGAATTGGGTTGAGACCGATTCAATCACAGTGTGAAAAAAGAAGAAACGATTCAAAGAGAATCGTTCCGAGTTTTAGCCCGTTTAGTTGGGTTTCTTCCAGAATCTAATAGAAGAATCTAATAGAAACGGTCCGGTTCTAAGTTACCAAATGGGGCCTAAGCAAACCTGACCTTCTAAGTTCAAGCTGGGTAGAAGTTCGAGCTGAGCTCGAATGAATATGAGTTAACGTACAAGCTTGAATCTAGATTCGAGCTCGCATCGGTTTAAGCTCGATTAGATTTGAATTTGGCTAAGTAAAGTCGGTAATAATTAATAATTAAATATACACTAATTTTCAACGATAAAAATGCTCAAACTCGAGATTAACTCGAGTAAGCTCGATAAGAGTTAACATGTATTAATATTTAACAAGTGGTTTGTAAATATTTCAGCCTCATGAGCAATTCGAGCTCGACTCGATAAAACTCGTGAATTTGAGATTAAGTTTGGGCTCAAACAGCTTGTGAATATCAAACTTTTTTATAGCCCGAACTGCAGCTGCACAAATCGATTCTTCTAAATTGAACATTAGGTACACCTGAATAGAAATCGGTCACTATAATGGCATTTATTAGACATGAACTAATCGCATAAGGATAGATACCCGAATACACAGAATTGACCGTCACAAATGCTCGTAACTGCAGATAACAACCAACTACCACAAGGAATCGAAGTTTTCAAAGCGTCAAAGTGATGCACAAAAGCATGGAAATGGAGATACCCCTCCCTCCAAGTTTACAATGTGTATTTTTAGATAATATTATTCATGAATATAAGACGCATTTTATATTATAATAAAAAAATTAGTGTAATATTTCTTTTATATCCTTAATAAATATTTAAATTTACTTAATATTATTTAATACATGTATTAAATATGGTACTTAAATATAATAATTAAATATAATTTAATTATTTTTAATATTTAATTGATCTGTATAAAAACGAAAAAGAATACTCCAGCAAAATGGACGGAGGGAGTAGATAAGAGAGTCAGATAAACCGGTGCATGAATCTGGTCACGGTCCCGGCCCGCTTTACCCCACGCCTCCACTAGCGCCTGTCCTGTCCCCCTTCTCTTTCTCCCGTCCAACGCTCGGAGCCGAGTGAGCACGAGGAGGTAGCCGTGGAGGTGGGAGAGAATCTGAATCTCCCAGCAGCTAAGCATTCGTGCTCCCGTAGCCTTCCCCCATCGCCTCGCCTTCCCCTACCGGCCAAAACGCCGTTGCGTCGTCGCTTGCCTGCCTCCTCGCCTCTACCGAATGAATATTCATCACCTATAAAGCCCAGCACCCCGGCCCCGTATCATCCGTTTCCTGTTTTCCCCGTTTCGTGACAGGAATAATAATAGCCCCATGAGAGATTTAGAATCCCGGTACGAGACGTTTTCCAACCGATAATAAGTCAAAATTCCCGCATATTTTTATGGGCGGATCCGACGCGACCCCCGCAAGCGACGTGGTGGTGGTTGTGGGAGCCCCCGTCGACGGCTCTGCTTCCGACCCCCTCCCTCCTCCTCCGCCTCCGGCCGAGAAGGCGGCGGTGGCGGAGGCTAAGCGGGAGCCCTCGGAGGCAGCGGTGGAGGCTAAGCAGGAGGAGGCGGCAGCGGGGGTGCAGGCCATGGCGGTCACCGTGGTGCGAGACGTCGAGACTGGCCGGGACACGAGCACGAGCGGCGCCGCGGAGAAGCCTTCGTGGTTCACCCCTAGGAGGTACTGCTAACCCGGTTGATGGGCATCCTCGGGGTGGAGGTTTGAGCTATTTGGTTGCACGGGGTTTTGGCGGAGCTCTGGGACTGTGTTGATCCCAAACTGAGGGCGATTCGGTGGTTTGGCTTGGCGAATCTGGGTTCTCGCGAGCTCCAGTTGGACGCGCTGGGCGATGGCTTGCGTTGCGATGATTGCGAGCTATCGAGTTGCTGCTAAGCATTGGTTTGAATTGTGTTTGAACTTGGAGTTTTTGGCGATGTCAGCTTTAGTTGCTTGATAACAAATCGTTGGGCATATGTGGTATGAGATTCCATTACTTCAGTCGAAGTTTTCTCGCCAGTCTCTGGTTGTTCCATTCGTGACTCGGAGTTTTCGAATTTTTGTGTTTCTCCTCGTCGGTTTGGTATGGATCTGCGTTATGTACAAGTTTTGTGTTGGCTTGATGCAATTTGAGGTGGTCTAGAAGGTACTTTTTTTTTTGTGTGTGTGTGTTATTTGGTACCAGTCGTCAAACCCTTTTTCTACCAACATAGGTTAAACTAGTTTGTTGTGCATTCAAATTGGATGGGGGGTATGTCTAGCTTCTCTTAGGTGTGATCATCTGTTGCCTCTGTTTTCTCTGTATTTTGTATTTCGTTTGGTGCTGAGCGTGATGTGGACCTCAATGTTGGCGAGATGGATGCCGGAGGGTTGGAGATTTGGTTGTTCTTCTGTTGTATGAGCTTCTGATGAAACTGAGTTTCTGCTTTACAGTCACAGAATCACAGTTGATCTTGTTAGTATGCTCACTATGCCTCTGAATTTTTACTCAAGCTTTAAGCCTCTTCAATGTGGATTTAGAAGGAGATGGAGTAGGAGGGATGGTGATGAACTTCGCTACTGCTAATAATTCCAAGTTGTGTAGTCTTGAGTTCAAACTTGTTCTTTATGCAGATCGCATTAGTAGTTTAGTACATCGTGTGTTCAGTATGCCTCTTAATTTTACCCATTATCTGAATTTAGACAAGAATTTCATGTTATGTGCTCTTGGGTTCAGAAATTGTAATTTATGCAGATTGCGTTAGTGTGCCATATTCTTTGTTTGTAAATTTTCAAGTTATCTTTTCTCATTGTATTTGAGGAGTCCATCTATGTATTTCCCACTTGAGTTAATTATTTTTTGTGGCTGCAGATTACTTGTGATGTTCTGCGTCATTAACATGCTAAACTATGTTGACCGGGGAGTAATAGCAAGCAATGGTGTCAATGGTAGCCGCAAAAGTTGTTCTGGTGGCACATGCACCTCAGGTTCTGGAATTCAGTAAGTTCCACGGTTCCACCAGAAACTTTTGTACCAAATTGATATTCTTTTAATCTTAATATACTTGCAGCATGTCTTGTCTATTTTATCTCATAAAATGAGTGATCAGATCAGGGAATAGGCTCTTATTCTTTGCAAATTTGCAAGCTGTTATATACACAGCAAATTGATTCATGTGCAGTTTCTTTTGCAAGATCTTCTCCTCCTTTTGTGTTTGCTTTCTAGCCTGTTGGCTCCGGTTTGTCTTCATTTTTAAAATTTATCATAAATCAACACTAATGTATCATCTTAAGTAGCGATAATGTTGGTCATAATATCTTTTGTTTACTCTTGACTGGCCTTACAATTCCATGTTCTCTACAGGGGTGACTTCAATCTAGACAATTTTGAAGATGGTGTATTGTCTTCAGCATTTATGGTTGGGTTGTTAGTGGCTTCGCCGATATTTGCATCATTGGCAAAAATGTTAGTTTCATGTGGGTTCTTTTATTTTATTCTTATCCCAATATTGCTCATCCTAGTAGAAAAAAAATATACTACAGGTGGACAAGCACTCTTCAAAGAACAATACATACTGCATATAATTTTTTTAAAAAAATTATGATGTGACGGAGGTTAATGCAACTTTCAATGCTGTCCAGCCTTTCAGAGTTTTTTTTTGGGCACGTGACAGGCTGTCTCTCCTTGCAGGTACAATCCTTTCAGGCTTATTGGTGTCGGATTGTTAGTCTGGACTATTGCAACAGCTGGTTGTGGGTGCTCGTTTGATTTCTGGTCAATTACTATATGTCGCATGTAAGTGTTTTGTCATTGCGAGTGATCTGTTGATGTTTTAGATCTGTGTTATTTTTTAAAAAGATGTCATTCTTCTAATCGCATGATCAATTCTCCAACACATTGTTACTTAGGTTAGTTGGCGTTGGTGAGGCTTCATTTATAAGTCTTGCTGCTCCATTCATCGATGACAATGCACCAGCAGCACAGGTTCTGTTATTCTTATAATACATTTAGATTGCTTTACCCTAATCATTATGGTTAAGTATTCTTCTGGGAAATAATCTTCATCTTTTTGCATATAAGGCCCTGTTTGGCAGAGCTCCAGATCCCAGCTCCACCTCAGATCTGAAATTTGTAGGTTAAAATAAAGTGAATTAAGTTTATATTTTTATTCTAAAATGTAAGCAAGATAACCCATCTAAACATTCTTAATATACCTACAGCCCTAGCTTCACAGATTTTGTGTAGCTAGGAATACCCAGCTCTGCCAAACACTCCCTAAGTATTATTCGCTCTTGGAATAGTTTTGTGCTAGCTTACAGCGCGCGCGCATACACACACACATATATATATACTAGTTATATGCCCGTACGTTGCTACGAAAAACAAAATTGATAACGAAAAATAAATATTAAAAAATAAAAAATACTATTTCATAAGATCAAACATCTATCTTTAACGCTTCGTTTCTTGCAAAAGCTGGCTAATTAAAGCAACGCTTCGTTTCTTGCATAGGGCAATTAAGTAGGGCAATTAAGCAGGGCAATTAATGCATCGCTTCGTTTCTTACGTAGGGCAATTAAGTAGGGCAATTAAGCAGGACAATTAATGTGACGTGGGAAGAAACTCTCACTTTATATAGTAGAGATATATACATATATAAGAAGGATATATATGATTTTACTTGGGATCATTGTCTATCGAAAAGGACCCATGTAATACATGCATAATTCAAAATATGCTTTTTTTAATAGACCAATACGGCATATAAAGATCATCAGATCAAGAACTAAAATGTGTCACTGTATTTATCTAACTTCTTTATTTTAAAGAATTCTTTAGTAGTTGCTTCTAGATGTTGAATTAGCGTTGAATTGCTCTTTGAATACACATTCATTGAGCTATGCTGTAGTATGTTTTTTTTAGAAGATAATGCTGTAGTATGTTTTCATGGGAGGTTTTGCTTTTAATAATGCTGTTGTTTATAATCTCTCATGTTCTATGTCAGTCAACAACTTACCTTGCTACTAATTATGTTGCCAGAAAACAGCATGGCTTGCTATGTTCTACATGTGTATACCCACTGGGATAGCACTGGGCTATGTTTATGGTGGGCTGGTACGCCTTATGCTACACTCTGTTTTTCTTCTTTTTAGTTTTGTGTCAAGTTATACAGTTTGAGTAACAAGTGCATCTTCAGTATAATGTCCTTATCATATGTTCTCTCGTTCAAAATTTCGTTGCATCTCATCAGGTTGGGAATAATCTGCACTGGCGTGCTGCTTTCTGGGGAGAGTCGATTTTGATGCTTCCTTTTGTTATTCTGGGCTTTGTAGTAAAGCCACTAGATCTCAAAGGTGTGACTTTGTTTTATGTATGATTTTGGTTACCTGAGTAGACAACACTGCTATTTATATAGCACTAACAGTATTTGGGTACTCTGATCCTCATTTTCTTCCATCTTTTTTTTTGTGCGGTGACTTTGTTTACCAGGATTTACTCACAAAGAGTATGGCCCAGTGCTCATTCCAGAGCTTCAAGATGAGACAAGTATGCCCTTTTATCAGTTTTTATTTGATGTGCTCATGTCTTTTCCCTTCAATTAGTTTGGTCCAAGGAAGATTTTTTACGCTGTGTCTGTCTTCAGAAGCGCTTCAATGCTCTCCCAAGAATGAGAAGTGCAATTTTTAAGCAAACTGAGAGCTTGGTTTACAACCATACACTACACTAACACTTGTGCTATAAAATTTGTGCAATTTTGCTATTGGGAGAGCATAGAAGCACTACTCATTCTCCATTCTATTCTGATTTGAAGAACTGATTGCTTCTATATATTGATTCACTAACAGGAGCAAAAATCACTTCAATAACATCTGTGAAATTCAATTTCCTCTGCATTCTTGATTGCTTGTATTTCAATGCATGTTTTGTTAAACTAAAAAAATAAAATTGTATTACAGTGCTGATTCTACGATTAGTTGAATAATGATAAAACTGGCTTGACATTCATAAGGGCCTTAAACATTTTCATAGGAAAATTAACATAATGATAAAAACTGATGTTTTGCTCAACATGGTGACTTGTTTTGACTTTCCTTAATTTTGAGATGCAAAATAACAGCTAAGTTTTTCTAGGGAACAAAAAAGTAACTAAGCTACGATTTTGTGTCCTGGATAACCTCGTTAATTTGCTTAGAGCTTGTTTGTTACTTTATTTGAAATGTTTAGATACAGCATCATGCTGAGTTGAGGTTGCCTCCTCTTGGCTTCTGGGTTGTGTAACTTTTGCAGAAGCTCAAGCATGGTAAACACACCCTTATTTAATTACTCATTTATTTCTTTCCATATATGCAAGATAATAATGGGGCAAAGCAGGTTGTGCCTGCTGGAATTGATGACCTGGCAGAAAAGGTTCCGCAAAAGTTTTCGTTGTAAGCACCTCCTTCCTGAAATCTTGTTTTCTTTGCTTGTTAATCATTGTCTTATTTCAGATATGTATTACCTTTATGTAATGTATTTCTATACTTTATACAATACTTTTTCTCTGTTGTTCATGTGGATAAAAATTAAATGCTGTAGTTAATTGATATATTGACCTGTTGGGTCCCTTCTGTAGCAAATAGATAAGCTTTGTCATTTTCTAGAATTCTTCTGAACATTTCTCATTTTAATCCTGCAGCTCCAGTTTTGGGAAGAAAGTTATGACTGAAATTGGTCACTTTGGGAAAGATATGAAAGAACTGCTACAAGAGAAAGTATATGTCATCAATGTCTTAGGTCAGATCTCCTTTCGTATGTCCTACAATTTTTTAATCTCTGTTATGTAAATTGAGTTGGTCTGTTTTTAGTGCCCTTCAGGAAAATTGAAATCTAAGTTTGATTGTGCGCTTTTTTTGTTGAATTCAACATAAGGCTTTTAAATTCTCTTAGTTTAACTCTGTTGTTGTGATGTAGAAACTCAACTTTGTTTTAGTGGATTATACATCATACCTGAATATTGGACAAGAAGATTTTCCATATACAGAATACATGTAAATATAGTTAGAACAACTTATTATTTGTTCCATTTTTTTTTCTCACTTCACTACTTCAGTTAAGTTCAATCAGTTCAACTCTTTTTTCCTCATCAGATTTGGGATAAAAATGTTGCTCTGAATCCATAGGGTAAACAAGCCAATCGTAATAGTCACATCCTCAGTTTTCTACCCAAAATTATTGTAATTTGCAGTTTGGCACTAATCATCTAATATCCTAATTTTGCAACATAACTATCTTGCGAGAAGCATTCAAGTGCCTGGACTCCTCTTGTGCTTAGCTTAGCTCCATTTTGTTTATAAGAGCAAATAACGAAGCCAGCAACTTTTTTGACAAAAAAGAAATGATTTGCTAAACGATTCCTAGCAAGGCAAGGATGTGATGGCTGTAGACTCTTCATTTGTCAAAATAAAGGGCAATAAGGGTTCTCAGGTGGTACACTGCTTTGGAAATGAACCAAATAGATGTCTTTCACATCAAAATTTGATGTTTGAAATGATACTTCTGAAATAAATTTCATATTCAAATTTCTTATGAAATATATTCTGTTTGGGATTGGAGTTCATTTCCTGTGCTATTCCAGGTTACATTGCCTATAACTTTGTCATTGGTGCCTATTCCTACTGGGGCCCTAAGGCTGGTCAGGATATCTACAATATGGTATTTCCTTGTAATCTTTTACTGATGTATAGTGCAATATATTCTGGCAAATAGTTATTTGACTATTAATTTTTGTTTGATCACCTCTTTTCTGTAGATGTGTGACCGTTGTACTTCTATATGTTATATTTAAAAAAGTCCATTCTGTTTGGCGTCTGTACAAAGTTCTAGTGTAGTGTAGCAATAGGATAGACCTACCACAATACTTTATATTATCACACTCTAATACATTCTATTCGACTTTCACTGGGTAACTTTTCTCATTACACTTCGTTGTACCAGGCCAGTGCAGACCTAATGTTTGGCGGAATAACAATAGTGTGTGGAATTTTTGGAACTCTAGCAGGGGGTTTCATCCTTGACAAGATAGAGTCTACAATCTCTAATTCTTTTAAGGTAAGAAGCAACTTTATGAAGTAATATATGTATTTAACTGTCTGCCTTTTGACATTATATGTTGAAAAAGAACCAGCTTTTGTCCAACTGAAAGGGAAATTTGTTGAACAGCTTGGTTGGTTTGTGATTGTTGTGTTACAGACTGTTATGTCAGCACAAACATTCGTCATCCCCTTAGTTTATGCTTTGGCATTGGTTTTTCATTAGTAGGCCAGACTGCTAACCCCCAGATATTTGTGTTTTGTCTTTGTTTGATAACCAAATGTAATTATTAGTTCATGTGTTGTTCCCTTTGGACATGTACCTAGGTTTGGTGCTTTTGATTGCTTGCTTTGTCATCTTTTGTTATTTGGCATAGCTATTCTAGTACCATAAGTATGCATGGTAAATTTTCCTGTTTCCAGACCAGCCAGCAGGATATTGAACATAGGTGTATTAGTATCTACTGAGTAGTATATGAATGTTATGGTAAATATAAGTTTGGAGCAATGAAGCTGAAGGAAGTTGTTTCATTTGCTGCTTACTACCGTCATAACAGCTGGAGTTATGTTTTGCTTACTTCTGTTCACAAGAATTCTTTTTTTCTGCAGATTCTTTCTGGTGGGACTTTTCTAGGGGCAATATTTTGTTTCAGCGCCTTTTGTTTCAAGAGCCTTTATGGATTCATACCCTTCTTTTCGGTTGGGGAGCTTTTGGTTTTTGCAACTCAGGTAAATTACGTTATTCAGCTCAATATTTTCATATCATTTTAAATTATGGCTTTTATTACCTAGCTGAGTTCTGTATTTATTATTGCTGATTTAGGAACACAAATAAATGTTATCGAAAATTACATTTTCTTGTTCATCTTGGTCACCACTTCCCAAGATCTTTGTATTGAAATTTGAAAGTAACTCTGGCTTCCGTGGGTATTGGATGCAATCATGCAACAAGAACAGCTTTTTTTTTAATGCAAACTTGCTCCTATCTTTATGTGCTTCTCAATTCTCATGCCTATAAGCATTTCAATGTATGGTAAATGCACGCATGTACCTAGTTAAATTCTGCACATATACTTATCTTTTTACTTGCAGGCACCAGTAAACTACATATGCCTTCATTGCGTGAAACCAAATTTGCGGCCATTGTCAATGGCCATGTCCACTGTTTCAATCCATATATTTGGTGATGTGCCTTCTTCACCTCTTGTTGGGCTTCTTCAGGTACTTGTTCTATGTGTTTGTTAACATTGTATTATAATAAAAAAAAAAACGAATTGCTCGTTTTCCCACTGCATAACCAAAATACTGAAATAGATCCATTTTTTCATTTTAAATGAGATTGGCCCTTGTATTGCGAATATTCTGTTACATGAATTGTTGTCATAATGGATGCATTATAGCATTTGAATTGCATCCAACACCACCTGGATGGTGATACTTTGAGTATTGCTGCATTGTAGTTTCATAGCTTATGGTTTTACTGTTTGAACTCCGATGCAGGACAAAATCAATAACTGGAGAGCAACAGCGCTTACATTGACATCCGTCCTCTTCATTGCAGCTGTATTTTGGTTTGTTGGTACGATCACTTAGTATAATAGTTAATCTCATAAAGTCTAGGCTCTGTGCCTGTTTTCGCATACTGATTAAAACTCTACATGAATCGTGCGGTCATGCCACTCTAGGAGCATCGTGTTGTTTCAACCACTCAATCTTGCTACAAGCCAAATGCATGCTTACTTTGAAACTAAACATTCATTGCCAGAGCCACTACTATGCCTTAAAGCATGTGTAGATTGAATATGCAACCTAAAAAAAAATAGCCCCCTTCTGTAGGAAATCTTTTAGCCGTGTTACCGCCAATTAGGGATGCAAATGGGCCGGCCAAAGGGTCTTCTTTGACCCTTTCTAGTTTATTTGTTTGCACTAAAAACTTAATTTTTAGTCCACCTTTTAAGTTTTAGTGCAAACAAATGAACTAGAGTGGGTCAAAGATGACCCTTGGGCCGGCCCATTTGCATCCCTACCGCCAATAGAAGAGTTCTTATTGAGTCCAGTTGAATTCAGTCACAGATTATGGGCAAGGATGATGTACTCGGCAAATTCAGTGCATAGAAGTCCTTTCCCCAGGGGTGCAGTAATTAATGTCCATTGTTTCTTTACTAGAACTAAATGAACAGAAGCGTATAATTAGTGCAAGAATTCTGTATCAGCTGACAACGATTCCCCCGTTGGACGTCCAGAACTAATCAGTACCGCATTGTGTTGTGGATTTGTTACACTTAAACTGACGTTGAGATGTATCCTCTCTTTTCAGGCATGTTTATCCGTAGTGTTGATCGTTTCAATGAACAGAGCGAGCATGGTTTTCCTGCAGTCGAGAGATCAAACCTCAGGCCATTGCTTGATGAAAACGAAGAGGCACGGACATCTGATTAATCTGTGCAATTCATTAAATACGATCTTCTCTCTCTCTCTCTCTCTCGCTTGGAGGTTAAATCTTGGCCGGATTCTCTCTCATGCCAGCAACATGTGAAATGTAAATTCGCATGTGCATTGGCTGTTCCTGTACAAATAGAGAAAAAAAGGATCCTTTGCTTCGTGATCTTCTTGACATTTGTGTACAGAGTACAGATACAGGCAACAGAGTATCAGAATTTCTTTTTATCAATGTAACACATTTAATGTGTACTACCATGTAACTTGGTTGACTAGAATATTACAAAGCACAGTTTAGAAGCGTTTTTTTTTCTATGTAAATAATTGTTTGAAAATTATAAATTTGGTGCTGGTAGACTTCATGGTTTTTTCCCTGTCTTTTTTTGTTAAGTAGAAAGTATAGGATAATGTATGTTTTCTACTCTCCACTAGATGAAATTCTCGTAGATTTTAAATAGACAGTGATTTAAGAGGCTAGTTTGTACTAGCGGTAAGATCTTGGATTATCTATGTTGAGCTACAATAGCTCCTCTTTCCCATTTGGCGTATGGCTTGAATGGAGCATATCGAACACAAGTACACAGCAAATTTGTTGAGCCAACAAAGAAGACAAAAAAAATGCCAAAATGGCTCATGCATAGAATTCAACACCCAAGCCATGGTCCCGAACTCGCGATTTATTTCCATATGGTCCGTACATTTTGGTAGGTCACCGGAATAAAAACCAGTGTCAATTTTGCCGACTAGAGTGGCGTGTACCCTACACAACGGTTTTGCCCGGACACGACGCAGAAGTGCAGAACCCCCCAGGTGGTCCAGGGCCTGGGCTCCTGGCTGAGCGCTTGCGCAACTGAAACGAGTAGCGTCAGGCGAGCCCTCGATCCTCCCGATGATCCAGTTGTCCACTCCCGGCCCGGCTGCACAGTTCAGCTACAAGCGACATGTATGTACAGCTGTGTGCATATCAACGACCACGGCTCTGCACTACTCAACTCGCTATTACTCTCTGCACTCTGGTACAGATTTGGTAGGGACTAGGACACTATCTCTTCAATCTTCATGGGTGATCGCGAACAGTAACTGACCCATTTGCTGCATGCGTGTCCTGGCCTTTTTGTTTGAAAGTGACTTGTAAGTTGTAACAATGGTCTCGTGCTGTGTAGGCTTGGCTTTTCGAGTGAAAATGACCTCCTATGTAGCTTGGTCGCCATCTAGGGCCGGTAAATAAAAAGCTCTTCAGTACTGGAATCAAAATTTCTTAGGTTACAGTAGGCGACGAGTTCAAGATTAAAATGAGTCTATTTCAAACAAAAAAAATGCTAATGGCGTTTGACTCGACAGTGACTCGTTAGTTCGAATTTGAAATAACCACATAATCGATAAGTAAAACGATTTTATATCGAATTATGTTAATTTCGAAAGAAGCTCGATAATAACTCATTAAGCTTATAGTCAGCCCTATTACCATCAAACGAAGTGTCAGCATCTATGCAAGTTTTTTTATGTGTATAAAATAGAAGCACACAAGTACACAACTCACGTAGCACATGCACATATGCGTACGTATGTTTTACACATACTAAAAATGTGATCGAAGAATATAATCTTTGAAGCGCAGGAATATGTTGTCCTATATAACACGCACGCGTATGCATATCAATTTTAGTTATTCTAATGAGAAGCACTGCTCTAGATCCAACCCAGGCCGGGCTACGCAAGTTTGTTCTTGTTTTTTGCATACGAATTTACCGAATTTATGCATGAGAAAAATCAGCTATCTGTGCTTGCACTGCCTGTGCCTGGTTTGTAAAGAGGCGGCATCGCTTCTCTCCTGCCCGTTTCTGAACTATCAGATTCGGCCCGGGTGCCGACTGCCGAGCCTTCTATATTAGTGAACGTCAGATCTCCTGACCGAACTTAAAATAGAAAAACGAAAATAGAAAGAAAATCTGCTAGCGTTGAGTTGATTCTTAGGCCCTGTTTGGTACGGTTCTAGATTCTAGTAGAAATTAGTAGAAACGGGGTTGAGGACGATTCAGCCCCGGTGTGGAAAAGAAGAAACATTCCGAGTTTTAGCCTATTTGACCAGGTTTCTCCCAGATTCTAGTAGAACCAGTTCGGTTCCAAGTTATCAAACGGAGGCTTAAACTGACGCCAATGGTAAGCCGTAAGCAGCACGAGAAAAACTTCAAAGCTTGGAGGTTCTTCTCTGCAGTTCATTAATTAATCTGTCGCCGGCTATGGCTTATAGTCTTGTATCCCTGACGACATAGTTGAAAGTACGATGAATTCACATGCTATGCTCACCAGCTAGGTTTCCCATTGGTAAAAGAGCTACAGGCTCCAGCGAAGTGAGAGCTACCAAATGCGGACCAAGCTCCCCATGTGCCCTGCCCGTATACAGTGCACAATGCTGCACTGCACTACACTACTGCTACAGAGCTCCATGCCTGTCCCTGCAATGCTCCTGTGTAGAGTCTAGACCCTCGAGCGAAGTGCTAAAGTTCAGGCACCTGCATCTATTTACTTCCCAGTGATTGCATAATGAAAGGCTGAATCGACATATCAAATATGAATTATTCATAATTAATGCAGATAGTATATCCCAAAACAATTAAAGAGAGTTCAAGTTTCCTCTCTTTTCATCGGAAAAAATCCATCACATTGTTCTTAATTCAAAACAAATCAGAGGGTCTTCCTTTAAACAAACAAACAAACAAACCAGGAGGCAGAGATGCTTTGTGCCCTTCTGAAAAGTCAAAACTGGTTTGTAAAAATTACTTAAGAGTTTTTAGGTACCAAAATATATATTAACCTAGTGCTAAGAGGTATCAAAAGTTTAAATGGTGGAGGTACTAAAAAGTATAAGAGCAATTTGGTGTTACCTTGTTATACAAATAGTAAAAACTCTGAGATTACTAACGTGTTGCTTGTGTGACTAAAATCACATGCACAAAAAAATGCCCATAAATCTCAAACCCCTCTATAAATCTACCCGAATATCCCCATCACCACCCCAGATATCTCTATCTGTTCACCACCCGCACGAAAGCCATTGGCCATGGCCTCTCGCGACGCCGCCACCTTCCAGCTCTACCGGCCCATGGCAATGCCGATGCCTACGCCACTGCCCCAGTTAATGACAATGCCGTTCACGGCCGCACCTGCAAACGCCGTAGTGCCGGCGCCAAAAAAGGCTGGCGCGCGGGCGGCGCAGGGCGGCAAGGACAGGCACAGCAAGGTGAACGGGCGCGGGCGTCGCGTGCGCATGCCGATCGTGTGCGCGGCGCGCGTGTTCCAGCTCACCCGCGAGTTGGGGCTCAAGTCCGACGGCCAGACCATCGAGTGGCTGCTCCGCCAGACCGAACCCTCCATCCTCGCCGCCACGGGTTCCGGCACCACCCCCGCCGTCTACTCCTGCTCCTCCGCCCCGTCCACCGCCATGGCCTCCCCCCTCCTCGGCAAGCGCCCGCGCCAGGACCACGAGGCGCCGTCGTTCTGGGAGGCGCTGCAGCCGGCGCGCCCCGTGGCGTGGGGCCTCTCGCCGTCGCAGGAGGCGCAGACGTACGCTTCGGTGCCGCAGGGCCACCACCTCAACCTGCTCTCCGCTCTCTCCGGCGCCGCGAGGCGACCGGAGGAGGAGTCCCGGTGACCACCGCAGCTTTTGTACGTGATTGCATGCGCTGACGCGTGGGTGTAGTGCGCGTGGTTAATTCTTGCAGGAGCCAGGTGTTCTTGCTGTTGTGTGGCTTGCCGTACTTCTCATTTCCATTAATCCGTGCTTCTTTGCGTGCAATGTGTGTGCGTGTGTGTGTGTTGTTTTGCGTGATTTTCGGTTGGAGAATAACCAAGAATTAATGCGATCAGAGGTAGCATTTGTACTAGCCCTTAGATTTTACTCCATTAGTAGGGTTTGTGCTTGTCCTTGTTACTGTGTGTGCCACTCCCATGGTTCTGTGCTTCTGTGATGTGGCGACGGTGCTTGGCTGTTGGCACTACGGCAACTGATCGAACACAATGCTGATGTGTTATATATGAGAGGTGCTTCTATGCTCTTCCTCCTAATACAAGTTGCACAAATCTTGAAGCAAACGAAGGGGTAAGTAATCCTCATCTAACCTTCATTCATGCATTAATATTTGTGCAACTTTAAAAAGGAAGAGCATAAAAGCACCTCTCGTTATATATTCTTGTACGTCTCGCTTGTTTTTCCATTATAAATTTATCTACAAGATCACATTGTTGGTCGCTCGTGGGCCTGTAAGCACAATTTGCGCTCGTGATGCATTGCAGTTCAAAGAAATTAAAGGCAGGTTGAGATTGGCGGCTTCTGTGGTAACTAAGGTTAACAGTATCGATGAAAATCAGTTGATTTTCACAATTTTCTATCGTGCCGATCTGCTCGAGAAACGGAACTGATTAATAAATCGATCCAATTTAAATTTAAATTAAATTTTTTTAAAAAAAATTATCCAAAAGTGTGCTGATATTTCTAATATTATTTTTGGGGTCTTTACATAAAATTTTTAGTATTTTTTTTGCATTTTTTCTAATCTTCCTTAATTTTTTTAATTTCCGTTAAGTGTATCGATTTTTCGATAAAAACCGAATTATTTCACGGCCATTTGACCGGCCGAGTAAAAAAAAATTGGCTTTAAATTCCATTCAATTTCTATTCATTTTTAACGAAAATCTCTACCTAGACGATTTCCGGTACCAGTCCGGCAATATAAATGCTGATGATAACGGTCAAAACAATGACGAAGCATCCCATCGCGAACCATTTCATGGCAGATTACACTTTCGTGCAAGCCAATGATAACGTCGGGGCTACCTTCCTTTGCTTTACAAGCCAACATGCTATTTAGTCGAAGCCAACGAACAAGATATCCACGTTCCACGTGCTAGTATAAAAAAGAGCTCTTTCTCTAAACGTGAATTGCTTTATTTCTGCACCGGGGCAAAAGCTGCATGCGGCGCCTGCTCTGCTACGGCCTCCGCGACCATGCCCCTGAACGGTGCAGGCTGTTTCTCTGGGCATGATTCGTGTCAAGCTGTAGGGCATTTGGGATGGGGAGAGCCGGAGAGGTGCCCGATCTTACGATGCCCATGCTTGCATATTTCTGCATGCACATCGATGGTTTAATTTGTGTTTGCAAAATACGCAGATTTCTTGAACTGCTCGTACGTACCACCAGCACATTACACATTACCGCAAAACAGCATGCGATGTTGGCAGTTTGGCACAACTTTTTTTGGCGACTGGAGAGAGAGAGAGAGAGAGATGCTATGTGATGGGATCATGGGAGGGAGAAAGAAGCCACTGTTGGAACCGATCTCTGGCTGGCTGGCTGTCTGCCCATGACATCCGGCCGGTTGGTGGGCCTGGCCCTGGTGGCAGCAGCTGCATCCTCTGTTCCGAGGCCTCCGGAGTAAGGATCAAAATTCTCGTGGATTTTGGATCGCTGGAATTTTATAATTCCTACTAAATTTTTAAAAAAAATTCAAAGTACTACGGTACCCTAAAAATCTCAAAGAGATCTCGGAAAATTTGATCAAAATTTAAACAGATTTTGACTGGATTGGATTCTTCACGTCGTTTCCCGTGTGAAACAGTGGTAGATCGTCTAGTTAGCCTATGAACATTAATTCTCGTGGCTATAAATTAAGTAACTCGGTTGTCAGAATTTTTTAAAAAATTTCAAGCTTGATCATTATCTAAAATTTTTATAGAAGCATTAGTGATGTATCATGACCATCTACAAAAATTTTCAAAAGTTCTAACGTGGTTCGCACCATTTCCCATTTGGTTGAAATTTGCCGGTTAGCCTTTTTATCAGGACAGTAGCACTGTTTGAATTTTTAAAAATTCCTTAGGCTTATCATCATCTGAAATTTTTATGGAAACATTAGTGATATGTTATTACCATCCACAAAAAAATTTCAAAATATTTTGATGACTTTGGACCAATTTTTGTTTGGTTAAAAATCACCGAGATCTCGAAAATCTCGGTAAAAAAGGAACTGTATTTGAATTTTGATTTTTGGATTTCATCCAAAATAATGAGATCTCAGTAAAATTTCAGATTTCAGAATTTCAGAGTTGTGAACTGAAAACAAAATTTGAAACCTTGCTCCAGAGTGGATAAGTGGATTTAGCGATGGACGCGGGTAGTACTTGGTTCTAGATGACATTTCAGCCATGTGTAAGTAACCGAGAGCATCTTTGCTTTCATGCACTGTGCCGTCGCCTGGTGCATGGGCTTTGCTGCCAGACGTGTCGATAGGGGCATGGTTCAAAATCCCGGCAAAAAATTTGAAATCTTGGTCGAGATTTTGGATTTTGAACCCTTTCAAATCCTAAATCTCAGTCGGATAAAAACATAAAAAAATTCAAAATGCTACAATAACCATGCAAAATCTCAGTGAAGCCCGAAATCTTGGTCATTTTGACTGGATTTCATTTTTTATGAGCGGGATTTGATTGGGTTTGGGGTCAAGACCATCGACAAAAAATTTCAAAAAATTTTGACGTGTTTTTGACCATTTTTCAAAAGATCAAAAGTTAATCGAGATCTCGGTAATTTTGACAATAATATAAGTTGCATTTTGTGGGATTGAGAAACATGAAAGCTCAAAAGGAAGTTGTGATCGATATACATTCTTGTTGAAGATCTTGATTTCTGATATTCGTGTAGCTTTTAGGAGGATGGAAACAAGATGAAAGACCTTCCACTGAACTATACAGTGACCTGAAAAAGAACCAAGCAAGCTAGCACCAAATAAACTTTCAGTATGGAAATAGGACAAAAGTCATCCTCAGTAAACTATCTACCAAAAAATTACCAAATTGGTGAACTATACAGTGATGCGATGGGTAAAGAAAAGTAAGCCAGCACCAAATAAGTCGTATTTAAGAGTTTTTTTACCGGATAGCAATTATTTTGAACCGAATTTGGTATGAAATTTTTTTTGAGCATTGCAATGATTTGTATGAGGCATGCACGCAAAACAAATGAAAAAAAAAGAGATAAAAATTGTGGTGGCAGTGGGATTCAAATCCACGCCCCAGGCAACCATCGAAGTTTTAGCTGATGGCATAGACGGACTCAACCAAACTGAAACTCATGTCCTGAGCTATTAGTGGCAACTTTTGTAGCTTGGGCCTTATTTTCAGACCAAGGAATAAAAGCACTATGTGTGTTTTGCCTGATAATGGAGGGATTAGGGAAGCATGATCTTATGAGTGATTGTTAGACTCATCTGTTACATTATTATATGTATTCCATGTATTATGAAGAATCTATATAACACCCTGAATTGTGACATGGGTTTTTTATCACGACATTAGCACTATCACAATTTTTTGAAAATTCCTCAGGCTTTATTATCATCTCAAAATTTTATGAAAACATTAGTAATACATCAGAATCATTCACAAAAAAATCAAAAAAAAAATCTGACTTGTTTTCGATCATTTTTTTGGTTAGTACAAGTTGATCAAGATCTCGATAATTTTAATTGAAATTTCGGTATTTTTGACCGAAAATCCTGGTTGAAAAAAACCCGGATTGTTGTAGCGAACCTTGCTGTGAAGCGGTGAAACTCGCGATTTAAAACCTTGCGAATTATGAAGCTTCACCACAGGGGGAACAAATCTTGTCTTCAGATGACAACCGCTGTCTATCTGACAGCTCGCTCTTGTTGACGCTGATAGTAGCGACTTGGTAAGGGAGAAGATGTATGATCGGTCATACTACTGACATTCTTTGCCTCTCGTTGCTGGTGCAGAGTGCGGAGCTATTCTGGTAGAGCTTTAGCCTGGGTCTAATTGTTTTGGATGTAGTACAATGCAGTACTTTACACTTTACAGTGTGATAAGAGCCAAGAAACGAGGAAGAAGAAAGCGACCGAAGGTTAAAGGAAAAAAAAGTTGCCTCATGCTGGATTAAACTACAGACCTTCAGTCTAAAGACCGACGCTCGCTCTACCACTGAGCTATAGGGGCTAAGTTACATTTTGTCATCTTTAGACTTATCACAAAGGATGTACATTGTTTTTCCTTCCGACGTTAGTATGTCACCTATTAATGGCTGCGGCTCCCATGATCAAGCAAGAACACAATATGACAAATGGCACCTCGTACCGTCGTACGTACTGCAGGAGGCTGGTAGATGTATTTTCAACTGATGCCGTGGAGGATTGCAAGTTTGCAACAGACTTCGGTAGTTCAGGCGTCGGTGGCGGACGAAGCAAAGTGCCCACCGCATCATCTCCGAGCCTACGAGACGTTGGCGGATGAGCACGAGCAGAGCACGTGGCGGGAGGATTTGGTTTGTTCCTATATCGCTGTCGCTAAAACATCGAGCAAAAGAGGCGAGCAAACACGGAGGCCAAAGGCGGCAAACACGGGCCAACGGGAGAGGCGGTCGCGGCGAAAGGTGGCGGGCGGCGGATGTTGTTCTTATATCGCGAAAACATCGCTAAGTCGCTAAACAAACGCTAAGTAGCATGGAGATTTGTTCCAATATCGCGAAAACAACGCTAAGTCGCTAAACTAACGCTAAGTCGCTTAATTAGAAAACAACGCTAATCGCTAAATTTTTGCTAAGTCACTAAGTCGCTAAACATGACAATACTACTCGCTAAATCTCTAAATCACTAATTAATCAATCTAGTCACTAAGTTAAATGAAACATACAAGAAAGAAAAAAAAATTTACCGCAGACGATCTTCTTCTTCCTCCTCTCCTCTCCTTCCTCCCTCTTCTCCCTCTCCTTCCTCCCTCTCCTCCTCTTTCTCTTCTTCCTCTCCCTCTCTTTCTTTTCTCTTCTTCTTCTCCCTCTCCCTCTCTCTTTTCTCTCGCTCTCCTCTCTGCGGCGTGGAAATGGCGAGATCGGGCTCACTGGCCAGACGGGTATGGGCCTGTCGCCATTCCATTTGGCGACAGCGCCTGCGAATTAGGTATTAAATCTGTCGCCAAATGGAATGGCGACGGAGGGGAAATTCTATTTTACTGTCGCCATTTGAATTGGCGACAGGATCTTCTGTCGCCAATTCAAATGGCGACAGGACCCTGTCGCCAATTCAAATGGACACAGGGGGTAGTTTTGCTATTTTCTTTTTCGGCATATTATTTCTGTAAATTTTGATTAAAATAATATTATTTAAAAAAAATTCGGAACAAATCAAACAAGATTTTTTGAGATGAATAAAAACCCTTTTGGATCGATGATGAAAAATGAGAAAGTTTTAAGACCTGAAGTTCCATATTTAAATGTCATCATAGCACTTATGTATCTTGCAAATTGTACGAGGTCTGATACTGCATTTGCAATAATGACATTGGGCTAGTGTTAATACTATACTCAAACACCTCCAAGGTATTCAATATCTTGACTTATTTTACCGGAAGGATTAAAATTTGACCATGGTGTGATATACGGATGTTGGCTATCTTTTGATCTCCACAGTGCCAAATCTCAGATTGGATTTATGTGTTATCTATGAAGGTACATCCATTTCTTAGTTGTCTTTCAAAGCAGACATTGTTAGCTACTTCTACCAACCACTCGGATTATAGTATTATATGAAGCCTCATGTGAGTGTGCTTGGTTGAGACATGCGATTAATCATATCCAGAAGTCACGTGGTATTAATACCATCGATATCCTCATAATATCTATGAAGATAATGCTGCTTGTGTTGCACAAATACAAATGGGTTATGTTAAAAGCAATATCACGAAACATATTATCCCCAAAACTTTTCTATCCTCACGAACTTTAAAAGAATGGTGAGGTAAAGATACTGTAAATTAAGTCATGTGAAAATCTAGCAGATTTATTCGTTAAGTCTTTGCCAATATCTATTTTTCAAAGACGTGTTTGTTGCATTGAAATGAGACGATTTAGAGATATGTAGAGTTCGGGAGAGTAAATCACTGAACCATAACCTTTAGCATAATCTTAAACATACTACTTTAAATCAATAGATTATAAGTTGCACACTTTTTCCATTAGTGGGTTTTCTTGTAGTTTTTCACATGGAGTTTTTTAATGAGGCAACTAGTGTAACACAATATGTGAATACAATGTACTCTTTTTTCTATCTTTTTTTTTCTATTTGGTTTTTAAAAAGGAGTTTTTGATTAGACATATGCATTACATAGTATTAGTTTAATGGGAAGTGTTGAGGTATAATAGAACTCTTGGTCTTGGTGGTTCAAACATAGTTGGACTCTATCTCATTATAGACGAATCCAAATCTATCTCTTGTTGGCTTCCACTTAGGAATGGCAACGCGGGTGTATACCCGACGGGTATCACCACCCCGTACCCGTACCTGTGTTTGTAAAATTCACCCACTACAATACCCATACCCACACGCGGGTACAAAATTTACCCGTGCCCGTGCGGGTAACGGGGACCCGCGGGTAACCCGCACCCGAACGTCGGGACAGGTTCTGGACAAAAGTTCTATATTGGCATAAATTAAAAGGCCGCTGGCAAAACATAAATAACCGAATCAATAGTTCATTACGACAGTACTACTGGTATTACAACAGTCAACAACCATTATGCAATAGTTCATTACAGTAGCCACTACAAGTTTATTACGTCCAAAAGGAGATACATAAATTCTTTCTTAAACTTGAGTACTTGACACACAAAACACCACTTGAATCTCTAATCTGGAGTAGAAATCTCAAAGTGCAAGTTCCTACATGAGCATGGAGTACTCACACGGTTAATTATCTGAATAAGGCAAAGTCTCTTTCAGTCAAAGAACTGGATTTGTTATTATCCTTACCAAGTACTAGTAAAGGTTCCTACTTGCTCTGGGCCAGAAACTAATGCAGTCAGTTCACCTAATTAGTAAAATGGCAACCATGACCTACGAAAGGTAAATGAACTATGAAGAGGGTAAATTATCATGATAACCAACCTTGTGAAAAAAATTAGAACTTTACAGCATGCAAAACAACTCGGATATGGTTGAAATTAATAAGGCAACCTTGTTATGTTTCAGAATCCTAATTCTGAAAATAAAATGAAATAGTTATGAAAGAAATATAATTAAAGCTAACCTTAGTTTCCTTCCTTTCTCCTCAAAAAACAACCACGGCATACGGATCAGTGTGATGCTTCCCTTCAACGTCTTCTGCACTCTCTACTGAAACCAACAGCAACCCACTACTGGATCAGGGGTCCTTTCTTACATTGACATTGCAGTCTATAGTTGGGCCAAATTTTATACCCACGGGTAAATGGGTACGGGTAACAATAGTACGGACCCGTACCCGTTCTACCCGCTGGGTAATAGTTTTTGCCCATTAATATACTCGCGGGTATGAAAAAATGGTTCATACCCGACCTCTAATAGAGTAAATACCCATCGGGTTTCGGGTCTCCATTGCCATCTCTACTTCCACTATAAATATGGCATCCCCTTGTATAAGAGAATTAATATAACAAAGAGATGGTTGATTTTCCTCTCTATATTATGTGTACTCTCTATGATTATTATTACTATTTGATCGATGCATTGCGGTTGATCTTCGTTGCTTTAGAACAGATTTCATCACCATCCTGTTATCTCGTGCTTAAAGTATTCAGTCATTCTGTTTTTAATAACGCACGTGACCAACACACCACACTCACGCACTGCTCGTGCACAGTACACACACGAAACGGCACCGGGGACAGATCTCCCATCCAGATCTGAACCGTCAGCCTCCCCATCCGACGACCACGACGCGCGCGCAGCCTCGGCATTTCTGCATCCGGTCCCTGCCCTTCCTCGTGCTGCCGCTCCACTCACGATTCGCGCCGCTGCCCTCCAAAGGCTACGCCGCCGCGCTCCGGTTGCCGATCCGCCGAGGCAGCCGCGTCCCCCACTCGACCCTGCTTCTGCTCGCCCAACTCCGCGCCTCTATCCCGCCGCGCCACCAACTTTGCGGCCAGTCCACCCCCAAATCGCAACGTTCGGCACCCCTCCCGGCGCATATCCACGTCAATACCTCCTAAGCGTTGCGCTGCAGCTGCAAGCAGCGCCATCTTCGGCGGCAGGCCGCGCTCGCCACTTGGTCCTCGCCTGCAGCGGCTGCTGCCGTGCCGTCTACAGGTACCCTTCCGTCGCCTACGCGATAAACCACAGCTTGGTTGTTTTGTAATACCCCAATTTTGGACTAGATTTTCAGTGTTCTTATTTATTTAGTGAATTAAGGGGGAGAAGCGACACTGTCGATTGAAACTCTGCTAGAAGTTTGCAAGGATTGGTAGTTGGTTTTGCAATTTCTAGCTCGGGAACTACATGAAGTTAATTTTCAGTTCGAATATGAGAGAAAGCTTGCCAGTACTCAGAAGCAAGATAAAATAGGGGAAATAACCAAAAAGGGTGAGCCAAACGTTTTAATTTCCTATGTTGGATTTGTTTCAGAGGTGGTTTAGGACCTTAGGTTCTCAGTAGATAATCACTATGATCCAGGTCACAGTTTATTTCCCCTTGATAAGTTTTTTTTTTAATTACTTCTAGCATTTATTACTGCTCGCCTACCATCGGTGATGCAGAAAATCGTCAGTACTGTCTATTAATTACCTGAGTAGGCCAAAGTTGGTTGATCTTGCAGTAGTTCTTTTAGTATCATGCTAACAACCATCCTTTATGTGTTCATAAAAAAATGTTTTCAGTAGCTCTCAACAGATTATCTGTAATTGCAGAGGCAGTGCATGGCGGTGACACTACATCATCAGCTATATGAATTTGCTAAGGCTGCTCTTGTCAAAATTTTTGCTTTTCCTTATGCCACGGTCTGTTATACCCTCCCCTCTTTCCTGATCTTCAATTCATTCGAATCAGTCAGCAAATCAGCAGCAGAAACGTGATACTAACTTGCATTTGCTTGTTGTAAAATGCTGGTAGGTCTGTGACATGTATTGCGATGGTGGATTGGATACAGACAAGTGGGGGGATGCCCAAATTGGTCACTATATAGGAATTGGTAGGCTTACTCACTATAACCTGAACCTCTTCATGGCTACTTTTTTTAGATTGTCAGCATGTTGATCTAATCAACCCGCTGCCTTCTGTAATAGATGCATCAGCATCGGGTGTCAGTGATGCTCATGAGATATGGGAGAACAAAAGGAAACCTTTCACTGCTCAGTTCATTGAGTTGGATCCTTCTGCTGTACACCCTCCTGCCCTCCATCCGTTTATACTTCATATTCATGCACAAACACACCTACAAACAGGCATAAAATGCTCACAGCTGATAGTTATATAACAGGATGACTTTGAAGCTCAATTGCAAGAAAAGGTCATCCAAGCAGATATTATTTGCTGTATGCGGCATTTACAGGCGAGTTGGTTGTTCTCTACCTTTAGAATAAGATATACTTTTGAGCTTTGCTAAGCTTCACACTTTATCCATGTTGAAAGATAGTTATGCTTTGAGAGTGAGGAACGAGCAAAGAAGCTTCTGAATAATGTATCATCATTGCTCAAACCTGGAGGCTATTTTCTTGGCATAACTCCTGATTCATCTACAATATGGTATGGACACCTCATCGATTTATTATTTTGTCTTTAATTGTCTTTCATTGTGACGTTGTTTAAAAGAAAGTTTATCGTCTAAGCTTTGGTGGTCATTCTACATCACCTAGTAAAACATGTTGGCTTGATTTTTACTTTATTGCAAGTGAACCTTTCATACAATTTCTCTGATTTAAATTTAGCATGCAATGTGCTTGAATTTCGCTGATCTGAATCTTCTGAATTGCATGATGTGTTAAATTTTTTAGGACAAAATATCAAAAGAATGTTGAGGCTTCACATAATAAGGGTCTGAAGACTGTTCCAAATAGCATTCGCGCAGAGAACTATATCATTACCTTTGAAGTTGAGGAAGACAAGTATGAGCTGAACATGTGTATTTAAATAGCTCTGGAAAGATTTGTTATCTTGAGGAATCATATGGACAATTTTGCAGGTTTCCTTTCTTTGGAAAGAAGTACCAACTCAAATTTGCGAATGAAGTAATGTTTGAGAATCACTGCCTGGTCCACTTTCCCAGCCTTACGAGGTTTTCCTTTCCTCATTTATTTTCAGCATTTTGCTGTATATCCTTACTTTCTAACCTATGAGCCCTTTAAACTTCAGCAACTTGTGTCATAGGGTTTTCACAATGTTAGATTATGTTGAAACAGATTAGCAAGGGAGGCTGGACTTGAATATGTAGAGATACAGAATTTAACTGAGTTTTATGATGACAACAGGTGTTGATAACTTATGTCAATCTCTGCATTATTTTCTTTAAGTTACTTCATTTATCACCTCTTGTCCAATGAACTGTAATTGGATCCCTGTACTAATTAATGATGGATGTTTAAATCTGATAGTTTATTTTTGGTTCTGATTGACTCCAGAACACAATTTGCTCCAATGCTTGGTAGTTGTGGTGCCAGTTTGGTGGATACTCGTGGAAAGCTTGTTGCTCGTTCCTATGATATTTTAGGTGGTGTGCCTTTTTTCTTTCTGAGTTGAATTCGTTGGCAGATCCCAATTTACTCAGTGCTTAGTCTGATTTTTGCAGGCTTGTATTCAACTTTTGTATTCCAGAAGCCTGACCCAGATGCAATACCACATATTGTAACACCCGACGTGCATGATACTGATAATGCTCATGAAGAGGTCTGCTCTTCCATCGATTTTAGTTTACTGCTTCACTGGTAAATGTTGGTTAACACTTGATTGAAACAGCAGGAATGGCTCTGGAGGCAGCAGACATCTGCGGATGATGGGAGGCGCTCACAGGCGGACACGATTCCCATGGATCCTGAGAAAGGCATTCTGGGTCCGGGACCTGCAGGAAATTCAGATGCAGCTGCAAACAAGGGGCAATGACACTTCCTCCATTGGTGGCGCATGGTAGTGCTCAGTTTATGCTCTGGCCTCTCGCGGTTCACAGGCTGATCATAAGTTCACGCAGATGGTTGACACAAGATTGGATATCCGTTGAATTCTTCCGGGCCAATTTCAGCTAGGTGTGATGAGCATAGTGTTGCCAGTAGCTGTGATATCAGGTGCTAAAAGGTACTGTACCTTTGGAGGACAAACATAAGCTGCGTGCACTTTGTACATGACTTGTAAGATTTTAGTATAAGGTTAGCAGGAAAATCCTTCGAAATAAGATAAGGATAATTAGTGGGTTTGCCACCTTCTATACTCTATTGATATGGCGTTAGCACCTTGAAAACAATGTGTATCTTACCTATAATTGATTAATCTTTTCTTTTCTCGAAAATATGGATATCATTACGTGGGGCTAGCACCCAACATTTTCTTTTCCTTTCAAATGCTGAGATTGTTATACAGAAGTAACTCTGAAAAACTCTAATCCAACAACACGGCCCAGCGCCAGATAACATACAAAGCTTCAATACTTGTGTGAAGCTTGCACGATTGTGTATATATGACTTGTACATTACCCTCAGGAAAAGGTAGTACGACTGATTCTTACATCACAAATATAATATATTACTCTTCAGTGTCTAGGCTATCAGGCCAGGATACTTGTCTTGTGAGTACGAAGTACGAACAGTAACACCTAACTGCTATGCTTGACTACCACAATCCGTTGGCGAGGAAATTTACAATGGCACATGATCCGCTCCTTTCTCCACAGAATTCAGAGGTAATATTCGGCTTATTGGTTCATCAAACAGTCATGGTGATCGGTACTCTTTACTAATTATGCCAGAATTAGCTGCTTTGTTGATGGATGAATTATAAGAGAACAACAGATTTGACATAATTGTGAAAACCTATGCTGGTGACCTAAAGCAAATTTCACCACTTAATCCTGCTTTAATGTCTCTTCAGTACACATTGTTATTTCCATACGATCAAAAAGGTTTCCATCTAGGTATTAAGTATAAGAACACTAACAATGCTGTTCATTCTGCTAGAGATAAAGTATCCATGATGCAATACTACTGCTATGAATGTCATTATCGAAAAAATAAGCCAAATCCTTATATATGTTGTGGTCGTCTTTCTAATCAGTTAGAAGTTTATTACTACTCATATGTTGAGGCAAACCGTCTTTCATTTCATTTCTTCAACCAAGATGTGATGCGTTCAGAAACATATCAGGGCATTTCAGATGCACTTGGCTAGGGTACATCAAATGGAAAAAAAAACATTGGTATACGAATACTCCCTGCAAGCTTTACCGGTAGCCGCCGATATTATGTACTAAATTACCAAGATGCCATGGCTATTGGTCGTAAATATGGTGCTCCTGATGCCTTTCATGCCTTCACGTGCAATTCAAAGTGGCCAGAAATTGCAAACGTGCTAAGGTATGAGCCTAGGCAAACATATTCTGTATGTCCTGATGTTATCACTTCGGTTTTCCATATGAAACTCAATGAATATATGTCCGATATATAGGCCGATCACACTTTCGGTCCTATCTGTGCAGGTCAGTTCTTTATTTAACTCCCACGCATATACTACTTCATTTTAATTCCCTTGCGCTCACCTTTTTTGCTACATGCTAACTCCTTTCTTATCTACAGTCCTATACACAATTGAATTCCAAAAGAGAGGCCTTTCTCATGTCCATACACTTACATAGCTTCTCGATCGCCCAAGAGAACCATCTCCCGAATGTATAGATACTTTAGTATATGTAGAATACCTGACCCGGTTGCTGGTCCACTTGTTTATGTTTTTGTTAAAGAATTTATGATGCACGGACCATGTGGAAATCTCAATAAACACTACCCATGTATGAAAGATGGCGTTTGTTTAAAACGGTATCCAAAATCTTTTAACGAACATACAGTGATCGATGATTATGGTTTTTCAGTATATCATTGTCAAGATGATGGTCAGTTCATATTAAAAAATGGAACAAGATTGGATAATCGATTAGTTGTCCCATACAACATAACACTTCTTAAAAATTATCAGGCACATATAAATGTTGAATGTTGCAACAAAACAAACCTCGTTAAATACTTATTCAAATATCTTACTAAGGTCAGGATAAAGAAAGAGTAGCTTTTCATACCGATGATCAACAGACAGAAATGCCCAGTACTACTAACAAACATGATATTTATGAAATTGTTGAATACATTAGATGCAGGTATTACTTTTTCCATATCGTATCACATTTTTGCTTCATGTTTGCTCTATGTTCTTTACTTATTTCTGGCCTCTGTCTAACATGTACATATGCTTATCTGTAGATATTTATCTTCTTGTGAAGCAATTTGGCGTCTATTCAACTTCGAAATACATGGTCGAATGTTGAGCGCCTCTTTGTTCACTTGCCTGGTATGAATATAATCATACATTGTGAAGGCTCAAACTTACAAGATATTATTGCTGATCCAACAGTAAATAAAACTATAATAACAAAATGGTTCACTGCTAATCATAATTTTGTTGAAGGAAGGTCCTGCACGTATTGTCAGTTTACGTCTAAGTGGAGATGGGACACTGGTAGGCCAACAAATTTAAGAGTAGTGCCTAGGTTCACATTATCGCGATAATCGGTTCGATTACCACGATAATCAAGCTTATCAAGCCTGTACAATATTTGATACCGGTCAGTAAACTGGTCAAATTTAAAAAAAAAATCAAGAAAATTTATGCGACTTAAACCGGTTGCTAATCAGTGAATATCGAGAGATTTTCGATGAATATCGTTGATAATCGCTCAAAAAATGAGACGCTAAAAGAATTCAACAGGTCAGTTGATTATCGGTGAATATCGACAGATTTTTGAATTTTTTTATTTTTTGTTCAACAAATTTGATTTCGAAACTCTTCAGTTTTTGATAATTTTCAAATCCTTTTGGATGAAAATCACCACCAGGTTCGAGGCGATTTTTTAGATGATTTCCATAACGTGGACCTGGTAGTGGTAGTGCCTGCAGCCTCCTTGGAAGTTGGATCAGCGGTACAATCGCAAGAAGGCGCGCCTCGAGGCTGGGATGCCGCTCGCCGACACCCTTGTCGCCGGCAGCAGCGGCGGCTGCGGCGTCGTTGAGGAGGCCGGCGGGTGCCTCAGCATGCCGGTGGAGGGGAGATCGTGCAGCACCCGCTGCCGGGCTACGGGGCCCCGGTGGCGCTCAGCTTTAGCCCCGACGACCGACGGGTGGCCTTCCTGTACAGCCCCGACGGCACCCTCCACCGCAAGGCGTTCAGCTTCGACCCCGCGCAGCGCCGCCATGAGCTGCTCTTCGAGCCCCCCGACGGCGGGGGGCTCGAGGAGGGCAACCTCTCCGCCGAGGAGCGGCTACGGCGCGAGTACGAGTGGCGTGCCCATCATTCCGGCTCCCCCTCTTCTCGTGCCGGCATTGTTGTGCCTCTCCCCTCCGGGGTTCGTAATTTCTCCAGAACCTGCTGCTGTTACTTAATTGAAGAATGTGTCTTATTTTCAATTGAGTTTGATCCAATTGGTAGTTTAACTTTGTACATTGGATTGCTTGAGTTGCGGCTTATTTTTCCGTTGAATCAAGCTGATTGGTATTTTACCGTACCGTTTTGTTTCTAGAAAAGGATAGTAGGATGTGACAAACGCTTTCGTGGGCTTCCTGAGGCCGATAGCTTGATTTGCAATCATAAACCAGTCAATTACACTTTGACTTGCTAATAGACTTAGGCTCATTATTTTTTTTCTTCTGCCAATTTAATGGAAGGTTGTTGGTTTAGTTGAGCAGTTTTTAGGTGGCCGTATGGTCTGTTTTGGGAAATAAATTCCATGAACCTGGTATGCACACTTCTTGTGCATATCTGACGCTAATTGATGCTACGTGAACAATCTTACAATCCAATGCCACGATATTAAGTTTGAATTAAGTAATCAAATTTGCATCGAAATAAGCGTCAGTTATTTATTTCCACCTGAATTAAGTCGTGGCGTTAGATTGCAGGATTATCCACGTGACATCAAACAACATCAGGTATACACGAGAAAAAGTTTGCATACCGGCTCCACGGCATTTATTTTCTCTGTTTTGGATGCGGTGGGATGTGAAGCCTGAGGATTTACTATATCAAACTGAAGTTTACATACTCCCTCTGTCCCACAAAGAGTGCATTTCTAGGATTTTTAAGACAGATTAGTGTGCAAGGTAAATGACTAATGTGCCCCTTATTACTCCATACACAAGCATGGTGGTGCTTCGGTTTCTACAAGCACTTAAATGAGCATGCATACACTTACAGCTGGGCCCTACAGACTAAAGATGCATTCTTTGTGGGATAAAATTTGAACACTAGAAATGCACTCTTTGTGGGACAGAGGGAGTATGAAACTGATCTGTTCACCTTCCCTAGCAATAAGTGCTGCCGCTCTCTATGCATGGCTAATTAAGTGCTGCCGCTCTCTATGCATGGCTAATTAAGTGGGCTACTCTACTATAAAGATGCACCTTATACTACTGATATGAGCTACCTTGCCCAACCTCGATCGCAAGCTAAGCTACACCATGATTTCCTCCCCCATGCAAACCGTTCCCTCACAAGCCGCACAAGAAGTCGATGCCGAAACCAACGAAGAGCTCTACCAACACTTCACCAACTTGGTCTCCTCCTGGCCGAGCTCCCGAGGCTTCTCCAACCACCAGCTCTACCGCCACGACGACGGCTGGCACATCAGCCTGGCTCCCATGGTCGGCGCCATGGTCGCCGACGCGTGCTTCACCGCACGCCCCTCGGACATCGTCGTCGCCACGCTGCCCAAGTCCGGCACAACGTGGATCAAAGCACTCCTCTACGCCACGGTGCACCGGAGAGAGCAACCCGTGGACGCCCCCGACCACCCGTTCAACTCCCTCGGCCCTCACGAGTGTATCAAGTTCTTGGAGTACCAGCTCTACACGCGAAACAAGGTCCCAGACCTCGACAAGCTCCCGGACCCAAGGCTCTTCGCCACGCACGTCCCGTTCGTGTCGCTGCCGAGGTCCGTCGCGACGTCGGGCTGCAAGATCGTGTACGTGTTCCGGGACCCGAAGGACACCTTGATCTCGCTGTGGCACTTCGCGAACAAGTTCATGGTCAGGGACGGGTTGGAGCCGCTCTCGGTTCAGACCGCCGCCGAGTTCTTCTGCGACGGCGTTTCTCCGTTCGGACCATACTGGGACCACGTCCTCGGGTACTGGCGCGCGCACTTGGCGCGCCCCGAGCAGGTGCTCTTCTTCAGGTACGAAGAGATGAGGCGGGAACCCGCGGTGCATGTGCGGAGGCTGGCGGAGTTCGTCGGGCGCCCGTTTGGCGTGGAGGAGGAAGAGGGCGGCGCGGTGGATGGCATCGTCAGGCTGTGCTCGTTCGAGCACATGAGCAGGCTGGAAGCGACCAAGGGCGGCAAGACAGAGTTCGTGATCGGCGCGGTAGAGAACAGCTTGTTCTTCCGCCGCGGCCTGATCGGGGACTGGGCGAACCATCTCCCGCCGGAGACGGCACGGCGTATCGACGCTATTACGGAGGCCAAGTTCAAGCTTTCCGGTCTCAGTGTCTAGCTAGCTAGGGCTCATCACTATTGTTGAAGTATATTATATTACCCAGCTTTGAGGGTTAGCTTAAGTTTTTACGTGAAATGTTTTGTGCATGTAGTATTGGAGTAGATTCAAAAGATCATGGGTTGGCTAATATAATATTTTAAAAAATAATTATGGCTCACTTTGATTCCACATCTTAGCTATGCTGGTGCCTAGACATGAGAATAGGAAGTGTTAAAATATATTGCTTATATTTCTTCATCAACTTAAGTTTTTAGATAAATTGATCGGTGCATGCAACTCAACAGTTATTGTGACTGAACAAAAGTAACTATAGAACAGTATACCATTGCAATTTACAACGGTATAGCAATAAGTTTTATACAGTTTGTAACAGCATCAAAATAAAAAGAAAGTGAAATTTAAAATTTAAATTTGAATGTTGGCCTCGAGTTGAATTTTCAACTGTTTATTAAATTTTTCTAGATTTTTTTGAAAAGCTTTTAATGCTAAAGAATTGAATTTCTAATTTTAAATTTTAAAATCAATAAAACACAATACTTATGAGAAATCAAATTGCTAGCTTACCAGGACATCTTATAAAGAAATATATATCTAGACAAACACTTAAACCCACAATGTCAAGGTATATACACATACACATAGATGCTCAAATTTCCAACCTTACACACACACACACACACACACAATCTTAGCGAAATCAAAATGCATTTCACATTCACTTGGTTAACATCCAAATTGTCCAATAAATGAAAGTTGAGCAATAGGCTTTAGTATAAGAGCGAGACTAGGGAACGCTATACCGTTCTAACAGTATAGCACTGAAACTCATGAAACTCGTAATACTTTACATTGAAACTCGTGAAACTTTATATTGAAATTCATGAAACCAATCATTGAAACTAATGAAACTTATCATCGAAACTCATGAAACTAACAGATAAACCCTACCCTATATCGTAGGCTAATATTTCTGTTAGTATAAATATCAAATATCAGAGTACACATGAGGGTTTATGCTCTCAAACATTTTATACAAGCTATAATCCACATTTCATACAACGCTAATTACATGAAAACCTCTAAAGCTTACAACAGATATACACTGCTATGCACATTTCTACCCAAACCGACCTAGCTACACCAGTCTATGCCTATATCGAACCAGGTGTTCTCAGCCACTTCCCTCACTCTTTTGGCTTGAAGACAAATGGCACAGCCCTTCCTCAACTCTTTGTTGCACAGAAAAGTGGCAGGACAGGGGTATGTATGCCTTCCACTTGCCCTGCCCTCTTCCCTCACTCCTATGGCTTGCAGACAAATGGCACAGCCCTTCCCCAGCTCTTTGTGTTGCACAGACAAGTGGTAGGACAAGGGAATGCATAACCTCCACCTGCCTTGCCCCTCTTCCCTCCAGCACCTGTTTGGTTTAGGTAAATTTGGCTTGAAAAGTGTTTAGAGTCCAAATCGAACACATAAGTTGTTATCTAGTTTGATACTTGATGTTTTGCTATATAAGCAGGAGATTGTAACATATTAGAGAAGAGCAAAGCATGAAATAGAAAAAATAATAAAGAGATTTTTACCCTTAAAATTTTTGTGGGTGTCCTGTTCCAACACCATCTCTCGCCGGAGATGGCGCAGCGTATCGACGCCATCACCGAGGCCAAGTTCGGGGGCTCCGGTCGCTGTTTCTAGTGTTTTGGTGTGAGTGTTTTAATTGTTGTCTCAAGTAACAGTAATAACTGGAGTAATAAGAGAATTTGTAATCGTTACTTGTGCAATTGTGCTGTTCCATGTTGTAATAAAACCATTGCTGTTTTGGTTCTGGTTCTGGCAGTAATTCGTTCCATGTAGGCAGTGAATTTATGCATAGAATCCAGAATTCCGTGAACAACTACTGGCACTGGCTGCTGCTGCTTTCTACTATTCCCTATGATGTGCAACCAATGATGTACTCCCTTCGTTTCATACTCCATCCGGTTTAGTAATATCTGTCCTTTTTGGATATCGACACGGTCTTCAAAAAACAACTTTGACCGCTAATTTTTATTATAATATATTTATAAAATCCAATAAAATTATAATATTATGAAAGTACTTCTCGAGACAAGTCTACACATATAATTTTCATTTATTCAATTTGTCGACGATTGGGGAGCAGACCCCCGCCGAGCTTACTTGTTGGTGGAGGGACCAACCGCGACCCCTTCTTGCGTGATGAGATACTCAGAGGAATGACTCACTGGGCTTCAACAGGCAGAGACACTGTAGTTTACCCTGGTTCGGGCCTCTCAAGAAGGAGATAATAGCCCTACTCCAGCTTGTGTATATCTTTGTGCAGAAAAAGTTATGTGTCTGTCCCCTTCACGGTGGGGATGCTTTTATAGCTAACAAAGGGGCGTGCTTGTTCAAACCCACTAACTCCACGTCCGACCAGGTCCAACGTGGTAACTAACGGATCCTACACTCCTGTCACGTCCCCGCGAGGATCGCAACGAACTGGCGGAGGTTACGCAGCGGGTGGTTACCGACCTCGGGATCACGTTAGGTCGGCTAACGTCTAACTCCGAACTCGGCCACCTCGGCCTGAGCACGAGCTATCGGTCCACCAGGCCATGCGACCTCCTAAAAAGGTCCCGGCTAGACCGTCCCTTGGAACAACTCCTCGCGACGGGGCGAACGACCTCGTCTTGCTCGTGGCGCCCGGCTAGATCGCCCAGGGAACGGCCTTCCGTAGTTCGGGCAAAGATGAGCCCGCCGCCTCGTGGCACCCGAGGTAATTACGTAGGGTCTACCCGACTCCGACGCCTAGCCCCCGAGGTTCGAGTGGAAGAAGGCTTTAAGAAAAGACCTTCCTCTTGGGCCTACCGTCTCCCGAGCCAGCCAGGTTGGTCGCGACGAACAGCTGCCCCGACCTCCGAGCTATTAGTCCGCCCTGAGAGACGAGCTCGGTCCCGCCGTGCCTTGGGCGTGCGAACTAGTTCCCATCCTACCGACGGTTCCTTCCCTTGGAAGCTTCATTCGGTTAGTACGAACCGCCTTCTCGAGGAACCGCCGCCAAGAAGACAGCCTTGGTTTGCGTGTCCACGCGTCGCTCTCCGTGTGGTGGACGTCTCAACTGCCCCCTGCGCCTTTAGGGCTTCCTCGACTATAACGGCGGGAACCTCTTCGTTCTCTCGTTTGGTTTTTAAACCCCAGAAGAGAAACCCTAGATCCACTTGCCCTTTCAATCAACTAGTGCGCTCCCTACTTCTTCATTTCGGCGCTTCATCCTCCTTTGCGATCATCCCCTCCATCCTCATGGCGAAGTTTGGCGTCAGCAAGCTTGATAGGCGCAAGCTGGAGATTCTCGAGCGGGCGAAGTACCTTGACGCCGGCTCATGGAGAGCCGCTGGTGCCGAGGAGAGCCCCGAGCCGGAGGAAGGAGAGATCATCTCCACCGAGCTCTACGCCATAAACGGGCTTCGCACGCCCGAAAGCGAGTTTGTTGAAGCCGTACTCGCCTTCTGCGAGTGCGAGATCGTCCACCTCCACCCAAATTCCATCCTCATCATGGCCATCTTCGCCCATCTCTGTGAGGGGTTTGTGGGCGTCGAGCCTACTCCCAGTCTCTTTCTTCACTTCTACACCCTTTCGCGCACCGGCACCCCCTCGCAGGCCGGCTGCCTTTACTTCCGCCTCCGACCTACCCGCCCGTACGAGTACCCGAGCTTCACGCTCAAGGACTCCGTGTCGGGGTGGGCCGACTCTTGGTTCTATCTGAGGAAGGCCGAGGGCGGCTCGCTTTCCTACTCCGGCGCCAAGGGTCGTGCCGTCGAGACCCCCCGACCTCCAGTACAACCCGAGGAGGAGAAGGTGCTCATGCTGATCAATGAGCTCACTTGCTCGGGGCTGTCCGGCCGGGACGTTGCCCGGGACTACGTCGAGGCAGGGTGTCGCCTCAGCGGAGGGTGCACCCTTCTTCAAGGTTGAAGGGTGGCAGGACATTACCCGGGAATCACGCTCAGGTACATTACCGCCCTCGACCTTCACTTTAAAATAAGGAACATTCGAGCCATCTTGTGCTTTCTTGTGCAGTTGCAGCCCACGAGGACTGGTGGATACGAGGGTGTCCGAGATGTTCGAACTCCCAAGGCCAAGGAAATCCTAGAGGGCCGCCAGATCGAACAACGCCCTTAACTTGACCGAGGCGGTAAGTCCTTATCTCGGACTCTTCCGAAGGTCCGTTCGGTCGGTTTCTTCCGAAATTTCCCGACCTATTCGAGTCCACTGCGCAGAGAAGGTCGCCTCGAGGTCGCCGTGGCCCAATCAAGGCCGCGTGGGCGTGACGAGGCCGGAAGACCAAGGAACAGCGGTCGCAAGCGCCGCGCGATCTCGTCGGCTACGCCCGCCCGCCAGCGCACACCGAAAGGACCAACGATGTCGCCTAGAGGGGGTGAATAGGCGGATTAAAATTTACGCAATGAATAAAATCGCCGAAGCTGGTCAATCCGGAGTCTCCGGGTTTTGGTCCGGATACTCGGCTTATCCGAGTGTCCGGTCTAAAGTCCGACTCTCGGGTTAGCCGCTCGAACGCATAATAAAGGCTACTCTAGCAGGCGCAATAAACTACTAGAAATAGAATGCAAAAACAACCTAGAACAATTGCTAGATAGGATTTGAATTAGAGCTACGCAAAGAGCTAGATTTAACTAAACAAATTCAAATCCAAGTAAGCAAGACTAGGAAGTAAAAGAGAGAGCGAGGCGCAATTTTTCACCAAGTTCGGATTCTTGAAGGGAATCCTACGTCTCCGTTGAGGTGGCTCGGTCACGCTTGAGCCGGGGTCTCTTTCAACCCGCTTTCCTCCCGGTGTTGCACAAATGCACTCGCCGGCTTCACTTCTTGTCTCTTTCCTTTCGGAGGCGAGACTAGCCTTCACAAACGACCGGGGCTCACCACATGCGTCGGTAGCTCCCGGTGACTCCTAGCCGTCTAGGAGACCTTCAACCTCCAAGAGAAATAGCACCACGAAGAATCGCTTGGAGGATGAACTAGTGCTCAACAAGATGAAATGAATGCACTTAGCACTTTGCTTCTTCCTCTCCTCACCAAAAGGATCAACAACCAAATTAATTGGTGGGAGGAAGTGGGGGCTCTATTGAATGCTTAGAGATGGTTAGGAATGGCTTGAATGCTGCTATGAATGAGCTCAATAGAGATCCTAGCCGTTGGAGTGGAGTGGAGGCTTTAAATACCCTTTTGAAAACTAGCCGTTACTCCCGCTTTTGAACAGCCGGAGTGTCCGGACAAATAACCCGGAGACTCGGGTTATCCGAGACTCGGACCAAATGTCCGGATACTCGGACCACCTGGAACCAAAAGCAACCGAGAGGTCCAACGGAGACTCGGACATAATGTCCGGATACTCGGATTGAATCCGAGACTCGGACCAAATGTCCGGATACTCCGGTTACCTGGTCGGTTTCAATTTGAAACTTTTCAAAACCAAATGAAGGAGTGCTAATTTGAGATCGTGATGTTGATGTTGAGCACATGCACATCCTAAAGTCGATTTCTCGTCATACCCTCTTAATAGTACGGCTATCCTTAAGATACAAATAAATAAAAGGTTACAACTTTGGTCTTGATGCCGTCCTTTTGCTTTTAGGTAGTCATAGGGGCGTCCACTGTCATTCCAAGCTCGATATGATCTCGATATCTGCAGTATTCTTGGATAAAACATTAGATCTCTTTAATTGTGTCATCATTAATCACCAAAACAATTTGAGGGGCCTAGATGCACTTTCACACACGCAGACATCCCGGCCCACGCGACCGCTCACCTCGCCGGCACTTGGAGTACGCCGATCGGCAGGAGGTGAGCGAACTAAAACTGTGGATGGATGAGTACACCAGGGATAACCCCGAGCTGATGGCTCGTTTGCGTCAGCTTGCCGCGCGGGCGAAGAAGGAGGCCGCGGCTGGTCCAGCGCGGAAGGAGGCACTGGAGAGCCAGATCGCGGTTCTTCAGGCAGAGCTCGCGCGGGTGAGCTCGAGCTCGGCCCCTCCGGATGACGAGGAGGAGAAGGACGAGCTGGACCCCGTCCCCTGGTCCCGAGGTCCCGCAGGTCGTCCGTTGCGCCCCAACCACGCCCAACGCCGACCATCACCGAGGCCGACTTGGGAGAGGTCGACCCTTCCGTTGCCAGGGCCGACAAGGCACGTGAGGACATGGCTGCCCTCCTCGATCGCGCCCGAGGCCAGCTGAAAGATGCCGAACGAGGTCAGCTTCTTATCCCTGCCTCGTTTCTCTCATCCCCCCTCCGGCACCACACTAACCCCACATCGTCTGTAGTGGGTGTGGCAGCTGGTGCGGAGTTATGGGATTTTGGAGCAATGGCTGACGAAATTCTTGATCTCGTGCTAGAGAGGGAGCTTGCCCGCGCTGCCGAGGCCGTTGTGGGCGAGGAGGTCGAGGTGGGAACTGAGGCCGCGGAGGCCCAATCCCCACGAGCCGCTGGTGGTGATGACGCCGAGGTAGAGGAGCCTGCCGCCGCGGAGATCCGGGCCCCAGAGCTCGTCTCTCCTGAGGAGGAGACGCGGAGGAAGATTGCGGCTGCCGATGCTCGGGCCGCGGCGGAGGGCATCCCCCACATTATAATTCAAGACGACGACGAGGAGGAGGACGGTGGTACCGAGCACGCCGCTGAGGCTCCTCGCGAGGATTCCGCCGGCGCGAGCGACATTATCGCCGCCACGCTCCAAGAGATCGCCGAGATCTCTCCCCGAGCCCGCGACGCTCCGCCGGACATCAACGTCGAGCTCGACCTCACGGCTGCCGACCGGCGACTCGGCCGATCTCGTGCCGAAGACGCCGCCATGGCCCAACCAGCGCCGACCTCCGGCGCCGACCCGGCGTCTCCAGTCGTCCTTGCGCCCGAAGACGTCGCCACAGCCCAACTTCAGGCGCCCGACCTCCCGGTCGCCGAGCCGGCGTCTCCAATCGTTCCCGCGCCCGGAGACGTCGCCACGGCCCAGTCTTGCGAGGAGGCAGGGCCCACCGGGGAGGAAGCTCCCCCGGCCGTGGACATTGTGCTCCGGGCGGAGGACCACAAAAGCCCGGATGCCGAGGAGGAGGAGCCCCCGAGCGCAACTCCTGCTTGGGAGGAAGAGGAGCGGGAGGTGATCCTTGCTCTTGAGGCCGTCCCTCCGCAGGAGATGGGGGTCGATCCTCAGGGGCAAGGTCTCCCGCCCCCAGGGGTCGGGGGAGCTCGAGCTCAAGACCCAGCGCTCGATCAAGGAGAAGGAGCTCAAGCTCCCGCCCAGGGAGTAAGGAGCGGGACGGAGGACCCTGCCGAGCTGTTCCAGGAGGGGCTGGAGGCTCGGCTCTGTTGGGTAAGTTTCCTAACACTTATGTGTTTTTGTCTCAAAAAAAATCCGACTGCGACCCGAGATGCCTTGATGCGTAGGTGTTGGAGACCACCATGAAGGACTTCCACGCCGCGACCGTGCCGCCAGAAGTCGTCGCGAAGCACCAGGCCGAGCAAGACGCTAGGATCGCGAGCTCGAGCGCTGGTCGCCGAGCCGAGGTCTTCGAGGCCGAGATTCGGCGAAGATGGAGGAGTCCGCGCTCTTCCTCAAGGAGCGCCTCGAGCGAGCGGCGGCGGAGTCGGGGCTCGAGGCGACGGTGGCGTCCTGCGTGACTCGCACGGCGCGCCGAACGGACGATCGACCAAAGAACGGGAGGAGTCCAAACGGCCGTCAGCGGCAAGCGAGGTCGTGAAGCTCGTCGGCGGGTGCTTGACCTCGAGTCCGAGCTTGAGTCCGTGCGGGACGAGCTCGTCGCTCTGCAGGACGAGAAGCGTGCCGGCCTCCTGTAACTCGTTCCTGCAAAAAACTTTAGCGAAAAAGCTGCCAAGTTGGGCATAATACGATCGTGTTTAATAGATGTCTTTTATTTTTCTCTGTTTTGTCTCCCTCGGAACGACAACGATATGCCCTATCCTGTTGCTCCCTATTCGACGGAGCTCGACAGTCACGCGATCTAGCGATAGTCACGCGATCTAGCGAACGATCGTACTATGGAGTGACTACCTCGTGCGAAAGATCCTCTAGGTCGTAGCCACACGGTATCCTTATAGCCCCCGCCGCCAATGGAGGTCGTGGGGGGAGGCTGCAAACACGACCTTGTTGACGGAATAGAGCCCTGCGGGGACCGTGTGACTTTATACGGTGCGTCTACGCCGCTCACCGGCCGACCTGAGCTGGGAATCGTCGAGGGGTGCTCATGCGACCCTTTGTCTGCGGCGGAGGCCTGCCGAGAAAAGATGGTCGTCTTACGGAGAAGGAAACCCTCGGGGTCAAGCTCTGGTGGTCCGATGTCAGGCGGTAGGATGTTTGTCCGTTTGCGCCCTGAGGTCCGAGCTCGCTCTTTGATACCGGATCGAGTTTGATCACGGCACTTCGCGGGAGGTTTAAAGAGAGAAAGAGAAAACGAGAGAGAACGAGGGAGACCGAGAGGCCAAGTGTCGAATTTTTATTTAAAGGAGTAAGGTTGGTTTGGTTAGATATGGAACTTACGCAGTTGGTCGATGTTCCAAGTACTAGCTAGTTCTCGACCATCTTCCATTGCGAGGCGGACAGCCCGGGCGTCTTTGTTGAGACGACCGTGTAAGGACCTTCCCATCTTGGCGTTAGCTTGTTGGCTTTTGACAGGTCTTGGACCCGTCGCAGAACGAGATCGCCGACGTGCAAGGTCCTTGGTCGTACCGATTTAGCGGCGTGCCTGCGGAGAGCTTGCAGGTAAACCGCAGATCGCAACAGAACCCGTTCACGAGTCGCCTCCGCGAGGTCGAGGTCGAGAAGGCGCTCGCCTTCTACGTCGATGCTATCGGCTAGGTTCACCCTTGGGGATCCTAGGACAACCTCGGCGGGTAGGACGGCTTCCGCGCCATATACGAGCTGAAAGGGGGTCTCCCCCGTAGCTCGGCTCGTCGTGGTGCGGACCGACCCGGAAGGGCGGGGTAGCTCGTCCACCCAGGCTCGACCATGCCGATCGAGGCTCTTGAAGACTCTCTTCTTGATTCCTTGGACGATCTGCCCGTTCGCGCTCGGCCGCCCCATTGCTCGTGGATGGGCCACGGATGCGAAGCATATCTTGGTCCCGACCTCCTCGCAATAAGCACGAAACACCTCGCTTGTGGCGAGTGCCGTTGTCCGTGATGAGGCGGCTCGGAACGCCAAAGCGGGTTACTACATTATTGCGGAAGAACCTTTTAGCCGCCTGTGCCGAGATGGTTGATATAGGCTCGGCCTCGATCCATTTAGTGAAGGTGTCGATTGCGACGAACAGGTATTTACAACCCCTCCTTCCCCGGGGAAATGGACCGAGTATGTCGATGCCCCAAACCGAGAACGGCCAGGTTAGCGGCATGGTCTGCAGTGCGTATGCCGGCTGATGGACTTTCCGGGCATGGAACTGGCAAGGTCGGCAAGCGGTCACTATTGAGCGCGCGTCGGCCAGGGCCGTCGGCCAATAGTAACCCAACCGGAAGGCTTTGCTCACCAAGGTCCTAAAGGACGAGTGAGCTCCACACATCCCGTCATGGATATATTTGTGGAGATATGTGCCTTGCTATTGGGTGATGCACTTGGAGAGGACGCCAAGCGCGCCTTTGCGGTATAAGAGGCCCTCGACCATTTTATAGGTCGAGGAGCGTCTCACTAGCCGGGATTTCTCGGCTTCCTCCTCGGGCAGTGTCCCGTGCACGAGGTATTGGATGAATGGCGTCATCCAACTCGCACCCTGCTCGAGGAAGGAGACGGTACCACCCGTCTCGGTTGCCTCCTCTCCGGGGGGTATGGAGGGCTTATAGAGGTGCTCGATGAGCACCCCCGCCGGAGCGGGAAACTGGGCGGAACCGACCTTCGATAGATGGTCGGCCAGGGTATTGTCCTTCCTGGGGATGTATAGTACTTCGAAGTTTCTGAAGTACTTTTCCATCTTCCTTACTTCAACCAGGTAAAGCGCCATTGAGTCATCGGAGCACTGATACTCCTTGTTAACCTGGTTGACAACCACCGCGAAGTCGCCCTTCGCTTAGTCGTTGGACTCGAGCGCCCCGCACGCCCAAGTCCGGCTAGCGAACCCTCATATTACGCCGCGTTGTTCGTTGCGCGAAATGTAGTCGAGGGCGATCTTGGATCCGCTCCCTGGGGATTCGAGGACCACTCCGGCCCCCGAGCAATTATAAGCTCGGGATCCAGCCGAAAGTACATGACCCGGCCCGGCCGTGCTCGGTGCAGTCGGGTTCGGACTCAGATGGGATAGGATTTGTCCATTCGGCTAGGAAGTCCGCTAGAACCTGGGACTTAATCGCCGTCCTGGCCGAGAATTCGATCTCGAATTCGGCGAGCTCCATGGCCCACTTCGCGATCCGTCCGCTCGCGTCCTGATTCCCTAGAATCTCTCTAAGCGGGAAGTTGGTCGGGACTCGAATTTTGTAGGCCTGGAAGTAGTGTCTTAATTTCTTCGAGGCCACGAGGAGCGCATAAAGGAGCTTCTGGACCTCGGGGTAACGCTCCTTTGGTCCGTGTAAGACTTCGCTGATGTAGTAGATCGGGCGCTGCACCCGCCCCGTTTCTACCGTTATGACGGCGCTTCGCTGGGGTGTGGCGGCCAGGTAGAGCAAGAGAACCTCTCCCATTCTCGGCGTGGTCGGACCGGGGTCTTGACAAATATAGCTTTAAGTCTTTGAAAGAGCGATGCGCTTCCTCTGTCCCAAGCCGGCCGTCGTGCTTCCGGAGCGCCTTGAAGAAAGGCAGGCCGCGTTCCCCGAGCCGCGAGATGAAGCGACTTAGGGCCGCCATCCTTCCGGTCAGGGATTGCACCTCCCGCGTACAAGCGGGTGGCCGCATGTTCTCGATGGCCTCTATCTTCTTAGGGTTGGCCCCGATTCCTTGTGGACCGATCATGTAGCCGAGTACTTTGCCAGCCTTGACCCCGAACACACATTTTTCAGGGTTCAACTTTATTCGATGCTTATTGAGGTTATGAAAAGTCTCCTCTAGATCGGTTACATGATCCGAGGACATCTTGCTCTTGACGACTATGTCGTCTACATATACTTCCAGGTTCCGACCTATTTGGTCCGAGAAGGTTTTCTGCATGAGGCGCTGGAAGGTCGCTCCAGCGTTCCTTAGACCGAAGGACATGGTCATGTAGAAAAATGTGCCAAACGGCGTGATGAAGGAAGTTTTCTCCTCGTCGTCGGGTGATATGCCGATCTGGTGATAGCCTGAGTAGGCGTCCAGAAAGCTCATCGCCTCGGAGCCGGCCGTTGCGTCGACCAACTGGTCTATCCGAGGTAGCGGGAAATTGTCTTTTGGGCATGCGGCATTCAGTCCTGTGTGATCGACACACATGCGCCACTTGCCCCCCTTTTTCTTCACGATAACTGGGTTGGCCAACCAATCAGAATGGTCGACCTCCCGTATGAAACCGGCTTTGAGGAGCTTGTCCAGTTCCTCTCTGATGATGGCTTGCTTCTCCGGGGAGAAGCGCCTGAGCTTCTGCCGCACAGGCCTTTATCGAGGCCGAGCGCTAGCTTTGTGCTCGACGACCTCCCTTGGGACTCGGGCATGTCTGACGGTTCCCAGCGAACGTGTCCGCGCTTCTCGGAGGAAGGTCACGAGCTCGAGTTCCTATTTAGGGTCCAGGGAAGCCCTCACATGTACGACCTTGCCTGGCTCTGCGTCGTACAGCGGGATGGCCTTAGTTTCTCCCCCGGCCTGGAGGGTAGCCCTGGGCCGGGAACTCCTCGGCTCTTGGTCGGGTCCTTGGGCAGCTGCTCGACCATGTCTAGAGCCTTCTCGTCGCAGCTTTAGGGCCGCCGGACTTCCCTTCATCGAGATCACGCCGGCCGGGAACCTTCAGGCATTGGTACCCGTGATGCGTGGCGGCCATGAATTTGGCGAGCGCTGGTCGGCCCAGGATGGCGTTGTAGGCCGACTCGAAATCGACCACCTCGAAGGTGACTAATTCCGTTCGGAAGTTGCTCGGGCTTCCGAAGGTTACCGGCAGGACGATCTGCCCGAGCGGCTTGGCCGAGGTGCCGGGGACTATCCCGTAGAAAGGGACTACGATGCTCTTGATCTTGGACCGAGGAATTTGCATCTTGTCCAGGACCCTGGCCGATATCAGGTCCAGGGAACTCCCGCAATCCACAAGCACGCGTCCTACCGCGGTATTGCAGATCGTCGGGCTAACGACCATAGGGAGCCTCTGGGGTTTCGTCATCCCCAGGGGGCAGTCGTCTTTGGAGAAGGTAATGGGCAGCTCGGACCACTTGAGCTGTTGAACGGGAGGCTTCCCCTGGGTGACACGGAGTACCTCGCGTGCGGCCTCCTTCAGCTCCCGTCGAGACCCATAGGCGGCGGAGCCCCCGAATATCACGGCGATGTGGTTTCGGCTCTGGTACTCCATGTCCGTATCTTCCTCCTCTCGGGCTTCTTGCCCTTGACGTCTCCTTCTTGCTCGGGAGCGTGGGCATGGGACCCTTGCCATCGTAGAATTGCTCCAGGCGGGAGGCCCATGTTCGCAATTCCGCAGTCGTGCCCGTCGCTGGTGGAAGCGGGCAAAAATAGGCGCTAGCCCGTCCGCGTTGGTCGCCGCGGTCTTGGTAAATCCGGTTTTGCTCATTTGCTCGCTGGCCAGTCGGCCTTTCCCTTTCGCGGCTCCTCCTTTATACGATTGCGAGTCGGCCGTTGTCGTTGTCGTTCGATGGCCGCCACCATGTCGGAGAGCGGAGGTTTTTCTTCTTTTGATTTTTGTCTCGATCGAGCTCACGCTCTTTCGGCTTGACGCCCCTTCGAGCCCGGGCTGAGGGGGCAGCTTTCCCTCGTCCAGCAGCTTCTTCCATTGGACGGCCTCGTCCGCGTTGGCATAACGGTCAGCCATGCGGACCAGCTCGTTGGCTGTGATGTCCGGGTGAATTTCGAGGTCATGAGTAAAGCGTACGTCTCGGACCCCGAACTTGAAAGCCGGACGACCGCCTCATCCGAGATGCTTGGGATGGAATTGCGCACTTGCATGAAGCGCTGACGAATCGGGCGCAGGGTCTCGCCCTCCGTCAGTCGAGGCGCTCAAGGTCGCGCTCCTTCCCGAGGCGGGCGTAGCGACTCTGGAAGTTAGCTCGGAGAGTGCTTCTGGTGGGCCCAGGCTGGATCGAGTTTTCCTTCGGTTGAATAGCCACGCCCGAGCCGCCCGGCCCAAGATCGTGGGCGAAAGTTAGCCATGACCCTTTCATCACCCCGCGGCTAGAATGGCCGTGGTGTAGATCGAGAGAAACTTCGTCGGGGTTACGAGTGCCATCGAATCTCGATGTGACCCGGCTTGAACCTTGTTGGCCAGGTCACACGTCGTAGCGACGCCGCGAACGCATGCACCGTAAAACGGACTGTCGGGACGGTCATTCTGGCCAGCGGCCGGTCGGCGATCCCCACCACCGAGCCCGAGGTTAGTGGGCCCAGGCGAGAATATCTCCACGCTGTAGGATGGAGAGTGGCAGAAGAGGAATGTTCGGCCGGTTACGCCGTGGCTCGCATTCCGCTGGTCCCGAGGGAGCCCCCGGGAATTGCTCCGGGTGCCCTCCCGAGCCCGGTCGCGTTCGCGCCGGTCACTCTGGGTACGGCTGCGTGAGTCGTCGGGGTGGAGGCGCTCGGACGCCCGGCGGCGGCGTTCCCAGGAATTGCTCTGGGCGTCCCTTTCTCGGGAGGCTTCCGCCGCCTTTATGTCTGTGGCGATTTCCTCGAGGTCGTCGGCCACAGCCGCACCCATGGCTTCTAGGTCGACCTGCTCAGGAAACTCTCTGAGGTTGCGTACCACCGTGGCCAAGGCTTGAAGGCGTTCCCCGCTCGGGGGAACGCGGGGTGACGAGCTCGTTCGTCGTCGCACGGGCTCCGGAGTCCCGTACGCGTGGAAATTCTCACGAACTTCGGCCCTGGTCTTATCGGCCGGGCCACCTCGGACTTGCCGGCGTAAGCTGGCCAGCGTCCGATTCAGAGATGCCTGCAGGTGCTCCTTGGCCGCCTCGTAGCGGTGAAGACGCGTTTCGGCCGGGGATTTGCTCCCGACATTTCCATCCTCCTCCGCAACGAAGACGTTACGGGATTGGACGGATCGCGAGGGGGACATCACGGTGTCTCCCGGTGAAGTGGTCCCCTGGTCGAGCTCGAAAAGGTCGGGGATGTCCAGACCATCGTAGAGCCCGTCATACTCGTCGTCTGAGAGGGCGTCGAGCTGGGAGCGAAAGAACTGCTCCAGTGCGGCGGTTTCCACGGAGAAGCTCCGGGAACCGTCGTGATTCCCAAGGCCAGCAACGTTGGCGGCCCCATTGTCGAAGAACTGCTTGTCCTCTTCCTCAATTCCGGGGGCGCCGAGGCCCTGGCGATCTTGGGAATTTGTCATCCTCCAGGATTCCTCACGAAAGGGAAAGTCGGTCCCCACGGACGGCGCCAGCTGTCGACGATTGGGGAGCAGGCCCCCGCCGAGCTTACTTGTTGGTGGAGGGACCAACCGCGACCCCTTCTTGCGTGATGAGATACTCAGAGGAATGACTCACTGGGCTTCAACAGGCAGAGACACTGTAGTTTACCCTGGTTCGGGCCTCTCAAGAAGGAGATAATAGCCCTACTCCAGCTTGTGTATATCTTTGTGCAGAAAAAGTTATGTGTCATCCCCTTCACGGTGGGGATGCTTTTATAGCTTACAAAGGGGCGTGCTTGTTCAAACCCACTAACTCCACGTCCGACCAGGTCCAACGTGGTAACTAACGGATCCTACACTTCCACGCCCCCGCGAGGATCGCAACGAATCAAGGAGGTTACGCGGGTGGTTACCGACCTCGGGATCACGTCAGGTCGGCTAACGTCTAACTCCGAACTCGGCCACCTCGGCCTGAGCACGAGCTATCGGTCCACCAGGCCATGCGACCTCCTAAAAAGGTCCCGGCTAGACCGTCCCTTGGAACAACTCCTCGCGACCAGGACGGGAACGACCTCGTGCTGCTCGTGGCGCCCGGCTAGATCGTCCAGGGGAACGGCCTTCCGGTAGTTCGGGCAGCAGTGAGCCCGCGCCCCTCGTGGCACCCGAGGTAATTCTGTGGGGTCTACCCGACTCCCCGACACAATTTAAATATTTAAAAATATATCGATAGTCAAAGTTTCGGAAGTTTGACCATCACTATGTCCAAAACGACAGATATTACCAAACCGGAGGGAGTAATAATTATAGTTATAGCATTCAAAATTTTTATCAAAATGGTTGTAGTTCTCACATTCCAATGTAATTTTAGAGGCAATATGACTTTTGTACTCTTCATCAATGCAGCCATCTGTTTAGCTAATCTGTCAGCTACCCTTCATTAATATCGCACAACATGCAAAGCTTAAATGAGGGTAGACAAATCATTTTCCACGTCTCCTTATTTTGTGTTTATTTAATTAGAACTACAACCATTGTGAAACGGAGGGAGTACATAAGAACAAGTTCCGGAAATTTTTGAATACAATACAATATTTGATCCGTATTTACAAATCGATACAATACGTTTGCGTATTTACTGAAAAACCATCCATAAACGAAATTTGAAATTTCGTTTAACATTTACCGAAATTTCAAAATTCATTTTCGATGTATTTGAAATATGAAAATTTAGATATATATTAAGCGAATTATAAAAAAATGGGTATGGGGTGGGCCCCCATACCCGAAATATGGTGCTTCGGCAAAGTCTAATCAAGTACTTCGTACATGGTTAATTAATTAGCGATTCAGATTCGACAAAGTCTAATCAAGTCTAATCAAGAAATTTCGGCTAAGGGACATAGATCAAGTAGATGGTTAATTAATTAGCGATGCAGATTCCAGCCGCATGCATGTCAGAGCCCTTATCCGAAGCACCGTATTTCGGGTATGGGGTACGGCCCCCATACCCGAAATTTCATAATTCGTTTAATATATATCCGAAATTTCATATTTCAAATATATCGAAAATGAATTTTGAAATTTCGGTAAAGGTTAGACGAAATTTCAAATTTCGTTTATGGATGGTTTTTTAGTAAATACGCAAACGTATTGTATCGATTTGTAAAAACGGATTAAATATTGTATTGTATTAAAAAAAATTCCACAAGTTCCTGCACGTATAAACTATGTTACATAATTTACCCACATATTTTTAGAAGAGGTATATTCATACATATTTTGCACTAACACTAGCCCTTGAGATGGAGAAAACTAGTCAATGAGTTCAGCATTTCTAAAGCAGCAAAGATACAGAGTACGGTCCCGTGGTGGACTGCTAGTCCGCCACAGCGACGATGTGACATCGGGTGAAGAAACGAAGCTACAATTCCATTAACGCGTTTGGCCTAGTTGAAGTGCTACGACGAAGTTGCTATTAATATATTATTGTCTTGTTTTTTTAAGATTGGCTAGGGCATTTATTATAGAAGAAAGAATAAAAATATATGAGCTATAAATGCACATAAATACTCACGCACGCACGCACACGCAGTACTTACCTCCTTATGCGTGTCCGTGTCGAGCGGTGCTCAAATACGAACGGGCTGGTGCGAGCAGTCAAACCTAAGCGTCGACCGTTTATTATCTTGTTATTTGTCATCATTGTACAATAACAAACGTAAGTACGATCACTAACAGTAAGACCAATTTAGGCTTTCCGATGTAGCCCCTTCTAGGTCATTTCATTTAGTCCCACCACCTTCTGGGCTATATATTAGGCTAAAAGAAGGTTTAATACCGTGTAATTTTAAGTTACTGAAAGCTGATACAATTTCATGCGATTGAAAATTAGCAAGACTATTATCATAAATCTACTTCTATACTAAGTGGGACATATATGAGTACAACGATGTCATACCAACTACAAAACGCAATTCATATTGCCAATAAAAGCATATCATAGATTTATATCACCAATTTGCCGGTCGACAGTGGATATTAGCATCTTCCTTCGCCAACCATCTTGAACTCATGGGGGAGCTTTTATGCATTTTTAAAAAAAGTTGTATAAATACTTAAATACTAAAATATAAACGAAGAGTAGATAGTGATTATTTATCTCTTCACTTTTTTCAAGATTTATGCAACTTGTATCGAGAAAAAATATATAGAAACACTTCTCGAAAATTATTTATTTAGGAGACAGAGTGGACAGGTTGTAACATATTGGGTGCTTCATCTTTCCTAGCGATTGTATTTGCCAGCGTAGGTGGAGAGCTGGAGATCGTCCCGTTCTCCAATGGCCATATATGCGGTTATTTTGCTGCAAGTCTATAAAGATGTACCTTGTGTTGATTCTGCGAGTTGTCCTATCCAACCTAGCCATCTGCAACGACATGTCTTCCACCACCTCCATGCAAAACTTTCCCTTGCAAGCCGCGCAAGAAAGCGATGCCGAAACCAACAAAGAACTCTACCAACACTTGACCAACTTGGTCTCCTCCTGGCCGAGCTCCGGAGGCTTGTCACACCTCCAACTCTATCGCCACGACAACGGCTGGCACAGCAGCCTGCCTGCCATGGTCAGCGCCATGGTCGCCGACGCGTGCTTCACCGCACGCCCCTCGGACGTCGTCGTCGCCACGCTGCCAAAGTCCGGCACAACGTGGATCAAAGCACTCCTCTACGCCACGGTGCACCGGAGAGAGCACCCCGTGGACGCCCCCGACCACCCGTTCAACTCCCTCGGCCCACACGAGTGTATCAAGTTCTTGGAGTGCCAGCTCTACACGCGAAACAAGGTCCCAGACCTCGACAAGCTCCCGGACCAAAGGCTCTTCGCCACGCACGTCCCGTTCGTGTCGCTGCCGACGTCCGTCGCGACGTCGGGCTGCAAGGTCGTGTACGTCTGCCGGGAGCCGAAGGACACCTTGATCTCGCTGTGGTACTTCATCAACAAGTTGAGGGTCAGGGACGGGCTGGAGCCTCTCTCTGTGGAGACTGCCGCCGAGCTCTTCTGCGACGGCATGTCGTCGTTTGGACCGTACTGGGACCACGTCCTTGGGTATTGGCGTGCGCATTTGGCCTGCCCTGAGCAGGTTCTCTTCTTCAGGTACGAAGAGATAAGCCGTGACCCTGCGGCGCACGTACGGAGGCTGGCGGAGTTCGTGGGTTGCCCATTCGGTGTGGAGGAGGAGCAGAGCAGGGCAGTTGACGCCGTCGTGAGGCTGTGCGCGTTCGAGCACATGAGCGAGCTGGAAGCGACCAAGAGCGGCGAGACAGAGACTGTGATCGGCGCGTTGGCGAACGGCGCGTTCTACCGGCGCGGCGTGGTGGGGGACTTCGTGAACCATCTCTCGCCGGAGATGGCACGGGGTATCGACGCAATCACCGAGGCTAAGTTTAGCGGTTCCGGTCTTAGCGTCCTATAGGGCACAGGAGGATCCCTTTTGGCTGGTGTTCGATACGAGCGTGTCCAATACTGTACGCGTGCGTACTCTTAACAGGATATTGTATCTGTATGGACTCTAGCTGTACTGTTCTAATGCGATGATACATTGGAATTTTACTGTTTTACTATGAATGAACAATATGTTACATGGAGACGTCTATTTCTACAGTAATTTACGCTTTCGTAAATATATAGGTCGTACTTTTTAATCATTTGATCAATTTAGAATCAGACAAACATATCCCAAAGCTAATAAAAAGAATCAAAGAACATATCGATTTAAATTTATGCATTAATTGATCCGCCTGCTATATAATTCCTACTAACGCACGCTGTATCAATCAAGTACGTGTATATTAACACTAGCGTTTAGCCGAGAGTTTTTCTCTACATTTTCCTTACTCGTACATAATGCATATGGTTATATGTCAAATGCTATTTAGTTGGACGTACGCTCCACGAGTGTATATATTACTCGAATTTGGCACACCTCAAGAAAATTAGAGTGGGACACTGGGACGTATTCAAAATCCGTTTCACCTGCAGCATCCAAGGGTGCTGTTCGTTTTAACTTGTGAAACAACACTGACTACTGCTGGTACTATATATGCAGCATGAGTGCCACATTGTTCTCTTCAGGTAAAGCAAAATCAATGGTTCTAATCGTCGTTGCAAGGCAAAGAGAGATACAGAGGGCGGAACCCTTGTGGGAACCTCTTTCACACGCTCAAAATAACGAATAAATGACCCTTCCCGTTGATGCTGTGTGGGACTGTCAAACGGCAAAAACGTGTTTGGTACAGAACTACTGCTCTCAACACAGGGCGGAGCCAGAAAAATTTTACCCAGGAAGGCGTAGAGTGAGAACCAAGCATTGAGGGATGCCAAGTATAACTTTTTGCTGCTTGATTACAATATTACATGAGAAAAATAAGCACTATTTAGAGGGCTTCTTCATCAACTATGGAGGTCCTACTCTGTCTCCGTCCCTGTTTTATTCTTCGTTTGACATCTCATAACTGAGCTCCGGTAGCAAAACTGTTAATTTGGTTTTCTGTTTCACTCTGGAAAATGTCGGTTAACACATGATATACCTAGCAGGGAACTAATTAATGGCTGTGGGGGCTGAGGCATCAGGGAATTGATTCGATTTGCGCCCTTGTCTCGTCTTACTCCAGCACAAAAGTAAGCCGTCTGGTTACACTCCTTGAAAATAATAGATTTGCTAATTAAGTGGGGTACATGAAAATGCTATACTACCAAGAACCAACCAATGCAACACTAACTTCGTACCAACCGCTTGTACTGCACGTCCCATACGTGTTCACGTGCCAGTGGCCAATCGCTGGAGAAGGACGCGGCACTGGACATTTGCAGGTTCCTTCGTCAAACCATTTTATGTAGATGCAAACCATTTTAACTAGCCGCGTCGGTGCGGGTATGCCGCGCTGGCCACCGCGTTAAATAGTAAAAATCGTGCGGGGATTTTTTTAATAAATAAATAAATTAATATGTAATTCTAAAAAGTTTTGATCAGCTTTTCGTGAAAAGATGCGTGCTAAAAACAAATTTTGAAAGTTCAGAACTTTCGGGGATCTTTTCAAAAAAATGGTCTAATATGTAACTTCAGAAAATTTTGGACGTCTTTTCGCAAAAAAAATGCACGATCTTTCCATGCTTAATATACGGAGTATACATTTTCGAAAAGCCTCTCATAATTTTTGGGGGCATTTTGCGCCAAAGAAAACAAAACTAGAGCAAATTTTGGATTATTTTCGGTTTTTTGTGGCTTTTTTGAAGAAAAAAAAAGATTTGCATGTAATTTTTGAAATTTCCAAAGGCCTTTTCCAAAAAAACATGAAAATTCTGGTTTTTTGGGCTTTCTCATAAAAAAGGGACATATACGTAATTGTCAAAAATCCTAGGGGCCTTTTCGCAAAAAACCCAGCGCTACAACGCCACGCGTCACCCAGGCAAAAATTGCACGGGCAAGACGCGCACGCGTGAGCAGTGAATCGATCGCACGACTTCAGCTCAGCAAGCACGCGCTTTACCGCTACGTCATGCGGCCTTCGCTGCGTATGGACGGTGATAAAATACTTAAGCCGCACTAACGGACACAATAGGTGACGTGGTGCAGCGCGGAGTGACCACGTCGTGCAGAAATGGTGTGGCTCTCGCTGCGGAGACCGAAAGCTTTCCATCTTTAATATATGGAGTACTCATGGGAATTTTTATGATTTTAGGAGATAACAAACTATATATTGAGCTAGCGCTAAGAGATACCACGAGTTTAAAGAGTTGAGATACCAAGAGTTTGAGTACTTTCTATTTAAATCATATCAAATGTACCTAGTCGGTGATATCCTCGTTATCTGCAGGTAGCGCCATATCTGCCTCACCACGTAAGCCTTGCCCTCGCAAGTCACTCAACAAGAAGGTGATGCGGAAACCAACCAAGAACCTCTACCAACATTTTGCCAGCTTGGTCTCCTCCTAGCCGAGTTCACGAGGCTTGTCACTCCTACCTCTCTACCGCCATGACAAACGCTAGCACTACAGCATGGTTAGGGATGGCAACAGAGACGTTTTCTAGTGGAGAGAACCCCTCGTCCCCATCCCCGATAGGGAAAAATATCCAATTCCTTGGCCTCAACTCCGGTATCGGTGGCCATCCCACCCTGTTCCCTGACCTCGTCGGGGTATCAAGTCACCATGGGGAGCCACACCCGACTGATGAAGATGAGTAGTCAGCAGACTCAGCACAGCAGGCCAGCAACAGTCAATTCAGGAAGTTTACATGAGCAAATTTAACAATCTAACTAATCTCAGATTTTATGAGTATTTTTCTGACTACTTGCATGTAATTTGTGAGCACATTAGCACACATAACTTGCTCTTGTGATAGGATAAAAGAGCAGGGAAGTACATTTGCTCAATTCAGTAAGTACTCCGATTCAATAAGCTTTCATGATTAGTCAGCACAGCAGCAACAATATCAACAATTAATAAATGATTGAAAGGTTCATCCAACATCACTTAATAGACCATGGTTCACAATCACATAATACAAGCCCCCTTAAATAGTACACAAGCAATGCATAGCTTCGAAGAATCCGAGCTCCAGCACAAATCACAAATTTGATGAAGAAGCTACACAACTAATCCAATTTGTAGACAAATCACATATTCAAAGACACATATCAATTTACCAAACAAACCAAACAGTAACACTAAAGGACATGGTGAGTAGTACTAGTGACCACCAGTAGGCAATAGATGAATTGCACATTTCCGTTTGAGTCTTGAGTACTCAACAATTGTAGAATGTCCAACTCACAATGTCATTTCCTATATGAGACAAAATAGTTAACCATTTGAAATATAAGCATAGTACTACATGTCTACATCTATGATTCTATGAAATTGTGATTTATTTTGTAAGTACTCCACTTGTAGCCCTTCCTGAATAACTGTAGCTGAATATATGATGTTTTGAATTGCAATGTTGTTCTCCCTGTTTCTATATATTTCTGTACATTTGATGCCTAGAGAGGGGCTAGACAAATAGATTTGTTTGAATTGTTACTTCCCGGTACTGTCTCTTATTTGAAACGTGCATCGAGTATATGTTAATAAATTAAGGAAATATTTCAGGGTCATGTTGCTTTTATTGGGACCTCTAACATACCCAAAGAAGCAGTAGAGGAAAGTTGATTTCATAGTGATGTAGACTTCTTGATGATCCTTTGCGATAATTCCATATCTGCCTCTAACGCTATTTCTTTGGTTCTATACATTTCATTTTGTTTCCTGACTTAATATGATAAACTTTAATTAGACGGTTGAGCTAAAGGCTTTGTTCGCGCTAAAAACGTGAAGGAAGGTTTTCAGCCTCAAACACACAAGACAAACACCGGGTTTGCAGAGCGTGCCAATCAATTTGACCTGAAATTGACAAGGTAGTTTGTAATTTGATCAAAGCCGATAAACAAGGATCTATCGGCTTTTCGCTAGTCGGCAAGAACCGATTAGGAGGTAACTAAATCAACTGGTCACAGTTGATCCGGATACAAGGTAAAATCGGCTTCGAGGAGGCGATGCGCAACAAAACGAAGCAAATCAAACCTGGGTGAAATCGGCTAAAATCAACAATCGGCGATGCGCAGCTATGTTGATTTCGTCGACTTGCAGAGAGATCTATGAAACTAAAGCAATGTAAAAGAAAAGGCTTGTAAAAGTAGATGTGTGTGTTGTTGGAATTGATTGATTTCTTTGCTTGACGCCCTCCTTCTTTTATAACACGCCTGACCGATCCGAATTGTACATAGATACGGTGCATTTATCCGTATCGGCCTCTTATTTGATTTCCTCCCCCTTTTAAAAACGGTTTCCTTCTCCGAGTCGTTTACCGATTCCTTATTTATATGAATACTTCTTTCCCGATTCAGACCGATTTCAACGCACGCTGAATTTTGGTGCAAACATATGCCCCCCATTTTTGAAAGGTAGCTTGCTATCTTTCAAAAATCCTTCGCTTTTCTCCGTGATCGGCTTAACGTTTAAGATTTTCCTCGGTAACTCCCCCATTAATGGCGCCGTAATGCTCTCGGTGCGTTTTTAATGCAGCAACTGTTCCCGCCTTTTCACCTTTTTCACCGAGGTATAAATATGAGGCCCCCCCTTGCGGTCATTTTCACCCTGGCGTGCTTTCGTTCATCCTGAAATCGGCTTTCCTCCGCTTCAACCCCTTCTTCTCATAGCATCGGCTGAAATGGATGCATCTCAGGTACTTATTCCGATCCCAGATAGCGATCATCAGTACTTCCTAGGTCCAATAGGAACCATAGAAACCGATACTGTCATTGGGGATGAGATCCCTAGACTCCCTTTATCGGCTCCTGGTTACAACATCAATGAGTGGTCCAAAAGTTTTAGGGCTTGGCCGACAGCTCTCAAGGGCTGGAGGTTGTCGGGACCCGAATCTGCAAATTCGGACCCTCTGTGTATTCTGTACTAGTCCAGGATCGCGCTAGTACACACAGTCAAACAGGGTTAAATATCACATCCATACACAGCGGAAATATAAAGAAAGTACTTCAATTATTAAATAAACTGGTTACAAGACCTTAAGGTCACCTTACAAATAGTCTGCCACGCAGGGCTTACAACAACAAAAGAGAATAAACAGCAGCGGAATGAAGAACACCGGTGAATCCCATCAATACGCCACAGGCATCTGACAGGGTTCGACTCCTAGATAATCGCCTTCTCACGGAACTTCTTCTTCTTCGACGTTGTAGACTTCTGCTCCTTTGGTGATTTGTTTGTTGCAAGGGGTGAGTACATAAAGCACTCAACAAGTCATGCCTGTAATGCAAGTCTAATAACTATATGCATGGCTTATTCCAAAAGGCAGGCTGAATGGTTATTTTTGCAGAAAAGCAACATTTTGTCTCTATCAAATAATCTTAATAGATTCAAAAGCAGAAATACCATTTTATATAATAAGTTATCAATCTCTTTTCAAACCATTTGGCACAAAGCCCTAAATCACTTTCGCAATTATCTTTGGCATACAACCACCCATTCCCACATTTTGTTTTGGAAAATCTATCCCTTGACTGTAATCCCCGAGCTTTGTCCAGTACCGTGGACTCGGCTATTCGAATAGTTTTGACACACTCTGCAGAGGTTGTACACTTTTCCCACAAGATATAATCAACTCACCACGTCGGTACCGTGAATCGCCATACAAGAGTATGCGAATGAGTGATCATAACAAAGCTTTTGAAACCTCAATCTCCACCTATGACCCTCTCAGGTTGCCATACACTATCCCTTCTCTCGCAGAGACAAAGTATAGGACCGACATACCGTTGGATAGGGTACCAAGCCGTAGCACAGGTACGCTCCCCCACACAGTTACCCCGACGTAACTGTCACCCTGAGGTATCAAAGGTAAGATTTCAGAATCCTACTAAACTAGGAATTTGTCCCACTCGATCATGTGGTTGCACGTAAGGCCCAGTTCAAAGGCTTGCAAGGTGAAGTCCTTAATCGCCCAGGCAAGACATCCTTCTCACAAACCACGACCCAAATCGTCTCACATCACTCATCCCATTGCCGCAAAGGCTGTTATCTCAAAATCTGTGCCATAAAGGCCCACCTGGCATAAAGCCTCATACCACTTGCCCTGCACTAAATATTTTCCCACCCTGTTCCATTATTGTGCAACACATGCCAACAATAATATCAGTTACCATGTAGAACCACAAAGGTACCTACACTTCACATCATCACGTGACAAGATCACACATAACTTCCAAAATCATTACATTTGTCATTAGTCAATATTATTTTGCTATTTGAAATATATGTCGCGCAAGCATAGCTAAGCAACTAGTCACGGTCTAGCCTCCCGTGTTGGCACAATCATATCATCCAACAGTTTAATCCCAACTTAAGGTGACAATGGAACATATGGCATACAAATAATATTAACAAGGATGGAACGAACATTGGTTGATTAACTAATTAGCCCAAATTAAATTATTCACTTTAATCAATATAGCATGCATAATTTAAATCAGAATACATTTCAAAAACTAGGAGCAATATGGTCAAAGCACAACTTGCCTTCAAACAGCTGATGATCTTGATCTAGGGCTTGAGCTTGGTCTTCAATTCCCGCACTCTCGTACAGTTCAACGTCTACGCGTAACAGATAAAGAACCAGATAAACACGCAAAACAAGGTACAAACACACATTCGAAAACAATGCTACAAATGAAACTAGCTTATAATCACCATGCAAGTTTCTAAATAATTATTTTAGTATTTTCTAAGATTTATAAAATTTATTTTGGAATTTTTGGACGTATAGTTGAAGAGATACAAAATTCGTAAGTTTGGACTTTCCGTGAATAATTTAACAGTATAAATTTAATTATAAAACTTCATAAAAATTACTGTAGAAAGGTATTAATTTTTACTAATTAACAAAATTCGTGGCAATTGATTCGGACTTAAAACAAATTTGTAGCAAAAAAGACAAAATTCGTAATTTCTGAGAATTAACACGTACAACTCACTTTACGTGTATTCTCTTGGTTCGGCTAGGCTGTAGAGTACTTGGCCACGGTTAGTAAAAGTTCAAGCATGAATACGGTACATTCGAGTGTGTATATATATATACACGCTTACTCAAAATATATACGGAAACAAATATGCGTATTAATATATCTATATACATACAACCTAATGTGTTTTTGGATACACGCTTGCGGTTGACAAATATATACATATATACTCGAGCGTTTATATGTAGAACACACACACGTCCTAATATATCTACGTGCATACCTATATTCGTTGGCAACCTAAGGTATACCTATCTATATGCATGCTACGTGCATATCCATATGCATTATACTAGTAGCAGTGCAAGGCTGTAGCCTTATGGGAGAGCTCATTTGCTTTAATCAGTAGGTCTTGTGTTCGATATTCCCCAGCCGCTACTGTGGTGATTTTTGCTACGCACTAGCAAATAAGACTTGATACATTCCATACTCAAGGCGAGATCATCTAATCAATATTTATATATATATGTAGGAAAACAAACATGCAGATTATCATATATATACACGGATATGGACGACAGGATCGACCAACTGATCGGCAGAGATGGGGTGTGCGCATAATAGAAAAGAAGTACCGGTCGGCGGCGGCGGTAGCGCAGATCGCTTTGCCAGCAGCGGTGGCGTGGCGGAAGCGCGCCGGCGGTAACGTGACAGCGGCGTCAAAGGCGGCGGTGATGACGGTGGCGGTGGCAGCGGCTACGGTGACGATGACGATGACGACGATACGGTAGCGGCGGCGACGACGTAGACGATGGCGGCTTCAACGGCGGCAAGACGGCAGCGGTGGTGACAACGTAGACGACGACGGCCCTTCAACAGCGACGAGACGGAAGGGCACAACGGTGACAGTGCACAACGGTTGAAGAAATCAGCTGGAAGAAGGAAACTAATTTCTTGCGTTATGTGGTGGAACGGTTGGAGAGGAGAAGTATTCATGTGTTGCTTCAAAATGTAAACGGCCAGGAGTCCACCACACGGCTTATAATGAGAGGAAGAAACAATGTCTGGGTATTCAATCCTAGCGTTCAAGGGAAAAACACATTGACGTTAATTAGAAAGGAACGAAATGTCGTTCATTCCTTAATTGAGCTGTTACATGCATTAAGGGATCAAGCAAACGGCTGGATGTGTGACATGAATTAAGAGATGGAATGGTGAACGGCTAGAAAATGAAGAGACGCGCAGACAGTGGAAACCAAACATCCACACGTAGGACTTAGAAATTTCTAGGAGATGCTTTGCTTGTAGTGGAGGAACGTTGTTACTTCACGTTTGCAGGAAATGGAAGCTCCTTTGGCATTCAAGCGTTGCAACAAAATGGAGGCTGTGCATGCATTGCTAGTAAATGAATGACATGCATGCGTGCTAGGAAAAATGGAAATGGCTAGTGTAAATTGAACTAGTCACGGTTGGAATGAAGAAATGGCATGAATATGATGACTAGAAACTGATGGAGGACTTATGACTTGTAACGGCTTTGGAGGAAATGCATACGGTGAAGAGAAATGGCTGGAAGAGCAATTCGTGCATAGAGGATTGAAGGTTCCTATTCACTACGTGGCTGTCGGTCCAATTCCATATTGGAATAGTGTTGAGTCAAAACGCCTCCACGATAAATTAGCAAAAGGGCTCTACAAAACTTGGAAAAACCCTCTAAAATACTAGGAACTATTTGGAACCTAACGAAGTTGGTTTCGTGATTTTTCGACGTACAGATTTCTCGCAAAAAATCTTTTTGTGAATCAGACACCTGTACCGATTTTTATAAAATCAACGACTTAAGCTATATAACATATTTTTCGAGAATATTTGAAGCGAACACTCTTGTCTACCAATTATCTTAATTATCAACAAAATTTTAAATTTTACGCTTATTCGAAAATGCCTGATCTTTATCTAACGTGATTATTTCAATAAACTGGAATTCAGATTAACCTCGAGTATTCCGAATAAATTCTAAAAAAAATCCAAATAATCCCAAAACCACACTAAATATATTAAAAGCAAATTTTGGGATGTTACAAACCTCCCCCCCTTAACAGAATCTCGTCCCCGAGATTCGAGGCTAACTAGAGAATAGGTTTGGAAACTCCTTCAAATCTTCTTTGCGTTCCTAAGTCACTCCTCCATGGGAGTCTACGGAAGCGGATTGTTTTATTCCTAGTTTCTCGTTCAGCTGGGTCCAAAATCTTAACTGGATACTCTTTGTAGGTCAGATCTTCTTGCAGTTCAATCTCCTCCAACAAATGGACTTCACCTCTTTGGCTCAAGATCTTGAATGGTCCAACGTATCTTGGTGTGAGCTTCCCTTTTGTGTAAAACCTTCTGACTCCTTTGAGAGGTGTAACTCTGAGATATACGTAATCTGCTGGCTCAAAACTCAAGTCCCTGTCTGGTGGCATACCAAGTAGGTCTTATGAATGCACTTCTGAGTATTTGCTGATCACTGGTACTTCTTCTCGACTAACAGCTTCACACTATTGACCATCAACTAGCCATCCCAACTACGGTTACCTGAGATTACTGACATACTTCGGTGACCACAAACCAAAACCACCTTATGATTGGATAACTAATCCACTAAAAGATTAGCATCTAAGGTCCTGGTTTCCAATATAATGAGTAACCAAACATCTCCACTACACATACTCTGAGTTGTCTATACTAGCATTGGCAACTTTCCACACACTGAAGATTTATCCCAACGCAGCAACCTTTAAGCTCACTTTCACGTTATTTTTTTTTACGAGAGAATTCTTACAAAGGTTTCTCAACTAATCACTCTCTCAGAAGCATGAAACATTACATTATTTAAAAAAATCTTAGACCTTGGACTTCCTCAGTAGGGTCTTCATTCGCACACTTCTTCTTCATCTGAACCTTTGGCACGGGTTGCGTAACTCCAGCGCGACTTGTTCCGCAATTTGCTTCTGGTACTGATGTCTTGGTAGGTGTAGAACTGGAATTGAAACAGGCAGGTGTATCACAACTTCTCTTAGGACAACTTCTAGCATAGTGTCCTGGCTTATTGCAGCCATAGCAACGCTTGGATGACGTCGGCTGGCTTCCTCCTGACATATCTCTATTCTTGATAGAGATAGAACTGAGATTGATGCGATCTGCGGTGACCACTTTCTTCTGGTTGCAGTTGTTAGCAAAATGTCCCGGCTGGCGACAAGCATAGCAAATTCTAGACAATAAACTTCCTCCTTGAAATCTTTTCATCGGGGTGATGTTTTGAAAATTCTGACCTTCAGGGCGAAGCACGGGTGAAATTTTCTCGAACAAAGTCTGAGCAGCATGATCATTGAGTTGCGAAGGGGCACTCCTCACTTGCTGTTGCGGTGATCCTTCTTGACACGTTTTCTGGCGCTTGCAGTTGTCCTCAAATTCCTTGTGTTCATCTCCAAGAACAAGGGTTTTGTTAACCAACCCCCCTTGCGTCAACCAACTCTTTGAGCGAGTTGCTTCTAGGATATTACCACTCACTCTTGGTGCTATAAACTTAATCGATCCAATTTCGGAATGATCATGACTTTAAATTGCTTGATCGCCTGGGGACATTCCTTAACAAAATGACCTAACTCACCACGGTTGTGGCAGGAATGTTTGGGTTGTCTTCTTTGGATTGAGGGGACATTCTCTAGCCCAATGGCCTTTTTCACCACATAGAAAACAATTCCATGGTGACCAAGTATCACTGGCTTCTTGAGGTAGACTGATAAGGTTGACATGCTTCTTCTTATTTTCTTCATGCGGTACCGTAAGTGCGGATGACAGTCCTTCTCTCCTTGCTAACTCTTGAGCAATGACGGCTCGAAAATCCTTTTGCTGACACCGAGTCACAGCGGTCACTAATGGATCCAAGGGGCATTGAACTGGGCAATGATCCCTACCTTCACAAAGATAGCATGTGACGTTGCTCATAGGACATTCTCTAGGTAGATGGCTTCCTTCACAGCTGGAACAATTTATTGCATGTTCATCAGCAGTGTGTCCTATTTCTCCACAACGGATACATGCACGGTCTTTTGATTTGTTTCGTTGGCAACACTTCAAAGAACAACAACCAGGTACAGTATCAGGTGCGGAGGTACCCTTCTTCCTTGGTCTTACTATTGTTCCACTATCTTCTGACGACAGGAAGTGCTGACGAAAGACGGTGGCAAACTCCCTCCAAGTGATGGTATGTCCATCCTCCAAAGTGGCATAGAAATCTTTCCACCAAGCTAATGCATTTCCTTCTAACTGGCACGTAGCATAGGGAACTTTTTCTCTATCCTCACATTGCACCAAAGCTAGCTTCTCTTCCATGATGCAAAGCCAAAATTTTGCATCTCTGGAAGTGGCTGATCCATCAAACGTAGGTGGTTTAGTCTTCATGAACAAGGAGAACTTTGATTGCGGACACGCTATTGTGTCTGTAGTTGTAGGGGTATTGGTTTTAGTCCCGGTAGCGTTCATATGTTGCATCACCATCTGCAATAGCTGGGTTTGAGCGGTAATAAACTGATTCAGGTTCTGATTAGTTACTGTCAGTATGGTGGATAGCTGCTTGTTTGTCTCTACTTTATCATTGGCAACGGTAGCAACAACTGAATTGACTTGAATTGCTTCATAACCACTGGTGTGATCGGTCCCTTCCATCTGTTGACACAACAAGGTTTAGCTAAGAGGGAAAAGCAAAGGTAAGGTTCAAGAATCCTAGTGCAGGGAAGCAGGTTTAACCCAGAAACTTAAACAAACATTGTTAATAACTTGGTATGGTTGCTTACAAAAGCCTAAAAGCTATGCAACACATACTGCACACCCAACAATCAAGGAAGATCCAAATTTCCTAAGCACACAATGATCTAGCGTCTAAAAGGTAACTCTCCTATCTTGAGAGACGCGACTCTCACACATGAGTCTCAACCGACTACTAAAGCACTGGTTCTTCAAGCTTCGGGAAGACTTCATCGATCTACTTTTCTTCGAGCTTGATGATCCCTCGCCCCATGATCTTCAGGGTTGACAGCGACATTGGCATCCAGTACTTTCTCCTAAAGTGTGAAACATCGTTAACTATTAAGAATGACTCAGGTAAGATTTCCATTTAAACCGAAGGAAAGGATAGAAGTATCAGCAAAGAGGAGAGAATAGAAGAATAAGACAAGATAAGAACATATTATTCTTTCAAGTTAAACTTTCTCTTTCGAAAATAATTTTGAAGCTCCTAAAGACGGCCAATCTACCTAGGGTCAAGACCTACAGTCAACCTGGCTCTGATACCACCTCTGTCGGGACCCGAATCTGCAAATTCGGACCCTCTGTGTATTCTGTACTAGTCCAGGATCGCGCTAGTACACACAGTCAAACAGGGTTAAATATCACATCCATACACAGCGGAAATATAAAGAAAGTACTTCAATTATTAAATAAACTGGTTACAAGACCTTAAGGTCACCTTACAAATAGTCTGCCACGCAGGGCTTACAACAACAAAAGAGAATAAACAGCAGCGGAATGAAGAACACCGGTGAATCCCATCAATACGCCACAGGCATCTGACAGGGTTCGACTCCTAGATAATCGCCTTCTCACGGAACTTCTTCTTCTTCGACGTTGTAGACTTCTGCTCACTGGTGATTTGTTTGTTGCAAGGGGTGAGTACATAAAGCACTCAGCAAGTCATGCACAGAATGCAAGTCTAATAACTATATGCATGGCTTATTCCAAAAGGCAGGCTGAATGGTTATTTTTGCAGAAAAGCAACATTTTGTCTCTATCAAATAATCTTAATAGATTCAAAAGCAGAAATACCATTTTATATAATAAGTTATCAATCTCTTTTCAAACCATTTGGCACAAAGCCCTAAATCACTTTCGCAATTATCTTTGGCATACAGCCACCCATTCCCACATTTTGTTTTGGAAAATCTATCCCTTGACTGTAATCCCCGAGCTTTGTCCAGTACCGTGGACTCGGCTATTCGAATAGTTTTGACACACTCTGCAGAGGTTGTACACTTTTCCCACAAGATATAATCAACTCACCACGTCAGCCGTGAATCGCCATACAAGAGTATGCGAATGAGTGATCATAACAAAGCTTTTCGGAAACCTCAATCTCCACCTATGACCCTCTCCGGTTGCCATACACTATCCCTTCTCTCAGCAGAGACAAAGTATAGGACCGACATACCGTTGGATAGGGTACCAAGCCGTAGCACAGGTACGCTCCCCCACACAGTTACCCCGACGTAACTGTCACCCTGAGGTATCAAAGGTAAGATTTCAGAATCCTACTAAACTAGGACTGTCCCACTCCAGTCATGTGGTTGTACGTAAGGCCCAGTTCAAAGGCTTGCAAGGTGAAGTCCTTAACTGTCCAGGGCAAGACATCCTTCTCACAAACCCTGACCCAAATCGTCTCACATCACTCATCCCATTGCCGCAAAGGCTGTTATCTCAAAATCTGTGCCATAAAGGCCCACCTGGCATAAAGCCTCATACCACTTGCCCCAGACTAAATATTTTCCCACCCCTGTTCCATTATTGTGCAACACATGCCAACAATAATATCAGTTACCATGTAGAACCACAAAGGTACCTACACTTCACATCATCACGTGACAAGATCACACATAACTTCCAAAATCATTCCATTTGTCATTAGTCAATATTATTTTGCTATTTGAAATATATGTCGCGCAAGCATAGCTAAGCAACTAGTCACGGTCTAGCCTCCCGTGTTGGCACAATCATATCATCCAACAGTTTAATCCCAACTTAAGGTGACAATGGAACATATGGCATACAAATAATATTAACAAGGATGGAACGAACAACTGGTTGATTAACTAATTAGCCCAAATTAAATTATTCACTTTAATCAATATAGCATGCATAATTTAAATCAGAATACATTTCAAAAACTAGGAGCAATATGGTCAAAGCACAACTTGCCTTCAAACAGCTGATGATCTTGATCTAGGGCTTGAGCTTGGTCTTCAATTCCCGCACTCTCGTACAGTTCAACGTCTACGCGTAACAGATAAAGAACCAGATAAACACGCAAAACAAGGTACAAACACACATTCGAAAACAATGCTACAAATGAAACTAGCTTATAATCACCATGCAAGTTTCTAAATAATTATTTTAGTATTTTCTAAGATTTATAAAATTTATTTTGGAATTTTTGGACGTATAGTTGAAGAGATACAAAATTCGTAAGTTTGGACTTTCCGTGAATAATTTAACAGTATAAATTTAATTATAAAACTTCATAAAAATTACTGTAGAAAGGTATTAATTTTTACTAATTAACAAAATTCGTGGCAATTGATTCGGACTTAAAACAAATTTGTAGCAAAAAAGACAAAATTCGTAATTTCTGAGAATTAACACGTACAACTCACTTTACGTGTATTCTCTTGGTTCGGCTAGGCTGTAGAGTACTTGGCCACGGTTAGTAAAAGTTCAAGCATGAATACGGTACATTCGAGTGTGTATATATATATACACGCTTACTCAAAATATATACGGAAACAAATATGCGTATTAATATATCTATATACATACAACCTAATGTGTTTTTGGATACACGCTTGCGGTTGACAAATATATACATATATACTCGAGCGTTTATATGTAGAACACACACACGTCCTAATATATCTACGTGCATACCTATATTCGTTGGCAACCTAAGGTATACCTATCTATATGCATGCTATGTGCATATCCATATGCATTATACTAGTAGCAGTGCAAGGCTGTAGCCTTATGGGAGAGCTCATTTGCTTTAATCAGTAGGTCTTGTGTTCGATATTCCCCAGCCGCTACTGTGGTGATTTTTGCTACGCACTAGCAAATAAGACTTGATACATTCCATACTCAAGGCGAGATCATCTAATCAATCTGGATATATATATGTAGGAAAACAAACATGCAGATTATCATATATATACACGGATATGGACGACAGGATCGACCAACTGATCGGCAGAGATGGGGTGTACGCATAATAGAAAAGAAGTACCGGTCGGCGGCGGTAGCGCAGATCGTCAGCGCGGCGATGGCGTGGCGGAAGCGCGCCGGCAGCGGTAACGTGAGCAGCGGCGTCAAAGGCGGCGGTGATGACGGTGGCGGTGGCAGCGGCTACGGTGACGATGACGATGACGACGATACGGTAGCGGCGGCGACGACGTAGACGATGGTGGCTTCAACGGCGGCAAGACGGCAGCGGTGGTGACAACGTAGACGACGACGGCCCTTCAACAGCGACGAGACGGAAGGGCACAACGGTGACAGTGCACAACGGTTGAAGAAATCAGCTGGAAGAAGGAAACTAATTTCTTGCGTTATGTGGTGGAACGGTTGGAGAGGAGAAGTATTCATGTGTTGCTTCAAAATGTAAACGGCCAGGAGTCCACCACACGGCTTATAATGAGAGGAAGAAACAATGTCTGGGTATTCAATCCTAGCGTTCAAGGGAAAAACACATTGACGTTAATTAGAAAGGAAACGAAATGTCGTTCATTCCTTAATTGAGCTGTTACATGCATTAAGGGACTGAAGCAAACGGCTGGATGTGTGACATGAATTAAGAGATGGAATGGTGAACGGCTAGAAAATGAAGAGACGCGCAGACAGTGGAAACCAAACATCCACACGTAGGACTTAGAAATTTCTAGGAGATGCTTTGCTTGTAGTGGAGGAACGTTGTTACTTCACGTTTGCAGGAAATGGAAGCTCCTTTGGCATTCAAGCGTTGCAACAAAATGGAGGCTGTGCATGCATTGCTAGTAAATGAATGACATGCATGCGTGCTAGGAAAAATGGAAATGGCTAGTGTAAATTGAACTAGTCACGGTTGGAATGAAGAAATGGCATGAATATGATGACTAGAAACTGATGGAGGACTTATGACTTGTAACGGCTTTGGAGGAAATGCATACGGTGAAGAGAAATGGCTGGAAGAGCAATTCGTGCATAGAGGATTGAAGGTTCCTATTCACTACGTGGCTGTCGGTCCAATTCCATATTGGAATAGTGTTGAGTCAAAACGCCTCCACGATAAATTAGCAAAAGGGCTCTACAAAACTTGGAAAAACCCTCTAAAATACTAGGAACTATTTGGAACCTAACGAAGTTGGTTTCGTGATTTTTCGACGTCTGATTTCTACTTAAAAATCTTTTTGTGAATCAGACACCTGTACCGATTTTTATAAAATCAACGACTTAAGCTATATAACATATTTTTCGAGAATATTTGAAGCGAACACTCTTGTCTACCAATTATCTTAATTATCAACAAAATTTTAAATTTTACGCTTATTCGAAAATGCCTGATCTTTATCTAACGTGATTATTTCAATAAACTGGAATTCAGATTAACCTCGAGTATTCCGAATAAATTCTAAAAAAAATCCAAATAATCCCAAAACCACACTAAATATATTAAAAGCAAATTTTGGGATGTTACAGAGGTCCTAGTATATTAGAGTATCGGCCCAAAAGAAGGCGGAGTGGGAGGGTATGGGTATTGCTGAGTGTATCCCCATGTCCTTAGCTGCTCCAGAGCCCAATGAATCTTTAGTAGCCGTTGCCTGCTATTTTTGGTCGGACTCTTTTAATGCCTTCTTTTTCCCAACCGGTCCCATCGGCCCAACCCTTCTAGACATGGCTGAATTATGTTGTCTTAGGCCTGATGGAGACCAAATATCGGCTTTTAGTGGGAAACCTCAGTACAAATTGACCAGAAAAAAGGGAGAAGGTTGGTCCAGATATATCCAAAATAACAACAAAGTAACCGGCCCTGTATCGGATGAAGAACACGTAGCTTTCATCAACTTATGGTTAGACCGATTCCTCTTCTGTGGCGCTTCCCTAGGACCAACCCAGGTCTATCAATTTATGTCGGAGCAACTAGTTATGGGTCATCGGCTAGCTTTAGGGAAGTCCTTGTTGGGCGCCGTATACCATATGATGCATATCATCCGGAGTCGGCTTTTCACTGGCAATGGTTCCTATGTCGTAGGTAATGTTGGCGGCCCTCTTTGGTTTATCCAGATTTGGCTTTACTGCGTTTTTGGCCGCCTCATTATCCCGGACCCTTCGGAAGAATCAGCTTTCCCAACGGAAGACTTTCCTGAGGGCGCCATCCCTGTATTTCAACCTAGCCGATCCCCAGGCGAAAAGTTCATCATGTGTTCGTCTGATGAACAAAAAATCTCTCCTGCCGGCTTCCATAAGTACTTGTCCTTTTTCCTGAATCTTAACCAAGCTTCTTTCAACCGTAGAGATTTCTTTTCGTATAGCCAATTAGCCGATCTCCCGTGGCCTTCTTTTCTTCGTTTAAATTCTGATAGCTCTCTAATGCCCCAGTCTACTCTTGATCTGCTTCCCCTGCTGATTTCTCCTTGCATCCTTCACGTCGGCTTAAGTACTCGAAATAGAACATTTCAGCCGACCTATGAGTTCTATCATCCTTCAGTTTATGCACACCAGCTGGGTTTCGGACAAACCATTCCTTGCTTTCCTTTGCTTAGGATGATTAAGCCACGAAACAAAGTTACTAACATCACTGCGGCGGAGCTTATTATCGAGCTAGCCGATGAGCTCCATGCGGTAGACTTGCCATTCCTCGTGTTAAACACACGTCGATCGGGCCAATTTACCACATGGTGGGCTTCCATAGCTGAGGCACTCTTGCGGCGGCGTACTATTCCCGAAGTCCTGTCCTCTTTTCTTCCTGGCTTTCGAGAGCCGACGGAGACCGTCGCTGGGTCTAGCTCGAGTTCAAGCGATGCTAACTCGTCTTTAGAGGTATTTTCATTTTGATGTTTTATTGGAATAAGATTTTCATCGGCTTAACCATATCTTTTACCCTTTTCAGACTAGCAAAAGATCAACCCCAGCGCAAGCCGCATCGGCCGACGATCGCTCAAAACGGCAAAGGTCATCGACCCCTCTTGCCGGTTTATCTTCCGCACGCGTTGGGGTCAATAGCCCATCACTGTCTGATCTTGCCGTCCAGCGCACCAAAAGTACGTCTAGTTCCATTTTCCATCAAATGAAGTTTCATGCTTGCTGTCGGCTAAACCCATGTTCGTATTTTTAGAGAAGAAGAGCCGTAGAGTCGTCATTAAGCGATCCCCAAAACCTGCAGGCCGTGATGCAGCATCATCCCCAACCGGATCGGCTACTGCGGTTAGCTTCGACCCTTATTCTTGATTTATCTTTGTCTTTCTTGATCTTACCGTGAAAATATTTTTCAGGAAACCCCCTCCGTCCAATTGCTAGAAGTCGATGCAGAAGACCGGCATAAGCGTGCTCGTCTTGCCGACTTTGGCTCTGCTCCGCCATCCGCCGTCACCTCCAAAACTCGCACGGCCCGGCTCGTCGATGGACTTAGCCGATCTTTTAGGCTTTTCCTTGGGACGAGCTTGACGACCGGAGATTGTGGCCATCGATGATTACCGGCCGATATCCAACGTATAATAGCGGCCTCTGCTCCGACATCATTTCTTTGTGCAGCTGCCAGGGTATGCAGGAGCGACTCAATCGCCTCCTAGATGAAGTGTTGCAACCGGAAGCGGCTCTCCTGGCCAACACTCAACTTTTGAGAAATGCGATGGCAGCCATGCAGACCGATCTTCCCCCCGCAGCTACGGACGCATTGCTAGAGGTATGTCACTTGGACGCACGCCGGTCGGATGTGGAGTCGGCCAAAATAAGGGTTGATCAGAGGAAGGCCCAGCAAGCCGATCAACAGCTCTTGGATAAGCTTATAGCAGATGCCAAACATCGGAAGAGCATATTTGATCGAGGTACTGCCACACTCAAATCGGCCAAAAGCAGAGCTCAAGAGCTGGAGTCGACCAAAATTAAACTTGAAGAACAGCTGGCCTTGATCACAAAAGAACTTGCAGACTGCCAGATCGGCATCACAGACTCTTCTTCCTCACTGGCCGTTCAGAGGCGGGAGATTGGCGAGATTTTTGCGCAAGTCAAGACTCAATCGGCCAAAATAGTTCCAGTTCCGGGTGATGCAGTGGCCGATCAACAACTTATAGATGGTGTCCAAGCCACTATTGGCAAAGCGGCAGCGGCCCTATCGGCTTTGGCAGCCCATTTGCCCGGATCGGGACTACACTAGACTTTGATTTACTGATCAGTTGTGGCCAATCTTTGTAATATTGCTTTAAACTTGAGATGACGTCTTTTGAACTCTTGCTTGATCGGCTGTGCATCCGATTTTGTAAACTTTAATCTGTGGATGGGTGTTTAAACTGACTCGATTAATTTGTATGACCGATTTTATATGCATGTGCTTTTGTCATTGATCCTGATGTCTTCCTCCCTGTAGTTAGGACCCGACCCATATGCTTGGGTGATATGCCTTCAGATATTTTCCATTGATCGCTTTAGGTAGGACGAACCCTTCTAAGGATTCCAGTATATATGAATTCCCGTCAACCGGCCGATTGATCTTATAAGGCCCTTCCCATGTTGGAGACCATTTGCCGAATCGATTATCCTTAGACCCAATCGGCAACACGGTTTTCCATACCAAATCGGCTTGATTGAATGATTTTAAAATCACTTTTTTATTGTACGACCTGGCAACCATCTCTTTGTTCCTTTTAAGCCGATCTAACGTGATCAGCCTTAGTTCAGCTAAATCATCTAGATTGTCAAGCATCGCCTGTTTGTATTCATCAGCTGATACCTTATCTTGCTCGTGTAGTCTTATTGAGCCGATGTTGATTTCAACGGGCAAAACGGCTTCTTGTCCGTATACCAACTGAAAGGGTGACAACTTAGTTGATCCATGATGAGATAGCCGATAAGCCCATAAAGCCTCCGATAGCGTTGAATGCCATCTCCTTGGCTCTTCCTCAATTTTTCTTTTTATCAGCTTTATCAATGTCTTGTTTGACGACTCGGCCTGTCCGTTGGCCTGAGCGTAGTAAGGGGAAGAGTTGAGTAATTTTATCCCAAGACTTCCCGCAAAACCTTTGAAATCGTTGGACATGAACACAGTACCCTGATCAGTAGTGATTGTTTGTGGAATCCCAAACCGATGGACGATGTGTTCATTTACAAAGTCGATCAGCTCTTTACTAGTAACCTTCTTGAGTGGTACAGCCTCAACCCATTTTGAGAAATAATCTGTGGCTGCAAGGATGAATTTATGTCCTTTGCTGGATGATGGAAATATTTGGCCGATTACGTCTATACCCCATCCTCTAAATGGCCATGGCTTGACGATCGGATGCAAAGCCGATCTTTGGTCTTGATTATGTTACCAAACTTTTGGCACGTTTGGCATCCTTTATAATATTTGAAGCAGTCTTCTAACATCGTCGGCCAAAAATATCCTGTTCGTCTCAGTATCCATTTCATCTTATGGGCCGATTGATGTGACCCACAAATGCCTTCATGGACTTCACCCATCGCCACTTTGGCTTCTTCGGTTCCCAGACATCTTAACAACAAACCTTCCATAGTCCGAAAGTATAATACATCTTCTAGTAGAACATATTTGAGTGCTTTGCGCCTGACCTTCTGCTCGGTCGGCTTGGCTGGATCTGACAAATAATCCCTTATCTCTGTTCTCCAGTCGACAGGGTGAACACATAAAATCGGCCAAACGTTTAGCTCGATTGGTCCCTGTCGACTTTCAATCTTGTACCCTGATGCACATTGTGCCAATTGGTTTGCTTTATTATTAGCTTCTCTGGGGATATGTTTTATAGAAAATGTGGTGAACATCTCGATGATCTGGAGACATTGATGCAAGTACTGAGTTAGCGCACCGTCGTTGCATCGGTATTCTCCTTTGACTTGCTGTACGATTAACATCGAGTCCCCAAAAGCCTCGACGTCTTTCACCCCGATGCTATCTAACAATTGTAGGCCCCTTAGTAATGCTTCGTATTCTGCCTGGTTATTTGAACATCGGCTATTTAACCGATACATGAAGTCATACTCCTGTTTCCTTGGTGAAACTAGTATCACACCGATGCCTTCGCCTTCTTGGCAAACAGACCCATCAAAATACAGCTGCCAAGGAGTTACACTAGTTGTTCCTACTAATGTTTCACTTCCTGTGATAAAATCGGCCACAGCTTGTCCTTTCACAGATTTAGCCGACTCATAGGTTAACTCGAACTCTGTTAAGGCATATGCCCATTTACCAAGCCGACCCCGCAGGATTGGCGCCGATAATATGTACTTAACTACATCGGTTTTGCATATTATAACGCATTTGGAAGCCAGCATATAATGTCTTAACTTGGTACAAGCAAAATACAATGATAAGCATAATTTTTCTACTAGGGGATACCTGGTTTCTGCATCTACAAGACGTCGGCTTAAGTAAAATATTGCTCGTTCCTTCCTATCGGCTTCTTGTGTTAAAACTGCCCCAATCGAATCACCTTCAGCCGATATATATAGTCTAAAAGGTATACCGTGTTTTGGTGCGGTTATCTTGGTGGACTCATCGAGATAACCTTTTATGTAAATCGAAGGCTTTTTCGATCGGCTCCCCATTTGAACTCTTGGTTATCTTTGATTTTCAGCGATGGTGTGAAGGCCCGAATCATACGACAAGTTTGAGATAAAACGTCGCAAGTAGTTGATTTTCCCAATTAATACCTGCAACTCCTTTTTGCTTGTCGGCGGTTTAGTATCGGCTATGGCTTTTACTTTGGTTTGGTTTACTTCAATTCCTCCTTCATGCACCGTAAACCCAAGAAATTGTCCAGCCGATACTCCGAAAGCACATTTGAGAGGGTTCATTTTTAACCCATGTAACCTTGTGCTTTCGAACATCTTTTCCAGATCGGCTAAATGTTGCCAGTCTTCTTTGGATTTTACCACTACGTCGTCAATGTATATTTCCACGGTACTGCCGATCAGATCATGGAAAATATGGTTCATGGTACGCTGATAAGTAGCACCGGCATTTTTTAAACCGAAGGTCATAACTTTCCACTCATATAGCCCTAAAGCCCCCGGACATCTGAAAGCCGTTTTGGGTATATCGGCTTCGGCCATGAATATCTGATTGTATCCAGCGTTCCCGTCCAAAAAGCTTATAATTTTATTTCCAGATGCAGCATCGATAAGCATATCGGCTATGGGCATCGGGTACTCGATCTTTGGTGTAGCTTTGTTTAAATCTCTAAAATCGACACATACCCTAAGTTTGCCATTTTTCTTCTTCACAGGGACGATGTTTGAGACCCACTCAACAGTATCGGCAAGGCGGATAAACTTTGCCTCGACAATCGTCCTACTTCTTCCTTTATAGCGTCATACAACGTAGGATTAAACCGCCTAGGGTACTGTTTGAATGGCCGATACCCAGGTTTTATAGGTAGCCGATGTTCGACTAGTCATTGGCTTAAACCTGGCATTTCATAATACTCCCATGCAAAGCAATCCTTGTATTTCTTGAGTATTTCGACCAACTTTGCTTTATAACTGGGTTCTAATTTAGCACTTACAAACGTTGGTCTTTTATTATCACCTTTATCACCTCCCCCAATGTTGACTTCTTCGAGCAAATCGGCAGAGGTAAATCCTAACCCTTTTCTTTCTTCTTCAAAATCCTCAACAGCTTCTTCGTATTCTTCTTGCCGATAGCTCCTGGCCTTTTCCTGCAGCTTCGCTAGTGTCTTGTGCTCCATCTTCTTACTACTTCGTCTGTCCGATCAAACGTGTTGGGTTTAACGCTGATCGGCTTGAATCCTGACTTCTCAACGCAGATAAAATCGCAATTGTCCAAGGCTTTCCCTGATATACATTCGGCTTCTTCGTGTGGCCAATTGGTGTCGTGGCTAGCCATGGCGATATGAGCCGATGTGTCGGCGATGCGACTTCTCTTGTATCATCGTTCCCTTTGCACCAATTTTTGGTGCATAGTTGATGGTATACAAAGAATTGGCATGGATCGATCCGCCCAAGGAGCACGCTGTAATTGCCTTTGGCTTCAATAACAAAAATGCAATCGGCAAAGTTTTATTACCGATCGGCTTTCCGACACCATTACGCCCTTAGCCTCAGTTGGGTCTCCCGTGAAGTCATTTAGCACCATATTGGTTTTGATCAAGTCTTCATCGGCTTTACCCAATTTTCTGAAAGTACTTAATGGCATGAGATTAACTGTCGCCCCGCCATCGACCAACATACGAGATATCGGTCGGCCATTAATATACCCTTTCAGATATAATGGTTTCAGATGCCGATGCATGTCTTGTGGCTTTTCGAACACAGCGTCTGGTGCTCCGAGGCATAATTGGGCGAATACTTCTTCAGCCGATTCTTCGGTTTTGAACTCGGCAGGTAGAGCGAATACCATGTTTATATCCATCGGTGGCGTATCATCCCGTATCATTGGAGAACCGGATTCGATCGATTGGTCTGAATCACTATCGATCTGTTCCTTCTTTCTCCACCCCTTTTTCAAAATTGGTACCGGTCTTAACTTATTGAACATCCGATCCCTCTCGCTCTCCTTTTCGGCCTCCCTTTCTTCTTGTGTTTTCAATCGTTGAAGCCTTCTGCGTTGTGATTTGCTGAGACCTGGAGGGCACCACCTAGGTTTAGGTTCTATCGGCTTTCGTATTTTTCCAGCTAAATTGCTCATCTTGCTGTCAAATTCCATTCTACCTGTGTTAGCCGATAGTTCCTGATTTCGGGAGGACTCGCCTTGCTCTGATGTTGACAACCTTTCATGGATCGGCCTACTGCTTCTCATATCTGGATGATTGTATATCGGCCTAGACAACCTATCTTTACTGCACCGGTTTGGCCGATATACGAGATGAGTGTTGCATAGGACAAGACACAAGCTGTTGGTAAGGTCATCCCTTTCTCCCAAAGAAAGCGCCAAAAGGGACACTGCCGATGTTTCTCTTCTTCGATGGTTGGTCGACATGACATATCTGGCCGCCAACGCTCGTCCCTCTTTTGCCTTAGTTGATGCAAGTTCTGGTGGCGTTGAGGGTCACACCTCCGACTTACCCTTTCATACTTCCCCAGGAGTTGTGAGAAGGTCGGCTTTGGTTTGAAATCGGCTTTTCTTGGAGCCCTCTCAGCCCGATACCATTTACCGACCTCCAAGTCCCCTCTTGGTTTTACCGTTCTTGAGTTTTGTCCATTCCTATCGGCTTCTATTTGTATAGAACCGATAGTGATCTGCACTGTCTCGTCTCGTGATACAATTCCCTTAGTCGGCTTATCTTCTTCCGCAGGCCTCTTTTCTTTTCGTGAACATTGAACCATGTTGACTTGAAAAGGGCTCATATCTATCTGCATAGCCGATTCTTCCGCAAATTTTAGCCTGCCATCAGTGATGGCCGATTGAATCTGTTGTCGAAAAATATTGCAGTCGTTAGTATTATGTGAAAACGAATGGTGCCATTTGCAATACCTTCGCTTCTTAATTTCCTCGGTCGATGGTATGACGTGTCCCTCCGGCAATTTTATGAGTTTTTCTTGCAGTAATAAATCAAATATCTTGTCACATTTTGACACGTCATACGAATACTTGACTTCCGCCCTATTTTTCGTCGGTTTGAGCAGAGAGCATACGAGTGGCTTTTTAGAACCCTTGGTCCACTCGGCTATGTTTATCTCTGCTTCGTCCTCGGAGGTGTCGCTTGAATTGTAATTCACCATGTTTACTTTGGCCCTTTCATTACCGTTTGGCTTAAATCTATCTTTAAATCCTTTATTTTCTGCATATCGGCTTTCATGTGCCGTCTGGCGATGGAGTAAGTGGCCTAAGTCGGGGAACTCTTGGCCTGATAATTTCTCTTTCAATGGAGGGATTAATCCCTGGAACGCTAAATCGGCCAATTGATCATCGGGTAGTGTTACACTGTAGCACCTATTCCGTACGCCCCGAAACCTCTTGATATAATCAGAGACCGATTCGCCGTATATTCCGGGTGAACTAAGATCAGAAATCCTAAGCTCCATAGTTCAGAAAGAAGTACTCATGGAATCGGCTTTCTAAATCGTTCCATATATGAACTGAATTAGGTGGTAGATTTGTGAACCAAGTGAATGCAGTGCCAGATAATGATAAAGGGAACAATCTAATTTTTAACCCATCGGACTGTGCAGCCTCCCCACATTGAGCCATGAACCGTCCGATATGCTCAATTGTGGCAATAGAATCATCACCTGAGAATTTAGCAAAGTCTGGTATCCTAAAGTTGTGGGGGTATGGCATTCGGTCTATGTAATCGGGATACGGCTTCCTATAGCCGATTACCCTTCCTCTGGGCTGTAAACCGAACTGTTCTCTCAAAACATTGGCGATTTGTTCTGCCCAATTAACATTGTCGGCTTGTGGTGCAGCCGGACATTGCCAATTTTCATTGTTCGTGCCCTGCCCCCCGAGTGCAAACTCGGGTCTTTGTCCAAATCGTGCCTCAGGAGGTCTTGGCAATGTGTCATAATCATGATTAAAACCTAATACATCAGGTACGGGCGCAAAAGGTTCGATGTACGGCACCACCCTATACGGCGCTTGTTTCATGGTTGCGGTTCCCCGTGACTGCAGAACCTGACCCTTTTCGATCGGCTGATAAGCCGATAATCCGATGCTATTGGAGGGCCCATTTGACTGATTTGATGCGTTTACCTTGGCCCCATCCGTGTGTCCATGGTAGTGTGTGAATCCATCTCTCTGTATGCTTGGTTTCAAAACCGTAGGTTGAGTTGGTACCATAATAGGCGCTTGAGACGACACGTTTACTGTGTTGGTGTTAGGTGTTATGGAATATCTTTGGAGTGCGTAGGGATGGTTTGTGGTGGATCTAGCGAGGCTTCCAGGCGCAGCTAACTCTGAGCAATTGTTTTCACACTATTTTCTATCATCGGCTTTAATGTGGATACTAGAGCCGATGATCAAGTTAATCAATGCGTGATGGATGATTGCTCGATCATACTTGATAAATCGGCTTGAGCGGGTGCGTATCGGCTTACCGATTCGGATAGCGAATCTCCGATAGGATTGATGCTTGGGAGTGCAATCTTTTGAGTAACGCCACGGCGTGTTTTAGGAAGCACCGTAGCATCATTTCTTCCAGAGCCGCCTTCGGTCTTCGATTTCTTTCCGTTGCTCAGGGTTAAATCGGCCATCCGAGGCGCGATTATGGCATCAGTGTTGATATCGGCGGTGACCGCGGGCTTGTCGGTTGACGACATTCTTTTTGTTGGTCCCACTGGGCGTGCCAAAATATGTTTGCGCTAAAAACGTGAAGGAAGGTTTTCAGCCTCAAACACACAAGACAAACACCGGGTTTGCAGAGCGTGCCAGTCAATTTGACCTGAAATTGACAAGGTAGTTTGTAATTTGATCAAAGCCGATAAACAAGGATCTATCGGCTTTTCGCTAGTCGGCAAGAACCGATTAGGAGGTAACTAAATCAACTGGTCACAGTTGATCCGGATACAAGGTAAAATCGGCTTCGAGGAGGCGATGCGCAACAAAACGAAGCAAATCAAACCTGGGTGAAATCGGCTAAAATCAACAATCGGCGATGCGCAGCTATGTTGATTTCGTCGACTTGCAGAGAGATCTATGAAACTAAAGCAATGTAAAAGAAAAGGCTTGTAAAAGTAGATGTGTGTGTTGTTGGAATTGATTGATTTCTTTGCTTGACGCCCTCCTTCTTTTATAACACGCCTGACCGATCCGAATTGTACATAGATACGGTGCATTTATCCGTATCGGCCTCTTATTTGATTTCCTCCCCCTTTTAAAAACGGTTTCCTTCTCCGAGTCGTTTACCGATTCCTTATTTATATGAATACTTCTTTCCCGATTCAGACCGATTTCAACGCACGCTGAATTTTGGTGCAAACAGGCTTTCAACAAAGTAGAGAACACATCTAATGCCCTTTCGGTTGCGACCCTCATTATTGATAGCAATCCTAGCAAGGGTTTGTTCAAGTTCTTGCACAAGCACTATGAGGTGAAACATTAGCAGTTGTAGATTCTAAAATTGAAAATGCTATAAAAGAGAAGCTGGTCAGTTCCTTTGTTTGTTTGTACATAATTGCCAACCTTCCTTACACTTTTGATGTGTTTTTTTTGCAGAAAATTGACTGCCTTGACAGTAGCGATGTGATGGGGCTGATGTTGTATGGTTTGGCATCATTATCTTTCAGCAATTTTTCATTATATATGCATAATCATGCTTTCGTTGTCCTTTTGTGTTGCTCTTTACTACCATGCTATTTTGTGCTTTATTCCTAGCTCTTAGGTTGTATGGCTCAACTTCATCATCTTCCAGCAGTTTTCCATTATATGCATAGTTATACTTTCGTTGTCCTTTTGTGTTACTATTCATCTAAATTTTATTTGCAATATTGATCAAAGTTAATATCTTGTAGGCTGGTAAGTCAAGATATTTTAAGATTCTTAACCGTAGAGAACCACAATTTGATATTCTGTTAGTTAAACAAAAAAAATGACCATGCAAATCAAGCGTTTCAATGCCACCCCTGCTCACTTTGGGCAGCAAAATTGGCAATGAACAGGTGGCCGGATGAATAGAAGGAAGCTTGGTTAGCGACGCACCCTTCCGATATAGTATTCTATTCAGTGCTCACCTGTATACTCTGGGAAATGGTGTGACACGAATGGAAAGGGAACATACAATCTGGCACAAAGCCACCTTAACTAGCCTCCCAGTCAAGGGCTCAAGGCTAGTACATTTTTTCTTCAAGCAAAACAAGATGCGCAGATTTCCCTAGCAGCCAAGTGTTCAAATCTACTGGACCTCCGAGACGTATCAGCAGGATAGAGTAGACTCGGAAATTTCGGGAACATGCAGGGCAGAAATCGTGTTACATACTGCTGCTGCTGCTGCTGCTGCTGCTGCTGCTGCTGCTGCTGCTGGTTCGAGATAAAAGCCGAACGCAGCGCAGTGTCGCGTCCCCCGATTGCTTCCCATTGTTACTTCCCAACCAGCCTAGCTCGGCTCCTCGGCAAGCCTAGCTGCGAAAGGTTGTTTCCGCGTGTTTGCATCACCTAGTTAGCACGGCCGGCTTGTTTGCATCACCGGCCGCTTAGGTGAGTTTCCATGTGTTTTTTGAGGGAAAATCACGGCGCGGTTGCCGTCGATCGGTACCAGCACGCTGTTTTCGCGCGGCACCCTGCTGACGTCGTCGCGTCCAGAGCAAGCCGCACCGCACCCGAGTAGCCGACCGGTAGACAGTGCCGGTCCTAAGTTTTTAAGAGGCCCGAGGCGAAACTATAAATAGAGGTCTCCTATAACATAAGCATCGGAATATTTTTATATTACCATGTATCAACTGAAAATACAATATTCAGTGTATTATAGAAATTATTACCAATAAATAAATGAAAGTACAAAAGTGAGATTATTTATCTCAAACATTTTGTAGAGATCATCTTATGAAATATCTTCTAATATTTCTAGATGCAAAATCACCAATTATAGCCTCAACATTAATGTCATCCAATAATTTCTTCTCAATACATAAAGTTGCTAGACCATTTAACCTTTCTTGAGACATTGTAGACCTTAAATAGTTTTTCAATAATTTCAATTTTGAAAAGCTTCTTTCAATTGATGCCATAGTTACCGGCATAGTAAATAAGATCAGATAAACAACAATTCCACAGTAGCTGCACAGTTTTTCAGTTTTTAGATAGACACTGTGTGTTGTGTTCGGTCTTTGTCTCGGATGTCCTACAATACCCGCGATGGAAAATAGAAATCCAGTCTAGTTTTGTTTCGATTTCTGCTTTGATGTGAAGCAGCCCAACTCTTGTAATTGAGTCTATATATTGCAATGAAATCAAAAAAGACGTGAGCAATTTTTATGTAGCAAAAACAAGTGTGTTTTGTAGTCTTTTCTCTGAAAACAGCGTTCAAGTCTGAAGCTTTTGCTAGTTAGTTTCAGCCAAGAGTTGCACACGAACATTTCAGCCGAAGCGTGTCCGGGCGGAGCGTTTTCAGACAAGGAACAGAAAACTTATCGCTGACATCTAGTTTTTGGACTGATTACCAAGATTGCTCTCGGCTCTCGTGTAGGTGCGTAGTCTTCACATTAGGACGGAGTCACGGATGGGGTCTAGTAATTTGGGGGCCCGGGGCCAGCCCGCTCGCCCCACCCCAGGACCAGCTCTGTCAGTAGACATTGGCCCTGTTTGGTATGGCTGGAGCTTTTTTGAAAAGTAGCTTTTAAATTTGCATGGGTGAAGGGCTCTGAAGCTAAATGGTCATTTGGTGAAGAGGTTTGGTGTTTGTCAGTCTGGTTTTTTAGTATAGCTTTTAGGTATAAGGGATACATGTTGGGAATGAGAGTGAGACTAGTGCGGTTAGGGGTTGTATACTTGGTGCGAAGGGGTAATTTTCTTTGAACTCTAGTGGTAAAGTCATAACCCAACCCATCGAAGCTGTAGGAAGCTACCTCAGACCAGCTTTCGGCTTTCAGCTTTTCTAGTACAAATAGGCTGCTGGCTGCTGGCTGCTGGCTGCTGGCTTTTGGCTGCGAAAAAGCTAACTGCTTGAAATAGCTTTTGGTTTTCAGACAACAGAAGTCAAAACTGAAATGCGCGGTCTCTTTTGTTCGAAATATCGATGGATTAGTAGCGAATGGGCTTGTGATCAACGCAATCGATTGGTGGGATTGGCTTAGTGGTCCGAAAGAACAGCCCAATTAAGATTTTGGGTAGCCGGACCAGTGGCACCCAGCTCGGACCGTGTGACATCGGTTTAGAATTAGATGGCCTTGTCTCATAGTGGGCCCAGTCGATCAAATGTGTAAGATCGTGCATGTAGCGGTATCCCAAATCGTAAATTTTGGACGTCTAAAAAAACGGTAAATTTTGGAAAAATCGAAAAGGAAATTTTTTTGAACAACTGACTCTCCATCCATTAACATGCATCATGGTTAATTTCTCGGTCCATCCTTCAAAGCAATCACTTGGAAAAACATATATACGTCAGCCCAAATCGTACGCGGAAGGAACTTGGCTGCTCTGATCCGAAACAAGATCGAGCAACCTCGGGCAGTGCTACTTCGCAACGAAAGATGTCGCAGTAGCCCACAAATTCTCTTCTCGTCGTGCCGATAGAGTATACATATAATGGACCTCGCAGCCTGCAGGCCACCACCTAGTCATTGCAGCTCCGAGATGGCTTGCTGCATGTACTTGCACGACCTCTGGTAGGTCACGAACCCCAGGAACCAGAACTCGAACCCGTCCACCGTGACGACGTGTATGTACTTCTCCTCCGGCTTGTCGGCGTTCTCGCTCGGCCGCACCTTGTGGATCCTCTTGATCGGGACCACCACCTTGTAGGGCACCCGCGCCGTGTCGCCCTTGGGCGAGGTGATCGTGACCGGCCGGTCGCTCCGGAAGGCGACCTTCTTGGTGGAGACGAAGAGCATCCCGGCGATGGGGCCGCCGGTGGTGTATAGGTAGCACTGCAGGGCCTTCACCAGCCGCTCGCCTTTCTCGGCCGAGAACGCTTGCCGGAACACGCGCTCGATCCCGCCGGCCTGCAGGATCCTCGCGCCCAGGCTCAGCTTCCCCTTCACGGTCTCCGATAGCTTTGGACCCAAGGTCACTGCACGGTGGTCAGTCAGTCAGTCACACATGCATCTATATTAGGACAACGTTCACGTCTCAACAAGTCTCGTAGAAACCATGTATCAGCGAGTGCCACTCACCGTGCTCCCGGAAGCCTTGGGCCCTCCTGCTCAGCTTGCTCACCCATCGGATCACCTGACCCTTGCTGCCTGCACAATTCACAAACAATCATAAACATCAGTATCAAGTGTCTTACATGCATGCATCAGAATTAAATCTAATGGTACAAGTCTAAAAAATAAAATGAAAATCCGATGGTATGACCACGCATGATCATCAGGACTCACTGTGCTTGTAGCCGAAAGACGCATAAGGGCTGGGGTGCGTCAGCGAGACAGCAAGGTGGTCGCCGTCGACCTTCCTGAACTGCTGATCCCTGGTCGACGCCTCCTCTATACCGTACGCCTTGGAGGTCACCTGGACTCCGATCACATGGCCGCTGCCGGACTTCCTCATGGCTGCAAAGCTCAACCGAATTAATATGCTAGGCTGCGTTGCTCTGGTCTGCCTTGGCGTCTAAGGAATTGGAGATTGGTACCGGAGTGCAGCTGCCGAGGGCGCCATTTATAGGCGGCGCGGCGCGGTGGTGGATCCATTTCGCAAAGGCAGTGGATTTGCGGAGTCAGCAGCCGGGCCGGCCGAGTCACCGGCGGATCAGAAAGGCGCAGTCCACGTTCGCCTAAAGCAGGCCTAGACCACGCCTTCCGCCTACTGGCTGCAGCTTCTCCATCCGCGAGAGGCCAGGTGCGGTATATTCATTGCTCGAAAGCGTGATTCTAAAATTTCTCCACGTAGGGGATCACCAATGGCCAGATGGCTACGTCCGGCGGGGCTCATCTGCCGCTTTCCGAGAAGCGCCCCATGTGCCTGCACATTCTTGCACCGGATTGCAGGAAAAAGGAGGCGTGGTGTCGGGAGCGGCAAAGGGCCCGGTGTGCCGAGGCCACGCTTAAAAAATTTCAAGGCTATTTGTAGAGATGTCCTTCGTGCATTGCACCGAGACATTATAGTATAGTAGCATTGCACAAGATACAGTCACTGCATCTTGTAAGTCTCCCTCCGATTATAAATATAATGCGTATTTTAGCTTTATATACAGCGCAACGTCTTCATATTTGGGGTTGGCCGAACCAATACTTTTGCCAAATGTGCTATCGAAGTCTGGAAATGAATTTCCATCTCTTTGTAGACTGTCCTCAGTACCAACGGCTGTGGGCGGACATCGCAAATTGGGCTCAACTACAGTCGCTTAGACCCTAGCTCTGGAAACCGGCATCCAGCCTAGAGCAGTGGGCTGTCCAACTAGTCAACGAACAGACTGGTTGCCGTAAGGGGGTCAAAAGTTTGATTATTCTTACTTGCTGGCGATGGTGGAAAGAGCGCAACAATAGAATTTTTCAACACGAGAGCAAATCATACGACGTCTTGTTACAGGACATTAAGGATGAAGCTTCCTGCTGGTCCTTCGCTGGAGCCAATGGAATCAAAAAGCTGCTGCATCGTCCAGTTTGACCAGTTTTTTTTTCTTTCTTTTCTTTTCCCCTAAACTATGTACCCTTCTCCTTGTCACCCCTCTGTTTTTCCTTTTCTGTTTTCAGTGCAGCCTCATGCACTCTGTACTCTACTCTACCCCTCTTTTAATATAAGCCCCGGCTTGATTTCAAAAAAAAAGATCCAAATTACAGTAAAATTAAGAAGTATATGAGAGAAAATAACTTGAATGTCCCTACTAAATTATCTTACAAAAATGAGAGATAATATTTTGTGTGGGTGGTAGTAAATAAATGTATATCATTGAGAGAGAATAGATAAGAGTATAATAGAAAAGGTCTCGTTAAATCTACATACAAATCAATTTCTAAACAATATCATTCAAATTATAGGCTTTATATTTCTAAACGGAAGAAGTAATATTGATGGTCCAACACAAGGGCCACACGCATTGTTCCTGAGATCGCAGCCGCAGGAGATCCCCGACCGTGACCCAACAAGTGATCGATGTGGAACAACCGAACAAGTGATCGATGTGGAATCGGCGTCCATTGTCTTACGAACAAATACGGAGGGAATACATGCTAGCCGAATGTGGATAGACTCGGTCACGAATATTTAGTCGAATATGACGTGAAAACAAAACCTGTATTTGTCGCACCTAAAATGATTAACCAATCGTACTACATCTCAAAAATGCAAGTCATTAGGGCATGTACAATGTTGTAGATGGCAGCTGTCTATAATGTAGCTCCACATCATTTACAGACAGCACTAAAAATAATTCATACAATGGATCGTTTATAGAGTTATGCATGGTAGGTCTCTCATTCAATTAGCAATTTATACATCTGATAGTACACAAAATGTAAAGTTGTCTATAAGCTGTCTATTAAATAGTAGACAGCAGTCTTCTCTCTCCTTCTTCTCTCTTCTCCACATCATTTAAAATCCTACGTGTCATCTCTTATAGACAGTTAAATATAACCATTGTACATGCCCTTAGAAGTCCAACAAGCAATTTGACTACAACAATTATATTCAAAAGTATTTTTAAGTTCCTTGTGTTCAAACGTATTTGTTTAAATTGTTTGGAATTATTCTAAGTTTTTTTGCTATATTTTTTATTTATTTGAATCTTCTATATTTAAAAAAAAGATAAAAAAATAATTTTAATATTTAAAAACCTTGTGGCCTAGTTTCTCTCTTCAGCCCACTCAAAACAATTGAGAGGCTAGTTATATCCTTATTGAGCCATGGCCTCGTAGACTTATCTATTGGACTGACATCGGATATCAGGGATATATTTATCATGTATTATCTAATTAAATTTCTGTATTCGACAGATACTTCTATTCTGAATATGATTCCATATCTAAGAAAAACTATCCATTTACAATTCAAAATCCAACAAAATATACAGGATGCCAACTTTTTTTTATTAAATTCGCTCAAAATTAATTAGGTTCGTCGGTTGAAAAATATCGATCCGATTAGCCTAGTCGGGCTGTCTCTGCTCCAAGCTTTCCCTCCCAGTCGAAGTCTCTCCGTTCTCCAAGTCCAAATGTCATGTTCACATCCCACGCAGCACCGACTCAGCGTGCTGGCGACCTGACCTACGGCCGCATGTAACCGTCCACACGCGTGTCAAATTCGGCAGTGGCCCGGTGGCATGGGCGCCATGCCGTCCTTGTCTTCCACATTTAAGCCGGCAACCTCAAAGACGTTGCGAGGCCGGCCGGCTCTACTGTTTCTGAATTTGCAAAGGTTGGTTGTGAGCACTGTGCTGCTGCTGCTGCTGCTGCTGCGTTGTCACATGGAAAGACCGCAGCTACCTACTCGGAAACAGATTTGGGGTGATCTCGCCTCGTTTCTGAGCCTGGGTAAGCGTATCTGCGCCGTGGAGTACGTGTCGATGCGGAAAATCGTTTTCAGGCCGACCGTTCTGTCTTTCCAAGGAGGAGGGAATTAAAATGGCAGGACCGCCCAAAGCAGCGTGATGTCCTCTTGTCCTGTGTACTGTCTACTGCAGGGCATGCATGGTATATCTCCAGTACTACTCCTACATGGTAATGGAGGCAGTCTGAACTTGATTTTACGGTAGCACTTGCAGCCTTGCGCTAACTACTTCGTCTTGTGAAGAAGCATGCCGGAGGCTATTGCATCGATGACTTAAAAAGGTTGAACATGATCGCCATTCACCAGTACACCACACGACGGTTCAGACCAGAAAGGGTAAAAGGGAAATGGATCCACCAAAAATAGGCGAAAAAGACCGAGAAAATAACCAAGTAAAAGTAGCTGCAAAGTATTATCCACATCCCTGTCTCGAAACCAAAGCATTGATATTGGACGCTAGGGATGGCAGTTTTACCTATGAGTTTGGATACCCGTAAATACCCGACCTGATAAAAGAGGGCACGGGTAGCACTTCAGACCCACGGATTTTTAGGTTTTGGTACCCAATAAGGTTATACGATGGGCGTGGGTGCCAATTAGTACCCATGGGCACCCAATAGGTATCCTATGATATATGGGCCTTACTTTTTAAAGATACACTCATACACATAACCCTAACTCAGTGGCAGTGCCTCCAGTCCAGCCCTCCCCTCTTGCGCCCGCAACAGCTGCAACGCAACCCCCCCCATGCCCCCGATACAGCGATACCCCATTGGCATTCCCACCCCCTACCCCCCACGCAATTGCGCAAACAGCAAACCCTAACTCATATACCCCATTCTCCCATGTTGGGGAACGAGTAAGGTACTCTAGCGTAAATTCAAAATTTTCTACCGCGTAACCAATGCACCACTGTAAGTTATAGATCACAGAATTACCACTAGATGTAGTACGGTGGTGCAGATGTAGTCGTACTAGCCTCGCGTCTCCTCCAACAACTCCTCGTGATCGTCTCAGGTTGCGGATCGTCCTAGCATTGAAGCCTCACAGCAACGCCTCCAAGGTATCATCTGATGCAATGTCATCTTGTTTGCACTCTGTTTCAGTTGTATTTAAGCACAGTTGTGCGTGATCATGGGTACCCAACGGGTTCGGGCGTGGGCATGAATATGTGCCCGAGAAGCTTAGTGGGTTCGGGTGGGCGGCACGTGTTCGAGTTCGGGGTGGCGCGTCTGAGGCACTATTAGGTACTCACTCGATTGCCACCTGTATTGGGCGCTTCACTGTTAAGTCTTGACACTTACAATGGATATATGTTGCCCAGAGTTGGCTATGACTCTTGGGGATCAGGATCTGTTCATAATTTTGTATGGTCACAAGGCTTAGGCCCCGTTTGGAACCAATTCTGCATAGCTTCTACTTAAGAAAAAGCGGATTGTTTGCTGAACGGGAGGATTTTGGACAGCTTCTCTCACAATCAAAAGCTGTCCTCTACACAGAATCAGAATTCGGTTGGAACCTAATTCCTAATTCTCCCACAGTCAGAAGTATATTCTCCCATAATCTAGAATCCACACAATCACAAAATATCTCGAATGGGGCCTTAGTATTTTACTGTTTATCTTCTTAAAGTATGGTTCAAGGAATTAGAGTGTCCAAAAGTGTTATCAGATATAGGCATATAGATGGCAAAATCATAATTTGTAGTGTAATCAATTTTGCTGGAAGTAAAATAATGTTATTCACCATTTGATGTGCGATTCTGATATGATTAGATTGTCCTACCTAACTCTTTTTTCCTCTATTTTTCTCCTGTTTTCTCTTTTTAGCTGAATATTTTTCTTCAGAATATCTATTGTTCTAATAGGCTTGCTTTTGCCTTATCGCATGTCGCTTCTCTGCCACACGATGCAAGCCAGGATAAAAATAAAGGGTGAGCTCAAAGGATTAGGCTAAAATGAGGTAAGCATACTAAACAACTCGTGTTGTGTTCTTATTGGTTCGAGGGTTGCCACTAATACTTCATTATTTGAGAAATACTTGTGCAACATTCACTTATCAAACTTTTGAAATCTATGAATAAGTTAACACCAAACAATCAAATAAATTAGCTATTGTCTCTATTCAACCCATTGACATAGTTACAATTGACAAAAAAATCGTATATCAAAAGAGAGGCTCACATTGTCTATTTATTGTCATGGTAAGTCCATTCAGTTGCTTAAGCACTCGCCAACCCACGCTGTACCTCCTTCCTTGCCTGCTCATCTTTGCTGCAATGGGTCGCCCGTCGCCGCACACTCGTTGGCTCCCCGACATCTACTTGATGCTCTCGTCGTGCCCTCATAATCGCCGACTCCCTACGACATGTGTCAAGTGCTCGTGACTCAGTGGGCTAACATGTCCTCCCAAAGGAGAGGTATTGAGTCGCCCCATCCCCCTCCCTCTCTATGGTCTCTGCGTGCATCTAGGATTTGAATCCAGTTTTACAAATAGCAAGTGAAGTTACCAATTACAAAATTATATGCCTACAACAAGTAGTGACCACCAAGTCACATGGTTTAGGATGCAACTCACCATCTAGCAAAGCTTCTTCTTTCTTCAGCTGCACCGGAGTGTGTGCATTTGCCGTCGCTATGCTAAAAATTGAGTGTCAGTGTTAAAGTGGATACTTATAGGATTTGGCTACTAGAGGGTGGGCTCCAGCCTAAAAGAGCCCTCTATTGGCTACGCCACTGCTCCCACATGTTCGGCCTTCACCTTCAACAATCGCGTCTGGTATTATATCTCCCTCCTCCAACCATAGCGCCAACTGTAGCTTTCTCTAACGACGATGAGGAGGATGCACGGTTAGGATTCGGGTCCATTGAGGTTAGGTAAAGGATTAAACATGCCCCCTCCCTCCTAAAGAAGGAGGGAGGCAGCGGCCCAACGGTGGCGGTGGTGGCACCGCTGGCTATGGGATCAAATGAGGACAGTGGGCGGTGGTGGAAGATGGCATAGTGATGACAATGCTTGAGTTAGGTTAGGTGGTGCTTGGACGGCGGTGGATGGAGAGTGGAGACAGTGTGGCGAGGTACCGCTGGTTGTGAGAGGTGGTGGGGTCAGTGCGGTGGATGGCACCACAAGCCGCAAGGGAGGTGGGCGGGAAGGGGGGTGGCAGTGGAAGGGCACTTGATGGTTGGCGCAAGGAGAAAGAAGAAGCCTTGTGCTAGCAAGGAAGAAGAGCCCGGTAGAGTCGTGCAATGCTATAGCGTCTTTTTTTTTTCTTTACTTCACTAAAAGATGTAGGCTAAGTGGGCAGCTGGCTAGATTAAAGGTGTTTACTGTTAGACATAATCTTGACTGGTTAGTTAAGAGATAAGATTTAGTTAGTTAAGAGATAATATTTAGTTGGTTAGTTTGTTGAGTTAATTTGTAATCTAGTTTGACTATATAAACCAAGAAATAAATAGAAAAACGATGTGAACTACATTGGCAACGTCAACTAAATTTCTCGGTAGTTCCAAAATTTGGTATTAGAGCAGCGAAGTTCCTGGTGCCGACGTCTGAAGCTCGTGTCAGACAGCTACTATTCGTGCTATTGGTGTGCGCGGTATGCACGGAGGAAGTACAGCAACACATAGCAAGAAGCTCCTGAGGCAATGTGAAGCAATACGTCGCTACATCATGTATGACCGTGAAAGAACAAAGTAGCAGTACTGTACAGGAGGCAGACATGCAACTGTACATCAAAGAGAAGCAACCGAGAGACGCGTGAGTCCAGGAGGATTGAGATCATCGAGGAGCATGTGATCCAGCATCTCGGCGATTTGTTCGCTTCCGAGTCTAGTCCAAAATCGAGTTGTGCTCGTAGCGGCAAGTGCGTGACACATGAAGCATTAAAGGCAGAGAATACTCTCCTGGTGGTACGTGCGGCTACGAAGTCCCGTGTGAAGATAGAGAAGAGAGCAAGAATTAATGTTAGGTTCACCGGGTAGTGGAGTCACCAATTTTGGGGAGGCTTCATCGAAGGCGGCGACGAGAGAAAGCACTATAAGCTTTCAGTACCCGATGCTCACTAAGAGCAACTACGGTTCTTGAGCGATGAAGATGAAGGTTTTCTTGAGCGCACAAGGAGTGTGGGTGGCAGTGGAGGTCAACAAGATGGTTGACGAGCGCAAGGACCAAATGGCTCTCGCCGCTATATTCCAAGCTATGCCCGAAGCCATGATATTAGTCTTGGCCGAGAAGAAGACGTCCAAGAAAGCCTGGAACACCCTAGAAGAGATGCACGTCAGTTTCGATCACGTCAAAGGAGGCATGAGTACAGACCCTCACAAGAGACTTCAAGGGCCTGTACATGAAGGAGATGAAGTTCATCAATGATTTTGCCATGAAATTGACCACCACCGTCAACAAGATACAAGCACTTGGAGACAAGATAGAGGAGCATACCGTCGTGAAAGAAGTTCCTCCGTGCCGTCCCCGACAAGAGCCTGCCGATCATCTCCACCGTCGAGCAATTCGTTGATATCAAGACGATGAAGATTGTTGAAGTGGTCGGGCGTCTCAAAGCGTATGAGGAGCGTAACAGGGTTCGGAGGTGAGCTGAGGAGGGTTTTGCTCACTCGCGCCGAGTGGGAAGCCAAAATCCAAGGAGAAGGGCGCCAAAAATTTTAGCAAGAGGAACAACACCTATGACAAAGCGAAGATGCGCTGCTACAACTACTAAGAGTATGGGCACTTCGCTAGGGAGCGCCGCCAACAGAAGAAGGCAATAAAGGTTGAGGTATTATTTGTTGCAACAGATGTGGATGACGAGCAAGCATTGCTTTGAAACTTGGTGAAGTAGTGCTCAATGAAAGCTGTTTAGGTCTTCGTGAGTCAACATATAGATACATGCACGTAGAAAGAGTTCAAGACGTTGAGAAGTTATCGTCGTTGTTCTTGCTGTGTCCGTGCATGAGAGTTTTTGTAGGTGCATCCAAGTTCTCTTGTAGGTGAGCTCTAATGCAAGTCTGCGTGTCACCATCAAGTTACGTTACCGGTGAAAAGACAATCGGAGCAAAGGTGAAAGGTCATAATCGCCGGCGAGATGCGTCACTGGTGGTATGACTAGCAAGAAGAAGACGAAACTCCTTAGAGATGTGTTCTCCACTTCTCCATCCTATATGAAGTATATGTCGGATAAATCGTAGTTGAGACTGATTGCCTAAGAGTCAGTGTGTCAAGTTTAGAAGATAATTGTAAGACATAATCTTGACTAGTTAGTTAAGAGATAAGATTTAGTTGGTTAGTTTGTTGAGTTAATTTGTAATCTATCTTGGCTATATAAATCAAGAATTAAACAGAAAAACGACGTGAGCTACGTTGGCAACGTCAGCAAAATTTCCTTATAATTCCAACATTTACTTAATCAATTTAGTCACTTGACAAATCATGTTCCGAATTTCTTCAAAGAACATATAAAAAATTCATCTTTGTTTACTCACCCGGCCTCAAGGTTTAGTGGACTTATCGACCTTTTTTGGTCAGGGACCAGTTTCGATCGCAAAGAAAAGCTGAAAGACATGAGCTGCAGTTGTAGGCAGTTGGACAAACATTTCGGGATTTTCTCATTGAAATTGTACATACCACATGTATATGATGGCACTTTTGCAGTGCACTGTACCATGCATTTCTTCAACATCAAGAATTTCTTGCCCTAAATTTGGTACTATCATGTAAACCGGACTTGCTCCAATGCCAAAAAAGCCAAGCAATCCACCCGGAAACCTACTACATATGCACAACAGATAAACCAGATCGACCACAAGCACAACGCACAACCAAGCTGGCCCAACGTTTTCATCAGATCACTGCGACCACGCGATGGCCTGCTCCAGGTGCTTCAGGGACACCTGGTAGCTGACGAACCCCATGAACCAGAACTCGAAGCCGTCGTCCGTCAGCACCTGGACGTACTTCTGCTCCGGCCGGTGCTTGTTCTCACTCTGCTTCGCCGTCTTCACCCTCCTCAGCGGGATGGCGACCTTGTACGGCACCCGCACCGTGTCGCCCCTCGGAGAGGTCAGCGCCAGCGACCGGTCGCTGCGGAAGGCGATCTTCTCCGTCGATATGAAGAGCATGCCGGCAATCGGGCCCGCGGTGGTGGACAGATAGCACTGCGAGGCCTTCAGGAGCTTCTCGCCCTTCTCGACGGAGAACCACCGGCGGAAGACCTTGTCCACGCCGCCTGCCTGGAGGATTCTTGCGCCCAGCGTCAGCTTGCCTTTCACGGTCTCGTACAGCTTTGGGCCGAGAGTCACTGCAAATCATCAAGCAAGGATATGTTCAGTCTACAATTCGGAACTACGAACACAGAACACGAGAGAAGATTGCGAGTGTTATCCAAGACGGATCGGAGAAGATCGAACTTACCATGCTCTTTGATGCCTTGAGCAAGCCTGTCACCCGTCCTGCCAAATTTGCCGCTGGTACGCGCGGTTGCCGGATTTTTCGCACCACCATGGTACGCAGCTCCTTCGCTTGGGAAATCCGGCTCCTCTATGCCGTAAGCCCTGTTGCTCACAGGGATCCCGATCACATGCTCATGGCCTGCCTTCTCCATTTGCTGTTGGAACGAGGAGCCGAAGACGTCTCTGCTTCCCTTAATTTCTGCCTCGTCTCCGGCCTCGGTCTGAGGTTGTTGTCGGTTAGTGGTGACTTCTCGGTGTGTGTGGGCTGCTGCTCGAGCTCCGTGCTCCGAATGGGAAGAAGAGGGCGTCTTTTATAAGCTCTGGAACCTGTAAAATCTCCACAAGGATCAAAAGGTCGGGTGCCTATCCAGTTCGCTTTCGACTGCAACAGTCATCGTCTCCTCTCAGGATTCAGGATAAAAGAAGCTCGTTCCTAGGTGGAGTTGGACCCTACCTAGTGCTGTGCTGCATGTGCAAGGGTCCACTGCAAACTTTGTGCGTGTCACGAGTGACATCCAGTCATCCATGCATGGACCATGATACATAATATCCAACCAGCTGCTACATGCATGCATGCAGTAGAATTGGGATCTGGAAAATTCACGGTATGGTACCAGCCAAGTGGAAGAAAAATCAGGTAGGGAAATGCTTCTCTCCTACTTTGGTCATAAATAGTTATCGTTTTGAATATGGATACAGCTAAACATTCTAAACTTTGGTTGTTAATAACTTCTTAAATATTTAAATTGGATACATGAAGATCATATGTATAATGAAACACCCCAACATTTTCGAATTTGAGTTTGAATTAGACTCTAATTGCATTTTGTATTTTTTCTGAATTTTTTTGGATCAATTTGGAGCTGTTTTCGGATTTTGCCGTTTTTGGAAATTTTCGGTGCTTTTACGCTTTCCATTTCCGGCCTTTGCGCTTCCCACTTGGCGCCGCCCCAAGACAAGGCGCCGCCTGATCGGCGTCTTCCGCCAGCGTGCACCTCTGCCATGGCAGAGCTCTGCCAGCTCGCCCGTGACCTCGTCGCCGCCCTAGCCGTAGGGTACTCCATGCCCCGCCATCGCCGCGCCGCGCTTCGAGCCTCAGCGCGGCCGCCTGTCCCATCGCCGCTGCTCCGTTCGGTCCCGTCAAAATGATGGAGCCGGCGACTCCATCGCCTCCTCCCGGCTATTTAAAGCCGCTCCGGTCGCCATTTGTGGCTCTCCGAGCTCGCCGCCTCCTTCTCCCCCGATTCCCCTCTCTCTCCCTCACTCCCGTGCACTCTAGCACCTTCTCCACGAGCGTCTTCCCCGTCTCCGGCCGCGCGCCGCCGCCAAGCCGCTCCGCCGCCGCTTCTCCGTGCCGCGCCTAGGTTTGGTGGACTCACTCCTTTTTCCTTTGGTCCTTGCGCCGTCGTTGAATCGCAAAACCCCCACCGCTTTCCACGACTCCGGCTCGCCGTGCCGCGGCAGCTCGCCGCTCGACCCCCACCCGCCCCTGCCACCTGGGCCCCACAAGCCAGTCCCCTCTCTCACCCGCCGCTTGTAGCCCGCTGCCGGCCATTTCGCGGGCCGGGCCGCTGCCCGACTTCCTCACCGCATTTGGGCCGGCCCAGTGGCCTCACCCTCGCGCGCGTTGAGCCAGGCCGAAAGCGGTTTTGGCGCAGCCCAAATAAACAGTGCTTTTTCCTTTTTCTTTTCAGATTTCAATTTCATTTATTCGTTTTAATTTATTTAAATATCCAAAAATATCCCAAAAATACCCGAAAGCCCAAAAATGCCCCAAAAATACTTTTCCGAACCGTTTCGAGCCACTGAGTCCAAAAATGACCTCCGTTTCGCCAAACCAAGTTTCCAAAATTCCAAAATGCCCAAATCGCCCTTCCTTTCTCTCTCTCGGCCCGGTTCCGATTTCCGTTTCCGTTTTCGTTTCAGTTTCTTTTCGTTTTTTATTGTCGTTCGTCCTTTTCGCGTTAGATCCAGACGTTGGACGATTCCAGGAGCCGTCGCAGTTCCCGGAGCAGGACTCGGACCCGACAAAGAGCCGATTTCGACCGCATCAACGACACTTCGTCCGATCCAATCGCCAGCAAGGCAAGCCGTACACCATTGATCATGTTGAACCTATTCATGCCTTATTATAGTTAATTACTATTTTCTACCGCATTACTTTACTGTATATTGAAATATTGCAAATCCGTTTATTTTAAGAATGACATGATACTTAGCTAATGCCGATTTGCTCATGAGACTTCCTTGAAAATTATTGAACCTAATTATATCCTTGTAACCTTAGGTTAATTAATATTCCGGTATTAATTGTTATTATCCTATTAGTCTAGTCAAATGCTTTTTGAGAATGGAAATAAAAGGCTGCCGAACCTTTGGTTCGGTTCTGTTTGGAAAAGTGCTACGGTTTGGGGGACAGAATTGGATAAATCCCGGAGAGGATGAGTTCCAATCCCTACCGATGATTAATGCCATGGTTGGTTGTGGTGGGTGAATGCGGTTGGTACCGGATTGGTTTGTGGATCGGAAAAGGCTTGGTCTTTGGCAATGTAAGGATCATAATCCCCTTGAGCAAAGTAAATAACTTAAGAACTCGTTCAACCACAGGTTGGGCCGGTCAACTTCGTTGGCTTGACTCAACATAGCTCGGTACATTGTACTTTTCCTCGGAATACCTATAGGAGCAGGGTTACCTTCCCAGGTATGGGAGATGGTCCAATGATTATAGGGGTGGAACGGAGATGTGCACAAGGGTATTGTGGCATTCCGGATTCACAACGGTAGTGTCCACAATAAGCGGGACCCAGCACTCCACACTGGCCCGTGGGGACCCCGGTTTAATGTGGACCAAACACTACCGGATAGGGACTAAAGAGGGAAAGATCCAACGAAAAGCTATGATAACCTCGATCCGGCCGCACGCATTTAAGTTGCGTGTTAAACTCGAGTTGGCATTAACGATCGTGGAATCTTGTGGGTAAAGCTGAACACCTCTGCAGAGTGAATAAATGGTATTCGAATACGTCGTGCTTCCGGTAAATGAAGCTAAGTTTAATTGGGGTGAATCCCGTAACCTAGCTCAAGTAGATCTTGGTGCATGTTTGAGAATGTGGTTTAATGGTGATGACTTTGTGAATGGAACCCCCCTGGATTACTATTATTATGGATTGTGTTTTAAATGTAAAATGATGTTACAAATAAAACTGCATCCACAAATACTTTAACCTTGTACCAATATTGTGCTACACCCTTGCATGTAATATTCAGTGTTTTCAGATTTACTTGTTGAGTACTCCCGTACTCACCCTTGCAACCCCGACCCCCTCTCAGAGATCGAAGAAGCTGGAGCGTTCCAGGAATGCGTAGATGGCAATTTGGTTTTGAGGTCTTAGTCTTTTGCTCAGGCCTGCCTGTGCGGTGTTTTGCTTGTAAGTTATTCGGGCCCTGCTGCGCCCTCTTCTGTAAAAACCTTGGCCGTTAGGCCTTATATTGCATAAAAATGTTGGAAGTTGACTTTTGCCTGGCAATAATATGCTTGGTTCCTGGCAGCTAATCATCCTGGGTAGCTGTCGAGGCGTACGGATCTGCCCCTAAAAAGGCGGGCCGTCACATATAAATTTGTCTCGACAAGTAATGTCATGATATTAATTATAATTTTACTATGTTTTATAAATATATTGTAATAGAAATTAGTGGTCAAAACCGTCTTTTAGATACCATGTCAATGTCCAAAGTAACAACTATTTGTGACCGAAGAGAGTAGTACTCTATCTCCACTTGCACGAAGAAGGCAATATGCCAGTAGTAATCGTCTTCGCGGTCAAAACTGTCTTTTAGATACCATGTTAATGTCCAAAGTAACAACTATTTGTAACCGAAAAGAGCACTACTCTATCTCCATTTGCACGAAGAAGGCAATATGCCAGTAGTAATCGTCTGCGCGACCAAGTTTTTGGATTAATTACTTGCTATTTGCTGTATATTGCCAACCCAAAGTTTCGAGCAAACGTAATGCCACCAGCAGAAGTAGCATGTTACTGCACTCTCCTGTGAGCTAATTAATTTGACGACGTGGAGACAGATGGATCCATTGCGCCCTACGTGTACTCGATCACCACAAAGAAGCTAGCTAGGTTCGCGCGGTTGTGAAACAAGATCGTTCACCCACGCCAATCCACGGCACGCTAAGCAATCACGCGAATAGAAGAAAGAAGAAGCACACCATACAAGGAGGAAACCTCTCTCTTTATTAGATTGATTAATTTCTGTACAAGGCAATGCCCTATATATATAATGGAGAATCCTTGGAGATAAATTCGGATTCGCCCACTATAGATAGAGTCCTTCTCTCCGGGGATACGGATTCTATCCATATCATAACAAGCGCATGGAGGACACCGTCACACGTTCGGTTACTGCGGTTTCTCTTCTTTTCTCTACACTTTAGACTGCTTTTTCCTCACGCCCACGGTGGCCTGAGTCAGCGTCGTGTCCTACTACGCACCGAGTCAGCGACCCGTTCCAATTGACGGCATGCAGCGATCGATCGTGGGTTGGTGGCGATCCAGCCACGCCTCGATCGTCTGCTCGGTTGTCCCTTTCTATCGCAGGATGGTGACCTCGAAGTAATCGAATGAAAATGCATGCGTATCTGTATGTGTTATGGCTTCGATCCCTGCCAGAGATGATGTGATCCGGCATGCTAGATCTCATCTAATCTGGATTGTTTATGTTCTGCTTTTCTGAATTATGATCGTTGCGTACTTGCGTGGGATGGAGATAGAGATCGATCGGAAACCTGGGGGTTTTAAATCAAAAGGTCAAAATGGATAACTTCGATTTGACCATAACTGAAATGTTTCTGCGTCAAAAGGTTCTCTTAAGGCATAAGGAAAGGGAGGAGGAGAAACTGAGGAATGTGCTTAGACCTGAATGCCTGTGGTCTCTGGAGAAATCTCTCTCTCTCTCTCTCTCTCTCTCTCTCTCTCTGCTCCGTTCATTGGATAAGGATTCGGATAAAGAAAAACAAGTGGGCTCATAATGTTAGATTACTGGTGTCGGAGCTGAAAGCAGCGTGTATTAGGTGTGAAATTAATTGGTCTATCTATATATGCAGGCATCCCAGATGAATGCATGCCGTCAAACTAGATATACTTGAGAAATTCAGATCAAGGAAAGCAGAAGCCTCATTGTTATCCAATGACCAATATGGCTGCACACACCGCATGCATTCATATTTCTGTAGCCATAAGTGCTCACTATATTAAACTTTGTACATGACCCACTCGTATCCCACTATGAGTTGGGGCACTAAAATCATACCAATTGTTGTTGTGTGTGTGAGATCCATTGGTAGAATGGTAGCTCAAATAACGCCGAGCTCTTTTACTCTTCCTTAATCAATATTAGGTGCAAGCAGAAGCAGGCGATCGATGTTAAGTTTGGTGATTCATATATAGTTTTCTAGGATTTAGAAACGTGTGACATAAATCATGATAGGGGTAGGATTATACTTGCTTTGGAGGAGGTAAGGGGCCCATATAAACCCTTTTAGGTTTGCTCCATCGCCGTTACTTTGGTTCTTCACGAGATTTATCTTCTTCGTTTTTGAGACCGTGCATGCTTGTGTCGTATCTTACAAAACATTGATCTGATCTAGGGGCTACTGTGCATAAGAAAGGTATCGGAGTGTATCAATCGATCCGAAGCAATAGCACAAACCATTGGACGCCTCCTTACTTTCTGTTGGTTGTGATCTCCAATTATGAAGCTAACAGAACCAGAATTTTTGGGGCTAGGCCCACCATACTTGCGCTTTGATCGGGAGAACACCAACAAAATTTTTAGTATCGATCCGTTAGCCAGCGCTACATCAAGAGGAGAGGCACCGGCGCTAGTTTCACTCTCGAGTTCGGTACTCCCCGACACCCATCCGATATGGGGTTAGCGCCCAGGCTACCGAAGACTGTTACTAACACCATGGGATCACGGTGTTCCTTTCTTGCCGATCTTTTGCCCTTCTTCTTCACCAACGATTCGGCAATCACCGACCAAACTAATGGCTTCTTCATCACCGGGTTAGTAACTAATGATTCATTTCGATCCGTATTATCTTTGTGATCATGCTTAGACTAAATCATGTTTTAATTTACCCCAAGTCTTATCACTTTCCTGTCCGAATGTTGTCAACTTTTGTATGGAGTCCCATCCCGCTTGCTCCGCCGGGCGCACGGTAAAGTGACCAGGGGCCGTTATAAAGGGGGCAAATTGCTCGTCAGATTACAGCAGAAAAGCAAGGGAGCAGAGGATAGTACGTAATAGATTACATGAAATCAAGGATGGGCCTCCACCACGTGGCAGATAAGGATGCCCGGGCGACTTGTATCAGTGTAAAGGCCTCGATGCGTTTAAGCCGGCCGGAAGCTTTTTGTTTACGTTATGTGTGTTCCAATCAAAAGCTCGCAGGTCGCTGCTGCCTGATGCCCGGCCTAAAAACAAATCAGACCAAAGCGATCGAAAAGGCTTCGCGTAGCCGACGAGGCATGGTGGCTGGTGGTTTAGGTCTCATTTGGCGTCGCGGTTTGTGTCACTGATGAATCAGCCAAGCAACTCTTCGATTTGTTCTTGGCTTGTCCACATGCAACGCACGCTCTTACGGCCAATTTAGACCCTGTTTGGTACGGTTTCAGATTTCAGTAGAAATGAAAATGGTTTCAGATTTTTGATAGAAACATTTCTTATAGGATTCTGTGAATCGGGTGGAACGAGATTGAGACCGATTCGGCCACATAGTGGAAAAAAAAAGAAACCGTCCAAAGAGAATCGTTCCGATCTTTAGCCCGTTTGGTTAGATTTCTTCCGGAATCTAGTAAAAACGGCCTGATTACAAATTGCCAAACGGGATCTTAATCTTGCCGTGGCCAAGCAGGCAGATGTGACTGAGTGGGCCATGCGTAATCCCGTTCGTTTTTCCCGCGATTAGGATGGCTAGGAGTGGTTTTCGACCGTGGGGCACACACGGAGGTTAGAAGTATCCAATCCCATTAAATTCGGGGTTGATCCGAGCTTAGGTGCAGTGTTTCTTCTTCTCTGCAACATGTAATGCAACCCCGATCGAGGAGCAACAGCTGCAGAGAAGTTCATAAGTTACAATAAAAAAGGGAAAGAAAGCAGAACAAAACTGGGAGTTTGTCGCTATTATGGTGGCAAATCACAGCTTTTCAGAGCTTGTGGGAACAAGTTGGTTGGCACAGCATCTTAACACTTTCCCAACACAACAAATCATAAGTTACAATAAAAAAAATCCACAAATAAATCACTTAGGATGTAGTTGATGGTTGGCATCTTATCACATATGACCAACGTACTCACCCGGTCATAAATAGTTACCATTTTAAACCAATGATGTGGTGGAATTTTTAAAAGTTTGATTATCAATATTTTTTAAAATATTTAAATTGGATATATGAAAAATCATATAAGTAGATTTATCTCGAAAAGTATTTTTTATAATATTATAATTTTATTACGTTTTATAAATATATTATAATAATAATTAGTGGTCAAAAGTATATTTTGGAGACATCGTCAATGTCCAAAACGATAACTATTTATGATCGGAGGGAGTATACGTCGAACTTCGGAAAAACACTTTCAAAATTCTCTGTGTATTCTATACTAGTCTAGAAAAAGTTAGTACACACAGCAAAATGATAATACAGCATATCCAATGCATCTATTAATAATATCTAAAGTTTACATTAAGCACGGCACGTAGGCCAAAAGTAAAATTATAGCAGAAACATAACATAAAATAGTGATAGCCCAATTGAGTTTCTATCATTATCATAAAACTCCTCCTCTGAAACAACAGAGTAAGCAAGGGTGATAGCCCAGAGCCTAGACGTCATGGTCCTCACCATCATAAAACTCCTCCTCTGAAACAACAGAGTAAGCAAGGGTGAGTAGAAGAAATACTACATAAGTTACACGGAAGATGCATTTTAATGAAGGGATAACAAGGGAAGGCTATATGATTAAGTTTTTGCATAAAGCAAGTTTTATTTAACATTCTAAGTAATTTTCCAATGACATACTTTTGTAAAGAAAGATTTCCTTTTTAAACCATTTTTAACACAGAAATCCATCCTAGAGAACTTATACTAATTTTTACACAATGGAATCAAACCACTCGAAACCATTTTTCTGAAATCATTTTGAAAATCTTAAAATCTAGTCAGTGAATGGCTTGCTCGACATGCCCATATATGCGGACGTGGCTAATTGATTAGTTATACACTCTGCGAAAGTTATATAACTTTACCCACAAAACATGATCAACTTTTGTTGCCATGCAGTTAAGACACTTCCTTTGGTGTGGAGCAGAGAGATCATGACAAGGGTTTTACAATGTGCTATCCCAAGCAGTCCCACCTCACTAAGGTTTCACCACAGGTAGGGTCAGAAAGCCCAGTCCAAAAGTCCAAATGGCACTATCGACATTGGTAGTTTACAAATTAGTTAGTCAGGTATGTCCATTACCAAATTTGTGGTAGTACAGTTAGCCTTTACATTTAGTGAAACTCAGACCGGTCCTTAATTGACTAGGTGAGCTTCCCAAAAACCCAACTCTCGTACTTCACGCACCCACTCACCTGACAACCATTCTTTGTCGGTCTAAACCGTATTTTTATTTTCACACAACTTCTTAGATCAACATAACAAAATTTTATTTTAACAAAATTTTATTTGGCAACAGTTCCCAAAATCCTGATTTTTGGTTCTAAGCACTTATTTAATTATCTAACCATCATATATCTAAAATTATAATCTTAGGGTTTCAATGGCGGAATCAAATTTACAAATATGAACATAATCAAACAAGGTATAACTATTCATTTTAAATTGGGTTAAACTATTTTTGATACGATTATTGCATGCAATTACATTTAAAATAAATTATAATTTCAAAAGCTAGGATCAAATATGATCAAGACGTGCAACTTGCTTGGATCGTAGGAAAGGTGCTCTGAGTCAGTGATCACGAACTCGTCCAAATTTTCGTAACCTATACGTTGCAAAAAGCACAAAAGATAAATATAGTCAAATAAAACCCAATAAATTATATAAACAACATAGATTTAAAATTTAGAATTTTATAAATTTTTAGAAAGAAAAACGGGTTTGTTTAGAGTTCGTATGAGCAAGATATGGCTTTTAGAAGATTAAAACCAAAAAGAAAAGGAAAAAAAAATACTGTTTTCAGATTTTTCAAAAATTTTAGAATTATTTTTATACAAAAATACTTGTTTATTGTGCACGCATGACATCATCAGCTATTTTCGGTTTTTAAGGATTATTTTTTAATGGGAAAACAGGATTATGACGCAATGCTGATGTCATAACATAAATTTTACCCTATTTATTTTTATGAAGGAAAAGGTTGTTTCTATGACGTGTGTAACCGAGTTTGTGGACTCAGTCCACGGCTCAAGACCGGACCACGGTGCACTTGTGCACCGGTCTAGCCAACCGAACAAGCCCGTGTGGCGCAAAGCGCCCGCACGGCAGAGCAGTAGCGGCCTCCGGCAAGCCGACGGGCTCGCCTGGCCACGGCCCCGATTGGTCGGCGCGGCCAGGAAGCGGTGGCGCGGGCGGCTAAGCGCGGTGGGTTCGGCCATGGCGTCGGCCGATCAGCGAGGAGGGGCGGCCGGGGCTAGGTAGCGCACGCATGAGCTCGGCGGCCACGTCGCGAAGCCGACATCATGGTTTCCGCCGGCGGGAAAGCACGGACGCCGGTACAATTTGGAAAATACCGAGCTTGGCCGCAAGGAACAAAAAGCCAAGATTAGTGGCATGGTTAAAGGGAATAGCAAAACTGAAAGAGGGGAAAGATTGAGGGCCACCTTGCGCACAAAATGACGCGATCTGAGCTCGATGAGGATGTCCAAGGCGGCGGCGGTGTGATGAGGACATGGCGGTCGGCAATGGCGGCCTCCGGTTCTTCTCTTGGTGCGGGCAAACGAATTGACAGGAGGTCTTGGGACTAGTAAAAACGGAACCAGGTGGTCGTCGTAGAGTCGGTGCTCCCCTTTTATATGATCATGGAACAATGAGATGACGACAACGGGCGCGGTATCGCGGCGGCCGACGGCATCAAGTCATGGAAAAAATGCGTCATAAAAGGAAAGAAAACAGCTCGAATGTTTGATGATGATTAGTGGGGCTTAATCCCCCTTTGCTTGCACACTCAAAATCATGAATTAATGGAACTGATTTGAGTGTCTGAAGGCTTGGGCGGAAATTGCGGCAGCCATAGTGCTGCCCAGGGAAGAAGAAGAAGGGTTTTCTTCTCTCTTTTTTAACTGAGAATTAAAAAGGGCTTTTTAGAGAAAGGCAAATGAAGTGTACATTTTTTTGGAGAAATATACAGAAATTCACAAAATTAATTTGAACTTAGATAAATTATTTTTAGCATAAATTTTGAGTTTAAATTTTATTTTAAATTACTTTTAACTTTTGAAATTAGACAAAAATATATATTCATTATTTTATTTTTTTTACCCATAAAATTCAAATAAAAACTCAGAATCAAATAATAAAATTCAAGAAAATTTAGGGTGTTACAGTATATATGTTCTATTCAGACTTGAGCTCTATCCACTGGGATCATCTAATCAGCTGTGCAGAATTTGAACAGTAATACAGCATGGAAATTGCAAGGCGCAAATTTTCTCCAACCCATTCTTCATTTTTTTTTTTCTTGTAAGGGATGGGGAAGGCTACTGATAAAGAGCGGCATGGCAGCAAAATTCCAACTAAAAAGGACCCTTCCTCATACTTTGGAGTACAATAAAACATGGACCAAACTACATTAGAAAAAACAGCACCAATCCATCGGTTCGCCGATCGAGCTGTCTGACATCTAATCAATCCATGCACGCACCGACTGGCCGGGGCCGACGATTACGCCGGAAGTAAGGTCGGAGTCATGGTGATTACAAAAAGCTTCCAGCCAAGCCACGCGTGCTCCCCTTTGTTTCGGCCGGCGGTCATGGGCCATGCCCATGCGGTGCACTGGCACTGCGACACTTGTGATGCTCTCCGGCTTTGCTGCTCGGAGATGGGGGGTGAGGAGGAGGAAGAAAGCTGGATCTTCCGTGATTCGGAATCTTCGCTCCGTTAGCAGGAATCTGCTCGGTTTCTTCCAACGTCGGCTATGAAAGTCGAGCGGCATTGCACAAGAATTTGGTTGGAGTTTGGATGCTTTGTTACATCGATTTGATTTGGCTTTTCTTTTTCAGAAAAACTAAAAAACGGTATACCGTTGCAACGGTATACCTCTGAAACTCATGAAACTTATAATTTTTTGCACTGAAACTCATGAAACTTAGCACTAAAAACTGATAAAACATGAAACTGATGAAACTAAACACTGAAACTTATGAAACTAGCACTGAAACCGACAAGTTTTATAAGTTTCATGGCTATACCGTTGCAACGGTATACCGTTCCCTAGTCACTCTCTTTCTTTTTTAGATCTGGTTTGATTTGCCTTTTAATGGTGAATCATCACGTCATTGTTTATGTTGAAGCAGAGTGACATGGCCCACTGTCCGTCGACAAAGACGCCTAGGCCCATTTTGGTAATAGTGAGAAGGATGGGCCATCAAAAAGGAAAGGCAGGCCGAGAGGGAGTATGATGGGCCAACAATGAACTTGTCTGTGCCTATGCCTTATAGGCCAACTAAGATGGAAGGATTGGCAGGTCCGTCACATACAGCCCACATTACCTGTGCTTATTCGGCACGTATCCGAGTAACGGCTCCATCTCTACGACGGTATGATTCTTTCTGTGATTCTGTGAAAGTTCTCTTTCTGGTTTCCCCTGAAAAGTCAGTATTCTATGTTGCCCAGACACTCAACTGAAGTTATTCCCTGCCTGTGTTGCTTTTCACCAAGTTATCGACGGTATTACTATTGTTTACAATTGATGCTAATATGTTTTCCTCATGTACTACTAAACTAGGTTATTTACACTGATGCTGGTCTGCATCCTTATTACTCTGATGGTCACGATGGCATTGTGAGGCGCATGCACCTTCATGGTCAGGAACGTAATGATCTTGAGCTCTGACACTTGTATCCCCGTGATAAGGTTTATTTACCTTCTTGATCCTGCACTCTGAGATATGCACAGCTTGCGAATTTTATATTGAACCATCAACGGGGTTGCACTCGTAGAACTGTACTTCATAGACAAGTTGCACAATATCCCCGTGATAAGGTTTATTTACCTGTTGGAGAAGAATGCTTGGAGGAATAACATCTACCGCATGCTCACTAGCCTGCTGGGTGACGTCGAGGCCCGGGGAGAGAAGGGAAGGAAGTTGTCGCCAAACGGGTTAGCGAATTCGTTTGTGGTACCATTTTCTCATGCGTTGTTAGTTTCTTGTGATTGATTTCTGTTTTCCAGTTGCTCTCTGCACTGCACAGCATGCTCCTTCCTCCACATTCCACTCCCGATGATGTGAAGCAAAAAAATGGTTCTTAATGCAGGTTGCTTAGAAAGCTTTGTCGTTCTCGCAGCAGTGGAGATGTTTGGTTCATCCAAAGCAGGCGAGGGGAATGGAAACGGCGGCCACGTCGATGATGCAAAGAACTCACCAAATTCAGAGGCAGACTCCAAGCGGGGAGCGTGAAGGCGTGGGTTAAGACTTAAGAATTAGTATTTCTTTATTCTGGGCGTTTGGACATGTTTTGTGTCTAGCCAAATTAGCTTCTACCTTGTAAGCTTTTGGATGTGGTTGGTGTGCTTATTTCAGGTTAGATAGCGGGTTGCAGTTGAGTTGAGAAAAACTTGCGAGTGCTTGTGTTTTTTAAAACTGAAGAACAACTCTAGCAGTCTGCATTCCAACTTGATTCATCGCATTTCGGATCGGCGGAGACTACACAACTCCAACGTGCTAACAAACAAATATAGTTTGCCATTTCACACAAGCACCAATGGGGATGTAGCTCAAATGGTAGAGCGCTCGCTTTGCATGCGAGAGGCACGGGGTTCGATCCCCCGCATCTCCAATTTTTATTTCTCGTTTCTTTTTTTATTCGGGTAACTTTCAAATATTATGAGGTATTGTCGGGTTGCGATGTGAGTACGTTGTGTGCCGTATTGGCCATTCACAGAACCGGACTTGCAAGGTGTCTGCCTCACACTAATCCGTTGTTTCCATAGGGCATCCACTATGGATAAAAAGTAGGGGATTTATTTTTTCAAATACTATTATTTAAAAAAAATTAGAAATAATATGCAGAATTAAAAAATCACAAAAAATACTCACCTATAGTCACTTGAATTAGCGACAGGTCTCTATCGCCAATTGAAATGGTGATAGAGACTATGTCGTCATTTCAATTAGCGACAGAAAGCTGCAACCGTTAGTGATAACTCTCTGCAACCGTCTATTTGAATTGGCGATAGGTCTTTATCGCTAATTTAAATGGCGACAGGCATAGGCATGTAATTTTGTAATTTTTTGATTTCGCATATTGTTTCTGTAAATTATTTTTTAAATATACACATACGTTTTCATGTAGTTGTTGATGAGCAAATCTAATAGGACCGACCAAGATCGGTTGCACCAGTTTCAGGCTTTCAGCTGCGAGCATGCCGCGACAGGATTGATTGGACGGAACGGTTCAATTTGTTGTGAGCGGTACGAGAACATGTCCTGCGACCTTGTCAGAATGCTTTTACAAACGTCAAAAGGAAAAAAGGAAACAGAGTTTTTTCATTTTTAGCTAGAGGTGGGCACTTGGGCTGGGCTCTTTTGGACCAGACCGAAGCACGATGGGATGGTCCGGTGCAAAGCCCGACACGGTATGGTTCCGTGTCGGGCCAGGCCGGCCGGGCCTGAGAATCGGGTACGATAGGCGGCACGATCAGGGATGAACGGACACGAAATCACGGAGTAAGACCTAAAAGTTAGCAGATATTGTTACTTCAGAGCATCTTCAAGCATTGCATTTATGTTTGACATTTTGTTGATGTAATTAGTCTCTTATGTAATTAAAATAGGTAGTTTAGTAGTAGTAATGTGTTTTATTTATTTGCTCGTCACAATAGTGAAAATGGGTCGGGTCTAGGCCGGCACGGCATGAAGCAGGCATGAAGAGCAAATGGGCCGTGCCTGGGCACGCCAAAAGTGAGTCGGCCCGACACGGTGGGCACGATGGGCCGTCGTGGCACGGCACGGTTCCTACCTGAAGCACGATGGGCCCGGGCCGGCACGGCACGACGCCCATCTCTATTTTTAGCTCATCTCGTGCATAACATATGAGTTTGATGGAAGAAATCATTGAGCATACTAAACTGTTGATGTTCTTAGAAATGTAAGCAGTTTTTATCATGCACGGATCATATAGTCGCATGTCTCTATTGTCCGCCATTAATTACTCTTTTTTCAAATATATGCCAGCGCATGTTCTATCTAATCTCAAGGCAATACATTGATTATATGTGCAATAAATTATCTTATTAATTGACATGGTATTAGAGTATATTGCTCACGCCTACACGATGCATCATATGAGACTTACCTTGAACTTATAATCCCACACACACCGACTTACATTGCTCATGCCTACACGATGCACCATAAAAGACTTAGGCTCTGTTTGGCAGAGCTCCAGATCCCAGCTCCACCTCAGGTCTGAAATTTGTAGGTTAAAATAAAGTGGATTAAGTTTATATTTTTATTCTAAAATGTAAACAAGATGATCCATCTAAATACTCTTAATATACCCACAGCTTCAGCTCCATGGATTTGATGAAGTTAGGAATACCTAGCTTCACCAGATTCACAAATCTGGTGGAGCTAGAGCTCTGCCAAACACCCTCTTACTTTGAATTTATAATCCCACACGCTCATAGTACCCCATCGAACCTTGGCTTCTCACCATCGTTGTCCCCTTTCACCAGTGATGGCACAATCCCATATATTTGATAGCCCCATATGTTATGGCTCTTATTCAATGCAAAACTTCGTTTCCTCTCTACAAAAGCTTCCCCATTATCGAACTTATTTGTACAGTAATTTGTTCAACAAATTTGACGCTCATCACTTGTTGTCATGGCCATTGGCTCCTTTGACTACAACCTTTCTCTTCAACAACTTTGGCAAGTAGCACGATATTGTCCCTGTCAAATGGTCACCGTGAAAGTCTTCACCTAGTTCACCTTCTTGAACTTGAGCGTGTCCCGCATCGCCATCACTGACAGCGTCCTCAGCATCTCGACCTTCGCTACATACACCGCCTTGTCACGCCCAACGTTCGTCACTGTGCAGCTGACGTTCACGTTGTAGGGCTCCTGGTCAATGATGACGGTGATAGACGGGTAGCTGAGGTCCTTCTGCTCGAAGATCGGGAGCCGCGTGCACGACACCGGCGGCGCCGGGTGGATGATCGAGTTCACCTCGTGGTCGTATGTCAGTTTTTTATTTTAAATTGTGCTTTACATAGATTCTTTCTTTTAATCTGAAAATTAAATTTTCAATCTTATTTTATTTTTATTCTAAATTTTAGTAATTTCTGTATTGTACATGACATGAATTTTTTCTTTTAATCCAGACCATTATAATCTGAACTTGCCATGATCAACGGTGTATATCTTTCTTTTTTCCTCTAATTAATATGAAAATTTCTAGCCTTAAGAGCGAACGTGATGACTTCTTTTACCTCTACTTTAACATTATAATATGGGATTTGATAAACATCATCTGGATGTTTTGTTTGCTAAAATCATCCAAATCTAGGAGCATTGGATCATTGTTGAGATTCAGGAGTATCGGTTACGTCCGATCCTATGATTTGATCTAACAGTTAAATTTTTAATCTTACGATTCAAATTTTGAATGTTATTTAAGACAAAAACATCCAGAAGATGCCTACACGCTCCTTATTTTGCTTTTAGCAAATTAACAGTATAGTCCAGACCAAAAGGAAAGGTAAAGGTAAGAATTCGGCCTTTCGCCTTTCACTTTCTCTAGAGATTTAAACTACCACCAAGCTTTGCCCGCACCCCGAAGAGATCAATGATTCTTCACCCGTAGGCCGTCACCCTTTGACTCCGATGTGAACGCTTGAGCTCATCCGATGGAGGATGAACTTGCTCCGCCTTTCTGATCTGCTGCAATCGGCATTGTCATTTCCCAGGAGAGAGAAAAGAGCAGTTTCTTCCTGTTTACTGACAGGACTTTCAAAAGCGTACAGACCCTGCTACAAGCCCAGAACTACAAGGCAAACGATGTAGTGGTGGTCGTTCATATGCTTCCCACTCCCTTGTTTTCTTTCAGCGCTGCTTCTAGTTAAGATTCTGTATTCATGGACAAATCCTCTGCACGTACTCCTACCTTCTTACTCTCGCTTCTTCCTTCATATGGTTATTTTTTCTTCTTTTTTGACAAAAACTTGTTTCACATGATAAGACCATCACCAATTATATTCCCTTCATTTTATTTACTTTCCTATTCCCTTTCCTCATTCTCATTCCCTTTATTTCCCCTCATCTCCAACAGATTCCCTTTAAAGAGAATTGTATAAAAAAAGAAGAGAGAATTCCTTGCTAGAGAGAAATGAGAGAGAGTCCTTTGCTAGAGAGCGGCTTCAACTCGAGGTTGAAATTGGGTGTTATTATTCGAGACCAATGTCTTGTTTCGTGATCCTTCTGATAAATACACACTATCGTCACTGGTCATCGCAGGAGTAAATAGCCTAATTCCATATGCATCTTGTCATGAAACACAGGATCAGGAGTAATAACACAACACAGCACGGTTAGAACAACCGAACAAATTCATCATTCCACGGTCGTCGATTCGAGAAAATAAAAGATAATGCTCCTAGGTAGCTAGACATGGCGGCACGCCTCCATAGCCCCCACTCCCCATTGCACGATCCTCGAAACACCAAAACAGCTAACTAAAACCAGCACATGCAATCGGCAGCGATCGCTAGCCGGTCACCGTACGAAATCGGCGGCGCCACGGCCGTCGTCGAAGTTAAGCGCGTAGCTGAAGGCGTCGTACTGGAAGCTGAACCTCCGCCTGCGCCACCTGCCGCGGTCCGAGCGCAGCCTCCGGATGCCGGCCCGCAGCCTCCAGTACAGGCTCCTCAGGAAGTACTTGCTCCTGCCGCTCGCCACCGTGGCAACACCGGCGGCCTCCACGGCAGCCACCACGGCAGTCATTCTTGAGCTAGAGGTGGGAGAGGCAGGTCGATGCGCGCGGTTGGGGCTAGCTCTCTGCGGCCTGCCTCTCAAGTCTCAACTCACTTTTTTCCTGTGTTGCTGCCGCAGCTTGGGTTGGGGGCTTTGCGAGGGAGGCAGAGTGTAGCGAGGGTGCTAGAATATATAACTATAAGGGTTAATTAATTATATAACGCTAAATAATTTTTTATGTCTATAATATGTTATTGATGTCGTACTGATCAGTTCACTATGAGTGGCATATTATATCATATAGTCAGTGGCGCAGTTAGGACTAAATTAGAGGGGAGACTAAGCTAAACATTTCAACTACTAGTAAAAGCCAAATTCATACATAAATAACCATTTAACAAGTAAAACAAAGTAGAAGTTTATAAGATACTCATATCTTTACCCCTATATAATTGACCAGTTAATTCTTTTCTACATGCACACACTATTCTTCCCCAACAGAGGATATCTTTTCTTTGGTCACCCTAAAACGTGCACCCAGAAATTCTACTTCCTCATAATCAAGGGCTAAGATGTTTTGTCACATCACTTCATCAAATCTAATGGACAAAATCATCCGGTTCATCCCATGATCCCATCAAACTTTCTACGCCCGTGCCCTAATCGCTCCTAAAGACCCGCGCCCCCATCTTCTGCGCCCCAATCGCCGCCCCCTCCCCATACTCCCGTGCGCCTCCTCTAAGGCGAAGGAAACGGCAGCCGCAAGCCTCACCCATGGATCTGGAGATCGCGGGGCGGCACGCGCTGCTCTTCGACGACGATGCGACGGCGGAGGTCGTCAACTCTGGCGGCTCCCTCGTCCCCTGGGCCGCCGCCGGCGCTGCCAACCTCCTCCTCGACCGCCACGACGTCCACCACCTCCTTGACCGCGTCCCCCCTCGCCCCCGCCTCCCCTACTCCGCGGCCCTCCTCTCTGCCCCCTCCCCCGACAGCGTCTCCGAGGCCGACGTCGACCGCGAGCGCTTCCTCGACCTCCCCGACGACGACGGCTGCGGCGAGGGCCTCTGAGATGCGTCCCCCTCAGGTATCTATTCTCCTTTGGACCTGCCTCTACTCTTTGTCCTTGTGTATGACACTACTCTATGGGCCATCAACATTTTTTTGACATTTCTTGTGTAATTAGACGATGTGAGCTCAAGTCTGCAATGTTTAAGCATTTTAAGTGGGATTGAGGAATCACACGCATAAAATTTATCTGCTCAGTGGATCGTTCAACCAGGCAGTGTTGACTGCTTTATCCGTCTCTGATCAAATTCGAGCAGTCACTTTAGAAAATTTATGCGATGACGGAGAGATTTTGGAAATGCTTGAACTATCTGGGATGGTACATGTTCAGGAACTTAAAGAGCACAGAAGGTAAATCCTTTTTCGTCTCCCCCGTTTGTTGTGCTAAGCCAAGCTTCCGTATTTTTTATGTGTTGTGATAAGATAAGAAAGTTGATCAAGCACAAGTTTCTATCCCTGTTCCAAAAAAACATAAGCACTCGTTATCTTGAGGGGCTTCTGGATCATCCAAGGAAAAAACATCATGGACAAATCCTAATTTTATCATGACTTTTGAAACCCAAGTGTGATGCAAGACATATCTGAACATGTTCGACAATTAGCTAACCACTCGATTATGAGTACAGGGCAGTGGCACGGGCTGATCTAGGTTATTGGAAGAAATTTTATGTGTTATTCAATCCCCATCTCACTGGCTGAATGAGTGTGATGGATGACACTACCCAAAATCATTTGGTAATTGCAAACATTTGATCAGTTTCCACAATAAAGGATAAAAGAACATGCTTCTGTGATTTCTGAAATAAAGCTGATCAGTTTCCACAGTAAAGGATAAAAGAACATGCTTCTGTGATTTCTGAAATAAAGCTACATGGATCGTTGAGCATTTGAAGGGGCTATTTTGCATCTAATTATTAGTTATCACATTTGCTTAATGGCCCCTACAGTTTTATTTTGGGAAAGCATTGAAATAATCATGGATAAAATTATCAGCTTCGTAACACGTTCTAATTAAATCAATAGTTAAGAATGAGCATATATGCTTGCACTTTAGCTTTTAACGGTGAAGGATTGGGTTTTTGGGATTAGGGAATATGAATTTAGCAGAGAACGTTGTCTATAGATTGTGATTATACGGTGATTTGATGTTTTTCATGAAAGATATGTGCCGGTGGTTTATGAGATTTAGCATGGTATAAGTTTTGATATGTGTGCCAGTTTGGATTTTTATCACATTTGCTTAATGGCCCCTACAGTTTTGATTTGTCGTCGCTGCTGCAGATCCCGAACCTGGCACAGATATACCTCATCGGGTTCTACGAGGAGCGGGAGTTCGCGCTGTACGTCTCCTCCATCTCCAACGAGCTCAGGATCCCCGTCAGGTTCGCTTCGTGCCCTTCCCTTCGCTTCCCTTCCTATGGGTTGGGATGGGTTGAATTCAGGTGCGTCTGGATCTAATAGATGTCAGAGAAGTGGTAGTGATGGCGTGCTGTTAATTCTAGGTACCTGAGGGAGGATAAGCCCCACGGGTTGGCCGGAGGGCTCTACAGCTTCATGGATTACATCATGGAGGACAGTCCGGTCTGCTCTTGCCCGATTACCAGCTTCAATTGTGAAATTGGATTAGACATTTATATTTGTCTGTTAAGGTGAATGGTAGTGGATTCCTTCAACCTGGGCTGTTTGAGTGGCGTTTGCTAATTTGGGAGATGTGCAACGGCGTCAGTTTTGTTGGAATCTACTTTCTTGTGCTGGGTTGGATTGAAGGAAAGTTTTATCCTCTAAAAATCCTTTTGGTCTTGCAGTCGCACATTGTTTTGCTGAACTGTGACGTCTGTTCTAGCTTCCCCTTGCCAGGCATGCTTGGTAGGTTGCCAAGTAACTGAAGTTTGAGTTGCTCATTGTGTGGTAGCAGCATTTGCTGTGTTGGTTTATCCTGGATACTGATCGCTAAATGTTATCACCATCTCGTCATTGCAGAGGCCCATAAAAAGTATGGCGGCCCCGATCCCGCCGGCGGCCCCTACACCGGGCAGCTCCCTCCCGCTATCCTCCATCGACAAGACCGCCGCCGTCCGCGTCTCCGTCGACTTCATCCAGGTTTCCCCCTGTCCGCCGCCGCGGCCACCCCCCGGGACCAGCACGCCGATTATTTGTGTTTACGACATTTACTAATCTTATCCCTCTATATAATTGATTTCCTATTCAGGTGTGCTATCAACTTAACTTTTGAAATTTTTTTGACATGATAAATATATATCATTGAGGTTCTGGAACATATATTGCAATAGATGCTCAATTTAACTTTGCTTTTTCCTATCGATAGTTCCATACTGTGGTGCTCTTTTTGTGGCTCGAATTTGAAGATCTTAAACTACAATTTGGTTGTGATTCGATTCTTCGGTAAATGTTGTGGTGGTGGGAAGTAGGCCGCATCTTGATGGCGGCTTTCTGATGGCGACGAAGGATCCAGCTCGATTGATTCTTCCATGCTTTTTAACCTGGAATTAGTTGCCGGCGGCGGTGACTCGAGTAGTTGAGTTTGATTTCAGATTGGTTGTTCTTGTGGGAATATTGATAGATGTAACGATTGTTAGATATATTTTGATGCGTGCTTGTGAAAAATTGTCTTTTTGTTCTGTATATTGATCGATGATTGTAACTGTGTTTCTGCATGTGGAGATTGGAAGGAGGTCTAAAGGCTGGAACGCCGACCCGAGTTGCATGGGGAGAGGATGCCAGAGCTGCGAAGCAGTACTCACCAAGCACGTCTAAGGTCCCAGAAGCCCGACGACCAGCAGCCAGCAGAGCCTGCTGCGAAGCCGGTGCCGCCTGCTCCACATAGAGCAGGAAAGTTTATTCCTCTTCCTGCTGTCAGGGGCAAAAAGGGTGCTGCTAGGAGAAGAGCGGCACCAGCACCAAGGCCTAAAAGAAAGGGGATCGAGATTGTTGATTTGTTTTAGTAATCTTTTGGTTTGTCACAGTGTAGCGTTGCAATAGTAATCTTTTGGTTTGATTAATATTAGGAGGTGAATTGCAATATTAGGAGGCTCAAGATGAGGTAGATCATGTTCTACGAGGTAGACTGCCCAGATATGAAGATGTAAAAGAGCTGAAGTACTTGAAGCCCTGTATATCCGTGGCATTTGGGTCATAGTGAGGATATTGTGTTCTGGTAGGTAGTACTTTGCAGTGCCAAATTTGATTATAAATTGTCTGGACTTGCAGTGCACCATCAGCCATATTTGATTATAAAATTGACCTGATAGTGTACAACATGTGACTAAACTATTTTGAAGTCTGAACTTAACCTGACCAGCACTGGAACTTAAATTCATACCTGAAAATCGGAACACTATCCTTTGGAGCATTATAGCATATAGTAGTTACCAAAATATATAACACCTTTTGTTTATTTGAATTGTATTACCAAATATCGCCGTAGCGTTAGCACGGGCAATATACTAGTAAATGAAGTTGCTAGGCACACTAGCTACGAGTTGGATTTAGAGGCAACAGGCAAGCACATTCTACGGCTTTTCATCCTTTAAAAGCAGTCCATAATTGCTTCATCATCAATATATTTGAATATTGTTTTCTCGGTGTAGCACACCATTAAGTCATTGAACCAATTATCGGAGACTTTGTTGCGCAAATCAGTCTTGATAACCTTCATTGCCGAAAAAATCCTTTCAACAGAAGCAATTGACACAGGAAGTATCAGTGTTAGTTCAATAAGACGATAGACCAATGGAAATGTTTTATGCTTTCCCAAGTTGAACCAGCTTTTTTTGCTAGTATGGCAACATCATTGCATTCATGAAATTCCACACTTCTCCTGACATTGAGAATATAGATTTGGATGGCGCCGGTGGGATGGGGATTTGGATTTTGGAGTGATGGAGAGGATTAGGGTTAGAGACCGACCGAGACTCGCACCGAGTTGTTTGCCACAGGCTGCAGGGGGTAATGAGTTTCGGGCCGCGTTGGAGCAGGAGCGCACGCCCCAGTGCGCCCCACTGCTCGCTTCGCCTCTGCATATAGTTATTCAATGATACATTGTAGATTTTTCAGTATATAAACAATTTTCTCTTCGTCTGACAAAGCTTTTTTTTCCCTATCATTTTCTTCCTCTGCGTGCTTCCGGCCGGCGTCCGCCTCGGTGTGGGGTACGTAACTTCGCCGCGCTTATAGATAAAATAGCTGAGCACTCGCACGTTGCTGCGACTTAAGCATGCTTAATTATTTTGTCAGAACTTATGTGCTATACTTCATGAATTTATCTTCTTCCAAATCATTAAGGTGTGGACAACAGATATCATTTCTCTATAGGATCTCACTTTATATACAATTGAATGAGTCGACATGTGATATTTCAATTTCATTTTTCAGTGTTCGAAGTTGACATGCTAAAGACCATTACACAACATAACATCTATCATTATAGAGATGTGCTTCTATGCTCTTCCTTTTAAAAGTTGCACAACTATTAAAATATAAATGAAGGGTAGATGATGATTACTTACCCCTTCGCTTGCTTCAAGATTTATGAAATTTGTACTAGAAGGAAAAGCATAGAAACACTGCTCATCATTATATCATCATTGCATTCCGTATGAGACGAAAGAAACTCACAACAGTTAGGGCACAATTTACTTAAGTTACTTTGATCTGTTTTCTGTTTTATAAGTATAGATGTGTTTACCGTCAGTCCATCCTTTTCTCTGAAAAACTATATAGAGGTCTATCTTTATTGTTGATAAGTAATTGACTATGTTTAAATATATGATGCTCATGTTTGAGTTTAATTTGATTTGAATTTGAATTTAGAGCAATTTGGTATGCTCACAGTTTCAAGGCGGTACCGGATTATTACTGCAAATTAAGTTATGATTTTTTTTCTATGACTGGTTAATTGCATATTTTATCGTGCAATGCAATGTGATGTGTTTCCTTGTCTTTGATGGTTACAGGAAGATGGTGCGAGGTCATGAAGAAGCGAAGGATGACAAGGATGACCGAGACTAGGCAAGGTGCGCCGAGGTCCAGATGGTTGGAGATCATCAGAGGATGACCGGAGACGAAGTTGTTGCGAGTCTAAAAGACAAGGGAACGGCTGATATTACAACTTGGAGCTACTCGGATCAAAGAGAGCTGTTGGATCACGGTTTAGATGATGGATTAACGGTCAAATTAGCTTAATGGATAAAACCCATTTGTTAGTGAGTTTCGAGTTAGCCCATGTATGAGTGAGTGAATATCAATCCTTAATGAGGTTTCTTGAGGGACAAAAAAGTCATCCAATAGTGAAGATTGTGTAACACCCCAAAATTTTGCTTTTCTTAAATTCATGTGTGATTTGGCACTTTGGTGAATTTTTGGAATTTTCTGGAATTTATTTGGATTTATTTGGAATTTATTTGAATTTATTCCATTTTGAAATAATTAAAGAATTTAAATTTGCAAATAAATTTTTGTTGGAAATATTTTATTTGAGTCCAAAATGATCCAAAATATTTTCCAGAATTTTTCCGAATTTTTCCGAGTCATTTGCTATTTTTAATGAATTAAATGAATTATCGGGAATTATTTTAAATATTAATTCGCTGGAAAATCCAACTCGGTCAGGTAATCTTGTTCATCCGACCGAAGTCGGACTCGAGTCCGACCGAGCCATTGACTCGGCCGAACCCACTCCTAACTCCTAATCAATCCCAACCGTTGGATCAAGATCCAACGGCCGAGATCCGTCCGACCTGCACTGAGCCGTGTCGGACCGGACCGGTCGCGCCGATCGTGGCCGTTGGTTGTGCCACGTGGACGGCCACGATTTCATCGTCTCCGCCGAGTCCGAAGCCGACTCCGCCGCGTGTCCGCCGCCGTGAGAGCTAGGTCTCCGTTTCTGCCGACGCCGAGGTTATTTAATGCCCGGGCATACCCCGAGGATCGCCATCCCACGCCGGTTCCGAAACCTAGTCGCGCCGCTAGGATCCCACCGCTCGCCGCCGTTATTGCTCGCCGGAGTTGGAAGTCTGCTCGCCGCGATTAACGCCGATATTGCCGCCGTCCGTCGCCCTCCGCCGTCATCAAGCCCAGATCCGGATTCCCAAGACGAGACGCGTTCGAGTACCCCTCGCCGGCGGAGCGCGCCCGAAACGCCGACGGCAAGGTCGTCGCCCCTCTCCGGTCAAGCCCGGTAGCGCCGCGTGCCATCGCCGTCCTCGAAGCCGTGCACCGTTGGATCGGTCGGACGACGGCGGTGAGTTCACGTGTTTCCCAAACCCTAGAAACCCGATTAGATCTCGACCGCTGGATCAAGATCCAACGGTTCACAATCGCCACGCGTCTTTGTAGCAAAGGCGATTATAGGATTAGATCTCGACCGTCCGATCTAGATCAAACGCCCACGAGCATCGAGTAGTTTCAACGGGTTAACCCTGGATCTAATCCGCGCCGTTGATTTTCAAACCCACGGCCGAGATTGCGCCACGTGTAGGGAAGTTGGAACGACGCGGCCAATGGCCCACGCTGGCAGTGTAGACGCCGACACGCCGGGCCCGCGTGTCGAGGGCCGCATGTCGCTGGCTAACCTACCAAGCGCCGACGTCACCCATGACGCCACGGTGGTCCCACTGCCGGCGCCGTGGTCGAGCCCCGCCGACGCCGGCCGATGACGCTACCCGAGCGGGCCCACATGTCGATCCACGTGAGCCGTGGACCGAGTCCACCGTGGACTCAGCCGAGCATGGACCGAGCCCATGGACCTACCGACGCCAGGCCAATCAGAGCAGCCACGTGTCCATGCTGACGCAATACTTAATTTCCGACAAAGAAAATGATTTATTAATTCGAATAATGATTTCAAATTTAGATTCAAACTTCAAACGCTTATAACTTTTGCGTTTCAACTCCGATTTGAGCGATTCAAATTTCTAAATTTGTATAAAATTAAGATCTACCTAAATATGAATTTTATTTAATTTTTGGACTAAAGTTTTTCTCTGTAATATTATTTAATTGATTATTTAAACTTTAAATAATCATAACTTTTATGCTTTAACTCCAAATTTGATTTATTCCAGTTTCTAAAAATCCAGAAAATTATGTTCTCTCTGTTTATGGATTTTATTTGGAGTTTTGGGATCTTTTGCATAGTGTTTATTTGTGTATTTGCTATTTGCACGCTTTTACGAGTAGACGTTGAAGTCTGGGAGGGATTCGAAGGAGAAGTATTGACTCAGGATCCAACTCAAGACCAAGAGCAAGTGCTTTTGAAGGCAAGTTGTGCTTTGACCATATTGATCCTATTTGAAATCTATTTTGATTTAAACTATTGCATGCTAGTTCAATTAGAAAGATACTTTGTTTAAACCTGGGGTTAGATAAATACCAATTTGATATATGACACCTTGATTACTTAAGTATGTGCCATGACCCTTTGTCACCCTAGTTGTGGTTTACTAGTTGGACATTATTAAATTGCCAACATGGGTTTAGATCGTTGTAGTATCGCTTAGACACACTTTCGTGCTCATGACATGATTTTGGATAATTAAATGTTAATATTGACTTAATGATATATTGAACCTGTTTTGGAAAAGTATCATGTGATGTTGATGGCACGTGGTGCATGGTAATCAATCGGGTTTGATAAACGATTTCGGCCAGGGCATGTGGCAAGAGTAATCGAGGGCCAGTGTGGCATTGGGAGTGTTGATTTGGTTTTTCGGGTAGTCTTGCCCTGGTCACTCTAAGGACTTAACCTTGCAAGCCTTTGAACTGGTCATACTTGCAACCACATGGTCGGAATGGGACGGCCCTAGTTGACTAAGTCGCTAAGGACTCACTTGTGGAGCCTCAGGGTGTCGATTACACCGTTTGTGTGATTGTGCGGGGAGCGTATCGTGGTCGTGGCCAGTACCCATCTAACGGTGTGTTGGTCCCATACTTCGCCTTGGCTAAGGGAAGGGATGGTGTAGAGCACGAACCTGAGAGGACCACCTGTGTTGTTTGAGGCTTCCGAAGGCTTTGTTATGATCGCTCATTCGCATACTCTTGTATGGCGATTCACTACCGACGTGGTGAGTGGATTGTATCTTGTGGGTAAAGTGCATAACCTCTGCAGAGTGTAGAATCTATTTGAATAGCCGAGTCCACTGTGATCGACAATGCTCGGGAATTACAAATAAGGGTTAGATTTTACGAAAATAACTTGGATTTGAGAAGTTGGGTTGGTTTAACAAAGAAGATGATGGAAATATGGTTTAGGATGGGGAAAAATGTTATTTAAACTTTTTGAAAAGTTATTTATGCTTTACTTGTTTTTCTTGCTTTCGAATCTACTTATATTACTTGTCAAATGTTTACACGCAAATATACCTTAAGCTATTCCTTTGTACCAAGCCATGCATATAGTATATTAGCTTGCATTCTGCATGACTTGTCGAGTACCAAGTACTCACCCTTGCCTCAACACAATACCAGTTGAAGAGGAGACTACGCCAGCTTCGGAGGAGGAACTCCAAGAGGACCCGTCTACTTAGGGATGCGAGCCCAGTCAGTTGCCTGTGGTATACTGGATGGCGCCACGAAGTTTATTTGATTTTCCGCTGCTATTATTTCTCTTTTAATAAGTTCTGCCTTGCAAGGCATATATTTGTAACTTGGCCATAAGGTCGAGTAACCCTTTGATTATTTAAATAAAGTACTTTGATAGTATCGTTTGGTATGATTGTGATATATACCGATGTTAAGACTGTGTGCACTAGCGCGTTCCTGGACTAGTGCTGAATACACAGAGGGTCCGGATTTGCAAATTCGGGGTCCCGACAGATTGCTCCTAGTAGATGAGTGAATCTCAACCTTCAATGAGATTTCTTAAGAGCTAAGAAGGTCATCCAATGATGAAAATCACTCTGAAGTTGCTATAAATAGAGGGGGAGAGGGTTGCCTCTCCCTTGAAGGTTTTGGTGCTCATTTGAATTTTACCCACCTTATTGTGAGGCTTTGTAAACTTTCCATCAAAAGAAATACAATTTCATTTTCTTACTTTTGAATTTAAATTTCGTATTTACATTATATCTTAAATTCAGCAATTTAAATCCAGTATTTATATTCAAGCAATTTAAATTCCGCACATTTGGATTTGCCTCCCCTCTTTCTAAATGCTTGTAGTTTTTGTGCCAAGGATGAATTGTTGACGAATGAAGCTTTCTTAGATCATATCCCAATGATTTATGCACCACTTCTTTTGTTTTTTCTCTCAATAACCGATCTTTTGCTAAATCTTCGAGAAATCTTTGTAGATAATGTTTGAGGAGTTTTTCTCTTATGTTCTTGCTTGCTTTGTTGTGTGGGAGGTTACCTAAGATCATCTTGATCATTAAAATCTCACAAGCAAGTTCAAAATCAAGATTTTGATTTTTGATCGAACTTGGTGCACTCTTCCTTCATTTCAAAAAAAGTTCAAAACTTTGACATCAATTCTTTGGATTAAAGGTTGGAATAGGTTCCTGACCTCCACAAGAATGTGCATTTCAAGTTTCATGGGATTTGGACCAGCCAATGAAAAGATCCATTATTTTTACCTTTAACATCGTGTTGAGTTTTTGAGGCTGGCACTATCGCCCTTAAGGAGCGGTAGTACCGTAAATCTGGCACTACCACCTTCTGGAGCCAATAGTACTGCCCTCACTTTGAATTGACAAATTTCATTGTTTCCTAAGGTGTTTGGTTTTTTGTTGCCATCTACTTATCTAGTAGGTGAGGAAAATTTTTATTTGGGATTATTTACCCCTCTCTTATTGCTATTTTGGTCCTTCACTCTCCATCACTCTGGACACATCGATCCAGTAACCACAGTACCACACCATCTACCATAGCTTTGACCGTTTCAACCCTGCTTTGTGTCTACCGCATATCCTCAGAACCACCACCCCGCTTCCTTGTTATCTGCGTATGTAGCCTCCTATCAGAACAGTTGGTGCAGCAGCCATAAGACCATTCTATATCGCCATCGACGACTGACATGACCCGAGGCTGGCACTAGCCACTAGCGCATCATCGTACAACCCACACGCCATCACACAATCACACTTTTGTGATGACATTGCCCTTGCCGATTGTGACTCTTGGGAGTACGTACTCCCACTTTCAATATACTATTTAAATGATGTTGTTATACCTTTTTATCCTTTTGAGTATACTCTGATACTGATTATAAGATACTCTAAAGTGAGTTCCACAAAAATTTTTGTTAAAGTTTACCTTTTATAGCATAATTTTTTTATATACTCTTTTTACATATAGAAAAAGGTATATAGCAAAAATAAAAGGTTTCGATGAATTTTTTTCAACAATGTCGCATTGTAGTATCTTAAAATTATTATTTGAGTATATTGAAACATTCGTTTAAGTGGTATGCTGAAGGTAAGAGTACGTACTCCCAAGAGTACGAAAAAAACTTCATATATATATATATATACACACACACGACAAGAGATCATGGGCTATTGCCAATGAATCACACCGCGTTGTATGCACATCCATAACACGTGGTAATAGGGATCGAGGACTCGGAGACTGGGTTCAGGCTCACCTCGTGTGTTTTTGTTGGGCCCATATGTCGACGAGAAATAAAAGTAGGGGAAGACGGGAAAGAGAGGATGTGTGAGAGAGAAGTCAGAAAAAGTTAGGCCGCGTGTCAGCATGCCCCAAAATTTCGAAACCCTAATTGCAAACCCTAATCGAGTTTAATTAAAGTTTAATCGTTCTTGATCTAGATCTTGGGTTGTTAGGGGTTTGGGAGGTTTGGAAAAGGGGAGTGGTTGAAGAACTTACCTGTTGTCTCGCTCGGACCGGTCCTTGCGCGCACCGCCCAGTCCGTCGTCGCCGTCGCATCGGCCACCTGCTCCCCCTCTCGCGCTTGGTATTCGAGGGTCACGTCGCCACGCTCGCCCGCATCAGCGCCCGCCTCGCCGCTCGCGTCTGCCTGCTCCGCTCCTCACGCAGGTCGTCGCCTTGGACGCCGCGCTCACCGACTCCGCGCGACCCGCCGTGCCGTCGCCTCCGCCTCCTACTCCCGTCACCTCCATGCCCATGCCTCCGCCCCTACCGCGCACAGCTATAAAAGCCGTATGCTCGCCCTCCGCCCTCGAGCTCACCTCTTCGTCTCCTTCGGTGAGCTCCGCCCCGCCCTCCTTCTCCACCGTCGCTCGAATCCCATCGCCTCCCCCTTCATCTCCCTCGGCTCCGGCCGAAGCCGCGCCAAGCCACCCGATTCCCTGCCTTTGCCCTGAAACCCTAGCCCGCCTCTTCGTCTCCCCCGCCGAGCCCTCACATATTCCCGAGCCCCGGCCTCACCCCGTCCGCCTTGCCCCGCCCTCGCCGCCGCTTTGCCTCGCCCTTGCCTTAACCCTAGCCCTCTCCGCTTGATCGATCGATCAATCAATCTGTCTCTCTACGCCGAGGGACCCACCGGTCAGCCCCCTTAAACCTGTGCCCACTCGCTCATTGTGGCCCCACCTGTCAGCCACCCTCGAACCGCTGACAGGTGGGCCCCACTTGTCAGTCGGCCGGTCGCGCGAGTTGGGCCGGCCCAGCTCCCCGCGCGCATGTGTTCGCGCCCGCGGGCCGTTCGGCCGAGTGGGACGTGCCACTGTGCGGCCCAGCACTGTTTTGGCATTTTCCATTTTCTTTTCGGATTTAATTAATCTGAGAAAATCCGTTAAAAATTCCAAAAATCCCCGAAAAACTCCCAAAAGCCCAAAAATACACTATCCTAAGAGCATCTCCAAAAGAGGGCCCTAAAAATGAGCCTTAAATTTTAATTTAGGACCCCAACTAATTAGATTTAGGGCTCCAATGAAACATTCACTCCAGCAATTAGGCCCTAAAACTCAATGAAGATAGGGCTCAATCACAGAGTTGCTAAATATAGCTACTCTCACATGGGCCCTAAAACAATTTGATAAATTTTAACAATTTAGGGTCCTTGTTGGAGTTGATCTTTTCCTCTAAAAGCCCTATAATTCAAGTTAAGACCATATTTAGGGCCCCTCTTGGAGATGCTCTAACCGTTTTGAGCCACTGAGTCCAAATACGATCTCCGTTTCGCCATTCGAAGTCCACAAATTTCTAAAAATACCCAAAGTGCCCTCCTTCCCTCCCGGCTCCTCTCGTTTCTATTTCCGGTTTTTCTTTCCGTCGTTTTATTTCTTGCTCGTGTTTTATTGTGGCTTTTGTGTGCGCTAGATCCGACTTTGGAGCCCGTCCCGGAGCAGTACGAGGAGCAGGAGCAGGAACAAGACGCGACTGGCACCGAGTTCGACTACGTCGATGATGACCCAGGACTTCCCCTAGCCTCGCAAGGCAAGCCGCACTCCTTGAACATGTTGGACCCATAATAATATTATAGTATTGGTTATTTTAATATTGCATTGTGTTAGTATGTTAAAATACTAGAAATAATTATTTTAGAATGCAATGATAACCTAGCTAGATTAAAGACCCACTTTGTATTGTTGTGACTTATTTCCTTTACAAACCTTAGACTTAGCTATTGGACATCGTATGCTAGTAGCTGATTAATTAGTTGAACCTTGAAAATTTGTGTATTAAAATAAACATCAAGCGGTAGGCTTGATGTAGATATATTTCAAAATGTGTTACGGTGATAGGACTTTGGCGGGCAAACCATTAGATGGCTATGTGCCCGGACCTCGACCGATGATGAGGCCAATGTGAGTGGTTAGTTTGTTGGTTTGGAATTGGCCAAGTCTTAGGCATGAAATAAGTAATCACAACCTTGGGCAAAGTAAACAACTTAGATCTCGCTCAACCACAAGTTGGGTCAGTCAGCCCCGTTGACTCGATCTAACCTAGCTCGGTACTTGAACTCCCCCTTGGAATACTTATAGGTTGGAGCTACCATACTGTGTGTGTTGGACAGAATGGTTTGCGTAGTGAACGGGGTGGAACGAAGGTAGACCCGGTGGGGTTCACCTGCTGATTTTCACAACGGTAGATACCCACAGTATTGGATTGTGTCTCCCGCCGTGGCTAGTGGGTCCCGAGTACTGTGTGGTTTTGAAACTACCGGGTAAGTACTAAAGAGGGGTAGTTCAACGAAAGGCTTTGATGATTTTAGTCCGGCCGCATGCATTTAAGTTGCATGTAATTCGCGTGTGGCATTAATGGTTGTTGATATCTTGTGGGTAAAGCTGAGCAACTCTGCAGAGTCAATTAAATGGTAATTGATTACGTCGTGCTTCCGGTTAATGGACTTGTTATTTCCAACTTGACCTAACCCGTAACCTAACCCAAGTAGACTTGTTATTTCCAACTTGACGTAATGATGAATTTGTGAAAACTCCCATTCGCTTATTTCTATTATGTATGGTTTGTGTTTCAAATGTAAAATGACTTGGGAAATAAAATTGCGCCCACAATAATAATAACCTTATTGCCACTTCCTTTGTGAATATCCTAGCATGTAATATTCAGAATTCCTGTGCGGTTTGTTGAGTACTGTTGTGTACTCAGTCTTACCTCTCATCCTATTTTAGAGTTCGAAGACGCTGGAGAATTCTAAGAGATCGTAGATGGCGAAGCAGTCTGATTTTAGGGTTCTTTTTCTTTGCTCAGGCCTTGCCTGTGTGGTCTTTTGTGTTGTATTATATTGGAGCTCGCCACTTCTTTTTGTAAACTCTGGCCGTTAGGCCTTATTTGTATAAAGCAGTTGGTTCCGTTCTTACGCTGGCAATGTATGACTTGGTTTCCGACAGCTAATCTTCCTGGGTAGCTGTTGCGGGATTTAAACGCACCCCCTAAAAAGGACGATCCATCAGAGAGGAGGGGTTGGTACATGAACCACCACCAACTCCTCCGTTTTTGTAGTTGCAGTACGGTCAAATGCTTAATTATAATACGCATAATTAGTCAAAATTATGCAAATAATCTGCCATTCACATTAGTATATGCAGATATTTGAACTTTACTGTCACCAGAATTATCAAACATATTTTTGATTTGTTCCGAATTATACCATGATCTTCTTTCTAATCCAGGACATAGCTATATATTGATCACCCTACGAATCAAAAGTCTTGCATCGAAGTATGGCTTACAGACAAGGTTATACCATACCCCTTGGATCCAAAATAGTTATCGTTTTGGGTACAGTGATGATCAAAATTTTGAAACTTTAACTATCGATATTTTTTAAAATATTTAAATTAGATACATAAAAATTATATGTGTAGACTTGTCTCGAGAAGTACTTTCATAATATTACAATTTTATTGAGTTTTATAAATATATTATAATAAAAATTAGTGATCAAAGTTGTATTTTAAAGACCGTATCGATGTCTAAAATAACAACTATTTTGAACCGAAGAGAGTAATAGCTAAATAGCATGCCAAAGCCTTATGAATTTTAAGGTGCTATAACCGTGTGAAAAGCTCTATCACCCAATAACTTAACTATTCAAACGGAAGGAATAGTGGACTGCTCTCGGTGCCACGTTATGTTTTTTTTTGCGAAAAAGGCCTCTGTGAATTCTGAAATTACGTCGAGGCCCTCCTATTGGCTCTTTTGCAAAAAAAAAACTATGGTTCAAGGAACTCCTCTCGGTTCTAGATCCCCGGATTTTGAGAAAAAAATCCATAAACTTTCCGAAATCTTATTTTCCTTCACCATTTCTGCAAAAAGGCCCTCCTGAATTTTAAAACTAGGACTATTTCTGTTTTTTTTAGATTTATGTGGGTTTTGTCAAAGAAAAAATGGTATCCACCATAGACGTTGATTTTGTCATCTGAACACTATATCAAAATTTATCCGACGTAGCACGCAGCTCTGCTTAGTTAATTTGAAACTTGGTAAGTTAGAAGGGAATTGACACCATGGTAACAAAGCTAGCTGTTCAGTCGTTCAGACACATGACAACCTTTTAGACACTCCGCTAACATTGACTTAGATTCAAATACGGATCATACGATTCAAGAGTTTATACCGACTCTCGATTGTTCGGGTACAAGTACGGGCACAGCACGTGCATTTTGTATTCTACCGCGATGGATTCGTTTCCGTGGACCGAAGTATTGGACGCCTGATTTGCAGTGGGACCGGGCGGAGGGACATGACGCCGATGGAGACGGACGGATCGGAAGCCGGAACAGAGTAGGTGCCCGGTGTGTGTTGGGTCACATGGCATGGCAGGCAGATTCATCGTACATAGTCATACGGGACAGGGATTCCCTGCATTTGAAATGGATACTAGAACTTCAACAGTTTTTATGCTTCACAGCCTTTGAATTGAGGCAGTGGATGGTTTAAATTGCTCAACAGTGTAGGAGTATTGCTATAATTTGGTGTTGCAGTCCCCATGTCCGGTCAGATGCGTCGCTGAGAATTTCACGGGTTTTTCTTTCGTCCCGATTGGGTTCGGATTGTTGGGTCGGCGCGCGTGAATCTCCGTGCCGTTGACAATGGCGGCATGGACTCGTGCCGTATCAACAGTGGACCGCCTGCTCTGCTGCCGCGGGCTGTTGCCTTTGGGGAGCGTGGCCATGGAAAGGCAAAGAGTGGACTTGCAATTCTTGGGCTAGTGGTTTCGTATCCACTTGCTGCATACTTGCGTTCCACTTTTCAACACCAATATTTATCGTGATATCTTCGGTTGTTCAGTGAGCCTCATTCTGCAGCCAACGAGACAGAGAAATGTGAGGCATACATGCGTCGGCAGTCATGATACCTTCAGTTGTTTAATGAGCCTCATTCGGCAACCAACGAGACATAGAAATGTGAGACATGTATACTGTACTGAGTACGTCGGTAGTCCTCTTGTGCAGTAGCCTGTAGTGGGTATCATGCATTCCTTCCCATGGCAGACGTCAAATCCGTGGTGCAGCTTTTGGATGCACCATACGTGAATTTCTGTGCTCGTTTTGAGACCAGCTCAGGGCCAGGGGAAGACACATGGGCCGTTGAACTGTTGAAGTGACATCGCGTGGTCTGGCTTCGAGTTTGGCCGAACATCACACACAGCCTTTTGCGCACATTATCGCTGCAACCGGAGCAACGTTGCTGAGAAGGGCTGTAACACATAAGAAAAGGCTACGGCTCGGCTAGAATTTTTAAACTAGTATCTTCAATTCGATGAGTTTCTTTGACCCGAGCTCCAATAGCCTATGAGCTTCATAAATTTACAGATTATTTATTAAATATTGCTATATATTAATTTTTATCGAATTTACTTAAAGTGGCTCAAGTTTGAGGATTTTTATTATTAAAAAATAATTTATTATAAATAATTTATGGTTATTGTGCTTACTTGGAGTTTGAGTTTTTATCAAAATCAGGCCTGAAAACCCAAACTATATTGATCTACAGGCCTATCGAGAAAGCACAAGGCGTCGAGATAGTCAACTGAGTGGGTGCGACTGTTCACTTATGCTCCAATGTCCCATCGAGATCGACAAATAATCTGATCATTCTGTCGTTTCTTTGCACTAGAGGATTCAACGGTTCTTGGAAAGGAGCACGCCCCTGACGCTTACGAATTACGATGGCTCGACATGCTCACATCCATGTCACGTGCGTTTTCACAGTCCGTGAGTGAGTTAGAAATTTCCAAATATTAGGATTTGCCGAATAAAAAATGTTTAGGGCCTGTTTGACAACAAAGTATTTTCATAGTTTCTAGGTAAAACCATAGTTTTAGAGAATACCGTGGTATTTTTGGCAACATGGTGTTTGGAAGCAACTCAAAAAACTCTGTTTTGAAAACCATGGTATTGCCAATACCATGGTATTTTTGGAGTATTGAAAACTCCACTCAGAGTGGAGTTTTGGGCTTTTGGTGTTGGTGTAGAGAGTGAGAGCATCTCCAAGAGAGGACCCTAAAAATGAACCTTAAATTTTAATTTAGGACCCCAACTAATTGGATTTAGGGCTCCAATAAAATATTCTCTCCAGCAATTAGGCCCTAAAACTCAATGAAGATAGGGCTCAATCACAGAGTTGCTAAATATAGCTACTCTCCCATGGGTCCTAAAACAATTTGATAAATTTTAACAATTTAGGGTCCTTGCTGGAGTTGATCTTTTCCCTGAAAGCCCTATAATTCAAGTTAGGACCATATTTAGGGCCCCTCTTGGAGATGATCTGAGAGGTGTCAATACTTTGAAAATACCATGCAAAAGACTTTGTAGCCAAACAGTTTGTAGTTCCAAGAAAAATCATGGTTTCAATGGTGGTAGGTGAAACCATGGTATTTATGCCAAAACAATTTCTAAGCCATGGCTTTGTAATATTATAGTATTGAAAAACTTTGCTTCCAAACAGGGCCTGCATCGCTGGCTGCACGGAAAACCGAACTAATCATATTTTGTTCTTCCTCTACTGCTGCTGCGGCCTGCGGACGGTTTTTTCTGCGGACCTGTGTCTTTTTGGGTGGTGTACCAGGCCCTTTTCGTTTCGGCTTAGGTTTTTTGACTTTCAGTTTAAAGCTAGCCTTTTGGTTTAATGGGCTTTTAAGTCGTCTGCTTTTAAGTTAAGACATGTTGTTTGGTATCCTAGCTTATTAATGTGTTGGATGGTATAGCTTAATGATGGAAAGTTTAAAATACCCTAAATGAGATGGATGAGGGATTCTCGATTTATATATGATGGCATTTTTGTGGGTAATTTTGAAGACTTTTAGTGGCAAATGGTTATTTCATAAAAAAAAACCCAAAAAAGCTTATTTTGCCTGACTTTTGGCTTATAGTTATACAGGGACTTTAAGCTTTTTTAAAACCCGGCTGAAAAGCCAGTCGTTTGTTTTGGCTTAGGCTTTTTGGCTTTTAAACCGATGAAAAAGCCGAAACAAACAGGGCTTGAATATTAACTCTTCTTATAAGAGAAGGAATTCCGGGCTTCTCAGCTATGCCACGTCGATCTTCTTCGCGGGGAGAACCTCGGGTTTTCGCGTTTTTGCGCGCGCCTCCGCGTTTCGCGCTCGGTGCCCATCTGCTCAACGCGCGTCACGATCGACGGCCGATTAAGCGACGTGGGTTTGTTCCTCGCGGAGCTCTCGAAGCCTCGCGTCCCTTAGCCCTCGCGTTGCTCTTCATTCATCCCCCCGCATCGTCGATCCGGCCTCCTCGCCTCAACGCTCGCGCCACTCTTCTGCCGTCGTCTGCGCAGCCGCGTCTCCGCCTCCCGGTGCCGCTCCAACTCTTGGTCCGATCCCCTCAAAACCGAGACCTTGGCGGCTCCGCCCCCGGATAGATCTAGGTCGACGACCGTGTTGCTGTCGTCCCCGATGTTCGGTTGGCCACCGCCCTCAACCCTTGCGCCGATCTTCCGCCGACGCCTGTGCAGTCGCGTCGCTCTAGCTCTTGGTCCGATTCCCTCGAAGCCGAACCCCTAGCGGCTCCTCCCCCTGCCAGATCTAGCTAGGCGACCGTGCTGCCACCGTCTCCGATGATCGGTTTCCCCCTCACCAAGCCTCCCCCTCCTACACCCCCTCCTCCTCTGCCTCTCCCTAGAAGCGTCTAGAAGCTTCGGGAGGGCCCCGCCGCGGCCAACGCGATGCTTGCCGCTGCGAGTCGCGCCTTCTGCAGCCCCATCGCCGTATTCTTCCAGATCCAGGTGAGCCCCGCCTCCCTCGAGCTCTTCGCCCCCTCCCTCTCCAACCCTTCGCATTGCAGTCGATTTGTGGCGGTGGTGCGGAATTGTTTTGGATGCTGCGGAAAGCGCCGAGTTTTTTAATTATTTCCATCGCTACCCCTTTCGAGAAATAATTTTGGGTGGAAAATTTCCTTCTCCGTACCAATTGGAACTTAGCTTGAAGTTCTACCGGCGCCTGTGTGCAATCAAGGCGCAACCCTCGCGGGAAAGGAAGTTCAAGGTTTCACAGTGAGAGAAGACGAGATATTTGTGCTTCTGAAGTGTTGTAATTTGGAGAGGGTGAGGGACAGGTTTGATTTTTACGTCTCAAGCCGGCAATTTTTTGCATACTTATGATATAGGGGGCGTATGCTTTATTGATTTGTCAGTTTCGTTCATTTGGCAGTTCCGTTCGGACAAGCGATGTTGATCTAATTGTTTTATTCGTTTTGTATGCGTAATGTGTTTCCATTTTTGGGTTATTCGGCCTTTGTTTGATTCATTTTTAGTGTACATGAGAATATGACATGGTATATATCCTGTAGTCTAGGTTAAAGTTTAGATTTTTTCCTGAAGCTGAGTATTTATATTGTTTTGCTGCTTCAACTTTACTTTTACCATTTACACTATAGCTTGCTTCTTTTTTTAATGCGATTTCCCACAATTTATGTAGGGGTGTTTGATCTGCTTAACACTTGCTCTTGGTTGGGTTATTGCCACATTTGTCAGGTAATGTTGATCTTCAAGAAATCAATTTGTAATTTAAATTTTCATTGGTTATTTTTTGTCATGGCCAGAAATCCAGCGGCAAACTGATTTTGTTTTACAATCAATGCTTTCTTACTACAAAAAAAAAGAAATATGGAAGATAAGGTGCAAAATTGAAGATGGAAATAGTTTTGCATTTCTTTGTGATGACGTAGATGAGCTTGAACACTCTGTTCAGGAGAAATTACCTAGGGTCTCTGTAAACATGTCCTTGAAGGCCTTTGGTGAACACAATTTGCAAAATTGGACAACTCAGGTATGGTCAGACTGCAATTTGTAACCATTGTTGTTTATAGTGTTAGTTATTACGTTATTAACACCCATCAAAATGCAGATTACCTCTCTTTATGGGGGACCATTAGAATTCTTGTTTGTAGTAGAAAGCAAAGATGATCCAGCTTATCATGCTATTTCTTGTTTTATCGCATAATACAAGGTAGTTGAATGCCTTCATAAGTAACTAAAAGTCTTATTCTCCCAAGTTATGCATCTCATCTGTCCATAGCTCTCTTCATCCGTTGTAACCTTTTTAGATCATATAATTTTCAGAACAAATTAGAGGCAAGGGTGATTGTTGCTGGCTTCTCAACAACGTGTAGCTAGAAAATTCATAATCAGTTAGTACGTAAAGCACTTCATTAACACCCATGATGTTTATTCTGTTATCCTTTCACATTTAGCGAAGTTGAATGTTCTATTTTGCTCATGCTTCTGAATGCACTGTTAATTTATTGCGCTTGGAATGCTATTAAGTATTGGTATCAATTGAGAATACAAAGGGATGACACTGATGTCTTTCTTCTCCCTTCCCTTCTCTCTTAGTACATACACACATGCTGTCTATACATAATTCTTTTACATATCTTTCGTTCCTCACTATTTAAATTATCTAAAGAACATGAAAAGTTGATAAGTTGTAACCTGTATGTGCTGTATCTTGCGAGCATGGTGGGATGATGATTTTGAACGAACTCAACAGGGGAAATTTCAAATTTTCTGCAGCTATTATAGGATCATCTATTGGTCTTATTCTCTATTTTCCAAACAAGCCCAATGAGGTGACAGGGTAACAGACTTTTGCTCATGCAATCAAAGCAGTTGGTGTTGAAAAGATGCACAAGGACAGCAAATATGTTTTGTTTCGGACGATGACGTGAGATCGCATCCTGGGACAATTGGAGCTCTCACAAAAGAAATGGAGAAGAATCCTGAGGTCTGCTTTTCCTCTCTCTCCTCGCCCTCTGCCTTTGCCTCTCCTAACAGGATATGTTTCTTGCATCCGCGAGATATTTATCCAAACTGGATATCCCCTTGGCTTACCTTATGGCAGCTTGGGAAGCTATTGCATATATGAATATCACATGGTATGTTGCTTTCTTATGATAACAGATTATCCTGCAATTTTATTCATTATAGATCAGGAGGTTATGAATGCCCTGCTTTAACTGAAGTGCAAAAATGTCCAACTAGAGTTTACATCCGCAAAATTATTCTATATATAAAATTGTTCATTACGGTTTCTGGATAATACAAACACACTCTTGGTGCATGAAAGACTTATTTTTGCCCCTTTTACCATTTCAAAGAAAAGGTTTCTGGAGATTCTGTGATCGCCATTTGATTGGTTGTGTTGAAAACATTGAGATATTTGATTTTTGTAGTTTTTCTCAACAAAGAAAGCTATCGTTTGCTATAAGATGCTTTGAAGGAACCGATGTAATAGTATCTGAAATTTTTGAGCTTTGTTTTTACTCTTTGCTATTGTCCCTTGGGTCATTGACTATGTTGTCTCATGCAGCCAATCGCTTCCTGTATATGTTCCAAGGTGCACGTCTTTTATTTCTACTTGCAGGTTGAATTGTTTCTGATTTTCTCCATCTTTTTCCCACTAGGAGGACGACTTGCTTAGTACTCAAATTATGATGCATCGATTACTGTAAAACTTGTATGGATGTTTCGGAGATTTGATGCTGAGTTTTGTTGATTGCACATATTCTTATGTTGGTTGAATATAAGTTGACATTTTTGAGACTTGAGAGGTAAATGCTGCATCCATCCATTGCTACCTCTATGAAGAACTACTTTTCCTGGTTTTCTATCGTTGGGCTCGGGTTGTGAAATTCTAGAATTGTATGAATAAACTATGGTCTATGGTCAAGAGTTGCTTCGCATTTCAATGTCTCCATATTGCTGCTAATATTTTGGTATACTCAAATGATTATTCCACTTTACAAAATGTATTTCCTATTTCTTTTACATGTGACTTTTCCTGGTTTTCTATCATTGTGCTCGGGTTGTGAAATTCTAGAATTGTATGAATAAACTATGGTCTATGGTCAAGAATTGCTTCGCATTTCAATGTCTCCATATTGGTGCTAATATTTTGGTATACTCAAATGATTATTTCACTTTACAAAATGTATTTCCTATTTCTTTTACATGTTGTTTTTCTAATATTTGAAAGCATATACATGAGTTGCTAAATGATATTTTACATTGTGTGTGTTTGCCTAAGAAAAACTATTGCAGGCATCGATGGCGCTTGATTCGGTGATTATCCTGATAGAGCAACTGAGCAAGACTTGGACCAGTGCTACATTTTCCTTGTTTTAGTCCTTGGTTTGTTCTTTAATGGGGTTTGTTGCTCCAAAATAGAGTATGCACATCTTTTTTTATCACCTAAACAACTGAGTCCCAGCTTTCAGACATATAATAAATAATGCTGTTATTTGCTTATTTGGTCATCTGGATATGCTGCCAGTGCCTTTCCTTACACTATTTCCCTGTGCTAATCATTTTTCCCTCCTGCCATCTTTCTAGGATTTGTTACCAATCTATCAACTCAGCTAAGGCGTTGGGAGCTTCTTCAGCAATATGTTTGCAACTCACAAGATCATCTATCGGTTGAGGCAACAAGCAACTGCACTTTGCTCTAATTAATGAGAAGTTGAGGACTTCGTTTTTCTTTAGTGTTCTTATTATCTGAACCTGGTCCTTGTTAGCGCCAACTTGATTTACTATTTCTACTGTTTTCCCTGTGCTCATGAGATGACTATGTGCGTTCTTTGAGACATAATTGTCAATTTGTTGTTGTTACAGTTCTAACCTCATTGTCTCATTTTCTTAGCCATAAAATAAAAATATATACATGAAAAGATTTCATACAATTTTTGTAACAACATTTTCAAGAGTATTTTGTCAAGAAAAGCAACATTTCAAAGACAAGCGGAGATCAGCCTTCAGTTGCTTAATTTCTAGGGGTGGCAATCATACCCGCGGGTTCGGGTACCCGCGGGTTCTGCACCCGTCGGGTTCGGATTCGGGTCCTATTTTTTACCCGTGGGTTTTTCGGGTCGGGTACCCGCGATGAGTCGGATCGGATTCGGGTTTAGAAAATCACCCGCGGGTACCCGCCGGGTATCCGAGATGCTATATGGCGGGCGCCGGCCCAGGCGGATATGCCTTTGTGGGCCTTGTGGCTTCACTGGCTTGTTACGCTTGTACTGCCGCTGCCCATCCCAAAAGGCCAAAACCCCAGATCCCCCCTTACCCCCGTGCGGCGGCGCCCTCCTGTTCCCCCAATCCCAATTCCCAAATCCCTAATCCCGTGAGTCAGCGACGGCCGACGGGCGACGGCGCCTTGGCAGGCTTTGTCTTTGTGGCGCTCCCATCGTGCGGCGGCGACGCTCCCATCTCAGGCGGCTGTGCGCTCCCATCCCGTGCGGCGCGCGCCCCCATCTCTTCCGGCGGCGGTGGAGGGGCAGGTCCCATGCCTGTGGCCAAGATGAAGACCCGTTGATATCTGCTAGACTGCTATGTTTTCTAGTGGATCGAACCCTAGTTATGCTAGATTATATGCTGCTATCAGTGGAACTCTATGGCATATTGGCATGTTCATATTATATTGCTGTATGGCGTGTCTATGATTGGAAGCATGTTTGAGACTGATCCAATAACTACCTTGGCCATATGTCTGTTGTATTGTGCTTATTAAGTATATTGTTGTGCTCATATTGCATATCTACAATTGCAACTTTGCAAGTGTTAGCTTTCGCTACGTGTGGTATTTATTCTGCTGCCTTTCATCGTTTCATCTTGCCAAAACATTGAAAACATTGTTCATGTTTGATACAGTCGGGTACCGTCGGGTTTCGGTACCCGGGTTCGGGTTCGGGTATACCTTTCTACCCGAAGGGTTATTCGGGTTCGGGTCGGGTATTCCGAATCGGGTTCGGGTTCGGGTCGGATTTTGTAAAACCCGCACCCGATCCGACCCGTTGCCATCCCTATTAATTTCTGTGCTCCACCGGCTATGCAAACCAACAAGGTATATATGTATGTGTGTGTATATATATGTGTGTGTATATATATGTATATATATGTATATATATATGTGTGTGTGTGTGTGTGTGTGTGTATGTCTATATCTTATGATCCTGTCTGGTACTTATTCATAGAATAAGGACATTTTAGTTAGCATTGCAAACTGAAGGAAACAACATGGGTGTCTTAACACTACTTCATATCCTTATCAGCTTTGATGATATATCTGATCCTGTCTGGTACTTATTCGTAGAATAAGGACATTTGGTAGTTAGCGCTGCAAACTTAAGGAAACATGAGTGTCTTAACACTACTTCATATCCTTATCAGCTTTGATGCTTCTGCTGAAGCTATAAGGAGAGCAGACTTCTCTCCAGGTTTTATCTTTAGCACTGCTTCTTCGACTTACTAGGTAAGAAAAACCCTTCTTTTCAAAGTTTTCTTTCTATCATTAGATGTATGGAACCATGAACTTATTCTACAATAGTATTTGCCGCCTCCCTTCTTTAATTTGTCCATTCTTTATGTAAGAACTGAAGTTAGCACTCCTCAAACTGGAGCAACTTGCAAAGAAACTAAGGTTTAGCGATGCAGATACAATCCATGTGTTACTCCTCCAATTGCGGCGGATGCATTCTTTGCACACTTGCAACTCTGTCGGGCCTGTGTGGGGTTGGTAAGTTCCACACTGTCTCTTTGGAATCTACTAAGACTTCCCTATGGACAGCTAGCCTATGATGCCGCTATGCCAATCAATTATTCCAGATAAACATATATGTATGTCTTGTTAAGTCGCAATGTAATTTTGTAAGAATTTTTATGTCTATGTACAGAAGTAGAGTCCACATTTTTATGTCTATTCACCAAACTCCATGAATACTAACTAAATCAGTTTATATTTTGCTTCTTGACCTTCTTTGTATTTTTATCCAGATGATCATGTATGCTCTTAGCGATGCTATTTCATGATATTTAGGTTATCTTCCATTTATTCTAATTTTAGATGGTCCTAATAGTTTTCAGTTTTGGATATTGTGTTAAGGCCAAAGGGTGGCTAAATAATGCATATTTCTATTTGCTCAGGGGCAAGGACCTAGGCGATATCTTATCAGTTCAAACAAAAATCAGCTCTATTGTAGGATGAATACAGAGTTGTTGAAGTAAGGTCTTGCATATTGTAGATTCTAAATGTTATTACTCTTATATGCATCTTATTATTTATAGTAAGGAAATTTCTGCTCCATTCTTCAGACAAATGTTGGATACTATATTTTTTTTAACAAATTCTACATAAAATTAAATTTGATTGTATAATTGTCCTAAATGCTATCAAACAATTCCATTGTCTACTGCTTCTGATCAACTCCGTTGCCCCGTCATCTTACTGTCTATTGCCTGCTTAGGCCATACGACGCGGCGTAGCGCGCAAATCACACTATAGCTCATACGCGGATCAGATACCATTTGGTCCGCATCTGCGTTTTATCTTGGTCGGTTGTTTACTTTTGCCTTTAGACCATCTCCAACCCATTCCCCTCCCCTCCCTTATTCCCTTCGCGAAGGGATTCCCATTCCCTTCAGCGCTCCAACGGGTTCCCTTCAGCATTCCCTTCAGCCTGGGATTCTCTCTCCCATTCCCTCCAGGAAGGGATTCTCTCTCCTTTCCCTATACAATTCCCTTTAAAGGGAATCTGTTGGAGATGAGTGGAAATAAAGGGAATGGGAATGAGGAAGGGAACAGGGAAGGGAATGAAATGAAGGGAATATGGTTGGAGATGGTCTTAGCCGGAAGCGGTGAAAGTATGGACCGAACACCAAAGCTGCGGTGAATGCCTGAATATGTGATTAGGATTGTACATACCGTATGATTGATAAATATAATTTTTTTTAACTACTGTAATTGAAATTCGATATCAAAATATATTAAATAGAACTGTGGTTCGATATTTGTAAATACCATATCTACCAAACTACCGTGAATTGTTTTTTTACTTGTCGTTTTAAACATCGATACAGTTTCTAATACACAGCTTTGACCATTACTCTATCTAATTATACGTCGGTAAATATTATTACACACATTTGATCGTTACTTTAACAAATTTAGTGATATTATTTCTATGTGAAACCGTACTGTATACACATTTGACTACTCCCTCCGTTTCACAATAATTGTAGCTCTAGCATTCAAAATTTTTATCAAATGGTTGTAGTCCTCACATTCCAATGCAATTTTAGAGGCAACATGACATTTGTACCCTTCATCCATGCAGCCATCTGTTTAGCTAATCTGTTCAGTTACCCTTCATTAATCACAAAGGGGATAAAATAAATGAGGGTAGACAAGTCATTTTCCACGTCTCTTCATTTTGCGTGAATTTAGCTATAACTACAACCATTACGAAACGGAGGGAGTATTACTCTATCTAATTATATATGTATTTTTTTATTTCGGTTTACTCACGGTTTTTTTTTTCAAAACTGTATCTAAAAAATAATATTTTTTTCTATACCATACCAAAATACCGTATACTGGTCAAACCAAGTTGACCTATTCGGTTCCGCTTTTTGGCACAGTTGTTCAGTTCAATAAAGCCGTGAACAGCTATATCGGTGATGTTGTACTTATTGTCTCAAAATTCCTTTTTTACTTGTTATTTTAGACATAGATACGGTCTCTAATACATCATTGTTTTGCTAGTCAAACCGGGTTGACCTATTCGGTTCCATTTTTTGGCACAGTTTTTCGGTTCGGTAAAGCCGTGAGCAGCTATATCTGTGATGTTGTACTTATTGTCTTAAAATTCTTTTTTTGCTTGTTATTTTAGACATAGATACGGTCTCTAATACATCATTGTTTTTCTAGTTATATTTTAGTAAAAATTATTAAAAATATATATAATAACACGAAAGTATTTTTAATGGCCAGCCTAAGTATATCTTTTCACGAGACAAATCCAAATGCTTTTCTATTTACTATCGCCGTTCTTATTTACTTGTTATTTTGGATATCGACACGATTTTTAATACACACGTTTGATCATTATTTTTTATAGTTATATTTTTAGTAAAACTATTAAAAATATATTGATATGAAAGTATTTTTTATGACCAATCTAATGATATATATTTTCACATGATAAATCTAAATACACGATCAAAATTTTAAAAGATTGACAGTAAATAGTCTAAAACCACACTTAGAAAGAACGGAGAGAGTGCACTGCAATGAAATCTGTCTGGTTACGGTCAGAATGCATCAGGCATGCATCCTGGCGGCAAAAAGCCAGTGAAACTTCACAGATGCTTCAGTTTTCTTTTTCGAGAGAGAGGAAACAAAATGACAAACCCTAGAGCTCGGTTTGGCCCTATTGGAGTGGAGTGGAGGTTTGGAACGACCGTATTATCTCGAAATTTTTTATTTAATATTTATTTTAATTTTTTTTCGAAAATAATCAATAGAATTTTTTTTTGCGAAAATGGGCTCCCGTCGCCCGTATATAGAGCGATCGCTCCATATTGGGACGATAGGGGCCTGGATGCAAAAAATGCAATTGCGAAAATGGACACATGAATTAGGAGTGGATTTGTCAATATTTTTATGCATCCAGGTACCTATCGCCGTATTCGGGCAACAGGAGCCCATTTTCGCAAAAAAATCCGTAGATTATTTTTGAAAAAAGATTTTAAATAAATATTAAATAAAAAAAAATTCGTATTATCTCACTGCTAGTTTGCTAACGAGCACCGGCGTTACCGTGGTAGTTTGTGGGCTTGGCCCGTACCTAACAAAAATAGCAGCGCAATTAGGGCTTTGGTCTGGAATTGGACGGCCCAAGCGGGTCATCGTCTTCGCCGTGTCTAATCACTTCGATCCGTGGGGTTACAATGCTGATTCCTGAAACTGCAAAGAGCGTCCCTTCCGAATTGCCTCCTTTTCTGACTGAACCGAACACGGCGACATCACAAGCGACAACGATTGACGAGCTAATCAGAAACAGCGAGTCGTTGATGCTAACAGCCGCTGATACGTGAATAAGAGGCTAATAAACAACTGTTTATGTGCGCCATTTATGTTTGAAGATAGGATCGATGTTTATAACATGGGCAGCGATTTTCACTGGTGCTAAAATTCAACACCCTGCATGTATACATGACGATGTCTAAGAGAAGCTCCAGAAGGCTCAGCTAATGTCGCAAAATTAATTAATGTCGCTGACAAAAATTTTGGCCTTACGACAGTTTCTTTATCGGTTCATACATTGCGATTTATCATGTAGTACTCTCTCACAAAAACATTATCATGACCATATTTCTATATTCATCTCGTCATGTTGGATAGTGAGTTGTTGACCATGTAACTCGATCTACCTCAACTAAATAAATCGCCATGAGCAACTAGCACCGATGCATGCATGACAATCAAGTTTACCTCACTTCGTCCTCCTTTTCTTCCATGTGCTGACAAAGCGACGCCGTGAAATAATATCCAGTTGTAAACTGCAATCCCGTGGACCAACATCAGGCTTTCAACAATGCAGCCAAGGCGCTAACTTTCCAGTTCCGTAGCACCCCTGGTGCCTGCAAAGTTCACAAAATCAATCGATTTTCGTGAAAATTAATCATATCAAGTCGGTTTGAAACTTTAAACCGGTACCTAACAAAAATAGCAGCGCAAGGAGAATTTTGGTCTGGAATTGGACGGCCCAAGCGGGTCATCATCGTCTTTGCCGTGTCTAATCACTTCGATCCGTGGGGTTACAATGCTGATTCCTGAAACTGAAAAGAGCGTCCCTTCCGAATTGCCTACTTTTGTGACTGAATTGCACCTCCACAGGAACGAAAACGACGACATCACAAGCGACAACGATTAACGAGCTAATCAGAAACAGTTAGTCATTGATACTAACAGCCACTGATACGTGAAGAATATTGTAACACCTGAAATTTTGGATTTTGAATTTAATTATTTATTTGTGATTTTTGAGAATTTTCTGGAATTTATTTGAATTAAGCCGGTTGTTTTGTTAAAGGTATTTAAAATATTTTAAATTTTCAAATAAATTTTGTGTGAAAATATTTTATTTGAGTTCAAAATATTTCAAAATTTTTTTGAATTTTTTTTGATGCTTTTGCTATTTTTTTTTTCTCGAATTAATTGAATTGCCAGTATTATTTTAAATTAGAAAATCGGAGAAAAAGGGGAAAAGCTAAATGGGCTGAGCCCATTGTATTTGGCCTACCTCGCTTGTGGCTCAGCCCATCGGTTCGCGGCCCACGTGTCAGCCCGCTCAGCCCAGTCACCGCCACAGCTACAGGAAACCCTAGTTGCGCCGTACTGCCGTCGTTGGATCTTGATCCAATGGATCTCGTCCCTCCACGTCACGCCTGCGCTGTCATCCGCCCGATCTCGCCACGTGAATGGACCAGATTCTTCCATGTCGCTGTCGCCGTAGCGAGCTCGGACTCCGCCGTCGCGTCGATGCTGCGTCTGTATTTTTCACGGCTAACTCGCCTCCTGAGCCCTATTTAATGCCCCGATGGCCGCGCTGCGTTCGCCATTTTCCGCCGCCTTGTTTGCTATGCTTAACGCTGGTTACGCTGCCATCGATGCGCTTTAATTTCTCACCGAAGTTGCTGGTCACGCTGCCGAGGGTTTTGGCCCGACTTTCGCCGTCGACGAAGCTCCCTCCGCTCCGTTCGTGTCCGGATCCGAAGTCTCCGCGACACACCGCACCGGGTTTGCGAAGCCTCGAAGCTGAACTGCCGCCGGAACGCCGCGCTTGAGGTCGTCTTCTCCGCCTCTAGTAAGCGCTGACGTGCAGTACTCGCCGTAGACCAGCGCCGCCAGCTCCACCGTCTGGTCCGCTTGGATCTACCGGATGCACACCACGTGGTGCAAAACCGCAGCCGTCTGATCAAATCCGAATGGCCGAGACATCGCCACACATGCACCCAACCACAAGCCGCCGCGTGTCCGCGTGACATCACCCTGACGTCATCGTGCCGATCAACCTTCCCGTGAACCTGGTTCATTGTGGACCGAGTCAAACCCGTGGACCTGGTCTACAGACCCGGGCCCACATGTCAGCCTCTGTAGAACTTTGGATTTATCTTTATTTTTTGGAAATTAGATCGCTGACATTAGCATGATGTTGTAATTCGATTTTTCTTTAGAAAAATAACTCGATCGAAAAAGAAAATAGCTGGTGAAGTCAGCATTGTGTCATTATTTATTTTTTTCAATAGAAAAACAATTCACATAATTAGGGTTTATTCTTTTGTTTTATTTTCAAACTTTCGAGAGCCCCTTCTCGCTCATACGAACTCCGATTGAGGTGATTTCAGAGTCTAAAAATTTGTAAAATTGAGCTTTATATATTGGTGAATTTTATTTGATTTTTTGAGTTCATTTGTTCTCTATAATTGATATTTATTTGTAATTCTTCTCGATTTGCGTAGACGTTAAGACATCGGGAGTGTACGAGAGCGAAGGGTGGACTCAAGAGCAAGGTCCAGAACTAGAAGGACACTTTCAAGGCAAGTTACACATCATTGACCATGTTGAATCCAATTTGTGAAAAGCTATGTTGAATTTAAATTATTGCATGCATAGCTTCTATAAATGTATTTTCGTCCCAGTTCTAAATTGAATAGTTATTCTATGATTGATTAAAGCCACATTTGATCATTGCATCCCTTGTGCCATTGCAACCCTATATTATATTTACGATGTATGATAATTATCAAAACAGTTAGAAAGATGCTTAGATATGCTTAGACCAGCATAGGTTATTTTGGGAATTTGAGCCAAATGATGATTTTATTGAAATTGAGTATTATGTTTAGATGATCATTGAGAACTATGTTTTTGGGCATTATTGAATGTTGTGCCATGGACCTTTATGTCATGTCATGATTAGGTTAAAAATATGGTTTGGATTGGGCGAGATAGGTTAGTGTGGTGGTTTCATGGGTTGTGAAAGCCCGCCTAGTTAATTAAGGATCGGTCTGTGAGTTACTGAATGTAAAACATTACCGTAGTACCACATGTCTGGTATGAGACTGACCTGATTATCCATATCGCAACATATCATAGACAATCATGCCATTAGGTGGGAAGTAGTGTGAGCGAGAGGCTGCCACTTGGTGTAAGAGGGGGCTTCTGAATTATGAGGATCCTTTCGGCGGTGAAATCTTAGCGGGCATGACTACATAGATGGAGCTTTATATTGAGTCTTGTCGTGATTTTCTTTGTCGCACACCAAAGGAAGTGTGTTACGCAATAAGAATATTATGTCTTGTGCGTAAAGTTGTACAACTTCTGCAGAGTATAAAACTAATCGATTAACTGCGCCCGCGGTCATGGTCTTGCCGAGCTGGCCTTTCATATATTAGATCTTAATGTTTCTAAAAAATGGTTTTGAGAAAGTATTCAGTGGAAGATGGAGTGATACATCATGATAAATTTGGGTTAAGCTCCAGGAGAGATTCCTAGGTTGGTTCTAGGAGTGATTCCTGTATCTAGAAATGTTGAAAAATAAAAATTATTATTTAAACCAAATTGTGCATTTGAAAATTACATGAACTTGCTGCTTTATGCTAAAATAATCATATAACCTTCATTTGATATCCTTTGCATTAATTGTTGCATCTCCTGTGTGACTTGCGAAGTACTTTGTACTCACTATTGCTTTATTGTTGTTTTTAGAGAAGGAGTATGTCTACGATGGAGAGGATCAAGATAATTAGGACCACTACCCCAGTCGGTTGCTAGTGGCAAATATATTAGGTTTTACTTTAATTTATTTTATTTTCGCTGCTTTACTGTTATTTGGCCTACGAGCCAATATTATTATGAAAGACTATGTCAGTTAAATAATAAATATACGTATGGTATGTTGTGTTATCAACTTTGTTTATTGTATACACTAGCTTAATCCTAAATCAGTATATTTTATATATAGGGTTCGGAGGTGACACTTTTGGGTTCGACAAATATGCTAAGAAACAGTTGTTTATGTGCGCCACGAATGTTTGAAGATAGGATCGATTTTTATAACATGGACAGCGATTTTTACTTGTACTAAAATTCAACTCTGCATGTGTACATGATGATGTCTAAGAGAAGCTCGAGAAGGCTGAGCTAATGTCGCAAAATTAATTAATGTCGCTGACAAAAATTTGGAAAAACGGGTATACATGATGATTTTTACTTGTACTAAAATTCAACACCTTGCATGTATATATGCAGGGTTCACAAAACCGGTCAATTTTCTCAAAAATTAACCATACCAAGCTGGTTCGAAACACTAAACCGGTTGGTAAACCGATCTAATTCGAAAAAAATTTATGCACAGTAAACCGATCAAAAATCGATGAAAATCACTCTATTTTTAACAAAAATCAACGAAAATCACTCAAAAAATCATTCACAAAAAAGGTTCAATTGGCCGATCATTTTTCGATCAAAACCGACCGGTTTTCAGTGAAATTTGACCAATTTTCTTGAAAATCGGTTTATTTTCGTTTTATTATTTTTTTCTCAAAAAAAGTTTGATTTTGAAACCGTTCAATCTGTGGCGATTTTTGTCCGTGTTTTTTTGCAGTAAAGCAGTACTACCGGGACTTCGATGTTTAACTCTAAATCAGTTTTGTTAACCCTAGGTGCCTGCCATCCTCGAGGCGATCTGGTCATCAGGGTTCAAAATTTCGTTTTAGGTCAAATCTCATCGTCGATCGAAATCCGAATTTTTTGTGAGATCTCGTTATTTCGGACGAAATCGGATGGAATTCAAAAACCAAAATTTAAATCCGTTTTTTTTTAACCGAAATTTATGGGATTTCGTTCCAAATACCATAATTTCGTCCCAAATACCCGAGATCTCGGTAAAATTCAACTGAACGAAAAATGGTTCAAACAATGTCAAATTTTTTTGAAATTTTGGTCAGACCTGGAAAATGACTTGAGGAATCCAATCCGGTCAAATTTTGGACAAATTTCGGTCAAAAAACCGAGATTTTGGTCCATTTCACCGAAATTATAGGGTACTGTAGCACTTTTAAATTTTTTAGGGTTTTTTAATTTCGCCGGGATTATGAAACTCGGGGGGTTCGAAAACCGAAATTTCGACGAAATTTCGCGGGATTTTGACTAAAATTTGAACCCTGTTGGCCGCGTCACCTCGTTGTCAAAGCTTCACATCCGACCAGCCTACTATTGATTTGATGTGCCTCGGCCGACTGCACCCCCATCCTATCATGTTCGTCGTGCCCATTCCATTTCCACCGGTGTTCCTAAAAAACGGCAGCCATGGCACCGCCGAATCGTACCTCTGTACCGCGCAGCAGGTCCGCGGCGCGCCAACGCCAATAATGAAATCCGAGGACCGAACTTAGCTCGACTGATAACGGGAGGTTTGAACCCTAGATTCGACGGCAGTGCTTACCAATTAAAAATAAGTATGAGAGGTGCTTCTATGTTTTCCCTCCTAATACAAGTTGCACAAATCTTGAAGCAAACAAAAGGGTAAGTAATCCTCATCCACCCTTCATTCATGCTTTAATGTTTGTGCAACTTTAAAAGGAAAGATCATAGAAGCACCTCTCGGTAAGTATTCATTCGTGTATTCGTTAAATAGGGTGTTCTTGCATTCTTAGATGTCGTAAAGCCTTGATTAATTTTTTTGTGTGTAAAGGACATGAACACGGGTATATAAATATGTTTTGTGAGTGACTTTGAGTGTGATTTATATAGGTTAGGTGCGTCTGACTTGTACCAAAAAAAAAAGTTCAAGAAAATCCCTTACGCGCGTGTGCCGCTACCCAGCCGACACGCGCGCGCCACCCCACCCCTTCTTGCGAGTCTCGGCCACAGGACGGCTGGCCCTTCCGGTCAGCCCAGGGCGGGGCTTCGTACGTGCACGTGAAGGCGGCGTTTCGCCACGGTGTCCACTGCTCACTTGCTCCGGCCGCACGCAATGGGCGATGTCGCGGCGGCCACCTGGCCCGCGGGCGCCGCAACCAGCAGTCGATGGCAGGCCGGCGGTGGTAAACGCCTCCTGTACTTTTGGGTGGCAGCGACCCGCAGGCCAGCCACGGCGCTGCCCTGCCGCCGAGGGAAGGAGGAGGGACAGCGAGCGCACCGCACCGCGCACACGTGTTGCTGCGCCGGGCCCGAAGCAGACGACTTTTTCGGATATTTCCGACGATTCGGCCGGGTCCGGGTCTGATCCAGCGGAAAGCTATAGTTAGGCCCCGGGGGTTTTGACTGTACCTGTAGGGTGCAACATGGCGCGCTGCGGTCGCTCCGGCGGCGGCCTCTCCTTTGACCGCTGATTTTTTTTTTACCTCGCCTTCCCCTTCTTCCTCCTCTTTCTAAGTTTCGGACACGACACTGAAATTGAGCTAGCCTGCTCGGAGTTGTAACTGCTGTGTTTGACGTTGTTTCGAGTTAGATTATTCTGACATGCCTTCTGATGCCTCTCATCTTTTGCTCATTGACCCTGTATTGAAATGCTACGGTAATTAATGGTTTCAGGCAACAATTAGATGGACTCCGTTCTGCATCAACCCCGTTGAATCTTAAGAAGTTGGCTGACAGAAAGGAAGGTCAGTTTGGTTTGTCTATATGTATGATCGGGATTCATAGCACCTATCAAACATACGGAGAAACAAAATATAAGGGCAGAATCAATTAGGAACTTTACTATTGTGGAAATAGTGTTACAAGAATAAGATTATATGTCCTATTTATTTCGGTTTTTTCACCGGCTTAAAAGTAAAAAAAAAGAGACAAAGCTAAAACAAACGGCTGACTTTTTAGCTGGACTTAAAAAAAAACTTAAAGCCTTCATATAACTATAAACCAAAAGCCAGATAAAAGATGTTTTTTTGGGATTATCTTTTGTACATGTTGTCTTTTTGTCGCCTAACATTCCGCTCTATATAGCATCGCAGGTCTGATAACCGTCCTATAGAACTTATCCTTTAACCTTTGTGGGACTTTTCTATATATCACATAGAACACCATGTGTTTAGCTCTATTTCACCCACCACATTCGTATTATGTGGTTCACATTTTTACCAATCTCGTAGTTACTCTGTGGCATCGATCATAAATATCAAAACGTTTCCTTCCTAGCTAGGCACTACTTTTCCATCCAAACTGGTATCTCCATCATCTATCATAACACCGTTGAAAACACACATCATATATTCAATTTTAATCCTACGAAGTCTAAAGCTCTTTGAATCTAAAGTTTTCATTCACAGCTCTAGTTTTATGCCGAGACTTACCATACTCTTGTCGATTAGCACCATATCAATATATCATCAGTAAAATGCACACACCAAAAAAATATATCCTTCTATGTTCCACGTAACTTCGTCGACGGATATAGAAAAATGGAATTTTTGTTTAAAATAATACGTTTTTTTAAAATGTATTGCGGTATTAATACGCGGAAAACAAAAATTACAAAAATAACACATATTCGCCAAACGGTACGGCGAAATAGCTATTTTCGTCAAACGGTACGGCGAAATAGCTATTTCGCCGAATGGTTGGCGAATATGTGTTATTTTTGTAATTTTTGTTTTTCGCATATTAATACCGCAATTGCTATTAAAAATGTATTATTTTAAAAAAAAATCTAGAAAAATGCAGAGGCTCGTCGGTCTAAATTACCAAATGTCTCGATCCACTTGCGGATCCGTTTCTTTGGACTGTGAATACTGAATACTCACCACAGCCTAAACTGCTCTCGTCAAGACACCTGGCAACTCGATGTTCATATAGCTAGGAGTTCGCAGAACTTCATCTCTACTGGAAGTGAGATGTGAATATGTGATCAAGCTCACGCCAGACTCCAAACTGGCAAACCTGGTGACCTAAAATCACATTATTGACTAGTGACATGGCTGTCCTTGCATCCACATCTGTGCTCGCTATTTTCCAACTGGTGCGGTCGCCATATCAAAATTTGCCACCTGGGATCGATCATATCTTTAATTAGCTTGATAAGTCAATACAAGGCCCCTGCCGTTTGGAACATTTGCCACTTGTCCCAACAAAACCACCCGTTCTGCGTTGTTTATGCACCTGAAAGTACACATAAGAGGGCGAATTCAATCGGATCGTGCCATCTGTCGGATACAGTTCATGCTAGGCTCTTCGATGCAATCATGCAGCTGTTCATACCCCCCCTGTTTGCTTGCAATTATTGGCAAGCGGAAATCTCGGGCATACTGTTGCTTTTGGAATGTGCTTACGATCATCGAACAGGCAGACAGGAAAGGTCGAGCTGAAATGACTTACTGAAAGAAGAAAGGAGGCGATATCATCCACATCTTAAGGGCCGAAATCGCTTTTACACCGAGAAGATGTAAAAGGATCTGTCTATCTTGCAAAGTAGGGATTTGGATAGGATAATTAAGATTACAAATGAAAATTTCATGATTATAGTTGTTCAAAAATAAACCAAATCAATTCTATGATATACATTGAATCCTAACACATACCTAAATCAATTCAGTACTCGAGGAAATTAAAAATTTCACACAAATAAGAAATGACAAATAAAACAAACCAATCTATTTTCCTGATCAGAAGCATTAATTAATAAAGTTGAATTATACAATTTAATTATCATGATAAATTGAATACAATGGGATAAATTGTAATACTTGAATATTTAATTTTAATTCTAATCACAACTCACTTAAATAAATAATTACATTCTAAAAATGAAGATTACAAGAATATCAATTACAAAACATTGGTTTCCTCCTGATATTCTAATCTTCTATGTAGGTCATGCATATTAGTTGCATGCATATAAGTATAAAAGAATTAGTGAATTAAATTAAATAATTGAATTAGAATTAGAATTGCTGTCAGTCCCGTATGGTTTGGTATCGTGCTCTGACATACCATATTCGTCCGGAGCCAAATCGGCACCTCTCACGAAAATAGGGTTCATTACCCGGCAATTATATAAACCTGTAAATTAATTCGTAGATGGGCATATTTTAAAATATCACGCGCGTAAGAAGACTGAGTTTCCTGCGTAAAAGGTAAAATATCCATAATAGCTTTGGATAGGAATGAGTCACTATGCATGCAAACATAAGGCAAAGCCTCAAAGCAAGCCTCCAGCGCAAAACGTTAGGACAAGCCACAAACAAGCCAAGCAAAACCACCAGAGCAAAGCCACAGGGTCACCAAGCTCACAAGCATGCACACGAGACCAGGAGCACGGAGCACCAAACCTTGAGGAAGAGGAGCACCCCAACAAAGGAGTAAGACCAGGGGATCACCCAGAGGAACACCAAGCCAAGAACAAGCACAAAGAAGCTGCTACCTCTTCATCACCATCCCAGAACCCTTGTTCGACCATAGCATTTGACTTATCCACTCCAAACTCAAGTAAACCCCATACTTGACCATCATCGCGGCATGCATTAACTATCGTTGTTAGTCATACTATCGTTGTGCTATACTATCGTTGTTAGTCGGAGTACATCATCGCGGCATGCATTGAGGTCGGGGTACTGTACTATTGTTATTAGTCGGAGTACAGCATCGCGTCGTGCATTAAAGTCGGGGTATTGTACTACCATCGTTAGTCGGAGTACAGCACCATAGCATGCATTGAAGTTGGGTACTATACTACCGTTGTTAGTCGGAATACAGGGTATTGAAGTTGGGTACTGTACTATCATTGTTAGTCGGAATACAGAGCATTGAAGTTGGGTACTGCACTACCGTTTTTAGTTGAAGTACAGCTCATTGAAATCGGGATACCATTGGTGTTGGGTATATGAGGATGTTAGTAACATGTTTGTTAATATAAAAATTGGAAACAGAGATTTTTTTTAATAAAACTCTATTTTCTGAAAAAGGATTTGAGAAAGGATGGAAAGGTTAAATGAGATGGATATGAAGGAAAAATTCATAAGATGCATTTTATTACTAATACTTGTTGAGTACTTTTGTACTAACTCTTGCTTAACTCTCCCTTTGCTTAGAAAATTTCTCCGGGGTCCAACAGTACATTTGGACTTGGATCCTAATGGTGCCTAAGAGGGGGGGGGGTAATGGTCACCAGTAGAATCAAGTGTACAGGGAGGTCGGCTACCAGGAGGGTTAGGATGTTGGGTAGATCATACTCTGCTTGGTTGGATCTTGGGTGATTAGCATATTTGGTATTATATTTTTGTTGTATTTGGATCTTGTATAATTAGTACACTAGACATGTAGCCATGCAGGGCAATGGACTGTAATAAGTTTCTATTTCAGTCTCTAATTATTATTCTGTTGCAATACTCTGAACACGGTATATTAACTGATAAAACGTCAGGTGCGCTCGATGTTTTGATTAGTTGGTATGTCGAGATTCGTGTAATTATTTTAGAGTAACGATGGTAAAGCTGTTGTTACCCTAAGCTAATTGCACGGTCAGGATGGCTTTATCATCTGTTGGGAAAAAGGTCGTGAAAAGCTCTAGTATAACATGCGCCGATGCGCGGATCTCCGCTTTTTCGCCCTTTTTAGCGATGATTTGCACTACACCATGGCATAAAATTTCCGTCAGACATCTGTAGGTAAAAATCAGTCTTTACCATCAAACCATCTGTCGGTAAAGATTTCCAACAGTCGGTAGTACCATAATTATGGACAGACTATGTGTCGGTAAAGAGACATAGTTTTAGAGACAAAATATCTGACGGTAATTTTCAGTTTTCCAGTCAGGGCATCTGTCGGTAATTTTATATAGTTTTAAAGACAATAGATCTGTCGGCATTCATATGTTTCTCGGTCAGGCTATCTGTCGGTGAAAATCGTGGGCGGCAAACGAAAAATAATGAGCGCGTACTGACCAAAAACGCCCAGGACCAAATTAACCAAAACCTAAACCTAAAGAGCAGCCGCGCGCCACCTCTCCAATTATTTGGCTCCACCAAATCTCCCCGCGTCGCTAGCTGGCCTGCCGCCTCCCCGCCTCGCCGGCTGGCATGCCGCCTCCCCGTCTCGTCGGCCGGCCCCCTCCATCGCGCCGCCCACCTCCTCCATCGCGCTCACCTCCCCCATCGCGCCGCCCACCTCCTCCATCGCCAGATCTCCCCGCGTCGCCAGCCGGCCTGTCGCCTCCCCGCCTAGCCGGCCACCTCCTCCATCGCGCCACCCACATCCTCCACCGTGCTCTCCCCCCTCCTCCATCACGCTCTCCCTGCCCCCCTGCAGATCTGCTCTGCCTCCACCCTAAGCTGACCTCCTCCGCCTCCACCCCCGGCTGGCTTCATCCGCGCCCGGCCGGTCGCTCTCCTCACCCCTGGGCCAATCTCCTCCGCCCCTTGGTCAACCTCCTCGGCGCCTTGGTCAGAAGCTCAGCTGCGCCACCACCGCCTCCGACCGGTTGCGAAGGAGCAGGCCCCCCTCCGACCGCCGGACCGGCTATGCCCCCTTCGTCGCGTGAGCTACGATGGGCCGCCCTCCGAGGTATGCGCTGCATCTTCTTGGGCCTCCCCACTCCACATCGCTCATCCCTTGTCCCTATTTCTCCCTGTAGGTGTTTCCCCGTCGCCGCCGCCATTTTGTTCCCCTTGCCGTTGAACTTACAGAGGTGCTTCCCCTTACCTTCAATTGTGATCCCAAATTGTTTTGTAAGATTACATTAACATTTGAGCAAAGTTATTCAGATGAGTAGATTCCAAAATAATAACTTCAAATTCATCCTGATACCCAAGGTCAATCATTAGGGGAGCATTTCAGATGGAAATTTTTATAAATATTTATTATAATAGAGCATGAGTCTGTAACTCTGGTTGTTTGGAAACCTACAGAAATTAACATCATATATTTGGAACAGAAAGATCTTATTTTGAGAACACCATTGAAAAATCTGGAGAAGAATTTCAGATGGAATCTTCATAAACATTTCTCATAAAAGATTATGAGTCTGTAACTCTAGTTGTATGGAAAATCATTGAAAAATCTCGGCGACAGTAATGTTATTGGCCTATTCTCTGCATATAACTAAGTTTTTGTTAGGGATTTCTTGTAGGAAAGCATTGGAGGTGTTGGATTTGTAGGAACCAAATGTAGTTACTTTATTATCTCAGAATTGCTAAAAGTCGGATGCCTGAATTTTCATTGTAAGTATTAAGTGTTTGTTGCAACAATTCAGTTGAATGTTGCCGTAGAGTAAAAAGTTGTAAGAACATTTTATGCCTTGGCAACCTGTATTCATTAACACAACAACTGTTCGACATGTGATCGCTCCCTTTCTTGCTTCATTTGGTCCCGAGCATCATTCTACACTGAAAGCTTTATGACTCTTAGTTATTACTTTGTTTGTGTGTAACAATATGGTCCCGAGCATTGACAACTTTTCCCATTTTTCAAGTATTCATCTATGAGGTTAGCTAACCTGTCCCATGGGGACTGCAACTATGTTTCAGTGTCTGACACTTTAGTGGCTCAAATTTTTGAACTCAAAACATGCAGCGAGGAAACCAGAGAGTCCAAAGGGTGCATGTCAATCAATGGTATTGTCTAGACAACTGCTATTGTTTGCCTCATTTTAGCTTGGCCAAAAGGTAATTGGCTTTGGCTTATCAATGTGTTCAAGTAAGTTCTCTCTACCTTCACTGTTATAAACCCTTTTAGTTTTGAGTTTTGGCGGAGCTAATAATGATTATTAAGGTTAGCTATATGCTTTGATTGACATACCGTGCTCCTCTTGGTGAGTTGTGGGACCAATCCCTGATCTTGGTGAATTTTAGTTCAATACAGGCTGGGATGATATCAATCAATTTCACCCCTCATTTAGTGCTACTTTCTTGTCAGACTTTAGTTGTACAATCACTTGGTTTCCTCTTAGTGTTGACAGATAGCTAGTGATATCCTTGATGTAGGACAAAATATGGGATCAATTATAACAGCAGTTTAATATGAAGTGTCTAGACCCGATAATCAGCAGTTCAGCGAATAAGCTTTACTGCACAACACTCCAAACACATCAAGTTGCCATTGGCCGTTTGACACTAAGGCAGTTTCCAATGGCCTAGATATCTAGGATTTCTTTCTTCAAATTCCACGAATAAAGAAAATAATTTTAGATTCAGCTACATTGTGTAACCTAATATGATATTATTGGAGCATAGCTGCTCAAAATACCTAATCAATATATAATATAAATAGTATGCTGTTATATCTATTTCTAATTATTCTGTTTCCTATTTACCTTAGGCCATCATGAATTTCAAGTGGAAGAGTACAATCGGTTGGAATATTGGCAATATTTTACTTGATATTACAAGAGGGGTGCTGAACTTTTGTCAGATGGGTGTGCAATCTATAGATCAACGTAAGCTGCATTTTTATTTTATTGTAGTGCATGATTTATGTTACATCTATTGGTTTTTTCCTGACTGAACAAATTGTGTTGCAGAGACGTTAGTGAATATCTATGGAAATATTGGGAAAACCCTTCTTTCGTTGGTGAGCATGACCTGTAGCTTATTTAACTATAATATTTTCATCACCTATTGGCTTGCTGACAACAAGTACTTCTCACAGTAAAAAGTATTTCGTTGGTGAGCACACGTTTCTACTATGCTGGACATTTGTGCTATTATGCATGCACTTGCAAACCATATATACTGTTATTGTCTTCTTGAGACTCTTATAACGCAGTTGCTTCTCTCCGCAGTAACTGACTATAGTTATGGGAAAAAAGACTACATCCTGTTGGAATCCTGTTTCTTATAGCTAGTTATGGGAAAGATCTATCTAGTCAAGACCTTAACTTAGCAATAAAGGAGTAGTGGCTCCAAGGAACCAAAACTGATGGATGACAAAAGTACTAAACCCTAGTTCTGTTTTACCTTATTAGAATGCACCGCACCAAACCTCCTTTACTTTTTGTAGGCTACTCTTTTGATGAAAAGGTAAATAAATCTTATCTAGTTATCTACTCATCCTAACCAGTGACAATTCACAAGTGATAACTGTACTAGGCAAAAAGATTACTAAACTAGCTAAGCAAAGAGATGATTGGCTATTGGATTATTAAAGCAATAGAGGGTGTGTTTTCGTGTTTAATTGTGAACCGTATGTGCCATTGTCCATTGAGTGGCCCAAAGGATAATTCAGAAGCCTCAAATGAGAGATATATATTCCTTTCAACAATCTGTTTGGTGTACCTAATGGCCTTTCTCCATCTTTGTGACTGCGAAATGGCATTTTGATGTTACAAGATACCCACCCTTGAGGCGCATATTCGGAAAGCCCCTATTCTGTGGACTGAACGTGATGGGCTCTTAAAACAAAATAATGAGACAATGCCCTATGAGCACAACACTAACATAAAGTAGCAGAAACTTCTATCATAATAAGCTTGTATAGTTTGAGAAACCGTTGTGCTCTTTCCATTAAATTTCTTATGTAGTACTCACCTTATTAATGATCAAGTCCATATACATACAGTCCATATATTGATCCAGTCCATATATTGATCAACCTTTTATTTTTAGTTGTTTGCAACCAAGTAATATTATGATACTTATCCATATACTGCCATGAGTACTAATGACAAGGCACTAAATTTGGAAATGTCTTTTTTGCAGGCAAAATTGGAACGGCCTAGGAAGTTGGTGTTAACATTACGAGCAAAGGATATAAATTCTTTTGTTCAAAACAACTAGTAGCATGTACGCTAAGTAATCATTTTGTATATGTAAAATCAGAGGTGGGTGGAAGATAGTTTACCTATAGTCTTTAAAGATCCAACACGGTTGTATTTTGTAATGGATTGATGGTTAACTGTAGGACCTCTATGGCTTTTGGACAAGGGTTATGTGTATATAAATGCGAATTGCGATGGACAAAATTGTATATTCTAGTTGAATGAACTTAAACTGTGTTGAATGGATGTATTCATTGAATCATTTTGTACTGTGTGATGTACTATCATGTTTTATGAGACATGGACCTGTCAGTTGAATGTTAACTGTGTTGAATGGTTGGTGTTAACTGTGTTGAATGGAACTGTCAGTTGAATGGTTTCAGGTAGTAGAATGTGGTTTCAAACTTTCTGTCGGCATTTATAATTTCCGGTTTCAGACTATCTGTCGCCATTTATAATTTCAGGTTTCAGACTGTCTGTCGGCATTTTTAATTTCTTGCTTCAGTGCATCTGTCGGCATTTGTCATTTATTGTTTCAGACTGTCTGTCGGCATTGTTAATTTCTTCTTTCAGTTGATCTGTCGGCATTTATATATCTGTCGGCAAAAACTGTCTGTCGGGAAAAAGTATCTGTCGGCAAATAGCATATAATACGGTCAGTACATCTGTCGGCAAAAACATATCTGTCGGTAAATGTTTTTCCCGACAGGACTTCTTCCGACTGTAATTTTCTGTCGGGAAAACTTTTGCCGACAGATAGTGCGTCGTATTACATGGGTTTTGCCGACTGATAGTCTGTCGATGAAATTGTGTCATGGTGTAGTGTTGGTAACCAGCGTGAGATATCAGATATGTATCCCACGCTAGCTCCATTGCTGTACATTTCTAGCTGTTACCTGTACAGATTCACAGATTCTTGCGTAAGTTGCTAGCTAGCACTGTTCATTATTTTGCTCGTCAACTCCATGAAACAGCCTCCACAATCCACAAACATATCATGCTTTTACAAGCTCTTAACCATTTTATGGTATACTTAGGCTCTGTTTGGTACAGTTCAGATTCTATTAGAAACGGAAACGGTTTTAGATTCTTGGCAGAAACGTTTCAGGTAGAATTCTGTGAATCGGGTGGAACGGGGTTGAGACCAATTCGGCCACAGAGTGGAAAAAGAAGAAACGATCCGAGGAGAATCGTTCCAAGCTTTAACCCATTTGGTTGGATTTCTTCCAGAATCTAGTAGAAACGGCATGGTTCCAAGTTACCAAACGAGGCCTTAGCTAGAAAGTTACATGTCACTTAGTGACATATGTACAGCTCAAAATTGAAATTTCCGTAAGCACAAGAACCATGACTCTACGGAACACACCAGCTTTAAAAGGGCAGCTTCACTCACTGCATGAGATTAGCTGACACTACGTTTCCTCTCGTGAAATGATCGATCGATCACCTACAAGGCTAGCTGCACTAGCGTTATACTTGTAGTATTAATTAATCACGTGCCGAATACCTGCCCTGTGTGCATGCGTAGCCTTGCTCATGCATGCATGCGTCTATAATCTCTACATCTTTAGGCCTAAACTTTGTTTGGAAGCTAAAGATCGATGCAGGTATAGTACGCTATCAAGAAGAAGGATGCTACAACACTCAATCGGCAGCGTGCCTTTCCCCTTTCGGCACGACAATGACGCACACGTTGATGTCAACCACAGTTATATGAGGCTGGTGCCTCACGTTAGATCCCTACTGGGTTCTCGTCCACATCACAACGGGAAGCCCTTCACATGTACATGTTGGACGGCGGACACCTATCAGAGAGCACAGCATCTGCAGCAGATACGCTTGGATTAGTAGAGAACCGCGCACGCATGCCTGCTGATTTGTTGAAATGATTTGGTGCGAATAATCTACAGATCGAGTGAGGATTGGTCGCTGCATCGACTGTATATATTATCACATGTACAACAACGCAGATTAGAATTGGTAGTGCTAGCATAAAAACATTGCCGCAAGTGCAAGAGAGGATCTAATATATCCACTTGCCATTAGGACTAATCCGTGATTAATCATGATTAAGGAGCCCCATCAGGATCCTCTAAGCATTTATATTCAGTAAGAACACCAATAAATTAATACTCCAAACGTGTACGTTGCCACACTTCAATTGGTGTAATTGATAATTTACCACGCACGTTGCAAATCATAATTACCGTCAACTTTGTGGTAAATCATCCATTATCCCTGGGCATTTATGCCATGCCGTGATCCAACGCCGGGGTTGGTTATGCCGTGATGTTGGCTAGGCCTGCGACACCTACTAAAAATATCGAAAAAATTGATAAAATGCCACTCCTAACAAGTGGCTTCGTTAAAAATGTCACTCCGCTGTCGTTGACATGTAGGACTATCTGTGTCTATGACAGTGGGCCAGAGTGGCATTTTAGCGATGCCACTTATTGAAAGTGGCATATACGCCAATCTGGGTTTCTCTTACAGCAACAGTATATATTATGTCACTCCACAGTCATATATATGTTGAGAAGAACTTACGAATTACGAGTTAGCAGAACAAATAGGTACACACGTCATAGCTTGGAGCCAGCTAGAACACCTACTTTGAAATTCAAACGTATCTTGATAATTGAAGGAAATTTTAAAGCAAAGCTTTAATATGGCTGCCATTATGAGGTGTACGAATTTACTCCAGTATGTGTGTAGTATCTCGTTTTTCAGGAGAGTTTCAACTTGTGAAGACAGACGACCGACATTATTCTATCCCGAAGGCTGGGCACAGCCACACAGGTGTCTAATTAGATTATTTCACACCAAGAAATCTCCTGGTAGTTCACGTGATAATTAGCCATGTTTGGTGCAGGGAGGGAGATCACAAGTTTAACTTTCTCGCACAAGTAGGACCAGTTCTGCTAGTCATGAGATCTTTTCCTTACCGGTTTCCGTGGCGCCGACCAGCTTAATAATTCAAGGGTAGATTGCAATTGCATCAGCTTCATGACGCTCCCCTTTAAATAGACAAGGCATATACCCCTGTAAACATCTCTCTCTCATCAGCGCATGACGCTTCTCTCTGACTTGCTCCTCCAGCTCACCTTCAAGAAGATCCATAGTTCCATAGCCTTCCTCCCTGTTCTTGCAACCGCACTTGAACAGTTGAGTTCTCCTCCTCCTCCTCCTCGTTGTCCTTTCGTTCTAGAATCATGCCTGTAGTTTGCAACAAGAAGCAACGGGTGTGACGTTTCACCTTCAAGATTAGGTGGCCGGCTCCTTGTTTTTTCTCTGGGTTTTTCAGCTCATTTCCATGATCATTGAAGAGCTTTCAATGCACTTTATTGTTTTAAATTCAGAGTAGAGATACCGGAGGCTAAGTATCAGATGATGCATTGCTCGCCTACTAGTAGTACAAGCGCCGGCCTTTTTCCGTTTTCTGACGGGCCAAGCTGCCGTTGTTTCTGCACGGAATAATACCTTTTTCATGGCAAAAGTATGCCAATTTGGCCTACATTACGCCAAGTTGCACCCTTGTTCTGATGTCGATTCCTTTAAGGGATTACAGCTGTTTCCTTTCGTCCCTCCACTGTTTGCTTACTTGAGTTCGGTGTGGTGTGCGCGCGTCTGCAGAGAGAAGCAGCAGCAGAGCGAGAGGTGGAGGCTTCAATTTAGACGGTGCTTGTGGTTTGAAGAAACCTGAAAAGGTCGAGAAAAAAGAAGAATAAAGGTAAGCGCTTTTAGTCTTTTAGATGTGCTTCTATGCTTTTTTTAAAAAAAGTTTGTTCTTGTTCGATGGAATTCTCTCCAATTGCTACGATTGCTTACAAGTTACAGTTAAAGATCCATTTTTTCCTTTCTCTCCCTTCATACCAAAACAATTCGATAATGATTTTCTTTCATCTTTTGCCTTTTGGATCGTCTCGTCGAGTTTCTGGTGTTTATCAGTTGCTGGTGTCTTGTGTCATGAGTTCTTGCAGGTAACCTGCAGGCTGCTGCGCATCCATGGGTTGTGGGCTGTCGAGGCAGAAGGATACCGCCCGTCCGCGGAGGCGGCCGGGGAGCGTCGGCAATGTCGTCGTGTTCCTCCCGGGACTCCGGGTGCCGAGGAGCGTCGACTTCTGCCAATCGCTTGCCGGGCGCTTGGACACGCGCGTAGCGGAGAGGCTGTCGGCTCTGAGAGCGCGGGTCGTCGACATGGCAATGCAAGAATCGGCGGTGGCCCTGAAGCCGAGGCCAAAGACGGCGGCACGGCACGGTAGAGCATCTGAATTGCCGTCTGGTTTTGTCTGGACGTTGGAACTGACATTGGATTGGACATTTTGCTGCCTTTTGCAGGATCTAGTACTGCTAATCTCCTGCTGGCTCTGGAAGACTACTTGCCAGTTCTGCTAGGGTTGGTGAAGGAAGGTGAGCGATTGCTGAAACATGGTGGATTTGGTTATGTTGGTTCAAAATTCTGTTTTTTTTCTCTCTCATCGTTTCATTAAGCCTGCAAAATGTGCAGATAGCGAGTTGAGGCACAAAGTGCAGTTTGTCTGGGCTAACCAAGAGGATGATGCTGAGGTATGTCCGAGTACTAAGCAACTGTGTCATATGTGCCAGGTTCTGTATGATACAGTTAGTTGTCAGCCCTTGGTTAGATCTAACAAGGTATTTTCAATTGCAGGAAACGGCCATGGCAGATGCATGGTATGAGGTGCTGTCCGTGCTGCATTTGATGGCCATGGTCTGCTTGTTGCAGGCCAACTCCCTGCTTCTTCCCAGGTCATATGGTGATGGTTATGCGCCAAGAGTTTCTGAAGGTAGTACAACTATAAACTGTACATCTGAGGTATCATGGTCTTATAAACTATGCTACCAGCAAGTTTATGCATTTAGATTATGTCATTGGAAAATGCTCATGACTTTTTATGCACTGATTTATTTGTGTCCGTAGTGTTTTGTGCTAACAAGGTGACATGCATTGCCAATGTATACAGAGAGCAGACGGGCCACTGTAGACGTTTTCCTGAAGGCAGCTGGCTACTTGGACTGCGCGATTCGACAAGTACTTCCACAGATACCATTAGAACTAAGGTTTTGTACTCTTGAGCAGCTTACTAAATAACGTTGAGACTTAAAATCTGGAAATGTCTATTCAAAATTTCCTGTTCAATGTATGAATTTCAGGAGACAGCTTCCAGTAGACTTGACTGAAGGAAATCTCAAGTCTCTCAGCCTGCAAACTCTGGGTCAGGTACTGTATACCTAACACATTTGATTCTAATTTTGGTGGCTAACTCCCCGAACATCGTTTAATAATTCATATGAGCTAGTGCACAGAAGGCCATTCTTTTATAATCTGATGGCGTTTCAAACGGGCCAATTAGACTGGTGACACTGGTAAAAGTAGACTCAGGAGGATGCAAACAGGAACACATTTTCATGCACTCTATAATGTTTTTATTCGTTGTACAGCAGAACGAAACCTAGTAGTATTCTGTTTATCATGATTTCATGATTATTGACTTGAACATTGTCAAATTTTTGTTAGACTATATCTGTTCCTACATATACCTTTTTCTGGTCATCTCATTCGATTTTGCTTTATAGTCAATTGGTCACGAACATTGGCAATCTTCGTCCTACAGGGGGTTGACATGCAGCTTGGGTTAGCAATTGATAGCCCAAAGGCTACTCTAGCAGTAAAACGGCGCTTAGCTTGTGAGATGGTCAAATATTGGCACCAGGTTCAGGAGAGCATTCCAGAGCTTCCTGTGTCCGATGGATGGGGGAGAAAGCATATACTATTTGTCAAGTGGAAGTATGTTGAAGCAAAGGTGTGTTAGTTAGTTTAAACATTATTTTCCTGATGTTATCTTTGGTGTGTGAGCTACTTTAACCATTGTTTTCCTGGTGTGAACTACCTTCTTTTCAAATAGCAAACGTCTCGAATCCAAAAGGACCAACTGTTCTTCAGATTATAGAAATTTCGTCTGCAATGTACTAGGCTTATAACCATCTAAACTGATCTTACTATACATTCTTTTATCAGGCTGCTGCATACTATTTCCACGGTTTGATTCTTGATGAGGGAAACACTGAGAAATCTCACGGAATGGCAACAGCAGCCTTGCAAGCTTCGGAGGAATTTCTGAAAGAAAGCAGAAGGGCTTCTGAAGCCTTCCACGCAACTCCTCCAGCATCAAGGCATGACATTTCCCCCCTAGTTTACTACTCATCACATATCGAGCGTTTGCTCTTTCCATTTTACACTTCTTTTACTCTTAGTCGTTAGTACAAAAAAAATTACCAAGAAACTGTTTGAGGAACAGCTATCGCTGCGCTGTGTAATAAGCTATATTCTTAAGCATACAAACTGAAGTCAGTACCTGCAACTTTGAAGGAGCCCCACTCCATTTGGAACAGCTAAATATCTGTTCGACAAGATCCCAAAAGATGCTTCAAGCAAGGTCCGGATCAACCAGGACCTGTATACTCAAGAAATGTAAGAATTACCATTAAAAACTACTCATGGCAAAATTTATTTAAAATTTAACTGTGTCTAGTGTTATACTAATTCCAGGGAACTGTGACCCCAAGAACTGACGTGTTATTTGTTTTGGGGAATCTGCAGGGTCATCGGAACACCACCTCCGTTGCCAGATTTCGCATTGGCCCTAAAACCTGACGACTATGATCTTCCTCCACTAGATCCACTTTGGAACAAAGAAGACGGCCATCAGTAAAGAGTATATTCAGCAAATATGCTTTCTTCTGACGAAAGGCTCTGGTTCTGGTGAGAGAGCAAGAACCAGAATTCCGCCATGTCGAAGCCGAACATGGTACAGATGAAGTTTACAAAATATACAAAATTTGATGTCAACAAAAATGTAGCAAAGCCTGAAGATAATCTGAAGAGCATTTGTACAGGCGAATGTTCTTCTGATAATGGAAATGATGTTGTCAAAAGGTTTCCAATGTTAGCGTTAAAAAAACAGAGCTTCGTGATGGATCCTTTTGCTTAGGATATCCTGACATGCGCCAATGGCTTAGGATTTGCCTTTTTTGGTAAATTCTGAGCACTACCGCAATAACTTCGCCAAATTCGATATTGCTTCAAGAACTATATCATTTATAGCATCTTCAGTGTTTGAGATGAAAGCTGGCAAGGCAAAATTTGCAATAACATGGAGCAAATCGCTTGCCTACTGTTGTCGACAAATGTTGCAAGCTCCAAAGCAAACACTGCCTTTTCGTTATCAGTTACCAGATTAGTTCCATACAATAGCTGCTTGGCAAATTTCATTGGTATTTATGTGATCAATTCCATAGCTGGAGTTTACAACTTATACGAACTAGGTACAATAAACATATAAAATCATCCAATCAACCCGATATATAATGGGCCAAAGAAGCATCACAGTCAATCTTCCATTCATTCAAATAGTATACCACTAAAAAAACTAAGCAAACCATTTCATGGCATATTTTAGGATGGTTGAAGAGAGTACACATAAACAACAGGCTGGTTTATCAGTGAAGTATAGTTAATGGTTCGGCCATAAATATGAGAAGGCCTTTCTATTTAATCGCTGATGACAACATAAAAAAGAAGAAAAAAAGAAATGAAGCAACAAAGAGTCAAGCCTCTCTCAAACATAACCTTGAACAATAATAGAAACTATTTTGTTTTTTAAAAAATCCCTATCAGAGCTCGGGATCAGCTTCAGTAGTTGCTACTCATCATTGGCAACATATCCTGTGCAACTAAGTTTCCGGTACAATCATCGTGCAACTGAACTACTAAATATCGTAAAAAATTCTGAAAAAAATTGTAGATATACTCTTGAACATACTCTTAAAATTGATAGAATTTTGATAGAATTTGTAACTCTCAATATATAATGAATTTGAACTTGCAATTTTATACAGAGGTGGAGTATGTTCAAGAGTACATCTACAAATTTTTTCAGAATTTTTCACGATATTTGGTAGTTCAGTTGCACGATGATTGCACCGGAAACTTAATTGCACAGGATATGTTGCCCTCATCATTTGCCATAGCAATTATACAGATTTCCGTACTTATTATCTCTTCAACATGTGACTCAGACCAAAAGTGGCAGCCTCCACTTCTGTTAGTCATACATATTTGCATGAGCAGCGAAAATTTGATCTTGGAACATAAAATTCCAATCAAGTTTATATGATATGAATAAGTTAGAGAGAGTCAGAGATGTTCAAATAGTTACCTCTTCTCTAATCGTTCAGCGGATGCATATAAATTCATGATGTTTGAATTTCATTAAATGGTATCCCTGCATATCATCTAAACGATGTAATCTACAGCTAAATAGTAGGACCCAACAAGTACAAAAGATGCGATTCCACTACGGGCCATCCGTAGCCCAATGCCACGGAACAGAACATTCCTATCAGCAGGTGATATTCCTGTCTTTCTCTCTATCCACATTCCCGGTGCTTTCCATTTAAGAAACTTCCTCTCCATTGCAATATACTGGGAAAAAAGTGAGAACAAATAAGTGCATTTCCAAATAGGAAAGAATGTGAATTCAAGTTTAAAGGCAGTGAACTACAAAATTACATACGTTTAAAGGATAGACCATTTAAAGTAGGGACAAGCCCATACCTTAGGTATAACAATGCATTGTGAACGACTTTGGGCAGTATCAAACGTATGTGAAGCAGCAGCTGCTACAACTCCAGAAAAGCCTGCAGCAAGACTAGAGGCGAAAGGGGATACAGGGCCTGCTTCTTCTAGTTTTCTGAGAAGAGCAAATGTGAAGGCACCGAGAAAATCAGTCATAACATTATCCTATCTTTGTTTTCCAAATCAAATATACTAGCATGTTTCCATTACCTGGGTTCGGGGTTCATATTAACAGCCCTCCAAGTAAGCATCGCTGTGTGTATGAATTGCCAAGTTGAAAAGAACATTCCACCAAAGACACAGTCTCGGGCTATCCCTGGTCTAAGCCCTCTCCATAGAGCACCCCATCCTTCAAGCGATATCACTCTAGAAGGCACCTGAACGTCACAGGGTAACGGGGGCTTCCCAGAACCAGTCAGCATCCACGGGTGCTGTTTCAGGGCACCAATCATGTCAGGATGCTTTGGGGAAAGATTGGACAAAAGGTTGACAGTGCTGTTCCATACTCTAATGTCAGGGACATAACCAGGTAATAGTTTGGAAAGCAGTGGAAATGACTCCTGTGTAATATTAGCAGGGCCCATAGCTTTCAAAGTTATTGCAGAACCAACTTGGTTCCGAAGTTTCAGAAGTTCAAATGGTGTACACATAACAGCCTCTACAGCACCAGCAGTTATGCCAGCCAACATAGCCTCAGAATAATAAACATATTTATCCTCCCTTCCATCTGCCAACAGATATACAAAACATTGATCATTTGTCATCAATGTTCTAATAACAGTAAATAGTGAGCGAACGGTCACCCCATATTTTAGTGTTTATACAGTAAGCGGCCATGCAAACGGTTTTGTAAACGATTTTACTATATAAAATTCAGAGAAATATATAAATATGTTTGCAGTAACAAAATAAGCATCTAATCTATCTTCTTTCAAGCATATAGAATGGAACTACTAGGCTATCAAGTATCAACAATTGTCCGCAGCGGTGACATGAAGAAAGAAGGTGCCATGATGTTAATGTAATTAAAAAATCATAATTGAATGAATGAACAGCTCAAGTGGCATTGAAAAGCAAAGCTAACATTCACTCATGTACGTCATAATGTTCCATGTCATATGGCACTATTAAAACTTTACCCACATAAACAACCCAAAAACGGTCCTGTTAAATGTTAATAGCTGTTAAACTGAATAAACGGCCCGATAAAATGGGCAAACCTTGAAATGTCCATAAATGTAACGGGCAAGGGACATTTACCGTTTTCATGGCCATTTACAAGGCCTTAACGGCCTTTATTTAGAACACTGTTTGTCATATTTCACCACCACGTGGAGCAATGGGGAATTAAATTGGTTAAGGGTAACCAGTAATCCAGTATTTGATATGATATTCCATACATAAAAAAACTTATGTCATTATAGGTAGATTAGATCATCAGAAAGTACTTTGAACTATCGGAAAAGGAATACAGTTCAAAGTGATCTGCTGATAGCTGTACTGCATAGCAGCCAAAATTCGAACCACAACAGTACTTCGGTGGGACCAGTAATTAAACAGTTTTTGCAAATTGTTTCCTTTAACAAAACAAGGACTCTCTAGTCACTCTGCAATAGGGGAGAATGATAACAGGCAAGCATATGAGGGAATATGGCAGATAAGTCAAACAAGCTTATATTAAATACATGTATAGTTTGCTTACGGGTGCAAATTAAAGGTGCCAACAAAATTGATATAAAGCAGATCACACTAAGCAATCAATTTTTTTTTTTTTTTTTTTTTTTGGGGGGGGGGGGGAGGTATGTATGTACCTTTATAGAAAGCTGTTAAAATCTCATAGGTCCCAAAACGTGCTCCCAACCCAGGGAGTCTACCCAATATTGACCATCCAAGGCCACTGTAAAGACCTAAAAATCATATAACGATTTTAAAGAATAATAATTTCATACCCGAAGTAACATATAGGTGATAAGAAGCCATCATAAAGGAAATAGAAAAGTAAATCTCAGGATCCACATAATTCCTCCATACATTTCTCAATCAGGAAAGTTTACATGTAAAGGGCACCTAAACAAATTGTGGGAAATTTTTTTGGTATGGCCTGATACTTTAGCACCACACCAGAATTCAACCAATAAACAGCAAGGTTCTGGACCTTGTAAAAGTTGGGAGAGTTTTTTTAGAAGCACGGGGAAAAACCCTGGCTCCATGGTATTATAAACTAAACCATGTTCAACATTCAGCAATTCGAAAGCACGGGTAAAACACAGAGGTGGAGACTACATGGCATCATCCCTAACACCCAAAACTATTAACCAAACATAATAGGAACTTGGATGAGTTCTCTGAACACAAAATATGGACTCCAAGTGGATACACTCTTAATATAGGAAGTGTACAGAACCCAATATGACCACATTTGCAATAACTTCTATCACTCTTTTTTATATCTAGTAACTTTGTCAGCTCCCAAATTACAGGGTATGATAGGGCACTGCGGATAATATCAATTTTCCAGTAGACAAAGATGCAGAAGCATGCACACACACAGCAACATCCGGAAGGTACAATGGATGGTTGGATGGCAACCTGAGAAGACCCAAAACTAACCGCAAAACCGAAACCTGCAATGAACCCCAGTAAACACTACTGGTCCTAATCTGGCAACTCAACATCACAATCCTCTTGTCACCAATCGTTCGTAGGTCTCGGTATCAATACATATCAAGTTGCAACCAGCCAACCACCCTAATCTCATTTCACAGTACCACCACCGAACAAGAAAGATCTCTACTGGCCTAGCATCTAGGCAAGCAACCAAACCTGCCGGGCCCGAGGCGGACATGAGCCGGTCCACCACCTGGCGGAGCGCCATCTTCTGCTTCGGCCCCGTCGCGCTCAACTGCACACGCAGAAAACAAAAAACACCGCCCAAAAACCAAATCAAACCCTGATAAAAGACCAGTACATCAACCGGAGAATCTGAGGGGAGCCGGGCGCTCGCCTGGAGGAGGGTCTTGACGGTGTCGAGGGGGTGGACGGCGACCGCGGAGGCGCTGATCGCCGCGGCGCCGGCGGCCGCGTGGCCCACGAACACGCTGTCGCCCAGCGGCTTGCCGCCTCCAACCATCGCGGCGGACCGGAAGAACAACCACCCCGAATGGCGAAGCTGAGGTTTAGGGAAGGTGAGAGACAAGTCGGGTGAAGCGGCCGCCACTCACGCAGGGAGGCGGCCCATCTCGCGCGTGACGACGGCCCAGCCCAAACGTCGCTTCGACACGAGATGCAGGCTCGTGGACGAGTGAACCTGGCCCTTCCGACGCGCGAATCTTCACGCGATCGGACGGATGAGAAACACTAAGGGGAGTGTAACTCGGGTCCAAACTTGCTTCCAACGTTGTGGTGGTGCCTAGTTTAGAGTTTAGACGCCGGCCGCCCCTCCGACTTGACCAGCTCACACGCTGCCGGTTGCTCTCGCCGACTCGCGCGGACCAGGAGGAGCAAGACGAGGGTGGCCGCCGCCTGATCCTGCTCTAGGTAAGCCCTCGATGGGCCAAGGTCAGATCCAGCCCGCCCCGGCGGTGGACGAGCCTTCTCCGCCTGCCGACGAGCCATCGCCGTCGCCGTCTCCCGCCGCGGCGTCCTCCTCCCTCGAGGCGCTCGCCGCAGGTATGTGTCAAACTCTGAATCTTATGAGTCGGTGGCGGTTTCCTCGTATTCTCGTTCTTCCGGTAAACCCACGGTATGTAGTTCTTCCAGTAAACCCTCGGGTTTGGGAAGCATTGATGGAAGTGGAGCTCTAGGGCCGCCAGTGTTACAAATAGTTTTGGGTAGCCAGTAATGTATGGTCCTAGACTTCATCCTAGTGCGGCACTTGGAGGATGGGATTATTCCTGTGATTCTCCAGTATGTGATAGTGCAGACCTTGGAAAGTTGCACTGGATGGTGAATTGGTGATATCTTCCGATCCTAGAGTGTGTGCATTCATCCCGAAATTGAGGCAGTCTTTTAGTGCCATGTAAGTGATGTGGTAAGGCTAATAACAACCCGGGCCTGAGGAGCCACCAAGCTTCTAAGCCACCAATGTTGGCCCAAAACGACTAGGCTGAGCTCCAAGCTCTCTCAAAAATTACTGCAATGTCCGGAGTGTTAAGAATGCTGTTAGCAGACTACCCAGTCAATAGGCTAGTGGGTGCGTTAGTGTTAGTTAGCCTTAGCGCGAGTCTTATGGATCTAGCTTCTGTTGTAACCACTCTCCTGACTTTGCTGCTTGTAAAACTCTGTAGCCGATACGGCAACATTCTACTTAATACCCAGGCTAAGGAATAGAGGGTGTGGAGTTCCCTCACATTTGTGCATTCGCTTGAGTTTCTTTACATGGTATCAGAGCATCAAGCGAATTCACAAGATGTCTGTCGATAGCTCTACATCTTCCCAAACCGCTTCCGCCACAAATTCTACTTCAGCAGGCCTTCTTCCTACACCCTCGTTTGGCCACCTTATCAACCTGAAGTTGAATAGCGATAACTATCTGCTATGGAAAGCTCAGCTACTGCCTTACCTGCGCAGTCAGCTTCTCATGGGCTACGTCGATGGTTCCATGGCTGCCGGAACCCACCATCGCCGAGGCGACAGATCTCGACGGCGACAGTTCCCAACCCAAGATATCGCACTTGGATGCAAAGATGGCCAAATGGTCTTGAGTACTATTCTCTCCTCTCTCCACGATTTACTCTCCAGGTTATGTCATATACCATCGCCATGACGTCTGGGTAGCTTTAGAACGCATGTTCGCATCCCAATCCAGAGCCAAAATCATGCAGGTCCGAATGCAATTAGCCACCATTCAGAAAAAGGATCTTCCTGCCTCTGCATATTTCCACAAAGTGAAATCCCTAGCCGACACTCTCTCAGCTGCAGGACAGCCCCTGCGGACTGAAGAAATCATCTCTTACCTTTTGGCCGGCTTGGATCCTAGCTATGACCCATTGGTCACCTCTGTGACTACCAGAGCCGAAGCCATGGACTTGAATGATATCTTTGCCCATCTCCTCAGTTATGAGATGCGACAAGATCATCATAACACTTCTGTGCAGATCTCAATGCCATCGGCTAACATAGCACACAAGGGAAACAGAGGCGGAGGAAGTCGCGGCCGCGGCCGCGGCCGTGGTAGGCAATCCTTCCAAGGAAACAACAATCCTGGACGTGGAGGTGGACAATCCTTCATGTCAAACACAGGAGGCAATAGACCTGTGTGTCAGGTCTGTGGAAAAGCAGGACACGTCGCATTGAGATGTTACCACCGTTTTGATCACTCATACCAAGCTGAAGAACCCAAGGTGGCTGCTGCTGTCAATAACTCGTCATACGACATCGATCCAAATTGGTACGTGGATTCGGGTGCCACAGATCATATCACCAGCGAGCTTGATAAACTGAATGTCAAGGAGAAGTATGCAGGCAAGGATCAGATCCATACAGCCAGTGGCTCAGGTATGGCAATCAAGCACATTGGTCATTCCATTCTTACAACTGGTAGCAAATCTTTACATCTGAAAAATGTCCTCCATGTTCCTTCCACTGCTCGAAATCTCATGTCTGTGCAACGTTTAGCTCAAGATAATGATGTGTTTCTAGAATTCCACCCTAATTGCTTTCTTGTTAAGCGTCAGGACACGAAGGAAATTCTACTTAAAGGTGACTGCAAGGGGGGTCTGTATGTCATCCCATCCAGCCAAAATCCCTCACCAAAACTTGCCTTCCACAGTTCGAAGATCTCCTCTGAAGTTTGGCACCGGCGACTTGGGCATCCATCCTCTACTACCGTTCAGCATGTTCTACAAAATAACCATTTGCCTTTTGTTTCATCTCCAAATAATGGTGTCTGTAATGCTTGCCTATTAGGCAAAAGCCATCAACTCCCTTTTCCTATTTCCACAATCCCATACGTAACCTCTTCAACTTATTTCTTCAGATGTTTGGGGCCCTGCCCGCAAATCTGCAAATGGAAATAAATTTTACGTAAGCTTTGTTGATCACTTTAGTAGATTCACATGGATGTTTCCTCTCCAAAGTAAAGCTGATGTGTTGAAAACTTTTCTCCAGTTTCAGCAGCATGTTGAACGTGCTCTAAACCGAAAAATCATTGCCATACAGAGTGACTGGGGAGGAGAGTACCAAAAACTCAATTCCTATCTCACCAGCCAAGGCATTAGTCACCAAGTATCTTGTCCACACACTCATCAGCAAAACGGAATAGTTGAACGGAAGCACCGCCACATCGTAGAAACTGGACTCGCACTTTTAGCTCACGCCTCAGTCCCTCTACGTTTTTGGGATGACGCCTTTGCCACTGCTTGTTTCCTTATAAATCGTCTCCCCAGTCATGTGATCAACAATCAAACACCTCTTGAGCGCCTCTTCTCAACTAAACCCGACTACAATTTCCTAAGAACGTTTGGTTGTGCCTGCTGGCCACACCTCCGAGCCTATAATGCCCACAAACTAGATTTTCGCTCAAAGTTGTGTGTTTTCTTAGGCTACAGCTCACGCCACAAAGGATACAAATGCCTTCATATACCCTCCGGCCGAGTTTACATCTCCCGTGATGTAGTCTTTGACGAACAAAAATTTCCTTTTGCTCCCCTGTCACCTGAAACCTATACTCCTCCAACCATCCAATCTCTCATGCTACCAGTTGTGACAAACAATACTGACCAAATGCAGGTTGCCTCACCTTGTTTTCAGTCTCCGTCTCCAGATCTCTCCCAGCCAGGGGGCGACACTACTAATGATATAGATACTTCTTCTTCTTCTTTGGCTGGTGATGATTCCTTAGAGACGGAGCCAATGTCTGTTGATTTCGACTCGACAGGCAACAATAGCGAAGCCACCGACATTGCTCACCAACCGACAAACCAATCGGCAACTGAAACTGCTACTCCCACTCAATGTGGTCCTGTTACACGATCTCAGTCACAAATCTATAAGCCCAAACATTTGACAGATGGCACCATGTTTTATGATCCACGCAGAGGACCTCGCCAAGCTCAACTCAGCACCCTGCACAGCGAAACTCCTGAAGCACCGGTCTGCCATATCAAGGCAATGTCTGACCCAAGGTGGAAAGAAGCTATGGATGAAGAGTACTCAGCGCTAATGAAGAACAGAACATGGAGACTTGTACCATCAACAGCTGCCAAGAATCTTGTCGGTTGCAAATGGGTATTCAAAGTTAAAACCAAAGCAAACGGGACAGTGGACAGATTCAAGGCGAGGCTAGTAGCAAAGGGATTCAAACAAATGGCTACGGGGCCGACTATGAGGAGACTTTTAGCCCCGTGATTAAGCCATCTACAATTAGACTAGTTCTCGGCATAGCAAAGATCCCGACAATGGTGTCTGAAGCAACTAGACGTGCAAAATGCATTTCTACATGGTGTGTTAGAAGAAGAGGTACATATGATGCAACCTCCTGGATATGAAGACAAACAGTTTCCCAACCATGTCTGCAGACTTGAGAAAGCTCTCTACGGCTTGAAACAATCGCCCCGAGCATGGTATTCAAGGCTCACTCAAAACTTCGTGAATTATCCTTTGTACAGTCCAAAACCGACACTTCACTGCTCATATACAATCAAAGAGGTGTTGTAATCTACATGTTGATTTATGTAGATGACATCATCGCCACCTGCTCATCTAAACAGTCATAAGTCATCTCTTGGAAAAGCTAAAGAAGGAATTTGCAATCAAGGACTTGGGGATCTCGGTTTCTTTACGGGGATCGAAGTTCAGAGAAACTCTAGAGGTGAACTAATTCTAACACGTAAGAAGTATGTAGCGTAATTGTGGCTCGAGGAAAGATGCAAGATTGCATCAAAGATCTACACCAATGTCGATTCTGAGAAAAACTCTCACCAGGAGAAGGATATTCCCTAACAGGAGAAGAGGCATCTCGGTACAGGAGTATAGTGGGGGGTTTGCAATATTTGACACTCACAAGACCAGACATAGCCTATTCAGTCAATAAGGTATGTCAATTCATGCATTCACCTACTAGTAATCACTGGTCAGCAGTAAAAAGGATTTTGCGATACTTGAAGCACACTCTTGCAATGGGACTGAAAATTCAAAGGTCAGAGTCACTATTACTCAGTGCCTTTTCCGACTCGGATTGGGCAGGTTGCACAATTGACAGAAGATCTACGAGTGGCTATGCGATCTTTCTTGGTCTCAACTTGGTGTCTTGGAGCTCCAGGAAGCAAGCCACAGTCTCCCGTTCCAGTACAGAATCGGAGTACAAGGCGTTAGCAAATGCAACGGCTGAATTGATATGGATTCAGTCATTGTTACGGGAACTTGGCATATATCAGTCCAGACCTCCGAGACTGTGGTGTGACAATATCGGGGCAACATACCTTTCAGCCAATCCGGTGTTTCACGCTCGAACAAAACATATAGAAGTTGATTTCCACTTTGTTCGGGAGAGAGTAGCACAAAAGCTTCTAGAAATAAGATTCATCTCAACACGAGATCAGCTAGCTGATGGACTCACAAAACCTCTGAAAAAGCAACAGCATTTGAGTTTACAGCGCAATCTCAACTTAACTGATGTAGGTTGAGACTGAGGGGGCGTGTTAAGAATGCTGTTAGCAGACTACCCAGTCAATAGGCTAGTGGGTGCGTTAGTGTTAGTTAGCCTTAGCGCGAGTCTTATGGATCTAGCTTCTGTTGTAACCACTCTCCTGACTTTGCTGCTTGTAAAACTCTGTAGCCGATACGGCAACCCAGGCTAAGGAATAGAGGGTGTGGAGTTCCCTCACATTTGTGCATTCGCTTGAGTTTCTTTACACGGAGTCCGGACAGTTTATACGTTCTTTTAAATGTGCATGGCACATGTTGCTTTGAAGGCTTCTTTTTGTGTTCTGATGTTGGATCTTTTTTTTTTGAGATTTGATGCTGGATTCTTGTGATGCAGAGGCTATGTCATTTGATGAGGGTGACAATGAGGAGGTATGACCATCTTTTGCTTCTAGATGATTATATATCAATATCCTATTTGCTTCAGTATTTCTTGGCACTCTTGGAAGTCAGTGAAATAGTTTTGCTTGTGCAGTCAATTGATGTGAAGGTACAGAAAGCTCTGGACTGTCCGTGCGTAGCTGATTTGAAAAGTGGTCCTTGTGGAAGCCAATTTGTTGATGCCTTTTCCTGCTTTCTGAGAAGCACAAAAGTAGAGAAGGTTGTGTTTATTTCTTCAAGTTACTGAGTTTGTTTGAAAGCAAGTTGTCTGGTGCAAGTTACGCTACCTAGATATACTTCGTGAAAATCATAACATACTGCTCTTCATTTAATCTTAGCTCAATATGAGCAAACATTAAGAAATACTCTAGAAATGTTAAGCTAGAATTCAGCAAAAAATTGGTTAACTGTTGCCGTTTCCCACGTACAGCCTTGATAATGAGTAGTGTGACCTTTTTATTAATTTGTTGCCAGACATGTTTGTTTCTTATTTTCCAATGTTTTATGGATATTTGGTTTTGTTTCCAACTGATTCAGCCCAATGCTTTGTCTGCTACAATTTGCAGTAGGAAATGTGTTGTGTATACTACAAAAGTGCCCCAAGTTGTAATATAAACGATAATAAAAGTGAGCGGTCATTGTCAGTATGGTTAGACAACAATGTCAATGCAAGGTAAATTTGGTGTAATTAAAGGCAGTCATTCATGTTACCTGTTACTTTTATAAAAATAAATTTAGAGAATTTGGCTGTTGTTCACAGTTGAAAGAGATCAAAAATGCGCAGGTACTTGATTGGACACAATTTCTCTTGGTTGTTTTTTCAGCTGTATATTTCACAAAGTTTGAATCCTTTTGTCTTAAGATCCAATTATTTTCACATCCAAATCTCATTGGACTGTATGCTGCTAAATGCTAATAATTGTTTGGTTCATGTTTATTTCCTCCTGAATATTTACTAATACTAAGCTTTGCTTTCTCTGCCTTTCCAGGGATCAGATTGTGTGAAGCCCTTTATTGCATTGCAGGACTGTATCAAAGCAAATCCAGAGGCATTTTCTAAGGAGGTTTTGGAAGAAGAGGAGAATGACGAGGAGGCCGAGAAATCCAACCTGAAAGTTAGAGCTCCAGCGTGGTCTAGAGAATCCAAGCCAAAGCTTTGAGATTGTGTTGCGTGGTATTAGCTGACAGCCTGATACAAATGTTCCTCCAGTTGTCACACTTCATTTTATTTCTCCCATAAATTTTTCCGTTATAGGTTAGATTTCAGTGAGAAAGAAGTATCCAAGATTCTTCAACAGATATAAGCACAGTTTGTGTGGTAGAAATATTCCACAAATTTTTTTTAGAGAACATACACGTTCTTGATACCAAGCACCGGAAAACCTGTATTCTAAAGACTTGTATTTCTAGATGGATTGTACGAGCTGGTAAACATCAATACGAATTATGTTTCATGATGATATTGATAGTCAGTTCATGGTGGGCCTAATGTATTACCGTGGCTTGGTAACAGTTATGAAGATCTCGTTGTCGCTGATACTAGTTGCTGTCTGAACTCTGAACTTTACTGACTTTACCGCTGCTATTGCACTGTCTGCCTATTTGGCTGTTGGTGTTGGGTGATTTATCTGGTGCTGTGCCAGAGTTAAGAGCATAGCATAAGCTAAACCCAGCGATAACAACTTAACTGCTGGGTAATATTATTTTTATTCTTAGTAATACACCCTCCCGGCTAGTGACTCGATTGCTTGTTCTGATTTCTGAACAACATGTGGAATTGGGCCGTGTCAATGGTCGGAATCGTTCCTTAATAGGCCTTGCGGCCCATCTCGTTTGCTCTCTCTCTCTCTCTCTCTCTCTCTCTCTCTGTCTTCCCTCAACCCGTCACAGGGTTTTGTTTTGTAGGTTGTAGCTCAGCTGCTTCCTTGCTGGGTCTCCGCACTCCGGAGTCCAACTCCAGAGCCCACCTACTGCTTCCACCTCCGCCGCGGTAAGCCCTAATCGACACCTCCAACTCCACCTCCATGGCGACCGCCTCCATTTTCCGGCCGCTCTCCGCCCCAGTCATCGGCGGGGTCGGTGCCCGCCTCCGTCACTGCCCCCTCAAGCTGCCCACCCCCACCCGCACAGCTCCTCGGCGGCGGGCGCACCTCCTCGTCGCCCGCGCCAAGCGCGCCGGCAGCCGGGGCCCCGCCGCCTCGCGGCAGACTGCGAACCCTAACGCCGCCCCGAAGCGGGAGGCGGAGGAGGAGGAGGAGGTGGAGGAGGAGCTGCCGTGGATCCAGGACAAGGCGCTGGACCTCGTGGAGTTCACCGGCACCGTCACGCAGGCCATACCGGGGCCCCGCGTCGGGTCCAGCCCCGTTCCGTGGCTCCTTGCCGTGCCGCTCGCCTACGTCGGCGTCTCCTTCGTGCTCGCTGTCGCCCGCATCGTCCGCAGGTTCACCTCCCCGCGCACCAAGAAGAAGCGGAGAGTAAGTGTTCGCGTCGAAAATCATGCGTACTGTGATGCTTAGTGGGAGGCTGGGGAAGTGATATGATTAGGAGTTTAATTACAGTTATAAGGTAATTCCTCTTTAAGATTGAAAAATTTTCTTCCGCTTTGTTTTCTAGGTGGTGTTAATATTTGGAATGTAATGCAGTGTTGGCGTACTTCTTTCCTTTCGAAAAAGTAGATTGATGACATAATTCTGTCACAGTCGAGGTTGTGCCTTTCGAAAATTTAGGTACATGGTGTGGAACCGTAGTTTGTTTGATCAATCTAGGCTCTATTGTTATTCAGTGGCATATTGTGAATTTCATCCTAATATTTGTTTATTGGGGGTCAACTTCGGTCAAGGACACATGGTGATGGGAGATGTGCTTGTTTTTCTTTCAGCGGTGAATTCTGTATTTGCAAGTTTATCTCTATTCATAAAATATCTGGGAACCATACTAAATAACTCAGTTTGATTTATAATTAGTTAAGCTTACCGTATTTCCTTCTGAGACGTTACTATCAAGCGAGTTAACAAAGAATTAAGAGGACATTGTTTCATTGTGTATTAATGAGGTTTCTGTACTTTTGAACACTTGATTTAATCTTAGCATATTCAAAGTGACATGAACTTGCAATGTTAGTTTTATAACCGTTCATAGGTTTGCTTCTTTGTGTCAAACAGATATTTTTTTGCAGATGCTAAAGCACAGCATTTTGTGTTTGTTTCCTTGTTGATCTCAAACTTGACTTTAGGCTTTGTTTTCTCTCTTTTTTTTCATATAATCGCAAATACTATATCTCTCTTAATCTAGAACACTTGGCACTATATCTTGCTGGTATTTAATGGTAAAGCTGTGTTTCTTTGCAGGTGAGTAAGAATATATTCTTGTTGAAGTCACTAGATGAGCTGTTTCAGAGGGGCAGGGAGGCAGTGGATTTTCCAGTTCTTGAAGGACTAATGGAAAAGGTATGACCTTGACTCAGCCATTATTCTTGAGAAACTGAACTTATATTGGACTTTCTACGATGCACCTGCTTTATTTTCTCTACTGGTGAATCTACTTTAACCAGTGTTACACTGTTACTTAACTGGACATCTTATTCTGACAGTACACTGATGATGGTAGTGAATTAATGTTTTTGGTAACTTGTGATAGAAATCTTTAAACTAAATGCTATCTTGTGGTAAAGATCTAAACCAGAAATTCTGCTGCACAGACCAGAATAATTATTTTGACGTAGTAAACTGTTGGTTCTTTGCACCAATGCATCCATCCATTCCATTGTTGATATATACTGCTGTTTGAGGGATAATTTACTTTTTTATGTTGTTGGTAGCAAAACTATCTGCACACATAATTGTAAATAATTTTTTTGCATGTATTCAGACAGGATTTGACATGGATGATGTAGTAAGAAAGTACATCCGATACACACTGAATGAAAAACCATTCAATCCTGATGTGGTTGTGGATCTCATACATCTTAGGAAAGCTTCGATGTTAGAAGATGCTGAAGTCGCTGAAATTTTGAATGAGATTTCAAGACGAATTGTTCGGGAGAAAGGTATTGCTTTTCTTCTTCTTCTGATTCTAGTACTCTTAGAGAACACAAAATACTTCTTAAATCCAAAACTCTTGCTGCTCACTTCTATAACTAGAAGGTGTTTGTCTTTTCTTGTCTCCGATGGAATTTGTGGTATGATGAATCCTTTGTGGTAATGATCGTCTGCTCCATAATCTACTATTTTTTGTATTTGACTCCAAGGTTACTTTCCTGTGCTTATTGAATAATGCTTGACACTTGGCTGTTTCTCCCATCATTCTCAAATACACTCATTCCGTTAGCCTTCACATTTATGCACGACAATGAATTGATTTTGTGGAGAATTGCTGTTCTGTCATTGTTGCATGCAATATTCAAACTTCAATAACCTGAAAAGCATATCTGTACAGTTGTAAATATTTAGATGTTTTTCACACTTTCTCAAAGAATCAGTTTAATGTACACATTTGTGATGCAACAATATTCATCCAGCAATAAGAAGATCTTGGCAATACCTTGCCATTTGTGTTTATATCAGGTGTACATTAAGTAATGAGAAGTATTAAAATCATAAGATGTTGTGAAAATCAAAGCAATGCTTTATGCTTACACTCCATCTCAATATATATTTTTATGCTTCGTTTAGTGAAGCTCTAAGTTTGACACTTTCAATCTTTGTTGATGAACTTCAAACTGATCTAGTTTACTTTTAAGGTTGCTATGAGCCTGTGACTTGCAGAGCAAAGCCAAAATCACTGTCTTCGTAGAAAAGAATTTGTGGACATGGGATAGTGTTCAAAATATTATAGAAAAGGAGAGTATCCTTTGTGTGATTTATTGTTTTTGTGTCAATATTTGGTAGTCATGGTACTTTTTTACTTACAAATTAACTTATCTTGACTGTAAGATTATGCTTCCACTTTGATAGAGGTACTCAGGAGATTTATAATTTTTATCTTTCAGGACCAGTAGTTTTGGACTTATCTGGGTTTACAGAGCAAGGTTTTAAGCGAAAGCTTGCTGTGCAAACATTGTTCGGAAAAATCCTTTACTTGTCAGAGGTAAGCTGCTGATATTCTGTTTTTGTTGACTTTTAATTCCAATTCTACTAATGATAAGCCAAATCTTGATCTATAACTGAATGTTTGTGAATCTCCATTCAGCTCCCAGAGTTCTGTTCACGGGACAGCTCCCTTGTTGTCAAAGAAATCTTTGGAGTTACAGAGTACGACTAATTCTTCTTTATGGAGGATCCTTACATTTTTTATAGTGCAACTGCTGTTAATGCTGCAGACATAACAACCGTTTCCCCCCTGTTTTCATGTGAGCAGTGAGGATGCAGACAGCCTTCGAATTTACACCCTTTCTGAAACTGGTGACATCGAGTCAATACAGAAGATGATCGACGATTCTGACTTGGAACATGGCTTATCGTCGTCTTGAAGAACATTGATAGAAAAAAAAATGCTGAGGTTCTTCTTTGATAGAGTTCACTTAAGCTTGGTATGAGTTTTTTCAGCCATTGAAGAGGAAAGACATGTCCAGGATAGTCGACCGGAAGTTTTGTAAATCATCCTTCGATTTGGATTGTAACTTGTGGGAGTGTCTCGATGTCTCATACCTGTCCATCACTTGAGTAAACAAGAAAATTGTTCAGAGAATGGTAGCAATGAGTTTATACAAAGCGAGAATTGTTAATTAAATATGCACCGTTTGAATTTAGTGTTTTTTGTATCTCTCATCGAAAGAGTGAACTAAGTTCATACAATTCTCTACTTGTGGTGTAAGGATCGCAAGTCTTGCGTTTGTGCGCCGTCATGTTGTGGATGAAAGGATTCTCGGTACACTCTTGGGCTGAATTGCTGACGCATCAAAAGGATTGTGCACGATGTGTCATTGTGGGTACCAGAGTTCAAAGGAGAGGAATAAAAGGATGTGAGCAGCAGCTCGCGAACACATGGGAAATCACTAAAAAAATGTAAAACAGACAAAAAATAGTTCGTTGAAATGCATCGAAAGCAAATTGGAAGATTAATAAGCGGTGTACACCGGATGCTACTGTATGGTCACCACTTATTACAACTGACTGGAGTACCATCTGAAACATCAATAGCGGTTCCTGTGCAGTCTATAAAGGACCGCAACCGTAGCAAAATTACTATAGACAATTTTGTACTGTAGCAAAACACTATAACAAATAGATTTAGACGGTCTGGATGTTCGTTCACTCCACACACGTGGAAACTACTTAAACTGCAGTTACACAGTAGCACCTCCTCGTAGTCGTAGAAAACTTTACAATTGTGTTCCAGGTCCATGAAACAGAAGAATAAGGCAATGTGAATCCTATAAGTACTTGCATCTGGGCAAACTAGATGAATTTACAGGCTTTTCCAGAAGATTCTGAATCCATCGGCAAAAGATTTCAGGTTTCCCCAAATATTTGTCTCCGTTGATCCTCCATGCTCATGCTTAGGGCTGGATTCCTGGAGCAAAGAAAAGACACGAGAAACATAAGATGATTATTAGAATATTGTCAGCCTGCCGTTAGCTCTGGCTAGGCTTTAGGGCATGTTTGGATCCATTAGCACTAATAATTAGCTGCTAAAATTAACTAAAGTGGATCCAAATAGCCCAACTAAAGCCCAGCTAATAGTTAGCCAACAACCCAGCTAATAGCTATCTCATTAGCTGGTTCTCCCTGCTAATTCCGGCTAATAGATGGTTAAAAGACTAATTTGCCCCTCCATTGCAGGCCCTTTTTCACTGTGCTCGACTTCACCCATTAGCTAATTAATGCAAGGATACAATGGACATTTTCACTCAACTAAATTTCCAACCACCTATTAGCGAGTATATCCAAACAACCCCAGCTAATAGTTAGCCCCCAGCTAATAATTAGCTAGCTAACTATTAGTGCTAATGGATCCAAACATACCCTTAGACCGATTCTTCAGGCCTTCAGGTCTATTTTTCAGTCACGTGCGGATAGTTTCAGTTAGTCCTTGATCCTAATTCTTAGGATCTCATCATTGTAATCTTCCTATTATAAGGCCCCTTTTGGCAACTTGGAACTGGGCCGTTTCTACTAGATTCTGGAAGAAACCCAACCAAACGGACTAAAGTTCAGAACAATTCTCCTCGGATCATTTCTTCTTTTTCCACTTTGTGGCCGAATCGGTCTCAACCCTGTTCCACTGGATTCACAGAATCCTACCTGAAACGTTTCTACCAATAATCCAAAACCGTTTTCGTTTCTACTAAAATCTAGAACCGTACCAAACAGGGCCTAAATATATGTTGATCCTATGTGGGACGTTGAGTTTGGCTAATACAATTGCTCTCTAATTTTGTTATGGTATCAGAGCCATGATCTGTTTCCCTCTGAAACGCCATGGCCGGCACTCAATCAGCTCTACAGAATTCATCAACAGCCTCTCTCCCTGATGTTTCAACTCCCTCCATCCTCTCCCAATCCGGTATACTCCCTACTCCAAACTTAGCCATATGATCAGTGTGAAACTATCACAAGAGGAGGACAATTATCTGTTGTGGACTGCGCAGCTCCTTCCTTAATTGCGAAGTTAGCGCCTGCTTGACTATGTCGATGGCACCATTGCCCGACCCAATCCAACAGTCACCCAAGCAGGAGAAGACAGTGCTCGGATCGCTGTCAACCCGGAGTACACTACCTGGTATCAACAAGATCAGGTTGTGCTGAGTGCTATCCTCTCCAAGCAGGAGAAGACACTGCGCAGCTCCTTCGGACGGCTAAGCCCGAACACAAACACGCATATTTCGGTGATGTACTTGAGCCTCTGCGGTGGAGGACTCTCAAATGTGGGAGGAAAAAAAATGGAGCCGACTTGGAGCGAGTTCTTACAGTATCATGATGACTTCAATGGATAAGAGTCAAAATAGATATTGTTAAATATAGTAACTCATATCTAGCCTTTTAGGATTTAGAAATGTAAGCTAGATGAGTCATAATAGGATCAAGATTCCTAATACTAATAGTCAAGGAGCAGATTCTTGCTCTTTAACATGTTGCATGCCATTGTGACAACAATCTGATTTCTTTGCTTGACCATCCCGTTTTGCTGAGGCGCATATGGGGCAATCAAGTATCTTCTGATGCCCATCTCTTCACAATAGGCGGTGTACTTGCTCGACACGAATTCACCACCCCATTTCGTGTGAAATGCTTTTAACTTCGCATTCGCTTCAATCTTGGTAGCCACCTTGATCTTCTTGAAGTCTTGAAAAGCTTAATCCTTGAATTTCAATAATATAATCCACATGTATCTACTATAATCATCAACAATTAGTATAAAACAGGGTTCCAAATTTCATTTAGGGTTCAAATCTCGTCACCCTCTGAAATCCGAAATATCGGCGAAATCTCATTATTTCGGACGAAATCCGAACGAAATTCAAAAATAAAAATTCAAATCCGACATTTTTTGAACCGAGATTTCAGCCCAAAAAACGAAATTTCGTCCAAAATTACCGAAATCTCGGTAAATTTCAACTGAATGAAAAATGGTTCAAACGACATCAAAAATTTTTGAAATTTTTTTTGGATGATCCCAACACAAAACTAATATTCCCATAAAAATTTTCAGATGATGATCAAGCCTGAGGAAATTTTTAAAAATCTAACAATGCTATTGTCCTGATAAAAGACTGATCGGCAAATTTCAACCGAATGGAAAATGGTACAAACAACTTTAGATACTTTTGAAAAAAAATTTGGATGGTTATAACACATCCATAATATTACCATAAAATTTTTAGATGATGATTAATCTTGAGGAATTTTCAAAAATTCGAAAAGAGCTACTGAAGACTGACCGACAAATTTCAACTGAATGAAATTAGTTCAAACAACGTTAGAAAGTTTTGAAAATTTTTTTGGATGGTTCTGATGCATCAATAATATTCTCATAAAATTTTCAAATGATGATCACGCTTGAGAAATTTTTAAAAATTCTGACAACCGAGGTACTTAATTAATGACCGCAAGAATTAATGTGCATAGGCTAACTGGATGATCTACCGACTGTCCCACATGGGAAATGACGTGAAGAATACAATCCGATCAATATCCGATCGAATCCGGTCAAGTTTTGATCAAATTTCGGTCAAAAACATTGAGATTTCGGCAAATATACCGAGATCTCGTCGAGATTATAGATTACTGTAGCACTTCGAATTTTTTTCAATTTTTTTAATTTCGCCGAGATTATGAAACTCGGGAGGGTCCGAAATCCAAGATTTCGCTGAGATTTCGCGGGATTTCGACGAGATTTTGATCCTTGGTATAAAATAATTGTTTTCAGATGGGCTTAGAGGCAAGATAGACCCACACAAGTCACCATGGATGACTCCAGTACTTTTCTTGCTCTGAACAAGTTTTCGAGTTTGAATACCCGATAAGGTCATAGGATGGGTGTGGTGTCGGACCCCGAAAAAACACTTCCTAAATCCTCTGTGTATCATTTACTAGTCCAGGAAAAGCTTGTACATATAGTAGAAATGTTATCACAACATATCAAACATACTTTATTAATTAATTATTTCAGTTTACAGAACGAGTGGTACGCAGACCAAAAAAGAAAGCAGCGGCCATAAGGTAAATAAAAGTTAAGCCCAAAAGATTTGCCACAGGCAATCAATTGAGATAGCAGCCTAGTCCGTCTGGTCCTCACCGTCATCATACTCCTCCACCGAATCAACATAGTAAGCAAGAGTGAGTACAAAAAGTACTCAACAAGTTACACATGAGATGTAGTATTAATGTGAAGGATACAAATGAATGTTATATGGTTGAGTTTAGCGTAAAGTAGCAAATTTTTCAATAATGTAATTAGTTTTCCAAGGCAAAACTGAAGAAAAATATTTTTTTTAACAAATTTTAGCACAGGAATTCCTTCTGAAGTTAAACCAACTTTTTCCGAAACAGTGGAATCATTCCATTTTAAAGTTATTTTTAAAAAAACATCAAAATCTAATCAATGAAAGGCTTGCTCGGTATGCTCATGACCACGGACGCGATTAATTAATTAATTTTACACTCTGCAGATATCGTACAACTTTACTCATAGCACATGATTATCTTTTATATATTAAAATACATCTTGACGAATACCCATACCATGGGTACCTCCATCAGCCCGAGACCACGAGCGGGCTGACATCCCTCAAAAGCCCGAGTTCTGGCGGAGGTTCGTGGGTTGCAAAGGTTTAGCCTGCCACCGGCCAGAACCAATCCCAGGCGGCCAGCTAACCCCGACCTCCCGAGCCAAAGCGCTCGGTCGGTCGGCTCCACCAACACTCGGAGGGCCAACCGCTCTGTGTAGATAACGTCCTCTGGTATCCATACCGGGGTAGGCGGCACCTTCCCGAGGATGTCAGAGGGTTCACCAAGAAGTCAGGCCCCGGTCCCATCACCGCTGACACATCGCAGAGAGGCGCCCCCTCCCGAGACCAAGCTAAGGTCAATACCATTAAATGTCTGGCCGACGTCCGCGACGGAGCAAGACGTCACCTCGTCAAGACGATCGAAGACTCCTGCCGTAGGGCTACCAACTCGGCATGGAGGACGTCGAGCCTGGTCGACGACAAGGCGGAAGACCAGGACTCCAAGGCACACAAGATACTCCTTCCCTTTTTCTCCAACTCCGTTGTAACTCGCGCCTCGGATATATAAGGAGAGGCGGGGCCCAGCTGCAGGGGGCAAAAGAAGAGAGGAAAATACAAGTAAGAAAGTAAGAGAACCCACCGAGCTCGGGGGAGATTGATCGAACCCTTTGTCTCGCCTGTAACCTTCGGTTCACGAAAACAATACACCCTAACAAAGACGAATCGAGTAGGGATATTCGGCCCGAACCAGTATAAACTCCTGGCCTCTTGAGTCCACCATTCGGGGAGAGGGAGCGTGCGACCCCCTCCGACCACAAGTTCGTATTGCCGGTGCACGGAACACCGACACATCTTTTCTTTTGTGTGCGGCAGGCATGCTTTGCTTGTGAGGCACCTAGCAACCCACGATTAGAGGTGTAAGCAGTAGGGTCGAGCGGAGTGCAGGGCTGTCAGGCTCGAGCTCGGTAAGGCTCGAGCCGAGCTCGAGCCAAGCTCGAGTTGGGGTCCGAGCCTAGATCCAGGCTCGAGCTCGGCTCGGTCCAAGCTCGAGTAGGTTCGAGCTTGGCTCGAGTAAGCTTGGTAAGCTGATAAGCTCGAATAAGTTCGGTAAGCTCGAGTAAATTCGGTTAATCTGGTAGGCTCGGTAGGCTCGGTAACAAGCTCGAGTAAGTTCGGCTCGAGTAAGCTCGATAACAAGCTCGAGAAAGTTCGTTTCACGGAAGCTCGATCCAAACTCGAGTAGGCTCGTGAGCTATTCGAGCTCGGCTCGGTGAAGCTCGCGAGCTTGAAGGCAGGCTCGAGCTCGGTTCGTTACAGGCTCGAGCCGAGCTCGAATCGAGCCTGGAACGAATCGAGCTCAAACAGTTTGCGAGCCTCGAGCTTTTTTTCCAGCCCTACCCCTGATCCGCTACTGTGGGCCTAGACGCCTAGTAACGTTCAGCGGCACGCTCGTGCGTCCGACCTTGCCGCCGCGGCCCATATTGCAGCGTGCCCCGCGAGGCTGTGTCGAGCCCACCGCACACGGCACAGGCCATCCCAGTCAGCCCGCATAAGCGGGCCGTGCCAAACGCCCAAATCACGGCCTCGGCTCTCACCACGCGGCCCCGGCGGACTGGCCCGGCACGCCCCACCCACCTGCGCACTTTGCCCCTGCTCCAAAGGCCCCGGCTCCGAGGCAAAGGCAGCTTCGCATCCCGCAACGCACGCCGAACAAACTCGAGGGCCGACGCGTTATCCATGGCGGCCTCTTCTGCTGCTGCTGCTCTTCTCCTCCCCAACCTGCGAACTCCGGCCGCTGTAAAATCCCTCGATTGGAACAGAAACCCTCGCGTACTTAGGACGGAGTTTAGTTTAGCCGTGTCGTATTGACGTGTTTCTTCTAGTTGTCGCAGAGGAGGTTTCCTGCGCCGGGTTCCGGGAGGAGCTCTCCATGTGCGGTTGTCGGGCGGGCGACGAGGAGAAGGGGAGCGGCGGTTATCGTTCGAGCTTGCTTCAGTCCTCTCGGGGACGAGCGCATCCTCCGGGAGGCCTTGAAGGTGAATTTTCTCCCATTTCTTTTTTTTGTCGATCTAGTATTGGGGGGTAGTTTGAGTTGGTTCGTGTTGAGGTCAATGTAGAGTTGAGGATCCAGTTACTTCCTGGGCATGTTAGCTCTGTGGTATAGTGAATTAACCATTGAATCCATGTACAATCTGGTAGTTGTAGAATTGTAGATTTTTTTAGTCCTCCACGAACTAGCTTTCTTGCCGTGCGTGTTTAAAGATGGGAGTTTATCCACCAGTCGAAATGCATATTGCTATTTCAATGTTCAGTGAGGGTAATGACGCTCAAAAGAATTGATTCATGGAGTTAGCTCTTAATAGCTGTTGTTCAGCATCTTCTCATCAGTACGAGGAAAGGGATAGAAAAAGGGAGAACTTTCATCCTCATATATAGGTGTGTTGTTAGTATTGTTGCTTGTCAGTGATAGAATCTTCCAAATCCATGAAATTTGGAAATTGGAAGCTTAGCGGAAAGTGAAAAAAAATGCAGAGATTTTAGGAAGATGAGCTAGAACTTTAGGGACATTCATCAAATTGACTGAAATTTACGGTGGTTGTTTGTAGATGCAGCCAGATGTGTTGATGTTCAATTTGCCTTTTGTGTAGGAGCCAGTGGCATTCATGGGTGGTGTGTTTGCTGGTCTCTTGAGGCTTGACCTGAATGAGGATCCTCTCAAAGAATGGCTCACTCGAACGGTAGAGGCTTCTGGAATAGCTGAGGAAAACAGCGCCGAGGAATCAAGTGATGGAGCTCAAAATGATGCACCCCAACAAATCGAGATTGAGTGAGGTGCATTAGTTGCCTTTTGCCCTCATCTGCGGCCTCACCTTGTAACTTACCCTGAATATTTGTAAGGGCTAAGCAATAAAATGCTTTTCCCAATTTTCATGTGTTTATTTATATTGTAGCTTTAGTTCATACTATTGGTTCATCATCGATATTTTCCAACGGCGTCTGTTCTTAGTGGTAGAGCACTAACAAGAGGTTAATTTGGAAAAAGTTGAGACTAATTTGAAAGAAAAAGAAAACCTTAACCCACGGAATGTATGTCTATATTTTTTGAATTGTGCTAAATGCTGAACTTCTAATAATGTCAAACCTTTTACCTTTCTGTCAAGACTTCGCTTCATTTAAAGAAGATAGCTTCATGAATATGGGCTGTTTAGCTTTCCAGGTACATGTGATTCTGGCCCTTCTTTGATGCTATTTGTCAAGATGCTATCATTTCCAGACCCATGAAATGCAATAGTTTGTTCTTCAACATAAAAGAAAAGGGCAGAACTGCATACCTACACGGACCTTAAGATTTAGATGATACTCGTCTCTTAACATGTTTTGTGCAGTGTTGCTAAGCATAGTTATTGGATTCGCTATAAACGCTGCAAATTGCGAACCAAATTTGTTGAACCCAAACCGGTTTAGGGTACGTAGTTTGTGTTTTCAGTAGAAATTGGAAGAAAAAATGGCGAACTACGAGCCGGAATCTCGTACCGGGACTCGGATGAACCGCGTTTCTAGTAATTATGTTGCGAAGCTAGAGTTTGCTTTCATCTGGCATGTTGTCAGTAACCCGCTTCAGAACTATCATGTTAATGCAAAGTAATTTTGCGAAAATTTAATGGTTAGCTGGAGAGTTGATGCTGAAATTCACGAGTTGGTGGGTGCTCATTTGGATAGTTGGTTGAAAGCAGGGACGTCTTTTCGTCAGATTTGGATGAAAGCAGCAGACTTGGGTAGTGTCCAAGCTTTGATGATTTTCGCGATTGCATAATCTCATTTAAAGATTCAAGAGCCACGCACTCTTAAGTCTACAGAGTCTGAAGCGACCAAAGGGTAACTTTGTTTTTATTAGTTCTGAATCTTTTGACAGGGTATAGCAAGATCCCTTGGAGTATAATATTGAAAACATACAGCCAGGAAAACCACATGAATTGATGTCCAGTTAGAATGTCCAGTTAAGATAAATATGCACGAGTAGCGGCTGAAGAACTTTAAAATTCAACCAAAATTTACAAAATTTGAAAGCATTCTATGCTATATCTACCGTCTTGAAGGGAAAAAAAAACGCTGTAGTCGGTTACTTCCATAGCGGAAGCAACCTTCCATGATCTGAAGAAAGAAGTAAGTCGGTTCGTGGTTTCCCAAATCAACGGTCCAAATCACCATGGATCCCAACCAACGGCCCAGATCACGCTTCTAGGCCCGTTATCTGTACGCCCACACTTGCGAGGCACCTAAACCTTAGTTACCCTTACTTCCCCAATCTCGCCCCTCCCATCCCATCCCATCTATCGTCAAACCCTACCCGAATCTCCCCGCGCCGCCGCCATGGACGCGATCGACGCGGAGCTTGCACGCGCGCAGGAGGAGCGCCGCAAGATGGAGGAGGCCCTCGCCGCCGGTGCGCCCATGGCCGTCTCCTCCGTCACGTTCGACACCGACCTCTACGGCGGAGGCGGCACCGACCCCAACCGCTTCGCCGGCTACGACACCTCCATCCCGGCCTCGGAGGACGACGCGCCCGAAGATGACGCCGAGCCCGCCAACCCCGCCGCCCGCCGCCTGGCGTCCTACACCGGCCACGCCATCGCCGCCGCCGATCTTCCCCGCGCGGACGACGACGGGCTCCCCTCCAAGAAGTCCCAGCGCATCATCGACCGCGAGGACGAATACCGCCGCAAACGCCTCGATCGCATCATCTCGCCGGAGCGCCACGACCCCTTTGCTTCCGGGGAGGCCACCCCGGACCCCGCCGTGCGGACCTATGCTGATGCCATGCGCGAGAACGCGCTGCAGCGGGAGAAGGATCGAGTGCTGCGCGAGATCGCTCAGAAGAAAAAGGAGGAGGAGGAGAAAGCGAAAGAGAACAAGGTTGCGCCTGAGCAGCCAGCAGCCGCGACGAAGCGGCGCAACAGGTGGGACCAGTCGCAGGACGGCGATGCTACTGCTGGGTCCAAGAAGGCAAAGAGTTCCTCAGATTGGGATGCCCCTGATGCAACTCCTGGGATCGGGCGCTGGGATGCCACCCCTGGACGTGTTGGAGATGCAACACCATCGGTGAGGAGGAATAGATGGGATGAGACGCCAACTCCAGGGAGGATGGCTGATGCGGATGCAACCCCTGCAGCTGGTGGTGCTACTCCCGGAGCCACACCTTCCGGGGCGTGGGACGCTACACCTAAGCTGCCTGGTGGGCTTGCCACACCAACGCCCAAGAAGCAGAGATCGAGGTGGGATGAGACTCCTGCAAGTATGGGGAGTGCAACACCTGGTGGTACTGGGGCTGCAACGCCTGCAGGTTATACTCCTGGACCAACGCCATTTGGAGCGGAGAACCTTGCGACGCCAACACCTAGCCAGATTGCTCGTGGCCCAATGACTCCGGAGCAGTACCAGCTCTTGCGGTGGGAGCGGGACGTTGAGGAGCGGAACAGGCCTCTCACTGATGAAGAGCTTGATGGCATGTTCCCACAGGAGGGGTACAAGATTCTTGAACCTCCGGCTTCATACCAGCCCATACGCACCCCAGCAAGGAAGCTTCTTGCTACTCCAACACCTCTGGGCACACCACTGTATGCTATTCCTGAGGAAAATCGTGGGCAGCAGTTTGATGTGCCTAAGGAGTTGCCTGGTGGGTTGCCCCTCATGAAGCCAGAGGATTACCAGTACTTTGGAACATTGCTGAATGAGGAAGAGGAGGAGCAGCTATCGCCAGAGGAGCAGAAGGAGAGGAAGATCATGAAACTTTTGCTCAAGGTAAAGAATGGCACACCCCCACAGAGAAAGACAGCACTTCGGCAGCTCACAGACAAAGCACGGGAATTTGGTGCCGGCCCACTGTTCAACAAGATCCTGCCCTTGCTCATGCAGCCAACACTTGAAGACCAGGAGCGGCATCTTCTGGTGAAGGTCATTGATAGGGTGCTGTATAAGCTGGATGAGCTGGTTCGTCCATTCGTGCATAAGATCCTTGTGGTTATCGAGCCACTTCTGATTGATGAGGATTACTATGCTCGTGTTGAGGGCCGGGAGATTATATCAAATCTTAGCAAAGCAGCTGGGCTTGCTACTATGATTGCCGCCATGAGACCAGACATTGATAACATTGATGAGTATGTGAGAAATACCACTGCTCGGGCATTCAGTGTGGTGGCTTCTGCTTTGGGTATCCCTGCCCTTCTGCCATTCTTGAAGGCTGTTTGTCAGAGTAAGAAGTCCTGGCAGGCTCGGCACACTGGTATCAAGATTGTTCAGCAGATTGCTATTCTTATGGGCTGCGCTGTTCTGCCACATCTCAAGTCCCTAGTTGAGATCATTGAGCATGGTCTGAGTGATGAGAACCAGAAAGTGCGGACAATCACTGCACTTTCTCTTGCTGCACTTGCTGAGGCTGCTGCACCTTATGGTATAGAAAGTTTTGATACTGTGTTGAAGCCTCTGTGGAAGGGTATCAGGTCTCACCGTGGAAAGGTCCTTGCTGCATTCTTGAAGGCGATCGGTTTCATCATCCCTCTTATGGATGCTCTGTATGCCAGTTACTACACAAAGGAGGTGATGCAAGTCCTGATTAGGGAGTTTCAGTCACCAGATGAAGAGATGAAGAAGATTGTCTTGAAGGTTGTTAAACAGTGTGTCAGTACAGAGGGTGTAGAGGCTGATTATATCCGGAATGACATCCTTCCAGAGTTCTTCCGTCACTTCTGGGTTAGGAGAATGGCTCTGGATCGTAGGAACTACAAGCAGCTTGTGGAAACAACTGTTGAGATGGCAAACAAGGTTGGAGTGGCTGATATCGTTGGGAGAATCGTTGAGGATCTGAAAGATGAAAGTGAGCCTTACCGGAGAATGGTGATGGAGACAATTGAGAAGGTGGTGGCTAACTTGGGTGCCTCAGATATTGATGCTCGTCTGGAGGAGCTGCTTATTGATGGCATCCTATATGCTTTCCAAGAGCAGACAAGTGATGATGCAAATGTCATGCTTAACGGTTTTGGAGCTGTTGTCAATGCACTTGGCCAAAGGGTCAAGCCTTACCTTCCTCAGATTTGTGGTACCATCAAGTGGCGGTTGAACAACAAGAGTGCAAAAGTTAGGCAGCAAGCTGCTGATCTGATCTCAAGAATTGCCATTGTGATGAAGCAGTGCCAGGAGGAACAGCTTATGGGTCACTTGGGTGTTGTGCTGTATGAGTATTTGGGAGAGGAGTATCCTGAAGTGCTGGGTTCAATTCTTGGAGCTTTGAAGGCTATCGTGAATGTCATTGGTATGACTAAGATGACACCACCAATCAAGGATCTTCTTCCTCGGCTGACCCCCATCTTGAAGAATAGACATGAGAAGGTCCAAGAAAACTGCATTGATTTAGTTGGTAGAATTGCTGATCGTGGAGCAGAATTTGTGCCAGCCAGAGAGTGGATGAGGATTTGTTTCGAGCTGCTTGAAATGTTGAAGGCTCACAAGAAGGGTATTAGGAGAGCCACTGTAAACACATTTGGTTATATTGCAAAGGCTATTGGGCCTCAGGATGTGTTGGCCACTCTGTTGAATAATTTGAAGGTGCAGGAGCGGCAAAACCGTGTTTGCACTACTGTGGCAATTGCCATTGTTGCTGAAACTTGCTCACCTTTCACAGTTTTGCCTGCCCTCATGAATGAGTACCGGGTCCCAGAGCTCAATGTCCAGAATGGTGTTCTGAAGTCTCTCTCTTTCCTCTTTGAGTATATTGGTGAGATGGGAAAAGATTACATATACGCTGTTACTCCTTTGCTTGAAGATGCTCTAATGGACAGAGATCTAGTTCACCGGCAGACTGCTGCATCAGCTGTCAAGCACATGGCTCTAGGTGTTGCTGGCTTGGGTTGTGAGGATGCTCTTGTCCATTTGCTTAACTATGTCTGGCCCAACATATTTGAGACATCTCCCCATGTTATAAATGCTGTCATGGAGGCGATTGAGGGGATGAGAGTTGCTCTAGGTGCAGCTATGATTTTGAATTATTGCCTCCAAGGCCTTTTCCATCCAGCGAGGAAAGTACGTGAAGTATATTGGAAGATCTACAACTCACTATATATTGGTGCACAAGATGCACTTGTTGGTGCTTATCCTGCGCTGGACGATGATGGAGACAATATCTACAGCCGTCCAGAGCTGGCCATGTTTGTGTGATCAAAGTTAGTCTTGCTTATTTCTTACTTCTCAACTTAACGTGTGCAATGATTATTGACAAATCTGCTGTTAGTTAAATAAGTTTGCCATCCTGGATCATGCAGTTAATATTTACTTGTTTAGGTGTTTTTTTAATCTAATAAGCAACTCTTGAATTCCTCTTATGTAATTCCTTTTAGTTTACTGCTACGCTTGCAAGTGTTTCCCCAGTTTTTACTGTTCCTCTATAATTGTACATTCTCATCCTGGCTATGTCATTAGACCTTAGGGCGGTTATGACCTGTTGGAGTGATGCTTACTCAAATGCAAATGACAAATTTTGGACTTGCAGCTGTTCTTAAGACATTATTCATTGTTCTGGTAAGATTGTATGATATCATTGGTTTAAATGAACCTTCGTTAAAGGCTATCTAGAGTAAAATGGACTGGGTTCAGGGTTCAGGGATTGATAAATATTTGCACCACTAGCAGATTTGGCTGTCCTTGCCCCTTGTCAGTGGATCCGGCCTTAGGTCATGTTAGCATTTGAGCAGTACAAGTGCTGGTTAATCTGTGTTATGTTTTTTCATGTTGATGTATGCTCCTTTTTTGCTCTCTACAAAGAAAGGATCTGATGCAAATGCATTGGCAGGCAGGATGTACATGTCCTTGTATCGTCATCCATATGCATGTGAGGCTTGAACTGGGGTGGTATTTGAACTAGAGCTCACATTTAATTTTTGGTGTTATTGTGGTGCATGTTTTTATTGAAGTTGCATTTTTTGTATTTGCAGGCTTGTTCCTTCTGAAGGGGGTGCAATGTTTAAGAAATATTTTTTCCTGGTTTACTGTAATGCAACTGTAATGCTAAATTGCTGCCATAATATGATGTACTAATCATTTTGGAATTGTTTGATATTTCAGGGTACTTTGGTCCAAGTTTGCTGAAGATCCCTTGGATTTAAGACTGATCATAAGGATAGAATATCTTTCTCCGCACTATGTTTAGTTTTTTGCAACTGAGCATATGTTAACCTATCATAATCCTATGTTTTGAAGTAAAAAAGTCAATCCTGGTATTACTATTGTGTTGTTATGTAATATTAGGCACGATGGCCAGTATTGTTCTTGAAACTTTCTATTAGCCGATGTTATATAATGCCATAAACCATCGTGATTGGGAGGTCCTTCGTGTTTTGTTAGCTTCACTGTACTGTTATGATGTCCGGAACATCAGTATGTTTGGAACAGTTGCTTAGCTTGTGTTATTTCCTGCTCTTGTGTTATGACAAGAGCATGAGTATGTCGCTTAAGAGTTAAAGAGCCTACCGGTCGCCTTGCTTGTGCGTTCTTTTCCTGCTAGTTCAGCCCCTTTCATATTTCATCTCTTTGCACGCTGGTTTGTTGGAACTTGGAAGTCTTGGGCCTGTGTTTGCTTAGCCCCAAGACTGGCAGTCTTCTACGGGTTGTTGTATTGTTGAATGCCATGTACTTCTCATTTCGTTTGCAGTAATGTTAATATCATCTAAGATGGTGATCTTCTGATTTATTCGGTTGTGACCGTGGAACCTAAATGTAAGTTGTGTCTTGTAGTAGCTGCAAGCCTAACTTTAGGTCGAGTACATGCTTTATTAATGGAATAGTCGATTCGTATGTGTATAGCGAAGATTCTAGGATATGCGTGTATAGTAAATTCCTTTAGATAATACTGAGAGGTGCTTTTATGCTTTTTGTTTTTAAAGTTGCACAAATATTAAAGCATGAATAAAGGGTAAATGATGATTACTTACCTCTTCACTTGTTTCAAGATTCGTATAACTTGTATGAGTAGGAAAAGCATAGAATCCCTTAACGATGACTCGGACTCAAGTCCCATCTCAAAGCAATAGATAAGGGAATTCAATTTGCAAGTCTAAACTCTTAGTCTTGGTTTAGTTTTAAATCTTAAACTTTAAAACCGTTTAAATCAGGACCTCAAACTAACAAAATTGTTCTCTTTATCTCGACCTAAATTAGGGTAGTTTGGATCTGTGGCATCTCGGTCAGGTTAATGCTCTCATATGGCGTGCACGTAGAACCCACCTTTCCGTGTGTGAGAGAGGTTAAGAGGAAACACACAGCAGAATAGGGGAGCGGTGGCATAGCTTTGGGCGGCGATGGCGGTTGCCAGCGACGGCACAGGAGACGCGCCGACGGGCAAAACGGGTTGTCACAGTCTCGGGCAAGATATCCTCAAGTGTAGAACACGCCGTGGCAAGGATGATTTGGGGAGAGCTCACCGAATTCGGCAGGAACGTCGTGTGGAGGCAGTGGCCGCGAACGGAGAGGAGGAGGAAGACGGTCGCATTCCCCGTGATCCTATGCGGGAGTTGAGAAAACGGAGGTGATAAATGGGAAGAGAACGTCAAGGCAGGCTTGAAGGGTAGCGACAAATACTAGTTCGAGCGCCCGGAGCGGCTCGGCGGACACAGCGGCCGGAAGCAGAGAGCTCGATCCCCTTAGCTCTCTCTCTCACTCTCTACTGCTGGAAGGAGGAAGGAATGGAGGAAACGGAGCTGGTGGCAGGTGAGCGCGGCACGCAGCTTGGGCGTCGCTTAAACAGAGCGAAAAGGTCGCTAGACGAAGCGAGCAGGGCGAGGCGATGGTGCAGTTGTGTGGCGTGGGCGTGCACGTGCTGGTCGGTGGCGAGGCTAACACGCATGGGAGCTTAATCATCGCGTGGGTGTCTGGCGAGGACGGCGGTGACATGAGCGCCGCCGCAGTGTGTCGCACGACTCGCCGGGGTGCGGACGCCCTCCTTTCTCTCCGACGTTGTCGCCCCACCACCTCCGGTCTTCCCCGACCGTGCCATTCTCATCGTTGAACTCCAGTGAACAGCATTGACCTAAATAGGATGCCACGTAAATCAAAACTGCCCTAATTTGGATCGAGGGTCCCGATTTGAACGGTTTGAAAGTTCAGGATTGTGGAACCGATTGTGGCAGGTCAGGGTTCCAAATAAAATTAAACATTTTCTCTAGAGATTTGCACCTTGAGGATGAATGTTAAAAGAAGGGGTGTGCAAATTGATACAAGATGCCCAATGTGTAGCAGATTAGATGAGGATGGAGACCATTTTTTTTTAAACTGCAAATAGATTCAGCTTTGTTGGAGACCAATGCAGTTAGAAGATGCAAGGCAAAAGCTTGTCCAGTGCACCTCTCCGACACGTCTTGGAAGAATATGGCTTCTGCAGGAAGAGGTAAGAATAATGGTGATAAGCTTTTGTGTGGTGCTGGTGGTCTTCTCGGAACAGAGTCAACTCGGTTGAAAGCACTCCAACCTGTGAAGAGGTCCTTCATCTTGTCCAATGGCTGTGGCAGGGCGACATGATAATCTACAATATGCTTTTTGTTAGGAAACCGAATTCGTATCCTATATGGATTCTTCCTTATCTCTAAGCAGAACCGCTATATATAGGAGGCAGGGGTCACCCCATTGTACATACAAGCATACAGAATAATAAAGCAGACCCGTTCCTCCTCATATTGTGTCTCTCGCCCTCTCTCTCTCTGTTCTCCACTTTAGATCTATTAGGCAACCCCGGACTATTCGATAGCGAGGTTGTCTAACACGTTATCAGCACGAAGCTCTATCGGAGAATTGATTGAAAGGTGAGAAAGGTGAGAATACGAGGATTGATGTAATCGCTCGTGTTGAATTTATTTTTGCATCTAATCCAGTATCTACGTGTCACGAAGCTGCGGGTACGCGATGGACTTTACAGGTTATGGCACGAAGCTACAATGAAGAACTGTATGCATCCATCAAACTATTGTACACGAAGCTACAGTAGATCGTCTGGCACGAAGCCGGCACAAACACATCTACGGCATGAAGCCCGGCCGCGCGGCACGCAGCCGCCCCGTCCAAGCGCAGTGCACAAAGTCGTGCTACTGCACGAAGCAGTATCCATGCACAAGTCGCACCGCGGCGCTCACGCGACGACGGCACACACACGGCCGCCGCAACCGCGCCCCACTGTTGGCCCCGTCGCTTGCAGTAGCGTCGCCCAGCCCGAATGCGCACGCAGCGCCGCCCTCGCGTCTGTCGGCTTGTCGCCGTGCACGGCTGCGCCCGAAGGAAGATCTGTATGCGCACGCAGCGCCTTGCGCGTCTGGCCCCGGCCAGTGGCCCCCGCAGGCTTTCCCGGCCCGTTGCCGCATAGCTGGGCCCGTAGCGCTGCGGCCTGCTCGACGGTTAGTGGCCCATGCAGGTCACGAAGCTATTGTAAACGAAAACAGTATACAACATCTCAGATTCATGGCACAAGCCATTGATCTACGGATCTGACACCATTATCCAAAGTACTGTAGCATGAAGCTACGGATCACTCCCGGGCATGAAGCTCCAATCGGCAGTCTACATGTGCACGAAGCGTTTGAAACTACTCGGCCCGAAGCCGTCCTACCAGGATCACCACGATCCGGCCACGAAGGCCACAGCCAGCCGACCACCGTGCATAAAGGCCCCGGCTCGTGCCGGTCGCCACCGCAGCGCCTCGGCCGCCCGCTCGTTCCGTCACGACTGCCGCGTCCTGGCCAGAAACAGCGGCGCGCGTGTACAAGCCACACATCCCGCCGCCAAACACGACCTGGCCGCTCCTCGCGCTCGCAGCGCAGCGTCGCCTCTGATGCCGCGGCGATGCCTCGGCTGTCGGCCGCTGGCTTGCGCGACTGCCGCGCCGCTGCCAGCCGCTGGCGTCGCTCACCGATCTGCCGCGCCGTCGGTAGCGCACTCTGGCCGCTCATTTGTCGCGCGTCGTCGAGGCTGCGTGCCGACGTTCGGCTGGAACTGGACATCAAGAAAGGTAACTTCATTTGGACATGAAGTCCCATGGCAAAAGGACTTGAAGTCCCGTGCGGGCACGAAGCCTTTGAATACTAACTGGTTAAGAAACCAGTGAAGTCCAGGGCATTGTGGGGCACGGGGAGGGCAGGGGAAATTACCCCTTTGCCCTCCCCCAACTTCTTTATTTCATTTATTTATTCTTTTCTGAATATTGCATAAGAAATTCGGAAAATTGAATAAAAATAGACAGAAAATCCTGAAAAATTCCAGAAAAAATATGAAAAATCCTAGAAAATTGCAGAAAACTTTATTGGCTCTGTTTTAATTTGTACTTATCCTTATTTTATGCATTTATGAATATTTGCATGAATTTTGCAATAATTGCTATGTTTAGAATATCGGAAATTTCTGAGAATTTATTTTCGCATTTATGAATTTATGAATTGTGCAATTATTGTCTATTTCGAATTTATGAATTGTGCAATTATTGTTCTATTCCATGCATTGTATTTATTGCTTTAATATAGTTCATTGAAAATTCAAGCATGCCGCACGAAGCGGCTACCGCCGCGCCAAGAAGGCCGACGTGCATGGAACTGAAAACACTGCGCGCATGAAGCCGCGCTAAATCAGATCGCACGAAGTTGATCATGCATATGAAGCCGATCGCATGAAGCTGATCGCACACATAAATCTGATCGTTTGCACGAAGCCGATTACCTACATGCACGAAGCTGTATTTATGAATATTTATGAATTTTGTATTTATGAATCTTGCAATTATGAATCATGTACTTATGAATTTTGCATTTACCTTGTATTTATGAATTCCGTACTTATGAATCTTGTATTTATGAATCTTACAGTCATTGCTTTCTTTTAGTTTACTGGAAATTCATGAGAATTGAATCATGCAATTATGAATCTTGCAACCACTCTCTATTAGACTACACGAAGTAATCTAATGAAAGAATCATATGAATATGTAAATACCTGGCATTGTCATATGTGAGTTTTGAAGAACTGGCCCGAATGGTCAGAACTATCTCACATGGGCATCAAATGTGAAAATCGTGCTTATGAGCAAGAAGCTCTAAATTGCCATCGGTTTAGGGTCCTCGAAGGACAAGTAACCTACTGCCGAGCAAAACGATCAAGTTTTGTACTTCCCAGGTATCACTTTTCAGCCACTGTGAAGAATGAATACATGGCTGAGGTAAGTACACTTGAGTTACGGACTGTACTTCAGAAGCAGTTCGAGAAGCTCAAGTCCACCATCTTGCTCCAAGCACAGCAAGATTGGGTTCACCTGAAGTTTACAGGCTACAGAACAGTGGTTGTTAATGAATTTTGAATAATGAATTGTAAGCTCTCGAAGAGCATACATTTTCTTTTCTCATGAATAGAATTTCAATTTATTCTTTATTCCAGTATTCTATATTTTAAGCAATATTTGAATTACTTTGCCACTATATGATTAGAATTATATTTCTTGTTATTTAAGATATTGTGTAGCGCCCAATGGAGGTGATATGTATTATTGATAGTGGCACAACAAATACCATCTTAAGAGAGTCGAAATACTTCCAGACGATCACGAAGAACGCTGGAAGGATTATGAAAATCGCAGGAAGCGATACGCATATAATAGGCTCAGGAAGAGCCACAATTATATTGCCAATGGGTACAACTTTGGTAATTGATGAAGCCTCCTTGTACCCTGAATCAACACGCACTCTCTTAAGTTTTAACAGATATCCGCGCCAATGGGTTTCACGTAGAAACCAATGAAGAAAATGGTAAAGAGCATTTGTGCATTATGAAGCACGCGGAGTATGAAAAATGGTATTAGAAAAATATCCCTCATATGAATCTGGGTTGTACTACACGATAATCAATGCACACGCAGTGTATACTTATTTGAAGACTGTATTTAGAAGCTATGCATTATTTGCTTTATGGCATTGTATATTTAGGTCATCCTGGTCTTAGAATGATGAGAAATATAGTTGACAACTCATAAAGTCAAGGAATTAATGTTAAAAATTTCCCAAATCATGAAGATTTTGTGTGCCATGCATGTGCCACCGGGAAATTAATAACAAGACCCTCTGTTATGAAAATGCAACATGAAATCCCTGCATTCCTGAAAAGCATTCAGGGGGATATTTGCGGCCCGATTCAGCCCTTGTCAGGGCCGTTTCGATACTTTATGGTGCTCATTGATGCTTCCTCGAAATGGTCGCATGCATGTTTGCTGTCAACAAGGAATCATGCATTCGCAAAACTGATCTCGCAGATCATTAGAATTAAGAAAGCTTTTCCTGATCATCACCTAAAGTCCAATCGAATGGACAATAACAACGAATTTAATTCCAAGGCATTTGATGATTATTGCACAGCAACTGGAATAACTGTTGAGCACTATGTACCGCACATCCATACGCAAAATGGAATAGCTGAAGCACTAATAAAGAGGATTAAGCTCATAGCCCGACCACTCTTGCAGAGTTGTAACTTGCCCAACACTTGTTGGGGACACGCAGTCATGCACACAGCAGCACTCATCAATTATAGACCGTTGGGCTACAACATCCATTCAACTATGCAACTAGTGCAATGGGTCATCCTGAAGATTTGAATGAATGGTATATGTACCTATACCACCCCCACAGCGAACTGCAATGGGACATCTCCGCAAGTCTGGGATATACGTTGGTTATGAGAATGCATCCATAATCAGGTATTTGGAACCCACGACTGGAGATTTGCATACAGCCCGATTCGCTAATTGCATTTTCTTTGACGAGGACCGTTTCCCGTCATTAGGGGGAGAGAATCAACCATTGGATGAGAAAATGCCGGGAAATAATATGGCATTCCACTGGGATCCCCGCACATGACCCTCGCACTAATGAAGCAAATCAAGAAGTCCAGAAGATAATTGATTTGCATAATTTAGCAAATGAATTGCCTGATCATTTTTGTGATCTGAAGAGCGTGGTTAAGTCGCATGTACCCGCAAGAAATGCACCAGAGAGGGTGGAAATACCTAAGAAAGCAGAAGGTATCCCTCATCCTGTTCAGAGGCCTCAAAGAAAAAGAACAGGAAATCTGGCTTCTCAAACCCAAAGTACCCGGAGACGTCTGGGGAAAGCGGGCAAGAGGACTTACCACGACCAATCACAAAAGTGCCCCAAAGCAAGAAGGGGAGCAGTTGAGACTGGCCTTTGGAAAGAAGCCTGTGGAAAAGGCAATTCCAGATCTGAACCTTCCATTGGAAGAAGCCGCCGGAAATAATGTGTGCGCACACATTAGCAGAGAAAAACTAAAGGAACTTGCTCCTGGAATGGGAAATAGCAATGAAGAGCAAGTAGAAGTGCATGAAGCACACCATGACGAAATGGCCATAAATTTTGTAATATCAGGAGAATCAATGAATAGAGCAACAGCCAATGTCGATGCATACTTTGCAAAGAAGATTGCCACGATCATTAATTATGATCCCGAGCCCGCATCTCTCGCAGAGTGCAAGAAAAGGCTCGATTGGGAAGATTGGAAGAAGGCAATCACCGCAGAGTTAGTCTCTCTGAACAAAAGAGAGGTGTTTGGGCTGTGTGCCCGCCTCCCCATATAAACCCCGTAGGTCACAAATGGGTTTTTGTTCGCAAGAGAAACGAAAACAATGAAGTTGTAAGGTACAAGGCAAGGCTTGTCGCTCAAGGTTTCACTCAACGTCCTGGGGTTGATTATGAAGAAACCTATTCTCCGGTCATGGGCGGAATTACCTTTAGATAATTGATCTCAATGGCAGTCAACTTGAAGTTGAAAATGAAGCTAATGGATGTTGTCACAGTATATTTGTATGAAAACTTGGATTCGGAGATTTATATGAAAGTACCGGAAGGTATCCCTATCCCGAACCAAGACAGAGCAAACAGAAACCTATACAGTGTGAAATTGGAGAAATCACTGTATGGGCTGAAACAGTCGGGAAGAATGTGGTACAATCGCTTGAGTGACTTTCTTTGCAAGAAAGGCTACACGAACAGCGAAGATTGTCCATGTGTGTTTATACAACGATCCTCGAATGGATTTTGTATAATCTCCGTCTATGTAGATGACTTGAACATCATTGGGACGGATGAAAAAATTGAAGAAGCATGCACATACTTGAAGTTTGAATTTGAAATGAAAGACTTGGGTAAAACCAAGTTTTGTTTAGGCTTGCAGCTTGAACATGTCCAAGGCGGAATCTTGGTACACCAATCTTCCTACACGCAGAAAGTGTTGGAGAAATTTGGTTTTGAAAAGGCATACCCCGCAAAGACCCCAATGGTCGGAAGGTCACTCCAAGCAGACCTAGACCCGTACAGGCCTAAAGAAGAGGGGGAGGAAGTCCTGGGAGCGGAATTCCCATACTTGAGTGCAATTGGAGCACTCATGTACCTTGCGAATAGCACTAGGCCGGACATTGCGTTCGCCGTGAATTTGCTAGCACTGATAAAGAAGAACCCACCAAAAGGCATTGGAAAGGGGTGAAGGACATCTTCCGTTACCTTCAAGGAAGCAAGGACCTTGGTTTGTTTTACAGAAGAAACAATGAATTGAATTTGGTTGGCTATGCCGATGCTGGGTACCTATCAGACCCGCATACTGGCAAGTCACAAACTGGGTATGTTTTTCCTTTGCGGTGGAATAGCAATTTCGTGGAAGTCATCTAAGTAGACTCTTGTCTCAACGTCGACAAACCACTCAGAAATAATTGCCTTGTTTGAAGCCTCTCGAGAATGTGCATGGCTTCGAAGAATGGTTCATCACATCCAGAAGTCATGTGGTTTGAACATGGAACAAACCCCCACCATTATCTATGAAGATAATGCAGCTTGTGTTGCTCAAGTGCAAATGGGATATGTGAAGAGTAACCTCACAAAGCATATCAACCCCAAGTTCTTTTATGCTCATGAATTGCATAAGATGAACGAGATAAAGATACTGCATACTAAATCGTGTGAAAATCTCGCAGATTTATTCACTAAGTCACTCCCGGCATCTTCATTTGAAAGATGTGTTAGAGGAATCGGGATGATGAGGCTTAGAGAAGTGCAGATTTCAGGGGGAGAATTTTCACATACTACTACATAAATCTCAAACATGAAGTTTGAGTACCCAACGTGAATCTTGAAGATTAACATTGAAGTTTGGGTGGATTGTACTCTTTTCCTTAAGTAAGTTTTTCATTGAAGTTTTCTTACATAAGGTTTTTGATGAGGCAATCCGTGCAACACAGCAAGCGTGTGCTATGTACTCTTTCTCCAATTATTTTTCCCACTGGGTTTTTATGGAGTTTTAATGAGGCATATGCATCTCGCAGTGAAGAGTCCAAGGGGGAGTGTTAGGAAACCGAATTCGTATCCTATATGGACTCTTCCTTATCTCTAAGCAGAACCGCTATATATAGGAGGCAGGGGGTCACCCCATTGTACATACAAGCATACAGAATAATAAAGCAGACCCGTTCCTCCTCATATTGTGTCTCTCGCCCTCTCTCTCTGTTCTCCACTTTAGATCTATTAGGCAACCCCGGACTATTCGATAGCGAGGTTGTCTAACACTTTTCAGGTGCGGAGGCTCTGAATAAAGTTTCTTTGGTATGGGACGGATCATTTTAAAAAGTGGTTGTAACGCCCTGTCTTTTGAAAAAAAAATCCCTCTTTTTTTTTGGCCGGTCGAACCGGTTCATTTTTCTTTTTCTTCCCAAACCAGCCCGCTCGACCTCTCTTTCTTCCTCCTCCCTCCCTCTTCTCTCTCTCTTCTTCCTCCATTGCCGCACACGCTCGAGCTCCCCCTTCACATTTTCTCGCGCTGGTCCCTTTTCTCGTGCGGATGAGCTCCCACCGCCTCCCCGCCATTTTTATACCCTTATCTCTTCGCCAAAATCACGCGCACCGGTCACCACCCATGTGCCCCCCTAGCCACAATAAATACCCCCTCTCCTCCTCCCCGCTCCTCTCTTCTCCTTACCTGCGCTCAAGCACTGCCTCCCTACCGCTGCTCTTCTTCCGCTCCGGCGCTGCCATCACCACATCCCCGTCCCCGACTCCCTTCGGCCCCACCGCCACCTCCACCGGGTCCGCCTCGCACCGTTGCCACCGGTGCGCTCCGCGCCGCCGACTCCCTCACCCTCTGCCGCCGAACGGCTCGCCATGTGTGGTGACTGCGCGCCCCGAATGCGTGCACCGGGTGCACGGTGCACCCGGTTCACCGCTTGGACTCAGTCCACCGATCGGCCCCACCTGTCAGCCTAACCTATTTTTCTTTTAAAAAATTAATTCATGAAAATTCATTTATAATGCAGGCGCTGATGTCATAAATCGGTTTTCAATTTAAAATTAATTCCAAAAATCCGAACTTACTGCTAAAATCAGTTTTGCGCAATAATTCAGATTTTCTTTAGAAAAATAATTCCAAAAATTAGAAAAAATTCTATTTTTATTTATTTTATTTCTTTTTAAACTTCCAAAAGCCCGTTTTCGCTTATTCGAACTTCGTTTGGCTCCGTTTTTCTTTCTAAATTCATCTAAAATTCTAAATTTATGTTTTATGCAAGTTTGATATTTTATTTTAATTTATTTGTATTTTGTTTGAATTCAAATGTGTATGCAAGTGACGACTTCGAGCAACTACTCGAGACCTCCTTGATCACGTCGATCCCAGTTTTTAAACTTGTATTTTAAAGTTAAATTATTGTATGCATAATTATTATGAATGTAATTTATGTTCCAGTTTTAAATTCATAGTTATACCTAGAATTGTTAGGCCGTCTTTGGAATTTGAATTCTTATACCATTGTAACCTTAAGAAAATGCTAATTATTATATGTTGGTATTTAGAAATTGCTTAGAACTGAACTTACGAAATTTTCAAAAATTTGTGCCAAAATAATGTTCTATCAAAATGAGAGTGGCGATTTTAGTATTATTTGAAAATGGTATGATTAAAATAAAAATGTGATTTAGACTGGTCGAGAAATGGTTGGAAGGTGGTGTGGTTATGATTCTAGGTTTGTGAAAAGTTTCACCTAGTCAAATAAGGATCGGTCTGAGTTTCGTTGAGTGTAAAGTCTAACCGTGCTACCACAAGTCTGGAATGAGACAGATTTGACTAGCTGTATTAAAACATGCCATGAACAACATGCCATTAGGTGGTAGTGGTGTGGCAAAAGCATGAGGCTGCCACTCTGGCGTAAGAGGGGGCTTCTGACTAGAGATATTCTTTCAGCGGTGAAACTTTAGCCGTCATGATTACATGGATGTGTTTTTATAGGGGTCTTGTCATGATTTTCTCTGTCGCACACCAAAGAAGTGTGTATTTAGCGCCAAGAGATGATTATATCTTGTGGGAAAGTTATACAACCTCTGCAGAGTGTAAAATTAATCGATTAGCTATGTTGGGGATCATATGCATGCCGAGCAAACCATTTGCAGATTATAATTTGATAATTTTAAAATTTGAGTTCAGTAAAATGATGTTGGGATGGAGTGAGTTCATCATGGAAAAATTTGGACAGACCCAAGAGGGGGTTGAAAATATTCAAAAATGAAGTTTTCTTAAAATTATGCAATTTAAAATTACTTTTAATATTTAAAAAATTGTTGTTTTGTGCTAAAATCAACTATATAACCTTACTTTGTCATCTTTACATTAATACTGTATTTTTCAATGTGATTTGCTGAGTACGTTTGTACTCACACTTGCTTAATCTGCTGCTTCAAAGGAGGAGTTATACGATGGTAAGGACCAATTGTACTAGGCCGCTTTCCCAGTCGATTGCATGTGGTAATTCAATTGAGCTTTTCTACTTCTTTATTTTTGCTGCCTTTATTTATTTGTTTATTCAGTTGTTGGCCTGAGTGCCATTTATTTTGTAACTCTGTATAATTATCATTAATAAAGTACGTTTTATATGATGTGATTTTACTTCTACCGCATGTACTAGCTTTTTCTGGATTAGTATAGGATACACAAAAGATTTCGGAGGTATTTTCCGGGGTCCGATAGTGATGCACAAGATCTGTCAAGCACTGACAGAGGAGAAGCTGGACAATGGGATGAATGCAACTACTCCTATTATCCGTGAAGCTAGAGATTTGTTGTTCCTTCAATTTGTTGTTAGAGAATGTAATAGTGTTGCACATGAACTTGCAAAGTTTGGTTTTGCTTTGGGGGCCTTTCAGTCAGCTGTTGGGCTAAAGGAGTTCCCTCAGCTTGTCTGTAACTTGGTGAGCAGCGATTTGGCTGCTTCACCTGAGTAATAGAAGTTTATCTCTCTCCCTCTAAAAAAACGCATTCGTTGCTTGATTCCTATTGCCCCTATGTTGGTTCAATTGCTAAGTTTATCCAAAAACTCAAGGACCTGTTTGGCAACAAAGTATTTTCATAGTTTCTAGACAAAACTATGGTTTTGAAGAATACCATGGTATTTTTGGCAACATGGTGTTTGGAAGCAACCCAAAAAACTCTGTTTTGAAAACCATGGTATTGCCAATACCATAGTATTTTTGGAGTATTGAAAACTCCACTCAAAGTGGAGTTTTGGGTTTTTGGTGGTGGTGTAGAGAGTGAAAGGTGTCAATACTTTGAAAATACCATGCAAAATACTTTGTAGCCAAACAGTTTGTATTTCCAAGAAAAACCATAGTTTCAATGGTGGTAGGTAAAACCATGGTATTTATGCCAACACAATTTCTAAGCCATGGTTTTGTAATACCATGGTATTGAAAAACTTTGCTTCCAAACAGGGCCTCACTCTTGTTGGCCCTTCGCAAGATCTGTCTAGAACGGTTCCGTATGAACTCTGCCTTCCGCATCTCTTTTTTCTTCTGAACTGGGAATTAGGTGACCATATTTCCCTCTATAACATGCTGCTTGGATCCTCTCGTCGCTGGTTTTGTCATGTGTAGAGGGGCACTTACGTATTTACATCATTATCCATTGACTAAGTATGACTAATAATCAGCTTCGGTACAGTGGGGTTTGTGCAGTGTGTGTTAGGAGATCTGTGGCTACTAATTAAATGCGCCATGCCTAGCGACAGTTAACCTGAGAAGGCTGGACAGATTGCTTTTAATGTATGATAAATGCTTGATTAATTAGCCGGTAGACTTCCCTTTCCGTTAGTAGGCCCTTGTTCAAGTACAAACGTCAGTCTGAACTTTGACATGCTTACTCTGAACGGGGTGTTTCTGGCTGATCCTTTCCAGTTAGGGGGTGTTTGGATGAGGGGTATTTCCTTGGAAGGTTTTGGGATTTAGTTCAAATTTGAACTAAATCCCAAAACATTCTAATGAAATACCTCTAATCCAAACAGGGCCTCCTTCCTCCCAACCGTCCGTGCAAGGCTAAGCAGGTTGTTAGGCGGTGCTTTCCAACTAATTTCATCTAATCATGGACAAGGATCTAGCAGGACTGGACTCGCAGAATATCCTTCGCCTGTAAGTTTCGGCCGGCTCCAAGTTGCGAGCTGGTATGGAACGGCAGGCACTCCAGAACCAGAAGATGTTATTGTTGATTTGAGTCTGAAGCCACTGACGTGAACACAGGTGATGAATCAATGCAACCGCTAACTACTTGATGATGACTTTACTTCGTCTTTCTCCCGTAGTTTTCGTGTGCTTCTTGTTCGAAAAAAGGATCGCCCTAGCTAGAATGCTGACGAAGAAAACGCTGCGAATTTACATCCCGAACCATTTCCTCCCAAAAAAACGGGAATTTGCGTATGAACGATCCATTCAGTACCAGTAAACGATCTGGGGAATTATTTTGCCATGGAGCAACTTGCACAGTTAAAATCAAGCACATTGCACGCATCTTGTATTTTTATTCGATTTTAATTTATTTGCATGCAGTATGGTTTAGCTTTCCCTCCTTTCTGGCGAAGAATTTGCTTCTTGACTCTGCTTGTAGCCATGTACCAACCTCTTGGAATTAATTTAATGGAAGAAGTCAAATGGTATTGACTATGGGACTTTAGTCCCATATTATTTAGATAGGTGGAGGGAGATCAACTTATAAGGGGAGCTTTAGTATAGGATCTAATATAAGTTGGTGGCAAGGCTATAGGTATATATGTCTAGCTATATTAGCCTATTAGGCTATACACGCGTATATTGCATGACTTGTGATTTAACCTTTTGCCACGTGTACCATCCTTACACCTCAACTGCCAATATGGCGTCGCGGACTTAGCGAGAAGCACGTTCTCGTGCGGTTAGTCCGTTCGCCCACGATATTACCTTATCTTTGACTGCTGACGTGGCACCGCGGACTTAGCAAGACGCACATTCTTATACGGTTAGTCCGTTCACCCATGATGCGAGATTCCAGGGTGCAGTTCTTGAAATCGTGGCAGTTTGATCTATGTTATCGTGATGCGGTTTTGGTTGTACTTGTACGTGCTTTCTTAAGGGAGACATCCCTGTACGTGAAGAAAATAAGTGACATAAAATCAAACTCGTTATCCTTGGGTGCTCTCTGCTTCCTTTGTACTTGCTATCACCGCAGCCATTTCGTCTCTTTGCCTGTTGTGCAACAGGCGTGAGGTAGAGCAGTGTCTCCGATTCGACGCTGGCCTTTGATGACCTGCATGGGAGACCGGTGATCAGGTTTCTGGGAAGCGCCACTCCACGCGACTGCTCATCTTCGCCTTCAATCGTCGTGTCGCTCCTACGCAATTTTTAGTTCTTTAATTACCAAGTCCACTGTAAGTGCCTCGGACCGACTAGTTGTTGATCCAAGTAATCTTTCTATTGTGATTAAAACTGGTAAGAATGCATGAAACTATGATACTATTGTTTACATCTATGCATCAATTAGGCTATCTAGCATGTGTAAACATACCTTCTTTACTAGTATATTTTGTATTCTTTGAATATTTGATGGCTACTAGTAACCATGTTATAGACGCAATGTTTAATTTCATGTTTTTATTATACAACTATAGAATTAAATTAATGTAAGACATTTTAATTTTCCGACACAACCTTGTGTGGATTGAAACTGCAATTATAGTTCTTGTCCCATACGAAGCATGATTGAAAGCTCTGCTACATCAGGTATTCAGGTGCATAAATTATTGTTCTGCGCTGCTTCACATTTGACATTTCGCTGGTTATACTGTACAGAACCACACTACTATATCTATATGACAGGCACCTGGCTCAGGATAGATGAAATATTAAGTTCTTTTTTATGACAATTAAACTATGTAGACAATGAAGGAAGGCCATGGCCTGAGAGCCCGTGTCAGAACTCAGAACACCTGTCTTCTTTGGCATGTCAGTACAACGAACCATCCTCGACGTCAATTGAAGCGTCACCAACAATCCCAGAAATTTAGCAATGGAATTCAGGTTGATCCATCTTATGGTTTTTCTAGTCACCGGCTATATATCTAATTTTGAATCTGAAACTTTAGAAGTTACCAGTGTGCTGCCTTTGCTGTTTACTGATCATGTCATGGTCCATGGACCATGGCTCACACTTCACACCCCGCTTACTCAGGATCACCACGCATTTGATGTTCACTGCAATTAGGTAGCTCATGCAGATGTTTCCATGGCGTTCTTACTTACGACTTGCCTATTTATAGAGAACAGTATTAACATGAACTCATCTGTAGTGGTAACTGGCGGTGCAACATCGATCAACAGGTGAGTGTCGACGCACAAGCTGAAAGCCATGAAGAAGTCTTGCATCCTGATAGTGCTTGGGCTCGCCATTGCCATGGGAAATAGGCTCGCTTTCGCCGCCCGCGAGAGCAGCAGCATCCCGGCCGGCCTAGGCAGCGAGCTTCGGGAGCTCATCGCCAAGGCCGGCAACTTCCTCAGCTCGGCGGGCCGGGCGGGAGCGGACGGCTGGCACTCCGCGGCGGCCACGAACGTCGACGCCAAGGTGCGGCCCCTGAGGAGCACGGCGGGGCGGAAGCGGCCGAGGAAGGCCGCCGTGAACTGCATCCCCGCCGACATGTGCCGGAAGAAGAAGGTGCTCTGCGGCAAGAGGTGCTACAGGTCGCGCTCCAGCCTCAGCCACGTCCCGCCCAGCAAGTGCGTCGTCAAGTGCAAGAAGTGCGTGCCAACCTGCTAGGTTTCCTCCCTCTTCTCGCAGTGGATTCGAGCCCTGGGGCATGTTACATTTGTGTTCGGTTCCGTGCCGTGTGGGGTTCGCCGATCGTGATGCATGCGTTCACCTCCTTCACTTCTCGTAGGTTCAGTTGAATAAACACGCAAGCCTCATATATACATGCATGCAGTAGCTAGGTGGTGAATTCTAGGATGGATGTGATTTGATTTGCCCCCCTCCTAATACTTTTACAGTGTGTTCCTTTAATTCTTGCAAGAATTATCATCAGCTGCAAAAGTAATGCTCATTTTTAAAGATTTATCGTGAGACGCAAGAAGTATATATATATGCAGCTGTTGCCTGTAGGGGATCGCACTCTCGGCTTTCTGACGTAAGATTAATTGACGAGGGACCCGATCGAACGAACTGCTAACTGTTTAGCTCCAATTAATTAAAGGATCATCACGTGTCACGGCCGGTGTCAGTTTACCGTGATAGACCTCGCTCGATGAAAAGACCCACCTAATTAGCACCTTTAAAAAAAAGATCCGAATAAAATAATCTGCGTTGTAAAAAAAAATTTGTGATTAAGTTATTCAAAAATAAACCTAGTCAATTCATCAAACAAATTGCAATGAACATACATACAGACATTGAATCTTCACATACATAAATCGATTTAGTACTCGGAGAAATTAAAAATTTTAAACAAAAGTGAATACAATTTAATTATTACAGATGAATACAATGAAATAAATTAGAAAATTCAATAATTCATTATATTTCAGATCACGAATACTTAATTACAACTTTGATAGCAAAATATAGAAATGAATAATTACATTTCCAAAAATGAAAATTACAAGACTGTAAATTATAAAAACACTGGTGATCTTCTGATCTTCATTTGTAAATCTTGCATGAAAGCAAAATTTTATTAATAGATAAAAGCAATAAATTAATATGGCAGGAAAATTTAAAAGGATTAAAAATCAGAATTGCTGTCAGACCCGTATGATTTGGTATTGTGCACTGATATATCATATTCATCCGGGGTTGAATCGGCACATCTCACGAAATTAGGTATCATTATCCGGCAATTATACAAACCTGATAATTAAATTGTAGACGCACGTATTTTAAAATATCGTAGGGGTAGAAAAGTGATTTTCCCTGTGTAAAAAGGTAAGAGTCCACAATAAATAGGATAAGTATGTGCACTATAGATCATAATAGCCAACCGATTCCAGCCCAAAGCTTTAGGGCCATATAACACAAACTTCAACATAAACCTCACAAGTTATACCATCAGTCAACTCTACAAGGTAAGAAAGCACCACATCCAAAGCTGTAGCCTCAAGAGAGCTCAAGAACCACACCAAGCAACACAATAGAGTAACCTCTGTCAAGACCTCAAGAACACAAGGCAAAGTCAAGGAGTACCCAAACCTAAGGAGCCACAGGGGAATCAAGGGCAAGGGAGGACAGCCACAACTACATCACAGGACCTTCACCCCACTACCACAACCTTCTATTGATCACCCCAAAATCCCAGGTAAACAGCATGCTTAACAGTAGTAACATAGAGTAGCAATAGTATCAACCTAGGTTTAGCATTAGCAAATATGAAGTAGAGACTAAAATCATTAGGGTCTCAGTTAATTGACGCCATGTGGGTTGTATCGAGCGTGCCTAGTAAACCAACCATGCTCCCCAGTGCACGATGAATTATTAGGTGTTGACACGGCGCCATCCAACCCAAGCATAAATTATAAAATCATCATAGACCCTGTCGGCGTATTCTACACCAAGGTACCCGCTCCCCCGCGCTAAAAAAGGAATCAAGTGGCAGCCAGGGCGTGCTTGAGCCCATTGCCACGGCAAGAGAAAAACTCCTACGGCGGTCGCCCCAGCGGACACGTGGCGTACAGGCCAGGCCGCTGGGCGACCAGCAAGGTGGTCGCCCCAGCGGACACGTGGCGTCTGCCAAAGCCGCATTGGCGACTAGCAAGGTGGTCGCCCCAATGACACTGGTGTCTGAGCCAGGCTGGCGACCAGCAAGGTGGTCGCCCCAGCGGGCACATGGCGTCTGAGCTGGCGACGGCAAAGAAGGTCGCCCGGCACATGGCGTCTGAGCCAGTTTGGCGACCAGCAAGGTGGTCGCCTAACAAGGTGGTCGCGGCGACACGTGGCGTGCAAGCTAGGCCATCGGCGCACCATCCTCGGATAGTCCTGTCGAGATCAGGGACATTAAATGCGAATCGTGCGCATTTAATGTGAAAGCATGGAGGCTGCGGCATGGCGGCGCGCTTCCCCAGGCGCATCATGGCTTTGGGAGACGTCACAACTACACCTCACCCCGTGGCGGAACGGGCGGCGTTGGTGGACATGGGGCCCAAGGCAGGACTATGATAGATACAGCAGACATTAATGGATGTAAGAACAGCGGCGTGCACATTAAATGAACCGATGCCAGTGTAATGATGATGGCTTGCAGTGTAAGCCTCCCATGCACCCCCGTCAGTCCGAGTATAAAAGGGAGCCGGGGTGCATGGGAGAAGGGGTTCGGTTCGACTCATTGTGAGTAGGTTTTCATCCTCTCCAGCAAGAACACAAGCAATACCAAGAAAGGCAGGACTAGGGCTATTACTCTTCGGAGGGCCTGAACCTGGGTAAAAAACTCTTTGCGTCCCCCCGTTAGTCTGAGCCTCCCGGTGCCCGGATCTTCATCGTCTTCCCTTCTGAGGCGATTGCCCCGAAAGCCCCCCGTCGGAACCTCATAAGCACCCGTCTCGGAGGTGCCTGTTGGCTAGTACGCTGACAGACCCATCTTACCATTCAACATTACAGCAGAACACAATAAAACAAAGATCATTAGGGAATCATAGCGGGCCAAGGTGTATCAAGCCCTAGACTGGCATGAGTGAGTTGGGTAGGGAATAAGGGGTAACTAGAGGAAGATGGCGAGTTTGGATGCAGCGATGCCAAGCTGAGCCCCATTCGAGTGCAACACGAGAGAGGCAGAGCAAAGGAGAGCCAAGTGGCGTAGAGGAGTAGGTGACCGGGGAGAGGCTCGGGCTGCTGGCCGACGCGGCTTAGGTGCGGGAGCGCTGGAGTGCGTGATGCCGATGGGATCGACATAGAGCCTGGAGCTTTGGGGCACGAGGGGAGAGAGGAGAAGGGCCACCGGCGGCAGGCTGGGGGGGCATGGTGGTTGAGGCCGAGCTGGAGGCCAAGAGGGCTTGCAAGCCAGTGGCGGTTGAAGACCGGCTAGAGGCGGTGGGGATCGGTAGGGCTGGAGGTGGCAGGGCCAAGCCCTGGCGCACGCGTGACAGAGGGGAGGTGGAACCAGCGAGGGGTGTAGGCGGCGTCGGTGGGGGAGATCGGCGGGCGGCGCTAAGTGGGGAGACCGGAGGGAGCAGATCAGACGATGAGGGGAGGCCCGGGAGCAGCAGAATTTGGGGGAAGAAACAAAGGAGAAAGATGAGATGATGAGGGAGAGGATAAGGCAATGGGTGGAAGAAAATAAAGGAGGAAAGAAAGAAAGGAAAAAAGAGAGAGAAGAAAACGAAAAGAAGAAGAAAGGAAAATTGGGTAATCTGGTAGCACGTAAAAACTATATAATCAATCATGAGAAATAATGACAACCCAATCTCAGATGCTAATTATCGCGTAAACAACGTTGTAATTAAATGATTTAAAAGTTAAAATAAAAGAAGAGAAAAGAAAAGAGAAAAAACAAGAAAAATATAATTTTAGTTAAATTAATAAAATTTTGAACTAATTTGTTCATGCAAAAAATAACCTTGAAGCTAAATTGATTAAAAATCTATTAAATTAATTAATTCAGTCAGTTGAATTTTTAACTAAAGTGCGATGGAATAAAATGTTATAAAGTTCTAAAAAGAAAAGGTAAATTTTATAAATCCTACAATAATAAAAGAAAAGGGGTAAACTTCTAAAACATGTAAAATTACATTATTAATTAAGGAAAATAATAATAACATAATGCTGACACTAGTAATTACATAAAATAGTTGCAATTAATGAGTTATCATAAAATAAAATAAGGAAAAGGAAATTATATAAAGATTTAAATTCTAGTAAATAGTTTTAAACAAACGAATTAGACGCATTAAGAATTTTACCCAGAAATGGATTTAAATTGTCTCTGTGAACCCTTTTATCATAAATCCCTTGGAAATCATTTATTAAATTATTAGTCTCCAAATAAATCTAAACCCAAATTTAGCTGTAAGATATTCTAAACAAATGATCCAGCTAGCAATTCAAAATCCATAATTAAAGAGGTGTGCTTAAAAAGATATCATATTTTAATAGAATTCTATTTATGAATGAATCAACAATTAAGAATATTCTTTTCTAAAAATAACCTTTATACTCATACTCAACAGAAATATAAAAAGATATGGAAATATGAATACGAAAGTATAAATAACAAAGCGGTCACTCTAATATTAATAATGTGCAAAATAAAGGTTAGTTTGAGCCAGTGGTTATAGAGTAAATTAGAGCCTACCATCGCGATTAAAACGGTAAAGCCATACCTAGGCCGAGGAGTGAATCATACTAAGATACACCAATTTAATGTATCGCAGATTAGAACGTCCTGAATTAAAATAAGCCCGGTCAAAATGCGATGAGTTAATGTATTCCAAATTTAAGTAAACAACCTGCAAGTATCCATCTAATTCAAAGCAGGGAAAAGGTAAGGATCGGCCATTTAGGAAAGAAAAGGTGAGGATGAAAGAAACAAAGATTAGAATAAATAAATGAATGCAAATAAATGTCATGAATAGAATATATATAAAAGTGGATAAAACTAAATGCCACCATAATAAATAAAATGGGAACATACTACCTCCATGGGAATGAAGTCATAATCTAAAATCTTCATAAACAACACAAATCAAAATACACTAAGATAAAATATGTCAAGTTAAATATTTTGAATTAAAATGTGCCAAGTGAATACGATAAGTTAAATATCCCTAACTAAGATAAGCGTCGTTAAAACTTGTTAATTCAAAATACTCCAAATTGAAATACGCGGTAAATATACAATAATTTAATAAGGGGTTAAGGAAAGGGTTGGACACCTAAAATATGTGAAATTCTATTAGCTATCTAAAATACAGTATTCTATAAGGAGTTGATTTAAATTTGTCGGGAGGTCATCTCCAAAATCCAAGTGAGGCCGTACATTTCTACATTAATTCAGGCAAGTTTCCTTGGTCATATTTGCAAAATTATTTTTGAATGTTTTTAGAAATGATCACTGCATGGAAAAATATCTTTCAGAATAAAACCCTAAATCGGATGTAGTTGGAGAAATGAATGTTAGTGAACTGCTACGGCAGTGTTAGGTTATTGATAATTGGAAGTGATAATAGACTGTCGATGTAGTCTGTGGAATTATTAATAGACTATCGATACAGTCTGTGAGTTTGATAATAGACTGCTGGTGCAGTCGGTGAATTTGTGAATATATTGGTTTAGTTCACCCGACAGATGAAGTCGGTGTAGTATATATGTGAGGTGGGTAGAGGGTGCCCTTGAAGGATTATCATGTCGATGGGACCCTCTACATTGGCTATAATATAAGGACGAACCACTACACTCGGACAATGAGTTGTATTTCCAATATCAACCATAGTGTGTGAAATTGGTCAGAAAAGATTGTTCTATAAAGGCGTTATGATCTCCGCATTAATTGGGTAAGTGTAACTAGCTAGGGTTGTGAAGCATGGGTATGCCAGATGCTAGTGAGGGACAAGATTAATAGCCAGCGTAGTGTGGGCCCCCGGATCGGCTATCCGGAGTCCTCTGTGTATTTCTGTACTAGTCCCAGATCAGTAGCTAGTACACACAGTCAAAAGTGATGAATCAACAACCATATCACGAGTACAAATAACTAAATAAGAATAATACCAAATAAAAGCAAAGACCTTATGGTCAAGGTTTACCATTACGGCCTGAACAGGCTGAACAACTTGAACAACTGCAGCGGAAGACGAAAACGCCAATGTGACCCATCCAAATGCCCACAGGCAATCGAGTGGAGAACGCACCCTAGTCGTTGGAAATCTTGAACCACTTCTTTCATTTCTGAGAGAGGATTAGAATGTAGCACGTGAGTACATAAAGTACTCAGCAAGTCTGGGAAATTATGCACAATGTAGGCTATCCAAGGATGGCTTAATATGGTTCTTTTGCATAAAGCCAAGTTTCAACAAATCATACTTGTTAATAATTTTCACAAAGCATATTTGAGCAATTCTTTTTAATAATTGAATTATGTAATATTGTAGTGAAGGTTCTAACCACCACTCACTAATATACAGGCTCTATCCGCCACATCTCAACAAAATCAGGGTTCCATCCAATCACATGGCTATGTCCGCCATGGTTCACAAAATCAGTTCTTTCCACCTACTTGGCTTTGACCGTAAGCACACCCGAGAGTTCTAACCGCTCCGGATCCCAAAACAAAACATTGTTTAGTTTGAAATCAAAACCCAAAGTCTACCAATATGAAAGCATTCACAAGCTTTGCCTTTGACCGTAGGCACGGCTATTCGAATAGTTTTAACTCTGCAGAGGTGTACAACTTTACCCACAAGACATGATATTCCCTTGATGCCACGCGATTAACACACTTCCTTAGGTGTGCGGCAGGATATCATGACAAGGCCTTTACAATGTATACGCCTAACCCGACTCACCCGCGAGGTTTCACCATTGTTAGGGTTATGTCCACCGATCTGAAAGCCCCCTCTTGCGCCGTGTAAGATAAACAACAACAACAACAACAATGCCTCTTTCCGGCTCACACAACCACCGAGTGGTGAGTCTAAGTCAGGTTTCTACAAATTAGTTAGCAGTCGTGCCCACTTTGACATGTGGTTGTGCGGTAATGCTTAGAATGGAGAGTCATAAGCGTCGGTCCTTAATTGACTTGGGGCGGTACTTGCACAAAAGAACCAAGGCTTGGTCCGCTTCCACCCGACATTCCATGCCGCCAAGTCGAAATCATTTTTCATTTTATTTTTATTTTGTAAACCAACGGCAATACTCCTTGCCTATAACTTTCAACACCAGGTTTTCAAGATATAGTTGAAATTCCCACCCATAGGTGTACATTGACCGATTGCGAGGCTAAGCATTTCTACTTAGAACTATTCTATTCCACCAATAGTTTATTTTATAAAATACAAAGCTCAGGGTTTTGATGACAATCCTTATATTCCATCCTGTGATCTCCAATAATCATTAAATTGCCCTAATGGTACAATCCTATGAATAATCCGATTCAATCTAGTGTCCATCAAGTAATAAGTATATCATGGTAATATCCTAACTCTCAAAATCATATTAAACCCCAATTAGATGTGTCTATTTCCCTTGAACTATGACTTGTATTAATGAATTGACCATCATTCTTATAGCGATCGTCGTATCATCCACAAAGAATATTTCACAAATTCATCTCTAATCATTTGAATACAATCCACCGATAATACGTCATAACACCCTATATTTAATCCTTCACACTATCACCCTTAAATCATCTATTTTAATCCACCAAAATACGCCATAATATTATTCACTAAACCCCCAAACATCCTGAACTATTCACAATCTCCCTAAATGGTTATCACATAGCATTCTAGTTAAAATCCATCGAAATATAACTTACCACTTGTTCTATTTGATCTATACATATGACTCTCAATAACATTCATTTACTCTCACCGACTATTATCCCTGACATTATACATCTTCCAACATCCTCCCAATCCACCAAAATACATGAACTACCATTCATAGATCAATGTTATGATTACAAGCCCCATATCAACTCTAATATTCATCTATCTCCAATTTGCATTCCACCCCAATCCATACTCATTATATTGTTAACTACTATCACAATCCAACTCCTCAACATTTAAATGATCACCACCATAAATCAATTTCATAATAACAATCCTCACATTATCACTAATATCCATCCGTCTCCCAATTACATTGTCCCCGATTAACTCTATTCAAACTATCTGCTAAATAGTCATTTTCCCCATCAAAATGTATTTTATTAAAAATATTTATTATGGTGGATCCCTGTTCTAGGTCGACAAAGGGTCAGGGATAACAAATCTCAAGGAGGTATAAACAACTGGTATAACTAACCACTTAACGTTTTGACATCACCATTTTATGTAATTAGCAATGCAGTTTGTAAAACAGGGTAAAACATTTATAAAGCATAGGTTCAGGTATCGTCAAGGAGACTTGCCTCGGTCACAGCGAGAAGGTTGAACTCTCTGAAGTCGTGGCGGTCGGCGAACTTCGTGAAAGCGTCGACTACGCATAAAACGAGGCAACAAATAAATAAAAGAAAATAAATAAAATCCAAAAATTACAAAATTAGTACTGGCAGGTAGATCTTGATTTTAGATGAATTTAGAAACTTGAACGGAGTCAATCGGAGTTCGGATGCAAAAGTTATAAGCGTTCGAAGTTGGAAAATGATGGAAAATCAAGGAAAATAGAAAAGTTACTATTTGCTACAGTAACTTACGAGAATGAATTGTTCCAGAACTGAACCAAACTACAGAGCCCCCCTTTTCTTCCAAAAATCCGGATTTTTACCCCATTTTCGCACGGATTTGGATCAAACAAAAGCCTAGAACCTCTAGATAACATCCTTAGCTACATCTAGGAGGAAGGAAAAGGATTGATTCTCACCGGAGACGATGAATTTCGCGATGAACGACGGTTCGGCCAAAGCGACAAAAATCCGAAATTCGTCGCCAATCCTTGAGGGATCCTAAAATTGATTGTTAGGTTAGACTCTACACTCAATCACGGTCACAAGGAACCAATTGGAGTTGAGAAAAACCCACCGGAATGGATGCTAGGAGGATGAACTTGAAGAACACCAAAAAAAATGGCGACCCGGCGTTGGTTTTCTTGATCTAGCGGGCAAATGAGTTGGAGAGGCTAAAGGAGACGCATACCACCGGGACGGGGGTTCTTATAGGGAGAGGATGGAGGTGGTGGTGCGCCGTTTGGAGTAGTAACGCCCGAGATAAAGCCATTTTAGTGGATTTTGGTTTCTCTTGAATGGGGCCGTTTCCGGCGAGCTTGATGGCGCACCGAGGTGGGGAATTGGAAGAGGACGCCGCTACGGATCCAACGGAACCGGCGCTTTGCGTTTTGGAGTTGATTTGAGGGAGTTACAAGAATTTAAAGAGTTGCCCTAGCCCTTGGAAGCCATTGGAGCTTCTCTGTTCTTTGCTTGGGCTGGAGGTTGAAGACGAACACTGTTCATGTGACACGTGGCGCCTTCCCATTGGACCTCCTTTACGTAAACGATTCGCCCTAGAGAAAAATAAGGAAAAATGGCCTAAAAATTCCGGAAAAAATCCTAGAGTCATTTTAGAATATTTGGGACCCAATAAAATTGGTTTGGTTGAATTTGGATGATTTTTGTGGAATTGGATATTCGGGCGCGGATCGCAGGCATTAAACAAAAGCCGCGCGAGATAAAATAGGAACGGAGGTCCAAAAATCTGGGGAATGATTCCTAAAATCATTTTGGAATATTTGGAACATTTTAGAAGTGGTTTGGGGATTTTTGGAGCATTTTTGGACTCGGGTGAAATTTCGAGCAATGACAGGAATTTGAAATTTCGACTTTTCGGACGATTCGAAATTAAGCTACAATTGCGGAAGGATAAGGATGCTAGGTTAATTAGAACTCCAAATTTTGAATTTAGTTTATTTAAATTAGGTTTTTCTCTAGAAAGCGAAAACTAGGGTGTTACACGTAGGCTATCAATGGATAACCTCTGTAGGTTGTCCTATTTTGGTGATCAACCAGCGTAGGTTGATGTACCTGGGCGCTATATATAAGCCATGAGATGAGTACTACTGACTAGCAACTGTTAGCTATGAATCGTTGGGACTACTTGGGAAAGGTATCTTAGGCTCGAGTTAGCAGGGTTGGAGATCTAATACCGGATTAGTGATAAACATTCTAGGGCCTCACAGAGTGAGGTTACTATGGGTAAAGTGATACAAACCTGCGCAGGGTTAAATCATGAATTCATTCCTGTCTCCTGGATTGGAGGCTATGAAAGCTAAGTCTCCCTCATATACGAGTGCTAGTAGCAGTTTTCATAATCTCGATTAAAATACACAACCCTTAAAAAAACCCAAAACCTAATTTATGTAAAACCAGATTTGAGGGGAGGGGAGCATTGGATGGATATTGATTGTGATTAAGAGAAATTCATTACTGCATTTTGCTATTTATGTTTGCTGAGTACTTTTGTACTCACTCTTGCTAAACCTCCCTTTGCTAGGAAAATGCTCCAGTGGTCAAGCATGTGAGAAGAAGTATTACCCGAAGGGCTAGATTGTTGGGATAGACTGTACTTTCATTTGACCGATTTTTGTATAATTAGTATTTATGTAATATATTTTTGTTGTACTTGGATCATATGTATAATTAGGCCCTGTTTGATACGGTTCCAGGTTCTAGTAGAAACGGTTTCAGATTCTTGGTAGAAACGTTTCAGGTAGAATCAGAATCACTGTCTGGAAACCGTTTGGCTAGCTATCTGGATTCTATGAATCGGGGTGGAACGGGGTTGAGAGTATTTCGGCCCCGGTGTGAAAAAAGAAGAAACGTTCCAAGGAGAATCGTTCCGAGCTTTAGCCTGTTTGGCTGGGTTCTCCCAGATTATAGTAGAAATGGTCTGGTTCCAAGTTGCCAAACGGGGTCTTAATGTATTGAACATGCAGTATGCGTGGCGATGGAATGTAATAAAGTTTTCCATTCCAGTATCTAATTATTGTTTCTGTTGCAATACTCCGAATTCGATGTATTAACTGATAAAGTATCGGATCTGCTCGATGTTTTATTAGTTAATATGCTTATATTCGTATAATTATCTCAAAATAAGAATGATGACTATCATTACCCCAAACTAATTATACGGGCCGTCACACTCGATCAGTACTCCACTCAGATGGATTTTGGCACCGCAGTTTCCTCGTTAGCTAGCTTGTATACCCATGAGTATGTGGGCCTTCGCTGTTACCGTCGTGTTGTGCCCACTTTAACTAAAAGTATGTGGTTTGCCGTTGAGCGTTCGAGCTTTGAATGTCATTCTTTTTCCGAGTGACATGCGGATCCGTACCATAAAACCTGTCACTTTTCACGTGGACTACCCATTTCATCCACGATCACATCGTTCACGTGAACGTCTCCACCGAACGTACACGGCTTTAGCTTAATTGGTGCCCGCTGAACCTTGGACAACAGAAATATCTCGCACGTCCATCTTGCTCTCATGCAATTATTCGGCGACCCATGCCCGGCCATTGCTCCCGCCAATTACTCATTTACTCTTTGTATGTAGGTTAACGCCGATTGGGATCACTTGAGATTTGAAGCAAGTGCCAAAGATAATAAAAATCACGAGAAAAAAGTGCTAACGTGAGTCTAACGGGGTTATTTACAGGTCAACTTTTTTTCATATGGGGCAAAGTAAACAATAGGTGACTATAGTGGGTGTTCATGTTTTTTTTTTTTTTTTTGCCTTAAATAAAACTGCTGAAAGTACTGCATACTTTTCGGTAAAATCATATGACTGGCTAGTTAGAGTGGTCAAGGGGTCGTCAGGGCTCGGGAAAGCAGTCACAGAACAGGTGCTACTAGTAGCCTTATGCCAGGAGGAAATAAATTTGGTGAAGGAGACGTGCAAATTCCTTCTCGTGTATACCTGACGCTGATTGATACCATGTAGACAATTTTGCAATCCAACGTCATGATATTAAGTGAGGAGATGAGTTCAAGCAACCAAATTTGCATCGAATTAAATGAGGAGGTGAGTTCAAAATCTTTATTTAATATCACGGCGTTGGATTGTATGATTATCCACGTGACATCAATCAACATCAGGTATGCACGGAAAGAAGTTTGCACACCGAATTTATTTCCGTGGCAGGAAGCAGTGCATCTGTGCATGCAATCGCAAAGCTGCTGCAAAGAGCGAAAAAAAAAAATCCCCACGACGACGGCAAAGATGCCGCTGCGTTCTCCTAGCTAGACACCGTGCGCGCGAGTCGCGACCGAACGCTCGTTCTACACGCATCGCTCGATCGGCCATTCGGCCCCGCGGCGGAAGTGCGCGTCGCCATCGCGCGCGGTTCCGCATCTTTTCAGAGGGATTTAAGCCGGGTGCATCATGGATCGGTACGTGCGGTTGGAGCTCATTACGGCCAAAATTGACGTCCAACGATTTCTAGCGGAGAGGTCGACCTAGCTAGCTAGCGCCTCAACTAACCACGCCACCTGCATGCCCGCCGGCGACGGATCGAAAGAATGACGCAGATTTTTTTTGCCCCATCTTTGCCGGCGGCATGCACCGAGGTTTCGCACCTCGGCGCGCGGCTCGATCCCAACGTCATTAACCCTGTTTGATACCCGCTCGTACGCGTGTTGTATGAGCTCTCTGCCAGAAGGCAGCCACACGCTGACCTTCGTCTTGTTGGGAGAGGATGGTAGGTGAGGTACGTCTGGCCGGACTCTTAGGTTCGTTCATCACAACATCATTTTGGAAGAGCTTTAATTACTACCGCGAATGGGCTCGATGCTGCGACGGCATGGTACTGCCGATCGACTCGCCACGCGCTTCATGGGTGCAAGCAACTCACTAACAGTATTGAGGCACCGACTAATTTGAGCGGGGTTTCGGATCGAGACAGCAGCCGAGCAGCCTGCAGTGACGACGCTTGCCGCCTAGACGCTGCTGCGGCCAAAGGCGAAACAAATTTGACTAGGAAGAGAGAACCAAAACGCAGCTGCCGGTGGCTGGCTAGCCGCCGGTTGGGCTAGCAACGCATGTCACGAGTTTGAGGCAAATCGTCTCTTCTCTCGTCAACTTGCCATCCGTGATCGATGATCTCCGCCTCTCCGGGTGCTGGTGGCAGACAGCGGTATAGCACACCGACCGGTCGGGAGTTTAATTGGCTAATTAGACAGACTGCACTGTTGGCGCTAGCGGTTGTGTCCTTGTCCTTTCACCATTCAGAAAAACGTCGATCGAGTATTATTGGGACGTGTCCTTCTAAAAACGTGTAATTGGGACGTAGTTAGATACAGTTAAACGTAGCTTTTTCATCATTTATCATGATGCACCATACTACCATCCAAGCATTACAAGTTACTGTACTCCAAAAGTAATATCACGCGATGATCGTAAAAGTAAACACGAGTCCTCGGTAGTACGATCATGAAACACGTTAACTGAAAAGATATGATCATCTATCTGTTGGGCCAACGATTTAGATTAAAAGAAAGAGTCGATGTCAAGTGTAACCTAAATTAACTAAAATTTGAAATAAAAAAAGGAAATTATCAATTTGTCTTCCACACAATTTCTTAAAAAATCCATAAATAACCAAAATTGGGAATAACATTTAAACGATTTAGATTAAAAGAAGGAGTCCATGTCAAGTACAAGCTAAATTAGCTAAAATTTGGAATAAAAAATAAGGAAACAAGCAATTTGACTTGCATACATTTCCAAAGAAAATCCATAAATAACTAAAATTTGGAATAATATTTAAATAAAAATTACCAAATTAAAGCAAATAGTCTATGTCAAGTACAAGACAAATTAACTAAAGTTTAGAATAAAAATAAAATAAAATAATTAATTTCATTTCATACGAATTTCAAAGTAAACCCTACAAATAAATTCAGAATAGTAATAAATAAAATATAAATTTCCATATGCATTCTAGCCTAAAACCAAAAAAATCCACCCAGGTACGATAAAACAATATGCAACTTTAGAATAAAAATCAAAGAGTGATTAGAGATTTGATTTGTATAACTTCCAAAGTAACATCCATAAATAACAAAAAAAATCCAGAATATAATAGTTACTTACTTCGTCCAAGTTTATATGGCGTATTTTCTCTTAGCACATATACTAAGGTGATATTAAAAATGACTATATTACACCTAATTATTATCTATAAATATTATATTCAATGCATGCATTTAGAGGATATAATGTAAACCTGGATATTTATTAGGGGTATAAAGAAAAGATAACACTAATTTTTTATTGGAATACGAAATAAAACCTATATCTGCGGACAAGACCATTAAAAAACATGCAATATATTTTTTGACCTAGTGAGTCTTTGTCAAGTACAAACCAAATTAACTAAATCCAAAATAAAATAAATAAGCAACTTGATTTCTATACAAATTAAAATATAAACACTAAAAACATATAGAATACAATAAAGAAAAATAGAAAACACATTTTTATACAAAATCCAATATAAAACTGAAAAAAAATCCACCCAAAGTACAATAAAAAATATTCAAATTAGGAATAAATCAGATAATGATTAGAGATTTGATTTGTATGTGAATTTAGATGTTAAATTTTAAAATATTAAAATTTATAATAAGATCTATAACCTATACTAATTATAAACTACGAAAAAATTTATATTAATCGATAAAAGAAAAAGATTTAACACCCATAAAATAGAATCAAGTTATAGTTGCTACGGATCAAAATAACTCCATCTAAGAAGCTAGCCTGAGTGAATGCACGGGTTACCAACTTGTTAATCAATAATCCCGCGCATATATTTGGCACAATTATTGCGGTAGATTGCACCAAAAATACCAAACACTACTCGATCCAAGTAGCAGTACTACGGCTCGCTCGATCGTCTGCGTCCACTGGTCCAGAAAGCAAGTTTAAAGACGGGGATAAAGAGGCGATTGAATCGATGAATCTCTGCAGGAAAAGAATAATGGGGGATAAAAGGGGGGCGAGGCAGGAGAAGGCCGGCCGGGCGGTGGGCAGGCAATAAAATTAACTACAACACCAACGCCCACCAGGTACCAGCACCCTATTATTGCACCTGGATCTCCTCTCCTCATGTGCCACGCCGTAACGCCTTGACTTGCCTTGCCTCCGGTCTAATTCGTCAACACGTACCCGCTTTCACGTGTAACCTCCATGCAGGCCATGAGTCGTGGCCCGGGAGTCCATCATGGTGTTAACCATGTAGGGTTTTGTGCAATCCACGTACAGCTTGTGATTTGGCCGGCATTGCGTCCACAGCGACCACAGATCCGACGGAATGCATACCCGGAATTTCGAATTCGAGTGGTTTTTTTTTTTGTAAATACGTGCAAGTGTTGGATCGTTTTGTAAATACGGATCAAATCTTGTATCAAATACGAAAATTTTCCAGATCCGACGTTATCGGCTCCATGCCATCACACTTGCAAATGCCAAATCAGTAGTAGCACATGCATGCACATGGGAATAGAAAAAAATTTGATATAGCAAGTAGTAGTAAGTAACATCAGGTATATGCATGCATTTATCCATTTTAATTAGGGTGTATTTGCTTGGTAGGATGAGGTTGAATGGAATAGGATTGTTTTGTACCGTTTTGGTTCTATTGTTTTAGGTGAATGGAATGGTTCAGTATCTATAGGAAATATTTCTTAAATTTGTTTCCCACCATCCAGGATCGATGGGATGGTTTCATTCAAGCAACCAAACATATAAATGACTTTTTTCTTGAACAATCTCATACATACACCGCTTGGTATAAGCATTTTTTAAGCACATACATGAGGGGATCATCATGTGAATGTTTTTTTAGACCGCCTTAAGATTAAAATGTTTTAGTCCCACCAACATGAGAATGTTCATAAGAGAAAGGAACTATGTATAGCTAGATCAAAATTCTTTAAAAAGTGAGGGCTTGCCGAACTGGAAGCTTACAAAAAAACACGATCGAGCATGAAATAGTTATAACGAGGATAGTATGCAACGTACATTAGATTCATAAACATCTATACTAATATATACAAAACCGTGGGGGGAGACACAGCAATGTACACTAATTTTAACTGTGCCCCGTTACAAGTACCAGTAGCATTACCATTTAATTTCTAGGACATACATTGAAAATAAAAACGAGTAATCCAGAACAAGACATATGGGGTACACAACACTGTATTTAGTATTTGAGAAAGATGGTTTACTATACTAGTAGTACTACTCCAGCTCCAGTAATAAGTCGATCTGAACTAGTGTGGAACAGGAGTAGTGATCGAGTAGGGCCTCGGCTGTCAGCCAAAGCCTAAAGAAGACAATTGGTTGGCAGTTTGTTAAGTGGTGGCCTCCCATCCCTACTTTATTATGCATGCATGCATTTCACCTTTATAACTCCTGCCTTGCAGCCGCTCCCCGCTGGCTAAACAGCTCCGTCTCTCTCTCTTGCCATCGCATCCCATCGACCGCGCGATCTCTCCCTCTCCCTCTCCCTCTCCCCCCCAGGAGGATACGAGAGCTCCGTCGCTCCGACTGCGAGTGGGCGAGCTATGAGAGGAGGAGAGGACATGAGGAGGACGGCGGCCGGGCAGGCCATGGTGGAGCTGCAGGCCAACGCCGCCACCGCGTCTTCGGCCGGCGGCGCCATGGTGGTGGGGCTGAGCCCGCTCAGCGAGACGCTGTGGCGGGACAGCAAGGCGCTGCCCGGGGCGGCCGCGCTCATCGGCGACGTGTCGGCGAGGCTCACGTGGAAGGACCTCTCGGTCACCGTGGCGCTGGGCCCCGGCAAGACGCAGACCGTGCTCGACGAGCTCACCGGCTACGCGGAGCCCGGCACGCTCACCGCGCTCATGGGCCCCTCCGGCTCCGGCAAGTCCACCCTCCTGGACGCCCTCGCCGGCCGCCTCGCCGCCAACGCCTTCCTCTCCGGCAACGTCCTCCTCAACGGCCGCAAGGCCAAGCTCTCCTTCGGAGCCGCGGTATACACATACATCTTCCTACCGAGCTTCTTGCTTCACTTGTTTTATCCAACAAGGTCGCCATTTTTGGGCATTAAACTGCTACTTTCACATCCATATTCCATATATGTAGTACCGTGTTACAGTTTCTTAGGCAAGCAAATGGCTTAAACTTGGAAAATTTGATGATTTGTCCTGAAGTTGGTGAATCTTTGATCATTTGCTCAAAGTGAGCCTTTGATCATTTGCCCTACGATATCTCACTGACATGATCAAACGCCCATTAACTTTGGACAAATGATCAAAGACTGATCAACTTCGGGTGATGAAATACTTTGTTTTGGAGTAGAAGTCTACCGTTCGACCGGCGAGTTTACACCGTCGCACGGTGTGTTCCTTGATACCATCAAATCCGCTCGGCGGACGCGCGCGTCCACTTCTTGATTCGGCTAGTTTATTTCGCATCTGTCCCTAGATGATGAAAGCTGTACATACATATACTGGCTATCTATTCGTACACGCATATAATGTGGAGTAGTTTGGTACAGCAATTAATTCGATCGCTCTGGTTTCTCGATCCTACCAGTACTACCTTCAATTCATTCATACAGATCTCGTCCACAACGTTGCTTTTCTCTTTTTGAAGGGCAAGATTATCGTTCTGATTTCAAAGGGAAAAAAAACTAAAGGGTCCTGCTGCGACCTACATAGCATAATACAGACAGTTGGATTTGTCATCGTGATCACGTTGCGAATTTATGATGATATGCACCATTCAGATGTAGCGTCTGCGTCTGTCCTACCACCAATTATACGGGACGGGATGCCATTCTGTATTTGCAAATTAGCTATTTTTTTACTTGACGATCAATTTGGCAGTTTTTCGTCGTTTACGGTAGATTCTTGCAGTTCAATACAGTAACTGAGTGCTAAGTTGTCCCAGCATGGAAAAAGTCTGGTTCTCGCCTGCGACCGAGTATATCTGCCTTGTTTCCGGCCGGTTATTAGCCGACTTCCGGTACTGCAACTTTAGCTGCAACGATACCACCAAAACACTACTTTTTGGATCATCCAAACATTAACAAACCCCATGCTTGTTTTTCCCCGAACGATCGAAACATGCATGTACACTTTGCATACAGAGCTGCAGTGGCGTTCTGAAGATAATACTAGTAGCGCAGTACGTAGTAGAAGCAGAATGTGTTATACGGTGTGTGTACCTTGGCGCATGCAGGCGTACGTGACGCAGGACGACAACCTGATCGGGACGCTGACGGTGCGCGAGACGATCGGGTACTCGGCGCTGCTGCGGCTGCCGGACAAGATGCCGCGGGAGGACAAGCGCGCGCTGGTGGAGGGCACCATCGTGGAGATGGGCCTCCAGGACTGCGCCGACACCGCCATCGGCAACTGGCACCTCCGCGGCGTGAGCGGCGGCGAGAAGCGCCGCGTCAGCATCGCCCTCGAGCTCCTCATGCGCCCCCGCCTCCTCTTCCTCGACGAGCCCACCAGCGGCCTCGACAGGTACGTACGCGTCTCGAACCAACGACGACACATCACTACTAGTACCATAATGCATGTCGACGTCTTCCGCGTCGCCCGTTCGGCGAGACGCTAGCTGCGCGGTTGGGGAGTTAATTGATGGCGAGCTGCCGCGTGTGTGTGTGTGGTTGGGCAGTTCGTCGGCGTTCTTCGTGACGCAGACGCTCAGGGGCCTAGCCAGGGACGGGAGGACAGTGATTGCCTCCATCCACCAGCCCAGCAGCGAGGTCTTCGAGCTGTTCGACATGCTCTTCCTGCTGTCCGGGGGCAAAAACGTCTACTTCGGCCAAGCGTCGCAAGCATGTGAGGTAATTAAATTCCGAGAGGTGTTTTTATGCTTTTTTTTTTTAACTTGCACAAGTATTAAAACATGAATGAATGATAGATGAGGATTACTTACCCCTTCGCTTGCTTCAAGATTTATACAATTTGTATTAGAAAGAAAAGCATAAAAGCACTACAGAGTTACCTGCAGAAAGCGAGATGGTTGGATTGGTTAATCATCCATGCTTCTACAACACATACGACGACTAGATTAAGGGCCTGTTTGTTTCAACCGGAGATTGTAGAAAGCAGCTTTTAAAATCTGGATTGTAAAAGCTGGATTGTTTAAAAGCCGGAGGTTGAAAAGCTGATGGCTGTTTGGCAATTGAGATTATAGTGGGGGCAGGCTCGGGCGTGAACAATGGGAGGGCAATGGTGGGTAATTTCGACTGAAGTTGGATGAGTATTGTGGTCTTTTGCAAAAAAAAAAAAAGCCGGGGAAAGCTCCTCCAGAGTGGATTGTGGGATTGCTACAATCTGACCTCCAGATACAATCTATATTGAAAGTTTCATGTTTGTTGCTCTTTCAGATTTTAAAAACTGTTTTCTACGATCCCGAGCGGAAACAAACGGGCCCTAACTATGCTTGCCTGTGCTTGCAGTTCTTTGCTCAGGTTGGTTTCCCTTGCCCGCCTCTGAGGAATCCGTCGGATCATTTCCTGAGGTGCGTGAACTCCGACTTCGACAAGGTGAAGGCCACCCTGAAGGGGTCAATGAAAGCAAGGGTAAGAAAGAACCGGATCGATGGACGGCCTCATAAACTTTGCCAACTTGTGATCTAATTTCGACTCATTCATAAAGGTCGAGAGGTCTGACGATCCTCTGGATAGGATGACCACATCAGAAGCCATAAGGAAGTTGGTTGCATCCTACAACAGGTCCCAGTACTACTACGCTGCTAGGGAGAAAGTTAATGACATCTCACGAATCGTACGTTCTCTCAGGAGCCCCAAAACGCGGCATATATTGCTCTCTCTCTCTCTATTTTTCGTGTCCTCGTAATTACGATTGCATCCGGGACAGGAAATGACCAGAAGAAATACCTGTATAATTCGTTGCAGAAAGGAACAGTGCTGGATTCAGGTGGCAGCCAGGCCAGCTTCTTGATGCAGGCTGGTACCCTGACCAAGCGCTCGTTCATCAACATGTCACGGGACTTCGGGTATTACTGGCTCAGGCTCGTGATTTATCTCCTAGTGACCGTCTGCATTGGCACAATCTACCTTGACGTCGGCACCAAATACACATCCATCCTGGTAAGCATGAAGGAATCGCATAAATGTGTAATGACATAGTCACAGGAGGAATCACATGAAACCAATAACTAGTTTTAAGTTTTAACGCAATTACTCCCTGTTCTCTACAGGCCAGGGGTGCCTGTGCCGCGTTCGTCTTCGGATTCGTCACGTTCATGTCCATTGGAGGGTTCCCTTCGTTCGTCGAAGAAATGAAGGTGAAATTTCAGATATATCATTTCATCTGGAAGCTGAAGCTGCCATGTAAAATTTGCTCACCTGTCCATCGATTCGTTCGCACAGGTTTTCCAGCGGGAGAGGCTGAACGGGCACTACGGTGTCGCGGCGTTTGTCATCAGCAACACCATCTCAGCGCTGCCATTCCTGATTCTGATATGCTTCTTGTCAGGAACCATATGCTACTACATGGTACGCCTTCACCCTGGTTTCTCGCACTACATCTTCTTCGTCCTGAACCTCTACGCCAGCGTCACTGTGGTTGAGAGCTTGATGATGGCGATTGCAAGTGTCATTCCCAATTTCCTCATGGGTATCATCATAGGAGCTGGAATTCAGGTCCGTTTTTCCCCGTTTTTTCATCGGGTTTTTTATATGCAGTTGTACGTGTTCAAATAATTGTTTTAAGGAAATTCAAATAATTGTTTTAAGGAAAGAATGTGTTCAAACAATGAATATCCTCTGGTGTATATATCTTAAAAATATGGTGATTACGGATGACTGTAAATACACATATATGCTAATAACAACTTAATTGCTTTCCATCTAGTGCAGTTCTCTTTACAGAGAGGATTAACGCACCTTCCTTAATCAAAGAAAGGAAAAAAAAGGGAGCCTGTTGTTTCTGTTTGGTACAATTGTTAAGCCTGCATTTGTTAGGGTACAAAATTGTCCTGGAGGAGGACCATGTAATGCTTTAAGTTATGTTCATCAATGAGAGAACTTCCAAAACTCGCAAACTTCTCTGGGACCAGAATGCATCAAAATACTTAGATAAAATGTACCGATCTAATAAATCATCAAGTATAATTTCAGCTTTACTTGTTTTAGTACCTACTGCAGAAAATAGATTATTACTGATCCAATTTTTTAGTTACTGTGCTATATTACTGCCCCCACAAAAGAAATGTAGATGCACTTCCCCTTTTTTCCCGACTTCTGAGCTCAGCAAGAAGAAATTGTCTCACAATTTTCGTTGGACAGGGAATATTTATGCTTGTCTCTGGATACTTCAGACGTCCGTACGACATCCCGAAGGCTGTTTGGAGATACCCCATGCAGTACATCAGTTTCCATTACTGGGCACTGCAGGTAAATTTCGTTCCACTCTCGACAAGACTAACACACTAAATTCCAACTCGAAATTTGACACCAAACCCTATTCATCTAACAGGGCCAATGCCAGAATGACCTGAAAGGTCTTGTATTCGACAACCAGTACCCAGACCAACCGAAAATCCCTGGGGACTTCATCCTGAAGTACATCTTCGAGATTAACGTGAACCGGTCTAAGTGGATTGATCTATCAGTCATTTTCAGCATGATCTTCATCTACCGCATCTTGTTCTTCCTCATGATCAAGGTAAACGAGGACGTGTTGCCATGGATTCGGGGGTACATTGCGAGGAAAAGGCTTCAGAAGAAGGAATCTGCCGTCGGCAAGACGCCTTCTCTAAGAGGCTATGTTGTGGATCCGGAGCTTGGTCCTGACGAAATCTAGAAGATAAGCTGGTTGTTGGGTAGCAGAAATAGGCCATTTCTTGCCGGTTCTTGGTGTAATATGTATCTAAGATCAGAGAAACAGGTATTTATACGTCTTGAAACTGAAGCTGATTTGAGTACAGGTATATACATACATGTAATGTGTGCAAAATGGCATCAGGGATGCAGTGACACAGACAGAACTGTTGGTTCAAAATTTATTGTTCTCTTGAAAGGCAGTAGTAATAGACAAAGAAATGGTTGGAGTACTAAATGCCGAAAAGAATGGCTCGGATGACTGCATTGTATCATCACAATGATTCTGCTCGCTTGCAGATTACTGAAGCAAGTATTGAAGGAACAATAAAGGCCCCATTTGCAGTGAACAACAAGATCAATGCCATAATTGCGAAAAGATAGATTGACAGGTTTCAAACATTCCACATGGAATCCTTCAAGTTGTGTTTGTAACCACTGGCCCTTAAAAAAAACTGTACTAGGATTATAGTAAGTTACTGACCAAACTTAATGCAGTGCAGTGAGTAGCACCACGAACTATAGGTTTGAAGCCAGATCGAGGACGTTAGTACAGGACGCGTGTACAAGAAGACACATGGTGCTAATGATTTAGTATGGTCCCTCTAATGTCAGGCCAAGGACATGGGCTCAAAGCATGTATATGTCCATGCTATCATTGCTAACTATTGTCGCTCCAAAATCTGTCCCAGATCACCTACTTCCTTTTTGGAGTGCACATAACAGCAAAAAGGTCATCAAAGATGAAACTAATATGTTTTTGCATTTTTCAGACAGTAAAAAACGGGGTAACATTTAACCAAGCATTTGCAACGAGGGCACTGTCTCTGCCTCGTTACATTGATAGAAGAAGAGGATACAACGTCATCCCAAGACCTCCAGTACATTAGGAGTGGAGAGGTTATCTTTGAACACCGAAACAACGGAAACAACAACACCTACCGACGCTCCAAAACACCAAACCAAGCATTTGCCATAGATGAGAAAAAAATATAGATGAACCTAAAATAGAGGTGTCGGTCAGATAGCCATTCTAGCCTTCTTAAATGTCATGGTTGTAGAAGCAAGAAGGAAATGGTAAATAGCAACAGAGATATGTGAAGATGTCATGTGTCATGCTGGGAGAAGTTTGTCAGAGAAAATGCAGTAGGGTGAGTAAGACAGTCGAGAGCAGGTTTCAGGCATGTGCTCATACAAAAATCTGCCCAGAGATATGTGAAGATATGGACATTAACTCAGATTCATTTTCTGAAAACATTCCTTTCTCAAAAAGATATGTTTCAAGTTTCTTATCAATGTTTTCAGCTCAAAAGTAAATTGATCTTCTCCTAAGCCAAAAATACTGAGACGGTCTTGCAGAAATATCCCATAGAATTTTACTGTAAGTCTGTACGTACCATAAATAGAAATGCCTAAGTTTTTGGGTGCATGGAACTCAACTTGTTAGAGCTCAGATTTCCTGATTAGTTCTAGATGTGTCAGGTACTCAGGTGCATTTATGAGCGGAAAAAAACTCTTTACAGTTTAGATATACTTATTAAAGGATAATTTAAACCTACTTAGATGTGAGTGAAACGTTGAACATGTGCAGGTATGTCAGTATGTGCATCTTTCCTTAGCATTAAGCCTTAGTTATCCTCAACGGCCAGAGCTAATGCATGCAATTAGAATTCTGATAAATACTCACATTTTTATAAGGCACACGCGTATTTTGAGATTCAAATTTGTAATATTTGACCAATGATTAGATCAACAACAATTAGGTTTAGTAACACAAATGTGGTGCCGTTAGATTTTTATTTGAATGTACTTTCATACGATTACGATTTTATAGTTATTAATAATATATTGTAAAAGACATTAACGGTCCAAGTTCAACTTTAGAGACTGTACTATAAGTCAAACAGCGCCATATAAAAAATCAAAGGAGGGGTATAAGTCAAACAGCGCCATATAAAAAATCAAAGGAGGGGGTACATGCTTAAGGGCATTATTATGTCCGAAGCCCTAACACTTGCTTATGCTTATACTCCCTCCGTCCAAGTTTGTAAGACGTATTTTTTTAATTGTCTTGTCCACAAATATAGGACATATTTCATATTTCAATGCAAAATTAGTGTGATGTTCCTCTACACCCCTAATAAATATCCATCTTTAATTTATACTAGATGGGTTTGCGCGCTACGCCGTGCCGAACGGGATATGCCGGATTTCTGGAACTCCGGGGTCTTCGTATAAAATCACGTAGGATCTCTTCATAAATTTTTGGGTCCCTAAGGGTATGCGTGTAAAATTTCTAGAGGGGGCAAGACCTCTCCGTAAATTCCCGAAACCCCGAGGGCCTCCTTGTAGGATCGCGTAGGACCTCATCGTAAATTACCGAAACCCCGAGGACCTCCGTGTAGAATCGCGTACGACCTTGTCACAAATTCCCGAAACCCATCTCTTCGTAAATTTCCGAGCCTTTTTTCCACATACCAGAGTTTTTCCGCAAAAGCAGGAATGCAATTTCTGGTAAACTAATGTTATTAAGTCGTAAAGTCGAGTAGAGTCGCCAAAGAGGCGACTTGTCAACTTGGGCGACTAGTCGACTGACTAGTTGCGACTAATCTCGACTAGCCTCCAGACTAGGAAGTATGTTAGTAGGACATATCACATACTAAGTTGTAGAAACAATTAAGCACATATACATATTGTAAAGCATGAAATGAAGAGAAGAACAACATAAGCATGATGATGATATGGACTGGAGGCGTCTAGGGTTCGGCCCCTCCATTCCGGGTATAATTGTCTCGAGTGGTCATCCCTTTGATAGTCGACCGGCTAGAAGAGCGAGATTAGTAGTCCAGCCGCCCGAATAGTCGCTCTAGTCGAGTCGAGTGTCCTAGTCGTGCTCTATGTACCGACTGGACGACTAATCGTGGATTAGTCGACGGCTTAATAACATTGCGGGAAACATGGGTTTTTTTGGCAAAAGGGTTCTGGTCGAGTCCAGACGTATTTTTCCGCACCCGTGAGGATTAGTTTGCAAAAGCGCTCGGTCCGGACTCGGGTGTGGATTTGCGGAACCACAAGGGTGTTTCTGCAAAAGAGACGGCAGGCTGTCTCGATGCAATTTCAGGATTTAACGAGGGTTTTTTGCAAAAAGAAAAAAAGAAAGAAAAGAAGCACATGTGGCGCTTTCCAATTGGAGGACTTAATGTATGGGCGTGCTCTGAGGGCTACATTCCTAGCAAGCTTAGATAAGGGAGAGATTCTCTACATATATGCATTGAATGTACTACTTAGTGATAATAATTAGGAATAATCTAGTTATTTTAATATCTTCTTAGCCTATGTGCTAAGAAGAAATACGCCTTATAAACATGGACGGAAGAAGTAATCTTCAGGATGCCGGAGAGAATAGCATGAGGAGGACCTGAAGTCAATAGTGGCGTGGAAGAGGGCTTTGAAGCAGGAGCAAACAGATCCCAATAACATTGAATAGATTTTTTAGGGAGATAAAATTGAACAGCTTGAAGTTTGTACTCGCGAATCTTGCATGTAAGCTTTCATAACAGTAATGGTAGGCCAGGGTCGAAGTTACTCCTATCCGTAAGAACCAACAGGGCTTTAAATCTTACAGGTCGGAGCAGGATGCCACCAAAGACAAGGTCTGCAAATGCTTAGTATCTAAGGACAATAGGAGATGACTACAGACAATTTTGTATCATTATATTAATGCAAAACTTGTAGTGTCATTTAAGGCAGGTCTGGATTCTGGACGTCTGAAGAAGGAATAGTTAGTCATGAAATAGAACCCATTGTACTAAAAAGACTGGATTTGCAGATCTTGCATAAGAGCTACTATCCCAAAAGTTTTAATCCCTCTATCATTGCCTAATTGCAGGGCAGCTGGATTTTGTTGGGCTTTGTGCAGTTCCAATTCGGTCTGATATCCTAAATTTAGGTGGAAGGACTAGCCAAATTAAATTGCTCTTTCCCCACCATGTGCACACTTTATTGCAACAATTACCTTTCTTACCAGTTGCCTTGATAGGGATCATCCAACAAGCCAGAACGGAACAGAATTGTGAAATGTCGATTTGGGCAAACAAGCAAAATTAACAAGTGTCGAAATGGAAAAATGGTGCAGGAAAACAAAGAAACTAACACATCCACCAAGATAACCATTCACAATTTGCTTTCGACATTTTTATTTTTTTCTCATAAATTAGCAGATAATTGCAAACCAATATATATTGAAGGCTAAAGCACAAACAAGTCATAAGATAGGAGAACAGAAAGATACAGCAACTAAGCTGGTAATGTTACCTAACTTTCTTTGCTGATATCTGAAGCAAGTCAGTAATTACCATGCTGTAATATATTAAACTGGTGCCATGGTCGAGGACTGGAAGCCTGCAGTAGAACCTAATGGATTTGTCTGTCAATCTAGTTCCCGGAATGAAATACTGGAATATCACTGTAAAGCAAGCACCACGAGGTGCAGTACCTATTCAAACAAAATAGGGCAATGTTTAGGGGCAAAGCGATTGTTCAACATAAAATTTAGAACATTTGTCACGGAGATTGAAAGAAGTAGCCAAAAAGCACACCATACAAGGTACAATCTGGACCGAAGCTTCCTGAATTCTGAACCGATAGTAACAAGAGAAGTGGAAACTTGTAGATGGAGATCACCATATTGGGTGACAGCTACAGTAGGCAGATCGCCAACATTTTTGGGACGATCCACCAGGTTCTGTAACTGTGGCAGATCTGGAACCTGGGCTAGGGTCTGCAGAAAGAACACCCACCAAGTATCAACACCCATAAGGACTACTAATAGCTAAACAAAAATAGGATAAATTTCTTCTAGCAAGCAGAATTATCCAAGAAGAAGATAACTTTAGGCACATGTTATTAAGATCAAAATCAACATAGACCCTCTCTGAGTGAATACACAATTCCCCCAGAGAAAACTTAGTAGGCGTGTCTAAGTTTGTCTGTCTAGCATCATACATGAGAAGCAAGACAAAGATTTCAGCACAACATCTGAACCGTAGTTCCAAATAGGAACTATTCAAAGGCATTTTTGCTATTTCTACATATTACTTTTGCAATCACTTAATGACTATTGTTGCTATGGGTTGCCTCATTTCCTGTATCTTGATGGCAATGGATATTTTAAGATTTTTTTTCTCAAGGTACAACCAAATGAGACAGGTAAGTTCTACATCAAATTTAGATGGACTGGACCAGTGCTTCACATAATGGGACAGGATCTAAGTTCATCCTAAAATAGCAAAATTACCTTCACTACTAGAAAATGGGAATTGCTAATTCTCTCACTATGACAAGTGACACCACCTCCTTGTTTCCCCCATTTCCCTTTCACACTCAAAGGCTCTCTCGTCGCGACACTTGGAGCCATCCACTTCATCACCTTTTCCTCCCTTATTCCCTTCCCCTCGAATTCAAAATACTTTTTGTTTTTCAAAATTTTCTCCCAAGTTTTATAATACAAAATATTTTTTAACCACTTTCGAAAGTTTTTGGATCGAAACTTTTCGAATTCGGTTTTTTTATTTGAAACTTTTTGCACCGAAAGTTTTTTAATTGAAAGTTTTCAAACCAAAGTTTTTGAACTGAAAGTTTTCGGAGTTGAAACTTTTCTATTTAATTTTTTTTTATGTCAAACTTTCTAATTTGAGAAATTTTGGTTTACAATTTTCCTATTTGAATATTTTCGAGTTGAAACTTTCCGAGTTAAAAATTTCTAATTTAAAATTTTTTTAGTTGAATTTCGTATTTATAATTTTCTAATTTTAATTTTTTTTGTGTTAGAGAGGAAGTGGGGTGGGGGAAGTGAGTAGGGAAGAGGGAAAGGGGAATGTTAGAAGTGGATGGAGAAGATGACACATTGCATCTAGGCCTGGAAACGAGCCGAGCCGAGGCTCGGCTCGGCTCGGTTGGGCTCGGTGAGGTAGCGAGCCGAGCCAGGCTCGGCTCGGTGAAGAAACGAGCCAGAAAAAGCGGCTCGGTTTGGCTCGGACCTGGCTCGCGAGCCGGCTCGTTGGCTCGCCGAGCCAGGCCACCACAGCAGTACAGCACAGTGTGTTTCTAACAAATTATCACTCCAGTAGCCAAACGAATGAGATTTTGAGACTTATAAGATCAGCAAATAATATCTATTTCATCAGCTCATAAACATGATCAACAAAGCTATCATTGCATTAACCCATGATCAATATTTTAGCAAAATAAAGCAACATTAACCCAACTCCCAAGTCCCAAGTCCCAACATGTCCAATTTGGACAGTCCAAACACAATAACACATTAATATCAAATAACATAGCATCATTCCAAAAGCTAACTTCCCATTATTCTTTTTATTTGGAATCAAGCATCATTCTAACATACTAACATACCATCATTCCAACAGCATCATTGAACAGATAATGTACCTGCTAACATACTAACATAGCATTCTTCCAACAGCATCATTGAACAGATAACATAGCATTCTTCCAAAAGCTAACTTCCTATTATTCTTTTTATTTGGAATCAAGCATCATTCTAATATACTAACATAGCATCATTCCAAAAGCAACATTGAACAGATAACATACTAACATAGCATCAGTGCAAGCAAATCTCCATTACTCCACCATACTGCCATCCAAACAAAAAGGAATCAAGCATCAATAAGTGCATCACCTGATGAAGTGATGATGGGCGCTGGCCGCTGGGTGGAGTTCTGGGCTCTGGCGGGCGGGCGGCGGATCGAGCAGGCGGCCATGTGCCGGGGCAGGAGCAAGGAGGGTGGTGTCGGGCGGAAACCCGGAAGGCGGGCGGCGTCGGGGCCTCGGCGGAAGCCGGAAGGCGGCGGCGTCGGTGGCCTCGGCGGAAGGCGCGGTGGCGGTGGTGGGCCGTGGGGAAAGCGCGGTGGCGTCGAGTCGGGCGAACCGCGAGCCATTTGGCGTCGCCCGCGTCGAAGCGCCGGCGGCGCCGCCGGAATGGGTCTGGGCCGGATGGGATTTGGGAGATTGGGGAATGGGGAGTTGGGGTCTAGGGCAGAATGGGGAGTTGGGGTCTAAGCCATTGACCGAGGCACCGAGCCAGGTGCGTGCCCAGCAGCCCAGGTGGCTTGAGACCTTGAATCGGGTGAGGGAAATCATGGTCCACCGAGCTGCCCTGGCTCGCCGAGCCGCTCGTGGCTCGAGCCGAGCCGGCTCGGTCCATTGACGAGCCTGAGAAACAGGCTCGGTCCGAGCCACGAGCCAGGGCGAGCCGAGCCAGGCTCGGTCGAGCCCGAGCCGAGCCGCGAGCTTTCTGCCCAGCCCTAATTGCATCCTATGAGGGTATCTTTAATTTTTTTAGTTTGAGGGTAACCTCAAACTAGTCGTAACCCTAGAAAATTGTGCCAATATATCATTCACAGATTCAACTAAAAGCTTCCGTATGCAGTGGTGCATAATTTAATTCCTCCATCCCACACCACAATAATGCCACAAAAAATGGCACAGCCAGAACCTATTTCAATTGGACTAATTCCTTTCACGTATGGACGGCTAGATTAGATTCTGAAGAAATTTGACCAAATTAAACATAGTTCCATTTTTTTCGGTTCAGTACATGTCTACATGATAAGAAATCGTGAAATGCCATGTGAAAGCTCCACACCTCAGGGAGCTCCGAGCTCCTGGGCGGCGTCAAGGACATCCTGCAACTGCTCAACATCGGAGCGTGACAGAGGCCGCGAGATAGGCACATCCTGCACGACGGCCGCGCTGGAGCCCTTGGTCTCGAACGTGAGGAACGGCGCCGCGGACCGGGACCCGGCGAGCAGCTTGTTGACGAGCTTCACTTGAATCGCGGCGGGGCGTACTCGGCAGCCGGGGACTGGGCGTGGGCGGCGAACGCGCTGCGGAGAGTGCGGCGGAGCAGCGCGACGTCGACGGCGAAGGCGACGCGGTTGCCGTTCCCCGAGGAGATGCTGTACTCGCGGAAGAGGAGGTGGCGAACTGCACCACGCACTGCGGCCCGCCGCCATCGGGCTCCGTGCGGCCGAGGAGGTTGTGGAGGAGTATGGCGTGCGTGGGGGTGAGGTGTACGTGGCAGACGCGGCCCACCTTGTCCATGGACGGCAGGAACCCTGCGGCAACAAATCGCGCATGAGGTGCTCGACGAATTGCGGGGGCGGGACAGGAAGGAGGAGGGAAATGTTAGCTAGACCGCCACACCTAGCGCGTTCGAATCCTAAATCAGACACAACCTGAGCAGCGGGCAAATGTCTTTTGGGCTATCCCTCCCCAAAAAGCTAGCTCAATGAGGGGGTGCTCCCTCACCCTTATAAACCATACCCAAGCCCTCTTCACAACCAATGTAAGACTTCCAACAATCTCCCCCTTATACATTGGGCCGAGATTATCTAGGAACCACCTGGGCTACCTAGGCCACACCTGGGCCCCCTGGGCTCTCTCTGGGCCACACCTGGGCTCCCCTCTGGGCCCCCCTAGGCCACACTTGGGCCACACCCGGGCTCTGATACCACTTGTTAGTTGGACTGCCACACCTAGCGCGTCCGAATCCCAGATCAGGCCGAACCTGAGCAGCGGGCCAAGGTCTCTTGGGCCATCTCCCTCCAAAAAGCTAGCTCAATGAGGGGGTGCTCCCTCACCCTTATAAACCATACTTAAGCCCTCTCCAGAACCAATGTGGGACTATTCCAACAGGAAAGGCGCGTGTTGCGCGGGGGATTACGCTTGTCGAGGAGGGAGATGGCGTCGTCGGTGAAGAAGGCATTGAACTTCATGGCTTGCCGAGCTCCGCGACGGCGACGACTTCTTCCGGTTTCGTCTCATCGGCGCGCGGCGCGAGTGTCGCTGTGTGACGTCGCGGAACTCTTCTGGTTTACCGCGCCTTTGGATGTTGGCCCATTTCAGAATTTTTTTAAAATAATATTATTTTATTGAATATTTACAAAAATAATATGCCGTTAAAGAAAATAACAAATACACCCTCCTATGCTCAATTGAAATGGCGACAGGCGTCCAATTGATGACATAGAGCAGCCCTAGCTCTTTGTCGCTATTTCAAATGAACATAAGGGTAAAATTCTTTTTTTTTTTTTGCCCTCTGTCGCCATTTCAAATGGATATAGGATCATGTCGCTAATTGGAATGGATATAGGTGCAATAAACTAAGAAAAAAAATCATATTTATCGGTGATAATTCATGTAGTATTGTATAAAATTATTATTGCCAACCAAAAAATTCAAATTTAAATTATTGTAGTTAAATCATTGAATAAACCAAATAACTAGTTAAAATATTGATGAAATGAATATGAAATTTAGAAAAACCAGTTTTGTTGTGTTCCTAGATTCATAAAGATCCCAAATGTACAAAAATATTTAACTTTAGCCATCGTATGCATTATTTTCTGGAGTTGAAGTTTGAATACTAGAAACGCTTAAGACTTTTCGGCAGCCCGTGAAATATCATGTTTGAATATATTTTTTAGGAAGACTAGACCAGGGTTGCTATTTGATATATGGACTATCATATTCTGGAAAAAAATTAATTTACACCTTGCTTTGCATCTAAATTCTGCTAGTGCAATAACCCTAAGTATTATAGTCGACAACTAGTTAAAATATTGATGAAATGAACATGAAATTTGATAAAAACCAGTTTTGTTGTGTTCTTAGATTCATAAGGATCCCAAATGTACAAAAATACTTTAATCATCGTATGCATTATTTTTTATGTAGTCAATACCACCCGGGTTCCCGGCAAGGATTTGTTGCGTAGTGATACTCATGAAATTGCACAAAAAATACAAAAAAATGAGAGAAGATAGATGACACATATGGAACAGTTGCATTGCATGACATAGAAAAAGAAGTAAACATATGTGACGCATATAGCACAAACTAGTTCACAATTGCGGCCAAAAGTATCACAAGGATAACTACATACATAAGCTTCTCTAACCACTTGATATGATCTAAAATGCGTTCCACCTTCAACATGAGCATGTTAAGTCTCTGCTCGTAGGGTCCATCCTCTGCTCGAGCCCGGTTTGCATCCTCTTTGGTACTGTGCTACTGGGACACACCATCGTTGTATTCATGGTGTCTTCCCACTGAAAATATTGACATCCTGCAGCCTACGTGATGATGTGAATATGGTTTAAGGTCGTGGAAAGAAAGATGATCTCACAAGAAATAGAAAATTCGAACAGGCGAATAATCATCAAAAGCTGAAAAAATCAAACCTCATTTTCACTTACAGAGAAATAAGGGCATTTGTAAAACACCCGACCGTTATTTTTCGGAGTATTAGCGTAGAACACATTAGCTTTCACATGGCAGTTAGGACAATCTACCCGCCTTGCATTGGCCAACGCAAGGGCCCTCCGATTCGCTGAGCTCGAGGTTTGAGACATAGTCTTCACACAAGCGGCGAACGCTGAAGTGGGATGAGGAAGAAGACGATATGAGGAAAAGGAGGAAGAGGATATGAAATGCTTAATGTTTCAATGTGAAATTTATATGCTGGGCATGCCTCCGTATTTATAGCAAGTTATCGGTGGGTTGTCCAAATGTCCCGAGAAAGCTACTGCCAGTGTGTTGTCACTTCGAGCTTTTTCAGCATTTTCAGCGTGTTGTCATATCAGCTTTTTGAGCTTTTTCAGCCTTTTGTCATAGCAACTTTATCAGCATGTTGGCATATCAGCTTTTTCTGTGTTTTGTCATACAAGTTTTTAAAGCCTTTTCAGCGAGTTTTCATATCAACTTTTTGTGTGTTGTCGTATATGGATCGCAAAATTAATACTGTTTTAATAAACCGTGACATTGATATTACAAAGTGCAGTAAGTACAACAACTACCATAGCATGGCATGTGAACAACACCTATGATACAACAAGAAATCATATTAGGGCAAATACAACGAAAGTTCAGATGATGAAATAACAATAGTGAAAGTGCATCTAGGCCCCTCAATTTATTTTGGTGATTAATGATGACACAATTAAAAAGATCTAATGTTTTAACTAAGAATAATGCAGATCTCGAGAACACATCAAGCTTGGAATGAGATTGGACGCTCCTACGTACTTTAAAATTCAAGAAAACGGCATCAAGACGAAGACTTGTAATTCCTATTTTATTTTGAGTCTTAAGGATAGCCGTACTATTAAGAGGATACGACAGAAAATCATTTTTAGGATGTGCATGTGATCAAGGTCAAAACTTGCATACAAACTAGCACTCAAATACTTGCATTTCCCAAAAACAGAAATTCCCAACCGAGCCATCCAACCCAGAGTATCCGGACATTTAGTCCGGAGTGTCCGGACTCAGTCCGGAGTATCCGAACAATTTGTCCGGAGTCTCCGGGTTAACCCCTTCGGCCAAATATCGCATTCCAGTAAGTCCGGAGTATCCGGACATTTAGTCCGGAGAGTTCGGACCATCCGGAGTGTCCGGGTTAAATTGTCCGGAGTCTCTGGACAGTTCAAAATGGGGAATAACGGCTAGTTTTCAAAAGAAGTATTTAAAGCATCCACTCCCCTCCAACGGCTAGAATATTTATTGAGCTCATTCATAACAGCATTCAAGCCATTCCTAACCATTTCCAAGCATTCAATAGAGCTCACACTTCCCCCCACCTCTTGATTTGTTATTTGATCTCATTTGGTGTGGTGGGGAAGAAGAAAAGTGCTAGGTGCATTCAATTCTAGTCTTTGAGCACTAGTTCATCCTCCAAGCGAGTTCCCGTGGTGTTTTTACTCTTGGAGGTTGAAGGTCTCCTAGACGGCTAGGAGTCACCGGGAGCAACCGATGCTTGCGGTGCGCCCCGGTCGTTTGTGGAGGCGAGTCTCGCCTCCGAAAGGAAAGAGACAAAAAGTGAAGCCGGCGAGTGCATTTGTGCAACACCGGGAGGAAAGCGGGTTGAAACAGACCCCGGCTCAAGTGCGACCGAGCCACCTCAACGGAGACGTAGGATTCCCTTCAAGAATCTGAACTTCGGTGAAAAATCACGTCTCCCACTTTCTCTTTTACTTCCTAGCTTAGCTTGTGTGGATTTGTCTTTATAGAGCTTAGATCTAGCTTGTTGCAACGCTTTAATTTATCCGCAATAGCTTTTGATCTAGGTTGTTCTTGCTATTTATTTATTGTAGTATCTCGTGCGAAATAGAGTAGTTGTAGTTTCGCTCCCGAGCCAGCTAACCCGGAGTATCCGGATAAAATACCGGAGACTCCGGACAAGCCGGAGTATCCGGATAAAATCCCCGGAGACTCCAGATTGACCTGCTCGGTCAAGTTTAATTCCGCTGCTATTTTTTAATCCGCCTATTCACCCCCCCCCTCTAGGCGACATCTCCGGTCCTTTCAAATAGATTATATTACAACAGCATTAAGAAATTGGTAAATGAACTAACTAAGGAAGGCACTGTTTGTCATGATGGAACAAGTGATCGTTCGACCTATCTGGGTACAATGGGAATGATGTACCATATTTTCTGCGTATTACCGTTCCCGTGTAAGTTTTGTGATTTGTTCTCGGACACCGCTCAATCCCTCTCATGAATGAACTCCATGGGGGTGTGCAGTTCTCCCAGTTATCGCCGATTGGGTGGCCTATGCCATACGTCTCAGGGGTATAAGACCGAACTTTTTGGTCTTTATGTGGATTTCTACCCTCCCATATGGGCATGTCATCCCGATTTCCGGCATCCACTATGTTAATATCACGTGGGTTCCCGAATGGTTTGCGTAACCCTTCAAGGATTTGTTGCGTAGTGCGGACCTCGGCCGGTTGCTTCCTCTTGTCCCTTCCTCTTTGAGAGGAGGTACCCTGTTGCACTTCTGGTGCGTTGGCCGTTTGCGGAGACATGCCGAGACACCTTCTCTGTTTCGGCTCGCACTCCACCGTGTGGTGCAGGAGGTGTGTATTGGGCTTGTTGTTGTACAACCGGAAGCATGCCCTGCAGTCAATGCAGTATGCCCACTGTGGTCGTTGAATAGCATCGTAGGCATACTTGGGGTCTGGCTTTTCTAGGCGGTAGTAGCACCACGGAGAGGGTTGCTCCCCCTAGTTATCCCATGCGGGAAGGGTGAGATGTGGGTGGTACGTCTCTGGGTCCACCCAGTTGAAGTAGCCGCACAATTCATCCTCGGCCAAGGGGCACCGGTAGAATCTCTGGTCAGCTGGATCATCGTGGCAGGTATCAACCACTGCCTTCAAGCGGTGTTCGCAAACTTTGGGGCTTTCAGTTGGCCCTTGCGGATGTTTCTCCTTTGACTTGAGCAATTTCGCAAGTTTCTTTTCGAAGTCCTGTATGCGACGAACTGATTTAGAATTATTACTTTGTGAGTGAAACATGAGCATGTCGCATGAGACTCACCGATTGGTTGCTTTCTTGTCCACTGGCTTGTTGAAGAGCCGACGGTAGAATGACATCGTTCCTTGATTTGTGTAGATTATGTTAACGTTTATTGCTTGTCTGGCGGTAGTGGATGTGTATCCTCGGTCGGTTTTATAGTGGTGGTGAGGGCATGTCTCCCTTTATGACATGTCGCCATCTATCAAATCCTGTTGTCCTGTCACTCTTTATAAAAGCTGTATGACCTGTCACCGTCTATCAAAGCATGCTGTCCTATCACTCTTTATGAAAGCTGCATGACCTGTCATTGTCTATCAAAGCCTGCTATCCTGTCACTCTTTATGAAAGCTACATGACCTGTCACCGTCTATCAAAGCCTGCTGTCCTGTCACTCTTTATAAAAGCTGCACGACCTGTCACCAAACATGAAAGCAGGTCGTCCTATCACTCTTAATGAAAGCTGCACGACCTATCTCCCATTATGAATGCTACTCGACCTGTCACCCTCATGCAAAGCGGTTCAATTAAAATGAAGGTCTCTCAAAAAATATACAAGCACAAATAGAGCAGGTCTTTTCGCCATGAGCTTGGCTGCTGCATCAATGTCTAGGCTAGACTGAGAGGACAATGCAAGTGGGGGGATCCTCATCCATGGCATCATTATCGCCTACCTGGGCGAAATTTGCTTTTGCAGGTGTGTTGTTTTTTGCCTTCTTCTTGGCCTGATATGCATTGATAACCTTTTTGGGTTCCCAACATATTTTAGACCAATGTCCCCAAGTACCACACTTAAAGCACATCTGGATCTACTGTCCATACGGCTTAGTGGGTGGCTTCTCTTTGTCATTCTGCTTCTCATGGGCATTGGACTTTCCCTTGGTCGGATATCTCTCCTTTCCACCCTTCTTGCCTTTCTTCCTTTGAGTGGGCTTTTTCACCTTGTAGCTATTGGTATTGACTTCTGTGCCAATGCCTCTTCCAGGTGGCTTTGAGACGAAGTTCTTGCGAAGAACGTCATCTTGTGACTCAATAACTTGCATAACATCCATCAATTCGCTATACTCATTGTATGCGTCCTGACGATAGCTGCGAGTACTCTGGATAGCATTACGGTGAAAGGTGGAGAAAGTTTTCTCAATCTTCTCCTCATCAATGATCTTCTTGCCACATAGAGAGAGAGAGATTGGTACAAATTATGTGCAAGACAAAATTGTACTCGGCCACTGTTCTGTAGTCCGCAAACCTCAGGCGAACCCAATCTTGCTATACTTGGGGCAATATGATGTACCAGAGTTTCTCGAACTGCTTCTAGAGTGCAGTCAATAACTCAAGTGCACTCTCCTCAGCTATATACTCATTTTTCAAAGTGACTGAAAGGTGATGCCTGAGGAAGTGTAAAGCTTGATCGTTTTGCTCGGCAGTAGGTTGCGCATCATTTGAGGACCCTAAGTCGATGGCAGCTTGGAGCTTCTTGCCCCCAAGCACGATTTTCACATCTGATGCCCATGTGAGGTAGTTCTAACCATGTGAAGCCAGTTCTTCAAACTCACGGTTCACAATGCCAGACAACTGCATATTCATAAGATTCCATCATTAGATTACTTTATGCAATCTAATAGAAAATGGTTGCGAGATTCAAAGAAATAAATGTGCAAAAAATTCTCATGAATTTTCAGTAAAATAAAAGAAATGAGAGAATATTGCCAAATCCTCGAACTTTAGCTCTAGGATCTAAAATAAATACAAATGCATATAACATAGGAATTTCTTTTCAATATTTCAAAAATGTAGTTTTCATAATACAAATAGTTTCACATAAAATAGTATCATTTTTATTGTTCCTTAAATAAGTAGCAATTTATAAAATATGATGCACAATTAAAGGAGATTTTGAGTAATAAACTTTAGATAAAGCAATTGTGGAGTCATAAAAAAGTTCCAAAATTGACAGCTAGCAATTAACAACGTACGAATGTTGCTCTGTGAGTAGTGGTTGACCATCACAGGTATGATAGTTCATACTAATAAAAAAAAAATGTGTCATTATAGGGTAGGAGTGACTTAATAATCAAGTAGACAATCTAACTGGCATATCTACCCCAAACTTGCGTGGACGTACATCCATTGCAATACAACAGTTCCTATATGCTACTACTCATTGATTAGAATTATTTAAGAAATATATTACAGTGCAAAAAGGCTTAATATACAGGTTTAACCTTTTCAAACTAGATTTAACTATAAGATTAATAATATGACAAGCACAACACTGATGTAACAAGAAAGATTTGGTGAACGTATTAAAAAGTGTAGTCAGAAAGTTCATTGCAGAAATGTTTGCTGCAACATTATCTAATGTTATTTTAAAAAATTTATCTGTGAGTCCAAAATCTTTCACAACTTTACAATATAATCAGCAATATTCTCACTAATGTGTGCTACATCAATTAATTTAAGTATCATAATTCTCTTCTCTAGTTGTCGGTCATTGTTCACGTAATGAGCAACTACACTAAGGTAATCTTATTTAGCCCTACCACTTCATATGTCTGATGTCAAAGATATATAAAAAGTACAGGTATTAAAGAACTCTTTTAGCTTATCATGATAATTATTGCAGTATTTAATCAAATATCTAGTTATTATCTATTTAGAAACTGTAAAAAACCTAAGATTATAAGTGGTCCTAATATAGTTTTCAAATGTTGTTGACTCACCAAAATTTAAAGGTAGAACTTAAGAAGCGATTAAACGACAAAGAGATTCACGAGCTACCTCGGGATTTTAATCCCAGTGACGTACCGTACCGTCAGAGTTGTACTGCAGCTGCATTTGTCTCATAGCTACTCTCGCTTTTTTTTTCTTCAGCTTTCAGCATGTCTCTTCAAGTGCCCAGTACCACCTGAAGATTTTGTAGTTAATTTATTCTTGCAATATTTACAAATAGCATACATGTTCTGAACGCCGTCTGATGTCTCGAAAATATGCTCAAAATGTTCCTAGAATCTCAATGTACTATGTCTTGATCTTTTTACCCTGGCGCTGCGACGTAGTAGCACTTGTAGAGCCTGAGGATGGTACAACTACTTAGCTTCTTCAACTTGATAGGATGCAAGAAGTTCTCGGGTGAAATCCTGAAATCAGAAGCTAATAAAAACCCAAAATTCTGGTTCTCCTTACAGAAAACTGCAAGAAATAATTACGCTATTATTAATTTTATCTCATTGAAAAAATAAGAACATTGAAAAATTTAATCACTATTCTTACCTTGATTTCTTGACAGAAGCCGAATTTTGGATTTTTAGATTTTTGGCAAAACTATTTTGAATTTTGACAAATTATCATTAAGAGCAAGGGAATTTTCACAAGAGAATGCAGAGAAGAGGTCACAAGTTTACTAGTGGAGAAATGAGGGAGGCTACTATCCTATTTATAGGAAAACAATTAGAATTTTTTTTGGATTTTTTAGTCTTCAATGACTAAAAAACTATAAAATAGCTAATTTTTGAATAAACAGACGGCTTGGTGTATTAGGCCGGTCGACACAACTCATTAACAGTCAGGCCATACCATATCTGAATTATGCCTACACTCTACAATACGAAATCTCAGACTGACCTGTTTAACATGGTATCGAGGAACCCTGGACTACACGGTAACACAGTTTCTTAATACGTTATCAGCATAAGTCTCTACCGACGAGGATAATTGAAAGGTGAGACGCGAGATTAATCTAATCTCGTATGGATACTATGCATCTAATCTACTGTAGCACGAAGCTACAGATCGGCACCAATCCAAAGCTATGCTGCTAACTCGAAGCCATGGATGACCGGCCACCGTGCACGTAACCGGCCACCGGTCGCCGCCCGCCGCTCCCACGCAGCGTCGGCGTGTCGCCCGCAGCCACCGGTTCACGTGCTCGAAGCCGCTGCCTGCTGCCTCGACTCCGCCGCGCACGGCCTCGCCGGCTGGCCGAGTTACCGGTTCTAGCCCCGTGCCATCGCCGGTTTCCCGTGCGACCCCGCTCTAAGCCGCCACCAACCGCGCTCGAAGCCTCCCTCCATGCTCCCCGGCTCCGGCGCTCGCAGCAGCACCTCCCGCCACCGCGCGCCGAAGGGCTGCTCGGTGCATCGATCTGCCCGCCGACCCGACCTCGCCTGCCCAGCAGTTGTCGCCATCGTCTTGAATTCGGCCAGCGCCCTTGCCGCGACTCGTGGCGGCGCCCGCCTCACCCGCACTCGGTTTGCCTGAGCACCAGCCTCGCCTGCCCGTGTATAAGGAGGCGGCGGCGGCCGGTTTAATATCGGGCCGGCTGTGGTCGGCTACTTTTTAAAAAGAAAATTCCAAAAGGCGTTAAAATTCTAGAACATTGTAAAATTTTTTGAAAATTGTTAAAAAATTCTAGAAAAATTATAAAAATTGCTAGAAAATTCCACAAAATTATTTGGCTCTGATTTAATTTTCCCTTAGCCCTTTTCTGCATTTATGAATACTTTTACGTACTTTTGCAATTATTGTTTTTTATGCTAACCTCTCTGAAGTTTATGCTAAATATGATCATAAGTTTGGTGGAGTTTGCCTACAACGATCTCCACCAGCACTCACAATAGGTAAGAAGAAAACTGCGTGGAGAAAGATATGGGATGTAGGTGGCTCTACCTCAAAGAGTTCGAGTATAATAGCATCAAGTGTGGATACAACAATAGGTGGTGGGGAGCTAGCTACCTATCTCAACAGCGACACTGTCAACTACTAAGAGCAACAAAGAAGGACTTGAACTACAGTGGTGGCATGAGCACAAGATAACATATACGGTGTTTTCTATATTAGCACGAGATGTGTTAACAGTTCATGTCTCCACAGTTTCTTCATAGTCTACTTGCAGTCTATCTGGAAGAATAATCAGAAGAGAAGAACAAATCTGACAAGTGAGATGATCGAAATACTTCTCACTGTGAAAAGATTGGGAACAAGCTTATCAACAAGCTCAACATACTACAGAAAATGTTGAGCTGGCGACGATATTTGAAAATCTTTATCTAGATAATCAGGAAGAATAATTGTAATATTCACTTTTATCCTGTATCACTAGGCTACAAACTGCACTCTTTTTTCTTTACTCAGATTTTCTCATGTCGAGTTTTTACTTGGCAAAGTTTCTAACGAAACAGCCAAATATCAATAAAGCTCATCATTTAATTCCAATTACTTGCCTCATTTTAGAATTTTTATTTCGTATTTTTAGCTTTTTCCTAATTTACATCTATTTTTAAAAGTTTTTCTACATTCCTTAAAGTTTTTCTAATTATTTTAGGATTTTTTTCAATTTTTTTTGCATTTTTTTTTCAAAATTTTACGATTTTTTGTTTTCCCAAATTTTGTGGGTCCAGCATGGCCCGTCGACCCTGAAAGGACCAACGATGTTGCCTAGAGGGGGGGTGAATAGGCGGATTAAAAAATCGCAGCGGAATTAAATCTGGCCGAACAGGTCAATCCGGAGTCTCCGGATATTTTATCCGGATACTCCGGCTTGTCCGGAGAGTCCGGTATTTTATCCGGAGTCTCCGGGTTGACTGGCTCGGGAACGCGACTAAAGTTACCCTATCTAGCACAAGATACTACAATTAATAACAGGGAATAGCAACCTAGAACAAAAGCTAGTATGGATTTGAATTAAAGCTAGGCAAAGAGCTAGATTCAAGCTTTACAAAGACAAATCCACACAAGCTAGACTAGTAAGTAAAGGAGAAAGAGAGAGACGCGATTTTTCACCGAAGTTCGGATTCTTGAAGGGAATCCTACGTCTCCGTTGAGGTGGCTCGGTTGCACTTGAGCCGGGGTCTCTTTCAACCCGCTTTCCTCCCGGTGTTGCACAAATGCACTCGCCAGCTTCACTTCTTGTCTCTTTCCTGTCGGAGGCGAGACTCGCCTTCACAAACGACCGGGGCACACCACACGCATCGGGTGTTCCCGGTGACTCCTAGCCGTCTAGGAGACCTTCAACCTCCAAGAGCAATAACACCACGAAGAATCGCTTGGAGGATGAACTAGTGCTCAAGAACTTGAAATGAATGCACCTAGCACTTTGCTTCTTCCTCTCCTCACCAAAGTAGATCAACAACCAAATCTAGAGGTGAGAGGAAGAGAGGGCTCTATTGAATGCTTGGAAGGTGTTAGAGATGGCTTGAATGCTGCAATGAATGAGCTCAATAGAGATCCTAGCCGTTGGGGTGAAGTGGAGGCTTTAAATACTCTTTTTGAAAACTAGCCGTTACTCCACGTTTTGAACTGTCCGGAGACTCCGGACAATTAACCCGGATACTCCGGATGGTCCGGACTCTCCGGACAAAAATGTCCGGACACTCCGGACTGCCTGGAATTCGAGTTTTGGCCGAAAGGGTTAACCCGGAGGCTCCGGACAAAATGTCTGGATACTCCGGACAAAAAGTCCGGACTCTCCGAGTTGGTGGGCTCGGTTGGAATTCCTGTTTTTGGAAAATGCAAGTATTTGAGTGCTATAATGAATGCAAGTTTTGACCTTGAGCACATGCACATCCTAAAAACGATTTTCCGTCGCATCCTCTTAATAGTACGGCTATCCTTAAGACTCAAAACAAAATGAAAATTACAAGTCTTTGTCTTGATGCCGTTTTCTTGAGTTTCAAAGAACTTAGGAGCGTCCAATCCCATTCCGAGCTTGATATGATCTCGAGATCTGCATTATTCTTAGTTGAAACATTAGATCTCATTAATTGTGTCATCATTAATCACCAAAATAAAATGAGGGGCCTAGATGCACTTTCAGGCCCACTATGGTCCGTGCAGTCATGGTATGGCACAGTTGCCCACTGGGCCGTGCTTGGGCTGTGGCCTCGGCACGTGGGTCGGCATGGCATGGCCCGCTCCCAAGCCATGCCTTAGTGGGCCGTGCTGTGCCGGGCGGCCTGTTTGGACACCACTAGATGGGGCTATCCACCCTGGTAGGGATGAAGTCATCTAAATTCATGTTTGGTTGAAAGAATGAGAGATGGATGGGGCCAGATTTTTTTTTTTTTGGTTGGAGGGATGAGAGTTGGATAGTGGATGGGATAAGAATTCAAATTTGGCTAGTGGGATGAGAGTTTTTTCAAAATTTCATGAAGGTTAGTTAAAACACTTAAAACAATTTTAGGTTTCAGCAACATATTTTTAGAATTTTTTAGAATATTTCGAGAAAGTTTCAAAGCCAAGTTTCATATTTTTGAACTTAAGTTTCAACAAGTTACGCAAAAAAAAAAAAAAAAAAAAAATTAATAAGTTTCAACAAATTTCAAAAAGTTTATGTCGATTTCATCAAGTTTCACCTAATGTTATAACAAGTTTCATCATAAAAACATACAAACAGAAGAGCAAAAAATCCCCAACATGTTCAATTGCGGTTGGCGCCCCGCACTTACCACCCACTAGCACCACCACCTCCTTCCCCCTGCCAGCCCATGGGGATAAAGCCAAAGCTCGAAGTTACTCGTGACGCACACGGCGACAAAGTGGAGCCACGAGACGATGTGGGGTAGTGTCAGTGTTAGACCTCTTTGTGACCTAGATGATAAGGCATGAGATGGTCATGAGATCTGGCGGATCCTACCACCTACGACGAGGAAGACGATCGAATCAGGTAGATCCCAGAGCTGGCGTCCTCCTCTCGCCGTTCCGTCTCCATGTCGATAGCCACCGTCCTCTGCCCATCGCGCCGCCTCCATACTGCCTATCGTCGCTTCCTCCTACCCCTCTTCAGCCGTGTCCCTTGCCAACCGCTGCTTCCCCCTACCCCTCTTCAGCCACACCCTGTCAATTGCAGCTCGACCCCACCCTTCTCAACGAGGAGGATGCCAAATCCAACACGATCTGGCTACACCATTGTATTCCCATTCGCCACACGCTCCTCTCCAACAGCATTCCTCTTCGGCTGCCACATCACACCTCCCCTCTTCGGCCACAACACTAGATCCAACGTTATACAGCCACGTCACCTTGTTCCCTCTCGTTGCCCACCCATCTTCGCCGTGCTCGCAGATCCGCGGTCCATCGCGCCAGACCGCTGCCTCCTATCTTTGGTACGCGTTGGGCTCTGCTCTTTTTAGAGGAACCTGGGCTACGTTTCTACGAGATGGGCTTTATGAAGTTTTTGAGCTGGACATTCTATACTGAAGGCGGAAGCAAAATTGACGGCAGCTTCTGGGCATAGATATTCCAATTCCAAGCTTACGAATTTGTAGATGTTATCAAGTGTTGAAGTTATTACTAGTGATATTAGAAACGACAACCTTGTAACAGTACAATAACTAGCGGGTATAATAAAAGATGTTAAGGTTTCGATTTGATAGCTCGGCATCGAAAATGCTTCTTTCGTCTTGGTGATCAAACTCATCAATCTGCGCGTTGCTGTCGCCCAACCTTGAGCCTTGAATGCTTTCGTTGCCGGTTGTCACCCGCTTCAGTTGTTCGCTCCCCTCATGCAACACTGCGCGTTCTCAAGGAGCAAAAACATTAGGGAAAAGTTTGGTTTGTGTCCATTGGTTATCAATGCTTGTCATGCCAAATTGTGGTAGTGTTGATCAAATTTGACAAGCATTCGGTTTGCAACCAAATTTTGGCTAGATTCTCTTCTCCATTGCCATGCCAAATTTTTCTAGTTCATTTTCTTGCCAATGGTTGGCCAAATTTTGGCCACCAATTTGAGCACCAAATTTTGGCTAGCCAATTTTTGGCAAGGTTTGGCTTGGCAAATTTGGCCTCAAACCAAACAGTCCCTGGAAACTGTAAGTGTAAGCTGCTCGAGACGTTTTACTTTCGTTGAGAGTTGAACTAGGGTTTCAGTTACCGTTTGGCCAATTATCGTGCGAAAATCGACAAAATCGAGCCGAAAATCGTCAAAAATCGAATAGTTTGAAAAATCAAATTTTTTGAAAAAAATCAAAAAACACGATATTTGGTCGATAATCTCTTGATATGGTCGATAATCGCTCGATATACCTCGATAATTGCGATATTTTCCTCGAAAATCAGTCGATCACGCGAACTTCCTTGTCGATCGATTTTTGAGCGATTTTCGGTCGGTATACCTCGATAATCACGATATTTGCGTCACACATTTTTTTTTTGAATTTTTGAATTTTTTGATTTTTTTTATAATTTAACCGATTTACCGACTGGTATTATATATCGTCCCGGCTCGATAAGGTCGATTATCGCAAAAATCGATCGATTTCCGACGATAAGGTGAACCCTGAGTTGAACTCAAGACCTCTCGCTTACTAAACAAGTGCCCTAACCAGCTGAGCTACGAAAGCAGTGTTCAGCTATATTTGGATCTATTAGCACTAACAGTTATCTGCTAAAATTAGTTGAAATGAATCCAAACAGCCCAGCTAATAGTTAGCCAACAACCCAGCTAAATAGCTATCTCATTAGCTGGTTCTCCCCAGCTAATTCTAGCTAATAGATGGTTAAAATACTAATTTGCCCCTCCACCGCAGGCTCTTTTTCACTGTGCTTGGCTTCACCCATTAGCTAATTAATACAAGGGTACAATGGACATTTTCACTCACAACTAAATTTTCTACCACCTATTAGCTAGTACAACCAAACAGCCCCAGCTAATAATCAGCCAGCTAATAGTTAGCCCCCAACTAATAATTAACCAGGATCCAAACATTCCCTTCGTCTGTCTAAAAAAATCTGGAATGCAATCAACAGAAAAAAAAACCAACTGAGCAACAGCAATTGAAGCAACTAAAACATATCAAACGTTCATTACCCCAAAAAATGGTGGTTAGATCGTAAGCTGTAACCAGTGAGGTGTTCAATTACAGAACCAGCAGCAAACCAGAACACTACGGCCATCAGGTGGAAGAATTCAATTGCAGAAACTGTAGTGTTCTCTATGGTTGCGATAGAGGATCAGGTTCACAAATCCGACGAAAACCACTCAAAAATCGTCGACCGTATTAAACCGGTTCGAAATGGTTTAGTCGATAAACCGGTTTAATTCAAAAAAAATCCAAAAAATTTATACAATAAAAACCGGTCGAAAACCGAACATTTTTTTGAGAAAACCAACTGCCCGGAAGGTTCGAGTTGCCGACCGGTTTTTTGTTTTTTTTTTAATTTGTTTTGAATTTTTTTTTTTCAAACGCTCGGTTTTGAAACTCTTTGGTTTTGACGATTTTCGCGATAAATCGGTACCGCCGGGATCTCGATTTTTATTTCTAAAACGGTTTGGTGAACCCTGGAGAGGATTAAGCGCTCCTCATGAAAAAAAAAAAAATCACAGTGAATAACACAGTATACATTGTCCTTGTCACCGCCATGGCTAGACATGAACAATGTATCGTCAGAGAAGTAAAGAACGCAGGCACATCTCCTAAACAGCAACCTATCCTGCCATTACAAGTTTAGAACCAGACTACCATTACCGCCTAGTGCCGAGTGCCTTAAATTGCCAGTAGCATTGTAGAACAATCTAAGGGCTTGCCGAGACAGCACGAACATCGGATCGCGAGGTCACACGCTGCCGCTGCCGCAACGGCGATGAGCGCTGCGTCCGAGCTGAGCATTGCTGGTAGAACCCACCACCCGCGAACGGCCACTGGGCTCCTGCGATGACGGCCTCTGCTTGCCCTGCCAGGACTGCTCTAGTGGACTGGCCGTGCCGTTGCTGCTCTGCTCGACCTCGTCGCCGTTGTTGGATTGCGAGGCCGTCCACGTCCGGTCGGTGGAGTCGACGGAATTGGGCTCCCACGAGCACGTCCACGCGTTGCCGGCGAAGCTGTTGCTCCCCGCGGACTCCTGCGGCTCGGTCTCGCCACGGATGTCCCGGACGGACACGTACTTGTGCAGGCTCGGCTCCATGAGGTCGTCCTTGACGACGACCTCCGACTCGACCACGAGCGTACCCGCCGCCGCCTTGCCGCCATACCTCCCGTTGACCGAACCCTTGTCGTTGACCGATCGGTCCAGCTCGTAGCTCCTGTTCTCCGACGAGGAGGAGTTGAGGTCCGCGACCGCTTCAAGAATGGAGCAGGCCTTCGATACGCACGCCGGGAGCGAGAAGGTTGGCACAGCGGCGGTAGCGCTGGTGTTCTGCTGGTGGTAGTTCTGGATGTCCTCGAGGAGCAGGGAGGCGTACGAGTTGCCATTGTGGTCGAAGTCGCGCGAGGACCGCCTCGACGACTTGCCCCCCGGTGCTGCCCTCGGGTTGATGACGCTCTCGGCCACAATGCTCACCGAGTGCGTCGCGTTCATCCTCGCGGACGGTGCTTTGGTGTCTGACGCCACGGCCTCCTCAAGGATCTCTGGCTTGTCCTTCACCGTCCGGCAGCTGGGTACCTGATCCTTCGCCCACTCCGCCGCATTCTGCGGCACGGCGACCGCAATCTCCGTGTGTTTCTGCAAGACAGCAAGGATTTGAGCAATTTCGTGGGAGAACATGGTGGCTCGAAATCAAATCCCTTATGCAAAAATCTGAAAGCTTTCGTTGATCTGTACCTTTTGGGACTCGCCATTGTTGCTACTGTTGTGGTGGTGGTTGTTGACGAGAGTGTTCTCGTCGAGCTCCGCCATGGGGTTGCGACGGTACGGCGATTGCTCGGCCTTCCTCGACGAGCTCCGGCTCAGCGACGGTCCGTGAGTGGGCTGCGCCCCAACATTTTCATTTCCCACGGCCGCCGCCCTCGCCGGGGAGTTCGACCTTGGCGACGGATAACTCTTCCCAGACGCAGCCGCCACCGGCGACGGCGTGCGCCCCTTCTCCCTGGCCGGGACCGACACCATCTTCCCCGGCTGCCGCGCGGCCATCTCGCCGCTCCCGGAGCTCATCGTCGCGGGGGCGCCGTCCGCCCGCCGCCCCGGAGACCGACTCACTCTCCTGCTCCCGCTTCCGCCGCCAGTGCTCCTCTCGTGACTCCCCGACCGCTTCCGCTCCGGCGTCCTCCGGCGCGGCGAGGGCCTCGACACGGCGGCCCCCTGCCTCTCCCAATCGCAATCGTCATCCACTGCTCCGCCCCTCCTCTCCCGGTCTAAGTCGTAGCTCCTCTTGGATCCGGAGTACCTACGGTGGTGCCCACCGCCATTCTCGCCCGACGCTGCCGCCTTCCCCGACGACGAGGAGCTCCGGCTTAGCCGGCCGCACTGAATCAGGATCGCGTCCACCTCTTCCTTGGTGCAGCTCGAGGTCCGCACCGGCACCCTGCTCACAACGACGGGCTTCGCTTCCTCTTCCGGAGCCGCCCTCTTCACCCGCTCCTCCTCCTCCTCCTCGCCGCTCGCCGCCGCGGCCACCTCGGCGGCCGCGGCGGCCGCGGCAGCCTTGACAACGAACACCGTCCTCGTGTCTGCCGTCGGCTGCTCCGCCTTGGGTGGAGCCTTCCTGGACAGCGCCGGCTTTGCCTGCAGCGGCGCCTTCTTGGCCTCCGGGACCAGCGCGGTGTCCTTGCCGGCTCTCTTGCCGCTGCCGCTGCTCTTTCTGCCCTTATTGGACGGCTGCTCTTCTCGCCGCTGCTTCTTGCTGAAGCAGAGACCCATGGCTTCCGATGGGGAGGACGGATCTGGGACGGAGGTGAGGTGGTGTACGCCGCGGTGTTTGAGCGGGGCTTCGGGAGGCGTGGATTATTAGAGTGAGTATAAAGTGCGTGTTGGGGAGTGTACTTTGCAGTGGGTGCTTTGGTGTGAGAAAGAACAGAAGCGGGGTGAGCGAAGCGTGGTGCGGCGGCGAAGGTAGTGCGAGTGCGAGGGATTTCAAACTTCTCTGCTGTTTCATCGGGGGATGTGCGCGGCGAGCGCAGCGGCCGGCACACTCCACGGGAGAAAGCCGTCGAGGATGAGGCGTGGAGGGGAGAGAGTACATGATTTAAATTTGATTTTTGCTGATTCTCGCCGGCTCTGAGTACAGTATGCGGCATTTTACCATCCTTACCAAAATTCGGTAGTGCTACCTTAATACGATTTTCACTGTTCAATAACGGTGAAAAGTCGCGTCGAAGTGGTCGAACTATTGTAGGATTCCAGCTTATTAGTCAGCTGTGCTGAGTAGTGACTAGTGCGTACTACGACTCTTAGCGTATTATATGCTGACATTATTGCCTCGTATGGACAGCTTGCTAGATTGAAATAGTCATCGGAGACTATTTCGCATTGTTTACATGTTGAGAGGTGCTTCTATGCTCTTTTTTTAAAAAATTTCGCATTGTTTACATGTTTTTGAGCACAAAGAATCGACCGTTGCAGGGGAGCCCGGCGAGCACTACTCCCTTTCGAGTCAGAACCACAGCCAACATACGCCAGGATCTGTGCCACAATGGCCGCCGCCCGTGCTGCGGTTGGACTGGCGGCACCGGAGCTCCCTTTGGCTTGCACTGCATGGGGAGAGCATCTCAGCTTCACGTGACGGAAAAATTGCAACGGTTAAGGATTTTGCACGTCGCATCTGGCTTGAGGCCTCGATTCGTTGACGTTCTCTCAGCATCTGACCGCTCATGCCACTCACTCGAATCCGTACACAGCTCAGCGAAGCTGTACGCTAGCATGCCCAGCAGCAAGGTTAGCCTGAAGCACTGAAGCTCATTTAGGCAAAATCAAACAGGCTAAAAACTAAATAGAATCACCAGCTTGTACCTTAACGAGAAAAATACTTGCATCCCTCAGAACTGATGGGGACCATCCACGCCCGTGGGCAGAAGCCGCCTGAGATTCAAAATACATGGCCTTTTTTTTGCACAAGAGGCTGATCAGGCTAATCATGAAACCACCTCTATATTTTCTTCCTTGCACTAATGGAATCCACGGTTCTCAGCTGTCGGCAGCATCCAAGCTTACTGTTTTCTTCTGTATAAAGTTCGAGGTATTTGATGCACAACGAGTCAGCCACCGGCGACACCAGGCTACAAAAGCTGAAAAGTTGAGCGAAAAGGAGAACCAACAGGAACAAAAGGCTGTCTGCTGCCCTCATCAAAGAAACAAAAACAAAGCTGGCTCGTGTTTGCTTCATCCCAGCCTTTTGATGATTTCACCAACATATTTGCTTCAAACATGAACGACAAATGACTGAAACAGTGACGACAATAAATTAACGTAGAATATGGTATGGCTAGTGTTAGAATAGCAAATTTGCATGCATATTGAGTTAGCTAATTATGGTTGGTATATTTTTCTGATTCTAACTAATTCGGTTTCCATATATGCCGTGATAGACACGGATTGAAATTGATCTAATAAGTAACTGATTTTGTTGTTCAAATTAAGAGCATCTCTAGCAAGGGCCCCTAAAACAGGGTCCCTATTTTGAATTTAGGGACCCCCCTATTTTTTGGGGCCCTGTTTTCAGAGCACAAGTTCAGCAACAACCCCTAAATCTATTTTGACATATCCGCTATATATAATCTTCATTTGACACCACTAAAATTCAATCAAAAATATTTGTAATACATAAAACATAAGCATATTAACATTTACAATTTAAAAACATGATATTTCAAATTTAAATTTAAAATTTTCAAAACATGATAAATAGATAAATAGAAACTCCGAACAATGAATCAAACTACGAAACGCTATGAATTGCCCACAAATGCTCAATAAGATCATCTCGAAGCCTCTCATGTATTTCTCTGTCTTCAATAATAGGGGATGTACTCGTGTCCCTGGGAATTGCGGCTGAGGAGGCAAATTTAGGGGCCTTCTAATTTTAGGGGCTTGAGTTGGGGCTCCCTGTGAATTGGGGCTGAGGAGGCAAATTTAGGAGCTTCCTAATTTAGGGGCTTGAGTTGGGGCCCTGCTGGATCTGTTTTTTTTTTTACTACACTCCCTATTTTAAAGTTTAGGGACTGGTTTAGGGACTTTGCTGGAGATGCTCTAATATAAAGAGAGAAGGAGCCTACCCTTGTGTAGTATGCTTTCCAAACTCTAAAATACCAAGTCACGTTTTTCTACATGGTATCAGAGCTACTCTTATCCAGGGTATGCCATGACCACTTTCGCAACCAACAACAACATCTCCAGTGCTCTGAATGGCACCTTGCCGTCAAGCATCTCAATGAGCATCGGCTCCACGTTGTCGACTCCGTCGTTGTTCACGTCTGGGCATCTCATCACCGTCAAGCTTGTGCCCGTCTGATGCAACGGATTACTGCAGCATCGTCAAAAGTCTTCAGTACCTCACTATCACGTGGCTGGAGCTCTCCTTCGTGGTCAACAAAGTTTGTCAATTCTTGCAGGCACCTCGCACGTCTCATTGAAACACCGCCAAGCATCTTCTTCGGTATGTTCACCACATCGTGTCTCATGGACTTCAGTTGCGCCTCTCCATCCGCATTGCTCTCAGCCTTCTCGGACGCTGACTAGGTGGGCAATCTTGACGATCGGTGATCCATAAGGGGCTATGCTATCTTCCTCGGTGCAAACTTGATTGCATGGAGCTCTCGTAAGCAAGCCATAGTTTCAAGGTCTAGCACGGAGTTTGAATACAAGTCATAGGCGGATACTACTATTGAACTTGTTTGGGTACAATCCCTTCTTTAGGAACTTGGTGTCCTCCTATTCTCTGGTGCGACAACCTAAGGGCAACCTATCTATCATCTAATCCAGTCTTCTATGCATGCACAAAACATATCGAGGACGACTTTCATTTTGTACGGGAATGAGTAGCTCCAAAACACCTTCAAATCAAGTTCATATCTTCCAAGGATCAAGTTGCTGATATCTTCTCCAAACCGCTTCCTACACAACTATTCATGAGTTGTAGTTCCATCGGTTGAGATTGAGGGAGGATGTTAGAATAGCAAACTTGCATATTAAGTTAGCTAATTATGGTTAGTATATTTTCCTGACTCTAACTAATTTGGTTTGCGTATATGCCGTGACAGACACGGATTGAAATTCATCTGATCTGTAACTGATCTTGTTGTTCAAAATAATATAAAGAGAGAAGGAACCTGCCCTTGTATGGTGTGCTTTCCAAACTCTAAAACACCAAGCCATGTTTTTCTACAACTGGATATTTTTTAGGCCGTGGTCTGGCCGATTTTGAAGATAGCTAAATGACCAAAGCAGAAATCATATAAGTAGAATGCCGGGATTATGAATCTTGGGGAAGACCGAAATAAAAAATTTCATCGGGATTTTGATCCATGCTAAGCAATGAGTGGGCCAGTGATGAGTGGCAGTCATTAAGTGGAGGCAAGGGCGATGCCAATTGTGGGTTTGTCGATGGGTGATTCAGAAGGAAAAGAAAAACTTGCAATGATCCAAGAGTTGGTTTGGCTTTCGGAGTGGCGATCAACGAGCAGGAAGAAATGAGGTCGAGAGCATAGCACTCCCCTTCCATTGTATTGGTTCTTTATTGTTTTGAAACTGCTCTCTAAAAATGAACTGGTTTCATGCGAATGTGGACGAGATAGACACACGACTAAGTTGGTTAAAGATTAAAGACAGAAGAAGTGTTGGTTCAAGATAGGTCCAGTTGACCAATCAGCCCATTTAGATGGGCTGATGTATTAAACCATTGGCCACCGACCCAGCCATCTCTCAAATTACCTCTTCGATTTCTTTTGAACGTCGAACCAACAAATGCCCATGCAATGCTTCGAGTCAGGGACGGGGTTCACAAAATTGCGAAACAACGTCGATTTTTGCTGGTTTTCGACTATACCGGACCGATTCAATATATAAAAGCGATCGGTAAACCGGTTAAATTAAAAAAATTAATAATTTAAAAATTCAGAAAATTTATGCGTGGCAAAACTAATCAGTTTTCGATCAAAACCGACCAGTTTTGTGTCAAAAATCGTGTAATAGTGCGTCAGGGTTTAGTATGTAGTCAAAGCTGAGCAGTTTTCAGTAAAAACCTGTCGGTTTTCTATTTTTTGAATTTTTTCAAAAAAATTTGAATTCTTAAACCTTTGGTTTTTGATGATTTTAGAGTGATTTTTCACTCGATATTTTTTAATTTTAAATTTCAATTTTTTTTAACGGTTTTTTCAGTTTCGGTTTGGTTAATCCTTCTTCTTCAAGTATCAACCCATGAGGCCGTGACCTTGCGTTCACATGGTTCAGCCATATTCTCTCTGGGGGCACATTCCAAAGATTCAAAGAACATTGGTGACCGGCTGGAGGCGTTGGGCGCGCATTGTCACCCCGGTGGCCAGTCGGTCCGTTACCCATATGCAATTTTGCAAACCCGGTGGCGGCGTGCACAAGACTGTTAGGGGTGGATCCAGTATATGAATAAAACTATACAGATGTATAGCTGAAGTTTTTGACAAAAAAAAAACTAGTATATAATAAGTATATTATATGTATATCCTAGTAAGTGGACTAAAAAATATATATATATTTCAATCTCTATATTTACTTTAGCCTATCCCACCCACTTCCTCAATCTTCTTTGCACGGCCCAATCACCCAATGTCCAATGTTCCTCCATTTCTTAAGCCCAACACCCAACTCACTCTCTATTCCACACACCCCACGCTCTCTTGCTTTGTCTATGGCGGCGGCGCAGCCGGCAGTCCGCCCGGCAACGATGGACGAGAGTCACAAGACAGGTGCAAGCCAACTAGGAGGAAGGCAGAGGATGGGCGTTGAGCAGCCACCGCTACCGCCTAACAGGCGGTAGCACAAGGAGCGGCGCACGACAGGGTAGCTCTTGCCATGTGGCCATAGCGGGCACCGACTTAGAAATGGAGGATGAGACACCAGCGATGGCCAGTATGTCAGGGCGGCCGTGTCCACGCGGGGGCAGGCAGCATGTTGCAGGGGCAACCCTGTGGACGAAGCGAGCATGAGCCGAGGATGGAATGTGCGACACCAGCGACGACCGATAGGTTAGGGCAGTGATACCCGGCAGGGTAAGAAGCGGTGCTAAAAATAACATGCAACTGTTGAGCATTTGGCATCGACAACCACACAGGTGAATTTCATTATTGATTTCCTAATTTAAAATCCTAAATTCATAAATCTTTCAGCGTTATATTGATTTGTAACGGTGAATCTTGATTTTTGAAATGTAGCATGTAGAACATTAAAAAATGTAGGAAGCATGTAGATTTTAAATCTCTAATCCATAAGTCTCTAAATTATTTTAGATGTTGTCTATAGTAAGAACAATTTGTATTTTATATTTTTACTACTATGAATTTTTATGTTTTACATCGAATAATATTTTTGTAATTCTAAATTAATATCTATTCCTTCTGGGGAGTGTATAGGCATTGAAAGCAAATCCAATGACTACGAATTTAGATAATGGTTGCTAAAGAAAACATCCGAATAAAACTTATCAAAACCTTTCTAAAAATCTTGGATCCGCGACTGAAAGCCGTGGGTGGGTGAGAGATGCTGGTGCAGCGCGGGGGAACCCAGCCAGTAGCCATTTCCAGCGGCAGCCGTACGTGTTGGTAACGACGAACGGCGCGGTCGCGTGCGGACTGCCGATCGCGAAGCTAGGCCGGCGAGAACCCGCGGCAGGGGCAGGCACCGAGCTAAACGCGCGCGGCCGCTCATGCCCAGCCCCGCGCACGCGGCCCCTTGCACAGTTGCACCCATCGAATGCACGTACGTCGTACACACTCCTGCTCACGTTGTGACGTTGTCGCGTGGTCACGTACATTTTGCTTCAGCTACGCGCGCCCTCACGTTGAGTTTCTGCAATAGCGCAAGTGCGCAACCAATCAGCACGGCCATGTTGAGAACTGCTCGCTCGCTTAGACGAGTTGTTATTATGGCCATGTTTGTTTAGGTTTGGATTTTTTTTTTTTTTTTTTTGAGTTGTAGCTTGAAGTTAGCTTTTTACTTAAACAACTTACAAAGCATTTTACTTTTATACGTGTTGCAGTTGGATAATTTTGCTCTAACTTCAATGACATCAATCTAAAAAAACCCTTAGTAAGCCAAAAAACATATCCCTGATAGTTTTTAATCTTTTAATTATAGAGATTTATGGCTTTTAAAAAAGACCAGTTGAAATGAGACCCTTTGTTTACGTTTCGACTTTTTGGCTTTAAAATTTGAGAAAAAGTCTCGTGTGTTCTACCGTCTGATATCACACTATTCGCATAATCATTTTAGACAACTTCGAGATAATTGTAGACATGAAAACCATAGTATCCCAGAAACACATATATATGAAGTTACTAATTAATCACCAAACAAGCATACAGAAAAACAGTTCATTCTTGAAATGTTCAAAAGTATACATGACCACTGCCAAATATATATAAGAAACGAAGGGTACAGGAAAAACAAATCAGAGTAGAACATACATAAAAAAAACTTCGGGATCCTAACACCGGGAACCAGTACCTAAATCAGTAAATTGTCGCATGAAACGATAAGGTTTTGCAACAAACGGATGAAACACTTTGAAGAGTATAATTAACGAATATCTAATGCACTCGTGATGGGAAGATCCGGAATAAAGGAGATTAACTGGTCGGGAGTGGTCACCCTATCCAGCTGACCTAAAAATCGCAGCTTAGAACAGCTAGGGCTCCCTTGTGGTTTTCAGAAGAAAAGTCTGAGAAATAATGGTATGGCCAAATGGTTCTCCAAATGCTGTTGTGATGTCAAACTGTGCGATGCCGCAAGTTGTCTTAAAAACTGCAATCTGCGTCCATCTCTGCCCTAATCATACTTGGTCCGGGAGTTGGTGTGTGATGTGTGTGTGTGTGAGAGAGAGATCATCGAGGTGTTTCGATGTGCATGCATGTTTATTCCTTCCACATGAAGGTAAGAGTCTGAGTCGTCTGAGGAGGAGGAGCTGAAGAAGAAGATGTTACCGGGACGTCATCGCATGGTGTAACCGACGCCCCTCCCGCTTCTGCTGCTACCGTTGTTGGTGCTGTTTCTTGTGCGTTCGAATGCTCCATGGTGCTGGCCTCATCACCGGAGAAGCGAGAGTGGAGGAGGAGGCCGTGGGCGCTGTCCATGTCGTAGTCCCAGAAGGAGCTACCGGGGCCCCACGTGCTGAACCATGCCTCGTCTGTAGGAGCCCACACGCCACCGGACGCCGCCGGCGCGTGAAATATTTCAGCCGAGTATGGCGTATCCGTGTCACCAGAGCTGCCTTCTTGATGAGACGTTGGAAGCGGAGGATGTGGTCGTTTTTCCAACGACCCTTCTGCGTGCTGCCGTTCCCGCTGCTGCGGCGTTTGCTGCGTGTTTGCCTCGTCAGGAGTCTGCGGAGGCGACGACGATGACGACGAACACGAGGCAGCGGCAGCGGTCGAGGCAGCTGCGGAGCTGGCGCTCGTGCGGCCGCTCCCGCCGGCGCGGCCCTTTCCGAGGAACCGGTCAGGGAAGTTGAGCCGCGCGTTCTCACCGCGGAGCTTGAAGGCCTCGCGGTCGTATGCCATGGCGGCGTCCTCGGCGGTGTCGAAGGTGCCGAGCCACAGCCGCGTGCGGTTCCGGGGCAGACGGATCTCCGCCACCCACTTCCCCCAGTGCCGCTGCCGCACCCCGCGGTACAGCTTCTGCGGCGGTGGCGGCGCCCGCAGCAGCTGCTGGTACAGCGACGGAGGCAGGCCGGCCGGGCCACCGCGGGGGCTCAGGTTCAGCGCCTCGCTCCAGTACCGCAGCAGCATCTGCTGCTGCTGCGCGCTCTCCGGGACGAAGAACTGCGTAGGGTACGGAGGCGACGCGCCGAATGATATCATCTGCTGATGCCGCAAAGGCTGTTGCTGCTGCTGCTGCTGTGGCGACGCCGGTTGGGACACGCAGGAGTGCTGCCACAGCGGGAGGAGCCGCGGGCTCCCACTCACCGGCGTCGAGGTCTCGTACGCGAAGGGGAAGATATGGCGCGCGGAAGGAGGCGACGAGGAAGAGATGGCGTTGGAAACGGAAGAAGATCGAGGCGAAGCCGGTGCCGACAAAGACGTCGAGAGCGACGACGCGGACAGGAGATGGCGGTCGGGGCTCCTTCCAATCTTCTTGAGCGGGCGCAGCAATGCCACCGACGCGTCTTCTAAAGCTGGCGTCAGCTGCCGCCGCGGCTGTATGGGCGTCACCCCCTTCCCCTTCCATCTCCTGCCACGGCCACCGCCTCCGCCGCTCGCATTCGACGCGTCCATGCGGAAGACGAATGCAACAGCTCGCCGGGTATGCAACTGAAAACTGAGAGTGCAACGTACCCGGCCGCCCGCTGCGCTATTATATCAGCCAAACGCTGTAAACAAACTGATCCTGACACCAACTTGCAGCACGGACGGACGGACAAACTTCCGGCCGGTGAGACTCGGGAATGGTCGCTTTTGGCGTCGCGGGCGACCGGGCGTGCGCGTGGTGGGGTTTGGCTCTGATTCCGAGACGAACGCGGCCGAAATATTGTGCTTATAAAAGGCAGGGAAAAAGAGAAGCGCGTTTCTAGTCTCCTCAGCCTTGCGGTGTTTCTCGTTGGGAAAAAAGAAAAAGAAATTGGAAACACTAACGGTGCGCGCGCGGCAGGGAAAAAGATCTTGGTCGGTGATGGGCCCCACGCGCATCGACTAGTCAAGGAGGCGGCCTCCGCAACCGACACGTCATAGCCGCACAAATCTCGAGGCTGCCGTCAGGACTGCGACGTGGGGCTTCCTGCTGTTGTCACCGCTGCGCTGCGTGTGTGTGGCGCTGCTGGCTTGGAATGGGTGGCCATAGTTTGCTAGATTGACCCTTCCGTTGCTTTCCTTGCACTCCAATCTCTCGCGCGGCCTTGATGTTGTATTCTCCAAAGGTCGTGATTCGTTTTTCAAATGGGAGCTTCCAAGTTTCCCACCAATCGGATCAGGCTCGTAATAATTGTCCTGCTGTTCGCAACGGACCGCTTAGCCGTGTTGCTAATAAAGAAGACGCATAATTATGCAGTAGGTGAGGGCGACCACAGAAGCGATTAGTTTTCTAATTAGTGACATACTGACATGCCAGCCCGGTCCCCGGATTCGTCCTTGCATGCTTCGCGCTTGGCATAGGTACGATCGAGATGCCAGAGGCGGGAACGAATTAACTAGACCATACCCCCCTTGTAAGAACTGTATTATAGCTTATCTCCCCCGAATTAGTTAAGGCAAGTGATAAGCTTTGCCGCATAAATAAACAGGTATAGCCTAAAGCTAGCAATGCTTGTTGTTTAGGACTATTGGCCCTTCTTCATTAGCCACCCTCACCACGTGATATGTCCGGGCAATCGACATGAATTGCTCAAGGGGGGAGTAGTATATGTAAGATCCAATTTTTTTCCCTTTCTTTTTCAGACTTATTAAGCACGCTATGTTGCTTCTCATAATCGCCTTGTTTCATGTGCTACAATGCGTCATGTAGGCTGCTTAGATCATTCGATTTGTGCCCGAGGCTTAATTACTCTGAACCACGTCATGGAGCCTCAGGCTGCTTACATTGAACCACACGTTATATATGGAGGCTGCGCGCTTACATATATATACGTTGTTCAATGTTACTTACAATTGCAAGGTATCAGAGGAAGTACGCATGCTTGTACGTATGTGATGAAATCAGGCAAATTAAGATTGTTTACGATTCTGCCCTTGTCAATGTGAGGCGATGGAGGCGAGCTCGACGGATCAGGATGCGTACGCTCGCTGCGAGCAATTCTAGCTAGCCACGCACATGCACGATATATCTCCATCTTACGGTAGTACCAAACTGCGGCGAACTTTAATTTGCTGGTGTTGATCGATATCTAGTTCTTGAGGAAGGCATCCTAATCCTATCCTCCCTACCTCTAGTTCACAGAGGAAGGCATCCTAGTTCATATACGGATCGATCTGCTCTGATTGCCTGATCATGCCCTCAGGCCTAGGAGGACAACAGCTCGGTGCCACAGGCATCGATCTATGAAGGCATTGGTCCAGTCCCAACTCCAGATTCTTCCCAAAGATGTATGACAAAAAGAAAGAGGTAGATGTGGCCGTTCGTTCGTTCGCCCTCCCTTTTTGGGCGCATTTGGGGGCACGCGTGCGTGAGTACGTCCTTCCTGGATACCTAACTCGCAGGGCACCGATCGCTTTCGGCGAGAACGGCACAGACCCAACAAAAACAATCCTACTCGGTCACTTTCCCCCTCCGCAGAAAGAAAGAAAAATTGTCCACGTACTACACAAAAAATCTTCCATGGTGCATCGATCCAACCGGCCGGCCGGCCGGCGAGGCGGCGACCACCACCACGCTCCTGACGGTGGACAGCCGCCCACCCGCACCCACTCCCGAGCACTATGTGTGGCCGGCCGAAGCAGCCGTGCGTGCGGGCCCTCTCACACACCGGCCACCGACTTGTGGGATCGCTCTGTGGCCCGGACCCTGCCGTCAGTCAGCTGGTCGCCCTCCGAGTGCGGTGCGTTCCGTTCAGGCCTGGCCCCGCCAGCCGCTGACCTACATATTACTGGCTGCGCATGCAATTGCGCGCGCCCGCGCGAAGACTTTTTTCCGACGACGTCAAGCTGCATGCCACGATTTAAAGGCACGAGCCCCAAGTGCCAGCCGAAACGTGGGGCCACCCGCGCCCCACGATCTTGTTACCGTCCGACGTGGCGTGTTGCCGTTGGCTGCCTTTGGGATATTTATCTAGCCCGACAAAGAGGCCTTTGACTTGATAAACGTAGTACAAGCCATATATAGTCATATGGGTGGATTTGTTTTAAGGAGTAGGTACTGGCCGTCACCATTTACCTCCTCCGTAGATCAGACTGCAGGTCCGTCGCGTGGAATCTCTCGCTTGCAAGATACGAAAGTATGAGTTGCTTGTGATTAGTTGTAATGTTTATTCAATCTGTCAATTTCTTGGCTAGTTTGAATTTGTACGTACACTTCGTATAATTATGATGGCTGAAGCCTAAAATTCAAGTCTCTTGGCTCTTTTCACATTTTCTCACAAACGGATTTAGAAATATATTGCATTATGTATTTGTTGAAGTGTGGATAAACCATTGCTTCGTCTGGTGTCTACAATACATATGACTTATATAGTACTAATTTCATTTTTATCATGTCGAAAATTTTTGTGTTGAAAAGGAAAATGTATAGATCCAATGTCACATTCCGTAAAAAAATTATGATACATGTATAGGATGCTCTCAATGTGTACGGGCTTGTGCAGCAGATGTATTAGAAATGATACACTGAGATGGGTGTAAAGCCAAGCAAATTGCTTCTGCGCCAAGAACCGAAGATTAAGTCAAAAACAAAAGAATTAACTTTCTTTCGTCTAAACTCGGATCACGCAATGTAAAGCAGCCTGCACGTTACTTGGCTAAAGTCCGCGCCCAATCAAATGAGATTATGATTAAGTGATTCGTAATTGCCGTACTGTATTAGTATCTACGCATCCAAGGCATATAGCAAAGTTATCACCACAATTGATATATGTACGCACAGCTGACAATGTCATCTTGGCTGCTAGAATCTAGAGTAATCGTCGAGAGAACAATCGCACGATGTGAATGGTTGTACTCAACGGATGTTACGGATTGGCAAAAGTAGTATTTTTCGTCGTCAGTTAAATAAGCTTGGCTTTGCGTGTCTTCTTATGTGAGTCGTCATCCCTACCTAGCTAGTGCTAGGGGCGGCGAAAGATGACGTACTCTAGCCAATTTAAGTGGATGTGTTTCAGACAGTAAAACGACAATCTTGATAAGCTCAGAAATTTGTTGGTATATCGCACTATTTCTCGCATGCATATGTTTTCGTACTGGATTCTTATGGTTATTGGTTGACAACGACTTTAACTAGTACGACGACCAAGAGTTTCTGCTGTCTCACTTTTGAGTTTATCGAATGAGATCTTACATAAATAAAAAAAGAAATGAAAAGTGCTACCTAGCAAATTAGTAATGATCTAGAGAAAACAGACATACGTCTTTAATTTGTCTGAAAACGGAAGTAATTAAATTAGGATTCATCTCCTCTCTGCTACTGACAAAATTGGGTCCGATCTCCTGGTGCTGTTTAATTCTAGGGACAAATTTCGTTAAATCAAGTTTAGCGACATACACAGATCATCGAATAACAACAGCACCCAATTCTAAAATTTTACGGCTAAATAGAGTGAGAACACGTTTATCGTTCCTTACATGTCTTTGGTTACACGTGAAGCAAACCTTAACACCGAGCATGATGATGACACACTCCCCATTGCACTCATATAGTAGTACAAAAGTCCCACATATAAAGTTAGTGATAATTAATAATAACTGCATAATTATGCCAATGTCGCTGTGGGTATCAGTTACAAGGTCAGAGCAAAATGGAGGCCGGGTCCGAGTTGGCACTAGCGGAAAATATCTTGATGGAGGGAAATGTCCAAAATAGTGGGGCATGTACGTACCACTAATTTCTAGCTAGCACTACGCTTTGTCATACCTAACCTGCACTGACAGCATAGAAGCAGCAAAACTGATTAGCTAGAGGTATAATATACTACTTTGCAAACGAGCTTTAGAGGTATAATATACTACTTTCCAAACGAGCTTTTTTGGTTCTGGCACTATAACAGAATACTAGTTCGAAATATCTTCTGCTAGCTCACGCCATGCATGCATTAATTGCTACAGCATACATACAATACGCGCTCAGTCCTAACTTAAACAAACCTGCAAGATTTGGTGGCGTACTACACTGCAGAAAACCGGGCAGCTAATCAGCATGCATATCTAATGACACTGCAGGGGATAAAACCAAAATAAGGCGGTCTTTGTTTTAGATGCCAAACTAAATGATTTTTTTTCCTTCACCAGGGAGCAGAAATACACTTATCTAAGTAGGTTTTCATTAGACACGAAGGCCCCGAGCCTCAGACTGAGCTGCAAGGCTATCTGACTAGCTCCGCGTTTGCGAGCTCCAATTAGCAAGGCAACACGTTGAAAGCTGGAGGCAGTGTGGTTTTACAAAGAGCCCTTGATTCCTCCCTCAAATTCCGGAACGACAGGCACAGCTTGGTATCACCCTCGCCTGTAAAAATCTTCTGACTTTGGCAATGGCAACTTGGCAAGACACTCGTCACCTGCGCCGTCGCCGAGCGCATTGTGCAGTGCCACACTGCGCTTGCCACCTGGTCACTGCGGCAGCGCGGCTGATCCTCCTGCCACGGCGAACCCGTTGCCCACCCGCGCCCGGCAACTGCAAGGTTTTGTGGTGATGAGAAACGGCAATTCTGGGCCAGCTTTTTACGTCCTCGTAAGCAACGCCGCAATGTCAGACTCTTGCACGTTTGGTGATGGGCTCATGTCCTACGGCAGGGCATTTTTCAAGCCCAGGCCCATGATGACTTCGGTTGAAACGGGCCAATGGAAACTTCTACTAACCCTTTTTAGGGGTGCCCGTTTCTCTCTCTTGTCTGTTTTCGGCCGAATTACATTTCTCTAGGACGTGATGAACTACACAAATGAATAAGTGACGGATTCAGCCTTTAAAAAAGGTATCCTCATCCTTAGAATTTCAATCAAATTTGATCCCGGCGTCATTCTTTTTAGAGAAAAACAAGACGTCGCCGCATCAAGTATTTGATCGGTACGTATCGGCGCGCAGATGGTATAAAGCTCTCCTCCACAATCAACGCGAGATCTAATCCTCTCGTGCCCGAACAAGACCGATAAATAGTACTGCGATGAACAATTTTCTACGTACAAAAAAACACTCTCCCTATACCACCTTGGCCTGATGTACCATGGGTTCTTTATGCCAAGAAACCAACCGTAGTCGGCAAGCCCCTCCGCACAGTATACTCCTGTCTGATTTGGCTGTGATGAGTGATCGATCACTTGGGCGGCTGGGCCCGAGCAACAGGCGCCAAGTCGCTGCCCCTCACCAACCTATCAGACGCTGTCATTCATTGCGACATAGAAAGCCTGTGGACTTTGGATGACACCAAAACTGGCTCTCCAAAACCGTATGGCTGGCCTAACTAACTACCTTAACGTTAAAAAGGGCTTGTCCTATGACCACCCGAAGCAACAGGCCTACTATAGCTAGCCTAGGATCCTGTCCCTGCGCGCTTATGCAATGGCAGACCTCGTGCAGGTTTTTCTTTTGCCCAAACCATTGAGCGCAGCAAGCAACCCCATCGTTTGCTTTTACGAGAGTCACGTAGCTAGAGTAACAAATATACGACTGTTAAGTCCAACTATCGTGGTAGTACACCAGCGTATTAACAAGACTATTTATCATAAATATCATTGTTGGGAGTTACCAAAAGTTCTAACATCAAAAGATATCAAGAGTTTTATAGTAATTTGGTGGTACCGTACGATACATCTCAAAGATGATAAAAACTCCATTACCGGTCCAAATGTATGTAGTATATAGGTCATGTTTGGATCCCTGGGCTAATTGTTAGCTGATTAAAAATTAGCCCTAGTCTATCCAAACAAGAAGACTAATGGGTGGGCTAATTTTTAGCCAACCCCTCAGCTAACAATTAGCCCATTAGCTGGTGGAGGGGAGCTAATTTGGGCTAATAGTAGGTAACACGTTGGAAAAAGTCTGAAATACCCTTGCGCTGGTCTTATTCTCACTTCCTCACCCGTGCGTCCGCTCCCCAGTCCGTTATGAGGGGCAAACATGACTTTTCTAAGAAATTAGCCCAACAACCATTAGCCATGTATCCAAACAGTGCTAGGCTAATTTTAGATGGGCTAATTATTAGCTGGCTAACAATTAGCTCTAGCCATTAGCCATCTAACAATTAGTTTTAGCTCCTCCAAACATGACCATATACCAGAAGATTCAAGCATACGCTGGATCATAACCTCATTCAGTTCAATGTACGTAGTCTTTGTAATAAACATGACTAGCCAACAAGATCCGATTAACAATTAATGATACCTTTTTTTGACTATTACTCCCTCCAGTTTGATAATAAATGTCGTTTTGGATATTGACACGGTCTTCAAAACACAACTTTGACCGCTAATTTTTATTATAATATATTTATAAAACCCAATAAAATTATAATATTATGAAAGTACTTCTCGAGACAAGTCTACACATATAATTTTCACATATCCAATTCAAATATTTAAAAATATATCGATAGTCAAAGTTTTAGAAGTTTGATCACCACTGTGTCCAAAACGACATCTATTATCAAACTGGAGGGAGTAATAATTAACGATACTGACATTTTGTGTCTGTTCATTCCATCACCCCGGCTCTAACCCTCGCACATCCACCGGGAAGCAATCGACGCGAGCGCTGTACGTAGCTTGAGTTTAATCTCCGCAGCACGTACGTACCTGGCCTCCCGGCCCCCACGTCGGCCGATCCCATCCTTAGCCTCGACCTCGCGACACATCACGCGCGCGCACAAGGACGCGCTGGCGACCGAGGCCATGTGACATATCGATCGATGTACCGGCCAGGCCAGGCCGGGGTCACAGCTAGCTCACAACGCTCGCCGTCGACACTAACAAAATTAACACTTAACAAAACTTCGAATTAGAGCGGTGTCACGGGAGGATCGGATCGGATCGGATCGGCCGGCCGGTCGGTGGGTAGTGATCTGAAAGATATACGACTCGTGGCGCGGTTCTGGTCTGGACAGCAAGGACGCGTGATTGGGTTGATGTGGCCTGCCGGCCGGCACGTACGCATTCCATTGTATGTACGCTTGAAACGCCACGCACAGCGATTAATCAGTGACGCTTGAAAAACCGAGGGCGCGCCGTGTAGGCGGGTACGAGCGAGGGGACGGGAACAGATTCGATCGAGAAGAGACGCGCGCGCGACAAAAGGTGGATGCAGTACGATGATAGGCGTGGTGTGGTTTGATTCGAGAAAGAGATGTAAAAGGGCGGAGAGAGCTGGGATCAGGATCGATCGATCGGACGTAAAGGGAGAAGGAAAGACGTACCGGCTTCTCTTTTGCCGGGGAGGTACAGCAAAAATGGCCTGAAATTTCGCCTTTCCTCTTGATGTGATATTTCATGTGTAGCGCGGAGTGGTACTTCAATCTATATATAGGCTCATAGTAGCTACATATATAGCAGAAGCGTAAAAGCAGCACGATCGGATCGGAGATGTGGTTTTACAGATTTTCTGGGATTTGGTTCTCTGTTTGTGTTGCCGGCCGGTACGTACCTGCCGCGCGCCCTGCTAGGGGCAGCGACCGGTTAATGAGGCTAATGCGGTGTGTCAATCATGTTGTCTTCCAGTGCGAAGAGCCCATACGGCGTACTCCAAATCTTTTGGCTAGCTAGATGGACGTGCCGCCTTACAGATATCTAGTAGTATTCTAGTGGATGAGTGGCACATACGTACATCGATCACTGTGTATTGTCTTCCGTGTGACGTGATCAGGTTTTTAAGTCGGCGTCCATGACCGGCATTTTGAAGCTAGCTGCTTCTGCAAATTGGGTACACTACATGTAATTAAGGTTACGTTTGAGACGGTTTTAGCTTTAGCATTTCTCCTTTCTGAAAGTTAGAAACTGTACTAAACTGATGGCTTCTTCCAAGTTGAAAACGAAAAAACACTAGCCCATTTGTATTACAAGAAGCAGAAAGCCGAATGCTGGTTCGGAGTAGCTTTCTACCACCTAAGTGGGTTAGGATTCTAACTTTGCCACTAAAATTAAAGGAAATGACCCTTATCCTACCAAGTACAAAATCTCAAACCTCACCCCTCAGACACGCACCTGTCACACCTAAAGGCCAGACTATCGAGCACTAAACCTTTTCAGTTCAATCGATGCAGCCCACTCAAAAATTATTTCTCAGAAAAATTATAGCCTTATCGGATAGGATCTAAGTAGTCAATACACTACGCTGGAGTTAAACGTGCATTGCATCATGGTGTAAGCAGGCTTAGCAGTGTGTGTGTATAGGAAAATGAAAGCGTACTACCGGGAATATGTACTCCCTACTTCCTGTATATTAACTGATGTTAAACAGGTGGAAGCATATTCAAAAAATAAAAGTTGTTAGCTGATTCCTCTTGATTAGAATGTTGTTTTTAACCAAATAGGAGTGAAGAGTACATACACCTGAAGTACAAAACAAATATATATATATATATATATATATATATATATATATTGCTGTCATTACGGGCACCCAACGTGGGACCTCCACATGTGGAGTTTTCCATCACGGGCACACCGCGATCCGAAATGGACAAACCTGTAAATCAGGCCGTGTTCAACTGGTAAGCTAGCTACGTGACACATGTGCACGGTGGACATATACCATCGGCGGCGCGGCGCAGGCCCGCTCTGATTGCCGGCAGAGGCTGGGTAGGATACTAGCTAGCTAGGAGCTAGGAACCTATCGGTGTCACGCATCAGAAGTCTAGTCTCGCAGCGTGAACAGCCTCCGGCTGACAGCCGGAAATGGCATATCCAACATGCGCGCCGTGCATCCGTGAACAGGGAAAAGGGCGAAAAAAAAGGAGCACAGGAACCAGATTGTCGGGGCGAAAAAAAAGGACCATGCCAACAGTCCGCAAATGTATTCCATCAGTTGACGGCAAGCATACACTGCAAGTAAGGTAGGACAAACATTTCACTTTCAGAACTTAATTTGGTCCAACGATGGTAAACCCGTCCCTCAAAAATCTATTCTTCAGATGCACCTAAAGTTGCATCAAAAAGTTGCTTTTTTCGTACCAACGACGTAAACCTGTCCAAATTCAGTTTACTTACCGTCGGCCCAAACCAAACATCCCAAATGCAGAGAATTACATGAAAAAAATAAATCTATACTTCACTTCAAGCTCCGTGCTGCTAAAGATGAGAGCGGCATCCGTAATTTCTGTTTTTTTTAAAAAAATCATTGGGCCGGCCGAAACTGGCTTATTCTTCTTTTTCTTCCCAGCTCAGCCTGCTCGACCTCCTTTCTTTCTCCTCGCGCTCGCATCCTCTCTCTCATCCTCCATGGCCGGTTGAACTGCCGCCTCCCTTCCCTCTTTCTCGCGCCGATGCCCCCCTCCCCTTTCTCCATACGGGCGGACGCCCCAACCGCACGCCGCCTTATCCCCTCCTCCCCCGCCACCGGCCATTGCGCGTCCGCTGCTGTTTTTCCCGGCCGCGCCTCCGCTCCCTACCCCCATATAAATACACCCCCCCTCTATGCGCCTCTTCTCCCCCACACTCCTCCCCCCTTCTCCCTCGTGCTCTCCTCTCTCTCCGGTCTTCGGCAAAGCCCGTTGCTGCCTCGGCTCTGCCGTCTCCCTCCCTCTCCGACCCCATTGACCTCACCGCCGACCTCCCCTCCCTGCAATGCCGTTGGCATTGCGCAATAATTCGGTTTTCTTTAGAAAAATAATTCCAAAAATCAGGAAAATTCTATTTTCTCCTTTTTATTTATTTTTAAACTTCTAAAAGCTCATTTTTGCCCGTTTGAACTCCGTTTGGCTCTATTTTTCTTTCTAAATTCATCTAAAATCCCGAATTTCTATTATATGCTAGTTTGATATTTTATTTGAATTTATTTGGATTGTATTTGAATTCAGATGTTTTTCACTAATAGATTTCGGAGAATGCGAGGAGTACGTGAGCGACGACTTTGAGCAGCTACCCGTTGAACCAGGTAAGTTACACCTCCTTGATCACGTTGATCCCAGTTGTTGAACTTGTAGTTTGAATTTAAATTATTGTATGTATAATTGTTATGAATGTAATTTTTGTCCCAGTTTTAAATTCGTAGTTATACCAAATTTTTAGGCCACCTTTGGAAATTGAATACTTATACCATTGTAACCTTAAGAAAATGCTAATTATTATTTATTGGTACTTAGAAATTGTTTAGACGTGCTTAGAATTGAACTTAGAGAATTTTGGGAGATTCATGCCAAAATAATGTTCTATTAAAATAAGAATCATAATTTTAGTATTATTTAAAAATGGTTAAAATAAAAATATAATTTTGACCGAGCGAGAAATGGTTGGGTGGTGGTGTGGTCTATGGTGGACGTAGGGGTGGCAACGGGGGCATTCCCCGCCGGGGAGTGCCTCCCCATCCCCGTCCCCACGACATGAAATTTTCCCGTCCCCGTCCCCGTTCCCCATCTCGGGGGAGAAAATCCCCCCGTCCCCATCCCCGTTCGGGTATCGGGGCCCCGTCGGGGACCCATCCCCGCGAAAAGTTCACACAAGAGAAGAGCTCTTATAGCCATTTTAACTCTAAAATTATATCAACAGACAAGGAAAAAAAGAATGCATGCATTCATTGAAAATTATGTTGTCCCGTTTATGAAAATGTGATTATGATGGGCTAGAGAATATGTTTGCAATCTAACAATTAAATTGGACTAAACTAAATTCGGGTCCCCAACCGGGTCCCCGCGGGGAAAGAAATTCCCGTCCCCGTCCCCGCCATCCCCGATGGGGGAATCATTTTCCCCGTTTCCATCCCCGCGGGTGACGATTTCTTCCCATACCCATCCCCTAATAGAGGAATTTCCTGTCGGGGATCGGGGAATGGATCCCCATTGCCACCCCTAGGTGGACGTGGTGCACGGAAGGTTGATTGATGGCGAGGCTGACGCAGACGGTGACGCCAGCGCAGTCATGCGGTGAACTGTGAGCATGACATGTGGCGAAATCCAGATGACCTTAGGTGGATCGGACGGCAGAACATAGCTAAGGAGGTCGGCGGTGAGTTTACCGGTGGTGGCTCACTAGCAGGGAAGACGACGGTGCGTGTAATGGTGGAAACACGGCGGATTTGCTTCGGGGCTTCGTAGATCCAATGAGAAACGCGGCAGGGAACTTGGCGATGCTCTTGATTTCGACGGAGGAGCAACAGACAGCGAGTTTTGGCGCAAAGAAGACGGCAGCATCGCTCCAACTATGGCGAGCAATCATGCGTTGATCGACCATGGATCCTCGGGCGCTGGCGCTTAACGCAAAAGCGACAGCGGAGAACAGCGAACACGGCTCAGGGGTCGGGTCGCAATAAATAAGCCTCGACGAGCGCGTACAAGCGCAGGATTCATGCTGTAACCGACATGGCGGTGGAGTCCGGTGGAGGCACAATGGGCGACATGGCACGATCTGGGCCCTCCACGTAGCTCGATCCGGTGGTCCAAAACGCGCAAGCGACGTTGGCAACTCTCCTGCGCAAGATCAAATCCAACGGTCATGCGTTAGGGTTTGCGCGGTACGACGACGGCAGGTTGGGCCGGAGCAAAGCACATGAGATGGGCCCATTGGGTTTCGTCCCACCTCTATTTAAACAATTTTCCAGCGTTTTACCAAATAATTTAATTCTAGAAATTCAAATAAACTCCGAAAAATAGCAAATAAATCTAAAAATTATAGAAAAATTCCCAAAAATATTTTAAAGTTAAGTAAGATATTTTCAAATAAAAATATAAAAAAAATTCAAATATTTAAATCAATTTTCACAAAAGGTTAGGTTTCAAAAATAGCAAGTAAATTCTAGAAAATCAGGAAAAAAACTATCAATAATGATCAAATAAATAAATAAGCCAAAATTCAAAATTCCAGGGTGTTACATATTATAAGAGCATGAAGTATATATTGACCCAGACCAAGCTCAACTTGAGGCAAAGAAAATGGCTAGAGCTGATAAAAGACTATGATGTTGGTATCCATTATCACCCGGGCAAGATTAATGTGGTAGCCGATGCATTGAGCAAAAAAAGTCATGTCAACATAATTAGCATTAGAGAAGACCAACCTGAGTTGTGTCAGGAAATGAGACGGCTGAATCTGGGTATAGTTGCTCATGGATCAATCAATGCACTTGAGGTACAACCCAAACTTCGAGATCATATCAGAGAATCTCAGAAATAGGATGCAGATACCCAAGAGATTAAGAAGAACATAATAGAGGAAAAACTCTGGGATTTTCATATGATGAATAGAGTGTTATTTGGTTTAAGAATAGGTTGTGTGTGCCAGACCATAAAGAGATAAAGTACTTCTCCAAGAAACACATGAGTCTTCATACCCCATCCATCCCTGCAGTACGAAGATGTATCAGGATTTGAAGGAAAAGTGTTGGTGAGTCAACATGAAAAGAGAAATTACAGAATACATTACTCGTTGTGATATCTGTTAGAGACTCAAAGCAGAACATCAGAGACCAGCAGGCTTGTTGCACCATTATCGATCCCAGAATGGAAATGGGAAGATATTGGAATGGACTTCATCACTGGACTACCAAAACTCAAGCAGGCCATGATTCTATTTGGGTAATAGTGGATCGTCTCACAAAGGTAGCCTACTTCATAATAATGACTAGTAGGTACGGTGGTAATAAACTTGCAAAGCTGTATATTGTTGAGATACGTGGTATACTACGTTAGCAGAAAATAAAATTTTTACCGCATAACCAGGAGGCTAGTCGCAAGAAGGGGATCATAGATCAGATTACCACTAGGCGCGTAGTTGCGGAATCCTTCCCGCCTCGATGTAGTGGATCATCCTCTTCATGCCACTGTCATCGCGTCGATGAAGCGGATCGTCCTCTCCACGCCGCAGTCGCAGCAGCATCACCACAGCAGTCCACACGTCTGGTGTCGGTGTTTCGTGCACCGGCAATACGAATTTTTGGTTAATGGGGTCGCACGCTCCCTCCCTCGAATGGCCTGACTCTAGGAGTCCAAGATGTATACTGGTTCGAGCTGAATGTCTCTACTCCAGTTCGTGAGGTGAGTGAATATTGCTCTTTCGGGGGGTTACAACGGCGTCTTCCTTCGACGGGGAAGAAGAGCCGGACGATCTTTTCGCTTTTCGCGTGAGGGTGCTTTTTCTTGTTGAGGTTTCCGACCGATCGATCGATCTCCTTTTTTCCCTCTTCCTTCCTCGGGGCCCTGCCTTTTCTTATATAGGCGGAAGCGGCAGGTTACATGAGAGTTTGGAATGGGAAAGAAAGAGAAAGGGGGTGTCCAACGTCTTGGAATCTGGTCTTCGGTCTTGTCGTCCGACCGGCCTCCGTCTACCCCCACGCCGAGTTGGTAGTCTTGCGGTGGGGGGTTCTCGGTCGGGTTGGAGAAGTGACGCACTGCTCCGTACGGTTGTCAGGCTCCGGCATTAATGGTATTTGACCTCAGCGTGGCCTCGGGAGGGAGCGCTCCCCCCTGTTGCGTGCCAGGATGATGGGACCAGAGCTTGACTTCTTAGGCGACCTCGCTGACACCTTGGGAAGGAGCCACCTACCCTGGTGCGGACGTTTTGGGACGTTGCACGGCAGCAGGGCAGGTGTCCAAGCGCTTCGAAGGAGCCACTGCTCGCCTAGGCTCCCCGACCCTCGGGGGGTCGGAGCGTGTCTGCGTTTGTGCTTGGCCACGGACAAGATCCCTTCACGGCCCACGAGCCCTTGGTCGGAACTGGGCCTCAAAGGCAGCCCGTTCACTGTCCCGGGCTGTTGGGGGTACCCATGGTACGTGTACTCGTCATCTGGGGATGGAACGCCGTGCGTCGGTGTGCAAACACCGGGTCGCTCAGCAGGGTCAACGAGAGGTGGAGGCTAGGGTTTCGGGCGAAAGAACTCTGATGCACACCCACCATTCTCCTCTCCTTATATAGCCACGTGATGAAACCCTAAGACAGGGTTCATCAGCGCGTTAAGCCCATGAGATCCATTACTTACGGATCCAATCCAAATTAATGTGCCCCAGCCCGTTAAGTGTGTGATCTTGTAGGTTCATGTACATTTGGACATGCATTTGGAAAACTCTTTTCCAATCCAATAGTTTGTAGCAGCTCCTTGCAAGGCATGCCAACTCCGAAACGCATATGATCAAATCGGACATAACCTATCAAAAATACTTATGTAATAATCCCTTTGCCAAATGATATGAAGATTGAATTCAAAGCGAGAAGCATGTCATACTTTGACAATTCAATCCATCTCTCGTATTTGTGATATGTTAATAAGTTATGATTGACTCCTCAATCACGACATGGCCATGCACTTCCTTAATAATATCACACGAGTGACCTAGACACATATCTCCGTTACACTGGAGTGCAAATTCCATCTTGACTACTCACTTCCCTGTGCATGTTTCATAGTAAACATGAAATCAACCTTTATAAATATCCAGTTAGGACATAGTGTTTGGTAACCCTATGGTAAAATATTACACATGTAGGGAATGTGGCAATCCCAGGTGTAAGGATCATACATCTACTATGTATGAGATACACTAATGACACATAAGAATGTAACATTCTCGCAGTGTCCCATTGCGAATCTATCTAACCCATGTTCTTCAACATGCGTTCACAATGTATTGATGATATCTCCATATCCCATGATCTATGAAAGATGATCATCTATCAGTACTTGTGCTGATCTATTCTTCGTTGTCCTCTACGATGATATCTGACTAGAGATATTTATAGAATTATATCAATAAGTAAAGAGTTTCATAAGCACGTCACATACTTGCTGATCAATATAATGATATATATTCATTGGGCCAATAATCATATTATTATTCATAAACAAAGTCATGCTACAATCATCTATATGACTGTCTCAAGGGCATAACACTAACATATATAAACAAAATTATGTGTTTACATGGAGTACCTAAGAATATAGTTTCAAATCGAGATAGTTAGTTCACCTCATGCTTTTGGAAGAGTTTACATTAAGCCTTAGGGACCCGAGTGAATTACAGCACAGCATACCACCCTCAGACAAATGAACACACAGGGCGGGTGAACGAAATACTAGAGGATATGTTGCGCGCTTGTGCTTTGGACTATAGTGCTAGTTGGGATAAGTGTCTTCCATTTGCCGAATTTTCGTATAATAACAGTTATCAATTCAGTTTGAAAAATATCACCCTTTGAGGCATTGTATGGGAGGAAATGCAGGACACCATTCTTAGGGATCCGGTTGGAGAGCAACAACTGTTCAGTCCAAGCATCCTCAACGATGCAGAAGAGAATGTCAAGCTTATCCAAGAGAGACTCAAGGTAGCCCAATCTAAACAGAAGAGCTACGTAAACAACCGCCAAATAGAGTTAGCCTTTGAACCAAGAGATCATGTGTATCTCAGAGTCACTCCTCTTAGAGGTGGGAAAAGGTTTGAAAATAAAGTAAAACTTACACCAAGGTATGTGAGCCCATACCCCCGTACTGTTAAGTAAAGGGGAAGTTACTTACCAGCTAAAGAAATATCTTTGAGTCCCCACAGAGCAGGCACAGTTAGAAGCCATTGATCTTCAGGAGGATCTTACCTATAAAGAGCATCCAATCAAGATTCCTGAGACTATCGAATACGTCATTTCTGACTAGTACAGGGTACACAAATAATTTTGAAAGTATTTTTTCGGAGTCCAACGGGCACGCTGTGGCGGCAATAAGCGACGGCGAAAGCGCGCATGGTTCAGCACTTCAGCGAGACGACAAGCAGGGGAAGGACGCCCGCGCGCCACCTTCCCCGTCTCATCTGCAGGCCATCTCCACGTACTGACACCACTTCGCAATGATGCCGAGCCGGACGTGAACGGTTGTTGTGGAGTGCCTTTCGATGGGGACCCTAACCACGCTGACATGATCGGCGGATGGGAGGAAGATCACCGGCACAGTACCATTGCATCGTGAAAGCACGCACCGATCGACCCCGACCCTGACACGCTAGTAGCTTGATGCATAGGAACGTCCATGCCCGGCCGGCCATGTTGGTGACACCGACACCATGCTCAGACCTGAGGGATGTACGAGTGGCGCCTGCAGGCTTGCCGAGCGTCGTGTCTGTTTCGCTGATTTTTTTTTCTGAATTTAAGGACGGCCGGATTGGTCCGTTTGCTCATATATGCCTGATCGTGCATGCGTGATTTCGAGATAAGTTGCCCGTTCTAGAAACGTGTTTTGTGGATGCAGGTGCGTCTCGGCAGCTGGCTGCCTGGCTCGATCAGATCTAGCTAGCACATGAGGCATCCGCCATTTGCTCCCAATTATATGCGTGCGGTGCATGAATTGCTTATCAGAAAAATCAAACAGGCCTATCAAACGAGGCAAGGATGCACTGTTTTTGTATAGCCTCATATAAAGCCACACTAGCTTAATTAGGGGGTTTAGAATAGTCAAAAGAGGAATTTGTTGGCCACAGCTTCTCTGCCACTGGTTTAATTTAGTAATGGCTTTGCCAAATCAGAGGCGAGGGGCATCAAGCCATCAAGCATCAACCCCCTCGTGCTAACCTCTTGTCGATACTATCTAGCGGTACGAACGTACGTACTCGAGTGCTGACCACTTGATCCAGCTGGAAGCTAGATTCCACAAGCTAGATTATCTATTAAGGACGCATGCATGCGTGATTGAGGTCGAACAAACACCTCAGTTTGGTATATGCATATATTAATGCGTGCGGCCGTGCGTTCATAATGTGTAATGCATGCCTCGATCTGTAATGCCCCTGTTTCCCAACCTCATACGCACCGCAAGTCGATCTAAAAATACTTGGAAGTTCCGTTTCGTGGCATTCTTCAGATGTACGGCTACTTTTAGTTAGGTACGCGTGTTTATCGCGTGCAGCTTTCGCGCCACTTTGTTTTACTAGGTTGCATTGCGTTTTTACAGTCCGGCCGGTACGGGTGCACAGTATTTCACCCGGCTGCACGGGTGATATGCTGGTGCGGCGATGAAAACCCAAGGTTTTAATTGTATGAGCCGTGAATAAATGAAAATCGAATGCATGTGCGCGTCTAACATAGCATACATATTTTTTCCCCAGAACATGTCTTGCATAATGCGTGTCGTACCTAGCGGTCTTCCAAAGCTAAATACTGTGTGCTCTATATGATGCTCTCACCATGATGGAACGGTTTAATTTTTTTTAACCGTGGCAGACAACGTCTCCTGTCATTTTTCTCTAACGAACAGGCAGAATACATTTCCGGTACTCCTTGTTAGAAATTATGTAAGGGCTAAGTCTTAATGTTTATCTAGTCTAAGTCATGATCACAATGTAATGCGGAATAGAGTCATTAGAACTAACCCGGTGAAGATGAAGCCATTAGTGTTCGGTCGGAATTCTTGAGCGTCGGCTCCTTTTGATTGATGATCCTGTGCGAGGAAGAAGAACGGAGCACCGAGATCCACTCGGTGAGGTTTAGGGCCTTCGGTAGCCTTGCGCTAATTTCCCGATCGGATGGGTTTTGGGTGAGGTTGAACTTGATGACTAATCTTCTGTCACAAGTTGCGGCTTCTCCTCTTTTTTCTAGCGTTGGCAACCGGGACCAAAAACCAATATATATATATGAACTGCTCCCGATCAAAGTGCAACTAAGGATCGTGGTGTCTAGATCCGAAAATCTTGGAGTTAGTTAGGTCATCTGAGATCACGACTAACACTCCTACCTCCATTTTTCGGCATTTTCTTTCTGCGACATATGGATCCGATCCTCTGCCGCGCGTGACTCGAAGCCGCCAATCGCCACACCATGACATGCCGTGCCGTGCCCTGCCGCGCGCGATCGAGGTGGCAACGGCCAACGGCAAAGGCGTAAGTAGCTTGGTACGGCGCTCGCCCATGCGCAGCCGGCCGGGGCGAATTATTTGGACGATCTGCACAGATCGGTGGTGGGTTTCGGAAGAGACGCTATCGACAGCGCGGCCGGATCGATTGGTCGGGAGTCGAGAGAATTACTGGCGGATCGATCGATCTGTTGTTCCCTCTTTATGAACACGGTACTACGTGATACTTGATGGTACGAGCAATGATTTCGTGGCACCGCGCGCTAGCGGTGGTGGCGTTTCCGTCGTTCCGAGATGCGTTGCTTCGATCCTTGAAGGTGCGCGCATTAACTCTGACATCAGTCTAGTGGAGGAAGACCACCGAATACTAGGCTCAGTCGGCATATCTGAACAAACGACTTGCTGCGCAAAGATCAGAGCCAGCGGTCGTTACAGCGAAAGCACTTACTGGCCGAACTGACGGGCCTCTTCCATTTGCGAGTCGGGAAGTCTCGAATGCCCACTGTGTGTAACAATGCTGTCGGCCGGCGGCAGAGCGCAGGGTTACGAATATTGACCCTTTTTAAAAAATAATATATTTTTAAACTAATTTTACGTCAAAAAGAAAAACTAATTTCTACCATTTTCAACCCGGTTTTTCTGATTTTTAAAAATCATTTTTCAAGCGATTGTTGCTAAAACGGTATTTGAAACCTTGGTAGCGCCTATCGGAATCTTGCTTGCCTCGACGATCAACTTTCAACGTTTTCCCTCTGACTTGGACAAAACTAGATGTCTTTCCTTGCTATAACTATACCATCATACGGCGGCAAACATATATCAAAATTTAGAAGGTATTAATGTAGACAATACTAGTGTCGGGGATTGGCTATCTGGCAAAAGACCACGGTACCCCCGTAAAAAGCTAAACCCGTCGACCTTGTGGTACTAAAAGAAGATGCTCGGGAGAACGAAACGAGCATCCCTCCTTCTCCTCCGAGCATACGCGTCTGCGCCTTTACTCGCAGAAGCACCAAACACGCCCCCCTCCACGAGCAAGCATGCTCGTAGAGGCCACGACCTACTCGGGTGTTTGGTCGGGGGGCCCAGCGAACGCTACAAGGAAGGAAGGAGCCAACCAATCAGCCAGAGATCAAGGGAGATCATACCCGAAATTCAAATAACGCGGGAATCAAGGACAGCGGGTCACGGATATGGATACATAGCGTGATCCCAGGAGGTAGTTACCTTCTTCGTATCTCTAGTCGTAGTATTTAAACCCCCCTGAAGATCTGTAACAGGGGAGGGGACAGGAAGATAGAACACAATACACTGGAGTAGGGCTATTATCTCGGCGGTGAGAGGCCCGAACCAGGATAAAAACACCGTGCCCCCCTTTTCTTCTTCTCCCGACCTCGCATCGCTCGAACGCTCTCTTCGGTCCTGCACGACGGGCTCTGTTGATCCCCATTCAACAAGTAAGCTCGACGGAGCCCGCTTCTCCAATCGTCGATACCGGGCGCCGTCCGTGGGGATCGATACCTTGATTCCCGTCTGCATCAAGATCCTCGAGGATGCCGAACTCGGGAGACACTCGGGACCTTTGTGTTTTTGACCACGTTGAAGATGACGACGCGTGTACTACGCCGCCGACGACGCGGCCGGGTGACCGATCCTGCCGGTCACACCGAGTCCGGGAGCCCTTCCTCGACACGGGAATGCGAGGGCAGGGCCTCCATTCCCCAGACATTGCCCTCGGGGACCCCGAGGATGACTGCGACGGGCTCTACGACGGCCTGGACATTCCAGACGACCTAGAGCTCGACCGAGAGACTGCGTCTCAAGGGGATACAATGATGTCCCCATCACTTTCATCCCGCTCTCGTCGAGTCAACGTGGCCGGGAGCCGCGGCGGAGCCGGAGAAGGATCTCTGACGCTGCCAAGCACGACCACTACGAGGCGGCCAGACTCCACCTGGACGCGTCCTTGGGAAAGACCCTCGCTAGCATTCGCCGCCAGGCAAAGGGGGGGCGCGCCTCGACGGAAAGGAACTCTCGTGGGTACCGAACTCCCGATCGCGCCCCGGAGCGTCGCCAAAGCTCACCGCCGCCAGTTCACCGGAACGGAACGGCATGTGCCTTGGCGGCGGCCGTGGCGTGACTCGCGTAGTTTCCCGAGCAAGTAGACTTAGAGGCCGTGGGCGTGGTCGTAGCCGAAGATTTGGAAAGGCTTGCCGCCGAGCTAAAAGTCTCGGATCCTCCCGTGATCGGGATGCCCTGAGTGTTTCGGGACCATCACAACGCCTCTGCGGCGCTCGCACAAAGGTGAATCTCGGAGCCATGCTCGGAGATCGCCCCAGATCGCTAACCTGATCCGAGAAAGGCCCCGGAACAGTCACAGAGCAACCTCAGAGCGATATCTGTATAATCGCCAGACATTACGAGCGCTCAACGCTTCCACGACTGCGGTCACGGCGACCGTCGCATGAGGTTTTCTCCCGACTCGGCCAGCGACGGGCGTTGGGTGGAAGACCCGCGTGGAGGCCGCCACGACCGAGGATTTCACCGCGAAATCCCGAAGCCGCTGCCAGGCCTTCACGAGCTCCTCCGAACGCCGCATGGCCGAACAGATTCAAGCCCGGCCACATCGAAGGTTCAACGGGACCTAACCCTGACGAATTTCTCTCGATATATACTACCGCCATCCTCGCCACGAGGCGATGAGGGGTGATGGCAAATTACCCGCCGACTTCTCGACGAGCCGCCAGACGTGGCTTTTTAATCGAAGGAAGGCTCCATACGGTCCTGGGGCAGCGCCAAGGCCCGAGCAAATTTCAGAGCTGTTACATCCGCCGAAAGGAGCGCGACCTGAGCGCTTGATACAGACGGACAGGGAAACCTCGCGACAATTGCTCAGAGGTTCATCCAGTCCGAACTCGATCTCGAACATATCGGACGAGGCGGTCGTCCCGAGCTTTCAAGTTCGGGTGCAGACGCGGCGCTTCACGCAGACCTGGAGATCCACCCGATCTAACGGCGAACGAGCTCTTCCGAATGGCCGATCGACACGCCAACGCAGATGAAGCCGCCCAATGGAAGAAGATGTCGGATTTAAGGGAAATCGCCGCCTCAACCTGGCCTAGAGACCTCGGCTAGCAAAAGGGCTCGACTCAGAGACAAGAAGATCAAGAAAAGAAGAAAAGCAACCTCGCCACCATGGTAGCCGCGGTGGAACAACAACAACCCCGAGCAACCCAGCCTGCAGCCACGGGGCTTAACGCTCGGGGAGAGGACAACCACACAGGCCTCGAGGACGAGGCGACTAAGCGGACCGACGAGGCGACCAAGCGGACCGACGGGCGACTCTCATCGTCCCGCTTCACCAGCGACGGCACGACTCCACGGAATTGCCGAACATGGACCTACCGCTCGAGCAGCTTTTACAGCAGGGGTCCCATGCCGACGCTTCCAGAGCAGGTGAAAATGACAAAGGAAAACAGCCACGAGGAAAGTGAGGATGACATGGAATACCAAGAACCAAGGAATCACATAGCGGTCATCTTCGGGGCTCCTCCGCCTACAAGTCCCGCCGACTTGAAGGACGCCAAGAAGAGAAGTGCACCAGGTTACCCAGGGTAAGCCTCCTGCGGCAAAGAATGAAATGGTCCGAGGTATCCTCACCTTCTCCAAGGACGATTGTCCCCTTGGGATGACCAAACCCCAGAGGCTTCCGATGGTCGTGAACCCCACCATCAAGAATACTGCCGCTTGGCCGGGTCCTCATAGACTCCGGAGCTCTTTGGACCTTATTTCAGCCAAGGTTTTGGACGAGATGCAGATTCCTCGCTCCAAAATCAAGAGTGTGGCCGTGCCCTTCTTCGATAGTCCCGGCACCTCGATCAAACCTCCGGGGCAGGTCGTCCCGCGTAAGTTTTGGCGGCCCAAGTAACTTCGTAACGGAGCTGGTCACCTTCGAGGTGGTAGACTTTGAGTCGGCCTACAACGCCATCCTCGGCAGTCGGCCTTGGCCAAGTTCATGGCCGCCTCTCATCACGCTGTGATGCCTCAAGATTCCTGATCGAACGGAGTTATAACCATCAAAGGGAACCACAAGTCCGCACTCAATTGCGAATTTAAAGAGCCCTAGATATGGTCGGTCGCTTACCCACTCGCGGTCTGAACAAGAGCCGAAGCATTCAGGCCTAAACTTGCCCTCCACTGGAGGAGAGACCAAGGTCGTTCCGCTCAACGAAGTCGGAACTGCCAAGGTCGCTCATTTGGGATCTTCCTTAGATCCCAAATAGGAACTCGAGCTCGCCACCTTCCTCCGGCAAGGTCGGATGTGTTCGCTCGGGAACCGTCCGACATGCCCGGGTCCCAAGGGAGGTGGTCGAGCACAAAGCTAGCGGTTCACTGACAAAACCAAAGGAGACAAACTTAGACGCTTTTCCCTAAAACAGGCAATCATCCGGGAGGAACTTGATAAACTCCTAAAAGCTGGCTTCATCAGAGAGATCGAGCACTCCGAGTGGCTAGCCAATCCAGTTCTGGTCAGGAAGAAAGGAGGCAAGTGGCGCATGTGTGTCGACCACACGGGTTTGAACGCAGCGTGCCCAAAAGACAACTACCCGTTGCCTCGCATAGACCAATTGGTGGACGCGACGGCAGGGTCGCAGACCATGAGCTTCCTAGACGCCTATTCAGGCTATCATCAGATCAGCCTGTCGCGCGAAGACGAGGAAAAGACTTCCTTCATCACCCCATTCGGTACCTTCTGCTATACGACCATGTCTTTCGGTCTGAGAAATGCGGGAGCAACCTTTCAGCGCCTCATGCAGAAGACTTTCACAGACCAAGTAGGTCGAAATTTGGAGGTCTATGTCGACAACATAGTTGTCAAAAGCAAGAGTGCTTCGGGTCACGTTGCTGACTTGGAAGAAACTTTCTGTAACCTCAATAAGCATCGAATAAAGCTAAATCCAGAAAAATGCGTATTCGGCGTGAAGGCTGGCAAGGTGCTCGGCTACATGGTCGGACCACATGGCGTTGGGGCTAACCCGGAGAAAATCGAAGCCATTGAGAACATGAGGTCGCCCACGTGCGTAAAGGAAGTACAAGCTCGACCGAAGAATGGCCGCTTAAGCCGGTTCGTCTCCGATCGGGAGCGAGGACTACCTTTCTTTAAAGCCCTCCGCAAACATGATGGCTTCACGTGGACGGAGGAAGCCGATCGCTGCGTTCAAAGAGCTAAGCACACCTCTCCCAACCGCCCGCCCTCGTCACACCCACGCAGGGAAGAATTGCTACTATACCTGGCGGCAACCTCGCAAGCGTAAGCTTCGGTGTTAGCGGTAGAGAGAGATGGTACCAATGACCTATCTATTACGTCGTGAAGTGCTTCATGGACCAAAGGAGCGTTACCGAGGTCCGTAAACCATCTGTACTCATTGCCGATGGCCTCCAGGAAGTTGCGTCACTACTTCCAAGCACACAAGATCGTGGTGCCGACGGTTTCCCACTCAGGAAATCCTGAAAAATCAGACGCCCGGTGGTCGCATAGCCAAGTGGGCAATGGAGCTCGCCGAGTTCGAGCTGGTATTCTCACCGCACGGCGATAAAATCACAAGTCTTGGCTGATTTCGTGGCGTATCGGTCGGCTCGGCTCCACCACCAATGGAACCGATGATTCGAGGGAAAACTCTGGACTGCAGATTTCGATGGATCCCGAGCATACGAGCGCCTGGGTCGGGCGTCGCCTTGGTCTCCCGGATGGAGAGCAACTTCAAGACGCCATCCAACTACATTTCGCCGCGACTAACAACGCGGGCGGAATACGAAGGCCTTTTGGCCTAAGCTTCGGGCATGTAAATCGCTAGGGGTCCAACGGCTCACCGTGAAGGGCGATTCACGCTTGGTCGTAAACCAGGTCAACAAGGAGTATCGTTGTTCGATACCTCAATGGCGCTATACCTGGCCGAAGTAAGGAAGATGGAGAAATACTTCAAGAATTTCGAAGTAATCTACATCCCCAGGAAGGATAATTCCCTGGCTGACCAAATGTCTAAGGTCGGTTCCTCTCAGACCACCGCTCGGCGGGTGCTTGTCGAGCACCTACATAAGCCCTCCATTCCTCTCGAAGAGGAGGCACCAGAGACCGGCGGTAGGGTCTCCTTCCTCGAGCAAAGTGCAAACTGGATGACGCCATTCATCCAATATCTTGCGCATGGGACATTGCCCGAGGAAGAAGCCGAGCGTTCCCGGCTAATAAGGCGATCTTCTCAGTACAGACTGATCGAAGACGACCTATACCGGAAAGGCGCATTAGGGATCCTTTCCAGATGCGTCTCTCGTGAGGAAGGCCAAGACCTTCTTCGTGATATCCATGAAGGAATGTGCGAGCTCACTCGCCTTTCAGGACGCTTGTGAGCAAGGCCTTCCGCCTAGGGTACCATCGCCCACGGCCTTGACGGACGACGGTCAATCGTAACGACCGCCGAGCATGCCAGCCTCCATGCTCGCAAATCCCGGCCAACCAAAGATATGCCCCGCAAACCATACCGCTGCGTGGCCATTCTCGACTGGGGCTCGACGTCCTTGGACCCTTTCCCGAGGTCGAAAGGCTGCAAGTATTTGCTCGTGGCCATCGACACTTTCACTAAGTGGATAGAGGCCGAGCCCGTCTCGACCATCTCGGCCCAGCGGCCAAGAGATTCCTCCGCGACAATGTGGTAACTTCGGTTCGGGATACCCAACCGCCTTATCACGAACAATGGGACCCAGCCACCAAATGAACTGTTCCAAAGTTCTTGCGAGGAGGTCGGGACCAAGGTCTGTTCGCTTAGTGGCACATCCACAGAGCAACGGAGCAAATGAGCGAGCAAATGGGCAGCTAGTCCAGGGCATAAAAAAGAGGGTCTTTAAGACCCTCAACCAGCACAAGCAGCAGTGGGTGGATGAGCTTCCCGCCGTTCTTTGGTCTGTCCGCACCACGACCAGTCGAGCCACAGGCGAAACGCCTTTCCGACTCGTCTACGGTGCGGAGGCCATTCTGCCTGCCGAAATCGTGCTGGGTTCCCCAAGGGTGCAACTGATCGATTCCGTCGATCAAGAGGTTGAGCGCCTCGTCGACCTGGACCTCGTCGAAGCGACACGCGAACGGGCGTTGCTCCGGTCTGCGGTTTACCTACAGGCTCTTCGTAGGCATGCAGCCAGGACAGTCCGACCTAGGGTCCTGCAAGTCGGCGACATGGTCTTACGAAGAGTTCAAGACCTGTCGAAGGCCAACAAGCTAACCCCAAGGTGGGAAGGACCCTACACGGTCGTGTCTACAGCACGCCCGGGGGCTGTTCGCCTCGCGATGCCAGATGGTCGGGAGCTCACCAGCACCTGGAACATCGACCAACTGCGTAAATTCTACGTTTAGACGAGTACTCCTATCTCGCGCCCCTTGCGTTCTTTCCGATAAAACGTTTCCCTCTTTCTCGTGTTTTCGTCCTCGCTTTGTCGAACGAGCATCGTCGTCAAGCAGCATTGCAGACGAACTTATCCGACGAGTATGTGCGCACCATTTCCCTTGGCCCCCGGCCGGATGCTCGCCCAAACATTCACTTTCCACAGTAGCTCTTCACTGTATGCGTGGTCGGGCGCGAGCATCCACTCTAAGCCCGGTTCAGTGACCACTCGGGTATGGTAGCTCTACGTAATGTTGGTTTAAAGTTCGTCTACTCTGTGCTCACATCTCTTCTCGACGCAACCGACCTACTTATCTCATTCAAAAAATCGTCACGACCAAAGCGACCCTTAAATTTTCCCATGAACAAACTCGTGCTCGCAACAGCTCCGTATGATAGGAACGTTCCGTCCCTTCTTCCAAGGATCCTTTGCTCGTATCTATGCTATATGCTCTTATGCAGGAACTTATTTTCTTTTTCTGCAGAACCGGGATCATATAGGCATATGTTGAAGGCGAACTCGAGAAAAACAGGCAAGGATCAAACACCTGCGAGTTTGCTCATTTAACCCGAAATGTTGTTTTTTTCTATAGGGTTTACACGAGCTAAAAATAAAAGAAGAGCTAAGACCTACGCTCGACCTGAAGGGCAGCAAGTTCCTCCTTAAGGGAGTCGACCTCCGCCTCCAGGTCCAAAACTTTCCGACGAGCGGCGCGACCTTTCACCACTTGTCCCGAAGGCGCTGCACCTCCTTGAGCTGGGCCTCTTCGCTCCGAGCTCGTTGGAGTTCGGCGCAGGTCGGGACCTCCACCGCAACTTCCCCAGCTCCTCTTCGAGGTCAAGACACTTGTTCCGAAGTGTTCTTCGCCGATCTCGCTCTCAAAGAGCTGGTCCCAAGTCCGACGACGAGGCTCTTCGCCGACTCCAGCTCCTTCAGTCGGCCTCGCGCACCTCGGAGACCCGACGCCGAGATCGGCGATCTTGGCGTCTTGCTCGCGATGGTACGCCCGTAACTCCTCTTTGGAATCATGAGGCATCGATGTCCTCCATAGCCTTCGCCGCAAACTTGGAGCAAAAAAGAAGAAAAGGGAAGGAAGGTCGAGAAGAACCCCTTGAAGATTGCTCACCTCATGAAAAAAGTTAGAAGCAAAGCGCTTACCAGAAGAGCCCGGCTGACCAGCTTGTCCTGAAGCCGCTGGCGATCGGTAGCGCCAGCTCGGAAAAAGGGATTAACCCACGCAGGGCCATCCTGATCCCGAGCCGCACGTCAGATCTTGCCCTCCTGGGCACCTGGTGCTCCTGTGAGGGCAACGACGCGTTCGCTTCAACCAACCCCAGGGCGCCCGAGGTTGGTCTTCAGATCAACAGCGGCTCGTGGCGCCTTCCTCCTTTCGGCCGGCTGCCTGGCCGGGCGCCAGGGCCGCTCGCCCTTGCACTTCCGCGGCCGGAAGCAATGGAAGCTCCACGCCCGGAGGCGATTGGTCGAGGACGACCACCTCCGGCTCGTGATCCGCGGCCGGGGGCAGCTGATCATCAACGACCACCTCCTCTTCGTGGCCCGCGGCCGGAGGCAGCTGGTCATCAACGACCACCTCCTCTTCGTGGCCCGCGGCCGGAGGCAGCTGGTCATCAACGACCACCTCCTCTTCGTGGCCCGCGGACGGAGGCAGCTGGTCATCAACGACCACCTCCTCTTCGTGGCCCGTGGACGGAGGCAGCTGGTCGGGCTCGGCGATCATTTCCGCGGCCAGGAGTGGACGGTCGATCACGACCGCGTCTCCCCCTTGGTCCGCAGTTAGAGGTGGCTGGCCGGCAGCGACCGGCCCCTCCTCTTGGCTCACGGCCGAGGGCGGTGGGTCGAAAGCCACCACCCCTTGACCGTCGAGAGTCGGCAGGGCTCGCTTGCGCTTACCCCTTCGCAAGGGACCAAGGCCAAGGCTTCCTGGTCCTCAGCCCCCTGCGGCTCCTGCTCCTCCGCGGCTGGAATAAGCTCGGGCCCCGCCGAGGGAAGCTCGGGCTCCACGGGGTCCGTAGCTGGCGCCGGCTCCTCCCCCATCTCGGCCATCACTTGGTCGACGACGCGGTCGAGCTCGGCGTCAACTGCAGAGTCGATAACCTCCTCAGCCATCTGGCGGAAGTCCAAAAACGACATCCGAGCTATCACGCCCACGCCAAACAGGGTGGGGTTAGCCCGAAGAAAATCGCAAGACAAGAACAGAATAAGAGAATGAAGTAGGAACCTACCTTACGCGTGGCGAGCAGCGCCATCCTCCTCGGCCTCCTCGCCGGGCCACGGGCGACCTGCCGCGGCGGCCTCAGAGCCTCGGCCACGACCACGACGCGCTCCTCATGGCGTCAGCACGTGCCATCGCCGGTCGACGTCGTCCATGTCGACCTCTTCCAGCGGCCGAGGCTGTTTGAGAGGTCGACCTCCTGCTTCCGACTGAGCATAGGTGTACTCCTCTTCTTCCTCCAACTCTGGGTCATCGACCACCCGAGTAAGCTGGTCCTGGAGGGCCTTGATCTGCCTCTCCAGCCGCTCCTTGGTCGGGAGGGACCTGGCCTCCTCCTCGGCCTTCCTCGCCTGCTCGGCGAGCTGTTCCAGTCGGCTCATCAGCTCCGGCCTCCTCCGTTTGAAGTCATCAAACCAGATTCGGAGTTCGCTTACCTCCTGGCGGTCGGCGTACTCAAGGTGCGGCGTGGGGGTCCTGGTCGAAGCTCGGCGCCTCGACCGCTTGGCGCGGGGAGGCGAGGCGGATGCTGGCGGCCTCGACCGCCGATCCTTTTGCGGGAGCTCCTGGCGGGAGTGGCTTGCGGCGTATTTCTGGCCTTCGACACCGCAAGCTCAAGGGCGACCTTCTCCTGCAAACAATCGGGAGGAATAAGCTCGGAAAACATGCCCCGAGCTTAAAGCAGAAGATGTACTTACGCGTCGCCGCGGTCAAAGATGTTCTTGGGGACCTGGCGATTGGGCGTCGGCTCCTTCTCCTTCGGGCACCGAACATCTCGGCGACCCTCTCGTCAACTTGATCCGTCCTCGAGCTGCGTCACAACCAAGACTAAGACAAAAGATATATATATGTATATAGCACCGATCATCGTAAAGCGATGCTCGAAAGGAGTCGAGGAACATACTGCGTTGTCCTCACGGGTGAGGTCATGCCACCCGTCGCCTCGAAGAAGGGTGCTCGCGGCGCCTCGTGGGGTACACCGGTTGAAGGTGAAATCGGGCGATATCTCGACGATGAGCCCCATCTCGGCGAAGCTCATCGATCGTCTGAGCACCCGCTCTTCCTCGGGTTGCACGCGCGCGCTGGCCTCTCGAGGGCGAAGCGCCCCCCCAGTGTAGACCAGCCGGGACCCTCCGCCTTCTTACGGTAGAACCAGAGGTCGGCCCAACCCGACACCGAGTCCTTCAAAGCGACAAGAGGATACTCGTATGGTCGGTTGGTCCGGAGGCGGAGATAAACGCAACCGGCGGAGCCATCCCGGCCGGTGCGAAAGGGGGAGTAGAAGTGAAAGAAAAGGCTAGCCGTGGGCACTACGCCCACGTACGCCTCGCAAAGATGGGAGGAGATTGCGAGAGAAAGGATAGAGTTGGGGTGGAGATGAGAGATCTCGCACCCACAGAAGGCAAGCACGGAGGTGAGGAAGTCGCCTCGGCACGAAGCCCGTTGATGGCATACAACTCACAGAGGCGATCGATCTCTCCTCTCGCGGTGCACCGGCTGCCGCTTCTCGGCACTCGACCCGAGCTTGGGTCGACGTACCCCTCATCCATGAGCACCTGGAGCCTCCTTCGGGTCATCTGGCTAACCTTGAAGCGCGCCATGGCCGAAGAAGGAAGAGGAGCGAAAAGGGTTCTTGGGCGCTAGGGCTCTTGGAAGGTTTTTTTTTGGCCGAAGACGAGCAAAGAGACACGGTGTAACTCCGACCTCTCCCGGTAGAAAGGGTTAAAAAGACAGTGAAGGGGCGGGATAAAAATCGCCGCCTATCACGTAGCAACACCTGGCCGGAAAAAGCGCCGCTTCCCGAGAAACCGCACTGCATCAGGAGGCTTCTCTGAGAAGGAACCACAGAACAACCAAACGACGCGCCCACGCGGAGCAGGCACGCGGCGGGTAAAGAAGCTCGTATCCCGGCGTAAAATGGTCGTGCACCACGATCAAAAGAAGTTCAATCCCCCCTCAAGTCTTCTTAGGCTCAAGGGGAAGCCCGAGGGTTCCCCACTTGAACCTCGGGGGCTAGCTGTCGGGGATTGGCTATCTGGCAAAAGACCACGGTACCCCCGTAAAAAGCTAAACCCGCCGACCTTGTGGTACTAAAAGAAGATGCTCGGGAGAACGAAACGAGCATCCCTCCTCCTCCGAGCATACGCGTCTGCGCCTTTACTCGCAGAAGCACCAAACACGCCCCCCTCCACGAGCAAGCATGCTCGTAGAGGCCACGACCTACTCGGGTGTTTGGTCGGGGGGCCCAGCGAACGCTACAAGGAAGGAAGGAGCCAACCAATCAGCCAGAGATCAAGGGAGATCATACCCGAAATTCAAATAACGCGGGAATCAAGGACAGCGGGTCACGGATATGGATACATAGCGTGATCCCAGGAGGTAGTTACCTTCTTCGTATCTCTAGTCGTAGTATTTAAACCCCCCTGAAGATCTGTAACAGGGGAGGGGACAGGAAGATAGAACACAATACACTGGAGTAGGGCTATTATCTCGGCGGTGAGAGGCCCGAACCAGGATAAAAACACCGTGCCCCCCTTTTCTTCTTCTCCCGACCTCGCATCGCTCGAACGCTCTCTTCGGTCCGTACGACGGGGCTCTGTTGATCCCCCATTCAACAAGTAAGCTCGACGAGAGCCCGTTCTCCAATCGTCGACAACTAGCATAAGATAAACGAACTATATATAAATCGGACCATCTGACGTAGATGACGCTGAAAAAGATAGCCCAATAAGAGGCAGGGGGTGCGCCGACCCTAGCTCCCGGCTGACCCCTGTTGGGTCCACCCTTGCCAGCAGTACTAAACTCAATTTAAGTGCGCTAATTGCGGATAGAACAAGACCCGTGGGTTTTACCTGTTGCTTTCTTTCTTAATGACATAATAAAAATCGGGTAGGAAAAATCTGCCCCCACGAACATGCATCCGATGTTTTTTTTTTTTTTTGAGGAAAAGCCATTCGGCAGATATTATTGATTTTCAAAAATCATTACATCGTTTGCCAAAGCATTCAAGAGAAAAAAAGGGGGCTCATCGACCCAAATACAATCCCCTTGAACATTTAAAGCCTTCCTAGCAAGCTCGTGGGCTACTTTATTTGCCTCCCTATTACAATAAATAAAATTAACCTTTTGAAAACCACTCCACAGAGTAATACATTGATCATAAATAGCCGCTGCTGTAGTCGCCGAGAAACCTCCATCGTGCATCGTCTTCACGACCAACATGCAGTCCGTTTGGATAATGAAGCTATTACACCCTAAGTGCTGTGCTAAAATTAACCCTTGCTTGAGAGCATGTGCTTCTGCCATTGGGGCATCCGCCACATGTGCTAAATAGCTCATTGCTGCCGCAATACAATTTCCTCCCGAATCTCTGATAACCGCCCCAGTGCTACCCTTCCCCGAGTTTGCATCAAAAGCTGCATCGACATTCACCGTAAGCATACCTTCGGGGGGTTTCTTCCAGCCTTCTCGAATTCCTATTGTATTATTTTTCGCTTTCAAAAAGTTGCTCATCAGTGCGGCAATCGACATATCAGATCTGAAAGGAGTTTGGAGGGGTTCTCCATTCACTAGTTGTCTTCTTTCCCACCAATTATACCATGCTCCTGTTAACACCAATTCTGCCAAACCCACATTATTAAGAAAAGAGATTGTCCCCCCGACTCGAATTATCTCCTCCAGAATCCCTGATCCCGAGCGATCAAGCTGCAGAAACTTCTCGACTTTGTTCCAAACTCCCAGGATTTTCCACTTCTCTTTTACTCTGTCACACATGAACAGCAAATGTTTAATGTCCTCACACCCCGTCCGGCACACTGGGCAGCTTCCTTGATTGCCTATATGCTTATTTGCTAATATACTTCGGCAAGGAATCATCCCGTGCAACACACGCCATCCAAAAATCCGGACCTTTCCCGGTATATTGAGCTTCCAAAGTTTCTCCCACACTTTATTCTCACCAGATCCACTTGCCTGGGTATTCGCATTATTTTGCCGGGCAAAATTATGGGTCCATTGAAGATGATAGGCAGATCTTACTGAAAACAACCCATTCTTTGTAAAGTGCCATGCTACACAATCCTCTCTTCCCGGTGTTAAGGGAATTTGTAAGATAGAATGTGCGTCAGCTGGCCAGAACAAATCATTTATCAACTCTTCATCCCAGCTTCCATCTACTGGGTTTATCAATTCATTCACATTCCTTACTAAGTTATTTCCCCTCGGCGTCTGGATCTTCAAGTTATGACTCGATGGGATCCAATTATCTTCCCAAATATTAATATGAGATCCATCTCCTACCCTCCAAATGCAACCCCGCTTAAAACATTGTACTCCTGCCAGAATACATGCATCCGATGTTTCCCAATATTTCTTCACCCCTCTTTAATTTGCACTGGTTGTTGGTTCACCTCTGCGTCATGTACCATTGTACCAATCAACTTTCCCACAAGTTGCATGCACGATGCATCGGCATTGTTGGCCGCAGAAAAATCAACAGCCTGGTTGTGATTTTCTGCCAACTTTGCGGCTAGTGCGTACAGGAAGTTCTACAGTTTGTACTATGTACTTGTGGAGGGAGATAATCCAACGGTGCGTCGCCAAACATGGCTAACGGCTGCTTTCGTGATCGGGTTTTGATAAGTTTCATCCGGATGTTTTCTTTAGCAATCATCATCCAAATTCCTGGTCATTGGATTTGCTTTCAGATTAATGCACGTTCCCCCATGAATTCGAGGTGGGTTGATCCTACGGATGTGTGTTTTGATCGTACGGTCCAAACGTGATCAGAGCCCCAACTATTATCAGAAGGACGGCCTACGTGATGGCCACGTAGAGCTGTAAACCGTTGTTATAGCTTACTGGGCATGTACAGTGGTATAGACAATAGCTGTTTATAATGCATCTCCACACCATCTACAGACAGCACAAAAAATAACTCATACAATGGATCGTCTATATAGCTGTCTATAATGATCTCTCATTCAATTAACATGTTGTCTATACAATGGTACACAACATGTGAAGTTGTCTATAAGACTATCTATTAAATAGTAGACATCAGCTTTCTCTCTCCTTCTTCTCTCTCCTCTACGTCATTTAAAATCCTACATGGCATCTCTTATAGACAGCTGATTGTGACCATTGTACATGCCCTGTAACGTAACGGCTCCATAGTTTCTTAATTTGTGGCAGATTCATCAATTTACCGGCAGCAAAGGCAACGACAAATGGGAGAATCATGCATGCGACAAGTTAATTTACACAGTTCGTATTACATGCAAGTCGGGTTTCGTAACCTATATATACACGTAAATTTTGTTTGGTATGACTCTAACTTTTCTAAAAAAATAGTTTTTTGCCAGGCTGTATGGCTGAAGAGCTGTACGACTGGGCTAAAAAGGTTTGGTGTTCGGTAGTGTGGCTTTTATATAGGCTGGTTGGCTATTCTAAGTTAGAAAATGTTTGAAATTTCCTGAGTCAAATGACGATTTGTTTAATGCGGATCGGAGACTTTTTCAAGTTCACATACTTAGATTGAGATTTTTTTAAACTTTTTAATTTCACTTGGTTTAAATTAATTGTACTAATTTATTTCCAAGCATAAACAAAATGGTCTTCATGACAAAAAGATAAGAAAAATAAAACTACATCGGTGGTACTGCCATCGCTGGGACGCCTCCTCCGATCAGATATTGGTCGGTTTGAAGCCAGGGGAGAGGGAGAAGGGGCAGCAGTCGGAAGCGGAGAATGCAACGTCGAGCGGGAGTGTGGAGGCGGAGATCGGTGACGAGGCAGCGCGTGCAGAGGCGCGATGTCGGCGGAGACAAAGAAGAGTGGATTGGCAGAGGCGTTGGCAGAGACCGGGGTAACGAGCCAGATGTAGCAGGGACCGGATAGAAGACGTGGCGATGTAGCAGAGACCAGAGCTCACGATTTGTGGCCTAGGGCAGTGACGCCAAGGGAGAAGGCGGAGGCCGGGGCGGCTCTTCGGGATGGCTTTCTACGTGGCGAAGGAGGTGGAGCTCGGCACCAGTGGTAAGAGACGAGGGGCAACATTGAGCGGAGGAGGTGGAGGTTCGTACCGACGGTACGAGACAAGGGGCGGCAATGCGGCATTATGCAGAGTAGGGGGGTCGGGCATAGGTCAATGTAGGGATGGCAACGGGTCCGGGTCCCTCCGGGTCCAACCTCCGTGGACCCGGACCCGAGACCCGAACTGTGGACCCGGACCCGAATTTAGTTATGGATCCAATCTCGGACCCGGACCCGGACCCGAACCGTTAGTTGAGTATGCATGTATGAGGCATTCAAATAACATGAAAAAAATTAGCTAGAATGGGTCTTGAATACAAGACATCTTGATTCAATCACATGGTTCCTTCCATTGAGCTATGGTGTGGCTTGTAACATGGGTACATGCTAATCTATTTTGAACTCACCTCACCTTCTACCTTGGAATTGGGTCCGGATCTGGGTACCCACGGGTCCAACATGAGACCCGGACCCGGACCCGAACTTGTATACCCATGGGTCCAAATTTGGACCTGGACCCGGACCCACGGGTATTTTTGCCATCCCTAGGTCAATGTTGGCAATAGGAGATGAGGGGGGCATCAGGTAGAGGAGGCGAGGACGGCGTCAGTTGGTGGTAAGGGCAGCTAGGGACGAGTCAGGTGGAGGAGGTGATTGGATGAAGGAGAGGTAAGGTGTATGCTTTTATACCTGGTATAAAAAGAAAAGCATAAAAACATTTCTTTTAATTTTAGTGAGCAGAGCCCAAACTCCATCCGCAAAAACCACGGAAGATATCCTTAACCCGCTTTCAGCTTCTAGCATCTTCCTGTTGTATTGTGCTTCCATCTTTTCAAAAAGTACATACTGAAAGCCGCTCGATTGGAACTGCTTCTGAGTTTTCCAACTGAAATGCTAAAGCCAAAACCGTTTCAAACAGGACCACAGTCTAATTGAATAGTGCCGTGCACTAGCTTCTTCTATTTATGATCAATTTCAAATCCCCCGGCCCTGTACCTGACGCCCATTTTCGATCTGCAAGCTCTCATAAATATTTTGTTCGTACGCACGCAAACAATCGAAGGACGTAATAAACCAAGCAGCTCTATCACGCCGCCAACCCATGTTCTTCCTGGATCCCTTAACGCCGGCCTCATGGCCCAACTAATTACTAACATAGCAAAGCGTGTCCTATTGTCCCTATCACATTGCTAACTTTATAGCTCTAGCTTTGTCAGCATTTTAGGGTATACATATATAAGTTGTTTATAAATCTATACCATATAAGATTTTAAGTGATGCGGAGGAAAAAAGAAATCTATTGTCTACTATTTAACCCATAGATTTATATTGTGTCACATTATATATACTCTCTATTAATTGTATGAGAGGTCGTTATTATATGAAGAGAGGTGTTTTTGTGCTTTTTTAAAAAAAGTTGTACAAATATTAAAGCATGAATGAAAAGTAGATGGTGATTATTTACTCCTTCGCTTGCTTCAAGATTTGTGCAGCTTATATTAGGAGAGAAAAATATAGAAGCATTTGTTTTATATGAATTATCTTTTATTCTTTAGTCTAGTCTGTTGATAATATAGAGCTATATTACAAATAAACACCTATATATACCACTTTACATGTTCTTAATAGCTTTGTTCTTTTTCATGCTCTACATGGTTGGTGAAACCGGCACGGCGGCGTGACGGGAGGGAGAGAGCGAGAGAGAGACGGCTAGATTAATAAAGCACCGTGGTACGTACGAGACGTCCATGGCGTGCAAGGTCGCCCTCGCGGGGTTTCCCTGCCGTCGCGCGGCTCGAGACGGATCAGGGATGAGATCTCGATCTATCTAACGGCCGGCCGGCCGGCCGTAAGCTAGCATATGTCGACCGATCGATCGCACAAGTGCACGGATCGGCGGCAACGCGGCATGTTTTCTCTTGACAAAAGAACAGGGCAGTCTTTAAAGAGAGAGAGAGAGAGAGCAGGGCGGCATGTTGCATGGTGCCTAATAAACGTTTTGCCGGGCAGAGGCCCATGGTTTGGCTGGGCACGCGACGACGAGAATGTCAATCTGACCATGATGACCAAGATGGGAACAGTTTCCATTAACTTGAGCAGGACGTGCGTTCGTCCGCATAGCACTGGCGGCTAGTGGTAATTCAAAATAGCGACGTCCGCCGACGGTTACATGATACACCATGTGTGGTGTCTCGTCTCTCCAGTTAAAGTCCGTATTACAGTATTACTGGCCCATTAGATTTAATCTAAATGGTTCTGGCCACTAAAAGCCAATGAAGCTTCTCAAAAGGCTCCTGAATTATGTAACTTTCCGTTAATCCACCCTTCTTCTTTTTTTTCCAAACGGATTCTCACCCGATTCATCCATTACTCTATAAGAAACGGATCGAACGAAAAAAATTTAGATTCTACCCGTCTGCCTAACGGTGATATGCATTGGCAACCCACTTGACGTGCACCATTCAAAATTTATCTAGTGGTTGAGATTTAACTTCTTATTACCTTATTTTAAATAGTTCGTAGACGCTGCCCTCTATAAGATCAACACCGGGTATTATCTCCCCTAGAGAGAGAGGGGGAGAGAGAGAGAGAGGATATTATCATTGCATCTAAGGTGGTGGCATCAGGTTCCACTTACTGAATTTCGAAAATCGGCTTGAAAATCGAATTTCGAAAATCGACAAAATCAGGTCGAAAATCGATAAAAATCGAATGGTTTGAAAATTCAAATTTTTTGAAAAAAAAAATCAAAAATTTCGATATTTGGCCGATAATCGCTTGTTATCTCGATATTTTCCACAAAAATTAGCCGATTACGTGAACTTCCCCGTCGGTCGATTTTTTGAGCGATTTTCGGTCGATATACCTCGATAATCGCTCGATATACCTCGATTATCGCGATATTTGTGTTGGACAAATGTTTTCAAATTTTTGAATTTTTTGAATTATTTTTTTGAATTTAATCGATTTACCGACCGGTATTATATATCGTGCCGGCTCGGTAAGCTCGAAAATCGCAAAAATCGAAGAATATCGAGCGATAAGTGGAACCCTGGGTGGCATGCAGTTCCAAGATAATCCACGGGAAATTAAGGGGCTGTTTGGTTGCCTTCTCATCTCAGCCTGGCTCGTACGAGTCAGCCAGGCTGGTGAGAGCCAAGTTGTGTAGATGCAAAGAGATGGTGTTTGGTTGAGTGCATGAGTTGAGTCAGGCTGTGAGAAGAATAGGAAGAATGTGTTTGGTTGACTGTTTACGTGCCTCCCCATGCCTTGCATGCACCCGGCTGTATCCCACGGCCCAGGCCCATAGGAAGCGACCAAAATCTACGTTTCCCCACGGCTGGCTCAAAGAGATGCAATTGCATCTCGGGGGACAGGCTCCACCCCTCGTGCAGCCAACCAAACAAGTGTCTTTTGTATCTGTAGATACAATTCTCTTTGGATGCAGCCTACCAAACAGCCCCTAAGGATCGAAAGAACTGAAAGCGGGAGATAATAAACAAACGCATACCGCACAGAATTCGATCAAAACCTGGCCAAAACACAGGTGTTTTAGTACGTAACAAGATCAATAATAGAATAGATAGGGGATTGCTGTTAGGAATGTGCTACAAGAACAACAGAACCAAGCGACCCGCCATTTCATCTGTACAGTGAAGGCCGTCCGCTTTGCATGGTTCGACATGCATCTCTACAGTGCTACGGGTGTGTTTGGTTGCCTGCATGGTGTATGAATCGCATGAGTGGATGCAACTGTTTTTGTTAGACACATGTTTGATTTCCTGTTCATCCTGGCCAGGTGGATGCAATTACACCCACTCATACAGGATGGAGAAAACACAGAAATTAGACTTCTCTCTAATGCAGGCCCGTGAGATGCACAAACAAGCAACCAAACAACTTAACTTGCATCCACTCAGTCAGGCCAAAACTAGCCTGGAATGGATGGCTCATACGAAACAAGTTAGGATGGTACAGGTAACCAAACACACCCTACATGAACGCGTGGTCCTAAGGTCCATGATGGGGTTTATACGTACTACGTACTTCGGCCATGTATCCGAAACAAACATATGTATTTATCATCACATGCCGAGAAAGCTGTCACCTGCAACGGAGGCATCACACTGTATGGCCAGTTTAACATATTCCATCGTACAGACAGTATAATAAGTATTTTGGCTATTTGCTGATCGGAAGCAGCTACTCGTACTCGCTGATCAACTTTTTTACGCGGAGCTGCAGTAGAGGAATGCTTAGATCATCCCCGGAGAACAGAGTAACCAAATTACCAAACCCAAGATACCCAACCGCAGTCACCATCCAGCCTGCCGGCCCACAGCACCCGTTAGAAATTGACAATTTATAAGTTGGAATGTTTGCCACGTCTTAAATAATATGACACGTAGTATGAAGTTGTCATGGGGTGAACTTTGGTATGAAAAATCATGTGACTTGTGACCACGCCGCATCGTAGAGCATCTTCTAGCACATTGATTCCATCTTTTATTTTGATGAATCATACAATTGTCTCTCTATTCATTTTGTTTAAATGCAATTTAAACATCTATTTTAATTCAATTTAATTGATATAATACCGTTAGTTACTAGTGAGTAATCACCTTATTTAATTGATATAATGTTATCTGTTACTAGTGAGTAACTGATGCGTGTCACCTGGAGATATCCAGGCCAGAGGACCAAATAGCTACTCCATTCTTCTTATTCTTCTCTGGATAGTTATACTGTGGCGTTGTGCAGCTGAACTGAGCCGTCCTTTCTCTTCGCCGTGAGCGGTATCTTCGAGCCGTTGCCGCGGAGATCACCTACACGGGCGGCAATAAGTTTTCTGGGCATCCGCGTGACTGCTCTGCTTCTTCGTCGACATCGACTATTTCCACAACCACGTCTACACTGTAAGTTGATTGATTCTGTTTTTTTTTCAATTCTTGTTGGACTCATAACAAAATTTTAAAATTAAAATATTGTATATATTTCCAACGTCACGAGTGCCTAGTCATAGCATGGGCCCAGATTCCAGCGCCTGCAGAGATCCTATCCACAAATAACGGTGCTAATGGGCCAAAGCTTAGCACAAGTATGATCCAAGTCCAAATTTTTGTTTCTTTGATGTAATCCAAACCAAACCCAAAACAAGAGCATATATCCAATCTAGGTTCAAATAAAGACTTGGACCTTGATCCAAACCATTTACATGAACTACACTACATCAATTCAGTATGGCCATACATCAATTCAGCATGATCCTACATCAATTTAGTTAAAAAAAAAATATAAGTCTATTTATAACTCCAAACCGATCCAAATCTGTTGGCACCCTATCCACAAACAAGTAACCAAAAAGATCGCGCATGCAGGCACGGACCAAGGATACAAATTTCGGCCCGAAATCCGAAATCTCCCGAGATTTTGGATTTCGGACCCCTCCGAGATTCAAAATCCCGGCCGCGTAAAAAAATTCAAAAAAAATTAAATTTCGGATTTCTCGGCGATTTCGGCCAAAATTCGGTGTTTTTTTCTGGATTTTAATTTCTGTGCATTGTATTTGATTGGATTTAGGGTCAAAATCATCCACAAAAAATTTAAAAAATTTTAACATGTTTTTGACCATTTTTTTGTCGGTTAGGACTGTCCGAAATTTTTAAAATTTTTTCAAGATTGATCATCATCTGAAAATTTGATAGGAATATTATGGATGTGTTAGGACCATTCACAATTTTTTTAAAATTTTTTTAAAATAGTTTGAACTATTTTTCATTCAGATAAATTTTGTCAGTCCGTCTTTATTAACACTAATTGAATTTTTGAACATTCCTAAAGATTGATCCACCGTCTGCCATTCGACATAAATAACCAATCCACCGTCAATTTCAACACCAAAGTTTGCAAATACATGCAAAACTTCAGCTCTACACTCTAAACTTTCTGAATACGTAGCATCAGTTCCCTTGCTGGAATAACAAGAACACTGTAAACTTTCTGAATATAACTCGACAAATCTCAAAATTAGGATCAATCCACTCCACCTCAGAACAATAGGATTAATAGAATATGTACTAGTTGTCCACAGAGGCCCCGAGTAAAGACTTTTACAATTTAACATGTCCTAATGAGGTATTATCTATATAATATATAGGAATATATAGAAAACTTTCCAAAAACATGAAATTACCACTATTAGATTTCCAAAAACTTCATTTGTTACATTTGAAAAATCAAAAACAAACTTTACATAAGGCTTTTATCACGACTTAACCATTGTTAGATTTTTTAAAAATTCATAAGTATGATCATCATCTGAATTTTTTATGGGAATATTAGTAATGTGTCAGGACCATCAAAAAATAATTTCAAATTTTTTTGACGTATTTTGGACCATTTTTCGGTCGGTTCAATGTGGACCGAGATCTCGGATTTTCGGGTTGAAAAAAAATGTATTTAAAATTTGGTTTTTCTATTTCGTCCGCATTTTATCCGAACTTTCCGAATCTCGCTGAGATTTCGGACACCTCTGAAATTTAACCCAAAACAAAATTTAAAACCTTGGCACGGACACAGGCCAAGTCCTTCTGTGCAATGTAGCATCTGGGCCGTCAAACCCCGCGAGCCGGAACCAGAGCCATGCTATCCACATCACCATGGGCGGCACCGGCGTGAAGCGGCTTGGGTCGGCGCCTACGTGCCGCCCTGCCGTTCGGGAGCATACGTAGGGATGGCCTCCCTGTTCCGCGACAACGAATCGCCACGGTCTTTGAGAAGGCTGCCATGCCTTGGAGCGCTATACACGTTTCCTCTGACATTTATGGTTACTTATCTCAAAAACGATCTGTCGGATTAGTAGCATCTTCGGACAAGCACTTTCTGAAAAAGCTATACTGTGGGGATAGCGATTGAACAGTGGATCACAGGGGTTCTTTTTTTTTTTTAAACGGTGAACTTAAGCTTTTGGAATGTGGCAAGCATCATTTTTTGCTGCTTAATTCTGTCGAGTGTACGCTCTACTGTGCTTTGGTGTTGTAGTGCTGTTGGCTCAGCCTCATGGGGATCCTCCGAGTGAGTGAGGAAGAAAAGTCGTAGTACTATGTTGCTTGCTCCACTTGCTCAGAAACTTAATTACAGCCAGTTCTTGGAACCTAACGAGGGAAGAAGTCCAAAGCAAAGGCACACAGAGACGTGCATCTGTTCCCAGATGGCAACAGATCGTCTGGCAGCACTTCACCATGTGCCATGGCCGTGGTAAATTCATTGGCATGCATTGATGGGGACACATGTTTTTAGTGAGGCGTTTCAGCCTTTCCCACCCAGCACCACCCTCCCCCTATGCGGCTGCGGCACTAGGCTTTCCCCGACCCCAAGCTACTTTCTCTCTCTGACTCTCTCACTGCTTTCACCAATACCAAAAAGCTGTTAGCTGTAGGCAGAGTTAATTAACCAGGATCCTGGTGCTAATGCTGCTGCGTAGATGTACTTATCTTATCCGTTGCGTTGGCACTTGGCTTCCCTTGCAATCCTGGCAACTCTTGTTCACAGGTCATCACCGTGCCCCTGCCGGTGGGATTGTACTGGATTAGAGTAAAGTTGATGTGCGCTGCGAATCCTGGTCATGTCCTCGTCCACTTTAATTAGTCAAAGCTCCTGCGCATAAAATTATGTATACGAGATCCTAGGCTCAGAAGCTAAAATGGCAGTAAATCATCTAGCTAGCTCCTTGGAGGCTTGCTTTGCGGCTAGTAATATATTCGCCGTTTTCTTTGCCATGTGCGTGACGTGATTTGATGCATTGTTAACGGCGGCTAATTAGTATTCCGACCCCTAGTTCACATGGCTAATCAGCAAGTGTTGTAATTTGGACGTTGGGGTTGGTGAGCTCTGTTTGCGAAGAAGACACGTGCAGCGGAAGGGCAGTGAACCGGGTGAGGAAACGGATACGAGGTAGCATCAACAATAGTAACAGGTTAGATGGCTACGGCTGTTTATATTACCATGATGACTGCTTAAAACCAAAGCTTTCTACTCGGCGAAACAAGCGTACTGTACAGGGAGTATATGACTTGTTGCTGCTCGGTCCTTTTCTGAATCTGCATACTCCACAAAAATGGAGCAGATACTTATAATTAGGCAGTATGGGGCTATGGGCTTGCTTTGTTGACCCGCAATAATTCAGCTTCAATATCGATCGGTGCGTAACCATCCACTAGAAATAGACCGCACTAGTCGGTCATGGCGTTAAAAGCGACAGACGGACAATCCACTGGTGTTACCAGGAATTACCACATCCCTATTAGCTAACCTTGTTTTCATCATATCATTTTCCGCCAAGCTGGCCGACGCAGGCCACAAGAAGCTGCTTATCAATGTAAAATCACTGCTATAATATTATCTACCAATTTATCTTGGCCATAAGCACTTGGTACTCACGAGACGGGGGCACGGTGTAACGCCTGAATTTTTTTTTATAAAAAAAAACCTTTTTTCCTGTACTGAGCCCAGCTCGCCCGACCAACCTCGCCTCCAGCCCACCCTGCCTCCTCCTTCCACCACCCGCTCCCTCCCTCCTTCCACGTGCCAGACCAGCGTTATTGCCTCCCTCCTCCCTCTTTCTCGCGCCGTCTCCCGCCCTTCCCACGACGATGCGCCTCGCGCAACCGCCTCCTGTCCCTTATCCCCTCTCTACGCCACCCTTATCCTGCGCAACCACCGCCGCCTTCCTCGCCACCGGTTGCCGCGATCTCCGCGACCGTTGCGCCAACTGAGCGCCCCCCTATCGGCCCGAGCACCCCCCTATTTATACATCCCCACGCCCTCTCTCCCCCGCACTCCTCTCTCTCTCTCTCTCTCTCTCTCTCCGGCCGCCCCGCCGCCTTCTTCCCCAACCCTGGCGCCGCCCCGTCGCCAGCTTTCTCCACCAGGGTTCACCTTTTCGTTTTACCGATTTTTGAATGAACAGTGAAATTTGATAATCGTAAAAATCGCATAAATTTAAAAACCAGATTTTTTTGAGAAAAATTCAAAAATCGTCGAAAATCGATGATTTCGATGGAAATTCGACGATTTATCGATGAAAATTCGACAACCATGTTGAACTTTTTGTGCGGTCGACTTTTGGTTGCGATTTTCGACGATTTTCGACGAAAATCGACTGATTTCCACCGATTTTCGACTGGTTTTTGACACGCAAATTTTTTTGATTTTTTTTTTTGAATCGGACCGGTTTATCGACCGGTTTTTGATGTCGAACCCTAGCGGTACGGTCGATTTTCGACGAAAAGTTGAACCCTGTCCTCCACAACCTTTGGCGCCCCTCTGGCTACGCTAACCCCGCCACTGACCTCACCTCGCGCCGCCGCTTCCCCTCCCCCGCCTCGGCGAGCCGCCTGCGCACGCCCTGCACACGCACGCATGCATCGGGTGCACGGTGCGCCTGACTTTTGGCTATGGACCCGGTCCATGCCGGCCGGGCCCACCTGTCAGTTTAATCAGGATTTCCCGTTTGAAAATAATTTCACAAAAATTAATTATGACATCAGCATTGCGTCATAATCTAAGTTTTCTTACAAAAAATAAATTCAAAAATCCGCCACTAACATCAGCATGTGCAATAATTTAGATTTCCTTTAGATAAATAATTCAGAAAATCATTTTTATTTGTTTTTAAACTTCCGGTGGCCTATTTTCGTTGTTCGAACTCCATTTAGCTCTATTTTTCTTTTTAAATTCATCTAAAATCTTAAATTTTGTTTAGTGCTAGTTTGGTATTTAATTTGAATTTATTTGGATTTTATTTGAATTTAGTTGCTTTTTGCGTGTAGATTTCGGAGAGTCCAAAGAATACTCGTGCGACGATTTTGATCAGCAACTCATCGAACCAGGCAAGTCACACCACCTTGATCATGTTGCTCCCAGTTTTTAAACTTGTATGTTGAATTTAAATTATTGAATGACTAAATGTTATGAATGTTATTTCTGTCCAAGTCTTAACTGTTAGTTATATCCAGAATTGGTACGCCACATTTGAAATTGAATTTTGATACCATTATAACCATAAGACAAATAGGAATTATTATATGTTAATACTTAGGAATTGCTTAGACTTGCCCAGTGATGCCTTCGGCTGATGTTGGGCTTGGGGCGGCCCACTTTCTTTCCCTGGCCACTGGGGGTACCCATGGTATGAGTACTCGTCAGGTAGCTTATGCATCACGTCAGCTAAAGCCTCATAAGGAAAATCATCCTACTCATGATTTGGAGCTAGCCGCGATTGTGCATGTTCTGAAGATTTGGCGACATTACCTCATCGTTATTCGTTGCTAAATATATACTAATCATAAGATTCTGAAGTATATATTCACCCAAACTGAGTTCAACTTGAGGCAAAGAAGATGGTTAGAGCTGATAAAGGATTATGATATTGGTGTCCATTATCATCTAGAGAAAGCTAATGTGGTAGCTGATGCATTGAGCAAAAAAAGTCAAGTCAACATGATCAGTGCTAGGGAAGATCTACTTGAGCTGTGTCAGGAAATAAGGCGGTTGAATTTGGAGATCAGTGATCATGGATCAGTCAATGCACTTGAGGTACAACCCACACTTTAAGATCAAATCAGAGAAGCTCAAAAAGAGGATGCAGACATCCAAGAGATTAAGAAGAACATGAGAAAAGGAAAATCCCCAGGGTTTTCAGAAGATGAACAGTGTGTTATTTGGTTAGAGAATATGTTCTGTGTGCCAGATCATAAAGAGATAAAGGAAGTACTTCTTCAGGAAGCACATGGGTCTCCATCCTCTATTCATCCCGGCAGTACAAAGATGCACCAGGATTTGAGGGAAAAGTACTAGTTGGTTAGCATGGAAAGGAAAAATGCAAAGTACATTACTCGCTATGATGTCCGTTAGAAGGTCAAAGCAGAACATCAGAGACCTTGATTGTAACATAAAATAACTTATTACAATATTTTAAGTGAGTAAACTGCAACAAAGCTAAATACTTTCTGCATCAATTAAGAGAAGGGGCCAATAAATTGAGAAAATACATGCAGCAACCTACTTGGGATGGATGGGTGTGTGTCGGGACCCCGAATTTGCAAATCCGGACCCTCTGTGTATTCAGCACTAGTCCAGGAACGCGCTAGTGCACACAGTCTTAACATTGGTAAATATCACAATCATACCAATCGATATTATCAAAGTACTTCATTTAAATAACCAAACTGGTTACTCGACCTTATGGTCAAGTTACAAATGTATGCCTTGCAAGGCAGAACTTATTAAAAGAGAAATAGCAAAGAAATGAAAATCAAATAAACTGTGGCGCCATCCAGTATACCACAGGCAACCGATCGGGCTCGCATCCCTAAATAGACGGGTCCTCTTGGAGTTCCTCCTCCAAAGTCGGCGTAATCTCCTCTTCAAGCGATATTGTGTTGGGGCAAGGGTGAGTACTTGGTACTCGACAAGTCATGCACGAGAATGCAAGCTAATATACTATATGCATGGCTTAGTACAAAGGAATAGCTCAGGGTATATTTGCGATGCTTGACTTTTGACAAGTAATATAAGTAGATTCGAAAGCCGGTAGAAATAAGTAAAGCATAAATAACTTTTCAAGAAGTTTAATAAACATTTTTCCCATCCTAAACCATATTTCCATCATCTTCCTTGTTAAACCAACCCAACTTTTCAAACCAAAGTTATTTTCAGAAAATCTAACCCTTGACTGTAATTCCCGAGCATTGTCGATCACGAAGTGGACTCGGCTATTCAAATAGATTCTACACTCTGCAGAGGTTATGCACTTTACCCACAAGATACAATCCACTCACCACGTCGGTAGTGAATCGCCATACAAGAGTATGCGAATGAGCGATCATAACAAAGCCTTCTGGAAGCCTCAAACAACACAGGTGGTCCTCTCCAGACGTGCTCTACACCATCCCTTCCCTTAGCCAAGGCGAAGTATGGGACCAACACACCGATTAGATGGGTACTGGCCCACGACCACGATACGCTCCCCGTACAATCACACAAAAGGTGTAATCGACACCCTGAGGCTCCACAAGTGAGTCCTTAGCGACTTAGTCAACTAGGGCCGTCCCATTCGACCATGTGGTTGCAAGTATGACCCAGTTCAAAGGCTTGCAAGGTTAAGTCCTTAGAGTGACCAGGGCAAGACTACCCGAAAAACCAAATCATCACTCCCAATGCCACAAGCGGCCCAATTGATTACTCTTGCCACATGCCCCGATCGAAATACATTTATCAAACCCGATTGATTACCATGCACCACGTGTCGTCAACATCACATGATACTTTCCCAAAACAGGTTCAATATATCATTAAGTCCATATTAGCGTTTGATTGTCCAAAATCATGTCATGAGCACGTAGCAGGTCTAAGCAGCATACTACAACGATCTAACCCATGTTGGCAATTTAATAATGTCCAACTAGTAAACCACAACTAGGGTGACAAAGGTCATGGCACATACTTAAGTAATCAAGGTGTCATATATCAAATTGGTATTTATCTAACCCCCAGGTTTAAACAAAGTATCTTTCTAATTAAACTAGCATGCAATAGTTTAAATCAAAATAGTTTTCGAAATGGGATCAACATGGTCAAAGCACAACTTGCCTTCAAAAAGTACTTGCTCTTGGTCTTGAGTTGGATCTGAGTCAACACTTCTCCCTCGAATCCTTCCTAAGACTTCAACGTCTACTCGTAAAGCGTGCAAATAGCAAATACCCAATAAACAATAGGCAAAAACATCCCAAAACTCCAAATAAAATCCATAAACAGAGAGAACATAATTTTCTGGATTTTTAGAAAGCTGGAATAAATCAAATTTGGAGTTAAAGCATAAAAGTTATGATTATTTAAAGTTTAAATAATCAATTAAATAATTTTACAGAGAAAAACTTTAGTCCAAAAATTAAATAAAATTCATATTTAGGTAGATCTCAATTTTATACAAATTTAGAAATTTGAATCGCTCAAATCGGAGTTGAAACGCAAAAGTTATAAGCGTTTGAAGTTTGAATCTAAATTTGAATCAATATTTCGAATTAATAAATCATTTTCTTTTCGAAATTAATTATTGCGTCGGCATGGACACGTGGCAGCTCCTGATTGGCCTGGCCGACGCCAATAGGTCTATGGGCTCGATCCACGCTCGGCTCGGGTCCACGGTGGACTCGGTCCACGGCTCACGTGGATCGACATGTGGGCCCCACCGCCATTGGCGGGTTTCACGACGCAGCGTGGCTGCGGTGACACGTGGGCCCTCGACTCGCGGGTCAGCGTGTCGAAGACACGCTCCCACGCGGCGTGGCGCGGTGAGCACACGTGGCACAATCTCGTAGTTGATTTGAAAATCAGCGGTCAGATTGGATCTAGACCTCACGTTCAAAACTACACGGTTGATCCGGGCCGTTCGATCTAGATCGGACGGTCCAGATCTAACCCTATCGCTACAACGCAACTAACCACAACCGTACGATCTAAATCTAACGGTTGAAACCTAATCAAGAACGGAAAGCGATAGCAGGCGACGTGGCCTCACCTCGTGCGTTGGATCTTGATCCAACGGTGCACCGAGCTCGCGGCGACGATGGCTTGCGGCGGCGTTGCGGCTGCCGGCGCTGAGGACGGCGACCACCCTAACGGCGCTTCGGGGCGTCTCCGACCAAGTGAGTGCACCCCACAGGTGCGCCTCGACGCAAGGTTCTCAGATCCGGGCTTGAAGGCGGCGGAGGATGACGAACGGCGCGGAACGAAGAAAACCGTGGCGGCACTTCCCAAACTTCGAGAAATCGCGAGGCGACGGCGGCTTGGGCGTTGGAAACTAGTGCAATAGGCGCGCACACGAACGGCGATCCTCGGGCGATAACCCACGCCTTAAATAGCCTCGGCAGGCGTGCACACGGCGGAAACCTAATCGGACGCGGCGCGACTACGCTGGCGGCGAGTCGGCTTCGATTCACGGAAGACGACGAAATCGTGGCCGTCCCACGTGTCGCGCTCAACGGCCACGATCGCCGCAGCGCGATCGGGTCCGGTCGGACACGGCACGGTCGAGTCGGCGGATCTCGGTAGTTGGATCTTGATCCAACGGTTGGGATCGATCGAGGTTTAGGAGTGGGTTCGGTCGAGTCAATTGGCTCGGGTCGGACTCGAGTCCGACTTCGGGTTCGACTTCGATCGGATGAAACGATACTTGACCGAGTTGGATTTCCAATGATTTAATATTTAAAATAATTCCCGATAATTCATTTAATTCATTAAAAATAGCAAAAGACTCGAGAAAAATTCAGAAAAATTCTGGAAAATATTTTGGAACATTTTGGACTCAAATAAAATATTTCCAACAAAATTTTATTTGCAAAATTAAATTCTTTAATTATTTGAAATGGAATAAATTCAAATAAATTCCAAATAAATCCAAATAAATTCGAGAAAATTCCAAAAATTCACCAAAGTGCCAAATCACACATGAATTTAAGAAAAGCAAAATTTTGGGGTGTTACAAACCTCCCCTTAATAGAATCTCGTCCCGAGATTCAGGCTTACTAAAGGAATAGGTTTGGAAATTCTTTCTTCAAATCCTCTTCGGCTCCCAAGTCGCTTCACTTTCTTCATGGTTGCTCCACTGAACTCTCTGAAGCAGGTTGACTTGTTTCTAGTTTCTCGATCCATTGTGTCTAGAATCCTCACGGGATGCTCCTTATAAGTCAAATCTTCTTGCAACTCAATTGACTCTAGCGGTGTCTGCTCCTCGGGAACTCGGAGACACTTCTTTAAGCTGGGACACATGGAATACATCATGTACTCCTCGCCAACGATCGTGGCAACTCCGGTGATAAGCAACTTCGCCTCTGCGGCTCAAAATCTTAAATGGTCCAACATAGCAGGTGCGAGTTTCCCTTTGGCATGGAACCTCTTAACTCCCACGAGAGGCGTAACTACGAGGTATACAAAGTCTTACGGTTCAAAACTCAAATCTCGGCGACGATTGTCGGCATAACTCTTACATCGAGATTGGGCTATCTTCAACCTTTCCCTAATTATGGCGACCGCTCTTGACCTCTTGAAGAATATCAGGCCCAAAGACACGCTCGCCGGTCTCATTCCAATTCAATGGCGTCCGACAGTCGACCATGCTGATGCCTCAAAAGGTGACATCGTAAACTAGCCTGATAACTATTGTTGTAACTAAACTCGGCATACGGCAAACTTTTATCCCAAGAGGTAGCATAAGCCAATGCACAAGCTCTTAACATATCCTCGAATCTGGTTGACTCTTCGGTCTGCCCATCCGATGCGTGGATGATAAGTCATCTTGAAGTTCAAGCGGGTCCCCATGGCTTCATGCAACTTATTCCGAGAACCTTGAGGTAAATTGGGTACCTCTGTCCGATACAATCCTCCTTGGCACTCGTGCAAACAAACAATCTCGATCATGTACAACTCGCTAACTTATCTCAGAGTAAGTGGTCTTTACGAGGGATAAAATGGGCTACTTTAGTCAAGCGATCCACTATAACCCATATGGAGTCATAACCTCCTTGAGTCTTGACAAGCCGGTAATGAAATCCATTCCGATTTCCTCCCACTTCCACTCGAGGTATTTTATTAGTAGCAATCCTCGCTGGTTTACGATGCATTGCCTTGACTCTGGCATACGTCGCACAATGCAACATGCTCGGCAACTTCACGTTTCATACTCGGCCACCAGAATCTCTCCTTCAGATCCTGATACATCTTGGCGCTTCCAGGGTGAATTGAGTACTTGGAGTCATGGGCTTCTTCCAAAATCAGTTGCTTTAACTCCTTTTTGTTAGGCACACAAATGCGATCCTTCATCCACAACGTGCCTTGCTCATCCATCTTGAAGTCCTCTGCCTTGCCTTCCTCCTTGATGGACTTAATCCTGCGGATCTTGTCATCATCCTACATCCTTCTCGGATCGATCCTCTAAGGTAGGCTTTACTTCCAAGGCGGCCAAGAATCCGCTAGGTACAACCTCAAGCTTCATTTTCTGAAAATCCTCACATAACTCATCCTGACTTGTGGCTAGCAACGTACTCACGGTATGGCTTTTCCGGCTCAGAGCGTCGGCAACTACGTTGGCCTTCCCGGGATGGTAATGGATTCCAACATTGTAGTCCTTGATTAACTCTAGCCATCTCCTTTGCCTCATATTCAGATCCGACTGGGTGAATATGTACTTAAGGCTCTTATGATCCGTATATACTTCACATCTGTTTCCAATCAGATAGTGACGCCATATTTTCAAAGCATGCACTACGGCAGCTAACTCTAGGTCATGTGTCGGATAATTTTCCTCATGCGGCCTCAACTGCCTTGATGCATAAGCGACGACCTTTCCATTCTGCATCAGCACACATCCAAGTCCTTGGCGCGATGCGTCACAATAAATATCGAAGCTTTGAGCAACATCCGGTAGAACTAACACTGGTGCTGATGTCAATCGCTTCTTCAGCTCCTGAAATCCTTTCTCACATTCTGGCGTCCATACAAACTTCTTTTCCTTCTTCAGCAATTGCGTAAGAGGCTTCGCAATTGTCGAAAAGCCTTCAATGAAACGGCGGTAGTATCCTGCCATTCCAAGGAAACTCCGAATCTGGGTCACCGTCTTTGGTTGTTCCCAATGTAACACCGCTTCTACTTTGCTTGGATCCACGGCGACTCCTTCTGCGGTCATTACATGTCCAAGAAACTCCACTTTGTCCTTCCAAAAGTCACACTTGAACTTGGCGAAAAGTTCTTTGTTCCCTCAGCTTTTCCAAAACTCGCCTTAAGTGTTCGGCATGTTCATCCTCTGTCTTGGAGTAGATTAGGATATCGTCTATGAACACGACGACAAACTTGTCCAAATAGTCCATGAACACCTTATTCATCATATTCATGAAATAAATTTGGCGCATTAAATCGGCCCAAAGGACATCTTGTAAACTCGTAATGTCCATATCTTGACGAGAATGCGATCTTGAATATCTTACGATCGGATCTTCAAGCGATGGTATCGATCTCGAGATCAATCTTGGAGAAAACTCCGGCTCCTCTTAAGCGATCAAACAAATCATCAATCCTGGGTAGCGGATACTTATTCTTCACGGTGACTTCATTGAGTGCACGGTAGTCAATGCACATCCTGAAACTCCGTCCTTCTTCTTGACAAACAAAGCCGGTGCTCCCCACGGCGACTAACTTGGTACGATAAATCCTTTCTCCATTAACTCCTCTAGCTGTTTCTTCATTTCTACCAACTCCTCGGTAGACATCCGATAGGGTCTCTTTGCTATCGGTCTGTGCAGTACAAGCTCTATCACAAACTCTATGTCCTGTCAGCGGCATACCAGGTAGATCTTCGGGAAAAACATCGGGTACTCATTTACTCTTTGGGACATCCTCTATGCGATTGCCTTGATGCTGTTAACCATCAACTGTCCATCTCTAGCTGCGGTGGCTTGAAATTCCACTTTCTTCCCACACGGGCTCTCAATCGAGATAGTCCTTCGTCCGCAATCCAATACGGCCTTGTGCTTGGATAACCAATCCATTCCCAATATAACATCTAAGGTGCAGGTCTCCAAAATTATAAGGTTTGCTAGGAACTCTATTCCATCTATTAGTATTCTCACCCGGAACATCCTACTTTCGTTCGGAGTTCGGAACCAGGGTTTGAACTAAAAGCATGCACTTAAGTCTTGCAATTCTCAAGTCATTTCTAGCAGCAAAGCCTTGCGAAACAAGCGAATGCGAAGCTCGAGTCAAACAAAGCATTGCAGTCTTGAGTTAACAAGTAACTTACCCAAGACTGACGTCAGTAGCATTCTGCGGCGCATCTGCGGTGACATGGTTGACTCGGCCTCTCACCACGATGCAGGGTGTGGCTCTGGTCTTTGGCGTCCTAGCTGGGTGGTTCCTAGATTGAAGCGGCCCGGGTCGCTCCTGCTGTCTTCTTCGGACAAGCTGTTGGCAAAGTGTCTGGCTTGTTGCTTGATTGTGGCGTCTCACTTGTTCCTTCTTGTTGCACAGGGTAGCGTTTCTAGCGAAGTGGGTGCAGTAGTTTTGATTGGTAGGTCTTGGTCTTTGGGGATGGTGTCCTCGTTGCATTCTCGTGGTTGGAATGCGAAGAATTGATTTGGTGCAACTCAGCGCCGGTATGCGTTCCTCGACGTGATCCTTCTTTGTTGCATCCTGCGCTTCTGTTCTCATCCAGTTCCTTGCGCTTGTCCTCAAGAATAAGTGCCTTATTCACCAACTCTTGGAAATCAGGAAAGGTGTGGGTGATCAACCCTACTTGCAATCTGAGTTAAGTCCCTTCATAAAACGAGGTATGCGGATTTATCTGTCGCTACATCCTCAGTGCGTAGCGTGCTAGGCTGTGTGAACTTGTTCAGGTAGTCGACCTTTGGTGATTACCTTGCTTGATGCTCTGAACTCCTCCTTCTTAAGGTCCATAATTCCTTGAGGCACGTGATCTTGTCGAATGCGGTTGTGAACTCTTCCCAAGTGATATCTTGAGGGTTCTCTGCGTGTACGAAGTTCTCCCACCATTCGTGATTTGTTCCTTCCAAGCGATGAGAAGCGTAAAGTACCTTCTCATTCCCTATGCATTGAGCTATATGTAGCTTCCTCTCGATTGATCTTAACCAATCATCGGCCTCCAATGGATTGGCATTTCCAGAGAAAGTGGGTGGGTGAGTCCTCATGAACTCGGCTGACCTTGTATTACGGCGTGGTCACTGATTAACTTGATTAGCGATGGCCTGAGCGATGGACGTGCTGCATTTGTTGCATCATAGCATGCATCAACTGGGTCTGAGCAGCAAGAAATGCTCCAAAATTCTGCACATCCAGTGGCGGTGCTGGTGCTCTATCATTAGGGTTTTCTGCTGGGCGAGAACCGCTCCCGTTGCTTCCAAAGTTTCCACGGGTGTTCACCATCTGTCGATTTGTTCTAGGTTCAGAGATGAGAGGGAAACGAGAATAGACAAGTGATATGGAACTTATGCGGGGCAAAAGGTGTAGCCTTAAGGTCCAACTTTATTATTAGTAACTTGGTATGGCTGCTTACAATGCCTAAGGGCCTTGCAACACATACTGCACACTCAGCAAACAAAGCAAATCCAAATCGAACTAACTCTGGAGTCTAACGCCTAAAGGGTGACTCTTTATTTTATGACGCGACTCGGCGAAGGAGTCTCACTATAGAACCTATGCTCACTCATCAAGAAAACCTCCATCTGTCACAAGAGTGCTTTACGTAAGAATTCGAAATTTTTAAATTGTGACAAGGTAAGGGAAAATTTCAGCAAGAGACAAGAAAAGAGAGAAGGGGATAAGTCGAGATGTCATTTCTTGTCTTCACAAATTTTTAGCTTTAGAAAATAGGTTTTATCCTCACTACGACCATTCTAGCTTAGGGTTGAGCCTACAGTCAAGTATGGCTCTGATACCACCTCTGTCGGGACCCCGAATTTGCAAATCCGGACCCTCTGTGTATTCAGCACTAGTCCAGGAACGCGCTAGTGCACACAGTGTTAACATTGGTAAATATCACAATCATACCAATCGATATTATCAAAGTACTTCATTTAAATAACCAAACTGGTTACTCGACCTTATGGTCAAGTTACAAATGTATGCCTTGCAAGGCAGAACTTATTAAAAGAGAAATAGCAGCAGCGGAAAATCAAATAAACTTCGTGGCGCCATCCAGTATACCACAGGCAACTGACTGGGCTCGCATCCCTAAATAGACGGGTCCTCTTGGAGTTCCTCCTCCAAAGCTGGCGTAATCTCCTCTTCAACTGATATTGTGTTGGGGCAAGGGTGAGTACTTGGTACTCAGCAAGTCATGCACAGAATGCAAGCTAATATACTATATGCATGGCTTAGTACAAAGGAATAGCTCAGGGTATATTTGCGATGTGACTTTTGACAAGTAATATAAGTAGATTCGAAAGCAGTAGAAATAAGTAAAGCATAAATAACTTTTCAAGAAGTTTAATAAACATTTTTCCCATCCTAAACCATATTTCCATCATCTTCCTTGTTAAACCAACCCAACTTTTCAAATCCAAGTTATTTTCAGAAAATCTAACCCTTGACTGTAATTCCCGAGCATTGTCGATCACAGTGGACTCGGCTATTCAAATAGATTCTACACTCTGCAGAGGTTATGCACTTTACCCACAAGATACAATCCACTCACCACGTCGGTAGTGAATCGCCATACAAGAGTATGCGAATGAGCGATCATAACAAAGCCTTTGGAAGCCTCAAACAACACAGGTGGTCCTCTCAGTGCGTGCTCTACACCATCCCTTCCCTTAGCCAATGCGAAGTATGGGACCAACACACCGTTAGATGGGTACCTGGCCACAGCCACGATCAGCTCCCCCGTACAATCACACAAAAGGTGTAACTGACACCCTGAGTCTCCACAAGTGAGTCCTTAGCGACTAAGACAACTAGGGCCGTCCCATTCGACCATGTGGTTGCAAGTATGACCCAGTTCAAAGGCTTGCAAGGTTAAGTCCTTAGAGTGACCAGGGCAAGACTACCCGAAAAACCAAATCATCACTCCCAATGCCACAACTGGCCCACCTGATTACTCTTGCCACATGCCCCAGTCGAAATCTGTTTATCAAACCCCAGTTGATTACCATGCACCACGTGCCGTCAACATCACATGATACTTTCCCAAAACAGGTTCAATATATCATTAAGTCCATATTAGCGTTTGATTGTCCAAAATCATGTCATGAGCACGTAGCAGGTCTAAGCAGCATACTACAACGATCTAACCCATGTTGGCAATTTAATAATGTCCAACTAGTAAACCACAACTAGGGTGACAAAGGTCATGGCACATACTTAAGTAATCAAGGTGTCATATATCAAATTGGTATTTATCTAACCCCCAGGTTTAAACAAAGTATCTTTCTAATTAAACTAGCATGCAATAGTTTAAATCAAAATAGTTTTCGAAATGGGATCAACATGGTCAAAGCACAACTTGCCTTCAAAAAGTACTTGCTCTTGGTCTTGAGTTGGATCCTGAGTCAACACTTCTCCCTCGAATCCTTCCGGCACTTCAACGTCTACTCGTAAAGCGTGCAAATAGCAAATACCCAATAAACAATAGGCAAAAACATCCCAAAACTCCAAATAAAATCCATAAACAGAGAGAACATAATTTTACGGATTTTTAGAAGCTGGAATAAATCAAATTTGGAGTTAAAGCATAAAAGTTATGATTATTTAAAGTTTAAATAATCAATTAAATAATTTTACAGAGAAAAACTTTAGTCCAAAAATTAAATAAAATTCATATTTAGGTAGATCTCAATTTTATACAAATTTAGAAATTTGAATCGCTCAAATCGGAGTTGAAGCATAAAAGTTATAAGCGTTTGAAGTTTGAATCTAAATTTGAATCAATATTTCGAATTAATAAATCATTTTCTTTTAGGAAATTAATTATTGCGTCGGCATGGACACGTGGCAGCTCTGATTGGCCTCTTGGCGTCGGCCGGTCTATGGGCTCGATCCACGCTCGGCTCGGGTCCACGGTGGACTCGGTCCACGGCTCACGTGGATCGACATGTGGGCCCCTTTGCCCGGTATTTGGGTTTCACGCCGCAGCGTGGCTGCGGTGACACGTGGGCCCTCGACTCGCGGGTCCGGCGTGTCGAGACACGCTCCACGCGGCGTGGGCGCGGTGAGCACACGTGGCACAATCTCGTAGTTGATTTGAAAATCAGCGGTCGATTGGATCTAGACCTCACGTTCAAAACTACACGGTTGATCGGGCCGTTCGATCTAGATCGGACGGTCCAGATCTAACCCTATCGCTTCAACGCAACTAACCACAACCGCATTTATCTAAATCTAGCGGTTTGAAACCTAATCAAGCGGAAAGCGATAGCAGGCGGCGTGGCCTGCGCCTCGTGCGTTGGATCTTGATCCAACGGTGCACCGAGCTCGCGGCGGCGATGGCTTGCGGCGGCGTTGCGGCTGCCGGCGGCGAGGCGGCGACCACCCTAACGGCGCTTGGGCGTCTCCGACCAAGTGAGTGCACCCACGAGTGCGCCTCGGCGCAAGGTTCTCGAATCCGGGCTTGAAGCGGCGGAGGATAATGACGTCGCCGAAGCGAAGAAAACCCGTGGCGGCACTTCCCAAACCCGAGAAATCGCGAGGCGACGGCGGCTTAGGCGTTGGAAACTAGGGCAATAGGCGCGCACAACGAGCAGCGATCTCGGGCGATAACCCACGCCTTAAATAGCCTCGGCGGCGTGCACCTGCGGAAACCTAATCGGACGCGGCGCTCTGGCGGCGAGTCGGCTTCGATTCTACGGGAAGACGACGAAATCGTGGCCGTCCCACGTGTCGCGCTCAACGGCCACGATCGCCGCAGCGCGATCGGGTCCGGTCGGACCGCGGCTTTCGGTCGAGAGTCGGGCGGATCTCGGCCGTTGGATCTTGATCCAACGGTTGGGATCGATCGAGGAGTTAAGTGGGTTCGGTCGAGTCAAGCGGCTCGGTCGGACTCGAGTCCGACTTCGGGTTCGACTTCGGTCGGATGAGCGATTTGACCCGAGTTGGATTTCCAGCGATTTAATATTTAAAATAATTCCCAGTAATTCATTTAATTCATTAAAAATAGCAAAAGACTCAGAAAAATTCCAGAAAAATTCTGGAAAATATTTTGGAACATTTTGGACTCAAATAAAATATTTCCAACGAAATTTTATTTGCAAAATTAAATTCTTTAATTATTTCGAAATGGAATAAATTCAAATAAATTCCAAATAAATCCAAATAAATTCCAGAAAATTCCAAAAATTCACCAAAGTGCCAAATCACACATGAATTTAAGAAAAGCAAAATTTTGGGGTGTTACAGTGTGGCATGTGCCCATGACATGAGATTGAAGAAGTAGGCAGTGGCAGTTGATCCCCAGTTTCTTTGCTTTGGGGGGATGGATAGATCTGACGGGAGAAGGCCATCATGATGACCTTTCGATCACAGATGCCATGAGCGATTGCCGAAGAAGGAATGGATAGAGGAGCAAGATGAGTTGGTTGATGGGGGCCTTATGGGCTTAGAAGCTGTTGCCAAGGTCTCAGGATGCATCATTGCCATTAATCGCTCTCCACCATGCAATTTGGGAAGCCTCCTCGCCTCTGGCGTGGGTTAGAGCAAAAGTTGCAATTAGTCACTTGCACGTATGGGCCCAGAGAGAAAAGAGACAACGATGGGGCCAAATCCATGGATGAAGAGAGATATTTGGAGGGATGTGTCGGTGTGTGTTTGGGTAAGAAACTGGATCAATAGGTAGAAAGACGAAGAGTTGTGTTGGTGAAGTCATTTGAATGGATGGTGTGGAGGAAGAATTTTGTGGACATGATAGTGACACATGGGTCTGAGCGTATGGTTTTTTTTTTCTTGTGTCAAACGCTCGAGCACAAGCAATTTCTGGAAAGGAAACGTACGAGAAGTTGGAAATGTAGATTGCATTAATATATGGGCAATTCCTTGGTTGCCTAGAGATCAATCCCCATATGTAAAGTCTGAGCATGATGCTTCTTTTGTAACGAGGGTTAGTGAGCTCATTGACCAAATACAAGGCCAACGGGACTTTGATCTTTTGAAACAAACCTTTTGTGAAAAAGATTTGCAAGTCATCATGCATATTCCAATTTGGGAGAATTGTCGCATGGCACTCGGATGGCAAGGGAAGATTCTCAGTTAAGAGCATGTACAATGATAAAGACGACTATTACCTATATACTCCTCTATGTCATCTAGAGACAAAATTAAAGATGATTTCTACAATGTTTTGTGTGTTAAGCTTATCCCCACGAGTACCCATGCCATGGGTACCCCCATCAGCCCGGAAGCACGAACGGGCTGACCAATCATGGCGAAGGCCCAGCACCACCAAAAGGTACTTGGGCCGCGGGGAGCGAGCCCCGACCTGTGCAGGGCCGACCCCGAACGGTCGGCGGACTCCGGTTCCGGGCGGTCGGCATGCTCCGGCCGCCTAATATTGAAGCTCAAGCTCCACCTGCGCACAGGGCCGGCATGGCCCACGCCAGTGTCAGACGGCTGCCTTGTGCGCAGCGTCCCCTGGCGTCCGTACCGGGGTAGGTGGCCCCTTCCCAAGACTGTCAGAAGAGCCACCGAAGGAGTCAAGCCCCCGTCCCATCGCCTGGCACACCGCAGAGGAGTGCGCCCACTCCCGAGGCCAAGGCAAAGTCAAGCGCCATTAAAGCCGCCGAGGCAGACAGGAGCACCACGCAAGGCGTCATCCGGGCATCATCGCGCAAGACCGCACATCGCAGAGCCACCAACCCTGCCTCGGGACGAGCAGGGGACGGTCGGACAAGACAGGAGCCAGACTCCGAGACACGCACGCCCCCTTTTTAGTGGATTTCCTAAACACCCGTGTAACCCGCCTCCTCCGTCTATATAAGGAGAGGCAGGGCCCGAGAGGGGGAAGAGAGACAAAAACAAGGGGGCACTCCAGGAAGCCACGACTCCCTAGCCAAAGCACGAAGGGGATCGGACAGCCGACTCCCCGCCTCGCTTGTACACCCCTTGTTCATCGCCCAAAGATCAATACATCCGCACCGAACGAACTGGAGTAGGGACATTCAGCCCGAACCAGTATACATCATCTGACTCCTTGAGTCGACCATTCGGGGAGAGGGAGCGCGCGACCCCATCCGACCATAAATTCGTATTGCGGTGCCTGCACGAAACAAGCGGTTGGCGCGCCCGGTAGGGGTCTCGCGGCGTCTTCACCGACATCCTCATCCTCGAAGTTCCCATTTCTCCTCACGATGGCCTCCTCCCACCACGATTCGCCGATGTCGAAGTGGATCCGCTTTGGCGCCCTCGATTCGTCGTCACCGCTGCGGAGAGCTTGTTCTCATTCATTGCCGTCGGGACCGGGCGCCCTCCGCTTAGCTGGATCACGATTCTTGGCGTCCTCGGCAACCTCGGCCTCGAGGCCCCTTGCAGTGACGGCCAGCGAGCGGGCGTCGCTTGGCTTTGCCCGGCGACATCGCTTACGGATTGCGGCGGCGGCGTGAGCCGCCCTCCGAGCTCGCGGCTCGTGGCCATGGCGACTTCTGTGGCCGGCTTCCCTCCACGACCTCTTGGCGGATTCCTCCACCATGGCTCTAGCTTCGAGCAAGGAGTGTCCCCTCGTAGGGCCTACTCGCGAGTGCAACATGGTGCGGCGGAGCCATCCTCCACCCGTTACCCTCGGGACCCTCCTCCCGCGACGAAGCGGCGGGAGGAATCCGGCGAGGAAGACGACGTCTGACACCTACATAACGCAGCCGACCTTCGGCGGCGAGGAGTTAGAAGCTCGAAAGGCCGAGCTCGATAAGCTCCAGTCCGAGCTGGAGCACCGTCAGCCTAACCCACCACCGTCTCGGCGCGCCGCCGTGCGCGTCAGGTGCATCGGCGATTGGTGAGAGACGAACGACCTTCCGTTCTTCCCTCACGCCAACCAGAACATTGCTGCGGCGGCAATGCTGCTCTGAGGGCTGCCCGAGCCAACGGAGCCAGAAGCCAAGGCCACCTATCAGAACCTCCGGGGACTGGTAGAACGTGCTGTCGTTCAGCACGCCCAAGGTTCCGGCTCCGACGGACGGCGCCACCTCGGGCCGCTGGGCCACTCCCCTCGCGAGATCGACGGAGCCAGCCAAGACGGCCCGCTCCACGAGCTCCCCAGGCATCATACACCCGGTGCGCCACCGCTGGGGATAAGTATGATCTTCGCACCACCCTCGAGGCGCGAAGGAGAGCTACCGATGGCGCCCTACGCAAGTCACCGAGATGGCGGGCGACGCAACCATCGACCCAGGATTCGACGGTCCTAGGCGCTGGCAGCGTTCACCCGCCGCATCCGCAACGCCGACTTCCCGACCAGATTCCGGCTCGACCAACATAGCCAAGTACTGGGGCTACCAACCCGATGTTTGGCTAGAAGACTACCGGCTCGCTGCCGGCGGGGGGAGCGACAGACGACTCCTTCATCATCCAAGACCTCCCCATCTACCTTGCGGACTCGGCTCGAGCCTGGCTCGAGTACTGCCCGCGGACACCATCGGCGGTGGGCCGACTGACGAACCTCTTCGTCGGGAATTTCGAGGCACGCATAAACGCCTGGCAACTCCTGGGCCTTGAAGAGTTGCAAGCAGCAGCCGGGGGAAACCCTCCGGGACTACATCCGCCGCTTCTCCCAGCAATGCAACGAGCTCCCCGACATCCGCGACGCCGACGTCGTCGGGGCGTTCATCTACGGCACCACGTGCGAGGCCACAGTCCACAAGTTGGGGTGTGCGAAACCGGACCACCAAGGAGCTCCTCGACATCGCCACCAACCACGCCTCCGGCGAGGAGCCGTGGGGCCATCTTCGAAAGGAAGACGGCCCACAAGACAGCCGACCTCGGAGCACCCCTCCGACCGCCACGACAAAAGGAAGCGGAAGGAAGCAAGGTCGCGAAGGCCGAATGGTCGCCGACCGACCGCCAAACAAAGCAGGCTCGGCAGACGCCCGACCGATTCGAGAAGTTGATGGATAGTCCGTGCCCGAACCACGACTATCCCGTCAAACACAAGTATCGGGACTGCGAAGTCCTGAAGCGGTTCCTCTCCGGAAACCCCACGACATCACGGGGCAAGGGGAAGAAGCGCGACCGACACCCGACAGCCGGGCAAAGGGCGATGAGCCACCGACGAGTTCCCACGGCTCGACGGCTGCCTCATGATCTTCGGAGGGACTGAGTGCTACGCAGACAAGCGGCAGGTGAAACTTCGCCCACGAGAGGTACACACGGCGACCCGGCCGTGCCTTCCTACTGAAGTGGTCGGAATGCCCGATCGCCTTCGATCGGACCGACCACCCGACCATATCCACTCCGGACGCTACTCTTCGTCGTCGACCCCATCGTGGGGACGAAACACGACCAAGGTGCTCATGGATCGGCGGCGGCTCAACATCATGTATGTTGAGACCCTCGATGCCACAGGGTCCCCTGCTCGCCCTCCGGCCGAGCAGGCGCCCTTCCACGGCGTCGCACTGTGCCAACAGCCCATCCCCTCGGGCAGGTCGGCCTGTCCGTCACCTTCGGGAGCCCGGACAACTTCCGCACCGAGAGCCTCACTTTCGAGGTTGTGGACTTTCCCGGCTCCTACCATGCCATCCTGGGGCGACCTTGCTACGCGAAGTTCATGGCAGTCCCCAACTACACCTATCTCAAGCTGAAGATGCCAGGGCCACAAGGTGTCATCACCGTGGCCGCATCCTTCCAGCTCGCATACAACTGCGAGCAAAGCAGCTGTGAATTGGCCTCGGCGGTCGTCGCTTCCGCCGAGCTCGCCCAGCTCAGGGAGAAGGTCTCCGGATCCGCCCCCGACTCCAGCAAGTCGGGGCCTAGCTCTTTCAAGTCCGCGGAGGACACGAAGGAGGTCGCTGTTGATCCCGAAGATCCCGCCAAGACCGTGCGGATCGGGGCCGCCCTCATCACCAAATAGGAAGGCGCGCTCGTCGACTTCCTCCAAGCAAACCGAGACGTCTTCGCTTGGAGACCCTCGGACATGCCAGGAGTCGAAGGAGGTCGCCGAGCACTCCTGAGCATTCGATCGGGATCTAGACCGTGCCGCGCCGCCGCGCCGTTTCGACGAAGAAAAGCGTCAGGCCATTGGGAAGAAATCGCCAAACTTTTGGCCACGGCTTTATAAGGGAGGTCGTCACCCGAGTGGCTCGCCAATCCGTCCTTGTAAAGAAAAAGTCGTGGCAATGGAGAATGTGTGTTGACTACACGAGCCTCAACAAGGCTGTCAGAAAGATCCATTCCCATTACCTCGCATCGACCAGGTCGTAGACTCCACCGCGGGTGCGAGTCCCTTTCTTTTGGATGCCTACTCAGGCTACCACCAGATAGCAATGAAGGAGTCCGATCGGCTTGCGACTTCCTTCATCACCCGTCACGGCTCGTCTTGTTACGTCCACGATGCCTTTTGGTGCGAAAACGCAGCGCGCCACGTACGGCGATGTATGCGGCGTGTTTTGGACCAAATTGGCCGTAACATCGAAGCCCTCACGTCGGCGACATCGTTGTCAAAACCAGGAAGGCCGACGACCTCATCACCGACTGGAGGAGACTTTGCGAACCTCCGACGGTTTCGCATAAAGCTCAACCAGAAATGCGTCTTGGGTCCCCAAGGGCAAGTTCTTTGGGATTCATTGTCTCCGAGCGGCATCGAAGCCAACCACGACAAGATCTCCGCTATCGCGAGGATGGGGCCAATCAATGATCTGAAGGGAGTTCAAAGGCTGATGGGGTGTATCGCGGCGCTAAGTCGCTTCGTATCCCGCCTCGGTGAACGCGGGATGCCACTCTACAAGCTGATGAAGAAGTCCGACCGCTTTTCCTGGACCAACGAAGCTCAGGAAGCCTTTAGTCAACTAAAGGCCTTTCTGACCTCACCTCCGGTCCTGGTCGCCCCGGAGCCACAGGAACCCTTACTCCTCTACATCGCCGCCACGACTCGGTCGTCGGTAGCGGCACTTGTTAATGGAGCGAGCGAGGAAGGCAGCGTTTTCAAGGTGCGAGACCGGTCTACTTTGTCGGCCGAGGTGCTCTCGAAACAAAGGTCCGATATCCTCGAATCTGAAGCTACTCTACTCGGTACTCATCACCAAGAGGAAGCTTGCCCATTACTTCGATCGACACCCCATCTCCGTGGTAACCTCCATGCCGCTCGGAGAAGTCGTAAATCGCTGACGCCACCGGAAGAATCGCCAAGTGGGCTCGAACTTCGATGGCCTCGACATATCGACGTCCCAGGACGGCGATCAAGTCCCAAGTCTTGGCGGACCGTCGCCGAGTGGACCGGCACAAGTCCTGCGGTGGTCGAAGACCAGAGTCTTCGACGATGTACTTTGATGGGTCTTACACCAAGAATGGGGCGGCGCGAGGATCGTCATCATCTCCCCACTCGGCAACAAGCTCCGGTATGCTATCCGTCTACTCTTTGGCGCTACCAACAATGTCGCCGAGTCACGAGGCCCTCGTCAACGGCCTTGAATCGCCGCTGACCTAGGCGCCACGACGGCTCTACGTTCACGGCGACTCCAAGGCGGTTGTCGACCAAGTGATGAAAAACACCGAGCCCCGTGGCGCTTTCGGATGGCCGCCATTGCTGGAGGTCCGCAAGCTCGAGGAGAAGTTCAAGGGTTTTGAGCTCCATCACGATTCACGACGCTACAGCGGTGAAGCCGACTCCTCGCCAACCTTGCCTCGGAAAAGGGCCGGTTCCCAGGGATCTTCGTTTCCGACCTCGTGACCCATCAACTGCTTGGACCCAAGCGGCCGAGGGCGCTCGACCCAAAGGCGGGCGCTCCCGACCCCCAAAAGCGGGCGCTCCGCCGATCTTCGCCAGATGCTTTCGGCCTGCAGGTCGATTTAGGCGTCCTGACCGTCGAACCGATCGAGGCAACCGTTTGTCGATCGATTGACAAGCGGGTCGCTTCCCGCCGATACCACCGAGGCTCGGCGCCTCGCCTGGCGGGCTAAGTCTTTCGTCCTGGTCGAAGGTGCCTCTACAAGAGGAGCCCGTCAGGAATCCTTCGAAGTGCGTTCGACCGAGCCAAGGGAAGCACCTTCTGCTGGACATCCACGGCGGGTGTGTGGACACCATGCCGCGCGCATGATCCCTGGTAGGAAAGGCCTTCCGAGCAAGGTTTCTCTTGGCCGACCGTAGTAGCAGATGCAACCCAAATCGTCCGCACTGCGAAGGATGTCAATTCTTCGCCAGACAAACGCATCTTCTGCGCAAGCTTTGCAGGCGATCCCCATCACGTGGCCCTTCGCGGTTTGGGGGCTCGACTGGTCGGACCCTTCAAAAGGCGCCGGGCTTCACTCACTTGCTTGTCGCCGTGGACAAGTTCACAAAGTGGATCGAAGCCAAGCCGTTGACAAAGATCACGTCGGCCCGAGCGGCAGGCTTCTTCCGCGATATTGTCTACCGGTTCGGGGTGCCCAACTCCATCATCACCGACAACGGGACGCAGTTCACGGGAAAGGAGTTCCTCGAGTTCTGCGACAACTTCAATATCCGAGTCGATCGGCGGCGTGGCACACCCTCGAGCCAACGGCCAGCCGAGCGAGCCAGCGGCATGATCCTCCAAGGACTCAAGCCGCGAATCTTCACCGATCAAGAAATTCGCGGGACGGTGGGCCGCCGAGCTACAACCCGTGCTTTGGAGTCTGCGAACCACGCCGACCCGGTCGACCGGGTTCACTCCTTTCTTCTTGGTGTTTGGAGCAGAGGCTGTCCTCCCGACCGACCTTGAGTACGGCGGGCCAAGGGTACAGAACTACAACGCCAAGACGGCAATCGAGGAACAACAAGATGACCTCGACCAACTCGACGGCTCGAGGCGTCGCGATCTTACGGTCGACAAAATACCCGGTATTGCGCCGCTACCACAATGACGAGTTCGCGGTCGCTCATTCGAAGTCGGCGACTTGGTACTACGTCAAGTCCAATCCGCGAAGGACAGGCACAAGCTCTCCCCGCCTTGGGAGGGCCCTTTCACCGTCGCGGAAGTCCTCCGGCCCGGCACCTTCCGTCTCAAGGATACCGAAGGAAATCTCCTTACAAACGCGTGGAATATAGAGAAGTTGAGAAGGTTCTATCCCTAATCAGCCTGCCCCTTCTCTGTACCGCGCGATAAGTTTCCAAACAAAAGAAGTCGCAACTGTCGAAAGATCGACCGAGTGCTCTCTCTCTCTCTCGCCCTTGATCTACCACAAGTACTATGACCTCCGCCCCGAAAGCAGAGGTCCCAAAATAGTACTCTACCCATGTCGAAGACCACGAATAACCGACCTACGGTTGGTCGGACCAACCCATTCCGGTGACAAACACAGCCTGCGCCGGACCCGTTGCGGTCCCAAAAGACTACGGATGTGGGCGATCGCAAAAGTAGAAAATCCTCGAGGAAGAAAAAAATAAGAGAAGGGAGCAGAGGGCAAAAGAAACACTTTATTCATTCACGGAGGCGCATCACCCCAACCAAGAACAAACCGCCCGCCGTTGTCTTGGTGTGCACCCCGCCAGCCGGACAGCGCACGGCGCCTCTCAACCAGCGCCTGCACCAGCGGCGCCCTCACTTCCCGCAGCCGAGGAACGCCCACGACAAGGACGCCAACTCGCCGTATGTCCTCGCGAACAGCCTCGGCCTCGACCTCCGCCACCTCCTGCAGCCAAGCCTGATGAGCGCCTACTTCCTCGTGGAGCTGAGCATAACGGTCCGCCATGGCGCGCGAAGGAAGTGTTGTGAAAGCTTTGGCAGAATAACGAACGCACCAGCGTTCTCTCCATTTATAACCTACAGTGTGGGAGGCACGGAAGACGAAGCGCCTCAAGAGCGCGCAGCGGAGCGGAAGCCGAAGCGTCCCAGTTCCAAAGACGACGCGACCTCCAAGGCGAGTTAATCCGCCCTTATCTCTAAGGAAAAACATAAATCTCTTTCAAAAAACCTGTGAAAACTCAAGCGGTGCGTGGCGACTGCACCCCTCAGTCCCCACGCACCACTCGGGGGCTGCCTTACGACCCCAGGGGTCAGCGACCTAGATCGATGTTCGGTAACCGCTTGAGTTTGACGGGATAGTCGTGGTTCGGGCAAAATGCTACAGCCCACGCCCCCGCGGCTACGGTTTCGAAGTAGCACTTTGCGCAAAAAGGGAGGCTACTTGAGCGAAGGGCCAAGCGCCGGTCGGATGGAGCCTTTCTCGATTTAGGTCGGCGAGCCGACTGATCAAACAAACTCCCTCGGGACAACCTCCTCGAACCAAATGCTACAGCTTAAGCCCCAGCGGCCACGGCTCCCGAGTAGCATTTCGCGCAAAAAGGAGGTTGCCCAAGCGGAAGGCAACTTGATCAGTCAGCATAGACCGACCCCGGTCGTCGTTAAAAAGCGCACAAGTCGTTACCCTGAGCCGTACCCCAACTGACCAAGCTATCCACCTCGCGGCTATTTCCCCCGGACCAAGGTACTACGGCCTACGCCCCGGCTCACGGCCAGTGGCACTCTGTAGGGGGAAAACAAGCCCTCTGAGCAAGAGACGCAAGGGGCGGTCGAGCACCCCACTCAGGGCAACGTTCTAGCCGACCAAGCGAAGCCTTCGCAAAGGAGACGGTCCGACCTAGGCACCTCTCCTCCGCGAAGCGAGCGTTCTAGGTAGCTTGTCCTATCCCGTGATTTCTTCAGACTGAGTTGGGGCAACGCCTACGCTCTCAGGGCACCCCTGCGGGCCCTGTAGCTATGGTCGTAAGATTGCCCAAACCACAGAGGAAGCACGAGGTAGACGGGCAAAAGCATCCCGACACGTCGGGCCCGATTGGGGCGATCACGTTCATTACATACACTACAAAGAAAAAGAAGAAAAGGAAACTAATCATCTCCCTCCGTCCGACGGAGGATTTCTCGCGGCGAGATCCGGCGGGCAATCTCTTGGGCGCACGGGTCGACCCGGGCCATGAATGCGTCGATCTCCTCATCACTTCGGCCAGCGAACACCGCTCCGGCCAGCCTCGAGGTCGGCAGTCATAATAAGAGACGGTGTTGACCAGGGCCGAGGAAGCGCCAAGCACCGCCGCTTCATGCACCGACGCCTCAACGCGCTCGGGGACCCATCCGAGTATGGTGGGGATGGCGGGGCCTGGAGCAAGTCCGAACAGCCGGTCGCATGAGCGACTGGATGCCCACGGAGGACCGTCGGCTCGGCCGTCGTTTCGCCGCGTCCCTCTCCGCCACCCGCTTGTCCACAAGGGCGAGTCACGTGACTCGACCGCGCATCCTGCTTCTCCACCGCCACCCTTCGCGACTCGGTAGCGTCGCTAAGGCTTTTTGCAGGCTGCGAGAACGAAAACGATGTCGAAGGCGCGTCGTAGTGGCTCCCAAGGGATTGAACAACTCACCAGCCACGGAGGCTTCTTTGGCACGAAGTTCCTCCTAGACCTTGGCAAGCGCCTCTCGATCGGAAGCGGCGCGAGCGGCAAGCTCCCTCGCCGTCGCGAGCTCCCCCCGAGCAAGATCCCGCTCGCCGAGAAGCCGATCGGCCTCCCTGCGGGCCGACTCGTTTTCCTCTCGGAGGCGGGTGGCCTCCGCCCGAGCGGCCCGTTCTGCGCGGACCGCAGAAGCCTTGGCCGCTTCAGCATCCGCCAGGGACGACCTGGCCCGCTCTCCTCGGCGGTCGGGGACTCCGCAAGTCGCGAGCCTCCCGCAAGGCTTGATGACTTCCCGCCGACCCGACCGGCTGGCGACCCTCCCTTGCTTTCGGCAACAAAGCGCCCTCGGGCGTCGAGCGACTCTCCCCTATAGCACTCCCGGTGTGCAAGCGGAGGAACATCGACTTGTCTACCGCCAGGGATGTCAAGCGCTGCAAATTCTGCCCGGTCGATCTCAGTTTTCGGTCAAAAGATGCACAAAGACAAAACCCCGTCAGACTCACCGTCGACCAAGCAGACTCTGAGCAATGGACTTCCTCGCTCGGGCCAGCGTCAGCGGCGAGTGAGGTCGGCGTGGACCCTCTCCATCTCCTCCTCCAAAGCGTTCCAATCCGCGCGTTACGCCTCGTCGTCGAGCGAGCGGGCCCCGGCCGGGTCGGCGGGCCAAAACGACGGCGGTCGGCGGCCGTCTGTCTCGACTTCCCACTTTGCCGCGGCGTCTGCGGCGGCCTGCCAGCGCCCTCCGCAACACTTGGACGCCAAAGCGGGCGGTGGCCCGGCGGCGAAGCGGCGAGACTTCGCCGGCAGTGTCGCGAACGCCGCGAATCGATACTTCCCCGTGGCGGTCGCGCCGACCCCGCGATCGGTGGTGCGAGGAAAGGCAAGGAATAGCGGGCGTCTCCGTCGATCTTTGCGGGCGGTGGCGGTCCCAGCGCCCCGGCGGCGGCGGGACCACCGCCTCACTGCAGACAACGGCAGGCGGAGGCACGTCGTGGCTTCTTCTGCCTATCGCAATGGTAGTGCTCCTGCGCATCCCCCTGGCGGCGTCCCTCACCGACAGACCCGACCACGGAGCGCATCCGAAGAAGCCCCGCTCCCAACAACCGCCGCCGCACGCCCCGCGGATGGGACCGGAAGGGTGCGACTCCTCACCGCCGAGGTAGGACTCAGCGCTCTCCCAGCGCTGGTAAGCCCCCTGCACACAGCGGCTCATCAGGAGTTACGAAGAAAAAAGCACCAGAGAGGACCAAACTGGGAGCACGTAAAGTCACTTACCGAGAGGAGCGAACAACCGGCACCTGGCGTGCCCTTTTTGCCGGGCCCCCACGAGGGGGCGTGAGGGGTCTGCGCATCTTCGAGGATGTACCTGCGCTGAGGTTTCTTCGAGGAACCACGGCCGCCCGCTGGCTGGAACTCGCGTCGCGGCCGGAGTCGCCTCCGCCAACCGCTCCCCTCGCTCGGCAGCGGCTCTTAAATCGTCGTCACTCTCGATCTCGTCGAGAGACCTCCTGCCACGCAGCGGACCGCTCCGCGCTCTTTCCTCTTCCGATCCTCGTCGCCTCCTTCTTCGCCAGGGAGGCGGCGTCACGCCGCTCCGTTCCGTGCGCGGCCGCTCTCGCCTCTTTTTCCCGGAAGCAGGGGCGGGAGATCGAGCCACCGAGCCCCTGCCGCAGGCTGCACGCTTCGGGTAAGGGGCGAAGGAAGCGAGCAAAGCAAAAGCAAGCGAGGCCGTCAGGCGTACCAAGTTCTGCGGATTCTGCCGAGAAAACGGCGCGAGCACCGCGCCCGTGGCTCGGTATCTCCTCGATGGAAAGCTGCGGCCACACGCGGCGAGGACCTCCGACGCAGAAGCTCCGCTCGGCGACCTCGCAGGGTCGGTCGGCCCTGTGTACTCGAACATGGGATGCGCCCGATCCTTGAGGGGTTGAATGCGCCTCTCCATGAACGTACGGAGGACCGCCTTGCCCGTCAAACCCCGCCGCTTCAGGTCTGCGAGCTTTTCAAGAATCTCATCAACCTTCGCCCGGTCCCTCACATCGGGACCCCAGGTCCAGCAAGGATGCGGCGTCGGTGGATTCCCACTGAAGGCCGGGGCACTGTTGTCGATGTTCCGGATATAGAACCACTCGCTATGCCACCCCCGGTTGGACGTCGGCAGCTTTACATCGGTGTAAAGCGACTTGCGGCGGGGATGCAGTTGGATCGCCAGAGCGCCAAGAAGGTCGGCGGCGCCCGACGGCGGCCTCGCGAAGAAGAAGTGGCGCCAGAGTCCCCAGTGGGGTTCGATCCCCAGAAAAGCCTCGCACAGCGTCATGAAGACCGCAATGTGGAGGACTCCATTCGGATTCAGGTGGTGAACTTCCCCCCCGTAGTAGTGAAGCAGCCGGACGAGCGGGTGGAGTGGGAGGCCGAAGCCCGCTTCGTAGAAGGCCGCCCGAGACTATCTCGCCGTCTTCCATTCGGGGACCTCGGTCGGCCGGCACACCGCCACCGGATCGAGGTCATGGAGGAAGGAGCTCCTTCCTCTCCAAGCCGAGGTAGCGACCGCCGCGGCCAAGTGCGAGGTCGGCGACATCCTCGAAAGTGCGTGGGGAAGCGGGGGGCCAGCGGCGAAGCGAGAAGCTTTTTCTCCTCTTGCGTTTTCTCTCTTTTCCTTTTTGCGAGAAGGCACGGCGGAAGGTTTTGCTCCCCCACGCCGCCTTCCCCTTCCTTTATAGGCGCTGGCGGGAAGCAGGCGGGCCTCCGCGCCCAGCGCCTCCTCGCGTGACAAGCGCGATCAGCCGAACCATCGACTGTCACCTCGCCCGTGCGTCCCGTAGCCCATTTAAATCCCACTAGGCATTAAGCGCCGACAGAGCGAACGCCTCGCGCCCGCCGCCACGCAGCACCGCGAACCTCGCCGGCTACATCGGTAGGCGCTACGCCAAGAAAGGTATGAAAACGGCCATCTTGGGCCGCCGGCCTCGGGAAAGCAAGCGGCTGCGGGCTCGCGCCGAGGCCCGACCGCGCCGAGGGTTACGAAGGCCGAATCCAGCCAGTGGAATGAAAGCCGCCCCAACACGTAAAGAGAGAGCGAGGCGGGTCGCGGTGAGCCCCAGAGGCCCCTAGTTAGGGTCATGACGACCCAATCATCGTGGCTGGCCCGAGACCATACCTCACACTCTCGCTGGAGCTCATCGATGAGTGGCGGCCACCGCGCTCGGGTTGGCGGACGACGGCGGCCCGATGCGGACGAGTAAGGAAAGGTTTTATGGAACGCCCCGGCGGGTCGGACGCCCACGGGAGCTACGTCTGCTTGGAAACGATCCTCGAGGGAGATCGCCAAGGTTCCACTCAGATTACCCAATAGTAGCTCGCGACGAGCACGGCGTTCAAGCCAAGCGAAGGCAAGCGTCGTTCGCTCACCCGACTACGAAAAAACCCACGAGCGGCGTGGCATGCGAGTCGGCCGGGCTAAACCCGGCCGGCTCTCAGGCCGCTCGGGGGCTCGAACACACCAGATGCGCTTCGCGCGCCGGAGCTCTTTCAGGCCGTAGCGGCTCCCAGCGATCGCTTCGACCTAAGCGCCGCCAACCTCGGTCGGCGGCTACCCGGCCAGCTAAACCCCGACCAGGCTCTCCGACCCGCTTCGGGGCTCAGAAGTACACTGCCGGTCTTCGCAGGAGCTCTTTCAGGCCGGCGGCTCCCCAGCGATCGCCAGAGCCTAAGCGCCGCTAACCTCCGGGTCGACGGCTACCCGGCCAAGCTAAACCCCGATCGGCTCTCAGGCAGCTCGGGGGCTCGAAGTACACACCAGATGCGCTTCAGCCTTGCAAGAGCTCTTTCAGGCGTAGCGGCTCCCCAGCGATCGCTGAGCCTAGCGCCGCCAACCTCGGGTCGGCGACTACCTAGGGCTAAACCCCGGCCAGGCTCTCAGGCCAGCTCGGGGCTCAGAGCTACACCAGCCGGTCTTGCTTGCCGGAGCCCCTTCTAAGTGGCGCGGCTCCCGGCGATCACGCCGACCTAGCATCACCGACCTCGGGCGGCGGCTACCACCGCCGAGTTAAACCCCGGCGGCTCTCCGACCGCTCCGGGGCTCGAGAACTCTTGACGAGTACCCATGCCATGGGTACCCCATCGGCCGGAAGCACGAGCGGTGACCAATCATGGCGAAGGCCAAGACCACCAAAAGGTACTTGGGCCACGAGGAGCGAGCCCGAGCACATGCGAGCCGACCCGAACGGTCGGCGGACTCCGGTTCCAGGCGGTCGGCATGCTCCGGCCGCCTAATATTGAAGCTCAAGCTCCACCTGCGCACAGGGCCGGCATGGCCCACGCCAGTGTCAGACGACTGCCTTGTGCGTAGCGTCCCCTGGCGTCCGTACCGGGGTAGGTGGCCCCTTCCCAAGATTGTAACATAAAATAACTTATTACAATATTTTAAGTGAGTAAACTGCAACAAAGCTAAATACTTTCTGCATCAATTAAGAGAAGGGGCCAATAAATTGAGAAAATACATGCAGCAACCTACTTGGGATGGATGGGTGTGGCATGTGCCCATGATATGAGATTGAAGAAGTAGGCAGTGGCAGTTGATCCCCAGTTTCTTTGCTTTGGGGGGATGGATAGATCTGACGGGAGAAGGCCATCATGATGACCTTTCGATCACAGCTGCCATGAGCGATTGCCGAAGAAGGAATGGATAGAGGAGCAAGATGAGTTGGTTGATGGGGGCCTTATGGGCTTAGAAGCTGTTGCCAAGGTCTCAGGATGCATCATTGCCATTAATCGCTCTCCACCATGCAATTTGGGAAGCCTCCTCGCCTCTGGCGTGGGTTAGAGCAAAAGTTGCAATTAGTCACTTGCACGTATGGGCCCAGAGAGAAAAGAGACAACGATGGGGCCAAATCCATGGATGAAGAGAGATATTTGGAGGGATGTGTCGGTGTGTGTTTGGGTAAGAAACTGGATCAATAGGTAGAAAGATGAAGAGTTGTGTTGGTGAAGTCATTTGAATGGATGGTGTGGAGGAAGAATTTTGTGGACATGATAGTGACACATGGGTCTGAGCGTATGGTTTTTTTTTCTTGTGTCATACGCTCGAGCACAAGCAATTTCTGGAAAGGAAACGTACGAGAAGTTGGAAATGTAGATTGCATTAATATATGGGCAATTCCTTGGTTGCCTAGAGATCAATCCCCATATGTAAAGTCTGAGCATGATGCTTCTTTTGTAACGAGGGTTAGTGAGCTCATTGACCAAATACAAGGCCAACGGGACTTTGATCTTTTGAAACAAACCTTTTGTGAAAAAGATTTGCAAGTCATCATGCATATTCCAATTTGGGAGAATTGTCGCATGGCACTCGGATGGCAAGGGAAGATTCTCAGTTAAGAGCATGTACAATGATAAAGACGACTATTACCTATATACTCCTCTATGTCATCTAGAGACAAAATTAAAGATGATTTCTACAATGTTTTGTGTGTTAAGCTTATCCCCATGAGACCCCATAATCTTTTAATTATGACATAGAAAAATATTTGTTATAGACAATAACTCATGCAATTGTTTTTTGCGCTGTCTATATACCCTAATTCATGTCAGAAAAATTATACGTGGCAAAGCTTACAAATGATTAACATCACACCATTATACATGCCCATTTGCTTGTAAAGTTTATATGGTGGATCTGGACATGTAGAATGCACAATAAGGAAGTTTAGTAGGTAATGAGAATTCAACTAGAAAAAGATTTGGAATTGTTATGTCCCACACAAAATGAAGCACTTCTTATGGAGGTTTGCCCCCAACAGTTTGATAATGTGATTGAATGTTCATAGGAGGGATGTTCGCATCAACACGGTTTGTCCTTGACGAAGATGGAGGACATCTCTTTTTCAAGTGCAAGTATGTTCATCGAGTACGGAGGCCTTGAGGTTAGAAGACGTACAATCCAATCTTATGAAGTGCCCATCACCAATGTATGTACCGAATAAATTTGGAAGATGGAGGAGATGCTACAGCAATTGATTCTTATAGTGCTCTCGATTTGTTGGTCTACTTGAAACATAATTTCAGAAATGTGAGTGTTATTTCTCTAAATGATATTGTCAATTTGATACAATACCATGTAAGTACTTTCTAGTGCCACCTACATAAAGAGGCTATGGATCATAATGCTAACCACCCTTGTTACTGGACTCCTCCTGTTGCTGATATGGTGAAGATTAATATAATTAGTTCCTTCCTTGCTCATTCCCAAGGAGGTGGCTAGGGCGTGGTAGCCAGAGACGATTTAGGACGATCATTGATGATGGCTATAGAGAACTTACAAAATTTGTGAACTCATTTCTTTATCTAACCCCCTGAGCTACAACTTTTACAAATCTAGCATTCACGCGCACACAATTGCAAATATGACCCCCTCCCCCACCATTATCTCGCTGAGGGAGCGTAGAAGTTCCCTGCCGCACCCGGTAAGCGCGAAAGCTTTTCGGCACCATGGCAGCGCTCACGAGTGTGGAGCAGCGTGGGCCACCACAACAGGAAAGCTTCCACACTACCCGGCCGTGGCAGTCGCACCTCACGCACGCAACTGTAGATGCACCCATGCTCGCACACCATGAGCATGCACACTGCCTGCGCACCCTGCCCGACCACGTTGCTCACTGCTTGAGCGCTATGCCGCGCTCGCCGCAAGCTGCCGCGATCCGACCACCTCCCGAGCTCCTTGAGTGAGGCAGGGGATATATATATATATATATCCAAGTTTTGAAGAAAAAACAATATACAATGGTCTAGATACGAACAGTTTTCAAAATATGCAAGATGCATATCAAGCTGAGATTTTAGCATGTATCCAAACTCTAAAGATAGATCATCGTGTTGGTGGGGGATATGTTGTTATTGAAACCGATGCTTGTAATCTAGCACATGCACTCATCCAGGAAGGAGGTGGACAGTGGTGTTAATGCTATCTTACTCCCTTCGATCGCAAATAGTTATCGTTTTGGACATAGCAGCTGTTAAAATTTTGAAACTTTGACTATCAATATATTTTTAAATATATAAATTAGATGCATGAAAATCATATGTGTAGATTTATCTCGGAAAGTACTTTTATGATATTAAAAATTTATTGGATTTTATAAATATATCTATTATTTATTAAAAGCTCATTAAATTTGCTAAGAAAAAAGAGAAATATGCTAGAAATTCAAAAAAAATAAATCAAAATGTCAGATCTTTCTAACAAAAAAGGGAATATATTAGAAATTCTCACAAAAAACAAAACATATGTCATTAATCTAGTGGACCCTACCTAGCTTGAACTATAGGAGTCATGGGGTGTTATTATTTAAAGAAAAATACATAATCGTCCACCTAGCGGGATTGAGTTATAACAACTTAGATTAAAAATGAAGAGTCCATCCCAAGGACAATAAAAATAACAAAAATTCGGAATAAAAAATAAAAGAAAAGAAAAGGTCCATACAAGTATGAAAAATTAGCCATTTAATTTTCATATTGACTCCAAATTAAAACCATTACATAGCTAAAATTTGGAATATAAATTAAATTAAAATTAGTAGTTGGATTTTTATGCTAATTCTAACCTAAAACCGACATTTAATGGGTGTAATTGATGATTTGCTCCGCATATCTTCTACTATTATAAAGCAGCAGTTGGTGGCAGTGGTGAGTTCTACCCACGTCATTAATTGCCCTGCTTAATTGCCCTACTTAATTGCCCTGCTTAATTGCCCTACGCAAAAAACGAAGCGTTGATTTAATTAGCCAGCTTTCGCAAGAAACGAAGCGTTAAAGATAGATGTTTGATCTTGTGAAATATTTTTTTTATTTTTTAATCTTTATTTTTCGTTATCAATTTTGTTTTTCGTAGCAACGCACGGGCATGTAACTAGTCTCACTGATATGTGACCTAGGGTTCATATGTTAGTAAGATATGGCGAGAAATCATCAATAGTAAAGATAAAACAAGACAAATCATCATTTTTTCCTACGGAATTGCTAAATGGCACTAGAGTGTTTTTTGATTTGTGAGCAATTAATTTTTTTGCCTATAAAGTACTCAAATGTGAGGAGAAGAGACTAATTAATTTCATCAATTAAATCTACGTCTGAAGACTCAAAATTTAATTGCTATTTAGCACAAAAAAAAACTCTGATTCACGTTAGACACCCTATCTCTACTATTCTAAAGCAGCACTTGGTGGCAGTGGTCCATTCTTCCTACATCATTAATTGCCACTTAATTGCCCTGCTTAATTGCCCTACTTAATTACCCTGCTTAATTGTCCTGCTTAATTGCCCTACGTAAGAAACGAAGCGTTGCTTTAATTAGCCAGCTTTCGCAAGAAACGAAGCGTTAAAGATAGATGTTTGATTTTGTGAAATATTTTTTTTTATTTTTTAGTCTTTATTTTTCGTTATCAATTTTGTTTTTCGTAGCAATGCACGGGCATGTAACTAGTCTTTTCCTAATAACAAGTGTACCAGTACCACCACCGCGACAGTAAACAGTAACCAGTGGTACAAAACCAGGAACAACGACGCACGCAGAGGGGGCGGGGAGGCCGGGGCATCACTTGCAAATCCGCGATAACAACGACGGCGGCACCAGCACCAACCACCACCAACGCGGACGCGCGGGGCGAGGCGGCAGGAATACGTCGCAATTGGGACGACGGGACGAACCGGTCGCGCGCGGGTGGGCCTCGTGGTGGATCTGGCACCACCCGCGCGCGGGTGCTTCTCTCCTCATCGCGTCGCGTGCGTCCTCTTCTCCTTCATTCCGGGCGGGCGAGCGAGCGAGCAATTCCCTGCGCGCCGTTTCGATCTGCGTCGGCGATCAATGCGTGCGGGGAGATGAGCGGCGGCGAGGAGGAGGAGGTGTTCTACGAGTCGCGGGACCGCGTCCTCTCCTCCTCCTGCTCCTCCACCTCCGCTTCGGACGACGACGACCACCCGCGACGACGCCGGGACGGGGCCGCGGCGGCGACGGCGGCGCTCCACGTGTGGACTTCCGAGCCGGCGCCCGTGCAGGAGCGGCGCCGGAGGCTGCTCCAGATGATGGGGCTCGCGGGGGACCTCTCCCTCGCGCGCCTCGAGATGGGTCGATCGGCCTCCTACGACGGGCCCATCCTGCCGGCGGCGGTCTCGCCAATCTCCCGATCCAGATCGGACGGCGCCGTGCCGGCCTCTTCCACCAGGCCGCCGCTCGGGGGCCGTTTGCGCCGGACGTCATCCGGCTCCTCCGAGGCCACGCCGGAGGGGGACGATGCGGACCCCAGGTGCCTGATCAGAAACCTCGATGACGGCAGCGAGTTCGTGGTGAAGGAGGAGTTCGAGCTACGCGAGCTCGGCACGGGGCGGCAGCTCACCATGGAGGAGTTCGACCTCTGTGTCGGCCGCTCCCCCATCGTCCAGGAGCTCATGCGCCGCCAGAACGTTGCAAACTCCGGTTCAAACAACGGCGCCTCCACCCCCATCCAGAGGTCCAGTTCCGACTCCAGCAACGGTGCGACGCGCCCCAGGCGGCGCAGCGGCTGGCTCCGGAGCATCCGCAACGTCGCTGGCTCCATGGTGGCCGGCTCCCGCGACCGCCGAAGCAGCGACGAGAAGGATACATCATCGGAGAAGGGCGGACGCCGGTCCAGCTCAGCGACAGATGACAGCCAGGATAGTGCCAGCGCCGTGCACCATGGCCCGGAGCGCGTTAAGGTGCGGCAGTACGGGAAGTCGTACAAGGAGCTCAGTGGACTGTTCATGAACCAGGAAATACAGGCGCACAATGGGTCCATTTGGAGCATCAAGTTTAGCCCCGATGGGCGGTACCTCGCGAGTGCTGGGGAGGACTGCCTGATCCATGTCTGGGAAGTGTCGGAGTTTGAGAGGCGGCGAGAGGAAAATGGGGTGTGCAATCCATTTGTTGCCGTTGTCTTCAATGATTCACCTGAGCCGACATTGGCGTTGGCAAGTGTGGACGGGAGCCATTGGGAGAAGAAGCATCGGGCAAGGGTCTCGGAGAGTAGGAAGTCTGCGACCTCTGACCGGTTGATGGTGCCAGAGCATGTGTTTGCACTGTCGGAAAAACCGGTCAAAACCTTTGAGGGGCATACAGATGATGTGCTTGATCTCTGCTGGTCCAAATCTCAGGTATGGTAATGTTGCTGTTCGTTTGGAAGCCCTAAATTGATGCTTGCTGAGTAAACTGGTGAATGTTGAATTCAATCCCACAACCCAAATTCTGCTAAAATCTAGAAGCATGCCACAAATATTGGGATAAAAGACTGTGGTTGCTTAGCTCTGAATAGTTTCATTTTTTACTCTTTAACATGTTGAAGGTAAATTTTGGAAGCACTGCATTGTTTGAGCAAACCTTTTTTTTGTCACAATTGAGAGTTCAACCATGCCAGGACAAAACACCTTGGCACCAAGGCAGGACTGATATTGACATATATGATATAGCTCAATGCATTCAGTAGATAATTGTAAATGATAAATTGGCAGGAGGCAAATTAAAATGTAGTGATTTTTATATACAGACCATATTGAATGCAAATAGGTGTTCTCTGGCTCTGGCAAGTGCTTCTTTGAAATCTTTAATTGGAAAGGAAAGCTGTAATGCATAGAAGCAATTGAACCTGCTGTCTGCCTTTAAAGAAGGCATGTTTCCTCCAAGCTTGTAGTTTGCCATTTTGTGGTCATTTTTCGTATCTTGATACATCTAGTGGCGATTGCATCATTAACTATCAAAAGCTAGGGCCGAAATTGTACATCAGCATTCTACAATACAGCGCTTTGATAGAATTTCTGTGCTCTGATTTTGTTAGTAAATCCTCTTTACTTTTTTTTGTTTAGTTAGTAATTAGATATTAAGTGTTTTAAAATATAACATGGAGTATTCTAATAAAAAAGAGTGTTCACTTATGGAGTTATCTCGTATCACCTTTTCATACAGAAGCTCAATTTGATTATATGTATTTACATGATGGGACGAAAAGACTCCTTTACTTTTCAGTTTTTCTAGAGGGATGAAATCCTATAACTGCTACACTATTTGACATTGACTAGATACGAAGAATGCAATAGTCGACCTTTAGAAAGATATGTACTGCCTACAATGATGATGATGTAAAAGTCAAATGCATCCTACTCCGCTGATTTCCAAATACCCTGAGACCGGACCATCTTTCCTCTTCACTTCTACCATTTGCATCACATTCACTGAAAAGATGGCAATTAGCCTGTGTCTTTTGGTAGACTTAGATATCAGAACAAGGAGTCATAGCCGTAGGATTAGGATGTCCCATCTAGGTTCTGGTCATACATTAGACTGTCTATCTTGTCTCATTAGTTGTCTAAAGTTCTTGCTGCATCATAGCTATGTTAGGACTTATGATTCACTGTAGCTTGGAGTGTTAAGAAATCCCTTTAGCACGTTGTGTATTCAGCATAGCATGCTGCATGACACACATGTTTATTACTAATGGAGCTTGAATTAGCTGCAGATCAGTTGTCTTATGGTCTAGAATCCAGGACATGTACCATCAAGTTTGCATTCCTCAGATATTCCAGAAATCTCTCGAGAGAATGCTGGTTGATTCTGCTACAAGTTCAATGGCATTCAAAAGGGCAAATGCATGATTAGTTGCACAAAATTTGTTGGGTCTTGTTGTGAGCAGCTATGAGTATGTAATTGGCAGTTTAATACCAATCTGTTTGTGGAGGTCTGTTGGTACTACCTTTCTATGCTAGCTTGAGTGGCTTCACATTTTGCAACAACGATTCCAGCAGTGCATCCCAAACTATTATTGCTACAATTCTGTTAATCTTTTTATAATGTTTCTTACGATTCTGTTGTCATTACAAAATTTTCTGTCTTTAACTTCTCTCTCAAATGCTGTGCAGTACTTACTTTCGTCTTCAATGGATAAAACAGTAAGGCTATGGCACATGTCAAGCACTTCATGTTTAAAAATGTTCTCACACAGTGACTATGGTAAGATTTAGATTGCATTAGTAGTTTAGCTCTTTCTCCTTTCGCATGTAATGTTTCTCACTCTGTCACCAATATCCTCAATTTTATTTTGTTGCTTTGTGTTTCAGTGACATGCATCCAGTTCAACCCTGTTGATGATAGATACTTCATTAGTGGTTCCCTTGACGAAAAGGTTCGCATATGGAGCATTCCCAAACGTGAAATTGTTGATTGGAATGATCTGCATGAAATGGTCACTGCTGCTTGCTATTCCTCTGATGGACAGGTTTTTCGTCATTGCTACTGATGTCTTTGACCAAAAAGGTTTTTTGCATGTCAAGTTCTTACACCTTATTTCATATTTTTTGAAGAGCGCATTAATTGGTTCCCACAAGGGCAACTGTCATATTTATGACACATCTGGTATCTCTTCTCTCATGATCGTCACATGTTGAAGTTGATTTTTATACTTTTTGGCCTTACTTTTCCTTCAGAATTGACCTTTTTTAAAACTCCTGCCAGATAATAAGCTTCTCCAAAAGAAACAAATTGACCTGCAAAATAAGAAAAAGAAGAAGAAAATAACTGGATTTCAGGTGCTTACTTTTAAACAACTCTTGAGTATGACACAAGCCATACACAGATCATAATTTTCCTGTCTTACTGAATCATAGCTTCTTGAATAGTTTCTCCCAGGGAGTTCTTCGAAGGTGCTTATCACATCTGCAGATTCACGAATCCGAGTTGTTGATGGTTTTGAATTAGTCCACAAGTTCAAAGGTAAGCTTTGAGTCTTGGAACTTAGTCATATTATATTGCTTTTGTCTCAAGATTTAGTTAGTGACCTTTATGCGACACAGTGTTACTCTGGCTTCATCTAAGTTGTACTAATAATTCTAATTAACTGGTTCTTCACCTGTTAACCACCCATTGCTGCTTGTTACGATTACCTATCTTTTTTGCTGTACTAGAATCCAGGTGCATGCGAGTTGATGTGTATGCAATTCTGCTTAGAATAGGTCTGCAGTAGTCAATCATGGTGTGATAATCAGGTTATCAATAATGCATTCCCTGAATTGAATGTGACTAGTCAAGACTAATTTCTGCTGTCATGTTCTTCCTTTCAGCAAAGTGCCAAAACCTGTCAGAATCCACTTTGTTGAGGTGATAGGTTCTAATGTTCACTTAACATGTTAAAATAGTTATCACTGTTTTTCGATGGGTCTGAGTTCCATGTATTTTCCCCCTTCATACCAGCTGTATCGATGCTAGTTGTTTTCCGATACAACGGCTTCTGATGCCCTGTTCCGTTTCAGGTTTCCGAAACACCAACAGCCAAATCTCAGCTTGCTTAGCTGCGAATGGGAGGTACGTGATCTCGGCAAGTGAGGATTCCCATGTGTACGTATGGAGAAATGACGATAGCTCTGAACAAAGAAGAAGCAAGGGCGTTGTTTCTGTCACAAATTTCTACGAACACTTCAACTGCAAGGATGTGACCGTGGCTGTTGCTTTGCCGTCTACGGGATCAGCAGTGACGTCCAGAACCAACTCCAGGAAGCACGAGGAACTGGACTGCGTATCCGAGTATCCTCTGCTTCACACTGAACTTGACAAACTGCCAAATTCCTCTGATTTCCAGCACCAGAACGGCAATACCCTAATCACCAGCTCAAATCGCAGTAGTGATAGAGCATCTGCAACTTGGCTCGAAGAATTCGCGACGCCAACGAAACAGAGCCCTCGATCCAGTACCACCAGTCTTCCCAACGGTTCTGGGCAAGCTCCAACCCGGTCGAGCTGGGGCCTGGTGATCGTCACGGCAGGTCGGGGAGGTCAGATCAGAACATTTCAGAATTTTGGGTTTCCCGTCAGAGTATAGTGGCCATCTTTGTGCTGCACGTACTCTTTAGTCGCTGCTCCGAGGGAGGGTAATTTTTGTGTACAATAGATAAGTGGAGATGTGGGTGATTTGCACAGCGTTCTGGATTGGATCTGGCTGCTCCCGGGGTGCGCATGCTCCGGAGCTCCGACTAACCTGCTACGACCGGGCACTCGAGGCATGCCGAATTCGTTTGCCCAAAATTGTACGTGAGAATGGAGCAGAGAAAGCGCGACGGGCGCCGGCCAGTTGGAGTGAGGCCTCTCGCCAGCCATCTTATATCCGTTTTTCCACTCGAGTCCGCTTTGGCTTTTCTCTCTCTGTTTTTTCTCTCCCTTGTTTCCCCCCTTCAATATATATTCTTGTAAGAAGAAATCTCAGTGGTACACAGATAGAAAAGCAAAAAAGAGTTGCATAGAGCGGTGAATTCGTTACGCTGGCTTCTCATTCTCGCGATGTTAATGCTACGTACGTGGGTACAGGAACCAGGAAGAGATGAAAATTTTGGGCTCCGAAGGTCTTGGCCCTTGCTCCTAACAACCTAGTACTGTTTTTCCAGTGTGCCGTGTGCATCGTATCTTACGCTATCCCATTTTCTTGGGAGTCCATTTGGATATGTGGCCCAATACCCCGACATCGCTCGCGGTGAGAGTGCGGCCGCGGTGGCAGAAACTAGCTCCACGTGAAAAAGAGATCGGATATTTCCGAGGACGCATGGCCGTCGCACCACGAGGACACCGGCGATCTGCAACTCGATAGGACGCCCTATTCAGGGCCACTTCCGGGATGCACTATCTCCCTTGAGTCCACCTGGTCGAGTGGTTTCTGTTTTGTTGTTTGCAATTGCAAGATCGTGCTAGATGTATGAAGCATGATGTGTCCGTGTCATGCAAATGCCTTTTTTAATGATGTGCCTGTGTTATGCAATGCTGACACCTCTGTATCTTTAAGGACCACAAGCGAGTGTGTCGGCGGCCTACCGATCCACCCGTCCAGGGCCCATCGTTTAGTGCGAGTCTAAATATTCGGTGAGGTGGGCTCACCTAGGCTTTCTTACGATAAGATCAGTGGTTTGGTCCAACCAGTGCAGTGGAAAACAGTATATGTTCGAGGGCGAGATGTGGTACCACTTAGCAATTAATCACAGTAGGATGATTAATCAAAATTTAATGGATGTGAATTCTTATTAATATATTTATTTATATCTATAATTAATTAGAAATATTTTTGTATTTAAAGTTATTGTAAATTGTCACTGTACAAAATATGTTTTATATTTTATTATTTATACTTCATCCAAAAGGTACTGTGAGACCCCGGCTTGGCTATCTGGAATCCCCTGTGTATTTCTGTACTAGTCCTAGATCAGTAGCTAGAACACACAGTCAAACAGTGATGAATCAATAGCCATAACACGATTTCATATAACCAAATAATAATAACACCAAATAAAAGCAAAGACCTTATGGTCGAGGTTTACCATTACGGCCTTTAACAAATTTGAACAACTTGAATAACTGCAGCGGAAGACGATAACATCAAGTGGTGACCCATCCATATGCCCACAGGCAATCGAGTGGGGTACGCGTCCTAGTCCTTGGAATCTCCTTTGACAGCTTCAATCACTTCTGAGATATGTTTAGAATGTAGCATGTGAGTACATAAAGGATGGCTTAATATGGTTATTTTGCACAAAGCAATAGTTTCACAAACTTTACATGTAATATTTTTCATAAAGCCATTTTTAACAATTATTTGTATATTTGAAATTATTTATAACTCTAGTGAAGGTTCTAGCCACCAATCACTAGTATACAGGCTCTATCCGCCACAACTTAAAAAGATCAGGATTCAATCCATCCACATGGCTCTGTCTGCCATGGTTCACAAAAACAGGTTCAATCCACCTACCTGGCTCTAGCCGCCAGAAGCACACCCGAGAGTTCTAACCACCCCCGGATCCCAAATCATCAGTTGTTAAAACAAATAAATAAAGTCTACCAATATGAAAGCATTCTTTGCTTTGCCCTTGACCGTAGGCATGGCTATTCGAATAGTTTTAACTCTGCAGAGGTGTACAGCTTTACCCACAAGACATGATATTCCCTTAGTGCCATGTACAATTAACACACTTCCTTAGGTGTGCCGGTAGGGATATCATGACAAGGCCTTTATAATGTATACGCCTAACCCGACTCACCCGCTGAGGTTTCACCGCTGTTAGGGTTCTATCCACCGATCTGAAGCCCCTCTTGCAGTGTGAGAAAAACGGTCTTGCCTCTATCCGGTACTCACATTCCACCATCTAGTGAGTCTAAGTTAGGTTTCTACAAATTATTCAGCCAGGTAGTACCATGTTAGACATGTGGTTGTACGATAATGCTTAGAATGGAGACAGTCATAAGCGTCGGTCCTTAACTGACCTATGGCGGTACTTGCACAATGAAAACTAGTGCTCTATCCGCACCCGCCAGACAAACCATTCCGCCCAAGTCCAAACCATTTTTTATTTTATTTTTATTTTGTAAACCAACGGCAATACTCTTTGCCTATAACTTTCAACACAAGTTTTCAAGAGTTATAAGAAATTCCCACCCATAGGTGCATACCGACCGATTGCGAGTATAAGCATTTCTACCGAACTGTTCTATTCCACCATTAGTTTATTTATAATTTTCAAATCTCAGTGTTGATAAAAATTATTATAATCAATTCTATAATCTCCAAAATTCAGAGATCACCAAGATTCCCCCATTATTATCATGGCACTATATAATCCAGTCCAATTTAGTACTCTAACAAATAAAGTCTATATCATGTGCCATCATAACTCAAAAATCATGCCAAGCTACTATCATCATTGTATATGAAACAATCTCCACAAAATACAAGTCTTATTATCGATTACCCATCATCCATACATCGATTAATTTTGTAATCTACTTGATCCACCAAAAATAATTCATAATCTCACCCCCAAGGATCTTTTAACAAAGATTCCTCAGAACCAAGATCTCATTAATTCCGCGACAATAGTGGTTTCCATAACAATGATACCAGATCGACTAAACAAATCACACACAATCCACATTATTCATAATTCCACATAAATGGTTATCGCGAAACCATATTTCACAAAATCATCTACTAAACCACCGAGTATGATTTTCAATATTATCCATTTAATCCATTGAGTATATTTGATAATATCATTTACTAAATTGACGAGTACCCGTACCATGGGTACCCCCATCAGCCCGGAAACGCGAACGGGCTGACCAACCGCGGCGAAGGCCCAGCACTGCCAAAAGGTACTTGGGCCGCGGAGGGCGGACCTCGGCCTGTGCAGGACCGACCCTGGACGGTCGGCGGACTCTGATCCCGGGCGGTCGGCGGGCTCCGACCACCTAATGTTGAAGCTCGCGGTCAACAAGCTCCACCCGCGCACGAGCCAGCAGGGCCCACGCCGGTGTCAGACAGCTGCCTTGTGCGCAGCGTCCCCTGGCGTCCGTACCGGGGCAGGCGGCTCCTTCCCAAGACTGTCAGAGGAGCCACCGAAGAAGTCAAGCCCCCGTCCCATCGCCTGGCACACCGCAGAAGAATACGCCCACTCCCGAGGCCAAGGCAAAGTCAAGCGCCATTAAAGCCGCCGAGGCTGACAGGAGCACCACGCGATGCGTCATCCAGACAGCACCACGCAAGACCACTCATCACAGAGCCACCAACCCTGCCTCGGGACGGGCAGTGGTCAGTCGGACAAGACAGAAACCGGACTCCGAGACACGCAAGCCCCTTTCCTCGGGGTTTTTCCCCAAACTCCCGTGTAACCTGCCTCCTCCGTCTATATAAGGAGAGGCAGGGCCCGAGAGGGAGGGGCGATGGAAAAAACAGTCTTCTAGGTAGCCGCAACTCCCTAGCAAAAACACCGAGGGATCGGTCGACCGACTCCCTGCCTCGCTTGTATACCTCTTGTTCATCGCCCAAAGATCAATACACCCACACCGAACGAACTGGAGTAGGGACGTTCAGCCCGAACCAGTATACATCATCTGACTCCTTGAGTCGACCATTCGGGGAGAGGGAGCGCGCGACCCCATCCGACCACAAATTCGTATTGCCGGTGCACGAAACACCGACATAAATCATCGAGTATCATTCTCAATATCACCTATTTTAACCCTTCACATTGTCGTCTCTAAATCACATAATATGCCTGTTAAAATCCACCGAAATATAATTCACCACTTATTCTATTTGATCCACAAGTATGACTCTCAATATTATTTATTTAATTTACCGACTATTATTTTTAATATCATACATCTTCCAATACTCCACCAATCCATACTAATTATATTGTAAACTGCTATCACAATCCAACTCCTCAATATTTCAACTATCACCATTCATAGATCAATTTCATAATGACTAATCCCCATCAACACTAGTATTCATGTAATCTCCAATCAAGTTGGGTTCTTGCTCCAATCTACATTCTATACTAATATGTTCCTTCCAAACTGTCTTCCAAATAGTCATTCCCCTAATCAAATAATTTTTTTATCAAAAGTATTTATTATGGTGGATTACTATACTAGGGAACCAAAGGATCATGGATAACAATATCAAGGAGGTATGAACAACAGGTATAACTAATAGCCTAACGTCAACATCAACCTTTTATATAAATAGCAATGCAATTTATAAAACATTTATGTCGGGGATTGGGCTATTTCCTATAAAGACCATTCTGCCCCGACGGCCGAGCAGCTCCCGACCATGGGCTTGGATGCGATACCCAAGCGTGAGCCTCGGGCATTATCACGCTCGGGCACAAGTATACTCGTAATATCGAAGCAAAGCATGGTCGGCTATAAGCCTCAAAGACGTGCCCGAGCAACCATGCTCGGAAAGGACGCGGGATGGTAGAAGCCAGACCAAAGGCATGCTCGGAGATTGCCGGAGGACGTGGTCAACCCATAAAACAGGAAAGTGGCGACTATTTCGCCAAGGAGTTCTACCAATAATTCAAATGTGGCGAGAATCATGGACACGTCCAAAGAGGGCAACGGACATGATCTTAGGAATCAGTTACCATGTATGTACATAGGCACCTAGTATTTAATCCTCTCTCCATCAACAGAGAAGGGGGACCCCGTGGGGAGATCCACGCACTTGTATCCATCATTTCAATACAAAAAAACGCCACCAGGCGACTGGATGTTGGGCTATTATCTCGATCATTAGAGGCCTAAACCAGGATAAAATTCTTGTGTTTCTGTCTGTTCTAAGGGACCATCTCCCGCGTCTTCGATGCTACACCTTTGGCAAAAAGGGGCTTCGGTTGATCGCACATTCAACAAGTAAGCTCGGCGGGGGCCAGTTCCCCAATCGTCGACAATTTATAAATCATGGGATCAACATGCGTCAAGGAGACTTGCCTTCGGTCGTAGTGAAGGCGTCGAAGTCTTGCGGGTCGGCAACGGCGTCGACGACTCCAACGAACTCTTTCGCTACGCGCAAAATGGTACAACCAAATAAATAACAATAAAATAAATAAAATCCAAAAATTACAAAATTAGTACTGGCAGGTAGATCTTGAATTTATATGAATTTAGGAATTTGAACGGAGGAATTTGGAGTTCGAATGAAGGAGAACGGGCTCGCCGGAGTTATCGTCGGTCTCGGAGAAGAAGGATGGCAAACGGTGCTACAAAGTGAATCAAGCAAAACTGTTTATATGGGCTATAGAGGATGATGAGAGGATGTTACAGTAAAAATTTGACGTCCAATGGAGTAGCGGATTGGTCGAGAGAGCTCGTCGAAGTTGTAGGATAAAATGGTTGCCGGTAGTGCTCCGGTGGGAATTACCCAAAACTGTTTCACGGTGGTGTAGAGACCGGCGTGGGGATACTCCACAAAAAATTGGAGGATGAACGGAGTTCGGGAGCGCCCGGTGGAGCTTGCCGGAGTTAGGAAAGAAGGGTTGCCGAGGGAGCTCCGCTGCGATTCTAATGACGAAATTTGAGTATGATGTGGGTCATGAGGAGAGGAATCTGGATTTCAATGTATACCTGAAAAGGAGCAACGGTTCAACGGCAAAAACTCGCCGGAGTTGTAGAAGAAATCGATGGCCGGAGCTTCTCCGAAGGGAATTTGCAAAATATGATTTTACTGGACGTAGAGCATAGCAAGAGGAGGCTCCAGTAAAAATTTCAGACCAAACGGAGGTCGGGAGTGACCGGGAGAGCTCGCCGAACGTTCGCCGGATTTCGGAAAGAACGACTTCTACAGGAAGATCCGTAGCTTGGATTGGAGAAAATCCAATTGGGTTGTGTGGGGAATGGTGATTGGATTCTCCTCCCTGATGGCCTCCTCCCACCACGATTCACCGATGTCGAGGGGCTGGATCCGCTTCGGCACCCTCGATTTCATCGTCACCACGGCGGGAGAGCTTGTCCTCATTCCCGCCGCGCCATCCGGACCGGGCGTCGTCAAGAAGCCTGGATGCGGTTGCCGATGTCCTCGGCAACCTCCGCCTCGAGGCCCCGCATGGCCAGCGGCGCCGTCGCCGGCAACGCTGCTCTGGCGACGCCGCCTACGAGCTGCGGCGAGCGGCGGTTCCACCCTCCACGGGCTCTCAACTCGTGGCCATGGCCGGCTACGCGCCGGCTTCCCTCCACGACCTGCTGGCGGATTCCTCCAGCCACGGCTTTAGCTCCGACAAAGAGTACCCCCCTCGCAGGGCGTACTCCCGCGAGTGCAACATGACGGGTGCGGTGGAACCGTCCTCCACCCCCGCTACCCTCGGGACCCTCCTCCCGCGCGACGAAGCGCGGCGGGAGGAATCCCGGCGGGAAGACGACGCACAGCACCTGGCATAACGCCGCCGACCTTCGGCAGCGAGGAGCTAGAGGCCCGAAAGGCCGAGCTCGACAAGCTCCAGGCCGAGCCGAGCGCCGCCACTAACCCACCACTCGCCTCGGCGCGCGCCGCTGCCAGTGCATCAGCGATTGGTCGAGGAGACGAACGACCTTCCGTTCTTCCCTCACGCCAACCGTAACATTCTTCTGCGGCGGCAATCTTTGCCCGAGGGCTGCCTGAGCCAACGGAGCCGTGGCCAAGGCCACCTATCGTAACCTCCGGGGCGGTAGAACGTCTTTGTCGTTCGGCACGCCCAAATTCCGGCTCCGACGGACGGGCGCCACTTCGGGCCGCCTGGGCCACTCCCCCTCACAGGGCCGACGGAGCCCAGCCAAGACGGCCCCGCTCCACGAGCTCCCCCAGGCATCATACACCCCGGTGCGCCACCGCTTGGGGGACAAGTATGACCTTCGCACCACCCTCGAGGCGCGAAGGAGAGCTACCGATGCAAAGCGCCGCAGTCGCCGAGCAAAGCGACGCAACCATTCTGACCCGGAATTCGACGGTCCCGGGCCGCGTGCATTCACCCGCCTCATCCGCAACACCGACTTCCCGACCAGGTTCCGGGCCCCAACTAACATAGCCAAATACACAGGGGCCACCAACCCCAGTGTCTGGCTAGAAGACTATCGGCTCGCCGCCGAAATGGGGAGCGACGACTCCTTCATCATCCAGTATCTCCCCATCTACCTTGCGGACTCAGCTCGAGCCTGGCTCGAGTACCTGCCCGCAGACACCATCGGTAGCTGGGCCGACCTGACGAACCTTTTCGTCGGGAACTTCCAGGGCACCTACAAACGCCCTGGCAACTCCTGGGACCTGAAGAGCTGCAAGCAGCACCCGGGGGAAACCCTCCGAGACTACATCCGCCGCTTCTCCCAACAGTGCAACGAGCTCCCCGACATCCGTGACGCCGACGTCGTCGGGGCGTTCATCTACGGCACCACGTGCGAGGCCCTGGTCCACAAGCTGGGCTATGCGAAACCCCGGACCACCAAGGAGCTCCTCGACATCGCCACCAATCACGCCTCCGGCGAGGAGGCCGTGGGGGCCATCTTCGAAAGGAAGACGGCCCACAAAACAGCCAGCCTCGGGGCCAGCGCCCCCTTCGACCGCCCTGACAAAAGGAAGCGGTGAAAGGACCGGGATGTCGGCCTAGAGGGGGGGTGAATAGGCGATTACAAAATTATACCCAATTAAAATTAAACAAACAGAGATAATGCGGAAGCGAAGGGTATAATTAAGTTTTGCAATTTAAACAATTCAGCCCGAGACAGTCAACTCGGAGACTTCGGATGTTTAGTCCGGATACTCCGGTATGTCCGGATACTCCGGATCAATATACCGGATACTCCGGGTTGTCTGTTTCGGTCAGAACAGAGTAGGACAATAAATTGAAGCGCTTCTTTGATTCTAGTGATACAAATTACTCTACTGCAATGAATCAAGTATATAAGCAAGAATAGATGCAGTAGATACAATCTAATTGATCTAATCACAAGAATCGAAAGCAAATTGAGCGGATGAGCAAAAGAGGAAACCGAAGAAAGGAAGGAGACACGAAGATTTTATCCCGAAGTTCGGATCCTTGAGGGGATCCTACGTCTCCGTTGAGGCGGCTCGGTCACACTTGAGCCGGGGTCTCTTTCAACCCTCTTCCTCCCGGTGTTGCACAATGCACTCGCCGGTCTTCACTTCTTTGATTCCTTTCCTTGCGGAGGCGGAATCGGACCTTCACAAACCTTCGGTGGCCTTCCACACAAAGCTTGGAAGCTCACCTAAGCAACTCCTAGCCGTCTAGGAGACCTCAACCTCCAAGAGCAACAAATGCTCCCGAAGAACTCACTTAGAGTCCACCTCAAGTGCTCAACACACTAATCACGCTCAATCCGATCACTACCCACTCTCACACCCAAACCTTCACTCAAAAGGGATCACTAAGATCTAGGGTTAGAGGGGCTTTTGGGAGCTCAAGATCACTAATAATACACCTCAAAGCACCAAGGAAACTATCTCCCAACCATCCACTCTTCAAATCAAACCTCAATCCAAACACCTCTCTCCTCTACCCAACCCTTCACAAAAGGGGATCACTAAGATCTAAGGAGTAGGGAGGAGTATTGGGGGCTCAAAAACTCACAAAGAATACCTCTAATACCCAGCAAAAACCTCCCCCAACCGCTCCTTTGAAGTGGGCAAGAAGGGGGCTTTAAATAGAGGAACCCCAAAAACTAGCCGTTTGGACCGAACTGGTCAACCCGGAGACTCCGGATAATTAACCCGGACACTCCGGATCATCCGGACACTCCGGATTGTCCGGATAATCCGGAGACTCCGGGTTAAATGTCCGGATACTCCGGATCTCCCAGGCAGCACTCAGCAGCCCGATGAAAACGGGCATAACTTTTGATCCCGGACTTCGATTTCGGCAAATTCGGACTTTTCGGAAAGCTATGAACTATGGCTATCCAACTAACAAGGTCTCACTACCCAAATACCAAAGGATAAAATTTGATTGCACAAAGAAACCACAAGGAGACCTCAAATTCTCACTTTCCGATACCACCAACACTTCTAACCCTCACACCAACCCACCTACACTTAGGTGAACAAAGTGTGACTTGGGTTTCTCAACCTTAGACAAGGATAGACCACTTTTGAGCACTTGAGACTTATCTAAGTGATTTCAACGATTGCATCCCTCTTAATAGTACGGCAATCCTTAGACTCAAATTTAAACACAAAATCTAAGTCTTACACTAAGCTTTGCCGACTTCTTCCGGATGCACGGTGCATGACGACGCTTCCACAAAGATTGATGATGCCCTTCGTCTTGTCAACCTCAACGCGCTTCACCTCATGAGACTCTCGTCCTCTCGACCTTGACCTCAATCATCACCAAGACAATCCTCCATCAAGTCGAATCTGACTTAGTCCTCAGCTGTTGGTGAAACCGCTGTCTTGTTGACTTTGACTCGCTTATCATCCTTCAAACCACTTGGTCATCATACACACATCTTTGGGACCTAATTCTTATCAAAGCACTCAGCAAACACATTAGTCCCATAAGCTCAAAAGATATGAATTAGAATTAAATGAATGAGATGAAATACAACAAGTGTTTCATATAAATAGGCATGATATCAACGAAAACACTTGACATAAGAATTGTTCTCTACTAAGTGCAGCATGATGAATATGTGATTGATCTATATGCACTTAGAGAGATAATTGCCAATAAGATGAATCATTTAAATCAAGGCAAGGATCACATACTTTGCTTAAATGAAACACATGATAGAATATACATGAATTGTACATGTGCAAATAATATTTGGAATGAGAGTAAATGATGTGATCCAATTCTAGATTAAACTTCACTAGGAGAGGTGCATTAGAAGATATACAACTAAGACATGTATGCACCAAGTCAATATGAAGCAATGAAGTTTAACTCTAGTTAACACAAGCATATTAAAAACAAAACACATAATGAACTCAAATGAATATATATATGCACAAGCAATTATGACATGAATCAATGTGCACATATGAAATCAACAAGTTACTTAGAGTTCAATATGCATTTGCAAAAGAGGAATGCAATGACAAATATGGAAGGAACACCGAGATTGCATACCTCATTTTTGCTTAACCATCCCAATTGATTTTCCTCTAAAATAGATGAGACTAATATTCAACTAGGCAATAAACATGTTAGTCTCATAACAATATAAACATATTAGAGGTTTGTCTTTTGTTAAGCATTAAGTTAAGCATTTGTACAATTACATTGATTGACATTACATGCGTTTGTCATTAATCGTTTATCATTAATCACCAAAACAACATAAGTGCTTAGATGCACTTTCAATCTCCCTCTTTTTGGTGATTTATGACAAACGATTTAACAAATGCACCAAAGGACAATATAAAGATATTTAGCTTTGAAATGAACACGGAGAATGAGTAAGAGATCATACTTACAAATATTCTCCCTCTTTTTCATTGTCCCTTTTTGTCAATCGATTAGAGGGCATTTGATAAGTCCATAAATTCTCCCTCTTTTTGTCAATCGATTAGGGGGCAATTGATAAATCCATAAATTCTCCCCCTTTGTCATTAATCCCAAAAAGAATAACTTTTTCTCCCTCTAGAACAAAATATTAGGAAGAACAAAATAAAACAAAGGAGCTAGTAATAAGACAATAATATTAAGCTCCCCCAAAATCTAGGCAAGATATGAAAGCTATAATATCCTAGATTTAGGTTTATGGATAAGCTAACGTCATAAATTGATACTAAATGACTATGATGCCTTAAAACATATGTAAATGACAAGCACGACAAGGCATCACAAAGATAATGATCATGAGTCAAAAGATATAAAGGAGGTACATACTCATGATTGAATAAAGTATCAACTGAGAGAAGTAGATAATGTACAAGGGCATACCTTAATGAAGTATCATCCAAAAGACGTGTTTGTCATATGCAAGGAACTAAAAGTAGCTCACAAATGCATGTTAGATGACATTTGGATGCACATAAGCAATAAACACATTTAAGGAATACCACTTGTAGACAATTAAGAACAAATATCCATTAAGAGCAAAAATGAATACCAAATGAATGAGGAAGAGCTAAAAGAATATTCTAATACACAAAAGCTCCCCCTAAAACTAAGCAACATGGTACCGATTGAGTAATTCTGGATAAGCAATAAATGAACTCAATGATACCAATTTAAATGAAGTCATGATTCACAAGAATGTAAGAAATGCTTAAATCATGACAAAGATCATATAGCAAATATGTGTAACAGAGCATAATAATTAATATCATATAGCCACTGTATGGAATTGAATTACATGCTTATGATCAATTTAAAGAGCAGTGTATACCTCTTACTAATGTGATATTCAACTTACATTTCCTCCTCCTTTAGCATGGTGTCATCCATATCAATCAACCTTATATCGTAAAATGTTAGATGACACTTACGTAGAGAGAAAATGCAATTATCAATGAGAGGATACCAATTGATAAATATAGCATCAATTAGAAAGCGATACCAATTAACAAGCAATTGAAACACGATGTCGAGCAATCTAATTACCAATTGAAATACATAAAGATTGAAAGAATTGATACCAATTGGAATACTTATCATGATAATCATTACACCATTTAAGGTTTAAGGCAATTAGCTTAATGGTGTACAAAGACCTTATTAAATATGGTCAGAAAGAAATACGTCCCTTATGTCGGTTCTTGTGCATTGTATGTTCGAATCAGTCATGGTCAAGTCGCACGGCATCGGATCCCTCGGACTCTGGAGCTACACTCCTTTCCTTCATCTCACCGTCGAAGTTGACTCACTTTTCCGAAACCTTGAACACCAACAGATAAGCACACAATTTCCAGGAACAAGTATCTTTCAACTTGACCCAAGTCAGTCTCACAAGGTCTAAGTGAAATATGCATGAGGTAAAAGGTTGACATGATACTACTACTCCAATGCATGCTAAAATACTGATTGAATTCAATGCACAAAGAAGGATTTGAAACGCAGATTCAATTCTTGAAGTTCAAACAGAGGTAATGAATAAACCATAAACGAGCTCACTCTTGAACTTACAAGAAAAGGTTCCACTCTCTAAGATATAAACTTCAAAGAGAAGAGAGAGGAAGCAAATTGCGGCTGGGACACAATCAATTTCAATAAAAGAACACTAGCCCCACAAAGCACTTTCAATCAGAGAAGACTTGAAAATTTGAAAGGCTTGCCAAGAACTTAGGTTGATTTGAGGACAAAGAATTTGAGTAAATGTGCTCCCAACTTATCTTAAAAGGATCATGGAGCTATGCTCATGCTCAACTCAAATTTCATCAAAAGGAAAGAATCAAATCAACCAAACAAGGTTCGGATACTCCGGATAAAATAACCAGAGAGTCCGGAATGGCAAACAGTACAAACTTTGCTGAACTGGTCAACCCGGACAGTTCGGATACTCCGGATAACTCGGATACTCCGGAACAAATGTCCGGAGACTCCGGGTTGACCTATTCGGCCAAACACTGAGAATTTGCAAATTTTGGTCAAATGAAGTCCAATGACCATAGGATTTTGTGGAGATGATCCATGGACAATCAAGAGACCTTTTCAACAGGAATTTCTCAAATAAAGTCCTCCATACAAAAGATATTCCAATAAGAACAAATCGAGGTTTAGATTTGACACTAAGTCAAATTCACGTTATCAATCTTGCTTATAAGTTCGAATAAATTTGAGAACTCTCGGATAAGAACTCCATATGCAAGAGAAGATTTTCCAACAAATATTTTCAATAAATCAAATCGATTTGCCTGAGCATCCTCGTTTTGGCAACTCATGCTAAAACTAGCTCCAAAAAAATTTTAAATAAGGAGTTGAATTAAAAGCAAGCAAGAAATCAACCTTTGCAACAAATGCAAGTCAAAGTCATGCAAGCCAAAAGCATGAGCTTCACCCATTCGCAACATACGCCAAGAGGTTAGCTACATGCAAGGGACAAATAAGCTTTGAATGGAAATGAGCACTTATATGGCTTTAAACGAATTTGTGATAAGATTAAAAGCCATTGGCACAAACTTATCCATTCAAACAACAAAAATCAACTTGATTCAATAGAATATCAATTCAGATTGAAAAAGAGATTTTGGTGAGCTTCAAACAGACAAAACTGTTTTTCTGACCGAGCCGATTAACTCGGATAGTCGGATGTATGATCCGGATACTCGATGACTTCGGATACTCGGACAAAATGTCCGGATACTCCGAGTTATCTTGCTTCGGCCAAAAGCAATGAAATCTGGGAAATGCAAGAGATTGAAGTCAATTGCTAGGCAATTTTCAACAAGAAACACAATATGCTTTTAGAAGCAATTTCCCGTCATATTTCCACTTTTGAAGCACGAAACATAGGAAGTATTAGTCATTTCACCAAAAGCTCACTAAGACGAATCAAATCGAAAAGAAATGCCAATAGAGAAGAATTCAACTAGAAAACTCACAAATGGCATTTAGCAATAAAACTCGAGAGAAATCATGAAACCACTAAGAAATGCTCCAAATAAACAAGAGAAACAATAACCACAAATTTAGAGCAATTTCAAAAGAGAAGACATTCGAATTCACAAGGAATTGAATGTGGCAATAAAGTTTTTAGGTTTCACGAGATTTTCTAGTTTTGCCAAAAAAGAGATCAACAAGGGCAAACAAAATATTCAAATGTCTATATGAGTTACACAAACCCTTGTGAGTCAAATATTAACAAGAAACTTGACTCATTTGGCAAAACTCACTTAAGTGCTGGAAATGGACCTTTTTAGTCAAGATTACGTATTTCACTTCAAATTCATACATTGACTAAAATAGATCAAGTAGAAGAGCTACGTTAGCACTTAATTATTTTGGCACACTTAGGAAATGTGATATATATATAAAATAGCACTAACTCTGAATGTGCCATTTTAAACTTGCTCAAGATTGCAATTAAAAGCACAATTCTAATAAGCAAGAGCAAGTACTCACAACAAGCAATTGAATTGAATTTGCATGAAACTAATGCATCTAAACCTACACAAGGCTAGAAGCAATAACGTAATCAATTTAAATACTTGTTACCGAGATAGCATTGGCTTAAGATAGACTTGATTATCTTCATGCTTGGCTCCGATTGCAATTGATAGTTCATTTTTCTTCTTGTGGAGATCAAGCATCCAATCCATCTCTTAGTACCTAATAATTCTTTTAGGCACTCTTTGGTACCCAATCTTTGTTGGGTCCATTAATGTTAGTCACCATAGATTTAGGAACCCAAATGCCCCTAATATTTGCATTATTGACTTGACTAACATAACTACAAATAGGTTTGCAATAATTATTCCTCCTAGGCAAATGATTGGCATTTTTATGAAAAGGCTTTGGAGGACAATGATACTTTGCAAAACTATTTCTAGTTTGATCTCTTCTAAGCATATGATAATTGGAATTAAGCATTGGCTTAGAGGATCTAGTATATCTAGTAAATGTTTTGCTATCGTTATTTCTCCTAAGCAATTTATTTGAATTGCTTTGTGTAGGCTTAGGAGTCCTAACAAATTTAGCAAGTTCATTTCTAGATTTACTCTTCCTATGCAAATGATCATTATCATTTTGAGCGGGCATAGGGGACTTGACAAGCTTGGCAACTACATTGCCATTCTTGTCCTTCCTAAGCAAATGATCATTAGAGTGATGAGTAGGCTTAGGGATTATACCTTTGGGACAATCCTTACCGATGTGTCCCTTTTCCCGATAATTGAAGCAGGTAGGCTTCGAACGCCTCTTCCTCTTGTCTTGCTTCTTGCCGGCTTGCCTCAAAGTTGGAGTTGTGGCCTTGTTATCCACTTTATTGGGGCACACGGAGGCGAAGTGGCCCTTCTTGTTGCATTCGAAGCACACAATCGTCTTCATTCTTGTATTGTGCTTCTTCTTGCTCTTCTCCCTCTTGGAGATGTAGCCAAGTCCTCTTCTATCTTGAGGTGCCCGAGGCTCGCTCAAGATCTTGTCGAGGATGGCTTTGCTCTTGTAGCACTTCTCCAAGTCATTTTCTAGACTAATGACTTGCGCCTTGAGCCTTTTGTTTTCCTCTACAAGATTGTTAGTATAACAAGCACTAGAGGAACTAGAAGCAATTTTATTAGCATTGCAAGGCGAAAACTCGCTAGAGGTGGATGCACATTTATTAGATGAATCTCTAGAATTTGAAATAGAGCAAGTCAATTCATCTACTAAATTACATTGAGTAGCAACATCTACTCTAGCGTTTGGGCTGCAAGGTATATAAAGCAATTCATTGCAAGGAGAAGAATTTATAATTCTAGATGACATGCAAGAATTTAACTCTAAGCATGGCACATCATCAAGAATATTGCAAGTTAATCCAACATCCACCTTGCAACTAGAGGTGTCTTTGAGAAGCAAATTTTCATGATCTAATTTTAGAGCATCATATGATTTTTGAAATAAAGCAAGTTTTTCAATCAAATCATATGATTTTCTAAATTGCTTCTCAAGGCAATCACGAAGAACCTTAATTGTAGAGATCAATTTAGCTTTGGAAGGTTCATCATTTACCTCATCATTACCTAGAGCCGTGAGGCAACGTGGCGAGGAGGAGGGTGACGAGGACTCATCATCACTCGAGATTGATGTGGAGCGATAATCATTTGAAGTCCGTATTTGTAAATCATCACTTTGATCAATCTTGGACTTGTCATGATTCTTTTGGATGAGTGTCCACATGTCATGAGCCTTCTTGAGGTGGCACACCTTCTTCCGCTCGTCTTCGCTCAATACGCCAAGAATGGCCTCTAGAGCTTGAGCGTTCTTTTCTTCACTTTGAGCATCCATTGTGCTATAGCCTTTATCTACAATGTTCCAAATGGAAGCATCAATAGATCTCAAAAACATTTTCATCTTATGCTTCCATGGGCCATAATTAGAACCATTAAAGTACGGTGCCCAACCGGAAGCAATATGCACATAAGAGGATGAAGATGGAGCATTCAAATTATTATTAATAGACATGCTAGCTCCAAGCTCACCCATCCCGTCTAGCGACATCAAAACTCTTAAAGCGGTTAAGCTTAAATATTAGAGACTTGGCTCTGATACCAATTGAAAGGACCGGGATGTCGGCCTAGAGGGGGGGGTGAATAGGCGATTACAAAATTATACCCAATTAAAATTAAACAAACAGAGATAATGCGGAAGCGAAGGGTATAATTAAGTTTTGCAATTTAAACAATTCAGCCCGAGACAGTCAACTCGGAGACTTCGGATGTTTAGTCCGGATACTCCGGTATGTCCGGATACTCCGGATCAATATACCGGATACTCCGGGTTGTCTGTTTCGGTCAGAACAGAGTAGGACAATAAATTGAAGCGCTTCTTTGATTCTAGTGATACAAATTACTCTACTGCAATGAATCAAGTATATAAGCAAGAATAGATGCAGTAGATACAATCTAATTGATCTAATCACAAGAATCGAAAGCAAATTGAGCGGATGAGCAAAAGAGGAAACCGAAGAAAGGAAGGAGACACGAAGATTTTATCCCGAAGTTCGGATCCTTGAGGGGATCCTACGTCTCCGTTGAGGCGGCTCGGTCACACTTGAGCCGGGGTCTCTTTCAACCCTCTTCCTCCGGTGTTGCACAATGCACTCGCCGGTCTTCACTTCTTTGATTCCTTTCCTTGCGAGGCGGAATCGGACCTTCACAAACCTTCGGTGGCCTTCCACACAAAGCTTGGAAGCTCACCTAAGCAACTCCTAGCCGTCTAGGAGACCTCAACCTCCAAGAGCAACAAATGCTCCCGAAGAACTCACTTAGAGTCCACCTCAAGTGCTCAACACACTAATCACGCTCAATCCGATCACTACCCACTCTCACACCCAAACCTTCACTCAAAAGGGATCACTAAGATCTAGGGTTAGAGGGGCTTTTGGGAGCTCAAGATCACTAATAATACACCTCAAAGCACCAAGGAAACTATCTCCCAACCATCCACTCTTCAAATCAAACCTCAATCCAAACACCTCTCTCCTCTACCCAACCCTTCACAAAAGGGGATCACTAAGATCTAAGGAGTAGGGAGGAGTATTGGGGGCTCAAAAACTCACAAAGAATACCTCTAATACCCAGCAAAAACCTCCCCCAACCGCTCCTTTGAAGTGGGCAAGAAGGGGGCTTTAAATAGAGGAACCCCAAAAACTAGCCGTTTGGACCGAACTGGTCAACCCGGAGACTCCGGATAATTAACCCGGACACTCCGGATCATCCGGACACTCCGGATTGTCCGGATAATCCGGAGACTCCGGGTTAAATGTCCGGATACTCCGGATCTCGAGCGACACTCAGCCCGATGAAAACGGGCATAACTTTTGATCCCGGACTTCGATTTCGGCAAATTCGGACTTTTCGGAAAGCTATGAACGATGGCTATCCAACTAACAAGGTCTCACTACCCAAATACCAAAGGATAAAATTTGATTGCACAAAGAAACCACAAGGAGACCTCAAATTCTCACTTTCCGATACCACCAACACTTCTAACCCTCACACCAACCCACCTACACTTAGGTGAACAAAGTGTGACTTGGGTTTCTCAACCTTAGACAAGGATAGACCACTTTTGAGCACTTGAGACTTATCTAAGTGATTTCAACGATTGCATCCCTCTTAATAGTACGGCAATCCTTAGACTCAAATTTAAACACAAAATCTAAGTCTTACACTAAGCTTTGCCGACTTCTTCCGGATGCACGGTGCATGACGACGCTTCCACAAAGATTGATGATGCCCTTCGTCTTGTCAACCTCAACGCGCTTCACCTCATGAGACTCTCGTCCTCTCGACCTTGACCTCAATCATCACCAAGACAATCCTCCATCAAGTCGAATCTGACTTAGTCCTCAGCTGTTGGTGACACCGCTGTCTTGTTGACTTTGACTCGCTTATCATCCTTCAAACCACTTGGTCATCATACACACAGCTTTGGGACCTAATTCTTATCAAAGCACTCAGCAAACACATTAGTCCCATAAGCTCAAAAGATATGAATTAGAATTAAATGAATGAGATGAAATACAACAAGTGTTTCATATAAATAGGCATGATATCAACGAAAACACTTGACATAAGAATTGTTCTCTACTAAGTGCAGCATGATGAATATGTGATTGATCTATATGCACTTAGAGAGATAATTGCCAATAAGATGAATCATTTAAATCAAGGCAAGGATCACATACTTTGCTTAAATGAAACACATGATAGAATATACATGAATTGTACATGTGCAAATAATATTTGGAATGAGAGTAAATGATGTGATCCAATTCTAGATTAAACTTCACTAGGAGAGGTGCATTAGAAGATATACAACTAAGACATGTATGCACCAAGTCAATATGAAGCAATGAAGTTTAACTCTAGTTAACACAAGCATATTAAAAACAAAACACATAATGAACTCAAATGAATATATATATGCACAAGCAATTATGACATGAATCAATGTGCACATATGAAATCAACAAGTTACTTAGAGTTCAATATGCATTTGCAAAAGAGGAATGCAATGACAAATATGGAAGGAACACCGAGATTGCATACCTCATTTTTGCTTAACCATCCCAATTGATTTTCCTCTAAAATAGATGAGACTAATATTCAACTAGGCAATAAACATGTTAGTCTCATAACAATATAAACATATTAGAGGTTTGTCTTTTGTTAAGCATTAAGTTAAGCATTTGTACAATTACATTGATTGACATTACATGCGTTTGTCATTAATCGTTTATCATTAATCACCAAAACAACATAAGTGCTTAGATGCACTTTCAAGCGGAAGGGGAAGCAGGGCCGCGAAGGCCGAATGGTCGCCGCTGCCGACCGACCTGCCAAACAGCAGGCCCGGCCGACGCCCGATCGATTCGAGAAACTGGTGGATAGTCCGTGCCCGAACCACGACTATCCCGTCAAACACAAGTATCGGGACTGCGAAGTCTTGAAGCGGTTTCTCTCCGGAAACCCCTCGACATTGCGGGGTAAGGGGAAGAAGCGCGACCCGGCACCCGACGCCGGGGCGAAGGGCGATGAGCCAGCCGACGAGTTCCCACAGCTCGACGGCTGCCTCATGATCTTCGGAGGGGCAGAGTGCTATGCCGACAAGCGACGGTTGAAGCTCGCCCACCGAGAGGTTCACACAGCTACCCCCGCCGTGCCCTCCTACTTAAGGTGGTCGGAGTGCCCGATCGCCTTCGATCGGACCGACCACCCCGACCACATCCCGCACCCGGGACGCTACCCGCTTGTCGTCGACCCCATCGTGGGGACAAAGCGCCTGACCAAGGCGCTCATGGACGGCGGCAGCAGTCTCAACATCATGTATGTTGAGACCCTGGATGCCCTGGGGGTCCCTCGCTTCGCCCTCCGGCCAAGCAGGGCGCCTTTCCACGGCGTTGTCCCAGGTCAACAGGCCCACCCCCTCGGACAGGTCGGCCTGCCCGTCACCTTCGGGAGCCCGGACAACTTCCGCACCGAGAACCTCACTTTCGAGGTTGTGGACTTTCCCGGCTCCTACCACGCCATCCTGGGACGGCCTTGCTACGCGAAGTTCATGGCTGTCCCCAACTACACCTATCTCAAGCTGAAGATGCCAGGGCCGCAAGGTGTCATCACCGTGGCCGCATCCTTCCAGCTCGCCTACAACTGAGCGGCAAAGCGTGAGCTGGGCCTCACGGTCGCCGCTTCGCCGAGCTCGCCGCTCCAGGAGAAGGCCTCGAATCCGCCCGACTCCACCGGCCGGGCCTAGCTCCTTCAAGTCCGCGGAGGATACGAAGGAGGTCGCTGTTGATCCCGAAGACCCCACCAAGAACGTGCGGGTCGGGGCCGCCCTCACCGCCAAATAGGAAGGCGCGCTCGTCGACTTCCTCCAAGCAAACCGAGACGTCTTCGCTTGGAGACCCTCGGACATGCCAGGAGTTCCAAAGGAGGTCGCCGAGCACTCCCTGAACATTCGACCGGGATCGGATCAGCCGCGCCAATACCGCACTGCTTCGACGAAGAAAAGCGTCGGGCCATTGGGGAAGAGATCGCCAAACTTTTGGCCGGCTTTGTAAGGAGGTGCGTCACCCCGAGTGGCTCGCCAATCCCGTCCTTGTAAAGAAAAAGTCGGGGCAATGGAGAATGTGTGTTGACTACACGAGCCTCAACAAGGCCTGTCCGAAAGATCCATTCCCATTACCTCGCATCGACCAGGTCGTGGACTCCACCGCCGGGTGCGAGTCCCTTTCTTTTTTGGATGCCTATTCGGGCTATCACCAGATTGCGATGAAGGAGTCCGATCAGCTCGCGACCTCCTTCATCACCCCGTACGGCTCGTACTGTTACGTCACGATGCCTTTTGGTCTGAAAAACGCAGGCGCCACGCGTACGATGTATGCAGGCGTGTTTTTCAGACCAAATTGGCCGTAACATCGAAGCCTACGTCGATGACATCGTTGTCAAGACCAGGAAGGTCGATGGCCTCATCGCCGACCTGGAGGAGACTTTTGCGAACCTCCGACGGTTTCGCATAAAGCTCAACCCCGAGAAATGCGTCTTCGGGGTCCCCAAGGGCAAGCTGCTGAGCTTTATCGTCTATGAGCGCGGCATCGAAGCCAACCGCGACAAGATCTCCGCCATCACGAGGATGGGGCCAATCAACGATCTGAAGGGAGTTCAGAGATTGATGGGGTGCCTCGTGGCGCTAAGTCGCTTCGTATCCCGCCTCGGCGAACGCGGGATGCCACTCTACAAGCTGATGAAGAAGTCCGACCGCTTTTCCAGGACCCACGAAGCTCAGGAAGCCTTTAGTCGACTAAAGGCCTTTCTGACCTCACCTCCGGTCCTGGTCGCCCCGGAGCCACAGGAGCCTTTGCTCCTCTACATCGCCGCCACGACTCAGGTCGTCAGCGCGGCACTTGTTGTGGAGCGAGCGGAGGAAGGCCGCGTTTTCAAGGTGCAGAGGCCGGTCTACTTCGGCCGAGGTGCTCTCGAAACAAAGGTCCGATATCCCCAGATCTGAAGTTCTTTGTACTCGGTGCTCATTACCAAGAGGAAGCTTGCCCATTACTTCGATCGACACCCCATCTCCGTGGTAACCTCCTCACCACTCGGAGAAGTCGTCCACAACCGCGACGCTACAGGGAAGAATTGCCAAGTGGGCTCTCGAGCTCAATGGCCTCGACATATCAGACGTCCCAGGACGGCGATCAAGTCCTGTGTCTTGGCGGACTTCGCCGAAAGTGGACCGAGGCGCAAGTCCTGCGGTGGTCGAGGACCCGAGTATCTTGGACGATGTACCGATGGGTCTTACACCAAGAATGGGGCCGCGGGGTCGTCATCATCTCCCCCCTCGGCAACAAGCTCCGGTATGCCATCCGCCTACTCTTCGACGCCACCAACAATGTCGCCGAGTACGAAGCCCTCGTCAATGGCCTTCGGATCGCCGCCGACCTGGGCGCACGACGGCTCTACGTTCACGGCGACTCCAAGCTGGTCGTCGACCAAGTGATGAAAGCCACCGAGCCCCGTGACGCTCGGATGGCCGCCTACTGCCTGGAGGTCCGCAAGCTCGAAGAGAAGTTCAAGGGCTTCGAGCTCCATCACAGCTACCGACGCTATAACAGCGAAGCCGACTCCCTCGCCAACCTCGCCTCCGGAAAAGGGCCAGTTCCCCCGGGGATCTTCGTTTCCGACCTCAGCAGCCCATCAATCCGGTTGGACCCGAGTGCTGAGGGCGCCACCGACTTCGAAGACGGGCGCTCCGCCGATCTTCGCCGATGCTCACTACCGCCTGGTCGGACTTGGGCGTCTGGCGCCGAACCGATCGAGGCAACCATTTGTCGATCGATTGACGAACGGTTGCTCTCGCCGATACCACCGAGGCACGGCGCCTCGCCGGGCGCTAAGTCTTTCGCCCTGGTCGGCGCCCTCTACAAAGGAGCCCGTCCGAATCCTTCGTGCGCGTTCCGACCGACCAAGGGAAGCACCTTCTGCTGGACATCCACGACGGGTGTCCGGCACCATGACGCGCCATGATCCTGGTAGGAAAAGCCTTCCGACAAGGCTTCTATCGCCAATCGCGGTGATGCGACCCAAATCGTCCGCACCTGCGAAGAATGCCAATTCTTCGCCAGGCAGACGCACCTTCCTACGCAAGCCCTGCAGACAATCCCCATCACGTGGCCCTTCGCGGTTTGGGGGCTCGATCTGGTCGGGCCCTTCAAGAAGGCGCCCGGGGGCTTCACTCACTTACTCGTCGCCGTGGACAAGTTCACAAAGTGGATCGAAGCCAAGCCATTGGCAAAGATCACATCGGCCTTGACGGCCGAGCTTCTTCCGCGATATTGTCTACCGCTTCGGGGTGCCCAACTCCATCATCACCGACAACGGGACGCAGTTCACAGGGAAGGAGTTCCTCGAGTTCTGCGACAACTTCAGTATCCGAGTCGACTGGGCGGCAGTGGCGCACCCCCGGGCCAACGGCCAGGCCGAGCGAGCCAACGGCATGATCCTCCAAGGACTCAAGCCGCGAATCTTCAGTCGACTGAAGAAATTCGCGGGACGGTGGGCCGCCGAGCTACCGCCCGTTCTTTGGAGTCTACGAACCACACCAACCCGGTCGACCGGGTTCACACCTTTCTTCTTGGTATTCGGAGCGGAGGCCGTCCTCCCAACTAACCTTGAGTACGGTGCGCCAAGGGTGCAGAACTACGACAGCGCATGAGGGATCGAGGAACAGCAGGATGACCTCGACCAACTCGACGAGGCTCGAGATGTCGCGGTCTTACGGTCGGCTAAGTATCAGCAGGCGCTGCGCCGCTACCACGGCCGACGGGTTCGCGGCCGCTCATTCGAAGTCGGCGACTTGGTGCTGCGTCAAGTCCAATCCGCGAAGGACAGGCACAAGCTCTCCCATACAGGAGGGCCTTTCACCATCGCCGAAGTCCTCCGACCCGGCACCTTCCGCCTCAAGGACACTGAAGGAAATCTCGTGACTAATGCATGGAACATAGAGAAGCTGAGAAAGTTCTATTCATAGTCAACCTCTCCCCTCTTTGTTACCACTCGACAAATACTTGAGCAAAGGAAGCCGCAGCTCTCGGACGACCGACCGAGTGCTCTCCCTCTCTCTCTCTCTCCCGTCTTTGACCTACCGCAAGTACTGCGACCTCCGCCCCGAAAGCCGAGGTCCCGAAGTAGTACTCTGCCCGTCGCAAAAACCACGAGTACAAGGACAACCGACCTACAGTTGGTCGGGCCATCCCATTCCGGTAACAAACACACATAAAGTCCCGCCTCCAACCTACGCCGGATCCGTTGCGGTCCCAAAGGACTATGGATATGGGCAAATCGCAAGCGCAAAATCCTCGAAGAAGAAAAAAGAAACAGGGAGCAAAGAAGCGCTTTATTTATTTATGGAGGAACATCGCCCCAACCAAGAACGAACCGCCCGTTACGATCTTGGTGTGCGCCCCGCCAGCCGAACTCCGCGCGACGTCCCTCGACCACCGCCTGCACCAGCGGCGCCCTCACTTCCCGAAGTCGGGGAACGCCCACGACGAGGACGCCAACTCGCCGCACGTCCTCACGAACAGCCTCAGCCTCAGCCTCCGCCGCCTCCTGCAGCCAGGCCTGATGGGCGACCACTTCCTCGCGAGGCTGAGTATTGCGGTCCGCCATGGCGCGCAGAGAAAGTTCGTTTGGTGGCGGTCCTTGCCAAAGTAACGAGCGCACCGGCGCCTCTCCTTTTATAGCCAAACAGTGCGGGAGGCGCGGAAGACGAAGCGCCTTGGGATCACGCAACGGAGCGGAAGACGAAGCGCCCAACACCAGTTTCGAAAGCGGCGCGGTTCCCAAGGCGAGTTAATCCGCCCTTATCTCCAAAACTTAAAATCCTTTTTTCAAAAATATCACACGCCTGCCACGGGCTCAAGCGGTGCGTAGCGACTGCACCCTCAGTCCCCACGCACCACTCGGGGGCTGCCCTGCGACCTCAGGGGTCAGCGACCTAGATCAATGACCGGTAACCACTCCGACCGGGTTACCCTCCTCATAGTAACCTCTTCAAACCCAAAATGCTACAGCCCACGCCCTCGCGGCTACGGCTCCGAGGTAGCACTTTGCGCAAAAGGGAGGCTACTTGAGCAAAGGGCCAAGGGCGGTCGGATGGAGCCTTTCGATTTAGGTCGGCCGGTGGACCGATCAAACAATCTCCCTCGTGGCAACCTCCTCGAACCGAATACTACAACTTAAGCCCCAGCGGCTACGGCTCCCGAGTAGCATTTCGCGCAAAAAGGAAGTTGCCCGAGCAGAAGATAGCTTGATCAATCAGGGCAGACCGACCCGGGCCATCGTTAAAAAAGCGTATGAGTCGCTAACCTAAGCCGTACTCCGACCGACCGAGCTATCTACCTCGTGGCTATTTCCCCCGGCCCAAAGTACTACGGCCTACGCCTCCGCGACTCACGGCCAGTAGCACTCTGGGGAAACAAGTCCTCCGAGCAAGAGACGCTTAGGGACGGCCAAGCACCCCCACTCAGTCGGGCCGTTTCCAACCCACCAAGCGCAAGCTTCGCGAAGGAGGCGGTCCGACCTAGGCACCTCTCCTCCACAAAGCTATCGCTCGAGATAGCTTGTCATATCCCGTGATCTCTTCGGACGGAGTTGAAGCAACACCTACGCTTTCAGGGCACCCCCGCGGGCCCTGTAGCTATGGTCGTAAGATTGCCCAAATTCACAGAGGAAGCACAGGGTAGACGGGCAAAATAACTTAGAGCAACCCGACACGTCGAATTCGATTAGGGCAATCATGTTCATTACATGCACTGCAAAAAAGCAAAAAATAGGGAAACTAATCATCTCCCTCCTTCCGATGGAGGATTTCTCGCGGCGAGATTCGGCGGGCAATCTCTTGGGCGCACAGATTGACCCGGGCCATGAATGCGTCGACTTCTTCGTCGCTTCGGTCAGCAGCAACGCCGCTCCCAACCGCCTCAAGGTCGACGCCGTCATAATAAGAGACGGTGTTGACCAGGGCCGAGGAAGCGCCAAGCACCGCCGCTTCCCGCACCGACGCCTCGACGCGCTCAGGGACCCATCCAAGTATGGTGGGGATGGCGCTGGGGCCCGGAGTAAGCCCGAACAGCCGGTCGCAGACGGCCTGGATGCCCACATGGAGGACCGTCAGCTCGGCCGTCGTATCGGCCGCATCCCTCTCCGCCACCCGTTTGTTCCTAAGGGCCGAGTCACGTGACTCGACCGCCGCATCCCGTTTCTCCACCGCCACCCTTCGCGACTCCAGCGCGTCGCTAAGGCTTTTCCGCAGATCTGCAGGGACAAAAACAGCGTCAGGAGACGCCCGTTGCGGTGGCTCCCAGGGGGTTGAACTACTCACCGGCCACGGAGGCCTCTTTGGCGCGAAGTTCCTCCTCGACCTTGGCACGCGCTTCCCGATCGGACGCGGCGCGGTCGGCAAGCTTCCTCGCCGTCGCGAGCTCCCCCCGAGCAAGATCCCGCTCACCGCGAAGCTGGTCGGCCTCCCTACGGGCCGACTCGCACTCCTCTCGGAAGAGGGCGGCCTCCGCCCGAGCGGATCCTTCCGCGGACGCGAAGTCTTGGCCGCTTCGGCCTCCGCCAGGGACGACTGGCTCTCTCTCCTCGGCGGTCCAGCGACTCCACAAGTCGCAGAGCCTCCCGCAAGGCTTGGTGACTTCCCCGGCGTGACCCGGTAGTGGCGGCCCTCCCTTGCTCGGCAACAAGCGCCCTCCGGGCATCGAGCAGCTCTTCCCCTATGGCACTCCCCCGGCTGTGCAAATGCCGGAGGAACATCGACTTGTCCACCGCCCGGGATGTCAAGCGCTGCAAGTACCTGCCCGGTCAGTCTCCGTTTCCCGGTCGAGAGATGCACGAAAGACAAATCCCCGACAGGCTTACCGATCTGGCCGAGCGGGACTCCTGAGCAATGGACTTTCTCGCCCTGGATGCGGCGTCAACGGCGCGATTGAGGTCGGCGTGGATCCTCCCCATCTCCTCCTCCAAAGCGTTCCAATCCGCGCGTTCTGCCTCGTCGTCCAGAACGAACGCGGGCCCTCCGGCCGGTCGACCGGGCCAAATCGGCTGCGCGGTCGGCAGCGCCTGTCTCGACTTTCCCGGCCGGAACGTCTGCGGCAGCCGTCGCGCGCGTCCTCGGCAACACTTGGACCGCCCGAAGCGGCGGTGGCCCGGCGGCGAAGCGGCGAACTCGTCCGCCGGTGTCGCGAACGCCGCAAATCGATACTTCCCGGCGAGTCACGCCGACCCCACGATCGGTAGTGCGGGGGAAGGCGAGGATGGCGGAACGTCTCCCGTCGCTGCTGAGAACGGTAGCGGTCCCAGCCCCCCCGGGTGGCGGCAGGACCTCACCGGTCTCACCGGACGGCAGCGGCGAAGCGCGCCGTGAGCTTCTTCCTGCCGTCGCGGCCGTGCGGCCGGCGCTCCCCTCCGGCGTCCCCTCACCGACGGACCTGCCGCGGAGGCGATCGAAGGAGCCTCGCTCCCGACAACCGCCGCTGCACCCCGCGGACGGGAGCGGAAGGTGCGGTTCCTCACCGAGAAGTGGGACTCGGCGCCCTCCAGTAGGTGAGCCCCTGCCTGGCCTGGTCGGTCGAGAATTGCGAAGGAAGAAGAACCAGAGAGGACCAAAGCGGGGCACATAAGTCACTTACCGAGAGGAGCGAACAACCGGCACTGACGAGCCCTCTTTGCCGGGCCCTCGCGAGGAGGCGTGAGGGTGCGCATCCTCAGGATATACCCTGCGCCCGCGGTTTCTTCCGAGGAACCACGGTCGCCGGCCCCGCGGCTGGAACCCGCGTCGCAGCCGCCGGAGTCGCCTCCGCCAACCGCTCCCCCCTCGCTCGACGACGACTCTTCGTCGCCGTCACTCAAAGTCTCGTCAGAGACCTCGCCGCGGCCGCGCTCTTTCCTCTTCCGCTCCTTCGTGGCCTCCTTCTTCGCCAGGAGGGCGGCGTCGCGCCGCTCCGTTGCGAGGCGCACGACCGCTCTCGCCTCCTTTTCCCCCGGAAGCAAGGGGCGGGAGATCAGGCCACCGAGCCCCTGCAAGAACGCGCTCGGATAAGGGGGCGAAGGAGCAGAGCAAAGCAAAAGCAAACAGGAGCCACCAGACGTACCAAGTTCTGCGGGTTCTGCGCCGAGAACGGCGCAGGCGCCTCGCCCGCTGGCTCGGTATCTCCCGCGATGGAAACTGCGGCCACACGCGCGAAGACCTCCGACGGGGGAAGCTCCCGCTCCGACGACCTTGCAGGGTCGGTCGGTCCGATGTACTCGAACATGGGGCGCAGCCGATCCTTGAGGGGTTGGATGCGCCTCTCCATGAACGTATTGAGGACCACCTTGCCTGTCAGGCCCCGCCGCTTCAGGTCCGCGAGCTTTCCAAGGATCGCATCCACCTTCGCCCGGTCCCTCGCGTCAGGACCCCAGAACCAGCAAGGATGCGGCGTCGGTAAATTCCCACTGAAGGGCGGGGCACTGTTGCCGATGTTCCGGACGTAGAACCACTCGCTGTGCCACCCCCGGTTGGACGTCAGCAGCTTCACATCAATGTAGGACGACTTGCGGCGGGGGCGCAGTTGGATCGCCAGAGCGTCGAGGAGGCCGGTGGCATCCGACGGCGGCCTCGCGAAGAAGAAGTGGCGCCAGAGCCCCCAGTGGGGTTCGATCCCCAGAAAGGCCTCGCACAGCGTCATGAAGACCGCGATGTGGAGGACTCCATTCGGGTTCAGGTGATGAACTTCCCCCCCGTAGTAGTGCAGCAGCCCCCGGACGAACGGGTGGAGTGGGAGGCCGAAACCCCGCTCGTAGAAGGCCGCCAGCGAGACTATCTCGCCGTTTTCCAGTTCGGGGACCTCGGTCCCGGCCGGCGGCACCCGCCAGCCGGACCGAGGCCGCGGGGGAAGGAGCTCCTTCCTCTCCAAGCCGAGGTAGCGACCCGCCGCAGCCAAGTGCGGGGTCAACGACATCCCCGAATGTGCGTAGGAGAGCGGGGGACGGCGCGACGAAGCAGGAAGCTTTTCTTCTTCCCTTGCGTTTTCTCTCCTTTTCTTTTTGCAGAGGACGCGAGCAGAAGGCTTTGCTCCCTCCACGCCGCCCGCTCCTTCCTTTATAGGCGCCTGGCGGGAACAGGCGCGCCTCCGCACCCAACCGACGCCTCCTCACGCGGGCCAGCCGCGATGCCAACCGTCAGCCTGCCACCACGCCCACTACTCCGGTAACGTGCCGCAGCCCATTTACATCCCACTGAACATTAACTGCTCCGACAGGACGGCCGCCTCGTGCCGCACGCCGCGCAGCATCGCAGACCCCGCCGGCTGCAACGAGCCAGGGCGCCCCATGCCAAGAAAGGTATGAAAACGGCCCACTGGGCCGCCCGGCCTCGGGAGAGCAAGCGGCCTACGGGCTCGCGCCCGAGGCCCGGCACCGTGCTGAGGGTTACGAAGGCCGAATCCAGCCAGCTGGAATGAAAGCCGCCCCAACACGTAAAACAGAGCGAGGGGCAGGTCGCAGTGAGCCCCCAGAGGGCCTCTAGATGGGTCGGCGGACGACGCAATCACTGTGGCCCGCGTCCGAGACCATACCTCACACTCTCCCGCGGAGCTCATCGATGAGTGGCGGCCAGCCGCGCTCCGGGTCGGCGGACGACCCGGCAGCCCAACGCGGGATGAGTAAGGAAAGGTTTTTATGGAACGCCCCACAGCGGGTCGGACGCCCGCGCCGGGAGCTATGTCCGCTTGGGAACGATCCCCCTCGAGGGAGATCGCCAAGGTTCCACTCGGATTGCCCGACAGTAGCTCACACGAGCACGACGTTCAAACCGACGAAGGTAAACGTGCGTTCGCTCAACCGACTCTAAGGTCCCACGAACGACGTAGCCTGCCAGAGTCCGACCGGGCTAAACCCCCGACCAGCTCTCCGACCCGCTCGGGGGCTACACCCACCGGGTGTGCTCGCGCGCACCCGGGCTCTTTTAAGTGGCGCGGCTCCCCAAGCGATCAGCGGCAGCCAAAGCGCCGCCGACCTCCGATGACGGCTACCGCTGCCAGGGCTAAACCCCAGCCAGGCTCTCCGACCCGCTCGGGGCTCGGGAGCTACACCAGGTCGCCTTGCCGGAGCTCTTCAGAGTGGTCGGGCGCAGCTCCCCAGCGATCGGGGCCAAGCACCGCCGACCTCGGTAAGCGGCTACCACTGCCGGGCTAAACCCGGCCGCTCTCCGACCGCTCGGGGCTCAAGGCTACACTGCAAGGTCTTGCCGCACCTGTGTTCTTTTCTTTGGCTAGCGCGGCTCCCAAGTAGTCGCGCCGACCTAGCGCCGCCGACCTCCGGGCCGACGGCCACCCCCGAAAGGCTAACCCCCCGACCGGCTCTCCGACCCGCTCGGGGGCTCGGGGGCTACTGACGAGTACCCGTACCATGGGTACCCCCATCAGCCCGGAAACGCGAACGGGCTGACCAACCGCGGCGAAGGCCCAGCACTGCCAAAAGGTACTTGGGCCGCGGAGAGCAGACCGGCTTTGGCAGACCGACCCTGGACGGTCGGCGGACTCCGATCCCGGGCGGTCGGCGGGCTCCGACCGCCTAATGTTGAAGCTCGCGGTCAACAAGCTCCACCACAAGACGAGCGGCAGCGAGGCCCACGCGTGTCGATACCGCCTTGTGCGCAGCTGGCGTCCCTGGCGTCCGTACCGGGGCAGGTGGCTCCTTCCCAAGACTGTCAGAGGAGCCACCGAAGAAGTCAAGCCCTCGTCCCATCGCCTGGCACACCGCAGAAGAATACGCCCACTCCCGAGGCCAAGGCAAAGTCAAGCGCTATTAAAGCCGCCGAGGCTGACAGGAGCACCACGCGATGCGTCATCCAGATAGCACCACGCAAGACCACTCATCACAGAGCCACCAACCCTGCCTCGGGACGGGCAGTGGTCAGTCGGACAAGACAGAAACCGGACTCCGAGACACGCAAGCCCCTTTCCTCGGGGTTTTTCCCCAAACTCCCGTGTAACCTGCCTCCTCCGTCTATATAAGGAGAGGCAGGGCCCGAGAGGGAGGGGCGATGGAAAAAACAGTCTTCTAGGTAGCCGCAACTCCCTAGCAAAAACAGAGGATCGGTCGGCCGACTCACCGCCTCGCTTGTATACCTCTTGTTCATCGCCCAAAGATCAATACACCCACACCGAATCAGGCTGGAGTAGGGACGTTCAGCCCGAACCAGTATACATCATCTGACTCCTTGAGTCGACCATTCGGGGAGAGGGAGCGTGCGACCCCATCCGACCACAAATTCGTATTGCCGGTGCACGAAACACCGACATAAATCATCGAGTATCATTCTCAATATCACCTATTTTAACCCTTCACATTGTCGTCTCTAAATCACATAATATGCCTGTTAAAATCCACCGAAATATAATTCACCACTTATTCTATTTGATCCACAAGTATGACTCTCAATATTATTTATTTAATTTACCGACTATTATTTTTAATATCATACATCTTCCAATACTCCACCAATCCATACTAATTATATTGTAAACTGCTATCACAATCCAACTCCTCAATATTTCAACTATCACCATTCATAGATCAATTTCATAATGACTAATCCCCATCAACACTAGTATTCATGTAATTTCCAATCAAGTTGGGTTCTTGCTCCAATCTACATTCTATACTAATATGTTCCTTCCAAACTGTCTTCCAAATAGTCATTCCCCTAATCAAATAATTTTTTTATCAAAAGTATTTATTATGGTGGATTACTATACTAGGGCAACAAAGGATCATGGATAACAATATCAAGGAGGTATGAACAACAGGTATAACTAATAGCCTAACGTCAACATCAACCTTTTATATAAATAGCAATGCAATTTATAAAACATTTATGTCGGGGATTGGGCTATTTCCTATAAAGACCATTCTGCCCCGACGGCCGAGCAGCTCCCGACCATGGGCTTGGATGCGATACCCAAGCGTGAGCCTCGGGCATTATCACGCCAGACACGGTATACTCGTAATATCGAAGCAAAGCATGGTCGGCTATAAGCCTCAAAGACGTGCCCGAGCAACCATGCTCGGAAAGGACGCGGGATGGTAGAAGCCAGACCAAAGGCATGCTCGGAGATTGCCGGAGGACGTGGTCAACCCATAAAACAGGAAAGTGGCGACTATTTCGCCAAGGAGTTTAACGAGTCAACTCAAGCCAACTCACGAGTTTAACGAGTCGAGCCGAGCTGACATTTGAGCTCATTAAGATAACGAGTCGAGTCGAGCTGACTCGTTATCTAAACGAGTTCTACCGAGCCGAGTTAGCTCGATTTCCACCCCTATTTGTGAGCTTGCTTCTGAAATCCCAATAAGCGGCTAGTGTTGTGGATTATCGGGCTATTTCTTTATTGAATGGGTCTTTGAAGATGTTGACTAAAATCATGGCTAATCTGCTCCAGCCTTGCATTCGTTATATGATTTATGTCAATCAATTTGGATTTATCCTACTTAAAGCTTCACAATTCAGTAAGGGTCTTCTTCATCCGCCCATGCCTACACCCCCTAATTTGCAATTCCCAGTTTTCCAATATGCGGATGACACGATTATCCTACTTAAAGCTTCACAATTCAGTGTTGTTTTCTCAAGGCATTGCTGCACTCTTTTGGGAAATTAACAGGTTTGCGTTTTAATTACAACAAATCAATTGTTGTGCTTATCAGTGCTTTTGCAGAAATTGACATCTCATGTGGCTGGAGTTTTCAGCTGTCCTGTTAGCTCTTTCCCTATTTTTACTTGGGTTTGCCTCTGTGTGTGAAGTGGCCAACTAAATATGAATTTGTGTCACTTATGGCAAAATTGGATCGTCAACTAGTATGATGGGAGGTTCGGTATTTGAGTTTGGCTGACTGTTTGATCCTGGTTAATGCAGTTTTATCAGCCATATTGACCTTCTTGCTTTGCTTTCTCAAGTAGCCAGTTGGTATCATTAAAGCTATTAATAAGTTGAGGCACAACTTCTTGTGGCATGGTAATAATAATTTCAGAGCTAGTGGTAATTTGATTGCTTGGAAGAATGTTTGTAAACCCAAAAAGTCGAAGGCCTTGATGTGATCATTTTGTCTATTACAAAATGAAGGGCTTCTTCTCAAGTTTCTACACAAATTCTTTCATCGATATTCTACTTCCGTGGGTGCAATGGACTTGGTATGTTCTACATCCTTGCTTGGCCTCAATATGCTTTTCCAAAAAGTAGCTATTCGCATAAGGATATTTTGAAGCTCATGCCTAAGTACTTGACCTTGTGCTCTGCTATTATCGGTGATGGACGTGTGATACGTTTTTGGGAGGATAACTAGAATTGAGCTCAACTACCTGAGCTCTTCTTGGCATGTTGCCATCCTCAAGTGTCCATTATTGGCATGCAGCAGGCTGAAGCGGACACTCTTTTTCTGCCCACAACATGGAGCGAATTAGGGCTACTGCAGCTTGCGATTCTCAATGATTTGCAGCATAACTTGGTTCTGACACTTGTGATTCCTGGAAGTATTATTGGCAAGCTCCTAAATTTACATCTCATAGCTACTATATCTACTTCATGAATAATCAACTTGGTTCTGTGTTTGTTGGGCATAAGTTAATCTGGAGAAGTAAGAGTCAAATGAAGCATGAACTATTCTTATGGATCGACTGAACTCACGGAGCTTGTTGCGGTGCAAAGGCATTTGGAATGGTAGTACAACTTGTTCTCTTTATGCTTCGGATATTGAAGGCAGTCTTGTTCATCTTTTCATCCAATGTCTGACAGTGTGTGAAGTATGGGATAGGTTTTATCTCTTTTTCTGGCTGTCTCACAAGATTGGCTGACAGTTATGCGGGAAAATCACTTAATTAGGCAGTTCTACAAAAAGTTGTTCTCACTAATATGCTGGCATATTTGGCTTTGTCGTAATGGAAACATCTTCAATTTTACTAATTTACCGGTGGCTGTTGTTGGTTCAAAGGTGCCGGCTGGTCTACGTCTCCTTCAAGCTCGAGGGAAGAAAGCTTTTGGTGAGCTATTACTATTTGGCTCTCTTCTTTAGAACCTGTTTGAGTTTCTTTTGCTGTTTTTTCCTTCTGTTCTTCTTTGGTTCTTTTTGCTCTTGGCTTGGTCTCTGTCTTTTGAGAAATATATAAATGTGGAGAGATCTCTGAAGTTTTTTGCCATCAGGAAAATAAATAAATACCTTTTAGTTCCAGAAGGAGCTTTGCTGCCCTCCTGTATATTTCCACAGCCTTGCCGTTTTATCCTCGATCAATTGTGGTATGTGTAGTGGGAGTGCCAAGTGCATACGGTACATGTATATGATGCTTGATATCTTTGTTAGGAAACTGATTACGTATCCTATATGGACTCTACCTTATCTCTAGCAGAACCGCTATATATAGGAGGCAGGGGCTACCCCTTTGTATAGAGAAGCATACAGAATAATAAAGCAGGCCTGGTTCCTCCTCATATTGTGTCTCTCTTTCTCCCTGTCTATTCTCCACTTGAGATCTATTAGGCAACCCCGGACTATTCGATAGCGAGGTTGTCTAACACGTTATCAGCACGAAGCTCTACCGGAGAAAGATTGAAAGGTGAGAATTGGTAAGAATATGGTGATTGAATCTAATCACCTGTTTTCTCTAATTTATGCATCTAGGTACTGTGTTCGTCGGTGGCATGAAGCTACTGGAAACGAAAAACAGTACACAGCATCTCAAATTCGTGGCATGAAGCCATCGATCTAAAGCGACTTTGAAGATTGCACTGCACATGAAGTTGCAACACAGTATACGGCAATGTTCACGGCACGAAGCCGCCGACTGCCAGACCATGAAGCGCCGCCATATCATGGACGATCTGCCGCGCCTGCCGACCGGTGCGCCGCGTCTGCTGCGTCGCCGCACCTGCCGCCGGTCTGTCGCGCCTAACGTCGGCCACAAGGATTCGCACCGCGCACGAAGCGCTGCCGACCGGCCTCACGCGAGGTGACTCCACCGGTCAGGCCCGACCCTCACGGCTCGAAGCCGGCCCGCCCGAAGGACGCCACCGCCCGCTGGGACACAAACCGCAGCTCATGGCCTTGCAGGCCGGCCGAGTCACAAATCGCAGCGCCCGAAGCGCCGGTCCCCGCCGGGACACTGCATGACGCCGACCGGTCGCCCCTGCACCGCGTGGTGAAGCCAATCTTTCGGCAATGAAGCACTGGCCCCAGCGGCATGAAGCCGCAGATCGAACTCGGCGCGTGGCCGTGGCCGGGCCACAACCAAGCGCAAAACCACCACGCAGCCGCTCGCCATCGCCGCTGCGTTCTGGTGCCGCCGTGGCCTCGCGAGCCATCTTGGCCGCGCTTTGCCGGCCTCCATGCGACGCATGAAGCGCCGTCGCGTCAGCCATCCGGCCGCCAAATGCGCTGCCGCTGCCCGCGCTGCCGAATGTCTTGCCGTCGCCGGCCGCAGCCAGCCGGATCTGCCGCACTACCAGGCCGCCATCGCCCAGCCTTACAAGCCGCCGTCTGCCACCGTCGCTGGCGCCTCATGGCTATTGCGATTCGACGCCCGACTGCGGCGTCAGCTGCGGCCACTTCGCCGGCGCTGCAGGTACTGCTGCGCCCCGTCCGGAGAACGGCTCGGCTCCTCCCGCGGTGGCTCGTATCCACGCCGGTCCGAAGCCGGTCGCCACCGCCGCCGGTCTTCTTGTTGCGACTCCCGACTTCGGAGTGCACGGCTCCTCCATATCGATCGGGTGGACACAAAGTCCAGGACTTGAAGTCCCTTGACCGATTGGATGGACTTGAAATCCAAAGGTACATGCAATGCTCCAATACGGTTAAGGAAAGCAATGGGGCACGGGGGCAAAGGAATTTCCCCATTTGCCCCCATTATTTATTCTGGTTTTTGTTTCTTTTATGAATATTGAATAAGAAATTCGAAAATTGATTAGAAAATTCTAAAAATTGCCAGAAAAATATGTAGAAAAATCCTGAAAATTTATTAGGCTCTGTTTTAATTTAGCTTAGCCTTATTTTCTGAATTTATGAATATTTGCATGAATTTTTGCAATAATTGCCCCGTTTAGAATATCGGAAATTCCTGAGAATTTATTTTCCGAATTTATGAATTTATGGATTATGTCATGTTGATATTTGCAGAAATTAAATTTTTCTGTTGTACAGTAATTCTGAAAATTACTTGGAAATTAGCAGAAATTATGAAAAGTGCTAGGAAAATTCCAGAATATTACATATGGCATAAAATGAGAACCTGTGTGGTTGGGATTTGATTTTGGTAATGAATAAACAGATATGAGACAATTGGTGTCTAGGAAAACACACATGAGGCTTGGTTCTTTAATTGGCACCCGGAAACGGGAAGTGCTCCCTCCCTCATGTGAGCCCTAGGGGCAGGTTGACCTGGCCAAGAGTCGAATTGACGGAGATATTCGTTACCTGTTTTCGTTCCCAGCCAACAAGAATTATATAAGTTGTAATTAGACTTATGCCATGTTTAATTCATGTTGCAATTTATTTTTTGTTATCAAGTGATGCTGGAAAATTGCTGTATAATTAACAGAAAATTGCCAAATACTAAGAAAAATTCGGAAATTTCTGAGAATTTATTTCCGCATTTATGAATTTATGAATTGTGCAATTATTGTTTATTCTGAATATTTATGAATCTGTGTATATATGAATCTCGCACTTATGAATCTCGCATCTATGAATCTTGTATTTATGAATCTTGAAATTATTGCTTTCTTTTAGTTTACTGGAAATTCATGAGAATTTAATTATGCAATTATGAATCTTGCAACCACTCCCTATTAAATTACACGAAGTAATCTAATGAAAAGAATCTTTTGAATATGCAAATACCTGGCATTATTAAATGTGAGTTTGAAGAACTGACCCCGAAAGGTCAGAACTATCTCACATGGGCATCAGGTTTGAAGATCATACTTGCGAGCAAGAAGCTCCAAGCTGCCACCGGCTTAGGGTCCTCGAAGGACACGCAAACTATTGCCGAGCAAAACGATCAAATTTTGTACTGCCGTGTATCACTTTTCGACCACTATGAATAATGAATACATGGTCGAGGTGAGTACACTGAGTTACTGACCGCGCTTGAAGCGATTCGAGAAACTCAAGCCCACCATCTTGCTCCAAGCACAAAGAAGATTGGGTTACTCAAGTTTGCAGGCTATAGAACAGTGGTTGTTAATGAATTTTGAGTAATGAATTGTAAGCTCTCGAAGAGCATACATTTTCTTTTCTCATGAATCGAATTGCAATTTATTCTTTATTCCAGTATTCTTTATTTGTAAGCAATATTTGAATCACTTTGCCACTATATGATTAGAATTATTTTTCTTTTCATCTAGAAATCGTGTAGCGCCCAATGGAGGAAATATGCATTGTTGATAGTGGCACAACAAATACCATCTTAAGAGAGTCGAAATACTTCCAGACGATCACGAAGAACGCTGGAAGGATTACGACAATCGCAGGAAGCGATACGCATATAATAGGCTCAGGAAGAGCCACAATTATATTGCCAATGGGTACAACTTTGGTAATTGAAGAAGCCCTCTTGTACCCTGAATCAACCCGCACTCTCTTAAAGTTTCAAGGATATCCGCGCCAATGGGTTTCACGTAGAAACCAATGAAGAAAATGGCAAATAGCATTTGTGCATTATGAAGCACGCGGAGTATGAAAAATGGTATTAGAAAAATATCCCTCGTATGAATCTGGGCGATACTACACGAAAATCAATGCACACGCAGTGTATACTTCTTTGAAGACTGTCTTTAGAAGCTCTGAATTATTTGCTTTATGGCATTGTAGATTAGGTCATCCTGGTCTTAGATTGATGAGAAATATAGTTAACAACTCACAAGGTCATGGCATTAATGTTAAGAATTTCTCGAATCACGAAGATTTTGTGTGCCATGCATGTGCCACCGGGAAAGTAATAACTAGACCCTCTGTTATGAAAGTGCAACATGAAATCCTCGCATTCTGGAACGCATTCGTGGGGATATTTGCGACCGATTCAGCCATTGTTAGGGCCGTTGATCCTTTATGGTGCTCATTGATGCTTCACGGAAATGGTCACATACATGTTTCTTGTCAACAAGGAATCATGCATTCGCAAAGCCGATCTCGCAGATCATCGAATTAAGAATGCTTTTCACGATCATCGCGTGAAGTCCATTCGAATGGACAATGCCGGTGAATTCACTTCCAAGGCATTTGATGATTATTGCACAAAGAACGGAATAATCATGAGCACTGCATCGCACGTCCCATACGCAAAATGGGCTAGTGAAGCACTAATAAAGAGGATTAAGTTCATTGCTGCATCGCTCTTGCAGAGCTCGTAACTTGTCCAACAATTGTTGGGGACACGCAAATCTGTATGCAAAGAAGACTCATCAATTATAGACAATCGGCCTACAACATCCATTCAACCATGCAAACTAGTGCATTGGATCAACCTGAAGAATTGAATGTATGGTATATGTACCTATACCACCCCCACAGCAAACTGAAAGGGTCCTCTCCGCAAGTGCAGGATATACATTGGTTATGAAAGTGCATCCATAACCAGTGTATTTGGAACCCATGATGGGATTTGAATACTCTCGATTCGCCGATTGCATCTTTGACGAGGATCGTTTTCCCGTCATTAGGGGGAGGAAATGAACCATTGGATGAAAAATGCCGGGAAATAATATGGCATTCCACTGGGATCCCCGCGCATGACCCTCGCACTAATGAAGCAAATCAAGAAGTCCAGAAGATAATTGATTTGCAGAATTTAGCAAATGAACCGCTGATCATTTTTGTGATCTCAAGAGCGTGGTTAAGTCGCATGTACCAGCAAGAAATGCACCAGAGAGGGTGGAAATACCAAAGAAAGCGAAGGTATCCTCATCCTCGTGAGGCCTCAAAGAAAAAGAACAGAAATCTGGCTTCTCAAACCCAAAGAACCGGAGACGCCTGGGAAAAATGGGCAAGAGGACTTACCACAGCCAATCATAAAAATGCCCCAAAGCAAGAAGGGGAGCCAGTTGAGACCTGGCACTGGAAAGAAGCCTGTGGAAAAGGCAATTCCAGATTTGAATCTTCAATTGGAAGAAGCCGCCGGAAATAATGTGTGCGCACACATTGGCGGAGAAAAAACTAAAGGAACTTGCTCCTGGAATGGGAAATAGCAATGAAGAGCAAGTAGAAGTGCATGAAGCACACCATGACGAAATGGCCATAAATTTTGTAATAATAGGAGAATCTATGAAAAGAGCAACAACCATTGCAAGGCTTGTTGTTCAAGGTTTCACTCAACGTCCTAGGGTTGATTATGAAGAAACCTATTCTCCGGTCATGGGTGGAATTACCTTTAGATACTTGATCTCAATGGCAGTCAACTTGAAGTTGAGAATGAAGCTAATGGATGTTGTCACAAAGATATTTGTATGGAAACTTGGATTCGGAGATTTATATGAAAGTACCGGAAGGTATCCCTATCCCGAACCAAGACAGAGCAAACAGAAACCTATACAGTGTGAAATTGGAGAAATCACTGTATGGGCTGAAGCAGTCAGGAAGAATGTGGTACAATCGCTTAAGTGACTTTCTTTGCAAGAAAGGCTACACGAACAGCGAAGATTGTCCATGTGTGTTTATACAACGATCCCCGAATGGATTTTGTATAATCTCCGTCTATGTAGATGACTTGAACATCATTGGGACGGATGAAGAAATTGAAGAAGCATGCACATACTTGAAATCTGAGTTTGAAATGAAAGACTTGGGTAAAACCAAGTTCTGTTTAGGCTTGCAGCTTGAACATGTCCAAGGCGGAATCTTGGTACACCAATCTTCCTACACGCAGAAAGTGTTGGAGAAATTTGGTTTTGAAAGGCATACCCCGCAAAGACCCCAACGGTCGGAAGGTTACTCCAAGCAGACCTAGACCGTCTGAGGCCTAAAGAAGAGGGAGGAAGTCCCGGGAGCGGAATTCCCATACTTGAGTGCAATTGGAGCGCTCATGTACCTTGCGAATAGCACTAGGCCGGACATTGCGTTCGGCAGTGAATTTGCTAGCGATGCAGTCACGAGAACCCACCAAAAGGCATTGGAAAGGGTGAAGGACATCTTCCGTTACCTTCAAGGAAGCAAAGACCTCGGCTTGTTTTACGTAAGAAACAATGAATTGAATTTAGTTGGCTACGCCGATGTTGGGTACCTATCGGACCCGCATCTTGGCAAGTCACAAACCCGGGTATGTTTTCCTTTGCGGTGGAACAGCAATTTCTTGGAAGTCGTCTAAGCAGACTCTTGTCTCGACGTCGACTAACCACTCAGAAATCATTGCATTGTATAAAGCCTCTCGGGAATGTGCATGGCTTCGAAGAATGGTTCACCACATCCAGAAGTCATGTGGTCTGAACATGGAACAAACCCCCACTATTATCTATGAAGATAATGCAGCTTGTGTTGCACAAGTACAAATAGGATATGTGAAGAGTAACCTTACGAAGCATATCAACCCCAAGTTCTTTTATGCCTATGAAATGCATAAGATGAACGAGATAAAGATACTGCATACTAAGTCGTGTGAAAATCTCGCAGATTTATTCACTAAGTCACTCCCGGCATCTTCCTTTGAAAGATGTATTAGAGGAATCGGGATGATGAGGCTTAGAGAAGTGCAGATTTCAGGGGGAGATTTTTCACATACTCCTACATAAATCTCAAACATGAAGTTTGAGTACCCAACGTAAATCTTGAAGATTAACATTGAAGTTTGGGTGGATTGTACTCTTTTCCTTAAGTAAGTTTTTCATTGAAGTTTTCTTACATAAGGTTTTTGATGAGGCAATCCGTGCAACACAAAGCAGCGTGTGCTATGTACTCTTTCTCCAATTATTTTTCCCATTTGGGTTTTATGGAGTTTTAATGAGGCATATGCATCTCGCGGTGAAGAGTCGAGGGAGTGTTAGGAAGCGATTACGTATCCTATATGGACTCTACCTTATCTCTAGCAGAACCGCTTATATATAGGAGGCAGGCTACCCCTTTGTATAGAGAAGCATCTGAGAATAATAAAAGCGTGCCAGTTCCTCCTCATATTGTGTCTCTCTTTCTCCCTGTCTATTCTCCACTTGAGATCTATTAGGCAACCCCGGACTATTCGATAGCGAGGTTGTCTAACAATCTTATACATTCCATGAATAACAAAGAGGCTTTCTGTTTTTTTAAAAAAAGGCACAAACTTCGCGGTGTAAACATGCTAGTTCCTCCTTCCATCGCGATCAACTAATCAGATCAGTATGGACGTTAATTCAGCAGCAGCAAATCGAGCTCGAAAACGCATTCGGATTTTGTTGGACGAGAACGTAAGAATTTTGGGTACTAACGACAAACAACAATCCAAAAGGAAGAGCAACAGGAAACAAACCAATGATATCGTCCTCATCTCATCTTTCTCTCTCTCTCCCTGTCTCTCTCTCTAAATAAACGTGTCCTTTTGGTCGTCTTCCCCATCTGCCCGATGCCCCGATCAAACGCCTAGGGTTTCCCCAAGCTGCCCGCCCACCCATCCGTACCTCCCCCTTCTCCCCCGCCCCCTCCCGAGCTGGCCCGCCGCCGCCATTGCCGCCGCCTCGCACGAACCCCCCAGACCCGCCATAAACCACCCCCCGGGGCGCCGAACCCGGCCGGAATCGGCGAAGAACTCGAACGCGACCTGAAGCAGGCACCGTAAGCCCACACGCGCGCATCCGCTTCGCCTCTGCCCACATATAGCTTCTGCTGGTTCCGGACACTCGATAAGAACAGGTCCACCAGTGTGCAGATCTATCTATGAGACCAGTGTGTGCGCGCGCGCGCGGACGTGTGGAACAAACTTTGACCTAAGGATTGGATCTTTGGATTGGTTCGGATTCGTGTGATCTGGTGCTTAGGGCATGATCAAATCGGTGGTTTATTACGGGAACACCTCCATTGCGGAGGTGGAGGTGTGGCCCATGGGCGAGACGAACTTGGCAGGGGCGCCGGCGTGGGTGCGGGAGATCCGGGTGGACCGCCTGTCCCCGCCCAGCGAGCGGTGCCCTCCGCTCGCCGTTCTGCACGCCGTCGCCGCCGGCGCGCGCTGCCTCGTGATGGAGTTGAGACCGGCAGCCACAGCGGACGAGCCCCCGCCGCCGTTGGTCGCCATGCACACCGCTTGCCTCAGAGACAACAAGGTATATGAATCATTCCCAACAATAAAAAGACACAGAACTGGAATAAATGAACGAATTGAAGCTTTTTAACTTTCCATGGACAAGTTGACCTCAACAACGCATATTAATTAGCTCATGAACAAACTAGTGAAAAACTTTTCTAACATTTCCTGCATGAATGAGTATTATAATTCTGCACGAACAATTTTAATCTGTTGACAAGGATTCTTGACAAAGATGTGGACTTTGACTAATTATACCGACTAGAACTTATTTGAGATTTCACTTTTCTGCATGATGTTATGTGGACTTGGCTTTCACTTAACCAATAGAGGTATAGAACCTGGCCTGACGTTGCTGAGTAAATGAGGTTTCAGGAACAGTGTTTCAAATATCAGAAATGGAGCAAACAGATGTTTCGATTCTTGAATGTGAAACATTGGTTGTTGAGACATACCAGAGATGGTGAAGGATTTGCTTTTCTTCAACAGTTCTGGACTTTGTACTTAACCTTACTTGCTATCAGCAGTTCATTGCTGCAGTTGAACGTGAACCGCTGAACTCCATGTATTGGCAGAGATAGTTGACGAACGAGTGAAGTGTTGCTTGAATACTTTTGAGTTCGAACACATTAATGTGCATGGCATTCATCCGCTTGCAAGTTAATGTGCTGCTTTATTCCATTGGGACCTAATTTCTTTGAAGATCACATCTATTATAAGATACATGTTTTGTCCCTCTACTTCCTCCATATGGTAAATTTTATTAGTAGTAACTGTGATCATGACACTGCTGTGAATATTTCTGATTTCTATTTGGCTGTTTTAAAATTTCGATATATATAGTTTTCAGCCAATCCTTGCCACATAATTTTGGAACAAAATATCCTATTTTTGGCATTGTCTTTCTTCTTTCTTTTCCCTGTACTACTATTCGGATATTATCATATTACTCTGGTATGTAGGGCTCCTTACATAGATATGTGCTAGATGCCTTGAGAATTACCATGCCTCGTACTTGGGTGCATTTTGGATTTTGTATTCTGATTAAACTTTCTTTTCTGATGAAAAAAATTCTCCTGTTTGTCTTATCTCATTTCCCTTTATTATTTGTGCTTGCAGACTGCGGTTTTTCCACTTGGAGCAGAAGAGATCCATTTAGTGGCAATGACATCCACGAGAAACTTGCCAAATCATGCATGTTTTTGGGGTTATAAAGTACCATTGGGCTTATATAATTCTTGCTTGAGCATGTTGAATCTTCGATGCCTTGGTATTGTGTTTGACCTTGATGAAACATTACTTGTTGCCAATACAACACGGTCTTTTGAAGACAGAATTGATGCACTTCAGAGAAAATTGAGTAATGAGACTGATCCACAGCGTATTAGTGGTATGTTGGCAGAGATCAAGAGGTACCAAGATGACAGGTCTATCCTAAAGCAGTATATAGAAAGCGATCAGGTTAATGATGGTGGGGAAGTGTATAGAGTACAGTCTGAGGTTGTCCCGCCTTTAGCTGATAATCATCAACCTATGACACGTCCGATTATAAGACTACAAGAGAAAAATATTATATTGACACGCATAAATCCATCGGTACGTAATTCATGACTTTGTTCTGGAAGCATGTGATGGCCAAATGCCTGTTGTCGCTGCATTTTTATTATCTGCCATTTTTGGCAAGATATATACGCACCACCATAATTCGGTTTATTTTGCATGATGCCATGATGTGTTACTTACCACCATAATTTGGTTTATTTTACATGATGTGTTCAATTGAAATTTACCACCATAATTCAATTAATCTACCTTGTAGACACTCTTAATTTACCTGATTTTGCTTGGCAGAACTTTTTCATAAAGAAAATATGACCTGTTTGGTTATGGTGCTGTCAGTTGTTCATGCATTACAAAGTTGGTTGCAGTACTTGAATCGAATTGAATCGGCAAATAAAGGCTTGGCCATGGTATTGTTCAGGGCAAGTTGCATGCCTTGGTTGTTGTGGGCAGTCAAAATTCATCTATTTTTTTGTGCGTACTGCATGGCTGATCTTTGTTTGCTAGCACTAAGCACTTGCCTCTCTTGGGTTTTGATTCAACCATGTCTGCCTGTTGCTTGACTGTTCAGTTTATTTTCCATTCCTATTTCTTTTAGATAAGAGATACAAGTGTTCTTGTACGGTTAAGGCCTGCATGGGAGGATCTTCGGAGCTACTTAATTGCAAGAGGTCGCAAACGTTTTGAGGTGTATGTGTGCACAATGGCTGAGAGGGACTATGCTTTGGAAATGTGGAGGTTGCTTGATCCAGATTCAAGACTGATAAACTCTGTTCAACTTCTTGACAGACTTGTCTGTGTCAAATCTGGTATGCATTAATCTTCGTGCCAAACAAGACAACCGTTAAAGGAGCATAGCCTTTTTATACACTCTTTTAAACAATGGTTGTCTATGGTGAAACATTCTTATTATGAATTTTCCATGTGCATGCATATAATCTCTTGGGATTTTCCATCCTTTTGATGTTAATGCTAAATTTACTCACCTAGGCTCTAGAAAGTCTTTGCTAAATGTATTCCATGATGGCTCTTGCCACCCTGGAATGGCCCTAGTGATTGATGATCGTTTGAAAGTTTGGGATGAGAAGGATCAGTGTAGAGTTCATGTTGTTCCTGCCTTTTCTCCATATTACGCTCCCCAGGCAGAGGTAAGGTCTAGTTTGTAGTTTGCACAAACATAAGATTGTCTTACTGTATTGGTTACTGAGGGCACATTGCCTTTAACTTTCAGGCAAACTTTTCTATTCCAGTTCTTTGTGTTGCCAGAAATGTTGCATGCAATGTTAGGGGTGGCTTCTTCAAGTAAGAACATCATCTTTGTCTATATGATCTAAGTAATTCATTGTCATGCCTCATGAATCATGTCACTGGCCCAACTAAAGTAAATACACTCTATGCTGCCACACAAGCCTGTTTTCCTTTTACTTATACCATAAAACAAGCCTGAATGTTTATCGACACATTTATGATTGATTTGACAGAGAATTTGATGAGGGTGTCCTACCGTGGATTAGTGAGGTTCATTACGAGGACGAATTAAATGATGTTCCTTCTGCTCCTGATGTTGGTAATTATTTGATTTCAGAGGTAAACTTTGTAAAAGTGGATGCTTCACATTGACTCCCAGTAACTACCAACTAACACCATTTGTCTCTTTGTTAGGATGAGAATGCTGCAATTTTGAATGTAAACAAAGATCCGCTTTCTTTTGATGGGATGGCAGATACAGAGGTTGAGATGAGACTGAAGGTTTGTACATTTAGTACCATAATCGGAATTTTTGGTTATAAAGTGATGAATGGCAAAACGGCATTCAAGAAGTAGGGTGCTGTTATATGAAATCAAACTGAATACGAAGATGTAGAAGATTTCCTAAATTCTATGATGCTTAGTAAGCATTTCGCTCATTGTTCTTAGGGTTGAGCAATACATTTTAGAATCACAAAGACATTGTTTAATATTTCATGTGTCATTTTTGTTCATTTAAGTTGAGTTGTTCCTGAAAAAGTTTAACAAAGCTAAACTTCAACAACAACAATAACAACCAAGCCTTTTGTCCCAAACAAGTTGAGGTAGGCTACGAAAGAAACCCAATCATAGTCAATAAAACCCCTAAACCTTTGATCCTAGGTCATGGTTTCGGTACGTGAATCGCTGACTTCCATGCACTCCTATCCAACGCCAAATCTTTGGAAATGTTCCGATCCCTTAAGTCTCTTTTAACTGTTGCTTCCCACGTCAGCTAAACTTCTTTCTTTAAAAAGACAACTTTGTTAGGGTAAAATACATTATTTGAAACTCAACTCGGTTAGTTATTCTTAGTTGAAATAGGCAGTTGATGTGTACAATAAAAGTTTCATTGCCAATAATATTATAAATTTTGATTTGACAATATGCAGTTGCAGTAGACGACAATGGGGCATTGGATCAATGTTATATTTAGCCAATACTTAAAATTATTTACTTCTATTTGTATGATCTAAATCCGCCTAACTTTACCGTCTAGTATATCTCCAGCTGTAGTAGCCCCTAAAGTAACTTAAGAATTTCTTTTTATTCAAAGTGAATGAAAGGGTATAGTTGAGTAAGAGATACACCTTTTTTTTGGAACAACCAATTTGTAATGCTAAAGCTATGCCTATGGTGTTTTTGCAATGGTTTGGCTTCATGTAGCAAAAAAATTGATATAAACGTCAGGTCAATATCTTCGTATTTCTTAGCAACTATTGCCATTTTTTAGGGTTTTTGTTTTATCATCCTACCACTTATGTGTATCTAAACTATTTTCAGGAAGCGGCTTGCAGTGTTCAAGCTGTGAATCCAGTAGCAACAAATGTCGATTTGATGCCAGTTGCCCCTAATGAGCGATTTGTTACATCTTCATGTACTCCACTAGTACCACCACTTGGCATGATGCCTTTGAATAATGATCAAGGTCCTCAGCCTCCTTCATTCAGCTGGCCAGTTGCTCAATCTGGTCCTTTGGATCCTTTGCAAGGTTCTCCTGCTAGAGAAGAGGGTGAGGTTCCTGAGTCTGAGTTGGATCCTGACACAAGGAGAAGGCTTCTCATATTACAGCATGGTCAAGACACAAGAGATCCTACACCACCCTTTCCTGCAGGACCTCCTGTACAAGTCTCAGTCCCACCAGTGCAATCTCATGGAAATTGGTTTCCTGTAGAGGATGAGATGGACCCAAGAAGCCTGAATAGGGCCTCAACGGGGTTTCATTTAGAGTCTGATGCTGTACATTATGATAAAAAGCAACCCCTGCATCCACCATACTTCCCTGGTGGGGATAATCGTATATCTTCTGATAGATTTAACTATCAGAACCAGAGATATCCTTCTCAGGTGAGTGATCATCTACTTTGATCAGAAAATTTATCTATATTTGTTCGTTAATGTGGTGATTCTAAACGATCTGGTCACAAATGCTTGATTTACTCAGCCACCTCACAGTGAGGATCATCATATGCTTCCGAACAGTGCACCTACAACCTACAGATCCTTTTCTGGTATGTTTTGCTTTGCTGTTGATGTTTCTGATGTTCATCTCGAGGTTTTAGCAGCTGCATAGGATAATGCATGGCCCATGTCTGCATTTTGTGCTTACTGAACATAGCTTAAGAAATTTCAGATATGCTATTCTTGTTGCCTTTCTTCTTGCACCATCCCTGTACAGTTGTGTTTGTTGTCACCTGCCTGCATACAAGCTTTGTCCTGGTAAAATTTTGGATTATCATCACTCATCATTACTATAGTAGTATGTACTTTGTTAGTTTGTTTGCTGCTAGTTAGGCATATTTTGACAGAAGTGACAAGACATTATGGTGTGCATACAATATGTACTTTGTTAATATGTTTGCTAGTTAGGCATTAGATTTTGGTTTGGGTTTTGACCGAAATGACAAGACATTATGGCTTGCACACGACTACACAAGCATTGAGTTTGCTTGGCTTGTTATATTTTGTTTATACTGTTGTGTTAATATAGTCTAAGTTGTTGATCATGGATTCATGGGCTGGATTAATTCCTTATAATTTAAGTTATGTAACTCCTTTTATTCAAAGTTTGGCCTATAGTAAATGATTCGCCGCAATTGTACTTTAGCTGCATTCATAGTCAGCACTTGAAATTCAGTGTGCCATTTCAAAACCTGTTGCAAGCGGACGAGTCAATTAGCATGGCATATATAACTGTGTTTGTCATGTCTTCTTTTTCCACTCTTCATTTGGTCTAGTCCCTGTGGTTAAATAATGATATAAGATGTCATGCCAATTAATTAAATAGATGTGCACCTAATGTCTGTTATCACAAATAATATTATTAGCTTGTTTTTTTTCCCCGTTAGTAAGCCTGTACACATGGTTGTTTGAAAGCTTATGCTGGGGCATATTATAGAGGGTATCAAAATCAAAACTGGATAAATGTTTGCTTCCTTAGTTCCTTTATTACAATCACTTAAATGTGGTTTGTTTCACTCCCAAAATTCATGAAAAGCTTGCAAATTCGCGAATGCCCCTCTTAAACTTCAATTTTTAATTGTACTTAGTTTAGAATATCTTAAACTGTGTCTACAATGTGAAGGAGAGGACACAACAACCCGGCGTGTTCCGTCAAGTAATAGAAGCAGCAAATTGGAATCAGGACGTCAATTTGTACAATATGCAGAGACACCTGCTGGTGTATTGGAGGAGATTGCGGCGAAGTGTGGAATTAAGGTAGTTTCGATGTGAAAAATCAGATAGTTATTATCTTCTTTATGTATTAATTTACCATGTCTGATATATTTCTTCACTCATATTTCTAGATGGAGTACCGATCAATTTTATGTGATACCACAGAGTTGCAATTCTCCATTGAGGTAGATTACAACTTCTGCCAAGTGCCAATTGAACTTGTCAATATTACCATCTAATTTTTATAAAAAATTATGTTAATGGGCAATGGTATTTTTTATTCATTGGAAACTGTGAAAACTTGATGTGGACTGTCAGGATGCAATCTTGATGACAAGAGTTACAGGATCCCTGCAATGATCATATAGTTCAAAGAATATATATTAACATTTTCACCGACTATTTAAGTTTGTTACTGCATGCAAATTATTCTAATTTGTTTGCAGTTTTCACAGGATTGCCTCATGTTTTTCTATTCCTACCTTTCTGTGTGCCTCTTGCAGGTTTGGATTTTTGGAGAAAAGGTAGGTGAAGGAATTGGAAAAACAAGGAAAGAAGCACAACGTCAAGCTGCTGATATATCTTTAAGAAATTTGGCAGGTGAGTTTATGTTGGACTCCCTAGTTTCTTCATTCCGGATGGTATATGCCAAACATGCAACTGAGCTATAGGAGTCGATTTGGGATATTAAGTTATTAACTTATTTATTCCGGGGTATAGGCTACAATTACCTGTTCATGGGGATATGTTATTTTAAGTAGTTGACTTCTGTTGTATCATTAAAGTCTTAGAATCTTGGAACAGTTTGTTGTTCGGAGTTCTGACTTTTGTCTTATGAGGCATGTTAGCTTGTACGCATCTGAGGTCGCTGAAATGTTTCTCCCTTTTTTTTGTCTGTCTGTAATTTCCAATTCCCATTTTGTTTGATGTCATTATCTATGGGCACATAGAAATCTCTCTCTCTCTCTCTCTCTCTCTCTCTCTCTCTCTCTCAAATCAGGTAGAAAATATAAAATACTGCAATTGGTGCAATCTTATGAAAGCTTTATATAACTCTCGTTTTCTTTAGTGCGTAAAATATGTTTAGATTTTGACTGATGAAGTTCACTTGCAGGCAAATTTCTGTCATCTGATCCAGATAAGATGACAGTTGTGAAGGACAATGGTTTTAGTAGCAATCCAAGCTCATTCAGATATCCAGGAAGTAATAGCGATGACATGTTACCAGTTGCAAGCACTTCAGATGAGTCTAGATATATGAACGAGAGAGTTGATAATTCAAGCAAGCCTTCTGGTTCTGTTGCTGCTCTCAAGGAGCTTGTAAGTAGCTGCCTTAATTACCAGCTTTTGGTCAAGTGTGCCCTTTTAATTAAGATATGCTGTGATGCATTGCAGTGTATGGTTGAGGGGTATAACTTAATTTTCCAAGCTCAGCCATCTCCTCCAGATGGCTCAACAGGTAAAGAAGTTCATGCTCAGGTTAGTACTTCATTTGGATGCATGTTCATCCAACCTTTACTTGATACATGGAACAATACATGCACTATGAGGGCATTTAGTGAAAGTAAACTTCCACCAAATTTAAAAGTTATCATAAGGTGTCTTGAGATCCAGTTGTATGTGATGTGATGTCCTGTATTACTAGAAAATTCCTCCCAACAAGTTCAGATGGAAGAGGTTACTGTTAATGGATTTGGAATTGTTGAACTTCAGAACTTCCGCTAAGATGGTTGATGCTTTGGAAAGCTGGATTAGGAGAAATTAAATGAGCAGTTCATTTTGTAATTGGTTGTCTTGAGTAGTAGCTAACCTGTATTAAGAGGTTTTTGGATCATATGGATCTTTTATGTAATTATGTTAATAATGTTCTATATATCAATTAATATTATTTATCAGTAGCACCCTCCCCTACTGTTCCCCATTAAAAAAAGCAACGCAAGTAGTGTAGGATTTGTTATATATTGTCATTGGTCAAGGGCTGCTCCCCTTTTGGAACATTTTGATCTGATGGCTTGAACAGAAAACTTCATTTGAACTCATGCTTTCAGTGTACTTTCTTCTCATTATCGCTTACTTGCATTTGGCTTTTCAGGTCAAAATAGGTGGGCAAATACTGGGGGAAGGAGTTGGAGGAACATGGGAGGAAGCTAAGCTACAGGTTTGTATGCAGATAGAAGAAAGAATCTCTTTGATTGCTTCTCTTTGTTCTTCTTGGAGTTCTGAAATCAACAAATAAACCCAGGGATCCTCACTGGTTTCTTGGTCACGACCAGCTAAAACGAAAGTTCCATTAAAAAGTGTTTCCTTGTGGTAGAACCTCCTTAGCAAATATAAGGTTTTCTTTCGAGTTGCATTGAGCAAAACAGGACGGTTCTTTCTCTGTTTGCATAGTATGGGCAGTTAATTTCTTGCTTCAATCAACATTCAATAAGTTTGTACAGTAAACAACCTTGAAACGTTGCTTTTCTTCATTGTAGACTTTTAAGTGGGATGGGTTTCCTAAGGTATATAGGACCATTATTGTGAAGAGTAAAAACGCTGTCTTCTTTTGTATTTTTTTCCTATAAAGGCCAATACTGCTCAATACCATCTCACAGATCACTGAGTTGGAAAATACCATCCAGCGTGTCAATAACGTGTGTCTTATGTGCAGTTAATTTGCGTGCTTTACTTTTAACCGTTCTTTTAATGTCCTTTTGTAGGCTGCTGATGAGGCTCTGGGAACTTTGAAATCCATGCTTGGTCAACTTGCACAGAAACGGTCTGGATCTCCAAGGTGATGGTTTGCTAGTCTCTTTTGTGTTGTAGATTTGTAAGGTTATTAGCAGTAAAATATTATAGAAGATCCGGAAAAAGTTATTTTGAAACAGGGTATTTGGGGCTTTTGACCTGAGTCCTAGTTTTGTCTACTCGTCCCTGTCTCCATTTTCATAGAAACAGAATATAATACCAGGTTTACAGCACATCTGGTGCACTACATTGGAGTCTGCTGTTGTGTAAAAAAGAAATGGCTTACACGTGTGGCTTTGGTTGCTGTTTAAATTTTTTGCAATGTAACAAAATGGAAGTGCCCACCCTGCTGAGTTCGGATGGTTAGATGGCATCATTATGTGGGGTGTAAACCCTTGATGTGTTGAGAAGTCTTCATTAGCTAGATTACAGGCTATCAGAAATGATGCTCGTTTAATTACATTTAGCCTGAAGGAAGATGAGAAGAGTTTCAATTTAGCCCCTTGAACTGAGATGTGCAACGCAAGTGTACCATCTGAGTCAATTTTCCGGTAATGTTGTTTTGTTTTGGTAGTTGTTGATGTTTGCTCTTTCTACAGGTCATTGGCACCAAATTTTAGTAAACGCTTCAAGCCAGATTTCCAGCGGTCGGTACAAAGGATTCCTTCTGGCAGATATTCTAGGAATGACGGCCGTGTTCCTTGATAGTTGTGTCTGAATTCTGGACTTCTTAACTGGGTGGGATCCATCAGCAAATCATGGCAATCTGCTTCCCTGGAAGAACTTCCATAATTGCAAGTGTGGACGAGATGGTTATGAAGGCAAGAAATAATTGTACACCTTGATGCTTGTATGTCGTGTTTGGATTTCGTCTCATTGTCATTTCCAATCCAACTCCAGAAGGTGCGGCTCACGATGCTGTTGCACGATTTGCCTCGAATCCGTTATCCGTGATGCCCCAACTGAGGGTGGATCTCAGAGCGGGATGGCAGTTTGTGAAGAGACTTTCTTGTTTACGTCAGGTTGGCATTGCATTGCTCAATGGAATTGGTGCTCGATAGTAGAGCTCGAGTCGGCTGCCGATTTTGTTGAGGTGGCTACGGTATTATGTGGTGTTTCTTGCGCCATGTACATCAGTTTTTAGTTTCTAGAACTAATGAGGTAATTAGATTTAACAGTTTTGCAATGTAGTGGTGATTGTTCGGGTAACTTTTGTTACTTGTTTTAAGATTTGCCTATACCGCTTGCTGCTGTTTTTCAGGCGCTTGCGATTGAGATTGCATGAATACTCTTCTATTGGCTGCCAAACTGAGTTCTTTCCTGCATTCTTGGGTCTATTTAGACCGCCATTTATAGCTATTCCATTTAAACAAAGAAATGCCAGGGCCGTTGGAACGGTATATGTCCAACGGTATAGCCGTGAAACTTATGAAACTTATCAGTTTCAGTGCTGGTTTTAGTGTTTAGTTTCATCAGTTTCATGTTTCATCAGTTTTTATGCTAAGTTTCATAAATTTCAATGTAAAAAATCACAAGTTTCATGAGTTTCAGAAGTATACCGTTATACCGTAGGTTAGTTTTTTTGGGCGAAAAAAATCGGGTCTATCTCACTTTTTTCACTATGTATCTTATAGTGATGGACGTCTTTGCGCTTTTGTGAAATGAACTCCAAAATTTCAAAAGAATTTAAAATTTTGGATTGATTTGGTTTGGAATTTACCTAGTTTTGCTTGGGCCTCTACTCGTTTGAGCCTCCCGGCCCGTTTCGTGTGGCCCGCCTCCGCGGCCTGCGCTGTGGCTCGCGCCCGACCACCTGCCCCGTCGTGTTACTGTCTTCTCCGCCACCGGACGCACCGCTCGCATCCCCAACTGCCGCGCCCAACCACCCCCATCGCCGTCCCGTGCTGCTCGCCCATCTCCTGCGCTGCATTGCCTGCCCGTTCGTTCTTCCCGTGTCGCGCTACCCCGAATTTTTTTTTTTAAATAATACTTTTTTAAAACTGAATTGCGTTTTTAATACTCGAAAAATAAAATTTGCAAAAATAATACGTGGTCGCCATACCGTACGACGAATACCCCATTTTCGCCGAACCATGTGGCGAATACCCTATTTTCGCCGAACCGTGTGGCGACAATACCCTAAATCCATGATTAATACGCTACACGAATCAATTTGTTTTCGCCGTACGGTATGGCGAAGACCCTATTTTCGTCATACGGTTTGGCGAAAATACTATTTTCGCCATATGGTAAAGCGAAAATAGCATTAACCAAACAACTGACGGTTAATCGGCTTTAATTGGGTAATTATGGTATTTTCGCCATACCATATGGCGAAAATAGGGTATTCACCGTACGGTATGGCGAAAATAGGGTATTCGCCGTACGGTATGGCGACCACGTATTATTTTTGCAAATTTTATTTTTCGAGTATTAAAAACGCAATTCGGTTTAAAAAAAGTATTATTTAAAAAAATTCGCTACCCTCACTGCGCTTGAGCCAGCGTCGGCCATTGCGACCAGCGTTAGCCCCGGCCGTCGCCCACTTGTCGATCCCCCTCATTTGTTGGGCCCGGTAGGCCAGCGCGGCGCTAAATCTTGAGTGTGGGCGCTTTGGGCCGTTCGACTTGGCACTGTGCGGCCCGTTTTCCTTTTTCCTTTTACTTTTCGGATTTAAATAAGTTCAAAAAATCCAGAAAATCCCATAAAAATTTCAAAAAGGCCAAAATACACCATCATGACCGTTTCGAGCCATTGAGTCTAAAAACGGACTCTACTCCGCCAAATGAAGCTCCTAAAATTTCTGAAATGCCCAAATTGCTCTCCGAACCTCTCCCGACCCATTTTTTGTTTTTCGTTCGTTGTTTTCGTTCCGTTTTTCGTTCGTCGCACTAGATCCAACGTTCGCGCAGTACTTAGAGCCCGAGCAGTTCCCGGACCAGGAGCAAGATCAGACACGAGCCGCGTACGACTACATCAGCTACGACCCAGACGATTCATCAGCACAGCAAGGCAAGCCACACGCCATTGAACATGCTGAACCTAATTGTCACTAATATTATAATATTTAATTCCTATTGCATTATTTTGCGTGTATGTTGAAATACTGAAAAGCGATAGTTTGAAATGACATGATACTTAGCTATACCCAAATTCCGCACTTAGCCTCATTGACATTGATGAATCCATTTAAACCTTGAATAACCCTAGTCAATAATTATACACACGTAGTTAATTATTAACCTTGTTAGTTTCACGCAAAATCTTTAAAAGAGAAATAAAATTGTGGCGAGCAGTCGGCTCGATGATTTTAAAATAGTTGCTACAGGCAGGGGGACAGTATTGGACTAGCCACGAGGTGGATGTAAGTCCAATCCCCGGCGGATGATCAAAGCTATGGTTGGATTGGTAGCCGGTACAAGTAGGTACCAGTTTGGGTTTGTGTTCAGTGGAATGGTTTGGTCTTTGACAATATAAGGTTAAACCTCCCTTGAGTAAAGTAAATAACTTAAGTTTCTGCTCAATCACAAGTCAGAACCGGTCAATTCGGTTGAACCGTTTCCAACATAGCTTAGTACATTGTTCGTTTCCTGGAAAATACCTATAAGGTAGTACCATTCTCAGAAGGAGAATGTGGAGCAGTATTCCCGGTAGGGGAATGACTGATGGGGTGGAACGGGAAGGGGTGTTGTAGCTCCATTTGTCGGTTCTCACAACAGTAGGTACTCACTCAGGACGATGGGTCCTGAGGGGAGTGGTCATAGACCTACCGGTTAGGGGCTATTGAGTGAATGATCAACAAAAGACTGTGATCATCTCGGCCCGACCGCATGCATTTAAGTTGCATGTAATTTGCGTATGGCATCAACGGCCGTAAATATCTTGTGGGTAAAGCTGAGCAGCTCTGCAGAGTCTAATTAAATGGTATTCGAATACGCTGTGCTTCCGGTTAATGAAGCTAAGTTTGAATTGGAGTGACTCCTGTAACCCAGCTCAAGTAGACTTTGAAATTTTGAGAAATTGGTGATATGTTGGGATAACTTGTGGAAACCCCCTTACTATTATTTATGGTTTGTTTCAAATGTAAAAGAACTTGAAAATAAAACTGCATCCACAATAATTATCAGACTTGTGCCAACTTTTGTTAAATCCCCTGCATGTAGTATTCAGTATTTCTCGTGCAACTTGTTGAGTACGGTTGTGTACTCACCCTTGCTCAAATACAACTTCTTCAGAGTTCCAAGATGCCGAAGAATTCTCGGAGTTGACAGATGGCGATTCTATTTGGTTTTAGATCTTAGTATGTGCTTAGACTTGCCTATACGGTCTTTTGTGATGTAATTTATTTGAGGCTCGCTACGCCTCCTTTTGTAAAAACTCTGGCCGTTAGACCTTAATTTATGTAAAAGCAATTCGATTTGCCCTTCGTCTGGCAATGTACACTTGATTTTCCGATAACTAATCTTGCTGAGTAGCTATTGAGGTATTAAATGCGCTATTTGAAATGGCGGTCCGTTATATTTTGCAGCAGTGTTTGCACTGAATTTTTGAAGAACACACTATTAGTGGTTCATAAATTAGAATCTTGTTCGTGCTATATTTCTTTCCACTGAAACTATTGAAGGCCAACGTCTCCTGCTCAACCGACATATGAAAAAGAGAGTAATCCTCAACAGGAGAAAATCAGGATAAAATAGGGTACAAATATCAGAAAAACTAAGAAACGGTATACCGTAGGAACGGTATACCTCTGAAACTCATGAAACTTATGATTTTTTACATTGAAACTCATGAAACTTAGCACTAAAAACTGATAAAACATGAAACTGAACACTGAAACTTACGAAACCAGCACTGAAACCGATAAGTTTCATAAGTTTCACGGATATACCGTTGGAACGGTATACCGTTCCCTAATCTCTCTCTACAAATATATATAAAAAAAAACACTGGAAACGGCATACGGCACTTTTTTTTATCGGTTGTGGCATTCCACGAATCAAATTCTGTGGTGGCATTTCACGAAATTGGAATATTTAAGAACATCAGAGGAACCGTACGTTCGTTACAGGTTAACACTCATCAAGGACCAACTTGCTCTAATTCTTCACGGTACAATGGCAATTGACGTTCTACAAGATTGCTGTATAAGCGTATCATCTCTGTCATTTTTTTCCTTGTTATTTTAGACATCAATATGATCTCCAATAATCACTGTTGAGCGTAAAAAATATTAAAAAGATAATGATACGAAAGTATTTTTGATCGCAAATTGATATCATTTTCATAGGAACGAATCCAAATATTTTTTTCCTTGTTATTTTAGACGAAATGCTCAATGCAAGCAACTATATCCAAGATCGAGCACAGTCCACTTAAGCACGTCAAAAGGCAGAGGAAATCACGATCATCAGACATGGAACACTTTCAAGAGTGGCGAGGACGTTGAGGAGTGGTTATTACAACTTGCCGTGCTTGTAGCGACAGATCTTGCTGTCGTCGAGGGAGAAGCCCACGAATCTCCCCGCCGGGGTCTCCTGCGACTGCGAGTCCATGAACCCGCCGCCGAACAGGCCTCCCGTCAATCGCCCATGAATAGGTGTGCAAACAGAAGGAATAGTTTCCGACTAATCGTTCGACTGAATCATTCGGAGCATAAAATAAAATAAAATAAAATATCCAGCTATTTTTCGGATTTTGGAATCGGATAGTTTTTCTCGAGTATGAGATTGGATTTAGAACAGAAGTATCCGTTGGATTCGAAGTTATCCGAGAATTTAATCGGATAGTATCCAGTAAATTTATCTCGAATATACGGATATCAGCAGGGCCGTTCCTCATATTTTAGGGGCCCTAGTGCAAGTCCAGAAATGGGGCTCTTGATTTCAGCAACATAAAATTATTTGTATCTATTAATTGCAAAGGCACTTGTTAAGTATATAATCAAAACATTTCTTCAGTTGCAAAGATGACGCAAACATTTCGTCACGAGGAGTCAAATGACTGAGACAACGGGGATTGGGGAATAGATTGCTGGTTCGCGGCAATCATGTGACGGCTCGAGCTGGAAGAGAGCAATGACGTTCGTTGAATCTGATGACTCTATGACCTGATGATCATATATGTGCAGATTTGTTGTATACTTACATGGACTGGGCCGGCCGGCCGGAGCCCCTCCCCATCGTGGGCCCTAGGCGACAACACCTATTGCACCAGCCCAGGAACGGCCCTGGATATCAGACCAATAGACAAACTCATTAGTACATAACTAGCCTCTCACTTGTCCACAGTGGGCCGATGAGAAAAATCAGCTGTGAGGCTTTTTCAATGTTGAAATTAGTTTTTTTATTTTTAAAAATACAAAAACATCCAAATAAGCTAAGAAAAATAGCAAATAAACTCAAAATAATTCCAAACAATTTATACGAATACATTTAAGCATACAGAAATTTAAAAAATACTTTTGAATTTAATTGTTGTTGTCAAATTTGCTTGGTAAACTCCTAATAAGTTGCATTTTAGACCTACGATAATGTTGATCAACCCTTTTATGTGTGACACATATGGGTTCTGTTTTTGCGTAATATCTGACTAAATATTCGTGATCGAGACTTTCTGCATTTGGCTTGACATGTATTATCTGTATTCGTGATCAAGATAATTCATATTTGTATTCGTGTCCGCTTTTGAGAAAAAAATGAATAGAATACGAAATGAACAATACCTATCCGTATCCGCTTCAATCGCACACTGCCCATGAACGCCCGCAGCTTTGAGTTGATGGAGAAGAGATAGTAGTGCTTTGAGGGTGTGGGAGGAGGGCGAACCGGAGATGTGGTAGGCGACGGTGACGGAGACTGGAGATGGTGTAGAGGCGGAGTTGTCGAACACGGAGAAGTTGTCGACCACCTTTGCGAGCGCCGGATTGCGGTCCACTGCCGGGAAGTCTGGCTTCACCGAATTGTTATATTCGTGTAAATCCTTGGCGACGATAGTTGATCGGAGCTTGGGAGGATGAGACAGCGGCGGCCGGCGAATGTCCAAGAGTTGACAAAGCGGTCATGCAAAGAAATCCGAGGGTCCCGTTATAAAAAGCTGTAAAGTGTCGCTACCTCGTCTATATATAGACCGCTAAAGTTCGATTCGACGCTTACAAAGGCAAGGGATACACACATCAGTGGGTAACGGTAATCGAAGATAAAACGAGGGTCTCCATGCAAACGCCTCTGAACCACGCCATCCGTCTCGATCTACACCGCTAAAGTTTGATCGGACGGTTAATGGAGGCAAAGGATATGATCGCTGTCCTAATCTGGATGTGCCAAACGGTAATCTCTACTATATAAAGTGAGAGTTTCTTCCCACGTCACATTAATCGCCTCGCTTTAATCGCTCTACTTAATCGCCTCGCTTAATCGCTTCTACGCAGTTAAAAGCGAGCCGCTTTAATTAGCAATTTTCGCAAGAAACGAAGCGTTAAAGATAGATGTTTGATCTTGTGAAATAATTTTTTTTATTTTTTAATCTTTATTTTTCGTTATCAATTTTGTTTTTCGTAGCAACGCACGGGCATGTAACTAGTACAGGTTAAAGTGAGGGCTCCTATGAAAAATCCCCTAATCCACTCACTTCGACGCACACCCTGGTCCACATGGCAGTGGGCTGGTCGATGCCCGAGCCCGACCAAAACACAGTTCTTCACTTCTTCTCCCTCCCCGCGCCGCTGCCGAAATCGCCGGATTCCGCCGCCTTTCGATCGTTCGCGTCCTCCTCGTGCTGACCGAACCGTACAGACGTTCAAACTTCCAGCGAAGAAGCGGCGAGCAAGCCACTGGCAGCAGCTATGGCCGGCCGTTTCTTCCCCAACGACATGCCGGACTACGTCGACGAAGGCGCCGCGCCCACACCAGCCACCAGCACCTCCTCCTCCTCGCTACACCGCCTCCTCTCCCTCCCTTACCCCGCCCTAGCCCACTGTTTCCTCCAAGCCGCTCTCCACCTCAAGCAAAAGGCAAACCCGTTAGACATCACTCTTCCGTAGACTCGACTGCGCATGCCAGCTCGTGTGGTGACACTTTGCTGTCTCAGGTGGTGCACGAGACGTGGGAGAAGAGGCGGCGCGCGGCCGCGGGGGACTTCACGCTCTACACCGGCACGCTCGGCACGGCGCTTCTTCTGTTCAGGGCCTACCGGGTCACGGGCGACCGAGCCGACCTCGCCATGTGCGCAGAGATGGTGGCCGCCTGCGACGCGGCATCCAAGCAGGAAGAGTATGTCGTTGTCGTGCTCCGCGGCCGCTTCGTCCGGCGCGGCATTTGATTTGGTTTGGTTCTTTTGTAATGTGGTGATTTGGTGGGGTTTTGGGGGGCCTTGTGCAGGTTCGTCACGTTCATATGCGGGCGAGCTGGCGTCTGCGCACTCGGTGCGGTGGTGGCCAAGCACGCCGGAGATGAGGCCGGTGTCGCGCGTTACCTGAGCGCGTTTAAGGAGGTAATCAAGCATAGAACGCTGCTGATGTTGCCTATAAGCTGCTTGTGATATTGCCTTGGTCAGGCCATGAGGCCAATTTAGCGTTCCTCATGTTCAACCTTTGCGAACTCTGTGAAATTCTATGCTCATATTTTTCCAGATTACGAACCTAAGGCAGGAATGCTGAAGTTTGACATGAAGGATGGTATAGTTGTAGATTCGTCTTGGATAAAATTGGAATGGCATAACAAACATTAGCATTGTTCTTAACCCCTAAGAGCTGAAGATGCAGTTTAGACTGTGATCTCATTTCATTTGTCATGTCTGCTCATTTCCCGCTGTTCCGTATCATCTAGAAGCGACCTAATAAACAAAATTGAATTCTAAAAATGTCACAGATGTAGTTTTGTTGTATATGGTAATAATTTTGCATTTGGAATTTCTTTTCCAGTAGAGAAATTTCCTTTTTTTTCCGATAATGCTGAAAAAAATTCAGTTTTGGAGTCAAAATCTAAAGGTATCTTTTCTAGATTGAGTTACCTCATGAAGGTTCGTATTACCTACATGTTTATCCATTACTCGGTTGAAAAGGCATCTATCTAAACACAGCTACAATAATCTCCACTTGGAGTGTGCGGCATATGTTTTATATCAAGCCTTGCATAGTTGCATATATTAAGTATGTCAAATGGTTCCCTGTCCTGTCAATAACTTGTAATCTTGTATTATCCTGATACAGATCAAAATTCCTAGTAAATTTCCTGATGAGCTTTTATATGGAAGAGCCGGATACTTGTGGGCCTGCACCTTCCTAAACAAGAGCCTTGGAGAGAACACGATACCGCCAACCATTACAGTAAGTATACATTTCAATCGTAAATGCCTTCATTAGCCATTCATCTATTCATTGATGTTGGACGATCATTCTATTGAACAAAATTTTCATAGGACACCGTTGTGAGAGATATTATCAAAGATGGTAGAAGATTGTCCACAAAAAGCTGCCCATTGATGTATGAATGGTACGGTGAAAGGTATTGGGGTGCTGCTCATGGGCTTGCAGGGATTATGCACGTTTTGCTGGACATGGACTTGACTAGAGACGACAAGGAACATGTCAAGGGAACCTTGCGCTACATGGTTCAGAATCGCTTCCCTAGCGGGAACTACCCTGCCACTGAGGGGGACAATCATGATTGTCTTGTGCACTGGTGCCATGGGGCTCCTGGCATTTGTCTCACCTTAACAAAGGCTTCTCATGTTAGTTTTCTGATCTCAAATCATCTCAAGCATTTGCTTTGTGCTTCTGCTTTATTTCTGTGCAATTTGGAGCTTTCGTAGTAAATACATTATGCCTTTTCAGGTATTCCCAGAAGAGCAATTCCTGGAGGCAGCAGCACGGGCTGCGGAAGTCGTCTGGAACCGAGGGCTGCTCAAAAGAGTTGGAATTTGTCATGGAGTAAGCGGGAATGCCTACACATTTCTGTCACTTTACCGTCTAACGAAGAAGGAGGAGTACCTGTGCCGTGCTAAAGCGTTTGCTTGCTTTCTCCTGGACCGGGCTAACCAGCTGATCGCAGAGGGCATCATGCACAGTGGTGATGTGCCGTATTCGCTGTTCGAGGGACAAGCTGGGATGGCTTACCTGTTCCTGGACATGATCAACCCCCAAGAATCGAGGTTCCCAGCTTACGAGATTTGATTTGCACAAATTCGGATGCATGACCGATGTATGTACATATTTCAGAACATGTCGAATAAGCCGTTCCAGAAGTGTGGAATCTATCGAGACAAATGATATTCGTAGAAACAATGAACCAAATGTAGAAGTAACCGTGGCTTGGGTTTGAGTGCGTGCTTGGTCTATCCAGAATTATCCAGCTTATTCGACCGTATTTTCTTTGTGTGCAGTGTTTCGGATCAAGTCCAATTTTGTCGAATCCTTGTCACGGCTCTATCTTGGCATCGACAAGAGGTTTATTTCTTCTGCTGCTGTCATAGGAAGCAAAGAATAAAAGTTTGGCTTTGGAGAAGAACCACAAAAGATCTAGATATGTGGGTTTGCTCAATTGCATGGTATCACGCGATTTCTTTGAACTAACTACTACGCTCTCACTCGAACCACGTTTCTCTCTTTTGGTTACTGGTCGCTGCTGTACTTCCAGAGCTCCTGCCTTTCATTCAAAAAAAAAAAAAAAAAAAAACTTTAGAGTGTGCTTGTCGTGCTACTATCTCTTCTGTTCTGTTCCCTTACTGCCATTTTGAACAAAAGCACAATCCAGTTTTAATATGTCAGTGAAACGTTTTTTGAGATCCCAGTGATAAAGCTAGTCAAACTATGTCCTGCAATGCAACTAGATGGGATCCATTCAGATCCTTGCACAGTGCAGTGCCGAAGCATTGCCTTGCTTGTCGTATGTATCCAATGAACGCACTGGACTGATCAGAAATGTTTTACTGCAGAGTACCATCCATTTATAGCATATCCCCGGATCTCGTGGAAGCCGAGCATTATAATGATGTAATAATCTAATTAAACTACATGTAGTACAGCCTGGATGCTACGGCTGGCCGACCTCATCAGCAAGTCTTGGATAACTGACACTCTAATTAACTATTGTGTGTGGATTAAATCATGGCCATGCAATGGCTAATAAGGCCGTTCCCGTGATGCATAGGCTGACCGGAATGCAGAAATAAGTTAAGAACTGGATAGGATATTCATGATCGTACATTGTTACCGTCTACTTGTATCAATAATTTTTGCATGATCCAAAGCTAGCGTTTCAAGAGATCCAAGTTGTGAGCATTAACACGTGCTCAGTTATCATGTATAGCCGGATACCCTACTATATTCGAATTGAACGTGTAAGTGACTCTAAAGTCTAAAATTTAAGGTCCTCACCGAGCCAGCACTAAACTAGATAAGGCAAGTTGTGCATTTTGAGCTCATATACACGTTGGATGAAAGAAAAAGAATGGGAATTGCCGTAATAAGGAACGGGAATCTTTAATCGTGTAAATATTTCAGTCGGAGATGTTGTCTGTACTTAGGTGTTTTCTACTTGGGGACGCTGGGTCTTCTCAGGGATGGTTTCAAACGAACTGTGTATTCGTGTGTTTTCCTCTTTTAAATGAAAGATAGAGCTCGTGTCAATCTTTCAAAAATAATATTCCAGTCAGAGATAACGGTAGTTCATTCACCAATCACCACCTCCATCTTAAAGATATTTTCTTAAAGATATGGATCTAACTTACACCCGGACGTCCGATTTGTGTGTTTTTTTCGGACGCCGTGCAACATTTTTTTTGAACATATGAAACATTTTTTCTAACGTTATGAAACATTTTTTTTACGTTATGAAACATTTTTTTTTACTGTTTATCGAAGAAAAATGTTTCACCATGTAGAAAAAAATGTTTCACACGTAGAAAGAAAATGTTGCGAAAAAAACTGACGTCACTTTTGAAAGAAGTAGGCAAAACCAGTAAAACATGAACCCTCTTGCTATCGAAGCTGATGTTTCAGAGTAGAACTGAAATGTTTCAATAGGTATATTCAAATGTTTCGATAGGTGTAACCCGATGTTTCATTTGGGGACAAACCAAAATGTTTTGGCAATTAAAGCCAATTGTTTAAGTAGGCCAAATGAAATGTTCCAGAAGCACAAAACAATTTCAGCAAAGAGACAACACAAATGTTTCAATAGGTAAACTCGAATGTTTCAGTAGTCAAATCCAAATGTTTTTAACGTACATACGAGATGTTTCAAGGCAAAAACGAGTGGATCTTCTTCTCCGGCCATCATCTTCCCCAAATCTGGCGAGATCTCACCTTCTTCTCGCCAGATCAAGGGTGGATCTCGCCGGAGAAGGGTATTGGGAGCTCATTGGAGGTGGATTAGCACCATCTTCTTCCCCAAATCAACCAAGCCTTCTTCAACCAAGTCATAGAAGGCGCGCGGGTGGAGGTCCCGGAGGCGCTGCATGTCGGGGACGAACGCCGGCGCCTTGGAGAGCACGACGCTGATGTTGGGAGTTGTAGAAGAAGAGGCCCAGATGCGCAGGTCCCAGCCGCAGGTGGTGATTGAGCAGACCGTCTGTCATTGCTGTCGATGTAGGAGTAAGAGATAAGGCTGTCTTGGAGATACGCACGCTGGAAAAAAGAAAATGTATAAGCAGTTGGCCCCATCCATGTGCGTGCTAGAGACTAGGGAATGCGCGTGCACGCCAGCGTGGATGTGTCCGATACATCGGACGTACGTAGGGAAGTGTTTCCCTAAAGATATTTGAGAGGTGCTTCTATACTTTTTTTTAAAAATTGTATAAATATTAAAGTATAAATAAATGGTAGATAGTGATTACTTACTTTTTCATTTGCTTCAAGATTGTGTCATTTCTATTAGAAGGAAAAACATGGAAGCACTGCTCGGAAAATATCACCATCTGCGCTTGTGTATGTATGTGGCTTGCGTTATAATTCTCTGTGATTGTGAGAACAAGTGAATTACGTATCAATCCTAAATTTAGTGATAATTATTTGTGCATGATAAATAGGTCGGCGGACACTATGAGAGGAGGAGAGGACATGAGGAGGACGGCGGCCGGGCAGGCCATGGTGGAGCTGCAGGCCAACGCCGCCACCGCGTCGTCGGCCGTCGGCGCCATGGTGGTGGGGCTGAGCCCGCTCAGCGAGACGCTGTGGCGGGACAGCAAGGCGCTGCCCGGGGCGGCCGCGCTCATCGGCGACGTGTCGGCGAGGCTCACGTGGAAGGACCTCTCGGTCACCGTGGCGCTGGGCCCAGGGAAGACGCAGACCGTGCTCGACGAGCTCACCGGCTACGCGGAGCCCGGCACGCTCACCGCGCTCATGGGCCCCTCCGGCTCCGGCAAGTCCACCCTCCTGGACGCCCTCGCCGGCCGCTTCGCCGCCAACGCCTTCCTCTCCGGCAACGTCCTCAACGGCCGCAAGGCCAAGCTCTCCTTCGGTGCCGCAGTATACACATACATCTTCCTACCGAGCTTCTTCCTTCACTTGTTTTATCCAACAAGGTCACCATTTTTGGGCTTAAACTTTGTTTTGGAGTAGAAGTCTACCGTTCGACCGGCGAGTTGATACCATCAAATCCGCTCGGCGGACGCGCGCGTCCACTTCTTGATTCGGCTAGTTTATTTCGCATCTGTCCCAGATGATGAAAGCTGTACATACATATACTGGCTATCTATTCCTACACGCATATAATTATAATGTGGAGTAGTTTGGTACAGCAATTAATTCGATCGCTCTGGTTTCTCGATCCTACCAGTACTACCTTCAATTCATTCATACAGATCTCGTCCGCAACGTTGCTTTTCTCTTTTTGAAGGGCAAGATTATCGTTCTGTTTTCAAAGGAAAAAAAAAAAAACTAAAGGGTCCTGCTGCGACCTACATAGCATAATACAGAGACGGATTTGTCATCGTGATCACGTTGCGAATTTATGATGATATGCACCATTCAGCTGTAGCGTCTGCGTCTGTCCTACCACCAATTATACGGGACGGGATGCCATTCTGTACTTGCAAATTAGCTATTTTTTTACTTGACGATCAATTTGGCAGTTTTTGGTCGTTTACGGTAGATTCGTGCAGTTCAATACAGAACTGAGTGCTAAGTTCTCCCAGCATGGAGTCTAGTTCTTGCCTGCGACTGAGGCTCTGTTTGGGGGGGCCGAGGCTGGGCTGTAAAACTAATTTTAACTTGCTGGGCTGTAAAACAGATGTAGCTGGTGACTGTAGCTTTTCTTGATAGACCGTTTGGCAAATTGGCTGATTGTTGGCTGCTGCAGCAGCTACAGCTGATGTTTAAATGACTGAAATAACTTTAAAAGTTCTGAAGGCTTGTTTGTATGTTAATTTAACTTAAATATTGATGTTTTGGATTATATTTGCGAAAATATTAAGTGATGAATAGCTAAGCCTTAGGTATATTTTTTATCACATTATTACGTATATTTTGTTGGTTTTTCTTCATCAACCATTTGTTTATCTTGTTCGATGCAAGTACATGGCAACATACAAGACCGTCAATTTTCCCCATATATGCATAAACTCTAGTTGTCCAATCAGAACGCAAACACTATCGTTCCAATTAAGTGCAATATCGACTGTCACATAGCAAAACACATTCGTACTCTCTATCGCTAGCCACGAAAGGTGCAATATCCACTATCACATAGCAAAATTCCTACTCTCTAGTAGTGATCAAGGAGTTAGCAATTAAATCACGAAGAGCGGTCATGTCCCCATCGTCCACTGACATGTCGTTTTCAGTAACCGTTGCATATGATGCTTCTGGAGCAACCATTGGAATGTAGTCCTCATCCTCATCACACCTCTGGAATAGACGATCATGTATGGCACTTTCTCGAATGAAGTTATATAGTGACATACATGCCATTATGATCTTCTGCCTCCACTTTAAAACCTGGTAGTTTCAGCAATATTCGCCATTTCATCTTCAAAGACTCATTCAATCACATTACGAAGAGAAGAGTGACAGAAATCGAAACACTCCTTCCCTCTTGGTCCTTACCGTCCTTGACTTCGTTGCTACTCCGGAACATAATACTTTTGGCCTTTGTACAGAGCTAGATATCTCTTTCGATTAGGGTATCCCGTATCGACAAGATAATATTTTCCTGTACAAATACATAAAGTGTGAAACATTTTATGAGACAATTGAAAAAATTTTGATCTTTTCAAAGAGAAAATAATTACCTCCAGGTGGATGTGGGAGATATGAATACTTAGATAGTGTATCGTTGAATATGCGAGAATCATGTGATGCTCCAGGCAATCCAGCTACAACAAATGTGAATCTCGTGTTGAAGTCACAAACAACCATGTCATTCTGAGTAGCATAACCATGGCAACCAATGTAGGTAAGTTGGTTCGCCTTAGGGACAACAACAGGTATATGCTTGCCGTCTATTGTACCAATGCAATTATTGAAGTGATGTGCAAAACGAGAATCTAGAAGTCGTGTATGCACTGTACTAAACTGGAGATCTTTTGGTTTGATATTGTCTTTAACCAAAATTTGAAGGCAGTCCAACACTTCATTGAACTTCCTAAATATTATTTCATTGTAATGTTTAAAATTGTTCTCCACTTGGCTAAATGACTGAGGAGCACCAACCGTCCACAAGAACATGGCCAAAGCTTCTATAGAATTCATCCCTCTAGTCGATTTCAAGCCATATTTTTCCATGATAGTTTCATGCAATTTATAAAAGGTAGGAATATTCATTCGAAACATTTTATAGCAATCCATGTTATTACTAAGTTGCTCCACAACTCATTGATACTCAGTCATTTGAGGTGGTGCCCTTGTTTTATTCTCTAGGTATGTATCACAGTAATTCATACCTACAAGAAGAAGAAATGTTGCAGCTTGGAGCTGCATGGTTCTCCTCCTTTTGTTCTCTTGTTCAACCACATCGGAGTCACTCTCACTTGATGTGTTATCGCTCTCACTTAATGACAATAACTTGATGAGGAGCATAGTTCAAACAAACATAATATTGGAATATAATGACAAACATATTTCAAACAAACATAATATGATAACATAATGACATACACAGTTCAAATAAACACAATATTGGGATATAATGACATACATATTTCAAATAAACATAATATGATAACACAATGACATACATAGTTCAAACAAACATCATATTGGAATATAATGACATACATAGTTCAAACACATAACAGTACAATATAACGTTAATAAAAATAACATAAACAGGCTTCTAGTTCTTTTTGTGGTCTTCATACATTCTCTTCAGCCAGGCAACACTTCCATGACCGGTCTCTATAGATCGAAACACCTCTCGATACTCAGATTTTATGAAGAGCTTCGATGCAATGAAATGTTTATCACTCCCTTCCTGTACCCAGACCTGACAGCCATCCTCATATGCTCTATTATCTCATCATCAACTTTATCAGACCTCTGAGATGATACAGAATTGCTACTGGTCATATGGTCCACTATACGCTTCACCTCTCTCATCATTGGGCTTGTCTTGCCTTTCTTTGGGCTACGACAAACACTAGTACCCTTTCGCTTAGTACCCTTATGCTATAATAGAAGACGATGGGCAACATCGAAAGATCATCAATCAACGGCCAATCAATACCTTGTTCTACTTTTTACTTTTCGTCAACTAGGAGTACTTTTTAGAATTATAATTTTCTTTTATAATTTGCTTAATCAATAAAATTTCGCATTGTTGATTATTGATTCCGTTGACTTACACCAACTCAGGTTCGCTTTTTCTCCGATTTCGTTGCGTATCACCTTCTTCGGAAAAAATGGCCTTTATTCTATCTAATCAACTCAACCAGGCTAATTAGATCTACCAGTTACTTTTGGTAGGAATCAACATAAACGGTCGATTAAATTATCATCGTTGAAAGATTATATTGGCTTAACAACCGATCAAATTAAATATTATTCTCTTGTCGATTGCAGGATCAAATCGGCTGGCACACCCACACCTAAGAATTAAACCTGGTGTTTGTGTGTGATGATTGCCTATAAATCCTTCATCAAGTTTTGGTGTCAACAGCATCGCATCATACATTCTCAACTAGAGGTGGGCGCTGTGTCGGGTCGGGTCGGCCCGGCACAGGCGCATCGTGTTTCATGCCTGAACCGTGCCAAGCCGCAACGGCCCGTTGTGCCCACCGTGCCGTACCATGCCAACCCAGGCACGGCCTATTTGCGCTTCGTGCCGTGCCAGCCGAGGTCCATCTCATTTGCACTATTTTGACAAGAGGAAAGGAGCATCGGTCGATGGGGTCACCATAGTTGAATTGAAAGGGTGGGGGCTTCTATGGTGGTCGACGTGGTCGACGGGGAGGGAGCGGAGAGAACTATGCGTGGTGCCGACCGAGGAGAGGGACTGAGAGAGTCAGAGTGAGCTAGAGAGAGTGACATAGAGAGTCGAATGGAGAGAGAGAGAGGGATTGCAAGAGTGAGAGTAAGCCGGAGAGAGTTACATAGAGAGTCGGACGGAGAGAGAGGGACTAAGATAGTGAGGGTGAGCCAGAGAGAGCTACATAGAGAGTCGAACAGAGAGAGAGAGAGAGAGAGAGAGCTAGAGAGAGTTATATAGAGAGTCAGGGGGAGAGAGGGACTGAGAGAGTTACATAGAGAGTTGGAGGGAGAGAGAGGGACTGAGTGAGTGAGAGTGAGTTAGAGAGAGTTACATAGAGAGTTGGAGGGAGAGAGAGGGACTGAGAGTGAGAGTGAGCCAGAGACTTACATAGAGAGTCGTAGGGAGAGAGAGAGGGACTACGAGGGTGAGAGTGAGCCCGAGAGAGTTACATAGAAAGTCAAAGGTAGAGAGAGGAACTGAGAGAGTGAGCCCGAGAGAGTTACATAAAGAGTTGGAGGGAGAGAGAGGGAATGAGAGACTTACGTCGGGAGTCGGAGGGAGATGGAATGAGAGAGTGAGAGTGAGCCATAGAGAGTAGCATAGAGAGGAGGATTTAAATGAGGCAACTTTTTTAGAAGTCAGAATATTTATGAGTCCAAAATATTTAACTATCCATAATTTTATTTAATTAGTTCAATTTCACAATTTTATTTATTTCCTCCCTTTTTCCTTTCTCCTATCCCATTTTCTTTTTTTTAACCTATTTTCCGCTTCCTTTTTTCCCCTCCATTTCCCCCCTCCCCATCTTTTTTTTTCCCACCGACACCCCCTCTCTCCCTCAGTTCCTCCTCTCCCCACTCCCTCGGTCCTCCCCTCCCCACTGATGGCACCGCGCCGGCTCGCCTCCCCATCACCTCCCTACTCCCTGCCGGCCTTCCCGTCGCCTCCCTCCTCCCCTCCGGCCTCCCCGCCACCTCCCTATCACGCCCCCACTCATCTCCCCTACCTCCCTACCGTGGGCCCGCAGCAGAGCCGCCATGCCGCGGCGTGCATGTGCCGTCCATGCTACCCATACCTCCGCCGTGCCGGGCCGTGCCGCCCATTGTGCCTGGTTCTCAGGCCCGGCACGGCCCACCCTATGCTGTAGCGGGTTTTAGGTCAAGCTGGACCGTTGTGCCTCGGGTCGACCCAAAAAAGCCCGGCCCAAGTGCCTACCTCTAGTTATCACCGTATCAAAACCGATTATGAAATGTCGTCCGTACGTACTATTCAGTTTGCCATTCCTGCTATCTGTCATGCATATTGCTGGTTTAAGTACAAGTGAAAAATGTCGCTTAATCCATCTATTAAAGATGGGAGCTTTGAGGTTCAATGGGGGCATCCACCTGTCACCCCGCCATTTTTGCGAAAAAGTCTGTCCGATCATTTAAATTATGGATAGGTCCCTGTAGAATTTCGAAAAGGTCCTTCACGATTTTTTGTGAGGGGAAGAAAAACTTTTTCGAATCGCGTTTGGATCCCTCGCTCGTTACTTTACGGGAAAAATCTCCCATTAAATACAAATCACGAACGAGCCCTTTTCTACTTTTTCGGGATAGCGGTGAGGTCCAAAAATATATCAAACAGGCCCCCAATTTTTACATTTAGGTCCTTTCTCCGTTTTCCCCTGAAAAATATTTTCGTCAACATAAATATGTATACTTTTTTTTCAACACAATCTCTAATATTTCTCTAGCCTCCAAAAATTTTGAAAATGCATCTAGTTCTATTTTTTCTCCAAAAAAACGTAAAATTATTTTTCGTTCATGCGCGCGGCGTGCACCATGCTTATTGGCCTAGTTAATCATACACTAGGAAGATAAGCGCGGCGCACGTCGCGCACGCGAAAACGAATTTACGTTTTTTTCGGAGAAAAATGAACCAAAATGTATTTTCTTAATTTTTTGAGGGTCTTTCGAAGCGGTATTCTTGAATAAATTTCTTTTTTGGAGAAAATAGAACATGACGTTTTTTTAAAAAATTTGTAGGGTCTTTTCAAAAAATTTTTTTGGAAAAATAGACCGGGACGAAAAAATGGACAAAGACGTAGTTTTCAAATTTTCGAAGGATTTTTTTGCAGTGGCACTTGGACACTGTGTAAGGTCCTCAAACCTCCCAATTTTAATACATAATATATATTTTCTCAGAAAAAATGTAGAAAGGATCTTCTTTTACCGAGTTTAACACTATACGTTCACCGGTCAATAATACATGATTCGAAAAATACTATAGATCGAGTTGCAAAAAAAAACTATAGAGATACAATTGTACTTAAATTTCTTATTCTGGAAAATATTAGAAATCGAGTTACAATAAAAATAGAGAGATAATGTTGTACACATTTCTTTTGACGAATTTGGTTAACACTCTATTATTACCCGGTCAACCTTCTTTTATTGAGTTTAACACTCTATGCGTTTACCAAGTAATAATACATGTTTAGGAAAATATTAGAGATCGAGTTGGGAAAAAAGTCTAGAGATAGAGCTGTACACAAATTTCTGTTGCCGAAAATATTTATTTGGGAAAAACGGAGAAAGGACCATGTTCCGTAATTTTATTAGAGATGTGAACCTTCTTTTGTCGAATTTAACACGATGCGTATGTTTCGTAAAATATTAGAGATCGAGTCGGGGAAAAAAAATCAAAAGATTAGAGATCGAGTTGGGGGGGGGGGAATCTAGATATAGAGCTGTACACATATTTCTGTTGACGAAAATATTTTTTTCGGGAAAAAACGGAAAAAGGATCTAGACGTAAGGGACGGGGACTTGTTTGTTACATTTTTGGACCTGATCGTTATCCCGAAAAATTAGAAAAGGACTCGTTCGAGATTTGTATTTAGCGGGGGCTTTCTCGTAAAGTAACGCACCAGGGACCTAAATGCGATTTAGAAATATTTTTTTTGCACTTACAAAAAAACGTGAAGGACCTCTCTATAATTTACAGGGACATATCCATAATTTGAAAGAAAGAAAGGGACTTTTTTGCAAAATAGAGGAAGGTGACATGGAGGAGCTGAGAAGCCTCCAATTCCTTTCCTTATAAGGGAGACCGAACTGAGATTTTATATCGAAAGGGCCCAACTGGAGCGATACTTTCTCGTAAATAGAAGTAGACGTACAGACACGCGCATATCCTTAATAATGATTAGTAAACGCACTAGACTTGAGATTAGTGACAGCAAATAACCTAACACCAGTGAGGCAGTGACTTAAAAGGAATCCTGAAACTAGCAAGTGTACTTAATTTTAACCTATCAGCATTCAGCAGCCGCGGCTCATGCGGATGGCGCCCCCTCCCTCCCCCTGTTTCGAAGACCACGAAGAAAATTACTTAGCTCTAACAGTCAGCTATTGCATGTACATGCACATGGTGCAAAAAACCAAGGACGCCATGGCCACTCCTCCTGCATTTCCCACTTCTTCCCTCTTCTTCGTCCTTCCCATGAGGGCGCCGGCACCACGGAAGCCATTGCCGTTGCTCCTCACCTCCTTCTCCCTCCCCGTTCTCCTCCTCCTCTCCCTCGTATTCCTCCTCTCGTACACCACATTTAGCCTGCTCTTCTGCCCTCTCCTCTCGCAGCCTCCTTCGAGTTCAAATGCTAGCACCACCAGTACCAGCCTTGGTGTCTCCATGGACAAGACTTTGCGAGCCTTTCATGTCTCGTCGTCGCCGCCGCCACCTTGGAGACCAAACGCTACCACCACCACCACTACTGCCAGCCTTGATGTCTCTATGGACAAGACCTTGCGATCCTTTCATCTCTCGCCGCCGCCGCCGCCGCCACTTCCTCCTCCGGTTAAGACGAACAACAAGAAGGTCTTCACGAAGAGAAACAAGAGCCTCCTCAAGCTCCTGCTCAGGCAGACTCCCCGGACGCGGCAATTCGCTGCCCGCGCGACCGAGCTCTTCGCGTCGCCGAGGCCGTGCGCGCACCGCTTCTTCATGACGTGGATCTCCCCGCTCGAGCAGTTCGGCCGCCGCGAGCTCCTCGTCGTGGAGAGCCTCTTCAAGTGGCACCGCGACGCCTGCCTTCTGATCGTCTCCGATACCATGTACTCCGAGGGCGGCAGCGACAGGCTAAGGCCGTTCCTCGAACGAGGCTTCCGCGTCGCCGCCGCGTCGCCAGACTTGGCCTACCTGCTGAGTGGCACGCCCGCCGAGGCTTGGCTCGGCACGGTGCAGCGCGGGGACGTCAGCCCCGGCAGCGTGCCCCTCGGGCAGAACCTCTCCAACCTCCTCCGCCTCGCACTGCTCTACAAGTACGGCGGCGTCTACCTCGACGCCGACGTCGTCGTCCTCAGGTCCTTCTCCGACCTCTGCAACGCCATCGGTGCGCAAGCCGTGGACGAGGCCACCGGCGACTGGATGCGGCTGAACAACGCCGTCATGGTGTTCGTCCGGGGCCACCCGCTGCTGCGCGAGTTCATAGCCGAGTTTGCCGCCACGTTCGACGGGAGCAAGTGGGGACACAACGGACCGTACCTGGTGTCGAGGGTGGTGGCGAGGTTCCGGCACCGGGGGCCGGGGCTCGACGTGACGGTGCTGCCGCCGCGGGCGTTCTACCCCGTGGACTGGAACAAGATCGGCGGGCTGTTTCTTGCACCCAAGGACAGGAAAGACGAGAGGTGGGTGAAGACCAAGGTAGACAACATCAAAGGTGAGAGCTTTGGCATCCATCTGTGGAACAGGGAGAGCAGGAGCCTGGAAATGGAGGAGGGGAGTGTGATCGGAAGGTTACTTTCAGACAGCTGCTTGTTCTGCAATTCCTCCATGTTTGTAAAGCAACAGTAGTTGCAGAGTTGCTGGAGAGTCTGCAACTGCATGCAGAGACGAGAGATTGGTGTGTGGGAATCAAAGTGTACGCCTTATTTGCAGGGAGGGATGCAATAATACAGAACAGTGGTATTGCAATTGTAAGCTTGTCAATATGTCATAAAAGTATACGAAACTATACTAATCAACATGATTTTCAGTGCACTTTCAGTTATGTTGTTGGTGTACTACAGTTTTGAACATCTCAACGGGACAGATTATCTCAATTTTAGTTTCCAGTAACTAGTTTGACAGGGAACACAAAATTGCGAGGAAATGGTGCGACAGACCTGAACATCTGACAAGAGGAAAGCTATTTTTGAACTGTGCATCTACCCAATACTGATATTTACTGTCAACTGTACAGCTGAAGTTATATACTACATCGTATGCCTGTATGGTCAGACCAACTAAACCAGAATAGCCATGAAGGACTAATTAAACAGTTGGGTGGAGAATCACATACAACTGCCCAATTTGGAAATAAGAGCACATTCACATTACCATGAAATTGTAGAAATGAACTTCTTCAGCGGCTATATTCTTTTTGTAGGTTGAAGATACCACCAGATACAACATCATTGGTGTCCTTCTCCGGGTAAAATTTAGGATATGGTATAAAAGAGACCTTTACACTAAAAACATAAATAATCAGCTATGTTGTACCAATGCCTACTAAAGTCTTGTCGATCTCTCAAAATTGGTAGTAGAGTAGTCCAAGGCAGCTTGATCATTTTTGAACCTGAATTTCGGGATCCCGTTGGTGATGGAAGCAGGATGAGGCTGGCTCATCATTTGAAACATGGAGTGATATGAAGCTTATTGTCACTAATAGTATCAACCTAGAGACACAGACTTCTTGTCATCCTGTATTAAATGTTGTGTGTCCTCAAGCTCTACTTCACCTCCTCTCCATTCTTTCCCACTTTCAAACATCATTTCAATCTGTTCCAGAGTTTTCCCTTTAGTTTCTGGGACACAGAAGTACACAAACACTACGGATACGGTTGAGATTGCTGCAAAGACAAAGAACATTCCCGCCACTGATATAACACGGGCCATGGAAAGGAATGACATGGAAACCAAACCACTGCTCACTCTACCACCTACTTGACCAAGTGCTGATGCCTGAGCTCGTAGCCTTAAAGGAAATATCTCTGAAGACAATACCCAACATATTGGTCCCATGCCGATTGAAAAGAATGCCACATTCCCACATACTGCAAAAACTGCTAGGTCAATCCCAACACTTGGAGAAATAAGCCCCAAGGCATGCTTTTGCAACGTAAGTGCAACCCCCAAGATAAATAAGCAGACAGTCATGCCAATGGTGCTCACATAAAGAAGCGGCTTGCGTCCAACTTTATCAATGAGGAAAATTGCAACTAATATGAACATTGTCTTAGTAAACCCAACAGCAACTGTCGCTGCAAGAAGCTCCTGATCAGACTTGATCCCAGCATCTCTGAAAATTGTTGGGCTGTAATAGACAGTAGCATCAATTCCAGTAATCTGTTGGAAAATTTGAATACCACAGCCAGCATATAGCATCCGACGAACAGCAGGAGATGGGTTCAATAGCTCCCTCCACACTGCCTTGTCCTCAGATTTCATCGATTTCACAATACCTGCAGCTTCCTCAATCTCAGCCAGCCTGTCTTCAACGTCAGCTTCGGACTCACTTATCTGCAGCAACACTGCCCTGGCTTCTGGAACTCTCTTCTCCATCATCAACCACCTAGGGGACTCTGGGATCACAAAAAGCGCAAAGCCAATGAAGACGGATGGCAGGATACCGACACCAAGCATAATCCTCCAATTGATGTGATATGAGAGGCCCGAGAAAGCATAATTGGAAACATAGCCGAGGAGGATCCCAAAATTGATGCAAATCTCAGGGAGGGATGTGAGAGACCCACGGGCAGATGCAGGGGAGATCTCTGCAATATAGACTCCAGATACCATGGCGCCAAAGCCAATGCCCACTCCGGCGAGGAGCCTCCCTATCATGAGCACGGTGAACGAAGGAGCAAATGTCATGATCACCGCGCCAGTCTGGAAGACAATTGCACCAAGGGCCATTGTCCATTTCCTGCCAATTGCATCAGACGTTTTTCCCCCTGACAGACTTCCCAGGAGTGAAACCACACTCAGGCAACCTACCAGGATTTCTTCCTGAAACTCCGTAATGTGGAGATCTTTCTGGATGTAGATGATTGCACCACTCATGACACCAACATCTGCAGGTAGCAAAGTGTTATACAACAGTGGGAATTAATCCCTTAGAAGTTCAATCATACGGCAGCCATGAAAAATCAATCTGTCCTGTTTCATACGCTGATTTGCAGGTTCAGGGCAAGGAGGGATCAAAATCCTACTCGGAAATCATCTACATAATTGTAGGTTACAGAACATCTTGATCAAATCATAAAAACTTCAGCTTGCAATCTCTAAATATCCCCTTCCGTTTGTGCGTTCAGAATGAAGTCAAGATTGTCTCGTGAAGGCATGAAAAGCGTACCATTAAGACAGTACCAATTGCAAAGTGCTACCCCTATCAGAAGGATGTTACAATTCCATTCACGGGACGCACAAACTTATGAGAAAAGACGCCATTTCTATCCGTAAACTCGGGTCCCTGGGAGCTCGGACCGCGGCATTGCAAGAACTCACCGTAGCCGAGGAGGATGGCGTTAAGCGATGCGAAGATGGCGCAGGCGTACACGAACCGCTCCTTGCTCGTCCTCTCGGATGCCGAGGGCCTCCTCCGCCCCTCCGACCCAGGCGTGTCCAGCTCCGGCTCATCGCTTCGATCAAGAACCGCGTACTTGTTCCTGCCATTGGCGGCCTCCGCGCCCGCCATCGCCTCGCTCCGCGCTCCAGGCGATCCGGTGATGCTGCTCTCTCTCGCCGCGGGTGATTGGTACTGGATTCAGAGGTGGTCATCAGTGGGGCGCGAGGAAGGTGGGAGATGTCGATGCGGCCCGCTTCGCCGGTTGCCTGTTCCTTTCCTACTGGAGATGCGAGGATTTCTAATCTTGCCTCTTTTGTGAGCTAATCCTAAGTGCTACACGTATTTCCAAACCAATCCTTTCTTGTAAGTTGTTGCAGGGCTCGAACTGAATTTGTGGATTGTTTAGGATTGGACCTAGCAAACTTGGTGATTTTCTCTAGGTCAAAGTACTCGGTTTTGACATGGAAAATTTTGGCAGCTGGACTTGGACGAGATACGTGTAGGCTTGTAGCAACCCCTCCCGTCCTTCCCGGAAGGAAGGAGTGTGACGGTTCTACCGACCATGATGCAAGTGATGTGTTCTTGGATTATGGAGTAATTTACAGAGAGTAGAATTATCTGGATGCGCTTAAGATTGGGTTGATGGTGGAAAAATGAGGTGTTTGGCGGCCTAAATTTGCGAGTGGTAAGGCAAGATTACATAGCTGGGTGAAAACAAATATATATGCTGTCATCAGCAGGATTATCTTGAGATTTGTATTTCTGCCATTGATAGAACAAACTAGTAGTACAATTCTTTAGGTGTCACTTTCCTACAAGCTTAAGCAAAAGCATGGTGGTTTGGACTAATCAATCCTTGTGTACGATCGAACGAAAAAAAATCTCAGAAAGTTCCCTGTTGCAACATGATAATAACAGTAGTTGTCCCCATACCCTCCGAATTCTTGCAGAGACTTCTACTTACCTGAACTCGCCCAACACGGCATTCTACCTACCCACGTCGATCTAGCCTCGAAACAATTTCGCTAAAGCGTGTACATACATGTTGCATCTGAGGCAAGAGAAACACCGAATACTCTTGCCAAGCAACAAGTCAACAAACGGCAAATTCATCTTCGGAGCCATGGGAGTTTCCTCGCGCCGACGCAAGCTTTGCATCTCCACCACATCAAGGAACCACGGCTGCTTTTTATCCAGTCAAGTTCATCATGCAAAGGTTGCAGCATTCTGCCTGTCCCCGAGCAGAAACGTAGGAATTTTTTTAAATAATAATTTTTTAACAAAAAATTACTAAAATAATATACCAGTTTAAAAAATAACAAACCTACCCCTCTGTGGTTATTTGAAATGGCGACGTACTCTCCATCGCTATTTTAAAAATCAACAGGGAACCTATCGTCATTCCAAATAGCGACAGAAGCTGCATCGAAACGGTCATCTCTCTGTCGTCATTCCAAATGGCGATAGAGACCAGACGGCGACATTTTTCATCAAGCAAGCGAGTGAAGAAAGAATGAAAGAAGAGAGAGGGGAGAGAGTAGGAAGAGGGGAAGAAGAAGAGAGAGAGGAGAAAGAGGGTAGAATAGGGGGAGGAGGAAGAGGAAGATGGGAAGAGAAAGAGATCGATTTTGTAGGTAATTTTTTTGCTTTTTGAATTAAAATTTAGAAATACGATTTAGTGACTAGATTAATTAGATTGTAAATAATTAGCTATGTAAAGTAGTAATGATTATTTAGATAGATAACTTAACGATCAGATTAATTGGATTTATAAGTAATTAGCTGTGTAGAGTAGCAATCGTTATTTAGATAGAGACTTAGTGATCAAATTAATTAGGTTTGTAAGTAATTATCTACGTAGAGTAGGAATGGTTATTTATATATAGAACTTAGTGACCAGATTAATTAGGTTTGTAATTAATTAGCAGTGTAGAATGCTAATAGTTTTTTAGATGCACGATTTGCCGACCAGATTAATTACGTGTGTACGTAATTAGCTGTGTAGAGTAGCAATAATTTTTTTATATACATGACTTAGCGACCAGATTAATTAGATTCGTAAGTAATTAGATGTATTGAGTAGCAATAGTTATGGACATACAAAACTGTGAAAAGTATACCGGATGGGATAGTATGCAATTGAAAAAAATAAATTTATGTATGCCTGCAGCAATTATTTAAAGTAGTGTAGGTAGTGTAGAGTATATTATCGTGGTATGTAGATGAACTTAGAATTTCCTAAAATGATTGACAGGTATGGATGAACGAGTGCAATTTAAAATACACTACAGAGAAGAAGTTCCACACATGAGTAACAAGGGGTGAAACTAAATCATTTTTCAAGTGTCGTGGCTAACCTGTCACGTGAAGGGTTGCATTCATGAGGCACAGTTACAAGATGGTTGTACCACATATTCTCATTACATCGTGAATTGCATGATCTGAAGCTGCACGCAGTAGGGTGTCAGAGACGGGATTGTATCTACTGGGAGTTAATGGAACTGAAGGGGCAGAAGTTGTGGAGTTTGTATGTAAGAATAGCAATTGAGAAAGGATGTCCATTAGTGTTGTTGGCGCAAGCATTTCAGAAAGCCAATGACGTCCATGCGACACAGGAGGAGATTATTGGTGATGAACCGGAGGACGTTGAGGAGAGCAACCAAGCTAGGGAATGGTTAGTGATGCAGGATGTTATTTCGGGTCAGGAGGCAGTGCAAGATGAGGAAATTGATGCTCAAATGCCAAAAGAGCAGGAAGCAATGTGTGTGGAAGATGAGGAAGAACATATTGAATCGTTAGCGCAAGCGATGGACGTAGAGATCCAGGACTACGAGGCTTTAAGTGATGACAAAAACGATGAAGAGCCTTTCTCTGCGCAGTGGGATGACCATTAGTTTGATAGGCTGGTGGTTAACGAGGGTGAAGACGTCGCATGGGGGTACGATCGGAATGAGGTGCAGCAAGGTGCGATTTACAAGAATAAGTGTGAGGTGTAGAAAGCATAGACAACATAGGTAGTGTCGTTGTGCAGAACCTTTAAGGTTGCGAAGTCAAATCAGCGGGTGTATATGTCAAATGCCTGATGGAGGATTGCCCATGGCGTGTCCATGCGTACTAGCCTAAGTGGGACACCATTAAGTGTTCTATAGTCGTCCCACACACATGCGTACCGACGGAGTACACAATCCCACAGAAACATATCTTCAGGTTTTGTTGTGAATGCAATGTACGGGAAGATTGTGGACAACCTAGATTTAGAGCCACGTGCCATTATACTTGCAATCGAGCAGATGTTCCAGTACACTATAGCATGGAGAGTGAAGCAAAAAGCATTGCAAGCAAGATTTGGTACGTATGAAAACTCCTATCAGAACTTGCTATGCATACTTGAGGTGATCATGGAAAGTGACAACGATATTTAAATCTGTCTACGGTTCTCAATGAGCCCGTCATATCCTCATAAATGCGGCCCATATTTAGAAAAGACACACTAATATCATAATAGGTCAAAGTTTCTATTGACTACATAAAGACTACTCGATCAGAATTAGGTCGAACGACAACTAAGAGTTTCCAGGTCGGCGGTAGCCTGATCTGAGAAATCATTCAGGTCGGGCTATGACGTATTTTACCATACCGACCTAGATCTAAGTCAGTCCGACCAGGTTCTGGTCGAACAAAAGAAAAATCATTTGCATAGAGATAACGTGCAAAAGAAGCTTTCTCTGACAGGTACTGACAACCGCTTGGAAGTTGCCAACAGCGAAAAAGCGTCTTTTTGACGAAAAGCCATCTTTTCGGTGAAAAGATACCTTTTGACCAAACGATGACTCCTGACGGGAAGACACTTCTCTGAAGATGAAATTGCCATCCCTTCAAGCCTATAAATAGGCTTCTCCCGGCAAGGCAAGGCAAGACAACGTAAGATAGCATTAGGCAGTCATGTAATCAGTCATTATGTACTTCATCTAGAGAAAAGCAATACAACATATTTTCCATGCATCCCTAGTTCCCCTTTCAATGTCATTTGAATAAATAAAGGCAACCCAAAATACATTTATACGCTCGGTCTAGGCACCCCAGGTTCTGAACAACAACAGAAAGGGATCCTGGAACTTATGTCTACATTTGTGAGCAGCCTTCGCAGCGCTACCCTGGGAAGATGGTACTGAAGCAGGCATTTTTTGCTCTTGGTGCATGTATCAATGCGTTAAGATATTTCTGACTGAAAAATACAAAGGTCGGATATTGACTGCCATAGAATTAGATGGCAAAAATCAGGTTCTTCTCGTAGCGCTTGCATTTGTGAAGGGTGAAAAGTGAAAACACATATAGCTGGCTCTGGTTTCTAAGGAATGTAAAAGACGATGTCGTGGATCAGCGACCTGGAGTGTGTGTCATGCACAATCGGCATCCCAGATTGTTGAAGGCGATAGTGCAGTTGCAGGAAGGTTTGCATGAGACAAATGGGGATGTTGTGGTGTCACCGATAGGTTAGTACAATCACCTTTATCATCAATTGTATAATAATTTGCCATGTTTCGTATTAACGTGCCTATTTTGCTCCTCTACAGTCGACTTTCACCCAGTTACGTCATACGCTTTGTACCCTGAGTACGTAGCGATGTTTGACCAGCTGAAGGATGATCATGTTATCTGGTGCCCATACCTCCTAGAGCTCGTTAGCGCGCGAGCACCTTAGGGCCTCTCGCTGCAATGCACCAGTGACGTAGCCTTCTGGTTGACATGGCATCACCTGGTTTTCGATGTGTTCGTGGAGACCTATGCCGTCCACCGTGTCTTCAGGCAGTTCGATCTTCGGTAGGCGTTCCCCATCCACACTAGTGACGTCGTTCCATCGAGCATGCACACATCAGTTCTCTTTTACATCACTTTTAATTGCATGACTTTTTCGGATGTTGTTACTAATGAGGTTATATTGCAAATGTCTTTATGCAAACAGACATGCAAGGGCTTTATTGGTATTGCGAGCTGGGTGATACGCATGTTGCCTGATGCTCAGCAGTGGGCGCAAGCATTGGCGGACGTGTACGAGGAGGCTACCCCTTGCAACCACAGCACGTACGATGAGTACATCCGGTGGTACTGCCCACATACACACATTTGAGTTGTGTGTGTCATCGACTCACCTTCGAGGCGCATTCCCTCCACGGCGGACACATATCCTACTCAGCCAGACTCCGCTTTTCACCACTCGGTTAGTACTTCTTTTCACATATCATATAATGTACCGTTTAATACAATAGTAACAACTAATAAACCTTTAAATGTGTGTGCAGAGTGACCTTGCCAGGGAGGTTTCGGATGAAGTCACCACACTGATTGCCGCAGTTGGTAGGGGGGACAGGTTGGAGGTCACCATGGACCACCTGCGAGGGGCGTTGCAGCATGTTGTGGACAAGGCCTCTCGCATCATTCACATTACGTCCTACAGGAGGCTTAGGGATGATGACGTGCTATAGGTCCATGGCCGTTCATCAATTGTACGTGGTCGATAGGCGCCGCACACCGCAGCTAGGATGGTGCACACGCAGACCGCCCCTCCTCCCGACGTGCCGGGGGACTCCAGCTAGCATCATTCCACAATGTTTGTCCACATGATTGTAGGTACACTGTCGTGGTCTCCCTTCATCTATTACGTTCTTTATATTATGTGGTGTACTAACATGAAATGTTTGTCAGGGACCGTCAATGACCAAAGCGCGACCCACTCCTGCGTCTCATTCCCCATCGACGATGCTGTTATCAAGGAGTGGTTCTCCGACCCCCACCAGCAGTCGTCAGGTGTCATCCTTGGTCCGTTGCAGCTCACCGATGTGCCCGGACCGAGTCAGCCGTTGCAGGTCGCCTTCTCTACTTCGACAGCACCAGTACAACCTGTTAGGAGTATTCGTGGACCGCCTCCTGAGCAGCTGACGTATCCATCTGGACATGTGCAGCGTCGTAGGATGTCTGGACCACATGAGAGGTCGTACTGCGCAGGGGCACCAACTAGTTTTTTTTGCTTTCATACCTGATGTACTAATTGGATATGGTGTTTTCCTTTCTTAATTTATGTACTACTCGGATATAATCTTTTTCTTTGTTAACAACGAGATGTTAGTTTTCTCCGTAATGCCAGCAGCTTTGTCAAGCGATTTGACATATACACATCAGCTTTATTAGTGTGATTTGATAACATGGTACCACCAGCTTTGTCAGATCGATTTGACAACACGCTACCAGCAGCCTTGTCAGGCAGATTTGACAACACTCTATGCACCACGAAGTGATAACACATTGCCTATTTCTCTCACACAGATTGGACAACATACTGCCACCTGCTTTTTCAGGGCGAAGTGACAACACAAATTCGGGCCAACTCAGCGTACGTTTGCAATTTTTTGAAAATTTTACTATACTGGCCCCTAAGTCATGTTTTTTAGCAAAAATAGCCTCTGTAGTGACGGAAATGATGTTTTGCTTTGTTAACTACGACATATTACTTTTGTCCGTAATGCCAATAGCTTTGTCATAGCCATTGGATAAAATGTACACATCAGCTTTGTTTGTGAGATTTAACAACACGCTACCAGTAGCTTTGTCAGGCCAATTTGACAACACTCTGCACACCATAAAGTGACAACACACTGCTTATTACTTTGTTAAGCCGATTAGACAACTCGTGGGTAGCAGCTTTCTCAAGTCGATTGGACAAAATGTTGCAGCAAGCTTTTTTATACCAAACTGAGCTCACGTTACCCCATACTCTATCACCCACGTAGAGACAACACGCTACCATTGAAAATTTGCTATAAATACGGAGCCACACCCAGCATATATATTCCACGCTACACCAAGTCAATCCCCACACCGAACACCACATCCCTACCAGCATCACTAACCCCCTCACCAGCGGGTTCACGATAACCAACTACGGAGCAATTCTTCGTAAGCGGAAGTGGCTTGCCAAGAAGGGAAAAAACTGCTCAGATATTTCTTGCAAGAATGCACCTGTGCCATCGAAGTTTCCCCACCCAAACTGCGACTGCGGTGCTCCAGCGTGAATAATGCAGTTCAGACATCCCGACATCGCTGGCGGGACACACTACACGTGCCACTATGAAATCCGTGTAAGTTAATGAAATGTATGTACATTTTGTAATGTGTTTTTCAATTTTCTAACTTCGTCTACACATGACACCAACAACACGACAGTTGCTACTTCTTCCAATGAATCAATAGCCCGAATAAGTATGAGAGCGAGTACTTCGAGCACAAATTGTACATGCACTACGCAGTTGCGCTCAAGCGCTACACCCAGTAGAAACCTTCCCTTAAGACTACGGAAGAGAAACCAAAACACCCGCCCTACCGCCCAGAAGATGCTGCCTTAAGCCCATATATGAGCTCCAGGACCAACAAAGGAAGTTGAAGGAGCAAACTAAGGTGGCTCGCTTCCACGAGGAGCCAAAGATCGTCCCTGAAGATTATTATTGGGTGGATATATACAGACATAATTGGAAGAAAGCCAAGGCCATAAGCCTCGCGAAATCAAAGGGGAAGGCACAGATGGATCCTTCTATGTAAGGTCTATGACAGACAACATGACTTCTTTACAATTTCAAAAGCGCATATGTATTGTAGTTGTATTTCCCGTTCATTGTTCGTTCGTATCACCATTTATACCGTACAAGCACGAATGCTAACATAGGCAACGAGCCAAACTGTATGCGCCACGTATGTTTACTTATTTTCTATGTCATGCAATGCAACGGTTCCATATGCGACATCTATCTTTTGTCATTTTCTACTCCTTTTGTGCATCTTCATGTTTATTACGTGTACATTGATTTGATTATAATTCCACAATTTTGTAGTATTACACTCACAAAAAAGCAACAACTATTAATTAAAATTTCATAATTTTACTGAACCAATTTTTTTTAAAAACTATTGATTCAAAATTTCATAATTTTGTGGTACATCAGTGAACCAAAAAATTCAAAAAATATCGATTCAAATTGCTCAATTTTGTGGTACATTAGTGAACCAAAAAAATTCAAAAACTATTGATTTAAACATTCCTGAGGCACATGCACGACATAACAGAGGACCTCGCCATGGTGAAGAACGAGAACGAACAACTCCGCAAGCTGGACAACGACCTCCGGACCCAAAGGATTAAGAAGAGGAATAATAAAGAGGTCGTCCACTTCGGTGGTGACTACTGCACTTACTGCTGTTGCGGCAATGCAAAGCTGCAGTTGTGCTTGCCACTATTGTGACCATCAGCCCCATCTCTCTCTTTTTTCCTTTGCTGGCCTCTATATCGCCATTTGGAATGGCGACAGAGAGGTGACCGTTCTACAACAGACTCTCTGTCAGCATTTCAAATGGCGATAGACTTTCTGTCAATTTTTTAAATAGCTACATAGGTGTACATTTGTTATTTTTTAAATTAGCATATTATTTCTGTAATTTTTTATTAAAAATTTATTATTTAAAATCATTCAGAAACGAAGCTTGTAGGAAGAAAGAGCAGGATACTGACCGTAACCAAGGAGGATGGCGTTGAGCGACGCGAGGAGCGCGCAGGTGAAGACGCCCCTCTCGCCCCTCCTACTACGCTTGTGGCCCCGCACCTCCGCCCTGTGCGCCCACTCCTCCTCGTCCAGGTCCTCCGGCTCCATTCTCCGGTGCTCGCTCTTCGTCGCCATTGCCGGCCTCATCTTCACCGACTCCATGTCGAGATACCAGATCACCAAGGACTACTACTACTGATGACTAGCTGACTACTGTGTTAAGAAGGAAGAAATGGACTCGGCGAACTGCAAGACTGCATGTCTCCTCTTCGGGTCTAATGTGGGAGCTCAAATGCATGCCTGCCATTTGCTTTTGATTAGTGCTCGTCAATGACCTTTGCGCTTAGTTTAGAGTCTCCATCACGTTCACGGCACGCATTGGTTTTTCTATGCTGCTAGTGGCACGGGCAGTCCTTGCGAATGACGATCAGATTCCGGTCTTAATGTTGACTTTAGAAGTTCAGATCCGTTAGGCTGCGCATGACCAGGATGGCCTAGATTTACTAGCAGAAAAATCAACTGTTTGCCACCCCAAAGATTGCCACCATGTGAAATACCACTCCAAAGATTGTCCCGAAGGATTTACATCAAATTCATGAAAATAGTCAGAATTTGCCACTCTTTTTGTATTCTAGTATTTTCCAAGGGAGTGTATAGGCATCTCTCAGATGTTTTGGTTTTAAATAACATTTAAATTTTGGACTGTAGGATTAAAATTCCAACCGTTAGATTAAATCATAGCATCAGATGTAATCGATACTCCCGAATCTCAACAATAATCCAATGATCCCAGATTTGAGTGATTTCAGCAAACAAAATATCCGAATGATATTTATCAAATCCCTGTTCGAACTACTCCCGACTAAAATTAGCGCGTGAAAAGGCATTTTTGCCGTTCTTCCTCGTTGTCTTCTTTCCTAACTCCCATTTAGTAGCATTTAAAATGTTGATCACGAACCTAAAACAGGAGGACCACACAAAATTTTTTCAATCACCGCAACTAGACTGTCAACACTCAACACGTACGATCCACATAAATTTGAACACCCATCGACATCGTAGCGAAAGGGAACTCTTGCTCTTATGCTCCGTGCGTGCAAAATCTGAGCGTCAAGAAACGAGATAAGAGAGAGCACAATACCAAACACATTCGTCGTGGATGTGCGATTGTGAGTGACAAACGCTTACCAGAATCTATGCACTGTAGTTTGTCTAGGAAAAAAGGACTCCACTCTTGCTGATAGTTAGATTTGCCTAGTGAAGCGCATAGGCTGACTGTTTTATGAGTACAAAGAACCCTAAACCTTCAAACCATAGTATGGACTTAGCGTTTGAGCTAGACTGAATCTCGTAGCCGTAGCTTAACCTAGCAATGCCACTAATGCTGAATACACGGGCATACGAAAAAAGGATCCAAACAGAGAAGGGTGCAACATGTAAAATCAAGGGAAAATCTATTATTTATCACAAATATCGCCACTCTATGAAATGGGAGAAAACAAGAGTCAGAAGGGCAAAGATGTCTCTTCACACGTTGATTCCAGCCAAAAATAATTGAAACAACTTAGCAACTTCGAGACAACTTAGCAACTTCGAGCTTAGTCCATCGTAATGCGGATTTTGAGAAACGCGTCAAATATTTCAAAACAGAGGATAACGATTCACTAGAATCATATAGTATAAGTTAAATCAAGCCAGAGGATACTAGTGTAGTGCATATAAGCTTGACAAGTATCATCCTTACATTCTGTTCGGAGGATCAACGGATTACTGTGGTGGATAAGATGAGGTTAGATGAGATGAAATGGTTTGTATCATTTGGTTATATTGTTTTAAGTGAATGAAATGATTCATCATCTATAGGACATATTTCTTAAATTTGTGTCCCACCATTGAGGATATGATGTTTCTATCCAAACAACCAAACATATGTCTTTTTTTTTGAACCATCTTATATATATACCAGTGAATACAAACAACCAAACACACTTTGTTTTCTTATTAAATAGCACTCAAATTTTGAACCTTTAGATCTAGATTCAATTAATGAAATCAATTTGCCATCTCTTCTCACATTTTGAGTGTTTTATAGATAAAAAAAAAAGTGCTCACAAACTAACAATTTTGAGTGTTACTTAGCAATTCTCTTTAAGTTTACGACGCACATACACATGGCCCCAGCGCCTTTGCTGCTGCTGCTGATCCGTATCACAAATTTCCCTGTCCTTGTGCTGGTATGCTCCATGCTGCTGATGATCCACATTAATAGATCGAAATTTGAGGATCTTGTGAACGCTTGCAAGATGTTTCACCTCCTTGGATGGTGCCTCCTTATTACTGCTGGCTTGCTTGTCCTTATTTTCTCCAGATGGTGGCATCTCATCGCGAATGGGTTTTGGTGGAGCATCTGACAAGAAAAAGAAAACATTAAAATGGTAAACGAATATACAGTAAAATTGCATTAGGTCAAAGAAAGGGGATTTTTAAACTCTGCGAGCAGCACTCCAAATGCTCTGCACAGGTTGGCATTGGTTAGTAGCTTGCCTGACTGACAAGTTCTATACATACATATGAAAATTCTATCTCTGGTTCAATAATATCCTTTATAAAGGGACTCAAGAATAGGGGTTTATGTGCTGACAAGATCATCTCATATAAAATCTTTAAGAAACAATATCAGTATCTTCAAAGGGTGTCAAATCAATATACAAAGCAGCAAATGTCATTTAACAGGCCTTGAAGTAATATTTGCTGAAAAGAAAGAAGAGGGGGAATGATCTCAGTGCACACACTTACCACTTTCCGAGAATAAATAACATGTGCCAACAGTTTCTTCGTATTCTCCAATCTGTCATTAAACAAGGCGTTAGCCACCAGTTCACTCAACAAGCAGGTTTTGAGTTTGAAGCCCTAAAGTACAGATTGGAAATCTTCAAGCCATTTTTTTTAAAAGAAGCCAATCGTTAGCAGAAGGAAACCAGTGCAGTCTACCGGAACAAACAACTGTCCTCAGCAAACAATCAGCACTTCAGCAGTAAACACATTGATTGTTGGTACTAAAGCTAACAGAAATAGCGTATGGAATTGGAATGCATATTATTTCCATTGTGTCCTCTTAGAACTTTAAAAGTCACAAAGTACAGTTATGAAAATATTCTCAATGAATAATACTCCGTAGACAGTCTCCAGTAATACAGCTTAAACAAGATCTAGCTTTTGATCCGATAAAAAGTTAAAATGGAGGTATCGAAATAATTGTTCTAGTATACCCCAAATAAAGAGTGAACCGTGGTACATTAGCTGTATATTTATACGCATGCAAAGAATTTATTGGCAGTGTATGCAGCCAGTGCACAAAGGATCTACTCACCGCCAACCAATCCACAAGCCACATATAGGAGGCATGATTAAACATAAATTCCAATGATTAAAAAAAGGGTTTGCTAATTCTCAGTTGCCTGAAATTTTCTTATCTCTCAGTCACCAAAAATTGCACAAGACTAACTTAAAATTGCAGTGCTAAGTAATGTGCAATTTTAGTACCACGCTACTACAATTTTTAGGTCTATTTGTTTTTGTGGTTATAGGGTTCACCTAGGTTTACTTTATTTTTGTTTAGGTTATAATTTTTTTTTGCTTTTGTATTTTGTAGGGGTTCACCTAGGTTTACTTTATTTTTGTCTACGTTAGAAAATTTTTCATTTGAGTTTTTGTATTTTGTAAAGGTGAGGGGTGGGTAAAACACCCATAGGATCAACAATGCCCCTTAAAGTGGCAAGTGCACGTCTTCAAAAGCAAAAATAAGTTAATAACACTCACCATCTTGAGACCATCACCTACTATCAAGGTAGGAGCCAATGTATCCAAACCCTGAAAAACGTGATTACAGAGAATTTGGTAAGATGAACAAAATCCTATAGATATATATGAGCCAACATATCAGTGATGGAAGATTTATAGATGCACAAGCTAATCACTAAGCATCTGACTAAAAGAATCTTGATTTGCACATACATAAATTGTGATACCATTGTCAATGTACACTGTTAGGTACTGAACAGCTAAATAAGCAGCAGATGTGCTGACAAGTTACCATGTTCTAACACAATGCTACCCAAATTTTCTCCCTGAAGCTACCATAGGCACACTCTGAGAGACCTTGTAGCTAAAAATGACATTTGCCAACAGCAGCCACGGAGAAGAAATCTGAACGTATGCCAAGTAAGGTTGCTCAAAATACAAGAAACATACAAATCTTCTCCTAGCATGTAATAGCAGTAAGCAATAGCACATAATAATGGCAACAACCCGCTTAGATATCAACATATAGCCTACTAGTCCAGCTTCATGCTAAACAAGAAAAATTGGCTCGAGCACTTTATGGCCCATCTAAGCATTTCTGGCTCGAGCAATTCTCAAGCAGGCTCTTTCTTGATATTGACAATACAGAAGTAGCAAAAACGCTTAATCTGGAAATTATACAACCACTGCATCTTGTTATCACATTTACAGCATATCCTACTATCTTTATACAAAAATTCTCATTCAAAAACACTAGTTTCCTACAATCAAAAGTCTAAAATGCTCATTTGTACCATTAAGCTGAAGACTCAGAGATGAACCAACTTACAGAGAGTACATACGGAGCATTTGGTGGTATGTCGGAATAAAGACAGTCATCCAACTCTAGCAAGATATGCTCTTCTTCTTCCTCCGCTTCCTCTTCTGCTAGTTTATCTTTCTCGTTTGCCCCTGACATCTCCAACAATAATATACTCCTATGTACCTGCATAGTACAAAAGTGGGAGAGCGTACACAAGTACGGCGATATTTACCCAAAAAAATTTCCAGCAAGTGAAAGCATAAATTAGCATTTGCCTCGCTCAAAAGTACGTATTTTTTTTAAGTCCCCTCTTGCTAAACGCTAGACTCTAGTAATAGACTACTGGCTTTGCAAGTTCCTGCTAGAGATGTTTAGGCCATGTGCCACCAAGGAAATATTGCAACACATGAGCTAATAGGATCATATTTGAATTTCTAGCCTGGTTGGATGTTTAGATGAAGCATGGGAACGAACAGCCGTGCGCCGTATTGCTCGTTGCCCAACAGCCGGCAGGGTCCGGGCCAGGGGCGAACCAGCGCAGGGAGCAAGGGCCAAAGGCCCAAAGCACAGTCGCGCTGGGACTTGCCACTCGTTACCGGAGGGATCAGGTGGAGGCGAACCCGGCCAGCAGGAGCAGGCGCGCGCGGCAAGTGGAGATGGTCTTGCTCGGCGCTAACAGTCGGCTCGGCAACCGGGAGTGCATGCGGACTGATGCCAGCCACCAACGCCGTGCGGGCCACTAAGCGCGAGCGAGAGCGAGTAGAGCACGCATGCGTAGCCGTCTGCAACAGGCGGGCGTGCAACCACAGCAGTCGCAATCGCTGGCAGGTCCCGGTGGCTGTGTCCAGATGGCACGCCACGCGCTCAAGCAGTGGCGGAGCCAGGATTTGGGTAAGGCTCGGGCCAAAAATTCCCCAATTCAACCGCTCAAATCTACTGCTTAGATCTATTTGCTAGTACTAACCCAGACAAGAGAGCGCCAAAGTTTCCCCGCATACCAAATTCCAAAATCGTCTGAAGAACAGAGGACATGAGTTAACATATCTAGATCTGCAAATTGAATTTCCCTAAGAATTTTCAGTCAAACACTTAAGAAACACAACATACACCATGTTGCATCAAGAATTAGCGCCATCGGTAGCAAAATCGCAAGGTTATCCCGGCGGATAAGCATATCGCGCAATCCAGCAATCAGACATCAACAATACAAAGACCAAGACACATGACATAATGGACGGTGAATCACTCACCGTGAGTCGCGAGAGTAAGCAGAGCTAGCCACCTCTGCGCGGTAAGACCGGGATGAGGGACCGGAAGGAGGAGCGGCGGCGGCTGAAATCCGGTCGACGCTGGCGTCGCCCTTCCGGCCTTCCTTGCGTCGAGTTGAGGCCGGAGCCGCAGCGGCTAGGGCTCCAACGGGCGGGTGACGGCCTGTGGGAGGGAGTGGCGGCCGGCCAGCGGGGGCGGACCGGGCATCATCGGAAGGAGGAGGAGCGGCGGCAACTCGGATCCAGTCACCGCCGACGTCGCCCTTCTGGTCTTCCCTGCGTCGAGATGAGGCCGGAGCAGCAGCGGCTAGGGCTCCAGCGGGCGGGGGAGGGCGGCGGCCTGCTAGCAGGAGTGGCGACCGGCGGACAGGGGCGGACTGGGCGGCAACGGCGGGGCAGGGGCGGACCGGGCGGCGACGGTGCGTCGCGTGGGATGCACGAGTCGGTGCCGGTGGCGATGCGAGTGGGGCAGTGGAGGCGGTCACCGTTTATTTCAGCTTGGACAGTTGGACAATCTCCAGCAGCTTTCTTTTCCCTCTAAATCCCTTGTGATCACACCAGCGGATTCCTTTCACGATTCCCCTTCGAACGGAATTTAAATAGTGAATCTCTCTAGAAAGAGATTCTCTCTCCAATCCCTACACAAATTCCCTTGAGGGGATACTGTTCGAGATAGTAGGAAATAAAGAGAATGAATATGGGGAAGAGAATAGGGAAGGGAATGGAATGAAAGGAAATTGATAGAGATAGTCTTAGCTTCTGCTTAAAAATAAAAAATGGTTATTAGTTGAAGAAGGATTTTACATAAGTTTTTTGAGAATCAGAAACGATCTCTATGTAAAATCGGAATTCAGTTGGAATCTGAGGCCCTATTTGGTACGGTTCCAGATTCTAGTAGAAACATAAATAGTTTTAGATTCTTGGTAGAAACATTTCAGGTAGAATTCTGTGAATCGGGTGAAACAGGGTTGAGACCGATTCGACCACAGAGTGAAAAAAGAAGAAACGATACAAGGAGAATCGTTCTGAGCTTTAGCCCGTTTGGTTGGGTTTCTTCCAGAATCTAGTAGAAACAGTCTGGTTCTAAGTTGCCAAACGGGACCTGATTCTCATTGATTATTGCTGATTCTCGCCAACTCAGTTCGAAACCTAGAAGTCGCAGCCGACTCAACCCGATTCCCCTATAATCAAAAATAGCTTCTCCTATAATCCAGAAGCTGAAATGAACTGGGCCACTAGCTGTTGATTGTGGCTACTGGACAACTTGGACCCGGGCGATAGGCTTCGGGCCGTAGTTTGGCCTAATGTATTTTTTACTGGTATTTAGGCTAGACCTCGGGTCTAGGTCTTAGTGGTTCGAGGCTTAGCTTCACCCCTACGCTCAGATGATGGGGGTTGTGGATGGGCTTGACGGAGGTTTGTTGGGGTTTGGGTGAGCTACACTACGTGGGTCTTTTTGGTTTGCACGATGATATTCATAATACCAAGCCGATAAAAAGTATTGTACTAAAAAGTTATCTCTAAATATTGCGCAATATTGTAGAAAAATGATTTTGTTTGTTGTATCATTTCTTTCTCAAAACATGTCGCACTAAATTCTGTCATCTATCCTTGTCTTAGAACAGAGTAGGGAATGTTGAACATGTGGCTCATTAGACCATGAAAAGTCGATCAGCAATGTCTAGGATATGTGAAACAATCCAAAAAAAATTCAAAATGAATTTGTTTGATTTGTGTTTGAATTTGGTTTTGAAATTGGAAATCGGTTTGAATCCGTTTTACCTCGTGGGCCGAATCTCTTTGCTTCTTGGGCCATGCGGCCCATCTCGCCCGACTTTCCTCTCTGGCCGTTCGGCCTTAGCCGACCAGCCGCTTTGTGGCCGTCGCCTCGCCTCCGGCGTCTTGCCGGCCGTCTGTGTAGCCGCCCTCTGCGCCGCTTGCCGCTGGCGCCCTCACAGCCGCCATGCGTTCCGATCACCCGGCCGCCGTTGCAGCGCCGCCTTGTGGCCGCCTCCGCCACCGCCCGGCCGCCTACTCCGACCTCTGGCTATAAAAGCCACCCCGACCCTCCACTCCAACTCACCCTTCCTTCACTCGTGGTGAGCCCTCTCTCCCTCTCGCCCCTCGCTCTCGTCGCCCGCCGCCCATGAAAACCTAACCCTAAGCCGCTCTCAGGTGCCCGGCCGACGGGCCCCACCGTCGACCCTCCTTTCCTTGCGGTGGCCCCGCCGCCCGCCAGCTCGGTTGGTAGAGCCAATGGCTCCTCAGCGCACTCGCCCGCCCTTTTGGGCCACGGCCCATTTCCGCGCCGAAGCCGGCCCAGCTCCACAGGAGCAATAAAAAGGATTTTTCGGATTTTAAATTAATTAATAATTTCCAAAAATTCATTTTTATTCCAAAAATAGCCCAGAAAATCCAGAAAAATCCCGGAAAAACCCAGAACTCCACCAAATACATTTTCCAAACCGTTTCGATCCCCTGAGTCCAGAAATGCTGCCTGTTTCCAAATCCGAAACTCCAAAATTCCCAAAATTTCAGTTTTGCCCTTCGTTCCCTTCCGACTCGGTTCCCGGTTTCCGTTTCAGTTTCTTTTCCAGTGGTTGTTTTTATCGTTTACTTATGTTGGTTGTCTTTCCGCGTTAGATTCGACCGTTGAGACGCCAGTGGAGCATGAGCAGTCCCTAGAGTCGGAGCAGTTCCCGGAGCAGATGTTGGACCAGACGGGAGCCCAGTACGACTACTTCCTCTACGATCCATCCGATCCAGCTGCCGCGCAAGGCAAGCCGTACCCTCTTTGATCATATTGATCCCAAACATGCCATGCTATAGTAGTAATTATTTTATATCGCATTATTTTACTGTATGTTGAACTATTGAAAATAGTATTTTAGAATGACATGATACCTAGGTAATGCCGAAATTGCTCATGGAACTTCCTTGAATATTTGAACCCTATTAAATCCTTTGGAACCCTAGTTAATTGCTTATTGCCATGAATAGGTTAGATTATATTGCTAGGTTAGTTCAAAACTTGGAATTTAGAGAAAATGCTGCCGAATCTCTGATTCGGATGTTTGTAAAAGTGCTACAGTCTGGGGGACAGTATCGGATTAATCCCGGAGTGGATGAGATTCCGATCCCCGACTGATGATTAATGCCTTGGTTTGTCTGGTGGCCAGGTCTTTGTAAGTGCAGGGTTGGGTTTAATGGATTGAAGGCTTGGTCTTTGGCAAAAGTGTAAGGTTAAGAATCCCCTTGAGCAAAGTAAATAACTTGGTTTCCGCTCAACCACAGGTCGGACTGGTCGGTGGACCCGTATCCGACATAGCTCAGTAAGTTAGTCATTCCTGAGATAATAATTGGACTGTTTTGGTGGTACTATTCTCTGGAGAGAGTAGGGACCGGTCCTTCCCGGCAGGAAAGTGTACCGGAGGGGTGGAACGGGAATGGTCCGGAGTGACATTCTTGGTTCTCACAACGATAGACGCTAATGGGGACTGCGAGTCGAAGGTAGCAGTCTCTATCGGTTAACAACTAAAGGACATGAATGATTAAACGAAAGGCTATGATAATCTAAACTGGGCCACATGCATTTAAGTTGCATGAAAACTCGCGATTGGCATTAAATGTTATAGATATCTTGTGGGTAAAGTTGAGCCCCTCTGCAGAGTTAATCTTGATGGTAATCGATTATGCCGTACTTCCGGTTAATGAAGTTAAGTTTGAATCTGGGGTGATACCCGTAACTAAGTTCAAGTTACTGTGTTGAATTTTGGATAAGTTGTTTAAGTGTCGTTGAATTTGTGAAACCCCCAACTACTTATTTTATAGTCTGTGCTTCAAATGTAAAATGAATTGGAAAATAAAACTGCATCCAGATACTTAAACCTATTGCCATCCCTTTGAATACCCTTACATGTAGTATTCAGTGATTCCGTGCGACTTGTTGAGTACTCTGTACTCACCCTTGCAAACCCCGCCCCTTTCAGAGTTCGAAGATGCCGGAGCCTACCAGGAGATCGTAGATGGCGATTTAGTCTGGTTCTAGGTCTTTGTCTTCGCTCAGGCCCTGCCTGTGGTTTTCTCTCTTTTGGTAATGTATCTAGAAGCTTGGATGCTTCCCTTGTAAAAACCCGGTCGTTAGACCATCTATATTGAATAAAAGTATTGAATTGGCTTTTGCCAGGCAATTTTACTCTTGTTTTCGGCGATTAGTCTTCGGTGGTATTTGTGAGTTTCCTCTTGCACAAAAGGCGGTCCGTTACAATATACTTGTCTAGTTCTGTCCAGCAGTGCATGTGATCTGCCATTCCAAACCGACGTAGAAGAATTACCGGTGACTGGGTGACTAGGCAATAAAGCTAGGGGCAGTCTGAATCCAGAAGACCAGGCAGAGTAGCATGGTCCAACCAGCTAGCGATCTCCAGCAACAGCAAGGAACCCGTAGAGGAGTGATGCAACACAGCAGATTGGCGACTGACACGAAGAGCATTATTGTTGGAGGCACTTCAATTCCCAAACCTAAAAATCCTACGATCAACACTGACTCGCGAATATCACCCCTATTATAGGCGAAGGAATTGAAGCTCAACCATGCCCCCCACGTGGCATCGGCTAGTATCCAGGATGATCGAAGATAAAATTGAGACAATTGGTCATTCTATTCTCACCTCCTTAATGTGCTGTCCGATGTGCTATTTAATTTGCACATGTATCTAGGATGGCCTCGCCCCATGTGCTGTGCGGCATCGGTGGGTGGGTGGCAGGGTTTACAAAATGGATTTCAATCCAAAAATTGCTATTAACTCGACACCGAAAATCATTGAAAATCGCTAGAAATTGCATGAATATCGAAGTCAAAACTTTTAAACTCGGTGCTGAAAAAAAAATCAAAAATAAAAATTAAATGATTTCAAATGAAAATCGAGCGAGCATTCAAAATTTTAGGGTTATTGATTTTGAGCAATTTTTAACCGATTTTCTATTGATTTACGTCGCATAATTTTTCCTGAATTTATTTTTAAATTATACTAATTTATCGATTGATTTTGGATTTTGTACTCCATCGATACGAGTGAAAATCAGACGAAAATCGACGATTTTTAGAACCATGGTGGGTGGGGCGGTAAATCACGGAAGCGCCCCTCTCCTACCCGCGCCAGTCGCCGTTGTGGTCATGCAAATCGTTGACATGCGCGTTCCCGCCGCTATTTTGCGCTGTTGCAGCACGTGAGGACCAACTCTAATGGCAATGCTATTTTTTACGGAATTGCTAGGGATCAGAGTTCTGAATTTTATGCAATATTTTTTTATACGCGTGAAACATTTTTTTCTACGTAGTGAAACATTTTTCTTCGACAAACAGTAAAAAAAATGTTTCATACGTTAAAAAAATATTTCATATGTTCAAAAAAAATATTTCATACGTTCAAAAAAATGTTGCGCGACGTCTTGAAAAAAAAACAAAAATCGAACGTCCGACTGCTAGTTTCTCCCTATTTTTTAAGTTAGGATGATTCAAGTGGCGTCAAACTGTGAATGGGACAGTAGTACGGAGGTGGGATCACGGTGTCAGCGTGTGATAGTGGCAGTTGGTCTTTTTGTGTGAGAGGTGAGCAGTTGCACCAGCTGGCCTAGGACTTCTATGGTAGAAGAGATGCTCACACTGCTAGTCTTCTTCTATCTTTAGATTTAGGCCCTGTTTGGAAACAAAGTTTTTCAATACCATGGTATTACAAAGCCATGGCTTAGAAATTGTTTTGGCATAAATACCATGGTTTTACCTACCACCATTGAAACCATGGTTTTTCTTGGAACTACAAACTGTTTGGCTACAAAGTCTTTTGCATGGTATTTTCAAAGTATTGACACCTCTCACTCTCTACACCAGCACCAAGAGCCCAAAACTCCAATCTGAGTGGAGTTTTCAATACTCCAAAAATACCATGGTATTGGCAATACCATGGTTTTCGAAGCAGAGTTTTTTGGGTTGCTTCCAAACACCATGTTGCCAAAAATACCGTGGTATTCTCCAAAACCATGATTTTGCCTAGAAACTATGAAAATACTTTGTTGCCAAACAGGTCCTTAGTTTGTTCACTTTCTCCGTGTATGCATTTGCTCGAGGGAAGTATCCACTACTCACTACTCAGCCAAGCCAACGAAGGGTGGGCTTCAGCCCCGAGTTCGCCTGGTTTCCGTGGACAACTGGACATGGAGCTATACATGTTCGTTGGTGTCAGATAACTTCCACCCCCCAGGGCCCCCACAAAATCATTCGTCTGGCGAAAAGCTTGGGCGGTGAATGTAATTGTGATCGCAGATTCGCAGATAAGTTCCCGTTATTTTATTCTCTGTACAACTTGCCTTCACGCTGCCTGCAATCAGTTGAAGGGTGACAGGACACAGCCACCCTAGCTCTTCGTTCTTTTTCGTTTTTCAGACTTCGTTCTTCTCTGTTGTACGGCCCATGGTGCTCTCCATGCCCGATGACACCCCTGCGACCTCTTTGATTTGACGCCACGAAACAAGAGTCTGCTCAAGAACATGCAGCCTACGCTCTTCATTTCACCGGACCTACCATAATTAGTACCGGCCAATCTATTCCTAAAGTTGTGTTCAACGGTATCCAAAAACATCGTTACTTGTTCCTCAACACATGCACTGCCATATTATTTAGCAATGTGTGATCAGGAGTCACTTAAAAAAATTGTGATTAGGAGGATACGCCATGCATCATCAAATTATTTCATTTCGGCTTTGCTTTTACTTGAACTGTTAGATGGAGTGTGCTGAATGTAGTAAAACCAAGCTAACCATTATAATTGCTCATATGATTTATAAGCAAAAGCATGATAGTGGATGTTGAAACAATTGCCTTCTGTTATTTCAATTGTGTTCTTAATGCATAGAAGCTAATTTGTTGCACAAAGCAATTTGTCAAATTCATTGTACCAAGCAATTCACTGATAGCATTATCCAAACAATAGAAGCTAATTTGTTGCACAATGCACGTATCTAAACCAATGTATCCAAACATGCAGATCTGAAGCTAATGGATTGGGGTTTATAACTTCTGATTTGGGGAAGAAATTCACCTATGCAGAGGAAGTAGACCTGCTCGGCGGCGCCGTGCCTTGCCGCCATCCCTCCTCTACCCCGTGCACCGTCTCCTCCTCCGTCCCGTGTGCTGTCCCCTCCTCGGCCACGGGCCGTTGTCCCATCCTCAGCCCTGAGCCGGTCGCGAGGAGAGGAGCTGCAAGGCGAGACGAGGCGTGAGAAAGGGAGAGACGACTGGGAGGCGAGAAGAATAGCGAGAGGAGGCGGGAGAACGGGGAGAAGAGCTGGGAGGCGAGTTGAACAGTGAGAGGAACAGGGAAGAGAGTTGGAGGCGTCGTGGGATGGCCTCATCCGCACCGAAGGACTCACACCGAGAGGGATAGCCTCGTTTGGCCGATTTCTTCGGATGCGTTTGTCCAGCATCTTCAAATCATTTTTTTTTTGGATGTACTCAATCCTTCCAATCAAAACGGATGGATGAGTTGGTAAAAAATAGGGATCCTCCTAGCCCATACAGAATCTCTACTATTCTAAAGCAAGAGTTGGTGGCAGTGGTTCATTCTACACGGGGCCCACTTACACCGAGCGACGCCGCCGCCTCCCTGGCTTCCCCAGCCCCGACGCCCGCTCCTCCTCCTCCCACCGGCGACGCGCGCCTCCTGGCTTCCCGACCCAGGCCGCCCCTCTCCCGGTAGCCAGGCGGCACACCGCCTCGCGATGGCCGGCGCCGCTCCTGCCCGATGGGCGCCGCGCCTGCTCGATCCTCGAGCCGTCGCTCCTTCGGCCGAGCTTCGGTGCCGCGCCCCACCAACCGCCGCCGCCTCCACTGGCCGTGGCGCCTCACTCCTGACTGGCCGAGCCCCTTTGGCGGGCTCGTCTCCACTCCATGAGGCCAGGTGAGCTCCGCCCTGTTGCTCCTTCCCATGGCTGGCATCTCCTCCTTCCTCTCCTTGTGGTAAGTTGTGGTGAGGAATTTCGTGTTTTTAGATGAGCTATTTGATGCATGCCAAGTGTTTGATGAATTGTCTAGATATCGAATCCTCAAGTTTGTGATCGATGATTGCAAGGCAATGCTTGATCACGAGATTACACTAATTTTGGTGGCCAGGAGGCGAGTGCAAGAATATCCCGTCATAAGTAAGCGGGAGTTCGATTAAGTCCCGCTTATGTTTGCTCCAGTGTTTAGTATGAGTTGATGCACTGAGTATGTGGTGTGTGGCTCAAACCGAAAGTGGCAAACAGATTAGATTTCACTATCGGCGGTTTCTTTAAGCAAGGATCTTCCGTTAGATTTTTGTCTTGACTTCTTAATTTTGGTTAGATTTTTACGATTGGTGCGCTCGCATATGCATCGGATAAGCGCATAATTGGTCTGATTTCTAATAGATTTGGTGTTGCGATGTAGTCTTGTATCGATTAATATTATTGGCGACTCTAATGTAACTGAATCATTGTTGTTGGATTCCATTTGTGTTATTTCTTGAGTAATTGCTGTGGATATAAGCCAAGTATTGCGCTTCTTCTTTTTCCCTACCAGATTAATCTCGTGTGAGTATCTGTGGATGAATAAATTGGCATCTTAATTTTATTTGGTCCAATTCATTACAGGGTATTAGGAGTATGTGCTTAGAGGTAGTTTGTTCGCAAAATTTCCATGGTAACTATGTGTCTGTTGTGCTGAATTTGCTGAATTTGACGTTGAAAATATGGTTGAATATGTGATTATATGTGATTGAAGGTTGAGCTTTACATCAATGTGGATTTGGGAGGTACATGGGTTATTTTGGGTCTAAGTACGTAGCTTGATTAAGTAAGGTCCTGTAGTTAGCAAAATAATAGCACTTATCAGGTTAACTATAGGAGATGAAAACAAGGAAATCCTGAAGAAATTTCAAGATAAGAAATGAATGCTATTATAGATTAAGCACTTGTCCGTACCTTACTAACAAACATATTACAAAGTAGCCAAAAATTAAAAGAGGCATTTCTCATAATTAAGTCAGAAGTTAACAACAAGCTCAGTTAGTTACCTCCTCCTTATTTACTGCCATCATCTTCACATGAATTTCTAACAGCCTAGCAGTGAAATCGTCAACCTGCTTTGTTCTGAAATCACAAAATAATGATTTGCTATAATTTGCAGTTGGTGTCATCACGGTATGCAAACTGTTTACATTGGTTAAGAACTTTACTAAGTCATGTTGATTCTGACGCTCGTGAAGCTGCCTCATGTCTGCTTGGCATTGCTTCTTCATCCCTTTCAAGCTCTGCTGCATTGAATCTGCTGTCTGAGCTCACTTCAGCACTTGATCAAAATCATCCATTAAGGTATGCAAGAGAAAACTACAATGCTTTTGACATTTTCTTTGCATTGCCGTACTGTTTCGTATTCATGTGGATATTTGATGAATTGTGCGGTTGAAAACTAACATGGATTGTTATGTGCAATCGGGTATATAACGCCGGTTGTTTGAAGGAATCTTATGTAAGCTCATCTGCTTTCATCTCCTAATTTTCATAGCTTATTCTTGGTTTCACTTCCTTGGCTGAATCATGTGATTTACATGAAATTTTAGCATATTTTCTTTGATCGCTTTAAGCTGTGAAACTCATGTAGGATATAATTTACTACTGCTATATCATAGTGACTTGATGGCCATACTATTGGAGAAATCCTGTAATGATTCGGCTCGGTATTGAGACAATGTGTGAGAGATCAGATAAGAAACATAGATAGAAAATCTTACTCAGAAAGAGTGACACTTCTCGTACCATGCAGCTAGGTACCTTAGAATCTAAATTTTTAACCTAGCTGATCTTTATTAAAAAAAATAGAAGACTGAATTGGTCATTTCAATGAAGAGACTACCAGACAATAATATGCCCCTGAAAACATAGAAGACTTTTTTTATGGATTACTTACAGTTTGTTTTTACTGCTCTGTTCCTTTTTTAAGAGTGCCCTGTTATGTCTGATGAGAGATACATAGTAGCTATTAGTTTTGTAGTGGTTGACCACTGATGACCAGGTTAATTCTGTTATTTTCATTCCTCATGTTAAAGTTTTTTCTTTCAGGAGCTCACTGACTTGATAAATGAGAAGGGAGGAAGTACAGTGTCAAGTTACACATTCTGCATTACAGTGAATGATATTTTGTAATGCATCTCTTGTTCCTTGCGAAGTTATACATTGCGTGTGTTCTAATTGTTTATCAGTGTGCATATCCAATGACAGACAACAAAGGTTAGTGATCATTGTCGTAATTGTCATAAATGATACACTAGATTGATAGCTCATTAACATCAGTTATATATGTTGGTTAGTTTTGTTAATGGCGATCACCAGTTTGCCACCTAAAATCATTTGTTAATTTGCAAACATGCAATCAGTTCCTACATTAACGGATCACAGAACATGATTCTAAAATAAAAATATAAAGACCATTGAGCGGTTAAAGGGCCTGTTTTGCACCAAATTATTAGTTATCACATTTCCTTCATGAACTCTATGGTTTTCTTTTGGGGAAGCGTTGAAATAATCATCATGGATAAAATTATTAGTTTGATAAGATGCTCTAGGTAAATCAATAGTTAAGAATGAGCATATATTTGATGGGAGAGCAGTTATTAGAGTACCAAAGAATTCCTTTTGGGTATTAAATTAAACAGATAAAAATGTGTTACATTGTCAAATATTTTGATTGCCAAGGCTTACGAAGATTAATTGTGTAAAATAGGGCTCATTTTATAACAGGACAATGAAACAATATTTAGATTGTCAAGGTTCCACAATATTATTGTTCTATCACGGTTATTGTCAAGACTCAAAAAGATTATTCTATTGTCAAGGCTCAGCAGCACAAGATGAGCTCCTGGATATGTCAAAGGGATATTTTGGCTTTAAGTGGTCGAGGAGGTTCCATTTGATGGCATTTTGCTCATCTTTGAATGCTTCAACAAGTCTAGGACAACGCTTCTTGGTGGTGTTTGCGACAAACAATTTTATGTTGTATAGTGGTGAGGTTGGGGAAATGAGGTCATGATTGTTCCTACTTCCTTGTGGTGTGCAAATTTTTTTCAGAACTCCTGGGCTGTTATTTTCCTCTTTAATTGGAATATATGGACGGAAACAAATAGGAATATGTTGCTTGTGGTTCATATATGATTGCACCTCTTGTGAAAAACGATACTTGTCGAAAACCAAATTTGATTGCTTGGACCTTCATAGTATCTTTATTTGCTTCATATATAATTCCGAATGGATGGAATGTGTTAGGATTACTATGTTATTTGTGAAATCTTTCAGGTGCACATATTATCACCGATCTGCGCATTGAATTGGTATTTTGCAATTGCCCCTCGCGGATGTTTCTCTTTTCATGTAGATCATCACTTATAAGTGGCCTCTTTACTTGGACGCAACTAATTGGAAAGTATCCAACAATATTCATGGTGATCAGGTAACTTTTTATGCCATTTATGAGACTCTGATTTGAAATTAAAAAGTTTTTTATCATCTTATTTTGAGATCTCGTTGCAACGCACGGTCATCTTACTAGTTTACCCTCAAACCAAACATCTGCTAAACTGGCTCCCGTTGCAGTAATGCAAGAGCTCCTTCTCTCTCCTTTTTACGACCTCTCTCCCTACAAAAGTCAAGGCCACCCGTCATAAGCAATGAAGAAACGATGGCTCCACTTCCCACGAATACACTTGTCACTAACTCACTGGGCACACAAATAGAGAGAGTGGTCACAATAGTGGCACAATTAGGGATAGATATCGAGCTAAGTTATTATTTTATTAAGTTTTTATTAAAATTAATATGGTTTAATTTAATATTATTTGATTTAAAAATTGGATTGATAGCAAATAATATTATTTTTGTAACAATGAAAACCTATACAACATCTCTTTTTTGACTGTTAGTTTGCTCATTCTGCTTGGTGTGTTATACAAGTGGCTTCTAATTTGTCACCTTCTCGTAGTATAGCCCATATATTTGGATCTTGGCTACTAGGGTTGGGAAAGAAAATAAAGGCTCAATGTTTAGTTGTGGCTGCTGCTTTATGTTGGGCTATTTGGCTTGGTCAAAATGATGTTGTCATTGATAAGAAACAGATGTCCAATTCATTGTAGGTTATCTATTTGTGCATCAATTGATTATGCTCATGGTCTGTACTGCAACGTTAGGAGGCTCGGGAGATGGTGTTAGTGGCATACAGCTATTTACAGGTCGTGGTCCGGGAACTCTTCATCGGCTATAGATGGAGGTTTAGCACAAGATTGTGTGCGGATTGAAAGTTTTTTTTATTAGTTTTTTTATTGCTTGTTCAAACTATTTGATTGTCGTTTGCTTAGTCTTTCTTTATGAGTCTCTTGATGACACATTTTGGTTGTAACTTGTAATAGTTGATTGGTTTTGTGCATCTTACGGTGCAAAGGCCGAAAGATTATTATATTCTACTATTATCTAAAAAAATTATAGTTTCGAATATTTTTAGAATCGAACTAACGAGCCGAGTTAAGTCAGAGCAAAATCCAATTTCATTAGAAATTAACTTATTTCAATGTTTAACCAATAAACAAATGTAATTGAAGCAATTTTGCACTGAATCAATGAACCCCACTAATGATTTTTTTTCAGCCCTAAGCTGCATAACTCACCGGTTAGTACTACTTGCATCTCTTTCCCTTGCCCCTTGCCATTATAAACCAGGCCACCACTCTCGTACACTACTCACACAGTGCCCCTGCCCCTGTGTTGCCATTTGTACAGAGTAGCTAGCTAGCCCTGAGCTCTGAGCCTCTGACTTCTCAGCATTGGGGCTTGGGATTTCTCGAAGCCATAAAAGAGAGTCACCAAAAGAAGCCCATCATCTCTCCAGGTCCAAGCAGCAGCCGCAGAGCTAGCACAAGGGTAAGGGCGGAGGGGAAAGCGGGAAAGGAATCCCCAATGGCTTTCTCGCGCTCCTTTGCCCCCTTCTTGCTCTGCATTCTGCTGCTCGCGTCCCCCATTTCGGCCGCATTCTTGTTGGACGGCGGGAAATCGGCGGCGGCGGCCGGCAAGGCGGTCGACATGGAGTGGCGGCCGGCCACCGCGACGTGGTACGGCGACGCCGAAGGCGACGGCAGCGACGGTAAATGCTCTGAACTCACCTCCATTGTAGAGAAAGCTAGCTGGAGATGGTGGTTACTCTTACTCAAGTCTACTGGTCTATAGCTTTTTTTTTTTTGACAAAGGTCTAGCATTTAATTGGAAGTACACCATATGAGCAAATACATAGGAATCAGTATTTAGTTCTGTACTGCGCGTTGCAGGATCAGAATCCAGAGAGCGCAAGCATATATGTCATTTTTACTGAGTCGATGATTAGGATTATTAACTGAAAAAGATACTTACAGTTATTAGATGGTATCACAACCGTTTGATTTGCATCAGACGGTCGTATTTTTTATCTTTTGTGAAAGAAATGATTTTGGTAAAACAAAAAAGAAGAAGAGAGGACCGAATAATTCCGCCCTTATGTCGACATTTTTGGCGCGACCTCGGGGAACCCAAGAGATCCGCAGGGAATTTTGGTGGGCCCGCCGCTGCATCGCACTACAGGTGTCAAGCGGCGAGGCGCTCCGTCGCTTTACGATTCGTGCCACGGGGTTCTCAGCTCAGCAGCCGGTGAAGACCGTGTCATCAGGTCTTCCAATAACTCCTAGATCTTTTACTCGGTACCCTCGCTCTTTTACTCGGTACCAGATGGGTGAAATCTCCATGATAATGCACCCTGTGGCTAAGTCACACGCTCTACCGACACTTCTGGTAATTTTAATTTTGCCGTCAGTGCAAAGTTAATCCAGCGTCGCGTCCGGTACGTTGTTTTGCATTTACACTCAGAAGTCAGAACACTGCAGTACATATTGCAGTAGGTTATCTTCAGTTTTTGTCCTTCTATTGACTCATCTTACAACGGGGCTGTAAGGTGAGGTGATGCTCTGACTTTCTGTTATGTCTGTAACCCCCATAGGTTGCACTGTAATTACCAAGCAAGTTCCTGGCTCGTCCAGTGCTTGCGCACTATGCCATTGAGCAATTTTGCATGAGTTTTGTAGTTTTGGGGCCGATTCTAAGGGCAAATGGGCATGTTTCAGGCGGCGCGTGCGGGTACGGGACGCTGGTGGACGTGGTGCCGATGAAGGCGCGCGTGGGGTCGGTGAGCCCGGTGCTGTTCAAGGACGGCGAGGGCTGCGGCGCGTGCTACAAGGTCAAGTGCCTCGACCACACCGTCTGCTCCCGCCGCGCCGTCACGGTCATCGTCACGGACGAGTGCCCCGGCGGGCTCTGCGCGTTCGGCCGCACGCACTTCGACCTCAGCGGCGCCGCCTTCAGCAGGCTGGCGGTCGCCGGCGCCGGCGGGCACCTGCGCGACCGAGGGGAGATCTCCGTGGTGTACAGAAGGTGAGCACCAATTCTTCAAGTCTTTATGGTTAGGTGGTAGTACATTGTTGCTATCAATACAGTTTGCTCTGGTTAGTTCAGTAGTTAAATCAACGGGAGATTTGATCATTTGCCTTTTTTTATGGTGCAATTGATAATTTGTTCTATGTGTCTCACTGATATATGGCTCTAGGACCTGCATAGCAGTAAGATATTATAGGACAAATGATCAATATCACATGTAAGTGAAGTCAAATCATCAATTGATCCTTAAATCAACTTGTGCGTGCAATGCAGCAGTGGACAAGTATACTAGTAGAGAGAGTAGAGAAAAGCACTAAGGCTCCGTTTGGTAACTTGAAACCGGACCGTTTCTACTAGATTACGAAAGAAACCCAACTAAACGGATTAAAGTTCGGAACGATTCTCTTTGTTCTTCTTTTTCCACACCGTGGCTGAATCGATCTCAACTAAGTTCCATCCGATTCACAGAATCCAATCTAAAACGTTCTACCAAGAATCTAGAACCGTTTTCGTTTCTATTACAATCTAAAACCGTACCGAACAGAGCCTAAAACTTCCTCACTCTCCGCCTCGTGATGTTACCAAAATGGTTACATGGTCACTACACCCCTGTCAAAGCATTGTGCTAGTACCGTGATTTTCCCCGTGGTATCTTCAAGCGCAGAAGGAATTAAATTGTCCAGGGTTAAATGAGCTTCCAGCCCAGCTGTCTTGGATCTGCCTGCTGCTGAGTTACACATGCCCCTGCGTGATGTAACTCAGTGAGAGCTGCAGATATCTGGCCTGTAGCCATTCAATCTATTGTCAAGATTCCCTAGTCAGTTCTTCTCCGTTCATCAGTGATCGGTCTGCCTGACCATAGAAAAGCTGTCGTCTTATCTACGCAACCCACTGCTGCAGCACACGTACTGTAAGAGAGTGTACTGAAATTACGACTGGGAGCATCGATTAATTTAGTTAACCGTGAGATTTGGTGTTTCTTTTCTTTGTTAAAACTGATTAGTGCAGCGTTCGTATGCACCAGGACGGCGTGCAAGTACGGGGGCAAGAACGTAGCCTTCCGTGTGAACGAGGGCTCGACGAACTTCTGGCTCTCGCTGCTCGTCGAGTTCGAGGACGGCGAGGGCGACATTGGATCCATGCAGATAAAGCAGGTAGCAAATGCTTCTTCAGATCTTAGCAAGCTTCTTTACATTTCTGCATTGCTTTTTCTTTCCCCATTAGCTAGTGAACACATAACGGAGGGAATGAGGGGAAACGGGTTATCTTTTGCCTTTAGACTATCTCCAGCAATTTCCCTTCAATCCATTCCTTTCCCTATATTCATTCCATTTATTTTCTACCAGCTCCAGCAGCTTCCCCTCAAATGAATTTGTGAAGAGAATCCGCTGGAGCACTTGGGATCTGTTCGCGAAGGGATTTGAAGGCTAAAGGAAAGCTGTTGGAGATAGTCTAACTGCCTTAGTGCTAGGAACATGTTTTGGGTTACATGGGACGAATGCTTTGTGGGGTGCAAGAGGGCCACAAACTCTTGCCCTTTGCGAAGATGTGTGCATGTGATTTCTTCGTCCTGCTTTCCTCTAGAGGGGCGCATGTGAGTACTGTTTAATTCCTTGTTTGCTTTTACCCTCAGGCTCAGGCCTCTGCTGACTAGCATTTCCAGTTTGCCACTGTTGTTACTTAGGCCTGTATGCTGTCCTTTCTAGATCAACCTGAGGTACTAGAAAAACTCATTTTCACATCAAACCAACATCTCACAAGAAGTGAAACCAAGAGGTTTTAACTTCAATAGCTAAACTTTGCCGAGATTAATCGTTTGCCCAATCCAAGCCTACACATGCAAATGGAACAGTCACCACGCACAGGAAATCAGCACCAAGAAAGTCAAACCTTTGCATAAAGGTTTGATTCTCTTTGCCAAATGATTCCATCCCTTTTGGAATTAATGTGTATGAAATATTCAGACTCCAGTCTAAGGGCCTGTTTGGCAACAAGGTTTTGCAAAACCATATGATTTGGGAATTGTCTTGGCATAAAAACATGGTTTTACCAAATCTCATTGAAACCATGGTTTTTCTTGGAAGTCTCAACTGTTTGGCTACAAAGTTTTTGGTTGATATTTTCAAAGTTTTTGAGTTGTTTTGGCGCCATTGCTCAAAAAAATTTGCCTAAGACTAAAGTTTCCAAAACAGAGAAAAAACCATGGTTTTGTGAAAACCATGGTTTTTAAAAAAGAGTTTTTTGAAGGGCTACCAAACACACTATGGTTTTATCTCGAAACTATGAAAAAACCTTGTTGCTAAATAGACCCTAAGTGCACATTGCGCAGCCACAAAAAGCCACATAAACCCTGGCCATTCTTCCACCAAGGACTCGCCTTTCCACCCCCAAAATTCCACTGCCCTGTGCCTGCCAAATGATGCTGCCTCTATATCTCGGTCTCCCTCCCGTCCTGCACTGGTCTCGCACACGCACCGCCCCTGCTTTTGCACTTGTTAATGCTTTCACGGTTGTTAAATCTGACACCCATCCCGCACTCCGCGGCACGCTCGCGGGTGGCGGACTCGTGGCATCCAAAGATTCCGGGATCCCATGCCACGATGCTGCTTTGCTTTGTGCTGCTTTGTATGTAAAGTGGTATGGACTTTATATTATCTATAGATTGTATTAAAAATAACTTATACAATAGATTATCTATATAGTTGTATGTAATAGTCTCTTTTTCAATTAATAAACTGTCTATGTAATGGTACACAAAATATAAAGCTGAGACTGTTTATTAAATAGTAGACAATAGTTTTCTCTCTCCTTCACGTCACTTAAAATTTTACATGATATTTCTTATAGACAGCTGACTGTGAATTATTGTACGTGCCCTTAGGGCATATTAAGTGGTATAGACGGTGGCTGCCTATAATACACCTCGATGTTATTTATATACAGTACTTAAAGATAACCCATACAAGAGACTGTCTATATAGCCGTATGTAATGATCTCTCATATAATTAATAGATTATCTATATAATGGTATACACAGTATAAAACTATCTATAAAACCGTCTGTTAAATAGTAGACAACATCTTTCTTTCTCTCCTTCGTATCATTTAAAATTCTACATAACTTATTTTTATAGAGTCTACACATACCATTGTACATTGCTAAGGTTTGTTTCAGGCGCTGCATATCACAGTAACAGTAGTGCTTCGCTCGAGCTGTTCTGTTCTGTGCATGTAACCCCGGTGCTTACTCCTCCACTTTGACATGCCGCGAGCAGGCGAACTCGGTGCAGTGGCTGGACATGAAGCACGTGTGGGGGGCCACCTGGTGCCTCGTGCGGGGCCCGCTCGTCGGGCCCTTCTCCGTGAGGCTCGCGACGCTGTCCGCCGCGAAGACTCTCACGGCCCGGGACGCCATCCCCAGGAACTGGACGCCCAGGGCCACCTACACCTCCCGCCTCAACTTCGAGGTGTCCCTCTGATGACACCGGCAGGTGGGGCCCGTTTTATAGGCCCGGCATGGAACTGCCAAGTGGGCCCGCAAAGGCAGGCCACATGGCAGGCATCCTATTGGTGATTGGATGGATGCAGAAGATTGTTTTTTGTACGCAGCTTGATCTGATCATTCATGTGTGTAGTGTTAGTGTAGCTGGTAGCTATAATGACGAAGCGACGATAGCTGAGCTGGCCCGAGTAGCCGCCCTCTCCAAAGGAGACAGAGCGCTTGCTGGAGGCCGGGAATCCGATGCGGAAGCTGATTGGATCGAGGGTTTTGGATCCCTCTTCGCCTCTGCTTCACTCATGTGCTGTTCTTTTCTGTTTGTCTGTCTGTCTGCCTGTTTGTTTGCCCTGGTTGAAACGCAGGGTTCGTGACAATGTGTCTTGTTTCTTGGGTGATCTCAGATCGTGTTTGTTGACACGAGGAATGTATGGCAGTGTGGCTGTGTGGGCTGCTGGGATCATTCTCCTCCGTTGTGGATGCTGCGACCTCCATTTCTTCGTTCTCATGTCAGTCGAAGACAGTTTCAGGGCGTACGTGGTCTTTGCCAAGAAATTGTGGTTCTCAACGCGAGTAACTAACCAGAATGTTGAAGTACGGAATGCAATATACATGAAGCTCGAAGGCGTGGCACAAGGAGGGAAGCCACTAGCGCTTAGAGGGAAGCCACTAGCGCTTACTCAAGACGGAATCATCACCTTTCGTACGAGTGTGACCTCTAGTGGAGAGCCCTCCAATTAAGTTTTGCAACAAAAAAAAAGTGAAGCGCAACAAAAAATTTCTAGGATTAGCAAAAAAATTGCCCATTTGATTGCGAACAAACTAATCGCAATAAAACAACAACCTATTGCAACAAGAGAAGAACATGATGCAATAAATCAATGTCTCCATTGCAACAAAATAACTCTTTCTAAAATATTTGAGAAAGAAATATTACAACGAACAAAATCACTTTTCCTACAATAATGAGCAAAGTTTGTTGCAACATATTTAGGAACACCTGCAACAAAAGCATATCCAGAGCATGGTTCAAAATATAGTCCAAAATCGGCCGAATCGAGCTTATCGACATATTATATACCATCGACAAACCGGTTAAATTTAAAAAAAATTAAAAATTTGAAAAAATTTATGCGATGCAAATATCACGATTATCGAGGTATATTGAGCGAAAATAGCTCAAAAATTGACCGATGAGGAAGTTCGTTTGACCAGCTGAGCGATTATGAGGTAAATATCGTTTTTTTTTCGATTTTTTGTTTAAAAAGTTTGAATTCGAAACTCTTCGATTTTTAGCGATTTTCGACGAAAATCATTACCGGGCTGGGGGCGATTTCCGAACCGATTTCGATAAGGTGAATCCTGGTTGAGTCGTACGAGCGTGTGGCAGTTTCCAGAGGGAACAGCAGCGTGAGGCGGGATCAATGTCGAGCGCATGGGAGAGGAAAGTGATGGACTATTTATTACTGCTGCGTGGAGTCTCCATCATTTATTATTTTAGGTAGACAGTTTGAAAGGGTTTGTTCAAAAAATATAAGATTTATATATAGATTTAGCAATACTATCCCTATTATAACTCTATTTATTCTCCTTCATATATATGCGTTTATTCATTAACACTCACATAAAGTATTATCTATCATCTTTCAAGATAATTAAACGATGGTATTTAAGTTATTTTCTCTTATATCTTTCTTAATTTCACCGTAATCTTATTCTTTTGTAAAATCAAAATATATGTCTCATATTTTTGAAAGGATGCAGTATGTTTTAGCATATTCATGCAGTGTAGCTTGATAGAATGTATCCAGTATCTGGTCTATTGTGGTGTTCACTGAAGTGGAATGTTACCTGGCGGCCTGGCCCAATTTTCTAGTCACTTATTCCCTTCTTATGTTTAGTACATAGCATTTTGTTTGGACGCAACTTAATTCAAATGCTCCTTGAGTTCAGAAAAGCTCGCTATTTACATGTCCACATCTAGACCATGGGGGTGCACATGCAATGCTCTAGTGATGTTGCTCTTGATAATTTTAAGTAACAATGCTTTACTTATGTTGTTCTCTATAATTTGAATTTTGTGTAGATTGAACCCAGCAACTTCTTGCACTAGCAAACGAATTAAGACGTCCTCAAACTTGGGTATTATGGACTTATGGTGGAACATATAACCACCAATTAAGAAGAACAGTGACAACCCGGAGAATCTTCCATTGAATTGTTTTGGCCATCCATTATGAGCACAATAGCCTATGGAGTATTTAGCTACCATGATCAGGCAATTTTGTTGGCCTCAGAGTTCTGCAGAATCCTTCTTGTTGGTCCTGGATTTGTTCTGTCTGCCCACGCATTTCGTGCCCGAAATGGTAGTTGGCTCCTCTCAGTCCTCTGGTTGGCTCGCCATACACTGACGTATGCTATTTCCAAACTTATAACTTCACATCCAATGAACCAAATGAAGTGTGACTTCTAGTTGCGTGTTTACAATGTCACTTACGCTATTCGTTGGGACAAATATCCATTTCTCCTAACTGCAACTTTCGCCATCATCATCTCTTGCTGCTACACCTTCAGTTTCATCTTTGCCACCGTATTTTCCTTAAATTAGTCATTAGGGTGCAAACATTTCTTTGGCACTGTATATTATGGATTGAATATGGCCAGAACCAGAGAGGTGCTTCTATGTTCTTCCTTTTAAAAATTGCACAACTATTAAAGCATGAATGAAGGGTAGATGGTGATTACTTACCCCTTCGCTTGCTTCAAGATTTGTGCAACTTGTACTAGAAGGAAGAGCATAGAAGCACCTCTCAAACATAATATTTTTCCGCCCTACAAAGGAAGTTACTTAAAACCAATTCAGATTTACAAAGTTCAGAAATTAAACAGCAAGCACAAAGCATGGAATTTCCTTGCCAATACAAGAGAACAAATCTCATATGATCTAAACACTTGAAAAAATAAAGTCTGAATTGATAAGCACTTAAACACAAACTCGCTACAGTTGCTGTGTTCTGCACCATTGCTTTGTAGTTGTGAGAACCAGATTATCTTGTCCTCTGTCGTTTCTAATAAGAGTATATTTTCACATCCATATCAACTTTTGACTGCAGATTGCTGCAGTTATTTCACTTCAGCTATGGACTGCTACAAACCTGCGCGACGCTGGCTGGTTGAAGATGCTGACAGTTGCTTACTTCTTTGGCTCCTTTCTGAACCACAATCTCTTCCTTGCAATCCACATGAACTCAAGCCACAATCTTGCCTTTACAACCGCATCTTTAAATCGCTGGCTAGGTATATTTGTCAACCTCCTCCCCATTGGCGTCCCCATGTCCATAACATTGCAAAAATACCGCCTGGAGCACCGCCGCTTGCAAGGTGTGGATGGAATCGATATGGATATCCCCAGCCAAGCAGAGAGGCACATGCAGTCAAGAATGCCATCGGCAAATCCCTGTGGGTTGTGTTGCAGCTCTTCTTCTATGCACTCGGGCCGCTCTTTCTGAAGCCAAAACCAGCCGGGAGTTTTCAGAATTTGACACTCTTTAAAATTCGCATTTCGGAATTTGACACTCTGACCCACTGTCATACACACAGACGGTCCCATATGTCATCCAAATGAGCCAAAAGGCTCTGTGTGAATTCACCAACCTTACAGTCCAGATCGCGCTTGATGCCACCTTGGCGTGCTTCTACGGTTCGAAATCACTCGCATATGATCCGATACTCTCGACGTTTGTCGGTGGTCGCATGCACCCTATTGCAGGCCACTTCATCTCGGAGCACCGTGTCTTCAAACCAGATCAAGAGACCTATTCATATTACGGGCCTCTGAACTTGATGACATGGCATGTGGGGGTATCACAATGAGAAGCATGATTCCCCGAGAATGTGACGGACCGCCTTTTAGGGGCAGTGCGAAACTCACAACAGTTACCCAGGAAGACTAACTGTTGGAAGACAAGAGTACAATTGCCTGACAAAAGCAACTTTCAACACTTTTTATTCAATATAGTTGGTCTAACGACCGGATTTTACAAGGGAAGCATCCAAGCTTCTAGACTTACACTACCAAAAGAAGGAAACCACAGGCAGGGCCTGAGCGAAGACAAGACCTAAAACCAGACTAAATCGCCATCTACGACCTCCTGGTAGGCTCCAGCATCTTCGAACTCTGAAAGGGCGGGGGTTGCAAGGGTGAGTACAGAGTACTCAACAAGTCGTACGGAACCACTGAATACTATATGTAGGGGGTAATCAAGGGATGGCAATAGGGTTAAGTATCTGGATGCAGTTTTATTTCGTAATTCATTTTACATTTGAAGCACAAATCCATAAATAAGTAATTTGAATTTCACAAGGTTCAACAACACTTTAACCAATTCATTTACAAATACCAAAACAGTAACTTGAGCTTAGTTACGGGTATCAACCCCGATTCCAACTTAACTTCATTTACCGGAAGTACGGCGTAATCGATTACAATTAAAATTAACTCTGCAGAGCAGCTCAACTTTACCCACAAGATATCTATAACCTTTATGCCAATCTCGAGTTTTCATGCAACTTAAATGCATGTGGCCCAGTTTAGATTATCACAGCTTTTCGTTTAATCATTCCTGTCCTTTTAGTTGTTTACCGATAGAGACCGCTACCTTGGACTCAGGGTCCCCATTAGCGTCTACCGTTGTGAGAACCAAGAATGTCACTCTGGACCATTCCCGTTCCACCCCTCCGGTCCACTTCCCTGCCGGGAAGGCCCGGTCCCCATTCTCTCTAGAGAATGGTAGCCACCAAGACAGTCCAGTTATTATCTCAGGAATGACTAACTTAATAAGCTATGTCGGATACGGGTCCACAGACCAGTCCGACCTGTGGTTGAGCGGGAACTAAGTTATTTACTTTGCTCAAGGGGATTTGTTAACCTTACACTTTTGCCAAAGACCAAGCCTTCATTCACAAACCCATTCCGGTACTTTCGCGATGCCGCCACTGCACTCAACCAAGGCATTAATCACCAGCCGGGGATCGGAATCTCATCCACTCCGGGATTAATCCGATACTGTCCCCCTGACTGCAGCACTTTTATAAACAATCCGAATCAGAGATTCGGCAGCATTTTCTTTAAATCCAGGTTTGAACTATCCTAACAGTATACTCTAACCTATTTATGGCAATAAGCAATTAACTAGGGTTCCAAAGGATTTAACAGGGTTCAAAATTCAAGGAGGTTCCATGAGCAATTCGGTATTACCTAATTATCATGTCATTCTAAAATACTGGATTTTCAATAATTCAACATACAGCAAAGTAATGCGATATAAAAATAATTACTACTATAGCATGGCATGATAGGATCAACATGATCAAAGGGTGTACGGCTTGCCTTGCGCGGCAGCTGGATCGGAAGAGTCGTCGAGGAAGTAGTCGTCAAGCGCCCTGCCTGGTCCGACGCGTGCGCTCCGGAATCGCCCGACTCAGGGGGCTGCTTCGGCTCCACTGGCGTCTCGACGGTCGAATCTAACGCGAAAAGACAACCAACATAAATAAACGATAAAACAATAAGCGAAAAGAAATCAAAGCGAAGCGGAAGCGAGCCAGTCGGAAAGGAACGGAGGGCAAAACTGGGATTTTGGGAATTTTCTGAGTTTCGGATTTGGGAACGGATAGCATTTCTGGACTCGAGGATCGAAGCGGTTCGGAAAAGTATTTGGTGGAGCTGCAGGATTTTCCGGGATTTTTACGGATTTTTCGGGCTATTTTTGAATTAAAAACTAATTTTCGGATTTATATAATTAAATAAAAATCCAAAAATCCGGTTTTACTGTTTCGGCCGGAACGGGCCGAAACCGGCTGGGCCACCGGGCCACGCCACTTGGTAGCGCGGAGCCAGTGGGCTGGCCCAACGCAGCGAGGGCGAGGCCGAGGCGAGCTGGCTTCGGCTCGCTGGCGGGGGCCACCGGACAGTGGGGAGGGGCCCGACGGGGCGGGGCCACCCGTCGGGGCGAGGGCAGGGGCTAGGAGCAAGGGAACAGAGGGCGGGTGAAGCGGCGGCCCAGGCGCTGATGTGGCCGAGCGAGCGAAGCGAGGGGCAAGGAGGGAGAGGGCTCACCACGAGGAGGAGGCGGGCGAGTTGGAAAGCGAGGAGGCGGGGTTTTATAGGCGGCGAGGCCAGCAAAGCGAGCAGTGACTAGTGGCGAGGCGGATGAGGCGACGGACGGCGAAGCGGCGCGGCGGGCGGGCGGGCAGCGGCGCGCTGGCCGGGGCAGCGGCGGGCGGGCGCGAAGCTCGGACAGCGCGGGCGACACGGAGGCGGGCGACGGCAAGCGGGCGGCCGCCGGAGACGGCGGCGTGAGCGAGGCCGGGCCGGCCGAGCAGTAGGCCGAAACGAAGCAGCGAAGGCCCACGAAGCAAGAAAATGGCCCGAACAAGGTTTGAATTTCAACTCGATTCCAAATTCCAAAACTCAAATCAAACGCGAATGCAAACAAAACCGAATCAAATTCATTTTGAATTTTTGAGGTTGTTTCAACCTACCCCACTTAAAATGGAATCTCGTCCCCGAGATTCATTTCGCCTGGGAAAATAGGTTGGGAAAGTTCTGCTGCAATTCCGATTCCTTCTCCCAAGTAGTTTCCTCGAGTGTATGATTCTTCCATAGCACTCGGCAGATCCTGACATTCTTGAACTTGAGTTCTCTTTCCATTGTCTCCACAATTCTGACTGGTTCCTCATGATAAGTCAAATCTTCCTTCAAGTCTATCCCTTTCAACTGCACTTGCTCTGACGGCTGACGGAGACATTTTCTCAACTGGGACACATGAAAGACATTGTGTACCCTTGACAGCTCCGGACTTAGCTGTAACTTGTAGGCTACTTCTCCAATTCTGTCAGTCACGGGGTATGGTCCAACATACCTTGGAGCTAACTTCCCTTTTATCTGAAAACGACGAACGGGCTTGAAGGGTGTCACTTTCAGATAAACGAAGTCTCCAACATGATAACTTATATCTTTTCTTCTCATATCCGCATAACTTTTCTGCCGGACTTGAGCTGTCCTCAGATTCTTCCTCATGATCCTCACATGAGCTTCTGCATCCTGAACTAACTGAGGTCCAAAAAGCTGTTTCTTTCCGGTTTCTGTCCAATTCAACGGGGTTCTGCACTTCCTTCCATACAGGGCTTCAAACGGTGACATATCCAGACTGGTCTGGTAACTGTTATTGTACGAGAACTCCGTAAATGGCAAACACTTAGCCCACGAGGCTCCATATGCTAGAGCGCAGGCTCTCAACATATCCTCTAGTATCTGGTTGACTCTTTACATCGACCATCTGTCTCGAGGGTGATAGGTCATCTTGAAATTCAAGTCTGTACCCATAGCTTCATGTAGACTTTTCCAGAACTTTGAGGTGAACTGGGCTCCACGATCTGACACGATTTTCTTAGGGATTCCATGCAATCTGACAATCTGTGTCAGGTATAATTCTGCCAGCTTGTCCCTTCCAACAGTCTGCTTTATGGGGATGAAATGGGCTACTTTTGTTAGTCTATCAATGATTACCCAAATAGCGTCATATCCCTGCTGAGTTTTGGGCAAACCAGTGACAAAGTCCATTCCAATCTCTTCCCACTTCCATTCTGGCACTGGGAGTGGTTGCAGTAATCCTGCTGTCTTTTGGTGGTCTATCTTGACTTTCCGACACACGTCACAACACACCACGTGTTCGGCTATTTCTTTCTTCATTCCATTCCACCAGTACTCCTTCTTCAAGTCTTGGTACATCTTAAATCGCCGGGATGTATTGAGAATTGTGACGAGTGAGCCTCTGTCAAAATCAATCCTCTTATATCCTTATCCTTCGGAACGCATATACGATCGCGGAATCGTAGTATGCCTTGCTCGTCTTCTGAGAACTCCGAGGGACTAACTTCCTTCATCAACTTTCTGTATTCCAGTATTTCTTCGTCTGTCTGCTGAGCTGCTTTGATCTGCTTCAGGAGATCTGACTGTATCTCTAGGAAATGCACTGATCCTTCTGACACTATTTGCAGGTTCAACTCCTGTACTTCTGACTTCAGCTGGGGAGAGATAGTCTCGACTTGAGCTAAGTGATGGCATGCTTTTCGGCTCAAAGCATCTGCTACCACATTAGCTTTCCCTGGATGATAAAGGATTTCTAGATCATAATCCTTAATCAACTCCAACCATCTTCTTTGTCTCATGTTCAGATTGGGTTGGGTGAACACGTACTTCAGGCTCTTGTGATCCGAAAACACTTCACAACGGTTCCCCAACAGATAATGTCTCCAAATCTTCAATGCGTGCACTACTGAGGCTAGCTCCAGGTCATGAGTCGGGTAATTCTCCTCATGTGGTCTGAGTTGTCGCGACGCATACGCAACCACTTTTCCTTCTTGCATTAACACACATCCCAATCCTCTTTTGGAAGCATCACAGTAAATCTGGAAATCCTTATCCGGATTTGGGAGAGTGAGGACTGGGTCTGAGGTTAACTTGGTCTTCAGCTCCTGGAAACTTTTCTCACACTTCTCAGTCCAAACGTAGGGGCTGTCCTTTTTGAGAAGCTGAGTCATCGGTTTCGCTATCTTGGAGAATCCTTCGATGAATCTTCTGTAATATCCTGCCAATCCGAGGAAACTTCTGACTTCTGTCACTGACACAGGCTGTTTCCATTCCAACACTGTTCTGATCTTCTCGGGGTCCATTTTCACGCCATCCTTGGTGATAATGTGTCCTAGGAAAGCGATTTCATCCAACCAGAAATCACACTTAGAGAATTTTGCATATAGCTGATGTTCTCTAAGCCTTCCCAGAATTAAGTGTAGATGCTTCTTGTGATCTTCTTCGGTCTGGGAGTAAATGAGTATATCGTCTATGAACACTACGATGAACTTGTCCAAGAACTCCATGCATACTTGGTTCATCAGGTTCATAAAGTAGGCCGGGGCATTTGTGAGACCAAATGGCACCACGGTGAACTCATATAATCCGTACCGAGTAGCAAATGCTGTCTTCTCTCTGTCTTGTTCTCTGACCTTCAACTGATGATATCCTGTCCTCAAGTCTATCTTCGAAAAGATCTTGGCTCCTTTTAACTGATCGAACAGGTCATCTATCCGGGGCAACGGGTACTTGTTCTTGATCGTCGCATCATTCAGGGCCCTGTAATCTATGCAGAGTCTCTTGCTTCCATCTTTCTTTCTGGCAAATACGACCTGCGCGGACCAAGGCGAGATACTTGGCCGTACAAATCCTTTATCCAGCAATTCATCCAATTGCTTCTTTAGTTCCTTTAACTCCAAAGGCGACATTAGACGTGATCGCTTATGGATAGGAGCTGTTCCAGGAACTAATTCTATTGCCAGTTCTATGCCTCTGTTCGGAGGTTTCCCTGGTAACTCTTCTGGAAATACCTCGGGGTACTCCCGAATTACGGGTATGCTGTCTAAGCCACGGGCAACTGCATTGATGATGCTCTGACTTCTTTTGATCAACCTCGGATCATTCTGAACTGTCACTTTCTGACCATAACCATTCCTGAGTGTCACTGTCTTCTGAGAACAATCCAACTGAGCATGGTGTCTAGATAACCAGTTCATTCCCAATATGACATCTAGACCATCCATCTCTAATAACAACAGGTTGGCTCTGAACTCAACTCCTTGGATTTCTATCCTCAGATTACTGCAGCTGAATCTTGCCATCAGTCGACTTCCAGGGGTGTGGAAAACACAGGGAGAGGGCAAGGGAGAATAGGGCAACCCACTTTTGCAAGCAAAAGCCAAGGAAATGAACGAATGGGTTGCACCGGGATCAAAGAGGGTTAAGGCCAACTTGGTTTGGACGGAAAACTTACCAACGATAACATCTGTTGCTTCAGCTGCCTCTGCTGCTGACACATGGTTGATTCTTCCTTGGGGGTTCCTTGGCGGATTGGGTCCGCGGTTGTTCGAGTATCCTTCTGTCTTAACTGGCGCCTTCAGGTAACCTTGATGGGGCGGCTGAGGTTAATAGTCTTTGGTGTCTGTTGGCGGAAGCCGACGCTGAGCTTTTGCCACATCACTCGGCAAGTCCTTCTTGAACGCTTCTTGCTGAAATGTCCGGGTTGTCCGCAATGGAAGCAGGCTGAACCTTTCTTGGGACACACATTAGAGTAATGGTTCCCGTTGCAGGTAAAGCATCGGACATTCCCGGGCTGAACATTTGGAGGATTAGGTCGGGATCCTCCCACTGCTTGTCTCTTGTTTGGGACGTTGGGGTTGAAGGTATAAGTCCTTCCCTGAATCGACTTATTCTTGACATCCGTTCTTCTTTGTGCCTTTCTCTTTCTGGTATCTTCCAGGTCATTCCTTGTCTCTTCTGACACAATCAGCCTATCCACCATGGCTGAAAAATCCTTGAATTCCACAGCTGAGACATGGAACTTGAGGTTCTTCTGCAGTCCTTCATAAAATCTTTCTATCTTCTTTTCCTCTGTGTCTACTTCTCTGGGTGCATAGCGAGAAAGGTTGTTGAAGTGGTGTAGGTATTCCATCACTGTTCTTCCTCCTTGATGGAGAGACAGGAATTCTCTTCGCTTGGAGGCCATCAAGCCTGCTGGAATGTGAGTCTTTCGGAAGGCTGCTTCAAACATCTGCCACGAAATCTCTTGTCCTGCCTTCAGAGTCTGAAAGTTAACCCACCATGCTGCTGCTTGACCTTGCAGTTGGTGAGAGGCATAGAGCACTTTCTCCTTCTCGATTACCTTTGTCATCAAGTATCCGGCTTCATCACGGATAACCGTGAGCCAATCATCTGTGATAATGGCTCGATTGACCTGAGAGAAAATAGGGGGCCGGGTCTTTTGAAAGTCAAACCAGTGTGACCCACCTAATAATCCATCCTGTCCAAAATTGTTTCCTTGGGGGTTCATCTGTGGTCTTGCGGCAAACTGTGTCATCATCATCTCAATCATCTGATTCTGCCTTTGTTCAGACTGATATCTGTTCCTTTCCATGGCTGTCAGTACTTGAGCTAAGTTAACCGGGTTTCTGGTTGGGTCTGCCTCATTCTCATGACCTTGGGGCTGCGATCCTTCACCTTGATCCATTCTGACTATCTTAAGGTCTTGCTGCAGGGTTTTGGGTAAAGCAGAAGATAAGTAAGATTTGAGCAGGGGTACAGAGAGATAGAATAGGTGAGAGGCGAGACGAAATGGGAAAGAATTAGTGGAATTAGGCCGAAGATATACGGATAATAGAACAAACAACATACAGAGATAGGAAACTTAATTTTACTGATACATAGATTGTTTACAATACCGTCATATTAAGGTAAGAAACAACCTATTTTACATTACAAAAGACTACTCCAAAAGGGTAAAGCCAACTTCTAGGACTAACGCCCTATTCTAAGACTGGAATCTTCAATCGTCGTCGGAGATGTAGATGATGCGCTCCTCCGGGTCTTCTTCCACATCTTCTGCCATGGACAGGTCAGTCACCGCCGACGGACCATCCACAGACATCTCTTCTCCGGGCTCGTACTGGGGCTGCAACTGGTCTATCTCTTCACGAAGCTCGTCGATCTCCATCCAGGCATTGCTCAACTGTCGCTGAAGATCATCACGCTCGATGAGAAGGGTGGTGTACAGGAAATCCTTGTTGACAAGGAGTTCTGCAGCTTCGTCGACACGTGGATCTGCCTCGTCCTCTGGGGCGAGAGGCGATCACCGTCTTGAGGCATCCCCTTCATGGGGATCAGCGAAATCGGCCGTCGTCGAAATCAGCGGCGAAGAGGCAGCGCGGTGCTTCACTGCCCGACGGGCAGAGTCCTGTATAGCGTCTGACTCGTGGACGCGGTGCCCTTGGAAATGACGCGGAATATCTGGATTATTTGGCAGGGGATCCAGATTGAACCAGGCTCTCCACTCAACGCGGACGACACCCTGGAAAAGCTCCTCCGTGTGAAAAACAGGGATCTCAATCTGATCAGCTCCAACATGCTGTAGCATTCTCCACAGCAGTCCAGCCCATCCTTCGGGAACCTCGGGAAGTGGGTAGACGTGGTGCACCATCTGCCAAAACGAGAATCTTTTCAAGTCAGATGAGCGGAAAGGTTTTAAGTGAGTTTCAAAGGAAAGAAAAGAATTTTTAAGGGAAGGGGTGGGAAACAGAGAGAGAAGAGGAAACAGAATTATAAGAATAATACTTACAGTTTTCGAAACTCATTTTGTAGTTTGAAATAATCTTTTCGAAAAAGACTCCTTAGGCCAACTTAGGTCTCAGTCTACGGTCAAGCCTAGGCTCTGATACCACTTGTGACGGACCGCCTTTTTAGAGCGATCACGAAACTCACAACAGTTACCCAGGAAGACTAACTGTTGGAAGACAAGAGTACAATTGCCTGACAAAAGCAACTTTCAACACTTTTTATTCAATATAGTTGGTCTAACGACCGGATTTTACAAGGGAAGCATCCAAGCTTCTAGACTTACACTACCAAAAGAAGGAAACCACAGGCAGGGCCTGAGCGAAGACAAGACCTAAAACCAGACTAAATCGCCATCTACGACCTCCTGGTAGGCTCCAGCATCTTCGAACTCTGAAAGGGCGGGGGTTGCAAGGGTGAGTACAGAGTACTCAACAAGTTAAATGCGGAACCACTGAATACTATATGTAGGGGGTAATCAAGGGATGGCAATAGGGTTAAGTATCTGGATGCAGTTTTATTTCGTAATTCATTTTACATTTGAAGCACAAATCCATAAATAAGTAATTTGAATTTCACAAGGTTCAACAACACTTTAACCAATTCATTTACAAATACCAAAACAGTAACTTGAGCTTAGTTACGGGTATCAACCCCGATTCCAACTTAACTTCATTTACCGGAAGTACGGCGTAATCGATTACAATTAAAATTAACTCTGCAGAGCAGCTCAACTTTACCCACAAGATATCTATAACCTTTATGCCAATCTCGAGTTTTCATGCAACTTAAATGCATGTGGCCCAGTTTAGATTATCACAGCTTTTCGTTTAATCATTCCTGTCCTTTTAGTTGTTTACCGATAGAGACCGCTACCTTGGACTCAGGGTCCCCATTAGCGTCTACCGTTGTGAGAACCAAGAATGTCACTCTGGACCATTCCCGTTCCACCCCTCCGGTCCACTTCCCTGCCGGGAAGGCCCGGTCCCCATTCTCTCTAGAGAATGGTAGCCACCAAGACAGTCCAGTTATTATCTCAGGAATGACTAACTTAATAAGCTATGTCGGATACGGGTCCACAGACGGTCCGACTGTGGTTGAGCGGGAACTAAGTTATTTACTTTGCTCAAGGGGATTTGTTAACCTTACACTTTTGCCAAAGACCAAGCCTTCATTCACAAACCCATTCCGGTACTCGCGATCGCCACTGACTCAACCAAGGCATTAATCATCGGTAGGGATCGGAATCTCATCCACTCAGGGATTAATCCGACATCTTGTCCCACATTGCGACACTTTTATAAACAATCCGAATCAGAGATTCGGCAGCATTTTCTTTAAATCCAGGTTTGAACTACCCTAACAGTATACTCTAACCTATTTATGGCAATAAGCAATTAACTAGGGTTCCAAAGGATTTAACAGGGTTCAAAATTCAAGGAGGTTCCATGAGCAATTCGGTATTACCTAATTATCATGTCATTCTAAAATACTGGATTTTCAATAATTCAACATACAGCAAAGTAATGCGATATAAAAATAATTACTACTATAGCATGGCATGATAGGATCAACATGATCAAAGGGTGTACGGCTTGCCTTGCGGCATTTGGATCGGAAGAGTCGTCGAGGAAGTAGTCGTCTTTGCGCTCCCGTGCCTGGTCCGACGTCTGCTCGAGAGGCTGCTCGAGCTCAGGGGCTGCTTCGGCTCCACTGGCGTCTCGACGGTCGAATCTAACGCGAAAAGACAACCAACATAAATAAACGATAAAACAATAGCCGAAAAAGCGGCGAAGCGGAAGCCGGAAGCCCAGGAGTCGGAAAGGAGCGGAGGGCAAAACTGGGATTTTGGGAATTTTACGAGTTTGGATTTGGGAAACGGATAGCATTTACGGACTCGAGGATCGAAACGGTTCGGGAAAAGTATTTGGTGGAGCTCTGGGATTTTCCGGGATTTTTCTGGATTTTTCGGGCTATTTTTGGAGTTAAAAACGAATTTTCGGATTTATATAATTAAATAAAAATCCAAAAATCCGGTTTCTTGTTCGGCCGAACAGGCAAAGCTGGCCAGGGGCCACGGCCACTTAGCGGCCTTGGGCGCGAGGAGGCTGGCTGGCCGCCCACGCTGGCGAGGCGGCGAGCGGCGAGCTCGGCTTTGGCCTGGCTCGGCGGCGGCCACCGGACAGGAGTGGGGAGGGGATCGACGGGCGGGGCCACCGTCGATGGGGCGGCGGCGGGCTAGGAGCAAGGGAAACGAGGAGGCGGCGGGGTGAGCAGCGGCGGGCTGACAGGTGTGGCCGAGCCGGCGAGCGGAGGAGCAAGGGAGGAGAGGAGCTCACCACGAGAGGCGGGGCGAAGTTAAGCGAGGGGCGGGGTTTATAGGCGGCGGGAAGCGGAGCGGCAAAGCGGCGCGTATGGCAAGCCGAGGCGGCGGGAGAGAAGCGGCCGGCGAAGCGGCGGCGGGCAGGCGGCGGCGGCGGCCAGCCTTGTCGAGCATGGCGGCGAAGCGCGCGGTCTGGACAGCGGGCGACACGGAGCGAAGCAGCGGCCAGCGAGCGGGCTGCCGGGAAACGAAGCGGCGAGCGGCAATTTGTGGCGAGCAGGCGGAAACGAAGCAGGCCGAAGGCCCACGAAGCAAGAAAACGGCCCGAACAAGGTTTGAATTTCAACTCGATTCCAAATTCCAAAACTCAAATCAAACGCGAATGCAAACAAAACCGAATCAAATTCATTTTGAATTTTTGAGGTTGTTTCAGAGAATTCCAGGCACCAGGCTGCACAAGGCGAAGAGGATTGCACCAGGGTACTACGACAACCTGAAACAATAGAAGTCGGCACCAGGTGATGTATATGTACATTATGGACCAGGTGAAGTCGTCCCTTCTCCCTCCCCACCGCCTTGCCTCCCTTCCCCTTCCGCTCTCTGGCTACCCCACCGCACGGAGGCGACGGGCGCGGTGGTGGGCACGACGCACGGAGTGGGTGGGCGGGCGGCGATGACCTTGGCAGTGCCAGCCCCACCCCGCTCCTCTCCCTGCCACTATCGGTGTGCCCTGCTGTGGGCCGCCGTGCCCCTATCGCGGGCCTGTGGCAGAGCCGTCGTGCCACGGCGTACCGGTGTGTAAGCCACTGTGCCTGATTCCTCAGTCCAGCATAGCCTGAGGAACAATAACAGACCAGCCTGGCACAGTCCACATCGTGTCGGGCCATGCTTTGGATTGGACCTTGCGGCCGTGCCTTGGGCCGGCCCACAAAGGCATGGCCCAAGTGCCCATCTATTGGTCCTTTTCAGCCAGATGAAAAGTAAGGCACGAAAGAAAGTTTCATAGAAATTTCTTCTTGTAGGTTATTTTTTCTGCAGATGAGTTGTTTCAGATTATCTATTTGTGGGTGTTCGTCAGTGTCTCACTGAATGGTTAAAGCAAAGGCGATCAGGTTGTATATGTAGGCATGCCAATTCCAGTCCATTTCTAGGTGTCCTTAGTGAGTTACCGCAACATACACATCGTGGGCGTTGGGAGAGTAGTTTTTGTTGCAAAAAATTTGGATTTTGCCCTAACTTTAAAGAGAAAAAAAAGAGGCCAACTGGGCCGGCCCAACCGGTCCACTTGGCTAAGATAAGGCACCGAACGGTGCCCTACTCCATACCGAGCCAGGGGCTCGGGCGTGCGTGGGGGCAAAGGGCGGCGGCCGGCGACCACGTCTCCCATCACAGCATGATGTGGCCTTCCTAGCGGCGGTTACTTCTCCAACTCTCTCCTCCGTGCTACTATAAAGCGTGGGGAGCTCCTCCCTCTTTTACACGGTGAAATCACTCCTTTAATCCCTTTTTTGCCGACTATTGATCCATTGCAATAGTGCATGTTTGTTCAAAATCTTCGACACCCAAAGCTCCTTGTGGAGTTCCTCGATCCCGATCTGCTCTTAATCACCTTGTGGAGGCCACTTTTCATGTGGAACTTGAGTTGATTGAGGGTTTGATTTGTGGAGACCAGTGACTAGAGGTGATTCATGGATTTCTGAGGCACTTGGTGATCTTAGTGGTCGAATCCAATGCTCTTGCTTGCTTGATCTCTTGGTGTGGCCATTAGCTTGTTGGTTCGATTGTTTGCCGATTGTGTGTGACTGTTGTTGTGGTTCGGTAGTCCATCCCTTGGCCGGGGTGTTGGTTCTGAGTTCCTGTGCAACTCTAGCTTCATCTCGGGTCTCCTGGTGAATTGCCTCACTAAGGGGATTAAGGCTTTGTATCTCTGGAACATTCGCTGGTGATTTCTGCGATATTGCAGTGGCAATATCATTTTTTGGGACATCGTCTATGACGAGCCTAGTCGGTCGCACTAACTATTCATTTGATGCTTTGTGAGTATTCTCAAAACCACTGTGATTATTTTCTTACTTTACATTGCGAAGGGGCCAGCTAATTTGATTGACTTGGGGACCTTGCATGTGGGAGACAATTATTCTGTGATGATTTGGACTAAGATAGACTATTTGTGACAACATCAATTAGCTTCTTATACCATCCAATACTTGGTTACATCAATTGCTTATATACTGCTAATTTGTGACATGTACATGTGTTAATTTGATAACTGTTCAATTGCAATTGCTGCGGTCCTGTTACATCTTTTTGTCAGCTGTTATTTTTCATTCATACTATTGTCTATATTGACTGTCTAGTAAGCATACTTGAAGTTAGTTGATCTTTATATACATGTATACATTATTTTAGATGATCAATTGATTAGGTTCTTAAACCTCCAAGTATTGAAATTGCTAATTCGAGGTAAGATTGTACAAATAAGTTTATATCTTGTCCCTAGTGAAGAGGAAGGCAACCCAACATCTGAGAACAATCTAAAATCAGCTTGAGCGTTATTGCTAGTTATATGTCTCCTTACTGATCATTATTATGCATTTGCTTAAATACTTGATTATGAGCATACATGCTTTGATATTGTCAAATATCTTGTTGCAGTATTTATGCTTATGCTTTATTAACAATGATAATTCATGGTTATTTAATATGCTTGGAATAATTATCATGATAAATTTTCTAATACCATAATACTTATGTAATATCCAAAAAAATTGAATTTTTATTTATTATTTATTTGTGAATTTTTGAGAACTTTTCGGCAGTCTTTAAAAACCTTTTCTTATTTATGAATTTAAATAAATAATTTATTTGAGAGAAAATAAAAATCAAATTATGTTGAAAATGATTTTATTGTGTTCAAATTGTCTCAAAGGATTGTTGGGAATTTTTTTCTAGAATTGTTAAGATTTGTTTGCTATTTTCCTGAATTTATTTATTTTCTTGGGTGTTTATTTAAAGACATAAAATGAATTTCAAAATTAATTAATAAATAAAAAAACCGCTGACAAGTGAAGTGGGCCTGCCCCCACTTGTTAGCTTGTCTTCCCTACGTACGGAGCTCATTTTCCTTCGGCTCGACCCAGCTCTACTCCGCCTAGGCCCACCAACCTAGCTCGCCTGAGCTCGCATCGCGCTTCACTGTGTGGCCACCAAACTCCGTTGTTGCTCGATTCCTACAACAAAATATGCACTGAACCCACCACCCGAGACCCCTATTTATTGCGCTAACGCCAGATCTATGACCCCCCGTCTCCCGCCGTGTTTGTCACCATCTCACCGTAGCCTCAGCTGCCGTCGTTCACCGACTCGATTTCGTCAGAGTTTTTGCGTCGTCGTCATCACCATTGTTGTGCTTGAAGGTCTTCCGCCATTGTTCCTGTGCCCGTTGAGTCCCTGCGCCGCACCTGTCGCTCCTTTTTTCGAGCCTATTGCCATCGTTTCGAACTTCATTGATGATCTTCGTCGTCATTATCGTCAAGATCCGCCGGGCCCTACATCACCACCACTCTTCACTTCGGTGAGCCCTCCATCGATTCCATTCCCTTCACCATCTTTTTGGGCTGCTATGTCATTGTTGTCGTCGAGCCTCCGGTCGTTGCATCGCCTCGAGAGATGAAGAGCCACCTCGGCAGCCGAAGCGCCACGCATGAGAGCCGAGGTGCCGCTGCGTTAAGATGATGCTGATGTCAGCATGGACTTGTCCACAGTGGGGCCCCACCTGTCAGTTATGACGCAATAAATCCTTTTTTGGCAAAAAATAATTTGCAAAACCGAAAAACCCTAAGGACATCAACATTGCTCAAAAACTCAAATTTCTAGTAAAAAAATAATTCAATTATTTATGGTTTATTCTTTTTCTATATTTTTCTTTTACTTCAAACTTTTGAGAGCCTGTTCTCACTCATACGAGCTACGATTGAGGTGATTCCAATTCTCACAAATGTGTAAAATTGAGATCTATTTGATGATGGATTTTATTAGATTTTTGAAGTTTGCTCTCTGTTATTGGTATTTATTTGCTATTTTTCTTGATTCGCGTAGACATAGAGGTACCAGGATTGTACGAGAGTGAAGTGTGGACTTATAAACAAGTTCTAGATCCAAAGCAAGGGCTTTTCCATGGAAAGTTACACACCCTTGATCATGTTGAACCCAATTTTTTGAAATGCTACGTTGAATTTAAATTATTGCATACATAATTGCTGTAAATGTATTTCAATCCCAGTTTTAAATTGAATTGATATGCCATGATTGTTAAAGCTATATTTGATAATTGAATTCCATGTACTATTGTCACTGTAGGAATATACTTATGGTTATGTTATGACTATCAAACTAGTTACGAGGTTGTTTGAACATGTTTAGACCTGAATTTAGGTTATTTTGGAAATTTGTGCCGAATGATAATTTTATTGAAATTAAAAACTATGCTTTGAGGTTCCATGTCATGTCATGATAAAATTGAAAAAGTGATTTAGACTGGGAGAGAATTGGTTGGCTGGTGGCTGTGCTATGTTTCTGGTTTTGTGATAAGTCTTGCCAAGTCAATTAAGGACTGGTATGTGATTTGCTGAATGTAAAGTGTTACCGTACTTCTACACGTCTGGTATGAGACAGACCTGGCTATTCATATTGAAACATACTATGGATAGTCATGCTATTAGGTTGAAAGTGGGGTGGGTATAAGGCTACCACTTGGCGAAAGAGGGGATTTCTGAATTAGGGGATCCTTTCAATGGTGAAACTTTAGCGGGCATGACTACATGGATGGAGCTTGACGAGTACACATACCATGGGTACCCCCATCAGCCCGGAACCACGAACAGGCTGACCTCTTTAGAAGCCCAACTCTGGCGAAGGGCCCGTGGGCCATAAAGAGAGGACTGCCCCGGTCGGACCAGCTCGGGCATTGTGACTCAGGCCCCTTAGGTCGGGCCAGCGGGCCGATCGGCTCTGCCCGGCGATCGGAGTCAAGCCCCGCGATGACGTCTGGCCAACTGCCCTGCGCGTGCGACGTCCCTTGACGTCCGTACCAGGGTAGGCGGTCCCTTCCCGAGGATGTCAGAGGACACGCCAAGAAGTCAAGCCCCGGTCCCGTCATCCTGATATGTCACGGAGGAGAGCGCCCTGTCGTAGTCCCAGTTTTCCAAATGAGTGGGCATGAGGGCATTTAGGTAATTTTCTCAGAATTTTTATTTTCTTCTATCTTCCTCTCCTTCTCCACCCATCTCTCTCCCCATTACTTTTCTGTTTTCTCCACCCACCCGACGCCCTCTCCTCCACCTGGGCGACGCCACGGCGCCACTGTGGCCGTGGCCGGCCCTGCGCCCCTCCAACGCAGGCCATCCTCCTCCTCGTCGGGCGACACCGCCGCTTCTCCTCGGGATCTCCCACCGCCCGCTTCCCCTCGAGCTCCCCGCCTCCTGTGGCAGTCGCCCGGCCCTCCCTCTTTGCTCGGTGAGCTCCTTCCCCCTTCCAAAGTGCTCTCTCTCTCTCTCGGATGCCGATTCCTTCAGTCCATGGTTAGTGGTTGCATGGGGATATTTGTAATGTGCGGTTTACACAATGGATTCCACTAAGCTCGATTCTCGATGATTTGTGATGCTTAAGTGATTTCTTTGGAGATCCTTTATCTTGATTGATACATGGGTGGTTTAGCGGATGATAATTCGATTAGTGCTAAACATGCTTTGGAATGTCTCACGAACTCTTAGGTATGGCATGAGGATACTAATTCCTTCAATGTTCTACTCACATGATCAATGATGATATGCTATTATCTTCTTTGGATGTTTCTTTGAATACTTGATTAAAGTATAGCGATATTGTCATGGTCACGATATTTGTCTTGTGAGTGAGCATGATGACAATGGCGTTATCGAGACCTAATACGTGGTAGCCAGGTTGTTGGTTAGTGTTAAGCCATGTCGGAGATTCGTAATACGTAGGAATTAGTATCTGAGTGTGGCTAGTGATTTCCTTGCATAGTAAGTGTTGCGCTTTGATCTTGTGACCTAAGGGTAAGCTCTTGCCCTTTTTGGGTTGTGTGCGAAGATTTGGGTAACCCGTCATCCCGGCTAGGTGGTGAGTTGAGTTCCCAACGTTAATGCTTTAAGTAGGTATGCGGCTAATTGAATACATAATGCAATCCTTGCATAATTTCCCCAAGCACGAGACTAAGAATTTCATTCTTAGTATTTAAGTCTTTCTTGCTCCTTCTCGTCCTATATTATTTGCCCTATTAAGAGTAGGTATTGTTCGTATGTTTAGTTATAGATTGGAATCGCCCAAGTTGGTTGAGTAGATGGAAAGATCGTTCATTGAGTTTATGCCGTCCTAAGCGGTAATCCAGAGTAAGGATGTTGGTTGGGGTATGGTTAAGTGATTCCAAAGGTTGCTGGGTTATTATTGTGAATCTCGCCTTGTATATCGTTTTGGCTCGATGAATGTTTGCATTATGGTCTTTAATTGTCATTTCATTTCATATGCATAGCATGCATCTCATTTCATATATATATGTCGTGTAGAGAGGGAACCCGCGGAGATTGACGTGGCTGTGGTCGAGGGTGATCACGGTGAGCAAGTTGTTGTTGAGGATCCGGCAGAAGCATCAGGCAAGCACCTAAGCATGTTCAACCCTCTATATATGTTTATTTTGGTGAATAAAATGCTTATTGAATGATTAGGTTTTGCATTAGGAGTCAAATGGTGGTAAGGGTAGTAGAACCTAATTGCTGCACACTCACTTCTTGACACTTGTTGAACCTTTCCTTTGGAGCTAGCTTATGGGTAAATACAATGTGTCCATGCTTAGTTTGCTTAGAGGTCGGGTTTGGGCCAAGTGGTGGACGGTTCCATCACTTGAGAATAATAAATACTACACATGTGAACTATGTTGGAAATGGGTTCGGTCATGTTACTTGGATGGGTATTAATAATTGGCGACCGGGCGGGAGAGTAGGATCAATTGGGTATGGAGACTCAATTGGCGTAGTCCCTTTGTGTCAATTAAGGACCGATCCGTTTGTGTGCCATGTTGATCGAGCACCATTAGGTTGATCGCATGCCTGATTATGGTTGGGTAAGCCACTCTTTCATCACATGCCGTTCGATGGATCATGCCCTCATGCGGTTGGACGTGGTTGAGGGCGAGGCTTAGGCCGACCCTCGAGGGCCAAGTCGGGCTTGGGCCGCTCGAGGGGGTGCTAGGTGCTCGGACCGCATGAAGATGGTTCAACGAATGGGTATGGATGGGAGGGGGGTTGACATGAGGTACTTCGTGGCACATGTCGTGCGATCAATGCTTCCCTGCAGGGTTAATTAAGCGATTCGAATTGCCGCGCTCTCGGATATGAGCACGCTCGCGTCATCCGACACTCAGCGTAGTAATAACTTAAACTCTTGGCTCGTCGTTGTACTTGAGCTTTAAAATGGTGGTAATTGCTTTACTTTAGTGTTGTTACCTTTCAACTTCATGTTAGAAGTAGGTGCGGTCAATAACTGCTTTAAATTTGTAATTGGTTTAGCTGTCATACTCATACTACAAATGTTAATGCTTTTCCGCACTATTACCTTCAGCTTTATTTCTTTCTGTACCCAAATGCATAACCCTTTGGAGTCGGTCATATATGGACCACAGGTAAGTCTTGCGAGTACATTCGTACTCATGGTTCTGCTTTGTGGTTTTCAGGTGAGGATCAGGAGGGCTGCGAGTTCATCCCTCGCCTCTCGGTGCCGAGGCGGGACACCGAGTAGAGGTTACTGCGATAAACATGACGCCCGGAAGTGTTCAGGGGCAGAACACTTCCGGAGATGCCGTATTTTGCTTGTGTGTCGGTTGAATCCACTTTTGTTGTATAGCTAGCTTTATATTCCCTGTTCTGTGAGGTTTGAAGACTTGGTATTCCTCTTGTTGATCGTTGATGTGTTGTGATGTCTTATCATGCTTGTATGTTGCTTTTATCCATGCCATATTATCATGCTATATCAACTGCTTTTCTTGTCTGCTGAGTGGATGTCCTAGAATCTAGGAAGGTCATGCCGAAATTTCGAATTTTTGTGCTATCTTGGTTTAGGTTGCATCATCTTAATTATCTAGTATGTTAGTTGAGTTGTTTTAGTTGTGGGGTTGTCGGGTTTGTCTTTGTGCTTTGGTTTTATTGTCTTGTTGTGCTTCCGCGTTGTGTGTCCGGTTGCGGGGTTTTGAGTTCGTTGCCCCCTTTATGCAAATTGAGTTGTGATAACGGTGGAAACCGGTATGCGGGGCGATCCTGGGCGAGTTCGGGTCGCATACCGGGGGAATACCGGGGCTGTTTTCGAGTTATTCGAAGGGTCCCACTGTTATCTCAATTGGGCTTGGATGCTAGCATCGCGAGCGCCATCGGCGAATCGTTGCTAGCCTCCAAATCCAATGAGGTCAACTGGGTGTTCCAATAGCTCGAGGACAGTCTGGGCGGCTCCTCACAAAGCTGGTATCAGAGTAAGGTGCATAAAGACGAACTCTAAACTTGACAACCACTTAGGTGATTAACTAGGACTTGCTTAAATTCTAGGTAGCAGATAGCACTGTATTACCCGCCCTATGTTTATAATTCGGGTGGTGTGGGTTGAATGATGAGTGTGGGAGAAACGATCACGTTGGAATCGTGCATTTCATGCCATGCATATAAGGACCATGTCATACCATGCATACATGTGTCTTGCCATATCATTTGCATTTTGATCTATGCTTTCATATATGTTAGACTGGTAAATTTCCTTTGTATTGTGCTACCGTCTAGATTATGTTTTGAGTCGAATTTTGCTAAGTCTAAGAACATGTCCCTTCCTTGTGGAGTCTAACTCTTGTCGTCTGACTTTGGTTGACGACAGAATGAGGACCCACGGCGGTATGGGAGGTGATGATGGTGCGGGGCGATCGCAGCCTCGCGATGGCGATCCGCCTCCTCCTCCCAACCTCTTGGATGTGCTGCTGAGGTCGGAACAAAATCAGCAGACAACCAACCGAATTCTGGAGATGCTTGTCCAGAATCAAGCTCCTCGAGGTGGCCGCGATGGGCGAGACCGCCCCAATGGCTATCTGGATTTCTTGCATACCACGACCACCCACCTTCTCTCGCGCCCGAGCCACTTGAGGCTGATGATTGGTTGCGCACAATTGAGCAGAAGTTTGCTCTCATCCGCTGCGAAGATCATGAAAAGGCACTGTTTGCCGCTCAACAACTTCAGGGCCCTGCTGGTGCTTGGTGGGCTAATTTCCTTGTCATGCAGCCCGCCGGTCACCAGGTGACTTGGGCGGAGTTCCGTGAGGCCTTTCGGGCGTATCACATCCCGAAGGGGCTCATGGACATTAAGAGGCATGAGTTCCTCTCTCTCAAGCAGTGGAACAAGTCTGTGATGGACTATTCTCGAGAGTTCAACTATTTGGCCTAATATGCGCCAGAAGAAGTGAACACTGATCAGAAGAAGCAGGACCGTTTCATGGGTGGGCTGTCAGCAAAGATGCAAGACAAGCTCTCTGTGTGTGATTTCCCGGACTTCAATAACTTGGTGAGTCGGGCGATCACTGTTGAGCATAAGATGAAGAATCACCAGGAAGAGAAGAAACGTTAGAGGACGACACATGTTCCAGCTGGCGGCAGTTCGCAGCGTGCTCGGACTGTCTTTCCTCTACCGAGGGCACCTGCTCCTACACTTCCGCTACCAGCTGGGATGCCCATCTGCTCCGTTCTTGCTCCCGGCCTCCACCGCCACCGCCGGGAGTGAGAGCGGGGGCAAGTTCAGGTTCCGGCCCATGCTACAACTGTGGGCGCGCGGGACACTTCATCAGAGATTGCCCGGGTCCACTACACCGACGCCGAGGCGATTCCAGCAGGCAACCATGTGTTGACGGGTATGTTATGCATTGATGGGCATGCTGCTAGAGTTCTGTTTGATTCAGGGGCTTCTCATTCATTTATTCGCAAGGATTTTGCTATGCATCATCAAATGAGAGTGAGTTACAGTAACACCCCCTTCCTCATTGAAGCACCGGGTTCAAAGATTGTTGCTAATCAAGTGGTCCAAGAAGCAACTATTCTAATCCAAGGGGTTCCATTCCTTGTCAACTTGCTACTCCTTGACCTTCGTGGGATAGATGTTATCTTGGGCATGAATTGGCTAACCCGACAGCAGGCCATTCTGTATTGTTCTCGTCGCTCCATCTCGCTCAAGGGGCCGAAGGGCGACCAGTTGACTCTACTTCTCGATGGTGGCAATGCCACTCTTTGCTCCTTGAATGGTGCTGAAATTGAGGAGTTAGAGTCCATTCCGTGGTTTCGAGTACCGGATGTGTTCCCAGCGGAACTGCCAGGGATGCCGCCTGATCGTGACATTGAGTTCGTGGTTGAACTCCAACCCGGGACTGCTCCTGTGTCCAAGCGGCCATATAGGATGCCGCCAAATGAATTGGCGGAATTGAAGAAGCAGTTAAAGGAACTGATGGACAAGGGGTTCATTCGCCCAAGCTCCTCACCTTGGGGCTGCTCGGCTCTCTTCGTGACTAAGAAGGACGGTTCTCTTCGTCTATGTGTTGATTATCGTCCTTTGAATGCAGTTACTATCAAGAACAAATACCCTCTGCCGCGGATTGATATCCTGTTCGATCAGCTTGCTTTGGTGCAGGTATTCTCCAAGATTGACACGAGGCTCGGTACCATCAGATTAAGATCCGGTGAGGATATTCAAGACGACCTTCTCCACTCGGTATGGGCTGTGACGAGTACACTTTGTCATGTCGTTCGGGTTGACGAATGCACCGCATACTTCATGTACATGATGAATTCCATCTTCATGGAAGAGCTTGATTCCTTTGTGGTCATCTTCATTGATGACATCCTTATCTATTCGGCGAATGAAGAAGACCATGCCAAGCATCTTCACATCGTTCTCGGGAGGCTTGAGAACATCGCCTTTATGCCAAGTTCGGCAAGTGCGAATTTTGGCTGAAGGAGGTATCGTTCTTGGGGCACGTCCTCTCCGAGCAAGGTGTCATTGTCGACCCAAGCAAAGTACAGGATGTGCTCAAATGGGAATGACCAAGTCATCACCGAGATCATGATTTCCTTGGGTGGTGGCTATTATCGCCGTTTCATTCAGGACTTCTCCAAGATAGCCAAGCCTATGACGGAGTTCTTGAAGAAGGGCAACGAGTTCAAGTGGTCCGTGGGTTGTGGCGAGCATTTGGACTCTGAGCGGCGCCTCACTACGACTCGATCCTCACCCAGCCCAATATCCACGAGCCGTTCGACGTCTACTGCGATGCATCTGGCATCGGACTTGGCTGTGTGCTTATGCAGGACAGCCGAGTTGTCGCTTATGCGTCTCGGCAGCTAAAATGTCATGAAGAGCACTACCCCACCCATGATCTGGAGCTTGCAGCAGTGGTCCATGCATTGAAGATTTGGCGCCACTATCTCCTGGGGAACAAGTGCAACATCTACACCGATCACAAAAGCCTCAAGTACATCTTCACGCAGGCAGACCTGAATATGAGGCAAAGACGGTGGCTTGAATTGATAAAGGACTACAATTTGGAAGTCCATTACCACCCTGGGAAGGCCAATGTGGTGGCTGATTCATTGAGCCGCAAGGTGCAATGCAATTGCCTCACTCTTCCACCACGGAGTGCCACCCTTTGTGCTGAGTTCCAGAAGCTCAACCTGGAAATGATAGAAGAAGGGACCTTGTCTAACGTGGAATTGAAGTCCACATTGCTTGATCAGATTCGGGAGGCACAATGCAGAGATGCGGGTGTTACCTGCATTCGCAATAACTTGGGTTCTGGTCAGGCTCCTGGTTTTCGCCTGGATGAGCAAGGAACCTTGTGGTTCGGCCAGCGCATAGTTGTCCCAGATATCCAAGAGTTGAAGCGGGCGATCCTTGATGAAGCCCATAACTCGTTGCTCACAATCCATCCGGGTAGCAGTAAAATGTACCAAGACTTGAAACGACAGTTTTGGTGGACCCGCATGAAGCACGAGATTGCTCGTTATGTGTCCGAATGTGATGTTTGCAAAAGGGTGAAAGCGGAACATCTCAAGCCAGCTGGCACTCTTCAGCCATTGCCCGTCCCAAACTGGAAATGGGAGGATATTAGCATGGATTTCATCACCGGCCTGCCAGCGACTTCTTCGGGTTACGACTCGATATGGGTTATAGTCGACCGGTTGACCAAGTCAGCACACTTTCTAGCCGTTCGCACAGCTTATCAATTCAAGAGGTATGCGGAGTTGTACATCTCTCGGATTGTATGTCTTCATGGAGTACCAAAGCGGATAGTTTCAGACCGAGGCTCTCAGTTTGTTTCTCGGTTCTGGAAAAGCTTGCATGAAGCGTTGGGCACTAAGTTACTTCACAGCTCAGCATATCACCCACAAACTGACGGCCAAACTGAGAGGGTCAATCAGATACTCGAGGATATGTTGAGGTCTTGTGTTCTGTCTTATGGGAAGAAATGGGATGAGTGTCTCCCGTATGCTGAGTTTGCCTACAACAACAGCTACCAAACCAGCATCAAAATGTCTCCCTTCGAAGCACTCTATGGTCGTAGTTGTCGAGCACCTCTGAACTGGTCTGAGAGTGGGGAACGTTCATTCCTTGGGCCTGAACTAGTCATGGAGGCAGAGGATAAGGTGAAGACCATCCAAGAGAATCTGAGGGTAGCACAATCGCGACAGAAGAGCTATGCTGATCACCGTAGGAGACCTCTCTTCTTTGACATTGGCGACTTTGTCTATTTGAAGGTATCTCCTCTCTGAGGCACCCGTCGTTTTGGAGTCAAGGGAAAGTTGGCGCCTCGCTACATAGGTCCATTCCGGATCCTTAGTAGGCGTGGTCAGGTGGCCTATCAGTTGGAGCTTCCTCCCTCACTCGAGATGGTCCACAATGTCTTCCATGTCTCGCAATTGAAGAAGTGCCTCCGTACTCCCTTTGAATCTCTGGAGGTGGATGAACTCGGGGTTCAGCCTGAACCTGATCTATCTTACCAAGAGCATCCTATTCGAGTTTTAGATGAAACCGAACGCAAGACTCGCAGAAAGACTCTCAAGTTCTACAAGATTCAGTGGAGCAATCACACTGAAGATGAAGCCACCTGGGAGCGGGAGGATCATTTGAGGGGCGAGTATCCCGAACTCTTCCAAACTATGTAAGTGCTTCGATTCTGTCCCTTCGCAGTTTTTGTCGGTATCCTTTCCTTTCCAACTATGTACATGTTTTGAATCTCGGGGCGAGATTCCCCTAAGGGGGAAGATTTGTCGTAGTCCCAGTTTTCCAAATGAGTGGGCATGAGGGCATTTAGGTAATTTTCTCAGAATTTTTCTTTTCTTCTATCTTCCTCTCCTTCTCCACCCATCTCTCTCCCCATTACTTTTCTGTTTTCTCCACCCACCCGACGCCCTCTCCTCCACCTGGGCGACGCCGCCGGCGCCCCCTGCTTGGCCGGCCGGCCGGCCCCTGCGCCCCTCCAACGCCGGCCATCCTCCTCCCTCGTCCGGCGACACCGCCGCCCCTCCCTCAGGATCTCCCACCAGCCGCCGCTTCTCGAGCTCTCGCCTCGCGGCCGGGCGCGTGCCGTCCAGCTCGGCGGACGTCGCCTGGCCGGCCCTCACTGCTCGGTGAGCTCCTTCCCCCCTTCCAGTGCTCTCTCTCTCTCTCTGGATGCCGATTCCTTCCAGTCCATGGTTAGTGGTTGCATGGGGATATTTGTAATGTGCGGTTTACACAATGGATTCCACTAAGCTCGATTCTCTGATGATTTGTGATGCTTAAGTGATTTGCTGGAGATCCTTTATACTGATTGATACATGGGTGGTTTAGCAGATGATAATTCGATTAGTGCTAAACATGCTGGAATGTCTTTGAACTCTTAGGTATGGCATGAGGATACTAATTCCTTCAATGTTCTACTCACATGATCAATGATGATATGCTATTATGCTGCTGGATGTTTCTTTGAATACTTGATTAAAGTATAGCGATATTGTCATGGTCCTGATATTTGTCTTGTGAGTGAGCATGATGACAATGGCGTTATCGAGACCTAATACGTGGTAGCCGGTTGTTGGTTAGTGTTAAGCCATGTCGGAGATTCGTAATACGTAGGAATTAGTATACGGCGAGTGTGGCTAGTGATTTCCTTGCATAGTAAGTGTTGCAGTTTGATACTGTGACCTAAGGGTAAGCTACTGCCCTTTTTGGGTTGTGTGCGAAGATTTGGGTAACCCGTCATCCCAGCTAGGTGGTGAGTTGAGTTCCCAACGTTAATGCTTTAAGTAGGTATGCGGCTAACTGAATACATAATGCAATCCTTGCATAATTTCCCCAACTGCTGAGACTAAGAATTTCATTCTTAGTATTTAAGTCTTTACTGCTCCTTCTCGTCCTATATTATTTGCCCTATTAAGAGTAGGTATTGTTCGTATGTTTAGTTATAGATTGGAATCGCCCAAGTTGGTTGAGTAGATGGAAAGATACGTTCATTGAGTTTATGCCGTCCTAAGCGGTAATCCAGAGTAAGGATGATGGTTGGGGTATGGTTAAGTGATTCCAAAGGTTGCTGGGTTATTATTGTGAATCTCGCCTTGTATTTCGTTTTGGCTCGATGAATGTTTGCATTATGGTCTTTAATTGTCATTTCATTTCATATGCATAGCATGCATCTCATTTCATATATATATGTCGTGTAGAGAACGATCACGCGGAGGGTGACATGGCTGTGGTCGAGGGTGATCACGGTGAGCAAGTTGTTGTTGAGGATCCGGCAGAAGCATCAGGCAAGCACCTAAGCATGTTCAACCCTCTATATATGTTTATTTTGGTGAATAAAATGCTTATTGAATGATTAGGTTTTGCATTAGGAGTCAAATGGTGGTAAGGGTAGTAGAACCTAATTGATGCACACTCACTTCTTGACACTTGTTGAACCTTTCCTTTGGAGCTAGCTTATGGGTAAATACAATGTGTCCATGCTTAGTTTGCTTAGAGGTCGGGTTTGGGCCAAGTGGTGGACGGTTCCATCACTTGAGAATACTAAATACTACACATGTGAACTATGTTGGAAATGGGTTCGGTCATGTTACTTGGATGGGTATTAATAATTGGCGACCGGGCGGGAGAGTAGGATCAATTGGGTATGGAGACTCAATTGGCGTAGTCCCGCCTGTGTCAATTAAGGACCGATCCGTTTGTGTGCCATGTTGATCGAGCACCATTAGGTTGATCGCATGCCTGATTATGGTTGGGTAAGCCACTCTTTCATCACATGCCGTTCGATGGATCATGCCCTCATGCGGTTGGACGTGGTTGAGGGCGAGGCTTAGTCGACCCTCGAGGGCCAAGTCGGGCTTGGGCCGCTCGAGGGGGTGCTAGGTGCTCGGACCGCATGAAGATGGTTCAACGAATGGGTATGGATGGGAGGGGGGTTGACATGAGGTACTTCGTGGCACATGTCGTGCGATCAATGCTTCCCTGCAGGGTTAATTAAGTGATTCGAATTGCCGCGCTCTCGGATATGAGCACGCTCGCGTCATCCGACACTCAGCGTAGTAATAACTTAAACTCTTGGCTCGTCGTTGTACTTGAGCTTTAAAATGGTGGTAATTGCTTTACTTTAGTGTTGTTACCTTTCAACTTCATGTTAGAAGTAGGTGCGATCAATAACTGCTTTAAATTTGTAATTGGTTTAGCTGTCATACTCATACTACAAATGTTAATGCTTTTCCGCACTATTACCTTCAGCTTTATTTCTTTCTGTACCCAAATGCATAACCCTTTGGAGTCGGTCATATATGGACCACGGGTAAGTCTTGCGAGTACATTCGTACTCATGCTTCTGCTTTGTGGTTTTCAGGTGAGGATCAGGAGGGCTGCGAGTTCTATCCCCTCATCGCCTCTCGGTGCCGGGCGGGACACCGAGTAGAGGTTACTTATGATGTCACAAGACGCCCGGAAGTGTTCAGGGGCAGAACACTTCCGGAGATGCCGTATTTTGCTTGTGTGTCGGTTGAATCCACTTTTGTTGTATAGCTAGCTTTATATTCCCTGTTCTGTGAGGTTTGAAGACTTGGTATTCCTCTTGTTGATCGTTGATGTGTTGTGATGTCTTATCATGCTTGTATGTTGCTTTTATCCATGCCATATTATCATGCTATATCAACTGCTTTTCTTGTCTGCTGAGTGGATGTCCTAGAATCTAGGAAGGTCATGCCGAAATTTCGAATTTTTGTGCTATCTTGGTTTAGGTTGCATCATCTTAATTATCTAGTATGTTAGTTGAGTTGTTTTAGTTGTGGGGTTGTCGGGTTTGTCTTTGTGCTTTGGTTTTATTGTCTTGTTGTGCTTCCGCGTTGTGTGTCCGGTTGCGGGGTTTTGAGTTCGTTGCCCCCTTTATGCAAATTGAGTTGTGATAACGGTGGAAACCGGTATGCGGGGCGATCCTGGCGAGTTCGGGTCGCATACCGGGGGAATATCGGGGCTGTTTTCGAGTTATTCGAAGGGTCCCACTGTTATCTCAATTGGGCTTGGATGCTAGCATCGCGAGCGCCATCGGCGAATCGTTGCTAGCCTCCAAATCCAATGAGGTCAACTGGGTGTTCCAATAGCTCGAGGACAGTCTGGGCGGCTCCTCACACGCCCCCTCCCAAGGCCACGCTGAGGTCAGATACAATTAATTGCCAGGGCTGACAGTTGTACGAAGTAGTGCGTCACCCCACCAGCCCGGCCGAGGACCCCCTGCCGCAGGACTACCAACCCGGCATGGGGGTGGACGGAGCCCGGTCGGACGACAAGACAGAAGACCAAACTCCAAGGCGTATAGTACCCCTTCTTTTTTCTCTCCAAACTCCCATATAACATGCCCCCTCCGAGTCTATAAGGAGAGGCAGGACGCCAGGGGCGGGGAGAGATCGATCGATACAGAACCAGAAACCGGTCGAACGCAAGAGGGAACCCTTCCTCATCTGTAACCCCCTGGCGATTGTTCGCCTCGAGAAACAATACACACCAACAGCACGAACTGGAGTAGGAACATTCAGCCCGAACCAGTATAAACCCCTGGCTTCTTGAGTCAACCATTCGAGGAGAGGGAGCGTTCGATACCACTGGGACATTTTGTTTGGAATTAGCAAAAAACTGCTCAAAATTCACAAAAAAATGAACAGTTCGAAAGTCAAATGAATTTAAAATTTGCTCAAACCACCGAGCGAAATTCATGATTTTTGGATGAAAACTGCTCGAAAAGTCTCGAGAACTGTTGACAGTTGAAAATATTGGGGAAATGTTAAAAAAGGGAGAATTGTAAAAAAAACTATTGTAAAATTTGTAAAAATCCATTAAAAGCCAAAAATAATGTTTGAAGAATTACTTCAACAAATATTGCTACTAAATATAATTGAACAAATATTGGTACTAAATATACTTCAACAAATATTGATTCTAAATATAATTGAACAAATATTGGTACTAAATATACTTCAACAAATATTGCAACTAAATATAATTCAACAAATATTGCTACTAAACATAATTGAATGGCTCAAAAATAGCTCCAAACTTTTTTTTTCAAAAAAAAATTACACCAGAGGTCATAATGCAATTAATACTAATTATAGGGAAAATTTGGATGAATTTTACCAATTTATCAAAATTTTTTAATTTGAATTTGAGCAATAAATCGAGCGATTTTCTTTTTTGAACTGGAGTGGTAAGCTCAAAATTCACGAAATTCGTTCGAATTTCAACGAAAATTGAACCCTGCTTGGGCTTCAGTATCTGCCCCTGTGCCACGCAGCAATGCCATTTCGATCACCACCCATTAGTTGAGTTGACTGCACGTTGTACCAACGTCCAGCACAGCCGAACAACGTCGCTTCGCGCTTAACAAACCGGGGTGTGCACCTACCTCTACATGGGCGCCATAGCCGTGTTATCTTCGCTCCATCAAAAAAAGGCTGTGTTATGTTCGCCTGTGGACCAGATGGACACCTCAAGCCGTGCGTGCACTCATCATGCTACCCCGAGGAGTCCACCTACACTGCCCTGGTGCCCACATTGTTGCTGCCGTAGCCCGGCTTATACATCATTCTTGGATTCAGACAGTTTGCATCCACGTGTGTAGGCGTTAGAAGCAGCCACTCGGCTAACAAACTACACTGTACCATACCTTGTATGGTTTCTCACATTTCAACTACCACATGGATGCGCATGCCGATCAACTGCCACATTGGATGTGTATGCTAGTCTGCGATAGTGTATAGGCACTGTTTGGAAAGGCTTTGCCTTTGGGTTTTAGCTGAGAAAACCCAAAAGCGTCCCAAACGAGCAGATTTGAGTAACCGCTTTTGAAAAATCCAAAAGTGTTGTGTGAGGATGTTAGAAGCTGTCTATGACAGCTTCGTTGGCTTTTGCGGGTTGAAAATAGGACATTGTCACCAAAGTTCGAGGTATTTACCCACCTATACCATTGTATAAAAGGGAATAATTCCTCAGCCTCCAACCACATTTCTTTCCCCTCTTTCTGACTCCTCTCTCATGAGCTCCCATCGAGCTGGGGTTTCGCTGTAGCCATTCTTTTGATATTGTTATTGATAGTCGATGGCCAGAGTCCACACCGGACCCCCACCCCTCTGTTTGACTGGGCGCTATGATCCTTATCTACACAACACCACCCCCTCTGGCTCACCTCTATCCTTGGAGGCCCAAATCTTGCCACGCTAACCTCCTTGTCCGGCCTGACGATCGGTCGCCTCTTCTCCCCTCTTGATGATGCCCCAGCCTCCCTTTGATGATGACGCCTCCTCCACCCGCACCTGCTAGTGTCGACCTTCGCCTCCTCCTGTCAATGCCTCTTTCTGGACGACACCACGTGCACGTGCACTGCCACGCCAAAGCCATCCCAAAGCACCCTGGTCTCCGCCTCCTCCCTAAGCACCGCCACCCAGGTCTCTGCACCTTCGGATCAGGATCCAAATTGCACCACCCCCTCCGCCTCAGTCCTCATCGGCTCTGCCTCATCTTTTTCACAATCTTCACCTCGTCCGGCTCGTCAACCCCGATCTCTGTCGCCTCCATCTCATCGCCACTATCTACATCGATGCCTCTCTCGATCCTATCTTCGTTGTCTCTACCGATGCCGCATCTTCGCCCACGCTGCCTCATCCCTAATCTCTACTGCCTCCTACACGTTCTCTACCTCCACGCCTCGCTTGACGTCGCCTCCTCATCGATCTCCACCACCTCCTCTAGCCCTCTCTCCAGCGGATCCGATGGTGCCGCACCCCTGCACTCCGTCTTCGCCGTCCGTCTCTAACTGCCGCCACTTGACACTGCATCTTCTCATGGCTAAGTTAAATGGGTGCAATAAATGTATGGTTGAAAAACTTCCTCTCCTCCTGGTTATGTTATATATATATATATATATATATATATATATATATAACTTGAAGTTTATGTTTCGATGAAAACCATCCTTAAGGACCCAAAAATATTTAAAATTTGGCATGATAAACTGGGTCATCCTGGGTTGAATATGATGGTAAGAACAATTAATAATTCTGTAGGTCATAGCAAAAAAACTTTTAACTTTTCTAAATCTGAAGATTTTGTGTGCCCTGCTTGTGCCAAAGGAAAACTTATAATTAGACACTCTCACCTAAAGGTTAGGGAGGAATCTTTGAATTTTCTGAAGAGAATTCAGGTTGATATCTGTGAAACTATTCAACCCCTATAAAGCCCCTTCAGATATTTCATGGTACTAATAGATGCTTCTAATACATGGTCCCACGTATGTCTCTTATCTACTAGGAAGCATGCCTTTGCTAAATTAATTGTCCAGATTATTAAGTTAAGAGCCTCTTTCCAGAAAAAAGGATCAAGTCGATTCGAATGGACAATGTTGGTGAGTTTACCTCAAATGCATTTAATGATTATTGTATGGCTCTGGGCATTAATGTAAAGTATTATGTACCTCATGTCTACACTCAAAATGGCATCGCAAATTCATTCATTAAAAGAATAAAACTTATTGCTATGCCACTTTTACAGAATAGTAGGCTACCCACCAACTGTTTGGGCCACGCAGTACTTCATGCGGCGGCATTAATTCAACTCAGACCAATTGCATATCATGAAATTTCCCATTTACAGATAGTGCGTGGAAAAGAACTAAGTATTTCCCATCTGCAAAAATTTAGTCGTGTTGTATATGTGCCAATCTCCCCACAGCGTACCACCATGGGCCCTCACCGAAAGTTGGGGATCTATATAGGTTATGAATCTCCGTTAATAATCAAATACCTTAAGCCTATGACAGGGGATCTGTACACAGTTCGGTACGCTGATTGTATTTTTGATGAGGACAATTTTTTGGCATTAAGAGGAGATAACTACCATATTAAAGAATACTAGAAAATTGATTGGAATGTCACTGGTAATCAGTCCTTACATCTACGCACTAAAGAAACCGAACTTGAAGTTCGAAGGATAATAAATATGCAACCAATAGCTAATAATCTGCCAAATGCCTTCACTGATCATAAAAGAGTGATAAAATCTCATATACCTGCAGTAAACACACCACAAAGAGTGAAAATACCCCTGAATGATATTTAACCCACTCTTGCCCCTCATTATAAAAAGAGGGGAATGTCTCCAGGTGCACGGGACTCAATTTCGCGGAGACATCCGCAGAAAACCGATCAAATGAGATCACTACCTGTGACATTAGAAGAAACTCAACCTGATGTTGAGAAAATCCTTGAAGTGAGATATCCTAGAGATGGTAATATCCTTGAAGTGATCTATCATAAAGATGATAATCTCAGCATATATTTACACGCATAATCTAACACTGGGAAGTCGGAACACCCATACTCCATCGTTGTGAGAAATTACGAGCAGCTGAAAGAAATAAATAAAGAAATATTCACCAATTATATGGATTCGGGAGAATTATATAAGAGAAAGACTACAATTGTCAACATTTATTTGGCCTCTAAAATTGCTAAAACTTTTGAACTAGATCTAGAACCAAAGTACATAGCAAAGTGCCAGAAGTGCTCAGATTGGGTCAAATAGAAAGAAGCAATTGAAACAGAATTATGCTTGCTTAATAATAGAAAAGTTTTTAGTCATGTTGATCGAACACCTCCTAAAGTGTTCTCTATAGGATCAAAATGGGTTTTTCATCCAAAAAAGAAATAAAAATAACCAGGTAGTGAGATATAAAGCGTGGCTTGTAGCACAAAGGTTCACGCAGAGTCCTGGCATCGATTATGATGAAACATGTTCTCCGGTAATGAGTGGAATAACATTATGATATTTAATATCAATGGTAGCAAGTTTAAATTTAACCATGTAGTTGATGGATGTAGTGACCACATATTTATATGAGACACTGGATACTGATATTTATATGAGAGCTCCTGAATGAGTCAAAGTTCCAGATCCTAATAATCGTAACATGTATATCATCAAATTGCAAATATCTCTCTATGGATTAAAACAATCGGGAAGTATGTGATATAACCAACTTAGTGAATTCCTCTTGAAGAAGGGTTATTCAAATAATAATGATTGTCCCTGTGTGTTCATAAAGAAATCCCAGAATGGATTCTGTATCATCTCGATATATGTTGATGATTTGAATATCATCGGAACCACAGAGGAGATAAAGGAAGCTATTGCTTACCTCATGACAGATTTTGAGATGAAAGATTTGGGTAAAACCAAATTTTGCTTAGGCCTGCAGCTTGAGTATTTCCTAGAAGAAATTTTTGTCTACTAGTCTGTCTATAACAAGAAGGTATTTTAAAGATTTAATATGGGTAATTCTCATCCTTTAAAAACCCCATAGTTATGAGATCCCTTGAAGCGGATAAAGACCCATTTAAACCAAGGATGGAAAATGAGGAAGTCTTAGAACCTGAAGTCTTATATTTAAGTGTTATTGGTGCACTTATGTATCTTGCAAATTGTATAAGGTCTGATATTGCATTCGCATTAAATTTACTAGTAAGACAAAGTGCAGCCTCAACCAAAAGGCATTAGGCAGGTGTCAAGACTTTACTTAGATACCTCCAAGGTACTCAAGATCTTGGTTTGTTTTACTTAAAGAATCAAGACTCAACCATGGTGGGATATAAGGATGCTGGCTATCTGTTTGATCCCTACAACGCTAAATCTCATATTAGTTTTGTGTTTCTCTGCGGTGGCATAGCCATTTATTGGCGGTCTTTTAAGCAGACCTTGGTAGCTACTTCTACCAACCACTCAGAGATTATAGTTTTGTATGAAGCCTCACATAAGTGTGTTTGACTGAGACATGTAATGAACCATATCCAGAAGTCATGTGATCTTAATACTGTCGATACCCCCACCATTATTTATAAAGATAATGCTGCTTATGTTGCACAAATGCAAATGGATTATGTAAAGAGCAATATCACAAAGCATATTGCCCCAAAATTTTTCTATCATCACGAACTCTAGAAGAATGATGAGGTAAAAATAATGCAAACGAAATCATGTGAAAAACTAGAAGATTTATTCGTAAATCTGTGCCAAATTCTACTTTACAAATATGCATTAACGGCATTGGAATGGGACGACTTAGGGATTTGCATAGTTCAGGGGAGTGAATCCCTAAACCATAACCCCTTTTGTATGATCCTGAAGATCATATTTTATATCTTAAAGATTATAAGTTGTACTCTTTTTTCTTTGTGAGTTTTCCTGAAGTTTCTCGCATAAAGATTTTTAATAAAACAACTAGTGTAACACAGAGTGCGAGTGCAATGTATTATAACATAAAGATTATAAGTTGGATGAACTCTATCCGTTGGTGGGTAAATCCGAATCTATCTCCTGCTTATCTTTCTATATATCAGACATCACCTCGTAAAGAAAAAGATGAATAAAATAGAGAGAGAGAGAGTTTTGCCCCCATACATCTGTGTATGCTTTTACTTGCAATTTTTCTTTTACTTATGTGTTCATGTAAACATACTATCGATTGATACGAATAATCAACTACGTTTGGCAGCACTTCATTCCCAAAAACCACAAAGGAAGCAAAAGCCAACGTCGTTCTTTACCAAAGAAACTTCCTAACAAGGCTTTGACGAACGAACAACGAGGAAACCGGAGCGATAGAAAAAAAAACACCACCGATTGACAAACGGGCCCTGTGGAGCCTACCTGCGCACCAGACCCACATGTCAGTCAGTGCCACTACAACATGTAACTAGAAGTCTAGGAGGACTAATTGTACGATCAGCAGGTGCCAAATTCCAAGTCAAGCCTCAACCCCTGCCTTTGGCCGTTCCTTTAAACGCCTACGCAGGCAGGGGAGGGGGGCACACCTCGTTTTTCAAACTTTACAGATCAGATCGCCGTTTAGGTCCACACGCACTCCGGCTATATATCCCCGTTCCAACCCTCCGAACGCACGGCAAGTTGCCAACCGCAGCATCGTCGTCTCTCTTTTCTCTCCGCACGAAAGCAAAGCAGATTCTTCCCTCCGGGCTCGGGAGATGGGCGGCTTCGACCTGCAGGTGAAGGAGCGGACCAAGGAGCTGAAGCACCTCAAAACCGTGGTGATGAGGGGCGTCAAGGTGGTCGGCGATTCGTGCAAGAAGACCTGGAACAAGGTCAAGAGCATCAGGCGCTGATCGATCGACCCTTCTGTTGCTGCTCGAGCTGATCCGTACTTGGTAGCCGTGTGCTTTTGGTTGTGGATGGTTGTAGTTGGTTCTGTTGGATCTGTTTGAGGGGCTTTCTAATGTGAGATCTATGGCTTGTATATGATCTTTCTCCTGAATTAATTATGTGTGTGTGTGGTTTTCTCCTTGTTCTTATTCCTCTTCTTCCTAGGTTAAGTTTATGGTGATAGATCTGTTGTTGAGATGTTCGATCCTTTTTTTTTTTCCCTAACAGGCGATCCATATGCTAACTATGTTTTCATCGGAGACCGAAACTCGCAGAGAATTTTGCTCTGTTGCACATCTCGAAAACAAGGCTCAAAACTTCTTAGTAATCCACGATACCTTAGAATCGAGCCACCTATTTTATCAATGAAGTGTGAAACCCGTGAATATCGCTCTAATGCCCCCTCTGTTTGCTCTCTTCAGTTTTGAAGACAGATATTACTAATTTATAGGCTGTCTCACATAGTTACATGCACTCGACGCACAACAACTGTACTCGACAAAAGGAGCATGCCACCTGCTTGCATCGCAAAATAACAAGAGAGATGCTTACTCGCTCCCAAATAACAAAATGTTAAAAGCTTAAAAAAGCAAGCAAAAAACAAATGCCATTGCACTACAAGTCTACAATGGCGATATGCGCGTACATATACATGACGATGAGTGCGCTTGGCGTATAAAGTTTAAAAGCTGATTGGTTAGAGGTAGGGGAAAAAAAACCGTGTTGCCCTGAGTTAGTGGCGGGCACGTATGAGTAGTAGCCGCTGTCCGCAGCAAAGCAAGCCCGCAGCCACCAAGTCAGGGCACACCAAACAATGAACAAGAAGTTCGCTGTGGAACAGCCCTAGAACAAGCACGAAAAATCTTGCAGCTCGTTGAACCAAACCGGCGCATATAGCACGTCAAACTGATAAGAGAAAATAGGATTCAAAATTATACGGCTCAATTAGCAGCGTTTTTACAAGCCGGCTCGGTAAAATTTTTGTACTGATAAACAGCAGTACATGACGATGTTTCCTCGTCCTACAGTGTTCATGAAGTCCTACGAGGAATAACTGCTGGGAATTGAACTCTCCAGAAGCCGCCTACTGCAGAGGAGCATCAGGATCCAACCTTTTCTGGATTGCAGCCGCAGCCTGATAAAGAACAAGGTTGGCATAAGTTGTATGCATTTCCCCCATCAGGTTACAATTGAGGGTTTTCAAATTTAGAATGAGGGGCATACCTCAAAATTGCCCAACCTGTACTGGTACATCATTTCCTCTCGTAGACGGGCTTGCTCCTTCATTGCTTGAGCCTAAAATGGGGAGAAAGGCATAGTGGGTTAATTGACAAAATGAAAAACGACATTTCGTGTAACCCCATGCTTAATGTTTGCATAACAATATATTGCTAATAACATCATCAGAAGAGATACTGTTCAGACAATCAGGAACGACTTATCAGGAATCAAGTACATTTATAATCATATAGGCATTCAATATCATGCACCTAACAAACACATCTGGATTAAATAAACCTTAAAGTGCATCACCCCCGGGACTCGGGAGTTATTGTATTGTCATGAACACAAGGGAGAATTTCAAGGATTGAAGTTATGGGTTCAAGGCCCTGTTCTCCTTATTTTAAAAATATATCTTTTTTTTCAAAAGAATGAGAAAAGGAACATAAACTAGTGCCACTTGGCATCAAGTGACCCAGTAAGTACAGGGTCCAAAGCAGATGCAACTACCATTGTTTCATGAAAGATTGAGCACATCTAGTATACAATTAAAGATCTTAAATGCTACAACGATACACACCAAAATTGGACAACCTATCAAACTTGGTTACAACCACAAAACAGATATAAACTACAAAGGACATGACTTCCTGCTCATACATGATACATGGGGTTGTGATGAGTGATGGCAGACAATTTGATACTTCCCATTATTTGTCAAAAGCCTAATAATATGCTCCCTCCAGTCACAAATAGTTATTGTTTTGGACATACGAGCCGTTAAATTTTTGAACTTTGATTGTCAATATCTTTTTAAATATTTAAATTAGATATACAAAAATCATGTGTAGCTTTGTCTCGAAAAGTACATTCATAATATTATAATTTTATTAGGTTTTACAAATATATTATAAAAGAGATTAATAGTCAAAGCTGTGTTTTGGAGACCGTGTCGATGTCCAAAACGACAACAATTTGTGACTAGAGGGAGTAACCCTTCTCCTTGTACAACTTATGACACTAGATCCATCAGATGCCAAAGCTGCTTAGTGCTGGATCATCATCTTAAAAAGAATTAAGACCAATTTATTTAGTGTGGAGAAAACAAGACAGTAAGAAACCACCAATGAGCATTCTCGTATTTAATGTAAACTCAGAGGATAGATCAACAGTGGATGAGAGTATGAGACCAGAAAAGGCTGCAATATTCTAACCATTCCAGTTTGCATGGAGTGTTTTAGAGCTGCCACTTCCTCCTCCTTTCGCCGTTCACGTTCTCTGAGCAATTCTAGCCTGCATGACAATTTTTTAAGAAAAGTTCTAACAAACTAACATTCAAGTCATAATAAACTCCAAATCCAATTTATACATAAGTATTTTGTAATTGTCTTTCTGTATAACACGGAGACCGCATGTTGTAAGAAGATCACAATTTGAAATAGCTCTTACTTGATTCTATAAACATTGCTGCTACCCAAATGAGGTGGAATGTAAGGTCAATTACTCGGTTATTACAAGAAGTCTATAAGAAGACTTCAGTAATTTACATTAACACATTTCATGATGTCCTATGCTTTCATATTGCAGGTATAATACATAAACTAAAATAAAGTATGTCCACATACCGTCGCTGCTCCTCATCATTAAATACTGTACGTTCCGTTCCCACGGCACTCTTTAAACCCTTCTTTTTCTCTTTTTCCATCATCTGGCGATGATAAGCATCTAAGTCATAATATCTGATAAGATAAAAAAAGGATGGAAAGAGTAAATTCACATGCTTAACTTACTAGCAAATCTGAATACACACACAAACCAACAACAACAACAACAAAAGAAAATAAAGAAACATGCATACTTTTTTGATGGAAAAGTAGCCGTGTTGTGATCTTCCATGAATCTGAGATACACGCAAGCAATGTATGTCAAACATCCTAGGAAAATGAATAATTCCAGAGTGACATTTTTTCCTAAGTCCATCAGAAGCTCATAGAATTCCTCAAGTAATTTCATGGGAGTTCAAACTTACTCCTTAAACATTTGCTTCTCTTCCCAATTTGACAATGACTCCAAATTAACCTGTGGCCACATTACCAAGAAAACTAAATTTAACACACCGATCTCGTAAACAAGTAAAACCGTAATCAAAACTGAGAGTAATAAGCTTTTGATATATTAATACAGAAGCCAATCAGGTAATAGAACATCTAGTCTACTCTGTGTGACCCTGATCGCAGAGCCAGAATAAGGGAAATTGGGCTTAACCAACATGGTATTTTTTTTGGAAGGAAATCCAACACAGTAGTTATAAAATATATGAAAACACAAAGGGAGAGAGAACAAGTACTGTTTAGGTCCTTCAACTTTTAAGTCAGGTCTAACTTAAACACCAAATCTTCAAATCGCTCCAACAACCAACAAACTTTATGACATTGAGATTTTTGCTAAAGACAAAGAAATAAGCTCTGAATGTTCAAATGGCAGCAATTTACGCTATACATAATATTTTTACTAAAAGATCAACAATATGGACCTAAGATAAATGGTTCCTTTGGAGCTAATTGATTTGTATTTTCTTTCTTAGCACTAAGTCTATAGATAGAATAGAAAGACGGTTTCTTAGCTGGCTATACACCCTGTTGATCTGACTTTTTTTGCACGTATAGATCCTCCATATTCTTGAAAAGACAACATCTGTAGAATGGTAGAAACAAATATACCTGTTTGACTTCTGACAACCATGCAGTGAACTCTGGCCGCTTGTTCCTACAAAATGCATGGTTTAACTCATGAGAATGTAGTAGAAATACTAGTATACTACACTATTGTGTGTCATATGGTTGTCTGGAGTCTAAACTCACCATCCAGTCACAGGGTTTCATCATTTAAATCAGTTAATGTCATCAAATCAAAGATTTCAGATTGACCTAATCTCCACTTTCTAGGAGCATTAACCATTGGATGGCATTTACAGAATTTCAATTCACAAATTTCAGCATTACTACTGGAAAAATAACAAACAAGATCAGTGCTGTTAGGTATTACAACATTTCAACCCCCTTTCGCATTACGGTACCCGCCAAGGAATTGCAATATGCCTTAAAACAGTGATCTCCACACTTGCAGAATTAGGCAAACGACCATACGTCCCTTAAGCAAGCTAATCAGGAACAAGACACAATGTTCCTTCCATATGCATCAGCTAGCTATTTCACCGCACAAATACCAAAGTACAACTAAATAAATTCATTATTTTCGTATGACTTCACTAGTGAAACCCTAAAACTAAGAAATAGGATCCTCACCACATATCGACCTCACGGATGATGCCATACTTCCCCCACGAGTTGGTCACTGCAGCCTTCTTCCCCAAATCCTTCTTTTCCTCCTTCCTCTTCTTCTTCTTCTCCTTCTTCCTCCTCTCCCTCTCCTTCTCCTTCCTCTTCCTCCTTTCCTTCTCCTTCCTCCTCCGTCTCCTCTCCTCCTCCTCCTTCTCTTTCCTCCTCCTCCTCCGCCGTCTCCTTCGCCTCTCCTCCTCTGACTCGGACTCGCTGCCCGACTCCATGCTAGAATCCGAGTACGACGACTCAGACTCCGACGAAGAGCTCGAGCTTTCGCTGCGACTCCGGCGCCGCCGCCGTCGCTCCTTCTCCTTCCTCCGCCGCTTCCGCGGCTCGCCTGAGTCCTCGCCAGAGCTCTCGCTCCCACCCTCCTCGTTCTGTTCCTCCTCACGCCTCTTCGACTTGCTACGGTGGCCCCGGTCTCGGCTCCCCTTTGAACGCTCCTCCTCGCCGGCCTCTAGGGACTTGCTGCGGCTGCGCGCCGCCGCCTCGCCGGCACCATCTGGGGCCGAGCCGTTCTGGTCCTTGTCCATGCCTCCTCGACTAGCGCCTAGGGTTTCGTGTCGCGTAGACGATATGAGATGGGCAGTGTGTGTGTGGGTGGGGGGATTCAGATGCCTTCGTTAGTGTAAATGCACGGTGTATTTTGACCTGGTAGGTTAAAAAAATCTGAGGAAAAAATTCAAATTGCTATAGTATTTTTTGAAAAAATTTACGAGATTTAATCAAATCTAGTTTTAAAATATGAATTTCAATCAAAATATCCAAAATTTCAATAAAATTTACTAAAATCTTGAATACTGTAGCAATTTGAGTTGTTTTTTCTCAGATTTCTTTAGCCTGCCAGGTCAAAATGCACCGTGCATTTACACTAACAAAGGCAGAGGATCTGAATCCGGTGGGGGGGGGGGGACGCGCGGCAAGACGGCGAACGCGAGACGGATCGGCTTGAGACGGCAGGAGTGCGAGAACGAGATAGCCTGTTACCACGGAGGCACGGACTGCTACTGACATGTGGGCCAGCACATGCCTTGTACTGCTACCTCTCTGTACACCAGGTCCGGAAAAAAAGCTCGTTGAGCCGGTTCGTTTCAAAATTGCTCTGATTATATTAATTTTTCTTTTAAAATAAAAGTTAGTTGATTTGGAAACAGAGTCAACTTCGGCTCGGCTCGTTAGGCTCAGTTTGAAGTTAGATCTCAAACAATACATGAGACTATAATAAATAAGAATAAATCAGTGTTGAAGAAAGCTCGAAAAAAAGTACAACTGCACTCACACCTCGCCGCCCGATCCGACACGCCGGCGGCCGCCTGCCAGCCGTTCTCCAGCGCCGCCGGTCCGAAGCGCCTCGACCTCCTCTTCCTTCCGTTCGCCCGCCCTAGCAGCTCACGAACGCAGGATCGGTAATTCTCTCCATCTCCCGGATCAATACACACGGATCTGATCGGAGGAGGCCGTAGCTGCTACTGCCTTCGCGATGTCGAGTGTTCGGGACAGGACGGAGGACTTCAAGGAGGTCGTACACGTCGTCGCGCTAGCCCATGGCTACACGGAGGTGAGCTCCATGCCAAGAATGGAGCCCTTATTTATGCTTCCTTGTGTTGATTCCTTTTTCGCAGTCCCAATTGGACGCGCTCAAATCACCATTTACAAATGCTGCGATCAAGACGGTAGAAATCTAGTCTTTCTGTATTCCTGTCTTGAGTGTGGGAGGTCCCGAGTATAATTGCTGGTTGTGTTGGTGTAGCTTGAGAGTATCAGGGAACTGGAGAGGTTTATAGCGAAGCGTAGGAAGGATTATGTGGACTTGCATCGCACCACGGAGCAAGAGAGGGACAACATTGAGCATGACGTAAGTTGCACCCGTCTCTGCGCATGTTCATTGATTTGCCTTTTCTTTTTGTATGAGGATGCATGTAAGTACTCTAAACTAAGCTAGTTACTAGGAAATCCGTGTTAAGGCATATATTGTAACATGCGACAGATTTAGTTGAAAATTTGAGGTTGAGGTTTGTTTTACATTGTATTAGTGCTGCAGCATTTACTATGCTACAGAATGATTCATGATGATGTAACATAGTGTCTTCCTTTTGTATTGTGATAGTTCTTTCTAAGTTCTTCCTTGATAATTGTAGAAGTCCAGGATTAAAATTGTTAAAGAGCATAGGAAAGTATAATTTTTTATCCTCTTTGTTGCACACATGTAAGTACATGCAATTTGCATAGGTTGTGCATCTTTTTCTTCTTGCTATTAATCTACATTTGGATATAGTAATGAAGTATTTTTCCTGTTTAATTGTATCGACTATTGAGTTGACAACATATATTCGTACAGGTAAAGATTTATGTATTCTTGTAAATTTAGGCTATTGCTCTCTCAGTTTCTTAACTATGTCTAATTACTGAAAGTATATTAGTTGGTATTTTTGTAAAAGCATGCAGGGAACAGATAAATATCCTAAAGAACAGGATCCAGGAAGAAGCAAAGACTGGAAGAGCGAAGACATGGCTTGACACAAGGGATGAGAGTTCCTGGTTGAACTTGATAGCTCACCAGCATGGTGTGGTATGACTATTATCCTTGCCATGGATTAACTACTGCCAATTTTTAACATTGGAACAAAGCAGTGCTCCAAAATTAATGGTGTGTGTGTGTGTACACGTAGGATGTTTGTAGTGAATTCTCACTTTCATGCTTATGTGTTTTCACCCTTTATGTCCGTGCAGATCCTTCTCAAAATGATGTTGTAAGGGCTGTTGTATTAATTTAGTATTTAAGGGAGCATAATATCGCAAATGGTAGATTCGAGTAGAATTGACAATTTTGCCTGCTACATACAGAAGAATGCCATTTCCCCCTTTTTCTCTCTGTTTTGGTGAAGTTTGGTGCATATTTGCTTCTTCTTTCTCCGTCATTTCAGAAGTTCCAGGTATTCTTGGACATTTATTACTGAGCTTATATCCGTGCTTTTTTAATGGATTAGACTAAGTGATTCCTCAGGGATACTTGATATATTTACGATATGCAATAATTTTCTTTTTCAAGAGCAAGGTGTTTAATAGACAGATCAAAGTGAAGTATTATCCTGTCAAGGATTTATAGATCCAACATTTGGTTTCCAGATGTTTAATTTGGACGTATACTACCTTCATTGGTTAATACTATTTGGTGGGGCAAAAAAAATATGCCGCGTAACTTTTAGAGGACAGATTATCCAGTCATAAAAGGTGAATTTGAACCATATAAAATTTTGTTCTCTAGTTCAGAGCTGCGCCAAGTAAGCATCATGTAGGCAAATGCATGGCTGTGTTCTTCCTTGCTGACATTTTCTCTATATAAAAATTGTAGTAATAATTAAGTAATATTTTCTGAACTATCCTCTTTGCAAATATGTCTATTGATTTTCTTATGCTCAGTGCCAATAAGCTGTGTATTGTTCATACGATTTTACCAGGTTTTGATTTTGAGTGAACGTCTCCACTCAGTAACTGCACAATTTGATCACATTCGGTCCATGCGTTTTCAAGATGCTATTAATAGAGCAATGCCAAGAAAGAATATTCAGAAAAAACCAGAAATAAAGCCTGCTGAACCATCCAAGTCAAACCTTGTATTGAAATCTGATGTATCAAAGGCTGGAGATCAGGAGGTATCTACTGCACCCATAAGAGTTCAAGAGCAACTCTTGGATGATGAAACACGAGTTTTCCAGGTAATATATATAGTATAACTAGGCCAAACAAGTTTGAACTGAAATTAAAACTAGAGTTTTCTTTTTTGATAATGGTTTGATTGTAGGTACGTGCTAATTATATATATCTCTACTATTCTAAAGCAGCACTCGGTGGCAGTGGTCCGTTTTTCTCACGTTATTAATTGACGTTTAATTGCCTTGCTTAATTGCCCTACGCAAGAAATGAAACGTTGCTTTAATTAGCCAGCTTTCGCAAGAAATGAAGCGTTAAAGATAGATGTTTGATCTTGTGAAATAATTTTTTTTATTTTTTAATCTTTATTTTTCGTTATCAATTTTGTTTTTCGTAGCAACGCACGGGCATGTAACTAGTATATATATATATAGACACACACACACACACACATATAAGCAAAGCATGCAATCTAAATTCATTTAAAAACTTTAAATACAAGTATATTTTTTCATATGTATGTGTTTCATTTGAATTGTTAGAGATGGGTGTATACCCTAAAATTGAAATTTTCGAAAAATATATCCGAATTCGGCTTGAATTCATTCATTTGAAATCATGGAGCCCAAGCTCCATGGTGCCCCATTTCGGCGTCCTTATATAGTATAATTACCTAGAACACCATGGTGCTTGAGCTTTATAATTCAAAACATGTATTTTCCCTATGTATTGCACACGAAATTTTTTGAAATTTTTGGAATGTTGGGTTTAACCAGTTTACTAACTAATTCAAACAAATTTGAACTTAAATTCAAACTAGAGTTTTCTTTTTAGATGATAGTTTGATTGTAGGTGTGTGCTTATTTTACATATAAATCAGCAAAGCATGTGATATAAATTCGTTCAAATTTTTTGAATTCGAATATATTTTTTCAAAGGTATGTGTTTCATTTGAATTGTTATAGATGGCTATATACCTTAAAACTGAAATTTTCAAAAAAAAAAAATATACCCAAATTTGGCTTGAATTTGTGCATTTGAAATCATGGTGTCCTATTTCGGTGTCTCAAAATTGTTTGAATTAGTTAGTAAATTAGTTAAACTTAGCATCCTAAAAGTTCCAAAAAATTTCGTATAAAATACATAGAGGAAATACCCGTTTTGAATTATTGAGCCCAGGTACTATGGTGTCCTAGGTAAATATATAATTTGCATCTTGTAACTCTTGGCTTAGGTGGAGTTGACAAATCTTGATGCTGTCCAAGAAACGGAGACAAAGATAATGGACATGTCAGCACTTAATCATCTTGTGTCAACACGTGTTCTACAACAAGCTCAACAGATTCAATGTGTATACGACCAGGTAGGACATATGTTTAAGCCAACGTCTTTTTTTTTTTTTTTGGTATGTAGTGGAGGTTGTAGATTTTGCTTTCTTTTGTGAACATAAAAATACAGGTTCACTGAAAAAAATTAAACCCAAGCGTCCAACCCCAAGCAGGCAACACCAACACCGGAAAGGAGTCCCAAACTAGAACTCCTACCAAAGAACCAACAACACCCACAAGGCAAGCACCTTGTGCAGAAATTACAAAGAACACCACCCACTACAAACGACGAGAATCTAAGGCATGCTATCTACAAGGCACAGCACAAAGCTAGGAACCACGACTCTTGCAATGAGTTTGAGATGCAACCATTAACACCAAGTGCTCACTCTGTCCGCAGCCACACCATGACTCGCTGAAACAACCACCAGCTAGCAAGAGAAACCACAACGAGCGAGTGTGGGACCACGGCTAGCACGGTGCAACCGGACGACCGGCAAGGCAGCTTCCGGCAGGTCGCACCACGACAAAAGGGACGATGAGTAGAACCAGGGTCCACACGACTCAACAAAACGACGACCTGCCTCTGCACTCACGGGACCTCCACCGTGGTCGGCCTTCTCCGAGGCACGATCAAACAACGAGCACCCGCTGGCTCCTCGTACCTCCTCAACGCCCGGTCTGCTTAGGACAACCGCACACAAACGAGCAGCCCGGAACAACGCCTTACTCCCGATGCACATCGCTGCAAGCTACACCGCTCTCGCGGAGCGCCGTCCGACCGTCGTCGTGTCACCCGTATGCACCCCTCGCTAAGGGTGAAAACGGAGCGGATAATATTCGGACCGTATTCGTATCCGATATCCGTTTTTAAGGAAATGGCAAAAGAATCTGATATCCGACGGATACGGATACGGATAATTATCCGGATCGAGCAGCCAGATACGGAGCGGATATGGGGGAGGAGATATCCAACGGATACGGAGTGGATAAGGATATCCGTTATCCGGATATCCGTATACGGTGGAACGCCAATTGATTGAGGAGTGTCAAGTGAGGAGTCTGCAGTGCAGGCCAGCAGGCCCAGCTCAATGGTCCCGGTCCGGCATTCGCTCACAGAGTCCCAGCCTCCCCTAGCCTTCACTCCAAGCATCCGGCTTCAATAGCCCGACTGCCTGAGCCCCGACCCCGAGTGTCCTCCAGGCTCCAGTCCGGCGCTTCTACAAACCCTAGCCGCCGCCTCCAATCCTCCCCGCCACCGGATGGCGCCGGTGCTCCGCCTCACCGCTACGGCGCCACCTCTCCGCCCACCCGGCGCGCCGCCTCTAAGCCACCTCGCCGCAGCGGTCGTAGGCGTCGCCGAGGAGGCCCCAACCGAGCAGCTCGCCCTCCCCCCAGTGTCCTCCTTGGCCCACCGTCGTCGCGGCGCCCGCTTCTTCCCGTCCTCGCCGCCTCTCTTGGTCTGGTTTGAGCTTGGCGGTATGGCTCCTCTTCCCTTCCTCTACTCACTTTCTCAGTTTCTCCTCTACCCAATTGTCGACGATTGGAGAACGGGCTCCCGCCGAGCTTACTTGTTGAACGAGGGATCAACCAAAGCCCCTTTCTGCCAAAGGTTGTAGCATCGAAGACGCGGAAGATGGTCCGTTAGAACAGACAGGAACACAAGGATTTTATCCTGGTTCAGGCCTCTCATGATCGAGATAATAGCCCTACATCCAGTCGCCTGGTGGCGTTTTTCTCTATTGAAATGATGGATACAAATACATGGATCTCACCCCGGGATCCCCCTTCACGTGTGTTTTCTGGGATTAAATCTGAGCCTCACGCTGTACACAAGGTAACCACCCCTAGATTTACGCCACGTTTCCATAACCGTAGTGCCCACGATCCGGGGCCCTTGATCTGCGCAATTAATTTGAATTTGTGTTAGATTGATTGCCATCTTCCTTTCTAGTGGCATGGCCGGTCCCCGACCATCCACCCTGTAATGGCGTGGCCTTCACGAGCATGGTTGCTCGTGATCGTCGAGCTATAGTCATAGGCGAATGGGTAGACACACATGCTCGGGAGTTATGTTGCTCGGATGGTTTCCGAGCATCTTCTGGTCTGCGATCGGTAGCTTCAGGATCTTACGGGGTACAACGGTCTTTTATCGGATAGTCAATCCCGAGACCTGAGAATGCTTGGGGCTCGCGCTCGGGTATCGCATCCGAGCTCATGGTTGGGAGTTGCTCGGCCGTCGGGGCAGAATGGTCCTTATAGAAAATAGTCCAATCCCCGACACCAATTGTCTGATAGTAACCAGCCGAGTAGCCGATGCCATCCCTTTCAAAATTACACTATATGTTCTGATAATCTGGTTCATATTCACTCATTTTACTAGGAAAAGTTCCTTCTTTAAAAAAAACCATTAAAGTTGTATTAGCATGAGGGTCATATGAAGTTTATAAATTAGCTTACCCAATTGTTTGATGGTTTATTATGTTTGTGGATTATGTACTCAGTACTTTAAATCCTAATATTCTGTGTTGAAACTTGTGTTTTGGCGTTTACATATTATCCGACTAAATATTCGGTTTCGTTTCCGTTTTCGATCCGACTCCGATTACTATCCATTTTATTATTATCCAATATCGATTCAATATTCGATCCGTTTTTAAATTATCCGTATCTGTATCTGCATCCGAATGAAAAAATATGAACAAATATAAAAATATCACTGTCCAATCGAATCCGCTCTGTTCACCCCTACCCCTCGTGCGACGCGATGGGCTGCACCACCAGCGACTAGCCTGACAGTGAGAAGGGGAGCGTGGTGGCACGTGGTCTAACAGGATCCGGCCTCGCTGTGCAAGCGGACGCAGCCAACACGACGACCAGCGCGCACCTACGGGCCTAACACCGCTCTACCCACTGAGCTCCACCGCCGACATAAGGCTCTCTCCAAGGATGGCCTGGAAAACGGCCTCTTTGGATATTTAGAAGCCTATTCAGGCCTGTAGCCATCCCAAGGGGGTGTGCTATATGCGCCTCTATCAAATAGGTCTGAGGGGTTCATCTCTATATGTAGAGGCCGTTCTCGCATGTGCTATGTGCGAAGGAAAGTTCAGGTCTTGGTTAGGAATCAATCCAATATAAAAGCTCAAATCGAATGCAGGCTGCACTGTTAAAGGCTCGTAGAAGTCTGATTTTCCGGACCATCCTTGGGTTCAGCCTAAGGCCACCATCTAGCCGACCAAACTACCGCCGAGTGCGGCCACCATGTTCGGCCTACCGAGGAGGAGACAGCCGCTTGAGCATCCCATGGCCTGCGCACGCCATCGCTGCGCCGCCCGTCAAGTCCCCGGCCCTAGCCGACCCGACCGCCGCCGAGCGAGGCCACCAGACCCGGCCAGCCGAGGAGGCGGCGAGACCAACCTGCACCAGTGAAGAAACGGCGACGGGGTCCAGATCTAAGAGGAGGTATGGGCGAGCGAGGCATGTCTTCACAAGGCCATCAGCTTTGCTTAATTTTTTGTTTGAAACAAGAGACTTGATTCACAGAAACTGTAAACGACAAGTGAAAATTTTTCGGCAACGTGCCGTTTACCGGTGTGTATTTCCGTTCTGACATCCACATCTTCTGCATTTTCTCAGGCTGTAGAAGCTACGAACAATGTGGAGCGTGGGAGCAAGGAGCTATCCCGGGCCATCCAGCGCAACAGCAGCAGCACCAGGACCTTTCTCCTGCTTTTCTTCTTTGTTCTTACTTTCTCCGTTCTGTTTCTTGACTGACACAACAACTGAACCGGACATGTGAAGGCCGTTCTTTCGATTGTGCGAATGGGTCGAGCTACCACACTGTCGCCTCGACTCGTACTCTTTAGCAGCAGGACATGTTGATGGGTTCTTTATAACTTGTCACGACGCATATTGGTTACTGTACTCCCTATCTGTAAATTCTGAGATTTCGTCGTTGCTGCAAATGTAATCAGTACCCCGCCGAGCACATGGAAGGTGGCATGTACTATTGTGCCACTGCCATTTCGCCGGGCATACCAACGTTACTATTTGCCCGGAATTGAGCTGCACGAAGCACATGGCTTCAGGCGCCGATGCTTAGCTGTGTACATGGACAAAATGCAATGGGGCAAGCACATAGTTGCGGAAATTTTTGAATACAGTACAATTTGTCATCTATATTTATAAATCGATACAATATGTTTGCGTAATTACAAAAAAACCAAATCATAAACGAAATTTGAAAATTCGTTTAGGCTTTACCGAATTTCGTTTTCTGTGTATTCGAAACCTGAAAATTCATGTATCCTTTTAAAAGAAAAATGAAATTTCTGGTATGGCGGCCCCACCCCATACCCGAAATCTGGAGCTTCGGTTATGCAGCTAATGACGTGTACTGCAAAAAACAAGTCTAGGGCCCACCACCATCTGCTACTGCTTGTTGATACGGGTGAAAACAGGGTGAAAACAGAATGAAAAGTTTCCGATCGTTCCGAAGAAGAAAGGAAACATAAGTCCTTTTTTAGAAACGGAGACGGGAGAGCTAATTCTGACGAAAACGAAAACGGAAATTCCGTATAAGTGAAATCGAAAACTAAAACCGGAAACGGGCCGGAAAGGGAAATATGATTGGTCCAAAAATGAGAAGAGAGAGTTTATATTTATTTTCGAATTAAAATAATTTCATAAATGGAAATGGTTTTATAAAAAATATTAAATAGAGTTCAAAAATTCCAAAAAATTTCTCAAAAATACTTTGGAACATTTCGAATCTAGAAAATTTATTTTCAAAATAATTTTTTTAGTTTTTATAAATAAATAAATTTTATAAATTTAAAAATAGCAAAATGGTATTTATAAACTCCAGAAAATCCAAGATAAATCTCAGGAAATAAGAAATGAACATCGAATAATAATATACAAATTTTAGGGTGTTATACCTTGAGACAAATAATGTGCCTTCAGCTGACAAACTTGAAAAAAAAAATAGTGATATCAGTGAACATAATATTATTCTTGTGTCCATCTTAGAGGTGAAATGGGCTACATTATTCTTGTGATCATGTATATTGTGATTTTCTATTATGTTCTTCTGAAATTTTCCGCTTTCGTTTCCGTATCCGCTCCATTCCATTCCGCATTCGTTTCCGTCACTATCCGTATCCGTTTCTGGGGTTTCTGATTTTATTTCCGTTACCGCAAAAAAAAATACGGAAATAAAAACGGAACAGTCATTTACCGACCGTTTCCGTACCGGTTTCATCCCTACTTGTTGATACAGCATATGCACCTCCACGCCATGTATGCATGTGTTAACGAGCAGTACACGTCATTATCATGCAGGAGGGCCGTAATGCATAACCGAGCTCCAAGTTTCGGGTATGGGTCCTCTCCGTACCCGAAATTTTATATTTCAGGTATGGGATGACGCCCCCATACTCGAGATTCCATTTCTCGTTTTAAGGACATCCGAATTTCTCAGTTTCGAATACACAGAAAACGAAATTTGAAATTTCGATTAAACCTAAACGAATTTTCAAATTTCGTTTATGATTGAGTTTTTTGTAATTACACAAACGTACTGTATCGATTTGTAAATACGGCTGACAAATTGTACCATATTAAAAAAATTTCCCATAGTTGCCACTGCTAAATATCTCGACAGAATGCAACGTGACATATACCTGATCATGGGAATCTGTTTGCTCATTGCACGACTAGGATGTCACAACACTGTGGGTGTGCACTGCGCTTCAAGTCATGCTAACTACAGTTGACTTGACGTCACCTGATTGCAAAATTGCAATGAGCATTACGAGATGTACTCTGGAAATGTGACCAAAAATACATAAAACCAATAGAAAAATATTCTGAGTTTTATATACTAATCCTACAACGAAGGGCAAGATCCGTGAATGTGTAGTGAACCGAACACACCCTAATAATGCTCCAGCACAAACCAACGCCCATTGGCCATTGAGAAGAAGCACGTAGGTCATAGCTTTGAATGTCAGTGACAGACGCAAGCAAACCAAACAGGACACCCATGGAGTTCAGGTAGTCGAGTAACGCAATAGTTACTGATATTGGGACAAGAGAAGAATGAAATCTGCATTTCACCTCCATGTCTCGTCATATTACAACTCTATATCAGCATGCTTTAGGCACATGCTTAACGATACAGACTGTTAAAGGCGTTAACCATTACCCTCTTTACTATATGCATCACTCAGTAGTATAAAAGGTATATAGCGCTTCTTACTTCAGAACAGGAGCAGGCACAGCACCGCAAACACGAAGAGGAAGAACCAGATCTGGTGCAGGGACCTCTCGACCTCCATCTGCAGCCTCCTCAGTCTGGGGCTCACGTTGTGAGTCGCGACATTGTAGGGGCTTGTGTAGTACATGTTCGGTGGCAGCTGGCCGCGGAATGCCCATGGAAGCACCGCCACTGCCATCCCTCCAAGCACCCCTCCAGCCGTCGAGTTGATTAGGCCACGTCCCACTGGTGATGGAGGGTAGATAAAATCGAATTCATTGCCACCAGAATGGTGGTGTACATGCCGCAATGGCCGGAGCGGAGGGCTGGGCTCCATGTTCTGGTCGTGCCGGTCAGTGACGTTGCTTGGTCTGTTCTGATGCTCAACAGTCTCCCGGTGCACGGATGGCCGGCGAGGAATGGCCATACCATTCAGTGATTTCTTGGAGCTCCCACCGCGGCCATATAGTGGCACAAAGTTGTCCGCGGAGAGAGTGGCCTTACACACAGGGCACTGCCGCCTTGGTGAACTGCTGTCACTGGCTGCTGGTTCCACCTCTGGGCGCGGGCGCAGCCACTCATATATGCAAGGCCAGCAGTAGAGATGGCCGCAGAGGGTAACCACTGGATCTGCAGCAAAGTCAAGGCAGATGTTGCAGTCAAAGCAGCCACTTCGATCCGTTGCAGGCATCTCCCCGCTGATTTTCTTCATAGGCTTAATATCATCAGACACTGAAGGCTGGTTATTGACGGCAGCCATGCACATCTGATCCATTCTTCCACCTTCCATGGCAATCCTGCAAACTGTTCTGGTTCAACCACTCACGGTACTGCAAGTAAAGAAAACAAAAGGAGAGGTGAGCAGCTAGTAGGAATGCATGTAACTGGGAAAAAAAAAGGTGAAGCAACACATGAAAGGAGCCCATTACGTTAATCATGGAGCAGTCAAGGTGTTTAAAACGTTCATAAGTTGTGAACACCTACCAAACTGTGATGAAGGACTAGAGAAACACCAAGAAATGAGATTGGAAGGAACAGAACAAGCCACATGGCTACATACGTGTAATACTTAAGATATATGCTGAATTTTGAGACAGCGGTAGGGTGTACAAACACAACTATTAAAACTAGAGAGGGATCCAGGCAACAGGAAGCTTTTAGGCCCACACCACATCATTCGGTCTTGGGAAGTCTATCCATATACATTTAACATTGTGATAAGTGGAGCAATTGTCAGTTAAAGCTCCAAAATTCCATGTTAATATGCCAGAAGAATAAATCATCACAGAAATGAGAATGGAAGGAACAGAGCTAGCCACATGGCTACATACATGTAGTACTAAATATATATGCTGAATTTTGAGACACAGGTAGGGTGTACAAACACAACTATTAAAACTAAAGAGGGATCCAGGCAACAGGCAGCTTTTAGGCCCACACCACATCATTCTGTCCTCGGAAGTCTATCATATACATTTAACAATGTGATCAAGTGGAGCAATTGTTAGTTAAAGCTCCAAAATTCCATGTTAATATGCCAGAAGAATAACTCATCACTTCACATTATCCTTGTAGCAAGCAACAATCACATTATGGAAGAATCCATCATCTTACCTAGCAGGCTGAGTCAGCAGTCATGGATTCTCCAATTTTTTACTGCTAGGGACTACATCTCCTGCACTTTGTTTTTATCCCCTTTGGCATTCTTATCCTCAAACTACTTTGCGTCACTGACATGTCATCCAAGATTCTATCTATCAGGAAACTTGGGAAACTTGAATCGGCAAGGAAATGAAACCACTAGCTTATGTCCAAGGTAACACCACAGTATTTGACTACAAGATCTGGCCCCATGTTAAAGGAAAGAACCATCAATGCCTGCTTGAAATCACCTTGGGGGAAAAAAGGAATAGAAGACAGTTTGCATTCTATAATATGCAGCGGCAGTTTGCAAACTGGAGCTTGGACAAAGCTGGCAGATCATGACTAGATTAACACTGATCCTTGCCAATTCAATATTCAGGTTAGCAGTTATCAATGACCAAACGAGCATATTTGAATAAACAAAGAAATAGTTTGAGAGGCTAAAGCACCCCGCCCTAATCTCCAACATAAGCTTCCATGACATGTTGATCTTTGTGTGGTTGTGGAGCTCCTTTCACAAGCGAATCATTGAAAAACAACAATGGGTGGGGACAATGACGTGGACCGCAACAATGATGGATTAGCTAAAGCACTTGGCATATTCAAAGGAACCAAATACACCAAATATCTAGTGATCTACAAAAACAATAATAACCGAGAGATAATGGCTCCTACTGTATTATGATCCGGAAACAATGAATTATTTGGTCAACATCCTTGTGGAAATTTCTTAATTACTCTGACGACCCCATACGTACAAATATTATTAATCTATTATACAAGTGAACTTCAGTAAGTCTTTCCCAAATTCGAACGGCTCCTAGATTACATCAAGTACCTCAGATGAAACTCAAAGCACATCATTTTCATCCATTAAAGTTTAGTTTTGTGGCTATTAAGTAGTCTCAAGGGCATATACATTAAGAACTGATACTGAAGGATTTATCAACCAACAACTGATGTGATCCTTGAGAGAAACAAGTAATCCAGGCACACAGATCTGCTAAGTTTAATCGTAGGTGCCACTACAATTATGCACACCATGAATTACTATTGAGGGCATAGAGTGTAATTTGTCATCAGGAACCACATTTTAGAGTTTAAGCCCATTTTGATGGTAGTTTGATATATAATCCAGTTATACCGGTGAATCAGCTCTTCTTATTCTCTCGTATGTCGTAACCCCTCCATCTCCATGTGTTTTCAGGATTTGCTATGCATTTTACTAAATGTACCAAGCAAAGCATCATAAAGTTTTCCCTTTAATCTATGACACAGAACATGCGTTTTTTTTTTTTCTTTCTCTGCAAGGAACAGAGTGCATTTCTTAATACACAAATAAAATTTGAAAATTCAAATGGGTATTATTAACACACAAATAAACACATCTATAAGAACAAATTTTTGCAGTAAGGTAGTATTAGACTCTATTACCAACTAGAAATGTAAAATAAAAGAAAGTTTATAACCCCCACCCACCCACCCAAAGAATCTAACTTCCGTAGACAAAGAACTCCGTGAGGAATGCAAACTAAGATCATCAGACACAACATGAAGAAGCAGATACCATGTTCCCAGAATCCCACAGAGCGTCATTTCCTACAGAAAGGGGATTAACACGCCGAATTCAACGAATTAAAGAAAAGAAACGGCCACCCACAGAGCTATCAACGGCCGTCTCTTGTTCCTGGAGAAGGACAAGGCATTGACCCCAAAACACAAACCAGCTCATGCCCAGGGCAGGAGCAGCAAGGCAAAACACAAAACTTTCGGAGCTAACCGAAGGGTAACCACGAAGAATCCATAAGAAACCACCCCCAGCTGACATACAAAGGTGCTAGAATCGAACAGAGAACGCAATCTACAAGAGATTCGCGTGAACAAACACAGAAAAAACAAAAGGAGGTTAATTTTGGCTGACCTGAGAGACGAAATCCAATCCGCCACCGCGCGATCGCTCTTTGGTTCTTCTTGCCTTCCAAGGCTCGGGCGAGGGGAGAGAGGAGCAGGGTACGAACAAGCGGAGATGGCGATGGGTAGAATCGGGAGATTGCGGATGCTACACCGCGGCGGGATCGAAGGGGAATGAGATGAGGCGACGTCACTTGCGGAGGGGGCGAGAGAAAAAGGCAACGAGAAAACATATATATATACGGAGGCCGAGGGAGCCAACGACTCGGCAGGGGCGTTCAGGCCGTCCGATCCAGCATCGGACGGCCGGCCTCTGGCGTGGGGTGGGATCGGGCCTATCCGCGCCGTCGGTTGCTCCGATCGGACGGCTCCGGGGATTTCCCACTTTGCCCTCGGTTGCTCCGATCGGACGGCTCCGGGGATATATATACGAAGTTATGTTCTTAAAATTAAGGAGGGGCGAGGACGGCGGCGGCCTTGGTGCGCGCGAGTCGCGACTGCAAAAGGATATCATCTCGAGATCCTCTGCGCATTTGAGAGAGCTGGAATTTCTCCTACGCCTCTCCCCATGCTCTGGTAAATGTGAAGCCAGCTAATCAGCTCGCCATGCTCTGGTAAATGGGAAGCCAGCTAATTAGTAGGTCGCCTTGCTCTAGTCTCTACTATATAAAGTGAGAGTTTCTTCCCACGTCACATTAATTACCCTGCTTAATTGTCATACTTAATTGCCCTGCTTAATTGCCCTACGCAAGAAACGAAACGCCGCTTTAATTAATACTTTTAAACGGCGTTAAAGATAGATGTTTGATCTTATGAAATAGTTTTTTTTTTAATCTTTATTTTTCGTTATCAATTTTGTTTTTCGTAGCAACGCACGGGCATATAACTAGTAATTAGTAAATGTGAAGCCAGCTAATTATAGGTCGCCATGCTCTAGTAAATGTGAAGCTACTAGAAGGTACAAGTCGAGCACAGTCGTTTGCCAACTGTAGACACATTGTAACTAGGTAACACCAAAGTTTGGCCTTGTTTTCATGTGCTTCATTTCGGCGCACAGACAAAACAAGCTCGAACTATTGCTCGCCGTTGTTCATACGTCACCGGGTCCGGGACGATCGAGTGTTGTTGAGCGATCTAACCATTTGGTGGTCCGTACCCTTTGGATCGAGATGAGGTCTATCCGGATCTCACGGGGCGACACGGATGTAAGCCGTCCCTTTGTGTAGCTGTACCAGGGCCCCATGGGGATGGCCCTTCGCAATCACCAGTCTGCACACGCAAGCATCCATTATTTTCCGTTGAGATTAAACATAGGCAAGAACATTTCTTTTTGGAGATTAGGTTTGCCATTGTCAACACAGGTACAACAGCGTATGATTATCTGCAGCCAAGATTCCTTTTTGCTAATTTAGGCATGTTTAGATCTATTAGCACTAATAGTTAGATGGCTAATTATTAGCTGGACTGTTTGGATGTACTAGCTAATAGGTGGTTGGAAATTTAGTTGTGAGTGAAAATGTCCATTATACCCTTGCATTAATTAGCTAATGGGTGAAGCTGAGCAAAGTGGAAAAGGGCCTGCGGTGGAGGGGCAAATTAGGCCCTGTTTGGAAGCAAAGTTTTTTAATACTATGGTATTACAAAGCCATGGCTTAGAGATTGTTTTGGCATAAATACCATGGTTTCACCTACCATCATTGAAACCATGGTTTTTCTTGAAACTACAAACTGTTTGGCTACAAAGTCTTTTGCATGGTATTTTCAAAGTATTGACACCTCTCACTCTCTACACCAGCACCAAAAGCCCAAAACTCCACTTTGAGTGGAGTTTTCAATACTCTAAAAATACCATGGTATTGGCAATACCATGATTTTCAAAACAGAGTTTTTTGGGTTGCTTCCAAACACCATATTGCTAAAAATACCATGGTATTCTTCAAAACCATGGTTTTGCCTAGAAACTATGAAAATACTTTGTTGCCAAACAGGCCCCTGTTTGGAAGCAAAGTTTTTCAATACCATAGTATTACAAAGCTATGGCTTAGAGATTGTTTTGGCATAAATACCATGGTTTCACCTACCACTATTGAAACCATGGTTTTTCTTTGAACTACAAATTGTTTGGCTGCAAAGTATTTTGCATGGTATTTTCAAAGTATTGACACCTCTCACTCTCTACACCAGCACCAAAAGCTCAAAACTCCATTTTGAGTGAAGTTTTCAATACTCAAAAAATACCATGGTATTGGCAATACCATGGTTTTCAAAACAGAGTTTTTTGGGTTGCCCTGTTTGGAAGCAAAGTTTTTCAATACCATAGTATTACAAAGCCATGACTTAGAAATTGTTTTGGTATAAATACCATGGTTTCACCTACCACCATAGAAATCATAGTTTTTCTTGGAACTACAAACTGTTTGGCTACAAAGTCTTTTGCATGGTATTTTCAAAGTATTAACACCTCTCACTCTCTACACCAACACCAAAAAACCCAAAACTTCATTCTGAGTGGAGTTATCAATACTCCAAAAATACCATGGTATTGACAATACCATGGTTTTCAAAACAGAGTTTTTTGGGTTGCTTCCAAACACTATGTTACCAAAAATACCATGGTATTCTCCAAAACCATGGTTTTAGCTAGAAACTATGAAAATACTTTGTTGCCAAACAAGCCCTTAGTCTTTTAACCATCTATTAGCTGGAATTAGCAAGGAAGAACAAGCTAATAAGATAGCTATTAGGTGGGTTGTTGTCTAACTATTAGCTGGGCTTTAGGCCCTGTTTGTTTGCCCTATGGATTATATAATCCAGCTTATATAAGTTAATGGGGAAACAAACAGCCTAGATTATAATCTAGATTATATAATCTAAAGCATGAGATTATAATAATCTATAAGCAGCCATTAGGGTGCTTATATAATCTCAAACTAATAATCCAACACAAGAATAATCGGAAAACAAACAACCCAGGCTTATTTAAAGGTAGCTTATATAATCCAGCTTATATAATCCAACACCAAAAAGCTGGATTATATAAGCTGGAGAAGGAAACAAACAAGGCCTTAACTGGGCTGTTTGGATCCACTTTAGCTAATTTTAACAGCCAACTGTTAGTGCTAATAGATCCAAACATGCCCTTAACTTGCTATTTTCTAGCCTTGTGGTGTCGTTGTGGGTGTGGCTGCCATGGCATTGCGCGCCTGTGATATGAGCAAACAAGCCATCTGTTTGCGCCATTAAGAAGACAAGATCACGAGTGAAGTCACGGTAAGCGCAAGTTTGCTTGCACCTAATTAATCACGTCGTTGCAAACACACACACACACACACAAGATTTCGCTCCGAAATAGTTTTAACAGCAGCTATCGTGCACAGATACGCTCATGAAGTATCGTGGTCACCGGTGACAGGGACTCCCGACCTGGGCCTGACCAACCAGGCAACCACCCTCCGGCCTTGAGCAAACCAACGTGCCAAACGGACGGAAAGCAAAAGCAGAACCGACGAGCGAAAACCAGGGGGTCCGGATGGCCTGTTCCCTTCTGTTTCAGCTGCTCGATGCAGCAGCGGCATGTGCGCGCGCCTTGCGCCGTGGCCGCCCACTCGCGCGCGCATCGCGTGGCCGGTACAGCGAGCCACGGTGGAAGCACGTCGTTCCCAGTGGCCAGACGGCCGCGGGATGGCGGATGGGCCACCTCGGTGCCAGTTCCACGCAGCCTCGCCGTCCTCAGGAGTCAGGTCAGGCCAGCAGCGGATACAGATGGAGAGAGAGCTTAAAGTGATTGAGCTAAAAAAAAGTTTACCAAAAACCGAAGCAAACTGGGTAAAATTGACAAAAACTAGCAAACAAAGTCTCATGCAATCAAAGTTCATATATAATAAACATAGTTTTATACGATTCAAATTCATACATAAATTGAAAAAAAAAAGTGTAATAAAAATACCTCACCTAGGTTACTGGCTTCGACAGAGGGCAGGTCCGCGGCAACCGATGAAAACTGCCAGGTGGCTACGCCACTGGGTCAGCCCCCTCCCTCACTCCCCATGCCCACAGCTGGAGCACACACTGGCACGCAGACGAGGCGACAAGATTACTGTGAGGTCCATGCGGAAGGTTGCTGCATTTACGCTGCAGAGATGCGCGCGTTGATGTTGTGCAGGAAAAGGCCGCGCCATGGATCGCTTCGGCCGGCCGGGCTCCAGTCCAGTCCCGCGCGGTTGGTCAATTGTTTAGTCTCAGCGCGGCAGGAAACGATTAAGGCTCGAGCGCTGGCACAGCGGTTGGTGCGCGTCTCGTCTGGTCGCCCGTCGCGGCACTGGCACGATGCACGCACGAGGCGCCCGTTTGTTCGCACGAGCAATGATTGGGACCGGGTAGGTGCGGTGCCGGTGCGGGGGAGAGCACGTCGCGATCTGCCGTTATGCGGCCGCGCCGGCGGCGAGGCACACCGATTCGCTGTCGTGGAGTCAAGGCTTGTGGTCTAAAATCGAAATCACCTGATGGCGCGTACGCGTGCCGTTGGTGCCCGTTTAACACCAGCAGGAGAGGATGTTTTGTTTTAGCGGATCGTTTAATAATAAATTGATCTAGGTAAATCTAGTGTTAATTAAGAAGAGTATGGTGAAAATAGACATGAAAAATATGAAATTAGGTAAATGGATCGTGAAATAACCTCAAATTTTCAAAAGGAATTTAATTGGATTTTGATCTGGTTCTTATTTGTTTTGTTTTTTTGTTTGGTTTGGATTTGGTTTTTTGGGCCACTCCCCTCCTGGCTTGCCCCGGCCCAGCCCCGCCCCGCCCGACCGCCTCCGGCACTGCCTCACCGCCGCGCTCGGTCGCCCTGAGCTCGCCTCTCTCCTCCGCCCCGCCACTACAACCCCCCCTCCCCTCCATTTCTTCCCCGCCCTCTCCCCTTGCTGCGGTGACCCCCCACCCCCCACACACACACCGCTCACCCTGTAGCTCGACCACACCCATCAGCCGCCCAGCCCCACCTGCTAGTCCCCCCCCCTCGCGCTTGGGTTCGGTCCGGCCCAGCTCGTGCGCGCTCTCGCCCGTGGGTCATGCCACTGTGCGGCCTGGTTTCCTTTTTATTTATTTTTCTTTTCGGATTTACATAATCAAAAAATCCGATAAAATTCCCAAAAAATTCACGAAAATCCCCAAAAGCCCCAAAATACATATTCTTGATCTGTTCGAGCCACTGAGTGCAAAAACGGCCTCCGCTCCACCAAAAAAGTCTACAAAATTCCCAAAATGACTAAAATGCCCTCTAACTCCTTCGACCCCCATTCCAAATTTCGTTTCCATTTTTCTTTTCATGTTTTCCTTTTCTATCATTTAATTATTGATTTTCGTTGTTTGTGCTAGATTGGACCAACTAGCAGTACCCAGAGCAGGAGCAGTTTGAGGAGCAGGAGCAGGACCCGTCTGGAGCCGATCAAGACTTCAGCTTCTATGACTTAGACGACCGCTTAGCCCAGCAAGGCAAGCCACACACCCTTGAACATGTTGAACCCAATTTATCAATAATATAGTAGTAATTACTTTTTAATGCATTTATTTTACTTGTATTTTAAATACTAAAAAAGATAATTTAGAATACTTGATGCTTAGTTAACACCAATCAATTGCTTAGCACTCCTTTTTGTTATTGAGCTTTATTAACCTTGCATAGCCTTAGTTTCTAGTTATAAGTTTCTTGTAGTTATTATTATTTGTTGCTCCACCCTTGGTTTTCAAAAACAACGTTTACAGCCACGATCGACGCAGTCAAATACTCATTATTCGACTGTAATTCTGTTAGATACTCTTGCAAGCTATAAATACCTCCTGTGCATGTAAGGAGAGGATGTTGGAAAACAATTAGGAAAGTTAGACACGTGCAAGTACCATCTGAAAACAATCAGCAATACCATCCTCAGCGAGAGGCCCGGACCAGTATAAACCTCTGTGTTCATCCTCCGAGTATCTTGAGCTAATCAAGCATTCTTCGGACGCAATCCCTTATTGAAAAAGGGGACCGTGTTGATCCCTCAATCAACAAGTAAGCTCGGTAGGGACCCGTTTCCAATCTTCGACAGTTGCCTTCTAGGAAATGTTGTAGCTGTAGGCCTAAGCAATATTTAGTTTTACCTTAATATTTCATCTCAAACTTCGTCATAAAGTAAGAACTTGCTTCCTTTATGTCCTCTATGGTTCTGATGATCTTCAGATCATTAACATATATTGAATGATACAAAATTTATTCTAAAACTTCTTTGTGAACACACAAGGATAATCATCATTATTGGAGTAACCCTTCTTTCGGGGGAACTCACTAAGACAGTTATACCACATTCCTCCCGACTATTTTAATATGTATAGCGACATTTGTAGTTTGACGATATACATGTTGCAATTAGTTTTATTAGGATTCAAATTTTTAACTCTTTCAGAGACTCTCATATAAATACCTATGTCCAGTGATCTATATAAATATATGATAACTACATCAATTAGCTGTATCGATAAATTCATGCTAGCTACCATTAATATTAATTTTAAGAACATAACTTCGTATTACGACGTAGGGTTTATAACTTCGTATTAAAAGTTATGAATACAATGCAAGTACGACGTAGGGTTCATAACTTCGTATTAAAAGTTTGGAGGTGCCAGCGGTTAAGGTTGAACAGAGCTTGAAGCCATCCAGACTAGGTCAAGCTCTTCCGTTTGTTTTGTTCGAATAGTGAAACTCTGATTAAGTTTCAATTTCCTCTCTTGTTTTTCGAAAAGTGTATGTTTCTTCTTAAAAAACTAAAGAGCTATTGTTCCCCGTCCAAATTTATACGGTATATTTTTACTTAACACATAGATCAATGTATTACAAATGACTAAACCACCCCTAATTAATATCTCTAAGCATTATATTCAATGTATTTATATAGAGAATATCAAGTGAATCTAGATATTTATTAGAAATATAAAAAGAATGTCACACTAATTTATATTTAAATATAAAATATGTTATATATTTATAGACAAGATCGTTAAAAAAATATGGCATATGCATTTGAACGACTGGAGTAATATTTTCTTCAATCTGTAGATTACATATCACCACAACCATCTAACAGATAAGAGAATAAGATGAACCTGGATTGTGTTCATAACAAGGCAGATTGAGGTTGTGTGGAAATCATCACATGGAAATGATGGAATGGTGGAAACTGTAATAATATAGAATATAATTCTTAACAGCCACGTCATACATATCTACAGCCCAAAAGAATGGAAAAATGGAACCGGGCTTCCTCGTGACTTTCATCATAAAGACTTACTGCATGGTCGAATTTTCGTTTATTGGATGCTACAGAAAGGCAATTCCCAATACTATCTTATCTACACGCAGCTATAGAAAGATTGTGCGTACGACTTCTTCAACGATCTGAACGTAGGACGTGGAATGCTAAATGTGTCCAAGAGGTCTGTTCGGCATTTTACCTCTCAACAAATTTCTCGATGCATGTGATCAGTGTATTCTCAGGCACAGCTCCAATCACCGAATCTTTTTTCTCGCCATTCTTGAATACTATCATGGTTGGGATGCTCCGGACGCCATACTTGCTCGCTATGTCTGGATTCTCATCAGTGTTGAGCTTGTAACATTTCAGCTTCCCTTCATACTCCTTTGAGAGCTTGCCAACAACTGGATCTATCATTTTGCACGGTCCACACCATGAAGCCCAGAACTCAACAAGGACAGGGAGCTCACTCTCCATGACAAGTGATTGCCATGTTGACTTCGTCACATCCGGAACTACAAATGGACAGTACAAAATGAACAGTTGATAACACATCAATGGATGGAATGCAACTATAGATATAGTGCCAGAAAAAAAAAACTACTAAGTTTTATGAGCGCCCTAAACATGGCCACACCGTGGGTTGCAAAAACGCATAAATTTAATTGAGAAAAATCATTACTGTGCTGTGGAGCATAGAATGATCAACAGTAGAAACAAACATAATGCGAACTCCAGTTACGGAAAAGCGGCATTAGTAGTTTACTACTACTACATTATTGATACTGCTTGCATGCCACGGCCACTGTGTTCCTGTACAATGATCCCACAATCTGACGACTGTGTATAGCCCAAAAGAACGGTTGCCTGGCAAATTAATAATTGTAACAGATATAGCTCAAGTCTTGCTCATGCATACATTCAAGTGCAACAAAGGGCACAGCGAGATTATGTGCAACGACAGCATGGTTGCTGCATGCTTGATGCAACACACACATTGGCGAGAGCTCCCCATGAAACACAATCGCAACTCTACACTTGAAGCACATCAGGTACACTTCGGGTGTGTTTGGTTACCTGCACCATCTTAACTTGTTTCGTATGAGTCATCCAGGCTAGCCTTGGCCTGACTGGGTAGATGCAAGTTTGTTTGGTTGCTTGTTTGTGCATCTCACGGGCCTGCATTAGAGAGAAGTCCAATTTCTGTGTTTTCTCCATCCTGTATGAGTGGGTGCAATTGCATCCACCTGGCCATGATGAACAGGAAACCAAACATGTATCTAACAGATACAGTTGCATCCACTCATGCGATTCAGACACCATACAAGAAACCAAACACACCCTTCCTGAATCTACCTCTCGCGTGCACCACATGGTGATGCATGCACGAAGGCAGGCACAGAAGCATAGACGTCGAATATTGCTCATAGCCACATACAGAATTCATAACCTCGCATGTGCATCCACAACGCTATGCCTCTGCTCCCTTTGACAGTTTAATTCCCACGCTATCGTCTAGACATTTTGCCTCCATAGAGGAACCACGCCCAAGTGACCCGACACCCGGTTGGCCGAGTCCCCGAAGAAAAAGTTCAGTATCTAATCCCAATTCCAAATTCAGAAATTCATCTCTATGTAGCAAAAACTTGTACGCGATCCACATAGATGCCCCCATCGCATCAGTACTTCACAGCCAAATCTCATAACGGATCGATACATGACAGTTAACGCGAGCGGAAGGTCGATCAAGTTCACGCATATACCTTGGATAGTGGTGTCCTGGCCCTGGACCGCGCACACTACGGACGCACCACGACCGCCGCCCCGGTGGTTCCCAGCGAGACCGGAGACCGCGCGGAGGGCCGGGGATCGGAGGCCGCGGGTGGCCCGGAGCGCGCGGAGGCTGCTCGCAGGCGGATAGGCGGAGGCGGAGGCGGCGAGGGGAGCGGAGCAGACGGGGATGAAGGTGGCGAGGGCGGAGGCCATGACGATGGGGATGGGATGAGAGTTCGAGGAGGGAAGGGACAGCGCGTTTGTTGTGATGCGGGAGGGGGACGGCCGGACGGGTTGGAAACTGGGGATGGGGAAGGAGGAAAGCGAGGGGGGGTTCGCGCGTGTGGTGTGTTCTCGCGTGTGGTGGGCTGGTGTTCGCGCGCTTCGGCTGGGCCCGGCTGGTGCGTCCTCCCTCGATTTTGCAGATTCGGCAGGACAGGTTGTGAAAATGGCATTTCTTTTTCTTTCACGACTAGCCAAATGACTGCTTTGCTATTGATAAAAATAATAATATTATTTAACAGGTTAAATTGTTTTTTTTCGCTGGATTTAAACTGTGCCATGCTCATTGTAATGCCTGATCAAGCTCCATCTTGGTCCTACATCGTTCCTCTGCTGTCGACTTTGATTTATATCATATCCTTAATTATCTCGGCCCTACATCGTACCTCTGCTGTCGACTTTGATTTATACCATATCCTTATTTTCGCCATCGTTGTTTGTATTACATCTCCACCACACAGGAAGAGATGTTGTTAGGTTAAGTACTGTATTTTTAATAGTTAATTTGTTTGTTGTGGGCAATTTTTTTTTATTAAAGATTTTGTATGGATGATTTGAGTGGAGATGAGTGGAGGTGAAGAATGTATTATTCACAGCTAAGGGCATGTATAGTGGTATAGACGATAGATGTCTGTAATATACCTCCATGTTATGTATTATTCACAACTAAAGACAACTTATAGAATAGATTGTCTATATGGTTATCTGTAATGATTTTTCGTAGAATTAATAGACTCACAATATAAAGTTATCTATAAAACCGTATGTTAAATAGTAAACAATATCTTTCTCTCTCCTCTATATTATTCAAAATTTTATATGATATATTTTTTAGACAGCTGATATGTACCATTATACAAGAACTAATGGGTTGGGTAATGGTTCAAAAGTCTGCGGTGCAACACTGAATAACCTGTTAACCTCGGCCGGCATGGAGAGGCCGTTCGGTTGGCACGTGGAGCGGTGGAGGATACGGTTGGCACGACGGCGCGAGCGCGGCGTTTTGGTGAACCGCGCGCGTCCGTGGACCGCGAGCCCGGCAGGACGCACCAACACGTTCGGCAGCTTAGCTGCACCGTGCATAGCGGTTGCAGAAAACACAGTCCAGGATTCAAGAATCTGCGCAGGCCACCATCGGCCGTGTATACCAGTGGCAACGAAAACGTGAACAAAAAAAACAACACAGGATTAGTAACCTCTATTACCCTGAAAAAGGTCCTCAATCACGAACAATGATATTAGAATTTTGGACAGTGTGTTGGATTTATTGACGTCATTTTCACGGCAATGGCCCCCACAGTACCTGCATCCAATGAATCTTTACAACATGTTTCTCGTACAGCTGTACAAGTACCATCGGACTGTTCCAAATCTGGCCACTAGAAATGACACGCGATGTAGCTTCTTTGTCATGCTTCGATGAGCAACTCGTGCTCTTCATCTCCCACCGTCAGAAGATGGGATCCCAAGAGCAGTACCCTTCTGCCTTCAGGGTTGGCTGCGCTCATAAGCTTGCAGGGATCTACCGTGATCTCCACATTGGTTGCTCTGCCAGCCGGTGTGTGGACACGCTCAAAACCAACCAATTGTTTCAGAGGGAAGCCACGAACGCTCGATTTCGATCTTGCAAATAGTAGAACAGCATGGCTTCCGTCCATGGCACCATCATTGGAAACTGAGATGTGAACAGAAAATACTAGAGCTTCACATGACGCAATATCTTCAACTTGGACATAGTCCATTCCATCCCTCCGTACGTAGGCAGGCTTCCGACTGATAATGTCTAGAGCTGATGAATGTGATAAGCTAATTCTCCTTGGGGCCCGTAAGATGCTGTATGAATACTTCGAGTAACTCAAACCATATCCAAAACCATATACCACATCTCCAGTGTAAAATCGATATGTCCTTCCAGGGTAACCGCGTGAAGCATCAGCTCTCATGTTCATATCATTCATTGGAACAGCAGTGAACGACTCGGGGTACCAGGTTACAGGCAACTTTCCTCCTGTAATCATAGCGCACCAGATCAGCCACCACTACAAGTTTTTCATTCCACTAGCTACAAGTGTAAGTTGTTTACTCACCTGGATTATACTCTCCAAAAAGAATTTCTGGAAGAACTTGTCCACCAACTTCGCCAGGATATCCAATCCAAATAATACTTGCAATTCGTTGATCTTGCTTTGCAAAAGAAACATCAACAGGACCACCACCCATGAGAACCAATACAAGGGGCTTCTTCGTTACACTAGCAATGCTATGTATGAGGCCCATCTGCTTGCCAGGAAGGAGAAGGCTCATTCTATCATGATCTTCAGTCTCTACAGTCAGGTTCAACCCAGCAACGAGAACAACAATATCAGCTCTTTTAGCTGCTTCAATAGCTTCGCCAAATCCATCTGTTGAGTTACACAGAACATCCTTGCATCCAGCAGCAAATGTTGTTTGGTTAACATAGGCTTGCATGCCTTTAAGAAAGGTGGTAGTATCACAGGCAACACCTGAAGAAGTTCATATTAGCATTAGTTTATGTAGGATGGTGAAGTAAGGATAATGTTTATTGTTTAATTGAGCCAGTGATTTAAACCTGTATAATCTCCACCCAATATATATGCATCATTTGCAGCTGGTCCAATTATAGCAATATGACTTACTTCGCTTCTCTTTAAAGGCAAAAAACTTTTGTCATTCTTCAAAAGGACAGTACCCTGCCTTACAGCTTCTGCTGCAAGTTCCCTGTGCTCTTTCGTGCACACATTGCTTGGCCCTAATTGAGTGAACCATTTATTCTCATTGGCCTTATCAAAAAGTCCGAGACGTATTTGTACAGAGAATAGATTAAAAAGGGCACGGTTGATATCTTCTTCTTGAATCTTTCCTTTCCCAATTGCTGACTTAGTATGCCGAAGTAGAAAAGACCCGCAGTTGATATCCATTCCTTGAAAAAGTGGAATCATAACATCTCAGTAGGAATATGCTTGGTTGAAGACTATTCAGAAATTGTTCTAAGAAATCTATTATGAGAAATTGTCGAAACTGTCTAATGATAACTTTGGCAAGGTGTCACACTGGAAGCAGAAAGTACAACTTCAAAAGGGATAGGTTCAGTAGTTATTCGTCTGAAATTGGGGTTTTCCATAAGCACAGCATATTATTAAGTTAGTTGGACTTGATGAACAAAATTGTCTCTAATCTCTTAATGTCTGCTTTTTAAGTGCTTATTGAGCAGAGAAACCCTTTGGGAAGTAAAAATCCCTTACGTGTTGCAAAGGAAAAGAGCGAATGTTTCAGGCCACTAACCTGCCTTAAGAACAATGGCTATTGAATCCTCATCTGAACTCGTGTATGTCTGGTTTTCGTGGATTATTGCCACAGCATCACAATCAGATGTAATGTACCTTCAGAAAATCAAATGAGCACACATAAACAGTAATGCAATTACAAGATGATATGATGAAATTCCTTGGCATTCCTGACATATCTAATAGCTTAAGGCTCTTAAAATAGAGGACAGTTCAGCAGAAGAGCAAGCATGTACCCCTGAAATCCCCATTCATCCCTAGTCTTCTGCAGGAGATCTTTGCGGGCACATGCTGGCACACCATTTACCTGGTTGTACGAACACATCAAGCAACTTGCACGACCCTCCTGGATGCAGCTCTTGAAAGGTGGCTGGTATGTGTCCTCCAAATCTTGCTCATTTACCTGCCAACAATGGATGTAACGTCACATCATTTGCATTAGAACTTCAAAATAATTATTCACCTGACTCCAAGGTTGTATTTTGATTCTTTGCTTGAATATATTGCTCACCAGACTACATAAAAGGGAATACTTTAATTGAAACAATTCATTGATGCCATATGTCAGCACCATCGGGATACAATAATCAATCTAAACTCTAAAGCTTTCAGTTCATGTAAGTGAATTCGTATAGAACAATGTTTTCTGTGCGCGAACTAGCATAGTGCTAATGTGATGTATCATGTATGTTCTCAATAATAGGTTTTCACAAGTTCAAGAAATCCAGCCTGTGTAAGCATCACGCGCTGTTGCTTCAGGTAATTAAACGAAGATAGAAGATACTTGTAGTCAACAAGTCTAACAAGTCAGAAGCCAAAACATTCATAAGAGCAAGCTCTTCACCTTGGCATTGAAGGTGTACCGCGTAAAGTTTCCCCATTTCTCCAAATCATACGCGATGTAGTGCTTGCAGCAGGCGGAGAGCATCATCCTGCCTTCCTCACCGTACTCCCCCTGTAACCCCTTCACATACTCGACGGAGTACGCGGCGACCACGGCGGGGTCCTCTCCAGGCGTCTCCTGGCCGCGGCCCCACCGTGGGTCGCGGAAGACGTTGATGTTGGGCGCCCAGAACGTGAGCCCGGCCTGGCCAGCGTTGTGCATGGCACGCGCCTCCACCGCGACGGCCTCAGCCACCGCGCGCCACAGCGAGCGGTTGAACGCGGCGGCGGAGAGGATGACCTGCGGGAAGATGGTCGCGGCGGCGACGGGGCCCGAGGAGAAGTTGACGCCCGGGCCGTTGTCCGCGAGACCGTGGAGGGACTCCGACCACCACTGGTAGGGCGGCACGCCGAGCCGCGGGACGCCCGCGGCGGTGTTGGAGAGCTGTTTTATCTTCTCGTCAAGGGTGAGGAGGGAGATGAGGGCGCGCGCGCGGGCGGGGAAGGGGAGGGAGGTGTTGCAGAAAGGGTAGGAGTTGGCCGCAGCCTTCGCGCACGGGTGCGCGTTCGGCAGCGTGGTGTGGCCAGCGCCGGCGCCGGCGCCGGCGACGATGAGGAGGAAGACGAGGGTGACGTACATGGCGGGTGTCTGTGACGAGGAATTCGGTCGAGCACTTGGCTTGCTTCGCCTACCACACCATTACAGTAGTCAGTACCAGGGTTCAAATTCTCGCCGAGATCCCGCGAAATTTTGGCGAAATTTCGGATTTCGGACCCCCCAAGTTCCATAATCCCGGCGAAATTTAAAAAACCCTAAAAAAATTTAAAAGTGCTACAGTACCCTATAATCTCGGTGAAATAGACCGAAATCTCGGTTTTTTTTTACCGAGATTTGAATAAATTTTGACCGGATTTAACCGGAGTTTGGCCGGATTGGATTGTTCAAGTTGTTTTCCATGCCTGACCAAAATTTAAAAAAAAAATTGACGATTTTTTACCATCATAAATTTAAAAGTGCTATAGTACCCTATAATCTCGGTGAAATGGACCGAAATCTCGGTTTTTTGACCGGATTTAACCGGATTGAATTCTTCGCGTCGTTTCCCATGTGGGGCAGTCGGTAGATCATAATTCAAGCGAAATTGAAAAAAACCCTAAAAAAATCAAAGTCCGAGATCTCGGTGAATTTGACCGAGATTTGATTAAAATTTGACCAGATTTAAATTTTGGTTTTGTATTTCGTTCGGATTTCTTCCGAAATAACGAGATCTCGGCGAAATTTCGGATTTCGGCAGGTGACGAGATTTAATCCAAAACGAAATTTGAAACCTGGTCAGTACTCAGTACTCACCGTGGAGTCTGACGAGCGGGGTCGGTTGAGAGTTTAGTGCCAAGCTAGCTGCTCTCCCGGTTGATGATAAGATGATTGATGACGAGGACCTGACCTGATTGCTTGCCAGATCGGTCGTTATTTCGCTGTCGACAAGCCATGTCTAGGAGAATTTTGATATATTAAATTTAATATAAATTATTTATTTTTTTCGATCGAATAGATCAGATTAATTAATATTTATTTATATTTTTTAACAGGGTCGTAGTAGGAATAATTTTAATAAATAAATAGCTAGATCTAATATCTATAACTTATCATATACTGATTAGTATAATAAATTGTAAAATTTCTCTTTTTTAAAGTCTTTAGCTGTTCATAAGTGGTTTTAAACTTTAAATATGGTAGTTAGTTGCTTGTTCCGTGCATTTTCTGTAAATAATATTTTAAAAGATGCACGGAGCAGCACCCAGACCTCGTGCAATTTTAAAAAGTAGTTAAACACAATCAGTTAAAATTTAATGTACAGTAGCTACCGGTCACTGTATAGGTTCCGTTTTCGTGGAAATAACTCGTAATGTCTTGTGGTTTTCTATCTCCAATTTAGAGAAGTGGAGTTCAATTATACCCAGTGATTACCTTTTGTGTCATCCCCTGCAAAAAAAAATGATGCTTGTGATTGTTCTTGTATTGTCTCATTCCCTGTATTGTAGGCTTGTAGCACTACGCTACATACTGACCTTTACTCCGTAGTACGTAGTAGATAATAATCTTACTTTTTTCATCTAACAGCTGCACCATACTGTTCGCCTCTCAAATATTGAATCCTTCATTTTTTTAGACAGATCAAATACTAAATCCTAATCCATTTAGAAAATGCCTCTACGCAGGGGCGGAGCCAGTAGGGGGGCTCCGTTAGGCTCGAGCCCCCTCTCCAGCCCCTAGATATTAAGTAGATTTTAGTATTAGTGTAGATCATTTATTCTTTTTCATTCAATAAATCAGATTAGCTACTATTTATATATACTTCTTCTGGTAGTAAAGTAGTATAATTTCCTCAATAAATCAAAGATTTGATTTGATTTGATTTCTACTACATTTCATACACTACAAATATAATGCATTTGTAAATCTTCTCTAATTTTTGGCATAACGACAACGAACGTACACGCGCTTGGGCGTGGCATAAGAAAGAAGAAGTTTTGCTGGGTGGATGAGCTGCTTCATATACCATGTAGCTTGGTGGGCTACAGCTTACTGGAAGCCTAATTTGATAATTAGTGACTTTGCTTGCTACTTGCACAACTAGACTCGAATCCTAGACGCACGCAAATACCATAGAGCAAGGGAGAGAGGGCACGGTTCAATGTCTCCCCTTCCTAAGGATATGGCAACCCATCGAGTCAAGGGTGCTTGACGTGCGTCGTGGAGAGCAGATGTCGAGAAGCCAACAAGGGCGCGAGCGTGTGGTGACGGTTAGGGAAGATAGCGCATCGTAATTGACCGGCTAAGTGGGCTGACCAAAATAACAAATAGACAGTGTGAACATTTCTTCTGATTTATAATTTTGTTTATCAATTGCAACTATATAAATGTGTTGAATAGAAATAATAGCCGATTAATTTGATTGATTGGTGTTAACTTGTTTATATATTTAAAAATATTTGATAAGTGAATGTTGTACAAGTATTTATCAAATAATAAAGTATTATTAGTAACACTTGAACTGATAAAAATATAATACAAACTATTTAATACGTTTATTTTAATCTAACTCAAGTCTTTGTGCCTACACTCTATTTTATTTGTGGCTTCGCCGCTATCTGTACGCAGTTGTAAGGCGTCGAAGCCATATGCCCATAGGGTCCACACTGCAGACTTGCAGAGTATGCATGGCATATGGGCCGAAATCTATAGGAATCTATTGGAAAAATCCGTATTTTATACAACATAGAGCTCGTATTTACAAAACGGTACAACAATCTCACGTAATTACAAAAAAACCAACGTTCACCGGTTACCCACGTACCGGTCATGTATCACCGGCTCTCCAGAAACCGGTGAAAACACTTCTACGGTGCACGGGAGGCCGGCCAAGCCTTGGCCGGTTGCTGGGAAACCGGCCAAAGGCGCACGCTCGACTAGGCCTCCATGGCCGGTTCCTGGGCAACCAGCCAAGGACCCTGTAGCGCCTGCACCATGCAACGAAGTGACGGGCAACCGACGAGGCTCCTAGTGCTGCATTTGCTCCTTTGCGGATAGATAAATATGCTTTAGGATAAATATGATCGTTTATTCATATCGGCGACACCTCTGGATATTACATCTTGCTGGCCTTGCTAGGGAGTGAAGACTGAAGAACCTATTCCTATTGGCTCAAGATGTGGAATTTGCGCACATGTTCAGCAAATAAACGTCGTCTGACTAGTAGACATTGCTAGATGTACAAATAAATGTCGCAATTCTGAACAAAGCAACCAAAAAAAAATACATGAGGTGCCATGGCCGGTTTCCCAGGAACCGGCCAAGGCTTGGCCGGCTGTTCATCCACCGTAGAAGGCTATCTACGGCTCCTGGGTTCCCTAATACGCCTTCACCGGTTCCTGGATTACCGGTGATACATTAACGGTTCGTGGGTAACCGGTGAACGTTGGTTTTTTTGTAATTACGCGATATTGTTGTACCATTTTGTAAATATGGGCTCTATGTTGTATAAAATACGGATTTTTCCTCTTCTATCCCAACTGAAAGGAGAAGTACGGCACCGTAATATAATACCATATATGCAGTTCCTCCACAACGATGTATCAAACTGACATGGATTATGGATATCACTCGCAGAACAAAAAAAAAAATGAACATAGTACACAGGAAGAAACACGCTAGGGTCTGCAGGGAAAGTAGGAATTTCTCGGGAATCAAGTAGAAATTTCATAAGAAAGTTAAATTCATGCAGTAATCGGGAAAAAAAATCCCTGCGACCCAAACAGGGCCTAATACGATTCTAGTTGAAATGGCAGACAGGAATCTGGCACTCTCAAAAAAGAATGCAGCAGTCCCCGTCGTCACACACTCAAACAGGGACCTCCTACCTTGTAGATAGCTGCTCATCAATCATCAGTTGAAGGGTAGACTCATAGACTGTAGACATGATGCGATGACGCCTCGCTACGTTTTGAAAGAACGAAATACACACAATACAAATAGAAATTAGGCTTTGAGGGCACCAGAAACAGGGACATCTCAACTGCAAATTGCTGTAGCGAGAGATGCTTACTGTACAGTGCACTGGGCCTAAAACAAACGCCGGGGGGCGGGGGCGAGAGAGGGAGGGACCAATAAGACCATCAGGCCATGGAAACTATGGAGGGCAGATGTAAACTGAAGCACAGACCTGATGAATCAAGGCAGCAGCTTTTCTGTTGGAAGGCTCTCGTGATCAGATAACCAGAGATCTGATGAAGCAAGACGAGCTTTCTATTGGAAAGCTTTCGTGAACAGATAATGTTGGATGATATATACTTGGATCTCATCGAATTACATGGCGTGCTAGCTGTGTGGTTTTAAGGCGGTTTGGTATCACAGCGTATACGCATAGTCGTTTCCTGTCCAGAGATGTAGACAAGATATACATGTGGTATGGTACAGGTTGTTGGGGATTCCGCTCGTCGGTGGCATCCGTTGTTCAAACAGGGGATCATTTGCTAGCGTCCAGTGCGTTGGTAAACTTCAGATGGGTTACATTTCAATTCTAGCATAACGAAATCTTGTTTTTCGTCGTTCGTGAAAAGAAGAAACTCGATTCTCCACAAAACTAAGAAATCCGAACAGACCAATATATATATATATATACACACACACACCGTGAAAGTAGACATATGGTGGAAAATATGAAAGTAGACAAACAGAGGTATTGGATCAAACTTGAATGAATCAAAACTAGATAGAAACTTACCTCTTCACTTGTTTTTCGTCGTTCATGATACGTCTACTTAACTTGTATACTCCTCCCCTCTCTTTATATATACTAGTTATATGCCCGTGCGTTGCTACGAAAAACAAAATTGATAACAAAAAATAAAGATTTAAAAATAAAAAAAATACTATTTCATAAGATCAAACATCTATCTTTAACGCTTCGCTTGCAAAGTCGGCTTAATTAAAGAACGCTCGCTACAGAGAATTGTTATGCGCACTGCGCAATTAAATTAACGATCGCTTCGCTTTCGCAGAGCAATTAAGTTATGCGATTAAGAGGCACGATTAAAGCGAATTAACGATCGACCGTTTCGTGATAAAGCGATTAAGCGATGCGAATTAATGTGACGTGGGAAGAAACTCTCACTTTATATAGTAGAGATATATACACACACACAGGAAAGATAATTGCACATGAAACCTAACGAGGTGGAAGAACCCCACAACAAATATCGGGTGAGTGATGAAACCTTGCAGAAAGAGAGCAAGGGTGGACTACGGGGTGCTGGTTCACCGTCGCGCTCAACCAGAACGGTTGGGCCTAACCGCGAACGCTAAAAGGGAGCGCGCCCAAAGAACGACCCTTCCATCGACCCCAGGAGGCCCGCGCACCCCAGCCCCAGGCCAGCATGAGCATGGGAGCCCTCCCCGTCGAAACTAACCGCCCAGCACAACGTCCGGAAAAACTCGAAAAACAAAAACAACAACCAGAGAGAGGGCCATGGGGGAAACCTCGCACGTCTTCCTCTTTCCAGCCTGTCCGGCCCCCCCGGCCTCTTAACCCCTCATCATCCCGTCCCATGCTGCCATCCCACCCCATCTCCCTCTCGTCTCTCTCATCTCCCCACCCGTGCCGCGTCCATAAAAATTCCATTTTTTGATTTGTTGTTTTTTTTTCCTCGTTCCTCTCTCAGAGAGAGAGGGGGGGAGGAGATTTGGAGAATAATAAAAGAACACTTACACCCCATCTATCCCACGCAGGCCGCTGCAATGCGCGTCCTCGCTGTGGTCCTGCTCGCCGCGGCGTGCGCGGCGATGGTGGCGTCCGGCGGGGAGCTGCCGGAGTTCAGGGAGGCGCCGGCGTTCCGCAACGGCGCGGGGTGCGCGGGCGCGCCGACGATCCACATCGCGATGACGCTCGACGCCACCTACCTGCGGGGCTCCCTCGCCGGCGTCCTCTCCGTGATCCGCCACGCCGCCTGCCCGGAGTCCATCGCCTTCCACTTCGTGGCCTCCTCGGCCAACCCGGCGCGCCGCCTCGCCGCGCTCCGACACGCGCTCGCGGCGGCGTTCCCCACGCTCCCGGCGACGGTCCACCGCTTTGACGCCCGCCTCGTCCGCGGCAAGATCTCCGCCTCCGTCCGCCGCGCCCTCGACCAGCCCCTTAACTATGCCCGCATCTATCTCGCCGACCTCCTCCCACGCTCCGTCTCCCGCGTCCTCTACCTCGACTCCGACCTCCTCGTCGTCGACGACGTCGCGCGCCTCTGGGCCACCGACCTCGGCCCCGACGCCGCCCTCGCCGCCCCCGAGTACTGCCACGCCAACTTCACATCCTATTTCACCGACGCGTTCTGGCGCCACCCCGAGTACTCCTCCATCTTCGCAAACCGGGCGCGCGCGCCGTGCTACTTCAACACCGGGGTCATGGTCATTGACCTCGACAGGTGGCGAGCCGACGGGTACACCGCGAAGCTGGAGTACTGGATGGAGGTGCAGAAACAGGAGGCCAGGATATACGAGCTAGGGTCCCTCCCGCCGTTCCTTCTGGTTTTCGCCGGCGAGGTGAAGGCCGTGGAGCACCGGTGGAACCAGCACGGGCTCGGCGGGGACAACGTGGCGGGGCAGTGCCGGGAGCTGCACCCTGGACCGGTGAGCCTGCTGCACTGGAGCGGCAAAGGAAAGCCGTGGCTGCGACTGGACGCCGGCCGGCCGTGCCCGCTCGACGCTCTCTGGGCGCCCTACGACCTACTCCGCCGCCGCGGCGCACGCGACGACCTCCTCGCCGCCGTCGCCTGACAATGCGGGGCCCACATCGCTGGAGCGATCGGTTGTTCGAGTTCGGATGACTGGCTATGCCCTCGGCTTGGGCGCTTGGCTGCTCGCGTCGTCGTCGTTGTGGTGTGTGTCGGCGTAGGGGCACTGACACGCGGGTTCAGTCGGCCTCTACGGATGGGCCCTACCATGGGCCAATGTCGTCAGTTGATATGACATGGTTGCGTTGGCCCTGTCGTTACTGACATCCGGGCCCACATGTTGGTGACGGATGACAAGGTTTAGTTCGAGAACGGGGGCTGAGACGAGATGCAGCGTTGGGGGTTGTGTACAGCTGTTATTTTTTTCTGCCTGTTGGGGTAATAGATTACTCCTTGCTAGTAGATTCCATTCGTTTTTGTTAGGGTTAAAAATTTGTTGCGGATGTACGGCATAATAACAGGATACTATTATAAATTTTTTTACCAAGGGAACTAAATTTTGGTATGTTTGGAATTAGGGTTTTATATTACATTTTTGGAGGTGGAAACAAGAATTGTTGGTCTTGGGAAATGAAAACTTTGTGAGTATTTGTATACACTAGTGCATTTTTTTTTAATTCGTTGAGAACATGTCGTTTGGTGGCGCAAATCTCGAACCTGGGGCGCCAAGTTTCAGGAATCTGATCTGACTTTTCTACTCTGGTTTAAAGCATGATCGCTCCATGGATGATTTGATTAGTGTGGTTTTGTGGCATTTGTGCCATGTGAATGGCTGGCTGCCAAGTGCTCCAAATTCTTTGCTTCTCTCGTGCGCGAGAGACGAAAGAAAAGGGCCGAGTTGCTTTCTGCCTTTTCCTCCTCTGTTACTGTCGATGGTTGGTAAAACGATGATCACTCGATCGCAGTAGCGTGCGAGTGTGGTGTTGTCGTCACAGAAATGCTTTTCTTTGCGCAGGGTTGCTGTAACAAAGGCTAACCCACGGGAGCGTAAATTGGAGGTCATTTTACGGCTTCCTTTTCCGTGGGATAGACAGGCAGCAGCGCGTGCTCGTTACGGGCTTTCTCCTTGACGTTACGATTTCTGAACGACTTATTACACGATGCAACCGTCAGCTTTGGTTAGTGGAAATATCTTGGTTCCAACACAGCTGCGAGCTAGCGAACAAAAGGCGCCTACATGGTTGATCAGCTGATGCCACTTGCCAAGATCTAACAGTGTAGCACGCCTGCAGTGCAGGTTCCGGCAGCTCATGGTCGGGTCGTGGGGGAAGAGTAAACAACGCAAAAGTGCACAGGGCGAGTGATGGATCCGAGCCGAGCCGGCGTTAAAAGAGCTCTTTCTCCTCCTCCTCTTTAATGGATGCCATTGTAGGGCTAGTGTTTAAAGAGGCGGGGGAAAACTACTGCGTCCCCGCCACTACTACGAATCTCACCGCATCCGTATCGATGATCGATCATGCGGGCCTGGACGGACAGAAGGCGCCACCGAGGCACCGACAGCCTCGGCGTTTCGCCAGGGAAGGGGCAATTCCCGACGTACCACCGCGCCACGCCGGCACGCACTCCAGAAGAAAAGGGGGCCACCGACTGCTTAGCTGCTTGGAAGTGAACAATTCGTGCTACTGCTAGTACTCTGTAGGGCTGCTACGACTAACTCCGTAAGGGCATGTCCAATGGTAGAGCCAACTACTGGCTATAAGAAAGCTCCATGTCATTTATAGCTAGCTTAAAGACAAGCTCTCCAATGGGTTGGCTATAATATATTCTCCAACATTAAATGTGGGTCCACATGTAATTGTCTTTTATTTTTTTTGGAAAACACTATAGCCTGGCTCTTAGTTAAGAGCCAGCTCTTGTCTCTCTCCTCTACTTCTCTCCTCCACATAAGCAAAAAGATGAGATGGACTCCTTATAGCCTGCTGACATGTCTCCATTGGGGATGCTCTAAGAGCATCTCTAAAAATGCTCTCCAAAATCTACTCTCTATAAGTTATATTTAGAAAGCTCTTCAAAAATATGATTTTTCATATCTTCCTCCTCTCCAACAGAACTCTCTATATCACACTCTCTATTTTCTCTCCCTTATATTTTTTATCATATTCCATAACCGCCATAGCATAACGGTTATTTTTTGACCGGTTAAATTCAAATGGCTATATTTCAATACGGGATTTGTAAATTCGGAATTTATTGTTATGTTAACATTAGAATAATAGAACAAACAAAAGTTGTACAAAAGATTGATCGATAAGAATTAGATAAACAAGTCCATATAATGTCTGAAATGTAGTCTCATTTTGGCAGCTCAAGTAAAAAATCAAAGAATGCATTTTATTGCTAGTCTTGTAATTTTATTTACAAGTATAAATGAAATAATATTTATATTGTAAGATACATTGCGTTAGCAGGTGCATTTGCTTATATTGCAATATTCACAACAGGATTTGACACCACAACACCCATAATACTCTAGTGGCATGGCAGTGCAAGACAAATCGTCAGATTGATCAAGTAACAGGCAATTGTTGCGCAATTGCAAACAATCGAACAAGCACGCTTGGACTAAATCACTGCAGGTTCATATAGCAGCTGTTCTCAATCATCTCAGGGTCCATCATGCATGATGCAAGTAGGAACTGATTCATATATCAAGCCCTGTTGTTTGCCATTCCATTAACAGCTAATAGCACTACAAGTTATTGCAGCTGTAAGCCATTCAACTAAGGAGTAATAACATTGCACATACTTGATAAAAGCTTGGTGATTACTATCGTGGGGAATGGCGGGCTAATGAGACAACTAAACGCCTGCAGGTCAGACAAATCAGCGTCCCCCCCCATGGCGAGTGAACCAATCTCCTTCTCATCATCCAGCTGCTGCCCTTGGATGTACAAGAAGTTGGGCTGCACCACCCGCTGTGCCTTGAGGAACTACTGAGGTGTTGGATTGAACAGCGCGTGCACCTGCATTCAAAAGCTCCATCCTTGAGCTCACAAGCAAATCCATCCACCCCAAACCAAGCGAAAACACCAACTGACCTCCAGTCTCCCCGATGAGCTGAGATCAGGGAACGAGTACGATGGCTGCAGCCGCTTCGCCTTCGGCCCCGACCTCCTCGACGCACGCTTATCAGCGTGCTTCCCGCAGAGCACCGCAAGGAGCACGCAGTTCCCGAGCGAGAAGCTCTGGATTTGTGACATGGCCAGAGCAAAACAGGCGCCCCCCCCAATTTCCCTCACACCTTCATGGAACCCTGCAATAGCAACAACAGATCACACCGAGAATCCCCCCAAATCCAACCAAATCCACAGCAAGAACCACAAATCGGCGCAGCCAAACATACCAAGACGCAATTTCGAGGCCGAATCGGGAGCGGCAGGAACGAAATCAATGACCTCGGATCGCCCGTATGGCGCCGGACGGGGAGGGGAACAGGAGGATTCGATTTAGGGACAAGGGGACAATGTCCGTGTGCTCGCGCGAATGAGGGATGGTTGCATTTGGCCGGATAGCGAGCGAAGAGAGAATGTAGCGATTCTCTCTCCCGTCGCTAAATTTGGGGAGGATGGGGAGTCTGTTGGAGGAGGTGATTTGGAGTCAATAGCTAAAATATACAGATAGAGAGTTGGATAGCAATTCTTTTGGAGATGCTCTAACTCATAGGCTCCTTTGGGATTGTGTTTCAGTTTATTTTTGTTGCGAGCTATGGTCGAGTAATTCGGCTCGAGTAACGGAAGAATTTCAAAGAAATTTTTTTAGAAAACAGTATAATTTCCACGGTAAATGAGAAAAAAAAAACTACTCCCTTCACTCACAAATAATTATCGCTTTAGATATTGTCGACGATTGGAGAATGGGCTCCCGTCGAGCTTACTTGTTGAATGGGGGATCAACAGAGCCCCGTCGTGCGGACCGAGGAGGTCGTTCGAGCGATGCAAGGTCGGGAGAAAGGGGGACACGGTGTTTATCCTGGTTCGGGCCTCCCTCCGCCGGGATAACAGCCCTACTCCAGTGTATTGTGTTCTATCTCTTCGTCGTCTCCTCCCCCCCCCCACAGACGGGGGGGGATTTAAATATCAGGCTTAGAGGCACAAAGAAGGTAACTACCTCCTGAATTTACGCTACACAGTTATTTCCGAGATTTGCGGTGCTTATACCGCGCGCTAATTTGAAAATCGGGTAGGATTTCCCCTGATCTTCGGCTGATTGGTTGCGACCTTCCATCCTTGTCGCGTGATCAAGTCCACCGAGCATATCCCTGGGTGCGGTGTGGATTCCCCGAGCATGCTTGTGTGAGGTCGGTGGAAATGGTCGTGCGGGAAAGGCCGAGCACGTATGCTCGGGTGGTGTTATGCCCGCTGTGCATTCCGAGCATCTCTTGTTGGCGTTGTATGGTCGGCGGTCTTTAGGACAACCCGAGGGTACCATGGTCTTTTGCCGAATAACCAATCCCCGACAAGCTGTCGACGATTGGAGAACGGGCTCCCGTCGAGCTTACTTGTTGAATGGGGGATCAACAGAGCCCCGTCGTGCGGACCGAGGAGGTCGTTCGAGCGATGCAAGGTCGGGAGAAAGGGGGACACAGTGTTTATCCTGGTTCGAGCCTCCCTCCGTCGGGATAACAGCCCTACTCCAGTGTATTGTGTTCTATCTCTTCGTCGTCTCCTCCCCCCCCACAGACGGGGGGGGGATTTAAATATCAGGCTTAGAGGCACAAAGAAGGTAACTACCTCCTGAATTTACGCTACACAGTTATTTCCGAGATCTGCGGTGCTTATACCGCGCGCTAATTTGAAAATCGGGTAGGATTTCCCCTGATCTTCGGCTGATTGGTTGCGACCTTCCATCCTTGTCGCGTGATCAAGTCCACCGAGCATATCCCTGGGTGCGGTGTGGATTCCCCGAGCATGCTTGTGTGAGGTCGGTGGAAATGGTCGTGCGGGAAAGGCCGAGCACGTATGCTCGGGTGGTGTTATGCCCGGCCGTATGCTCCGAGCATCCTCTTGTTGGCGTTGTATGGTCGGCGGTCTTTAGGACAACCCGAGGGTACCATGGTCTTTGCCGAATAACCAATCCCGACGGCTAGCCCCGAGGTTCAAGCGGGGAACTAACGGGCCCCCCCTTGAGCCTAAGAAGACCTGAAGGAGGGGTTAAATACCTCTTTGGTCGTGCTCACGACCATCTTACGTCGGGACGCGACCTTACATCGCGCGTTAGTTCCGTCTTTGGAGCCATGTTCGATCGCTTTTTCAATTCCTTCCTCGAGAAGCCTCCTGTAACGATAAGCGGTTTCTCAGCAGCGTATTCTTGGGCGGTTTCTGCCTTGCCGGACGGATGTCCTCTGTGATAGGTGCGGCTTTTAACCTGCCTCTTATTTGTCTTTTTAACTCCGCCCGTTTGAGAGGACGAAGCTTTCATCGCGTTTTCTTTGCTCGTCCTTGGCCAAAAACTTTCAAAAAGCTTCTGGAGCCCAAGCACGTCCTTCGACCTTCTCCCACACCTGGCCATGGCGCGCTTCGGAGTCAGCCACATGACCCGTAGGAGGATCCAAGTGCTCACGGACGAGGGCTACCTCGACCCAAGCACGGGTCGGACGCCTGGGGATGATGCGTCGCCAGCACCGCGGGAGACGGAGATCGTCTCCTGCGAGTTGTACGCCATCAACGGGCTTCGTCAGCCCGAGAGCGACTTCCTCGCCTCCGTGCTTGCCTTCTGCGGGTGCGAGATCTCTCATCTCCACCCCAACTCTATCCTTTCTCTCGCAATCTTCTCCCACCTTTGCGAGGCTTACGTGGGTGTAGTGCCCACGGCTAGCCTCTTCTTTCACTTCTATTCCCCCTTCCGCACCGGCCGGGATGGCTCCGCCGGTTGCGTTTATCTTCGCCTCCGGCCCAACCGACCATACGAGTACCCCCTTGTTGCTCTGAAGGACTCGGTGTCGGGTTGGGCCGACCTCTGGTTCTACCAGAAGAAGGCGGAGGGCTCCCGATTGGTCTACACTGGGAACACGCTCCGCCTAACAAGGCGGCGCGCTTTGCCGTGCGGCAGGAGGAAGCGGGTGCTCAGGACGATCAGCGAGCTTACCCAAATGGGGCTCACTGGTCGGGACGTTGCCCGGGACTTCATCTTTAACCGGGTATCTCCCCTGCGGCGCCGCGAGCACCCCTTCTTCGAGGTGACCGGGTGGCAAGACATCACCCGCGAGGACAACGCAGGTACGTTATTGGTCGCTTCCTTGGGCGCCGCCATTCTCTTGGCGTTAGACTTGTTATTTTTTTCTTCTAAACCTTTGGTCGTGTCGCAGCCTCGAGGAAGGCCTGGGTGGACGAGAGGGTCGCCGAGATGTTCGGCCCCCTAAAGGAGAAGGAGCTGACGCCCAATCGTCAGGTCCCAAAAAATATTTTTGATCGAAGCGAAGAGGTAAGTACTTTGGCTCGCTCCTGATCGAGGTCAAAACTTCTTGTGCTCATCTCCTTCTGCTCTTGGTTACAGGAGAGGGTCTCCCTCGAGCTCGCCGTGGCGAGCGTCGCGCCGCCACCTCGAGCTGACACCCCGGCCAGGAGTTCTCGCAAGAGGACGGCGGGTCGAGGTGGCCGAGCATCCACCTCTCCTCCTCGCGCCAAGCGGTCGAAGCGTCGATCTTCGACCAGGACTCCCTCCACACATCACCTTGAGTACGCCGACAGGAGGGAGGTAAGCGAGCCGAACTGGTTTGATGACTTCAAGCGGAGGAAGCCGGAGCCGATGGGCCGCTTGGAGCACTTTGCCGAGCAAAGAGGAAGGCCGAGGAGGAGGCTAGGTCCCTCCCAGACCAAGGAGGCGGCCGGAGAGGCAGATCAAGGCCCTCCAGGACTGGCTTACTCGGGTGGTCGATGACCCCGAGGAGGAGGAGGAAGAAGAGGAGGCCACCTATGCTCGGGTCGGAAGGAGCAGGAGGTCGACCTCTCAAACAATCTTGGCCTTTGGAAGGGGTCGACATGGACGACGTCGACCGGCGATGGCACGTGCCCGACGCCGCGAGGAGCGCGTCGTGGTCGTGGCCGAGGCCTACGAGGCCGCCGCGCAGTGTCGCCTGGTGGCCCGGCGAGGAGGCCGAGGAGGATGACGCCGCTCGCCGGGCAGAAGGTAAGCTCCTACTTCATTCTCTTGTTCTGTTCTTGTCTTGCGATTTTCTTCGGGCTAACCCCACCCTGTTTGGCGTGGGCGTGATAGCTCGGATGTTGCTTTTGGACTTTCGTCAGATGGCTGAGGAGATTATCGACTCTGCAGTTGGCGCTGAGCTCGACCGCGTCGTCGACCAAGTAATGGCCGAGACGGGGGAGGAGTCAGTGCCATCTGCGGCCTTAGCGGAGTCCGAGCTTCCCTTGATGGAAGGGGAACCTTCTCCGGCCACGGAGGAGCAAGAGCCGCAGGGGGTCGAGGACCCAGAAGTCTTGGGTCTGGTCCACTGCGAAGGGGCGGGCGCAAGCGAGGCACAGGCGACGGGCTCTGATGGTCAAGGGGTGGTGGCTTTCGACCCACCGCCCTTGGCCGCAAGCCAAGAAGAGGAAGGCCCGTCACGGCCGACCACCTCAAGCTGCGGACCAAGGGGGAGATGCGGTCGTGATCGACCAGTCACTTCCAGCCGCGGAAGTGGTCGCCGAGCTCGACCAGCTGCCTCCATCCGCGGACCACGGAGAGGAGGTGGTCGTTGACGACCAGCTGCCCCCAGCCGCGGACCACGGGCTAGAGGTGGTCGTCCTCGACCAATCGCCTCCGGGCGTGGAGCTCCAATCGCTTCCGGTCGCGGAGGTGCAAGGGGCGGAAGCGCCTGCAGTCGGCGTCCAGCCCCCGAGCGCAGCGGCCGGGCAGGAGGAGGGCGGCCACGAGCCGCTGTTGGCGTGGAAGACCAACCTCGGGCGCCCTGGGTTGGTCGAAGAAGGAAAGCGTTGTTGCCCTCTGGAAGCATCGGGTGCCCGGGAGGGGCAAGATCCAGGCGATGCCCGGCTCGGGATCGGGATGACCTGCGTGGGTTAACCCCTTCTTCCGAGTGGTGCTACCGACCGCCTTGCTCCAAGATAAGTTGGTCGGTAGGGCTCTTTTGGTAAGTCCTTCGCTCCCATTTTTTTCCGAGGCGAGCAATCTTACGGGGTTTTTCTTGACTTCCTTTCCTCTTTTGCTCGAAGTTTGCTGCGAAGGCTATGGAGGACATCGACGCCTCATGATTCCAGCAGAAGAGTTCTGGGCGTACCATCGCGAGCAAGACGCCAAGATCGCTGATCTCGAGCGTCGGGTCTCCGAGGTGCGCGAGGCCGACCTGAAGCAACTGGTGTCGGCGAAGAGCCTCATCTCCGAGCTTCAGGATCAGCTCTTCCGGAGCGAGACGGCGAAGAGCACTTCAGAGCAGAAGTGTGCCGAGCTCGAGGAGGAGTTGGTGAAGCTACGGCAGGAGGTTCCTGACCAGCGCACCGACCTTCAGCGAGCTCGGGAGCGCGAGGAAGCTCAGCTCAAGGAGGCGCAGCACCTCCGGGAAAGCGCGGCCGAAGGTCGCGCGGCCCGGCGGAAGGTCCTGGACCTGGAGGCGGAGGTCGACTCCCTTAAGGATGAGCTCGCCGCCCTCCAGGCCGAGCGTGGGACTTAGATCCCTTTTTAGCTCGTGTAAATCCTGTAGAAAAGAAAACAATCTTTTGGGTTAAATGAGCAAAGTTGCAGATGTTTGGGTCCTTGCCTGTTTTTTCTCGAGTTCGCCTCCAATATATGCTTACATGATCCTAGTTCTGAAAAACAAGTCCTGCATAAGAGCATATAACACATATACGAGCAAAGAATCCTTGGAAGGAAGGACGAAACGTTCCTATCGTACGGAGCCCCCGCCATGGACAAAGGTCGTGCCTTCACTGTTGCGAGCACGAGCTTGTTCATGGGGAAGTTAAGGGATGCTTTGGTCGTAACGATTTTTGAACGATTTAAGCAGGTCGGTTGTGTCGAGAGAAGTATGAGCATAGAGTAGACGAGCTTTAAACCAACAATACGTAGAGCCGCCATACCCGAGTGGTCACCGAGCAGGGCTTAGAGTGGATGCGGCGCCCGACCATGCATACAAAGGTGAAGAGCTACCGTGGAAAGTGGACGATTGGGCGAGCATCCGGCCGGGGGCCAAGGGAAATGGCGCGCACATACTTGTCGGATAAGCTCGCCTATAGTGTTGGTAGACGACGATGCTCGTTCGAAAAAAGCGAGGACAAAACACGAGAAGGAAGGGAAATGTTTTATAGGAAAAAACGCAAGAGGTGCGAGACAGGGGTACGCGCCTAAATGTAGAACTTACGTAGCTGATCAATGTTCCAAGTGCTGGTGAGCTCCCGACCATCTGGCATCGCGAGGCAAACAGCCCCCGGGCGTGCCGTAGACACGACCGTGTAGGGTCCCTCCCACCTTGGGGTCAGCTTATTGGCTTTCGTCAGGTCTTGAACTCTTCGTAAGACCATGTCACCGACTTGTAGGACCCTAGGTCGGACTGTCTTGGCTGCGTGCCTACGAAGAGCCTGTAGGCAAACCGCAGACCGGAGCAACGCCTGTTCGCGTGTTGCTTCGACGAGGTCCAGGTCGACGAGGCGCTCAACCTCTTGATCGATGGAATCGATCAGTTGCACCCTTGGGGAACCCAACACAATTTCGGCGGGCAAAACGGCTTTCGCACCATAGACGAGTTGAAAAGGCGTTTCGCCTGTGGCCCGACTGGTCGTGGTGCGGACGGACCAAAGGACGGCAGGGAGCTCGTCCACCCACAGCTGTTTGTGTTGGTTGAGGCTCTCGAAAACCCTCCTTTTTATGCCCTGGACCAATTGCCCATTTGCTCGTTCGGCTGCCCCATTGCTCTGTGGATGTGCCACAGATGCGAAGCAGACCTTGGTCCCGATCTCCTCGCAGTAACTTTGGAACAGTTCGCTGGTGAACTGGATCCCATTATCGGTGATGAGACGGTTGGGTATCCGAACCGCGTTATCACGTTGGCACGGGCTCGGCCTCTATCCACTTGGTGAAAGTGTCGATGGCCACGAGCAAGTACTTGCAGCCTTTCTGACCTCGGGGGAAGGGTCTAAGGACATAGAGTCCCCAGGTCGAGAATGGCCACGAGAGTGGTATGGTTTGCAGGGCATATGCTGGTTGACGGGCTTTTCGAGCATGAAACTGGCATGCTCGGCAGGTCATTACGATTGACCGTGCGTCCGCCAAGGCCGTGGGCCAGTAGTATCCTAGTCGGAAGGCCTTGCTCACAAGCGTTCTGAAAGACGAGTGAGCTCCGCACATTCCTTCATGGATATCACGAAGAAGGTACTGGCCTTCCTCACGAGAGACGCACGGAAAGGATTCCTAATGCGCCTTTTCGGTATAGGTCGACTTCGATCAGTTTGTACTGAGAAGATCGCCTCGTTAGCCGGGAACGCTCGGCTTCTTCCTCGGGCAATGTCCCATGCGCAAGGTATTGGATGAATAGCGTCATCCAATTTGCACTTTGCTCGAGGAAGGAGACCCTACCGCCGGTCTCTGGTGCCTCCTCTTCAGAGGGAATGGAGGGCTTATATAGGTGCTCGACAAGCACCTCCGCCTGAGCGGTGGTTTGAGAGGAACCGACCTTAGACATTTGGTCGGCCAGGGAATTATCCTTCCTGGGGATGTAGATTACTTCGAAATTCTTGAAGTATTTCTCCATCTTCCTTACTTCGGCCAGTCATGCAGCGCCATTGAGGTATCGAACACCGATACTCCTTGTTGACACAGTTCACGACCAAGCGTGAATCGCCCTTCATCGGTACCGTTGGACTCCTAGCGATTTACACGCCGAGTCCGGCCAAGAGGCCGTATTCCGCGCGTTGTTGGTCGCGGCGAAATGTAGTTGGATGGCGTCTTGGAGTTGTTCTCCATCCGGGAGACCAAAGCAGCGCCCGACCCGGCGTTAAATGCGCTCGGGATCCGTCGAAATACAAGGTCCAACGGTCTCTCCTTGATCCGGTGGTTTCGCAGGCCGGTGGCGCTGGAGCCGACCATTCCGCCACGAAGTCAGCGAGGACTTGCGATTTGATCGCCGTGCGGGCCGAAAACATTATCTCGAATTCGGCGAGCTCCATTGCCCACTTGGCTATGCGACCACAGGCGTCCTGATTTTTCAGGATTTCCCTGAGAGGGAAGCTGGTCGGTACCACGATCTTGTGTGCATGAAAGTAGTGGCGCAACTTCCTGGAGGCCATCAGCAACGAATATAGTAGTTTCTGGACCTCGGGGTAACGCTCCTTTGGTCCATGAAGCACTTCGCTGACATAATAGATAGGTCATTGAGAACCATCTCTCTCTACTGCTAACACCGTGCTTACCGCTTGCGGGGTTGCCGTCAGGTATAGTAGCAATTCTTCCCCCGCTGCGGGTGTGATGAGGACGGGCGGCTTGGAGATGTACTGTTTTAGCTCTTTGAACGAGCGATCAGCTTCCTCCGTCCACGTGAAGCCATCGTGCTTGCGGAGGACTTTAAAGAAAGGTAGTCCTCGCTACCCCAGCCGGGAAATGAACCGGCTTAAAGCGGCCATTCTTTCGGTCAGAGCTTGTACTTCCTTCACGCACGTGGGCGACCTCATGTTCTCAATGGCTTTGATTTTCTTCGGGTTTGCCCCGACGCCTTGTGGCCCGACCATGTAGCCGAGCACCTTGCCAGCTTTCACGCCGAACACGCATTTTTCTGGATTTAGCTTTATTCGATGCTTATTGAGGTTACAGAAGGTTTCTTCCAAGTCAGCAACGTGACTCGGAGTACTCTTGCTTTTGACAACTATGTCATCGACATAGACCTCAAATTTCGACCTACTTGGTGCGAAAGTCTTCTCGCATGAGGCGCCGAAAGGTTGCTCCGCATTTCTTAGACCGAAAGACATGGTCGTATAACGAAGGTACCGAATGGGGTGATGAAGGAAGTCTTTTCCTCGTCTTCGCGATAGGTCGATCGATGATAGCCCGAATAGGCGTCTAGGAAGCTCATGGTCCGTGATCCTGCGTCGCGTCCACCAATTGATCTATGCGAGGCAGCGGATAGTTGTCTTTTGGGCATGCCGCGTTCGGACTGTGTGATCGACGCACATCGCGCCACTTGCCTCCTTTCTTCACGACTAATCGGATTGGCTAGCCACTCGGAGTGTTCGACTTCTCCGATGAAGCTAGCTTTTAGGAGTTTGTCGAGTTCCTCCGGATGATTACTGCTTTTAGGGAAAAGCGTCTAAGTTTCGTCTCACCGGTTTTTGTCAGTGAATCGCTAGTTCAGGCTCGATCACCTCCCTTGGGACCCGGGCATGTCGGATGGTTCCTGTGCTAACGCATCCGAGCTTGCCCGGAGGAAGGTGATGAGCTCGAGTTCCTATTTGGGATCTAAGGAAGATCCCAAATGAACGACCTTGGCCGGTTCCAACTCGTTGAGTGGAACAGCCTTGGTCTCTCCTCCAGGCTGGAGGGCAAGTTTAGGTCGGGAATGGTTCGGCTCTTGTTCGGGGCCGCGAACGGGCAATTGGCCGACCATGTCCAAGGCCTTTTAAATCCGCAATTCGGTAGCGGATTTGTGATTCCCTTTTACGGTTATTACCCGTTCGGCCCGGGAACCTTTAAGCAGCGATATGCATGATGTGAAGCGGCCATGAACTTGGCCAAGGCCGGTCTCACGAGGATGGCGTTGTAGGCCGACTCAAAGTCTACCACCTCGAAGGTGATTAGCTCCGTCCTGAAATTGCTCGGGCCACCGAAAGTTACGGGCAGAACGACCTGGCCCAGAGGCTTGACCGAGGTGCCCGGGACTATCCCGAAAAAGGGGACGGCTATGCTCTTGATCTTGGAGCGGGGAATCTGCATCTCGTCCAAGACCTTGGCTGAGATCAGGTCCAAGGAGCTTCCGGAATCTATGAGGACCCGAGCAGCAGCAGATTATTCTTGATGGTGGGGCTCACGACCATTGGGAGCTTCTGCGGCTTGGTCATTCCAAGGGGACAATCGTCCTTGGAGAACGTGAGGGACATCTCAGACCATTTCAGCTGCTGCACCGGAGGCTTACCCTGGGTAACATGGTGCACTTCCCTTGCGGCGTCCTTTAAGTCCCGGCGGGACTTGTAGGCGGAGGAGCCCCCGAAGATGACCGCTATGTGATTCTGTGGTTCTTGGTATTTCATGTCATCCTCACTTTCCTCGACGGGCTGTTTACCTTTGCCATTTTCACCCTGCTCTGGAAGCGTCGGCATGGGACCCCTGCCGCTGTAAAACTGCTCCAAGCGGTAGGTCCATGTTCGGCAATTTCGTAGGTCGTGACCGTGAGCTTGGTGAAGCGGGCAGTAGAGACCGGCGCGTTGATCCGCTTGGTTGCCTCGTTCTCGAGGCCTGTGTGGTTGTCCTCTTCCCCGAGCGTTGAACCCCCGGCGCTGCGGCTGGGTTGCTCGGGGCTGTTGTTGTTCCACCGCGGCAACCATGGCTGGCGAGGGTTGCCTTTTCTTCTTCTTCTTGATCTTCTTGTCCACGAGTCGAGCCCTTTTGCTAGCCGAGGTCTCTAGGCGGCCGAGGCGGCGACTTCCTCATCCAAAGATTTTCTTCCATTGACGGCTTCATCTGCGTTGGCGTATCGATCGGCCATTCGGAAAAGCTCGCTCGCCGTTAGGTCGGATGGATCTCAGATCCTGTGTGAAGCGCCGCGTCGTACCCGAACTTGAAAGCTTCGGACGACGGCCTCGTCCGATATGTTCGGGATCAGTGCGGACTTGGATGAATCTCTGGACAAACCGTCGTAGAGTTTCCCGTCCGCTTGAATCAAGCGCCGAGGTCGCGTTCCTTTCGGCGAATGTAGCGGCTCACGGAAATTTGCTCGGAGCGGCCGAGCTGCCTCAGGATCGTATGGATCCTTCCTTCGATTGAAGAGCCACGCATTTGGCGGCTCTGTCCAAGACCGTTGGCAGATAATTCGCCATCACCCCTTCATCACCTCCGACGGCCAGGATGGCGGTGGTGTATATCGAAAGGAACTCGTCTGGGTTTTGGGTCCCGTTGAACCTCTCAATGTGGCCGGGTTTGAACCTGTTCGGCCACGTGACGCTTCGGAGAGAGCTTGTGAAAGCCTGGCAACCGAAGCTCGGAGTTTCGCGGCGAAACCCTCGACCATAATGGTCCCCACGCGTGTCCTCCGCCCAGCGTCCTGCTCGCGGGCCGAGACGCGAGAAGGCCTCTCATGAAGGTCGTGCCGACGTTCGTTCGGTCGTGGAGCGTTCGGAGCGCTCGTAGCCTGTTCGGTCGTTGACGTGACGCTCCGAGGTCACTCGGGAGCCGTTAAAGTCTCTCGGCAGGTCAGCGGGCCGGGGCGACCTCCGAGTATAGCTCCGAGATTCATCCCTGCGGGAGCGCGTAGGAGAGCGTCTGCGAGGGTCTCGGGAAACGCTCCGAGCGTCTTGGTCGTGAGGGGCGTCCAGGACCTTCAGCTCGGCGGCAAGTCTCTTCAGATCTTCAGCCACGACCTTGCCTACGGCTTCTAAGTCCACTTGCTCGGGGAAGCTACGAAGGTCGCGCACGACAGCTGCCAAAGCTTGTAGCCGTTCCCGGTTCTGGCGAACGGGCGGCGGCGAGCTCCGACGACGTGCTTGGGCGCGATCGGGGGTTCGATACTCATGAGAGTTTCTCTCCCCGGGCACGCGCTTCTCCTTTGCCTGGCGGCGTATGCTCACAAGGGTCTTCCCCAGAGACTCCTCTAGGTGGAGCCTGGCCGCTTCATAGTGATCGTACTTTATAGCGTCCGAGGATCGTACCTCGGGTTCGGCACGGCCCCCAGTCATGTTGATGTGACGAGAGCGAGATGAATGCGACGGAGACATCATGGTATCCCCTTGGGACGCTGTTTCTCGATCGATCTCCAGGTCGCCTGGTATGTCCAGGCCATCGTAGAGCCCATCATAGTCATCCTCGGGGTCCCCGAGGGTAATGTCTGGGGAATGGAGGTCCTGTCCTCGCATTCCCGTGTCCGGGGAAGGGCTCCCAGACTCAGTGTGACCGATAGGATCGGTCACATTGGCCACGCCGTCGCCGGCGTAGTACATGTCGTCGTCTTCAACGTGGTAAAAAACACAAAGGTTCCGAGTGTCCCCCCGAGTTTGGCATCCTCGAGGATCTTGATCCGCACGGGAATCAAGCTGTCTCCCCACGGACGGCGCCAGCTGTCGACGATTGGAGAACGGGCTCCCGTCGAGCTTACTTGTTGAATGGGGGATCAACAGAGCCTCGTCGTGCGGACCGAGGAGGTCGTTCGAGCGATGCAAGGTCGGGAGAAAGGGGGACGACGAAGAGATAGAACACAATACACTGGAGTAGGGCTGTTATCCCGGCGGAGGGAGGCCCGAACCAGGATAAACACCGTGTCCCCCTTTCTCCCGACCTTGCATCGCTCGAACGACCTCCTCGGTCCGCACGACGGGGCTCTGTTGATCCCCCATTCAACAAGTAAGCTCGACGGGAGCCCGTTCTCCAATCGTCGACAGATATATATATGCAGTCAAACTTTTTAAAATTTTAACTGTCAATATCTTTTTAAATATTTAAATTGGGTACATAAAAATCATATCTTTAGATTTATGTTGAAAAGTATTTTTATAATATTATAATTTTAATAGATTTTATAAATATATTATGATAGAAAATAGTTGTCAAAGTTATGTTTTGGAGACCGTATTGATATCGAAAACGATAACTATTTGTGACCAAAGTGAGTAACATTTTAGTTAAGGTTGTAGGGTTTCTTTGAAACGCAAGACATTTCATCGGAAATAGTTGAATTTTCACAAGAAATAAAAAAATTTCTCACAAAAAATAGAAAAAAATTTCAAATTCCAAGCAGAACACTGGAGTTTTTTTTTTTTCTTATGTAGTGCGATGAACACTGCCGTCTGGGAGCTTTTGTCACAGAACGTATCCCCGTCTTTTCATTGTTTGTTCACATCCCTTTACATTATCTTCTTTTTCGTCAAAAGATGGAGTAACACCAGCTTTGCTGTTGAGTGTTGAGAAACCAATAATAAACACACGAAATTGCTAAAAACCGAAGCACTATAATAAGTAGCTGGATGACTGGATACTTCCATCCATTAGCAATACTGTATGCAGTGAGAGGAGGCAGCGGCAGACCTAGATCAAAATTTAGAGATGCTAATTGATGATGATAATTAAATCTATCTTGAGACTCATTAATGATTATGGTTCTCAATAAATCCGTCATATTCGCATAAATACGGTCTATGTTTCAAAGAGACACACTAATATTATAATCGGTTAAGATTTCTGTTGACCGCGTAAAGACGACCCGACTTGATCCAGGTCGGACGGCAACTAAGCACTTCCAGGTCAGAGATGACCTGATCTGGAAAACAATTCAGATCATACTATGACGTCTTTTACCATGCCGACCTAGATTTAAGTCAGTCTGACCAGGCTTTGGTCGAACTGAAGAAAAATCCTTCGCGTAGAGATAACGTGCGAACGAAGCTTTTCTCTGACAGGTACTGACAATCGCTTGGAAGTTGCCAATAGCGAAGAGGCGTCTCTTTGACGAAAAGGCATCCTTTCGGCGAGAAGACACCTTTTGACCAAACGACACCTTCTGACGGGAAGAAGCCTCTCTAGATATGACAACTGTCATCCCTTCAAGGTTATAAATAGACTCCTCCCGCCAAGGACAGATGGATCAATTAGCAACAGACGAATCAACCAACGACATCAAGGAGAACACAAGATAGCATTATGCAGTCTTGTAATTCCGTTTTGTATTGTGTCTAGAGACAAGCAGTACAATCCAATTCCCACCCATCCCTGATTCCCCTTTCAACATCATTTGAATAAATAAAGGCAACCTAAATCTCATTCGTAAGCTCGATCTAAGGACTTCAGGTCCTGAACATTGACACTAATGGGATCTGCTTACCAGCTAGCCGAATGCGAGTTGCCAGCCTGCCACTCTACCGGTATGCCACTTGCTGGCATTGCTTGCCGAAGTGTATGGTTGCCTCCTTGTTGCACCCACGTTCCACACACGTGTCTGATGCTCCTGACCGCTGCAAAGAAACGCCAAGAAACCTTCCAGCCACACGAGCGCTATGCCGTCGCCATGCTAGGGTTCATCGGCGTGTGCGATGAAAAGGGGTTGGAGAATTGGCTACACATTGAAATAGGTGTTTGGAAGAGAGAACTAATGAGATACACAGGCTTTGGTGGGCTTGGCCAATTGACCTAGGCGCCCAGAATAAAAATAGCCAACTTCCAACACACATATTGGCTTTCATTTAGCCCAAATCTCATAGTCTTCTTCTCTGAAATTCAGATTCATTGCCCGAACCTTGATGCCATGCGGCACTTCATGGATGGATGGACTAGGGATGCTAGCGGGGGGTATCGGTAAGCTGACCGATGGTAGAGGTACGCCAGTCCCGTCTAATCCCATTGGATCCGATCCTGAGAGGAATACTTGGAAAACAATTTCTTGATCTCTATTCTAAGGCCCCGTTTGGCAAATTGAAACTGGGTTGTTTCTACTAGAATCTGCGAGAAGCCTAGGCAAACGGGTTAAAGCTCATAATGATTCTCCTCGGAATGTTTCTTCTTTTTCCACACTGGAGCTGAATCGCCTTTAACCCCGTTCCACCCCGATTCACAGAATCCAGACAGCTAGCCAAACGGTTTCCAGATAGTGATTCTAATTTTACTTAAAACGTTTCTACCAAGAATCTGAAACCGTACCAAACAGAACCTAAATGTTAAAAAAAAATCTTCCCAATTTTTTTTAGAAGAAGTCATCACAAATACCTAGCCCACTCAATGTGATCACCATCTTACTAACTCCAAATCTAGCCCAGCCAATACATATATGCAGTTTTGGCCCGGCGCTAATTGAATGCGCATCAAAATCAACATAGTTTTGTTGTTTCTAGCGACCCGTGCCTGAGTTTTTCCTCCTTCCATGGAATATATATACATCGGCACATGACGACAACGAGCGCGCCGGCACGACCACACGAATGGCTACAAGCCTACAAACCGCGCGAATCGAATTGGCCCTCTAACTCTAATGCACAAGGTATATTTAGTGATACAGAGTCATCCATCGAATATCGTATATCTTTATCTGTATTGATCTATTACATAATTAATAGTTTATTTATATAATAATACACATAATATAAAACTGACTACAAAAGTATTTTTTAAATAGTAAACAATATATTTCCTGCTTCTTCGTCTCACCTAAAATTCTATATAAGGTAGACTTACGGCAGCTAAGATATACAGCTCGTCGTACCATGGGCACGCACGGGGCGGTGGACGTGTTTCCAGCCTTTTGCGCTCGCGAAACCGGCGGAAGAAGTCACCCACCCATCCAGCATGTGCGCGGCGCAATGACTTGGGTACATTTACGTAACGCCATTGCCCTACCACGCTACCTCCATGTGGTGCGGCAATCAGGCAAAAACCTATGCGCGTTTCTCGTTTCAACGCCTATAAAATAGACCCCAGGAGTAGGATTGGATCTCGCCATATCTCCGCGTTTAAGCTCCTGATCGATCAGGCAGTCGAAGAACGGAGCAAGGCGAGATCGGGCAGGCCGGAGGAAGATGGTGCAGGGGACGCTGGAGGTGCTGCTCGTCGGAGCCAAGGGGCTCGAGAACACCGATTACCTGTGTACGCATCGGTTTGCTTTACTTTCCTTGTTCAGTTTTGGTGCAGTTTTGGATGCTTGATCGAGTGATTATTAGTTGGTGACCTTGAGATCAGCCAAAGAGGAAAAGTTCGGGAACTTGTCGATCTTTTCGTTTTATTGCTCCTGTTAGTAGATCACAGCGATCCCTGTTGATGAGTTTCGTGGTTGCGAATTACGCCTTGCAGGCAACATGGACCCGTACGCGATTCTCAAATGCCGCTCGCAGGAGCAGAGGAGCAGCGTCGCATCAGGCATGTTTGATATCATCTTTTAGCTTTCTGTTTCTTCTCTTAACACACGTCCTTGCGTTCTGTGCGTATTTGCCGACACCTCTACACAACAAACGGGCTGCTTTTTGACGCTAAAATCGTAGACATGCTACACGCTATGATGGTAATTCAGTTCTTTGCACCTGCTCTCGTCTGTCAACTGTCGCTCAAAATATTAAACTTCAGATACAAGTAACGGCGATGCTGATAGAAACTACTGTTTGATTGTCATGAGTAAGTCATTTTCTGTCATGTCATGCAAAGTGGTATGTCTGAAGCTCGAGCACTTGAAGCGCAGAAGATATCTCAAGATATTGCAATGGAAAAAAAGGTGAAAATCGAGTCAACAAAATTACAGCGATAATGCGCTAAAGGCACGTTAAGAGGGTAGCGGGCTCTCAGTTTCTCTCATCTTCTGTCGCAAACACAAACCTATTCTAGAGAGAGAGAAAGCTGACATGAATCATCGACCTTTCAAAATGGGGGAAAAAAGGACACATCTTGACATTTTTCTTTGCTGACAGAAAGGCAGGTTTACCAAATGGGAAATGATCTTGTTCTTTACTGGCGCAAAGCTGACATCTCTAATTTGGACATGTTTAACGACGAGTATGCTAATGCCATGCTCCCTTGAGGCCTTGACTTCCATAGCGAAGGTAACTCGATCCATTCGGTGCAGGCAAAGGTAGTGACCCTGAATGGAACGAAACATTTGTGTTCACCGTCTCTCACAGCGCAACGGAGCTCATCATCAAGCTCCTTGACAGTGATAGCGGCACGGATGACGACTTTGTTGGTGAAGCAACGTGAGTACATCGTGTTATTCATGAATCCTGTCTACAGTACAGTACAATGAGATGAAACCTTTTACCATCCTTGAGAGGTACCAAACTATACATTGGGATAGCACCAAGGGTGCTAAAAGTTTAATAGAGCTTTTATTATACTTAGAAGGTATCATGATTCATGAGGTACCACCAAATTACTTTTAAACTCTTGGTACATCTGCCATTTAAACTTTTGGTATGTGTGTTACTAGCTCAATGTACAGTTTGTTGCCTCCTAAGGTTGACAAAAGTATTAAAGTTTGAAGGATAGATGTATCAAAAAGAACAATAGTTTAAAGATAATTTGGTGCTAACTCGTTGTACGTTTCAAAGATGGTACAAACTTTATAATGAGATACAACCAGTGAACGGCTAACTCAACTCGCTGGTGTCAATTTCTACTGGGGTGAACCCAAATGTTCCAATGCTTCATTTGCGGAGATTGAACCCTTAAAGGACTAGTTCAAATGTTTTTGAGGAAAGCCGTGCTAAAAAGACTACTTTTGCCAGCGGTATTTGCGTTTATGCAGCCGTAGACTTGCAGTTTTTGTTTCAGTTAATGTTGCGGGATCCAAACTTAACGTTTGTAAATTGCCATGTCCATTACAACTGAGTAGCTGATTCTTGCAGGATCCCTTTAGAAGCAGTGTATACAGAAGGAAGCATCCCTCCAACTGTTTACAATGTTGTCAAAGACGAAGAGTACCGTGGAGAAATCAAAGTTGGTCTGACGTTCACCCCGGAGGTAATTATCGTCCACAATGTTGTTTGCCATCTTGGTGACCTGACTCTTTTGGGGCTAACTAAAAAAAAAACTGAATTATTATTATCTTCGCTTGCTTCAAGATTTGTGCAACTTGTATTAGAAGGAAAAAGTATAGAAGCACTGCTCTTACTTCATTCCTCTCTACTGAATTGGTAGAGCTATGTTTTCAAAAAAAAATGTATTAGTAATAATTAAGAAAGTTATGTGCTGGTAATGATAAATTGATAACATTTATTCGGAAATGCTAAACATCTGTCCTTTGATTTTTTTTTTTTTGCGAAATCAATCAAATTTTGACATTTCCATTTGCATCACGATTGGTGCGCCCATCTACCTCCCTCTCCGTCTCTAGCGAGGCTCCGGCTCCAACGAGCTTCTTTAAAGTCAGTGCTCACCTAGGTTAGGGTCAAGGTTCACTAGAGTCAGGCTTTAGAGGGAGGCTGGGTGAGTAGCGACGAGGTAGCACCGCCGGTCGCAAGTCGGAGGAGGGTAGCCGGCGATGGAGATTGATGGGGTGATGAGAGGCAACTAACAATTAGGAGGCGGGCGGATGTGGGGAAGAAGGCCAATGACAAGTGAGGAGGCGGGAAGGAGTTGGCAGCGGAGGCTCGCGAGGGAGGAGGCGGAGAGGAATTACGGTGGGTGGCGGCGAGGTGGCACTACCGATCATAGGTCGAAGGAGGGCAGTGGGCGGTGGAGATCGATCGGGGCAACGAGAGGCAACTAACAACTAGGGAAGCGAGCGGACGCGGGGAAGAAGGCCAACGACGAGGGAGAAGGAGGTAGGGAGGAGTCGGACAGCGGAGGCTCATGACGGAGGAGGCGGAGAGGAATTACGGTGGGAAGAGCCATAGGGAGGCTTCATTGGTGTTGGAGAGGTGGCGGTGTGATCAGTGTTGGGGGAGGCAGGAGGTAGCGGCAGCTGTGGTGGATGGATCGGGAGTTGGGTCAGGTTAGGAAAGGAAGGTATGTGCAAACTGGACGGGAAAATATAGAGCGTTGGATCTCTATCCAATGGTCAAAAAATCAACTATTTGCAAAAAAAAAAAGTCCCTACTATCTAGTACACATAGGAGGAAGAACACACACAAGAAGATGACGACGCTGCATCTGCTTAGCGCCTGTTTTCTGTCTTCTATTTTTTATTCAAGGTTACAAATGTTGGAATATAAATAAACTGACACAGGGACTTAACAACCACTAACAAACTAAATCAAATCTAACAAACTAACAAACTAACAAACTAACTCAACGTAGTCAAGATTATTTCCAACATTCTCCCTCCTAATCTTGACACGTCGACTCTAACTCGTTGAGCCAATCGGTCTCAACTACGACTTACCCAACTCATACTCAACACAGGACAGCAAACACATCTTCTCAACATCCCGAACTCATCTCCGACAGACGACTCTAGATGGTGAACGCTTCTCATCGACGTCCTAAACTCATCTCCCACAGACTGGACTCAGGACGATGAACACCTTTTCTCAATGTCCTGGACTCATCAACAATGGACTCGACTCAGGACGGCGAACACATCTCCTCAGCGCCATAGGCTCAACCTTACTTACTTGACTCAGGACGGTGAACGCATTTCCTAAATGTCCCAGACTCATATATCATATAACTTTGTTTAGGATAGCGAACACATCTCTTCAATGTCTTAGACACATCTACCATGGACTCAACTCACACGAAACACTTGCACACAGCATCACATCACCATCTTTGTTGGCCTCACACTGACATTCTCCTAGCACAAACATCGAGTAGGATGAGTAGTTCCCTAGTAGGTGCCACCCGTACTACACGTAAGCCGAGCCCAAGTGGAAGAACACAAAATACAGCCGACAAGCATGGCGTCGAATGCCGACCGCTACTTCTACGAGTCTCACTGCGCCTGCAAGCATAAGGCTATGCTTCTGAATAGTCTCATGATGTTGCCCAGCGCAAAGTAGTCGCTGCGCTGTTGAGCCTGCCGCTGGAACACGGTATCGCTTGATCCACCTCTACGCCACCACATAACCCTGCTCTGATACCAATTGTTGGCACAGACCCTGGAGGAACTCACACATAGTTTCCTCTATATAGAACACATAGGAGGAAGAACGCACACAAAAAAATGACGACACTGCAATTGTTTAGCGTCTATTTTCTGTCTTATGTTTTTTTTTTCTATTAAAGGTTACAATGTTGGCATATAAATAAATTAACACAGGGGCTTAACAATCACTAACAAACTAAATCGAGTCTAACAAACTAACCAACTAACTCAGCTTAGTTAAGATTATTTCCAACAATATAAATACTCTATAGGCAAGCTTTTTAGACTATCACTATTTGTGCTAGTAGTAATTTCATGTGATAAAGTACTAACCGGCTATATATAGATAATTCCTCTACCTCCTTTTGCCCTTTTCCACTTCCAGTTTCTGTCAATGGCTACTAAATGTACTTTGCTTGTGTTAGTGGGTATCTCGGTCTTCTTTTCTGTTGATTGCTATTGCCGTAAAGATGCACGGGCTGGGCATTCTTCTGGTCTTTTATACATTTTTTTTTTCTGAAATGTTTCTTCTATCCTCAGGAGGCTCACTTTTTTTTTTCTGAAAATGTTTCTTCTATCCTCAGGAGGCTCGTGAGCGGGATTTCTCTGAGGAAAACTTCGGTGGCTGGAAGCAATCATCTTGAGAAGAAGCAGATACTTCGATGTCTTTTGCTGCAATGCGGTGACAAGGCGTGCGCTTGAACACAGCCTATGTAAAAGACTGCAAAATTAGTTTGCTTGGCTATCTGTGGAGTATAAGTAGGATTGCTGCAACGAACTTCCTGTATCGGTATCGGTATCCTTTTTCGAGTCTTAAAAGTTCTATTAATGGTGTTCTCCAATTGTATGCACTATGGAGGAACCTTACGCTTGATGTTCACTCAAGTGACTTTAACCCATTGCAATAACGACGGGCAATTACTGTGGTCATTTTTTTTAATACTGATGAGGTAAATTTGGGAAGGAGGAGAAGATGACATCCTCTTGCAGTAACTAGGTAGTTTGAGCGTCGGCACGCCGTGCGAGCACAATTTTTTTAATATATTAGGATAAGAAAAGGTTTTTTTTTGGATTTTTCATGAAAAATGGAGTGTGGAAAGTGTTTTTTTTGTTGGAAAAATCGGGCTTCAAAAGAATTTTAATAAAAATCGGATGTGAGAAGTGTTTGTTTGGAATTTTATGATGGGGGCATCTTTTGGAAAAATTGTACGGGCCGAAAGTCGTATGTGGGGAGTATTTTTATGATTTTTCCTTTTTCTTGCATGATAAATAGGGCCTAAAAAGGTTTTTAACATATTTTAAAAAAATTCGAAGGGCTATTTCAAAAAGAAGAGGATATTTTTGAGGGAAAATTGTTTTTTGGTGATCAGGCCCAAGAAGGATTTAAATAAATTTTGGAGAGGTATTTTTGAATAAGAATGGACCTTTTTTTGGGGGGGGGGGGGGGACCGGGATGAATTTTCCAAATTCTTGGAGGTTCTTTCCGCCAAAAAAGGGTCTTTTCGAGGAAAGTTAGGATCTGTATGTAATTTCGATAATACTAAGGACATGTTTGGCAACAAAGTATTTTCATAGTTTCTAAACAAAACTATAGTTTTGAAGAATACCATGGTATTTTTGGCCATAAGGTGTTTGGAAGCAATCACAAAAACTCTGTTTTGAAAACCATGGTATTTTTGGAGTATTGAAAACTCCACTTATAGTGAAGTTTTGAGCTTTTGGCACCACTTCATCATGCAAAAGACTTTGCTTCCAAACAATTTCCATGCCATAGTTTTGTAATACCATGGTATTTATGCCAAAACAATTTCCATGCCATGGTTTTGTAATACCATGGTATTGAAAAACTTTGCTTCCAAACAGGGCCTAAGAGGTTTTTTCGCAATAAACCGACCGCCACTCGGCAGCGTGTGTGTAAGCTTCGTGTCACACACAAAAAAATCAAATCGTGCGCGGCTGGATGCGCTTGAACCCGGCCGCAGCCCGCAGGCATGGAAGCAAGCGGTATGCCATTGCGCCATGCGGCCTATGCAGCCGAGCGAATTGAGAGAGAAATCCTTTTAAGCCGACTATCCAAGAGGAACCATTTGGACCGTTGAAAGCCGACGATCGAAGAACGGAACGCACAAGGCGCTGTGACAACGGAAAATCACCGGAACCTTCCAACTTTAATAAAGATTAATATAATATAATACTAGTTATATGCCCGTGCGTTGCTACGAAAAATAAAATTGATAACGAAAAATAAAGATTAAAAAATAAAAAAATACTATTTCATAAGATCAAATATCTATCTTTAACGCTTCGTTTTACAAAAATTTAATTAAAGCAACGCTTCGTTTTTGCGTAGGGCAATTAAGCAGGCAATTAAGTAGGACAATTAAGCAGGACAATTAATGACGTGAATAGAACTCACCACTGCCACCAACTGTTGCTTTATAATAATAGAGAATACTTTTAAGCCGACTATCCAAGAGGAACCATTTGGACCGTTGAAAGCCGACGATCGAAGAACGGAACGCACAAGGCGCTGTGACAACGGAAAATCACCGGAACCTTCCAACTTTAATAAAGATTAATATAATATAATATATATAGTGGTACTTGTCTATGTTAGAGAGCACTCAGCAGTCCGCACCATGTTCTCCCCTGACATGTTTCTGATGATGAGATTATTATATTATAGCTTAGTGTTCACTCAAACTACAGAGAGCAGTTGTTCTCTGACCTTGCAGCAGCACTGCATGACTGTATCTCTAGTTCCTCTCTGTCACATCAATGTATAGATTAACCTAAACTGCCAACAATTTTTTATCTCCTACACGACGTTTCTTACCATGTGAGCGATAAGATAACAAAGGTTAGCCCTGTCGATAGCATGCTCACAAGAGGACAAACATGCTAGTAAGTAGCAATGATAGTGTAGCGAAGGCGCGACAGAGCACCAGCTTGTCCTGGCTCCCCATGTCCGTTTGCGACCTCCGCCAAAGTGAAATGACGCTAAACCCCCTGGAAAGAACAGAAGCCCGGCCGGCCGGCCGGCCGGCTAGCCGTTCCAAACTCTCGCAGCAACAAAGATCGCAAGCTCCCAGTCATTGCCCTTATCTCAAATCTTCGCTCGAAAGAACAAAGGTACCAGGACGCAAGAGGAGACATGTAATTACATGGTGCGTTCCTGTCTTGGATTCGGACTTGAGAGCTCTACTGTGCTTGCTAATTACAGTTACAGCACTGTGTGTGTGATTGTATCGTGCGCTATGTGTTCTTCTGCGCGCGAAAATGGAAGCGAAGAAGAACCTGTGCTAGTTGTGCAGCGGGTTAGGGCCCTGCGGAACCAGCCTCTTGGATTCGCCGAACTCTGCGGCTGCATCGCGGGCACCGGCCACCGTAGGGGACGACGTCGTTCCTGCCGTCGCCGGCGCCACGTTCCCGCGCTTCCATGCCGCTACGTCTGCTCTGGGAATCCTGTGGCCGCAGCCGAAGGTGGCGAGCTCGGACGCTAGCAGCAGAAGCATTGCAAGCAGCACGGCTGGTAGTAGAGCACCGGCGTCTCTCATGCTGAGAGAGATGGGGAGGCAGAGGGAGTGGGCACCGGGAGGGAGAGGAGGTGATTTCAGTGTGTTTGTATGGATGCAAGCAACCGAGCAGGATGTTGGGATTCGGGGAGGTGTGTGTGTATCATGTGCGTTGTTGTGTTGTGTTGTAGGTTAAGTACTTTGGTGTAAGTAGGCATGAAACGGAGCGGATAATATTTGGATCGTATCCGTATCTAGTATTCGTTTTTAGGAAATGGTAAAAGAATCTGATATTCGTCGGATACATATACGGATACTGATAATTATCCGGATCGGGCAGCCGGATACCGGAGTGGATATGGGGGAGGTGATATCCGACGGATACGGATATCCGGTATCCGGATACTCAGAGCAGGGCAGCAGGCTACACAGCCTGCACTGCAGGCCCACCCTGGCACCCCAAGGCCCAAGCGTCAAAGACTAAAGATTCCAAGCCTCCAAGCAGCGGACGGCAGCCCACGCGCCATGCAAATTATCTATAAACATTGAACAATGTGCTCCTATGTTAAGATTTCATTACGTTATGTTTGTTGTGAACACTATTTTATAAGTTTTGTTATGTTTGTGGATTATGTACTCTAAATCCTAATATTCTGTATTGAAACTTGTGTTTTGGCGTTTACATATTATCCAACTAAATATTTGGTTTCGTTCCCGTTTTCGATCCGACTCCGATTACTATCCGTTTTATTAAATTATCCGATATCGATTCAATATTCGATCCGTTTTTAAATTATCCGTATCCACATCCGCTTCCGGGTGAAAAAAATGTGATCGGATATGAAAATATCACTATCCGGCAAAGTCCGCTCCGTTTTCATCCCTAGGCGTAAGTAGGTGAGGGCAGTAGGCGCTACCACGGTTTCGAATTTCACCAAAAAATAGTGAAATCTGTTTTTTTGGGTACGAAAATACACTTGATCCAATTAAATTTGGTTGGATTCATTTGAATTTTATCCAAAAATTCAAATTTCAGCCATATTTTGTAAAAAAAAATTCAGATTTTGCCCAATCATTTTGTCCCGAAATTATACGAAATTTCTGAAATAACGAAATTTTGGTGGGTGCCGAAACAAAATTTTAAACGAAATCCGAAACCCTCGGCGCTACCAATGAGATGAGGTCCCCGTTTGCTGAAGTGTGAAATGATGTTCTTTTATAGTGAGCCAAAGGAAACGGATGGTTGAGGTGGTCACGCAGTTGACTCTACGGGAAAAAAAAACAGCAAATCTAACTCATGTTGTGCCGTGCAATCTACATGTGTGTGGGATTATGATATTGGTTAGTTATGGCTGTATTTTTCTGTTGATCGTTTTGTATTTATGTGTGGAATCCGATGCTAATCGTCCAACAAAAAGGGTAGCAGCATTTTATTTCTTGGTGGAAAAGCTGAGCTTGTTCATTTGGCTTTGGTGATAACTCAATTCTGTTGTTCAGCTGTGGTGAGATCATGCAGTGTGCAGCAGACAACCACCTTTGTAATCTGTACAGCACATCCATTGGACCTAGCTTGCGTGATACCGATAAAGTTTGAAAAGAAATGCTACATTTTTATCTTTCTGTCCACTTTGATGATCCTGTCATTCTCACACTAGCTTTCAGTCGGCAAAGGGTGGTTCGTACCATCCTATCCACCACCAATCCTGTTTCTTGCTGGCTCTACTCTACATGACGGTTTTTGCGGTAGGAAGAACCTTCGTATCATGCACAGGATCACATGCAGTTAAACAGGACTGTAAGTTAAACAGCTCCTTTTTAACTGTCCGGTCATAAAATGACAGGTATATTTTTCGGGAGTATTGTATAAAAAAAACAGCACCAATGTTTTTACTGTAGCAAGTGCTGCATTGCACATTCTTGAGCGTTCATTCGTTGGATCAGACAACTCTAAGATATAGGAATTGTTTAATTTGCAATCCCTATTCAAACTGCACGGGACCCTATCCTCGTAGCATGTACTCTCAATGCATGGTCAAAGATGATACGATTACACAATCTCAATATAATTACATAGCTAAGATGATACAATTTTTTTGTGTGTCTATGTATCATTAAAAAAACATTAACTGATTTTATATCATAAAATTATTCATTTTTTGATCTTGGATCACATCTACAATCCACGCTCCCCCAGCTCGTATCCAATGTAGCCATCATCACTCTCCTCCCCATCGAGTCTTGACTCGCCATCCCTACAGTCCGTGTTGTTGCCCACTTCATCATCCCCTGCTGTCGCTGCCACTCGCCACCTCCTCTCTTGTTCTTGACCGGCCTCCATCTCATTTTCTCCACCCTTCTTCTCCATCCCTGACGGCTGTCGTCGCTGCTGAATCCACCACCCGCCTCCCTCCATCTACTACTATTCTTTTGATCTTGTTATCTCCACCGACCTCCACCGTCGCCTTCTCCTAAATCCGAGCCTCGGTGAATTCCAAATCTTAGTCTAACTGAACTCTAACTTAAAAAAGTTCGATGGAGATAGAGGTGTACGGACATACGAATCATGATGCAAATCGAAAATTAAAACTCATTGATATAAAAAATAATTCGACGGATTTGCAACGATTCCGTTTTTGTTTTTATCTCAAAGATGATAGGATACTAGTTATATGCCCGTGCGTTGCTACAAAAAACAAAATTGATAACGAAAAATAAAGATTAAAAAATAAAAAAATTATTTCACAAGATCAAACATCTATCTTTAACCCGTTTAACTTGCAAAAGCTAATTAAAGCAACGCTTCGTTTCTTGCGTAGGGCAATTAAGCAACGCAATTAAGCAGAGCAATTAAGCAGCAATTAATGACGTGAGAAGAATGGACCACTGCCACCAAGTGCTGCTTTAGAATAGTAGAGATACGAGGACGGCAGTAGAGCTGGCACGTAACGCTTTGCAACATCTCTCCTTGTTTACGTGCAAAAGTAGGGACGGCGGGCGGGTCACCTCATCCCAGCCCAGCTAAGGACTGGAAGAACAAAGGCTTTTCATGGGCTCGGCCCAACCAAGGACGAGAGAGGGGGGGAGAGAGAGAGAGAGAGAGAGAGAGAGAGAGAGAGGAACAGAAGGCTGTATCACTGGAGGACGCGGTGCCCTGTTCCCGCAGCAACAGCGCGTACGCCGCCAACCCCCAATTCCCAGGCTAAACATTCGCCGCGGACTCCTCGTCCCCCAAAATTCCCGGGCAAAAGGAGGGAGCCAGAGGCGGAGCGGCCGCGGCGACGCGGAGAGGCGAGGAGGGATGGAGTATCGCAGCAAGCTGGTGCTCGCGCCCATGGTCCGCGTGGTAACTCCTCCCCTCAATCCGTTCCAAACCCTCCCTCTCAAATCGCAGCAGCGTCCACTGAGTTAGCTAGCCTTCTCAACTTTGGGAGGGCACGTGAGTTAGCAGCTTAGGATCCGAGTTTTAGCTCGGAGTTCTGGATCCTGGATTTAGGCCTCCGCAAATCTAGAACCGGAAGCTTTAGATTTCGACTTGTGCGCGCGGAGTGAATGAGCAGCTTGTCTTCTCGGCGCATGGTTCGATGGGCGACGTCCGTGTTGCAAACCGTGGTAGTCAAATCGTTAGCCTGAGACCTCTCTAGTTGGAAATCAGAGTTTCGCATAGATGCGGCTCTAGGGGAATGGAGCCATGGTGTTTCTGCATGTATGAGAATTTTTTTTTTTTTTTTAAACGAACAGGTAGGAGAGCCGCCCATTATCTCTACTATATAAAGTGAGAGTTTCTTCCCACGTTATTTCATCAAAATTACCAGTTCTGCCATTCTTTAATTACCCACCTCTTTAATTAACCACTCCAGGTGTGGATAGAAGACAGCACACAAGACCATTCTTTAATTACCCACCTCTTTAATTAATTAACCACTTCAGGCGCAAGAAACGGCTTTAACGCTTTTATTTACATAGAAATATAGAAATACTGCTTCAATAGTATCCTACTGTATAAGGTATTATTTGCACAATATATTTTCGTAATAACAGATGATTGCTCAAAATGTAGATACCATTGCAAACGCACGGGCACCTTAATTATCCGCCTCAAGTTCAAAACTTATATAAGCATAAGAAAGCACAAGCCTGGCTAGCAAGATGAATTGATTTTGGATACGTGAGCCTACATGTTATACCGGGCCAGAGAAACGCTCCAACTTTCCAAGCTCCATCCAAATTTCTCCAACCTCTGCTCCTCCTCGAGACTCGCTCAACTACCGCACGAGCACCCACTACCCATGAGTAGTTTCCCTTCCTTGGAATCGTAGTAGTGTTAGTTAATAATTATTGCTTCATTACAATGCATTTTTCCGATGCACCTGCATGCATATACACACTCTCTTAAGCGCTTATAAATTACAAAGTACATCTTCATCTCCTCGATCGTACGTAGCAAACTCGAGCACAACCAAATAGATCAAATAGTTACAAGCCGAAGCCGCCCACCCTCGACGAAACGATCAATGGAGGTTTAGCCGAGCAAGCCTGGTCTGGGCGCTGAAGCTGCGGAGGCCGCAAAGGCATACCTGGTCACTGTCGGCAAATGCCGGTCACGTGCAGACTTCGGCTTTTACGAGGCCTTGAAGAGCGCCGCCGCGACGCCGCCGAACGCTGAAGTGAGCGTCCTGTCGGCAATGAGGCAGCCGCCGCATGGAGAGGAAGCCGGAGGAGGCGGTGGATCCGATCCGTGGCGTGCTTTTTCCGCCTCATCCGCCCATGCCGCCGCTTCGCGACCTGGCTGGACGCTGCACGGCTAGTATCCGCAAAGAGGTCGCCAAGCATTGCCGAAGTTTGGGTCTCGCTTAAGTGAGCGCGGCGCGCTGGCCGATAAGTCGCCACGATGCTATGGCTCTATCACAAAGATCCCGGCGTGGAGGAGCTCTCGGTTTCAAAGATCCCAACGAGGCTAAGATCGCTATCGGCCGTGCCAGAGCCGCCGCTACGCCTTGTGGCTCTCGCTCACAGACGCCCATCGAACCGCGCACGGGCCATGATGAAGGCTCCAGGTGAGCGGTGGCCTCATGATCTTTCGTATGCGGATTTGACGCTAATCCAAAGCCGATTTCAAAGATACTCCGCTTCGCTGGTCCACGCTGGCTAAGCCGCTTCGCTTTAGTGGAGTCGCTTTTTTATATGTACTTCTTTCCATTAGGAATACTACTATATTTTACTTTCAAATGAACGAAAATGTGACGCCGATGTAAGGGCATTTGTGGAAGATTATTTCATATTCGGCCTTAGCAACTTTGGTAAGTATATTTAGGGACCATTTCACATAAAGAATTTACTAATCATGGATGGATCTACGTTGTTTAGTTGAAGTCAACCGGCAGCCTACAATCTCTAGCCTAACACATGTTAATGTTATAAGTGCATATGACCCCGACGGCCTTTTTTTTCTTCCTTGAATCCACACGTGCAAGTCTCTACTATATAAAGTGAGTTTCTTTCCACGCTATTTTATCAAAATTACTAGCTTCGCCATTATTTAATTACCCATCTCTTAATTAACTACCTGTGTGTGGATAGAAGACAAAGACACAAGACCATTCTTTAATTACCCACCTCTTTAATTAATTAACCACTCTAGCGTAAGAAACTAAGCGCCGTAACGCTTTATTTACATAGAAATATAGAAATACCGCTCAATAGTATCCCATCAACGTATAAGGTATTATTTGCACAACATATTTTCGTAATAGCAGGACAACCGTTCAAAATGTAGATACCGTTGCAACGCACGGGCACCTTGCTAGTATTGATAAACCAGGAGTAAAAAAAAGAAAAGAAAAAAGGTACAGACACCGGTCCCAAGTCCCAACCATACACCACTGGCGGGGAAGGAAGAGGAACCACTCTGAAACAACTGGCTAAGCAGCCTAACACCAAGGCTAGGGACAAACACCAACTAGCACGACACCGAAACACCGACCAGCTCACACGCACGCAGAACGCACACCGTGGCCAAGGGAAGGACAACGCCCCCTACCACCTAAAACTCTGAAGCTCCAATTGATGATCAAGTTTGACAAATGCAGAGGATCACCATTGCACAATGCTTGAGAGAGAAGAATAGAAGCGATGGCATGGAGAGCCATAGCTCCACCACGGCTGAATAACCACGGCTCTTGCAAGGGCTGAAGCTTCTATGAATGAGTAGCTTGTTTCTCGATTGATGAACTAATTTATCTGTTCGTTTGAGCCTTAGCTGCCTTAGCTGTGAGATCTGAGATTGTTTGGATCAATAGGGTGGCACTTGAATTAGATCCATAATGAGTATAAATTTCCCCTGATTGGTGTCATTGTTGATGTTCGTATTTAAACCAGAAACTGTTTATGGCTGGACAGCCAGATGTTGAGAGAAGTAGTGTCCTGAGCTAAGGTATTAATGCTGCTGGTTTATTTGATTGATGAATTTTCTTTTCTCATGCCGCATCTTGGAAAGTGAGATTACTGGCTGTATATTGCTGCTGCCTAACGAAGGATTGAATGAATCATGGTCCATGCATTGCAAGCTATTGTTGTATTGTACAAGTATTGGAAACATCAGGCATGTAGTGTGTGGAGTAAGATTCAAATGGTCAAACATCGTTTTGTTGAATGCAGTTAGGACTACCTTTTGTCAATGCTAATGACATGGAACTTTTATTATTCTCCTGTATTTCTGCTTCTAATAAGTCTCTAGGGATATAATTTCTGTTGCCAAATTAAGGAGCATTACTGTACCTTTTTGAGATAGATAGATACCGATGAGTTCCCATCATAGTTGTCACGGCATCGCCTAGTTGTCGCGGCGGCTAGAGGGGGACACCAGGACAGCTTGCCTCGACTGGAGGGGGCCGACGCCAGTCATAATCGCACCAGGACTAGCGATCGCCTGATCCGGCCGCATCCGGGTGAGACTTGGCAGCGGGGAGCACCGAATCCTGTGGGAGGTCGCCAGATCTGGCCGCATCCAGGTGAGCCGGAGAAGGCGTCAACACCAGGAGGGAGGAGAGGCTTCGGTGGCGGCATGGGGAGGGAGAGGCGGCTCGGGGCCGATAGCTTGTTCGTGAGCAGTGGGGGTTGGGGCGGAGGCGACGGTTGGAAATGGAGAGAGAGAGATGGGTGGTGTGAGGCGAGATCGCCCTCGAGCTATCGAACACTTAACCTCATTGGATTTGGAGGCTAGCAACGATTCGCCGATGGCGCCGCGATGCTAGCATCAAGCTCAATGAGATAACAGAAGAACCATTCAAATAACTTCGACCACGATCCGGTATTCCCGTGTATGCGACCCGAACTGCCAGGATCGCCCAGCATCTGGTTTCCACCGTTATCACAACTCAATTTGCATAAAGGGCAACGAACTCAAAACCCCACAACCTGACACGCGAACGCGAAGCACAACAAAGCGACTAAACCAAAGCACAAAGACAAACCTGACAACCACACAACTAAAACAACTCAACTAGCATGCTAGACAAAAGATGATGCAACCTAAACCAAGATAGCACAAAATTAAAATCGGCATGACCTTCCTAGATTCTAGGACATCCGCTCAAGAACAAGAAAGCTTGATATAGCATGATAATATGGAAAGGATAAAAGCAACAAACAAGCATGATAAGGACATCACAACAACCACGATCAACGGGGAAGAATACCAAGTCTTCGAAGCCACACAGGACATGGTATTTAAAGCTAGCTATACAACAAAGGGAGTTTAACCAACACATTAGCAAAATATGACATCTCCTAGAGTGTTACGCCTTCAACACTTCCGGCGTGATTATGTTTTATCGCGATAACCTCCTACTCAGTGTCCGCCAGACCGAGAGCGAAAGGGGAGGAACTCATGACCCTCCCGATCTCGCTTTGAAAACCACAAAGCGAAGCATGATGCGAATGTACTCTAAGACTACCCAGTGGTCCATATATGACCGACTCCGAAGGGTTATGCATTTGGGTACGAAGGAATAAATTGAAGAGTAATAGTGCGGAAAGCATTAACATTTGTAATATGAGCATAATGACTAAGCATTACAAATTTTAAAGCGATTATTGACGCCTTCTAACATGAAGTTGAAAGGTAACAACACTAAAGTAAAAGATTTACAACCATTTTAAAGCTCAAGTACACGAGCCAGGAATTTCAAGTTATTACTACGTTGAGTGTCGGATGGCCGTGGCGTGCTCATATCCGAGAGCGGCAATTCGAATAAACGATTAACCTGCGAGGGAAGCGTGATCGCATACGACATGTGCCACAAAGTACACCTATGTCAACCCCTCCCATCCATACCCATTCGTTGAACCATCTTCGCCGTGCGGTCAGAGCACCTTACGCCCCGCCGGCGACAAGCCCGCTTGGCCCTCGGTCGGCCGCCTCGCCCACGTCCAACCGCGTGTGGCATGATCCATCGAGCGGCATGTGATGAAAGAGTGGCTTACCCAACCATAGGGCATGCGATCAACCTAATGGTGCTCGATCAACATAGCACACAACGGATCGGTCCTTAATTGACACAGTATACGCCAAGCGAGTCTCCATACCCAATTGATCCTACTCTCCGCTTGCGCCGATCATTAATGTCTACCTTCCAAGTAACATGGTTGAACCATTTTCCAACATAGTTCACATGTGTAGTACTTAGTACTCTGTGATGGAACCGCCCACCACTTCTGGCCCAAACCCGACCTCTAAGCAAACTAAGCATGGACACATTGTATTTACCCATAAGCTAGCTCCAAAGGAAAGGTTCAACAAGTGTCAAGGAGTGAGTGTGCGAAATTAGGTTCTACTACCCTTACCACCATTGACTCGATGCTTCAACCTAATCATTCAGCATTTTATTCACCAAAATAAACATATATAAAGGGTTGAACATGCTTAGGTGCTTGCACGATGTACATCGGATCCTCGGTAACCAGGCTCGTGATCACCTCGACCCGCAGGCGTCACCTCCGGGAAGCGATCGTTTCTACTACGATGACAATGCAAGATGAAATGAGATGCATGTGATGCGAGGGAATGACAATTAAAGAAAAATGAGAGCATTCATCAAGTAAAAATGGAAACAATGCGAATCCCACAAAAGCAGTCAAACATCAATACGATTAGCTCACACTACTACGATCCAAACCTTCATAGCTAGTGATTTATTTGACATCAACCCCCAAAGAAGTTATTAAGGTACACTACGAACGAGCATAAAGACCCTAATGAATTCATTTATCATGGACTAGGGGCTTGGCCATATGAAAGAAATCCAGGACACGAGCCTAGCATAACCCTCACGGATTTCGGGTCAGAAACATAATGATCTACAAGACAAGACATTTGTCCTCAGGACCTAAACCCAACTATATTCAGCGACGTAACAGAGAGCAAAGCTAAACCAAAACAAAACTACCCGCACAACCACATTATTCTCTCAACCTTGCCTCTTCTCAACACAAGCAAGCAAGTGCTCAAACCATCCCAATTAACCGCTTATAGGCATAATTTCTAGGAAAGTAGACTAGAACAGAGTATAAGTAGTAAAGGTGAGCTAAAAGAAAGAAAGCGTGATCTCGATCACGAGAATGCAAGGGTTTCACCATATACTCGGTTAGTCGCACATACGTCTACGAAGCATTAAACGGGAACACATACACCGCCCGGCTCTCATGACACTTTAATAGAATCAAGTTGGATGTTTGGATCGGTGGGGCTCGATCTGCCAGACCTCGAGGATTACAAAGAAAGAGCAATCACCACCACGCTAGGTTGTTTCTTTTTGTCAGAGATGCATGCCAAGGTATTTGAGCTTAGTCACTCGACTCCTTCTTGCATGCAGATCGGTTGGAACTTGATGTAGACAACTACTGTAATTCTCAGTAGCAGGTGGAAGAAATGCGGCGTCGTGCTTTGAAGCAATATACGAATGAACAAGCCGACTACTTGCTTCTAGGTCTCCAACGCTGAAAGTAGGAGATGAAGATGAGTAGGCGTCGAGTGGTTGAAAAGTCTGACAACCAGAAGAGAAGGGAAGGGTTAGTTCACAGAGGGACTTCATGGCAGTGAAATGAAATATGCATGAGTTCGGCGAATGATGATTCAATGTGCGTTCTCTCTCGCTGACATTGAAGAATGGATCTGTGATTTTGATTTGTAGTCAAGAGAAACAAGAAGAATGGAAGGTCCTAAAGCATCAAGCACTCTTCAGAATGACAACATCAACTTGGGGCAAACCCCAAATGCACCCCAAATCCCAACCATGGCCGACTGGGGCTAGAGAGAATGAGAGAGAAATGGAAAAAAGGGGAGCTCTGCGTACCAAGAAGGAGGTGGGAACGCCACGAGGAGGAGGTGGCGGTGCTTTCTGCCTGAACTGGAGGAGCCGAGAGAGACGGCGCCGCCACGGGAGTAGAGAGGCCGAGAAGCGGTATGCGTCCGGCCTGGGAGCCGAGCCGGACAAGCGCGAGAGGCGGCGGCCGGTGAGAGCGGCGTCGAGGCGGCCGGAGCGGCAGCGTCGAGCCAGACAGTGGCGCCGGCCGGCTGCAGGAGAAGCTGGCCAGGCGGCGACCAGCCAAGAGGCGGAGGGCAGCGAAGGCCGCGTGGAGGCGCGGCCGAGCCTAAGCGAAACAAGCGGCGTCGGCGGCGTCGTCAGTGAGGAACGAGGAAGGAGAAACAAAAGAAAGAATGCGTGAGGGGAAGAAGCGAGTGGAGAAAGAGAGGAGGTGGAAGTGGGAAAAATATGATTTGTGAAATGACCTTCCTACCCTCATGCCACACATGGAGAAAAACTAGAGCCATGACAGGTGGGCGATGTGGGGGGGGGGGAGGGTTAGGAAAAAAAGGGTGGGCCAATGGGCCGGCAAGTGGGAGAGAGTTAGGGAAAAAAAGGGAGGCCAATGGGCCAACCAAGTGGGCCGAGTTAATTTCATATCATATGAGATATTATTTTCTTTCATATGGGTATATTTAGTTATTTTCATTTCATATGAGATTATTTATTATTTTCATCGTCTAATCACCGCCTAGGCGTCCAGGTCGTCTAGGCTCGCCTCGCCTAGCCGGACCGCCGTGACAACTATGGTTCCCATGCCTGGATTGTTGAATACATAGCAGTTGTCCTCCACAACTTGCAGATATTTTCACGAGATGATTTACTCAACATCTGAATGCATAGTTGTATGTGGTATCTAGTATCTACCTTATTTTGTTAATTACTTTTTGTAGGGTACTCTGCCATTTAGGCTACTGGCTGCTGAATATGGTGCTGATATTACTTACGGAGAAGAAATAATAGATCATAAATTTTTGAAGTGTGAACGTGTTACAAATGGTATTGCAGTTCAATTGACATTTAATATTCTATTATGATCTCGCTACTGTGACCTCTGTATTGACAGTTATGTTATACACTTCTACTCTTAAATTGCTGTCAAGATCTTGCGTATCATAGTATTATGGGTAACTTTACTCCAATAATGTTGCATTTGAACTAGATGATTCGAAATATTTATCTTAAATGATTATTGGATGGTAAAAGGTTGGTATTGAAGATAGAAGGAAACACATGTTTAGATAACTTCACAGGTGTAGAATTAGATAATTTATAAAGTGAGCTTCTTGAGTTTACCTGTGAGTCTGGGGAACCTTGACACCTGCAGGGTTTTTTTATTTGTTCTGTATGCTGTCCAGATGTGTTGGATTTGTGTGGTATCGTTCCACTCATGCTAATCATGTTGTTCAATGTTGGCAAGAATCTCTTGGGACTACTGATTTTTTGGAGAGAGGGACTGATAATGTAGTGTTCCGGACTTGCCCACAAGAGAGGGACAGGGTTGTATTCCAAATGGGCACGTCAGATGCCTTGAGGGCACTTAAAGCTGCTCAGATTGTGTAAGTCTTATTTCTAAAATTATTTAATATCCAAATTCTGAAATAAACTAAAAGTGCACTGGGTTACTAGGGCCAGGGGTGCTACCTGAATAGTTTGATCTGATCAACATCTGGGCATTGGATTAGTTGTTTTAACGTCTCCTGCTTTGCATCTTTTCGTTACTCAGTTTTTCATCCTTACCAGGTGTACTGATGTCGCTGCTATAGATATCAACATGGGTTGTCCAAAGTCATTCTCTCTCAGTGGAGGAATGGGTGCTGCATTACTCTCCAAACCTGAGCTTATACATGATGTACTTGCTCTTATTGTTTGTGTTTTACTATTTTCGTACTCTGGAAATTCACTGCACTTATTCAGGTTGTGCAAATTGTATCACGTAGATTTTGACCACATTGCGGAGGAACTTGAACACGACAGTGACATGTAAGATCCGTCTTCTGAACACACGTCAGGACACTGTGGAGTTGGCACGCCGGATTGAGAAAACTGGTGTTCCGGCTCTTGCTGTCCATGGAAGGTTAGCACACACACACACAGTAGTACCTTTTGAGTTCTGGAAGACAACCATGCTCACTCTCACTCTGTCACCCTTACTTTAAAATTGTGCAATTTACCACCCATACATTTCCAATTGTCCACAAGTTTAAATGCCTGTTTTTAAGAATCCAGGCCAAGCATTGTATTCATATGCACAACCATTTGGTCCATTATATAACCATGCTCACTGTCACTGTCACCCTTACTTTAAAATTGTGCAATTTACCACTCATACATTTCCAATTGTCCACAAGTTTAAATGCCTGTTTTTAAGAATTCAGGCGAAGCATTGTATTCATATGCACAACCATTTCGCCCATTATATTTATAAGTATCCAATATGATGTAGCTCAAAGCCTCAAATCCGTGGAAAGTTCAGGGACCTGCTTTGCATTTTTGCCACAGTTCATTTTCTCAACATCTGAGCTTGCCATTGACTACCTTGTAAATTTATTTTGTAAGTCGTTGTTTTTACAATAATGAAAATGAAATACGATGCGGAAAATAACAAGCTTCCCTTTTTCATCTGCCCTAATATTCTTTTTTGCGTAATTGGTTTCTCTTATAAATATATTGCAGAAAGGTTAAAGACAGGCCAAGAGATCCAGCTAAGTGGGATGAGATTGCAGATGTTGTGTCCGCATTGTCAATTCCAGTTATAGCTAATGGAGATGTATTTGAGTATGAGGATTTTAAAAGAATTAAAGACGCTACAGGTTTGTATGTTCAATTAATAGTCAATAGTCCTATTTATCATCTGGCCCCGTTTAGTAAGTAACTATTTGCTCAGCAGAGTAAAGCGAAGAGAGGGAGATACATAAATGGATATGAACTCTCGCTAGTTTAGGTTGCTTCACTTACTGTTTATCAATATTGAGCTTACTTTCCTCCTAGACAAAGCACAAATGCCCATGCATTGGGACTGCCATAACACTATCATTTCCGAAACACCCCATGATATTAAACATCTGAAGCAGCTGGTAACTTCAATATTCATTTCTGAACAAGCAAGCATATCATAGGTTTCTTGAAAATCCACAGATGTGAGAGATTGTCATCCTTGCAAGTTGCAACCAGTGTTACTTAAATAGTTGGAGTGCATTGACAGATTGATTTTTTCTTGCATGTTGTTTCCAGTGATGGATAATCTTGGTTCCTGTAACTGCTAGGTGCCTCGTCTGTAATGGTTGCTAGAGGTGCCATGTGGAATGCCTCTGTTTTTTGTGCCAAAGGCAAAACACCTTGGGAGGATGTCAAAAGAGAGTATGTGAGAAAGGTATTTGATTGTGCTTCATGCATTTGTTCTGTTTGAACCCCCAAAGTTAATTTATTTGAGCATTTCCATTCTTGAAGGTTCTACTTTTTCTCATGGGTGTGAACATACCAAGTTTCTATGGATTGACATCACATTGCATTGTAATTCTTGTGAGCAGAGTATTTTGTGGGACAATGATGTGAAGAGCACCAAACAAACATTAAAAGAAATGATAATGCACCATTCTTGCCTTGAACTCCCCGAAGGGAAAGGTGTGATAAAGTGTGATACGTCAGCAGATTTAGCGTAAGTGAGCTAACTTCCGATTTCTTTTCTTTTGCAAATGACGTGTTCGTAAGTATTAATCATTTGGAGATTCTTTGTCCGTCTATGCTACTTGACAGGTGTTGCAACTCTTATTCATGGATAATACTGTTAAAATTTGTTCTTAGGATGGGTCCCTTTATATGACTAGAATATGCGCTATGCCAAATACCATTTTTGTTTCTTTGAATCTAACCATTCCATTTATCTGGATTCAAATTTCTTGGGCATCAACAATCCAATGATTCATTTAAGTGGGCTTTCTTATATTTCCCTCTTAAGAAGAAGTGGAAGAAGTGGACTGCATATGGGCATAATGCCGTGATCTGTAATATATAACCTTTTCATATCTCAACAATTAATTTCAACCTCTAGGCTCTTGCCAAGCTGCCTTCATGGTTATTTGGTCACACAAACATAGTACTGTTAGATTCGTATTTAGAAGTACTTTCACATGATCATTATTTTATGCTTGCTAATTGTTACTAATATACTGCAAAATATATTAATGTTCAAAGTTTAATCTTGAAGACTGCCACAACAAACTGGACCTTGTATTCTGAAACCATGAGATTTGTCTTGAACTCTTCCTTACTAGTGAACCACATTTTGCTAGAGTGCCAGCTGAAATGTGATAGAATGGTATGGCCTTACCATTGTGGCTGGCCTTGCGCTCTGCTGCCAATGATCAAACCGTAGAATAATACTTTTTTGGGAAGCTGTTCGATTGGCAATTGCTTTCTATTATCAATGAATTAGGATGAATCAATATGAAGTCCACCATAATTTGTTCTAGTAATTTTCTGATGCTTATGATTCTTCATAATTACCACACCTTATTCTGCAATACAGTGGTTTCTTGCTCATTTGTTTATTTATTTAATAATCAAATCTAATGTTTGTTCTTCTCATGTTTTCAGGAGACTATATGGGGAAGAGGACTACTATAATTTTGTTGTTTCAAATAGGAAATGAAGATTTTGACTCAGGTATCTATTCCACGTCAGTGCAAATGTGCAACTTCTGAAAAGGAAATAAATGATTTGGTAGAGTTCATGCAATTATATGGTTTCATGTTATTTGGAAATTCTGTCCAGCAAAACACAATGATGTGCTCAGAGAATTCATGATTATCAACCAGGATTCCAAAACCTAACGTGGCTCAGTTCAGGTTTTACAGCCAAGTAGCACGTGTTAAGGATATAAGTATTGTCTTATACAAGGTTCAAAATCTAGCCGAAATTCGGCGAAATTTCAGATCTCGGGCCCTCCCAAGTTTCATAATCCCGGCGAAATTAAAAAACCCTAAAAAAAAAATTCAAAGTGCTACAGTAATCTATAATCTCGCCGAGATCTCGGTAAAATTGACCGAGATTTGAATAAAAGTTGATCGGATTTGACCGGATTTTGGCCGGATTGGATTCTTCGCGTCGTTTCCCATCTAGGACAGTCGGTAGATCATAATTCCCACGAAATTGAAAAAACCCTAAAAAATTCAAAGTGTGACTGTGCGTAAAATCTCGGCCTTTTGGACCGAAATTTCGTCTATATGAGCCGAAATCTCGGAAATTTTGTTTCAAAAATTACCGGATTCAAAATTTGCCTTTTGATTTTCGTTCGGATTTCATCCGAAATACCGAGATTTCGCCGAAATTTCATCTTTCGGAGGGTGCCGAGATGAAATCCGAAAACGAAAATTCAAACCCTGGTCTTATATAGACTCTTCATATATATAGGTTTTCCTTATATAAGTTTCGCTTGTTTAGGTATTGCCTTACATATGCTTTCCTTTTATACCCTCATGTACATTTATATATTCTGGCCATTGGCCTCATATTTAATACAACTAGTGCTATTCATAATATGGAATCAGAGCCACGGTTCAAACCCTAGCTCTAAGATCATCTTCCGTTGCTGCTGCCCCCGGGAGGAGCAATCTCTACTCCTAGGGGCGGCCATCTCGTGTTTGTCGTCGTCCCTGTTCGGATCTGACGACCTCGCGTGGCCCCACGCCTTATCCCGTGTGGCCCTGCTTCGATCCAAGCCGGAGTTGGATCTCTTCGTCGTTGCCGGTCTTGGATTCGTTGTCGTGCCATCTGTAGGCTTCGTCTGCGGCTTCATGGTGCCGCCCACCTGTCGGCCTTTCACCGCTCCCCATGCACTCCGCGCTTCGGCCACTGTCAGCGGCTCAGTCGCCTCTTCCTTTACCCGCTAATGGTCGTCCAGCGTCGGCCTTCGGGGCCCGTCTTCCTCGCTAGTCGCCCTCGACGTCGGTGTGCCCTCCGACGTCGCTCAGCCCTTCGCGCCGACCCTTCGCGCTCGTTCGCCCGAGCCGCCATCGACCTGGCCTCTGCCTTTGTCACTCGCCCGTGGCCGGTGAGGCCTCCTGCATCGGCCCTCCACGCCGTCGCTCCGGCCCGTGGCCATCCGGTCGACCCGCTTGGCCTTCGTGCCGCCAGCCGACCTCTATGCCAACCGCCTTTCGAGCCACAGCCGCCTTCGGTTGCCCACCTCTGGGCCCACGTTGGCCCTTCGCGGTGACCGCCTCGATCGGATCTGCCTCCAGCCGGTCGGCTCGGCCACACGACGCACGCCCGTGGAGGAGGAACACGCCCATAGTTCAATCGTGCCCAGGTGAAGCATTAAAGCTTCGGACTCCAAATAGATCTAAAACCGGTTTTCATACTTCTCGGCTCTAGTTTCATGAAGCACCTTAGCTTCCAACTTCTTTGGTTCTATTGGTTCCAGCTCTTGGCTCTCAGCTCCGGCTTTTGTTACGGCTCTTTGGCTCCAATTCTTGGGCTCCTGCTCTTTGGCTCCGGTTTTTCGGCACTACCTTTGCTCGGCTTGGCCCTTTTTCAGTCGGCTTCGACGGCATGGCTCTTTTGCTGGCTCCAGCTCGGCTCCAGATTGAAATCCGGTTTGGATACCGACTTTTCGGCTTCAGGTTTTGGCTCCGATTTTCGGCGGCTCGGCTCATTCCAACAGCTTGGTTCGTTTCAACATGGCTCGGCTCGTTCGTCTTGGCTCTTTCGTCGGCTCGGTGGTTTTCAGGCTATTGCCTTTTTAGTGTGGCGACTATTATTTCCTTTAGTATTTTATTAAGTCATCCGTTGTGTCCATCCAAGCCTTTAGCATATTGATTATGTTGTCGCTCGGCTCTTTTATCGGCTCGGCTCACTCCGTCGACTTCGATTACCTTGGCTCGGCTTTGTTAGCTTTCTTTTGTCAGTTTCAGCTCATTATGCCAGCCGGTTTCAGCTCGGCTCGTTTTGTTGGCTTCGTCGGTTTTTCTTCGTCGACTCGGCTCATTCACCGGCTCGGTTTTTCAAGAGTTGGATGCTCTGACAACTACTCCAAGACCAAGATTTTGGATTTTTCTTATTTTAGTGTCAATCCTTTTCAAATGCAATGCTATTACATGCGCCTTGCATTTGTGAGGGGTGTTAAGGATATAAGTATTGTCTTATATAGACTCCATATATAGGTTTTCCTTATATAAGTTTTTCTTGTTTAGGTATTGTCTTACATGTGCTTTCCTTTTATACCCTTATACACATCTATATATATTCTGGTCATTGGCTCCATATTGAATACAACTAGTGTTAATCATAATAGCACGGTTCCTTTCAGTGACATTGTAACTGGTCCCTGCCAGTACGTATGGTGTATAAATTGGAGCGGAGTTTGTGGCAGATGGAACTTGAATTGGGAACTTCCTAAATTTCTGTGGGTTTTCTTCCCCATAACCATGCAAAACTGGCCAAATCAGTCTGTTGAATCTGAAGGAAGTTGTTAGCATCATTTTTGCAATAATTTTTCTAAAGTTGAGTCAGAACTGAATTGTTCAAATTGCAACTTCGTAAAATTTTCCTAAAAATATATGGTAAAGTTTGTCAATAACTGGCCATTTATCACGGGAAATGGAAAATTTCTCTCAAGTCCCGACTACATGAAACACTCAAACCTATTCCCACCCGATATATCAGAAACTCACGAAGAATTTTTAATTAAAATTGAGACCAGGGTGTTAGCTGTTAGCCCTGTGTGAGATCGCAGAGAAATGTACCACCCAAGAACTACAACCCACAGTAATTTACTGAGGTCAATGGTACAGGTCCCAGTTTGCGTAGCATAACTTGTGATAAGTTTGGACCTATGATGAATGGACATAGATACGTCGACACGACACGATACCGACATGGAATTTGCCATTTTTCAAAAAATGCTGAGACGGTGACAAGGCTATATATATTTAAATGATTATAATACACATGTATTTTTTTTTTTCTACATGTTTGTCAAACCGAAATAATGTAAAGTGCAAACTATGAATATGTCCCCAGCATTTGCAACTTCACTTCTAAGCTAGACAAGAATAGCTACCATCACCTTAGGATATATCTTTCACTCACCATTAGTAATTTTCATCAAGTGTGCTTTAACTCTAGTGTGGCTACTAGTGTCAAACATATTTGCTACTTGCATTTGCATTTTACATTTCCTCTGGACAGACCACCCTTATCTAGAGCGTCAACATGGTTTTACAAAGGAGCCTTGATGTTGGTGTTTTGCTTCTCTCGGGTGGTTAAGGTTACACTTACCCTTTGGGTGGTTGAGGTGGGTCGAACTGTGTCACCATATGTGTCTAATATGTGTCGATGAAGTGTTGGAGCCGTGTCGAACATTAAAATTATTTATTTTGACCATCTATTTGTCCAATACATGACCGATATGTCGAGCATTGTATCCGTGTCGGACACTGATACGGCACCAAACCAACGTATCAGTGCTACAAAGGTTTGGACTGTTTGTGGAATACGATTCCCTCTTGAGACGATACACCCCTTGTCTTTGCTTCAGATTAGAAGTGTGGTATTTTAGATCCAGATTGGTGGCCATGTTTCATAAGTCCATCGGTCCCATGAGTTAGTAACGAATTTTCACTCTTTCTAATTTGAAGTTTTTATGCAGCTCCTGCCTGGATTCTTATCTCAGTTTTTTGAATGGTTTTTGGAGTAATCCATCATGTTACCAAACAATACAAGGTTTGCTTGCAGTTTTGGCTTTTCTTTGTGCTATCTGATCAATATTAACCAAGGATTCACTAATTTTTTTATTTGTTCTGGAATGGTGTTGCAGTTCATTTTTAAAGTAGGATTGTTTGAGACCAAGGCTGTTGACGTTACAGCACTATATAGAATATCTGAAGCATTTTGAGACCTTTTGTTGTGCTGAAAATAGATAGAATCCATTCCTGAAACTAAGAAAACACCATTCTTGTTTGAAGTATTTATTGTTTTGCTAATTCAGAGCGCCAAAAGGCTGTCATGTATTATTGGTGGAAGTATTGTATTTTGGGAAAGTTGAAGCAGAGTATGATATGTTGATTCGGGGAATGTCCATCATGTACCAAATGATACTCTTTAAACAGTTGTTGGCCTGATGTTTGCTGTTGTCTGCCGATACACAATAGGATCTCATTCAATCTGGCTAGTTTAACAGCATCTTATGCTGGGGCTTCAATCTACCTCTCATGTTCTAGAATCTGGAAGCTCAAAGCTTGCATCACCCATGACATCAGAGATAAAAGCTACATTACACGGTTCCTGTTTTGAAAGTACTGATATATGATAACTAGGCTGTGTCACGCAGGACGCATCATGTGAGGTTTTTTTTCGAAAAAAAAGGTAGGAGGGCCTTAATTTAATTTCGGTTTTCATGGGTGGTTTATCAAAAATGGGCTGGATAGGAGACGTCTGCAAATTTGTGGTATTTTGGGCAAAAAAAAAAACAATGGAGGATCTGTTCGCGAATCTTCAAAATTATGGGGTTTTGTTTTGCAAATAACCGTTGGAAGGATCTAGACGTAATATTGGTTTTTTTAATTTTGGATTTTTTGGAGGGTCGTTTTGCGAAAATGAAAAAAGTGGTAGAGGATTCGTTCACGGAGCTACGGGTTCCTTTTGCGAAATAATTGGCGGAAGGGTCTAGATGTAATTTTAGATTTCTCGGAGGCTGTTTTCACGAAAATGAAATGATGATGTGGTGCTCTCAATTTGGGAATTTGCAGGGGCCTATTGCAAAAGGTTCAATGGAGAATGTGGATGGAATTTTGGAATTTACAGGGGTTTTTTTTTGGCAAAATATATCATGACACGTGGCATATCTGGTTGAGCTCCATTCTCTTCGGTTTTAGTAGATAAGATTTTGGATTTCTCGGAGTGTGTTTTTGCAAAAAGAAAATGATGATGTGGCGCTTTCCTTAATTTGGGAATTTGCTGGGGTGGGGGGCTTTTCGCAAAAGGTCCGATGGAGAATGTGGACGTAATTTTGGAATTTACAGGGGATTTTTTTGGTAACATATATCATATTATCATGATATGTGGCATATCTGGTTGAGCTCCATTCTCTTCGGTTTTAGTAGATAAGATATATCTCACCTCACTCGGATAATTGCTGCAATGCACCGATTATTGGAGTAGTTGTTCTAGACTCCCGAGAAACGCAGAGATATCTTGCAACACAAACTAAGGTTATTTAAGAACAATATTTTCATCAAAATCTAACTTTTTGAACAAATCAAACCTACTTTTCAATTTTTGTCGAGCGTAAAAAACTATGTTGTAAACCACCACTAAGCCAGAAAGTGTAGCCCAAAAAGATGCTCAATAGTACCTTTGGAACGTGTGCACCTTTCTGAAGTTAGCTTCAAGGTTTAGCAAGCAAGAGACCCCGTGAAACCTTGCTCCTTGAACCATGAACCCAAAACGTATCGAATGACCTCGTAATTGGGAACGCTAAGATGAAATGACCCAAAAAATTCAAAATGAATTTATTTGGAGTTAATTCAAATTTTCGGATTCAAATTTGAATTTGGAGATTTGGATTTGCTTTTGTTTGAATTGGAATTTTGATTTGTTTTTCGTTTTTTTGGTTTTGGGCCAAATCTCCCACACTTCTTGGGCCGTTTCGCCCATCCCATCTCAACTGCCGCTTGGCCAGGACGAATCCCCTTCGCCTCGGCCGGCCTTATCTCATTGCCATGTGCATACGCCCTAGCCGCTCATGCTCGCCCGCCGTCACGCCTGCGCCGGTCTCTCGACGACTTGGACCAGCGCTTCTCGCCTTGCGCTTGACAGCTCAGCGTATACAGACGCGTCTGCGCCAGCCATGGCTACGCCATTTGCCGCTTCGCCCTCTCTCTCCTCGCGGCTATAAAAGCGCGAGCCACTCTCATTCCTTGCCCGCCTCTCCAGCCCTCGCCAGTGGTGAAGCCTCACTCTCATTGCCGTCTCGCTCATGTACCGTGTAAGCTGGGGCTCCAGTTCGCCTCGCCTGCCCTAGCCCTTCCACACTTTGGGCCTCGCCGCCTGCGGCGTGAGAGCCCAGCTTCGCCCGCGTCGGTACTTTGGCCAAGTGGGCCCAGCCCATTCATTGAGGAAGCCAGGCCCAAACCTTGTAGGGAAGTGGTGTTTTCCTTTTGGAATTTTCAATTCATTTGTTAATTCCAAAAATCTGCTAAAAATCCAGAAAAATGCCGGAAAAATCCCAAAAGTTAGTGAGCCCGAGAAACTTTCCAAATACACTGTCTCGAACAGATTTGATCCACTTTGAGTCCAAAAATGCCCTCCGTTCTCTCAATCCGAGTTCCCAAAATTCGAATTGCCCAATTCGCCTCCGTTCTCTCTCGGCTGATTCAAGTTTTAGGTTTCGTTTTCGTTTGGTTTCTTTTTTGTTTTTCGTTTCTTTATTATCGTTCGTTCTTGTCGCGCTAGATCAGGACGTTGGGCGATTCGAGAGCGGACGCCAGATCGGAGCGATGGACCCGACAAGAGCCCCGAGCGACTACGTCAGCGGCCAATGATTCGGCCGTCCGACGTCGCTTGAGCAAGGCAAGCCGTACACCGTTGATCATGTTGATCCTATCATGCCATGCTATAGTAGTATTTATTTTATATCGCATTATTTCTTTGTATGTTGAATTATTGAAAAGCAGTTATTTTAGAATGACATGATGCAGGTAATGCCGAAATTGCTTTGTGAAACCTCCTTGAATATATTGAACCTTATTATATCCTTTGTAACCCTAGATGTTGGTATTATTAAATAAATTACGGTTATTCCTGTAGTTAGTTCAAATGCTTTGAAAATGGAAATAAAATCTTTGTGAATCTCGGATTAGGTATTTGTAAAGTGCTCTGATTTGGGGGCAGAATCGGATAAATCCGGAGTGGATGTAACTCAGATCCGGTGATGATTGATGCCTTGATTTGACCGGGATGACCGGTTGAGTGGGATGCTACAGGAATAAGTGGTGAATGAAGGCTTGATCTTTGGCGGTGAAAGGTTAATGAAACCCCTGCGAGCAAAGTAAAGAACTTAGTTCCGTTCAACCATAGTCGGACCGGCCGATGGACCCGTGTCACATAGCTTCAAGAGGGTTAGTCATTCCCCTGATATAATAATTGAATTTTGTTCCTAGTGTGTAACTATTCTCGTGGGAGAATAGGGACCCAGGCCTTCCCGGCAGTATCACCGAGGAAGAGGTGGAACAAGAATATTGTGTGGTGTCATTCTTGGTTCTCCACAATGCAGTAGGGCGCTCACAGGAGACAGTAAGTCAAAGTAGCCCTAGGACCTATCGGTTAACAACTAAAGGACATGAATGATTAAGCGAAATCTGTGATGATCTCGACCGTGCCGCATGCATTTAAGTTGCATGTTTGTTAGCGCTTGGCATTAAGTGGCCGTTGATATCTTGTGGGTAAAGTTGAACACCTCTGCGAGTTAATGATGGTATTCGAATGACTTAGGTTATGAAGTTAAGTTTGAAGCCCAGAGGTGATACAGTAACCAAGCTCAAGTAATTATTTGAAATTTGGTGAATGTGATTAAGTGTTGTGTGAACTTGTGGAAAACCCACACATACTATTATTTGTAGTCATTGCTTCAAATGTAAAATGAATTGAAAATAAAGCGCATCCAGGATACTTAACCCTACTTCCATCCTTTGGATAATCCTGCATATAGTATTCGGTGGTTCCAAATGACGACTTGTTGAGTACTCGTACTCACCCTTGCAACCCCAGCCCCTTCGAGTTTGAAGAAGGTGGAGGCGTTCGGGAGGTTAAGTAGATGGCGATCTTGTTTGGTTTTAGGTATTGGTCTTTGTTCGAGGCCTTCCATATGCGGTGTTTGGTAATGTACTTAGGGCCTGCGCCTTCTTTTGTAAAAACCTGCCAGTCGTTAGGCCCTATATTGAATAAAAGTGTTGGATTTGCTTTTGCACAGTAATTATCTTTCTTATCCACGGCCGTTAATCGTCACTGGTAACGGTTCTTGAGTAGCCGGATCTGCCCCTAAAAAGGCGGTCCGTCACAAGCTAAGATGTCTACAGGTACCGAAGCTGAAAAAAAAGGACTCCCTCGGTGGGAAAACAACGAAATCTTTATACTCCCGCAACTCAAGCTATAGCTTATTAATTTGGAAGGGATCAACGAAATCTTTATACTCCCGCAACTCAAGCTATAGCTTATTAATTTGGAAGGGATCAACATCAGGATTACACAGAGAGCGCGGAGGACTGCAGTAGTAGGTAGATCTGAGGATAATACACTGGGAGGGGGGACACTGAACCTCCTATTTTTATCGGTAATTTCTCATCTGACCACCAACTATCCTGACAGAACACAACTATCCTGAGCAGAACACTTGACATTCTTCAGTTCAGGTTAACCACATTGTTACAACTCACAGCAAGTTCTGACCTTAACAGGAAACAAGAAGAAACTCCAGTAAAACATTGGGTAACTACAACCATCTGACGAGCACGACTCATCTCCCTCCGGAGAGGCCAGACATCTGGGATACGGCGCCGGCGCTGGTCGACGTCATCGGGTACGACATGACGTAGGGGTCGAACCCCTGGTCCTGCATGAGCCCTAGCATGTTGAGGCTCTGGTAGGTCGGCGACAGCTCCGGCAGCGGCACGTCGCCGTCCAGGTACTGCACGACCTGACGCATGCCCGGCCGCGCGCCGGGCAGCGGGTGCGAGCACAGCAGGCCCAGCCTCAGCACCAAGCTCGCCTCCTGCGCGACCAAGTCCCCGTGCAGGCGCGGGTCCACCGCGTCGGCGACCGCCCCGGCGCGCCACCGGTCGAGCACCCAGTCCACCAGCACGAGGCGGTTGTCGAGCGCGTCCTGCGCGACGGGCTTCCGCCCGCACGCCACCTCCAGCATGAACGCGCCGAACGCGAACACGTCCGACGCCTTGGACGCCTTCCCCGTGTGCCCCAGCTCCGGCGCCATGTACCCCATCGTGCCCACCACGTGCGTCGTGTGCGGGTCCGTGCCGTGGTCGTACAGCCGCGCCAGGCCGAAGTCGCCGAGCCGCCCGTTCATCTCCGCGTCGAGCAGCACGTTGCTCGCCTTGATGTCGCGGTGTACCACCACCTGCTCCCAGTCCTCGTGAAGGTACAGCAACCCAGACGCGACGCCTTTGATGATGCGGAACCTTTGCCCCCAGCTCAAGTTGATCTTGTTCTGGTCGTAGAGGTGCTTGTCGAGGCTGCCATTGGGCATGTAGTCGTAGACCAGGAGGAGCTCGCCCTTGCGCCGGCAATAGCCGAGCAGCTGCACGAGGTTCCGGTGCCGGAGCCGGCCGATGCTGACGACCTCGGCCACGAATTCCTTCATCCCCTGCCTCGACCCGTGCGACACCTTCTTCACCGCGACCTCCGCCTTGGACGACGGGAGCACGCCGCGGTACACCCTCCCGAACCCGCCGATGCCGAGCAGCCGCTTGTCGCTGAATCCGTCGGTGGCGTGGAACAGGTCCTTGTACGAGAACCTGTGCGGTCCGAACGCCACCTCCCACTCCTCCTTGAACTCCGCGTACATGCGCCGCCTCCGCATGAACACGAAGACGACAGCGGCCATCGCGAAGACAAGCGCGGCGGACGCTATTGGCAGCACGATCTCCAGCGTCTTGGACCGCGGCTTTGGAAAAGTGACCGGCAAAGAGGGCAGGGAGGAGACGTTGAGCGCCGGGGCGGCGCCGTTCATCTTGAAGCTCCAGCCGAGCACGTAGTGGCGGCAGAAGAGGATGCCGGTCGACGACGAGAAGCCGACATACGCGGTATCGTCGATGACGGACGAGAGGTTGACGGTGGCGGAAAGCAGGGGCTTCTTGGGCCGGGCCACCTCCAGGGGCGCCATGGTGACATTGACCTGCATGGTCTGGCCGTCGAAGTCCACCCAAACCTGCATCGGCTTGCGGCTCACCAGGCTCAGGTTCTTGAACGCGCCGGTGCCGTCGTCGTAGTACCCGGCGTTGTCGGCGTCGACGGATTTGAGCCCGTTGACGTCGATGCCGACGTGGTTGCCGCTCATGTCGTTGAACTCCGAGTTGAGGATGGTGTCGAACTCCACCGCGAAGAGGTGGTTGGTGGCGTTGCCGTTGGTGGCGGAGTTGACGAGGCCCATGAACTGCCCCGGCAGCGCCGAGGTGAGGTTCTTGCTCTTGGTGATTATGAAGGCCATGCCGTGGCTGCTCAGGTCCTCGTACGCACCGATGATGCCGATGACGAAGGCCGTGGAGAAGGACCGCATGACCGTGCTGTTGGGCGCCGTGTGGAACTGGAGCGGCGCCGGGTAGAAGGCGTGGCCCTTGAGCTGGTTGGTGCCGTTGGTCAGCATGAGGAGCCCGTTCGGGGTCACGGTGGCCATGCCGTCGAAGGAGAGGTTCGCGCCGGTGAACCCATTGAAGACGAACTGCTCGTCGGCCGACGCCGCATGGCGGAGGCCGAGGAAGAGAAGCACGAGAACGAACGGCATGGCCGGCTCGTGAAGCAGCATAGCCAACCACGGCTCCACACTTCCCCTACTGCGGCGCAAACGGCGTGGAAGCAAATGCCAAACTGGGGTGCCCTCTACTGCGTCAGTACTACTGACTCGTTGTTTAACGTAGCGTTTTGGCTTTGGTTGTATGGACTCACAGGGGCTGTTTGTGTCCATTGCTTACCAATGTTTGCCATGCTAAATTTTGATAGTGTTTACCAAATTTCGCAAGCATTTGGTTTGCAACTAAATTTTGGTTAGATTCTCTTCACCATTGTCATGTCAATTTTTTCTAATTCATTTTCTTGCCAATGGTTGGTCAAGTTTTGGCCACCAATTTGGGCACCAAATTTTGGACAGCCAATTTTTGGCAAGGCTTGGCCTGGCAAATTTGGCCTCAAACCAAACAGCCCCAGTCTTTAAAATTATCTTTAAAACTTTTAACTCATCTAAAGATAATACTAGAGATAATTTCTTTAATAGTTTATCTCTAAAATCATTTATCTAATTATTTTATATTATTTTTATCACATTATTCTCTCCCACACTCTATCACTTTTTATATATTCTCTTTTCTTACTTTCTATATCCTCTATATAGAATCTTAGCAAATTCCTTTTTTCACATTCTTTTTTCTCTTTCCTCTCTGTAAAATTGCTAATATTCATAGCGAATAGATAGCTACAGAAGAGTCGTCCAAAGCCAACCAGCTGTAAACGTCAAGATCCCAGAAGGTCTGCGGCATCCGCCGCTTGTACGGCCGTGCGGACGGATACGGATATGGATACAGATGGTGATGGAACTAATTCTGCTTTCTGGTCGCCAGCCGTGAGTAAGCGACAAATTACTGCGCGATAGCCGCTGGACGCTCCCGGTGTGAACGCCATGCGATGCCTTTTGGCTTTGGCCTTGTCCTTCCCAGCTGCTCATCGTCATCATGAGGTCAGTCAAAGGCCAGCAGCGTCCACCTTTTCCGCCTCGTTTCGCTTCCCCACAGAAACAACTGGTTAACACAGGGTTATATTTGAAAAAAAAAACAACTCGGCGAATTAAGGCAAGGACCCACGGCCACGGGTGCAATAACTCTCGGCAGTGCAACTGCCGCGCGGCGGGCCCCACCGTGCCGGCCCGCAGGCCATGGCTGCTCGCTGCGCCGTGCGCGTGTGCTCATGCGAAGCTTCCGGCTCCGCCGTTTCGTCAGCATTGTATCCTGTGGGAGGAGTACCCCTCGTTCTTCCGTTTCACTGGCCTCATTTTCTGGGGCAGTTGAGGATTTGAAGGAACGCAAGTCAGCGCGAGGCCACCCAGAGATCCATAGCGACCTGCGGTTCTGGCCCTCTGGGTTCAATCTTGGCAAAATATTAAAATAACCCAGGCACCATTAGAATAAGAGAAGGCGTGCAGAATGTGCTGCACGCACAAACTCAATTTCGTTACGGTTAGTGGCTGCCTAATGCCTTTCGTGCTGTGTAAAAAGTTAACAATGTGACGCTTAACCCCTCACTCCTGTCACAGTGTCATCCCCACTTAAGATAATCACGCGTTCGAGTGGACGAGTGAGGTGGGCCTTACGCACCGGTCCCGTAAGCAAATGGAGTAGTGCTACTAGTATATATGATCTGTCCTCACGCTGCGCTCCCATATTAGTAAGTAATAGTAACACCATCTTGATCATCACTCAACCAGCAACCTCTCAAGTCTGAACAAAGACTTGCCATTCCAGTCAATGCACTGTCACCAACCCAGATCAGGATCATGGAAGCCTTGGCCTTTTCCCATCGAATAAAGAAACGTTAGCCTTTTCTGGTTCTTCACATTTTCTTTTACAAAAATTATCATGGTAGGTCCATCAGCTGCCGTGATCGATCATGCAGCTATAGTCCAATCATCTGTCATGGTATACTGGTACAACAGTGACATGTGTCACCTATCGTTATTTATTATTTTTTATAATTTTGTTCATACGAGACCGTATTTAAATGTATAGGCATCATCCGGATGTTTTTGTCCTAAAAAACATCCAAACTTTGAACCGTACGATCAAAACACACATCCGTAGGATCAACCCATCTCTAATTCAGGGGGGTGTGCATCGATCTGAAAGCAAATCCAATAGCCATGAATTTGGATGATGGTTGCTAAAGAAAACATCCGAATGAAACTTATCAAAACACACATCCGAATGAAAAAGGGTTTTGATAAGTTTCATCTGCATGTTTTCTTAGTAACCATCATCCAAATTCTGGACCATTGGATTTGTTTTCAGGTCGATGCACAACCCCTGAATTAGAGGTGGGTTGATCCTACGGATGTGTGTTTTGATCGTACGGTCCAAAATTTGGATGATTTTTAGAACAAAAACATTCGGTTGATGCCTATACACTCCTGAAAAAAATTGCATCGTTCACACTGCTGGCAGTAACTGCGTAACCTGAGTACACTAGAAACAACCCAGGCTCCTCAAACTGGCACTTGCGCACGATTTCAAAAGGCTGGCACTTGCGCCGGACGCGGACGCCGCAAGTAAACAACGCTCACGATGGGTCCTGTCTGTTTCCTCCTCCTCCTCCTCCTCGCTGGCGTTGCCTTTGACCATGCGGCTGTGCTCGCCGCCGACCAGTTCACCTACAACGGCTTCGCCGGCGCCAACCTCACCCTCGACGGCATGGCCGTCGTGGCGCCGAACGGCCTCCTCGTGCTCAGCAACGGCACGAACCAGATGGCCGGCCACGCGTTCCACCCGACGCCGCTCCGCCTGCGGAACGGCGCCGTGCAGTCTTTCTCGGCGGCGTTCGTCTTCGCCATCGTGTCCAACTTCACCGTGCTGAGCGACAACGGCATGACGTTCGTGGTCGCGCCCAGCACCACGCTCTCCACCTTCAACGCCGGCCAATACCTCGGCATCCTCAACGTCACCGACAACGGCAGGGACGGCAACCACGTCTTCGCCGTCGAGCTGGACACCATGCTCAACCCGGAGTTCCAGGATATGAACAGCAACCACGTCGGCGTCGACGTCAACAGCATGAAGTCCGTGCAGAACCACTCCGCCGGGTACTACGACGACGCCACGGGGGTGTTCAACAACCTCAGTCTGATCAGCCGCCAGCCCATGCAGGTGTGGGTGGACTACGACGGCGCCACCACGCAGCTCAACGTGACCATGGCGCCCCTCGACGTGTCCAAGCCCAAGAAGCCCCTCATCTCCGCGCCCGTCAACCTCTCGGCGGTCGTGACCGACACGGCGTACGTAGGGTTCTCGGCGGCCACGGGCGTCATCTACACGCGGCACTACGTTCTTGGCTGGAGCTTCGCCGTGAACGGTCCGGCACCGCCGCTCGACACCTCGAAGCTCCCGGTGCTGCCGCGGTTTGGCCCGAAACCCCGGTCCAAGGTGCTGGAGATCGTGCTCCCGATTGCCACCGCGGCCTTCGTCCTCGCGTTGGTCATCGCCGTCTTCTTGTTCGTGAGGACGCGGGTGAGATACGCCGAGGTGCGCGAGGACTGGGAGGTGGAGTTCGGGCCGCACCGATTCTCTTTCAAGGAGCTCTACCAGGCCACCAAGGGCTTCAAGAACAAGCAGCTGCTCGGCACCGGCGGCTTCGGCAGGGTGTACAAGGGCGTGCTCCCAAAGTCCAATCTTGAGATTGCAGTGAAGAGGGTGTCGCACGACTCGAAGCAGGGGATGAAGGAGTTCATCGCCGAGGTGGTCAGCATCGGCCACCTCCGGCACCGGAACCTCGTGCAGTTGCTCGGCTACTGCCGCCGGAAGGGCGAGCTTCTCCTGGTGTACGACTACATGTCGAACGGCAGCCTCGATAAGTACTTGTACGACAAGAACAAGCCTGTTCTCGATTGGGGGCAGAGGTTTCAGATCATCAAGGGCGTCGCGTCCGGCTTGCTGTACCTCCATGAGGATTGGGAGAAAGTCGTCATCCACCGAGACATCAAGGCGAGCAATGTGCTCCTGGATGGTGACATGAATGGCAGGTTGGGCGACTTTGGCCTCGCGAGGTTGTACGACCACGGCGTTGACCCACAGACCACACACGTCGTCGGCACCATGGGGTACCTAGCCCCGGAGCTCGTGCGCACGGGCAAGGCGACGCCGGTCACCGACGTGTTCGCCTTCGGCGTGTTCGTGCTGGAGGTCACCTGCGGGCGCCGCCCGCTCGGCTGCATCGCGCCCGACGACCAGAACGTGCTGCTGGACTGGGTGCAGGAGCACGAGCGCAAGCACGCGGCCCTCGACACGGTGGACCCGCGGCTCTGCGGCAAGTACGACGCCGACGAGGTGCGGCTGGCACTCAAGCTGGGGCTCATTTGCGCGCACCCCTTGCCCGACGCGCGCCCGGACATGCGCCGGGTCACGCAGTACCTGGACGGCGACACGCCCATGCCGGAGCTGGCGCCGACGTTCCTGAGCTACAGCATGCTGGCGCTGATGCAGAACGACGGGTTCGACTCGTTCGCCATGTCGTTCCCTTCCTCGGTCACCACGAGCGTCAGCCCCATGTCCGGAGGCGTCTCGGCCGTGTCCGGCCTCTCCGGTGCAAGATGAATAAACAAACAGTCGCTGTAATAGTAAAAACAAGTTGAATTTCCTTCTGGGAATGCTAAACCGCATGTACGTGGAGACGTGGAGTTATATATGCACTTCCCTGCTATTGGATTGTGTTAAGACCTGTGCCCCTCTTTCTGTCACCAATAATGTCCATTTTTTTAGCGGAGTCTTTTCATTTCTCTTTGTTCTCTCCCCCACACACACCCCCTCTCCCTTCCTTCTCTCATGTCTTGGCTCCGGTGGACTGTGCGGCAGTAAAAGGAGCTCAGATGGCGGCAGCACGCCGGAAACCTTGATGTTTTCCACCGGCAAGGCGGCGGTGGAGCTTTCTGTCAGTAAAACAGTGCTCCGCGGTGGTGGCATTGCTGGAAACCGTAGGCTTTCGGTAACAGGGGGTGGGGGTTCGGGCGGCAAGCGAAGCTTTGACGCGGGTGGCAACATAAGAAACCACGAGGTTTTCGATGGGCGGTGACAGTGGAATCGCTCAAGGTTCTATCCACGGTTATAAATCTCGTTTTCAAAAAAATTTCGGAAGTGCTCAAAATCCGAAATCTCGTCGAGATTTCGAAAATTCAAATCAAATCCGAACAGAATATAAATTTCAAATTTCAAATCCGTTTTTTTTCTACCGAGAAATCCGAGATTTCGGCCGAAATCACCGAGATTTCGGTCCGGTTTGAACCGACCAAAAAATGGTCAAAAAATATCAAAAAAATCTGAAATTTTTTGTGGGTGATCTTCAACCTAAATGCAATCATATCCGGTGAAAAAAAACTAAAAATCTGGTAAAAAAATACAAATCTCGGTCGAAATCACCGAGATCTCGGCGAAATTTGAATATGCACTGTAGTATTTTAAATTTTTTTAAATAACCGGTATTTTGAATCTCGGGGGGGGGGGTTGAGATTTCAGATTTCGGACCGAAATTTAGATCCTTGATTCCGGCGGGGGTGCTTGTCGAGCACCTACATAAGCCCTCCATTCCCTCTGAAGAGGAGGCACCAGAGACCGGCGGTAGGGTCTCCTTCCTCGAGCAAAGTGCAAATTGGATGACGCCATTCATCCAATATCTTGCGCATGGGACATTGCCCGAGGAAGAAGCGGCGTTCCTGGCTAACAAGGCGATCTTCTCAAGACAGATCGATCGAAGGCGACCTATACCGAAAGGCGCATTAGGGATCCTTTCCGAGCGTCTCTCGGGAGGAGGAAAGCCAAGATTTTCTTCGTGATATCCATGAAGGAATGTGCGGAGCTCACTCGTCTTCGGGGCGGCTTGTGAGCAAGGCCTTCCGACTAGGGTACCTCTTGGCCCACGGCCTTGGCGGGCGACGGTCGATCGTAATGACTGCCGAGCATGCCGTTTCATGCTCGAAAAGTCCGTCAACCTAGGCATATGCCCCGCAAACCATACCACTCTCGTGGCCGTTCGACTGGGGCTCGATGTCCTTGGACCCTTCCCGAGGTCGAAAGGCTGCAAGTACTTGCTCGTGGCCATCGACACTTTCACTAAGTGGATAGAGGCCGAGCCCGTCTCAACCATCTCGGCCCGAGCGCCAAGAGGTTCCTCCGTAGCAATGTGATAACTCGATTCGGGATACCCACCGTCTCATCACAGATAATGGGACCCAATTCACCAGTGAACTATTCCAAAGTTACTGCGAAGAGGTCGGGACCAAGGTCTGCTTCGCCTCTGTGGCGCATCCACAGAGCAACGGAGCAGCCGAACGAGCAAATGGGCGACTAGTCCAGGGCATAAAGAGGGTCTTTAAGACCCTCAACCAAAGACCTAGCGGCGGTGGGTGGATGAGCTTCCGCCGTTCTTTGGTCTGTCCGCACCACGACAAGTCGAGCCACAGTAAACGCCTTTCCAACTCGTTTACGGTGCGGAGGCCATTCTGCCGAAATCGTCTTTGGGTTCCCCAGGTGCAAGCGATCGATTCCATCGATCAAGAGGTTGAGCGCCTCGTCGACCTGGACCTCGTCGAAGCGACACGCGAACGGACGTTGCTCCGGTCTGCGGTTTACCTACAGGCTCTTCGTAGGCATGCAGCCAAGACAGTCCGACCTAGGGTCCTACAAGTCGGCGACATGGTCATACGAAGAGTTCAAGACCTGTCGAAGGCCAACAAGCTGACCCCAAGGTGGGAGGGACCCTACACGGTCGTGTCTACAAAGACGCCCGGGCTGTTCGCCTCGCGATGCCAGATGGTCGGGAGCTCACCAGCACCTGGAACATCGATCAACTGCGTAAATTCTACGTTTAGACGAGTACTCCTATCTCGCGCCCCTTGCGTTCTTTCCAATAAAACATTTCCCTCTTTCTCGTGTTTCGTCCTCGCTTTGTCGAACGAGCATCGTCGTCTACCAGCACTGCAGACGAACTTATCCGACAAGTATGTGCGCACCATTTCCCTTGGCCCCCGGCCGGATGCTCGCCCAATCGTTCACTTTCCACAGTAGCTCTTCACTGTATGCGTGGTCGGGCGCGAGCATCCACTCTAAGCCCGGTTCAGTGACCACTCGGGTATGGTGGCTCTACGTATTGTTGGTTTAAAGCTCGTCTACTCTGTGCTCACATTTTTTCTCGACGCAACCGACCTATTTAAATCATTCAAAAAATCGTCACGACCAAAGCGACCCTTAAATTTTCCCATGAACAAACTCGTGCTCGCAATAGTGAGGACACGACCTTTGTCCATGGCAGGGGCTCCGTATGATAGGAATGTTCCGTCCCTTCTTCCAAGGATCCTTTGCTCGTATCTATGCTATATGCTCTTATGCAGGAACTTATTTTCTTTTTCTGCAGAACCGGGATCATATAGGCATATGTTGAAGGCGAACTCGAGAAAAACAGGCAAGGACTAAACACCTGCGAGTTTGCTCATTTAACCCGAAACGTTGTTTTTTTACAGGGTTTACACGAGCTAAAAATAAAAGAAGAGCTAAGTCCTACGCTCGACCTGAAGGGCAGCAAGTTCCTCCTTAAGGGAGTCGACCTCCGCCTCCAGGTCCAAAACTTTCCGCCGAGCGGCACGACCTTCAGCCGCGCTGTCCCGAAGGTGCTGCACCTCCTTGAGCTGGGCCTCTTTGCGCTCCCGAGCTCGTTGGAGTTCGGCGCGCAGGTCGGGGACCTCTTGCCGCAACTTCCCACCTCCTCTTCGAGGTCGGCACACTTCTGTTCCGAAGTGTTCTTCGCCGTCTCGCTCTCAAAGAGCTGGTCCCGAAGTCCGACGATGAGGCTCTTCGCCGACTCCAGCTCCTTCAGGTCGGCCTCGCGCACCTCGGAGACCCGACGCTCGAGATCGGCGATCTTGGCGTCTTGCTCGCGATGGTACGCCCAGAACTCCTCTGCTGGAACTGCGGAGGCATCGATGTCCTCCATAGCCTTCGCAGCAAACTTGGAGCAAAGGGGAAGGAAAGTCAAGAAGAACCCCTTGAAGATTGCTCGACTCATGTAAAAAGTTGAGAGCAAAGCGCTTACCAGAAGAGCCCGGCTGACCAACTTGTCTTGAAGCCGCTGGCGGTCGGTGGCGCCAGCTCGGAAAAAGGGATTAACCCACGCAGAGCCATCCTGATCCCGAGCTAGCGCATCACGATCTTGCCCCTCCTGGGCACCCGGTGCTCCCGGGAGGGCAACGACGTATCCTCCTTCGACCAACCCCAGGGCGCCCTAAGGTTGGTCTTCTGCGTCGATAGGCGGCTCGTGGCCGCCTTCCTCCTGCCCGGCCGGCTTTGGGCAGGGGCTGGGCGCCGACCGCCGCTTCCGCCCCTTGCACCTCCGCGACCGGAAGCAATGGGAGCTCCACGCTCGGAGGCGATTGGTCGAGGACGACCACCTCCGGCCCGTGATCCGCGGCTGGGAGCAGCTGGTCATCAACGACCACCTCCTCTTCATGGTCCGCAGACGGAGGCAGCTGGTCGAGCCCGGCGATCACTTCCGCGGCTGGAAGTGACTGGGCGATCACGACCGCATCTTCCCCTTGGACCGCGGTTGGAGGTGGCTGGCTGGCAGTAACCGGCTCCTCCACTTGGCTCGTGGCCAAGGGCGGTGGGTCGAAAGCCACCACCGCTTGACCACCGGAGTCGCCGCTCGCTCGCTTGCGCTTACTCTTCGCAAGGGACCAAGGCCAAGGCTTCTTGGTCCTCACCCCTGCGGCTCCTGCTCCTCCGCTGGTGGAATAGGTTCCACGTCCGAAGGAAGCACGGTCCCGCCGAGGGAAGCTTCGGGCTCAGCGAGTCCGTGGTGGCGGCGCCGGCTCCTCCCCCGTCTCGGCCATCACTTGGTCGACGACGCGGTCGAGCTCGGCGTCAACTACAGAGTCGATAATCTCCTCAGCCATCTGACGGAAGTCCAAAAGCAACATCCGAGCTATCACGCCCACGCCAAACAGGGTGGGGTTAGCCCGAAGAAAATCGCAAGACAAGAACAGAACAAGAGAATAAAGTAGAAGCTTACCTTCTGCCCGACGAGCAGTGCCATCCTCCTCGGCCTCCTCGCCTCGGGCCACGGGCGACCTGCCCGCGGCGACCTCGTAGGCCTCGGCCACGACCACGACGCGCTCCTCCGCGGCGTCGCTGGCACGTGCCATCGCCGGGTCGACGTCGTCCATGTTGACCTCTTCCAGCACCGAAGTTGCTTGAGAGGTCGACCTCCTGCTCCTTCTGACCAGAGCGTAGGTGGCCTCCTCTTCTTCCTCCTCCTCGGGGGCATCGACCACCCGAATAAGCTGGTCCTGGAGGGCCTTGATCTGCCTCTCCACCGCCTCCTTGGTCGGGAGAGACACGGCCTCCTCCTCGGCCTTCCTACTTTGCTCGGCGAGCTGTTCCCGATCGGCCCATCAGCTCCGGCCTCCTCCGTTTGAAGTCATCATACCAGATTCGGAGTTCGCCACCTCTGGCGGACGGCGTACTCAAGGTGCGGCGTGGTAGTCTGGTCGGCTTCGGCCGACCGCCTTGGCGCGGAGGCGAGGCGGATGCCTGGCGGCCTCGACCGCCGACCTCTTGCGGGAACCCCTGGCCGGAGTCGGCTTGCGGCGGTAGCGGCGCTTCGACACGGCAAGCTCAAGGGCGACCTTCTCACGCAAATGTAAATCGGGAGGAATAAGCTCGGAAAACATGCCCTCGGGCGAAGCGAGAAGATGTACTAACCGCGTCACCGCGGTCAAAAGCGTTCTTGGGGATCGGCGATTGGGCGTCGGCTCCTTCTCTTCTGGGCACCGAACATCTCGGCGACCCTCTCGTCAACTCCGTCCTCTGAGTCGCTGGCCACAACCAAGACTAAAACAAAAATATATATATATAGCACCGATCACCGTAAAGCGGCGATGCTCGGAAAGAGGTCCAGGAACATACTGCGTTGTCCTCACGGGTGAAGTCATGCCACCCGGCCGCCTCGAAGAAGGTGCTCGCGGCGCCTCGGGAGGACACCGGTTGAAGGTAAAGTCCCGGGCGATATCTCGACCCGATGAGCCCCATCTGGGCGAGCTCATCGATCGCCCCGAGCACCCGCTCTTCCTCGAGTTACGCAGGCGGCGCGCCGTCTCGATGGCGGAGCGTCCTCCCGATGTAGACCAAGCGGGACCCTCCGCCTTCTTACGGTAGAACCAGGTCGGCCCAACCCAACACCGAGTCCTTCAAAGCAACAAGAGGATACTCGTATGGTCGGTTGGGCCGAGGCGAGATAAACGCAACCGGCGAGCCATCCCGGCACGGCGAAAGGGGAGTAGAAGTGAAAGAAAAGGCTAGCCGTGGGCACTACACCCACGCACGCCGCAAAGATGGGAGAAGATTGCGAGAGAAAGGATAGAGTTGGGGTGGAGATGAGAGATCTCGCACCCACTGAAGGCAAGCACGGAGGCGAGGAAGTCGCTCTCGAGGCGCACGGCCCAGTTGATGGCATACAACTCACAGGAGACGATCTCCGTCTCCCGCGGTGCCGGCACCGCGTCGCCCCCGGGCACTCGACCCGAGCTTGGGTCGACGTACCCCTCATCCGTGAGCGCCTGGAGCCTCCTTCGGGTCATCTGGCTGACCTTGAAGCGCGCCATGGCCAAAGAAGGACGAGGAGCGAAAAGGGTTCTTGGGCGCTAGGGCTCTTGGAAGGTTTTTTGGCCGAAGACGAACAAAGAGACACGGTGTAACTCCGACCTCTCCCGGTAGAAAGGGTTAAAAAGACAGTGAAGGGACGGGATAAAAATCGCCGCCTATCACGTAGCAACACCTGGCCGGAGAAAGCGCCGCTTTCCGAGAAACTGCCGTACCGTTGCAGGAAGGCTTCTCTGAGAAGGAACCGCAGAACAACCAAGCAGCCAGCGCCCAGCGGGCGAGCCTGTGGCGGGTAAGAGAAGCACGTCTCCCGACGTAAAATGCTCGTGAACCACGACCAAAAGAAATTCAATCCCCCCTCAAGTCTTCTTAGGCTCAAGGGGAAGCCCGAGGGTTCCCCACTTGAACCTCGGGGGCTAGCTGTCGGGGATTGGCTATCTGGCAGAAGACCACGGTACCCCCGTGAAAAGCTAAACCCGCCGACCAAGCAATATTAAAAGAAGATGCTCGGGAGAACGAAACGAGCATCCCTCCTTCTCCTCCGAGCATACGCGTCTGCACCTTTACTCGCAGAAGCTCCAAACATGCCCCCCCCACGAGCAAGCATGCTCGTAGAGGCCACAACCTGCTCGGGTGTTTGGTCGGAGGGCCAAATAACGCTACGAGGAAGGAAGGAGCCAACCAATCAGCCGGAGATCAAGGGAGATCATACCCGAAATTCAAATAGCGCGCAAATCAAGGACAGCGGGTCACGGATATGGATACATAGCGTGATCCCAGGAGGTAGTTGCCTTTTTTGGTATCTATAGTCGTATTATTTAACCCCCCCTGAAGATTTGTAAAGGGAGGAGGGAAAAAAGAGACAGAACATAATACACTGGAGTAGGGTTGTTATCCCGGGAGAGGGAGGCCCGAACCAGGATAAAACACCGTGTCCCCCTTTTCTTCTTCTCCCGACCTCGCATCGCTCGAACGACCTCTTCGATCCGTACGACGGGGCTCTGTTGATCCCCCATTCAACAAGTAAGCTCGACGGGAGCCGTCCTCCAATCGTCGACACAATTTTTCAGGACTTTCAGGGTCCTTTCCACAGAAATACAAATTAAAATGTAATTTTTGGAAAGCTCGAAGGGCTTTCAAAAAAATCGCGCGGGAAAAACAATTTTTAAGACCTTCGAGGTCCATTGCAAAAAAATACGGACTAAAAGTCCGAGGGTAAGTTTTCTAAGTCTTAGGTGCTCCTCTGTGAGGATCGAAAGTTCCGATCGGTGTGATCGGATAGTCCGATTAAGACTTAGAAACTTTTCGAGCTGGTTCTAGTAAGAATACCTCTCTGTGAGGATCATATGTTCCGATCTTTAGATCGGATGTTCCGATGAGGACTTGGATGATTCTCCTAGAGTTCTCTGTTTTGGGTACTCTCTGGGCAGATCGGAAGTTTCGATGTTGGATCGAAAGTTCCGATCTAGACTTAGAAACTTTTTGAAAGGTTTCTGCAAAGGTGCCTCTCTGCCCAGATCGGAAGTTCCGATGCAAGTTCCGATACATCGAAAGTTCCGATGTGTTTATTGGATTGAGTTTGTTCTAGAGTTTTTGCCTGATCGGAAGTTTCGATGTTAGGATCGGAAGTTCCGATGTGTGTAAAACGGCTAGTTTTCTTGCTCCAACGGCTAGTCTTTGGGTGTGGGGTATAAATACCCCCTTGGCTGGTTGGGATAAGTTGTTGAGGATATTGTTGAAGGGCTAAACAAGAGGTTGAGCTAGTGGAGTAGAGAGAATACCTTGTGATGCATTTCTTGCTCCTTGGTCATCTCATTAGCTAGAGAGAGCTCTAATAACAAGTGTTGTGATTAGGAGTGGATTGAGTGTTCATCTTGCCTCCCTCCCTTTTGATCTTTGTGATCCCTTTCTTGAGAGAGGTGTGGGAAGTGAGATTGAGTGCTAAGAGTGTTAGATTGATATACATCTTGAGCACTAGAGGTCATCTCAAAGATCATCCATTTGTTGGATTTGTTACTCTTGGAGTTTGAAGACTCCTAGACGGCTAGACGTCGCTCACGAGCAACCAAAGTGTGTGGTGTGCCGTGAGAAGTTTGTTGAAGGTCCAATTTTGCCTCCGAAAGGGAAGAAATAAGGAAGTGGAGCCATATCTCAAGTGTGACCGAGATTGGCGAGGAATAGGGTTGGAAAAGACCTGGCTCAAGTGTGACCGAGCCTCCTCAACGAAGACGTAGGAACCTCCTTGGAGGAAGTCCGAACTTCGGTAAACAAATCATCGTGTCAATTCTTTACATTTGCTTATTGCTTTACTTTGCTATCTTATATTGAATTGATCTATCTAGGTTTGATTATTTCTCTAGCTAGCTTTACTAATAGTTGCTAATATTTGCCTGTGCTAGCTTCGAGTAGAAATCATTTTGTGTATAGGCGTAATTAGTTTTGCAATTCACTAGACTCTGTTCTAATCGGATATTCCGACCTCATATCGGATATTCTGATTAGACACCGGAACCTCCGACTCCATATCGGAAGTTCCGATCTCTTTTCCGCTGCATTGTTTTAGAAAATTGTAAATCGCCTATTCACCCCCCTCTAGGCGTCCATCCTCTATCCTTTTAAGTAGTCATCACCCATCTTGTTTCTAGCGAGAGTTTAGCATGTGAGCACATGCACAACAATAGAATATATCCTAAATTAGATCATCACATTATCCCCCACACATTATCACCGTGGAAAAAAATAGTATAACAAAGGCACTCAGATTAAAGTACTGGAACAAACCCACTACTAAACTAGCAAACTAATAGCATTACGAATTGGATCAAGCAGATCATGTTTCTAAGATATTCAGATATCCTATTCTACCTTTTGTTGTCCATAACGGCACTAAACTAATTCCCCTCCAATGAGCTTCTCCAAGGCATCTGATGGGAGGCGAATCCTCTTGAGTGTCTTCTCCCAAACTAGCTATGATGTTTTAAGGCTTCTTCAGAGGTATTCAATGGATTACAGTCGTATGAAATGCAAGCATAAATAGGCCAGTCTTCAGACTTCTACACTTCATAGTATTTTGGAACTTGGGGGTTAGAAGCTGCAAATAATGTACTTCTTGAACCTGCATTAGATCAGAAATGAAAGATTGTGTATATCAGAAGATGTAGAAATTGTTAACTGATAGAAGGGCAACAGACAAAAGTTTTAGAAGTTCACCTTCTCGAGCATCAAATATGAAGTAGGGAATCAAATGATATGCAGCTACCACAACCTTCGGGAGGTCCCTTGCCAGTGTCATGTGATGCACGTTCAGTCAATAAATAGAAGGAAAGCATAATGATCTAATAAATTGTATTGAAAATGAATCGCTGTTTATCACGATGATGAATAGAGATTCTATGTCAGGGATAGTTGAAACTCAGAATAGATGCAAAATCGATTTTCACACAACATATGCACCTCAAATTGAATCGATCAAAAAAATTGTAAAAAACACGTCAAAATTTTTTGTGGATGGTCTTGACCCCAAATCCAATCAAATCCCGCTAACAAAAATTGAAATCTGGACAAAATGACCAAGATTTCGGCTGAGATCACCGAGATATTGTTGAGATGTGAGCGTTACTGTAGCATTTTGAATATTTTTTATTTTTTTTATCCGGTAGAGATTTAGGATCTTGAGGGGGTCCGAAATCCGAAATCTCGGCCTAAATCTCACCTAAATTTTGAACCTTCCTTTTGACTTTGTTAGCGTTACGGCGAGTCGCCCTCGCTGTTAACATATGGATCAGCTGGATATTTTGTTTCGTTGTGCACATGCAGGATTTTTGGAGATATAACAACAATTGTTTGATTTCATGCTTATCTCATGATATTTGTTGTATTCTTGTTGTTTCCTTCTTTTTTTGTCCAAGGCATGTAATAGATACTACTTATATTATAGATGGCTTGTTTCCAGATCAACCATTCTGCCACATCATCTAGGCTGCAGACAGGTCCTCCAAAGGTTTCTAATTTGCATTCAGGTCGTTTTACCATCTTTTTTGCAAAAAATGTCTTTCAAAAATTCTGAAATTGCATTTAGATCCCTCCAAAAATTCAAAAAAAAAAGTCCAAGTCCCCTATCGGCATGCCTGGCTATCAAGTTTAACGAGCTATTATTTCAGATTTGAGCCTTAAAGAGCTTTTTGTTTGCTAGCCCTACCCATTGGCCCTTTCGCTAAAGATCCATTCGAAGATTCCTTAAGTCCATCCTTTTGTAAAAAAACTCGTGGTTTAAAAGAATTACGTTCAGGCTCGAATCATGCCCATTTCGCAAAAAAAAACTAAGTTCCTGAAAATCACCTTCGCGGGGCGTGGCGTCGTGCGTACGCATCTAGTAGCGTGCTAATTTTCTGATCATTTCAAAAATGTTAAGAGTGTGATATCAGGGTCAGTGCCTTCTAAACTTGGTTTAATTGTTTTATAAGGTTATATTCAGTGAAACACCCTGATTTGCGTATTATATTTTCTATTGCTGGTTGATAATTTGAATTAGCATCGGTAAATTAAATGCACGCTTTGTATTTATTTTAGGTATAAATTTTTACGATGAAAACCTGATAGACCAAAAATGGATTACGGTCTCATCTTCCCCACTGACTATCATACCGCTACATTATTCCTTACTCTTGCCAAAAGTGTCGAATAACAGCAAATAGACAAAAAAAAAATTAAGAAAAGACATGCATTAAATCTACCCCATCCCTTCTTGTCTGGCACCCCAATCCCTTTCTGTTTTCACATGCTGTTTACTGCCACTTCCTTATCCTGAGTTCCCGACAGCACCTATGCCTCAATACACCTATCTCAACAAGCTTGCCCACACATCCATTTTCTTTCACGCATCCTTCGGTATTAAAGCTCAGAGGAACGGAGCTTCGGGAGCCCCCTCACTTGTAGCATTTTGAATATTTTTATTATTTTTATCCGGTAGAGATTTAGGATCTTGGGGGGGGGTCCGAAATCCGAAATCTCGGCCTAAATCTCACCTAAATTTTGAACCTTCCTTTTGACTTTGTTAGCGTTACGGCGAGTCGCCCTCGATGTTAACATATGGATCAGCTGGATATTTTGTTTCCTTGTGTACATGCAGGATTCTTGGAGATATAACATCAATTGATTGATTTCATGCTTATCTCATGATATTTGTTGTATTCTTGTTATTTCCTTCTTTTTTTTGTACAAGGCATGTAATAGATACTACTTATATTATAGATGTCTTGTTTCCAGATCAACCATTGTGCCACATCATCTAGGCTGCATACAGGTCCTCCAAAGGTTTCTAATTTGCATTCAGGTTCTTTTACCATCTTTTTTTTTGCAAAAAATGTCTTTCAAAAATTCTGAAATTGCATTTAGATCCCTCCAAAAATTCAAAAAAAAAGTCCAAGTCCCCTATCGGCATGCCTGGCTATCAAGTTTAACGAGCTATTATTTCTGATTTGAGCCTTAAAGAGCTTTTTGTTTGCTAGCCCTACCCATTGGCCCTTTCGCTAAAGATCCATTCGAAGATTCCTTAAGTCCATCCTTTTGTGAAAAAAACTCGTGGTTTAAAAGAATTACGTTCAGGCTCGAATCATGCCCATTTCGCAAAAAAAAACTAAGTTCCGGAAAATCACCTTCGCGGGGCGTGGCATCGTGTGTACGCATCTAGTAGCGTGCTAATTTTCTGATCATTTCAAAAATGTTAAGAGCGTGATATCAGGGTCAGTGCCTTCTAAACTTGGTTCAATTGTTGTATAAGATTATAATCAGTGAAACACCCTGATTTGCGGACTATAGTTTCTATAGCTGGTTGATAATTTGAATTAGCATCGGTAAATTAAATGCGCGCTTTGTATTTATTTTAGGTATAAAATTTTACGATGAAAATCCGATAGACCAAAAATGGATTGCGGTCTCATCTTCCCCACTGACTGTCCATCATACCGCTACACTATTCCTTACTCCTGCCAAAAGTGTCAAATAACAGCAAATAGATAAAAAAGAATTAAGAAAAGACATGCATTAAATCTACCCCATCCCTTCTTGTCTGGCACCCCAATCCCTTTCTGTTTTCACACCCTGTTTACTGCCACTTCCTTATCCTGAGTTCCCGACAGCACCCATGCCTCAATATACCTCTCTCAACAAGCTTGCACACACATCCATTTTCTTTCACGCATCCTTCGGTATTAAAGCTTGGAGGAAAGGAGCTTTGGGAGCCCCCTCACTTGTAGCATTTTGAATATTTTTATTATTTTTATCCGGTAGAGATTTAGCATCTGGGGGGGTCCGAAATCCGAAATCTCGGCCTAAATCTCACCTAAATTTTGAACCTTCCTTTTGACTTTGTTAGCGTTACGGCGAGTCGCCCTTGCTGTTAACATATGGATCAGCTGGATATTTTGTTTCCTTGTGTACATGCAGGATTCTTGGAGATATAACATCAATTGATTGATTTCATTCTTATCTTATGATATTTGTTGTATTCTTGTTATTTCCTTCTTTTTTTGTACAAGGCATGTAATAGATACTACTTATATTATGGATGGCTTGTTTCCAGATCAACCATTCTGCCACATCATCTAGGCTGCAGACAGGTCCCCCAAAGGTTTCTAATTTGCATTTAGGTCCTTTTACCATCTTTTTTGCAAAAAAATGTCTTTCAAAAATTCTGAAATTGCATTTAGATCCCTCCAAAAATTCAAAAAAAAGTCCAAGTCCCCTATCGGCATGCTTGGCTATCAAGTTTAACGACTATTATTTCTGATTTGAGCCTTAAAGAGCTTTTTGTTTGCTAGCCCTACCCATTGGCCCTTTCGCTAAAGATCCATTCGAAGATTCCTTAAGTCCATCCTTTTGTAAAAAAACTCGTGGTTTAAAAGAATTACGTTCAGGCTCGAATCATGCCCATTTCGCAAAAAAAAACTACGTTTCGGAAAATCACCTTCACGGGGCGTGGCGTCGTGCGTACGCATCTAGTAGCGTGCTAATTTTCTGATCATTTCAAAAATGTTAAGAGCGTGATATCAGAGTCAATGCCTTCAAAACTTGGTTTAATTGTTGTATAAGATTATATTCAGTGAAACATCCTGATTTGCGGATTATATTTTCTATAGCTGGTTGATAATTTGAATTAGCATCGGTAAATTAAATGCGCGTTTTGTATTTATTTTATGTACAAAATTTTATGATGAAATCCGGATAGACCAAAAATGGATTACGGTCTCATCTTCCCCGCTGACTGTCTATCATACCGCTACATTATTCCTTACTCCTGCCAAAAGTGTTGAATAATAGCAAATAGACAAAAAAAAATTGAGAAAAGACATGCATTAAATCTACCCCATCCCTTCTTGTCTGGCACCCCAATCCCTTTCTGTTTTCACACCCTGTTTACTGCCACTTCCTTATCCTGAGTTCCCGACAACACCCATGCCTCAATACACCTCTCTCAACAAGCTTGCCCACACATCCATTTTCTTTCACGCATCCTTCGATATTAAAGCTCGGAGGAAAGGAGCTTCGGGAGCCCCCTCACTTGTCCGGAGCTATTTTGCGAAAAAGTCCTCCTATTTTTCCGAATTACGGATAGGTCCCTGCGAATTTACAAATAGGTCCTTCGCGATTTGTTTTGAGGGGAAGAATTTTTTCCCGGATTGCGTTTAGGTCCCCGGTTCGTCGTTTTACGAAAAGAGGCTCCCGTTAAATGCGAATCGCAAGCGAGCCCTTTTCTACTTTTTCAGGATAGCGGCGATTAGGTCCAAAAATATAACGAATAGGCCCCTGCTTTTTACGTTCAGATCATTTCCCCTTTTTTTTCCCAAAAAAATATTTTTGTGAACAGAAAGATGTGTGTTTTTTCCCCGGCTCGGTTTCTAGGGTTTCTGAGCTTCCAAAAATTTGGAAAATACGTCTATGTATACTCTTTCTCTGGAAAAAAAAATTCTGAGTTATTTTTCGTTCACGCGCGCGGCGTGCGCATTTAAAAATATGTCTAGATCTATTTTTCCTCTGGAAAATTGTTTTTTCTCTAGAAAAAAAAACGCAAAATCGTATTTTTTCGGCTCGATCTCTGAGGTTTCTCGAGCCTCCAAAAATTTCAAAAATACGTTTAGGTCTACTTTTTCTCCGAGAAAAATAAGAGAGTTATTTTTCGTTCACGCGCGCGCCGCGTGCATTTAAAAATACGGCTAGATCTATTTTTCCTCCGAAAAAATCGCAAAATCATTTTCCGTTCAAGCGCGTGGCATGCACTGCGTACTTTTTCCCTAGTGCGATCTCTAAGGTTTCGAGAGCCTACATAAATTTTAGAAAAATGTTTAGATCTATTTTTTTCTCTAAAAAAACACAAAATCATTTTTCGTTCACGCACGCGGCGTGCGCCGCGCTTACGGCCTAGTGAAACTTCAAGGCATGAAGACTAGGAGGGAGAAGGGTAGCAAATATAAAAACCAGACACCTTCTTTTTGGTCAATATCATGGCCAGACCACCATTTCCCTTCCCACATAGTTCCTTCTCCCAGGCAACAGCAAGAACATCCCTCTCCACAAGAGCACATTCTCTCTTCATAATCACCCGCAAATATCAAGAACTAGACTGTGCATGTCATACCACCATTTTCATCATCACACAACCATTCCATTTTTGTGACTAGTTTCCACATGCATCATCATTTGTGTGGAATTCAAGGAAAGAGAGGAGAGGGTTGGTGCTATCGATTGACTGGGGGTGAAGAAGAGGTGAAGGAAGCAGTTTGGATGGCTCAAAGAGAGCTCAGCACGTGCAACATGATGGCGAGTCAGCGTGACCCAGCCCTCCATGGCGCGGCGCCAGGTGGTCGGCGCGGCGCGAGCTTGAAGTGGCACTAAGGCATGGCTGGAGGCGAGTAGCGGCCCATAGTGGCTACGAGCACGGCTTGGCCAGTGATCCCCTTGGCACGAGCACAAGGTGCAGAGTAGCGTGCGTGCTAGAGCATGTGGCTCATGGCCCACGGCTCGGTGGCCCTTGTTGTGGTGCAGCTGGCCGATGGCGGTAGTGGGAGATGTAGGTGCAGGGGGCGTGGCTGACGCGCTGTAGTCGGGAGCGCGGTGCAGGAGAAGGAGGAGGCCCGAAGGTGGCGGGGGCCAACGTGGCATGGGCGGCCGAGCTGCTTGACTTCGGTCTTTACGCAAAGCTTGGTCTTGGTCGGCGATCTTTGGCCCGACATTGTAAGTTCAAGATCTATTGATTTTGGTGATTGGTATTAGATTAATACTTAATGTTGTTTAATGATAAACCTTATGTTTAATGAGACTAATATGTTTATTGAGCTTATTGTTAGCAGTCTCATATTTGGATGAAAAATAGAAAACCCAAGGTATGTGTGCACATTCATTCTATTATCCATTGCATACTTTGGATTCAAGTTAAAAAAAAATAAATTTCTCCATTGCTTAAACCACCAAAATATACATTATGTTTCCCAATCCATATATTACATGGATGCACATCTTTAGGGGAGTTCAAGCTTTAACTTGGTGTTTCATTAGTATTGATCCATTCCTCACTTCATATATAAATGATCAATACATTGAAACATATCCTTGAGTATATATTCTAAATGCCTAATTCTAGTATACTCATAATAATATAGGATGAACTCCAATACATTAGTATTGATCCATTCCTCACTTCATATATAAATGATCAATACATTGAAACATATCCTTGAGTATATATTCTAAATGCCTAATTCTAGTATACTCATAATAATATAGGATGAACTCCAATACAATCAATTTAAATATATGCATAATGTTTCAAAGTCTATAATATGCATGCACATATACTTGTGAGGTTTATTCTATAGTTGATGGCAAAGAGTGATGATCATATCCATAAATTCTATATATTCTGGATCATTACTTTTCATCAACATGAGTATATGAAAACTTGTGTAGTTAATATATACTCACGTTAATTTAAATGAGAATTTAAATTGAGTTCGTTTGTCTTATTAATCATTAGGAAACACTTCATCATGTGTTGATGGTGTCTTTGATTAATAAAGGACAAATAGATAGTTCTTGAGTGTGATGAAGCATTTGTTACATCGGTATACTCAAGACACATCTAAATTCATTGAATTGATTTAGGTTGTGCTCAATCGATATGAGTGGCATCCATTATGTGTTAATGGAATGCAAGCGGTGATTGAGATAACCATGTTGGTTGGACTAACCATTTTTAATGAGTTTGAAACAGGATTTAGTCCAATGTTTGAAAAGAGAAGAGAAAGTTCATCAAGAATAGATGAACAAGTTTATAGAGCCGAGTGTCGATCTTGAAGAAAAAAATGATTAAAGATCACGAAAACTTCAAGAGAGCTAGGCCACGATTCCGGGGGAGAAAAGATTGAAGATCTTAAAGCCCCAAAAGGGAATCGCTCGCGGTAGCGGAAAGGTATAACTAGATAAGCTAAGATTTTTTCCTAGCTTTGAGTCTTGTTTGGCGCCGTACTATTAAGAGGGGTTGAGTCCTTTGCTTTGAGCTTCATCATGTGTTGGTGATCTCAATCCCATTAATCACTCGAGGTCAAATCTCTTCTTAATTTGGTTTTTCGATAATAGCTCTGATTTGCATGTGTTGCAAATGGACGAGCTAATGCGTTGGCTTTGTATGCATGTTGCTCTGATTTGCATGTGTTGCAAATAGGATAAGCATATGCTTTGGCTTTTAGTATGATTACTCTGATTTGCATGTGTTGCAAATAGCAATAGCTCATACGTTGGTTTTCGCATGAAGTTCATATTTTGCATGTGTTGCAATTGTTGAACTTTATGTTTTTTTTTCTTTTTAAAACCAGAATCTAGTTGAGTTCATTTGGTATTGCTTGGAGATATATTTGCAAGTGTTGCAATTAGAGACCTCAAGCATTTGTTCTGGTTTGGTTGTTGCATGAGGCTATAGATTTGCATGTGTTGCAAAAAAGGAGATAGCTCTTGCTCTATGGTTTAATTGTTATTTGCAAATTTATTGTGCTAATAAGCAAGAGTTATGGGTTTCGATCATGAGAGCATGTGATACTTGCACTGTGGTTTTTGCAAGTCCATTTGGTCGTGCATGGCTAGGAGGATCAAACTCATAGACCCGTGGATTATTTGCTTAATGTATTTTTGCAAATATATCTTTGATTAGTTTGCGAAAGGTGTCATCGCAAAGTATTTGGAGTTTGCTTGGAGCTAGGTTTTTGCATGTATTGCAAAAAGGGAATGCTCAACCATAAAATGGTTTGATTGTTTAGTTGCAAATTCATTATGCGAATAAACTGAGGTCTATGAGTCCGGGATCCTAGAGCATGTGATACTTGAACCGTAGTTTTTGTAAGTCCGTTTGGTTAGAGTTTAACCATCACATGGCTAAGAGGATTAATCTCATAAACTCCGAGATTTATTTGCTTAATACGTGTTTGCAAATATATCTTTGAGTTGATTTGCGAAATGTGTTGTAACACCCCAAAATTTTGCTTTTCTTAAATTCATGTGTGATTTGGCACTTTGGTGGATTTTTGGAATTTTCTGGAATTTATTTGGATTTATTTGGAATTTATTTGAATTTATTCCATTTTGAAATAATTAAAGAATTAAATTTTGCAAATAAAGTTTTGTTGGAAATATTTTATTTGAGTCCCAAATACCCTAAAATATTTTATTTGAAGCCCATGACTCCAAGTATTCAATTCATCCTGGAAGCGCCAAAATGTATCAGGATTTGAAGGAAAGATTCTGGTGGCCGAGCATGAAGCGTGAAGTTGCCGAGCATGTTGCATTGTGCGATGTATGCCAGAGAGTCAAGGCAATGCATCAGAGACCAGCAGGATTACTACAGCCGCTGAAAATACCTGAGTGGAAGTGGGAGGAAATCGGAATGGATTTCATTACCGGTTTGCCTAAGACTCAAGGAGGTTATGACTCCATATGGGTTATAGTGGATCGTTTGACCAAAGTAGCCCATTTTATCCCCGTGAAGACCACCTACTCGGGAGATAAATTAGCAGAGTTGTACATGATCAGGATCGTCTGTTTGCACGGAGTGCCGAAGAGGATTGTATCGGACAGAGGTACCCAATTTACCTCAAGGTTTTGGAATAAGTTGCATGAAGCCATGGGAACCCGTTTAAACTTCAGTACAGCTTATCATCCGCAGACGGATGGACAGACCGAAAGAGTCAACCAGATTCTGGAGGATATGTTAAGAGCTTGTGCATTGGCTTATGCTACCTCTTGGGATAAGAGTTTGCCGTATGCCGAGTTTAGTTACAACAATAGTTACCAAGCTAGTTTACAGATGTCACCTTTTGAGGCACTGTATGGTCGACCCTGTCGGACGCCATTGAACTGGAATGAGACCGGCGAGCGCCGTGTCTTCGGGCCTGATATTCTTCAAGAGGTTGAAGAGCAGATTGCCGTGATCAGGGAAAGGTTGAAGATAGCCCAATCACGACAGAAGAGTTATGCTGACAACCGTCGCCGGGACTTGAGTTTTGAACCAGAAGACTTTGTATACCTCAGAGTTACGCCTCTCAGGGGAGTTAAGAGGTTCCATGCCAAAGGGAAACTCGCACCCCATTATGTTGGACCATTTAAGATTTTGAGCCGCAGAGACGAAGTTGCCTATCAGCTGGAGTTGCCACAGTCGTTAGCAGGAGTACATGACGTATTCCATGTGTCCCAGTTGAAGAAGTGTCTCCGAGTACCTGAGGAACAGACACCGCTGGAGTCAATTGAGTTGCAAGAAGATTTGACTTACAAGGAGCATCCCGTGAAGATTTTGGACAATATGGATCGAGAGACCAGAAATAAGTCAAACCGTTTCTGTAGAGTTCAGTGGAGCAACCACACGGAGAGTGAAGCAACTTGGGAACGCGAAGAGGATTTGAGGAAAGAGTTTCCAAACCTATTCCTTTAGTAAGCCCTGAATCTCGGGGACGAGATTCTATTAAGGGGGGAGGTTTGTAACACCCCAAAATTTTGCTTTTCTTAAATTCATGTGTGATTTGGCACTTTGGTGGATTTTTGGAATTTTCTGGAATTTATTTGGATTTATTTGGAATTTATTTGAATTTATTCCATTTTGAAATAATTAAAGAATTAAATTTTGCAAATAAAGTTTTGTTGGAAATATTTTATTTGAGTCCCAAATACCCTAAAATATTTTTCGGAATTTTTCTGGAATTTTTCTGAGTCTTTTGCTATTTTTAATGAATTAAATGAATTTCTGGAAATTATTTTAAATATTAAATCGCTGGAAAATCGAACCGAGTCGGTTACTGTTCATCCGACCGAGCCCGAGTCAGACTCGAGTTCGAGTCCGACCCGAGCCACGTGATCCGGTCGAACCTTGATCGATCCGAACCGTTGGATCGAAATCCAACGGTCGGAATTTGGCCGCACCGATCCAACCGGATCCGGTCCGGATCCGTTGCGCCCGGGAAATCTGGGCCGTTGAGCGGGACGCGTGGACGGCCGTGATTGCGTCGTCTTCCCGTGACCGAGCCGGACTCCGCCGCCGCGTAGCCGCCGCGTCCGGTTAGGTTTCCGTTTTGTGCACGCATGCCGAGGCCATTTAAGGCGTGGGTCATCGCCGAGACCGCCGCTTTGTGTGCGCACTGTTGCCCTAGTTTCCAATGCCCAAGCCGCCGCCGCCTTCACGATTTCGCCAGAAGTTTGGGGTGTGCGCGCGGTTTTCCTTCGTTCCGGCGCAGATTCGTCATCCTCCGCCGCGTTCGAGCCCGGGTCTGAGAACCTCGCGTCAAGGCGCACCTATTGGGTGCACTCACTTGGCCGGAGACGCCCCGAAGCGCCGTTCGTGTAGTCGCCGTCCTCAGCGCCGGCAGCCGCAACGCCGCGTGCCATCGTCGTCCATGGCGAAGCTCGGTGGAACTGCTGGATCAAGATCCAACGCACGAGGTGAGGCCACGTCGCCCCGTTACTGTTCCCGTCCCTGATTAGGTTTCAACCGTTAGATTTAGATCGTACGGCTGAGGTTAGTTGCGTTGTAGCTTTAGGGTTAGATCTGGATCGTCCGATCTAGATCGAACGGCCCAGATCTACGGTCTTTGATTTGGAACGCCAGAAATCCTAGATCTAATCGCGCCGTTGATTTTCAAATCAACGGCACGATCGAGCCACGCGGTGCCTAGCCACGCCACGCCGCTGGTGGCGTGTCTTTGACACGCTGGCCCGCATGTCGCCATTGTCCCAGCCTGCGGCGCTGACGTCAGCGATGACGTCACCCGAGGGGACCCACCTGTCAGTCTCACGTGAGCCGTGGACCGGGTCCACGGTAGACCCAAACCGAGCGTGGACCGAGTCCATGGACCGGCTGACGTCAGCCAACCAATCAGAGACTGCCACGTGTCCAGGCTGACGCAATAAATGTTTTTCCGAAAAAGAAAATGATTTAATAATTCGGTTTAATAATTGATTTGAATTTCAAAACTTCAAACGCTTATAACTTTTGCGTTTCAACTCCGATTTGAGTGATTCAAATTTCTAAATTTGTATAAAATTGAGACCTACCTAAATATGAATTTTATTTAATTTTTGGACTAAAGTTTTTCTCTGTAAAATTATTTAATTTATTATTTAAACTTTAAATAATCATAACTTTTGCGTTTTAACTCCAAATTTGACGATTCCAGTTTCTAAAAATTCATAAAATTATGCTCTCTCTGTTTATGGATTTTATTTGGATGATTGGATACTTTTTGCCTATTGTTTATTCGTGTATTTGCTATTTGCACGCTTTACGAGTAGACGTTGAAGTCTTGGGAAGGATTTGAAGGAGAAGTATTGACTCAGGATCCAACTCAAGACCAAGAACAAGTACTTTTTGAAGGCAAGTTGTGCTTTGACCATGTTGATCCTATTTCGAAATCTATTTTGATTTAACCTATTGCATGCTAGTTCAATTAGAAAATACTTTATTTAAATTTGGGGAATTAGATAAATACCAATTTGCTGTATGACACCTTGATTACTTAAATATGAGTCATGACCCCTTGTCACCCTAGTTGTGGTTTACTAGTTGGACATTATTAACTTGCCAACATGGGTTTTAGACCGTTGTAGTAAACTGCTTAGACCTGCTACGTGCTCCTGACATGATTTTGGACAAACAAATGTTAATATTGACTTAATGATATATTGAACCTGTTTTGGAAAGGTATCATGTGATGTTGATGGCACGTGGTGCATGGTAATCAAGCGGGGTTTGATAAGCGATTTTCGGCCAGGGGCATGTGGCAAGAATAATCGGGTGGGCCAGTTGTGGCATTGGGGATGTTGATTTGGTTCTTCGGGTAGTCTTGCCCTGGTCACCCTAAGGACTTAACCTTGCAAGCCTTTGAACTGGGTCTAACGTGCAACCACATGTTTGTAATGGGACGGACCTAGTTGACTAAGTTGCTAATAACGTACCTGTGGGACCTCAGGAGGTCAACTACACCCTTTGTGTAAGTTGTACGGGGGAGCATCTGGCCGAGGCCAGTGCCCATCTAACGGTTGATTGGCCTAAACTTCGCCTTAGCTAAGGGAAGGGTTAGTGTGCAATAGCAGGGAGGACCACTTGTATTGTTAGAAGTTTCCGAAAGACTTTGTTACTGAACTCGCCTTTGTGGTGTTTGACTGTATCTTGTGGGTAAAGTGCATAACCTCTGCAGAGTGTAGAATCTATTCGGATAGCCGTGTCCGCGGTATTGGACATCGCTCGGGAATTACAGTCAAGGGTTAGATTTTCTCGAAAATAACTTGGATTTGAAAGGTTGGGTTGGATTAATAATGATGATGATGGAATTGTGGATTAGGATGGGAAAGATGTTTATGAAACTCCTTGAAAAGTTATTTATGCTTTACTTGTTTCTACTGCTTTCGAATCTACTTATACTACTTGTCAAATGCTGTCTACTGCAAATATACCTTGAGCTATTCCTTTGTAATAAGCAATGCATGTAGTATATTAGCTGCATTCTGTGCATGACTTCTTTGAGTACCAAGTACTCACCCTTGCCACAATACAACACCAGTTGAAGAGGAGACTACACCACTTTGGAGGAGGAGCTCCAAGAGGAACCGTCTACTTAGGGAAGCGAGCCCGGTCAGGTTGCCTGTGGTATCTTGGATGGCGCCACGAGTTATTTGATTTTCATTTGCTATTATTTCTCTCTGAATAAGTTTCGCCTGCGAGGCATATATTTGTAACTTGACCATAAGGTCGAGTAACTTGATTTGACTATTTAATTAAAGTACTTTATTAGTATCGAGTGGTATGATTGTGATATTTACCGATGTTAAGACTGTGTGCACTAGCGCGTTCCTGGACTAGTGCTGAATACACAGAGGGTCCGGATTTGCAAATTCGGGGTCCCGACATGTGTTTTCGCAAAATGTTTGGAATTCTTTGAGAATGGTTTTAAGGTGTTGCAAATGTGTTTTGCAACTTAGTGTGATCTTGTGTTGATCACCATATGGCTCAAAGAATTGTTGTTGAAGTTTTGGAGAAAAAGAGTTTGTTGAAAATCTAGTTTTTCTCCTAAGTCCGGCGCACACTGCCGTTCATGCCAGACCAAGTTTTTCGATCTGGCCAAACTGTGTGTACGCCGGACCGTGTGTTTTGGTCCGTCGCTAAAAGCCGCACATTCAAGAATCAAACAGAGCATGTGCCATTTATGACGGACTAAATTTTCAAGTGTACGCTGGACCAAGTTTTTCGGTCCGGTGCAAACTTGATTCTCTCTGGTAAAGTATTCAAACGTAAAGAGTCTGCCAGACCAAAACCAGAGTGTTTGCCTTCTACGCCGAACTGACTTTTTTGGTCCGACGCAAACATGTTTTTGGTCGGGCGTAAATGGGATTTTGAGTTCAATTGGTATGGCGTGCATTAGACAAATTGTGAAGGTTATCTATGTGAGTCCAGGGCATATTTGTTTAGTCATTTTTGATAGTATGACACTTCCAACGGCTAGTAAATGCCAGTAATGGGTAGTTTTAGCATGGGGGCTATATAAAGACCCCTTAGAGGACTTTTACTGGAAGGAGGTGAATGTTGGTTGTTTTTGATGTTATTGCTGTACTCTTTTGTGTGTTTGATCTTGTATGAGTTCTTGAGAGGGTATTGCATGTGTTGCACACCTCGAGTTGGTTTTTGAGCTCAAGAGTGAGGTTAGGTTGTATGTGTTGCACCTAGAGTGTGATTGAGAGGAGCCTAGTGCATGTGTTGCACTTAGGTGGTCAACGGAAGCACATGTGTTGTGCTAGGTGAAGCTTGAGCGGGGTACTCAATTTGTTACTCTTGGTGGTTGCTGCCATCTAGACGGCATAGAAGCGTTGTGTTGGGAGCTCTCAAGGTTTGTGAGACGCCACGACAAAGTTTGTGAAGGTTCTAGTTGAGCCTACATAAAAGAGTGAAAAACTACCGAGTGGATTTGAGGTGGAAGGCTCAAGTGAGTGAGCCGGTCCAAAGTGAGTTGGACTTCCTCAACGTGGATTAGGGGAGACCGGCAAGTCTCTGAACACCACGGTAAAAAATTGGTGTATATTTTCTCCTCAGCCTCTAAATTGTGAAATTAGGTATGATTAGTTGAGATAGCTCACTGCCATGATGTCTTGCTTTAATGCTTTTGTCGGGGATTGGACTATTTTCTATAAGGACCATTCTGCCCCGACGGCCGAGCAACTCCCAACCATGAGCTCGGATGCGATACCCGAGCGCAAGCCCCAAGCATTCTCAAGCTGTCGGGGATTGACTATCTGATAAAAGACCGTTGTACCCCCAGAAGATCCTGAAGCTACCGACCATACAGCACCAGCAGAAGATGCTCGGGAAACCATCCGAGCAACATAACTCCCGAGCATTTGTGTCTACCCATTCGCCTACGACCATACCGGACGATCACGAGCAACCATGCTCGTGAAGGCCACGCCGTTACCCGGGTGGATGGTCGGGGGACCCGGTCATGCCACTAGAAAGGAAGATGGCAATCAATCCACCGAAAATTCAAATTAATTGCGCAGATCAAGGGCCCCGGATTGTGGGCGCTACGGTTATGGAAACGTGGCGTAAATCTAGGGGGTAGTTACCTTGTGTATAGCGTGAGGCTCTGTATTTAATCCCCCCGAAAACACATGTGAAAGCAGGGATCCCGGGGTGAGATCCATGTACTTGTATCCATCATTTCAATAGAGAAAAATGCCACCAGGCGACTGGATGTAGGGCTATTATCTCGATCATGAGAGGCCTGAACCAGGATAAAATCCTTGTATTCCTGTCTGTTCTAACGGACCATCTTCCGCGTCTTCGATGCTACAACCTTTGGCAGAAAGGGGCTTTGGTTGATCCCTCGTTCAACAAGTAAGCTCGGCGGGAGCCCGTTCTCCAATCGTCGACAGCTTTGGATTCTAGATGAATAGAAATAGCCAGTTATCTCGTAGGAGTATTAAAGTGTATGAGTGGATGTATTTTGGGTGGCATATGGAATATACTCTTAATAAATATTGTTGAAATACTCTAAAACATGTTAAAAGGACCGGTGGAATATATCTTCTCACCTCTGGTTTTATGATCATTCCTTTTATACTAATGTTCATGGTAAAATAAATCTCATCAACAAAAGTAAACAGTTTTGCAATTTCTGGAATTCCAGCAACATAGAGCATTCAAATATTTATAACTTTTTCATTATAGCTCCAAATTGAGTTGCGTTTGGTTCTAATATTCTATGATTCATGATCTTGCTGTTTGTGCTAATGGATTGGATTTTTGCCGCTGTTTTGTATTCCTTGTATTTGATTGCTGCTTGCGTTTTATTGCTTAGTCCACACTTCTTGCGAAACTATTGACGAGCAACATTAGAGGGAATTGTGTAGTTAAGCATGCATGTTAATTTAGAGGGTCTCTTGTAGATATAGATCATGGCACCTAATAATTAAGTGTTATGGCTCGCTTAGAAGATGTGTGTCCTTTATAGTGGATGTCCTAGGAGTTGTAGGATTGGCCCTCACATCATCCTCATAAGCATAATTCTCATATGCATAGCCTTTTATGCAATGCTTGTATGTATATTGTTTGTATCGAAGGATAGTAACTTCAAATTTGTTTGCTTGTATGTATGTTGACATTGGATTATACGCGCGAATCGTGGGACTATGTGAGAGGTCCGAGACTATGTTATGTAATTGGTACTCCAATCAACTAAAACAAGACCAATTGTTCAACAAGCAAGACAAAAACCCTCCTTTGATCATTTTGATCCCATATTTTATGGTGTCTATTTTGTTTTTGTCAAAATTGTTATGCATGCGTGTAATTCTTGTAAAAGATTTCTATATTGTGAGAATCGGTAGTTATATTATTAGAATTGTGGGATTTCCTTAATTGTATTGACATGAGAATCTTATTGAACCCTAGGTTGGGCTTAAACATTCTATGAAATGTTAAACGGGTATAAACGAGTAATAACTGCATTTGCTTAGTCATGCTGTAGAAATTGATAAGTCAAATGGATGGGAATGCAAGTTGATCAAATTTGAGAAATGTTGGACAAGATTAAAAATTATTGATATTGTGGTAAGAATGAAAAATAAAACTATTGATTTAGACATAGGTGAGATATGTTATAACTGGACATACAAGGGATGGACTTGTACGGTGCAAGGGATGAATTTGCACGTAGTTAGGGGGAGATCTCGCCTGAGTCAACCTAAAGACCAAACTTGATGCTATCAATTGAGTCAATTCATGCAACCACATGTGCTAGTATGGGATAGGCTTAACTTAGTATAGTTGTTGGGATTTAGCCTCGCACTTTGGTAGGCCGATGCAGTATGGACGAACCGGGTGTACGGTATCGTTCGAGGTGCTCCCTTCACCAAGGCATTGGGACCAAAACATTTCGATACAATGGTGTATGCCTTGCTATGGAGTATAAGACGCATTGGGGCGTAAACCATCGTTAGAATTGTGTGTTCGGGTCTAGATTAGCACAATGGGGTGTAAACCATCATGAGTAATGTGTGTTCGGGCTGGATTTCCACCCATAGCAAGAGTTAGACATCACTGGAGCTGGTGCAAGGCTAGACTCGTGCGAATGGAACGGTTACGTCGTAATCTAGCAAAACGGGTACGATGAGTATCGCGTGATACGGTTGACATGATTGCTAAAATGTGTCATGTGGGTAAAGTATACACTCTCTGTAGAGATTTAAATCTAATTGATTAGTCGTGCTCACGGTTAAGAGCAATTTGGGACATAATGTCAAGTATAGCTTTTGGTTTGGTTTTGCAAACACTTTGAAAAAAATGGGATGACGGGTTGGTTTGTTCTTTATGCCATGGGTGGCTGAGAGTTACTCGCTGTTCGTGGCCATGGAGGGTCACGAAATGATGATGATGAACTTTACTTATTGTATTTACTTTCATATCAAATGCTCTTTAAAATTTTGATATTGTTTTATGTACTACTCTATTGCAAATAAAATCTGCCTTATGCTGAAAATGAACTTAGTGTACAAGCTTGATCCTTTGGACTAACCCTGCATATTTATTTATTTATTTATATACACTCAATGTTGTTTGTTGATATTTATTCAGAGGATGAGAGAAAGAAGACAGTCACTTGGATACCTTTGCGTTCGACAGTGATGGTGTTTAGGATCACGTCTGCACTCAGACCTTTTTTGTGGGTTTGTTATCAGTTGATGGTTCATAATTTAAATCTTAGGCCGGTGGCTTACAATGTTATTTTAATCTTATTTAATTGGCCATATTTACCTATTTAACGTTCTTTTGCTATTTTTTATTATTGTAAGCAGGTGATATATAATCTCTCATTGCAATCAAATTTCAGGGTTATTCAGTGCCTTAATTTTTTATTATTTTGAAAATGTTAAGAAACACCTATCTATTTCTGGCACTGGTTAATTCAGAGCTTGGCATAGTATATTGAGACGTTACGCAATCGCCCCATGATGTGGCGTAATTCCCTACTTCGTCCTCCTTTTCTCGTCACTTTGCACTCGCCGTACTAATAATAATTACGTTATGGTGGGGCAACTGGCATGGCGTCTCGTCAGCGATGACGGCTCGATCGGGTTCAGCTTACGCGATGAGACGTACGTAACGGCTGTTGTTTTCTGGCATTGGCCAGCGTGAGAGGATGACAACATGGGATAAAGCAGTTCACTGCTGGCCAGGGTTCAAAATCTCGCCAAAATTTCGTATTTTGGGTCCCTCCGAGTTTCATAATCCCGGCGAAATAAAAAATCCTAATTTTTTTTAAAGTGCTACAGTGCATTAATATCTCGCTGAGATTTCGGTGATTTAGACCGAAATTTCGGTAAAATGGACCGAAATTTGTATAAAAGTTGACCGGATTTGATCGGGTTTTGATCAGATTGGGTTCTTCACATCATTTTCCATATGGGACAGTCAGTAGATCATAATTTCCGCGAAGTTGAAAAAACCCTAAAAAATTGAAAGTGTGATAGTACCGGAAAATTTCGCCGAGTTCAGAATTTGGACCGAAATTTTGGATTTTTCAACGAAATTTCGGATTTCTCGGTAAAAAAAAAAACGGATTTGAATTTTTGTTTTTGAATTTCGTCCGAATTTTGTTAGAAATTTCCGAATCTCGTCGAAATTTCGGATTTCGGCCAGGCTCGAAATGGAGTCAGAAAACGAAATTTGAATCCTTGCTACTGACTGTTGCACCCGTTGTTTTCCTATAGGCAAAGGTGCCATGATTTGGAGATTTGCTTGGCTAGTGAACTTTGTTGATATATTTGTTTATTATTTTGGACCTAATCGCTATCCTTAAAAATTAGAAAAGGGTTTGTTCGCGATTCGTATTTAACGGGAACCTCTTTCTGTAAAACGGCGAATGGGGGACCTAAACACGAACCAAAAAAAAGTTTTTTCCTCTCACAAAAAATCGCAAAGGACCTCTTCGTAAATTAGAAGGACCTATCCGTGATTTATAGGATTGGAGGGATTTTTTGGAAATAGAGGAGAGAGAAAGGGAGGGGGCGGCGTGGCATCAGTCCTGAGCCGGGAAATCTTCGGGAAGTGTTTTATGGAGTATTTCCCCAACTTTTAGGGAAGCTACTAGTTACATGCCCGTGCGTTGCTACGAAAAACAAAATTAATAGCGAAAAATAAAGATTAAAAAATAAAAAAAAAATTCACAAGATCAAACATCTATCTTTAACGCTTCGTTTCTTGCGAAAGCTGGCTAATTAAAGCAACGCTTCGTTTTTTGCGTAGGGCAATTAAGCAGGGCAATTAAGTAGGGCAATTAAGCAGGGCAATTAATGACGTGGGTAGAACTCACCACTGCCACCAACTGCTGCTTTATGATAGTAGAGATACTCCCTCGGTCTCTAAACAGGTGACGTATAAAGATTTTACAGTTCAACCGAAACACACGTGTAGGTGTGGGGGTTTTTTTAACTGAAATAAAAAAAATCAAATTGAACTTAACCTTTCGGTTTATGCTTTGGTTTTAATTTTGACATAATTCAGATTTCAGTTTTCAGTTTGATTTTCTTGTTTCGGAACCTGAAATGACCGTAAACCGAATACCCGATTCACACGTTCCACAAATTCCCCTTTCTTCGAATGCAATCTCCAATTCCATTCCCCATTCGTTCCCCGTCTGGCCGTCTCCCCGAGCTCCCAACGGGCTAAACCTACCCGAAGCGACAAAGCCAAAGGTCCCAACTCCTGAACCAGCGTCGCCGCCACTTGTTGCCGCGGCCTCGTCGCGGAGTTGCCGTCCGCCTATCCCCATCACCTAGGCCCCAGATCTGAGCAGCCACCGCCAGCCGCTGCAATCGTTGGGCTCATCCTCTACACCCACGGCTCCTCCTTCGCTTCCTTCGCCACACCCACGGCTCTGCCTCCTCCTTCGCATCCAGTAAGATCTATGGTTTGCAATTTTTCTCATTGGAAGTAGTATTGAATTTTGTTTCGAAAAGTGAAAAACAATGGAAGAAATTAAAGGTTTCAAGTGCTTGTTTACTGTGATCTACTGATCTGAGTACCCGTTCATCGTTGCATATTAGTTTGGTTGCAAATAGAATGAATGGTTGTGCTACTGCCGAAACCTTCATGAGGAATATCGGTTTATCGAAAAATCGAATTAACCGAACCGAATTTATTCGGGTAATTCGGTTTGGTTTTCGAATTTGAACCGAAAATTTCGGTAGCCAGTTTCTAAAAACTGAATATATTTAAACCAAATGCAAATAACCTAATCTTCTCCTTTATTAACTCAGTTATTGCTTTTGAATAGTATGTTACTCTAATGTACAATAATAAATAGTTAGAAATAATGAATAGTAGAGATACACAAAGAAGAAAACAGTTAAAGTTGACATGAAATTGTAAAATAATATATATTTAAAAATAAAATTTAAAAACTATAATGATATGTAGTTTACTGCGTACACTGCGAGAGCTGTTGATTTGGGTTTGAGGATTTCAGAATTCTCGTGATCAGAGTTAGGCACTATCAGTTCCTATGAGTATTTTACTGCTGTCACGCGTTTTACATTCACTATGTCGCGTGTTCACACTGGAACGACGGCTCAGCATTCAGCAATCGACCGAAAATGCGATTTTTTTAATACAATACAATATTTGATCCATATTTATAAATCGATTTACTGAAAAATCATCCATAAACGAAATTTGAAATTTCATTTAACATTTACCGAAATTTCAAAATTCGTTTTTGATGTATTTAAAGTCTCAAATTTTGGATATATATTAAACGAATTATGAAATTTCAGGTATGGAGGACCCACCCCATGCCCGAAATATGAAATTTCGCGGCGGGGCAAGAAGGGTGTGGCAGGAGGGAGCGGATGGTGGTCGCCTCGGTGGACGCGAAGCCACAGCAATTGACGCGGGACGATGGTGAGGGCGGGGCGGCCACAGGAACAGGGGCGGCGGCGGGGGGCGAGGGCGGCACGATCGTGGGGGCACATGAGGCTCTCGGTGGGGGTGTAACCGTGTAAGTCACGAGAGCATTGGATGCCTCACGACGCGGAGCACGCGTCGCGCGAACGAAGAGTCGTGATCCGAACGGAAATCGCGAGCTGCGGAGGGCCTTTTTGCATTTCGAACGACGTGGATGCCCTCGAAGCGTCTCAAACCTCCGAATCTTAATAAAGTGTGTGTGTCTATATATATATATATATTAGCTCTTCTGCGCTCACTTCCAAAGAAACAAAGAAAGAAAAGAGAGAGAAAACCAACATTGGGAACCAACATGTACGAATGGCAAAATAGTCCAGCCCGAGAAGAAAGGCCTGGGCCTTCCTTCCCTACGCGCGCCGTGTGCGTTGCCGCACAGCCCAGAGCGCGCCCAGCTTTGCCGCGCGGGTCACGCGTGCGATGGGCAGGCCGTGCAGAGACGCAGTTTTAGACCATGAATCATCTTCTCCAAGGCCGCAGCAGTAGCACTCGCATTCTTTCTCACGCCGCCCCGAATCGGAGGGGAAAGATGGAAGCGGCCATGTCGAATCTGACGAACAGGAGGTGCGTTCGTTGAGTCCTCTCCTTCTTGCTTCGCCACTAGCCAGCAAAATCTTGCATCTTTCTGCCGCTGAATTCCTCATTCATGGCCCCTCAAAAGAAGAAGAAAAGATTCATGGCGCACTGGTGTGTGTGTAATTAGGATCGCTCTGGTTACCGGAGGCAACAAAGGGGTCGGGCTGGAGACGTGCAGGCAGCTCGCTTCCAGGGGGCTCAGGGTCGTGCTGACGGCGAGGAACGAGGCGAGGGGGCTGGAGGCGGTCGAGGAAATCAGGCGCCCCGGTGGTGGCCAATCCGATGTTGTCTTCCATCAGCTGGATGTCACCGACCCATCCAGCGTCGCCCGGCTGGCGGATTTCGTCAGGGATCAGTTTGGGAGGCTTGACATCCTGGTACGGCTCCCCTTCTTGCAAATTTGGGGGAAGTGGGAATCGATACTGTTCCACCGAGAGCTCAGCAGAGAGAGAGCATTTGACCATCCTTTTAGATGTAAACTGAACTTGGTAAAACCACATATGAAAAGTGAGAGAAATAAACTTGGTTGCTGCATCCAATTCAATATTCTAAAAAATTGATGATTTGCTTTCATTTATATGTGCCATTGATCATTTGCCTCATGATGTCTCATTGGGGCCACGTATCAGTGAGACATCATGAGGCAAATGATTAATTGCACCATAAATAAGAGGGCAAATAATCAAATCTCCCCGAATCTACACCTCTATTATAAGTTTAGGTTAGGAATATTATATGATTCGATTTTGGTAGTAGACACGAAAGCACTACAGGTAGTTACAGACTTACAGTTAATATGATGTTTTCACAACTCTTGTAAACCTGACCTGTTGTTGATACACTCCCACACTAAGCTGTTCTAATTCAAAATTTTGGAAAACAAAACATAATGTATTACCTTTTGCATATCAGAATATTTCTTGTGTGCGCATTAGTGTTGTATAGAAGTGATTTTCTGTATATGTTTGCATTGCATCACCATCATTGTGCGGTTCTTGTTATTTGTAGGTCAATAATGCTGGTATTTCAGGTGTAGACAGGGATCCAGTTTTGGTTGCGAAAATTAAGGATCAGGTATTGTGACTTCAATGAAAGATACAATATACGCATTGTCATTTTTTCAACAATTACCAACTAATTCTATTCCAGTATGCGGCAAAGCCAAACAAGTATTACTTGCCCATCTCCGTAGCTTTTTGGTGCTATACTGCTATATATCATCACTAGCATTTATAGGCAAATAAAATAAAAACTACTTCTAATTGCTAGTACTTTACAAGAGAAAGCACTCAACTCATGTTGTGATACTTGTGATTCATGCTGAATTGTTGATCATAGTATTTAGACAGTAAGCATCATTGTTTGAGGTTGACAGTACTGAAATTGAGCATTGCGGTCACTGTATTTCAAAGGTGAACTGTGATAATGTTAATTCTTGTATTTATGATCAGTTCATACTCTTTGCCCAGTTACATGATTCTATTTGCATATAATAATAGGAAAAAAAGCGAAATTATATATTACCTGTCTATGCATGGATAGATCGAAGGTATGGATGTGGAACAGAGAGTTGAATGGATGAGAGAAAATTCAAAAGAGACATACGAAGAAGCAAAAGAGTGCATGAGAACAAATTACTATGGTGCCAAGCTTGTCACAGAGGCACTACTTCCTCTTCTGCAGTTATCCACCTCTGGACGAATTGTTAATGTCTCGTCAGGCTTTGGACTACTAAGAGTAAGTTTTGCCAACCACACTGCCATTGGACAGGCAGATAACTAGTTTTTTTACCTTTTTTATCACAATTTATTTTCAACGTTTGGTGCCAAAATATTTCTGCAGTAGTGTGCTTAGCTATGCCTTTTCTGTTACAAGTTTTTAGAAAAGTTCAAAATTTCCTGGCTTCACCTATGTAACCTTGTGTCGAATATCTAAATATGGGATATACGCATACATGGAAAACTCAAATATTGGATTACACATGGTAACACATGTGTCAGGAAGTTAATAATATCTCAGGCCCGGATCATGCGGGATAAGATATACGCGGAAAAGAATATCCTCATATTAGGGAAGGATTCGGTTATGTTCCCTTTACGAGGACACCAATCCGAATACGCCGGAAGGAATGAGAAGTCTTGATACGCCACGAAGATCTTGGAGCCAAGGACTCCTCATCGGGTTCGATCGGTATTCCTAGCCGATTATGACTCAACAGGAGGCTACCCTGATTGTATAAATAAGGGGGTAGACGTCCAGGAGGAGGGGGCAATACGAGCAAAACCCAAGCAGACTAGCAGAGATTTGAGCATACTCGCACCCTAGTCGGAATAGGCAACCAATAGTTTTCTTAGCAGCTAGGCTAGGGTTTTGCCACCTCTGAGGAGCAATCTTCATTGTAAGCCGGGGCTTGATCTCCCCGTGCTGTAAACTCGTTTCTCGGCATCATCATAGTACATCCACACAGGAGTAGGGTATTACTCGATCGTGAGGCCCGAACCTGTCTACATTGCTTGCCATCGTTTCCTTGGTTGACCCTGCATCACCGAAGGTACCCGAGTATAAGTTTATTGTCGATTCCTTACTTTCGACAGTTGGCACGCCAAGTTGGGGCCTTCAACTGTTTTTGCAGATCAACCATATCTCCGATGGGCATCTACAGGAAATTTTCTGGCATCAACCACCGCAACGACGTCAACTCGAGGTCTCACATCGACCACACCCCCACGATTGGATCTGAGATCGTCTTTGGGACCTTGCTCTTCTGTTGGAGACCCGATGGAGGACTCGAGCACATCGGCTCCATCGAGCCCCGCTCCTGGAGTGCGTGCCGTGAAGTATCCTTCATCGACTTCGACCCAAGGGAGCCCAGTGTCCTCAACTACATCGACACCGACAGCGACAGTGATAGCGTTGATGTCGGTAGTCGCGGCAGTAGCATGGATCGCTACGTATTCATGGCGGGGGCCAACCATGGTACTACTGCCGAAAACTTTCAAGAAAGTGCTTTAGGAGCAGATACCATGGATAGCCAGGGACACCCGATTTCTCTGGGTACGCCTCGAGATCCGGCAGTTGCGCCAAACCCAGCGTAAGCAGCCCCAGATGCAGTCGTGCCCAATACTGCAGACCATTGGCGAAATCCAACGACCGGAGCCGCAGCAGGGACAATGGCCAACTTGTTGAAACGATTCGACCACAATAATCCAACAACACTCCACCCGAGGTTGACGGATTTCCCAGGGCAGCAGAATCTTCGACAACATGACCACAACAACAGGCCTAGCCACATTCCAGAGGCAATGTCTTGGTAGCAGGGCAACGGTGACATCTTTAGTATGCCTGAAGCAAATGTCCAGTGCGCACATATGCTATTGAGATCACTCCCTCCATGGACCCAAACAACCCGATGACGCCTGTACTCAACCAGAGCACAGGCCCAAACTGCCCGAGTTGCCAACTCGAAGTTCGGGCGCTCTTACCAACAAGGGGCCACTAGCCAGCGGCCAGGACCGTCTCACCCAAACCATCGAGCAGCAGGGTCAGCAGTGGCTAGCTCTGGCCATAGGAGTTTTAGGACACATTATGCCAACTCTTACCATAGGCATCAGGGTGACCTTCGGGATTGAATCCCACACGATCGACGGGATCTACGCCTCGTCATCCACGACCGGAGGGAGGAACGAGAGCACGAGCGACGAGAGAGGGAGTCTTCCTCCCCGAGGGGTCAGTCTCTTGAACCTCGAGCTCGAAGGGGGTGATTCCTCCTCGAGGGGCCGCTCGCCGACACGATACAGGTTCCCTCCTCGGCAAGGGACGAAACCAGTCACCAGGCTAAAAAGCCCCGAAGACGTCGACGAAGGATGCAAGGCCTTCACTGCCGAAGTACGTGCCGTCAGATGGCCGGACAAGTTCAAACCTAGCCCAATGGAGAAATATTCGGGCAAAATTATCCAGTTGAATGGCTGCAAATCTACACCACGGTCATGAGAGCAGCTAGAGGAAACGAGAAGGTGATGGCCAACTATCTGCTCACCACCTTGGATGGCACGGTCAGATCTTTGCTGCTCAACCTCCCGCCTCACTCTATAGCATCGTGGGCGGAGTTACGGGCCCAGTTCGTTGCCAATTTCCAAGGCACCTACGAACGCCCCGAAACTCTCAGCGACCTCCAACGGGTGGTACAGGAGCCAGCGGAGTCACTGCGCGATTTCATCCGGCGCTTCAACAATAAGCGCAACCTAATACCTGACATCTCAGTCCAAGTTGTTATAATGGCTTTCGAGAACGGTGTCAGGGATAGGGAGCTAAAAGGAAAACTCGCTACTCGAAAGATCAAAACCACAAAGAAACTTTTCGAGCTGGCAGACAAATACGCCATAAGGGCAGAGGCTCGAGGTTACCTCGACAACCCCAGGCCTGACGATGACAAGCTTGAGTCATCCAAGCAAGGGGCAAAGAAGAACAAGAACTACGGCGAAAAACGAAAAGGTGACTCTACCATCGACGCGGTCGAAAGGGGCAAAACACACAATACCGGCGACAACAAACGCCGAAGTCGCGAGGGAAACAAGTATTGTCCCGTCCACCATATGGACAAGCATGACTTTGACGAATGCCAGGTGATCAGCAAGAAGGCACAACAAAAGCTCAAGGCCGCCCTCGCCGAGCGCGGGGTCGAGCTGGCCAAGGGCAAGCCCGAAGATGAAGAGCCCGAGTACCACGGGCCCGACCATAAACTTGCCCACATCTTTGGAGGCTCCGCCACATACGGGTCCAAGAGACAGTACAAGGCAGTCGAGAGGGAGGTTAGCATGGTCCAGCCAGCTCTTCCCCGACTCCTCAAGTGGTCCGAGGTGCCGATCACCTTCGACCAGTTCGACCACCCAGCAGTACTGTGTTGATATCCCATGGTGGTTGAACCACCATCCTTAACGTCAAGGTCGCCCGAACTCTCGTCGATGGGGGTAGCTCACTGAACCTCATCTTCTCAAAAACGTTGGATAACATGGGAATACCCCGAACGGAGATCAAAGCCGGGGCTGAACCGTTACGTAGAGGTCTTCGAGTCATGCTTAAGCTTGCTGGCCACCTCCTCTTCCGGCCACACCTCCTTCCCAATGGCCTCCCAGCCAATCTCATCATCCGTGTCGGATGAGATGACGATCCAGCCAGGCGAGACCTCGACCGAGGGCGCTGGAGGAAAAGAACCCTCAATGATCTCAAGAGAAGGGGAAGGCGGTGGAGCAGAAGCCATGAGGAAAGAGCTCCGGAAGTGAGTGAGAAGATTAGTGAAGAGACAAAGGCAAAACTGAGGCAAAGCGGTTGCAAATCCAATCCATTTATAGCCCTGGAGACGTGTCAAACCAAGCCGTTCCAAATTCCCAAGACGTGCACTAACGCACCGCGATCGGGCGCAAAAACCGAAGCGATGCCCTACCTACCGTTGAGCACAGCGTTACAGGAGAGTAAAAAAAAAACAAGAATACCTGTTCGATACTTATGCTCAACTCTCCACTCGATGCACACATCGAGTGGAGAGTCGAGGGCTACATTGGATAACACATAACAACAATAATTCATGCCTCGCAGCAGAGAATAAGGTAAGTATAAATTCATTAATCATTTACATAACAAAAGTCTATCCTATTACATTACATAATAGGAACTCCACCGATCCCTTTTCCCTCGCAACCGCGACGTCGCCCCCCCTAAAGTAGTCGAGAGGAACATGCAAAAGCTAGATCCGTCCAGCGTCTCCGAGCAGTCGAAAAGCAGGGCCCTTGGCAAAAACGCCCTTTGTGCCATCAGAAGCCCAAAAATGCCAGTGGAATCCAGATCACCGAGGACGCTGGGTTGATGAAAACGTGCTGAGCTTCGCCCCCATTTCCTCGCACGGTAGCAGCAGCAGCAGGAGCCAGGGGCTAGAGAAGCGAAACTCATGTTGAGCTTCACTTCTCCCCTTCGACAGCGGCACGGTCGACCTCTTCTCAATGGTCTCCCGGCCGAAGTCAATGTTCAGCTCGACCGATCACCTCTTCCTCCTCTGGCCACAACTCCCCCGCGACGGCCTCCCGGTCAGCCCCATCCTCTTCGTCGGAAGAAAACGTGATTCGACCAGGGGAAACGATCGCCAAAGAAGGCGAAGAAGAAGACTATTCAGGAGGTGTTGAAGAAGAGGGTGGAGAAATGGAAGCCATGGGTACATGGAATGGATCGGAGTTCCTCTAGCGAAAAGTGAAAGAGGGAAGCGGTGTAAGGCGAAGTGATCGCAAGTCCCGTCTATTTATAGCCCTGGGAACAAGTCACGTCGCGCCGCTCCAGCTCCCCAAGGTGTTCGCCACCGCACCACGCAACACGCGAAAACCGAGGCGACGCTAACTTATTGTGACGAAACGCAACGACGCACGGAAATCAAGGAGACCACAATCCCCGGAATCCAAGCCAACCAGACCACTCGATGCGTCCATCGAGCAGAAGGCCGGAGGCCATTCCGAAAAACGTTCGATGCGCACGCCCAACTCGCTGCTCGATATGTCCATCGAGCACGGAGTCGGGGGCTTCACATAGCGTTTTCAAGGTATCCTTGGCATAAAAATCCTATCGACCAAGTCCAGAAGTCAGGAATCATTTCACTCCCTACTAGATGACCGCATCAAGGAGTCGGGGGCTCCAGGTAACTCGATATCTTTAATCCAATACTTTCTGATTTCCATCTCTTGTTTTTCAAAAACTTCCTGCATAAGCATGTTTTGCATGCATTTACGCGATCAAGTGCTTAGCACGCCAGCAGATCGAGCTTTTGTATAGCCATGCCTGAACTCGATGACGAGCAAAATCTATCCTGCGCGCATACGGGCACCAGATTGTCAGACATCTAACGCCCAACAGTTGGCTGGGGACGAGGTCTCTAGTCAGTTCTACACGCGCTATTCATCGGGTTCACGTTTGCTGCAAAGCTAACGCAATAAGATCGACAAAGACGTGCAAAAGGCCATGTGACCTTTTCTGTCTCCAGACAAATAAGAGCTCTATAGCCCGCCCGAGCGCAAGCTCGGGGGCTTGACTGTTTAACGCAAAATTTTCTAGCCTTGTGCACAGACAGCAGGTTGAACCGGCAACGAAACTATCCGATAGAGGTCCGCGGATAGCAGACATGGCACGATAGACAAGCAAACAAACCAGTATTGCTGCACAACCAATACAAAACCAAAAGAATCATACAAGAACAAAAATATTCCTGAAGAATTCTAGCTCACGCCTTGAGTATCCTCGAGTGTGAGACCCAATCTGTTTACAAACGTCGCGACAAAGCTTTCAAAGTACTACGTGGTCAGCAGCGTCAGACAGCTCGCCCACAAATCCCTCGTTCAGGACCGAAAAATCCATGCTTGGAAAATGACTCCTCAGCATACCAAGCATGTGGGAGGCTGCGAAGCAGGCCGACTTGGTCATGTGCCGAAAGGTGGCCGATTGCGCATTGTTGTATGCAGCGACCGCCCGTACTTGGCTCGCCTCAGTAGCAACTTTCTCGGCCCTGAGCTTCTCCACCTCCTTCCTCAACCCTTCAGCCTCGACCTTGAGAGTTGCCAGCTCAACATCCTTCCTTTCGAATGCTTGTTGGTCGAGCTGCTCTTTCTGTTGAGCCTGCTCCAAAAGGGTCTCGAGATCGCGCAAGACCGCCTGCAAAGGAGTGAACCTTGTCTAAAACTAGTCGGGGCAAGAACCAAAATCAGGCCAATCAACGCTACAAACCTGGGCGCGAGGCCTCAGAGCGGATTGAGTTCTTAGAGGATCTTGAGAAGATGCCAGCGGAGCCGAAGCCGTTGGAAGAACCGCAGTGCCTGGAGCGACGCTGGAGGACTACGGGGCAGTCGTAGTAGCACCACCCGCGGCATCAACAGTCGCCTTCTTCCTACAAGGATCTTTCATCGTCAGATATATTCTCAAATAATGGCAAGAGACGATCAAAAGAAAAGGATGGTAACTCACTTGGACAGGCGGAACTGCACTCGAACGTCCTGTTGTTCAACCGGTCGAACGGTTGCAGCTTTAACCGGCCCAACAAGGGCCGGTAGGTCGGTGATCGACGGCAAAGGCTGAGGCAAGAAGTCATAATTAACAAAGACTACCGAAGCAATGCTCGACCCGGAGCAAGCCGATGAGTAGAATTACCTACTCGACTGCCTTGGGCGAGGGAGATCTTACCCGAGGAGGAGTCGGCGGAGGCGTCGTTGACCTCTGCAGATCGGCCTTCCAGGCATCCTGTTGCTCATCTATTAGTTGCTGAATAAAACCAGAGGGGAATTCGTAACATTCGAGCGAGAGGTTAAAGATCACCTGGTTGGATGCCCCTGGCGCTCGTGTACGAGCCCGCTTGGTAGGGCAAGCGATCGGCGAGGATAGCGATCTTCGCTCACGAGGAGACTCGAGTACCGCTCGACCCGGAGCAGTCCCGCCCTCGTCAGGGATGGCAGTCTTGGGGGCTGGGACACCTGGAGGAGAAGCTGCTTCGTCAGAAGCAGAGGTCGATGCTTGATCGTCCTCCCGAGTTTGCTCCTCATCCACCAGATCGACAACCCCTTCCAGCGAACCACTCGTACCATCCAACGTCGGCTCCTGAGGAGATGCTAGATCAGAATGGATAACAGATGCACGAGCGATGCATTACAAGCCATAAACCGATACTCACCTCTGGCCGAAGATTGCTCCGCGAATATGGACAGATATTGCATACTCCTGGATCAGGGCCATGAAACATCTTGTTTAGCCTTGCAGCGACGATCGGGCCATTCAGGTCTGGCAGAACGAAAAGGTCAGCCCGGTAAAAAAAAGGGTGGGGGGGAGCAACAAGTATTCTCGGCTCTTACGATCAGGAGTATCCCTAGTGGCATTGTCGACTCCAGATAATCCCAAGCCAGGTGGACACGACACTTCAGCGGGCTGATGCGGCACGATGAAGTATTTGGCCACATCCCACCCTGTCAGATCTCACTCCTTTAGCTCCCCGATCTTCGCAATGTAATGCGCATTGCGGGCTGTCAACGGGGGGTTTTCGTCCAGAGGTTAGTTGGATGAAGAAGCAGGGGGCGATAGGTCAAAGGACAATTGACGGTGTCTGAAGAAGTGATGTAGAACCACTTTTTCTTCCAGTCAGATTTCCAAGAAGTGATAGGGACATGGATGTAACCTCCGGATTTCCTATTGCGGAGGTGGAACCCGGCTCCCCCTACGACATCCTTTTTGGTTCTTTTCAAGCTATAAAAATGGCGAAAAAGATTTAGGCTGGGCTTGATGCCCAAATAGGCCTCGCAAAGGTGGACGAACACGCTGAGCATCGTGATCAAATTTGGGCTCAGATTGAAAAGCCGAAGAGAATAAAAATCTAAAACTTCGCTCAAAAAAGGAGGTGGAAAGTTCAGACCATAGCGGAAGAAGGCCTCGAAAACAACGGTTTCATCTTCGTTCTCAAGGGTGGGAAATGGTTCACCGACAAATGGCCTCCAGCGCACAAGAGCCCGAGGAGGGATGAAGCCATCCGCCTCCAGATCGGCGAGGCGATCCTCGGTCATGATCGAAGTCTGCCAAAAATTCGCAAAGCCTTCATCTTCAAAGATCGCCTCGGCCGACTTCATGTCTTTCGATGGTGGAATGTCTTTATCGGCAGCGCGGGAGCTGGACGCCATTAGGAGAGGATGGGAAAAGTTCGGGCCGGAGGAAGAAGGGATCAGAGAAGAGAAGCGAAATTATCGAAGGAGCAGGTAACGGCTAGAGTCCTGAGTATGGAAATTTATAAAAGTTTTTCTTCGCCAACGGGCAGAGTTCATCCCCCCTACAAGGCGCAAGAATCGGAGAGGAAGTTGAAAAGAAGGCTTTGCGTCCAGGCGTTACAGCTTTTGCAGGCCTCAACATTTAATGCTTTCCCTTTATTTAGATATTTAAAATTTTGTCTTAACTCTGCTCAGAATCGAGTCATTGAATCAACGTTGAGTCGCATGTGGTAGTCACAAGGACTCGAAGAGGGTTGAATGTTGGGCGCTTGACCTGACATATGCTTACTTGATACTTGGCAATCTCATTCTACTTGAAACAATTGAACACGAGCTGGCAAGGCTTAATCCAATCAAGTCAAGGCTTGGTCGATAACTGACCGAGCACTCGGAAAAGACCCTTCGCTGAGCAGAGTTTGGGGGCTACTGTTGAATATCTAAATATGGGATATACGCATACATGTTAAACTCATATATTGGATTACACATGGTAACACATGTGTCAGGAAGTTAATAATATCTCAGGCCCGAATCAAGCGGGATAAGATATACGCGGAAAAGAATATCCCCATATTAGGGAAGGATTCGGTCATGTTCCCGTTACAAGGACACCAATCCGAATTACGCCGGAAGGAACGAGAAATCCTGATACGCCACGAAGATCCTAGAGCCAAGGACTCCTCATCGGGTACGATCGGTATTCCTAGTCGAGTACGACTCAACAGGAGGCTACCCTGATCGTATAAATAAGGGGGTAGATGTCCAGGAGGACGGAGCGATACGAGCACAACCCAAACAGACTAGCAGAGATTTGAGCATACTCGCACCCCAGTCGGAATAGGCAACCAGTAGTTTTCTTAGCAGCTAGGCTAGGGTTTAGCCACCTCGGAGGAGAAATCTTCATTGTAAGCGGGGGCTTGATCTCCTCGTGCTGTAAACTCGTTTCTCGGCATCATCATAGTACATCCACATAGGAGTAGGGTATTACTCGATCGTGAGGTCCGAACCTGTCTACATTGCTTGCCATCATTTCCTTGGTTGATCCTGCATCACTGAAGGTACCTGAGTATAATTTTATTGTCGATTCCTAACCTTCGACACCTTGCATGATACCTTATCAATCCCTTTGGAAGCCTAAGCTTTTGTTGTAATATTATTTTCTTCCCTTTCGAATTACTGATGTCCAACAGCTTTCCCGAAAAGGCATTATTGTGTACGTACACAAACTTCTTTCAGTGTAACTCATTTTGCAGATGCGGTAGGGCATCGCTTTGCATGTAGTCCATATTATCACAAAACTTTAGGCGATATTGCTTCACTGAGATTGTGTTCATTAAAAAATATCACATATGTTACATTATCTGGGAATTTTATCAAATCAAATGTTAAATGTTTCTACAGTTCCAAACTACCCCCTCCCCATGCTGTTGTGCACTGGTTATTGTTTTAAACCAAGGCTACGGCTCAGCTTTATAGAAACCATAAAGGTTCAGATTACAGAAAGTAAGTGACTCTACTGGTTTTTGTCACTTAAAATGACTACACCTTTTCTTTTCTTGAGCAGAACTTCAACAGTGAAGAACTTAAAAAGGAATTTGATGACATTGAGAACCTTACTGAAAAGAGGCTGGATGAGCTGTTGGATTTGTTTCTAGAAGATTTCAAGGCCAACTTAATAGAGGCACATGGCTGGGCAACTGGTGGATCTTCAGCCTACAAAGTCGCCAAAGCTGCCCTTAATGCATACACAAGGATTCTTGCCAAGAAGTACCATACACTGCGCATCAACTGTTTGACACCTGGTTATGTCAAGAGCGACATGTCAATGCATTTGGGAGTATTGACACCTGAGGAGGGTGCTAGTAACACGGTAAAGGTGGCTCTCTTGCCTGACGATGGCCCTACTGGTGCTTATTTTGATCGCAATGGTGAGGCTTCTTTTGTATGATATTACCATATGGTTTCTGTTTTCTTACTCTTACTTTCAGCAGAAGAGGGAGAGAGTTATATTGTAATTGTGCTAATAAACAGTGTAGTTTGACTTGTGTATTCAAATTGAGTAATCGAAGGTGGAAACAGTAAACTTTGCACCAAGTCTCCCCCTTTTATGTATGGTCTCACTGGAAATATTTTGGATGGTTACTGAAAATTGCTTGGAAATATTGTCCACTGATCTTGTAAGGCTGCCTAAGTGCCTAGAGTATGAGTCTACTGATATAGGACTTTCGGCATGTTTATTACTGTTTTGAAAGAACACATGATCTTGCAAGGCTGTCTACTCACATTTAGTTTTGTTATTTGCTTGGTCATATTATTGCTACCGTCGGCGTGTTTATCCTGGGTAGATGGCAAGATGCCCAAATGTTATTGCTTGGGACCAGGACACAAATCTTACTATTGAAACTTCCTCTATTGGTTTTCTACGAACGAAGTTGAATATGCTACGAACCATGTGAGAAATTACAGGACACACTTCTTCCTTGCTTCCAGAAATTGCTGCACTTGGATTCAGAATCAGGATGTAGTATCTCTGAATGTTCTTGTTAGAGATAAACTCGGTGCTCAATATCCACAACAATTCGAAATCAATTGGCTATATATAGCTATCCTTGTGTACATGTAAATTGAACGAAAATAGTGGATTGTCTTCTGTGGTTGTTTCCTCCTTCGTGAGGTTTTTCACGTTAAAATTGTCATGTTTTTTTGCGTGTATAACCCTAACAAGTGGTATCGGTATTTTCTGATCTATAGTGACCTAAGTCGCTGTTGGCCTTCATCACGCGTCGCCTCCTCCTCAGCGATGCCGTCCCAGGCTGCTCGCCTCTCTGTTCGCGATGCCGAATCATCACTCCTCCAGCCTTGTGTCGATCGTCGTGGTCAGCGTCGCCCATGCCCGTCCGAGGTCGCATCGCCTGTAGGATCGCTTCCGGTCGACACTTCCCTGGACCACCTCCGGTTGTATCGGCAGGACGACGAAGGCACCGCACTAGTCGCCACTCCGCTCCGCACGAGCTCCTCGTGGGCGTGGGAGTAGATCGCCTTCTCAGGCCGCTTGACGCACCGACCTCCACCGCCCGCAACGCGGCTCCTCCTAGTCGGTTGCCGCGGCCGCCTCCTCTCCGGCCCATCGACGACGCTGCACACCCGACTCACGCTGGCCCATGCCCGCCCGTCTGACACCCATCAAATCCTCCTCCTGCCTAACGTCGGCTCGCGATATGCTCGCTCGCTCTGCTGATCGGACTTAAACTTGACCTGAAAATGGATTTAATTTGATTTTGCCTCCATTTGGCTCAGCTCTTCTGGCTTTCGGCTCGATTTGGCTCTAGCTTCTCAGCTCGATCGGCCCTGGATTTTGGCTCTCGGCTCCCTCGTTTTTCTGGCTTGGCTCGGCTTGGGTTTGGCGGCTCGGCTCCGTCTCCGGTCGAAATTGCTACGTGCACCCGAAGTGTACTAGAAATTTCTACGCACACCCGAAGCGTACCAGGTAGTTTTTTCAGATCTAATCTACCATAAGTTTTTATCTGCAATTTTTCTCTACCATGTCATCTACTAAGTTTGACATTGAGAAGTTTGATGGCAAAATCAGTTTCTCTATATGGCAGGTTCAAATAAAAGCTGTTCTCACACAGGTGGGCGTGAGGAAAGTGTTGCTAGCTAAACCGACAACCATGGCAGATGAGCAATGGGACGAACTTGATCAGAGAGCACTCATCACCATACAACTCAGTTTAACTACAGATGTTCTGCGTGAAGTTATTAATGAGACTACTGTCGCTAAATTGTGGCAAAAATTGGAAGCTTTGTACATGAAGAAAAGTCTCACCAACAAAAAAAAATGCCTCAAAGAGTACACAATTCACATGGCGTAAGGTACTTCTATACAATCTCATCTTAATGGGTTCAACTCTCATCATTGATCTTGAGAAATTAGACGTGAAAATTGTGGATGAAGATAAGGCTATTCTGTTGGTCGTCTCTTTGCCTGCTACCTTTAAATACTTCAAGGAAATTATGCTTTATGGCAATCATGATACCCTTAGTTTTGATAATGTTAAATCAAATTTATTGTATAAGGAGAAACTTAATATTGATTCTCATGCTGAAGTTAAGGCTAAGGATTTACTTGTTAGAGGTAGATTTCAACATAAAGGCAATTTTCCCAGATCAAAGTCTACATCTAAATCAATAGGCTATAAATCAAGCAATTTTTTTTTTGTTATTGCAAGAAACCTGATCATGATATTTCTCAATGTTTCAAATTGAAAGCAAGACCGAAAGAAACAATAATACTCAATCCAAAAAACTGTTGAGGCTAGTTTGGTTGAAAATGAGCCTGATGGTGAGGTTCTAATCATCACTTCTAATTTCAAGAATCAAATTGCACGAATTATTGATTCACCTTATAATTTTCATATCTGCCCTTATAAATAGTGGTTCTCTACTAATGATTTTGTTGGTAGTGGTGAAGTTGTGATTGCTGATGAGTCTTCACTTGAAATTGTTGGAATCACTTTTGTTCATATCAAAACACATGGTGGCATTGTTAGGAACCTTACAAATGTTCGCCCTGTTCGCAGAATGAAAAAAAAATCTTATTTCTTTAGGCACTATAGAATCTTTGGGATGAGCATACCGGTGAAAATGGTGTTCTTAAGATTTCAAAAGGTAATTTTGTTGCAATGAAAGCCAATAGAATCAATAGTTTTTATTACTTGCAAGGATCTACAGTTATAGGTTCTGCAACTGTTTCTACTATTGCATCGGATCCTTACATCACTAAGCTTTGGCATATGCGCTTGGATTATATGAGTGAAAAAGGTATGCATCTCTTATCCAAGAAAGAACTTTTAAGTGACACTAGCAAACTTGATTTATGTGAGCATTGTGTTTTTTTGTGAAGAAAATGGTCAGTTTTACTGTTTCAACTCATAAGACTAAATGAATTCTTGATTATGTCCATTCTGATCTTTGGGATCATTCTAGATTTCCTCCTACTGGAGGGTGTGAGTACATGATAATCTTTATTGTTGATTTTTCTCGTAAAGTTTGGATTTATTTCTTGAAATATAAGCGTGAAGCTTTTTCAATGTTCAAAATTTGAAAAGTTTTTGTAGAAAATTAAACTGATAGGAAGATCAAGAAACTTATAATTGACAATGAATTGGAATTTTGTAGTGATGAGTTTGATCAATTTTTTTGCTAATCATAGTATTGCAAGACACTTAACTATTCTGGGAAAGCCTTAGCAGAATGGTGTGTGTGGCGGCCCGTATAATTATCCCAGGGTAATGACAGTGGCACAACCATTACTCCAAGATAATTACACTGATCTTGGCATATTAGCTACCAAAATACCGGAACCCCCAATATTTTAACAATTAATACACCGTATTTAGAGTGTTGTAGCAGAACAATAACTAGAGATTGAAGGGGGACTTATTATAACCATTGCCACGCAGGGCTACAAGTTTAGTACATAGTTAACCTTACATATTATCCCAGGTACAACCAAAAGTCATTACATAAAATACTCAATACCCAATAGATAGACGGAAGTCATCGTAAGGTCTACTACTCAACCCAATCCTCCGCGCAATCCGCCTCGTAACCCTGAACCTGCGAGTGATACTCATCCCATGCCTCGTAAGAATATCCATAGGGATCTGTGTCCCAACTTGTTGCCTGAATGTCAGGGCTATTTCCTAAGCATGGGAGGGGGGAGCAAGAGTAAGCACAAGAGTACTCAGCAAGCATTAATGACAAAATACATGATATGAAATGTCTCCACACTTTCCTCATATCCTTTTTCTTACTAAAAGTAAGGTTTTATCAAGGAAATAGTTGTGTTGTTGATTTTTAATTAGAAAGTTCTACCAGCACTCATATATGAGACAGACTTAGCTTTCATAGCCTCCAATCTAGGAGACAGGCATGAATTCATGATTTTGACCACGAATGTTTGTACCACTTTACCATAGTGATCTCGACATCCGTTGGGACCCCCAGAATGTTTATCATTACTCATACATTAGATCTCCAACCCTGGTAGTTAGTGACTCATGGTGTCCTTGAACGTTCCCCACCTACTTGCAGCATACCAGTTGTATCATGCCTTTCACATAGCAATGATACTCATCTCATGGCATTTAAATATAGCAACCCAGAATGGTCAGCCAACAACTGAAGTCCAAATCGTGGTCTCACTAGGTCTTCCAGCCTACCCAGCTTTTCACTCTTAGTTATCTACTCATAGCCAATGCGGAGATCATAATAACTTCATAGGATAACCTTTTCTAATCATGTTCACACACTATGGTTGATACGAGAATATACGACTCATTTCCCGAGTGTAGTGGGTTAACATTATATTCTAGCTGGCACCCTCTACGCACCTTCAGACTCGTGTTCTCGCGCCCAAAAACTGCGCCGTCCCAAATGTTGGCGCCGCCACCTTGCTCCGCCAGATCCAACGCTTTCTGTTGCTTGCGACCGCCTCCCTGGCTCCCTCTTGCTCCCCCTCCCTACCTTCTCTACTCCTCCCAATGGCTAGCCCCCCTGCCATCTTCCAATATGACGCCCTCCGCCCTAAGGTGCGCCACCTCCTTGATCTACCGATCAAGTGGCTATCACTGTCATCGGTGACCTTTTCTTCATGTAACCCAAGGGAGGCCACTGCTTCTCTCTCCCGATCCACCACCACCCTACTCCCAGCCTACCATAGCGCCATTGCCGGCTCCTCTTCTCCTCTCCCTTCTCTACCGCATGGTCCCGCCACCTCTCATCGCACCATCAAGTGCCAGCCCCTCTAAGCTCCCCGTGCAACTAACGAATCCATTTCCCCTCTCCTGATTTTTTCTAATGTGATGTGCTTGATTAAATCATATGGTTGTCTGTTTTTGCTTTGAGCTTCTCTTTCACCGATTGATGATGATTTTGTGGATTGGTATGCTCAAAGGTTGGCAGTACTGCAACGACACCGATGGACCTCCCGTATGCCGGGGAGTACGAGGGGGTCATCGGGCACGCACGACGTCACCCCTAGTGCAATCACCCTCTGAGGCAACTGACATGCCCGAGCCTAGCTAATACTACCCCCTTTGCTTCCTTTGTGCACTGTGTTCCTAAAGTTAGCGAAAGAAATGCATGTATGCAAACCTGGTGGGGTGAAGATCTGATGAGGATGGGGTTGTGCTAATGGTGGGGTTGATGGTGATGTGCTGGTGCCTCCTATTCTTCCTCGGTTGGATGGTTGAAGCTCCGTTGGCCATCTTGCTCTTCGCAGTGAAGCCACTGCTTGTAGGATCAAGGATAACCGATTAGAGGGGGGTGAATAGTAGGTTTTTAAAATTCTTGGCTCTAATTGCAACAAATAAAACTATTAATATTAGAAATGAGAATTTTAACAATTAAAGCCTAAATATTCTAGGTTTCACTAAAGTGCACCAACAAGCTAAATCCAAGTAAAAACACAAACCTAGTTACAAGAGCAAGAATAAAAGACCTAGGAAAGTAAATTTGCTCAAATGAATACAAGAGATCAACCTACAAAGAGAGGGGCACGAATTTTATCCCGTGGACTCAGAGACTTTCCGGTCTCCCCTAATCACGTTGAGGTAGCTTGACCAACTCAAGCCAGCTCCTTGTGCAATTGAGCCTCCCTCGATCACTAGTGGTAGCTCTTACCCGCTCCAGGTAGGCGAGCTCCAGCTTTCACAAACCATCGGGCCTTCTCACAAGTTTCTTGAGAAGATCACAAATTTCACATGCCTCCAAGCAGTCTAGGAGGCAACAACCTCCAAGAGAATATACTTTGATGCTTACTTGAAGAAATTTAAGTGCTCTAATGGCTCAATTCAATGCAATGCACTCAATGCTCTCAACAACTCAAAAATTTGAAAAATAAATGCACTAGAGTGAAGGGAGGGTTGCAAGGGCTCAATAAGTATCCGATGTAGTCTCTAAACTAGCCCTTGATGCATGTGGGGGGTATTTATAACCCATCACCAAGAAACTAGCCGTTGGGGACAAATCCCCAAAAATCAACCGAGCACTATTGGCCTCTGAGGCCCGGTAATGCTGGCCAGAGCTGCAACGGTCGACCTAGTGCATTAAATGCATTGGGTATTGCCCGTTGCCCCCACTTGCACACGAGGTCCGGCACTACCGCCCACTTGGTCTGGTAGTGCCGCATTTTTGAATATGGGCAGTTGCAAGTGTTCTGGAAAATAACTACCGGCGTTAATAGGGCGGTACTGCTGCTCACCCGGCAATACCGCTCCTTAGCGTCAGTAGTGCCGCTAGAAAGCCAGACACAAAAGCAGGCGCCCTATAAAATAGCTACTGCAGTTCAATGAGTAGTATTACCGCACCACCGGCATTACCGCCCCTGGAGCTCGGAAATGCCGGCCAAGGGGAGAGGGCAAAGCATGCCCACTATTAGAAAGCTACTGCCGTATTAGGGGCGATACTGCCGTTCACCCGGCAGTACCACTCATATGGTCCAGTAGTGCCGACTTCAAAGACAATGCAAATCCTTGTCTTCCATTAAATAACTACCGCCATCTAGTGGCCAGTAGTGCCGCTTTTGATAGGAAGACAAAGACTTTTAAAATAAATTTAGTGTAATGCATGAGTATGAGCTATCATATTATTTGAGCCATTAGATCTACCCATTTTCAAGCTACTAATTAAGAGTCCCTCTTAATAGTACGTCACCTAATCTAGCAGCCCGATTTTTCTCCAAACACCTAGATCGGTGAAATGCTATAAAAGGTCCTTAACTATTTTATACCCTAATCTTAAGCTTGACTTTATTTGTGTCCCATGATCTTCACTTTTCACATTCATCGACGAGGATCAACCACCTTTTGCATACTCAAAACAAATTATTAGTCCAAAATTATTGATTGTCATTAATTACCAAAACTAAACAAAATTTGGGGGCCTAGATGCTTCACTGCTCCCCTTCAGTTACTCACCAACTCCTTTGGCCTTGGGTTGTTGCTCCTGGTTTGCTCCTGCCTTGATTGGCTTTATTGGCTATGGGGACAAGGATGGTTGTGGGAATGTGCTGGTGGCAGGTACCTATTCCTCCCTTTTCTTTTAACCGTGCTTGTGCTTATCTTTTTACTTTGCTAGATATTTTGGCACTATTCATGCATGGCTATGGTTACCCGACTACGAGCATGTTTGTATTTTGTTGGATGATGAAACCCGTATTAGCAAGAAGTACCAACGGCTTCGAATGGTCTGGCACCTCGATGAGCGTTCTCTATTTGTTTTTGGGTGACTGCAATTAAATTATTTCCTAATCTCTTATCTATCTATATCTTGTTCGTATTTGTTGTAACTAACTTTTGCACATGGTCGACGTTGGAGGTCGTCTGAAGATTGTGCTAGTTTACGTTACATGCAAAAAAAAATTGTCTGTTGTACTTAATAAATTATACATGATTCTGTTGTATGAATTTATTTTGATGTGATGTATTACGGGATTAATAAAATGATGTTTACATTTATTATAGGCTTTAGTTAATTGCATTATTATTATGTTTACGTGTCCTGTTAGATTCGCTAAGTTTTTGGGTTATTTCAGTATGGCACAGCGTATGAATCGCACTCTTCTAGAAAGAGCCCGTTGCATGCTTTCAAATGCAAGTTTATGACATAAGCATGGGTGAAGCATCTAGGCCTCTAATTTTTATTTGATTTTGGTAATTAATGGTAATCATGCTTAAAGGACTAATATTTTTTTAAGTGTATGAGAATAGGTTGGTCCTTATCATTGCAACTTGAGAAAGTGAAAATATGAGCAACATGTCCAAAGATAAATCAAGTTCAAGGTCAAGGTATAAAAGAATTAAGGACCTTTTATAGCTTTTATCGATCTTGGTGTTTGGTGGAAGATCGGATTGCTAGAATAAGTGCCGTACTATTAAGAGAGATCATTGATTAGTAGCTTGAAAATGCTTAGATATTATGGATCAAATTATGCTCACACTTAGACATGTGCATTGCTTTAAAAATCATTTGAAAATTCATGTTGCCCAGTTAAAATCGGTACTATCGGTAATTAGAGGCCAGTATTACCACTGGGTCGGTGTACCGCCCTCTAGCGGCGGTAGTTATTTTATAGAAGGGCTATTCTTGTGCTCTCTGTGAGGCTGGCACTACCGGGCCCGAGGAGCAGTGCCGCCACTCAGCCAGCGATACCGGCCCTCATAGGGTGTTAGTTATTTTCCATAGGCATTGTTTGTTGTCCCATGACTTCGGCTGTCATTAACAGAGCATTAGGCCGGTACTACTGCATGAGTGGTAGTACCATCTCAATGTTGGCAGTAGTTATTTTTCAGAGACAAACTTTTGGGCATAATTTCCAAAATTACTACAAAAAAAATACAGAACTTGAGATAGTTTTACCTACCAATGATAATGATTCTTTAACTTGTTCTACATCACAACCAATTTCTGAAACAACATCATTGCATAACACTAATGATCATTGCATAGCTCGAGATAGACTAAGGAGGAATACTCAATTGCCTATTAGATATTGTGACATTGATAATATAGCATGTTATGCTCTTTTTGATGCACAAGATATTTGTGATACTTTTGAACGTTCTTATTCAGAAGCCATCTCGTGTGAAAACTCTTCCAAGTGGTTGACAACTATGAATGAAGAAATTGAGAGCCTTCATAAAAATTGTACATGAGATTTTATTGAGTGTCCGAAAGGTAAGAGACCTTTAAAGTGCAAATGGATATAAAAGAAGACGGATTGTATTTTGGAGTTGAACATGCAAGATGGAAAGCCTAGTTAGTGGTAAAAGATTTTGACAAAAGGAAAGGTGTTGACTTCAATGAAGTTTTTTCTTCTATTGTACGTCACTCATCCATTTAGGTTATGCTTTCTTTTGTTGCTTTATTTGATTTGGAATTAGATCAACTTGATGTTAAAATTGCATTCTTACATGGAGATTTAAAATAGGAGATTTTTATGACACAACCTAAAGGTTTTGCTAGTCCTGAAAAAGAGCATTTAGTTTGTCATTTAAAAAAATATCTATGGTCTTAAGCAAGCTCCTATGCAGTGGTATAAGAGGTTTAATTCCTTTATGATTGCACAACAATATTTTCGCGGCAATTATGATTACTGTGACTATTTTAAACAGTTTCAAAATGTATCTTTTGTCTATTTGCTGCTCTATATTGATGACATGCTTATTGCTTCTCATGACAAATTCCTGATCAATCAGTTGAAGGTTCAACTTAGTCATAAATTTGAGGTGAAAGATCTTGGTCCAGCTTTTGGGATGGAAATTCAGTGTGACCGCAACGCTGGTAAATTATTCTATCTCAGAAAAGCTACATTGAGAAAATTCTTGATAGATTTAATCTCAGTGATTGCAAACTTGTTTCTCTACCTTTCTTTCTCACACTTTAAATTATCTTCAAGTCAATGTCCTATTAATAAAGAAAGAAAGAGCATATATCGCGTGTTTCTTACTCTAGTGCAGTTGGAAATCTCATGTATACTATGATTTGCACTAGATTTGGCTCGTGCAGTTAGTGTGGTTAGTAGATTTATACATAATCCCGGCAAAGAGCATTGGAATGATGTTAAGTGGATTCTTTGTTGTTTGAAAGGAACATCTAATTTTGGCTTAATGTTTGATAAGAATAAAGCGAAGACAAATAATGTTGTTGGGTTTGTTGATTCTGATTATGCTGGTAATCTTGATAAACGAAGATCAATTTCTTGATATATCTTTCTTTATGTGGTTTCGCTATTAGTTGGAAAGCATCTTTATAGCCTATTACTGCTCTTTCTACTACTGAAGCAGAGTATGTTTCGGCTACTGAATGTGTTCAGGAAGCCATTTAGTTGCAAGTCTGGTTTCTGAACTTGGTATTTCACAGGAAACTATTATTGTTTATTGTGATAACCAAAGTGTTATTTGTTTATGTATCATGCCAAGACCAAGCACATTGATATCAAGTACCACTTTATTCGTGATATTGTTATTGAAGGACAAGTTGTTGTGGGAAAGATACGTACTGATAATCCTACTGACATGCTCACGAAGACACTTTCAGATACCAAGTTCAAGCATTGCCTGGACTTGATTGGTATTCATGGTGTTTAATTACCCTTAGGGATTTTTCAGGAGACAATATCATCAGTGGCGGAGGACGAACAAAAATTTTGACATGGCAAATTTTATAGCATATATAGTAATAGTGGTACATGAAATTAAAGTTATCCATACGCTAATATTATAAAGCATATTATAATATGAATGTATGACACTTAATGGAATAAAAACCATATTATAAAGCATAATGGATAAGGAAGAAGATAAAATGTGTACTAGTAAATTATTAATTGCGTCTAGGAGACCTTGGCAGCTGTATTTGGCGAAGTTTCATCTTTTGAAAATGCTTCTTAATTTCACCAAGATGAAGTCCTTTGAATATGTCTCTCTCGATGTAGCACACCATTAAGTCATTAAGCCAATCATCGGATATATTATTACGTAAATCAGTTTTGATAATCTTCATAGCTACGAAAACTCTTTCAACTGATGCTGTAGCCACCGGTAGGAGCAATGCCAACTCGATAAGACGATAGACCAATGGAAATACAATATGCCTTTCAAGCTCAACCATTTTTGCTGCTAGACTTGCAAGATCATGGCAAACAATGAAATCATCAAGTCTTGACACGTGACGAATGAAGAGATCAAGTTGATCATTTATAACCTCACGATCAGCAAAGGAGAAATCCTTATCATAGATTTCAGTAAGTCTTGCAAGCTTATCAATATTGAACTTGGAGAACTTATCTGCATGACTGCATACAAAATAAATTTATTTTAGCTGCATACAGATTACAGCATAATTACAACTTTACAAGTCACAAGCAAGCGCTGGCTGTCTGGCTCTGCAATTTGCACTTGCACGGCTGCTCCCGATGCCCCACGCTGGCACTGCCGCACCGAACTTGTTTGGCTCTGCAATCTTAATAGAAACTGCATGCGCATATGTCTGTGTTAATGTCCTAGCAACATCAACTAGTTTTCCATTACAGAACTTGTTTTCAGCAGGCTAGCAAATTTTCTTCTCTTGAAGTTGAATCATATAATGCTTCAGTTAGGTGCAAGTACACTATGAAACAAAAGAAACAGGTTACTTGGCGCTTACCCGAGCGGCCGAGCGACGATCCAACAGTATGTGGGCTAATTAGACTATGACAATATACCAGGAACTGAAGATACGAACCTTTTTTAAGGGCAGCACAACATCAGATAAGGCCTGCCACTAGTCAACTCCTCATGCAGCACTTAAAGAGTTAGAGTCTGAGTCTTAGACAACACCGAAAGCTGCAAGGACACGGAGGCATCACGCGTGGAGGATTAGCTCTTCGGTTAATTGTGCTCGGCGCTGGGAAACGGCAAGGGCGATGCCCAGGACGGCAGCGAGCCAGCAGCGATTGTGGCGCAGAGCGCTGCACAGCGACGGCGTGGGTCTGCGCAGAGCGTCGTAGGAACTAGCGATGGCGAGCGGCAAATTTTTTTTGAGGAACTGAAGCGTCGTAGCTAGTCTCGAGAGCTGCAGAACGTTAATGTGAATACGAACTGAAAGGTCATATGAACTGTATCTCTACTATATAAAGTGAGAGTTTCTTCCCACGTCACATTAATTGTCTTGCTTAATTGCCCTACTTAATTGCCCTGCTTAATTGCCCTACGCAAGAAACGAAGCGTTGCTTTAATTAGCCAGCTTTTGCAAGAAACGAAACGTTAAAGATAGATGCTTGATCTTATGAAATAATATTTTTTTTATTTTTTAATCTTTATTTTTTATTATCAATTTTGTTTTTCGTAGCAACGCACGGGCATATAACTAGTATCAGTATATATGCAGGATACCGGGTATAGGCATGGTATGGCACCTGCCACTGAATATCATTATGAATTTTGAGCCAGTGAGAGGTTTTTTGCGATAAACTCGGTGCTCTATATCCAAATAGAAGTCCAAATCTTCCATAACTCAGACTCAACCAGCTATATATAGCTACCCCATGTATTTTTCCTCTTTTGTGAGGTTTTTTGTGTTAAACCTATGTCCCGTTTCTTGCGTCTCTCTAACCGTAACAGTTCTTGTCAAGTTGGTGAACCATCTAGAAACTAATCAAACAAAAAGGAGCTGCTGATATACAATGACACACACCCACTATCTGAATTTCAAAGCACTACCTTGTTGCTAGTGACCACTGCATGGTACCCACCTTATAGAGGAAGGAATTGGGGGCCAACCGGCCCCCCCACGTGTCCCCTCCCTTTTTTGCACAAAGCCCCTCCGGTTTCTTTCAAATTACGTTTAGGTCCTTACGTGATTTTATGTGAGAGGGAAATAATTTTTGCTTCGCTTAGGTCCCTGGTTTCGCTTTTGCATGTAGGCTCCTCGTTAAGGGCCAATCGCGAGCGAGCCCTTTCCTAATTATTCAAAATAGCGAACAAGTCCAAAATTATAACAAATAGGTCCTCGCGCTTTACGCTCGGTCCTTTCTCCGCTTTGTCCCAAAAAATGTTTTTGGGTCCGCTTTTTCTCCAGAGCATGCGAAAAATATTTTGAGCCGTTTTCCACAAAAAAATGTAGAACCGTTTCTTTTCTCCGTTTGGCCTAAAAAAATGTTTTCGTGATCGGTTTTTCCGCTTTTGTCCCAAAAAAATATTTTCGTGGTCCGTTTTTCTCGAGCATGTGAAAAATATTTTCAAGTTAGCCGCTTTTCCAAAAAAATAAATGTAGAACCGCTTTCTTTTCTCCGCTTTTGAAAAAATGTTTTCGTGATCGGTTTTCCTCTCGTGGCATGGGGGAAATGTTTTCGATAGCTATTTCCCTCCAAAAAATTGGGAGATCTGCTTTTATCCGCTTTGCCCGAAAAATATTTTTCGCCATCCGATTTTTCTCCTGAGCATGAGAAAAATGTTTTCGCTGGCCGCTTTTTCAAAACAAAAATATGGAAAACTGCCTTTCTCCGCTTTGTTCAAAATGTTTTCGTGATCCGCTTTTTCCTCCGGAGCATGGGAAGCTGTTTTTGGCTATTTCCCCACAAAAATATGGAAAACCGCTTTTCTTCGCTTTTGCCTCAAAAATTATTTCCGTGAACCGTGTTTTCTCCGGAACATGGAAAAATGTTTTCGTTGGTCGTTTCAAAAAACGTAAATTGCCGCCCGCCGCTTTTCCGCTTTTCCTGCTTCATCATTTTTTATCAAATTTCGCACGGCGCGGCGTAGCGCGCGAATCTTCCTAGTAACTTATTATATGCATCCACTTGGAGCATACGCCATTTCCAGCTCATGCCAAGCTCTGATGCTGCCATTTTAATATGAACCAAATGAAGAAATTACGGGCACCTGCCTTGTCGCCTCCGTCAGAAACGCCGCATGTGCCCTTTCGACGTGACCTTGGCCAATTGTGAATATCTCGGTGCCTACGGCTGAATGGACAAAGGTCACCGCACACGGATAAGAAGCAGCTGGTATGATACGATCATACAAAGGGAAAAATCACATTATTCAAAAAATATTTCAGTAATTTTAGAAGAGTATCGGGTTGGAAGGTCTGGAGCAAAGTTTATTTAACCTTGTCGATAATTTAATTGCTACCCATATCGGCATACCTGAGCAAGCTATCTCCATCTTGTTGCGGGCCCGGCCCTGGGGTAGGGCGAGTGGAGCGGTCGCCTCGGGCTCCCAAATTTTCGGGGCCCCTCTGTTAGATAAATTTGTTTGTTTTGCAATTTTGTCAATTAGTCAGTTTCGTTTTGTTTCTAAAGTCTCAAATTCTGTTGAATATTGTCTTTTCAATTGATACATTGTAGTATAAATTTTTTTTGATGTTTATGTTAGGGAGTCCGTTTATAATTTCGCTTTGGACCCCTAAAAACTCAGGACCGACCCTTCTTGTTGTTAGAGCTCGTGGTGCACAGTCATGCAATGAGCCATGTAGAGAGGCTGGTGCTTTTGTACTTGTGTTAATTTGAGACTCCTCTGTTACAAGTGTCCCCGTCTTTAGGTTCGGCATCTCTGATGTAGCGTTGAGGGGCTGGTGTCTTGCAAAGTTGATGTGCCTGGTTTAGCTTTTTAAGATCGGTATATTTCGATTCTTCTAAAATGAATGACACCTCTTCTACCCTTGGTTTAGAAAAATGAAGGATTTGGCCAGTTATAAAGGTTTTTTTAAACATGCAAAAGATTTGCGTGCATATCTTACTCTTTAAAGTCGGAGGAATCCCTTCGCCGGAAGAGCACCATCTCACATTTTTTGCCCAAAATTCCATCAAGAAATCTAAAAATACATTAAGGTCCTTCGTTCTTTTGTAAAAAAAGTCTATCTTACCCTTTAAAGCCGGAGGAATCCCTGCTCCGAGAGAGTGACACCTCACTTTCTTTGCTCAAAATTACATCGAGGTCTTTCGTTCTTTTGTGAAAAAAAAACTCATGGTTCTTTTGCCAAAAAGGCTCGTGGTTACGCAAATTCGCACCTCATATTCGAACTGAGCTCTTTTGCAAACAGATCCTTACGGTTCCAAAAAATTGCGTCCGGCCCCAGGCATACCCCTTTTTGCAAAAAAGACCTCGTGGTTCTGCAAATTCGCACATGAGTCCGGACCAAGCCCTTTTGCAAAAAAATCCTCGCGGCTACGAAAAATTGCATTGATGTTGTTCTTGCCATCTGATCACACCCGCCACCTCACCTTCTTTGCCCAAAAGCCCCTGAGAAAATTATGTCAAGATCCTTCGTTCTTTTTTTAAAAAAAAACTCGTTGTTATATGCAAATTCGCACCCGAGTCTGAATTGAACCCTTTCACAAACATATCCTTGCGGTTCTAAAAAATTGCGACAGAGGCCCTCGGGCATACCCCTTTTGCAGGAAAGACTCGTGGATTTGCAAATTCGCACCCAAATCCGGACCGAGCCTTTTGCACACACAAAAAAAATGTGTGGCTCCGAAAAATTACATCGATGTTATTCTTGCCATCCAATCATACTATTAAAATTCACCCGACGCAATGTAGCGCATAGGTCTACTAGTTTTAATCATGAAGGAAAGAGTTGGCCACCGGGTGGCAAACCAAAGCAAACTTAAAAGAGGTATTACAGGGTACCGAAAACGCGACACCTAAGCACGACCTTACTAGTTACATACGTAAATAAAGGTACAAATTTATTATCAAGAATTGTTAAAAATTGGTACCTTAATCTTTTAAACTTTTGGTACATTTTGATACTGATGAGCTTAATGTAAATTTTAGTTAAAAAATATCTGGTAAATAACACATGGACCTTTCAATACGAACCAAAATGAATGCTGATTAATAGCGACCTGCCTCTGCGTCTCCGTCCACGTGACCTTGCCGCCGGACATTGGCCAATTGACCACACCACAAGATGGGATAAATCTAGGGGTGAAAACGGATCGGATACGGTCGGATATTGCTGTTCCCGTATCCTAACCCATATTTTTTTTTTCGGATTCGGAATCGGATACGGTAAGACCGAATACGGATACGAATATGGATATTTTGGAGTTTCGGATATGGTAATGTCGGAGCGGATACATACCGGATTCGGTTCGGAAACGGATAATACAAACGGATACATACTTGTTGAAACATTTGACAAATTCATATATATTACATAAATTTGACAACTCACACAACACAAGTATAACAAGGTATCAAATTCATACATAACTTGAACAACTAAGTCCCGCCGCCCAGTGCCAACACAATCAATTCATGCGGTGGCGGCGCGAGGCTCAAGCACTAGGGTTAGTTTTCGGGTTGGGGAATCGAATGGGGAGGCAAAGATCGAGGCTTGCGGAATCGAATGGGAAGCCCTTGACTCTTGAGTCTTGACTTGAGTACGGAGTACCCTTGTTTTGTTGATTCGGATATCCGGTCGGATAATATCCGGTTACCATATACCGTAGCTATTCGGTCGGATATCCCGCTCATCAGATCCGCTATCAGATCCGGTAGCAAGTATCCGGTACCGTATCCGAATCCGGCCGGATACGGAATTTTTTTCCCGGATACGGTTTTTAACGGATTCGGTACCGGATCGGTCGGGATTAACCCGTACCATTTTCACCCCTAGATAAATCACAAGCAACAGCTACCATTCTTCTTCCTTTCTTCAAGTCCATACATACCTGTATCTGAGCAGGACACACCTCCTATCTTGCTGTCCGAGCTCGTGTTCCCTGCTCATGGAAGGAGCCATCTCTAACCCCCCAAGTACAAGGTATGCACCATGCGTGTCTCCACGCGATCTTCTTGCGGCGTCCTCTTACTAAATTCAGGAACTCTAGCGCTGTGCAACTTTCGGAGTCAATGACTCATGTGTTGGAAATAGTCACACATCGGTTGTTAGGATGGTTTGAGCATGATTTATAAGGATGAGGGAGCACCCTTTCATTAAGCTAGCTTTTTTGGGGGGAAATGGCTCAAGAGACCTTATCCCATTGCTCTGGTTGGACCTGCGAGTGTACTGCAGCTCAACGATCTAGGATCCGGACGGACTAGGTGTGGCGATCTGGTTGTCAAGTGGTATCAAAGCCTAGGTGATCCATGTGGTTCATAGATAATTCGACTCGATGTGTGAGGGGGAGATTGTTGGGAATAGTCCCACATCGGTTGTTGGGAGGGTTTGAACATGATTTATAAGGGTGAGGGAGCCCCCTCTCATTGAGCTAGTTTTTTTTTTTTTTGGGGGGGGGGGGAGATGGCCCAAGAAACCTTAGCCCGTTGCTCTGGTTGGACCTGCGAGTGTACTGCAGCTCAATGATCTAGGATCCAGACGGGCTAGCTGTGGCGGTCCGGCTGTCAAGTGGTATCAGAGCCCAGGTGACCTAGGTGGTTGCTAGATAATCTCGACCCGATGTGTGAGGGGGAAATTGTTGGGAATAGTCTCACATCGGTTGTTGGGAAGGCTTGAGCATGGTTTATAAGGGTGAGGGAGCCCCCTCTTATTGAGCTAGCTTTTTGGAGGAGATGGCTCAAGAGACCTTAGCCTGTTGCTTTGGTTGGACCTACGAGTGTACCGTAGCTCAACGATCTAGGATCCAGATAGGCTAGGTGTGGCGGTCCGGCTGTCATCATGGTTGCTAAGTACTTAGCATGTACGTACTGCCCCACTGTCGTTTTTTTGTAGGATTGCTGTGGTCACCGGAGGGAACAAAGGGATCGGGCTCGAGGTGTGCCGGCAGTTGGCCGGGAGCGGCGTCACCGTCATCTTGACGGCCAGGGACGAGACGAGGGGCGCGGAGGCCGTCGAGAAGCTCAAAGCGCTGGGCCTCTCCGATATCATTTTCCATCAGCTGGAGATCACCGACGCTTCCAGCATTGCTCGATTGGCCGATTTCTTGAAGACCCGTTTCGGGAAGCTAGACATCCTCGTAGGTTTTTCTTCTTTTCAAACGTGTTACCTGTTCTACTACTACTACGCTACTGAATATTTTGATATGACCAGTGGTTGATCGATAGATACTCTGAATCGTAGGTGAATAATGCCGCGATCATTGGGGTTGAGCTAGTACAGGATCCAGTTCATGGCTTTGTACCATTCGAGGAAAAGGTGAGCCGGCATCTTTGATTAGTGTGATGGGTGTACTCCGAACAATGCCTTCTGTGTTCGGTATGTTGCTCGTGAACATCGCACAATATTGTAATGTTTCATTTCTTTTTACGAAAAAACAAACACGAACAAAGCTTGTACGATTTTCGATTACAACACAATGAATTTGTAATATTGTAGGCGTAGTAGTAGTAGTATATAGGAATGAAGCTGTTCGTAAGGCGAACTGAACAAACTCCATTTGTCTATGCCTAACTGAAACAGTTCAATGGCATGGATGGATACCAGAGAGTTGAATGGATGAGGAACAATAGCATGGAGACTTACGATGACGCAAAGCAGGGTCTGCAGACAAATTACTATGGCACAAAGCATGTAATAGAAGCCCTCCTGACCCTGCTCCAATGCTCCCCCGATGGAAGGATCGTTAATGTCTCCTCCAACTTTGGATTGCTAAGGGTAAATTCCATAGATCACACACACTAAAAAAAAATTGATACAATAAAATGGTAAACCCACAGCAAGATCTTGCTTTGTCACTGCAGCTCTTCAGCAACAAGGAGCTGGAGCAAGAGATGAACAACATTGACAACCTGACCGAGGAGAGGCTGGAAGAGCTGCTGGATACGTTCCTGATAGACTTCAAGGCCGGCGCGGTGGAGGCGCGCGGGTGGCCGACGGGGTTCTCGGCGTACAAGGTGGCCAAGGCGGCCCTGAACGCCTACTCGAGGATCCTGGCGAGGAGGCACCCGGCGCTGCGTGTCAACTGCGTGCACCCAGGCTACGTCAAGACCGATTTGAGCAGGAACTCGGGGCTCCTGACGACCGAGGAGGGCGCGCGCAACGTGGTGAAGGTGGCGCTGCTGCCGGACGACGGGCCGACCGGTGCGTACTTCCACGAGGGCCGGCAGGAGGCGTCGTTTGTGTGACACGTGCTGTGAGTACTGTTTGGTTGCCCTCGCGGCTTGCCGGCCGCACGCTTTGTATCTGAACTCAGCAACAATTTGGTGGCAATACGTAAGGCTTGAGATTAAGAGAGGGCCGGGGTTGGATTGTGATGAACTGTACTTGTACTCTAAGTCTTTATGGATGAAGAGCGTCAGCTTGTTGAATGTGCAGGCAATGTTGGCTAGAGTCGTAACCATCTCCAACCATATTCCCTTCATTTCATTCCCTTCCATGTTCCCATTCCATTTATTTGCCATCATCTCCAACAGATTCCCTTTAAAGGGAATTGTATAGGGAAAGGATAGAGAATCCTTTACTAGAGGGAATGGAAGAGGGAATCCCTTCACGAATGGAATGTTGAAGGGAATCCGTTAGAGCGCTGAAGGGAATAGGAATCCCGCTGAAGGGAATGGGAATCCCTTCACAGAGGGAAAGGGAGAGGGGAAGGGACACGGTTAGAGATGGTCTAACTCGAATGGTTGAAGGGAATCTTTCAGAGAAGAGAGAGCATTTTGAAAATAAACTAGAGGATGGTTCACAAAATCGACGATTTTCGGTCGATTTTCGCGATTTTGGCTCATATCGTCACGGTCCGATATCAAAAACCGGTCGATAAACCGATCCGATTCAAAAAATAATTCGAAACAATTTACATGTCAAAAACCGGTCAAAAATCGGTTGATTTTCATCAAAAATCGCTACTAAAAATCGATTGCACAAAAAGCTCAACAAATGTCGTCGATTTTCCACGAGAAACCGTCTATTTTCCACGAAAACCGGTCGATTTTCCACGAAAATCGACGATTTTGAATTTTTTTAAGAAAAAAATTGGTTTTTGAATTCACCCGATTTTTGACGATTTTCGGTCGCTTTTTGCGATTATCGAAAATTACTGTTCATCCGAAAATCGCCAAATCGATTTTGTGAACCCTGTGTAGAGGGTATTGAAAACCATAAAAAAAAAAGATTAGATGTACAATCGACAGGGACTAGTTCTCTCATATTCTCTTGGGAGATATAAGTTAGGGATAATTGGATATATGCCACTGCAGGAACCGCTTATTCGAGATTTGCCATCGTTCCTTTGCTTCTTCGAACGATGCCATTATGAAACCGTGCTTATTCGAAATATGCCACCGCTCGCGTCCGGTCATGACACGTGTCCCGTATTAATTGGATATATGCCATTGTAGGAACCGCTTATTCGAGATTTGCCATTGCGGACGGGACACGTGTCGTGACCGGACGCGAGCGGTGGCATATTTCGAATAAGCACGGTTTCATAATGGCATCGTTCGAAGAAGCAAAGGAACGATGGCAAATCTCGAATAAACTGTTCCTGTAGTGGCATATATCCGATTATCCCTTTCTTTTAAAGTTGCACAAATATTAAAGCATGAATAAAGAGTAGATGGTGATACTTATCCCTTCGCTTGCTTTAAGATTCGTACATTTTGTATTGAGAGAAAAAAGCATAGAAGCCTATTACTACTCTTTCAACTGCTGAAGCAGAGTATGTTTCGGCTACTGAATGTGTTTAGGAAGCCATTTGGTTGCAAGTCTGGTTTCTGAACTTGGTATTTCACAGGAAATTATTACTATTTATTTTGATAACTAAAGTGCTATTTGTTTATGTATAATGCCTAGACCAAGCACATTGATATTAAGTACCACTTTATTCGTGATATTGTTATTGAAGGACAGGTTGCTGTGGGAAGGATACATACTGATAATCCTACTCGCATGCTCACGAAGACACTTTCAAATACCAAGTTCAAGCATTACTAGGATTTGGTTGGTATTCATGGTGTTTAATTACCCTTAGGGTTTTTCAAGAGAATAGCATTATGGATTTAGCCAAGGAGAGGTTTTTTAGAGATAAACTCGGTACTCTATATCCAAATAGGAGTCTAAATCTTCCATAACTCAGACACAACCAGCTATATATAGCTACCCCATGTATTTTTTTCTCTTTTATGAGGTTTTTCGTGTTAAACCTACGTCCCGTTTCTTGCATCTCTCAAACCGTAACCGTTCTTGTCAAGTTGGTGAACCATCTAGAAACTAATCAAACAAAAAGGAGCTGATGATATACAATGACACACACCCAGGGTTCACAAAGCCGTTTCGAATCCTAATTTCGCTAGCCCGGCGGTACCGGTTTTCGCGAAAAACCAAGCGAAAACCGCGAAAAACCGAATGGTTTGCAATTTCAAATCATTTTGAATTCGAGTCAAACTCACGCAATTTTTTGCGAGAAAACCACGGTTTTTGACGAAAAACCGCTCGGTTTGTGCGAAAAACCGCTCGGTTTTTAAGGTAAGCCGAGAAAACAGAAACCGCTCGGTTTGAGCAAAAAACCGATCGATTTAGGTAAAAACCGCGAAAAATGAGGGAAAAAACCGCTATAATTTAGACATTTAGAAATTGTAAATTAGAAATTTCAAAATAATATATCAATAAATAATCTTTCATTGCAATATTGCAATCACACAGGTGCAAAGATACATATTTACATAACCACGTAGCAATTTCATTACCATTCAATTGTCAACACCATTTACGTTATAATACTTTTTAATTGAAGTTGTGAAGTAGGCATAGGCCATGTTGGACCTGTATGGATGCTATATTAGTATAATATAAAGTTACAATGAAATGAAATATGCAAATGAAACATTACCTGCGGGGCTACGGATAGTATGTATGCTATATATACTAGTATAATATTGTTGCATGATCTTTTTCTTTTTCTTTTTGATTTTTTGATTTTCATTATTTGTAATACCTCTAAAACATCTCCAAGCAGCCCGCATGCCACCTTTTTCTTTTTCTTTTTTATTTTTCTATTTTCATTATTTGTAATACCTCTAAAACATCTCCAAGCAGCCCACATGCCACCTTTTTTCTTTTTCTTTTTGATTTTTCATTATTTGTAATACCTCTAAAACATCTTCAAACATCATTTTTTTGAAAAGTTTTTTCACCATTGGTAATATACGAATTAATACTAATTTTAGGAATTTTTTCAACAAATTTTCTCAAATCTTTTGAAATTTTTAATTTTGGATTTGAATTTGGGCGATAAACCGCTCGGTTTCAACCGCGAAATTGTGAACCCTGCACACACCCACTATCTGAATTTCAAAGCACTACCTTGTTGCTAGTGACCATTGCATAACTTATTATATGCATCCACTTGGAGCATACGCCATTTCCAGCTCATGCCAAGCTCTGATGCTGCCATTTTAATATGAACCAAATGAAGAAATTACGGGCACCTGCCTAGTCGCCTCCGTCAGAAACGCCGCATGTGCCCTTTCGACGTGACGTTGGCCAATTGTGAATATCTCGGTGCCTACGGCTGAATGGACAAAGGTCACCGCACAGGCGCACACGGATAAGAAGCAGCTGGTATGATACGATCATACAAAGGGAAAAATCACCACGATTAGTCAAAAAAATATCTCAATAATTCTGGAAGCTATCTCCATCTTGTTGTTAGAGCTAACGAACAGACTGGCTGTCGCAAGGGGGTCAAAAGCTTGATTATTCTTACTTGCTGGCGAGGGTGAAAAAAGCGGAACAACAGAATTTTCCAACACAAGAGCAAATCATACGATGTCTTATTATAGGAAATTAAGGATGAAGCTTCCTGCTAATTCTATGCTGGAGCCAAAGGAATCAAAAAGTTGCTGCTTTGACTAGTCTGATTAGTTTTCCCTAGCTATTTATACTCTGCTTCTTGTTCCCCCACCCCCCTCTCTTCTTATAATGAAGGAAAGAATTTGCCACCGGGTGGCAGACCAAAGCAAACTTAAGAGGTATTACAGGAGTAACAGGATACCGAAAACGCGACACCTAAGCACGACCTTACTAGTTACATACGTAAATAAAGGTACAAATTTATTATCCAGGATTGTTAAAAATTGGTACCTCATTCTTTTAAACTTCTGATACATTTTGATACTTAGCTCAATGTATGTTTTAGTACTAGTCAATGATAGCAAAAAATCTCTGGTAAATAACACATGGACCTTTCAATACGAACCAAAATGAATGCTGATTAATAGCGACCTGCCTGCCTCTGCGTCTCCGTCGGTCCGTCCACGTGACCTTGCCGCCGGATATTAGCCAATTTTTGCCCATTCAATGGCTTCTGCCGAACGGGCAGGGGTGACCACACCACAAAATGGGATAAATCACCAGCGATAGTTACCATTCTTCTTCCTTTCTTCAAGTCCATACATACCTATATCTGAGCAGGTCACACCTTCTATCTTGCTGTCCGAGCTCGTGTAAATCTCATGGAAGGAGCCATCTCCAACCCCCCAAGTACAAGGTATGCACCGTGCGTATCTCCACGCGATCTTCTTGCGGCGTCCTCTTACTAAATTCAGGGACTCTAGCGCTGTGCAACTTTCGGAGTCAATGACTCATGGTCGCAAAGTACTTAGCATGTACGTACGGCCCCACTGTCGTTTTTCGTAGGATTGCTGTGGTCACCGGAGGGAACAAAGGGATCGGGCTCGAGGTGTGCCGGCAGCTGGCCGGGAGCGGCGTCACCGTCATCTTGACGGCCAGGGACGAGACGAGGGGCGCGGAGGCCGTCGAGAAGCTCAAAGCGCTGGGCCTCTCCGATATCATTTTCCATCAGCTGGAGATCACCGATGCTTCCAGCATTGCTCGATTGGCTGATTTCTTGAAGACCCGTTTTGGGAAGCTAGACATCCTCGTAGGTTTTTCTTCTTTTCAAACCTGTTGCCTGTACTACTACTACTACTACGCTACTGAATAATTTTGATATGACCAGTGGTTGATAGATAGATACTCTGAATCGTAGGTGAATAATGCCGCGATCGGTGGGATTGAGCTAGTACAGGATCCAGTTTATGGTTTTGTACCCGTCGAGGAAAAGGTGAGCCGGCATCTATGTTGCTCGTGAACATCGCACAATATTGTAATGCTTCATTTCTTGTTATGAAAAAACAAACACGAACAAAGCTTGTACGATTTTGGATTACAACACAATGAAATTGTACTGTTACTATTGTAGGCGTAGTCAAGGATACAAATTTCATTTTGAGCTAAATCTCGGACATGCCCGAAATCCGAAATCTCGGCGAGATTTCGAAAATTCAAATAAAATCCGTTCGAAATATAAAATTCAAATTTCAAATCCGGTTCAAATTCTACCGGGAAATCCGAGATTTCGGCCGAAATTCCCGAGATTTCGGCCGAAATATCCGAGATTTCGGTAAAATTTCAACTGACCAAAAAATGGTCAAAACATGTCAAAAAAATCTGAAATTTTTTATGGATGATCTTCAACCTAAATCCAATCATATCCGCCCAAAACAAATAAAAATCCGGCAAAAAAAATTGAAATTTCGGCCGAAATCACCAAGATTTCGGCCGAAACGGGCGAGATTTCATTTACACTGTAGCATTTCGATTTTTTTTCAAATTTTTTTACCGGACCGGATTTTGAATCTCGGAGGGGTCCGAAATCCGAAATCTCGGCCGAGATTTCGGATTTCGGACCGAAATTTGGAACCCTGGGCGTAGTAGTAGTAGTATTACATAGGAATGAACCTGTTCGTAAGGCTAACTGAACAGACTCCATTTGTCTATGCCTAACTGAAACAGTTCAATGGCATGGACGGATACCAGAGAATTGAATGGATGAGGAACAATAGCGTGGAGACTTACGATGCCGCAAAGCAGGGCCTGCAGACAAACTACTATGGCACAAAGCATGTAATAGAAGCCCTCCTGACCCTGCTCCAATGCTCCCCCGATGGAAGGATCGTTAATGTTTCCTCCAACTTTGGATTGCTAAGGGTAAATTCCATAGATCACACACACACACACACACACACACAAATTGATACAAGAAAATGGTAAACCCACAGCAAGATCTTCCTTTTTCGCTGTAGCTTTTCAGCAACAAGGAGCTGGAGCAAGAGATGAACAACATTGACAACCTGACCGAGGAGAGGCTGGACGAGCTGCTGGACATATACCTGAAAGACTTCGAGGCCGGCGCGGTGGAGGCGCGCGGGTGGCCGACGGGGTTCTCGGCGTACAAGGTGGCTAAGGCGGCCCTGAACGCCTACTCGAGGATCCTGGCGAGGAGGCACCCGGCGCTGCGTGTCAACTGCGCGCACCCAGGCTACGTCAAGACCGATATGACCAGGAACTCGGGGCTCCTGACGACCGAGGAGGGCGCGCGCAACGTGGTGAAGGTGGCGCTGCTGCCGGACGACGGGCCGACCGGTGCGTACTTCCATGAGGGTCAGCAGGAGGCGTCGTTTGTGTGACACGTGCTGTGAGTACTGTTTGGTTGCCCTCGCGGCTTGCCGGCGGCACGCTTTGTATCTGAACTCGGAACAATTTGGTAGCAGTACGTAAGGCTTTGGATTGTGATGAACTGTAGTAGTACTCTATATGGATGAAGAGCGTCAGCTAGTTGAAGGTGCAGGCAATGTTGGCTAGAGTCGTAAGACTATCTTCAGCAGCTTCAGCCTCCAAATCCCTTCACGAATAGATCCCAAGTGCTCCAGCGGTTTCCTTCACGATTCCCTTCGGACGGGATTTCGAGAAAGAATCTGGATAGAAAGGGATTCTCTCTCCAATCCCTTCACAAATTCCCTTAAGGGGATGTTGTTAGAGATGGTAGGAAATAAAGGGAATGAATATGGAGAAGGAAATGGAATGAAGGGAAATTGATGGAGATAGTTCTCTCATATTCTCTTGGGAGCTATAAGTTAAGGTGTGGACTGACGAGTGGGAAAAATAATGCGAGCAGACCTTGATCTAGCCAATTGTGTCTACGTAGCCACACACGGGTCCAGAATGGAAACCTACCACCGCATGCTGAAAATTATTTGTCTCTCGAAGAATATCGAATTGAAAGATCCATCTTTAACGCGGCAGTCTATTTTTTAGTTAACTGGAAATTTCTAAAAATTTTGTTAATTTTTCAGCCAGTGGATCATGAATCATGATACAACACTACTACTAAAAGGCATATATTAGACGTCTAATAGTCTATGATGAGGACCATCACTGACGGTTCTACAGTGAAATCGTTAGTAATATCATTACAGACGATACTCTTCATAAACCGTCAGTGATATACAGCAATATCACCGACGTGCCCCCACGCACACACGCACGCACCCCTGTGCCTTACCGTGCGCGGAAGCATGGGCTCGGTTGGCTTTCGCGCTCCGCATTGCAGCCGCGCCTAGCAGGTGACGCATGTCACCTTTCGCATTACCAGACCATGGAAAGTGACATGTGTCACTTACTGGGTCTTTCGTGCTCAGGTAGGGAGCTATTTTTGAAATTTTTGTCGCACGTAGGCTAGTTTTGAAAAAAACATGATAAGAGCTATTACAATAAAAATTTCACCGAAATATGAACTATAGCACTGTGTAGTTTTGTTTGTAATGCATATCTATGTCACATGCATGCTAGCTACTATTAGCTTAATGCCTATCTATGTCATGTCGGCAAGATATTGACTACAATAAGTCAATGACAACAATCAGGTTTTTTTCTTGCACACCAATATTTATAGAGAGCGAGAACATCGATAGTTAACTGTGATTTATGGGGAACATGAAAATTGGTATTGTGGACAAGCAGCCTTGGGTTTGTGTCATACATAATCGATATGTCGACTTATTGAAGGCGATTGTGCAGCTACAATAAGGGAAAATGAGCTCTATCCAGGGGCGAATTTTCCAATATGGCAAGGTATGGCCCCCGCCATATCTAGTCTATACCGGGTATCCCTGCATATATACAGTATATATTGGTACGTAGTGCATTCGCATTCCCGTCCTGCGGCTTTCGCCTGCGCAGAAGCATTTTCAAAAGATAAAAACTCGCCAAATACAGCTACCAAGGTCTCCTAGACGCAATTAATATTTTACTGGTACATATTTTATCTTTTTCCTTATCCATTATGCTTTATAATATGATTTTCATTCCATTAAGTGTCATACACTCATATTATAATATGCTTTATAATATTAGCGTATGGATAACTTTAATTTAGTGTACCACTATTACTATATATGCTATAAAATTTGCCATATCAAAATTTTAGTTCATCCTCCGCCACTGGACACACGTGTTCCAATCACAAAGCCGGGAATCAACCCATCTATTTTGGATAGAATAATGCACCCGGATGAATGCTAATCATTAACAGAAAAACTGTTCTACGGATGGTATACTCATGAAACATATGAAACTCGTGATTTTTTATAATAAAACTCATAAAACTTAGCATTAAAAACTGATGAAATCTGAAATTCATGAAACTAAACACTGAGGTATACCGTTCCCTAGTTCCTCTCAACCATTAATTGCCACATCTCCGTCTCACCTTGTCTAGTTGTCTTGCATGAAGATGCTCTCGAATTCTTAGGAGAAAAGGCATGCATCCACGCATGCTACACTGAACCAATACAGCTTTTTGTTCATGTGTACAGTTCAATATTCAGGGAATCAGGGTTCAATTGTGTAGATTAATTTGTGTTCAGGGTTGCCGTTGTTACCGGAGGGAACAAATTAAGGAACTGAGTTTGAGGTATGTTGGCAGTTTGTGCAGTGTTGCCTAGAATCGAAATCCGAGCAGTTGAAGGAAAGCATTTCAAAAACAGAAAAACTAAAAAACGGTATACCGTGCAACGGTATACCTCTAAAACTCATGAAACTTATGATTTTTTGCACTGAAACTCATGAAACTTAGCATTAAAAACTGATAAAACATGAAACTGATGAAACTAAACACTGAAACTCATGAAACCAACACTGAAACTGATAAGTTTTATAAGTTTCATGGCTATACCGTTGCAACGGTATACCGTTCCCTAGTCACTCTCTTTCAAAAATGAGCTAGAGGAGGTAGAAAATCCTTTTTTTAAAAAAAAAAAAAAAAAAGCTGTGCAATTGTGGAGCCAAGCCACTCAGCTAGTTCACATGCTTGACGTCCCTGTCATGTGATTTGCAAGATTCTCGGGGGAACAAAATAGCTGTACAACAGTACAAGACAATGATAGAGAGGAAAATAGGAACGGGGAATCATTCCACCTTGATATTGGATAATTGTTTGTATGTGGCCTCAAACGAATGCAGATCGAGCTCTTGGTACGATGTATGAGGGGGAGTCACCGCTCGTCGAAAATTCTCTCTTTCTCTCGAAGAGTATGGAGTTGAAATTAAGGTCCAAATCCTTTCTTGTTGTCCACAAAAAAATGTGAGCAAGTCATCTCCTATCTTCTTCTTCTAGCTAGCTCGTGCTGAAACCTAACAAGCTCAGCTCATGGAAGGAGCCATCTCCAGTCGCCGAAACACTGTCGGGACATTCGCCATCTCCAGGATTGCTGTGGTCACCGGCGGGAACAAAGGGATCGGACTAGAGGTGTGCCGGCAGCTGGCCAGCAACGGCGTCACGGTCGTTTTGACAGCCAGGGACGAGGCGAGGGGCGCAGCGGCCGTCGAGAAGCTCAACGGGTGCAATGTCATTTTTCATCAGTTAGAGGTCACGGATGCTTCGAGTATCGCTCGACTGGCTGATTTTTTGAGGACCCGTTTTGGCAGGATAGACATCCTGGTACGCTTTGAATCTCTCGAATTTTAAAACATCGCATCTGTCCATTTTCTACTACGTTCGGAGGATCCTCTTGCTTAGCAGTGCGACACTGCCATGTTTCGTGCGTTCGATTTGGCTCGCTATTCACGATAGGAAACTCTAATTTGTAGGTGAATAACGCCGCGATTAATGGCGTCGAGCATGGTCCAATACCCAGCGACGACAAGGTACGTGAGCGCGCTGACATAATCTTCACCGTGCCATTGTTTTGCTCACAAGCGTGGGGAAAGTTTAGTGGCAGCTACGCTGGCAGATCAGTGCACTTTGCTCCATCTTAAGGCTTCCATATGTGTTCTGGACCTGTTCGTGCAGCAGTTCGTTGGCATGAACAGGAACCAGAGAGCTGAATGGATGTTGAGAAATTGCTGGGAGAATTACGACGTTACAAAGGATTGCCTGCAGACAAACTACTACGGCACGAAGCATGTCACTGAGGCCCTGCTGCCTCTTCTGCAATCCTCCTCCGACGGAAGAATCGTTAATGTCTCCTCCAACCTCGGATTGCTAAGGGTAAATTCCGTGGATCACACTCACTAATACAACATCCAAAATACATATGGAAAATCTCCGCATGCAGGTCGATTTTGTTTTCCCCCATTGCCGTTAATGCAGCTTTTCAGCAACGAGGAGCTGAAGCAGGAGCTTAACGACATTAACAAACTGACCGAGGAGAGGCTGGACGAGCTGCTGGACATATACCTGAAAGACTTCGAGGCCGGCGCGGTGGAGGCGCGCGGGTGGCCGACGGGGTTCTCGGCGTACAAGGTGTCCAAGGCGATCTTGAACGCGTACTCGAGGATCCTGGCGAGGAGGCACCCGGCGCTGCGCGTCAACTGCGCGCATCCCGGCTATGTGAAGACCGACATGACGGGCAACTTGGGGCTCCTGACGCCCGAGGAGGGTGCCGGAAACGTTGTGATGGTGGCTCTTCTTCCGGATGACGGGCCGACCGGTGCGTACTTCCATGAGGGCCAGCAGGAGGTGTCGTTTGTGTGATACTATTAGTCAAACCTATTACCGATCGATGAGCCTTTTTACTATCTTGTGAGTGTACCAAAAATTTATATTAACTAGTAGGGTGCGGGCTGCCCCTACGGATCTTAAATATACTACGACACAAGTGCTAGATTATGTCAATGCTGAGCCATGTTATGTTAAAACCAAAAGAGTATGGTATATATCATCAAGCATGATCTTGAATTATACAATAAACATCAATTTTCTATTACACACATCCAGCAAACCATATATGTACACTTTAGTAAATAAAGCAAATTGAAAACATATGTCCACAATTTAGTACTGATGCTGTTTCTTGTACTACCATCCAGCTACCATGTACTATCACCCAATCCCGCTCGTTAATCAGACACAGTTAATCAAATGATACAACAAACACAGTTAATCAAATGATGTAATTTATTACTATCACGAATTCACGATCGATCAACAAGATGTCAATCATGGTTATCACGGCGTCGCCTAGGCGTCCACTCGCCGGAAGGAGAGCGCCATGCCCGGTCGCCTCGCCTGGAAGACCCGGAGGCGGCGCAAGGTGCTGGGAGTGGGAGGACCCGAGGCGGCGGGCTGCGGCCGGGAGGGAGGACCGGAGGCGAAGGCTACTGGGAGTGGAGGAGGCGGCGGCTGGAGACGAGACGAGGCGCAGGGGAGGCGGCGGTTGGAGACGCAGACGAGTCTGACGAGGCGGCGGAGTAGGGTTAGGGGTTGGGAGGAACCGGACTGGGCTGGCCAGTTGGCCAGTGGGCCGAAAAATGGGCCAAAACTAGGCTGGTCGTTGTGACAGAAGGAATGGTAATTCTTTTTTTTCCTTCCTCATAGCTAAACTAGCATTTGCTAGGATAAGAATGGTAATTCTTTGGTCGTCTAATTTTCATAGATATTTGTATGAATAGTACTTAGCCTTAAGTATATTTTGCACAAACAAATGATTTATACATGTTGGGTTTACAGAATGAGGCTACTGGCTGCATCTACATCGTTACAAAATAAAAATTTATTAATTTGATTTCCATTTAAATTCAAAAGTATACCTAAAAATAAAATTTTAAGTAATAATAAATAAAAATAGAATATGGATTTTTATTCGAATTTCAGCCTAAAGTGAAAAAATCCACCCGATCGAGAAGTATACAAATTAGGAATAAATTAAAGGATGATTAGAAAATTGATTTGTATGTGAATTAGAACACTAAATTCCAAAATAATTAACATTCGTAATATAATCTATTAACTATAATAATTATGAACTTTAAGAAAATTTTCATATTAATAGAGAAAAGAAAAAGATTTAGCATCCATCTAACAGACCTAGACTATAGCGTCTATCAAGTACAATCCAAATTAATAGATCTAAATGATTTTATCTAAGAAGCTAATCCGCGCGGATACACGAGTTACCGACTAGTTGTGTGTAATTTGTAGCGCTAGGCTTGAGAACGAGAGATGACGGGAGTTGGATTGTGATGTAGTTGTAGTATTTTTGGTCGATGGAGGTGTGTAAGCCAGTTCGAAGGTGCAGAGTCCGTGCCCATGCCAGTAAGCCAGTTCCACCTGTGCGCGTCCACAAGATTTTCCTCGACGAGCTACCAGAAATGAAGCGATGGGAAAGGTTGTGCGGCACGGCATCACGGACGTACCGCTGCAGCAGGGCGATGAAACCCTGTCCCAAGCGAAACCCGGACATGTCAAGGCCCAAGCAAATGTGACCCAACGAGGCCACGCGAATATAGCTACGTGCCAACGTTAGCCTTGCGACTATGGCCGCACGTTTTGATCGAACAGTTCCCGTGAACGCAACCGGTGGTCGGCCCGGCGCCGCCCGACCGCGGACTGGACCTACCGATTCGCTGTCGCCGTGCCTCCGGCCACCCCCGACGCACGGTCCGAAGGCGCTAGGTCCTTACGGAATGACGCAGCCCGAGAGATCGTGGCTGCCGGGCTCCTAGGCCGCGGATGATGGCAGCGGCGCAGTGGAGCGTTTGGCGTCCGTGGACTCTCCGGCGTTGCTTTCTTCTTGTCTACTGGCAAGGAGATGGGTGGGTTTGGATGGCGATGGTAATGTCAGCACAAGCCTACAGAAAAGAGCCCTGGCGCCAGCGCCAAATTATGCCGCGTCACTGAGCGCTGGTCGTCCTCTGATTCAGATGGACGCCCCTATCAAGCTCCTTACAGTAACCCAGCCGGCTGCTACGAATTCAACCTTTAATACTCGTCTCCAATAACGTACGCCATGATATGTTTACTTCTGCAGGCAGTAGTGACGCTGTGACAGCTACTAGCGTGTTTTGTCACGATAGAGATCGATGGCGTACTCATAACCTTACAAGCAGCTTTAACCCAATTGGAGCCTCCCTCCATCGTCCTTGTGTTATAAACAAGGAGCACCTGGATTAACCATTAATCAAGCTTCCCTGTCTTCCATTTTCCCTTGGAGTAGAATCTGATCTTGATGATGGAAAGGAGCGCCTCCTCCAGTCTCCACTCTCCAGTCCTTATGACAAAAGGCATCGATCCGTACAAACAATACTGAACTTACACAGCTATTTGCTCATGTGTACAACTCAACATTCAGGGCTCAGTTGTGTGGATAGTTTGTTAAATCAGTGCTCAGGGTTGCTGTTGTTACGGGAGGGAAACAAAGGAACTGGGCTGGGCTCTGGAGGTGTGCAGGCAGCTCGCCTCCAAGGGTGTCGTCGTCATCCTGACGGCGAGAGGCGAGAAAAGGGGGGGCACCGAAGCTGTGGACAGGCATAACTTGGATGTCAGTGATCCATCGAGCGCTGCCTGCGTAGCTGGTTTTGTCAAGGAGAAGTTTGGCAAGCTCGGTATACTGGTAGGCTTTTTACTGTTAGGTATTGTCTCTGAAACGAATTCATCATCAGTTGCTGAAGCCTGAAAGCTTTACAGATCAATAATGCAGCGGTTTTAGGTGCAACTGCAGAGATTGACACCACGGCACCACTTCAGGAAGTGGTACGCCCATCGACATGTCCAAAACCGCAGTTCACATTTAGTGCTACTAGCTTTCTACTTCCCCTTTTCTTAGTCTCTGGAGCTAAAGTAAGTGGGTGCATCAAACAGCTCGTGGGCAAGAGTGCAATGGGGAGGCTTCAATGGTTGCTGCAGCACTCCACGGAGACTTACGAGGAAGCTGAAGAATGCTTGAAAATAAACTACTTCGGCACCAAAAACGTCTCAGAAGCACTCCTCCCTATCCTTAATTCAGGCCGCCTCCGACGGAATACTTATCAACGTGTCATCACGGACTACTCCAAGTATACTTGTTTGGACTAGTACTACCGTCAGAGTTATCAGGCCTAGCTCGTGTGCTAATTCTCAAATTTTGTTCTCTCCTTCTGCACCAGTATTTTAGTGGGGAGGATCTTAAGCCGGAGTTAAACGACGCCGAGAACCTGACAATAGAGACGCAGAGGCTGGACGAGATGTCGGGATTGTTCCTGAAAGACTACAGTAATGGCCAATTGAAATCTCATGGATGGCCCGCCGAAGCGGAGCACTTGGCCTAAAAAGTGTTCAAGGCTCTGATCAATGGCTACACTCTGGATGGTTCATGATATTTTAGAGGCCCTGAGACGGGGTAAAAGTGGAGGTCATTCATTCTTACATAAACATATAATTTTATTTTAATTATCATTAGACTTACTATATCACAAAAATACCAAATACTCATTGATAACAATCCACTAGCACATGAATATTATAAATGCCTTAAAAACTATAACAGCTAATAAGGACAAAACAATTTAAGAGATAATTACATTAGCCAAAGCGCGCTAAGGGAGAGCCATGAATCATCATCTATCGCATGCCAAACAAGCAAGTGAGTTGTGAATACAATGATCATAGAAAACGATTTCTTCTAATATTTCTAGATGCAAAGTCATTGACAATACTATCATCATCAAGCTGATCCAACATATCCTTCTCGATGCATAAAGTGTCCAAACTATTCAATTTTTCCTGTGACAGACATTGATGACCTCAAATAGTTTTAACTTTGGAAAACTTCTTTCAACTGATGCTACAATCATAGAAATAGTAAACAAGATTCGATAAGCAATTGAAACATTTGCAGCATTCTTAATTCATAAAAATTTCATCTAACTAAAAGTCAATTGAATCATTTTGAGAAAAAATATTTGCAAATTTAGTGCAACACTTTCTTACTTTGATATTATCCAATGGCTTCATGTTTTTTAAGCTAAGTAAAAAAAAAACCCAAATATTCTTTTAAACACTTTAATTTTCTGAAATTTATGCCTTCAATTTTTTTTTTGTATATTTAGGCAGTTCGACTGATCCAACTAATCAACTATGTTTAGTATAGAGATTGTATACTATATACATGCATAGTATAAGGCTTCTAATTTTTCTAGGCTCTAGACGGTCGCACTTGGTGCCTAGACCAGGCCGGCCCTGGCTACACTAGGATAATGGCGAAGAAGTTCCCCGCGTTGCGCGTCAACAGCGTGCACCCTGGCTGTTGCATGACTGACATCAACTGTGACACCGGAGAACTTACGGCGGAGGAAGGCGCCAATAGGCAATAGCATTGTTATGGTGGCCCTTTTGCCGGTGGGAGGCCCAACAGGCGTGTTCTTCTACCGTAATGAAGTAACACCCGATATGTAGGTCTTAAAGTGTACTCAATGACACAGTGGATCCTAGTACCATACTTAGATTATGTTTGTGTTTGCACCAAAATTTGGCAAGGCTGGTCTCGTGGAGATCGGTTTTGATAAGGGATATGTCGGTTATAGCAAGTTGATACCGTTTCGGATTGGAGGGCCGCGATTCAAAGGAAACTGAGTTCGATACGGGTAGGATAAGAGATCGAGTTGGATACGATCGGACTTAACATGGTAAGGAGAGATTGAGGCCGATACGGGTGATTGAAGAGACCGAGGAGGATACGTTCAGGCCGATCGCTATATAAGAGGAACAGAGGCTAGAGGGAAAGGCGCCCAGAGCCAACCCACAAACACGCTTTACTTTTCCCTTATTTTCCTGTCAACTAGGAGTAGCCACTTTAGTTTGTAATCTTTCATCTGTAATACTCTTTGATCAATCAAGTTGCGCATCGCCGGTTATTGATCATTGTTGTTTTACGCCATACTTGGGTTCGTCTTTTCTCCGATTTTGCTGCGCATCGCCTTCTTCGGGAAGAAACGTCCTATTTACCCTCATCTGGTCAATCTCATCGGATTGATTAGATTTATCGTTCGGCTATCTGCGTCGGCTTGTATTGGCCGGCAAAGATTCAAGTTTTACCAGATTTCTAGATCGGATCCTCTAGCCGATCTATTGACGTATCCTCTTGCCGATTACAGGATCAAATCGGCTGGCACGCTCTGCAAACCCGGCGTTTGTCTCGTATGTTCGAGGCCAAGAACCCTGCCTCACGTTTTTAGCGCGAACATATTTTGGCACGCCTGGTGGGACACCTATCAGATGGCCGCAGGAAAAACTATCCCTCCGGCCGACGTCGACACCGAAGCCATCATCGTCCCAACGTTGGACGATCGACTGCACAATGGAAGGAGATTGAAGACCGAAAAGCTGCGCTGAAAGAGATGATGCTAGGGTGCTATCAGAAGACCCGACAGGGGGTTACCCAGAAGACCGCGCTCCCAACGCTCAACCCCATCGGCAACGACGGCATCCCGACCGAGCTGGTAAGCCAATACATGCCGGCTCAAGCCGAGTTATCGGCTATGATTGAACAATCTATGCATCATGCAATAGCTAACCAGTCATCGGTTTTGGTTACAACTTTAAAGCCGATGATTGAAAACAGCGTCAAGACAATTGCCCAGGAATTGGCTTCATCTGGGGGACTGCTAGACCCCTTACAGCCACTCCCATCATACCCCGTTTTCTCCATAGCACAAAACACCAGTACAACAAAAGGGTCGGCTCTAACGCCTGCGATGATGCCGACCCAACCTACGGTGTTGGCACCCAGTGCTCGTTTGGACGGGATTACGCATTACCACGCATACACCGATGCGGCGAAGTTAGGCACAACAACCAACTTGCCATCGGTGATTACCCCGTTTTTTAAGTTGCATAAATATTAAAGTATAAATAAAGGATAGATGGTGATTACTTACCTCTCGTTTGCTTCAAAACTTGTGTAACTTGTTATTTGTTATATAACTCTAGTATCTATATACGATTAATTTGCATTATTATAATCTGATCCTACTAAAATAAGTGGTGGAGCTCGTTCTCTTTTTCTTACAATTTCTAGGATGTTTTCCTTTTTAAGACTAATTTAGGATTTTCTTGTCTTTGAAACGAAGGAGATGTCTTGAGTATCACCGGCCGGTTATTTTTTATTTATATAGATATGCATGGTTAGGATTTTGTTGAACGTATCCAGAGAGAAAACAATGTTCCAGTTGCAGTTATGTTCCAGTTGTTGAACATTGTTGTATGACAGAAACCAACTGACCAGGACAGCCATCAAACACGGTTTATAAGGGTAACGCTACTGGGATCGAATTAATTGGTAGCAGCAGTTTTTCTTACAGAATTAAAATTTTCCCCATGAGGCTAACAGTTGCATCCCACAGTTGTCATTGTCTTGAGCCTCATATGGAATGAAGGCATTGGTACACTTACACTTGCAGCTTGACAAACCAAGCTCAGAGAGGGAGAGCAAAAAGGAAGAGGGAATAAAGAAGCGTTGCAAAAGTAATAAACAGAAACTCCAGAGAGTGGTATATATATTGTTCGTTTGCTCCTAGTTGTCGTCATCTCTATTCTCCTCTTGCAGCGGCGCGGGTTGCTCGTCGGCCACCACGTCCGGCAACGCCTCCTGGGACTCGCTCTTCTTCTTCATGTGGTTGTAGCTTCCTTTCTCCATGAACAGCTGCGCGAAATGGATCTTGCAGTACAAGACGCCGTTGAGCGCGGCGTAGGAGGAGGTGGTCAGGATGCATCCCCCGTGAGAGCATTTGAAGCAGCTCTTGTGGTATGACTCGCCCTCCAAAGTTAGCTGAATTAATAACAGGATCGAGTTCCGAAGTACGATGTCATTTCTCAAAGAAGCAGAACAAGATTCAGAAAAATTTTCTCCATTAGCAAGTTGGGTTTTAACTTTGATTTCTCTTGCGTATGTTTGATCATTTAGCATCCATAACTTCTATGGAGGAAAAAAGAAGTGCGTCATTTATGTACCTTCTCCAGCGGGTACACTGTTTTCTGGCAGGCTGCACACTTATCCTGAGTACCAGAGAATACAGAAGATAGCTTGCTTGGGGCCCTTGACTGCTCAAACATTTATCCAGTTAGTACGGTTGGCATTTTGGCAATAGGAACGAAACAAGAAATGCTGAAAGGATAAGCTTGGCTGGAATGGCACGATCGATGACAGTTTTGTGGGGCTGTACCAGTTCACCCTTCTCTGAAGATTTGCCACCTGAATTACATAACACGGTTTTCAGGACAAGCCATTTTAATATAAGGGACAAAAAAAACTCAGAAATAGTTTGACAACGTTAGTCACATCGTGATATTACCTGGCGTGAACTTCTTCGAGAAGCTCCCTGTCTCCTTGAAGAGCTGCTCAAAGTGGGGCTTGCAGTAGAGGACGCCATCCATGGAAGAATAGTTGCACATCTAGAGGCGAGCATGCAGTACATATGATTTGCATTGTTTTGTTCTGTAGCCTGTCCAGACTTGCATTGAGTAACGCAGGACAAACAGCATACACATACCGAGAGGATCCCTTTGCAGTGGCTGCACTTGAAGCAGGTCTTGTGGTACGAGACGCCGTCGGCCGTCAAGAGGTCGATGAAATGGACGGTCTTGTCGCACGCCGTGCACTTGTCCTGCGTGCCGGTGAAAGACATGGTGACGACGTACGCCGGGGTAGCACGTAACTTTGCGATCGCTTCTTCTTCTTCTTCTTCTCCGATCGGATGAAAAGTAAATATAGACGAAGCGTTGGAGAGGTGGTTCAGGGGGAGAGAACGGGAGCTCGGGAGCAAGCATAGGGGACGGGCGGGCTCTGCACCGCGCAGAATTCGTCAAGCGAAGCTTGATTTAGAGAGGCGGTGATCTCGTCTCACGTTCTCCTTGCGATGTTTCCCACTGTTTTCTTGATAGCGTCTAGAAGACACGGCCCATAAGTTTTGGGCGCTTGGCCCAGAACACTACACGCCGATGGCCCATGGAACCTGCTTGAACCTGCTTTTTTTTTCTTTTCTTTTTTTCTTTTTTTTTTGAGAGAGAGAGAGAGACAGAGACGGCGCAACCTGCAGTAGCTGGTTTAGCCGCCTCCTTGTGATTCTTGATTTTCTTGTGTGATTCATGTGAGTTTACCTAGCTGAAAGAAACGTGAAAAAGCAATGCATTGACCGGATTATGCAGGGGACCATGGTGGCCTGGACGGTTTGGAACATTATGCCAACCGGGTAAGTTATTCTACTGTTGATTTGTCTCTGTTAATCCGCGTACAATGAATGGTTGAAACGAACATCCTACTGATTAGTAGTACGTCGACGCATGTCAGCATGAGAACTACAAGTATCTGTTCATCTTTTTTTGCTGGGGACAGCTTACATGATGCATGAGTAAACAGTCTACTTAAGATAACTGAAGCTCCATTGCTTTCAATCAGAAACAGTCTTAAGTTTTAGGGCCGTACTAGCAGCCAGACGTCTGATTTTTTTTTAAATTTTCGGACGCCCGCGCAACATTTTTTTTATCGTCTGCAACATTTTTTTCAACGTTTGAAATATTTTTTTTCGCTTTTGAAACATTTACTATTTGTCGAAGGAAAATGTTGCATGCGTAGAAAAAAATATTACGGAAAAAAATAGACGTCCGAACTGTAGCATTACCGTAAGTTTTATGCATGGTGCAAACATAAAAAGTGATACTGATTGAAACCAAATCCTACGGCCTAGGCTACCAGAATGATGCTATCCCCAGCGCTTGAACGCGCCGAGAGGAGCTTCAACGTGAATAGTTTTAGTAGATGCTCCTACTACAGTCAGTGTACTGTCATACAGTCCTGCGTCAATTCCTCCATGTACCGATGTAGAGAGAGACCAAAGCTCTGCTTTCTCGTAGCATATCAAATGAGAAGCTGCAAGTTTTCTAAGTTTTAAGTATAGCTACTATTTGATATTTAACACGAATCCGTGGGCGCCGATTCTGAATGCATTGCCGAAGAGTTTGTGGATGGCAAAAGGCCATGCTTGCTTGCAGATACAGTAGCATTGAGTAATTACTAACGACCAATGTCTTAGTAGGCACTTACCAACTACGTACCAAAAGATTAGACAATGAGAAGTGAACGCATGCAACCATCTCTAGTGACCTCAACCGAGCTCAACCACCCAGTTCTGAAGAACAGATCAGACGCAAGAGGCAATACGAGGATAGACATGGCAGAAAGTATCAAAGTACTGGTGGTTTTGGCCGAATAGCGACGCCGCTGTACGTCAGAACTGCATGGAATTGAAGTTAGTACGTACCGATTTGGCCCCAGAAAAGTACATCGATCAGCAGAAGAGTCCTGCTCGTCCAAGAAACGATCGATCGTGGCGGTGGCCAAGGATAAAGCAGCCAATAATTGGAGGTGCAGACTGAATCGCAGAGCTTCCTCTTGACCCTCCAAATCCGATGACCCTACAGCCTACAGGCCGTAGAATGCATGCATGATTGCGATGGGACGAGCTGAGTGCTCGTGCCATGGGCATCGTCGTCTTGTATCAGCTGCTGGAAGGAGTACGTGTGTGATTTGAGTTGCCCTTCCAGATAGATGAACACCGTTCCTTCCTTGGAGCCATGCACATAGCTTAATCAAAAGTTCGAGATTAACATCAACCTGTAGTTGTGTTCTCGAGCTTTTTTTTTTTATCGATCTTAGGAGTGCATAATGCAGGTAATTAAGACATTTTCTACCGTCCTTTGTTTGCTTACATTGACCGATCCAACGTCAGAAGCAGTCCCTCCAATATCCTCTTACGGATACTGAATACCCGGCAAGCTTGATTCCTTCTGAAAACGGGAATGGGAACGGGCCTTGGACAAACATTCCGTTTTATCACACACGCATGCAACACCGGCCGAGGAAAGGTCACCGTGTGACTTAGCAACAACCTGCTGCTAGTTACAAAATATTAGCACTATAATAATGCCACAATCTAATGAATCTGTTGCTGTTCTTCATGGCTAAGCCGTGGACATTCGGAAGACCATAATTAACAGCAAGTTTTTTTTTCTGCAGACACCGAACTAGCAAGAGAGAGAGGCTTGCAACCATTATTTTTTTATCATCCTAATTGGGAGGTACCTAGTTATCCATTGAGCTAGCTAGCACTAAGAGTTATTGAAGATAGCAAAAGTTTAAAGGGTAAAGGTACCAAGAATTTAAAAGTAATTTGATGGTAGCTTATGGTACCACTCAAAAATAATAAAAACTATCATTAAGTATTAGCAGTACATTCTTCTGAGCCAGTGATGGTCTCGGTTAGTAAAATGCCCTAGGGAGAGTTCTCTACTCTAACCATGGCGCACGTGTCCCCCGTGATGCAATACTTAAATTTAGCTCCATAGAAACGTTTTGTCAAACAGAGTTTTTACCATTCTTGAAGGGTATTATAAGATACTGCTATTAGTGTACCTCTTGGTAATTCCACTCTTTAGAATTTTGGTACCTCTTGACACTAGCTTAATATATATTTCAATGCCTCTCAAAGATATATAAAAAAAAGTGAGAGGTGCTTCTCTTCCTTTTAAAAGTTGCACAAGCCATTGCTTCCGTTTAATAAGAAAGACTTCTCTTTGAGAGGTGCTTCTATGCTCTTCCTTCTAATACAAGTTCACGAGAGAGAGTAGCGCATTAGCTAGCTTGCGTTGAGGAAAAGAACAAAACAGCCCAATGGCCGAGCCGTACGTGTTGTGAGCTGGCAATATTCCGCCACGTTGTTCTGTAACGGTGATGCCGATTTGCTGGTATCTCTGGTCTGGTCGTGATCTCACTTGCCATGGCAGAACAGGGGAGGGGGGGGACGGTGTCCACCCCTGCTTTGGCTCCTTGTCCGCTTGGCGCCTACCGCGCACAGCTTCGCAGCTCGATTCAGTGCATAGTAATTCTTAGGATTTTTGCTGGTCATGTGGCCTTAACCACCGTATGTTGATGATAAGCTCAGCCGTCCCCCCTGACAATTGTATATTGCTGGTAGTGGAAGTTCAGAGCAGGAGACTTTTTGCTCATGGGTTGCTGATCAAGGTCGTTAAGTTTCTGGGCTGGTAGATTAATTGGTGGTGGTGTGATGGTGCTGTTGTTAGAGTGGCCCCCACCATTCGACACTTCAATCCATGGTCACGAGTCGCGACGCGAGGGAGTCTCATCGGGCATGCGTTGGATCTATCCCTCTCGCGCGCACAGCCACCGAATCCGGTCCGGTCCTGTGGATCATGTATTCATGCCTACCGGGAGTACGTCATGCACCAGCTGATAGGAGCCGGGGCAGGACGACGTGGAGCAAAAGGACCTTTGTGCCCCAGTAATGTAACACTTTAGGGCATGTACAATGGTTATATTTAGTTGTCTATAAGAGATGACATGTAGGATTTTAAATGATGTGGAGGAGAGAGAAGAAGGAGAGAGAAGACTGTTGTCTACTATTTAATAGACAGCTTATAGATAGCTTTACATTTTGTATACCAATGTATAGACAGTCTGTTAATTGAATGAGAGACCACTGCAGACAACTCTATAGACGATCCATTGTATGAATTATTTTTAGTGCTGTCTGTAGATGATGTGGAGCTACAGTATAGACAGCTGCCATCTATACCATTGTACATGCCCTTAGAGAGTTATAACCCCCGCTGAGCACTATTTATAGACGGGTTTGTCCGAGCACTCCATCTATGCTGGCTGTGGCTCAAGTGGACGGCTCTGAGCAAACCATGGACTGGAATGTTCACACCATGTGATCAAACTAACCATATACTCTTCTTCGCGGCCACCAAAATTACCATTGAAAATGGTTGAACGGCGGTTTTCTGGACTGACAGATGGCTCGATGGCATAGCGCCTTCACAACTTGCACCATAACTATTCAAAAACTCCAGGCGAAAGACAAGATCGGTTGCAAACGCCCTGCTAAACAGGAATTGGATTCGAAATATTCAGCACAACCTAACTATCCATCTTATTACCGAAAATGTACATTTATGGTTGAAAATACAATCCGTGCATCTGCGGTCGGAGATAGACGACGAAATAATCTGGACGGAAACTACTAGTGGCATCTACACAGCTTCATAGGCATATCATATGCAGTTCGCAGGAAGCACCTCTAAATCCTTCTATGCTATAGTTTGGTCAGCGTGGGCGCCATCGTGCTGCAAAGTCTTCCTTTGGCAAGCACACCAAAACCGGCTATGAACAGCACAACGCCTGCAATGTAGGTGGTGGCCCAATCACTGTCGAATGTGCTGCCGGAACCTCGAAACCGTACATCACCTGTTTGTAGACTGCCCCCCAAGTCTGATGCTTGTGGACAGCTGTTGCACGATGGGTTCGATTGCCATCTCTCCTACCAGACCGGTGGGAAGCGTCCTCCCATCTTAGAGCAATGGAACCTGCACCAGGTAAACTGCCAACTGAGTTTTCGGAAAGGCGTTAGAACCCTGATTATCTTAACATGTTGGCGATAGTGGAGAGAGCGCAACAATGGAGTTTTCCAAAACAAATGGGAAGCCATTGAGGACATCCTTTAGTCTATTAAGGATGAGACCGCAAACTGGATTGTGGCGGGAGCCGCAGGCCTAAAAACTCTAGTGGAGCGGTATAATTGATTTTCCTCTTTTGTTTTTTTCTCTGTACCCTCTTTCCTGTGGTGCATCTCTTGCATCTCGTACACTTGCTCTTTTCTTTCCTCTAATGCTGTCTTTCAAAAAAAAAAAAAAAAAAAAACTAAAAGTCCATAAGAATTGAAGTCAATAGCCAGCATGCGTCCATGACACATACGGACTCCTCACTGGACGACATGCTTTCCTGTTTCTTTCTGCATGATGAGAATTGAGATGCAGCGTGAGAATCCAATAATGTATCGGATCCTTTGGAATAACCCGCGAGCCAATTAAATCCCCATCCAACTGAAGCATATTCAGTACTGCACTAGAAGCCAGAATGCTTGGCCAATCATTCGGTACTGCACTAGAAGCACCAGAATGCTTGGCTAACCGAAGCATGTTCATGAATGGCTCGTGAAGGTTTTAAACAAGAAATAGCTTCTTACCTGCACTCTGATTGGAAACACACGCATCTACACGGCGGCAGCAGGAGCAACGTCTGTTCACCAAAAGCGAAACGAACCAAGTCGATCGGATTAAATCCTCTTCGGATACAGGAGTGGAGACCAAAGCTTCGACGTAGTAGACTAGTAGTACGATCGTCGCATGATGCAGCCCCGAAAACGAGCTGCCAACACCTGTGTCTTTCCAAAATTTCTTACCGAAATCTTTGTCCAGATTTTCCCAGAGGTATATATGGTACAATTTACACCGATGGCGCTGTCCTTGGCAAGTATATTTGTTATCGCTTCCGCCACGAAGTCTCATCCTGGAGAAGTAATTGTGCATGCTTAAAATAACGCGATAGATTCAGTAGTCCTAAATATATTCATGTCCTGTCGGTATTGGTGGAACATAGAAGTCGACCTCCGTTTTAAATATGAAAATTGCCAGTTCCAAGCTGAATGAAAACGAAGTTTCGTGCCCCGTTGGCTACCAATACCATTTTCTGCAGTTCATTGTACCAACCACGAAATTAACAAAGGCTTCATCAATACTTAACTCGTGGAATGAACTTTCAGTAGCCCCTTCTTCTCAAAGGCAGCTCCTGTCCTGTACTTCCCGGAAAGCCTCCCAAAAATCGATTTTGGCTTCAATTGATAACTTACATTGTTAGCCTATACCGCGTTGATTGGTTGGATTTTTACCGTCGTAAGTTTGGTTCGAAATGATCTCTGACCCTGGCAGGCAGACTAATTTGGGCGAGAGGCTGAGAACTATGCCCTGTTTTCTAAATGCGCGCATGAAGAAGATTATTGAGGTGTGGCATGGAAAGCGTTTCAACTTTAAAGAGATGCATGGTACATGCAATGAACACAAATACTAGTCTTCTGTTATTTAATTCGTGAACAAATTAATATCGTGTTTGATGCGTAATCTCGCAAAGATGGCGGCCCAATGGACATTGAAAATAATTTCTGGTACGAACATTGACGTGTGAGAATTGACATTCTTTTATGTTTAACAGGACCTCAACTCAATTATGGTCCCTTAATAGTAAGTTACAATAGCAGTGGAGCAGGGTTCACCTTATCGCTTCGACGATTTTCGGATGAACAGTCAAATTCGATAATCGCAAAAATCGAGCTGAAAATCGGTCGAAAATCGAAAAAAACCAGACAAATTCAAAAACCAAATTTTTTGAGAAAAAAAATTCAAAAATCATAGAAAATCGACGATTATCGGTGGAAAATCGACAGCCATGTTGGTTTTTTTGTGCGGTCGGCTTTTGTAGCGATTTTCAACGAAAATCGATCAATTTCCACCGGTTTTTGACACGTAAAATTTTTCTAACTGTTGAAAATTTTTTTTTGAACTGGACCAGTTTATCGACCGATTTTTGATATTAAACCCTAGCGATACGGGCGAAAAGCGCGAAAATCATCGATTTTGTAAACCCTGGCAGGAGATACTTGCTTTTTCTTAACAAGCATATTTGTTTATTTATCGGGAAACAAATGGGCGCTTGACTGATTTGACAGTTCGAATGTCGCTGGAATGATTTGACAATTCGACATGCAAGTGATCTGGCAGCAACGGCTTATTACTGTTGCGGCATTGCCTATGCGCGATGTATGGATAGAGTTTGATTAATTCTGTGACATTTTGGCACTTATATTTCTTTTCAGCTGGTCTACACATAAGTGTAACCGACGACTTGGAACGTATGGACTAGTCACTCGCCTAGCACGTTAGAGAATTAGTGAATAGTGATCATGAGAGCAAAAGTAATCAGGACAGGTTTACATATCCCCCATGGTCCCCAGGACCAAAAAAAAACTAGAGGCGGCAATGCACATGTGACATGACTACTGTTATGTATTAAATAGAGCACAATTATATTTAACATGATATCAATGGAAGATATACTTTTGTGGGATCGTGACAAGTATGCCTGCTTAACTGTATTATAACTTGCAAGTAAAAAAATGCCGGCATTATTTCATCAATTATGTCCCATCAACTACTAGAATTATATATGATCATATTATTATCTCCGCATAAACAAAACAATGTAAAAAGGGTAAATTAATTGCAGGTGAGAGAATGATCATGAATAAATTGTTCCGTTGATGGATTGGAGAATATGAATATCAAATTAATGTATATTACCTTCACCGAAAAAAGTATTACCATGGAAAATCTATATTTTCTCTCCAAATACAAATGACACAAATCTTAAATAAGCAAACGAAAGGGTAAGTAATCATCATCTACCCTTTATTCATCTTTTAATATTTATACAAGTTATAAAAGCATGTAATTAAGCGCATCTCTATCTTTAGTCACGATAAATGGGTTAACGGAATAAACGGAGTTTATCCTACTAGAATCCAACGATTTTCCTATATCCGAATATCCTAGTGCCAGTAACAATATCATGTTTGTGAACAAATACATATATCATGTTAAATTGTTGATGCATCTATGCTTCTTTATTTCATTTTCTTCTATGTTGGGTTTGAAATATATTCTTCCATTATCTTTAAAAAAAATATTTGGGCTTGGAATGTCGGGGGCCTGCTGAATTAAGTAGGTACCGCGGCCTTCTTGTATAGTACTAAAGGAGTATATTTAATATTATTACCACATATCGTCTGACAAATTCACGAAAGATTTTGTCAGCAAATTAAAGTATTCTTCCATTTTTGTTAGCCAGACTATATATAATGCACGCTGCCACCTGCCACACGCACTGCACAATTTCTTTAAGAACACCAAGTCTGAGTTGTTTTCCTTGAATTATAAGCAAACTGGAGTTAACTATTTTCCTTGAATTATAAGCAAACTGGAGTTAACTATTACCAAGTGGTTCTAAAAAGTTGTCCTTGGAACGAAATTCCTCAAGGTTGTCCTTGTTAGCGAGGCTTGTCGCCATTTGCTTGACCACATCCAAGTCCATACACTTCCTATCTGACACCCATCAGCAAAAAATATTCGTTTGGTCCTAAATAGTTATTATTTTAGATGCTAATATGGCATTTAAAACAGCTGTGACCACTAATTTTTATTATAACTAGTAAGGTGGTTCGTGTACGTCATCCTTAAAACATGTGTAAATGTTTTGACAGTACATATGTGATTTCGCTTTTTGGAAAACAGATCATTGCAGAACTCTATTTGTAATATTTTGATATTATATATTATAGGAGAAAATATAGTCACTCCGTTTCACAATATTTTGTCACATTGATCTAAACTTTCTTCCCCAAATACTCGCATAGCAAAATAGTAAACGTAGCATAACATAACATTTTTCACTTATATCATCATCATTTAATTTCATTTTTATAATATTTGTCCTTTTCTTTTAGTACTTCTTTTAGTGCACATACCGGTATAGCCAAGTGAACATTTGTCGATGTATCACTCTTAATCTCTTTATTCCACGAGGCCCACCAAATAAAACGTTAGAATGCTTTTTTAGAATTTTTAGCTTATTCTATATTTTATTAGCGACTATAAAATATATGCATAGACTTTTATTACATAAATACATAATATTTAACAATTTATATATATACAAATCAAATTCTTTAACTTTTTTTTTCAAATTAGCACATTTCTGGAAATTTTGTTATGAATAAAACATAAATTTATATTTTTTACTTATTATGGAATTCAAAAATAATCCCTAATTTTTTATTTTTATTCTTCTATTATTTTTGCTATTGTTTTTATTTAATTTCAAATTTTAGGTTTTAATTTAGAGTCAAAATCAAATGGCTAATTTCCTTTAGTTGTTTATTCTAAATTTATGTTAACTTTTATTTAAATTTGTGTACCAATTTTATATTAGAATTCGTACACAAATCCAACTGCTAATTTTTTATTTAATTTTAGTGTTGAATTTCACCTATGTACCGGTTTTTATTTGGGATTAATTCCTCATATGCCAATAGAATTTGGAAAAATTCATGAATGTGTTATTTACATATGGGGTTAGAACCCACATATTAGTGGCATAACGAGTGGCACATAATGGATGAGATTAACTTTCAGTGGGATATAAGGAGTTGCTTGCCCCTTATATTTTTAGAGTTTGTATGCACGGCGCTTGCTCTCCTAGTTAACAACACGCACGCACGGAGCGCGCGTGGAGGCGACCCCGGAAGGCCGAGGCCGCGGGTGGCGATCTGCCATTCTCATTGACCCCGTTTTGCCGCATCGGCAGCACGGGGCAGCGCCTCGACAGACGCGGACGGGATCGCCATATTTCTGCGTCATGTGAGAACGCCCGCCGGCGCATACATTGCCCCAACCCCTTAAACAACGTACAGAACAGAACCCCCAGAAACGTCGTTCGACACAGTACACCGCGATATCCCAGACCTACCTTAAAACTATGCGGAGCGAACGAATGGGGCAGCGTTGAAACCCCTTCGAGATCCGGCAGCGTCGGCGTGTGGCGCAACGCAATCATCATTATTATATATATATATGATATGTTGCTGCGCGGCGCTTGTTGTTACGTTGGGAGAAGTCTGGAGAATTAACAAGAGACGTGCTCCTCGTGCGAGGCCTTGAGACAGTCCGTATGTTCTCTTGTGCTGTTTGTTAGTCGGTGCTCAAGATTATAATAGCCGAGGCCCTTTCAGACATGCAAAACTTTTTGCCGATCCGTCCACAAAGCTCAATATTCCGTGCACTGGTGTACTATCTTGTAGAGGCTGCAGATACGGGATTCAACTCTCGTGAGTTGTCCAAAAAAAAGCTGGACCCGTTCCAGACAATAAACTAACTAGTAGGGAACCCGGGTGTTGCCCCGGACGCACAGTGTATATCGGAGGTTTCCGATATAGAGTATTGGTAGTTTTGAAAACAAAATAGAAAATTTCCGCAACAAGATCAGAGAAAAAACAAATATGGATATTGTAAGTCGATAATTGATCAAAATCGGTGAAGCGCAACTTTATTAATCAAAAGTGAATTAAAGAGGAAAGATTTTAAGTCTAAACAACTACTTCTAGTTGACGAAAAGTAAATAAAGTATATGTGAATTGGTTTGATTGTTGGATGATGTCTTCCTCTGTCGTTCATCGTCTTCTTTTACAGTGCTTAGACCAATCGTATCCTTCTTGAACTCTAAAAAACGTGATTCCCTTCTTTGAAACGATATCGGCTCTATCCATAATAAACTTTATCTTCCAAGTCAATTGCCAAATTATCTGAATCTGACATATCGGATATAAACGCCAAATTTTGGTGTTAACATATCCCCCCCACCCCATTTTTTTTGGAGTTTTATATGAATCTTCCAAAAAAACGTTGTCGTCGACTTTATCATGGATTATCACCCATCATCTTTACTGGGATTCTCTTCACTTTCCTCTACCACGATCCCACGTAAATCGCATAAACGCACAATCTCGTGCATTAACTAGAGTACATTTTTACGATAATTACCCGCCTTGCCACTGGTTTTCACCCACTTATAAATATAGGCCATTCATCCCAGTTACTTTCACGGTTTCAAGCTCTCACCTCATCCACAATTGGCTTCAAGCGCCCTTTCTTTGTCTTTTGCCGCCACTTTCTTCATTGGCTTTCTCAGCAAAGGACCACGATCAGGTACTCATTACCGAATCCGATAGAGAAAATCAGTACTGTTTAAGTCCAATAGGTATCTTAGAATAGATCTGTAACTCTCTGGAATTTCGCATTTTGATTTAAATATTTATTTGAGAATTTTTGAATTTTTTTGGAATTTATTTGAATTTAGCCTTTTGTTAAAAACTATTTAAATATTTGAAAATTTTAAAATAATATTTTGTTAAAAGTATTTTATTTGAGTCAAAAATACCCTAAAATATTTTTCATAATTTTTTTGGATTTTTTTGTGTATTTTTGCTATATATTTTTGCTTTGCTTTAATTCCTAGAATTATTTTATTAGAAAAAAAATCAAAAAATTAGCTTAATAGCCGTATGGGCCGAAACTCAGCTGGCCCAGCCCATTATTGCATCAGCCTAGCCCAAGCCAACCACTCCAGCCAGCATCACGCAAACCCTAACCGCCCGAATTTATGACCGTTGGATCTCGATCCAACGCATCTCACTGAGCCACGTAGCGCTCGCGCTTGAGCCATCGGATCGTCGTCGTGGACGCTTCGGATTGAGTCACATCTCCATCGTTGTATCCTAACCAAATCCACTGCTGTTGTTTTTACCTTGGTTTCTGTGCTATACACAGAAGTTGGGTCCCATTAATTGCTCTGCTACCCGAATCGTGTTCCGTAACTCGTGTTGCACCTTTTCCCCTAATCGTTGTTGTTTGCCTGTGCGAGCTCATCGTAGTTGCCAAAGCGTTGCCATGCCCTTTTGCCGGATTTCGTCGCCGTTGAAGCATCCCCATCGCGGTTAAGCGCAGATCTGAGGACGTTAAGTTGGGCCGCACCGGATCCGTCATCCTCCTACGCCAGAAGTCGCCGGGACACCATGTAATGGTCATCTTCCTCCGTGCCAGTGAGCACCTCATCACCGAGTTCGTCGTTGTTCGTCGCCATGTTTCCAACCATCGGATCCAATAAAGCCGTTGGATGAGCGCCACGTGTTTGCATCGTTGCCATCATTTGCCATCAATCGTGACCATCCAATCTAACACAGATGGCTATGATTGAGCCACACATCGCTACAGCCGTCGCTACCCTCACCAAAGTGCCGATCGTTGGATGCGAATCGTGTGGCTGTGGTCGCGCCGTGTGTCACAACCGCAGCCGCCATGCATCGCCGCTCACGTTAGCTGTTGTGACATCACCCTTGACGTCAGGCGCGAGAGCTGAGGCGCCATGCACTGGGTTCACCGTGAACTAGATGCATTTCATGGACCGGGTCATAGACCCATGGTCCCACATATCAGCGAGACAGATTTATTTTAGATTTATTTCAATTCGGCAATTAGTGGTCGCTAACGTCGACATAACATCGTAATTAGAATTTCCCTTTAGAAAATAATTCACCTGAAAACCTAAATAGCCTATGATGTCATTATTCCGAATTTCCAGTAGGAAAAATAATTTGGGTAAATAGGATTTATTCCTTTTATTTTATTTCAAACTTTCGTGAGTCCGTTCTCACTCCTTCAAGCTCTGATTGAGGTGATTCCAATTCCTCAAAATTTGTAAAATTGAGCTCTATTTAGTAGTAAATTTTAATTGTTTTTTGAAATTTGTTTGCACTCTATTATTGGTATTTATTTGCTATTTTTCTTGATTCGCGTAGACTTTGAAGTATTGTGAATGTACGAGAGTAAGCGTGTACTCAAGATCAAGGTCCAGACCCAGAGCAAGGGCTTTCCCAAGGTAAGTTATACACCTTCATCATGTTGAACCCAATTTTGTAATGTTATTTCTATAAATGTATTTCAATCCTAGCTTTAAATTAAATAGTTATGCTCTGATTGTTAAAGCCACATTTAGATTTAGAATGATTCTTGAGAAGAAGAGACTCATGAGCATCTTTTAGCTCATCATAGGAATTCTTGAGAAAGATGACTCTTTTCTCAAGGCTTCATGGTTTGGCTTCTCCCTGTCAAGATATCCATTTAAATCTACAAGCATATCTAGGAGTTCATCATATGAAGGATCATCGTCATCATTGGATTTTACCTTATCTCCCTTAGCCATAAGACATAGGGGAGTGACGAATGGTGATGAAGCATCTCTAATTGCAACTCCGGTTAAGCTCTTCTTCTTCGATGGGGTGTCCTCATCGGAGGAGTCGGAATCCGAGTATTCTTCTTCGAAGTTCCACTCCAATATGAGCTCCACCCTTCCCATCCTTGTGAAGCTTCTTGAAGAGTTTCTTCTTGCCATGAAATTTCTTCATTTTAGATGACTTGTCTTTGTTATCCTTATCCATCTTCTTGGGGCAATGAGAGGTGAAATGCCCTTTCTTATTACACTTAGAACACCGAACGTTTGCAAATCGGTGATTGCGTGAGTGTTCCCCTTTCTTGTATTTATGAGGAGCGCTTGAACTCGAGCGTCTCTTCATAAATCTCCTCATCCTTCTCACGAGGAGGGCCATCTCCTCCTCGATGTTGTCCTCAGAGTCATCAAGCGATTCCTCGCTTGACTCCGCCTTGGCCTTTAATGCAATGGTCTTCTTCGTGGAAGAGCTTTGCTCCAAAAGTTCTTCCTTGTACAACTCATTCGTAATGAGATTGCCCAAGAGAGTGGTTGGCGTCATCTTTGTCAACTCGGATGAGTTGAGAAATAGCATCACCAACGTCTCGTATTTGTCTGGTAGAGCCCTAAGCATCTTGCAGACAACATCAAGATCAGTTAGTGAACCTCCAAGGCCCTTGTGCTCATTCACTATGTTGTTTAAACATGAATATATCTCGGTGATATTTTCATGAGGCAACATAATGAAATTCTTGCATTTGATCCTAAGCATATGCAATTTGGCCTCCTTGACCGCGGATGTACCATCGTGAATTTCCAAGAGGGTTGTCCAAATCTCATGAGCGGTCTTAAGATTGCTCACACGATTGAACTCATCCGTGTTCAAGGCTCCAAACAAAGCGTTCATCGCTTAAGCATTGATGTGAGAATTTCGTTCATCTTGATCAATTGAGGTAGTGGGATCAAGTGACATAGCGAAACCCTCACCGACAATTCTCCATATGCTTGGACTCATAGCCTTGAGGTAAACGGTCATGCGTATTTTCCAATACGCGTAATTCGTGCCATCAAAGAAAAGTGTTTTACCAATAGATACACCCTCACTAGCCATCCTTTTCTCTCTAGACGGTAAAGTCTAAAAATAAGAGACCAATCTTTGATACCACTTGTAGGATTAAGGATAACCAATTAGAGGGGGGTGAATAGGAGGTTATAAAAAATTTTGGCTCTAATTGCTATGAATGGACAATTAAAATAAGAATTGACAATTTTCACAAATGAGGCCTAAATCTTCTAGGTTTCGCTAATGTACACCAACAACGCTAAGTCTAAGCAAACAATCAATTCTAGATAGATGAACAAGCCTAAATATTCTAGAATTGCAATTTACACAAATTAAATCAAGAAGGAGCAAACCACAAATGAGCGACACGAATTTTTCTCGTGGTCTCGGAGACTTGCCGGTCATACCTAATCCATATTGAGGTAGCTTGACTCACTTCAAACTGGCTCCTTTGCACAATTGAGCCTTCCTTATATACTCGGAGTAGCTCTTCCCCACTCCAGGTAGGCGAGCTCCTTGCCTTCACAACCCATCAGGCATTCTCACAATCTTCGTTGAGAAGATCATTGATCCCATTCCGCCAAGCCATCTAGGAGGCGGCAACGTCCAAGAGAACAGAAAGTTGAAACTTGCTTAAGGTTGAATCGGGTTTACAATTTTGGCTCAAAACAAACTATACACTTTAATGCTTCTAACTCCTCTCAAAAGATGAAATCAATGCAAATGAGGGGGAAAAAAATACTTGCTAGAGCTCAAGAGTATTTAATGAATCACCAAGAGGCTCTATGAATGCAGGTGCAGAGGTATTTATAGCCTCCACCAATAATTATAACCGTTGGGGGCCAAATTCTTGAAAAGTCAGAATTTGCGGTACTACCGCCGTCCAAAGGTCGGTAATACCGCTCCACTGAATTTTGCCCCGCAACGGTCGACTGCACGCATTAAATGCTCTGACATTTTGCCCGTTATAGAGATGTGGTACTACCAGAGTTCAAAGTGCGATAGTACCGACAATTAGATTACAAAACAGCTCAGAAAAGAGTCCCTGTGTAAAATTACTACTGTTAGTCTAAATGTGGTACTACCGACATTTTGATAGTACCGTGTTTTATACTACGGTAGTATCGATACTTAAATCGGAGCAAAAGTACTTAAAAACACTCCTTTCTGTAAAATAACTACCTGTAGTACCGTGTTTAGCACTACGGTGGTACCGCTTCCAGAAAACTTAGAAAAATGTGCTCCTCTAGTCCTCTGTTATTTAGCTACCACCCAGAAAGCCAGTACTATCATGGAGCGGTACTACCACGTTATCAACTTCAGTAGCTTCGGCCCAGAGAGAATTGAGAAAGACAAAAGATAATGTCTCTAGAATAAAACTACCGCTTAATAAAAATCGGCTTACGGTACTACCGCGCAAAGACTTGCGATAGTGTTGGAACCACTGGAAATGCAAGAGTGAAAATTCAAACTGGTCAACTTTTTCTCTTTATAATACGGCAACTAGCTCAATAATCTGATCGTTTCTTCAAACACCAAGATCAAGATCAGTAAAATTAAAAAAAAAAAAAATCTAACTACTCTTGTACCTGGGCTCCGAGTCTTTAATCTTCTCTCTTCTTGTCCTCATTTGTTCGTATACTTGACACGGTCGAAACCAACCTATTATCAAACCCTCAAGAGAAATTATTAGTTCTTTAACATATTTGTTATTAATTACTAAAACTAAAATAAATTAGGGTCGTAGATTCAGACGAAAGGGCGTACGACGGACGGTAGCGACCGGAACCAGGCAGAGGCAGGAGCGTAGGGTCTGGCGGCATCAAAAGCCTGGGGTGCAGCGGTGACCGGGAGCGGCAGGAGGCAAAGGCAGGGCCGGCGACGGGAGCGGCAGAAGGCAGTGTTGAGCAGAGGTGCGTTGGGTGGACTAGGCCGCCGCACGCCAACACGCACGGAATAAGGGGTGCAAGGTTTTCCTCATTGGACCCTATTTTATTCGGTGACAATAGTGTGCAATTTCCACCAACTTCTAGTGCCAAACGTGCAAGCCCATTCCGTAAAAACCCAAAAATCACGTCCTCACTAGCTTCGCCTCAATAACTTCCAGCTTTTCTGAAGCCAAAACCAGCTTAAAAAACTGTTCAAATTATCATTAAAAATCAGTTGAATATCGCCATAATCGATCTTATTAAGCCGGTACGATTTTATGTACTGATCGATAAATCGGTTAAATTTAAAAAATTAGTAAAAATTTATGCAATGCAAATATCACGACTAACGAGGCATTAAAACGATTATCAAGTTATATAGAGCGAAAATATCTCAAAAAAATCGACCGATGAAGAAGTTCACTTTGTCGGCTGATTTTCGAGGCAAATATCACGATTATCGGTTTTTTCTGATTTTCTTGTTAAAAAGTTTGAATTAACTCTTCAATTTTTAACAATTTTTTTTAATGAAAATTGTTACTAGGCTAGGAGCGATTTTCGAGACAATTTTAGTAACGTGAACCATGCTTTCAAACATGCCCATATTATTCCAAATGGTTTTTGATTGGACGAAACACCAGTTCACAACAGCGGGGAAACATTACCCAATCTTTGTTTATGAGTTCTTTTACAGTGCGCAACAATGAATATGGACCGTTCATTACCTTTAATTCAAAGGTTAAAAATAGATTAGATCAAGTTATACTACCATGTGTAGTGTGTGTAGTAGAATGTGAGGAGGGGTAGAATAGTAAAAAAATTCAATACAGCGGATGAGTAAAACCGTAAATGATTTTTTTCTCCCATCCGAAGCCCATTTCTTCATCCCCACTGGAAGCCCTCCCTCCGTCAGTGCATCGCGCGTCAGAGGACCTCGACAACTCGCTAAAATTACGTTAATACCCTTTTAAAATGTAATATTTTTATTTGTAAAAGTTTATAATACCCCACCAAATCAATGGTTAGACCTAATTTATACCACCATAATATACTATAAGTATAATCCACTGTAGAAGAGCTCTTATTTATTCCCGCTCATCATTGGGTTCCATCCTATAAAGCCCCGCGCACAGCTCCCACGCCAACGCAGACCGACACAACAGTGCAATCGCAGCCTCCTGTCAAAGCAAAATTTTACTTCCTTTCTTCCTGCCACCTCCTAAGCACAGGAGCTCTGGTCGTCCTGCACCTGAGGCGGCATTTCTCTCTCCTCCATTGATGGGGTGCAAGACGTGCAAGAAGCCCAAGGTGCACTACCGGAAGGGCCTGTGGTCGCCCGAGGAGGACCAGAAACTCCGCGACTACGTCCTCCGCTACGGCCACGGCTGCTGGAGCGCCGTCCCCGTCAAGGCCGGTGAGAACCAAACCAAGCGATGCTGCATTCGCAATTCTCCAAAGAAATCACGGGGGAATTGGGCAGAGTTTATGTACTTGCATTGCACCGAGCTCTAATTACAGCAGCAAGAAAGTTCTTGTCCAATTTTCCTCTACTGCCTCTGAAATGTGTCTTGGTTTGTGGCAAGGGAGAAGATGGGGATTTTTTTTTGTCAATTGTTGCTCAGCTTTCAGAGAACAATTGATGAAGCTCTTTAATTCCACCTGCTTGTTTAGATTTAGCAAGATTTTGTCAAACGTTTGGGCTGTGGGTTGAATTCTCTCTGAATATTTACCTCGCGTGCAGGACTGCAGCGGAACGGCAAGAGCTGCAGGCTGAGATGGATCAACTACCTGAGGCCGGGGCTGAAGCACGGCATGTTCTCCCGGGAGGAAGAGGAGACCGTCATGAGCCTTCACGCCACACTGGGCAACAAGTAAGCATCAGGCTTTTCACCTTTTAACCTCACCTTTAGAGCAAGGAGATTGCTGAACAGAAGTGATTGAATCGATCAGAGAGTAATTTTAAGCATCCCACCAACTGCTGCTTACTGTACTTTGCTAATGCCAGCTTGGTAGCGTCGTTAAGCTGGCAAATTCAGTCTCGGAGTAGGAAACACAAGGTTTAGTTAGTGAAAACAAAAGGAAATGCTGATGTTTGCCAATTGCCATGGAGACCGCTTTACGTGGTGGAGTTGATGCTGACATCTGCGTTCCATATCGAGGCACTCGATTGCATCTTTTCCGAGTGCGCAATTGCTGATTGTGAACAAGCATCTCGCTTTCATTATTTTATTGGAAAGTGTGATTGGTCACGCTGTTATCTTTTTAGAACCAAAAAAAACGATGAATTACCAAAAGAAAGGTGTTTTTATGCTTTTTTTTTAGCTACACAAATATTAAAACATAAATGAAAGGTAGATAATAATTACTTATCCTTCCGTTTGCTTTAAAATTTATGTAATTTTTATTGAGAGAAAAAGTATAAAAACACTGCTTCAATTTTTTTTTTGCAAAACCAGTGTCTACTGCCTTTTAAAAAAAAATCAAAACTACCATTTTGTTTTTGGAGAGATTTTGCTCCATTCTTTACTTCCCGTTTCATACGTCAAAAATCGTAATACCGTCCTTCTGATACTAACTATTTGCACAATCATTTATAAATACGCGTGTACTACAGTCAACTATTCAGACCAATCAAAGTTCGCTTACTTTGCGAATTATGAAAACTTCTGCCTCGACAATCCGAGAGGCGAAAGACAAGCAAGTACTAGTACGACAATAACATATTCCTTTTCGTTTCACAAGAAAGGACAATAAATAGATTGTTTATTGGACTGACTGTACAATAATAACACCCAAGACAGAGAACCAGAGGATGATTTGCCATTCTTCTTCTCCCGTCGCATTAGAAAAATACAAGGGGCAGTCGAGTTGCCAGTTCAAAAAAAAAATGACAATTAGATTTTTTGCGATTGCCCTGCCGACAAACGAAGCTCACCGAGCCGTAAATTCAGAGTCCAACTTAGTGACCTGCACGTCTGACATGGTGAGGAAATTTGTTGCCGCAGGTGGTCTCGGATAGCGCAGCACCTGCCGGGCCGGACCGACAACGAGGTGAAGAACCACTGGAACTCGTACCTCAAGAAGCGCGTCGAGGGCGCGCGAGAACCGAACGCGGCGGGGGCGCCACGATCCAAGCCCACCGATTCCGACGTCCGTGGCAGCCCGAAACCCAGTGGAGACGGCCGAGAACGCGTCGCCCGGCCGGCGAACTCCGGCTCGTCCGGGCCGGTCGAGTCGTCGTCGGCCGACGACTCGAGCTGCCTCACCGATCCCGGCGCGGCCGCTGTCCGGCCGCACGCGCCCGTGCTCCCCAAGGTCATGTTCGCGGACTGGCTCGACATGGACTACGGCGCCAGCCTGATGGCGCCGAGCCTGGGCGCTGGCGACGCCTTCGACGCGAGCGGCCGCAGCCCGGCGCAGGGGTCGTCCGTGCAGGCTGACGGGGCGTGCGGCGCCGTGCCGGATTCCCTGCACGGGCTCGGAGACGGCGGCATCTTCTGGGGGTTCGACGAGACGGCGGACCAGGTGCACATGCAGGGAGGAGGAGCAGGAGGGTTTTGTGATCTGCTCGCCATGAGCGAGTTCCTTGGCATCAACTAGCTAGCGGGAATCGATCGTCGATCGGGTGTCTCACAGTTCGTCGCCAAGTATTCGCTGTTAAGAGTTGTAAATCGTGTCGTGTATGTGCAATTTAAACTTGCTAGCATGGAGCGTTGGGTGCAAAGCCGTTGGTTCTTCGTAAGGTTTGTAGCTCGCTCTGGTTCCGGAGAACGGTACAGGAAGAGCGACAGAAATAGAGCGCCAGAGTGCAGAATTGCATGGTTTCAGTTTCTCGTTTGAAGGAATGGTATTGAGCACCGTGCCCCAACCCCAAGTACAGGTGCAGTCCGGTGACTAGTACCGAAAGCTTATTAAATTTTTCAAAAAAGCTATTAAAAATGATTAAAAACAGAGATTTAATTTAAAATCAGTTAGTCCAGTCCGGGACTTGGGCCTGGGCTAGCTCCACCCCTGGGCTTGGCTGTTGTTAGAGTTAGCATGGCAAAATAACCCGAGGCAAGATTTAACTATAAAAATCCTTACGAAAAAAACCCACCGAAAATAAGCAACTATAATTGATTCAAGGATTACATGTACGGAGGTATAACCAAAAGATTCTAATTGTGGAAGATTTGAACTAACAACCTGTTTGCGCAAAAAACTTGAAGTGGGATTTTTTGCCTCAAACACACAAAACAAACGCCGGGTTTGAAAGCGTGCCAGTCAATTTGACCTGAAATTGACAAGGTAATGCGATGGTGAGCGTAACCAGCCGATAACAAAAAATTATCGGCTTGACACTGATTGGCTACGGGCCGATAAGGGAATAACTAGATTAGCCGACTAGGGATAATCAGAGGTAAAGGTAGATCAACTTTGAAAGGCGATGCGCAACAAGCAAAGTAGATCGAACCTGAAGACAAGTCAACGAGAACAACAAATCGGCGATGCGCAACTCTTTATTGATTTCGACGGCTTACAGAGGAAAGATTGCTACGAAAAACTAGAAAAACGTAAAAAGCACGAATAGAAGTGTATGTTGATGGATTTGTTGATTCCTTTTATCTTCTGGTCCACCTCTTTTATATGCCTCAGCCGATCCGAGTCCTGCATAGATACGGCAACCGAATCCATATCAGCTTTAATCCAATCTCTTTTCGTTTTAGCAATTGAATCCTTATTGGTTACGGTGTACCTTTTAATCCCAACTTCATCATACCTTCCAATTTTAAATTGGGCCGATATTTACCGTATGTGCCAAATCTTGATACAAACACAATCCATTTAAATACAAAAAAAGAAGATACGATAAGATGAGATATTGAGTTGTCACCAACAAATACTAATCAACATTAGTATGCTCGTACCAGCTAAAAGCTTAAACTGCATTTAGCGAGGAGATTCAGAACTAGCATAATTATGAATTGCTTGAGTTTGATAAGAGTCCTTCGTATGACTGCTCCTGTTGAACTTGTCCAATAGCTTCCCATCAATCCTACCGAATCATCTCGAAAAACAGTGCGCTTGTTCTGATCGTTTCGTCTTCTTCATCGTGTTCAGCTTATTTGATTCCCCGTGGTAAGTTCATAATTCAGATCATTGCTCATAGATGAGCCATAGGCTCATACATAGCTCAGCATTTTGCACCTGCTGCGAAACCTAGTCTTACCGAAGCATGAAGCTCTCTTTTCCTAACCACTGAAACAATCCAACCCAATGTAAAACGTGTATTGCGCCAAAAGTTTGCTCCTGTGAAGTCACACACGGAAGTGGAAGAAAACCTTACGAGACGTCATCACCTTTAGTTGTCAACCACCTTTATGCAGGTTTGAAAGAGATCAAGACAAAGGTCCAAAGATGAGGTGGTTTCATGGGATTTATTTCTCGAGGAAGCCGGATGGCGATGCTAGCCTTCCAAAATGTTGAACATGCATGCTTCACAAATTAAAGATGGTACTAAAATCGGCCAAGAGGAAGCTTGAAGGCACTATCGCACTATCGCAGTGATGGTGTGCAGTTTGCCCTAGATTTGGGTTCCCAACAAAGTGATGCTGGAGATCAATTCCCAGAGTTTTTTTTTCGTACCTTTGCTCTGTCTCATCGTCGCTGCGATGTGGGTGGAGCTATCACTGATCCTAGCTGATATCCGGACACTTAGCAGGGTTTATGTTTCGTTCTTGGAATAATTAGAAATCAGACGTGCGTACGCGACAGCACAACATTATTAAATACTCCGTAAAACAAAGCCGGAAGACTTCCCGCAAGAAGAGCCTACCGACGTGTCAAGCCGGCAGTTCGCGCATGCCCCGTGCTGCGCTCACGCGCGAAGCTTCCCTCGTTACTCCCTTCGCGTGCCGCGTGCCCCAAGCGAGAAGCTTCCTCCCCCGTCACGATGGAGTGCGCCCCCACCGCCGCCTACTATGCCGAGCCCATGGCCATCGACGGCTCCGCCACCAAGAAGGCCAGGCGCAGCTCGGCCTACTTCGCTCGCCCTCTTGGATCTCCTGCCCTCTCTCCTCCGGATTTTCCCCGTTTGCCTTGTCCTCCATGATAACATTAGTGATACATCAGGATCATCCAATTTTTTTTAAATTTTTTTTAACGTGGTTTGAATTATTTTCCATTTGGTTGAAATTTATCGGTCAACTTTTAGTAGCACTGTCTGAATTTTTGAAAGTTTCTCAGGCTTAATCATCATATGAAAATGTTATGAGAACATTATGGATGTGTAAGGACCATCCACAAAAAAAAATTTAGATCAAAGAGGGCACCAACAATGGATGCCCCAGTTTCTATTATCAGAAACCAGCCAGGTTCTTACAGTTTGAGCACAACAAGGAAAGCTCATATCTGAGCATAACCAAAAAAACCTCAAAAAAAACTTAATCTTTGCAACTCTTCCCAGGGCGAAGAAGCTCGCTAGGCGCTGGGATACCATGAAGCCGTGATGTAGCGGCAGCTGCGGGGCACCCCCAGATTGAAAACAACAAGCATAGCAAAAAGCTCATTTTAAAAATTTCAAAAGTTTCTAATGTGGTTTGCACAATTTCCCATTCAGTTAAAATTTGCCGACCAACATTTTATCACAGCAATAGCATTGTTAGATTTTTTTAAAAATTTCTCATGATTGATCATCATCTGCAATTTTTACGGAAACATTAGTGATGTGTCATGACCATCTAAAAAAAATTTCAAATTTTTTTGCCGTATTTTGAAACAATTTTTATTCGGTTAAAAATTATAAAGATTTCGGCAAATCTCGTTGGGAAAAATGGCGGATTTGAATTTTGCTTTTTGAATTTCGTCCGAAATAACGAGATCTCGATAAAATTTTGAATTTCGGAGGGTGACGAGATGAGAACAAAAAACAAAATTTGGAACCTTGAGTCAAAACAGAATGAAATTCAAAGTTAAATTTTTGAACTCGGTGAGCGACGAAATAATTTGAAAACCTACCGATTTTTGATTTGTTTACATTGAAAATCGACATACTGAGTAGAAATTGAAAAATTAAGGATTTTTTTTCAAATTTCACGGCAGTTGTCAAAATACCATTAACACTAATTTTAGAAAAATTTTACATAAATTTTTATTTTAAATTTGACCGGTTTATCAATGTTTGTTTATTGAGCCAAAGCCGGAGCAAAAACCTAAAGGGAAAAAATACCAATCTGACACTCAGCCGAGGCAGGGGGCAGTCCGTAATTTCCAGCTCCCCACCCATCCCACTTCTCCGTTGCCCTAGCCTGGATCACTTCCGCGACGCTCCCAGCCTCCCCTCCCCACCGCACTCACGAGTCACGAGTCACGAACCCGCCAGAAAGGAGGGGAAAAGTTTAGAAACTGCCCCAAAAAAATTCCAAATTCGAGCGACCAGCGCCCCGATCCCTCCCTTCAAATCCAAGCATCCGGACGGATCTGTCCACCAGCCGGAGCTCTCTTCGTTCTGTGCAACCTGTTGGATTTCCTATAAGATTTGAGCGCTCCTCGGAGCGATGGATCCGCGGGCGCGGTACCCTCCCGGCATCGGAAACGGCCGCGGCGGGAACCCTAACTACTACGGCCGTGGCCCCCCACCGCAGCACCAGCAGCCGCCGCCGCCGCATGCGCAGGCGCACCACCACCAGTACGTGCAGAGGCAGCAGCAGTCCTCGCAGCACCACAACTACCAGCAGCATCAGCAGTGGCTTCGGCGGAACCAGATCGCTGGCGAGGGCGCGGGCGCCGCCGGAGCCAGCGAACACAAGGCGCCGCTTGCCGCTGACGGCATAGATTCGAGGTGAGAGAGATGCGGGGAAAGCCTGCCCTTTGTTTGGTATTGGTAGGAAAGGTTCGGTATTTATGTGATTTGTGGACTTGAATAGTTGAATTTTGGTTAGGTGAGGGGGACAAAGCGTACCATTTTGGAGTGGATTAATGGGTAGTTAGATAGGCTGAATGTGCACATTTTAGAGAAATTTGTGTACTTTTGGTGGCAAGGCTGCGAGTGTTTCTGTGTTTGTGGTGCTGGATAGGGGAATTACAGAGTCTAATCATGAATTATGTGGATAGCGTGCTTAGCCGCATTCCTCTGGGCATACTTTATATGTCCAAAATCCAACCATGTTGGCTTTTGGCAAAACAATCCAGAAATTGTTTCTCATGAAGTAATTTTGTCAAAACGACAGTTTTCAGATGACTGCTGAACAACTGACGCAACATGCTCTTGTGTAGATTTTGGAGGATATATGTAGCTGTGGATGTTGATTGTTGCATAATATGATTCTTATGCTTTCCATTTCAGCTTTGCTGAAATACGAGGTAGGGTCACTGCATTGACTGAATTAGTGGTTGGAAGTGATTTATGAGATGTTTGGTGGAAATGGTTATTTTGTGGTCCATGATGATCACTGCGTTGATGATTGATGTTGCCAACTAGTTTTATCGGTGGTAAAGCTTGAGGTGGGGCTACTACAGTATATGAATTCATTGCTAGAAATACCTTATTATGGTCTCATTTGAGATGCCTATTATGCGTTCAATTGAATATGCCTGGATTTAATTATTCAACAGGTTACTAATCGGAGCTGTATGCAGAAATGGTTTCTCAAGTTGTAAACAGCCACTTTTTAATTCACCTTCAAACATATATGATATACATTATAAATGGACAGGCAGAGATTAAGTATATCCTTTTGCAGTTCACAAGATTGGAAGGCCCAATTGAAGCTTCCGCCTCCAGATACACGCTACAGGACAGAGGTAATATATAGATCTTTATTTCCTTTTGTCATGTCAGTGCTGGATACTAATGATTGCTATGAATTGGCAAACACGTTGACATGATAATTGCCATCTATAAGCTCTCATTATTGTAAAGATTTGATGTTGGGCTCTATTGATGTGTTGTGTCACGAGGAAAAAAACAGTGTTTTAGTTGTCAGAAGTTTGGAGTTGATAATACCTTCTGATGTCCTTCTTCATTGCAAACAGTCAGTTCTCAGTTTTACAGGATTAAATATACGGCATTGCTTCTAGAAAGAAAAAGGCGTATGATGCTGATGGTGTCTTTGATGTGGAATAGATGAGTAGCCAGTCCTACTTGGTCATCCTGGGGGCAGGCTATCTTATCCCACTTTGGTGTTCTATAGTTTAGATTCGACACACAAAGGAAAAATATTTTACTAATAAACATAGCTATTTGCTCAATCCTGCTTTAGATTGAATCTCCTCATGTGTCATTTAAGTTCAGCTGATGATGTATGTGTCAATACTAATGTAACACCATAATGTATACCCGTCATGCCAAAATTAGGTTCCCTTTCAGAATGTTCAAGTAGTTAGGATTCCCCTACTTTTTTTTCCAAAACACCTTGTTGGACGAGCTAAGCGTCAAATTTAGTTTATATTGTTCCTCTGGCATTATTGTTTGTTGCATGTGTTCTCAATCTCCTGCTAAGCTAGTGTCATTTTTTCAAAAAAAAACCCTTCGTACAGGATGTCACTGCAACCAAGGGAAATGAATTTGAAGACTATTTTCTGAAGCGTGAACTTCTTATGGGGATATATGAGAAAGGATTTGAAAGACCTTCTCCTATCCAAGAGGAAAGCATTCCTATTGCATTAACTGGTAGTGATATTCTTGCAAGAGCAAAAAATGGAACTGGCAAGACTGCTGCATTTTGTATACCTGCGCTTGAAAAGATCGATCAAGATAAAAATGCTATTCAAGGTTTCTTCTGGACTAGCGCCTCTCCTCCTACGTGGAGTTCCTAAAATTATGCAATGATTGAAGAAATAGATTTTTGGCATATTCGATGTGATCATTTAAACTCTTAACCTGTTTCATCTTATATTCAGTTGTTATATTGGTCCCCACGAGGGAATTGGCTTTACAAACATCACAAGTCTGCAAGGAACTGGGGAAACACTTGAATATTCAAGTAATGGTCACCACTGGAGGAACCAGCCTAAAGGATGATATTATCCGTCTTTATCAACCTGTTCATTTACTTGTTGGGACGCCTGGTCGTATTTTGGACCTTACAAAGAAAGGCATATGCATTCTAAAGGACTGTTCAATGCTTATTATGGATGAGGTATCTCATTGTCAGCTTTGCTGCAGTGTGGAATTGCTTATGTTCTGAAGTAAATAAACACTTTGTTTTCCGAAGATCTTTTCTAAAGGACTTTTGTGGTATTGCGTTCTGCAACTGTGCCTTTTATTATCTGTGAACAAAACTAATATGGAATTAAAGAAAAATAAAAAAAGGAAAAAACATGTACTGTTTTTCAACACTTGGTGAGATTTATTCACATTAAATATATTCTCGGCAGATTCATTCCCCTCCTTAACTTTGTCCTCAGTTTGCTGGGCCATGGGGCAAATTCTTTAATTCTCCGTTCCAGTTAGGGCCATGGGGCAAATTCTTTAATTCTCCGTTCCAGCCTAACTGGATTAAGAAACTGTCTTTTAATGTCTCTGTCTATTCCTATCCAAAGAGAGAATATTCACACTTTTATTAAGCTAAGATGAACAAAAAGGTTCTAAATCCTAACAGAGAATATTCACAGTTTTAACTTTGTTGTGTATTATATATATAATAATGCTCTCGTTACATAGAGGACAATTTCAAAAGGTTATGATTGAATTGGTGTGGTGTGGTGGTAGATTTGTTGATAAATAGTCATATTCTTACAAGCAATATTGGTTTTTCTTGTAGGCGGACAAGCTTCTTTCTCCTGAGTTCCAACCTTCTGTGGAGCAGTTGATTCGGTACCTTCCATCAAATCGACAGATTTTGATGTTCTCTGCAACATTCCCTGTGACTGTCAAGGATTTCAAGGACAAATATCTGCCTAAACCTTATGTTATTAACCTTATGGATGAACTTACACTGAAGGGAATTACCCAGTTCTACGCTTTTGTTGAAGAAAGGCAGAAAGTCCACTGTCTTAACACTCTTTTTTCCAAGGTTTTTTTCCATGAGCATCTTTAGTTTATACCTATGTATTTAGCCACATTTTGTGACCTTGATCATAATCTGTAATTAATTTATCTTATCTCCATTTCAATACAGCTGCAAATTAATCAATCAATAATATTCTGTAACTCTGTAAATCGTGTTGAACTACTGGCAAAGAAGATCACAGAGCTCGGTTACTCTTGCTTCTACATCCATGCTAAAATGCTGCAAGATCATCGTAATAGGGTTTTCCATGATTTCCGTAATGGTGCATGCAGGAACCTAGTCTGCACAGGTATGAAACTTTTCTTTTTTAGGTGCTGCCTTTCTTTCCTTTTTGACCGAAGGACATTATTCTGTTGCTACTTAATTTTCTTCTGTACTCTGAGAATATATAATGTACCTCTGGACTGTGTAACATTTTTTTTAATCTTTCTTACTGCAATTAAAGTGTTTGGGCCGTTCAAGTCTTGCTTAGTTTTGCTTGCTTGTGGTCAAATACGACAGGAGGTTTCAAAGTGAAGAAAGAACAGATGCATCAAGTGTTATTAAAGGCCTTTTCTTGTTTGCTTATTTTATGGTATCAGTTTACAGAAATATTGGAAGTAAATACTATGCATTTTTTTAATTCCTTTTGGAGCTAGTTAGTGCAAAAGTTAGTACATGTAGTTAGTTTTTGCTGTTCTGCTTGCTTTAGATATATAGCCTGTTTGGACCCACTGTTGGTTAATATTATAAACTAGCTTACTATATAAGCCCAAAGTCATTTGTGTAAATCTACCTTATAGATTCCCGATATATTTTGCCATATATTTTCTCTGTAAAAGAAGGGGCTCCTAAACTCTTAACGGTCATCTGGAGATAAAGCTTGGTGCTTGGTCCTATCTTTCATTTTGACATTAAGCTTAATTTAAGCCTGGCTTAACATACAAGATGTCAAGATGTTGACTTGATTACACTTTCAATTGAGCAATGGCTACTTTTTTTTTTAACATTTGGCATTTGCTATGACCTTACTATGTTTACTGTAAAGTACATTAGTTCATGGTTTAATGGATGGAGGAAAATATCCTCAATGTTGTAAATGAAATGCTCCTAGACCTTAAAATAGCATGTCATTTAGAGATGAACATAGTTCTAGCTCTCTTTTTTATCTCCATTAAAGGCTTCACTGTTCTTTTCATTGATGGTTCATTAATTTCAATTTATGCTTTCCATGCTCTTTTCTTTTAACTTAGATGTCTTAGTTAGTTGCTACAGATTAACTAATGAATTGTTTTAGTTGTATCAATGAATGTCTTGCTGTCAACAACATAGAGGGCGACTGAAGCTGTTATATTAGTTTTTGGACTTCTTTTTTCTGTTCTAAGAAAGCTGGATGGATCATTTGGTCTCTGGTTCTAACGCTTTATCTTTCCCTTTGCAGATCTTTTTACAAGGGGAATAGATATCCAAGCTGTTAATGTTGTTATCAATTTTGATTTCCCCAAGAATGCAGAAACATACCTCCACAGGGTATGCATTGAATGAATTGAGATTTGGATTTTGGTGTTCAGGCTATGGATTGTTCTACTAATGATGCATTTAGTTGTTCACTGAATAACCCTCCACTAAGATGTTAAAGACATTTAAACATAAAAGGAAAATCGCCTATTTTAGGACACTCATGCTTTATGCTTGATGGCATTTTACTGCTTTGTTTGACCACGGTGCCATTTTGGTGTATTGCTTCACTTTGTTTTGTGTGTACAATGTTATTGAAACTTTTTTTTTGTAGGTTGGTAGATCTGGGAGATTTGGCCACCTTGGTCTGGCTGTGAATCTGATCACCTATGAGGATCGTTTTAACTTGTATGCTATCTTTGTCACCAGCATTTTTCTGTCTGCCATTTTTCTGGTATAATAGGATATTTTTGTCGGGCACAGGTATCGTATTGAGCAGGAGCTTGGAACTGAGATAAAAACGATACCTCCTCAGATAGATCGGACGATATATTGCCAATAGTGATTTGGCGAGTGACCTTGTATGCCACTCTCTGGAAGTAATAAGACAACCTCTGTAAATATCAGCTCATCAGGTACCATTGCTCATTGCTTTGCATGTAGTGCATATCTGGTCCATATGGGCAATATTTTTTTCTGTTCAAAAAAGAAAAAAGAAATACAGTCATACTGATCATGGCGTTGATTTTTATCCAGCCATGTACCACTTCATATACGGACAGTGGTACATAGGATCTCGCGGTCTTGTCACATATTACTCCATAGTCCAAATTTATTGGGGGAAACAGTAATGCATTAAAAAAAGTGTAAAAAACCTCTGTTGACAAAATTTTTATTTTTTCCCTTAAATTTATTAGGGTAATGGTGTGAATATCTCCTGATTAAGTCATCATACCGCTGTATCATACAAGATTACTTTTCTGAATAAGTATTTTGTCATATACTAATTACTTATTTTATCAACTAATCCTGATGGTATCTCAATGGGGTAGTGCTAGACATTCATTTTACCATGACTGCATATGCATATGTATGATGATGAATTCATCATGTGTCATACGTGAATACTTTTCTGAATAAGTATTTTTTGATATACTAATTACTTATTTTATCAACTAATCCTGATAGGTATCCGACTGGGATAGTGCCAAGCATTCATTTTACCATGACTGCATATGCATATGTATGATGCTGAATTCATCATCGTGTTCTGTTTGCTGCAATTCTCACTCTAGTTTAGTGCTGCAGTTGACTCACTTCTATATACAATGCAGGTTTCATTTCATCTCTTATGGTGTATCACAACCCAAAGTTGTGTGGGGCACTCAGTAACAGTTGACATTGTATTGTAGACAGCTCATCTAAAATTCCAGTGGACCATGTGTGCTGATTATCGTGGCTAAGCTGAAACTTCCATCGCATTTAGACAGTAGTAATGTTGCTAAAATGGTGCCTGTTACCAGGCTGTTTGGTCTAAACTCTTCAGACCCCTTGTCATTCAACAATGTATCGGCTAGCTTTTTCTACAGGACATTTTAACCCTGATACCTTCTGTGAGTTAGTGACCTTGGCGCACACAGTTGGATCATTCCACCTGGGCCATGCTGTCGCTGTGTATTAGTGTCAAGCTTTATATCTTGGATACTTTATTAGCCTTGGATGCTTTATTAGCCTTTCATTTTCCAGTAATTTGTATTTTATATGCATTCTGATATGACACCTTGTAATGCCTAGATTGGATTGTACTAGGAGTATTTATTCGGATCAAGATATCGTTTCCTTTCTCTCTACTTGAGAATGTACCATGTGATGCTATGATTCTAATTGCCTGTTCTTAAGCGGAGGCTATCTCTTGGTACAGACAGCTAGCGGTCAGTTTTCCTTGTGGATGTTAAAAGTGGCAATACTGGGCAGACCATTTTCTTCAGAAGGAAAGAGCTGTTTCTTGATGCTTGTTTGATTATCATATTTCACAGTTTCTATTTTCTCCTCTAAGATGTCTGCGCTGCTAAGTTGCTAATATGTATGAACTGGGAGCATTTGCTAATCAGTAAAGGCACATATTTTTTCCGGGTATTTAGCAAGTTGACATTCCAGTTTTCCACGATCCTAGTTTCACAAGAGGAAGCGGTTCCCACTTCCCATCATGAAGGGGAGATATCAGGTTGATTTTGTGCTGAACCGAGTGTCAGGTCTATGAATACCTTCTCTGCTTCAACCGCATGCATAAATTCTCCAATTTGTGACCGGTGCTTTGGTGCTCAATGTCTTGGGGTTCTCACGAAATAGGCATATTCTCTGACAATGCCTCAATGAAAGCACGCTAAAAATAGACGGAGGCAATCTGGTGCATTTTTAACTCTGACCGGGTTGTCTTTCATGGTCATCGGATTGCCGTACATAAACTGGCCCGACCATCCTCCCTTCGCGCCTTGGCCTGGCAATCCGGGAAAAAAATCGTATTTGATACAAGTTTGAACTCGTATTTACAATATGATACAACAGTTTTGGATATTTACGAAAAAACTACTCATGGCCGGTTCCTGGGGGTACCATAAATGCATCTATTGTAATCCAAGAACCGCCGCGAATGGGAAACCGGCCATGCCATGACCGGTTTATGGGGTACCATAAATGCATCTATGGTAACTTAGGAACCGGTCAAGGGCAAAAATCATTTTTTTTTTTGCTTTTTCTGAATTTTCAAACCGAGGTCATTCGAAATGCAAATAGCTTTCGGTATGAAACTAAAAAATCAATGAGACAACTTTCTAAATGTGTGTGAAATCATTTAGATTATTGATATGCAAAAAATAGTTTAGATTTGTTTATTGTGCAACAAACGATGTCCAAGTCACGGTAAATTCGGATTTTTCATAATGGGTTGTTGCTTACTTGGATTTTCGAAAACCGGTTACTGCGTATTTACGAAATTAAAATTTCATATCTGGTTTAATTAGTTTGGTTAAATTCACTCGCTCAAATTTCATAGTTGTCACTGCAAAAGGTGATGGATGCTGTTTTCGATAAGTGTCATCGATGGTCTGAATTCACATCAAGATTCTACAGAATAGAAGTGAAATGACTGACAACGCTCGTTGTGATTACGAAGATGTCGTAAAACGTTAGCTTTAAATGTTGCGCCACGTTACTGAACCAGGAGATCCAACCACGCGCCATGGCGTACCCAGAAGAAAAATCGCGTCATGCGCAGACTTTGGTACTCACATCATAGTAGTAATATTTTATCGTGAATTTTGTGTCCAAATTTGTAATACATACATATTTCAACGCAGACCCAGGAGGCATCGCACGTAATTGCCCATGCCGATGAAGTGGCGGCCCATCCTCCGGGGACCTCTGGCTCGACGTCGGCAACAAATAAAATGAGGCATTACTTCGCGTCTCAGGGGGCCAGATTATTGTCGTCGATGCGTGGCCTTGGAGGCTCTGCACGACCCCCACGCAACTACAGCTCGTCTGGTATGAATCCAGCTCATACCTCACACGCCAGGCGACCCCCACGCCACTCCCAGGCCACTGTCAGCTGCAGCGAGGTATGAGCTGGATCCATGCCAGACGAGCTGGATCCACGATTCCTTGTCAGATCACAGTGTCGTTCTGCTACAAGGTTTCAAATTTCATTTTTAGTATATATCTCAAAGGTGGCCGGAATCCGAAATCTCGGCGAGATCTCAGATTTTCAAACAAAATTTGGATGAAATCCAAAAACTAAATTTCAAATTCGGTTATTTTTCAACAGGGATTTTCGAGCTTTCGGCCGAAATCTCCAAATTTCTGAGATTTCGGTCAACTTGAACCGACCAAAAAATGGTAAAAAAAACACGTCAAATTTTTTTGAATTTTTTTGTGGATGGCCTTGACCCTAAATCCAATCAAATCTGGCCCACAAAAATGAAAATATAGTTAAAATCATTGAGATTTGACTAAAATCACCAAGATATCGCTGAGATTTGGATGGTTACTCTGGCATTTTGATTTTTTTTTGAAATCTCGCCGGGATTTGGATCCTTGTTCTGCTGCTCCTTTGCCCTTTTAACCACGAGACCCCCCTGCCCCTTCACATCAGCTCTAGGACAAAGCACTCCATCTCTAGACATCACCGTCCTAGCAACAACCACTGTTAAAAAAAACATCGACATTAACGAAGCGTGTTCAAAAGGGTAGGCTCAGGTGAGCGCTCTAACTATTGTGGTCGGAGATGATTTTGTTTCTCTCAATAATCTTGATGAAGATATGTTGACACTAGAATTTGGCAGGAGTAACTGACTTAGGAAAATCGATAAAGACTCTTAGTCGATATCAGTTCAAAGTGAAATTTATCTCTAAGAAGTTGAGACCAATACGCATTATGGATTTTCAGGAATAGGAGAAGGATACAATCAGCCTAAGTGCTATAAAAGGTATCGAGAGGCAAGACGGAAAATAATCAACCAATCAATCAACTTCTCACATCTACTTTTATCTACTTTCCGTCGACTAAGAATAGTCTTTAGGTTTTTTTGTAATTCATTTTTGATTAATAAAGTTACTCATCACCTTTTTTTGGAAAAAAATATACATTTATCAATCATCTAATTGGTTGTAATAGACTTCTTAGATTTATCTTTATCAACCATCTAATCGATTGTAATAGATGTTTAGATTATTTTTCTTGCCGATTGTAGGATCAAATAGGATGGCACGCCTTGAACCCGATGTTCGCATGTGTTGAAGCCAATTGACTCTTTTTTTGGCGCCAACAAGGTCATAACATACGACCACGTTTGATACCATATACGAGGTACAAGGCTTTCTCACTTGGGTTAATAGAAGTTACTCGGTTTGAGAAATTGAAGACAGAGCATTGGAGAGTTTTGATGAAATTCATAATCCTTCAGAAGTCCTCAAGATCTATACTATCACCGCCCAGGCTATGGGCGGTGACAAGAAAGTAATGGCCAATTACTTACCCATTGTATTAAAAGGTATGCTCGAATATGGTTATTTAACCGACCAAAAATTTCTATTTATAGTTGAAATTTTTTAAGCCATTCTATTTCAAATAATATTAAAAATTATTGCACTAAGACAGAAAAAAGAAGATTGTTTACATAGTTTGGGGCTTGGTTTTCACCTCATAGCGTCCAAACGATGCAACCAGTGAACTCCAAATTTTTTTCATAGATGGATATATGAGTCATGCACCTTCTACAATAAGAATAACCCAAAAAAGATTTTTCTAAAAATCGAAGACTGACTGCTGCGTGAAGAACAAGTTCAGGACAGATTTGCAATTTTGATATAAACTTGATCTCTAGTCTATTCTAGGGTGCAAAAGAGATGTAAAACCAAATGAGCACCCTCAAGACATCCTTGATCAACAATATTTAGAAGGAGAGGAGGCAAATCAAATTGCGAGAAAGTAAATTTGCGGGAATTTAAGTGCGGGAAAGTAAATGCTAAATTTAAATTGCGTAAAGTAAAGAAATAATGTAAATGCACTATTTAAATTCACAAGAATAGTAAAGAAAATCTTTGTATTTTTTGGATGGAAGGTTTACAAAGCCTCACTTCATGTGGGCAAAGCTCAAAGGAGCAACTCAAACCTTCGAGTGAGGGAGGGCACCCCTCCCCCTCTATTTATACTACTCTTGGGCCACCTAACACCCTTGGATGAGTCCCTCAACCCTAGAGCACTCCACCAAGGGTTAAGATTAACCCACTCACACAGCCATGCAAGGGCAACCCAAAACCCTACACACATAATGAGTTTTCTTGCATGGTTTTCAAAGCATACTACCTAAACTCGCTAACCTATCAACTAGACAACGATCCAATGGCCATCATCAATCCTCGCGGCATCTAGCTAGTATCATCACCTTTCCTTGTATTCTTGACTTGCCCGGACTTCGTCTCCGATGATCTTCCGGCGATCTTCGATCATCTGGACCTCCGATGCACCTTGCCTAGTCTTGGTTTTCCTTCGCCTCACCATAACCTAGCACCGTCGTCCTGCAATCATCAAAGACAAGGAAAACCCATCACATAGCATTTTTCAATAATCATCACAAATGCTCACAATTAATCATGTCTCATTCATTAGTCGGTACTACAGCCAACCATAGGCCGGTAGTATCACAAGAAGCTAACACAACTCAAATTGCTTTATTTTGAATTCCAATTCAAATCAAACTCAAACCTGAGCATACCTTGCTCAAATAAAGTCAAATACTCATCACAAATATGGATAAACCTCCGCATGGTTCTTCACTTGCCATAGCATCAAAATTCCTAGTCCAAAAAATGCCATCTATATACAAGATAATCTCTCTACTACACTCAATTGCGATCATAAATCTTTATAGATTGTTGATCAATTACCATTAAGAGATTTTAATGATGTAGAAAAGCCAAGAAAGGCCTGCAAAGACAGAACAACTGAAATCAACACCTCGGTCCAATGACGAAGTGAGCAAGTGTCACTCGATCCTAACTACCAGTCCAAGACAGTACGTATTGGATCAGAAATGAAATAGAAATAGGAAACAAAGCTCACTCCTTCCTTTGGACAAATGTAGATGTGTTTGCATGGAAACCACTCGATAAGCCCATAAAGTAGAAGCCATGGTGTTTCACTCCTGATCGGTAAGAAGCCATTTGACAAGAGTTGGATAAACTCTTATACATTGGTTTCATTCACAAAGTCAACCACTCGGATTGGCTCGTGAATTCAATCATGGTCAATAAAGTCAATGATAAGTGGCGTATATGTGTTAATTTTATTAGTTTACATACTGCATATCCTAAGGATGGTTTCCCTTTACCCTGTATTGACCAACTGGTCATCTCAACCGCGGGATGCGAATGATGGGTTTTCTGAATCCACGGGGCCCAAACCGTAGCTTTTAAAGCTGGCGCCTAGGGTTTCCCTACCCTAGCCGTCGACTCCACTCCATGCGTGCCGCCTGCCACACACCGTCTTCGGACCTGGTCATCGTCTTCAGTCTCGTGTGCTTCGCCGCTACCACCCAGGCGCACAGGCGAGGCATCGCGCCGGCCTAGCGCGAGAGCCAAAGCATCACTGGTTGCCGGTCTCAACCACGCGGGTAAAGGCTTTTGGCCGCCGCTCGGCCATGCGTGGATGCGGGCTTCGAGCCGCTACTTGGCCAACGCACATGCGCCTCCTCCAGGGCCGCGCCTTTGGCCGTGCGTGAGCGTCGCCTTCTGCCATGTGCGGGCGTCACCTCTAGGAGACGAGGGGTCGCTCCACGATCAATGCACGGAAGCCAAGGCGCTTAGCCGTCATCGGAGGCATCGCCGGACCGGGAAGAATCCGAATTGTTTTTTGTTTTTTTTTTTTGACGAAAAGTAATCCCTTTTTTCGCAATAGTAGATTAGGTCAAACTAATGATATGTAATTAGCGAAAACAATCTGCAGGATTTCATTTACTGTTCACGCGCGATCACTTACGTAGGGCTCATCGCAGCGTGATCGCTTGAAGCAGGATGATGTTGATATCATGTAGATTGACGTAGGCAGACGATCACGAACGGCCTTGGTTGAACCTCGTGCTGATAACGTGTTGTGAAACGTAGTCGTTCACCCGCAACCGACAGCACGTCCACACGAGCACACAAGCAAATAAGGAGCACACAAGCAAATAAGGAGCACACACGAAAGTATAGAGGGCAAAGCTCTCTTTTTATTAGATTGATTTCTCTGTACAAAGAAATGCTCAATATATAGTAAAAAAAACTCCTGAAGATAAATTCGGATTTGCTCACGAATAAGTAGTCATTCCATACTGAAACAGAGACTGTCTATTTCACAACAATGTGCTGCCTATTAGGTATCCAGTCCACAGCGAACATTTGACATACCTGTCAGCTAAATAAATTGCGACATGCTATACTTTAAGGGTTATTTGAAAGGCAAGAATTTTACGAAAATCTCGTAGGAAGCAATTCAATACACGTAGAAAATCAATAAAAAAAATTCCTGCAAAATAATCGACGAAGCATGACTTCTAACCAAACATGCCCTGTTGCAAATTACAATCTTCAGTTCTTCAAATCTGATCGAAATTTGTTTGCAAGGATCATCGCTCCTGGACCGTGCTCGAGTTAAAATGCTATCTTACCTTTCGTGTGCAGCTGTACAACGTGCAGCAGCAAACAACCGGTAGTCCCCTACGCATTGAAGTCTCCGGTCCCCCCTCGGCGTCCTTGCAAGAAAGCACTTCACCACCATTAAATGCATGCCGCTGCTGCCTGCTGGCAAGGATTCAAATTTCGTTTTCGGACTCCATCTCGGGCCTGGCCAAAATCCGAAATTTCGACGAGATTCGGAAATTTTGGATAAAATCCGGACGAAATTCAAAAACTAAAATTCAAATCCGGTTTTTTTTTAACCGAGAAATCCGAAATTTCGCTAAAACAAAACGAAATTTCGTCCAAAAAACCGAAATCTCGGCGAAATTTTTTAGGGTTTTTTCAACTTCGCAGAAATTATGATCTACCGACTGTCCCACATGCGAAATGACGTGAAGAACCCAATCCAGTCAAATCCGGTCAATTACAGTCAAATCCGGTCAACTTTTATATAAATTTCGGTCCGTTTAACCGAAATTTCGGTCAGATTTTAATGTACTTACAGCACTTCAAAATTTTTTAAGGGTTTTTTAATTTTACTGGGATTATGAAACTCGGAAGGGCCTGAAATCCCGCCGAAATCCGGCGAGATTTTGAACCCTGCCTGCTGGTCGACCACTTGGAGCAAATATAATAGCAGAACTTATTATAAATTAATAATAAATTAAAAATCAGTCTTTATATTAACTGTCTCTAAAAATTATCTCTAAATATTATGTAATAATTATCTCCTTTCTTTTGTATATAAATAATTTACTTATACAGTTATACTCTCGTACAAATCTGACTACTAAATAAGAGCAAATTTTTTCTTTTTTTCTCACTTTTTTCTATAAACTAAAGTTAATATGTACTCTATTTGTCCCACAAAGAGTGCATTTCTAATGTTCAAAATTTATCCCACAAAAAATGTATTTTTAGTCCGTATGGCTCAGCTGTAAATGTATGCATGCTCATTTAAGTGTATGTGGAAACCGAAGCATCATCATGCTTATGTATGAAGTAATGAGGGTCACATTAGTCATTTAACTTGTACACTAATCTATCTTAAAAACCTAAAAATACACTATTTATGGGACAAAGGGAGTAGAGACTAAAACCAGTTAAAATAGCTTTATTGATGACTTTCCGACACTGCGTTTCCACTCCCTCGTTGTTGCAGCAGATGAAAATCCGGGCATTTATGGCCTCCGCTATCCTCCCCGCCTTATAAACCCATCCTGGCATTGACGGCCACGTCCCATCTTACGGCGCTTGTTCGTGTCGCCGTCTCGCCGATCGCCCAAGTGTGGTGTTTTGAGGGGAAGAGGGGCGGAGATCGATCTGCACGAGGCGGCCGGCCGGTGTGCGTGTGTGTTCGTGTGCTCGGTGGTGCGTGCGCCGGCGATGGGGAGGACTCCTTGCTGCGACAGCAAGGGGATCAAGAAAGGGCCGTGGACGCCGGAGGAGGACAAGCTCCTCGTAGACTACGTCCAGGCCAATGGAACCGGCAACTGGCGCCTTCTCCCTAAGCTCGCCGGTACGTGCGTGCCGGCCGGAACCATCTGTTCTTTCGTTTCTCGCGCTCGTTTGTTGGTCCATCGATCTGTGCGTGGCCGCCGTTGGTGCGTGCATGCAGCTCTGGTTGAGCGATTTGTTGAGGCGAAGCGCGTCTGCGTGCAGGGCTGAACCGGTGCGGCAAGAGTTGCCGGCTGCGGTGGACGAACTACCTCCGGCCGGACATCAAGCGCGGGCCCTTCACCCCCGAGGAGCACAAGTCAATCCTCCAGCTCCACGCCATCGTCTGCAACAAGTGCGTAGTAACTCCACTCATTAATTACTCTCTCGATATGTACAGATCCTTAGTACACATTAAGGCAGCATATCTTTGTACGTGCTGCCAAAGTACCCTTCAGTTACGGCATGCTACTCCCTCTCCGGTCAATTATTTTAGACATCGACGTGATTTCTAAAATATAATTTTAATCATTAATTTTTATTATAATATATTTAAAAATCTAATAAAATTATAATATTATGAAAGCATGTTTCAGAATAAATCTATGAGAAGTGCTTCTATGCTTTTTCTTCTAGTACAAGTTGCACAAATCTTAAAGCAAGTGAATGGGTAAGTAATCATTATCTATTCTTCATTCATGCTTTAATAGTTATGCAATTTTTAAAAGAAAGAGTACAAAAGCATTTCTCTAAATCTATACGTATAATTTCAAACATCCAATTTAAATATTTAAAAAGATATCGCTAACTAAAGGTTTTAAAAATTTAACTGTATGTACAGATCTTAAACCGATTATTATTTGTAAACGGTAGGAGTATCTTGCGAATATTTTGATTTTTTTTAGAATAACATAAGGGCAAAGTCCTCACGATTTCTATCATCAGGAGTCACATAAGTCCATTGCAAGAAAGAAAAGCGAAAAACAGGTCAGAAACAGACCTCTCTGTTGCACCTGACTTATAAAAGCGTATGTATTGAATGAACAATGATGTCATGTAGCCATCTGCATTCATGGAACATATATCCAAAACCGGCAGTCTCTTTCGTACGTAGGTAGATATTGGATTGATGTAGGTATAGATTTGTGACGCCGCGCGCTTATGCTACTCTATCATCATGATCTCAGGTGGTCCATGATCGCGGCGCAGCTGCCCGGCCGGACGGACAACGAGATCAAGAACTACTGGAACACCAAACTCAAGAAGCAGCTCCGCCAGGCGGCGCCCGCCGGCGAGCAGCCCGCTTTGGCCAACCCAGGCGCAGCTTCCGGCTGCCCCGCCGCGCGCCACATGGCCCAGTGGGAGACCGCCCGCCTCGAGGCCGAGGCGCGCCTGTCCATCCTCTCCACCTCCGCCTCAACCACCAGTGTCACCGCCTCGTCGTCCTCATCCACCGTCGCGGTCGGCGCCGAGCACGGGGCGGAGGCACCGCCCGACATCTACCTGCGGCTCTGGAACTCCGAGGTTGGGGACTCCTTCCGCAAGTCTGTGGGCTCGGTGGTACGCGAAGAGGCGCCGGTGAATGAAGAAGGGGCGCCGCCGCAGGGGTTGCCGCCGCCCGGGGATGACTCGTCGGCAGCGTCCATCGTGACCACGGCTGAGGCAGCGGACGAGTACCAGGTGTTCCTCGACCTGGCTGCCGAGGAGCTCGCGCTGTTCAACGGCCGGTACGGCGGGGCCTCGCTGTTCTCCCCGGCCGACGTGCTCGCCGAGGCGTCCCTGTTCACCGCGTTCCAGTAAGCTACGCTAGCTCATCGGAGACAAGAGTAACCAACGTACGTACCGCAGTATGCATGCGTACGTGCACGTACATACGTGTCGTGTGTGCACAGGACAGGCGCGCATGTGGACCGTCTTGTGTCGCCGTGGCGTATGTACGTACGTGTACCGTGCAATGCAATGCGCGTCAGCGTACGTGTGACGACAGGGTTCTCTAGGGCATGCAGGTGTTGTTTGCGACCGCTCTAGGAGACGGGAACATGACATCTGGTGATGCTGTAGACTCCTGAAACTCCTTTTCGTCTATGTAAACAGATCAGCCTATGTTTTGTTCACTTGGATCGATCAGTAATCGACGCCCTGTGTGAGAAGTCATGAGATCAGCTCAGTACGTATCAATCTGTAGTATGCCTGCTGTCACGTTTCACCGTGCTTACTGCAAGATGGTTAAGGTTTTATCTTCAGTGCGACAAATATTGGCCGGCCATTTCCAGCATACTAGGCCATCTCCAGGTAAATTTGGGCGGCGCGCGTGCTGGTCCAATGTGGTTAGCATGCATATGCCGATCCATATGCACGTACGTAAGATGCAGAGATGCCCGGTGATTTAGGATCTATCTATATACTCCGTACGTGAAGGGTGTGTGACAGCGATGAGTACCACCGATCGAGCCTAATTTTACTTTGCACTGAGGAGGGAGATGTGGTGTGGTACGGTGTAACCAAAGGGCTCGTAGATTTGCTATCTATCAGCCCTAAAAATTAGCCCTTAAGCATGCCGCATGCGTCGATTGGATTTCATGTTGGTTTGCCGATCGAGCCGCTTAACCATATAGATTTTGCTAGACTGCACCGGTGGTTGTCTGGCATGGTGATGGGGGTGTCACCGATCGCGAGCTCAGATGTTCAGCGCGGCGGTGTCGGCGGGGTGGTGACGATGAGTCAAGTCAAGTGTGCGGGCAGGTTACAGTGAGGAAGTGATCGGCAAAAAAAAGAAAAAAAAGTAGGTAAACAGCAATGTTGGATCGAATTTGAATGGTTTAAATCTAGACGTAGAATTTTGTACCTTTTTTAGGGGGGTCATGTGTAAAACGTGTTTAATTAAAGAAGGTGAGATTACACCTAGATTTATATCATTCAAATGCAATAACATCTAACAATTAGTCCTAGTTTGGATCCTTGGACTAATTGTTAGCTGGCTAAAAATTAGTCCTAGTCTATCCAAACAGGAAGACTAATAGGTGGGCTAATTTTTAGTCAACCCCTCAGCTAACAATTAGTCCATTAGCTGGTGGAGGGGAGCTAATTTGGGCTAATAGTAGGTAACACACTGAAAAAAGTCTGAAATACCCTCGCGCTGGTCTTATCCTCACTTCCTCACCCGTGCGTTCACTCCCCAGTCCGTTATGAGGGGCAAACATGACTTTTCTAAGAAATTAGCCCAACCATTAGCCATGTATCCAAACAGCCCTAGGCTAATTTTAGATGAACTAATTATTAGCTGGCTAACAATTAGCTCTAGCCATTAGTCAGCTAACAATTAGTTTTAGTCCATCCAAACATGGCCTTATCTACTTCATGATTTCACCATGTACTTCTTTTTTTCTAGTCACACTTATCTATCACCATATCAAATTCTTGAAACCCTACGATAAAATTACCCAACATATATTTTGTGGAACTTGAACTGTAGCTGTTAGCGACAGCTTTAGTATTAGACTAGCCACTTGTTGGTTAGGAAGGAAGATAGACATCAATTGTTATACGGAGTACCTTTAGTCTTTGAAGGCCTCCAGTATTACCGTAATAGCAGTCAAAGAGATGGAATGGTAGGAAATCTAGTGTTTCCTTCGTTCACGGAATACTTTAACACTTTTCACCAGGACACAGTTTTCAAGATAATAGTTTGTTTTATACAAATGATAAATATATCCTTAACAACTAATCCAATTGACCCTATGCACACCAAATATATGGTGGAGGAGATAATTGGAAATTGCGTATTAGAAAGTGCGGAGTGTAGGGCTGTAAATGAGCCGAGCTCGAGTGTGCTAATTGATCTCCCAGGCTTCAGCTCGGTAAAAGTTCGAGCCGAACTCGAGTTGGAGTTTTGGCTCGATCCAAACTTGAGTAGGTTCGAACTCGGTTCAAGTAAGCTCAGTAACAATAAATAATTTGATTTGCACTATTTTTTAACAATAAAAAATATTTAAGCTTGAACTCGACTCGAGTAAACTCGGTAAAAGTTAATACATAATATAATCATATTTAATAAATGAATACAAAATTTACCGGACTCGCGAGCTATTCGAGCTCAGCTCGGTAAGCCTTGTGGGCTTAGACTATCTCCAGCAATTTCCCTTCATTACATTCCTTTCCCTATTCCCTTCCCCATATTCATTCCCTTTATTTCCTACCATTTCCAACAGCATCCCCTTGAAGGATTTTGTGAAGGGATTCGAGAGAGAATCCCTTTACAGAGAGATTCTCTCTCCAAATCCTATCCGAAGGGAATCGTGAAGGGAATCCGTTGGAGCACTTGAGATCTGTTCACGAAGGGATTTAGAGGCTGACGAGAATTCGTCTTACGAGCCGAACTCAAATAGCTCACAAGTTTCAAGCTTTTTTTTTTCTTACAATCCTAGTGGAGTTTAAGTATTTGTAGACAAATAAAATGATCAAAAGCGATAAACATTCGTGAACAGAGTAATTTATAAGAATAAATATGATCGCCAGGCATTTCCTGTTTTCCCCAGGAAAGTGTGGCAGAAAACAGTACCATCTGATAAGTACCACTTTTAACTTCAGGAAACCAAGGAAATCTGATGATGTCCACCGCCCTGTTTCCGGAAGAATGGGGAAAACCAGCAGCGGAAGGCTCTGCTTTGAGCCTTTGACTCGTCCCCACTCCGTAAATGCACTGGATGGATAGTGGATAGCTGGGAGCGCCACAACGCGGAGAACTTCATTTATTGCCCTCCTCTCTGACCGAAGGGAAAGAAGATTGCCAGTCTCTGCCTGTGGTCTCATCGTCAGAAAAGAGCACAAGGGCCATCGGCTGCGCTCTGCTCCACGCCTCCACCCGACCATCCTCTACGCCCAATGATCCCCCGCACTCACATCTTAAATGCCATGGCAGATCAATAGCTGAAATACCGTATACTGTTTCTCTGAGCTCACAGAAATGCAGCTGCTATTTTTTTCAAAGAAGAAGAAGAAGAAGGAAAAGAAAAGCTACTGTTGAGTTCACATAAATGATTCAGATTTTGCTGTGGTCGTCAACCAAACACTATATCCTATAGCCACTTTTTTTTTTGACAGGAGCGCAGGGCAGTAGATGTTTGAGAAGCCTAGCTAAGGGTGCATTTGGTTGCCTGGATAAGGTTAGATAGGATATGGCCATTCAGTCTAGATGAGATGGAGCCATCCAAGTGGCTGTTTGGTTTAATGGATAGGGATAAGCTATTTTTTTTGTTGGATGGATAAACATAGATATGATGAGATAATTTTTGTTTGATTGGACGGATGAGAATGGATGGGCTAGTTGTAATCAAAGTTTCGACTTTTGATTTGAAATTTTTGGATAAAATTTAATCAAAATTTGAATCTAAGACAAAATTTGAATTTTCAAACAAAATTCATCAAAAATTATATTTTTTTCCGAAAAAATTAGACCAAAATTTGAATTTGATCGACTACCTCTTCATGCAACAAACTAGATAAATCCGTCCGGCCTTTTTTTAGGATAACTCTATCCGGCATCTTAAGGGAATATTCTAAATAACTGGATGATCATATTCCATTCATTCACTCATCCAAATAATTAGATGGCTTTAAATCCATAAATAACCATATCACATCCAACCCTATCCACCCAATCAAATGCCAAAGTTTCAACTCAAACTGGTTATTGCATTTCGGCCTATATTAAACATAACTGTTCTTCACACCAGTCACCACGCACGCAGCCCTCTTAACCTGACATGTCGGCTTTTTTTGGCCCACCAAGGTGCAGCCCAGATACGTGGCCGGACCAAAAGCGTAACCCTCGGTTTCCGCTTGAAGAAAAGGCCTGAAGAAAAGAAGGAGCCAATCCCTCAATTCCCCATTAACTCGGCGATTCGCCCCCAAATCCTTCGCACAATATAATCGAAGCCTGTTGCTTGCCAATCTGTTAGTCTTTATGTTTTCCAAAAACTTCAATCCTCTTCGTTAAGAAACTGAATTATGACATTCAAATGTATCCAGAACCCATAGGGGCAGGGCTTTTGAAAATCTGACCTGGTTCAGGAGCACCGGTGATCAGAGATGGGGATTCTTTAGGTGCTTATTAGGCTTCAGGTGCACATGAACCCAACAAATCAAATCCAGATAACAATGAGAGAATGATGAAGACATCACTACTTCAAATACATGCACCACTACAAATGACCATCATTTTCCATCCTCGCCGGTTCAAGGACTATTGACTCAAGCTCAAGCCCATCAAGTCAATTATCAGGTAAAATCGTTCTTAAACGTATCTAATTACACTTCTAAAAATAGTCCACTACTTGATGCGTGTGATGTGCTTATACTTAGAAACTATGATTTGGATCAGCAAGGATGCACATCTACATCAAGAAAAGACAGAGATCAAGTGTGCCATGTTTTGAAGCCCAACTCGGCCTCCGGATAACATCCTAAAGTAAAACGAGCATAACTTTTGCATATGGAGTTCAATTGATGAGTTCTTGCACTTGATGGAAAGCTTACTTCGAGACCTTTTCAATGAATTTGACCCCACAAAAAAATTCCTTTAAAACACTCCGTAATTACCAAAACAAATCGGATCAACTTTCCAGTCCGAGTCAAACTTAGGTCTTGGGTCTTGTAAGAGTCCTATTCAGCCACCCCTTTTGTGTTGGCCAAATTTCCCTTCTCTTCCACTTATATATTTAGTCGTAATTTTCCTTCGTGAAACTATTTGGTATTCTCTTGTTCGGCTAGATCAACAACAATATCGTGCTTCGGAACCCCACATTAATAGTTCAATTATATTTGCAATTTCAGATTGCTTTTGCTTTGTTCTTGTTTGTTCTTCGATTGCTTGCAAGAATTGATTTTCGTGATCAGGTCAATCGGATTTTGGCACAGCTGATAACAATTTGGAGTTTGGTTTAGCGATTGCTTTGTGTCGATCGTGTTCCGGTCGGTAGCCTGAATCGTAAAGGTCATCTCCACTAATCAAAAGTTATCCATCTCATTAAAAGATCGGGCTTCCTTTAGCCTCATCAGAAGGCAAAATTAATACTCGGAAAAGAACAAGGAGGACTGCTTAAATATCAACAACAACAGCAATGTGACTTCTTAACTACACATAAGAATGTTGCTTGTCAAGCATCAAAGATGTACACCACCAAATTAACACCTGTCTTGGAAGTAATATGTATATACAGACAGCAGAATTTACACACCAGGCACGATTTTCTTGCATCAACAACACACTACACACTTGGAAGGGTGAAAGAAGAACAAACAAGCAAGCAAGCAACCACCGACGAACACTTTCTCGTTGCGACTATGGAGCGTTTCTTCAGGCACCAAAGCACCCAATGAGTTTCTTTGGAGCGTGGCCGGTGGCCCGGTACTTGGCAGACATCTCCTCGGCCTTCAGGACTTCCTCGCCGCGCTTTGCCTCGACCATTGCTCTCTTCTCCTCAGCTTCCTTGTGGATGATTGCAACCTTGTTCTTCATCTTCTCTGCGTATTCAGCCTTCTTCTTTTCCAATTGCTCCTGAACGTGTGTACATTTATAAGCTTTAGTTCGCAGGATGGCATACGAAGATAATCATAGTGAGAAATGCTAGAAAAATGTAAACAGTATACAGAACCAGACAAGAAAGGATCTCAACCTCCAAGGGAAAATGCAAAGAATGGAAATAAAGAAATTACCTCAATCTTCTTCAGTTGAGCTTCTATATTTGCTTTCTTTGTGTTCTCCCACGAGAGAATAGCAGATGACTTCTTAGCAGCCCTGTGGCATCGATATCAATTGATTCAAGGTTAGGAATTTTCAGATCATCCCCTCAACGAACGTGTCTAGTGATTTCAACAACAGATAATAGATATAAGTATATAACTTCTTCACATGATATTTGTAGGTTTTTTTTGGTAATGTTACTTGCTCTCTAGGTCTTCTCATTATTGTTTGAATTAAACAGATTTTGCATATCCTCACTGACTTGGTAGTAAGAGTAGACATATTATTAACAGAAAGTCATATAGAGCTTTTGATTCCCTGGTCGAAACTATTCAAATGGCCGAAGAGCTCCTTTGCAATACGCACATAGGCTACAATAGATTAGTGATAACTCTACTGAAAAAGACACACTGATGCATGAATGTAAGCCAGTAACATACTTGTTCTCAGCTTTTGTCTTCTCGTTGTCCTCCCATGCTTTAATCAAAGAGTTCCTCTTCTCTGTTTCCACCCTTGCAAGAGCGATATCTGGATAGCGGTTTTTCAGGTTGTTTATCAGCATAGTTGTACTCAATGACAAGAAGAGAACTCAAATTATTCAATAGTTACCTCTGTCATGTGAGCTCCCTTTCTCAGCTGCAGCTTTCTCAGCAGGAGGTTCATCTGCAACCTCTGGCAAGTAGAAAGTGGAGAACTATTTCATGAGCAAGTTGCTACATCACTATTTGCTATAAGTAGTAAGAAGCTAGCAATTGTATGTATCATGCCAAATGATCTTCAGCAACCCATTAGTATCGTGAGCAGTTTATAATCCATGACATTATCTTCCAGGGAGCATATAGGCTCTACTTTTGAGAAAACATTCAACTTGCCAAATGCAACACATTTCTTTAGAGGTTCTTTGTGCGGTGGTGCTCAGATAGCTTGTCTGCAAAGAGCGAGCCTGCAAGAGTATACTTCCAGCATCTCCCTTGCTACCATTTACGCTGTTGTATGATGACTTGTGAAGGACTTATCTTACTCTGAACTTTCCAAACACAAAAGCGAACATGGTAACGGTGGAAACCTACTCCAGAACTTTTGGGTAAAGCAATGACCAAAGAATGACATAATACACTAAACATTCAGCATCCAATGCACTTATGCACACATTTTTTTTAACAGAAAAACTAAAAAACGGTATACCGTTGCAACGGTATACCTCTGAAACTCATGAAACTTATGATTTTTTGCACTGAAACTCATGAAACTTAGCACTAAAAACTGATAAAACATGAAACTGATGAAACTAAACACTGAAACTCATGAAACCAACACTGAAACTGATAAGTTTCATAAGTTTCATGGCTATACCGTTGCAACGGTATACCGTTCTCTAGTCACTCTCTTTTTTTAATATCCTTGGCTCAGTCTCTAGCATGGTTAGTGCATAATTCTTAGAACTACTAGGTGCGTTTTTTTAATGAAGTGAATCTGCTTCTAATGTATAGGTGTTTATAATTAATAATTTCCAAAGTTTGGATGTTGCTTAACAATATGTGACCTTGTAGCTAAGTTTCTGAAACCATGAGCTTGTAGCTATGTAACCTTGCAGAGTTTCTTTACTTTTTCTTCACATGATATCCGTATGTTTTTTTGGTAATGTTTCTCTACTATTTATTCGCAGAGTAATTGGGTCTTGTAGGACAAGGGAAGCACTCCGTCGTTAAATGTCAAACCAGAGGACAGCGAAAGGTGCCTGGCATGCCAGCTCATGTTTCTCCACTCATTGCACATCTGTACCACAATTTTTTTTTTCCATTTGACACTAGCTTCTTGCTCTGTGTTTATCTATTTCAAACTATTAATACCGTATGTTGAATTTCCATGACATTAACTTTTACATCTTTGTTTCGCAGGAAAATTGAATGCTTCATAGGCTCATAGAGCATGATTTGCCCAACTTTGCAAGGAACTGATGTACTGAACCGAACGCTTACAGCATAGTAGTACATCTATGATGACTTAGAGCAGCAATAGAAAGCAACTGCCCGGTTGTCCTAAAACTGTTATATGTCATTTTAATATGATAGCTCTATTCCTGTAAAAACAAGAATATATATGGCAGTTTTCATGATTTCTTTGTTACATGATTTCTGCACTAGTAATTGCACATGTACAGATGTAGTAATCTTCATACAGAATGGAAAAGGGGGAAAAGTTAAGAGAATTTTCTGTTCTAAACCCAAGTACTTACTACTACATACTTGGTTTGGTTTGGAGAAAAATGCAAGCACCTTTGGGCAATCCAGCAAAAAGGAGCCAAACCTCATGGCAGAGGTTGTTCTTTATGTGCCTTTGTTTCTGTTTAATTCTTTGTCTCCTAGCATAAAACTTTGGACACTTTTTAGGGTGTTAAAAGGAAATTGAGATTCTTCTGGAAAAAAAAGGGAAATTGAGATGGATAAAAGAGACGAGAAAAAGAAGAGCACAGGAAGAAACAAGCAAAAGGTAGGGGAAAGTGAAGAATTCAGGAAAGTTCCAAATACTATCTTTTCTAAATTCCAATTTAAACCTTTTGCAAAGAAAAATTCTAGTGAAGCTATACATGCCTAGCATCAATCAATCAGCTTTGTTTTAGACCCCCAAAATAGGAATGTATATTGTCCTAAAACCTTTACTGTAATAAGACGTGAAGCCAAGTTCCCAAGGATGTTCTTCAGGTTTGTTCCCTTAAAAGTCCTGCAGAACTAGAAAGAGAAAACTGATATCCTTGCACTCTAGTTCGCAACCATGATTGCATCCACTGTTGCACGAGGGAGCCGTTTAGAAAGAAGGAAAATTCACATGCAAAGTTGGGATATTTACTACATCAGTTTACAGCCAAAAAAAGTTATAATTTGACATGCAAAGGGTTCTTTAAAAAATCACATGCAAAGAGATGTTTACAGAGAGTCTCACCGGCAACAGGGTTCACAGAAATGAAATTTTCACAGGTACAGGACAAACCCCAACAAAAATTGATACGTGCAATCAACACAAAGAATTCCTAGGAAGAAATATGTTGGAGAAGTGCTTCTATGCTCTTCCTTTTAAAAGTTGCACAACTATTAAAGCATGAATGAATACGAAAACTGTCGAATTATACTCTAGGTTTCACAACAACAAGAACAACAAAATCATGTCAACAACAGACCATAAAGCACAGGGAAGGAGCGCAGAGAGAGAGAGAGAGAGAGAGAGAGAGAGAGAGAGAGGAAAAGGTTGCCCCTTGATCCTAGCAAATGCACACGGCACCTTTTCCATCACAAGCCTTTACCAAACAAGGAGCAGATTAAACAGCAGAGGCGGGTAAGTACTCACTCTCGACGATGGCCAGAGCCTTGGAGTCCTCGACGGCCGGCTTCTCCTCCTCGGCGGGCGGCGCGGGCGCGGGGATGACGGCCTTCTCCTCGGCAACGTCCTTGGCCGGCGGCGCCTCCGGCTCCGCGGCGGGGGCGGGAGGCGCCTCGGGCTCCGGCGTCACCTCCACCTCGACCTTCTTGGCCTCCTCAGCCATACCGATCGGCCGGCTGTACGTTTGGTGCTGGTGGGCTAGCGCTTAGCTTAGCTTAGCTGTTGGTGCAGCTGTTTGTCCTTAAGCTTCTTGTGTTGCTGTGTCGTGCTGGGTGGGGGCGTACGCACGTGGACAAAGCTGGAGTTGGGGAAGTAGTGGTAGGAGATTGTTATATTTTTGTAAGGCTGCAAGGGGAAGGAAGTGTTTTCTCTGACAAAAGAGGGCCTCGTATTCTGCCGAATTGGGCAATGGGATCGGACGGAGCTTCCTCGGGTCATGGATGGTTTTATAGCCCGGGTGGTGTAGGAGTAGGAGTGGTGTTTTGTATGTGGGTGGTTGTAATAATCAGTCTGTTAATACCAAAGTTTATATAGTTTATATGGAACGATAGTAAGATTAGTTTTATGTTGTTTGTATAGAATGAGTTATAGGCTCAGTTCGTTTCGGCTTCTGAATTATGGATTCTGAATTATAGGAGAACCTGTTTCTGATTATGGGAGAATCGGATCGAGCCGGCTACAACTTCTAGGTTTCGGACCGAGCCGGCGAGAATCAGCAAGAATCAGTGAGAATCAGGTTTCATCCAGCTTCTGATTATATATAGAAATCAGCTTCTGATTCTCAGAAAAGCTGTCCAGAATCCTCCCGTTCGACAAATAATCCGCTTTTTTAAAAAAAAACAGAAGCTGTCTAGAAGCTGAAACGAACGGGGCCATAGTAGTATAGATTGTCTGTTGAGTTTAAATATATCATCTTCAAGTTAACCATTTTACATGAAGCGAAAATGAAAGTGTAAGCATAGTGCTATGTGTGTGTGCAGGTCCCACCCTATGGGTGGATTTGGTATTGAGCAAATTTGGACCAGGTGTTACAGATGGTATCGGAGCACAAACCTTCACTGCACGAGCCCGTGCGGGACAGGGTCGCGGGTATATAATGCATGGCGCGTGTGGGCCCAGAGTGGTCACACGATATAGCATATGTGCAGCACTAAACGCACGACCGTATACCAAGAGGTGTGTCGGTGTTTCGAGCACCGGCCAATGAATTTGTATAGGTAAGAGGGGGGTGCACGCTCCCTCTCCTCGACGGCTTACTCGGGTGAGCACAAGATGTATCTTGGTTGGTGACGTCCCTACTCGATTCGTGTGGGTTTGATTGTATTAATTCCTTTGTTGTCAGTCGTCTTACATGCTCGCTCACCCCTTTATATAGGCGAGGAGGAGGTTACACTGTACTTGAAAAGAGAAAAAGCGTGCTCTTAATTAAGCGCAAGTGGCGGTGATGGGGATCTGGCCACGCCTTGCCCTGGCTGTTTGAGTCGGCGTAGTTGCTTGTAGTAAATCACGAGTTGGGGACTTGTGCATTGCGTCATCATTCACGGCCCGACATTTAATCGCGCTCGATCACGCAATAAATCTTGTCGCTTCTTCGAGGATTTCGTCGATTTGGTCATGGCTACGGCTTTCCCGCCACCAGTGGCTGGGGCCCTGGCCGCCTAGTTCGACCGTCGCGCCTTCGGGCGGGGGGTACCTATGGCCTGGGTACTCGTCGAGCCCCGAGCCCCGTCTGGTCGGAGAGAGGTGCAGGGGTCTTGTTTCCCCATCTTTGTGATCTTAGTGGTTTGCTTGGCACGATCAGTCTCCGGCCAGGGTCTTGTGGCCTTCACCGTGGTGTAACCCCAGCCCCGAGCCGGTCGGAGCTTGGTCGGGGGTTTCACCGAGGTTTGGTCGGGGAAGAGTCTTTGACCGGTCTTGTGTGGCGCGATTAGGTGTAGCCCGAGCCCCAGGTCGGCCTGAGCGGTCGGGGTTTCGCCTTAGTCGTTGCTGGTATCAAGGTCCGATCGCGATATCTAATGTGCAGGTCGTCTGCCAGTACTAAATGGCTGGGCCATACTGGTGAACACATGGCACGAGTCGTCACACTTGGCCTTGTGATGGCCGTCGCGCCTGCGAGCCGCGTGGCGAGCACGCATGATACGCCCTGGCGAGCACGTGAAGCGCCGGGTTTGAACGGGCATGAGCGCGTGATGACTCGCCAGCGAGCTGTAAGCGCCCGAGTGGGCGTCTGTGGCTGTCGCCACTGGCCGAACGCGTGGCGCCCGGTCCGTGCTAACCGAGTATGATGCGCTGACCATACTGGCGGCAGCACGTGGCGCGGTTGGGCGCCGGGCGCGCGATGGCTGACTCGCCTGGCGAGCACGCCCGAGGTTAGCGTCTGTGGCCGGGTCACCACTGGCCGGACACGTGGCGCCCGGGTCGAGCGCCGGGCGCGATGGGCGTCGTCTGCCCCGCGAACACGTGGTGCTGGGTCCCGTCCCCTTTTTCGCCCGTCCGTGGTGGGGACCAGGAGGGGTGAAAGCACGCGCTTGCCTTACGTTGGCTCGGCCGCTCTCGTGGGCTTCTGGCGAGTGATCCGGGTGGAACACGGAGGCCCCCCTACGAGGGTCCCCTAGCGGACAATCGGCGCGGCGTCCGACCCCGAGAGCGATCCATAAAGAATCTTTCCTTACTCGATCCGTATCGGACCTTGGATGGATTCGTTGATCAAAGGCGCGGTAGGCCGCCACCGTCAGCAGGTTCAGCGAGAGAGCGTGAGGTGTGATCCGGGCGTGGAGTTAAGGCGATTGGGTCGTCCGAAACCCAACTAGGGGCCATTGGGCTCGCCTTGTATCCTCACCTCTTGCCCATTTTTTGCTGTGGTGGATATCGTCGCCGTCTCTTGCCTTAGGGACCATAGAAGTCGGGCATTGGTCGGTGTGTAATATCACAAAAGTTAGAAAGTTGGGAAATCGAGAAACGCTCAACCGTGAGGAGGTGTTTCACGGCCGATCGTGGGTCGACCGGCTTGGCACTTCTTTCTTCGCCAAGCACTACTTAATGTAATCGCAGCCAAAGTATGAGGCCGAGTACTTTTTGGTCGAAAGTTTGGCCGTCTTGGGAGGACCCGACGATTGGTTGTGACAACCGACCGCGGGACTCTTGTAGCCCAGAGTGGGGCGGGGCGGTTTGTTTGTTACCGCGTAGCGCCACTTGAAGGAGTAATAACGAGTGTGCAAGAAGAAGGTACTCACTTATCTTTCTTTACTTAGTGGCGAGGTTTTGTTCAACGCGAGAATTGGCGGTGCCGGTTCCGCGTCGCTTCAGCGCCGGCTTCTCGCCATCGGCGAAAAGGTGCGAGTGGGTCATGAATCTTTGGCGGGTATCCGTAGCGTCGCTCGTTTGGCCGGATCGCCTATAAATAGGCGGAAGGTGGCGAGGACCGTTCATTCAACACGTTGAGATGAGCTGTCGACTTGCTTTTATGGTGCCTCGCTCTCTTATTCCGTTCTAAGGATGAGAACCCACCGATCGATAAGATCGTAGGACTCCTTCAACGAGAGGCCCGAGGATGAGGAGGAGTTGGGGCGGCAATTGGCCGTCTTGTGGCGGCCCCGTCGGACAGACGGGTTGATCGAGCTGCTGGAGCGGGAGGCGGAGGAGAGGAGGAGCGAAGCCCAGGCGTGACAAGCAGCGTCGTCAGTGAGGAACGCGCCGCGAGCTGAGCAATTGGGAGGCGGGCGCCGTCACCGCGCCTTCTCCTCCAGGAGCACGAGTCGGCCCAGCGACATCTAGGCTCAAGGCTGACCGTCTTCTGCCGTCGCCCCGATCGTCTGCCCGTGCTCTTCTCCGGCAGGTCCCCCTGTGTCGGACTCCAAGCTCCAGAGGTAACCATAGAAGTCACACAGGGGGCGAAGTGCCGCTTCTTGAAGGTGCGTCGGGCGGATCGGGCTCTCTGCTGCGGGTTTTGGCTGACAAGCTGGCTATTTTTTTTGTCGCGTCGGCAAAAATTGTGCGAGGAAGCGGAAAATTTGTGTTTGGAGAGGAGACGATAAGTCCGAGAGATCAACTGTCGGGCGGGGAAGACCCTTAAGCGAGAAAAAGCTTTCTTGGTTTTAGATTTTCTTGTTTCTAAAGAATGTAAATTACGTTGAATTGGAAGAAAATAAAGGTGTTCGGGTTTTACATGCATTTTTTCGCTATTTTTCGGTTTGTTCTTTGGTAAGATATCTTTGGGATCATGGTTCTTGGAGTGCGGGGACCAACCGACCGATGATCGACATGTTCGGCGTTTTCAAAAAAGTAGGAAAAACAGGTTTTGGCGCGGCGTTAGTTCCCAGAACAGCAGTATACCATCTGTTCTGTCTCTCTTTTTCCTTGGCGAGATACCGCCAACCGTAGCCGGGGCGAGGCCGTGGTACTCGGGTTGGAAGAAAGAAAAGAACACCAAATGATCGGGTAGATGGCGGTTGAACAGTGTCGACCGAGTGGAAAAATGCTACTGTGCAGGCGAAAAAGGGTGAACATGGTAATGAACGAGGTAGAAAAAGGGCTAAGGGTAGAATCGTCTTAGCTTTTCAATGTTCCAGGCGTTTGACAAGATGTTGCCATCGGGATCCTTGAGCCGGTAAGTGCCGGTCGAAGGACCTCTACTCTGATGAAAGGGCCCTCCTGAGGAGAGCTTGTGCTTGCCTTTGTTGGGTGGACTGGCGCAGAACCAGGTCGCTGTGTTGAACGCCGCCCTCTAACCTTGCGGTCGTGGTAGCGTCGCATGTTGCTGGTATTTGGGTGGCGAGCAGCGGCGACATCTCGCGCTTCATCGAGCCGGCAGCGTCTTCTTTGGGACTCGAGCCCCGGGTTTCGTTGAAGGCCTGAACCTTTGGGGCGCCGTAGTCCAAGTCGGTTGGCGGGATGGCTTCGCTCGAATGCCAGGAAGAACGGCGTGAACCCGGTCGGCCGGTCGGGTGGTCCGTAAGCTCCAGCACGGGAGGTACCTCGGCGCCTAACGCCCCGCGTACTTCTTGATCCGATCGAAGATTCGCGGCGAGGCCCTTGGAGGATCATGCCGTTCGCGCTCGACTTGGCGTTGCTCGTGGGTGGCGACGGCCGCCCAATCCACGCGGATCTTGAAGTGTCCGCGAGAGCTCGAGAAACTCCTTTCGTGAGCTGCGTTAGTTGTCGGTGATGATGGAGTTCGGGACTCCAAGCCGGTGAGCGATGTGCGGATGAAGTCCACTGCTGAAGTGATTGTTGTGATCGGCTTGGCTTCTATCCACTTGGTGAACTTGTCTATCGCAACCAGCGGTGGGTGAAGCCCCGGCGCTTTCTTGAAGGGCGAGGCGGATCGAGTCCCCAAGCGAAGGGCCATGTGATAGGGATCGTTTAGAGGGCTTCTTGCGGGAGGTGAGTTTTGAAGCGAAGAATTGGCACCCTTCGCGACGTCCGGATGATTTGCTCGGAGTCGGCCACGGCGGTCGGCGAGAAACCTCCGGAAGGCTTTCCGAGCCAGGCTCCGTGACCAGCGTGGTGTCCGCAAACCCCGCCGTGGATGTCGCGGGCAGCTGCGTTCCTTGGTGGTGGGACACACTACGGAGGATCCCGGAGGGGCTCCTTCTGTAGAGGTCGTTGCCGTCAAGATCTGAAGGATTTTGCCCGACGCGAGGCGGCGCCTCGGTCGGGTCGGGAGAGGAATCGGCCACCGATCGATGAAGGATTCCTCCAATCGGTCTTTGGTCATCGGACGTTGCAACCCGGCTCGACCCGGCTCGGCCTTGGTCGGTCGCTGGCCGATCGTCTGGCGATCGGTCGGATGGACGCTTGGTGTAGGTCGAGGACGAAAATTCGGCGGGACCGGCCCTCACGGAGGCGAGACCAGCCAGTGATCGGCCTCTCCGTTGTTCCGTCAGCTATGATGGAGTTCAAATCCTTTGAACTTTGCTCGATATGCGTACCTCGACGATGAGGTGCCATCCGATCGTCGCGAGGTTCCGGCCTTCATGACTTGATCGGCGACCGGTTTTGAGTCGCCATGCACGGATGCGAGGGCCTCATACTCGGCGACGTTGTTGGTTGCGTCGAAAAGTAGCCGGGATGACGCATCGAAGCTTGTTCAGTGGTGAAAGAATGGCGACCCGCCGCTCCGTTTTGGTGAAGGACGAAGTACATCAGGTCTTGGAGGTGGGGCCTGGCTCGGTCCGAAGTCGGCTAGAACTTGAGATTTTATGGCGCCGAGGACATAGGATATGTCATGCCCGTTGAGCTCGAGTGCCCACTTGGCAATTCTTCGAGGCGTCGCGGTTATGGATGACCTCGCCGAGTGGTAGGGAAGTTACCACGAGCGTGGTCTTTGGTTGAAGTAGTGTACGGCTTCCTTTCAATCGAGCTGCGTAGAGCATCTTGGATCTGTGGTACCGTGCCTTGGACTCGGAGAGTACGCTAATGACCGGCTGGATCTTAAGGACCCGCCCTTCTTCCGCGACAAGTCGACGACCTGGTCGTGGCGGCAATGTAGAGTAGCAGAGGCTCTTGAGGGGTGGTCGGAAAACCTTTAGCGCGTTGAAGGAGCCTCATTTCCTCAGGAGTTTGTATAGAGGCAAGCGTGAAGCGACTTCAGGCCGCTTAGGCATCCGTCGACCTTTGGGCCCCTTTGAGGTTGCCGATCGGCCCCATCCTTAAGATCGCGGAGATCTTGTCTTAGATGATGGTAGCTTCTGGGTACCCGCATTGGGGTTGAGCTTGATGCGAACCGCCGAAGGTTCGCGAAAGTCTCCTCGGTCGGTGATGATGTCGGTCTTCTGGTCTTGACAACGATGTCGCCGACGTGCGCCTCGACATTGCGGCCGATCTGGTCGGAAAGGCGTCTGCATACATCTCTGGTATGTAGCCCCGCGTTCTTCCAAAGCGGCATTGTCTGAGTGATGAAGGAAGTCGGTCGCCTTCTTTCATCGAGTAGGCATCCGGAAAGCGAGGGATTCGCACCTGCGGTGGAGTCTACCATTTGGTCGATAAAGGCGAGGAATGGATCTTTCGGACATGCCTTGTTGAGGCTTGTGTAGTCGACACACATTCTCCATTTCCCAGTCTTCTTTTACAAGCACAGGGTTTGCTAGCCACTCGGGGTGGCGAACTTCTTTGATGAACCTGCGGCCAAGAGCTTGGCTATTTCTCTCCTATGGCCACGCGCTTTCCTAGGATGTTCGTGGAGTGCTCGGCGACTTCGGATCCGGCATGTCGGAGGGCTTCCATGCGGCGTCGCTTCCTATTTGGCGAAGCGTGGTCCCGATCAGCGGTTTTGGTCGGGTCCTCTGGTCGACCTCGATCGTCTTCGTGTCCTCGGCGGACTTGAAGGAGCCGTCCGGACTTGCTAGAGTCGGGAGCGGACTGAGCTCAGAGGCCAACGCTGGAAAAACGCGATTCTGATGATCACCCCATGCGGCCGGGCATCTTCGCCGGTAGGTGTAGTTGGGGATCGCCATGAACCAGCGTAGCATGGTCTCCCCAGGATGGCGTGGTAGGGCCGGAAAATCCACGACCTCGAAGGTGAGGGTCTGGCAGTCGACAGGAACGACGCCGTGAAAGGGTGCTCTGCTTGGTCGAAGGCTCGGGGGATCCCCATGGCGTCGAGGATCTCAACGTAAAGGATGTTGAGATCGCCGCCGCCGATCCATGAGCACCTTAGTCAGCGCTTTGTTCCCACGATGGGATCAATGACGGCGGGTACCTCCTGGTTGGGCGTGGTCGGGTGGTCGGCCGGTCAAAGGTGATCGGGGACTCGAAGGTATTTTGAACACCTCTCGGCAGCGAGCTTGAGAAGATCATGAGGCAGATCTGGTGGTCGGCGCCGAGTCTTGCCTCTTCCCTTTGCCCCGCGGCGTCGTGGGGTTCGGATCCGATACTTGTGGGTATCCGTGGCGCGTTTCCATCGGCTTCTCGAAGTGGTCGGGGGTTGCCGGCCTTGCGGCTGATCCCTCGCCGACTTCCCTTTGTCGAAGATGACATCTACGCCTCGAGGCGTGGTTGGTGGCAATGTCCAGAGTTCTTTGGTGGTCACACCCCGCTTTATGGACCAGGGTCTTGGAAGTGGTGCGTAGATGAATGCCCCACGACATCGTCGCGGATGTCGTGGAGCTTCGTCTGTTGGGAAAAGCGTCGGATGTAGTCCGAGGTTCTCGTCGGAATTCCTGGTCGCTTGTAGGTGCCTGGAAGTTGCCAACGAAGTGGTGCTTGAGGTCGGGATGATGTTGGCCAGATATTCGAGCCATGCCCGGAGTCCGCCAAGTAGATGGGGAGGTATTGGATGACAAAGAGGTCGTCCGTCGCGCCGGTAATCTTCGACCACCGGGTTTGTAGCAGCTATGTTGGGGCCATCGTCGGTCGTTCCTCGTTCTTCGCGTTTGGAGGTGGTCCCCCAAACGTTGGTGCACCGGGTGCGCGATGCCTGGGGTTGTCCGGAAGGTGACGCCGCCCTTGTTCGACGGCCTCGGTGGCGTTCCATAGCGTCTCGCTCCACCAGGCCGGAGGTTACGGTGGGTAGCCTGCAGGATCGTCCTGGCTGGCGATGTTTTGGCCGTGGGGAAAAACGATGAATCGTCCGGTGGTGGTGGACTGGCGTGCAGTGGAGCAGCCGGGCGAGCATCGCTCAGTCGGCTCGAGCTTGTCGAGCTCGGCCTTTTGAGCCTCGAGCTCGGTGATCCTCCTTGGTGTGTTGCCGCGAGAGTCTTCGGGTCGCGATAGCGTGGTCGTTTCTTATCTCTTCCTCAGAGCCGTGGTCGGAGGAGTTGTCGAGTGGTGGTCGGTGCATGGCCGACCATTGCGGCCATCGCCGATGCCTCGGCGGGGACCTCGAGCCGGAGGGCGTCGGGTCCTCGGTGGACAGGGCGATCACGCCGTGGTGGTGACGGTCGAGGAGCCGAAAGCGGATCGATCGGCATGGCGATGTCGGAGAAAGAAAGGGAACCGTCGAGGAAGCTAAGCGGGAAAATGGCGGCAACGCAGCACCGCCAATGAATTTGTATAGGTAAGAGGGTGCACGCCCTCTCCTCGACGTTACTCGGGTGAGCACAAGATGTATCTTGTTCGGTGAACGTCCCTACTCAGGTGGGTTTGATTGTATTAATTCCTTTGTTGTCCGTCGTCTTACATGCTCGCTCCTCCCCTTTATATAGGCGAGGAGGAGGTTACTGAAAAAGAGAAAAAGGCAAGTGGCGGTGATGCGTAGTTGCTTGTAGTAAATCACGAGTTGGGGACTTGTTGCGTCATCATTACGGCCAGCATTTAATGCGCTCGATCGCAATAAATCGCTTCTTCAGGGATTCCGATTTGGTCATGGCTACGGCTTGGCCCGTGGCTTGGGGTACCCATGGCCTGGGTACTCGTCAAGGTGGTTCTAGGTATACGTTGTGTGTTGCCGAGAGCATCAGCCTTTAATGAGGTGAATGTAATACCACGTCCCGTTAATGTGATTGTTCATGTGCAACGATTGTGAGATCAGCCCCACATCACTTGTAAAAGTGAGTTGTAGTAGTATATAATGCATGTTGGTCCAAATATAGCACTTCTGGATTAATCCTTTTACATAAAATAATATCAAAAGTGTAAGCACAGTGCTATATATATGTAGAAATCCGTTTCATAGGTGGGTTAGGCATTGAATGAATTTTAGCCAAAGTGTTACATGGGCGGTATGGGCTCGTGTATGGTGTGAAGAAAATTGGGTAACGCTGACCACACGTGTACTGTATATGTAGAATCTAAGGGTTTATTTGGAACGTAGTTTGAAAAAATAATCTGAAGAAATAATTTAATTCTTTAGGAGTTGTGAAATTTTTTTCGTGCTCCAAAGGGCTCTAAATAACTTATGTTATTGCAATGATGTGTTAGGAATTTATGTTACATAGATTGATCATGCTTTGTTCTTGGAAAAATAAATTTAGTGCTCTTTTTGTGTATGAAATTGTGTAAAAAGAGGCCTGGAATGATTCAGCATCTAGAGAGAATATTCCTTAAATTTAAATCACTTGGTTCAAGATGGAACGGTTCCATTCAAGCAACCAAACACATGGATGCCTTTTTTTTTTGAACCATCTCATACATATACTACTCGGTACAGGCAACCAAACACATTCTTCCAGTCTCGCTACTAGGGTTCATGTTACCAAAATGAACTGGAAAATTGCCTTCAGTTCGATACTGTTTTTTTCTTCTGAAAATCACCAGAAAATCGTTAAAAATCGTATGGTTTAAAACCCCAATTTTTTGAAAAAAAATAATCAAAAATCTACCATTTTTACCAAATTTCTCTTGATTTTTACCGGCCAATTAAATGTTTCTCAAAGTCGATTTTTTGAACGATTTTCTCTGATAATGTGAACCCTGCTCGCAACACAGGGCGTGGCTAGGCCGGCTCCCTCGCCTTCTAGCCTGTACACGTAGTTTCATTGGAAAAAGTAGCTTCAAACACGTGGCAGCAGTGCTGGAACTAAAAATTAGGATGCACTTTACACGTAAAATTTTATAGTCTTTACGATTATTTCATAATGTCATAAATTCAATATATATTTAAAATTTGCTAAAAGCATAATACAAATAGTTCTAAGGTCTTACAAATCACAAACCATTTAAAATCAGCACTAATTCGATCAATAAATTTAATTCATCAAAAAAATAATCTTATAACACATTTCAAATTTTTATAGGTACCGAAGCATGTCTAACACCCTAGTTTCGCCCCTGCGTGGCAGCACCGTGACGGTACAAGTGCCGTCAATTTGTACGCAGCGTCGGTGAGACGGGTTAGGAGTTAGGGCCATCTGAGATTTCCTTCCGTTTATTTGTTTTTGTAGCATCGGTGATGATATTAAATGCAGCCATCGCAGATTTCGTTCCGTTATTTGTGTGTGTGTGTAGCATCGGTGATGGTTTTAAAGGCAGCAAGGCACATGCCGACCAGGCCATGCGCCGTTGGGTGATCCGTAGCTTGCCGCGTTGCCATGCCCATAACACATCGCCGAAACGCGTCCGTCCTATGACTGTTTCCGCCGGGGCTGGACGGCACGGACCAACCAACCTGGCCGTTTTCCGCGGAGCGTGGCGCGCGCGTGCATCGGGCTTGCCGGATGCAGCGGCCGACAAGTGTGCTCAGGGGCGCTTTCGGCAGCACGTGAAAACGCATGTGTTCTTGGGGCGGTAACCAGCGAGTCGGGCTAACCGGCGGAAGGTCCGCGTGTGCCTCGGCGTAGCTGGATGGATTGAAACTGTATCTGTGGGGAGCCTCGTATTCTACGACCAAGCGAAGTGCATTTGTCGGAGCACAGTCTATGCATATCCCTGTTTGGTCAGATAACTTCGCTTTCCGACAGAAACACTGCTGTTTGTTTAGCCATAAGTACTCGTCGCTGCTGTTCGTTGCTTTCACCGTTGCAGCGTGTTGCACTTTGTTTTTTACGCGTCACATGCTTTAGAATTTTGGTTCAATAACAGTACAGCTTCGCGTTTTTCTCGGAAATAATGTTTACGTAGTCCGTTTTTTATCCGAAAAAAACACCAGTTTATTTTATGTTCGCGCCGCGCGTGCTTAAATTTCTAGTATCTTTAAGAAGAGTAATTGTGTAGAGCCCCATATGTAAGCCCAATAACCATTACCATTATTTATTGATAGGTATCGTTTGATATCATCAATGAACGTGGTGTACTCTTCGAAAGTATCAATGACTGTTCAAAAGCATCAATGGATAAAGGTTGATTAAATTGCTCTCTTACACCTGGGTTTTGTAATAATTCTGCCACTGAAATTGCGTATTTTTTGCAAAGTTAAAGTGTTGGATATTCACACCAAAAGATATTAGAATTCTAAAAGTCCAACCAAAATAAAACTGGTGGGTTAGAATTCCAAAAGTCCAACCAAAATAAAACTGGTGGGGCAGCACCAACTGTTGCCATAGAAATCCCTCTGAAGATTATAATACTTTTCATAATGTCCCCTCACCAAAAAGAGCTTTGAATCCTCGAACTGTTTGGAACATTATTACCACAATATTTTCCCAGACCAGCTTAACCCAAGGTAGTTCAAGGTGATTGATTGTAATTTTTTTGCAAATTTTTAATCAAAAGAGTTTCATTCTGCGTTTGTAGGTTAATTACGCCAACTCCTCCTTTATTTATTGGCTTACAAACAAGATCCCACGCAGCTAAATGTCCACCTTTTGGTTTAAACTAGCAAATTTACCCGCGCAACTGCGCGGCTAGATACAATGATACGATTATCTTTGATATATAACTATATTTTTTATAATTGTATATTTTTATATAACTCTAATATCTATATAGATTAATTTGCACCGTTATAATCTGGTCCCATCAAAATAAGTGGTGGAGATTCTTAGACTCTTTATTTTAATCTAAGCTGTTATAATCTGGGTCCGCCCAGATTAAGGACCAGATGTTTTGTTTTTTTTTGTAAGAATTTTTAGCCTATTTCTCTTTTTTCTTAGCGACTCTCATGAGCTTTTAATATATAATAGATATGATCCTCTCCAAAGAGCATTGTTTATGGGCTCGATCAATATTATTGATGATTGTCACTGGAATCTTAAGATAGCTCATATAAAAAAAGTTTGTAGATGAGAAAATACCGAGCTGATCATTGTGAACCGACCACCATAGGATAAATAAGCTGCACAGCTAGATGACCTTCGCTCCACTCGATCAACCAATGGGATCGAAATCTTGAACTCTTGGCCTTGTCGTTCCCAATGGTAACCCCAAGTATGTGAAAGGTAGAGTGCCAATTTGACATCCAAACGTACTAGCTAAGATGGATATTTTTAGCTTCATCTACATTAATGGGAACTATGAGAGATTTTTTTATAATTCACTCGCAGTCCTATGGAAGTAGCAAAATAATTTATCAGGCATGCCAGACAGAAAAGTTGGTTTGCTTCTGCTTTCATAATAAGCAAGGTGTCATCTGCGTATTGAACAGTAGGAAAGTCTCCAGCTGTTATCAACGGGATTGAGAGTTTATGAATATTCCTTCTATGTGCTTCATTAACAATTGTTTGTAAAAGGCCCGCTGCAAGAACAAAGAGTAGTTGTGAAAGTAGATCGCACCTGTCTGACCCCTCTTTTGTATTCAAAACATTTCCCTGGCACACCATTTAGCAAAATTGAAGAAGTCCCGGAATAAAGCAGGTTTTCAATCCAGCCGATCCACCTGTCATTGAACACTTTATTTTGCAGGATTTGAAAATAATAACATTGTGTTGTGCCATATGAAAGGCTTTCTCGGAATCCAACTATAAGACAGCATTGATGTAGATATCCATAAGCCCACGCTAAACAACTAATCGTGTATTGTTCTGGTTTTGATAAATCCATATTGGTTTTTATGAACAATTTTAGAACGATCCTTTAGAGTCGATCAACCAAGAGCTTTGTTAGAAGCTTGAGAGAAAAGTTTAACAGCGAGGTAGGCCTGTAGTCGTTGACATTTTTTGGAGATGCCTTCTTTGGAACCAATGTAATATGTGATCGTCGTTGATGCATTTCAGTTGTATCCTATTCTCATAGAAGTCTTCACACAACCTATAGAAACCACTCTTGATTATGTGCCAACACTTCTTTGAAAAAAAAGACCATTAGACCCATCTGGACCTAGCGCTTTGTCAATAGGAATTTGCTTTATTATTTTGTCAATCTCATCGTGTGCGAACCAAAATTGTAAACCTGGGACGGGGACAATCAATTCATCCAAAATCAAATAGCATTTCTGTATTAGCAGAGGCCCCGAGCCTATTTTAAAAGAATGACAAAGAATAGCTGCTTTCTCATTACGATCTTTGACAATATTATTATCTGGAGTAGTAAGTCTCCGCATATCACCATCGCACCGTTCAACGAAATTGTTGTTCGGATGCACAAGAACAACCAAGTCTTACCAACAAGTTTGCAAGTTAACTCATCAAAACAAGGCGGGCCGGAGAGATAAGAACACAGAAGGCTTTAGATTAGTATATGCATATAGTCTTCTTTTCTTCAGCTTAAATGCTACTACTGAATAGGCGTAATTTTACCAACCTACCAACGAAGCAGACAAGTTGTGTGCGGGCAAGTTTTTTAAAAATCTTGCATCCACATCTTCGCGGGTCCCCTGGCGTGTTGGGTGCATTGCGAGATGTCGAGCTCGAAAGCGACGCGTGTCGGTAAGCCACGAATTCCATCCATCTCGTGTGCAATTCCTTCACACACACACACACACACACATATACGTATTTGTAATTCTATTTCCTTCACCCTAAGATCCAAGCTGGTACGTTGCAAACGTTGCAGCCACAAGCCTGCCATTTGGATTGGATCTAGTCTCTAGTTCGTGCATCCATATCCCCGTCAGTCTCTCACCTATATTTGGCTTCGGTCTTAAAGGCCTTTTGGAAGGGAGGGTTGTTTTCAGCTGCGTACCACTTGGACCAGCCTGCCCTGGTACCTTCTGGAGGTTTTCTTTTTCATTTCTCAACTGTTCTGTCGTTCTAGTGACCGGACAATCTTCAGAAGATGTGTATTTCCATGTGTGAGATAAATTGTATTTTTTACGTTCCTTTTACATTCTTTTTTTTTTTCCTCTTCTCTTTAGGCTATGTACACCTCACGATGCAAGCTTTCATTATCTTAAACACATTCCTTTTTCTTGATAAAGATGCGTATGGATGCTTTATATCTTCAGACAAGCTGGGATTAGAAACAATCATGAGAGCCCTGTCACCTGCAATTGCATTATTCCCGATGCCAGCTCTTTGTTTTTGTGCATCGCTGGAGATTCTGCCAACAAGAACGTATTACGAATAGAATCTTGTAGCTGCATGCAACTATGTATGAACTATATGAATTCTGAGATAAGCAAAAAGGCCTGCATGCAATGCTAAGGGGCGGACCCAAACGTAGGGGCCTAGGTGGGCTCCAGGCTGTCTACAGCCAGCCGGCCAATAGCACTCATGTTGTATCACTGATTCTTCGATGTATTGTCAATTAATATAATTTTTATCTCACCGCTTGATGTTATTTTATTGTTATATAATATCAAAGTATGCTAGCTTGCTTTCTTTGTTAGCTGTCCTAAAATTCTTAAGTATCACGTCATTAAGTTGTTTAATGAAATACGTATGGACATAATTAACATCTATAGCATATTTTTAAAGCTAGATATTTGAATGTAGAGAAAAAAATCATGACGCCAATTTAAGAGAGAAGACATGCATATAGGATCTAAAGGTGCAAAAGATTGCTTGTCGGTCTTTGCATTTAGTATGACGTAATTCATAAGATTTTAACTGAATCAACTTACTGGGGTACTACTTCTTCGCTGACCCATAAGCCCCCTCTATTTTCGGTCTTATTCAGCCATTCTCTGGTGATTTAGGTTGGAAGTGTTAGGAAATTGAGCACTTTTATGATTATTTTAATTCCTAAAACAGACACCATTGTAATCGTGATATATATACTAAGCATATTGAAAGCAATAAGCAGAAGTATGATCATGAATGATAATATACCTACCTCATACATAAGTCCTACCAGATTGATTATAAACTTAGGAATACTTTTAGCAGATGTAAGAGGCATCGCTACTACAAGGTATTCTAGAAGATTTCACCGTGACTCACAGTAGATTACTCTTGCGAAGATTGATGTAGAGTCTAGTGAAGTCCGTAGTAGGTAACAGATCGGTCGTGGAAGATGTGAGCAATCGCAAGAACGCTTCCTAAAAATCTGATTCGCCCCAACCTGTGCAAGATCTTGAGGACGAGGGTTCCGGAGATACTGCTCTCCCTGCGTTGGTGCACGCCGACGAAGGGATGGCGAAGACTAGATGTGCAACGTCAAGGAATAGGACCAACTCTTTCTCGTTCTAAACTTATCTCATAAGGACGTCTTCTTAATCGATTTATATTAGGATGCGATTCACATTATCTCCAGGAAACCGTCCTGGAGATAAGAACGTGACACATTCAAACTGGAAACCATCCTGGATTCTCTCAACGTGTGCCAACAAAATAATCGCACATGAACGGACGTCTCCCAGTCTGTAGTGACATGTGACAGTGATGACGTGTCAATATTAACACACATGGCATGCCACGTCACGGTCGCGCATCGTCACAAATCACGCGATAAACACACGAATAAACGCGAAATGCGTACACGTGCATGTGCGCACGTGTGTGCATTGCATTTCACCTCCATGTCATGCTTCAGCTAGGTAAAACCAACCTTCCTTATATGTTGGTATCATCTCACCTAGATTAGCAATATGATACTAAACTCCCCACCTTCCATCATGCATGAGTGGGCCTTTGGGATTTATGCTCCACCAGATTCATGGATCTGATGGAGCTGGATATTTCTAGCTCCGTCAAATCCGTGAGCTGGAGCTGTGAGTATATTAGAGTGTTTAGATGGACCATCTTGTTTAAATTTTAGAATACATATATAAACTTAATTCACTTTATTTTAACCTACAGGTTTAAGATCTGAGGTGGAGCTGAGATCTGGAACTATGTCAAACAGGACCTTATTTAGGTCAAGCCCAAATACTCAACAGGAAGCACGAAGCCTCCAACCGATAACACAGTTCCTGATAGGCTGACATATAGGAGTGCAACAGTGCATCAAATGACTATGTTTTATCACCAACGCAGTGTTTTCAGGTTAACATCTCTGAAGTATCGGTATCAGTCGGCCAGTGTTTTCAGGTTCCTGTGCCGTGTGAGTAGAGCTTAATTTGCGGCCGAGAAACGACTGGTTTCTTGATCACGTTTTTGGGACTGGTTACTGTAATTAGGTGCAAAGTCTCTTATCTGATTTATTCTTCCTTCTTTTTCTTTCACGAGATTAGGATAAGAGTTTTTGCAGTCAAAGGGCTCAATATCATGTTCACGGTTTTGCGTCAAGTCCCAATCGAAGAAGTGCTCCATGTAAGGAAAATTTTCTACCCTCTCTCTTATGGCAGCCAATGTGGTTCAGTTCAATCAAAAGGTGTGACTGAAAAGTGTAAGTTTTTGCTTTCGAGCGATCAAACAGGAGATTCACATTGCAGTTGCAGGGTTTTCTTCACCAAATGTACCTGAGCTTGCATCACTCATATCTTGAACAAGGATATTAGGTGTCCCATTAGTCTAAAGCAGGAGGGGAAAAAGCAGTTGATAGGATACCTCAGTTCTTTCATGAGTGCGAATTTGAAGGACAAGTGCAATATAGTATGCGTTATTCGTTGGTTCCTCTCTCTTGGTTACGCCAAAAGGACTAACCAGGCTAAAATACGAGACAGACAGGGCCATGATTCTCAGAAGGTGACAGTGTTCAAGATGGTGGAGCTCATTTAAGCATCCTGTCATCTAATTAGAGCGACCTTAGAATTGGTAAGAGCATGCTGAAAAAAAAAACTGCATGCATCCTGAAACAATTGAAAAATTAAGAGCTAAGCTGGCTACTAACACCAGGTTGCAAGATCTGCTTAGTTTTTGTTCTAACCACTTTTCCCTTGGTAGAAAACAGAAGCACTATCTGAACCTGTACTTCTTTAAAACCGAAGGCAGGAGTTCTGCCATTTATTTCAAAAAGAAGTAAGAAATACCAGCTCCAAACGGGGTGACACCAACACCGGAAAGGAGTCCCAAACAAGAACTTATAACAAAGCACCAACAACACCACAAAGCAAGCACCTTGTGGAGAAACAACAAAGAATGCCAATGCCACCCCCTACGAAATAACGAAACCTAAGACAAGATGTCCACGAGGCACGGCACAAAACTGACGATCACGACTCCTGCAAGGGCTTAAGATGCGGTCATCGACACCAGGTGCTCACCAGGGTTCGCAAAACCGTCGAAAACCGATCGAAAATCGCGGTTTTCGACCGTATCGAGCCGGTTCGAAATCATAAACCGGTCGGTAAACCGGTTCAATTCAAAAAAAATTAAAAAAAATTCAAAAATTCGAAAAAATTTATGCGATGAAAACCGGTGAAAACCGAGCGGTTTTTCGAGAAAACCGCTCAAGAAACCAATCACCCAAAAGGTTCAACTCGTCGAGCGGTTTTTCGAGAAAACCGACCGATTTTTCGAGAAAACCGACCGGTTTTCGAGAAAACTGACCGGTTTTTGTTTTTTTTAAAATCTGATTTGAATTTTTTTTGTTCAAACGCTCGGTTTCGAACATCTTCGGTTTTTGACGATTTCCGACCGATTTTCGCGAAAAACCGAAGCCGAGCTGGGTTCGATTTTCCACCTCGAAACGGTTTTGTCAACCCTGGTGCTCACCATAACAGCAACCACAACACAACTCACCGAAACACCATGGCCACACCACTGATTGCGTTAGCACCAACACAACACTGGACTACAACTATCAGCAAAACAAACCACTCTGAGAGAACGTGGAACCATAGCTAGCACAATGCAATAGGGATGGCCGGCAAGACAGCTTCCAGCAAAAGAGACGACGATCCCTCCACTTGCACCACAACGAAAGGGACGACAAGCAGAACCAGAGTCCACAAGACGCAACAAAACGACGACCAGCCTCAAGAAAGGACTCCAAAAAAAATCATAAAAATATAAAAAAATATTATAAAATTGGAAAATCATAAAAAATTGAGAAAAATACACAAAAAATTTGGGGAAAAAAATAAAAATTAATCAAAATAATCAAAATAATTAGAAAACTAATCCGACGGTGCCGTGCCGTGCCAGCAATGGTGAGCCACATGCCAGACGTTAGACACAGCCTATTTGGCCATCTCTAACTCGGATGAACTGCACTCACGGGGCCTCCTCCACCACGACTGGCGTTCTCCAGGGTAACGGCAGACTGACCGGCCCTGCTCCTGACGCACACGCACATCGCCGAAAGCTACACCGCTCCCGCGGAAGTTTTTGTGAAATTTACTGTTTTTTAAGCGTTAACCTGGAATGACTAGGGGTATTAGTCCTTGGCACTAGGTGGCCAATGTTTTCGTATCTCATTTTCAGGCCCCAACGGTTCCTTTTTTTACCTTTGTTCCTTTTAGATAAGATAATCGCACCAACAATCACAATGCCATGATTGAAGATTCGGGTTTATCGCAAAAACTGCAGAAAGTGCTGTCTGTGCTTTACAGTTAACGGGGTAATTTGTGTCCCTACATGAAATGTCTCATGTCCTTTTCTGAATGACTTAGCGAGGTGCACGCTTAATCTATTGTCGGATAATTTTATAAGCAATCAAAGAACTAGTGTGGTGTGTGGATAATTATTTTCGTTGTCGGGTGGTCCCAAGGGGGGCATTTGATATGCCTGTTGGATTTCCTGAGCACACAAAGGGTTGTTTTTTAGTACCATTTTTATTTGTTCAAACCTAAACAAAGTGGCACAATTCAACCAGTTAAAGCTCAAACAGTTGTACAAAACGTTTCTCCCGAAAACAAAAAATGCTTCCGTATCACACTTTTCTGGGTGCCTTACAGCTGCTAAAAAAAACGAAGCATTTCCGTAATTGTCAGTAGGGTCATTTTTCTCTTTTAGGAAGCAGGGGATATTTTGATAGCAAAAATACGAAAGCTAAGCGAGGGCAATAGCTCAGCCTTCTTTCCTGTGCCCCATTACCGGGCTGCCTGGGCTATGGTTAAGCCTGGCTACGAAATGTGAGGTTCGGGCTAAGCCCAATAAGTACTCAGGAGTCAAAACCTGTGAACCTAAACAAGGCCCATGCTGTGGTTTTGTGCTCTGATTTCTTTCGAAATAACAGGCTAGCATGTAACTCTTACGCAAGGACAGAGATACCCGTTTTCCCTGAGAGAGAATGAGACGCAAGTATATTATTATTGGCCTGAATGGCTACATCAAGGAATATATTCGCTGTGTCCCTTAACAAAAGTAAAGGCAACGCACTGGCGTTTTTTTAAAAAAGAAAGAGGTAAAGGCAACACGCCATTACAAAATTTACAAACAACACATGATAACAAGCAACTTTCCGTTATATATATATAGAGAGAGGGGATTGCTAGTGTGCTGTCGATAGCACAGATCCTCCGTGCTATAGCGCTGTGTTTACAAAATTTGAAGACGAAACTGTTGATCTAAACCGTACATTCTGTTCATCTCATTGAAATCTCACTACCCACCAAATTTTATATTTTTTGAATTTTTTCTCCTATTTATTTTTAAAAATCCACGGTCTAATTAGTTGTGGGGCGTCCAATGAAGCTAGTTTTTAAAAATACAAAATAAATAGGAGAAAAAATTTAAAAAATATAAATTTTGGTGGGTAGTGAGATTTCAATAAGATGAACAGAATGCACGGTTTGGATCAACAGTTTCGTCTTCGAATTTTGCAAACACAGCGCCATAGCACGGAGGATCTTTGCTATCGATAGCACTCCAGCAATCCTCTATATGTATATGTATATGTATATGTATATGTATATGTAAGAAGCCTTTTCTATACTCCTGGGAGTACATACTCTCACATTCAGTATACCACTTAAATAAATTTGTTATACTCCTTTATCACTTTAAATATACTCGAATAATAATTCTAAAATTCTACAATGAGATATTATTGAAGAAAATTTATTAAAGCCCTTTATTTTTTACTATATACCATTTTCTATGTGTAAAAAGAGTATATCCACAAATTATGCTATAAAGGGTGGACTTTTATGAATTTTTTTGTGGAACACACTTTGGAGTATCTTATAATCTGTATTAGAGTATACTCAAAAGGATAAAGAGGTATAACAACATCATTTAAGTGGTATATTGAGAGTGGGAGTACGTACTCTCAGGGATATCGAACCATTTTTCTATATAAACTGCATAAATTTTAAAGCAAGTGAAGAGATAAGTAATCAACATCTAACTTTCATCTACGGATGGCAATTGTACCTGATTACCCACGTGCCCGTGGGTAAATACCCTAATAGAGATGGGTATGGGAATCTTTTTTTGCCCGTGGGTATAGAAATGGGAGCAATTTTTCGCCCACTGGGTAAACGGGTACGGGTACGGGTAAGTTCTACCCGTACCCGTTTACCTGTGACCTAACACTGACATGTGGGACCATACAAAACAGCAAAACCATAAGTGGCTCTCCCGACTGCCTGCCCTACCAAGCGCCCCAGCCGCCTCTCCTGACTCCTGTAGCGACTAGCGCCCCGGCCGCCTCTCCCTAGCGCAAACCAGCTGTCTCCCTCCCGTGAGGCCATGACCCAAATCCCCCGCTGTATTCTCCCGTCGTCGTCGCCGGCACTGCTTTCCTGCCCCGTCGCCCCGCCCTGCTTTCCTGCCCCGTCGTCGGTCGCCCTGTCCCTTGCAACCAGAGACGGTGCAACCAGGAGCCTGCCGCGGTGCAGCCTACCACCCACCAGGAGACGGCGCCACTGCCTGATGCTTGATCTACCGGCCCCAAGCTCGCAACCCAAAGGTTTGGTTTTGACCTATTGCCCCTCTTGATTTGATTTGTCAGTAGGGAACTTGGTTTGAGATGTGAAATGTGATAAGTTTGGATGTGAGATATGGTTTGAGCTATCCATGTGAAATGCTTGCCACGAATCATGTTCGATGCTGGATACTAGACTAGGTTTAGGTTCTTTTCTGGGCGCCATGAACTGGTTCCTGTGATGGTTCCTTTAAGTCCCGTTGTTGTGAAACTATACCTGCCGGGGCATTCCTGTCTCCTGAGCAATGAGGGTGTAACACAGATACGATCTACATAACTAAACCTCAGATTGCATTCTGTAACATTATTTTGTTGACAATCTTGCTATTATTGTTTTTCCCATAAAAGAAGAAGATTTCCTATGTTGCACTGAATTATCTGAGATGTGTGACTCTTGTTCGTCATTCTTGTATGCCTCTAGCCCCAATTCTACGTGCCATTGACCAAGGAAATACAGAAATGGATCTAACGATGCGAATAACTGCATGTCATTTGAGGGATCAGGATATAACTCTACCCAATCTGGTTTTGGAGTGCAAGTAAACCTTACATGTGCGAATTTATTCAACTTGTTGCTATACACCTAACTATAATTCCTTTTATTTAGAAAGCTATATATCAGTCACATTTGATGATATTTTACAACATGGTAGTCTTTGCGATGGTACTCATTAATATTTTTTGTAAATTAGTCTGGTCAGATGGCAACTCCAACAAGTAGCGACCAACCCAGACAATCATCGCAAGCCTCGATACCTCGTCCTCAACTTGGATCTAAAGCCAAAGGCGTCGAGCATCAAGTTGAAGAACAACATGCGGATGAGGGGGATTCTCGTGGCACAAAGAGGAAGCTCACTTTGCCAGTTTGGAACGAGTTTACAAGAGGTCAGGTGAAGGATGTTTAGAAGGCAAAGTGCATTTGGTGTAGTAAGTATCTTTCAGGAGAAACGAGGAATGGCACTAAACATCTGCATGAACATTTAAAGGTATGCATGTATCGAAAGAGGCAAGGAAAGATACAAACTAGCTTGAGGTATGGTAGTTCTGAACATGGACAAGTACCTGTAGAGAACTACATATTTGATCAAGAAGTTGCTAGGAAAGCTCTCTATTCTACGATTATTCTGCATGAGTACCCACTGTCTATTGTTGATCACCATGGCTTCCGTCGATTTGTTAGTGCACTGCAACCCTTATTTAAAATGGTAACTAGAAACACTATTAGAAAGGATATTTTGGATCATTATGACTCAGAGAGAAAGAAAGCTCTCACTTGGATAAAAGCAATTGTCGCGTTGCTGTCACAACTGATCTTTGGACAGCTGATAACCAAAAGAGAGGCTACATGGCAGTGACAGGGCATTTTGTTGATGACTCATGGAAGTTAAGAAGCTGCATTCTAAGGTGCTATTTTATTCATATCCTTTGTTTATCTTTTTGTTTGTGTGAAATACTCAAATCCTATTTCTTTGTGTAGGTTTATATATGTGCCATGTCCACATATAGTAGATGTTGTTTGTGAAGCGTTGTATAAAAGCCTTCAGACTTGAAATCTTGATTGCAAGCTATCAACTTTGACTCTTGATAACTGTTCTATAAATGACAAATTGGTTGAAGCAATAGAAGTAAAGATTGGTCCATCTATCCTTTTTATTGGGTGGAAAGATGCTACATATGTGCTGTTGTGCGTATATTCTTAACTTGATTGTGAAAGATGGCTTGGAGATAATGGAGCCCGCCATCAAGAGAATTCGTGAAAGTGTTGCATATTGGCTTGCTACACCAAAGAGGTATGAAAAATTTGAGGGGGCAGCTAAGTTTGTTATGGTTGAAGTTACTAAAAAGATTACCCTTGATTGCAAAATTTGATGGAATTCAACATATATCATGCTTAGTGTTGCTATTCTCTATAAGAAAGTATTTGAAAGGTTGAAACAATTTAACAAGAACTTCAATTTTGGTCCAACTAGTGCTGATTGGAATTTTGCCTCGACTGTTTGTGACAAATTAAGACTGTTCTATGAACTCACTGAAATGTTTTCTGGAACTAAATATGTAACAGCTAACATTTTCTTTCCAAAGATATGTGAGATCAAAATGCATATGAATAAATGGATTGAATGTGGCAATCCAATAATTGAGTCTATGTCTATTGAGATGATAAAAAAATTTGATAAGTATTGGTCAGATATTCATGGTTTAATGGCTATTGCTATTATTCTTGATCCACGTGGGAAAATGACAATGTTACAAGCATGCTACATTGCCCTCTTTGGTGAAGAAAACTCTGAAGAGAATGTTGCAAAGAGTTACAATACTTTGTGTGAGTTGATGAACGAGTACCAAGTGCATAGTGAACAAGAGGGTATGGCTACATCATCTAGTATTCCTAGTGCTGCCAATGCCATTGGTGCTAATGAGGTGCTTTCAATTTTTAAAACACTATCTGCTAGTAAGAGAAGTATTGGTATGGTAAAGACCAAAAATGAGCTTGATCGCTATTTGGAAGAAGAAGAAGAAGAAGCTCTTCCTTGCACAGATGAGGAATTTAATATATTGGGTTGGTGGAAGGTGGCTGGGACACGTTATCCTACATTGAGGATGATTGCTCGTGATATATTGGCTATTCCAATAACAACAATAGCTTCTGAATCAGCTTTTAGCACTAGTGGTAGAATACTATGTGAACATCACAGTAGTCTCACTCCAAAGATATTGAAGGCATTGATGTGTTCACAAAATTGGCTTCAAAATGACCTTCAAGGTATGCAGCTTCTAGTTATTGATCTAAATAATTTAAGTTTTCTATCTGATTTGCAGCTAGTGATGTAATGCAATGTTTTACTTCTCAGGTGATGGAGGAGTTGAGGGTTTATGGACATGCCTTCAAGACATTGAAGAGGAGCTCAAAGGCTCATGTTCAATTTCAACTGTTGACTCTGAATAGCACACTGGCTGCAGCCTGCAATGCCTTCTTCAAGTGTCATTCCCTACTATCCTTTCATTGAACTTGAGCATTTGTCATTCCCTATTATCATCTATATGCATGTGTGAATGTGTGATGTATGTTTCAATAGTTGAACTTTGCTTCCATTTAGACTATGGTTCGATTAGTATTGTCAGACCATTATTAATTTTTCATTATATGCCTTTGCAAGAACATCTAGTGAATGCTTCTGTTTGATGTTAATTTTATAAAAGATCTTTATGTCATTACCTTCAAAAGGATTGCTTATCAGCCATTAGTTCAGAGTATTATAGGCAGAAAACAATTGATTGACCGATCTTCCTGCTCACAAATTCTAGATAAAAAACTAAGGATATATCTCACACATACTAGTAGCCTCCTATTCTAGTTAGTTTGTTGTTTGCCTATGCCCTGTAACCTTTGTAATTAAATTGGAACAGCATGCAACACACCAAAAAATGATTTAGGCCTATTGAGAGGGAGCTCTATCTTTTCACACACAAATTGAGGTGTTGGCGGGTAAACGGATATACCCGCGGGCAACGGGTACCCATGGGCAGCGGGTATGGGCGATATTCTTCTCCCACTATCTTTTGCGGATATGCCCACGAGCGAGATTTCATATCACGGGTACGGGTACGAGCGAGTACTACCGTGCCCATCGCGCCCCGATTGTCATTCCTACTTTCATCCATGCTTTAAGTATCTGTGCAGTTTTTGAATAGTGATGCAAAGAAACACCTCCCAAATAAAACTCTATTAATTTGACCAAATATATTGATTAAAACATATGGTTTTTATATATGAAAATGATACGACTGAATTTGTTATGAAAAATACTTCCATAATATTTTACTTGTTAAACTTTTTTGAACATATGACAAGAGAATTTAGTGGTCAAAATAGCACCTTATTGAAGTGATAGCTTTTCTATCCTCATTCCTCTCGTTTTTTTGTGTAAATTTAGCGCCCTCTCCCACTGTGGAAGTCATGGTATGCAACACCTGTCCTCTGCCGTTCCCGATGAGTGCGGGAGCCGGCGAAGCGCAGAAGCAGAAATTACCGCACGGGTGCACCGTGTTGCCGTGACTGCTGAGTGGGGGAGCCGCGGATGGCGAGCTCGGGAGCAATGCACTGTTGCGCCCAGCGAGCGCGTGAGGGAAGCTCCCACAACCAGCAAGCCGCGCGAGTGCAACATGCTGTCGTGGCCGATGAGTGGGGTAGCCGCGGATGGTGAGCTCGGGAGTAGCGTGCTATTGCGGCCAGCGAGCAGGGGAGAGAGACTCCCGCAGCCAGCAAGCCGCGTGAGGGAAGCTCCCACAACCAGCAAGCCGCGCGAGTGCAACATGCTGCCGTGGCCGATGAGTGGGGTAGTCGCGGATGGCGAGCTCAGGAGTAGCGTGCTATTGCGGCCAGCGAGCGTGGGAGAGAGACTCCCGCAGTCAGCAAGCCGCGCGGGTGCAACGTGTTGTCGTGGCCGATGAGTGGGGGGGCCACGGATGGCAAGCTCAGGAGCAGCGCGCTGCTGCGGCCAGCAAATGTGGGAGGGAGGCTCCTGAAGCCAGCAAGCCGCGTGGGTGCAACGTGCGAGCTCAAGAGCAGCACGCTACTGCGGCCAGCAAATGTGGGAGGGAGGCTCCTGAAGCCAGCAAGCCGCGTGGGTGCAACGTGCTACCATGGCCAATGAGTTGGGGAGCCGCGGATGGCGAGCTCGGGAGCAGCGTGCTGCTGCGGCCGGCGAGCGCCGGAGGGAGGCTCCTGCAGCCAGCAAGCCGCGCTGGTGTAATGTGCTACCGTAGCCGATGAGTGGGGGAGCCACGGATGAGTGGGGGAGCCACGGATGGCGAGCTCAAAAGCCGCGCGCTGCTGCAACCGGTGAGCGCAAGAGGGAGACTCCCGCAGCCAGCTAGGGTTTAAGGCCGCTGCTGCGGCGGAAGATTGCAGGAGGGAATTATATTTACAGTTCTGTTGCAGAGAGCTAAAAAAGTGAGCGCTTTTCGATAGCAATCATCCAGTAATGTTCACTCTTCAAAGTTCGAAAGCAGTAGCTCGACAGTGTTCACCTGATACACACAAATCGGGATGTGACTTCTGTTCTTACATCTTATCCCGTGATATATACTAATTAAACACACAGCCTCTCTTCTCGATGTTCAGTAACTAACACGTACTAATTGACCGGAATTGGAGCATAGCCCTCCGGCTCTTCGACGGGGGCCGGAGCGACGGCGGCAACAACCACGGAGGCGCCAAACAGCACGACGACCAGGGCCGTGAAGTTCACCAGGAACGCCTCCGCGCCGTACTTGTCGAGGCCGGAGCTCTGCAGGAAGGTCAGCTTCTCCAGAAACCCGAGCTCCGCCGTCGCCAGCGTCAACACGTAAACGAAGAGCCCGAACAGCACGTGCCACGGCAGAGCGCTGCGCTTCACGTGCGGCGCAGCGCCGGGGAAGAAGAACGTCACAAACCCAAATATCCACTGCAGCAGGCAACACAAATCGACGGGCATTAGCTAATCTGCAAGAAGAAAAGGTTGCAAACCTTTTAGATAGATGCGATGGCATTGGTTACCTGAATACCGTATAGAGAGATTGTTCCGATCCCAAGCCAGGAATGCAGACTGTAGAGGTTGGCGATCCCACTTTCGTTGTGGTACTTGAAGGCGCAGTAGATTCCGACGGCACCAAGAACAATGGCGATCGCGTGGAGAATCAGGTGGGTCAGCTTGGTTGTGTCGTGGTTCCATCTCGGAAATATCTTGTAGATCATTATGGCTGCCAGAATGAATTGAGAAAAATTAACTAATCTATGTTCTTCATGCATTTAGTAGTGCCACATAAAGAACTCGGCCAGGGGTTCTTTACCCTTACCTTCACTACCAAGGATAATGTAACCAATCAGCATAAGAACAGGGTGAACCTGCAATGATACACCACAACACAAAAGAGTTGAAATAATTGATGGATCTTGAAAAATCAACACTGAATAAGTTAAGCAATGAGTCACTGAAGTACTCCAGAAAACAAAACTCAGGACATAGATCCGCAATAAAAACATTAGTGTCAGCCAGTGGCTTTTCCAGTGATCCATTCGGGACAGGCAGACAAGGGGACAGATGTTTTAATTAGGCTCATGTGCAAAGAAATCACATGCGCCAGCCAATTCTAAGTTGCAGTAGGACTTTTTGGAAGTGATACATGATTTGAGGATATTCTCGAAAAGAAATGCTTAGAAATCTTTTTTATCAATATTTGGAGCCTTCATCAACAATGTTCAGATGCAGTATGGAACAACTGATCAGTCATTACTTGTGATAAAGCTTGCAGTAAGTGCTCCACCATCTATTTTATAGGGCCGCTGTATATGCTCTGAAGTCTCAACGTCGTTTTCGTCTAATTTCTTATCTATTATTACCACCGACCCATGCGTATTGACCAGCATAGAGCATATGAGCATGAGCTGGGGCCTGGGGGGCAATCAAAAGCGAAGTATCCAGTGTTAGGATATGACTCAATATCTAATCTTACCAAATCTTGGAGTCCTTGCCTTCTACGATACGGACTCATTGGGCTATATAAGCCACCCCCATGTACTTGTAATCCTTGAACCTTCATAGTGGATTTTGTCTCCCGTGGTTTTTTACCCGCAAGGGTTTTCCACGTAAATCTCGTGTCCACCGTTCCAATCTATTGTGTGCGTGTGCGTGTCGCGTGTGCGTGTGCTAGCCCTAAACCTAACAAGTGGTATCAGAGCATACCTGGGTCTCGTGCGCCGCCATCTCCTCGGCCCCTGCGCGCCATCGCCGCCTCGGCTTCCGCGTCGCCGCTCGCACGGTCCGCCCGGATCTGCGTTGCCGCCCTTCGGTTGCCGCGGCCACTGCGCCGATCGCGTGCACGAAGCCTAGCCGTCTCGGCTCCTCTGCGTCATCTCCGTCGCCGCAGCGCCGAGGCCGGCGCCTTGTAACTTCGCGCGGCCGTCTCGGCTCGCCGACTTAGCGCGCCGTCTCCTCGGCTTCCTCGCTAGCCTTGAAACCAGCGCCGCCTCGATCCGTCGCGGCCTCCTCGGCTTCTTAAATGCGGTCGCCGGATCAGCGCCGCCGCTCTTGAGCCATCCGGCCTCCCGACTGCGCTCCGCGATCTGGTCGGTCAGCCTCCGGCGTCCTTCCGTGCGTCTGCTTCGCCGCTTGCCGACATCACCTCGGCTGGTCTCTCCACGCGCTAGTGCAAATCTCGATTGGAACTTGGAAGCAAGCTTGTGTTGAGGTTGAAGTGGCACGTGATTTTTTCAAGTCTCGGTGAAAGGCATAAGGAAGTTCACGTCCGGTTCAAGAAAAGTCCAAGTCCAGTCAAAGATCAATTGGCCACAAGTTAATTCAAGTCCGTTTTGTCGGCTGGACTTTGCTAATCGCACCAACCGTATACCAGAACGCCCAGTAAATTTCTTCGCGGATTCAAAGCGCTTCAGGAAGTTTATTTTTCTAAATCTACCATATTATTATTTGATCTGCAATTTGTTCTCATTATGTCGTCCACTAAATTTGACATCGAGAAGTTTGATGGCAAGATCAGTTTTGCAATATGGCAGGTTCAGATGAAAGCCGTTCTTACACAGGTTGGTGTCAGAAAAGCATTGACAGCTAAACCGGCGACAATGACAGATGAACAATGGGAAGAACTTGACCAAAAAGCTCTTTCCGCCATTATTTCGGTTTGTCTACAGATGTTTTGCGTGAAGTTATCAGTGAGACCACTGCCGCACAACTGTGGAAAAAGTTGGAAGATTTGTACATGAAGAAAAGTCTTGCCAACAAATTGCGTCTCAAAGAACGTCTGTACACAATTCGTATGGCGGAAGGTACCTCTATTCAGTCTCATCTTAATGAGTTTAATTCTCTCATCATTGATCTTGAGAAGTTAGAGGTAAAAATTGATGATGAAGATAAGGCTATTCTGTTGGTCGTCTCTTTGCCTGCTACCTTTAAACATTTCAAGGAGATTATGCTTTATGGTAATCATGACACCCTTAGTTTTGAGAATGTTAAATCAAATTTGTTGTCTAAGGAGAAGTTTGATATTGATTCTCGTTCTGAAGTTAAGGCTGAGGGTTTAATTGTTAGAGGTAGATCACAGCATAAAGGCAATTCTGATAGATCGAAGTCTAGATCTAAGTCAAGAGGACGTAAACCCAACAACTTTTGCCGTTATTGCAAGAATTATGGTCATGATGTTTCCAATTGTTACAAGCTGAAAAATAAGACAGATAAAGATAAAAGGCCACAACTGATAAACTGCTTGAGGCTAGTCTTGTTCAAAATGAATCGATGGTGAGGCTCTAATTAGCACTTCCAACTTGAGGAATCAAAGCTGCTTGGATTATTGATTCAGCTTGCACGTTTCATATTTGTCCATTTAAAGAGTGGTTCTCTACTTATGATTACATTGGTAGTGGTGATGTCGTGACTGCTGATGAGTCTCCACTTGAAATTGTTGGCATCGGTTCTATTCAAATCAAAACTCATGATGGCACTATTAGAACCCTCACAAATGTTCGCCATGTTCCCAGAATGAAAAGAAATCTTATCTCATTAGGCACTATTGAATCTTTGGGTTACAAGTATACCGGTGAAAATGGTGTCCTTAAGATTTCTAAAGGCAATCTTGTTGTCATGAAAGCCAATCGAATCAATAGTCTTTATTACTTGCAAGGTTCCACAGTTACAGGTTCTGCAGCTGTTTCAACGATTGCATCAAATCCTCACATCACCAAGCTTTGGCATATGCGCTTGGGTCACATGAGTGAGAAAGGTATGCATCTTTTATGCAAGAAAGGACATTTAGATGATATTGGCAAGCTTGATTCTGCGAACATTGTGTTTTTGGCAAACAAAAGAGGGTCGTTTTTCTGTTTCAACTCATCACCCAAAGGAATTCTTGATTATGTTCATTACGATCTTTGGGGTCCTTCTAAATTTCTTTCTATTGGAGGATGTAGCTACATGATTACCTTCATTGATGATTTTTCTCAAAGTTTGGGTTTATTTCTTGAAACATAAGAATGAAGCATTTTCGGTGTTCAAGAATTGGAAAGCTTTGGTTGAAAATCAAGCAGTAAAAATCAAGAAATTTAGAACCGACAATGGATTAGAATTTTGCGGTGGTGAGTTTAATCAGTTTTGTGCTAATCATGGTATTGCAAGACATTTGGTATTCGAGGTAAACCTCAAAGAAATGGTGTGGCAGAGCGTATGAATCGCACTCTTCCGGAAAGAGCCGTTGCATGCTTTCAAATGCGAGTTTATGGGACAAAGCGTGCTTTGTGGGTTGAGGCTGTTTCCTGACCTCTTACTTGGTAAATCGCTCTCCAAATTCAGCCATTGATTTTAAGATTCCGTAAGAGGTTTGGTCGGGTAAACCGATTGATTATTCAAACTTGAAAATATTTGGTTGTCCTGCTTATGCTCATGTGAGTGATGGAAAATTAGAGCCTAGAGCAAGAAAATGCATATTTGTTGGATATGGTTCAGGTGTCAAAGGATATCGTTTATGGTGTTCTGATGCTCGCAAATTATTCATTAGTCGTGATGTTACTTTTCATGAAGATGCTTTACTTTCATCTGGTAGTGATAGTAATGGTTGTTCATCCACAAATGAATCTGAAATTTCATCCACAACTGAATCTGAAATTTATGAAATTGCTGCAAGAAATGCAGAATTTGAGGTAGTCTTACCTACCATTGATAATGATTCATCTAGTGGTTCTACTTTACAACCAATTTCAGCACCAAGTGGTCCTACTTCACAGCCAGTCTCAGCATCTCCTAGTACTAATGATCCTTGTATTGCTAGAGATAGAACACGAAGAAATATTCAATTGCCTGCTAGATATCGTGACAACGATGATATGGCTGTTATGCTCTTCTTGTCGCTCAAGATATTTGTGATACCTTTGAACCTTCTTCTTATTGAAGCTATCTCATGTGAAAATTCTTCTAAGTGGTTGTGACTATGGATGAAGAAATTTTGAGCCTTCATAAGAACAAAACATGGGATTTGGTTGAGCTTCCAAAAGGTAAGAAACCTTTAAAGTGCAAATGGATTTATAAGAAGAAGGATGGTATTCTTTGGAATTGAACTCGCAAGATGGAAAGCCCGCTTAGTGGTAAAGGTTTCGACCAAAGGGAAGGTATTGACTTCAATGAAGTTTTCTCTCTGTTGTTCGCCACTCTTCAATTCGGGTTATGCTTGCATTTGTTGCTTTATTTGACTTGGAATTAGAGCAACTTGATGTTAAAACCGCTTTCTTACATGGAGATTTAGAAGAAGAGATTTTTATGACACAACTTTGAGGGTTTTGCTACTCTGGAAAGGAGAATTTAGTTTGTCATTTGAAAAAGTCTCTCTATGGTTTAAAACAAGCTCCAAGGCGATGGTATAAAAGGTTTGATTCTTTTATGATTGCACAACAATACTCGCAAAGCAATTATGATAACTGTGTTTACTTCAAACAGTTCCCAAGTGGTTCATTTGTTTATTTCTTTGCTCTATGTTGATGATATGCTCATTGTTTCTCATGACAAGTCATTGATTAAACAATTGAAGGCTCAACTTAGTCATGAATTTGAGATGAAAGATCTTGGTCCAAAGAAAGAAAATTCTTGGGATGGAAATTCAGCGTGATCGCAAAGTCGGTACATTATTTCTATCTCGGAAAAGTTACATTGAGAAGGTACTTGGCGATTTAATCTCGGTGATTGCAAACTGTTTCTACACCTTTTGCCTCTCACTTTAAATTATCTTCAAGTCGTTGTCCTACTAATGAAGAAGACAAAGACTATATGTCTCGTATTCCTTACTCTAGCGCGATTGGTAATCTCATGTATGCTATGATTTGCACTGCACTGCATTTGGCTCATTCTCGTTAGTGTTGTTAGCGATTTATGCATAATCCTGGCAAAGAGCATTGGAATGCGATTAAGTGGATTCTTCGTTATTTGAAAGGCATTTCTAATTTTGGCTTGATGTTTGATAAGAATAAAGTGAAAACAAATGATGTTCTTGGGTTTGTTGATTACGATTATCTTGGTGATCTTGACAAGCGAAGATCAATTTACGGTTATATCTTCTCTTTGTGTGGTTCTGCGATCGGTTGGAAAGCATCCTTACGACCTATTGCCGCTCTTTCTACTCTTGAAGGCGGAATATATTTCAGCATCAAGGCGTTAAGGAAGCTATTTGGTTGCGAGTGCGGTTTACGAACTTGGTATTAAGCAGGATGTTCTTCTTGTTTATTGTGATAGCCAGAGTGCTATTTGTTTGACCAAGAATGATATGTATCATGCCAAGACCAAGCATATTGATATCAAGTACCACTTTATTCGCGACATTGTTCTTTGAAGGACATATTGTTGTGGGAAAGATACACCGATGATAATCCTGCAGACATGCTCACCAAGTCTCTCTCTAATACCAAGTTCAAGCATTGTCTTGACTTGGTTGGTATTCATGGTGCTTAATTGCCCTTCGGGGTTTCTTGGAGACAAATTTTTTATTATGGATTTTGAGTCAAGGGGAGGTTTGTTAGGATATGACTCAATATCTAATCTTACCAAACTTGGAGTCCTTGCCTTCTACGATACGGACTCATTGGCTATATAAGCCACCCCCATGTACTTGTAATCCTTGAACCTTCATAGTGGATTTTCGTCTCCCGTGGTTTTTTACCCGCAAGGGTTTTCCACGTAAATCTCGTGTCCACCGTTCCAATCTATTGTGTGCGTGTGCGTGTGCAACCCTAACCCTAACATCCAGATTGAGATTTTTTTTTGCCTGCCTCAAAGGAGGGCTTGAATTACTGAATTGCAGCATGGTTCTCTGTTCGGTACTCACATGCTTTCTTGGACGAGCATGATAGCACTAGATTGGAGATCATCTTCCAACACATCGAAATCTATCAGACAACACAAAACGCTACAAATCAAAAGCTCGAAGCTAATTAGCTAAAGGTTGTCATATAAATTCCCCCGTTTTTTTTCGGACAGTGTCATCCGTTACTGCTACTCCTAATTAGCTAGCCTATTCTACAACCTCCAGGCAGGTATGAAACAAACACAAAGGTCCAACGATCGCCTTTGTTCATAAGGCGACCACAATGATGTGACTTGCAACAAACAGAGCACAGAGCGCAACAGAAGCGATGTAAGCCAAGCCGAGGAGGAGAAGAATGAAAAAAAAAAAAAAAAAACAGAGCGACGACTTACGTTGAAGATGAGGTTCTTGTTGTCCGCCACGAACGCGAGGCCGCCGCGGAAGTGGATGCACCAGACGAGCACCATGACCGCCAACGCCGCGGCCAGCGCTTGCGCCACGTACGTGAACGGCGCCGCCTTGACGCCCAGCCCACCAGCCATCGGTCTCGCTCGACGTTGCTCTCCTGCTCCTCTTCCTCTTTAACCCCGGTGCGGGTAGGTGCCAGGCGGCTCGCTCTGTCTATCCCCGCTACAGATCACGGCTGGAGCGACGAGAGGAGGGCGAATTGAGAAGCGTGTGGCGCACGCACGGCCTCCTGGCCCGTCGTAAGGGAGAACGGCAAGGGGAAGAAGGGTTTTTAGCTACCTGCTCCCCAATTTTGTTTCGTGGTGCTTAGGTGCGGATAAGGCCGGGAAGGTGTCTTCATTCATGGGTGTGGATGACGGATCTGGAGAAGTGGAGATGGGTTTTGGCCGGTCGGTAGGCTAGTATACTGGTCGTTGGAGGATTTGTTTAAGCGTGCATACGCATCATCCGGATGTTTTTGTCTCAAAAAAACATCTAAATTTTGAACCGTACTATCAAAACACACATCTGTCCGCATCCGTCCGATCAAAACATAACAACCCACCCCGAATTCAGGAGGGGCGTGTATCGATCTCAAAGCAAATCCAATCGCCAGGAATTTGGATGATGGTTGTTAAATGTGACGGACCGCCTTTTGGGCAAGCGTCTGAAACTCACTGATTACTGGAAGACTAATCATTGTAAAACAAGAGTAAAATTACAGCCAAAAGCCAATTCAACACTTTTTATTCAATATAGCCTACTAACGGCCTAATCGATTTTACAGCCAAGCATCCAAGCTTCTAGACTTACACTACCAAAAGAAGGAAACCACAGGCAGGGCCTGAGCGAAGACAAAGACCTAGAACCAGACTAAATCGCCATCTACGATCTCCTGGTAGGCTCCAGCATCTTCGAAATCTGAAGGGCGGGGTTTGCAAGGGTGAGTCTGAGTACTCAACAAGTTAAATCTGGAACCACTGAATACTATATGTAGGGGTAATCAAGGGATGGCAGTAGGGTTGAGTATCTGGATGCAGTTTTATTTTATAATTCATTTTACATTTGAAGCACAGAATAAATAAGTAAGTAATTTGAATTTCACAAGTTTCAACAACACTTAACCAATTCATTCACAAATACCAGTACAGTAACTTGAGCTTAGTTACGGGTATCAACCCCGATTCCAACTTAACTTCGTTGGCCAGGAATGCAGCGTGTCGATTACAATTAAGATTAACTCTGCAGAGCGGCTCAGCTTTACCCACAAGATATCTATAACCTTTATGCCAATCGCGAGTTTCATGCAACTTAAATGCATGTGGCCCAGTTTAGACTATCACGGCATTTCGTTTAATCATTCCTGTCCTTTAGTTGTTTACCGATAGTACCGCTACCTTGGACTCAGGGTCCCCATTAGCGTCTACCGTTGTGAGAACCAAGAATGTCACTCTGGACCATTCCCGTTCCACCCCTCCGGTCCATTTCCCTGCCGGGAAGGCCCGGTCCCCATTCTCTCCAGAGAATGGTAGCCACCAAGACAGTCCAGTTATTATCTCAGGAATGATTAACTTAATGAGCCATGTCGGATACGGGTCCACTGACCGATCCGACCTGTGGTTGAGCGGGAACTAAGTTATTTACTTTGCTCAAGGGGATTATTAACCTTATACTTTTGCCAAAGACCAAGCCTTCATCCACAAACCCATTCCGGTGCCCTAGGTACCGGCCACCAGACCAACCAAGGCATTAATCATCAGTCGGGGATCGGAATCTCATCCACTCCGGGATTAATCCGATACTGTCCCCCTGACTGTAGCACTTTTATACACAATCCGAATCGGAGATTCGGCAGCATTTTCTTTAAATCCAGGTTTTTAACTGACCTAACAGTATTATCTAACCTATTCATGGCAATAAGCAATTAACTAGGGTTCCAAAGGATTAATAGGGTTCCAATATTTCAAGGAGGTTCCATGAGCAATTCGGTATTACCTAGGTATCATGTCATTCTAAAATAACAGATTTCAATAAGTCAAATACAGTAAAATAATGCGGTATAAAATAATTACTACTATAGCATGGCATGATAGGGTCAACATGATCAAAGGGTGTACGGCTTGCCTTGCGCGGCAGATGGATCGGATGAGTCGTCGAGGAAGTAGTAAATCGCTGCGCCTCTGGTCCGACGACGCGCTCGAAGCGCTCGGAGCTCCAGGTGGATCGCTCGGCTCCATCGGGCGTCTCAACGGTCGAATCTAACGCGAAAAGACAACCAACATAAATAAGCGACAAAACAATAGCAAAAAGAAAGCGAAATCAAAGCTAAAACCGGAAATCGAGTCGGAAAGGAACGGAGGGCAAAGCGGGATTTGGGGATTTTACGAGTTTGGATTTGGGAACGGACAGCATTTACGGACTCGAGGATCAAAGCGGTTCGGGAAAAGTATTTGGTGGAGCTCGGGATTTTTCGGGATTTTTCGGTTTTTACGGCTATTTTGGAATTAAACGAATTTGAATTTAATTAAATTAAAACCGAAATCACGCATCGTTCGGCCGAAACCAACGGCCTAACGGCCGTGGCTCACGGCGCGCGCGTGGCGCTGGTTATGGTCGGCGCCAAAGACGACGGCGAGATGGGGCCACCGCACGGTGAGGAGGAGGTCGACGGGGGCCACCGCCGCCGGCGCAGACAGGAGGGTTAGGGCAGGAAGGTGAGAGGCGACGGGTCACGGCCAAGGCGGGAACTGAACGGCGGCCGGAGTGAGCGAGGGAGGGAGGAGGAGCTCACCACTGTGAGGAGGCGGGCGAGTTGAGATGGCGTGAGGAGGGTTTTATAGGCGAGGCGAGGAGGCAGGCGACGGTCAAGGGCGGGCCAAGGACAAGATGCTGGCGCAGCGGCGGAGGAGGCGGATGGTCGGCGAGGACGGGCAAGGCGGCGCGGGCCAGCCTGACGGAGGCGCGAGGCGCGCGGGCCGTGCCGGAGGCGAGGGCGCGGCGCGAAGCCGGAGGCGGGCGACGCGAGGCGGGCGCGCTGGGCTGGGCTGGCGAGGGAGCAGGCCAACGGGCCGAGCGGGAGCAGGCCGCAGGCCCAAAGCGAGAGGGATTCGGCCCAACACGAGGTTTGAATTCCAAACTCAAATCCAATTTCCAAAACCGAATTCAAACGCAAATGTCAACAAAACCGAATAAATTCATTTTGAATTTGAGGTTGTTTCATTAAAGAAAACATCTGGGTAAAAATTATCAAAACCCTTGTTTATAATACTGTTGCCCACACGCAAGGAGCTTGATCTTTTTTTATAATTTAGCCAGAAGCTTTGATATTCACTGAATAGAGATGACCACCGAGTAGTGTATTCTAGGATTCAAATCTGAATGGATAATAGACCGATATTCACTCTTGCCAAACGAGATATACTTGTTTCTCCGAGGAGGTTGATCTGGCTCCTCTTCAGACTGGGAGACTCTTGGATGTCTAGTTAACCCTTTCAGAATTGCTAGGAAACTAGCGTTGGATGCATGCATGGCAAGGCTCCGTGCACAGCAACATTTGCGTGTGTTGTATGAACGGGCGATGCTAGTTAACCCTTTCATCTTCTCTCACTTTGGATCACTACACGTGAACCCTATCGCGTGTAGATTTTACCGTGTCAGTGATCTAAAATCAAAGAATATAACTGTAGAGGATCTCAATACGCAGCTGAGGACGACCGGGAGTTGAGCACGAGGGCGCGACCGGGAGTTGAGCACGAGATCCACGCGACCGGGAGTGCTATCCGCCGGTCAGGACTCAAGAGGCCATTGGAATGGCAGGGACATCAATCAGTGCACTAAATTAAGAACTGTACCATGCATTGCATGGGACCACAGCACGCACCGCGATCAATCACTCTCCACTGTCAAATTTAAGTTCGAAGAACTTATTTTTTTAAAAAAACTTTTTAATATTACTAAGCGATACCAAACTATATACTGAGCTAATACTAATAGTTACTAGAAGTTTAAAATGTAGAGGTACCAAAAGGTACAAGATTTATTATAACTCTTAGGATGATAAAAAAACTCTATTTTTTAATGATTTTGTTCATAAATATAAGGCATATTTCGTATTTTAATATAAATTAGTATGATGTTTTCTTTATATCCTTAATAATATCTATATTTATTTTATATTCTTTATATATATATTAAATATAATATTTAAAGATAATAATTAGAGACAGTGTAATCATTCGACCTCAAACGGAAACGATTGACCCGACTATGACCCAACAAACTCAAATTTCGGTCTCACATAACTTGATTCATTCGGCCCAAGTAAACTGGGCTCAGATAGACCTTTACTCTGCCGTGTGCAAAGCCCAGACCGTATTCTTGCGGCTGTGCACCCTGCGCTCCTACCGTCTCCAAGGCCTTAAAAGTAAAAAAAAAAAAAAATTCAAACTCTACATAAATAATTATTTTATCTGTTTTTCTAAAAAAATCAGAAGTTTTTCTTATAACTAAAAGCTATTGAAAATATGCTTTTTAACTTGTTGAAGATTTATTTTAGACTAATGTCACTAAAGTTAAAATAAAAGTGCTCGTATTTACTTATATATAAACGCCAATTTGCCGGGGCAATTCCCACACGGACAAGTTATACTAAATTCGTCGAGTTCTTCTTGATGTGTATTGTGTTAGAGTTAATTTTGTATTAGTTTCTATGTTTAGCTAATATGGTAGAAGTTGAGTTCGAGATGAAGTTAAGTAGTTGCATGTGCAATTCGGAGAACGCCAGGCTTTATAAGCAAGAACCCTGTAATATGTTTTGAACGTAAGGCAGGCAACGAAAAAGAAGTCTAATTAGCTTGCTCCTAAGGAGAGTTGCGTAGCTAGATCAAAACATCTCCCATGCGTTGGTGCACCCACCGTGCTACACAGTGCATGCATGCAGGCCTACTGGCTTCACTAGTGCAAACACCGCATGCATCTTGAACCGCCGCAAGGACTAAGGAGGGAATCTTCGTTGTTGCTTGCTCTGCTTCACACGTTCGTTACTCTCTGCAGTTTGCAGTCAGCGCCAAGAATTCTGCTATGCGATTTTTTTTATTTTTTCGGACGCCGTCATTTTTTAAACGTGTGAAACATTTTTTCGAACATAGTGAAACATTTTTTTTTAACGTATGATTTTTTTTACTGTTTGTCGGAGAAAAATGCGTAGAAAAAAAAATATTTCGAAGAAAAACAGACGTCCGATCACTAGCATTACCGTTCAACAATTGGTACCAGAGCTAGATTTTTGATCCGCTACTCAAGAAGATGACGCAATCTCCGAGAAATGGTGACACCGGTGGTAAGGCGACGTCGAGTGCGATGGCGAAGGAGAGTTCCGCTATCTCACTGCATTATCCGAGGCTTACGGAAAGCAATTATGCAGCATGTGCAATCAAGATGAAGGTGTACATGAGGGCTCAAGGTCTGTGGAAAGCGATCGTGGATGGCAACGTCGATGCGCAAGGATCAGGTGGCCTTAGCAGCCATCTACGGAGGCATCCCAGAAGAAACGCTCTTCCTACTGGCCAAAAAAGAGATGGCCAAAGCTGTGTGGGAGACGTTGAAGGCGATGCATCTTGGTGCCGATCATATAAAGGAGGCAAAGATATAGACCCTGAAAGCTGAGTTCGAGGGGCTGCGCATGATAGAGACAGAGCCAGTCGATGATTTTGCCATCCGGTTGACAATAATCGTCAACAAAATCAAATGGCTTGGCGATAAGATGGAAGAAAGCTATGTGGTAAGAAAATCCTTCGTGTTGTCCTAAGCAGGTTCCTACAAATCATCTTCAATATTGAGTAGTTTGGCGACCTCAAGGTGATAACAATCGAGGAGGTGGGCGATCACTTGAAGGCTCACAAAGAACGAATTAGGGGGTCCGATGGCGGTGAATAAGAGCACCTACTCCTAACACGAGCTCAGTGGGAGGCCCGATCGTCGAGGCGCGATGGTGAGAGCTCCTTCGGTGACTCGAAAGGCGATGGTTGACAAGGATGCAAGGATTGAAAATTTGACAAAGCAAAAGTGAGATGCTATAATTGTAATGATTATGAGCATTTTGCTTCGGAGTGCCGCAAGCTGAAGTAGGAGAAAAAAGCGCTCCTTACCAAAGCTCAAGGTGACGATGAACCGGTGTTACTTTGACTCTATGTCAAGTAAAAGAGTTGAGTTTGGAACGTTGAAGAGTTGTGTTCACCGTCCAAAGTCTAGTCCGCCAAAGTTGAGTCCCGAATGTTGAAGACGTGTATTTGCCATCCAAACTCATGTACGTCGATTCGTAGAAGATGAGACCAAGACATCGAGAAGATGTGTTCGCCGTCTTGAATTTAAGTAAGTTGAGTACGGGGGTATTGAGGAGATGCGTTCTCCATCCTACATCAAATAAATGAGTCGGGCAAATTGTAGATGAGATCGATTGTCTCAACAAGTTAGAGTAGTTATGTTACAAGATTAAAGGGGTGAATGTTAGAGTTAATATTGTTAGAATTAAAGGCACATCTAGGTTTAATTTAATCCAAAAGTAAATCATGAACAACATGCGATTGACTATCAGTAACGAATAACAGGAGCATACTATAGATGCATATGCTAGAAGACTACACATATATCCATCTAATGTGCTCACAATCAATAGATTGAAAATAAACAGTAGAAACATTGTAACGCATCTTGCGGTTGCAGATGGAAGCGATGAAGCGTTGTAGCGCGTCTGATCTGCCGAGGACGGAAGCGCGCGCCGATCGGCGCGATGCCTAGCGGCCGCTCTGAACGTCGAGGAAGACGAGCCGTGGCGGTGGCGTGGAAGCGATCGCGCCGGCGCTTCCCAAAACTCGATTCGTCCTCTCGGTGCAAGAACGCGAGGACGGACGGTTTCGAGACCTGCTTTCCGTTATTTGGGTGCACGTCTGCACGGACGGGCAGACTTGATGGCGGCGCAATGAGGGAAAGCGGCAAACGCTAGGGCGCAGAAAACTCTATTTTACCCGGATGACGGCGACGAAGATATAAAGGAGCCACAGTAATACCAGAATCGAACACGACTCGAGGACGCCCCACGATCGGAGTCCATTACGGGATTCGCATTACGGTGTCCTTATCTCATACTACAACCGCGATTCCGAGTAGCAAAAGAGTAATCTGCAAAGGAGGCTGCGCCACGCAAAGCCCTGGACCGAATTCGACGGACCATTCACGCAGTGCCAGACGCCCGCGCCCTCGCTTCCGCCCGGCCGTGCGAGCCCGAGCCCGAGCCCGGCCGAGGCGAGGCGAGGCCAGCGTGTGTATTCTTTCTCCCTTTCTCCACATGGTTCTACCATGGTGTAGCACACTCCACTATTTAAACTAGTGCTCACCACTTTAGGCTAGCAATGTGGTACTATTGCTAGTGCACATGCTCCTCATGAGGTGGGCCTTTGAGATTTTCTAGGATTTATTGTCTCAATCAAATGGGCTTGGCCCAAATAATCCAACAATCCCCACCTGAGATCTCAAAGTCCCACCGACAGCCTTGCCTGTTCCCAAAGTCGTTAATATACCAAAGATTTCGGTGACAATGGACTATGCCTTGAATTGCACCTAGGACTCCAAATTACACTCACCACAACTTGAACAATGGACTAAGCCTTGAATTGCAAGTTTTGTGCGATCGAGTTTCATTTAAAGCCTTAGGCGATACTAGGTCGCCAATAGGCTTCCCCTCGGGTGGAGCATATAAGTCGTACTCCATGGTCTCTTCATGAGCTTACTAGAGATTACCCAAGTCTCATAGATCTGCGACTTTCATGATCACTCTCATATAGGTGTGTTCTTTCAAGATGCTCTGTAGGATGACATCTTCGCTAAATAAAGCCAACAGAACACATTAAGGCAAAAGCCAACTGCCATGTGATTTGAGAGTATTGCATCTTCACTTGGAACTAGTTAGAAAATTACTCTCCTCCGCTTAACCAAGAGCTTGTTTTTCCCAGGACCTAATTCACGGGATCTCCGATCACATAGGTTGGGTTACCGCTTATGGTATAACTCACATGGGTCTCATGCCTAGTTCCTTTGATGCGTTATCTATCACATTCCGTGATAGCCCTTTAGTGAAGGGATTCGCCAGGTTTTTAGCCGTCTGGATATAATCCAATGCTATCACTCAGGAGTTTTTCAATTTCTGACGGACTTCAAACGTCTTTTCACATGTCTTGAGGATTTCAAGTTATCTTTAGAATCGTTTCACTTTAACAATAAGCTGTTTGATTGTCACAGTTCATAAGAATGGCCGGTATTGGTTTTTCAACCACCTAAGATCCATCAAGAGTTCACGAATCCATTCTGCCTCAACAGTGGCTGTATCCAATGCGATCAGTGCCTCCATAGTTGACCAGTGTCAAAATAGTCTGCTTGCAAGACCTCCACGACACAGCGCCCCACCAAGTGTAAACACATATCCACCGGTGGCCTTAATCTCATCAGCATCGAGATCCAATTTGAATCACTATAACCCTCTAGTAATCTTGAAGGGTACCGGTATAGTGTATTCCATAATTTCTTGTACCCACCAAGTAACGCATAACTCTTTTCGAGTGCACGCCAATGATCATCTCGGGTTAGAAGTAAATCGGCTCAATTTGCTTACGACAAATGAGATATCGAGCCTTGTAGCGCTAGCCAAGTACATGAGAGATCCAATGATCTCGAGAGTATTTCATTTGATCTCTAGCAATTCTCTTGTTTTTCCGAAGAATCACACTTGGATCATAAGGTGTTGGAGAAGGCTTGCTATCCGAATAGCCAAACCGACTCAAAACCTTTTCCACATAATGGGATTGAGAAAGACTAATCCCATCCTCACTTTTGACTAACTTGATGTTCAAGATCACGTCGGCCTCTCCGAGATCTTTCATATCAAAATTTCAGACAGGAAAGACTTGACCTCATTGATCACATCAAGGTTTGTTCCAAAGATCAAAATGTCATCCACATATAGGCCTGAGAATAACTCCCTCACCCCACCATGGCGATAATACACACACTTGTCGGCCGTTTACAACGAAGCCGACTTGTGTCAATGTTCTATCGAACTTCTCATGCCATTGTTTAGGTGCTTGTTTAAGGCCATAAAGAGATTTGATAACTTACACACCTTGCTCTCATGTCAGGGTAGCACAAATCCATCTGGTGATCCATGTAGATCTCCTCATCTAGCTCTCCATTAAGAAAAGCTGTCTTCACGTCCATTTGATGGACAATGAGACCATGAGAGGCAGCCAAGGATAAAAGTACCGGATGGTTGTGATCCTAGCAACAGGTGAATAAGTATCAAAATAATCCTCTCCTTCCTTTTGCGTATAACCCTTAGCCACAAGTCTAGCCTTGTACTTTTCAATAGTACCATCAGGCCTTAGTTTCTTTTTGAACACCCACTTACGACCACAGGTTTGCAACCATAAGGCGATTCATGAGCTCCCAAGTTCCGTTAGGCAGAATAGAATCCATCTCACTACTGATTTGCCTCCTTCCAGTAGTCTGCATCGAGAAGATGCATAAGCTTCAAATAGAGGTGGGAGTATCATCCACAAGGTACAGGTGAAATCATTACCAAAGGATTTAACCATCCTTTGTCTCTTGCTCCTCCTAGGAGCCTCACCATCATCCTCCTCGATTTTGCTCGGGTATCTGTTCAGAATCCTCAGTTTGTGCAATAGGTTCGGGAATTATCTCAGGATTTTGACTAGAAACGCTATGCAAATCTTTCATGGGAAATATGCCCTCAAAGAAGGTGGCATCTCTAGATTCCATGATTGTACAAGCGATCATGTCGGATACCTCGAGACTTTACTACTAAAAATCTATAGGCAATGCTCCGGTGAGCGTATCCCCTAAAGACACAATCCACTGTCTTAGGTCCAAGTTTGCGCTTTTTAGTTATGGGCACATTGACTTTCGCCAAGCAACCCCACGTGCGCAAGTATGAAAGTGATGGTTTTCTCCCTTCCCATTCTTCATATGAGGTTTTCTCCTTATTCTTAGAAGGAACTTTATTCAAAACGTGACAAGAAGTCAACAGGGCCTCCCCCCACCATTCCTTAGATAGACCCGCAGTGTCCAACATGGCATTTACCAAATCAGTTAGAGTGCGGTTCTTTCTTTCGGCAACCCCATTAGACTGGGGCGAATAGGGAGGTGTCCTCTCATGAATAATTCCATGTTCCTTACAGAATAAGTCGAACTCAGTAGAGAAGTACTCACCGCCACGATCTGACCTAAGCCTTTTGATTTTTCTTTCTAATTGATTTTCAACTTCACCTTATAGACTTTGAAGTAGTTTAATTCCTCATCTTTAATTTTCAACAGATAAACATAACAATATCTAGACGCATCATCAATCAGAGTCATGAAATATCTTTTTCCTCCCTTAGTCAACACACCATTCATCTCACAAAGATCTGAATGTATGAGTTCTAATGGTGCCAAGTTTATCTCCTCCATTTGCCTTGTGAGGTTTGCGAGGTTGCTTTGATTGCACACAACTTTGGCACTTAGAACCTTTGTGAAGAGGGAATTTTTGGAATTAAATTCATACTAGCGAGCCGAGTCATACAACCAAAATTTAAATGACAGAACCGTGAGTGCCAAACATCGGCTTCACCTCCATTGGAAATATCACAAATATGGTTCACAACTTTATTGCAAAAATCGAAAGGAAAAAGCGGAACAAGCCTCGCATTCATAGCCTTTACCAATAAAAAGTCCATGCTTAGACACGACTACTTTATTAGACTCAAACACCACTTTGAACCCTTCTCTACATAGAAGGGAGCCACGACTGTGTTTTTATTTATTGAGGGGACATCTTGCACGTTCTTTAGTGCACGATCTTTCGAAGTAAACTTCAGATCTACTGCCAACACCAAGAACGAAGCATTCGAGCTGTTTCCCATCAACACGGAGCAATCCCGCACGGCCTGGTAAGAAGAGAACAAAGAGAGATCAGCACACACATGAACATTAGCTCGGTATCAATCCACCAATCGGTGGTCCGATTCTTGAAAGAACAATAGATGCGTTACCATACCCGAAGTTCCTCCTCGATTGCCAATGGTCACGTTGATGAGACTTTGAGTTACATCCTTGCTCACCCTTCCTCGCCCTTGCGATTTGGACCTTTGTTTGGCCCAGTGTCCAATCTCACCGCAAACAAAGCGAGGCTTCTCATCTTTGTTCATTGACTTCTTCTTCTTGAAATTAGTGGTTTGTTTGGCTTTATTTTTCCCTTTGTTCTTGCCATGTGAGAAGCTGTTGCACCACATTGGCGCTAGATCGCCCCTCGTTCCTTTCACAGTGCATCCTTAGCTCGAGCTTTCTCCTCAACATCTAGAGACGCAATCAGATTCTCAACAGAAATCTCTTGTCTCTTATGTTTCAGAGATGTGGCAAAATTCCTCCATGAAGGAGGTAATTTGGCAATAATGCTGACCACAAACACAGCCAGTAAGCTGGATTTTGAGAAGTTCGAGTTCCCTGGCGAGAACTCGTATCTCATGAGCTCGCTCAACTACTGAGCGGTTATCCACCATCTTGTAGTCATGATATTGCTCCATGATATATGATTCACCGCCAAAGATCGGAAGCACCGAACTTAGCATTCAGAGCATCCTATAGTTCCTTCGCGTCTTTAATGTGCATATACACATCGCATGCAGACGATCGGCAAGAACACTAAGAACGGCTCCCACAAAGAGTGTGTTGGCATCCCGATATGCCTTCTCCTTTTCGTGAGTTGGATCCATATCCTCTGGTTTGCCGTTCGACACCCGTAACACGTTCATAGCCGTAAGCCACAAGGTGACCCTTGTCCGCCATCTTTTGAAGTGCACACGGTGAATTTTTCGGCCTCGATTGCCTCGGCAAAGCCCGACCATTGATAAACCTAAGCGCCTATAATCAGGTTTTTGGATTGTTAGAATTAAAGGCACATCTAGGTTTAATTTAATCCAAAAGTAAATCATGAACAACATGCGATTGACTATCAAGAATTGAATAACAGGAGCATACTATAGATGCATATGCTAGAAGACTACACATATATCCATCTAATGTGCTCACAATCAATAGATTGAAAATAAACAGTAGAAACATTGTAACGCATCTTGTTAGGTGCGAGATGGAAGCGATGAAGCGTTGTAGCGTCTGATCAAAGGCCGAGGGAAGCGCGCGCAGCCGAGCGCGATGCCTAGCACCGCTTCCTCGAACGCCGAGGAAGACGAGCCGTGGCGGTGGCGTGAAGCGATCGCAGCGCTTCCCAAAACCTCGATTCGCCCTCTCCGGTGCAAGAACGCGAGGACGGACGGTTTCGGAGACACGCTTTCCGTCATTTGGTGCACGGCACAGACGGGACGGCAGACTTGATGGCGGCGCGAGGAAATCGGCAAAACGCTAGGGCGCAGAAACTCTATTTTACCCAGATGACGGCGACGCAAAGATATAAAGGAGCCACAGTAACGATCAGAATCGAACACGACTCGAGGACGTCCCACGATCGGAGTCCATTACGGGATGCATTCACGGTGTCCTTATCTCATACTACAACCGCGATTCCGAGTAGCAAAAGAGTAATCTGCAAAGGAGGTCGCGCCACGCAAAGCCCTGGACCGAATTCGACGGACCATTCACGCAGTGCCGCACGCCCGCGCCCCTTCGCCTGCGTGCGAGCCCGGCCGCGAGGCGAGGCGAGCGCGTGTGTATTCTTTCTCCCTTTCTCCACATGGTTCTACCATGGTGTAGCACACTCCACTATTTAAACTAGTGCTCACCACTTTAGGCTAGCAATGTGGTACTATTGCTAGTGCACATGCTCCTCATGAGGTGGGCCTTTGAGATTTTCTAGGATTTATTGTCTCAATCAAATGGGCTTGGCCCAAATAATCCAACAAATATTGTATTAGTTTCTATGTTTAGCTAATATGGTAGGAGTTGATTTCGAGATGAAGTCAAGTAGTCGTGTGTGCGTCTGGGACTCTGGGTGCATGTGCAACTCAGAGAACGCCAAGCTTTATAAGCAAGAACCCTGTAATCTGTTTTGAACATAAGGCAAGCAACTGAAAAATAGTCTGCCTCTTGTATTAGGTTGCTCCTGAGGAGAGTTGTGTGTAACTAGATCAGAACATCTCCCATGAATTCGTGAAGCCACCCTGCTGCACGGTGCAAGCATGCAGGCCCGCTGGCTTTGCTAGTGCAAGCACAGCATGCATCTTGAAGCGCCGCAAAGAGGGAATCTTCGTTGCTGCTTGCTCTGTTTCGCGTGTTCGTTCCTCTCTGCAGTCTGCAGTCCAGCGCCAAGATTTCTGCTTCACGATTCTGTTCCAACATATTATTGTACCAACAGAAGTTTTGAATTGGACTAAACGGTTTCTTGATAGGCACAGGAAATAGACGGAACACAAGCAAGTTCATCCAAGAAGAGCTGACGATGGACCACGTCTACGACTACTTCTTTCACCTTCGATCGGAGTGACTACGCTGAGCTGCTACAGTGCAAGCCACAGTACCTGAGGGAGTCGTTCAATTTACATATACATGGCAGTGGCGGACCCAGAAATTTTTTAGAGCCCGGGCACGCTTAAAGAAGGACAACAAGTTCAAAGCTGTTTAAATTTTAGTTGCTAACTTTTTATACAATTTAGGATGTTTTTTACAAGACGCTAGTAAAACTTGTAGATTCAGGCTCTTTATTTTCGTTTCTGATTTGAAAATTGTACTTACCATGTTGCGTGAATATGAGATTTAGATGTTTGTTACATGGGTTGAGCCCGGGCCCAGGCCCGGGCTAGCCGGGCCTTGGGTCCGCCCCTGATACATGGGGTGGCTATATGTAGCCGGTTGAGTCTGAGTTGTTGAAAATTTGAACTTTTATTTGGATATTGAGCTCCATATTTATCTCTAATAAATCTCCTCTGTTACTTGTTAGAGTTAAGAGACGTAAACACGATAACATGAATTTTAACATGAAAAAGCTCACAAAAGAGGGAAAACCAGACAGACAATCAACGAATTTTTATTCAGTTTACATTCACTGTACTAGAACTAGAAACGCTGAGGAGAAATAAAGCGGAAGTGGTGAGGCAGGCGGAGACGTGGGAGAAGCAGTGACAACTGACAAACGGTAGGAAAAAGAATTGACGAGTTTTTGTCATGTATATCGGATCGATCTTTTTGGCTTTGTTCTCCGTCAGTGGCTCAGTGCACGCTGCAGCACTTGGTTGAAAAGTCTAGACATTTTTTTTAATAAATTTAATCTAAGTGGATACTTGAGGCAAAAACACAGAGCAAGCCTATGAAACGCTAACTGTATAAGTATTTTGAACGTGATTTACAAACTACAATTTTTTTCAACAGTTCAACTTTGTCGATACACTTCTCTCGTCATCTCCTGCAAAGATCACGTGTAATAGGTCAGTTATCCAACATTAATAACATATTTGCGTAACAGGGCTTTCAAATCACTTTTTAGTTTTTTATTTATGATTACAAGGAAGACGCACACACATCACATCCATATTTATGCGAGTACACCCCCTAATACATGTCTAGAAAAACGAAGGATAGGGATGATGAAGTGCTCTTGCATGTGATAAATATGGACACTAAAATTTAAACTCTAATAGATGGAATCGTAAGCCCACAACTGTACCACCCTAAGAAGGGGTGGTTCCTCACTTTTCATTTTTTTTTTTTTTGTAAAATTGCAAGGAAGGTTGCACACCTCAGTACCTCATTCACACCATACATACATACATACACATCTGTGTGTCCATTACAGGGTTAACCAAATCATTTTTGGGTTGAAAATCGAGATCTCAGCGGTATCGATTTACCGCGAAAATAATTAAAAACCAAAGAGTTGCGAAACCGAGCGTTTAAAAAAAATCAAAACAAATTAAAAAAAACAAAAACAGATCGATTTTCTCGAAAAGCCGACCAATGAGTTGAACCTTTGGGCGACCGATTTTTTGAGCGCTTTTTGTCAAAAATAGAGTGATTTTCACCGATTTTCGACCGATTTACATCACATAATTTTTATTGAATTGGATCGGTTTATTATTTTGAACCAGTACGATACGGTCGATTTTCGCCAAAATCGACGAAAACCGATTGGTTTTGCGAACACTGGCCCATGAGCTCATGTGTGCAAAGATTAGGGATCGCAGAGATCCACAAACTCATATGTGTGCATAAGGCTCCAAATTTCGTTTTCGGTTCACATTTCGTCAACCTCCGAAATTCAAATTTTCGATGAAATATCATTATTTTGAATGAAATTCAAAAACAAAAAATTTTAAGCAAGAGTTTTTTGGACCGAGATTTCCCAAATTTTGGCCAAAAATCTGAAATTTCATTTGAAATTGCCGAAATCTTGGCAAATTTCAACTGAATAAAAATGGTTTAAACGGCGTCGATTTTTTTTTGAATTTTTTTGTATGATCCTAACACATCACTAATATTCCCATAAAATTTCAGATGATGATTAAGTCTGAGAAATTTTTAAAAATTTTAACAGTGCTACTGTCATGATAAAAAGCTAACTAGCAAATTTTAACCGAAGGAAAAATGTTACAAATCACGTTATAAAGTTTTGAAAAAAAATTTAGATGGTCCTAGTACAACCATGTTACAAAATTTAAACAGTGCAACTCAAGGCTGATCGACAAATTTAAACAGAATGAAAAATGATTCAAACCAACATACAAAATTTTTAAAAAAATTTGTGGATAGTTCTGATGCATCACTAATATTTACATAAAATTTTTATATGATAATCAATCTTGAGGAATTTTCAAAAATTGTGACAGTGAGAATACTGTAAAATGGTCTCCGGCAGTTAGAAAAAATTTCAAAAAATCATGAAAGAGTAGCTTGATAACAGAAGTCATAGAATTCTCATTTTTTAGTTGAAACACAATATGCACATACTCTTCATTGACAAAAGATGCACACATCACATGTTTTATATATTGCAAATTTTTTACATGTATTCCTCATAAATGGCATTTTAACTCTCTACAAAAAAAATTGGTCCCAAATTCGGCAAAAAACATAGCAATCCGACCAAAAAAACATAAAATCTTGCCGAGATTAACCAAAATCTTGTCGAGATTTTAAGGTGCTACTCATTTTTAAAAAATTTTATTTCATAGGATTATAAATCTAAAAAAAAAGTCAAAATCCAAGATTTCACGAAAATCTCATAGAAATTTATCTTAATTAAGGCCCCATTTGGTAACTTGGAATCGGACCGTTTCTACTAGAATCTGAGAGAAACTAATCCAAACGAGTTAAAGCTCGAAACGATTCTTCTCAGAACGTTTCTTCTTTTTCCATGCCGGGGTCGAATCGCCCTCAACCCCGTTCCACCCCGATTCACAGAATCCAGACAACTAGCCAAACGGTTTCCAGACAGTTATTCTGATTCTACCTGAAACGTTTGTACCAAAAATCTGAAACCGTTTTCGATTCTACTAGAATCTGAAATCGTACCAAACAGGACCTGAATAAGAGCATCTCCAGCTAGGGCCCCTAAAACAGGATCCCTATTTTGAATTTAGAGGCTCTCTCTATTTTTTGGGGCCCTGTTTTCAGAGCACAAGTCCAGCAACATCCCCTATTTTACTTTTTCTCCTATTTTGACATATCCGCTATGTATAATCTTCATTTGACACCACTAAAATGCAATCAAAAATATTTGTAATACATAAAACATAAGCATATTAACATTTACAATTTAAAAACATGATATTTAAAATTAAAATTTAAAAATTTCAAAACATAATAAAATTTTCGAAGCCTCTCATTTATTTCCCTATCTTCAATAATAGGGCTTGTACTCCCGTCCCTAGGAATTGGGGCTGAGGAGGCAAATTTAGGGGCTTCCTAATTTTAGAGGCTTGAGTTAGGACTCTGCTGGATCTGTTTTTTTACTACACTCCCTATTTTAAGGTTTAGGGGCTCTGCTGGAGATGCTCCAGGACATCACACCATGTCAACATTAAGAATAGAATCCAGTTGGTGGGAAGGAAATTCTTGCTCCCACCGCTAGTCCAAAAGCTCAACACTTTTCTTTTGGAGCAGTAAGTGACCTATAGAGGTTTTCTTAAAAGAGAAACCTAAAGAGGGCTTATCATCTTCCCGTAAAAAAGCTTGTAAATGACGTTCAAATTCAAAACGAAGAAACCATTTTCAGTGTAAAAAATTGAATTCAAAGGTATACATAATTTGCATTGCGAAAACTTCCAGTAAACCCATTTGGAAGATAAAAATCAATATTAATTAACACCATCATTGTTTTCCTTGTATACTACTCCCTCCGGTCTAAAAAAGTGATGTTTTGGACATAATGATATCAATATGTTTTCCAATATTTAAATTGGATACATAAAAATTATACGTGTAGACTTGTCTCGAAAGTACTTTTATAATATATAAATTTATTAAGTTTTATAAATACATTATAATAAAAATTAATGATCAAAGCTATGTTTTTAAGACTATATTAATATCCAAAACGTCATTTTTTTTTAGACAGAAGTCAGGAGGGAGTATTGCACTTGAAATGGTAGTTATCAATGCTACAATTCATCTCCCTGCTTGTAAGCCGTCGAAAGTCATTATTAACATCGATTGATGACTATCAAAATATAAGACCCCGATCAATTTGATTTGACTCACAAAATCAACTAAGAGCATCTCCAGCAAGGGCCCCTAAAACAGGGTCTCTATTTTGGATTTAGGGACTCTCCCTATTTTTTGAGGTCCTGTTTTCAGAGCACAAGTCCAACAACAGCCTCTAAATCTCAGCCCCTATTTTACTTTTTCTCCTATTTTGATATATCCGCTATGTATAATCTTCATTTGACACCACTAAAATTCAATCAAATATATTTGTAATACATAAAACATAATCATATTAACATTTACAATTTAAAAACATGAAATTTCAAATTTAAATTTAAAATTTTCAAAATATTATAAAATTTTCGAAGCCTCTCATGTATTTCCCTATCTTCAACAATATGGGTTGTACTCGTGTCCCTGGGAATTGGGGCTGAGGAGGCAAATTTAGAGGCCTCCTAATTTTAGGGGTTTGAGTTGGGGCCCCCTGGGAATTGGGGCTGAGGAGGCAAATTTAGGGCCCCCCTAATTTTAGGGGCTTGAGTTGGGGCCCTGCTGGATCTATTTTTTTTACTACACTCCCTATTTTAAAGTTTAGGGGCTGGTTTAAGGGTTCTGCTGGAGATGCTCTAATAATGTACACACGATGGGTCTACCACAAGCTGTCTCTACTAACCGTCGTATAGGAGTTTCCCACCTCAAGCGTCGCGCACTGCTGCACTTGCCCTGTCCAGGCCTCATAAACCACCAGTCTCCGTCTGCGCCGCTGGGAGCGTCATACTAAATTACTAATCAAGAAGAGCTCCTGCTTTACCAGTCTGCTCTTTCAGAAGCAGAAGAAGCAGAGATCTTTGAGCACATCAGGTCCAAGAGAGAGGTCACTGCCGCGGCTCCGCTGGCTACGGCGATGGCGACGTCGACGGCCCCGTCTGAGGCGGCGGACGGCCGGCGATCCACCAAGCTCGCCGCGGCGTTGTCGAGAACGAGCGCGGCCTTCCTCTTCTTGTCTGTCGTCGTCGTCGGGGTAGTCGTGTCCGCTCGTTGGATCTCCACCACCACTACCGTGAGTTGAATCCTTCTAATTCCCTAGTTTTGCCGTCTTGGATTGCATGTTCTTTGTTTGCATGATCGGAAGCGGAAGCATATGCATCTTCCCTTCGCAAATGATCCAAATTACAGTCTCAATTTCTCCCCTGAGCATGGAAGTACGTCTACTTGATCATAGCCAAAATGCAAACGCAGGGCCGCAACTAATTCATCACCGCACTAACCAGCTGCCACGTTAATCAGAGGCACAACATCTTGAGCTCTTGGCCCCTTTTATTTTTCTCCAAAATTTGTTTCATTATTCCTTTATTTGCCGTGCCCCCTGAACGATTCAACCAATCGCCCCAGGTTAGTTTTACTTGGCTTCAGCCTTCAGGAAGCGTCGTCCCTTGTCGTGTACCGATCACGGTTCAAAATTTCGCCGGGATTTCTATCATTTCATCGAAATTTTATTCAGGCGAGATTCTAAATCCGGACCAAATAAAATTATTTAAAAATTTAAAAATTTAAATGCCAAAAACTACACGGCGTCTGAGTGAGTGGCTGCTAGGGGACCCCGGGGGTCGTACTTAACATTGTGATTCTCGAAGCACAGCCTCTCAGTCTCTCTAACTCGCCGGCTTTGGACCACCGGCGCAGAGCGTCAGTAGGTGCGTAGTCCTTTTCTGCTTTCCTCCGTAGTGTAACTGACTTTGCGTGCTTATCATCCTCTCTGCCATTTTACGGAGGCACGATTTGGTAGGATCACGAGTGTTCATATACTAATAATACAAGAAAGGAAAAGGAAACGGAGGACAAGACAAGAGGAGAGCAGGGTTCACCGGGGGTTGGAAACTTGGTACTTGAAAGCTCAGCTGACCACGGTTATGCTGCTGCCGCGTGTCTTTCGTTCGGTTTCTTTAGGGTTCTTATCCAGAGTGTTCGTTTTATTTCCCCTTTAGCCTATTTTTTTTTCCTTTCAAATTTAGTTCTTATCTGAATGAAACAACAAATCTAGTCTCTGCAGTGTGGGAGCACGATGTATCCATTTGAAGCAATATAAGAGTACCGTAGGTGCTTGCCGAGGTTGGAAATGAGCTAAATTTATAATTTCATTCAGATATGTTGAAAATTGAGCCAAGCGGCTAGAAAAAAGTTTGCTTCCGTTATCCACGGTAGGCCATCGTCACCCCTCTCCAACAACATTCCCTAAACCACTCTCTACTTCCTCTCTCCTATATTATAATGATATTTCATAATCGTTATATGAACAACGTTTATTTTTTATCGGAAAAAATTTGAACGGCTATTTTTAAATACAGAAATTTTAAATTTTAAATTTATGTAATAGCTATATTATAACAGCTATATCGTAACGGCTATAATTTTTTTTGCTATATACATAGTCATTTGCACTTTCAAGCAAAAGTTTAGACAACAAAAAGTTTAGAATAAGTTCATACAACAAAAGTTGAGAATAACTTAGTTTATACAACATAAGTTCAGATACAATTATAGTTCATACAACATAAGTAATACTCAACCAGACCTATTACATCTTTATTTCATAAGTTCATTCAACAAAAGTTCGTATAACTAGACCTAACATAAATTCATACAAACAAAAGTTGAGAATCCTTTTTTATTTCATCCACTATATGCACAATAATAGATTAGCAATTCTTGCACAACTGCTTCTCTGAAAGTTGTATGAAGCAAATAATTTCTGATGCCCAGAATTTCTCTTGTGGTAAAGCAAAACAATAATAGCAGTTGCTTCTTCTTAGCATATGCAAGCTACTGATGGCATTATGGCATATGAGCTGAGCAATAACTTATGAGCAAATCATGTCCATATTGAAGAAATCAAACTAGAAAGTACTATATCAGTGGAATTGAACTTAAGTACTTAACCATTCTCAACTTTCAAGAGAATCAGGCTCATATTAGGGTGAATCATGTACTCATATTTGGGGGGAATCGGACTCGTACCTTACAGATCGATCCCGCGGCACCCGAGGTCGAAGAGTTGGATGGCGAGGCAGATCGAGTCGAGGACGAAGCTAAGCACCGGATTCAGCAAAAGAGAAGGCACGGGACCGAGCGGCGGTGCTCCTCTGGACTCTGCCTCGCTAGCGCGGAAGAGAGCGACCGTTGCGGACGAGGCGATGGGGGACGAGATAGGGAATGGCAAGAGCTTCCTGAGAAATGGAGATTCTTTTTCTGAGACCTCAAAATCGGGAAGAAGCTCAGGAAGCTTCTAAAGCGAGAGTTTCATGTTTGATTGTACGAATTTCCTATATTTTGTGATAGGGAACGAAGAAGGAACCTCTCGGAGATGCTCTTACGGACTGAGTTTGGGCTGCGTATCCTAAAGGCCTAAGGCCCAGGACCCAAGGCGAATGGCCTGGGACGGGATAGGGCGTGCGAAGGCCTAGACCCGCATAGATTAGATAGAAGGCCCAGACTCACTTTACAATTTGCAAAAGAAAAAAAAATCCTTTCATGATCGTCTCGTTCCTCTGTGTGGTTGCAGGCAAGCCTCCCCACCACCGCGGCTATTCCTGCCGCCGCTGCTCTCCAAAGCCAAACGCAACACCCACCGCTGCCACCGCGTTCCGGACCTCCGCCGCCGCCGCCGCCTTCCGGACCACCACCACGTCCGCCTCTCACCTACTCCATCTCCTGCCCCACACCTCCCCTCCGCGTCAACATCTCCCACGCGGCCAAAACGCGCAAAACCTCCCAAACCCTCGCTCACGCGCTCTCATCCTCGTCGTCCTGCCGCTCCTCCCTTCACACACGACTGGACACCACCACTACCACCTCCTTCTCCAACTCCTCGTGCCCATCCTACTTCCGCTTCATCCATGAGGACCTACGCCCATGGCGTGCCGCGGGGGGCATCACCCGCGCCATGCTCGCTCGCGCCCGAGTCACCGCCAGCTTCCGCCTCGTCATCATCCGCGGACGCGTCTTCGTCCAGCGCTTCCGCCCGTCATTCCAAACGCGGGACCTCTTCACCATCTGGGGCGTTCTACAGCTGCTCCGCCGCTACCCCGGCCGCGTCCCCGATCTGGACCTCATGTTCGACTGCGTCGACAGGCCCGTTGTCCGCGCGCACCTCTACCGCCGGGAGCACGCCGCCTTCATGCCACCGCTGTTCCGGTACTGCGGGGATGACAGGACGCTGGATATCGTCTTCCCTGATTGGTCATTCTGGGGCTGGTAATTATACTTCTCGCTGTTTGTTGTATAAAGTACTCATGCTTAACGCCTTAATTGCTTATGTTCATTACTGACAATTACGAAGATAACTGTTTGCCTATGATAACCTTTGGCTCTGAAAAACATAAATGAAGAACTGGGTATCAGAACTTTGATGGCATCAAAATTTGCCTATGATATGTTTGAATCATTAGTCATGATTTAGTACATGCATCATTACTACTGTGCAAAGGCATTGTCCACTCAGATATCCACATACTAGTAAATTACTAGTAGTTAATACCTTCAGTATTACTAATAGGATGTTCGGATGTTTAGGGGATTACAAAACAAAAGTTGGGACCTTTATGCTCGGGTGTTCATATGAAGCTTGACCACTCTAATAACTATTCATGTTTGGTAGGCCAGAGATCAACATAAAGCCATGGGACGGCCTGCAGAAAGACTTAAAGGATGGTAATAATAGGGTAAGATGGTTGGATAGAGAACCTTATGCTTACTGGAAAGGGAATCCAAGAGTTGCTGTGACACGGCAGGAATTGGTTAAGTGTAATGTCTCCATTACGCAAGAATGGAACGCAAGGATTTTCACGCAGGTAATTTTTCTGCCAATGGTGTTACCCCTGTAATCAGTGAACCTTGAAATGTAGGACTGATGCTAACAGCATTTATGGTTTTACTTTGTTCCTTGGAATGTAGGACTGGTTCAAAGAAAGCAAAGCAGGGTATAAGAACTCAGATTTGGGCAGTCAGTGCACTCACAGGTTTATTTTATTCTCTTGTTCTTTTTTGGTGATAACAAGTAAGAAGTTATGTAGTTTTATTTGTGGTACTTAGTTCTTAACATTGGGTTAACATTTAGCAGGTACAAGATCTATATAGAGGGAACAGCATGGTCGATCAGTCAGAAATATATTCTAGCATGTGATTCAATGACATTGGTAGTTACACCAAAATACTATGATTTCTTTTCAAGGTCGCTTTTTCCGACTCAGCATTATTGGCCAGTTCGGGATGACAATAAATGTGGCTCCATAAAATATGCTGTTGATTGGGGCAACTCTCACAAGCAATTGGTACGTCGCATCTATCGACATCTATGCATGTACGGAATTGCGTTTTGCAATGTTAAACAGTATAGATGGAAATGATCATAGCAAACTCAGTTTGGTACTGATATAAGTCAACTTGGTCTGCAAAATATGGGCCAGATCTTTGTAAAGCTATCTGTGTTTCACTTAGGCAAAAGGGTTAAAACATAAGCCATATGGCAAGTGCTTCTATGGTGCTATTAAAAGAGTTCCACACAAACAACTTTTTTTAATGGGACCACACAAACAACTTCTGTTCCTAACAGTGTACTGAGAAATTACTGGTCATGGTATATCTTTTACCTTTTTATTGAAAGTAAATGACATCAACATTTGCTGTGCATCCTGTGATGTAAACTGTGAACCACGCTCATAGCTTAAAATTAGGGCAAATGGATTGCTAATATTTGAGATTGAGGTTAAGCACTATTTGCTAGAAATTTTCATCCAAAACTTTGTCGTATTGTTCAATTGAAAATTTGAAATTGACCAAGCTGAATAAATGCCTCGTTTTTAATGAACTAGTAAACTACGTTTCACCTGCCTTTTCTTTACTAGTGACCGTTTGGAGTTTGCTATGGAGTTTATGATTTTCTTGAGTGCTAACTTTTACTGAGTAGAATATTGAGAATTTTTACCATGTCTTCGTGTTACAGTGTTACATTGTTATTTTTCGTTTTGAAAAATATATTATCTCGTTCTCCATTAAAATACTGTCCTCATACTTCTAAAGCTGTCGTAGGCACAGCGCATAGGAAAGCAAGCAAGCAATTTTATACAAGAGGAAGTTAGTATGGACCATGTTTATGCTTACATGCTTCACCTTTTAACCGAATATGCCAAGCTTCTAAGGTTCAAGCCAACTAAGCCACCTGAAGCTGTTGAGGTCTGTCCTGATTCTCTGGCCTGCCAAGCCGAAGGCATCGAGAAGAAGTATCTTATGGAATCCATCGTGAAGTCTGCCCATGGTGCGGGTCCATGTGATCTGCCTCCTCCCTTCAATCCTAAGGAATTCAAAATGCTAAAACGGAGGAAAGAAAATTCAATAAAGCAGGTTGAAACGTGGGAGCAAAGAGCTTCAAGGGCTTAGATAAAAAGCTTTGCGGCCCTGCTTCCTGCCTCTCTTTTTTGTTCCCAAACACAGGCATACAGAATTGGTTGACTTTAAGATTTATGTTCTATATTGATGTTATTGGTGGTGCTAAAAATACAAGCATTCATTGATTGAATTGAATGTGTAAACATCTAGAGAATTTGAACACGGTGCTACACTATTTCCCCTTCTTTTTTGATAGATTTCTTTTAAAGGGATGTTTAATTGTAACTAGTATTTATGTATTTAGTTTGTTTTGTTTGGATTATTGTTACTTTGTAAAGCCATTGTGACAGCGAAATAATATGAAAATTATTCGGAAGATATAATTCTTGGTCCATCTTATGCCATCTTAGTGTTCAAATTTGATTGTTTTCGTAATATATTTTCAAATATTGTTGCTGCCTGAGATTTTTGAGAGATGCAGTAAGCAATGAGAAGGATATCATAGATCTGTGGATGCTAACATGCTTAAAACAACTGCAAAAGGAGGCTGTTGAATGAAATCAGGTATGCTCTTTTATACTCAATATGAACTGTCGTCTGTTTTTGCACTATGTGCAGAGTTTGCTGGAGCACGCCATGGGCATCATCTGGCAGGTAAACACAGACTCCTCAGTTCACTGACTGAATTTTACTTGAGATGTATTCTTCTAGTCACTGGCAACGAGCGAGCAGACTGCGGCTGCTGCCAACGTCTCAACAGAAACAACCGTTTAACCGGTATTTTCACTGTGAAGCAGAAAAGTATATCAATGGCATACTGATGTGATGCGCCCATGCATCGGGACTCGGGAGGAAGGTGTCATTATTTGGGGATGTGCCGTGAGGCTTCTGATACATGCATGCTTGCGTCACTTGGTGGTACGAAACCTGTGCCAACTTCAATTCAGAGTCAATGGCATTCAAGATGTTTCTCTGTTCCATAGGGCAGGGATCCAGGCCGCAGTTCCCCGTTGCTTCCTTCGCATTGATGCCAGGTAACCCTGTTTCTAAATAGGCTACGTTTCAGTATTTTGTGCTGTAGAAAAGACTAAACTACCTTCTTTTATTAGGTCGTGTATTGTTCTTGGATGGAGTGAGGACTCTATTTATAACAGTAAATGATTTTGGAAATAGCCAACTGAGAGGGATATATAAGAAAAAGATAGAAAAATGTTATATCAAAATTGTTGAATAATATGTATTTAAAAACAAAATTTGAAAGGTAGAATGATATTTATTGAGTAATGGAGGGAGTAGTTAGTTGTCAGTGACTTGCCGCCAGTCGAGTACAGAGATGGGTTTGGTTATTGTAGCGTGGTTGCCCGCTTGAAGCTGGCCAGGCCCGCGGATGCCGTTGACCGTGTGTCTGCGCGCGTTTGGTCGCCGATGCCGTTGACCGTGTGTCTGCATGCGTTTGGTTACCCCCGCGCTCGTGTAGCCAGGCCCGGCTCATGCGCACGCAGTGTATTTGCCATGAACGCGGCTGCATGCGGAGAAACAAGGCACATGGCCGTTTTCCACAGGCCAGGCTCGCATGAGCCACGCCGTCCCCGCCCAGGCATCCAAACACGCTGGTAATGAAACCATTCCCTTGTTTTACGTCTTGTCAGTTGGAACAGTTAGAATCTACAGTTCATTTTTAGAGAGAGGCTATGGCCGCATCAGAATATCAGATAGAGTTCTTTCAAATGCTTTACATGCTACTGTCAATTTTAGTTTTGACATCAATCACCGGTAAGCAAGTAAGTATTCAATAGAGGAAAAGGGGGACTTTGCGAGCAAGTTAGAAGGGTAATTTCTTCGAGCCTTCTTTATCGACGCCCCTGTTTGTTCTCAAGCTCTTTCCCTCTTAATATTTCTTCTGTCCGTTATATAACATCACGGTTACATTTCCAGCTGGTCAGAAATTATGATTCTCCGGCCATAGTGACCTGACAAAGAACAAGATGTCATCTCATTTTCATTCGGTGAAACGCGGCATCGACTGCGAAGATGATTAAATTCTTAATTCCATAACAACATCCTACCTTCAGTATCGTATTTCTTTACTGTGCTAATGCATTGAAAATTTCATCTTTCTGTACAAATATATTTCCTAGATAATGAAGACCATTGCACAATTAAACATAGCAAGGAGAAAACCATTCGCTTCTTTTTGAAAGGCTAATGTAGGAAGGAGGGAGAAAAAAAAAAGAATGAACGTCTTTGCCAGAATTTGAAGGCTGTTTTATACACCATTACATATTTACATTTTTCCAGCCATAGGAATCATCATTACTCATTAGTCTCCCGTTGATTTGCTGGGAAACATCGCTGTTGAAGTATAAGTGAATTATCCATTTTTCTTCATCAATTTAAGCTTTTGGGTGAACTGACTGGTGCATACAACTTAATATGGTATCAGAGTTGAGAGGTCTTGAGTTTAAGACTGGATTCACGTAATTAAAAAAATAATAATTGCAACACACTTCTGTTCCACTTCGAGAGTCTACACGCGAGGAGTGTTAAAGTATAAGTGAATCGCCAGCTTTTCCTCATCGGTTTAAACTTTTGGGTGAACTGGCCGATGCATGTAACTCAATATAGCTCACTTTTGGATCATCTTTAAGCTGAACAATCTCCGTTCCTTTGGTCTTGCATCATGTGCGTATTCGGATGAAGCTTTAACATTCTGTTGGTCTGCAAGAAATTCACAGATGCGCAAATTAATGTGATCGCTGGAAATAGCGAAAAGACTGCATTTTTTCGGCAAAAAAAAAAAAGAGCAAGCATGTGTCCTAAATCAATTTGTAGCCATAGGGATGCTTAAGTTAATCAATTGTTGTACTATATATTGCTTTCCCTTGTCAAGCTAACATTTTGGTGGGTTATCACTTACCACATGATGGCGCCTAGCTCTTGACCTTTTCCCCTGTCAACTTATGTAAACGTGGTGACGTGTACCTCTTTGAATACTCGCATTGGTGTAACTTTCTGCAATAGGGGTTGCAACAGCTCTTCTGAGGTTATTGCGCCGTTCTTTTTAATAAAAGTCCAACACAAATCAGAGATTCAAAGAGTTAGCTAGTAGCATGGAAACCACTGTTGTGAAAAATGGCCGGCTCGAACCGTCACGAATAGTTCAATTGAAATGCAATTAACGCAATCAAACGATTAATGATCATATAATCCGATTAATCGGCTATTTTTTGATTAATCATCCGTTTTCCCTTTTTAATCACGAAAATGGCTTATTTTTATTCACTGTCGACGATCTGTTTCGCCGGCAATGAGATTTGTGATTCTAGGGGATTTGTGCGGGATCTGAGCTTGATGGTAACACAGGATGCGGGGGCAATCTGTTTTAGACAGGTTCGGGCTCTCTCGGAGGAGATAATACCCTAGTCCTGTGTTCTTGGATATATCGTGTGTGTTCTCTCTTTCTCTTGTTTCTCCCTCCTCCCCTTATATACTGGGGGAAGAATACATGATAGATGGGCGCCACCGCCCTCGAACATGGTGGCCTGGGCGACATGTCCCTTGTCCTTATCCGCCTTCACGCTCTACGCCTGGAGAGGTGGTTATGCTTTCTCAGGCCACGCCGCCGCCTTGTCGGGTTCCAAAGATCCGCAGGCTCGGCGATGTCGATCGCATGCTTTGTTCTGGCGGGTTGTTAGGCTGGGCGCGAAGCTTCCTTGAAGGATCAGGAGTTGTCTTGGGGAGCAAGTCGAACGTCTCCTCTGGGCCCGTCGTGGTGCTTCTGGGCTTTGGGCTTTCTATTCCGCCTGTCAGGCCCAGTCGGGTGTAGGCCCCTCTTGCGGGACCCCTGTCTCTGACATCCCACAGCAGCCCCCAAGTGCTTTAGGATCGACTTTCCGTCCCTTGCCCTGTCATGAGGATTATGCGGGAGAGAGATCATAAAGAACTTGTAGTATGAAGCCACCGTGGTTGGTTAGCTCGTGTCCGAGTAGTACCCGCGCCCGTTTACGGTGCACGGCAACCGGCTTGTCGCTCGGCTGACCCTCATGGGGCATACCTTGATCTTTTTGGCTCGTGGCCGAGTGGTACCCGCGCCCGTTTACAGTGCACGGCAACCGGCTTGTCGCTCGGCTGACCCTCATGGGGCGTACCTTGGTCTTTTTGGCTCGTGGCCGAGTGGTACCCGCGCCCGTTTACGGTGCGCGGCAACCGGCTTGTCGCTCGGCTGACCCTCATGGGGCGTACCTTGGTCTTTTTGGCTCGTGGCCGAGTGGTACCCGCTTGGATTCACGGTCTTGTGACAACCGGCTTGTCGCTCGGCTGACCCTCATGGGGCGTACCTTGGTCTTTTTGGCTCGTGGCCGAGTGGTACCCGCGCCCGTTTACGGTGCGCGGCAACCGGCTTGTCGCTCGGCTGACCCTCATGGGGCATACCTTGGTCTTTTTGGCTCGGGGCCGGGCGGTACCCGCGCCCGTTTACGGTGCGCGGCAGCCGGCTTATCGCTCGGCTGACCCTCTGTTTGCACCAAAATTCGGCATGTATTGAAATCGGTCTGAAAATAGAAAAGTACCCGTACAGAAAAGAATCGGTAAACGACTCGGAAAAGGAATTCGTTTCTATAAAAGGAAAGGAAATCGGATAAGAGGCCGATACGGGTAAACACACCGTATCCATATGCGACTCGGATCGGCCAGGCGTGTTATAAAAGGGGTGGACGCCAAGCAAAGAAATCATCATCAATTCCAACAACACCTACTTTTTACAGCCTTTTCTTTTACATTGCTTTAGCTTCATAGATTTCTTTGCAAGTCGACGGAATCAACATAGCTGCGCATCGCCGATTGTTGATTTTAGCCGATTTTACCCAGGTTTGATTTGCTTCGTTTTGTTGCGTATCGCCTTCCCGAAGCCGATTTTACCTTATATCCGGATCAATCAGAATCGGGTTGATCTAGTTATCTCCTAATCGGTTTTTGCCGACTAGCTTAAAAGCCGATAGATCTTTGTTTATCGGCTTTGATCGAATTACAAATTTTACCTTGTCGATTTCAGGTCAAATCGACCGCACGCCTGCAAACCGGTGTTTGTCTTGTGTGTTCGAGGCCTAAAACCCCCTTCACGTTTTCGCGCGAACATATTTTGGCACGCCAGTGGGACCAACAAAAGAATGTCGTCAACCGACAAGCCCGCTGATCACCGCCGATATCAACATCGATGCTATAATCGCGCCTCGGATGGCCGATTTAACCCTGAACAACGGAAAGAAATCGAAGACCGAAAGGCGGCTCTGGAGGAAATGATGCTACGGTGCTTCGAAAACGCGCGCCGTGGCGTTACTCAAAAGAGTGCACTCCCAAGCATCAATCCTATCGGAGATTCGTCATCCGAATCGGTGGCCGATACGCACCCGCTCAAGCCGATTTATCAAGTATGATCGAGCAATCATTCCATCACGCATTGATTAACCGGTCATCGGCTCTAGTATCCACATTAAAGCCAATGATAGAAAATAGTGTGAAAACAATTGCTCGGGAATTAGCTGCGTCTGGAAACCTGCTAGATCCACCACAAACCATCCCTACGCACTCAAAGATATTCCATAACGCCCAACACCAACACAAGAACGTGTCGGCTCATGCACCTATTATGATGTCGACTCAACCTACTGTTTTGAAACCAAGCATACTGAGAGAGATGGATTCACACACTACCATGGGCACACGGATGGGGCCAAAATAAGCGCATCAAATCGATCGATGGACCCTCCAATAGCATCGGGATATCGGCCTATCACCGATCGAAGCAGAGACAGTTCATTTGTCACGAGGAGCCACAACCATGAAACAAAGCGCCATATAGAGTAGTGCCATACGCACCCATACCCGATGCATTAGGTTTTAAACGTGATTATGACACAGTGCCAAGACCTCCCGAGGTGCGATTCGGACAAAGACCCGAGTTTGCACTCGGGGCGAGCACGAATGAGAATTGGCAATGTCCTTGCTCCACAAGCCGACAATGTTAATTGGGCAGAACAAATCGCCAATGTTTTGAGAGAACGATTTGGCTTCTGACCCAGAAGGAAGGGTAATCGGCTATAGGAAGCCGTATCCCGATTACATAGACCGAATGCCATACCCCCACAACTTTAGGATACCGGACTTTGCTAAATTCTCAGGTGATGATTACATTACCACAATTGAGCATATCGGACGGTTCATGGCTCAATGTGGGGAGGCGGCACTGATCCGATGGGTTAAAAATTAGATTGTTTCCTTTATCATTATCCGCACTTTGCATTCACTTGGTTCACAAATCTACCACCTAATTCGGTTCATATATGGAACGATTTAGAAAGTGATTCCATGAGTACTTTTCGGAACTATGGAGCTTAGGATTTACGATCTTAGTTCGATCCGATGTATACTGGGCGAATCGGTCTCTGATTATATCAAGAGATTTGGGCGCACGGAATAGGTGCTTCTGATGTAACATTACCCGACGATCAATTGGTCGACCTAGCGTTCCAAGGGTTAATCCCTCCATTAAAAGAAAAGTTGTCGTGCCAAGAATTCCCAGACCTAGGCAACCTACTCCATAGCGTATCGGCACATGAGAGCCTGTATTCAGAAATCAAAGGGTTTAAAGATAGATTTAAAACAAACAGAAAAGAAAAGACAAAAATAAACAAGATAGAATACTGATTCGAGCGATACCTCCGAGGATGAAGCAGAGGTGAACATAGCCGAGTGGGCCAAAGGTTCTAAAAAGCCACTTTCGTATGCTCTCTACTTAAGCCGACAAAGAATAAGGCGGAAGTCAAGTACTCGTATGATGTGTCAAAGTGTGACAAGATATTTGATTTATTACTACAAGAAAAACTCATAAGGTTACCAGAAGGGCACATCATACCATCGGCCGAGGAGATTAAAAAGCGAAGGTATTGCAAATGGCATCATTCATTCTCCCATAACACTAACGATTGCAATATTTTTCGACAACAGATTCAATCGGCCATCGCCGATGGTAGGCTAAAATTTGCGGAAGAATCGGCTATGCAGATAGATATGAGCCCTTTTCAAGTCAACATGGTTCAATGTTCACAAAAAGAGAGGCCTGCGGAAGAAGATAAGCCGGTTAAGGGAGTTGTATCGCGAGACGAGACAGTGCATATCACTATCGGTTCTATACAAATAGAAGCCGATAGGAATGGACAGAACTCGAGAACGGTAAAACCAAGAGGGGACTTGGAGGTCGGTAAATGGTATCGGGCTGAGAGGGCTCCAAGGAAAACCGATTTCAAACCAAAGCCGACCTTCTCACAACTCCTGGGGAAGTATGAAAGGGTAAGTCGAAGGTGTGACCCTCAACGCCACCAGAACTTGCATCAACTAAGGCAAAAGAGGGACGAGCGTTGGCGGCCAGATATGTCATATCGGCCAGCTACTGAGGAAGAGAAACATCGACAATGTCCCTTTTGGCAGTTTTGCTGGGAGAAAGGGATGACCTTACCAACAGTAGTGTCTTGTCCTATGCAACACTCAGCTGCATATCGGCCAAACCGGTCTGTAAAAGATAGGTTGTCTAGACCGATATACAGTCATCCAGATATGAGCAGTAGGCCGATCCATAGAAGGTTGTCAACATCAGAGCAAGGCGAGTCCTCCCAAAATCAAGAACTATCGGCTAACACGGGTAGAATGGAATCCGACAGCGAGATGAGCAATTTAGCTGGAAAGATACGAAAGCCGATAGAACCTAAACCTAGGTGGTGCCCTCCGGGTCTTAGCAAATCACAACGCAGAAGGCTTCAGCGATTGAAAACACAAGAAGAAAGGGAGGCCGAAAAGGAGAGCGAGAGGGATCGGATGTTCAACAAATTAAGACCGGTACCAATTTTGAAAAAGGAGTGGAGAAAAAAGGAACAAATCGATAGTGATTCAGACCAATCGATTGAATCCGGTTCTCCGATGATCCGGGATGATACACCACCGATGGACATAAACATGGTATTCGCTCTACCTGCCGAGTTCAAAACCGAGGAATCGGCTGAGGAAGTGTTCGCCCAGTTATGTCTCGGAGCACCGTATTTGTGTTCGAAAAGCCACAAGACATGCATCGGCATCTCAAACCATTATATCTAAAAGGGTATATTAATGGCGGCCGATATCTCGTATGTTGGTCGATGGCGGGCGACGATCAACTGATGCCGTTAAGTACTTTCGAAAAGTTGGGTAAAGCCGATGAAGACTTGATCAAGACCAATATGGTGCTAAATGACTTCACGGGAGATCCAACCAAGCTAAAGGCGTGATGGTGTCGAAGCGGCGATCGGTAATAAAACTTTACCGATTGCATTTTTTGTGATTGAAGCCAAAGGCAATTACAGCGTGCTCCTTGGCGGGGATCGATCCATGCCAATCTGTATACCATCAACTATGCACCAAAAATTGGTGCGGTGGAACGATGATACAAGAGAAGTCGTCGCCGACACATCGGCTCACATCGCCATGGCTAGCCACGATACCAATTGGCCACGAAGAAGCCGAGTGTATATCAGGAAAAGCCTTGGACAATTGCGATTTTATCTGCGTAGAAGTCGGGATTCAAGCCGATCGGCGTCAAACCCAACACGTTTGATCGGACGAGGACGAAGTAGTAAGAAGATGGAGTACAAGACACTAGCAAAGCTACAGGAAAGAGCGGGAGCTATCGGCAAGCGAGAATCTGAAGAAGGCTGTTGAGGATTTTGAAGAAGAAAGAAAAGGGTTAGGATTTACTACGCCGATTTGCTCGAAGAGATTGATATTGGGGAAGGTGATAGCAAAAGACCAACGCTTTGTAAGTGCTAAACTAGAACCCAGTTATAAAGCAAAGTTGGTCGAAATACTCAAGAAGTATAAGGATTGCTTTGCATGGGAGTATTATGAAATGCCAGGTTTAAGCCGATGACTAGTCGAACATCTACGCCTATAAAGCCTGGATATCGGCCCGTTCAAACAGTACCTAGGCGGTTCAATCCTACATTGTATGACGCTATAAAGGAAGAAGTAGGACGATTGCTAGAGGCAAAGTTTATCCGGCCTTGCCGATCTGTTGAGTGGGTCTCAAACATCGTCCTGTAAAGAAGAAAAATGGCAAACTTAGGGTATGTGTCGATTTTAGAGATTTAAACAAAGCTACACCAAAAGACGAGTACCCAATGCCTATAGCCGATATGCTTATCGATGCTGCATCTGGGAATAAAATCATAAGCTTTTTGACGGGAACGCCGGATACAATCAGATATTTATGGCCGAAGCCGATATATCCAAGACGGCTTTCAGATGTCCAGGAGCTTTAGGGCTATATGAATGGAAAGTTATGACCTTCGGTTTAAAAAATGCCGGTGCTACTTATCAACGTGCTATGAACCATATTTTCCATGATTTGATCGGCAATCTTGTGGAAATATACATTGACGATGTAGTAGTAAAGTCCAAAGAAGGCGGCAACATTTAGCCGATTTGGAAAAGATGTTCGAAAGCACAAGGGTGCATGGGTTAAAAATGAACCCTCTCAAATGTGCTTTCGGGGTATCGGCTGGGCAATTTCTTGGGTTTACGGTGCATGAAGGAGGAATTGAAGTAAACGAAGCCAAAGTAAAAGCCATAGCCGATACTAAACCGCCAACAAGCAAAAGGAGTTGCAGGTATTGATTGGAAAAATCAACTACTTGCGGCGTTTCATCTCAAACTTGTCGTAGGCGTATTCGTGCTTTCACACATTGCTGAAAATTAAAGACAACCTAGAGTTCAAATGGGGAGCCGATCGACAAAGAGCCTTCGGCGACATAAAAGGTTATCTCGATGAGTCCATCGGTATTGACCGCGCCAAAACACGGTATACCTTTTAGACTATATATATCGGCTGAAGGTGATTCGATTGGAGCAGTTTTAACACAAGAAGCCGATAGGAAGGAACGAGCAATATTTTACTTAAGCCGACGTCTTCTGGATGCAGAAACCAGGTATCCCCTAGTAGAAAAATTATGCTTATCATTGTATTTTGCTTGCACCAAGTTAAGACATTATATGCTAGCTTCCAAATGCGTCATAATATGCAAAACCGATGTAGTTAAATACATATTATCAACGCCAATCCTGCGAGTCGGCTTGGTAAGTGGGCATATGCCTTAACAGAGTTCGAGTTATCCTATGAGTCGGCTAAATGCGTGAAAGGACAAGCTGTGGCCGATTTTATCACAGGAAGTGAAACATTAGTGGGAACAACTAGTGTAACTCCTTGGCGTTTGTATTTTGATGGATCTGTGCCAAGAAGGCGAAGGCATCGGTGTGATATTAGTTTCACCTAGGAAACAAGAGTATGGCTTCATGTATCGGCTAAATAGCCGATGTTCAAATAATCAAGCGAGAATCTGAAGCATTACTAAGGGGTCTACAAGCTGTTAGATAGCATCGGAGTGAGAGACGTCGAAGCTTTTGGAGATTCGATGTTAATTGTACAAAGAAGTCAGAAGAGAATACCGATGCAATGATGATGCACTAACCCAGTACTTGCATCAATGCCTCCAGATCATCGAGATGTTCACTGCATTTTCCATAGAACATATCCCCAGAGAAGCTAATGATAAAGCAAACCGATTGGCACAATGTGCATCAGGGTACAAGATTGAAAGCCAACAGGGACCAATCGAGCTAAACGTTTGGCCGATTTTATGTGTTCACCCTGTCGACTGGAGAACAGAGATAAGGGATTATTTGTCAGATCCAGCCAAGCCGACCGAGCAAAAGGTCAGGCGCAAAGCACTCAAATATGTTCTACTAGAAGATGTATTGTACTTTCGGACTATGGAAGGTGCATTTGTTAAGATGTCTGGGAACCGAAGAAGCCAAAGTGGCGATGGGTGAAGTCCATGAAGGCATTTGTGGATCACATCAATCGGCCCATAAGATGAAATGGATACTAAGGCGAACAAGGTATTTTTGGCCGACGATGTTAGAAGACTGCTTCAAATATTACAAAGGATGCCAAACGTGCCAAAAATTTGGTAACATACAGTCAGCACCAGCATCGGCTTTACATCCGATCGTCAAACCATGGCCATTTAGAGGATGGGGTATAGACATAATCGGACAAATATTTCCGTCATCTAGCAAAGGACATAAATTCATCCTTGCAGCCACGGATTATTTCTCAAAATGGGTTGAGGCTGTACCACTCAAGAAGGTTACTAGTAAAGAACTAATCGACTTTGTAAATGAACACATCGTCCATCGGTTTGGGATTCCACAAACAATCACTACTGATCAGTCTTGTGTTCATGTCCAACGATTTCAAAGGTTTTATGGAAAGTCTTGGGATAAAATTACTCAACTCTTCCCTTACTACGCTCAGGCCAGCGGTCAGGCCGAGTCGTCAAACAAGACATTGATAAAGTGATAAAAGAAAAATTGAGGAGGAACCAAGGAGATGACATTCAACGCTATCGGAGGCTTTATGGGCTTATCGGCTATCTCATCACGGATCAACTAAATTGTCACCCTTTCAATTGGTATATGGACAAGAAGCCGTTTTGCCCGTTGAAATCAACATCGGCTCAATAAGGCTACACGAGCAAGATAAGATATCACCGATGAATACAAACAGCGATCTTTGGACAATCTAGATGATTTGGCTGAACTAAGGCTGATCACGCTAGATCGGCTTAAAAAGAATAAAGAGATGGTTGCCAGGTCGTACAATAAAAAAGTAATTTTAAAATCATTCAATCAAGCCGATTTAGTATGGAAAACCATATTGCCGATTGGGTCTAAAGATAATCGATTCGGCAAATGGTCTCCAACGTGGGAAGGACCTTATAAGATCAATCGGCCGGTTGACGGGAATTCATATATACTGGAATCCTTAGAAGGGTTCGTCCTACCTAAAGCGATCAATGGAAAATATCTGAAGGCATATCACCCAAGCATATGGGTCGGGTCCTAACTACGGGGAGAGACATCAGGATCAATGACAAGTACATATGCATAAAATCGGTCATACAGCCGACCGAGCCAGTTTAAACCCATCCACATCAAAGTTTACAAAATCGGACGCACAGCCGATTAAGCAAGAGTTCAAAAGACCTCAGGTTTAAAGCAATATTACAAGGATCGGCCATAAATCAAAGTCTAGTGTAGTCCCGACCCGGGCAAATGGGCTCCCAAAGCCGATAGTGCCGCTGCCGCCCTACCAATGGTAGCTTGAATGCTGTCTATCAATTGTTGGTCGGCTGCTGCATCACCCGGGACTGAAACTATCTTGGCCGACTGGTTCTTGACTTGGGCAAAAACCTCGCCGATTTGCCGCCTCTGGACGGCTAGTGAAGACGTGGAGTTGGTGATGCTAAGCTGACATTCCGCAAGTTCTTTTGTAACAAGAGCCAGCTGTTCTTCAAGTTTGGCCTTGGTCGACTCCAGCTCTTGAGCCTTGCTCTTAGTCATTTTAAGTGTAGCTATGCCTTGGTCAAATGTGCTCTTTCGGGATTTGGCATCAGCTATGAGCTTGTCCAAGATCTCTTGGTCGGCTTGTTGGGCCTTCCTCTGTTCAACTCTTTGCTTGGCTGACTCCACGTCTAGCCGACGAGCGTCCAAGTGGCAGACCTCGAGCAGTGCATTCATTGCGGCAGAGGGGAGATCGGCTTGCATGGCTGCCATGGCATCCCTCAGTGGTTGCGTGTTAGCCAGTAGAGCCGCTTCTGGTTGCATCACCTCGTCCAGAAGACGATTAAGTCGCTCCTGCATACCAGGCGCAGCAGTAACAGCAGCCGATGCTGGAGCAGAGGCCGCTATTATACGTTGGATGTCAGCCGGGTAGTCGTCAGTGGCCACAATCTCCGGGTCGTCAAGCTCGTCCAAGGAAAAGCCTAAAAGGTCGGCTAAGTCCATCGACGGAGTCAGGCTAGGAGCAGGTTTTGGAGGTGACGAAGCAGATGGCGGAGCAGGAGCCACAGCCGGCAAGATAAGCACGTCGGTTTGAGTTTTCTCTGCATCGGCTTCTAGCAATTGAACGGAGGGGGTTTCCTAAAAAATATTTTCACGATAAGATCAAGGAAGACAAATTTAAGTCAAGAACGAGGGTCGAAGCTAACCGCAGTAGCCGATCCGGTTGGAGATGCTGCTGCATCACGGCCTGCAGGCTTTGGGGATCGCTTAATGACAACTCTACGGCTTTTCTTCTCTGAAAAAAAACGAACATGGGTTTAGCCGACAGCAAGCATGAAACTTCATTTGGTGGAAAATGGAATCGGGCGTATACGGTGCATTTGGGCGGCAAGATCGCAGGCTGATGGGCTATTGACCCTAACGTGCGGAGGATAATCCGGCAAGAGGTGTCGATGACCTTGGACGTTTTGAGCGATCGTCGTCGGCCGATGCGGTTTCTTATTTGGGGTTGATCTTTTGCTAGTCCGAAAGGGTAGAAGATATGGTTAAGCCGATGAAAATCTTATTCCAATAAAACAACAAAATGAAAATACCTCTAAAGATGAGTTAGCGTCGCCGAACTCGAGCTAGACTCAAAGAACGGTCTCAGTCGGCTCTCGAAAACCAGGAAGAAAAGAGGACAGGACCTTGGGAATAGTGCGCCTCCATAAGAGTGCCACAGCTATAGAAGCCCACCATGTGGTAAATTGGCCCGATCGACGCGTGTTTAACACAAGGAAGGGCAAGTCTACCACATGGAGTTCATCGGCTAGCTCAATAATAAGATCCGCCGCAGTAGAGTTAGTTACTTTGTTTCGTGGTTTAATCATCCTAAGCAAAGGAAAGCAAGGAATGGTTTGTCCGAAACCCAGCTGGCGTGCATAAACTGAAGGATGATAGAATTCATAGGTCGGCTGAAATGTTCTGTTTCGAGTACTTAAGCCGACGTGAAGGATGCAAGGAGAAATCAACAGGGGAAGCAGATCGAGAGTGGATTGGGGCATTAGGGAGCTATCGGAGTTTAAACGAAGAAAAGAAGGCCACGGGAGATCGGCTAATTGGCTATACGAAAAGAAATCTCTACGGTTGAAAGAGGCTTGGTTAAGATGCAGGAAAAAGGACAAGTATTTATGGAAGCCGGCAGGAGAGATTTTTTGTTCATCGGATGAACACATGGTGAATTTTTCCCCTGGGGATCGGCTAGGTTGGAATACAGGGACGGCACCCTCAGGAAAATCTTCCGTTGGGAAAGCCGATTCTTCTGAAGGGTCCGGGATAATGAGGCGGCCAAAAACGCAGTAAAGCCAAATCTGAATAAACCAAAGAGGGCCGCCAACATTACCAACGACATAGGAACCATTGCCAGTGAAAAGCCGACTCCTGATGATATGCATCATATGGTATACGGCGCCCAGCAAAGATTTCCCTAAAGCTAGCCGATGACCCATAACTAGTTGCTCTGACATAAATTGATAGACCTGGGTTGGTCCTAGGGAAGCGCCACAGAAGAGGAATCGGTCTAACCATAAGTTGATAAAGGCTACGTGTTCTTCATCCGATACAGGGCCGGTTACTTTGTTGTTATTTTGGATGTATCTGGACCAACCTTCTCCCTTTTTTCCGGTCAATTTGTACCGAGGTTTCCACTAAAAGCCGATATTTGTTCTCCATCGTGCCTAAGACAAAGATAATTCAGCCATATCTAAAAGGGTTGGGCCGATGGGACCGGTTGGGAAAAAGAAGGCGTTAAAAGAGTCCGACCAAAAATAGCAGCAGCTACTACTAAAGATTCGTTGGGCTCCGGCAGCTAAGGACAGGGGATACACTCAAAGAATGCCCATACCTTCCCACTGCTTTCTTTTGGGCCGATACTCTAATGTACCAGACCTCCGGCCCTTGAGAGAGCTGTCGGCCAAGCCCTAAAACTTTTGGACCACTCGTTGATGTTGTAACCAGGAGCCGATAAAGGGAGTCTAGGATTTCATCTCCAATGACAAGATCGGGTTCTATGGTTCCTATAGGACCTAGGAAATGCTTGATGATCGCTATCTCGGGATCGGAACAAGTACACGAGATGCGTCCATTTCAGCCGATGCTATGAGAAGAAGGGTTGAAGCGGAGAAAAGCCGATTTCAGGATTAACGAGCACGCCAGGGTGAAAATGACTGCAGGGAGCCTCATATTTATACCTCGGTGAAAAGGTGAAAAGGCGGGAACGATTCTTTGCATTGAAAACGCACCGAGAGCATTGCGGCGCCATTAATGGGGAAGTTACCGAGGTGAATCCTAAACGACAAGCCGATAACAGAAAAGACGAAGGGATTTTTGAAAGATAACAAGTTACCTTTCAAAAATGGGGGGCATATGTTTGCACCAAAATTCGGCATGTATTGAAATCGGTCTGAAAATAGAAAAGTACCCGTACAGAAAAGAATCGGTAAACGACTCGGAAAAGGAATCCGTTTCTATAAAAGGAAAGGAAATCGGATAAGAGGCCGATACGGGTAAACACACCGTATCCATATGCGACTCGGATCGGCCAGGCGTGTTATAAAAGGGGTGGACGCCAAGCAAAGAAATCATCATCAATTCCAACAACACCTACTTTTTACAGCCTTTTCTTTTACATTGCTTTAGCTTCATAGATTTCTTTGCAAGTCGACGGAATCAACATAGCTGCGCATCGCCGATTGTTGATTTTAGCCGATTTTACCCAGGTTTGATTTGCTTCGTTTTGTTGCGCATCGCCTTCCCGAAGCCGATTTTACCTTATATCCGGATCAACTGTAACTGGTTGATCTAGTTATCTCCTAATCGGTTTTTGCCGACTAGCGAAAAGCCGATAGATCTTTGTTTATCGGCTTTGATCGAATTACAAATTTTACCTTGTCGATTTCAGGTCAAATCGACTGGCACGCTCTGCAAACCCGGTGTTTGTCTTGTGTGTTCGAGGCCTAAAACCCCCTTCACGTTTTTCGCGCGAACACCCTCATGGGGCATACCTTGGTCTTTTTGGCTCGGGGCCGGGCGGTACCCGCGCCGTTCTGCAGTCTTGTGGCCGGCCGGCTTGTCGCTCAGTGACCCTCATGGGGCATACCTTGGTCATACAGAGTAATGCCTGTGCTCGCTTACGCCAAGATCGCTTTAGACCCTCATGGGGCGCATTCTCAAGACCGTGTTGGTTGTAGATCCTCCCGCGACACCCAATCGCATTGTGAGACAAATGACCAGCAATTGACCCCAAATTATGGGGTGTCGTCGGAGGATGTTCGGAAAGTGCCCAGCCCCAAGCTTCCGTGGCGGCGTCAGGCCCGTCGTGGGGCGACTTTATCCCAAACTTTGGACCAGGTTTGACACTGGCCGCTGCTTTTGCGCGACGCAAATATTGGCTGCCATGGGGCGGCCTTGGACCTCGCCCGCACTGAACAGAGGGCCCTCGCTTTCTTCCCACCGTAAGGTGGAAATTGGGGCCCATTTCTTATAAGTCGGAAGGACCCTTGTTGGAGCAACGGTCTCCTTGCACCTTCCTCACCACGGCGAAACCTTCAAACCTCCTTTGGCGATTTAGGGTTTCGGTTTCGCGCTTGGCTTGCGCGGTTCTTCCCACCAGTCTTCTTCTTCTTCGCCATGTCTTCTTCCTCGTCATCGGAGGGTAGCACCGACCACTGCGGCGAGGGGTGGGAGACTTCCATCACGACGAAATCCCGCTTGGAGGATGGTCGCCGCCAGCCCTCCCTCCGTGGAGTTGATCTCCGCCGCCCGCCGCAGGTGACCCTTACCCCACACCTCTAGAGAATGAGATTGTGGTGTTTGAGTCCTTCTTCTGGCGGGGATTTAGCATTCCTGGGAGCGCCTTCTTCCGGGGGCTCCTCCACTTCTACGAAATCGAGTTGATCAATTTGAACCCCAACTCGATCCTTCACGTTGCCATCTTCGTCCAGCTCTGCGAGGCGTATCTTGGGATACGTCCTCATTTGGATTTGTTCCGCTCCTTCTTCTTGCTGAAGCCTCATCCGAACCGGGCCGCTCCCAACGTCGTTGGGCGCGAAGGCTCGGCTAGCGGGAGGGCTCGAAGAAGCGATATTTTGTCGTTCCTCTCAAGACCTCCCTCAAAGGTTGGAGGCGGGAGTGGTTCTATTGTGCCAATGTTGATCCTTTCCTCGCCCCTTTGCCGGCCGTGCTCCTAAAGCTTCCCGATCTTTGGAGCGACGCCGGACGGAGGAGGTTTGGCGCAAATCCCGAGCTTACGGCATTGATTGACGATCTGAAGAACCGAGGTGGCGGGTCCCGGATCGCGATCGCTTTGTGAAGCGCCGAGTGCAGCCCTTGAAGGAGAGAGTCCATTTGGGGTTCCAATACAACGGGCCTCTGGACCCCACGCGAGTCGGACGTGGCCCTGTCGATGGAGGCGCCGGCAAAGACGTAGTTGATCTCTTCGTGCCTGGCACAATAATCACCAACAGGGGCTGCCCTCATAAATTTTCGACGGCAAGGCCTCCTCCTCTGTGAGTGCACTATTCTCTCGAAAAGCTGTTCCAAGATTTCTTTGACTGATTTGTGATTCAAACAGGTTGCGATCGTTCGTTTTTTCAGGAACGCGCGTCCTTCAATTCTGACGCTCCGGTTGTCGGCCTCTCTCGTGGCTCACGCCAGCGGCGAGTGGTCGACACATCGGTCGACGAGCTCGGAGTGGAGGAAGTGCCTCGAGCCACCGCCGCTTCGGTCCTCTGCCAAGCCCGAACCGGACCGTATGGTGGGAAGGGGGTTCCGACTGGAAAGGAATGGAAGAGGACGACGAGATGGAAAGAGCGGCTCGGACGGAGCTTTATGAGCTCACCGTCAGGTGTAGCACGCTCGTCAGGGTGAGTTTCTTGTCTTTAATCTGTTGCCTCTGACTTCTCCCTGAGATTCTGCCCTGCTACTTAGGACATGGGGGAGCGCTCGGAGCAAAGATCGCGGTTTTTCCGGAAGGTGCTCCCGAAGCTCAAGGAGCAGAAGCAGTACCAGGACAAGCTCAGCGAGATCAGCGCGGACAGATGGAAGGAAGTCCACGGGCTTCAGGGCGAGTGTATGACGATCCGGGAGGAGAAGACGAAGCTTGAGCATATGCTTGAAGGTGAGATTCTCCCCTGGATTCGGTTTGGATGTCTTTTTGGATGGTTGGAGAGGATGGTGACACTCTCGTGTTTCAGAGCGCGACTCGACCGTTCTTGGTGAGGCCCGGTGGAGGCTTCAGAGAACTCGGCCTCAAGCTCGAGTCACTTGGAAAAGATCTGTGAGGCGAAGGGTAAATTTATTTGACTTGGGTTGAACATACTTGGCGTCGGGTGTGCTCTTGATGGCCGTTTGACTTTGTTGCAGAGTGCAAGGAGAAGATGGCCGCTGTCGAACAGGCAGATCGAATCAAGCGTCGCTGCGAGCGATCCTGCACCTTAGCGCATTGAAGGAGTCACGCCGGGCCAGGGGGACGATGCTGTTCCACTTCTCTCGGAAGGAGCCGACAGGATCAGAGCTTACGCCAAAGAGTCCGCAGCAATGAGTGCGAACCAGGCATTGGCGGTGGTCAAGTCTCATTATCCGAGAGTTGACCTCGAAGCTGTGAAAGAAGGCTTTGCCTGTGATGAAGACAAGGCCAACGCGCTCCTCGAAGAGGTGTCCGGTGCATCGTAGGCCTTGTTGGAGAATCTAGAATTCTGAATTCGATGTGGGCCTTGATGCCGAGTGCTCGCCCTCCTTGTTTGAAATATTGTGTCTTCTTACTTCAATATGATTTGCCTGTATTGTCTTCCGCTTGGTGGTCTTCAGACCTGAATATAGGCCCGTAGCCTTTTGGATCCTGTTGCGCCTTTCCGGGTGAGTTTCATTGATCGGTATGGCTTCCAAACGCCAGGCGTTGGCTGTGGCTTTCTTGCCCCAGACACGCTTCTCCGAGAGGCTGGCGTGCAGCTCTCGAGCGTCGGGACTTACGTTGTGGCCACCTGGCTGAGTGGTTTAGTCCCCAGGCTTGCATCGCTTGCTAGCTCTCCAGCCCCCCGGGCTTTTGCGCTTAATTTGGTATAATTAAGCGAGAAAGCCGAACGAGCTTGAACTGCTTACGACACGTGTCTGGTGAAATTCTCCTTGATTTTTGTTCAATGCGCTGATCTTCTTCGGTATTTGCACTGCCGCTTTGTTTTTCGCGCTTCATTGATTGTGAGGTGGCGCGTTTGATTGCCTTTGAGACGCTTTGATTTCCGGGGCTGGGGTGGCTTATAAATGGGGCGTCACCGCTAATGAGCGATCGCCCGTTTCTTCTTGCCTTGTCCTTCTTCTTCCTCTTCCAGTTTCCTTCCATGTCTAATACGGGGAGGTTCGTTGGTCCCTATGCGGCATTGTTTCGCCAGCGATTCTTCGGGATGTTGCACAACTGGGAGGAGGCGGAGTCTTGGGAAGACCTCGACTTTGCCACACTGGAGGTGGAGGAGGAGGAAGGAGCGGCGAGGGACGCCGCCGCCGTGGCCACCTTGTTGGAGGCCGCGCCGGGGCTCCACGAGGTGGCGGAGATCATCCTCGAGATGGTTGGTCGCGATCGCCGCGACGACCTTGCCGTCAGGGCCCTCGTCCGGCTTATACCCCCCTTGTGGGTGGTTGAGGACGAGATTCTGGCGGCTTTGGGTCGCGTGGGTCGCGTCTAACCTCAACGATCTCGCCTCCGGGCCTCCCAAAGAAATACAAGACTCAAGAAGACTAAGATCAAGATCAAGACAAAGATCAAAGACTAAAGATTTCAAAGACAAATAGAGCACCAAGAAGACTGAGTTTTTTTTTTTTAGCGCGAGAAAAGGAAAAAAAGAAAGTCAGTAATGTAAATTACTAACATTATGGAATGAAATGCGAAATTTTATCCAGTTCGCGCCTATCATATTTAATCCGAGTTTAGTAGTTCCGCTTTGATCAATCGATTCTAGTCGGTTGCTCGATTACCCGACAACGAGGCAGGGCTCGAGCTTTTGACGGCTAGAAATTCGCGATCGAGCAAATCTCGGTTAAATTCGCGCTGCGAATTGCAGTCCCCGAGTGGTTAGTGCTTTCTACCCGTTCCGTTGTGCGCGCTGGTATAAACCGCCGAGGCTTTGTGCTCATCGCGGCTTGTTATTTCCGTGCACTCTATATTGGCACGACCAGGGTTAGGCGCTACACCAGTCGGGTAATAACCACTCGGGGCTAGCATTACACAGAACTTCAGGAAATAAGACGGACCACTATTTTATTTAATGTGTGAGAGTCGGGTACATAACTCATGCGTAGAAGCGACGGAGCTGTTCGGCGTTCCAAGTATTCGCCAAAACCTCGCCGTCTTCTCGTCTGAGTCGATAAGCACCCGGCCGGATTGTCTTCTGCACAATGTATGGACCTTCCCAAATTGGAGAGAGCTTGTGCTCGCTTTTCTGGTTCCTCCTCAGGACCAGATCTCCTTCTGAAAAGGTTCTACTTCTGACGTTGCGAGAGTGGTAGCGCCGAAGTCCCTGGAGGTACTTAGCCGACTGGAGGGCGGCAACGTTCCGAGCCTCCTCGAGTTGATCAAGCTCCACCATTCGGCTTCCCTCGGACTCGGCCGTTGTATTTCCGAACCCTCGGGATTCGAATCGGCTCGGTCGGCCAGAATCCGCCTCTGCGCCATAGACCAGGAAAAAGGGGTTTGGCGGTCGCTCGGTGGGAGTGGTTCTGAGTCCCAGAATGCGACGGTAGCTCCTTCACCCATCGAGAAGCGTATGGTTTGAGGCGGTCGAAGATCCTGGCCTTGAGGCCTTGGAGGACCAGACCGTTAGCTCGCTCAACCTGCCCATTGCTTCGTGGGTGAGCCACCGAGGCGAAGCAGATCTTGATCCCGACGCCTTCGCACCATTCTTGGAATTCTTCACTCCTGAATTGGGTGCCGTTGTCCGTGATGATCCGATTGGGCACTCCGAATCTGACCACAATATCCTGGAAGAACTCCTTGGCCTTAACTACAGTGATAGTGACGACTGGCTTGGCTTCGATCCACTTGGTGAACTTGTCAATGGCCACGAAGAGGTAAGCGAAACCGCCTTAAGCCTTCTTGAGCGGGCCCACTAAGTCGAGCCCCTAGACTGCGAAAGGCCAAGAAATGGGTATAGTCTGTAGCTCCTGTGCCGGCAAGTGTGTCTGTCTTGCATAGAATTGGCAGCCCTCGCAGGTTCGAACTATCTCCTTGGCATCCGTTACGCTGGTTGGCGAGAAGAAACCCTGTCGGTAAGCTTTCCCAACCAAGGCGCTTGATGCCGCGTGATGGCCACACATCCCCGAATGGATTTCTTGGATCAGGTCTCTTCCCAATTGTCCCGAAATGCACCGCTGAGGACACCGAGGCACTTTTTCGAAGAGCTCGTCGCCCACCACCACGTAGGATTTGGCTTGTCGAGACGCGCTCTGCCAGAGTGGTGGCTTCCGGAGTTTGTCCTTCATGAGGTAATCAAGGTGCAGGGTAGTCCACCTGGATCGATGAGTAGGACCGGTTCCTGTGACCCTCGCTTGGCTTTTGCCGCTTTTGTAACGGTTGGCTCGTGAAGATCCTGTGACGAAGATATCACTTGGGACATCTACCCGAGTGGCTCCCATCTTAGCCACTCGTCTGCTGCCTCATTATTGCGGCGGAGGACATGAACCACTCCAGGCCGTCAAAACTTGCCTTCCAATTCTCGGACTTCTTTGGCGGTATGCCGCCATGTTACGATCCACGCACGACCAGTCATACGTACTTGATTCACCACCAATCGGGAGTCGCCTCGAACCGCCGGTAGTCGGATTCGAGTGATGTGGCGTCTGAAGCCCATGGATGAGGGCCTCGTACTCGCGGCATTGTTTGAGGCCGGAAGTGAATCCGAAGGACATACTTCAACCTGTCGCCCTTAGGCGAGATAAGGAGGATTCCCGCCCTGCTCCCCAAGCATGAGAGATCCGTCAAGTACATGACCCAATATTACGGCTCTTCTTCCGTGCAGGAGTGCAGGATTCGGTCCACTCGGCCGTGAAGTCACCAAAGCACTGGACTTGGCGGCGGCAGCGGCTTGAACGAGATGTCGAAAGCTCCAAGCTCGGCTGCCCACTTTGAAATTCTTCCAGAGCTTCCCGATTACGGAGGACCTCTCCCACGGGAAAGAAGTGACTCACGAAATCGAATGTCCTTGGAAATAATGCTTGACTTAGTGGACGAGATCAAAATGGCGCATGCCAGCCTTCCTCGGATTTGAGGATATCTTGTCTTGGATTCGCCAAGATTACCGACAAAATAAATCTGGGCGTTGCAGACGCCGTAGCGGTGTCCAGATTCCTCCCGCTCCACAACTATCACGGCACTTACTACATGAGATGTTGCCGCTATGTAGAGCAGAAGAGGTTCACCTGGCGCCGGCGAGACTAAGACTGGGGGAGTGGAGAGAAACACCTTGAGTTCTTCGAAGGCCTGCTGTGCCTCTGTCGTCCAATCAAAGCGATCTTGCTTCTTAAGGAGCTTGAAGAAAGGCATTCCCCGGACTCCCAACCGTGAGATAAACCTGCCAAGTGCTACCATGCATCCGGTGAGCTTTTGGACCTCCTTTTGGCTGGTAGGCGGGGCCATTTTCATGATGGCTCCAATTTTCTCCGGGTTCGGCTCGATCCCACGATGGGAGACGATGAACCCGAGTAGTTTCCCAGAAGAAACTCCGAAAACACATTTCTCAGGGTTTAGCCTCATCTGGAACGCCCTTAGACTTACGAACGTCTCAGCCAGGTCGGAGATAAGGCTATCTCGTGTTTGCGTTTTAACTACCACATCATCCACATAAGCTTCCACATTGCGCCCGAGCTGATGGTGAAAACACCGCACGGCTACAATGGGTACGCTATAGGCATTCTTGAGCCCGAGCGGCATGGTGATATAGCAATATGCTCGAATGGAGTGATAAACGAAGTCTTCATGATCTTCCTCTCGGCCGAATTTGATGATAGCCTGAATAGGCATCCGTAAAATCGAGTAGCCGAGATCGGCGATGGAGTCTACCACCCGATCAATACGAGGAGACCAAAGGGATCTTTCGGACAAGCCTTGTTGAGGTCGGTGTAATCAACACACATGCGCCCGACTTTATTCTTCTTACGGGCGAGTGCAGGTTCGCCAACGATCGGGATGATACACTTCTTTGATGAAACCTGCGGCTAGCGACTTTGTGATCTCCTCTCTCGATGGCTTCTCGGCGATCTTGAAGCGAACCGTCGTAACCTTTGCTTGACGGGCCTGGCGGATTGGTTTACATTCAATGCGTGCTCGATCACCTCCCTGGGGACCCCGGGCATGTCGGACGGCTTCCAAGCAAAGACGTCTTGGTTTGCCCGTAGAAAGGTGACGAGCGCGTCTTCCTATTCATCCCCGAGCCTTGTCCCGATCGAGACGGCTCGCGCCGGATCGGACGGGTCGAGGAGAATCCTTTTGGTGCCTTCCTCGGGGCCGATCCCGGAGTTCTGCGGCTTGCGGGTAGGGATACTGCCTTCCGGCTTGTCGAAATCCGCCTCTTGACGAATCCTTTCCCGACCCGCCAGCGCCTCCAGAGACTTCGGCCATTTCGCGACTCTCCTCGTCGCAAGAGAAAGATCGCTTAACATCGCCGCAGAGTGATAATACCACTCGGACCGGCATCTTCAAAGATCGATACGGCGTAGTGGGGCACCGCCATGAACTTGGCCGCTGGTCTCCCCAAGATGGCGTGATCTGTTGTCGCGAAGTCCGCCACCTCGAAGCTAAGGCTCGGTCCGGTAGTTGTCCCTTGCCCCGAACGTGATCGGTAGAGTGATTTGTCCGAGTGGTATCGCCGACGTTCGGGTATCACCCCATGAAAAGCGACGACCGCGTTTGAGGTCGGCCGCGGGATCCCCATATCATCAGTGTCTTCACGAAGAGGGCGTTGAGCCCACTCCGCGTCAATCAACACCCTTTTGAGCTTGATGTCGCGGACAACCGGCGCCAAGACCAGCCGGGTATCCGCCGGGAATGGGGCGCGATCTGGGTGATCCGTGCGGTCGTAAGTTATTGCGACCTCGGACCACCGGACATATCGAGGGTCTCGGCTCTCGCCGCAGATGTCCCGAGCGGTGAGCTTTGCTTCCGCTTGGACTCATATGCGGCCGAACCCCGAATATGTAGTTAAGCTCGAGGTTGACTTCTGATAGTCTTCCTCGCCAGGAGAGGCGGTTTGTTTGGCGGCGTGACCACTCGGACCTTGTCCGGCCTGCCTCTTGCTCTCGAGGCGAACCTCTTTAGGGTGAAGCGATCCTTGGCGGCATGCCTCCCTTCGGATGGAAAGGGCAGAGTGAGTTCATAACCTTATCATATCCATCCTCTTTGAGAGCGAGGATGAGTTGGTGCAGCGATCGCCACGGCTCTTCGCCCTTGCGCTTTCTTTTCTTTCCGCCGAGGGGTTCAGATCGATCCTTCCTCATCACGCCGTTCCGCGAGCCTCGGAGGCTGAAGCGTAACGGTCCGCTAGGGCGAACAGCTCCTGACCGGCGTGGGTGGCTTCCGGGACATCTTCTTGATGAGGTCGGGTCGACTCCTTTACGAAGGCAGCTATCACAATCGCATCTGTGGCGTCCCGAGCGGTGCTTTTCCTGTTCATGAAGCGCTTGGCGAACTCCGGGAGGATTCGTTCCTCCTTTGGTGTAGCTGGTATAGGTCCCAAGGGGTGCCTGGCGCTCGTAAGTGCCTTGGAAATTTGAGATGAGCTGCTCACACAGATCTCCCAGGAATCTATAGAGTTCGGCTGGAAGTCCGGTGAGCCATGCTTGGGCTGAGGCGAGAGGGTAACCGGCAAGTAGTTTGCCATTACTGATTGATCCCCGATTGCCAGAGCGTATACTTGTAGCCAAGCCTCCGGGTCCCTCTCACCGTCGAACCTAGTGATGCCTTTAGGATTAAATCCATCAGGCCAAACCACTCGGCGTAGGTGAGGGGTAAACGCTCGAACCCCTTCGATGACCCCGCGATACCCCGGGAGGTGATCGACGCGAGGGATCGCGCTTGGCGTGCCAGCGGCCTCGCGGAAGGATCCCGTAGCGCTCATATTAAATCGGCTTGACGGCGTTGTTCCTCCCTTTCTGGTCGCGGCGCTGGCGTCGAGGTCTCGAGCAGGTCGCGGTGATCTTTGTGTCGCAAGTCGTCTCGCGAGGTAGAACATGATGTGTCTGGCGGGCTTCCCGGACTGGCCATTGGCTGTCTGGTCCTCGCCGGACCACGTGGCGGCTCAGCCGGCCGGCGGGTCGGTTTGGGCATCTTTGGATAGCCGCCGCCGTCACCATGGCCTTTACTTGGGCCATGATCGGGGCAAGCTGGATCATCCGCCTCAGCATAGGGTCGGGGTATCTAGGAGTGTCTTGGAGGCGACGATATATTCACGTGGGGTACGAAAAACGGCTGGTCCCCATCTTGGCTTGCGAATGTCTTCATTGACAGCCCGGCGCGGTCCGGAAACCTGCGCCAGCGCGTCGAGGCTCGATCACTCGGCCTCCTTCCAAATCGGCGGCGGCGAGGTGTCGGGCCGCTGCTGAATCTGCCGCGAGCCTTCGATTACACAGACTCTACGGAAATTCCAGCAGCTCTCTAGGCTTTCTTCTGACTCGGCCGCTGAGGTGGGTGAGTCTGGAGAAGACAAACCTAGGCGCTCGGGGGTGCCGAGTGGCTTGGCGGTGAGAACCCCCACCCTTCGTGCCTCGGCGTCCTCGAGCCCGACTCCGCGGCTGGAACGGGTCTTCGGATCCCCACTCGGTACTTTAGGGTACGAGACAGGGGGACCTTCCGATCGGCGCGGAAGTCGTGACGATGGATCGCCGGAAACCTCACCGCGTTGTAGCGCGGTTCCCTTAGAGAGAGAAAGGCTTCCGAGGTCGTTGGAGATGAAGGTCAGGCTTCCGAAACGGAAGACCTGGCCCGGGAAGAAGACTGTGGAGACTTCGCTCGTCGCAGCCATCAAGCTTGACGAAGATCTTGACACAAGCCCCCTACCTGGCGCGCCAACTGTCGACGATCTGTTTCGCCGGCAATGAGATTTGTGATTCTAGGGGATTTGTGCGGGATCTGAGCTTGATGGTAACACAGATCTTGAGGGCAATCTGTTTTAGACAGGTTCGGGCTCTCTCGGAGGAGATAATACCCTAGTCCTGTGTTCTTGGATATATCGTGTGTGTTCTCTCTTTCTCTTGTTTCTCCCTCCTCCCCTTATATACTGGGGGAAGAATACATGATAGATGGGCGCCACCGGGCCCTGAACATGGTGGCCTGGACGACATGTCCCTTGTCCTTATCCGCCTTCACGCTCGTCTGGAGAGGTGGTTATGCTTTCTCCGACCCACGCCGCCGCCTTGTCGTTCCAAAGATCCGCAGGCTCTGGCGATGTCAGACTGCATGCTTTGTTCCTGGCGGGTTGTTAGGGCGGGGCGCGAAGCTTCCGTGAAGGATCAGGAGTTGTCTTGGGGAGCAAGTCGAAGGTCTCCTCTGGGCCCGTCGTGGTGCTTCTGGGCTTTGGGCTTTCTATTCCGCCTGTCAGGCCCAGTCGGGTGTAGGCCCCTCTTGCGGGACCCCTGTCTCTGACATCCCACATTCACCAAGTACGATAAATTAATTTATAATATTTTGTCATAGTGTTCATAGTATGTACCTTTTGGATGAAGTATAAGCAATGAAATGTAAAATATGTTTTGTAGTGTGATAATTTACAATAACTTTAAGTAACTAAAATATTTCTAATTAAATTCTAAATGTAAGTAAATATATTAATAAGAACGTATAATTATCCATTAAATTTTGATTAATTAATCGTATTGCGATTAATCGCTTAGCAATATCATATCCGTTCGTCGAGGATGTATGCTTGTTCATAACACTCATGGAAACAAACCCGTAGCATAAAGAAACAACCAATAGGGTCATGACATCGAACAACACTATACACACACATATACACACATACACCCACACACTTATCTTTAAATGGGGAAGATTTGGAGCCCATCCCAAGCGCCATCTCAGCACTTTCGCGAAAGGGCCCTCTAGAAAATTTAAAATTACTTTTAGGTCCTTTCACTTGTTATTTTGCAAAAAGGACCTTGTAGTTCTGTAGATTCACGAAAGGGTCATACACCGGTTTTTTCATTTTCTCGGATGGCCCCCCGAAAAAACCAAATTTATATCTAGGTCTTTTCACCAGTTATTTGCAAAAAAGACCTGTAGTTCCGTATATTTGCAGTTTTTTGAAAAAAACAACTCGAAACAAATTTCTTACGGCACGGTGTAGTGCATGACTCTACCTAGTATGTCATGATCCATGGAAGATTTAGAGTAGTCTTCTAAGTTCTAACACGTCGTTTTCAGCGCGTATGCTTAGAGCATCTCTTGCTAGCCCCCTAAAACAGGGTCCTTATTTTGGATTTAGGGACCCCCTCTATTTTTTGGGGCCCTGTATTCAGAGCACAAATCCAGCAACAACCCCTAAATCTCAGCCCTTATTTTACTTTTTCTCCTATTTTGGCATATCCGCTATGTATAATCTTCATTTGACACCACTAAAATTCAATCAAAAATATTTGTAATACATAAAACATAAGCATATTAACATTTACAATTTAAAAACATGACATTTCAAATTTAAATTTAAATTTTTTAAAATATGATAAAATTTTCGAAGCCTCTCATGTATTTCCCTATCTTCAATAATAAGGGTTGTACTCGTGTCCTTGGGAATTGGGGCTGAGGAGGCAAATTTAGGGGCCTCATAATTTTAGGGGCTTGAGTTGGGGCTCTCTGGGAATTGGGGCTGAGGAGGCAAATTTAGGGGCCTCCTAATTTTAGGGGCTTGAGTTGGGGCCCTGCTGGATCTGTTTTTTTTACTACACTCTCTATTTTAAGGTTTAGAGGCTGGTTTAGGGGCTCTGCTGGAGATGCTCTTAGGGAGCGTGCACTGCCCGCAGCCCGCCAACTGAAACTTGAATTAGTTCGAGAGATTTCAAACTGCATTAGATGGATATACTCCACTTGAGTACTCTAATAAACTTGAGTGTCAATTTCAGGTAAAGATGATTTGGCACCTAATTTGGTACGTTGGAGTTGTGCATGTGTTTTGATCTCAACTTGATGGTACTCTCCGAGCTTTCGTGTCAGCATCTTCTTGCATCTGCAGTTCACTGCAATACAAAACCAAAGCTTAGGGCCTGTTTGGCAACATGGTTTTTTCATAGTTTCTAGACAAAACCATGGTTTTAGAGGAAAACTCTGTTTTAGAAACCAAGGGGTGTTTGGTAACCCTTCAAAAAACTCCGTTTTAAAAACCATGGTTTTCACAAAACCATGGTTTTTTCTCTGTTTTGGAAACTTAGGTCCTGGGCAAAATTTTCAGAGCGCTAGCGTCAAAACAACTCGCGTACCGCCCTCCTCGTCACCTCTCCCGCGAAACTATTCGGTGGCCGCTGCCTTCTAGTCACAAATTCCCCATTTGCACATAAGAGAAGCCACCGCCAGCCCGATTCGATGTCGCCGCCACCTACCGCCATGGAGGCGAATCGCCGTGAGAAAGGTACGTCGTTGCTCCTCCCTTCCCTGCCACGGTCTTCTTCTCCACCACCCCTCCATGCATGGTCCATCATCGCCGCGCTGTCCTGCCTCGCCTCGGCGCTGTCCTGCCATGCGGCCACGGCATGCGTTGCCCCCGCCTCGAGGCCCATCCACTTGGCCCACCCCTCGAGAACCCGCCTCGGCACACGCGCGCCTCTTCGGCGTCGTCCGCCTGCTCGGCTGCCTGTGCCTTCTCGATGTCGACGGGAATCGGCCGTGGACACGCAAGAACTCAACGCCGCCGACACCCTGGACTCGTAGCCCTCCTCCACCGCCACGGCCCCCGCGACGAGCCTGCGTCAGTGCCGGGACGCCCTGGACTCGCACGCCGCACAGAGGAACACCGCGTCAGCCTCGCAGTGCACGGCCGTGGGGGCACGTTTAAGTGAGAAATCCTCTTCTGCTAGTCAGAAAACTTCTGCTAGTTTAGCATGTTGTTATGCTAGTTTAGCATGTTGTTCTATCAATTTTAGCATGGTTGTGGAGAAAAAAAATGCAGCATGGTTGTGGAGAAAAAAATGCAGCACGTAAAAAAAATGCACAGTTGTAGTTTGTGTAGAGAGAGTACACATCTTGTAGTTAGCCCCTTCACAAAAATGCATGGCTTGACTGGTGAGTACAGAGATGAAGCATCTGTACACCAGGCCATGCAACAAAAACTTTGAAAATGTCAACCAAAAACTTTGTAGCCAAACAGTTGGGAGTTCCAAGAAAAACCATAGTTTCAATGGGGTTTGGTAAAACCATGGTTTTTATGTCATGACAATTCCTAAACCATAGTTTTGCAAAACCATGGTTTTACAAAACCTTGTTGCCAAACAGGCCCTTAGTTTCTGTTCCAAGTTTCTCAGGAAAGAGCCTCATACAGTATTCCAATTATTCTTTTTTTTAAAAAAAAACCCGAGGGTTACTGCGAAATTTTTGTATTTGATACAATATATGACTCATATTTACGAAACGATACAATACTTTTGCGTATTTACAGAAAACACAGTCATACCCGGTTTTTGAGATCTCGTTTTTGAATACCCAAAATTTTAAAATCCGGTTTAACCATACCCGGAATTTGAATTCTTGGTAATTATGTATACCGGATTTTGAACATTCGGTTATGCTATAACCGAATTTCCAAATCCTGGTTATGACATGTATGTTGTGGGCGATGCATGTATGTATGTGTTGGAGGCATAACCATATGCATGCATGTAAATGGCATAATCGGATTTTGAAATTCCGGTCATAGCATTACCGAATTTTGAAATTTCGTTTATGGCATAAACGGATTTTCAAAATTCAGTAACCGGGAAATTTTTGTAGAACAGTAGGTCCGTGGCACGTGCTCTCAGCGTGTGCACACTGCACAGAGAGAGAGAGAGAGAGAGAGAGAGAGAGAGAGAGAGAGAGAGAGAGAGAGAGAGAGAGAGAGAGAGAGAGAGAGAGTGAGTTATAAAGTGGAGGTGATGGCTAAATTAATACAGGGGGTGGTTTGGTTGTCTCGTTGGTCTTGGACAGTGTAAGTCGTCGTCACTGGCTCACTGCTTGGCGTGGCCGTTAAGCGCAACCGCTGCTACTACTTGTAGCTCGCGACCATAAACTCAAGGGAATATCAGGAGCTTGCCATGTGAGCAAGTCTCCTCTGCTTCAGGAGAGGTGGTACGACGATGGTGAGGCTGCTCGGAGTCTCTCTCCTGGTCGCGGGGCTCGGCTGCGCGCTGCTCGTCGCGCCTTGTGAGTCCGTTTCAGATGACGGTATTTCCCTTGCCTTGTGTATTTTCCTTCTCCTTTACGGTCCAAGTTCAGCTAGTTCTTGAGGAGCTGTTGCTTACCGGCCGCTGTGTTATCGGGCAGTGCCTGCGCTTCTTGCTTTCAAGAGAGCCATCTATGAGGACCCTCTTTCCAAGCTGTCCGGTTGGAACTCCAAGGACAAGGATCCTTGCGGCTGGTCCGGCGTGTGGTGCTCGCCGTTCAACAGCCGTGTGGTCACTCTGTAAGAACTGCGTTCTTTTGATCTCCTGCTCAGGTGTTCTTTCGTTGCATCACTCAACAAGGTCATGCGATTTGGATAGATTTAAGGATCTTGTTAGGTCAATGCACCGTTTCTTGAGGCATATTTGAGCGCTTTTCTACCTTCAAGCTCGCCCAAATGAAAGAAGTTGTTCGGCCATATGTTGACATGGGTACGAAAACTCCATGCACATTCTCCAATGGAAATTAAAAATTGGCTGGAGGTAGAAGAAACCTGTCTGCAATAACAGCAGGACAGAATGATGCATGTTCTTTCAGACTCTGTTGAACAAAATTCGAATCCAAGTGGTATTTAGGGTAAGCAGAAGTGTTGCTTCCTCAGGTGGTTTGTTTTGCCTCGGACTCTGTTCTGAGTAGTCAGGCAACTGTTTCTTTCGGTTATTTTCTTTCTTCTTGTTTTTTTCGTTTATCTAGTGGCTGAACTTATAAGAACTGATTGCGGTTTGAATAAATGAAGCCGGGGGTCTCTCCCTGTTTCTAAAAAAAATCCAAGTGACATTTATCCTATGTCAAATAAGGGCGGCGTGCCGCCGTCGTCTTCGGCGTCTCCGACCGTGTTGTGGTTCAGTATGTGTGTGTGTGGCTCGGGTGGCAGCCTTGGTGGCGCGGCTGGCGTGGTTGGCACGAAAGCGTGCTCGGAGTAGTGCCGCAGTAGGGGCATTTCCCGGCTGTGGCAGGGTGGGCACAACAGTGTTGTGGTTGGGCTGTAAGCCGCGATGGCGGGGGAGCTCGGTGGCGTTGGCCGAGGGTTCCGTTTTTTTTTTTCTGTTTTGAGTTGCCTCTCTTTGTATTTTCCTCTTCGGAGGTTTTCTTTCCTCTTAATGAAATGACAGAGCTCCTGTCCTAAGTTTTGAAAAAAAAAAATAAGGGCGGCTAGTTTTATTTACACATACTTGCTTGTTTTAACAAAAAAAAAAAAAAAATCGCTATATGTCCAGCATTGCAGTTATTATGTATATTTATGCTGATAAACTTGCTTGTCTTATGGTGAAGTGTCTAATTTCTTACGTGGTACTATCCAGAGAGCTGTCAAATTCATCTCTCACAGGATTTCTGGCACCCGAGATTGGATCCCTTAGTTCTTTGCAAAAACTGTATGTGCTTATAACTCCATAGTCCATATGATTCTAAAATAGGCATCACCTGCAAGATCTACAAATGACAGTCTTGGCGAACTTCTTGCAGTATACTAGATCACAATACACTCATGGGCTCGATACCGAAAGAGATCGGCAAGCTAAAGAACCTGACCGTGCTGAACCTCAGTACAAATCAACTCGTGGGGCCCATTCCCAGTGAGACCTGTGACATGCCAAATATCTCAAAAATGTACTAAGCAAGAAGCTGATCATTTGTGTTCCTGTCAGCATTTCCTCAAATTCATAACTCATCTGTTCTCTTATGCCCTAGAGACCTTCATGGGAATCAGTTAAATGGTGCTATCCCTCCTGAATTTGGCAAGTTGATGAACCTCATCGAGTTACGATTGAGCAATAATAGTCTTACAGGGATTATTCCTGGAAGTAACGATTCGAGCATGTAAGTAAATGCTCCTCAGAGTTTCTCAAAAGAAAAAAAAAATTTAGCATCCATGAACTGAAAGTGCATGGAATGAAAGCAAGTCTCTTCTGTACAATGGAACAAAGCAATTTAGTTAAGAAGTCAGCATCAATCAGCATTGACTCTGTTCTGCGAATTTACTGTGAAAGCATGTAGCTATGATTTTATTGTCTGGAAAGAAACTGAATGAGACAAGAAACAATGATCAAGCTGCCAAATGCTTAACAGACATACTTCTATGAGGACATCAATTGACATGACATGATTAAGCAATTGTCACCCTTCTTTCAGGGTGTCGACCAACAGTGATGATCAAATTGGGTTGTGTCGGTTAGCTCACCTAACTGATATGGACCTCTCATATAACTTTTTGGTTGGATATATTCCTACATGCTTCAAGCAAATCCAAAGGTACACCTTTGATTTTGTGGCTTGGATGTTTCAGTTAAGTGTTTCTGAACTTACCTGTTTTACAGTACTTGAACAGATCAAGCTTGGTGGGAAATTGCTTCCAGAACAATAACACAATAAACCGTCCTGTCCAGCAATGTATGGTGATATTTCATTCTAATATACTATATTCATTAGTGCAGTTTAATCCTGCTTTCAGCACCATAATTCTGTTCAGTTCTCTTGGTGTTTGCCACTGTGTTTTATGTAATTGAGAAGAGATGTAAACATTACCGATTGTAATACATACCGAGCAATTACTTTTAGCAATCTAAATACTGCAAAAATGAAATTCCCTAATATATTTACTTATTAATAATCTATTTTACTTATTAATAAGCTATTTCTGGCAGTCTTAGCAACTAGTATTAAGCTATTTATTCAAGCGGCAATGCTATACACACTAACTTTTTTTAGTACGTGTGTGCAACACTTGGTTGGATGGTGTAGATCATGGGTAGGATTGGGTGTTAGGGGTCATCAAAGGTTGAGATTATTTTGTATACGGATGTGCTAGAAAGTTTTTGGTGTGTAAAGTATTTTCCTTATTCAAGGAACTACTCGGCTACTCCATTAGGCTAGTCTGCAGAAAGAGCCACGGTCAGTTGTTCGTCCTTAAAAGGTCAAAGTGGGTGCTTTTTTGGGCTCGAGGACATAGATAGGGCAACTATAGGAACTAAATATAGGCTGTTCAAATTTAATTGACAGTAGCAAAGTAGGATCCACGTTGTGAATGACATCATTTGTTTCCGTCACTAAATTCTTACTCGTCTAGTGACCTTGGGATAGTGGAATCTTAGCTATGCTTGCTACAATAAAGAACTGAACTTTTGACACTTTGTTCGCTTCCTTCCTGGACCCTTTCTCTCAAATTCTTCCTTTTGTCCATGCATGGTTTGATCTCTAGTCTTAACCTTTTTGCGTATTGTCCGTATCCCCATCTTTTTCTAGGTATTCAGTTCTCCTGTCAGATTTTTATACTTCAGCACTGCATTGCAAGTCTACAACAAATCGGGATGCAATCCAAACTGATTTTGTGCATTTTCATTTACAGCATGTAATACATTAGAGCATCATAATATAACTCAAATTGGTTTACACATACTTTTATGTCTACTCTATGAGATCGCATATTCGCATATTTTTTAATCAATTCAGATTTTTTAATTACTTACAGGTCTTACTATAATTTAGTTTACTGAACAGTGAGAAAGTACACTATGTCATAATTACAGGTGAAAGTAGACAGGATGCAGGCAAAGACAGCCGTAGTGGTGGGAATGGGCAGAAAAGCTTGCAAGAACCACTTTGGCTTCTCATTCTGGAAGTCATTACAGGAGTTTCATTGCTTAGTTTGTTAACACTGTGTGCCATCACTGGTCTCAGAAGATGCAAAGCTAGATCTTCCAGAAACGGTGTTCCATGGGCAAGAGCTATAAGCTGGAAGGAAAATACTGTAATTTCGATTGGTCAGTGTTTGTTTTTTATGTGAGTTAGTGGCGAATGTGAAGTATATACTGTTTTGGTTACAGATTGTTGCTTGTGTAGATGATGACTTGCTGGCAAATGTGCCAAAAATAAGTCGGCAAGAGCTTGCTGAAGCTTGTGAAGACTTCAGCAACATAATTGGATCTTCTCATGACACAGTAGTGTACAAAGGAACTATGAAGGATGGCTGGGAAATTGCTGTTGTGTCACTACCTGTTTCAGTACATTACTGGACGAATTACATCGAGCTTTACTTTCAGAAGGAGGCAAGCACTCTCCCACTTGACCCAGTTAAGATTTTACAGCTCTATGACCATATATTCATATCTCATGGTATTTTCGATTCTTCAGGTGGTAGAAATAGCCAGATTGAGTCATGAAAATGTTGCGAAGATGGTGGGATACTGCAAGGAGTCTGATCCCTTTTCAAGAATGCTAGTATTTCAGTACCCACCGAATGGGACACTCTATGAGCACCTTCACGGCAAGTCAACATGCTCTTGGCCTTGCAACCTTGTTGTGTTTGTGAATGATGATGCCATATGAGTAGAATTTATGAACTTGGTTTTTGTTATTTGCTTTCAGATGGGGAAGGGTGTCAGCTATCTTGGCCCAGGCGGATGCAAATAGCACTCAGCATCGCTCGCGTTCTCAGATACTTGCACACTGAGCTGCAGCCTCCATTTGCCGTTGCTGCATTGACGTCCAGTTCGGTTTATCTAACTGAAGATTTTTCACCAAAGGTCTGTCTCGTTTGTTTCTCCGTGACACACCACTAAGTACAGCGTAACGATTGCTCATAACATGGCACAACGTGGACATGGCATCCTAGTCTTAGTTCAGTTGGCAAATTGTGCTGTTCACGGAACAGCTGAACTTTTTTTAATGGAACACGCAAAAGCTTTGACATGAGGCGATCGACGTAACAGCTGAAATGGGTTGTGCTTTTGCAGATACTTGATTTTGAGAGATGGAAAGGTCTCGTTACCAAACCAGGACTTGGCTCCGGTTTCATAGTAAGCGGCGGGTCTTTCAACAACATCCTGAATTATCGGCACAGGCGTTTCATGGACGTCCAGGCCAACACATTTGCTTTCGGGGTGATTCTGCTGGAGGTGATAAGCGGCAGAACCTCTGTTTCCAAAGATTCAGGAGACTTGGTAGACTGGGTAAGTGGCTTGCTAGAATCGAAGACCTCAGAATTAGCATGGCTAGGCCTCACTGCTTCAGACAGCAAACCAGTAATTCCAAACACAAAATCACCAGAGATCTGAAGCAGACGAGTATATGCATGACACCTCTATATACATCCATGCGACCATAGTGAGAATGATCAATAAACTGTGTGCTTCAGGCGAGGAAGCACTTGGACCAGCCCCAAGAATTCAGCGAGCTTGTGGACCCCAAGCTGCAGAACGTGAACCACGAGAGCCTGGGCATCATCTGCAACGTGGTGGACCTCTGCATCGACCCCGAGCCGTCGCGGAGGCCTTCCATGAACATGATCGCCGCCCTTCTGGAGGAAGGCGTCGACACGTCGGCGGCTATCGTCCTCGGGGATTCTTCCTTGGCGTGGGCAGAGGCGGAGCTGGCCATCTCGTAGATGCCCTTCGCTGCTACTCAGAATGTGTAATCGCACGGTGATTCGCTTGCGCAAAGGGTTGTTTTTTTTCCCCCACCATCCATGGCTACTCGCTTCCGTTCTGTGTTGCTCTTTTTGATCCCGTTCTCTTATCGGCGTGTATTGGTCCTAACAAGTACTAATACTACTAGTATATGGTCATTTACGCTCTCTCTCTTTTTTGGGTAGAGGACGGATATGGAGTGTGAGTTTTTTAACTCCTCTCAAACAAGTTCACAAGCATTCGTGTTCGTCTCGGAAAAAGAGCAAGCATGTGATTCGTCACTCGTCAGCGTGTTCGGGACTCCGCGTCGGCGGCATGGAAGCTCCGTTTCCCCAAGTAACCGCACGGCACTCCGCCCGCACCGCGCCGCAGCGACGTAGTTTCGCCGGCGCCTGCCTCAACTCCCAGTGCCCGGACGCTCGCGGCGTCGGGGAGGCCGGAGAGAACACCCGCTCCGCCGACGGCGCGCTTGGTTTATTTTCCCCCTTCGCGCCCTTACCCTAGTCGGGAAAATCCGCGATCGTGGTCCGTTCGATCAGCATCGTGCGTCTCGTATTGAGGGGGGAATGGGCGTGAGAGGGCGGCGTTTTCCCGCAGAGAGCCCTTACATTGTCCGTATTTCTCGTTCGCGCCCTCTCATGTTCCGATCGCGGATAAAATCCGCGATCGTGGACCGTTCGATCGGCGTTGTGCGTCTCAGATCGACGGGGCAGTACGGGTACTCGAGGAATTTTATCACGAAGGACCCTACACTTTTCGATATTTTACTCGTTCATGTACCCGTCTGCGTCTCGAGGAAAAGAAGAGAAAGGGGGGAGGGAAAGGAAGAGAGATCGCATTTTTCTTCCCTGCCGCTGCCTCGCCATGGCGGGAGAAGAAACCGACGCCTGCGAGGAGCGCGAAGGCGCCTCCGAAGCCCAGCCCATGACGGACTACGAGAAGCAGCGGCTGTCACGGATACGGGATAACGAGGCCCGCCTCCAGGCCCTCGGCATCCGCCGCCTCGCAGCGTCCCCCCTCCTCAACCCGTCCCCGCCGGCGGCGGCGGCCAAGAGGAAGCAGAAGAACCAGTCGGCCGATGCGGACGAGGATTACCTCCCTTCCGACGACGACGGCGTCGAGGAGGAGGAGAACTCATCGGCCGGCGACCAAGATTACGAAGAGCAAGAGGAGATCAAGTCCTCCTCTAGGTCTCGTAAAAAGGTCATCTTCTCTCCCGTGATTGTATTATTTTTATTTTTTTGAGGTCCTTGGTTCTAGCTTAATAAAATAAAATTATCTCATTTTGTATCATCTGTAGTGTGATCTTGTAGCTTACACGACCATTTTCTTCTCATTTTACTGATCTCTCGTGACATTCTTAAATTTTTGGTGGGCTTGAGCAAAATGATAAGCATATATTTGTTCATGGCATCCTTACAGGTTAAATTGTTTCAAATTATTGTTCCCTTATGCAACCAGTAACGCCTGGTGTTTACCAAGTTAAACCCTCACAAGTTATAATTAATAGTTTTTACTTCACAATGGATTGAAGATTCGATAATGAAATGTATATCAGAAAATGGCATTGCATGTAAATATGACTGTATGGTGTTTTATTAGTATTAATGCATAGTTGTCTTTTCTCTTTTTGTTCAGGGAAATAAAAAGAAGCTGTTGAACTCAGGAAAATCTTCTAAAGGCACACCTAGAAAAGAGAGTGCTGCCATCGCTGATTTTGTGGATGATGATGCGACCTTACAGCAGGTAATATATAATCACAAACATAGCCGCCAAACCTTCATGATCCTAGAATGGCAATTGAACTCCTAACTTATTTGCCTATGTTCATCATGACATCCGGTCACTCCTTAACAATGTTAATTATGCAGGCAATTGCTCTCTCCTTGGCAGGATCTTCAGAAAATTCCGTGACAGCAATGGGTGCAGAAACATCAAGCGCAGGAAAGAGAGGAAGTGAAGGCACTCCATGCAAAAAGAATAACAATGTTCCCATTCAGGACTCAGCTAAAAACAGGAAGATAAAAAAACAGGTACATTCCTATCAGCATGGTCTAGCCTGTATTGATTTTCTATCCTGTCTTTCACTTTCGCTTCTCATTGCTTTTAGGGCAAGAGTAGGATACAACTGACAGAGGATGATGTGGTTGCATTCTTCTTCTCATTTGACGGTATATTTTCTGGCTCCAAAGTCTGTTTTGTGCCCATTTGAAACTTGAGTTCCCCTAAAAAAACCTTGGATTGTATTTAGAATTAGTTGTTTATAATTCCACAATTTTGTTAAGGAAAATAATGCGGAGAAATAGTCTTAGTAGGAAATCCTGTGAACGTAAAGTAACTTAGGTTTTGTTGATCCATTTATACATGTAGGAACCACAGAATGCTATGGTACACAATGACATATTGTTGTTTAATTTGCTTATGTGGTGCTCTTGCACTGATCTCCATCTGCCTATGGAATATGTTGGCCTTAATCTCCATCTGCATTGGAAGTACTTCAGAGTTCAGAATTAGATGTACTGTGGAATTTGATATAATCGAAACATGTCTATCCACATACCTTAATTGATAGAGTTTTTGCTTCATCATTTATTTGCACTTTTGTCCAAATTTACAGGTTTGTTCTGCCACCTTCTTTGGAAGTAAGGAGAAATACTAGTGAACTTATTTATGGTGTACAATTTATGGATTGTGCAATACTTGCCAAGAGAAGAAAGTAATAGATACGTTTTAACAGTGTCGAACAAGCCAAGCTGAATTTTATCTATGCTGAAGGCTCTTCCTCTGGGCATTCCTTTAGAGACAAATGGATGTAGTTATCTTAAGAGCAGAAAATATCAAATTTGGATTGACATAGTTTATCTCTTTATCTTTTTGTGGCATGTACTCTTAAGTTTCAAGTTTTATTTTTTTATTCTTTATCTTTTTATTTTGTAAGCAGTCTTACTTGGTTACTACTTTGGTCTGCAGAGGTTGGAAAAGGATATATCACACCGTGGGATCTTGAAAGAATGGCCAACATACATGATTTCATCTGGACGGATTGTGAGATATCTAAGATGATACGTTGCTTTGATAGTGACAGAGATGGAAAGGTTTGTATTTTTTCCTTGAATTAAAATATCAACATTTCTACCTTTAAAATGCATTATTTTGAAGCCAGTTTTGTGCCTCTAAAAAAATCAATTTGTGGTTTGGAAAACCAGAACGAATCTAATTCTAGTCCACTCATGGAAGGTTTCCCAACAAATTAACAGTGGCAACCAGTTGCAATCTAGAGAATTTTACATTTAAAATCAGATCAAGATGTACTTATTGTCAAACCACAGAACTGGCAGAGTGGCAGGTTTCATCCTTTTTCCTGCTATTTGCCTTTTTTTGGATAAAAGGTCCACAACATATTTAACAATGTGAACTTATTCTAAATCACAGTGAACTTACTGAATCGGCATTTCTTTAATGTATGAATATCCCTTCTGGTATCAACTAGCTTTACTAAATGACTAGTGATCACCAGGATGCCTGTTTTCTCAAGTAACCTCAAGTATGAGGGGACCATCACTGTGCTGGTTTGGATCATTAATTACAACATGCCCAGCTGTCATTTTAATTCGTCAATTCGATTAGATGTTAGTGATCATGCCATGTCCTGGTCACGGCAATGACATCGCCAATGAACAAGCACAACAAATCGTGAGGGGAGCAGCAATTATAGTCTAGGAAGGGAAGAATTTGGGGAGAAATCAGAGAAGAGCTAGATGAGGAAGAAGAACAGTAGGGGTTGAATTGGAATTATATTTCATTCATTTTCATTTGATATCCCAGTTGAGTACAGGGGCTCTCCTTTTAAAACCCAAACACACACACGCACACTGCCCTGTTTGCCTCCAGTCACACACGCCACACAGGACCCACACCGCACCATGACCCCACTTGTCATTGTTTGCCTTTTGCACAGGCATGGCCGATCATTATCCGTTATGGAGTACGGATCCTGAATACTGATACCAATTATCAGTTTGTCATATGTTGTGAATGCTTGGTCATCGTCACTCCCACTAACGTTGTATCAGCGCTACAATGGCATAGCTTTTGAAGTTCCGATTCCGTTACTTTTCCTCTTCTTTTTCTTACATTTGGGTTTTACCTCTCCACAGATAAACCTCGAGGATTTCCGCACCATTGTATCCAGATGCAACATGTTGCAGGTGCCTGAGAAGTGAGGATGAGACACGATCGTGTTTCAAAGATTCTAGCACTCTTTTGTCTTTGCCTGCGTACAGCACCTTTTCATAGCCTAATTGAAGACTGCAGGAACTGGAAGTTAAAAGGCGGTGCTCAGACTGCACAAAACAATTGAGTTAACGAAAACCCCAGGACTGAACAAAATCTCTGTTCACAAAAGCATATCAACTATCAAGTCCAAGCTCACTAGGACTAAATATTGTTCTGCATTCCTCTGCCTGTGTGCCATGTTCAGTGGTGCCGATGGATGGTTATGTACGTCGTTGACGTTGAGGATTCAGTGAGTACTGTCAGTGCTCTAATGGGAATCACCAATTCACCATGCCCTCATTTATTGTTTACACGGAAGTGTTCGCAGGGAAAGAATGGGCATTGAATAGCGCACGTCCGATCGTAAGCAAGAGTTAGTGAAACTCCGAGCTGTTCCATCTCCGGACGGTCCGGGGGGCAGCTCGCATCCTAATGAAACCTTAGACAACTGAATCAAATGCACACATAGTGCATCAGCAAAAAGTGATTGTTCTGCACTGTTCACTTGCCTGAAGGAGGTCCTAGCATTGTCTCGGTAAAGGAGTTTACACAATATACTAATATTACTACATGAATTTGGAAGTTACACTCATAAGAGCCATCAAAAAGCACTCACCGATGGCTTTTCAAAATTACGAGAAGAGATCAAATCCGCAACGATATATATATAATAGAGTTAAGCTAATATCATCTAAGATAGTTTAAACATCTCTAACGAAGCTTCCTGAGGTACCATCGTACCGATGCATAGTAGAATTTTAAGTCGTCTCGAAAATATAAGAAAAGACACAAATTAACTGAGAATAACATGAGAAGAAACGGTTAAAAGGGATTTAGGTGGCGTTTGGTTGCCTCGATGAGATATGGTCATCCATGTATTTAGAATCATCCATTTGTTCGGATGGGTGGATGAGTTGGGACACAGATATCGCAATAGGAGGGCGGCAACCCGGCGGCAAGAGGGCGACGCCCCAGCATGGTAGGAAGGTGGCTGGAGGGGAGGCTCGACCAAGTTCTTCCTTGCACAACTTCCTCCTCAATATCGAGTCTCATCCATCCAACTAAACAAAAAATTAACTCATCCCTATCCACCCAACAAACATACACCTGAATGGCTCCATCCTACCTAGGCTAGATGACTATATCCCAACCAACCTCATCCACAACCAAATGCACCTAGAGATTGGAATGTTTCTAAAGTTTTGATATTGAATAGGAATGCATAAAAGTTAGCAATTCATGTACCGTACCGGAACCATGACGTAACATGAAATGTTTAGTAGTTTTCTTGACTATGATCGGATTTCTCTCGTAACCTACCCTAACCTTTTGGGATAAAAGACTTGGTGATTGTTATTGTTGTTGAACTAGCTTGCTCAGATACAACAAAATGTAACCACGTCTTATCCACAAAGCATCGGGCAAATATATCAGAATCAGGCGATCAGCATACTAGTTAGTTGAAAGTATTTTTGAACAATTGTAACAAAGATACCAATGCCCAAACATCTTAATTGCACAAGCTAACACTACAAGCTTGTGACAAACCGACAACTAACACGAGGTTAACGACATGGAACATGGGACAGCCAGCGAATTAACGCACGCAGTTACAGATGATATCAGATCCTAAGATGAATATGCTATGTAGTGGTAGTGCAGTACATGTAGATAAATGCACCTGGAAATGCAGACAATATTCAATTCTTATGAGGAAAAAAACCCTCACAAGATCACACACGCTCATCTATCGCTTCATGATAAAGCCCAGTACAATCCCCAGAAGAGCAATGACCACCACGAACACAAATGAGAAACCACCATTCTGCTTGCTGATTTCCCTCTTCACAAGGTCCTGTTGAGATTCAATAAAAGATGTTTGATCACAACTATATTAAGATCCTATGTGCACAACTGAAATTTAACAATTTCCCCCGTACCAACACCCATTTATGCAGGCAATATGACAAGTTTGATATGAAATATCATGGATGTTGCACCTTGTGATATGCAACAGGCTATGAGCCCAAAGAGATGTTTAAGCTAAAATGAACAGTTTGGAACATTGTATCCGTTAAGAAATGATAAGGGAAAAGGAATATAGATATAGGCAATGAGAACATGACATTGACAATAATAGTAGTATGATGTAGCGAACCATTTAGTGTTCTTCTAAAGAAAAATGCATAAATAATCACAAATCATTTCTTCAAGCTTTATCAAACTAAGAAAAGAATACTGCTTCAGTCAAATAGTAGATCATGCCACAAAGTGTTTGCAAATCCACTAACCAGCTCCTCACGAAGCTTATTGTTCTGCTGAATAGCAGAGTTTCTCTCTTCTGTCAATCTTGAAATCAAAGTAGATGTCTACACGGAATAAATAGAATTAATGAGATATTATTGATGTCAGTACAAGGTAAGCAAAAATTACTTTATTCAAAAAATTTGGCTGAAAAGCTGAACAATGTTAATGTTGAACAGGACCACACATTAATTGCTTCGTAATGAAGACCTAATGCAACAGAAGGAACATATCATTATCAAAAATAAAATATTACACTATGTACCACAGAAGTTTTGCATTTGCACCTATAACAACACAATTACTATAGTACGCCATTTTGGTGGATTTATGTATCACTTTGTGAAATTAGCTACCATTGACAAACTTCGCAGTGACTAGAAATGGCCAATAACAAATAAAAATATAAATTGACAACAGATCAATAACAAAAGTTAGACCAAAATGAACTGGGAATCTTGTCATAAGTTGAGCTTGACAAATGACAAATGATCCCTGAGATGAATGCGTATAAACGGATCATGTGCATGCACATACCAATTGTACAATAATAAATATGTACAGCAACAAGAATCATCAATCAGCACGGCAGCAACTAGTTGCAACTTGGTCAAGTTCATCATAGTGCTGTTGACACCAAAGGATGTCTCACCACAACATACCATCACAAAGTTGTTATAGCTTGAATATAGGTGCCTCATTACAAATGTTAATGAGGCCCGGACTTGGAAAAATTTGCGATGGCTTGAACATACCATCATTTACAAGTGTTAGGCAAATTTTGCCAAGTCTGGGCCTCATTCCAAAGAGAGTAAAACTAGGAAGGTTGACTCTTAAAACATTTACAATTAGAGTTATATTATAAAACAAACACCGCAATAGTTTTGGGGAGAATAGCTACAACCACGGCAGATGTGATTTAGGACAAACCATTATCACAACTCTGGCCTCTTTGGTTCTTCCAAGTTCATACTGATAGATGGGTTTTAAAAGGTAGCACTAACCATAACAAACCTATTTTAGCACTTGCGATATTGTCGTTGAAATGATGAATTGATGCTAGAAAAAAAAGAGAAGAAAAAAAGGACAAGTCATATCTCTACGGTACTTGATAGTTACTTCTACAGAAGATTCAATTGCAAGATTTGCTAAGATCTGGTCCAAAGCTATTAGTTTTGAACTATTTCCATTAGAAGTTGCAAGCAAGCATTAATAAGTTTTTTGAAGGAACACACCTCAGAGGTTATCTCTTCTGATTCCTTATGTGCTCTTATAGCCTGGAACCAACAACAACTCAGTTTGAAAATGATCAGAATGGGTTATGTGCACATAAAAGTTACAATACTAACAGAAAATAATGGTGGCTCATCAGATTCCCTTGTTGTCTGCATCTAAAAACAGTCAATCATAACCGAACCAGGTAAGGACAAACAAGGAAATGAAACAAACAATATGTAAACAGAGATCTCACGTCTTCATAATTCAAGTTGCCCCCATCCGACAACGAAGGCCGAGGTGAAGAACCCTCTTCAGATCCCTCGCGCACAGGGGATGGAGGTTGGGGTGGTTGGACGTAGAGAACCTTAAGCTTCACCTCATCCACCACATTACCCGATTCTTTGTTAAACTACACAAAGCTAACTTGTTAGTACTATACAAACAAATATACATCAACACAAACCACCAACAAAGAGACATTAGAGTATGGAACTACCATCTCTCCAGTGATATCCTTAGTTGTTGTGCCCTCCCTCACCACAACACTCTGCACAAGAAACTTGTCCTTGCACTGCATATCTGGTGGTGCCTCGCGTTGCGCTTGCATTGTCACTAAAGAATCGCAAGAAACTGTCAAATATTTGCACAAAGATAACAATTTGGGGAAAGCATTCCCACGAATCCGTTCGCTGGAAGGAGATGGGAGTCAACATTACCGATGACATCGCTGGTGGAGCGTGGTGGCACAATGCCGCTATTCGGCCGAACACAGTACTTCTTAGGGCCGGTTGTCTTAACCTAAGAACAATATTTCACCAAATTTGGCATTACATTCCGACATTCTGCAGAATTGCTGAGCTCTATGCTCCGAAAAAGAAAAGTGCTTGGCGGGGGAGAAAAGCCGTCAGAAATTCCGGTTACCTTAAAGGCGATGTAGTCATCTGTTCTGCTCGTCAGCTGCATAGAGCACGAGATCTGCTTTTTCGTCTCGACTGCGTGATTAAAAAAAGAGAGCAGAATTTAGCACAAACAAACAAAACCAAGTAAGCCGCCAAATTCCCTCCTCCGCCCTCTAAACAAAATTTCGCACGGAAATATGCGAACCACACCGACATCACACCAGAAATTTCTTCAGAAAACAACGGCATGTGCCGGAGCAGTTAAATACAAGAACGGAATGTTCGGCGGAGAGACCGTACAGGGGAATCGGAGCTCCAAGGGCTCGATCCCGAGCAACTCCTTGGAGTCGGAGCCCATCCGCCGCGAATTTGAGGGAGGGAGAATACTAGAGGTCGGTACGGGCTTGATCCGGGGTGGCAGCGACGAGCGTGGGGAGCTAGGGTTTGGGAAGTGAGTGGGTTTTGCGCTTGCCTCGGGAGGCGAGGAGAAGAGGGTCGGATGGGAATTTGGAATCACGGTAGGAAAGAGACAGCAGGGAGCCAGGGACCGAGGGATGTTGGTCTTTTTGGTGGGGGTGCCGGCCGACCGAACAGAGTAAAGTAACGATATAATAACTTATCTCTAAAAATTAACTTTAGATGCTGTGCAATAATTATCACTTCTCTTTTGTATATAACTAAGGCAGCATATTCAGTACTAATGGGCCAGTAGGTGCTAACATGCTAACTTATGTCACCAGCCGTCGGATGGAGAATCTGCAGTCCAGATTGATCAAGATGGAACCCCTTTACCACTTAAACCATTTTACACAAAACCCCTAAAGTTTATTCCTCTCTCACGAATACGTCCTCCCATCTCGATCAAAAGAGGTTCCACCTTAATCAATATGGGCCGCAGATTCTCCATCCGATGGCTGGTGACGGGAGTTAGCATGTTAGCACCCACTGGCTCATTAGCACTGGATATGCTGCCTATAACTAACTTACCTATATTCCAGTGCAAAGCTAGCTACTAAATAAAAGCCAGCTCTCTTCTCTTTCCTCTTTTCTCACTCTTCCACATAGGTCAAAGTTGATGTGTATGTAAGATCGAGGATGAGCCTAGAGGGGGGTGAATAGGATTTTTCAAATTTTCTAGCACTAGAACACACTAAACAGCCTTTAGACAGAAATCACAAAGTTAGCGGAAGAGTAAATTAAGTTTTTGACAAATAAGACCTAAAAGATCTAGGCTCTGTTAGTGCACCAACAAAAATAGAACGAATGGAAAAAGGCATGCAAGTAAACAAAACAGTAAGTTGAAACTGAATGTAAAAGAGCAAGAGACACGATGATTTTTCACCGAGGTTCAGAGTAGAACTCCTACGTCCCCGTTAGAGCACTTCTCAAGAAGTTTAGCTCCACTAAAAGCTAAAACCAATAGCTTTAGTAAAAACATTGGGGTGACTCTTTCACCACTCCGACGAGGTGAGTCCCAAAACCTCTCATAATCAGTGGTAGCCTTCCACAAACATCTTTGGACAGGTCGCACCAAAACTCTTCCAAGCCGTCTAGGAACTCAAGGTTCCAAGAGTAATAAACTATTCACGAGTTTAATCTCTTGGTTCACTTAGCACAACACTGTCTAGACTAAGGCCCCATTTGGTACGGTTCCAGATTCTAGTAGAAACGGAAACGACTCTAGATTCTTGGTAGAAACGTTTCAGGTAGAATCAGAATCACTTTCTGCAAACCGTTTGGTACGGTTCCAGATTCTAGTAGAAATTAGTGAAACGGAGTTGAGGGTGATTCAACCACGGTGTGGAAAAAGAAGAAACGTTTCGAGGAGAATCGTTCCGAGTTTTAGCCGTTTGGTTGGGTTTCTCGCAGATTCTAGTAGAAACATGTCGGGGGGTCGGGTAATTCCCGTAAATTACCTCGGGTGCCACCAACGACCAAGCTCGCTCCCGCCCGAGCCACCAGGAGGTCGTTACCCTGGACGGGTTAGTTAGAACCTGGAAGGCTACGTATTTCGGCCTGTTCCGAGCTCGGGCTCGGGAGGGACCTGAGATGCCACGTATTCCAGTCGATTCCGGGCTCGAGTTCGGGTAAGATGTACGAGCTTGGTGCCGGCTATCGGCCGACCTAACGTGATCTCGAGGTCGGCGGGAGTGGGAGTAACCGCCCGAGCGTAACTTCCGCTAGCCTGCTACGTTCGCGAGCGTGGCGAAGTTGTAGGATCCACCGGTTGTCACGTTTGGATGAGGTCCAAACGTGGGATAGTGGGGCCGATGGAGTTCGATCCTTTGTGAGCTATAAAAGCGTCCCCATCATGAGGGGGATAGGACACAGACTGTAAGACAAGAGACATACACTCAGATACGTTGCAAGAATATACAAGAGCTAGAGTAGGGCTATTATCTCTTTCCTGAGAGGCCCGAACCAAGGTAAACTGCTGTGTCCACGCTCGTTGAAATCTGGTGAGTCGTTCCATGAGTAATCCCTCACGCGAGAAGGGGTCACAGTTGGTCCCTCCACCAACAAGTAAGCTCGGCGGGGCCTGTTTCAATCGCCGATACCGTGGCGCCGTCCGTGGGGACCGACTTTCCTTTCGTGAGGAATCCCAAGAATGTCGTAATCCTGTAACCACCGGTTTCTACGCCCCGAGATCGGGAAGAGGACAAGCGATTCTTCGACGATGGGGCCGCTAACATCGCCGGCCTTGGGAATCACGACGGTTCCGGAGCTTCTCCATGAAACCGCGCCGACCGAGCGATTCTTCGCTCGGCTCGGCCTCTCTCGGACGACGAGTATGACGGGCTCTACGATGGTCCGGACATCCTCGACCTTTTCGAGCTCGACCAGGGGACCGCTTCACAGGGAGACACCGTGATGTCCCCTCGCGATCCGTCGATCCGTAACGCCTTCGTTGCGGGGAGGATGGAAATGTCGGAGCAAATCCGGTGAAGCGCTGTCTTCACCGCTACGAGGCGCCAAGGAGCACTCGCAGGCATCCCCGAATCGGACGGCCGCTTACGCCGGCAAGTCCGAGATGGCCTGACCAAATAAGACCAGGGCGAAGTTCGTGGAGAATTTCCACGCGTCACGGGACTCGGAGCCCGGCGACGCATTTAACGAGCTCGTCGCCCCGCGTTCCCCCGAGCGGGGAACGCCTTCAAGCCCTGGCCACGGTGGTACGCAACCTCAGAGAGTTCCCTGAGCAGGTCGACCTAGAAGCCATGGGCGCGGCCGTGGCCGACGACCTCGAGGAAATCGCCGCAGACATAAAGGCGGCGGAAGCCTCCCGGGAAAGGGACGCCCAGAGCAATTCCTGGGAACGCCGCCGCCGGGTGTCCGAGCACCTCCACCCCGACGACTCACGCAGCCGCACCCAGAGTGACCGGCGCGAGCGCGGCTCTGAGGGCACCCGAGCGATTCCTGGCTCTCTGACTGGGCCGAATGCGAGCCACGGCGTAATCCGGCCGAACATTCCTCATCGGGCCACTCTCCATCCTACTGGCGTAGGGAGATATTCTTCGCCTGGGCCCACTAACCTCGGGCTCGGTGGTGGGGATCGCCCGAGCATGGCGCTCGTGGTGACCGGCCCCGATCCGTTTTGGTGCAGATGGCGTTCGCGACGTCGCTACGACGTGTGACCTGGCCGACAAGGTTCAAGCCGGGTCACATCGAGAGATTCGATGGGACTCGAGAACCGACGAAGTTTCTCTCGATCTACACCACGGCCATTTTAGCCGGGGTGATGAAAGGGTTATGGCTAACTTTCTCGCACGCCCCGATAGGCGGCTCGGACGTGGCTATTCAACCGAAGGAAAACTTCGATCCGGTCCTGGGCCCGGTGAGCAAAGACTCTCCGAGCTAACTTCCAGAGTCGCACGCCCGCCGGAAGGAGCGCGACCTTGAGCGCCTGACGCAGACGAGGGCGAGACCTCGCGCTGGATTCGTCCAGCGCTTCATGCAAGTGCGCAATTCCATCCCAAGCATCTCGGATGAGGCGGTCGTCAGGGCTTTCAAGTTCGGGTCCGAGACGACGCTTTACTCGGGACCTCGAAATTCATCCGGACATCACACCAACGAGCTGTTCGCATGGTCGACCGATTATGCCAACGCGGACGAGGCCGTCCAATGGAAGAAGCTGCTGGACGAGGGAAAGCTGCCCCCTCAGCCCGGGCTCGAAGGGGCGTCAAGCCGAAAGAGCGTAAGCTCGATCGAGAAAAAAATCAAAAAGAAGAAAAAACCCTCTGTCTCCGACATGGTGGCAGCTATCGAAAGACAACGACCGACCTCGCGATGATAGGGGAGCCTCGAAGGAAAGGGTCGACCGGTTCAGTGAACAACGAGCGTAACCGGACGACCAAGAACGCGGCGACCAACGCGACGGGCTAGTGCCTATTTCTCGCCCGCTCCACCAGGCGCATGGGCATGACCTTCGAATTGCGTAACGTGGGCCTCCCGCTGGAGCAGCTTCTACAATGGTAAGGGTCCCATGCCCACGCTCCCGAGATGGAAGGAGACGTCAAGGGCAAGAAGCCCGCCGAGGAGCAAGATACCGAGCATGGAATACCAAGAGCCGAAACCACATCGCCGTGATATTCGGGCTCCGCCGCCTATGGGTCGCGTCGGGAGTTAAAGGAGGCCGCACGCGAGGTACTCCGTGTCACTCAGGGAAGCCTCTGCTCGCCAGCTCAAGTGGTCCGAGCCGCCGATCACCTTCTCCAAGGACGCATCGCCTCCGGGGATGACGAAACCCCAAAGGCTTCCGATGGTCGTTAGCCCAACGACCGCAACACCGCAGAGGTCGGGTCCTTGTGGATCGCGGGAGCTCCCTAGACCTGATATTCGCCAAGGTCTTGGACGAGATGCGATCCTCGCTCCAAGATCAAAAGCATGGTGGTCCCGTTCTACGGGATAGTACCGAACGTCGGTCAGGCCACTCGGCAGATCGCCTGCCAAGAATGTTCGGCAATCCGAGCAACTTCCGAACGGAGCTAATCACGCTCGAAGTGGTCGATTTCAGTCGGCCATAACGCCATCCTGGGCCGACCGGCGCCGCCAAATTCATGGCCGCCACTCATCACGGTACCAATGCTTGAAGGTCCCGGTCGGCGGCGTGATCACGGCCAAGGGAAGCCCGAAAGCGACTCTAAATCGCGACGAGAGGGCGTTAGACATGATCGGTCAACTACCCCGACACGGGCCCGAGCAAGAGCCGAGGAGTTCCCGCCCAAGGCTAGCCTCCAAGCCGAGGAGAAACCAAGGCCATCCCAGCGACGCAGAGCCGACAAGGTCGTACACGTGGGGGCTTCCTAGATCCTAAATAGGAACTCGAGCTCGTGACCTTCCTCCGAGAAGCGCGGACACGTTCGCTCGGGAACCGTCCGACATGCCCGGAGTCCCAAGGGAGGTCGCCGAGCACAAAGCTAGCGATTCGGCTCGACAAAAGCCTGCGGCGGCAGAAGCTCAGGCGCTTCTCCCCGGAGAAGCAAGCCATCATCAGAGAGGAACTGGACAAGCTCCTCAAAGCCGGTTTCATTCGGGAGGTCGACCATTCCGATTGGTTGGCCAACCCAGTTATCATGATGAAAAAAGGGGGCAAGTGGCGCATGTGTGTCGATCACACGGGGCTGAATGCCGCATGCCCGAAAGACAATTTCCCGCTACCTCGGATAGACCAGTTGGTCGACGCAACGGCCGGCTCCGAGGCGATGAGCTTTCTGGACGCCTACTCAGGCTATCACCAGATCGGGATATCGCCCGACGACGAGGAGAAAACTTCCTTCATCACGCCGTTTGGCACGTTCTACTACACGACCATGTCCTTCGGTCTAAGGAACGCTGGAGCGACCTTCCAGCGCCTCATGCAGAAAACCTTCTCGAACCAAATAGGTCGGAACCTGGAAGTATATGTAGACGACATAGTCGTCAAGAGCAAGATGGCCTCGGACCATGTATCCGATCTAGAGGAGACTTTTCATAACCTCAATAAGCATCGAATAAAGTTGAACCCTGAAAAATGTGTGTTCGGGGTCAAGGCTGGCAAAGTACTCGGCTACATGATCGGTCCGCAAGGAATCGGAGCCAACCCTGAGAAGATAGAGGCCATCGAGAACATGCGGCCACCCGCTTGTACGCGGGAGGTGCAATCCCTGACCGGAAGGATGGCGGCCCTAAGTCGCTTCATCTCGCGGCTCGGGGAACGTGGCCTACCTTTCTTCAAGGCGCTCCGGAAGCACGACGGTTTCACTTGGACAGATGAAGCGCATCGCTCTTTCAAAGAGCTTAAACTATACTTGTCGAGACCCCTGCCTTGACCACGCCAAGAGTAGGAGAGGTCCTCTTGCTTTACCTCGCCGCCACACCCCATGCGGTAAGCGCCAGTCATCACAAGAGAACGGACGGGTACGGCGCCGACCTACTACATCGAGGTGTCTTTGCACGGACCAAAGGAGCGTTACCCCGAGGTCCAGAAGCTCCTTTATACGCTCCTCGTGGCCTCGAAGAAATTAAGACACTACTTCCAGGCACACAAAATCCAAGTCCCGACCAACTTCCCGCTGAGAGAAATTCTCGGGAATCAGGACGCAAGCGGGCGGATCGCGAAATGGGCCATGGAGCTCGCCGAATTCGAGATCGAATTCTCGGCCAGAACCGCGATCAAATCTCAGGTCCTAGCGGACTTCCTAGCCGAATGGACAAACCCCGCCCGTCCGAGTCCGAACCCAACCAGGCCGAGCACGGCCATCGGGTCATGCGCCGACGGATCCCGAGCTTACGATTGCTCGGGTGGAGTGGTCTCGAATCCCCTCGGGGGAGCGGATCGACGCCCTCCAAGCGCATTTCGGCGCAACAAACAACGCAGCGAAACGAAGGTGCGCTAGCCAAGCCGGGCATGCAAAGCGCCGGAGTCCAACGACTAATCGCGAAGGGCGACTCGCACCGGTCGCCAACCAGGTTAACAAGGAGTATCGGTTCGATGACTCAATGGCGCTTTACCTGGCTGAAGTAAGGAAGATGGAAAAGTACTTGAAACTTCGAGGTAATCAGACATCCCAGGAAGGACAATGCCCTGGCCGACCATCTATCGAAGGTCGGTTCCGCCCACCTTCCCGCCCCGGAGGGGGTGCTCGTCGAGCACCTTTACAAGCCCTCCATACCCACCAAGGAGGGGGCAACCGAGACGGGTGGTACCGTCTCCTTCCTCGAGCGGGATGCGAGTTGGATGATGCCATTCATCCAAGATTACCTCGCACACGGACACCGCTCGAGGAAGAAGCCGAAATCCGGCTCATAAGACGCTCCTCAGCCTACAAAATGGTCGAAGGCCTCTTATACCGCAAAGGTGCACTCGGAGTCCTCTCCAAATGCATCACCCAAGAGGAAGGCAAATATCTCCTCAAGGATATCCACGACGGAATGTGTGGAGCTCACTCGTCCTTCAGGACCTTGGTAAGCAAAGCCTTCCGGTTAGGTTACCTCTTGGCCGACGGCCGGCCGACGCGCTCCATGGTAACCTCCTCGCCGATCTTGCCGTTCCATGCTCGGAAGGTCCATCACCAAGCATACGCGCTCTGAGACCATGCCGCTAACCTGGCCGTTTCGGTTTGGGGCATCGACATACTCGGTCCATTTCCAGGGGAAGGAGGGGTTGTAAATACTGCTCGCCGCAATCGACACCTTCACTAAATGGATCGAGGCCGAGCCTATATCAACCATCTCGGCAGGCGGCTAAAAGGTTCTTCCGCAATAATGTAGTAACCCGCTTTGGCGTTAAGTCGCCTCATTACCGACAACGGCACTCGGTTCACAAGCGAGGTGTTTCAGGCTTATTGCGAGGAGGTCGGGACCAAGATATGCTTCGCATCCGTGGCCCACCCACGAGCAATGGGGCGCCGAGCGCGAAGCAGGCAGATCGTCCAAGGAATCAAGAAGAGAGTCTTCAAGAGCCTCGTCGGCATGGTCGAGCCTGGGTGGACGAGCTACCCCCGTCCTGCAGTCGATCCGCACCACGACGAAGCCGAGCCACGGAGACCCCTTTCGGCTCGTATATGGCGCGGAAGCCGTCCTACCCGCCGAGGTTGTCCTAGGATCCCCAAGGGTGAACCTGGCCGATAGCATCGACGCAGAAGGCGGCGCCTTCGACCTCGACCTCGCGGAGGCGACTCGTGAACGGGTTACATTGCGATCCGCGGTTTACTCGCAAGCTCTCCGCAGCACGCCGCTAAATCGGTGCGACCAAGGACCTTGCACGTCGGCGATCTCGTTCTGCGACGGGTCCAAGACTGTCAAAAGCCAACAAGCTAACGCCAAGATGGGAAGGTCCTTACACGGTCGTCTCAACAGCACGCCCGGGGGCTGTCCGCCTCGCAATGGAAGATGGTCGAGAACTAGCTAGTACTTGGAACATCGACCAACTGCGTAAGTTCCATGTCTAACCACACCCGCTTTTACCTTTTTAATAAACTTTGTCACCTTACCCTCCCATTCTTTCTCTCTCTCTTTCCCCTTTACCTCCGCAAAATTCTACGATTAAGCTCGACCCAGACAAAGTGTCAGGGGCAGGTCGGTCGTTGGGGCAAAACACCGTACGACAAGAGCTCGACCTCGAGGGCTTCCTTCCTCGTAAGACGACCATCTTTTTTCGCGGTAGACCTCCGCCGCAAGTAAAGATTCGCACAGGACACCCTTCTGAACGGTTCCGAGCTCAGGTCGGCTGGTGGGCGGCGTCAACGCACCGTACCCTAAGGGCCACATGGTCTCCGCAGAACTCTACTCCGCCAACGAGGTCGTGCTCGCAGTCTACGCCCACGACCTCCGTTGGCGGCGGGGGGGCCATAGGGGTACCATGTGGCCACGACCTCGTGCCTCTTTCGCGCGAGGTAGTCACTCCCTCGTACGATTGACTGCTAAGTCGCGTAAGGCCGAACTCCGCCGAGTAAGGAACCACGGCACGAAACAAATCGTTGTCATCTCGGAGAAAAACAAAAGACGTCCATTAAAAATAACGCTCTTTCTATGTTCAACTGGGCGGTTTCTCCTTAAGTTTTTACGGTAAAGACAGAAGAAGAAAATTACAGAGGCCGCACGCTTCGCCGTCTGCAGAGCGACGAGCTCGTCCCGCACCGAGTCGAGCTCGGACTCAAGGTCGAGCACCGCCGGCGAAGCTTCACGACCTTCGCTTGCCGCTGTCGGCCGCTGGACTCCTCCGTTCGGGTCGATTGTCCTTTCGGCGCTCGAGCGGTCGCGTAAGGTCGCCACCGTGGCTTCCAGGCCGACCTTGCTTGCTCGCTCGGCCGAGGCGCTCCTGGAGCTCATGCACGGACTCCTCCACCTTCCGCCGGATCTCGGCCTCGAGAAGATGTCGGCTCGGCAACCGGCGCTCGAGCTCCGCGATCTTGGCGTCTGCTCGGCTTGGTGCTTAGCGACAACTTACGGCGACGGTCGCGGCATGGAAGTCCTTCTGGTGGACTCCAAAGACTGCGGCAGGCGTTTTCAGGTCGTGGATCGAAGTTTTTGGTAAAAGCACATAAGAGTCGAGTACTTACCCAACAAAGCCGAGCCTCCAGCCCCTGATGGAACAACTCGGCGGGGTCCTCCGCCTCGTTCTGGGCAGGCAAGGGATCCCCCGCCTTGGTCCCTTCTCCTTGATCGGGCACGGAGGCTTGAGCCCGAGCTCCCCCGTCCCCCGAAGGCGAAGGACCTTTGCCCTGGGGGACAACCTCCGCCTCCTGGAGAGGGACGGCCTCAAGAGCGAGGATCACCTCCCGCTCTTCTTCCTCCCGGGCAGAAGTTGCGCCCGGGGGCTCCACCTCCTCGACATCCAGGCCCTGGACTGCGGCAGCATCTCCGGACGCGGGGTCGACTGGGGGCACCGGGTCGGCGGCTGGGAGGTCGGTCTCGATTGGAGTGGCCTCGGTGCCCGGCAGATCCCCTTCGTCTGGAAGCTCCCCCGGCCCGCCTGCGATGGACGGGCTCGTCTCCCCGACCAGCAGGCTAGCCGTCTCTTCCTCGCCGGACGGGCTCCCGATCGGATTGGGGTCCCCTGACGCCGGGCCGGCGCTGGGACCCGGCATGACGTCGTGAGCCCGAGGAGAGACCTCGGCGATCTCCTGAAGAGTCGCGGTGATGATGTCGCTGGCGCCGGCAGAGTCCTCGCGGGGAGTTTCAGCGGCCTGCTCACCACCATCGAGACTCCCGAGCCGTCATCCTCCACAACTATGATGTGGGGATGCCCTCCGTCGCGGCTCGGGCATCGGCGGCAGCCGATCTTCCTCCGTGCCTCCTCTTCGGGAGACACGACCTCCGTCCGGGGCTCGCAGATAGCGAACTCCCCACCTCGACGTCGTCGCCACCGGCGGCCCGTGGGGATTGGGCCTCCGCAGCCTCAGCCCCCACTTCGGCCTCGTCGCCCATGACGGCCTCGGCAGCCCGGGCAAGCTCCCTCTCTAGCACGAGGTCAAGAACATCGTCGACCATTGCTTGAAATCCCATAACTCAAGATCACCGCCACCCCCACTATAGGCGATGTGGGGTTAGTGTGGTGCCGAGGGGAAAGAGACAGACGAGAGGGAATAGGAGATCGACCTCGCTCGGCGTCGCTTGGCCGAGCTCGGCGCGGACAAGGAGGGCGACCATGTCCTCGCGCGCCTTGTCGGCCCTGGCGACCGAGGGGTCGGCCTCCCCAAGCCGGCCTCGGAGATGGTCGTGGCGCGGTTGGCGCGGCGGCCGACTGCGGGACCTCGGGACCAAGGGGCGGGTCCAGCTCGTCCTTCTCCTCCTCGCGGTCCTCGGAGCCGGGCTCGAGCTCACCGCGCGAGCTCACTTTGAAGGGCTGCGATCCGCCCTCGGTTCAACCTTCGCGCCGGACCCGGCCGGCGGCGCCTCCTTCTTCGCAAGCGGCAGTGGCGCAAACGAGCCATCGGCTGGGGTTGTCCCTGGTGTACTCGTCCATCCACAATTTTAGTTCACTCACCTCCTGTCGGTCTGCATACTCCAGGTGCTGGCGGGGTGAGCGGTCGTCGGGCAGGGCGCTGCGTGTCGCTTAAGCGGGACGGCGTGGCCGACGGAGATCGAGCGCGGCGCTTGCGACCCGCTTTGTCCCTTGGTCTTTCGACCCGCCCCGCCAATCGCGATCCCACTGAGTCACGACGACCGAGGGCAACCTTCTCTGTTAAAAGAAAAAAAAAAGAAAACTTCGAAGGAGGTCGGAAGGCCCGGAAAAACTGTCGGACAAAAGCTCGAAAGAAGTCCGAATCGAGACTTACCGCCTCGGTCAGTTAAGGGCGTTGTTCGGGATCTGGCGGCCCTCAATGATTTCCTTGCCCTTAGGGGTGCCGAACATCTCGGACACCCTCGCGTCCACCTGATCCTCTGGCGGAGCTGCGTACCCGACCAAAGAAGAGGTCGTGAGAACGGGCATCCTCTCGCTCGAAAAGAAGATCGGGGTGATGACATACACGAACGCGACTCGCGGGTGATGTCTGCCACCCCTCGACCTTGAAGAAGGGATGCTCCCTCCTCCTAAGGGGCGATACCCGATTCCTGGCGTAGTCCCGGTAACGTCGGCCGTCGACCCAAGCACGTGAGCTCGTTGATTAGCATGAGGACCTTCTCCTCCTCGGGCTCCACAGGCGGTCGGGGTGTCTCGGCAGCGCGACCTCGGCACCGGAGTAGGAAGCGAGCCGCCCTCCGCTTTCCTCAGGTAGAACCAAGAGTCGGCCCACCCGACACCGAGTTCTTGAGCGTGAAGCTTCGGATACTCGTATGGGCGGGTGGGTCGGCGAAGTAGAGGCAAATGCCTGCGAAGGCGCGTCTTGCACGCGAGAGGGTGTAGAAGTGGAAAAAGAGGCTGGGAGTGGGCTCGACTCCCAAGAACCCTTCACATAGATTGGTTATGTTGGCCATGATGAGAATAGAGTTGGGGTGGAGGTGAACGATCTCGCACTCGCAGAAAGCGTACGGCCTCGACGAACTTCGCTTTGGGCGTCGGAGCCCGTTCATGGCGTAGAGCTCGGTGGAGACGATCTCCCCTCCTCCGGTGCGGGCTCTCCTCGGCGCTGGGGCTCTCCATGTCTTGCGTCGAGGTACTTCGCTCGCTCAAGGATCTCGGCTTGCGCCCGTCGAGCTTCCGACGCCGAACTTTGCCATGAGGATGAGGAAGACGATCAAAGAGGAGGATGAGCGCCAAGCGAGAAGAGTATGAGGCGCGACAATCGCAAAATGGCCAAGTGAGTCTAAAGGATTCTCTTCGAGTATTTCAAAAACTCCTCCAGGAACAGGAAAGTAAAGGGACTTCCGCCGTTATGATCGAGGAAACCCTAGAGGCACAGAGGCGGTTGAGGCATTCGCCATCAGGAAATGACACGTGGGCACGCAAATCGAAACCGTCCTGCCAGAGAAGACGGTTCGAACTTCCCGAATGAGGCTTCCGGGAGAAGGAACCGTTGAGAGGGGCCCACTTCTGTTCGCTCGAAACGCGACGAGCTAAAGCAACAAGCTCGTTCCCGGAGAAGGTTAATAGCTCGTTGGTCGCGGCAGTTGTTCGCCGTGGCAGAACCGATATGCTCGTAGAACGGTAGGCCCAAGGGGAAGGCCTTCCTTAGACCTTTTTCCCACTTGAACCTCGGGGGCTAGCTGTCGGGGGGTCGGGTAATTCCCGTAAATTACCTCGGGTGCCACCAACGACCAAGCTCGCTCCCGCCCGAGCCACCAGGAGGTCGTTACCCTGGACGGGTTAGTTAGAACCTGGAAGGCTACGTATTTCGGCCTGTTCCGAGCTCGGGCTCGGGAGGGACTGGGATGCCACGTATTCCGGTCGATTAGGGCTCGAGTTCGGGTAAGATGTACGAGCTTCGGTCGGCTATCGGGCGACCTAACGTGATCTCGAGGTCGGCGGGAGTGGGAGTAACCGCCCGAGCGTAACTTCCGCTAGCCCGTTACGTTCCCCGCGGGAGCGTGGTGAAGTTGTAGGATCCACCGGTTGTCACGTTTGGATGAGGTCCAAACGTGGGATAGTGGGGCCGATGGAGTTCGATCCTTTGTGAGCTATAAAAGCGTCCCCATCATGAGGGGGATAGGACATGCATCGTAAGACAAGAGACATACACTCAGATACGTTGCAAGAATATACAAGAGCTGGAGTAGGGCTATTATCTCTTTCCTGAGAGGCCCGAACCAGGGTAAACTGCTGTGTCCACGCTCGTTGAAATCTGGTGAGTCGTTCCTTGAGTAATCCCTCACGCGAGAAGGGGTCACAGTTGGTCCCTCCACCAACAAGTAAGCTCGGCGGGGGCCTGTTCCCCAATCGTCGACAAAACAGCTCGGTTCTAAGTTGCCAAACGAGACCTAAGCTTGGAACAAGATCACTTAGGAATTTTGATCTAAGTGAAAATCAGTCTCTTTGAAGGCTTTTGAGCTCAAGTATACTAAAATATCAAAGAGATGCAAAAAGTATTTCTAAATGAAGGTCCTGGCACAGCTTATATAGCCCACAAAAGAATATAGCCGTTATTGGCATTCACTAGCCGTTGGGCAATGTTAGAATGACAAAAACAATGTATATTAACGTGCCACGGACTAGGTTTAATAAACTTCTCAAACTGCCTAAAGCACGCCGGACCAAATTGATTAAGAATCCCATTTACGCCGGACCAAAAACACTCGATCCATCGTACACATGCTTTTAGTGAAAACTCGTCCGTCGTGAAATCATCAAAAGAGCATTTTGTGCCGGACCGACAAAGTGAGTCCGGCGAACAAGGGAAACTTACTGGAATTTTGTCCTATGTACCAACTGACTTTCAAATAGACTTCCAGAGAGAATCATGTTTGCGCCAGACCGAAAAACTTGATCCGGTGCACACTTGAATACTTGGTCCGTCGTGAATGGCTCACACTCGGTTTGATTCTCGAATAGATGAAACTCAGCGTCAGACTAAAGAACTGGTCCGGCGTAGAAGGAATTGAGCGCCGGACTAAGAATTAGACTTAACCCAAGTTAGTCCGGCGTGAACATTGTACTTTCGGTATGAATTTTGAAGTGAGGATTTCAGCGCCAGACAGAAAAGGTTGGTTCGGGGTGAAAGGGTTTTTGGCTCAGTGAGTGTAGGACAAAGTTTTTTTAGGGGAAATGAGATGAAGTGACCTTTACTCCATGTAATTTTAATGATTTTGGCCTATGAACCAAGGTACTTACTTATGCATAGTCCCTCTTTATAGTACGGCTAATCTATAACTATCCTAGCTACACGGCTTGAATCCACTCCCAGGCTAGAACTAGAAACAATAATTCTTAGCCTTTATCTTTCAATCAGAAAAAAGTCTTTACTTCACAAGGGTACTTGACTTGATCATCAACACCAAAACCAATATAAAGCATAGTTAAAAAATGGGGGGCCTAGATGCTTTCAACAGGTTAAGAGCCTGCTGAGGTGGTATTATTATACATACCCTTAACTATTTTACACTAATATTTTTTTAAAAAAAATCTAGCCCACGTACATAATTAATCACCTTCTCGACTGCAGAAACGCCGTCAGATGATAAGTACTATCTGCCACGCATGTATACTAATAGGAGGCTAAAGTAGTCTATCAACATGGCAGGACACTGCCAAGCTAGGACAGCGCGGTAGGAACATGTGCTTTGCGGCTTTGCCTATGCTACCGCCCTACTGCGGTACCCACCTTACTGAGCCTCCTTGCCACAATACCTACTGATGAGCCACTGCAGCCTTGCTGTCGTGCCCGTGGTGCTTGGCACCTAGCTGGCCGTGATTTCGGACCCCTGTCGTGGTACATAGGAGCAATGTCAACCGCGATCGAGGAGTGGGCTATTTTTGTAATTGCGTTCGCCTGAGACTAGATTAACAAAATTGTATGAATGGGCTAGAAAAGGCTTCTAGTAAGGGCATGTACAGTGATATAGACGATAGTTGTCTATAATGCATCTCCACATCATCTATAGACAGCACTAAAAATAACTCATACAATGGATTGTTTATATAGTTGTCTGTAGTGGTATCTCATTCAATTAATAGGTTGTCTATATAATGGTACATAAAATGTAAATATGTCTATAAGATTGTCTATTAAATAATAGACAGTGTTATAAAACGTAGTCGTTCATCGCATCAATCAATAGCATGCTGATAGAAACACAAGAACAAGAATAGGGAGCACACACAATGTAAGGGGGGCAAAGTTCTCTCTCTTTATTAGATTGATTTTCCTACACAAGGTAATGCCCAATATATAGAACAAAAACCCATAGAGATCAATTTGGACTGGCCCACCAATGGATAGAGTCCTTTCATACAGGGACAAGGATGTTACCCATATCGTAACAGACATCAGCTTTCTCTCTCTTTCTTATCTCTCTTCCACATCATTTAAAATTCTACGTGGCGTCTCTTATAGATAGCTGACTGTGAATTACTCCCTCTGTCCCACAAAGAATGCATTTCTAGCGTTCAAAATTTGTCCCACAAAGAGTGCATCTTTAGTCCGTAGAGCCCATCCAAGGCCCATTAATTCCCATAACTCCACTCCAAGATTTGAAAATTTTTGGCTTCTTTGCATGCTTAGTGACTTGGCGTGGAGTAATATCCCATTAATCTTCTGCATGCAGAGCTGTAAATGTATGCATACGCATTTAAGTACCGGTGGAAACCAAAGTACCAGCACGCCTATGCATGAAGTAATGAATGTCACATTAGTCATTTACCTTGCACACTAATCTGTCTTAAAAAAAACTAGAAATACACTCTTTGTGGAATGGAGGGAGTACTGTAAATGCCCTACGCTGGAGAATTCTTTCCGAATGGCCATTGAAGTCGGGGCTCTACGGTTTTAGCGTGTGACGGGGAAGCACGCGTCCGATGGGATAAACGGATAATGGCGGGCCGGGGCTTTGAAGCGGTGCTTCGTCAGCTCAGCAAGGCCTGATACAATGGGCCATCGCACTGACCACTCAAAAGATTTGTTTTTTCAAGCACTACATGTCTATTCGATTAAAAAAACTATTATATTACATAGTTTTAAAATAATTTGAATTGATTTTTTCTTGGTACGTTGAATGTAAAACTAAAATCAAAATCAAATATCCATAGCGAAAACTAAAGGTTTGTACAAAATATTTATATGTTTTGGTACCCTCATAGTGTAAAGCATGTAGACGATCGTTGCATCTTGAGTTCGTTATACATACTTCGTATATTAAGTCTTGAAAGTTTCCAGAGACCACGTCCACGTCGATTTCGGACAACGCGCTCGCTTCGGAGGCAATGTAGGATCAAAGATAACCGACTAGAGGGGGCGAATAGGAGGTTTTTAAAATTCTTGGCTCCAATTTCAATAATTTAAACAAGTAATACAAGAAATGAGAATTTTGACAATCAAAACCTTAAAGTTCTAGGTTTATTTAAGTGCACCAACAACTTAAGTCTAAGCAAATTACACAATTCTAGAACAAAGATCAAACACAAAATAAACTAGGAATGTAAATTGCACAAGTAAACAAAAGAAAACAAACCACAATAGAGATTGACACAAGGATTTTTATCCCGTGGTCTCAGAGACTTGCCGGTCACCCCTAATCCACGCTGAGGAAGGTTGATCCACTCAAGCCGGCTCCTTACGCAAATGAGCTTTCCCTCGATCAGTTGTGGTAGATCTTCTCCGCTCCGGGTAGGTGAGCTCCTGGCCTTCATAAATAACCGGACATTCTCATAATCTCCTTTGAGAAGATCACCGGTTCCACACCTCGAAGCCGTCTAGGAGGCGGCAACCTCCAAGAGAATGAAGTGATGACGCTTGCTTGAGGTTGAATCAAGTGTCTAATTAGCTTAATCAATAAAAATCACACTTGAATACTCCTAAATCTCTCAAAGAGTGAATTGAATGCTCAAAGGATAAAGACTACTTGCTAGAGATCAAGTGTATCCAATGAGTGTCCCAAAAGCTCTATGAATGTAGGTGTGGGGGTATTTATAGTCCCAATCAATAAATCCAACCGTTGGGGAGAAAACTATAAAAAAATTCATCATTTGCAGTACTAACGGCGTGCAAATCTTGATAGTACTGCCCAATCCCCAGTGGTCAAGTTAGAGCATCAAATACGGTAGTTAATAGCCATTACAGGAAATCTGGTACTATCGATGTGTAATGTGCGGTAGTACCGACTTTTGAAGTACGATCGGCTTAAAATAGGTCCTCTCTCTGTAAAAAGAGTACCAGTACTTTATTTGCGGTACTGCTGAGTCTCGGTAGTACCACTATTTTCACTGTGGTAGTATTGGTGTTCAAAAACGAAGCAAGCCGCGCAAAAACGCCCCTTTCTGTAAAATAACTATTGCTCGATTTTTGCGGTACTACCGACCTCTAGAAGTACCACTCTTTGCACTACGATAGTTCCGACTACAGAAAGTTCGTAAAAATGAGTGCTTTTGTAAAATAACTATCGCACAAGGCTTAGTGCTACCGCCAAGCTGTAGTGTCGCATTTTGCACTATGGTACTTCTGGCCCAGAGAGAAAGGGTTGATCACAGAAAAATCCCTATCTGGAATATACCTACCGTCGTATGAAACCTGGTACTACCGCCTTGCGATACTATCATGTTTTGTACAGTGGTACTGCCGGAAATGCTGAGAATGCAAAATCACTTTTAAACCTAAGACTAATGCAACCATATATGATTTTTAAAAAGATTTTGAGCCAATCTAAACTTGATCAATTCAAACTAGTAGCCATTACTCCCTTTTGAAAGTACGGCATCTATTCTAGCAAACTGACCTTTTTCTTCTGACTCCAAAATCGATAAAAATATAAAAGGTCCTAACTACTCTTGTATCTTGACTTCAAGCTCTAAATCTTCTTTTCTTGACCCCTTCATTTCACAATATTTTTTCTTGTTTATATGCCGTGATGAGGACCAACATATTCTTACAAACTCAAGAGAAATCATTAGTCCTTTAACTTGATTGTCATTAATTACCAAAACCAAATATAATTGGGGGCCTAAATGCTTTAGGCGGCAATGTCACCCACTTTGAAGCCGCCGTTAATAAGGTTCAAGTATTTTATCACCGTCTATATACACAACCGAACGCGTGGCACAACGGTAACGCCTCTCGTTCCCATGTCGTCGGTCGCGCCTTCGATCCCCGGCCGTGGAAGCTCATTTTTTAGCGAAAAAGCACCCACTTTTTTTTAAAGTACAGGTTAGTCCTTTCTTACGAAGGCCCCCGAAACTTCTTTTTTTTTCATGACATAGCGTCTAAAATTTACCAAAATTATAGATTAGTCCCTTTTTAGTGGGAAGGCCCCCGAAACTTCTTTTTTCATGAAATAGCACCTGAAAATTAACAAAATTACAGATTACTCCTTTCTTATGCGCAAAGGCTCGGAACTTCTTTTTTTCCCAAAAAATGCCTAAAGGTCTCCAAAATTACATATTAGCCCTTTTTAACCAGGAATCCACCTAAAAATTTTGCGCAAAGACATATTAGTCCATTTTTTTTGGGAGGGGGGCTCCAAAACTTCCACAATTTGTTTTTAGCATGTACTTTTTTTACGAAAAGCCACCCAAAACTTTCTAAAATTAGATATTAGTTTAATTTTTACGATGAGAACCTCGGAACTCTGCGCAATTTTTATCACTAGATGTGTGATGGCTGGCGAAACGTGCGCCGCGCCATCGCATCTAGTATAGTTAAAGGCCTGCACAATTTTGCAATTTACCATACAAATGAAAGTGAAAGAAAATTCAAATATATAAATATATGACAAATATTAAAAATATTATATATAAATATTTTTTTTGCTTGCACAATAATGTTAAAATAAAACCATATATGTGATCGCTTGGTTCCATCAGAATTTTCAACATGCTACTGCTATGAGGAAGACTAGAGTAAAAGTTTTGTTCTCTAAAAAAATTTGGCTGGTCGGAATTATTGTGGCTATGAAGCATATGCAAAGCACACATCTACAAAACACAAACAAAACAGCACGAACTTCATGCTTTTCTTATGTAAATTGCTTGGTCACCTTTCCATCAAGGTTCATGCACGTAATTGCTTGGTTAAAATACGAAAAGTCAAATACATTACACGTACCTGACATAATACATGTTAGGTCCCATCTGTATAATTCATACCATAAAAATGTAATTCACCTTCTCTATCACATTTTGCTCTCTCTCTCTCTCTCTCTCTCTCTCTCTCTCTCTCTCTCTCTCTCTCTCTCTCTCTCTTCTCCACCGATGGTAGCGAAGCGACCATTCATCGGCGATAGCCAGTGTGGGGGTGGCAATGCAACAACAGAGCAGGCGAGCAGCAACGGTCAGATCTGCAGCGGCGCGATAAGAGATGGCCAGCAAGGGGCAGATCTGCAGCGGCTTCCTCAGCTCAGGTCTCCGTATCCGTCGTCCCCGGTCGCCCTTCATGGTTTCTCCTCGGCGATAGCACCACCATATCTAGCTATTATATGTGCTTCTTTCCTGGTGATGGTAGCACTGGATCTGGCGTTCCCCTCCCTGCTGGTGGGCGGATCTGGTGTACCGCGACCACACCATCATCATATTTGTCCCTCCCGAATTGTGCTATCATCGGATCCGCTCATCCTCGACAGTCCTTTGTGGCTCTTCCCCGATGACAGCGCTGCTGCATGCTCAAGGGTGAGCTCGAGTGCGGTGTGGCCCTCCATGGTCCTCCTTGAAGACGTCGGCATAAGGCTAGCCCTTTTGTCCCATAGTCCTCAATGATGGCAGCAGCGCAGCGGTGGCAGCGATGCTTGGTGACGACACAACATCGTGCGCCCATTCCATCCGGCTGAGTCCATGCATATGGGAGACAACATGCTAGATGTGGGTGCTAAGGGACCAAAGGACGAAATCGGCGGCTTGCACTGGGCAACGAGCGACAACCTTGACGTGGCCACGCAGGCAATGGCATCTTTCGGGAAGAAGAAGACGCACACGACAAGATGCTTCCTAACGATGTTGGTTGAGTTTATATAGGTGATCTAAGCTGTTAGTGTGCCTTTTATTAGTAGAGGTAAGATTGATTTTGTTGAGAGCATATTGGTTGGTGAGTTTGTTAAGAGCATATTGGATTAGTGAGTTTTTTTTTTGAAAGCATCGAGTAAGGCACGCAAAGGTAGGAATTGGGCGAGATATTTTCACGAGAGGATGAGGACGAGGGTAAGGGGTGGGAGGCAGACTGACAAACCACTGCTATCTTTTTTTAAGTAGTAAAGATAAGGCAGATACACACATACTTAATATACACCACACTTACATTATTCATATGTACACAGGCGTGTGTGTGTGTTCTACACATGCTTGAAATTTAACGAAGGCAACAAAGGTCTTACATAGCATGGGCACGCGCTTTCTCACTGAAAGCACATATTATGTATACGTTCTCTAAAATTAGTGGACACCAGAGCTAAGTTTGAAACTTGAAACCTGGCAGCACGTCTAACCATCTTTTCACATGCCAGCTTCCCGGTGTTTGAGGATTTCGGCCCAGGGTATACGGCCCATAATTTAGGCCAGTCTTTACTGCTTTCCCTATGGTCAGTTTGCACTACTTTTGTTATGCATCGGTTTCAAAAAGAATAATGAGCAGTACTTCCATACATTCTTTTTTAATATAAGTTATATAAATTTTAAATCAAATAATAGGATAAATAGCCGGTATTACCTTGTATTCATATTTTAATATTTTTATAACTTCAAAATAGTGATACGTAAAAATATGTAGTAGAAAAATAAGCAAAACCCACGTAACCCGAAGTCCACGAACAAATCAAGGCACCAAATACCAATCAAGCAAGCAAACAAAGACGAGTGTTACTCTCCTCGGCCCTCTCAATCCTCACCACCACCAGAAAATTGCTTCTGGCGCAGAGGACAAACGCATCCTAGCCAAGTACCCGCCACGAACCCTCTATCCCAAGCCATCCACACACGACGCTCGCCGCCACTTCTCACGCTACAAGCCTCTTCCATGCACGCGCGCGCGAGCTGAGCTTCCCAGCCAAGCCACACCACCCCATCGATCGCCATGAGCGCGGGCGACACGCTCGACAAGCTCGTGGTCTTCCTCGCGAAGCGCGATGGCATCGACAAGCTGGTCAAGACGTTCCAGTACGTGTCCAAGCTCGCGCACTGGGCCGCCGAGTCCTCCAGCCCCGACCTCGCGAAGCGCGCCAAGAACTGGGAGACGGCCTCCGGGCTCAGCCGCAAGGCCTTCCGGTCCGGCCGCTCCCTCACGGGCTTCAACGCGCTGCGCCGCTCCCCGGGGGAGTTCGGCGCGCTCGCCGTGCTCGCCAACGCCGGCGAGATGGTCTACTTCTTCTTCGACCACTTCACGTGGCTCTCGCGCGTCGGCGTCCTCGAGGCCTGGCTCGCGCGCCGCATGAGCTTCATCTCCGCCTTCGGCGAGTCCGTCGGCTACATTTTCTTCATCACCATGGACCTCATCATGATCAGGAGGGGCATCAGGCAGGAGAGGAAGCTGCTCAGGGAGGACGGGAAGGAGAAGGAGACGGAGGAGAAGGTGAAGAAGATCCGGATGGACCGGGTGATGCGGCTCATGGCGACCGCGGCCAACGTCGCCGACCTGGTCATTGGCATCGCGGACATCGAGCCCAACCCGTTCTGCAACCACGCCGTCACGTTGGGGATTAGTGGGCTCGTGTCTGCGTGGGCCGGGTGGTACAGAAACTGGCCGTCGTGAGCTGGGCTGACGAGGCATTTCGGCCAGCATGCTGCTGTGCGTACGCTTATTGCCTTGTCACATAATAATGATTTTGCCAGGCTTTGAATCGCATCTACTTTGCAATAGTGTGTAAAATTAACAGCCGAGAACCTCGAGATGGACACGAAAAGTTAAATATTGCGTTTGCGAGTGTGTTTAGCTGCATTTACGCTATGAATCATACTACGAATAACCGATATGTACCATATGTACATACAACCATAAAACTTGGGCTGGTTTTGGCTTGAACCCATATTCGGTCTCCAAAATTTGTTCCCCTGAACCTCCTGATTTCCATTGGCTTAGGGCCAGCTGTTAACTATAAGCAGAGTAAAAGTTTTGCTTAACTTTGTTCTTTTACAAATTTTGCTCAAGTTTGCCTTTTCTGACTGGTATCTGAAATATGTAGCTCGTTACATTGCTTGCGGTTCTTTCTGAATGTAAGAATGCAGCAGCTATTCTCAATGTCCGTTTCAAAAATCAACGAAAATTGTTCGAAAACCGTGATTTTTGATCATATCAAGCCGGTTCGACAAACGAAACTGATCGATAAACCGGTTCAATTCAAATTTAAATTTAAAAAATCAGAAAATTTTATGCATGGGAAACCAGTCGAAAATAGGTAAAAACCGATCGAAAATCGACAAAACCGGTAAAAAAAATATGTAGAAAATCGGCCTTCGAATTATTTTTCGTAGTTTGCCGATTTTTGATGTAAAACTGATTTTCCATTTTTTTTTTCAACGAAGTTTGACCACCGATTTCAAAAAAATAAAAATCATATATTATAGTATGCTCTATGCTCTTGTCTGGTTGTATCTAATATTTGTGTCACATTTATGATTAAGGGGTAGCCTATAGATAGGCCATACACTTCAATTAGTGCACGCAAAGGATGCCTGTATCTCTATGAAGAGTTTTTTATTTGATTTGATTAATGTGAGATTTTTTAACTATTTTTTTCTTTCAGATTAACGTGGGAATTTCTAGTATTTCTTGATTAACGTGGAGACTTCTGAAGTGCCCCAGGTAATTAGAGGGAGTAAGCAATAGGACTAACTAATAATCAAGCTGCTAATTCAACTAAATAATCTGCTAATTAGAATAATCGAATTGCAAAAGAATTTAAAATGCGAATAGAGCGAATAGAGATAGAAAGAGGTTGCCGTCAGACCCGCAGGCGAAGGTATTGATCACCGAGATACCAAACCCGTAGGGGTTGAATCGGTACCTCTCGCTAGATCGGTTCATCATTCGGCAGACCGTAACTTACCTGTTCGGATTGCGGGCATCCGTAGCAGCATTTTACCCAGCAGGCAACTAGTGAACCAGCGTTTTACCCCTCAGACAACCAGGAGCACTGCTTTATCCAGTGAACACCCATTTAAAGCCTTGAAACCTCGTTTTGTCCAGGGGACAACCAGAAACCTTGCATTGTCCAGTGAACAACCAAAGGAGCCTTGCTTTGCCCAACATACACTCCACTGCATTTGACCTTTCCAAGCAACCAGCTCACAGCAAGCTCCCAGCCAGCTCACAAGCATTCTCAGCCAAGCACGACTCCCAAGAAGCCAGGGTGGAGACATGGCTACAGGCCGGTCTCACTCCCTCCTCTCCTTCTTAAGTAAAGCAAACAAGCAGCCAACACTCCCTCCGTTCCAACCAGCCCACAACACACACGCACAACACACTTTGTCCAGAGAGAGAGAGAGAGAGAGAGAGAGCGCAAGAGAGCAAGGAGCAAGGAGGGTCCGCAAGAAGCAAGAACCAGGAGAAGGTCCAGAAGCCGGCGGAGGAGACAAGCCACAAGAGCACTGAACCAGGAGGCAAACCACAAGACGATCAGAACCGGAGGGTCCCCAGGATCACTGAACCGAACAAGGAGCCAGAAGCAAGGAGGTCCCCCAAGACGAACTGAACCACGAAGGATCCCCAAGATCAGCAAGAACCGAGCGACAGCACCAACCTCTCCTTCCTTCAACCAAACTGTCGGGGGGTCGGGTAATTTCCATAAATTACCTCGGATGCCACCAACGACCAAGCTCGCTCCCGCCCGAGCCACCAGGAGGTCGTTACCCTGGGTTGTCTAATCAGAACTTGGAAGGCTACGCATTCGGCGATTCCGAGCTCGGGCTCGGGTGGGACCGAGAATGCCACGTATTCCAGTCGATTCCGAGCTCGAGCTCGGGTAAGATGTCCAAGCTCGGTGCCGGTCATCGGCCGACCTTACGCGGTCTCGGGGTCGGTGGGAATAACCACCCGAGCGTAACTTCCGCTGGTCTGCTACGCTTCCCGTGGGAGCGCGTGGCGGAAAGGTAGGATCCACCGGTTGCCACGTTTGGGCGAGGTCCAAACATGCGGGTAGTGGTCGTGGAGTTCGATCCTTTGTAAGCTATAAAAGGGTCCCCATCGTGAGGGGACACACAACAACAACAACAACACACGCATGCACCGATTGTAAGACAAGAGTCATACACTCAGACACTTTGCAAGAGTATACAAGAGCCGGAGTAGGGCTATTATCTCTTCCCCGAGAGGCCCGAACCAGGGTAAGCTAACGTGTCCACGCTCGTTGAGATCTGGTGATCCGTTCCTTGAGTAATCCCTCACGCAAGAAGGGGTCACAGTTGGTCCCTCCACCAACAAGTAAGCTCGGCGGGGCCTGTTTCTAATCGCCGACAACCGGGCGCCCGTCCGTGGGGACCGACTTTCCCTTTCGTGAGGAATCGAAGAATGTCGAATCGAGAACCACCAGGGCTCTACGCCCGAGATCGAGGAAGAGGACAAGCGATTCTTCGACAATGGGGCGGCGACGTCGCCGCATTAAGAATCAAGAGCAGTTCGAGAGCTTTTCCTGGAAGCGGCCACTGCCGGAAGCGATTCTTTCGCTCGGCTCGGCGCCCTCTCGGACGGCGAGTACGACGAGCTCTACGATGGTCTCGACATCCCGACCTCTACGAGCTCGACCAGGGGACCGCTTCACGGGGAGACACCGTGATGTCCCCTCGCGATCCGTCCAATCCCGTAACGTCTTCGTTGCGGGGAGGATGGAAATGTCGAGAGCAAATCCGGTGAGCGGCGTCTTCACCGCCACGAAGCGACCAAAGAGCACCTGCGAGCATCCCTGAATCGGACGACCCGACTTACGCGGCAAGTCCGAGGTGGCCTGACCGATAAGACCAGGGCGAAGTTTGTGAGAATTTCCGCAGCACGGGACTCGGAGCCCGTGCGGCGATTTAACGAGCTCGTCACCCGCGTTCCCCGGCGAACGCCTTCAAGCCCCAGCCCGCGGTGGTGCGCAACCTCGAGAGTTTCTGAGCAGTCGACCTAGAAGCCATGGGCGCGGCCGTGGCCGACGACCTCGAGGAAATCGCCACAGACATAAGGCGGCGGAGGCCTCAAAGGGGCGCCAGAGCAATTCTGGGAACACCGCCGGGCGTCAGCGCCACCACCCCGATGACTCACGCACCGCTGAGTGGCCTTGGCGGCGAAGGCGACGGCTCGGGAGGGCACCGGAGCAATTCGGGGCTCCTCGGGACAGCGGAATCTGAGCCACGCAGGCGAACCGGCCGAACATTCCTCATCTGCCACTCCCATCCTACAGCGTAGGGAGATTTTCTCTCGCTGGGCCACCGACCGGGCTCGGCTGGTGGGGATCGCCCCGACCGCCGCACTCGTGGCGATCGCCCCGACAGTCCCGTGTTCGGGTGCAGGGCGTTCGCGACATCGCTGCGACGAGTGACCTGGCCGACAAGGTTTAAGCCGGGTCACATCGAGATTCGATGGGACTCGTAACCCGACGAGTTTCTCTCGATCTACACCACGGCCATTTTAGCCGGGGTGATGAAAGGGTGATGGCCAACTTTACGCCTGATCTGGGCGGGCGGCTCGGGCGTGGCTATTCAACGAAGGAGAACTCGATCCGGTCCTGGGCCCGGTGGCGGCACTCTCGAGCCAACTTCGGAGTCGCTACGTCCGCGAGGAAGAGGCGCGACCTTGAGCGTCGTCTGACGGAGGCGAGACCTGCGCCCGATTCGTCCAGCGCTTCATGCAAGTGCGCAATTCCATCCCGAGCATCTCGGATGAGGCGGTCGTCAGGGCTTTCAAGTTCGGGGTCCGAGACGACGCTTTACTCAGGACCTCGAAATCCACGGACATCACACCAACGAGCCGTTCCGCATGGCTGACCGTTACGCCAACGCGACGAGGCCGCCCAATGGAAGAAGCCGCTAGGCGAGGAAAGCTGCCCCTCGGCCGGGCTCGAAGGGCATCAAGCCGAAAGAGCGTAAGCTCGATCGAGAAAAAATCAAAAGAAGAAAAATCCTCGTCTCGGCATGGTGGCGACCATCGAAAGACAACGGCCGACCTCGCAGTCAGATATGGGGAGCCTCGAAAGGAAAGGGTCGGCCGGTTCGTGAGCAACGAGCGTAACCGGACGACCAAGAACGCGGCGACCAACGCAGGCGGGCTAGTGCCTATTCTCGCCGCTCCACCAGGCGCATGGGCATGACCTTCGGAATTGCGTAGCGTGGGCCTCCCTTTGGGCAGTTCTACAATGGTAAGGGTCCCATGCCCACGCTCCCGAGATGGAAGGAGACGTCAAGGGCAAGAAGCCCGCCGAGGAGCAAGACACCGACATGGAGTGCCAAGAGCCGAAACCACATCGCCGTGATATTCGGGGCTCCGCCGCCTATGGGTCGCGTCGGGAGTTAAAGGAGGCCGCGCGAGGTACTCCGTGTCACTCGGGGAAGCCTCCTGCTCGGCACTCAAGTGGTCCGAGCCGCCGATCACCTTCTCCAAGGACGCATCGCCTCTGGGGATGACGAAACCCCAAAGGCTTCCGATGGTCGTTAGCCCAACGACCGCAACACCGCGAGGAGTCGGGTCCTTGTGGATTGCGGAAGCTCCCTGGACCTGATATCTGCCAGGGTCTTGGGCGAGATGCTGCATCCTCGCTCCAAGATCAAAAGCCTGGCGGTCCGTTCTACGGGATAGTGCGAACGTCGGCCAGGCCGCTCGGCCAGATCGCCCCGCCAAGAACGTTCGGCAATCCGAGCAACTTCCGAACGGAGCTGATCACGCTAAAGTGGTCGATTTCGAAGTCGGCCATAACGCGATCCTGGGCGACCAAAGACTCGCCAAATTCATGGCCGCCACTCACCACGGGTATCAATGCTTGAAGGTCCCCGGCCCCGGCGGCGTGATCACGGTCAAGGGAAGCCCGAAAGCAGCCCTAAACTGCGACGAGAGGGCGTTAGACATGGTCGGTCAACTGCCCCAGCGCGGGCCCGAGCAAGAGCCGAGGAGTTCCCGGCCCAAGGCTAGCCTCCAAGCTGGAGGAGAAACCAAGGCCATCCCGTTGTGCAGCCTGAGTAACTGCACAAGATCGTACACGTGGGGGCTTCCCTAGATCCTAAATAGGAACTCGAGCTCGTGACCTTCCTCCGGAGAAGCGCGGACACGTTCGCCTGGGAACCGTCCGACATGCCCGGAGTCCCAAGGGAGGTCGTCGAGCACAGGCTAGCAGTTCGGCCTGACAAAAAGCCTGTGCGGCAGAAGCTCAGGCGCTTCTCCCCGGAGAAGCAAGCCATCATCAGAGAGGAACTGGACAAGCTCCTCAAAGCCGGTTTCATTCGGGAGGTCGACCATTCCGAGTGGTTGGCCAACCCAGTTATCGTGATGAAAAAAGGGGGCAAGTGGCGCATGTGTGTCGATCACACGGGGCTGAATGCCGCATGCCCGAAAGACAATTTCCCGCTACCTCGGATAGACGGTTGGTCGGCCTTGGCCGACTCGAGGCGATGAGCTACGGACGCCTACTCAGGCTATCACCAGATCGGCATATCGCCCGACGACGAGGAGAAAACTTCCTTCATCACGCCGTTTGGCACATTCTGCTACACGACCATGTCCTTCGGTCTAAGGAACGCTGGAGCGACCTTCCAGCGCCTTATGCGAGAAAACCTTCTCGAACCAAATAGGTCTGAACACGGAAGTGTATGTAGATGACATAGTCGTCAAAAGCAAGATGGCCTCGGACCATGTATCCGATCTAGAGGAGACTTTTCATAACCTCAATAAGCATCGAATAAAGTTAAACCCTGAAAAATGTGTGTTCGGGTCAAAGCCGCAAGGTGCTCGGATACATGATCGGCCCACAAGGAATCGGGGCCAACCAGAAAAGATAGAAGCCATCGAGAACATGCGACCACCGACTTGCACTCGGGAGGTCCAGTCTCGACGGAGAATGGCGGCCTTAAGTCGTTTCATCTCGCGGCTCGGGAACGTGGCCTACCTTTCTTCAAGGCGCTCGGAAGCACAGCGGTTTCGCGTGGGACAGATGAAGGCATCGCTCTTTCAAAGAGCTTAAGCTATATTTGTCAAGACCCCCGGTCTTGACCACGCCAAGAATGGGAGAGGTTCTCTTGCTCTACCTGGCCGCCACACCCCAGGCGGTAAGCGCCGTCTTGACGGTAGAACGGGACGGGGTGCAGCGCCCGATCTACTACGTCAGCGAAGTCTTACACGGACCAAAGGAGCGTTACCGAGGTCCAGAAACTCCTTTATACGCTCCTCGTGGCCTCGAAGAAATTAAGACACTACTTCCAGGCACACAAAATCCAAGTCCCGACCAACTTCCCGCTGAGAGAAATTCTCGGGAATCAGGACGCAAGCGGGCGGATCGCGAAATGGGCCATGGAGCTCGCCGAATTCGAGATCGAATTCTCGGCCAGAACCGCGATCAAATCTCAGGTCCTAGCGGACTTCCTAGCCGAATGGACAAACCCCGCCCGCCCGAACCCGAACTCCAACCAGCCGAGCACGGCCGCTGGGTCATGCACTTCGACGGATCCCGAGCTTACGATTGCTCGGGCCGAGTGGTCCTCGAATCCCCTCGGGGAGCGGATCCAAGACGCCCTCAATTGCATTTCGGCGCAACAAACAACGGCGAGAATCTGAAGGTTCGCTAGCCGCTCCGGGCATGCAAAGCGCCGGAGTCCAACGACTAATCGCGACGGCGACTCGCACTGGTCGCCAACCAGGTTAACAAGGAGTATCGGTGCTCGATGACTCAATGGCGCTTTACCTGGCTGAAGTAAGGAAGATGGAAAAGTACTTGAAACTTCAAGTACTATACATCCTCAGGAAGGACAATGCCCTGGCCGACCATCTATCGAAGGTCGGTTCGCCCGATTTCCGCTTCGGCGGTGCTCATCGAGCACCTCTATAAGCCCTCCATACCCCCAGGGGAGGAGGCAACCGAGACAGGTGGTACCGTCTCCTTCCTCGAGCAGGATGCGAATTGGATGACGCCCTTCATCCAATACTTCGTGCACGGGACACTGCCCGAGGAGGAAGCCGAGAAATCCCGGCTAGTGAGGCGCTCCTCGACCTATAAAATGGGCGAGGGCCTCTTATACCGCAAAGGCGCCGCTTGGCGCCCTCTCCAAGTGCATCACCCAAGAGGAAGGCAAATACCTCCTCAAGGATATCCATGACGGGATGTGTGGAGCTCACTCGTCCTTTAGGACCTTGGTGAGCAAAGCCTTAGGTTGGGTTACTATTGGCCGACGGCCTTGGCCGACGCAGCGCTCAATAGTAACCTCCGCCCGATCTTGCCGGTTCCATGCTCGGAAGGTCCATCACCGGCATACGCTCTGAGACCATGCCGCTAACCTGGCCATTCTCGGTTTGGGGCATCGACATACTCGGTCCATTTCCAGGGGAAGGAGGGTTGTAAATACTGTTCGTCGCAATCGACACCTTCACTAAATGGATCGAGGCCGAGCCTATATCAACCATCTCGGCACAGGCGGCTAAAAGGTTCTTCCGCAATAATGTAGTAACCCGCTTTGGCGTTTCGAGTCGCCTCATTACCGACAACGGCACTCAGTTCACAAGCGAGGTGTTTCAGGCTTATTGCGAGGAGGTCGGGACCAAGATATGCTTCAGATCCGTGGCCCACCCACAGAGCAATGGGGCGGCCGAGCGCGAACGGGCAGATCGTCCAAGGAATCAAGAAGATAGTCTTCAAGAGCCTCGACGGCATGGTCAGGCCTGGGTGGACGAACTACCCCGTCCTCTGGTCGATCCGCACCACGACGAAGCCGAGCTACTGTGAGACCCCTTTCGGCTCGTATATGGCGCGGAAGCCGTCCTACCGTCGAGGTTGTCCTAGGATCCCCAAGGGTGAACCTAGCCGATAGCATCGACGCAGAAGCGCAGCGCCTTCGACCTCGACCTCGCGGAGGCGACCGTGAACGGGTTACATTGCGATCCGCGGTCTACCGCAAGCACTTCGCAGCACGCCGCTAAATCAGTGCGACCAAGGACCTTGCACGTCGGCGATCTCGTTCTGCGACGGGTCCAAGACTGTCAAAAGCCAACAAGCTAACGCCAAGATGGGAAGGTCCTTACACGGTCCGTCTCAACAAAGACGCCCGGGCTGTCCGCCTCGCAATGGAAGATGGTCAAGAACTAGCTAGCACTTGGAACATCGACCAAGCTGCGTAAGTTCCATGTCTAACCACACTCGCCTACCTTTTAATAAATTTCGTCACCTCGTCTTCTCGTTCTTTCTCTCTCTCTTTCTCCTCTACCTCATAAAAAATTCTACGATTAAGCTCGACCCAGACAAAGTGTCGAGGCGGTCGGTCGTCGGGGCAAAACACCGCACGACAAGAGCTCGACCTCAAGGGCTTCCTTCCTCGTAAGGCGACCATCTTTTTCGCGGTAGACCTCCGCCATAAGCAAAGATTCGCACAGACACCCTTACGAACGGTTCGAGCTTAAGTCGTAGGTGGGCGACATCGACGCACCGTACCCTAAGAGCCACACGGTCCCTGCAGAACTCTACTCCGCCAACGCAGGTCGTGCTCGCGATCGCCCACGACCTCCGTTGGCGGCGGGCTATAGGGGTACCAAGTGGCCACGACCTGCAGCTCTCTCACGCGAGGTAGCTACTCCTAGTACGATTGACCGCTAAGTCACGTAAGGCCGAAGTAAGCCGAACAAGGAACCGCGACACCAAACAAATCGTTATCATCTCGGACAAAACAACAAAAAACGTTTAGAGATAGATAAACGCCCTTTCTATGTTCAACTGGGCGGTTTCCCCTTAAGTTTTTTACAGGTAAAGACAGGAAAAAGAAAATTACAGGAGCCCAGCACGCTTCTCGTCCTGCAGAGCGATGAGCTCGTTCCGCACCGAGTCAAGCTCGGACTCAAGGTCGAGCACCACGGCTGAAGCTTCGACCTTCGCTGTCGCCGTCGAAGTCGCTGGACTCCTCCCGCTGTCGGGTCGATTGTCCTTTCGGCGCCGGGCGGCGTCGCGCAAGGTCGCCACCGTGGCCTCAAGGCCCGACCTTGCTGCTCGCTCGGCCGAGTCGCTCCTGGAGCTCGTGGCACGGACTCCTCCACCTTCCGCCGGATCTCGGCCTCGAGAAGATGTCGGCTCGGCAACCGGCGCTCGAGCTCCGCGATCTTGGCGTCTGCTCGGATTGGTGCTTAGCGACAACCACGGCGGCACGGTGGCGGCATGGAAGTCCTTCATGGTGGACTCCGGCACTGCGCGACAAGGTATTTCAGGTCGTGGATCGAGTTTTTTTGATAAAAACACATGAGTCGAGTACTTACCCAACAAAGCCGAGCCTCCGGCCCCTGTTTGGAACATCTCGGCGGGTCCTCCGTCTCGCCCTGTTCCCTCGGGCGGGCAAGGGATCTCCGCCTCGATCCCTTCTCCTTGATCGGAGGCGGGGCTTGAGCCCGAGCTCCCTCATCCCCGAGGCGAAGGAGCTTTGTCTGGGGACGACCTCCGCCTCTGGAGAGGGACGACCTCAAGAGCGAGGATCACCTCCGCTCTTCTTCCTCCCGGCAGAAGTTGCGCCGGGGCTCCACCCTTCGGCGTCTCACGGCCATGGGAGCAACCGGGGACAAGGTCGGCATCCGGCCCTTGAGGCTGCAGCAGCGTCCCCGGCCGCGGATCAACCGGGGCACCGAGTCGGCGGCCGGAAGGTCGGTCGGCCGGAAACGACCTCGGCGCCGGCAGATCCCCTTCGTCTTGAAGCTGCCCGGCTCACCTACGGTGGCGGGCTCATCTCCCGACCGGCGGGTAGCCGGCTCTTCCTCGTTGGACGAGCTCCCGCCAGGATGGTCCCCGACGCCGGCGGCTGGGACCCGGCGTGGCGTCACGAGCACGGAGACCTCGGCGATCTCCTGGAGAGTCGCGGTGATGATGTCATTGGCCGGGAAGAATCCTCGCGGGGAGTTTGGCGGCTTTGCTCATCACCATCGACTCCACGACTATGATGTGGGGATGCCCTCCTTCGCGGCTCGGGCATCGGCGTGCGATCTTCCTCCGTGTCTCCTCTTCGGGAGACACGACCTCTGGTCCGGAGCTCGCGGCGGTGGGCTCCCCACCTCGACATCGCCGCCACCGGGCCGTGGGATCGGGCCTCCGCGCCTCGGCTCCCACTTCGGCCTCGTCGCCCACGACGGCCTCGGCACCGGGCAAGCTCCCTCTCTAGCACGAGGTCAAGAATATCGTCGACCATCGCTTCAAAATCCCATAACTCCGCACTAACCGCCACACCCACTATAGACGATGTGGGGTTAGTATGGTCTTGAGGAGAAAGACAAACGAGAGGAAGCAGAGATCGACCTTGCTCGGCGTCCGCTAGCCGAGCTCGGCGCGGGCCAGGAGGCGGCCATGTCCTCGCGCGCCTTGTCGGCCCTGGCGGCCAGAAGGTCGGCCTCCCCAAGCCGACCTCGGAGGCGGTCGGCGTTAGGCGCGATTGAGGCGTGGCCAGGCGACTGCGGGACCTCGGGACCAAGGGGCGGGTCGGCTCGTCCTTCTCCTCCTCGCGGTCCCCGGAGCCGAGCTCGAGCTCACCGCCGCGAGCTCACTTTGAAGACGCGATCTGGCCTTCGGCTCGACCTTCGCGCCGGGCCGGCGCGGCTGCGGCCTCCTTCTTCGCCAGCGACAATTTGGCGCAAGCGAGCCATCGGCTCGGGATTGTCTCGGTGTACTCATCCATCCACAATCTTAGTTCACTCACCTCTGCCGGTCCGCATACTCCAAGTCTTTGGCGGGGTGGCGGTCGTCTGGCCGAACGCTGCGTATGCGCTGGCGAGGGACGGCGTGGCGACGGAGATCAGCGGCGCTTGCGACCGCCGGTCCCTTGGTCTTCGACCCGCCCCGCCAATCGATCCTACCGGGACACGGCGACTTCGAGGGCAACCTTCTCCTGTTGAAAAAGAGAAAAACTCAAATGAGGTCGGAAGGCCCCTGGCGAAGCCTGTCCGGACGAAAGCTTCGAAAGAAGTCCGAATCAGAGACTTACCGCCTCGGTCCGGTTAAGGACGTTGTTCGGGATCTGGCGGCCCTCGATGATTTCCTTGCCTTTAGGGGTGCCGAACATCTCGGACACCCTCACATCCACCAGATCCTCTGGCGGGGCTACATACCCGACCAAGGGAGAGGTCGTGAGAAGGGGCATCCTCTGCTCGGAAAAGAAGATCGAGGGCGACATACCTGAGCGTGATTCCCGGGTGATGTCCTGCCACCCCTCGACCTTGAAGAAGGGATGCTCCCTCCTCCTAAGGGGCGATATCCGGTTCCTGACGTAGTCCCGGGTAACGTCCCGGCCGGTCAGCCCCAGGCACGTGAGCTCGTTGATCGTCATGAGGATCTTCTCCTCCTCGGGCTCCACGGGCGGTCGGGGCGTCTCGACGGCGCGACCTCTGGCGCCGGAGTAGGAAAGCGTGCCGCCCTCTGCTTTCCTCAAGTAGAACCAAGAGTCGGCCCAACCCGACACCGAGTCCTTGAGCGTGAAGCTCGGGTACTCGTATGGTCGGGTAGGTCGCGGCGGAAATAGAGGCGGCCCGCGAAGGCTGCGTCTTGCGAGAAAGGGTGTAGAAGTGGAAGAAGAGGCGGGAGTGGGCTCGACGCCCACGAACCCTTCGCAGAGATGGGTGAAGATGGCCATGATGAGAATGGAGTTGGGGTGGAGGTGAGCGATCTCGCACTCGCAGGAGGCGAGTACGGCCTCGACGAACTCACTTTCGGGCGTCCGGAGCCCGTTCATGGCGTAGAGCTCGGTGGAGACGATCTCCCTCTCCTCATGTGGGCTCTCCTCGGCGCGGGGACTCTCCATGTGCGGCATCAACGTACCTACTTTCTTTGGAGGATCTCCGGCTGCGCTGTCGAGCTTCTTGGCCGAACCTCGCCATGAGGGTGGAAAAGATGATCGAGAAGAAGGATGAGCGCCCGAGCGAGGAGTATGAGACGCAGCGATCGCAAAAGCGGCCAAGTGAGTCTAAGGGTTTTCTCTTCGAGTGTTTAAAAGCTCCTCCAGAAATGGGAAAGCAAAAGGACTTCCCGCCGTTATGGTCGAGGAAGCCCTAGAGGCACAGAGGGCGATTGAGGCGTTCGCCATTCGAAAATGACACGTGGGCACGCAAATCGAAACCGCCCCGCCGTAAAAGACGGTTCCCAGAAGGAACGATTCAGGCTTCCAGAGAAGGAACCGCGAGAGGGCCCACTGCATAGCTCGAAGCGACGAGCCGGGGAACAAGCTCGTTCGGAGGAGGTTAATAGCTCGTTGGTCGCGGCGGTTGTCCGCGCAAGCAGAACCGACATGCTCAGAGAACGGTAGGCCCAAGGGAAGGCCTTCCTTAGACCTTTTCCCACTTGAACCTCGGGGGCTAGGCGCCGGGGTCGGGTAATTTCCATAAATTACCTCGGATGCCACCAACGACCAAGCTCGCTCCCGCGAGCCACCAGGAGGTCGTTACCCTGGGTTGTCTAATCGAACTTGGAAGGCTACGCATTCGGCGATTCGAGCCTCGGGCTCGGGTGGGACCGAGAATGCCACGTATTCCGATCGATTCGAGCTCGAGCTCGGGTAAGATGTCCAAGCTTCGGTGCGGTCATCGGCCGACCTTCTGCGGTCTCGGGTCGGTGGGAATAACCACCCGAGCGTAACTTCCGTTGGCAATTCGTTTCCGTGGGAGCGTGGCGGAAAGGTAGGATCCACCAGTTGCCACGCGTTTGGACGAGGTCCAAAGCGTGCGGGTAGTGGGGTCGTGGAGTTCGATCCTTTGTAAGCTATAAAAGGGTCCCCATCGTGAGGGGGACACACAACAGCAACAACAACACACAGACAGACCGATTGTAAGACAAGAGTCATACACTCAGACACTTTGCAAGAGTATACAAGAGCTGGAGTAGGGCTATTATCTCTTCCCTGAGAGGCCCGAACCAGGGTAAACTGCTGTGTCCACGCTCGTTGAGATCTGGTGATCCGTTCCTTGAGTAATCCCTCACGCAAGAAGGGGTCACAGTTGGTCCCTCCACCAACAAGTAAGCTCGGCGGGGGCCTGTTCCCCAATCGTCGACAGCCATTCCGATCTTCAGGTGCACCACCATTAGCAATAGCAAGCTCTTCTTAGTGCACACTGAATAGATTGATAACTGGTAGTCTCAGTAGTGAGTTCTAGGGTTGCTAGACTTAATCTGCCGTCCCACTAAGAACTCCACATCATCGACCATAGAACTTGCAAACAAAACCGAAGGCAACGAGTAGAACGAAAGAACCAGCAGGTCAAGTAGTATCTGTTCTTGCTGTTTAGCTCTAAATGCGAAATCTGAGTAGGAAACGAAAACCAGAGGAAGTAGTAGTATTCTGTTCTTACCATGCATCTGGAAATGCCAAATCGAAAGTAAAAGAACCAGCAAAAGTAGTAAGCAAATAGATCAAGTAATAATCTGTTCTTATCTGCAGTAGAGTAGAGAGGTAGCAGTAGAGATGTAGAGGGGAGACTTGCGGCGGCGCTCGCGCCAGCCGGCGGTGGCAGGAGGCAGAGAGGAGTAGAGTAGGGGAGAAGGGAGAGAGGGAACCGCACGGGAGAGTGCGGCGGCGGCGGCGGTGAAGTGATCGAGCCAGGGGGGTGCTCTGTCCCAGAGACTAGGGCGAAGAAACCGAAGGGGGCAGGGAGCCGAGAGGCTTCGGCCAGTAGAAGGAAAAAGAGGAACAGAGAGAAAATAAAGAGAAAGGAGAAAAGAGAAGGAAAGAAAAAGAGAGGAGAAAAAGAAAGAAGAGAAAAGAAAAGAAGAGAAAAGGAAAGAAGAGAAAAGAAAAGAGAAGAAAATAGGAAAATAAGTAATCTAATTCTTCGTGCACCTGTGTAGGCTAAAATGCCGTATCTGAATCGTAGGAAAAATGCTATTTCAATTTCTAAAAGCCCGAGTTAATAACTAAAATCTGTAATTGGTTAAATCTGGTATAATTGAATTGTTGTAATACTTGATTGCTGAAGTATTAATACTATGGGTAAATTAATGGGTTAGATTAGAAAGGGAGTTTGGGCAGCGTCATAGAATTAATGCCTTGGTAATCTGTCAGGACTCGACCAGAATCAGTCAGACCATCATCTCCCATATTCGTGCGAGGACGTACTGATCAGTACTACTCCATGCAAGCTTTCCTTGATCAAATTCTATTAAAATATCTTTAAAATTGATTTCAATATAATTATCTGTATCACTCATGCATCAAAAAGTTCTATATATAGATTGCAAAAACTTAAATCGAGATCAGTTGGATTCAAAGCAAAGTAACTAAGTTGGAAAGTGAAAGTGGTATAAGATGAGGAAGTGATCGGTTCTATTTTCGACTTGTGAAAGTCGGTGTTGTTGGTATCAAAAGCTTAATACTGTTTTCATTATGGCGTAAAGTTATATTCTATTGTGGTGGGTAGAGGACACCGATGAGAAGGTGAAAAGGCCGGGGGGTCCTCTACATAAGTTATTATATAAGGATAAACAACTAATACTCAGGCAATGAGCCGTGAATCCAGTATCAACCATAGTGTGAGTAATCAGACAGAAAAGGTTGTCCTATGAACGTATTGTGATCTTTGCATGGTGGTTAATTAGTAAATAGGCACCTAATCTGGGGGTGCCGGAAACCCCAGAGAGATGGTGGCAGATGGAAACCCAACATGTGTTTGAGGTTCTCCATATGGCGCTATATTTGAAGCCAGGAAAGTACTGCCACATTAGGGTGGAGTACAACTGTTAGCTGCGAGTGTAGTGGGATGGCCTTGAGAGGATCCCCCACTCGAGTAACAGGGTAAAGATCACAATCACCGGATTAGTGATAAACGTTCTGGAGCCTCACTCGTGGAGGTCACTATGGGTAAAGTGGTACAAACCTGTGCAGGGTCTAAATCATGAATTCATGCCTGTCTCCTGGATTGGAGGCTACGGAAGCTAAGTCTGCCTCATATATGGGTGTTAGTAGCTCTTTTAATTAAATTTGTCAACTCTTAAAGAAAATCAAAACCTATTTCCAATAAAAAGCAGATTTGAAGGAGGTGGTAAGTCGGATTTGGAAAAAGAAGGAAAAACTCATGTACTGCATTCTCTACTATTATTTGCTGAGTACTCTGTACTCACTTTTGCTTAAATCCCCCCTTGCTTAGAAGGCGAGCTTGATGGATCCACCGTTGAGGCGTGGACCGAAGGTGACGTGCAGGACTCAGAGCTTCAGGAGGATGCTTACTACGCCTACAACAATCAGGAGTAATAGATGATCGGGTAGAAAGGATTACTTTTGGACGGTCGTCATGGGATGAGACCGTTGTATTGTAGATTTTGTTGTAATTGGAACCAATGCATAGTTAAGTTGGACTATGTAAGCCATGCGTGGCTGGAATGTAATGTATTTCAGTTCAGTCTCTAATTATTGTTCTGCTGCAATGTTCTGAACACAGCATAGTAGTCGAGAAAATACCGGTACTTCCGTTATTTTGTTGGCCACTATGCTGAGACTTCGCGTAATTAACTTAGGGTGATGACCAAGAGGTGGTTAATTACCTTATGCTAATTATGCGGGTCGCCACAACTTCTAAGAGGACCTTCAATTAGTATATAAAAGATAAAAGAAAAGATGAACATTACTTGGCCTGGCCACCACAATGTTTTGACTCGTCACGATATTGCAGCTGTGACAGATTGTTCCTTGAAGGCATTTCTATACGTTATGTATCTTATCCCTACCTCTGCAAGACTGCAACGACATGGATGAACATCCCTCAGAAACAAACATTTCTATAACCGGAGGCATACATGGAAGTTCAGTGCATAATTAAAGAAAATAAACTGGGGTCAGGGGCGCAGCATGCGAGCATTTTGGTGGTTCTGCTCACCGTCCGGCAGGATGACGATCGGAGGAGATCGACCGGTATTAATCGATCGCACATCGTCTTCTCCATGATCCATCCATCATCAAGTACGTCCCTGTCTACGTATTAAACTTTGCTCAAAGTGCTTGGATCGGGGGCTCTCCACGTTAACGTATCTGACTGGCCTCTCAATTATTTCGCAGTAGTCCAGCTAGATCGATCCATGACATCACCGCGGTCTGAAGATTTGTGCAACTTATTATATTTCATATTCTGTTTTATCAGTGAGATTATGGTTTTTGAATGTGTAAAATGTATTGCTTATTTGTAACTTTGTAAGGAAGTTGTTGTTTGGACACTATTTGTTGGTGGAATCACGACACTTAACTAATCGATCAGTATAGTTCAGTGCAAATATTTTCAGACATGTTATTTCCAGATTACAGTACGATAAAATAAAACAACGAGTCCCCCACCCCCCAAACCCAAAAAAAAAAAACATAATAAAACTACGATAACAGCTATGAACATTACTACAATTTTTTTTCAGAAAATAATGGTGCGCTTTCTAATCAAAATAATTGATCGACCATGCTGGATAACTTGTCAAACATAGCTAGCTTGCTTTATATCTCATCGTGTGCATCACGTGGAAATATAAAATTACAAAATCAATAAACGATGAACATTATAATCTAAAAGAAATACATGAAGAGCAACGATAGAATTCAACAGGAAGTAACTATCAAGGAGATGTGCATAAATAATCGATTGGCCAGATGATGGCAGCCGTCGATCTAATGCTTCGTATTTTCCCGGTTAACCCATGCGAGTTGGTTTAGAGTTTTTGCCCGGCAGATCGACTTGCTAACTTGCTGACGTGTCGCTATATATATCCGTGGCAAGTTAGGAGGGGGTGAAAAGAAAATTTAACAAACAACTTGTTCGACAGGAATTGCTTGTACATATGAATTAAGCACGAAAACTCAGCAAGCAATTAAGACCATATACGTGCTGCGCAAGCTACTCGGAGACTTACAAGCAAGGAACTCTAGCTAGCTAGACGGTGCAATCCTCTGCCTTAAAACAACATGCATCGAGGATGGAAGGCTAGTCACGTAGCATGTCATCAACTTATAAGATCTTTTATCTAACCAATAATCGTGCGTGGTTCTTTTAAGAGATGGGAAAAGATTATTATAGTAGCAGGCTTGCTTCTTCTGTTCGATTTGATGTGGACGTGAACCCGTTGTGACCGATCTAATAATGCTTTTTATATACGAAAAGGTCAGATTTTATTTATCCAGGTTTGGTTGAAAGTTGCTTTTTTTAACGATTTACGTGAACCTTTTTGGAACGAAAAAAAAAAATCACTTTCGATTCATGGCTAAACATGGCTTCTTCACTCGCGGTGTCGTCGTCCCATCCCCGTGTCTCAGGTAATTAACATAAGGATGCTTACATGGGCATTGATGTGTCACTATTCTAGTGCAAAAAAATTTGGTACCTTACAGCTCCACACATCGCCGCCGATCATGTCTTCCTCCGTAGGAATTGTGGCATTGACATCCATGGTCGCTCCACCTCTGCTTCTCTTTCGCCTGGGGTCGCAAAGCTAGATTCTGATGGGAATTAAGTGGAAGAGCACACAATGTAGGGCTACACTCGGGGCGAAGCCAGGTGAGGGCAAAGGGGGCCAGCACCCTCTAATATTGTTGTAATTTCAAACTAATCTCTAATTAAGTCATTGATCTAGCCGATAGTTGTTGATATTGGCTCCCTATATCTAAATCCTGGCTTCGTCACTGGCTACACTAGCGATCGGATTAGGGTTGACATGGAGTTGTGATAGAGGAGATGAAGGTCGCGCGACGGGATTTGCCTTTGGTGTCACTCAATTTGGAATTTTGGTTGCATGGGTGGCTGGGGCAGAGATCGATGATGAAGAGGAAATTGGAAACATGGGAAGATGGAAACACTTGACATGGGCTTCAACTCCTCGCTTCAGATGCGCACCCAGCCAAAATCTAGCGTTGCGGCACGAAAGATCTAATGCCTCGATGCTACACCCGACACTGTCAGGATGGGATCCGACAGGATAGCGTTTTTAACGCTTCCTATTCTCGCCCTCGGCTAATAATTTGGCTCCTACATTTGCGCAATCTACCGATATATAAATGCAAGAGAACAGAAAATTTAAGCATTCATTGCATTATTTTCTCACTACTACAAAATCGGGCATCACAAACGGTCTACTAGAAGCGGTTTGGTGCGAACCGGTTGTAATGCTCGCACCAGAAGCGGTTCATGGCAACAGGCCGGAGGGGATCTCTAGAAGCGGTTCGTGGCATGAACCCCTTCTAAAGCCTCACCTCTAGAAGCGGTTCGTGACACGAACCCCTTCTAAAGATCTTTACAAGTGGTTTGTGTCCCCAACCGCTTCTAAAGCTTTAGAAGGGGTTCGTGTCACGAACCGCTTGTAGAAGCCCAGTTTTAGAAATAATAAAAGGAATGCGTGCCCTACTCTATCAGAGAGCACGCGTGGGTGGGTTGGCTAGATGGATGAGGCAAGTTACGAGGATGGAGTGCTGGTCGTGGGTTCGAATCCCGTTCCCACGATAAGTTCCCACGATATTATTACTTCCTTTTACCGCTTGGTGTCGCACCACCACAAGCGGTTCCTAGAACCGCTTGTGATACCCTTCGAGGTATCACAACCGGTTGCTTAGAAGCGGTTTTACAACCGCTTCTAGAAGTGGTTCCGAACCGCTTGTAGAAGCTGGTTTTGTAGTAGTGTCTTGAGATTGAACTTAAGCATGGCTTTAATGGATGATGGCCTTTTATCATGTAGGCGTACGTAAGAGCCCTGTTCGATGTATTGAAAAATTAATTCTGACTCATCAGTGGTGACAGACAGTGGACGGATAAATCTAGTTCACGAACGAGCAGAACCTTGCCAGCTAGGTGAATTATTCCTAGCTCCTACCTGTCATAATCTTCCTCTTAACCAACTCTCACATCACGTGCAAATTAAGCTACTAGTGCCCGGCATGCATTCTCTTCCTATTACCTTTCATACATATAGAGACATTTGTTGGACAGATTTCGTATATATAGACATCCATTTCTTTGTCAAATCCTTACATATGTAGACATATAGACATTTTCTTCACCGGAGTTGTTTCCTTTACGAATATATATTGCAAATATAGTACGTATCTTAGCGCGAAGTTTGTAGTACCCGTTAGGTTATCTTAGCTTACACTTTGAACAAGAAATTTGGAATTTTCTACAGGTATAACAGGTTTTTATGCAGAGGCCCTTTGATTCTTTGACCCACATGAATCGGGCCCTTCTTGCTGACACGGCCTCCGATCACATCGGGCGCCCAATGCATGATAGCTCCCACAGAGAGCCCGTTTAGCTAGCGTTCCAACACAAGAAGAGCTAGCAAGCCTTTTCTTTTTTCGTTCCCGATTCGTTTGCTGGCGATCAGGTCAGGCGATGCACCATGCAGGCATGCATACATGGCTTCCAAAACAAAAGGCAAAAAGATCATGGCGACACTACACCTGTCTCTTCCATATAAGGCTCGCTAGCTATAAATACTGCGAGCCACGTGTATCGTTCGTTTCCTCATCTCCCTCTGTCCCACTCTCTCGTGCTTTTCTATGAACATGGCCATGAAAACCACAGCATGAAGTGCTCGATCTCGACAGATCGAAGTCTCTTGCATATATTTGCAAGTACATGCATCTCGTTATTACAATTAGCTCAACCGTAGCGCGCAGCCATGATCCCGGCCATCTCCCCGCTGATTGATGGCGCCCACGACGCCGCCGAGAGCACGCACTCGCCGCTGCTTCCTGAGACCAGCCCTCGGATCAGTCGGCGTGCTCCCGCAAGGCAGAAGCGGCCGTTCACCGTCCTCCCCGTTGCCGCGTCCTCCGTGCTCCTCCTCGGCCTCGCGGCGCTCCTGGTCTACGGGTTTCAGCATGACGGGCAGGGCGCCGTCGCGCCGGGCGACGTCGTCGAGGCCGCGGCCTCCCGCGGCGTCGTGGAGGGCGTGTCGGAGAAATCCAACACCCCGACGCTCCTCGGCGGCGCGGGCGCGCTCCGGGGCTACGCCTGGACGAACGCGATGCTGGTGTGGCAGCGCACGGCATTCCATTTCCAGCCCCCCAAGAACTGGATGAACGGTAGATACGTCGCCGTCACCGCTCCTTCGCTTGTTCCATTGAAACTTAATTCTATACGTCTCCGATATACGCATTTTCTTTTGTGCCGGTTCTAATTAACTTCCTTTTGCATTTTTCTCACGGACGTCTCGTGCACATGGCGCTGATCTTTCCCGGCCCGGTCTCTCCAGATCCGAACGGTAGGTTGTCGACGCTAGCTGATCAGGTTAATTAATTAGGCGCATGCATGTGAACAAATGCTTTGTGGTTCTAAAGCATTTCTAGCTAAGATCGTATTAATGCCCGGCCCAATCGTATGATGGGCGATCCATGCGCTAGCTTTCACGTATTGATGTTGCAAATTGTCACATTTTTGCCCGGTCCCGCCCTTCAGGTCCACTGTACTACAAGGGTTGGTACCACCTGTTCTACCAGTGGAACCCGGACTCGGCGGTGTGGGGGAACATCACCTGGGGGCACGCCGTGTCGCGCGACCTCATCCACTGGCTCCACCTGCCGCTCGCCATGGTGTCCGACCACTGGTACGACATCAACGGCGTCTGGACCGGCTCCGCGACGCAGCTCCTGGACGGTCGGATCGTCATGCTCTACACCGGCTCCACGGAGGAGTCCGTGCAGGTGCAGAACCTGGCCGAGCCGGCCGACCCGTCCGACCCGCTGCTGCGGCGCTGGGCCAAGTCGGAGGCGAACCCGGTGCTGGTGCCGCCGCCGGGCATCGGGCTCGCCGACTTCCGCGACCCGACGACGGCGTGGCGCAACCCGACGGACTCGGCGTGGCGGATCACCATCGGATCCAAGGATCCGGACCACGCCGGGCTGGCGCTGGTGTACAGGACGGAGGACTTCCTGCACTACGACCTGCTGCCCACGCTGCTGCACGTCGTGCGCGGCACGGGGATGTGGGAGTGCGTGGACTTCTACCCGGTGGCCACCGAGACGGCCGTCGAGGTGGGGCTCGAGACTTCCACCGAGCCGGGGCCCGGTGTGAAGCACGTGCTCAAGGCTAGCCTCGACGACGACAAGAACGACTACTTCGCCATCGGCACCTACGACGCCAAGGCCGACACGTGGACGCCGGACGACGAGGAGAACGACGTCGGGATCGGGCTCAGGTACGACTACGGCAAGTACTACGCGTCCAAGACGTTCTACGACCCCGTCGGACGGCGGCGCGTGCTGTGGGGGTGGATCGGCGAGACCGACAGCGAGCGCGCAGACATCCTCAAGGGCTGGGCGTCCGTCCAGGTAACAATTAACAATGCCATCACCTTGCTTGGTTTCACTTCTGATAGGCCACGGAGTTACGTATAAATCACGAAGCTCTTACAATTAATTGGACAACGTACGGATTGAACGAGACACCGATCGATAGAGCTGTGAACCTGTCGATCTTACTGGAACGTCACTACTATCAAATAATTAATTTTTAAATAAGATAAATATAATCTCATACGACATAATTTACTATTTGATTGAATCCGTAGTAATTTGGCTCAATGCATTACTAAACTTAGTTCTTTTCCAACCACTGTGCTACGGTATTCTATTTGAATTACCGAAACAGAATGGTCAGATAAACTTGGAAAATCCCGTAAAAAAAAAGCTTCTGCAAAGAGCAGAGCACCGGCACGATCATAATGAGTCTGGCTTGATCCACAGATGACCAGGATTCCGTACTTGATCCTGCTGCACCGTTCTAAAGTCGCGCTGAACCTTAGACCTCTCATAGCTATAGGCCAGGACTGTCTGCCCTGCAGTGCATCAACATCGTACACTACGTCTTTTACTGTCCACCACGAGAGGCATGCAGGCATGCAACTTTCTTGTTGAAACCTAACTTTCTTATACTGAGTTGTTCCAGAAGAAAACGAGCACGGTCTAATTGAAGCTTTTGATGGCCCCACCGTCCATTTATCCATCCAACTGTCCAACCGCCCGAGCAGGGCCCGGCATGATTTCCAGGCTTCCAATAGACTCGCGCGGATTTGCTTGCAATGCCGTGAGCGACAAACATTTTCTGGTGTGTGTGACCGTGACTTTTCTCCGATTGGCGGAGAGATCGTGGAAGCAACTTGAGGCCAAAGGGGAGGGTTTTTTTTTTCCAGAAAAACTAAAAAACGGTATACCGTCACAGAATTCTGATACCTCTCAAACTCGTAAACTTGTGATTTTTCTTGGCTGAAACTCATGAAAATTAGCACTAAAAACTGATAAAACATGAAACTGATGAAACTAAACACTGAAACTCATGAAACCAGCACTAAAACTAATAAGTTTCATAAGTTTCATAGTTATACCGTTGCAACGGTATACCGTTCCCTAGTCACTCTCTTTTTTTTTTATATGTTTCTAACGTGCTAGCTAGTTTTGGGTTTTACTTGACGCAAAAGGATCTTGAATTGTTGTGAGTTTCGAATTCCAAACAGAACTATTCAAAGGTTTTCTTCAAATTAAGTAGGCACGTGGATAATGACATGATTAATCAACATACAATAAAAGAAATGTCTTTTTCCATGGTGTTTTTTTTATTAGATTTGAATAATTTGACTGTTCCACTTTCTAGTGGGAAGCGTGGGGAATGGATAGTATGTTCCTGTCCGGGTTCCATTTCTAAGTCAGTTAGGGTAAAACATAGTTGCTTTTCGTTTTTAAAAATACCCTCTACGTTCCCGTGTATGATTTTCTTTACAAAAAGTTGTTTCATAATGTATTTCTATTTTTACCGATAAAATCAAGTGTAAAAATATATAGCATGTGTAAAAAAAATGTTCCACCAATTGAATTATGCTGAACTTATTTGTGGTAGCCGGTTCGAGTGTTAGCTCAACTAATCAAAGGCAGTATCTTGGTCAGATGGCCATCTATGTCATCATGGATCAAGTCGATCTAGAGCTGTGACTATACCTGTATGGAAAAAAGGGAAATCAATGAAACCAGCAGGTCGTGCATACTAGTATCTTCCGTCTTTTCCACAATTATGGTGGACACACCCATTTCGGTCCTTCTGCCTCTCCTCGGAATGTGCACTTTGTCCTTTGTCCGACATGATCACATAAATTCTTGGTTTTCTGAATTGCCAGTTCGATATGTACCGGTCAATTCCGTTTACATTTCTAAGTTGCGGCTTGCTATCATACGCATGGACGCCGCGTGCAAAGGACCGGATATATACGAGCCGGCCGGCTGATTTCTCCTTGCTAACCACGTTCCCCTTTCAAACATGCATGCAGTCGATTCCGAGGACGGTTCTCCTGGACACGAAGACGGGCAGCAACCTGCTCCAGTGGCCGGTGGTGGAGGTGGAGAACCTGCGGATGCGCGGCAAGAGCTTCGACGGCCTCGCCGTGCAAGCCGGGTCGGTCGTGCCCCTGGACGTCGCCAAAGCAACACAGGTGACGTCGCCGCGCACGTACGGCAGCACGCGTTTCGTTCCCGCGCGCTTACAAGGCCGTAGAATTATCCGAAACTGACACCTCCTTTTTCTGGTGCTCGTACCTGCGTGAGCGCAGGTGGACATCGAGGCCGTGTTCGAGGTGGACGCGTCCGCCGCCGAGGGCGTGATGGGGGCCGACCTGGCGTACAGCTGCACCACGAGCGCCGGGGCGGCGGGGCGAGGCTTGCTGGGCCCGTTCGGGCTTCTCGTGCTGGCCGACGAGGACTTGTCGGAGCGGACTGCCGTCTACTTCTACCTGGTCAAGGGCGCGGACGGCCGCCTCAGCACTTTCTTCTGCCATGACGAGCTCAGGTATAATGCACATATCGATATACACACACACAGGCATCTCTTCCAATGTACGTACGCCGCTGGCGTGGAAATCGAGCTAAATCGTCGTTTTTTCGAGTTTTTTTTCGAAATTGACACCGTTTGATTTAATATAATTTTATTTACATTTTAGAAGTATTTTTAGAGTCGAGTCGAACCGAGCCAGAGCAAAAACCAATTTCATTCAAAACTAACTCATTCAATGATTAATCAAAAAACGAGTGTAATTGGAGCAATTTTGAACCGAGCCAACGAGCCCCACAAACGAGCTTTTTTTCCAGCCCTGCCAGGATGGAAGCCTGTTTGTTTGAGAAATTAGTGTTTTTTTTCCAAGACGGTGTTTCACACCCCTTTGTGCTGCGACTAGACATGGGACACGGGCCGAGCTTTTCCCGAACGCCCTAAGGCCCAGCCGGCGCGGCACGGCCCAAGCTCGGGCATAGCCCGAACGATCGGGCCAGGCCGGGCCTAAAAATGAGGCCCGTCGAGCGGCCTGGCCCGGCCCGGATACATAGGCTGGGTTCGGGCTGGCCCGGCCCGAGCGACCCAAAGGCCCGTGGGCTGTGACAGGTGTTGGCCATTTATGTGAGCACACATGCAAATGACAGAAATAGTAACTTAATATCACTATATCAAATATCTTGCCATTCCAAACATTAAAAGAAAACACAAAAATGAAGCATGAGTATAAAAGATGGCACAAAAATAGTTACGAGCGCTTGTAGTTTGTACAGGGCCGGATCCGAGCCGGCCCGGCTCGCGATGGCCTAGAGACCCCGGACCGTGCCGGCCTGGCCCAGCCCAACTCCTAGGTCTAGCTGCGGCCACATATATCACTACCACCGGAAACTCTTATTCAAACCAGGAGCTTTGCTCCCAATTTCATTAAGGAAATTGAACAACAAAGAGTTTTACACTAGAAAAAGAAACAAGAACTCAAGACATGAGCCTACCACTAGAAACCTAGCCCATAGTTGTAGCTCCGCTGCAAATACATGCTACCGCGTGAGTCTATCATGCAAGTCCACACTGTACAAGATCTTGTAACATCTAATAGTAAAACATGTAGTTTTGTGACATAAGTTTTCATAAAATCTATATTTTTTAATAGAAGATAAAACTTGTAATTTTACGATGGTTTGTACACAAGATTTGTAGTTTTGTAAAATTTACTCTATTTTAAAAACAGAATTTTGTTATATAGCAATAACAACTCTAATATATGTATCTGCTTAAGCCACACTACTATAATCTAGACCTAGGAAAGGTTGTACATCTTTCTCTTGTTCCTCTAATTCATGTGAAAATTTCTAGCTGCTACGGGTGAACGTGGTAGCTCGTTTTAGGTTAGCTAAATTCCAACTAATTATATTGTATTTTTATGAATTTTCCACTGTGATATAGCTCGTTTTACTTTAGTTAAATTGGTTAGCTACTACGCTGTACTTACATACATGCATTTACTTGTATAATAAAAGCTAATAGTATGTGATTTACGGCTACTAAGAAAGAAAATAAATATACTAGAAGTCTAGTAAAGAGAGAGAAATTGATAACGAAAAATAAAGATTAAAAAATAAAGATTAAAAAATAAAAAATACTATTTCATAAGATCAAACATCTATCTTTAACGCTTCGTTTCTTGCAAAAGTTGGCTAATTAAAGCAACTCTTCGTTTCTTGCGTAGGGCAATTAAGTAGGGCAATTAAGCAGGGCAATTAATGTGACGTGGGAAGAAACTCTCACTTTATATAGTAGAGATATAGGTGGATTCTAGTTTTAAAGATCTAGATTCGATAGTTGGCTTAAAGATATAACATTTAAAATAATTAAAAAATTAGAAATCATCTACTTTTTTAATTTGTGTACCCTAATTTCAAATGCTTGAATTTAATACATGGCTTAGAGATATATTAATCTGAAAAAAGAGATAAGTAGCACTACATACTTCGTATAATAAACTCGGGACGAAGCTCGCCCAGAGGACCACCCCACGTGGCGCCTTGCGTTTTTGCAAAAAGCCCTCTCCGTTTCTTTGAATTACAGATAGGTCCCTGTAAATTTACGAAGAGGTCATTCGCAATTTTTTGTGAGGGGAAGATTAATTTTTCCGGATCGCGTTTAGGTCCCTCGCTCGATACTTTACGAAAAGACCCTCACGTTAAATGCAAATCGCGAGCGAGCCCTTTTTTACTTTTTCAGGATAGCGGTGAGGTCCAAAACTATAACAAACAGGCCCCCGGTTTTTACATCCAGGTCCTTTCGTCGTTTTCCCCGAAAAAAATATTTTCGTCAACAGAAGGATGTGTACTTTTTTTCGGTTAGATCTCTGAGGTTTCTCGAGCCTCCAAATTTTTTGAATATTAATACATGGCTTGAAGACATATCGAGAGTATGTGAACTTGCTAGACGAGCCTATCCTATCCTAAATGTATTTTGTTCGCAAATAGGAATTTCAAATGTTGAAGTTTATAAATAAATTTTTTATTCTTGTACTGTACCACACTACAACGTACAATTGAGCGGGCAAATCGTCTGGTTGAAATATTAAATTCACTTGAATTCGATTAATAATTTCCATATATTTCTTGAAATCAAACGTGCGACAGTTAATTCGGACGCCGCAAGCATCTCGGTGTTTCTCGCTCGGCGCCCGGCAATGCGGTTCCCTCATGGGATCAGTTCGCACACGTAGGCATCTGTGTCAGGCAGGGTTCTGAATTTCAACAAAATTCTATTGAATTTCGCAAAATTTGATCTTACCGGTCCGTGTCGAAAAGGAATTTCGTTCGGTTTTTCGATCAAATTCAAATTCAAAAAAATAAAAAATTTAATAAAATTTATCTAAAATTTATCTATAATTAGTATTAATAGTCTTATGACCTCTGGTGTGAATATTTTTTGAAAAAAATAAAGTTTAAAGACGTTTTTGAAGTGTTCAAAATGTAGAAAATATCTGAGGTTGCACCTGCTATCCGAATCCTAATCAACAACCATCAACGCGTGCGAGAGCTGAGGACCAAAGGGGGAAAAGAGGATTTCTTCCTGCCGTGCTGAACCGAATAAGAAAAAGAAAAAGAAAAGATGGTATGTTTAGAGTTGTATTTCGCACGCGTTATATAGTAATCACTATGTTATAATTTAAACCCGTTACAATCGGTGGTTATCGATTAACATGAAAATTTCTATTCCTTTCGAACAACGTGAAAGTTTTTTTTTTTTTCTATGGCTTTAATAAGACAATAGATAAATAAATCAAACTAGCTAGAGCATCAAATTGCGGTGTCCTTTTGATTAAAAAAAAAAACAAGTCCTGATGATAAATTCATTTTTGAACCCACCATAGTACAGTTGAGAAAATAATTCTATTTTTAAGAAGGGTGTTACTAAACTTAGTTATTTTTCTTTTTTTTTCTTTTTTTTTTTTTAAAAAAAAAAGTTGTTTTGCTTGCCTTCCTACCGCCAGGATGGAACTCTTCTATGTACTCTTGTTCTTCCACACCACTAGGAACTCATCCTGTTTTCATCGAGAAAGTAATTATTTTCTTTACAAGGGTGATTTCACTTCTTTTTGTTGGGATCAAAGTCATTTCTTTTGGAAAATGGGTGTACCCCGCTGGGGATTGAATCCAGGCCGTCTGGGTCACACCCCCTGTACTAACCAGCGGAACTCATCGACGGTTGCTTTGCATTTCACCGTTAGGTACTCATCCTGGTGTGGTTGAGAAGTAAATTGTGACATCAAGTCTTGTTTCGCAGGTCATCGAAGGCGAACGATCTGGTTAAGAGGGTCTACGGCAGCTTGGTCCCTGTACTCGATGGTGAAAATCTGTCAGTAAGAATACTGGTAAGTTATTGAATGTCATAATTCAGAACCATCCATATTACAATATTCATATGCCGTCATGCCGACATGGTAAAGATTGGTCATTTACTTACTTAATTATTCAAACCTTTTTGTGCCCTTTTGCGATAGGTTGATCACTCCGTAGTGGAGAGCTTTGCTCAAGGAGGAAGGACATGCGTTACATCGCGCGTGTACCCAACAGAAGCAATCTACGACTCTACCAGAGTCTTCCTCTTCAACAACGCTACAAATGTTCACGTCACCGCAAAATCGCTCAAGATCTGGGAGCTGAACTCAGCTTACATCCGTCCATATTCGAATTGATCTTTCTAAGATGAATGGCAGACAATGTTTGTCTGAATTCATTTATTGTACTTTGTACTATAGTGATCTTTTTTTTTTTTTAATTTTGCTTGCTTTCTTATTTTTGTGAAACTATAAAGACAAGCAGCGAAGCAATTGCAATCATAGACCACATATTACAGGACCGATATTTATGGTTTAATCTGAAGTTGGATTCGGTTAGGACCAGATTTGGAAAAAGTTTTGGCTATTCGGCCAGATTCGAATAGCGGATTCAAGATCGGATTTATAGCTGACAGTATCCGGCAAATCCAGGACGTAACCTAGATATCGGGATTTTCTTTCAAGTTAGATATCCGACAAAGAATTTAGCTTTCAGCCCATTCTAATCCAGCCGCGACATCACACCCACGGGGCACAGATCTGCGCGGTCAATGTGACATCATTTATCGGCTTCGGCTTCTACAGACGGGGCCACATACTAGACCAAAGAGTGGGCGTGATCCGTCGACAAGTCAGCCTGCAGTGGCATCTTCTTGGCTCGTCGTTGATCTGCAGGGGCAGCAGGGTTGTACTCGTACACAGCCAGCGTATGTCTTGGACCAAACGGCATATACTACATCTAACATCTAACATCCAACATTATCCCTCCATTAAGTTAGGGAGTATTGCCGTCCGATGAGGTGCTCCACGTGTCCCACCCCCTCTCTCTCCTCTTTTTGCGAAAAAGTCCCTCAGGTTCTTGAAATTACGGATAGGTCCTTTGCAATTTTTTGTGAGAGGGAAATTTTTTCCCCGATTCGCGTTTAAGTCCCTTGTTCGCCGTTTTACGTAAAGAACCTCCCGTTAAATACGAATCGTAGACGAGCCATTTTATAGTTTTTCAAAATAACGAACATGTCCAAAATCATAACAAATAGGTCCGTGCACTTTTCGTTCAGGTCCTTTCTCCGTTTTGCCCGAAAAAAATGTTTTTGTGGTCCGTTTTCCCTCCGGAGCATGGAAAAAATATTTTCGTTTCTCCGTTTTGCCCAGAAAAATATTTTTGTGGTCCGTTTTCCCTTCAGAGCATGAAAAAAATGTTTTCGTTGGCCGTTTTTCCTAAAAAAACCGAAAAAATATTTTTGTGGTCCGTTTTCCCTCTGGAGCATGGAAAAAATATTTTCGTTTCCCTGTTTTGCCCGGAAAAAAAGTTTTGTGGTCCGTTTTTCCTCCTGAGCATGGAAAAAATATTTTCGTTTATCCGTTTTTCCTAAAAAAAACCGAAAAATGTTTTGGTGGTCCGTTTTTCCTCCGGAGCATGGAAAAAATGTCTTCGTTTCTCCGTTTTGCCCGGGAAAAAATTTTTGTGGTCCGTTTTCCCTTCAGAGCATGGAAAAAATATTTTAAAGTGTTTTCGTGGTCCGTTTTTTCTACGAAAACATTTTTTCAGTTTTTTTCGTACTAAAAATATTTTTTCCCCGTTCACGTGCGCGGCGTGCCGCCGCGCTCAATTTCCTAGTCTATTATATAAGCGAACGGAATGAAGCTTAGCCTGCCCATCCACCTGTCACTCCATGGCGTTTTGCGAAACAACTCCTCCATTTATTCAAATTATGAATAGATCCTTGCGAATTTACGAATACTACATCTATTATAAGCGAACAGAATGGAGCACCGCCAGCCCATCCACCTGTCACTCCATGGCGTTTTGCGAAACAACCCCTCCATTTCTTCAAATTATGGATAGATCCTTGCGAATTTACGAATAGATCATTTGTAATTTTTTTGTGAGGGGAAGAAAAAAATTCTCGGGATTGCGTTTAGGTCCCTGGCTCGCTACTTTGTAGAAAGAGCCTTCCGTTAGATGTAAATCGTGAGTGAGCCCTTTTCTACTTTTTCGGGATAACGGTGAGGTCCAAATCTATAACAAATAGGTCCCGGATTTTTACATCCAGGTCCTTTCTCTGTTTTCCCCGAAAAAAATATTTTCGTCAATAAAAAAGATGTGTATTTTTTTTCGGCTCGGTCTCTAGGATTTCTCGAGCCTCCAAAAAATTTGAAAATACGTCTAAGTTTACTTTTTCTCCAGAAAAAAGCAAAGCATTTTTCGTTCACGCCCGCGGCGTGCGCCGAGCTTACGGGCCCAAGTCCTTTCTCTGTTTTCCCGAAAAAAATATTTCCGTCTACATAAAGATGTGTACTTTTCTTCCGGCTCGGTCTCTAAGGTTTCTCGAGCCTCCAAAAATTTTGAAAGTACGTCTAAGTCTTTTTTTTTTCTCCGAAAAAATACGCAAAATCATTTTTCTCCAGAAAAAAAGCAAAATCATTTTTCGTTCATGCGCGTGGCGTGCGCCGCGCTTACGGGCCCAGGTCCTTTCTCCTTTTTTTTCGAAAAAAAAATATATTCGTCAACAGAAAGATGTGTACTTTTCTTCCGGCTCGGTCTCTAAGGTTTCTCGAGCCTCCAAAAATTCTGAAAAAACTTCTAAATCTATTTTTTCTCCGAAAAAAAATGTAAAATCATTTTTTGTTCACGCGCGTGGCATGCATCGCGCTTATATCTTCCTAGTTAGCATTAGCCACGTACAGTGGCGGCAGTGAAGTTTATAACATTAGCAGTAGCATTAGCATTTTCTCCTTTAACAACTAAACAGGACATGGTCTTGGGGAAGACTCTTGGTCCAAGCACAATATTTGTCTCCCGTACCATTTCTTAAAACTGTGGTTAGATTGATATTTAATTTGCTATTATAGTTATATACTCATGGTTTGATTCAACTGTATTACTTTATGTACACATGCATCATCCGTATGTCTTTATTCATTTTCAACCAGAATCAGTCACACATCTATCCCGTATCCATATCTAAATTCGTATCTCTATCCGACTTACCCATATCTCACTCCTAATATGAGAAAAAATATGGGTCAAGATATCCAACCCGTTTTCACCCTGCCACAGAGTGTCTGCCTTATTAATTTTTGCCACAAAACTATTGGTTGCGTGTGTTTGAATAATGTGTACTCTCTGAATCAAATTACTTGGAGATCAACAACATGAACGATCTTTCATTCATCTACTTTAATTAGTTCGTTCGGGGGAACTGTAGCTAGCCATTCCGCAAGCAACTGTTTATTTTCCTCTCTTGAGAGGATCCTGTAAGAACCTGATATCACAACTACTTTAGCACGTGGTCTCACTAATCTTTTTTTTTTCTTCTGTAGCAGTCCGCTAAAATTTTCCCTAGAATTAGGTCATGTTTGGATCCCTGGACTAATTGTTAGTTGGCTAAAAATTAGCTCTAGTCTATCCAAACAGGAAGACTAATAGGTGGGCTAATTTTTAGCCAACCCCTTAGCTAACAATTAGTCCATTAGCTGGTGGAGAGGAGCTAATTTGGACTAATAGCATGTAACACGCTGGGAAAAGTCTAAAATACCCTTGCGCTTGCCTTATCCTCATTTCCTCACCCATTATGAGGGGGTAGACATGACTTTTCTCATAAATTAGCCCAACCATTAGTCATGTATCCAAACAGCCCTAGACTAATTTTAGATGGACTAATTATTAGCTGACTAACAATTAATTTCTGGCGAATTAATGAAATTTAACAATTAGTTTTAGCCCATCCAAACATGGCCTTAATAGTTGGTCCTTTTCTCTCAGCGATCGATGCAAGGCACCATACTGTACATATTAGGCCTAATAATTGAAGGGCCCATTGGATATGGGCCCAGCACGGCAGCGTTTGCCCACATCATCTTTTCCCCCCAACTCTCCTTGTAAAAATAGAGAATAATTGTAAAGACAGAAGAGGAGTACCTACGCAGTACGTAGTATCGAAATGTTGAGATGAACTACTCCGAGTGCGAGGTTTGGTTACTTGTTGAAATGGATATCGCTGCTCTTTTCCCAGGAACTGTAGGTGGGTGTTGATAGCTTGATAAGCATAGAAGCAACGCTCATCAAGTTTGATGAGATGCCTCGCCAACCAACATATATAAACTGTCATATCGGCAAAATGACGCTAGCTAGCTAGCAACCGGTGCTGTGCCTGTCTACCAACATTTCCTTACATTACATCGTATCAACGCGTGCCAGAACGATATATCACAGCAGGACTATGCAATTCTTCGCCTGATACGGCCCGTCACGGGCAGAGACGGGAGAAGAACCAGCAGGACAAGAGAGAGAGAGAGAGAGAGAGAGAGAGAGAGAGAGAGAGAGGTAGTAGCAGTCCAGGTAGAACTGGACACATGGAAATGGTTGCACCGTTATATCCCTGTAGGTGCTAGTGTCCATAGATCCATCACATCTGCTCACCCCGAGCCCTCATAATTGCGAGGCAGCCGGGCATGATGCTGCTTCCAGTACGTGCTGCCATGCATCAGCTAGCTGCTAGTGCTACTCTGCTAGTAAGGTAGCTAGCAGTATTACGAAACCGCCCCTCGTGTATGCCATGCTATTGCTAGCTCCCTCCCTCCCTCCCGCGCTGCTGTCACCTCCCCGGCCGGCCTTGACTCGTTCTGCGCCGCGCAGGCTTTCGCAGTCTGCCGCTGCCTGCCTGCTGCGTACGCCGCTGCCTGCGTGGCCTCAGTTCTGATCGTCGCTAGCGCTGGATCTAAGCGGCTCGCTGTACAAGCTGCTGCGGCTGCCCCGGCCGCGCGCCTGCCATGCACGCCGAACGATGCGCCCGTAGCGTACTACCGCACTGCATCCATGGCGTTGTATCCATGTGGAGAGCACTGCCTGCTTGTCGTCGTGGGGTATATGCACGTACTTTTCTACAGATAGGGACTCATCACGGCGGTTCCCAGCAGATGCATGGAGGGGGAGCTAGTTTCTCGAGTGCTGGTCTACTGGAACGCTTGGGATCACCACCGGATTAGAGCCCGTTCGATGGAGCTTCAGCTTCTGAATTCTTATTTAGAGGAGTCTGAGTTCAACCGAACACCTCATGTTTCTCCCGATTGATTTCAGAATCGGAGTGAAGCATTTCTCCTTTTTACGCAGCGCGAGAGAAGCAGCCTTCAACCCGCTCCTCCAGATTCTCGTCCTCTCCCTTGGGCCTACGACCCGAGCGCCCCTCGTCTGTATCCCCGAGCTCCTGCCGCCTCGCCTCCAACCTCAACGGCCGTCTCTCACCCCGACGCCGCCTCGCCTCCGACCCTGAGCACTGCCTTGCCTCCAACCCCGCTGCCCCTCGCCTTCGACCCCAAACGCCACCTCAGCTCCGACTCCTGCTGCCTACGACCCTTGTTGCCCCTCGCCTCCGAGTCCCCTCTCCTCTGACACCCACCGCCTCGACCCCGATCGTCACCTCCGACTGCCCCTCCCCACTCGGCCCCTCGAGCCCAACGCCATCGCCTCCATCTTCGACTCCCCACTCCCGCCGTCGTCCCTGACTCGAGCCATTGCCTAGAGAGTCAATCCCTCGCCTCTACTAGCCGAACGCACTCTTGTCTTGCTCCTGGTTCTTAAGAAGATCAAAGATCAAGAGAGGTTGAAACAGAATCAAGAAGAAGCAGGCTTCGGAGCCGAGCCGAATGGGCCTTTACTCTTTAGGTCCCCATTTCGAGAGAGTAGATTTTTTCTCGATTTTTCACGGTAATTAACCTGTATCTTATGAAATTCACAAAAAAAAATTGTGTTCCAAAAAGTCCAAACTCGCTAGCTATAGTTGGTTCGTACATCGTTTCTAAGGTTAATCTAGATATAGATCGAGCTACACCAATTACCGCCCAATATTGCCATGCTGTGGCTGTGAAGAGAGCCACGGAAGTAACTAATCGGTGCAAGCGAACGTACAGTCGAGTTCATGGATGATGCGCAAAGGCAGCTTGGGCCCACTTGCAGGTATGATCGAGGTCGAGGCAGGTTGGTCAGAGTTGAACAGGCTATCTGGTGATCATCAGTAGCCATTTCACGGACCCGTCCGAGAGCAATGCACCATATATCAATCATGCGACGTCCAACAACACAAGCATCACAGATTCGTAGTGTAGTCGATCACGCACCCGCGGATCATGCCACAACGATACGGGCTGTATATGGAAGTTCGTTTCTCAGCAGTCGTGTCGAGTGATTCGAAACTTAAATAGGTCAATAAATCGATTTAATTTATTTTTTTCAAAAATTAAAAAAACGTGGAAAAAATTATATGACGTAAACCGATAAAAAATCGGTAAAAATCACTCAAAAAATTGACCGCCTAAAAGATTCAACTTGCCAGTCGGTTTTTCAAGAAAACCTATCAGTTTTCGTTTTTTTGAATTTTTTTTTCAAACCCTTGGTTTCGAAACTATTCAGTTTCTGACAATTTTTGTGGTAAATCAGTACCGTCGGGACCCCGATTTTCAACATGAAACCAAATAGAGGGTGATATGTGTCTTCTCTGTTGCTCCTTTCGATATTACGTTGACTTTTGGCAATAATTTCTTTACAACCTTTTTTTCTCTTATTGGCTGTACGGACGAACAAATTATTTACCCTTTACTCTAGTCTCAGACATTTAGGGTGCGTTTGGTTGATGGGATGCGGTTGAATGGAATGGGATGGTCTTGTACCATTTGGTTCCATTATTTTAGTTGAATGGAATGGTTCAGCATCTAGAGGGAATATTTCTCAAATTTGTATCACTTGGTCGAGGATGAGATGGTCCCATTTAAGCAACCAAACACATAGATGATTTTTTTCTTGAACCATCTCATACATATACCGCTTGGTACAGGCAATCAAACACACTCTAAGCTGGAAGTGGACATAACCAGGTAGGACTGTTTTCGGAGAGGCTCGATTAATTAGCATCTACTACTGATTATACAGAGAGAGAGAGAGAGAGAGAGAGAGAGAGAGAGAGAGAGAGAGAGAGAGAGAGAGAGAGAGAGTAATTAACTGGTACACCATGGAGTTTGGACATCATAAATTAAAATGTCTATTTCTCCGAGTTAACCCGCGCGAAAAAGATTGAATCTTTTTGGATGTCAAGTTTAACTACTTTATTAACTAACTAGTTCAAACTAAAATTGAACTAGAGTTGACTTTTTTAGTATAGTTTCGAGTTGACTTTTTTTACTATAGTTTCATTGTAGGTACATGGTGATGTTATATAAAAAACAGCAAAAAATTCAAAATTTTTAAATTCGAGTGTATTTTTTCAAAGGTATGTGTTTTATTTGAATTGTTATAGTTGTGTATATACCCTAAAAGTGAAATTATCAAAAATATATCCGACATTGGATTGAATTCGTACATTTGAAATCGTATACCATGATGCCGCATTTCATCGTACATATATAGATAGGATTTCTTGTCAAGGGGATAGCTACCCACCTAGCACTCACCGTTAGATTTTGCACAAAAATTCATGTTCTTTCTTCTCCTTATCAACTCCAAACATTTTTAACACAAAATTTCAAGATTCTCGGATAAATTTTTTCACTTTCATCTCCAAAAATTTAACTTTTAACTCAAAATTTTGAAAAACGTCAATATCGTAGTTGAAAGGTATTAACTCGGAAATATGTCTTTCAACTCACGTTTGAAGACTTTCAACTCAATTTTTTTTTTCACTTTTAGCTCATAATTTCAACTTCCAACTCAATATTCAACGAGTAATTAAAGAGTTTTTCAAAGAAGTCATTTTTTATTTTCCAAAGTCAAGAAGATGTCACTTCAACAACTAAAATGTATCATTATATTTTCAAAAAAGTTATGGAAGCATTTTTTTTTTACGATTTTTAATCATACTATCTTCGTATATCCAATATATATATTTTAGATATTATCTTTGGTCAAAATTAATACGATTTGACCACATGCACTGTAGAGCAATTTCCTTTTGTGAATGGAGGGAGTAGTTATTAGTCTTTGCCAGGGTTCAGAAAATAGATTTTCCCCACAAAAGGAGGGTGCCCGGTTCTGGTTTTTTCGGCAAAAATTAGCCCTTTTGTAAATTATTTAATTTATGGATATTTTGATTTTTAAAGTTTGAACTTTGGGATATATATAGTAGAAGCAATATGAGTATTTTTTTGATACAGAAGATGATTCGACATAAGCATGTTATTAGAAGGGTGAGCCGAGGTTCTTTTACTGGACTACCAGAAACCACTCACCAATAACCAACTACGGTTTTTGGAACCTTCGTAACTTTTGTTACGTTAAAATGTTATCCTTAAGATAATTACCTAGCTTTCCTTTCAAAAACTCATTTTAACATATATACTACCACCTCGCTAAAAAGGATGCGTTTTATTTAGAGAAATTTTACAGTGTATTGAACTAGTAGTATATAACGTGTAATAGAAATCAGATTTAACTATTGATTTGTTAAGGTTGTTTCCACTACTCTACTAACAGATGAAGTATAAGGGCATGTTGAGGGGCTGTGGCTGGGCTGAAAAGCTACTTTTGGTTTGCTGAGCTGTAAAGCAACTGTAGTTGGCGACTGTGGCTTTTATTGATATATGTCGTTTGGCAAATTGGTTGTTACAGCTGTAGCTTTTGGGGGGCAACCGAGTGGGTCCGAGTGCGGAGGGAGTCAGGGAGGCGGCGACCGAGCCAGAGGAAGTCAAGGAGGCGACCGAGCGGGGAGACGATGGGGCGAGGAGGGAGACGGAGCAAGCGGGGAGGGGGTCGAGCGAAGCCACAGATGAAAAGCACATCCCTACCAGATGTGGCTTTTATGTGTGCTTCAGTTGTGGCTTAGCTGTGTAGCTACTTTGCAGCTAGGCTGTTCGGGGAGCTTTAGGCCCAAAGCTGAAGCACAGCCTCCCAAATAAGGCCTAAGTAAACTCTAGTTAATATAATCTAAACGGTCCATATTCAATTTAGTGTACGTAAAAGAGCTCTTTATTTACCCGCATAGTCTCCGTTGCGCTACTGCATGTCCATCAATTTTTGACTGCTATGTATATGTATATATTATCAAAATTCTGTAAACTCATAGTGCTCTATATGGCAGTTCACAAAGAATATAACTATGCCATTTGCGTTCCGCATGAAAATCTTGATGTTTGCATAGATATCAACACTCCAAATTCTAAAAGATCAACTAGCATGAATTTGAAGGCAGCGTTGCTTTTGGTCCGGAGGGAGTACCTCCGAAAGGATATCAAAACTAGATGTCACAGTAGGATCAATTATTCCAAAACATAGTATAAAGGCGAAGAAAAAAAGTATGATCAACTAGTTAAAAACGATGACGGTAAGCCAACTAGATTTATGTCCATAAGATAAGAGGCAGCGCACGTAGCAACCTCTGCAGGGGCGAATAGGACCAGGGAAAGGGCAAAAGACAGGAAGAAGCAAAGAAAATTCCAAGAGTACACGTAGATACGATACATCCCAAGATCTGACGACTCCTGCAGAGAGAAACACTTCAAATAACAACCTACGTGCAGGATATCGAGAGATCTAGCTAGACAGAACCCTAGCTAGAATGCAGCACAAAGGTTGATCGAATAGTAGTATCGATCAGAGGCGTTCGAATGGAGTGACGCCCATGCTAGAAGCCGCCGTGGCTGCTGCAGCGGCGGCCGCTGCGTAGAGACCGTCCTTGAAGAGCATGCATTCCCCAGCCCCGTCCTAGAAAACACAAAAGAGATTATAATTGCATCTCAGGTGGAGTATGTGCGTTGGCTTCGATTCTACACGGATAGAATTAGGGTTTAAGGCTCGCCTGACCTGGCTTTGGATGCTGGTCTTCTTCAGCCCCTGGTCCGGCATCAGACCGAAATGAATGTGCGGGAAATGAGCCCACTGATGCATGCACAGAGAGGAGATAGTAAATACAAATTTGGATCATAAAGTGTCTGCACTGTGAACATATCCACGATCGAACTCCATTCTCGTCACGTGTTCGAGAAAGAGAGGAGGAGAGGTTTACATTCTTGGCAGCTGCACTGAAAGCCTCCCTGTGGGTGATGTCCGGGTTGCTGGCCTTGATGCGCTGTATCTCGTCCCTACGTAGATAACAACCAATCATGCATGACTAGTTCGTCAGAAGATATTAAAAAGGGAAAGTAAAATGATCATGCAAAACCACCGATATATCACTCACTTGATGAATCGGTTGTATGCCGAGGGAACTCTATGCCGCTTCTCTGCAGCTGTGGAATCACAATATGCAGCATGGAATTAATAAACATCAGACTAGTGCAACCAGCTGGCCACTTTGGTGATTTTGCAGATCTATTTTTTTTTAAGTTAGTTATACTATCTTCGTACTGTGCATATTTTAACGTTGGGATTTGGGAGGAATTCCTCCCCTGACAAAAGGCACTATTGAGCTGATGTGCAAACTATTCAACCTCTTCCACTTGTTTGAAAACTTCATTGACCACCCAAAAGAATCTTGACAGAGAGAGAATGCTAAATAGGAGCTGCATGTGCTCTACCAAGAACAGTGCAGCCGCAACAAGCCTCTGGAGCTCTCTGTCTGCAGTTGCTTACTTGCTTTGACTACTGTACAGCCGGAGGAGGAGGAGGAGAAGAATATAGAGAGGACTGAGATCTAGGCACTTACCCCTGGTCGCTGACGGCACGCTCTTCGGCAGCTGCGGCTCCCGCTGCGCGGCTTTGGCTGGCGGCATCGACGTTGGCGGCGTGTTTTTAGCACAGCTGCTGCTGCTGCTCGTGATGCGGCTTGCGTTGGCACTGGCCTGTTCCGCCGTAAGTAGGCACGGCGGCGCTTGGAACGGCAGCTTGTCCTTCAGGTGCAGTAAACATTCATCCATCCAATCACTTCAATGACGCAGTAAACCCAACCCAACGACTTAATAGCTAGCCGTAGAACAAGGGCATAGTTGGTACATACTAGGACCAGGAGGCCGTGCGGTGAGGTGGGGGAGAGGACGGCCTGGCCGAAGGGGAGTTGGTTTGCGGCGGCCGGGAGCAGGAGGCCGCTGAGGTTGACGGAGAGCAGGTTGGCGCAGTGGCCGCACCCCACGGTGACCGTCTTGAACAGGCTGCTGCACGGCACGCCCACCTGCACGGGGAGAGGCAAAAACGGTCGGGACGAGCTCCTGCAAATTGAACGGACGAGGGACGACGGCACGGCCTCGCGTACGTACCGCGAGGATGGTGTCGCAGAAGTTGCAGTACACGTAGCAGAGCTGCTCCTGCTCGGCGGGCGGCTGCTGCTGCTCCAGCGAGAAGGTCTCCGGCTCCGTGGACGACGTCATGGCGCGCGACAAGCTGCCTGTACACAGTATACCGCCGCCCCAGGCCGACGCGCTGCTCTGCTGCTAATTATGGCTCTCGGTCGCTGCGGATTTGATAGACAGCGCAAGCAATGTTTGATGAGGAGAGACGGGAGCGGGGAGATCTCTGCGAGTGGAGAGACGAGAACGGGAGGAGGGGAGTGGGGGTTTATATACGGGTGGATCGCTTGGTCCCCCCCTCGATGTGGTAGTATTCTGTGATGTGTTGAGGTGATTTGATTTGATGGATACAAGAGGCTCCTGATGGATTGACGCTTTGATGGACCTGACCGATTCGAGAAAGCCTCGGATCTGTCGTTGCCTCTGATTTGAAAGCCCGGGCGCAAATAATGGCCGGCCGGGGTGGTTGTGTTTGCGTGAGCCAGCCGAGACAGAGACAAAGGGAGCGAGCTATGCCTATGCTAGCTTTGGATGAACGGAGGCAGACTCAGCTCAGGCCAGTGAGGGGCAGATCGGGAAAGGCGAGGGGTGCAGCGTCCAGTCTCTCTCTCTCTCTCTCTCTCTCTCTCTCTCCAAAGGCTGAGAACAGTAGCAGCAACGGCAGCCGGTAGCTTGCATCTTGGAACTGTTCGTCTGAAAAGCGGGCAGGGCCGGAACGGGTGGTGGGGATTGGAGGTGCCTAGCGGAACGTAGGCCGGCCCACCTGGCGACCTGTTCCGTGATGTGGTCTGGTCGCAATTTGACGCGTTTGGTACAAGTGCCACAGTGCTATTTTCTGCCAACTGCGATGTGGGGGTGCAAGGGCTTGCTCCAATCTGATCGATTGTCCATTGATCACTGTGTAATCTTTTTGTAATTTGCTGCGCTGGTTACTTTCTGGCAATAGTCACGCCCACACGGCACACGCAAGCAGCAATTTAGGTTTGAGCACATATATCGCCGAGACTTGTACGTACTGAAACCAGGTCTCTTCTGTTCTTGTGGTGTGCCTCTTTCAGTATTGCCGCTATATATTTGGCTACTTGCGCCTGCGACACCACGGGGCCGCTCAGGCAAAATTGCAGCATGCCGCGGCCACATGCAACAGAATCCGCAGGCTACCTGCCTGGCAAATTGATTTTCCATCCTCCTTCCTAGCGGTGATTCTAGGCTTTCCTCTTAATACAAGTTGCACAAATTTTAAAACAAATAAATAGATAAGTAATCATCATCTACATCGTATTTATGTTTTAACTAGCGGTGTGATCCGCGCAAAGATTTGTTTCAAAGTTTCAAATGATATAATTTAGATGTTTGAGTATTCGTGTACGTATCTTGTAGGTTATTTTGGATTTTGAAGATATTGGAAATGACAATACAAGCTTGACGGAAAATATAGCATGAATAATATAACTGACATATGAGTTTGATGGAAGAAAATCATTAAGCATATTAAATTGTTGATGTTCTTAGAAACGTAAGCAGTCTCCATCTTGTATGGATCATGTACTTGCATGCCTCTATTGTCATCCATTAGCACTCTTTTCCAAAATATATTCATGCACATGTTCTATCTAATCTCAAAGCAATACATTGATTATATGTGTCATAAATTATCTTATTAGTTGACATGATATTAAAGTATAGTGCTCATGTCTACACGATGCACCATATGAGACTTACCTTGAACTTATAATCCCATACACACCGACTTATATTGCTCACGCCTACACGATGCACCATAGGAGATTCACCTTGACTTACAATCCCACACACACCGACTATCCCACTGAACCTTGTCTTCTCACCATCGTTGTCCCCTTTCACCAGTGATGGTACAATCCTATCTACCTGATGGCCCCATATTGTTATGGCTATTCTTCAATGCAAGACTTCATCTCCTCTCTACCAAAGCTTCCCCATTACGAACATATTTATACACTGATTTGTTCAACAATTCTGACGCTCACCACTCGTTGTCATGGCCCTTGGCTCCTTTGACTATAACATTTCTCTTCAACAACTTTGGCAAGTAGCACGATATTGTCCCTGTCAAATGTCTAAGGTGGGTAACACGATATTGTCATCTCCCACACCACTGCCACAACCCTTCACTTCCTAGTGGGTCAATGACTCGTTTGGACAAATCGACACAATTGCCCTCTTTCGTGGTCTCTTCTGACACTATTCATGTTATCCTTATCATAACTTTTATTTTAATTGTAGTTCATATATAAATCTATCAACGATTGGGGAACAGGCCCCCGCCGAGCTTACTTAGTTGATTGGAGGACCAACTCTTTCCCCTTCTTACGTGAAGGGTTGCGTTCGAAGGTTGCTCGAATTCACGGGACAGGGAGTACTTAGAGAATGGTACATAGATTTATCCTGGTTTGGGCTTCTCACTGGGGAGATAATAACCCTACTCCAACGTGGTGTGTATTGCGTATGTATCAAAAAAGGTGTCCCTCTCGCCCATGGCTGAGAGGTATTAATAGTCTGCAGGAATATTCCGTCGATTACCGCCTAGGCCACGAACATTTGACTGTGACTAACACGGTTGTAACCGAACCCTAATTTCACGCCATGTCTTCGTCATGGGCCCAACGGCTCCACGTCGTAGCATGATAATAGCTATTCAGGCGCAACTGCCAATCATGACCATCCGACCACGCATCCTGGGGCCGAGCTAGTTTGAATCTGGCCCGAGCAATAAAGCTCGGGAGCCGCAGCCGAGCATGGAGCTCGTATTGGCCGGGCAAACCGAGCAATAAGGCCGGGCGCCCATGGGTCATCCTCGGGAACGACCTCCGAGGGCACGCATGGTCTAGTCTGACTCAACTGCCGGGGCATTATGATCGTTATGGAAATTATCCAATCCCCGACAAAATCAAAATACTAATTTTATTTAATTTATTTTGAATTTTATTTATTTACATATTTTACTTTGCAATTGTATGGAAATCAAATTGCAATGTATTACTCCAATTAATTTTTTTTGTTGGTGTTTGTATAAAAATTCAATTGCTAATTTTTTGTTTATTCTTTATTTAAAAGTATAGTCATTTAAGAATTTTATTTTTGAATTCATATCAAAATCAAATTGCTACTTTCTTAAATTTTTTATTCTAAATTTTAATTATTTTTTGTTGGAATTCATGTACGAATCCAATTACTAATATTTTTTGAAATTTATTATGAATTACATTTATTTGGGATTTTTAAGTAGTAATTCATATGGAAACAAAATTATTAATTTTAATTAATATATTTTGATTTTATTTATTTAAGTATTTTACTTTGAAATTGAATGGAAATCAAATTACAAATTTTCTTTTGTTTTCTATTTTAAATTTTAAATTTTTGGCTGGAATTCATATGCAAATTTAATTGCTAATTTCTATTTTGGTTTACATATATTTAGATATTTTACTTTGGCATTTCTATTGACATCAAATTGCTATTTTATTTTATTTTATTTTATTTATTTTGAATTTTAGTTATTTTTGTTGGAATTCATGATAAATCCAATTGCTAATTTTTGTTTTTTATTCTAAATTATTTTTATTTATGGTTTTTAATGAGGAATTATATGAGAATCAAAAACTTTGTCGAGGAGATGAGGATCGGGCTGCGGACGACGTGTTTTGGCAAGACCCACTTGTGTTGCCCTTCGGCAATGACGTTCTTCATTCGGCTAGACACACACCTTGATGGTCACCGTGAAAGTCTTCACCTGGTTCACCTTCTTGAACTTGAGCGTGTCCCGCATCACCGTCACTGACAGTGTCCTCAGCATCTCGACCTTCGCCACGTATACCTCTTGCCGCGCCCGACGTGTCCTCACGGCATGGCTGACGTTCATGATGTAGGGCTCCTGGTCGAGGATGACGGTCATGGACGGGTAGTTGAGGTCCTTCTGCTGGACGATCGGGAGCCGCATACACAACACCGATGGCACTGGGTGGATGATCGAGTTCACCTCATGGTCGTATGTCAATTTTTTTAATTGTACTTTACATAGACTCTTTCTTTTAATCGTATGGAAATCAAATTTCTAATTTTATTTTTATTTTTATTCTAAATTTTAGTAATTTCTGTATTGTACATGATATGAACTCTTTCTTTTAATCTAGATCGTTTTAATATAGACCCACCACGATTAACGGTGTAGATCTTTCTTTTTCCTCCGATTAATGTGGGAATTTCTAACCTTGAGAGCGAACATAGTGACCTCTTTTGCCTCTACTTTCCTCAAATGTCGATGTGTGCCTAGCTTGTGGTTGTCTCCTGAAACCAAATGGTCCCCGTAACTACGTTTGTCGACGATTGGAGAACGGGCTCCCGCCAAGCTTACTTGTTGAATGAGGGATCAACCGAAGCCCCTTTCTGCCAAAGGTGTAGCATCGAAGACGCGGGAGATGGTCCCTTAGAACAGACATAAACACAAGGATTTTATCCTGGTTCAGGCCTCTCATGATCGAGATAATAGCCCTACATCCAGTCGCCCGATGGTGTTTTTCTGTATTGAAATGATGGATACAAGTACGTAGATCTCCCTACGGGGTCCCCTTTCTCTGTTGATGGAGAGAGGATTAAATACTAGGTGGCTATGTACATACATGGTAACTGATTCCTAAGATCACGCCCGTTGCCCTCTTTGGACGTGTTCATGATTCTCGCCAAGTTTGAATTATTGGTATAACTCCTTGGCGAAATAGTCGTCACTTTCCTGTTTTATGGGTTGACCACGTCCTCTGGCAATCTCCGAGCATGCCTTTGGTCTGGCTTCTACCATCCCGCGTCCTTTCCGAGCATGGTTGCTGGGGCACGTCTTTGAGGCTTATAGCCGACCATGCTTTGCTTCGATATTACGAGTATACTTGTGCCCAAGCGTGATAATGCCCGAGGCTCACGCTTGGGTATCGCATCCAAGCCCATGGTCGGGAGCTGCTCGGCCGTCGGGGCAGAATGGTCCTTATAGGAAATAGCCCAATCCCCGACAACGTTCTACTATGTTCATAACCGGTGTCCTAGAGAGAGAGAGAGAGAGAGAGCACGAGGTAGATCTAGCACCAGGAGAAGAGCAGGATAGACATGCAAAGGTAGGATTCGTTGGGACTAGTTAATCCGAATTACCAAATGTGTCTCGGTGTCGTTGCTTGGATGTCAGGCAGCATGTACAGGCCCTACAGGGTGTGTGCTGGTTAGCTTGGCTAGCCACTCCCGTTGAGAAATATAGAGTGTATTTTGATTTTGCATAAGGATCAAGAGATGAAGAAATCAAGGAAGGTATGAATGAAAATAATATAGGTACCATTTATAGTTGTCTTAGGAACATGAGAGGGAATGTTTTGTGTGGCTGGTAGTGAAATAATGAGAGAAAATAAATAAAAAAACATTGAAGGAAAATCTCATTAAATCAATATACGGGTCTTATATCTTTTTAGCCAAAAAAAAATTGAACAATCGATCTTACATTATCAACGAATAGAGTATTTGCATCGCCTTTAAGTCAGATGCATTTTGCCATCTCACAAATATGCACAGGCCGACCGCGACCAAGGGAAAGGGCGCTCTGCGTGATACTGCTTACAATGCGTGGCGTGTCCAGTTACGGCCACGTCGTCGTTCTTAACCATCCATCTTTGCAGTAGCTAGCACTGATCTTTCGAAAATACTAATTTACGATTAACCTCAAAAAATGTTCCTTGCGGTCCTGCTCCTTCATACAACACGTGTCGTACTAGGAGAACACACATGCAATTTGCTTTTTTCTTGAACTCTCCCGCATGCAAATGTTCACTGGCGCAAGAGCTTTTTGTGTTTCTTGGCAAGCTATCAAACAAGTGTGAAGGAATTTTTTTGTTTTTTGAATCAAATCCGAAAGTTTTTAAATTTAAATTTTTCAGAGTCGAAACACTTTTATTTGAATTTTCTCGATGTGAAACTTTTTAATTTGAAATTTTTTGAATTAATTTTTTTTGGTCGAAACTTTCCAATTTGTTTTTCTTTTGTTGAAATTTTTTTGACTTGAATTTTAAATCAGAACTTTTCGAACCAAAAATTTTTTGAATCAAAACTTTTTGAACTGAAAGCTTTTGAATCGAAAGTATGAGTTGAAACTTTTTGATTTGAAATTTTTCAAATTGAAACATTTTTATTTGAAACTTTTCGAGTTGAAACTTTTTTGATTTGAATTTTTATTTGAAAATTTTCGTGTTGAAACTTTTTGATTTGAAAATTTTCAAGTTGTAACTTTCTAATTTGAAATTTTTTTCATTTAAAACTTTTCGCGTTGAAACTCTCTGAGTTGAAACTTTTTTGATTTGAAACTTTTCGAGTTGAAACTTTCTAATTTGAAATTTTTTATTTAAATTTTTTTGAGATTTAAACTGAAAACTCTTCGAACTGAAACTTTTTAGAGTTGAAACTCTTTTCTTTGAATTTTTTAAGTTGAATTTTTTTAATTTTTCTACTAATTTAATTATTAATTTTTTCGTGCTTCGTAAACTTCAGAATCAACAATTAAACTGACGCATGCATGCATGTAGCACATTTAAACACAAAAAACTAGTTACATATGTGGCGCATTTAAACTATGGGAATGTATGCTTGCATGCACGATGCGCAGCTCTCCACGTGGCGGGCAATGACAAAAAGCGTAAAACTACTCGCGTAGAAGCGATCGTAAACTAGTCACCCCCTGATCTTTTGTCTGCATGGGGAGAATCAACGTGACAGCAACACGTTTTTGTTTTTGGTTTCATTTGTTCACGCATGCATGCTGCTGCCGTTGGGCTTGGGCAACTTGTATGATGGTGTTTAGATATGGATGTGATCCTATAGCAGGACTGCCGAAATGCGCGCTCCAAAAGAAATGGGCTTTGACAATTAGCAAGCTCGATCGGAGACGGGGTGTAGACAGAAATTTTCGCTCTCTCTATTGTATTGAAAGCATTCATAATAACTTCAGCTTTTTTTCAAGTTAATTTACACCACCGTAGATGTAGCTGCCTGGATCGAGGTGTAGGGACCTTAGTGAGCTCGCTGCATGGTTTACAGTATACATAGTTTAGCGGGGGTCAGGATAGCAAACGTCTGTTGCAATCCACTAAAGCTATAGTACCTTTGAAAAATCATCTGGAGGTTTATCTATATTTTGTTATGAGTAATTGACTTTATTTGAGCTACGTGTGCTTAGGTTTGAATTTGATTTGAATTAGATTTGAGATTTCAGAAATTGGATGATTATTATATATCATTTTGGTCATTGCTACGTGATGTGTTTCTTTGTTTTTAATGGTTGCAGGACATCGGTGCGAGATCATGGTGAGACGGAGGATGACCAGGACTAGACGATGTGCGCCGGAGGTCCAGACGGTCAGGAATCACTAGAGGATGAGATGGGTCACTACGTGCTGAGAGGACAAGAAAACGACCGAGTTACTAACTTGGAGCTACTTAGATCAAGGAGAGCCGTTGGATCGGGGCTTAAATGATGGAGTAGCGTTCAAGTTAGCTCAGTGGATAAAACCCGTCTTTTAGTGGGTTTCATGTTGGCCCATGTGTGAGTGGGTGAATCTCAATCCTTGATGAGGTTTCTTGAGGGCCAAGGAGGTCATCAAGGGTGGAGATTGCCCCGAGATTGCTATAAATAGAGGGGTAGTGATATGCCTCTTTCCTCAAGTCTTTGGAGAAGGATTTTGGTTGTGCTCCTTTGAGCTTTGCCCACCTTGTTGCGAGGCTTTGTAAACCATTCCTCTCAAAGCAATGAAAATTTAATTTCATTCTCCATTTTGAATTTACTTTTCATATTTGCATTATGTCTTAAATTCAGTACTTATATTCTACAATTTAAATTCAAGCAATTTATTTTTCGCACCTTAAATTCTTGCCATTTACTTTTCGCACATTTGGATTTGCTTCCCCTCCTTCTACATGCTTTTCAATATTTTGTTGAGGATAAATGATTGATGGGTGAATATTTTTCAGATCATATCCCAATCATCTAGGCAAATCTTGTCTCTCTTTTATAAGAAATCGATCTTTGTGCTTTAAAAGTTTTGTAGATTATATTTTTGGATATCATCTCTTGTGTTGTTGATTGCTATGATGACAAGTGGGTGACTAACCAACATCACTTTGATAATTTAAGCCCCACGAGCAATCTTAGAATAAAGATTTGTGGTTCCTTTTGATTCTTTGATCTTTGATTGGCTTTTCTTTTCTAGTAGGTGCGGGAAAAATTTATTTGAGATCATTCACCCCCTCTAATCGCCATTCTGGTCTTTCAACCATGCATATATTCAAGGAGTATATGGCCTCCTTGGGACAGTTTTTAATTGTGCAGATTCTGAATTATGGGAGAAGCTGCTTCTGACTGTGGGAGAATCGGGCCGGGCCGACTACGTGCTGGGGAATCGGGACGGGTCAGCGATAATCAATTGACACTCAAATTTTGATTTTATGTAGAGGGTTAATTTTGATTGTAGGAGAACCTATTCAGAATCTTCTCGGCAAATAATTCGCTTTTTTTTAGAAAAAAGTAGAAGCTGTCTTGAGCAGGACATATGTAGCCTTGAACATCTAGGTCAACTTATCTTTTGAGGGGATGCCATGAATAGCTAGCTAGGAGCAAGGAAATATGGGGTTGTTTGGTTCATGGTCTAAATGAGCTAAGCTAAAATTTTGGCACAGTCAAAAATAAGGTAAAGCCCAATATTGGCAAAAGAACGTTGTTTGGATTGTGACTAAGTTAAATTTTGACGTTACAAAATTTAAGCTGTGCGATTTTCTCGCCCTCAAATTGTTCTCGTGTGGCATTTGATTTTGTTGGCGTTCCCAAATTTTCATGGGCGTTAACAAATTTTGGTCCATTGCCATTACCAATATTGGTTTAGTTTGCAGGGTAGTAAACCAAACAACCCCTACATCTGTAGTGTGGTCACCCTAACATTCTACTAGTATATATCGAAAAATCCTTTTTTTTTTTAAAAAAAAAGTGTATATCAGACAAACTTAATGTTGGAACAAATACGACATCAATTTTATTTTTTACTTTAATTCCAAACTTTATTAGCAACTAGAGAATAGCAATGGCATAAAAATACATAGAGACTGCATGATATCAACAAATATCAAAGCACAAAGACAGCTCATGTAGTTAAAATAATTAAACATGGCAGTGACAATTAACAGTGGCAATCAAGTAGCAACAAAGCTCAAGTTGTTAAATATTTGCTCTTAGATATCAAGCTGCTTGAATTAACAAACCTTCTCGGTACTTTGTGATAATATTTTTAAACAATCTTACCAAACATATTTCAAACTTGCCAAATTAATATGAATCAGTACAGATAGATCATTCTAATAGTTCATGTATGTATGTATGTATGAGTGCTTATTGATTGAAATATAACAATCTGAATGTAACAATATAAATAATATATGCTGAAAACAGTAAATAGAAGACAAACATAACTGAATAGAGGACATGGAAGTAATTGAACTGAGAAAATGGTCTAAAGAAGAATCACAGTAAACTGACTATATTATCATAAATTGTCTCACTTAGTCCAATCCTCATAGAGTAATAACCACCCCTACATGCAAAGTCCCCAAGACAGTTTAATGTCTAGCCCATTTGTAGAAAGTACAGTAAAGAACATGAAGATAAATTACTTACAGAGCACTAACTTGCAGTCAGTGTAACAGACTAGACTTGTCAAAGACGATGTCCCAGAAAATATATCACCACTATAATACCACATGCTCACTAGCAAATGTTTCGGAGATGCATACCTACATGTCATGGAATAATTTGCATTTAATGATTTGATTACATTAGCATTGACTCTAATTTCTGTAGGATGCATACCTACATGTCATGGAATAATTTGCATTAGTTTATTAAATTTTGATCACAAAACATATCTTCACTCAATTGAAAATTAGTAGTCAATAAGTTTTTTTAATAGTCAATAAGTGATTTCTATAAGAATGTATTCCTGAAATTATATAAATGCCATATTTTAATAGCTAATAAGTTTTTTTACACATATTAAGGGTCCAAGTTGTTCTTTCTATTATTTTGGGATTTATAAATTTTATGTTGCAATTTTAGGGCTTTACAACATTTTACTCTGTTGCATTTTATTTAAATAATTGACCGACTGGACACATTAATTTAATGGATTTTCGATTAATTCTGCTTATAGGTGAATTGTTCGCATGCAAAAATTGGTTCAAAATTTTGTAAATTTAATTAAGAATATATTTTCTTCTTTTCTTTTTCCTTCCTTTCTTTCTTTTCTTTTCTTTTCTACGAGTCATCCTTATCCACCAGCTCCTCCACTTCTCATCTTCATCTCCTCCTCCTGCTTCCATGGCGCCTCCACCCCCAATCTGCCTTGCTCCAACGCCAACCCGCTGTCAGGCCCCACCAGCCGCTGCCACGTCTCCTCCAACCTCACGGCCTTGCGTTGCCTCGCCGACCTCCCAACCTTGCGCCCTCGCTGACCTCCATGGCTCGGCTCCTTGCTGACCTCCATGGCCCACGCTGTGGCCTGCTCAGCCCACTATGATGATGCTTCACCTCCCTATGCTCTCGGCTTGTTACTCGGTAGACCCACTAGGATTGGTAACGCCATGGTTCTTACTTCCACTTTCTGTCTTCTAATACCCCTACTGATCAATGGGATGAATTACTAATTTGCTTAGCAAATATTGTGATTTGAATGGAGAGAATGATCAATAGGTTGATGATGATTAATTTTGGGGTATACCACTTGAAACACATGATGATTGCTATGGTTATTTACTGATTTTCTTAATCAGCTTGATCTTGCCATGCAAACTATATGATGCTACATATTGAAAATTAAGAGTTATTCAATTATCTCAATTTGGGTTGATGCGTGGGTTTGCCTGTGATTGCGACGAAACCCCAGGCCTTCGTACCTTTGGGTACGAACAGTTAAAGGGCATCCGCATCGCTACCTTCCCTAAACCTACTAATCCACTAAGACTAGCAATGATTAAACCATGCTATTGTCAAAAAGGAATTCTTCTATTGAGATGATTCCATGGTGGGCTTTAAAGCTAAAAAAGGTTACTTACCAGGGTGTTTTGATGCTAAAAGTGATATGGATTGATGGGATGGAGTTGTGAGGTTGCTGAGGTATTGGCTGTGTGCTTGAGTCTCCTGCTCTTGTTCTTTGGTCAACGTAGCACCCCCTTCTAGACATTTGGCTTCTTTGCTCCTTGCTTTGGTGTTGGCTTTGCTTTTGCTCTTAGTCCTGAATGGTTGCTCTCTATACTTGGGTTCTCATCTTGGCTATGCCTTGGTGTGTAATGGAGATTGCTTGCTCCAAATCTTGGCTGATGGTTTGCTTGGTTCGGTTGCTCTGTTGCTTTGCACTGGAGGTTTGCTCTAGGGTGTCCTTATGTGTTTGGTGCTTGTTGCCTTAGGGAACTTGAGTTCTGGAGCCTTAAGCCTTGTTCTGGAGTTCTCTTCGGTTGAAGTTATCCCTACGCACAGTAGCTCGTTCCTATCGAAAGTTATTGTGGAATTTCACTAATTTACACTGGAAATTTACTTTTCTACTGCGCAAATTTAAAACTATTCGAGCCCACGAATAGATTAACAGGTTTCTTTAAATTGCCAAATGATGATACCCGTAAATCATGAGAGGTGCCGATATGACACCGAACATTTTAGGTATATATCACAGTGCACAATACCAAAATACACGGGTTTGACAAAAATTCTTAATTTAATTCAATTATTTAATTTATTGATTTTGTTTCATTCTAATGTGTGCAACTTCCAATGCATGGTTTGCAAATGAAGTTCAGAATAACACTAGTGTTTTGCTATTTATATTTTTGTAGTTTCAATTTTTGAAACATAATTAATCATTCATGTACTCCTATAATTTGGAATGTAATTAATTCACTAAGCCATGTATTTAATTCTGATGTACAGGTTGGTAATGAATAAAATGTATGATCAAAATTTGTTGTAATTGATATTTGTATAGTTTGGGATTTATGAATTTAATTATTGCATTGTAACTTACTTCGTGTAATAAATACCTTTGATCAACAAGAGAGATTAATTTGTTTTATCTATGACTTCTCATTTGTTTATTATTATTATTATTATCAAAATTTTAATTCTCCAATCAATAGATTGATTTACGAACGTGAAAAGACCGAATGTATGGATGTATGTATGTGCGTTTGTTTCAATTTGTTTGATAAATTGACTAGGTTTATTTTTGAATAACTTTAATCACTTATTTTTCTTTTACAACCTAGATTAAATTATTTTAATCCCTTCTTTGCAAAGTGTTAATTAGGCGGGTCCTTTTACGCCAATAACTCGCATTTAGATATTAGTAAAGAAAAAAAGGTAAATTGGCGTCGTCGTTTATCTCATGCTTGGCCCACTTTATTGCATGCCAATGTCAAGGTGCAATGACTTTTGTTTTAACAAAACAAGAAGATAATAGTTCCACATCTGTTGCCCTTACTTGCATGAATGTACAAGAACTCTTTGAGTTGCGTTGAGAAGGGTTACATTATCGAACTTAGCTTGGAAATCACTTCCCCAGCGGTATCGATTTTCATCAAAAATAGTACAAATTGAATGAAATTCGAAGTCAAACTTTCGAATTCAGTGGTCAAACAATGGCAAAATAATTCGATTTATAATCGGTTTATATAAAAAAATTGGCACACTCAGCGAAAATTGAAAATAATTTAAGGAAAATTTGTCAAATTTTTTTCATAAAATTCATGGTAGATGTCAAAAGCTATTAATACAAATTTTAGGGCACTTTTGATAAATTTTCCTAAAATTCCTGATTTTCTGAATTTAAATTTGAATTGGACCGATTTATTGACTAATTTCGTTTGTCGATCCGGATCGATACCATCGAAAATCGTGATTTCATACCCTGCCGTTGAGTCACCTCTAGTGACAGCCTCTAGCCTTGATCAGCCAAGCCCCTGACCACCTCCTTTGCCACCGGATCATCCGTTTGATTGGATAATCAGTCTTTTGCCGGCTTCTTAATCCTTTTGAGATTCATTGGCCGCAACTGCTTCCAATCCACCCTCGAGGACCTTTGATTCATAACTGGGTCACACAGCTCCAAGTTGAAAATTCCGTATGTTGCTGCTGGTGATTTTTGGATTTTTAACATAGTGAAAAATTTCATAAATAAACTAGGCAAGAGAAAAAAAATTTACTAAATGCCTCCAAAAAAATTGCAAAAAAAATTAATTTTGTGAAAATAAAAAAATTAAAATTTCTTAAAATTAAAACCATTGTAGCAATACTGTAGAACTAAGTGTACTTTAGTACGCACGTGGTGTTCGGTAGAGAGAGAGAAAGAAGCATACTTCCAGTAGTATGTGCTCCCTACTTCCTGTATATTAACTGATGTTACACAAGTGAAAACATATTCTATAAGTAGAAGTTGTTAACCAAATAGAGGTAGGGAGTACATACACCTCGGAGTATAAAATGGGCTTTATATATATGTACACACACGTACATATACATATATATATATATATATATATAGGAAAATGATTGTGTACTACCAGGAGTACGTACTCCCTAATCCCAATATATTAACTAATGTTACACAAGTGGAAGCATATTTCATGAGTGAAAGCTGTTAACTGGTTACTCCTGGTTAGAGAGTTGTTTTTAACGAAATAGATGTAGAGAGTACATACACCTGGGAGTACAAAATGAACTTTATATATATATATATATATATATATATATATATATATATATATATATGGTTTCGTACTCCTGGGAGTACGTACTCCCACTCTCAATATACCACTTAAATGATGTATTGTACATCTTTATCATTTTGAGTATACTCAAATACTGATTATAAGATACTCCCAAGTGAGTTCCACGAAAAACTTCATCAAAGTCCACCATTTGTAACATAATTTGTTTATATACTCTTTTTACATATGAAAATGGTATATAGCAAAATAAAGGGCTTTGATGAATTTTTTCAACAATATCGCATTGTAATACCTTAGAATTATTATTGGAGTATACCGAAAGTGATAAAGGAGTATAACATATTCGTTTAAGTGGTATACTGGAGGTGGGAGTACGTACTCCCAGGAGTACAAAAAAGGCTTCATATATATATATATATATATATATATATATATATACTAGTTACATGCCCGTGCGTTGCCACGAAAAACAAAATTGATAACGAAAAATAAATATTAAAAAATAAAAAAATATATTTCTCAAAATCAAACATCTATCTTTAACGTTTCGTTTCTTGCGAAAGCTGGCTAATTAAAGCAACGCTTCGTTTCTTGCGTAGGGCAATTAAGCGGCAATTAATGACGTGGGAAGAACGGACCACTGCCACCAAGTGCTGCCTTAGAATAGTGTGTGTATATATATATATATATATATATATATAGGATGACGGAATGGGACACCATGGTGCCTGGGCACCATGATTTTAAATGCGTTAATTCAAGCCAAATTCGGATATATTTTTCAAAACTTTCAGTTTTAGGGTATATACCCATCTATAAAAATTCAAATGAAACACATACCTTTGAAAAAATATACTCGAATTTGAAGATTTGAACGAATTTAGATTACATACTTTGCTGATTTATATGTATGGTCAACACATACCTATAATCAAACTATCATCAAAAAAGGAAACTTTAGTTTGAATTTCGGTTCAAACTTGTTTGAACTAGTTAGTAAATTGGTTGAACTCAACATCCTAAAAATTTCAAATTTTTTCACATACAAATACATATGGAAAATACCCGTTTTGGATCATGGTGCCCAGGCACCATGGTGTCCCAGGTAATTGTAATATATATATATAATGATGTGGCTCCCTGCTCTTTCGCCCCCATGAATTCCATCGCAACATGCCAACATTTTTACATTTTGCACAAGCGCAGCAAACAGACATGAGACATCCATGGTATTGACAGGAGATGTGGCAAACAATTATATTTTTGAGAGAGAGAGAGAGAGAGTAAATCATGGGCAATCAAGCGGGCGGCGCCGGCGTGGGAGCAACCGAGCACGATGGCCTGGACGCTAGTCCGATAGGTTGTCGCGTGCGTGAGTTGGGCTAGCCAGTTTAGTAGAACCCATGGGTCAATCTTTCGGCCCGGCTAGTTAATTCCGGCTCATCTACTAAGACCCATGTATGTCCGACCGGGAAGTAATACAATGGACATCTAGCCCAAGTATATTCTGCAGCCTGGCTAACAAAGAGAAATGACGAACCCCAAGGTCGGAGTCCTCAGGTAGTCTCTGTCTACTGGCCAACGAAATATTCGATGGCTAATAATTGTACTGTTTAATCAGACGAATTTTAACTTGTCTGTGTTAGGAAACCGGATTCGTATCCTATATGGACTCTTCCTTCTCTCTAAGCAGAACCGCTATATATAGGAGGCAGGGGGTCACCCCATTGTATACAGAAGCATACAGAATAATAAAGCAGACCCGTTCCTCCACATATTGTGCCTCTCGCCCTCTCTCTCTGTTCTCCACTTTAGATCTATTAGGCAACCCCGGACTATTCGATAGCAAGGTTGTCTAACACGTTATCAGCACGAAGCTCTACCGGAGAAAGATTGAAAGGTGAGAAAAGACAAGAAGCGAAGGATCATCGACGACGACGAACGTCTACTACCGGCGATTGATCGCCCGATCCGATCTGCAATCAACTCGCCATCAAGCCGGCATCCACTCGGATTGCCGAAATAAAAGTCCTACGCGACTCTATCCTACGCGATAGTCTACCGGAAAGCAGATTGAAAAAGTGAGAAAAGGTGAGATGAGAAACAGGCTCATCGAATTTGTGTATATATCTATTCTATACATCTGAAGATACAGATTGGCACGAAGCCAATCGCACCCGGTCGTCTGCGCCACCAGCCAGACCCGTCGACGTGGCACGCAGCCACCGACCGTCCCTTGCCGCGGCACGGCACGCAGCCACCGCTCGGCAAGTGTGCCTCGGTTTCATGCATGCAAAAGGGTATATCTAGCTAGCGCTTGCATACATGCAAGGAGGAAACGTCTAGCTAGTGCATGCAAGGAGGAAACAGCTAGCTAGTGCCTACGCACATGCAATGAAGAAACGTGCACCCATTGCATGCATGTAAGAAACGCTCGCCCGTAGCGCATGCATGCAAGAAACGGAGGCGACGACCACTCGGTACTCGCCCGTGGCGCATGGGAGTCCGGCGGCTTGCGTCTTGGCGGAGCACTCGAAGCGACAGCTGCGCCACGGCACCGCACGGCTGGTTGCCGCCGGCCCAACAGGGACCGCCCGGGCGCCCCCATGCTTTGCGCTGGCATCATGGAAATTGAAGTGGCTAAGGCTTTAGCCTCGATCGGGATTGTAGCCAGCCTCGGTGAATGCGCCTGCTCGGTGCGGTCACGAAGACCGTCGTCGCGCCTGGCCAAGCCGAAGCCCATATCGCAGGCCTGTATTGTTTCTGGCTTTGACGCGAGCATGGTCGGCTGCCCCTGCGCGCCAAAGCTGCACATGGCGGTTTGGAGCACGCACGCATGGACATGAAGTCCAGATTGAAGTCCTCGTTGCCGTCACACTGACCGGTTGGATTCGTCGCTCAGTACCTTGACCCAACCAACTTGGACATGAAGTCCAAAACGACTGGACATGAAGTCCAATAGGGACCTAAAGTCCAATGACCAAATGGATAAGAAGTCCAATCGTACTTGAAGTATTAGAGTTGGATTCCAATTGGGTGTTCTGGAAAGGACTAAGCATGGGAGGGCATAGGATATTACCCATTTGCCCTCCCTAGTTTTCTTTTCATATTTAATCATTTTCTGTATGAAAAAATTCAGAAAAAAAACAATTAGAAAATTCCAGAAATTATGAAAAAATTCAGAAAATTGTATGGCTCTGTTTTAATTTATTCTTAGCCTTATTTTCTGTATTTATGAATAATTTGCATGATTTTTTTTTTGCAATAATTGCCTCGTTTAGAATATCGGAAATTCCTGAGAATTTATTTTCCGAATTTATGAATTTATGAATTATGTCATGTTGATATTTGCTGAAATGCAATTTCCTGTTGTAAAGTAATTCTGAAAATTGCTTGGAAATTAGCAGAAATTATGAAAAGTGTTAGGAAAATTCCAGAATTTCTCATACAACAGTTTATGAGAACATGAGTGGTTGGGATTTGATTTTGGTAATGAATAAACAGATATGAGACAATTGGTGTCTAGGAAAACACACATGAGGCTTGGTTCTTTAATTGGCACCCGGAAACGGGAAGTGCTCCCTCCCTCATGTGAGCCCTAAGGGCAGGTTGACCTGGCCAAGAGTCAAATTGACAGAGATATTCATTACCTGTTTTCGTTCCCAGCCAACAAGAATTATATAAGTTGTAATTAGACTTATGCCATGTTTAATTCATGTTGCAATTTATTTTCTGTTATCAAGTGATGCTGGAAAATTGCTGTATAATTAACAGAAAATTGCCAAATACTAAGAAAAATTCGGAAATTTCTGAGAATTTATTTTCCGCTTTTATGAATTTATGAATTGTGCAATTATTGTTTATTATGAATATTTATGAATCTGAATCTTGCATTTATCTTGTATCTATGAATCCCGTACTTATGAATCATGTATTTATGAATCTTGCAATTATTATTTTCTTTTAGTTTGCTGGAAACTCATGAGAATTCAATTATGCATTTCATTGAATCTAGCGACCATTTCCTATTAGATTACACGTGATAATCTAATGGAAGAACCTTATGAATGTGCAAAGGTGTGGCATTATCTAACGTGAGTTTTTGAAGAACTGACATGAATTGTCAGAATTATCTCACATAGACATCAGATTGCATAATGAATAGTAAGCTCTCGAAGAGCATACTTTTCTCATGAATAGAATTGCAATTTACTCTTTATTCCAGTATTCTTTATTTACAAGCAATTTTTGAATTACTTAGCCACTGTATGATTAGAATTATTTTTCTTTTCATCTAGAAATCGTGTAGCGCCCAATGGAGGAAATATGCATTATTGATAGTGGCACAACAAATACCATCTTAAGAGAGTCGAAATACTTCCAGACGATCACGAAGAACGCTGGAAGGATTACGACTATCGCAGGAAGCGATACGCATATAATAGGCTCAGGAAGAGCCACAATTATATTGCCAATGGGTACAACTTTGGTAATTGAAGAAGCCCTCTTGTACCCTGAATCAACCCGCACTCTCTTAAGTTTCAAAGATATCCGCGCCAATGGGTTTCACGTAGAAACCAATGAAGAAAATGGCAAAGAACACTTGTGCATTGTGAAGCACGCGGAATATGGAAAGATGGTACTAGAAAAATGTCCCTCATATGAATCTGGGTTGTACTACACGAAAATCAATGCACACGCAGTGTATACTTCTTTGAAGACTGTCTTTAGAAGCTCTGAATTATTTGCTTTATGGCATTGTAGATTAGGTCATCCTAGTCTTAGATTGATGAGAAATATAGTTAACAACTCACAAGGTCATGGCATTAATGTTAGGAATTTCCCGAATCACGAAGATTTTGTGTGCCATGCATGCGCCACCGGGAAATTAATAACTAGACCCTCTGTTATGAAAGTGCAACATGAAATCCCTGCATTCCTGGAACGCATTCAGGGGGATATTTGCGGTCCGATTCAGCCCTTGTCAGGGCCGTTTCGATACTTTATGGTGCTCATTGATGCTTCCTCGAAATGGTCGCATACATGTTTCTTTGTCAACAAGGAATCATGCATTCGCAAAAGCGATCTCGCAGATCATCGAATTAAGAATGCTTTTCACGATCATCACGTGAAGTCCATTCGAATGGACAATGCCGGTGAATTCACTTCCAAGGCATTTGATGATTATTGCACAAAGAACGGAATAAGCTGTTGAGCACTCAGTACCGCACGTCCATACGCCAAAATGGGCTAGTGAAGCACTAATAAAGAGGATTAAGTTCATTGCCGGACCGCTCTTGCAGAGTTGTAACTTGCCCAACACTTGTTGGGGACACGCAGCCTGCACGCAGAAGACTCATCAATTATAGACCATCGGCCTACAACATCCATTCACCTATGCAACTAGTGCAAGGGGTCATCAGAAGATTTCCCATCTTAGAAATTTTGGTTGTATGGTATATGTACCTATACCACCCCACAATGACTGCAATGGGCCCTCTCCGCAAGTGCAGGATATACGTTGGTTATGAGAGTGCATCCATAATCAGGTATTTGGAACCCATGATCGAGACTTGCATACAGCCCGATTCGGCCGATTGTATCTTTGGCGAGGACCGCTTTCCGTCATTAGGGGGAGACAATCAACAATTGGATGAGAAATGCCGGGAAATCATATGGCATTCCACTGGGATCCCAACGCATGACCCTCGCACTAATGAAGCAAATCAAGAAGTCCAGAAGATAATTGATTTGCAAAATTTAGCAAATGAACTGCCTGATTAAGTCGCATGTACCTGCAAGAAATGCACCAGAGAGGGTTGAAATACCAAAGAAAGCAGAAGGTATCCCTCATCCTGTTCATAGGCCTCAAAGAAAAAGAACAGGAAATTTGGCTTCTCAAACCCAAAGTACCCGGAGACGTCTGGGGAAAACTGAGCAAGAGGACTTACCACAGCCAATCACAAAAATGCCCCAAAGCAAGAAGGGGAGCCAGTTGAGACTTGGCACTGGAAAGAAGCCTGTGGAAAAGGCAATTCCAGATCTGAACCTTCCATTGGAAGAAGTCGCCGGAAATAATGTGTGCGCACACATTGGCGGAGAAAAACTAAAGGAACTTGCTCCTGGAATGAGAAATAGCAATGAAGAGCAAGTAGAAGTGCACGAAGCACCCCATGATGAAATGGCCATAAACTTTGTAATAACGGGAGAATCAATGAATAGAGCAACAGCCAATGTCGATGCATACTTTGCAAAGAAGATTGACACGATCATTAATCATGATCCCGAGCCCGCATCTCTCGCAGAGTGCAAGAAAAGGCTCGATTGGGAAGAATGGAAGAAGGCAATCACTGCAGAGTTAGTCTCTCTGAACAAAAGAGAAGTGTTTGGGCCTGTGTGCCGCACACCTCCCCATATAAACCCTGTGGGTCACAAATGGGTTTTTGTTCGGAAGAGGAATGAAAACAATGAAGTTGTAAGGTACAAGGCAAGGCTTGTCGCTCAAGGTTTCACTCAACGTCCTGGGGTTGATTATGAAGAAACCTATTCTCCGGTCATGGGTGGAATTACCTTTAGATACTTGATCTCAATGGCGATCAACTTGAAGTTGAAAATGAAGCTAATGGATGTTGTCACAAAGATACTTGTATGGAAACTTGGATTCGGAGATTTATATGAAAGTACCGGAAGGTATCCCTATCCCGAACCAAGACAGAGCAAACAGAAACCTATACAGTGTGAAATTGGAGAAATCACTGTATGGACTGAAGCAGTCGAGAAGAATGTGGTACAATCGCTTGAGTGACTTTCTTTGCAAGAAAGGCTACCTAACAAATGAAGATTGTCCATGTGTGTTTATACAACGATCCCGAATGGATTTTGTATAATCTCCGTCTATGTAGATGACTTGAACATCATTGGGACGGATGAAGAAATTGAAGAAGCATGCACATACTTGAAATCTGAGTTTGAAATGAAAGACTTGGGTAAAACCAAGTTCTGTTTAGGCTTGCAGCTTGAACATGTCCAAGGCGGAATCTTGGTACACCAATCTTCCTACACGCAGAAAGTGTTGGAGAAATTTGGTTTTGAAAAGGCATACCCATAAAGACCCCAATGGTCGGAAGGTCACTCCAAGCAGACCTAGACCCGCATGTGCCTAAAGAAGAGGGGAGGAAGTCACGGGAGCGGAATTCCCATACTTGAGTGCAATTGGAGCGCTCATGTACCTTGCGAATAGCACTAGGTCGGACATTGCGTTCGTAGTGAATTTGCTAGCGCTTGATGCGTAACCCACCAAAAGGCATTGGAAAGGGGTGAAGGACATCTTCCGTTACCTTCAAGGAAGCAAAGACCTTGGCTTGTTTTACGTAAGAAACAATGAATTGAATTTGGTTGGCTATGCCGATCTTTGAGTACCTATTAGACCCGCATACTGGCAAGTCACAAACTGGGTATGTTTTCCTTTGCGGTGGAACAGCAATTTCGTGGAAGTCATCTAAGCAGACTCTTGTCTCAACGTCGACAAACCACTCAGAAATAATTGCCTTGTATGAAGCATCTCGAGAATGTGCATGGCTTCGAAGAATGGTTCATCACATCCAGAAGTCATGTGGTTTGAACATGGAACAAACCCCCACCATTATCTATGAAGATAATGCAGCTTGTGTTGCTCAAGTGCGAATGGGATATGTGAAGAGTAACCTCACAAAGCATATCAACCCCAAGTTCTTTTATGCCCATGAATTGCATAAGATGAATGAGATAAAGATACTGCATACTAAGTCGTGTGAAAATCTCGCAGATTTATTCACTAAGTCACTCCTGGCATCTTCCTTTGAAAGATGTATTAGAGGAATCGGGATGATGAGGCTTAGAGAAGTGCAGATTTCAGGGGGAGAATTTTCACATACTCCTACATAAATCTCAAACATGAAGTTTGAGTACCCAACGTGAATCTTGAAGATTAACATTGAAGTTTGGGTGGATTGTACTCTTTTCCTTAAGTAAGTTTTTCATTGAAGTTTTCTTACATAAGGTTTTTGATGAGGCAATCCGTGCAACACAGCAAGCGTGTGCTATGTACTCTTTCTCCAATTATTTTTCCCACTGGGTTTTTATGGAGTTTTAATGAGGCATATTTATCTCGCAGTGAAGAGTCCAAGGGGGAGTGTTAGTGTCGACGATCTGTTTCGCCGGCAATGAGATTTGTGATTCTAGGGGATTTGTGCGGGATCTGAGCTTGATGGTAACACAGGATGCGAGGGCAATCTGTTTTAGACAGGTTCGGGCTCTCTCGGAGGAGATAATACCCTAGTCCTGTGTTCTTGGATGTATTGTCTCTCTTTTTCTTGTTTCTCCCTCCTCCCCTTATATCTTGGGGAGAATACATGATAGTTGGGCGCCAGGGCCCTGAACATGGTGGCACGAACGACATGTCCCTTGTCCTTATCCGCCTTCACGCCTACGCCCGAGAGGTGGTTATGCTTTCTCCGACCCACGCCGCCGCTTTGTCGTCGCGGCATCCGCAGCTCTGGCGGTGTCGGGCTACATGCTTTGTTCTGGCGGGTTGTTAGAGGCGGGCGCAAGCTTCCGTGAAGGATCGGAGTTGTCTTGGGGAGCAAGTCGAAGGTTTCCTCTGGGCGCCGTTGCGCCACGGGCTTTGGGCTTTATGTTCCGCTGTCAGGCCCGATCGGGTGTAGGCCCCTCTTGTGGGGCCCTGTCTCGACATCCCACAAGAGCCCCAAGTGCTTTAGGATCGACTTTCCGTCCCTTGCCTGTCATGAGGATTATGCGGGAGAGAGATCATAAAGAACTTGTAGTATGAAGCCACCGTGGTTAGTTAGCTCGTGGCCGAGTGGTACCCGCGCCCGTTTACGGTCTTGTGACAACCGGCTGTCGCTCGGTGACCCTCATGGGGCGTACCTTGGTCTTTGGCTCGTGGCGAGTGGTACCAGCGCCCGGATTTACGGTCTTGGCGGCAACCGCTTTGTCGCTCGATTGACCCTCATGGGGCGTACCTTGGTCTGTTGGCTCGTGGCCGAGTGGTACCTGCGCCCGTTTACGGTGCGCTGCAACCGGCTTGTCGCTCAGTTGACCCTCATGGGGCGTACCTTGGTCTTTTGGCTCGTGGCCGAGTGGTACCAGCGCTTGGATTCACGGTCTTGTGACAGCAACGCTTGTCGCTCGGTGACCCTCATGGGGCGTACCTTGGTCTTTTGGCTCGTGGTCGAGTGGTACCGCGCTGATTTACGGTCTTGCAACCGGCTGTCGCTGGCCGACCCTCATGGGGCGTACCTTGGTCTTTGGCTCGTGGCGAGTGGTACCAGCGCCCGTTTACGGTCAGACAGCAACCGCTGTCGCTCGGTGACCCTCATGGGGCGTACCTTGGTCTTTTGGCTCGTGGTCGAGTGGTACCAGCGCCCGTTCACGGTCTTGACAACCGCTGTCGCTCGGTGACCCTCATGGGGCGTACCTTGGTCTTTTGGCTCGTGGTCGAGTGGTACCAGCGCCCGTTTACGGTCTTGGCGGCAACCCTTTGTCGCTCGGCTGACCCTCATGGGGCGTACCTTGGTCTTTTTGGCTCGTGGCCGAGTGGTACCCGCGCCCGTTTACGGTGCGCGGCAACCGGCCTGTCGCTCGGCTGACCCTCATGGGGCGTACCTTGGTCTTTTTGGCTCGTGGCCGAGTGGTACCCGCGCTGTTACGGCGCTGCAACCGCCTGTCGCTCGGTTGACCCTCATGGGGCGTACCTTGGTCTTTGGCTCGTGGTCGAGTGGTACCAGCGCCCGTTTACGGTCTTGGCAACCGCTTGTCGCTTTGACCCTCATGGGGCGTACCTTGGTCTTTGGCTCGGTCGGCGGTACCGCGCCCGTTCTGATCTTGTGACAGCCGGCTTGTCGCTCGGTGACCCTCATGGGGCGTACCTTGGTCATCTGAGTAATGCTCGTGCTCGCTTACGCCAAGATCGCTTTAGACCCTCATGGGGCGCATTCTCAAGACCGTGTTGGTTGTAGATCCTCTCGCGACACCCAATCGCATTATGAGACAAATGACCAGCAATTGACCCCAAATTATGGGGCGTGCCGTCAGAGGATGTTCGGAAAGTGCCCAGCCCCAAGCTTCCGTGGCGGCCGGCGTTCAGGCCCATCGTGGGGCGCACTTTATCCCAAACTTTGGACCAGATTTGACACCTGGCCGCGTTTTGCGCGACGCAGCCTATTGGCCGTCATGGGGCGTGCCTGATCGGCCCAGACTGAACAGGAGGGCCCTCGTTTCTTCCCACCATAAGGTGGAAATTGGGGCCCATTTCTTATAAGTCGAAGGGACCCTCGCTGGAGCAACGGCTTCCTTGCACCTTCCCCACCACGGCTGTGAAACCTTCAAACCTCCTTTGGCGATTTAGGGTTTCCGGTTTCGCGCCCTTGGCTTGCGGCGGTTCCTCCCACCAGGTCTTCTTCTTCGCAATGTCTTCTTCCTCGTCATCGGAAGGTAGCACCGACCCTGCGGCGGCAGGGTGGGAGACCTCCATCACGACGACGTCCCGCTTGGAGGGGATGGTCGCACGGCGTCCTCCCTCCTGGAGTTGATCTCCGCCGTCCGCCGCAGGTGACCCTTACCCCACCCCTCCGGAGAATGAGATTGTGGTGTTTGAGTCCTTCTTCTGGCGGGGATTTAGCATCCCTGGGAGCGCCTTCCTCCGGGGGCTCCTCCACTTCTACGAAATTGAGTTGATCAATTTGAACCCCAACTCGATTCTCCACATTGCCATCTTCGTCCAGCTCTGAGGCGTATCTTGGGATACGTCCTCATTTGGATTTGTTCCGCTCCTTCTTCCGGCTGAAGCCTCATCCGAACCGGGCCGCTCCTAACGTCATTGGGGCGCAGGACTCAGTGCGGGAGGGCTCGAAGAAGCGATATTTTGTCGTTCCTCTCAAAACCTCCCTCAAAGGTTGGAGGCGGGAGTGGTTCTATTGTGCCAATGTTGATCCCTTCCTCGCCCCTTTGGGTCGTGCTCCTAAAGCTTCCCGATCTTTGGAGCGACGCCGGACGGAGGAGGTTTGGCGCAAATCCTCGAGCTTCCGGGCGTTGATAGACGATCTGAAGAACCGAGGGCGACGGGTCCCAGATCGCGATCGCTTTTGTGAAGCGCCGGTGCAGCCCTTGAAGGAGAGAGTCCATTTGGGGTTCCAATACAACGGGCCTCTGGACCCCACGGGAGTCGGACGTGGCCTGTCGATGGAGTCGGCGGCAAAGATGGGTAGTTGATTTCTTCGTGCCTGGCACAATAATCACCAACAGGGGCTGCCCTCATAAGTTTTCGACGGCAAGGCCTCCCCCTCCTGTGAGTGCACTATCCTTTCGAAAGGCAGTTCCATGGTTTCTTCGACTGATGTGTGATTCAAACAGGGTGCGATCGTTCCTTTTTTCAGGAACGCGCGTCCTTCATTTCTGATGCTCCGGTTGTCGGCTTCTCTCGGCTGAAACACGCTCAGGCGAAGCGAGTGGCTGACACATCAGTCGACGAACTGCGCCGGGAGTCGGCGGAGGAGGTCGTCGATCTTTCGTCACCGCCGACTTCGACTTCCGGCACCGGATCGCAGCGCTGGGCATCGCCTGTCTGTGGGGTAGCCCCGATCGCAGCGCTAACTTCCCTCCGAGTGGTCTTGGGTCTCGGATGAGACAGGGATGAAATTCAAGAAATTCAAAAGGTATTCTTTTGGGTGATCCTTGACTTTTTGTTACCGCTTGCTGTCGAGGTGTCTTCCCTTTGCCGATTCAGGACCCCTGCTATGGGCGTCCTGTGGAGGGTCTCTGAAAAGGAGCCCCAGCGGAGGCTAGGTCGCCGTTGCCGCCGATCGCCGGGCGTCGCCACCGGGCGCCGGTGGGCCAGCGGTCGAACCGTCGGATGGTCCGTCCGTCGGCGAGATCGACCCGGCACCGTCTCCGTCGTGGAGGAAGTGCCGAGAGCCACCGCTCGGCCCTCTGCCGAAGCCCCGAATCGGACCGTATGGTGGGAAGGGGTTCCGACCGAAAGGGATGGAAGAGGACGACGAGATGGAGAGAGCGGCTCGACGGAGCTTTATGAGCTCACCGTCAGGTGTAGCACGCTTCGTCGAGGTGAGCTTCTTGTCTTCCATCATTGCTCGCCGACTTCTCCTCGAGATTACGCCTGTTACCCAGGACATGGGGAGCGCTCGGAGCAAAGATCGCGGTTTTTCAGAAGGTGCTCCCGAAGCTCAAGGAGCGTAGCGATGCAGGACAAACTCAGCGAGATCAGCGCAGACAGTGGAAAGAAGTCCACGAGCTTGAGGCGAGTGTATGAGGATCCGGGAGGAGAAGACGGGGCTTGAGCATATGCTCGAAGGTGAGATTCTCCCTGGATTCGGTTTGGATGTCTTTTGGGTGGTTGGAGAGGATGATGACACTCTCGTGTTTGAGAGCGACTCAACCGTTCTTGGTGAGCCGAGGCCCGGTGGAGGTTTCAGAGAATTACGGCCTCAAGCTCGAGTCGACTGGAAAGGATGCGGGAGTGAAGGGTAAATTTATTTGACTTGGGTTGAACATACTTGGCGTCGGGTGTGCTTTTGATGGCCGTTTGACTTTGTTGCAGAATGCAAGGAGAAGATGGTCATTTGTCGAACAGGGCCGGACTGAGCAAGCGTCGCTGCGAGCCGATCCTGCACCTTCTGCGTATTGAAGGAGTCACGCCGGGCCAGGGGACGATCTTTGTTCCACTTCTTACGGGAGGAGCCGACAGGATCAGAGCTTACGCCAAAGAGTCCGCAACAATGAGTGCGAACCAGGCATTGGCGGTGGTCAAGTCTCATTATCCGAGAATTGACCTCGAAGCTGTGAAAGAAGGCTTTGCTGTGATGAAGACAAGGCCAACGCGCTCCTTGAAGAGGTGTCAGGTGCATCGCAGCCTTGTTGGAGAATCTAGAATTCGACTTCGATGTAGGCCTTGATGCCGAGTGCTCGCCCTCCTTGTGCGAAATATTGTGTCTTCTTACTTCAATATGATTTGCCTGTATTGTCTTCCGTGAGTGGTCTTGGACCTCTTCCACTTTCTTCTCTGGCTGAGTTGTTAGAATATATGCCCGCAGCCTTTTGGATCCGGTCGCGCCTTTCCGGGTGAGTTTCAGCCGACTGGTATGGCTCCCAAACGCCAGGGCCTTGGCCCTTGGCTTTCTTGCCCCAGACACGCTTTCGAGAGGTGGCGTGCAGACTCTCAAGCGTCGGGACTTCTGCTGGCCACCTGGTGAGTGGTTTAGCCCCGGGCTTGCATCGCTTGCTAGCTCTCCAAACGCCAGGGCCTTGGCCCGCGGCTTTCTTGCCCAGACACGCACCGAGAGGTGGCGTGCAGCTCTCGAGTGTCGGGACTTCATTGTGGCCACCTGGCTGAGTGGTTTAGCCCCCCGGCTTGCATCACTTGCTAGCTCTCCAGCCCCCGGGCTTTTGCGCTTAATCTGGTGTAATTAAGCGAGGAAGCCGAATGGTCTTGAACTGCTTACAACACGTTTCTGTTGAAATTCTCCTTGATTTTGTTCAATGCGCCGATCTTCTTCGGTATTTGCACTGCCGCTTTGTTTTTCGCGCTTCATTGATTGCGGGGTGGCGCATTTGATTGCCTTTGGAGACGCTTCGATTTCCGGGGCTGGGGTGGCTTATAAATGGGGCGTCACCGCTAATGAGCGATCGCCCGTTTCTTCTTGCCTTGTCCTTCGTCTTCCTCTTCCGCTTTCCTTCCATGTCTATTACGGGAGGTTCGTTGGTCCCTTCGCGGCGTTGTTTCGCCATCGATTCTTCGGGATGTTGCACAACCGGGAGGCGGAAGCATGGGAAGACCTTGACTTTTTCACACCTGGAGGCGGAGGCGGAGGACGGAGCGGCGAGGACGCCGCCGCCGCGTGGCCACCTTGTTGGAGGTCGCCAGGGCTCCACGAGGTGGCGGAGATCATCCTCGAGATGGTTGGTCGCGATCGTCGCGACGACCTTGCTGCCGCCAGGGCCCTCGTCGCCTTGTACCCCCTTGTGGGTGGTTGGCGAGGAGATTCGGCGGCTTTGGGTCGCGTGGGTCGCGACTAACCTCAGCGATCTCGCCTCGGTCTCCCGGCACAAGACCAAAGAAGACTGACACCGGCACTGGCGGGAGTACCAACAAAGACCAAAGAAGACAGAGTTTTTTTTTTTTTTTTTTTTTTTTTTTTTTTGCGCGGGAAAAAGAAAAAAGAAAATTAGCAATTTAAATTATTAAAATTATGGAATGAAATGCGAAATTTTATCCAGTTCGTGCCTATCACATTTAACCCGAACTTAGTGGTTCCGCCTGATCAACTCATTCTAGTCGGTTGCTCCAGCGCCAGCAACGAGGGGCTGGGGCTCGAGCTTTTGACGGTTAGAAATTCGCGACCAGGCAAATCTTGGTTAAATTCTGGCGCTGCGAATTGCAGTCCCGAGTGGTTAGTGCTTTCTACCCGTTCCGTTGTGCGCGCTGGTATAAACCGCCGAGGCTTTGTGCTCATCGCGGCTTGTTATTTCCGTGCATTCTATATCGGCACGACCAGAGTTAGGCGCTACAGCAGTCGGGTAATAACCACTCGGGGCTAGCATTACACAACTTCAGAAAATAAGACGAATCACTATTTTATTTAATGTGTAAGAGTGGGATACATAACTCATGCGTAGAAGCGACGGAGCTGTTCGGCGTTCCAAGTATTCGCCAGAACCTCGCCGTCTTCGCCTGGAAGTCGATAAGCACCCGGCGGGTTGTCTTACGGGCGATGTATGGACCTTCCCAAATTGGAGAGAGCTTGTGCTCGCTTTTAGTTCCTCCTTAGGACCAGATCTCCTTCGAAAAGGTTACGCTTCGGCGTTGCGAGAGTGGTAGCGCCGAAGTCCCTGGAGGTACTTAGCCGACTGGAGGGCGGCAACGTTCCGAGCCTCCTCGAGTTGATCAAGCTCCACCATTCGGCTTCCCTCGGACTCGGCTTCGTTGTAGTTCCGAACCCTCGGGGATCCGAATCCCAGCTCAGTCGGCAGAACCGCCTCTGCGCCATAGACCAGGAAAAAGGGGTTTGGCGATCGCTCGGTGGGAGTGGTTCTGAGTCCCAGCATCGACGGTAGCTCCTTCACCCATCGGGCGGCGTATGGTTTGAGGCGGTCGAAGATCCTGGCCTTGAGGCCTTGAAGGACCAGACCGTTAGCTCGCTCGACCTGCCCATTGCTTCGTGGGTGAGCCACCGAGGCGAAGCAGATCTTGATCCCGACGCCTTCGCACCATTCTTGGAATTCTTCACTCCTGAACTGGGTGCCGTTGTCCGTGATGATCCGGTTGGGCACTCGAATCTGACTACAATATCCTGGAAGAACTCCTTGGCCTTAAGCTGCAGTGATAGTTCTGGCCGGCTTGGCCCGATCCACTTGGTGAACTTGTCAATGGCCACGAAGAGGTAAGCGAAACCGCCTTGAGCCTTCTTGAGCGGGCCCACTATGTCGAGCCCCTGCATCGCAAAAGGCCAAGAAATGGGTATAGTCTGTAGCTCATGTGCCGGCAAGTGTGTCTGTCTTGAATAGAATTGGCAGCCCTCGCAGGTTCGAACTATCTCCTTGGCGTCCGTTATCGCATTGGCGAGAAGAAACCCGCTGTCGGTAGGCTTTCCCGACCAAGGCGCTTGATGCCGCGTGATGGCCGCACATCCTCGAATGGATTTCTTGGAGCAGCTCTCTTCCCGCTTGTCCCGAACGCACCGCCGAGGACACCGAGGCACTTTTATGGAAGAGCTCGTCGCCCACCACCACGTAGGATTTGGCTTGTCGGAGATGCGCTCTGCCAGAGTGGTTGCTTCCGGAGTTTGTCCTTCAGGAGATAATCAAGGTACGGGGTAGTCCAGTCTGGATCGATGAGCAGGACCCCGGTTCCAGGACCCTCGCTTGGCTTTTGCCGTTTTGTAACGGTTGGCTCGTGAAGATCCTGTACGAAGATATCACTTGGGACATCTGCCCGAGTGGCTCCCATCTTAGCCAACTCGTCTGCTGCCTCATTATTGCGGCGGAGGACATGAACCAGCTCGCACCGTCAAACTTGCCTTCCAATTCTCGGCCTTCTTTGGCAAGATGCCGCCATATTCGATCCACGCACAACCGGTCCTTCAGCACTTGATTCACCACCAACTGGAGTCGCCTCGAACCGCCCGGCCGTCGGATTCGAGTGATGTGGCGATATGAAGCCCATGGATGAGGGCCTCGTACTCGCGGCATTGTTTGAGGCGGGAAGTGAATCGAAGGACATACTTCAACCTGTCACCCTTAGGCGAGATAAGGAGGATTCCCGCCCTGCTCCTCCAAGCATGAGAGATCCGTCGAAGTGCATGACCCAATATTCTCGGCTCTTCTTGGTGCAGGAGTCCGGGATTCGGTCCACTCGCCGTAAAGTCACCAAAGCCAGGACTTGACGGCGGTGCGCGGCTTGAACGAGATGTCGAAAGCTCCAAGCTCACTGCCCACTTTGAAATTCTTCCAAGAGCTTCCCGATTGCGGAGGACCTCTCCCACGGGAAAGAAGTGACTCATCAAATCGAATGTCCTTGGAAATAATGCTTGACTTCCGTGTAGCGAGATCAAAATGGCGTCTGGCAGCTTACGGATTGGAGGATATCTTGTCTTGGATTCGCCAAGATTACCGACGAAATAAGCTGGGCGTTACGCCGTAGCGGTGTCAGATTCCTCCCGCTCCACAACTATCACGGCACTTACTACATGAGATGTTGCCGCTATGTAGAGCGTAAGAGGTTCACCTGGCGCCGGCGATACTAAGACTGGGAGTGGAGAGAAACACCTTGAGTTCTTGAAGGCCTTGTGCCTCTGCCGTCAATCAAAGCGATCTTGCTTCTTAAGGAGCTTGAAGAAAGGCATTCCGGACCCCGATCGTGAGATAAACTCGCCAAGCGCTACCATGCATCCGGTGAGCTTTTGGACCTCCTTTGGGTGGTAGGCGGGGCCATTTTCATAATGGCTCCAATTTTCTCCGGGTTCGGCTCGATCCCACGACGGAGACGATGAACCCGAGTAGTTTCGGAAGACACTCCAAACGCACTTCTCGGGGTTTAGCCTCATCCTAACGCCCTTAGACTCTCGAACGTCTCGGCCAGGTCGGAGATAAGGCTATCTTGTGTCTGCGTTTTAACTACCACATCATCCACATAAGCTTCCACGCTTGCGCCGAGCTGATGGTGAAAACACCGCACGGGCGCTACCGGGTACGTTGCGCCGGCATTCTTGAGCCCGAACGGCATGGTGATATAGCAATATGCTCGAATGGAGTGATAAACGAAGTCTTCTCATGATCTTCCTCTCGAAGACGAATTTGATGATAGCCTGAATAGGCGCCCGAAAGTTGAGTAGTCGAGATCCGGCGATGGAGTCTACCACCGATCAATACGAGAGAGACCAAAGGGATCTTTCGGACAAGCCTTGTTGAGGTCGGTGTAATCAACACACATGCGCCAGCTTTTATTCTTCTTCTGGACGAGTACAGGGTTCGCCAACCAGTCGGGATGATACACTTCTTTGATGAAGCCTGCGGCTAGCAGCTTTGTGATCTCCTCTCTGATGGCTTCTCGACGATCTTGAGCAAACCGTCGTAACCTTTGCTTGACGGGCCTGGCGGATTGGTTTACATTCAGTGCGTGCTCGATCACCTCCCTGGGGACCCCGGGCATATCAGACGGCTTCCAGGCAAAGACGTCTTGGTTTGCCCGCAGAAAGGTGACGAGCGCGTTTTCCTATTCATCCCCGAGCCTTGTCCCGATCGAGACGGCTCGCGCCGGATCGGACGGGTCGAGGAGAATCCTCTTGGTGCCCTCCTCGGGGCCGATCCCGGAGTTCTGCGGCTTGCGGGTAGGGACACTGCCTTCCGGCTTGTCGAAATCCGCCTCTTGACGAATCCTTTCCCGTCCCGCCAGCGCCTCCAGAGACTCGGCCATTTCGCAACTCTCTCTGTCGCAAGAGAAAGACTGCTTAACATCGCCGCGTAGAGTGATAATACCACTCGGACCCGGCATCTTCAAAGATCGATACGCGTAGTGGGGCACCGCCATGAACTTGGCGTACTGGTCTCCCAAGATGGCGTGATCTGTTGTCGCGAAGTCCGCCACCTCGAAGCTAAGGCTCGATCCGGTAGTTGTCCCTTGCGCCGAACGTGGATCGGTAGAGTGATTTGTCCGAGTGGTACCGCCGACGTTCGGGTATCACTCCATGAAAAGGCGACGACCGCGTTTGAGGTCGACCGCGGGATTCCCATATCGCCGAGTGTCTTCACGAAGAGGGCGTTGAGCCCACTCCCACCGTCAATCAACACCCTTTTGAGCTTGATGTCGCGGACAACCGGCGCCAAGACCAGCGGGTATCTGTAGGGGGAATGGGGCGCGATCTGGGTGATCCGTGCGGTCGTAAGTTATTGCGACCTCGGACCACCGGACATATCGGGGTCTCCGGCTCTCTTGCATAGATGTCGGCGGTGAGCTTTGCTTCCGCTTGGACTCATATCTTGTTGAACCCCGAATATGTAGTTAAGCTCGAGGTCGACTTCACGATAGTCTTCCTCGGCCGTGGGGCGGCTTGCCGCGGCATGACCGCTTCGGACCTTGTCCACCTGCCTCTTACTCTCGGGCGAACCTCTTTAGGGTGAAACAATCCTTGGCGGTATGCCTCCCCTTTGGATGGAAAGGGCAGAGTGAGTTCATGACCTTATCATATCCATCCTCTTTGAGAGCGAGGATGAGTTGGCGCGGCTGATCGCCACTAGCTCTTCGCCCTTGCGCTTCTTTTCTTTCCGCCGAGGGGTTCAGATCGATCCTTCCTTCATCACGTCGTTCGCCAGAGCCTCGGAGGCTGAAGCGTAACGGTCCGCTAGGGCGAACAGCTCCCGGACCGACGTGGGTGGCTTCCGGGACATCTTCTTGATGAGGTCGGGTCGGCCGACTCCTTCGGAAGGTAGCTATCACAACCGCATCTGTGACGTCCCGAACGGTGCTTTTCCTGTTCATGAAGCGCTGATCGAACTCCGGAGGGATTCGTTCCTCCTTTGGTGTAGCTGATATAGGTCCCAAGGGGTGCACAGGCGCTCGTAAGTGCCTTGGAAATTTGAGATGAATCTGCCACACAGATCTCCCAGGAATCTATAGAGTTCACTGAAGTCCTGGTGAGCCATGCTTGGGCCGAGAGAGGGTAACCTGCAAGTAGTTTGCCATTACTGATCCCTCTGCCCCCGACCGCAGAGCGTATACTTGTAGCCAAGCCTCTGGGTCTCTCTCACCGTCAAACCTAGTGATGCCTTTAGGATTAAATCCATCGTGCCAAACCACTCGGCGTAGGTGAGGAGTAAACGCACGGACTTCTTCGATGACCCCGCGATACCCCCCGGGAGGCGATCGACGCGGAGGGGATCGCGCTTGGCGTACTTCGCGGCCTCGCTGAAGGATGCCGAAGCGCTCATATTCATCGGCTTGACGGCGTTGTTCCTCCCTTTCTCGGTCGCGGCGCCTGGCGTCGAGGTCTGAACGGAGGTCGCGGCTGATGCTGTGTCGCAAGTCATCTCCGCGGGGTAGAACATGATGTGCCTGGCGGGCTTCCTGACCTGACCATTCTGGCCGCCTGGTCCTCGCCGGACCACGTGGCGGCTCCTTCGGGCCGGTCGGTTTGAGTATCTTTGATAGTCGCCGCCGTCACCATGGCCTTTACTTGGGCCATGATCGGGCAAGCTGGATCATCCGCCTCAAAGATAGGGGTCGTGGTATCCAGGAGTGTCTTGGAGGCGGCGATATTCTGGCGTGGTACGAAAAACAGCCTGGTCCCCATCTTGGCTTGCAGAATGTCTTCATTGACAGCCCGGCGCGGTCTCGGAGTACGCGCCAGCTGCGTCAGGCTCGATCACTCGGCCTCCTTCCAAATCGGCGGCGATCGAGGTGTCGGGTTACTGCGAATCCGCTCATGAGCCTTCGATCACACAGACTCTACGGAAATTCAGCGGCTCTCTAGGCTTTCTTCGACTCGGCCCGAGGTGGGTGAGTCTGGAGAAGACAAACCTAGGCGCTCGGGGGTGCCGAGTGGCTTGGCGGTGAGAACTCCCACCCTTCGTGCCTCGGCGTCCTCGAGCCTGACTCTGCGGCTGGAACGGGTCTTCGGATCCCCGCCGGTACTTTAGAGTACGAGACAGGGGACCTTCCGATCGGGCGGAAGTCGTGACGATGGATCGCCGGAAACCTCACCGCTGCCAGCGCGGTTCCTTGGAGAGAGAGAGGCTTCCGAGGTCGTTGGAGATGAAGGTCAAGGCTTAAAGCGGAAGACTGGCCCGGGGCGAAGACTGTGGAGACTTCGCTCGTCGCAGCCATCAAGCTTGACGAAGATGTTGACACAAGTCCCCTACCTGGCGCGCCAACTGTCGACGATCTGTTTCGCCGGCAATGAGATTTGTGATTCTAGGGGATTTGTGCGGGATCTGAGCTTGATGGTAACACAGGATGCGAGGGCAATCTGTTTTAGACAGGTTCGGGCTCTCTCGGAGGAGATAATACCCTAGTCCTGTGTTCTTGGATGTATTGTCTCTCTTTTTCTTGTTTCTCCCTCCTCCCCTTATATACCGGGGGGAGAATACATGATAGTTGGGCGCCACCGGGCCCTGAACATGGTGGCCTGAACGACATGTCCCTTGTCCTTATCCGCCTTCACGCTCTACGCCCTGGAGAGGTGGTTATGCTTTCTCCGACCCACGCCTGCCGCTTTGTCAGGTCGCAGCATCCGCAGGCTCTGGCGGTGTCAGGCTGCATGCTTTGTTCCTGGCGGGTTGTTAGGGCGGGGCGCGAAGCTTCCGTGAAGGATCAGGAGTTGTCTTGGGGAGCAAGTCGAAGGTTTCCTCTGGGCCCGCCGTTGCGCTTCTGGGCTTTGGGCTTTCTGTTCCGCCTGTCAGGCCCAGTCAGGTGTAGGCCCCTCTTGTGGGGCCCCTGTCTCTGACATCCCACAGTTAGGAAACCGGATTCGTATCCTATATGGACTCTTCCTTCTCTCTAAGCAGAACCGCTATATATAGGAGGCAGGGGGTCACCCCATTGTATACAGAAGCATACAGAATAATAAAGCAGACCCGTTCCTCCACATATTGTGCCTCTCGCCCTCTCTCTCTGTTCTCCACTTTAGATCTATTAGGCAACCCCGGACTATTCGATAGCGAGGTTGTCTAACAGTCTGAGCCCTACAAGAACAGACTCCATACTCAACAGTCCAAACACAGTTTATCATGATCGAGATTTATACGCAGAGCCCAAAATCATATGACGTCCGGACATCACCCTGCACCCACGGCCCGGTGCACTGCCTGATGTACATATATGTAGACAAATCGTGTGCGCGCCATATATATAGGTCCTATTTGGTATGATTGAAGCTTTTCTGAAAAGTAACTTTTAGTTGAGCTATATGGCTGAAGAGCTGAAGAGGTTTAGTGTTTGTCAGTCTGGCTTTTTAGTATATCTTTTAGGTATGAGGGATGCGGGTTGGAAATGAGGATGAGAGTGGTGCGGGTTGGGATTTTATACTTGGTGGGAGGGAGTAATTTTCTTTGAACTCTACTGGTAAAGTCATAGCACCGACCCACCGAAGCCGTGGGAAACTACCTTAGATCAGCTTTCGGCTTTCAGCTTTTTCTAGTACAAATGGGCTGCTGACTTTTGGCTTCTGGCTTTGAAAAACTAGCCGTTTAGAATAGCTTCTAACTTCCAGAGGATAAAAACCAAAGCTGAAGCCGTTTCAAACAGGGCCATATCCGCACAGCAATGCCTCGCCTCTGCCTCACCTGCAACCGTAATGGCATAAACCCAATAACCCATCGCGGCTTACGTCTCACGCATCACGGCTTAAAGTAAACAAGGGTAAATGATGATTACTTATTCCTTTACTTGCTTTAAGATTTATACAACTTGTATTTGGAGGGAAAGCAGAAAAACACTACTCATATGTATTTTTGTTTACTTCTTGATCCTAGTGGCTTACAGAAATCTTAAGTACTTGCTAGCTAGCTAACTATCGAATTAAAGTGCAAATGAAATTGTTCAGATTTAGTGCACTAGTTCCTCTTCTGTATGTGTTTGCACCAAAATTCGGCACGTGTTGGAATCGGTCTGAGACGGAAAGAAAATGTGCGTATGGAAAGAAATCGGTAAACGAGTCGGAAAAGGTATCCGTTTCTAAAAAGGAAAGGAAAACAGACCAGAGGCCGATACGGGTAAATGCACCGTATCCATGTACAACCCGGATCGGCCAAGTGTGTTATAAAAAGGGGTAGACGTCAAGAAAAAGGGGACATCAATCAATTCAACCACACATCTACTTTTTACAAGCTTGTCTTTTACGTTGCTTTAGTTTCATAGATCTCTCTGCAAGTCGACGGAATCAACATAGTTGCGCATCGCCGATTGTTGATTTTTGCCGATTTCACTCAGGTTTGATCTGCTTCGTTTTGTTGCGCATCGCCTTCTCGAAGCCGATTTTTACCTTGTATCTTGATCGATTGTAACCGATTGATCAAGCTCTCCTAATCGGTTCTAGCCGACTAGCGAAAAGCCGATAGATCCTTGTTTATCGGCTTTGATCAAATCACAAATTCTACCTTGTCAATTTCAGGTCAAATTGACTGGCACGCTCTTCAAACCCGGCGTTTGTCTTGTGTGTTCGAAGCCGAAAACCCTCCTTCACGTTTTTTGCGCGAACATATTTTGGCACGCCCGGTGGGACCCCAAGGGAAATCAAACATGTCGTCAACCGACAAGCCTGCGGTCACCGCCGATATCAATACTGATGCTATAATCGCGCCTCAAATGGCCGATTTAACCCCTGAGCAGCGAAAAGAAATCGAGGACCGAAAGGCAGCTTTAGAAGAGATGATCTTTGCGGTGCTTCGGAAAACACGCCGTGGCGTTACTCAAAAGACTGCACTCCCAAGCCTCAATCCTATCGGAGATTCGTCATCCGAATCGGTAAGCCGATACGCACCCGCTCAAGCTGATTTATCAAGTATGATCGAGCAATCTGTCCATCACGCATTAATTAATCAGTCATCGGCTCTAGTGTCCACATTGAAGCCGATGATAGAAAATAGTGTGAAAACAATTGCTCAAGAATTAGCTGTGTCTGGAAGCCTGCTAGATCCGCCACAAACCATCCCTGCGTACCCAGTATATTCCATAACACCTAACACCAACACAGTAAATGTGTCAGCTCAAACACCTATGATGCCAACTCAACCTACTGTTTTGAAACCAAGCATACAGAGAGATGGATTTACGCACTACCATGGGCACACGGATGGGGCTAAGATAAACGCGTCAAATCCATCAAACGGGCCGTCCAATAGCGTCGGTCTATCGGCTTATCAGCCGATCGAAACGGATCAGGCTCCGCAATCACGGGGAGCCACAACCGTAAAACAAGCGCCGTACAGGGTGGTGCCGTACGTCGAATCTAATGCGACCATACCCGATGCGTTGGGTTTTCACCATAATGACCAAGTACCAAGACCCCCTGCGATGCGATTTGGACAAAGACCCGAGTTTGCACTCGGGGGGCAGGGCGTGAACCATGAAAATTGGCAATGTCCGGTTGTACCACAAGCCGACAATGTCAATTGGGCGGAACAAATTGCTAATGTTTTAAGAGAACAGTTCGGTTCTGACCCGGAGGAAGAGTGATCGGCTATAGGAAGCCGTACCCCGATTACATAGATCGAATGCCATACCCACACAACTTTCGAATACCAGACTTTGCCAAATTCTCAGGTGATGATTCCATCACCACAATTGAGCATATCGGACGGTTTATGGCTCGATCGGAGAGCCGCGATCAGATGGATTGAAAATTAGACTATTTCCTTTATCATTGTGCAGTGCTGCATTCACTTGGTTCACTAATCTACCCCAAATTCAGTTCACGTGTGGAATGATTTAGAAAGCCGATTCCATGAATACTTTTTTCAGGAACTATGGAGCTTAGGATTTACGATCTTAGTTCGATCCGGCAATACGGCGAATCGGTTTCCGATTATATCAGAAGATTTAGAGGCATACGGAATAGATGCTTTAGTGTAACATTACCCGATAATCAATTGGCCGATTTAGCATTCCAAGGGCTAATCCCGCCATTAAAAGAGAAGCTATCGGGCCAAGAGTTTCCAGATTTAGGCCACTTACTCCACCGCCAGACGGGCACATGAAAGCCGATATGCAGAGAGCAAAGGGTTTAAAGATAGATTTAAGCTAAACAGTAGTGAAAAAGCCAAAATAAACATGATAGAGTACAATTCAAGCGATACCTCTGAGGACGAAGCAGAGGTGAACATAGCCGAGTGGACCAAAGGTTCTAAAAAGCCACTCGTATGCTCTCTACTTAAGCCAACGAAAAATAAGGCGGAAATCAAGTACTCATATGACGTGTCAAAATGTGACAAGATATTTGATTTATTACTACAAGAAAAACTCATAAAGTTACCAGAAGGACACGTCATCCCATCGGCCGAGGAAATTAAAAAGCGAAGGTATTGTAAATGGCACCATTCATTCTCACATAACACTAACGATTGCAATATTTTTCGACAACAGATTCAATCGGCCGTCGCCGATGGCAGGTTAAAATTTGCGGAAGAGTCGGCTATGCAGATAGATATGAGCCCTTTTCAAGTCAACATGGTTCAATGTTCACGAAAAGGAAAGAGGCCTGCAGAAGAAGATAAACCGACTAAAGGAATTGTATCACGAGACGAGACAGTACAGATTACTATCGGTTCTATACAGATAGAAGCCGATAGGAATGGACAAAACTCAAGAACGGTAAAGCCAAGAGGGGACTTGGAAGTCGGTAAATGGTATCGGCCGAGAGGGCTCCAAGAAAAGTCGATTTCAAACCAAAGCCGACCTTCTCACGGCTGGGGAAGTATGAAAGGATAAGTCGGAGATGTAACGCTCAACAACACCAGAGTTTTCATCGGCTAGGGCAAAAGAGGGACGAACGTTGGCAGCCAGATATGCCATGTCGGCCAACTACTGAAGAAGAGAAACATCGGCAATGTCCCTTTTGGCAGTTTTGCTGGGAAAGAGGGATGACCTTACCAACAGTTGTATCTTGTCCTATGCAACACTCGTCTGCATATCGGCCAAACCGATCGGTAAAAAATAGGTTGACTAGACCGATATACAATCATCCAGAAGTAAGAAACAAGAGGCCAGTCCATGAGAGGTTGTCAGCATCAGAGCAAGGCGAGTCCTCACGAAATCAGGAACTATCGGCTAATACAAGTAGAATAGAATCCGACGGCGAGATGAGCAATTTAGCTGGAAAAATAAGAAAGCCGATAGAACCTAAGCCTAGATGGTGCCCCTCGGGTCTCAGCAAATCACAACGCAGAAGGCTTCAGCGATTGAAGACACAAGAAGAAAGGGAAGCTGAAAAGGAGAGCGAGAGGGATCGGATGTTCAATAAGTTAAGACCAGTACCGGTTTTGAAAAAGGAGTGGAGAAAGAAGGAGCAGATCGATAGTGATTCAGATCAATCGATCGAATCTGGTTCTCCGATGATCCGAGATGACACGCCACCAATGGATATAAACATGGTATTCACTCTACCTGCCGAGTTCAAAACCAAAGAATCGGCTGAAGAGGTGTTCACCCAATTATGCCTCGGAGCACCAGACGTTGTGTTCGAAAAACCACAAGACATGCATCGGCATCTAAAACCACTATATCTAAAAGGGTACATTAATGGCCGACCAATATCTCGCATGTTGGTCGATGGCGGGGCGACAGTTAATCTAATGCCATTTAACACTTTCAGAAAATTAGGTAAAGCCGATGAAGACTTGATCAAGACCAATATGGTGCTAAATGACTTCACGGGAGACCCAACTGAGGCTAAAGGCGTAATGGTGTCAGAAATTGTGATCGGTAATAAAACTCGCCGATTGCATTTTTTGTGATTGAAGCCAAAGGCAATTACTGCGTGCTCCTTGGCGGATCGGATCCATGCCAATTGTCAGATACCATCAACTATGCACCAAAAATTGGTGCAGTGGAACGACGATACAGTAGAAGTCGTACCAGCCGATACATCAGCTCATATCGCCATGGCTAGCCCTGACACCAATTGGCCACACGAAGAAGCCGAATGTATATCAGGAAAAGCCTTGGATAATTGCGATTTCATCTGCGTTGAGAAATCAGGATTCAAGCCGATCAGCGTTAAACCCAACACGTTTGATCGGACAAACGAAGTGATAAGAAGATGGAGCACAAGACACTAGCAAAGCTGCAGGAAAAGGCAAGAAGCTATCGGTAAGAAGAATACGAAGAAGCTGTTGAGGATTTTGATGAAGAAAGAAAAGAGTTAGGATTTACTTCTGCCGATTTGCTCGAAGAGATCGATATTGGGGGAGGTGATAGCAAAAGACCAACGTTTGTAAGTGCTAAATTAGAACCCAGTTATAAAGCAAAGTTGGTCGAAATACTCAAGAAGTATAAAGATTGCTTTGCGTGGGAGTATTATGAGATGCCAGGTTTAAGCCGACAGCTAGTCGAACATTGGCTACCTATAAAACCTGGGTATCGACCATTCAAACAGTACCCTAGGCGGTTTAATCCTACGTTGTATGACGCTATAAAGGAAGAAGTAGGACGATTGCTAGAGGCAAAGTTTATCCGGCCTTGCCGATACGCTGAGTGGGTCTCAAACATCGTCCCTGTGAAGAAGAAAAATGGCAAACTTAGGGTGTGTGTCGATTTTAGAGATTTAAATAAAGCTACACCAAAAGACGAGTACCCGATGCCCATAGCCGATATGCTTATCGATGCTGCATCTGGGAATAAAATCATAAGCTTTTTGGACGGGAACGCCGGATACAATCAGATATTCATGGCCGAAGCCGATATACTCAAAACGGCTTTCAGATGTCCGGGGGCTTTAGGGCTATATGAGTGGAAAGTTATGACCTTCGGTTTAAAAAATGCCGGTGCTACTTATCAGCGTGCCATGAACCATATTTTCCATGATTTGATCGGCAATACCGTGGAAATATACATTGACGACGTAGTGGTAAAATCCAAAGAAGACTGGCAACATTTAGCCGATCTGGAAAAGATGTTCGAAAGCACAAGGTTACATGGGTTAAAAATGAACCCTCTCAAATGTGCTTTCGGAGTATCGGCTGGACAATTTCTTGGGTTTACGGTGCATGAAGGAGGAATTGAAGTAAACCAAGCCAAAGTAAAAGCCATAGCCGATACTAAACCGCCGACAAGCAAAAAGGAGTTGCAGGTGTTGATTGGGAAAATCAACTACTTGCGACGTTTTATCTCAAACTTGTCAGGGCGTATTCGGGCCTTCACACCGCTGCTGAAAATTAAAGACAACCAAGAGTTCAAATGGGAAGCCGATCAACAAAAAGCCTTCGACGACATAAAGGGTTATCTGATGAGTCCACCAGTATTGACCGCACCAAAACATGGTATACCTTTTAGACTATATATATCGGCTGAAGGTGATTCGATTGGGGCAGTTTTAACACAAGAAGCCGATAGGAAGGAATGAGCAATATTTTACTTAAGCCGACGTCTTTTAGATGCAGAAACCAGGTATCCCCTAGTAGAAAAGTTATGCTTATCAATGTATTTTGCCTGCACCAAATTAAGACATTATATGCTGGCTTCCAAATGCATTATAATATGCAAAACCGATGTAATCAAATACATATTATCAGCGCCAATTCTGCGGGGTCGGCTTGGTAAATGGGCATACGCCTTAACAGAGTTCGAGTTAACCTATGAGTCGGCTAAATCTGTGAAAGGACAAGCTGTGGCCGATTTTATCACAGGGAGTGAAACATTAGCAGGAACAGCTGATGTAACTCCTTGGCAGCTGTATTTTGATGGATCCGTTTGCCAGGAAGGCGAAGGCATCGGCGTGATATTGATTTCACCTAGAAAACAGTAGTATGACTTCATGTATCGGCTAAATAGTCGATGTTCGAATAACCAAGCGCATCTGAAGCATTGCTAAGAGGCCTACAATTGCTAGATAGCATCGGGGTAAAAGACGTCGAAGCTTTTGGAGACTCGATGTTAATTGTACAGCAAGTCAAAGGGGAATACCGATGCAACGACGGTGCGCTAACTCAGTACTTGCATCAATGCCTCCAGATCATCGAGATGTTCACTACATTTTCTATAAAACATATCCCCAGAGAAGCTAATAATAAAGCAAACCGATTGGCACAATGTGCATCAGGGTATAAGATTGAAAGCCGACAGGGACCAATCGAGCTAAACGTTTGGCCGATTTTTTGTGTTCACCTGCCGATCGGAGAACAGAGATAAGGGATTATTTGTCGATTCAGCCAAGCCGATCGAAAGCGTAAGGTCGGCGCAAAGCACTCAAATATGTTCTACTAGAAGATGTATTGTACTTTCGGACTATGGAAGGTTTGTTGTTAAGATGTCTGGGAACCGAGGAAGCCAAAGTAGCGATGGGTGAAGTCCATGAAGGCATTTGTGGATCACATCAATCGGCCCATAAGATGAAATGGATCTTTGAGACGAACAGGATATTTTTGGCCGACGATGTTAGAAGATCGCTTCAAATATTATAAAGGATGCCAAACGTGCCAAAAGTTTGGTAACATACAATAAGACACAAAGATCGGCTTTGCATCCGATCATCAAGCCATGGCCATTTAGAGGATGGGGTATAGACATAATCGGCCAAATATTTCCGTCATCCAGCAAAGGACATAAATTCATCCTTGCAGCCACAGATTATTTCTCAAAGTGGGTTGAGGCTGTACCTCTCAAGAAGGTTACTAGTAAAGAGCTGATCGACTTTGTAAATGAACACATAATCCATCGGTTTGGAATTCCTGAGACAATCACTCTGATCAAGGGACTGTGTTCATGTCCAACGAAGTTCAAAGGTTTTGCGGAAAGTCTTGGGATAAAATTACTCAACTCTTCCTTACTACGCTCAGGCCAATGGACAGGCCGAGTCGTCAAACAAGACATTGATAAAACTGATAAAAAGAAAAATTGAGGAAGAGCCGAGGAAATGGCATTCAACGCTATCGGAGGCTTTATGGGCTTATCGGCTATCTCAGCACGGATCAACTAAATTGTCACCTTTTCAGTTGGTATACGGACAAGAAGCCGTCTTGCCCGTGGAAATCAACATCGGCTCAGTAAGGATATATGAGCAAGATAAGGTATCAGCCGATGAATACAAACAGGCGGTGCTTGACAATCTGGATGATCTGGCTGAACTAAGGCTGATCACGCTAGATCGGCTTAAAAGGAATAAAGAGAGGGTTGCCAGGTCGTATAATAAAAAAGTGATTTTAAAATCGTTCAATCAAGCCGATTTGGTATGGAAAACCGTGTTGCCGATTGGGTCTAAGGATAATCGATTCGGCAAATGGTCTCCAACATGGGAAGGGCCTTATAAGATCAATCGGCCGATTGATGGGAATTCGTATATACTGGAGTCCTTAGGCGGGTTCGTCCTACCTAAAGCGATCAATGGAAAATATCTAAAAGCGTATCACCCAAGCATATGGGTTGGGTCCTAACTACAGGAAGGAAAACATCAGGATCGATTACAAAAACACATGCATATAAAAACGGTCATACAGCCGACCGAGTCAGTTAAGCAAACATCCACGGATTAAACAGTTTACAAAGATCGGTTACATAGCCGATCAAGCAAGTTTTCCAAACGTCATCCCAAGGTGAATATTGTTTACAAAAAATCGGCTATACAGCCAGTACTACAAATCAGTTCATTAAAAGTCAGTGAAGCCCAGAACCAGGCAAGTGGGCTCCCAAAGCCGATAGTGCTGCAGCCGCCCTACCAATAGTAGCTTGAACACTATCTATTAGTTGCTCATCGGCTTTTGCATCACCCGGAATTGGGATCATTTTAGCTGAATGGTTCCTGACTTTGGTGAAGACTTCACCGATTTGATGTCTCTGGGCCGCCAGTGAAGACGTCGCGTCCGTGATGCCGATCTGGCAATCTGAGAGTTCTTTTGTAACCAAGGCCAGCTGTTCTTCAAGTTTCTTCTTGGATAACTCCAGCTCTTGGGCCTTAGTCTTAGCCGATTTCAGCGCGGCAGCACCCTGGTCAAATGCACTCTTTCGAGATTTGGCATCCGCTATGAGCTTGTCCAAGATCTCTTGGTCGGCTTGTTGGGACTTCCGCTGTTCAACTCTTTGCTTGGCTGACTCTACATCCTGCCGACGAGCATCCAGGTGGCATACCTCTAGTAGTGCGTTCATAGCAGCAGGGGGAAGATCGGCTTGGACGGCCGCCATCGCATTCCTCAGAGGTTGAGTGTTGGCCAGAAGAGCCGCTTCCGGTTGCATCACCTCGTCCAAGAGCCGATGGTACTTGGACACTGGAGCTACAAACCATATGACTGGTTGCCAAGAAATCTTCACCAATCTGGACAGATCGGTGGTAGGATTCGTGAAGTTTGGAGATGGGTCACGGGTTCAGATTTGTGGCCGTGGAACAGTTTTGTTCCAAAGTCCAGCAAAGGAGCATCATGTGCTGTCAAATGTGTACTACATCCCTCAGCTACGCAACAACATTATTAGCATTGGACAATTAGACGAGCAAGGCTACAAAACAGTTGTTGATGAAGGAACCTTGTGCATATACGATGATGAAGGACAACAGGTGAGCAGAGTACCGAGACTTGAAAACAGACTCTATGCATTAAACCTAACAAGGTCTCAACCGATTTGTCTTCTGACCATGAGTGGAGACAAAAATTGGCTTTGGCATGCTCGGTTTGGACACATCAATTTCAGGTCGCTAGGAGATATGTCCAGGCTAAGGTTAGTCGAAGGGATGCCGAGCATAGATCACGTCGACCAGAAGTGTGAAGCTTGCCTTGCAGGAAAACAGCACCGATCCCCATTTCCCAAAGAAGCTACCTATCGAGCAACAGAACGGCTTGAACTGGTTCATGCCGACCTATGTGGTCCCATTTCACCAGCCACTCCAGGAGGGAAGCAATACTTTCTCTTAGTGGTGGATGACCATTCTCGCTATATGTGGGTAGCTTTAATTAGCTCAAAGAATGAAGCCTTTCAAGCTTTCAAGCTCATCAAGGCTCGAGTTGAATCAGAATCGAATAAGAAAATAAGGGGACTCCGGACTGATCGGGGAGGAGAGTTCTGCTCGGAAGAATTCAACAGTTTCTGCGGGGAACAAGGCATCAGACGATTCTTGACAGCACCTTACTCTCCACAACAGAACGGTGTCGCCGAACGAAGAAATCAAACGATAGTAGCAACTGCAAGGAGCTTGATGAAGAATATGGGAATGCCGGGAAAGTTCTGGGGAGAGGCTGTTTCAACAGCGATGTACCTCCTAAACAGGGCAGCGACAAAAAGTGTTGAAGGAAAAACTCCTTACGAGGCTTGGTGTCTCAGAAAACCCAAGGTAGCTCATCTACGCACCTTTGGGTGTGTTGCATACGTGAGAAACACTAAACCTCATCTCAAGAAGCTAGAGGACAGAAGCACCAAGATGGTCTTTCTTGGATATGAGACAGGATCAAAGGCTTATAGAGTGTATGATCCAATTGGTGATAGAGTACATGTCACCCGAGACGTGGTGTTTGAAGAAGACAGAGCGTGGGATTGGGATAGCCCAACGATGCAAGGAGAAGCAGCACCTGCTTATAAAGACAGCTTCCTGGTGGACATTGGGGTGAGTTCGAGACGGTCAGAACTGTCACCACCTGAGAATGACCTCCAAAACGACATCCCATCAACACCAAGAAGTTCTGAGACATCACAGAGTGGAGGGGTGTTCGAGACACCTACACACTCACCGATAGGAGAAGAAGACAACACAGAAGAAGATGCAACGGACACAATATCACAGTCTGCATCACCCACAAGTGTTTCATCAGTTGAGACTCCTCCACTCAAGATGAGAACACTGCAGGATCTTTATGACAACACACAAGAAGTGGGAATTGAATACTCAGGTCTGTGTCTCTTGACTGAAGAAGAGCCGGACAGTGTGGAAGAAGCACTGGCAATAAAGCACTGGAGACATGCTATGGAAGATGAGATGAAGTCAATACTTGACAACAACACTTGGGAATATGCAAAGCTACCAGCTGAACAAAGGCCCATAAGGTTGAAATGGGTATTCAAAGTAAAGAAGGATTCAGGAGGAAATATTGTGAAATATAAGGCAAGGCTAGTTGCAAAGGGATACTCTCAGCGGCATGGAGTGGACTTTGAAGAAGTTTTTGCACCCGTGGCAAGAATGGAAACTATAAGGGTTCTAATAGCCCTTGCTGTCCAAGGTAATTGGGAAATCCACCATATGGATGTGAAGTCCGCATTCTTAAATGGAGAAATCTCAGAAGATGTGTTTGTGACTCAACCCCCGAGTTTTGTTGACAAAACAAATAGCAACAAGGTTTTAAAACTCAGGAAGGCACTCTACGGACTTCGACAGGCTCCAAGGGCATGGAATTCAAAACTTGACAAGTCACTTGTGTCATTGGGTTTTGGAAAAAGTAAGATAGATCACGCCGTGTACAGGAGAGGAGAAGGTACTTCCCTGCTGCTAATTGGAGTATATGTTGATGACTTAAAGTTACAGGTGCCAACACTGAAGAAATAAATGAGTTCAAAACTCAGATGAAGAAGATCTTCAGTATGAGTGACCTTGGTTACCTCAGCTATTACCTTGGAATAGAAGTGAGGCGTTTCAAGAAAGGAATTTTCTTATGCCAAGAAGGTTATGCAATGAAAATACTCAAGATAGCAGGGATGCAAGATTGCAATCCTTGCACAGTTCCCATGGAAAGTCGCCTGAAACTAAGCAAGCAGACAGAGGAACCTCCTGTCAACAGCACTCTATACCAGAGCTTAATCGGGAGCTTACGGTACTTGGTGAATACCAGACCAGACCTAGCATATTCGGTGGGAATAGTAAGCAGATTCATGGAATCCCCGACAACACAGCATCTGGCAGCAGTTAAACACATCTTGAGGTATGTGAAGGGCACAATCGGGTATGGATGTTTCTACACTAAAGATGGTCAATCTGGAGACAAGCTAGTCGGGTTCTGTGACAGCGACTTGGCAGGGGACATTAACGATCGGAAGAGCACTATGGGTATAGCTTACTTCCTTGGCTCATGCCTTGTAACCTGGGCATCTCAGAAGCAAAGAATCGTGGCTCTGTCGTCATGCGAAGCTGAGTATATCGCAGCAGCCGCCGCTTGCCAGGGAATCTGGCTAAGAAGGTTACTTGCAGATTTGGAGAAGAAGAAACCGGAGAAGGTAAGGATGTTCGTGGACAACAAATCGGCCATAGCGCTATGCAAGAATCCGGTTTATCATGCAAGAAGCAAGCATATAGATACAAGATATCATTTCATAAGGAACTGCGTTGAAGAAGGAGAAGTGGACATTAGCCACGTAAGAACGGAGGAGCAGTTAGCTGACATTCTAACGAAACCTCTCAGCCGAACAAAGTTTTTAGAAATGCGCCACAAGCTGGGCATAATAGAGATAAATTCAGGACAACCAGATTAGAGGGGTGATTTGTTGGCCATAATCTAGTTGTCACCCTGGTTTCAGTTTTTTGGTTGTGTCGTTTCCGAGTAAGAGTTCGGTTCAGAACTTAGCTTCAGAGTTCAGTAGTTGTCTTACCGGAAATAAGCAGTTGAGTTGTATACTGCATGTAATACTTGTCCGAGTCGTATAAGCTGAAGAAGCTATAAATAAAGCCCAGATGCACTGGCGGAAGTAATTGGCCAGACAAAGTTGTTTTCTCTATTTTGGTTTGAAGTCTGCAATCAAGTATAGAGAAGTTGAGTTTTGCTGTTTACTTTCCGGCAATACAGTTTTGCCGAGTTTCAGCAGTAGTTCTTGTGCGTGAGTTTGCATTGTCGACTTGATCTTCCGAGTTATCGATCTTGGCTGGGTTCCAACAGTCAGTTGCCTCATGGGCATCAGAGCCGAATACCTGTGCCAAATTATGCTTGTAAGTATAACCACTTCGGTTATACTTTATTAGTATATATAATTTTTACCATGGCGTTATATCACACAACACAACAATGTTATTAGGCTAGCTGTATACAATTATGTATGTTAGTATATGTATATGTATCACATATGCAGCTATTTCCACAAGTCATTCTCCCCTCCGCCGGAAGCAGACGTCGATGCGTAATCCAAGGCCTCTTCTTGCTTCTCCTCGACCTGGAACACCTGCACCGGGTAGGAGTAACTAGACTCTTTCGGAGTTGAGTCACCGTGGCATAGTTGAGACGCCACGAGCCTGTCAAGATCCCTCCAATCCGCGGCCGATGCATCCGCGACGTAAACCTGCTCGAACTGAAGTTGCCGGGAAGCTTGGTCGTGTTTCAGGCTGCATGGCTCGAGTGTGGCTACAGGGCCGACCAGGTCTGGAAGCTTGGGGCTCTCTAACCGGGGGAGCTGCAGAAAGCTGGGCTCCTGGGGATGGAGGTGATGGTACTCTAGCTCCACCTTGCAAGGGTGGTAGCTCTGGTGGTGGCTATGGTACGGCGCCACGTTCTGGTGGTGGTGCACCGCCTGCCTCCGCGAGTCGAGGTCGGGCGCCATGAACGCGAGATTGTCATTGAGCCAGTAGTGCGAATCGGCGGCCATTCTTTGTACCGTTGCAACTCGCTTCTTGAACACCCTACAGACCACCCATCCTTCCTCCTGAATAGAACGACATGTATATTAGCGAATTAACCTTCTGTGAGGTAAGTGCTGAAGAATGAATGGATCATCCAACACAATCTAAGCTCGGCTTACGTACGGGGGGAGTTCCATTTTCGTTGGTCTCCAAGCGATACTCGTGCATGATCCAATCCGACTTCTGTCCATAGGGAGCCCGGCCCTTGTAGAAAACCAGCGTCTTCCTCATCCCCACAAGGCGGTTGTTAACGTAGATCGGCTTGTCCCTTCCGGTGGCCTTCCAGAAACCGGCAGTGGTTGCTCTGTTGGTGCGAGTGCCGGTCGGATACTTCTTGTCCTTGTGGCTGAAGAAGTACCAGTCGTTCTGCTCTTCGGATCCGATCTTGCATTGATCTGTTTCAGCGTCATTGTAGCGATAGGTTTAGTGTGTACTGTGTAGAGCTATCGAGTTTCATGCATCGACTAGTTCATGAAAAGCATATATAGTCATTGTGCTGACACATTTGCAAGGTAATTAAGAGGCAAGCTTGTACTGCTAGCATATAATATAAGCGGAGTTGTGATTACCTTGTAGATCCCAAGGCTCAATTTTGTACAAATCGACATCTTTTATGACATCCAAGTCTATCTTCTTCAATGCTATCTTCTTCCTGAGGTAGTAATCCACGAGTTCTTCGTCTGTGGGATGGAAACGAAAACCGGGGGGAACATGGGAGAAAGCGTTCATCTTCTTCCACTGATCAGAGTGATATAGCTAGATGCCAAGTTAGTTCACACTGCATGATAAAAAGTCATTTTTCAGTCATAAATTTGATGATCAAGTATCTCTGCGTAAAAAAAGCGCCTCTCCTCGCTCCATCTCCTTGTGCGCGCGGCCTTGTAGAATAAAATGAACCTATTGATTAATTGAACCGAGAAACTAGGACTAACTGATATAAGCATGCGCTACTATTTTTCACTAGGATTATATTCATCGAATAAAATGAAAACAATCATCATGTACGGCACTACGGCCGAAAGTATCATGCTTTCATCATATAAAAGATTACCCGGATGAGCCCGATATTTTTCTTTGTTTCTACACTCAGGTACCCCTTGTTATGGGCAGCATCCCTCGGATCGAATCAGAGTTTTATTATATACGATATGAACGTGCACAGTTTTAAGAACAAAGAAAATGAACCTTATAGAGAGAACCAAAATAACAACGTTGAAGCAATCACGACAAAAAGAATAATTTGGCAAAGCCGATCACAAATTCTTGAAGCACAACCTCAAAAGAGTAAGATGGATTATCACTCTCTCGTAAGTCGTAACCCTCTCGAATCTTTTAAGATCCTCATATCATTGCCCTATATAAAAATCTAGTGCTAAATAATATTATAGACTCTAATCCTCTCGTACATCTCTTTGGTTTGAATGAGTCGGTTTGTCGCTTGATTGGGTTCTCCGTGACCACCTCATGGATTTATATAGCTTCTTTAGTCCCAAGGAAAGAATTATAATAGGATTTATCTAGTACACATTTCTAATTACTAAAAGACTAGATATAAGTCACTGTAATTAACATCGTGTCAATGAAGCTAAATATTCCCTTGAAAGAATGTGAAGCTAATTTTTTTTCAGCATGGGGACTTTCGCTTCGAAACTTAATTAGCGTGGTTAGAGTGTGAAGCAATATTTCATAACACTCAGTCATAAAATAAAAGAGAGGTGTTTCTATATTTTTCTTTTTTAAATTGGTACAACTATTAAAGCATAAATGAAGGGTAGATAATAATTACTTACTCTTTTGCTTGCTTCAAGATTTGTGTAACTTGTATTTGAAAAAAAAAAAAGCACAGAAGCACTGCTATCTCATCCTATTATTTGCGGCTCTGTGCAAATTATGAGGGAAAAGTTAAAGAAATTAGCATCCAATATCTTAGCTGATCTTTCTATTTGCCCAAAAAAATGTGAAATAAAAATACAAAGAATGAAGTATATATCCTACAAGATCTTCTCTCTCTCTCTCTCTCTCTCTCTCTCTTTTTTAAAAAAAGAGTTAGAATCTACAAAACAATGTCTAATCGACCATTAACATCAGAGAGCGATTATCACCGGTTTTCTTCAGAAATTAGGATGATCGCCCAGCCGGAATTGCTTCGACAAGGATAAAATGACTTCAAATATTCCAATTTTTCCTGGTTACTTGTCTTAATTTTGTTCATCTTTAGTCTTCATCTAAACGAACTTTCAAATATATCCCCTTCGACCACTGCAAGCATCTACTGTTTTCTCTCAGCATAGCAAATGATGACAGTTTTTCTCTTCTAATATTTTCGCTGATAAGAAAGAGACTAAATTTATAATTTCATTTAACCGTAGGCTAAACTTGCAACAAAACTAGGCAGAAGGACAAACAAAAAAAAAGCCAAAAACTCGAAATCTACGGGGATCTGCACCCTTCTACCTCCGGATATATGCATCATACTTCATGCATGGATCCATGAAAAGCGTGTGGGCGCGCGCTGCACATAGGGAGGGAGGGAGGGAGCACGCTTGTACTTACGATACAGCAGGAGGAACGTACTGAAGTTTCACCACTCGCGCCTGCGTTGCGTTCACCGAGTTCAGTAAATTAACCAAGCGAGGATTGCAGCGTTGATCGGACAGGACCAACTTTTCGCTGCCCACTAGCTAGTTTCTTGCCTTCCTCAGACCACCACCTCGGGACTCGCGAACCTTGTGCCCTCGAAGACGAAGAGAAACGACAGCACTTACGCATCAGCACTGCATCAGCACTTCAGCACGCACAGTGTATGGACGCAGGCACAGCAAACAGGCAGAATTGCAGAAATAACGTGGAATTGAAATGGAGGCAAGGCTACGTACCTTGATTTCCTGTGCGGCGCCTGCTACTTTGCTAATCCCTCGGTTTCAATGGAAGCTAGAGTGCAACTAGCCAATCCCTCGATCGGTTTCGCCGGCTGGCGGATAGGTGGATCGAGGGGAGGGGTAAGGCCGTGGCGGGGGTACATATCGATCGGTCGTGGCCAAGGTGGTTGCAACGAGAGCGCGGCCGAAAAGCGCGGATGGATTTCGGACCACGGCTGCCTGCAATCAGGAGCAACGCGGCAGGAGAGCGACGCGGAGATCTCCCCCGATCTCTCGCTAGCTAGTTTCCCCCGCGTTTTCTATTGACCTTCTTCGCCGTAACAGCCACCTTCCCCACCCGCCAACGACAGCGACTGTGCCTGCTCGTTCGATCACTGCCGGCCGGCCCCCCTCCTCCCCCGATCAACTCGATCCTCCACACCGAAACCGAAGGTTTCACGGCCCTATGCAGCTTACCTGCTTATGTAGTAACAATAATATAACTACTCAGCGAACGAGCGAAGGCTCGGTTGGTTTGCTTCGCTGGTGTGCGAGCAGTCCGTCTGGGATCGAGTCCCGGACTCGCTCGGGTGTGCACGGGGTCAGGTGCAGCGTGTGTGTACGTGGGTGTGTGTTTGTAGCCCGGCTGTTGTTCTTCTTCTTCTATTCTGAATGCCAGAGCTCATGACCAAATTTCAAAAAAAAAAATATATATAACTACTCATAAGCCGCCTGGATTTTATGGTCACATCATCTCCTTCGCGGTGAGGTCCATCTGAAAATACGAAATTAAATATAAGTTCTTTCACCGGTTTTTTTTTTTTTTTTTGCAAAAAGGATCTCGTGATTCGGCATATTCGCGAAGGGGTCCTACACCAGTAAACCAAAATTATAGATAGGTCCTTCCACCTTTTTTTTTTCAAAAAAGAACCCGTGGATAAGGGTAAGCTAATGGTAAAAGCCTTTTGTGAATAAAAAGTTATGGCTAAAACAAAAGCTGTCAATAAAAAGTTATGGCTAAAACAAAAAATTATATTCATGTACAAATTAGGAACGCAACTTACAAGTCGGTCTTGCGGCGTAACTAGTAACGTTTCCTTATTTCAACTAGAATATGTTCTTTTTTTAGCCATAAATTTTTATTAATAGCTTCGATTCAGAACGGTTTTCACCAATAACTTACTGATGATGAGAGTAACACACTTATATAGGCCTCACCACAAAAATTAGATTTTACTATGCATACATATAGATTTTAACAACGGAACAGATAGATTTTACTATCGATACGCACGGCATTTATTAGCGAGAATTATATCATTATATTGATGTCGTTGTGTAAGACCCTCACTTTTATGCTACAGTGCAAACATAAAAGCAAGGTTCTAATGTGCATACTGTACTATTCCCATGATCAGTGGCTGGCACGCACAAAACACAATTTGGAATCACAACCATACAAAAGTTTCATATTTTATTACAGCGGAAGTATTGATACAATATGACCGATGAGGTCGACTAAATGCATAACAAAAGAATCAGAAGTCTTGTAGTTTGCCACATAATCCACAGGCAACTGACAAGGTAAAGCCTTAGAAAGAACCGTCGATAACAATCCCGTTTTCCTGCGTCAGAGTAACTGTCGAGGATTCCTGTCTAAAAACAACAATAATAGCAAGGGTGAGTACGTTGCGTACTCAGCAAGGCTTGTAGTGTTTGCAAAACCTGAAATATATGCAGGCTGAATAGAAAGTGGGTTTCTACGGTTGTTTTGCATGAAGCGGAATTTGAATTGTAAATACTGAATAATAGAGTGAAAGCGAAACTTGTAACGAAAATGAAATAACAAGTATGTAAATACATAAATAATATGTAAGAATAACCTAAACAGAATAAGAGGCTCACATCCCCTCGTGAGTGAAATGAAACGTCCAATCCCATCATATGAAATATTATCTGAAGATTAAACTTTTGTCCACACAGGGCACAACAGCTGAATTCAACCTTGCCAACGTAATGTCAAGTATTGAATCATCTGTAAGGGTAAGCTCACCAAATCATTTTATAAAACAACTAACTAGTGTCAGTTCGCCAAGTCGTCCATGACCGTGGACACGGCTATTCGAATAGTTTTAGACTCTGCAGAGTTGTACAGCTTTACCCACAAGATATGTCCTCCCTTTGTGGCAGATCATTAGCACACTTCCTTTGGTGTGCCGCCAGAGAGTTCATAACGAAACTGTTCGTTACTTGGACCTTAACTTTGCACTAGCCCCATGACGTTACCCCTGACTATGATGGAAGCTAAAAAGGTAAAAGGGATTCCGGAGTCAGTAACCCACCAGGAATAGAAATTCCGGAGTTAGTGACCCACCAGGAATAATAAACAGCCCCAAATTCATAGCCAGGCGTACATTACATAACGGCAGATGCCAACACCTCGGTGATGACACCTCCCTCGAGCAAACCAATATTCGGAATGCCCGTGCTACAACTGCCTACCAATGTGCAAAGCTAATCCCCAAATAATTTAATAAGTTAAGACTGTCCCAGTCCAGTACTTGTGGATGTACGGTTTACTTGGATCATGCAACACTACGTTCGGTCCTCAAAGTGACATGGGCGATACTCCCCCTATCTACGTGCATTAATAATTGCACTTCCGGCTATTGCCAATAATCACCCACGTCGAAATCATAGTTTGACTTTCAGAAAGAATAAAACATTAGAATCACAATATTCCATCAGGTTCAAGATTAAAGTTCACCAGGTTCATCATTTTTCTTCAATATGTCCAATATTCATTACGAACAAGAAAACCATCTGCTCGTATCGATCCTAAAGCATGGCTAAGCATATGCATGTAATAATCGAATATACCCATTTTGACATCAATTGTCTATCCACGAGCTAGGGTTATCAAGGTTCACATATCAATGTCAATTGAGGAAGTTTATCAATGATAAGGTATATCTACCGGTACCCAAATACAATTTTATGGAACATAGCATATGCAAGCAAGTTTTAATCAACATTTTAGTTAATTATGAAAAATTAGGACTGACGAGTACCCGCACCATGGGTATCCTCAGCGGCCCAAAAAGACGCACGGGCCGACCCAGGCCGATCAAGGCCCGAAGTTGTGACCGCCGGGTAAGGTCCGAACCCACGACCTGGTCTCCGATATCCCGGAGAAGTGACGGCATTTATTGCATATCGGGCGCATTAAATGCCGGCCATAATGACGACGACGCAGCGGCACAAGTTCCCGACCCCCGCATTTACTACGAGCGGCGCGGCAACTACGGCGACCAGCAGCAGGGTAGGGGGAGCCGGCGGCCAGTCCTATCAGCCCGCCACTTTCGGACAGCCAAGAGCACAGTCTTTTCCTCTTTTTTCCAAACCAACAGTGTAACCTCCCACCTCGCCTATATAAAGGCAGGAGGGGGAAGCGTGTAAAGGGAGAAAAACAAGAAAGAAGAATCAATACGATCCAACTCACACGAACTGGAGTAGGGACGTTCTGCCCGAACCAGTATACATCTTGTGCTCACCCGAGTCAAGCCGTTCGAGGAGAGGGAGCGTGCACCCCCGTCGACCTATACAAATTTACTAGCCGGTGCCCTAAACACCGACAGTTGGCGCGCCAGGTAGGGGCTGCGCACGTCGTCGCCGTTGCTTTCCCACTCAGCCTCCTCGACGGTCCTTTTCTTCGACATCACTATGCCGATAGCATCGATCCGCTTCGGCTCCCTCGACTTCATCACCACCGCGGCAGAACAGATGGTGATCGTCCCCGCCCCCCGAGGGCCTTGGCGCCGTCTCCAGCATCCTCAGTGACCTTCGGCTCGAGGTCCCTACACGGACCTCGATGCCGGAGCACGCCAAAAGCTCCTTCGCCTCGAACGACCCGCAGGGGCGTCAAGCAGCAGCAGTCGCGCCTGTTGCGCCCTCACGCTTCGTAGCAATGATCGGCCACGCGCCCGACAACAACCATTCGGACAACTCCTCCGGCCACGGCTCTAGCGGAGGGAGAGATAAGAACAGACCGCGCTACCGCGAGCCAGACATCGCGGCAGGCGCAAACGACCCCTCCGCTACCCCGGTCACACCGAAGACTCTCCTCCAGCGCACCGAGGAGAACCACCAGACTCGCCGCGCCGACCTTCAACGACGGCGCGAGGAGCTGGAGGTTCAAAAAGCCGAGCTCGACAAGCTTCAAGCCGATCTGGATCAGCATCCACCCACAGTTGTACCTGCGCCTAGCGGCGCACGTACTCGCGCACGCCAAGTTCACCACCTGTTGGCCAAAGGGACCGACGATTCGTCGTTCTTCCCACACGCTGGCCAAAACATCGCCGCGGCAGCAATGTTGCTCCGCGGCATCCCTGAGCCAGATGATCCCGCGGCCAAGGCGACCCACCAGAATCTCCGAGCGCTGGTGGAACGAGCAGCCGCGCAACATGCGCATGGCTCCGGATCACAGCGTTCGGGCGCCTCCTCAGACGGTCGCGCGCGCGCGCTCGTGAGCCACCGAAGCAAAACACGGGCGATATCGCCCCCCGAGCAACCCCAGGCATCACGCACCCGCGCGCCAACGCTGGCGGCATTTAACGCGACCTTCCAGCGCGAAGAAGGGCAGGAACGACCCGGCTGACGACGTCGCCGGCAGCGCCAGCGACGCGACCGCAGCCCGAGCCCCGATGGCCCCGGGCCGCGGGCATTCTGTCAAGGGATCCGCAGCGCGAGATTCCCTGCTAGGTTTCGAGCACCGGTCAACATAGCCAAATACGCGGGGGCCACAAACCCCAGCGTGTGGCTAGAGGATTACCGGTTAGCATGCCGAGCAGGGGGTGCCACAGACGATCTTTTCGTCATCCAGTACCTCCCCATCTACTTGGCGGACTCAGCTCGAGCATGGCTCGAGTACCTGCCCGCCAACATTATCAGGGACTGGGCCGACCTCAAACACCACTTCGTTGGCAACTTCCAAGGCACATACAAGCGACCGGGGAACTCCTGGGACCTGAAGAGCTGCAAACAGCAGCCGGGGGAGAACCTCCGGGACTACATCCGGCGTTTCTCCCAACAGTGCAACGAGCTCCCTGACATTCACGACGCTGATGTCGTGGGGGCGTTCATCTACGGCACTACCTCCAAGACCCTGGTCCACAAGCTGGGGTGCGCGAAGCCCAGAACCACCAAAGAACTCTTGGACATCGCCACCAACCACGCCTCGGGCGAGGAGGCCGTAGATGTCATCTTCGACAAAGGGAAGTCGAGCGAGGGTGGCGCCGAGCCCGGCCCCTCCTTCCGACCGCCCGACAAACGGAAGCGCCACGGCAAACAGTCCGCGAGGACCGCATAGTCGCGCCGACCCGGCCGAAGCCGCAGAACCGGCAACCCCCCGACCATTTCGAGAAACTGATGGAGAGTCCGTGTCCGAACCACGGATACCCCGTCAGGCACAAGTACCGGGACTGCGAGGTCCTAAAGCGTTTCCTTTCCGGAGCCCCCACGACGCCGCGGGGCAAAGGGAAGAAGCAAGACCCAGCGCCGACCGACGGAGACAAAGGGACGGACGCCGGCTTCCCCGAAACCGACGGATGTCTCATGATATTTGGCGGACCGGCAAGCTACGCCGACCGGAGGCAGCTCAAGCTTGCCTACCGGGAGGTGCTCGTGGCAAACCCTGCCATACCCAAGTACCTTCGATGGTCGGAATCCCCGATCACCTTCGACCGGACCGACCATCCCGACCACATCCCGCAACCAGGGAGGTACCCGCTTGTCGTCGATCCCATTGTGGGAACAAAGCGCCTAACCAAGGTGCTCATGGGCCAGTGGTAGCGATCTCAACATTCTTTATGTCGAGACCCTCGACGCCATGGGGATCCCCTGCCCAAGCCTCCGACCAAGTAAGGCGCCTTTTCACGGCGTCGTCCCTGGCCAGGAGGCTCACCCGCGAGGCGGTCGACCTGCCCGTCCACGTTCGAAGCCCGCCAACTTCCGCACGAAACCCTCACCTTTGAGGTCGTGGATTTTGCCGGCTCCTACCACGCCATCTTGGGAAGACCATGTTACGCGAAGTTCATGGCGATCCCCAACTACACTTACCTGAAGCTGAAGATGCCCGGGCCGCGAGGGGTGATCACCGCGACCGCGTCTTTTCAACTCGCTTACAACTGCGAGAAGGACAGCTGCGAGTTGGCTTCGGCGGTCGTCGCGGCCGCCGAACTCGCCGGCCTCCGGGCCACGACCCAGCAGTCTGCTCCCGACTCCCGCAAATCCGGGTCGGGCTCCTTCAAATCCGCCGAGGACACGAAGGCCATCCAGATCGACCCCGAAGATCCAATCAAGACCGTTCGGATCGGGACCACGCTTCCTACCAAATAGGAAAGCGCGCTCGTCGATTTCCTCCGCGCCAACCGAGATATCTTCGCATGGAGGCCTTCCGACATGCCAGGAATCCCGAGGAAGTCGCGAGCACTCTTTGAGCGTCCGGTGCAGGTCTAGACCAGATCGCCAGCGCTGCGTCGCCGGCGACGAAGAGAAGCGCACGGCCATAGGAGAAGAGATCGCCAAGCTCTTGGCCGCAGGGTTCATCAAGGAAGTTCGCCACCCCGAGTGGTTAGCCAACCCTGTACTTGTAAAAAAGAAGACCGGGCAATGGAGAATGTGTGTTGACTACACAAGCCTCAATAAGGCATGTCCGAAGGATCCATTCCCCTTGCCCCGCACCGATCAGGTGGTGGACTCCACCGCGGGATGTGAATGTCTGTCATTCCTGGACGCCTACTCAGGCTATCACGGATCGCGATGAAGGAAGGCGACCAACCTGCGACCTCGTTCATCACCCCGTCACGGCTCGTTTTGTTACGTGGCGATGCCATTTGGCCTGAAAACGCGGAGCTACAGACCAACGATGTATGCAAACGTGTTTTTCCGATCAAATTGGCCGTAACGTCGAGGCGTACGTCGACGACATCGTTGTCAAGACCAGGAAGGTCGGCGACGTCATCACCGACCTGGAAGAGACTTTTGCAAACCTTCGACGGTACCGCATCAAGCTCAACCCCGAAAAATGCGTTTTCGGAGTGCCCAAAGGGAAGCTACTCGGCTTTATCGTCTCCGAGCGGCATCGAAGCCAGCCAAGACAAGATCTCCGCAATCTTGAGGATGGGGCCGATCAGCAACCTCAAAGGGGCCCAGAGGCTGACAGGATGCCTCGCGGCCTTGAGTCGTTTCACGTCCCGCCTCGGCGAGCGCAGTTTGCCTCTTTACAAACTCCTGAGGAAATCCGACCGATTCAACTGGACGAAGGAAGCTCGGGGCGCGCCGATGCGGCTGAAAGTTCTTCTAACCTCTCCTCGATCTTTGGTTGCCCGGCGCCCGAGAGAAGAACCTCTGGCTCTACATTTCCGCCACGACCAGGTCGTCGGCGCAGTGCTCGTCGTGGAAGCGGCGAGAGGAAGGACGGGTTCTCAAGGTCCAACGACCAGTCTACTTCGTCAGCGAAGTACTCTCCGAGTCCAAGGCGCGGTACCCACAGATGCAGAAGATGATCTACGCGGTTCTGATCACGAAAAGAAAGCTGGTACACTACTTCAACCGGCACCGCGTCTCTGTGGTGACTTCTCTACCACTCGGCGAGGTCATCCACAACCGTGACGCCTCCGGGAGAATTGCCAAATGGGCACTCGAGCTTAATGGGCACGACATAGTGTACATCCCTCGGACCGCCGTAAAATCTCAAGTTCTAGCCGACTTCATCGCCGAGTGGACCGAAGCTCAGGCACCACCTCCACTCGAGGACCCCGAGTACTGGACAATGTACTTTGATGGATCCTTCACCAAAAACGGAGCCGGAGCCGGGGTTGTCATTGTTTCCCCACTCGGAAACAGGCTCCAATATGCCATCCGATTGCTCTTCGACGCAACCAACAACGTCGCCGAGTACGAGGCCCTCGCATCGCCTCCGTGACGCCGCCGACCTTGGAGCGCAGCGGCTGTACGTGCATGGCGATTCAAAACTGGTTGTCGACCAAGTCATGAAGGCCGCAGAACCTCGCGACAGCCGGATGGCAGCCTATTGTCAAGAGGTACGCAAACTGGAGCAGAAATTCAAGGGATTTGAGCTTCACCATAGCTACCGGCGGAACAACGGTGAGGCCGACCATCTGGCCAATCTTGCCTCTGGCAGAGGGCCGGTCCCACCTGGGATTTTCGTCCTCGACCTACACCAAGCATCCATCCGACCCGACCGTCCGGATGACCGGATGGGTGACTCGCCGAAAGCACCCCCGCCAGACGACCAGCGACCGGAGGTTGAGATGACCAAGCCAAGCTGCAACGTCCTGATGACCAGCACCGATTGGAGAAAACCCTTCATCGATCGGCTGACCGACGGCTCCCTCCCCGACGACCCAACCGAGGCTCGCCGCCTCGCTCGACGGGCGAAATCCTTTGTACTGGTCGGCGACGACCTCTACAAAAGGAGCCCCTCTGGGATCCTCCAGAAGTGTATCCCGGTCGACCACGGAAGAGAGCTGCTCCACGACATCCACGGGGGAATTTGCGGACACCACGCTGGGTCGCGGAGCTTGGTCGGGAAAGCCTTCCGACAAGGCTTCTACTGGCCAACTGCTGTAGCCGACTCTGAACAAATCGTCCGGACATGCGAAGGGTGCCAATTCTTCGCCCGGCAAACTCATCTCCCAGCACAAGCCCTCCAGACGATCCCTATTACCTGGCCCTTCGCCGTTTGGGGACTCGACCTGGTCGGGCCTTTCAAAAAAGCGCCTGGGGGCTTCACCCACCTACTGGTCGCGGTGGACAAGTTTACCAAGTGGATAGAAGCTAAGCCGATCACGACCATCACTTCGGCGCAGGCGGCGGACTTCATCCGCAACATCGTTTACCGGTTTGGAGTCCCGAACTCCATCATCACCGACAGCGAACGCCAATTCACGGGAAGGAATTTCTCGAGCTCTGCGGCGGCTTCGGCGATTCGGCGTGGATTGGGCAGCCGTCGCCCATCCGCTGGCAACGGCCAAGTCGAGCAGCGCAAGCGGCATGATCCTACAGGGCTCAAACCACGGATCTTGAAGGCGAAGAGATACGCGGGGCGTTGGGCGGCCGAGGTGCCTCCGTCTTGTGGAGCTGCGGACCACCCCAACCCGATCAACCGGATTCACGCCATTCTTCTTGGCGTGCGGGCGAGGCCATCTTGCCAATCGACTTAAACTACGGCGCCCCAAGGGTTCGAGCCTTCAAGCGAAACAGGGCTCGAATCTCAACAAGACGTCGGCCGACCGGCTCGAAGCGCGAGATATCGCCATCATCCGCTCAGCCAAGTACCAGCAGGCACTACGGCGCTACCACGACCGCAAGGTTAGAGGTCGAGCGTTCAACGTAGGCGACCTGGTCCTGCGCCAGGTTCAATCCAACAAAGACAAGCACAAGCTCTCCTCTCCTTGGGAAGGCCCCTTTACTGTGGTGGAAGTCCTTCGACCCGGCACTTACCGGCTCAAGGATCCCGATGGCAACATCTTGTCCAACGCCTGGAATATTGAGAAGCTAAGACGATTCTACCCTTAGCCCATTTCTCTTTTACCTCGTCTACTACCGTGAGCAGCACGACCCTTGGTCGAGCCTACGCGTAGCGTCGGAGTGCGAACACTCGTGTTAAACTTCTTCGCCTCGTTTTCGGAAAAACGCTTGAACACGTCGATCACTGCTCAGATGGTCCCCTCGGACCCAAGAACGGTGATCCCGACGCGCTTCACCGGAAAAGCACACCCGAAAAAAATAAGCGAAAAAGCGCACACGAAACCTCCGAAGAATCCAAATACCTTTATTTCTTCCGATTCGACAGCATTTACATTCTTTGAGAAACGTAAAGCCTAAAAAACCAAAAAGTTTATCTTATTCTAGGGTCCCCCTCGCTTCGGTGATCTCCGGACTTATCGTCCCTCTCCAAGCGCGGCTTCAGCTTCCCGCACAATTTTTGCCGCAAAACGCAGCAGAAACTGGTCGGATCGCCGAAGTCCGCAACGGGAGAGCCTCGATCTGCCCGGGTGCAGCGCCAAGAGCCGGAAGCCCCCCGCCCCCCTTTTTTGTGGCCTCTATGGTTCCCGGGGGAACTCGGGCCTTGCCACAGAAGGGTCCACGAACGGAGAGGTATACGGCAGCGTGATTGGGGCGACCGGCAGTGCATTTATTAGCACGGGCCTGGATGTCGCGGAAGACTCCAAGCTCCCTGAAGGAGAAGGAGCACGAGGGGGAACGGCGTCCTGTTCTCCGAATTGCTCGGGCGCTCGCGGCAGCGGTTCCCTCAGCTCAACGACCGCAGCCTGCCGCTCCCGTTCCCGCTCCTCCTCCTCCGCCTCCAGCTCCAGCAGCTCCCAGTCAATCTCGTCACCCGACGGGGCCGCCGCTTCAAAGTAACCGGCTCGTCGCTCCAACTCCTCGCCCTCCGCCTCTTGTTGAAAGGCGTCCCAGTCGATCTCATCGATAGGTGGACTCTCGACCTTGGAACAAGATTGAGAGGGCAAAGCAGCCATGAAAGCGAGTCAGCAGCAGGTCTCAACGTCGCTGGATGAAGTCCCAGCACCCACCGTCCGCCTATTTATAGGCGATCCGTAGCCAGACGAAGCGACGCGCTGGGGGTACCCGCCAGCACTTACTGCGACCGCGCCTTTTCGAAGATGATGGCGTGGAAGCCGAAGCATCAAAGCTGACGGTGCGGAAACCGAAGCGCCGCCAATACTCCGCGTTGAACAAAAACGCCTCGAGAACCTCGCCAGTCGTAAGGAAAGATAAGTGAATATCTTCTTTTCCTGCACTCGTTGTTACTCCTTCAAGTGGCGCGCGGCGGTAACAACCAAACCGCCTCGCACCACTCGGGGGCTACAAGAGTCCCGTGGGTCGGTGACACGACCAATCGCCGGGTCCTCCCGAAACGGCCAAACTTTCGACCAGAAGTACTACGGCCTACGCCCCGGCGGCTACGGTTGCGAAATAGTACTTAGCGGAAGAAGGAAGTGCCCAAGCGGAGCGACCCACGATTGGTCGGGAACACCCCTCCCACGGTCGCACTAACCAATCGACATGTTCTTGAGCGTTCTCTTGTTTCCCCGACTCCCTAACTTTGTAATGCGCACACCACCCTACGCCCGACCCCCGTGGTCCCCAAGGCAATGGACGGTAATAGTGCCCATCACAAACTAAGGGCGCGGAAAACAAGCACGAAGCAAAAACACATGCCAGTTCCTTACAAACCTAGAAAGAGCGAAGAAAAAACTGTTTAAATTCCCTTTATCGTTCATCTATGAAGGACGTCGGTCGGGGAAACCCGGTCGGCAACCGCCCTGGCATGCGGCTCGACCCGAAGCTCCAAGGCATCGACTTCCTCCTCGGACCGGTTGGCAGCAACCCCGCTACTAACAGTATCAAGGTCGATGCCGTCATAGTAAGGGAACGTACAAACCTGTGCCGAGGCAGCCCCGAGAACAGCACCGGTCGCCACCGAAGCCTCCACGTGGTCAGACACGCGGGCCAGGGTATTCCTCAGCGAGCTCAAGCCTGGTTAAGAGTCCACTGGCCCCAGCATCCGATCACGGATCTCTCGGCCGACCGCCCGCAAAAACATCAGCTCGGCCTGACCTTCCGCCACCACCTGTCCACGTCGCGGCCGGACCGGGGACACAATCGACGACACCGAAGCCCCAGAGCCGTCTAAAGCCCGGTCCAGCACAGGGGGGTGCGAGAAACCGGCCGCAAAAAACGAATCCGGCTCCACCATGGCGAAAAACGAGCAAGAGGTGAGGACAAGGCGAGCCCCCAGCGGGCCCCCAGTTGGGTCGGCGGACGACCCAATCGCCTTAAAACTCACGTCCGGGACCATACCTCGCGCTCTCCCGCGGAGCCCGTCGACGGGCGGCAGCCAGCTGCACCCTGGATCGGCGAACGGTCCAGGGTCCGATACGGGATCGAGTAAGGAAAGGTTCTTCATGGATCACCCCCAAGTGGGGTCGGATACCCGCGCCGGGATCATCCGCTAGGCGACCCCCCTCGCGAGGGGCCACCAGGTTCCACCCGGATCACTCGCTTGAAGCTCCACGAGAGCGGCGCTCAAGCCAGCGAAGGCAAGCGCGCGTCTCTCACCCCCTCCAGGTCCCACACCTGCGGACGGGGCGTAAAACACGGGACAGACGGTAAATCCCTCCACCCGACAGCAAACTCGCCCAGCTCCAGCGTGAAACGAACCGCAACTAGCCCCGCCCCGGGTCAAGCGCAAGCGTGCGTAGCGCGAGCATCGCGAACCCCCCGACCTGCTCTCCGACCAGCCCGGGGGCTCGGGGGCTACACCCACCGGGTGCGCTCGCGCGCACCCGGTCGAAGACTGCCCCCGACCAAGCGCAGTCCGGTGTCGTGGCGAAGCGGCGGCCGGACAAAGCGCAACCCCGACTGCTCTCCGACCAGCTCGGGGCTCGGAACTACACCCACCGGTGCGCTTCGCGCGCTTACCGATCAGCTACCCCGACCAAGCGCGATCCGGTGTCACGTCTGGCGAAGCGGCCGGACAAGCGCAACCCACGACTGCTCCGACCCGGCTCGGGGCTCGAGAACTCTGACCAGTGCGCTTCAGCGCACCGGTCGAAGACCCCGACCAAGCGCGATCCGGTGTCGTCTGCAAGCGGCGGCCGGACAAAGCGCAACCCCGACACGCTCTCCGACCCGGCTTTCGGGGCTCGAAACTACACCCACTGCGCTGCCAGCGCACCGGTCAGCTACCCAGACCAAGCGGTCCGGTGTCCGTGCAGCGGCAGCAGCCGGACAAGGCGTAACCCCCCGACCTGCTCTCCGACCAGCCCGGGGGCTCGGGGGCTACATCCACCGGGTGCGCTCGCGCGCACCCGGTCGGAGACTCTAATCAAGTCAGCGATCGCGAAGACGGAGGCAAAACCCCGAGCATCTCTTCGACTGCCCGGGGCTCGGGGCTCTTGGCGAGTACCCGCACCATGGGTATCCTCAGCGGCCCAAAAAGACGCACGGGCCGACCCAGGCCGATCAAGGCCCGAAGTTGCGACCGCCGGGTAAGGTCCGAACCCACGACCTGGTCTCCGATATCCCGGAGAAGTGACGGCATTTATTGCATATCGGGCGCATTAAATGCCGGCCATAATGACGACGACGCAGCGGCACAAGTTCCCGACCCCCGCATTTACTACGAGCGGCGCGGCAACTACGGCGACCAGCAGCAGGGTAGGGGGAGCCGCGGCGATCCTATCAGCCCGCCACTTTCGGACAGCCAAGAGCACAGTCTTTTCCTCTTTTTTCCAAACCAACAGTGTAACCTCCCACCTCGCCTATATAAAGGCAGGAGGGGGAAGCGTGTAAAGGGAGAAAAACAAGAAAGAAGAATCAATACGATCCAACTCACACGAACTGGAGTAGGGACGTTCTGCCCGAACCAGTATACATCTTGTGCTCACCCGAGTCAAGCCGTTCGAGGAGAGGGAGCGTGCACCCCCGTCGACCTATACAAATTTACTAGCCGGTGCCCTAAACACCGACAAGGATCAATATGATCAAGGGGGTGCTTGCCTTGCTATCCATTGCTTTCAGTGACGAAGTCGAAGACATGATCTTGAAGTCGCCGACGATGAAGTTCGAGACGTCGGATTCTACACGTCGCATAACGGAAAAGAATAGCAAATAGCAAATAACACTTTCAATAAGGGCAAAAGGAAATCAGATGGAAAATCAAATAAGCAATCATTACATAAAACAAGTATGGGTCGTGGCTTAGGGTTTCGAGACCGTGTGAGTGAACGTACTACTTTCACATTGTAGTCTTATTACTGATTTAAGGGTTTGAAGGTCGCATCGCATACAACATCTATTCCTTATGATTCATTCTATTTTATTTTACGAATTCAAGAAGCTAATACTATTTGGATTTGTAAAAGTAAGACATTAGTTAAGGTGTTGGTATGATTAATACTTAGTCTTAAGCATGTTTTACACAAATAAATGATCTATACAAGTTGGGTTTACCAAATAAGACTATTGGCTGTATTTGCATGGTTACACCATCATTCTTATGGTGCAAGTAATTTAACTAAAGTTTCCTTGTGCGAAACTATTCAATAAATGTGTTGTTTAACCACTACTACAAAAAAGCTTATATTAGACTCCTTATCACAGACGGTTTTGATAAACCGTCTGTGATATGGAACATCACAAACGGTTCTATAGTGTAACCGTCAGTGATAAAAGCATAGACGGTTTTTGGCTAAAACCGTCTATGATGAAAGCCACATCACAGACGGTTCTATAGTGTAACCGTCAGTGATAATAACATAGACGGTTTTTGGCTAAAACCGTCTGTAATGAGAGCCACATCATAGACGGTTTTAACAAAAAACCGTCTGTGATGAGGCGGGCACATGACAGACGGTTTTTGGCAAAAACCGTCTGTAATAAGAGCCATATCGTAGACGGTCTTAGCCAAAAACCGTCTGTGATGAGCACAATGAGCTCCGATTTCGGTGAAATGGTAAAAACACTCTAACTTCTAATTCGTAACTCCGATTTTGGTGTTCTTGTGCTTTCTGGAATCAGCACGATGAGCTCTTCAATTTCTCCTGTAGGCATAAAGTCTGATTCGATGCAAGTAGAAAATCCGAGTACGTTTGGTAAAATAGTTATAACTTTTGACTCGTAACTCCGATCGGGGCGTTCTTTGGCTCGTTGAAAAGATAACGAAAAGTTTCATCCGGAATTGATTAGTGCGGGGAAATCAGATGGTCGGATCTTGAACTTTTGGGCGAGTATGTGCGTGCGAGAAAATCAGAATTCCAAAAAAACGTCGTTTAGGCCCTCAAAACGGCCTCTGAAGTTTTGTACCCGTTTCGACCTTTTTTGTGTGTGTTTCCGTGATCTCCAAGCTGTATTCGGAGTATGAGGATACTAAAATCGGTGTTCGAGTGTTCTGTGAGGTTAAAAGGAGGGGGACACGTTATATTTCAGATGCTATCATACTAACATTATAGTATCAGATCATATAAGAACTCTGAAGTTAAGCGTGCTTAGGTAAGAGCGATGCTAGGATGGGTGACCGCTTGGGAAGTGCGTATTGTGTTAAAATCGGTAGTGATATAGCTCGAAATTACGTGTTCTTGGGCGATTCACGAAGTACATGAGAATACATGAGAACAAATCAAAATTACTAATAAAATGAAAAATCAACATCACAGACGGTTCTAAATTGGAACCGTCTGTGAAAAAAATCATCACAGACGGTTTTAATTTGGAAATGCCGTGATGAGGTACATTCTGACGGATCCAATTTAGAACCGTCTGTGATGCCTTTTTTCACAGACGGTTCCAATTTAGAACCGTCTGTGATAGCTTTTTTACGGACGGTTGGAAAACCGTCTGTGATGATTACGAGTCATCACTGACCCATTCTTACTGACGGTACACAAAACCGTCTGTAATGACGTTTGAGAACCGTCTGTAATGAGGTTTTCTGTAGTAGTGAACCATAACACTTAAGGTTATTATACTAACGGGATTCAGATGCAAAGCAAGATTAAACTTAAATATTTTTCTGTAATGTGGTAGTCCATATACCAAAGAGTGGTTCTGAGTCATTCCTTCTAAAATTTGCATTTAGACGAGTTATTCTATGGGCTACCGAAAAGGCTTAAGTGTTATTAAAGTTTACGCGATAACAATTCAGTTTTCGTTTTATGTTTGCGGCTGCAACTTAAAGAATTATTTAACCATTTTTCAGGAACTAGCTGGGGGTATCACTAAGTGTGTTTTAAAGTTATTTCCGCAACATTCCACTTTTATCCGTGATGTTTTTCAATTAAAAGAGCATTACGGCTTTAAACAAAATGTCTATTATATGAAAACATATGTTAACTAACGGCCAAAAGTACGTTAGGTTTAATTTATACATGAGATCCGACATGGCTAGGGTTAAGTATATTCATTCTTGTGAGATTAAAAGGTCCCGCATTATGGATCATACTAAACAAGTTTTATATGCATTACTACTTATATTTAAACATCATATTCTAAACTCACGTCAAACAAATATGATTATTTATTAACTTAATTCAATCTTAACTAATCATGATATATTCTTATATTCTAGAAATGTTTATATGACCCTAGGAACATTTTAGGATTCATTTTATGATTCCAAGAGCTATGGTTTATTATAATCGAACATAAAGCAACATGATTGATTTCAATTAAATATTGCATGATGCACCCTAAGTATTATTGTGAAATCCAGTTCTATACTGTCTAATTAGCACAAAGAAACTAGTTTCACATTATTTAGATATAAAATGAGCAAGTTATAACAATTTGAATATTCTATACATTGAAATCAAACTTAGAAGGGAATTAATACAAACTAACTTTAAATTCAAATCTAATTGCATAAACAGAGAGATTATGACATAAGGAATCTAACAAAATTGGTTTCATTTAATTTGGACAAGTTTTGCAAAAGTTGTACATGCAACATATTTGAATCTTTCTCTTTAAATTCAAATTTTAATTTAAATTACTAAACAAGTTTCGTATATTTTTCCATATTATGAAACTAGATGATTTAACATGAATTTAGAATTTTGTCTCATTCAATTTGGAGCTATAGGTAAAAAGTTATAGGGTTTTGAATTTATTTGGTTAGTAAATTCCAGGAAAAGGAGAAATACGTTTTCCTTAAAGGAAAGCGCATTTCCAACGCTTTCTTGTGGTGGATCTTTGAACTAGGGTCGCAGTCGCTGACACCTGGGCCCGCTTGGCAGTGACACTGCGCAGAGGAGGTGGCCGACGGCCTCACCGGCGGCTCTCCGACGACGTCGATCGAGTTTGGCCAGCAGCTACGGCTTCACAAGACCAAGGTGAACCCAGGGGATGGTTCGGGCGAGGGTAGTGCTTGGAGGTTTTGGGCACACGGTTACGGGTGGTGGAGTTCTATTGTGAGGTTCGGCTCGGCAACAAAATAGAGCACCTCAACTTTGAAGATCAAGCGCATAAGCATCTGGAGATCCTAAAGACGCTAGTGCATGGTCTAATTAGAAGAAATAGGTTGCATGAAGTGTTCTCACCGTGCTCGGTAATGGCGGAGGCAACGTCGCACGGTGCGGGAGGTACCCAGAGTGTTTTAGGCTGGAAGAAAGAGTGAAATCGGTTTATAAGCATCTGAGTATACTTCAAATCAAATGAATTTGAAGAATTCCTACCGTAGCTCAGGAATTTCAAGTTTCCCCCTTTTTGGGTTTTTGTCGGAAATGGGGAAGAACGATGACGCTCGGATGATTCGCCGGTTTTGGGGAAGAATGGGTAGAAGCCTTGGGTTGATATGGCTATTGCAGACTTGTTTGGCCCATTAAATAGCCAGGGAAGGCGGTTAAGGATGGGCTTGGCCGGTGGAGATGGGGATGACGGTAATTGCAGGTTGGCTCTGGAAGCTCTCCTTTCATCTCAACCAAGGGTCAAGGGACAGAGCTGCAATAGCTGGCTAAGGCTCCTTCGGGGCATGTGTAAATGCGGCGCAGAAGCAGACAAAAATGAAGGCGGTTCGGTGCCGCTTGGCTGGCTCCGCTTGAGAGAGAAAGAAGCGAGAGAGAGACAAAGAGAGCAACGGGAGGAAGACGATGGTTCTGGCCACGATGACCCACGCGGCAGAGAAACAAGAGAGAAAGATAGAAGGGCTGACGCGTGGGTACGGAGGCATCTGGGCCCTGTCGGCAGCGACACCGCTGCATGGGCCGGCCGAAAGGCCTCTGACTAGGTGGCCCCGTACGACAGAAAAGAAGGGAGAGCTCTAGCTCATTCCCTGGACAGCACAGCAATCTAAATAAATTCCCAGGCCATTTCACCATTAGATTTTTCGAAACTTTTTGAATGGCTTAGAGGATAAGTGATATAACTACATTAAAATTTTGAGGTTAAAATACTCTATGGTTTGTTTATAAAAATTCTGACATTGTCTACTGCTCCCAATTTATTTTTCGGAAAAAGATTTATCAGACAACCTTAACTAGATTGTTAATTTTTGATATTTTTACACAAGGTCTAAATTAGTATCAGGGAGCTACCATAAAAATTTCAAAGACAAATTACTAGTAGTTATTTTCTAAGAATTCTTTTACTACGTTTTGCAGAATTTCAGATTGGAAAAGATTAAATAAGAAGAAATAGTAAATGCAAGTATTAATTTTTGTAAATTTTCGTGAATAAAGGTAAAGTAACTGAGCTCACATGGTAAAAATATTAGGTGCTGGAGAGTTCTACATTTTTCTCCAAAATTCTAACAAGGGCCTGGTCAAAGATAAGGTTCTCCAATTATTTTACCTTATCATCTTGCAAAATGATTTCACACCTACTTTTGACCAGCCAAGGTTGTTTCTAGGGCATTCTAAGGTTATCTAAAATTTACTATGGTAATTTTAATCTTTTACCATTTTACCATTTTATCTTTTACCTCTTTATCTTTTACTTCTTATCTTTTTATCAATTCCCTTTTCAAAGAAGGAAATCAATAAATGATTTTACAAATTTAGAAAAGATGTTTATTAAAAATTAAGATCATCTTTGAATCTCATTTTAATAATTTGTTCTTTTGGAAAAGAATTTTCCAAATTGAATTTACTTTTTGTCAAGTTTTAGGGAAAAGATATGAGGATATCAAATTTCAAATTAAATTCTTGATTCCAATCTAAAATTGCTATTTGATTTTATTTTCAAATCTTAGATTTTCATTTTTCTAATTTTTGAAAATGTTGGGATGTTACACGTTGTTTTAATGTGCAGGTGCTCATCACAGTTGGTTCTAACTTGAGAACCGATTGCGATTGCACATCACAATCGATTCCAATGTCAGAACCGATTTATGATGTGCATGATGCTACATCACAATCGGTTCTAACTTGAGAACCGATTATGATGATTCACCACCATATAAGTAGAATCCTCTATCACAATCAAATTTTCTTAAAAAGTTGGGAATCGATTCAGATGAAGTGATAGTGTTGTATCACAGAAGTGAGATATTTTGTAAATGCGCTATATTGTGTCTCTAGCACCCTCTACATAATGAAAAATATGTTGAAACAAATCCTCGAACTCGAGATCGTGTGGATAATCAAGTAGCCTGACTAACCATCTCATCCTCACATCACAATTTGCTTATACACATATTTGTATATTGAGTAGTACACAATATATCTTAAACATCTAGAAAATTTCTTTAGGGAATAAAAAATACCTCAAATAACGTCTCTACAATATAAGGTCAATTTGTGTCAAAAAAATGTCTATATGATTTTTATTTTGATAGTTTAAAAATTCCTCAACGGTACACATTTCATATTCTTTATCTAAAATATCTCAAAATAGTCTCTACATTTAGTGCAATTTCTAAAATACTGCAAAAGGTGACTTAACGATATGTTATGGCAATCTATAGAGATAAATAAAAAATCTATAGAAAAGTGTCTCTATGAGGTTTTTCTTGTAGTAAATTAAGGTAACTTTAGCTAGTCAGACAGAGTATTCGCTTTTCTAGCTTCTTAACAAATTGTTTTTTTTTTGTAAATATGAACTCCTTCTAAATAAATTTGTAAAAATAGTTTCCTTCCTGACCGCAGAAGGCAAGATAGCTGACATGTGTCACTTGCCGCTAGAGTTAGCAAAACCAAAACCGAAAAAACCGACGGTAAACCAAAATTGAAATTTAAAAAATATGGAGCCAAAAATCGTTAGAAACCGAAGGGTTAAGAATTCAAAAATTTTTTAAAAAAAATCAAAAATAATCGAAAATTGATCGGTTTTGACCGAAAACCGGCCGGTTTTGATCAATTTTGACCGATTTTTTACAGTCCAATTGAACGCCGCAACGTTGTGAAAAGCAAAAGACTTGCACTCAGACGCTCTAGAAAGGAGATATGTACAAGGATTCTATACCAACTATAGTCACTTAGGTACTCTTAACTAGACTTGCACGAGAATATTACGTTTGCATTTTGGAAAACATAAAAATGGAGGCTACATATACGATCACCAATTCGTCGTATGTCTGTCTGGTCTATAAACAACTAGATGTATACATCATACATGCGGTAACACACCATGCACTGCGCACGGACCATGCGTCGAGCAGGGGCCAGAATTCCCTTGGCTCCAAATATTTTTATATGTATAACCTATCTAACATTAAATTTATTTAGAATGATTTCTGTCAAGAAATACGAAGGTTCAAACGGATCCTAAATCCATATTTAATTGAAAAAATATATCTCTAGAAGACTTGCGATGAAACATGTAAAAAACAAAGAAAACTATCCTAATTCCTCACGCTAGCGTGTATGGCCGGCTGGGCATTGGGCTCGCTGGGCGTAGATTTCTAGGCAAATCAGAACACATTAGCTGTGAGCCTGTGGAGAAAATTGTCATTCTGTCACTCTCAAGATGCGGTTTCACCCAAATGCCATCCTCTACTTTGCAATCGCCAAAATGACACTCCCTTCGATTTCACTTTATTTCCATGCCATTTTGGTTGATTTCAGTGGATTTTTCGGGTGAAATGACACTTCTGCCCACGGGTAGAATCGGTAGATAGATACTTCCTTCGAGACCTTTTTTTTTAATTCTACGTCTCTATTTATTCTCTTAACTATAGTTATTTATTTATGAGATTTGATAAATATTATCCGCATGTCCCTCTTTATTTTTACGAGAGGTATTTTAATTTTATGTAAAGATTAAGGTTATAATGGAATTAAAAAAGGTACAAGAAAAATTAACTTAAATGTTCTTAATTGCTTTAAAAAATAAAATATATACTACTTTGTGTTAGTGGTAATTTTTATGTAAAGATTAAGGTTATAATGGAATTAAAAAAGGTACAAGAAAAATTAACTTAAGGGCAAAATGGTCACTCCAACTCGAAAATGGGCTGGAAATCATTTTAAAGCCCCAAAATGGCATGCCAGCGAGTTGCCAACTCTTGAGGGTGGCATTTTATAGTGTGCAATGTCCGGAGTGGCATTTGGGTGAAACCGCATCTTGAGAGTGGCAGAATGACAATTTTCTCGAGCCTGTGACGCAGTGTGAGCGAAGGGGACCTAGGGATACGTGGACTTGTGCAGGGTGCCAAACTCCCCCGCCATTCAATACCTCCATTTCAACTCCCTTCTAACAATATAATATTAACGAAATTCTATGTAAGAGAGAGATGAGACAAGGAATATACAAATTTTTATAGAAGAGATAACATGGTTACGTAAATCAACACAAAAAGTAATACTGGCCCTTGTGGTCTGGGTTTGTTACTGTGCTAAAACTATCCCTAGTTTTATTATAATGGAACTGAGGCATCAAATGTTTGATGCCCTATTGATAAAAAAAAATCAACGCAAAAAGTGACAGAGTGTAAAGGAAATAATATGATAAAAAAAATAATATAAAAGCAATACTTCTATGCTTTTCCTCTTATCTCTAATACTATCTTTAAATAAGTTAAAAAATTTAGAGATACATTTAAAAATATATTATTGTACGTGCTCGTATTCGTCTGTGTGATGAACGCAGCTCTCCTCCCATTCGCTGAAAAAATATAAGAAAGCAATTCATCTGTGTCTCCAACGCGTGCAGCTATCTCTGCCTAGGCTGCCTAGCTAGCTTTTGTTGCTCCTGGATGGTCGCTCTCAGACCGGCCGGGTTGGACCCCATCTCTCGATCTCGACCGACCTAAGTATATTTTCGATGGCGACCGTCCTCCAAATGGAAATGCAGTGCCACCGAAGCCAAATACCTCAACTCATGTTCATCCGTACAAAAAGAGGGACACAAGGATGCCAAGCCTTTAAGGACACGTAACAATTGAACAGGACAAGGGCTAGCCAGCTAGCTACTAAGCAGGGATCAAAATCGCTTCCAAGTTTCATAATACGGTGAAATTAAAAAAAATAGGAAAAAGAATCAAAATACTATAGTACCTATAATCCTATCGAAATTTTGGTATATTTGATCGAAATATCAGCTTTTTGACTAAAATTTGACCAAAAGTTGATCGGATTGAATTCTTCACGTCGTTTTTCATGTGGGACAGTCGGTAGATCATCCAGTTAGCCTATGCACATAAATTCTCACAGTCAATAATTAAGTACCTCGATTGTAAGAATTTTTAAAAATTTCTCAAGCTTGATCATCATCTAAAAATTTTATAAGAATATTACTGATACACCAGGCCATACAAATTTTTTTAAAAAAAACTTTCTAACATGGTTTGAACTATTTTTCATTCGGTTGAAATTTATCAATCAGTCTTCAGTAGCATTGTTCGAATTTTTAAAAATTCCTCAAGATTGATCATCATTTTTATGGTAATATTATGGATGTGTTAGAACCATCCACAAAAATTTTCAAAAGTTTCTAACGTGGTTTGCACTATTTTTCATTCGGTAGAAATTTATCAGTCAGACTTTTATCAGGACAATAGCACTGTTAGATTTTTTTAAAATTCTTCAGACTTGATCATCATCTGAAATTTTTATGGGAATATTATTTATGTGTTAGGATCACCCAAAAAAATTTAAATTTTTTTTGACGTCGTTTGAACTATTTTTCGTTCAGTTGAAATTTACCAATATTTCGGCAATTCCAGACAAAAGTTTGTTTTTTACCGAAATCTCGGAAATCTCATTTCAAAAAAATGTCGGATTTGAATTTTGCTTTTTGAATTTCATCCGAAATTACGATATTTCACTGATATTTCGGATTTCGAAGGGTGATGAGATTTGAACCGAAAACGAAATTTGGAACACTGAGCTACTACATATGATATGTTTGATGCGATCGATCTCAAGGGCGTCGATTATACATCATGGATTTTTCTGTAGTTTAAACGACAGTTGGTATATGACAGTTGGTATGTAATTCAGTAAGGCGCATATATAACCCTGTAAGTACATGTTAAGTACAGCAGGATTATTGTTAAACTTGATTAACATTAAGCAGGTCCTGATACGATGAGATAGGTAGAAGTAGATAGATTTTAGGCGTGGAGCCGGCTGGAGTGTTGAAAGGCAGGCAGAGGCGGCTGGCGGTCCGGCGCGCGTGGGCTCGACCTGATCATTAGTCACCCCCGCTTTATCTTATTCGGTGCTTTATCCGAACCAACCGGGCAAAAGCATACACATGCATGCAGTTTTGGTAAGCCCTGGCTTGGCTCAGGGTCTATCTGGGGAGGCTGGGTTAGACTGAAGAGCTGTTTGGTCGATACACAACAGGATAAAATAAGTAAACGGTTCTAACCGGGCTTTATTTTTTTGGGGTTGTTAACTTGCTGGACTGTAAAGTAGCTGTAGGTGGCGGCTGTGGCTTTTTTGATATATCGTTTGGTAAACTGCCTGCTGCAGTTGTAGCTTTTAGGGACCAACCGAGTGAGCCCGAGTGAGGAGCTGGGAGTCGGGGAGGTGGCGCCTGAGCCAGAGGGAGTCGAGAAGGCGACCGGGCGGGGATACGACGGGACGAGGAGGGAGACGGAACGAGCGGGAAGGCGGTCGAGCGAAGCCACAGCTGAAAAACACATCCCTATCAGCTATGGTTTTTAGGGGTACTTCAACTATTATAGCTTGGCTGTGCAGCTGCTTTACAGCTGGGCCGTTTGAAGGAGTTTTAGGTCTAAAACTGAAGCACATCTGAAACGCAACCCCCAAACAGGACCTTCACCACTTGCAACAAGCGATCGATAGCGCGATGGATCGCGCATGCATTCTAGCTCACTGACTCGATCGAGCTGTGGTCCTCACTCCTCAGTGTGATATGCACGTACGTCGACCTTTCTTGGCACGCAAAAATGAAAGCTAGAAAGCGTTGGCCTTTGATCATGCTGCTGTAAGATCGATTCCCACGCGCGCATTTCGTCGCTTCGAACGACCGATAGAACGTGTACGCACATTTCACGTGCGCATGCAGCAAAATGTACTCGATCTCATCGCAACCAGACAATCTAGCTGGTCCTTAATTAGATCTGTTCCAATTAAGCTAGCTAGCTCTCCATAGTTAACTTAGGAGCTTGGAGTTGTGTCAGAGCTTTCGGCAGTCGCCGCGTACGTACTTGGCGTGCGTACATATATTAGAAAGGGTGTGTGGCCATGCACTAGACCAAGCGAGATCCAATGTGGTGCGTATAGTGTGCCTCTAGCTTTAGCAATCACAACACCAACGGCAGATGAATCAAAAGGGACAGTCTAGATTTCCTGTGACCACCGTTCAGGAATAATGTAACAACATGTGTCCTACAACACGTACTGCAGCGAATACTGTGCCTGCATATTGTAGTATAATCTGAACTATTGACTCTTTACATCGGACGGTGCTGATGGTTAGCCACTGCTAAAGTTACATTAATCCCTGCTTCAACTGCACGGGAACCCTTCCCACGCTGAGACCGATGATGATGGCCGGAGCAGGCGCCGTTGCAGCTGGAAGGGAGAACTCAACCTTTAGGAATACACAAAGAACAGAGACAAGTGGGCACAATAGATATCGATCGGTGATTTTGCTTCGATGGCGATACATGCTCGGATGTTTATTTGGGTGGACCGTATTGCAACTGGTGTGGTGTATCTTTGGGGGAGAAGTGAAGCAAAAGGACTACACGCCATGTGGTGCATCACCTTGCCCAGCTGCCGACGTCATTGCTCCTCTTTTATTTTTGAGAAATCTGTTTGCAGATGTTGGCATGCTGATATGTGCCGGTGTTCGTACTGAAGTCCGAAAAGATCGGTTTGTTTTGTGTAGATTAATTTCCATCGGGCTAGTTCAGTAGTTTGTCTATCTAATAGTTTTGATTAACTCAAAACGAAGCCTAATTCACGCTGTTAAACAGATGCACCATGGACGGCGTGTGGTGCTGGCCTGCTGGGCTAGGCAACAACTGACGGGTGGTACTACTAGTAACCAGGTAATTGCCAAAAAGTGGTAAGCAAGCGTGAGGCAATGGTCAAAAGATACCTTTTAATTTACCTGCCTGTTCTAGCTTGCACACCCCATCAAGCCCAGTACACCGTACTAGTGTCCATTGATGTTCCATTGTTACAAAACACACACTGCAGAGCCATGATAAGGTCGTTGAATTCTGCAGCACGCGCGAGGCATACCTCAAGTCTGAAAACAGCAGCAGCTTGCCAGAGAGAAACCATGTTTTTCTTTTCTTATTGAGATCGAGAGAAACCATTTTATACATTGTAACCTGTAAACGTCCATCATGGATGTACTCTCGCGCCATCCGGGTCAGGGTTCAAAATCTGGGCAGCATAAAATTTTTTTTTGAAAAAATTTGATTTGCTACGGTAATTTCTGGATTTTTCGACAAGATTTCAATTAATTTTGCTAAGATTTCAATTTTTTGGATCGAGATGATCGCAAATTCGGCTGGTTTTCTTGGTTTTTGGATTAGATTTCGCGCTAAAAAATTTGTAGAGAACTACAATGCCTTTTATGAGAAATACATGTGAAAATTTTACCAAAAAAATCATATACAAATTATGTAACATAGTTTTCATGTGAGGAATGCTGTGTGCTCCAACTCCTGCACAACCTAGCTTGCTTCGATTTAGGGCTGTAAGAAAAAGTTTGAGCTCGGCTCGGTCTAGGCTCGATTCGAGCTCCAAACGAGCCGAACTCGAGCTTAATTTTGAGCTCACGAGCCTACTCATGTTTAGACCGAACATTCTTGAGTTGAGCTTACTCAAGCTTGGACCGAACTCTCTTGCACCGAGCTTACTCGAGTTTATTATCGAGCATACTCGAGGCGAGCTTGAGCCTACTCGAGCTTGGAATAAGCAGAGCTCAAACCTGTCGAGGTTCGGACTTCAACTCAAGCTCGGCTCGAGTTTTACTGAGCTCAAATCTGAGAGCCCAAACTCACTCGAGTTCAACTGGTTTACGGGCCTACTTCGATTTATGTATTGACTGCACACTAATTTGCTCTGTGATTTGCAGGCTCTGCATATAGCTAGCTGCAGATATAATAGTTCAATTCTCTGAACCAACCAATTTCTTCTTCTACAGCATGCATACATGCATCTTCTATTAGTTTTTCGGCAATTTCTTGATGCAACACACGTATTCGACAGCCTCGTGGTCGAAACCCGTGGCGGGTTCTCGGTTGAGTAGGTGGCAAGTGGCACTGACAATTTCTTAAGGTACTGCCATGGCTGCAGCAAGGACCTTGGCCAAGGCAAGGATATCTTCACGTACGGGTCTGTGCCAGCCTCCGCTCTCCATTTCTTTTCTTGTGTTTTTCCGAAGTTTCAGAATTGAATGCATATTGTTCTGAATCTTTTCATTTGATGAGTGAAAATTAAGTATGTCTTAGCTAGTTATTATCTTGCTTAGTTCATTCATCTCTGCATCTATAGCTTTCCTGGTGTTCTAAGCTATTTGGCCACGGTGAATATTCAGTAATATAAAATCTTATCAGGTGCACTAAGCTACCGGCTTGATTTGGAAGGGTATTTTATATGAAAATGCTTTGTATTATGCATTCAAACAGATAGGAAATGTATATAAATGCTTGCATGATTTTTTCAAAAAATTTTCAAATTTATTCTAGCTTCGGGAGACAATTTTACAGGATTAAAAATGACCAAAATTTTGGTCAATTCGGCGAAATGTCGATCATTTCGATAGAAGTTTCGGTTTTACCAATCTTGAAAATAACGAATTTGAAATTTGATTTTTAAAATTTAAATTTTGGCTGAATTTTGATCAAAATTTTAAAATCTCACCAAATTTTCAGATTTCGACCGCCGCTGAGATGTGATCTAAATTTTTTTTTGAAAACTTGATCCGTCCGGTGCGAAAATTTGGCCGCACACATTTCTTCTGCATATGTGCATCGACATGACTCACGGCATCATCACTACTCCAGGCAGCATGCCGTTTCCTTTTTCATCCTCGGATTGTAGGCCCGCCGCCCGCCCGGCCCCACACCCTTATCCACTTAATTTCGTGCAGAATTATCAACTTTGCAGACACGCTCATCACTACTCCAGGCAGCATCCCGTTTCCTTTTTCATCCTCGGAATGTAGGCCCGCCCGGCCCCACACCCTTATCCACTTAATTTCGTGCAGAATTATCAATTTTGCAGACGAGCGTGAACTTTTCCACCTTTTCCTTCGTCTGCTCGATCGCTCGGTAGTTCATTTCATTTCAGTTCAGTAGCTTTAGCTTTCGCAAGTTAGCTCGTCAATACTCCTCGGGCCCCAGCCCACCTGCGCACGGCATCACGGCTAGTGTAGCGCCTCTGCCGCCACCAACCGATCGACGACTACCATGCGGCCGGAATGCGATAATAGGATAGATCATAGACGAGCGCACAGACACGGGTCTTTCCGGGCGGGCAGTAACTTTGCCATCGAAATGAATCGCAGCACAGGTAACTTCGGCGACTTTCTGAGAGGCATGGCCATGCGTGTGCTTGATGGGATTGCCCTGTGCGGCTCGTGTTAGCCAGGTGACCGTTTAGGACTGGTGCGCGCGGATGGCTCTAGTGGTGTAGTCCCCTGAAAACAGGAGCCGGCCAGATGCAAATCTACTGACTGGAAATCCTTTGCGAGTAGCCATTATTGGTCACACGAAAATATAGCAATGCGGCCGGCGCATCAGTCGTGCGTAGGCCTGCTAATGGGTTAGACCCAGCCCATCTCCACACCAACCTACCTTAGCTGACTCCACTTGCCCGAACCAATCCAACCTATTTATCATCCCTCACAACCCAACATAATTCAATCCATGTGACGCTTCAACCCAAATCAATCCAAACCATTACCTAGTATGGTTTCAACCCATTCGGCCGAACCGTTTCAATCCATTCGGCCAAACGGTGAGCAAGCTGGAAGCTGGGTTGTCAAAGTCCATGTGTTTACGTGGAAGTGATTCCCCAACTAAATGTGCAGTACCATCATAAAACAGCCGATACGTGGGTCGCGGCTGTACCTCTCCGCCGCCCTCGCCGCGGCCTCTGCCCTCTTGCTCTGGTGCGACATAGCGGCCGCGGCCGACAGCTTTCGGTCGTGTAACGGTGTTGGCCGCAACGTGCTCCTCGGTGGTCATCCTCAGCGGCGAGGTGGGCCTTCTTGCCTGGGGTCCTGGTGGATATGCCGCCGTGCACTGTGTGGTGGGATGGTAGGCGTGGCCGCGTGGAGCCAGAGCGCGGCGGCGTAGAAGCCCTCGATCGCGGTCGGACTTGCCAGAGCCCCGCATGCCGCGGAGGTTGGCGACGACACCGAGCGAGGAGCGAGGCCACGAAGGCGGCCGGCGTGCCGGGCACCACATTGAAGAAGAAGTCGAGGAAGGGGTGCCCAAAGGACACGAACGTCGGCGAGAGGTTCCACGTGAACAGCTTCCCCTTCCCTTATTGTGTGTTTGGTTAGTGGGATGGAGTGGAATAGAACCATCCCATCCCATCAAGTCTAGTGTTTGGTTGGAGAGCTGAGGATGACTTTGTTTCAGAAAAAAGAATATTCTCTCTAGATTCGGGACGTCCAGGTTCTACAAATTTTCTGGAACGCAGCCATCCTACTTGGAATGTGTGAGTGACAGTGGGTCCTGCCTGAGAATCTGGGATGGAACCATTCCATCCTGAAATATGGGATGGAACCATTCCATTCCATCTCACTCTCCAACCAAACACATGGTGGCTCTGTGAGTATCGGGTGGAATCGAGTAGAGGTTCGAAGAATGGATTGAATCCATGGGTTGAACCAAACTTGTTAATATCGTATCCAAGGTTATACCAGTTTGGCTCTTAAAATGATACGCTTCGATACCAGTCTATATCAACTACCATTTCGGATTTAGTATTAGTATATATTTATAAGTATACATATGTTTAATTGTACGTACACCAAAGTTCACTTATAATATTACTTCAAACACATAGTAATACTACCAAATATAACATAAGATCATATTATCAATTATACTAGCATGACTGGTGTTGACTGGTATCGGGCTGATATTGACTGGTATCGAACCGGTATGACCGGTATCAAGGCCTATACGATACATAGGATTACTTCCTATTGGTTGAGGTGCTAAACTGTTACATACCGGTCATACCGGCTGGTATGTACCGTTATTGATAACTATGAGTTGAACCCATTTAAAACCGAAAAACTCCAAACATAACCAATTCGAGCCAACTCGCTTCACAGGCAAACTCAAATCGAACCGACCCGATTCACCAATCAATCCATATGAACTCACCAAAAGCCAATCCACTTCTAAGACCAACCAATTCAACCCTTTTCAACCCAACACATTAGCACCCCTAGTCTGTGAATCATCACACCTTAGCTATGCATAAAACAAGGAAAGAGAAAGGTGGGCAAAGTGATCAATGCTGATTGCGCGGGAGTTCACATTTTTGCCTAACCAAGTGAGCAGTTAATATGTCAGTTCAAGAATAATGGCTCCATCGTCGAAAAGCTTATACGCGTCATGCAAGAAGAGGGTTTGACGGTGTGATCATTTTCGGTTTTTGGAACATTTGGAAGAAGAGCAATGCGCGCATTTTCCAAAACATGGAGAATCCCGTCCACATTGTCGTGCAGAAGGCGCGACAAGATCTAGTGGAGTTTACAATTGCTACAGAGAAATCCGTCTAAGCGAGCGGTTCCACCTTAGTTCGTTGTTCGTGTTTTCTTTTCGGTTGCTAGGGCCTCTATTCTACTAGCGTGCCTTTTGGTGATTTGCAAGTTGTCCGTCGTGTTGTATTTGGCTACTAAACTTTCTTTCCTCTCTTCTTAATTGATTGGGCAGTGCTCCTGCCTCCAATTTCGAAAAAAAGTGAGCAGATAATATTATATTATAACTCTCTTATGCCGAAAGAAATCCCCTGAGCTTATGGCTCCCACGTCATTTCGCACACGTTCTTGGCCAATCACCGCCCACGCATTCTTGGCCAATCAGCACTTGGATGCGCCGACGCCATTGGATCGAGCCTGCGTCTCCCTGTCTGATGGATCTTTGTGCCTCATGTGACCCATCCTTTCGGAGCCCTCCACGCCACGGTCTTTCCCGAGCCCTCCATGAGACGCATTGTCCTCCCCCTCGTTCCTATCCATCTCTAGTACATAAAATGTTATCATAGACGGTTCAAAAATATCATCATAGACAGTTTTGTGTACCGTCTATAACCATATGTCAGTGATAATTATGGTGAATCATAGACAATTTTAGGATCCTCTGTGGAAAATTTATCACATACGATTTTTGGTCAGATCAGCACTACTCTCTAGCTAGCACAACCTAGATTAGGCAGAAATATTACACTTTCATTTAGTATGGCGTATGCCACGCACGGCTGCAGCTTGTCTGGCGCGCTGCCGGCTGCCGTAGCTTCCCCTCGTGCTAACCTTACAATTTCGCCTCTGCAGCCGAAGATCTTGCCGTTACATGGTTTAGTGCGTTTACCCACCCTGCTGAGCACCTGGGCCACAACCTAACCGGCAGCTAGGCATCCAACCTCCTCAGCCTCTGTCAGACCCAGAAGTAACACCTACGAACCCTATATGTAAAACACACTGATCTAGGGTCAAGCTAGTGTACACAATATATCAAATATACATTTATTCTTTAATTAACATAGTCTTTTGCAATAATATTGGCTCAAAGGCAAAAAAAAAAAAAAGAGTAAAGGAACGAAAATAAGATAAACTGAAATAAAATCCAAAAGATTTGCCACTAGCAATTGACCGGGGTAGCTGTCCAAGTTGTCCTCTAAAAATAACAATAAATAAAGGGTGAGTACAAAAGTACTCCGCAAATCAGACAGGAGATGCAGAATTAATGCAAAGGATATCAAATGAAGGTTATATGGTTATTTTATCACAAAGTAGCAAGTTCACAATATTCTATGTAATTTCCAAATGCATAATTTGGTTCAAATAGCAAATTCTATTTTTTCTAATATTTTTGGATTCAAGAATCACTCCTATAATCAACTCAGAAATCCCACTTGGAGCTTAAACCAAGTTTACCATGATGGACTCGCTCCATCCCCCACTAAATACTTTCCCAAAACCATTTTTAGAAACATTAAGATCTAATCTGTGAAAGGCTAGCTCGGCATACCCATGACCGCGGGTGCGGTTAATCGATTAGTTTTATACTTTGCAGAGGTTGTACAACTTTACCCACAAGATATGATTGTCTCCATTTGCCAAAATACATATTTTCTTTGGTGTGCGGTAGAGAGAATCACGACAAGGCCCCACATAAAGCTCCATCCATGTAGTCATGCCCGCTAATATTTCAGCGCTGAAAGTATCACCCTAATTCAGAAGCGCCCTTTTGCGCCAAGTAGCAGCTTCTCACTCACACCACTTTCCACCCAATGGCATGACTGACCATGATATGTGGCAATACAGATAACCAGGTTTGTCCCATACCAAATATGTGGTAGTATGGCAACGCTTTACATTGAGCAACTCACAGACTGATCCTTAATTGACTAGGCGATCTTTCACAACCCATGAAACCACCACACTAAGCTATCTCGCCCAATCTAAATTATATTTTTATTTTCATTACGACATGACATAAAAATCTACGAGACAACATTCAATAATGCTTAAAAGCATAGTTCTCAATGATCATCAAACATAATTCTCATTTCAACAAAATTATCATTTGGCATAAATTCCCAAAATAATCTAAATTAGGGACTAAGCATAGGGTCTAAGCATGTCCTAACTGTTTTGATAGTCATCATACATCATAAGTATAACCTAGGGTTACAATAATTCAAGGAATTTAATCATCAAAGGTGGCTTTAACAATTATGACATAACTATTTGCTTTAAAACTGACATGAAATATATTTATAGAAACTTGCATGCAATAATTTAAATTCAACATAATATTTCACAAATTGGGTTCAACATGGTCAACGCTACTACAGAACAGTACATCACTGCCGGGTCCAAAACGCCATCACTGCCGGTTATGGGAGCCGGCAGTGATTGGTCGGTAATGATACTTGGGATTATCACTGCCGGCTCAGGAACTGGCAGTGATAATAGATATATCTGCCGGTTAAAGAGTAAACCGGCAGTGATAATAGATATCTCTGCCGGTTAAAGACCAAATCCAGCAGCGATATATACATATCACTACCGGTTCACACCAAATCCGGCAATGATATAAATGTTTATATTCAATATTCTGGCAGTTTTAAAACAACACGAAGAGATTCAGGAGGTCACCCATCCTAGTTAGTATTACTCTCTCCCAAGCACGCTTAACTAATGAGTTCTATCATCGATTTTAACGCACTTCCCAAGAGGTCACACATCCTAGTATTACTCTCGCCCGAGCACACTTAACTTCAGAGTTCTTACATGATCTAGTACCGTAGTGTCGGTATGATAGCATTTGAAATATAACGCGTCCCCCTCCCCTTATCATATTCCAAATTTACCATGACATGGATGTTAAATTTTTACTATGACTTGGATGCTTCAACACAAAGTGTTTGATTTTACTATGACTTGGATGCTCAACACGAAGTGTTTGATTTTACCATGACATGATATAGTACCGGTAGTGATAGTTTGTTATCACTGCCGGTTGGTTATACCAATCGGCAGTGATACGTTTCCTGGGCAGCGGATCTTACAAACCGGCAGTGATATTTTATCACTGACGGCTCTATCCCAACCGGCAGTGATATGGCGGCAAGGAGTGCCTGTTCTGTAGTAGTTCAAGTATGTGTAACTTGCCTTGAAAGAGACCCTCCTCTGGTTCTGGACCTTGCTCTTGAGTCCACACTTCGCTCTCGTACACTCCCGATGTTTCAACGTCTACATGAATTGAAAAGAATTGAAAATAAATACCAATAATAGAGAGAAAATAAACTCCAAAAATCAAATAAAATTCACTACTAAATAGAGCTCAATTTTACAAATTTTTAGGCTCTAAAATCATCTCAATCGAAGCTCGTATAAGTGAGAACGGGCTAACAAAAGTTTAAAAATAAATAAAATAAATAAATCATAATTATTTGAATTATCTTTCTACTAGAAAATTGAATAATATACAAAGCTGACATCATCACATATTTTCCTTTTTGGCCAAATTATTTTTCTAAAGGAAAATCGAATTATGACGCCATGCTGGCGTCAGTGATCTAATTTCTAGAGAATAAAAATAAAACTAAAATACTACAAAGGCTGACAAGTGGGCGCCAGTCTATGGACCCGGTCCACAGACTGTCGCTGGTTCACGATGAACGCGATCCACCAGGAGCTAAACCGGTGGCTAACGCGGCAGCGACGTGGCTACCACGTGATGGACACGTGGGCTCCACATCGGCTCGGGAAGGCAGCAAAGATCGACAATGGCGTAGCCACTAGAGCGGGAAACGATGACTCACCAATGGCGTTTCAGCGGCCAAACGACGATGCGACTAGACGGATGAGATCGATCCCATCGCGAAGACTCTGAATCAGAGCTCCAATGCGGTGGAGAGGCAACGGTAGCGGTGGAACAAAGCAAAAATGACGGCGGCTATATCATATATTATGTAGTGCTGAATTATGCATATCACAGATGATTCTAAATAGGAACTATCTATGATGACATTAACAACAAAGATAGATCTAAATAGGAACCGTCTGTGATGAAGATCATCACAGACATGTCTATTTTCACAGACGGGTCAAAAACCATCTCTAATGATCTCTTTCATCACTGACCCATTCTTACTGGCGGTTCACAAAACCATATGTAATGACATTTGTGAACCGTCTGTAATAAGGTTTTCTGTACTAGTGGGTGTTCAACCAAGTTGTTACAACTTCTTCCTCCTTCACGTTCATGCAATCAAGCCTAGTGTATTACTCCCTCTAGTCATATATAGATTTCATTTTGGATATAGGTACAACAAAACATTCAACTTTCGGTGTCAATATCTTTTAAATATTTAAATTGGACACATAAAAATTATATATGTAGATTTCTCTCTCGAAAAGTACTTTCATAATAATATAATTTCATTAGGTTTTATAAATATATTGTAATAAAAATTAGTGGTAAAAGTTGTATTTAGCAAACCGTGTCGATGTCCAAAACATAACTATTTGTGATCGGAGGGAGCAGTATGCATTAATTTTTCTTGACTTTATATAGTATAATTTTTTTCTGTGTAGATGGGTGATGGATTAATCATCTTTGGGCGAAAAGGGGAGCTCATTAACTCACCTACACACCATGTATAACAAAAAAAAATTCGAATAAAAAATTAGCCATTTGATTTTCATACTAACTACAAATTAAACTCATACATAGCTGACATTTGGAATAAAAATTAAATTACATTTAGTAGTTAGATTTGTATGCTAATGCTAACGTAAAACTAATATTTAAAATTCAATAAAAAATAATAATATAAATCAATATAGGAATTACCAATGTGATTTTCATTTTGAAATTCGGAATAAAAATTAGATGAAATTAGCAATTGGATTTGTATATGCATTCTAACCTAAATAAAAATTAAAAATTAGATAAATAATAACAAAAAAACTGCAATGAAAAATGAAAGGAAAATATAAATTTGATTTCATACAAGCTATGATTTATAACCCCTACATAGCTGAAATTTAGAATAAATATTAGAGGAAAATTAGCGATTGGATTTGTATATGAATCCTAAACCAAAACTAAAACTAAAAATTTTAAAAAAAATTAAAGAGAGATTCCATGTCAAGTAAAAAAACATATATTCAAAATTAAATAAAAATAAATTTTAGATTGAAAGAAAGTGTTTATATGAGGTATAATAAAAAAATAACATATATTCAAAATAAAATTAACAAGTGGATTTATTTGTTAATTTCAAACTAAAACTGAAAAGGAAGGTCTACAAGAAGTGTACAGTACAACATAATATGCAAATTCAGAATAGGAATAAAAAAATTAACGATTGTTCTAAATATCATACTAAGTGAAAAGTAAAATTTTTTGGTTTAATCCAAAATTAAAATTCCATATTTTTGCAAATTCGAGAGAAAAATAAAATAAGGTGTAACATCCTCGTTTTGGCTTTCTGGAGAAAAACCTAATTTAAATAAAGTAAATTCAAAAGTTGGAGTTTCTTTGGTGTTTATATTAACCTGGCATCCTTTCTCCTTCGAAATCGGGAATTAATTCCCTCCCGGGCGAAAAATCGGATTTTCCAGTACCGCCGGTACCCGAAAATTCACCTGAGTCCAAAAGTGCTCCAAAAATCTCCAAACCACTTCTAAAATGTTCCAAATATTCCGAAATGATTTTAGGAATCATTCCCCGGATTTTTGGACCTCCGTTCCTATTTTATCTCGCGCGGCTTTTGTTTAATGCCTGCGATCCGCGCCCGAATATCCAATTCCACAAAAATCATCCAAATTCAACCAAACCACTTCCATTGAGTTCCAAATAATCTAAAATGGCTCTAGGAATTTTTCCGGAATTTTTAGGCCATTTTTCCTAATTTTTCTTTAGGGCGAATCATTTGCGTAAAGGAGGACCAATAGGATGCTGCCACGTGGCAAGTGAATAGTATCATCTTCAACCTCTTGCCATGCATGAACATATGAGCTTCAAGCAAGCAAAAATGGTGGGAGCTCTCTTTAAATCCTTGAATCTCCCTCTATACAACTCCAAATCAATAACCGCCGGATCCGTTGGGATCACAACGGCCTCCTCTCTCTATCCATGGGGATAATGCACCCGAGATCGCGTTGGTTTTTGAACGGTTGCGAGAAACCCGAAATCCACTCTTTTGGTGATTGCGCGGCCGTTTCTAATCCGTTCCGCGTGATTCCACCTCTCATCTCTCCGTATAAGAACCCTCTTTTCGGTGGTATAGCTCTCCGTTAGCCTCTCAAACCCAATCGGCCGCAAGATCAAGAAAACCGACGAACTCTCGTGTTCTTCGCGTTCTTCGTGTTCTTGCTCATATCTTCCACTCCGGTGGATCTTTCTTCCTCCCGTTCGTTTCTTTGTGTTAGCATGGATGTCTAGTCTCTAATCCATCCATCAATTTCAGGGTTCATCAAGTTTCCTCGACGAATTTCGCGTTTTGGAGCTTTCGGCCGAACCCGTGTTCATCGTCGATTTCATCTTGCTCGGTGAGTTTCGGTTCAATTCCTTTCGGTTATAGGTTCTTAAGGATGTTATCTAGAGGTCCTAGCTTTTTGTTTGGATCAAATCCATGCAAAATTGGTGGAAAAATCGAGTTTTTGGGAAGAGACTTGGTTCTCTGTTCTTGTGGAGCTCTCTGTTCTTGGAGCCATGCTCCTGTGCGTGTGCGTGCATGCTCGCCGGCCGGCCGCCGCCCCTGCCCGCCGCCGCGCCACCGCCAGCGCCTAGAGATGGCAACGGGGACCGAACCCGAAACCCGATGGGTATTTACTCCATTAGGGGCGGGTATGGACTATTTTTCATACCCGTGGGTCTATTAACGGGCAAAATTTAGTACCAGCGGGTAGGCGGAGTGCGGGTCCATTCTCGCTATTACCCGTGCCCGTTCACCCGTGGGGTTGAATCAACCGGTTGACCTCGCATGTGATTTGATCGACTTCTTCTTGCTTGATCGGATAGATAATAATTGATCTCGCATGTGGCGTGATCATGTTTTGTGATCCACGTATGATTAGGAGCACTACGGCGCGAGAGGAGGTTTCCACCGCGAAATGTGTAGACAGATAGGAAGCGTAAATTTAGTGATACGTAGATTTGGTCGCGGGTTACCCGTTACGCGTAGATGCGGTATGGGTAAATTTTTTACCCGCGTGCGGGTATGGGTATTGGAGCGGGTGAATTTTACTAATGCAGTGCAGTGCAGGGTGGTGATACCGCCGGGTATAAACCCGTTGCCATCCTAGCCGCGCCATGCGCCGTGGCCGCCCGTCCATCGCCTTGTGTCGTCTTAGCGCGCCAGCTCGCCCGGCCGCGGCCGCCACTCTCGCCGTCATGGCGACCCTCGCCGCCGCCGCCGCCCCCCCTCGCCGCGGCACCTCCCCTTCCCTCTCTCTCCTTCCTTTTCTCTATCTCTCTCTCTCCATGGATGGCATGAAAGCTTCGGAGGAAGCTTCCTCTCTTTCCTCTCTCTCTATGACGCGTGGGCCCCACTGTCATACACTCCAAAGCCAAGTCAAACCAGTCAACGTCCGGTCAAAGCGCAGTCAAACGTTGACTCGGTCAAAACGGAATATTCCGGGAATATTCCCGGTTTTCGATTTATTCGAAATTCAAACTTCGGAAGCTCATAACTTCCTCATCCGAACTCCGTTTGACCTCATTCAAATTTCTAAATTCATCTAAAATCAAGACCTTCCTGCCAGTACTAATTTTATAATTTTTGGATTTTATTTATTTTCTGTTATTTATTTGTTGCCTCGTTTTGCGTGTAGTCGACGATCCCGCCGCGACCGCCGATTTCGCCGTCGAGCCTTCCGAGTTCGACACCGCCGCCGCAACTGAAGGCAAGTCTCCTTGATGCACTTTGCTCCTATGTTTGCAAAATGATTTAAAATTGTTTATAAAGTTGCATGGCTATTTTTAATTAAATATGTCAAATGTAAGAGCTAGTTATTCCGAACTTGTTGATTCCTCCATGACATTGTTAATCATATCCATTGTAACCCTAGAACATTGTTTATACCATGCTTATGCTTATATGGTATCCGTTGCTATGTAGTACGGTAGAATTGCTTAGGACCTTTTCCGATGAAAACAACCCATGGGTGGGATTATTCAAAAAGAATGTTGTTAAGCGTGATTTGAAAGTTATTATTATGATTTTGGTCCTGTTTTCTAAAATAAAAGAAAAGAAAAATGATTTTGACTTGGGCGGCCTGGAATGTCAGGTGGAAGCGGATCAAGTCTTGATCCTTCGGTGCAAGTACCGCCCCAAGTCATATAAGGACCGACGCTTATGATTGCCATTTTAAGCATAACCGTACTACCACATGTCTATAATGGTACGACCTGGCTCACTAATTTGTAGAAGCCTAGTTTAGACTCACCACTCGGTTGTTGTGTGAGAGCCGGACGGAGGCATTGTTGTGGATGTTGTTTTGCTCACACGGCGCAAGAGGGCTTACATCTTGGGTGGAGGAACCCTAACGGCGGTGAAACCTCGGTAATTGGGTCTAGCTAGGTAGATACATTGTAACGGCCTTGTCAAGATATCCTAAGGCACACCTAAGGAAGTGTGTTAATTGCATGGCAACAAGGGTCTATCTTGTCTTGTGGGTAAAGTTGTACACCTCTGCGAGTTTAAACTATTCGAATAGCCGTGCCTACGGTCAAAGGCAAAGCAAGAAATGCTTTCATATTGGTAGACTTTGATTTTGATTTTAAAACCGAAAAGTGTTTTGTTTTGGGGTTCGGGAGTGGTTAGAACTCTCGAATGTTGTTTGGCGGAAAGAGCCAACCAGGTGGATAGAACCCGTTTACCTTTGACGGATGGAGTCACATGATTAACTTTGATCCTTTAAACTGTTGGCGGATAGAGCCTTTATGTTAGTGATGGTGGATAGAACCTCACTACAATAATAAATAATTCAATTATTAAAAAGAGTTGTAAAATATGCTTTGTGAAATTTATTACTTAAGTATGATTTAATCAAATGTGGCTTTATGCAAATAAACCCTATTAAGCTTCCTTTGGAAAGCCCCTCATGATCATAATTTCCCGACTTGCTGAGTACTTTTGTACTCACGTGCTACACCAACATTGTAATCATCAGAAATTTATCAAGATGCCGAGGAAGAAGAGGAGTTCTTCGAGGAGGATTGCCAGGAGGACTAGTTGCGTTCCTAGTCGTCGCATGTGGCGTTGTGGCGTTCGCTCGTTGTTTTCTTTTGCTTCCGCTGTTTTGTGTGGCTGGTCGTTGGACCGAGTATTGTAATAAGTGGCCATGTGGCCCATACTTGAATATTTATATTACAAGTTTCGTTATGTTCGGCAATGATGTATCACTGTGACTGTGTGTACTAGCTACTGATCTGGGACTAGTACGGAAATACACAGGAGATTCTGGATAGCTGATCCGGGGTCTCACATAAGGTAGTGAATTTAATTGTATATATACAAATTTGGAATCGAAGTCTATTATATGATAAAAGCCTATGATATATGGTTTACAGTCACTAAATAAAAAGATAACATGCTAAACATTCTCACAAAAAACAAAACATTCTTATCTTTTCTTTGGTGGACCTCCAGAGTAGGGATGGCAATATTACCTAATTATCCGTATACCTATGGGTAAAAACCCTAATAGAGGTGGGTATGTTCTTCTTTTGTTGCCCACGGGTATGTTCATGGGGGCCAAACTTTACCCGATGGGTAAATGGGTATGGGTATGGGGGAGCTCTACCCGTACCCGTTTCATCCGATTACTCGCTACCTTCTACTGACATGTAGACCAGAATAGATATCTAGTTGGCCCCTTGATCCCCAATTTGTGGCACCTAATATTAGTAATTTGTAATTGGTGATGATGTGATGGACGATTTGTAATGTGTGTGATGATTAATGAATGATTTCTATTTTAATTATTGAAATTCTTGATGACTGATGAACTGTTTTCATTTTAATTGTTAAACTTAATCATCCGTGCAATATTTGTCTGCATGTGTTGTTTTAATTCTTATCGCTATGTGCATTTGAAATTTTGAATCATTGATAATCATTCTTCAATCCACATGATGTCGTTGATTCCTATAATTTCATCAAAAAGTTTGTATCGGTACCATTGATCATTAGCTCCTAGTCCCCTTTGTTGAAAGGATTATTGATGGTGGCGGGCAAATGGGTATACTCGTGGGTAACGGGTACCCGTGGGCGACGGCTATAGGCGAGATTCTTTACCCGTCACCTTTCATGGGTATATCCGTGTGGGAAATTGTCTGGTAGGTACGGGTATAGACGAGCAATACTTGTACCCACCGTACCTGATTGCCATCCTTACTCCAAAGGGTGGAGGAATTAAGAGAGTGATCTTTTGACGGGGTGTTCACTCGACCGTAGCAATATAAGCTATATTATTATATTATTAGCATGTAGTATAGATAAACATTGCAATAATGAAAGAACGATATGGTACTGATATGAATGGAAAATATTATGTTATACTATATTTACTGTTATGCTATGTAAGTATTTGAGGAAGAAAGTTTGATCACATGTGACAAGGAAACAGAATGAGTATTTTTTCTCTCTTATAATATGTAATATTAAAATATCACAAATAGAGTTATGCAATAATCTATTTTCTAAAAAGTAAAATTATATATATATATATATATAGGAAAATGGTTGCATACTCTTGGGAGTATGTACTCCCACTCTCAATATACTGCATAAATGATGTTATTATACTTCTTTATCCTTTTGAGTATACTCTAATACTAATTATAAGATACTCCAAAGTGAGTTTCACGAAAAATTTCATCAAAACCCACACTTTATAGCATAGTTTGTTTATATACTCTTTTTAAATATGTTTTAATAATGTTGGCCATGCAAATACATGGACCACTTGCTAGATTGCCTAATAACGGAATCTAATCATCTTCAGTCTTTAGCCAAGCGTACGGTTCCGTGCAACAATTACACGGCGAATAATTCAGAGCCCTCTTCTGCGTACGGCACCGAACAACGGCATATTTGATATTTCCTTCTGGTGCCGTACTACGTACTCCCGCCGTATGCGGCGGCATAACTGGATCATGGCTGTGTTGGCTTTCTTCTAGGACTATGGGTTGACTAATCCTGTATTTTGTATCGAAAGTCTTGTAGCTGCAGGTTACCACAAAATTAATCAATTTGGGACCACAGGATATTGCGGGGTACTGGATATATATAATGCTCATTTCAGAAATGCTGTATGTCTATAGGAATTGGCATTGCATCATTAATTATGTGTATCCATAATTATTCAACTCGACAAATCCAGTTTTTCAAGCATAACATTGTTTGGAGTAATCGATGTTTGATGCGTCTTTACTCCACCTTCGTTTTATCTCGAGAAAAATCGGTAAGTACGGCCATAGCAAGACCCAAACTGAATTTTCATATCACCGGACAGAAGTGACAACGCTGGTACCTGATGTATATCATCTGATACTGATATGCTTAACCTGAAGTTTCAATGCTTCCACCAATCTTCAAAAACAACGGCCGAGTGACCCCCGCAGAAAAGACAGAAACCGAACAATTCTTCTGCATTGTGTTGTGCATCCGGGTTGCCCAGGCTCCGCACCTACCGTCAACCTTCGCCATGTATGGTTTGTTCTGCCCTTTTTTTCCGCACTAAAAAAAAAAAAAAAGTTATAGTATGTCCAGATGTCCTGCTCATCCAGAGCCCCAGGTGTCTCGCACTCTCGCCTGTTACTTCCAAACTTGCTGTGACATCCTAGGAAATTTCTAATGCTACCTAGTGGTACACTGCACACGAGCGGCAGACAGGCAAGCAAGATCCAGCAGAAACAATCGAAAAATAAAGGCGTCTTGTCAGCTGCCGGTCGACACGGCAGCTCTGTTGGTCCTGCGTTCCTTCCTCCAGCCGAGCCAGGACGCCGTTGTGAGTTGTGACGAGCCACTAGCCAGTGGAGAGTTGGTTTCCCTTTCAACCTTCCGTAATGGCCTCGCACTCCCGGCGTGCGGCTGCTACTCGCAAGTACAAATGGAATACCGGCACGGAAGAACGGCCGTACTACTTACTACTACTACCTGCCTCCCTCGGTTGCTACCTCCCGTCGCTTTGACCCTTTCTACCGACCTCGCAGGCTCAAAGCACGACGAATCTCTCGGCGCTGTGGTGCTTCTGGAATCTGGATGGATTTGTGTGGCCCTCCGTAAAATCGTTCCGCGACCTGGAGCTGTCGGTTGAACGTTCAACGTGCAATTCGTGTTCTCGCAGGCAGGCGCCGGCCGAGCACGACGTAGGCTTCGAAACAGGGCAGATTGTCTGGTTTCTGCCGATATATATTCAATCTCGCGTGAACGCCTTTAGGACTGTTTGTTTTTGAGAAATTTTACGGTGGATAATATAGATAGTGAATATTGATAGTAAAATCAGATCTGATCGTACATTGATCAGGGTTATTTTAGACATTTCGTCCTTTCGTTTTCCACCGCCGTCCTTTGATGATGTCGCAACGGATTCCCTGTTTGGCTGAAGTATGTGCCCGGCATTAGCTTCAGGACGAACAATGGTCTATTCAAGGTACTAACAAAGTGACAAGAGATAGCAAAAACAACACGAATATTGTTTCTTCCATTGTTCACCCATATAAATATGTCTCTATAATTCAAGGTACTGACAAGAATAGCAGCCGCATGCCCACACATACAAATATGTCTCTATAATTCACATAATGAAGTACGACAAAAAGACAAAAGAAGAGAAAAGAAAGTATCATTGTAAACATCTCCTTATATAGTGATATATGTCTTCGTGTGTCTATAGTTTTCTCGAAAAAAAGTTTTTTTTTCACGTAAATTCGTGTCTTCCATCTTTTTAATCATATATTTTTGCTATGTATTTTGTAACAAATGATACCAAAGCTCTCGATTCAAATTGAACCCTAGCTACTGCACCAGGAAGAGGCTAATTCCCAGGGTAGTCATCCGCACGCCGTATGGCATGACATACAAGAAGCATCACGTTTCACGTAGGTGTTCCAGCGGGTGGCATCCAAGACGGCATCGGCATCGCACGACATCCAAGGAAAATTCATGCGACAAATCGGCTGTTCATCACATGTTCGTTATTTTGTTTGGACGGCGCTAGTTCGAGTTAGTGCATCAGGCGTTTAATCTGAAGCTAAAATCATTTCGTTGGATGGATGGCAGCATGGAGATTCTGCAACGTTACGGAAAACAATTCCGACGCTGTGTTCGCAAGAAAATGGGTTCGATCCGTCTTTTCCAAAAAAAAAGGCGTAAGAGGACGTTGCACATGTCCGGGACGGACCCGCCTTCCAGTCCCATTATGACCTACGATCGATCATCTGCCGGCAATTCAACAGAAATGCTAGGAAACTCGTCCCATGGTGGCTCGTATGGACTCTTACTGAAATCCTACCTGTAGGTTATAAATAGGAGACATGGGGTCCCCTCATTGTACACTTGAAAGCGTAATAAAGCAGAGCAGTTCCTCCTCATATTTTGTGTCTCTCTCTCTCTCTCTATCTATTCTCCACTTTTAGACCTAATAGCATAATAGGTAACTCCAGACTATTCGATAGCGAGATTGTCTAACACGTTATCAGCACGAGGCTCTACCGGAGAAAGATTGAAAGGTGAGAAAAGGTGAAATTTGAGGGAATGAATCTAATCGCTCGTTGATTCTATGCATGCATCTAATCTACGCATCAGATATTGTGTTCATCGTGTGGCACGAAGCTACACAACGATTTTACATTGTGATCTACAGTACTTTGCACGAAGCAACAGTATGCAGCACGAAGCCATCTACTGCCAATGAACTCGGCATTGTGGGCACGAAGCCATTACAGATCTGTTCGCATGAAGCCATTACAGATCGCACGAAGCTGACGGCCTTTTTCCTAGCGATGAAGCTCGGCCTCGCAGGCCCCATCCTCCGTCGACACCGCACCAGGCTTCGCTCGGCCGCCGGTGCCACCGCGTGCCCAAAGCAGCTTGTCCGCCGATCGCCGTGCCCCGCTCCTGCTCCGTCGGCGCCGCATCTGGTTCCGTTCGGCCCCGGCCTCGCCGCATGCCCGGAGCCTCGACTCGAAGCCCGAGACCGACTCCCCGCATTTGCACTCGAAGCGCTTACCTCGTAGGCCATCACAAGCGTCGCCGACCAACACGTTCGGAGCCGTCGGCCCGCGTCCGGCTACCACCGCGGTTCCCGAAGCCGAGCTCGCACGAACACTGTGCCGTCCCAGTCGAACGGGTCCTACGCCCTGGACCCATGAGCCGCCGGCGCCACGGCGCCTAGTCACCGCGCCGCGCTCCTTGGGAACCACCGCGTCACCGCTGGCCCACCCGGCCTCGGCTTCGCCGCCGCCACTACCACACGCCCTCCGGAGCCGAGCGTCGCCGCCACCGCTTGACCCATGAAGTTCTTGGACATGAAATCCACTAGCTCCTGGACATGAAGTCCACAGGCTAAATCCGGTTTTTGAAACAATTGGGGCTGTGGGGAGGGCAGGGGAAATTACCCCTTTGCCCTCCCCTGATTTTCTTTTATGTTTTTTATGTTTTCCTTTTTCAGAAAATAATTAGAAAACTCAGAAAATTGATTAGAAAATTTCAGAAATTTCAAAAGTTACCAGAAAAATATGAAAAATAGCTAGAAAATTCCAGAAAATTAATTGGCTCTGTTTTTAATTTCTCTTAGCCTTATTTTCTGCATTTATTAATGTTTGCATGTATTTTTGCAGTTATTGCCCTGTTTAGATTACTAAAAATTCATGAGAATTTACTTTTCGTACTTTATAAATTCTGCAACCACATTCTATTAGATTACACGCAGTAATCTAATGTTGGAATCTTCGGAAAAAAATGTAGATGTCTGAAATTGTGAACCGTGAGTTTGAAGAGCTGGCCCTGCATGGTCAGAACTACCTCACTTGGGCATCCGATGTGAAGATCGTACTCGGTGGCAAGAAGCTCTAAGCTACCATCGGCCTAGGGTCCTCGAAGGACGTGCAACCTACCACCGAGTAGAACGATCAAGCATTGCACTTCATCAAGCACCACCTCTTAGCCACCCTAAAGAATGAATACATGGCTGAAGAGAGTGCAATTGTGCTATGGACTACACTCCAGAAGCGGTTCGAGAAGCTCAAGTACACAATCTTGCCCCAAGCACAGCAAGATTGGGTTCGCCTGAGGTTTGCGGACTACAGAACAGTAGCCGAGTACAATTCTGCCTTGCACAAAATTTGTACCAATATCTACCTATGTGGCAAGAAGATCACTGATAAGGAGAACATTGAGAAAACTCTTTCCACTTTTCACCCTAATGCTATCTAGAGTGCCCGCAACTATTGTCAGAACGCATACAAGGAGTATAGCGAACTGATTGATGTTATGCAAGTTGCAGTCACAAGATGATGTTCTCCGTAAGAACTTCGTCTCGCAGCCACCTGGAAGGGGCATTGTACCAGAAGTCAATGCCAATAGCTATAAGATGAAAAAACCCGCTCACAGGAAGAGAGGCAAGAAGGGTGGAAAAGAGAAACATCAGGCCAAAGGAAAGTCCATAGCCCAAGAAAAGATGGATGAAAAGGAGAAGTTGCATGCTAAGCCGTATGGACAGCAGAACCAAACGTGCTTCAAGTGTGGCACTTGGGGACATTGGTCGAAAATATGCCGTGAATCCAAGGAAGTGGTCAATGCATATCAGGCCAAGAAGAAGGCAAAGGAAATGCACCGGCAGAGGCACATTTCGCCGAAGTAGGCAATGATGATGTCATGGATGTAGACACCCCACATGCTTCATCCTCGCAGCCTAGCCTAGACATCGATGAAGCAGCCAAACTCTTGGCTAATGAAGAAAACACCTCTATTGATGACATAGAGGCAGAAGTGAATGCATACTTTACAGATTCCGTTTAATGCACAAATAGCATTACTATCATTTTTCTTTAGAATTGTGGTTGACTAGTTAAGTTTGAATAATGAATTGTAAGCTCTAGAAGAGCATACTTTTTCTCATGAATAAGAATTACAATTTTTTTATATTCCAGTATTATAAATTTGCAAGCAATGTTTGAATTACTTTGCCACTGTCTGATTAGAATTATATTTCTTTTTTATCTAAAAATCATGTTGTGCCCAATGGAGAAAATATGCATTATTGATAGTGGAACAACAAATACCATCTTAAGAGAGTCGAAATACTTTCAGATGATCACAAAGAACGTTGGAAAGATTACGACAATCGCAAGCAGCGATACACATCTAATAGGCACTGGAAGAGCCACAATTATATTGCCAATGGGTACAACTTTGGTAATTGAAGAAGCCCTTTTGTACCCTGAATCAACTCGCACTCTCTTAAGTTTTAAAGATATCCGTGCCAATGGGTTTCACGTAGAAACCAATGAAGAAAATGGCAAATAGCATTTGTGCATTGTGAAGCACGCGGAATATGAAAAAATGGTATTAGAAAAATGTCACTTGTATGAATCTGGGTTGTACTACACGAGAATCAATGCACCCGCAGCGTATACTTCTTTGAAGACTGTCTTTAAAAACACTGAATTATTTTCTATATGGTATTGTAGATTAGGTCACCCTGGTCTTAGAATGATGAGAAATATAGTTAACAACTCACAAGGTCATGGTATTAATGTTAAAAATTTCTCGAATCATGAAGATTGTGTGTGCCATGCATGTGCCACTGGAAAATCTGTTATGAAAGTACAAAATAAAATATCAGCATTCCTGAAACGCATTCAGGGGGATATTTGGGCCCGATTAAGCCCTTGTTAGGGACGTTTCGGTATTTTTATGGTGCTTATTGATGCTTTCTCGAAATGGTCGCATGTATATTTGCTGTCAACAAGGAATCATGCATTCGCAAAGCTGATCTCGCAGATCATCAGAATTAAGAATATTTTTCCTGATCATCACATGAAGTTCATTCGAATTGACAATGCCGACGACCACTCTTGCAGAGTTGTAACTTGCTCAACACTTGTTGGGGACACGCAGTACTGCACGCAGCAGCACTCATCAATTATATACCATCGGCCTACAACATTCATTCACATATGCAACTAGTGCAAGGGGTCATCCCTAAGATTTCCCATCTTAGAAAATTTGGTTGTATAGTATATGTACCTATACCACCCCCACAGCGGACTGCAATGGGCCCTCTCCGCAAGTCTGGGATATACGTTGGTTATGAGAGTGCATACATAATCAGGTATTTGGAACCCATGACTGGAGACTTGCACACAGCCCGATTCGCTGATTGCATCTTTGACGAGGACTGTTCCTGTCATTAGGGGGAGAAAATCAACCATTGAATGAAAAATGCCGGGAAATTATATGACATTCCACTGGGATGCCCACGCATGACCCGCGTCCGGCCACCCCGACCCCAGTAGCCCCGTCGTCCCACCGCCCCGTAGGCCCCGACGCCAGGCCGCGCCCGGCTGCCCGACGCCGGCCGCCGCTTCGCCGACCGGCCGCCTCGGCCTTGATCCAGCCCGTTGCCCGTGCCCGGCCAGCCTCGATGCCCCGCGCCCGGAAGTGATGGTCTATAATCTCTCAATCTTGATCTTGCTGTCAAAGTGTCAATGACTTGGTATGAGCAATTGAGTATTTTTGTGTTATCTGAGACCACCTATATAAAATCTGATTCTTTAAAGTTAGCATCAGTGCATCACTAATACCATATGAATGAATGAATCGTATTAGTGTGGTGAGTGGTGTTCACTTCTGTTAGGGGCTGTGCTTGATCCAGAGGTAGAGATTTCTGTTAGGGGCAGTAGATCGAGATGGATAAAGGAACATTGCATTCTTATTTTTCGAAAAATGCAAGTTCAAATAACCCCTCAAGTAATGAGAGCATAACTCAATCAAAGAAGCCTCGAATTGAAGATTTTAATCCAAATGATATCATTGCTGATCCAGCGTGTCAGAAACCAATTGAAGATTATCCCATTGAGATTAGAGACCAAGTGCAGAGAGCATATTTATTGAAAGGTCCAACACGTCCAATCGGATATGCTTTTCCACAAAAAATGATGGATTGTCGAAGATCCTTTCAAGAACCATGGTTTAAGAGATATGATTGGCTAGAATATAGTGTATCAAAGGATGCCACATTTTGTTTCTATTGCTTTCTATTCAAGAGTTCCTCCCATCCTAAATACTTTGGTCAAGATATCTTCACAAAAGTTGGGTTTGTAAGTTGGAAAAAAGCTTTGCACATCATGGATACACATGTTGGTGGGCCTAATAGCATCCATAGCTTTTGTAGGCAAGCATGTTGAGGATTTCAACAATCAAAAGTCAAGTATAGCACGCAAATTAGAGGCTCGTGGCAAGCAGGATGAAATTGAATATAAAATTCGCTTAACCGCTTCTCTAGATTGTGCAAGATTTCTCTTAATGCAAGGTGAAGCCTTCCGTGGGCATGATGAGTCTTCTACATCCATTAATAAAGGGAATTTTAGAGAGCTAGTGGATTGGTATAAAGATAAGAAGGAGGAAGTAAAGAAAGCATTTGATGTAGCCCCTAGAAATTATACGATGGTGTCTCGAGATATTCAAAAAGACCTTGCAAAGGCTTGTGCAGAATCAATCACTAAGGTGATTATGGGTGAGCTTGGAGATAGGAACTTTTCCGTGTTAATTGATGAATCTCGAGATGTATCAGTCAAAGAGCAAATGGCTGTTATTGTGAGGTTAGTTCCATAGCTATTCCTATCCATAATCCATGTGGTCAACTAAGTACTAACAACATTGCTTTTTGATCTTATCTAATGCAGATTTGTTAGCGATCAAGGCAAAGTCATGGAAAGGTTTCTAAAACTTGTACATGTTAAAGAGTGTACCTCGGCTGCATTGAAGGGTGCTTTGCTTGATGTCTTGGCATCACATGATTTATCTCTGAGTAGACTTCGAGGACAGGGATATGACGATGCTTCAAATATGAGAGGGGAGTTCAATGGCTTACAAAGGCAAATTCGAGATGAGAACCCGTATGCTTTCTATGTTCACTGTTTTGCTCATCAGTTACAATTAGTAGTTGTCACCGTTTCCAGTGGTATCAAATCTATTGCTGATTTTTTCAATTATATTCCACTTATAGTTAACATTGTTAGTTCATCTTACAAAAGAATGGATACTTTAATTGAAAAACAACATGAGAATTTATTGCAAAAGATAGAGAATGGCCTGCTTATAACTGGAACGGGGTTGAATCAACAAACTAGCCTTACTAGACCTGGAGATACTAGATGGAGCTCACATCATAAAACCTTACTTCGTTTATATGAAATGTGGGAGGCAACAGAGGAGGTATTAGAAATTGTAAGTGATGATAGTCCTCAACCTTCCAATTCTGGCAATGCATATGGTTTGTTAAAGAAGATGGAAAGTTTTGAATTTGTGTTCATCTTGCATTTGATGTTAGATTTGTTGGGTATCACTAATGCAATGTCAAATGAATTTCAAAGAAAGGATCTAGATATTATTCATGCCATGGGCCTAATTATGGATGTGAAAGAGAACTTGCAAAATGTGAGGGATAATGGATGGGAGTCCTTATTTGAAAGGACTAAAATCTTTTGTGAAGCATATGGCATTGTGGCTCCAAATTTGAATGAGAGCACATCAATTATGGGTCGAGTGGCACGTCGTGGCAATACAGTGACCCTTGATCACTTTTATCGGGTAGACATCTTTTATGCTGCCATGGATGCCATTAAGTCTGAACTTAATCATCGCTTTAATGAAGTTTCTACTGAGCTATTGCTATGCATGTCTTCCCTTGATCCAACAAACTCATTCTCCAAGTTCGATGTGGACAAGCTTATGCGACTTGCAGAGATTTATGCTGATGATTTCTCTTTTGGTGATCGCATATTATTGAGAACCGAATTGCAAATCTATATTCTCAATGTCATGAGAAGTGTGGAATTTCGTGAATGCAATGATGTTGCCATGCTAGCAGAAAAGATGGTTCAACTTGGAAAGCATAAAACATTTCCATTGGTTTATCGTCTTATTAAACTAACACTGATACTTCCTGTGTCAACTGCTTCTGTTGAAAGGATTTTTTCGGCAATGAAGGTTATCAAGACTGATTTGTGCAACAAAGTCTCCGATGATTGGCTCAATGACTTAATGGTGTGCTACACCGAGAAAACAATATTCAAATCTATTGATTATGAAGCAATTATGGACTGCTTTCAAAAGATGAAAACCCGTAAAATGTGCTTGTCTGTTGCCTCCAAATCCAACTCGTAGCCAGTGTGCCTAGCAACTTCATTTATGTGAGTATCTTATAAACTTATACCTTGTTTCACTTCTTAAATAGTTATTTATGTATGAATTTAGCTTTTACTAGTAATTGAAATGTTTAGCTTAGCCTCCTTTACTATAGTCCTGGCTTCGCCACTGGTGGCCAGCCTCAGATAGCGGGCGATCCATCGACAGAGCAGCAGTGAACCAGGACCCGGCGGGTTCGTTCGTTATTCTCGGATCAGCCACGGGGCCGGTGGCGACGTGGCGTATCACTAGTTCACCGTACTATTTTAAGGAATTTTTTTTAAATAATATTATTTTAATCAAAATTTACAGAAATAATATACCGAAAAAGAAAATAGCAAAACTACCCCCTGTGTCCATTTGAATTGGCGACAGGGTCCTGTCGCCATTTGAATTGGCGGCGAGCTCTGTCGCCGATTCAAATGGCGACGGGGCATCCACCTCTGGCTGCGTGAAGCGGCTTGATGGAAATGTCGAGTTTGCCCCTATCGCCGCCATTTCAAATGGCGACACCTCGTCGCCAATTGAAATGGACATAGGAGGGCAAACTCAATAAATTAAGGAAAAACATATTTAGCTGTGATAATTGCTGTTGTAATGTATAAAATTACAATTATGAAGGAAAAGTAATGTGAAAGGCTGAAAAAATATTATTGAACTGTATATACTTTAAAATATATATATGCAGCACATGTATAAGCAAATTTTGGAATTCTATACACAATATTTACTGTATTTTCAAATCTGTACAACATTTTTGTGTAAGAGCGAAAAACCCAACCGTATTCGCTCTGCTGTACTGCGGAAACCTGAAATTGCATCTCCGGTATATGGAAAACCAGACATGTTTTATTCGGTCAACGCTAAACCGAAAATCGGTGTATTTGGAACACCGAAATGACAATAGTGAACAGTACCTTGTCGGGTTCACCCGGAACAAGGCCAGGCAATCTATTTTTTTTGTTTATTTCGGATTTTTGAAACCGAGTTGATAAAAATGCAGATAAGTTTCGATGTACTAGTCACGTTAAATTCGACTTTTTCATAATCGGTTGTTGCTTATTAGTATTTTCGAAAACCGGTGACTATGTATCCATATGACATGATGAAATTTGATATTTTAATGCTGGAGAATTCTGAGCTCCTCACGAAGGTGTTACATTTTACGTATATGTCAAGAAAACCAATGTCAAGAACCAAACATTGCAAATCCAGAGGGTTGTACAACTTGTACATGCATGGATAATTCCAGTCTAATAGGCTGGCTTTCATGGCTCAACAGGAAAGGAAAGGAATCAATCAAAGAAGGCTACCAATTGATGACTGATTTTACGATCATTGTGAAAAGCACGTATATGCAGGTAGTAACCTTAGGAACAAAACTCAACGTTAGTAGTGCACATGTAACGAAAGTTTAGATGATGAAAGGAGCAACAGATTATATTACAATGACATTACAAAGAAGGATTTATATTTCTAGGAGAAGTGACGATAACACTGGTTGTCATGGTGGAACAAGTGATCGTTCCGTCTATGTTCGTAGAGTGGGAACGATGCCATACATTTTCTACATATTACATCACCCGTCATTCTTTTGCGATTTGTTCTCGGACACCGCTCAATCTCTCTTATGAAAGAGCTCCATGGCCGTGGGCAGTGCTCCCAGTTGCTGCCGAATGGGTAGCCTATGCCATACGTCTCTGGGGTATAAGAAGTAACTTGGTTGCGTGCATTCTGTGGAGTTCTGCCCTCCCATATGGGCATGCCATCCCGATTTCCGGCGTCCCCTATGTTAATACCGCTCGGGTTCCCTGATGGTCTCTGTAACCCGGCAAGGATTTCTTCCGTTGTGCGCATCTCGGCCGGCTGCTTCCCCTTGTCCCTACTTAGAGTGGAGGAACCCTCTTCCACTTCTGGTTCCTTGCGGAGACGTCTTCTTTGTTTCGGCTCGCACTCCACTATATGGTGCAGGAGGTGCGTGTTGGGCTTGTCCTTGTATAATCGGAAGCGTGCCCTGCAGTCCATACAGTATGTATGCTGTGGTCGTTGCAAAATACCTTGGGCGTACTCGAGGCTTGGCTTTTCGGGGCGGAAGTAGCACCACGGAGAGGGTTGCTCCCCCCAGTTATCCCATATGGGAAGTTTGAGATGTGGGTGGTACTTCTCCGGATCCACCCAGTTGAAGTAGGCGCACCATTCATCCTCGGCCAAGGGGCACCGGTAGAATCTCCGGTCCGCTAGATCCCCTTGGCAGGTATCAACGACTGCTTCCAGGTCGTGATCGCAAAATTCGGGGCTTTCGGGTGCGGGCCCTTGAGGAGGTTTCTCCTTTGACTTTATCCATTTTGCAAGTTTCTTCTTGGAGTCCTGTATGCGAGGAAGCAGTTTATAATTACTACTTTGTGACTGCATAACATTAGCATGTCGCATGGAACTCACCGATTGGTTGCTCTCTTGCCCACCAGCCCTAAACTCCGGTCGATCTAGAAGGGGGACATATCCCGGCGGCCTCTCCCACCGGGTGAAGTTCTCGGGCGAAGTGGGGTAGGCATCGTGGCCGGTGTTGAGAAATTCGTAGTCACGTCGTTCTGGCCCGTCGATCCAGTGGAAGAAGCAACACCGGTCCATGCGCTACCATATAAAAACGACGCATGAAATGGTAGTGGTACTTTAAGCGTAATGACACCAAGAGGTTTACCTCATAGCCGTGTACTGCTTGATAATGGCGCGGGCGGCCGTAGCTCGTGGTTAGACCGCATCATCTTCGCCGGAAGGTTGCAGCGCAATTAGGTCGGGCAACTCGGAAGAAGCGGAGCGTCAACACAACTCGCATCCGGGTATTCGGGGGGGTTAAGTTTCGCTTGTTGAATAGGCGACGGTAGAACGACATCGTAGCCTAATTCGTGTGAAGTGTGCAGAAGTTGATTGTCAGTCTGTTGGTAATGGAAGTGTATCCCTCCACCGGTTTTATAGTGGTGGCAAGCTAGATAGCTTTGTCATCCACTTGGCAAAGATGCATGACTGTCTCCCCTCTCGAAAGCCGCACAACCTCGTCACATCATTAGCAAAGCCGAACGACATGGCACGCCTTCGCAAAGCCGCATCACCGCCTCGCTGCGGAAAGCCGCACGACGCCGTGGTCCAATAAGTCCGAGAAAGCCGAAGAGCGTGTTGTCAAGTCGCATTGAGGGTGACCTGGTCGTGCGGCTTTTATTGAGGGTGGCAGGTCGTGCAGCTTTTATTGAGGGTGGCAGGTCATGCGACTTACATTGAGGGTGACTGGTCGTGCGCTTTTGATTGAGGGTGGTAGGTCGTGCGGTGAGGGTGATAGGTCGCGCAGCTTTGTGTTGTCTCGTGGTTCAATGCATGTTGGAAGTTTTTTTTTGGGCCGGATGTACCAGATCTTCTATTTGGTATACGGACTACCATATTTTGTAAAAATATCTCAGTTACCAGTCTCTTCGCATATAAATTCTCAACGCCCAATAACCCTAAGTATTACATTCGCGCACGAACCCTAACGATGAAGGATTTTCGGCGGCCCGTAGAAATGCATGTTGGAAGTTATTTTTTGGGCCGGATGTACCAGATCTGCTATTTGGTATACGGACTACCATATTCCGTAAAAATATCTCAGTTACAAGTCTCTTCGCATATAAATTCTCAACGCCCAATAACCCTAAGTATTACATTCGCGCACGAACCCTAACGATGAAGGATTTTCGGCGGCCCGTAGAAATGCATGTTGGAAGTTATTTTTTGGGCCGGATGTACCAGATCTGCTATTTGGTATACAGACTACCATATTCCGTAAGAATATCTCAGTTACAAGTCTCTTCACATATAAATTCTCAACACCCAATAACCCTAAGTATTACATTCGCGCACGAACCCTAACGATTTAAGGATTTTCTGGCCCTGTAGAAATGCATGTTGGAAGTTATTTTTGGGCCGGATGTACCAGATCTGCTATTTGGTATACGGACTACCATATTCCGTAAAAATATCTCAGTTACAAGTCTCTTCGCATATAAATTCTCAACGCCCAATAACCCTAAGTATTACATTCGCGCACGAACCCTAACGATGAAGGATTTTCGACGGCCCGTAGAAATGCATGTTGGAAGTTATTTTTTGGGCCGGATGTACCAGATCTGCTATTTGGTATATGGACTACCATATTCTGTAAAAATATCTCAGTTACAACTCTCTTCGCATATAAACTCTCAACGCCCAACAACCCTAAGTATTATATTCGCGCATGAACCCTAACGATGAAGGATTTTCGGCGGCCCTGTAGAAATGCATGTTGGAAGTTATTTATTGGGCCGGAGGAAGTCGTCAAACCATGAAAGGCGGATTCATTGAGATAAAACATACGAAAAGATAAACCAGTTGAATAAAGTCACTGTTCCACAGAATGAACTGATAGTACTAAAAGATAAAACTAAAGCAAAAACTAGCTACGGCCCCTGCGAGGGGCGACGCCACGTGTGGCCCTAGGCCTCCTCCGACGCTGAACATGCCCGGCTGAATATGTCAGCGGGTCAGCAGGAACTCCGCGAGAACTCCTAGTAGTGCGACGTGGTGGAGTCGAAGTAGTGAAGAGGTCCTGCGTCGACTGACTGGGTCCGGGCGTGGGGTCGACTCGCTGGCCGCCGATCGGGTCCGGCGGACGCGAAGCTACGGCGACCAAGGATATCCTCCATCGTCGCCTGCTGGGAGGACTGAAGCCAATCGTGAAGAACATCGGTGTCGTCAACGGGGCTCGAGCCGCCAGAGTGGGTCGCGCTACGGTCATCGACGGCTGTTGAAAAATGTTTCACGTTAGCACACATAATGTAAAAAATGTAGTAGACAAGGGCAGAGCGTAAAGGTGTACTGTGAGTGAGGCTCCGCCACCTGGAGCCCCAGGTACATCGGGAGGAGGGGCGAGTGGCGCGATCTTTGGCGCGCGTGTGCGAACCCGTCGCCCACGCATACGGACGAACGGCCGGGACTGTGCCTCCACATCGTCCCTCAACCTCGTGCCCGACGTAAGGTGGACGATGCGAGCGGTCTTGTCGACAACACCTGCAAAGATCGCTCGCCTGATGTATGGTCGCGTTGCCCGTGTCGATAGCTGCTACCATCGAGGCCGCATCGTCATGCACCTCCCGAGCAATGTCACCCTGTGAAAATGGCTTGTTAGTTCTATGCAGGCAGGGTATACAACTTGTGGGAGCAAGTACTAACCACGCGGTGAAAAGCAGAGTCCGGCTGTGTAGGGTAGCTGTCCGCTGTGGAGGGAACGTGCCTCGGAGGTGACTCCACCACACGCACAACTCGAACGCGTATGCGCGGGCTGTACCACCGGATGTAGTCGTCGTACGTGGTGTGGTCGTAAGGGGCAGTCTCCTCGTGCACGTCTGCCAAAGCCTGCGCCAACTGCTCAACATGAGAAATCATGCGTGTCGCCTAGCTCGTACCAGGGCCTAAGCCCTTGCGTGTCAGTCTGCATTAGTCGATTTGCAACGAAAACTTCATTACTAAAATATGCAATTAAATGAGATATTAAATAATTGTAACAGAGATGGAAAGCAATACTAACGAGTGGACGCTAGCCGGGACGATGGCACCTGCAAGTGGGGGGAACTCCTGACGGAGGCCAAACTGCCGCATGACACGGTGGGCCGCGTACGTCTCAACGCACACGTCGAAAACCAAGTGACGCCGTGTGAGCCAGTATGCGGCGTCACTGCTGCACTGCAGCGAAAGTCCCTGAGGAGCTCGCGCGTCGACAAGCTCTGGAAGGTAGGGCCGCCAAATGACGCGGTCATCTGTCAGCTGGTCAAACATCGCTACGTACTCAGGGTACGAAGCGTGCGACGTAACTGGGGCGAAAGTGGGCTGCAAAAACAAGGAATACACCAACGTTAGTACAGAATAGTATTGATAAAAATTATTTCACAAACAATGTAATATATTATGTGGTACTAACCCGTCGGTGACACCACAAAGACCCCATGGTAGGGCGGTCGACCTCATCTCCAATTGCCCGGTAGAAATCGTCGCCATACGGCTCCAGGTCTATATGTGGACGTCCGATCTGGAACCTCTCGAACGACCACAACTGAAGCAGTAGCGGACACCCAGTGAGAACAGATGAGTCTGAGGTGCGACAGCACCCATCGCAAAGAGCACGGTAGGTGGCCGCCAGTACTGCCGGTCCCCAAGCCAGCTGTGGGATATGATCCATGTTGGCCTCCGCGATCGTCTTGGCGAACTGGATCAAGTGCTTGTCGACGGTGTCTCCGTGGCTCGAGCTGAACATGACCCAGCCGAATAGCCAGATCAGGTACGCCTCAAAGTGGCGGGTGACGACGTAGTCCTCCGCTCCGGCCGCCATCCTCTCGGGCTGCAAAAGGCTATGGTTAGCGGCGGAACTGAAAGCGGATAAAAAAAACTACAAAATAAAGCGCAACTTACATAGAATTGAACCAGCCACTTCTGCGTAGGGCCGTGCATAGAAGTGAAAGTGCTATACCCTGCTGGTATCACACCTGCGAACCGGTGCAGGATGTCCGTCTGCCAGTCAGGGTCGACGTCGACTGGCACCACTGCGTCCCCTGAGCAAGGTAGGCCCAGTAGGTAACTCACGTCCTCAAGTGTGGGCGCCATCTCGCCGCACGGAAGGTGGAACGTGTGCGTCTCAGGGCGACAAACGGTCCACCAAAGCGGTCAGTAAGCTCCGGTCGTACGGGAACCTCCTGGAGGAACCTCGCCTGTCCTGGGAGTTAGCCACGGTAGCCTCCACCATCCTGGCTAATGGAAGCAACCCCGCTGCCCTCAACCTGCATGAAAATATTGTAAGTACGCTGCCTGCACACATAGATGACAGTACATTGAACTTATATAACCCTGTGATTAGTGTACTAACCTCGGAAGCCATCGCGGGTCAATCCTCCATGCTCTCATGGGGGTGCGCAAGCGTAGGGCGCCAAGCTCAAGAGGTAGCTGCCCCGGCTGCGGCGGCGCGGTGGCCAAGTGGCTCCGGTGAGTCGCATCTATCACCGGGTCAAACAACTCGTATGCCATACATGCAATGTGTAACCCGACAATAGGAAAATAGAAGAACATATCGTTACAAATTGAACACAGCAATTACATAAAGAAAGTGCAAACAATCATTCCATAATAAATTTGAAGTACAACAATTTAATAGTAAGTACATACATAAACGACGAACAACAATTTAATTGGAAAGTCCATACATTAATAACGTACAACAATTTAATTGTAAAGTCCATACATAAACGACGTACAACAATTTAATTGGAAACTCCATACATAAACGACGTACAACAATTTTACTGCATCTGAACCGCAGGACAATACTTGAAAGTGTGGCCCGTCTCCTTGCAAACTGAACATTTCTTCACACGACGTCCACTTTCCGCTGCATCCATATCGTTCCTTATACGCCTTATCTGCCGTTGCCCAACACCCTTCAGCCTACTTAAATCCAGAACCTACCGTGTCGCCTCCCAGGTATGATGCTCCGTGAATAAACCCACCACTCGAAAACCGTACATTTCCCCACTCCAGGTTGCCATCACTTCTTCCTTGTTGAAGAAATGAGACAAGAATATACCTGGATCCATTCGGATTGTTGAGCAGGCCGCCATGACATGTGCGCATGGCCTGTGTAACAGACGAGGCTTGTTGCAGGTGCATGCACATGTTTGTCTATGCATGGTGCATTCATGTGTAACTCTCCGCCGGTTTGTCCCACGCCCTGATTTATCTTTACATAGTACCTCAAATCGGAGCTCCATCGTGCCCATCTTCAATGCTCTATGCATCTCCCCCTTCTTTCCCTTTTCCTCCATGTAGGTACAAATCATCTCGGAGTACTTCACATCAGGGGCATTCATGCGGGCAACGGCCCTAGCATAGCGATCCACAAAGTATTTTGTTATGCCACGAAGAACACCCTCCACTATAGCAACCAGGGGAAGTGACCTCAACCCCCGCATAACCCAATTGTAAACCTCAGCCAAATTTGTCGTCATGACCCCATACCTGGCGCCATCGGTGTCATAAAGCTGAGCCCATTTCTCCTTAGGCTCATGCTCTATCCATTCGGAGAAGCATTTCATAGCCCTTTCATTCCTCCGAACTAGGTGTGGAGGGTCTATTGGTAACTCTGCAAGCGCTACTGGGGCCTCCCCTGCGGAAGCTGTTGGCTTCTTCGCTACCTTGGCTGTATGCCTTGACGTTAGCTCGTCCAACTTCTTCCATAGTCTCTCAAATTTTCTTTCCTGGTTCTGGTCGCAAAGCCTCTTAAAAAGCTTTGTCAGCTCTTTGTTCCTGAACTGCTTGTAAAAATTGGCGCCCATGTGCCGTTTACACCACCTACTACGCAAATCAGGCCATGGATGTGTCTCATCTTCACCTTGCTGCAATTGCACTATCGCCTTTAGCAACCCGGGATGCCGATCATGTATGACACACACACCAGGCCGCTGTTCCACGACCCCAGCTTTCACGTTCCTTAGAAACCATAGCCAACTATCAGTGTTCTCACCCTCTACGAATGCGAGCGCAACGGGAAGAACCTGATTGTTGCCATCGACTCCTATGGCAGTCAATATCTGGCCTTTGTACTTTCCGGTCAGAAAAGTCCCATCCACGCATAACAACGGACGACAATGTCTGAATGCGTTGATACACGCACCGAAAGCAAAGAATGCCCGCTTGAGCAACATCTTCCCAGGGAAACGCTGTGAAGGTTGCTCGAAAATATCGACATAAGTCCCAGCATTCCTTTCCTTGATCACCTGAAGCAACCCTGGCAGATTCTGATAGGAGTCTTCGTACGTGCCAAACCTTGCTTCCAATGCCTTCTGCTTCGCTCTCCATGCCTTCGCATAGCTTATCAGTATCGATACCTCTGCTCTATTGCAAGTATGATGGCACGTGGCTCTAAATCCAGGTTGCCCACAATCTCCCCGTACATTACATTGGCAACAAAGCCGGAAGATATATTTCTATGCGATTGTGTAGACTCGCCGTAACACATGCATGTGGCACTACTATAGAACACTTCCAAATTGTGTCCCATTTAGGTTGGTAAGCATGGACACGCCATGGGCAACCTTCCATCTTGCATCTGACATCATACACCCGCTGATCTGACTTAGCAACCCAGAAGGGTCTACGCAGCGACACTGCCCATGCTGTGACTGCTTCCTGCACCTCACCTTTATCCTTGTAAATTGCATCTTGCCGCACCTCATTCCGATCGTACCCCCATTGGACATCTTCACCCTCGTTGACCATCAGTCTGTCGAACCGACACTCATCCCACTCCGCGGGGAAAGGCTCTTCATCCTCTTCATCGTTACTTAAATCCTCGTAGTCCCGGCTCTCTGCGTCCATTGATATCACCAGCGATTCAATATGTTCTTCCTCGTCTGCCACACCCATTGGTTCCTGCACGTCTGCCACACCCATTGGTTCCTGCACATCTTCCATTGGAACACCAACTTCCTCACCTTGCACTGCCTCCTGAGCCGAACTAACATCATGCCTCACTGAGTATTCTCTTGCTTGGCTGCTCTCCCCAACTTCCTCCTCTTCGTCACCAACAACCTCCTGTTGTTCCTCGCGGATGCCATCTGCTTTATCAAATGCTTGCGCCAACAATACTAATGGCCATCCTCTCTCAATCGCTGCTCTGACATACGAACTCCATAACTTCGGACCTGTAATTTCAACTAACTCCCAGTACGTACAGTTCCGTCTCCGACACCCTACTCCGTGCAGCTTCACACCATGCAACTCACGGTCCAACGAGAATATTTGTGTCGGGGATTGACTATCTGATAAAAGACCGTTGTGCCCCCAAAAGATCCTGAAGCTACCGACCATACAGCACCAGCAGAAGATGCTCGGAAAACTATCTGGGCAACATAACTCCCGAGCATGCGTGTCTACCCATTCGCCTACGACCATACCGGACGATCACGAGCGATCATGCCCGTGAAGGCCACGCCGTTACCCGGGCGGATGGTCGGGGGACCCGGTCTTGCCACTAGAAAGGAAGATGGCAATCAATCCGCCGGAAATCAAGGGCAGGTGCATCGGAAATTCAAATTAATTGCGCAGATCAAGGGCCCCGGATCGTGGGCACTACGGTTATGGAAGCATGTCGTAAATCTAGGGGGTAGTTACCATGTATATAACACAGGTATCTTGTATTTAATCCCCCTAGCCCCTAGGAGGGAGGGGGATCCATCATTCGAATAGCAAAAAACGCCACCAGGCGACTGGATGTAGGGCTATTATCTCGATCATGAGAGGCCTGAACCAGGATAAAATCTTTGTGTTCCTGTCTGTTCTAACAGACCATTTTCCGCGTCTTCGATGCTACACCTTTGGCAGAAAGGGGTTTCGGTTGATCCCACATTCAACAAGTAAGCTCGGCGGGAGCCCGTTCTCCAATCGTCGACAATTTGGTATAACCATCTTCTAACAGTGCTCCATGAACGCTCCGCTGGACGTGACAGACCAACTACCACACTTGGGAAATGACTTAGTTCCACCCCTTCTACACCCATGTTCGGAATTCCCTCTCCGTAATATATCGTAAACTGCACTCGTTCATCCATACCTGTCAGCAATTTCAGCAAATATTTGAGGCTATAAAAGTAAATCCAGAGGTATGCTAATACCAATTTCGCCAAATTTTCCGTAGTCCATAAGCCCAAAAAACTATTTTTCAGTGTTTACTACCAAATTTCTGAATTTATTTACTGATTTCTAAAATTTCTAAAAAAAGGAAGGGCTAATTCATAATTATTTTCCTACTTTTCCAGAAATTGTTCATGGCATTTTCCCGGTCCATTTGGCTATAAAGGCGATTTTGCCATATACAAGCCGGCGTCTACTGTTTGCGATTATTGCCGTCATTTGGGCTGGCCAGTTTGGGTCGTGTTACCATCACCGAGCGAAGCGTGGAGGCAACGGGTGAGGCCGGCAAGCCGAGGCAAGTGTGACCGGGGCGCGCACTAAAAACAGAGCCGACGGGGCTGAGGCGAGCAAAGTTGAGGCAAGCATGGCAAACACGGACTACGGGGCCAAAGGCTGTCGTGCCTGGGGTTTGTTCCTAAATCGCGAAAACAACGCTAATCGCTAAGTCGCTAGTCGCTAGTCGCTAAGTGGTTAAACAAATCGCTTAGTCGCGAAAACAATACTATTCGCTAAATCGCGAAAACAATGCTAATCACTAAGTCGTTAATTCGAACACAACGCTAATCGCTAAATTTTTCCTAAGTCACTAGATCATCAAAACATGATAATACTACTCGCTAAATCACTAAATTAGTCATTAATCTACTCACTAAATTGCTAATTTCATACAAAAAAAAAATTACCTGCGAAACCGAGATCTTCTTCTTCCTCCTCTTCCTTCCTCTTCCTCTCTTCCTCCTCTTCCTCTCTTTCTCTTCTTCCTCTCCCTCTCTTTCTCTTCTTCCTCTCCCTCTCTGTCCCTCTTTCTCTGCGAGTGAGAAATGGCGACAGAACCGTCACCCGCGATGGGTATAGGCTCCTGTCGCCATTCCATTTGGCGACAGGCGTCGCCAGCCTGTCGCCAAATGGAATGGCGACAGGACGGGGGAAATTCCTATTTTACCCCCTGTCGCCAATTCAAATGGACACAGGGGGTAGTTTTGCTATTTTCTTTTTCGGCATATTATTTCTGTAAATTTTGATTAAAATAATATTATTTAAAAAAAATTCCTATTTTAAGAGTACCCTAACATCTGCACCAGCACGCACATCGCACGCGCATGTTAGCCTCCGAAAAATAAACTATACGAAGTACATCCGCCGTTGGTAAATTAGCGAGGCGGGCTTTTACTTTGTAGACAAGACAAGACAACGGTGCCTTCATTGTCGTGTGCAGCTCTTCACGGCATGGTTGGTGAATCAGCTGCTGCGAATGTTAAACTTTCAAAGCTGGACGAAGGATGGTCTACCACGGGGGCATGAGCTGATGCACACATGTATCTTAATTCGCACTAGCTCGTGCCTAAACATCGTATCAGATGTTGTCTCCTTTTTTTCGTTTGGCTAATCGTTGGCATGAAAGGTACAGCTGATTATCTGAAGCCATCCTCGCAGAACCAGAAAAGCTTTATCAGAGGTATTCAGGATCATTTTTCTTTTAGCCCCTTGAGATCGAGCGTCCAACGGCCTTCGACGAAAATGTGTGTTTGGAGGCACAGAAGCGTGTCCAACCGGCGCAGCTTATTACTGGCCTGGGAGAGCGCAACTGGACAGGATCCAAATCTTGCATTTTCTGTCCTAGATGTGACCAATACGGTTCCGGTTTTAAAATCTTACAGGCACACAGGATGCCACATAAGTTTCTGGCAACACTTGAAATTTGCTCCCGGAATAGTTAATTTCGTGGTTTCTGTCAGGCCTCAGCTGGTTTTACAGATTATCAACCGTACCGGTCGAATCACAGCTGTATATGCGAGTTTCACTGGTATACTGCTTCACTGGAACTTGCTTGAATGCCTGAGACCACGTGTCTCCGATAAGGTGTGTGTGTCCCGGCAAAGCGTCAAGGCTCCGTTTCGCATTCGACCCGATCCAACTCAACAGTTTCAGTTCTGAAATCAGTAAATATCTGGGGCGATGAAATATCTACTGTCATAGAGCGGTAGGAATCCCCCGAGCCCGAGCCCAATCGCTGAGCTCCGTCTTGTGCCGATTTCGCATCTGTAGCTCCGCGTGTCCCCTTCCACGAATGTTACAGCGCCGTGGCAATGGGCCTCGCCGAGCCCTCGAGTTTTCCACATGCGGCCGAAGATAGCACGCATGCTAAGTCAGCTTGAAGAAAAACGACAGTGCAGGCTGGCTAGCTGGCATCTTTTTGACGAGTGGTACGAAAGTGAGGTCGATTTGGACGTCCGTGATTAAATTCCGTGATGCGGATGCTCTTTCTACCGTGGTGATTGAACAAAACGGCCATTTAAGTATCTAACGCCCGTACGGAGCTTTCCAGTGTGTAGATTAAAAGAGATAGAACTAAAAAAATCTCCATGCAGGGAAAAAGCGACTTAGCTTGTTGGGGCGCTAGAAATTAGAAGAAGAAAAAAACTAAGCAATTACAAAACTCATTATCTTACCGGGGCTATATTCAAAATTTAACTTAGCCTAGCTTGGTGAGAGGTTCAACTGTTCAAGTCATCTTCAACTCGAATTTAGATGTCTTTTTTCTTCTTAATGAAAAAATACCTTGTTCCTTCTAGGTATTCTTGTTTTTTAGGAGTTTTTTTTTTTTAAAAAAAAAGTTAACTTGAGTTAAGAAACGACGATTTCACATAAGAACATTCAACTAAATTCCGAAATAGCATGTTATAATAGTACAATATCAATGCAGGACAATATTGCACATATACTAGTGGTAGAATCTAAACAACACATGGCGGTAGCGCGGCATTCATAACCTATACCCATTTTGGTCGCGCGGTTCCGAAACAGGAAAAAAATTCTGTGGAGGAGGTATGTAAATTTAACTCTGTGCATCCCCACTCCGATGGATGCCACGTGTTCATCTTATCAATCTCAACCATTCATTTAATTTCTCACTCCTACCATTAATAACACCCTTGATTTCTCACTCCTCCAATTAATAACACCGTTGATAGTATGAGGTTGAGATTTAGCTAGATAGACACGTGGCATCCATCGGAGTGGGGATGCACAGAGTTAAATTTACATAACTCCTCCACAGAATTTTTTTCCCCGAAACAAACCTGCTCATTGGAGAGTTAACATTAAGGGTGTTTTTCGCCCTCTTCTGTTGGGGATAGACAAAGATCAGAAGTTACGCATCTCGCCGATGCTTTTGATCTGGGGGCCAAACTTTTCCTAGATTACAAGAGATAAAGGTGCAAAATATGAGATGTGCTTCTAGGCTTTTGTTTCCTCTACTCGTAAAAAAACAGAAGTACGGGAGTCTAACTCGTAGTTGTCGCAGAGAGCGAACAAAGCAGCCTAGCCGAGTGGGTCGGGTACGGTGACCTCTCTCTCTCCATCTCCAGCCAACGCATGGACACACCCGTGCGGTCCGAGGCACGCCAGCCATTACCGAACAAACGCCGCTTCACCACCACCAAAACCTGGAAAATCCCAGCCAAATCCTCGAACGAATCAAGCCAGTGGCCAAAAGCCATAGCCAAGCCAAGCCAAAAACGCAGCGAAACGACGTCAGATTTTAACCCCAGGAACGCACAAAGCTCGCTCGCTCGCACGCACGCCGTGCCGTGGCCTATAAAACAGCCCAGCTTCCCCAGTAATTACACTCCTTTTCTCTCACCTCACGTCGTCTCTTCATTCCGTCCCGACCTTCGACTCCTCCCGCTAACTCCCCGTTTAGGAAGGGGGAAAGAAAGGAGGGAGCTTTCTGCGGTTTTGCGAGGTCTTGTTATGCTGAGGAGGTCGCATGGAGGGTTCCGGCTCGGCCGGAAGCTGCGCAGTCTCTGGAGGTGGGCGCTCTGCGGCCGGCGCCGGAGCCGGGGAGGCTACCTCCGCCTCATGACGTGCTCGAGCGGCGGCGCCTGCAAGGAGGCTCGTGGCGCCAAGAAGCTCGTGCCGGTGCTGCGGTGGGGGCAGTCGCTGGCGCGGCGGCTGGGCCTCGGGCGGAGGGACGGCGGTGGGCAGCGGATGCTGGATGGCGGCGAGGCCGTGACGACGCCCAAGGGGCAGGTGGCGGTGTACGTCGGCGGCGGCGAACCAGGGGAGTCGCTGAGGTACGTGGTGCCGGTGGTATACTTCAACCACCCCATGTTCGGGGAGCTGCTCAAGGAGGCGGAGGAGGAGTTCGGGTTCCAGCACCCCGGCGGCATCACCATCCCCTGCGCCGCCTCGAGGTTCGAGCAAGCCGCCGCCGTGGCCCGCGCCGGGAGGAAGGGGTTCGGCAGGTGCTAGCATCAATCCGTAGGAGAACCCGGACCGCCGCCTCCGCCGTGTGGTGGCGGCGGATGGTGTACATATGTGTTTCCATCAGAAGGGGTTAATTTTGTTCTATTGATTTTTCTTTCCGTTCGACTGGTGGATGCGGTTTTTTGTTGTTCTATGGATTTCAGAGATTTCTTTTGTTCCGCATATATAAATTTTCGTTCGACTGGTGTACATATACGGCTTTCTGTTTCTATACGTTTTCTTTTAATATAAATTATACACATTTTAAAGTAAGTAAAATAATTAGTATCTATCTTTTTATTTATATTTTAATATTTATATGATTTTATAAAAAAAAAAACATAAAGACACCTCTCTTCCCTATTTACGGATCTAAGTTGACGGACCGAACACACCAGCTGATCAATGCTATGTTCTGTAACAAGACTATCCCAGTATCCTCTGCAGTGGACTCTTGAGCCCCTGTTTGTTTGGAGATTTCTCTCCTGAGAAACCACGCTACTTTCATGTCTCGACTGCCTACACGAGAATCAGATGTTTCAGGTTCCTCGGTAGGTGGTGGAATGGAATGGTACGACCATATTGTACGAACCGTACACCCTCATCCGTACCTTCACGCATGACCAGGCATGCAGTTGGAGCATGCCGTTTTGGCCCTGCCACTCCTGCCCCCCAGGGTGCCCGTGCCCTGCCGTCGTTTGCCCGCGGCAGCTCACTAGGCGTGAATAGCAAAAACAGCACCAACGCTACCTCATCTCGTGTGCATTACCGTGTTCTGCTCGCGACCGTCGTGTGCTGGAGTAGCCGAGTCGTACTCCTCCCTACCTACGTCGCTGCGCCTGCACGCCGGGATTTTCGCGTGCCGCCGACAGCGACTCCCCGTGCCCATTATTTCCAGCGGAATTCCACAGCGGCAATCATGGATCGGTGCTGTCCATTTTACGGAGCATACGCATCACTCATACTGGCTTTCGTGCGTGAAGATAAATTCGGCGAGACATGGACGTGTTCACCGTCCCGGCGCGCGCGAGGGACGGGGGTCTGGGCCCTGGGGACCTGCACCTTGCGCGCCGCTACGCTACGCGAGCGGGAGACGGGTCGCATCGCATCCCTGGAATCTCCCGGCTTTGGGTAAAGCTGTGGCGCGTTGCGCGTGCCCCTGGGGCTGGGCGTCCCACAAACACGGTCGCATCCTTACCTCTTCGTTTCTCCCGGCTTCCCTTATTTCATCGGTATTTCTCTGCCTGGGACCCGCCCAGGAGAGGAGTAGCACTCCTGAACACGCAGAGTTGGTTTTCCTTCGCAAAAAATAAACTATCACGACCAAGGGTGATAGGATGTACGAGATCCTTCTCTGCTCCGTTCTCCTTTGGTGAGGACTGATGGAGGAGATCGCAACCTGGCCAGCACTCTTGAGGAGTCATCCTACCGTAGAGTTAAAATAAAGATGGTAGGAGAACAGATAAGCTAGGCCTGCTTAGTACCGATGTTAGGAACTATCATTACAGGTACATAAGATGAGAACCCCTTCACGATTTATGCAGAAGTTCGTCATTACATGGTTGTACTTGATATGATCTATATATATCTGGACTGTTGTACATGGTGTCATCTACTTCTAGATTGTATCTTTGTGTATCGAGAAAAGAGGACAAGAAAAGGAGGGCGCCACGGCTTGAGTAGTACTCCCTCCGGTCACAAATACTAGATATGGTCCCCAAACTTAACTTTTATCACTAATCTATATTATAATATATTTAAAAAATTTAATAAAATTATAATATTATAAAATTACGTTTCGAAACGAATATGCACATATAGTTTTCATACATCTAATCTTAATATTAAAAAGATATTGAAAACTAACGTTTCAAAAGTTTGACTGTATGTACCCCAAATAAACTACTATTTATGACCCAGGGAGTAGTAACTCTTGTTGTTGTCTAAGATGCGGATCAAGTCAAAACACGCTGTTTTCAGATGGTAACGGGAATCGTTCGCTGTTTAGTTTGACCCGGCTAGCTAGCTCCTTCAGCTCCGGGAATCGAATCGTCAGGAGCAAGTTAAAGCCTGAAAATAGCTAGACGGAAGCATAATCGTAGATTCAGAGTACATTCAGTGCATGATTGCATAGTTAGTTTAAGCACGTATTTTTATATTTTTCTCTTTTAAAGTTATATAAATATTAAAATATAAATGATTGGTAGATGGTTATTACTTACCATTTCACTTTCTGCAATATTTGTACTGCTCATCGGTCTGATGTGATGTAGGAATGACAGAGCCAAGAACAATAACTTGGGCAGAAGGAACCTGGTACTGCTGCTTCATCTGAGATGCTAATCTAAACATGACAAACAGTAGGATTAATTTCAGCTTCCTAATCTCATGTACGTACTGTCGGATGAGAGAAACCTGCTGGTTATGTTGGAGATATTTCCCTGCTGCTCAGAAAACCAGTAGCTAGGTGCGTACTGCGTCGTAGCTAGTTAAAACTCACAACAACTTAAAAGGATCTCAAATTTTCTGCTAGGGAGAAGGGTACTTCAGGCTTTACTTGTCGAACTCCTATCCAAACTCCAAATTGCTTCTATGCTCATGTAAACAAAGGGTCCGATTCGATTTGTATCAAACGATGTCGGTAAATAATCACAGGTGCTTTACTTACTTTGGGGGCATAATGGCAATCAGTAAGGACTCGTCTCTCGTAAGAGAGGCATAAGTGTACATAATCTGCTTGGTAACTGAAATCACCGATGAACTGTGCAGACGAAAGATAGGGCGAGAAACATCTATGGAAACTCTAAAGTCTTCTTTTCCTTTTTTTTCCCCTTTAATGAGAGAGGAATGGAAACTCTGAAGTCGAACATGTCAAGCCTAAACGTCGTAAGCCCGATCTGGCCCAACCAGCACAGTTTCAGGGCCCTTGTACCTACGCTTCCCGAAAACTAGCTACCTGGGCAGATCCACAAAATGCCATCATGACCTGCACCAGCTCGAAAATCCAAGCCCAAGGGGGTATGTTTTTTTAGAAAAAAAGGCCCAGTAGAGCCCTCCTTATATTCAAACCCAAGAGGATCTTGTGGGAAATTGGCTTTGCAAGGCCTCAAGATGGGCCTACCAATCTGCAACCAGACCTACGGAAGGAATCCATGCCGGCTCCCAATCGAGGCTTTCGGCCCTGAAAGCCCACTTCCAACAGCAGTGCAACAGTTAATTCCGGGGTCCTTTCCATCAACATGTCAAAGCCGGACATGCCACATGCCAGCTGATAACACGCCCGGGTGGTCGGTCAAGCACTCTCTCCCCCGGATCCGATCATTGGACCGACCAAGAAACACGTCCCGACCGGCCGACGAAACCATCCAAACGCAGCGTCGCCGGGTTGCACCTGCAGTCTGCAGACCTGCTGGTCGCGTGGCACGGACGGCCGCGGCATCGCTGTGTCATCACTTCATCAGCATGGCGCCCGCGTACGAGATGAGATGGACGCGGGATATGATGATGGACCGGGACGAGGCCAGAATTCGCGTGTTCGCGAGCGCATGGCTGCAGCGTACGCTGGACACTCGCGGGTGGACCCGGGCGTTTTAGAACGTTCAGGAACGGAGTGACGCGCTCGAAAGGCGGGAGGAGCGTTCGCTGTCCGCCGCGAGCCAGCTGGATCTTCCACGCGTACGTAGCACTAGCAATCGGAGCACTTCACGCAGCACCGCCTTCCCCCGGTGGCGGAGACCTTTGGTGTGCGTTCCAAGCATGCTCCATTTCGTCAAGGACTTACCGCTGGAAAGTACAGCAGCGGGGTTCGCTGCCACGTTATGTTTGTGTGCAGCAAAGAACCCCCTCATGTCAAGTACTTGGGTGGGACTTATGTGCTTATCGACTGTAACGCAAAACCGTTCGTGCTTTCGACGCTTCAGCGCAGTCAAAACAGGACACGTACCAAACTCGAGTTAACCTACAGTAAATGCCGTTGTGCCCAACTCGGCGTTTGGCCGTGGAGTTGGATTGTCTTTGGCCGAGAGAAAGCTAGGCAGCTGGCTAATTCGGTGACCCGATCGTCGATCGAGCTCTGCTGCCGTTGGCTTGGAGAGTGGAGCACAACGAGCAATTCCGAGAACTTGGCTTGCTGCTGAAGTAATGGCTTAATTCACGGCTATCGTACTAAATATTTTTTAATGGTTTTAGAAGTACCAAAATACAAGACTTTAAGATTTTTAGCCAACTTTACGAGGTAACAAAGTTTATATTGATTTAGTGTCAAGATGTATCAAAAATTGGTACATCCATCCTCTAAATTTTGTATACCTATTTGTACTATCTCAATTTAATTTTCTTTTTGAAGTTTGGCCAGGAGCTTTAGCATTTCTGTAAAGAAGGAAAGAAACAACAGATGAGCTACAAACGCGCACACACGCACCCTCACTCACGCACACACGCACGCCCTCGCAGTACTTACCTCATGCGCGCCCGCGTCGAGCAGCGCTCGAACGTGGACGGGCTGGCTCGAGCGCCAGTCAAGCCGAGGCCTCGACCGCCTCAATTTAAATTTTGATAGTAAAAATGCTTCTAAAATTTCTCTTTTGTAAGGTACCAGTCGAGATGCTCTAAGGCTTTAAGGCTTTTTACTATTTTTGTAAGGTATCAAAATTAAGGTATAATTCAATAGTAAATAATCTCAAACTCTAATAATCCTATATCAATCATTAGGGGTGGGCATTCGGTTAATTCGGTTTTTTTGGTTCGGTTTTTCCGGTTTATAAATATTTCGGTTTTTGAGAATCATTAACCGAACCGAATCGAATAATTTTGAAAACCGAACCGAATTAACCGAATTTCTTCGGTTCGGTTTTTTCGGTGTTTCGGTTCGCCGAAAGTTCCAAGCACTCAAGCAGTAGCTAGTCCCCATCCCCGATTCGGCGATTCCACCGATTCAGCAGCTAGCAATCAACCGAATTTCTTTGCAAAATGAAGCGTTGCCTTGTGCCTTCGTGCTCACCGTCCACTCCCTGCCTTGTGCTCGCCATCGACTCTCAGCACTCACCGACCGGCAATGGTGGCGAACATGGCGACATCGATGGGCGTCGCGCGCGCGCCGCAGGCCCTTTCGCCTTTCGGATCTGCATCGGCGTGGGGGCGAGGGAGGGATACGGCGACCGGTAGGTGTGAAGAGGGAGCCGCCGCCCAGAGCAGAGAGAGGCGCGGCCGGCTGCCGCCGCCAGTCCCTCCTAGATCCGCATCCGGCCTCCGGATCTGCATCGCAGGCGAGGAGGAGCCCACCGCCCGGAGCCGCGCGCGGAGAGAGGAGGTGGCCGGCCGACCGCGCTGCCGCGGGCCATCCCAGATCTGTGCCTGGGCTCACGGATCTGATCGGGCTGTCCTGGATCTGCATCAGCGCGGCCGCGCGGGGTGAGGGACAGAGGGAGGGAGGCGGAGAGAAGAGGCGACTGGCTAGCCGAGAGTGAGGGAGGGAGGGAAGGAGGAGGCGATTGACCGCTGTGCCTGAAGCCTTTGCGCGGAGGGAAGGAGGAGACGAGGCAGGTGGAGAAGAATAGCTCGACTCGGCACTTGGGTCAGATGGTGTGACGGGGAATTTTAACGAGAGAGGAGCGACTGATTCGGTGATCGGTTAGTTCGGTTTCTTGTATAGCAAAATCGAAAACCGAATAGATTTCAAATAAAAACCGAACCGAAAACCGAAAAAATCGGTTAATTCGGTTCGGTTTTTCGGTTTCGGTTTAAAACTGCCCACCCCTATCAATCATTGACGCCACGGCACTCAGAAAAAATAGTACCGCGGGCGCTCGCGTGGAATGGGGATGAAATCAGCGATCGAAACGGCGGTTGCTCATTGGCAAGGAGATACTCAAACTCCAGAAGCACCAGAACCCAACCCCGTATCGATGGCCTGGATGCTGTGAGAGGAACGGGGACACAAGTCACCAAATCGCAATGAGCCAATGACCTTAAACCGATAACCAAACAGACCATTCCGCGAGTACACTCGTCAGAACGGCAGCAATTGTCTTCAAATCATACCATAAAATAGTTTCACCGTGCCACTACCCATACCATCTCTTGCCCAGCTGGTAAAGCAGAGAACTGAGCTTTCCCTGTCAGTGTCTTGTGTCTTTGTTGTCATGCTTGATGGTTTGAAGAGACGGAACTTAAATAATAATCCAAGGGAATCAGACCCGAGTCACCGGACCAACCATCGAAGGAGGCATCGTCGATCGTGTCGAATCGACGTATAAATTCTAGAGACGACACGCGCACCGCAAATCTTCGCAACCTTAGAAACGCTCGCGTTTATTCTACTGTCTGCTCCCCACCATCTTCCCTTCACTCCCAAGGCAGAGACTCAGAAAAGCATTCGCCACTCTCCCCGGTCACAGCCGTCGAAACCACCCTTAATTCACAGTTCGCGCCAACAGCTAGCTCAAGAATTCCGGCCACAAACACGCGCGCGCGAGCATGTACACTTCTGTCTCATCAGTCATGGACCAACGCAACCAACCTTGCTGTTCGTTCGTCGCTGCCATCGTCGTCCTCCTCCTCGGCCTCGGTGCGGCGGTCAGCGAGGCGGCCACCGGCACGTTCATCTACGCCGGGTGCTCGCCGTCCAAGTACCAGCCCGGCACCCCCTTCGAGGGCAACCTCAACTCGCTCCTCACCTCCATCGCCAACGCCGCGCCCAACGGCTTGTACAACAGCTTCACTGCCGGGAGCAACGGCACGGGGGACGGCGCGGCCGCGTACGGGCTGTACCAGTGCCGCGGCGACCTGGGAAACGCAGACTGCGCGGCGTGCGTCCGGGACGCCGTGGCGCAGCTCAACGAGGTGTGCGCGAGCGCGTACGCGGCGTCGCTGCAGCTGGACGGCTGCTACGTGCGCTACGACAGCAGCAACTTCATCGGCCAGCTCGACACGGCCATGGTGTACCGCAAGTGCAGCACCAGCACCAGCAGCGACGGCGACTTCCTCAAGAACCGTGACGCCGTCCTGGGCGCCTTGCAGGGCGTGGCGAACGGGTACAAGGTGAGCAGCTTCGGCAGCGTGCAGGGTGTGGCGCAGTGCCTGGGCGACCTCGCCGCGGCCGACTGCACGACTTGCCTGGCGCAGGCGGTCGGGCAGCTCAAGGGCACCTGCGGCACGGCGCTCGCCGCCGACGTGTACCTGGCGCAGTGCTACGTCAGGTATTGGGCCAACGGCTACTACTCCCGCCCGTCACAAGGTACGCAACATGCACTTCATTCCACAATCGTGTCTAAGACAGCAAAAACCCGAATTAATTCCCTGCAACCTAGTGAAAAGTGAGGTTATCACCGAGTAGCAAATTGCCAATTTGCGAGTTCTTGGCTGCAAGTTGCAACCAGTGAGATCGTTGCCCCGTAGGAATTGACTCCGATGGCAATGGGCAAGGGAGTGTATAGGCATCATTCGGATGTTTTTGTTCTAAAAATCATCCAAACTTTGGACCGTACGATCAAAACACACATCCGTAGGATCAACCCACCTCGAATTCAGGGGGGTGTGCATCGATCTGAAAGTAAATCCAAGGGCCCAGAATTTGGATGATGGTTGCTAAAGAAAACATCCGGATGAAACTTATCAAAACCCATGGGGAAACTTCCCAAAGTCGGTAAAGAGATCAAGCAGAATATGTCCTCTCCTCTGACAACCTTTTTCTCCATAGCAACATAGATGAAATAATCACAGACTCACAGTAATCAATGGTCCACGACCAAAACGTACCTACAGCTTCGCAAATTAAAAGTTTAGGCACCAATCGATCAAAAAGGCGTGTCCAAATTAGCGAAAGGGAAAGAGACAATAGAGCAATCACTTGGCTGCAGGCAGCCGCTCTACTAGTGCCACCGCGTGTAGCGTAACAACTCATATAAGTCACAGTGCAGGCAATATTATTTGTCCACTTGGTCAATCAAATCAGCCGCTAAGCTCCAGCGACACAGTTCAGTCATGTTCCTACAATAGAATAGGTTAAGCTAATCATCCCGGCCTTTTTTAGTGGACCGCATGCGGGAGCGGGACGCAGCATCACTGGACTCAATTGGGTGAGACAACAGTACTGATAGGATGATTTGAAGCGACAGCAACAAAGCAAACTATATTCTCTCTGATCCAAAAAGACACTGTGTATCCTAGATTCGTATTTCCTGCATGGTCACTTGTAGATGCAAAGAAGTTTCTACAAGCCTACCAGTACCAACTAGTGCCTGAGCGGCAAGCTACGCGTCGAGTGATTTCCTTTTGCAGGATACACCGATATAAAGCGTTATCTCTGATCCACTGATGGCCACTAAACAATATGCCTATCTCTGAGCATATCGGATTTAGGACCGCGCGCCGGCGATAGGCACGCGAATTGCGGGATTAGAATCAGCAGGCGGCGGCCAGGCCAGCCAACGACTCCCCCACGCTGAATGTATTCCCGTTAAACAAAAGCAGCACTCGGCAGGGCTGCAAGTGCGGCAACTTTGCGTGCGCTATTCTAATCCTACGCACCTGATCCTGATCTCCCTTGGTGACAGGTTATTCGCAGGATGACGTCGGAAGGACACTGGCAATAATAGTCGGCATCTTGGCAGGGCTGGCGCTCATCGTGGTGTTCATCTCATTCCTCAGCAAATCATGTAAGCCCCCCTGACCTGCAAAACTCAGTACAGGCAACAAGCTTACGAGCCTGAACAATGGCACTAGCCTCACGGAAAATGATGTATCATTGCAGGCTAGCTTGGCCCCCTGCTCGAAGGACCTTCGATTCTCGCACGCTGGCGTGAGACCAGATGACTTCATAAAGCTTGTAATCTCATTTTGTCAGCAATAGATAAGAAAGTGATCTCGGTAGGGCTATTGGAGGATCACTACCTTACGTTGGGACATCATTTTTGGTCCACTAGTAATGGCCTACTTGTTCATTTATCAAATCTGAGGGCATCGTCCTGCAACAACATCCACATATCGGTCTTAATCGATTGCCTTCGGTTGATTGCAAATCAAACTTGATTCACACAGGTACGACCATCATATGTCATAAACTACTGATTAGCCCAGGGGGGCCATTGTTGGGTGGCTTCTTGTCTCCATACTACTATATACACAAACTCTCACACACTTAAGGTAGGAAACCTCTGGGGCCTTTCCTATTGCTCCCATACACTGCAGCGGATCAAGCACTGTGTCCTCGAGTCATTGGGCTCCATCTCGCCGAGTTGTAACTGCTGCAAGCGATGATGCTTGCTTCCGACATTTTGGCCTCAGAGACACCATTGTCGCATATGTTTGCAAATGCCCTCATGTGTTTCATGCCATACTGTGTAAGTGATCCACATTGCGATTCAAAAATTCGCACCTGGCGATGGCCATGGACACACAATAAGTTCAACAGGGCACAGAAAGGATGCTGATGTGAAAGTATTAAAGACGTGCAACAACAGTACCTTCATGCATTGGATATATAATAGTTTAAATAAAAAATACTTATACTCACCATCCTCTTCAAACAATCCCAATCCTCCACTAATGGTTGACTAGAGCTTCTAGCAGCCTCAAGTATTGAAGGCCCATTTTCAAATCCAAAGACAAGCTTCCCGATGAAATCGATACTGCTGTCGAGATGCTTCCTGTGCACCACAGTTTCTTTGATCTCCCGGAGAACCCTCAGCTTCTCATCGGATCCCCCATTCAGCTGCTCATACTGAAAGCAAGAAGGTAAACATTAACAAACAAATTTGGCCAACAGAAGATGGGCAACAAAAAGTGATTCGCAGAACTTGGGCGTGTCATGTGAGGAGATGAGCTTAAGCTTAGGCTGAAAGTACGATGGCGTCTGTTTCAAAGTACTATTGTCTATCGCCATAGCTTCTCAACAACATGAAACCACATTTGTATTTAGAAGCTTAAGCTCCTCCTGTATCCTCTAAGGTGCCCATAATCCCATATTACGAGGCTTCTAGTTAAGCCCCATCAAATAGACCGTACAGTGTAACTATGATTGGTCAATGTGAAAATTAAGTAGGAAAAACCATAACAATTTTCTTTCAGTGATAGCACAGATTGCCGAGAATATGTCTCCTAAAAATGCCTATCAACTGCCCTAGTCCTATTCTCTAAAATATCTGGATAATGTCAGCTGTTACTCCATGCAATGGATACTCAAATAGAAAATAAATCCCATACAATAAACATTCTATAACTTGATTCTACATGCATCAACCAAAACTGTGAAGTTCAAATTAAACATTCTACAACAAAGGTCCAAGGTAATGGGTAATAGCCAATAACAACAAAGATATGAACTAAACAAGAGAGCACCAGTTAAACTTTTTTTTATGATACCAACACTTACAGGAGATGTCATCCAAATCAACAGAAAGGAAACAATTGTAGCAAAATCAACCCATAGACAAAAGCTCAAGGATTACTCAAGTTTGTTATCCTAACAGCATAATGTTATAACGTCATCTATGCCAATGAAAGCGTCAAAAGACCGTGTCATACCTTTAAAATACAAGATCATTTTGTAATGTAAATATTTCATCTGAGAACGAAAAATCAGTAGTCAAGCATGCTACGCAAGTGTTAAATTTCGTGATATTGCTACAACAACCCTCTTTTCACTACTGTTTAAAAGTATATAGCATTTGAGTTTTTTTATTAAAAAAACAGAGCATGCTAATTGGAAGACTGAAGAAAAAACTGGAATTCACCCTCTTCCACATGAAAAGAAGATCAGCATCCCTTTGATTGACTGCAGCCTTTGGGCCTGGCCAAAGCAGCCTGTTTGTGATGTAGGAATTTGAAGGATCAAAACCTTGATAAAGGAAAAGCTTCTCATCCTTGAATGTCTTGTCACCATACTCCATGACATGAGAACCCTCATTGAACTTATTTGAGTTTGAGGTTCTCGCTTTAACCTGCCCAACAAAGCAGTGACTGGATGCCATTAACCAATATGAAGAAAGTGTACTCTAGACTTACCACCTCGTACTGATCCTTGATTGTTTCCTTCATTAAATTGTGAGTTTCACTGCCAAGTAGGATCAAAAGGTTCAAAACAGTAAGCATCAGCTTTATAAATAATGGCTACAGCAACTGTACTTTCAGACTAGTACTTGAGCCAAATAAAAAAAAAAAAAGAAGTAAAGCACCGAAGCAACAAGAATTTGCTTGTCAGCAGTATCTGGTCACGCTACCAATTGACACTTCCCTATCCTATCCACTTATCTGATGTTTTTACGTCTATGTTATTACCATTTATGAGTGTAGTGTTGACTCGTGAATTACTCATGTGTTACTCAAGTGGCTGATGATTGCACTAACAGGCACCCATCTTATGTCTTCTAATATGATTATACTTCTTACCACATACAGATGCTAAAGCATGTTTTGTACAGATATTGGAGTAAGAATTGCATAGGATCCAAAAAAATTAGTTTACACATACAAATTTCCAGTGCATAGAAAAGAACTGAGCAAAATAAAACACAGTGGGCCACCAATGAGAAAAAAGGCTTCAATATGGGCAATAGTTCAAACATAACAATACCTAATATATTTATTATAAATAATGCAGTTATATCACATTACGGAAGGAAAGAGAGCAAACTAAAAGCTAAAATAAATAATCCCTATGAGGCATACCTTTGATAAATGTAAAAAAGATGCAGGTTATATGATATAAACAAAAACAAATGTCACAAATCAAATCAGTTGTTGCGCATAATATATTAAATGAAGCTTACCTGTCTTCCATCCAAGAAACACTGTACAAGTCACCCAAACAGGTAATGTATTCAGGAGGTGGTGATGGTTCCATCCCAGGGCAGTATGTTCCCCAACTATTTTCGACCGCATTTGACGCTGTTGTTACATAAATATTAAGATCTTCTGGCATTAAACCCTCAAAGATACTGCCACTTTCACATGCTTCAACATATATAACCTGCCAAAATTGTAATTTTGATTACATTCTATGTGCATCGTTTCAGTCTAAAAAGTTTTTTCTGGAAGGGGAAAAAACAAAAGAGAGAATCTTATACCATTTTTGAATAGCTGTTGGAAGCATGTTTCTTTTTTAACACCTTAATGAAGTCACCAGCATAAAGATAGGGCAGGTTGGGCATACCTAAAAACTTGCTAAGGTTAAGCTAAGCTCCACACAAAATCAACTAAATGACCACACTTCTATGGGAGTACGCACCAAGAACTCCAGGACCCCCATGATCTGAGTAATAGATGAAGATGTGGTCCTTTGGTTTGCTGTCTATCACCTTCCTACTCCCTCCAGTAACCGCAGTTCTGTTGCCCAAGAGGACTGCAAAGAAGTTTTCAGTAGTGACCTGGTCACCGGTGTAGTCCTGTAATGTATGATAAGTTGATCAGCCTTCAGGAATACAGCAGCATGCATTCTAACATTAAACAAAACCAAAGCTACCAATCCATGTGATTAGAAAGTGCAATCAATTTTAAAGTTTGAAAATGTAATTACTTGTGCAGTCTTGTTTGAAAGTAAAATTAAAGGGAAAAAACTACCAGTACCAAGTAGTACCTTTGGAACACCAGCATAAACGTTTTCACCTTTAGGATGGTTGATGATGACCCCAGGCCTTGGGTTGAGAATGTTGTCGGAGATGTCGTCATACATAAACACCACAATGTTCTCCTCCTTTACTCCCCCCTTCCGCAGAATCTGGTATGCATGGCACACATCGGCCTGCCGTGCATCAAGAACACCAGAATCCCTTAAGCAAGCATTCATAGAATTGTTCGGTGACTTTCAATACCATCCATATTTTGACCAAGCACACACTGAACAAACGTAATTATACAGCAACTATAAAAAATGGTTTCTGATGTTATAGTCAGTCAAATTTTCATACACAGCCTGGCATTCAATCATTAGAACCACAATCTACAAAATAAATTATCCCACATGACCTTCACCCTAACTAAATTCTTGTTACCAATTACATGTCTCCGGAACTAAATTTCTATTACCAAATAAATAATCTCTGCAGTCACCAAAGAATGTCGTTTTGAACATCGACACGGTCCTCAAATCACTAATTTCTATTGTAATAGATTTATAAAATTATACTTTTATGAAAGTTTAGAAAGTTTGACTGCATTACCACAAAACAATGTTCTTTTGTGACTAGAGGGAGTATGTCTCCCTCCAAACCATCCACTTAGATAGGAACCACGGAAAAAGCTGATCCGAATTATAACTATCTGGACCTTTCTAACAAAGCAAGCAACTGCGGATTGGATATCCAGGCCCCTTAACTTCTAAATCCCCTAAGCAAACAGAACATATCTACGCAGCCAATTTCAAAACTCAAAGTGCAACGAACTCAATAGAATAACCGAGAACTTCGAAGCAACGATTTGCTCAGAAGCTCCCGTAAATTCGAAGTAGCCAGACTCCAAGCACCCCAAATCCGAAAGTCCCAACACAAACAAGCTACAAGACGTACAGAGGAAAGGGGGAAACTGACCGAAAGTTTCAAATTTAAGTTCGCGATTCCCCTAGACCCACTCCTACCCGCACCGCACCCGAGGCCGCCGCTGGCTCACCTGGTGCCGATAGTTCCCGTAGCCAGAGGATCCCGCGACGAGCACGGCCCACCTCGTCCCCACGTCGTCGGCCGGCGCCGGCGTCGCAGGAGCGGCGGCGGCGGAATCCCCCTTCTCCGTTGGCATCCGAATCAGCGGCTCCCACTTCCCCTTCCCCTCCGCCTCATCCGCCGCTGCCGCGGCTACCGCCAAGAGCGAGAGGAATCCACACAACCACCACGCAGCCATCGTCGTCCACGAGAGCGGTGTGAGGGGGAGAGCCGGGTTAGCGGCAGTGCGAGGCGGGTCGGTGGGGGACTTCCGGACTTGGTAGTTTGGGAGGCACAATAGAAACTAATAAGTAGAACCATGCGGACACGTGGTCCGCGAGGTAGCCGTGGTGCGGGTCGTCCATCAGTTGTAACTTGCTACGAAAAAAAAATTGATAACGAAAAATAAAGATTAAAAAATAAAAAAATTTATTTTAGAAGATCAAACATCTATCTTTAACGTTTCGTTTCTTGCGAAAATTAATTAAAGAACCGTTTTAACTGCGTAGAGGCGATTAAGCGAGCGATTAATGATGTGGGAAGAACGGACCACTGCCACCAAGTGCTGCTTTAGAATAGTAGAGAAACAACATAATTATCTGCTATACTACAGTAAAACAATATGTTTTTATACCTAGCATTTTTTTTCTGGACATATTCATCAATTAAGCACATTTATTAGTCTCTCAATTAGTCATTTTAATTATTTTACCCCTTAGTTAAGTCACTCAACTCTGTACCTACTGCGGTGTTATAGGAACGCAGTAGGTGACACGACGAGAAAAAGACCATTTTTATAGATTTATTTGAATGTAAGTTGGAAAAAAAAAATGATGGCAAAGCAGCAGTTGTTCGCGGCTACAATGAGCGGCTGTGCTCTCTGCTATATTTAACTTTGCTTACCTTGTTAGAGTGCTGGAACGCAAGGCCATTACGTGGATAACATTCATGTTTATCTTTAGAATGCACATATAAAAAGTGTAAACTATCGTGACGTTACAGGTTTTCAAGTCGAACCAATCACAAAGTCGCCCAGCGGGGAGCCATATGCTTTGGTAGGTGCCTTGATTAGTTAACAACTAGCAAGGATAGCGCGCTACGCTGCGCCGTTTGATTATGTAATTGTTTTGAAAGAAATATATAATCCATCACGTATAAATAAGGTGCAGCAGGTAATCAAATAATATAAAACATAAGCGATGGATGTAACGCTAATTAGCCTTATTGGTTATTGCCTCATACAAATAAGTTAGACAATATATATGTACAAAATGCATAAGAGAGAATTCGTAACACAAAAGGCAAGTCCCCTTTTCCTTCCAAATCTCAAACTTGCATAAAGTAGCAATCTGCTTCTACTAACTTAAAGGTGGCTGATGTGTCCAATCAAGTGTGCTATTAATCCAATTTCGAACTTCTTCCTTGATCAAAATAGATTTTCAGTACAATGAGACTCACCTGAACCAACAAATTATTCTTACAGTTTGAGAAATTCTTGCAAATAACAAAACCAAAAAAATAGCAGGAAAGGAAACTTTAGTACACGATACCAGATATATGAATCCTGTAGATGTGATGTAGGACCAGATGATGCAACACCTGCATCCTTCCATATACACAGCACCTCCTGTAGATGTGACAGGCTTTGCTTCTTGAAACATAAGAATGTATAACCCTTCACAAATCGAGAAAAGTGCATGACTCGTACATATATTTTCATGGTTTTGCAAATTACTATCCGCATGGTAAAAATGAAACATTCTAGCACTTAAACTTTCAGTCTATTATATATGTACTGAAGCTTATCGAATATTAAAACTACAGGTGGCAAGTTGCCAAGTTTCAAACTGCATGCATGATCTTAAAAAAAAGAGGGAGGAAAGTATAGGCACTGCTGATGCAAACGTTGTAAACTGAAAATGATACAGATCATGGCATGGCATACTGGGACAAGTCCAGGGTGTACAGTTCAGATTTCAGAACTCATAGTCCATCAACAATAATGTTATTGTCCAATTCCTTATTTTCTCATGGGTGAAGTGGTACCCGAGAATGAAGCAGTTCCTTGTATGTCCCAAGCTCCCTAAAAGCAGCAGCAGTAAAGTTGGATGTCACAAGCCTTGCAACAGGCTAAAGAATTTGAAACTTTCGTTTTGTCTCAGAAACCTGAATGGCTTCATGGAACCACAGTTTATTAAAGAAACTTGTGGGATGTAATTACAGTGAAATGGTATAGTATCAAATCATACTTACTCCTGGAAGAACTATGGTTTATTAAATAAATTCGAGTGTACACGACACTAGTAAATGACTGAATAAGTGGAGAGAAAAAACATGCTAGTGAGTGTCTGGTTATGTGTGTATCTGTATATATTTGATGATCCTTTGTTCTGATCTTTCCTTAAGAAATGTGTGCATCAGAATGAAGATGCAGTATATGTTTAATAATTGAGAAAAGGGGCAATAAGATATTTCGCTATTGAAAAGGATAAACCTAGAGGTTTTGTTACGTATAGATGAGAAATCCAAACAGTGGATAACAAACCTTATGAAAAGCCAAAGAGGAATTCGATGCTACTAAATACCGTAGATCATAGTTGATACAGGTTTGAGCAATAATGTAAGTAATTATACAGCGAGGCCCTTTTTTACATGCATATACATACAGCGCACATCGGATAACAAAACATAGGACAATATACGTTAATTATACAACTATCATGTTTTGGTTACAGAGAAGGGGCTAAGCACAGAAATAGATTATATCACAACCCATCACAAAGTACACATATACAATCATATACCATCATAAATCAACTTAGATTTATATCAACCTGTGGATGTACTGTGGAGAAGGGGCTTAGTTATTTGTGTGTGTTTTGTTCCGTTATTGTTCCTCTCAAGTTGATTACCTGCGGAGTAATTTGCATGGTCCAAGCAAGCGAAAACTGACATGTTGTTTAGCAGAAAAGGGAGCCAAATGAATAAGCATAAAGAATGTAAAGAGCCGAGTTTGTAAACCATACTTCGACTATGTATATTACACATACCACACAATAGGAAGCACCTGTCAGGAACATTGATTGAAAAGCAAATAAAAGATGAACTTTGATAGCAACAGCGGAAATCTTTTGGGTTTGATTTCATGAAAGAGAGGACGCCTAAGAACTGGATTTTAAATAACGGAACAAAAAACACACAAATAACTAAGCTGTCGATGAAGGACTCACTTGATAGGAACAATCACTACCCATCACCGGTCTATGTAAAATATCGATGCCCTCTGATAAAAACACCAACATGTGTATTCCACAATTGGAAAGGTAGTATATCTAGATAAGGCAAAAAAGGAGACATAGTAAGCTGCGTAGTAAGTAACCCGAAATAAGAGCTGAGTGGAAAAAACGTTGAGCGAGGAAACTTAAAGGAGAATTTTTTCTGAAAAAAAAACTTACCGTTGGCATGCTAATGGTATGCTGGAAAATCAATACCAATCTCATGATTTTATTAAGTTTCATGAAAGAAAGCCTTCCTACTCTTTTTGTAAATCCTGAATTGCAAGTCTCTTTATTGTCGAGAAAATAGTGAAATGCTATTTAGATTTCTTATATAAAACATCTAACACTGTCAGTATTAGCTATTAGGCAAGCGATATTTCACAAATGAAAGAGCTGATGAGCTTTTATTTTAATTTTTTTCACGACCAACATTGCTTCAACAAGAAATAAGACTGTAACAAGAAGACTGAAAGGATAGCAGAAAATAGACTGAAATGATAACCCACAATGGTGCTGCCCTTCCGAGCTGCAACATGCAATGGTCTGTTCCCCTTGTTATCTTCCAAATGTATAACCGAGACATCAGGCTTCAACAACTCAAGCAGAATTTCATCATTTTGACCTTTTGAAGCCATGTGTAAAGCTGTTTGTCCCTTCTTATCGGTTCTAAAACCAATATGTGGATCCTTATTTAATAATGATTTAACCACCTCGACATGGCCCATTCTTGCTGCTGAACGCAAAACTGTTTTGTCATTATTTCTTGTAATTCTGGCCAGGCTTGCATCCGTTTCCAGTAGAAGATTGACAATATCAATGTGGCCTTGAGTGGCAAAGATATCAAAGCTGTGGCATTTACAGAACCTGTTGTCATAGCTAACACAGGAAATGCCTGCAACAGCTCCTTGAAAACATCTGCAAAGCCTAGAAATCGAACTGCACTATGAGCCAGAAATGCTTTGACAAATCAGTTTAAACAAAACACCGCGAAGGTATAAGCATTATTATGGGATAAGACACTATTGGAGTGTTGATCCTTTTAATTGACTTTGGCAATTTATAGACATGAGATAAAAAAAAACTGAACAAATCCTTAGATCTAAGATCATGCTGCATGGATCGTGAGACAAACTTGTTTCTAATATTTGGATTTACCGAACTGATGAAAGCATATGCCAATCAAACTAAAGGCAAAAGTTTCAAAACATAGTGGCATTCAGATCACTGAGGAAGGAAGCCCAAATGATTGAACAACTAATGGCGCAAAAGATAATCTAACCAGACTTTAGGTCATAATACCCTAGAAACGATGGCAGCATACTCAAGATTATGGTGGAGAACACGATGCAGCCGGCCGGGGGGGGCATCAGCGGAGCGCTCGGCTCTACATCAAGATTTGTCTCACCATCACACGAATGATGCGGCGGCGGCGGCCGGGAACGAACGAATGATAAAAACACCAACATCTTGATGTCCTGCTCTACATCAAGATTTGTCTCACAATCACACGAATGATGCGGCAGCGTCGGCCGGGTCGGGGAGGCGCTCGGCCTGGAGCAGCAGGGAGGCCGGGGAGGCAGCGACCAGGGGCGCGGCGGCCGAGCCGGGGGAGGCTGGGAAGCGCTCGGGTGAGGGGGGTGAACCGAGTGGGGTGGGAAAGGGAACCGTGAGGGCGACGGGGAAAGGGAGGCCAGGCGTGGAGCGCTCCGCGGGCGGCGATTTCAGGGAGAGGGAGGGACGTCGACGGCCGGAGAGAAGCCGGTCGGCACAACGGGGCAGCAGGCGGAGCACGCAAGGATGGGTGGGGAAGGTAACCGCGAGGGCGACGAAGAAAAGGAGCCTACGCATGGAGCGGTCCGCGGGCGGCGATTTGTTCGCGAGCCATAAGCCAGCCACCACTCTCCCGCGTGCGGACGGTCGGATCCGGGGCAGCAGAAAGGATCGACGGTAGCCAGCCGCGCGGATCTGCACGCAATTAGCAAAAACTTCAGGGGCCTTTCCGCGAGGGCTGTCGACGTGGCTAGCGCGAGAAGGCGCCAGACGTCCCCTTATAAGATATTAGATTAGATATACTAGGAAGTATTTGCGCGCTACGCTGCGCCGTTAATGATATTGTTGACCTGATACAGGCAAGGCATAAAATAATATAGGAATGTAAAGGTAAGCTTAATTTTTTTAACTGAAGATTAACATCGGAGGGAAGATGAAATACAATAATTATCAAGCATGTAATTCAATGGAAGAACGGTATGGGAAACAATATTAGCTGTGGACCAACAAATCTAAATATTTTATTCGGGTTTCAGCGTTTTGTTGATTAACTCAACAGTTAATCAGTTATAATAGGCAAATGTTAGTAACAGTACAGCCAATGATCTTAATAATGCTTGATTAGGTTATGACAGCAAAGAGGATTTATTATGGTAAGCAGGTAAATGCTAGACAGTTATGTTAGAATTCTGATATGAAACCTCTATAGTATGCATCTAGAAGTTCAGGGAATTTCGTAAATGATCTTAATAATGCTTGATTAGGTTGTGACAGCAAAGAGGATTTATTATGGTAAGCAGGTAAATGCTAGACAGTTATGTTAGAATTCTGATATGAAACCTCTATAGTATGCATCTAGAAGTTCAGGGAATTTCGTAAAGCGTGGTAAACACTTGCCATGCTCTGAAAAACAAAAACAAAAATGGTGTTCTAGATTTTGTAATCCAGACACGGTATTATCAGTTTTAGCAGAATGTTGGAAAAAGTAACGACAGAAGCAAAAATATATCCTAGTAATTTTTGATAGAAGCTTAGGGGCCATGAAGGAGTAGTTTTATGTTAGTTATGAATAATAATAATAATAATAATAGAGCTTTTGGATCAGATACACAGGATTAGGGGATAACATAAAGAGTGATACATTAAACCATGATCTGTTATATATAGGTACAGACGTTGTCCATCAGTTGATAACAATAAGGTCACATGTTTAAGGTAGACAGCTATTCTGATATGGTGGTATTGTGAGTATTGGTATCATCAGTTTACTATGTGAACATACTGGTACAATATGTATATGTAAGGATATGTTGGAGATAAGCATAGGAGAAGCGTGTGGCTAGAGCCCTTATAAGCCACTACGTTTTGGTGATAGTCAACACAGGCTGTGACGGACAGAGCAACCTGATATATAATGTGTGTCCTGTAAGCATAACAGCGAAATTGGTTAGAATATGTAGATGCCTGTTTTATGTACGAAATAAGATGCTTTGACAGGGAATTTAGAAATAACCATATACTGTTGTGGCATAGGTACTATTCTGCTGTCATATACCGAAGCATTTTTTGCCATTCGTTGTTGGAATATGATCTTCTGGAGCATGCTTGTACTGGAGTAGATTAAGTAGATCATAGGCTAAGAGCTCTTGTGGAGTAGTTGCTGGATGTGTCCCAGTGTAAACCAATGATATTTCGTGGGGATCAATGTTATGGCTACGTGAATCTGCGGTATCAATAGGGAGGAAACCAATATTTTTCTGATAGATACATTGGATTTGATCTTGCAGCCTGTTGTGTCTGTCCTTAATGATATGAGTAGTATTGGTTGCAGCAGGAGCGTGTTCAAGAAAGAGATCCACCCAACATTGTTCGGTCTTGAAGCTTTGACGTGTAGTGCATAGGCTTTCGTAGTCAGCATCTTTGATCTTGATATTCTTGTTGGTCTGAAGATGCAGAATAACTATGTGGGCTGCATTTTCCATTGCATCATATACTGTGTTAGCTAATTCTCCATAGAATGTTTGTTCCTCTTTGTTCTGATAATCCGATGTTAATGGCATGACCATTGTGACCCAACCTCTAATTTGGTTATCGCTTTCATAGGTAGTGCATAGGTAGTGCCTGATGAACGTATTGGTAAATGTAATTTCTTGGATACCTCCTCTAGGAGGAGTTGCCTTGTAATATATACAATTCTTTCAACCTGTTAAGAACATAAATATGAAGTGTTTTATTCGAATCAGAAAGGCTAGCATCGTGTTGAGGCAATGTGATAAAGACCTCTCTGAAATAATGTGAATTAAATAGTATTCGAATCGTCAAGTACACATGGTAATAATGTTTAGACAGCAGTGATGTGCTATTGTTAGATCGTTACGTATTTTGATTAGCTTGTCTTATCTTTAATGTGCTGCAACTGCTGGCATGGGAGAGATAAACATTACGGAATGTGAGGGCTAGAAATACTTACACCTGGTACAATGATGTGATCTTCTATATTAATAGTCTCGATGTTGGATTCGTCGTGAGCTAGTTGCTCTCTTTCAGATGTATTTTGTTCAAACGATAGTCTCTGTTCCGATGGAGTATTCTGTTCGTCCATCAGTGTATATTCATTGGTGGGAAACAAAGATTGAATCATCGGCTCCTTACGGTTAGGTAGTTGCCCTGTTGTTGTAAGATCCTGTAGATAGAATGGGAGCAATGTTATATTTATTTGCGTTCAGGTGAAGGTGTAAAGATAGCACATATATAAATAGGGAGAAGCGTATACCATGGCCGATGAATTTGTTTGGAATGTGTTATCCGACATGGACCTTACGTTAGGCAGTGCCTGCGTTATTTGTGACATTAAGGGCACATTAACCAAACATGGCTTTAAATCCATTAGGTAATAACCAAAGTATCAGAAGAGCTGATAGTTTTACCTTGCAACTGCCGCATAACTTCACACCTATAAATGTTAGCTTATTCTTCTTTATGGTTTCTACAGATCTTCTGAGTATGGGTCACATCCATCAACAAAATACTGGAAAAAAAGTCATTTATATAAGAAAACAAGCATTATAACTACACGATAGGTGAATAATAAGCAAATGTCATAACCAAAGTAAGACCCAAATTTTTTTTTCCAGAAAATATAGTTCTTCAGATGTGATCCTTGCTTTGGTCTGAAGCGGTTCATTGGTACAGGTTCTTTAAAGATCCCATTTAGAGCATCCACTGAGCCCTGCATTTGAATGTGAATTGTCAACTAAAGTTTTACCTTTAGCAAGACCTCTTCCCATAAAACCACTGGAGATTCTGAGCAGTACCTCAGAGGCCAGCAGGAATAGAAAGCCATTAGGAAACATGACTTTGTAACCTTGAGTATAGTCAGTATCAGTTGGTCTCATTTCTGACTCTGTTGAAAAAATTGCAAAACATACATTCTCTGAATGCAGAACGGGACATCTCCTCAAGCCAAAGGGGAAAAAATATCATAAGCTGTACACCTTCTTTGAACTCCGCAAGTCGATTTGGGTTCCCAAAGTAACTGGAAAACCATTCGGTCGCTTCAGCACCTTCATGATATGCAAAACCAGTAGGATAACTCCTAAGCAATGAACCTTTTTTAGATCAGATGAGTAAACTGCTTGCCCAAATCACACAGGAACAACAAAGTAGGGTAAAGGGGAATGGATACCATTTGGTGCTAGAACACTATTAATCCCAAAATAAATGCACAAAAATAAATCCTAACAAAAAACAGCTGCAATTACCCATCTTTGAACAACCAAAATGGGGCATTAACCATACCTTGGCTGGCATCAACATCAGCATGCAAGTCCTGTGCCTTGGTCCTGATGTTGGACCATTTCCTCACGAGGGACTTGCCATGAAAGATACCCACACATGAAAGGGAGAAAAAGAAACACACATTAGCAACCTGATCAAAACACAGCTCAACAACAAGAAACAGTAGGATGCAGAGAAACAGACGAAGAGGAAGCTCTGAAATGAGGTAGAGCGGCCGGTCGATGTCAGCGAGGAAGCGAGCTAGCATGGGCAGTCGTTGTCACGGAGGAACCGAAGGAGGTGGGCGTCGATGTCGCCGAGGTGCGCCGAGGCAGCTGGGCTGAGTAGAGGGCTCCGCGACGGCGGATTTGGTGGCGCTTGTAGGGCCTGCGTCCGGCGACGCGTGGGTAGCGGATGGGCATCGACGAAACAGATGGAGGGTGTCGAAAGAAGCAGGAGCCAAACGCAAATATGAAGAACCATCGGTGTCTTCGCGGCAGCGCCAGCGGGCGGCGCAGGGCGAAGGGCGGCGGGCGGGCGAGAGCGAAGCGGGCGTGGAGGGCTCCACGGCGGCGGATCTGGTGATGCTTGACGGGCTGGGCGTCGAGCATGCGTGGGCACCGAAGAAATGCGTGTGGACGGCCGGATCCTGGGCAGCACGACGGACCGACGGTAGCCAAGCTTGCGGAGCCGCACGCGATAAGCAAAACTGTGCAAGGGTTTTTTTGCGAGGGCTGCCGACGTGGCTGGCGCGAGAGCTCCGTTAGACATTCCACTATAAGATATTAGATATGAGTCGATGATTGATGGATCCCGTGCTTCGCGTAGCTTTTTCTATCGGCACAAAAGGGAAAAGGAGAGAGGAGTCGACGCCTTTCTGGGTGGAGGGAGGAACTGAGGGTTCTAGAATCGTGGCAGGTAACCTTCGTACGTTACCTGAAGCAAACGTGCATTTTTATGCTCCTTTTGCAAAAGATAGCTCGGTTTTGCGGCATGTTGAAGTGGCGAAAACCACAAAGGAGAACATGATTAACTCACACGTCGTATTGTGAAATGACTTTCTTTTAGAAAAAAAAATGAGACGGCTTTTCAGGACTAGTGTACGCACTGCTGTACCACAGTTGAAATGTGAATGTTCCCCCTAGTCCAAATCCGTCTAAAAAAACCCAAAAAATGCAGATACACCTCTTTGATTAAATACCTCTTATAATTATCCTAAAATGATGAGACAGAATGCTTTTATGTGAGTGTAGTGAAATAATGAAGATGGTAGATAGAAAAAAAAAGATATAGAAGAAAATTTTATTAAATCTACGTACATGTTTTATATTTCTCAACAAAATTTTAAAACTATAAAACTAATATTTCTTAACGGAGATAGTACATGTTACACAAGTTTGGTCTTTTAAAGGGAGTGTATAGGTATCATCCGGATGGTTTTGTTCTAAAAAACATCCAAACTTTGGATACATGTGCTAATATCCTATCGATACATGTGCTGTTGCATCAGTTCTATATTTCCAAGTATACCTTGCACATCGAAGCCCCATGCCCACAGGCGATACCGGGGTGCCTGTATATCTCGACACATTTAAGATTTTTATAAAGTGATGTAAGATTATGTTTTTGATAGATTAAATTTGTTAATTGAATTAGTTTTCATTATTTATGATTTGGGATTTTTAAGACCTTAGAACTATTTATATTATGCTTTAGCAAATTTTAAATATATGTAATAGATTTATGATGTTACGAAATAATTATAAAAAACTATAGAATTGTATGTATAAAGTGTGCACCTCTACACACAAAAAAAAAGTTCCACAACTACCATTGCTCTCCTTCCATTATGTTCAGAGTGCTAAATCCTCTTAAGGTTAGTTTGGTATTGCGATGGCTTACATAATATACTCCTTTATTTAAATAAGGAATTTTAAATAAGCTAATTAAAAGCTTGTTCAAAGTATTTTTCGGAGCCATAACAAGAAAAGTTTATAAGAAACGATAAATATTCCATAACTAAACACAAGAACCGCAAACTAGTCCTTTGGTCCTTATATTTTTTGAAATATAGTCTAGAGCCTTTTTACTCGGAAGCTGGAACCATCTAAATACTAATGGACCTGCTCGATTATATATAGGCTTCGTAATCAACACCATATGACCAGGCCAATCGTAGACACAGCCCACAGTTGGGAAATGTAGCCCACTCAACATCAAGCTCATAAGAGCAGAGGTCGTGCGTTCGGGCCTAAAAATCTATTGTCCACTCTTCCCATTCATATGGCCTTGTGGCCACATAGGACGGGGGATAGAGCGGCTAATGGGCCGACTAGCTCGAGCGAAACTGACACAGAACCGCGCTGAAACTTTAGTCGAAGTCAAGGACATAAAATCCATTGACTCCAACCATAGACAAACACGCACGAGACCGAGGCTCAAAATTTCATTTTGGTAGGGGTGGTTGGAATTCAAAATTCCGGTGAGATCTTAAAAATTTAAATAAAATTTGGATGAAATCCACAAGCTAAATTTTAAATCTGTTGTTTTTGACTGGAAAATCCAAAATTTCGGCTAAAATCATCGAGGTTTCAGTCATTTTTTTTATTGAAAAATGGTTAAAAACATGTCAAAATTTGTTGAAATTTTTTGTGAATGGTCTTGACCCTAAATATAATCAAATCCAGCCAAAAAAATAAAAAAACCGGTAAAAACATTGAGATTTTAGCCGAAATCACCGAGATCTCGCTAAGATTTGGATGGGCAGTGTAGCATCTTGATTTTTTTTTTTTAACTTTTTTTTACCCGGTCGAGATTTATGATCTTGGGGGTCCGAAATCTCGGCCAAGATTTTCAAAATCTTTTGCGGGATTTGAATCCATGGACGAGACCATTGGAATGGACATGGCAAAACAGAGTGATGCCTCCAAGGTTTTAAATTTTGCTTCGCACTATATCTCGGAGTTGGTGAGATTTTAGAATTTTGAACCAAGTTCAAATAAAATTTTAAAAGCAAACTTCAAATACGGTTTTTTACCAGGATTTATGAGATTTCAATGAAATTTCTGAAATTTCGTCTGAAATTGCTGAAATCTTGGCAAATTTCAACCGAACGAAAAGTGGTTCAAATAATGTCAAAATATTTTAAATTTTTTTGTGGATGGTCCTGACACATTACTAACATTCCATACATTTTTCACATGATTATCAAGTATGATGAATTTTTAAAAAATCTGACAGTGCTGCTACGCCCATAGTGCACTGAAATGATCTCTAGAGGGCATAAAAATTTAGTGAAATGACAAATGGTATGAAGTTGAGTTGTCTAGGTTGGTCTAAGGAGTAAGGGTAAGCTCCCTCCCTTCTTTTTGACCTAGAAAAAATGCAGCTCATTTTGATCCTATACAAATCAAAATCAACTCATATAATCAATTCCTCCTCCATGTATGTTGTCAATATGGTTCTTTCTCTTAAGAGTTCTTTGTCTGCCTGTATGCTCTCTCGGTATCAGTATCAATTTCTCTTCCATATTCCAATATAACATCTCTAGAAACTCGACATTTCAGGTAACGAGTTCCGAACTAGGATCGCACCCAACTGGTTTTGGGATTTAACTAGCCTTAGGAATGTAGTTATCTCAATTCTCAAGTACTGGTTTCTATGACCCCTTTTCTTACGAGATAAGGAATATGACCTTCATAAACGACCTTGATTTATCGCATAATAACCTTGTGGCCATGATACCATCAAATATGAAAAACCCTGTGTAACTTGGAAACATTTGTTTCGTACTACAGCAACATCAATGGGAGTATAACAGAATTGTTCCAAAGGTTACCTAATTGTACCAGACAGCAATCTGACAGGAAGCCTGCCAACTATGTTAGAACCTTTAAAGCAACCTGAGCTGGATGTATCTCAGTGAAAACAAGCTCACAGGTTATGTGCCACTGTGAATAGGAGAGCTCACAAAGATCACTTAGACAGTTAGACCTAAGCTCAAACAACCTGGATGGGGTTATACATGAAGGCCATTTATCAGGTCTATTAAGCTTGGAGAGGTTATACTTGGCTGATAATTCCATAACAATCAAAGTAAATTCGACTTGGATTCCTCCTTTCACTCTAACAGATGTTGAACTACGGTCATGCATTTTGGGGCCTGAATTTCCAACGTGGCTTAGATGGCAAACAAAGTGTATACAACATTGATATCTCAAATACAAGCATATATGACATGGTACCGGATTGGTTTTGGACAACGGCTTCCTTGGTGGGCTTTCTGAACATGCGAAATAATCGACTTAGCGGTTCTTTACTATCTAAAATATAATTTATGAGAGCATTTACAATATATCTCAGTTCTAACTAGTTCACTGGTCCAATACCTAAGCTTCCTGATAATCTAAGCCACTTGGATCTCGGTAGAAATAAATTATTTGGGCCACTACCATTAGACTTTGGAGCGCGAAAAAAATTCCGCTCTACCACTGAGCTATGAGAGTTTCTTGATATTTTCTCATGGATTCCTTATAAAAGTTATTACCATTCTCCACAAAGAAAATGGCGCCAAATCCAATCCAAATAAGATGACAACCGGTAAAAATAACTGAAATTTTGGCGAAATTTGCCGAGTTTTTGCTGAAATTTCTGAAAATACTATACCAATTTGAATTTTTTTTATTTCGCCGAGAGTTAGAATCTAATACCGGGCCGAAATCCGAAATCTCAACTAAAATTTCGCTGAGATTTTGAACCTTGGATGCCTCTCGCATGGAACTTGGCTTAAGTTCGAACGAATCCGGGGGCCAAGGCAGCAGCTTTGCCTTTTTTTTATCCTCACTTTTTTTTTAAAAAAAATCTAGTAAAAAAAAGTCCTCTTTTTGATTGCGGTGTCCTCTAGTATCACAGCAACACATATGGCGCAGTGGAAGCTCAGCAGTCGCACACCGATCAATCGATCATCTATGGCTCAGTAGGTTAGGTAAGTCACTTAATTAAGTAAAATGAGTAATTAAGTGATTGATTCATTAGAATGGTTAATTAAGCATATTCTAGCCGAGGAAGGGGAATTCGGTGGAACCTTTCTGCGGTATCGAAGTATAAAACTTGACGAGGAGTGCTTCTATACTTTTCCTTTTAGTACAAGTTGCACAAATCTTGAAACAAACGAAGGGGTAAGTAATCACCATCCACCATTCATTAATGCTTTAATAGTTGTGTAACTTTTAAAAGGAAGAGCGTAGAAGCAGCTCTCAAACTTGACACATGTTATGGGTGCTTTCACGATAGAAAAAGAGATTATTTTTTATTACTGTATTCGGAACTAGATTTTTTTAAAAAAATACAATTGACCGAAAAACTTGCTTCGCCGGGCACAGCAGAGTACGGGCGGTCTTGCATGAGTTCCCGTTTTTCTCGTACCCTCCGGAACCTTCCAGAATCGTTGAGATCAGACGGCGCTAGAAGCCTAGAACCCTGCGCTTTCCCCGACTTTTATAATCTCTCCTCCTCCACACTTCCACTTTAAACACGAGACAGTCGATTTTGATCCGACGATCTCGAGCGCCGGCTTCCCGATCGCAAGAACCAAGCAAGCAGCCGCACCCGCCGCCGCCATGGCCGACGAGGCGAAGGCGAGGGGCAACGCGGCGTTCTCGGCCGGCCGTTTCGAGGAGGCGGCGCGGCACTTCACCGAGGCCATCGCGCTCGCGCCCGACAACCACGTCCTCTACTCCAACCGCTCGGCGGCCTACGCCTCGCTCCACAGCTACCAGGAGGCGCTCGCCGATGCCGAGAGGACCGTCGCGCTGAGGCATGACTGGGCCAAGGGCTACTCCCGCCTCGGCGCCGCGCGCCTCGGCCTCGGCGACGCCGTGGGCGCCGTGGAGGCCTACGAGAAGGGGTTCGCCCTCGAGCCCTCCAACGAGGCCCTGAAGGCCGGCCTCGCCCAGGCCCGCCAGGCCCTCCCTCGCCGCCCGGCGTCCGGCGCCGACGCCATCGCCAAGGCGTTCCAGGGCCCCGAGCTCTGGGGCAAGATCGCCACCGACCCCACCACGCGCGCCTACCTCAACCAGCCGGACTTCATGCACATGCTGCGCGACGTCCAGCGGAACCCGAACAGCCTCAACAATTACCTCTCCGACCCTCGCATGGTGCAGGTGCTCAGCCTCATGCTTAACATCAGGCTTCAGAGCCAGAAAAACGGGGCCTCCGAGCCTGCGGCGGCGCAGTCGACCCCGCGGCCGCCACAGCAGCAGCCTGAGACGAAGGCGAGGGATCCGCCGCCGGAACCCGAGCCCGAGCCCGAACCGATGGAGGTGACCGAGGAGGAGAAGAAGCGAAAGGAAAAGGCGGCGGCACAGAAGGAGAAGGAAGCTGGGAACGCCGCTTACAAGAAGAAGGATTTTGAGACGGCAATCCAGTACTACACGAAAGCCATGGAGCTCGACGACGAGGACATCTCCTACCTCACCAACCGCGCCGCCGTTTACCTTGAGATGGGAAAGGTCCTTCGGAACTAGTTGTTTTTTTTTGGTATTGTTTCATAGTTCATTGAAAGTTTAAAAACCTAATTTCGAAGCTATTTAGATTGTTGCACGCAATTCAAAAACGAATTGGGGAGGTATGTGTGAAATTTGTTAATGTGATTAGCTAATGAGAGATTTAGCATATACCAATGGTTTTAGATATGAACTTTCTAGTCAGTGGACAGCCAGTTAAGAGTGGTAGAGGCAAGGAAAAGGATACTAGGTATAGTTGCATCGGTCGAGATGCTTCGTTTAAGAAAGTTTCCTTATGATAGTTGATACGTGATGATTGTGTTGTAAGATGTATTGGATGAGCAAACACACATTAATATTTCTGATAGAGACCACTGGAAGTTTTATAGATAGATTCGAATGATGTTATTGTCAAAGTGGTTCTTATCCATTTATGTCTGTACTTGGAGAGTTGGAGGGGTAAATGGATTCGCAAAAGCTATTCTATGACATATGTTTCGATTGGTGAGGCAGAAAGCTAGCATATTAGTTGCTTACTAATGAATCTTAATTTGGTGGCTCCCTGAAGGATGATAACAGTAATGCTTAGTACATCGGTAAAAGGGTCAGTCATCATATACAAGCCATCAGTATTTCTTTGCTAGATTTCTGACATTGGAATCGTCTACAGGTTGGTAGAAATGTATGTCTCTTTCTCAAAAAAGAGGTAGTAAGAAAACATATTGAAAGGAAAAGCAATTCATTAGTCCTCTAGGAGACTTACTCTGTAAGGAAAACATTTGACTTACTGGACTCGAGTAAACCGCGCATTTTATAAGCCCAAGAAGCCGTTTAGATATACGTTGTTTTTGAGCCAGTGTTAGAAATCAATGATGTGCCTTGCCTATGATTTCCCCATCCCACCCCTCTGAATTTCTTAGTAGACTTTTATTGAATCTTCTTATGCCTCTGGTGATCTGAAAGCTGATATACTTCTTCCCGCTTTCCAGTATGATGAGTGCATTAAGGATTGTGATAAGGCTGTTGAGAGGGGAAGAGAACTTCATGCTGATTTTAAGATGATCTCGAGGGCACTGACTAGAAAAGGAGCTGCTCTTGCCAAACTTGCTAAGTGCTCCAAAGACTATGATGTTGCCATTGAGACTTTCCAAAAGGCTCTTACTGAGCATCGAAACCCAGATACCCTGAAAAAACTAAATGATGCTGAACGAGCAAAGAAGGAGCTCGAGCAACAAGAGTACTATGATCCAGAAATAGCTGATGAGGAGCGAGAGAAAGGTATGCTGGGGGATCTGTTGTTATCATTTTTTTACTTGCTACTTTGCGATTTGTTCTTCAGAAAATTTGATTGGTACCATTGCAAAGATGTATGAATTGGTATTTTCCAATTACAATGATCTTTGAGATGGCACCAAGCAATTCGCCCCGTTGTTCGTTGTTGCCTTCAGTGTATTTCTTGATAAGTGTTACCAGGTGTCGTTGATGATGAACCTTTTGCTACTGATGTGCAGGTAACGAGTTCTTTAAGCAGCAAAAATACCCAGAAGCAGTGAAGCATTACACTGAAGCTCTCAGGAGAAACCCAAAGGATCCCAGGGTAAATTCTTGATTTTTTTTTTCTTACTCAGTTGCTAAGCTAAATATTTGTGAATTCTGTAGTTCACTATAGTGTGCAATTGCATCAGTTCATCTGATGAAATAAAAAAAGATTGTCAGAACGTGAGTTGGTCTAACTTCTGGAACTAAAAAATAGCATTTGATTATCTATGCTTTCAGTTATCAGTAGCTCTACTTAGTGTACAATGTAGGTGCATTAGGTGCTTGGCTTTCAGCTTTGTACGTGTTGTCTTATGCTGTGGTGTGTTTGAGCACTGTTTCTAAGCTATGGGCATACATGGGTTGTATTTCAGGTATACAGCAACAGGGCTGCCTGTTACACCAAGCTGGGAGCCATGCCTGAAGGTCTCAAAGATGCTGAGAAGTGCATTGAACTAGATCCTACATTCTCCAAGGGATACATAAGGAAAGGTGCAATCCAATTTTTCATGAAAGAACACGACAAAGCACTGGAAACATACCAGGCTGGCCTAAAGCATGATCCCAATAACCAGGAGTTGCTAGATGGTGTAAGGAGGTAAGTAATTCTTAACAAAAGAGATCATCAGTCGCTGCCTTCTCATCTTCCTTCCACTAAGCTACTCCTAACTTAACTGTTACTGCTGCTGTCTTCTTTTTTCAGATGTATTGAACAGATCAACAAGGCAAACAGAGGCGAACTGAGCCAGGAGGAATTAAAAGAGAGACAGGTAAGGCTCTCCTTCCAGTTATGGCGGAACCCTTGATCCATCCACTGCTTTAGCAAGCGTGCATTGCTTCTATGTATTTTCTCCCAATACAAGTTGTATAAATTTTAAAGCATGCGAAGAAATAAGCAATCAGCATTCACCTTTCATTTATGTTTTAATGTTTGTGTAACTTTAAAAGAGTGATGTATAGAAGCAGCTCCCTTAGCAAGAACAGTGTTGTTAACCTGTTTTTCTCCCCTTTATGCAGAACAAAGCTATGCAGGACCCTGAAATCCAGAACATTCTGACCGACCCCATCATGCGGCAGGTAACATCATCACATGTCTACTTTTTTAAGCTAGTACGTAGGTAGGTAATAATTCTAGTAGCTTGGCAAAGATCTCTGATACTGATGAGCCTATTCTGCAGGTGCTGACTGATTTCCAGGAGAATCCACTGGCTGCTCAGGAGCACCTCAAGAACCCCGGAGTGACGCAAAAGATCCAGAAGCTAGTAAGTGCAGGGATAGTCCAAATGAAGTAGGCAGAGAAGTGTTGGTAGTTGAGTTGTGTGCCTTGAAACTTCTTTCCTGAAAAATTGGCTTTTGATTTACATCCTGGGGGTCATTTCCCTTTGGCAATTGGGTTTCTGTAAGTACAGTTCGTGGTGGCTGTTCAATCGTAAGGTATGCGCTTAAATGTGATATGACATTCGCCTTGCCAGGAGCTTCGTTTCCCGGCATGTTTTACCCCCATCTGCCATCGTGCGAACTTGTGTCTTGTTTTTGTTGACTAGGGAAAACGGCGCCTAATAGAAAGGTTTCTTGTCTTGTTTGACACGGCGAAAGTACTCGCTCTTCGCCTAACAACTGTACACTAGTCGTGAGACTCGTGATGCTTTTCCTATTGGCTTCATTCTAAATTGCGGCGGTGATTTCATATGTCACATTTGACGGTAAGGTTTCAAATTTCGTTTTTGTTCGTATCTGGTTACCCAAAAAATATTTTGTGAAATCTTGTTATTTTAAAACAAATACAAAAATTAAAATTAAAATATTCCGGTAGAAAATATCGAGATCTTGGTTCATTTGAAGCGAACGAAAAAGTGTTCAAACCGATGTTCCTATGAAATTTGGAGATAATGATCAAGCATGAGGAATTTTATAAAATTTCTACAGTTTAAAATACTATAAAATGGTACCCACTGCTAGAAAAAAAGGAGAAAAAAAATTTAAAAATATAATGAAAGAATTTATGTAACATTCTCTATCTGTTTAAATGCAAATTACTAAGTTTTTGCACATAAAGACCCAATATTTAGAAATTTTGACAACATTTCACTTGATTTTTTTTATTTTTAGATTCGAACACTTCAATTAGGCAACATAATAAAAGCAATACTGTCGACGATTGGGGAACAGGCCCCCGCCGAGCTTACTTGTTGGTGGAGGGACCAACTGTGACCCCTTCTCGTGAGGGATTACTCATGAACGATCACCGATCTCAACCAAGCGTGGACACAATAGGCTTTACCCTGGTTCGGCCTCTCAGTGGAAGAGATAATAGCCCTACTCACTCTTGTATATTCTTGCAAAGTGTCCGAGTGTATGACTCTTGTCTTACAATCAATTGTCAGGTATCGATGGCCGGTGTCCTCTTTACGATGGGACCCTTTTATAGCTTACAAAGGATCGAACTCCACGACTTACTATTCGCACGCTTGGACTCGGCCCAAACGTGGCAACCGTGGATCCTATCTTTCCGCCACGCCTCCACGAAACGAACAGCCAACGAAGTTACGCCGTGGTTATTCCCACCGACCCGAGACCTGCGGTAAGGTCGCCTGATGGCCGGCACCGAGCTTGATATCTCACCAGCTCGAGTTTCTAATCGATCGAATACGTGGCATTTTGGCCCCACCTAACTTGAGCTCGAATCGGCTTTAATGCGTAGCCTTCCAAGTTCGATTAGACAACCCAGGTAACGACTCTCTCGTGGTTTCGCGAGCGAGCTTGGTCGTTGGTGGCATCCGAGGTAATTTATGGAAATTACCCACTCGGCTGTACCTAGCCCCCGAGGTTCAAGTGGGAAAAGGCCCAAGGAAGGCCTTCCTGGGCCTACTGTTCACGAGCATGTCTTCTGCCTGGGCGCGACAAGCCGCGACTCAACGAGCTATTAACCTCCTCCTGAACGAAGCTTGTTCCCCACTGCCGCTGCTTTTGAGCTAATGTGGCGGCCTCTCGTTTCTTCTCCTCGAAGCCTCGAATCGTCCTTCGGGGAACCGCTTCTTTCGGGCAGGACGGTTTCGATTTATGGCGTGCTACGTGTCGCTTTTCGGAATGGCGAACGCCAATCGCCTCTTCGTGTCTCTAGGGCTTCTCGACCATACACCATGGAAGTCCTTTGCTTTCCCATTTCTGGAGGAGCTTTTAAACACCAAGAGAAACCTAGACCCACTTTGGCCGCTTTGGCGATCGCCGCTGCCTCATACTCCTCCCGCTTCGGCGCCATCCTTCTTCTCGATCATCTTTTCCACCCTCATGGCGAGGTTCAAGGCCAAGAAGCTCGACAGCGTGAGGGTCGAGATCCTCCAAGCAGGTAATGCGTTGATGCCTTTAAGACATGGAGAGTCCCCTGGCGGCGAGGAGAGCCCCACAACCGGGAGGAGGGGGAGATCGCTCTCCACCGAGCTCTACGCCATGAACGGGCCCGACGCCAAAGTGAGTTCGCCGAGGTCGCACTACCCGCGAGTGCGAGATCGCTTCACCTCCACCCCAACTCCATTCTCATCATGGCCATCTTCACCCATCTTCGCGAAGGGTTCGTGGGGCGCCGAGCCCACTCCCGCCTCTTCTTCCACTTCTACACCCTTTCTTCTCGCACGCAAGACGCCGCAGTTGGCCGCTTCATTTCCGCGCGACTACTCGACCATACGAGTACCCGAGCTTCACGCCATGACTCCTGCTCAAGTTGGGCCGACTCTTGGTTCTACTTGAGGAGCAGGGGCTAAGACGCTTTCCTACTCCGGCGCCAGAGGTCGCTGGCCGAGACGCCCCCGACCGCCCGTGGAGCCCGAGGAGGAGAAGATCCTCGCGACGATCAACGAGCTCACGTACCTGGGTCGACCGCCGACGCATCGACTACGCCAGGAACCTGATATCGCCTTAGGAGGAGGGAGCATCCTTCTTCAAGGTCGAGGTGGCAGTGACATCACCCGAGTCACGCCAGTATGTTGTCGCTTCAATCTTCTTTTCCGAAAGCAGAGGATGCCCTTCTCACGACTTCCCTTGGCCGTATGCATCCGCCAGAGGACTGGTGGATGTGAGGTGTCCGAGATGTTCGGGCACCCTAAAGGCAAGGAAATCATCGAGGGCCGCCAGATCCCGAACAACGCCCTTAACCGGACTGAGCAGAAGTCTCATTCGGACTTCTTCTCGGCTTTGGTCCGACAGCTTACTGGGCCTTCCGACCTCATTTGAGTTTTTCTCTTTTTCAACAGAGAAGGTTGCCTCGTCGCCGCAGGTCCTACCTGGGATCCTAGATTGGCATGGATTTGGGGTCGAAGACTAAGGGACAAAGTAGTCGCAAGCGCCGCGCCGATCTCCGCTTGGCCACGCTGCCCCCGCCAGCGCACACGCAGCGCTCCGGCCGACGACGCCACCCCACAAAGACTCGAGTATGCGGACCGGCAGAGGTGAGGAACTAAGATTGTGGATGGATGAGTACACCCGAGACAATCCTTAGCCGATGGGCTCGCTTTGAGGCCAATTGCTTGGCGCGGCATAAGAAGGAGGTTTGCACTGATACGGGCCCTGTCACGGAAGGTCGAGGCCGAGGGCCGATCATGTCTCTTCAAAGTGAGTCACGCGGTGAGTTTCGAGCTCGCTCCGGGGACCGCGAGGAGGAGTATGATCTAGCCGACCCCGCCTTCTTGGTCCTGGTCCCAGGTCGTCACACGCCAACCGCGCCCAACGCCGATCGCCTCCAGGTCGTTTGGGGAGGTCCGACCTTCTGGCCGCCAGGTGGCTAAGGCGGGCGAGGACATGGTCGCTTCTTCCTCGGCCCGCGCCGAGCTCAATGAAGCGACGCCAAGCAAGGTCGCCTCTCGCTTCCTCTTGTTTGTCTTTTCTCCCAAGACCATACTAACCCCACATCGCCTATAGTGGGTGTGGCGTTGGTGCGGAGTTATGGGATTGGCCGATGACGGTATTCTTGACCTTGTGCTAGGAGCTTGCCCGGTCAGCGAGGCCGTGGGCGACGAGGCCGGTGGGAGCCGAGGTCATGGAGGCCCACTCCCACGGGCCGTGTGGCGACGATGAGGTGGGGGAGCTTCCATCGCCGCGTGAGCTCGGGATCTAGAGGTCGTGGTTCCGAAGAGAGACACGGAGAAGATCGCACGCCGATGCCCGAGCCGCTGAAGGAGGGCATCCCCACATCATAGTCGTGGAGTTCGATGGTGATGAGCAGCCGAAACTCCCGCGAGGATTCTTCCGGCCAAATGACATCATCACCGGCGACTTTCTAGGAGATCGCCGAGGTCTCCCTCGTGCTCGTGACGGCCACGCTGGGTCCCAGCCGGCCTGGCGTCAGGGGGGATCCCTCAAGTGGAGCTCGTCCCAACGAGGAAGAGCTTGCCACTACCTGGTCTGGAGATGAGCCCGCCACCGAGGGTGAGCCGGGCAGCTTCAAGATGAAGGGGATCTCACGGCACCGGTGCCTGGCCAGATCGACTCTCCCGGCCACCGACTGGCTCCCCAGCTTGATCCCGCTGGCCGACGCCTGGCAGCCTCAAGGGTCGATGCCGACCGGTGTCCCCTGTCTGCATGGCCGTCAGAGACGCCGAAGGGGTGGAGCCCCCGGCGCAACTCTCGCCTCGGAGGAAGAAGAGCTGGAGGTGATCTCTGTTTTGAGGCCGTCCCTCTCCAGAGGCGAGGTCGCCCTCAGTGCAAAGCTCCTTCGCCTCGTGGGATGAGGGAGCTCGTCAAGCCCCGCCTCCGATCAAGGAGAAGGGATCGAGGCTGAGATCCCTTGCCCGCCCAGGGGGAACAGACGAGACAGAGGACTCGCCAAGATGTTCCAGGGGCCGGAGGCTCTGGCTTATTGGGTAAGTACTCGACTCATGCTTTTATCAAAAAAATTCGACCACGACTAAATACCTTGCCGCGCAGTGCCGAGTCCACCATGAAGGACTTTCATGCCGCCACCGCGTCGCCGTGGTTGTCGCTACACCAAGCCGAGCAGACGCCAAGATCGCGGAGCTTGAGCGCCGGTTGCCGCGAAATGACATCTTCTCGAGGCCGAGATCCCGGGGAAGGTGGAGGAGTCCGTGCACACGAAGCTCCAAGAGCGCCTCGACGGGAGCGAGCAGCAAGGTCGAGCCTCAGCCACGGTGGCGACCTTGCGCGACGCTCAAGCGCCGAAAGGACAATCGACCCGAACGGAGGAGTCCAGCGATTTCGACAAGCGCGTTTAAGGTCGGGAAGTCACGGCGGTGCTCGACCTTGAGTCCGAGCTTGACTTGCGGGGACGAGCTCTCGCCGCAGGCAGACGGCAGAAGCGCGCTCCTCGTAATTTTTCCTGCCTTTTTCTCGTAAAAAACTTGAGGGAAAACGCCCCAGCTTGAACATAGAAAGAGCGCTTATCTATCTCTAAACGCTTTTGGTTGTTTCTGCATTTGAGATGACAACGATTTGTTTCGCGGCCGTGGTTTCTTACTCTGCGGAGTTCTGCCTACGTGACTTAGCGCCACTGCATTTGGGAGTAGCTATCTCGCGCGAGTCGCACGAGGTCGTGGCCACATGGTACCCTATAGTTCCCTCGCCGCCAACGGAGGTCGTGGGCGATCGCGAGCACGACCTGCATGGCGGAGTAGAGTTCTCATGGAGACAAGGGTGGCTCTTAGGGTACGGTGGCGTTGATGCCGCCCACCGGCACGACTTGAGCTCTGAACCGCTCTCGTAAGGGTGTCCTGTGCGAATCCTTTACTTGCGGCGGAGGTCTACCACGAAAAAGATGGTCGCCTTTATGAGGAAGGAAGCCCTCGAGGTCGAAGTTCTTGTCGCACGGCAGTTTTGCTCAACGACCGACTCCGCCTCGACGCTTTGTCCTGGCTCGAGCCTAATCGTAGAATTCTCAAGCGGAGGTAAAGGGGAAAGAGAGAGAGAAAGAATGGGAGGGTAAGGTGACAAAGTTTATTAAAAAAGGTAAAGCGTGTGGTTAGACATGGAACTTACGCTAGCTGGTCGATGTTCCAAGTACTAGCTAGTTTCGACCATCTTCCATTGAAAGTGACAATTTCTCGGGCGGCCGTTGAGACGACCGTGTAAGGATCTTCCATCTTGGCGTAGCTTGTTGGCTTTTGACGTGTCTTGGACCTGCCGCAGAACGAGATCGCCGCGGCAAGGTCCTTGGTCGTACCGATTTAGCTACAAGGCTCATGAAGAGCTTGCAGTAGACCGCGATCGCAATGTAACCCGTTTCACTGACGCTTCCGCGAGGTCGAGGTCGGTAAGGCGCCGCCTTCGCCGATATCGGCCAGGTTCACCTGGGGATCCTAGACAACCTCGACGGTAGGACGGCTCGCGCCATAAACGAAAGGTGTGGGGTCTCCGTAGCCTCCTGGCCGTGGGCGCTGATCGACTGTGAGGATTCGGGGTAGCTCGCCCACCTGTGCCCAGGCTCGACCATGCCGATCGAGGCTCTTGGAAGACTCTTCTTGATTCCTTGACGACCGCCTGCTTCACGCCTACGCCCCCATATCGCTTCGTGGGTGGGCTACGGATGCGAAGTTATCTTGGTCTCACCTCTCGCAATAAGCTCAAACACATCGCCAGAACTGAAAAGTGCCGTTGTCTTAATGAGGCGACTTTAACGCCAAAGCGGGTTACTACATTATTAAGTGAAGAACCTTTAGCCGCTGCGTGCCGAGATGGTTGATATAGGCTCTACGATCCATTTAGTGAAGGTGTCGATTAAGTAACAGTATTTACAAACCCTCCTTCCTGGGAAATGGACCAGTATGTCGATGCCCCAAACCGAGAATGGCCAAAAGTTAATGCATGCCAGAGCGTATGTACGATGGACCTTCCGAGCATGGAATCGGCAAGATCGGCAGGGAGGTTACTATTGAGCCGGTGCTGCCAAGGCCGTCGGGCCAATAGTAACCCAACCGAAGGCTTTGCTCACCAAGGTCCTAAAGGACGAGTGAGCTCCACACATCCCATCATGGATATCCTTGAGGAGATATTTGCCTTCCTCTTGGGTGATGCACTTGGAGAGGACGCCAAGCGCTATGGTATAAGAGGCCCTCGACCATTTTATAGGTCGAGGAGCGCCACTAGCCGGATTTTCGCTCTCCTCGGGCAAGGTCCCGTGCACTAAGTATTGGATGAATGGGCGCCATCCAACTCAGATCCTCGGCCGAGGAAGGAGACGGTACCACCCGCCCTTGCTGTTCTCCTCCGGGTATGGAGGGCTTATAGAGGTGCTCGATGAGCACTTCACGGAACGGAAATCGGCGAACTGACCTTCGATAGATGGCTCGCCAGGGCATTGTCCTTCCGGGATGTATAGTACTGGCTTCAAGTACTTCTTCCATCTTCCTTACTTCAGCCAGTAAAGCGCTATTGAGTCATCCGGAATAACCGATACTCCTTGTTAACCTGGTTGACGCATCACCGCGAGTCGCCCTTCGCATGAATCGTTGACTCCGAGCGCTTTGCATGCCCGGCCCGCCAGCGCACTTCAGATTCGCCGCTGTTTGTTGCGCCGAATGCGCTTGAGGGCGATCGATCCGCTTCCCCGAGGGGATTCGAGACCACTCCGCACTCTCGAGCAATCGTGAAGCTCGGATCCGCTGGCGCATGACCCAAATGACTGCTCTACCGTTGGGTTCGGGTTTGGGCGGGGTTTGTCCATTCGGCCAGGGAAGTCCGCTAGGACTCAGATTTGATCGCTGTTTCGCCGAGAATTCGATCTCGACCGCGTAGCTCCATGGCTCATTTCGCGATCCGTCCGCTTGCGCCCGATTCCGAGAATTTCTCTTAGCGAAGTTGGCCTGAACTTGGATTTTGTGTGCCTGGAAGTAGTGTCTTAATTTCTTCGAGGCCACGAGGAGCGATAGAGGAGTTTCTGACCTGGTAACGCCTTGGTCCGTGCAAGACTGGCACGACGTAGTAGACGGCGCCGCACTCGCCCGTTTAATATCAAGCAGGACGCGCTTACCGCTCGGGCGTGGCGGCCAGGTAGAGCAAGAGAACCTCTCCCATTTCTTGGCGTGGTCAAGATCGGGGGTCTTGACAAATATAGCTTAAGCTCTTTGAAAGAGCGTCCGCTTCATCCGTCCAAGTGAAACCATCGTGCTTCCTGAGCGCTTGAAGAAAGGTAGGCCACGCTCTCGAGCCGCGAGATGAACGACTTAAGGCCGCCATTCTCCGGCCGTGACTGACCTCCCGAGTGCAAGTCGGTGGTCGCATGTTCTCGATGGCTTTATCTTCTCTGGTTGGTCCCGATCCGCATGGGCCGATCATGTATCCGAGCACTTGGCCTTTGACCCCGAACACACATTTTTCAGGGTTCAACTTATTCGATGCTTATTGAGGTTATGAAAAGTCTCTCTAGATCGGACATGGTCCGAGGCCATCTTGCTCTTGACGACTATGTCGTTTACATATACTTCCGTGTTCCCAATTTATTTGGTTCGAGAAGGTTTTCAGATGAGGCGCCGAAGGTCGCCTCCACTGCCTCTAGATCAAGGACATGGTCGTAGAGCGTAATCGTGCCAAACGGCTGATGAAGGAAGTTTTCTCGCCGCTTCGCGATATGCCGATCCGGTGATAGCCCGAGTAGGCATCCGTAAAGCTCATCGCCGAGTCGGCCACAAGGGGCCACTAACCGGGTCTATCCGGTAGCGGAAATTGTCTTTTCTGGCATATGCATTCAGCCCCGTGTGATCGATTACGCGCCACTTGCCCCTTTTTCATCACGATAATCGGTTGGCCAACCAATCGGAATGGTCGACTTCCGACGAAACCGCTTTGAGGAGCTTGTCCGCCTTCTCGATGATGGCTTGCTTCTCCGGGAGAAGCGCCAGCCGAGCCACGACAAAGCTTTTGTCGCCGAATCCAGCTAGCCTGTGTCGATTTACACTCCTTGGGACTCCGGGCATGCTCTGACGGTTCCCAGCGAACGTGTCCGCGCTTCTCTGGAGGAAGGTCACGAGCTCGAAGTTCCTGGAGATCTAGGAGGCCCTCACGTGTACGACCTGTCTGCCTCGCGCACAACGGATGGCCTTGGTTTCCTCCTCCAGCTTGAGGCTAGCTCGGGCCGGAACTCCTGGCCTCGCCGCCCGGCCGGGCGCTTGATCAATTATGTCTAACGCCTCTCGTCGCAGCTTTAGGCTGCTTTAAGCTTCCCTTGACCGTGATCACGCCGGGCCGGACCTTCAAGCATTGATACCCGTGGTGAGTGGCGGCCATGAATTTGGCGAGTGCTAGTCGGCCCAGATCGCTGTAAGCCGACTGGAATCAACCACTTGAACGGATCATCGCTCGGAAGTTGCTTGATTGTCGAACGCATCGCGTGACGATCCGCCGAGGGCCTGACCGACGTTCCGCACTATCCCGTAGAACGGACCACTGTGCTTTTGATCTTGGAGCGCAGGATCCGTGATCTCGCCCAAGACCTGGCAGATATCAGTCCAGGGAGCTCCCGCGAATCCACAAGGACCCGACTCATCATGCGTGTTGCGATCGCTGGGCTAACGACCCACCAAGCCTTTGGGGTTTCGCTATCCCCGTGAGGGCGCTGCCTTCAGAAGGTGATCGGCAGCTTGACCACTTGAGCCGAACAAAGAGGCTTCCTCGAGTGACACGGAGTACCGCGCTGCTGCCTCCTTTAACTCCCGACGCGACCCATAGGCGGCGGAGCCCCAATATCACGGCGATGTGGTTTCTCGGCTTGTACTCCATGCCTGTTCTTGCTCCTGCGTGCTTCTGCCCTTGACGCCTCCTTCCATCTCTGGAGCGTGGGCATGGGACCCTTACCATTGTAGAACCGCTTCCAGCGGTGAGGCCCACCGCTCGCACCCAAGGTCATGCCCATGCGCCTGTGGAGCTGGCAGAATAGGCACTCAGCTCGCCCGCTTGGTCGTCAGCAAGGTTCTTGGTCGCCCCCGCTTCGTTGAAATTCGCCGAACCGGCCGATCCTTTCCTTTCGGCTCTATACGATCACAGGTCGGCCGTTGTCTTTCGATGGCTGCCACCATGCCGAGACTTGAGGATTTTTTCTTCTTTTGATTTTTTCGACCAGCTTACGCCGCGCTTTGACGCTCTTCGAGTCGGCCGAGGGCGCCTTCCCTTCAGCGCTTCTTCCATCGATCGGCCTCGTCTGGCAAGTAAGAACGGCCAAATGCGGAACCGTTGGCTGTGATGTCCGGTGGATTTCGAGGTCCTGAGTAAGCGTGACGCTCTGGACCTAACTTGAAAGCCCTGACGACCGCTTCATCCGAGATGCTCGGATGGAATTGCGACTTGTATGAAGCGCCGATCGAATCCGGGCGAGGTTCGCCCCGCCTCAGTATCGACGCTCAAGGTCGCGCTCTTCCCGCGACGAGCAGCTCCGGGAAGTTGGCTCGAGAGTGTCGCCACCGTGGCTCAGACCCGGATCGAGTTCTCCTTCGTTGAATAGCCACGCCCGAGCCACTTCGGCCCAGGATCAGGCGTAAAGTTGGCTATCACTCTTTCATCACCCCCGGCAGCCTAAAATGGCCGTGGTGTAGATCGAGAGAAACTCGTCTGGTTCGAGTCCCATCGACTCTCGATGTGACCTCGCTTAAACCTTGTCGCCAGTGTCACACGCCGCAGCCGACGCCGCTGAACGCCCCGCACCGAACATGGACTGCTTGGCGATCACCACGCAGCTGGCGGTTGGGCGTAATTCACCACCGAGCCCGAGGTTAGTGGGCCTGTGAGAGAATATCTCCCACGCTGTAGGGACGGGGAGTGGCCCGACGAGGAATGTTCGCCCTGCTTCCGCCTGGCTCGCATTCCGCCGGGTCCCGAGGAGCCTCGAATTGCTCCGGTGCCCTCCTCGAGCCCGGCTGCGCGCCGGCCACAATGGTGCGGCTGCGTGAGTCGCCTGGTGGCGCTGACGGATGCCGGCGCATGCTCAGGAATTGCTCAAGGCCCCTTTCCCGAGGCTCCGCCGCCTTATGTCTGTGGCGATTCTCGAGGTCGCCGGCCACTGGCGCCCATGGCTTCTAGGCCGACTCGCCAGAAACTCTCTCGAGGTTGCACCACCGCGCTGTAGGCTTGAAGGCGTTCCCCGCCGGAACGCTGGGTGACGATTTAGCCTGCTCGCCAGACGGCTCCGAGTCCCGTGACGCTGTGAAATTCTCACGAAGCTTCACCGGGTCTTATCGGGCCAGGCCACTGACTTGCCGTACGGTCGGTCAACGTCCGATTCGGGGGATGCCTCGCAGTGCTCTTTGGTCAAGCCTTTCAGAGCTGGTGAAGACGCTTCACCGGATTTGTTCCCGACATTTCCATCCTCCTCCGCAGAACGAAGACGCATGGATTACCGGATCGCGAGGGGACATCACGGTGTCTCCGTGAAGGCGTCCCCTGGTCGAGCTCAGAAGGCTCGGGGATGTCCGACCATCGTAGAGCCTGGCCATACTCGCCGCTCCGGAGAGGCGCCGAGCCGAGCGAAAAGAATCGCCCGGCAAAGAATGCGGCTTCAGGAAAAGCTCCGAACCGCTCTTGATTTTAATAATAGGCGATTGCGCCGCCATTGTTTGCCGAAGAATCGTTTGTCCTTCTTCCCGATCTCGGGCGAGGCCTGGTGGTCTCGGGATTCACATTCTTCTGGGATTCCTCACGAAAGGGAAAGCCCGGTCCTCACTTACGGCGCCACCGTCGACGATTGGGAACAGCCCGCCGAGCCACTTGTTGGTGGAGGGACCAACTCGTGACCCCTTCTCGCGTGAGGGATTACTCAAGGAACGGATCACCGTGATCTCAACGCAGCGGACACAAGAGGTTTACCCTCGTTCGGGCCTCTCAGGGAAGAGATAATAGCCCTACTCAGCTTCTTGTATATTCTGCAAAGTGTCTGAGTGTATGACTCTTGTCTTACAATCTCTTGCTCGTATCGTGAGGCTGGTGTCCCCTTACGATGGGGACCCTTTTATAGCTTACAAAGGATCGAACTCCACGACCCTCACTACCCGCACGCTTGGACCTCGCCCAAACGTGGCAACCGGTGGATCCTATCTTTCCGCCACGCCCTACCGAAACGAACGGCCAACGGAAGTTACGCCGGGTGGTTATTCCCACCACCCCGAGATCGCTGGTTGTCGGCCGATGGCCGGCACCGAAGCTTGACATCTCACCGAAGCTCGAGCTCGAATCGATCGGAATACGTGGCATTCTTTGGCCCCACCTGAGCCCGAGCTCGGAATCGCCAATGACGCTGTAGCCTTCCAAGTTCTGATTAGACAACCCAGGGTAACGACCTCCTGGTGGCTCGGGCGGGAGCGAGCTTGGTCGTTGGTGGCATCCGAGGTAATTTATGGAAATTACCTGACCCCCCGACAAATACATAATATGATTACAAATAATAAACATGTAAACTACATTCACCAACAACATGCGTTCCATCCATTACAATGTTTCAAACGTAATACACGGATAATGCCGCAACCCACCAAACACTTGCAAGAGATATTAAATAACGAGTATAAATATTTATTGCATGAAGAAGTGTTACAAGAGTTAAATGATCTTGTAGATAACTATGCATTAACGTACCTACAAGTAATAGTATGTATATGGTGCAACCTTCACCTCTGCATCATCAACAATGATCCCAATGTACTTCCTCTCGTGCCTTTGCTTGTAATCCTTCCAGGTCATGTCTTGCGGTAGTCATGTGGACTTCCAATGTTTGCAACGAGAGATCCAGGCCGAAGGTTGCTCTGACTAGTGCAATTATGTGGTAGGCATATGTCGTGTGTACGGATCGGTGTAGGGAATAGTGTAGTCAAACAGCAACGACATGCTCGATCTGTTGTGACTCTGGCGGTGACCGTAGACACCCTGATTACCTCCGTAGATCATCGAGCTGTACCCCTAACATGGGGTACCCAAGTTGCTCAGTGGGGAGGCCCAACGGCTGCTAGACTAGTTGCTAGACCACGAGGCCATATTATCCTGGGGTTGTCCTGCCTGCTGTCCACCCACACCCGTCATCGTGCCCTTCCCCGTACTACGGGTATGCCTCTGTGAGTCCTTCCTCGGGGTAGTTTCCCTCCTGTTGCGACCCCCCTAGTGTTGATAGCTTTGAGCGGGGTTGGAGGGAGTATAGGGCATCATTGCTTCCAGAGTCTGTCATCGAGTTGCTATCGACGGACTTCTAGTAGTGTGGAACCTTGGGGGGTCTCTGTTTCATCGTCACTGTCCACATTTGGCTCATCATCATTTCGGGCTGGTCCTTTTCCCTTGTCACGCGAACTGGTCAACAACTTCGATAACCCACCTAAATCACCGGTCAGCATGTCGTCGTTGTCGCTATCATGCTTCCTTTTCCCTGTGTGTTTCGCCTATTGAGAACTCAGCCCAATCTGGGAGGCTCTTCCCACCCGCAGCCAGTTCAAAATAATATAAACACCATTGTGAGATGCCTCATATAGTCATATACATGACTAACAAATTAAACAAGACATAATTATGCATTACCTGTGGTCTTGTTGAGCTTCGCATCCGGGATGCTGTCAACCACAAATCTGGCCGGCAGGGGTGAGTTGTACCCAGTGTCGTCGTCAAGCAGAGGCTCCGATCCACACATGGATAAATCGAACCAATCTGCAATCGAGGTCCCTACCGGAATGCATCGCATCCTCAATGAGGCAATCGAATGGGTTAACATCCTATGGATCACGGGTCGATTCATGGTCCCTTAGTCGAAGTCAGAGATTATAGTGGACGAACACAAGCTTCTGGAGCTTTACGTAACTTAATCAATTCCTTAGCTGCGTGTGCACTAAGGCAAATGTGCTCCAATTTCGTTCACAACCGCTGGATGATGCACACTGTGACACTAGCCTCATAGCGTACTTCTGCAATGCCGGTGCACAAATCCCTGGCTGAGGTACTTCCCATCGATCTCGTGGCCCTATGGTGCACGAATCCCTGTGTCGATTTCGTGCATCAGCTTAATTGCACCTATTCATAGCGGATGTAAAGAGATTAATACAATCAATGATCGATTTTTAACTTAAATACACTAACAGCATTGCATACCTGTGAAGTACGGACACTCGGCCTTCCTTCCTCGAATTGCAATTGCATATAACCACTTCGACCATACCCTCCCAAGCTTCTTCCTCACCCGTGTCAAAATGATGTGTCAATATGGAGTTGTTGCGACATACCACTCTGAGCTAGGTCAACATTGATGGGTAAATGGCTTTCTCGCATCGATTTGGACCCGCCGAACATTCCGCTGATCATGGATTGGATCGCAGGCCTCGTTGCACCATTCCCAGACCTCGATCCTATGGTCAAACATTGGTTCCTGAGGTAAGCCTCTTCTTTGGAGGCCCTTATGGCCATCTTGGGCTACTCCTGCTTGGTACGATAGTCGGTGGCCTAGTTGTCACAAGCCTCCTCCTGACGGAGGCGCATCGCCCCTTCTCCTTTTTCTTCTCGCGACCTCCACAGAGGTCCATCAGCATAGCCTGCCTAACCATTTTAGGCACACCAGGGCAGTCCCTCACCTCGCCGGAGCAGCCAGCGAGATTTTCCTTCAAATGGGTCACAGTTCCACCCTTCATAACATGGGTATAGTATTTGCATTTATATACCTCCCTAACGCACACCCCATGCTCCCAGACGGTACCCACATGATCTGTCATCACTAGAATCTACAACATAAGAAGAAGGTGCTGTTAGTGCCTAATGCCTAGGTCTAAGGCGTGGGTTCAAATCCCAAACTCTACAGTTGCACAAAATGAACAAGTTGCCTTGTGAAATGGTGTTGCAAACGTATTGAAATTTCATAGAAATTGCTAGTTGCTACAACTGACATAAAGATTAGCAACCTAATTATTCATAAGCATTTCACCGAACACCCTGTGTGCATGAAACAAAATAACAACCTTTGCTTGAAACATACACATGCCAAGCTATCCAAGCATCACAACAATAATATATTTGCAAGAATCAACTCACTAGACCATTAATAGATTCAATACCCTAATATCATCATCCACATAGCAAATAACTCCACATAGCATTCTCTCTTTTTCTCAACACATACGCACACGTTCTCTTAGTCTCCATAAGGGCTCATGCCTCCTTCACTAAAATATGCATTTGTACAATCTGGTGATTGACTAAATCATGTTGCATAAGCTTGTTAAGGAACAATAACTCATGTATATGCCTACATCAAATGCCAGGAGCCCAAGATGTAAAAAAAAACCGAGATGAAGTTACCTACTTGGAGCTGCCGTGAAGAAATCTTGGGCTGAAGGGCGAAATCTCGAATAAAAGTACCAATATCTCGGTATAAGGAGCTGAGATTTACATTCTTCTTCACTGGATTGGGCTTAATCTGATCGGATTTTCACCGAAGTCGGCCGCAGACCACTAAGGTCGAGAGGGTTAGCTCGTATGTGGATTGTGTTGCCTAGGAGAGGAAAGTGAATGAGTGTCAAGGCCCCAACTTCCCACAAATTCTGGGACATCCGGAGTATCCGGATCGGCATCCGGAATGTCCGGATACAACCCGGAATGTCCGGACAAAATGTCCGGAGTGTCCGGGTTAGTGCTACCGAAGACCCCAACCCGGAGTCTCCGGGTTGAGCGTCCGGAGAGTCCGGATGGTGCGGGATTTTTGTATAAAAGTCCTGTTTCTTGACTTCCCCACCTCATTTCTTCTCCCCATTTTGGTTCCCCACCCGTGTGAGCTCGCTCCTCCACCCTAGCTCCTCTCCGGCGAGCTCCCACCGGCCGGTGACCCTCCGTGGATCCTCCCCGGCGACTCCTCCATCCCGGGGAACTCCTCCTCACGCCGACTTCTCCTTCCTCCACCCGGCGTTGCTTCTCCTCCATCTTCCATTTGAGGTAGGTCTTACTCTTGGGGTTTGATTCGTGGGTTTCTTGGGTTCTAAGGCCATCCATGGTGGGTTTGGGACCTAGCTGTGGATTTGAGAGTTTGGGGATGAACTTTGGAGTTCTAGGGTTTTGTGGTTTGGTGATTCTTGGGGTTGGGTTTAGGCAATGTTGGATGCTAGGGTTAGAGGTCGGGGGTAGATAATGTCATCCCTAGTTTTGGATTGGGTTTTTGTTGGAGATGTTAAGAACGAGCCTCAATCGTTGTGGTTTGAGCTAGCTCGGAGCTTCTCCCGGCTTGCATGGTTTAGAAAGTTGTAGATTGGGTTCTCGCGGTGCCTTAGGACTTGGCGGCACCTCGATCCGTGAGTCAATGGGTAAAACTCGCTAGGTTCGGAGTGTCCGGACTAAAAGCCCGGAGTGTTCGCCCTAGGCCGGAGTATCCGGACACCCAGTCCGGAGTATCCGGGTTATCCGGACTGTCCGGATCAAATTAACGGACTGTCCAGGTCCACCTGGTCTGTCCGGTTACGTTCGTTGGTTCGGTTGCGTTGTTTCGTCGGGGGTTTTCATTCTAGTTGTTTCATTGCATAGCATGCATCTCATTTTGCATACATTGTGCTCGTGTAGAGAACGAAACCGCGGAGGGTGACGCGGCTGTGGTCGAGGGGGATAACGGTGAGCAGGTTGTTACTGAGACTCCAGCAGAAGCATCAGGCAAGCACCTAAGCATATTCAACCTTTATGTAAATGTATTTTTGTGAATAAACTGCTAAATGATTGGTTAAGTGATGCATTAGGAATTTAATTGAGGGATAGGTCTAGATCCCATTTGCTGCACATACACCCGTTGGTAATTATTGAACACATCCTTTGGAGCTAGGCTATGGGTAATATAATTGAGTCCATGCTTAGTTCGCTTAGAAAGTGGGTTGGGCCAAGTGACGGAGGGTTCTGTCACTTGCGGTTGTTATTATTACACACATACTACGTTATGTTGGACTTGGAATTGGGAAAGGTGTTGGAAAGAAATGAATTGTGGACCGGGCGGGGAGTTGGTTCATTTGGGTATGGAGACTCAAATGTGTAGCCCCGTCTGTGTCAGTTAAGGACCGATCCGTAAGTGGAATAAGATTGAGCACACCCCGGTTGGTCGCATGCCCGATTATGGTACGGTAAGCCACTCTTTCTTTCATATTGAATCGATGGACCGTAACTTCCTGTGGTTGGACGTGGTTGAGGGCGAGGCTTAGGCCGGCTCTCGAGCGCCAAGCCGGGCTTGGGGCAGCTCGAGGGGGTGCTAGGCTTTCGGACCGCAGGAGGACGCTTCAGCGATTGGGTATGGATGGGAGGGGGTTGACACGAGGCCCTTCGTGGTACGTGTCGTGCGATCAATGCTTCCCTGCAGGGTTAAATAAGCGATTCGAATTGCCGCGCTCTTGGATATGAGCAAGCTTGATCCGAACTTCTTCTGCGTAGTAAATAACTTGAACTTGCAGCTCGCCGTTGGACTTGAGCTTTAAAAATGGTTATGTATTGCTCTACTTTAATTGTTGTTACTTTCAACCTTACACTAGAAGTAAGTGCGGTCTATAACTGCTTTAAATTTGTAATTGATCTAATTGTCGCACTTATATTACAAATGTTAATGCTTTTCCGCACCTTTACCTTAAGTTTACTCCTTGCTACAACCAAATGCATAATCCTTTGGAGTCGGTCATATATGGACCCCGGGTAAGCCTTGCGAGTACCTTTTGTACTCATGCTTCTGCTTGTGGTTTTTCAGGTGAGGATCAGGTTGGGTGCGAGTTCTGCCCGTACTGTCTCTCGGTGACTGGGCGGGGCACCGAGTAGAGGCTTGCCGACGCCGTTTGCGCCCGGGAGTGTTCAGGCGTAACACTTCCGGATTTGTCTTACTTTTGCTAAATGCATCCTTTTGTTGTATAGATAGATGCGGTTTGTTGGGCTTTTGGATTTGGCAATGGACGTTTAAGTGTATGTCGGGTTCGTATCGTTTTCTTTATTTGTTGATACTCTTGTGGTCTTTGTGGATGTCGCTTTTACTTTCCATATATATATATATCAACTGCTGTTTTTCTTGTCTGCTGAGTGGATGTCCGTACTTATAGGAGGGTCATGCCGAAATTTTCTAGTTTTTTATGGCTTGGTTGATTTTCGGGTTTTGGCTAGTCGTGGGTCTTTGTGGGTCGTTTTCGGTTGAGTCGGTGGTCGTCTTGGTTTGTCTTTGTGCGTGGTGTTTCCGCTTGCGCGTTTGGTCGTGAATGTTTCGTGTTCGTTGCCCCCTTTGTGCAAATTGAATTGATAACGGCATTGGAAACCGGTATGTGAGGATCCTGGGCGAGTTCGGGTCGCATACCGGGGGAATACCGGGATTGTTGTCGAGTTAATCGAATGGGTTGCTGTCGTCTCATTCGGGCTTGGGTGCTAGCACTGCGAATGCCACCGGCGATCCGTTGCTAGCCTTCAAATCTGATGAGAGCGACAGGACATTCGATAATCCGAGGACGATCTAGGCGGCTCCTCACAATGAGTGAGTGAGAGGTGTGGCCGTGTGAGGGGAAAATGAATGCGTGAAATCACTGTGAAAACAATACATAGATGATTCATTGAGTCATTAGTCAGCAAGCAAGCCTCTCTAGCTCAGTTGGTAGCGTGCAATCCTTTAAAACAATAGGTTCCGAGTTCAAAGCCTCACGGTGGAAATTTTTCTCCTATTAAATGTGCCTTTTTTTGTGAGTACTCACTGGTAGTACAGTCCAAAGAAGAGCAATTACGGTCAAAATAACCGAGATTTCAGCTATATTTGGTGAAATCTTGCAGAGATTCAAAAAAACTGTAGCAAATTGAATTTTTTAATTTTTTATTTCACTAGGATTATGATTCTTGGGGAGTTGAAATATGAGATTTCGCAAAAATCTCATCGGGATTTTGAATTCTTCTTGACGACCCGTGTGAGCTTAGTTTAGTGTTCATAGCTCGTAGAGGCTTGTGGCCACCGCGTCTTGGCCACTCGAGTCAGTTCCCATTCACCAAATCCACTCCCGTGCGCAAGCCACATTGATCCGCATCTGCGCAGTCTACAACATTCACCCCCTTAATCTTGTTGTCCTTTATTTGAGCACCTTCTCGTCGATTTTCAAAGCAATGTTGGCTCCTCATCCGCATTAGTGAGAAGTGCTTCCTCCTTCAACGCCTCCTCCTTCTTCGGCTTGCAGCACTCTTTAGCAAAGTGCCTGTACTCTTGGCAGTTGTAGCAACACACCTTCGACTTGTCAAAGGTACTTCTCTTCTTGGCAGCACCATGTGCTTCTTCTTCATGCACTCGGCCCACTCCTCCTCTATGAGGAGCACCCGTGCTCCACCTTCGAACTCATCATGCCCACGCCCATAGCGCTCCTCAATAGTCAACAACCGGCCGGTGGGGTCCTCTATGGTGAGCGTCTTTAGGTCCGTCATAGTTTCTATGGAGATAGCAACTTGTGTATACCTTGCGGGAACAGTGGACAGAAATTTCTTGATGATCGTCTCATCCTCTAGCAGCTCCATGTCGTTGACGAGGCAAAGTCCTCGACGCCCTCTCCATCCTTGAATTGAATGGCTTCAAAGTCTTGATGAAACTTTTGCGCTTTGGCCTCAGTCACACGTTCCACCTCCATCCGCATGCTCTTCACGGCGTCCCATGCGTCTTTGGCGCTAGCCTTCACGACTAGCACCCTTAACATCTCGGGTGGAACAACACTGTGATGCCCTAGAACTTTTCTTCCTTGTTTTTGTTTCGGAGAGGATTGACGGAATTGTCGGGGAATGAAACAATTGAAGAAAATGCTGCATTTTAATTTTTATTTTGGGTTTTGGGCTAGGGAATAAAAGGCCGAAGAAAACCTGGGCCTGGACCGGAATCTCTCCTCCCACCTCCACCTCCACCACCCCCTAGTGGGCAGGCCCACTAGTGGTGCGCCCCCCATGTGGGCTCCGGCCACACCCCCAAACCCTAGGCGCCCCACTCCTCTCCTCCCCTAGCAGCCACCTCTCCCTCCCTTCCTCTCCCACGTGGTGGCTCAAGATCCACTGAATCGCTGGCGAGAAGGCGAGGAGCGACTCCGTGGAGGCGTGGAGGACGAGCAGATCGCCGATTCGGGGTTCTTCGCGTGTTCTTCGTGGGTTCACAAGGGAGATCACTAGGTAAAATTCCCAAACTTTTACCTCTGTTTTACCTAGGGATTAGGAGTGTATTAGATCTGGTGGTGAGGGTTTTGGATGGATCTTGTTGGGGGAGAAGGGTAGATGTTCACGTGGTGCTGTTTCTGGAAGGGGGGATTGTGAAGCGCGGATTGTTTCGCGTTTTACGTGGCATAGATGATTTTTCCTGACAAAACCTATAACTAGAAAGTTGTAGATAACGTCGAGACCTAGCTTCTGTAATTTTTTCAGAATTGTTGGGGAAGTTTTCTGAGAGTTATCTCTGTTGCAAACCGACGAACAGAATCTGGGAACAGATTTCATCCACTGTGTTGGACGACTGTTTAGGCATATTTAACAGAGGAATTAGAATTTATGATCTTCTGGAAAGTTGTAGATCTCGTCAATATCTAGTTTCCTGTAATTTTTTCATATTTTTATGTTCTGTAGAAAAAAGATACGAAAAAGAGAATGGGGTTGCTGCTGTTCGATCCGACAGATCGGGTTTCGTGTTGGAAAAGGGGAACGGGTTGTAGGAATTGCGTGTTTGAGTTGTGTGATCAATTGTGGTGTTATTGCATACTGAAAATATGCTTGTACAGGTGGTGCCCTTCTGGACGCGAACTAGATCCGCTCGTCACGTCGGTAAAGGCAAGTGGAAGTAGTGTTATGGTTGAACTATACATCGTTGTTTGCATTGCCTTCGTTATATTTCCCGATGACATTAATCATACATGGTTTGATCATTTGCTAGGAAGATTGCAATAATTAGATTAGCAATGTGATGATGTGCTTTGGCCTTGAACCATGAGTAAAGAGAAGAATGATGTTGCCTATTGGTTGAACTGCCTAAATAGTTCATCTCAATGTTATTTGTTTTTCTATCCATGTTATATGATGGCATGCAAATATGTGGACTCAATGTGGAAAATTATGAATGAATTCATGCATGAAGCATTAACTGCATAATCATGCATTGAAGTTTGTCGACGCCAACAAGGCGCTGATCGCAATGCAGTACAACACCGTGTGTTCTGAGAAAGGGCACGGTGAAGAGGATCATGGCATAAGCATATGCACAAGCATGAGCATTAAAATGAGTTGCTGGAAGTCGATGTTGTGGTGTTGAATGTAAAGCATGTGGTGTGTTAAATTCTTGATGGATGTGATTATGTGTTAATTGTTCCGCTTGCTGAGATTACCCAATCTCACTGCTTGTGTTTTGTTGTTTTCAGGTAGCGTGCAAGAGACATAAGCATGAGGGGTGGGCTAGCAACACAATAAACCTTCGAATGTCTTCACAACTCCCATGAACTAGTGTTTATTTAATACATTAGCTTGCTGAATTTTATTTACACTTAGACTATTTGTTGTTATGACTAAACTTATTCTTGCTTATGGTTGGTTTAGACTTGTTGTCGCTAGTATTGTTGAATTGCTTATATTCCTGTTTGAATTGCTTATCATGAAATGCTTCCGTAATGTCCTGTTTTTAGGGGAGATGCTGTCGAAATTTTCTTGTTCTATAGTTTAGTTTTAAGGGGTGTTACAAACACGCAAGATAGCGGACAGAGCCAAGCGATCATCGCGGTAATCTCCTAGGCCAGTATCGACGAAGTCCCAAAGCCCTTGCGCCTGTAGATTAACCCTCATCATGAGAGCCCAGTCGGTGTACTTGGAGCGAGTGAGCATGTGGTAGACGACGACGCTCCCGACTTCTTGCACCACTACCTCACGACCAGCTGCGCCGCTCCCACTTGCATCATCGTTGAGGCGCGCTCTTGGACGTAGTGGCGTCGGTGGTGTTCTTAACGCCGCTACATTGCCATCGCTGTCCCTCCAACATTGTTGCTGCCGCCACTGTTCTCCATAGCCACAGGATTTGAACGGAGCTCTGATACCAATTGACAGATACGAAGGACTTAAACTTATGGAGGCGATATCACCTAAAAATGAACTCAACTCGTAGCTCACTCTGCTCGCTCATGAGATCACACTAACTAGCAGAATGCAGTGAAGAAGAACACGCAGGACTTGCGGCACACACACCTCGTGCCTTTTTCCTTTTATTCTTCTTCTGTTATTTCAATAGCAAGGTACATGCTTTAAATAGATGAACCCACACACATTAGCACTAGCCTTGCATAGCATGACCAGCAACTAACATGCCTGCGTCTCTCAGTCGGCTACGCTCCCACGTCCTCCTCGTCGGGTAGTCTAGGGAATCGCCTTGCCACCATCTCGCGACCACGCGACCACGTGTCCCTGCACTCCTGAGGACTTGGCCAGCAACTCAATTGCATGCATGTTACTAGCTCCATCGTTCGACACGCTCAACGCCAAAGCTCCTGACGTGCAGCTAGCCTACCACTACATGCAAACACACGCATAGCCCACTAGTGCATGCACTAATTAACTACATGCACGCACTCACCAGCTTGCACAGACTCACCTAAATGCAAACTCTAATACAAAATAAACATGGACAATTAAACAACAAGATTAATTTCCAACAATCTCTTCTTGCTAAATCATGATGATCTATTTTCTTATTTGAAGATGGCTAAAATATCTTATTCCTTTCCTTCTACACCTTTTCTTTTATCTTGCTTCTTTCCTTTTCCTCATTGGTTTGCATACGTGGAACGAAAGGTGGATGTACATGTGGCCCAAGTTATCTTCTATGTGGCTCCCTTCTTCTCTCTCCTCTCGTTGGGTTCCACCACGGTACATTGATACAATTTAGCTCTAATTAATATGTATACAATCTTCATATATAACAACAATCAAGGATCCGCTATTAGGTGGTATATAATTCTCATATAAATATAATGAAGATTGCTTAAGAAAAAGATCCACGTGTTGATGTTTGATGTAGCTTAGTAATTCTTTCCAGTTAATTAAGATATTAAATCAAAAAGTACTGGACGTATGCATATCTACATTATCACCACCTTTGAGTTCAAGCGACCTTACATATGTTGGATTATTCTTTAAGCTGAGAACATACTGAACTCCTATCAATGTACAATGTATTCCATCATACATCTCCAATATAACTATTCCTACCTCAGTAATTACATAATCCTTACAATCTACCAAGTGAACAATTCCGTACGCCTAATGTAGATGTTCTTTGTCAAATATCTCACTTGCCAAACATATGTGAAAACAAAAACCTGAATTGAATATTCATCAATGAGAAATACCTAATTGTCTGGCAATAAAGTATGTTTGAATCATCTTTTTCTATCGTCATTGAGCATTCACTTTTGATTTGCTTCAAACTCAGACAATCCTTTATTATGTGATCTTTCTTGTCACATAGATAGCATACACGTGTGCCATTGCTCTTGCGCTTCTTCCTGTGACTTTTGCTTCTATCTGCAATACATACTACATCCAATGATTGATCACCCAAGGATGAAGATTTTGATAGTTCTTTTAAGGACTCCGCCTCCAACAGATATTCAACTGCCTCATTGAAGTTAAAAGTGCTTTTCTCGATGAGAATATTCATCACCAATTACTCCTATGATGGTGCTAGAGATAGTACCAGTATGACGATCTTATTATTCTCCTCAATTTTCTCATTCATACTAGTCAACTGCGTGTAGGTATGCTGAAGACATTGAGATGGTCAACGAACCGTGTACCTTCATCCATGAGCAATCTATACAGTTTTCACTTCAACACCTACCGGTTTGTCAACGACTTCACCGTAAACAATTCTTCTAAGTCCTTCCATAATTTCATTAGTGAATTATCCTTAATCACCGAGTACTTTACCTCATAGGAGAGACATAGACGGATTGTTCTGATAGCCTTTCGCTCCATCACCTTCCAGTCTTCAGCGGATGTTTTTTTTCCAGTTTGTCCTCTTCAATAGCAGTAATTAACTCTTGCTGGATCCTTCACCACACAATACCACATAATGAAATTTCCTCCATCGTCAAATTTCTTCGCTTGATTCCACATCATTGACATCGATCTTATTTTGTGCCACCTGATGCTTTACCGACCTTCTCACAAATCTGATTAATCCGTCATTGGCTCTGATGCAACTTGTTACACTCTGATACCACTTCTTATGTGTAACAGCCCCGGATTAGATCAAAGTTTACAGCATGAGCGTGTACGGTATCATGAACGAAGAAAATGGATCTCGTAGACAGAACCAAAATAGCGATGTTGAAGCAACCACGACAAGAAATAAATTTTTGGCGAAGCCGATCGCAAATTCTTTAAACACAATATTAAAATAGTATAAGGGATTATCGCTCCCTCACAATCCTCTCGAACCTTTTAGGACCCCTGGATCCTTGCCCTATATAAGAATATAGGGTTAAAGAATAATCTAGCCTCTAATTATCTGGTGCTCTTCTTGTTTTGGATGGGTTGGTTTGTGACTTCTTGGTTGCTTAGGTTCTCCATAATCACCCCGTAAGTTTATATAGCCTCTCTAGTTTTCAACCAAAGTAAGTACGAATTTTACGAAAAAAATACAAATACTAATTCTGTTAGGATTCATCTAGCACATCTTTTCGAATACTAAAAGAGAGCCAACATATTTAAGAGCGATACCAGTTTTTTCCTCGAGAACCTGCAGGAGATCTGCTTGTCTTTGTATTAAGAGAGAAGAGTAATAACAACGAGGTAGACAACAAAAAATAAGAGGACAAAAAACAAAAAGTAAACTTAACGAATAACAACGGTCGACCATCAGCTGAATTCGATAAGTACTTCACAATCAAACCACCGATTATATTACAAGAACAATTTTTCTAAGCAGCTAGCCCCTGTAGCCCTCCACCTATCATAATCCTCTTTGACTTCCTTCTAATCTGCGATATCTGCTTGAATACACTGTTAAAAAGTATTGCATTAAGACTTAAGAGCGATACCTATTTTTCAACAGCACACTCACCTTTTGGATTTGTGGAAACCACGAATTGACTAAAACTGCAAACTTCTACCAAGCTACGTACTACATGCTTATACATGTGCTGCCTCTCTGCATACAAACAACTATACAAGGAAGGAAGTGCCATGGAAAATGCAGTTGAGTTGATATCTCGTGTCACACATCAACTATACAAGGGATTGCATGTTGTTCTCGCCAGTATGATCCATGGTACCTACCTCGGGGACGGAGCCAACTCACCCCAAAGCTTCGGGCTGGGCTGGGCCAACAGTTTTGGACTGTTTTTTTTTTCAATTGATTTTTCAATAGTTCTTGTGTTATTGGGCTGGACTTTTCCTCCCAGAGCTTCGGGCTGGGCTGGGCTTAACAGGTACTTAGGGTGTGTTTGGTTACCTGCACCATCCTAGCTTGTTTAGTATGAGCCATCCAGGCCAGCCTTGGTCTGACTGAGTGGATGCAAGTTAAGTTGTTTGGTTGCTTGTTTGTGCATCTCACCGGCCTGCATTAGAGAGAAGTCTAATTTCTGTGTTTTCTCCATCCTGTATGAGTGGGTGCAATTGCATCCACCTGGCCAGGATGAACAGGAAACCAAACATGTGTCTAACAGATACAGTTGCATCCACTCATGCGATTCAAGCACCATGCAGGCAACCAAACACACCATATTGACTGGTCCTGAAATGCCCCAAAATTTCAAAAAGCAAAAATCAACCCTAATTTGAGTTTAATCAAGCTTATTTGGTTCTTAATCCGGTTCTTGATTTTGGAATGGGGATTAGGGTTTGGAGTCTTGATCAACTTGCCTCGTTTTCCCGCTCGGAAACGGCCGTAGTCGGTGTCGCTGTCCCATCCGTGCACGTCGTCGTCCCTTTCCTCACGCACGTCACCTCGGGACCGCACGCGCACGTCGCCGCCTCCTCGGAAATCGACGTCGTCGTCCCGTCGGCCATCCCCGAGCGCACGTCGCCGCCTTGGAATTCGCCGCCTCCACGTCGCCTTGCCGCCGCCGCCATGCCGGACGCGACTATAAAAGCCACGCCCTCACCTTCGTTTTCCTTCCCGTGGCCGTCTCCCTCTCTCTCTCGGTGAGGTCCCACCCCTTTCGTCTCCCTCCCTTTTGGCCGCCTCCGCTCCACCACCGAGCCGCCGCCGCCCCTTCATCTCCTCCCCGGAACCGAGCCGCCCCGAGCCGCTCCGCTCCCTCCCTCCGCCTCCCTAGCACTCCCCCTTCCTCCCTCGTCCCCGGCCCCGATCCCCGCCGCCGCCGCTCACCCGCGTGCCGTCGCCTCCCCAAATCGTCGCCGCCGCCACCATTCCCCCCCTCGCGAACCCTAACCCTGGAGGGGAGCCCCCCTCTCCTTTTTCTCTCGGTGAGCCGAAGCCGGGCCAAGCGGCTGGGGCTCACCAAGACCGCTGGCCCCTCAGTGGCTCGCGTGGGCTAAGCCCAAGCCATGGCCCACCAGCCGCTTTTTTTTTTTTTTTTTTTCTTTTGTTTTTCCACTTTCGGATTTTTTCTTTTATATAAATCCGGAAATCCAATAATGTCCAGTAAATTCCCAAAAATGCCCAAAATACATATTCCCTCTTGTTTTGAGCCGTTGAGTCCAGATATAACCTCCGTTCCGCCAGTTGAATCCTCTAAAATTTTCAAAATGCCGAAATCGCCCTTCAACTTCCTCTCCGACCCTGCTCTTCTGTTTCCTTCTTGTTCTCTTTTTTTTTCTTGTTTTTTTCTTTTCTTTTCTTTTATTGTTTTATTCGTTCATTCATTGGTCTCGTTCTTTTGCGCTAGAACCGACGTACGCACAACCGTTGGAGCCGGAGCAGTGTCCAGACTACTATACGACTTCGCTCACTTACAAATGACCTACCGCTGGTTGCTAAAGCGCTCGACGTACGGTTAGTCGCTAAAACCTTTAGCGACTCCATAAGGATGGTCGCAGATGCGCCGCCGCTAAAGGCTTTAGCTTAATCGACATCTTTTAGCGACCGTAGGTCGGGTTGTATATTTAGCTACCAACCACGAGTTGTTGTACTATAGATTTAGCGAATACCAACCATGAGTCGTTATACTATACATTTAGCAACCAAATGTAAAGTCGCCTCTCTTTACGCTTGTTATTAATAATAATATACAAGCTAATTATATATACAAAAGCACCACAAATCACGCATTTTTATACACATAATCACATAGACATACAAAGTATAATACCACAATTATGTTTGATGGTCGCTATTGAGCAAAACGAAGAGTAAATAATCACACGATACTGCTGAGTTAGATAGCAAAACGAAGAGTAAATATTTTTTTATCGTCATCTACCATCTCTATAAGACAACTTTACGCTTCATCACATCATTATATTCCCACGGAATGAGAGATGAAAATATTGGTAAATACAAACATGCATAAACTAAATAACTTGAATCCACAACACTCATAGTTTTCTCGAATGTGAGTAAATGCGAGATCCATTATTCCTTGGCATGTCATCAAACATAGCATTAGTTCATGCCGTTACCAAATCGTCACTTAAGAAGCATCGATTGTACCCGTAGAGCCGAACTGCAATATCGAAAACATCCATTCCATAGCCATGATCGAAGAAACAACAGAATCATTGGGAAACCAAGAAACAAGAAGACAATCCTATCCTCGAAAATAAAAAGGAAAAATAATAAAGGATTATGAACATGACAAATTATTGCTAGCCATGATTATCCATATCCTCCACAGATCTAACATAAAAGTCGAAGTAACTTTCCGTACACACGATGATAAGCATGTGTCCACTTATAGATTGGTATACTCAGATGATCAAACATAGAACGATCCAAAAATATTGTTGCAAAATATTCTCATTAAATTCAGCTAGAAAATTTGATTTATGAGAACAATCACAAGGTAAAACAATCTTGTGTTCTTTCCATACTTCCAATGCTCGCAAGCACTAGAGAAAGACAAAGAAGCAAAGCATGACAACAAAGAGTTCGACTTATATCATAACCGGTGTTAAGATACTATTTTTGCACCTCAAACTAAGAAGGAGATAAGTGTATGCTAATTTTTAAAGCCTTATTCTTATCTTTCTATTTGGTAAAATGCAATTGCTACAATAGATGACAATCCATATATCACTTGCAAGCACATCAGATAGTGTATACATAATGTAAACTATCAAATAGAAACCATATCTCACAAGGGCAATTGCTACAATGGATGAAAACTAAAAACTCACCGCAAACAATGCTACATACAACTCCTTCAACCCCTCATCCCCAAAAAAATTGCATACACCACCAAAAATTAAAAGGGAAAAGACTTTGCCAAAATGGACACTACATGATTTGGGGGAGGGCTCATTCTAGTACTAGCCAATGCGATTGAAGAAAATGTTTTAGCACAAAGGGACATTGATGTCCAACCCATGTTACTCCAAGAAAAATATAATTATGACATATAAATCAATGAAGGTCAGCATAAATCCAATAAAAGCCACTTAACCTATTACTCATGTTGTAGGATAGTTAGCACATCATGGTTCTAAACAAGTAATAACAAAGAGTAAATGAAGTATAATCAAGTAAACAACTAATCACCAATAAACAGAGTCAACAGATGGTAGAGCTAGTGTTATTGGTCTACCAAACTTTCACTAATAGGTACAGCTTTAATTGATCTAAAAACAGATATTACATTGCACGATTACATACCATTCATATAGCTTCCTCCACACTTCTTGGGGCACCAAAGTGTAGTCCCCGCTCTTCTCTCATGGTTTTTTGAAGTCGTGGTTTTTCATCACATCGCTTGTTTCCTCCAAAACAAGCTTCGAGTTGTCAATCTCCTGTGTCTACTTGTGGCTTTGAGGAAGCATGTCAATGTTATTCTCCCATAATTGATTAAGTCCACATATTGTTGCCAGCTTGCACCACTCACCTGCAATATTTACACACAGCCAAGAATTGATAACCACATCATGGGATTAAAATGTGTGAAACAATCATTTCAAATGAAAAGCAGATGGCATAAAATATTTCAACTTCAAACAGAAATGCCAACTCCCAAGTGCAATGCAGATATGATATTTACAAGCATAAGCGCAATGTAGATATGATATTACGTGCAAAAATCAAGAACGCCTGTGGATTGATTGTTTTGCACAACACGTATATGCACATTGTGATATACGTTAGTTTTCAAGATTTGTAACATGACTAGTAGCAAATTCCTCCACCAATCATTGAATGTCATTGTTTGTAAAATTCGTGATCCAAAGAATATTGAAACACATAGTTCTCATCATAGATCATTTATTTACTTGTCTATATTGATAAGCAAATCAAACATATAAACAATCAGTATAAGGAAAAAGATCCCATAAGATACCCGGCTCTAACGAACATTTGCCTCAAGGCCCTCAAAGAACAAAAATAAGAGGAAAACTCAAATTTTTTAAGCATTTAAGGAAATTTGTGTCCACACATGCCGCCTGACATAAAACATATAATAGCAACCTTTAGTCTTTTGCATAACAGAAATAGGTGCAAACTATATAGCTCTTACCCAAGTACATTTTAGGTGAACTAAAACAACCATACACAATACATGGAGGTTGGAGAGTGCTCAACTCACAAACTCGTAAAACATTCATCACATGAATATGGAAATCAATCACAACAAGATTTATCCCTTAAAGCGCTGATAATTGATACCATAATAAAACTCTTTCTAGTGCATATCATCAAACATGTAGCATGCACACAAGAACCAAGACCTAGGTTTACATTTTGTACCCGAATACTCACCAAAGCAGAGGGCAAGGACTGACACCGGCCAGCGGGCGGGTGTTGCTGGCCACGGGCCGGGAGTGAGGAGCGCTGATGAGCTAGGGCGGCAAGAGCCGGCCGGGCCGAACTACCTCCGCTGCCGCCAAGACGCTAGAGGGGGAGTGTGGAAGGCGCTGGCGCGGAGGAAGCAGGGACGCCGGGCCGCGGGCCGAGGTGCCGCCACGGAGTCGGGCAGGAGCAGAGGCGGTGGGAGGCGCCGCCATGGTGCCAGCCAGCAGGACGCGACCGGGCGTTTTGGCCAGAGAGCAGATCGCCAGGACGCCGGGAAGCAGGGCGCCGCAGGGGCGCAGGCGCCGGGTTTTGGGGTGGGGATCGCCGAGTAAAAGCCGGCGAAGTAGTGGGACTGGGCACGTGGACGGAGCCGGCTAGGGTTGGGGAGGGACTGGGGCACGGACGAGAGCGACGCCCTGTGACGCTGACGGCCGGGTGGGTCCACCGGTCCTGTGGCTCCAAGTAGTGACCCTTCTCTATAGCGACCCACCGTTGGTCCCTAACGACATCTATAGCGACCAACCATAAATTGTTAAATTTCTAGACTTTTAGCGACCGACTAACCGTCGCTAAAAACTCATTTAGCGACCAACCGTCGGTCCATAAGTTTTAGCGACCAACCATCGGTCCCTAATAAGGGTCGCTAAAGATCAACCGTCGTATAGTGGACGGACACGCGTACAACTACGGTGACTTCGACACCGCCGAACCCGCCTCGTCGCAAGGCAAGCCGCACGCCTTTGATCATGTTGAACCCTATTGCCATGATATTATAGTATTTAATTTCTATTGCATTATTTTGCTGTATGTTGAAATATTGAAAAACTGTTATGTTAGAATGACATGCTACCTAGATAATGCCGATTTGTTCATGGAACTTCCTTGAAAAATATTGAGCCATTTAGATCCTTTGTAACCCTTGGTTAACCCTAGATAGTAAGGGTGTTCGTATCTTTAATCTATATTAGTTCACTCAAAAATCTTTTAATGAGAAATAAAATGTTGGCGAGCAGTTGGCTCGGATTATTTAAATGTGCTACGGTCAGGGGGAGAGTATTGGACTAGCCACGAGATGGATGTGAGTCCGATCCCCGGCTGATGATTAATGCCATGGTTGGCTTGGCGGCTGGTACAGTTGGTACCGGATTGGTTTGTGGATGGCCCAATGGCTTGATCTTTGGCAAAATAAGGCTAAAACCCCCTTGAGCAAAGTAAATAACTTAAGATTTCGCTCAACCACAGGTTGGGAGCGGTCAATTCAGTTGAACCGTTTTCCAACATGGCTTAGTACATTGTTCATCCCCTGGGAATACCTACATGTTTGGTGGTACCATTCTCGGGGAGAATGGGGAGCAGTCATGTCCAGTAGGGGAATGACTGGCGGGTTTGGTGGAACGGGAATGGGCTAGTGTGGTGCCATTCGCCGGTTCTCACAACGTAGGTTGCCCACTCAGTCTTGGAATCATGGCTCCTGCGTTGGCCAGTGGGGTCCCAAGGACGGTGGGCCCGAGTACCTATCGGGTAGGAGCTACCATGGGGATGTTCAATCAAAAGGCTGTGATGGTCTCGGCCCGGCCGCATGCATTTAAGTTGCATGTAATCGCGTGGCATTAACGGTCGTAGATATCTTGTGGGTAAAGCTGAGCAGCTCTGCAGAGTCAAATTAAATGGTATTCGAATACGCCGTGCTTCCGGTTAATGAAGCTAAGTTTGAACTGGGGTGACACCCGTAACCGAGCTCAAGATAGTTCTTTGGTGAAATTTTGGAGATTTGGCTTAATGGTGGTAACTTTGTGAATGAACCCCCCTTTTTACTATTATTATGGTTTGTGCTTCAAATGTAAAATGAGTTGGAAAAGAAAACTGCATCCAAATACTTTACCTGTCCCTCCCATTAAATAATTCCCTGCATATAGTATTCAGAGTTCTCCGTACGGCTTGTTGAGTACTCCCGTACTCACCCTTGCAAACTCCGACCCTTTCAGAGATGCAAGAAGCTGGAGCATATCAAGAGATCGTAGATGGCGAGTTGGTTTGGTTCTAAGGTCTTGGTCTTTTGCTCAGGCCTGCCTGTGCGGTGGTTTTGGTAATGTAATCTATTTGGGCCCTGCTGCGCCTCTTTTGTAAAAACTTGGCTGTTAGGCCTTATATTCTGTAAAAGCAGTTGAATTTATCTTTTGCCTGGCAATGTATACTTGTTTTCCCGACAGCTAAACATCCTGGGTAGCTGTCGTGGCATTTAAACGCACCCCTGAAAAGGCGGTCCGTTACAGGTCCCGAATGTGCAACCAAAACATATCACTCCTACCTTGCTATCTAATCACTCACAAGTCACAACCTGAAAAATAGCAAACGACGCAATAGAAAAAAAAAACATGGATATTTAGCAACAGAGCATATATAATTAATTATCTGCATGCTCTTCAGAGACAGGCTTGCAGGTAAACGATGCGAGCTAGCGGAAGCGTCCGGATTACGTGATCCGTGGCCCAAACCGGCCGAAATATTCGCTATCATGGGAATAACTTAGGCGTCGGGCGCGTGGCCGCCATGCCGAAAAGCGATAAATACGTGCAGCCTAGTACGAATCTCCCGCGCAGGTTTGGCCTAAACTAGCCATAGGCGTGTGGCAACCACGAGAACGCTGAGCACTCGCGTGGAAGAGCCCGACAATGTCGTGGCAGGTGGCACACACACACGACTTTGCGATCGCGAGGCTGTTCGGCCGGTAGAAAACCGGGAAGTCTTCATTTTTTAGCCCCATACATAGCAAAATAGTTTTTTTTTTTTATAAATGCGGTCCACTCAAAATATATTTATAAAATTAGCCTTTTTTCTTATCGTGAAAGACACAAATATATATATATAGTTATATGCCCGTGCGTGGCTACGAAAAACAAAATTGATAACGAAAAATAAAGATTAAAAAATAAAAAAAATACTATTTCATAATATCAAACATCTATTTTTAACGCTTCGTTTCTTGGAAAAGCTGGCTAATTAAAGCAACGTTTCGTTTCTTGCGTAGAGTAATTAAGCAGGGCAATTAAGCAAGGCAATTAATGCATCGCTTCGTTTTTTGCGTAGGGCAATTAAGCAGGGCAATTAAGTAGAGCAATTAAGCAAGGCAATTAATGCATCCTTCGTTTCTTGCGTAGGGCAATTAAGCAGGACAATTAAGTAGGGCAATTAAGCAGAGCAATTAATGTGACGTGGGAAGAAACTCTCACTTTATATAGTAGAGATATACACACACACTGTATCGTTGTAGCGTGACAAATAATTGACGTCCGGCAAAATAATGGACCACGAGTCGTCGTGTTGCCACGCGAAAGAGGGCGTATGCCAAGGAATGAAACAACCAAGAAAAGCTCTGTCACTGGCTGTCCCATGTGAGTTGAGGTGGTTGTGCTGCATAAGTTGTATCGAATGTCTATGTTCTAGCAGCTAGCTCCTAGAAGCACTACTCACTTCAGAATTTTGCAGATCCGGCCTAGCTACCAAAATAAAGGAGGTTTTAGCTAGGAGCCTGTGCTGCGTGTGGCTAAGGATTTGTGCTTCGAATTTGGATTGGAAAGTATCAAACCAAAGCAACAAAAGATAATTGTGGATTTTCTTTATCGTCTCGGAAAATAAAGGTGATTTTCTTTATCGTCACAAGTAGTAATTTTCCTTGAATGGAATACATGCACGGCAGTAAATACTCGTCTATTTGAAATTGCAAGACCTACAGGTTAAATGATCTTATTTAGAAATACAAGATTTGTACATAGATTTAATAAAGTTTTTCTACTATATCCTTATTTATTTTCTCTCAACTATATGTAAATTCATTACCATTCATGCAAAGTATTATCTCTTATTTTTCATGACAATTAAGGTGAGGTATATCTAAGTAATTTTCTCTTATAGCTTTCTTAATTTCCCCACAACCTTAATTATTATGCAAAATCAAAATACATCTTATATGTCTAAATCAATTAGCTATCAACTATCAACAACAACATGATGGAGACCGATCAGGTAGTTCAGTATCACTCAAGGATGCAATTAACTCGCAATGCCTGCATGCAGGTACGTACGAGAGCTCTCGTCGGAGCCCTCCGGTACCCACTACCACTTTGAAGCGAGCTTAATAATCACAGAGATCAGAAAGGCAGGCGGTGCATGCATGAGGATCATAATGCAGTGGCAGGACAGGACAAAGCCGACGCGACGGACGCCACGCGCTGCCGAGCCTGCCAAACCGAGCAACGGCTTTCGCAGTAGGATCCAATTTTGCAAACGTGCCACATGAATCCAAGGGAGGTTGGAACTTCCAGCTTGTGGATCCGTCTTTCCAGGCATTTGTTGACGTCCTCTGCGAGAAACGAGATTTCTATTGAAGAGTACTCTCCCATGGGAAAAAATAAATAGATAAACTGGACCTGGGTCCTTCCTCCATCCATAGGACCTTTACCCTATATTGGGCATGTGGAAAAAACCAATCTCGAGGCATCCCCACCCATTGGTGAGTCGCCTTCCTGAGAGCATCTCCAGCAGAGCCCCTAAACCAGCCCCTAAACCTTAAAATAGGGAGTGTAGTAAAAAAAAACAGGTCCAGCAGGGTCCCAACTCAAGCCCCTAAAATTAGGGGGCCCCTAAATTTGCCTCTTCAGCCCCAATTTCCAGGGGCCCCAACTCAAGCCCCTAAAATTAGAAGGCCCCTAAATTTGCCTCCTCAGCCCCAATTTCCAGGGACACGAGTACAACCCCTATTATTGAAGATAGGGAAATACATGAGAGGTTTCGAAAATTTTATCATGTTTTGAAAATTTTTAATTTAAATTTGAAATATCATGTTTTTAAATTGTAAATGTTAATATGCTTATGTTTTATGTATTACAAATATTTTTGATTGAATTTTAGTGGTATCAAATGAAGATTATACATAGCGGATATGTCAAAATAGGAGAAAAAGTAAAATAGGGGTTGAGATTTAGGGGCTGTTGCTGGACTTGTGTTCTGAAAATAGGGCCTTAAAAAATAGGGGGAGCCCCTAAATCCAAAATAGAGACCCTGTTTTAGGGGCCCTTGCTGGAGATGCTCTGACCCCTGAGTACCTGCCATTGCCTTCCTCCACCCAAAGTCCCATCCACGGGTGATGGGCCATCAACGGCAGGCGTGTTGCGGCCATGAAGATAGGGCGAGCTGGGTGTATGCGTAAAATGGCATGCAAGTGGAAGGCATCGATCGGGTATTCTGATACTTGGCCTAGGGGAAGGCCTGTGGGCTTATGCAACCAAGTACTTCCTTTGGTTATAAATAATTAATTTATACTGTAATACATTTATAAAATTCAATAAAATTTTAATATTATGAAGGTATTTCTTAAGATAAATCTACACATATAATTTTCGTCTATCCAATTTAAATATTTAAAAGATATTAACAATCAAAGTTTCACAAATTTGACCATACCTATATATAAAACGATAACTATTTGTGACTGGACATCTCTTAATTTGGAACTCCTTGATTTGTCTTGAAGGATGAATAGGTTAATACTATTTTGAATTATGAATAGGATCATGCACCGTGCAGTTAATTGGTTAAAAACTGATAGTACTTTTATGGAAGGAATCTAATTCCCTGATTTCTAGGTAGATTCGAATTGTTGAAGAAATCAATCGGCGTATTTTGATTTTGCATAAGGATTAAGATTACGTTGAATTGAGAAAGATATGAGAGAAAATGACTTAGATGTCCTCACTAATTGTCTTAGAAGATGAAAGATATAGTACTTTGTATGGGTGGTAATGAATTAATGCATATTGTTGAGAGAGAATAAATAAGAGTATAGAAAGAAAAGCCTCATTAAATCTACATGCAAATTTTATATTTATGAACAAGATCGTTCAAAAAATAAACTTTATAAAAGTGGACCGAGGGAGTAAATAGCTATACTTTCGTGTTTAATGGTACCATCTCATTTCCAGTCAAGAGGATCAACTGATCGATGGACCCTGGTTTCGTTGGAACAAAAGGTTCATATCTCGTTTGTTTTGGTATCTTGTTTGGCAGTGTTCCTGTATCATCCTAAGAGAAAAAACTGTACCAATGTAGTAAAAAAAACCTGCATGAATGTATTTTCAAGGTGCAAAATAATAAGCCTTGCATCAAGAGATTTGCCCCCTTTTCCAGGTATTCAAGTAGTAGTTCTGGCCTTCCTAGTTTGATTTATTTGTCCAAATCATCTAACGTTTGTTCAGCCGGAACGGAATTTCTTCTTAGAAACAAAATAATCTCCAGACGTGAGTCCTCTTAATGTGATTACCAAAGGTCAATAGATTAGTTGTATTCATTTTATTTCTCAGATGTGATTCTGTGCTTTTCTTTTTAAAAGGTGCATAAATATTAAAGCATGTATGAATGTTAGATGATAATTGATTACCTCTTGTTTTTTTCACGATTTGTGCAACTTGTATGGAGGGTTTATTTCCACCTAGATCCTCACTATTTTGGCCCCAGAACTGTGGATCTCACCTTGCGCGCGTACACACACATATATACACACACTGACACACACACCTTTATCTCTTTTTGATCAAATACCCGTTTGCTTGGGCTACTGTTTGTTTTACATTTGTGCGTCTACTGACCAAAGCGGTTCAATCGTCAAGTTCGGAAACGTGCATGTATCATGGCACACTTAGATCTTCAGTTGTTTACAAAGCCACAGCATGCATCAGCTAGTTATATATGTGAAAGTTCACATGCAAGTGCAAAATAAACATGCGGAAAATGGTGACGAGTACAATATTATTACTACATATAACAACAATTTTAATTAGAAACCATGCATTAGCATGGCCTTACATTACAACCATTACACACCCCCTCATTCCCCTTTCGCTATCAAGGGGATGGCAGATCGCTACTACTCAAGCATGGGTAGCCTTTAGCCATGCGCCATAGCTACTATACTGATCAACACCAAATTAACCGAGTAATTGACAGCTAGGCCCCTCATAATTTGTTCAAGCCCGCGCGCGCGACCTGCCATACCAGAACGATCACGGATCACATCACCCCGACGACGAGATGTGCATGTGGAACATCGTCCCGAACATCCGGAGCACGCCGTAGGTGACGAGCATGGCGAGCCACCCGCCTAGGAGGACCCGGAGCCCCGATCTCACCACGCTCGCGCCGCCCAGGTACGCGCCAGCTACGCCGAACCCGGCCAGGCCGACGGTGCTCGCCGCGCACACCGCGCCGACCCTGACGCCCCACGACTGTATGAACCCACCGGCCAGCAGCGGCAGGAGGGCGCCCACCGCGAACGCCAGCGCCGACGCGAACGCGGCCAGCGTCGGGCTCGGCAGGTTCTCCTTGGCGACGTCGTCGTCGGCCCCCGCCGGGCCGTCCTTGCCATCGCGCTTGATCTGCGACACCTCGATGTCGTACTGCGCGTACACGGACACGAACTCGCCGATGGCCATGCTGCACGCGCCGGCCACGAGCCCGGCGAGGCCGGACACGAGCATGGCCTTGGCTGTGGCGTTCACGGCGCCGACGCCGATCATGAGAGAGGCCACGGAGACGAGGCCGTCGTTGGCCCCGAGGACGGCGGCGCGGAGCCACTGCGCGCGGGCCATGTAATTGACGCCGTCGTCGTCGCCGCCAATCGGATCGGCCTCGGCTAGCTTCGATGAGTGAGCCGCCTCGACATCGACGACGACTACTATATCTTCTTCCTTTGTCTTGCACGAGCCGTTAGGAGCGGCGGCCGCCGTGGCGTGGACGTGGGATCTGAGGTGAGGATCCATGGATTGATGGATGCAAGCAAGCTAAGAAGAAAGATTGGTCGAGATGGGAGTGGCGTGTGCGAAGCAGAAGGGGACGGGACTACTAGTGCGTGGTGGCCACACGCCTTGCCAAGGGTATTTATAGGAGAATTCTCAGGCTTTGAGAAATGGAGGGCTGTGATCGCATTGGAGTGTGGCAGGCAAGCGCCCTTCGCTGAGGTGTACGTGATATACGTGAAGAGAAACGACCTGATGTGACACACGTCTAGCTAGCTGCGCGCTCATCTCATTTAGTGCATTATACAGTGGGTTTTCCTGTGTAATTGCATATATTTATATATATATATATATATATATATATATATATATATATATATATATATGTATGTATGTATGTATGTATGTATGTATTTGCAATATAACTCTATTTCTTCAAAAATATACTTTATCTATTAGGCAATTGTAATAATTGTAATATCTATATATGATTAATCAATACCGTTATAATCTGACCCTACTGAGATAAGCGGTGCAAATCTTTTCTTTTTCTCTTGATTAATGATAATTTTTTATTTATACATAATTAATTTGTACCATTTTGCTTCATCGGAATAGTGGTGTAGACTTTTTTTCTCTTGTTTAAAGAGAATATTTTTTCTTTTGATTTTCTAGTTCTTTGAGAATGAGTTGCTTTGAATATCCTCGGTTGTTTGTGGATATACGTATAACATGTCATGCACAGACATATATTTTATCATCAAAATAAATGCGCAATCAATACATGCTTCCAAACAATTCACAGAATGTGCTTGACTGGGTTTAGTATTGATCCATGGATAGTATTAAGAAATTCATAATACAGTTAAGTAGATGAATAGATGTCTTTTAAAAGAGATATCTTTTAGAAGATGTATCTTTTAGACAATAGACATATCCTTTCCTTTGTATAAATATGTAAGCGCTTGTACAATAAATCATTCATTGTTTATTCTCTATATATTCTATTCTCGAGTTCAATCTCTACTTTACTTTAAACACATTATCGGCACTGCTCTAATCCACGAGTACGACGGCCACTGAGCACAGGCAAATAGAGGCCGGCGGCAGACGAGAGGATTACCGGCCACATCCCGGACATGGTAAGTCCAATGGCACAGAACAATGACGATGTTTTAAATGTATTTACCTCCATCATGAACTTGAAAATAGCGATCCTTGCATCTTGCCTCTACAACACCGCCGCCCAAGACATCGCCATTGGCGTGTGCGATATGATCGACGCCAGCGAGGGCATGCTCGGCCTTATAGTGGCATGGTCAGCGGACCACCATTGGTCATAGCGACTGTCGGTGTTTCGAGCACCGGCCAATGAATTTGTATAGGTAAGAGGGGGGTGCACGCTCCCTCTCCTCGACGGCTTACTCGGGTGAGCACAAGATGTATACTGGTTCGGGCTGAACGTCCCTACTCCAGTTCGTGTGGGTTTGATTGTATTGATTCCTTTGTTGTCCGTCCGTCTTACATGCTCGCTCCCTCCCCCTTTATATAGGCGAGGAGGGAGTTACCGTTGTTTGAAAAAGAGAAAAGATCGTGCTCTTAGTTGCCCGCAAGTGGCGGGCTGATGGGATCGGCCGTGGCTCCGCCTTGCCGGTGGCGTAGTTGCCGCGCTCGTAGTAAATGCGAGTTGGGGACTTGTGCCGCTGCGTCATCAATACGGCCGACATTTAATGCGATCGATCACGCAATAAAAAGGTCAGGCTTCTTCAGGATTTATTGACTTGGTCATTCCTCGCCACCGTGGCCGGCCCCGGACCGGCTGGTTCGCCCATGCGCTTTGGGCGTAGGGGTACCCATGGCACAGGTGCCAAGAGCCCCAGAGGCCCCGATGCAGGTCGGAGAGGTGCGGGGTCTTGTTCCGTCTTAGTGATGCCGTGATTCGCTTGCCTGATCGAGTCTCCGACCAGGTGTGTGGCCTTCCGGTGGTAGCCCGAGCCCCGAGGCTGGTTGGAGAGCAGGTCGGGGTTTCTCGCCGGTTTGGTCGGGAAGAGTCTGACGGGTCTTGTGGCGACCGCTGGTGTAACCCGAGCCCCGATTGGTCGGAGAGCAGTCGGGGTTTCACTGCTTGGTGTTGCTTTGGCGGTATCGGAGGTCCGATGCGCGGTATATACTGCGGTCGTGCCGCGGTACCGATGGACACTGGCGAACACATGGCGCCGGTCGCCGCCAGCGCCGAAATGGGCCGACGCTCGCGAGCGCGATAGCGTGGGGTCGTACGCGGTACGTGGCGTAGCGGCTGGTCGCCTGGCGCACGTGGCGCGGTCGTGCTTTCGAGCTGAGCGGCTGACCGCTGGCGAGCACGTGCGCCCCGGGTTGTATAATGGCTGGTCGCCTGAGAACACGTGTTGCGCCGAGCCAGCCGGTCACGCAGTTGGGTTGATCGCCTTCTGGCAGCACGTGGCGCCGAGTTAAGCGTCTGGTCGGTCGCCGGCGGACACGTGGCGCCGGTCGTCGCCCGCCAAGATGTTGTCATACGCTGGCGAACACGTGGCGCCCGGTCGAGCCGCCGGGCGTCTGTGGCCGGTCGCCCTGATACCGGACACGTGTCGCCCAGTTCGCCGATGATGATTGGCCGTCCTGGCGAACACGTGGCGCCTGGAGTCCCGCCCTTTACGCCCCGTCTGGTGGGGACCAGGAGGGTGAGAACGCCGCGCTTGCCTTCGTTGGCTCGAGCGCCGCTCTCGTGGGGCTACAGCGAGTGATCCGGTGGAACTGAGGCCCCCTTCGCGAGGGTCCCCTAGCGGACAATCCCGCTGGCGTCCGACCCGGCGGGGCGATCCATAAAGAATCTTTCCTTACTGATCTCAGATCTCGGACCTTGGATCGCTCGTTGATCCAAGGCGCAGTTGGTAAGCCACCGTCGACGGGTTCCGCGGGAGAGCGTGGTGTGATCCCGGACGTGAGTTAAGGCGATTGGGTCGTCCGAGGCCCTAACTAGGGGGCCATTGGGGGCTCGCCTTTGTCCTCACCTCTTGCCCATTTTTCTCGTGGTGGATATCGCCGTCTCTTGCCTTAGGGACCACAGGGTCGGGCATTGGTAGGTGTGTGTATCACAAAAGTTAGAGAGTTGGGGAAATCGAGAGAACGCTCAACCGTGGAGGCTGTTTCTCGACCGATCGTGGGTCGACCCGCTTGGGCACTTCCTTTCTTCGCCAAGCACTACTTCAGAATCCGTAGCCTCGCGGGCGAGGAAGTAGTACTTTTTGGTCGAAAGTTTGGCTGCCGTCTTGGGAGGACCCGACGATTGGTTGTGACAACCGACCCGACCAGCGGGACTCTTGAGCCCGAGTGGGGCGGGGCGGTTTGTTTGTTACCGCGCCACTTGAAGGAGTAAAAACGAGTGTGCAAAAAAAGGTACTCACTTATCTTTCTTTATGGTCGGCGAGGTTTTTTTGTTCAACGCTGGGAATTGGCGGTAAGCTTGATTCGCGTCGCTTGCTTTCAGCCGGCTTCACGCCACCACCGGAAAGGTGCGATCGTCATGAATCTTGGCGGGTATCGTGCGTAACCGCTTCGTTTGGCTTGGATCGCTATAAATAGGCGGAGGTGGGCTGGGACTTCATTCAGGCGTTGAGATTTAAGCCGACTTGCTTTTATGGCTGCCTCGCTTCATTCCCGTTCTAAGGATGAGAACCCGCGATCGATGAGATCGATCGGGACTCCCTTCAGCGAGGCGGAGGATGAGGAGGAGTTGGGGCGACATTTAGCTGGCCGTCTTATGTGGCGGCCGTCGGACGCAGGTTGGTATCGAGTCGCCTTTGGAGCGAGGCGGAGGGAGGAGCGAGCTGGCGCGACAAGCCGCGGCCGTTTCGTGAGGGAACCGCTGCCGCGAGCGCCCCGAGCAATTGGGGGGCGGGCGCCGTCCTCCCAGCCTCCTTCTCGGAGCCTGGAGTCGACAGGTCGACGACGTCTAGGCTGCGTCGGCGACCGTCTTGCCGATCGCCCGATCGTGCTGCCAGTACACTTCTCCGGCCAGCGGTCCCTGGTGTCGGACTCCAAGCTCCCCGGGAACCATAGAGGTCACACAGGGGCGCGAGGGCTACCGCTTCTTGAAGGTGCGTCCCGGGCGGATCGGGGCTCTCTCTGCGGATTTCGGCGACCAGCTATTTTTTTCTTGTCTTTGTCGCGGCAAAATTGTGCGGGAAGGCTATTTGTGTTTGGAGAGGGACGATAAGTCAGGAGATCAAGCCATCGCGCGAAGACCCTTAAACGAGGAAAAGTTTTCTTGGTTTTAGACTTTCTTGTTTCCAAAGAATGTAAATGCCGTTGAATTGGAAGAAAAATAAAGGTGTTCGAGTTTTACATGTATTTTTCGCTATTTTTTCGGTTTGTAGCTGGTAAGACATGCCGGGGTCATGGTTCTTGAATCATGGGGACCAACCGACTGCAGTTGATCGACATGTTCCAAACGTTTTCGAAAAAAGTAGGAAAAGCAGTTTTAGCGCGAGCGTTAGTTCCCGAACAGCAGTACACCATCCTGTTCTCGTCTCTTTTTTCCTTAGCGAGATACCACTTACTGCAAATCGTGAGCCGCTGAGGCCAGTGGTGTTCGGGTCGGAAAAAAGAAGACCGAACGACGGGTGAATGACACGTTGAACGGGATGTCGACCCGAGTGGAAAAAATGCTCGCACGCCGGTAAAAGGTGAACATGGTAATGAACGAGGTAGAAAAAAGGGCTAAGGGGTAGAATCGTTTTAGCTTTTCAATGTTCGAGCGTTTGACAAGATGTTGCCATCGGGATCCTTGAGCCGGTAAGTGCGAGTCGAAGGACCTCTACTTACGTTGAAAGGGCCTCCCAAGGAGAGGAGAGCTTGTGCTTGCCTTTGTTGGATTTGGACTGGCGCGAGAACAGATCGCTGTTGAACGCCGCCCTCTAACCTTGCGGCGTGGTAGCGTCGCGAAGGTTCTGTAGTATTTGGTGAAGCGAGCAGCGGCGACATCTCGCTTCATCGAGCGGTCGGCAATCTTGTCGGGACTCGAGCCGGTCTCGTTGAAGGCCTGAACCTTTGGGGCGCCGTAGTCAAGTCGGTTGGTAGGATGGCTTCGCTCCGAATGCCAGGAAGAACGGCGTGAACCCGGTCGACCGGGTCGGGTGGTCCGTAGCTCAAAATGCACGGAGGTACCTCGCTGCCCAACGCCCCGCGTACTTCTTCGGGCCGATCGAAGATCCGCGGCTTGAGCCCTTGGAGGATCATGCCGTTCGCGCTCGACTTGTTGCTCGTGGGTGAAGCGGCGGCCAGCCCTAATCCACGCCGGATCTTGGGCCGCAGAGCTCGAGAAACTCCTTTCCCGTGGCTGTTCCGTTGTCGGTGATGATGGAGTTCGGGACTCCAAACCAGGTAAACGATATTCGCGGATGAAGTCCGCACGTGCTGAAGTGATTGTTGTGATCGCGGCTTCTATCCACTTGGTGAACTTGTCTATCGCAGCCAATGGTGGGTGAAGCCCGGGCGCTCTCTTGAAGGGCCCGACCAGATCGAGTCCCCAAACGGCGAAGGGCCATGTGATAGGGATCGTTTGGAGGGCTTAACGGCGGAGGTGAGTTTGCCGAGCGAAGAATTGGCACCCTTCGCGACGTCCGGATGATTTGCTCGGAGTCGCCACGGCGGTCGGCCAAGATGAAACCTGTCGGAAGGCTTTCCCGACCAGGGCTCCGTGACCAGCGTGGTGTCCATAAAACCCCGCCCGTGGATGTCGCGGAGTAGCTCTCTTCCTTCGCTTGGGACACACTTCGAGGATCCCGGGAGCTCCTTCAGAGAGGTCGTTCTTAGATCGTCTGAAGGATTTTGCCCGACGAAAGGCGGCGGGCCTCGGTCGGGTCGTCGGGAGAACCGTCGGGCCACCGACCGGCGAAGGATTCCTCCAATCGTGCTGGTCATCAGGACGTTGCAACCCGGCTCGACCGGCTCGGCCTTTGTCCGAATCGCTTGGCCGATCGTCTGGCGATCGGGTCGGATGGGACGCTTTGGTGTAGGTCGAGGACGGTATTCCGGGACGGCCCTCACGAGGCGAGACCAGCCAGGATCGCCTCTCCGTTGTTCCGTCTGTAGCTATGATGGAGCTCAAATCCTTTGAACTTTTGCTCCAATTGCGTGCCTCTCGGCGATGGGGCCGCCATCCGTCGTCGCGAGGTTCTGCGGCCTTCATGACTTGATCGACGACCAGTTTTGAGTCGCCATGCACGCATAGCCGCAGAGCTCCGAGGTCGGCGTGGCGATCGCGAGACCAGAACGCAGGGCCTCATACTCGGCGATGTTGTTGGTTGGGCGTCGAAAAGTAGCTTCGGATGACGTCATGAAGCTTGTTCCCAAGTGGTGAAAGAATGACGACCGGCCCGGCCCGCTTTTTGGTGAAGGACCCGTCGAGTACAAATCGATGCACTCGGGGTCTTCGAGCGGAGAGTGGGGCACGGGCTTCGGTCCACTTTCGGCGACGGTCGGCTAGAACTTGAGATTTTATGGCGATCCAGAGGACATAGGATCGCCATGCCCGTTGAGCTCGAGTGCCCACTTGGCAATTCTTCGAGGCGTCGCGGTTGTGGATGACCTCGCCGAGTGGTAGGGAAGTTACCACGAGCGTGGTGCTTTGGTTGAAGTAGTGTACCCGGCTTCCTCTCGTGATCGAGGCGTGTAGAGCATCTTACGAATCTGTACCGTGCCTTGACTCGGAGAGTACTTGGCTAATGAAGTAGACCGGCTGGACCTTAAGGGACCCGCCCTTCTTCTGCTCGCTCATGACAAGTGCCGTCTTGACGACCAAGGTCGTAAGCGGCAATGTAAATGTAGCAGAGGCTCTTCTGGCGGCCAAGGCGACAGACGGAGGTGGTCGGGGAAAACCTTTAGCGCTGGCGTCGAAGGCGTCCGAGCCTTCTCGCCCAAGTCCGGTGAAGTGGTCGGATTTCCTCAGGAGTTTGTATAGGGGCAAGCCGGCGTTCGTAGAAGCGGGGCGTGAAGCGACTCAGGGCCGCTAGGCATCCCGCCAACCTTTGGGCCCCTTTGAGGTTGCTGATCGGCCCCATCCTTAAGATCGCGAGATCTTATCTCGCCGGCAACCGATCTGGCGCCGGAGATGATGAAGCCGAGTAGCTTCCCTTGGGAACCCCGAAACGCATTTCTCGGGTTGAGCTTGATGCGAACCGAAGGTTCGCGAAAGTCTCCTCCAGATCGGCGATGATGTCGTTGGTCTTCCTGGTCTTGACAGCGATGTCGCCGACGCACGCCTCGACATTGCGGCCCGACCGGCTCTGGAAGGCGTGTCTGCATGCATCTACGGTATGTAGCCCCCGCGTTCTTCAGGCCAAAAGCGGCATTGTCACGAGCGTAATCGAACCAGTACGGAGTGATGAAGGAAGTCGCTGGTCGTCTTCTTTCATCGCGATCCGGTGGTACCACTGAGTAGGCATCGGAAAGGCGAGGATTCACGCCTCGCGTGGAGTCTACCATTTGGTCGTCTGCGGGGTAGAATGGATCTTTCGGACATGCCTTGTTGAGGCTTGTGTAGTCGACACACATTCTCCATTTCCAGTCTTCTTTTTACAAGCACGAGGTTTGCTAGCCACGGGGGTGGCGAACTTCTGATGAACCCTATGCGGCCGTAAGAGCTTGGCTATTTCCTCCCCTATGGCCACGCGCTTTCCTTCGAGCGAGAGCGGCCAGCATCAAGTCTAGACCCGGCGATGTTCAGGGAGTGCTCGCGACTTCCCCTCGGGATCCCGGCATGTCGGAGGGCTTCCATGCGGCGCCCCGGCGCGGAGGAAGTCGACGAGCGCTTCCTATTTGGCGAAGCGTGGTCCCGATCCGGCGGTTTGGTGAGTCCCTCTGGTCGACCTCGATCGCCGTGTCCTCGGCGGACTTGAAGGAGCCGGTCGGACTTGCTTGAGTCGGGAGCGGACTCCTGGAGGTGTCTGGTTTCGGAGGCGAGAGCCTTTCGAGGTGGATGGCGACGCCGAGGCCAACTTCATAGCGTTATCTTTCTAGCCGTGGCGGTGGAAAGACGCGATTACTGGTGATCACCACGCCCGGGCATCTTTAGCTTCAGGTAGGTGTAGCTGGGGATCGCCATGAACTCAGCGTAGCATGGTCTCCCCAGGATGGCGTGGTAGGAGCCGGGAAAATCCACGACCTCGAGGTGAGGGTCTCGGTCGCGAAGTTAACCAAGCTTCCGAACGTGACGGTCGACCTGCCGGCCGGAGTGGGCTCACGGCGGGGCAGCGCCGTGAAAGGGCGCTCGCTTGGTCGGAGGCTCGGCGGGGGATCCCCTATGGCGTCGAGGGTCTCAACGTAAAGGATGTTGAGATCGCTGCCGCCGATCCCATGAGCACCTTAGTCAGCGCTGCTCCTACGATGGGATCAATGACGAGCGGGTACCTCCTGGTTGCGGGGACGTGGTGGGGTGGTCGGCCCGGTCAAAGGTGATCGGGGACTCCGACCACCGAAGGTATTTAGGTGCATTTGGCTTGCCGCGAACACCTCTCGGCGAGCTTGAGCAGCTGCCTCGGTCGGCGTAGCTTGCCGTCCGGCCAAGATCATGAGGCAACCGTCGGTCTCGGGGAAGTCTGCCTCTCGATCTCGGTGGCGCCGAGTCTTGCCTCTTTCCTTTGCCCCGTGGCGTCCGTGGGGGTTCGGAAAGAAAACGCTCAGACTTCGCGATCCCGATACTTGTGCCTGACGGGTATCCGTGGTTCGACACGTGCTCTCCATCGGCTTCTCGAAGTGGTGGGGGTTGCGGCCTTGGCGGCTTTCCCCGATCGTCGGCCCGCAACAGGCGGTCCTCGCGGACTTTGTTGCCGTGGGCGCTTCGCTTGTCGGGCGGTCGGGAGGAGGTGGGCTCGGCGCGATCCTCGCCGACCTCCTTTGTCGAAGATGACATCCACGGCCTCCTCGCTCGAGGCGTGGTTGGTGGCAATGTCCAGGAGTTCTTTGGTGGTCCGGCTTCGCGCTGATGGACCAGTGGTCTTGGAAGTGGTGTCAGATGAATGCCCCCACGACATCGGCGTCGGATGTCGTGGAGCTCGTTACCTTCTTTGGGAAAACGCCGGATGTAGTCCTGGAGGTTTTCCCTGTCGCCTTGCGACTTTTCAGGTCCCAGGAATTCCTGGTCGCTTGTAGTGGTGCTCGGAAGTTGCCAACGAAGTGGTGCTTGAGGTCGGCCCGAGTCCCGGATGATGTTGGCGGCGAGATATTCGAGCCATGCCCGGCCGAGTCCGCCAAGTAGATGGGGAGGTATTGGATGACAAAAAGGTCGTCGTCGCTCCCCGCCTGCAGATGCGAGCGGTAATCTTCGACCACACACCGGGTTTGTAGCCCTGTGTGGCTATGTTGGACGGCGCGGATCTGGCAGGGAACTTCGCGCGAATTCCGACAAACGCCGTGGCCCGGGGCCATCGGGGCTCGGCCGCGTCACGCCGCGGAATGATTTATCGGCGACGTCGCGACCGGTCGGTCGTTCCTCGTTCGAGGTGTTTGGAGGCGGCGGTCGCGTTGATCCCCAAACGCTGGTGCACCGGTGCGCGATGCCTGAGTTGTCCGGAAGGTGACGCCGCGTTCTTGTTTGCTCGACGGCCTCGCCGGCGGCGGGCCATCCGAAGAAAGCGTCGAACGCCGCGATCTGCGGGCTATACGCTGGCGTCGCTTGACGGCCGCTCACCAGGCCGAGGTTCTCGTGGGTAGCCCTGGTGCAGGATCGCCTGGCTCGGGAATGCCGCGAGCAGATTCTTGCCGCCCGGCGATGTTTTGGCCAGCGTGGGAAAACGATCGTCGATCCCGCCCTACGGTACCGGTGGACTGGCGTCTTGTGGCCTTGGCGCTACGCCAGCGCAGTGGAATAGCGCGAGGATCGCTCGAGGTCGGCTGGAGCTTGTCGAGCTCGGCCTTTTGAGCCTCGGCTCGCCGTCAGCCGGCGAAGGTCGTGGGCGAGCACGGTGATCCTCCTCGGTGTGTTGGCGGAGAGTCTTGGCGTGGCGGCCGTAGCGCGCCGCTGCGTGTCGGTCGTGATGGCGTGGTGCATTCTTGTCTCTTCCTCCGCTAGAGCCGTGGTGGAGGAGTTGTCAGTGGTGGTGGTCGCCGGCGTGGCCGACCATTGCCACCAGCCAGCGAGGTCGCGCGTGGTCGAGCCGCCACCATCGCTCGATGCCTCCGCGCATCGGCAGGGTGATGGGGCCTCTGGCGTAGCCGTCCGGGTCCGCGGGGAACCTCAAGCCGAAGGTCTCTGAAAAGCGCCGGTGAGGGCGTCGAGGTCCTCGGTGGACACTTGGCGCAGGAGTATGGCGGGGGACGATCACTATCATCGCCGTGGTGGTGACGAAGTCGAGGAGCGAACGGATCGACGCTTCTCGGCATGGCGATGTCGGAGAAAGAAAGCGGAACCGTCGAGGAAGCTAAGCGGGAAAATGGCGGCAACGTCGTGCACGAGGCCCCTACCGGGCGCGCTAACCGCTTGTTTCGAGCACCGCCAATGAATTTGTATAGGTAAGAGAGGGGTGCAGCTCCCTCTCCTCGGCAGCTTACTCGGGTGAGCACAAGATGTATATCTGTTCGGTGAACGCCCTACTCCTGCGTGTAGGTTTGATTGTATTGATTCCTTTGTTGTCAGTCCGTCTTACATGCTCGCTCCTCCCCTTTATATAGGCGAGGAGGAGGTTAATTGTTAGCTTGAAAAAGAGAAAAAGATGCGTTTTAGTTGCCCGCAAGTGGCGGGCTGATGGGACCCATGGCTCCTGCCCTCGGCCTGGCGTCATGAATTCTTCGTCGCTCGTAGTAAATGCGAGTTGGGGACTTGTGCGGCTGCGTCATCATCGCCAGCATTTAATGCGATAAATCTGCAATAAAGTGTCCGCTTCTTCAGGATTGTGACTTGGTCATTCCTCGCGGTAGTTCCGACGACCGGCCTGGTTCGCCCATGCGCTTTTGGGCGGGGTACCCATAGCTGGAGTACAGTGGCCCGTCGTGACCGAAGGGGTCTGGTGCTTCTCGATCTGTATGAGGGGTGAGGTGCTCCATAGCATGGTAGGCATGACCGAGACCATGTCGGCGACCACCTTAGTCTGCGCTCAGGAGGCGTGTGGCGAGGCCGACGTGGCAGCCGCTGTGATTGCGGCACGCAGGATAAGGCCAGGGAGGGCCTCTGCCCAATGGCATTGGTCACCCGATTGCGGCCGTGCTCCTATGACCCCATCTGGAGCAGTGTCGATGCCTAGAAAGGTGGCGGCATCACCAGACGCGGTCAAGCTGGCATGCGACGGTGTGCCGGCGGTGCTCAACACCATCATGGTGGAGGCGCCAGGCGCACTCGAGGGAGTAACGACGCTCCCCGACGCGCCCCAAGTGGTCGAATCTGGTGGTGGATCCGGTGACGCTACAGGAGTACCCCTCAGGCGACGTCGACGACTTTGGTTCTTGCGCGCAGACGTAGATGGAGAGAGCACTATGGCCAGCGAGCCTCTCACCGACGTTGGGGCGGCGACGGCCTACCCCAATCGCCCAAGGCAGCTGCAGCCATGGTGCTAGGGTTGGAAACCCTAGTGCCAAGTCTAAATAGGCTTGTTATATAAAGTTTGCAATTTAGCCCTCTAAATTTAGGGAAATTGCAAATTTAGCCATCGTAGTTAAATAAATATTACATTTTAGTCCCTAAATTTTCAAGGAAGTGTAATTATTATACATTGACCCTAGTGTACTGATTTACAATAATTTCCTGCTATAATTTTACTTTGAGAAAGTAAATTAATTACAGCTGTATAAAAAACAAATTGTAGGACATGACAAACATCTCCAAGAAGAAGTCTACAAAGCTGGCCTTAGATGGCAGCAATTATCTGACTTGGGCAATGAATCTAAAGATAAATTTATGGGTAGAATTTTGGTGCAACCATCACTGAACCTCAACAAAATGATCAGTAAATTTCACAAGCCTTAAACATGCAGCCCTACATTTTATTCGACATTACTTCCACTTAGATCTAAAAATTGAGTACTTGATGGAGGAAGATCCACTTCAATTGTGGAACTCCTTAAAAGAGAGGTATGACCAACAGAGGTCGGTCGTGTTACCAAAAGCTCAACGGGAGTGGTTACTTATACGTTTCCAGGACTTCAAGTCTGTGGCAACGTATATTTCAGTAATACATAAAATAAATTCCAAGCTGAAATTTTGTGACCACGGAGTTGGTCATGCCAAACTAATAGAAAAAATATAGTGACTTCCCATCCTTCTATGTGTATACTTCAACAGCAATATCGTCAAAAGATGTATACAAAGTACTCTGAGTTGATTTATACTCTGCTTCAAGCAGAGAAACATGATGAAATTCTTATGAAAAATCATCACACTCGCCCCATGGGGCAATGGCAGTGCCTGAAGTACATGATAATACTCAGGTGGCTAGCAGCAACCATGAGCGTAAGGGGCATCATAAGAAAAAGGGAAAGTGGCAATCCAATAATATGCATAAGTTCAAAGGCAACGGATATGGCAAGGAAAAATTCAAGAAGAATTTTTGTAAGGAAAAGTTAGACCTTTGTCATAAATGTGGCTGCAAAGGACATTATGCAAAAGAATGTCGCACTGCACCACATTTAATTGAGCTATATCAACAATTTGTGGGCAAAGGCAAGAGGCCTAAAGGGGACAATGTTGAAATCAACTTTACTTCACCAACAAACAAAGATCTAGAAATAGGATCAGAGGATATTGCTCTGAATTTTGAGCAACATCAGATGGTCCAACTGAAAGAAGACGACTTCATGAAAATAGATATTATGTTGGTTGAATACACTTCCTATGATCAGTTTAGAGACACCGTGTAGTCTCTTAGTTATCCCCTTATGTAAGTAGTCAATCATAATTGTTCTACATAATATTGTTGTATATTTTCAGTTATGTATGAACATGGGTATTGTAATTGTATTGTATAAGCACATATTGTATTTGAAGACATACAATATATATATATATATATATTGATGTACTTGTTCTATATTTGAGTTAATAATCATGCTCTTTATTATAGAATTTTGTGGCACAATCCAATGCAGGACGAAATCTGTCTTGTTGACAGTGGTACCATAAATACAATATTAAGGGAAATAAAATATTTTCAGACTTTAACAAAGAAAGGTGGAAATATAATGACTATCGTTGGAAGTGATAATCTGATTGTGACACTGAAGAGTCATCATAGTTCTCCCTATGGGTACACAATTGACAATTGAAGATGTCCTATTGTATCCTCAATCAAATTGTACCCTACTAAGTTTTAAAGATATCCATATTAATGGTTTTCATATGAAAACTACTAGTGAAGGAGACGATGAATATATTCTCCTCACTATAGTTGATGGATACAAAAAATAAGTGGCTAAAAAACTTTCTTCATATTCATCCAGATTGTAATGCACGTACATCAAACCTAAACTACATGTTGCGTTCAAAATAATTTTTTAAAATCTTGATAAATTCAAGATTTGGAATGATCGCCTAGATCATCCTGGTATGGGGATGATGAGAAAAATTGTAAACTATTCTATTGGCCATAATATTAAAACTTCAGATTTCCCAAAATCAGAGGATTTCATGCGCATTGCTTGTGCTAAAGGGAAATGATTTTGAGGCCACCATACCTCAAAGTAAAAAATGAGTCACTGAATTTTCTGGACAGAATTCAGGGTGACATCTGTGGACCTATTCAGCCCTTATGTGGGCCGTTTAGATATTTTATGGTTTTAATAGATGCTTCTACAAGGTGGTCCCACATGTGTTTATTAAGCACATGGAACCATGCATTTACTAGATTAATGGCTCAAAAAATTGAGTTAAGAGTCGATTATATGGCTCTGGGAATTAAAGTAGAACATTCTATGCTATATGTCCACACACAAAATATCATAGCAGAATCTTGCACGCTGCAGAATTAATCCAAATAAGACCAATTGCATATCATACGGTCTCTCTATTGTAATTAGTATGTGGAAATGAACCAAGTATTTTCCATCTGTGAAAAATTGGTTGCGCAGTATACGTACCGATTTCACCACCACAGCGTACATCAATGGGTCCTCATAGGAAGTTGGGGACCTATGTGGGGTATAATTCTCTGGCAATAATAAAATACCTTGAGTCATTAACAGGGGATATGTTTACAGCTTGGTACCCTGATCGTATTTTTGATGAGGACAATTTCCCAGAATCAAGGGGATATAAGTACCATGAAGAATAGCGAGAAATAGATTGGAATGCCACTGGCATTTAGTCCTTAGATCCACGTAGTAAAGAATCTGAACTGGAGGTTCAGAAAATAATAAATTTGCAACAAATTGCAAACAATATGCTAGATGCATTTACTGATTACAAGGGTGTTACAAAATCGTATATACCTGCGGTCAATGTACCAGAAAGAGTGGAAGTACCTCAAAAAGCAACTCTTGCCCCTAATGAGAAGAAGAGGGGGGGAATTTCAGATAAAAAAGACTTAGTTTTGCGGAGATGTCCGCAAAAACGGAATTCTTCTATAGGTAAATGTACAATACTTGAATCAGTAAAAGAAGCTCAACATGAGGTTGCGAACCATCGAAGGAATGGTAAACCTGGCATCAAAGTGCGTACAAATTTAGATGCTGGGACATTAGAATCCCTAGACTCCATTGTTAAGGGAAATCACAAGGAGTTAGAGGATGTAAATGAAGATATTTTCATGAATTATGTCAATTCGGGAGAATTATATAAAAGAGATACTACAATTGTTGATATACATTTTGCCCCAAAGATTGCTAAGAGCCTTCAATTGGATCCAGAACAAAGACCATGGCAGAGTGAATGAAGCATTCAGATTGGGTCAAATGGAAGGAAGCAATTGAAGCAGAATTGCTGTCGCTTAATGAAAGGAGGTATTTGGTCCAATAACACCAACTCTTGCTAAAGTGTTTCCTGTGGAAAACAAATGGGTTTTCATTCGAAAAAGGAATGAAAACAATGAAGTGGTGAGATACAAAGGGAGGCTTGTAGCCCAAGGGTTTACGCAGAGACCTGGCATTGATTATGATGACATACTCTCCCGTTATGAGTAGAATAATGTTCCGATATCTAATATCCCTGGCAGTTAATATGAAACTATCAATGCAGTTAATGGATGTAGTGACTGCATATTTGTATGGGTCATTAGATTCTGATATTTACATGAAAATCCCTAAAGGTTTTAAAATTTAAATCCTAATGCAAATCGTAACATGTATTGCGTCAAGTTGAAAAAATCGCTATATGGATTAATGCAGTCGAGAAGGATGTGGTACAACCGATTAAGTGAGTTTCTTTTGAAGAAAGGATACTCCGATAATGATGATTGTCCATGTGTGTTTACAAAGAAATCCCAAAGTGGATTCTGTATCATCTCAGTATATGTTGATGATTTAAATATCATCGAAACCATAAGGGATATAGAAGAGGCAAGTAACCATCTTGTGACGGAGTTTGAGATAAAAGATTTGGGTAAGATCAAATTTTGCTTAGGCTTACAGCTTGAGCATGTTCTCGAAGGAACATTTCTGCACCAATATGCATATATTCAAAATATATTAGAGAAATTCAATATGGATAAATCTATCCAATGAAAATATCTATGGTCGTGAGATCCCTTGATGTGGATAAAGATCCATTCAAACCTAGGGAAGAGGATGAAGAGATATTGGGACCGGATGTTCCATATCTTAGTGCCATTTGAGCACTAATGTATCTTGCAAATTGCACTAGGCATGACATTGCATTTGCAGTCAATCTATTGGCTAGATACAACACATCTCCAACAAAAAGGCATTTGACTAATGTTAAACAAGTCTTCAGGTACCTTAATGGTAAAAGATCTTGGTTTGATATTTTAAAGTAATCAAGATATGACTTTAATTGGATACAGAGATGCTGGCTATCTGTCTGATCCCCACAGTACCAAGTCATAGACTAGATTTGTTTTCCTTTATGGTAGTACAACTATTTCATGAAAGTCTTGTAAACAGACTTTAGTAGCCACTTCCACTAATCATTCTAAAATAATTGCTTTATATGAAGCATCACGTGAATGTGTATGGCTTCGCAGAATGATTAACCACATACAAGGTCATGCGGTATCAATCCATTGGAATCTCTTACCATTATCTATGAAGACAATGATGCATGTGTTGCTTAGATGCAAACATGCTATATATATAGTAATATAACAAAACATATTGCTCTTAATCTATTTTATCCTCACGAACTTCAAAAGAGTAGTGAGATAAATATCTTGCAAACAAAGTCATGTGAAAATCTAGACAATTTATTCACTAAGTCTTTGATGACATCCTTGTTCCAAAAATATGTCCAGGGGATCGGTATGAGATGGCTTCGTGAGTTGCAAGGTTAAGGGGAGTTAACCCTTAACTAGAACATGTTGCATTCTTTTTCTTTATGAGTTTTACATAAATGGTTTCTCATAGAAGGTTTTTAATGATGCAACATTGAGCATGAACTTATGCCATAAAGTTTCTCCTCATATTTTTCCCACATGGTTTTTGGAGGGTTTTATCGAAGTACATAAATACTGTGTTATTCGCCTAAAGGAAGTGTTAAGAAATTTATAATACAGTTAAGTGGTGGACTAGGTGTCTTTTGAAATAGATGTCCTTTGGAGAAGATACCTTTTAGAAGAGACATCTTTTAGATAATTCTTTATCTTATATAAATATGTAGATGCTTATACGATAAATTATTTATTATTTATTATCTCTACTATTATAAAGCAGCAGTTAGTGGCAGTGGTGAGTTATACCCACGTCATTAATTGCCCTGCTTAATTGCCCTACTTAATTGCCCTGCTTAAGTGCCCTACGCAAAAAACGAAGCGTTGCTTTAATTAGCCAGCTTTCGCAAAAAAACGAAGCGTTAAAGATAGATGTTTGATCTTGTGAAATATTTTTTTTATTTTTTAATCTTTATTTTTCGTTATCAATTTTGTTTTTTTGTAGCAACGCACGGGCATGTAACTAGTCTATTCTATTCTCGAGTTTAATGACTATTCTACTCTAAACCGATAGTACTACAAATTCACGACGAAGGAACAAACAGCCGATCTTTTGGACTCTTGTGTTTTGTGTATGGCAAGCGTCGGGAAACCGGAAGAAGCATGATCTGACAGTTTTTTCTATGGTGCAAGTGCCGAGTGGGAGACAAAAAATATTCGATCGAGACGAGAGCATTTAATTAATCTGAGGAATATTATGTGGTGCCGCCACTGTCATCAAAAGATTAGATGGGCGCGTGGCTACCACGGGTAGTGCGTTTTTCGTGGAGTAAACAACGGAAAGAAGTGGTCATCATCGGCTAGTTGCAAGTGCGCAACGAATAATGCGCATTAAAAATGATTCCAGTGCCTGTACACAAATACACACCTGATGCGATGCAACCTACTCCAGGTAACTACTTTCCCCTGACACTTGTCACTGCACTCAAGGGGCTGATTCCGTTAATACCACAGTCCATGAGCTAGGTTGAGGAACTCGTGAGCTTCGACTCAAACACGTCAAAACGGAATTGGTAAAAAGAAAGAAAAAAATATTCAGTTGCGCATACGAGAATACACACACCAGTACGTTTGAAACGTCGTCACCTAGATAACATTTTTATGGTGCGCCGCATATGCTGTTTCCGAAAATTTGTTGCGTACCCGATCCTCCAATTACTACTACACGGTGCCAGTCGCAATCTGGACGGTAGTTTTAGAAAAAGATCCAGCGAGGTGGTTTCGATGAGTCATCCAACTAACAATTAATAGTACTTCCAATTCCAGCTAGGAGTAGTTGCCATCTGACGACGAAGAGGCAACGCATGCATGCATGATTGATGCGCTCAATCAGTTTTCACTTGGTTTGGATGAGAAGGTGCGGTATGATACGGCTCGGCGAGAGGCTGATGTTGTGGGAGCATTTGGGTTTTCCCCTAAATTTCAAAAAAAAAGGGAAAAAAAAGGCCAATTGGATCGAGCCGGCCCATCGAGCAAAGTTAGCCCAGCCGGCTCAAGTCGTTAGGATAAGGTATCTTTCGATGCCTTATCCTGAGCATGCGAGCAAGTAGGGCGAGCCAGAAAGGAAGCGGACTGCAAGGGCGAATACGGCGACGACCACTTCTCCTGACACGGCTTCTCGCACGCGGCATGGAGATGCGGCTCTCCCGGGGCCGTTGCTCCTAGTCTTCCTCCTCCGCGTGCTCCTTTATAGCACGGAGGAGCTTCTCCCTGGTTCCTCATGGTGAACACGCTCCTCTAATCCCCATCTAGTCGATTTTAATCCCCACATTCCAGTTGAGATTTTGTTTGATTTTGGCCTAATCCGTTGACCTTGTGTGATCATTTTGGCACTGATCAAAACTAGACTCAACTAGTGGCTGCCACTCTTACGTGTAACCTTAATTGTTGCCCTTTTTATCTTTGGCCGATTGGTTGCTATGAGGTCCGATTTGAAGGCAAAGATTGCAAGAATCTCGGTTGCTTGATAGGTAATCTATGAGACCATCCCTTTTTATGATATAGTATACCATAAAAGAAAAGTTCTAATGTGCATATTGTACTAGTCCCATGATCAGTAGCTAGTAGCACATTCACAAAATTGATATCACATCCATACACAAGATATTACCTATAATGACGGAAACATTAGTACAATATGACCTGCAAGGTTGATCAGAATACAACGGAAGAATCAAAAGTCTTGTAGTGTGCCACATAACCCCTAGAAAACTGACAAGGTATAAACTCTAGATAAAATCATCGGCGTTATCCCCATAACCTGCGTCAAAGTATGAATCTTCGGGATATTCTATTTCTTCACATAAAAATAACAATAATAGCAAGAGTGAGTACATTTTGTACTCAGTAAGACTTGAGTGTTTGAGTATATAGGTTGATCCTAAAGTAATGCTTCTACGGTAATTTTTGCCTGGAGCCAAATTAAATTATAAATACTGAATAATAGATTGAAAGCAAAATTTGTAAAAGCAAATTAACAGATACTCCCTCCATTCCTGTATGTTAGGCGCATGGAATTTTTTTTCAAATACCAAGGAAAGTTGAGCAGATGAGTAGTTTTCCAGATTTAGCCCTAATTAATCGGTAGTAATTAATTCCATGCAGCGCTACCTAGGAAAGGCACTGCATGCAGCGCTCCCTCCGTAGTAATTAACTCAGCTTTGCTTACAACGACATGCAGGCGGAGAACAAAGCGCTGGAGTAGCATACAGGAACGAAGCGGTGCATGAGAATGAAGCGTTGCGCGTGGATTAATGACTTGCATGAGTTAATAGTGCTGCACGTGGCCAGGAGAACAAAGCGGTGCTAGTAATTAGTGCAGGGGTATTACAGGAAATCCAATCCATACGCCCAACAAAGTGGAATAGCTTTAAAAAACTCATGCGCCTAATATACAGGAACAGAGGGAGTATATAAAATAATAAATATATAAACATAAAAGGAATAAGTAAGAATAACATAAATGTAATAACTCATAGCCCTTCGTGAGCATTAAATCGTCCAAGGCCAACATATGGTAGAATTAAATATGTCATAAATGAAAGTTAAACAATATAATTCTTTCTCAAACCATTCATTCCATTTTATTTCAAAATAAGAAAACATCTAACCTGGTCAATTTACCAAGTCTCCTATAACCGCAGGCATGACTTTTTGAAAAGATTTAAACTCTGCAGAGGTGTACAGCTTTACCTGTAACATCCCAAAATTTAATAGAAATTATAAAACAATATTAAAAATGTATATTTGATTTATGCTTGTATTTCCTGAATTTATGTGCCTTTTTGGTGAATTTTCCATTAAGGAATAATTAAATTTTTGAAAATGGGAAAGAAGATAATGGTAAAATTGTAAAAAGATAAAAGTATGAAAAATTACCCAAAGGCTGTGAATATCTTTAGGGACCTCTGGATCAAGATTTGGATGGTCAACATTAGTATGAACACATTTAAACCATGAAATGATTAATTTTAGAACTAATTTTTAAATCTGACCTGAACAGTAAAAGATTTTTTTTATAATTCTTTAGAGCTCTTGAGAAGTTGTGATGTTTACAATGAGATAAACATACCCTTAACCTTATCTAGAAAAATTGGTAAAAATTAAAAGTTAAATTTACTATTTATCCCAATTTAATTATCTCAAAACTGAAAATCAACAAAACATGGAAAAAGAATTATTAGAAAATAAATATTAATTTTTTGGATCTGACATTTTTATGAGAGTTACCTGATGCTAATTCAAACCTTTTGTAAAAAATTCAAAAATTAGTAATCTGATTAAGGCCCTCAAATAAATTAATTGCAGAAATTAAATTTCTGAATAGAATGCAATGTCAGAATTTTATAAAATAAATTACTGCGAATTTTGATCTAATTTTTTTATAATATATATAGCTTACTTGGGACCCTTATCTAAAAGTTTAGGAAAATCTTGAAGTGCCTTGTCTCTGCAATTAAATAGTTTTAGCCTGCTGTCGAGAAAAGTCTAGAGCCTAGCCTTCTTTCTTTCTCCGGCAATTGGGCCCACCCCGTTTAGCATGCCTCACCGACTCGTTGCAACTTCTAGCAACTACCAGGTGGACCAATTTTACGCTGGTCCCGCGTGTCAGTCCCATCATTCTCTCTGCTCTTTTCTCTCTCCCACTGACGTGTGGATCCTAGCCCCACACGTCAGTGCCGTTCCTCTCCCTTACTCGCCTCTTTCCTCTCAGTTCTCTTTCTCGGCTGTTCTCTTCGGTGAAAGATCTTGCCACAAACCGCCTTGCTATCTTGTCTCTTCTCTGCCGCAATTCACGAGCCCGAGGCATGAGTTGTTAAGTAGCTGCCACAGAAGTGTCGCGCCCCATACCTCTTGCTGTCCTAGCTTGCAAACGATCACTCAGAATACCTTGACCAGCCGCCGCAATTCGAGCTTAGTTCAAATCCTATAGAAACTGCCCTAATGGTCTATTTAAACACATCATCAACTTCCTTAGCATCGCACGGTTCCCCTCAAAGATTCATTCCCGGACAGAACCCCAAGCTCCACCATTCTCACCTTCTCCGTCCACTCCACCACCGCAATCCAAATTCCTGTGTAACTTCCTTCACATAGTTTTTCCTTTTGATTTCTCAGAGCCAGATCATCTACATCCCCTCATGAACTAAAGCCCTCAACCAATTTTCCCAGCCAATCATTGTAGTACCTCCTCCACAGTGCACGAATTACTCCGCTTCCGGTGACACGGTGAGAGCTCGATTTGTTATCTTTTCCTCGCTTTGAATGATGGAATTAGGTGTTAGGTTATTCACTGATGCTTGTGGAATTAGAATCTAGGTCCGAGGACCCCCTAGACATCGTCGTAGCTCTTTCCCAGTGAGCTCGCCATCGGCCCCATTATACCCCATGTTTCGGTCACCTTAGGGCTTATTTGAACTATCCCCTAGATTCACACGGATGGAGTGATTATTTCGGTACCCTTGGCCATTGAGCTCCAGCCCTAGTTTGCCACCAACAAGCACTCTGGCCGCCTCCCCTGCTTGGAGACACTGTCAGGAGGGACCAGGTTGTCAGCCGCCGGTGCTCTCGTGTGCCTCACTGCCCAATTGGTCCCACAAACTAGTCACACTGCGCACGCTCACCCACATAAGACTGCTGACCGGTGGCCCTGGATTTTCAGTGATCGAGGCCATTTTAATTGAGCGTCGCGTGAGTGAACTCAAGAATATGCTTTCACCATACTAAAAGTGTGTTTTTCCTTTTTTTTTCTTTGAATTTCCTCCTTTTTTTCCTTTGAATTTGTTAGACCGAACCAATTCAAACTTTCATATCTCTTAAACCATAAGTCCAAATCAAATGAAATAAGTTTCTAAATTCATGTTAAATCAAGTAGTTTCGTAATATGTAAAAATATTTGAAACTAGCTAAATGTAAATTTTATGCAAATGGAGTCCAATTTGAATGAAACTAGTCCAATTAGAATACTTATGGCATAAGCTTTCTAAATCTATAAATAAATTCAAATTTTGAGTTAGTTTGTAACATTTTATAATTAGGGTTTATTTCAATGTGTTAAAAGTTCAAAGTGCTATAACTTGATCAGATGTTGTCCAAATAAGGTGAAATCAATTTCTTTGTGCTAGTAGGACAGTAGAGAGCATGATTTTAGTATAATACTTAGGGTGTACAATGCTATTTTTAATTGCTACCAAACCTGTTACTTTATGTATTGATCATATAAACAATTTTGGCCTCTTGAATTCGAATTTAATTATAATAAAGTTTAAAATCTTAGCTTCTTGAATTCGTAACTAAAATAAAATAATTCATAAAGAACAGATATTGTGTGATGTGTAACCCTAAGCTACCGCAACGCGAACCTAACACTATCACATAAAATCATGAAACCCTAACCTACAACCCTACTTGTTTTATGTATTGATTTACTTGATTTTACATTTGACTTCTTTTTGACACTACTAAAAGTTGGTATTTGCTATGTTCTTATTCGATGACATATAGACACCGACGATGATGATTACCTATTATAGCTGGTGCAATTTTAAACCAATCCATGGATAGAGACAATGTGTTGCTTATAAGATCTCTTAGCTAGCTACTGATCTACAAGAAGCTGCTGTGAAAGTACAGAGATTATCTCCTTCCATGAGGTCTTTAACTGATTCCCGTGTGGATCATTCCTCGTTTGGTCAACGTCAATAGAGTACCGACCACTAACAGAGGAGCAATCCATGAAGGAGGAGTGCTTTCAACAGGTTTGGCCCAGGTGAAAACATTAACCGCAATCGGTGATGGCCCCATTCTCCTGATTACATAGAACAAGTACCTAATGTGCGAACACATTTGGGATTGTATATAGAATGCAAAGCCTTCTCACTAGGGCTCAAAAATGTCACTTGACTTGAAAAATTCAAATTGGGTCCTCTGAAAAGCTACGATAGAACTCAAAACCCATCAGAATTTCTTCATATTTATACCACCACCATCTAAGCTACTCATAGCGATGATAAAGTAATGGTAAATTATCTCCCCACTGTTCTCAAAGGATCTGCAAGAACTTGGTTGTTTAAACAACCAAAAGGATCTGTTTTCAGCTGGGAAAATTTATATCATGCCATTTTAAACAATTTTAGAATTTGTTATGTAAAGCCAGGTAGAGAGGATGACCTGCATCGTCTTTGGCAAAGTTCTGACAAAAATTTACGTCAGTCTATTAAAAGGTTTGTAGAGGTTCGTAACACCATTCCAAATATATTTGATGATTTTGTGATTCATGCGTTCAAGCAGACTGTACGTTATAAGCATTTCATATAGGACCTCAACATTCACCCTCCATCCACCATATCAGAACTCTTCAATATGGCATATTGGTATTCCGATGCACACGAGGTGGTTGAATGGAACCATATGGTTGATAAAGGCCATACACCATCTCAACCTGGTTTGAAGATCATCGAAGGTAACAAACCCAAGAAGATCTCCACACTTGAGGATCGAAAAGGTAAAAATAAGGGGAAAAAAGGTAAAAATATCTCTCAAAGAGAGAACGCAGGCGTTTCTGAACGACATGCATACTCCAAGGATAAAACACCTAGAAAGAAGAAACTTGGTCGGATAGGTGACCGGTTCATTCCCAAAAGTTTTGCTTCAAGTAGTGGGAATAGACGATGATGTCCCTGCATAATATACCAAGACAGGACCTGCGCAATTGCCGAACTTGGCAAAGGCTCATGGACGAATTTTACTCTGGTAAGGGTCCTATGTCAACCTTGCTGAAAGACAAAGTATAAAGGATGTGGATGGTGATGAAGACATGGGTTATCAAAAACCAGACAACCATGTTAACGTGATCTTCATTGGATCATTTGCATATTCTTCAAAGCGGCAATTTAAATTTGCATGGACCATCGACACTATACCTGGAAAGCTGGACTTTCCAGAATAGTCAAATGTCGCAATCACCTTTAGTAAGGACAATTGTCCAAAAGGTATGTCTACTTCTCGTAAACTTCCATTAGTAGTATCTCCTACTACTAGTAATTGTAAAGTAGGAAGAGTTCTAGTTGATAGGGAAAGTTCATTAGACCTAATTTTTATCCATACTCTTAATGAAATACAAATCCCTCGGTCTAAGATCTAGCTCGTGACAAATCCCTTTTTCATAATTGTCCCTAGTCCGTCGGTAACTCCAATAGGACAAATTGTGCTACCTATCACTTTTGGAGATGCCTGTAGTTTCATAACCAAGTTGATTTCATTTAAAATTGTAGACCTTGAGTCTGCATACAATGCTACAGTGGGTAGACCTTCACTCACCAAATTTATGGTAGTTACTTATCATGCCTACTAGAGTTTCAAGATACCTGGTCCAAAAGGTGTAATTAATGTGCAAGGTAATCTAACGACTGCACTGAATTGTGATCGAAAATTGCTTAAAATTATCGATCAATTGTCGTTAAGAGATGCTAATGATGCAGATAAACCTTGTAAGATTGATAAACCCAGTAAGTCGGAGAAGTCGAAAGCTCATCCTCACCCGAATGAGCAACTAAAACTTATTTCCATCGACCCCACCGACCAGTCTAAAACTGTTCAGATAGGGTCAAGGATGGATGCCAAATAGAAATACACGCTCATTACCTTCCTTAGGGATAACACAGATGTGCTTGCGCGGAAACCATCCGACATGCCTGTAATCCCAAGGGAGGTAATCGAGCACAAGTTAGCTATTCGACCTGAAATACAACTAGTGAAGCAAAATCTATGGCGATTCGCTCCTGATCGGCAAGAAGCTATCCGACAAGTGTTGGACAAACTCTTGGAAGCTAGATTCATTCGCGAAGTTGATCATCCAGATTGGATTGTGAATCCTGTTATGGTCAAGAAGGAAAATGGTAAGTGGTGAATGTGCGTCTATTTCACTAGCCTAAATACCGCTTGTCCAAAAGATTATTTTCCTTTGCCCCGAATAGACTAGTTGGTCAACTCAACAGCGGGTTACGAAATAATGAGCTTCCTGGATGCATACTCAGGTTATTATCAAATAAGCATGGCAAGAGAAGATGAAGAGAAGACTTCCTTCATGACCCTGTTTGGAATCTGCTGTTATCAAAAGATACCATTTGGACTATAAATGTTGGAGCCACGTACGATACCTCATGCAGAAAGCTTTCATAAGCTAAATAGAAATAAAAATAGAAGCTTATGTAGATGATCTCGCTGTAAGAGCGGGAAAATCTCTAACCATTTGTCGGATTTGGCTAAGATATTCTGTAATTTGAAAAAATATAGAATAAAGTTAAATCCTGAAAAGTGTACTTTTGCAGGTTCTTCTGGCAAGTTGCTAGGATTTCTTGTTTGTTCACGCAGAATTGAAACTAATCTTGAGAAGATTTGTGCCATTGAGTCCTTAAAATGTCCTTCGGTGAAGGAAGTACAACGATTAACTGGTGAGATGGCTGCTCTCAGTCTCTTTATATTAATATCGGGAGAACGTGGTTTACCTTTCTTTAAGGTAATAAGAAAACACGACAAATTCTACTAGTCGGATGAAGTAGAAAAAGCCTTCCGAGATATTAAAAACTATTTGTCAAGTCCATCAACATTGGTATCACCTAATCAAGAGGAACCATTGTTGTTATATCTAGCAGCTACAAATAATGTGGTTAGCGTTGTTTTGATAGTTGAATGAGATAAGGTTCAAAAACCAGTGTACTACATAACTGAAGTTTTACACGGACCTAAGGAGAGATACCCTCAGGTTCAAAAACTGTTTTATTCCTTATTAATGGCTTTGAGAAAATTAAGACATTATTTCCAATTACATCGGATTACAGTACCCACATGTTTCGCTTTGGGTAACATTCTCCATAACTAGGAAGCAATTGGTCGGTTCGCTAAGGGGGCAGTTGAACTTGGATTTTGAACATCCATTTCATTGCCCGATCAGCAATCAATTCCTAAATTCTAGTAGATTTATCACTAAATGGACTACAGTGAGCTTTCTGTAGAGCATAATTCCACTAACACCGACCATCGGACCTTATACTTTGATGGTTCTAGAGAAATAAGAGGTTCAGAGGCTGGTATAGTATTGTTCACACCATAGGGTGATCAGTTATAGTACGTAATCCATATGCAATTTCCTGCTACCAATAATGTAGCAGAGTATGAAAGTTTTCTAACCGAACACTGAGTAGCCAAATCCCTAGAGTTCGTCGGCTTTTAGCGAAAGGTGATTCGTAATTAGTCATAAACTAGGGTTAGCTAGGAATACAGGATGTCCGATGAGGTAATGTCTCACTACCTGGCTGAAGTGAGGAAATTGAAAAAATACTTCATTAACTTCAAAGTCCAATACATTTCATGAAAAGATAATATTTTAGCGGACCAATTATCAAAACTGAGCTTCTCACAATCACATATTCCAACAGGTGTATTTATTGAACATCTGTTTAAACCTTCTATAGATACTTCCATCGAAGAGTCCCCAACCAGCAATGAGGTCGGAGTCCTCGAGCAAGATTCAGATTGGGCTAAACCATTTAAGGCCTATCTAGGACATGGAACACTGCCTGGGGATATACATGAAAAAGACAGATTGATTCAAAAGGCGTGAATGTACAAATTACTCGATACTCTTTATAGAAAGGGAACTCATGGAGTTTTAATGAAATGTATATCCCAGAAATAAGGGATAACATTACTTCATGAGATACATGGGGGCTTATGTGGAGCACACACTTCATATAGAACACTGGTCGGAAAAGCATTCCGACAAGGGTTCTATGGACCTACCAATCTATAAGATGCTACTCACATTGTAAATACCGGTGAGCAATGTCAATTTCATGCTCGACAGGTTCATCAACCCGCTAATCAAATGCAAATAATACCATTGTCATGGCCATTTACGACATGGAGCATTGATATAGTAGATCCATTACCTAAAGAAGCGAATGGATATAAATTCCTATTTGTTGCTATTGATACTTTCACAAAATAGATAAAAGTTGAGCTCGTAGTTTCAATTACGATACAAGCAACAAAGAAATTCTTTGTAAGGAATATAGTCACTAGATTTGGAGTTCATAGTAGACTAATTATTGATAATGGATCACAATTTATTAGTGATCTATTTCAAGATTATTGTGATGAAATAGGCACAAAGATTTGTTACACTTCTATTGCTCATCCACAGAGCAACAGAGCAGTAGATCGTGCAAATGGCCAAATCATGCAAGGCATGAACAAACAAGTGTTCAATCGTTTAAGAACACACTCGGAGGTACGGGTGGATGTCCTCTACTCAGTGCTCTAGGCCATACGCATGATAACCAGTCGAGCTGCAGAAGAAACACCTTTCTCACTAGTCTACGGAGTAGAAGTTGTTCTGCCCAGTGAAATTCATTTAGGTTCTACACGAATTGCTTTTTTTAATAGGATGATCAAATGACCGATGTGAAGATGATATTAATCTCCTCGAAGAAAAGCAATATCAGGCACTTATCAGGTCGGCAGCCTACCTACAAGGCTTAAGAAGATACTACAACAAATGATCCCTTTACAAGGCGGGAGACAGTTTCAAGGTGCATCCAAAATTAGTCTAACTTAAACAAGTTATCTTCCAAATAGGAAGGTCCCTTTACAACGGTACAGTCACCTGATCTGGTTTTGTTCGGCTTGCTATGGAAGATGGTCGAATCCTTTTGAATACTTGGAACATCCAACATCTTCACAGGTTCTATGCATAAATCTTTATATTAATGTATTAAGTTCACATTCAATACATTATATCTCTTCTGTGTTATATTTCAACTATTTCTTGTCTTGCTTTTATTATAAGAATCATGAAAGCTTAATCTGACCTAACTCTCTAAGCAAAATACTAGGTTGTTTGTCGGGTTGTGAGATGACTTCTAATAGAGTGAACGGACCGGAGATGTCGCCTAGAGGGGGGTGAATAGGCGAATTAAAATTTTGCAGCGGAATTAAAACTGCCCGAGCAGGTCAACCCGGAGACTCCGGATATTTTGTCTGGATACTCCGGATGGTCCGGATTATCCGGGGTATTTATCCGGATACTCCGGATGAGACAGCTCGAGAAGGAAACTAAATATATTCAGATTTACGACAGTCTACTTGAAAGAAAGGCCTCTAAATGAAGTCAAGAACCTTAAGCAAATCTAGATCCGGAGCCAACACAAATACAAAAGTAGATCGGGGCTCCACAAGCTCAAAGCAACACAAAGTACGCTAACAAAAATAGAAAGAGCGAAGACCACGATTTTTTACCAAAGTTCGGATTCTTGAAGGGAATCCTACGTCTCCGTTGAGGTGGCTCGGTCACACTTGAGCCGGGGTCTCTCTCAACCCGCTTTTCTCCCGGTGTTGCACAAATGCACTCGCCGGCTTCACTTCTTGTCTCTTCCCTTTCGGAGGCAAGACTCGCCTTCACAAACGACCGGGGCACACCACAATCCTTGGTTGCTCCCGGTGACTCCTAGCCGTCTAGGAGACCTTCAACCTCCAAGAGCAACAACACCACGAGAGATCGCTTGGAGGATGAACTAGTGCTCAAAAGTTGGAATTAATGCACCTAGCACTTGAATCTATTTCCTCACCTCACTTAAATTTGAATCAACAACCAAATTAATAGAGGAGGAAGTTTGAGCTCTTTTGAATGCTTTGAATGCGTGAGAGAGGGCTAGAATGCTGCAATGAATGAGCTCAATGAAGATCCTAGCTGTTGGGAGAGGGAGGAGGCTTTAAATAGTCTTTTGGAAAACTAGCCGTTGCCCTCATTTTCGAAAAAGTCCGGACTCTCCGAACATTTAACCCGGATACTCCGGATTGGCTAAAATCGAATTTTTGGCCGAGTGGGTCAACCCGGACACTCCGGATCATTTATCCGGATACTCCGGACTGAGTCCGGATACTCCGGACAAAATGTCCGGACACTCCGGGTTGGGCAGCTCGGTTAGAAAAAAGTGTTTTTGGGAAAAAGCAAGTGATTGAGTGCTAGTTTAAATGCAAGATTGAACTTTGAGCACATGAACATCCTAACAACGATTTCCCGTCATATCCCCTTAATAGTACGGCTATCCTTAAGAGTCAAATAAAATGAAAAATTACAATTCTTGTCTTGATGCCGTCTTTTCAAATTTGAATATTTGTAGGGGCGTCCACTCTCATTCCGAACCCAATAAGTTCTCGATATTTGCATCAATTCTAGTCAAAACATTAGATCTCTTTAATTGTGTCATCATTAATCACCAAAATCATTTTAGGGGCCTAGATGCACTTTCATAGAGCCTTTCATGCAAGCTAGTACTTACTGCATTGAAACTCATTAGACTGACCTCATCTTCAACCTTCTGCCAGTTGATACTAAGTATAAAGCAAAGAGCGAACTTGGTCGGTTCTCCACAAAAAATTGCTTGTCTTCCGATCACGATGATGATCAGTAAACAAACAGTTGGGGGGCAAGTAGAGATACAATTAAGAAAAATTTACAAGCAAACAAGTAATAGTATAAATTCAACACAAAAGAGGTTGACACAGAAGAAGTCTTCATTTATTTATAGATAAGTTTTACATTATCCATGTACATATTCACAGTAGATTTCACTTCTGCGTTTGTTTTATTTATTTATTCTTGAACTAAGAATTGCAAATTGGGCACACCAAATCTCTTAGCACCACCAGGAAGAAGACCTTCTCTTCCTCATCTTCATGCAAATAAGGTTACTAAACGATTCTCCAATTAACAATACTTCATAGGAGTTGATGAAGGACATACTTCAGATAAAAACTGGTTATAAAAACGATATGAAAAATCGAAACAGTTAACCTGTTTCTAACATATCGTTCTTATACCAAAAAGCTTTCCAAGAAAGAATTTCCGTTAACTCCTTTTCAGCTCTTGAAGCTTTTTATCCTTATCCTTAACCAAGAATTACAGGAAAAAGAAAGTTTAGGAGATTAAAATCTTCAAAGAAAAACCTAATAAGAAGTTGCATGGAGAAATTTTCCATCGGGTTTCATAACCAAAAAAAACTTTCCACTTTGAACAAAAGGAAATAGGGAACAATAAAAAAAATGATGTCTTTTAACCTTCTATCAATTCTCGAAACTTCTCACCTCTGCTCCTCTTTTCTGCCTTAATTGCAAAAAAAAAATGAGAAAAAGGATGAAAAGCTCCAAGAACTGAAAGAAAACTTAAAAATAGTAAGGATATAGGGAGTTATGTCTTTAAACTTTCTTTAAATTCTTGAAGTTCCTCACCTCCACTCTTCCATTCTGCCTTAATAAATCGTGGTAAGAAAAATGATGAAAGATGAAAAACTCGAAGAATCAAAAGAAAGTCTAAAAATAGTAGAGATTCTAAGAAGTGTTTTTTGTGTTTAAAAGTCTGGAGATGCAAGGGAAGCCTTACTCCCCTTATATAGACTTTTCATGCAGTTAAAGCGTCGATTCAGTTACCAAGAGGAATTACATAAATTCCTTTATCGAGAATCAAATACGCGGTTTTAAAGGAGTGCAAGACCCCATAAAACGTCTCGAAAGTTGAAAATCCCCGAGTAAATAAATGTATTTACTCAGGCCTTAGGGCTAGCTAATGACGATTGACGTACCTCATTCTATTATTGGGCCTACAGTCTCATAAGGAAAAAGAGACCATGAGTAAAGATAAGGCCTAAGGCCCATTATTGATTAAGACTTCAACCAGAGTTAAATTACGATTTCAGCTCGTAGAACAAGCACCGATAAATTCCAGACTAACGGCATTCATGGTAGGCAAGAGGTACTGCTTCCGTCTCCAAAGAAATGTTATCCTAGCTTTCAAATTTTATTTCACAACACATATTATTTCACAATTTCAAGGTGAATTTTTTTTTTTACATTTTTTCATCTGTACCATTCCTCTAGCTATTTACAATACCATTTATTACCATGAATTAGAGTAAGATATACCATTTAAAGATATAATAAAGAAAAATAATGTAATCCTTTGTAGATATGTCTTGATAAAAGTGCAAGAACCTAGAGTAGAATCTATTCATAAACAAAGAGAGAGATATCAAAAAGAAGCAATGTAATCTTTTGTAGATATGTCTCGATTAAAGTATAAGAACTTGTAATGATATCTATTAGGAACGAAGCGAGTAACGTGTAGCACAAATCGAAAGCTGAATTCCTCTTACCTTGTTCTAATCAAATCCGAAGGTCGTGCAAGCTGCCGAGACTTTCCACCAGTGGCAAAATTAATGACAAGCACGAAGCATCTGCTTTTGTTTCTACAGATTGCCAATCAACAACTTTCCAGACCAAAATAGCAAGATCAGCGAAAACTAGTTTTCTGATGTCGAGCAGAACCTTAATGATCGATGTTTAATGAACATTTGGGTTCAGTACAGTTACATAATTACACACGCACACTAGCGCACTACGTTCATCACAGGCTCCCACCCACGTCTATTGGTTTTACATTCCAAGTATACAAAAGCGTATAAACAGTGGCGGATCACAATCCTTCTAGAGTTTCAAGAATGACGAGCGATTCTCTCGCAGAATCAATTGAAGCTGGCTTCTCTTTAACTAAAAGCATAAATTCATCAGTTATATATATACACTAACACCTCAACAAAACATCACTGAGCTCACGGTATAGCCTGTATTGTGGATGGGGGTCTTCAGCGATGAAGTTAAGAGAAACGAAGGAAAGAATGGTGCTATGGTTTTTCCGGTGAGATTTGCTGCTTTGCTCTACTCCGTGACAGCAGCCTCTCCCTGATCTCCTTGAACGATTGGAGCTCCTCGAGTGCATCAGATATTCTACGGGACATGACAGAACTTGTTGAGGCTGCTACGTTAGACTCGCCCCTTGATGCCTGAGATGAATAGCTAGAATCCCGCAGTGGATGTGCAGTTCTCAGCAGGTGGACCAGAGAGCCAACTGCTGCATCTTGCGATTTATGGGACGACGAACCTGCCTGATCTCCAGCCTCCTTTCCGTCACTGCTCCTGTAGAATGAATACAGAAACAAAATTAGACTTCTAAGCAACTCAATAGAGGAAATAAACTGACAAGAGACAGACTGACAGCACCGTAAATTGTTATCAAGGTGTGTACTGCTTAACTGCCAAATTAGATAAACTTGTATCAGGCGAATCAGAGACACATGTATATCAAGAGATGGTCATATTATTTATTGCAAAACCAAAACTCTTGCTGACGTAGGGAGCTGTGCAAAGGGAATATCTGATGGCAGTCAGAAGATCATCAAATGGACTAAGTAACTTTGCTAAGAAATGAAGCATATAGATAATAGAGCAATAAATGTTGCCCTGCATACTGAATAGAATTTCCTTGCGAATTTACAGCTACATAACCAAGACCACAAAAAAGGAGCAAAAATATCAGTGGAATATACCAATTATGTACAATCTATAGCACCCTACATGCAATATGGCATGATGAAGGACAAAACATGGATGAACTTCGCCGGCTTTCTTAAAACTACATAAAAAAATGAGAGGTGCTTCTATGCTTTTCCTTCTAATACAAGTTGCACAAATCTTGAAGCAAGCGAAGGAGTAAGTAATCACCATCTACCTTTCATTCATGCTTTAATAGTTGTGCAACTTTTAAAAGAAAGAGCATAGAAGCACCTCTCAAAATGAATATATGAAGCATTTGACAAAACTTATTAACAAATGAAATTTGCCAAGCCTTCCACTCGAAATATGGAGCATAACAGACTTGTGAAATGAAATCAACTGAGTGAAATCTAAGCAAAAGGGGAAAAAGGATGAGAGGAGTAATTTTCAGACTAATGATTACATCATGGTGCTACAGCATAACCAGGGTGAAAGGTACAATAGTTTAACAAAGGGGATGGCTATGGTACAAACACCATTTAGCTAAAAAGCTTTTCAAAACCAACACTAGCACAATAGTCAACTCGCTAAACCAAAATAGCGCAGCAAAAATCAACAAAAATCACAGATGTTTCAGTTAAACTGAGAATTAGCAAAAATAGATGTCCACAATCAAATGTTAAGCCTTGCCTTTTTTTAAAAGTATTCTTCAATTGAAGTATTGTAATAAAATATGCAAGGTTGAGTATAATAAACGCAACACTTTACTGTGTTACATACTGACATGCACCTAACATCAATGTTCTAAATAACGGTAAACATTTAACGAACAGTCACCCCACCTTTTAGCATTTATACGGTAAGCAGCCTTATAAACGGTTTTAATGTTTAAATTTAGAGAAATTATACATATGTTTGCATAAGAAAATAAGTATCTAAACACTTTCTTTCCTAAATATAGAATGGAGCTACCAAGCTATCAGCAATTGTCCACCGTGGTGACATAAAGATAAAAAGAGATTTGACAATGTTCTACACTTGTATTCGCTAAATACTTCATATGAGATGCTCATGTTGTGCCATTAGTCATCTTCTTACCCATGATGTGAATGTAATCGGGCTTAGTACCAACAATAAAATGGGCCTAGTAATCATTAACGGCCATTAATCCGTATAAACATCCCGATATAATGGACCAACCTTGAAATATAAATAAACGTAACAGGCAGGCCACCTTTAATCTTTTAACGGCCATTTACAAGACCTTAACAGCCTTTATTTAGAACACTGCCTAACATTCACATGAAGAGCGAGTACATGTTAATAAAATGTTTCTATTATAACCTATATGCTCTATCATACAGGTTGGCAGGTAGCATAGTTGTCATGGCGTCGACTAGGCGACACCTAGGCGTCCCAACGGTCTAGGGGGGACGGCTGGACGGACCACCTAGACTGGAGGAAGTTAGGCCGCCGCATAGACCTCTAGTCGAGGCGGCGGGCGACTGGGCGTCGCAGTGGACGCAGGGAGGCGGGCGCCGAATGGAGGAGACTTGAGGATAAGAGATAAGGCCAAGTCCGAACCTGAGGAGTGCAAGATAAGGCAGAGGAAACCCTAGCGCGCATGCAAACTGAGGAGATAAGGGAGCTATGCCGGACCGTCGCCACCTCTGTCGCCTCCACCGCCGACGCCGCTAGCTCCGGTGAGAACCCCCTTACCGATCCCCTAGCTCTGCTCCTCCATCCCCCTTCCCGACGCCGCCACGGATGCTTGATGCTGACGACGCCATCGCTGATGCTTTGCTCTTTCATCCCCCTTCCCGATGCCCTAGCTCCTTCATCCCCCTTCCCGACGCCGCCGCTGATGCTTGGTGCCGCCGCTGATGCGTGATGATCTGCTCCTTCATCCCCCTTCGCCGCCGCCGCCACCGCCGCGTGTGCTCTACTCCTTCATCCGCCCATCAGCGGTGCTGTATGGATTATTAGATGCTGCTGCTATGCTCTGCTCTCCTTTATGGATACTGGCATGTTGATGTGATGTGCTCTGCTCTGCTCTCTTGTATAGATGCTGCTGTGCTTTGCTCTCATGTATGGATGTTGGTAATGTTGTGCTGCTGCTGATTACACATTTCTACATCTTCATACTCTCATGGATAGAACATATATGCATTGGAGATTACACATTTTTTGCTTCATATTTGACTTAATTTCATGTCATATAAGATATTGTTTATTATTACTATTTTCATCGTCTAATCATTGCCTAGGCGGGCGTCTAGGCGTCCAGGCGGTCCGAGCTCGCCGCGCCTAGCCGGACCACCGTGACAATTATGGCAGGTAGCATAGTAGTTAATGTAGCAAATATTTTTTTTCGGCTGCCAGGTCAAGCTCAAAATTACCCTTTGAACTTTTTACCAGCTCTGACAAACAATTCCCTTCATTCTTTTTTATACTACAAAGAAACCTCAAAGAATTGGTAATTATGCAAAATTTGCTCATGGCCAATGCTTTAACTTCACACTGAACTGTACATTGAAAAAGTTGTAGACTGAGTCATCACTGTCTGCAATGTGGAGCTGCTTATATTCATATTTTCAGAGATATGGCAATTTGGTAAAGGATCTTCCTTTCAGCTGCTGACTCCAAGTTTGCACTTTATATTGTTTGCCATATGTGACCAGTCATTTCTAACAGTATTTTGTAGTACAATGAAAACTGGCTTACCAGAATTGATAACTACCCACAGTTTGCTCATGCCAAGGTTTTTAGTACTGACAGTAAGGTACTACTCTCACCATGTATAAAATTTTGACAAGATCAAATGTGTCTACATAAAGGACTACGAGCTCCAGCAATTAAATATTCTAAGTAGATAGCCTAACATCCTTTAACAGCTAGATCAATGACTAAATAATCAGATTCTACCCCATTGTGTAATTCCTAGGAACAAATAATAATTTATGCAACTCCTTTCTCCTATGCACTACTGTACTACTACTACCACCAAATGACAATACTAGATCTCTCCAATGATAACATATTTGCTTTTCAGTCAGAACCAGCTGACACCACTGGGGTTGAATTTGTGTAAGCCACAGAGCAAAATGATTTAACAAAAATAAAGAAAGTTATTTATACATACCCAGGTTGGGACATTGGTGTATCAACATCATACACGGCAAAAGGGTAATCTGCATCATCCAGATCATCTTGCCGAGGGGAGTCACAAGAGGAGAGTGCAGAGAACCTGCCGGATTCATCCTTACAGTCCTTGCCCTACACATGGGGAAGCCAAAAATAATGTCAATGCAGATCAACTTAATCAACATGAAACCTGTCAGCTCTCATAACTGGGGTCCGGGGGAAGAGGCGGAGAGCCATTTCAATTGATAAATAATATTTCAGTAGCTAATGTGGAGAGTCAAAGTTACTTTCCCTAAAGGCAAGACACTACAAAATACAAGGGCAAACATATATTGTAGTGCAAAGAGTTAATCCTAAGTTCCAAACTATATTAAGATCCAAAGCTGGTTTGGGGTAAAAATGTATTTCCCACAAGAAAATATTGTATTCATGACTTAAAAAAAGGGCATCATTTGCAGTCTCTAAGCCAGCCCTTTTTTTCTCTCAAAAACAGGAGCTACATAAAATTCTGCTCAGTTCTGAGTTCCAACACCAGTTTGCATTCTTGGAACGTAACCCTTCATTCATGTTTTAATATTTTCGTAACTTTTAAATAATGATGCATAGAAGCACCTCCCACAGTTGTTCCCTATTCTCAAACTTACCAACATATCAGGAGAATCTGAAAACAGCTTATTATACTTCACTTATACTAGATCAACTTATAGTATAACAGTGTCAACACACACTTATACAGCAAAATCCAATCTTTAACTGTGAAGTGTAAACACAATTACTAAACATCAGTTGAGCAAGTGCTAAAGCCATAAATCACCTTGGGTCCTGGTGACGAGCTCGCATAAGGTTCCGCCATCCGAAGTCCTTCCGTCCTCCCGAATGACTGGCTGCTGTCCGATGGAGACTCTCGTGCGCCTGCTGCCCCCGAGTCTCCCACTCTCCTCGGAGAAGGCGGTGGCAGCATGAACCCTCTAGTGGGGTCCAGCACGTTATGACGGTGTACGGCGCTACTTTTCTCCCTCATCTGAGGAATGGTCACCGGCGCAGACTCCCCCCTCAGACGGGACTGCAGGTACCCACCGTGAAAGGTGGGGGGCGAGGGCGTCGGTGACGCGTGAAGCACTGGCGGTGGTGAAAATCTCGGTTGCTGCGTTGGCGCGTGCGACCAGAGCGTAGGCTGCGCCCAGCTATGCGGGCGCTGCTGCTGATAGGACGGTGGGAAAGCTGAGCCCGTGGCTTCCGTGAGCGAAGCCGGGAAGGCGCGCATGGGCTCGGTGGCTGGGATGACTACATAGTCGGTGATTAGCATCGAGAGCGAGAGGGAGGAGATCTCGAGGTTGAAGGCGGCGAGGCTGGGGAGGTACTGGACGGAGACGATGAGGCGACCGGGCTGGGTCTCCACGGGGACGAAGCGGTGGGAGCGCATGGCAGCCTCCTCGGCGCGGGAGAAGGGCACGGTGAAGGAGCCGACGCGGTGGCCCATCTCGTAGTTATACGACTGATTGGCGCAAAGGAGGCGGAAGACGTGGTACGCCGGGAGGAAGCGGAGCGTGGCGTACACCGACCTCAGCAGCGTCATGCATCGCTTGTACGCCCGGTTCACGGCCATCCCCTCACCCACCGCGGCGGCCGCGGCATTCAGCCGGGGCTCGCACGCCACCGTCCACCTCTCCACCACCTCCCCTCCCGCTCCCCCGCCGCCGGCGGGGGCCAGGTGGATGTCCACCACGAGTTGCTCCCCCGGGGCCGGCGCCTCCAGGTGCTCCGCCGCAGGCGGCGGCAGCGGGTCGTGTACCGGGAGGTGGAACCACCTGTCGCGCCGCCGGAACGGCGCCGACGCGGCCGCCGGCGGCGCGGCGAGCGGCCGCGGCGCGCGCACGGCGAGTACGGCGTGGAGCACCTTGAGGTGGAACTGCTCCACCATCAGCTCCGCGCCTGAGCGGCCGCCCGCCCCCGAGTCCGACATGCTGGGCATTGCCGCCGAACCCCAGCCCCAGCGGCGCCCGGCTCCTCGTCACTGTTAGCCGGACCGCCACCTTAGCGCGTCCGGATCGAAAATCGTTGAAATTTCTGACAAACGTTCGCGAGCCTAACCCGAAGCAATGGGCGCTAGCGCCTTTCGACACCCGAAACAGCGTCGACTCTGACTCCTGTCCTCGCTCATAGGATATCCACAGGCCTTTTGATGTGTATTGGCGTCGTCGGGCATTGGGCTTGGTTGTGTGCTTATGCAAGAAAGTAGAGTCGTTGCCCTCGCATCTCGTGCTTGAAGCATCATGAGAGCACTACCCCACCGCGATTTGGAGCTTGCGCAAGATGGTGCATGCCTTGAAGATCTGGCGCCACTATCTCTTGGGAACGATGCAATATCTATCGCGACCATAAAAGTCTCAAGTACATCTTCACCCCAAGCGGTGAACATGAGGCGGAGATGGCTTGAGGCGATCAAAGATTACTGATCTGGAGGTGCATTACCGCTGGGAAGGCGAATGTGGTAGGCCGACGCGTTGGTCGCAAAGCTCAATGCAAGCTGCCTTACTCTCCGATCCCAGGAGTGCTTCCTCAGTCGAATTCAGACTCGGCTTGGAGATGGGCGGCGAGGATTCATAGCTAATCTCGAAGTTGAGATCTACATTGCTCGTCAGTTCGAGAGGCGTGACGAAGGATGAAGAAGTTTCCCAAATCCCAGGGATAAAGTGAATTTGGGGCAGGCTTTGATTTCGCCTAGATGATCGGGGTGGAACCTTGTGGTTCGGAGACCGCATAGTTGTCACCCTGATGACCGGAGATTGAGCGAAGGATTCTTGATGAGGCGCATAACTCCTTGCTTACCATGTCACCGGCGACAACAAGATGTATCAAGACTGGCGATTTTGGTGGACTCGTGCAGGCCTTAAGTCGCTCGCTATGTGTCGGAGTGCACGGCGTGCAGCGGGTGAAGGCGAACACCTCAAGCCCGGTAGGTACCCTTCTTCACCTCTTCCTATTCGGTTGGAAGTGGGAGGATGTTGCCATGGATTTCATTCAAACTGCCGGAGCCACTTCTCAGAGCCATGACTCGATTTGGGTAATCGTCGATCGATCGACGAAGTCTGCGCACTTCTTGGCCGTTTGCACCAAGTATCGAGTCAAGAAGTATGCGGACTTATATATCTCCGGATCGTAAAATGCATGGAGTGCCTAAGCGGATAGTTTGAGACAGAGGTTCTCGATTCACTTCTCAGTGCAGGCTTTGCATGAGGCCTTGGGCACGCTCTCTGATTCAAGATACCACCCTCGGTAGGCTGGCAGACTAGAGGTAAATCAGATCCTCGAAGATATGTTGAGGGCTTGTGTCTTGTCCCTACGGGAAGAAGTGGGAAGAGTGTCTCCCGTGCGAGTTTGCGTACAACATGACTACCAAACCGACATCAAGATGTCTCCATTGAAGCACTCTATGGTCGTATTGTCGGGCACCTTTGAGCTCCGAGAGTGGCGGCGTTGCATTCCTCGGGCACGAACTAGTCATGGAAGCCGGAAGAAAAAGTATGAGCACCATTGGGAGAACACGAGGGTAGCACGCGGAAGAGCTATCTTGCATGCCGTCAGAGGAGACCCTCTCCTTCGATATTGTGACTTAAATCGCTATCTGATCCAAGGTATCTCCTCTTGAGGCACTCGTCGGTTTGGAATCAAAGGAAGTGGCACCTCGATACATCGGACCGTTCGAGTCCTTGAGAAGCGGGTCGGGTTGCATATCGGCCTAGAGCTTCCTCAGTCGCTCGAGATGGTCCACAATGTCTTCCATATCTCGATTGAAGAGGTGTCTCATACTCCTTTCGAGTCACTTGAAGTGGATGACCTCGAGTTGCGCTGAACCGGATCTATCCTATCGAGAGCATCCAATTCGGGTTTGGAAAGCGGAGCATGAACTCGACTTCGAAGAACTCTCAAGTTCTATAAAATTCGATGGAGTAATCATGCGAGGATGAGGCTACTTAGGGCAGAAGATGGTTAAAGGCCGAGTACCCTGAATTTTTTCGATGCCATGTAAGTCTGCAAATTCCCAAGGTTTAGAGCATGTCCGTTAGGGTCCTAACCCGTGTGTCGTCCGTCTCGAATCTGGGCGAGATTCCTTTAAGGGGAGGGTTTGTCAAGTCCCAAGTTCGAAAAGTCTTTGGGACATCCGGAGTATCAGGATCTACATCGAGTGTCCGGATCCAACCCGGAATGTCGAATAAAATATCGGAGTATCAGTTAGGGCTGACAGCGCCCCAACCCGGAGTGTCCGGTGAATGTCAGGAGTGTCGAGGTTGCATGCAAGACCTGACGAGTCCGGTTAGCGTCGGAGAGTCCGGATAGTGCGGGATTTTGTATAAAGTCCGTTTCTTGATTTCCCCACCTCATTTCTTCTCCCACTTGGTTTCCCCACCCGTGTGAGCTCGTTCCTCCACCTAGCTCTCTCGGCGAGCTTCCCTGGCCGTGACCCTCAGTGGCTCCTCACGTGGCTCCTCCCATCGGAACTCCTCCTCAAGCGGCATCCTCCATCCTCCACCGGCATTTGCTTCTCCTCCATCTTCCTTGAAGGTAGGTCTCTCTCTTGGGAGTAGATTCGTAGGATTCTTGGGTTCTAGGGTCATCAATGGTGGGAGTTAGAGCTTAGGTTTAGATTTGAAGTTTCGGAGTTGAATCTTGAGCTCTAGGGTTTTGGGTGTAGTGATCCTAGGGGTTAGTGTGGGGCTTGGATTGATGAATGTGGGTGCTAGTGTGGTTGATCGGGTAGTAGTAGCGCCCGATCCAAGAGTCGTTTGGAGTTGGTTAGTGGTTTCATGGGCTAGTGTGTCGTTTCGTGGAGTTGGGTTAGCTATAAGCTTCTTCGGCCTTGCCACGTGTAGGAAAGTCATGGATCGGGTCCCGTGATGCCGTTGGACTTAGCGGCACCTCGATCCGTCCGAGTTATTGGGTAAAACTCGCGGTCGGAGTGTCGGACACTCCCGTCAGTGTCAGCTCTGCCGAGTATCCGGACGAATGGTAGGAGAGTCGAAGATTGTCGGAGAGTCGGATCAAATACACAATTTATCCGGGTTAAGTCTGTCGATTGAGTCGAGTTGTCGATTCGCGTTATTTCTTCGGGGTTTTTCAGTTGTACTTCATTCATATGCATTGCATGCATTTTTATTATGCATTGTACTCGTGTAGAAACGATCCGCTGGCGGCAGCGTGGCCGTGGTTGAGGGAGTTGCCGAGGGCAAATCATTTAATCGATCCACCAATGAGAAGAACAAGGCAAGCACCTAAGCATATTTACCCCATTATATGATTTTATCTTAGAGAATTAAATTGCTTATTTAGTCGATTAAGTATGCATTAGGAGTTGAATGGTAGGAGCACAGGGTTAGAACCTAATTGCTGCACATACACTCCTTGAATTTGTGGAACACTCCCTTCGGAACAAAATATGGGTAATTGTGAGTCACGCTTAGTTTTGCTTAGATGTTGGGTTGGGCCCAAGTGGGGGATGGTTCTCAGCTTGTGATTATTAACAATTGTTTCACTTCACACATGATGGATTGGAATGGGTATGTTTATGAGTTGTAATTGATAAATTGTGGACCGGGCGGGAGTTGGTTCATTTGAGTATGGAGACTCAAATGTAGCCGTCTGATCGATTAAGGACCGATTCGATGGTTGCCCTTTGATCGAGCACACGGTTGATGCATGCCCGATTATGTGCACGGTAAGCCACTCTTTCTCTCATAAGGAATCGATGGACCGTAACTCGTGGTTGGACGTGGTTGAGGGCGAGGCTTAGGCCGACTCTCGAGCGCCTTGGCCGGGCTTGGGGCTGCTCGAGGGGTGCTAGGTTTTCGAGACGCAGGAGGGCTTACGCGTTGGGTATGATTGGGAGTGGGGTTGACACTAGGCCCTTGTGGTAAGTGTCGTGCGATCAATGCTTCCTGCGAGGGTTAATTAAGCGATTCGAATTGCCCGGCGCTCTGGATATGAGCAAGCTCTTTCATCGCCTGATCACGTAGTAAGAACTTGAACCAAGGGTTGTAGTCGAGCTTGAGCCCACATAAATTGGTGTTGAGATTAATTGTTGTGAATTAATGATTGCAACTTCATTTTTAGAAGTAAGTATTTGTTACAATGCTAAATTGTGAATTGAGTAGTTAGGTAATTAATATAACAAATGTTAAGCTTTACGCACTTTTACCTTGGCTGGTCTTTTGCTACATCCAAATGCATGTCCTTTGGAGTCGGTCATATATGGACCACGGGTAAGACTTGCAGTACCTTCAGATTTCAGGGCTTCGCTTTGTGGTTTTGCGGTGAGGATCGGAGGTGTGAGTTACGCCCCTCCGCCTATCGGTGACCGCAAGGCGAGTAGAGTAAGCCGTTGCGTGTGTGCGCTCGGAGGTGTTCGAGGGCATGACACTTCGGGTGTTTTACTTTTGTTGTATAGGATAGTCGGCTTTACTTTTGTAAGCTGTTGCACTTTTATTTACGTATTGGAGCACTTCGGCTCTTAAACTCTGTTTGTTTGGTCGCCTTGGGCTAGTGTGCCGTAGTGTGTGTTTGTTGTTTCGGCGTTTCGTGCGTCTCGGTAGTGAGTTTGGGCCGATGCCCCTTTGTAGGAAGCTGTTGTGATATAACTTGGGAACCGGTATGTGGGGGATCTGGGCGAGTTTCGGATCATCTGGGGGAATACCGGGTTGTTGTCGAGTCGTTGGGCGCTCGTAGGGGTGGTCTCCATTGGGCTTGAGTAATAGCATCAGGATCACCTCAGGTGATTTGTTGCTAGGACCCAAATCCGACGAACAACTGCGTGCATCCAACAACTTCGAGGGGCGATCTGGGCGGCTCCTCTCCTGAGTTGGTATCGAGCAAGGCGCGACAGGCGGACCCCAACTCGGCGACGATTAGGAAGATTGCTTAGGATTGTCATCTGCATTAGATAGAAAGTCATACTTATCCCGCCTTAGATTGTAGAGGTGAGAGTAAATTGCGTTGGAAGTCGTCGTGTCATCTCATCTCATCCGTGCATGTGTCATCTTGCCTTGCATCGAGGTTGTGTTCTGGTGGCAGACTTGTGGGACCCTCAGATCTTCTGCGCAGTGTGGGAGTTAGTTCGGGTTTTTCTCGCATTTAGGGCTTGTCTTCCCGTGTGGTCCTAACTTTGCCGCTTTGACTCGTTCGATGACAGAATGCGGACCCTTGGGGCTTCCACGGGGGTGATGGAGGTGCGGAGCGACAAGGCGTGAGAGGTGCTATTCCGCCTCCTCCCAATGTCTTGGATATTCTGCGGCGGACCGAAAGACACCAGGGAGGCGACAAATCGGATCCTAGAAATCTGGGTCCAGGATCGGAGTCGGCAGGTGTAGCGGTGATGGGGCGAGTCGGCCCACCCGGCTATCTCGACTTCTGCTGCGCAGCCACGGTCTTCTCACGGTGCCGATCCGTTGGAGGCCGACGATTAGTGCGCTTCGATAAGCGGTTGCTCTTATCGTGGAGCTCGAAGGCCCTTGGCTGGCGCTCGAGGAGCCTGCCGGTGCTTGGTGGGCCAATTTGAGGGTGATGCAGCCTGCAGGGCACCGTTCGGTGAGTTCCGTGAGGCATTTCGGGCGTACCACATCCCGAAGGGCCTCATGGACATGAAGAAGCGGCGATTTCTCACCCTCCGACAGCCTCGGCAAAGTCGGTGGTTGACTACTCGCAGGAGTTCAACTACTGGCGCAGCGCCCTTGAAGAGTCGACACCACCCGGAAGAAGCGGTGGTCGGTTTGTGAGTGTTTGCAGAAGATCACGAGATAAATGTCCGTCTGCGACTTCGCCGACTACAATGACACAGTGAGCGCGCGATCACGTTGAGCTCAAGATGCGGGCTCATCAGGAGAAGAAGAGGAAGCGGGCGGCAGCAGTACTCGTAGCGGCGGCTCGCAGCCGGGCCTCGTCGCGATGCCGTACCGCCGAGGGCTCGCTTCCAGCGTCGTCTCGATCGGTCGCGGCTGGCCGTCGTCGTTGCTTTGCCGCTACGACCACCCTACCGCCACCGGCGAGCGAGCGGCCAGATTCCGGTCGGTGCTACAAGTGCTGTGGACGTGCGGCCACTTCATAAGGGCGCCCATTTCCACGCCAGGGCAACGCTGCCGCTCAACGCCAGAAGCGACGCGGCACCGCTGTTGCCTACGTCGAGCGGCGGCTGCCGTCGGCGCAGGCCCGGTTCCTGAGGCTCCCGCCGCGTGCTGGTGATACGTTCCTTGTTGAGGCGTGAGGCTAGAGTGTTGTTTGATTCGAGGCTTCCCATTCTTTTATCCGCCTGGGGTTTTGAGCGGCGTCGAATGATGAGGGTCGATGTGATGTCACACTCTTTTACGATTGAGGCAGGGGTCGAAGATCACTAAGTTAGGCGGATAGTTCGAAGAAGAGTTCGGGATCTGGATTCCGTTCCTTTGTTAGTTTGCTACTTCTAGATCTTGAGGATAGATGTCATCCTAGGATGAGTTGGTGACACGCAGTGATGTTTTAGATTCTTTGTAGTCGTACCTGTCACTCAAAATCAGAAGGCTACCGACTCACCCTACTTCTTACGAGAACAAGGCCACCTTGTGTTCGCTAAATGGGACGAAGTTGAAGAAGGCTGGACTCGATTCACGTGGTGTCCGAGTTTCCCGATGTGTTCCCGGCGAACTACCGGGGATGCCACCTAATCGGGATATCGAGTTTGTCGTTGAGCTGGGGCGCTCCAGTGTCAAGCGACCGTCTGAATGCCACCCAATGAGTGGTGAGCTAAAGACCCGTGAAAGGATTGATGGACAAAGGGGTTCATCCGGCCGAGCTCCTCGCCTTGGGGTACATTCGGCTCTATTTGTGACCAAGAAGGATGGTTCTCTACGCCTCTGCGTGGATTACCGAATCCCTTGAATGCGGTTACTATCAAGAACAAGTACCCTCGCCTCAGATTGATATCCTGTTCGAGCTTGTCGGTGCCCGAGTATTTTCCAAGATTGATCTGCGGCTCGGCTACCATCGATTAAGATCCGAGCCGAGGACGCCCCGAAGATCGCTTTCTCCACCAGATCACGGGCTCTACGAGTATACCGTGATGTCGTTCGGCGATTTAACGCATCGGCGTATTTTATGTATATGATGACCTCCATATTTATGGAAGAGATGGATTATTTTGTCTTCATCTTCATCGATGTTATTTTGATATATTCACCCGAGGAAGAGCACGCGACACCTTCGCATTGTCCTCGGGCGACTCGGGAGCATCTCTGTATGCGAAGTTCGGCAAGTGCGAGTTCGGCCGAGGGAAGTGTCATTCTTGGGACACGCCCTTTACGGCGAGGCGTGGCGATTGACTCCGAGCAAGGTGCAGGATGTACTCAAATGGGAGCAGCCAAGATATCACGGACATCCGCATGATTTTCTTGGACTGGCCGGGTATTATCGCCGTTTCATCCAAGACTTCTCAAGGATTGCGGCCGATGACCGAGCCGCTTAAGAAGGGAGTTGAGTTCGGATGGTCACGATTTGTGGGAGCGCCTTTGACTTCTTGAAGCAACGTCGACTACAGCTCTGTCCTCACTCAGGATATCCACAGGCCTTTTGATGTGTATTGCGTCGTCGGCATTGGGCTTGGTTGTGTGCTTATGCAAGAAGGCGAGTCGTTGCTCACGCATCTCGGCAGCTTGAAGCATCATGAGGAGCACTACCCCACCTACGATTTGGAGCTTGCGGCTGATGGTGCATGCCTTGAAGATCTGGCGCCACTATCTCTTGGGGAACCCGGTGCAATATCTATCGACCATAAAAGTCTCAAGTACATCTTCACCCAAGCAGATCTGAACATGAGGCAGCGGAGATGGCTTGAGCTGATCAAAGATTACAGTCTGGAGGTGCATTACCACCCGGGGAAGGCGAATGTGGTAGCTGACGCGTTGAGTCGCAAAGCTCAATGCAACTGCCTTACTCTCCAGTCCCCGAGTGCTTCCCTCTGTGCCGAATTCCAGAGACTCGGCTTGGAGATGGGCGAGCAGGGATTCATAGCTAATCTCGAGTTGAGATCTACATTGCTCGATCAGATTCGAGGTGCAGACGAAGGATGAAGAAGTTTCCCAAATCCGGGATAAAGTGAATTTGGGGCAAGCTGCTGAGTTTCGCCTAGATGATCAGGGAACCTTGTGGTTCGGAGACCGCATAGTTGTCCCTGATGACCAGGAGTTGAAGCGAAGGATTCTTGATGAGGCGCATAACTCCTTGCTTACCATTCACAGCAACAAGATGTATCAAGACTGAGGCGGCAGTTTTGGTGGACTCGTATGAAGCGCCGAAGTCGCTCGCTATGTGTCGGAGTCGACGCTGCAAGCGGGTGAAGGCCGAACACCTCAAGCCGGTAGGTACCCTTCAGCCTCTTCCTATTCGGTTTGGAAGTGGGAGGATGTTGCCATGGATTTCATTACTGCCGACCACTTCCTCAGGCCATGACTCGATTTGGGTAATCGTCGATCGTGAATCTGCGCTTCTTGGCCGTTTGCACCAAGTATCGAGTCAAGAAGTATGCGGACTTATATATCTCGGATCGTAAATGCATGGAGTGCCCAAGCGGATAGTTTCGACGAGGTTCTCGATTCACTTCTCAGTCGAGAAGCTTTGCATGAGGCCTTGGGCACGCAGCGCTCTACGATTCGCATACCACCCTCGGATCGGTCGGACCGAGAGGGTAAATCGGATCCTCGAAGATATGTTGAGGGCTTGTGTCTTGTCCTACGGGAAGAAGTGGGAAGAGTGTCTCCGTGACGCCGAGTTTGCGTACAACAACGGCTACCAAACCGACATCAAGATGTCTCCATTCAAGCACTCTATGGTCGTGGTATCGGGCACCTTTGAACTGGTCCGAGAGTGGCGGCGTTCATTCCTCGGGCCTGAACTAGTCATGGAAGCGAAGAAAAAGTGAGGCACCATTCGGGAGAACTCGAGGGTAGCATCGCGACAGAAGAGCTATGCCGACCGTCGTAGGAGACCCTCTCCTTCGATATTGGCGACTTCGTCTATCTGAAGGTATCTCCTCTTGAGGCACTCGTCGGTTTGGAATCAAAGGGAAGCTGGCACCTCGATACATCGGACCGTTCAGAGTCCTTGAGAAGCGGGTCAGGTTGCATATCGCCTAGAGCTTCCTCCGTCGCTCGAGATGGTCCACAATGTCTTCCATATCTCCCGATTGAAGAGGTGTCTCCATACTCCTTTCGAGTCACTTGAAGTGGATGACCTCGGGGTTGCTGAACCGGATCTATCCTATCGAGAGCATCCAATTCGGGTTTTGGAAGAAGCGGAGCATAAGACTCGACGAAGAACTCTCAAGTTCTATAAAATTGATGGAGTAATCATCTTGAGGATGAGGCTACTTGGGAGCAGAAGATCGTTTAAAGACCGAGTACCCTGAATTTTTCGATGCCATGTAAGTGCGAGCGTACAATTCCCAAGGTTTAGAGCATGTCCGTTAGGGTCCTAACCCGTGTGTGCGTCCGTGAATCTCGGGCGAGATTCCTTTAAGGGGGAGGGTTTGTCAAGTCCCCAAGTTCGAAAAGTCTTTGGGACATCCGGAGTATCCGGATCTACATCCGAGTGTCGGATCAACCCGGAATGTCCGAATAAAATGTCCGAGTATCCGGATTGGCTGACAGCGCCCCAACCCGGAGTGTCGGATTTGAATGTCCGGAGTGTCCGGGTTGTATCAGAAGACCCCAACCCGAGTCTCCGGGTTGAGCGTCGGAGAGTCAGGATGGTGCGGGATTTTGTATAAAAGTCCGTTTCTTGATTTCCCCACCTCATTTCTTCTCCCCACTTGGTTCCCCACCGTGTGAGCTCGTTCCTCCACCCTAGCTCCTCTCGTGAGCTTCCACCGGCCGGTGACCCTCCCGTGGCTCCTCCCGGCGGCTCCTCCATCCAGGAACTCCTCCTCAAGCCGGCATCCTCCATCCTCCTCCACGGCATTGCTTCTCCTCCATCTTCCTTGGAGGTAGGTCTCTCTCTTGGGAGTAGATTCGTGGGATTCTTGGGTTCTAGGGTCATCAATGGTGGGAGTTAGAGCTTAGGTTTAGATTTGAAGTTTCGGAGTTGAATCTTGAGCTCTAGGGTTTTGGGTGTAGTGATCCTAGGGTTAGTGTGGGGCTTGGATTGATGAATGTGGGTGCTAGTGTGGTTGATCGGGTAGTAGTAGCGCCGATCCAAGAGTCGTTTGGAGTTGGTTAGTGGTTTCATGGGCTAGTGTCGTTTCTCGTGGAGTTGGGTTAGCTATAAGCTTCTTCGGCCTTGCCACGTGTAGGAAAGTCATGGATCGGGTCCCCGTGATGCCGTTGGACTTGGCGGCACCTCGATCCGTCGAGTTATTGGGTAAAACTCGCCAGGTCGGAGTGTCCGGACACCCGTCGGAGTGTCCGCTCTGCCGAGTATCCGGACGAATGGGCCGGAGAGTCCGGATTGTCCGGAGAGTCCGGATCAAATACCCGATTTGTCCGGGTTAGGGCTCTGTCGGTTGAGTCGAGTTGTCGGTTGCGTTATTTCTTCGGGTTTTTCGATTGTACTTCATTCATATGCATTGCATGCATTTTTATTATGCATTGTACTCGTGTAGAGAACGATCCATGGCGATCGACGTGGCCGTGGTTGAGGAGAGTTGCCGAGGGGCAAATCGTCGATCCACCGGCCAGAAGAACAAGGCAAGCACCTAAGCATATTTACCCCATTATATGATTTTATCTTAGAGAATTAAATTGCTTATTTAGTCGATTAAGTATGCATTAGGAGTTGAATGGTAGGAACAGGGTTAGAACCTAATTGCTGCACATACACTCCTTGAATTTGTGGAACACTCCCTTCGAACCAAAATATGGGTAATTGTAACGAGTCTACGCTTAGTTTTGCTTAGATGTTGGGTTGGGCCAAGTGGGGATGGTTCTCCGCTTGTGATTATTAACAATTGTTTCACTTCACACATGATGGATTGGAATGGGTATGTTTATGAGTTGTAATTGATAAATTGTGGACCGGGGCGGGAGTTGGTTCATTTGAGTATGGAGACTCAAATGTGTAGCCCGTCTGAGTCGATTAAGGACCGATTCGATGGTTGCCCTTTGATCGAGCACACCGGTTGGTCGCATGCCCGATTATGGTACGGTAAGCCACTCTTTCTCTCATAAGGAATCGATGGACCGTAACTTCCTGTGGTTGGACGTGGTTGAGGCGAGGCTTAGGCCGACTCTCGAGCGCCAAGCCGGGCTTGGGGCTGCTTTCGAGGGTGCTAGGTTTTCGGGCCACGTGAGGACGCGGCGATTGGGTATGATTGGGAGGGTTGACACTAGGCCCTTGTGGTAAGTGTCGTGCGATCAATGCTTCCTGCAGGGTTAATTAAGCGATTCGAATTGCGCGCTCTCGGATATGAGCAAGCTCTTTCATCATGATCACGTAGTAAGAACTTGAACCGAGGTTCGCGTCGAGCTTGAGCCCACATAAATTGGTGTTGAGATTAATTGTTGTGAATTAATGATTGCAACTTCATTTTTAGAAGTAAACATTACAAGCGCTAAATTGTGAATTGAGTAGTTAGGTAATTAATATAACAAATGTTAAGCTTTACGCACTTTTACCTTCACTGGTCTTTTGCTACATCCAAATGCATGTCCTTTGGAGTCGGTCATATATGGACCACGGTAAGACTTGCAGTACCTTCCGTACTCAGGCTCGCTTTGTGGTTTTGCGGTGAGGATCCAGAGGGTGTGAGTTACGCCCCGCCATCTCGGTGACCGGGCGGGGCACCGAGTAGAGGCCGTTGCGTGTGTGCGCCCGGAGGTGTTCAGGGCATGACACTTCCGGGGTGTTTTACTTTTGTTGTATAGGATAGTCAGCTTTACTTTTGTAAACTGTTGCACTTTTATTTCTGTATTGGAGCACATCGGCTCTTCGCTTCTGCTTGTTTGGTCGTCCTTTGGGCTTAGTGTGCCGTGTGTGTTTTGTTGTTTCCGCGTTTCGTGCGTCTCTGGTAGTGAGTTTGGGCCCGATGCCCCTTTGTGGGAACTGTTGTGATATAACTTGGGAACCGGTATGTGGGGATCCTGGGCGAGTTTCGGATCGCATACCGGGGGAATACCGGGGTTGTTGTCGAGTCGTTGGACGTTCGTAGGGTGGTCTCCATTGGGCTTGGGTAATAGCATCAGGATCACCTCCGGTGATTTGTTGCTAGGACCCAAATCCGACGGGAGCAACCGTGCATCCAACAACTCGAGGACGATCTGGGCGGCTCCTCTCACAGTTGGGTTGGGTTGTTTATCTATGAGGATTAGAGCAAGTATAATAAGGTGACATAAACGGGTTATAAGAGCTGCTACATCATATTTTTTGCTTTGTTGGAAGAAAGAGAAGAGAAGAGAGAGAAGAAGTGGGCTATTGTTCAATAGCTAGTTTTAAGCTGGCTATAACACAGATTCTAAAGAAGATGAGAGGATGGATGGGTGGACCATTTATATACCATTTATTAATGCTACATCATTTCTACAGCTAACTTATTATATGGGTGAGCTTTTAGACGGCTGTGTATGATATGGCAACCACATATAGCCAGCAGTGAGCTATATTATTAGCCTTGCTCTTAAGGAAGTTGGTCGCTTGTCGGTGTGATGGGATTATTACGGTGGTCAATTGTGACGCCCTGCTCCCCGTCGCCAGCCGCAACCGCCGCCGCCGCTTCCTTCGCGCCGCCACGCCCCTGCCCGCCGCGCCGCCTTTGCCGCGCCAGCGTTGTCGCTGTCGCCAGTGGATCTCATGGCCCGTTCGGCCGTCGCGCCTCGCCCCTCCTATAAAAGCCCCACGGACCCCTCTCTCCGTGTCTCTCTCCCTCCGCTCTCCTCTAGCCGCGCGCCGCTGGCGCGCTTCGTCTCCACCTCCGGCGAGCCCGGCGCGCCGCGCGTCGCCCGTCGCCGCGCCGACGCCGCCGGCTCGCTTCGCCGCGCCGTCGCCGGTCGCGCCGCCCACGCCGTCTTCCCGCTTAGCTCGCCCGGCCAGCGCTGGCTGCGCCCAGGCGTGTCTTGGCGTGGTCACGCCACGCGTGGACTTGATCCACGGATTTGCGCTGGGCCTGGCCCGCTGATCGACCAGATGAAGAAAAAGAAAAAAAAAATGAATTTCCAAAAATCCGATTTGCTGCTGACGTCAGCATGACACAGTAAATCAGTTTTTCTTTTTAAAAAAAATGATTTAAAAATTCCGAAAAATCCAGAAAAGTCCGTTTTATTTGTTTTTAAACTTCCGGGAGCCCGTTTTCGCCCGTTCGAACTCCGATTGGCTCCGTTCTTCTTCCTAAATTCATTAGAAACCTCAAACTTTAGTTTAGGGCTAGTTTGAAGTTCAATTTGGGTTTATTTGTATTCGTTTGGATCTTATTTGAATTTGGTTGTTTTTCGCGCGTAGATTACGGAGAGTCCGAGGAGTTCCCAAACGACGATTTCGAGCCGCAACTCGTCGATCCAGGCAAGTCACACTCCCTTGACCATATTGCTCCCAGTTTTATAAACTTGTATGTTGTATTTACAATTATTGCATGCTTATTTACTATAAACATTAATTTCCGACCTAGTTTTAAATGATAGTTAAATCCAATTCCGACATGCGACTTTTGACATTTGAATTCCGATACCCTTGTAACCTTAGTAAAAATATGAGTAATGACTATGGTATTAGTTAGACATTGCTTAGCCATGCATAGAACTGAACTTAGGAAATTTTGGGGAACTTTATGCCAAAATGATATAATGTACAATTGGAAACTTATAGTGATCAATGTTAGTATTAATGTGGAGATTAGTATGGTTAAAATAAAAATGACTTAGGCAGAGGCGAGAATTGGTTGGAAAGTGGGGAGGTCATGGTTCTGGGTTTGTGGAAAGTCTCGCCTAGTCAATTAAGGACCGGTCTGAGTTTATTGAATGTAAAGCCTAGCAGTACTACCACGAGTGCGGAATGGGACAGACCTGGCTATCCTTATTAAATCATTTCATGGACAGTCATGCCATATGGTGGTAGTGGTGTGGTGAAAGCGAGATGCTGCCACTCTGGCGCAAGAGGGGGCTTCTAATTAGAGGGAGTCTTTCAGCGGTGAAACCTTAGCGGGCATGACTACATGTATGATTTATTAATGGGGCCTTGTCATAATCTTCTCTGTCACTCACCAAAGGAAGTGTGCTGACATAAAGGGGGAGTATTATGTCTTGTGGGTAAAATTGTACAACCTCTGCAGAGTGTCAAACTAATCGATTAGCCGCGCCCGCGGTTATGGGCATGCCGAGCAAGCCATTTTCAGATTAGACTTTGGTAAATTAAAATTTGATTTTCGGAAAATAATGTTGGATGGAGGGAGTCCATCATGGGTATAACTTAGCCAATTCCAGGAGAGATTCCTGAGTTAAAATGTATAGATTTGATTTTGGAATAAAGTATGCCTTTTAAAATTGTTGAAAATGTTATTAAACCGTTGCTTTATGCTCAAATAAACCATATAGCCATCCTTTGATTACCCGTACATTTATATTGCATTTCCGGTGTGGTTTCTTGAAATGCGTATGTACTCACCCTTGCTTAATTTACCACTTGAGGAGTACCACGTTGGTGAGAGCAATTTGGACTAGGAGCGTCGATCGATTACTGTGGCAAATTAATTGGGCTCTATCTATTTGTCTTCATTTCCGCTGCTTTATTTATTCGTTTATTTATTTGTTGGCCTGCGCGCCATTTCCTTTGTAACCTTGAATATTTATTATTAATAAAGAACGCTGGATATGCTATGGTTTCATTTCTACTGTGTGTACTAGCATTTCCTCTACTAGTACAGAATACACAGAGGATTTCGGAGGTATTATTCCGGGGTCCAACATCAATTGGTCACGACGAAACAAATGATTTCCGTCGTGATTAGTGTAAAATAGGTCGTTAAGCTATCATTAATTAGATTTTTTGTTGAACAGTTATTATGATGGAATTTTAGCTTAGTTTTTTTTTTCTCTTGGCTGTATGAGAATTCTGGTCCTGGATTATAGGTGCGTGTCATCCTTTCTTCTCGTTTTTTATGTATTTTTGGGGCCCGTTTGATGGATCTGCCGAAGAATCTTTGTAAAAAAGTTAGGAAAAATGTCGATTCTGGTCTTTCTTTTGCTACAATATCCTTTGGCGTGTACGAGCGAGGAGGAACTGCAAAACGGAAGCAATGTTCTTTAAAAAAGAAGATAGAAAATATGTGTTTGATTGTGATTGTAGGGAAGTGTCTTTTCTTTCCGTACCATAAGACAGACGTGGATGTATTTTTGTGGCTTATGTTGCATTTCATGCTTTATACGACACCAATGCTGTTGTTGTCTTATATACTTCCGATCATAAATTGTTATTCTTTGAAACATTAATATGATTTTAAAACAACATACTACTAATTTTTATTATAATAGGTTTATAAAACCTAAGGGCATATTCAGTGGTATAGACGGTAGCTGTCTATAGTATACCTTCATGTCATCTACAGATAGTACTAAAGATAACTTATACAATAGAGTGTCTATATAGTTGTCTGTAATGATCTCTCATATAATTAATAGACTGTCTGTACAATGGTATACGCACTATAAAGCTATCTATAAGGCCATCTGTTAAATAGTAGATATCATATTTCTCTCTCTTCCCTCTCTCTCCTACACATCATCCAAAATTTGATGTGGCATACCCTTATAGACAGCTGACATGTACCATTGTGCATGCCCTTAAAAATTATAATATTATGAAAGTATTTTTTAAGATAAATCTACAAGTATGATTTTTATATATCTAAGGGTATGTTTGGATCCATTAGCACATACTGCATTTCCCGTGTAACTTACAGAGTACTTCTAATACTCACTCTTGCTTTATTGTTGTTTTTAAAGGAGTATGTCTATGATGATGAGGACCAGGATAACTAGAACTGCTACTCAAGTCAATTGCTAGTGGCAATTCTATTGGATTTTATTTCGGTTTATTTAATTTCCACTACTTTACTTTTATTTAGGCTTGCGTGCCATTTATATTGTAAAAGACTATGTTAATTAATGAATAAAGGTACGTTCGATATGTTGTGTTATCAATTTTGTTTACTGCGCACACTAGCACGATCCTGATTACACAAATGGTTCGAAAGTATTATCTCTGGGTCTTACACAAACCCCGCATCAAATTCAATAGCAGCCAGATCCTAGATGTTAAATAGAATGATTGTAACTCCATTAGAGAGTGATTTCTCCAATAAAAAAAATTGAGCACCATGTATATTTGCTCTTCCAAAAAAGGAGCCATGAGCTAGAGCCAGATTTACCATATCAATATCACAATAATCAAATAATTTTTAATTTTCAATTATCGACAAAATCAGGCCGAAAATCATCAAGAAATCAAAGGATTATAAAATCAAATGTTTTGGGGGGGAAATTCAAAAAAAACAAAAACAAAAATCAACAGGTATTCACCGACAATCACAATATTTCCTCAGTAATCACGATATTTGGCTCGATAATCACGATATTTGCCTCGAAAATCAGCCGACTAGGTGAATTTCCTCGGCGATCGTTTTTTTGAGCGATTTTCGTTCGATATACCTCGATAATCACTCGATATGCCTTAATAATTGCGATATTTGCGTCGCATAAATTTTTCCAAATTTTTGAATTTTTTTAATTTAACCGGATTACTAACCGATATAATATCGTGCCAGCTCGATAAGGTTGATTATCGCGATATTCAACCAAATTTCGACAAATAAGTTGAACCCTGGTGACGAGTACTCATACCATGGGTACCCCCAGCGGCCCGAGAAGGCGATCGGGTCGCCCTAGGCCCAACTTCGACCGAAGGCCTCGCTGGGCCACAAAGGACACTCGTCCCCGACCGAGCCAGTCGGGGATCGGTCCGACCCCCGCAGGTCGGACATCTCGATGGCGTCGGGCGAGCCAAGGCCGACTTCGCCTAAGAGGAGCTCGACACCAAAGCCTGAAACTGGCCGCCTGACCAACGGACACGACGGCTCAGGCCGATTACACGTGGGCAGGTGGCTCCCCTGCAAGAAAGGCACCGAAGTCAAGACACCGGTCACATCGCCCAGACGGGCGACGCAGACGGATGCGCACCTCCCCCCCCCCCCGAGACGGCGCCAGAGTCAAAACCCTATCTCAGCATCTGGTAGATGTGCAGGGGTAGATACGCCACTTCCCAACGGGACAAAAAACCACGCCACCCGGTGTGTCTATCAACCCACCACAGGACGAACAGGCACCGGTCAATCACTGGAGACCAGGACTCCCAGGCTAGGAACACTCCATCCTTTTCTCTCTTTCTAGACCCCCCATGTCGCCTACCCCTCCGGCTATATAAAGAGAGGCAGGACCCTCGAGGGGGGAGGACGAATCGACCGACATAGGAACTCTTTTTCTTCCTAAGACAAAAAACGCTTGTAACCTCACAACCGAAAGCAATACAGATCTACGCTCGAACTGAAGTAGAGACATTCGGCCCGAACCAGTATACATCTTGGGCTCCCTAAGTCAGGCCATTCGAGGAGTGGGGACGTGCCACCCCTCTAGACTTACAAATCGTATTGCCGGGACTCGAAACCCCGACACCTGGGCAGAGCATTCCAAAACGAAGATTACACACATACAAAACCATACAACTCTGTAGCCAACTTTTTGCCACCCCGGCACGGTTATCTATATAAAAGAGAAGCTGAGCAAAGAACGCCACTTTTGTTTCTAGGGTATTGATATAGGGTAGTAGTTTCATAGCATTATAGTTATGTAGTTTTTTCTAATATAACTTGTCAAAGCTGCACTTTACAGACTGCACTAAATCAAAAAAGTTTCCCTTTGGACCAGAATAGCCAGTTGGCCACTAGTGTGGGTAATCTTGTCCCATCAAAGGAACAATTTTGTAATGTTTGTAATCATCCCTCCATGGCCTGAATTGGTCTTCTTGTCCAATATTCTACAAAAGAATAGAGTAAATATTCAAAATTAGCAAAACAAGACCCATCATGCTATGGTAGCCTAGTAGTATGCAACTGCATGCCAGTAAGAAGATACTAAACACTAATGCTGCAAAAGAACTCATTAATTACGATTGGTATCATTCCCAGCCTGATCTTTAACTGGGCAATATTGAGCGGCATAGCCAGACAAACGTCAACCACCACTAAAAAAAACATTTTCCAACTCTACCAAAAGAACGCATTTGCTCTAATTGAGAGCAATTTGTGCAAATAACCGAAAAATATTTGCTCCTTTAACAAGAGAAGGAACCATAAGCTTAGAGGCGTGACAACATCCACTATAATTGACCAAGATTATTATTATTATTATTATTATTATTATTATTATCAAGACATCAACGAAACATATGAGGCTACCTCCAACCAGAAGAAAAACCCACGCAACAGAGCTAAGCGATTGGGATAGCTGGTGCCTTCGACTTGTCTGGCAAGATCTGAAGTCAAATAAAGAAAAACGTGTTAATTAGTAGTTTCGTGCTACAACAACATGCAAACTAGACCAGTTGGAGAAAAATAGCAATCTTTCTCAAACAGTCGCAAATTGCATTACTTAATACCATACATCAATGTGGCTTTGCTACTAGTTTCTAGTCTAACTTCACCGTGATACCAAGACCAGCTTAGTCACCTCTTGGAGGGAATGAAAACTTCACAAGCAAAACAAAAATCATTAATCATTATTGTACCAAATAGGATAAATCTACTACTGGCATTTATTTTAGCATTCCGTCATTCCCATCATGGCACTGACCTATGTATATGTGCTGAAAGTTCAAACGAATCAATTGTTAAGCCTGCACAGCCCAATATCAGTATATAGTACTCCAAATTCCACAACAAACTATTTCAGGTATTTGCAATGTCATGTAAAACGCTGCACATTCCACACATATCTTGCGCATATGAGAGTTTTTATGGTGCTTATAAATCATGATGCAATCCAATGATCTACAACTAAAGGTTTACAGGGAAGGTACTTAGATTGTGGGCCAGATACTAAATTGGATATAAGTAGAGGGTTATATAGGCAATTTCATACATTTAACAATAAAATAGAGACAATGGTACAACAAGAAAAATGTTATCTTTTCCATTACCCTGGTGCTTATTCTCATTGACGGTGAATTTTTCATTTTGAAACAACATTTACAGTGAAATTAAACAGAAGGCAAGATGATTAACGCAACATCCATGGCAATGGCAGACACACATGCTTGCAGCCATGCATCCATCGCATGTTTTCATACATAGTAACCAAATAATCTACACGGTCACTGCTCCGATAAAATATATCATCATATCTCGGGTGGCGGATCAATCGTGGCTGTCAATGGTGGAAATAACACACGAATCCTTGGCAACCGATGGATGCAGTCAGAGGAAGAACAACGATTAAACAACTCAATCAATCTGAATGGTGGAAGGTCCTGACAGTGAATTATGGCAGTTAATAACTATTATTCTATTAAATTTGTCATGTTCAAAAAACCTCTACACCTATGCCACCCTTTTGTTGATCAATGGTCAATTTTTTTTAACTGATAGTACCTTCCACACCTCCCAAACATCGTAAAAAAGTCTCCGCACATAGATGAATACAAACAATATTCAACATTCCAGGATAATTTGTGCAATGACAACTGTTAAAATAACACAGCGCCTTTTCCGTTTGAACTCCTGCTAAGTTTAAAGGTTTAAAAGGGGTAAAATAAGGATTCTAGGTGTGGTTTTGAAAGGAGTATGTCCACCACGAAACAATCAATAAGCTATTTTGGGCATATACTAATTTAACAAGGCTGTAAAAAACTGAAAATATATATTAAGCACAAACAAGAAACAGCGCAGTCCTTGGCCCTCAAGGTTCAAAATGAAAATGACAATTACGAACAAAGAAAACCACAAAGTGTTCCATAAAGGACAAGACAAAACCATTCATTAAGCACAAGACAAAAACCATTCATTAAGCACAACTGCACAAGGGAAAAGAAACAGTCTACCACAGTGCAGTACACATTACAGGGAATTTATTTGAGCCAGGTGATTACAATAATTATCAAAAAGATATTTCCAAAAAGAAGATGACAAGTAAAATATTACATAACGGAAGAGCCAAAGAACAAAAAAAATGTACATGATACAAAAGCAAGCATACCTGGGTAACGATCATAATATGATTTGCTCTTCTCATGTCTAGAGTAGTAGTACTTCACACCACTGCGTGTCCGCCGTTCCTTCATCGCCATTTTGCGATGAGTAGCCATGCCATAAAGCTTATCATATTCTCCTTGGCAAAATGGTTTGCCGAGAACATGCATCAACCTTTGCTTGAAGCCTGATTCTGGCCTCTCCACGATATGTGTGGGCCATATAACACCATGTAATCCCTGTGAAAAAAAAAATGTATGAAACAAGAGAAATGCATCTCGATCTATAGCAATGATCTTGTCTTAATATACAAAAATATCTGGTGAGATTGAAAGGACCACATTAACCAGATTATGAGAAAAATCCTATTTTCTCACATAATCAGAAAAAAAAAGAGGAAAAACAAACATATTCCCATAATCGGTTAAAAATTAAAGAACTTAAACTGTACCTTGAATGATATAACCCAATTATAGTAGCTGATATTTATTCTTCTAAAAAGAGTCCTTGAGATAAGAAACATAGTGCAGGTTGCGATCTACATGGACTACTTTCCTAATCAGAAATCTACATAAACTCCTAATAAGCACGGTATACATATATATAAGACAACTACTTTTGTGATTGATTTGAAGACTACACATCAATCTTGTTCTCTATAAATAGAATGAGCTTTGAGCAATTCTTCTGTGAATAATGTAGTACGTTAAATGTTGCCAGCTAGGAATACAGTGCCAGAGAAGAAAATACATGTTGAAAAGGAAGTACAGAAAAGGGTAAAAGTTATTAGCTCTCTTTGTCCACCGAGAGTATCCCTAACCAGGGGCAGATCCATGATATCCCATTGGGGTCCTGTGACCCTAGTGTAGCCCAAATTAGCCTAAAGATATGCCATCATATATATGTGGCCAAGCACAAGTGAACCCCCACCCAAATTCATTCGTTTAACCAACCCGGCCCACCAAGCGTTAGCACTGCCGCACGTTAACCCACTGCATGTAGGTGCATTAGCCGGCATTCTCATTGGTGTATGCACATGTCCATCAAACGCGCGTGGCATTTCGTCGATCGATTTCATAAGACACTACAAATGAAAATTAATTTTGTTTCTTTTTTGGTTGCAACCATAGCTCCATATGAATTAATAGTGTCAGTTTGTTATGTCTTCAATGAAATGATCCCGTATTAATCGATCAAATAGTTCTTGTAGAGGTTCCACATTGGGGAATTGTCCCAACTGTTGTGGGAGGGTCCGATACCCGGCAACATCACGGAAATTGAGGTGTATTGCCACAAATTTCGTGCTTCCTAGCAACTGACTGTGTTCATCAGTGCTCTTTGATCTAGAGATAGGTGAGTGCACTGTGAACTACAATGGGCAACTGGAGGACCTGGATTGTACGCATAACAATAACGGAAACAAATAACTGAGGTATAGACTCCACAAGGTATATGACATTGTTTGCGATCGATATAGGTGGAATACACAATCATCATGAAGGGGCATAAGTTCACAAAATAAGAATTATTTGTCGGCAAGTCTGCCCAAAATAAGAATCCCAACCCCCAGCATCATTGATCACAGTGTCCGGATATCAAACGCAAGCAATCGATGGCATGCAGCAGCCATCAAGGAAGTTGAACAAGAAGAAAAACAAAATCTAGGTCAAGCATATGTTCTCAATTGGACCATGAAGAGACAAGAATCCAAGAGCAACAGTCTCATACACACATTCGTCCAAAACTACCACCGTGTTGTTTCTTGCGCATACATTGTTTTAAACTGGAGATCAAGACCAAAGTCAGTCTATAAAATTCGATTCGCAATTCAATACCAAAAAAGCAAGAGAGAAAATTAGCACATGCATGATACTGCTTGATAGTTCAACTCGGTTTAACATTGTAAAAAAGCAGAAAGCCGCCAAATTCATAGTATGTACATCCAGAATTTAAAGACAGCAAGATTAAGGAAAATATTGTGAATTAGATAATTCTTCTACTATCCATAGTAGATGTTACTCTAGAGACTGTTCATGGTCATTTTGGGAAGAACGGGGTATAAGTTGAGCAGATCTCCGAAGTTGTGCCTTTTTGCTGTTGGGCTGGAAGTGTGACAAAAAGCAGGGTCCACATTAATTCAATAATTGAAAGAAGGAAAAAAGAAACTGCAAAACTTATTTTGTGGGCCCATGTTATATAAGTGCAGATTAATCAGATACAGATACGTTTCAGAATTCCATAAGAAATACAACTCTATTTTTATATTTTCTCACTAATTCTCCTAGTAGTATTAATCTAGTCAAAGAGTTCTCAAAATACACATAAGAAGCAAAGCGCCATGAATTCAAGATGTTTGCTAGGGTAGAAGAGAGATCCCATGTTGGATCTATGCAGAGCAATAGGTGATGAAAGCGAGGGTGAGGGCTTCATTGGGCTTGGTAATGTCATTCTTTCTGGTAGCAACTCTCCTCCAACCAAATTAACAACATATGTGATTGAATGTGAATCGTCAGAGGCAGCTCAAAGTGTGATCTCAAACAACCACATCCTCTTCCTTTGTGTCTGAAAGCTGCAGCTATCCCAACGGGCTGCACTAGCTCCTTGAGGCCACAACAACCAATCGTGATTGCTGCAAAGACGTCAAGCCAAAAAGAAAAAAAAAATCGACAGATCCTTGACTCTAAAATTTATTCTTTTTTTTCAAAGAAAAACAGTAGTAAAGGATCCTACTGTGTATATTTTAATATATAAATGTAAGCGACAACATTTAAAGAAAGGAGGAAAAATAAAAAGAGTTAAGTTCTAATTAGCCAAAAAATTCTTTTGGTTTGGAATACATCTCCTTCATTATATTTAGAACCCTAACCCAACTACTCATTGAACCAACTACCAAAGTGTATGAACTACACAGGTGCATATATTTTTGGGTAATTGGCATCATTAACAACCAGATTAATTTTTAAGAATGATAATTTTTATGTTCCTAAATATTTGTTTACTCTTAAGTTGGATAAAAAAAATATTCTATATTGGAAAGAAATTTGTGCAAGAAATAGTTTTTAACCATTAATTAGAAAGTACCATAAAGTCCAATTCGCAAAACCTCAAAAAAAAAAACATAATTCGCAAGTCCACTGCAAGGACAATAGTAGCGGTCGCTCCAACATTACTCAACCCCAAACTGACTTGACACAACAACTGTTAATTCTGCACCAATTTCTTGTAGCCCTCCTGCAGCGAGAATCTCAAACTCACTTGGTGGCACGGATCTGTGCTGGAGGTTGGGGGAGGCGATGGCCGCACAGCATGGAAGATGGCAACAAATGGCAAGTTGCTCGGTGCAGCTGCTGGCAGATGGAGACAGAGCTGAGATTGGGGGAGAGGAAGAAGATGCTCGTTCTTATTTTATTTATTGACTCATGGTGATGAGTAATGATGTGTCGTGCTGACTCAGCAAATTTGATAACTAGAATGCCACATCAGCGATGAAACCCTTGTACCATAACTAAAAGTTTGAGGATTGTTTGTCCGGTTTCATAGCTGAGGGTAAAAACTAGAGTTCTATGATAGTTCAGGGGGCAAATGGCATTTTCCCCTTAGAATCAATTGAAAAGAAACAAAATGGTACCATGCAATTGCGAGGACTATTAGGTTAGTTACAGTGAAGTTCATAGGAAGTGATTCATATTAATTGGCAAAATCTAAAATTTCACAATGCGCACTAGTCTATCAATTTTCAAGTTACAAACTAGATTATCATGTTCCTAAAGAGTTACACAGGTAGATATACTACTTTGTCATGTTCTTTGCCAGTATTGTGATTGACAAGGAAGCACCAATTAAAAGGGCAAAGTGGGGGAAGGCTCAAACCGGATGATGTCAATGCAGTGGATGCTCCTACATCTTTAACAGAAATAGAACGAGATTTATTTCTTCAAAACTAATGTTATTTAAAATGTCTGCTGTTGTTGAACGAAATGATAATGCTAGATTTCCTCTTTGGAATCATGTTAGAAATGTTGAGAAAACTAGTGGTTGTTTAGGAGGAAATACAAAATCAAAATGTCTATTTTGTGGTAAGGTTATTACCGGAAGCTATTCTAAAGTGAAAGCACATTTTGTGGTAAGGTTTTCACTTTTCATCAAGGTAATCAACAAATTATTGTCTTAAATCTCTTGTGGCCTATTACATTTAAAAAAAAATTAATACGTATATACTCGTCGTATCGTCGGATTCTTGTTTTGGGGAAATTGCGTATCACCGTATCAGTATCGCGTATCGGTGGTACATAGCAAACCAACATTCCGGGAAAAAAAAAGTTGAAAGGTGCATGCACTGCTACAAAACATTTTAGCATTTTTTTTAGACTCCTATTAACATATCTACGGCACTAGGCACTAGTGGCGGACACAAGGAGGGGGCTAGAGCACCGACTCCGACCATTGTGCCCATGGTACCCCCTTAGTCCCGTAACCTTTTTCCGGTGGTCTTCAAGGTGCCACATCGGCTGCCCACCATGAACTCAAGGAAGCGCAACAGCACTGAGCACCACTCTATTTTTTTTACACATACGCCACTGCTAGGCACCAAGGACAAGCACAAGTATAAACCACAGTTTGCAATCTACTAAAAGCGCATATGTGATCCTTATATTCTATTAACCAACAGCATGGACTAAGAAATATAACAAGCATAGGAAATTCTCACCGCAGCGGTGGGAGGCTCGGCATCATGGCCATTGCTTGGGTTTGCCTCCTCGTTCACAATCTTCGGCGTTCCCACGGCCGGTGTCTCTTCCTCCTCCACCACCTTGATCTTTTGCCCAAGCACGGGATCCGAGGTCCAACCACACACATCAAGCTCCGAAAAAGGTGCCATCGGCCTATCCACACCCACCCCTTCATCCTTCCCAGCACCATCTTTCCCCGAAGCAGGGACGACAACCTCCTTCTCCTCATGATTCTCCGCCTGATCCTCCTCCATCTTTTGCCCAGGCGCAGCATGTGCGTTAGAGGCGCGACGACATTTAACGAGAGATGGAAATTGGTACGAGAGGTAACCTTTTGCCCAGGCGCACGGCAATTGCGTACATCGGGCTCCCCATCCGAGCTGATCACCACCTCCTCCCCAGCACCATCCTCCCCCGAAGCAGCAATGGCAACGTCTTCCTCCCCATCCTTCTCCTCCTCCTCCTCCCCCTCAGCCTCGCTACTGCCTCCAGACCGCGCTACTTCCTCCTCGTAGATGACCACACGGCCCCCAATCTTGAGCACCATGCGGTCATTCACCACACGCATGTGCCGCAAGAATATGCGGTAATCCTCGTCGATGCAAGCGTCGGACTCGTAACACGGGGGGTCCACCGATGAGTCCTCCTCCTTCTTCTGCATCCGGCGGTCGCTTCTTGCATGGGCCTGGGCCGGGGATGGGACAGAGGCGCTCTGGGCATCGCCACCGGGGCTGGCGACGGGGGGCTCCTCGTACTTGATGGAGATGGCAGGAGAGGCGCCGAGGGCCGGGACCTCGAGGACGTAGGAATGGCCGTCAGAGCGGACGTGCTGGAGGAAGTAGAGCCAGTCGGGGTCGACCTTATCGGGGGGGAATTCGCCGCCGCCGGTGAAGGGGTTAGGAGGATCTGGCTCCGGCATGGCTGGGGTTTTGCGCCTGGTTTGGAGGCTCAAGATCAAGACTCGAAGAGACACCTCGTCCAGACAGAGGGAACTAGTAACCGAAGTGATTATTTCGAGGTTCGCCTAGTCGCCTCTGAGATGAACGCTCCACGAAGTGGCTCCTCGTCTAACACAGAGATCTACTGTAGCCAGAGAGTTAAATGGACGGTGAGGATGGAAGAGTACCGCTTCAGGAAATATCCAACGGCGGATGATTCATTTAGAACTTTTTTTATCATTTGCTGCCGTTTATTTCGTTAACCCTCTAGTTAATCTCGTCACTTCTCTGTAACAAACCCATGTATGATGTCGACATGTCGTGCCTAAATGGGCCGGGACACGGGATCAAGAAACCTAGCAGAATGGGAGCCTGGCCCATCACGAACCATACAACGAGGGCCGAATTGATGTACGCACGTCTTTTAACCGGATCATACCTTGGGCTCTACGCCGTAAATGCGATCAAGTTGTAAAAAAAAAAAGTAGAACTAGGGTCCAGAGTCCTCAACTCCAGCATGGGAAAAAACCCGTGTCAAATGCTATACTAGCCGATCTCAGGTGTATAATAGAATTTATACCAATTCGACAGGGAATTATTTCTCCATTCAACAGTTGAACAATATATGTATTTGTTCTCCCAAAGAGAGTTATGAGCTGACACTATTCCCGAACTGAGATCGCACGTCCCACATATAAAAGTATAAACTCCATACGTTCTCTGTTGAGAACTTTTTATCACCCTTTCAGAGTTATCTCCGTAGAAAGAAAATGAGCAAACTAAGGATATAGCCAGCTGGTGTGCGTAATATCAGTCCACCAACGGAATAACCACGTGATCTTTGGAATCATCTATCCATGGCCTGAATTGATCTTCATGTGCAGTATTCTGCAAAACAGTTGTGTAAAATTCACAATTTGCAAGTCCCATCATGCTACTTAGGTACTTGTGCTGTTGCCTGCTAGTATGCAACTGCATGCCAGAAAGAAGGTAGTATTATACACTAATGATGCAAACAAACCGATTTCATTACGGTTGATATCAGGCCCGCCAAACCTAATCTTTAAATTGGCAAAATATTGAGCTGCAGGACACTATCTAGACTACATTTCCTTTTAACTCTACCAAAAGAATACATTTGCTCTAATTGTGGGCAACTTGTGCAGTGCCCAAAAAAAACCACTGTGGGAGACAAAGGGTTTCAGGGTTAGGGTCTTTTTCTAAACAAGAGGTGGAAATATGTACATTACAGACGTGACAAGTACTGGCTATTATTAGAAATCTAAGATATACTATGAAGGTTACCTGCAACCAGAAGAAAAACCCACGCATCAGAGCTAAACCATTGGAGAAGCTAGTGTTTGTAACTTGTTCGACAAGATCTGAAGTAAAATAAACAGAAGATGTTACAACCACATACAGCTCAGAACAGTTGACGCAGCATTATTTCTCAAACAATTACAAATTGCATTACATAGAACCAGGGTGATTCAGCACTGAAATTTCAACAGTCCAGGATGAACTGAAATTACAAGCTTATTAACAAAAAGTAAGGATGTCAAGGGTGTGGCCTCGCAAAAACTATGTACACAACTACACTCCCTAGATTCAACCAAAGCATCAATTGAACAAGTGCGTGTGTGTGTGTGTGTAAAATGCTAAAACAAACAATGAAACAACACGATGCTTGACTTCAACGTTCAAACACAAATATTATGAACCAATAAAACGATAAAGCGTGTTGTTAAGATCAAGACAACTGTTCACAAAGGGCAGAAAATACAGTTTGGCACAGTATGCAGATCATAAAGGAATTTATTTTACCCAGTTAATTTCAAAAAATGATCAGAAGTATATCTATATAGATACCTATAATCTTGGAGGTCAAGCCTGTCCTGCCACGTGTCGCACCGCACTGCAGTTTCTATAGTGTTGGGTGCTACAGTATTTTTGCTGTGATTTTTTATTTTTTTTAAAGAATATTTTTTATAAAAAAATTGTTCTTTTTATTTTTAAACTTTTTAAAAGGAATATTTTTTAAAAAAAATTAAGAAATAATTTTAACAGTTTTGAAAAGAAAAAAAGCGCTTTTTGTTTCCTTTTTTTGGAGGTATTCCCGAAAAAGATTTCATATCCCTGTTAAAATCTCTGTCTATCTCGGCACTTCCTTCCGCCCATAACAAATATTTTTTTAAGAAATATTTTTAAAAAAAATTAAAAGAAAATCGTCACTTTTTGTTTCCTTTTTTTGGAGATATTCCCGAAAAAGATTTTCTCTTCCTGTTAAAATCTCTGCCTATCTCGGCACTTCTTTCCACCCGCAACAACGCGCAGACTTGTGTAGCATCATTATACATTGCTCGCGTGGATGGAACCGCATCAACAAGGCACGGGATTGGCTTCTGGATGCTTCAACTCCTGGCCTTCTGCAGGAATGTTCTTCGGCAACACAACGCCTCCCATGAATGCTCGGACTGAAGCTTTTGTTCTGCGAATCATTTTCTTCGACGTATGCCCTTACTTCAAACTAAGATAATTAATTCGCTAAAAATCGGTAGCAATTCGCGTGAAGAGAGTTCAATTCCTTTTTTTATTTCAGAATTTTCCTTTATCTTTTCAAGGAATTTTATGAACATATGTCAAATTAACTCCATTCATCAACACTCACGTTCTGTTGATTGGCACGAGCAACCGTTATGTAACACTCCGCCTTAAAATATGCTCAAAGCCTAGTTTATATAAAGAAAAGAGGGGTAAAGCAGTACATAACAGAAGAGCTGAAACAAGACAAACAGTACTAGTTTAAAAAATTGCATATACATGGTACAGAAGCATACCTGGGTAATGATCAAAATACGAACTACCCATCTCATCTGTAGGGTAGAACTTCACATCATTGCGCACCTGTCGTAACTTCACTAATGGAGTACGAATTGAAGCCATGTCGAATAGCTTAATATATTCTCTCCGGCTAATTGGTTTGAGAAGAACCTCCATCAACCTTCTCTTGAAATCTGAATCTGGCCTCTGGTTGATATGTGTAGGCCATATAACACCTTGTGATCCCTGCAAATACAAATTAGTTAATAGTACAGCCCAATTATAGTGGTTGAATTTTTTTTATAAAAAAATCATACAATAAGAAACATAGCGTAAAAGGATGTGATCAATCTACATGGACTGCCTTCTTAAGAGTAATATACGTGAACTCTTAATAAGTGTCACACACGCACGCACACACACACACATATATATATATAGACAAAACCTTTTTGTAATTGATTCAAAACACTACAAATAAATCTCAATCTCTATATATAGGCAAGAGCTAGCCTGCAACTGCATGGGCAACTCTGCTATAAATGATACTAGTTATATGCCCGTGCGTTGCTACGAAAAACAAAATTGATAATGAAAAATAAAGATTAAAAAAAAACTATTTCATAAGATCAAACATCTATCTTTAACGCTTCGTTTCTTGCAAAAGTTGGCTAATTAAAGCAACGCTTCGTTTCTTGCGTAGGGCAATTAAGCAGGGCAATTAATGTGACGTGGGAAGAAACTCTCACTTTATATAGTAGAGATGATCCATTCCATGTTATCAGAAAAGAATACCATGTCAGATATGAAAATTTACATGGAAAAAGAAGCAGAAACAGGGTAAAAACTTTTGCTCTCTCTATCCACCCTAAGTAGCCATGTCCTAGCAGTTAGTGAGCACAGGCAGCACTCCTAGGCAATCTTGTGGCCATGTTGGCCTCATCATGCATTGGAGGCAAGAAGAAATTATGAATGCTTTTACAAAAAAATGTGAGAATGTTATGTATATCATTAGTTTAAAAATCCAGATTAAGTTAACAGTATGACATTAGATTATGCAGGTTTTACTTATCAATGGATTCAATGTGTTTTTGCATGGTTATGAAAGTATGCTTGCCGCAAGCAGCCCCCCACATCTGTGCATGGTTGCCAGTAGCCCCTGCTGCACCTGCATGTCGCAATGCTTTGCAGTTCGGGAGTGAAAGCTCCACCACATCATAATGCTGCAGCAAGTTTATCTTGACGATGCATAGCAGAACACTTCATCCTTCTGGGACCAAATGGCTTGACTGCAATGTCTCATCTAGCACAGGGGTATACTGTTCAATATTTAAAGTAAAGGGGGTATCTGGTGAATTTTTTGCCAAATAATAATGTCTTATAGTTGTTATACAAACAAATCGGCTACTTCATACATGTCTACCTTCAAGCCTTTGGTTGAGTTATAATGAAGTTCATAGGAAGTGCTTCGTATTAATTGGTAAGATCTAAAATTCAAATATGCAGGCTACCTTATCATAGTTCCAGTGAAAAACTAGATTATCGTGTTCCTAAAGAGTTACAAAGGTAGATAGAGTGATAAACTACTGTGTCATGTTCTTTTGCCTATATTAGGTGATTGACAAGGAAGAACCAACCAAAAGGGCATAGTAGGGGAATTATGTTTGATCACAAAGGCTCAATCTGGATGATGTCAAAAGTCACAAATGAACCATCTTTTATGAAAATACAAGATGACCCATTTCTTCAAAACTACTGTGCTTTAAAATATTTTTGTCCAAACATATTGTACGAGCTATTTACATCCACACTCCGAAAATAGGTTGAAAAAGGAACAAGCAGTGTTACAGGACATATTGGAATACTTTTAGATTTTTACTTGACAACTGACTTATGTACGGCACCGAGCACTAAGAACAGGCACAAGTATAAACCAGATGAAATTCTTTGCACACTGAAATCGCATATACACTCCTCAATTCTATTAAGCAACAGTGCGCAATGGTAACAACAATGGGTATGGGAAAGTATAGAAAATTATCACCGAAGCAACGTGAGGCTCAGCATCATGGCCATTGCTCAAACTCTTCCCTCTCTTCCTAGTCTGTGGTGTTTGCAGGGCCGACGCGTTCAACAGCCCCTCATCGTCCTCACCCTCCACCTTTTGCCCAGGCGTTGGATCCGCACGCCAATCCCATGTTTTCGGCTTCGGAACAATTACCACCAGCTCATCTGAGTCAACCCCCTTCTCCTCCCCCCCAACACCGACCCTTATCCCCGACGAAGCAATGGCCGCCTCTTTATCCCCCATCGTATCCTCCTCCTCGACCCCGCTGTTACCTTCAGACCGCGCTGGGTCCGGCTCGTAGTTCACCACGACGCCCCCAATCTCGAGCACCATGCGGTCATTCACCACACTCGTGTGTTGCAGGAAGAGGCGGTAGTCCTCGTCGATGTCGACGAGGGAGTCGAGCCACGAGGGGTCCGCCTCTGCCTCCGCCTCCACCGACGAGCCCTTCTCTTCCATCCAGCGGTTGGTGCTTGCGCTGCCCGGGGAGGGATCAGAGACGCATTCGCCGTCGGAGCTGGCGATGGGGGGCTCGTACTTGAGGACGGAGGGAGGGGAGGCGCCATCGGACGGGAGCTCGAGGACGTAGGAGGTGCCGTCGGGGCGGAGGTGGCGGAGGAAGTAGAGGTAGTCGGGATCGATCTTATCGGCGGGGTAGTCCCCGTCGGTGAAGGGGAAGGGAAGGGCGGGCATCATCGGAGGGGTCTTTGGACTCGGGGCTGCGTGTGTGGGGATTGATCATGGATGCCTTCGCGGCGTTTGCCGTTGTCGCTGCGTAGGGGTCGCTTCTGTTCAGTTCGCGTGCTCAAATTTGTCCTGTCCTGCCCAAGTCTGGTCATGAATTTTTCCGAGGAAATGAATGTAAACATCAATGGAAATGAAGTGTTGCCAAAAAAGATTTCAGAAACAGCTGATCAAAGCGCGGATGATATCAATTGATTTTACTAGTCGGCAACACTAGCCTCGACAGGATTCAAAATCTCGTCGAGATTTCAAAATTGTCGACCGAAATTTTAGCTTTCAGCTGGTACCAAGATTTCAAATATCAGTGGGATAAAATAAAATAAATTTTTTTAATTGACACATTTATTTCAGGATTTTTCATCGATATTTCGGTTTTTTCGATCCAAATGATCACAAATTCGATTGATTTTTCTTGTTTGTATGACCAAATTTTGCATTATTTTTTTTGTAGAGAATTTTGATGTCTTTTTCTGAGGAATATATATGAAAATTTTATAAAAAAATACATATACAAATTATGTATGAAGCTTTGTTTATTTATAAAAAAATACATATACAAATTATGTACCTTTGTTTTTTTAATACAAATTTAGGACTCTAGCTTGGAGTATCTGGTTGAAAAGTATGGAGCTTTGTTTATTTATACCGGTCGATAATTTAATAGCTATCTATATGTGAACAAGCCATCTCCATCTTATTGTTAGAGCTTGTAGTATGTCCTACTCATTGTCACTTATAGTATTGCTGTGGTTACCGAAGGGAACAAAGGGAAAAGAATTCAAGAAAATTTTGTAATAGTTTTTTTTCCAAACTTTATGGCAAATGTCAACAAGCTATTAATAGTAATTTTAGGGAACTTTTGTATAAATTTTTTAAATTTTCTTTTTTGAAAGAATGACAGGAGCACTACCTTCCATCTCAGAGAGTAATAATAACTCTATTATGTGGGGAAAGAATTACCGGCCATGCAGCCCTCCACGTCACTCTCCCCCAATTTTACAAAAAAAGGGTCCCTCCATTTTCCTTAAATTATGTATAGGTCCTTGCCAAATCACATAAATGTCCTTTGCGATTTTTTGTGAGGGAAAGAAAAACGTTTCTAAATCGCGTTTAGGTCCGTCGGTTCTTTACTTTACGGAAAAGCCTCCTGCTAAATACAAATCTCGAACGAGTCCTTTTCTAATTTTTCAGGATAGTGGTCAGGTCCAAAAATATAACAAACAGGTCCCCGCTCCTTACGTCCAAGTCCTTTCTCTATTTTTCCCGGGAAAAAAAATCGTCAACAGAGATATGTGTAGATCTCTATCTCTAGGCTTTTTTTTTCAAATCGATCTCTAATATCTAGACTTTTTTCCCAACCCAATCTTTAATATTTTTCGGGACGTGTATTATTACTCGGTCAATGCATAGAGCGTTAGACTCAACGAAAGAAGGTTGTCAGCTCTAATATTTTTCGGAACATGTATTACCCGTTGAACGCATAGGGTGTTAAATTCGGCATCTATAATTTTTTTTGCAGATCGATCTTTCATATTTTTCAAAACATGTATTATTACCCGGTGAACGCGTAGGATGTTAAACTCGGCATCTATATTTTTTTGGCAACTCGAAATCTAATATTTTCTGTAACGATGTCTAATATTTCCCAAAACATGTATTATTACCCGGTGAACGCGTAGGGTGTTAAACTCGGCATCTATAATTTTTTTTGCAACTCGAAATTTAATATTTTCTGAAAAATGTATTATTTGTTTTTTTTTTTACAAAAGGTTCGTTGTTACGCAAATTCGTCGACGGTTCCTACCTAGCGTATTTTTTTTAAAAAAAAAGCTCCAGCGAATAAAAAACGCTTAGATCTTCCTACATTTTTCCAAGAAAAAAAATTGGATCAAATTTCGCACGGCGCGGCAATGCGCGCAACCTTGCCTAGTAGTCTAAAGTACTAGCAAAATGAGAAGAGCAGGTTAAAAATCCCTTCGGAGAAACAACCAACAAATGACGATTTTTTTTTAAATAATACTTTTTTTAAACCAAATTGCGTTTTTAATATACGGAATAAAAAATTTGCAAAAATAATATGTGGTCGCCAAACCGTACGGCGAATACCCTATTTTCGCCGAACCGTGCGGCGAACACCCTATTTTCGCCACACGGTTCGGCGAAAATAGCTTAATTGCGCTATTAACCCGCTGCACGGGAATCAAGGGTATTATCGCCACACGGTGTGGTGAACACCCAGTTTTCGCCAAACGGTGTGGCGAACACCCGATTTCGCCAAACCGTCTGGCGAAAATAGGTTGTCGCCGCGGTGTGGCGAAAATTGCTCGGTAAAAATTGCCCGACGACGGATCGATCGATCTGTTCGTTCGGCCGCCAAACAGAGAAGAAAAAGAGAGGAGGCGATCCGCCGGGAAGAGGGAGAGAGAGAGAGGAGAGGGAGAAGAAGAAGAGGAGGAGGAGAAGAACAAGAAGAGGAGGAGAAGAAGAAGAAGAGGAGGAGAAGAGGAGGAGAAGAAGAAGAGGAGGAGGAGAAGAAGAAGAAGAAGAAGAAGAGGAGAAGAAGAGAAGGAGGTAACCTCGCATAGCGATTTTGTTTAATTTCGTGTTTTTTAATTTAGAGTAGTGCAATTTAGAGTAGCGATATAGAGTAGTGCAATCTAGAGTAGTGCAATGTAGAGTAGCGATATAGAGTAGTGCAATCTAGAGTAGCGATCTAGATCAGTTGAATTGTAGAGTAACGATTCTAGTTATTTAATTTAGAGTAGCGATTTTAGTTATTTAATTTACGATGGTGATATTAGTTTGCATATGTAAACGTTGTTAAATTCTGATAATGAAATTTACTTATTAGCATTGTTGAAGAAATCATTAATCGGTAACTAATTGGTCGACCTAGGATTAATCGAACTAAAATATTGAATAAGTGATTAATCCCGCTTTTATCGTTCGGTCGGCCACGCTTTATCACCGTAAACATAAAAATGGAATCTTTAGGTGTTGGATCACAAGCCAATCGGCCAGTTAATCGGCTAATCGGCCGATTTTTTCGAACATTTAGCAAATAGACATATTACACATGCGCTATAATATTATAAGAATATAGTATCGATAAGCGCGGTAGTTAATTAGCGTGGTTGAAATTACGGTTCGATATTCCATTTGAAGTAGGGAAGGAAAAATTAATTATGTCTATGTCTATGTCGTCGCAGTTGATGTCGGACCGTGAAATTCAGGGTATATTATGGCGATGGTGAAGTAAAAAATGGGCGAGAATGGAGTGGATTTAAGGCGCTGCGGTCACCATGGCCGAGCACTTGTCACCCGATACTGTTAGCATTCGTGATATAAAACTTTGGATGACCCAATTTTTTTTCCTGGATCCAAGTGTTTATTCTGTTAGCATCCAAATCGTATACACGCGTAGCAAGGGTGACCCGGCTGTGTGGGAGTTGAAGACAGTAGATCGAACACAGTTGTGGCAGAAATGGTTAAGATGGTGCAAGGGATCTAGCCTCGATTGTGTGATCTTTGGTGCAAGCTTGCCCTAGGGAAGAGGTGAGTACTCTTTGGTGTGAGCGAGAGCAAAGACATCGGCTCTGGTGAACAAGTTCGGCCCGGTGTCGGTTGAGGCGGCGGCGGGGATGATCACATGGATGCAGCAAAGCGCGAAGGTCGGTGATGAAGGGAGGATATCGATCAACTTGTAGATCAATTGGAGCGAGACGACCGCATGGCGACGAAGAGGAAGCCGAAATGTTGGACCCAATCGATACCATCGGCGAAGATGATGACCGGGAAGAAGATGATGAAATGCATGGTAGCACTCGCTCAATGGAGGTACCCATCCGGTGAATGGAGCAGAGCGAGAACAAAGTGGGTATGGAAGCTTTGTGGGGCCATGACTCGCATTGTGAGTATGAAATGCGGTGCCATTCGGTTGAATCAAATGTTCGAACAATTCAGAATTGAAGTTGGCGGTGAGCTTGTGGGCACTATCGCCGCAAAGAGAGTTTCGGGTTGTCTGTCTAGCCAGATAAGTACACAGTGAAGTGCGTAATCGATGGTTGTGAATTTAAAGTACATGCATACAAGCGAAGTGTGAGACATATTGGATTGCATCAAGAGTGGGCGAGCACACATGCAGACTAGAAAATGTTCTTGTCAAACACCGTAACTTGAATGCGGCTGTAATAGCCAGCGTGATGTTTAATGAAATAATTGAGAAGCGGGATATCGAGTGTTCAGATATTCGAAAGCAATGTTACGAACATTTAAGTATCGAGATAAGCTACTCCATGGCCTGGCGTATGGGCGTAAAGCATTAGAGAAGAGGTTTGGCACATACGAGGCATCGTATTGCAACCTACCTCGTGTGCTTGAAATCTTGAAGCAAACCAATCCTGGCACATACACCGCTTTCAAAGAAAGCGGTCTATGCAAATGGGATCTGTACATTTCGTCGTGCTTTCTTTTCATTGGGGCCTTGCATTGCGTCATTCAGTCTTGTCGTCCATTGCTTTGTGTTGATGGCACATTTTTGTTGGAAAATACAAGGGGCGATTCTAACAACCATTGCAATTGATGCGAACAATCACATACTTCCATTGGCCTTTGCTTTTGTTGAGGGTGAGAATCGGGATAGCCGGTGTGGTTTTTCGGACATCTGAAGGTGGGGTAGTTGGTGATCGGCCCAAAGATGTGCATCATTCATGATCGTCACAAAGGTATCCTCTCGGCAATCAAGACTCTACAGGAGGACCGAGATGAACCATTTTCGTGGCACGACTGCGAGCAGGTGGTGCATGAGACATTTGGGTGCCAATTTCTTGAGCGGTTCAAAAGCAAGAAAGCGATGAATCTGTTTAAGAGGTTATGCAAGCGAGAATCAGGCACGTAAGTTCAACGCGCTATTTGCCGAAGTTGGATAAGCACACCAAAGGCGCATATCGAAGAGATGAAGAAGCAACCACCTACGCCAGAGCGAATGTCCATCCAAAAGGCTAACACCCCTTGGGGAACTCGATCCTCCTAATATGAGGAGACGAACGTCAAGGAACATTAAGTGTTTCGCCTTTGGATAGAGGTGAGCCTCTAGAGAAGTGGGCATTGCTCCATGACACCGGAGGCGCCAGGTTAGTATGGTACATTAAAATATCAAAACAGCTTAAACAATTTGGCCTGTTGTTCTAAACTGCTTTATGCGTTGAGCAGGTTTGGCGTGATGACAACGAACATAGCCGAGGTTTACAATTGGGTCATCCGAGGCCTCCGTCCGCTTCCGCTTGTGGCCATCCTTGAAGGCATGTTGCACGGCATCGTTAGCTACTACCAAAAGGCATGCGGAGCGGTACTTCATGCCTCCACATTGCAAACGCCGTATTGTTCGCGGATGATGACCTACATGGAGGAACGAACCATGAAAGCTCGAAAGATATGGTGCGTAGCTACGGGGTCCTTGAATACCGCCGAGGTGACTCTTCGGTGCAAAAGGGGATTGGGAACCGACACGGTTATTACGCACGAGGTTAATCTAGGCCAAGGGGCATCTGGATGGTGTGAATGCAAATGCAATAAGCCAAGACTTCTCCATATTCCTTGCTCACACGTGATGGCCGCTTGTGGGCAAATTGGGATGAACACGCCGCAATACATGTCCCCTTTCTACTTGAAGGATCATGTTGTCCATATCCGGTCGGGTGAGTTTCGTGGTTTTCGTGCACACGGTGATTTCAACTGCGACAATGCAGAGATGAGAGCATCTGTTTGCGGATCCAACCTTGCGGAGGTGTGCGGAAGGGCGATCTGGTCGATCCACAGACTAGGCGCATTCGCAGCGACATGGATGAATCTGAAGTGGGTGGCCCTCTTAGGAGGTGTTCTGAAAAGGCGAGTATGGTCACAAGGCAAACCAAAGGCACGTAGGGTGTATGTTACGAAAGTGGTGGTGGCTATGTATCGAAATATGTTATTATATGCACGTTAGATGTTTTTTATTGTAATATTGACGCGATTGGGTGTCTTTTATTTATGTATGTTGTGTCTCTCACATGTTGTGTACTTTTATTTATGTTCACCCCTTATGTCTTTTATACATATATGTATTGTAATATTAGCGTGATTGGTTGTCTTTTATTCATATATGTTGTGTCTTTTATTCGGATATGTTGTGTTTGTCACATGTTGTGTACCTTTATTTATGTTCAACCCTCATGTCTTTTATTATTATACGTTGTGTACTTTTATTCACATATGTCGTGCTTGCCGTACGTTGTGTAGTATGATTTATGTTGAAACATTTCTATGTGCAGGGATGGAGCAGGTCGACTCATTCCTGGACCCTGTCTTGGATGCGCGGCACCGTGCGCACGTCCACACGACAGAGGGGAATGACAAGTTGCCCTTACTGCGGATTCGTGTGCCTAACAAGGCATGGTGCGTTGACGCTCGCTTCCACACCAGGTTAGTTGCAGTACTTGTACATGTTCCATTGTTCGTACAATTAGTGTTCATTACATTCAATTCATTCAACTCTGTGGTTCTTCGGACTACGGCCAGGCGGGACCATCGCGGGTGCTTCGCCCACGACCTCTCGACGATGCACCCCCTTCGACGCGTCCGCGAAGGAGAGCTAGGGGTCAGGGCCAGGGTCAGGGCCAGGGTCAGGGTCCACCACCGGGGGGTGATCAGGCTTAGGATGTGCGTTATTTTTGGGTACTTTGTCCTATTATGCTTTACTATCTATTTTGTGTACTTCCTCATATACGTGGTCTATTATATATTTCTGTCATCTTTAGTCATATCAACCGCGTGTCATTATTGCTTTTTCAGCTTTTGCCATATCAACTTTTCCGGCCTTTGTCATTTCAATTGCATAATGTCGCCAAAAGCCGGCTATGGCAGAGATTCCTGTTTAAAGTTGTGGGCATAGCCACGCTCATGTCATCATGAGTCGCGAAGCATCCGATGCTCGCGGATTTGAAATACTCAAGTCCGCGAGACTCTCCTTTGGTTGCCCCTTCGCCACTCTTTATAAACCCACCGAGGGAGGGATATGTGCATCACACACCATAACTTCCATAAACTTTAGTCTGCTTTTTCCCACACACACGATGAGGCCACGATGTCGTTTCTACCGTCGCCTTCTTCAAAGAAGCGAAGGCTAACCCCCAATACCCGGATGAGAGTAAGCGTTGACGCCTTGATTCTGCCGGAGTTGCCACGCCCGAAATGTGATCGCAACCTGGTGGCGAAGGTTACGCAGCCTACGACGGAGATACGGCCTCCGCGCCACTCTTTGTTGTGCTGGCCGGGTAAACCAAATGTTGTCCATACCCTAATTACGGTAACAGTACCATTTCATGCATCGTTATTTGTTTTTAGGGCGACGACCGTTGTTGCTTTTTCCAATGGATCGGCCAGTAGGAGCAGCGTGATTACGAATTTCTCTACAATCGCCACGACGCCTACCCCACTTCGCCAGAGAACTTCACACGGTGGGAGAGGCGGCCGGGATATGTCCCCTACCTAGATCGGCCGGAGTTAAGGGCCGGTGGGCAAGGGACGAACCAATCGGTCGGGCCACGTGCCTCATGTTTCAGCTACGATGTACCCATTCTAAATCAATTCATCGCATACAGGACTTCAAAAGAAGTTTGCAAAATGGCTCAAGTCAAGGCAAGAAAATCCTCCTCAGGGCCAACGCAAAGCCAGGAATCAGGCGACTACCACGGCCTCGAGCGGTGGTAGATACTGGCGACGAGGATCTAGCGGATAGAAGATTCTACTGGTGCCCTTTGTCCGAGGATGCATGGTCTTTGGTACTTCAACTGGTGGACCGGAGACGTACCACCCACATCTCAAACTTCACGTATTTGATAACCGGGAGAGCAACCCTCGCCGTGGTGCTACTACCTCCCGAAAAGCCGGACCCGAGTACGCATAAGCGGTATTCTCCAACCACCACAACGGGCATCTTGCATTGACTGCAGGGCACGTTTTCGGTTGTACAACAAGAAGCCCAACACACACCTCCTGGACCATATCGTGGAGTGCGAGCCAAAAGCAGAGGAGGCGTCTCGGCAAGTCTCGGAAGGGCAAGAGGGTTCGTCCTCTCGAATGGTCTTGGATAAGGGAAGCAATGGCCGAGGTCCATGACGCAACAAATCCTTGACGCATTACAAAGGCCATCAAGCAACCCCGGTGGTATTAACATAGGGGCGCCGGAAATCGGGAAGGCATGCCCATATGGGAGGGCAGGACTCCACAGAATGCACACAAACAAGTTACTTCTTACACCCCGGAGACGTATGGCATAGGCTACCCATTCGGCGACAGCTGGGAGCACTGCGCACGGCCATGGAGCTCTTTCATAAGAGAGATTGAGCGGTGTCCGAGAACAAATCGCACAAGATTGACAGGTGATGTAATATGTAGAAAATGTATGGCATCATTCCCACTCTACGAACATAGGCGGAACGATCACTTGTTCCACCATTACAATCGATGTTATTGGCACTTCTCCTAGCAATGCCGTCCTTTGTTTAATATCCGTTGTATCTGTAGTACTAAGGTTGAGTTTGCGTACTAAGATTCTTGTTTGCATCTACATGCTTTTGTTATTGTCCTTTCTCATATTATGTCTTACCATTTAATTCTATCAGCGTAAACAACGGCGTAGATGAAAAATTTTCCCATAATATGGTAGTCCATATATCAAAGAGCAAATCTGCGGTATTCGTGCCGGAAAATACATTCGAACGAGACATTTTACAGGCTGCCGAAAAGGCTTAAAAGTTATTGTTGACAATAGTACTTAGGGTTATTGTGGCGGTATATTTTTGTAGTGAACAAAGGCGTAGATGAAATTTTTTCCCATAATATGGTAGTCCATATATCAAAGAGCAAATCTGCTGTATTCGTGCCGAAAAATACATTCGAACGAGACATTTTACAGGCTGCCGAAAAGGCCTAAAAGTTATTGTTGACAATAGTACTTAGGGTTATTGTGGCGGTATATTTTTGTAGTGAACAAAGACGTAGATGAAAAATTTTCCTATAATATGGTAGTCCATATATCAAAGAGCAAATCTGCGGTATTCGTGCCGGAAAATACATTCGAACGAGACATTTTACAGTGTAAAAGGCTTAAAAGTTATTGTTGACAATAGTACTTAGGGTTATTGTGGCGGTATATTTTTGTAGTGGACAAAGGGGTAGATGAAAAATTTTCCCATAATATGGTAGTCCATATATCAAAGAGCAAATCTGCGGTATTCGTCTTGAAAAATACATTCGAGCGAGACATTTTACAGTCACTAAAAGGCCTAAAAGTTATTGTTGACAATAGTACTTAGGGTTATTGTGGCGGTATATTTTTGTAGTGAACAAAGACGTAGATGAAAAATTTTCCCATAATATGGTAGTCCATATATCAAAGAGCAAATCTGCGGTATTCGTGCAGAAAAATACATTCGAACGAGATATTTTACAGGCTGCCGAAAAGGCTTAAAAGTTATTGTTGACAATAGTACTTAGGGTTATTGTGGCGGTATATTTTTGTAGTGGACAAAGGCGTAGATGAAAAATTTTCCCATAATATGGTAGTCCATATATCAAAGAGCAAATCTGCGGTATACGTCTTGAAAAATACATTCGAGCGAGACATTTTACAGTTTGAAAAGGCCTAAAAGTTATTGTTGACAATAGTACTTAGGGTTATTGTGGCGGTATATTTTTGTAGTGAACAAAGGCGTAGATGAAAAATTTTCCCATAATATGGTACTCCATATATCAAAGAGCAAATCTGCGGTATTTACATTCGAACGTGACATTTTACAGGCTGCAGTATATTTTTGCAGTGAACAAAGGCGTAGATGAAATATTTTTCCATAATATGGTACGATACCTACATATTTTTGCATAAATGGAACATCCAACACTATATGCATGTGGTATAATTATTTTATTCCATATTTTATACATTTTAAGCGTGCGGCTTGGCGACTACCTATTTTCGCCATACGGCTTGGCGAACTATATATTTTCGCCGTATAGTATGGCGACTACCTATTTTCGCCGAACGGTGTGGCGAATACCCTATTTTCGCCACAACGTACGGCGAAAATAGCCTAACCATGTTTACGAACAATTAATAGCGCCAATTAGCCTATTTTAGCGGCTGTCTGGCGAAAATAGGGTGTCATGACGATTCGGCGAAAATAGGGTGTTCGCCATACCGTTTGGCGACGGCACATTATTTTTTCAAATTTTTTATTCCGTATATTAAAAACGCAATTTGATTTAAAAAAAGTATTATTTAAAAAAAAATCAACAAATGACGCTATGACCTCTCAGAGGTCTCTTCACTACAAGCTGTGGAGAGCCCACTTTCAATTGGCGACGTATTGAGTAACAAGGCAGAAAACAATCCCCCGTCGTCTGATACTGGTTGTGGAAGATCCTTCCATTCTGTTCCATCCACAAATTCCAAAATGAGTAGATGATAGCTCCGTCGACCTGTTTGCGCATCTGTTTTGGGGTTTGTTATCGAACCGCTTCCCATCATTGCGCAGGAGTTATCCCCCAACTACGGAGACGTAGTTTGGATCTGAATGTAGACGAAGACCCTCTTCCAGACCTGTCTTGCGAAGGGGCATTTCAACAGCAAGTGCGTGGCTGATTCAGTTTATCGACTGATTCAGCAAGTTGATCTGCATGGTCAAAAAATCATGATTTTTAAGCGATTTTCATCCATATTTCAAACCCTGATCCGGTGATCCAACCCAAAATACCCCATTAAAGCCCTGGTTCAAAATCTCGCCGAGATTTAGGTCATCTCAACCGAATTTTTATTGTCTGATCAGGGCTGAGATCCTAAATCTCGGCCGAATAAAAAAATTAAAAAAAAATCAAAATACTAAAGTAACTTTCAAAATCTCAGCAATTTTGACCAAAATCTCGATGATTTCGGCTGGACATTTTGACCGGATTTTAATTTTTGTGGTCAAGACTATCCACAAAAAAATTTCAAAAAATTTTGACGTGTTTTTTACTATTTTTCAAAAATTCAAATGTTGATCGAGATCTCGATAATTTTGACCGAAATCTCGGGTTTCTCAGTTGAAAAAAATCGGATTTGAAATTTAAGCTTTTTAGATTTTGTCTAAATTTTATTTGAAATTCTGAGATATCACTAAAACTTCATATTTCAGCCACCTCCGAAATATATACGGTAAACAAAATTGAAAACCTGCTTAAAGCAACTAGAAAAGCCTCACACTCCCAACCAAGCAAGTCGAGAATGTGATGGTCCACAGTATTTTTGTACTGATTCATCTCGATGTTACTATCAAATAGGAATGGAACATATTGTCCTTCATCTCAAACTAACCCTGATTCCATGGAAAAAAAATTAATAAACTTTTTTATTCCAATTGTAAAAATATATTTTGCTTAATTTTTTTTCAAAAATATACCTGTGTCGTCATATGGTAGGGCAACAATAAGTTAAACCACATGATTATATGACTCAGCGCTGAGGTGGCATCTCTAAAGCAAAATAAAATGAAAATAGGTCTCTATCGCCCAATCATGTGGCGATAAAGATATGTCACGAAGTGAAATTGTGACATATCTCTGTCGCCAAATGGTTGGGCAACAAAGACCCTCCTAAAAATGCTTAAATTTTTGTTGAAGGAAAAAAAATTAATGATGAACATTTTTTCAGTGATTTTATAATACTAGGATACAACATAGGTACATACATGTCTTAAGGAATTCATGATACTAGAATAGAACATAGGTAGTTAGGTACATACATGTCTTAGGGGATTCATAAAACTGATATACAACATATGGAATGTATAAAACCATACATTCTATGGCCATAATCGTCGGAATAGGTCGCTACTATAGATATGTATTGGCCTTAATATAATATCATCGTCGAGGTTTTGATGATACGAAATCGCCATCATCGTTTGTATAATTAGGAGCAATCCCTCCTTCAGTGGTGGTTGAATGTCCTCTTGCATTATTGTTTGATTGGCCTATTGTAGTAGTGCTTGCATGGCCTGTTCTGATAGTGCTTGAACGTCGAGGTCTAGGTGATACGAAATCGTCATCGTATCACCTCCTTCGGTGGTTGTTGAACGTCTTTTGGAACTTTCTGCTGCAACAGTACTGTGTGGGACCTCTACCCCTATAATTAGATGTAATATCCCGAGTATTTCTATACTCGAGTCACTGTACATTTGTACTCAAACACTGTTCAATAATACACTGTTCTTGTGTGTTTCTGTATCTTGAGCGATTGTACTCGTTCGGGATCTAAAAGAACCCTTCAACTTATTTAGCGTCACTCAAAATCAATTTCCCATTTGATCGCCGACAAGTGTTTTCGGTGATTGAATTCGATTCGAGCTCTTGCGAAAGTATCTTGTACGTCGACTTAAATGTTCTCTTCTCTGTCCTTCTGAAGTACAAGTTGCCTAGTTTAGTGGGGAACTTAAAAATCTTCAAAAGGAGTTAAGGATCCGTTTAATCGGAGCTTGTAAACTTTGATCGCGGTCACATTTAAACTACCCGACTCAATTAATTTCACTCTCATGAGTAATTGCAAATTGAGTTGAATAAGTGTCAAAGTTACCCTAATAGCTTCCAAAATACTTTGGAATAATTAGTAATCAACTTTGGAAGCTTTAACCTTCAAGGTTTGTCACTTGACCAAAATACCCCTTGTAAGTGCATAGTGTTTTAAGCATGTGCTCAAGCAAACCAACAGCCAACACTCATTTCCTCCATCCCTCATGTCCCAAGCAAGGGAGAAGGAGAAAGAGAAGAAGAAGGCCACCCAAATCCGCGGAGTCCGGGCGATTCAAAGCGAAAATCGAATCGGAGGTTTGGATTTGGCGTCCTCATCGCGTTCCCCATCTTCTCAACCCCTTCAAGTGAGTATTCCATCGAGATTCATCGATGTCTCTTGGAGTTCCCGTGGTGCTTTTACAATCGACCAGATTTCTTGACTCCGGTCGATCCTCTTGCAGTAGCTACGACTCTTTTCTCCTGTAACCGCATTTCATCAAGTTTTCCCAAACCCTAGCCTAGGCCATGTCTAGGTACCATGTGTTCAGCATCGCATAGCAATTACGCTTTAAAATCTAGACTCAGTCGTCGTTAGGTCCGTTTAACTCTATAGTCGGCACGGCTTTTAGCCATCTTCAAAATCGAGCATGCTCTCGCTAGGTCTTCGGTTTGTCGGAGTTCTAGTGAGGTAGAGCATGTATAGATTTTTCCCATAGCACTACGGTAGCTAGAGCCACTATCGGAAGAATCGAATTCAATTACGATAAGCGGATTTTATTTTATTTAATTAGGTGTTAAGTGTTTTCACAAAATACTAGGAGTCCGTAGCTTGAATCGGCGATTCTATTAGCTCTTCGATAGCCGTAGTCGCGATCGGAAGAGTCGAATTCAATTTGTCGCATCCTACACAAAGTTGTCGGCTCTAGGTCACTCTATTTGCGATAAATCGTAGAGGTCCGATGACCAAATGGATAGCCCCTATAGCTTTCTAGCTAGTAGAAACCCGATAAAAAATACGGAGTTTAGTTTTGACCATTTTGCGACATACTTTGCTGCTCTAGGTCTCAATTGGTTGAATAAAATCCTAGAGCTCCGAGCACGAATCGACTTCACCATTAGTCTTCTTAGAGGCTAAAGCAGTGGCTAAAAATGCTAGATTTGCATTTTAGCACTTCGCATTTTATTTTAATAATTAGAGGGCCCAAAGCCGTTCTTGGCTTTTCGCTTGATTCGCCTCGTTTAAGGTCCCTAAGGTTGAAAGCATGCTTCACGTGTGCTTTAGATCCCATTTTGGCCCTTTCGGACTTTTGTCGTGCCGGGTAAATCTGGGAGTTACGCGGACGTTTGATCAAAAGTCCGAGTAGGTTAAGTCAATTTTGGCGGTGATTGGCTCCGATAAGTCATTATTACCTCCAAGTGTCTAGCTGCGGGTCGAGCGAAGTTTCACGACATTCTTGATCAAAAGCGACCTTTTGGCGGTTTGATCGCTTTTGGTCGATTAACGGTCGTTTTGATCGTTTTGGCGTTTTTGCGAATTCGATGCAAGCGCTAATCTACCGGCGTTTTAGTTAGGTGTTGAGTGTTCGAACCCGTATCGGGAACCCACACGCGGATTCGATCGGCGTTTGGACTCAATACGGACTCAAAAGCGGTTTTGTCGGAAATTACTCGCGGTTTTCATTTTGATTCAATTTTGGTCAATTTCATTAGGAATTGCTTTGCAACCGATCCAACTAAGTCCTAAATATCTTGCTTTAGCTTGTTGCTTTGTCGGAAACCTGTTTTGCGCAAAAATCCGCAAAATTGTCCGTTTAACTGATTTCCGACAAAGCGATCGTTTTACCGCTTTCGGCAAATTTGTCGCTTTTAGGGCCGAAAGGTTTTTCTTCGATCTTTCGAGCGTTTTAGCACCTAGTTATGTACCTGAGGCCATATTGAGGCTCCACATGCAAATTTAATTGCATTTGTCTTCAATTTACGTATTTTTATTCACGTAGGTAAAGAATACGCCTTTTTCGTCGTTTTAGCTCCCGGTTGATCATTTCAACTTCAAACAAGTTCCAATAAGTCCCATTAGGTATGTTATACCTATTTTTAGGTATTTCACTAAGTTTAGTTGGGTTTTACTTCATTTTGCACGTTTTAATCCATTTTGGCACTTGTTCGGCCGAAATGGACATAATAGGTCATAGTTTCACATTTTCTTCGTTTTCTTCATTTCTTTCTCCTTTAAATATTTAAGTGGGTCTTATTTGGTGTTTAGTTGGTATTTGTGCATTTAAATCTTGCTTTTGCTAAGTTGTATTTCTTTTTGTCGTTTTTGTTGCTTTGACCGATTAGAGGCTAGCGAGTCGGGCTTCGCCTCGAACGACCCGAACATCATCCCGGACATCACCGAAGTGCAACAACAAGGCAAGCACCTCCTTTGACCATCTTGAAACCTATATTTCACGATGTTTACTTTGATTTCTCAAACTATATGCATTGTTTATATTCAGTAAAGTGCTAGTTTGTGGGAATGGTAGATATACCCTGATTTGGTGGTTTTTCCTCAATTAATTTCCCAGAGTTCATTGATAGCCTTAGTAGGGTTGGACAATTAATAAAATGTCACTTGGGTATAAACGACTTAGTAAATGCATATGCTTAGACAACGCAATAGAGATGAGCAAAGTCAGTCATTTACCAAATGCTCAAAACTTATGATAATTGTATCGGTTTTGGAAATGTTTTGGAAATGTGACTTGTAAAGGTAATTTGATAAAAATGTGCAGTGTCTAGTTGGTAATTAGACTTGGCGGGAGGTATAATATGTGCTAGTTAAACATGGTGGCGATTGGTTGGCGAGTTAAGTGGAGTTCCCGCTTGAGTCACTAGGCAAAAATATAAGGACCGAACTTGTGACGGTTTTGAATGAACACCGTGCAACCGCGCAATGCCGGGATGGGGCAGCTGTTTTAGTACCTGAAGTGTGAGGGATAGCCATGCCTGTTGGTAGGCCGAAGTGTGGACCTTTTCCCGTGTTGAAGCGATCGGCGCGGTGTGTGTCCTCACGACCCGCCGCATGCACCTTCGTGAGTGCGCTTGTACTTATGCAGCGGGGAATCGCTCCAGTTCATGTTTGATTGATACAACGATGTATGCCTTGCTATGGGATAATGCCGCGGCAAAAACTCGCCGTCGTCACGATGGATATTCCGTGGCCGCCTGAGTGGTGGTTGGCCTCTTATCGCCATAGTAGTGGGTTTATCGTCGCCGGTCTTTGAGGTGTGGCTATAGCCTCAACGATGGGAAAGAATAGATCATTCTTGTATATCGGATACCTCGTGTATCGCGTGTACCCTGGATGACAGGGATGCAAGTCTGAGTTGTGTTTGGGTAAAGTGCGCAAACTCTGCAGAGTATCAAATAATTCTAATCGATTAGCCGTGCTCACGGTTATGAGCAAATCTTCTTTAATCATATCAAGTATAGAAATTTGGTTCGGTTTTGAAAATGAAAATCTATTTTAGAGTCTATCTAAAGTAGGTGGATCGATACGGTACTTGATGGATTTGTGGATATGTGGATATGATACTTGGAGGATTTATGAATATGTATGGATGTCGATTCGTATCCCAGCTGCGACCATGGATGGTGGCAGCTGTGGAGCTCAGTTGTTATTTATACTGTAAATATGTTTTATTAAAACATTTGTCTTTCAAATTATGTATTACATTTCGATGAAATGCTTCAAATCCTGCTTTTAGCAATAGACTTAGTGTAGTAGCCATTTCAATCGTATCGGCCTGCATATTAATTATAATTGCATACACTAAAGTCTTGCGAGTACATACGTGTACTCACCGTTGTCGCTAACCCTTTTTCCACAGAGGAAGGTAATGATGATGTCGGATGATGGCGAGCCCCTTTTACTGCGAGTGTTGCGGCCGTAGTCCCTCCTCGATCGATGCTTTGTGGGGTGGTCGGGCCGGCTATTTGGTTGCCTTTCTTTTGTTTCCGCTGTCGCTTTACTTCTTTTGGTTTCTGTAATACACTTGTACAAGATTTATACCTAGTTATGTAAATTAAATTAGTTTATATTTTCGTGCATTGATACTCGGGTTGTTGGTACGCGATCTTGGGCTCTTGATCCAGGGATCGATGATCGGATGCGTCTGAGCACCGGTCCGAAGCTAAGTGTTCGATCCCGTCGATCGAATTTTTAGATTCGGATTTTCGGTGTCGAGGCTTCCTGTTGCTATACGGTGCTATACGCTACAGTAGACGGCGTACAGTACGGTATAGGAAGAGGGGGTGCTCACATTAGATCTTCTACGTCTTCTGCGCAAACCAGGCATCTCATCGCCCCCAAAGAGCATATACATCGCTACAAATTCAGATATATCTTTGTTGAGCAACTCTTTATCCTTTGGGAATGACTAACACACAATACGAGCATACAAATTAGTGAAATTATGTATAACGCTAAAAAGATTAGTAAAATGAACAAATAGGAAATAACTAACCTTAATATGTTCTGCATACTGATGGGGAAGCATAAGTACCCTATAAAGTCTTGTAGAGAAACCAGTTGCAGCAGGATTGTCGGCAAGTTTGCACACCCTGAAAAACCTTTGACGCCACCCTTGCAAGTGTGCTTTGAGGTCGTCCGAGGTCACAAGGTTTAGGCCAGAGGTTGTCACCTTATGCCTCGATAATGTGTGTAGCGACTTGGGCTGACAAAGCTGATGGTATAGTATTGTAACTTGTCACTGGAAAAGGTGATGGATGCTTTCTTTTATGACAACTCATCCTGACAATGGTGCTATATGTGACTTGTGTAATCGTACTTACAATGCTACACGCATGTGCATTGTCCGCACTGAAAAAGCTGCTGCGACCTGAATTGTCTAATCGCCCTAACAAAGCTATTACCTGTAACTTGTGTACTCGTCCTTACAAAGATTCACGCATGTGAGTAGGGGTGGCAACGGGGGCATTCCCCGCCGGGGAGTGCTTCCCCATCCCCGTCCCCGCGACATGAAATTTTCCCCGTCCCCGTCCCCGTTCCCCGTCTCGGGGGAGAAAATCCCCCCGTCCCCATCCCCGTTCGGATATCGGGGCCCCGTCGGGGACCCATCCCCGCGAAAAATTCACACAAGAGAAGAGCTCTTATAGCCATTTTAACTCTAAAATTATATCAATAGGCAAGGAAAAAAAGAATGCATGCATTCATTGAAAATTATGTTGTCCCGTTTATGAAAATGTGATTATGATGAGCTAGAGAATATGTTTGCAATCTAACAATTAAATTGGACTAAACTAAATTCGGGTCCCCAACCGGGTTCCCGCGGGGAAAGAAATTCCCCATTCCCGTCCCCACCATCCCTGATGGGGGAATCATTTTCCCCGTTTCCATCCCCACGGGGGACTATTTCTTCCCATACCCGTCCCCTAATAGAGGAATTCCCTGCCGGGATCGGGGAACGGGTCCCCATTGCCACCCCTACATGTGAGTTGTCTAATTGTAAATACTTTGTAGGCATTAGGAAGGGATATTTTAAATAATAGTATTACATAACAAAATATAATAGTTCGTACAATATATCTGGAATGGAAAAACTAAATATATATAAGATAAAAAGTAGTAACAATCCTAAACATAAGAAACTAGTGCCGACACCGTTTCGAGGTGACTAAGAAAATCAGTAACATGAAAATATTTCCTTCATTTACAACCCTTTCAAAGTTGAAACTGATCTCGTTTTCATGAAAATCAATTATACATGAAAACTTGTATACTGCTCCCTCCGTTTCTTTCTATAAGATGTGCTCTGGTAACACATAAAGATTAAGAAAGTTGTAAAACCAAGAAAATTATAGAAGGAAATGACTATGATATCCCTAGCTTAATGTCTTGGGAATGAGAGAGAGAATAGTAAGTGCCATCAGCTTTCCTGAGCCCCTGATGGGACGCGGCCTAGCCGGATCCACCGGACTCGTCGCTAGGGTTCCCGGTTGCATCTCTCTCAACCTCCAGATCTAGCCACGAAGTGCTCCATGCCAGCAAGGCCAACACCGGATATGGCATCTCGGCAGGCATGGCCGCGGCTATGGAGCACTTCATAGTCATCCTCTGGATCGGCCATGGCAGCAACCTTTGCGTATCGGTTTCTTCGGCTCATCCCGCAATCGTATTGTTCTCCGTCCCAAATCCATATCGGCTTCCCCCACCGCCCCTATTTTTCTCTCCTTTTCTCTTGGAGAGCGGATCCACATCGGCTTCTCATTCTCTCGTGTTTTTAGGAACAAGAAAAACTGGAATAAAAAAAAATATGCTGTCAATTTTTGGAGAATTTGGTGCAATTTGGATCCGAAATGTGTTGGAGGAGATGAATCTGGAATCTTGAAAACGAAAATGTATGGTGTGAATAGTACATGCGGTTGCACGTATACGTGGTTTTTTTTACATAATAGGTAGAGAACTCTTTAGCTTATGACCATGTCACACCTGGGGTCCCACATGTAGGAGAGGGAGAGAGAGAGACTATTAAAGAGGGGAAACGCTGGTTGTATTGGACAGAAAGAAATTGAAACGAAATCCCCATGTTTGCACCAAAATTCGGTAAATGCAGAAAACGGGAGGATTACGCACGGAAAGGAAGGAAACCGTGACCGACAAGGATTATATCCATAGAAAACAATCGGACAAAAGCCGATACAGATTCAGTTGCCGTATCGGAGCAGGACTCGGATCGGGCGGGGTGTATAAATCAGAGACCAGAGGGCGAAGAAAAGGACAATCAAACTCCAACATCATACACAACTCTTTTTACAGCTTTTATTTACAGTTTTTCTAGTCTAGATAATCATCCTTTTTTGTAAGTCGATAGATCCAATATAGTTGCGCATCGCCGATTATTGGTCTCTTTGGCTTCATCCAGGTTCGATCTGTTTTGTGTTGTTGCGCATCACCTCTCAAAGCCGATTTTACCTTCTACCTCCGGATTAACCGCAATTGGTTGATCTAATTATCCCCTTGATCGGTTATTAGCCAATTGGCGTCAAGCCGATAAGCATTGATTTATCGGCTTCGTCTGATTTGCAAATCTACCTTGTCAATTACAGGTCAAATTGACTGGCACGCTCAGCAAACTCGGCGTTTGTCTGTGTGTTCGAGGCTAAGAACCCTGCTTCACGTTTTTAGCGCGAACATATTTTGGCACGCCCGGTGGGACCGAAGAAATCAATCATGTCGTCTACCGATAAGCCCACGGCCACCGCTGATATCAACACAGATGCCATTATCGCACCTAAATCGGGTCGATCGACTCGGCGGCGAAAAGAAGTTGAAGATCGAAGCGACACTAGAAGAGATGATGTTACAGTACTTCCAGAAAACACGCAGAGGGGTTACTCAAAAGAACGCACTCCCAACTATCAATCCTATTGGTGAAACACCATCTGATCTGGTAAGCCGATATGCTCCCGCTCAAGCCGATCTATCAAGCATGATCGAGCAATCCGTGCACCATGCACTTATCAATCAATCATCGGCTTTGGTGTTCACCTTAAAGCCGATGATCGAAAATAGTGTTAAAACGATTGCTCAGGAATTAGCCGTTTCAGGGAGTTTGTTAGATCCGCTACAACCAATCCCAACATACCCAGCATATTCCATACCATTCAATACCAACACGGTAAATGTATCGGCTCCAGCAACTCATACAATGCCGATCCAACCAACCGTGTTGAAGCCAAGCTCACATAAGGGTGGAGTAGTACATTACCATGGGCATACCGATGGGGCACAGATGAATAGGCCAGGTACGTCCAACATGGTCCCCACAAGTGGGAACGGGTTATCAGCCCATCGGCCGATTGAATTAGATCAGGCTCTTCCGTTTCAAGGAAACACAATTAGACACTCAACGCCACATAAGGTGATACCGTACAGTGAGCCTTTTTTACCTACAGTCGATGCACCGACTGTTAGAAATCATGATTTTGATCCTATACCTAGACCTACGGTACGGATGGGACAGCAACCCGAGTTTGCACTCGGGGGGCAGGATATAAATAACGATAATTGGCAATATCAGGCCGCACCACAGGCCGATAACGTTAATTGGGCAGAACAAATCGGCTGCGATGTGCAGGAACAATTCGGTTTGCAACCTAAGGGAAGGGTAATCGGCTATAGAAAGCCATATCTCGATTATATAGATCGTATACCATACCCTCATAACTATAGGATACCAGACTTTGCAAAATTTTCAGGAGATGATTCCACCACCACCATCGAACACGTCGGACGATTCATGGCTCAATGCGGGGAAGCTGCACAGTCCGACGGACTGAAAATTAGGCTCTTTCCTTTATCACTATCTGGAGCGGCGTTCACATGGTTTACCAATTTACCCCCAAATTCGGTCCAACTCTGGAACGATTTGGAAAGCCGATTTCATGAATACTTCTTTTCTGGGACTACGGAACTTAGAATTTTCGATTTAAGTGCAGTCCGACAGAAATACGGAGAATCGGTTTCTGATTACGTAAGGAGGTTTAGAGGTGTAAGAAATAAATGTTTTAGTGTAATGCTTCCCGATGATCAATTGGCCGATCTAGCATTTCAAGGGCTAATTCCACCATTAAAAGAGAAATTAGCAGGGCAGGAATTCTCCGATTTGGGTCATTTACTCCATCGCGTATCGGTATAAGAAAGCCGATATTCGGAGAATAAAGGATTCAAGGATAAATTTAGGTTGAATAGTAATGAGAAGGCAAAAGTAAATATGGTGGAATACAATTCAAGTGATAGCTCTGAAGACGATGAAGTCGACATAAACATAGCCGAGTGGAATAAAAATGCTAAAAAGCCACTCGTTTGCTCTTTACTCAGACCAACAAAAAATAAGACAGAAGTCAAATATTCATATGACATATCAAAATGCGATAAAATATTTGATTTATTACTACAGGAAAAATTATAAAATTACCAGAAGGGTGCATCATTCCATCGGCCGATGAAATTAAAAAGCGAAGGTATTGCAAGTGGCACCATTCTTTTTCGCATAACACTACGATTGTAATATTTTTCGACAGCAGATTCAATCGGCTATTTCTGATGGACGATTGAAGTTCGCGGAAGAATCGGCTATGCAGATAGACACAAACCCTTTCCAAGTTAACATGGTCCAGTGCTCACGGAAAGGAAAGGAACCCATGAAAGAAGACATCAGGCCGAATAAAAATGTTGAAGTCCGATCAAAAGGGGATGACACGGTGCAAATCACTATCGGCTCAATACAGATAGAAGCCGATAAGGATGGGCAAAATTCAAGAACCGTTAAGCCAAAAGGGAACCCTGAAGTTGGCCGGTGGTACAAAGCAGAAAGAAGTCCAAGGAGAACGAACTTCAAGCCAAAGCCAACATTCTCGCAGCTTTTGGGAAAATATGAAAAGATAAGTCGCCGACGAAAGTACGAAAGAACTCGACCAGCTAATTATTATCGGTCAGATAGCTTTTATCAGTCAAGAACCGAAGAGGAAAAGCATCGGCAATGTCCCTTTTGGCAATTTTGCTGGGAGAGAGGAATGACTTTGCCTTCGGTGACGTCATGTCCGATGCAACACTTGATTGAAAATCGATAGAATCAATCGGCTAGAGACAGGTTATCTAGGTCGGTCCATGATCGGCTAGGCGATAAAAGGCCGGTTCATGAAAGGTTGTCGATACCAGAACAAAAGGGGGTTTCAAGAACACAAGAGGTAGCCACCTCCGACAATACCACCAAGACTGAATCTGACGGTGAGATAAACGATCTGGCTGGGAAAATCAGAAGGCCGATCGAGCCTAAACCTAGATGGTGCCCTTCGGGTCTTAGCAAGTCGCAACGAAGACGGCTTCAACGGCTAAAAACCCAGGAAGAAAGGAAAGCCAACAGGGAAAGAGAGAGATCGAATGTTTAGTAAGTTGAGACCAATACCAGCTAGGAGGCAAGAATGGAAAAGAAAAGAACAGGCCGATAGTGATTCTGATCAATCGGTCGATTCTGGGTCCCCAATGATCCGAGATGACACACCACCAATGGATATCAATATGGTATTCACCTTGCCAGCCGAATTCGTAAAAGGAGAAGAATCGGTAGAAGAGGTATTCGCTCAATTATGCCTTGGTGCACCAGATCTTTGTGTTCGAGAAGCCTCAAGATGCGCATTGGCATCTAAAGCCGTTATATCTCAAGGGTCACATCAGCGGCCGACCAATATCACGGATGTTGGTTGACGGTGGAGCAACGATCAACCTCATGCCTCTAAGTACTTTTAAGAAATTGGGAAAAGCCGATGAAGACCTGATCAAGGCGAATATGGTGCTTGAATGATTTCACAGAGACCCTCTGAAGCCAAGGGTGTAATGATGGCGGAATTGTGATCGGTAGCAAGACATTACCAAGCTGCGTTCTTTGTGATAGAAGCTAAAGGTAATTACAGTGTGCTCCTTGGGCGGGATTGGATCCATGCTAATTGTTGCATACCATCCACGATGCATCAAAAATTGGTACAATGGAAAGATGATGCGATAGAAGTTGTATCGGTGATACATCGGCTCACATCGCCATGGCGATCCAGATACTAATTGGCCCCATGAAGAAGCCGAATGCATATCGAGGAAAGTTTTGGACGATTGTGACTTCATTTGCATCGAGAAGTCGAGATTCAAGCCGATCGGTGTTAAACCTAACACGTTTGATCGGACAAGCGGTTGTCGAGAAGATGGAGTCCAAAGCAATAGCAAGGCTGCAAGAAAAGATGAAAGGCTATCGGCAAGAAGAATACGAAGAAGCCATTGAAGATTTCGAAGAAGAGAGAGGGCAAGGCTTCACATCTGCCGATTTGCTTGAAGAAGTTGAAATCGGAGAAGGAGATGGGAAAAGACCAACGTTTGTAAGTGCTAGGTTGGATCCAAACTACAAAGCAAAGTTGGTCGAGTTACTTAGAAAGTACAAAGATTGTTTCGCATGGGAGTATTATGAAATGCCAGGTTTAAGCCGACAACTCGTAGAACATCGGCTACCTATAAAAATAGGTTATCGACCGTTCAAACAACATCCGAGGCGATTCAATCCTACATTGTATGACGCCATAAAAGAAGAGGTAGGGCGATTATTAGAGGCCAAGTTTATCAGACCTTGTCGATACGCTGAATGGGTCTCAAACATCGTCCCTGTGAAAAAGAAAATGGTAAGCTTAGAGTGTGCGTGGATTTTAGAGATTTAAACAAAGCCACGCCCAAAGATGAATACCCGATGCCTATAGCCGATATGCTTATCGATGCTGCATCCGAGAATAAAATCATAAGTTTTCTTGACGGAAATGCCGGATATAATCAAATATTCATGGCGGAAGCCGATATACCCAAAACAGCCTTCAGATGTCCAGGGGCCCTAGGGCTTTACGAATGGACTGTCATGACGTTCGGCTTAAAAAACGCCGGTGCCACGTACCAGCGCGCCATGAACCACATCTTCCATAAACTAATCGGCCATTCCGTGGAAATTTACATCGACGATGTCGTTGTGAAGTCCAAAGAAGATTGGCAGCATTTGGCCGATTTAGAAAAAATGTTCGAAAGCACAAGAACACATGGGTTAAAAATGAATCCACTCAAGTGTGCCTTGAGTATCAATTTGGACAATTCCTCGGATTCTGATTACATGAAAACGGAATCGAGGTAAATCAGGCAAGGGTCAAGGCAATAGCCGATACCAAACCACCGACAAATAAAAAGGAACTACAGGTGTTGATCGGCAAAATCAATTATCTACGGCGCTTCATTTCGAATTTATCTGGTCGAATTCGTGCCTTCACACCATTGCTGAAATTAAAAGCCGACCAAGAGTTTGTATGGGGATGACCAACAAAAAGCTTTTGATGACATAAAGGGCTATCGATGAAACACTTTGTGTTGGTCGCACCAAAAATCGGTAAACCTTACAAATTGTATATATCGGTAGAAGGGGACACAATAGGAGGCGATCTGACGCAAGAATCCGATGGAAAGGAGCAAGCTATATTCTATCCGAGTCGACGGTTATTGGATGCGAAGTCAGTATCCCCTTGTGGAAAAACTATGTTTATCTTTATATTTACTTTGCACTAAATTAAGACACTACGTTGTGACATCAAAGTGTGTGATAGTGTGTAAAACCGATGTAATTAAATACATGCTTTCCGCGCCAATTCTACGAGGTCGGCTTGGTAAGTGGGCATATGCTTTAACCGAGTTTGACCTAATTTACAAATCGACTAAAGTTGTGAAGGGACAAGCTATAGCCGATTTCCTCACGGAAGCGCTACATTAGTAGGAATAGCCAGCGTCACCCCTTGGCAGTTATATTTTGATGGATCTGTTTGCCAGGAGGGTGAAGGCGTCGGAATAGTGTTAATATCACCCAAAAAACAGTGCTTTGAATTCACATATCGGCTGAACAAGCGGTGTTCCAATAATCAAGCCGAATATGAAGCACTATTAAAGGGGTTGCAATTATTGGAAAACATCGGAGTAAAAGACGTAGAAACCTTCGGGGACTCAATGTTGATTGTACAACAAATCAAAGGGGAGTACCGATGCAATGACGAAAAGCTAGCCCAGTATTTGCACCAATGCCTCCAGATCATCGAAGATTTCACAACATTCTCCATAAAACACATTCCCAGAGAGATCAACGGTAAAGCAAATTTTTTAGCACAATGGGCATCTGGTTACAAGAGTAAAAGCCGACAGGCATCAATCGAGCTAGACAATTGGCCGATTATGTGCGTACACCCTGTCGACTGGAGAACAGAAATAAGAAATTATTTGCTGGATCCTTCTAAGCCGACTGAGCGAAGAGTCCGGCATAAAGCACTCAAATATGTTCTGTTAGACGATGTGTTATATTTCCAAACTATGGAAGGCTTGCTACTGAGATGTTTAGGAACGGAGGAAGCCAATATAGCTATGGGAGAAGTCCATGTAGGAATTTGCGGATCTCATCAATTGATGTGGTTCTTGAGTTTGGGAACGTTGGAACGCACGAGTCCCCGGACGGAGACCTGCGCGTGAGGAAGTTGGCGCCGTCGTAGCGAAATCTACGACGGCGAGATAACTGGCTGTACGGTGCCACCGGCCGGTTATCGACGGCGGCGCCTGAGACTGGATTTGCGATCTTGAAAGCGGCGTACCCTTTTCTCGAGGCTTTCATCTCCTTTTTATTAACCAAAAACTCCTCCCACCAGAAGCAACAATCAGATCCTAAAAACAAGGAAATAAATATAGAATATAGAATGTAAATTAAAAGGAAATTGAAGATAGGATCCCCTCATGCATGCGCCTGATGGACTCCTTAGGAATTGGCGCTCCCTCCTGGATTCCTTCCTGGCTTGGCGCTCGGTTGCGGCGGACATATACTCTGTCCGCATCAATGCTCCCCCCCTGGACACCAAGCTTGTCCTCAAGCTTGAAGTCGGGATAGGACCGGCGGAGTGTAATGGCGTCGACCCAGGTTGCGTCCGTCGCTGGTTCGCCTTCCCACTGAATCAAGAACTGACGATGACCTTGAAGAAAACGCTGACCCAGGACAAAGGCCGGCTGGGTCCGGAGCTCCTCCGACTCTTCGGCTGACATGTCCTGCGGCAATGGAGTCGGTGAAGTGGGTGGTTCCCCATGGAACGGCTTGAGGAGGGAAACATGGAACACATCGTGAAGACGAGCCGTCGGCGGAAGGTCCAACCGGTATGCCACCTGGCCAATGCGAGTAAGAACTCTGTACGGCCCGAAGAATCGGGGAGAGAGCTTGTGCTGTCCTGAGGATCGCAGCGACTGTTGCCGATGGTGTTGTAAGCGGAGCCACACCCAAGACCCAACGGAGAAAGTAACCTCGCGGTGCCCTGCATCATACCGCTGCTTCATACGGTTTTGGGCGCGAAGCAGGTGTTGGCGGGCCTGGTCGAGAAGTGCATCCCTATCAACAAGTTTGCAGTCCACCGCATCGATGGACGTGGCGCCTTGAGTGTACGGTACCAAGGCAGGTGGAGGCCGTCCATAAACCAGCTCAAATGGCGCCATCCGTAGGCCCGAATGGTAGGAGGTATTGTAATGCATTACGCCCATGGCAACCAACGAACCCAAGAGGATGGAATATCCGTGGTCAAGCACCGCAGATACATCTCCAATGTCCTGTTGACCACCTCCGTCTGGCCATCGGTCTGAGGATGGTAAGCCGACGATGTAAGCAAGCGAGTGCCACACCGCTTGAAGAGGTCCTGCCAAAAGGCGCTAGTGAAGACAGGATCGCGGTCCGAAACAATCGACTCGGGTACCCCGTGGAGACGGACCACCCCATCAAAGAAGATGTCCGCGATGTGGGACGCCGTCGTGGGCCGCTTGAGTGCAAAGAAGTGCCCATACTTGGAGAGGCGATCGACGACAACGAGGATAGCAGAGCAGCCTTGAGATTTTGGTAGCCCCACAATAAAATCCATCGAGATGTCCGCCCATACATGGTGTGGAACAGGGAGCGGCTGGAGGAGGCCGGCCGGGGCTAAAGAGCTCGCCTTGTACTGCTGACAAATGCGGCACTTCCGGATATACTCATCCACCGACTGGCGCTGCTTGTCCCAAAGAAAATGTTGCCGAACTCGATGAAGAATTTTATGGCTGCCTTCGTGTGTGGCATCATGGAAGGCAGCGACCACTAAGGCACGGACGGAGGATGAGGCGGGCAAGAATAACCGGCCCGCCTTGTATAGCAGACCGTCGGCCGTGGTCCAGTCCGCCCCTGCAGGTGGTGAGGAGGGAGCTGCTGCGTTCTGACGCAATTCGGAACACCGGCGTTTCACTTCTGGATCCTCACGGAGAAGTGTCTTCCACTCCTCCACCATCGAACCGGTAGGAGAGGAAAGGGCTGCACATGTCATCTCGTCATCGTACACCCTGGAAAGGGCGTCGGCCGCGCGGTTGGCCCGTCCCGGCTTGTACTCAACGATGAAATCAAACCCCATGAGTTTGCTGAGCCAATGTTGTTGTGGCGGCGTCACCAAAGCTTGTTCCAGGAGGTACTTCAGGCTGGCATGATCCGTGCGCACCACAAAGGAGCGCCCCCACAAGTACGGCCGCCAGTGCCTAATGGCCTTGGACAAACCGATGAGCTCTCGTTCATAGGCGGCCAGGCGAACATGGCCTTCGGCAAGGCGTCTGGCGAAGAAAGCCACCGGTGTCCCTCTGTTGGAGAACGGCACCAATGCCCCTATTTGGGCGTCACATTCGACCACGAAGGCGGCCGTGAAGTCCGTGAACGCAGGGCCGGTCTTGGTATGAGCCGACTTCAATGCGCGGAAAGCGGTTTCAGCGGTCGGCGTCCACTGGAAGGATTGGCGTCGCAGCAAGTTGGTCAGTGGCTCTGCGATCGAGGCATAGTGGCAGATGAACCGGCGATAATAGCCGGCGAGACCGAGGAAGCTGCGCACCGCCGTTGCCGACGCCGGGTTTGGCCATGAAGCAATGACCTGTAATTTGGACGGGTTGGCGGCCACTCCAGTGCTGGAAATAATGTGCCCAAGATAAGCCACCTCGCGTTGCGCGAAGGTGCACTTAGAGCGCTTGAGGAAGAGCCGGTGAAGACGCAGTCGCTCAAGCACTTGCCGAAGATGATGTATGTGGTCTTCCACCGAAGCACTATAGATGAGGATATCATCGAAGAAAACCAAGACAAACTTCCGCATGAAATCCGCAAGAACCTCGTTCATTAAGGCCTGGAACGTAGAAGGGGCATTGCACAACCCAAACGCCATGACGAGGAATTCAAAATGGCCGTGATGGGTGCGAAATGCCGTCTTTTCGACATCTTCTTGCCGCATACGGACCTGATGATAGCCGGAACGAAGGTCAAGCTTGGAGAAGACCTGCGCGCCATGCAATTCGTCCAACAATTCTTCCACCACGGGAATCGGGAACTTGTCTTTGATCGTCTTGGCGTTTAAAGCGCGGTAGTCCACGCAGAAGCGCCATGAGCCATCCTCCTTAGCCACCAGGAGTACCGGCGAGGAGAAGGGCGATCGGCTGGGTCGGATGATCCCTTGACGAAGCATTGCTGCGCACTGGCTTTCGATTTCGTCCTTCTGTCGGAACGGATATCGGTAGGGCCGAACTGCCACCGGATCCGTGCCCTCCTGTAAACAAATGCGGTGGTCGCATCCGGACGGCGGTAACCCTTGAGGTTCCGCGAAGACATCTTCAAAGGCCGCAGTCAATGCGACCACCCTGTCATGTTGCGCCTCTAGCTGCAGCGCCTGGGGATTCGTTGGTGCGCCCAGGCCCTGTAGAGTAATAGTGCGCCCGCCGGTCTGGAACGTCATCGTGAGGGACTCAAAGTTCCACACCACATCGCCGAAGGGTTTGAGCCACTGAACGCCAAGCACCAAATCAAAGCCCTGCAAGGGGATGAGGAAGAAGGGCGCCCGGAATGTGTACTCTTCCACGCGGAAGTCCTCGGTGGCACGTCCAAAACATGGCAGCTCAGCGCCACTAGCCACCAGGCCGGTGGCCCCGCTCCCCTCTGGTGGGCGCCCAGCGATCGGCTGCGTGCGTCTTGATGAAGTTGTGCGTGCTTCCGTGTCCACCAATCCGGCGTAACGTTTGCCCCTCATCGAATCTCGAGTGCATGGTGCGGCCCTTCGAGCCGCATGGCGCCAAAGCCGAGAGCTCAGGTGGCTCTTCCTCGTTCAACTCTGGTTCTTCTTCATCCTCACTGAAGGCCTCCAAATAAAACAAGCGGCGGCGATGGCTCCTCGTATATACTTCATCGCGGTTGAAGCATAACCCCTTGGCACGCCGCTTCCGCCATCTCGTCTGCTCCCAAACGGCGGCGATAAGGAGACGCGGCCGACAACGAGCCTTGTGGCGCCAGATCTTGTGGCCCGCCCTCCCCTTGCGGTGCCGTGGTGACGGCGGCGTTGTCCGACCAGGCGGCGTGATGGCTGGTGGAGGGCGTGAGCTCGAGGGTACCACCCAGCGGGATTAGCCGAAGTCTCCATAGTAGCCGCCGGAACGCCCGGTGAGCAGCGGCGCCGGCCGGGCGGAGCCCGGCTCCGCGTTGCTCTGGCAATCCAAGCGTCCTCGCGGCGTTCAGCCTCTCGGGAGAAGGCTATCGCCTCCGCCAGATCGCGAGGCCGGTCGCGCCGCACATCTGCCGCCAAGGTAACCGAGAGCCCTACTGCGAAGGTCTCGATTTGATCTTCTCGTTTCATCCTTGGCGCCCGCGCGAGGAGCCTCTGGAACTCCCGCGCATATTCATCCACGCGCGACTCCCCTTGTTTGAGATTAATCAGATCGCCGAGGGGACCGGCGGTCGCATGGCGCGTAAACCGCTGCAGGAAAGTCTCGTAGAAGTCGTCCCATGAGATGGGTCCTTCCTCCAACTCCCAGTTGTCCAGGACCTCCTGCGCCTCGCCTCGCACATGGAGGCCGGCCATCTGGACGTACTTCCGACGCGGAATGTCATGAGCCCGCGCGAATCTCTCGCATTGCCGCAGCCACGGCAAGGGATCTTCCGTACCGTCGTATAGCGGCAGCTCGTAGCGAGGCGGTCGTGGCACTAGGCGGTCGCGGTCTCCCCCGTCGCCCCGGTCGTCATGGTGTTGCCGGTAGTGGCGCGACGCCCCTGCATCTTCCCGGAAGACTCTCTCCATCCGCCCCCCATCCTCTCGGCCAGACGGCGGTCCGTTTCGGCCAAGGCAGACGTGAGCCGAAACTCCTTCACCCTCCTCTCGGTCGTCCTCCTCACGTCTCTTTCCCTGGGCCTTGATGAGATCGGCCACCATCTTCTCCAACCGGGCATTCGACCCGACCAAATCCCCCATCGCCGCCTCTAGCTTGGTGAGGCGCTCCTCTGTCCCGCCATGGCGAAGGATCGATTGGCTCGATACCAATTGATGTGGTTCTTGAGTTTGGGAGCGTTGGAGCATACGAGTCCCCTGACGGAGACCTGCAGCGTGAGGAAGTTGGCGCCGTCGTAGCGAAATCTGACCAGCGAGATAAGCTGGTATCTGCAGTGCCACCGGCCGGTTTATCGGCAGCGGCGCTGAGGCTGGATTCTTGATCTTGGCGTACCCTTTTCTCAGGCTTTCATCTCCTTTTTATTAACCAAAAACTCCTCCCACCAGAAGCAACAATCAGATCCTAAAAACAAGGAAATAAATATAGAATATAGAATGTAAATTAAAAGGAAATTGAAGATAGGATCCCCTCATGCATGCGCCTGATGGACTCCTTCCGGAATTGGCGCTCCCTCCTGGATTCCTTCCTGGCTTGGCGCTCGGTTGCGGCGGACATATACTCTGTCCGCATCATCAATCGGCCCATAAAATGAAATGGATACTAAGACGGACGGGGTATTTCTGGCCGACAATGCTTGAAGATTGCTTCAGGTACTATAAGGGATGCCAAACATGCCAAAAGTTCGGCAATATACAAACAGCACCTACATCGGCTTTACACCCAATCATTAAGCCATGGTCGTTCAGAGGATGGGGTATAGATATTATCGGCCAAATATTTCCGTCGTCCAGTAAAGGCCATAAGTGTATCCTTGCGGCCACCGACTACTTCTCAAAATGGGTTGAGGCTATACCGCTCAAACAGGTCACTAGCAAGGAACTAATCGGCTTCGTAAATGAGCATATCGTCCATCGGTTTGGAATACCCCAGACAATCACAACCGACCAAGGGACGGTATTCATGTCCAGAGAATTTCAGGACTATGCAAAAAGCATAGGTATCAAATTGCTCAATTCTTCACCCTATTACGCTCAGGCTAACGGACAAGCCGAGTCATCAAATAAAACTCGGTAAAAGGCGATAAAGCGAAAAATAGAGGAAAAACCAAGAAGTTGGAACACAGTGTTATCAGAAGCCCTATGGGCCTATCCGCTATCGTACCATGGGACAATTAAATTATCCCCATTTCAGTTAGTGTATGGACAAGAAGCCGTCCTGCCTGTCGAAATCAATATTAATTCAGTTAGGATAACCCAGCAGGACAACCTACTAGCCGACGATTATCATCAGGCAATGCTTGATAATTTAGATGACTTGGCTGAATTAAGATTAGTCATATTAGATCGGCTCATAAAAAACAAGGAAAGGGTAGCACGGACGTACGATAAAAAGGTGGTACCAAAATCCTTTAATCAAGCCGATTTGGTATGGAAAACGGTGTTGTCAATCGGTTCTAAAGATAGCCGATTCGGAAAATGGTCACCAACATGGGAAGGGCCTTATAAAATAAATCGGCCGGTCGGCGGTAACTCATACATCCTCGAGACATTGGATGGGCTTGCGTTGCCTAAAGCGATCAACGGAAAGTATTTGAAGGGTTATTACCCCAGCATTTGGATCGGATCCTAATAACAAACAGAAATAGTTGAAAGTAAAACGCAACTACTTGATAAAAGATCGGTTACACAGCCGATCTATTTACATCATCCAAAAGTAGCCCATAAGACCTAGATCGGTTACGATCGATCTTAGTATATCACCCGATTTAAAAGTAAATCAAATCCGAAAAAAGAATTACGATACTGATCAGGGCAAGCGAGCCCCAAGCCGGATAAAGCCCATTTGCTTTTGCAATTATGTCCTGGACGTTATCAACGATGCGTCTGTCATCTGCCGCATTCCCCGGGATTGCCTTTATCTTGGCCGATTGATTTCTCACCGTAGATACCATGTCACTTAGGTCTTGTTTTTGAGCGGACAAAGAAGAAGCCGAGGCGGAAAGAGAGGTCTGGAAATCGGCCAACTGTTGGATCACCTTGGCTAACTGATCCTCCAAAGACTTCTTCGTGGCCTCTAGTTTTTTCTGTTCTGTTTGGACCGATTTAAAACTAGAGAGACCTTGATCATATTGCTGTTTTTTGGCTTTTGTATCGGCCACCAGCTTGTCTAAAGCTTTACGATCGGCCTCTTTGGAGCTTCCTGTTGAGCAATCCTTGACCTGGCGGTGCGACAACATCCCTTTGAGCATCCAGGTGGCATACGTCCAAAAGGGCCTTCATAACTTCATTTGGGAGATCGGCTTCTCACGGTACTCATGGCCGTCCTCAGAGGTTGCGTATCGGCTAGGAGGATAGCTTCAGGCCGCATGACTTCGTGGAAAAGACTGTTAATTTTCTCTTGCATCCCCGGGGTGGAAGTCACGGCAGCCGACACTCCTGCAGCGGCATCGATGATCTGCTGGACGTCAGCTGGATAGTCATCGGTGGCTAGAATCTCAGGATCAACCAGCTCATCTAATGAAAATCCCAGCAAATCGTCCGGATTCTGTGAGAGTGTCAGAGAATCTGGCACATTGATTGTCGTGGGCGCAATGACAGGCATCGGGGGCAGCGGCGAACGGTAGATGAAGTACCTTGGGCGTCGGCGGCCGACGCTGACCACTTGCGTTGACACCCTTGGCTGATCAGAAAAGAGACGGTGATCAAAAAACAGGAAGATACCAGTCATAACCAGCGTCGGGAATACATACCTGGGTTGTTGATCGACTTGGGGAATGATCGGCTGATCGTTCCACGAGCGCGGGTGATGTTCTGGCAGTGGTTCTCTTTTTCCTCTCTGATCAAAACATGGCGTTACGAAGCTGGGAGTAAAATTAATGAAAGCCGACAAAAACTAGCGACTTACTTGCGGAGGCGTCTTTGGGTGGCCAGATCCGATAAGGATGGACTCAGGACACCCATGGTGCGAGACATATCGGTAAGGCCCGTCGGCCGGCAGGCGGCGTTGACCACTGCTGGAACGATTCTGCTGGTCACCTGCTGCCACTGACACGTTCTGCAGTAGTGGAATATTTCAGTAAAAGCCGATCAAAACATTCAAATAAGATGAGCCTAAATTACAAGTGTTAATACCTCTACGGCTACCGATGAATTGGTATAACCCGAACTCTCACCAGAGACATCGGAGGGCACCGTCGGCTCATGATAATCAGGCAAGAATAAAGAAACAATAGCCGACGGTGATCTATCCATCAGGAGCGCATCGGATACGGAAGACCACCATTGCGAAAACGAAAGTGACCGACAAGAGTTTAAGAAGAAATGGGGCAAAGATATTATTTGAAGATCATCGGCCACTTCAAGCAAGATTTCTGCGGCGGTTTGATTGGTCACCCGAGCTCTAGGTTCAACACAGTGCAGCAAAGGGAAGGAAGGGATTGTTTGACCAAAGCCCAATTGCCGGGAATAGACCGTTGGATGGTAGAACTCGTAAGATGGCTGAAATGTTCGGTTCCTGGTGTTCAAACCGACATGAATCACGCAAGGGGATATGAATAGTTTGTACAAATCAAGCGTAGGTTGAGGCATCAAAGAGCTATCGACATCTAATTGAAGAAAGGAAGGATATAGAAAATCGGCTAAGTCGGTATAAGGGAAAAAATCATGCTGACCAAAGGATGACCGGTCCAAAGTAAGGAAAAAGGAGAGGTACTTGTGGAAACCAGCGGAAGTCATTTTTAGCTCACCCGCGGACTGCATTATGAATTTTCCCCCATAAGATCGGCTAGCTCGGAACTGGGGTTCTACGGTTTCAGGGCAATCTTCACGGGGAAAAGCCGACTGGCCTTGGGGACTGGAGAGAATAGATCGATTAAAGATACAATAAAGCCAGAGTTGAATGAACCATAAAGGTCCCCCTATGTTGCCCACTACAAAGTCAGCAAAACCGGAGAAGAGTCGACTCCTGATGACATGCATCATATAATAGACAGATCCCAGGAATATTTTTCCAAGGGCAAGCCGACGCCCCTCTACCAATTGTTCAGCCATCAATTGGTAGGTTTGAGTAGGACCGAGGGAAGCACCACAAAAAAGGAACCTATCAAGCCAAAGATTTAGAAAAGCTACGTGTTCCTCGTCCGATACCGGCCCGGTGATTTTGTTGTTATTTTGGATATACTCACGCCACCCTTTCCCCTTTTTCTGGATCAACTTATAACGAGATTTGCCACTAAAAGCCGATAACAGATCGCCATCAGGCCTAAGGCAGCAGAGCTGAGCAACATCAAGAAGGGTTGGGCCGATAGGACCGGTTCGGAAGAGGAAGGCATTGAACGAATCAGACCAAAAGTAACAAGCGGAGGCTACTAAGGGTTCATTGGCTTCTAGGTCGGCTAAACAAAGAGGAAGACATTCGGCTATCCCCATTCTCTCCCACTCCGCACTTTTTTGAGCCGATATTCTTATGAACCACGACCTCCATCCTTTTAGGGCTGTTGGCCAAGCTCTAAAACTTTTTCCCCACTCCTTTACATTTCGCCCAGCAGCCGATAAAGGGAGCCTGGGAATTTCCTCATTAATCATCACATCAGACCCCGTGGTGCCTATCGGCCCTAGGAAAAATTGATTGTTGCTACCAGGGATTGGGAGAAATACCTGAGAAGGGTCCATTTCAGCCGATTTCAAATGAATCAAAGGAACAGAAAAAGCCGATTATCGAAGAGGTGAGAACTCGGAGGCATGAAAATGACCGTGGGGGTCCCTCGTATTTATAGCATGGTGAAAGAGGTGAACGGGCGGGAACCGTTTCTTGCATTTAAAACGCATGGAGAATTTTACGGCGCCATTAATGGGGAAGTTACCGAGGTGAATCTCAAATGACAAGCCGATTATGGAAAAAAGGCAATAAGATTTTTGAAAAATAGCAAGTTATCTTTCAAAAATGGGGGGCATATGTTTGCACCAAAATTCGATAAATGCAGAAAACGGGAGGATTACGCACGGAAAGGAAGGAAACCGTGACCGACAAGGATTATATCCATAGAAAACAATCGGACAAAAGCGTCTGATTCGATTGCCGTATCGGAGCAGGACTCGGATCGGGCGGGGTGTATAAATCAGAGACCAGAGGGCGAAGAAAAGGACAATCAAACTCCAACATCATACACAACTCTTTTTACAGCTTTTATTTACAGTTTTTCTAGTCTAGATAATCATCCTTTTTTGTAAGTCGATAGATCCAATATAGTTGCGCATCGCCGATTATTGGTCTCTTTGGCTTCATCCAGGTTCGATCTGTTTTGTGTTGTTGCGCATCGCCTCTCAAAGCCGATTTTACCTTCTACCTCCGGATTAACCGCAATTGGTTGATCTAATTATCCCCTGATCGGTTATTAGCTGATTGGCGTCAAGCCGATAAGCATTGATTTATCGGCTTCGTCTGATTTGCAAATCTACCTTGTCAATTACAGGTCAAATTGACTGGCACGCTCAGCAAACTCGGCGTTTGTCTGTGTGTTCGAGGCTAAGAACCCTGCTTCACGTTTTTAGCGCGAACACCCCATTTGCCTTCTTCTTCTCCTGAGTCTTCTTCCTTCTTCCACCCTTCCTCTGCTTGTTCTTCCCAACTGGACTACCGATCTCACGCGCCGAACTCCACAGCGTCAAGGGACGTGACAGACCATTATATTGAAATTATATCGAACGGTTGTTATAACGCCAATAGCGTTAAAAGAGCTTAAACAAAAAAACAAAAAGAAAGAAAGAAATGGTGGCACTGTACAAAAGTAGACGTACAAAATAGAGAGAGAGAAAAAACTACAGAAAAGAGATTAAGCTAACGGTTGGCTCCACTGCTGGAGAGAAACTTGATGCCTGGACTTTGACATGTAAGCCCAAAACCAAATGGGGTCTGGAATCTGACACTGAATCTAGATGACATTGTCTTCGATTTTTGAGACACTCGTGTATGTCTTATATATATATTATATAGTTCATAATGTGTTAGTCCTTCATGAAGTCACTTGCAAGCTGTTCGGCTGTAGGAATGATCATCCCATTTCTATTGCGGCAGAATCTAACGTATGAACACTCTTCCACGGCCCGCACAAACCGGCCTAATCACCAGCATTCTGTAACCACTAATTCAGAGCAGAATCTAGTGCCAGCAGGCCCAGCACCAGCACTCTACTTGCTCAACCTATCGATCCTTATGTCGGCCCAGAAAAAACATGGCTATGTTTCACTTTCTCGCATAATTCAACGCTGTGGAGCCCTATTTGTCCGTCCTTTTTGTCCGCTTATGTGCTAAAAAGCTAAAACATAAATAAATAGATAATTTTTTATCTAATTTTTCTAAAATTTATAAGTCTCTATATAACTAAAAGTCAAAAATCACCATAAAAATGTTTTTTTTTGTTTACTGATTCTTATTTTTAGACCAATGCTAAGTTAGTGTACAAGTACCTATCCCTACACGTATAAAGACCCTCTTAGTTTGGATTTTTTTTCTCTCTAGCTTAAAAGCCAAATGTTAAACAAGTGAGTGGGTTTTTTACTTGTTTTTTAAAAGCCAATTTAATTTGTTTTTTAAAAGTCATAAACCTCTATATAACTAAGGTCCCGTTCGGGACAGTTTCTACTTAAAAGAAAAGCTGATTATTTACCAAACGAGATAATGCTGGACAACTTCTCTATAATAAAAAACAACCATTCTACATAGAATCAGAAGCGTGTCTCACATAATCCAAAATTTGCACAATTGAAATCTGACCCAAACGGGGCCTAAAAGCTACATGAGATTTTTTTTTCTTATAGAGGGTTGGTTTTATACCAATGCTAATAAAGTTGAGGTAAAACTATCCGTCTCTATTATGTATAAAGGCAAACTTCTTTTAAGTTACTTAGGCTAAAAAAGTTGATTTTAAGCTATAAAGCAAAAAAAAAAAAACCTAAACCTAAACAAATAAGTCTAAAAATTGATTACTTTTAAGTTGTTTAAACAAAAAACTGATTTTAAGCCGTAAGTAAAACAGCCTAAACCTAAATAAAGAAAGCCAAATTACTGCCTAAAAAATCTACTAACTACTGGAACTATAAAGAACTAACCTTCCATGCCATGGTCCTTGCTGTTCTTTAAGCAAGATTTCTGACCGTTTGATTGCTTGCAACTTGCAAGCAGTACGTACCAGGGTTCACAAAATCATAGAATACCATGGAAAATTGTGATTTTTGATCGTATTGAACCGGCTCGGTATTTGAAACCAGTCCAATTCAAATTCAAAATTAAAAAATTCATAAATTTTTTAAAAATTTGTCAAAATATGTTGAATTTTTTGTGTGAGGTCTTGAGACAATGATAATGATGCTGTAAAAATTTTATATAATATCAGATTTGTGTATTTTGTTAAATTTCTGACAGTGCTACTGTCATAAAATATGCTCTTTTTTATTTTCTAGGGACACTAAATAAAGTATAATATTTCTAAAAAAAAAATTGTACGAGGCACTAAGAAAATGGTAATGATTCCGTAAAATTTTTCAGATGATGATCATACATTTGTATATTTTAAAATTCCAACAATGCTACTGTCTTTGAATATGCTCTTCTATTTTTGAGTTTTTAGGGACACTAAATTAAGTCTACTATTTTTATAAAGTTTACTACATGATCCTTGGGCACTATTTATGGTCCAATTAAAATTTTAGAGCATGATCAAGCTTGTAATTTTTTTATAAAAATCTGAAAGTGTTTTTGTCCCTTTTCATTAACTACTTTTTTTATTTTTCAGAAGCACGAAATGAATTCCAAAAACTTTGAAATTCCTCTGAGGTGTTTTATAGATGAATTTGGATTTTATTTAGTTTTTATTTATTTATTTATTTATTAAAAATTCCTTGATTTTTTCAATTTTCTTAAGTGTACTGAAAATCAAATAAAATTGGACTAAAATTAAAAACCGGTGGAAAATCGAATAAAAATGGCCAAATTGGGGTTTTTTGACGAAGTTTGACCGCTGATTTAAAAAAATTGATTTTTAACACGCTTAGTTTTGATCGATTTTCCATCAGCTTTTTTACCGATTATTGACCGGTTGAAAATCAAAATTCGATATTGTTAGCCTTCATACTCCTAGATAGGAATAGGATAAGACTTTGCTACGACCTATTTCCTTTGCTTGGTGTGAACGGCAATTCAAACTGCAGGATTTTGATGGCACCGATCGTCCACTAGTGCTTTGGTTGGATGAATGATAAAGAGCCTGTATGGGTGTTTCGGGATAGGTTTTGATACATTCGTTTAGTTGAGTGTATGAATCCATTTTATACAGGATGGAGTGGTACAGATTCTAGAAATATTTTTCAAATGTAATGTACAATCCTATGCCTATAAATTGGACGAACCATCCCGTACCACTAGTGATAAAGATTACCATACTAATCTCATCCCTCCAATCAAACATTATCTCATACTATCCCGTACCATTTCATCCAAGTAACCAAACAAAATCTTGTATCATTTCATTCAATCAATCAAACACTCTCCTGTACTATCTTATCTAGAATCATCACTTTCATCGTATACCGTCCCATTCCATTCATCCTAATTTACCCGACCAAACGCATCCTAACGCGATCGCTCTGCGGAACACACGCATCGCAACTGAGCAAAAGAGCCGCGCGCGTGAACTGTCACCACAGCACTCACCACCACTGTCCACTGGGCGAGCGAGCGCTGCAACAGTGTAGGACATAACAGGGCGATGGATGATGTGTCCTGCAAGCCATGAAATCAAAACCCAAGTGGGGAAAAGGGGGAAAGCTAAGTGCCGTTTTAGGCGCTGCTGGTGCTGGGTTCGGTGGACGATCCGATCCTCACCGAGTGGCAGCTGGCAAGTGCAGTGCGTGCCAACGCTCCCGCCCGCGTCATCCATCTTTATATCTCTTACTATCTGGCAGCAATCGACCAGAAAAAAAAATGGTATAAAATTGCGAAGGATCGTGGCGTAATAAGGAAAGGATGAATTTGGTGCAAACTAATATCTAAAATTAATGTTTTTTCGTTTTATTAATTCTGAAAATTAACAAAATAATGATTAAATCTAAAAGATCAATTTGGAATAATTAATCTAAGATTATAAAAGAAGACTAGATTAAACATGTAAACTAGAAAGCAATTGTATGTAAACAACAATGAGTAGGTTAGAATCTATACTCAATGATTATTGTCAAATAATACACGTATAAATCCAGTTACATGAACACTCAAACGGTTAAACCTTAAATAATCTTCAAATTTTTCTCTTAATTTCTCTCTCTCTCTCTTTTCTTTCTTTCTTCTCTCTGTTCGATCTCCTGTTGCTACACTACCGTGCGAATCACTGTGGCACATAGGGATGGGCAATTTTTAACCGAAATAGAAAAACCGAATCGAATTAATCGAAAAAATCAGTTTTTTTGGTATTCTGTTTGTGGTTCGGGTTTTTTCGAGTGCAATTCGGTTTTCGGTAATCAGTTCGGTTTTTTACTTTAGGAATTATTTCGGTTAATTCGGTTCGGTTTTAGGGTCTAATTCGATTCAGTTTTTAAATTTTAAAAACCAAAATAATTTAAAACCGAACAAAAAAATTGAAAAAAAACGAATGAAGCACAGACTTCTCTCTTCTGTCGCTTCACGCGCTAGTGCATTGCTTGCTAGAAAAATTATTGCTCTGTTGCTGACTTGCTTCACGTAGAGCTCGCTCCCTCGGGCACCTCCACGCCCACCGCTTCTTCTCTGACTCTCGGTGCAGATCGACCGGGAGCTCTTTTATTTATTCTAAAAAGAACCTTACCATTTATCTCTAATTAAATACAAGTATATATATTCACCAGACTTAATACATACACATATGATCTAAAACTCACACATACATATGTACAGCTCACCCCCGCTCTTGCATGACTTGCTCGTCTGCACATCCACTGACCGCTACACTTTGTCGTCCATCTGCGTAGACATCTATGCGTCCCGTCTCGATGCACTCGTGTCCTCACGTGCTACGCCTCTTGCATCTACAACCTCCCGTGCCACCTGCACCCCTGCGACCTCGTGTGCTGCGTCTGCACCTGCGACCTCACTACAACTCCTATCGCAAATATAAAAAAAAATCAATGACACACAGTATCTTCCCACACAAAATAAATTATTTCATAACAAATATTGTTGATTATAAATATCATAACACACTCACAAATATTATTGTCAAATTAAGAATCAACGGATTGCCATAGATAAGGTGAATTTGAGCGAATTAAAAGAGGTTCATTTTGCCCTGGATTTGCACTTCGCCTGTTGCACGAAAAGGTATCGGTAGTCGCGACTCGCGAGTACATAGGATATCCAGAGTTTAATTCAGACTAAACTGGAGGGGTTGAATTGCACTATGGAGAGAATACAGTATGTGCCGCCCGGAAAGTCTCTAACGTATTGCTGGAAACATGGCAAGTACGCACCTCCTGCGAACTGCCGGCACGAACGTATCGATCGAGGCCATGCAAAAGCCTGCTCGCTGCTGCAAAAATGGGCCAATACGCAACAGCATTATGCCAGTAGAACTCGTATTTATACTGTAAACGTACTGGCACCATCGGCGGAGTATATATCGGACATATGACGCCTACAGCATAGTAGAAAGCGACGGATGCACGTAATTGGGTATGCACGCATCCGTTCGGCACCTAAGGGGGCGCCACTGGTGCACCTCACAGGATTCGACAGCCAAGAGATGCTAAGAAGCCTAGAATCACCAGTCCAGCAGCTCTCGATGGGCATTTCTTCCGAGCTCCAAATGGCAAAGGGCGAGTGCATAAAAGAGACAGGTATACGTGGAACCAACAAGCACTGGCAAGCAGGCCGAAACACTACTGGTAGTGCTGTCTGCTGTATGAAGCCGTCGAGTCCGTGGCAAGGAACCGAAGGGTCCATGCATGAGACCATGGCCGTGTAGACCGGTGGTAGGGCTCACACGGCGTGCGTGTAGATGCAGATGCATACACTTACATAGTTACATGTGACGCCGGGTGCGGGTGCGTGTGCGTGTGCGTGCGTGTGTGCTCAGGGCTAAAGGTGGGCACTTGGGCTGAACTCTTTTGAGCTGATCCAAGGCACAATGAGATGGCTCGGTCCAAAGCCTGACATGACACGGAGCAACCGGGCCGTGCCGAGCTTGAGAATCGGGCACGATGGGCGGCACGATTTGGTACGGTGTTTGGGCTAGGCCTGTGCCGGTACGGCACAAACGAGCACTAAGTCACAAATTAAGACATGAAAGTTGCCAAATATTGTTGATTCAGGGCATCTTTCGAGCATTGCGTTTATGTTTAACATTCTGTTGATGGGATATGTTGATATGATTAGTCTCTTATGTGATTAAAACATGCAGTTTAATAGTAGTGATGTGTTTTATTTCTTTGCTTCACAGGCTGTCTGTTTGCTATATATGAATAATGGGATTACACTTTTGGCTCTTGGCTCCAATGTTGTTCATAAGCTGAGAAAGATGGGCGAGAGAGAGAGAGAGAGAGAGAGAGAGTTGAGGGCTTGAGAGAGATTGAAATATACGGGCGAGATAGGGAAAAGAGATTGAGAAAAACTGGCAGGAGAGATTCAAGAATAACTAAAATTTAGTTTCTTTTCCCCTAATATTTGTGTTCATTGCCTTAGCCCCATGTGTCCTTGGCTTCTTTTCTCTCATTGCAATAGTGCAAATGGGCCAAACTTGGACCAACACGGTATGAAGCCCAAAATGGGCCGTGTTTGGGCTCGTCGAAGTTGAATCGGGCCGACACGGCACGGCACGATGGGCACAATAGATCGTCGCGGCCCGGCCCGGCACAACGCCCACCTCTAGTCGGGGCGGGGAGGAGGCGGGCGTCTCCATATCATATTGTACCATTCCATCCAAATAACCAAATAAAATCTTATATCATGCCATTCAGACAACCAAACACTCTCTCCGTACCATCTCATTTAGAATCATTCTATCCATTCTATACCATTCCATTTCATTCATACTCGTTCATCCAATCAAACGGACCCTTAATTTACTCTCTTTATTTGTAACACCTGCAAATCTTTTAGTTCTATGCAAAAACCAACTTAACCAAAATGCATAAGCTATCTCTTTTTTTGTAACTCATGCAGATCCATAGCTTTATGCAACAACCAAATAAACTCAAATGTTTGAGCTCTCTATTTGCAACACATGTAAATCTCTAGCTTCAAACAAACCACAAATCAAACTCAAGTGTATGAGCTCTCTCTTTGCAACATATGCAAATCTCTGGCTCCACGCAGCCACTTCAAATCAAATTGCTTAAATTCTCTCCTTTTGCAACACATACAAAACTTAGATCCAAGCAATACCAAATCGAATAAGAATCAAGCTTGAACTTCAACATTTGCAGCACATGCAAATATGAATCTTCATGCAAAACTCAACACATGGGCTTCTCCCATTTGAAACACATGCAAATCAATGCATTATGCAAAAACAAATGCATGTGCTTCACCCATTCACAACACATGCCAAATGGTTAGCTCCATACAGAAACCAAATATGAGAGTGAGCTAGAGTAAATCGGATTGAGTTCATCAACACATGATGACGCTGAAGCAAAAGACTCAACCCCTCATAATAGTACGACGATCTAAAATAGACACTCTAGCCTATCTAGATATACCTTCATCGCATTACTTTGAGGCTTTAATGATCTTCAATCATATTATTCTCTCCTGGGATCATAACTTATCTTCTCTACTTGTTCATCAATACATGATGAACTCTCCTCTAGCTCTCATCTTCACTTCGGGATTCTCCTCTTGAAGCTCATCAACATATGATGACTTCTTCCCGATTCTTCATCTCAACCTTATTGGACTAATCATATATTCACAATCTCAAGAAAAAATCATTAGTCCAATAAACACGGTTATCTCAATCATCCAACGCACTCCATTAACACTTAATGGATGCCCTTAAATCGATTGAGCACAACCCAAATCAATTTAAAATGATTTAAATGTGTCTTGAGTACATCAATGCAAGTAATGCTTCGTTATACTCAACAACTATCTATTTGTCCTTAATTAATCAAAGAACAATATCAGCATATGATAGAGTATTGTTTAATGATTAATAAGACAAACAGATTCAATTTAAAATTTTATTTAAATTGATATAATTATATTCAACTACACATGTTCTCATATACTCATTTTGATGGTAAGTAGTGATCTGAAACATGTGGAATATGTGGAAAGGGATCAATACTCTAGACTATCAACTATAGAATAAACTCCACATAGATATGTGCATACATACAATTGGATTAGAAACAATATGCACATATTCACTTTGATTGATTAGAGTTTATCCTAAGATACCATGAGTATACTAAAACTGGACAAGTTAAATATATACTCAAAGATTAGTTTCAAAGTCTTGATCCTTTATGTTTGGCAAGAAGGCATGGATAAATACAATTGAAACATCAAGTTAAATTACGTTCTCCCCCTAGATGTGTGCAACCATGTAATATATGAAATGGGAAACATAATGCACATCTTAGAGGTTAAAGTAATGGAGGAATTCATATTTTAACTTGAATCCAAAGTATGTAATAAGAAAATAAAATGAATACAAGTACATACCTTGAGTTTTTCATTTTTCATCCAAATTTGAGACTAATGACAATAAACTCAATAAACATATTAGTCTCATAATGATTAGATTTGCCATTAAACAATGATTAAGCATTATTTTAAAACCACTCACCAAAACCAATGGAGCTTAAACTTACATCAAGTTATCATCATCAGGATTGCTCACTTCACGGATGCGGTTACCATCTTTAGGATGGCTCACTTCAGGGAATTTTCCAACATCGGGTTGAGCTTCTTCCGCTGTCTTGTGTAGTATTCTCACTTGTTTGGTTCTATGTTTCTGCGGACATCTCCGCGGAATTTAGTCCCATGCACATAAAGACCTCCCCCTCTTATTATCATGATGGGTAACTGACGAGTACCCATACCATGGGTACCCCCATCAGCCCGGGATCACGAACGGGCTGACCTACCTCTCCGGGAGCCCAGTACTGGCAAAAGGTGTGTGGGCCACAGAGAGTGGGCCAGGCCCCGGTCCGAGCCAGCCCCAGACGGTCGGTCGACCCCAACCTCCAAGGTCGGGGCGCACGGTTGGTCGGCTCCGCTGGCACCCGAAGGGGCGGGCCCCCGCGCCTGTGGAGCCAGCTACCCCGCGCACGCAACATCCACTGACACCCGTACGGGGGTAGGCGGCTCCTTCCCGAGGTTGTCAGAAGGACCGCCGAAGGAGTCAAGCCCCTGTCCTGTCGCCTGACACGCCGCAGAGGGAGGCGCCCTCTCCCGAGGCCGAGCTAAAGTCAAACACCATTAAAACCGTCGGAGCTGACAGGAGCACTGAGCAGTATGTCATCTTGACAGCCCAGCGGAAGACCGCACACCGCAGGGCTACCAACTCTGCGTGGGGCGAGCGGAGGTCGGTCGGACAAGACAGAGACCAGATTCCAAGGCGTACAGTACCCCCTCCTTTTTTCCTCCAAACTCCCGTGTAACCTGCTGCCTCCGTCAATATAAGGAAAGGCAGGGCCCGAGGGAGCGGGGAGGACGGACGATTTCTAGACAACAAAAAGACGAGCAAAAAACGAGCAACCGAGCACGAGGGAGTCGGTCGGCCGAACCCTTGCCTCGCTTGTAATCCCTTGTTCGTCCCGCAAGATCAATACACCCCCACCGAGCGAACTGGAGTAGGGACGTTCAGCCCGAACCAGTATAAACTCCTGGCTTTTTGAGTCAACCATTCGGGGAGAGGGTGCGCGCGACCCCCACTAACCAAAAATTCGTATTGCCGGTGCACGAAACACCGACAGTAACAGTGAATTCAATATCCGTCTGGGTATTTTCACTCTTTCTGGAGTATTTAGTACAAATATATGAGATATTGTCACTCTCTTATGATTAGTGAAGGCATCTGACAGATTATTAGTGTGACAACCCATATAATTAACCCAGGGTAATGATAGTAACCCTTCATTAACTCTGAGGGAATTACCCTGATTTGGGCATATTGGCTAATAAAACATCTAGCGGACCTGACACTTTATCATTTAATATGTTGAATTCAGAGTGTTGCAACAGAACAATAATTAGATACTAGGTGAAACTTTTGTTACATTCCCTGCCACGCAGGATACCAGCTTAAAGTTCACATGTCTACCATAGTATTTACAACAAAAAATTAAATATAGCATTTACACTATATTATACCCTACTGATCTATGACCTCCACCATAATAGATGCTACTCCACCCACTCCTCTGGGTAGTACTACACCTCCTCATCATCCTGGGTTTGCGGGTAACTCTCCAACCCATCATCCTTGGTGTATCCATAATTCTCAGAATCTAAGCAAAGAAAGTTATAAAAGGGTGAGCACAAAAATATACTCAGCAAGCGTTAATAACAAAATGCAATATATATATATATATATATATATATATATATATATGAATTCTTTTTCCCAAAATCCACTCAACCTTCCCCAATCCATTTAAAATCACCATACACCTTCCTCAAAATCATTTTTCGAAAATAGCTTTTCTTAGAAAGATCTACGTTTTTATTTTTATGTATTAAAAAATCTACTAACATTCGTATATAAGGCAGACTTAGCTTCCATAGCCTCCAATCTAGGAGACATGCTTGAATTCATGATTTAACCATGCACAGGTTTGTACCATGCCCTGGTTGGATGGTGCCATGATGACATCTAACAATCCATCGTGCGCCGGGGAGCATGGGTGGTTTATTGAGCATGCACGACGCAACCCCAGCGGAATCAATTAACCGAGACCTCTATTGATTTTAATTTCTACTTGATCTTTGCTATTGCTAAACCTATGTTGATGCTACTACTATTTCTATGAGTGAAGTCCTGGTTAAACATGTGGTTTACCTAGGATGTGATGAATGCAAAGTGGTGCTAGTGATGTATGGGTAGTGCTCGTGACGGTGATGCAGAGGTGTTGCCTTGTTTCCCCATCTTGCTCCCGAGGACGTCCTGGCTCCTCGGTGCTTGGTGCTTGCTTGAGGCTTGTGCTGCTATTGGGCTTCTAGCTCCTGGTGGTCTCTTGTTTACTTGTCGCTTTTTGATTGAAGTGCTTGGCTTGCTATGGACCCTGAGAAGGATGCATTGGGGAGGGCTTCAGCTGGTTCCCAAACTACATTTCTTCGTGCCTATCTCATTTTACTGTGGAGGCTTTCACCTTTTTATGCGAAAAACTCACTCTTCTACCGCGCGGTATTTTAAAATATGCGCATCTATAAAATGACTTGCATGTTTGTTAAATTACCAAATGATGAACCTAACTTCGTGAGAGGTGCCGATTCGGCCCCAGATAAATTTGGTACATCAGTACACGATACCAAATCATACGGGTCTAACATCAATTCTAATTTTAATTTATTTACTTATTTTAATTCACTATTTTTTCTCCTGTGCATGCAATTGAATATGCACATCTACCAATGAAGATCGAGAGAACATAATAGTTTGTAATTTATAATTATGTAGTTATTATTTTTGGAATGAAATTATTTATTTATGTAATTTTATGATCAGAATTGTAATTAAATGCTCAAGTGTTGTCATTTAATCTTTGGTAATTAATTTATAATAATTTTATTGTAATATTAATTCTTTAATGGTTAATTTAATTATGTGATTTATTTTATTTTAATGCCTCATTTGAAATGCTTCGTTGATCGGGTTATTTCGATTAGCTATTTGTTGTATATTTATTATTCTACGAACTTCAAGTTCGGATTCTTTAGTGTGTGGGCCTAATGGCTGAATGTCAGTGATATTCAAAAAAAAATTTGGTATTTTTTAATGTGGTATTTATGTCCCACTAATGCGAAAAATTATCCTCATCAAATCTAGCCCCTGCGCACGTATTTACAAATACTTTCAACGGTGAAACCTTAGCGGGTATGACTACAAGGGTAGGACTTTATATGGGATGTTGTCATGATTTTCTCTGCCGCACACCAAAGGAATTGTGATTTTGGCATAAGGAGATAATCATATCTTATGGTTAAAGTTGTACGACCTCTATGGAGTGTAAAATTAATCGATCAGCTGCACCCGTGGTCATGGGCATGTCGAGTGGGCATTTCACAGATTAGATATTAATGTTTACAAAAATGGTTTTGAGAAAGTGTTCAGTGGGAAATGGAGTGAGTTCATCATGGTAAATCTGGGTTAAATCTAGGAGCGATTCCTGTGTTGGTTTTAGGAGTGATTTCTGGATCCAGAAATATTAAACATTTGAATATTTCTATTTAAATGAAATTGTGCATTTAGAAAATTACTTTAGAATATTTGTGAAATTGCTGGTTTACGTTAAAAATAACCATACAACCATCCTTTGTTATTCCTTATATTAACGTTGCATCTCCTGTGTGATTTGCAGAGTACTTTTGTACTCATCTTGTTTACTCTGTTGATTCAGAGGAGTTCTACGATGGAGAGAGACAGGATAACTAGGATCACTACCCGAGTCGATTGGTAATGACAAATCTATTGGGTTTTACTTCAGTTTACTTTATTTTCGTTGATTTACTTTTATTTGACCTGCTAGCCAATCATATTGTAAAGGACTATATCATTTAAAGAATAATGGTACATTTGATATGTTTTGCTATTAACTTTATTTATCGTGTACACTAGCTCGATCTTGAATCAGTCTGTTTTACACATAGGATTCGGAGGTGTTACTTCTGGGTTCGATAGAGATCTCGGAGATTTCGACCGAAATCTCGGATATTTTAACCAGATTTTAATTTTTGTGGGCCAAATTTGATTGGATTTGTGGTCAAGACTATGCACTAAAAATTTCAAAAATGGTTTAAAAGGGGAGAAAATAGTGAAAAGGCTTTATGTAAAACCAACGTATTTGAAGTGGTATTCTCTGAAGAAGAAAAATCTTTGAAATGGTATTTGGATTGTAACCAACCTTTATAGTTGTATAGTATGGATTATCCATTTTTTTGAACGTACGTCATTAATATTAACCTTTGTTACTTCTGAACGTGACGACTAGAAAAAAAAAACTCCTCAATGATCTGGTCAATTTGGTCTCACTCCAAACGGAGCATATTCCCGATGTTTCCTAAAAATGATGGTGGGAAAGCCCAATACAAATCAACGAATTGTTACACTTGCGTGTTTTATACTATGGATGTTGCTTTAGTTTGCTTCACGTACGAGGAAACAACAGATTCATCACATTAAGTTGATCCTTATATAATCTTTTTGCATAGTTAGTTGCCGCTGCAATTGACTTGCACGCTGTGCATCCATTCGGGCATTGTGCATCTATTTTTGTAGGCAAAAACGCTAATCCTGTGACTGCACAGTAACCTTCCTGGCCCGGCGATTAGCTGCGCGCTTGCAAATTTTGAAATCAATTGATTACACTGTTTTTAGTGGGAGCGTGAATGGATGTTCATATATATATATATATATATATATATATATATATATATATATATATATATATATATATTCATTAATACTGTACTGATACGGACGCACCAAATCTTCAGTACATGAATACCGCATCCACAAAATACAGGTACCTGTATTAGTAACACGCATGGCTACAAAAAAACCGAAAGGATAGGGCACAAAACGTAAGCACATGCGGTGGGGCTGAGGCTGAGCATCGGCAGATGGAATTCGAAGCGGCCCATCCGTCCTGCGCAAATCCAATTTGAAACTTTCCGCACCCCGCATTGCAAATCCAACTTGAAACTTTCCGGTTTCCGCACCCCGCATTTCAAAAGGATGCCATTTACGATTTACCTCCGAATGCAGCGAGGCATCGAGGCCGCCCGGGCCCACCACGTGCCCCCCACGCCCCGGGCACGAATCGCTCTTCCGCTCCCTCGCCCTCTCTCTCTCTCTCTCTCTTAACCCGTCCGTCCGTCCGTCCGTAAAGCCAAACCAAACACACCCCCGCGGCCCGCCTCGCGCACAATAATCACGACGCGGGGCCGGTGGAAAATGAATAAACGCTCGCGCCGCGCGTCCCCACAGGCCACAAGACTGCTGTTACTGCCATTTCATCTCTCTTTGTTTTTTTGGCTCCGTTTCTTTTTAAAAAGAGGGCAGCGTCAATACAAAAAGGGTAGGCGAGGCGAACGATATCAGATAACGAAGTGGTGAAATACAATATAATAATAAAAAAAGGAAGGATATAATAATAAAAAAAAGGAAGGGAGAAAGCACCAAGGCGAAAGAAGAAGAAAAGAGGAGGAAGGATACGGAGAGAGAGAGAGAGAGAGAGAGAGAGAGAGAGAGAGTGAGGAGGGGGAGTAAAATGCGAGAAAGGGCAGGGGAGAGGGGAAATAGTGCATTTGTTGTGCCCACGGACTTTGGCAACCATTCAATGCTCCACCAAACGTTCATCCCTTCTTCCACCCCTTCCTTCCCCTCCTACGCCGCCACAGCCTCGGCTTCTCCTTTCCTTCGCTCCTCAGCCATGCCGTCCTTCGCGCACCACCACAGCTCTCTGGTAAGGAAGGAACGGGGTGGAGATAACAGGGGAAAGGAAGAGAGATTTTTTTTGTTGATTTTTTTTTGTGAAAAAGAAAACGAGCGTTTCCTGAACTTGTGTTGCTTGGTTTCTGGAGTTTGGGAATTTATGGTTTTGCTGTGTGTATGTGCGTGCCTTTGGGACGGGGAAGGACGGGAAGATGGAGGCGCTCAAGAGCAGTTGCCGGCCGAAGGAGACGGCCGAGGAGGTGGCGGCCGCCGCGGCGCCGGCGGCGTGGGGGATGTTGGAGAGGGAGGGGTTCTCGGTGGAGGACCTGCTGGACCTTGAGGAGTTCTGCGAGGCGGACAAGGACGGCGCCGATGAGCACGAGGAGGCGCCACCGGCAGCCGCGGACCAGGAGAAGTCGAAGGACGACTCGCAGCAGTCGTCGGTCGTGTCTTACGACCTCGTGCCGCCCCCGCTTCCGCCGCCGGAGATTGTTGACCTGCCGGTGAGGCTTCCGGAGACTTTTGACCCCGTCTTTCCTGCGCGGGAAAGACGGCGGCTTTCGCGAGGTTTCTCGTCTCTTCCTGGGAATTAATCTGTGCTGTGTATTTCTGCAGGCGCATGACGTCGAAGAGCTGGAGTGGGTGTCCCGTATCATGGATGACTCGCTCTCCGAGCTGTCCCCGCCGCGGCAGCCTCCTGCATCGGTGGTGGCGTCGTTAGCAGCGCGCCCGCTGCAGCCCCGGTTCCTGCAGCGGCGGCCGCAGGACTGCGCGTACCGGGCGCTGCCGTTGGCGTCCGACCCGTTGCGGAGCCCGACCATCTGCGCGTTGTCAACGGAGGCGCTAGTGCCCGTCAAGGCGAAGCGCAGCAAGCGCTCGCGGGCCTCGGGTTGGTCGCTCTCGGGCGCCCCGCCCTTCTCTGACTCGACGTCGTCTTCGTCCACCACCACCACCTCTTCGTGCTCCTCGTCCACCTCCTTCTCGCCGTTCTTCCTTCTGGACTCGCCACCGTTCGGCGCCTTGGACCTCGTGGAGGACTACCACCTCCCCCCGCCGCCGCCGAAGAAGTCCAAGCACGTGAAGAACAACAAGCACAAGCCCAAGAAGCGCGGCCGCAAGCCGAAGCAGCTCCCTCCCCACCCGTCCGGCGCTACGGCGGCGGCCTCCCCGCTCGTCCCGGGCGACCGGCGCTGCAGCCACTGCGGCGTCCAGAAGACCCCGCAGTGGCGTGCGGGGCCGGAGGGCGCCAAGACGCTGTGCAACGCCTGCGGCGTCCGCTTCAAGTCCGGCCGGCTCCTCCCGGAGTACCGCCCAGCCTGCAGCCCCACCTTCGTGAGCAGCATCCATTCCAACTCCCACCGCAAGGTTCTCGAGATGCGGCGCAAGAAGGATACCGACATCATCACCACCGCCGCGCCGGCCGTCGCGTCGTTCTAGCTCGCTCGCTGGCCACCCCACCCGCGGTGGCTGTACATTTTTTTCCTGCCGTAGTCTTGTACCGTACTTAAAACTTTTTCCCTTTCTCTTCTAGTACCATCCTAGCTTCCGGTTGGATTAATTAGTGGTTAGGAGCTTTAGGTCATGGTAGGTTTAGGAATCCAGCGTTGGTTCTGGTGCTCCTCCAATTCCAGCTTTTACTAGTTTGTTAGGGTACTATTGCGACAGCAGCAGTGCAGCACCAGCGCAGAACTTTATTTCTCCTAGCTTGTTTGGTTCAACAATGGCGGTGCGTAGTTCTGATCAGGCAGGAAGAAACCGAGGATTAACCACGCCGTTGGTTGGTGTGCAGGAAAGAAAAGGAGATGAAACTAAACGCCTTGTTTTATTGCCCAGGACCAGGAGATCGACAACTGGGAAGGGTGCAGCGTCTGGGGAACGGGTGCTTGCGGCGTGCACCCTTGGTTACACCACATGGTGTCATCTGTAACAATACGATATGCGTAGTTAGGAGAGCTGAGAAGTTGAGATAGCGAGGGATAGAAGCAAGCGGCAATAGATAGATTGAGAGGGAGATGTTGCCATCTTCTGCCACTCTTAACTGGAGTGTTTGTGAGGGAGGAATGGAACCGGGAGGTAGGGTCCTTAGCCTGTGATGATTTGCTCTTACAATGGACTATGCAGCTGTGTGTGGCCCTTGTGGTGTAGTGGTCTCTGTACCTGGAACAAAACTGTTTCAAAAATGAACATTTCGCTCTTGGAGCTTTCCTGGATTTTGTGGCCAGGTACATCGGCATCCGTGCGTGCTCGGTTTTATTTACACGACGCAAGCAGCTCTGGTTCTGCGGCAGCAGCAGCGCTGAGGTGCTCCTCCCTTGTGATCGAGTGCAAGTGTGCAACTCCATCGTATGTCCATGGTTTGTGTGCAACCCGGTGCGATGCTTGAAATTTGCATGACCAAGCTAGCCCCGAGAATTTTTTGCTGTGCCGTCTAGGACGACTTGATTGTTTGTGGTGGTGTGTTGAGTGGTGGCACACTCATTTGGACCCAGCTCCAACTAATTTCCGAGCCAACTAGCATGGCAATGACGATGGTGGGGGCCGTGGGGCACCGATGCGGTGACCGCGACCCGTGCCTTTCTTGATTTCTTCTATTGCAGCACTGTTACCTCGCTTTGTGCTGCGCTGGTGCCCAGGCCCAGCCACCCCCTCACGCGCGCCTTCCCCTGCCCCACAACAACACACACACACAAACCTCAATGTCTTAACTTCAGCGAGTACGCAGTTGTTCAATTGTTTTCCTTACTGTTTTGTTCCTCTCTTCCTGCTCCCGCTCTACCTTCGCTTGGATTCTCTTCTTTTCTTTCATTTCATGCGTTTTCTGCTCCTACTGTTCTGTTCTCATTTTCTCAACTGAGCTGGGTATCTTTGGTTCGTGCCTGCCTGCGCACACAACCGCGAGTGAGAGGATCAGGATGTGAGCCACTTGCCAGTGCTGTGCGCTCCTGTGTTAACTTCACTGCTGGAGCTGGAAACTGAGGCACGAAAGATGCCCAGATGACCCGATCCGGCGATCCCCTCCTGTTGATCACAGGAGAATCCTGTGCTCTTGTGAGTTGTGATGAAGATGACGTCCTTACAGAATGTACAGTTGTTGCAATTCATTCACTGCAGTTTTTTTTCCGCAGGGCAATCAATCGAGAGCCACGACGTTTCAAAATTTTCAATGGGCTTGCATTGTTGCGATGGCGGTACTAGACCAGTAGTAGTAATGTGCTGGTATAGTAACGGTATGGACAAGTGTAGCCGCTTGTCGTCGGATTGTTTAAACTGGAGTGCCCGGGAATTTCGTTACGAGGAAGGAAGTGAGGCGGGTTTGGGGTTTGGACGGATCATTAGAAGTCAAACTCGGGTCGGCGGTCGGCGCGGGTAAGGCGACGCATGCAATCAATCATGCAACTGCAACACCAGCGCATCCATCAGTCATCTCATCTATTGGTAGTATCGTTTTCTTTATCACATAAAATTTCTCGTACGATTTTCGAAAAACAAAAAAAAATCCCGTACGCACAGTTCGTCGCGTGAGCCCACTGGGCCCCGCCGCGTCGGCGTGTCCAGTTTTGGGCGTTCAAATCCTTCACGCTAAAGTCGTTCCCCTCCTTGATACACACAATACTGAATACGCAGCGTGCAAATAGTACTCAGTACAGCGGTACGACCGTGTAGTATTGAGAGCAACTAGTACTGGAATCACCTAACGAAGTCACGCGTAAATCCGCCAAGGATTACACAAGTTCGTCTATGGAACCGCCGAAATCCGTTCGCTTTTTTAGCGAGGAACGCTGAAAGATATTATTAACTTGTTCGAGTTAAGACAAGAAGAGGGAACAATGCTCCATCCGTTCTACACATCATCACGCTCCATCCCTTTGGTGTTGGTGCAAGCTTGCAAGCTTGCAACCATGCAAGGGCCGCACAGCGCGCTAAGCGCATGTTTTTCTTTTCAGAAATGACAAACTGACAGTGCCAGGTACAAAAATTAGGCTCAAACTGGAAAAGATTCCAATGCCTTGCAGAGTTCATGAAGTTTGTCTCTTATGTCAGTCAACCTCCGAAAAAAATAGGGGAATAGTGCTCTGCTTGAGTAGGATTTATCAGCAGCGACTTCAAAGTTCAAATCAATTTCAGATCTATTGCTCGCAAATTACGTAGTAGTATTAGTTAAATGCCCGTACTTTGCTAAATTTTTTTTTCATATTTCCATCCCCGTCATACTTGGCTTGTGCCGCACCTACGGTTCCGCCATCTCGCCTGGTCTCCGTCCCCGCCCCGCCCCCGTCACTGTATTCGGTCTTCGCCACGTCCCCTAGGCTCCGCCTTGCACCTGGCCGAGCTTCGTCAAAACCCACGTCGCCCCTCCATCTCCATGGCTGGCCTGTGCTATATGCCCCTGGTCCTGCCGCGCGTCGCACCCGACTGAGCTCCTTTGTTTCTTTGACGCGGAAAATTTTTGGAGCAATACTTCTATATTTTTCCTCCCAATACAAATTGCACAAATCTTAAAGCAAACGAAGGGGTAAGTAATCATCATCTACCATTCATTAATGCTTTAATATTTGTGCAACTTTTTTAAAAAAAGAGCATAAAAGCACCTCTCAAAATTTTGTATTTAATACAATTTTTGACTCGTATTTACAAAACGATACAACAGTTTCGCGTATTTACAAACATCATATGCTATTTTAGCGAGAGAATATAACCAAAATAACCAAACGGAGTATGAAATTTCAATTTCGAAAATACACAATAACCGATTTTTGAAAATCCGAATACGCAACAACCGGTTTTGAAAATTCGAATTTACCGTGACTTGGACATCGTTTTCTGCACAATAATCAAAACTAAAATATTTTTGCATATTCATAAACTAAATGATTTTACACAAATTTAGAAAGTTGTCTCATTAAATTTGAAGTTGTATAGCGAAAGTTATTTGCATTTGAATTACCTCGAGTTGAAAAAACAGAAAAAAAAGCAATAAAAAAAAGGCATGGCCGATTTCTGGTAAACCGGACATTTACCAGGAACCGAACAAGCCCATCACCGGTTTTTGGAGAACGGGACAAGCCATCTCCGGTTTTTGGAGAATCATATATGCATTTTCGGTTTTCCAGAAATCGGACATCACTGATTTTTTTTTTTGTAAATACGCGAAACTGTTGTATTATTTTATAAATACGAGTCAAAAGTTGTATTTAAATACGTAATTTTCCTGTGACGTGCACTGACCGACGACTGTAATCAGGCTTGCATTGGCACCAGGGTTCAAATTTTCGTTTTAGGTCAAATCTCGTCGTCGACCGAAATCCGATTTTTCGGCGAGATCTCGTTATTTCGGACGAAATCCGGACGGAATTCAAAAACCAAAATTTAAATCCGTTTTTTTTTAAACCGAAATTTCTGGGATTTCGGTCAAAAACCGAAATTTCGTCCGAAAAAACCGAGATTTCGGTAAAATTCAACTGAACGGAAAATGGTTCAAACGATGTCAAAAAATTTTGAAATTTTGGTCAGACCTGGGAAATGACTTGAGGAATCCAATCCGGTCAAACTCTGGTCAAATCCGGTCAAATCCGGTCACGTTTTAGACAAATTTCGTTCAAAAAACCGAGATTTCGGTTCGTTTAACCGAAATTTCAGCGAAATTATAGGGTACTGTAGCACGTTTAAATTTTTTTAGGGTTTTTTTAATTTCGCCGGGATTATAGAACTCGGGGGGGTCCGAAATCCGAAATTTCGGCGAAATTTCGCGGGATTTCGCCGGGAATTTGAACCCTGATTGGCACATGTTTCTTTGCCCGTTTCGCTTCGCAGCCTTTGCTTCGTCTTACAAATCTCTCTCCTAGTCTCCTATGCATTTTATCTCTCTCCTGTTTACTCCACCTGAAGAAACGTAGCTAGTTCCTCCGGTTGTGCCTCACCATCCAAAGGCCCCGCGTTGATGCATCCTGCTCAGTCATCCTGTGCTCCTGGTCACAACACACTACCTTACGAGCGCCGTCTTTGCTCTCTTGAAGAGGCATGGGACAGACAATCTATACACCTTGTCCAGTATGAAGATCAGCAGATGGTTGTGTGCTGGCCTGCATATGGCCTCGCCATCCACCACTCAGGCCGCGAGCATCGCACTTGCGCCGATCTCATCTGCCTACGCAATGGTCCGCCTGCACCTCCTGAGTCTTGCCCCATCCTCTCGATCCTCTTGCGTGGCAATAGAAGGTGGCAGTGGATGCGAAAGTGGGACCGAGAGGAAGATCAATCAGGAAGGAGGCACGGCATACGAGCAGCGAGAGGGAGCATTGATCGGGGGCAAGCAATGAAAAATCTTGACCGAATTTTGGATTTCTGACCCCCAACAAATTTTATAATCCCAGCAAAATTAAAAAATTCCCTAGAAAAATATAAAGTGCTATAGTAATCTAAATCTCGACGAGCGAAATTTAAAAAAATAGAAAAATTCAAAGTGCTACAGTAATCTAAAATCTCGACGAGATCTCGGTATATTTGACCGACATCTCGGTAAATTTGAACGAGATTTGAACAAAATTTGATCGAATTTTGGCTGTATTGGATTCTTCACGTCATTTTCCGTGTGAGGCAGTCGGTAGATCATAATTCCAGCCAAATTAAAAAAACCAAAAAAAATTGAAAGGGTGACAACACCTAAAATTTCGCCGAGATCTCAGCATTTTGGACTGAAATTTCGGTATTTTGAACTGAAATCTCGAAATTTTTGGTTCAAAAAATTCTTTTTGTATTTCATTTTAATTTCGTCCGAAAAAACGAGATTTCGCCGAAATTTCAGATTTCAGAGGGTGCCGAGATGAAACCTGTAGGATCGAAGTATACGAATATAGCAATCAGAGGGGGGGTGAATGATTGTGCGGAAGCTAAAACCAAATTCTTGACCTATTAAAAGTTCACTCCTAAAACAGAACCAAATAATTGCCTCGTTTTCGACAAAAACAGAATGACAGAGGTTCGGTAAAACGCGAATTCTCAGAGATCCAACCGTTAGATTGATCTGAAATTTGGACACAAGAAAGTAGATTCCAATACGAATCGAACCCAAAAAGAATCAGCTCGATCGGACTTACGGATCAAAAGTTATGAGCTTCGCAAGCTTGCTGATCCAGAACTTGACGAGAATCAATCTAATCAAAACTTCAAGATTAAACAAGAACGACAAAAGATTGATCAACTAGACTTTGAGAAACACTAGATCAATACCCTAGAGAGGTTTTTGATGGATCAAATCAAGATAAAACTTAAAGAACAAAAACCAATCTAGAACTAGAACAAGCATGCAAACAAGAACCAAAAAGAGAACGTTGAAGCAATGCGGGAACTAGAAGAATTGATCTTTATTTCTTTTGTCTAAAGTACTCTCATCAAAAGAGTACAAACCCTAAAACCAAGCTCAAGGCTTGATGCGCTTAGCTCGCTTGGTGCCTTTCAACAGAGACCCCCACCTATTTAAAGCACCAACCCACAAGGAGTTACGAATACGATTCCTATTCCTAGAAGGAATGTGATTCAACACAACTCTACTTGGCCCAACCTGGCCGAGTACAACTCTTGCACGCGTATGGCAACCCTACCATACTCACGTGACTAACACTTTGCACGCCAGTATGGCCACCGCCATACTCACGTGACTAACACTTTGCACGCGAATGACCTCCCGCCATTCTCACGTGACTAACCATTCTTCATGTGCACCATTCCCTTAGCCCGAACGCCCCGCATGACATCCTTGACCACCAAGACCTCGGTTCCTCCTGAACCTAGTCCCGAACCTCGGTTCCTCCATGAACCTAGTTAGGTCCCGTCATCGACCACATTCGTCTTCGAGCAATACCTGCACATGAACAAACCACAAAACAAATCCGAGCACAAGTCCACGACTTGACTCAAGGTCAATCCATGCAACTACTCACATGAGCATTGCATAAAGTCCACTTCAAAACACGCATCATGAAATCATCACAAATTTCATAATTTCAAATTCAAACCATTTCAATTTTGCTCAAAACCGCCAAATACATGGGAAAAATGAGATCGCCCAAAGCATGTGTATGACAGACCAAAATCTTTGGTCTGTCATACATTGAAAAAACGAAGTCACCAAAAGCCTGTGTATGACAGACCAGAAAATTTGGTCCGTCATACATGGAAAAAACGAAGTCACCAAAAGCCTGTGTATGACAGACCAGAAAATTTGGTCCGTCATACATGGAAAAAACGCGATTTCTTGTACAAGCGTAAAAGCATCAAAATCACGTTTATGACAGACCAAAAAGTTTGGTCCGTCATACATGCGAAAAACGCGATTTTTAGTTATTTGGTTCGGCGCAAATGCAAAGTTTCTGTTTTTGGATGTTTGAATGTTTGGTCCTTCATGCAAGCAATTTTGCAAGGTTAATCCTAACCAATTTTTCAGCACAAGATCAAGCCAATTTTTCATCACATGATTCACAAAACCCTAAAACGAAATTTGAAACCTTGATCGGGGTTGGGAGTCGGGAGGGTTAGTTGCTGGGTGTTCGGGTGGAAAAAGAAGGATTTGTTGAGAGGAAACGATGTCCAAAATAGGAAAAATAAGGGAAATCCAAAGCACGGTAAAAAAAAAACCGGTTGGTCGAACCGCCGCACTCGATGGCTGCCCTTTGGATTATGCTTTTTCATATTTAGATTTTTTTTGAAGCATCTAATTTACTAAGGAGTTGCATTCGTCTGATAAAAGCGTTTAGCTAGGAGATCAGCTTCAGAGATCTTGAAGGGAAGAATGAAGACAAATAGATCATGCTACCCTTGGTCGAACCGCTGCACTCGATGGTTGCCAGCTGCTTGGGATATGCTCTCCCTCCTGGCCATGGGTCGCACCCGTTCCATCTCCGATCATCTTCCGACGATCACCGGCTTTCCAGACCTCCAGCGCACCTCGCCTCGTCCGGTCATCCTTCACCTCACCTCACCATGACCTTGACTCGAAGTCCGTAGTCCTGCAATCAACAAAGATAAGGAAACACCTCACATAGCATTGTTCAAGAATTATATGCAATAGTCATCCAAGAACAAAAATCAAAATGTTCTTTGTAGTAAAAGTCGGCACTACCGCTCTCTAAGGACCGGTAGTACCGCTCAGCCGGCACTACCGCTCCCTAGAGGCCGGTAGTGCCGTACTCAACTAAGACCCAGCGAAGACCCCTTTTTGAAAAATAACTACTGCCATTATACGACCGGTGGTGTCGCTCAACCGGCACTACCGCTCAATCAATGTCGGTAGTGCCACTTGAGGCAGACTCATACCAAATTGGTCCAAATTGAAAAATTCAAATCTAAACTTAAACCTGAATAACCCAAATTCAAATAAAGTTAAATACTCGTTACAAATATGGGTGAACCTTCGTATCTTCCTTCAATAAGACATATGCAGGAAGGTTTGGGCTATTGGAGAACAACATCATGCGCAGTGCTTCACACCACACTGATGATGATACCTTCCAAGTTCCAACAAGTCAAAAGAACGCCACACCTCTTGCTCATTTCTCTGTCCATCCAACCATCAAACTCAACCATATATAAGTGCTCCAGCACTGCTCTGCATATATGTATAGATGACTCTCTTTTCTGCCTTCCATTTCGGTCTATTCCTTGGCGCAATTCGTTCAGGCAGGTACTAACCCGGCAATAGCATGTTAAAGACAGCCGGCGAAGAGACGAAGTAAGATGAGTTAGCGAGAAAACAAAGCCGGCATAGACATCCACATTTGCACGCAACGCGTGCAACTCCCCACCCCGCCTCTCTGTCCATGTGGGCGTTGGAATGATAGGTGTTATCCGAAAGCGCGGCACTTGGTAATTACAATGTCGTAATCATTAGGGGGTTAACACGGTGACAGAGTCAGTCGGCCAGGCATATTTGGAACGGCGTGCTCCGATTCTTTTTTCTGTGCTCCTTAAACTACGTACAGAGGTAAAGTAGGCCAGGCATGATAGGTCATGGCGGAAAGATACGGAATGCTTCCTCCTTTTCTGTTCTCTCTCGCGCGCGCTTGCGCTTGGGATCACTCTGATGCTGTGGGTCTCTGTGGTGGTGTACTGGTGTGAGACGGCCGGCCTGCTCTTTCCCGTTTGGTCCCTTGCTGCTTGTCCTCTCCAATGTGCTTGCTTTTGATTGTCCCCTTTATATACACACAAGACATAGCATACTCGGGGAGAGAAAGGTTGAGAGCTGTACTTTCTCTATTGTTAATTAGGAAGGGTGGGACGGTAACTTAAACTGTTTCTATAGGTGTGAACTGATCGAGCGAATGAACGGTTCAAATCATCAAAATCCATTTACTACAACTCTAAATCGATTTGAACGGTTCAAATCATCAAAATCCATTTACTACAACTCTAAATCCATTTACTTTTCGATCTAACGGCTCGTACGTGACTATTTAAGTTGCAGTCCCTTAAAACTGCACATGAACAAGGCCTTGCTAATTGGGCCTTACAATACGTAATCTTTCCCTGCTACCATATCATAATTTTGATCAAAATTTGAGAAGTATCTTGCAAGAACAGCTTGATGAGGACGTCTATGAGTCGAACGGGACTAAGCCAATGCCATCCATCCTTCCGGTCCCTACCTTTTTTCCTGCCCGCCAACATGGGGGGCCCGGGGCGGCCGCCCACCCTGCCCACCCCCAGGGCCGGCCCTGGGGCCAACCCCTCGAGGGACCCAATACGCTCAACCATGCATGTTAGCTTGCTGTGGCAAACCTTCATCCATCAGGTTCAGGTCTTGGGCTGATTGCTGAATTCAGTAAAAGTCAATACAGAAACACATACATTAATCCAATCAGCCACGATACCTAGATCATCAGATACACGTACGTTGCCTAAACGTGACGGGCGGTCGGCCGACGCTGCTATCACCGGTTGGCTCGGCTAGAGACGACGAGTGGAGAGGACGGCGAAGGCGGCTATCTCCCCCACCCACGCGCGCGCCATGGAAGGGGTCAGTCGCATGCCGCGCTGTACAATAACCTAACCGATTTCAGTTTACCCACCAAAGAGATAAGCGACTGAATTGGTAGCTCACCAACGCTGAGGTCACGCGACCTGGAAGTACACGCTGAGTGCCACCTTGGCGCAGAGTGGTTGCTGTGGGTGAATGGTGATGCAACTCTCTCTTTTTCTTTTTTTTTTGCTTTGAGATGTTCCATTTGGGAAGTAAGCGTGTCCCGGAGGTTATGATAGGATCGAGGGCCTGAACAGTCCCTTTTTGTTTCGTTACGTTGTCGAAACTGGTTTGCTCGTTGTTCGTACTGGTATGAGTCTATGAGATAAGTAGCATAGTGTTAAAGTTGACAAATATCTGGGTGTTTGGTCTAGTGGTATGATTCTCGCTTCGGGTGCGAGAGGTCGCGAGTTCGATTCTCGCAACACCCCGAAACGGTTTTGTTTTTGCCTTGTTCCAATTAATTCGGCCGTTTAATGGCCCTGCACCTTCGACCAAGGCCCGCTCGAGTGTCCCCCAGGGCCCCAAGTGGATGGACCATCTGATGGCTTAAGCTTGCAGCAGGTGGTAACGTGACACTGCATTGTCATGTACAGCACTGCAACATGTCAACAATGTTATGCAGTTTCTTTTGCACCTTTCACAGCCTCACTTTTACTCCAACGCGAGTAATAACCAGGTTCACTAATCCATTTTCGTGATTTTTGAAAATCGATCGAAAATTGTTCGAAAACAAAAAAAAATTGGAAATTTTTTCCTTCAAAAATCAACAAACCTATTAAACTTTTTTTGCGGTCGCTTTTTGGAGCGATTTTCGTTGATTTTTTACGAAAATCGAGCGATTTCTACCGATTTTCGACCGATTTTAGAAGCTGGGCATGTCAATACGGGTGAAAATCGTAAAAATCAAACGATTTTCACCGGTTTTTTGAATCCGGTAATAACCACAAGTTTTGCTTGTGCACCCGCTTCGTTGAACGGGTTTCAGTTACAGGCTTACAGCAACTGGGACGGGTTGAGATTCCTTACGTTGCTCTCTACTGCATAGGGGGTCCAGCACCGATTGATCAGTAACAGCCAACAGCCCAACATGGCAATTCCGAAAGGATCTCATTAACTGCTGTAACTCTGTACCGTGTCAAACTCCAAGGAGAAAAATCCCAGGTTTCAATTACACCAATCTGTCCAAATCAGACGTTCAAGTGCTGCGCCTGCAGTTTAGAGATCGCCTGGTTGTTTACATGGAACGGTCAGAATCAGACGGCGGCTTGCACGATGCATGATGCATGGCACCATACTACACAGAATCGTTCTGTTTAGGGCATCCTTGATTTGCCTTGACCAAACGTTGATTTTTATGCCATCCTATTCCTATCCATCAGTATTTGACTAAACTGAGACACCAGACATCTCTCAAAAAAACAAAAAATTCTGAGACACCAGACAACCAATAGGAGGCTACGTTGGTTCGCTGAATTTTCCCCCAAGAATCAGATGGTGTGGTAGGCTGGTAGCTTCCAGTTGACCATTTCACCTCGAATAGCCAAGTCTCCTCGCTGACGACGGACGAAATCATTTTCATCTGTCCAACACTTTGTTTTTTATTTGAGCTTCCTATTATACATTTATACCCCTCATATGGGCAGAAAATGCAGGATGTAAACAAAATTATGAACCGCGCCAGTGATTCACCATTTCAAACAATATAAAGCTAGCTAATGGCCAATTCGGTCTTTCGAAATGTCTTGCAAACAAGATCTTCTCAAAACTGACTAATATGACGAAAATTCAATCTATGCACATGACTTACAGTAAGCATATCGTGGAAGCTAAGAGGAAAAAAAGAGGAAGCGTGACGCTATTCCAACTATTGAAATCAAAACCACACGGCGAGACACACCTATATTCCTCTCAAAACTACTAGAAAATATGCGGAACTTTGCTTGCTAGAACACGCTCTCGTCTTTCGATATAAGCATATGGGAACCATCCTGCTTTTCCCTTGCATTCACCTTCTGCCCAACCATTGCTTGATAGCTGCGCTCGGACAAGACAACACCAGATTAACGGCAAATAAATGATGATATGTTTAGCTGCTAGGAGCAAGCATTGAGAATCCTTGAAACAGTATTAACAACTCAGAGGAAGCTTACATAACATGGCTAGAAAAGGTATTACCTTTCGGACAATAACAATGTCACCAGCCGACAAGTTAAGCTCAAACTCACTTTCAGCCTTGAAGGAATCAAGGGCCTGCATCACAAAGAATATGTAGCATATTTAAGAAGAATCCCAGATATTGACAACTTCATGTACATTTGGCGGCCGGCACAACAGTTTTTGTATTGAAAATATGTCACACCTCTCCTAGGAAGAAATCGACAGATGTTACTGACTCATCAGCAGTAGGGGATGGAAACACGCCATTAACTTCTCCGTAAGATGGTGGTGGTTGCATATAATTTTCTGCTGGTGGGTTTGGAGGTGCTTCAATGTTTTGACGCTCAGACAGCATCTATCAATCAGAATATAATCATTAATTTATGTGCACACAAGGTTTCTGTATGCTTCACATTGCACAAGCTGGGATGTGCCAACGGGCCAATAAATAAGTTTGGTCAAATGTAACAAATGCTAGAGTATGCATACTTCTTCCAAATGGTCAAGGATCTCCAGAACTTTCTGATGGTAAGCGCGCTCAGCCTCAACCTTCGGGCCAAAACAGGAATGATTAGTGAACACATGATGCATAAGCAGACGTTGCATTAATTGGTGTAGTTGGTGGTTACCATTGCAATGAGACGTTGTAATGTCAATCTTTGCTGTTGAGCCTCAACGGCAGCCATTGCTGCAATAGCTTCCTTCCCTAACCCCACCATGCTTGACTTCAGTTCTTCAAGTTTGTACTCAGCTGCTTCCAACTTTGATATCACCTCACCATTCCCAGCTGATTCTCTTACTTTGTTTTGCCGTCTTGACACTTCACCAGCCTAGAAAGGGGCAAAACAAAGTCAGGAGTAATAGTACTGTTTACACAAAGGAACGATGCACAGGCGGGAAATGCAAGAATTACTTCTGTAGCTCAAATTTCAGAGTCACTAAACTAAATCGCATGATCTGAGATGGTAATAGGATCCAAAATAAAAGAGCTTGAGTGCAAAAGAAACTTATCAGAACTGTTGACACTTAAATATTTAATTTGGGCATTGGTTGGTGGAAATTAGCACATTGGCACTGGATCACCGGTATCATTTATGAAGCAAATGATTGTATTTTACAATTTCTAGAGATGGAAACCACCTTTAGATGAGTAAGGCTGAAGAGATCTGTTCCTACACACAATAGTGCTTCCCATAAAAAAGTAGTGTCCTTTTTTTATTTTAAAAATAACAGTGTGATCTTGAGAAGCTCTATGAGATTGTGCCAGTTCACAGAGACTAGAGAAATAGATCCATCATTTTTCCTCTATGACTTGCAGTAATTGCAGTAACAGGTTGTACTAGTGTGGAGCATATAGCTTATGGAGCTACTGAATGAATATTACTCTCAGCTTCGAGAATAAATCTTTAAGGAACCAAGGGCCCAAGTATATTCTTCGATGATATCTAACCTTCAAGAATGCTAATTCATTATTGCAAGAGACTTGCTTATAAGCTAGCCAAGATTTTCACCTGAGCTTCAGCTTCTTGCCTCATTCTGTCATATCTTTGGGCTAGATGTCTGGCATCCTCTAAAGGTGCACCCATTACCATTGCTCGTAGAGGCTCTGCCACCTAAAATTCAAACAAACTTATTACACAGCTTATCAGATTATAAAAACAAATTTATCTGACATGAAAAAATACAAAATGAGAAACTGCCCAATTGCACTCCAAATATTATCAATCTATAATAAACCAAATATCCTTGGATGTTTACAGGAGTTTTGCATTTTTCCAACATATATCATATTAACATAAACTAAAAAGAAATACAGCACTAGGAACACAGACCTGTGTACCAAATGCTTTCAACATGTTCCCACGTTCCTTTTCCATCAGAGAACGAGCCTTTCCATAGTATGTAGCAGCTTTGGATAAAGTATTACCACTTGTACATGTGTTTTCAATGCCATATTTCTGGCTATCATCGGACAATTTATTTCCTACAAATGTAGGTTGTAGAGCTCATCAACATACATTAATGTAGATATTGAATTGACATTATAACTAAGGGCTAGTAATGTTAAGCTCAAAATTACTCTGTTCAGCTAATAGGTACTTGGAATAACATACCTATTTCCACTTGTTTAGATCCTGTGACTATGTAGCCCTCCACACCACGTACAATGTCCCTTTGAAAATGCTGGCAAAAGATGTAAATGTTTTTTATAAAAAAAAATCATAAAAAGAAGAGACAATAAATATGTGTTGTTCATACTTTAGCAGCACGAGTTGATAAGTAAAGTTTTTCCAATCTCTGGTGTAGTTTAACTTCTGATTCATCTGTAAATGCATTATCTGAATTTCCATAGGCACCAGCTCCAAACTGCTTAAACACGCCCTGCAATGATATAGATAGGTACAATGTTATGTTACTTATATCAAGTTTAAAAAGACTTCTGGATGCCACTTAAATACGAGAGATACTAGTTACATGCCCGTGCGTTGCTACGAAAAACAAAATTGATAACGAAAAATAAAGATTAAAAAATAAATAAAAAATATTTCACAAAATCAAACATCTATCTTTAACGCTTCGTTTCTTGCGAAAGCTGGCTAATTAAAGCAACGCTTCGTTTCTTGTGTAGGGCAATTAAGCAGGGCAATTAAGCGGCAATTAATGATGTGGGAAGAACGGACCACTGCCACCAAGTGCTGCTTTAGAATAGTAGAGATATTCAACAACATAAAAATATTTATTCAAGTAAATGTCATGCAGTGTATATGGGCGCTTATGATATGGACCAGTTAGTATACATGTTCCAGGTATGTACTCCCAGCTTAAGCAATGTGCGAGCATTTTAAGGCAGACCTGAAACTGGCATTTAACGCCCTTGAGTTTCCACTTTCCTTTGCAAATCGCAAGCATGAGCATAAAAACCATGGTATTTGTAGTTATATAGTATAGCATAATACAAATTCTGCTGAGAATCCCGATATGACTTTACCCAGCTAGTTCATATCGTAATTTCATATAGGAATAGCATTTTGCTTTTTGAATAAGTACATATGAACAACATTTGCATACCAATTTCATAGTAAGGAATAAGTACGGGTCTAGAATCAAAACATTGCACCACCATCATCTGCATCTCCAAAGAACACAGGTATAACCGAAACAAACACTAACAACCAGAATACCAGATCACCAGAATGCGTACTTGCTACTGTTCCATGCGTGCCTGCTGATCATATCTGCGTTTCTATGCTTCTATCCCTCCAATACCCTTAACTTGGGTGGTCCTAAGGCCGAGTAACCCTTAATTTTCTCAATAGAAAAGGATAGATGAAAAACGATCAAGTAGCTATTACTAAAAACAATGTATTGGGGCAGATCATGTTTATCCGGTCCTTTACTTGGACGAGGAATCAAGTCCGATGCGTTATATCAGAAACCTACATATCCTTATAACTCAACCGATTTGATCAATTATATCCCAAAGACGACAGATTTTTTTTCGTCTCAAAATTGTAATCGAGCCCACCAAATGGTCAACCCTCTCTCTATTCATCACTCCACTTCCCGGCATCAATATAACCTGACAAGACCAAATCGGAGACCGAATCAAACAGCACATAATTTCTGGGAGATTGGCCGCATCTAGCTAACGATACACATAATCAAGAATCAAACCAACAGCCGGTACGTGTCCAGCCCACCCGTACGAGTACTCTACCCAGAACGATCAAGAATCGCGAGAGCGGTCAAGATAGGCGGCGTCACCTGGCGGGCGACCTGCTCCTTGAGCCTGGAGGCCTGCTTCCACAGCGCTTCCATGGGCGCGGCGCGGCGGCCTCCGGATTCACGAGCGACGGCGAGCAGACGGGCAGCGAGGGGGAGGACCGGCCGCGCGAAGACGGAAAGGTGGATACGCCTTTGGTATCTCCTTTTTCTTTGGTTCCACGCCGGACGACGAGGGATTGATGACGGGTAGGCTCTAGAGCCGCTTGCGGCTTGCTCCGATGCTTTCGCGGTGGTTGGCTCCGAGTTCACGGCCTTTGCAGGCTTCCGCTGGAACCGCGTCCGCGCTGTCCCGGGAATAACGGTTCCATTATCCCGGGCCCACCTGACAGTGAGATGGGTAGGGTGGGACCCGTAGGATGGTCGGTCCGTGGCTGCGGGGAGACTGAGCGGATACACAGTGATACAGTAATTTCTGTTTATAATACATTTCTATTTTATCTGTAGACACAATAAGTTGTCTATGTAGTCTTCTATGATAATCTTTTATACAACTAATAGACTATCTATACAATAGTACAAATAGTTTAAAGCTGTATGTAAGATCATTTGTTAAATAGTAGATAATAATTTTCTATTTTCTCTCTCTCTTTTATATTATTAAAATCTTAGATAATATTAATTTACAAATAGCTGATGTATACTACCTCCCTTATAGTCGGGAGAGTTCCTGGAAGCACAACGAGCCACGTCACCTCTCTCCTCTCTCTCCGCCATTTCTAAAGAAGGTCCTTCATTTTCTTGAAATTGCGAATAGGTCCCTAGGCGATTTCCTGTGAGAGGGAAAAAAAATTTCGGTTCGCGTTTATGTCCCTCGTTCGGCGTTTTACAGAAAGATGCTTTCATTATATACGAATCGCGAACGAACCATTTTCTAATTTTTCAAAATAGCGAACAGGTTTAAAATTATAACAAATAGGTCCCCGCACTTTACATTCTTGTCCTTTCTCCGTTTTGCCCGGAAAAAATATTTTTGTGGTCCGTTTTTTCTCTAAAGCATGGGAAAAATGTTTTCGTTGGCTGTTTTTCCTAAAAAAAAAAATAGAAATTCATTTTTCGTCTGTCGTTTCTCCGTTTTTGTTGGAAAAAATATTTTCGTTGTCCGTTTTTTCTCCGAAGCATGGGAAAAATGTTTTTTTTGCCCGAAAAAAATGTTTCCATTATATACGAATCGCGAACGAGCTTTTTTCTAATTTTTCAAAATAGCGAACAATTCTAAAATTATAACAAATAGGTCCCCGCGCTTTACGTTCAGGTCCTTTCTCCGTTTTGCCCGGAAAGAATGTTTTCGTGATCCGTTTTTTCTCTAAAGCATGGGAAAAATATTTTCGTTGACTATTTTTCCTTTAAAAAAAATAGAAATTCATTTTTATCTGTGGTTTCTCCGTTTTTGTTGGAAAAAATGTTTTAGTTATCCGTTTTTTCTCCGAAGTATGGGAAAAATGATTTTTTTGCCCGGAAAAAATGTTTCTGTTGTTCGTTTTTTCTCCGGAGCATGGAAAAAATGTTTTCGTTGGTCGTTTTCCCTAAAAAAATATGAAAATTCATTTTTCGTACGCCGTTTCTCCGTTTTTGTTAGGAAAAATGTACAACGTGTTCGGTTTTCGTTCACGCACGCGTCATACGCCGAGTTTTCGTAGTCCGTTTTTTCGCAAAAAAAAATTTCCCGTTCTACTCAGAAAAAATGCTTTCGTAGCCCGTTTTTTGGTTTTCCCCGGAAAAAAGATTTCTGTGGTTCGTTTTTCTCTGCAAAAAATGCACGAATTTGTTTTTCGTTCACGCACGCGTCGTGCGCCGCGCGTATTTCGTGCGTCGTGGGCCGCGGTTTTTACACGAGAAAATATTTTTATAGTCCGTTTTTTCTCATTTCCCCGAAAAAAAAAGGTTTCATGGTCCGTTTTTTCTCCGAAAAAAATATTTTCGTTTTCCCCAGAAAAAAAATGTTTTCGTATCCCGTTTTTTCTCATTTTACCCGAAAAAATATTTCTATGGTCCGTTTTTTCTCCAAAAAAAAACACAAATTCGTTTTCCGTTCACGCGCGCGACGTGCGTTGCGCTTATTTTCCTAGTACCATTATACATACTATGGCTAAGCCGAGGACGGACGCGTCCGTATACCCGTCCGTTCTTGTGTTTGTATGCCAACCACCTGTCGGCATAGGCGCTTCAGAATTTCAGATATCTATCACTCCAGTGAACCGCACGCAAAAGCTGATATTTTCTTCTGGAAATACTAGTACTGCTTATTGTTTATTCACTGCTTCGCTTTTGCAGGAAGAAAGGTACTATCTCTCTCTGGGAAAGAACTTGGTGACACCAGCAGGAAAATTGTGACCGGCCGTCTTTTTAGGGGTAAGTCGGAACTTACAACAGTTACTCAGAAAGACTAACTGTTGGAAAGAACAAGAGTATGTTGCCAGACCAAAAGCGGTTCAACTCTTTTGATTCAACATTAGGCCTAGAGACCGAAGTTTTTACAAAGGGAAGCGTCATAAGCTTCAGTATGTTACAATAACAAAAGTACTCCACAGGCAGAGCCTGAGCGAAAAGACAAGACTTAAAACCAAATGAGATCGCCATCTACGACTTCTTGGTAGGCTCCAGCTTCTTCAATTTCTGAAACGGATGGGTTTTTGCAAGGGTGAGTACGGGGTACTCAACAAGTCCTACAGGGATTTTTTGAATACTATATGTATGGGAAAATCAAAGGATGACAATATGGTTGTAAGTATCTGGATGCAGTTTTTATTTTCTAACTCATTTTACATTTGAAGCACAAATCATAATTAAGTAAAAAGGGGGGGGTTTCCAAGTTAAACAATAACATTAACCAATTTATTCAAAATTCCAACACATTACTTGAGCTAGGTTACGGGTAACCACCCCGGTTCAAACTTAACTTCATTTACTGGAAGTACGGTGTAATCGATTACCATTTGATTAACTCTGTAGATGTGCTTAGCTTTACCCACAAGATATCTACGAGACTACGACCGTTAATGCCAACGTATGCAACTTGAATGCATGCTGCCGGGCCGAGATTATCACAGCATTTCGTTAAATCATTCCTGGATTCAGTTATTTACCGATAGGCCTGGATGCTACCTTGGAACCCAGATTGTTCCAATTAGCACCTACCGTTGTGAGAACCGGCAAATGACACTACGGTCCATTTCCGTTCCACCCCTTCCAGGGAGGTTGATCCCTATTCTCCACGGAGAATATTACAACCAGTTAATTAATTTTTTTAGGAAATGACTAATTTACTGAGCTATATCGAAGACAGGCCCACTGTCCAGTCCGACTTGCGGTTGAGCGGGAACTTAAGTTATTTACTTTGCTCAAGGGGTTCCATCCTTATATTGCCACAGATTAAGTCTTAAAAACATTCACAAGCCCATCTGGTACCAACTGTACCAGCCACCATTCCAACCATTATATTAATCATCAGCCGGGGATCGGACTCAACTCCACCTCGTTTATAGCCCAATACTGTCCCCTTGACTGTAGCACTTTTATAAATATCCGAGCCAGCGGCTCGACATCATTTTATTTCCATTTAAAAAGCATTTGAACTAACTAACGGGAGTAATAGTAACTAACTTAACATGGCATACTTAACCTAGGGTTAACAAGGATTAAATAGATTCAATATTTTTCAAGGAAGTTCCATGAGCAATCCGGTGTTATCTAGGTATCATGTCATTCTAAAATAACAGTTTTCAATATTTCAACATACAGTAAAATAATGCGATAGAAAATAGTTATTAAATATAACAGGCATGAATAGGGTCAACATGATCAATGATGTACGGCTTGCCTTGCTCGGCAGCTGGATCGGCTGGGTCGTAGAGGAAGTAGTTGTTCCCGGCGTCTGTCTGGTCCAAATCCTGCTCCGGGTACTGCTCCTGCGGCGGCTCAACGGTCGAATCTAGCGTGGAAGAGGCGAATAAACAAAAATAAACGAAAAACAACAACTGAAAACGAAAAACGGAAACCGAAAATTGGGTCGGGAGAGAACAAAGGGCAATTTGGGAATTTTTGGAGTTTCGGATTGCAGAGCAGAGGGTATTTTTGGACTCAGTGGGTCAAGACGGTTCGGAAAATGTATTTGGTGTGTCTCTGGGATTTCCAGAATTTTTCGGGAATTTTCTGGAGTTTAAAAACGATTTTCAGAATTAATATCTAAATTAAAATTCCGAAAAAAATAAATTACTGTTTAAACAGTAACGGGCTGGCTTAGGCGAGGAAATGGGCCACGGCCCATGCGGCTGCCGCGACGCGAACGGCGAGGGGCGGCGGCGAAGCATTGGCTGGTCATACCGCTTGGCCTAGCCAAGCGACGCGGGGGGTGTAGGGTTAGGGTTTTGGGGCTGGCGGCGGCGGTGCGGAGCGGCATGGCAGCCGAAGCCGAAGAAGGTAGGGGCGCGGGGGAGAGGGGAGCTCACCGAGAGAGAGCGGGAGTGGGGCGAGTTGGAGTGGAGGTGGAGGCCAGCTTTATATAGGCGAGGTGGAGGGGCGAGACGAGCGGTGCCGGAACCGGCGGCGGCGGCGATGATGCACTCGAGTGGGCGGTGGGCTCAGAGTGGCGCTGACGGCCAGTTGCAGATCGGCCGAGACCGGAAACAAAGCGGCGACGCGGCGTCCACGGCGGCATGGCAATTGGCTACTGGGCGATGCACGGGCCGAAGAAGAGGAGGCCAAACAGCCCAATTGCAAAACAAAATTGGCCCAAAAGAAGGTAACGAAATTCAAATCCGATTTCCAAATTTCAAATCTAGAAGAACAGCAAATGAAAACCCAATTTAATTCGCTTTTGAATTTTTAGGGTTGTTTCAAAAATGTACTTGCTGTTTCGCAGGAGTAGGACCGGGTGCTGCGAATTTCTTACCAGCAAGAAGAACAAAACACTGAGAAATGAAGAGCTCAATGCATTACCAGCCGCAGAAGAAGCTGGATTGAAATCCTAGAGAAGCTTTTACGAAATAAACACCTGCACAAACATCCTTCGGCTGTTATCAGTTGGGCCGGCCCTGACCAATGGTGGGCCCGATTATTCTGGACAGGACCTTACCGCGGGCAAAGGGAAAAGGGAAGTGATGGGCCTACTCCTCCAAGGTAACAACACGTTTGCAAATTCTTTACTAGCCCAGGCCCTCCGGAGCCATCAATCAGCAGAGGCAGGAGAGAGACAGGACACTGTCATCATTCATCAAAGAACAGAACACTCACCGGCTTTACAGAAGAAGAAAAAAGAACTAGTGTACATGGCGGAAACTTTTGAGAGATTCTTCGTCGTTTCGACCACTTTGCCTTCGCCAGCCAAGAATAGAACATCGCACCAGCTGCATATCAAGATCCTAATAAACAAGAGATATCTCATATCTTGACAAAATCTGAGTGGTAGAGGAACATGGCAAAAGCCAGCTCCCCCCCCCCCCCCCATTCTCGCAGGAAAACGGTGCACACATGCGACGCGCGCCACACCTACAAACATTCCCTTCCCTGCCACCATCACCGCCGCCGCACCAATAATCAAGCCTCTCCGTGTCGTGCCGAGTCGAAGCGCCGCAGCCTGTACCGGCCAGCGCGTAGGAGATCGCCGTTGCAGCGGATGCGATCTCAAACATCACCATCTCGCGTTCGCGCCGCCGTGCCGCCATCGCCAGTAAACCGCGGCGCGCGCCCGCGCCTCTGCGACAATAGCCGTGGAATAAAACGATGCGTGCCCACATCTACACGGCACGTATTAGTACCGCTACGCTGTTTTACGCGAGCCGTGCCCTCCTATCTCCGTTTCCTTCTTCCCCCTTCGAAGTTGCTCTCTTCCTTTCCTCTTTCAATCAATGGCGTTCGTTTTCCTGCCGCTATATACCCTTTCCGTGCCATCCCAGGACCAACTTCGTTCCTAACCAGCAGTGCTTAATTAAGGCCAATCCTGCTCTTTCAATGGCATCACCGGATCGGCCTAGACGTGAAGCAAACGACCGGTGTCCTCGTCCTTCTGATTAGGATGAAATGAAGTAGTACCTGCAGGGCACTCGAGGGGACATGCTTGATGCTTGGACGAGGCGTTCCTCCGTGTTGTCACCAATTTTTGGCCGGCGGCAACACTCTCCATTCTTTTTCCCCCCCTTTTCCGTCCATGCTCGCTCTGCAATCTCCACGCCATGTCGCCAACCAAGAAAGCGAATACGGCCAGGGCCGTCCTTTTTGGTCTCGAATCAAGAGCTGAACCAGCCTTCTCCTCCTTGTGCGTGCGGTTGTGCCGCACCTGGCTTAACCTTCACGACTGCTCTGCAAATATACACCACCTAGCGGAGGTTGAATCATGCAGCAGCTGCACAGTACGTAGTAACTACACCAACTAAGCACTTGGGCAGTGGCATATACCCATGAGAACATATCCAGTGCTACAGTGCTTACGATTTCCTGCGTTTGCTGTAGGTTGAAACTGTTATCGTGTCGTACGGGTGTGGAGAGAGGACGAAAGGTAAATTTTGCGCAATGTCGTGCCCTCATTTCAATGTTCAAGGCTTGCGTTGCGATCATCCGTTCATATCCGGGGATAACATTTATTCCATGAAACTCGTACTGCCTCCCACAAAAGCTGAATTTTTATGACGCCTGACGGATGGAATAACTCCAGCGGATCTGTACCAGACAGCAACACATTTTTTAAAGAAATTTGGCGATTGAGGTCAGCCGTGACATCAATGGAGAAGATAGTTTGGCAAAGCAGTGGGATTAGATTATCTGAGCTATAAGCAAGCAACAATGGGGGGACCATGGCGATATCATGGTTCTAGACGATTATACTATAGAATTTAGGTTGTTATTATTGGCAACCTGAACATAACTTTCAGTTTCCAGCTGTGGCAGCTGCCATGGGAGCACTTGGCACTTGCAGTGGTTGTCCGATGTGCCGCGCAGAATATTATAAACTGCATGATCTAGGAGCGCTCTGTCGCCAAGTGGTTGCTTAGCTGAGTATTTTACTCGAGGAAGTGGCAAGTGCTTACTGCTTCCCCGACAAAAGAGATGAGAATGGCATGACTTATACAGCAAATCGAGAGTGACTTGCAACCACGTATATATGTATCCATTAGTACTACTCCACTACAGACCTCACAGAAAACAATACCTTTTGCAAGTACGTTAAGACAGCACATTATTGGAGTTCCATTACGCAATTTAGTCTGAAATTCAGAGGGATGCATGTAATTATTGTTAGGTTTAGAGTTTTGGATCGCACACGCACAGCATAAACATAAAAGTAGAACACAAAATTTTTACGTGAAAAATTCTTGCGAAAAAAAACAATGGGAGACAAAGATGCACTATTTTAGTTTAAAGATTATAAGTACATGGGGTGGTTTTATATAGCCAAATAGAATCCGAGTTATATAAGGTAAGGACTCCAAAGATATGGTAAATTAAGATATTGAGGCATATTGCTAACAAAGCTCCCTTTAACTCAAAATCCGTAATGAAAATATAATCTTCTTGTAATGTGTGTAATTTGCTTGTCATATAATCCTTGTAATCTACTTGTTTCAGAGGACATGTGTACCATTTTCTGAGGCTAACCAATAAATGGAAAAATATTTAGCAGTAAAAACTAATATCATAGACGGTTCTACATAAGGAACCGCCTGTGATATATCACGTATCACAGCCGTTTTACAGATGGTTATAATAAAGAACCGTATGTTATGTGAGTTTTACTGATGATTCAAGAACCATATATGATATATCGTTGTCATCACTGACACATGTTTACAGCCGGTTCACAAAACCGTCTGTGATCACCTTTTACAACCATCTGTGATAACCTTGTCTGTAGTAGTGTGATCATTTAGATAATAGCATTTCAACATCAAGTGACAATGTGAGTACAAGCGTCAATATTTCCTTTAATTTGATCAACCAACAAACCCTAACAAACTCTATCCATGAACTGATCAACCAACAAACCCTAACGAACTCGTATCCATGAACTGATCAACCAACAAACCGTAACGAACTCCACGGGGAAATCAAAACTTAGTCTTGGGGACATAGCTCTGGAGACAAGGAGGTACCTCCTCTCGTCGGGGTCACTACCCGCGCTGGGGAAGCTAGGGACGAAAGGGCGGCTGTTGAGGTCGGCGGAGGTGCGAACGGCGGGGAGGGAGATACCTCTTCTTGTCGGCGGAGGATGAGGATAGCTCATCACCTCGGCTTTTGGTATTTGAATGGATCGGGAGAAGAAGCCGAGAGGTCAAGAGCGAGATGGACACTCCAGGGAAAACAAAAACTACTTATAGTGCCCATACTGATATTACAGACGATTCGTGAGACGAACCTTCTGTGATATCGGCCTATTACAGATGGTTGTTAGCATTTTCGGTAACTTAGACGGTCGTACTAGTAAAACCGTATGTAATTAACTTTAATCTATACGGTTTGTCAAAACCGTCTGTAATAAGACGTCTAATATAGGTTTTTATGTAGTAGTGGTTGTTTCCCGTACGATGCTAGCTGTTAAATAAGATCCGTTCTTTTCTGTCTTTTATTTTCTCACTATTTCATATAAGATAAAACTGATGTATATATACTAATAATAAACTGATATGGTTTTACTATACTGCCCTAAGTACTAGCAACAAGACTTCACCATTTTTCTCGTTTTCACCTCACCTCAAACGGCGATATTTCTATTTCCCAGCAGGCCAGCACGCACTGCCCTGCCTACCGCGTTAAGGGCATCTGCAATGGTGTAGTCAATTACTAGCTATAAAAAATGTACATGTCATCTATAGATAGCTAATAGACAACCACTCTAATGGACTAGCTATAACATTGTCTACAAAATTAAATATGGACCCATATGTAAGAGATGATAAATACCTTGGAATCAGCTATAGCCTCACTATAAGTTAATAGTAAGTCTATATCTCTCTCTTCTTTCTCTCTCATCCACCTAAGCAAAATGCTAAATTGACACCCTTATAATAAGCTGAAGTGGCACCATTGCAGATGCCCTAATATACTACTTCACGCTATCACGCAGCGTCGTGCCACCTCCCAATATGGCAATATATAAACACCTCTCGTGTACTAACTACTACTATTCCTGAGTCCTTACCTATGATTGCAACATCTCTAACCAAGACATTGACCCGAGCTACCTTATCTAACCCTCTCTCCCCCACAATCTCTTGCGCTTGATTAGATTGAGCTATCTCGTGCTCTTGCGCTGTGCAGTGCAGATCGATCGATCGAACTGGAGGCGGCATGAAGGTGCAGTGCGACGTGTGCGAGGCCGAGGCGGCCTCCGTCTTCTGCTGCGCCGACGAGGCCGCGCTGTGCGACGCGTGCGACCGCCGCGTCCACCGCGCCAACAAGCTCGCCGGCAAGCACCGCCGCTTCTCCCTCCTTCACCCATCCTCGTCCTCCGCCCAGAAGCCGCCTCTCTGCGACATCTGCCAGGTGGGAGATATGCAAACACCAAATGGAAAAAAAGGCTCTTCTTTGTTGCTTCCTGCAGCTGGCCAACTCTGAAGTCTGAAGAGTAAACGGAACTGCAGGAGAAGAGAGGGTTCCTGTTCTGCAAGGAGGACAGGGCGATCCTGTGCCGGGAGTGCGATGTGCCAGTGCACACGGCGAGCGAGCTGACGAGGCGGCACAGCCGGTTCCTGCTTACCGGTGTGCGCGTCTCGTCGGCGCCAGTGGACTCCCCCGCGCCGTCGACAGAGGAGGAAGCGGAGGAGGAGAACAGCAGCAGCCCCTGCAACGCCGGCTCCTACAGCGGCGCTGGCACCGCCACGGCGAGCGCGAGCGACGGCAGCAGCATCTCCGAGTACCTGACCAAGACGCTGCCCGGGTGGCACGTCGAGGACTTCCTCATGGACCACGACGACGCCGTCTCTCCAGACGAGCCGTATCAGGTCAGTTCCAACGTTCCATTACAATGCAAATATGTACTAATTGCGAGCTAGTACGGTCCATTAACCCTTGTACCTTTCTTAATACGTTCAAGAGAGCATCAAGAAAACACAGCACGTTACAGTCCGGTGGTCTGGTCCGGCCGCCGTGTCCACGGAGGCCAATGCGCCGTCGCGTCGTCCATCCGTCGCCGTTCATCTGCTCTACTCTAACCACTACCGCCAGTCCCCAATTTTTTGAGCTGATAATTATGTAGGCAGTCTGTTGTCATGCTCACAAAGTCACAAGTCACAACTAGCACTAAGAAAAAAAAACGAGTTGCTGGACCAGGGTGTCAGGATAATGTCTTGTGGAGACCACCTAGATACGATGTTCTAATGCAAACGATCAGCTTTGCATATCATCAGTCTTGCCGTAAGCAGATTTACTCACTCCTTTAACCATGCAGGTATACATGTATAACAAAACAAACAAACAAAAAGGCAGAAATCTATCCTTGGACTAATTAGGCGTATGCATGTGGGCAACTTGTCGTCTGAGCAGGGAGGAGGGCTAGCTCAGATCGGTGGGCTGCAAGAAGGTTACCCGGCGTGGGCGGGACGAGAGCAGCTTCTCGGCGACGTCGTTGTCGCCGCCAATGAGCAGGCCAGCAGGGAGCGGTGGGTGCCGCAGATGCACGCGGAGTGGGCCGGCGGCAGCAAGCGACCCAGGGCGTCGGCGCCCTACTCCTACCGCTGAAGAAACGTGCGGTTTTCGGTAGCATGTGTATTACTAGTAGTAGAAGATAGCAACCGGAAAAGAAGAGCCAAAAAAAAAAAACTCTCGACCATGGCTTCTTGTTTGATTGGTGGATGTTGATCTTGAGCCTATATATTGCCATTTTTTCTCTTCCTGAATCCTGTCTTCTGAATGTTTGGGAGATGGGAATGTCTATGCCTTTTGAGGCGGGGAACGACTTCCAACTGTGCGCCTTTGTGAACATGTCAACTGTACTGTAATCTGCTCGATCGTTCACCAAGTAATAAGCTTGTTTCGGCATGTATTGCTTCTTCCGTAAGATTTTGGAATTTTCAGTGTACATTTCTTGACATTAGACTTCTTCTCAGGCGATAGCTTGCGATGCGCCAACAAACGGTTGAGTAGTGTTGAAAGTGCACACTGACCTGCAGCGAATACGTACCAAACCACGCTGCCACGATTCAGACTTGAGAGCTGAAGTACCGGATTGGTCATCAGAAGGGGATTGGTGATCAGAAAGAGTTGGATGATCTCAAATAAATTTTCTCTTATTTATTGGATAAGTAGAGACGAACAAACACCAATAGAAATATGAGAAACCACTTATAGCTAGGGTGGCACTACCGTCGCCAGTGGGCGGTAGTGCCGCTTTCACAAGAACAATAGAGACAACATCACGATTTGAAACAAAAAAAAAAAGATAAAACTTTAGATCGACTTGTCCAACACCCATGAAACATTGTATGTACTTTCTTATGAAGGTCACAAACCTATTACAACCTGAAATCCAAGGGATTGACGTCAAAGTTCTGACCTTTTTACAATCGAAAGAAGAGTACACTAAGTTTGAACAAAAACCAAAATCTTGATATCTGAGCTTGCTCGTAGGGTTTGATGATCAAGATGATCTTCGATATCCTCCCACTTATCACACCAAGATAGAACACAAGAAGAAAATGCCTCTGACACGATCTACAAAGATTTCTCAAAGATTGAGTAAAAGATCGGTTTCTTGCAAGGGTCAAGACAAAGATTGCCTAGATCATGAGAATATGATCTGAAGAAGATTCATCCATCAATCATGCATCTTCAGCATAAAATCCACAAGCATTTAGAAGAAGGGAAGGCAAATTCAAATGTGCGAAAAGTAAATTGCAAGAGCTTAAGTGTAGAATTTAAATGCTGAATTTTAATTGCTAAATTTAAGACATAATGTAAATACGGAATTTAAATTCAGAAGTAAGGAAATGAAATTTTTATTTCATGAATGGAATGTTTACAATGTCTCACAATAAGATGGGCAAAGCTCAAAAAAGCACCAAAACCCTTCAAATGGAGAGGCACCCATCTCCCCCTCTATTTATAGCCTCAAAGAATCATCCTACACACTTGGATGAGTTCCTTCCTCCATAAGGAACCCCATCAAGGGCTTAACCACTCATACATGGGTTTACTCGAAACCCACTAGCTTAATGGGTTTTTGCACACTTCTTAAAACTAGCTAACTTGACCGTTACTCTATCATCTAAACCGTAATCCAACGGCTCTCCTTGATCCGAGCAACTCTAAGCTAGCACCTCAGTCATTCCCTTGTTTTCTAGGCTCGCAGCGACTCCGTCTCCCGTCATCATCCGGCGATCCCCAACCGTCTGGACCTCCTGCGCACCATGCCTAAGTTCGATCATCCTTCGCCTCACCATGACCTCGCACCGTCATCTTACAACCATCAAAGACAAGAAAATACATCACATAGCATTGTACAATAATTTATGCAATTAATCATCCAATGAAAAATTGCAAAAAAATCAAATATCAGATTCAACCATTGCAATCAAAATTGGCACTACCGCCTATTGGAGACCGGTAGTACCACTGGCTGACACTACCGCTCCTCCTACTTGCGCTTAATCCCGTGCGAAGTCCTCTCTGGAAAATAACTACCGCGCCTTTGGGTCGGTATTGTCGTTCGACCGGAAGTGCTACCCCTAGAGGTTGATACTACCGCTCCTCTCAAACTAGAGGCAAACTCGGAACAACAACAGGCCAGCACTACCGCCGCCTGGGTTCGATAGTGCTGATGGTCGGTACTACCGCCCCCAGGGCTAGTAGTGCCACCTGAGACCGTCACAACTCAAATTGCTTCATTTTAAAAATCCAATTTAAATTAATCTCAAATTTGTGCACACCTTACTCTCCGCGTGGTCTTTCAATAGCAACATAATAGCTACCATTGAATTGATTCCATTGCAATTTCGCTCTATCCTGGTAGGAGTAACTACTAATGGCAAGCATTCGTATGCAGAACTACAGTATTTTACCTTTAGGTGGATTTTAGAAGAAGGGACCAGACTCGCTTTGTGATGCAGAACGTGGTGCTAAACGTTTGATCACACCGTTTGTCCGTCTCAGTTGTGCTACTCTATATATGTGTGTTCATCTAAATTATTCTCCTTTTTAAGCTCTCGCTGATCTCAGTTGATCCTTATTAATCTCGCACCATGTTGAGCCACTCTGTCCAGCAACCCCACGATTTTTCTCGGATTTTTTCGAGGCGGTTTGATCCGTGAAAAGAGCTAGACACCGACAGGACGGCACGGACGTAGACACGAGGAGCGTCCGGCATGCCAACCCCATGGACGTGGCGTGGATCGCTCATGGAACGAATATTTTTGCGTGGGCCGAAGCTAGCCATCGCGCGGCTGGGTGTGCGCGCGATCTGCTGCGGTCAGATGGCTGATCACATAGATGGGCTAGGGGCCGATGGGCCGACCGTCTGTGCCCACTCACATCTTTAGTCCTGATCCCTGCAGGCCCATCGCTGTTCTGAAAAAGAACGGTTTTCTTTTCGCTGCCAACAGAGTTGCTTCGGAATCCTCCACATGCTCGTTCCAAAGATGATTTGGATCTTGCTGTCAGAAATGACGGTCTGGATCGCATTAAGGTACTATTTTTGTTTGCTATGGTGAGAATAGATAGATCGATACAGGTGTTCAATACTCTATTTGTTAATTGTGAGTGAGACAGGGCCTCCATATCTCAGCTGCTTAGTTTAGTACTCCAGCGTGTTACTCGAAAAACCCCAAAATTTCAGAACAAATTTGTTTTGGTTTTTAAATTGGTTTGAATCTGTTTTGTTTGTTTTTGGGCCTCTTTTTCCGCTTGTGGGCATTCCGGCCCAAATCTCTGGCCCAATCTCCCGGCCCCCCTCCCTGCCTGACTTCTGCCTCCGGCCCAACCCACCCCGCCGCCTCCGGTTGCCGCCGCCTTCCTCCCCACTTTTGGCTACGGCCGCGCCGCACCGCCCGCGCTTATCGCGCCATACCGCTTCGGCGCGTCACGCGGCCGCTCGCTGCGTCGTCTCCCTCACCCGCTCCGTCGTTTCCATCGCGTCCCGTCGCCATCACTCCCCGCACCGGCGCCGTCCGCCGGTCATCTCCCCACGCCAGGCACCGGCAGCGCCGTTTGCCTACGCCGCCGCCGTCACGCCAACCGAACTCACCGCTCCCTCTCTCCTCTCCTCTGTGCTATAAATCCCCCTCGACCTTCATTTCTTCCCCGTCCCGCTCCCCTCCTCTCGTGGTGAGCCTCTTCTCTCCCTCCTTCGCCGCTCCCCTTCCTCCCCTGGCGCCGCCCGCCCGCGCTTCGCCGCTGCCATTCCCCCAAACCCTAACCCTACCACGTCCGATCCGTCCCCAGCCAGACCCCACCCATCAGCCACTCAATACCCCGGTCCTGCGCGTCAGTCCCCCCTTACACTCGACCCCACTTGCCAGCTTCCCTCGTCGTCGCCGTTGGCCGCTTTGTCGAGCACACGCGCAGCGGCGTGGAGTCGACCAAGCTGCCAGCTGCGCGTGTGCCCTCGTTGGGCCGAAATACGGCTCCTTGCGGTCTTTTCCTGTTTATTTCCTTTTCTTTTTATTTTGGATTTAAAAAATCCAAAAATTCTGTAAAAATCCAGAAAATTCTTGAAAGACCAAAAATACGCCATCTTGACCGTTTCGAGCCACTAAATCCAAAAACGGCTTTCGCTCCACCAAATGAAGCTCCCAAAATTCCTGGAATACACACTCTGAATTTCCTCGGCCCGTTTTCATTTCTATTTTCGTTTCCATTTTTGTTTTCCATTTTTGTTTTCGTTCGTCGTTTTCATTTCGTTTATCGTTTATTTACTACCTTTTCGTTCTTTCACGCTAGATCCGATTGTCGAGCAGTTCCCGGAGCCGGACCAGACAGGAGCCGATTACGACTACGGCCACTTCGACCTAGACGACCCCTTAGCCCAGCGAGGCAAGCCGCACGCCCTTGAACATGCTGAACCCAATTGTTCCTAATATTATAGTATTTAATTTCTATCGCATTATTTTACTCATACGTTAAAATACTGAAAAGCAATAAATTAGAATGATATGATACTTAGCTACACCCAAATTCCTTTTCTAGCCTCCTTGATATTGATGAACCCAACTAAACCCTTGAATAACCCTAGTAAATAAATTATACATCCCGTAGTTAATTAATAATCTGTTTAGTTTCACTTAAAAATCTTTAAACGTGGAAGAAAATTGTGGCGAGTAGTCGGCTCAATGATTTTAAAATAGTTGCTACTGTCACTCTGTCAGGGACTCAGGGGGACAACATTGGACTCACCACGGGGTGGATGCTAGTCTGATCCCCGATCGATGAAGGAAGCTATGTCTGGTTTGGTGGCTGGTGCAAGCAGGTACCAGGTTGGTTTGTGGTTGGCTTTATGGCTTGGTCTTTGGCAATATAAGGATAAACTCACTTGAGCAAAGTAAATAACTTAAGTTTTCGCTCAATCACAAGTCGAGACCTGAAAGTGCATCTAGGCCCCCAAATTAGTTTTGGTTGATTAATGACAAACGATTAAAGAGACTAATGTCTTCAATGAGCTTATGAGCAGGTTAAAGGATAAATGTGAGATCTTCTACATGCGAAGGACACCCTCAAACGATTTTAAGCGAGTAAAACGGCAGTGTATTTTTATTTTTCTATGCTTTGTGTCGTAGGAATGCCGTACTATTAAGAGGGATGCATCGTAAATGATCTAGGATAGTCTCTATGCTCAGATGAATGCTACTTTATTTTTGTTGAGACCCTAAGTCACCGCGCATGCACCGGAATGTGTTTTTATCAAAGTTCAAGTCGGACATTCCGATGTAATATCGGAAGTTCCGATGTGACCGGACATTCCGATGTGCATGCTTGCTTCAGTCCGATGCGTGGTAGATGCACCGGAAGTTCCGATATTTTCGATCGGAAGTTCCGATACGTTGCTACAGCTTTCTAGGGTGCTCTCTGTAAATATCGGAAGTTCCGATATTTGACATCGGAAGTTCCGATGTGTTCAAACCTGAAAAAGGGAACTCTCTGGAATTATCGGACATTCCGATATATTATATCGGACATTCCGATATTAAGTCGGAAGTTCCGATGTTTGTATCGGACAGTCCGATATGGACTTAGAAGCATTTTGTCAAGGGTTTTTCTGGGAACATCGGAAGTTCCGATGATGACATCGGAAGTTCCGATGCACCTTTTTCGGCAGTTGAAGTGCGCTCGAGTTCTGATTGTTTGCACATATCGGACATTCCGATGTTGAAATCGGAAGTTCCGATATGCAGCTGAGTGGGTGTATAACGGCTAGTTTTTGCAAGAATCTATAAATACCCCACTCCTCTCTCATTTGAGCAGGACACACTAATTGGCAGAACTCTAGAGCACTTTGAGCCCTCTCTAGTCTACTTTTGAGCCCTCCTCTTTGATCTTAGGGATCATCTAAGGAGTGAGGACTAGAAGTGAGATTTGGAGCTAGAGTAAAAAAGCAAGTGCCTTTCATCTCGAGCTTTAGAGTGTTCCTCCAAGATCAATCAACGGTGCATTTGTTTCTCTTGGAGGTTGAAGGACTCCTAGACGGCTAGGGGTTGCTCACGAGCTCCCAAGGATTGTGGGACGCCGTGAGAAGTTTGTGAAGGCCGGCTCCACCTCCGAAAGGAAAGGAACCAATAGTGGAACCAAGCCTCAAGTGTGACCGAGGTTTGGGAGGAAAGGGTTGGAAAAGACCCGGCTCTTTGGAGCCTCCTCAACGGAGACGTAGGATTCCCTCAAGAATCCGAACTCCGGGAATAAATCCGTGTCTTTACTTCACTTTACTTAAGCTTGTTTCCGTATTTCGTTGATCTATCTTTCTCAGATTGCTTCTCAAGTTCATTACTTTCAGCTGCTAATTGTTCGTGTCTAAAGTCGATCGGACATTCCGAACTGGTATCGGAAGTTCCGATCCAATACCGGAAGTTCCGATACTCTTTCATTGCGACAAATTGAGTTTAATTTTTAAATTGCCTATTCACCCCTCCCCTCTAGGCAACCTTCTCATCTTTTCAATTGGTATCAGAGCTTGACCTTCTCGAAGGCCTAACCGCTTGAAGGGAATGTGATGGCAAACACCGGATTGAAGGTTGTCATGTCGGGGGAAGAAGGTAGTCCAAAGGCTGGACATGGAACTCCCGCGAGGACCAAGGAAGGTGACACCTCAACGTCATCGCAGGGAGCTCAAATTCCTTTTAATTACGAAAAATTAAATACTTCTTATTCGCATTCCTATATTACTGTGCCCTCCGGGCGTGCACCATTTTTCGATGGCACGTACTATTCCGCTTGGAGGCACAAAATGAAAATGCATTTGATGTCTCTCCATCCTAGTGTTTGGAAGATTGTGTGTAAATGCTTAGATATGCCGGAAGATGACATGGAGCTTACACCAGAACAAGAACAGAACATCCACCGAAATGCTCAAGCCGCGAGCGTGCTACTTGGAGCGTTGAGTCCCGAGGAATTCAACAAAGTGGATGGCTTAGAAGAAGCAAAAGAGATATGGGACACTCTCCAAGTAGCTCACGAGGGAACATCAAGTGTACGAGAATCAAAAATTGAATTGCTTGAAGGAAAGTTGGGGAGATTTGTCATGAATGATGATGAAACACCTCAACAAATGTATGATCGCTTGATGATCCTTGTGAACAAGATCCGAGGGCTTGGAAGCAAGGATATGACGGACCACGTCGTGGTGAAGAGGATGTTGAGAGTCTTTGCTCCAAGGAATTCGACTCTCGTAACTCTTATACGAAAGCGAAAAGATTTTAAAAGGCTTACTCCTAATGATGTGCTAGGAAGAATTCTATCACATGAGCTTATGGAGGAAGAAGCAAAAGAAGTGAAGAACCTTGACAAGCAAAGCTCAAGCTCTAGACCGAAGCAAATAGCTTTGAAGGCAAGCAAAAAGGAAGAATCAATCTCAAGTGATGAAGAGGAAGATGAAAGCGAAGATGAGGAATATTTGGCATTGTTTGTAAGAAAATTCAAAAAATTCCTCAAGTATGATGGTTCAAGCAAATACAAGAAGAACTACAACGACAAATCAAGAGGAAGAAGAAACGCTAAGAGGGCTTGCTATGAGCAGCCTACAAATCAATTGAATCGAATTCTTGTGTGTGCAGGTCATGGTGAGCATCCACAATTACCAGCTATACCGCCACGTCGAGCATCCGGGGTGGCGGCTGAGCTGGGAGTGGGCCGGCGACGAGGTCATCTGGGACATGACGGGTGCGGAGGCGACGGAGCAGGCCGACTGCGCCCGCGTCTGCATCGCCGGTGGCGCTAATCCCTCGCATTGTTGCGAGAAGCGGCCTGTCATAGTGGACATGCCACCAGGCACGCCATATAACAACCAGGTCGCCAACTGCTGCCGCGGCGGTGTGCTGTTGTCCCTCACGCAGAACAACAGGACGGCCACCGCCGCGTTCCAGATGTACGTCGGCAGCTTCGCCTACGACAAAGACGGCAGACCACAGAGGCCGACCAACTTGAGCATCGGCGTGCCGGGTTACAGCTGCAGCAACGCGACCAAGGTAACCGCGACAAGGTCCAGGGTCGACAGGCACCGTCGCGTCCAAGCTATGCGTACGTAAGCCTTTTCTTGACCGCGAACGATTGTCTTGTGGCGCGCCGCCGCCGCGCGGGGCATTGAGTGAGAGTTCTGAGCGATGCTTCTTGCCGCCGCCGTGCAGTGACATGGTGGATCACCTGCTCGTACTTGCAGTTCAAGGAGGCCGCGTCGCTGTCTTGCTGCGTTTCCCTCTCGACTTTCTATAACAACATGATCGTGACGTGCCCGCACTGCAGCTGCGGCTGCCCACGCTCCCCCTGGGCGCCGCAATGCGTCAGGCAAAGCCACCCATCTTTACACAATTACACCATCTTGCTTCTTCTCGTGCTTTGTACAATAAAGATTGCGCTGTCTTTCTGATATGTCTACATTTTCGCTTGGCCTTACAGCAGGGGCGACCAATCCAAGGCGCTGGAGCTGCCGGACGACGACAGCGAGCCGGCTGCGCCGATCGTCCTATGCACCGAGCACATGTGCCCTATCCGGGTGCACTGGCACGTGAAGCTCAACTACAGGGGGTACTGGAGGGTGAAGGTGACGATCACTAACTACAACGTGATCAAGAACTACAGCGACTGGAGCCTGGTGATGCAGCACCCGAACCTCCGTCGCCTGACGCAGATGTTCAGCTTCAACTACCAGCCTCTCATCCAGTACGGCACCATCAGTAGGTGCCACTCACTTTACAAGTTATGAAGTTAACATCGCAAGTTCAAGAAGGCAGAGTGTAAAATTAAGAATGGGATTTTGCAGATGACACGGAGATATTCTGGGGAATCGAGCACTACAACGAGATGCTGCTGCAGGACGGGAATGTGCAGACGAAGATGGTACTGAAGAAGGATATGAGCGACTTCACGTTCTTCGGGGGATGGGCGTTCCCGAGGAGGGTGTACTTCGATGGCCACGAGGGCGTCATGCCGCCGCCAGATCAGTACCCCTCGCTGCCCAGCGCAGGCTCAGACACGCGCGCCTCGGATGTGCAGTGGTTGTGGTTGCTCATCGCCAGCTCTTGCCTGCTACCGTTGTCTGTATTGCTTCTCGTGTGAAGGACGAATTTCCCCTTAATACAAGGGGCATAACTCAGATTAATTTCTCCAGGGTAAACATGGTTACAAGAACAAGAGACACAACTGCAAGAACAAGCAGACCATGCCAACTAACGATGCTGCAAGTGGCACAATGCACAAAGGCAGAAACCTCTGAACTTGTGAGAGACATACGCAACAACCTAAAGATTTTTTTACTCTTTTACAGAACATTCAAAGCCTTTCAATGTTTTTTATCCAAAGAAGTGTTCTAAATAGGTAGCTGTGCTATAGCTTTTTAAAACCCCAAACGTGAAGCTACAGGCCAATATTTTGCTATATTAGCTATAAGTTCTATAGCTAGCAATAGATCCACTATATATCATATATTGTAGCTACATAGTAGATACTATAGGCCAAAACATTGAGCCAATTTTGGAATCTAACATTACTAGAAGGCTCAAATGCATATCTTATAAACCTAAACTATGAAAAAACCTAGTAAAAGACCTCGTCTTGCTATTTTTCAATAATCTAGCATTCATATTTTCTTAGTGATTAAGTACTTATTGTTAATAACAATATGATACATTTATCAGCTATGGTCTTTAACATGTATTAGCATGTTTGTTGATTCAAAACTTTACTCGTATTCTTATTATAAAACTAGGGAATTGCTAAAGGGTACTTGAGTATTTTTTTTAAAATTTGTTATCACTCGTTTTTTCTATTTAGTTATTAGTGTTTTTTTGTTTGTGAGCACTTAATTTTTTTGTCTATTAGATATTGATTTGTGAACCATATTGTGCTTTGTTATTTTGACTTTGTCAATATTTGTCTGTGTGGACTATGTTTTTATTTGTTGTGTTAATTATAGTTTGTTTTGTTCATATTTTTTTTACAAATTGTCACAATATTATTTTATATAATTTAATTTGTATAAAACTAGTATATAATTGATGCAAAAAAACGTCATGCAGAAAAAATAATGCCCTTTTTATAAATTGTGACATTATTTTTACATAATTTAATTTGTATAAACCAGTATGTAGTTGGTGTAAAAAGTATTCCTCATCCAATACAAAAAAAATTGAGTACTCCTTGATAAAATAATATTCAAATATGAAGAGAGTAGGCAAATTGATTTCATCCTTTGGATCTAGATTTGAAGGCTCAAAATTTGAGTGCTATTTAGGGGGGTACTAAAAATTCTCCCTAGACACCCTATAAAAATATTAATACCTTTTAAAGTACCATGGTTTAATGATATCTTTGGAGATGACTTATTTTATATACACATTTAATTTTTTTAATACTAAAACATGATGACAGATAGCTTCTGCGATAACTATTGTAGTTTTTTTGGACCTTGCCATGAAACCACAAAAATCATGATTTAAAACCTTGATATAATTAGGGGTGGGCATTTTTAAACCGAAACTGAAAAACCGAACTAAATAAACCAGTTATTTTGATTTTTTTTCCAGTTTTTATTTTGATTGTATTCGGATTTCGGTGTATGGTTCGGTTTCGTGATTCCCGAAAATGAACATACCAAACACCAAAATGTCCAATCGCCAAGTATCCAAATGACCAAATCACCTGGCCCCCATTCAGTCATTCCGCATTTCAGTCATTTAGTATTTCGATCCCCATTCCCCGATCCATTCCCCACTCCACCTCCAAGCCCTCCCTCCCCATCTTCCCAGATTTGGGATCGATGACGACTGCGGCTCGACAGTGCACGGTCCACGCCCGGGCGGTGCGGCGTCATGATGGATTGATGGGGACATGACCACACTCAGGCCCCGTTGGATCATGTCGCGACCGAGCATGAGGCCACATCGGCAGCAAGGGCTCGCTGTCGCCCTTGTCTCCAAATCCCGGCCGGGCCTTATCGCAGCGATGGCGTCACCGGATTTGGCTGCCATGTGAGGCTACCTCCTCCGTTCCCCGCTGTTTCTTGGAACTTAAGCGCCGTATCTGACAAAGAGGAGAACGAGGCTACGCCGGCAGCAAGGGCCCACTGTCACACTCGCCCCCAAATCCAGCCAGGCCTTATTGGCGTTATTGCGGCGATGGCTTCACCGGATCTGGCTGCCATGAGAGGCCGCCTCCTCTCGCCATGGCTCCACCTCCTCCATCCTTGGCTGCTCCGCCTCCTTCGGCCTCCACACAGACCTACGCGAATGTGAGTAAGCTTAAGCTCTATGGTTTTTTGTGTCGTTGTTATGTTTGAAAATTTCCAGTTTATTGAAAAAACAAAATAACCAAACCGAATTTTTTAGTTAATTATGTTCAGTTTTTGAATTTGAATCAAGAATTTCGGTAGCCAGTTTTCAAAAACCAAAAAGAAAATTAAACCGAATAAATTGAACTGAATACATCGAAAAAACCGAATGCCCACCCCTAGATATAATGAATCAAATTATTTAGGATTAAGTAATAATTTCATGATATACTATCCAGTGGCGGAGCCAGGATTTGGCTAAGTCTCTGGCAAAAAATAAACGATTATTACAAATGTCAAAGACTACGGACAAGAGCATAAATTCGATTCAAAAACATGCAAGATACAAAATATAGTTAGTTCCACATGTATAGATTAAGAATTGCTTAGAGACAAGTTAGAACCAAATTCTTGCCAGCATGGTGTTCTTTTAGATATAAAACCTTTACAGTCATATGCACTTATGCAAACTTTCCAGTTGTAAATGACAGTATACAAATGCAAGGATTAGTCTTTTGAGTAGCTAATTACGCACACAACAATTTTTATGTGTCTATTTATGCATGTTCCTACATATTCCTCCACAGATGATGCTTGACCATGAAGGTACTGATCTAAATGTGTCCATTGAATTACCCCAAAATGCAAAACATAGTTCAATATTTACCTTTGTGATTTGAGATATCAATCCAAGAACTGAATGAGGTTGCCAACAAGCAATATAAGTTTGTGTAAGTCACCACTTAACATTACAGTGAATTGATTGAATTAATTAAATATGTAATTGGAAGAAAAATTCAAGTTGCTAAGGGAAAGTAGCAGAAAACATTTGTAATACATGGAGAAGCGGATAGGAGATGTGCACATGCAACAATCGAAAATAAGCAAGGAAATATAAGATGCTGCCTACTAAATACTACTAAGTGATTACAGTGAAGAAGCACAGAAAGACAAGTAGCAAATTAGTAATGACATTGTGTTTGGTACCTACATTAGCTAGTACTATACAGAACACACAATTCAATGAACATTATCAGCAACTTCTTTGACCAATTACATATAGAATAAAACTATAAGGCTAAACAACAACTGCCATAAGACATACAAGCCCCATAACTTTCACATGGACATATGACTTGACGAGTACCCATACCATGGGTACCCCCATCAGCCCGGAAGCACGAACGGGCTGACCTATCACGACGGAGGACCGGCACCACCGAAAGGTACTTGGGCCGCAGGGAACGAGCCCGACCAGGCGAGAGGCCTAATTTGGGCGATCGGCGGACTTCGGTTCGGCGGTCGGCATCTGCCCGCCACCTAATATTGAAGCTCAAGCTCCACTGCGCCAAGACGAGCAGAGGCCACGCCCGATGTCAGCGGCCGCTGCGCGGCGTCCCCCGACATCCGTGCAGGGTAGGCGGCTCCTTCCCAAGGCTTGTCGAGAGCCACCGAAGAAGTCAAGCCCCGATCCGTCGCTCGGCACACACTGCAGAGGAGTACGCCCACTCCCGAGGCCAAAACAAAGTCAAGCGCCATTAAAGCCACCGAAGTGACAAGAGCACCACCAACACGCCACTCGGCGACTACGCAAGGCGGTACGCCACGCTAGCCACCAACCCTACCTCGGGACGGCGGGGTTGGCGGACAAACGTAAGCCAAACCTCAAGGCGATGCGGACCCCTCTCTCGTAGTCTTCCCAACTCCGTGTAACCTGCTCCTCCGTCTAAGCATATAAGGAGGCGGGGCCTAGAAGGAGGGGCGCGGAGAAAGAGAAAATAGCCTCCTAGGTAGCCTCGACTCCTAGCGAAAACCTCAAGGGGATCGGACAAATGGTACCGTCGCCTCGCTTTGTACACCCCTTGTCCGTCTCCCAAAGATCAATACATTCACACCGCACCCAATGGAGTAGGGACATTCGGCCCAGACCAAGATACATCTTCGACTCCTTGAGTCGACCATTCGAGGAGAGGAGCGCGACCCATCCGACCATAAATTCGTATTGGTGCACGGGCAACACCGACAGCCAGAGTAGTTCGTTCTTCCGGAGTCACCACGGCGAGCATCCCCTCGACGTTGTTTCGTCCTGCAGGTCTGGCGAAAAGCCTTACCGACGCTGAGTCGCGAAGGGCGGCCAGTGGAGGCACGAGCAGCGGCTGGCCGAGTCACGACTTTACTCTTTTGAATAAGCGGTGGCGGAGAGGATGCGGCCGATCACGGCCCGGTAGCCGACGTCCTCCACGTGATCAGCCCAGCCGCCTGCGGCCATTTGTTCGCTTACTCAAGCCCCAGCCGCCATCCCCGCCATGCTTGGGTGGATCCCTGAGCGCGTGCCGAGTCGCTTGGCAGCGGCGGTGCTTGGCGCTTCTTCTACCTGGTCAACACCGCCTCTTATTACGACCGCGATCGACCTTGAGGCGGTTGGGAGCCGGCGTCGGCCGAAAGCGATTAAGAGGTCGGCCAGCGTTCATGGCCCGGTCGATCCGTGCGCCAAGAGATTGCTTCGTAGAATCTCGCCGCGAAATTCTCCGTCGAAGGGGAGGAAGATTAGTTTTCCTTCTGTTTGCTTTTTGGCAGCGTATGTAATGAACATGACGCCCTAGTCAGGCTCGGACAGGGCTGTTTTAAGTTACTCGCGTCTACCCCGTGTTTCTTTTTTATGAATTTGGGCAATTTTTCAACCGTAGCTACGGGGGTCCACAGAGTGCCCTGAGAGCGTAGGCGTTGCACCAGTTCATGCGAAGAGGACACGGGGCGAGTCGCCTCAGCGATTGCTTGGTGAAGGAGGTGTCGGGTCGGACCACCTCCTTCGCGAAGCTTGGATTGAAATCTAACCTAAGTGGGGTGCTCACCGCTCATAGTGTTTCTTGCTTTCGGAGGGCTTGTTTCCTCTCCAGAGTGCCACTTCAAACCGTAGCCGGGGCGAGGGGCCAGCACTTTGAGCCGAGGGAACTTAGCATGAGGTAGATAGCTGGTCGGTCGGTCTGCGGCTTAGGTTAGCGACTCCGCTTTTAAAAGATGGTTTGGGCCCTGGGCGAAAGTTGTAGCATTCGCCCGATCTATATCGAAGGCTCGTCAGACCACCGCCGCTTCTTCGCTTCGTAGCCTCCTTTTGCAAAGTGCTACGAATCCGTGGCAGCGGGCGTGGCCGTAGCATTTTGGTTTTGAGGAGGTTACTTAAGAGGGGAGCTCGGTCGGAGTGGTAGCCGGTTATCGATTTAGGTCGCCGACCCCTGAGGTCATGACTTGTTATGGGTAGGCTAAGCTCAGTAGCGCTTTTTAACGTCTTATCTTGGCAAGGAGTGTATATATGATAATGCTTGGGTAGGTGTCTGTACTCTAAGGATTTGTGATATTACACTTCATGTGAGTAGATGAAAGGTGTGTTATATGTACTGTTAAAGTAGCAAACGCTGTTTGAGTACAATGAGATGACTTGTGCTAATCGAGCATAGATATTGGAATATAGCAATGAAGAAATGCTTTGTGTGGTGTATCTAATCATGCCACACACCAAAGATAGTGTGTTAATTGATTCGGCATGATGACTAAGACATATGTGGGGTAGGGATGAATTGTAATAGTCACTCCCTATTTTAGGTAGAAATTGCGATCGTGGCAGAAAATGGAACATGTAGGAGATTTTGTGCTATGGTGTCATTTGAGCAGTAGTTTTCCATAATCAACTTGATCTTTTCACAAGAAAATTTTTATAAAAAATCATATATCAATTGGAAGGACCATAGGTACTTAACTTTAGAAACGATGGCATTCACTTTCCCCCCTAATTTGGACTTGTTAGTACTTGTGTACTCATCCCTGTTCTATTCCTCTTTTGTTAGATAATGAGCTGTAGATTACGAGTTTCCTAAAGAGCAAGCTAGCTGGGCAGCCTTTTAGGCTCAAGGAACAGAAGGAGGGCGAGTCTCATGCGACTCATATCTACCTTTGATTGAGCTGATGGGGATGCTTGATGTCATAGTTAGGTTCTTCATAGTAGTGATAGTAGTAGCAGTATTTCGTCCAACCTGGCGAGGTATCTTTTGTTGAACTTAGAAACATTTGCTATTTTATATCGTGGAATGTACTTTAAGTTGTGAACTTTTGGTTGTAATATATTTATTTATCGTTAGACCACTACATTGCTTTTGTTATACTACTCTATTGTGCACATTTCTCAGTAAAATGAGTCTTTGCCAGGCAAATGAGCCGAAGCCTACTATCCTACCAAAGGTAGCATGATGGGTCACCACAATTAGTAATAGATTCAGTAAAAAGTGTGGCGACCCACATAATTAGCCCTGGGTAATGATAGTCGCGCAGCCATTACTCTGAGATAATTACATGAATATCGGCATATCAACTAATCAAAACATCTAGCGCACCCAACATTTTATCAGTTAATACATCGAGTTTAGAGTGTTGTAACAGAACAATAATTAGAGACTGAAATAAAAACTTTATTATATTCTATTGCCACACAGGCTACAAGTCTAATACATAATTATACATAGTATCTAAATACGACAAAGATACAATACCAAAAGTACTATGTGTCAATGTTCAAGACCTGGAGTCCCTAAATCGAGCTTACGAATATAATTTGGGTTGTCTTTATCTAAAAATTAAAGATTGACAGTAGTAGGAAATGGGGATTGTATTTTATTGAGTCACGACGGTTTACAGAGTACAAACTTTGAGTGGAAAACTAGAACATTAAACTTAATATTGCTTCTGATTCCTCTTTCTTAATCACGATTATGCCATGGTTTCAGAGACTTGCCGGTTTCCCTTAATCCACATTGAGATAAGCTTGACCAACTTAAGCCGGCTCTTTGTGCAAATTGAGCCTTCCTCGATCACTTGAGAAAGCTCTTCTCCGCTCCGGGTATGCGAGCTCCTTGCCTTCACAACCAACCGGGCCTTCTCATAAACTCCTTTGAGAAGATCACCAATTCCACGCCTCCAAGCCGTCTAGGAGGTGGCAACCTCCAAGAGAATGAAGTGATGATGCTTGCTTGAGATTAACTCAAGTGTCTAATTGGCTAAAAAACAATGCAATGCACACTTGACTACTTCTAACTTTCTCAAAGAATGAATTAAATGCACAATAGGGAAAGGAGACTTGCTAGAGCTCAAATATCATCAATGAGTCGCCAAGAAGCTCTATGAATACCGGTGTGGGGGTATTTATAGCCCCACCAACAATAAAACTGTTGGGGACAAAATCCTAAAAAATTCAACATTTGCGGTACTATTGGTGTGCAAAACCGGGTAGTATCGCCCCTCTGCTGAAGGTCAGATCAGATCATTAAATGCGGTAGTTAATAGCCGTTATAGGAAATCCGATACTACCGACGTGCAATATGCGGTAGTACCATTTTTTGAAGTGTGATCGGCTCAAAATAGGTTCTCTCTATTAAATGAGTACCAGTACCTTATCTGCGGTACTACTGAGATCTGGTAGTACCGCTATTTTCACTACGGTAGTACCAATATTCAAAACAGAGCAAATCGCCCACAAACACCTCTTTCTATAAAATAAGCACCGCTCGATTTGTGCGGTACTACCGACCTCTGGTAGTACCGCTCTTTGAACTGCAGTAGTTCTGGCTACAAAAAAATCACAAAAAGGAGTGCTGCTGTTTAATAACTACCGCTCAATGCTTGATTCTACCGCTAAGCGGTAGTACTGCATTTTGTACTACAATACTTTTGGCCCCAAGAGAAAAGAAAGAACCAGGAATGTCCCCCTCTAGAAAATAGATACTGTTATCTAAAACCCGGTTCTATCGAATATGCGGTACTACCGCATTTTATAGGGCGGTACTGCCGGATTCACTGAACATGCAAAACTACTTTTAAGCCTAAGATCAAATGCAACCAAGTATGAAGCTTATAAAGAGTTTTGAGTCAATTTAAACTTGATCAAATCAAACAACTAGGCATCACTCCCCCTTAATAGTACGGTATCTAATCTAGCAAATCGATCTTTTTCTCCTAACTCTGAGATTGGTAAAAATACACAAAAGGGTTCTCTCAACAAATATACTTTGACTTCAATCCTTTAGCCTTCTTCTCTTGATCCCTTTAGCTCACATGATTTATACCGTAATAGGGACCAACCTATTCTTACAAACCTAAGAGAAATTATTAGTCCTTTAACATGATTGTCATTAATTACCAAAACCAAATAAAATTAGGAGCCTAGATGCTTCACGGGCATCGTTGGCCCTCTAGTCACGCGCCGCCTGGCTCCTTCCTCCTCGACTCGGCTCGACACCGACCCACCTTGGCCCTTCCCCCTTGCGTGCGCCACCGAGCTGGGCTTGGTCTTGACGCCCGTGCACCGCCTGCTGCGCCTCGGGCCCGACCTGCTCTGTCACCGGCCGCCAAGTCGCCTCCTCCTGCCTCTACTCTGGCCTTTGTCATGCACCTAGATCGTCGGTCAACCTCTCCCTGCCGGTTTTTCCTTCTCTGCTAGATGGGTATTAACCCCCATCTCCTCTCTGATTATTGACTGACTTATGTGATGAAAAAGATGGATTGATTCACACATTAAGCTACTTGCACTAGCAACTATTTCCATGGTCTATGATGAATCAAGAATTGGTTGTATGGCAATTAGCGGTGTCGTGGCAATACCTGTGGTTTTTGTCGCACACTGGGGAGTGAGACAATACCGCGGGGACGTACAATGCCGCTTCTTGCAACCCCAAAACTGAGGCCACTAGTTTTTATCTACTGTTTTAAGTCTCTACTGTGATTCTTGCACTGCTATTCTATGTTGATGCTACTGGTCATGCTTGTGCGGTTACCTGGGGTTGAGATGAGTGAATGAAATCCTTGGTTAAGGAGTGTTGGTGCTGGTGGTGAAGATGCAGAGGTGGCTGCTTTCTTGCCCTTGCTCCTGGCTAGCTTGGGCTTGATCTTGACCTCCTGGCTCCTTGCTTCTGTGCTTGGTGGTGATGGCTTGCTCCTCGAGGTTATTGTGGTCTTACTCCCTGCTCTTCCTTGGTTCGGTTGCCTCCTAGCTATGCTTGCTTGGCTCCCAGTCTCGGTGATGCTTTTCGCTTGTGTTTTGGGTGGCTACTGGAATGGTGTGCTTTGTGGCTCCTAGGACGAGGCTTGGCTCTTGTAGTTTGCTTGGTTTGTCTGGGAAGCTTTGACTGAGGGATGTTGTGCCTTATATGGTTGGGCATGGTTGCCTTAAGCCCTAAGGATGTGTACTGAGGTTTGCTTCGGCTGGCTCCTGAGGTGATAAGGGCTAGGGAGTGTTTGGCCCTGGGAAGGGTGCACTGGGGAAGGCTCTGGCTAGGACTTGGTTCTATCCTACTGCAAAGTGTTTCCATCCCTATCCATTTCTACTGTGGAGGGTTTTACTCTTTTACAGCCGAAATTACTTCTCTACCACGTGATATTTTTAATATACGCGTGTATACGAAATGATTTACATATTTGTACAATTGTCGAATGATGAATCCTTAATTCGTGAGAGGTACTGATTTGACCCTGGACGAATCTGGTATATTAGTGTATGATACCATTTCATACGGGTCTCACGGTAACTCTTCTTTTATTTCTTTGTTTAATTTAATTTATTGATTTGGTTTCTTTATGCACAAAATGCTAACATGCAGGACTACGGATGAAGATTTGAAGATGCACGGTTGCTAGGAATTTAGCATTTGTAAATTTTATTTTTGGGGTGTAATTAAAGATGTAATTAATTATTCATGCACTTTTGTATTATGGAATGTAATTAATTTATTAAGTCATGTATTTAATTCTGATGCACAAATTTGGAATAATTAAAGTGTATGAATAATTCCTTGTTAATTAACTTAATTATGCAATTTATTTTAATTAATGATCTCATTTGCAATGCTAAACGCCCGAGTTATTTTAAAAAGTCCATAATAACCTCACGAAAAAATTACAAAAAAATTTATTATATCCTTAACAAATCAATTGCCAAATTTAATTTTTACTAAAGCTCCTTTGCTATTAGTATCGTAAAAATTCTCTTTTATGAAAGTATTGCTCTACGAATTTTTACGATTTAGATCAATTCCTTCTTTTCAGAACGTGCCCTAAGTATATTCTTGAATGAATGCTACATAGAGCTATGTCCTCCGTAATAGGAATGCAATGTATGTGTTTGGCAAGCTCCTTGTCCAAGTGATTGGGCAGTGGGCTCAACGACATCAGGGTACCTAGTACCTACTACATCTCTTAGCACACAAAATGTCATAAAACACAACATCGCATTCTCTCTCTTTTAACATCTTCCATCGCAGCATCTAATTATACTCTACAGAGAGGCCACTACTTAATTACTTTAATTAGAAACAAAGTTGACTTACACTTCTCATATACATGCGGGCATATCCTCTGTTTATTTCCCTTCTTTTTTTGGGGGGTGTTTGTGTATCGCGCAAGATGCAAACCATAGTGCTAGGCCTCCGTCCCTTTAAATACCCAACACAATCGTGACTCACCCGACATCTAACGTTGGAGATGGTCTCAATATCTAGAAAACCGCAGCTCGCTAATTGATTCGCCAACAAGTGTAATTTCTTGGTATTTCACTTCTTTTACTTGGCATATTGCCGTGGAAAAAAAAATCATGGATGAGAAGAATAGAGTGGAACAGTATCCAACAAAAATTGTAACTTGAATGCAATTAGCATAGACAAGGGAGAGCGAAAAAGTGCAGCATTTTCTCTCATTAGAATAATGCAAATGGTCCCGACACGAAGCGTAAATAGATTGTACCTGGGCTCGACGAAGACAAACCGGACCGACACGACGAGCATAACAGACCGTCACGGTTTAGCATAGTTCAGACACGAAACACGATGAGTTCGTGCCGGACCGCGCCCGCCTCGCCCAAACGTTTCGAGTTGGGGCGCGTCGCATTTCGAGCAAAAAAATCGAAAGCGCAGGCGGCTCTCCTCCCGTCGACCGGCGACCGCGCCACACGCCCACACGCCCACACCCGGTAGCCTTCTTCTACCCTCGGTGAGGCCGCCACGCGGGGCCCGCGGGACCCGCCACCGCATCGAAGACAAAGTCACTGAACACCGAAACGGCCAGATCCCCCCACGCATAACCCATCCTCCATCGCCTGGTTCAAAGTTGCAGCACCGCACACGGTGCCAATAGAACAACCAGAGAGAGCGCACCCCAACAAAGAAAACAAAGGGAGAAATCGCACACTACCCTCGCTCCCAGCTCAAAAATTTCCCCTCCTCTCTCCCACCCTTTCCCTAACCCCTAACCTCCCCTCCCTCTCGGATCGCCGCCGGCGCCGCGGGCGGCGTCGAACCCTAGCGTCCCGCAAAAGCGTAAGTCTGCCCTCCCTCTCTCTAGTTTCTGCAACGGTGCGCTGCGAATCGTGCGGAGGCGTCTCTGCTAGGCTTCTACTAACTGGGTTGTGTTTGGGGGGGTTGGGGTTGGGGCTCCCCGTGGCCTCTGCACGCGGGGCGTTACGCCTCAACGGGAGCTGCTGCAGGCTGCAGCTCCTGTGCCCTCGGATTCGTTTGTTTTGCGGTGCTGAGTGTCGCAACGTGTTGCTATCTCAGCTTGATTTGAGTTCTCAGTGGGTTCCCCAGGTGGACGGTTTAGTTTACCACCCCCAAACCTTATGTTTATGTTAGATACCTCATGCCGGAATGATACATCTAAATGTCTCACACAGTTGCTGTACCTCAGTAGGAGGGCAGCTTGAGGCTTTCATCTGTAGTTTCTTCGATTAGGATGTTTACAACATGCGGTTAGGCTCGTAATGGCGCGGGGTGCATGAACGGGAGGACGGGCATCGTTAGATTGCCACAGTATACGCTCAGGTGTCTGATTCATGAGTTGGCTGATGTCTAATTATTCATTCTGTCATCGTAACAGAAAAAAATATAGCTCTCGCAGACTCCATCATTGCTTATAAGTAGCACGCTTATAGGTGGTGTTGATAGTGTGTGGTAATGAGATTTATACCATGAGATTGTGTTGAATCAGCTGTTCTAGTGTTGTGCTTAGCAGGTATTGGTCTTAAGAAGTATAGTTGATTAATTTTGTTGTATCTCAAAGGGTCTGCTCACTAATCTGAAATATTCTAGTCGCTGTGCTCTCCAATTGTAAAAGGGCCATCAAGTGATACTGCGTTCTACTTTCAGAGGTGATAGTATTCACATCTTACTGTTTGTTCTGAAATCAATTGACTTTTGCAGTCCAAGTGAGCGAATACTGACGATCCGGAGCACATTTCACAACAAATCTTCATTCCTATGAAATGTCACTGCTTAGCAGATTCTTCTACAAGAGGCCTCCTGATGGATTACTGGAGTTTATTGACAGGATCTATGGTAAGTCTCTAAAGCATTGTTACGTTGATCACCTTATTTATCTATGTGATATTCCAATTGATTCAGCATCTTACCGTATCCTGCAGTTTTTGATTCATGCTTCTGCACTGAAGTTTTGCCACATGGAATGTATCCAGTCTATTTAAATGGGATTCTTACAGAGTTGTATGAAGAACATGAAGAGTCTTCATTTCTGGCAATTAACTTTAGAGATGGAGATAAGAGAAGCCAGCTTGCTGATATCCTACGTGAATATGATATTCCAGTCATCGACTACCCCCGCCATTTTGAAGGCTGCCCTGTGCTTCCTTTATCTCTTATTCAGCATTTCCTTCGTGTTTGTGAACACTGGTTATCTACTGGGAACAACCAAAATATTATACTACTACATTGTGAGAGAGGGGGCTGGCCATCGTTGGCATTTCTGTTATCTTGTCTTCTTATTTTCAAGAAATTGCACAATGCAGAACATAAAACTCTGGACATTATTTACCGAGAAGCCCCTAAAGGCTTCCTACAGCTCTTTTCTGCACTCAACCCAATGCCTTCTCAGCTCCGATACATGCAGTATGTAGCCAGAAGAAATATCTCTCCAGAGTGGCCTCCAATGGAGCGGGCACTTTCTTTGGATTGCCTGATTCTTCGAGCCATTCCAAGTTTCGATTCTGATAATGGATGTAGGCCATTAGTCCGAATTTTTGGGCGAAATCTTCTTGGCAAGAACGCTAGCATGACCAACATGATTTTTGCAATGCCTAAGAAGAAGTCTTTGCGCCACTATCGGCAGGTAGGTGGTACATGGAATTAAGCATGAAAATATTGGTTGTTTTGTATTACTATATCTTTGAGTTTGCATCAATCTGCAATGCTTTTATGCAGGAGGATTGTGATGTCATAAAAATTGATATACAATGTCTAGTCCAGGGAGATGTTGTTCTGGAGTGTGTACATCTTGACCTTGATCTGGAAAAGGAAGTTATGATGTTCCGGATAATGTTCAATACTGCTTTTATTCGTTCAAATGTACTAATGCTGAATAGCGATGGTGTAGACATACTCTGGGGTTCAAAAGACCGGTACCCGAGGAATTTTCGAGCAGAGGTAAAAACGACGCACCTACTCTACTCTTTGAAACTCCCCAAGGAAAGAAATCAATTACTGACATAAAAATTGGAAGTGCAGGTGCTGTTTTGTGAAATTGGGGGCATCTCTCCTCCAAGAGCTCCAACAGCAACGTTGAACGGTGATATGAAAGGTGGTTTACCAATTGAAGCCTTTTCAGCTGTTCAAGAACTTTTCAATGGAGTTGAATGGATGGAAAGCAGTGACAATGCTGCTTTTTGGTTGCTCAAAGAGTTCTCAGCAAACTCGCTGCAAGAGAAATTTCAAAAGCTAATACTCAGCGACATGAAAGAGCTTTCAAAGTTCCAAGCTAAAGTTGGTCTGCAAATGCCGTTAATGTCTCCGCTGGATTCTGATGAAGAAAAATATTCTGTGGCTTCTGATTCTCTTTCTTCGGCTGATCATGAGAAGGTTCAGCATGGTGGAAGCTCATCTGACTCAGAGAACATTGATCGCGATCTTACCATTGAAGATTCTGAATCCATTGGTATAGTTATTCACACAATCCATACTTTGTTGAACATTATGAGTTATGACCACGTTTGATAATTTGTTGCAATATGTCCTTTAAAAGAACTTTGCCTACAGTTGCTGCACCTGGTGTTTCCGTGCTACCCATTCCCACCCATTCCCCCAGCACTGAGCTCTTCTCCCGTCATCTCTATTTTCTTCACCATCTTTATTAAATTCTGATTCATAGCCATCACATTTTTGCAGTTACTCTCTTGGTGAACACTTCATCTCCGCCGCCACCACCACCACCACTGCCTCCCCATGGTAGATATTCTAGCCTTTTAACTGAGCAAAGTCAGATGCGACCAGAATTACAGCAGGAGTTGCCAAGTAGCAGTCAGCCGCCGCCACCACCAGCAGCGGCGACGGCGGCAAATGGAAGCAATCCTACTATCTTGGCACCACCGCCGCCGCCACCACTACTGGCAAATGGAAGCAAGCCTATTTTCTCGGCACCACCGCCGCCACCACCATCGCCGCCACTGCCTCGGATTAGTAATGTATCTTCTCCACAGCCTCTACCGCCGCCACCACTACCGCCGCCGCCGCCCCCCCTGCCAAATTCGATGACAGGACCGCCTCTACCTGCACCAGCTCTGCAGCTACAGCAAAATGTTCCATGTTGTTCAGTCCCACCCCCTCCACCCCCACCCCCACCCCCTCCATCTCATGGAATAGCTAACAAGTGCCCTCCTGCTCCCCCACCCCCTCCATCTCATGGAATAGCTAACAAAAGCCCTCCTGCTCCCCCACCCCCTCCCCCTCCCTCTTCTAGCAGAACACCTACAACTGCTGCTACTACAAAGTCAAAAGGACCACCTCCACCTCCACCTCCAGCAAGTCGAGCCAATGGCCTTGGTGCTCCACCCCCACCCCCACCCCCCCCCGTGCCCAGAGGTGCTATTCAAAGAACTCCTCCAGCACCACCACCTCCTCCCTTGATGACTGGAAAGAAAGCTCCTGTACCACCGCCCCCGCCACCTCAAGCACCAAAACCTCCTGGGACTGCATTTCCTCCACCGCCCTTGCATGGAGGAAATGGTGAACCAGGTCCACCATGTCCCCCAAGCTCAAAGATCTCAAATGCACCTGCACCACCACCTCCGTTATTGGGAAGGGGAAGAGCAGCAGCTGGATCAGCAAAAGGTCGCAGCATTGGATTGGCTCAGCAAAGTAACCCCCCGAAGAAAGCTTCGTTAAAGCCTTTGCATTGGGTGAAAGTTACACGAGCAATGCAAGGAAGTCTCTGGGCTGATGCCCAAAAACAAGGAAATCAGGCTAGGTAAGTGCTATGAAAAATACCATAGCATGAATTTTTCTATTCTTAATATGTCATCATTTCATTTTGCACATATCAATTTACTATTGATGATTTTACACCATTCATATCACTAGTTAATAAAATTTGATATATATTGTTTGTGGACTATAATAATGTTGCTTTTTTCTTGACTAAATGAACTGGGTTGGTGTATCTGTTATTCTTTCATCCTAAAATCTTTTTCTTTCAACCTGGGCTTGGAGTTTTTTTTTTTGTTTAACTTGTGGACAATGTTGAAACTGTATTTACTCGTGAGCTATTTTGCAGGGCACCTGATATTGATTTATCTGAGTTGGAGAGCTTGTTCTCCACTGCAGTTGCAACCAATGCAAGTGAAAAAGGAGGAACAAAGCGTGGTTCAGCTATTAGCAAGCCAGAAATTGTTCACCTGGTATGAAAACATTATTTCCCCTTTCTTAACACCTTCCCTAGTCTGATTTATTCTCCCTGCCTAGGTGAAATTTCACTGATTTAGGCCCTGTTTGGCAGAGCTCTAGATCCCAGCTCCACCTCAGAGCTGAAACTTGTAGACTGAAATAAAGTGACTTAACTTTATAATTTTATTCTAAAATATAAACAAGATGACCCACCTAAACACTTTTAATATATCAACAGCTCCAGCTCCATGAATCTGGTGAAGCTAGGAATACTCAGCTTTACCAACTCCACGAATTTGGTGGAGCTGGAGCTCTGCCAAACACCCCCTTACTGTAGAGTGATCAAAAGATTTTCACCTCACATGCTTCCTCTCACACTTGTTTCACAACTTTGTTCTTTGGTTATTCTATGATTTGTTGGAATTTGGAACTCTAATTTGTCCAACATTTCTTTTTGATTAGAACCGATTAACACCGAGGATATGCAAGCTCTTTGATTTCCATTTAAAGAAATGCACAATAAAGTAAGGAATTATGGTTTTGTCGTATAAATGGTACCCCTGCTGCAATCATTTTCCTTTTTAATTGAATTTTGAATAGTTTTGTCTTTGGCATTTGCTTGCCCTGTATATTGGTTGCACATAACAGGGTTCTGTTTTTTCTTGTTTGATATATGCGATGACTTCGATTATTTGCAATCAATACCATTCTGTTCGCACGAGGAGTTCGAAGAAATTATGCTGTTCATTTCATTAGATCACAAACTAATTGTTCCTGTTAGTTTTATTTCAGGTTGATATGCGAAGAGCAAATAACTGTGAGATCATGCTTACCAAAATTAAAATGCCTCTTCCTGATATGATTGTAAGTATCCTTTGTGGCTCAACCACTCTCTCTGCCCTGTAATTAAAAAAAATCAGTCACATCAATTTCCTCATGTGGAATATTGACAACTCAGAGTTTTGCTGTGTTGATGACTTAGTTATTTATGCTATCCTGAATATCTGGAGTTTCTATTAATATTTCCTTGCCTTTTTTTTTAGTTTCTGCATTATCATTCCAACACCTTCCAGACAGCCAAAAGAGATGTAATAATCTATGGGTGTATTGCTTGATGCATGATAAATTTCTGTCAATGCAAAAAAAAAAAAAAACAATATGCTATAAGATATTTATGACGTTTCTTGCTGTTTGAATTGCATTCATAGTTTCATAAAGTGGTATCGCCTTCTTTGGCTAAGTCTATAGAGTACTGGAGAATTTGGTCCTCACATCACTTGGTTAATAACTAATATTACTGCTCACATAATTATCATCTGTGCAAGTTATTGCTAAGCTGTGTTGGATTTCTTGATGCATGCTTTTTTTTAATCTTCTAAGCAACTTATCATGCCTATGACATTGCTAATCCGGTAAACATGTTGCTATTAACAAATTGTCCGTCAGCCTGATACTTTATTTTGCACTCCTATATAATTTGTTTTTGTTAACTTGTTTTGTTTGGCAGGGTGCAATCTTGGCTTTGGACACTTCTGTTCTTGATAATGACCAAGTGGAACATCTCATTAAGTTTTGCCCCACAAAGGAAGAAATCGAGATGCTGAAGGTGCTTCTGTTTACTCGATTTTTTTGTTTTACTTTATTATGTGTTACTTAAAACTTCTTTTTTCACTTAGTGTTTGATATCTAACGTTGCTTTATCCTATTGGACTTTGTCTTCTTTATTCACTCAGAGCTATAATGGCAACAAGGATATGCTTGGGAAATGTGAACAGGTTGGTTTAATATATTGGTTGCATATAGTATCCCATTTGGAGTATTGATGGAAGCTTTAAACTATGCTGTAGTTTTTCCTGGAGCTAATGAAAGTTCCTCGTGTGGAGTCCAAACTAAGAGTATTTGCTTTTAGAATTTCATTCTCATCGCAGGTCCGTTGACCCCTCTCCCCCAGACAAACCAGTTGGATTATATTATTTTCTCCATACCTTGATGTTTGTGATCGAGATGTCCAACTTTTTGACAGGTTGATGAGCTAAGAACCAACCTAACCACCATAAATGATGCAACTAAGGAGGTACAGTGTTATACCCTGTTTTTGAGACATGTTCTCATTTTTTCACTGGCTTAATTGTTCACTTTATGCAGGTGAAAGAGTCTCTGAAATTACGGCAGATAATGCAGACCATTCTTACATTAGGGAATGCATTGAATCAAGGAACAGCTCGAGGTATCAAATAATTGCAGAAAAATCCCATAGAATGCCTTTTCTCTGATAACTTTGCCTGATTTGGTTATTGGTTGAACAGGATCTGCTGTTGGCTTCAGATTAGACAGTCTTCTTAAACTGTCAGATACTCGAGCTAGAAACAATAAGATGACACTAATGCATTATTTATGCAAGGTATGCAGTGTGCACTCGGCAATGAGAAGTGTTATCTTACAGCAGTTCTGCTGAACTGTGCCACCTGTTATGCTCTTTAATATGTCACAAGATTTCTCCTATACTCTGATAGCATGTCTACATGATGTTTTTTTTTGGGAAATTCTAAAGTAAACTGTAGAAGAACACCTCCCAGTGTACGATTATCATTTGCATCTTATTTTGTTTGCCGTCATAAAAAAAACCCACATGCAAAAGGTAACGTGCTAGTATTCTGCATTTTACTCTGCAAGTTAATGAAAAATAGCTCTTTTTGACCCAGTTTCCTACTATATATAGTTTGAACGTCAAATCCATTCAGCTGCCTTACGTCTGTTAGTCTGTCACATGTTTTTGCAAGCTTGTATACTTATTTTAGCTAATTTCTTTCCATCTCTATTACATGCTAGCTTATTGCTGAGAAAATGCCTGAGCTTCTTGATTTTGACAAAGACTTAATTCATTTGGAAGCAGCTTCTAAGGTACTGTAATAAATAATAATCTTAAATATTGCAATTCTGTATTACTATCGAGGTACTCATCATATATGTTGCACCACAACTGCATTCGTTAATTCCCCCAGATCCAATTGAAGTTGCTTGCGGAAGAAATGCAAGCAATAAACAAAGGTCTTGAGAAGATTGAGCAAGAATTAGCTGCTTCAGTGAACGACGGTGCAATATCCGTTGGCTTCCATAAGGTAAGATAAATGTTCCCTTTTGTGTATTTTTAACAGTTGTTGGATGGTGGGAATATTAATTCTGTTTTCAATTAGTCCATCAAAGAGCTTAGAGGTTACTCATTAGGTCATGAAACGACGAATAACCTGATTGTGTTATTACCAAATAATTCAAATTACTTGTTTCCAGATATTGGGTGAGCACTTACAGGGTTTCTGTATTTCTCTTATTTGTAATCATATATAGCAGACATCAGTATAATTGCATATGTATGGTTCCATCGATGCGCTGATCAATTATAGAATGCCAATGTAAAACTAGGGCCTCAGCTTTACATGCATTATGCACTTCTCAACTATGTCTGATGAGGCTGCATGTGTCAAGTGTGTAGAAAAGCAATGGTGATTCTTTTACAAGTGAACTGAGATCAGTTGCTTTTACAGGCATTGAAAAGCTTTCTTGAGGCAGCAGAGGCTGAGGTTAGGTCCCTCATTTCCTTGTATTCGGAAGTGGTGAGTCCCTGCCTTAAAATCACTTTTCATATGTTTCTTGTGTTTCTGAAAGATATTGATAGCATTAGTTTTGCAGGGAAGAAATGCTGATTCCCTAGCTCAGTATTTTGGTGAGGATCCAGCGCGCTGCCCTTTTGAGCAAGGTTTGATATGGCCTTAGTAGTATTTCACCGTTTTCTACTCATTGTTCTCATAATTACATGCATATACGTAACTCATGCTACGCCCTCAGAATATGTAGTGATGAAAGTGGATCAGTGAAACACCTGTGAGTAGTCTTGAACTCTTGATTTCCCCAATCCTAGGCTGCTGATTACACAATGTGACAATGATAAGAAAAAACACTAAAACATATTCTCTTGGCCCTTGAGGAAGCTTCTCTAGTACTGTCAGCTTCATTCTCCTGAAAGGTCCAAAAGTTTTGCTTGTCCAAACAGTAAATTGTTATCGAAATTACCTTTTGGTTCTGTTATGAATTGGATCAGCACGTTTCTGTCTGAATGACGTGATCTTATTTTTGGCACAAGCTGTATTTACTTATGGATGTTTCCCTGAGAAATTCTTGCTCTTCTATTTTCAGTTACATCGATTTTGGTTATTTTTGTGAATATGTTCAAAAAATCACGTGATGAAAATGCTCGAAGTGTGGAAGCTGAGAAAAAGAAATTGGAAAAGGAAAAGGCAAATACATCTGCTAAAAAAGGCTTGGAATGAGACTACGCTACGCCAAAGTTCCATCTTTGTGAAGCAGGACCATGTTCCGTGGAGGAGCTGCCGCATGATTTACTGTACAACCAGTACCTGCTCCTTCAGATGTTCCGTGGAGTATATGCAGAGGTGTATGTCGGGAAGCTGATCGGCAGGGCGCCATCCGTCGAATGGTATTATCTTAACCACATCTTCGCCAGTAACCAAGCTGTGTAGTGTTACATACGATGTTTCAATGATTGCAGTGTCAATGAAATCCCGTTTCAATTTTAACCCGTGCCTTGGGTGTTCTTTCCACCAAAAGAATGTGCCTCCTTATAGAAGTTGCGCTTTAAGATTTTTTAGTACAGTGGATTCAATGGTTATGTTGGGATGCATTTTACATGCTTATTTTACTTATTTATTTATTTTTGTGTAGGTTGCCATGCGGATTGCAAGATATGGAACTTTGGTGATTATCACCAACCTGGATCGACGGCGAGAGCAATGTGAGGGCCGGAGGCCGTCGTGCTGCTGTAGTTTTGTTGTAAATATAGCAGTTACTGGGATATAGCTGTCTTACTTGTACATAAAATTAGCCCAAGCGGGAACAAAGCAAACAACACGAATGTTGTAAAACGTTGTTGTGTAATCAAGAAACAAGCAAATCAGAGCAATTTTTCCAAGCCGCAGGCGATTTTTTTTTAAAAAAAATTATGAAGCCCTTGCACATACTTTTATGCAGTGTATCGAAGATAGTATGGGGCTGTTTGGTTTGTATCCATTTGTTGCCAATGCTTGCCATGCTAAATTTTGGTAGTGTTGACCAAATTTGGCAAGCATTTGGTTTGCAACCAAATTTTGGCTAGATTCTTTTCTCCATTGGCTAGCCAAATTTTCCTAGTTCATTTTCTAGCCAATAGTTGGCCAAACTTTGGCCACCAATTTGGGCACCAAAATTTGGCTAGCCAAATTTTGGCATGGTATGGCTTGGCAAATTTGGCCTCAAACCAAACGGCCCCTATATGACCAATGCTTTATGCTAGCACACAACTAAGCATTTTAAGGCACTTTTGCACCCAAAGTGCAAATCTGGTTCTTATTTCTCACTAAGCGATATACGTCATAGTTTATCCGTTCGTCAATACAAGTTTCATGGGTTAATTTCATTCGATCAGACCCAACAAGTCATCGCCGATCTCTTCTTGTGTTAAATTCATTTCCTTAGCCCGAGGAAGGTGAAGACGAATCCGACGTAGTTGAAACGGAAGAGGTGGCGCATCATCGCGATCTTGCTCTCGTCCCACGGCGGGTACCTGAGCATCAGCTCGACGAGGTAGCCTCTCCTCAGAACCGCCTTCTTGTGGCTGAACATCTCGAAGGAGTACTTGCCGTGGTACTGCCCGAATCCGCTCTGCCCGACGCCGCCGAACGGCAGCGTGTCGATCCCATACTGGAAAAGAAACCGTCAGGAAAAACCGCGGATAAAAATCTGTTCGTACGCGCGGCAATGCTCTAGCCGTGGCTAAAAATTTGTTTGCAGTGCATACTTGTACAACCGCGTCGTTGAACGTGACGCTTCCCGACGACGTTTCCTCCACGATCCGGCGTCTCAGCGCCGCGCTGTTGGTGAACGCGTACACGGCGAGCGGTTTCGGCCGCGCTCTTACGAAGGCGATGCTGTCTTCGATCTTCTTGACCTGTAACCGGAAGCAGAAGGCATTTCATTCTGCTGCTTCTGTTTGGTTGGTTTGATCAAGAAAATGTTGCAAACTTGCAGCAGCAGCAGTTTATGTACCGTGATGATCGGGAGCAGAGGACCGAAAATCTCCTCGGTCATGATCTCGGAGTCGAGCGGAGGGTTCAGCAGTATCGTGGGCTCAATGCACCTGTAAAAAATTTTATCGAGGAGGTCACACTTCGGAATGTGTCACCGAGGGGATAAAGTAGACCGAGACAGTAGCCACAAGAAGGAGAAGCACGGTTGTGCTCGGAGTTTACAGGTTCGTGGCGTCCAAGGTGCCGCCATGCAGGATGGACGCCGCCACCGATGGATCCTTGAGAAGGTTGCTCAGCCGCTCGAAGTGCCGCGCGTTGATGATCCGTGCCATGTGTTCCAAGTCAGGGAAGAACCTCTTCAGCGTCGATTTGAGCACCTTAATCTTGAGAGGAAATGAGCACATGAACATAACCAGAAACGTCAGATACAACGAGGTCCTCGCACGACTTGATTCGTGCACGACACAGCAAGACACGGAGAACGGATGCCGGAATTAATCGAAGCGCACCAGGATGGGCACGAAGCGCTCCTCGACCAGCACGTAGTCGACGGATATGCAGGCCTGCCCGGCGCAGGACGACCACTTGGCCGCAATCATGCGGTTCACCGCGATCTGCACGTCCCGCGCGCTGCCCATCGAGTCGAAGATGCACGGGCACTTGCCGCCGAGCTCGAGCGCGACGGGCGTCAGGTGCTTGGCGGCCGCGGCCATCACGACGCGCGCTATGCGCGGGCTCCCTGAGGCGCGCGGCAGAAAGCCAGAGATTAACGGCGTACGCACGCGTGGCCGACCGTGCGGAACGTTGGATCGGCGAACAAGTTACGATTCATGCAGAGATGCCAGCTAGTTACAAGTGGTTTGTGGAATCAATAGGGGCTGAGGTTAATCACCGGTGAATAGGACCTTGTCCCATCTGTGCTCCATGAGCTGCTCCCCCACCTCGGGCCCGCCCTGGATGACCTTCACGGCCGTGGCGTCCATGTACCTGCCGATGTTGTCGCCCAGGAACCTGGCGGTGGTCGGCGCCAGCTCCGACGGCTTCAGAGCCACGGCGTTCCCGGCCGCTATGGCCCCGATGAGCGGCTCCAACGAGAGACCTGCACACGTTGAGGATGCACACCACGAGTGAAGGAGCGAATACCACTAGCCCATCTGCCTACGCTGAAAAAACGTGCACGGCCATTACAGCATGGTGATCAGCCGAACAACCTATGGCTTGTAAAACACTGAGAAGGGTAACTAGAAAGTTTTTGCCGCTATCGAAAACTAGGGTAGTACCACCGTCTGCCCAGGTGGTAAATACGCTGCTGCATCCAGCTAGCGATTTTCGCGAGACCGGGCAGTGCGCTAGTACAGTACTACTACTTGAGAAGCGGTACGGCAGCGTGGTGCATTCGAACGGCAGTGTACCCGCGTGGGGGCACACGCTCGTGCCTCTGACTCCGCTAGATGCATGCTTGCACACGCTATGGTAATACTGTAGTAGACAGTAACGAGTGCAGGATCAGATGAAGAGATCAATCATGTACGGTGTTCATCTCTCCAAGTTAATACTACTGTCGTTATCCATGAGATGGCTGTGCTGGCGGCAGTATACCCATCTGATAGGTCACAGGTGACAGCTGCTACTACTTAAACACAGGAACCGCATTAAAATCGCTCTCTTTACGCTGCAAACTCTGTAGCTGGGCATGTGCGCCGAACAAGCGTACGCCTTCGCATTAAAAGTGTGTTGCACATCCAGACAATTGGCAGGACTTAACCCACACAAATTAAGGCACATGGATACTAGTAACAGCTAAAGCTGGTTTTCTTCTCCTGGTCCAAATCGGTCCAAACAAAGGTCGTGACCTCCCTAACTACTCCATCCATTTAAGTTTATAAATCGTAATATTAAATATAGTACTTAATGATAATAATGAAAGGTAATCTAGTTATTTTTAATATCTTTTTGATCTATGCACTAAAAGAATACACTATCAACTTAGACCGAAGTAGGTTAGTTTTTTTGGTTGGGACATGGCACTGGCTGACTGGCACTACAATAGGCAACAATTTGCCATCCGGAAAATAAGCATAGTATATTACTAACATTTGTTTGCTGCAAATTTCGTACTAGCTAGAGTTATCGGTAGGTGATATAATAATGTTGAGTTCATGAGGTTTAAATATGCTAGATCTAGTATTTACACGAGATCAGAACATTGTTATGCGTGACCACAAAATTTGACTGTTATGTTGTTGCACTAATTAAAACTTTTGTCTTGGTTTGGTTGTTTTATGGGTCCATAGTTTGTTGGTACATCAGAGGTCAGCGTTGAGCGTTACATATATAATTCATTGATTGCATGCGCTGACGCGTTAACGTACGACCTAGACTTGTTTGCGTAGGCTGTACATATCGATCACGTCACGTAACTACACCATTTTAATTTTTGATAGCTCTAGGTGGTAGCATCTAGCATGCATGAGTGTGGTTCCGTGTTCCAAGACATCGCCTTGAACGAACAGAAAAGATCTATGTGGCGGGCATCCACAAAGATGGCTCTTAAACTACAGGAACTGACCATTTACTTTTGTTCAACCACTCGTTCAGAAGGTAAAGGTGACGCGTACACATATGTCTCAAAGTTCGTATTAATCCGATGTATCATTATGAAGACTTAATCAACATCAGCATGCCGATTAAGTAGTAACTGGGCCCCGGCCAGCTCATTACTGCACGGTCAACTCAACTGGTGATGGATGTCGTTATCTCAGCCGTTGGGTGACGATCCAACAGCCGAGAAGAAATCTGGAAAGTGCCACGTAATAACGGCTATAGGTAAAATGTTCATGTGCGATTCAGCGAAAGCAGCCAGTTTTAATGCAGTCATAAGTTGGTTTCAATCAGCAAGGCCTCTGATCAAACAGTACGTGTCCGGGAGATATCCATCTAGCTAGGAATTGGAAGTGATCAGGTTTCCCCAAATCCAGCATTTTTTAAGGGTACAAGGAGACATACAACTCACGCACGAATATCACACACTACTATTATATATACATACACATACGTCTTTATTATACACGCTAAAAAAGAAATTAGAGGTTCAAGACCTCCGTAGCACAAAAATACGCTGTACCACTAAACTGACATGCATATGTGTACCAGTTCCTAATTTTATTCAATGAAGCCCTCGAGTTCAATCCCGAGGATCGAACAAGCCAGAGTTCACCGACCCCTAAGACCATCTCCAACCATATTCCCTTCATTTCATTCCCTTCCCTATTCCCATTTCCTTTATTTCCCCTCATCTCCAACAGATTCCCTTTAAGGCTTTGTTTGGAAACATCAATCCCGGTCGGGATCCTGACCGAATCCCAGGGCTGAAGACTCTCGTGGAAAATATTCCCTGTATAGCTAGACCGTCCGTTTGGGAGCTCCGATCGGCGGGACTTTCTGGCACGATCCACTCGAAATCCCCAGGGAAGAAAACCACTCGTCACCCATCGTGAATTTTTCTCCCCCACCACATCGCACGACGGTGCGACCTCCTCTCATCAGTGTCGCCTAGCTCAAAATTTTCCGAGATTTCCACCGCCCACGCGCGCTTCCTCTATCGCTCTCGGCTGCTTTCCTAGGGCTAGGATTCAGGGCTTAGGGATTCGAGCTCTAGATCCCCGATGGCGGCGGCGGCGCGGGTGGAGGGCTGCTGGCGGCAGCAGCAAGGGTTGGCGGATCGGCGGCTACTCCGGTCGCGGTACCTCGCCATGAAGAACCTCATCAGCGGTAGGCCTAACCACCATCCAATTCGGGTTTGATTTTCGGGGATGGGCACGGTGCGATTTGAGTCGGTGTGTGTTGGGTTGTGTGTACGCGCGCAGATGGGAAGGAGGAAATGGCGAAGGTGGATTCCGACAAGTTCGCTGCTGTCATCACATAGGTGGAGAGCTTGCACGAGCTTGGTAAGAATCATCTCTCGCTTTCTGCATATTTCCAAAAATAAATGTTTTGATTTGTTTGAGATTGTAGTTTCAACTTTGAAGAGGCATGAGGTGATTTTGTTTGGAATTTCTGTTTTTCCATCTAGATCTTGTGCTGTATGTGACTTTACAGCTTCAGGTTATAAGATGTTGTAGGCTTGTAGCATTTGAACTGTCTACTTAGCCTACTACTGGGTTATAAGCAGGTTCAGAAACAAGGATATCAATATGATATAACACAATAGGGTATGAAATGGCTCCTGATAAAAGTGTACCACTTTCTTTGAATGTTATGATCAATTGATAAGTTCAGCTATAGTTAGTTTGCAAGCAGTGTGCTTGCGTTTTGTGTATAATAAAGCTCAGATGAATCTGGCAGCATTGATAAAATAGTTTACTTGAGGTCAAATCCTACTCGGCGTACATGTTGTACAGATGGTTTCACTGTAATGCTTTGTAAACCATGTTCCCAAACCATGTTCCTGCTTAGTGTCTGCTTGGTAAATGACTTAAACCACGCATGCTCTTAATCTTTACAGGCTTGGACCCATGAATACAGAAGTGAAGCAGCGCAAGGTTCCTGTTGTCAATAGAAAACGAACTGCCAGGCCAACCAAAAATACTCGTCCTGAAGAGGTAGCCGCATTCTTTTGTATATTATAAATGATAATAGTAGAGGTTAATGAAGCAATGACATACATTTTACATTTCTTTCATGGTTTCTAATTTGAATGTATGCATGTAAGGATCTTGTCAAATACTTCTCCCTAAATTTTTTGAATTTTTCTGAATTTTTTTCTGATTTTTTTGGATATTTTTTAATATCCGGGATTTTCATCCCTATGCCTTCCAAATGATAGTGAGGAATATTTTTTAGGGGGGTTTATTTTCCAAGGAATTGAGAGGGATTCAATGTGCCCTTCAAAATCCCCTCAGGGATTTTATTCCCTAGAATTTTCTCCCCCAACATCCAAACATGCCCTAAAGGGAATTGTATAGGGAGGGAATAGGAGAGAGAATCCCAGGCTGAAGGGAATGCTGAAGGGAACCCGTTGGAACGCTGAAGGGAATGGGAATCCCTTCGAGGGGAAGGGACATGGTTGAAGATGGTCTAAGGTAGAGTGGCGTCGTGTCGCGCGTCTTAGCCCGGCCCATCGTGCCGGCCGAAACTGCGTGCGCCACGACGGCCCATCGTGCCAGCCGTCCGTCTACCGACTCACTTTGGCGAGCCCAAGCCCGGCCCATTTGCCGTGCTGCTGCCGTCTTGCGCCAAGCCCGAAACCCATTTTACTATTGTGACGAACAAAGAAATAAAACAAATCACTACTACTAAACTACCTATTTTAATTACATAAGAGACTAATAACATCAACAAAATGTCAAACATAAATGCAATGCTTGAAGATGCCCTGAATCAACAATATCTACCAACTTTTAAGCCTTAATCCGTGATTTCGTGCCCCTATTCGTGCCGTCAAGACGCCCCTAAATCGTCGTCTGCGTCGCTTGCCGTCGCCTGGTTCCGGGCGGCCGTCTCTGATTGCGTCTTGGCTCGGCCGACCGGAATCTTGCGTCGTGCTTTGCACCGTGCCATACCATCGTGCTTCGGGCCGGCCCAAAAAAGCCCGGCCCAATGCCCACCTCTAGTCTAAGGCCCCAAGCCAACTGAGCAAGCATGAGTCCTTGTTGCCCACACCGAGCCTATTAAGGTGTGTTTGATTGATGGGAAGAGGTTAAATGGGATGGGATCGTCTTGTACCATTTAGTTCCATTATTTTGGGTGAATGAAATGATTCAGTATTTATAAGGAATATTTCTCAAATGTGTATTACTTGGTTCAGGATGTGATGATTCTATTCAAACAATAAACACATAAATTTTTTTTTCTTGAACTATCTCATATAATCAACCAAACACATCATTAGTTGAAGCTTGTAAGGTGGATTAGCTAGACAGCAGTAGATCGAGACTTTTGGAGATTCTCGATCACTTCTGTGTATATATATTCGTGCTGTACAGTAGCACTACCGTAATAGTGTAGTGCTGTTATAATTTCTTCTAGTTTCATGAGGTCACCAACTGGTAGCCTGCATGGTAGATAGGTGTGTTCCGATATATAGGGTGAAAATTCAACGGACGAGTTTATCAAATAAATGTTACGCTTTGGGGTGGAACTGAAAATTTTAGATGATATAACTCTATAATCTTATACAATAATTTTGTAATATTATAAATCCATTATATATTTAAAATTTGAGTAGTGCTAGCTTCTATGTTTTTCTTTCTAATATAAGATGTATAAATCTTAAAGTAACTAATCACTATTTACTCTTCATTTATATTTTAATATCTGTACAACTTAAAAAAAATAAAAACATAGAAACACCTCTTAAAATTTATTAAAAATACAATACAAATAGTTTTAAGATCTTAAAAATCGCAAACCAGTAAAATTAGAATCAATTCAATCAACAATTTTATCCATTAAGGACGTGATCTCGTGGCGTTTCTTAGATTTTTTAGGTGTCTACAAGATTCAAAGTTGCAAGAAGAGAGACGAAGAGCAAACTACTGGTTTGGTGTGGTTGCTTACCCAAGGGGAAGTTCCAGCAGCAGAAGACGAGGACGACCCCGAGCGGCTCCGGCACGACCTGCGCGCTCGCCGGGAAAGCGATCAGCGGCACCCAGACCTGCACTCGATCTCGCACAGCCAGCAAACACACACGCATGCAACACGGAGCGAGCCGTCAATACCGCATTTATCGGAAGCATCTAGGCATGCAAATTAGGCGTGCCAAAAACGCTTGCCTTCTCCGGAGCCATCCATCTCCCGACCTCTCGCAGCGCGGCGTTGGTGGACTTGATGAGCACGCCGATCTAAATGCCAAATCGTTGGCAGGCAAAATCAATGGGCATGTAAACACCGCAAGCAAAATCCCCACGGGAAATTGTCAAATGGGCATGCATATGCCGGGCAAATTAAACCTCGTCTCTGTAGGCCTCGACGTGGTGCTTGCCGAGGTCCTCGTGGAGCGCCCGGAACGCTTCCTCCTCCTCCTCCACCAGCAGCCTGAGGAGGCCCCTGAGCTGAGCCTGCCTCCACGGCAGGCTCCGCGTCCTGCCGCTCTCGTACGCCGCTCTCAGCTCGCCCACCGTTCCGCCCATGTCAAGAGGACGCTGCCCCTCATCTGCCTCCTCAACGCTGGGCGCCATTGTATCCTTCCTTGCTCCTATCCTCCCTGCTGCTCTATCGGTCTCACTCTACAGTCTACACTGAGTTGGTGGCACAGAAGAAAGCCTCGCCTGGGAGGCCTATTTATTGCAACTGGCGTGCCCCTGCGTCCGTCCGTCTGTCTGTCTGCACACGGGCCTTCAATGCTGGTACCAGGGCAGTTCATTGGAATATACTTCTTTACTTTTTTTTACTCTTACTACAAATTACAGAAAACTTAAAATAAATAAAATAAGTAACTATTATCTATTTGTATTCATACTTTAATATTTATACCTCTCCTGAAAATAGAGGTTCACTAATGCGGTGACTGGATCTCCATTTTGATTGATGCGAACCTATACGATTGGCAACGAGTCGGGATTACATACTGGGGGTGTGCGGCAGGTGCAGTTTTTCTTCTCTTTTTGATTTAACTAGGTTGAGTCGTGCGTGATATCACACCGTGTAAAATTTAATCCGAGGTTTTTATTGTTAAAAATGTAATTTCATTTTTATCGATGATATTCTTTTAAAAATTGGCTGGCCGAAAGCCGTTGACGAATTTGTGTAACCATGTGGTCCTTGCGAAAAAACCGATGGACGGCGTATTCATGAATTTACGGAAAAAAACGTAATTTCGATTTTCTCGGTGGTGTTTTTTTTTTTAAAAAAAATTGGCTTGCTAGGAGCCGTCGACGAATTTGTGTACCCACGGGTTTCCTTGTGCAAAAATCGATGGAGGACATGTTCGTGAATTTGCGTAAACACGGTATTTTTTGGGGGAAAAAGTGAAAGGATCTATCTACGATTATAAAAAATAATGGAGGATTTGTTCGTGAATATGTGAAACTACATGGTCTTTTTGTAAAATTATTGATATTGGTGGAAGTACCTAGACTTAATTTTGGATTTTGCAGACGACCTCCCTACAAAAATGACGGCGTGGCACGACTGCATAGCCTTGAATTCTACCGGCCTTAAAGATAAGGGTAGATATTAGTTTCTCTGACTTTTCTTAATTTGAGAGGGACAATACGGGCGTGCTACGTGATTTTGGAGTCGGACGAGTGGAACGGCACCTTTTATTATCTGTTACCTGCAGGGTCCGGAGCTTGGGTTTTGATTGATTATGATCTGACAGGAATTGGCGATGTATAAGCAGGCCCGGATGGGAAGCTATGCACTACTGAAGAGAGCCACCAAAATTAAGAGTTCTATTTTTTTTTACTTATTCTTATATTACAGATTGTTAATTTTTGTATTAGTAAAAATAAGAACTAATAGATGAGTAGTTTCTTATTCTCTTTATTTTTTAATTTTTACTGTAAAAATTATTTTCTAAGCAAAATCATATTGATATTTTGAAGTTTTTTAAATAGCAAAATTATTTTCAGAATGTAATTATTGCATACAGAATTTTGTTAACAATTATTTTCATATAGATTAAAGTTGGAGTTCTACTTGCGTTATATTATAATGAACAAGGAAAGATTTAACGATAGCCATTGAAATTGATTTCACTTGGAAAAGACTAATTATAAGGATAATTGAAGATTCTATTTGAAATAATACTAGAAGAATGGTGCTTTCCAAGTAAAGGTCGTATATGAAATTTGTTTTTTAGCGTGATGTATCGCATAATTCTTTGTACCGTAAGAAAAAATTATACTATAGGTGCAATATAAAATATTTTTGAGGGAATTAACTTTTATTGTATATAGTCTAATCTTAAATTTTGCCTTGGTGTATAAGTGGTTCGGAGGTGTGCATCGGATTGTTAAGTGTAATCTGAATTCATTTCCGTTTTATTTTCTCCTGTAACTAAGAGCTCTACTCTACTCTTATACTGACTCTTTTACGTCTCCTTTAAATATGTCATTTTAGTTCATAACATAGGAAAAAACGACAAGAAAAAAAATAGCTTCATTGTAAACATCTACTTATTTAGTGTTGTAGCCTTCACACGTGTGTGTTTTTTCTCCTGAAAAGGCTCGCGTCTCTCGTTCCTATTTTCTGTGTATTATTCGCAAGAAGTGGTATTAGAGATCCGAGTTCAAAACCATGCCGCTGCCCTTGGGAGGAGATGACCCCTGGGGGTGGCACCGATACAGCAACATCATCAAAGGTGACCATCATGCAACATTGTCGTGGCCATCACACGGTGTGTGCACAACATCCACATCAAATATTTTTGGCAATTATGATACAAGCCATCATCCATTGCTACGTGCGCAAATGGAATATACCAGGAGATTCATTAGTCTCAATTTGCCAATTTTCAACTCGTCTTGATTCCGTTCCACAACTTGACTTCATATCGAGCGTTGATCCATGCTTTACCCTGGAGACTGTTCAAACGCCAATTCTGCTAGTATCATCGACTGTGCCAACCAGCGCCATGCCTAGGTGCCATCATGTGCCATCTCCATCGATAATCTTCTGCCACAGTCGATCGTCATATTTCTTCTTTGGAGGTGAAGTTTATTGCAATTAAGGTCATTATGCCTTTTATTGGCAGTATCCATATGGGATTAATCATTGATTCATTGTTGATTTTTTTGATAATCTATCATACACTACATGTTACTGTGGCAAGATCCACACATATAGAGTCTAATGTGGAGTTACATGCTTTCAACATAATGAGTTAATTTGGACTATACTTCATCGAGGAGATATTAAAGAAAATTAAAATTAGTTGAGGAGATAGCTGAATTTGATGTTTCATTCACCGTTTAGATACATTGCAATTTTGGATCACTTGTGCGACCGTTATGGGGGCTTTGGCAACATTAATTATTAAGAATTTGATGACATCTTGATGGCAACTAGCATTATACTCTCTGGAGTTTTGCTATTTTAGAAGTGAAGGTTTTGCTCTAATATCATTTTGAGATGGAGGATTTAAGTGCAAGAAGGAGTTTGTTTTTACGTGGATACTACAATGCTTGTCGAGTTGTCATAGCTCATTATGAGTGGTCTACTGCAGTTTATACTCCATTGACGACAAAAGAGCTCCTTTCATCCTAATAGTTGTACAAGAGTAGTTTCAACATTCAATCTGTCGACGATTGGAGAACGGGCTCCCGTCGAGCTTACTTGTTGAATGGGGGATCAACAGAGCCCCGTCGTGCGGACCAAGGAGGTCGTTCGAGCGATGCCAAGGTCGGGAAAAAGGGGGACACGGTGTTTATCCTGGTTCGGGCCTCCCTCCGCCGGGATAACAGCCCTACTCCAGTGTATTGTGTTCTGTTTCTTCGTCGTTGTGCCCCTCCCCCCCCACAGACGGGGGAGATTTAAATATCAGGCTTAGAGGTACAAAGAAGGTAACTACCTCCTGAATTTACGCTATACAGTTATCTCCGTGATCTGCGGTGCCTATATCGCGTGCTAATTTGAAAATCGGGTAGGATTCCCCTGATCTTCGGCTGATTGGTTGCGACCTTCCATCCTCGTCGCGTGATCAAGTCCACCGAGCATATCCCTGGGTGCGGTGTGGATTCCCCGAGCATGCTTGTGCGAGGTCGGTGGAAAATGGTCGTGCGGGAAAGGCCGAGCACGTATGCTCGGGTGGTGTTACGCCCGCTGTGCGTTTCGAGCATCTCTTGTTGGCGTTGCATGGTCGACGGCCTTTAGGACAACCCGAGGGTACCATGGTCTTTTGCCAAATAACCAATCCCCAACAGCTAGCCCCCGAGGTTCAAGCGGGGAACTAACGGGCTCCCCCTTGAGCCTAAGAAGACCTGGAGGAGGGGTTAAATACCTCTTTGGTCGTGCTTACGACCATCTTACGTCGGGACGCGACCTTACATCGTAGCGTTCGTTCCGTGCTGGAGCCATGTTCGATCGTTTTTTCAATTCCTTCCTCGAGAAGCCTCCCTGTAACGGTAAAGCAGTTTCTCGAAAAACGCGCATTCTTGGCGATTTCTGCGGCCGGACAGATGTCCTCTCGTGATAGGTGCGGCTTTTAACCTGCCCTTCGCTGTCTTCATAACTTCGCCCGTCTGAGAGGACGAAGCTTTCATCGCGTTTTCTTTGCTCGTCCTTGGCCAAAAACTTCCAAAAAGCTTCTGGAGCCCAAGCACGCCCTTCGACTTTCTCCCACACCTGGCCATGGCGCGCTTCGGAGTCAGCCACATGACCCGTAGGAGGATCCAAGTGCTCACGGACGAGGGCTACCTCGACCCAAGCACGGGTCGGGCGCCCGGGGATGATGCGGCGCCGGCACCGCGGGAGACGGAGATCGTCTCCTGCGAGTTGTACGCCATCAACGGGCTTCGTCTGCCCGAGAGCGACTTCCTCGCCTCCGTGCTTGCCTTCTGCGGGTGCGAGATCTCTCATCTCCACCCCAACTCTATCCTTTCTCTCGCAATCTTCTCCCATCTTTGCGAGGCTTACGTGGGTGTAGTGCCCACGGCTAGCCTCTTCTTTCACTTCTATTCCCCCTTCCATGCCGTGGGATGGCTCCGCCGATTGCGTTTATCTTCGCCTCCGGCCCAACCGACCATACGAGTACCCCCTCGTTGCTCTGAAGGACTCGGTGTCGGGTTGGGCCGACCTCTGGTTCTACCAGAAGAAGGCGGAGGGCTCCCAGTTGGTCTACACTGGGGAACCTGCTCCGCCTAACGAGGCGGCGCGCCTGCCCGTGCAGCCCGAGGAGGAGCGGGTGCTTAGGATGATCAGCGAGCTTCGAACCTGGTTTGATGACTTCAAACGGAGGAAGCCGGAGCTGATGGGCCGCTTGGAACAGCTTGCCGAGCAGGCGAGGAAGGCCGAGGAGGAGGCTAGGTCCCTCCCGACCAAGGAGCGGCTGGAGAGGCAGATCAAGGCCCTCCAGGACCAGCTTATTCGGGTGGTCGATGACCCCGAGGAGGAGGAAGAAGAGGAGGCCACCTATGCTCTGGTCAGAAGGAGCAGGAGGTCGACCTCTCAAACAACCTCGGCGCTGGAAGAGGTCGACATGGACGACGTCGACCCGGCGATGGCACATGCCCGGCCGACGCCGCGGAGGCGCGTCGTGGTCGTGGCCGAGGCCTACGAGGCCGTGCGGCAGGTCGCCCGTGGCCGGCGAGGAGGCCGAGGAGGATGGCGCCGCTCGGGGCGGAAGGTAAGCTCCTACTTCATTCTCTTTTACATTTCTTGTCTTGCGATTTTCTTCGGGCTAACCCCACCTGTTTGGCATGGGCGTGATAGCTCGGATGTTGCTTTGGACTTCCGTCGGATGGTCGAGGAGATTATCGACTCTGCATTGACGCCGAGCTCGACCGCGTCGTCGACCAAGTAATGGCCGAGATGGGTGAGGAGTCGGTGCTTGTGCGGCCTCAACGGAACAGAGCTTCCTCGGCGGGGCCGAGCTTCCTTCGTGGGCGTGGAACCTACTCGGTAGCGGAGGAGCAATAGCCGCAGTGGGCTGAGAACCAAGGAGCCTTGGCCTTGGTCCCTTGCGAAGGGTTACGCGCAAGCGAGCCCCAAGCGACGGGCTCTGATGGTCAAGGGGTGGTGACTTTGACCACCGCCCTTGGCGCAAGCCAAGAAGGAGGCCGTCGGCTGCCGGCCGACCACCTCCAAGCTGAGACCAAGGGGAGATGCGGTGCGTGATCGGCCCGACCACTTCGGACGCGGAAGTGGTCGCCGAGCTCGACCATTGCCTCCATCCGCGGACCATGGAGAGGAGGAGGTCGTTGATTTACCACCGCTTCAACCGCGGACTACGGGTCGGAGGTGATCGTCCTCGACCAATCGCCTCGGGCGTGGAGCTCCAATCGCTTCGGTCGCGGAGGTGCAAGGCGGAAGCGCTGCGATCGGCGTCCGACCCGAGCGCGGCCGGCGAGAGGAAAGCGACCACGAGCCGCTGTTGGCGTGGAAGACCAACCTCGGGCGCCCTGGGGTTGGTCGAAGAAAAAACGTCGTTGCCCTTCCAGGAGCATCGGGTGCCCGGGAGGGCAAGATCGAGCAGCGCCCGGCTCGGGATCGAGGATGACCTGCTGCGTGGGTTAACCCCTTCTTCCGAAAGGTGCTACCGATCGCCGGGCTCCAAGATAAGTTGGTCGGTAGGGCTCTTTTGGTAAGTCCTTTGCTCCCATTTTTACCCGAGGCGAGCAATCTTGGGGTTTTTCTTGACTTCCTTTCCTCTTTTGCTCGAAGTTTCTTTGCGAAGGCTATGGAGGACATCGACGCCTCCATGATTCAGAGAAGAGTTAAGGCGTACCATCGCGAGCAAGACGCCAAGATCGCTGATCTCGAGCGTCGGGTCTCCGAGGTGCGCGAGGCCGATCTGGCGGTGGAGTCGGCGAAGAGCCTCATCTCCGAAGCCGGGATCGGCTCTTCCGAGCGAGGCGCGAAGAGCACTTCAGAGCGTAGCGCCGAGCTCGAGGAGGAGCCGTGAAGCTACGGCAGAGGTCCTCGACCAGGCCCCGACCTTCGCCGAGCTCGAGCGAGGAAGCCCACTCAAGGAGGTGCGGCCTCGGAAAGCGCGGCCGAAGGTCGCGGCGGCGGAAGGTCTGGACTGGAGGCGGAGGTTGACTCCTTAGGGCGAGCTCGCCGCCCTCCAGGCCGAGCGTAGGACTTAGATCCCTTTTTAGTTCGTGTAAATCCTGTAGAAAAGAAAACAATCTTTTGGGTTAAATGAGCAAAGTCGCAGATGTTTGGGTCCTTGCCTGTTTTTTCTCGAGTTCGTCTCCAATATATGCTTACATGATCTTAGTTCTTGAAAAACAAGTCCCTGCATAAGAGCACATAACACATATACGAGCAAAGAATCCTTGGAAGGAAGGACGAAACGTTCCTATCGTACAGAGCCCCCGCCATGGACAAAGGTCGTGCCATCACTGTTGCGAGCACGAGCTTGTTCATGGGGAAGTTAAGGGATGCTTTGGTCGTAACGATTTTTGAATGATTTAAGCAGGTCGGTTGTGTCGAGAGAAGTACGAGCACAGAGTAGACGAGCTTTAGACCAACAATACGTAGAGCCGCCATACCCGAGTGGTCACTGAACCGGGCTTAGAGTGGATGCCCGCACCCGACCATGCATACAGTGAAGAGCTACTGTGGAAAGTGGACGATTGGGCGAGCATCCGGCCGGGGGCCAAGGGAAATGGTGCACACATACTTGTCGGATAAGCTCGCCTGTAGTGTTGGTTGACGACGATGCTCGTTCGAAAAGGCGAGGATAAAACACGAGAAGGAAGGGAAATGTTTTATAGGAAAAAATGCAAGAGGTGCGAGACAGGGGTACGCGCCTAAACGTAGAACTTACGTAGTTGATCGATGTTCCAGTCTTTGGTGAGCTCCGACCATCCGGCATCGCGAGGCGAACAGCCCCGGGGCGTCTTGTAGACACGACCGCAGTGTAGGGTCCCTCCCACCTTGGGGTCGGCTTGTTGGCTTTCGGCTGTGTCTTGAACTCTTCGTAAGACCATGTCGCCGACTTGTAGGACCCTAGGTCGGTTGTCTTGGCTGCGTGCCTCACGAAGAGCACAGTAGGAAAACCGCATGAGGCCGAGCAACGCCCGTTCGCGTGTTGCTTCGGCGAGGTCCAGGTCGACGAGGCGCTCAACCTCTTGATCGATGGAATCGATCGTTGCACCCTTGGGGAGCCCAAAGACGATTTCGGCAGCGAGAATGGCCTCCGCACCGTGAAGACGAAGTTGGAAAGGCGTTTACTTTGTGGCTCGACTTCGTCGTGGTGCGGACAAACCAAAGAAACGGCGGGAAGCTCATCCACCCATCGCTTGTCTTTGGTTGAGGGTCTTGAAGACCCTCTTTTATGCCCTGGACTAGCTGCCCATTTGCTCGTTAATTTGCTCCGTTGCTCTGTGGATGCGCCACAGAGGCGAAGCAGACCTTGGTCCCGACCTCCTCGCAGTAACTTTGGAATAGTTCACTAGTGAACTGGGTCCCATTGTCTGTGATGAGACGGTTGGGTATCCCGAACTGAGTTATCACATTGCTACGGAGGAACCTCTTGGCCGCCTGGGCCGAGATGGTTGATACGGGCTCGGCCTCTATCCACTTAGTGAAAGTGTCGATGGCCACAAGCAAGTACTTGCAGCCTTTCTGACCTCGGGGAAAGGGTCCTAGGACATCGAGTCCCTAGGTCGAGAACGGCCACGAGAGTGGTATGGTTTGCAGGGCATATGCTGGTTGACGGGCTTTTCGAGCATGAAACTGGCATGCTCGGCAGGTCATTACGATCGACCCGGCCCGCCAAGGCCGTGGGCGATGGTATCCTAGTCGGAAGGCCTTGCTCACAAGCGTTACGAAGACGAGTGAGCTCCGCACATTCCTTCATGGATATCACGAAGAAGGTACTGGCCTTCTTCCTGAGAGACGCATCTGGAAAGGATTCCTAATGCGCCTTTTCGGTATAGGTCGCCTTCGATCAGTTTGTACTGAGAAGATCGCCTCGTTAGCCGGGAACGCTCGGCTTCTTCCTCGGGCAATGTCCCATGCGCGAGGTATTGGATGAATGGCGTCATCCAATTTGCGCTTTGCTCGAGGAAGGAGACCCTACCGCCGGTCTCTGGTGCCTCCTCTTCAGAGGGAATGGAGGGCTTATATAGGTGCTCGATAAGCACCCCCGCCTGAGCGGCGGTTTGAGAGGAACCGACCTTAGACAATTGGTCGGCCAGGGAATTATCCTTCCTGGGGATGTAGATTACTTCGAAATTCTTGAAGTATTTCTCCATCTTCCTTACTTCGGCCAGGTACAGGCGTACAACGCCATTGAGGTATCGGAACACTGATACTCCTTGTTGACCTGGTTCACGACCAACTGTGAATCGCCTTTCACAGTCAGCCGTTGGACTCCTAGCGATTTACACGCCGAGTCGGCCAAGAGGCCGTATTCCGCCGCGTTGTTGGTCGCGGCGAAATGTAGTTGGATGGCGTACTGGATTTGTTCTCCATCTGGGGAGACCAAAACGACGCCAGCCCCCGAGCGTTCGTACGCTCGGGATCCATCGAAATACAAGGTCCAACGGTCTCTCCTTGATCCGGTGGTTTCGCAGGCCGGTGGTGCTGGGGCCGACCATTCCGCCACGAAGTCAGCGAGGACTTGTGATTTGATCGCCGTGCGGGCTGAAAACATTATCTCGAATTCGGCGAGCTCCATTGCCTACTTGGCTATGCGACCACTAGCGTCCTGGTTTTTCAGGATTTCCCTGAGCGGGAAGCTGGTCGGTACCACGATCTTGTGTGCTTGAAAGTAGTGGCGCAACTTCCTGGAAGCCATCAAAGAATGAATATAGTAGTTTACGGACCTCGGGTAACGCTCCTTTGGTCTATGAAGCACTTACGACATAATAGATAGGTCGTTGGGAACCATCTCTCTCTATTGCTAACACCGCGCTTACCGCTTGCGGGGTTGCCGCCAGGTATAGTAGCAATTCTTCCCCCGCTGCGGGTGTGACGAGGACGGGCGGCTTGGAGATGTACTGTTTTAGCTCTTTGAACGATCGATCAGCTTCCTCCATCCACGTGAAGCCATCGTGCTTGCGGAGGACTTTAAAGAAAGGTAGTCCTCGCTCCCCTAGCCGGGAAATGAACCGGTTTAAAGCGGCCATTCTTCCGGTCGGAGCTTGTACTTCCTTCACGCACATGGGCGACCTCATGTTCTCAATGGCTTCGATTTTCTCCGGGTTTGCCCCGACGCCTTGTGGCCCGACCATGTAGCCGAGCACCTTGCCAGCTTTCACGCCGAACACGTATTTTTCTGGATTTAGCTTTATTCGATGTTTATTGAGGTTACAGAAGGTTTCTCCCAAGTCAGCAACGTGACTCGGAGCACTCTTGCTCTTGACAACTATGTCATCGACATAGACCTCCAGATTTTGACCTACTTGGTCTGCGAAAGTCTTCTGCATGAGGCGCTGAAAGGTTGCTCCCGCATTTCTTAGACCGAAAGACATGGTCGTATAACAGAAGGTACCGAATGGGGTGATGAAGGAAGTCTTTTCCTCGTCTTCGCGCGATAGGCTGATATGATGATAGCCCGAATAGGCGTCTAGGAAGCTCATGGTCTGTGACCCTGCCGTCGCGTCCACCAATTGGTCTACGCGAGGCAACGGATAGTTGTCTTTTGGGCATGTCGCGTTCAAGCCCGTGTGATCGACGCACATGCGCCACTTGCCTCCTTTCTTCCTGACCAGAACTGAATTGGCTAGCCACTCGGAGTGTTCGACTTCTCTGATGAAGCCAGCTTTTAGGAGTTTGTCGAGTTCCTCCCGGATGATTGCCTGTTTTTCCGGGGAAAAGCGTCTAAGTTTCTGTCTCACTGGTTTTTTGTCAGGCTGAACTGCTAGCCTGTGCTCGATCACCTCCCTTGGGACCCCGGGCATGTCGGATGGTTCCCAGGCGAACACATCCGATCTTGCCCGGAGGAAGGTGATGAGCTCGAGTTCCTATTTGGGATCTAAGGAAGATCCCAAATGAACGACCTTGGCCGGTTCCGACTCGTTGAGCGGAACAGCCTTGGTCTCTCCTCCAGGCTGGAGGGCAAGTTTAGGCCGGGAATGCTTCGGCTCTTGTTCGGGGTCGCGAACGGGCAATTGGCCGACCATGTCCAAGGCTTTTTCGTCGCAATTCAGCGCAGATTTGTGATTCCCTTTTACGGTTATTGCCTCGTTCGGCCCAGGAACCTTTAAGCACTGATATGCGTGATGCGAAGCGGCCATGAACTTGGCCAAGGCTGGTCTGCCGAGGATGGCGTTGTAGGCCGACTCAAAGTCTACCACCTCGAAGGTGATTAACTCCGTCCTGAAATTGCTCGGGCCACCGAAAGTCACGGGCAGAACGACCTGGCCCAGAGGCTTGACCGAGGTGCCCGGGACTATCCCGAAAAAGGGGACGGCTATGCTCTTGATCTTGGAACGGGGAATCTGCATCTCGTCCAAGACCTTGGCCGAGATCAGATCCAAGGAGCTTCCGGAATCTATGAGGACCCGAGCAACGACAGTGTTACTGATGGTGGGGCTCACGACCATTGGGAGCTTCTGCAGTTTGGTCATTCTAAGGGGACAATCGTCCTTGGAGAACGTGAGGGACATCTCAGACCATTTCAGCTGCTGCACCGGAGGCTTACCCTGGGTAACATGGTGCACTTCCCTTGCGGCGTCCTTTAAGTCCCGGCGGGACTTGTAGGCGGAGGAGCCCCCGAAGATGACCGCTATGTGATTCTGTGGTTCTTGGTATTTCATGTCATCCTCACTTTCCTCGGCGGGCTGTTTACCTTTGCCATTTTCACCTGCTCTGAAGCGTCGGCATGGGACCCCTGCATTGTAAAAGCTGCTCAGGCGGTAGGTCCACGCTCGGCAATTCCGTGGAGTCGTGCCGTGCGCTGGTGAAGCTGACGATGAGGTTGCCCGTTGGTTCGCTTGGTCGCCTCGTTCTCGAGGCCTGTGTGGTTGTCCTCTTCCTCGAGCGTTAAACCCCGTGGCTAAGGCTGGGTTGCTCGGTCGTTGTTGTTCCACCGCGGCAACCATGGTGGCGAGGGTTGCTTTTCTTCTTCTTCTTGATCTTCTTGTCCACTGAGTCGAGCCCTTTTGCTAGCCGAGGTCTCTAGGCCGGTGGCGGCGACTTCCCTTCATCCAAAGATTTTCTTCCATTGGGCGGCTTCATCTGCGTTGGCGTGTCGATCGGCCATTCGGAAGAGCTCGTTCTTGCCGTTAGATCCGGTGGATCTCCAGGTCTGCGTGAAGCGCACGTCCGCACTCGAACTTGAAAGCTCGGACGGCGGCCTCGTCCGATATGTTCGGGATCGAAGTTTCGGACTGGATGAACCTCTTGACGAACTGTCGCGAGGTTTCCCGTCCGTCAGTATCAAGCGCTTCCAGTCGCGCTCCTTTCGGCGGATGTAACGGCCTCCGAAATTTGCGAGCGTGGCGCCGAGCCGCCTTCAGGATCGTATGGATCCTTCCTTCGATTGAAGAGCCACGACGTCTGGCGGCTCCGTCGGAAGCCGTCGGCAGATAATTCGCCATCACCCCTCACGCCTCGTGGCGAGGATGGCGGTAGTATATATTGAGAGAAATTCGTCCGGGTTCTGGGTCCCGTTGAATCTTTCGATGTGGCCGGGCTTGAACCTGTTCGGCCATGCGACATTCCGGAGGGAGCTCGTGAAGGCCTGGCAACCGAAGCTCGGGGTTTCGCGGTGAAACCCTCGGTCATAGCGGCCTCCACGCGGGTCTTCCACCCAACGCCCCGTACGCGGGCCGAGTCGAGAGAAGACCTCATGCGACGGTCGTGCCGACGATCGCTTGGTCGTGGAGCGTTCAGAGCGCTCGTAATCCGGGCGATTATAGAGGTGTCGCTCCGAGGTGGCTCTGGAACTGTTCCGGGGCTTTTCCCGGATCAGGTTAGCGGTCTGGGGCGATCTCCGAGCATGGCTCCGAGATTCACCTCTGTGCGAGCGCATGGGGGAGCGTTTGTGATGGTCCCGGGAAACACTCCGGGCATCCCGGTCACTGGAAGAATCCGAGACTTTCAGCTCGGCGGCGAGCCTCTCCAGATCTTCGGCCACGACCTTGCCCACGGCCTCTAAGTCCACTTGCTCGGGGAAACTGCGCAGGTCACGCACGACCGCCACCAAGGCCTGTAGCCGTTCCCGTTTCTGGTGAATTGGCGGCGGTGAGCTTTGACGGCGCTCCGGGGCGCGATCGGGAGTTCGGTACTCGCGAGAGTTCCTTTCCGCGGAAGCGCGCCTCCCCTTTGCCTGGCGGCGAATGCTCGCGAGGGTCTTTCCCAAAGACGCCTCCAGGTGGAGTCTGGCCGCCTCGTAGTGGTCGCGCTTAGCAGCGTCCGAGGATCCTTCCCCGGGCTCGGCACGGCTCCCGGCCATGTTGACTTGACGAGAGCGAGATGAAAGCGATGGGGACATCATTGTATCCCCTTGAGATGCAGTCTCTCGGTCGAGCTCTAGGTCGTCCGGTATGTCCAGGCCATCGTAGAGCTCGTCGCAGTCATCCTCGGGGTCCCCGAGGGTAATGTCTGGGGAATGGAGGTCCTGTACTCGCATTCCCGTGTCCGGGGAAGGGCTCCCAGACTCAGTGTGACCGATAGGATCGGTCACATTGGCCACGCTGTCGCCGGCGTAGTACATGTCGTCATCTTCAACGTGGTCAAAGACACAAAGGTCCCGAGTGTCTCCCGAGTTTGGCATCCTCGAGGATCTTGATCTGCATGGGAATCAAGCTGTCGTCCCCACGGACGGCGCCAGCTGTCGACGATTGGAGAACGGGCTCCCGTCGAGCTTACTTGTTGAATGGGGGATCAACAGAGCCCCATCGTGCGGACCAAGGAGGTCGTTCGAGCGATGCCAAGGTCGGGAGAAAGGGGGACACGGTGTTTATCCTGGTTCGGGCCTCCCTCCGCCGGGATAACAGCCCTACTCCAGTGTATTGTGTTCTGTTTCTTCGTCGTTGTGCCCCTCCCCCCCACAGACGGGGGGGGATTTAAATATCAGGCTTAGAGGTACAAAGAAGGTAACTACCTCCTGAATTTACGCTATACAGTTATCTCCGAGATCTGCGGTGCCTATACCGCGTGCTAATTTGAAAATCGGGTAGGATTCCCCCTGATCTTCGGCTGATTGGTTGCGACCTTCCATCCTCGTCGCGTGATCAAGTCCACCGAGCATATCCCTGGGTGCGGTGTGGATTCCCCGAGCATGCTTGTGCGAGGTCGGTGGAAAATGGTCGTGCGGGAAAGGCCGAGCACGTATGCTCGGGTGGTGTTACGCCCGCTGTGCGTTCCGAGCATCTCTTGTTGGCGTTGCATGGTCGGCGGCCTTTAGGACAACCCGAGGGTACCATGGTCTTTTGCCAAATAACCAATCCCCGACACAATCGTATCATGGAATTTAATTACCTTTAAAGTCGACCGTTTGACGTACATGATTGCCATATGTGCAAGTTGCTCTCCAACGAGCATTCTTGATCGAGTTTTGTGTTCTAGGTGGAACATGGCAATATTCCTTGATACAAGTTTTTCGCTATTTATTGAACGTCGCAGGTGATGTTTTTGCTTGTGTTATCTGATGATTGAGCATTTGCTTCAAAAGGTCAGCTACATAGATACAAACTTTGCTAGGATTATAAATTATTGAAAAACTATATTCGTTCTTTTGCTTTGTTGATAGCTGTGCGTTTCAACTTGTTGGTGATTTGCCCAATTTTATTTCATGAGAAGTGTTTGAATAAGATTATTCCAGTATTTCTTATTGAGATTAATTAGATGGACTCTCGAGGCACAATGTATGTTGATGATGGCTTAATTTGAAAAGATTTTAATATTTTAGCTACAGGAGTGAATTCGTCTCTAAGAGGAGATTGTTAAAGTGTGATTCAAATTTGTTTCAGTTTTGTTTCTTACTCCATCTCAGAATTCTACTCTTATATAAAATTATTTATGTTCAGCTTTAAATTTGTCCATATAGTCCATAGAACAGAGAAAGACAAGAATGGAAAAAGTATCTCATTGTAAATATCATTTCATATAGTGATACAACTTTCATACATCTGTAGTTTTTCTCAAAAAAAGTTTCACGTAAAACTTGTGTATCTCATTTCTACTTTTTTTTTGTATATTATTTGTAACATATATTACAACGTTCGTGGCCATTTCTTCTTCTTGGTCGTCGTCTTCTTTGGTTTCGAGAGTTCTATAGACTTTTTTTTTCTTAGATTGAGAGTAACTATACAGTTAAACACGTGATTTTTCTGTTCAAAGGTCTGTAGGTGTTAGTTTTAGGACGGCATGACCAAGTGATTTTACTACTGAGAGGTGCTCGCTCACGGCTGGTGTCCATTCTTTTTCACTGTCAAGTACCTCCTTTCAAGTTTCACGACACATATTTCTTTTGATACATAGATTGAGAAGATATTGATAATAATTAGATTACTTTTAATTTTTATCACTAAGCACTAGTAATTTAAATAGCAGACTATAGTGGTGCTATAACTGTTTTCGCCTTTAGATGTACACTATTATAGCTATGATCGCTATGGTGGTTAGCAGAAATAGCAGCCACTATACTTGTTTTGTAATTATTTAGGCTTCTAAATAATTATTTGGTACATCAATTGCATAGTTAGAGTTTTTAGCTAACTAAAATTATCTTTTCACACAAAAAGTTGAAAACAAGGTATTTGATATGATAAAAATAGTGAACAAAATCAACACAGCCTTTAACCAAAGAATTTCATTTAAAAATCTACAAAAAGATAACTTGATCTTCAGGTCAAATAAATATTTGATACTAGAACTCTAGCCTAAAATTTTAGATAATTTTACATTTTATATTATATTTCAAGAAACGAGAATTACTTTCTAGTGTTCAAAAAATAAATCTATACATTGAATTCAATTTTTAAAACTTTTAAGCTTCAAAATTATTTTTATTTTTGCTAATAAATCAAGTAAAATGTTTATATTTTTGAACAAAAAATAATTTATTTACATTTTTAGATTTTAGGTTGTACATTTCATGAAAGTGTTGTAAATTGTAGCTTTTTATTTGCATTTTGCTTGACATTTCTTATATAAGTTTTTTTCATATTCACATTGTATTCTATATAACATAAAAAGCAACAGAATTATCATCTTTTTGATAGTACCGCGATGTAGTATCCGCGATAGCTTTCGCTATTTGCTATAACTTTCTTTTTGCCGCGTCACCGGGATAATCGTGATTTAAATCATTGCTAATCACTATATTCAATGCATACATGTAGAGCATATTAAGTAAGTATGAATGTTTATTAAGGGTGCAGAGGGATCATCATACTAATTTTACGTTGAAATATAAAATACGTAGTATGTGAAATAACCCTAAAATTTCAAATCTGAGTTTGAATTAGGCTTTACTTGCGTTTTGTGAATTTTTCTGAATTTTTCGGATTTTATTTGAATTCATTTGATTACTTTACGAGTTCTGCCGCTTTCGAAAGTTTCGTCACGGGCGCTTTCCTCTTTTGGCCGCTATGCCTTTCCTCTCCGCTCACGCGCACTTCAAGACAATGCGCTTCTCTCTCCGCTATGCCAAGACGCTGGTCGCTCACTACAAGGCCGCACGCTTCGCGCGAGTGCGCCATGCCACTGTGGTTCTTCTCTCGCCCGTGACCTCCTCGCCATGGCCGTGCCGCCGCCCGCCCCTCCGTCGCAGCCTCAGCTCCTAGGGCACTCCACCGACGCCGAAAGCTAGCACGCCCCAGCCTCACGCCGCCGCTTATCCCATCGCCGCAGAACCTCGCGAGTCCTCTTGCCATCATTGGCACCCTGCGACTCACAAGCACTGGCCGGGCTATTTAAGGCCCAATCCGGCCGCCATTTTTGGTCCTGAGCTCGCGCCCACCTCCTCTCTCTATCCCGCTCTCTCACTCTCCTGACTTTCCCTAGCCGCTTCATGTCACCTCCTTCCTTTCCACGGGCCGAACGCCGCCAGTTACTCCGCCGCTGTCTCTCTGAGGCGCCCTAACTCACAAGGAGCTCCTCTCCTTTTCCTTTGTCTCAGACGCCCCTACGCCCAATCGCGAAATCCCTTCGGCTGCCCCGCTCCGGCGTTTTGCCTCCTTCGGCCGCTTCGCCCGGCCGCTGGTTCGCTCTTCGCCGACAAAGCGCCCTACCGCCACCGCCCCTCTCTCTCGCGCCTCGGCCCCACGCTACGCCCCGCTCTCTCTCTCTCTCATGTCGCCGACATCGACTCCACTGCCAGGTGGCTTGGCCACCGGTTTGGGCTTACCCATTTGCTCCTCAAGACGCGACGCATTCACGCCAAAATCAATTGGCGCCAATGAATGAATCGTTTTTAATTTCTTTCGATTTTTAATTTCCAAAAATCATTTTAATTCTTTTAATATCCAAAAACGCCCAAAATTATCCGAGTCCAAAATGCCCCAAAAATACTTTTCCGAACTGCTTTCGCCATGAGTCCAAAAATGACCTCCGCTTCGCCAAACCAAGTTTCCAAAATTCCAAAACGCCCCACCCATTTTCCCGCTTATTTTCTCTCGATTTTCTTTTCTTTTCTTTCTTCTTTTTCGTATTATTTATGGTTTATTTATTGTTTATTTTATGATGTTCGTTATTTATAGAACCGATGCCCGAAAGCAAGCACTCAACTCCCGAGTCGACACAGAACAGGAGATTCTGGGACAGAGCCGGATCCGCTGTGAAGCCGAGCCTCGACTACACCAACTCGAACTAGGAACCCTTCCGCCGCAGGCAAGCCGCATATCTTTGATCATGTTGAACCTATTCATGCCTTATTATAGTTAATTACTATTTTCTACCGCATTACTTTATCAGTATGTTGAAATATCACAAATCTAGTATGTTCGAATGACATGATACTTAGTTAATGCCAATTTGCTCATGAGACTTCTTCTTGAAAAATATTGAACCTAATTATATCCTTGTAACCTTAGGTTACTTAATATTCCTCAGATAATTATTATTATCCCGTTAGTTTAGTCAAAATGCTTTTGATAATGGAAATGAAAGGTCGCCAACGCTTGGTTCGGGTCTGCTTGGAAAAGTGCTACGTTTGGGGGACACTGATAAATCCTTGAGTGATGAGTTCCAATCTACGATGATTGATGCCTTGGTTTGAACTGGTGGCTTTGCATCACGGATACCTTAAGGGGGTTGTGGATCAAAAGGCTTGGTCTTGGCAATATAAGGATAATAATCCCTTGAGCAAAGTAAATAACTTAAGAACTCGTTTCAACCACAAAGTTGGGCTCTGGCCAACTTCTGCTGGCTTGACTCAACATAGCTCGGTACATTGTACTTTCCCTCGGAATACCTATAGGAGCAGGTTACCTTCCCAAAGTGGAGAGATGGTCCAATGATTATGGGAGTGAAACGAAAAGTGTGCACGAGGAAATCTCGTGGCATTTCGGTTCACAATCTTAGGTGCCACAAAGAATGGGACCAAGCACTCCACACCGGCCAAGTGGGACTCCTGGATAATGTGGAGCAAAACTCTCACGGATAGGGATCAAGAGGGAAATGTCCAACGCAAAGCTATGATAACCTCGATCCGTAAGCACGCATTTGGTTATGCGTGGTTAAACTCGAAAGCGGCATTAACGATCGTGGAATCTTGTGGGTAAAGTCAACACCTGGCAGAGTGAATAAATGGTATTCGAATACGCTGCTTCCAGAATGAAGCTAAGTTTAATTGGGGTGAATCTCGTGAACCTAGCTCAAGTAGATCTTGGTGCATGTTTTGAGAATGTGGTTTAATGGTGATGATTTTGTGAATGGAACCCCTGGATTACTATTATTATGGATTGTGTTTTTAAATGTAAAATGATGTTACAAATAAAATCAGATCCACAAATACTTTAACCTTGTACCAATGTTGTGCTACACCCTTCGTATGTAATATTCAAGATTTTCCTCAGATTTACTTGTTGAGTACTCGCATCACCCTTGCAACCCCGAATTTCCTTTTCGTGAGATTGAAGAAGTCAAAGCTGCCCAGGAGGCGATGGTAATTTGGTTTTGAGGTCTTAGTCTTTTGCTCAGCCTCTGCGGCGGTGGTTTTGTTTGTAAGTTATTCTGGCCCCGCCGCCTCTCTTCAGAAAAACCTTGGCCGTTAGGGCCTTATATTGCATAAAAATGTTGAATTTGACTTTTGCCTCGGCAATAATATGCTTGGTCTCACCTAATCATCCTGCAGAATGCCGGCGCTGCACTGATTCCTTCTAAAAAGGCGGGCCGTCACAGTATGTTATAAGATATAATCACACCTTATAAACTTGAATGGGAATGGAGAGTGAGGACAAGACAGTGTCGACTATAGTTATTGCTCGCATGTTTTTTACAGGTCCACAATCTACTACAATGGCGTGCTTTCATTAGCCACCTCGCTCACTCGTCTTAATTTTTCTAAAACTTGCCACGGGCGTGGCTCGACTGTCACTTGTATTTATATGTCTGGCGACGTGTAGCAGAACACTGAGTGGGGTGGGGGGGGGAGTACCTTGGCATGGGCATCAGCACAGTGTGCCTCTGTATATGTTACACGTACCGTGTCAGATTAATTTCCTCTTCTGCTGTGTTCAACTGCAAACTTACCGCGAAATAATAGCTTATCTAGTCCTTTACCCTTCATTTTCGATAAATCTAGACCCTAACGTATATTTTTACAAATCTATCCTCTCCCTCGCCCCTACTGCATCCGACGAGTATGAGATCGTGGGTAGGATCGCGGGCTATCGTGGCTAGGCAGCATGGAAGCTCACCTGCCATGACGTCAGCAAGCCTTCGTGCTCGCTGGGCGCGGTAGGGGACTTTCGCGATGCGGTAAGGGTGGAGGAGAGGGCTAGATTTGCCAAAACATGCGCATAAAACTAGTTTTTAACAAAAATGAACACAAAGGGGCTAGATAAGCGATCACCTCACTTACTGCATGCTCCCCTCAAAAAACTACGAACGGCAGGAATGACAACAACCAAGCGATGTCCGATTCATCTCAACCGATGAAGCATGGATCGAGCGGTCACTGGTCGGTGTATGGAGAAAACCACGTTGGAGCCGTTTTGGAAAGAATACAGTGGGCTGGTTGACGAGAAGAGCCAAAAAATTATAGGGCTAATAACATCCTATCAGAATGGTATTATTGCACACAACCAGTAGCGGAACTTGAAAATGTTAAGAGCATGAACAAATCAACTATAGCTAAAAGCCTACTAGAAAGATGCCTCTTCTATATTGCATAATAACGGTTAGACTGCACTGGAGTTTCACTCGTCACCGGCTCGATCCGCTGCCCCCAGACAGCACTCAACAACACTCAGGTGAACAGTACATGCTCTCGTTGCTCTGTTCATATGTCGCGGCCTCCCTGTAGTGTTTTTTTTTTTAAAAATATATATATATATATTTGGGGTCCACGAAAAAATAGTTCGTCGTACGTACGGGGACATTAATACGAAGTACAAGGACCAGGCGTGCAATGCGTCGATCTCAAGTTACAAGCTGCGTCTTCGTGCCGTGTATTCATGCGGAGCCTGGCGTTCGGGGTGGCGCGCGGGGCAGGCGCGCATGTGCTGCGCGACCTTCCTGTCCCATGCATGATGCATGTACGCAGCAGGCAGCCAACCCAACCAACGCGCCCCAGGGACCAAATGGGTCGTAGTACGGCTGTGGCAGCGCCTCGGATGTAGTTGGGCGTGCCCGGCGCCTGTAGCGATGCCCGGCTCTTAAACGATCGCGGCACCGTACGCATGCGCTGTCGACCACGCAAAAAGGTGGGTCGTTTCGGGTTGTGTTTGGTGGATGGGGCCAACCAGTTAAGACTATCTGCAGCAATTTCTCTTCATTTCATTTCTTTTCCTATTTCGTTCTTCATATTCATTCTCTTTATTTCTTACTATCTTTAGCAGCATCTCCTCAATGGATTTGTAAAGTGATTGGAGAGAATCTATTTTTAAAAAGATTCACTCACTGTTTAAATCCCTTTCGAAGGAAATTGCGAAGGAAATTCACTGACGAAGAGATGAGAAGGGAAAGGGAAGCTGGAGATAGCCTAACGGTCCAAAAGATCCTTATCAGCGCCGTGGGTGGGTGGGCCGGGCGACGCACCGACGTCCAACGAGCCGCCCAGCCTGCCACTAGATCGGCCTGTACATACGCCGCGCTTGGCCTTGGGTCGGCTCGGCTGTGCCAGCCGTGGGTCTCGTAGCAGCGGCCTTTTGGGTGGTTGCCATCGTTTTGAAGGCCGTGCGGGGGGTGCGTTTGCCTCCTGCCGTGGGGCGGACGGGCGGGCGGAAGGCTGATTTGGGCGCGACCGTGGCCGTGCGGGGTTACTTTGCGGCAGGGAAACTCACGGTCACGGCCCGGGAGGCTCTACCATGACGCGCTAGGGATGGGAACCAAGCGGGCGGGCCTTCGACGATATATGTCGGTACCTGGGTCGAGTGCACGAAGCGAAAAACACCATACCGTCGTGTGTATGCTCGCGCTAAATTCTACGAAGCTTACACCAAATCGCCGGGCGGTCTGAAACTCTGAACATACAAGGGTACTAACTCCCTCTGTCCCACAAAGAGTGCATTTCTAGGATTTTTAAGACAGATTAGTGTGCAAGGTAAATGACTAATGTGACCCTCATTACTCCATACACAAGCATGATGGTGCTTCGGTTTCCACAAGCACTTAAATGAGCATGCATACACTTACAGCTGGGCCCTACGGACTAAAGATGCACTCTTTGTGGGACAAAATTTGAACACTAGAAATGCACTCTTTGTGGGACAGAGGGAGTATGTTTTGATTAGAAAGCTCCAACTCGTAAATTTTCAAACCAAAAAATTTCAACTAAAAAAACTTTCAGTTCAAAAAGTTTTGATTCAAAAAACTATTGGTTCGAAAAGTTTTATTTTAAAATTAAAAAAATTCAATAAAATTTTCAAATTAGAAAGTTTGAACTCAATTTTTTTTTAATTTGAGTATTTTTGAACTGGAGAACCAAATCTCTTTCCGGCCTCCTACTCCTAAGTGAGCTTGGTTCCTCATTTGTACGACAATCTGGACATAATATCGAGTTGGCGCAGGCGCTTCGGTAATTGATGCACATAAGCCATAGTTGGTATAGTATGAATTTTTCCCAAATAAAAAGATAATAACTATTAGAGTGATGCAAATTAATTATTAGAGAGATACTGTTGAGACATTTAAACCTTCTAATTCATTGGCGTAGCTTGAGCTTGGGAAGAATATGAAATCGCTGTCCAGAGCCGTTGACAAACCTCCTACATATGAATCATATAGTAATTGAAATCAATATATGTAACAGCGTGTTGTGAATTGAAATATTTGTCATTCTAGAAATCCTGTTGACCTTCAGGAGGATAGCGACCCGACAATGGAAGTCACTTATTGGATTTGGAAATAACACCACCGAATCCTATATATAAAACACACTGATCTAGGATCGAGCTAGTATATACAATAAACAAAGTTGATAATACAACATATCCATTGTACATTTATTCATTAACTGACATACTATTTGCGGAGGAGAGTGAAGTCTAGAAAGTCTTTGTCGATGGTTCCTAGTCGAGGATGTGTTTTACTAGGATAAGCTCTTTCAACCGCAATGTGTGCGTTAAAATCTAAAAATTGCATTTAAAAGATAATTAAGCAAGAGGGTTTTCTTATGCACATGTAGCTTCTCAAAGTGCTAACTAGATTTGTCAGGGAGCCGCCCAGATCGTCCTCGAGTTGTTGGATGAACAGTTACTCCCATCGGGTTTGGATCCTAGCAACGAATCACCGAAGGTGATCACAGTGCTAATACCCAAGCCCAATCGAGACAACTCTAAGAAGCATCCTAACAATTCGACAACCATCCCGGTATTCCCCCGGTATGCGTAATTCGAACTCGCCAGAGATCGCCCGCATCTGCAGGTTCCAACACGATATCAACTCAATTTGCATAAAGGGGGCAACAAACTCGAAACTTTCCAAACCACACGCAAGCGGAAAACAAACGGCACAAAGACAAACCCGACAACCACCAAACCAAGATCAAAAACAACGCCAAGACTCTAAACTAAGCAAGAACAAAAAAAAGGATCAAGACTCCGAAAAACGGAAAAATTTCGGCATGACCCACCTAGAACCTATGGACATCCACTCAGCAGACAAGAAAACACAGTTGCAGTATATATATATTCAAAAGTAAAGCAACAACCACAACAGCCATACAATCACAAGTCGAGACAACCACCCACAGGACGACGACATAGACTTGAACAACGACTAGACATAAAGTAGAAGACTAACTACACAACAAAAGTGAACCAAATCGCAACACAAGCAAAATACGACTACTCCGGAAGTGTCCTGCCACTGAACACTTCCGGCGCAGCGATATCGCGCTAAGCCTCTACTCGGTGCCCCGCCCGGTCACCGAGAGGCAATATGGGCAGAACTCACACCCGCCATCCTGGTCCTCACCTGAAAACCACAAAGCAGAAGCCTGAGTACAAAAGGTACTCGCAAGTCTTACCCGGGGTCCATATATGACCGACTCCAAAGGATTATGCATTTAGTTGTAGCAAGGAGAAAGCTTAAGGTAAAAGTGCGGAAAAGCATTAACATTTGTAGTATAAATGCGACGATCGAACCAATTACAAGTTTAAAGCAGTTATAGACCGCACTTACTTCTAGTGTGAGATTGAAATTAACAACAATTAATGTAGAGCAATACATAACCATTTTAAAGCTCAAGCCCAACGGCGAACCACAAGTTCAAGTTATTTACTACGTGGATCGTGCGATGAAAGAGCTTGCTCATATCCGAGAGCGCGGCAATTCGAATCGCTTAATTAACCCTGCAGGGAAGCATTGATCGCACGACACTTACCACAAGGGCCTAGTGTCAACCCCCTCCCAATCATACCCAATCGCTGAAGCGCCCTCCCCGTGGGTCTAAAAACCTAGCACCCCTCGAGCAGCCCCAAGCCCGGCTTGGCGCTCGAGAGTCGGCCTAAGCCTCGCCCTCAACCACGTCCAACCACAGGAAGTTCACGGTCCATCGATTCCGTATGAGAGAAAGAGTGGCTTACCGTACCATAATCGGGCATGCGACCAACCGGGGTGTGCTCAATCAAAGGGCAACCATCGAATCGGTCCTTAATCGACTCAGACGGGGCTACACATTTGAGTCTCCATACTCAAATGAACCGACTCCCCGCCCGGTCCACAATTTATTAATTACGACTCATAACCATACCCATTCCAATCCATCATGTGTGAAGTGAAACAATTGTTAATAATCACAAGCGGGAGAACCATTCCCCACTTGGCCCAACCCAACATCTAAGCAAAACTAAGCGTAGACTCGTTATAATTACCCATATTTTGGTTAGAAGGAGTGTTCTACAAATTTCAAGGAGTGTATGTGCAGCAATTAGGTTCTAACCCTGTTCCCACCATTCAACTCCTAATGCATACTTAATCGACTAAATAAGCAATTTAATTCTCTAAGATAAAATCATATAATGGGGTAAATATGCTTAGGTGCTTGCCTGATGCTTCTGCCGGAGCCTCAGTGACAACCTGCTCACCGTGATCACCCTCGATCGCGGCCACGTCACCCTCCGCGTGAGCGTTCTCTACACGATATCAATGCACAGGGGATGAGATGCATGCCGTGCATATGTGATGAAATGACAACCGAAGACAATATGCAAGCATTCGACAAACCAAAATGAAAACACAATTACGAAATCCCACAATAACCGCCGAGCAATATTATGAATGGCTCAACACTGAAAAGGATCTAGAATAGAGCATAAGTAGTAAGGGCTGAACGGAAAGAACGGAAGCTAGGCCTACAATCTGAAATGCATGGATGGCATCTCGCATTCGATTTGCCGCGGATACACCTAATGCATTAGAACATTCGGAACACTTATACCTACCCAAATTGCATGATCAAACACACTAACGACAATTCTTGGAGAAACCCCCAACGCATCACAAATCCATTATTCCTAAATCATCCCATCACCACGCTACCATCGATTACCTACATGGCCCATAATTTCTAGAAGGAGCTCAACGAGACAACACATCCACAATAATAATTCACGCAAAACTGAAGCTTTCACGAGGATGCCCAAGCAACAACTACATCCATGGGCATTTTAACAAACACCTAGCATACACTTGCAACAACCACCACCAAGCCCTTGCATGAGCACTCCCAAACAACCATCTCCCACATGGGCATTTCAACAAACACTTGCCATGCACCACCTTGGAGCAAACCTCCCCAACACATCTAACCCTAGCCATGGCTAGAGAGAGGGGAGAGGGAGGGAAGGGAAGAGGAGGGAGAGGAAGGGGGTCGCTGCCGCTGCATCTGGAGGAGGCGGCCATGGCCGGGTCGAGCAGTGGCAGGCCGGGGAGGGCCTCGTGAGGGAGGCGGTAGCAGGTGGGGCGCACCGAGCCGGGAGGGGAGCCGAGGGGGAAGACGGCGCGGGCGCCGGCTGGCCCCGGGCAGTGAGGGCGGCGTCGCCGCCTGGGGTGAGGGTGGGAAGTGGCGGCCGGGTGGGGAGGGAGCCGAGTGGGGCTGGGTGGGGGGGGCTTCGGGCTGAGGAAAACGGGGAGGGGAGAGAGAAATGAGTGGGGAGGGAGAGAGGAAAAGGGGTGGGAAAAAAAATTGGGGAGGGAATTTACCTGTTTACCCCCATGACCACACACTAGGAAAAATAGGGCCATGACAAATCCTCCCCCCCTTAGGGGAATCGCTGAGATTCAAGAATGCGATTTGGTTGGACCGAAATCTGATACCGGCTAAGGATTGCAAATGGATAGGCCTGAAGCACTTACATAGTTTGGAAGAATTCAGGATATTCGCCTTTCAAATGATCCTCCCGCTCCCAAGTGGCCTCATCTTCAGTGTGATTGCTCCACTGAACCTTATAGAACTTGAGAGTTTTCCTTCGGTCTTGGCGCCCGATTCTTCCGTAACCCGGATAGGACGCTCCGCAAGACAGATCCGGTTCAGCGCGACTCCGAGGTCTTCTACCTCGAGAGACTCGAACGGAGTACGGAGACACTTCTTCAGCTGGGAGACGTGAAACACGTCGTGGACCATTCCGAGCGAAGGAGGAAGCTCTAGCTGATATGCTACTTGGCCGCGCTTTCCAAGGATCTTGAACGGCCCTACGTAGCGAGGTGCCAGCTTTCCTTTAACTCCGAATCGACGGGTGCCACGGAGAGGAGATACCTTCAAATAGGCGAAGTCGCCAGTGTCGAAGGAGAGAGGTCTCCTACGGCGATCAGCGTAACTCTTCTGTCGCGACCGTGCTATCCTCAGATTTTCTTGGATGGTCCTGACCTTGTCTTCCGCCTCCATAACCAACTCAGGCCCAATCAAGGAGCGTTCCCCACTTTCTGACCAGTTCGGGCCAATGCGCCGACAATCGCGACCATAAAGCGCCTCAAATGGAGACATCTGGATACTGGTTTGGTAGCTGTTGTTGTACGCAAACTCGGCGTACGGAAGACACTCTTCCCACTTTTTCCCGTAGGACAAGATACAAGCCCTCAACATGTCTTCGAGGATCTGATTGACCCTCTCGGTCTGACCGCCGGGCCCGAGGGTGGTATGTTGAATCAGAGAGCAGCCGTGCCCAAGGCCTCATGCAAAGCTTCTGCACTGGGAAGTGAACTGAGAGCCTCTGTCTGAAACTATCCGCTTGGGCACTCCATGCAGACTTACGATCCGGGAGATATACAAGTCCGCATACTTCTTGACGCGATACTTGGTGCAAACGGCCAAGAAGTGCGCAGACTTCGTCAGTCGATCGACGATTACCCAAATCGAGTCATGGCCTGAGGAAGTGGTCGGCAGGCCAGTAATGAAATCCATGGTAACATCCTCCCACTTCCAAACTGGAATAGGAAGAGGCTGAAGAGTACCGGCTGGCTTGAGGTGTTCGGCCTTCACCCTCTTGCAGACGTCGCACTTAGGGATGGCAACGGGTCGGGTCGGGTGCGGGTTTTACGAAACCCGACCCGAACCCGAACCCGATTCCGAATACCCGATCCGAACCCGAATAACCTTTCGGGTAGAAACATATACCCGAATCCGAACCCGACGGTTACCCGAAACCCGACTGCAATTCGACGTATCAAACATAGTGTCATGCATGCAAAATGGATCATTTCGCATGACAAGAACTCGATGGCTGCTTAACGCCCATCCATCTGTGTGTGGTGTAGGGACAAATGAAGCTCTCGCCATTTGGTTTTCCTCTTCAAACTTTCTTAGATTTTTGTTATGTGTTACAAACTACGAATCGAACAATTCCGGGCGATAGCTCTAGCCGGACAAAGACAAAATCACTTAACATGCTCCTATGCCACGATAATTTGGAAGTATTGCCACCACAAAATCACTTAACATGCTCTTCCGAAACTTTCTTAGATTTTGTTAATGTGCTTAATATGCTCCTATGCCACGATAATTCTCAAACTTTCTTAGAATTTGGAAGTATTGTCAGTGAATGATTTGAAAAGAGTGCGACTCTAGATCGTGGATGTGGAGAAAGTTCCTATGCCACGATAATCTTAAATCAAAGGACATATTAAGCACTTCAAAGCAAACTACAGACTTATCTTGAACTTCATAAATGAAATGATGTTTCAAAGACCAATTTTCCTATGAATAAGAAATAATTTGACAAACATGAGCTGAATTTGAAGAAACTCACGAAAGAAGATGGAGATGACCGACTTCTTTGGCGCCGAGTGTGCGGCACAGTGAGCGGGAGGAGGGCACGGAGGCGGAAGAAGATGCAGATGGTCATTTGGGCCCCCTTAATTGCTCTCTGCTGCCCCTCCACCACCGCCCGGCTATCTTGGCGTCAGCGCCTTGGCAAGCACGGGAGCGGGAGGGAGCGTGGGAGGCGGAAGAAGATGCAGATGGCCGACCCCCTTGGTGCTCTGCTGCCCCTTCCACCGCCGCCGGCTTGTCTTGGCGAGCGCTGGGCACAAAGCGAGGGAGGGAGGCGCGGGAGGCGGAAGAAGATGCAGATGGCCGGACGGGAGGCGCCCTACGGCCGCTGGCCGAACTGGGATTAGGGGTTAGAGTTGGGGGAACAGGAGGGCGGTTGGGGGAATTGGGATTAGGGATTAGCCCTAGCCGCCGCACGCGCACGGGGGGAAGGGGGGAAATGGGATGGGCCGGATGGCTCATCCGCTCATGGCTGGGTCCGCTGGAGCTGGGAATTTCGGATACCCGACGGGTACCCGTGGGTGCTTTTCTAAACCCGAATCCGATCCGACTCATCGCGGGTACCCGACCCATAAAACCCACGGGTAAAAAATAGGACCCGAATCCGAACCCGACGGGTGCAGAACCCGCGGGTACCCGAACCCGCGGGTATGATTGCCACCCCTAGTCGCACTCTGACACATAGTGAGCGACTTCGCGCTTCATGCGAGTCCACCAAAACTGCCGTCTCAGGTCTTGATACATCTTGTTGCTGCCCGGGTGAATGGTAAGCAAAGAGTTATGCGCCTCATCGAGAATCCTTCGCTTCAACTCCTGGTCATCAGGGACAACTATGCGGTCGCCGAACCACAAGGTTCCCTGCTCATCCAGTGAAACTTCGGCTTGCCCCAAATCTAATTTACCCCGGATCTGTGCAACTTCTTCATCCTTCGTCTGTGCCTCCCGAATCTGATCGAACAATGTAGATCTCAACTCGAGATTAGCTATGAATCCCTGCTCGCCCATCTCCAAGCCGAGTCTCTGGAATTCGGCACAGAGGGAGACACTCGGGGACTGGAGAGTAAAGCAGTTGCATTGAGCTTTGCGGCTCAACGCGTCAGCTACCACATTCGCCTTCCCCGGGTGGTAATGCACCTCCAGACTGTAGTCTTTGATCAGCTCAAGCCATCTCCGCTGCCTCATATTCAGATCTGCCTGGGTGAAGATGTACTTGAGACTTTTATGATCAGTATAGATATTGCACTTGTTCCCCAGAAGATAGTGGCGCCAGATCTTCAAGGCATGCACCACTGCTGCAAGCTCCAAATCATGGGTGGGGTAGTGCTCCTCATGATGCTTCAACTGTCGAGATGCGTAGGCAACGACTCGGCCTTCTTGCATGAGCACACAGCCGAGCCCAATGCCTGACGCATCGCAATACACCTCAAAAGGACTGTGGATATCCGGCTGAGTGAGGACAGGAGTGAAAGGATCGAGGATGGACGCCTAGAGGGGGGGTGAATAGGCGATTTACAATTTTCTAAAACTACGCAGCGGAAAAGAGATCGGAACTTCCGATATGGAGTCGGAGGTTCCGGTGTCTAATCGGAATGTCCGATACGAGGTCGGAATATCCGATTTGAACAGAGTTTAGTGAATTGCAAAATGAATTACGCCTATACACAAATTGATTTCTACTCGAAGCTAGCACAGACAAATATCAACAATTTGAAGTAAAGCTAGCTAGCGAAGTAATCAACCCTAGATAGATCAATTCAATACAAGATAGCAAAGTAAAGCAATAAGCACATGTAAAGAATTGACACGATGATTTGTTTACCGAAGTTCGGACTTCCTCCAAGGAGGTTCCTACGCCTTCGTTGAGGAGGCTCTGGTCACACTTGAGCCGGTCTTTTCCAACCCTATTCCTCGCCAATCTCGGTCGCACTTGAGATGTGGCTTCACTTCTTGATTTCTTCCCTTTCGGAGGTGAAATCGAACCTTCAACAAACTTCTCACGGCACACCACACACTTTGGTTGCTCGTGAGCGACGCCTAGCCGTCTAGGAGTCTTCAAACTCCAAGAGTAACAAATCCAACAAATGGATGATCTTGGAAATGAACTCTAGTGCTCAAGAGGTATCTCAATCTAACACTCTTAGCACTAACTCTCACTTCCCACACCTCACTCAAAGAGGGATCACTTATATCAAAGGAGAATGAGCAAGGATTAACAATCAATCCACTCCTAATAACAACACATGTTTTAGAGCTCTCTAGCCAATGAGATGACCAAGGAGCAACAAATGCATCCCAAGGTGATCTCTCTACTCCACTAGCTCAACCTCTTGTTTAGCCCTTCAACAATGTCCTCAACTCTATCTCTCAACCGGCCAAGGGGGGTATTTATACCCCACACCAAAAGACTAGCCGTTGGAGCAAGAAAACTAGCTGTTTTACACACATCGGAACTTCCGATCCCAACATCGGAACTTCCGACCAGGCAAAAACTCCAGAACAAACTCAATCCAATAAACACATCGGAACTAACATCGGAACTTCCGATACATCGGAACTTGCATCGGAACTTCCGATCTGGACAGAGAGGCACCTTACAGAAACCTTTCAAAAAGTTTCTAAGTCTACATCGGAACTTCCGATCTGACATCGGAACTTCCGATCCAACATCGGAACTTACATCGGAACTTACATCGGAACTTCCGATCAGGCAAAAAATCAGCACACTTGCAAACTGAAAACACTGATCGGAACTTCCGATTTTCACGATCAGAACATCCGATTTGACCAGAGAGCACCCTTTTTGAGTTTAACACTTATCGGAACATCCGATCCAAAGACCGAAACATCCGATCCTCACAGAGAGGTTCTAGACTCTCACCAACACACCACCGGATTTACCAATGGATCGGAACATCCGATCCCCAATCGGAACATCCGATCTAGACAAAAAGACAAACAACCCCGGTGTACGTGATGTGTATTGTGTCTCTCATCTATTTAAGGATAGATAACACTTGAGCACAGAGACACTTCTAAATCATCCACGTTGCATCCCTCTTAATAGTACGCAAGATGCCTATAACAAGACACTCTATCTAGTTACCTTTGACGCCAAGACGTGATCAATCCCTTTGGGGCCTTTATGATCTTCAATCATACCTCATTTCCTGGGATTGTCACATCGCTCTTTCTTGAAGTCCTCATGATTTACGATCATCTTCTCTTCAAGATCGTCACACGCTCTACTTCTCTTTTACCTGATCATCACCCGGCTCTCACAACATCTTGTTCATCTCTCTTGATGAACATTCTTTTCTTTCCTTCTCAACGGGATCTCCTCTTGACGCTCATCACCTCATGATGTCGCCCCTTGTCCCGCTTTCTTTATCTTAACCATCATTGACCTAGCCTGGCTCAATCATCACTTATGAAAATAGTTAGTCCAAGATGCATAGTTGTCTCAATCATCCTTGCACTCAATTAACACATAATGAATGCCTCCATAATGATTGAGCACAACCTAAATCAATTTAAATGAATAATTGTATTTGTGTCTTAAGTATATTGATGCAACTAATGCTTCGTTATACTCAAGAACTATCGATTATCCTTAATCGATCACAAGAACACCATCAACTCATGATGCAATGTTCTTTGATTATTAAGAGATAAACGACCTCAATTTAAATCTTCATTTAAATTGATATGAGTATACAATAACTACCTGTGTTTTCATATACTCATGTTGATGGAAAGTAATGATCCATAATATGTGGAATGTATGGAAATGATCGTTACTCTAAGCCATCAACTATAAGATAAACTCCACAAAGATATGTGCATACATATAATTGATCTTGAATCAATATGCACGTATCCAATTTTATTTCTTTGGAGCATATCCTATGATACCATGAGTATACTACAACTATGTATGTTAAATGTATACTCAAAGATCTAGTTTCAATGTCTTGATCCTTTATATGTTGTAATGAGGAATAGATCAATGCAATGAAACATTAAGTTAGAGTGTGAACTCCCCCTAAATGTGTGCATCCATGTAATATATGGATTGGGAAACATGATACACAGTTTTTGGTTAAAGCAATGGAGAAATTCATACTTCAACTTAAATCCTAAGTATGCAATAAAATAATAAACATTGATACAATGCATACCTTGGGTTTTCCATTTTTTATCCAAATGTGAGGCTACTAAACATAAGCTCAATAAATATGTTAGTCTCATTATAAATTAGATTTGTCAATGATCATCAATCATCCTTGATGAGATGAAAAAAAAAAAGTAATTACCTAAACATTAGTCTCATATCAGGATTTGTCATTAATCACCAAAACCAACTTAATGGATCAACCTAATGGAGGTTGTACTTACAATCTCCCCCTTTTTGGTGATTGATGACAAAACCTTTTTCCACAATTGCACTAATGGATATATATCAATATGGAACAAATATTAAGCATTTTATATCCATACCATGGCATGCTATGCACATGATGCATATGAAGATGCATGAGATAAACACATGTGCAAGGCAATTGAGGAAAGTTCACATAATTCTCCCCCTTTTTGTCAATAAGCACCAAAAGCAAATGAACATCCAACTTAAAAATAATGTGAGGAAGAGAGACTTGAACTTCATAAGCTTGAACTTACAATCTCCCCCTTTTGGTATTGAATAAATTAAGCATGAAGGAGGGTTTTAATAACACCACCTGTGGCAATTTTGTGGCTTTATACCAATTAAATGTAAAATACAAATTGCAAATCCAAATAGCACACAAGCAAAGCAAGGGAATTGGAGGATTGATTCAAATAAATCAGATAAGTTTTACAAACTTTTAGATTTGATATCAATTAAAAGACAAGATGCCAAAAGAAGACGGCTTGATACCAAATGCAAGGCAAAGCGAGCAAGTTTGGCAAATTCTTGAAATATGGCCAAAAAGAATAACGACTCGAAAGAAGGCCATATTTTGAATTTGGATACCAATTGAAACCAATTGAAGGAATTTAAGCTCAAATTGAAGGGATTTAAGCTCAAAGTGCAAATGTAGGTATCACAAGGGTTATTTGAAACTAATTCAAATAAATCACTTCATTTTATTAGGCTTTACGATAAACACCATGATTCTCTTGTAAAATCTACAATTTTGCCTAATAGGGTTTAAGCGAGAAACCCAACACAAATACCACTTGAGAAATGAGATACCAATTTAAAATCTATCTCAAGGGTTTTGCTTGAAAATCTTCATTCAAGAATGAGAATAAAGAATTATTCATAAAGAATAATGCTCAAATGGAATTTCTCCTTTTTATGTATTTCAATTCATAAAGAACCTCACACAGAGAGTTCTTAAGCGATTGAACTTACAATGCATTTAAGCTTGTGGAGAATCCAACTCAAAAGAATTTTGGGTATCAAGGTAGAGGCTACAAGAGGCAATCAAAATACCACTTGTAGGACGATTTAAAATTCATTGATACCACTTTGAAAGAATTCAAATAACCGAAGATGTCATTTGTAGGAATGAACAATAACCTCAATGACATCACAAGTTGAGAAGACAGGTATCCAATTATACCACTAGTAACCACAATAAATGAATAACGCTCTCTTGATACTACTTGTTGGATCAAATCACATAGATATTGATACCAATTGAAAAAAGATCGATTAAATCGATGAGTATCAGAGCAATTAAGCATTTAAGGGTATCAAAGCAATTGCAAACACAAAACTAGAGCATGAAAAATAAAAGTTGCAAGGTTTTGCTTTTTGAAATCCTAAACCACACAGATTTAGAGAAGACGTTAGAGATTTACAAATAAACTCATGAGGGGTGAAAATAAACCTTTGTAAAGATTAAATCCCTTTAGTTTGAATTTGATTTTTGAAACCACCAAGATTTTATCAAAAACAAGAGATCAAAGCAAAACCAAAGGTATCAGAGAACAACTTGAAAACTTAGAGTTAAACAATTGAGGATAACACTTGGAAGCATTTAAGTGCCCAAAACTTGACATAAATGAGCTCCCCAAGATATTCAATAAATGAATCATGGAGCCATTTTGCATTTGAATTGCACAAGTTTTGTCTAGCCATAAGATCAAGTGAATACCACTTTTGAAATCAATTGAATACTCAAGACTGATACCATTTGAAAACACTTTCATATAAAATGCAAAACTTTTGTATTTTTGCACAAAGATACTTTTGGAATATAAGAATCTTTCTCAAAAGGAATTCTTGAAAAAGGAAGTATCAAATAAAAGATATCCCAAAGCCAAATTCGAAAGAAAACTTACAGTCAGGCCGTATACAGATCGGATATTCCGATATATGGATCGGATATTCCGATGTGCACTAAACTCCAGAATATCGGATCTTCCGATTTAAAATCAGATGTTCCGATGAGTTGAATTTTTCAAATTGATTGAAACTCAAAGTTCACCCACCTTTGCAAATTTATCAAGAATTTTTGCAAATGAAGTCCAAATAAATTGAAATCATTAGGGAACTAACTTTGGACTATTTCAAACATTTTTAGGATAACTTTTGTTTGCAAAGTATTTTCATATAGCTCATTTTGGCAAAATGCGCTTTGAGGTACAAAGATGAAAACAAATTTCATAAACCCTCAATGTGCAACTTCAACTTGGATTTCACCAACAATTGAACCCTCATGGCTTGAAGGATTTGAAATGCATTTTTGAAGCCATGATAATTTATAAAACAATGAAATCCAATTTGAATGCCAACATTCAATAATAGGCTCTTTTTGGTTGAAAACAAGGATTTTGAGTCAAAATAGTTTTCAACATAGAATTTTCAAATTGAAAGCTTGTAAAACATTTGAAATACATAGTATAATATTTTTACAAATCTTTTTGCAAATTTGGATCTATTAAAACATAAATTTTGCTTTTAGTCCAAAGAGGGTTCTTTTGAAGAACCACGAGAAAATTCAATAAATCAAATACTCAACAACACAAAAGATCAAATCCAATTTAAGAGAATGAGATAAGATTTAGAGATTGAACTTTTGTGTATGAGTTTGAAATACCATTTTGAACTAGGATATGGCACAAGATCTAGTCCACATGGTGAAACTCACTAAGTGCAATATTTTGATCTATATCGGTCAAACTAAGTTTTTCGGCGAGTTTCAAAATAAAATAACTTTTGTTTGATTGGTCTTTTGGAAATCTTTTAAACACGAAAGATGTTAAGAATGACCAACTCAAGGATTTTTGTATTGAAATTATTTCCAAAATCTTTTTACTTTTAACTCTATGCAAACTATACATTTAAATCCAAAACAAGATACTTCTATCTAGGTTTTTGGTATAAATCTCATTTTCTTTTCAAAATAGATTTTGTGAAGCAAAACCTTTGAAAACATTGTGAAAGCATTTGTATACATTTCTCAACTAGTTTTTCAAAAGATTACTAATAGATTAGCGAATTTTGAGTTTTGGCTAAAAGGTTGATTTTGAAAATATATAAGCACTTATAATAAATATGGGCACACGTAGGGATGTGATACACATGATTATGAATTAGCACTTCTAAATGTGCCACTTCTAACTTGCTCAAGATTACAATTAAAGCACAAGTAAGAAGCATGAGCAAGGTACAATCAACAAGCAATTAAATTGATTTTCATGAAACTAATGCATCTAAACCTACACAAGGCTAGAAGCAATAAAATAATCAATTTAAGTTGCAAGTTACCGAGATGGCATTGGCTCATGATAATAGAATGATCTTCCTCATGCTTGGCTCCATTTGACATGATGAAATCTTGTTTTCCTCGATTGAGCCAAGTGTCCAATCCATCTCTCATTGCCTAAAACCTTTTAGGTGGTTTTTGGTACCCAATCCTTGTTGGGTCCAACAATATTAGTCACAATAGATTTAGGAACCCAAATGGCCCTAACTTTAGCATTAATTGAATGACTAACATTTCTAGGAATAGGTTTGCAATATTTATTCCTCCTAAGCATATAATTGTCAGTGAGTAGTGAACGCTAGGAGGGCAAACATATTTAGCAACCCTATTTCTAGTTTGATCTTTTCTAAGCAAGTGATAATCATTAAAGTGAGAAGGCTTAGAGGATCTAGTATATCTAGCAAATAATTTGCTATTGTTATTTCTCCTAAGCAATTTATTTGAATTGCTTTGAGTTGGCTTAGGAGTCCTAACAATTTTTGCAAATCCATTTCTAGATTTACTCTTCCTATGCAAATGAATAACATCATTTTTGGCGGGCATAGGGGACTTGACAAGCTTGGCAACTACATTACCATTCTTGTCCTTCCTAAACAAATAATCATTATAATGAATAGTAGGCTTAGGGATTATACCTTTGGGACAATCCTTACCGATATGCCCCTTTTGCCGACAATTGAAGCAAATTTGAGTCCGACCTCTTCTAGTCCTCTTAAGGTTTTGCTTCTTGTCGTCAAGCCTCATCTTTGATGACGTTCCCGTGCCATCAACTTGATTTGGGCACACCGAGGCAAGGTGACCCTTCTTGTTGCATCCAAAGCACCTCTTGATCTTCGAGAGTTTTCCATGGTGCTTTGGCTTGTTCTTCTCCTCTTGGAGATGTAGCCAAGTCCTCTTCTATCTTGAGGCACCCGAGGCTCGCTCAAGATCTTGTCGAGGACGGCTTTGCCCTTGTAGCACTTCTCCAAGTCACTTTCCAGCTTTGTGACTTGTTTCTTGAGCTTATTGTTTTCCTCTACAAGATTAGTATCTAACAACATAGAGGAACTTGAAGCAATATTATTAGAGCATGAGGGCATATCAATGCTAGGAGTAGACATATTAATTTTGGATGAAATGCAAGGAATGACATTTGAGCAAGGCATTTCATCAATTAAATCACATTGAATACTAATGTCTACTCTAGGCTTTGTGAATTCCTTGAGAAGGATCTTTTCATGATTTTCGTTAAGAACATCATAATCCTTTGAAGTGAGTCTAGCTTCAACTTCAAAATTTTGTATTTAGTTCTCTCCTTCTCAAGAGATTCATTTTTCACCTTTTCTTTAGCAAGAGCACTCTCAAGTTCAAGATTTCTTTCTTTTCAAAGATGAGCAAATCTTCTTGCCTCTCGAGAGTGTCTTCTTGCTTTTCTATTGTATCAAGCAAGACAAGCATTTTGGAAATTGATATTTCTCTAATATCACCAAACCTATCATCATAATCGGTATCACTATCATCATCACTCTTACTAGAATCATCTACAATTTGAGATTTGGATGTGTGTGATACCTTTCTTCTCCTTTGCCATGAGGCAAATAGGAGTGTTGTCATTGCTTGGGGCGGAAGAGGAGGTAGATGGTGGTGTCGGTTCTTCATCACTTGATGTAGAGGTTGAAGAATCATCAACCGACATCCGTTCTTGTATGCAATCCTCATTTGATGATGTGGACACATCATATTTGTCTTGAAGCATTGTCCACATATCATGAGCACTCTTGAGGTTGTATATCTCATCAAATATCTCATCGCTACGTAACTAAAAATAGCGTTAGTAGCTTGAGCGCCTAGATGTAAGCATTTCTCTTCTCCTTTAGTTGGAGCCACTTCGCTTAGACGAAGAGAAAAGCCGACATCTACGATCCACCATAATTGTGGGCTCATGGATTTAAAGAATGAAATCATGCATAATTTCCAATGAGCATAATTATAACCATAAAGCATTAGTGAATCGTGAGAGTGCACTAATCCGCTTAGTCGTCATCCTTTTACTCTCTAAGCGTAAAGCCTAATATGAGAGTGACCGTGGCTCGATACCAATTGAAAGGATCGAGGATGGACGCCAGAGGGGGTGAATAGGCGATTTACAATTTTCTAAAACTACGCAATGGAAAAGAGATCGGAACTTCCGATATGGAGTCGGAGGTTCCGGGTGTCTAATCGAATGTCCGATACGAGGTCGAATATCCGATTTGAACAGAGTTTAGTGAATTGCAAAATGAATTACGCCTATACACAAATTGATTTCTACTCGAAGCTAGCACAGACAAATATCAACAATTTGAAGTAAAGCTAGCTAGCGAAGTAATCAACCCTAGATAGATCAATTCAATACAAGATAGCAAAGTAAAGCAATAAGCACATGTAAAGAATTGACACGATGATTTGTTTAATGGTTCGACTTCCTCCAAGGAGGTTCCTACGTCTTCGTTGAGGAGGCTCGGTCACACTTGAGCCGGGTCTTTTCCAACCCTATTCCTCGCCAATCTCGGTCGCACTTGAGATGTGGCTTCACTTCTTGATTTCTTCCCTTTCGGAGGTGAAATCGAACCTTCAACAAACTTCTCACGGCACACCACACACTTTGGTTGCTCGTGAGCGACGCCTAGCCGTCTAGGAGTCTTCAAACTCCAAGAGTAACAAATCCAACAAATGGATGATCTTGGAAATGAACTCTAGTGCTCAAGAGGTATCTCAATCTAACACTCTTAGCACTAACTCTCACTTCCCACACCTCACTCAAAGAGGGATCACTAAGATCAAGGGAGAAGGAGCAAGGAGGAACACTCAATCCACTCCTAATCACAACACAAGTTTTTAGAGCTCTCTCTAGCCAATGAGATGACCAAGGAGCAACAAATGCATCCCAAGGTGATCTCTCTACTCCACTAGCTCAACCTCTTGTTTAGCCCTTCAACAATGTCCTCAACTCTATCTCTCAACCGGCCAAGGGGGGTATTTATACCCCACACCCAAAGACTAGCCGTTGGAGCAAGAAAACTAGCCGTTTTACACACATCGGAACTTCCGATCCCAACATCGGAACTTCCGACCAGGCAAAACTCCGTAACAAACTCAATCCAATAAACACATCTAACTAACATCGGAACTTCCGATACATCGGAACTTGCATCGAACTTCCGATCCGACAGAGAGGCACCTTACGTAAAACCTTTCAAAAAGTTTCTAAGTCTACATCGGAACTTCCGATCTGACATCGGAACTTCCGATCCAACATCGGAACTTACATCGGAACTTCCGATCAGGCAAAAAAATCAGCACACTTGCAAACTGAAAACACTGATCGGAACTTCCGATTTTCACGATCAGAACATCCGATTTGACCAGAGAGCACCCTTTTTGAGTTTAACACTTATCGGAACATCCGATCCAAAGACCGAAACATCCGATCCTCACAGAGAGGTTCTAGACTCTCACCAACACACCACCGGATTTACCAATGGATCGGAACATCCGATCCCCAATCGGAACATCCGATCCAGACAAAAAGACAAACAACCCCTGCAGTACGTGATGTGTATTGTGTCTCTCATCTATTTAAGGATAGATAACACTTGGAGCAATGTAGACACTTCTAAATCATCCACGTTGCATCCTCTTAATAGTACTGCAAGATGCCTATAACAAGACACTCTATCTAGTTACCTTTGACGCCAAGACGTGATCAATCCCCTTTGGGGCCTTTATGATCTTCAATCATACCTCATTTCCGGATTGTCACATCGCTTCTTTCTTGAAGTCCTCATGATTTACGATCATCTTCTCTTCAAGATCGCCACACAGCTCTACTTCTCTTTTACCGGATCATCACCCGGCTCACAACATCTTGTTCATCTCCTCTTGATGAACATTCTTTTCTTTCCTTCTCAACGGGATCTCCTCTTGACGCTCATCACCTCATGATGTCGCCCTTGTCCCGCTTTCTTTATCTTAACCATCATTGGACCTAGCCTGGCTCAATCATCACTTATGAAAATAGTTAGTCCAAGATGCATAGTTGTCTCAATCATCCTTGCACTCAATTAACACATAATGAATGCCTCCATAATGATTGAGCACAACCTAAATCAATTTAAATGAATAATTGTATTTGTGTCTTAAGTATATTGATGCAACTAATGCTTCGTTATACTCAAGAACTATCGATTATCCTTAATCGATCACAAGAACACCATCAACTCATGATGCAATGTTCTTTGATTATTAAGAGATAAACGACCTCAATTTAAATCTTCATTTAAATTGATATGAGTATACAATAACTACCCAGGTTTTCATATACTCATGTTGATGGAAAGTAATGATCCATAATATGTGGAATGTATAGAAATGATCGTTACTCTAAGCCATCAACTATAAGATAAACTCCACAAAGATATGTGCATACATATAATTGATCTTGAATCAATATGCACGTATCCAATTTTATTTCTTTGGAGCATATCCTATGATACCATGAGTATACTACAACTATGTATGTTAAATGTATACTCAAAGATCTAGTTTCAATGTCTTGATCCTTTATATGTTGTAATGAGGAATAGATCAATGCAATGAAACATTAAGTTAGAGTGTGAACTCCCCCTAAATGTGTGCATCCATGTAATATATGGATTGGGAAACATGATACACGCTTTTGGTTAAAGCAATGGAGAAATTCATACTTCAACTTAAATCCTAAGTATGCAATAAAATAATAAACATTGATACAATGCATACCTTGGGTTTTCCATTTTATCCAAATGTGAGGCTACTAAACATAAGCTCAATAAATATGTTAGTCTCATTATAAATTAGATTTGTCAATGATCATCAATCATCCTTGATGAGATGAAAAAAAAGTAATTACCTAAACATTAGTCTCATATCGTGATTTGTCATTAATCACCAAAACCAACTTAATGGATCAACCTAATGGAGGTTGTACTTACAATCTCCCCCTTTTTGGTGATTGATGACAAAACCTTTTTCCACAATTGCACTAATGGATATATATCAATATGGAACAAATATTAAGCATTTTATATCCATACCATGGCATGCTATGCACATGATGCATATGAAGATGCATGAGATAAACACATGTGCAAGGCAATTGAGGAAAGCTCACATAATTCTCCCTTTTTGTCAATAAGCACCAAAAGCAAATGAACATCCAACTTAAAAATAATGTGAGGAAGAGAGACTTGAACTTCATAAGCTTGAACTTACAATCTCCCCCTTTTGGTATTGAATAAATTAAGCATGAAGGAGGGTTTTAATAACACCACCTGTGGCAATTTTGTGGCTTTATACCAATTAAATGTAAAATACAAATTGCAAATCCAAATAGCACACAAGCAAAGCAAGGGAATTGGAGGATTGATTCAAATAAATCAGATAAGTTTTACAAACTTTTAGATTTGATATCAATTAAAAGACAAGATGCCAAAAGAAGACGGCTTGATACCAAATGCAAGGCAAAGCGAGCAAGTTTGGCAAATTCTTGAAATATGGCCAAAAGAATAACGACTGAAAGAAGGCCATATTTTGAATTTTGATACCAATTGAAACCAATTGAAGGAATTTAAGCTCAAATTGAAGGGATTTAAGCTCAAAGTGCAAATGTAGGTATCACAAGGGTTATTTGAAACTAATTCAAATAAATCACTTCATTTTATTAGGCTTTACGATAAACACCATGATTCTCTTGTAAAATCTACAATTTTGCCTAATAGGGTTTAAGCGAGAAACCCAACACAAATACCACTTGAGAAATGAGATACCAATTTAAAATCTATCTCAAGGGTTTTGCTTGAAAATCTTCATTCAAGAATGAGAATAAAGAATTATTCATAAAGAATAATGCTCAAATGGAATTTCTCCTTTTATGTATTTCAATTCATAAAGAACCTCACACAGAGAGTTCTTAAGCGATTGAACTTACAATGCATTTAAGCTTGTGGAGAATCCAACTCAAAAGAATTTTGGGTATCAAGGTAGAGGCTACAAGAGGCAATCAAAATACCACTTGTAGGACGATTTAAAATTCATTGATACCACTTTGAAAGAATTCAAATAACCGAAGATGTCATTTGTAGGAATGAACAATAACCTCAATGACATCACAAGTTGAGAAGACAGTATCCAATTATACCACTAGTAACCACAATAAATGAATAACGCTCTTGATACTACTTGTTGGATCAAATCACATAGATATTGATACCAATTGAAAAAAGATCGATTAAATCGATGAGTATCAGAGCAATTAAGCATTTAAGGGTATCAAAGCAATTGCAAACACAAAACTAGAGCATGAAAAATAAAAGTTGCAAGGTTTTGCTTTTGAAATCCTAAACCACACAGATTTAGAGAAGACGTTAGAGATTTACAAATAAACTCATGAGGGTGAAAATAAACCTTTGTAAAGATTAAATCCCTTTAGTTTGAATTTGATTTTGAAACCACCAAGATTTTATCAAAAACAAGAGATCAAAGCAAAACCAAAGGTATCGTGAGAACAACTTGAAAACTTAGAGTTAAACAATTGAGGATAACACTTGGAAGCATTTAAGTGCCCAAAACTTGACATAAATGAGCTCCCCAAGATATTCAATAAATGAATCATGGAGCCATTTTGCATTTGAATTGCACAAGTTTTGTCTAGCCATAAGATCAAGTGAATACCACTTTTGAAATCAATTGAATACTCAAGACTGATACCATTTGAAAACACTTTCATATAAAATGCAAAACTTTTGTATTTTTGCACAAAGATACTTTTGGAATATAAGAATCTTTCTCAAAAGGAATTCTTGAAAAAGGAAGTATCAAATAAAAGATATCCCAAAGCCAAATTCGAAAGAAAACTTACAGTCAGGCCGTATACAGATCGGATATTCCGATATATGGATCGGATATTCCGATGTGCACTAAACTCCAGAATATCGGATCTTAGATTTAAAATCGATGTTCCGATGAGTTGAATTTTTCAAATTGATTGAAACTCAAAGTTCAGTCCACCTATTTCAAATGTATCAAGAATTTTTGCAAATGAAGTCCAAATAAATTGAAATCATTAGGGAACTAACTTTGGACTATTTCAAACATTTTTAGGATAACTTTTGTTTGCAAAGTATTTTCATATAGCTCATTTTGGCAAAATGCGCTTTGAGGTACAAAGATGAAAACAAATTTCATAAACCCTCAATGTGCAACTTCAACTTGGATTTCACCAACAATTGAACCCTCATGGCTTGAAGGATTTGAAATGCATTTTTGAAGCCATGATAATTTATAAAACAATGAAATCCAATTTGAATGCTAACATTCAATAATAGGCTCTTTTTGGTTGAAAACAAGGATTTTGAGTCAAAATAGTTTTCAACATAGAATTTTCAAATTGAAAGCTTGTAAAACATTTGAAATACATAGTATAATATTTTTACAAATCTTTTGCAAATTTGGATCTATTAAAACATAAATTTTGCTTTTAGTCCAAAGAGGGTTCTTTTGAAGAACCACGAGAAAATTCAATAAATCAAATACTCAACAACACAAAAGATCAAATCCAATTTAAGAGAATGAGATAAGATTTAGAGATTGAACTTTTGTGTATGAGTTTGAAATACCATTTTGAACTAGGATATGGCACAAGATCTAGTCCACATGGTGAAACTCACTAAGTGCAATATTTTGATCTATATCGGTCAAACTAAGTTTTTAGGAGTTTCAAAATAAAATAACTTTTGTTTGATTGGTCTTTTGGAAATCTTTTAAACACGAAAGATGTTAAGAATGACCAACTCAAGGATTTTTGTATTGAAATTATTTCCAAAATCTTTTTACTTTTAACTCTATGCAAACTATACATTTAAATCCAAAACAAGATACTTCTATCTAGGTTTTTGGTATAAATCTCATTTTCTTTTCAAAATAGATTTTGTGAAGCAAAAACCTTTGAAAAACATTGTGAAAGCATTTGTATACATTTCTCAACTAGTTTTTCAAAAGATTACTAATAGATTAGCGAATTTTGAGTTTTGGCTAAAAGGTTGATTTTGAAAAATATATAAGCACTTATAATAAATATGGGCACACGTAGGGATGTGATACACATGATTATGAATTAGCACTCCCCCTAAATGTGCCACTTCTAACTTGCTCAAGATTACAATTAAAGCACAAGTAAGAAGCATGAGCAAGGTACAATCAACAAGCAATTAAATTGATTTTCATGAAACTAATGCATCTAAACCTACACAAGGCTAGAAGCAATAAAATAATCAATTTAAGTTGCAAGTTACCGAGATGGCATTGGCTCATGATAATAGAATGATCTTCCTCATGCTTGGCTCCATTTGACATGATGAAATCTTGTTTTCCTCGATTGAGCCAAGTGTCCAATCCATCTCTCATTGCCTAAAAACCTTTTAGGTGGTTTTTGGTACCCAATCCTTGTTGGGTCCAACAATATTAGTCACAATAGATTTAGGAACCCAAATGGCCCTAACTTTAGCATTAATTGAATGACTAACATTTCTAGGAATAGGTTTGCAATATTTATTCCTCCTAAGCATATAATTGTCATTGAGTAGTGAACGCTTAGGAGGGCAAACATATTTAGCAACCCTATTTCTAGTTTGATCTTTTCTAAGCAAGTGATAATCATTAAAGTGAGAAGGCTTAGAGGATCTAGTATATCTAGCAAATAATTTGCTATTGTTATTTCTCCTAAGCAATTTATTTGAATTGCTTTGAGTTGGCTTAGGAGTCCTAACAATTTTTGCAAATCCATTTCTAGATTTACTCTTCCTATGCAAATGAATAACATCATTTTTGGCGGGCATAGGGGACTTGACAAGCTTGGCAACTACATTACCATTCTTGTCCTTCCTAAACAAATAATCATTATAATGAATAGTAGGCTTAGGGATTATACCTTTGGGACAATCCTTACCGATATGCCCCTTTTGCCGACAATTGAAGCAAATTTGAGTCCGACCTCTTCTAGTCCTCTTAAGGTTTTGCTTCTTGTCGTCAAGCCTCATCTTTGATGACGTTCCCGTGCCATCAACTTGATTTGGGCACACCGAGGCAAGGTGACCCTTCTTGTTGCATCCAAAGCACCTCTTGATCTTCGAGAGTTTTCCATGGTGCTTTGGCTTGTTCTTCTCCCTCTTGGAGATGTAGCCAAGTCCTCTTCTATCTTGAGGCACCCGAGGCTCGCTCAAGATCTTGTCGAGGACGGCTTTGCCCTTGTAGCACTTCTCCAAGTCACTTTCCAAATTTTGTGACTTGTTTCTTGAGCTTATTGTTTTCCTCTACAAGATTAGTATCTAACAACATAGAGGAACTTGAAGCAATATTATTAGAGCATGAGGGCATATCAATGCTAGGAGTAGACATATTAATTTTGGATGAAATGCAAGGAATGACATTTGAGCAAGGCATTTCATCAATTAAATCACATTGAATACTAATGTCTACTCTAGGCTTTGTGAATTCCTTGAGAAGGATCTTTTCATGATTTTCAAGTTAAGAACATCATAATCCTTTTGAAGTGAGTCTAGCTTCAACTTCAAAATTTTGTATTTAGTTCTCTCCTTCTCAAGAGATTCATTTTTCACCTTTTCTTTAGCAAGAGCACTCTCAAGTTCAAGATTTCTTTCTTTTTCAAAGATGAGCAAATCTTCTTGCCTCTCGAGAGTGTCTTCTTGCTTTTCTATTGTATCAAGCAAGACAAGCATTTTGGAAATTGATATTTCTCTAATATCACCAAACCTATCATCATAATCGGTATCACTATCATCATCACTCTTACTAGAATCATCTACAATTTGAGATTTGGATGTGTGTGATACCTTCTTCTCCTTTGCCATGAGGCAAATAGGAGTGTTGTCATTGCTTGGGGCGGAAGAGGAGGTAGATGGTGGTGTCGGTTCTTCATCACTTGATGTAGAGGTTGAAGAATCATCAACCGACATCCGTTCTTGTATGCAATCCTCATTTGATGATGTGGACACATCATATTTGTCTTGAAGCATTGTCCACATATCATGAGCACTCTTGAGGTTGTATATCTCATCAAATATCTCATCGCTACGTAACTAAAAATAGCGTTAGTAGCTTGAGCGTCTAGATGTAAGCATTTCTCTTCTCCTTTAGTTGGAGCCACTTCGTTTAGACGAAGAGAAAAGCCGACATCTACGATCCACCATAATTGTGGGCTCATGGATTTAAAGAATGAAATCATGCATAATTTCCAATGAGCATAATTATAACCATAAAGCATTAGTGAATCGTGAGAGTGCACTAATCCGCTAGTCGTCATCCTTTTTACTCTCTAAGCGGTAAAGCCTAATATGAGAGTGACCGTGGCTCTGATACCAATTGAAAGGATCGAGGATGGACGCCTAGAGGGGGGGGTGAATAGGCGATTTACAATTTTCTAAAACTACGCAATGAAAAGAGATCTAACTTCCGATATGGAGTCGGAGGTTCCGGTGTCTAATCGGAATGTCCGATACGAGGTCGGAATATCCGATTTGAACAGAGTTTAGTGAATTGCAAAATGAATTACGCCTATACACAAATTGATTTCTACTCGAAGCTAGCACAGACAAATATCAACAATTTGAAGTAAAGCTAGCTAGCGAAGTAATCAACCCTAGATAGATCAATTCAATACAAGATAGCAAAGTAAAGCAATAAGCACATGTAAAGAATTGACACGATGATTTGTTTATCAAGTTCGGACTTCCTCCAAGGAGGTTCCTACGTCTTCGCTGAGGAGGCTCGGTCACACTTGAGCCGGGTCTTTTCCAACCCTATTCCTCGCCAATCTCTGGCCGCACTTGAGATGTGGCTTCACTTCTTGATTTCTTCCCTTTCGAGGTGAAATCGAACCTTCAACAAACTTCTCACGGCACACCACACACTTTGGTTGCTCGTGAGCGACGCCAGCCGTCTAGGAGTCTTCAAACTCCAAGAGTAACAAATCCAACAAATGGATGATCTTGGAAATGAACTCTAGTGCTCAAGAGGTATCTCAATCTAACACTCTTAGCACTAACTCTCACTTCCCACACCTCACTCAAAGAGGGATCACTAAGATCAAGGGAGAAGGAGCAAGGAGGAACACTCAATCCACTCCTAATCACAACACAAGTTTTTAGAGCTCTCTCTAGCCAATGAGATGACCAAGGAGCAACAAATGCATCCCAAGGTGATCTCTCTACTCCACTAGCTCAACCTCTTGTTTAGCCCTTCAACAATGTCCTCAACTCTATCTCTCAACCTAGGCCAAGGGGGTATTTATACCCCACACCCAAAGACTAGCCGTTGGAGCAAGAAAACTAGCCGCTTTACACACATCGAACTTCCGATCCCAACATCGGAACTTCCGACTGTGCAAAAACTCGAGAACAAACTCAATCCAATAAACACATCTAACTAACATCGGAACTTCCGATACATCGGAACTTGCATCGAACTTCCGATCCGACAGAGAGGCACCTTACGTAAACCTTTCAAAAAGTTTCTAAGTCTACATCGAACTTCCGATCCGACATCGGAACTTCCGATCCAACATCGAACTTACATCGGAACTTCCGATCGTGCAAAAATCAGCACACTTGCAAACTGAAAACACTGATCGGAACTTCCGATTTTCACGATCAGAACATCCGATTTGACCAGAGAGCACCCTTTTTGAGTTTAACACTTATCGGAACATCCGATCCAAAGACCGAAACATCCGATCCTCACAGAGAGGTTCTAGACTCTCACCAACACACCACCGGATTTACCAATGGATCGGAACATCCGATCCCCAATCGGAACATCCGATCCAGACAAAAAGACAAACAACCCCGGTGTACGTGATGTGTATTGTGTCTCTCATCTATTTAAGGATAGATAACACTTGAGCACAGAGACACTTCTAAATCATCCACGTTGCATCCCTCTTAATAGTACGGCATGCCTATAACAAGACACTCTATCTAGTTACCTTTGACGCCGCACGTGATCAATCCCCTTTGGGGCCTTTATGATCTTCAATCATACCTCATTTCCCCGGGATTGTCACATCGCTCTTTCTTGAAGTCCTCATGATTTACGATCATCTTCTCTTCAAGATCGTCACACAGCTCTACTTCTCTTTTACCGGATCATCACCGGCTCTCACCACATCTTGTTCCTATCCTCTTTATGAAAAATCTTTTCTTTCCTTCTCAACGGGATCTCCTCTTGACGTTCATCACCTCATGATGTCGTCCTTGTCCCGTTTCTTTATCTTAACCATCATTGGACCTAGCCTGGCTCAATCATCACTTATGAAAATAGTTAGTCCAAGATGCATAGTTGTCTCAATCATCCTTGCACTCAATTAACACATAATGAATGCCTCCATAATGATTGAGCACAACCTAAATCAATTTAAATGAATAATTGTATTTGTGTCTTAAGTATATTGATGCAACTAATGCTTCGTTATACTCAAGAACTATCGATTATCCTTAATCGATCACAAGAACACCATCAACTCATGATGCAATGTTCTTTGATTATTAAGAGATAAACGACCTCAATTTAAATCTTCATTTAAATTGATATGAGTATACAATAACTACCTGTGTTTTCATATACTCATGTTGATGGAAAGTAATGATCCATAATATGTGGAATGTATGGAAATGATCGTTACTCTAAGCCATCAACTATAAGATAAACTCCACAAAGATATGTGCATACATATAATTGATCTTGAATCAATATGCACGTATCCAATTTTATTTCTTTGGAGCATATCCTATGATACCATGAGTATACTACAACTATGTATGTTAAATGTATACTCAAAGATCTAGTTTCAATGTCTTGATCCTTTATATGTTGTAATGAGGAATAGATCAATGCAATGAAACATTAAGTTAGAGTGTGAACTCCCCCTAAATGTGTGCATCCATGTAATATATGGATTGGGAAACATGATACACAGTTTTTGGTTAAAGCAATGGAGAAATTCATACTTCAACTTAAATCCTAAGTATGCAATAAAATAATAAACATTGATACAATGCATACCTTGGGTTTTCCATTTTTTATCCAAATGTGAGGCTACTAAACATAAGCTCAATAAATATGTTAGTCTCATTATAAATTAGATTTGTCAATGATCATCAATCATCCTTGATGAGATGAAAAAAAAAGTAATTACCTAAACATTAGTCTCATATCAGGATTTGTCATTAATCACCAAAACCAACTTAATGGATCAACCTAATGGAGGTTGTACTTACAAGGAGCCGTAGTCAGACGTTGCTTCAGTGTCTGGAAGGCGCTCTCACAGTCCGCTGACCATCTGAATTCAACCCCCTTCTTGAGCAGCTCAGTCATCGGCTTCGCAATCTTTGAGAAGTCCTGGATGAAACGGCGATAATACCCAGCCAGTCCAAGAAAATCATGGATGTCCGCGATGATCTTGGGTCGCTCCCATTTGAGTACATCCTGCACCTTGCTCGGTCAATCGCCACGCCACTCGTAAAGGACGTGTCCCAAGAATGACACTTCCTCACCGTAACTCACACTTGCTGAACTTCTCGTGATACAGCGATGCTCCTCGAGTCGCTCGAGAACAATGCGAAGGTGTTCGGCGCGTTTCTTCTTCACCGGGCCGAATATATCAAAATGTCGTCGATGAAGATGACGACAAAGGAATCCAGCTCTTCCATGAATATGGAGTTCATCAGGTACATAAAGTACGCCGGCGCGTTCGTGAGGCCGAACGACATCACGGTATACTCGTAGAGCCCAGTGTCATCGGTGGAGAAAGCGATCTTGGGATGTCCTCGGCTCGGATCTTGATCCGATGGTAGCCGAGCCTCAGATCAATCTTGGAAAATACCCGTGCACCAGTCAACTGATCAAACAGAAGGTCGATCCGGGGCAATGGGTACTTGTTCTTGACGGTGACTGCATTCAGGGGACGGTAATCAACGCAGAGGTGCAGAGAACCATCCTTCTTGGTCACAAACAGAGCCGAACAGCCCCAAGGCGAGGAGCTCGGCCTGATGAACCCCTTATCCATCAATCCTTTCACTGGGTCTTTAACTCACCTAATTCATTTGGCGGCATCCAGACGGTCGCTTGGACACCGGAGGCGGTCCTCGGCCGGAGCTCAACGACGAACTCAATGTCCCGATCAGGTGGCATTCCCTGCAATTCTGCCGGAACACATCCGAAACTTCGACACCACGGAATCGAGTCCAACTCTTCAACTTCGTCCCATTTAGCGAACACAAGGTGGCCTTGTTCTCATTAAGAAGTAGAGTGAGTCGGCCGCCTCTTCGGATTTCGGAGTGACAGTGGTACGACTACAAAGAATCCAAAATACCGTCGCAGTCACCAACTCATCCCCAGGATGACATCTATTCCTCGAAGGTCTAGAAGCACAAGTCGACAAAGTGAACGGAATCCTGACCAACCACCGCTTTCCTCGAACCATCCGCCTAACCGTGATCTTCGACCCTGGTGCCTCAATCGTAAAGGAGGTGACACTGCATCGACCTCTCATCCGATGTCGCTTCGCAAACCCCGTGGCGGATAAAAGAATGGGAGGCCCCTGAATCAAACAACACTCTAGCCTCATGCCCTCAACAACAAACGTTCCCGGCTAGCACGGCGGAGCCTCTCGTGAACCGCCTCTGCCGATGAAGGTGACGCTGCCTCGGCTCGACGTAGGCAACGGCGGTGGTGCTGTCGCGCCACTGGCCGTGGAGCGCCGGCAGATCGCCGCCTCGACGTGGGAATGGGCAGTCCGGATGAAGTGGCCCGCGACGCCCGCAATTGTAGCACGGATCGACCGGACCCGCTGCCGCTCGTCGCCGGCGGCGGTAGTGGTGGTCGTGGCCGGTAGCGGCAAATCGACGGCCGGGCCGTCGTGGATCGACCGAGACGGGGCTGGGGCAGACGGCCTCGGCGGGCCGATACGACCGCCTGAGCCTGGCCGCGAGCCGCCGCTCACGAGTACGGTGTCGCCCGCTTCCTCTTCTTCTCTCCCGATGAGCCCGCATCTTGAGCTCAACGCTGATCGCGCGACTCACTGTGTCATTGTAGTCGGGCCAAGTCAGCAGACGGACAAAATTTATCTTGCATCTTCGCCAGTCCACTCACAAACCGACCTTGCTTCTTCCGGTCAATGTCAACCTCTTCCGGGGCGCATCGCGCTGTAGTTGAATTCTTACGAGTAGTCAACCACCGACTTGCCGAGGCATCGGAGGGTGAGAAATCCGCCGCTTCTTCATGTCCATGAGTCCCTTCGGGATGTGGTACGCCCGAAACGCCTCACGGAACTCAGCAAGTAAATCGGTGCGGCGCAGTCGCATCACCCGCAAATTGGCCCACCAAGCACCAAAGAGGCTCTGGAGCCGCTTGGCCGCCATGAAGTGGGCCTTCCGAACTCCCCACGATCGATAAGAGCAAACTTACGCTCTATCGTGCGCGACAATCGTTGGCCTCCAACGGGTCGGTGGCCCGTGAGAAGACCGGTGGCTGCATGTGCAGAAGTCGAGATAGCTGGTGGGCCGACCTCGCCATCACCGCGCCACCGTCTTGCCGACCGGTCATGGACTAGCATCTCCAGGATCCGGTTGGTCGCCTCCTGGTGCTGCTCGGTCCATTGAGAATGTCCAACACATTGGGAGGAGGTGGCGGAGCGACACCTCAACATTCTTCGCTCGTCACCTCCATCACCCCCAGAGGTGGAAGCCCCACGGGTCCGCATTCTGTCACCATCAAGACAGACGACACAAGTCAACCCCACACAAAAGCACAAAGTATGATGCACAAAGACATGGTAAACATATGCATGCATGACATGACATGAACCTCATATGCATAGTATGGATGCACGATTCCAACGTAATCGTTTCTCCCACGTTCACCATTTAACGTAACTCTCCTAAATATATACCTAGGGCGGGTAATCATTACTAAGCTCTACCTAATGCATCATGCAAGCCTTAATCAATCCCTAAGTGGTCGTCAAGTTTAAGTTCGTCTTTATGCACCTTGCTCTGATACCAACTTGTCAGGGAGCCGCCCAGATCGTCCTCGAGTTGTTGGATGAACAGTTACTCCCATCGGGTTTGGATCCTAGCAACGAATCACCGAAGGTGATCACAGTGCTAATACCCAAGCCCAATCGAGACAACTCTAAGAAGCATCCTAACAATTCGACAACCATCCCGGTATTCCCCCGGTATGCGACCCGAACTCGCCCAGGATCGCCCCGCATACCGGTTCCAACACGATATCAACTCAATTTGCATAAAGGGGGCAACAAACTCGAAACTTTCCAAACCACACGCAAGCGGAAAACAAACGGCACAAAGACAAACCCGACAACCACCAAACCAAGATCAAAAACAACGCCAAGACTCTAAACTAAGCAAGAACGGAAAAAAAGGATCAAGACTCCGAAAAACGGAAAATTTCGGCATGACCCACCTAGAACCTATGGACATCCACTCAGCAGACAAGAAAACACAGTTGCAGTATATATATATTCAAAAGTAAAGCAACAACCACAACAGCCATACAATCACAAGTCGAGACAACCACCCACAGGACGACGACATAGACTTGAACAATGACTAGACATAAAGTAGAAGACTAACTACACAACAAAAGTGAACCAAATCGCAACACAAGCAAAATACGACTACTCCGGAAGTGTCCTGCCACTGAACACTTCCGGGCGTGTGCGATATCGCGCTAAGCCTCTACTCGGTGCCCCGCCCGGTCACCGAGAGGCAATATGGGCAGAACTCACACCCGCCATCCTGGTCCTCACCTGAAAACCACAAAGCGTAAGCTCGAGTACAAAAGGTACTGCAAGTCTTACCCGGGTCCATATATGACCGACTCCAAAGGATTATGCATTTAGTTGTAGCAAGGAGAAAGCTTAAGGTAAAAGTGCGGAAAAGCATTAACATTTGTAGTATAAATGCGACGATCGAACCAATTACAAGTTTAAAGTAGCTTATAGACCGCACTTACTTCTAGTGTGAGATTGAAATTAACAACAATTAATGTAGAGCAATACATAACCATTTTAAAGCTCAAGCCCAACGGCGAACCACAAGTTCAAGTTATTTACTACGCGGATCGTGCGATGATGAAAGAGCTTGCTCATATCCGAGAGCGCGCAATTCGAATCGCTTAATTAACCTGCAGGGAAGCATTGATCGCACGACACTTACCACAAGGGCCTAGTGTCAACCCTCCCAATCATACCCAATCGCCGAAGGCCCTCCTGTGGCCGAAAACCTAGCACCCTCGAGCAGCCCCAAGCCCGGCTTGGCGCCGAGTCGGCCTAAGCCTCGCCCTCAACCACGTCCAACCACGAGAAGTTACGGTCCATCGATTCGTATGAGAGAAAGAGTGGCTTACCGTACCATAATCGGGCATGCGACCAACCGGTGTGCTCAATCAAAGGGCAACCATCGAATCGGTCCTTAATCGACTCAGACGGGCTACACATTTGAGTCTCCATACTCAAATGAACCGACTCCCCGCCCGGTCCACAATTTATTAATTACGACTCATAACCATACCCATTCCAATCCATCATGTGTGAAGTGAAACAATTGTTAATAATCACAAGCGGGAGAACCATTCCCCACTTGGCCCAACCCAACATCTAAGCAAAACTAAGCGTAGACTCGTTATAATTACCCATATTTTGGTTCCGAAGGGAGTGTTCTACAAATTTCAAGGAGTGTATGTGCAGCAATTAGGTTCTAACCCTGTTCCCACCATTCAACTCCTAATGCATACTTAATCGACTAAATAAGCAATTTAATTCTCTAAGATAAAATCATATAATGGGGTAAATATGCTTAGGTGCTTGCCTGATGCTTCACGGAGCCTCGAGTGACAACCTCGCTTCACCGTGATCACCCTCGATCGCGGCCACGTCACCCTCCGCGTGAGCGTTCTCTACACGATATCAATGCACAGGGGATGAGATGCATGCCGTGCATATGTGATGAAATGACAACCGAAGACAATATGCAAGCATTCGACAAACCAAAATGAAAACACAATTACGAAATCCCACAATAACCGCCGAGCAATATTATGAATGGCTCAACACTGAAAACGATCTAGAATAGAGCATAAGTAGTAAGGGCTGAACGGAAAGAACGGAAGCTAGGCCTACAATCTGAAATGCATGGATGGCATCTCGCATTCGATTTGCCGCGGATACACCTAATGCATTAGAACATTCGGAACACTTATACCTACCCAAATTGCATGATCAAACACACTAACGACAATTCTTGGAGAAACCCCCAACGCATCACAAATCCATTATTCCTAAATCATCCCATCACCACGCTACCATCGATTACCTACATGGCCCATAATTTCTAGAAGGAGCTCAACGAGACAACACATCCACAATAATAATTCACGCAAAATCCGAGCTTTCACGAGGATGCCCAAGCAACAACTACATCCATGGGCATTTTAACAAACACCTAGCATACACTTGCAACAACCACCACCAAGCCCTTGCATGAGCACTCCCAAACAACCATCTCCCACATGGGCATTTCAACAAACACTTGCCATGCACCACCTTGGAGCAAACCTCCCCAACACATCTAACCCTAGCCATGGCTAGAGAGAGGGGAGAGGGAGGGAAGGGAAGAGGAGGGAGAGGAAGGGTTCTTTCTGCCCGTACCAAGGGAGGAGAGGCCACGGCTACCGGCCGGAGCAGGGCAGCTACGGGAGGGCCTCGGTGGAGGGAGGCTGTAGCAGTGGCACCGAGCCGAGGGGAGCCGAGGGGAAGACGGCGTCGGCCACGGGGCCGGGCGCAGGAGGGCGGCGTCGCCGGCTTCAGGGGGGGTGAGGGGGTGGGAAGTGGCGGCCGGGTGGGGAGGGAGCCGAGTGGGGCTGGGTGGGGGGGGCTTCGGGCTGAGGAAAACGGGGAGGGGAGAGAGAAATGAGTGGGGAGGGAGAGAGGAAAAGGGGTGGGGAAAAAAAATTGGGGAGGGAATTTACCTGTTTACCCCCATGACCACACACTAGGAAAAATAGGGCCATGACAAGATTGAACTCCAGTATATCCATTAGATCCTAGCTAGGCTTTGCTTCCAGTCTTGAAATTTTGCTAAGTGTTGCTCATGTTGAAATTATGCAAAATAGCAAACCTCTTTTAAAGCTTGCTAGCGATATTGAGATATGCTATTGGATATGACTTAGTTTGACATAATATGAATTTAAGTAGCTTGGTATCATACTTTGTCCAAATGATCACTTGAATAATCTTCAAACCTCTATTAGAATGCATTTCATGCACATATGCTCTCTTGATGCCTATATTGCCAAAAAGGGGAGAAAATGTGCAAAAGGCATCTTAGAGGAAAGAAAATTAAAAAAAATGATGAAAAATGCTTTCTCATGATTATATTATCAAATTGTTCTTTTAGTTGGAGCGTGAGCAAAAAAAAAAATGTTTCAATTGAGTCTTTGAGATATTTCTCTTGGTTTGCTCTAAAATCCTTCTTGCCTACCTGGTCATGAATTTGATTTCTCTTTCTTTTAGACAAAGTATAGATTTGCAATCCAATTGCTTTCCTTCTTCTTCTTTTTTTCAAACTGAAATTATGATTTTTTTTTTTGGTGATTTGTCAATATACACATCAAGGGGAGAGATTGAAAGATCATGTGGAGGTGTATCCATATTTATGATGAGTATTCAATTTTATTTGAGCTAGGTGTACTTAGATTTGAATTGGATTTTGAAAATGAAGCAATTTAAGGTACTGCCAGTTAATCAACACTAACGACCCTAGGGAGCGGTAGTGCCGGTCAATCGGCACTACCGGCCTCTAACAGCGTTAGTGCCGATAGAAGACAGTTGTCTCTTGTGTGGGTGCAATTGGCACTACCGCCCAAAGGGGTTTGCACTGTCGATCTAGCGACACTACCGACCTTCAGAGGGCGGTAGTTATTTTCCAGATATTATTCGCTGAGCTTACCGAGCAATTGGCACTACTGACCACTGGGGGCGGTACTACCAATTTCATTTGTGAAGTTTAAATTAATTTTTGTAATGAATGATTTATTGCACATACCTTCTTAGTATAGCCTTCTTAGTATAGGTAGTCTGTTGTACAAATATTCCTTTTGGGAAATACTCTAACTGCAAACCTAAGCAATATTTTGTTTACCCAAATCTTTCATCTCAACTCCGTCTAAGGTAAGCACTTGCTTCCTTTTTGTCATCTATGGTTTCGATGATATTCAGATCATCGACATAGATTGAGATGATACTAATATATTCTAGGACTTCTTTATGAACGTAGATGGATAATCATTATTAATAGAATAACCATTCTTTAAGAGGAATTCACTAAGTCCATTGTACCATTTTCCCTGGTTGTTTTAATTCGTATAACGATCTCTACAGTTTGATACTATACATGTTGTGATTACTTTTATTAGGATCCAAAATTTTAACTCCTTTAGGGACTCTTATATAAATATATGTATCCAGTGGCCCTATAAATATGCGGCCACTTCATCTATCAACTGCATTGTTAAGTTCATATTGGCTGTCATTGATATTAAATATCGAAACATTATTACACTCATTATAGGAGAGTATGTTTCATTATAATCGATGCTGGGTCTCTACGTGAATCCTTATGCTAAAAGTCTCGTTTTATATCTAACTATATAGTTATTTTCATTTCTCTTTCGGATAAAAACCCATTTAGATCATACAGAAAACACTTTAGTAGGAGTTCGGGAAATAGAATAAATATTTTTTTATTAAGTGAGTATAATTCTGCTTCAATTACTTCTTTTTATTTGTGACATGAGCGCCTCTTCAGACATTTCTCAAGACAACTCACCTCTCAGTATCATATTCTACTTGTTCCGCTGTCTTAGAGGGTAATCTCTTGTTCGGTTTACCAGGCAACACTTTGATTACTGAACTACTACTGCCATATCACCATTCACCGGTGCTACGGGAGGCCATGACATCACAAAATTTTCTACCTGCTCCAAGAGCCTAAACTAATCTACGTGCTCTCGCAGTCCGACGCACTCCTCTACCAACCCTCAACAGGCTACTACTATTTACAAATTACAATCAACACCAGGCAGCTTAGAACATCGTCTTGCGGTCCAATCTCGATCCAACGGCGGTGACCAGCGCGGAGGTCTTCTCTTGGAGCACGCGCACCACGTCAGACATGGACGGCCTGAGCCCGGGCCTGTCGTTGACGCACTGCATGGCGAGCTCCGCCATGACGGCTGCTTCTGCGCCGTCGTGTTCCCCTCCCAACCTCCGGTCCACCACGTCGTACACCTTCCCCTCGGCGACCGTGGGCCCCACCGTGGCGGTGAGACGGCGGCCGGTCTCGCGGCAGATGGCCTCCCTCCCGGTCACGAGCTCGAGCAGCAGCACGCCGAAGCTGTACACGTCGCTCTTCTTGGTGGCCACGCCGGAGAGGAGGAGGTGGGGATCGACGTAGCCCGGGGAGCCCATGACGGCACGCGCCGACGGCCTGCCCCCCATCCTGGTTGAGAAGCCGACGTGCGCGAAGCCGAAGTCGCAGAGCTTGGCGTCCATGTTACCGTCAAGGAGGACGTTGGACGCCTTGATGTCCCCGTGGATGACCGCCGGGTGGCGGTTCTCGTGGAGATACTCCAGCGCCATCGCCACCTGGAACGCAGTCGCCACGCGCCGCGCCCAGGATAGCACCGCCGCCACGTCCACGTCCTCGCCTCCGTGGAGCCTTTCGTGTAGGTCACCGTTCGGTGCGTACTCGAACACCAGCACACCTTCATCTGTGAGAAGACGAAAGAACGTTAATAGTTGGTTAATTAAATTTTCTGACCAGTCACAGTCAGTTTAATTACTAGATATTTGAGTGAACAGTCTGGTTTGCTTTGATGGTTACCTCGTTCGTCGCAGTAGCCGAGGAGGCGGACGATGTGCGGGTGGCGGAGGGAGAGGAGCACGTCGAGCTCCTGGCGGAAGGCGCGGTGGAGGCGCTCGCTGCAGCAGTGGACCTTGACGGCGCCGAGGCGGGAGGAGGACAGCGAGGCAAGGTACACCGTGCTGAACCCGCCGTGCCCGATCACCCGAGACGAGAAGCCCCCCGTGACGGACTCCACCTCCGCCCACGCGAGCTGCCTCGCCGGTGCGGCGCCGTTCTTGCTGCCGCCGCCGTCCTCCTCCACGGCACCCGCCGGCTCGGCCGCCACCCGCGAGCTGGCCGCGCCTGCCTCCCCTCGATTCTTCACGTCGCCACCGCACCGGCGGACGCACGCGAACAGGCCGCACCCGCGGAACATTGTTCGCACACTGAAACGAGATATCTACAAGCCGCAAGGCTGCGGCAATGGCGAAAAGGAGGAGGATTACGAGTGAGGCGAGTGGAAGGGGAGGGAGAATAAGCTCTCGCTTCTCTCTAGCCTTGTTGCTGTTGTTCGTAAGTTTTTTTGGATCTGCCTTACTGGATAAGCTGGGGACAGGTTGGACAGAGCCACAGAGGACGCAGATCGAATAATGGCTAGTGGCTGGCTCACTGGCTGCTCGCAAGCTACAAGTCAAATGCATAGTTGTGTGTATATATGCCAAGGCGGTAGCTTGTGCCTTGTGCGGCTTGTGCCTGCTTAATTTCATTGCATCTTTGTGTTCTTTTTTTTGTTAGAGTGCACCGCACAACCAATCATTGTGCAAAAAGAAAGGTGATTATGGTGATTCTTTCAGAGGGGTGATGATCAGTGAGGATGTCATCACTTTCTCTCTCTTTTTTTGCGGGAATTGCTAAGTGGCACTCGAGTGTTTTTTTCGAGCACTTATTTTTATTTTTTGTCTATAGAGTACTCGAAATGTGAAGAGAGATGGCAAATTGATTCTATTAATTAAATCTAGATCTAAAGGTTTAAAATTTGAGTGCTATTTAACAAGAAAACACTCATGTGCTCTCTAGACACCCCCTTCTTTTATACTACTCCGCTCTTCCAAAAACCGAGTTTTAGATATGGATATGATCTTTAAAATACATCTTTAACCACTAATTTTTATTATAATATATTTATAAAACTCAATAAAATTATAATATTATGAGAGTACTTCTCGAGACAAGTCTACACATATAATTTTCATATATCTAATTTAAATATTTAAAAATATATCGATAGTCAAAGTTTCAAAAGTTTGACCATCACTATATCCAAAACGTCAGCTTTTTGAAGACCAGAGGGGGTATATATTTTTCTTCTTTATGTTTTCAGAGTCGGTCATCAAACGCGCTCTTGAGTCTTGACCATGCCTGAGAATTTGAGATGGTTAGTATTATGACGATCATTCTAAAATGGTGCGTGGTTACAATGTTCAGAGATGCAGCTTGGGTCCTTTGTTATTCGGTGTTCTCTTCCCGTGTGGATGAGGACTAAGCCTGTTTCTAGCTAATTGCACCGGCTGGACTACATGGAACTCTGCTTTTGGCTCATTGCTCCCGGAGTCTCGGCCCTACAGAGTACAAGTCAGGCTGGAAAAATCAGCCAGGTCACCAAGAACATTAATAGAGCTTTGCTCATGCTTACTGGGCTGGTTGCCTCTTCTTTCCAGAATTATCTTAACTAAATGTTGGTATGCTAAAGCACAGTTACACTGTTGCGAATATGAACATAGCAAGCGAGGCATCATCGCCTCAGGGTCGGAGTTTCGGGGCAAACCGGACTGGTAAGAGTGTTTGAATCGGACATGGGACGACTCGCTTGCGTTGCAATGCTAGCATTGCACGGACAAGAATTTCAGGATTAGGAGCGATTACTAATTCAGATTGGAAAAAAAAGGCACGCATCGTATGAAACTCATGTCTACCTGTCTGTACGTAATCCCCTCTTTCTCCGATAGCAGATTCTCGGTCACATCAAAACTAGCACTATAGATGCTCAAATTGCATGTCCTTGGTTTTCGTCCATCGTCCTTAGTTCTGAACCTAGATTGGGAGAATTCACCCAAGCGTAGGTCACCAGGGATGTCGACGTAACCCAATCGCTCTCTCTTTTACATTGCTAGAACGTTGATCTTGTAAAATCTAATGCACAAGTACACTTACTGCGGACGTTGACACTGCGAGCGATGCATCAGGGTTGGACCTTTTGGCCGATAGAACTGGTCGGTAGAACGTCACGTCCTTGGTATACTTCCGAGTTCCGACCCCGATCGAAGCCAACATGATTAAATTTGGCCTTGACAAGTACTACTGTACTAGTAACACACACCCGAATCACGATCTGAGACTGTTAAACCAACAACTCGGGAGGCAAACGACATCAGTACGTACAGGTACAGCTACTCACGAGCCTTCGCAACACGCGTGCCACAGAAGCAACCGGCGTACGCTGCTGCTCACCAGGCGTAGGCTCTGTCTGTCCGGTTTGATTAGGCTTTTTCGCCCGTTTAAAAATTTAAAATCTAAATAAATGCGTAGCTTTTATATAAATTTTTTCAAAAATCATAAGTTTTTATATAACTAAAATTCATAAGTCATTAAAGATGTGCTTTTTAGCTTATTGAGGATTAGTTTTAGACTAATACCGCTAAAGTTAAGTAAAATTACCAATATCTACCACATATAAAAATTGATAGTTTAAGCTGTTTAAACTTAAAAGTAGGCTTTAAACTACAAGACAAAAAATTTATGTCTAAACAAATAGGGCATAGACGAAGCATGAGCTTTTCTTTAAGTCCTTTTACACACCGTGGCATTGGTTGATCGCACCAGCAACACCGAGTCCATTGCGGAAGTCGAGATGCTGTGCCAAAGCAACGCGACAGCATGTTAAGGGGTGTTTTGCGGAGCTCCAGTTCCATCAGATTCACCAAATCTGTGGGGTAATGTGTATATTAAGCACTTGTTGTGAGTTTCCAGGATCTCAGCCACAGTGAAATTGTAGATCGAAATAAAGTGACTTAAGTTTATAATTTTATTCTAAAATATAAACAAAATGACTAAACATTCTTAATATACCCACAATCACGAATTTGGTGGAGCTAGGAATACCTAGCTCCACCAACTCCAAGAATTTGGTGGAGCTGGAGCTCTGCCAAACACCCCCTAAGAGGGTGTTTGGCAGAACTCTAGCTTCACCAAATTCGTGGAGCTGGTGGAGCTAGGTATTCCTAGCTTTACGGATGAAGCTGGAGCTGTGAGTATATTAAGAGTGTTTAGGTGGGTCATCTTGTTTGCATTTTAGAATTAAATTATAAAGTTAAGTCACTTTATTTCAGTCAACAAGTTTCAGCTCTGAGGTAGAGCTGGGATCTAGAGCTCTGCCAAACAGGGCATAAGAGTGTTTAGGTGGGTTATCTTATTTATATTTTAGAATAAAAATATAAACTTAATTCACTTTATTTTAGCCTACAAGTTTAAGATCTGAGGTGGAGCTGAGATCTGGAGCTCTGCCAAACAGGGCCTAAGCCAGGGCTTATTGTAAGATTCCTCCGGCCAGCCTAGGCCCAAGCACAGAAGGAGAGGATGTCGAATATCCACCGCAGCATGGTTGCTCCCGGCTGTGTCAGACGGTGCGCACATCTTCCAGTGTGCATAGGGGTGGGCATTCGGTTTTTTTCGATTTAATCGGTTCGGTTTTTTCAGTTTTTAGAAACTGGCTACTGAATTTCTCGAACCAAAATGAAAAATAGAACCGAATTAATCGAGATATTTTGGTTCGATTAATTTGATTTTTCGATTAACCGAAATATGAATAAACACTATGTACATTATATTTTATTCTTCTTATATTGCAACATAGAATAAAGATAAACCTATACAATGTTTATAGGCCATTACAGTATAAACATAGTATAACATATAAACATACCACATACATGCATAAGATGTTAGAACATGAGAATTATTTGGTAGCCGTAGGAAGAATATTATAAAGCGGTATTGTATATGGGCTACTCGGTTATTTCAGTTTCTGGAATAAAAAAATCGAACCGAATACCCAAAACCGGATTATACCAAAACAAAAACCGAACCAAAAATCGTAAACCGAAATAACCAGTTAATTCGATTTGATAATTCAGTTTCGGTTTAAAAATATCTACCCCTAAGCAGGGTTCACAATACCGACGAAAATGATTTTCGTCCTTATCGGAGGGGTACCGACATCTAAAACCGGCCGCTAAATCGGTAAAATTCAAAAAAATTATGAGGTGTAAATATCGTGAAAATCGAAAGAAAATCGTTCAAAAAATCGGGTTATGAGAAACATTCAACTGACCAGAGAAATCGGGAGAAATCGAGGATAATCGATCAAAATCGGAAGATTTTTTATTTTTTATTTTTTAAAATTTTGGATTTTAAAACCATACAATTTCTAACGATTTTTTTCAAAAATTAAAAATAAAAAACGGCCGATTTTCTTAAATAAGATAAGTTCAACCCTGCCAACCGAAAGTGTGCATGCAGCGTGCTACCTGTTAGACAACCTCGCTATCGAATAGTCCGGAGTTGCCTAATAGATCTAAACTAGAGAATAGAGAGAGAGGGAGAGAGACACAATATGAGGAGGAACTGCTCTGCTTTATTATTCTGTATGCTTATGTACAATGGGGTGACCCCCTGCCTCCTATATATAGCGGTTCTGCTTAGAGATAAGGAAGAGTCCATATCGGATACGAATCCGTTTCCTAACACTCCCCCTTGGACTCTTCACTGCGAGATGCATATGCCTCATTAAAACTCCATAAAAACCCAGTGGGAAAAATAATTGGAGAAAGAGTACATAGCACACGCTTGCTGTGTTGCACGGATTGCCTCATCAAAAACCTTATGTAAGAAAACTTCAATGAAAAACTTACTTAAGGAAAAGAGTACAATCCACCCAAACTTCAATGTTAATCTTCAAGATTCACGTTGGGTACTCAAACTTCATGTTTGAGATTTATGTAGGAGTATGTGAAAATTCTCCCCCTGAAATCTGCACTTCTCTAAGCCTCATCATCCCGATTCCTCTAGCACATCTTTCAAAAGAAGATGCCGGGAGTGACTTAGTGAATAAATCTGCGAGATTTTCACACGACTTAGTATGCAGTATCTTTATCTCGTTCATCTTATGCATTTCATGAGCATAAAAGAACTTGGGGTTGATATGCTTTGTAAGGTTACTCTTCATATATCCCATTTGTACTTGTGCAACACAAGCTGCATTATCTTCATAGATAATAGTGGGGGTTTGTTCCATGTTCAGACCACATGACTTCTGGATGTGGTGAACCATTCTTCGAAGCCATGCACATTCCCGAGAGGCTTCATACAATGCAATGATTTCTGAGTGGTTTGTCGACGTTGAGACAAGAGTCTGCTTAGATGACTTCCACGAAATTGCTGTTCCCCCGCAAAGGAAAACATACCCAGTTTGTGACTTGCCAGTATGCGGGTCTGATAGGTACCCAAGCATCGGCATAGCCAACCAAATTCAATTCATTGTTTCTTACGTAAAACAAGCCAAGGTCTTTGCTTCCTTGAAGGTAACGGAAGATGTCCTTCACCCTTTCCAATGCCTTTTGGTGGGTTCTCAGACTGCATCAGCAAGCAAATTCACAGCGAACGCAATGTCCGGCCTAGTGCTATTCAAGAAGGTACATGAGTGCTCCAATTGCACTCAAGTATGGGAATTCCGCTCCAGGACTTCCTCCACCTCTTCTTTAGGCCTGCACGGTCTAGGTCTGCTTGGAGTGACCTTCCGAGCCATTGGGGTCTTTGCGGGTATGCCTTTTCAAAACCAAATCTCTCCAACACTTTACTGCGTGTAGGAAGATTGGTGTACCAAGATTCCGCCTTGGACATGTTCAAGCCGCAAGCCTAAACAGAACTTGGTTTTACCCAAGTCTTTCATTTCAAATTCAGACTTCAAGTATGTGCATGCTTCTTCAATATCTTCATCCGTCCCAATGATGTTCAAGTCATCTACATAGACGAAGATTATAAAAAATCCATTCGGGGATCGTTGTATAAACACACATGGACAATCTTCATTGCTCGTGTAGCCTTTCTTGCAAAGAAAGTCACTTAAGCGATTGTACCACATTCTTCTGATCGCTTCAGCCCATACAGTTGATTTCTTCAATTTCACCTTTGTATAGGTTTCTGTTTGCTCTGTCTTGGTTCGGGATAGGGATACCTTCCAGGTACTTTCATGTATATCTCGAATCCAAGTTTCCATACAAGTATCTTTGTGACAACATCCATTAGCTTTATTTTCAACTGAAGTTATCGCCATTGAGATCAAGTATCTAAAGGTAATTCCGCCCATGACCAGGAGAATAGGTTTCTTCATAATCAACCCCAGGACGTTGAGTGAAACCTTGAGCGACAAGCCTTGCCTTGTACCTTACAACTTCATTGTTTTCGTTTCTCTTGCGAACAAAACCCATTTGTGACCTAGGGGTTTATATGGGGAGGCGCGGCGCACACAGGCCCAAACACCTCTCTTTTGTTCAGAGAGACTAACTCTGCAGTGATTGCCTTCTTCCAATCTTCCCAATCGAGCCTTTTCTTGCACTCTGCGAGAGATGCGGGCTCGGGATCATGATTAATGATCGTGGCAATCTTCTTTGCAAAGTATGCATCGACATTGGCTGTTGCTCTATTCATTGATTCTCCTGATATTACAAAATTTATGGCCATTTCATCATGGGGTGCTTCGTGCACTTCTACTTGCTCTTCATTGCTATTTCCCATTCCAGGAGCAAGTTCCTTTAGTTTTTCTCCGCCAATGTGTGCGCACACATTATTTTCGGCGGCTTCTTCCAATGGAAGGTTCAGATCTGGAATTGCCTTTTCCACAGGCTTATTTCCAGTGCCAGGTCTCAACTGGCTCCCCTTCTTGCTTTGGGGCACTTTTGTGATTGGCTGTGGTAAGTCCTCTTGCCCAGTTTTCCCCAGACGTCTCCGGGTACTTTGGGTTTGAGAAGCCAGATGTCTGTTCTTTTTTCTTTGAGGCCTCTGAGGCAGGATGAGGGATACCTTCGCTTTCTTTGGTATTTCCACCCTCTCTGGTGCATTTCTTGCTGGTACATGCGACTTAACCACGCTCTTGAGATCACAAAAATGATCAGCGGTTCATTTGCTAAATTACGCAAATCAATTATCTTACGGACTTCTTGATTTGCTTCATTAGTGCGAGGGTCATGTGCGGGGATCGGTGGAATGCCATATTATTTCCGGCATTTTTCATCCAATGGTTGATTCTCTCCCCTAATGACGGAAACGGTCCTCGTCAAAGATACTGATCGGCGAATCAGGTGTATGCAAGTCTCGATCATGGGTTCCAAATACGATTATGGATGCACTCTCATAACCAACGTATATCCTGACTTGCGGAGAGGGCCCATTACGATCCTTGTGGGGGTGGTATAGGTACATATACCATACAACCAAAATTTCTAAGATGGGAAATCTTCTGGATGACCCCTTGCACTAGTTGCATAGGTGAATGGATGTTGTAGGCCGATGGTCTATAATTGATGAGTCTTCTTTGCGTGCGAGGCTGCGTGTCCCCAACAAGTGTTGGGCAAGTTACAACTCTGCAAGAAGCGGTCCGGCAATGAACTTAATCCTCTTTATTAGTGCTTGACTAGCCCATTTTGCGTATGGACGTGCGGTGCAGAGTGCTCAACGATTATTCCGTTCTTTGTGCAATAATCATCAAATGCCTTGGAAGTGAATTCACCGGCATTGTCCATTCGAATGGACTTCACGCGATGATCAGGAAAAGCATTCTTAATTCTGATGATCTGCGAGATCAGTTTTGCGAATGCATGATTCCTTGTTGACAGCAAACATGTATGCGACCATTTCGAGGAAGCATCAATGAGCACCATAAAGTATCGAAACGGCCCTGACAAGGGCTGAATCGGACCGCAAATATCCCCCTGAATGCGTTCCAGGAATGCAGGGATTTCATGTTGCACTTTCATAACAGAGGGTCTAGTTATTAATTTCCCGGTGGCACATGTATGGCACACAAAATCTTCGTGATTCGAGAAATTCTTAACATTAATGCCATGACCTTGTGAGTTGTTAACTATATTTCTCATCAATCTAAGACCAGGATGACCTAATCTACAATGCCATAAAGCAAATAATTCAGAGCTTCTAAAGACAGTCTTCAAAGAAGTATACACTGCGTGTGCATTGATTTTCGTGTAGTACAACACAGATTCATATGAGGGACATTTTTCTAGTACCATCTTTCCATATTCCGTGTGCTTCACAATGCATAAGTGTTCTTTGCCATTTTCTTCATTGGTTTCTACGTGAAACCCATTGGCGCGGATATCCTTGAAACTTAAGAGAGTGCGGGTTGATTCAGGGTACAAGAGGGCTTCTTCAATTACCAAAGTTGTACCCATTGGCAATATAATTGTGGCTCTTCCTGAGCCTATTATATGCGTATCGCTTCCTGCGATAGTCGTAATCCTTCCAGCGTTCTTCGTGATTGTCTGGAAGTATTTCGACTCTCTTAAGATGGTATTTGTTGTGCCACTATCAACAATGCATATTTCCTCCATTGGGCGCTACACGATTTCTTTCTTACTATTTTTCGGTAGACTATCGCGTAGGATAGAGTCGCGTAGGACTTTTCTTTCGGCAATTCGAGTGGATGCCGGCTTGATGGCGAGTTGATTGCAGATCGGATCGGGCGATCAATCGCTGGTAGGAGACGTTCGTTGTAGTCGACGATCCTTTGCTTCTTCTCTTTTTGTTTCTCACCTTTCAATCTTTCTCCGGTAGAGCTTCGTGCTGATAACGTGTTAGACAACCTCGCTATCGAATAGTCCGAGGTTGCCTAATAGATTGAACTGGAGAACAGAGAGAGAGGGAGAGAGACACAATATGAGGAGGAACTGCTCTGCTTTATTATTCTGTATGCTTATGTACAATGGGGTGACCCCCTGCCTCCTATATATAGCGGTTCTGCTTAGAGATAAGGAAGAGTCCATATCGGATACGAATCCGTTTCCTAACACTACCCTGCGTTTGCAACGCGCAACAGAAAGCGTGACCATAGAATTAGGCCATGCAATCCACAAGGTCGGAGGAAGCCATCGCCTGATAGATATGCCATCGACACGAACACGGCAAGCACCTGCCTTCGCACGCGCTTGCGATCGATGTCGATTCACCAAACGGAACTGCTCCATGGCCAATACTATTATGCAACATTGCAACGCACCACTCGAGTTGCGAATCTATCCAACTCGCCCTGGTCGTTGCGCTCTATCCGTCCCATCCATATACACATTATTATTATTATTGTCGGGGGGTCGGGTAATTTCCATAAATTACCTCGGATGCCACCAACGACCAAGCTCGCTCCCGCCCGAGCCACCAGGAGGTCGTTACCCTGGGTTGTCTAATCAGAACTTGGAAGGCTACGCATTCCGGCCGATTCGAGCTCGGGCTCGGGTGGGACCGAGAATGCCACGTATTCCAGTCGATTCCGAGCTCGAGCTCGGGTAAGATGTCCAAGCTCGGTGCCGGTCATCGGCCGACCTTACGCGGTCTCGGGGTCGGTGGGAATAACCACCCGAGCGTAACTTCCGTTGGCCCGTTACGCTTCCCGTGGGAGCGTGGCGGAAAGGTAGGATCCACCAGTTGCCACGTTTGGACGAGGTCCAAACGTGCGGGTAGTGGGGTCGTGGAGTTCGATCCTTTGTAAGCTATAAAAGGGTCCCCATCGTGAGGGGGACACACAACAAAGAACAACAACACACGTATTGCACCGATTGTAAGACAAGAGTCATACACTCAGACACTTTGCAAGAGTATACAAGAGCTGGAGTAGGGCTATTATCTCTTCCCTGAGAGGCCCGAACCAGGGTAAACTGCTGTGTCCACGCTCGTTGAGATCTCGGTGATCCGTTCCTTGAGTAATCCCTCACGCAAGAAGGGGTCACAGTTGGTCCCTCCACCAACAAGTAAGCTCGGCGGGGGCCTGTTCCCCAATCGTCGACAGCTGGCGCCGTCCGTGGGGACCGACTTTCCCTTTCGTGAGGAATCCCGAAGAATGTCAGAATCCCAGAACCACCAGGGGCTCTACGCCCCCGAGATCGGGGAAGAGGACAAGCAGTTCTTCGACAATGAAGTGGCGGCGTCGCCGTATTAAGAATCAAGACGGTTCCAGAGGCTTTTCCTGGAAGCCGGCTGCACCGGAGCGATTCTTTCGCTCGGCTCGACGCCTCTCTCGACGGCGAGTGCACGGCGGCTCTACGATGGTGCGGACATCCCGACCTCTACGAGCTCGACCAGGGGACCGCTTCACGGGAGACACCGTGATGTCCCCTCGCGATCCGTCCAATCCCGTAACGTCTTCGTTGCGGAGGAGGATGGAAATGTCGGAGCAAATCCGGTGAGCGGCGTCTTCACCGCTCTGAAGCGGCCAAAGAGCACTGCAGGCATCCCTGAATCGGACGGCCGACTTACGGCAAGAAGTCCGAGGTGGCCTGGCCGATAAGACCAGGGCGAAGTTCGTGAGAATTTCCACGCTGTCACGGGACTCGGAGCCCGTGCGACGAAACGAGCAGGCTCGTCACCCCGCGTTCCCCGAAAGCGGGAACGCCTTCAAGCCCCCAGCCCGCGGTGCGCAACCTCGAGAGTTTCTGGAGTCGACCTAGAAGCCATGGGCGCGGCCGTGGCCAAGCGACCTCGAGGAAATCGCCACGAGACATAAGGCGGCGGAGGCCTCGGAAAGGCGCCAGAGCAATTCACGAACGCCGCCGGAAGGCGTCAGCGCCACCACCTCGAGATGACTCACGTAGCACCAGTGGCTGGCGGCGCTTGGCCAGGGCTCGGAGGGCACCGAGCAATTCCCGGGGCTCCTCGGGACCAGCGGAATGCGAGCCACAGGCGTAACCGGGCCGAACATTCCTCATCTGCCACTCCCATCCTACAGCGTAGGAGATTTTCTCGCTGGGCCCACTAACCTCGGGCTCGGTGGTGGGGATCGCCGACTGGCCCGGCTGCGTGGCGATCGCTCGACGGTCCCGTGTTCGGGTGCGTATGGCGTTCGCGACATCGCTGCGACGAGTGACCTGGCCGACAAGGTTTAAGCCGGGTCACATCGAGAGATTCGATGGGACTCAGAACCCGACGAGTTTCTCTCGATCTACACCACGGCCATTTTAGCTGCCGGGGGTGATGAAAGGGTGATGGCCAACTCCGCCTGATCTGGGACGGCCGGGCTCGGGCGTGGCTATTCAACGAGAAGGAGAACTCGATCCGGTCCTGGGCCCGGTGGCAAAGACTCTCCGAGCCAACTTCCAGGCCGCTCGTCGCCGGGAAGGAGCGCGACCTTGAGCGTCCTGCATGACGGAGGGCGAACCTGCGCCCGATTCGTCAGCGCTTCATGCAAGTCGCAATTCCATCCCGAGCATCTCGGATGAGGCGGTCGTCTGGGCTTTCAAGTTCGGGGTCCGAGGCGTCACGCTTTACTCAGGACCTCGAAATCCACCGGACATCAGCCAACGAGCTGTTCCGCATGGTCGACCGTTACGCCAACGCGACGAGGCCGTCCAATGGAAGAAGTTGCTAGACGAGGAAAGCTGCCCCTCGGCCGGGCTCGAAGGGGCATCAAGCGAAGAGCGTAAGCTCGATCGAGAAAAAATCAAAAGAAGAAAAATCCTCGTCTCGGCATGGTGGCGACCATCGAAAGACAACGGTGACCTCGCGATCATAGGGGGAGCCAGAAGGAAAGGGTCGGCCAGGTTCGTGAGCAACGAGCGTAACCGGACGACCAAGAACGCGGGCGACCAACGCGGCGGGCTAGTGCCTATTTCTCGCCCGCTCCACCAGCGCATGGGCATGACCTTCGGAATTGCGTAACGTGGGCCTCCCGCTGGAGCGCTTCTACAATGGTAAGGGTCCCATGCCCACGCTCCCGAGATGGAAGGAGACGTCAAGGGCAAGAAGCCCGCCGAGGAGCAAGACACCGACATGGAGTACCAAGAGCCGAGAAACCACATCGCCGTGATATTCGGGGGCTCCGCCGCCTATGGGTCGCGTCGGGAGTTAAAGGAGGCCGCGCGAGGTACTCCGTGTCACTCGAGGAAGCCTCCTGTTCGGCGACTCAAGTGGTCCGAGCTGCCGATCACCTTCTCCAAGGACGATCGCCCTCACGGGGATGGCGAAACCCCAAAGGCTTCCGATGGTCGTTAGCCCAACGACCGCAACACCGCATGATGAGGTCGGGTCCTTGTGGATTGCGGAAGCTCCCTGGACTGATATCTGCCAGGGTCTTGGGCGAGATGCATCCTCGCTCCAAGATCAAAAGCCTGGCGGTCCCGTTCTACGGGATAGTGCGAGAACGTCGGTCAGGCCGCTCGGCGGATCGTCCTGCCCGATAACGTTCGGCAATCCGAGCAACTTCCGAGCGGGTGATCACGTTCAAAGTGGTCGATTTCGAGTCGGCTTATAACGCGATCCTGGGCCGACCAAAGACTCGCCAAATTCATGGCCGCCACTCACCACGGGTATCAATGCTTGAAGGTCCCGGCCCGGCGGCGTGATCACGGTCAAGGGAAGCCCAAAAGCAGCCCTAAATCGCGACGAGAGGCGTTAGACATGGTCGGTCCAACTGCCTGTGGCCCGAGCAAGAGCCGAGGAGTTCCCGCCCAAGGCTAGCCTCCAAGCCGGAGGAGAAACCAAGGCCATCCGTTGTGCGGCACGTAACTGCACAAGATCGTACACGTGGGGGCTTCCCTAGATCCTAAATAGGAACTCGAGCTCGTGACCTTCCTCCGGAGAAGCGCGGACACGTTCGCCTGGGAACCGTCCGACATGCCCGGAGTCCCAAGGGAGGTCGTCGAGCACAGGCTAGCGGTTTGGCCTGACAAAAAGCCTGTGCGGCAGAAGCTCAGGCGCTTCTCCCCGGAGAAGCAAGCCATCATCAGAGAGGAACTGGACAAGCTCCTCAAAGCCGGTTTCATTCGGGAGGTCGACCATTCCGAGTGGTTGGCCAACCCAGTTATCGTGATGAAAAAAGGGGGCAAGTGGCGCATGTGTGTCGATCACACGGGGCTGAATGCCGCATGCCCGAAAGACAATTTCCGCTACCTCGGATAGACCGGTTGGTCGACGAACGGCCGCCCGAGGCGATGAGCTTCGGGCGCCTACTCAGGCTATCACCAGATCGGCATATCGCCCGACGACGAGAGAAAACTTCCTTCATCACGCCCGTTTGGCACATTACGCTACACGACCATGTCCTTCGGTCTAAGGAACGCTGAGCGACCTTCCAGCCGCCTTATGCGTAAAACCTTCTCGAACCAAATAGGTCGGAACCTGGAAGTGTATGTAGACGACATAGTCGTCAAGAGCAAGATGGCCTCGGACCATGTATCCGATCTAGAGGAGACTTTTCATAACCTCAATAAGCATCGAATAAAGTTAAACCCTGAAAAATGTGTGTTCGGGGTCAAAGCCGCAAGGTGCTCGGATACATGATCGGCCCACAAGGAATCGGGGCCAACCTAAAAGATAGAAGCCATCGAGAACATCGACCACCGACTTGCACTCGGGAGGTCCAGTCCACGACCAGGAGAATGGCGGCCTTAAGTCGTTTCATCTCGCGGCTCGGGAACGTGGCCTACCTTTCTTCAAGGCGCTCGGAAGCCACAGCGGTTTCGCGTGGACAGATGAAGCGAACCGCTCTTTCAAAGAGCTTAAGCTATATTTGTCAAGACCCGGTCTTGACCACGCCAGAAATGGGAGAGGTTCTCTTGCTCTACGGCCGCCACACCCAGCGGTAGCGCTGCGTCTTGACGGTAGAAACGGGGCGGGTGCGGCGCCCGATCTACTACGTCGGCGAAGTCTTACACGGACCAAAGGAGCGCGTTACCCGAGGTCGAAACTCCTTTATACGCTCCTCGTGGCCTCGAAGAAATTAAGACACTACTTCCAGGCACACAAAATCCAAGTCCCGACCAACTTCCCGAGAGAAATTCTCGGGAATCAGGGCATAGCGGGCGGATCGCGAAATGGGCCATGGAGCTCGCCCGGTCGAGATCGAATTCTCGGCGGAACCGCGATCAAATCTCAGGTCCTAGCGGACTTCCTAGCCGAATGGACAAACCCCGCCCGCCGAACCCGAACCCAACCAGGCCGAGCACGGCCGGCTGGGTCATGCACGCCAGCGGATCCCGAGCTTACGATTGCTCGGGGTGGAGTGGTCCTCGAATCCCCTCGGGGAGCGGATCGATCGCCCTCCAATTGCATTTCGGCGCAACAAACAACGGCGAATCTGAAGGTGCTGGCGGGCCGGGCATGCAAAGCGCTGAGTCCAACGACTAATCGCTGAAGGGCGACTCGCGGGTCGCCAACCAGGTTAACAAGGAGTATCGGTGCTCAGATGACTCAATGGCGCTTTACCTGGCTGAAGTAAGGAAGATGGAAAAGTACTTGAAACTTCAAGTACTATACATCCTCAGGAAGGACAATGCCCTGGCCGACCATCTATCGAAGGTCGGTTCCGCCCGATTTCCCGCCCGTGGGTGCTCATCGAGCACCTCTATAAGCCCTCCATACCCCAGGGAGGAGGCAACCGAGAGCAGGTGGTACCGTCTCCTTCCTCGAGCAGGATGCGGGTGGATGACGCCATTCATCCAATACTGCGTGCACGGACATCGCTTCGAGGAGGAAGCCGAGAAATCCGGCTAGTGAGGCGCTCCTCGACCTATAAAATGGTCGAGGGCCTCTTATACCGCAAAGCGCGCTTGGCGTCCTCTCCAAGTGCATCACCCAAGAGGAAGGCAAATACCTCCTCAAGGATATCCATGACGGGATGTGTGGAGCTCACTCGTCCTTTAGGACCTTGGTGAGCAAAGCCTTCCGGTTGGGTTACTATTGGCCGACGCGGCCTTGGCCGGCAGCGCTCAATAGTAACCTCCTGCCGATCTTGCCCGATTCCATGCTCGGAAGGTCCATCACCGGCATCTGGCGCTCTGAGACCATGCCGCTAACCTGGCCATTCTCGGTTTGGGGCATCGACATACTCGGTCCATTTCCCAGGAAGGAGGGGTTGTAAATACTGCTCGTCGCAATCGACACCTTCACTAAATGGATCGAGGCCGAGCCTATATCAACCATCTCGACACAGCGGCTAAAAGGTTCTTCCGCAATAATGTAGTAACCCGCTTTGGCGTTAAAGTCGCCTCATTACCGACAACGGCACTCGAGTTCACAAGCGAGGTGTTTCAGCTTATTGCGAGGAGGTCGGGACCAAGATATGCTTCGCATCCGTGGCCCACCCACAGAGCAATGGGGCGCCGAGCGCGAGCAGGCAGATCGTCCAAGGAATCAAGAAGAGAGTCTTCAAGAGCCTCGATCGGCATGGTCAGGCCTGGGTGGACGAACTACCCCGTCCTGCAGTCGGTCAGCACCACGACGAAGCCGAGCTACGGAGACCCTTCAGCTCGTATATGGCGCGGAAGCCGTCCTACCGTCGAGGTTGTCCTAGGATCCCCAAGGGTGAACCTAGCCGATAGCATCGACGCAGAAGGCGGCGCCTTCTCGACCTCGACCTCGCGGAGCGTAATTCGTGAACGGGTTACATTGCGATCCGCGGTCTACCTGCAAGCACTTCGCAGCACGCCGCTAAATCGGTGCGACCAAGGACCTTGCACGTCGGCGATCTCGTTCGCTGACGGGTCCAAGACCTGTCAAAAGCCAACAAGCTAACGCCAAGATGGGAAGGTCCTTACACGGTCGTCTCAACAAAGACGCCCGGGCTGTCCGCCTCGCAATGGAAGATGGTCGAGAACTAGCTAGCACTTGGAACATCGACCAAGCTGCGTAAGTTCCATGTCTAACCACACTCGCCTACCTTTTAATAAATTTTGTCACCTCGTCTTCTCGTTCTTTCTCTCTCTCTTTCTCCTTTACCTCCGCAAAAATTCTACGATTAAGCTCGACCCAGACAAAGTGTCGAGGCGGAGTCGGTCGTCGGGGCAAAACACCGCACGACAAGAGCTCGACCTCAAGGGCTTCCTTCCTCGTGAAGACGACCATCTTTTCGCGGTAGACCTCCGCCGCAAGCAAAGATTCGCACAGGACACCCTTCTGAACGGTTTCGAGCTTAATTCGGCCGGTGGGCGGCATCGACGCACCGTACCCTAAGAGCCACACGGTCCCCGCAGAACTCTACTCCGCCAACGAGGTCGTGCTTTCGCGATCGCCCACGACCTCCGTTGGCGGGGGGCTATAGGGGTACCATGTGGCCACGACCTCGTGCAGCTCTCACGCGAGGTAGCTACTCCATAGTACGATTGACCGCTAAGTCACGTATGGCAGAAGTATGCCGAACAAGGAACCGCGACAACAAACAAATCGTTATCATCTCGGACAAAACAACAAAAACGTTTAGAGATAGATAAACGCTCTTTCTATGTTCAATGGCGGTTTCCCTTAAGTTTTTACAGGTAAAGACAGAAAAAGAAAATTACAGGAGCCCGCAGACGCTTCGCCCCCTGCAGAGCGACGAGCGTCGTCCAAGCACCGAAGTCAAGCTCGGACTCAAGGTCGAGCACCGCCGGCGAAGCTTCGACCTTCGCTTGCCGCTGTCGAAGTCGCTGGACTCCTCCGTTCTTTGGTCGATTGTCCTTTCGGCGCAGGCGGCGTCGCGCAAGGTCGCCACTGCGTGGCCTCAAGGCCCGACCTTGCACTGCTCGCTCGGCCGAGTCGCTTCCTGAGCTCGTGCACGGACTCCTCCACCTTCCGCCGGATCTCGGCCTCGAGAAGATGTCGGCTCGGCAACCGGCGCTCGAGCTCGCGATCTTGGCGTCTGCTCGGATTGGTGCTTAGCGACAACTTCGGCGGCACGGTGGCGGCATGGAAGTCCTTCATGGTGGACTCCGGCACTGCGCGACAAGGTATTTCAGGTCGTGATCGAGTTTTTGATAAAAACACATGAGTCGAGAGTACTTACCCAACAAAGCCGAGCCTCCGGCCCCTGCTGGAACATCTCGGCGGGGTCCTCCGTCTCGCCCTGTTCCCCACTGGCGGGCAAGGGATCTCCGCCTCGATCCCTTCTCCTTGATCGGAGGCGGGGCTTGAGCCCGAGCTCCCTCATCCCACGAGGGCGAAGGAGCTTTGTCTGGGGGCGACCTCCGCCTCCTGGAGAGGGACGACCTCAAGAGCGAGGATCACCTCCCGCTCTTCTTTCTCCCGGGCAGAAGTTGCGCCCGGGGGCTCCACCCCTTCGGCGTCTACGGCCATGGGAGCAACCGGGGACACCGGGTCAAGATCCGGCCCTTGGGCTGCAGCAGCGTCGGCCCCGACCGCAGGATCAATCAGCACCGAAGTCGGCGGCCGGAAGGTCGGTCCCGATCGAAACGACCTCGGCGCCCGGGCAGATCCCCTTCGTCTTGAAGCTGCCCGGCTCACCTACGGTGGCGGGCTCATCTCCCGACGGCGGGGTAGCCGGCTCTTCCTCGTTGGACGAGCTCCCGCCAGGGATGGGGTCCCCTGACGCCGGCCCGGCGCTGGGACCCGGCGTGACGTCACGAGCACGGGGGGAGACCTCGGCGATCTCCTGGAGAGTCGCGGTGATGATGTCGCTGGCGCCGGAAGAATCCTCGCGGGGAGTTTCAGCGGCCTGCTCATCACCATCAGACTCCACGACTATGATGTGGGGGATGCCCTCCTTCGCGGCTCGGGCATCGGCAGCCGCGATCTTCCTCCGTGTCTCCTCTTCGGGAGACACGACCTCTGGGTCCCGGAGCTCCGCGGCAGTGGGCTCCCCCACCTCGACATCGTCGCCACCAGCGGCCCGTGGGGACTGGGCCTCCGCGGCCTCAGCTCCCACTTCGGCCTCGTCGCCCACGACGGCCTCGGCAGCCCGGGCAAGCTCCCTCTCTAGCACGAGGTCAAGAATATCGTCAGCCATCGCTTCGAAATCCCATAACTCCGCACCAACCGCCACACCCACTATAGACGATGTGGGGTTAGTATGGTGCCGGAGGGGAAAGAGACAAACGAGAGGAGCAGGAGGCGACCTTGCTCGGCGTCCGCTTCGTGAGCTCGGGCGCGGGCAGGAGGGCGGCCATGTCCTCGCGCGCCTTGTCGGCCCTGGCGGCCAGAAGGGTCGGCCTCCCTGCCGACCTCGGAGGCAGTCGGCGTTAAGGCGCTGATTGGCGTGGCCAGGCGACCTGCGGGACCTCGGGACCAAGGGCGGGTCGGCTCGTCCTTCTCCTCCTCGCGGTCCCCGGGAGCCGAGCTCGAGCTCACCGCGCGAGCTCACTTTGAAGGGCCGCGATCGGCCTTCGGCTCGACCTTCCGCCGGGCCGGCGCTGCGCCTCCTTCTTCGCGCGCAAGAAGTTTGGCGCAAGCGAGCCATCGGCTCGGGATTGTCTCGGTGTACTCATCCATCCACAATCTTAGTTCACTCACCTCCTGCCGTCCGCATACTCCAAGTCTTTGGCGGGGTGGCGATCGTCGGCCGAACGCTGCGTATGCGCTGGCGAGGGCAGCGTGGCCGACGGAGATCAGCGCGGCGCTTGCGACCCGGTCCCTTGGTCTTCGACCCGATCCGCCAGCGGGATCCAATTGGGACACGGCGACCGAGGCAACCTTCTCCTGTTGAAAAAGAGAAAACTCAAATGAGGCTCGGAAGGCCCTGGCGAAGCCTCGTCCGACGAAAAGCTGCGAAAGAAGTCCGAATCAGAGACTTACCGCCTCGGTCCGGTTAAGGACGTTGTTCGGGATCTGGCGGCCCTCGATGATTTCCTTGCCTTTAGGGGTGCCGAACATCTCGGACACCCTCACATCCACCCAGTCCTCTGGCGGAGCTACATACCAGCCAAGGGAGAGGTCGTGAGAAGGGGCATCCTCTGCTCGGAAAAGAAGATCGAGGGCGACGACATACCTGAGCGTGATTCCCGGGTGATGTCCTGCCACCCCTCGACCTTGAAGAAGGGATGCTCCCTCCTCCTAAGGGGCGATATCCGGTTCCTGACGTAGTCCCGGGTAACGTCCCGGCCGGTCAGCCCCAGGCACGTGAGCTCGTTGATCGTCATGAGGATCTTCTCCTCCTCGGGCTCCACGGGCGGTCGGGCGTCTCGGCAGCAGCGACCTCTGGCGCGGAGTAGGAAAGCGTGCCGCCCTCCGCTTTCCTCAAGTAGAACCAAGAGTCGGCCCAACCCGACACGAGTCCTTGAGCGTGAAGCTCGGGTACTCGTATGGTCGGGTAGGTCGCAGCGGAAGTAGAAGCGGCCCGGCTGCGGCGTCTTGGCACGAGAAAGGGTGTAGAAGTGGAAGAAGAGACTGGGAGTGGGCTCGACGCCCACGAACCCTTCGCAGAGATGGGTAAAGATGGCCATGATGAGAATGGAGTTGGGGTGGAGGTGAGCGATCTCGCACTCGCAGGAGGCGAGTACGGCCTCGAGGAACTCACTTTCGGGCGTCCGGAGCCCGTTCATGGCGTAGAGCTCGGTGGAGACGATCTCCCCCTCCTCATTGTGGGGCTCTCCTCGGCGCCAGGGGACTCTCCATGTGCCGGCATCAACGTACCTACTTTCTTTGGAGGATCTCGGCCTGCGCTGTCGAGCTTGCTGACGCCGAACCTCGCCATGAGGGTGGAAAAGATGATCGAGAAGAAGGATGAGCGCCGAAGCAGGGGAGTATGAGACGCAGCGATCGCAAAACGGCCAAGTGAGTCTAAGGGTTTTCTCTTCGAGTGTTTAAAAGCTCCTCCAGGAAATGGGAAAGCAAAAGGACTTCCCGCCATTATGGTCGAGGAAGCCCTAGAGGCACAGAGGGCAGTTGAGGCGTTCGCCATTCAGAAAACGACACGTGGGCACGCAAATCGAAACCGTCCTGCCAGAAAAGACGGTTCCTCAGAAGGACGATTCAGGCTTCCAGGAGAAGGAACCGTGAGAGGGGCCCACTGCATAGCTCAAGCGCGACGAGTGGGGAACAAGCTCGTTCGGAGGAGGTTAATAGCTCGTTGGTCGCGGCGGTTGTCCGCGGCAGAACCGACCTGCTCGTAGCCCGGTCGGCCCCCGGGGACGGCCTTCCTTAGCCCCCTGCCCACTCGACCCCCGGGGGCGAGCCGTCGGGGGGCCGGGTAATTTCCATAAATTACCTCGGATGCCACCAACGACCAAGCTCGCTCCCGCCCGAGCCACCAGGAGGTCGTTACCCTGGGTTGTCTAATCGAACTTGGAAGGCTACGATTAGGCTAGTTCGAGCTCGGGCTCGGGTGGGACCGAGAATGCCACGTATTCGATCGATTCCGAGCTCGAGCTCGGGTAAGATGTCCAAGCTCGGTGCGGTCATCGGCCGACCTTCTGCGGTCTCGGGGTCGGTGGGAATAACCACCCTAGCGTAACTTCCGTTGGTCTGCTACGCTTCCCGTGGGAGCGTGGCGGAAAGGTAGGATCCACCGATTGCCACGCGTTTGGGCGAGGTCCAAACGTCGCGGGTAGTGGGGTCGTGGAGTTCGATCCTTTGTAAGCTATAAAAGGGTCCCCATCGTGAGGGGACACACAACAAAGAACAACAACACACGCATGCACCGATTGTAAGACAAGAGTCATACACTCAGACACTTTGCAAGAGTATACAAGAGCTGGAGTAGGGCTATTATCTCTTCCCTGAGAGGCCCGAACCAGGGTAAACTGCTGTGTCCACGCTCGTTGAGATCTGGTGATCCGTTCCTTGAGTAATCCCTCACGCAAGAAGGGGTCACAGTTGGTCCCTCCACCAACAAGTAAGCTCGGCGGGGGCCTGTTCCCCAATCGTCGACAATTATTATTATTATTATTATTATTATTATTATTATTATTATTATTATTATTATTATTATTATTATTATCAAGCAGACAAAACATTGCAAATCGGAGATCTGATGGGTGAGGAAACCGAGCAGGGCATCATCACCGACGCGACGCGTTCGGCGTCTGTAGGTTCGGTTGGTGCGACAGAAAAACCCGAGAGCCCGGAAGCTTCGTGCTGGGAGCTAGGAGTACAGGGGGAGCCCGGGGGTCGAGGTCCAACAGAACATAGCATCCTAGCAACGACTTTGGCTGGGACGCGACGTGCAATGCACACATCGATCGAGCCCTGTGAGCAAGCTTTAGTCAGAATCGCAACCCTGTTCCTAGTTTAGATCGTTTGTGCCTCAACCGGCAAGCAACGGCGCAGCACGTAGAGAGAGCCTGTCGGTGTCGCACCGATCGTCGCGGAAAAACAAGTCCTCGCTTCAGGTCGGCCTATTTTGCTACGATCTACTACTGTATTGGGGGATCTTGTCCCGGTGTTTGGGATCCAGAGTTTCTACACTTCTTCTAGTATTGATCAAATCTTGTGCACGAGCTTCTTGCATACTGGTACTACTGTACGTGGTAGTGGTACTGACATGAGATAGCCCGGATATTGAATTCATTGCAAGTTCGTGCCAACTTTACCATGCACGCTGTTTAATTATCAAACGTACGCTTGCAATAATGCCCACGAAAAGGAGTGGCAGCTACTCCTGGACCCTAGTAGTACCAAGACGAGCACTCAATTCGCAAGACAGGCTAATTCTTCGAAACGAAAAGAAAATGGCGTGACAAATCGGCCATGGATATTGGGTTACTGCTCAACCCGTGCGCGCACTGCCGGAATCGGGGTCGCGCCGCTGTCTGTGTCCGGAGTCGACACGGTTTGGTTGGTGCTATACGAAACTTCCACTGGGATGTTGCGTGCTTCGTGCCCGGATGGCAGAGTTACTTGATGTTCATCAACTAACCAGCGAACAGATTCAGCAAAACTTTTGTTAATTTGCATGTTTGATGAGAAAACCAAAGGATTATTTGGTCGCACGTCTGTGTCCCTGCAGTTCATGTTGGAACAACCATGACAAAACATAAAGCGAGAACAAAAGAAAATCGCTGTGTTTTCTTTCATGAAACATAAGAATCATTACGCGTCAACGCACTATATAGAAAGCGTAGGCATTGACAAGCAGGCAAAGATATGTTTCGGTCCAGGTTATCTAAGACACAGTCGCCCATCGAATAATTAGTGTCTCGAATTCTACAAGGTCGAATAATTAGTGACTGGAAATTTGATTAGCAACCAATTGTTGTGTACGCTGACATGTCTGTATCACTCAACTAGATGTTTGAAGTAGCAAAGCACGAAATGTGGACTACTAAACGAGGATTATCAATATGCGTGTTTGTCTCATGTAAAGCACGAAACAGTCATGTCAAAACAGAGTGGATGCTCTAGCATATTCAAAAAAACAAGAGAGCAACGGATGTCCCACAATATTTTAAAGCATTTTGTTCATCCAAGGGTGCTAGATTTCTTTTCCCGTGCATAAGTTAACAACTGCTCGGTCTGTGCAAGTGCGCGCGCATCATCCTAAAAGCATGTTTACAGAACTTAGCTACACAAATGTGATTTTGTTTTAGAAAATAGATCGTTGCAAACTAAATTTATAATATTTTGATATTATATATTATAGAAAATAATATAGTTACGCAGTTTTCCAATACTTGTCACATGTAACCGAAACTTTCTTTCCAAAATACTTGCATAGTAAAAAAGTAAACGTAGCGTAACACAATATTTTTCATTTCAGAAAAACTATTCTACAGTATACCGTTCCAATGGTGTACCAATGAAACGCATGAAACTTGTGGTTTTTTACACTGAAACTCATAAAACTTAGCACTAAAAACTGATTCATGAAACTAAACACTGAAATACATGAAACCGATCACAAGTTTCACTATTTTCATGAGTTTCAGGGGCATCCCGTTGGAACGGTATTCCGTTCCCTAGTTCCTCTCTTTCCATCATCTCTTTTTTTCATTCTTGCAATACTTATCTCTTTCTTTCGGTACTTGTTTTAGTGCACATCACATTGTCTACACTGGTATAGCCAAGTGAATGTTGTTGATGTATCACCTTTTTAATCTTTGCATTCCACATAGGTCCACCAAGTAAAGAGTCTGGATTTTTCTTTTTTCTATATTTTTTAGCATATTCTATAAAATTCTTAGCAACCATAAAAAACCTGTCATCGACTTTATTAAACAATACTTAATAGTTTATAGATATACAAATCAAATTTCTTAACATATTTATTTATTGATCAAAATAGCATTTTTTGGATTTTTATTATGATTAAAACCATAATTTATATTTTTCACTTAGTATGGTATAAAAAAGTCTCTTAATTCTTTTTGTATTTTTATTCTTCTATTATATTTTTGTTATTTTCTATTTAATTTTGAATTTTAGGTTTTACTTTAAAGTTAGTATGAAAACCAAATAGCTAAGTTCCTTTTTGTTTTTTTATTATAAATTTATATTAATTTTCATTGTTATTTTTTACTTCATTTCACCGGGTCTATGGATCGCCGGGCCAAAATGTTAGTCTCTGAAGGATTTCTTAGATTTATTTTAATTTTGTTCATTTGGTTTATGACATCAGCATGACGTCATAAATATGTTTTTCCAGTAGAAAAATTATTCAACCGAAACTCAAAATAGTTGCTGACATCAACATGATGTCATTAATTAATGGCAATTTGTAGTACAAAAATAATTCTAATAATTCAAAATTTCCTATTTTCAGCCTTTTTCTTTATTTCAAACTTTAGAAAGCACGTTTTCTCTAATATGAACTCTGATTAAGGCGATTCTAGTGCCTAAAAATTTATAAAATTAAGTTCTATTTATTTTCAAATTTTAATTAATTTTTGGAGTTGGGTTTTTCTCTGTTTTTTATACTTATTACTTTATTTTATCATTTCGCGTAGATATTGAAGTACCTAAAGAGTTCGTAAGCGAGGAGCCAACCCAAGAGTAAGGTCCAGAACTGGATCAAGAGCTATTTGAAGGCAAATTGTACTTTAATCATATTGAGCCCATGTTTTAAAAGTTACATTGCTTCAAACTATTGCATGCTAATTTCAATTAAATTTGGGATTAGCTAATCAACAAATAGAACTTATGTCTACCTTATCACTTGTATGCCATGATTCATTGTCACCCTAGAAAGGTTCTTTATTAATTGGTAACTATTAATTGCCAACATGGGATGGTCAGAACGTGCTAGTTTGGTTAGCCATGCAATGTGTTATTGATATCACTTTGGAATATCAACAATTAATCTTGCTTAATGAAATATGAAACATGTTTATGAAAGGTGTGTCATGTGTTACTGATGTTGTTAATGGCACATGGTGCATGGTAATCAATTGTGGTGGTAAAATGATTTAGACTGTAGCAAGTGACAAGAATGGTGAACTATGGTGGGCCAGTATGGCATTCGGGCGATCGCATTGTAATTTTGGTAAATAAAAGTTGGTAATGTGGTTAATGGTAAATGTGGATTTTTTTAATGGAAGTCTTACCTTGGTCAATTAATGACTTAACCGTGCAAGCATTTGAACTGGGCCAAACATATAACCATGTGTTTGGTATGGGACAGACCTAGCTGACTAATATGTAATATTTAGACTTTAGTACTGTCAAGGTGGTGTGGGTTTTGGGGGTACGGGTAGACTCACATGGCTCAAGAAGGGGGCCCTAAGCATGGTAACCAATCACTTCAGTGTTGAAACCTCAACGGGCAGTATTGAGTTTAGACATAGCATTGTAAAAGCTTTGTTATGGTCATTCGCCATTGTGGTGATGCGATCATATCTTGTGGGTAAAGTGTGTAACCTCTGCAAAGTGTCAAACTTATTCGAATAGTCGTGTCTGTGGTATTAGACAATGCTCAGGAATTATACTCAATGGTTATATTTTAATAAAATGAACTTAAGAATGGAGACAGTGTGCTTATGAAAATATGAAAATTGGTTTAAGATTGTGGAATGGTTTATTGTGAAATAATTGAGAAATTTATTAATGTTAATATTTGTTTTACTGCTTTTCAATCTATTTACGCTATTCATTTGTAAATGCTGCTTAAATGCAAAAGAACCAATTCAGCCATTCATTTAGAATAAGCCATGCATGTAATATAATATATTTGTATTCTATGCACAACACGTTGAGTGCTTTTATGTACTCACCCCCTTGCAACAATCCAAACATCAGCTAGCTTTTGACGAGTACCAGGAGGAGTCGATCAATTACGATGCGAACCTTGTTAGTTGCCTGTGGCATATCGATGGGTTACTACGAACAATTTATTTCCATGCAGTTTTATTTATTTATTCGTCCAAGCCCTACGATGCGTATTATTGTAAGGTTGACCACAAGGTCGTTCAACATGCTATATTTAATAGATGAAGTACTATATATATTTTTTACATTGTGTATGATTATGATATTTATCTATGTTGAGACTGTGTGTATTAGTGTAATCCTGAACTAGTGCAGAATACACAAAATGTTTGGATTTGTTTATTCGGGTCCTGATAGGTACCTAGCACTAGCAGGCCTTCTTTCACACACTGAAGTCTTAAAAGCTACTTGTGAAATTTTTACTGTAGTAGCATGCTAAGCATAATTTTTACAGAAGATGAGGTCATATTTCTGTGCTGGTACGTTGAAAAGGTACTTAAAATTTGGTATAAGAAATGTAAGAATGAACCGCGTGTATTTAGATATATCAGTGAGGTGCAAAAATAGTATTGATGCATTCATAATGGTGGGCATGTGTGAAAAAGTAAATATTGTTATTGTAATGATGGTATCAATACGTACAGTAAAATTTTACTACAATTAGTAATAGACAAAATTGGTACATTGAAAAAAGACTAAAATTGGTATAAGAAATGCATGCACGAACCATGTGTATTTAATGAAATTAGTTTGGTGAAAAATAGTATTGAGGGGTAAATAACGATGGGAAGGTGTGAAAAAGTAAGCATTGTTATATAATGAGGGTATAAGTACATAGAGTAAGATTTTTATGATTATCAGTAGTAGAGATGAATGTAGTAGTATTAGTGAAGTGAAAATATAATATACATAAAATAATAAATTTGTATACATGTTTTAGATGTTACGATGATGCCATTATTTCGTGAATTGAAATATAAGTACAACTTATAGTACGTATGTCGGTGTTTCAGATACCGGCAATATGAATTTTATTCAAGGGGTCGCGCGTTCCCACTCCTTGAATGGCCTGACTCAGGGAGCCCAAGAAGTATACTGGTTCGAGCTGAATATCTCTACTTCCAGTTCATGTGGTGGATCTATATTGCTTTGGGTGCAGGTGACTGCACGGTCTTACAAGCGAGGGCTTGAGGGCTGGCCTCGAGCGCCTCATATGAGTGGGAGAGCCCACAACCTTGAAGGTGCTAAGGACTCGAAGCTACGGGGGCGTTCGGGCCGTGTACGTGAGTAAGAACTATTTTCCCGTAGAAAAACCCGTCCCCTTCCCTGAGGGTCCTGCCTCCCTTTATATAGACGGAGGGTGGCAGGTTACATGGGAACTTGGAAAAGAAAGGATGGGGTGCCCTACGTCTGGGAGTCCTGGTCTTCAGCCTCGGCGACTGACCGGTGTCTGCTCACCCCATGCTGGGTCGGTAAACACATCGAGTGGCATAGTTTTCTGTTTCGCCGGGAAGGGCGCACCTACCCTTTACGCGTTTGCCAGGCGCTGATGTCACATCGCTTGACTCTGGCGCTGCCTCGGGAGGGGGCGCATCCTCCCACTGTGAATGACCAAACGATGAGACTGGTACTTTGACTTCGGCGACCTCCCCGCCACCTTGGGAAGGAGCCACCTACCCTCGCATGATCATTCTGAGCCGTCACGTCCGTAAGGCAAGTGGCCAATGATCGGTGATGGCCTGGCGCCCGACCCTTGGCTAAGATTGCCCTAGCTTGGTCAGAGCTTGTGGGGCGTCCGATCCACGGTGGGGGTCGGATCGCCCCCTGGTTGGTTTGGTCGGGGACGAGTGTCCTTCGTGGCCCAGCGGGGCCTTTGGCTAGAGCTGGGCTTGAGGCAGCCCATTCGTCGCCCCAGGCGGCTGGGGGTATCCATGGTATGAGTACTCGTTAGTAGCCCCTGAGCCCCCGAGCGAGTTCGTCAGAGGCGGTCGGGGATTTGCCTTGGTTGGCAAAATCCGACCGAGTGCGGCGAGTGGACTTGGTCGGCCGGATCGTCTTGGTGCGCGCGAGCGCACCCGGTGGGTGTAGCCCCCGAGCCCTCGAGCGGGTCGAAGAGCCGGTCGGGGGGTTTACTATTGCTGGCAAGGGCCGATCGACTTGGTCGGCTGGATCCTATCTCGACGTTGCCTTGGTCGGCATGGACGCCAGGATGCCTTAAACGAGGTTCTGGTGTCCGAGCGCTAGTTTCACGTCGTAGTTCGACGTCGCCTTGGTCGGCACGGATGCACAGATGCCTTAAGCGAGGTTCTGGTGTCCGAGTGCTAGTTTTACGCCGTAGCTCGACGTCGCCTTGGTCGGCGCGGACGCACATATGCCTTAAGCGAGGTTCGGGTGTCTGAGTGCCAGTTTTACGTCGTAGCTCGACATCGCCTTGGTCGGCGCGGACGCCCAGATGCCTTAAGCGAGGTTCTGGTATCCGAGTGCTAGTTTTACGTCGTAGCTCGACGTCCTTAGAAGGCTGGTTTTACGCCGGAGGCTATCTGCGGGAGGAGTGACCGCTATCTGTCCCACGTGTACCCCTCGTCCACAGGTGAGGGACCTGGAGGGGGTGAGCGAACGCGTGTTTACCATGTTGGTTTGAACACCGTGCCCGGGGAGCTAATAACGGGTAATCCGAGGGGGACCTCTCCTAGCGGACGATCCCGTGGTGGGCGTCCGGCCCGCTGGGGGCGACCCATGATAAACCTTTATTTACTCGATCCCGTATCGGACTCCGGGCCGTCCGCCGACCTGGAGCGCAGCTGGCTGCCACCCATCGATGGGTTCCGTGGGAAAGTGTGAAGTATGATTTCGAAAATGAGTTAAGGCGATTGGGTCGTCAGCCGACTCAACTAGAGGCCCATTGGGGTCTCGCCTCGTCCTCATCCCTCGCTCCATTTTCTGCTGGGGCGGCCGTGAATCCGCTTGGTGGATCAGGCCTTTGAACCCGTAGCGTTAGACTGGGCCCCGGGCGCGAGCTAGTGAGCTCTTTGCCACATCGAGGTCGCAACGGCCCAGTGGGCCTTTCATACCTGTTACGGGGCATTCGACCAGCACGGAGGCGGAGATCGAGAGGTTGCGGGGCGTGTTGCTCGATGCGGTGTCCTTGCGCCTCCTGTTGTCCTGTTAGGATTTAATGCGTAGTGTATGAATGGGAAATCTGGGCGCTAAACATTGCATGCATGTCGAGTTATTGAGGTGATTGAATGGAAGATTGCTAATGTTTGCATTCTCAAGTCAATGGACGATATGTGTCTGTTGTTCCATATGTTCTTGCTCATGTCCGAGAGACCGAGAGTGCATTTAGGTCACTATTTTGCAGGCACCCGTATGATGGTATGTAATTTATTTATTCATTGTGTTCTCATTTACCCCTATCTCATCCTAGGTGACTCTTGTTATTTTGCTCTAGTATTAATCTAACATGGATATTAAATTAGGATGTAAGTCTTCTCAGGTGTTAATGATTACTGAATTGTTTGTTCATATGAAATAGAATACTAAGCATTTGATCTCGTTATTTGAGTGCACATGTAGTTTTTACTCAAAGATGAGGCTTGGTTTACATGAAATGCTCATACGAGCTTAGTTAGTCTAAATGAGTAGCATTTACTTTCATTGACTGGAGAGGGAAAAAATGTACCAACTAATGATTGGCACCTTGTTGCAATGAAGGCTGAAGAGAATGGCAAGGGAAAAGAAAAAGGGTCTGGTGGTTGTCTTCTTTCCTTGTCCTCTCGGCCAACTTCGTTTGCTTTCAATACAGTGAGATGGACAGAGTGATGAGTTAGTGTGTAAGGTGTGACTCCTAGAGTATCTATCCCTTTTATTCTGTAGTCAACCGACATGGAGAGGGTGAAACCAATGGTTTGGAGCTCAACCAGTGGGCTGGGTTGTAGGTGGCAAGCATGCTGCTAGCCGCCCAATTTCCCCTCCTCTTACGTGTCCACAGAATGCAGAGGGTGCTAGCAGCAGCTTGGAAGTTAAGGAAAAAAAATGATAAGGGCTTGTTTGTAAGGTTTGGATTGATGTGTAATAGATCTGTTTTTGTTTGTAATTTTTGGAAATATTTATGGACTGACATATACGTGTTTTGTAAGATAGTCGAACTGTAATTTATATGAGGTTTAGAGACAAGAATGTAAGTCCTGCTGTATGATAACTGTATTAGAGTTTTTCTGATTTACTTTGCTCTTTGTATATTATGGATGTAGTTGAATGGGTTTGATGTCCTTGAAGTTAATGTAGATGTTTAAACATGTGAATGTGATATCTCATTCATTGTGTTGAAAGTGAGTGTGATATGTGTGTGTGTGTTGAATTTGTTAAATTTTGAGATTTAAAATAATTTTTCTCTTCTTTAACTATTAAAAGCCTTTTTTCTTTAAATGGCAAAAATCCCACAAAATTTAAATAAACAATGTAAATTCATTTCAAGACCAATTAATGTTTAAATTTTAAATTTCAAATACTCTTTTTATTTTTAGGCTGCTACAGTAAGTTAGATTGGTTTTGCCGCGAGACTATTTAATGCCTGACCAGTTTGTTGATCGGAGCAACTGAATAAGTTATTCTCGATTTGAGTATACTTAGCTGGTCAGGGTAACTAAGGTAGAATTTATCTCCGCCCAGTTTAACAAACTGGTAGAAAAAATTTTCACGTGTCTAAATTTGACTACGGTTGAAGTGGTAACCATGCGTTGGCCCAAAAGTAGAGTAGGACATATTAATTGTCGTTGCACGTGTTCGTATTTCACATTGCACCTTGCCTTCTTCAGCTAATATTTCAAAATTCTAATACAATTAAATAATTTTTTTTAAAAAAAATAAAAATTGCATGCAAACCATTGTCGCAACATTGGGATGCGACAAGCTACTACCGCGGCAGGAGCTGGCAGCAACCTAGCACTCTACTCTACCTTGGCAGGAGCCTGCCGCTCTTCCCGCCGCAGCACAATCCCTCCTCCCACACCTATCGCACGCTCTTGCGGTCTGAGCTCTTGCTGTGGCAGCAGGTCACTTCCGCAATGCCCTAACACAGCAGGAAGCAGATGTCTCATGTCAGTTTTTTCGCGCTCACTCAGGGGCTACATTTGCAATTCTTGAACACTATTCATATCTAGCCCTCTGTATATTGTTTTTTGCAAATCAAGCCCAGTCACGTATATTTTTGCAAAAATAGCCTCCTCACACTGTGAATAGTGTAGTAGGCGACACGTGTTTCCTGTGTTGCCTACCATGCCTTCCGTGGTGGGTGAGGAGGCCAATTTTGCAAAAATATGCATGAAGGAGCTAGATTTAAAAAAAAAGTTGTAAAAGGTGTTAGATATGAACAATATTCGCAATTCTTCCCGCGTGAGAGCCAGATTTGAAGAAAAAAAAAAGCTACAGGCCATTTTGATGAACGGCTCGCTATATGTTGCCTTTGATTTCCTCATCTGAAGACACAAAATTTTCTCGTCAGGCCACTGTTTATGCACAGCCATGAGGACGTCGCGGTGCTTTTGCTGTTTACATAGCGAATGCTTTACAGTTCAGAGTTCAATAAGAGACTGATTATTCCGAACCATGGAATTTCTCACCTAAAACAATCGGTCATCCGGTTGGATTTACATGTCAGATGGTTAGATTTAGATGTCACAATTCTCGGACAGCACATTAGCACTCCAATATGATAGTATCCACGTAACCTTCATGGACCAGTGCCATAGTGACACAGTGGAGCAAGCTCATTTCATTGTCCTCAGAATAGCAAAATAAAGTTTAAAGTCACTGTATCGAATTATCGAACATGGTAAAAAGGAGAGCATACACTGAATTTTTTTTCTTCGTAAAGCTGATACAGAGACAGATGCACAGAAAAATTGCAGAAGACGAAGGAAACCTGTCCACTTCAAGAGAACCCATGGATCAATCTCTTGACATCATCATCTATTCGAGTGACCGCAAACTCCAAATCACCAGCCTATATAAAACTCAGTTGCGGATGCACTGACTGACACTGAAAGTGAGAACAATTAATTGTTCCCCAATCCTCCCTAGTAGTTGAGCTCCCAGTTGCATGTTGCCGGGGGCTCCTGCTAGGCATCATCAACGTCACAAACCGCTCATGCTCTACTGAAAGAAGAGCAAAGCAGGGGAGGGGGATGGAGAGGGGAAAAGAAACCACGCCGCTGAACTTTTCTTTAGTGTCTGTCTAATCTGAAACTTGCCTGCTGCTTATGCTGTCATGGTGAAAGCAACACATGCACATCAGAGGAGAGGATCGAGCTACTCCGCCACAGGCACGCATGTGATGGTGACTTTGGATCAAAGCATCACGTCTCCCTAAGATCGGATCATGAGGCATTAGATTATTATTAGCCCAATGCCAAAGCAGCAGCCTATCTGCATCGCATGAGTCATGAGATGTAGAATTATAAAACCACCAGATAAGGCATGGACCTGTCCTCCAAGTACGAACTGTAAATTTAAGTGTTTCTGATGTCACAGGTCACAAAAGTTTGTACATGTGGGTGAGTATGTTTGTGCATGCATGTATGTTAAAAGACGTCTCCTTTAAATTAAACAACGCTTTTAGCGCTAAACCTAGATAGATCGGCACCATGGTTATCCATCCTCTCGGCATGTACGTACCTGGAGCCCACAGCTTGTCACAAGCAGTGACGAAGCAACCGAATAGTAGCTTATTCAGGCTCATACTCATTCTGCTGGAGAGAGAGAGAGAGAGAGAGAGAGAGAGAGAGAGAGAGAGAGAGAGAGAGAGAGTTGTAACGTGGCTTTTATTTTTGCCTACAAAAGGAAGATACTTACTAGGGATGTGATTCCCCCTGTCTCTCCGAAAGATGAAAAACAGCACATCAAGATTGTAAAGCATGGTTGTTAATCTGCATCTAATTGTCATATCCCCGTCTCAGGAACTCGAATTCTCTGCACGCTAGCTCTCATGTACGCCATGCTAATACATTGTTTTTGCACAACAGTATATATGTATATGATCCTCCTGATTAGACAGGAATAAACCTCAACAGAAGTACAGAACGCTTTGGCTTTCTTCACTAAAAAAAGAAGGAAAGGGCGTAAACAGATTAGAGGTGGGCATTTGGGCCGGCCCGAAGCATGATGGGATGGCCCGGTGCAAAGCACGGCACGGTATGGTTCCGTGCCGGGCCGGGCCTGCACGCAACTGTAGCTCGGGCCGTGCCGGACCCGGGAACCGGGCACGACGGGCGGCACGGCACGACACGAACGGGCACGAAATCATAAATTAAAGCCTAAAAGTTGGCAGATATTATTGATTCAAGGCATCTTCAAGCATTGCATTTATGTTTGACATTTTGTTGATGTGATTAGTCTCTTATGTAATTAAAATAGGTAGTTTAGTAGTAGTGATGTGTTTTATTTTTTTACTCGTCACAATAGTGAAAATGGGTCGCCTGGCGGCGTACGGCAAGACGAGCACGAAGCGCAAATGGGTAGGGCTTGGGCTCGTAAAGGCAATCGGCAGACGGCGACGCGCAGTGGCACGATGGGCCGTCGTGTACGACGCGGTTCGGCCGGCACGATGGGCGGCCGGTGGCCGACGACGACGCCCACCTCTAAAACAGATAGACAAAGGAGAAAGTGACGACCGTCCCGGTGTATAAAAATGCAGAGAGGAGGCGAGCGAAACCGGCGACGCGCATGTGGGCTGACGGGTGAAGAGGACTGTGACGCGCGGACTCTTTCCGCCCCCGCGCCGCCAACGGCCGGCCCTCGCCCTTCGCACGCCGCCGCCGCCGTCCGTGTAACCGCCGCGTTTCGCGTCGCCATCGCAGATTTCGTCTTGCTGCGCCGCGCCGCCCCTATATAAAACCCCGGGCGCCTCTCTTCTCCTGCGTCTCTCTCTCCTCCGCTCTCCCTCTCTCGAGCCGCCAGCGCCAGCTTGTCCCGGATCCGGCGTGGCCGCTGAGCCGCTGCGCCGTCTGCGAGAGCTCGCCGCACTGCCGCTTCGCTTCTTCCGCCACTGCCGCCGGCCGCCTCGCCGCTTCTCCGGCTGCCGCGCCGTGGCGGCTCTGGCGATGCCCTGCGTCTGCGGTGTGTGTGGACCGGTCCTGGGCCCCACCTGTCAGCGCTTTTATAAAAAAAAATTCAAAAAATAAAAAATAAGTGTTGATGTCAGCATGACGTAGTAATTTCGATTTTCTTTTAAAAATAAATCCGAAAAAGGGCTGCTGACGTCATCGTGCGTAATAATTCGAATTTTCTTTAGAAAAATAATTTCAAAAATCCACAAAAATCATTTTTAATCATTTTTAAACTTCCAGGAGCCCGTTTTCGCTCGTTCGAACTCCGTTTGGCTCCGTTTTTTTCTCTAAATTCATATAAAATCTTAAATTTCAGTTTAGTACTAGTTTGGAATTTAATTTGAATTTAATTTAAATTTGGGTGCTTTTCGCGCGTAGATTACGGAGAGTCCAAGGAGTACCCGTGCGACGATTTTGAGCAACAACTCGTCGAACCAGGCAAGTCACACCACCTAGACCATGTTGCTCCCAGTTTATAAACTTGTATGTTGAATTTTAAATTATTACATGCCTACTTGTTATAATTGTTATTTCCCGACTTAGTTTTAAATGCTAGTTATACCCAAAATTGGTATGTCACCTTTGACATATGAGTTCCGATGCCCTTGTAACCTTAAGAAAAATATGAACTATGTTATGATAATAATTAGACATTGCTTAGACATACTTAGAATTGAACTTAGGAAGTTTTGGAGGATTTATGTCAAAATAATGTTCTGTTAAAATGAAAGTTATGATGTTAATGTTAATGTGGAAATAGTATGGTTAAAATAAAAATGATTTAGATCGAGCGAGAAATGGTTAGGAAGTGGTGAGGTTATGGTTCTGAGTTTGTGGAAAGTCTCGCCTAGTCAATTAAGGATCGATCTGAGTTTCGCTGAATGTAAAGCCTAACCATACTACCACGAGTCTGAAATAGGACAGACCTGACTAGCCATATTAAGTTATATCATGGACAGTCGTGCCATATGGGGGTAGTGGTGTGGAGAGCGTGAGACTGTCACTTTGGCGCAAGAGGGGGCTTCTGAATAGAGGAATTCTTTCAGCAGTGAAACCTTAGCGAGCATGACTACATATATGAATTTTTATAGGGGCTTTGTCGTGATTTTCTCTGTCGCTCACCAAATGAAGTTTGCTGACACAAGAGAGGATATCGTGTCTTATGAGTAAAGTTGTACAACCTCTGCAGAGAGTCAAACTAATCGATTAGCCGCGTCCGCGGTTATGGGTATGTTGAGCAAGCCATCCTCAGATTAGATTTTGGTAATTTAAAATTGGGTTTACAAAAATGATGTTGGGATGAAGAGAGTCCATCATGGGTAAAACTTAGAAAATTCCAGAAGTGATTCCTGAGTTAAAAAGAAAAATGTTAAATTTGAGTTTCCTTATAAATTATACCATTTAAAATTATTTAGAATGTTTAGTAAACTGTTGCTTTACGCTTAAATGACCATAAAACCTTCCTTTGTTGCATGTACATTTATATTGTATTTCCGGTGTGATTTATTGAGTACGCTAGTACTCACCCTTGCTTAATCTACTGCTTCAGATGAGGAGTACCAAGATGGTGAGGACAAGTTGGACTAGGCCGTGCCCCCAGTCAATTGCCTGTAGCAAATTAATTGGGCTCTATTTACTGTTTTCCAGTTTCGCTGTTTTTATTTAGACGTTTATTTATTTGCTGGCCTGCGTGCTATTTCATTTGTAATTCTGAATATTTATTATTAATAAAGTACAATAGATATATTATGGTTTCATTTTTACTGTGTGTACTAGTATTTTCTAAATTAGTACAGAATACACAGAGAATTTCAGAATTGTTTTTCCGGGTCCGACAAGGACGCAACGCAACACACTTGCCGCCGCGCGCGCCCGCGAACACATAATCCCTTGTCAGTCTTAACCTATCGCGTACAGTAACGTGGAAGCGCTGGGGCCATCCTGGCCTAGCTGGCAGCTGGTTAATATCACTCCTATTACACCGGGAAGATTTGCCGGCCAGAGAGGCCGGCCACGTCGCCCCCTGGCCGATTTGCAAAATAGCCCTCTTATTTTCTCTAAATTACGGATTGGTCCCTATAAATTACAAGAAAGTCCTTTGTGATTTTTTGTGAGTATAAAAAAACTTTTTTGAATTGCGTTTAGGTCCATGATTCGTTACTTTACAGCAAAGACCCCTCTTTAAATACATATCGCGGGTTAGCCCTTTTTCTAATTTTTCGGTATAGCGAACGGGTTCAAAAAAAATAGCAAATTCGTAGTCCATTCTCCGTTTTTTCTCCGGTGCCCGGAAAAAATAGCAATCGGGTCCCTGTTTCTTACGTCTAAGTCCTTTCTCCGTTTTCCCGAAAAAAATGTATTCGTGGTCCGTTTTTCCCCCGGAACCCGAAAAAATGTTTTCGTAGTCCATTTTTCCTAAAAAAAAAGAGGCAAATTCGTTTTTCGTTCGTCCTTTCTTCGTTTTTTATCGGGAAAAATGTTTTTGTGGTTCGTTTTTTCTTCGGTCCCCGGGAAAAATATTTTCATGGTCCGTTTTTTCTCCGGTGCCCGGAAAAAATGTTTTCGTGATCCGTTTTTCTCGGAAAAAAAACTTCCCTTCTTCGTTTTTGCCGGAAAAAATGTTTTCGTGGTCCGTTTTTTCCTGGAACCCGAAAAAAATGTTTTCGTGGTCCATTTTTCTCCGTTTTTGTCTGGGAAAATGTTTTCGTTGTTCGTTTTTTCTTTGGACCCCGGGGAAAATATTTTCGTAGTCCATTTTTTCTCCGGTGCCCGGAAAAAATGTTTTCGTGATCATTTTTTCTCGGAAAAAAACTTCTCTTCTCCGTTTTTGCCGGAAAAAATGTTTTCTTGGTCCGTTTTTTTCCGGAACACGAAAAAAATGTTCTCGTGGTCCATTTTTCTCCGTTTTTGTCGGAAAAAATATTTTCATGGTCCGTTTTTTCTCCGGGCCCCGGGTAAAATATTTTTGTGATCCGTTTTTTCTCCGGTGTCCGAAAAAAATATTTTCGTGATCCGTTTTTTCTCGAAAAAAAAGACTAAACGACACACATTTTCCCTAGTTTCACCTCCCACGCAAACCAACCACACGCCGTAACAACAGAAGCGCGCGTACATATCGATTACTGCATAATGATATGCTTCTACTACTGCATAGGGCCTGGTTGGGAGCTCCAAATTTTTTCCGCCGATTAACAGTTTAGACCCGTATTTTTTGGGGCACAAAGAAATACAGGTGTAATTATTTTCGGCTGTAAAGTACATGTGATATTCTGTTTGGGTACGCAACACATTTTACCATTGGCAGAATAATAATGTATTTGCCTGAATATTCAGTGTAATCTGAACTATACCTATGGGCTATGGCTAAGACTTGTTCAGGAAATAGATCATGTATTGTACTGAATAAATATATATGAAATACCTATGGACAAAATACAACGCAGCATGCACGCATTGTTTTGTTTCTTCAATCTATCCAGATTATACCATGATCCATAAGACGGTATTAAAATACACGTTTGCTTTTCAAGAAGAATAATCCTTGAGAAGCTCGTTAGTATGTCAGAACCTATGTTTTTTAGAAGCTAAGACTACCGAAATCTGCTTGTGGACATGACATGAGTCGATCAACACGACGCTAGCATTGCTGAGGGGGAAATGTGTTTGATTCACCATCCTGGGAGTAATAGTGGCACCAATTAACACAAACCAAATAATATCAAAGGTTACAAATAAATTGCAAGGAAACAATAACATATAAATCTAGTTTTCTTGAGCTAACATACGCCAATATGGACTAACTAAATCTCAAGCTACCAGATCTGAAATTTTGTACCAAAAAATCTCAAATTCTCATATATCATAGCTAAGTTTGTTACCTAGATGATCTGGTTGGAGGGAGGAGAGGGCAGGCAGTTGTAGTTTGCCATCGTCGATGAAGTCGTCGTCGTGTCTTCTGAGCTGTCATCGAAGAGAGGACGACAAGACTTTGGGATCACGCCACCGTCGCCAATGAAGTCGCCGCCGCTCTCCACATTGGCCCGGACGAGCTCGCCCTCACCGTAGGCGATGAAGAGTTCACTGCAGCGCCAACGAGCTCGCCTCGCCTCTAGGTTTCCTCGCTGGAGAGGTGAGACTCCAATCGAGTCATCGCAAGATGCCCTCCCCAACATGAACATCTCTTGGGATAGATTTTTATTTTTCCGGTTGCAAGGGTTCAAACCAGAGATAAAATTAATTAGTGGGCTATCGGTCTACCGAAGCACTTCTTTTGAGCATAGCATAGCATGGGAAAAAAAATTTCTGACCCATAATTTGCACCGGTTTTGGGCTAAAAACCGGGCTTCCATGCAAGCAAACCCTTATGCTTATACTGGCCAACCGATTTAACCGGCGGTTTGGTCGATCGCGGCCGAGTTACTCGTAGCTAATCATGCCCCGGAATTATGGTTGAGACTACTGGCATGGCAGCAGGTAGCTTGGAGAGGAAACTGTTAGGAAACGGATTCGTATCCGATATGGACTCTTCCTTATCTCTAAGCAGAACCGCTATATATATAGGAGGCAGGGGGTCATCCCATTGTACACAAGCATACAAAATAATAAAGCAGGCCCGTTCCTCCTCATATTGTGTCTCTCTTTCTCCCTGTCTATTCTCCACTTGAGATCTATTAGGCAACCCCGGACTATTCGATAGCGAGGTTGTCTAACACGTTATCAGCACGAAGCTCTACCGGAGAAAGATTGAAAGGTGAGAAAAGACAAGAAGCGAAGGATCATCGACGACGACGAACGTCTACTACCGGCGATTGATCGCCCGATCCGATCTGCAATCAACTCGCCATCAAGCCGGCATCCACTCGGATTGCCGAAATAAAAGTCCTACGCGACTCTATCCTACGCGATAGTCTACTGAAGAATAGACTGAAAAGGTGAGAACGAGGATTGAATCTAAATCGCTCGTTTTGAGTCTATTTTCTATCCAATCTACACAGCAGTGTACGGTGATATGAACGTAGCATGAAGCTACGGTACAAGAAAGACAATACAACCAAGCAATATCGGCCCGAAGCCATAACATTAAGGCATGAAGCCTCAGTACATCCTGACACGCAGTCAACGCCAGACCGAAACTCCGCGCACGAAGCAGGCCACATCCGCACGAAGGTTGCAGACCGGGGATGGCTCGAAGCCATCGCCACCGGCCACCGCGTGAAGCGCCGCCACGGCACGAAGCCGCCGAATCGCGAGCCGCGCCGGTCCGCCAAATCTCGCGTCGTGCCTGGCAGCGAACCCGGCCGCTGGCTTCCTCGCGAAGACCGCTGCTGCCTGCTGCGCGCAAACACCCGGCCAGGCAGTACCTTGCACCAAAGCAACATGGACGTGAAGTCCAACTTGAAACAACGTGAAGTCCAACTCCTGGACATGAAGCAGAGATTCAATCTGGTTTTTGTTTTCTGCCTTTTTCTTTTCTAAAAATAATTAGAAAATTAGAAAATCGATTAGAAAATTCTGAAAATTGTCAGAAAATATCAAAAATAGCTAGAAAATTCCAGAAAAGTTTTGGATCTGGTTCTTAATTTCCTAGCATTATCTTGCAACATTTATGAATTTTTGCATGATTTTTTTTGCAATAATTGCTCTGTTTAGAATGTCGAAAATTCCTAAGAATTTATTTTCCGAATTTATGAATTTATGAATTATGTCATGTTGATATTTGCTGAAATTCAATTTCCTGTTGTAAAGTAATTCTGAAAATTGCTTGGAAATTAGCAGAAATTATGAAAAGTGTTAGGAAAATTCCAGAATATTTCATATGGCATAAAATGAGAACTTGAATGGTTGGGATTTGATTTTGGTAATGAATAAACAGATATGAGACAATTGGTGTCTAGGAAAACACACATGAGGCTTGGTTCTTTAATTGGCACCCGGAAACGGGAAGTGCTCCCTCCCTCATGTGAGCCCTAGGGGCGAGTTGACTGGCCAAGAGTCATATTGAGAGAGATATTCATTACCTGTTTTCGTTCCCATCCAACAATAATTATATAAGTTGTAATTAGACTTATGCCATGTTTAATTCATGTTGCAATTTATTTTACATTATCAAGTGATCTTTGGAAAATTGCTTTGTATAATTAACGAAAATTGCCAAATACTAAGAAAAGTGCGGAAATTCATGAGAATTTACTTTCCGCTTTACGAATTATGCAATCACACTTTATTAGATTACACGCGATAATCTAATGTAGGAATCTTGTAAAATGCGGATGTCCGGCATTGTGAACCGTGAGTTTGAAGAATTGGCCCAAAGACGGTCAAAACTACCTCACTTGGGCATCCGATGTGAAGATCGTACTCGGCGGCAAGAAGCTCAGAGCTGCTATTGGCTTAGGGTCCTCGAAGGGCGCACCACCTAATGCCGGCGAGCGATCAAGCATTGCACTTCCTCGAGCACCATCTCTCGACCACCCTGAAAAATGAATATATGGCTGAAGAAAGTGCAATTAAGCTATGGTGCACTCGAAGCGATTCGAGAAGCTCAAATACACAATCTTGCCCCAAGCACAGCAAGATTGGGTGCGTCTGAGGTTTGCGGACTACAAAACAATGGCCGAGTACAATTCTGCCTTGCACAGAATTTGTACTAATCTCTCCCTATGTGGCAAGAAGATCAGAAGAGGAGAAGATTGAGAAAACTCTTTCCACTTTTCACCCCAATGCTATCGAGAATGCCATGACTATCGTCGGGGCGCATACAAGGAGTATAGCGGCTGATTGATGTTATGCAAGTTCTTGAGTCACAAGATGAAGTTCTCAGAAAGAACTTCGTCTCACGACCACTGGAAGGGGCATTGTACCAGAAATCAATGCCAACAGCTATAAGGTGAAAAAGCCCACCCACATGAAGTGGGTCAAGAAGGGTGGAAAAGAGAAACATCAGGCCAAAGGAAAGTCCATAGCCCAAAAGAAGAAGAATGACAAGGAAAAGCCGCGAGGCAAGCCGTATGGGCAGCGAGAACCAAGCGTGCTTCAAATGCGGCACTTGGGGCATTGGTCAAAAATATGCCGAGAATCCAAAGAAGTGATCAATGCATATCAGGCCAAGAAGAAGGCCAAAGGAAATGCCTTTGGCAGAGGCACATTTTGCGAAGTAGGCAATGATGATGTCATGGAAGTTGACACCCCACATGCTTCATCCTCGCACTGACCTAGACATCAATGATGCGACCAAGCCCTTGGCCAATGAAGAAAACATACGTGGATAACATAGAAGCGAAGTGAATGCATACTTTACTGATTCCGTTTAGTGCATGAATAGCATTGTGAGCACTTTCTTTTAGATTGTGGTTGATTAGTTAATATTGAATAATTGTAAGCTCTCGAAGAGCATACTTTTACTTTCTCATGAATAAGAATTGTTATTTATTCTTTATTCGGTATTCTTTACTTACAAGCAATGTTTGAATTACTTTGCCCTTGTCGATTAGAATTATTTTTCTTTTCATCTAGAAATCGTGTAGCACCCAATGGAGGAAATATGCATTGTTGATAGTGGCACAACAAATACCATCTTAAGAGAGTCGAAATACTTCCAGGCGATCACGAAGAATTTGGAAGGATTACGACTATCGCAGGAAGCGATACGCATATAATAGGCTTAGGAAGAGCCACAATTATATTGCCAATGGGTACAACTTTGGTAATTGAAGAAGCCCTCTTGTACCCTGAATCAACCCGCACTCTCTTAAGTTTCAAAGATATCCGCGCCAATGGGTTTCACGTAGAAACCAATGAAGAAAATGGCAAAGAACAATTGTGCATTGTGAAGCACGCGGAATATGGAAAGATGGTACTAGAAAAATGTCCCTCATATGAATCTGGGTTGTACTACACGAAAATCAAAGCACACGCAGTGTATACTTCTTTGAAGACTGTCTTTAGAAGCTCTGTGTTATTTTATTTATGGCATTGTAGATTAGGTCATCCTGGTCTTAGATTGATGAGAAATATAGTTAATAACTCAAAAGGTCATGGCATTAATGTTAAAAAAAAAATTTTCCCGAATCATGAAGATTTTGTGTGCCATGTATGTGCCACCGGGAAATTAATAGCAAAATCCTCTGTTATGAAAGTGCAACATGAAATCCCTGCATTCCTGGAACGCATTCAGGGGGATATTTGCGGCCCGATTCAGCCATTGTTAGGGCCATTTTTCGATCCTTTATGGTGCTCATTAATGCTTCCTGGAAATGGTCGCATACATGTTTGCTGTCAACAAGGAATCATGCATTCGCAAAAGCTGATCTCGCAGATCATCAGAATTAAGAATGTTTTTCCTGATCATCGCGTGAAGTCCATTCGAATGGACAATGCGGTAATTTACTTCCAAGGCATTTGATGATTATTGCACAAAGAATCTGGAATAACTATTGAGCACTCTGCACCGCATGTCCATACGCCAAAATGGACTAGTGAAGCACTCATAAAGATGATTAAGTTTATTGCCGGACCGCTCTTGCGAGTTGTAACTTGTCCAACAATTGTTGGGGACACGCGATCTGTATGCCAAAGACTCATCAATTATAGACAATCGGCCTACAACATCCATTCAACCATGCAAACTAGTGCATTGGGTCAACTTTGAAGAATTGAATGTATGGTATATGTACCTATACCACCCCACAGCAAAGCGAAAGGGTCCTCTCCGCAAGTGCAGGATATACATTGGTTATGAAAGTGCATCCATAACCAGGTATTTGGAACCCATGGTAGGGATTTGAATCTGACCCGATTCGCTAATTGCATCTTTGGCGAGGATCATTTTCCGTCATTAGGGAGGAAATGAACCATTGGATGAAAAATGCCGGAAATCATATGGCATTCCATTGGGATCCCGTGCATGACTCTCGCACTAATGAAGCAAATCATGAAGTCAAGAAGACAATCGATTTGCGAATTTAGCAAATGAACTGCCTGATCATTTTTGTGATCTGAAGAGCGTGGTTAAGTCGCATATACCAGAAAGAAATGCACCAGAGAGGGTGGAAATACCAAAGAAAGCAGAAGGTATCCCTCATCCTGTTCAGAGGCCTCAAAGAAAAAGAACAGAAATCGGCTTCTCAAACCCAAAGTACCGGAGGCGTCTAGGGAAAAATGGGCAAGAGGACTTACCATAGCCAATCACAAAAATGCCCCAAAGCAAGAAGGGGAGTTGAGACACAGCCTTTGGAAAGAAGCCTGTGGAAAAGGCAATTCCAGATCTGAACCTTCCATTGGAAGAAGCCGCGGAAATAATGTGTGCGCACACATTGGCGGAGAAAAACTAAAGGAACTTGCTCTGGAATGGGAAATAGCAATGAAGAGCAAGTAGAAGTGCACGAAGCACCCCATGACGAAATGGCCATAAATTTTGTAATAATAGGAGAATCTATGAAAAGAGCAACAACCATTGCAAGGCTTGTTGTTCAAGGTTTCACTCAACGTCCTAGGGTTGATTATGAAGAAACCTATTCTCCGGTCATGGGTGGAATTACCTTTAGATACTTAATCTCAATGGTAGTCAACTTGAAGTTGAGAATGAAGCTAATGGATGTTGTCACAGCATATTTGTATGGAAACTTGGATTCGGTGATATACATGAAAGTGCAGGAAGGTATCCTATCAGAACCAAGACAGAGCAAGCGAGAAACCTATCTGATGTGAAATTGGAGAAATCAACGTATGGGCTAAAACGATCGGGAAGAATGTGGTACAATCGTTTGAGTGACTTTCTGCAAGAAAGGCTACGAGCAATGAAGATTGTCCATGTGTATTTATACAACGATCCACGAATGGATTTTGTATAATCTCCGTCTATGTAGATGACTTAAACATCATTGGGACGGATGAAGAAATTGAAGAAGCATGCACATACTTGAAGTCTGAATTTGAAATGAAAGACTTGGGTAAAACCAAGTTTTGTTTAGGCTTGCAGCTTGAACATGTCCAAGGCGGAATCTTGGTACACCAATCTTCCTACACGCAGAAAGTGTTGGAGAAATTTGGTTTTGAAAAGGCATACCCGCCAAAGACCCCAATGGTCGGAAGGTCACTCCAAGCGGACCTAGACCGTGCAGGCCTAAAGAAGAGGGGAGGAAGTCCTGGGAGCATAATTCCCATACTTGAGTGCAATTGGAGCACTCATGTACCTTCTTGAATAGCACTAGGTAGGACATTGCGTTCGCCCAGTGAATTTGCTAGCGCGGTACAATCACGAGAACCCACCAAAAGGCATTGGAAAGGGGTGAAGGACATCTTCCGTTACCTTCAAGGAAGCAAAGACCTTGGCTTGTTTCTGAAGAAACAATGAATTGAATTTGGTTGGCTATGCCGATCTTTGAGTACCTATCGGACCCACATCTTGGCAAGTCACAAAGCTGGGTATGTTTTTCTTTGCGGTGGAGCGACAATTTCTTGGAAGTCGTCTAAACAGACTCTTGTCTCGACGTCGACAAACCACTCGGAAATCATCGCTTTGTATGAAGCATCTCGTGAATGTGCATGGCTCAGAAGAATGGTTCACCACATCCAGAAGTCATGTGGTTTGAACATTGAGCAAACTCCCACGATAATTTATGAAGATAATGCAGCTTGTGTTGCCCAAGCACAGATGGGTTATGTGAAGAGCAATCTCACGAAGCATATCAACCCCAAGTTCTTCTATGCTCACGAATTGCATAAGATGAACGAGATCAAGATATTGCATACTAAGTCATGTGAAAATCTTGCAGATTTGTTCACTAAATCACTCCCAGCATCTACCTTTGAAAGGTGCGTGAAAGGAATTGGGATGATGAGACTTAGAGAAGTGCAGATTTCAGGGGGAGATATTTCACATACTCCTACATAAATCTCAAACATGAAGTTTGAGTACCCAACGTGAATCTTGAAGATTAACATTGAAGTTTGGGTGGATTGTACTCTTTTCCTTAAGTAAGTTTTTCATTGAAGTTTTCTTACATAAGGTTTTTGATGAGGCAATCCGTGCAACACAGCAAGCGTATGCTATGTACTCTTTCTCCAATTATTTTTCCCACTGGGTTTTTAATGGAGTTTTAATGAGGCATATGCATCTCGCAGTGAAGAGTCCAAGGGGGAGTGTTAGGAAACGGATTCGTATCCGATATGAACTCTTCCTTATCTCTAAGCAGAACCGCTATATATATAGGAGGCAGGGGGTCACCCCATTGTACACAAGCATACAGAATAATAAAGCAGGCCCGTTCCTCCTCATATTGTGTCTCTCTTTCTCCCTGTCTATTCTCCACTTGAGATCTATTAGGCAACCCCGGACTATTCGATAGCGAGGTTGTCTAACAGAAACAACAAGCAACGGCGACGTACGTACGCATGCGACTGGTGCGCGCGCGCGGGCCATGGATGGGTGCGTGCTATTTTGGTGGGGGCTTGGGTGAGCGGTCGGCCGGCAGCAACGCTAGCTAGCTTATCTGTAGTTAGTGAAGCATGGGTTGTAAGGCACTGTGCCGCGTGTGACTGTGTGCGCGTGTGCTTGCTACCGCTAACGACCAGGGTGCAATTTGTATTCTGCTGCGTTCTTTGCGAGTTAGCTAGCGGCTGCATGCCTTAATTAATTTTGTTCCCTTATCGTACGTACGCCTCTTCATTTGTTGCTTCACATGCTTGCTTAGTTGCAAATTCCGTGATCGATTTCGTCTTATATATCCCTTAGACGGAGAGCTAGATAGCTTGGCCACACCACCCTCTAACCAACCCGGCAATGAGTGGGGTACGTGATTAAACAAATGGAGGGTAGATTCCAAATTAGCATACACATACACACACTAATCAGTTTTTCTTCTTCTTCTACTACTACACACTACTAGAAATATAACTTATACCGAGGGTGGAAAAACCGTCAGGTATCAGCAAAAACCGTCGGCCACTTACATGGCCGAGTGTATACCGTTGGAAAACTCCCCTCGGCGAAACCTCGTAGGGCATTGGTGTGATGGCCGATGGTACCGTCGGCCATTTGATTTCCGTTGGTTTGCATGGCTCTCGGTGATTACATACGCGAGTGGTTTCTTCACCGTTGGGATTCACGTCTGCAAGAGTTTTACCTCACCATCGGGAAATAAGAACGCTCAGTTATACAATGGTCGAAGGTTTAAAACACCGTCAGAGATGTATTTGTTGTCCGTTGTGCCTCACCGTCGGCCTAAAAGCAACGCTCGGTTACATCATTAGTGAAGGTTAATTTGAAACACCGTTGTAGAGTCATTGGCCGACCGTTTTGCCTAACCGTTGGGTATTATGAATGCTCGGTGATATACTTGGTGAAGGTTTAGTCACCGTACTAGGAGATTTATTTGCCCTACAGCACCATGGCAATTTGCAAAGGGGTTGGCTCGTCAGTGGATGCATGGATGGATTGGACATGGGGTGGGGTGGCAGTGGCACGCATCCATCCATCCTCATGTAGTGTAGCTGGCTGCAGAGCTGAGCTAGCGCTTGCATGCATGTGACATCTAAGGCCGGGCAACTAGCTAGCGATTGTTCGGTGGGTTTGTATGTGCGCCACACAGATACCTAAGATTCTAGTTAGGTAAACATTGTCCCATCCCAGCAGTGATGCAGGAAGCCATAGTCCTTGTAATAAGTCGTAGCCCTAGCTATTCCCTATCTTGTAGATGCACAGTAACGGGACAAGTAATCCAGCTAGATTAGGAATTGACACAGGAGAAGAGAGGAGTTCCAGGCACCGCCGTAGCTAGCTAGCATAATGCATGCATGAATTATTTTGCCTGGATCGAGCAAGGATCATGACTTCATGGGCCATGGCCCCGCTCTAGCTCATCAGGTAATGCTGGCGATGACTTCTATGCATCATCTATCAATATTGATTATAGTTAAGGGAAAAAAATGCTAGTTTTTTACAAACAAATATATAGAATACTAACGTCTTGTACTGAACGAAAGAAAATTACATCATACGTACATGCATGCTTGTTCTCTTTAAGTTTGTTATGATGGGATGCTTGGACAATACGTACGTGAAATATGATATACTAGCATACTCCTATACTTTTATATTTACTGCTGGTAACAAAATTACAAAATTAGATCATACAGGTACTACCTAACACGTGCAGTTTCAGATCGATATGTAAGAACTATATAGATGCAAATTTTGAAGGTAAAAATGTAAATTTTCCCACAAGTAGAAACATAATGCCAAAATGTTAATTAGTACAACTGGTAGACACACAGTGTCCTCGTCAAAGACCTCCTACTCCCACTATGCAACTGCATACTATATAGACTGGTAGTGAATTATTTGTACGAGACCTTTCTGAAACTTTATCCTTGACGTATTGGTTCCAAGTGTTAAGAACTAAATGTACTAGCTGTTACCTTTCGCAAAAAAAAAGGAAGATAGCTCTCAAGTTTGAGATTGCAATATATGTTAACCAGCTCACATCTTTCGGGGGTAAAATGAGAGGGAGCAATGCAATTACCTCTATCGATCTGTCGGGGAGGAAGAACAGACTGAAAACAAGAACTTTACATGTGCAGCAGACATTGGGACCTATGAGCGAGGTGTCTTGAGTTATTTGTGGGGCGAATGGTCCCAATCAGTGGCATACACAAGGAGAGGTGTGAAGGGAGTAGAACACGGGCTTTCACTGTTGTGTATTTGTTACCCCTTTAGTTACCTAGTTTTTTTGGTAGTCTTTAAAGGAGCGTTTGGTTCATGAGATGAGGTTGAATGAGATGTGATGGTCCTGTACCATTTGGTTCTATTATTTTGGGTGAATAAGATGGTTCAGCATCTAGAGGAAATATTCATCAAATTTGTATCACTTGATCTAGGATGGGATGGTTCCATTCAAGCAACCAAACGTATGGATGATTTTTTTTAACCATTTCATACATATACCACTTGGTACAGACAACCAAACGCACTCTAAGACGACGCACCGACTGTTAGATCTAATAGAGACTAACGCAAAAAAGCGTTCTTAGTTCTGGCTAAGAAGGTAACAAAGCAATCACGAAAGCTCTTTTGTGGTGCTTAATACAACAGGCACCTTTATATAAGCGTCAAAAGATACATCCTTCCGATTGCATACCTAAAGACTCCTAATTGCATACCTAAAGAAGCAAACGCATGATTGCATATCTAAAATAAACAAACTACTGATTGCATACGCTAACAACTAAAAAACAGTAAATATAAATCACGTAACAAGATTATTCAACAAACTCCTCCTAATCTAGTTGCGATTAATTTCGACGATGCCGATCTTCGCACGCAGTTCTTGAAACTTGACACGCCGAAGTGATTTTGTCAATATATCCGCTAGGTGATCGTCGGTGTTGATGTACTTGACAACGACATTGCCGTCCTTGACACACTCCCGGATGAAGTGGTAGCGTGTCTCGTTGTGTTTGCTCCAGCCATGAAAGACCGGATTCTTGCATAGTTGAATTGCAGATTTGTTGTCCACGAAGATAGTGGTGACTTCAGTTTCCTTCCCAAAAAGGTCACCGAGCAGCCGCGCAAGCCAGATACCATAGCATGCCGCAGACGTGGAGGCAATGTACTCCGCCTCACATGATGAAAGAGCCACCACCTTTTGTTTCAGCGACTCCATGTCACAGGGCTTCGCTCGAGTAAGAAAAACACGCCGGTAGTGCTCCTTCTATTGTCGACATCGCCTGCCATGTCGCAGTCGCTGTAGCCCACCAGCTCTTCATTAGCACTGCTCTTGACATAGCAGCATCCAAAATTGCGCGTACCTGCGACGTACTGTAACAGATGCTTGACATCACAGAGATGTTCCGTTGTGGGCGGTTCCATTGGAGCTTAACTTGCTCAACTTGAGACATGTCTCCATTAGCACATGACTTGGATTGCATTCACTCATGCCTGCTTTGTCGAGGAACTTCACCGCATACGCAGCTTGGCTCAGTGTGACGTTGCCATTGTCCTGGTGCACCTCAATGCCGAGGTAATAGCTGAGAAGGCCCAAATCACTCATTTTGAATAGCGATTTCATCTCGATCTTGAACTTGGCGATCTCCGCTGGGTGTGTGCCTGTGACGATGAGATCATCCACATACACGCCAAGAAGCAGGCGTTTGTCACCGGTACCACGCATGTACACCGAGTGTTCTGAAGAAGGGGAGACAAATCCAACGTACAAAAAGTAAAGATGCAAGAACTGAAATAATTTTCAAAACATAAAAACTAAATCTTGCAACACTTGGAGAAGGAGGATTTCCAAAGCCACATAATCTGGTGGGCAAAGCTTCTTTCAAGCAATCAAAGAATCCCCTCACTATGACAAGGGAAACACATCACATAGCATTGCTCAAAATGATAAACAATAATCAGCTGACTAATCACAAAACTAAGGATCCCATCTTAGCTTAACTCCACTTAAGGGTGCCCCGACCTCTTAAGAGCCGACCTGGTAAGGTCCTAACCTCGTAATGCTCCGACGTCTGGTCGTGGGCTACCCGTAGCAACTCAAATTGCTCATCCCAAAGCAAACTCAAACCTAAGCACCAAATGCTCACAACACGGTCAATTACTCATCACACACAAGAGTAGACCTCCACATGGTCTTTCAATCTCCCCCTTGATGAATATACTGACAAACCTCGAAAAGGCATAAGATGAGTTTGAATAAAAAAGAATAAAGCAATTTGATTGCAAAGCAATACTTGGTCCAAATGCAAGAGAAAGAAAAATCTCGACCAAGTAGGCTAAAATAAAATTTAGAGCAACCCAAGAGAAAGAACAAGTTTTTCACAAAATCTCTAAGAATCAATAACAATCCACAAAGCTCAAATTTTTCTAATGATCCGAAAACAAGAATAATTTTTCACTAAGATGATGAGAAAGCAAAAAAATATTTAATTTTCTTCCCTCTAAGATGCATTTTCCACGTTTTCTCCCCCTTTTGGCAATATAGGCATTAAGAGAGTATGAATGTATGCATGAAATGCATCCTAAATGAGTTTTGAAGATTATCCACATGATCATTGTAGACAAAATATAACACCAAGCTACTTAAATTCAGATTATGCCAAACTAAGTCATACCCCATTGAATATTTCAAAAAAAAAATAGCTAACACAAAAGAAAATTTTCTATTTTTGCATGACTTCAGCAAGAGCAACACTTAGCACAATTTCAAGACTAGAAACAAAGCTATGCAATGATCAAATGGATATACTAGAGTTCATCCTAGTCAACACATTGGGAAGCTATAAGTGCATAAGAGAACCCTTAACAGCTCAATCATCTTTTAAATGCAAATTCTAGCTATATTTTAACTCACACAAAGCGGTTTAGAGAGCTTAACCTAGTGAAGCACATCCTCGACTATGAGCCATCAACAAAGGGCTCCTGTGCTTCACTCTCCTGTATAAACCTTGAGATTTAGAGAGTTTATCCTAGTGAAACACAACCTCGACTAGATGCCATCGACAAAGGTTTCCTAGGCTTCACTCTCTTTCTCAATTTTTTTCTATTTTTAATTTAATTGACTCAAGCCATATTCGACTATCTCAGGCAAGTAGCTTAAAAGAATGGTCTTGGTCATACACAATACATCTAAAGTTCATCCCAAGTGCAATGGAAAGCAGTCTCGTGAATTAAAGGTGTTGAGATCAATTTTAGCATATAGAAGTCAATTTTTCAACATGTAACATCCTCGTTTTGGCTTTCTGGAGAAAAACCTAAGTTAAATAAAGTTAATTCAAAATTTGGAGTTTCATTGGTGTTTATAATAACCTGGCATCCATTCCCCTTCGAAATCGGGAATTAATTCCCTCCCGGGCGAAAAATCGGATTTTCGATCTGCCAGAAAATTCACCCGAGTCCAAAAATGCTCCAAAAATCTCCAAACCACTTCTAAAATGTTCCAAATATTCCAAAATGATTTTAGGAATCATTCCCCAGATTTTTGGACATCCGTTCCTATTTTATCTCGCGCGGCTTTTGTTTAATGCCTGCGATCCGCGCCTGAATATCCAATTCCACAAAAATCATCCAAATTCAACCAAACCACTTCCATTGAGTCCCAAATAATCTAAAATGGTCCTAGGAATTTTTCCGGAATTTTTAGGCCATTTTTCCTTATTTTCTCTAGGGCGGAACTTTCGCGTATTAACCGGCCAACCCGAGTGTGACACGTGTCATTGCTCTGATCCCCTTTCTTCAACCTTGGTCATGCTCGTGTGTTGCCTGGGAGGAAGAACAGAGGTTTCCAAGTTTGCTTTTAGGAATTCAAAGTCACATAACTTCTTCCACAATGATCCAAAATCATCAAGGCCGGATCCGTTCGAACCGTGACGACGATACCTTTCCATCCCCGGTGTCCTTTCCGCTTCCACCTCGCCGGATTGCGCGCAGTTCCCAAGAAACCGAAATCGGCATTTATGGCAATAATTCGCCCGTTTCTAATCCGTTTTGCGTGGTTCCGCCTCTCAAATCTCCGTATAAGAATTATCTTTCCGGTGGTGTAGCTCTCCGTTAGCCTCTCAAATCCAATTGGCCGCAAGATCAAGAAAAGCGACGAGAGCTCGGTGTTCTTCGTGTTCTTCGGATTTTGGATCAAATCTCCCACTCTGGTGGATCATTCTTCCTCTCGTTTGTTTCTTTGTGTTAGCATGGAAGCCTAGTCTCTAATCCTTCCGTTGATTTTAGGTTTCATCCACCGTGGGCGACGAATTTCGTGTTTTGGTGCTTTCGGCCGAACCGTCGTTCGTCGTCGATTTCTCCAATTCTGGTGAGTTTAGGTTCAATTCCTTCATCCTAGATGTTGCTAAGGAGGTCCTCTAGAGGTTCTAGCTTTTTGTTTGGATCGATTCCATGCAAATTTGATGGAAAAATCAAGGTTTAGATTTTTTTGGTTGGTCCTCTGTATGTTGGGTGTTCTCTGTGGTTGCTTGGGCTCGTGCCTTGCCGCCACCGTGGCCGGCGCTTTCTTGCCATCGCCGGCGAGCGCCGCGCTTCGGCCCAAGGCGCGTCTTGCGCCATGCCGCTTGTCGCCATGGCGCCATCCGCCGGCCGCCTCATTGCCAGCGCCCCGCGCCGCCGCCCCTTGCCGGCCAAGCCCCTCCTCCACCCCCACCTCAAGCTCCATTCCCCATCCATGGTAGCCATGAGGCCAAAGGTTGAAGACAACCTTAGAGTATGACATGTAGGGCCCTCTGTCATACACCCAAAGCCTAGTCAAAGTCAGCCAGTCAAAGTCAGCCGGTCAAACTTTGACCCAGTCAAACCCGAGGGGAATATTCCCGGAATATTCTCGGTTTTCGATTTATTCGAAATTCAAACTTCGGAAGCTCATAACTTTCTCATCCGAACTCCGTTTGACCTCATTCAAATTTCTAAATTCATCATAAATCAATACCTTCCTACCAGTACTAATTTTATAATTTTTGGATTTTATTTATTTTCTGTTATTTATTTATTGCCTCGTTTTGCGTGTAGTCGACGATCACTTATGACCACGATTTCGCGTCGAGCCTTCCGAGTTCAACACTCCCACCGCCGAAGAAGGCAAGTCTCCTTGATGCACTTTGCTCCTATGTTTACAAAATGATTTAAATTGTTTATAAAGTTGCATGGCTATGTTTAATGAAATATGTCAAATATAAGTGTTAGTTATACCGAAATTGTCGATTCCTCCTTGACCTTGTTAATCATATCCATTGTGACCCTTAGAACATTGTTTACACCATGCTTATGTTTATGTGGTACCCTTTGCTAAGTAGTACGGTAGAAATGCTTAGGGCCTTTTCCATAAAAGCAACCCATGGGTGGGATTATTCAAAAAGAATGATATCAAATATGATTTGAAGTTTATTACTATGAGTTTAGTACTATTTTCTAAAATAAAAAGAAAAAGAAAATGATTTTGACTTGGGCGGCATGGAATGTCGGGTGGGAGCGGATCAAGTCTTGATCCTTTTGTGCAAGTACCGCCCCAAGTCATATAAGGACCGACGCTTATGATTGCCATTTTAAGCATAACCATACTACCACATGTCTATAATGGTACGACCTGGCCTACTAATTTGTAAAAGCCTAGTTTAGACTCACCATTTGGTTGGATGTGAATGCCGGACGGAGGCAATATTGTTTTTCTCACACGGCGCAAGAGGGGGCTTCTGTACTGGGTGGAGGGAACCCTAACAGCGGTGAAACCTCAGCGGGTGGGTCTAGTTAGGTAGATACATTGTAACGGCCTTGTCAAGATATCCCTGCCGGCACACCTAAGGAAGTGTGTTAGTTGCATGGCATTAAGGGTATATCTTGTCTTGTGGGTAAAGTTGTACACCTCTGCAGAGTAAAACTATTCGAATAGCCGTGCCTACGGTCAAAGGCAAAGCGAAGAATGCTTTCATATTGGTAGACTTTGATTTTGTTTTTAAAACCGAAAAGTGTTTTGTTTTGGGGTTCAGGAGTGGTTAGAACTCTCGAATGTTGCTTGGCGGAAAGAGCCAACCCAGGTGGATAGAACCTGTTTTACCTTTGACGGATAGAGTCACATGATTAAATTTGATCTTTTAAACTGTTGGCGGATAGAGCCTTTATGTTAGTGCTGGTGGTTAGAACCTCACTAGCTTATTCAATAATTCAGTTATTAAAAAGAATTGTAAAAGATGCTTTGTGAAATTACTTATTTAAGTATGATTTAATCAAATGTGGCTTTATGCAAATAAACCCTATTAAGCTTCCATTTGAAAGCCCCTCATGATCATACTTTCCCGACTTGCTGAGTACTCTTGTACTCACGTGCTACACCAACATTGTAATCATCAGAGAATTATCAAGATGCCGAGGAAGAGGAGGAGTACTTCGAGGAGGATTGCCATGAGGACTACTAGTTGCGTTCCTAGTCGTCGCCTGTGGCGTTGTGGCATTCGCTTGTTGCTTTCTTTTGCTTCCGCTGTTTTGTGTGTCCGATCGTTGGACCGAGTATTGTAATAAGTGGCCATGTGGCCCATACTTGAATATTTATGTTACAAGTTTCGTTTTGTTCGGCAATGAAGTATCACTGTGACTGTGTGTACTAGCTACTGATCTGGGACTAGTACGGAAATACACAGGAGATTCTGGATAACTGATCCGGGGTCTCACACAACATTTTCAGTATTTAGATTCATAAGCATTTTGATGATCCTAGAATACAACAAAATAGCTAACCCAAGTTACTTTAAGGACTCTAGTAGAAACCCAAAATTTCACAAGTCATGGCATAAGCACCTAGTAAAGAAATGTAGCAAGTAAAAGCTACATGTATTCATTAAGTTTTCATTAAAGCTCAATTTAAGGTTCAGCAAACTTAGCATGATGAATTAGTAAAATTTGGATAAGACTAAGCTAGCAAAGATCCTTAGAAAAGTAGCAAGGTGCATATCATAATTAATTCAAGTGCATAATAGACAAAGCTCGGAAATAGAAAAAGAAGTCTATATGCAATGCATGAATATCATTTTTCAAGAACTCCCCCTTAATAAGTGAGTAAATTTTTTAAGCACAAATCTAATTCAAGTTGAGTTATTAGCAATTTGATGCAAAAAGACACAAATGAACTCAACTGAAACCTGAAAAATAGGATGAGGAGAGGAAATCTAGAAATTGACAACTGGGTGATATATGAGCATAGAAAAGATGGTAGAGACACTACATCTTAGACTCGCTCTCACCTTCTCCATATGACTTACATAGGAAAGCTAACTTAACAGACTCTAACTAGAGAGTACACACAGACCCTGTCTACCCAGGGGGCCCAACACCTGATAGACCTACAAGTCTGTGAGGGAACTCAACCTAAAGAGAAGAGAGATAGCTAATTGTGCATGATAGCAACCTATAGCATAATGTGAGATGTCCATGCCGAAGTACGCTAGAAGTCTAAGTGTTATGAACTCTGCAACTAAGAACCAGCCCTAAGACACCCAGAAAATACAAACAAAAAGGAAAAGCATATAATACATATAGTACAGACCAACTCTCCCTCAAGATATACCATGTGGGGTCATCATCCCAAGCTCCCCCCTCAAGGCAACAAACCTAGAGCTATCCAAAAGTTTGGTGAAAATGTCAGCCAACTAGTGGTCATATATCAATATTGATTAAGGTAATCCCACAATGAAGGTTATACCTACCACAATATAGCAATTTTTATGAAATATGGTGCATGCATGAAAACATTTGATAAAAATATTTTTGAAAAGCTAGGATCAATATGGCCAAGAGGGTGCTTGCCTTGCTGTTTGTTGAAGTATTCGAGATCGAGGTTTTCAACAGCAGTATCGGCAACGTCGAATTCTACACATCGTTGAGTAAAAACATAGCAAATAACATCTTTTAATAAGGGCAAAAAGAAGTCACATGTAAAATCAAACAAAAATTTCTGCACAAAACAAGTAGGTTTGTGGGTTAGAGTTTCATGATTTCACTCGTACTTGTGATTAACAGTTTAGGGTTTAGACACAATCACGCTTCTTGTTTTTATGATTTGCCTATTCTTATTTTACGAATTCAAGAGGCTAAAATTATGTGTTTGATTAAGTTTAATTGAATTCAAGAAACTTAAGATTATTTGGATTAAATAAATTAAGACAAAGTAACACATGGTGTAACAGGTATAAACTTAATGGTACACCCTAGATATTTTGCAAAATTATGTTTTTCACTATCTAATTAGCACAATGAAATTGGTTTCACCTAATTTGGACTTTATTTGAACAAGTTTTGCCATTTTGAATATTTAATACATTGAAATTAATCGTAATTGACAAATATTACAAACTAAGTCAAAACTTAAATATTTTTACATATTCAAAACGCTTATGATATGTGTATACTAATGAAATTGGTCTCATTCATTTTGGACTTTATTTGCTCAACATTTGTATTGAGCATATTCATTCCTGCACTTTAAATTTGAATTTCAATTTTATCCAAAGATCAAAACTTAAAATATTTTTACATATTCCTAAACTAGGTGATTTATCATGAATTTATAAACTTTTCTCATTCAATTTGGAGCTATGGTTCAAAAGTTACAGCTAATTGAATTTGCTCGGTTTGATCAACAACAAAAAAAACGCTTTCCCCATACGAAAGCATCTTTTGCGTGCATGTTTATTTGAATTGGACTAGCTGTCGCTGACAGGTTAGGCCTCTTCATCAGTGGTTGCGCATTGTGGAGCGATTAGCCGAGTCAACTAGGCCCCCATGGCAAAGGGGCATGGCACACTAGCGCGACTGTGCAGCGAGACAAGTCAAGGGAGACTCGGTCCGGTGGTTGCCGTCAGCGAGCTAGGGCTGTAGGTCGACGGGCATGAGGATGAGGACACTCAGCAAGGTCGTTCGATTCTAGGGGATAGTTTGATTAGACTCTAAGGTGGTCAGAATGGGGGTCTCGATGGTGAAGGCGGAGAGCTCATCAGCGTTAATTCGCGATGGCGATTGGGTGGTCCTATAGTTTCTATGGGTCTTGTGAGATCAGTGTGTTTCAAAGATCCTATTTATGCGCTTAAATAAGAAAAATAGCGAGTGAATCGAGTTCTCACTGTGGAGATGCGGCGGTGCGAGGAGGAACTCAGTGCAGTGATGGTACGGTAGGCAAACAGTCGAATTAAGCAAGGGCTTTTGTTTGTGGGTGGTGAGGATGGCTTGGGCAGAAGGAATTTGAGGATGAAGCTGGGTGGAAGGAGTTAAGCTCGGATTTGGGCATGGCGGAGGTTTGGCCGGAGTTATGGAAGAAGAGGGAATTCACGGCTATAGCTCGGTGGTGAAGCTTCAAGAGTGGCTGTTGAGTGTTACGGAAATTAGTGCTACACTTAAATAGGCCACTAAGGCGGTTTAGCTCAAGATTGCATGCACATGGCCGGCGGTGGTCATGTCTTCCGTGTGAAATTCGGGGCATAAGATCCACGCACATCATGGGCAATGGCTGAGGTGGCAGCGGTGTGTTAGAAGGAATGGCATGGCCTCGGGCTTTGCAAGATTGTGGTGTGAATGAGGACATAACAAGAGGTGGTGGCATTCGGTCGATAAGAGCAGAGAGAAGAGAGGAGCGGGTGAGGGAGAAGCTACCGACATGTGGGTCCTTGGCCCACATGTCAATGGCCGGTTGGAGGGGAGGAAGGGAGAGGTGTGGCTGCACACGGGCTCGGGTGAAAGGAGGGCCACCTGGCAGCAACATGGAGGCAAGTGGACTAGTCGGTGATGCATTAAATGTGTGGGTCCCACCTGTCAGTCAGAGAATTATAGACTAAATTTAATACACATAGACAGTGCATTAACATGCCATTTAATTAAGGGTCCAAACACAATGATTTTTTTCAATTTTCTATTTAATAAAGTTAGTAAGTTTTGTACTTCTTAAAAAACTTAAGATAAATATTCCTGGAACATTATTTACTAAAAATATAACAACAAGAACTACTCAAATTTTCAAATTCTAAAAATGATTTAATTAAGGGTCTAAATTAACTTAATAATTTTTGAAAATCTTTTTAAAAGTTTTAAAGGAACTAAGTATAATTTAATAAAAATTTCAAATTTAATAGTTAAATAATAATTTTCTAATAAATCTTTTAATCAAATTAGCAAAATTTTAGATTTTCAATAAATAAATTGGAAACAGTAATAAATTTTATTATTAATTTTAATAAATTTTACCAGAGGTGAATATTGTTCTTTTAAGAATATGGTAAAAATTTGGGCTACAAGACAATTAATTAAATTTTACAAAAAATCTTTCTTTGCACTATTCAACATCACATCACATTAATAAAAATCAGCATTTCTTTGATTAATTGATTCCACACACCTTTTTACTGCATAGGTTTGCTTCTTGAGAATTATAAGAATTTTATAATATTTTTACATATTTTGTTACATTTTTATATTTTACCTTTTTACTTTTATCTTTTTACTAATTCCATTTTAAATGACTTTTCAATAAAGAAATCTCCAAAAAGATCAATAAATTCAGAAGATTCAAGAATAAAGCAAATATATGTTTAAAATTCTATTTTTCTCCTTTGTTGAATTTTGGGATGTTACACATGTTCATTGAGCTTTATTCTTATTAGTCTCAAATTTAGATGGAAAATAAAAAACCCAAGGTATGCACTTGTATTCATTCTATTATACAATTGCATACTTAGGATTAGAGTTAAAGGATGAACTCCTTTATTCGTTATACCTCAAAATGTGCATTATGTTTCCAAATCCGTATGTACATGGATGCACACATCTAGGGAGAGTTCGTACTTTAACTTGATGTTTCAATAGTATTGATCCATATCTTCTTGCCATATATTAATAATCATTAATTTAAAACAAAACCTTGAGTATAGATTAACTTGCACAGTTATAGTGTACTAATGGTAATATAGGATAAACTCCAATGCATTCTCAAAAGAAATTGTGCATATTGATTCAAAGTCAATTCTTCATATGCACAATTTTTAGTGGAGTTTATTCTATATATGATGGTGTCAAGAGTATTGATCCCTTTTCATCACTCTATACAATATTATATAATTACTTTCCATTAAAATGAGTATATAAAACTTGTGTAGTTAATATGTACTCATATCAATTTAAATGAAATTTAAATTGAGTTGGATTGTCTTTTAATTAATCAAAGAAAGCTTCATCATGTCTTGATGGTGTTCCTTTGTTGATTAAAGACAAACGAAAAGTTTTTTAGTATAATGAAGCATTTGTTGCATCAATGTACTCAAGACATAATTAATCATTCAAATTGATTTAGGTTGTGCTCAACCGATCTTGAGGCATCCATTATGTGTTAATAGACTGTATTGATGATTGAGACAACAATGTTTATTGGACTAACTATTTTCAATGAGTTGTGGATATAGGATTAGTCCAATGGATGATGAAGACTTGGGATGACATCATGTGTTTATGGTCACCAAGTCAAGGAACAGAACAAGGATGCCATCATGTGTTAATGGGCATCAAGAGGGAGAATCCCAAAGCAAAGAGAAGAGCTAGAGAAGGTTCATCATGTGTTGATGAACAAGAAGAAGACGACGCAAACTTGGAGAAAGGTGTTTGCAAATCATAAAAGCTTCAAGTGGCTTTGCAAGGCAAAGGTACAACTAGCCGGAGACCAGATTGCTAGTATAGATTGCCGTACTATTAAGAAGGGTTGAGTCATTTAGATTAAGCTTCATCATGTGTTGATGAACTCAATCGGTTCACTCAAACTCAAACTGTTACTTGGATTTTGCATGAGCTAAGTATTTACATGTGTTGTGAATAAGGGAATTCATGCTTGCTTCTTGTTGATTTCAATCGAATTGGATTTTGCATGGAGTTAAGTATTTGCATGTGTGGGGCCATATCCAGTGCAATCAAAGGTTTGGTGCAATCACCGTGCAATCCAACTAAAAAAAGTTACAAAAATTCTGAAAATTAAAAAATCATGGATGTACATCTCAACTTACCCCATCTACGTATAAAATTTCATGATCAAATTAGTCTTATGCTAAAAGTTACAAAAAAAACAAATTTCTGACAAACTTTTATAGTTCAAATGCACCCCAAGTTTATCTTTTTTGTAACTTCTAGCATAGGACGAATTTGATCATGAAATTTTATACATAGATGGGGTAAGTTGAGATGTACGTCCGTGATTTTTTTTAGAATTTTTTGAAACTTTTTTTAGTTGGATTGTACAGTGATTGCACCAAACCTTTGATTGCACCGGATATGCAGCCTTGCATGTGTAGCAAATAAAGAGAGAGCTTATGTATTTGAATTAAATGCTTATGTTTGCATGGAGCTTTATATTTGCTTATTTTGCAAAAATGGGAAGCTCATGCATTTGGTTGTTGTTTGCATGGTGCTAAGATTTTGTAACATTATGAACTTTTCCAAAATAGGGAAAAAATTTCAAAAATAAAATTAAATAAAAATTTTAGTTAGAATAAAAAATTTTAATTCAAAATATTATCTTCTCCACTTTTCTTGAATTCTTGTCTTAATAAAAGAAAAACCGCAATATTAAACTCCCTTCTTTTAAATTGAGCAAACTAAGAAAATAAAATTTAACATGATCACATTTTGAATTCTTATATTTCCTAAATTTCTAAATCTTTTTAATGATTTTCCTCATTGAAAAGTTATCTAGTGAAAAGGTAAGAAGTAAAAAGGTAAAAAGATAAAAAGTAAAAATATGTTAAAAATCTAAAAAATATATTATGAAATCCCTAGAGCTCTCTAGAAGTGTGTTTTGATAGTCAAAATAGGTGTGAAACCATTTAAGCAAAGGAATGATTATTTTCATTAAATTGATGTGACATTGAACAGTGCAAGAAAAGATTTTTATAAATTTTTGATAAGGTTTAATGTAGCTAAAATTTTGATCATGTGATCTATATAACCTTATCTACATCTGGAAAAATTGGTAAAAATAAATAATGAAATTTAGTATTTGTTCCAATTTAATTTTTCTAGATCTAAAAATCTATAAATTGGAGTAAAAGATTTATTAGACAATAAATACTTAATATTTAAATTTTAAATTTTATGGAAGTTTCCTGGAATAATTTAAAACTTTTTGTAAAAGTTTCAAAAATTTATAAGTTGATATTTAATCCCTCAAGTAAATCATTTTTTGAATTTAAAATTTTGAACAACTTTTGTTGTGAGGATTTTAGTAATTAATCTACTCAGAGTTTTTACCTAAAAATTTACAACTAGTTGTAAACCTTCTGGAGAATACTCATGAAAATTCTCAAAAATTATATATAGGCATTGATGGCTGAATTAAATGCATTTTAGCTATGTTGTCTAGAAAATCCAAATTAGATTTGCTTTCTCTCTTTCACTTACATGTGGGCCAGCTATTTAATTCACCCCACCGCCCAAATATTTCCCCATTTGACTATCACTAGACCCTACTCATTGCATAGGCCCACATGTCATCATTCCATCCTATTCTCTCCTTAAATCTTCTTCTCTTCTTTGTTTTGTTCTCACGCAAGCATAGGGCACAGCTTTCCTCCACTATAAAGGATGGTCGACCCTCGCAATGCTTTCCACATACTCTCCTTCCTCCATTTCCGAGCTTACCTTCCAATTTAGCACAAGCCTCCACGCCCATTTCCGGCCGTGAGCTCCACCGCTAGCCAATTCCTAGCTCCAGCCACGATTCTTCAATTGCATTCGCAAGGAGCATCACTAAGGTTGCCAAACCTTTTCCCCTATCCCATTTTGTTGCTCCACTACTATGCAACTGCTGCCACAATCCCCTACTCCTGCCGCAGCTTGGCTCCACCGCACCAACCTTTCCGACCACCGCAGAGTTGGCCGCCGCTTTTAACAAACTCAGGGAGATCTTCTATTTTGGCCCTCACCTGCACATTCTCATGACTTTCCCCACCGTCGGCGATAACGCCCCGGCCACTGCTGCATATGGTGAGGCCACACCTCTGGCCGTTGCCTTCCCCGATTAAGCGGCTCCACGGGCGTGCAGCTATTCCCTGGTGCTTTCTCCATCACCACCGCCACCCTCTAGCTTTCCTCCGTCAGCACGGCATGTCGCCGTCGCGCCTCCACATAACCTCATTGCGGGCCCCGTCCATCCGTTGCCTATCCCAACCAACCGGTGCCTTGACTTCACCTCGGTCTCCTGCTACTCCACTCGCCGGTCGACCGACTCCGGACCTCCCTCATCGCCCGTGCCTCCTTCGGCCAAACTTCCCTGCTTCGACCTTATGGCATGCGGGCCCGCCTTGTTAGTGGTAGAGCCAATCCAAGCCACTGCCACCATGGTCCCACCGGACAGTGCCTCATCTAAGGACTTGCCAAAAATGGTAATGTGTTTTCTAGGCTTGAAGACGTACTTTATGTTTTAGGAAATTCCAGAAAACCAAAAGCTTGATTTGTGCATATCTTGTGCATTGTAAATCCAAATACAATAAAATAAGTTTCTAAATTTAAGTTAAAATTCATATATTCATAATATGTACAAATATTTTGAGTTAAACCATTGTACAAATTTGAAATTTAAATTTAAAGAGAAGGTTTAAAATAAGCTCTATACAAATTTTGTGTAAGCCAACTCTAAATTGAATAGAGATAATTTTACTGGAATCCTTATGTCATTAGGAACCCAATTATATAAAAATATTTAATCTAAACTTAGTTTGTATCATTTTCCAATTATGATTGATTTCAATGTGTTAAACATTCAAAAAATATTCATAACTTGCTCAAATAATGTCCAAATTAGGTGCAACCAATTTCCTTGTGTTAAATAGACAGTGAACAACCCCTATTTTGCAAAAATACTTAGGGTGTACCATTGAACTTTTATATGTTACTTCATATATTACTTTATGTCTCATTATTTTTTTTTAAAAAAAAACTAAGATGGACCATGATAGACTTGTGTAAACCCTAGCTCCTAAAAATATGAAATGAATTTATAAATGTTCCTGAGACCCTAAGAGTCCTATTTCTGTAAAAATATTTGATTTGAACCTTGCCTGAATAGATCATTATTCAATGCATAGAAATTCAAATATTTTTAACTTAAACATTTAGATTAAAACTTTGATAGAACCACTTCCTTAACTCTTTTATAATCATGATGTACCTAGTTATGCAAGAATAATTTATATCGAAATTAGTTTCCACTAAACTTATAAAAAATACTTTAGGTTCTAGATGCATGTAACTAGTACGTAACCTTATAGCACAAATAAATGCTAATGCAAAAGAAATTAGTTTTTGGACATATGACAGGTTTAGATCAAACAATCTTGCGAATGCATTTAGTGTTTAGCTTAGTTTGAACTAAGTTAATAAATGATCATGCTTCCAAAACTCAAGTGCTTAGAACATAGTCACAATACACATATGAGTAGTAATACATATAGAAATTGTTTTGTATGATCCATAGCACAAGACCATTTAATATTACAAGTATGATTAGATTTGACCCTAGTATGCATGGGTTTCAATTTGTAAATTGGATTCTAATCGTAGTGTACACTTAGCCCTTAGTTAACATATGTTTTCATATGATAGATATAACATAATGTAAGAAATGAGCTAATATAAACAAATGTTATAGGACTAGTGTTAAAACATTACTAAGGTTAAGACCTTACTAATCTACAAAAATGGCTGCATATCAATTGTAGTCGCAAACCTAAAATAAAATCTAACTATCCATTACGTAATTGTTAGAAATACATAGGTTAAGAAGTGAGTACAACATCATCGGTAAGTACAAATACCTGTAGGATCAGCTCTAGAATATTTCTTAAAGCTAGACTGTCTCATTATGTAGAAACAATTCTATTATAACATGATTTGCATCTAAATCCTGTTAAAAGCATAACCTTGCCTAATATAAACCCTAAAATCTATAATATAGAGAAATGAATGTAAGTAATAAGAAATTAGTGATAAGAATATTGTTATCAGTAGAACCTTCTTAAAATCATAAACTTATACCCAATAACTAGTAACTTAAGCTTAAGCCTTACTTACATTTGTGATTGACTGTTAGTATCTAGTATTCACTTAAGTTTAACCATGCAACTTATACTTGCTTCCACCCCGGTTGATTTATGTACTAATTTATAATAATATAAATAATTTTGGCCTCTTGAATTCGAAATTAAACCTATTTAAATGTATAATCTTAGCTTCTTGAATTCGTAAAATAAAATAGAATAAAACATAAAGAATAAGTGTTGTGTGTTGTGTGATTCCAAACCAATAATAAGAAAGACTGTAACGTAAAAGTAACACCCTCGCCTATAAGATCATGAAATCCTAATCCTACAACCATGCTTGTTTTATGTAATAAATTCTATTTGATTTTGCATTGGACTTCTTTTTGCCACTATTGAAAGTTGTTATTTGGTATTTGCTATCTTTTTCGTCGAACAACGCGTAGACTCCGACGATCTAGATTTTGTCGTCAACTACACCAAGTTACATCCTCGACTTCATATGTAAATCTCAATTTTTCTTTAAATAGAAGAATTAATTTAAACTTGCATTCATGCGCTACGTTTCATAAATACTACTATATTATGGCCATTAGTTATAAATAGTGACAGGCGATAACCCTAGATTATTGGTGGACACATCATATCAAAATGGGTATATTCGATTATTACTTCCGTACGCTTAGCCATGCTTTAGATTGGGCTACGAACAGATGCTTTTACTGTTCGTAATGAATTTGATATATTAAATTAAAATGTTAGATATGATGAACTTTAATCATGAATATGTTGGAATATTGTGATTATTGTTTTTTCTTTTTTTGAAAATAAAATTATGATTTTGACGTGGGCGATTATTGGCAATAGTCGGAAGTGCAAATAATATGCATGTAGATAGGGGGGATTTATTGCCCGGGTCGATTAAGGACCGAACATAGTGTTGCATGATCTAACAAATAACCGTACAACTATGAGGGCTGGCATGGGATGGCCTTACCTATTAAGTTACTTAGAACTAGCTTTGCACATTAGAAGGCTGAAGTAGCACAAACATTTCAGATAGATTTGCTTGTAAGGGGCTTCCACATGGACTTGTGGGTAAATGCATATCGATGCAACGGTGTACGCCTAGCTATGGGGAGGAATGGTTGTTATTTATTGAGCTCAAGAATATTATGTTTTATGGGACTGTTTGTTTCTACCATAGCAAGGATTTAACGTTACCGGGCTGGTGCAAAGTTAGGGCTAGGTAATGTAACGGTTATGTATAATCTGTCTGCGGTACACCAAAGGAAGTGTGCAAAATGGCCATGCAAAGAGAGTTGATCATTCCTTATGGGTAAAGTTATACACCTCTGTAGAGTTTAAATCTTGTCGAAAAGCCGTACCCATGGTTATGGGTAACTTGGTGAACTGCCACTAAGTTAGATGTTTTGATATTTTTATAAAATGAATTGGTGAGTTTACCCCTACAGATGATTTAATGCTTAACACATGTTGGCAAGAAAACTGATTTCAGATATTATTTCATATGTTGGGAACGGGCGATTCAACTCACGAAGAATTGTGAGTCTTTTATTACATTTATGTTATTCTTACTTGTTACCTGTATATTTACATACTTGTTATTTATATACACATCAAATTGTTTTTATTTTATTTATGCTTTAAATCTACTATTCAGTATTTACAATTTAATTTGGCTCTAGGCAAAAATAACCATAAAAGGCTTACTCTAGGATCAACCTGCATTTCAAAAATTCAACTAAAAGTCTTGTTGAGTACAAAATGTACTCACCCTTGCTATTATTATTGTTTTTAGGTGAAGAAATAGAATATTCTAAAAAATCATACTTTGACGCAGGTTACAGGAATTACGATGATGATTGTATCTGAAGTTTATACCTTGTTAGTTTCCTGAGGGATTATGTGGCACACTACAAGACTTTTGATTTTCCCATTTTATTCTGATCGACCTTATAGGTCATATTGTACTAATGCTTCCGCAATTATATGAAATAAAATATCATGTATGGTTGTGATTTCAACTTGTGGAAGTGCGTGCTTGCTACTTATCATGGGACTGACACAGTATGCACTTTAGAACATTTCTTTTATGTTGCATTATAGCATAAAAGGGAGGGTCTCACAGATTTGCATGTGTTGCAAATAGAAAACTCATGCATTAGAGTCTTAGCTTTTGGCTTGACCATGTGTTGATCTTGTGTTGATCTCCACGAGGCTAAAACAAGGGTTATGCTTGTTTTTGCAAAATATTGATTTGTTATTTGCAAATGTGTTTTGTAAATAAGCGGGATGTTATGGGTTTTGATCTTAGAGCATGTGAATATGGCTTCCAATCATGGTTTGCAAGTTGACTTGATCTCATGTTAATCATCACATGGCTAATAGGATGAATCTCATAGTTTCTTGGTTTATTTGCAAATAAGTTGGAGTTTAAAGTGATTTTTTGGAGTATATGAATAGGGTTTGCAAATGTGTTTTACAAATTGACATAATGATGAAAATTGGAACAAGGTAATAAATGTTGTGAAACTTTGTCATTCACCCGCGTCAATCGACAGCTCGCCAATGCAATCATATGAACAAAAGTAGAAGCGCACACAATGTAAGGGGAAAAGCTCTCTCTTTATTAGATTGATTTTTCTGTACAATGCCATGCCCTATATATAGTAGAGACCCCCCCGGAGATTAACTCGGATTCGCCCACCAATGGATAGAGTCCTTCCATACAAGGACACGAACTCTAATCATATCATAACACTCCCCTTGGCGAATACTGCGTAATGCATATGTCTCATTAAAAACTTCTCCCAAAACATAGTTTTGCCAAAATTTTCGAAGTCCAAAAACCTAGAAATCTAATTTCCTGGATTTAATACCAATTTTTGAATTTATTGATTAATTTCTGAAAAACTGACAGTAGGGTGGCAAAATCATAATTTTCTAATTTTTCAGTACTTTTCAAGAATTGCTCATGGGCTATCTCGGCCCATTGGGCCCTCCAGGCCCATTTGGCCATATAAAAGCTGACGGCTAGGGTTGGAAACCTAGCCGCCAGTTTGGTTTGAGTGGAGAGCTAGCCCATCGAGTCGGTGTTGCCACCTCCGCGTGAGGGGTGCGGCCGGCGGGCCCGGTCGAGCGCAGCTAGTGTGTGCGGCCGGCGGGCAAGGGCGAGCGCATCCGGGGCGAGCGTAGCCGGCGAGAGCGGTCAACGGGAAGAGCGGCGCGTGGCCAGTGCGACCAATCTGATCGGGCCGAAGCGCGGCAGCCAGCGGCAACGTCGAGCCGAGCGGGGAGCCGAGGCGCCAGGAGGCCCAGGGCAACCAAGGTGTCGGGCGGCGGTCGCGACGGAGGTGACTTCAAAACCGAGAGGTGCTCGTGCACTTCTTTAGGCCGGCGACAGAAGGCAAGCGACGAGACGGACGCTAACGCGCGATGCCGGGGAGGCGTAGGCCGGCGGGGCCGTGGGGCAATTGTGCGACACCGGGGAGGCGTAGGCCATCATGCGCAAGCCGACGGTGCCATGGTGCGCGCTGAGCGGCCGTCGGGCTGTAGTGCAGAGGTGTCCAGCGGCGGTTCGCGCTGCGGTGGCGATGCGACTAAAGGCTTCGGCCTTTAGGCCAATTTTTTTTTAATTATGAACGATAACCTTCTTTTCCGCAACAGAAGAATTTGTTTATGCGTGATCACTTACGTAGGGCTCGCTGTAGCGTAGATCGTGTGACGCGGGACGATTTCGATGCTGTGTAGAACTATGCAAGCAGGCGATCACGATTGGCCTTGACAGAAAGTCATGCGTTTGTTCATGCATGCAAGACAAACATAGATCAATATGTGGTTAGTACCAAGAAAACAAGATAGATTTATTTGCTGGGACGATTTCGATGCCGTGTAGAACTATGCAGGCCGGCGATCACGATTGGCCTTGACAGAAAGTCATGTGTTTGTTCATGCATGCAAGACAAACATAGATCAATCTATGGTTAGTATCAAGAAAACAAGATAGATTTATTTGCAAAGAATATAGAATGATAAACGCTGGTTTTAGCCATGTAGAGTTTCATGCTGATATCGTGTTGTAAAACTTTGTCGTTCACCCGTGTCAATCGACAACTCGCCAATACAATCATATGAACAGAAGTAGAAGCGCACACAATGTAAGGCCCTGTTTGGTACGGTTTCAGATTCTAGTAGAAACAAACGGTTTCAGATTTTTGGTAGAAACGTTTCAGGTAGAATAGGAATCACTTTCTGCAAACCGTTTGGTACGGTTCCAGATTCTAGTAGAAACTAGTAGAAACGGGGTTTAGGGTGATTCAGCCACGGCGTGCAAAAAGAAGAAACGTTTCGAGGAGAATCGTTCCGAGTTTTAACCCGTTTGGCTGGGTTTCTCCCATATTCTAGTAGAAACAGCTCGGTTGCAAGTTGCCAAACGGGGCCTAAGGGGAAAAGCTTTCTCTTTATTAGATTGATTTTTCGGTACAAGACAATGCCTTTTATGTAGAAGAGAACCCTCTGGAGATGGATTGAATCTTTCCATACAGAGACATGGATTCTAATCATATCATAATAATAAAAAAGCACCAACACTAACCAGTAATTTTTCTATCTTTTCTGTTTGTTTTGGAACATTATGAGCAGGAAAAAAAACTGGACAATAATAATTGGAGAGGAACGGAAGAATTTCGCCGGCCAGCAGTTAATCACAATTTACAAAAAAAAAAATGCTTTTGGATGCACGCGTTAATTTTCCACGGTAAGGCTCCAATGGGAGTGCTTGAATTTTCACTTGGAATTCTACTGAAATATCAGAGAAAACAGTTTAATTCTAATAATAAGTCAGAAACCGAAGAAAATTCCCGTATTACAAACAAACTTAAAACTCACGACTTTCTCCAACTAGTGTGTTTCAGATTCGCACACCTCCTCTATAGCTAGCTGCCTGTGGAAGTGGAAGAGAATTTTTTTTTGTAACAGTAAAAGCAGTACGAATGGAGTATAAACAAATGCTTCAATGTGAACAGATGACGTCGTCTTGTTAGGCCGCATGGGGGTCATTATCGGCCACTTACCACCAAATTTACCGTCACTTTCCGCCTCCTAATGATTCCGGGCTTCTGTTCCAATCGGAGCTCACGGCCAAGCCCTATTTTCCTGTTCCTTAATCGATTTGTATATGGTGCATCTGCATGCACTCCCCCTAGCCTTTAATCCTCTTATCTATCCACCGGCGCGCGCGAGCGATTTGGCTCCCTCAGTTTGCAGTCTAATCCGGTAGAATTGCATGATTGATTTGTTTAGTTATTACTCAACTCCGGTCCCAAATAGCAACCAAACTTTTAAATTTTTAAATGCTAATATTTTTTTAAATATTTAAATTAGATACATAAGAATTATATACATATGTATCGGAAAATACTTTCATAATATTATTATTTTAATAAATTTTATAAATATATTTTAATAAAAATTAGTGATGGTATCGTACCCAGAGAACTAGCCTACAGCTTGGCCACACCGAGGAATCATTTTTTTTTCTTTTTGCACTTTTGAGCAGGTAGGTGATGGTATCGTTACGCTTCACTTACCTCTCTTTTTACTCCCTCTGGAATACGGAAGTAATTGCAGTGATCTTGGAGGGGGTGACTGAAAATAGTCTAAAACCAATCAAGTACAAAAATAAATTATTTTCTACAAAAATTTCTACGTTCGAAATAGAACCTAAGTTTCTAACACCATGGGAGGGTAATCCAGTATTTGTTTTCCTTTTCAAATGAATGCCAGCGGTAGCGCTGATAAAAAAAAATATAGTGCCTCGAATATCTCTATTATTCTAAAGCAGCACTTGGTGGCAGTGGTCCGTTCTTCCCACGTCATTAATTGCCCTGCTTAATTGCCTTACTTAATTGCCCTGCTTAATTGCCCTACGCAAGAAACGAAGCGTTGCTTTAATTAGCTAGCTTTCGCAAGAAACGAAGCGTTAAAGATAGATGTTTGATCTTGTGAAATAATTTTTTTTATTTTTTAATCTTTATTTTTCGTTATCAATTTTGTTTTTCGTAGCACCGTACGGACATATCTCTACTATTCTAAAGCAGCACTTGGTGGCAGTGGTCCGTTCTTCCCACATCATTAATTGCCGCTTAATTGCCCTGCTTAATTGCCCTACGCAAGAAACGAAGCGTTGCTTTAATTAGCCAGCTTTCGCAAGAAACGAAGCGTTAAAGATAGATGTTTGATCTTATGAAATAAATTTTTTTATTTTTTAATCTTTATTTTTCGTTATCAATTTTGTTTTTCGTAGCAACGCACGGACATGTAACTAGTAACTAGTGATACTTGTGTGGCTGGCTTGTTGATTTCGATTTTCGAGCGAGTTTTGACTTCATTTCTGTTGGTTCCGTGTAAGACCTGTGCTAACAATTAAAACTTGAGGTTTACTTTACGGGAAGGTCCCCTCCCAGTGGGCCCTTTCGGTATAAGCAGCGTACGACCGGGCCAGTGTAAACCGCCACAACGGGGACGTGGGTCAGCGTGACACGTGCCGACATGCACATCACATCGTGCCTCGGTGTCTAGAGTAGCCAACTGCGTAGGCAAATAATAGCTCTAGTGCTCGTGTACGGGAGCAATTCCGTTCCGTAGTTTTTAGTACCTGCAAGACGCAGGTAGCAGTAGAGTGTGGGCGCGGTGTACGTTGCGCTAGTTGCTAAGTAGCCAATGAGAGAAATTTATATGATTTTATTTTTTTTAGGTCTATCACAAAAAAAGACTTAGATATAATTTTGTGTTTTTTCGGTGGCTTTTTTTGCCAACAAAACAGACCTTAGTGTAAATGAAGATATCTTCAAAAGTTTTTTTTTTTTGAGAAAGTGGACCTGGATGTCATTTTATATTTTTTGAAAGGTCTATATATGAAAAAACTATTTTCCCTTTTTTAACAAAAATCAGGCAGGAAAAAGAATTTCAATGTTTTTCCTTATTTGCAAACAATCGGGCGCAAAAACGGATTTTAATATAATCGTAAGATAAAACGAATTATGGTTTTTTTTCCTTTTTCGGGGAAAACGGGTAGAAAAAACTTTTTTTAGGTTTTTCTTGAAAAAATTGGGGCAAAAAAAGTATTTTAATATAGTTGAGTGATAAAATGAATATCGGGATTTATTTTGGTTTTTCAGGAAAAGTCGGGTGGAAAAAACAATGTATTAGATTTTTTGGAGGCTTTTTTTTGAAAAATAGAGGAAATGAATTTTAGTATTTTTTTGTTTTTCGGTAATAATCGAGCGGGAAAAACATTTTTTGGGTTTTTTTTGCAAAAAAATTGGGTGCAAATTTTTTTAATATAATCGTGTGATAAAACGAATTTTTTTGTTTTATTGGCTCTTTTTCTCAAAAGTCGGGCCTAAAAATATATTTTAATATAGTTGGGCAATAAAACAATTTTTTGGCTCTTTCACGAAGAAAGGGGTGGTAAAGGCGGTTTTTTTGGGGAAAAATGGGCCCAAAATGATTTTAATGTAATTTTGAATATTTTTAGGAAAAAGTGGAACATGACATATTTTTTGAATTCTCGGGGGTATTTGCGCAACAAAAGATCTTTATGTAATTTTTGGATTTTTTTAAAAATAATTTGTCGTGTTTTTGTGGGAAAAAATTTGGCCAAAAAATGGATTTTAATATAACTAGGCGTTAAAATGAATTTCTTTTTTTTTGGCTTTTTTTGGGGGGGGAAATCGAGTGTGAAAACGTTTTTATGGAATTCTTGGGAGCTTTTTCACAAAAAAATCTGGCCAAACAGGATTTTAATATAATTTTAGGAATTTTCGATGTGTGTTTTTGGGAAAAAGTGTAGTGGGACGTATTTTTCAAATTTTTATAGGGTATTTTCGTGAAAGGGTCTTTATGTAAAAGAAAGAACATGTATACACTTTGAGCAATTTCTTACGGTCTTTCGCAAAAAATCGAACGCCACACATCAACCTGCGTGGCCGTGCCATGTGTCGCGCGTGGCAACGAGCGCTTGCGGCCGAGCGAGCTTGAAGCTGTGTAGTGAGCACTCGTCCCGCTGCGCACCGCAACCGTTGCACCTGAGATGGGAGGTGCTGAATTCTATTTAAGCCGATCGTTCGAGAGAGATGATCCGGACCGTCAATGGCGCGATCGGATGGCTCGAACGCGTGGAACGATGTGGTGTGAGGAAATCGTTGGAATCTCGTGGAAGTACATGTAATATGTGGTAAAGATGGTAAAAACTCTCGCTTTTGTTCGAAGATGGTAAAAACTTTCGCTTTTGTTCAGCGAGGAGATCCTTCCAAAATCAGTATTGCCCACGTGTAGGAGCAGTAGAATAATTGATGGCTTGCTACTGACACAGGAGTAAATTAAAAATGTCGTTTGTTTTTTGGTTACTAGCGTACATCTGGTGTTGTAGTGCTGTACTGGTGTCGATTTAGCTCACTGCAAAAGTGTTCTGCTCGTCATTTTAGCTATGAGATGAACGATAATATCACCGTAAAATTTCCACCTAATTGGGTTGATTTCGTGACGGTGGCAAACGACATGCATGAAACTATTGATTGTTAACTGATCCCAGAAAATATTACCAGTGTAAAATTCAAGCGCAAAATATGTTTAAAAAATTCAAGGGATATATACGAGTTACGGTATACTAATGGTATCGACATTGTTGCGCACATTTTGCGATGCATGTGGAGCTTTAAAAACTTCACAACGGCAAGGTAACCAAGGTGGAGTATATAGAATCTCTACATTGAAAGAAAACATGGAGCAAAAATACTCGAATAACCACAAATGTACACGGCAACAAAATTTATACCCACTGCAGAGAGAGAGAGAGAGAGAGAGAGAGAGAGAGAGAGAGAGAGAGAGAGAGAGAGAATAGATATAAATCTCCGCACGTACGGCAAACCTCTGCATGCTCCAAGTTGCTTGAAATGTATGTAATTCTCTTGTATACCTGTATACAAACTTGTATACCGCCGTCGCCGGAAGGGGAAGGAGGAGGAGAAAAAACAGACATCAGGGACTGTTACATCGATGTACAATTTCTTGATCTTAACACGATCGACGATGACCACCTATAAATAAGTTACTCTGGAACTCGTTTGCTCGATCGATCTACCGGCCACTCCCTCTGCGTCCTCGACCGGTTTAGGGGTCGACAGAAGGGGCTCTTATTACACGAAACAAATCAATTAATAATGGAATGGCACGATGAGGGAATTACGAGATGAAGAGGAGCAGTCGTCGTTGGTGATCGATGGTGTGGTGTGGTGATGGCGACGACGGAGCACTCAAGGAGGGTGATGGCGATGGTGGTGGTTCGAGTTTTTTTTTTTTTTTTTTTTGTTTAAACGCGATACGTACGTACTGGGTGCCTGCTGCATTGCGCGCGCCCGCCTATTGAACCATGGCGAGGAAGGTGCTGGACGGAGTCGAGGTCGGCACCGCGGTCGTCGGAGCAGTTGCCGGTGGAGATGCGTTGTTGGTGCTACCCGGATTTGGCCTCTGGAACTGTATCCTGTACTGCATCTTGCCGTCGTCCTCGCCTTCCTCGCCGTCGTCGGTGTAGTCGTCGACCATGTCGTCGCTGTCGGTCTCGTCCGTGGTGAACTCCCGGGGCGGCTGCTCTCTCAGCTCCCTCACAATGTCTTCTGGCTTCACGGCAAGCGCATATCCGGTTAGCTTCCACCCCGATCGAGCACATGCATCGAGCTCGAAAAACGCTAGGGGAAATTGATTAGTCGCGATTACCTTCATCATGCCGCTGTCGTCGTCGAACGCGGCCATCGTGGGCGCGTTCTCGCCGTTGCTGGTCGGCACATGCGCGGCCCCGCCTCCTCCGTTGCTCCTCTTGTCGGTGTCGCTGATATTCTTCCCCTCTATCTCGTGCTGGTTCGGGTTCAGCTGCCCGGGGACTGCAGTGGCCGCGGAAGCCGGAGCGGCGCCGCCGCTGTTGAGGTGCTTCTTGCGGTAGATGGCGTCGAGCTGGTCGAAGTAGGGGCAGGTCTTGGAGTCATCGGGCCGCTTCTTGTGGCCCTCCTTTACCTTCTTGAAGTACTTGTTGATGTTCTCCCACTTCTCCTTGCACCGCTTCGAGCTCCGGTTGTACCCCAGCCGCCGCATCCCGGCCGAGATCTTCTCCCAGAGCGGGCCCTTGGGACCCGTCTCCTGGTAGCGCGTGTCCAGGTCCATGCGCAGCTGGATAAGCGCGTTCACCTCCGTCTTGGGCCACCGTGACGAGGATGCCGACCCGCCCTCCCCTCCTCCGAGCCCGGTGTCGACGTGCGGCTCCGGGGCGGGTACAAGCTCGAGTGATGAGCCGGACGTCGGGAGTGCACCGAGCGGCGTCCCCGCCTCGTGGTGCGTCGTTTCCTCGCGCTGTGGCTTCGGCGGTTGCTGCTGGAGAGGCGCGGCAGGGATTGGCTGCTGCTGCGGTGTGGCCTGTGGCGGCGCCGATGGCTGCGGCTGCGGTGTGGCCTGTGGCGGTGCCGGTGGCTGCTGGTGCTGTCGAGGTTGCTTTGCCGGCGAAGGGGTCTGGACCTGCATCGGTGTGCGCATCGGAACGACGCCGGGAGGGGCTTGTACGGACTGGCCGCCGATGCGCTGGAGAAAGGCGATAATGGCGGCGTCGCGGGAGGCCGCCGCAGCGCGCTCCTGTGCGAGCTGCTCCTGCTCGCGGTTGAAGCGGGCCACCTCCTGCCTGCGCCACGTTTCCTCCCTCGACGTGCGTTCCGCCTCCCTCTTCTCCATAGTCTCCAGGAACCGGCGCTGCATCTCCTCCTGCCTCTCGACGACTTGCTTCATGAGCCCCTCGAAGAAAGACTTCATCTTTTTGCTGCTGTCGCCGCGCTTGCGCTTGCCGAGGTGGTCCTGCCTGCCGCTGTCCTCCCTCGTCATGTCGTCGTCCCCCGACTCGTCGTCCGACTCCGACTCCGACATGGACGAGAAGCTGAAGCCCTGCAGGCTGACGGGCAGCGGCTGAGGCAGCTCCACTGGCGCCGCCGATGATATGGGCGCCGGCTGGATCGGCCCCGGCTGCGGCGGCATTGTACTTATCGGCGGTGCCGCGGATACTGGCGCTGCGAAGGCGTGCAACGGCGGCGTAGCACTGCTGACCGGCGGCAACTGCTGCGGCTGCGGGGCGGCGGCATGCAGCGCCTCGAGCTGAGAGAAGAAACGGTAGCTCTTGCCGTCCTGCCTCCCGGCGCGGCCTTCCTTGGTGCGCTTGTAGTACTTGTGCACGTTCTCAAACTTCTCCTTGCACTTCTTGGCGCTCCTCTTGTAGCCCAACTCCGCAAGCTTCCTGAAAGACATCGCGGCGACAAGGACCCAAGCATTTTGTCAGCCGTTACTTGCGTGCAACCAAAGACTGAGATAAACATGGACGACTAAGGGGTTGTAAACTTTGACATATATATTTTGCCACACTTTGATCAAGTTAGACATTCAATTCGTCTGGTTTCGTAGCTATACCCTTAGTAAAAAAAATTTCTACCACATAGGTCCTACGTGCGTGTTACTAAAAAAAGTAAGGTGAAATTATCTTTTTGGTAGCTAAAGTATGACCCAAATTTAATGATACAACCTTAGGGATGTTTGGTAAAATATTGCGATAAAATCTAACCACCTTAGTACATAAACAAAAATAACCTAGACGACGGCAATGTTTACAGGCAGAAGCATCTAACAGAGTGGTATAAACATCGAGTCTGTGTGGTTTTTTCTCCGGAGGAAAGAAACAAGGGTATGGAAGGAATTGGAAGGACAAGGGAGGTAGCATATGCTGAAGGGAATTAGTTAATCACAGGTCGTCTCGTCATATTAGGGATCAGAGAGGAGATGTGAAATTGATAGTAGCAGTGGTGAGATGAAGTGAAGCGGGGGAGGGAAATAAATTAAGGGAGGTGGCCGCATTGGGATGGGAGGAGAAGGCTGCCTTCCTTCTTTTCCCAAAAACTGGAACCATGAAAGAAACAAAACAGTGGCAGACTGCAGCGGCAGCGCAGCTGCTGCCGGCCTGCCCTCGCACTCACACCGTGGTACGATCCCCAGGCGCCCAGATTCTTACCACCCTACACCTACTACATCCTACCACCACCCCCATCTCGCAGAAATCGAGAAGCATTTGATTAGACCAGGAGAGGGTGAGGGGGAAAAAAAATGGAAATTGGGGGCAGTAACGGAGCATAATTAGCCATCATTTCATGTGGGACAAGTGCTAAATTCCACGAAACCGTTAGCCGCTTTCTGCAAGGAGAAATCATGCCGGAGAGAGAGCTTCTTGAACCGATCTGCAAATGTGTTTGGAATTTTTCTCCCTTTTTCATTCTCTTCTTGGGAGCTCTCTCTCTCTCTCTCTCTCTCTCTCTCTCTCTCTTACCTGGAGACCTCCTCCCAGAGGGGACCCTTGAGGGTGGCGTCGCGGAAGGTGGTGTCCATCTCCGACCGGATCTTGATGAGCGCCAGCGTCTCCTCCCGCGGCCACCGGTTGCCGGCCGCGCCCGACCCGCCGCCGCCGCCGCTGCCACCGGCGTCGCCCAGCATGTCGTCCTCCGGGAAGCCGCCGCCGCCGGCCAATTCCTCGTAGCTCGGTCTCGTCTGCTGCTGCTGCGCCTGCGGCTGAGACGTCGGCGGGGGCCGGCTGCTCAGTGGCACGGGGCCGGGAACCGGCGGCGGCGAGAACGGCCCCATGTCCATCGGCGGGGCCCCAAACTGGGACCCGCCACCCTGGTGCTGCTGCATGGACGCCCCCTCACGGCACCACCACCTGGCCTCCTCCTCCTCTTCTCCTCCGCCTTGAACGCTCACTTCTTGGAAAGACGACTGATCTGAAGGTAGCTCGCCAGCAGCCACGGGAGCAAGACAAGAACTAGTCTGGCCGGCTACCTTCAGCTGTGTACTTGTAGAACTGTATATGCAGCTAGTAGAGCAATTGGGGGAAGTACTGAATTGTAGGCAATTCTAGCTACCTCCTAGCTCTTCCCCTCTCTCTCCCACACACCAAGTGAGTGTGGTGTGGGCGGAGGGGGGGGGGGGGGGGGCGTAGGGAGAGAAGAGAGTAGAATTGGAGGGAGAGGATGAAATTGGAAAAGAGGGACTGGTACAAGTAGCGAAGGGCCGGAGGGAGGCCAAGGGGAAGAGGGAGGGATGGGAGAGATGGTGAAAAAGATGGGAGCTTGCACAACTGGAAAGCGGTCCAAAGGGGCAAAGAAAGAAGGAGAGAGGGTGGGAGGGACCAAGGGAGAGAGAGAGAGAGAGTTAGAGGGAGGGAGCGCCTACAAAAGGAAGGACTGGTGGTGTATGTACTGGTGAGTCCGGTGTATGTATATCCATCTTTCTACCCAGCTATGACTCTCCCTTCCTCCATCTCCATCTACGATCTACCTCCCAACAAGATCGAACTTCCACTGCGATTCAGCCCGGTATACATGTCTACCATGTATCTATCATGAATGTATATACGTATGCAGGAGCACGAGAGAGTGGTACTCAGTGTGTCGTTACAGGGGCCGTGCCGTTTTATAGCCCCTGCGGGGGCCATGGTGATGGATATCAGGAAATTTATGAGCCGTGTGTGAGGACAAAAGCGGTGGGGTGTGGACTGCGCAGGCAGTGAAACGGAATGCATGGCCTGCGCGTCTCGGTTAACCGGACACGTATCTGGCGCCCGCGCAACGTGGCGCGCCCGCGCGGGGACAACTGGGCCGCGCTGACATCGCCCTCGCCCCCGTCGCGCACCGGCACCGGCACCCGTCCAGATGGATCGATCTCACGCCGCGCGCATGCGTCGCATGCATGGGCGCCCGCCCGCCGTGCCACACCCATGAGCCCCTTGTGCGGAGCGCATCTCCCACGCAACACGGCTGAGATGAGTGACTGGGTAGATAGATAGATTGCGTGCGTCCTTGGGGATATTGTACAAAGGATTTGCGTCCGCATGCGTGCATGGATCGATGCCCATGCAGATTGATGGTGCTGTGTGCATGCACGGTGTGCGTGTGTGTGTGTCCGTGCAGCGTGCAGCGTGCAGGTTTCCGCTCCGAGCCGAATGGGAGGCCGGCGCCTCTTTGTATTTACTTGCGGCGCGCGGGCGGGCGCGTCGTCGAGCGCTGACCGTGCATGCGTGGATACCGATCCATGCTATATGGCTAGAGGATCCTCATCCCGTGTCGGCGGGTGCGATGCTCGCGTGGTGAATAACTGCAGCAAATGTTGTTCAATTAATTAATCCATCTGCTTGAGAAAGATTTAGAGCTACTAGCTGTGTATTTTTGCATTGATCAGCTGGGGAGATATGCATATCTTTCCCTTTTTCAAACTCTATCTGGCTAGATCTACGTATGTATGAGCATGAGGAGCATCACAGCATGGTGTTCGTCTGGCTGCATGAACCTTTGCATGGATCCATAACTCTCTCGTGCGGCTGTAAAATCGGTGCACGACGGGATGGACACGGGGTGAGAATTAACGGCTTAAACAAGTATGTATATATATGATATACACGGGGTGAGAGCCGGGAGGCTAACGGCTTAAAACGGGAGACCTAGCTCTCTAATGCATGGGTCCCAGGCGAAGTGGACGGTGGTGATGAGGTGGACACCGCAGTACAACGTGGTTGGTGGTGGGCCGGTACCGTGTGCAGGCCCACGCCCACGGTAGGAGACTGGGAGTAAAAAACCGGACATTTTTTTCTTTACTGGTGTACACATCTCTCTACGAACTTGGACAAACTAATAAAATCTGCAAATTTACCGGTAGAAATCTGCTGTAAAACGTAATTGTTCACCCGCACCAATCAATAACACGAACACACGAACCAAAGTAGAAGTATAATTAAAGACACAGGCAAAAAGTATGGAGCAATGATATCTCTCTTTATTAGATTAAGTTTTCTGTAAAGGTAATGCCTAATATATAGAAGAAACATTATAGAGATGAGTTCGAATTCACCCACTAATTGATAGTGCTTCAAAATATGAACTAGAATTCTATCTGTTTCATAACACTTCCCCTTAGGCGAATACCACGTAATGCATGTCTTATTAAGAACTCCTCCCAAAAACGCATTGGGAAAAAAAGAGATGGAGAGAAGAGTACACTGCACTCGCACTTCGTATGACACTAGTTGCCTCATTAAAAACCTTTATGTGAGAAACTTCAGGAAAACTCATTAAGGAAAAAGTGTACAACTTATAATCTTTAGGATATAAAATATGATATTCAGGATCATGCAAAAGGGGTCATGGTTCACGGATTCACTCCCCTGAACTTAGCAAATCACTAAGTCACCTTATTCCAATGCCGTTAATGCGTCTTTGGAAAGTAGACTTTGGCAAAGATTTTGTGAATAAATCTGCTAGATTTTCACATGACTTAATTGCATTATTTTTACCTCATCATTCTTCTGGAGTTCATGAGAATAAAAAAATTAGGGGTAATATGCTTCGTGATATTGTTGTTTACATAACCCATTTGCATTTATGCAACACAAGTAGTATTATCTTTATAGATAATGGTGGGCGTATCGACGGTATTAACACAACATGACTTCTGGATATGGTTAATTACACGTTTCAGTCAAACACACTCACATGAGGCTTCATACAAAGCTATAATCTCTGAGTGGTTGGTAGAAGTAGCTACCAAGATCTGCTTAAAAGATCACCAAGAAATAGCTGAACCACCGCAGAGAAACATGAAACAATCTGAGATTTGGCACTGTAGGGATCAGACATATAGCCAGCATCCGCATATCCCACCATGGTTAATTCTTGGTTCTTCTAGTAAAATAAGCCAAAATGTTGGGTACCTTGGAGGTATCTAAGTAAAGTCTTGACACCGGCCCTATGTCTTCTTGTTGGGGCTGCATTGTATCTTGTTAGCAAATTTACCGCGAATACAATATCAGGTCTTATGCAATTCGTAAGAAATATAAATGCACCAATAGCACTTAACTATGGGACTTCAGGTCTTAAGACTTTCTCATTATCCATCCTTGGTCTAAATAGGTTTTTATCCGCTTTAAGGGATCTTATAACCATGGGGATTTTTAAAGGATGAGAATTATCGATATTAAATCTTTCCAATATCTTGTTGGTATAGGCAGATTGGTGTACAAAAATTCTTTCTGGGAAATACTCAAGCTGCAAGTCTAAGAAAAAATTGGTTTTACCCAAATCTTTCATCTCAAACTCTGTCGTGAGGTAAGCACTAGCATCCTTTATCTCCTTTATGGTGCCGATGATATTCAGATCATCAACATATACCGAGATGATACAGAATCTATTGTAGGATTTCTTTATGAACACATAGGGACAATCATAATTATTTGAATATCCCTTATTCAAGATGAATGCACTAAGTTGGTTGTACCACATCCTTCCAAACTATTTTAATCTATATAGCGATCTTTGCAGTTTGATGCTATACATATTGCAATTATTAGGATCCGAAACTTTAACTCCTCCAGGGACTCATGTAAATATATGTATCCAGTGACCCATATAAATATGTTGTGACTACATTCATCAACTGCATGGTTAAATTTAAGCATGTTGCCATTGATATTAAATATCGGAACGTTATTCCACTCATTATAGGAGAATATGTTTTATCATAATCGATGCCAGATCTCTGTGTGAATCCTTGTGCTACAAGTCTCGCTTTATATCTCACTACTTGGTTATTTTCATTTCTCTTCTGGAAGAAAACCCATTTTGATCCTACAGGGAACACTTTAGGAGGTATTCTGTCAATAGGACCAAAAACTATCATGTTATTAAGCGAGCACAATTCTGTATCAACTGGTTCTTTCTATTTGACCTAATCTGAGCGCTTCTGGCACTTTGCCATGGACTTTGGTTCTAGATCCAGTTCAAAAGCTTTAGCAATTTAAGAGGCAAAATAAATATCTATAATTGTAGTCTTTCTTTTATATAGTTCTCCTAAAACCACATAATTGGTGGATATTTCTTTATTTATTTCTTCCAACTCCTCGTGATTCCCATAACGATGGAGTCTAGGTGTTCCAACTTCCCAGTGTTAGATTGTGCACGCAAATGTACACTGGGATTATCATCTTCAGGATGGGTCATTTCAGGGACATTAACATTTCCAGGATTGCTCACTTCAGAAATTTTCTCAACATCAAGATGAGCTTCTTCCACTGTCATAGGTAGTGATCTCATTTGATCGGTCCTCTATTTTTGCCGACGTCTTCGCGAAATTGAGTTCCTTACACCTAGAGGCCTCCCCCTCTTTTTATCATGAGGGACAAGAGTGGGTTCAATATCTCTTAGTGGTATTTTCGTTCTTTTAGGTGCATTTACTGCAGGTATATGAGATTTTGTCACTCCCTTATGATCAGTGAAGGCATCTGGTAGATTATTAGCAATTTGTTGCATATTTATTATCCTCCGAACTTCAAGTTCGGTTTCTTTAATGCGTGGATCTAAGGACTGAATGTTAGTGACATTGCAATCATTTTTTCGGCACTCTTTAATGTGGTACTATCTCCCCCTAATGCCGATAAATTATCCTCATCAAAAATATAATCAGCATACTGAGCCGTGTATAGATCCCTATCATAGGCTCAATGTATTTAATTATCGACGGATATTCATAACCTACATAGACCCCCCCATAGACCCCCAACTTCCGGTGAGCTAGGTTCCATGGTGATACGCTGTGGTGGAGAGATTGGCACGTATACAACACAGCTAAATTTTTGCAAATGGGAAATACTTGATTATTTCCCACGCACTATCTGCAAAGGAAAAATTTTATGATATGCAGTTGGTCTGAGTTGAATTAATACCGCAGCGTACAGCATTGCATGGCTCCAACAGCTGGTGGGTAGCCTACTATTATACAAAAGTGGCATAGCAATAAGTTTTATTCTTTTAATTGATGACTCTACAAGGCCATTTTGAATGTGGACATGGGGTACATAATGCTTTATATTAATGCCCAGAACCATACAATAATTATTAATTGTCTTTGAGGTAAACTCACCAGTATTGTCCATTCGAATAAACTTTATCCTTTCTTCTGAAAAAGAGACTCATAACTTAATTATTTGAGCAATTAATTTTGCAAAGGCATGATTCCTGGTAGATAAGAGATATACATGGGACCATCTAGTAGAAGCATTTATTAGTATCATGAAATATCTGAATGGGCCTGACAAGAGCTGAATAGGTCCACAAATATCACCCTGAATTCTCTCCAGAAAATTCAGGGGTTCCTCCCTAATCTTTAGGTAAGCGAATCTAACTATAGGCTTTCCTTTGGCACAAATAGGGCATACAAAATCTTTAGATTTAAGAAAATTTGTTGTGTTTTATGCTATAGTTTGTAGAATTATTAATTATTCTACTCATCATATTCAACCCAGAATGACCCAGTCTATCATGCTAAATTTTAAAAATTTCTGGGTCTTTAAGGATAGTTTTCATCGCAACATAAACTTCAGGTTTTATATATGTATAATATAACCTGGAGGAGAAGGAAGGAGGTTTTTCAACCACACTTTTATTGCACCCATTTAACTTAGTCATGAGAAGGTATTCAGTACCATCCTCACTGTCAGTTTCTAGGTGGAAATCGTTAATAAGAATGTCTTTAAAACTTAACAGAGTACTACTGAACTTAGGGTATAATAGTTCATTTTCAATTATTACCCGAGTGCCCATAGGGAGAACTACAATGGCTCTTCAAATGCCAACTATGAGTGTATCACTTCCGGTGATGGTCATAATATTTTCAGTTTTCTTAATCAATGTCTACAAATATTTAGTCTCCCTAAGAATAGAATTTGTGTTGTAACTGTCTACAAGACAGATTTCCTCCCCCCCCTATTGGATTATATAATTGTCCTATATTAAAGGAATAAATTTTAATCAACTCAATTGTTGCAACAGGGACATATTGAAAATATAGAACAAGCATAGCATAAATGAGAAAATATTCTAGGAAATAACACTTTTATTGAAATACAACTGATAATCGCTCAGTAGGAGTGTAGACCAAATGTTCATGCAGGAACATAAATACTAAAGTGATAAAATGAGGCACTTAAGGAGACTCCACTAAGAAAAATACGACATCAATTTAATAAACTAAAAGGGGTAACAGGGATACTACTGCAGGTCTCCATATAAATCATGTTCCTTCTCTTGGGGAACATTAGTATTCTCCTATAATTCCTCAAGTTTGACACCAAGAAGGTCATCTTCGTCCTTGGGCGAGTCCCCATATACGAGAAGGTTCTCTTTGAACTCGGCAATAGGATTAGAGATAGCATCATCCTTTTTCTAATTTTCTTGCCCAACAACTGGTTGAGCAGTGAAGTGTGCCTCAACCTTATTCCCTTGATTCCTCTGGAATCTCATAGTGGATTCATGTAAAGTTCCACCAAATATTTTGAGGTGCGACAAGTACGCGACCAATAGCCAACACATCCACGCCTAAAGCATGGATGAGGAGGGTTAGCAGCCTTATTGGGCGAGCCTTGCTTCTGGAAGGTCCCATGACCCTTTATTTTACCTTTCCACTAGGGTTTGCTCTTTTCCTTATTATTTTTGTCATTTTTTTATTTTTCCCCTTTATTCATTTGGCTCTTTCTACGGCCTCGGATATTGCAATCCTGTTGAGCATTAGCATGTGGTTTAGGCAATACTTGACTCCCATTAGAAAGTGCATGATAATTCTTTATCAGGAGTTCATCATATTTTTCTGCTTCTAGAAAAACATAAATAAGCTCAGAGTATTTGTGGTACTTTGCATGGCAGCATTGTCGCCACAGTATCATCATATTGGGGTGGAAAGTGCACAATATTTTGTCAATTATCTCAGCATCAGTAACTTTCTGGTTACAAAATGTTAATTTTGCGACTAGTTTATCGATAGCAGAATTATATACTGCCACGGCTTTGAGGTCCTAAAAGCGTAGGAGTGTCCATTAGCATTCTGCTTCTAGCAACAGTACGGATCTTTGCTGGATGTATCATTCCTTTAGGGAATTCCACAATGCCAGCGGGTCCTTCTCCATCATGTATTCGGCCTTCAGGTCTGGATGGAGATGGTGCCTCAGTAAATGTGAAGCAACACATTTTGCGGGTTTGGGAACAGTAGGAGCACTAGCTTCAGGCTGGGTAATAGTAGCTCCAAGTATATGAGCTATCAGGTTGATCTTAGCATCCATGGCCTAAGTGAGGTAATAGCTGCCATCCAGGGTAAGCTCAGCAAACTACCTTTTTGTGATGTCCGACATATCTGTGTGCAAGCAATATTGAATTTTATTGTTGGTAAAATATTATATTGCTTGTATATCATTAAATTAATAAAGTTTGGTCTATATATATTCAATATATAATTTTCTAAAATTTCTCATGATCTTCCTAGCTTTTTTCATAATTTTTTGTTAATTATTTAGTAATTTTCCAACATTACTTAATAACAAAAGAGTAAATTCTAACATAAATTAAACATGGAATAACACTAAAAAATTAATCCAGAGACATGGTACTAAAATATACTATTTGAAATTTTCTAGCATTTTTTATAATTTTCTGTTGATTACTAAGCAATTTTTAAAATTACTCAACAATAGAAAAATAGAATTCTAACACATAAAACATGAAATAATGCTAAGAAAAATAAAACCAGGGACATGGCATGATCATGTATCATCCATAATTTTCCTAGATTTTATGTGATAACTAATAATTTACCAAATTTTTGGAAGTTTATATCTCTAGAAATCTAATTTTCTAGTCTTTAATAGCAATTTTCAGAATTATTAATTTATTTCTGAAATTACAGAAAACCAGAAGGGCAAAATTGTAATAATTTTTTCCTTTTTTCCATTCGATTTGCTAGCGTAGCGGGGCGATCGGAGACCGGCGCAGCAGCGAGCCGATAGGAGGCACGACGACTGCGGGTTGCGGTTGTAGGTGCACGAAACGAAGGATGGCCAGCAGCTGCAAGTCGCAGAGCGGAGACCGACGGCTGCGGGCGTGCGTAGCGGAGGTCTACGGCTGCGAGCCGTGGGGAGTGATGGCACGCCGTGGACGGGGCAGCACAGTGGTGTGCCACATGCGGCGGCGGTGAGTCATCGATTGGGTGCTCAACGGCGCGGCTACGGGCCACGGTCGGTGCGGCGCGGCTACTGTCTCGAAAGCCAAAACATCGACGGTGCAGTGCCAGCCGCGGGTGACAACGGCGCGGTGGGCGGCCTGAGATGGCTGCCGTGTGATTCGGCCTTCAGGCCGGAGAATTTTTTTTTATTTTATTTGGGAATAGTAAATTCGAGAACAGATTAGATTAAGCTAATTAACAAAAAAACTAATTGCAGGATTTAATATGATTGCTCATGAGCGATCGATGTACGTGGTTCGAACTTATGTAGCCTTGTAGTAGGATGATCGTGTGTTACAGGATGAGCTCGGTGCAGTATCGATCACTGCAGGTAGACGATGCAGTGCAGACAATCACGATCAGCCATGGTAGAACATTGATGCATTGTAGATCGATGCCGTGTAGACGATCGCGATCAGCCACGCGTAGAACGATAGTGCTGATAACGTGTTGTAAAACGTAGTTGTTCACCTGCACCAATCAATAGCACACCCACAAACACACGAACCAAAGTAGAAGCACAAGTAGAGGCACACACAAAAGTATGGGGCAATGATCTCTCTCTTTATTAGATTAATTTTTCTATACAAGGCAATGCTCAATACATAGAAGAAACACCATGGAAATAAGTTTAGATTCGCCCACTAATAAATAGAATCCTTCCAAATATAGACAAGATTCTATTTCATAACAAAATCTACCTTTACACATGCGCTTGATCTGTACGTATATTAGCGGTGTACAGTAGTGTACAACCTCACCTACTTTGGGTATACAAATAATAATACGTTAAAATAGTAAAATACAACTTGCGTCCCACCACAAATCGCATTTTTCCAGATTCCATTGGAAACATCCTGTTGCAGGGTTCACATGTCAAAAATTAATCATGTTTACAAATCTGGTGTGTATCAAATTAGTTGCATTTTGTAATTATCTATCGAATATGATCGATGGATGTCTATATACACGATAATAGGAGCAACAATTATAAGGAGTTTGGATAAAGCTACAAAATATGTAGTACATACTCTCTCTAATCAAAAATAGTTCTCGTTGTGGATATCAACATGGTCTTCAAAACACGGCTTTAATTAAAATTTTCTATTATAATATATTTATAAAATCCAATAAAATTATAATATTATGAAATTAGTTTTCGAGACAAATCTACACATATAATTTTCGTGTATCCTTCGGTGATGGCTCCAACCGGCCACACTGACAAATCCCAACCTTACTATGAACAAAAGGTGACCGAAACCCTTCGGCACCACAATTCACTTAATCACAAATATAGCAACTCAATCAATTCTTTTATAAACATAGCAACATACATTATCAAATGTAGCATTCAACATCAAGGCTTAAATACAACATTTAAGCGTAAAGCAACGATACCTATACCCTCTCCTACTGTGCATCCTCGTGTGTCAAATTTTAAATTAATTATTCCACTTGCACAAGTTTTAATGTTGCTATCCTATGGCAAAATTTTAAGTATAACCTAAGCCATGTTTCTAGGTTATATCACATCACATTTTAGTTGAACATATGGTATGATACTAAATACATGTTCTACGGACCTAAAGCCCGCTCTGATACCAACTGTAACACCCCGGCACCTAGTATGCCGCGAATGTCACCCAAACGATACTAGAAGCAACCAAAAACACATATTTAACAATAAATTACAGCAACTACGCTAATTGCTTAACCGAAATTTCGGCAGCATATCCTTTGTTTTTCCATGGTTTGAAGCAACAATAATATTATCATAACTCAATAGCATAACAGATGACATCTAAAATAGCAATAACACGAGTAATAGCATCAGTTCAAGCCAAGAATATAAATTCAAACATTTCATGAACCAATACGGAGTGAATACTAAACCAAGCACACAATATAGCATAGTCCAAGTTTAGCGCAATAAAATAAACCATCACAACTACAAATAAGGGTGTGTAGTTATCTAGATGAGTGAAACTAAGTGAAGACGTGACACTAACTCCCTTTCCCACATGCCGAATTCATGGTTCCTAAAAAACAACATAAAACAACAAGCGTGAGTTCATCACTCAACAAAGTGTATTGCAATGGAATTAAACAATAACAGTATTCATCCACATCATCATTACATCTCATAAAACATCATCATAAGCATCTCATAAATCATCTTCATAAGCATCTCATAAATATCTTCATTCATGCAATGCAATGCACATGTCCCTTTGCTTAGCACATACCGGTATTGCCGAGTGCACACCCATCGGTGTGCACCCTCTTTCCCTTCCATCCTGTGGAAGGTGCCTACTCTTACCGACTCGCTCCCATTCACAACTTTGGATGGAACTACGAGGTAGGTCTTTCTTAGTGGCGCTCCGGATTAGTCAAAACTTTCTCACCGACCTTACCGGATTAGTTATGACTTTCTCACCGACCTGGCCTGTCCGCATGCCATGAATGCATATATGCCATAAACATGAATAACTTGCACATGTACTCATTTTAACAACCTGCATAACCATAAGTAAACACATGACCATCATCTCACATTCAAGGATTAAACATGGCAAAATAACACATCACTTAGTTATAATACAACGCTACGAATCCATATGGCCTCCCAAGCCAAAACCATTCCAATACACTTGCCTTCAACCGCGGGAGACAGAGTGGCGAGATGTTGAGGGCACTCCCGGGGTCACACCACCTGCACATAGGTATAATACACTCAAAAACATGCCCACAAAACAACACAAGAACTATCAACTACATCGACTTCGCAACCCACTCCTAAAACCCAAAAAACAGAGAATCTATCCAACGGGACAGCAGGATTCCAACAAGCCTATATTGAGTTCTACAACTCCAATTCAGGTAAACGAGTACATTTTCTCAAACCTTAGGAAATTTTTCACCTTTTTCTAAGTATTCGCAAAAACTGATTCAGCCTCTAAAATCTTCTAATATATAATTGATTACAGACTGTACCATTCACGTCACAGATTAGACAGCGCTTGGTAAAATGACCATAACTTTTAAACAGCTGAACAGAATTTAGCGTTTTCGGTGCCCAATTAAAGGTAATTCGAGTACCTACAACTTTTGCAACAGCTGGTCTCCCAGAAAACGCCTCTAACATTTTCAAAAGCGTGCCCTAAAATAGCACTCCAATCTGCCCGAGAACAGAACGTGAATCAGATCTGGTTTTCTCCAAATCTAACTAGTTGCAGCACCTAATTAGAGGCTAATTGTTAGCATTGTTGATGATCATGTATTTAAATATGGTTATGCAAGTTGTTAGAAAGGAGTATAGTTGCAATTGATCTATGTTAATTGCATTGGTGCATTCATGGCATGAGTGTGAGACCCTCATTTTTATGTCACTAAGTAACATAAATATGAGGCTCTTAAGTGCTTCCTGTGCCATTCCCATGATCAGTGGCTGGCACGCACAAACACAATTTGGATATTACAGCCACACAGATACACACTTTTATTACATCACAAGTTTTAAAGTGTTATTACAATACCAAAAGTAGCAGGAAGTTAAAACCATGTCTCATAGTATGCCAACTATTCCATAACTCCACAGGCAACTGCTGAGATGAATCTAGAAAGATCAGTCGTCGCTAAAACTCGCAGGTTCCTCATATTCATTCCCATCATTATCATAATCTTGCTCTTCACCTATAAACATTGTTGAAGCAAGTTGAGTACATTGGTACTCGCAAGACTTTGTAGTGTATGCAATTCCTGGAATATATGCAGACTGGAATAGAAAGTGGGTTTCTATGGTTGCTTTGCATAAAGCGAAAGTTTTGAATGAAGTAATACTGGATAGTAATGGAAAGCGTAAATAAAACATTAAAACAGTTTGATAAGTAATTGAGATAACAATTAATTAAAAGGTAATAACATTTTACTCACGGCCCTTTTGTGAGTAAAACAACGAAAAAGACCCTCCATGGTCTTATATGGACAAATGTAACAATAAGTGACTTAAAAGGGGTATAAACCATTTCTCAAATCATTTAATCAAAGGTTTTTGAAAACAGAAACAGCTAACTAGTGTCAATTCGCCAAGTCATCCATGACCGTGGATACGGCTATTCGAATAGTTTTAGACTCTGCAGAGTTTGTACTGCTTTACCCACAAGATATGTTCTCCCTTTTTGCAAGCTATAAGACACACTTCCTTTGGTATGTCGCGGAGAGTTCATAACTGAAGCGGATTCGATTATGAACCTTAACTTTGCACTAGCCTGGCGTTACTCGGCTATGATGGAAGCAAACAAGCAGTGAAGCAATAGTATTCGAGCCGCGGCTCAAGTGGTACATCACTGACCCCAAATTCATAGCGATACTGTGGCGGATGCCAACACCTCATTGATGACACCTCCCTCGAACAAACCTATCTCGGGAATGCGTGCTACAACGCCTACCAATGTGCAAAGCTAATTCCCAAATAATTTAATAAGTTAAGATGTCCCATTACGGTACTTGTGGATGCAGTTATACTTGGATCATGCAACACTACGTTCGGTCCTCAAAGTGACATGGGCGATAACTCCACCCTAGCTATTACGCGTTAAAACATGTAACCTGGCAAGCTATTGCCAATAATCACCCACGTCAAAACAGTAGTTTTATTTTCATTTTTATCAAACTACCAGTATCCTTTACTGCTTAAATAAACCATAAAAGATTTCATAAAGAAGTGTGTATGTGGGTGTAGATATCAACGTATCATTCTAAGCATTGCTAAGCAGATGCAATTAGTATTCGTTATAGCCCATCTTTTAATTGAGTATTCATTCCTATGGTTATCATGGGGTTTATGTTGATATGATTAAGACAATATATCAACATTAGGTTATAACTACCAAGTGACCAAAATAATCATTTATCAAATTATGAGCATGCAGGGAGATTCTTAATCACATTTTATCTGGTTGTAAAATCTGGGTTCAAGAATGATCAAAGGGGTGCTTGCCTTGCTCCTCGGTGGTGTAAGCTGAGTAAGTGTAAATCGATGGCGTAGTCGGCGATCTCGGCGTCTATACGTGAAATCTGAACATGGTAAATAAGATACTTCAATATTGATAAAGAAGCAAAACACAAACGACAAAGATAGCAATTAAAGGATTCAAATGAGATCATTCCAAAACAATTAAGATAGCAATCAACTTCAATCATCATTTCAAGTATGAACTAAGGTATATGGTTCTAATTTAAAGATTAAAGCTTAGGGCATGTAACACAGCTACCTTCTTTGTGTATTATTTCATTTTAATTTACGAATTCAGGAAGCTAAGATTGTAGGATTATATTTAACAAAGTTCATTTGCAGGGTGTATGACTAATTGTACTGATACAAATTAGTATATAAAGCTACCCTAGTCATATTTAATGAAAGAACATGGTAAATCCTAACTTTTATTTTACTAACTGGTCTTAATCAGTGTAATGAGCTCAAAGAAACAAATTTTATTCATTTTGGATCATTTTTGAGTAAGTTATTACAATTATATCAAATATATGCATTAAACAAAGTCCTAATATGAAATTTTCACAAACTAGCTCCAAATCTAAATCTAATTACATATTTGAGTAGTATTTGACCTAAGGATTCCAGCAAAGTTGGTTTCACTCAAATTGGACTTTATTTGCAAAATCTCTATATGCTACATATCCAAATTTCACTCTTTAAATTTAAATTCAAGTTTAAATTGCTAAACAAGTTTCAAATGTTTTTACATATTATGAAACTAGATGTTTTAATATGAATTTAGAAATTTATTTCACTCAATTTGAAGCTATAGTTCAAAAGATATTCAAATTTGAAGCTATTCGGTTCAATTAATTCAGAGAACCAAGGAAATACGCTTTCCTTAAAGGAAAGCGCACTTCAGTGTTTTAGCGGTGGCGAACTCAGATTGCGATGTGGCGTGCAGGCCCGACGTCGGCTGGCTTGAATGCGAGGCGGCAAGCCGGTAGCCCGCGACGATTGAGCGGTAGGGAGCCATGGCGGAGCTTCACGCGGCGACTAATCACGTGACGTCGATCGACTTGGCGGTATTCACGACACGGGACCAAGGTGAACCTAGGGGTCTACTTAGACACGGGTGGTGCTCGGAGGAATCGAGCCCTCGGCGTTGGACGGCGCTTCAAGAGTGAAGACCGTGGCGCTGACGCTCACTGAGATTAGGTCTTAGCGGTTATGTGGACAAGCATCGGTGGGACCTAAGGATGCTATTACTTGAGTCACTCGGAAGAAAAAGGGGTTGGCCGAGCTCTCAGAGTGCGATAATGGCGGAATCGAAGTCGCACGGTGCGGGGTGCCTCAGAGTAACTTCGAGCTACAAGATGATGCACTAGCCCGTGAGTATCTATGGATGCTCAAGAGTCCAGCAAGTAGGACGTTCTCTTACCGGGTCGCGTCAAATCGGATTTTTCCCCAATTCGGGTTCATGGAGATGGAGAAGAAGAACTTCGGCAGTCGATTTTGGGCGTGAGAAGGAAAATGGTGGGTGCTCTTGGCTTGTTTGGGTTTGAGCGTGCTTCTCATCCCCTTAAATAGGCATGGGAGGCGGTTGGAAGCGGATTGGCTCGAGAGAAAGCGGCGGCGTCTCCGGGAGCTCTGCGGATGTCCTTCTCGGCTCGATCATGACCCACGAGGTGGCGAGGTATGGGTTGTGGTGGCGTGGCAGCCTCGGGGCGTGGAGTTGCGGCGAAGTCGCGACAAGAATGGAGGCGGTAAGGTTGGCTCTGTCGGCAGAGAGAGTGAGAGAGATAGAGAGGAAGAGAGGAAGAAAGAAAGACTGCAAAAGGGGTCCACCGGCGGTTGGAAAAGAGAGAAATAGAGATGAGGGAATAAGGGAATGACGCGTGGGCCAAGAGGTTTCTGGGTCCCGTCGGCAGGGGACACCGTCGCCTGGGCTGGCTGAAGGGTCACGGCACGTGGCCCCCACACGTAAGAAAGAGAGAGAGAGATTTCTAGGGTTCTCCTCTGGACAGCACACTAAACTCATTAATTCATGGGTCAAGTCATCTCAGGATTTTTCCAAACTTTTTCAACAAGTTTCTGGGTAAGTCTACTAGCTTCAGTAAAATTTTGGAGTTAAAATTATTTACCATTTATTTACTAAAAATCTGACAGTGAAAGCTGCACAGAATATCCAATTTAGTTTTTGAATTGATTAAGGGACTAAATCAACGTATTTACTTTTGAAATTTTTACTGAAGGTTTGGTTCTAAACAATGGACCTATCATAAAAATTTCAAAATTAAATTCTCATTATTTAATTCTCCATAAATCTTTTATTGATTTCTGCAGAATTCCAAATCTGCCTAAATTAAATGCTAAAACATAGCAAAAATGATTATTAATTTTTGAAACTTTTTGAGGGTGAAGGTGATATGACTGAGGTCTTATGGTAAAAATTCCAAGGCCTAGATTGCTCCACGTTTTTCTCCATAATTCTGACATTGGTCTGGACAGCAATGGAATTTGCTAATTAAATTATTTTCTTTACTTCTAAATGCATTCACATGGTCTTTTGACCAGCTAGAAATATCTTCTATGGTTTGGCCTGGTTATACAAAGATTTTTACCATGGTGATATCATTTCTTACCATTTTACCATTTTCTCTTTTATTTGATTTCAATAACCATTTCAATCAACAACAATTCAACAAAACACATAACATCAAGAAATAAAGCAAGGAAATGATTTCACATTTTTAATATTTGATTTTATTACTTTATAAATTTGAGGATGTTACAATGAGGATAGGCCAGGTCGGTGAGAAAGTCATAACTAATCCAGTAAGGTCGGTGAGGAAGTTATGACTAATCCAGAGCGCCACTGAGAAAGACCTACCTCGTAGTTCCATCTAGAATGGGAGCAAGTTAGTAAGAGTAGGCACCCTCCACGGGATGGAAGGGAAAGAGGGTGCACACCGATGGGTGTGCACTCGGCAATACCGGTATGTGCTAAGCAAAGAGGCATGATGCATTGCATTGCATAAATGAGAATATGAATGAAGAAGTTTTTATGAATTGTTCCCCATGGTTTGTGACCTGCATAATGTATGTATGTTAACTGTTATTATTTTGTTCCATTGCAATACACTTTGCTGAGTGATGAACTCACGCTTGTTGTTTAATATTTTTTTAGGTACCATGATCACAGCATTTGGGAAGGAGAGCTAGATTCACGTCTTCACTTAGTACCACTTAAATAGACAATCTCATACGGTCATACCCTTTCCATAGTTATGATGGTTTACCTTATTGAACTAAACGTGGTTTATGTCGTATCGGTTGCTATGATTATTTGTTCACTCCGTGTTGGTTCATGCGACGTTTAAATTTATATCCTTGGTATGATTTGCCGTTGAAAACGTTATGTATCATGTTGTAGTTGTCATCTATTATGCTATTGTGGTATAAATTGATTAATGATGGTTTTAACCATGGAAAAATAGAGGACATGCTGCCGAATTTCTGAGTAACTAGCAAGTGTAGTGCTGTAATTTAATTCTTTATGGAATATCCGGTTGCTAGTGTTGTTCTCGTGGTGACATTCTGAGCACAATAGGTGCCAGGGTGTTACCAAAGGCCTCCCTTTCCAGGAGCTAAGTACCCAAACCCCAATCTTGCATGACCGGTGTGCTATTTAGAAAAGGTTTTAGAGTAGTCGTAATTAGTTGCATTCTTTATGCTGTGATTCATGCCCAACTTGATTGAAAACATAGGTGTTTATATATATTTGTCAATTTCATTTGTCCATGGCTTAAGTTCTTTAGTTGTGATGTATGTATTGTAGGTCTGATTCTTGAGGATTGATGGTATTTAGTTATAAATGTGATCATTTGTCAAAAAGGAAACACATTAATACTCGCATTTTAGGGATGAAGTTTGTCTGATGATTCACATGCTTATGCTTGCAATATAGGGTGCTTTAAGTACATTATGTCACTGGTATTTGCTTGATGGTTTGTGATTAAATCGTCCAACCAAACTCACCCTAATGTGTTGCTAACATAATCATTTGTTACTCCTCAATGCACATATGCCAGTATTTATTTTGTCATGCTTGTAGCAGTTCATGTATATAAAGAGGGTGGTATTGAAGGTGTCGTTGTCCTGCGACCGCTTAGCCTCCTCCCCTGGTATTTGCTACATTTTCGTTGTGTTCCTTGGTTATTTGTTGGTGCTTACGATGGGTATTATGGTTTGATGCCCTTTTTGATCCAAAACCAAGGGGTGCAGAGTCAAATGTGTGAGAATTAGGGGCTTGAACCCTGCATTCAGTACCTTTATTTGATATGAGATCATTGCTTGTGATCTTGGTACCCTCAGAAGCCCTTTTGCTCTCTTTAAGAAACTCCTCTAATGCTTGTAGTGCGGATATTGTCATCTCATGTGATTTCTCGGTGTTTCCCTCATCAAGAATCAACCCATGAAAATAGTATGCAGCATCCTAGCAAGAAAAAAATAGACCAATAACATTACTTTAAGTGTCTATAGAAGGAAAAATAAAGAGATATACATATTAGAAATCCGTTTCTGTGTAGAGGAGAATGTGTATGATCTGTTCAAGGCTTCAATTTAAATGCCTTATTGATGGTTGCATTCAAATGTTTTTCCAATTAAATACATATAACAAATTAAAGAAGCTCTGTGATGCTATCCTTATTTCCTTGACCTCTTAAACAATAAGTCATAGATATGATTACTGATAATATAAAGAAGTCAAAGCTGAGCTTATATTGATAATATAAAGCCAAAGTTAAGCTAGTATTTAATTCGATATGGTTACTGATAATATACCATATGATCGCTTTTGTAGGGATTAAGAGATACTAGAGATCAACCGGTTATTTGTGTCAAACAAATGAGCACTGAACTGTAGTTGTGGAACTTCAGAGAGAAAAGAAAAGCCTCTGTTGCGGAAGCTATGGTACATATGATGTAGACATCAAAACAGCTAAGGTCTTCTTGTCTTGAACTATGAAATAATGTGGTATTGTCGTGTCATATTTTGCCAATGTATTGTCACCTGACTTCATCATTAATATTTGCTCTTGAATACAATAACTTACTAGTGTTTTGCTTGCTAAGTACCTCCTTGTATCTGTTAGAGCAAATATTGATGGATTCTAAGGCAAAATCCAATTCCATCCACAGTTCATCCTGAGAATTGCTATGTTCTGCTTTATCTTTTTATTTCATCATCTCGTCCCGAATGAGAATACCATATGTAATATATTTTCACTCTGGTTTTGTGCAGAAACATGATTATTTTAATAGTTCTCTATTTCATAAAATATGGAGTTGATTAAGTCATCATATACCCAATGGTTTAATCAACTCTACGTTTTGACAGAATAGAGAACAATAGAAATAATCATGTTCCTGTACAATACCAGATTGAAAATAGGCTACCTATGTTATTCTTATTTGAGGTTGAGGATGTAGTGGATTGATAAATCAGAGGATGACTACTTTATAATGAACTGTGGATGGATTGGAATTTGTCTTGGAATTGATCAACATTTGCTCTCACAGGTGCTTGGAGGTATATATAGCTATCACAGATGGTTATAGGCTAGAACCGTCTGTAATAGTATATCAGAGACAGTTCTAGTCTAAAGTCGTCTATGATAATGTACTACCGTCTCTGATGTTAATTTTTACTGACGGTTTGAAAACCGGCTGTGATGTGTAGTTGTTATCACTGACACATATTTATAGAAGGTTCACAAAACTATATGTGATGAAGTTTTAGAATTATTTGTGATGAGTATTCGTGTATTAGTGAGTCACACCCAACAGCCCGGTCCTCGCTACTAATCATTGGTAACTACCTCAATAAAATTGAGGCCACCATCTTGATTAATCCATCAGTTACGCGGCTACACAAGATAATGAAAATGATATACTCTGACCGTTTGGTAATTGAATTGATGTGTGGCATCAAGTTAATTGTTGACTGAATGAACAGATGGAGTTCAAATTCTTGCGGGTTATTACTTGACAATACTACTAGGGTCTATCAAGTAATCTCTTAACTGATTGAGCAAGCAATGTACCTTTCAAGTATACGCTCTAATCAATCTCCTCTACTTTAAAGGAAAACTAAAAATCGGGAAGTGTATGTATAGCGAAGAAATTAAATAAGGGCCCAACGAGACAGAATAACTTGTCCGCTTGGAAGAGCGCAAAAAAATATATATAACCCTTTCAAGCTAACTAAAGAGATAATGTTTGGTGCTGTGATGACTGGACCTTGCTGTACACTTGTCTAGCAGTCATGCATGTTGCTGCTATTCCTTCAATTGTGTTATTGTTATTGTCCGCCGAATTATCGCGTGCACAGAAAAAAGAAGAAGAAGAAGAAGAGAGCCTGCCAAATCACCTCTTGTTTTTCTCCGAGATCAAGCCTGGCTGCCAAATTACCTAACAAACCAAACAGCAAAATATATAGGAAGCCGACAAAATATATGCGTAATAATAATAATATATATCTAACCCATAGTTTCTGCAGAGAGAAGTGGTAGTCTGAAACAAGGTAATTAAGCTAGCCTGGATCTCGCAGTCGGCTGGCCAGCAGAAGTGGTGGAGACGTAGAAGAAACGGGAAGGATTCGACCATTTTAAACGATCGGTGAAACGTTAATCATGGCATGGTTGAAAGTTGAAACGGGGTATGGAGCCGGCCCGGGAGAAAGAAAAACGGTGCGGTTTTGGAGGGGAGGGAGGGGTAGGAGACAAGAATACACCGCAACAGCTGTAGGACGGGCCCACCGGAGAGGGCGTAACAAGGTGGCTACGACAGAACGTGGCGGGCGTTTATCGCGGATCCCACCGAAACCCCAACCCCCATCCAAAATTCCTCTCATGCCAGCCAGCCAGCCAGCCAGCCAGGTAATACCAACACGGCGCGCACACCACCCATGCATCATGCTTGCTCCAAGGCAAAAAAAAAAAAAAAAAAAAAAAAAAAAACACGGCACGCCACCACCCAATCAATCTCTTGCTTGGTTTTTACTCCTGTGCTTAGTTTAACTTGGGGTCGATCGAGCCCATCGTGCATATCCACCATTATTAATTCCTCCTCGTCTTCTTATGTATCCTCGTTTTCTTGTAAATCACGGAGCTCACACATGCATGCATGGTAAATGCTCTTGTTCAGGAAACTGGCCGTCGATTGTGGCCTACCGGCCTCATCCAAAAATGACATGCCCTTAATCTGCCCAGCAAACCGTCACACATTATTATATATGGAGATACATCGCCGTTTCTTGAATCCGAGTAAATCGTACGAGCTTTTCTTCAATGCATGGGGCTAACAATGTCTCTCTCTCCGTATATGTATGCCTTGTATTTTAAGATATAGAAATCCTAAGAAACGGTATATCGTAAATTTCTAACCGGTGGTATAGCGATTGGCCATTGGATCCATTCCCTTTTCGTGTACACGAGACCTGCCACCGAGCTCCCCACCCCGATCGCTGGTGAGGTCATCACCCATAGAAGGCTCCTCCGCCTCCATCTCGTCTTATCCGAGCCTTAACTACCAACACGGTGACCGGCATGGCGGAGGCAGCACGGCAGTCCAAGGTAGGCGACGGGATCCACCAGATCTGATCGTTTTTCTCGTGGTTGGTGATGGAAATCACCAGATCCAGTAGTTTTCCTCGTCGTCGGTGACAGGAATCATCGGATCCAGTCGTTTTCCTTATCACCAGTGATGAAAATCACCGAATCCAATCATGTTTCTCGCATGTGGCCACCGACAAGCTCAGGACATGGCTGATGCTCAACGTATCCCCCCCTTCGTGGCTCATCCTCAACTCGTCACCGACAGGTTCACCATACCCCCCAGGGTTGTATAGGGGGCTAGGGTGGCTGTGGCCCGACAGTAGGTGGTAGTGGACGATGGTGGGCGGTGGCAGAGGGAGGCGCAGCAAGGCGATGGCACACTAAATATTAGATTGGTAGGGTGATGGGCGGTGTAGGGGAGGCCAATGGTGACCTCGCCGTCATTTGCAGGGGGTGGCGGGGGCGGGGCCAGTGAAGGAGGTGCGCAGAGCTACGGCCGGAACCAAGGAAGAGGGAGGGAGAAAGTGCGAAACAGTGTAGGTAAAGAGGGGGAGTAGTAGGGGATGTGAGGGGTAGGTGGTGGGGGAGACAAGCTGGAGGAGCAGCGGCAGGGATAGAGAGGGATGAAGAGTAGATAAATGGTTAGATGCTGTATTGTTCAGATAGCGTGTTGTATTAGCTCTCTTCAAGATTATGTGTACACATTTTCTTGATTATTTTTCTCAACCAATTTTTGTCTTATTATCTACTCAGAACAACATATATAGCTCGAAAACAGATGTGGTTTAGATAAAACCGAGCATGAGGTTTAACTTGGTGGTCAGGGGCCCTTGTCCTTGTTTTAATCTGCCATACCTGCGTTAAGATTCGTGCTTTCAGAAAATGGTACATAACTGCTTTGGAAGCACACCCCCATGGCCGTAGGCCACACATGCACCTTGTAATACACGCAAGGCTGGCTTAAATTAAGCCGTGAGTCTGAGAGAGTACAATACAAGTCGAGAAATTGAGATCTACTCCCTCTGTCCCACAAAGAGTGCATTTCTAGTGTTCAAATTTTGTCCCATAAAGAATGCATCTTTAGTATGTAAGGCCCAGCTGTAAGTGTATGCATGCTCATTTAAGTGCTTGTGGAAACCGAAGCACCACTATGCTTGTGTATGGAGTAATAAGGGGCACATTAGTCATTTACCTTGCACACTAATCTGTCTTAAAAATCCTAGAAATGCACTCTTTGTGGGACAGAGGGAGTACTGGCTAAGACTAAAGTAACATTGCCTTTGATGGTCGGAGGCTTGGAGCAGCACACTCTGGTTGCCAGCCAGCCCATCATTAATCCTGGCAGGGCACCACTACTACTGGAGTATTATTAGTCATCTGTGCGTAGGTGTAGTTCTATACCCTAATCATCAGACGTTGATCGTTGCCAAAGCAAAGTTAAAAAGGGGGGGATATATGCGTGTGTTGGTGTGGAATCTAATGTCCTGCCTGCGCGCCCAGGTGGCGCACGACCTCGTGCACTTGGTATTTCCGTGATTGTGCAGCGTGATCCATGTTAACTCGAGGTGATAATGATTGACGATGCCCTTGAGGGCATTATAAAAGTGGACCTCCAATTAGACAAATGATGGGCATGGATTACTAAAGTAGACATAAATTAAACAAGCCCGTAGTAGTACTTTAACTACCAACTGATGATCGAGGTTGGCAATGTTTACAAGGTTAATTGATTCTAAAAATCAGATGCCATTTTTTTTCCCTCCCCAAGTATCCTATGCTTCTTGCATTAGTTCATTTTAAATGTTGTAGTGATTCAATTTCTATGTTGCCGTAGTAATTTTTAAATGTTTTGCAATAAGAAGGAGTCGCAATTAAAAAAAATTATAACACAACATCTGTATATAACTATTGTATTATCTCATATAAACTGGTGCAGCAAGCGTCTGATCCATCGGACTTATGAAATAGCTGAATCCCAACTATGACTCCCAGTTTCTTCTAGCTACACTCCTTTGCACACTTCATCCCATCCTTTTCCAAGGATGCCTGCTTGCATCCATTTTGGTGATGTTTGGTTGGATGGATGAAGGTGAATGGGATATGGCTATCTCTAGATTTGAAGTCATTTAATTATTTAGATGAATGGATAAATGAGATATGGTCATCCAGTTTTTTAGAATATTCCCTTAAGATGCTGAATAGAGTCATAAAAACAAAAAGCCGGACGAACTCATCCAGTTTGTAATGTTATATGATGAACTGGATTAAAATTATTATATTCTTCAGAAAATGGTAACGAAAATCTCCTTAGGAACATTGCTGGATTAAACCTATAAACTGTCAGTAATTGACGGGTTAGTTCCGGTTTTCCTGTTTTTGAAGTGCCTCGATAACATAGAGAAGGAAGCACACTGTTAAGTTGTAGTGGTGAGATCTTCTCTCGTATCTTAACGAGTACATGACCATAATAATAAATTATATATCAACCAAATCCAATAAACATCATAAAAAATATGCTACTTGATGATCAATAGAACCAACTAATTGTCAATATAAATGAACTGTCGTGAAAAATACGTAATAAATAGGCTGGCCCTTGCCGGATATTCGAAAAGAAAAAATTTAGATATCTAGATCACATCCCGTTTTTCCTAGATACTGACCGCTCTGAATCCAATCTCAAATCCGTATGTGTAATATCTGCATCCCGTTTCGAATCTTATCGGATAATCAATTCCCTTTCCAAATCCGGTTCAACTCTAAATATTCGGCTTATCTTTGTTATGATATAACCTCCTAACCGTATTTGGTTAGGAGTCTATCTCTTAATATGTGGGCGAATCCGAACTCTCCTTGAGGGGACTGCTATATATATACCGGGTGTCTCCCATTGTATTTAAAAAAATTGATCAATAAAGAAGAGAGAGCTCCACCCTATATCTTGTGTCTCTTGTTCTTGTGTTCTTGTGTTCTCGTTGATTGCCGGTGTTCGACGTGGGTGAACTACTCGTTTTACAACACGTTATCAAGACGCAGTCTCTACCGCAAGAAGCGAAGGATCGCCGACGACGATTTAACGACTACTACCGGCGATTGATCGCCCGATCCGATCTGCAATCAACTCGACATCAAGCCGGCATCCACTCGGATTGCCGAAAAAGTCCTACGCGACTCTATCCTACGCGATAGTCCACATCCGGCATCAAGAACGTAAGTAAATCGCGTGTGATAAAAATCCTGCAAATTGTTTTCATGGATGTATAGATCTAATCTACTATTAGATCTAATTTGCGGTTAGTATCGTGTTACTGTTCATTAAAAAAAATCACCCCTGCAGTGATAAGTTTTTAGGTAGTTGTCCTTGCATCAATTTCTTGTGCAGATTAGAAGACCCTGCAGTGATTTGTTTTCAGCTAGATGAAATAGACCTCATTGCATTAATTTCATATGCGTGTGTAGACCTCTTGCCGTTGGCTTGTCCAGACTCCCAAGTCAAATTAACTAAATTACGTGATAGCAACTTTAGATTTCCATACGCTAAACAAACTAAGATGCAATATCCATGAAGAATGAGATCACATGGCCATGCATTTGCTGTCTTCATGCGCATCGGCCATGGGCCTTGCAACGCTCGTAGCGCTGGATCCGGCCGCACTCACCGAGCCGGCCTGCCGCTCCGGCACCGTGCTGCCGCTCGGCTCACATTCGCCGACGGTCTCGCGCGCCTAGCTCGCCGCCGCCGTGCCATTTGGTCTGCGCCCGAAGCGCCGCCCAGCTCGCTCCGACCGCCCGGCACGCAGGCCGCGCCCCGCCAGCTCGTCGCGCTCGCTCCGGACAATGCTCCCAGCCGCTTGCTCTATTGGCCTGGCACGGACAAATTTGCTCCAATGAATCATGGACTTGAAGTCCATCTGAGTGGTGCACGAGCAAATTTGCTTGAAGTCCAAACGGGCACTGGCAAATTGAAAACCGGATTGGATCCGGCTGTTTGGCGCACGGGGGAGGGGGCAAGGGGAAATTACCCCTTTGCCCCCCCCCCCAGTTATTTAATTCTTTTATTCTGTTTTATTTTTTTCTGAAAATTGAATAAGAAATTCAGAAATCTGAATAAAAATAGCAGAAAAACTCTAAAAAAAAATTATAGAAAATTTTGGATCTGGTTTAAATTTTCTAGTATTATCTTGCATATTGGAAGCTCCATGCCCTGGATTTATTTTCTAGTTTTTGCCATGTTTAATATTTGGTAAATTAATTTTCTGTTACTCAAGTAATTCTGAAAATTGCTCAAGTATTAACAGAAAATTGTGAAATTTGCTAGAAAATTATGAGGACACTTTGTTCATTGCCTTGGATCTGGTTTTAATTTTCCTTAGCATTATGTCTGTTGATATTTGCTAAACTTCAATTTTTCTGTTGTAAAGTAATTCTGAAAATTGCTTAAAAATAGCATGAATTATGAAAAATGCTAGGAAAATTCTAGAATTTCTCATACAACAGTTTATGAGAACCTGTGTGGTTGGAATTTGATTTCGGTAATGAATAAACAGATATGAGACAATTGGTGTCTAGGAAAACACACATGAGGCTTGGTTATTTAATTGGCGTGGAAGCGGAAGTGCTCCCTCCCTCATGTGAGCCCTAGGGGCATGTTGACCTGGCCATGAGTCAAATTGACGGAGATATTCATTACTCGTTTTCGCTTCCAACCAAATAAGAATTACATGAGTTAAAATTAGACTTATGCCATGTTTAATTTATGTTGGAATTACATAATTAACAGAAAATGGCTAATTGCTAAGGAAATTCTGGAAAAAGAGTGATAATTATCTACTGAATAGATATAGACCAAAACTTTATTAATTAAATGAAGATACATGCAATATAATATTTTACCTGTAGTAAAATCTCGTATTGCTTGCATACAGGATATGTCTGACATTGCAAATAGGGAATTTGCTGTGCTTGCCCTGGATGGCAGCAATTACCTCACTTGGGCAATGGATGCCAAAATCAACCTAACAGCTAGAGGACTTGGAGTCGCTATTGTTCGGCTGGCGGGGTGCAATCGAAGTGCTGAACATAAAATGTGCCGCTTTACATTTCTGAGACACCATCTTCATTCGGACCAAGGCCGAATACTTGATGGAGGAGGATCATTGGTATTGTGGAATTCCTGAAGGAACGCTACAACCAAAGAAAGATCCGTGTTGTTGCCGTAAGCACAACGCGAATGGACCCTCCTACGCTTCAGGATTTCAAATGCGGGCGACTTATAATTCGCAATGCACAAACCGGTCGCTAAATTGACTTTTGTAACGAGAAAGTTCACGAAAGTGAGAAGATCGACAAAACTTTGTGCACTTTCCACCCCAACATGATGATACTACAACAACGATGCAGTCATGCAAAGTACAAGAAGTACTGAGCTTATTAGTGTTACGCTAGAAGCGTAAAAACATGATGAACCGATGAAGAATCATCATGCAAATACTAATGGAAGTCAAGCGTTGTCTGAAGCACATGCTACCGCCGTGAGGCTAGTAGTAGCCATGGCCGCGGAAAAGGCCAAATGTACAAGGGGAATGAATGGAAAAATGACAAAAACCAAAAGGGAAAAGGCAAATCCCAATGGAAAGGTAAGGGAAAGGGTTCAGGAACCTTCCAGAAGCAAGGTCCAACCAATAAAGCACCCGACTCTCAAACATGCTTTAGGTGTGGTTGCGTTGGCCACTGGTCACGCAATTGTCGCACCCCAAAGCATTTGGCAGAACTTTACATGAAATCCACTGGGAGATTCCAGAAGAATCAAGAAAAGAAGGTTGAGGCACACTACACCGCTCTACCAGATGTTGAGCAAGACGGTGTAAAGAAAGAAAACAATGTCACTAACCCTACAACCGAGTTCAAGGAAAGCCTTCTCGGATATGGTGACTCGCCCATGGATGAGGATGACCTCCTCGGCACTGAGCTTATGGAGCTCCATAAAGATACCAATATTTCCCAGGAGATGGAACATGACTTGTATGGAGATCTGGAATAGTCTCACTACACCCCTTTTGCTATATGTCGCATTTCCATTAGTTGAGCCTCCTTAAGAGCCTCATCAGTTTGAATAATTATGTTCCTGCATGAACATTTGGTCTATGCTCCTGTTGAGCAATTATCAGTGATAATTAAATAAAGTGTTTTCCAGAATATTTTGTGCTATGCCTGTTTAATTGTTATACTATGCAACCTGAAGTTGGTATTGCGATAAAAACCCAGAAATATTTAAAGATCTTGTAGATTGACTGGGTAATCTTGAGTTGAATATTTTGAGAAAATAATTAGTAATTCTGCTGGCCATAGCATAAAGACTTTTCCTAGACCTGAAGATTTCTTATGCCCTGCTGTGCTATAGGAAAACTTACGGTTAGATCCTCTAACTTTTAGAAGAATCACTGGATTTCTTGGAGAAAATCCGAAGTGATATATATGTGGACACGTTCATGTTCACACAATAGAATGGCCTTGTAGAGTCATTGTTAAAGGATTAAAATTTATTGCTTGACCACTTTGCAGAATAGTAGGCTACCCACCAGTTGTTGGGGCCACGTAGTGCTGCACACTGCGATATTAATTTAACTCAAATCAACTGTACATTATGGAATTTCTCCGTTGCAGATAGTGCATGGAAGAGAATTAAGTATTTCCCATCTGCAAAAATTTTTTGGCAGTGTTGTATACATGCCAATCTCTCCACCACGGCGTACCACCATGGGACCTCACCAGAAGTTGAGGGTCTGTACATGGTTCGGTACGATGATTGTACTAAGGACATATTTCGGCATTAGGGGAAGATAAGTACCAAATTAAAGAATGCCGAGTCCTTAGATCCACGCACTAAAGAGACCGAACTTGAAGTTCGGAAAGTAATAAATCTGCAACAAATAAGCTAATAATCTGCCAAATGCCTTCACTGATCATAAGGTAGTGGAAAGATCTCATATACCTGCAGTATATGCACCTGAAAGAGTGAAAATATCCTAGAAGGATATTGAACCCACTCTTAACCCTCATGATAAAATGAGGGGGAGGCCTCAGTGCACGGACTCAATTCCGCGGAGACGTCCGCAGAAAAGGAGAACCAAATAAATGAGAACACTACCAATGATAGTGGAAGAAGCTCAACCTGATGTTGGGAAAATCCCTGAAGTGAGCCATCTAGAAGATGGTAACATCCCTGAAGTGATATATCCAGAAGATATAACCCCAGCGTATATTTGTGCGCACAATCCAACGCCGTGAAGTCGGAACACACAGACATCATCGTTGTGGGAAATCACGAGAAGCTGGAAGAAATTGATAAAGAGACATCCTCGAGGTGATACAGGAGAATTATATATGAAGAAAGACTACAATTGTCGACATATTTTGCCTCTAAAAATTGCTAAAATCTGGATCCAGAACCAAAGTCCATGGCAGAGTGCCAGAAGCGCTCATCTAGGTTCACCTGAAAAAGCAATTGAGGTAGCGTTCGCTTAATGAGAGGAAAGTTCTTGGTCCTATTGACAGAACATTTCCTGAAATATTCCCTGTAGGATCAAATAGATTTTTCATCCTGAAGAGATATGAAAATATCCTGGTGGTGAGATATAAAGCGAGGCTTGTAGCACAAGTGTTTTAGCAGAGACCCATCATCGATTACGATGAAATCTGTTCTCCTGAAATGAGTGGAATGACGTCCCGAAATTTAATATTGATGGCAGTAAGCTTAAACTTTTCAATACAGTTGATGATTGTAGTGACCGCATATGTATTTGGGTCACTGAATACGGATTAAAGACAGTCGATAAGGATGTGATACAATCGACTAAGTAGATTCCTCCTGAAAAGGAAATATGATCCCTGAAGGAATAATGTTCCTGTGCATTCATGAGGAAATCCCAGAATGGATTTTTATTTTCCTCTGTGGTGGTACAGTCACCGAGAGATTATAAAGGAAGCCTCACGGAATATGTTTGGCTAAGACGGGTAATCAACCATGTCCAGAAGTTATATGGTATGAATACCGTCAATTCCCCTACTATTATCTATGAAGATAATGATGCTTGTGTTGCACAAATGCAATTGGGTTATGTAAAGAGCAATATCACGAAGCATATTGCTCCTAAGTTCTTTTATCCCCACAAACTACAGAAGAATGGTGAGATAAAAATAATGCAAATTAAGTCGTGTGAAAATCTAGCAGATTTATTCACAAAATCCTTGCCAAATTCCCCTTCCAAGGTATATTAATGGCATTGGAATGAGGCGGCTTAGAGATTTGCATAGTTCAGGGGAAGTAAACCCCTGAACCATAATCCCTTTGCATGATCCTGAAGATCATAAGTTGTACTCTTTTTTTTCCTTTGTGAGTTTTCCTGATGTTTCTCACATAAAGGTTTTTAATGAGGCAACAAATGCAACATAGAGAGCGAGTGTGATGTACTATTTTCTCCATCTCTTTTTCCCACTGGGTTTTTGAGTGGAGTTTTTAATGAGACATATGCATTACGCGGAATTCGCCCAAGGGGAAGTGTTATGATATAACCTCCTAACCGTATTCGGTTAGGAGTCTATCTCTTAATATGTGGGCGAATCCGAACTCTCCTTGAGGGGACTGCTATATATATACCGGGTGTCTCCCATTGTATTTAAAAAAATTGATCAATAAAGAAGAGAGAGCTCCATCCTATATCTTGTGTCTCTTGTTCTTGTGTTCTTGTGTTCTCGTTGATTGCCGGTGTTCGACGTGGATGAACTACTCGTTTTACAACAATCTTCACCCCTAATAGTTTGCACCCATATGTCATGGTGTTACGATCTCGGTGCGCAAGATCACGCCGTTCGCATGGTCCGAGCCGTTGGCTAGACGCGCAAGCCACATCCGTATCTGTCGAAAGCAGAATGTGATGATCTCATCTGAATCGTGAGGCCTCGAAGACAAACGCTCCCTTAGTTTTCTTCAAGGTTCTTTCTGTAAAATGCGGGGCAATATGCTCATCTTTTGTCAAGAAATTTCCACGTACCAGCAGAATGCTAACGTGATCCGATCGAGTTTAGACATTTCAACTGAGTAGCGAGTAGCGATGTTGGAAGGGAAAGGAATAAAAAAAAAAATTATGAAGAAAAATATGCCAATAAATAAAACAGTTTAGTACTGTGGGATCCATTGATATGAGATGCACCTGATCTGGTCAATAAAGAACGCGTATTGCTAATTTGATATTACCCTCACTAATTATTTAGTGATGATACGTCAATGTGTTGCCATATGATGCCCCTTCCTTCACTCTATTTTCCACCCCTTCCTTCTCCTCTAATATAAAAGGTTTCGATTTTCAAATCAATTCAATCGAAAACTTTTGATTCAAGAAGTTTTGAGTAAACAAAACTTTTTATTTCGTAAACTTTCAAAAAAATAGTTAAAAAATAGTTCCCATTCAGAAACTTAGGTATAATTTGAAGAAGAAAAAATTTGAGTTTGAGGGGAAGGGACCGAGGGAGGAAGGAGGATGAAGAGGACGCCGCCAAGTATCGCGACGAAAGAGCCTTTAAGATGGAAGAGAAGTGGAGAAATAAAAAAGCTACCGTCATATATCACAATAAGAGGACGTACCCACCAAATAATTAATGAGGGCAATCTCAAATTGGTATTTCCGATAAACAATATGGGTTGCTAGCCCATCCGTTCCCTTCCAATTTACTCAACAGATCCATGCCCCTTGTACCAACAATTAAGAACAAATTTACTTGAATGTTGTGAGACTAAAGATATGTATATAAAACCATCTAAAAAAGATATGTATGTAACAATTTTTCAACAGGAGACAAGGAATAAAAAAAAACAGAGGTAGCCTCTGAAGTCTGATCTTAAATTTGAAATCTCTGCAACTGGCAACCTGTCCGTTGCTGTAGTAAAATCAGTTAACAATCAAGCGTATAAAATTTCTTGTCGATAGATTTAAAAGGCTTTATCATATAATAGATGGAAGACCAATTTAAAATACTTATTGCTGTTGTAATTATAGAGCCAAACAGTAGTAGTGAGGGTCTCCATAGGTCCTGAAGGGGGCTTAGCTGAAGCCTGAAAGATAAAACGAGCAAAGGAACTTGTATACATAGTGCTCAGGTACAAGTGTCATATTCTTTGATTCGTGGGATGGGGTGTCTTGATTCGTGTCTATGTGGCCAAAGAGCTAGACGGTGAGAACCACCCCCCCCACAACAAGTTTCACTTCCAATAGATGCCACTAGGGCTATAAAAAAACTCGAGGCTCGTGAGCTGCTCAAGCTCAGCTCGCTCTATGCTTGATTCAAACTTGGTTTGAGCTTTAAAAGAACCGAATTCGAGTTTGACCTTGAGCTCACGAGTTTCACATAACCGAGCTCGAATAGCTTGCGAGCCTGATAAATTTATAAATCACTTGTTAAATATTACTATATATTAACTCTTACTAAGCTTATTTGAGTCGAGCTCGAGCTTAAGTATTTGTTTATTGTTAAAAAATAATACATATTGAACTATTTATTGTTATCGAGCTTACTTGAGCATGGATAGAGCCGAGCTCAATACCAGCTGGAACCAGGGAGGCTAGGCTCGCTCGAGCTCGGCTCATTTACAGATCTAGATGACATAATACATATTTATTATAGAGAAAATCTACAATATTCCACTAAATAACTATATGATCTACGATATACCACTCATTGTGAGACTGACATATGGAGCCTAAACCTACATGTCAATGATACATCAGTAAGACAGTAACATATTGAAAACATAAAAATTATGCGGTGGTATATAAACGATTTCCCCTTTATTATACCACGATTAAGTAGTTAGAACGCAGCTCTCTTGATTCTTGCCGAAAATGGCGCTGAAAACAGCTACAGCTTGGATGCCCCGGCAGTTCGTGAAGCATAATTTACCAGCTGTAACAGCAACGCAGACAATTATGTAATACAAATCTAAAATAATTGTTTCGGTTTAGTTGTTGGCTATCATGTACAAGATACTGGATGATTAAACTAGAGAACCATGCCTAACACGAAGCTGGTTATTCTCCAAACAATTGTTATGATCTGATCGATGATACACGAACAAATAGTAAATACTGTATTTCTAGCAACAAAGTCAAGCATCTTTGATCTCCATGTAGATATGGCCCACTCTCAGTTCAGTCATAGAAATATGATGAGCCATGACGGCTCGACGCTGCTCCCGTTATCGCACGGCTCTTTTCAACCATCAAGAATTTTGAAATGCTAGCACCATTTTCTACGCATTTTCTGAAGCTTGTTTATCATGTATGATCTGCTTGTCATTTCACTTTTTTTTTTTTCATGGACTGCAAGAAGTCAATAACGCGAGAGTAAAATCAGCCATTCCCTTTTCGCCACATCCGCACGGTGTTTCAAACTGATCTAGAAGTGGTCGCGAATCCGCTTGATAGTGCGTTGAATCAATATTGCTGAGCATCTAATTTGCCAAGAGCTGATTAGTTAAACCGGTTTGACATGTCTAAGTACTTTATAGCTAAAAGTTAGGCTTCATGTGCCCCCACAGTGTCCTATCAATCAAGTACATGCCGATCAAGCGAAATATTCACCGTTACCCGCATTAACATGTAACCATGAGCATGAGGGCTTTAACATGTAACCATGTAGATAGGCGTGTACGTTACACCGTTACTCGCATGCCCTTGCAACTAAGTATACTCCAATGCGTCCATATGCGGCTACATTACGTTATGGGCTCCATTACGTGCCAACAAGCCTGAGGTTGGGGGCCACGCATCCCGTCTGTAGCGGTGCGACGTCCCTCGAGGCCTCAACACGCCTCCCCTCCCTCCACCTTGGATGCGCTGCGCCACCTTCAATCGATGATCGATAGGGGTGGCAGTTGTACCTGTAGATATCCGTGGGTATCTGACTCGATAAGAGCGGGTATGGATAGCACTTTATATGCATGGGTTTTCCAGTTTGGTACCCGATAAGGCTATAAGATAGGCACGGGTGTCAATTTATAGCTATAGGTACCCAACGGGTATCCTATGATATGTGGGCCCAGTTTTATAATATATAAATTAAAAAAATAAAACCCTAACCCTCAGTCATTCACTAGTTTTTAGAAATAAAATATGAACATCATTTTATTACTTGAACTTATATTTTTATAGTGGCATTTAATTATATGTTTATCGTTAAATTGAGATAATATAGAAATTGTTTGAGTCATTTACTGAATAAGTTATTAGCACAGGCTGGTGGGTATGGATACCCATCGGGTATCGGATACCTATCGGCCGGGTTTGGGCGTGGGCACATATTTGTGCCCGATAAGTTTAGTGAGTTCGGGTGGACGGCACGAGTTTGGGTTTCCGATTCGGGTTTAAGACAGTTGTACCCGAAGATACCCACCTGATTGCCATCCCTAATGATCGATCGACCGGGACCACAGCTCTCTGCGTGTCAGTCTTTTCTTTTCTTCATTTCCTTTCCCCCGTACCCTTCCCTTCTTTCTTAATCTTTATCCACAGGCAGATCGCATATACATATACATATACATATATATCACAATTACCTAGGACACCATGATGCCTGGACACCATCATCCAAAACGGATATTTTCCCTATTTATTTGCATTGGAAATTTTTTGAAATTTTTAGGATGTTGAGTTTAACCAGTTTACTAACTAGTTCAAACAAGTTTGAACTAAAATTTGAACTAGAGTTTCTTTTTTTGATGATAGTTTGATTGTAGGTATGTGCTAAGTATATATATAAATTAGCAAAGCATGTAATCTAAGGGGGTGTTTGGCAGAACTCCAGCTCCACCAAATTCTTGGAGTTGATGAGGCTGGGTATTTCTAGCTTCACCAAATTCGTGGAGCTGAAGCTGTGGGTATATTAAGAGTGTTTAGATGGATCATCTTGTTTATATTTTAGAATAAAATTATAAACCAAAGTCACTTTATTTCAGTCTACAAGTTTCAGCTCTGAGATGGAGCTGGAATCTGGAGCTCTGCCAAACAGGGCCTAAATTCATTCAAATATTTGAATTCGAGTATATTTTTTAAAAAGGTATGTGTTTCATTTGAATTGTTATAGATGGGTATATACCCTAAAACTGAAAGTTTCAAAAAATATACCCAAATTTGACTTGAATTCGCGCATTTAATATATATATATATATATATATATATATATATATATATATATATATATATATATATATAGGACAAGTAATGGGACACCATGGTGCCCAGGCACCATGATTTTAAATGTGCGAATTCAATATACCACTTAAATGATGTTATTATACCTCTTTATCATTTTGAGTATACTCTAATATTGATTATAAGATACTTCAAAGTGATTTGTATATAAAAAAATTATCAAAGTCCACTCTTGATAGTATAAATTTATGTACATCCTTCATTTTTACGTAGAAAAAGCTTTATAACAAAAAATAAAAAATAAAGGGTTTCAATGAAATTTTTTCAACCAAATCATATTGGAGTATCTTAAAATTACTATTGAATTATAATGAAAGTAATAAAGTAGTATAACGTGTTCGTTTAAATGGTATATTAGAACAAAAAACTACAAAACGGTATACCATTTTTATCTTTCAAACGGGACAGTGCGCTATACACATCAGGCTCCGCTCGCTATTTGTTGTGGGCAATGAACTTGCGGCTCGCACGCGTCCACTCTTGACCGAATCCGTTTCGAAGTTGTCATGGCGACCACCTAGGCACACGTGCTAGCTCCTCGCGTGTACTTGTCTTTCTTGCAATCATCCGCTTTTAAGTTACCGTGACCTCGCGTCCTTTGGCCGACCGAGGCCAGTGCTAGTCGATATCCCCAAGGATATCTGGTAGCACATGGCCATGCTGGTCTAGGACATACCGATGAGTTTGCGGGGGTACATTGCGTGCCTGCCCAAGCCACCTGCGACCAAATTGCTTGAGTAGGTGTTGCATCTGGTTGGTGAGGCACGGTGTCCAATTCTTTATGTTAGTGGTGGTTGCTCTTCGTTTGGTGATGAGTTGCATCGCTTTCTTCAGCTGACTGGGATTCCAGTTTTTATTAGGTTTCATAATAAAATTTCACATGGTTTTGTGAGTTTCATGAGGTTATGGCTAAATTACATGACATTGTCATATATGTTTCATGGTTAAGTTTCATCGGGTTTCTTAAGATTAAGGAGGTTCATATATATGTTTCATGACGTTTCACTGATACGTTTTATGATATTTCACAGATAAGTTTCATTAGGTTTCATAGATAAGTTTTATGTTTCACGGTTTCACGGATAAGTTTCACGATGTTTCACGGATAAGTTTCATGATGTTTCTCGGATAAGTTTTATTAGGTTTCATAGTGTTCTATCAACATAATTTAGTTTCCTTAGCTCTTAATAGCTTTTACGACCAAGTCTCAATAGATTTCATTCAACTTTTACTAGGTTTCATGATAAAGTTTCACATTGTTTCCTGAGTTTCGGGAGGTTATGGTTAAGTTACATGATGTTCTCGGATAGGTTTCATGATTTCATCAAGTTTCTTAATATTCAGGTGGTGCACATATATGTTTCATGATGCTTCACAGATAAGTTTTATGATATTTCACAGGTAAGTTTCATTAGGTTTCATAATGTTACATGAAACTCACTTGAATTTTGTGAAAATTTCGTGAAACTTGACTTTCATATTTTGTATTTAATCATTTTTATGAAACCTGCTTTAATTTTCTTTTTTAAACTCTATTAGAACCCAAACAAAACTCACTGAAACAATGGATAAAATGTTCAACTGTCTTCAAACCTTTTGAAACTTCTTGAAACTCGCTCGAATTTTTGTGAAGATCTCATGATTTTTTTTTATGAAAGCAAACTAATTATTCTTATCAAGACTCCATTTAATGATCGTAAGAATCTTAAAATGTCTAAAAGTTATAAGCCTCAGCAATAGCTTAGTAGTGACCGCACCCACTGCCGTGCCATCTCCGAGGACACTGGACCTCACCATCTCCGAGGAAGTTAAGTGACGTCATCGGTGAACCAGCGACTCATGCGCGTCCACTCTTGACCGAATCCATTTTGAAGCTGCCGTGGCGACCACCTATGCATATGTGCTAGCTCCTCGTGTGCACTCATCTTCTTACGAGCATCCGCTTCGAAGTTGCCGTGCGCTTGCGTCCTCTGGCCGTCTGGGCCCGTTCCATCACTACACATGAACGAGTGTGCTATACTGTTTAGACTGGATCCGAATGGTATAGCGTGCTATAGTTGCACTAAGATTAGAAGTGGGAGTATGTACTCCCGAGTACAGAAAATGCTTTATGTGTGTGTGCAGGAAGCCTCTTTTCTATCCCGGGAGTAGTTACTCTCTATACCGTATGTGAGACCCCGGATCAGCTATCCAGAATCTCCTGTGTATTTCCGTACTAGTCCCAGATCAGTAGCTAGTACACACAGTCACAGTGATACTTCATTGCCGAACAAAACGAAACTTGTAATATAAATATTCAAGTATGGGACACAAAGCCACTTATTACAATACTCGGTCCAACGACCGGACACACAACGCAGCGGAAACAAAAGCAAAACGAAACGAGCGAACGCCAAAACGCCACAGGCGACGACTAGGAACGCAACTAGTCCTCCTGGCAATCCTCCTCGAAGACCTCCTCCTCTTCCTCGGCATCTTGATAAATTTCTGATGATTACAATGTTGGTGTAGCACGTGAGTACAAAAGTACTCAGCAAGTCGGGAAATTATGATCATGAGGGGCTTTCCAAAGGAAGCTTAATAGGGTTTATTTGCATAAAGCCACATTTGATTAAATCATACTTAAGTAATAAATTTCACAAAGCATCTTTTACAATTCTTTTTAATAATTGAATTATTTATTATTGTAGTGAGGTTCTATCCACCATCACTAACATAAAGGCTCTATCCGCCAACAGTTTAAAAGATCAAAGTTAATCATGTGACTCCATCCGTCAAATGTAGAACAGGTTCTTTCCACCTGATTGGCTCTTTCCGCCAAACAACATTCGAGAGTTCTAACCACTCCCGAACCCAAAACAAAACACTTTTCGATTTTTAAAACCAAAACCAAAGTCTACCAATATGAAAGCATTCTTCGCTTTGCCTTTGACCGTAGGCACGGCTATTCGAATAGTTTTACTCTACAGAGGTGTACAACTTTACCCACAAGACAATATATACCCTTGATGCCATGCAATTAACACACTTCCTTAGGTGTGTCGGCAGGGATATCTTGACAAAGCCGTTACAATGTATCTACCTAACTAGACCCACCCGCTGAGATTTCACCGCTGTTAGGGTTCCCTCCACCCAGTACAGAAGCCCCCTCTTGCGCCGTGTGAGAAACACAACATTGCCTCCGTCCGGCATTCACATTCAACCAAGTGGTGAGTCTAAGCTAGGCTTCTACAAATTAGTTGGCCAGGTCGTACCATTATAGACATGTGGTAGTACGGTTATGCTTAAAATGACAATCATAAGCGTCGGTTCTTAAATGACTTGGGGCGGTACTTGCACAATAGGACCAAGGCTTGATCCGCTCCCACCCGATATTCCATGCCGCCCAAGTCAAAATCATTTTCCTTTTCTTTTTATTTTAGCAAAACAGGACCAAAACCATAATAATAACTTTCAAATCACATTTAATATCATTCTTTTTGAATAATCCCACCCCTGGGTTGTTTTCATCGGAAAAGGTCATAAGCAATTCTACCGTACTACATAGCAACGGATACCATATAAGCCTAAGCATGGTATAAACAAGGTTCTAGGGTTACAATGGATATGATTAACAATGTCAAGGTGGAATCAACAAGTTCGGAATAACTAACACTTATATTTGACATATTTCAATAAACATAGCCATGCAACTTTATAAAAAATTTTAAATCAGTTCGCAAACATAGGAGCAAAGTGCATCAAGGAGACTTGCCTTCTTCGGCGGTGGGAGTGTCGAACTCGAGAAGTCCGGCGGCGGAATCGGCGGTCGCGGCGGGATCGTCGACTACACGCAAAACGAGGCAATAAATAAATAACAGAAAATAAATAAAATCCAAAAATTAAAAAATTAGTACTGGCAGGAAGGTATTGATTTATGATGAATTTAGAAATTTGAATGAGGTCAAACGGAGTTCGGATGAGAAAGTTATGAGCTTCCGAAGTTTGAATTTCGAATAAATCGAAAACCGAGAATATTCCGGGAATATTCCCCTCGGGTTTGACTGGGTCAAAGTTTGACCAGCTGACTTTGACTGGCTGACTTTGACTAGGCTTTGGGTGTATGACAGAGGGCCCCACATGTCATAGACATGGGGTTGCTTCTCCTAGAAGCTTGCCATGGCCATGGCAATAGCCACCATGGATGGAGAAGTGGAGCTTGGGGGAAGGAGAGGGGCGGGCTCGGCCGATGGGGCGGCGACGGCGGCGGCGGCGCACGGCCGGCTGGCGGCGGGCGGGCGGAGGGCGGGCGGCATGGCGCATGGGGATGGCGGCCACGGCGGCTGGCGGCGCATGGCATGGGCGGCGGCGGCATGGCGGGCATGGCGCCGTGGCGGCGAGCTGGCGCCAAGACGGCAAGGCCCCACACGCATGCACAGGAGCAACCCAAAAAGAACAGAGAGCAACTCCACAACAGAGAGCCCCAAAGAAAACTAAAACTTGGATTTCTAACACATTTTTGCGTGGAATCGATCCAAACAAAAAGTTAAAACCTCTAGATAACATCCTTAGGAACCTATAACCGGAAAGAATTGAACCAAAACTCACCGAGCGAGATGAATTTGATGAAAAACCCGAGTTCGGCCGAAGCGAAGAAAATGCGAAATTCGTCGCCCACGGTCGATGAAACCTAAAATCAATGGATGAGTTAGAATCTAGACTCCCTCACGAACTCAATGAAACAAACGGAATAGAAATTGAACCACCGAGGAGGGAGATATGATCCAAAACCCGAAGAACGCGATGAACACCCCGAGTTCGTCGGTTTTCTCGATCTCCCGGCCGTTTGGACAAGAGAGGCAAGAAAAGAATAGATGTTCTGGAAAGAGGGCGCCGCCACGGAGTTTTAGGAACCGGTGGTGCGTGATTTGGGGAAGAAATGGCAAATTTATTGCCATAAATGCGATTTTCGGACTTGGAAGGATTGATCAAATTCCGGCGAGGTTTAGGGTGCATTAACCCCATGGATGGAAAGAGGAGGCCGCCGTGATTCCAACGGATCCGACGGTTCGCAAATTGGAGTTGAATTGGAGGAGCTAGAAGAATTTAAAGAGAGCTCCCTCCATTTTTGCTTGCTTGAAGCTCCTTTGTTCATGCATGGCAAGAGGTTGAAGATGATACTATTCACTCGCCACATGGCAACTTCCTATTGGTTCTCTTTTACGCAAATGATTCGCCCTAGAGAAAAATAAGGAAAATGGCCTAAAAATTCCGGAAAAATTCCTAGAGCCATTTTAGATTATTTGGAACTCAATGGAAGTGGTTTGGTTGAATTTGGATGATTTTTGTGGAATTGGATATTCAGGCGCGGATCGCAGGCATTAAACCAAAGCCGCGCGAGACAAAATAGGAACGGATGTCCAAAAATCCGGGAAATAATTCCAAAAATCATTTCGGAATATTTGGAACATTTTAGAAGTGGTTTGGAGATTTTTGGAGCACTTCTGGACTCGGGTGAATTTTCGGGTACCGGCGGTACTGGAAAATCCGATTTTTCGCCCGGGAGGGAATTAATTCCCGATTTCGGAGGGGAATGGATGCCAGGTTATTTTAAACACCAAAGAAACTCAAAATCTTGAATTTACTTTATTTAAATTAGGTTTTTCTCCAGAAAGCCAAAAAGAGGATGTTACACCGTATCTCACAATATAGTGAGTATTTCGCGCAACGGAGGGTATGTATGTATAGTATACAAGTATATAAGACCATCTAGGTATTGTTTACATTTTTTTAAAGGTGGTATGTATACTTTTTAGACATACTTCTTTTTATATGCGTATATGAAGGTATTTGCAAAATACGCTAAAACTATGTGCTCCCTTAAAATTTTTTCATTTAGATCTTATTGATCATCTTATTATTAGTATATGAATGCATTCAAAATGATAAAGAAGTATTTCAAGTTCATTTGTTGGTAAACCCCATCGCGCCAAAAACATCACACGCCTCTGTACAGTTTCCAGAACAGGACAACCTGGGCACTCGTCCTAGCGTGTCAAGTGTCCGTATTCCGTAACTAACGAAACGCGGATGGGGTTATATATCATGTTGGCTTTTTACTCGGCGCGCTCTCATGCGAGCACATGACCCTGCTCTCCTTCAATTCTCTTCACCAGCCCGGCGCGCGCTAGATTGCTTGCTTGCTGCATGTGTGTAGTTGATGTGTGGCTGTGCGCGGGCATGGCAAAATATAAAAGCGCTACCTTTCCGCGAAAGGACGCCTTCCGGTGCGCGCTAGATGGACGGACGCACAAAACCCTTTGCAAAAACCACACCGCACCGGCACGCATGTTACCCCTGTTCCCCGCCCCGCGCTCGACTGGCTTGCTATATACGCTACGCTCTGCACTGATCTCCTCTAGCGGTGTACGTTCTGCATGAACGATGTGGTTTCGGCTGCGATGCAAAGGGGCTAGTTGCATGCATGGCGTTCGATGATCTGACCGCTCGGCGTGAAGAGCCTTCTCCGGTGGCCCGGAATGGGAAAGGAGTGAACGCCGCGGCCGCGTAGGGTTCATGTGTGTCGGCCCTCGTTTCGCGCGCGCGCGCGCGAGCGAGCGATCCGTTGCGGTGAGGATACGGTGCGAATGGCCAGACAGTAGTACACCGCGGAATAAAGCCGACGAGGCGCGCCTTTCCTCCACCTCATGTGCGCGCGCCTAGCTCCTCACCGCCTCGTGCGGCTCCGAACTAGTACTCGATCGCTAGCTAGCTCTAGCTAATTAACCTTTTCTCCTGCGAGACACGAAGTGCGATGCGGCCATGCGGGTGCCAGCGCCAGTGATGGTAATTCGATTCAGGCCGGCAGGCACCAACCGATGTGAATGAACGCGAACTTTGCGGAGTTGTTGCTTTTGATTAATGGTAGTCAGAGGTGGTGTTTCAGGGTAAGTACTGACTGCCACGCCTGCAGGCACACCTGTTCGAGTCAGATCGGGTTCCATGCTACGTTACAACCGAAATTTACTAGCCAGAGTACGTACGGAGTACAAGACAAAACGGGGGCGTACGTACGGTTACAAGGAGTCACGGTTTTAGCTGCCCCGGCCGGACACGCATGCATAAATTCGATGGGTGAACTGAACTACTGAACCTGAGAGACGAACTAACGCCCATAACCCTTGACGCGCCCAGCTAGCAGCTAGCCTCACGGAGTTGCAATCCGAACAAGTTGTCCCTACAGCGCGGCGCGACATCCCGCGACACTGTCGCCATCGGCGTTAGATGCCCTGCTTACTGGCAAATCTAAGATGACAGGCACTGATCGATCGGATCATGCACACCCCACTGCTCCAAGCCAAGCCATCGATCGATAGATCCCCACTGATCCGGTCATTCATTCGTTCTTTCGTTCGTCCGATCACTGTACCCATCCATCTCTCTCGGCTAGCTAGCAGCCCCAGGCTCCTAGCCAATTACGTGACGTAAAACCGCGCACACATTCGGCGTGGCCCGGCGAATCCACGAAGCCGCGTGCCGCCGTAAAACGGGAGTTACCGACGAGGCCGGACACGTACGATCGACGGTCCAGCATCCATGAGCTGGGGTTACTGTTCACGCAAGTAGCCTCACATGCCGCGGTGTGGTCCCCTCGACGCAACGCGAACACACAGGAGCACTGCACTGCACTGCACTGCACATACGGGGGGAATCCCACGGGGAATTAATACCTTAACAATCCCATCGGTCGATCCATCGAAGGCTAAGCTAACAGCAGCAGCAGCAACAGCGAAATATGGCTAGCTGCACATAAAGAGGGAGGGAGAGGGATCCGTCCAGGAATATAACCATGTGCCCATCCCGTGTGTCAAGACTCAAGACGTCACGTTGTGTATTATGATTACCGTGAGAAGTAGTACTTACTACTCACCTATATTTGTTTCTGCAAGCTGTATATACGTAGAGGTTAGCTAGCATACATCAGAGGGTTGGCAAAAAAGCTCGCTAGAGATCGAATTAAAGTTGCATACATGCGCATATACGCGGATGCCGGCGGAGTTATACGGCACCACCTCGTCCCCATCTCCTGCCCACAAGGCTGGGGGTGGTTGGCTGCAACCGTCAACCTCCACATAAAGCGTGGCACGTTCATTATTTGCCGTTGCACGCCGCTGCGCCGCCGCCCTAATCAAGCCCAGATAGCTAGCAACCGTAGCCCATCACGAGCAGTAATCGTAATCCTTTGGACCGATTGTTCGATATCGTGTAACTAACCGTGCGCATTATTGCTGTTACGGCCGCGCCGACAAGTTAGAACTGGGAGATTAGATCCCGGCCGGCCGGCCCACGCGCGCGACTTTCCCATGCCCATCCGTCCGTCCGTCCCGTCTGTCGTGCGGCGTGAGCCGGGCGAAGCGGCGAGGGCACGCCGCCACGGTGGCGCCGTGCGGCCGGTCTCTACGGCACGTGAAATCTCCGCGGAATTCAGCAAAAACAGCGCCCGCGCGTCCTTTTATCGCCGTTGCGGCTATCTACGTAGCCGGCCGGCCGCGCGCGCCTCACCTTATCGCCGAGATCCATCCATCCATCTCACGTTGATATTTTATTCGCGCTGCATGGTCGCGCACTCGCCCCCATTACTACCGGTAGTAGTACGTCGTCGTCAGGCTGCAGGCAACTAGGCAAAGGCTTAGGTTAGCTCGATCGGGCGCGTGCAAGAATAGGTTGCGGCAGTGCCCCTGCGAGATTAGATCCAATCACGGGCTCCGGCTGCATCCAGATCTGACAGCCAGGTGTGAATTAATCCAACTGCCTGCCTGATTTGACACCTCGTCCACGTTCGCGTGCATCTGCGTACGTGGGATGTAGGTTTTCTGCTGGCGCCTGTAATTAAACGTGGCGATACGTTCTCTTTTCTCCCCGATCGATCTCTAGGCTCTAGCTAGCTCGATCGTAGCAGCTGGGCCCATCCGCCACGGGTGAATCACGGCGGCAACTTGGAGAGTTAATCTAAAGGCACGACATGACGCAGGCAGAGGCGGCAGCCGCTGGAGCTGCATGCAGCTAACTGCAGATCGATCGCGGTGGTGGATCACTGGATTAGACATATAAAAAGGGCCCACGACTCCACCATGACCTGAAGGTCTCGAATCGACGGTTGCGGTGTTGCAAGAAATACCGCTCAAGTCCAAGTACTTCGCAGGCTCTTGCAATATTGTACCAGTACCATGATTTACTGGCCTAATCTAATATCAGTCAGATATCTGAAGGAAGAGTATATTTTAAATGGCCGGCCGGCGATTGTTGTGCGAGCTACGGCAGGCAGGCAGGCAACCACTGCGCCGAGTGGATCGCATGTTCGTCGTACACAGCGTCACATCGAGAATGTTTGCGCCAAAAAGGCGTACCTCATGCCATTTTTATTTGTTGCTGCTGTTACTGCTGCATGCGAACTGCAGAGCACTGGGGAAGGCTTCTTTTGGAGATCCAACTCAAAGGATGCCCATAAAAGCGTGCCTGATATCTCCAAGAATCTTTGCTTTTCTGGTTTCATTCAATAGGTGGAATCAAAGTAGCAGTGGCGACTCGTACTGCCAAATACTTTAGCCGAAAGAAAACGACTCGTGATTCATACACAACACCAACTGGAAGGGTAATATATGGTGGGTAAAAGTTGTAAAATGCTGCCCATTATGTAAACGGGAATACGTACAGTGGTGAACATAGACGCACTCAATGTTGCAAAAGACAGTGAGATTTTGTATCGTTGCCGCATTGCATCTTTTGAGGATGGTTCTGACTTATGACATCAAAGGAATCAGTTCAGAGTTCAGAACGCTCAAATGCACTACTACTACGAAGCAGATGTTGTGCCTTGGTAATCGAAGAGACTGTCCTGTAGTAAAACCTTAAAGCATATACCGTTAATAGTTGTAGTCAGGGGCGGAGCTAGCCCAGGCCCAAGCCCCGGGCTGGGACAGCTGATCTTAGATTAAATATCTGTTTTCAATGATTTTTCAATAATATTTTGTAAAATTTTAATGGGCTTTCGGTACCAGGTCCCAGGCTACAGCCTATTTTGCCCGGGGCCTGGATCCACCCCTGGTTGTAGTGCCTACCAAGTACATCTAAAAGAAGATAGCTGCTGCTTTTCTGGATTCCGAAAGAAAGATTGTAAGCTTTGTGCTGTAAATTTACCGAAGTTGGAGAAAAAGAAGGGGACAGCAGCAAGCGGATCGGTGTGCTGCGACGCATATTTTCCTTCAATGCAGATGCTTTAGGCAGGCTTCTGACACAAGAAGAATCCGTTTTGGGCGTCCCGACTCCACAGCTCATGAGCCCTGACCCAGTGCCAAAAAAAGATTGATTAAGCCGCGTGCTTTTAACATTAGCAATGATAAGGAAATGATGCTAGGAGCTATCTGAAGGAAGATTAAAAATTTATACTGTGTAGGCTATACGGCCCAAATACGATGGACCATGCGGTTGTCCGATTGTGACTTTGGGATGACAAGTTGGGCCCGTGATATTCGGAAAGAGCAGCCTTATTAGAAGAGAAGCCCAGTAAACATGAGTTCCGTTTGTTTGTCCGATGTCTGCGAAAGTAGGTCCAACTGTGAGTATGTGACGGGCCATGGCTCGCAATTGCGTTTCGAGCCCATCTGGGGAAACTGGAACTGTGTACTAGTATCATTGCAGAGCAAAACTGAAAGATTTCGTGATTAAAGCGGCATCAGCGTGAGGACTCAGCTAAATACCAGCCAAGGCTATATCTCGTCTTCAACGGCTCCCCGTCGGCGTAGCCAAGGCTATATATATATCAGTACTCATTAGTGCTGGTAAAGATAACCATAAGGTTCAACTGTAACTCCCTGAATCCCAGAGAATCCGAAAATAAAAGGGAAATTTGAGTAAATATCCCAAAAATTTCGGATCTATTTCATGTCCTACCTGTACTCCAATAAATGCAGAAATGTGTACCATTCCTCTCCTCGTACTTCCTTTCGCCAATAGGTCATTCTCTCTCTCTCTCTCTCTCTCTCTCTCTCTCTCTCAAACCCATCTAGGGTTAGAAGGGCATGTCGTAGTCCCAGTTTTCCCAAAGGAGTGAGCAGGAGGGCAAGCAAGTAATTTCCATATTTTTCCCCACCTACCTCTCTTTCTCCTCCCCACTCATTTCTCTCTCTCTCTCCCCACCAATTTTTTTCTTTTCCTCCGCCCGAGCTCCACCAGGGGCGACGCCGCCGGCGCCCCCCTGCTCCTGCGCTCGGCCGGCCCAGCGCCTCCTCCAGCTCCTCGCCGCCGCCCCTCCCTCCGGGTCTCCTTCCACCGGGCGCCGCCCCACCCACCTAACGCCGGCGCCACCTCCTGCGCCCTCCTCCACGCCGGGCGCCACCTCCTGCGACCACCAGCCACACGGCCGCTGCCGCCAGCCGGCTCTCACCTCCTCCTCCACTGCTAGGTGAAACCCCCCCCTCCTTTCTTCACTCCTCTCTCTCTCTCTTGCCGAATGCAAGATTTGGTTAGCCATGGCTAGGGTTTGAAAGGTATTTGGGGATTTTGCCCAAAGTAATGCTTGTGTGTCTTGGATTGTGCTTGATGATGGTATTGTGGGATTGTAACAGATGGAATTGCGTTGGATGATTGATGTGGATGGACGTGGTAGCTGATAAGTGGGTTACTACTGGACTTAGTTGAACAACCTGTAGGTGCTTGGGAGTAGCATGATGACTATGTCGTTATCAAGATTCAGTGCATAGTAGATGGCTGTGGGTTGGTGATTCGGAATGATTGCGAATTAGTGTACTGCTAATAGTGGTTAATAAGTTCTTGCATGGCATATGTTGAAGCTTAATGCTAGGATATAAAGGTGAGCTGCTGTCCTTTGGTCGGTGTTGCGAAGATTTTATTAACGTGTCATCCAAGCTAGGTGGTGTTGTGTGTTCCCAAATTCAGTGCCTTAGGAGTGTATGCGGCTAAATGAATACGTGACGCAACCCTCGCGTTTTCAAATTCGTAGAACCAGTCCCTATTCTTCTCGTTCAACCCTTATTGCTTATGCTCTATGCTAGTTCATTTTCTACTGTAGTGCCTAGAATGGTTGCCTGGTTTTATTTCATGCGGCCGAAGCCTCTAGTCGATGATAAACGATTTCTTTGGGGTGCTTATGATCCGAGACTTGTGAGTCGTATGGGGGAATGTGGGTGTGTTGGGACCGTTATGCTCTGGTTCGTGAGGTACCTAAATACCTTCCTGGAAATGGAGGATAGTGGGAGGGATACCAAATAGGAAAAACTTAGTGGATGATGAACATTTATATCACTAGCTATGGAGATCTTGATCGAAATAGTGTTGAGCCATTCTTAATGTGGTTTGGCTGTTATTGTGGAATTTCGCAATTGTATGTCATTTTGTCTTGATTAATACTTGTGTTATTGTTTTCAATTCTCATTCCATGTTCATATGCATAGCATGCATCTCATTGGCATACATCGAACTCGTGTAGGGAGCGAAACCGCGGAGGGTGACGTGACTGTGGTCGAGGGTGATCACGGTGAGTGTGGTTCTTGAGACTCCGGCAGAAGCATCAGGCAAGCACCTAAGCATGTTCAACCCTTTATATATGTTTATTTTGGTGAATAAAATGCTTATTGAATGATTAGGTTTTTGCATTAGGAGTCAATGGTGGTAAGGGTAGTAGAACCTAATTGCTGCACACTCACTCCTTGACACTTGTTGAACCTTTCCTTTGGAGCTAGCCTATGGGTAAATACAACGTGTCCATGCTTAGTTTGCTTAGAGGTCGGGTTTGGGCCAAGTGGTGGACGGTTCCATCACTTGAGAGTACTCAATACTACACATGTGAACTATATTGGGAATGGGTTCAGTCAGGTTACTTGGAGGTAAATATTAATAAATGGCGGCCAAGGCGGAGAGTAGGATCAATTGGGTATGGAGACTCAATTGGCGTAGTCACTTTGTGTCAATTAAGGACCGATCCGTTTGTGTGCCATGTTGATCGAGCACCATTAGGTTGATCGCATGCCTGATTATGGAGGGTAAGCCACTCTTTCATCACATGCCGTTCGATGGATCATGCCCTCATGCGGTTGGACGTGGTTGAGGGCGAGGCTTAGGCCGACCCTCGAGGGCCAAGCCGGGCTTGGGCCGCTCGAGGGGGTGCTAGGTGCTCGGACCGCATGAAGATGGTTCAACGAATGGGTATGGATGGGAGGGGGGTTGACATGAGGTACTTTGTGGCACATGTCGTGCGATCAATGCTTCCCTGCAGGGTTAATTAAGCGATTCGAATTGCCGCGCTCTCGGATATGAGCACGCTCGCGTCATCCGACACTCAACGTAGTAATAACTTAAATTCTTGGCTCGTCATTGTACTTGAGCTTTAAAAATGGCCGTAATTGCTTTACCTTAGTGTTGTTACCTTTCAACTTCATGTTAGAAGTAGGTGCGGTCAATAACTGCTTTAAATTTGTAATTGTTTTAGCTGTCATACTCATACTACAAATGTTAATGCTTTTCCGCACTATTACCTTCAGCTTTATTCCTTTCTGTACCCAAATGCATAACCCTTTGGAGTCGGTCATATATGGACCACGGGTAAGTCTTGCGAGTACATTCGTACTCATGCTTCTGCTTGTGGTTTCAGGTGAGGATCAGGAGGGCTGCGAGTTCTGTCCCTACTGCCTCTCGGTGCCCGGGCGGGACACCGAGTAGAGGTTACTTGCGATGCTGCTCACGCCCGGAAGTGTTCAAAGCGTAACACTTCCGGAGATGTCATATTTTGCTAATGTGTTGGTTAAACTCCCTTTTGTTGTATAGCTAGCTTTAAATACCTTGTCCTGTGTGGCTTGAAGACTTGGTATTCCTCTTGTTGATCGTGGTTGTGTTGTGATGTCCTCGTCATGCTTGGTTGTTGCTTTTATCCTTCCATATTATCATGCTATATCAACTGCTTTTCTTGTCTGCTGAGTGGATGTCCTAGAATCTAGAAAGGTCATGCCGGATTTTCGAATTTTTGTGCTATCTTGGTTTAGGTTGTATCATCTTAAGTCCTAGTATGCTAGTTGAGTTGTTTTAGTTGTGTGGTTGTCAGGTTTGTCTTTGTGCTTTGGTTTAGTCGTTTTGTTGTGCTTCCGCGTTGCGTGTCCGGTTGTGGGGTTTTGAGTTCGTTGCCCCCTTTATGCAAATTGAGTTGTGATAACGGTGGAAACCGGTATGCGGGGCGATCCTGGGCGAGTTCGGGTCGCATACCGGGGGAATACCGGGGCTGTTGTCGAGTTATTCGAAGGGTCCCACTGTTATCTCATTTGGGCTTGGATGCTAGCATCGCGAGCGCCATCGGCGAATCGTTGCTAGCCTCCAAATCCAATGAGGTCAACTGGGTGTTCCAATAGCTCGAGGACAGTCTGGACGGCTCCTCACAAGGCTGGTATCAGAGCAAGGTGCATAAAGACGAACTCTAAACTTGACAACCACTTAGGTGATTGATTGTGGTTTACTAGCCTTCTAGTAGAAATTAACGCTATATTACCCGCCCTATGTTTATAATTCGGTTGCGTGGGTTGAATAATGAGTGTGGGAGAAGCGATCACGTTGGAATCGTGCATTTCATGTCATGCCATGCATGCATATGCCTTGCCATGTCATTTTGCATCTTGATCTATGCTTTTATGTATGTTAGATTGTGCTACTGTCTAGCTCATGTTTAAATTAGAATTTTGGCCGAGTGTAAGAGCTTATTCCTTCCTTGTGGTGTCTAACTCGTGTCGTCTACTTTTGGTTGACGACAGAATGAGGACCCACGGGGATATGGGAGGTGATGAGGGTGCGGGGCGATCGCAGCCTCACGATGGCGATCCGCCTCCTCCTCCCAACCTCTTGGATGTGCTGCTGAGGTCGGAACAAAATCAGCAGGCAACCAACAGAATTCTGGAGATGCTTGTCCAGAATCAGGCTCCTCGAGGTGGCCGCGATGGGCGAGACCGCCCCAATGGCTATCTGGATTTCTTGCATACACAGCCACCCACCTTCTCTCGCGCCAGCGAGCCACTTGAGGCTGATGATTGGTTGCGCACAATTGAGCAGAAGTTTGCTCTCATCCGCTGCGAAGATCATGAAAAGGCACTCTTTGCTGCTCAACAGCTTCAGGGCCCTGCTGGTGCTTGGTGGGCCAATTTCCTGGTCATGCAGCCCGCCGGTCACCAGGTGACTTGGGCGGAGTTCCGTGAGGCCTTTCGGGCGTATCACATCCCGAAGGGGCTCATGGACATTAAGAGGCAGGAGTTCCTCTCTCTCAAGCAGTGGAACAAGTCTGTGATGGACTATTCTCGAGAGTTCAACTATTTGGCCCAATATGCGCCAGAAGAAGTGAACACTGATCAGAAGAAGCAGGACCGTTTCATGGGTGGGCTGTCACAAGAAAGATGCAAGACAAGCTCTGTGTGTGATTTCCTGACTTCAATAACTTGGTGAGCTCGGGCGATCATCAAGTGAGCATAAGATGAAGAATCACCAGGAAGAGAAGAAGCGGAAGAGGACGACACCTTTTCCGGTGGCGGCAGTCATAGCGGCGTGCTCGGATCGTCTTTCCTCTACCGAGGGCACCTGCTCCTACACTTCCACTACCACCGGGATGCCCCGTCCTGCTTCCGTTCTTGCTCCTCGGCCTCCACCGCCACCGCCGAGTGAGAGCGGGGCAAGTTCAGGTTCGGCCCGTGCTACAACAGTGGGCGCGGGACACTTCATCGAGATTGCCCTTTTCCCAAGCGGGGCAACAACTCTGATGCTCCAAGGCCTCAGGGCGCACCGCCTCCACGTCCCTACGGGAAGGCACCTCAAGCGCCGAAGCATGGCCGGGTCCACTACACCGACACCGAGGCGATTCCAGAGGGCGACCATGTGTTGACTGGTATGTTGTGCATTGATGGGCATGCTGCTAGAGTTCTGTTTGATTCAGGGCTTCTCATTCATTTATTCGCAAGGATTTTGCTATGCATCATCAAATGAGGGTGAGTTACTGATAACACCCCTTCCTCATTGAAGCACCGGGTTCAAAGATTGTGGCTAATCAAGTAGTCCAAGAAGCAACTGTTCTGATCCAAGGGGTTCCATTCCTTGTCAACTTGCTACTCCTTGACCTTCGTGGGATAGATGTTATCTTGGGCATGAATTGGCTAACCCGACAAAGAGCCATTACGTATTGTTCTCGCCGCTCCATCTCGCTCAAGGGGCCGAAGGGCGACCGCTTAACGCTACTTCGATGGTGGCACTGCCACTCTTTGCTCCTTGAATGGTGCTGAAATTGAGGAGTTAGAGTCCATTCCCGTGGTTTCGGAGTACCCGGATGTGTTCCCCACAGAACTGCCGGGGATGCCGCCTGATCGCGACATTGAGTTCGTGGTTGAACTCCAACCCGGATCGCTCCGTGTCCAAGCGGCCATATAGGATGCCGCCAAATGAATTGGCGGAATTGAAGAAGCGATTAAAGGAACCGATGGACAAGGGGTTCATTCGCCCAAGCTCCTCACCTTGGGGTCGCCACTTTCTTCGTGACTAAGAAGGACGGTTCTCTTCGTCTATGTGTTGATTATCGTCCTTTGAATGCAGTCACTATAAAGAACAAATACCCTCTGCCGCGGATTGATATTCTGTTCGATCAGCTTGCTGGTGCACGGGTATTCTCCAAGATTGACCTGAGGCTCGGGTACCATCAGATTAAGATCCGGGCTGAGGATATTCCGAAGACAACCTTCTCCACTCGATATGGGCTGTACGAGTACACCGTCATGTCGTTCGGGTTGACGAATGCACCGGCATACTTCATGTACATGATGAATTCCATCTTCATGGAAGAGCTTGATTCCTTTGTGGTCATCTTCATTGATGACATCCTTATCTATTCGGCGAATGAAGAAGACCATGCCAAACATCTTCACATTGTTCTCAGGAGGCTTCGAGAACATCGCCTCTATGCCAAGTTCAGCAAGTGCGAATTTTGGCTGAAGGAGGTATCGTTCTTGGGGCACGTCCTCTCCGAGCAAGGTGTCGCTGTCGACCCAAGCAAAGTACAGGATGTGCTCAAATGGGAACAGCCAAGTCTGTCACCGAGATCCGATTTCCTTGAATGGCCGGCTATTATCGCTGCTTTCATTCAGGACTTCTCCAAGATAGCCAAGCCTATGACGGAGTTATCAAGAAGGGCATCGAGTTCAAGTGGTCCGTGGGTGTGAGCATGCATTTCAGACTAAGCAATTGCCTCACTACGGCTCGATCCTCACCCACCCAATATTCACGAGCCGCTCGACGCTCATCGCGATGCATCCGGCATCGGACTTGGCTGTGTGCTTATGCAGATACCGAGTTGTCGCTTATGCGTCTCGGCAGCTAAAATGTCATGAAGAGCACTACCCCACCCATGATTTGGAGCTTGCAGCAGTGGTCCATGCATTGAAGATTTGGCGCCATTATCTCTTGGGGAACAAGTGCAATGTCTACACCGATCACAAAAGCCTCAAGTACATCTTCACGCAGGCAGACCTGAATATGAGGCAAAGACGGTGGCTTGAATTGATAAAGGACTACAATTTGGAAGTCCATTACCACCCTGGGAAGGCCAATGTGGTGGCTGACGCATTGAGCCGCAAGGTACAATGCCATTGCCTTGCTCTTCCACCACGAAGTGCCACCCTTTGTGCTGAGTTCCAGAAGCCCAACCTGGAAATGATTGAAGAAGGGACCTTGTCTAATGTGGAATTGAAGTCCACATTGCTTGATCAGATTCGGGAGGCTCAGAAGGGTGATGGGGGTGTCTCCCAAATTCGCGACAAGGTGAGTTCTGGCCAAGCCCTTGGTTTTCGCCTGGATGAGCAAGAAACCTTGTGGTTCGGCCACAAGATAGTTGTCCCGGATGCCCAAGAGTTGAAGCGGGCGATCCTTGATGAGGCACACAACTCTTTGCTCACCATTCATCCGGGTAGCAATAAGATGTACCAAGACTTGAAACGGCAGTTTTGGTGGACCCACATGAAGCACGAGATTGCTCGTTATGTGTCCGAATGTGATGTTTGCAAAAGGGTGAAAGCGGAACATCTCAAGCCAGCTGGCACTCTTCAGCCATTGCCCGTCCCAAACTGGAAATGGGAGGATATTAGCATGGATTTCATTACCGGCCTACCCACGACTTCTTGGTCATGATTCCATTTGGGTTATTGTCGACCAGGTTGACCAAGTCAAGCACATTTTCTAGCCGTCGCATACCTTATCAATTCAAGAGGTATGCGGAGTTGTACATCTCTCGGATTGTATGTCTTCATGGAGTACCAAAGCGGATAGTTTCGCATCGAGGCTCTCGCTTTGTTTCTCGGTTCGAAAAGCTTGCATGAAGCGTTGGGCACTAAGTTACTTCACAGCTCAAAGATATCACCCACAAACTGACGGCCAAACTGAGAGGGTCAATCAGATACTTGAGGATATGTTGAGGTCTTGTGTTCTATCTCATGGGAAGAAATGGGATGAGTGCCTTCCGTATGCTGAGTTTGCATACAACAACAGCTACCAAACTAGCATCAAAATGTCTCCTTTCGAAGCACTCTATGGTCGTAGTTGTCGAGCACCTCTGAACTGGTCTGAGAGTGGGGAACGTTCATTCCTTGGGCCTGAACTAGTCATGGAGGCAGAGGATAAGGTGAAGACCATCCAAGAGAATCTGAGGGTAGCACAATCGCGACAGAAGAGCTATGCTGATCACCGTAGGAGGCCTCTCTTCTTCGACATTGGCGACTTTGTCTATTTGAAGGTATCTCCTCTCCGGGGCACCCGTCGTTTTGGAGTTAAGGGAAAGTTGGCGCCTCGCTACATAGGTCCATTCCGGATCCTTGGAAGGCGTGGTCAGGTGGCATATCAGTTGGAGCTTCCTCCCTCTCTAGCGATGGTCCACAATGTCTTCCATGTCTCGCAATTGAAGAAGTGCCTCCGTACTCCCTTTGAATCTCTGGAGGTGGATGAACTCGGGGTTCAGCCTGAACCCGATCTATCCTACAAAGAGCGTCCTATTCGGGTTTTAGATGAAGCCGAACGCAAGACTCGTAGGAAGGCTCTCAAGTTCTATAAGATTCAGTGGAGCAATCACACTGAGGATGAAGCCACCTGAGAGCGGGAGGATCATTTGAAAGACGAGTATCCCGAATTCTTCCAAACTATGTAAGTGCTTCGATTCTGTCCCTTCGCAGTTTTTGTCGGTATCCTTTCCTTTCCAACTATGTACTCGTTTTGAATCTCGGGGCGAGATTCCCCTAAGGGGGGAGATTTGTCGTAGTCCCAGTTTTCCCAAAGGAGTGAGCAGGAGGGCAAGCAAGTAATTTCCATATTTTTCCCCACCTACCTCTCTTTCTCCTCCCCACTCATTTCTCTCTCTCTCCCCACCAATTTTTTTCTTTTCCTCCGCCCGAGCTCCACCAGGGGCGACGCCGCCGCCTCTTCCGCTCGGGCCACGGCCTCCAGCCGGCCTCCAGCCTCGCCCCTCCCTCCGGGTCTCCTTCCACCGGGCGCCGCCCCACCCACCTAACGCCGGCGCCACCTCCTGCGCGCCTCCTCCACGCCGGCGCCACCTCCTGCGACCCGCCGCTGGCCACGGCCGTCGCCGCCACCGGCTCTCACCTCCTCCTCCATCGCTAGGTGAAACCCCTCCTTTCTTCACTCCTCTCTCTCTCTCTTGCCGAATGCAAGATTTGGTTAGCCATGGCTAGGAGTTTGAAAGGTATTTGGGGATTTTGCCCAAAGTAATGCTTGTGTGTCTTGGATTGTGCTTGATGATGGTATTGTGGGATTGTAACAGATGGAATTGCGTTGGATGATTGATGTGGATGGACGTGGTAGCCGATAAGTGGGTTACTCTGGACTTAGTTGAACAACTGTAGGTGCTTGGGAGTAGCATGATGACTATGTCGTTATCAAGATTCAAAGGCATAGTAGATGGTCGTGGGTTGGTGATTCGGAATGATTGCGAATTAGTGTACCGCTAATAGTGGTTAATAAGTTCTTGCATGGCATATGTTGAAGCTTAATGCTAGGATATAAAGGTGAGTCTTTGTCCTTTGGTCGGTGTTGCGAAGATTTTATTAACGTGTCATCCAAGCTAGGTGGTGTTGTGTGTTCCCAAATTCGATTGCCTTAGGAGTGTATGCGGCTAAATGAATACGTGACGCAACCCTCGCGTTTTCAAATTCGTAGAACCAGTCCCTATTCTTCTCGTTCAACCCTTATTGCTTATGCTCTATGCTAGTTCATTTTCTACTGTAGTGCCTAGAATGGTTGCCTGGTTTTATTTCATGCGGCCGAAGCCTCTAGTCGATGATAAACGATTTCTTTGGGGTGCTTATGATCCGAGACTTGTGAGTCGTATGGGGGAATGTGGGTGTGTTGGGACCGTTATGCTCTGGTTCGTGAGGTACCTAAATACCTTCCTGGAAATGGAGGATAGTGGGAGGGATACCAAATAGGAAAAACTTAGTGGATGATGAACATTTATATCACTAGCTATGGAGATCTTGATCGAAATAGTGTTGAGCCATTCTTAATGTGGTTTGGCTGTTATTGTGGAATTTCGCAATTGTATGTCATTTTGTCTTGATTAATACTTGTGTTATTGTTTTCAATTCTCATTCCATGTTCATATGCATAGCATGCATCTCATTGGCATACATCGAACTCGTGTAGGGAGCGAAACCGCGGAGGGTGACGTGACTGTGGTCGAGGGTGATCACGGTGAGCAGGTGGTTACTGAGACTCCGGCAGAAGCATCAGGCAAGCACCTAAGCATGTTCAACCCTTTATATATGTTTATTTTGGTGAATAAAATGCTTATTGAATGATTAGGTTTTTGCATTAGGAGTCAATGGTGGTAAGGGTAGTAGAACCTAATTGCTGCACACTCACTCCTTGACACTTGTTGAACCTTTCCTTTGGAGCTAGCTTATGGGTAAATACAACGTGTCCATGCTTAGTTTGCTTAGAGGTCGGGTTTGGGCCAAGTGGTGGACGGTTCCATCACTTGAGAGTACTCAATACTACACATGTGAACTATATTGGGAATGGGTTCAGTCAGGTTACTTGGAGGTAAATATTAATAAATGGCGACCAAGTGAGAGTAGGATCAATTGGGTATGGAGACTCAATTGGCGTAGTCCCGCCTGTGTCAATTAAGGACCGATCCGTTTGTGTGCCATGTTGATCGAGCACCATTAGGTTGATCGCATGCCTGATTATGGAGGGTAAGCCACTCTTTCATCACATGCCGTTCGATGGATCATGCCCTCATGCGGTTGGACGTGGTTGAGGGCGAGGCTTAGGCCGACCCTCGAGGGCCAAGCCGGCTTGGGCCGCTCGAGGTGCTAGGTGCTTTCGGACCGCATGAAGATGGTTCAACGAATGGGTATGGATGGGAGGGGTTGACATGAGGTACTTTGTGGCACATGTCGTGGCGATCAATGCTTCCTCGCAGGTTAATTAAGCGATTCGAATTGCCGCGCCTCGGATATGAGCACGCTCGCGCCATCCGACACTCAACGAGTAATAACTTAAATTCTTGGCTCGTCATTGTACTTGAGCTTTAAAAATGGCCGTAATTGCTTTACCTTAGTGTTGTTACCTTTCAACTTCATGTTAGAAGTAGGTGCGGTCAATAATCGCTTTAAATTTGTAATTGTTTTATTGTCATACTCATACTACAAATGTTAATGCTTTTCCGCACTATTACCTTCACTTTATTCCTTTCTCGTACCCAAATGCATAACCCTTTGGAGTCGGTCATATATGGACCACGGGTAAGTCTTATGAGTACATTCGTGACTCATGCTTCGCTTGTGGTTTCAAAGTGAGGATCGGGAGGGTCATGAAGTTCTGTCCCTTATCGCTTCTGCACCAAGGGACACCGAGTAGAGGTTACTTGCGATGCTGCTCACGCCCGGAAGTGTTCAGGGGCAGAACACTTCCGGAGATGTCATATTTTGCTAATGTGTTGGTTAAACTCCCTTTTGTTGTATAGCTAGCTTTAAATACCTTGTCCTGTGTGGCTTGAAGACTTGGTATTCCTCTTGTTGATCGTGGTTGTGTTGTGATGTCCTCGTCATGCTTGGTTGTTGCTTTTATCCTTCCATATTATCATGCTATATCAACTGCTTTTCTTGTCTGCTGAGTGGATGTCCTAGAATCTAGAAAGGTCATGCCGGATTTTCGAATTTTTGTGCTATCTTGGTTTAGGTTGTATCATCTTAAGTCCTAGTATGCTAGTTGAGTTGTTTTAGTTGTGTGGTTGTCAGGTTTGTCTTTGTGCTTTGGTTTAGTCGTTTTGTTGTGCTTCCGCGTTGCGTGTCCGGTTGTGGGGTTTTGAGTTCGTTGCCCCCTTTATGCAAATTGAGTTGTGATAACGGTGGAAACCGGTATGCGGGGCGATCCTGGGCGAGTTCGGGTCGCATACCGGGGGAATACCGGGGCTGTTGTCGAGTTATTCGAAGGGTCCCACTGTTATCTCATTTGGGCTTGGATGCTAGCATCGCGAGCGCCATCGGCGAATCGTTGCTAGCCTCCAAATCCAATGAGGTCAACTGGGTGTTCCAATAGCTCGAGGACAGTCTGGACGGCTCCTCACAGGGCACCGTCGCCGGAGTCTGGCCGGTCGCTGCCACCGCATGGCCGGTTGCAGCAGCGCCGCCCTCCTCGCTCCCGTGGGCGTGGTGGTGCACCGCCCATCAATTCGCCGTCCTGTGCAGCAGGCGAGCGGGCCACCAACTCCGTGTGTGGGCGTCACCGTCGTTGTGGGGTGCTGCCTCGCTGCCGCTGGCCGTGTTCACTACCGGCGGGACACCTTGCGCCCTCACCGCGTGTGCAAGCCACTTGGCAGCCACGCATTCTAGCCGGCCAAGCCGCCTCCTTTTTTGCCGAAGCACTGTTTTGCTTTATCCTTTGTGTGCCAGTTTAACTCCATCTTTAATCACCATGCTTAAGTAGTTTATACTAAATACTAATGAACCATTTGGCAAGCAAGTATGTCGCGGCAATCGTTTTCCCAATATCTATCTCATCACGATTACGCATCTACTTTTGTATGGTCTCACGCTGATTAGTACACCGTTTGTCGCTGGTGTCTGATTAGTGTAACTCAGTCATGGTTCATTAGTATAAACTACTTGTGGTGATTGTTAATGATTAAGGGGTAGCTGATCGTTGGGCTAAATCCGAGCTACAGATACGAGTTACTGAAACTATTGGATTAGCCAAACTTAAATGGTTGGGTTAACAGTATTAGGATTATTGGGTCCTTTCGAATATAGTTCTTGTGTTTCATGGTAATGTCGGATTAACCAAATACTAATTTTTGAAAGTTAATAGTGAGTGCTAGTTACTTATCCTTAGTCAATAATTAGCAACTACAACGGATTACTTTGGACGTCTGGATTCTTGTTTTAGTAGTTCAACTGTGTGCATCATTATTAAAATAAATATCGACTTGTTCGCCTCCATGGTCCGTGTCAATTACCATCGATCCCTTAATGGTATATCCTACTAATCAATATTTGTCCTTAATTGTTATGGTAACCACCTTTATTCTAGTTCAATTGTCAATTACTTTTTCACATCTATCACAATTTCTCTTAATAATAGTCATCACTTCGGCCTTTCACCCAACAGCGTAGGGGGGCCATACATTTCTGTTATGCCCAGTAATAGGCATATAGTCATGGTGGATGCCCGACTATTCCCGTATGACCTGGCATGCGATGCATTAAAATTGATAATGTAATTATCCACCTACGTTACATGGTTTCTTTTCACCATTTCACATTACATCATGTTCTCCTAAAATTCATATTACAATCATTTACCACACTTCATATTTTATCCTTATTACGCTTATCCATTGCTATAGTTGAGTTCTTGCTGAGATTTTAAATCTCATCCTTGTTCTTTCCATTCCAAGTAAAAAGTCAGTTGAGGAGCATTCACATGAGCAATATTGGGTCTGGGTAACACACGTTCTTCCAGTACCATGGCGTTGCCATGCATCAGTTATTCCATTTGTGTTTTCTATTAAAAGTGGACCGATCCTGTGTGTTAATTCATTTCATGTTATTTGCTTCCGCCCGTGACTTTCGTTATTTCTAAATTATTTATGGTTGGAACCTTTAATAGAGTTAATGTTTAAATTCCATGAGTTTACATCTTTTATCTTTATATCTCTTTTGCTATGACTTTCCATATAGTTCTGCCTTTTCAATGTGCGGGGTGCTAGGGCATCCACTAGCGGAAAGAAATTCCACTTAGAAAAAAAAAAGCAAAGAAAGGATTTCGTGTTCAATCAGTGCAAATCCAACTACTTGATGTAGCTCCCTGAGTTACAACCTTGGACAGCTGGTCGGATAGTCTTCTACTTCCGAATTCCGATCCGTTCTTTACAATAAGAGAAATTTAAACCATTATTAATTTATTAGTATCCTTTCTTTCTAACGACCAAAGCAAATCAATATCCTTATCATCGCCACTACCACACCTAACCGTACAACACTTAAACGAGACTGGAACGGACTTGTCGGTGATACTTCAACGGGAATGAACCTAAAATTTCCCTGGTTTCCTTTCTCCAGGCTCCAGGGTCTTCAGTCTACGTCATACAAGGTATCTTCAGTCTACGTCATACAAGGGCCTGTGCCAACCTCGCAACTACACGATGACCACATTTTTGGGCTAAAAGCCTAAAAATGAACCAGCCAAGTTGGACTGGATCCAACAACAAAAAAGATATGAGGTTGAATCAGGTTCACAAAACCATCAAACATCGTTCGAAAACCGTATCGAACCGGTTCGACCTTAAACTGATTGGTAAATCGGTTCAATTAAATTTTTATGCGATATAAACCGGTGAGAACCAGCAGTTTTCGACAAAAATCAACGAAAACAGCTCCAAAAATCGGCCGCCCAAAAGGTCCAACTCGTTGATCGGTTTTTCTAGAAAACCGATAGATTTCGTTTTTTCTTTGAATTTGTTTTGAATCTTTTTTTAAACACTTGGTTTCAAAAATCTTCGGTTTTTGATGATTTTCATTCAAATTTTGCAGTAAACCAGTACCGCCGATATCTCGATTTTTAATTCAAAAACGGTTTGGTTAACATTGATTGAATGCTGCAACTGCGAAATGTTCGGTTAATTTGAGTAACTTTTACCACGTACGGCTCGTTGGGTAGCAGAAATACCGTCAGAATCTTCTAAAAAAGACGCGTCTCAGTGGGTGGGCCAGATACAAGAGGAGCCGTTAGATCGCAGCGGACGGTGGATTGTGTGATCTACTGCGCGCTGTGGCTTTGCTTCAAGCCAGAGGAGAGGATCCGCGTCCCAGGTTCCCCGCCTCCGCCTCCCGCTCCATTGCTCTCCTTCCCCGCTCCCCCGTCCTCTCCCCCACCCGGCGTTCTCCGGCGACGGAGCCCCAACCCCACCGGTCACCGTAGTTGTACGCCCGGATTGAACGGGACCGGTGGCTGATCAGCGCTTTTCCTCTCCCGATGTCCGGCTGCGACGTAGATGTGGTACTGGTGCTGGGCTAGCGTGTGGTGGAGATCCATCCGGACTTGGATTGCTTTGTTCTTTTGTTGGTAAGCAACGCTGGCTCTCTTGGGTGGATTTGACTGTTCTAACTTCTAAGAGTTAGTTTTGTTCTGGGGGATATTTTCGTTGATGTGGCTGTGAGCAATCAAATCCAAATGTTTCTCTCTCCATTCAGTTAGTCGCGGATTTTTATACTCTCAAGATCGTTCTCGATCGATCTCAGTTGACCCATAGGACTTAACCAAGGTGCGGGTGTTGTGGATTAAGGTTATTAATTATGGATTTGTGAAATATGTTTGACAAATTTGCATATACTCCACCAGATCAGCTTCCGATAATTGACAATTAGAAAGCTTAGGGTAATGGCTCAAGTGCTCAACACAAGAATACGCTTGATAGAAGTTGATATGATGTATGGAGTCGTACTATGCATAGTTAAACATGGACTAGTATTCACAAGGTTTTCTCGTGCATAGTTAAACATGAGGTACATAGATAATGTAGTAGAGATAGGAAATCGCCATTATAGTATTCTAGTAGTTGTGGAAATTTTATTTGCTGGAGAAGTTTTTCAGCAATCACTAATTAGTACTATAACCTTTCAAGGAATTCGCTCTTTTGTGGCTATCCTTCTTCGTTGTCTGTGCGAATGAAGCTTGCATATGCTCATTTGCCCTTAACAGTTGCTTACTTTTGGTAAACGACAAGCAGAACATATGCACCAGCCATATGCATCTTAAAACTGTCCTGTTTTCCTTTTTGCAGATTATTTGATTATACCAACCTTATTACATGACATTGGTGCCATGATGCCTCATACACCTCTGAACTTGTATCAAATTCCTTACCCGTACCGCTGTTTTTAAGTCCTGTTTAAAAGAAGGATGGAAGGAACTGAGCTAGAAAATCAAACTTCCAGAAATTCATCCCAGAAACCCAACCACCGTTCTGGTAGTCGGCGTTCTCAAAAGTCTGCTGGACAACAATCTTCCCCCACTGTATTTCCAGAGAAAAGAGGCAAATCAAAATCTTTGAGGCAGAAGCATGCTGTTGTTGACAATAAAGATGCCAAAAAAGCAAAAAACCATGTGCAAGAAAATGATCCGGTGGATGAGAGGTCTAATTTTCTAGGTTATGAAGTTTATGCTGGAAAACTGGTTTTTGACAAGAACAATAGAAGTATAGGAGTGGATGATCAATTGTCAGCAAATGGAAAAGCTGATACAATTGATGCAAGACTCACAAGTAAAGCCCTAATATGGGGTTCGTCTGTACTCAGCTTCGAGGACGTCATCTCTGTAAGTTTTAGATATTAGGATGCACTTCTATTGTTATTTTGGCCCAGTTGGGTAATCCAGTAATTTTTTGTGCTTTGCTTTTATTTTAGCAGATATCTTATAATTCTGGCGTCCAACATTTTATTGTGCATGCATATCCTGCTAATAAGTCTTTATTTGCAAAGACATATAGAGTTCAGAAGGACTTCCGATTTATAGCTCCTAACCAAGATGAGGCCATTTTGTGGGTAACATGCTTTGCCGAACAGCACATATATATTAATGTACTACCTCATCCTGCGACATCCAGTATCAAGCAAGACCCAGATGCCCCCATCAATGGGGCTTTATTTGACCACCCACCAATTAAATGTAAAACTCCACCAAGAATACTTGTTGTATTGAACCCTCGATCTGGACATGGTAGATCATGTAAAGTTTTCCATGACAAAGCAGAACCTATACTTAAGGTACTTTATGATGTTTTGATCATGCTAACTACTACTTTCTGCACTGTGCAAAACAACAACGAGTTTAAATAAATGTATGTATCTATTTGCTGATAAGCTTGCTTCTTGAAGCTTCCTCTAGACCATTTGGTTTTCAGTCCCGTGAAGGACTCACAAAGAGGATAATAGTAATCCCTCTGTTCTTTTTTAAATAATGTCATTGACTTTTCATGGTGTCCAAGATGTTAATGTGACCATCGGTGCTCCCTAAACTTACTAAACAAAGAAAGTGGGTTAGGGTGCATACCGAAATAAGTTTAGGGGGCCGAGAAAGTAATTTTCAAGATGAGGGAGCTAGGTGAAACAATCGTACAAGTTTAAAGAGTGATCGTGCAATTTACTGTACTTTTTATTTTTTTATAACTTTATGTTAATGTAAATTAAAAATATTATTATCAAAGTACCTTTAACAACAATTCTAGTGATATAGTTTATGTGTGGACATTAGATGGTTTTAAGAGTATTTTAGAAAGTTTTACCACATGTATGCTAAAATGTTCAGTTTCTTGTTAATGAATTTTTAGTTCTAACCTGGAAAAGTGAAGACCTTACTAAGAGGATAATGGTATTTATGTTTCCTGTTAATGATTTTAGATTCCAACCTGAAAATACTGAGCTAAGAAAATGGTGGTTCATGGTTAGAGTGGCAATACTTTGGATGTTTTTGCCTTGTTGCCCAATATCAATTTAGGCATGTGGGAAATCATCTTCTATGCTTGCGTCGATGAATATATATAAGAATGCCATTTCTACAGAATTGTTAATCTCTTGAACCTCCGTATGATGCCGCGGTAGAAAAGGATGGAAATAATGACTGCAGCAATGGAACTGGACTAAAAAGTTGGGTTAAATTCATTAACAAAAGGTTAATCAAGATTATTTAACCCCTCTCCCCTAGCACCACAGTAGCAATTTACTGTTCTATTTTTTTTTAAAAAAAGGTAGCAGCTAACTGTAACTGCCACTGTAGGCTGTGGCATCGTTTTGAAAAAAGAAATTCCACTATTGGCCATCTAGTTCTCTTGAAGATGATTTAGAATATAATTGCATAAGCTGAGTTGCTAAGCTCCTATCATTTTGGAGATTGACAAATGAATTAGATAATTTTTGCTTTGTCTGTGCATGTTTCATATTTGGCGCTCTGCTTTTGATTTACTATCCTGATTTAATTTTGTATATTTTTTACTCTTAACTGCGTAAATTATATATGTTCACTTCCTGCTACTAATTTGCTATTATCTGGTGTAGCTTGCAGGTTTTCACATGGAAGTAGTTAAAACTACTCATGCTGGTCACGCAAAATCTCTTGCGTCTACATTTGATTTTAGCACATTCCCTGATGGTATAACTGTACACATGTAGCTAAGTAGTTTATCTAGGCCTTAGAAAATGGCAACCATTTCAACTGGTGTTATTGATACCTTGAAACTGTTTTGTAGGAATTGTGTGTGTTGGTGGTGATGGAATTGTAAATGAGGTTCGTCCTTGATGTTCATATTATAGTTTGATAGGAATAAAAAAATTATAGGCTAGCTCAACATTTATATTTCTGCAGGTATTCAATGGTCTTCTCAGTAGAAGTGATAGACCAGAAGCTGCATCAATTCCAGTTGGAATAATACCTGCAGGATCTGACAACTCACTTGTTTGGACTGTTTTGGGAGTTAAAGATCCTGTTTCTGCTTCATTATTAATTGTTAAGGTATGGCTATCACTATCATTTATGAAAAGGATTTTATCATGACTTACTCTTACAGGAAGAGAAGAATCTCTAACATTATTCTTATATTCTCACTTCAACTTTGTTCGAAATTAATTATCACTTAAAACTTTTCTTACGAGGACTATCCCTTGGTAACAGGGTGGCTTTACAACTCTAGACGTCTTGGCTGTTGAGTGGATCCAATCTGGGCTAATACATTTTGGCACAACTGTTTCATACTATGGTTTTGTTAGTGATGGTATCTTCATATATGAGCTATTATATTTACTTCATTCTAATGTTTTTAGTTCTGCTTATTCGGATGTGGACTGTGTAACATTTATATCGTAAGGCCACACAGAAGTCACATAGATCAAATTCCACAATATCTTCTGTCTTACATAAGTATTTCTGGTGGGTCATTTTTGTCATACATATTTAAATTTTGTGGATTTCATCAGTTGTATTCTCTTTGATTGACTCAAGATTTGTAACAATATGATCATTGTTTAATTATCTTATACTTTGCCCAAATAGGCCACCTTGTTTACTGAACCTTGTTCATACTAAAACACTTAATCTGATTACATGTCCACCTATGCCCGAGCTAATGGTCTGGTGGGTATATTTGCATGCAAATTGGCAAGCAAATTATACTCCCTCCGTTCCAAAATACATGTCATTCTAGCTTTCAAATTTTGTTCCTAAATACATGTCATTTTACAATTTCGATGTGACTTTTTACCATTTTTTCCTTTTATACTCCTGCCCTTTAGTTATTTACCAATGTCACTTACTACCATAGATTAGAGTAAAACACACCATTCAACGATATAATAAGGAGGCAATGCAATCTTTTGTGGATATACCTTGGTGGAAATGCAAGAACTTAGAATGACATCTATTTAGGAACTGAGGGAGTACTATCTAAGCCCGCTTTTAATTTGCTTTCTTTACTTTTGTAGTATGTGATATGAAGTTCTCTGAACAAATGGTTCAGCTTTGTTCCTTATGACTATTATTAATGCCTGTCAAGATCTGCATGTATTCTTAGTGACTGTAAATTTAATGTTTTCTTTATGTGGGGTGAATGCACAGAAGGAAGTTTAGCTTATTTGTCTACTTTCCAATATTTTCAGCAGTGCAATGTTGTGTAGCACTGAAAAAATTACTAAGGTCAAAAACTTTTGTTACTTTGCTGCAGTCCTGGAACTTTCTGAGAAATACCAGAAGAGATTTGGCCCTCTTCGATATTTTGTGGCTGGGATACTGAAATTTTTGTGCTTACCTAGTTATTTCTATGAGTTAGAATATCTTCCTTTGCCAAAGGAGATGGTTGGGCATGGAAAAGGTACAGAACAAGACAAGGCTGAATTGTCTGATGTCTATACAGATGTAATGCGCTGCAGATCAAAAAGAGAAGGAATTCCACGAACTTCCAGTTTATCAAGTATTGACTCTATTATGACTCCAAGTCGGATGTCACTAGGGGACTTCGATACATCGGGTAGTACAGTGGCAAGCACTGAACCGTCGGAGTATGTTCGTGGTCTTGATCCAAAATCAAAACGCCTGTCTTTGGGCAGAAGTAACATTGTTTCAGAACCAGAAGAAGTCTTACACCGTCAACCACATCACACATCATACTGGCCGAGAACCAGGTCCAAAACAAGAACCGGGAGAAATTCAGTTGGTGTCACTGCTACTAATGATACACGGTTATCTTGGGCTGCCCCATCAATGCATGACAAGGAGGACATTTCCTCGACGATATCAGATCCAGGACCTATTTGGGACTCTGAACCAAAGTGGGACACTGGGCCAAAATGGGACACAGAGCCAACATGGCAGCCTACTGACCACCCCATTGAACTTCCTGGACCACTGGAAGGCATAGAAATCGGAGCATCAATGGAACTCGTGCCAAATTTGGACGAGAAATGGGTAGTCAGGAAAGGGCACTTTCTTGCTGTCCTAGTATGCAATCACCCATGCAGGACGGTGCAAAGTTTGAGTTCACAGGTTGTTGCACCAAAAGCCAACCATGATGACAACAGTTTGGACTTACTTTTAGTTGGCGGAAGGGGGAGATGGAAGTTGTTAAGATTTTTCATACTTCTGCAATTCGGTCGGCATCTTTCTTTACCATATGTGGAATATGTAAAGGTAGCAAGCAACTTCTTTCCTTGCTCAAATGTTCTCTTTGTCGTCCTCTTCTATTGTGCTTTTTAAAGAGCTTTCATTTGAGTACTGGCAGCAAATCTATTTTCTGAAGAGCTATTCCCTTGTGGTCATCTACTTCTTTGGGGTTCTGAAACAATTTAAACTGCATTAATGGCAGGCATATTGTGAATCAACCTGTTCATGTTCAAATGCATTCATAGAAGGCATGCCTTCAACTATTTATATGTTTGCCTTTTTGGGGCGATAAAAATGGTCATATGTGCACTTGTATCAACATTGTCTCAATTGAAACAATCCTGATTTCCGTGGCATTGTGGCCATCAGTTGCAGAATCAACATCATGGTTGGGTGTTGGTACCTATAAGTAGGTTCTGATCATCACCTGCTGTTGAGTTTGTCTTGTTCAGCATTTACACCAGCTCTTGTCATGACCACTAACAGTTCCCTTAAAGTAAGACAATAGTTTATGGAGTTAGGTCTCTTTCCATTTTTTGCAAAACAATAGTTCCTTTCTAATAACGACAATGAGCCTGGTCTTAACTGCTGATCTGACATTGACACAGGTGAAATCAGTCAAGCTTAAGCCTGGTGCAAACACCCACAATGGCTGTGGAATAGATGGTGAGCTTTGCCGCGTCCAGGGACAGGTACTCTGCTCCCTGCTACCAGAGCAATGCAGGCTTATTGGCCGGCAATGCAGACAATCTATTTAAGCGCCGTAAATCTGCAGAGCTTACGGGTTTCTGAGGCGCTGTATGCTCTGTTTCCACTTCTAAGCTCTAACAACTAATTTTGAGTTGTCTATATACCGTTAGTCCGTTACTTGCTAATGCGGGATGTGAGTGGGTTCAGTACGTGCAGACCTCGAGAGTTTGGACTGGACAAATTATGTTTTGAGGTTTCTGTATATTTGAGAGATTATACCGGAGGATACCTTGATTCCTTTTATTGATCTTACCTTTTGTAATATTTGCTAAGAGTAATTACCTTTAACAGTTTTTTTTCCTTTCCAAGCTTACTGCCCATGATGGCTAGAATTGGTCACCCTTGTGTCTGCTCATAAGCTGTAACTAGGGGCAATCTCATAATTCCGCCGCAACACTTGCAAACATGTTCAGATTCTGAGTTCCGTAACCATATGAGGTTCAGGTTTTAGACCTGGCACGCCATCTGTAACGCCTACTAAAAGCGTGTTACTTGTATATTTGTCACTCTCTAGTTAGTCTCGAATATGAATTGAGCTGCTAGCAACTTATAGACTGGGGAAAACTTGAGTCGTACAGATGCACGACTAAGAAACCAAGAAAGACACGAATGAGAAAGCAAAGAAAAAAACAACCAACTTACGTGTGAAATTGTGATGGTTTTTGGTTTCTGCCTCTGTCTGTTCTTCTCCTCAGAGCCTGGGCGGCAGACAGCAAATTCCAAGGCATGTGTTTGAGATATGTTTCTTTAATACGCAACGCCTTCTTGATTAGAAAAAGTCGCACCACACTTGGAGGTCAAACTCAAACGATGGGTTAGAGTGGATACCGCAAGCAATCTGCTAGGGCCAGCTAATCAACTATGATAAATTTATAAAATTCTGATGATTAGTGCGATTTAGTGCAAACTGCAAACTGCAAAGAGCTATGCTGCTTTGCAGAATAAGTGGCCTAACTACTTAGCAAAGGTGCGCTCTTCAATTGGTTGGACTAACTTACCATTGAAGCAACTAAGGCTTTGTTTGGTACGGTTCCAGATTCTGGTAGAAACGGAAACGGCTCCAGATTCTTGTAGAAACGTTTCAAGTTGGATTCTGTGAATCGGGTGGAACTGTGTTGAGACCGATTCAGTCACAACGTGGAAAAAGGAGAAACGATCTAAGGAGAATCATTCCGAGCTTTAACCCGTTTAGTTGGGTTTCTTCCAGAATCTAGTAAAACGGTCCGGTTCCAAATTACCAAATGAGGTCTAAGAATAGGTTGTACTACTACTATAGTCATGTTATACAAGTAAAATACGTGAATTTGACAGGTAAATTTTCAGTACCTCGTGTTAGACAACTAACACGAGTTTTCTATACACAATAACTGCGTTGACAGAGACCAAACTAGTGACATCAAAAACGACAATTTGCGACCACTAAACGATAGTGTCAGTGCCACGTGCTTGTATCTTTAACAAACGACGTCGTCACTTTTTAGCCGCAGACAAACTTTCTTTTTAAAAATTGGATCTTTTTTCGAACGCAATTGAAAAGATAAGTTCATCTCAATTGCAGAAGCGCCGGTAGACGACACGTACGATATGTCAGGCTCTCGCACCACATAAGGTGCTACTGAGTTATAAGAGCTCGATTGCGAGAGCACGACGGGTGATACGTGTCGTCTACCGGCGCTTCTACAGTCGGTAGGACTATTTTTATAATAGCATTTGAAAGGAGGCAAGATTTTTTTAAAAAAAAAAGTTTGTTAAGAAGCTAGAAAAATGACGATTTCTCAGCAAACATCATGGCCATGGTGCAACCTGCAACTACCCCGACGAAGGCATGTAGAAGGGCTTTCATCCTTAATTGCATTTGGATCGGATCGTTTAAATGAGCCATGTGAAAGAAGGCGATAAGCTGAGGTGCACAGTGCCATACAAACGAAAAAAGAAGGGAAAAAAACTTCCCTCCCATCCGTCTCGATCCCTAACGGTTGATTTTTGTTCGGACCACGGAAATTAAGATCCTATTTGGTACGACGGTTCCAAATTCCAATAGAAACGATAAAGGTTCCAGATTCTTGGTAGAAACGTTTCAGGTTGGATTCTGTGAATCGGGTGGAACTGGGTTGAGACCAATTCAGCCACGGTGTGAAAAAAAAAAAAAAGAAACGATCTAAGGATAATCGTTCCGAGCTTTAGCCCGTTTGATTATATTGCTAAAAACGGTCCGATTTCAAATTAACAAACGAGCCTAAAAATCGAAAACCATCTACAATTTGTTAAACGGAAGGAAAACCCATGAGCTCCAATGATTCAGAGGAGGAGGAGCGGCCGCGCGCAGATTAAAGGCGTGTCTGCGTGACGCAAAAGAAGTTGTGGCCACGCGGCAGCAGCGCGCGAAGCTTTTGATCCCCCGTATGTCCGTCCCCACGACGCCGACGCGCGCACCAGCCACGAGTACCGCGCGACGCTGACCGGCCCCTGCCCCGCGCCACTCGCGCGCCGCCATGTGGCCGCCGCCGCGCGGCCAGCCTCGTCGACGTCCCCCGAGGGCCCGCTGCCGCGCGCGTCCCCTCCTCCCCTTCCTCGTCCTCACGGTCCCGGCCCTGGCCCCGGGCCGGGCTAATCAGCCACTCCAACGCCCTCGTATTAACTATTCCTTTTAGCTACCTTGCACACCCTCTCCTCCTCCACTCTCGCCGTGATTAATCGTGGTGTGACCTGCTGACGTGCCCGTGCCGAGCAGCTTGCCACCGCGTGTGCGATACCGATGCGCGCGGCACGCAGGCTGGGGCTGGCTGGATCTCCTCCCACGGCACGGAAGCCTGTGGCCGCGCGCGCGGTAGCTAGGAGCGTTTCTTGACGGGACGAACGACCACAGTTGCTGCATAGCTATGGGCCTATGGCTGAATCATTAATGGTTTGGTGGTCTGGTCTAAGGGTGGTTATCAAGTTGTCCTCACCAACGCAATTAGCACTCGGCAAATAAAGGTGGTTTAGTGGCATTGTGTCACCGCCAATTTGAACTTACCTGATCTGCTCGAACACGTACGGATCAACAACAAATTGCTTTGGAAATTCTGGCGGCCCGGTAGATGGATGCGATCCATCGAGATAAGCTCTGCTCCCCGCACTAGTCGGAGTCGATCGAAGTGCTTACCATCTGACCGTATCTATCTTGAATTACCCAGTCGTTACGTACTCGTTAGGAGTAAACAAGCAAGTAAACTCACAAGGCGACACGGGCGAAAGGACTCGCCAGTCGCCACAGCGACGCATGGCGCGCCGGCCCCTATCTCGTGGACGCACGCACGCACGCTTGCTAGAAGACGCTGCGAGCGCATCGATCGATCGGCCAAGCGTGCGCCCCGCGGCGCCGTGCAACGGGACAAACGCGGCGCGCCACCTCAACGATCCTTTCGGGGGAAGCCCCCCCGCGCATTTGCGCCGTGACCGCGACGCATGCAGCCCGGTCGAGCTGGCGCTCCGTTCCATTGGTCTACCTGTTCCAATTGCGCCCGTCTCCGTCTCCTCCCGACGCCACACCTGTCCGCTACCCATTGGACGCTGGCCACAGCTGGTATATTCACGCATGCATGATACAGTGCTGTACCTTAATTCTGCATCGAGTCCTGATGTGCGTCATCCATTGTTGCGCTGCGAGTCTGCCTCCCTCTCCGCCGTCGGCGCCTCTCCCGTTACTCCACCGGGTCGCGATCTTGAGACGGCCGGATAAGCATGGGGGTGGAGGGGGGCGGGGGGGCTCTTGGCGCGACCGGACTCCGGACACTTGGCGAGAAATAAAAGCGGCTTTGCGCAGTGTCACGGTGCGTGGGGCCCGCGGTTTCTTTACCCGCAATCGCAAAGACCACATGTTCGCATCTCCTGACGTGGACACGTAACGCCGGACGCCCGGTATTAAAGAGGCCGCCAGGGCCGGAGTCGGGAGAGGTCGGAACGAATTGAATAGCTAACTAGCTAGCTACAGGATCGATCGATCGATCGATCGGCATGGACCGTGGCGATCACCGTCAGCACCAGTTCTTCGTGCCTCCGCCGCTGCTGCTGCAGCAGCAGCAGCAGCAGCTGTGCATGCCGATGATGGACGAGCAGTTCTTGGACGGTGGTGGAGGCGGCGCCACGGCGGCGGGGAGGGGCGCGGCCGGGGAAAGGAAGCGGCGGTTCACGGATGAGCAGATACGGTCGCTGGAGTCCATGTTCCACGCGCACCACGCCAAGCTGGAGCCGCGGGAGAAGGCGGAGCTGGCGCTCGAGCTGGGCCTGCAGCCGCGGCAGGTCGCCATCTGGTTCCAGAACAAGCGCGCGCGGTGGCGCTCCAAGCAGCTCGAGCACGACTACGCCGCCCTCCGAGACAAGTACGACGCCCTCCACGCCCGCGTCGAGTCCCTCAAGCAAGGGAAGCTTGCCCTCACCGCACAGGTAATCAGTCAGGCAAAACCAAATCTCACGTAGCTGCGTACGATTCCGAGCCCCCCACCCCACCCCACCCCACCAAAATATATAGTACGTTGCTAACTTTTTATTTCGTACATGCTGTGGTTTATAAATGCAGTTGCACGAGCTAAGCGAGAGGCTGAGGGGGCGGGAGGATCGGGGCGGCAACGGTGTCTCGACGGCGACGGCGAGCAGCAGCAGCTGCAACGGCAGCGGCGAGGAGGTCGACGACGACAAGAGGAACGTCATCGGTTGCGTCGACATCGAGCAGCCGGAGAGCTGCGTGCTTGGCGGGACGGCGTGCGCCACGCCGGCGGACGTCTCGGTGGGGTCCGAGTGTGACGACCAGCTCAACTACGACGTGGGCTTCCCGGAGTCCTTCTGCGCCACGCCGGAGCTATGGGAGCCGTGGCCGCTCGTCGAGTGGAATGCGGTGGCTTGAATGGACTAGTATACGTAGGTTTGTGTGTGTAAACGTACGTGCATGTTGTGCTTGATCCGTCGTCCTGCTGCGATGCAGGCAAAGAAGGCAAAAATATCCTATGCAATTAAAATTTTCGTGTAATCATCGTGCAACCTTACTAAAAAAGTTTCAAAAAATTCTGAAAAAAATCATGGATGTACATCTCAACTTACATCATCTATGTATAAAATTTCATTATCAAATACGTAATATACTAGAAGTTACAAAAAAGATAAATTTTCGCTTGGAATCTTGCTACAGTAGACATCACAAAATTTAGTAGGGTTGCACGGTGATTGCACGAAAACTTTAATTGCACTGAATATGTTGCCTGCAAAGAAAGGGGCTGTGTCAATGACGCGTGGGGTCGGGTAGTAGATGGTGTATGCAAATGGGGTTGAAGTGATGAGACCTCGGAGGCAACTAGACATGGGCCTTGCGTTTGGATGCTGCCAAAAATGGAGTTAACTAGAGCTCATCGGTGCCGCTTCGAATTAAAAATTGAATATCCATTGGAAGCATGTTCGGTTGGCAATAAAGTGTCGGGTCTATGCATATATGCTATTCGCACGAGTCAACCACTCAACCTTGGGATTTTACCGTATTATGCGAGCTTTGATCATGGTTATAGTTTAATGGCGGTCTGAATATTTCAATTGTGATTGGTGTATAATAAATTTATTACAACGGAGTCAACAAAATAAAATATGTGAGAAATTTTATACGTAACTTTGCCTTCTTCTGATCAAAACCTTATTGCTAGTTCTCTCTTCTCCCTCTCCTCGCCTCTCTCTAGACTCCGCTCAACCTGACCATGTACACGAAGTCGCCTTATCATGAGATCCTGTGTCCTAGAAATGAGTAGCACAAGCGTACCTTTCTTCACATCTAGGTAGTTCGGCTAGAAATCCGACAGCTAAGACATGTGTACGGCCAAAAAGTTTTGAGTCTCTCTCCATAAGTCACAAGCACGTCGATTTATATGTGTTTACTAAGTCCCATTTAGAACGTGCGAATTTTGCAGGATTTTTTTTTTGGAAATTACATCGTTTTTAAATTTCTTCGCTCGATCTATGCAAAACCTAAGGAGCTGTTCCGAAGCGGTAGGACGCACCATCCTAGAAACCTGTCACCTCCATTTTTAATATCATTTCATCCGGAATCCCTATTCATTCAACATACGAACCCTTTTCTGTACTGTCAACGACTCAAAACGTAGAGTAGAGGCACAGCCCTGAAATAGAACAAATTTCCTTCGGTCCATCGATCGCTTATGATCGGGCGCATGATCTGCCCGGAACGCTCGCGGTGAAATACACGTCAAAGAAAAAGAATATCATTGTTCTACACGCAGTAACGGGGCGGAACCAGGGTTCCTAATATCGATGATAATCGTGCGATTATCGCCGATTATCGTGATATCGCCGGCGGCCGAAATGCAATACCGAGCGGTAAACCGAAAAAACTCAAAAAAAAATTTCAAAAAATTCAAAAAAATTTATATGACGCAAATATCGCGATTATCGCCACATATCGAGCGATTATCGCTACAAAAGTCGACCGCACAAAAAAACTCAACATGGATGTCGATTTTCCACCGATAATCGTCGATTTTCCACGTTTTTGATTTTTTTTTTCCAAAAAAATCTGATTTTTGAATTTATGCGATTTTCGACCGATTTTCGGCTCGATTTTTGCGATTATCGAAAATCACTGTTCATACGAAAATCGCACACATCGATAATGGGAACCCTGGGCGGAACATACTCGGCGTCTCCAAAAATTAGAAAAGTGACACAATATCACCTCTTTTATTTATCAAATTTATTGATTAAATTTATTCTGATTTTAGCGGTTTAGAATTTTCAAGACCTTAAAATTATTTGTGTTATATTTTTAATAAATTTTAAATATATATGTTAAATCTAAAATATTATAAAATTATTATATAGCTTGTTTGTATAAAATATGCGCACTAGGAAATTTTTAGTTCCGCAGCTACACACTAGCCGGCAGCCCGGCAGGTCGTTGTCGTCTCGTCGCGATGCAATCAACAGGAGCTGAACACGTGCCAGAGCTTTCGTTTTGGAGCATAGCAAACATTCGACTCGGCAAGTCGGCATGCATGTCGACTTGTACTTTGTTCTAATTGCTGCTCTGCAAATTGCCGTTACTGTGTTCATGTCACGAGATAAGTAAAAGAGTGAAAACCAAAAGGGTCGACAATAGTCGACTTAGAAGTAATACCAGATCGATAACGGATATAGATCAAAATCCAAGAGATGTTAAGAGAGACAATATTAATATAAATTAAATCGAACTATCTAGACAATAGTAGGTACTAAGACGACCCTAGCGGCCTAGCCTTGTTAGGTCCGTCTGCATGTATGTAAAGGGTGTGTTTAGTTGATGGGATAATGTTTAATAAGATAGGATGGGATGGTTCTGTACCATTTGGTTTCATTATTTTGTATTTAGAGGAAATATTCCTTAAATTTATATAACTTGGTCATAATAGAATGGTTCCATTCAAATAACCATGAGATGCCTTTTAAAAAAAAATCATCTCATATATGTATCACTTGATACTGACAACAGAGATGCTTCTATGCTTTTCCTTCTAGTACAAGTTGCACAAATCTTGAAGCAAGCGAAGGGATAAGTAATCACCATCTACCCTTCATTCACGCTTTAATAGTTGTGCAACTTTTAAAAGGAAGAGCATAGAAGCACCTCTCGACTGACAATCACACACGCCCTATCAAAACCTCTCCTGCCTGTCACAGAGAGGCGGCAAGGAGAAAGTTCTGGACTCATGGCCCGGCCGAACGGGTGGCGGAAGCGAGCTCTCTTGGACGGTGTTATGACGGACACGTAAAATGATTTAGCCGCGGAGCTATTCCTGAGAATTCCATGGAGATTACTTCGTGGACGTGTAGAACAGCACATGTATTTTGTGAGTACTTTCTTTGGGGATGGTATTTTGGCAAATATACTGACCTGTGCATATCGTTTCCCCCTTTGTTTATTGGGAGGGAGGGACTAGTATACGGCCGAGCGTGCCGTCTTTATTGTGCGCTCTTTCTCTAATCAGTCTACTGTCATGCTGAGCGTTGTTTCCCTTTTCCGCTCAACTTCTTCTCTCTCTAACATAAAATTTTAACATTAAAATGTTTAAACTTTAAAAAATTTAAACAGGAAGTTTCAAGTTAAAAAAAAATCAAATAGAAAAATTAAATAGAAAAATTTCAAATTATGAAGTTTCAACTCAGGAAGTTTTAAATTAGAATGTTTCAACTCGAAAAATTTCAAAGTTTTTTAAAAAAATTCAACTCGAAAAGTTTCAAATAACAAAGTATAACTCAAAAAAATTCGACTCATAAAACTTTCATTTCAAAATTTTCAACTCATAAAACTTTCGATTCAAAAGCTTTCTGTTCAAAAAGTTTTGATCCAAATAATTTTTGGTTCAAAAAGTTTCGGTTTAAAATTGAAGTCAATAAAAATTTCAACCCTAAAAAATTCAAATCGAAAAGCTTCAACTAAAAAAAAATAGTTTGAAAATTTTCAACTCGGGAAACTTTTTACTGGAAAATTTCAACTTAGAAAAAAAACAAATCGAGGACTTTCAACTCAGAAAAAAAAAATTTTAAAACTTTCAACTAGGGAAATTTTAACTTGAGAAATTTGAAACCAGAAAATTTTAAGTGCGGAAATTTTAGAATAGGAAATTTCAAAAAATTTATGTTCGAAAACTATCAATTCAAAAAAATTTGGTTAAAAAACTTTCAGTTCAAATAAATTTGTTTTGAAAAGTTTCGATTGAAAATATCTCACCACGTGTTCAAGAGAAAATTTGATTGGTTCGTCCGAATCCTTTTTATATTCTATAAAAGGCACCAGTTTCACGTTGCGAGAGAACATAGTACAGTCCTTGCTAGTTAAAGCACATCAAGTCAGTTCGGCATTCACTTTTGCAACCATCCGCCGCCACGTCACCACATGAAATAACCCAAAATTTCAAAAGAATTTAAATTTGGACTTTATTTGATTTTTTGGATTTGAATTTGGAATTTATTTGCTTTTTCATTTTGATTTTTGGTTTGAATGTGTTGGATTTTGTGTTTCAAATGTAAAATGATGTTACAAATAAAACTGCATTCACAATACTTAAACCATGTGACATCCATGTGTTAATCCCTTGCATATAGTATTCAGAAAATTTTCGTGCGACTTGTTGAGTACTGTTGTACTCACCCTTTCAAAACCCGACCCCCCTTTTAGAATTTCAAGAAGCTGGAACCTATCAATGATGGCGATTTGGTTTGGTTTTTGGGTCTTAATCTTTTTGCTCAGGGTCTGCCTGTGCGGTGTTTTGGTTGTATTGTATTTGGGCCTCGCTACGCTTTTTTTGTAAAAACTTGGCCGTTAGGCCTTATATTCAATAAAAAGAGTTGGTGTTAATTCTTTGTCTAGCAATGAGTGTTTGGTTACCGACAGTTAATCTTTGTGGGTAGCTGTCGATGTATTTAGACGCGCCATCTAAAAAGGCGGGCCGTCACACGACATGTCAGGCGGCTGGGCCAAGAGCGCACGAACACATGCAAACGGGTGACCGTAAAATATCATTTCCGTTGTTTATTTATGGTGAAACCTCTCTAGCTCGGATTGGGGCTAGTCCAGCTGATTTATGTTGGAAATGAATTTGGGATTGGGACTACTCAGGGCACATATGTTTGTGATTAATTGGCTTCTTTTTTTTAAAAAAAAAAAAAGATCCCCTTGGTGGATTGCTGTTCCTCTTCTTCCAATCAGCATGACCATTGATGGGTCAGAGTATTGATGATCTGTCTTTCAAAAAAGAGTATTGATGATCTCTCACGATTATTTAATTGTTTGGTGCGATACGGATTAGTTAGTCTATTAGTGCCACTGAAAGAATTATTATAATCAAGGCAGCTAGGTCTTTTATTATACTCTAGCTAGCTGCAATTGCATGGTATTGGAGCTGGTAGAAAGAACCTCAGTACTTGTGATGCCTAAACCTGTTTCTAATTAAGAGGAGAAAGCAGGTCCAAACAAAAGCTCTATTCTTGAGGGAGACTTCCAAACTGTGATGAATTCGTTGTTCTGCTTCATAGCGTTAGTTTTACGGACTTCAAGTTTTTTTAGATAACTAGGAATTTCAAGTTTGTTTTATGTTGATTGTATTTCTGTATTACTGTTTGGGATGACAATGTTTGTGCACTGTTTTTTTTCTCTCTAGAGTTTGAACAAGCAGCACGTACGGCAGCACAAACCGTAGCTAGTTTCAATACCCTCCGCAACCAATTCGAGCATGACAAATCATGTACACTGATTAGATGCTCTTGGGCCAACTTTATCGATCCTTTCATCTCTGATCTCCAATTCACCAAAAAAAAAAAAGCACTTTTACACTTGATGGCGACTTGCTCAAAGAAAACAAGACTAAAGTTGCGACTTGAAAGCCGAAACCTCAATCGAAAAATCGATGTTTAGGAACGCTTCGGCCCGTGAAATCTTCTAGAAACACCGAAAAGGCGCAGCGAAAAGCTGGGACTCCTCCTGCGGCTAACCGCCCAAACGCCATCGTGGCCTGGGGGGCATCCACTACTACAGAAATGGCTTCCAGAAGCGGTTCAAAACCATTTCCAGAAGCGGTTCTACAACCGCTTCTAAGAATCACAGATCATGGCGGTTGCTTAGAACCGCCAATGACGAAACCAAGCGATAAAAGACTACCAATAATATCGTGGGAATGGGATTGAACCCACCTACCAAAGACTCCATCCTCGTGACCCGCTTCATCCATCTAGCCAACCCACCCACGTGCTCTCCGATAGAATAGGACACACATTCCTTTTATTATTTCTAAAATCAAGCTTCTGGCGGTTCGTGCGACAGAACCCCTTTCGAAGGGGTTTAAGAAGCGGTTCGTGTCACGAACCGCTTCTAAAGCCCCACCTTCTAAAGCTTTAGAAGCGGTTGGAGACACGAACCGCTTGTAAAGATCTTTAGTAGGGGTTCGTGCTTAACCGCTTCTAGAGATCCTCCCGCTACGAACCGCTTCGGTGAAAGCATTACCGGTTCGCACCAAACCGTTTCTAATAGGCCGCTTGTGATGCCCGATTTTGTAGTAGTGATCGCTCATGATTTGATTATTCCACTGCTTTACTGTCTATATGGCCGTATTGATCATGGTACTTGGACTGTTATTCGTGTTCTTAAGCACGCAGTGTAAGTGTTGTCGAACACTGGTAAGTGGTGAACCACTGTTTGCTCCCAAAATCGCACTAACTTTGTAAGGAGCTAAGCTTAATGTCACTGAGAAAGTTTCCTGCTTACTCTGACAAAAGCTTCATGGATCATCAACCAGCCGGTGAATCAGCAGCGCCGCTTTAACAGTTGCAGAGCTAGCTAGCGTCCGGAAGAATGCATGCACATTGCACCGATCGGGCCATGAGGTGGCTCGGGCAACGTACCTGGCAGGGACCAGCCAAAATCTCGATCGATCGGCACGGCGATGAGACGACGCGTCGTGCGCGCCGAAGAGCACAGCACGAGCAGGCGCCGTTGCTCTGGTGGCGAAGGATCGATCGGAGCGCGGCCGTGGCGCCAAGACGAGTTTGGCACCGGTAAACTCAGGGAACTCGTTATCTTATCCAGTCCGGCGGATTGACCCAAGGCATCGTGGAGAGAAGAAACTTGAGCAAGACAGGATCGCGTGAGGCTTGCCCTTTCGCGGGGCTCTCAAGTAACAAAAAATAGAGATTTTTCCGAGAACACGGGATTCTTTTCTTAGGGAAACTTGTGTGCCTAGAATGATGATTGGGCCTTTCTACTTTAGGATCCGTGCCAGTGCCTCCGTGGCCTTTCTTCGGCCCAGTTGTTTCAGAGGGCTTCGTAGGCCTAGTTTGCCCCACGAGCCCACCTCACACTTTTCCGCTCAGCAAAAGACGTTGTGAAACAAGACCAGTCAAGGCGGCCCGCTCCCGGGTATGTTTGTTTTGATGCTGAAAGTTGTCATGTGTAATCTTAGTTATGCCATAATTTTTTTAGGTGGTTGTTTGATTTATTGTTATAATTATAGCTTATCATGTTTTGTTAGCCCACGGATCATATATCATAGATTTAATTTCTTGTCTAATTTTACCAAACTTATAGCTACACTATTGTGGCATATCGCATACTGTCTAAATTTAGTTATAACAAAATTGGCCCCGAACCAAACAGGCCGTTACTCCACTTCCCATCGTCTATTGACGATTTCAGCAGCGAAGAGCAGAGACGGGGGAGAGCCCAACTAGCTGACATCGCTGCGATGAACTCTCATCTCGACCGCTTGAAATTCTGACCACGTGAGTACTGCGCTACGCGCCTGCGCATGTAGCGCTACCTCATTGTTTTTTCTCGGCACGGTAGTAGGGGTGGGCATATATAAACCAAAACCAACAAAATCAAATTGAATTTACCAATCATTTCAGTTTTTTTGGATTTTGGTTCGGTTTTATTTTAATGATATTCGGTTTTCGAACTTCGATTCGGTTTTTAACCCCTAGAAACCGAAAACCTGAATAACCGATATGCTCCCTCTGTATATACTCATCAAAACTGATTCCCCTATATTGATACCCATTCCCCAACCAAACTCACATGCAGACGGCAGAGCCAAAAACACCCATCCCCCAAATTCCCAATCGCCGGTTCACCACCCCGTCCTCTAGATCAATCCCCATTCCAATCACCCATCCCCCAAGTTCCCAATCGCTAAAGACGGGAGGAGAAAGAGGGAGGTGACGGAGGGGCCGATGGTGGTGCTGGAGTGCGTGGCGGGGAGCCGAGGAGCTCGAAGGCGGAGAGGGTAGGGCGGCAGCGGGGGCGTGGTGCAGGAGGGGGACATGGACATGGAGGCAGTCTGTCTGGGTAGGGCAGGGCTCCGGTGCGACGTCACTCGATGAGCCTTTGTCAGACCTGAAAGTAACACATCCGAACCTTGTGTATAAAATACACTGATCCAAGATCGAGCTAGTTTATACAATAAACAAAGTTGATAACACAACATATCAAGCATACATTTATTATTTAACTGACATAGTCTTTTACAATATGATTGGCTCGTAGGACAAATAAAAGTAAAGCAGGGAAAATAAAATAAACTGAATAAAACCCAATAGATTTGCCACTAGCAATTCACTGGGGTAGCGATCCTAGTTATCCTAATCATCACCATTTAGAACTACTCCTCTAAAAACAACAACAAAGTAAGAGTGAGTACTAGAAGTACTCATCAAGCTACATAGGAAATGCAGTATTAACGTAAGGGATGACAAGGGAAGGTTGTATGGTTAGTTTAGCGTAAAGCAGACTTTTAAATACAATAAGTAATTTGGAAGGCATAGATGGTATAAGAAAACTAAATTGTAAACCAATTTTTAACACAAGATAAAACCCGGAGCTAACTAATTTCCTACATGGAATATCATTCCATCCCATAGAACACTTTCTCAAAACCATTTTTGAAACATCAAAAATCTAATCTGTGAAAGGCCAGTTTGGCATGCCCATGACCGCGGGTGCGGCTAATCGTTTAGTTTTATAACCACCACACTAGCCTGTCTCGCCTAGTCCAAATCGTATTTTTTAACTTTATCATGACATGACATAAAAGTCCATAGCATAATATTCAATAATGCCCAAAATATAGTTGTCAATGATCATTAAAACATAATTATCAGTTTTGATAAAATCATCAATTGGCACAAACTCCTAAAATAACCTAAATTCACGTCAAAGCTTGTCTAAGCATGTCATAACTATTTTGATATTCCTCATATTTCATAAATATAACATGAGGTTACAATAGCACAAGTAATTCAATCATCAAATGTGGCTTTAATCAATCATGACATAACTATTTAATTTAAAACAGGGATTAAAATACAATTATAGAAACTATGCATGCAATAATTTAAGTTCAACATATTATTTCAAAAATTGGGTTCAACTTGATCAAGGATGTGTAACTTGCCTCGAAAAAAATCATTACTCTAGTTCTGGGCCTTGTTCTTGAGTCCACACTTCACTCTCGTATTAAATATTAATAAATACTAAAAATAGATATGAAATGAACTCTAAAATTTTTTAAAAAAATCCACCATTAAATAGAGCTCGATTTTATAATTTTTTTGGCTCTGAAATCACCTCAATCGGAGTTCATTATGAGGGGGAATGAATTTTTAAAATATTAAATCAAGTAAAGAAATAAATAAATGATTTTCAAAATTTCAAAATTTCCTTTATAAAGAGAAATAATTTTTAAAATTATGGTCTGATTGCTGATATTTCACTTTAAAATATCAGCAATCAGAACATAATTTTTTAAATATATATATTATTTTTCTTTATTTTCTCTCTCCTAGCTACAATGTCACACGCCCTACTATTCACCAGAGAATTTCGACCGAACAGAACATAGACAAAACAAGAGCAAGGCTAGGGCAAAGGCCAGAGAGCAAACTTCGGCCAAACTAAGGGAAGCACCGGAAAGCACACGACGCGATGAACTCGATGATGGGCACGATGATGATGGAGAGGCATGGATAGTGACAAAATAATGCGATAAACTACGATGAATATATTTCGATAAAATATAAAATTCATCACATACGGTTAACAAAACTTGAAATCGATTGAAGGGGTTACCTTTACAATGATCAATGTCACAAAATGACGTGAACGGTTTTGGAAGAGACGCTCCGGAACTCCGGAAAGCTTGCAAGAGCACGTCAGTGACATTCGGTTCACGCTTCGAATGCCACGACGTTCTAAGCAAACGAAGGCACAAGAGGTTGGGACGAGTTGAGAAACGGGTAGAGCGATGAGAGGGGATCCCGGTGCTCTCCTTAAATAGGCTCGGATGACTCGTAGAGATAGATACAGTTGGTGTTAAAAGAAAAGTCCAAACTGAATAAAACTCAATTTTATCCCGAATAAAAGGGGATTAGGATGGGATAATCACATGGTTTAGTTGAGAATAAGGTGGCACACGTATTAGACACGAATTCGAAAGAAAGTCGCGAAGAATTGGGTCTTTCCAAATCTTGGCAATGAAGACAAGAGGGAGATGGTGCTGCTAGTTTTGGGCTAGAGGTTTAAGATAATACGATAAGTGGGTCCCACCTTTTAAAATTATTTTTAAAATTAATTAATATTGAAAATAAAAGGCATTGAAATCACAATAAATTATGTTAAAAAATTCTTAAAAAAATTTCAAAAATACTTTGGAATAATTTCAACTCCTGTAAAATTTTTAACATTTTTTAAATTATATTTTAGCTATGATAAATATTTTTGTAAAACAAAAAATAGTAAATAATTTTATAAATTTTAGAAGATTCCCCAAAATATTTTGAAATATTTCAGAGTAAAATAAAATATTTTAAAATATAATTTATTTAAACTTTGCATAGATTTAAATATCATTTTCAAAAAGATTTAATTCAAAAGCAATATTTAAAATCTAAATAAAGTCCAAAAAATTAAGAAAAATATTCTCAAAATTTTTTTTAAAAAATAATTAAACTAAAATAAATTTTTTTAGGGTATTATAGCCTTTCACCTCGTGGTCCTCGATTTTTCTGGCGTGAGCCACCTCCTCCTGTCCTCCGTTGCCCTCCCCCCACCCCCGCCGGCGAGAGAGGAGTGAGCGCGCCCAAAAACTTTGCTCGGATCTGGCAATCTCCAGTTAGCTTCCTCGCCAGATTCGGCGACATGTGACGGCTGCCATTACGAAGCTATCGCTATCTCACCTGATCCGTCACTAGATGGCCTAGATCTGCCACCATTCGCCAGATCCGGTCGCCAGATCCTCATCTCCCTCTACTTTTGGTCGCCAGATCCTTCTACTATGGAAAAAACGAACTTGAGATAGTATCTATCTGCTACCTCAATATAACTTCGAATATTCTTTCATAGTTTTATTGTGCAGCTTATCCTTGTTCTCATGTAGTCATTTTCTTATGCTTGTTAAGTTGTTTTCTGTGATCAAATCAATTGATGTCACTGACTTGTTGCGGGCACCTGACAATCTGAAATTCGTTTTATCGAAAAACTGAATTTATTCGGTTAATTCAGTTCGGTTTTTAATTATGTTCGGATCGGTTCGGATGCCAAGTTTCTAAAACAAAAAAAAAAAATAAACAAAAAAATCAAATCAAAATAACAAAAAAAAACCGAATGCCCACCCCTACATGGGGTTGAATACATAAGTATTGTGCATTTGGTCATGCTTCGAAAGATAAATAAAACTTGGTTTACGCACGGCATGTGAGGCCGGTGACCAGTCAGGACTTGCAGCCGGCACTGCGTGGAGATCTTAACCAGAAAATTATCCGGCGAGCTATACAAGCCTATAACGCTAGCCACGTGCGCGCTACCTCCGGCAAGCAAATCCTTCCAAGTCTCCCGTGAATGACACTACATCTATGAGGCACCCAATTAGAGTTTTTTATTATCTTTAGGATCACCAAATTATTCTTAAATTATCTCTATCTGTTAAAATTTTAATATCTCTTGATATTAATTTAATCTTGATACTAGTTTAATGTATCAAGATAAAAAGAAAGGGGAAGTACTGTAGGAGTAAGGTACGTTGGACGGCGAGTCCGGCGTACGGTTGAGTGGACCACAGAATACAGAGGAGAGCAGATCACCCGGCGTATATTGATTCAGAGCAGATTGGTGCGCACTGTCTCCGCCCGCAGTCACCGTCTGTCTCGGGACAAGCGGGGATTCAAACTTGAATCTATCGAAAAGATTAGACCTTTTGAGAGTCGCCCATCGGATGGAGTAGCATTGCATACCGTTAGCTAATCAACCCAAACGGCAGCTTAAAGCTGTGTCAGTTTCTTAATTCTTCTGTTTAGCTCCTCCTTCCCACGCCACTGCCCACTGCTAATGGAGTAGGACTGTAGGAGTATAACACTACGGAGACCGAGCAGTACGTGGATCTGTAAACACATGTTAAGTAAGCACATGATTCCTGGGCCCACGCATCAGTGACAGGTGACGTGCGAGTACGAAGCCAGCTGCTTCAGTGCCAGTCACTCGGTCCACCGAGCAGAGCGGCACCTCTCATGCGAGCCCTGATCCCGTGGTCCCCCCCCCTGCTACACCCACACGGCAACGCACCACCACGGCCAATGACATCGCGGAATAGGACTCATGGACCCCACATGTCACTGTCGTAACTCGATACACAGCTGCGCGCGTTCCTTTTGCTCGGAAAGCGAGAAGATAATACTACGCCCGACTAGTCTTCCACAGCAATTCTCCACTTTACCGTACGCTCATGGCAGGTGGGTCCGACAAGCACAGGTCCCACCTGTCACTGTGAAGTGGGGCGACCGATGCGCTCCACGCTGGTTTCCTTAAACCGCACGCCAGCACCCAAACTCAGCACAGGGGAAAAGGAGGACAGAAAGGTCAATAGGGGAAGGGAGAAAAGACCGAGACGCCCACCCCGCAACAACCGAGCGAGCCGAGCTGATATGCTTCCGGGAGGCGAAGACGGCAGCGTCGGCAAGAGCCGCGGCGCCACCGCCGACGACGACGACGCCGCGACCGCGGCCTCCCTGAACGACCTCTGCGCCACCGCCGCCTGGGAGGCGGGGGCCCCCGCGCCCGAGCACGCGTTCCCGAGGGCGGCGGCGTGGGCGCTCGCGGCGCTGCTTGCGGTGGGGCTCGTGCTCGGCGCCCTCGTCCTCGCCGTCGTGCGCAGCGCCGCGCTGCTCGTGGTGGCCGTCCTGCTCTCGGGGGCCGTGACAGCGTTCCTCCTGTGGAATGCGACGGCCGTGGCGTCGGGCCGCGCGCTGCGGCTGTTCGTGGACGGGCTCCCAGCCTCCAGCCTTCGCGTTGCCGCCGACGGCCAGCTCGTCAAGATCACCGGTGTATGTTTGCTATCTGCAAACGCATTAATTTCATCTATCTAAATGTGGTGCGATTGATTGGGTTTGCTGTTTGTTCTGTGACTCTGCGCTAAATTCTCGTGCTTGGTGAACTGATGAGCCGCCTTTTAGTGGAGCTAGTAATTTCAGTAAAAGAATTGATGATGGATAGATGCATAATTTCCAGAGAAGATAGAGGGAGAGTAATGGGTGTGGTGTAGTAATTCCTCATCTTCTCGTGCTTTCATGTATTGTGGATCGCAATATCCAAATACTATACTTTTGCAGTGGAGTTTGTATTTTGTTTTGTGTGTGTGTGTGTTGGGGGGGGGGGGGGGGGGGTGAGCTCGCATGCGTTAAATGTAGCTTACATGTTCAGAATCAGAGCAGTTACTCTAGTTTTTTTTTGGGGGGTGGGGGGGGGGTCAAATCTGTAGTAGTAAATTGAATGTACGTTCTATATAAAAGGAAAGAATTGCTCTTTTTGGCTTCTGGGCTTGCCGTTTTACTGTTGTAGTATCATGATTGTCCTCCCTGTTATTTATCCATGTGAGTTGTGTTCAATTTTCCTGCTGTGTTAATCTCGGATATGTTATGTTGTTCATTCTTTTATGCAGTTTGTTTCTTGTGGTGATATTTCGCTGATCTCTTCATATGAGAAGGTTGAGAACTGTGTATATACATCTACGCTGTTAAGAAAATGTAGTAGATGGGGTTCCGAGGTAGCAAATCCTATGAATCGATGTTCCAAGTGGAAGTTGACACATGCTGAGGTAAGGAGGCTCTGTTGATATGTGCGTGTAATTCCCAGGGCTTCTAATGTTCTTTTTGCATAAAATTCATAGGTGCTTTCATTTGTCATATCTTGCACCTTATGTCATAAAAAATTGTCCCTTTTCTTTAATAGTTAACTGTTTTGTTTGTCATGCCTTACACTATTCTAATGCAATCCAGTTGCATTTGAAATATACTATTAGTTCATGACCAATACTATAAATGCTGGCAATAAGATACACGAAGGGTATTCCATGTTGTTCTAGTTCCAGTTCCTGAATATTTATATATCAGCACTTACACCCTTCCATTTGTTATGAGATAATAAAGAAAGGTCATCAGTGAGTGACTTTTATACCGATTTTTTTTTGGTCCTTTTCTTCCCCTGACATTATTCCAGTAATAATCATAATGCCCTTTCTCAGTTGTGTGCAAATTTGAAGAAACTCTTGCTGCATAGTTCGGTGTGTAGTTCTAATGAGTAGGTCTTATCTATTTTGGAGAATTTTGAGAACTCTAGTTCCTTTGCATTATGTCCTACATAATTCACTAGTCTTACAACTTTTCTAATGTTATAATATGTCTGCTGTTATTATAACATCTACCAAGTAAGATGCCACAGATACGTATCATGTTTTTCTTATTCAAACATTCTGTGGAGTTGGGCAGAGGTTTGCTGCTGATTTCTACATAACAGATGCGAAATCAGGTAAAAGAGCCTTGGTGAAAGCTGGGCACCACTCGAAAGTAGTTCCGTTAATCGATGAAAGCCTTCTGGTTACAACAAGCAGAAACACAGAGCTATCTTCAACCTTGAAGTGTTGGCTGGAAGAAAGAAATCTTTATTCTGAAGAAGCTCAGGTTATTCGTCTAGAAGAAGGGTAATCAAATTACTCAATACACTTGCCTTTTGTCAGTATCTTTGTAGATTGAACCCTTGAAAGCTGATACTATGGTTGCACAAACTTGTAGATATATCAGTGAAGGGATACAGCTGAGCGTGATCGGAGTCTTGAGCAAGAAGAACGGATATCTCACGATACTTCCTCCGCCTGAACCTATATCTACCGGTTGTGTGCTGCTGTCATTGCTCCTTCCAACTTATTTTGATGGAATAGTTCTGAGATTGACTGACAGAAGTTATTTTATGCCAAATTCTGGCATTTCGTGAAATGCTCTGAAAACTCATGAGATGTAACAGCTGATGATTTTAGTGCAATGCCCTTGGGATCTTCTTTTGTATGGGACCACAAATTTTTCTTCAGGGCTCATGCGGCTCCTTTTAGGTAACTGTATACATTAGAATGTGCATGCTTGCTTCATTGATAGTGGTGGTATCTCGTCCTATCTGGAGATGGCTTGTGTATATTCTCATTTGATTCTTCTGTTTCAGTGGTTGTTGCTCCTGTCCATTTTGCTTCGTGTGTACTTTGGTAGTTTGGCCAATACAATACATTTATTTTCGATGTACTACATGAGATGCCTCAATGGAACCTCCATAGTTGGTTTCCTTACAAGTACTAGTGTGCTGATTACTATTTACTGAGTTACGTGGACCACTGCGGAGAATGAGGTAATCACTGTACTAGGCTCTCTTTTTTTTCGGAAAAATTAGCCTATGATTTTTTTTCGGAAATAGCCCCTTAGTCCATTCCTACCGCGATAGGGTAGCGCGGAGGCCACCTTCCATGACTACCCATGCGCAGCAAGCAGGCACACACGCCTTCCTGTGCCGAGCATGCACCCCCACACGGGCCCGCACGTGCAGTGCCACACGAGAGCCCGCATGGCCCCCTGCGCCACGTGCTGCTTGACCGCTCGTGCCCACGCAATCCCCCCCACGCCGCCCGCCTTGCACGCCCCGTGCGTGGGCCCCCCGCGCCGCGAGCCCACGAGTGCATGCTTGCCACACAGGTAGCACAGAGGTCATTTTCTATACTATCCCATCGTGGTAGGTGTAGTCTAGGAAGCCATTTTTGTAAAAAATATCTATATATACAAGACTAGTTTTACAAATAAAATAAAATAAAATGGCTAGTCGAGTGATCAACTCGTGGAAAAATATTATAGGACTATAGGCTGGATTTGTCTGTCTGAACTAATATTAATATATACTACTTTAAAGGGAGAGTATGATGCTTGTCACTAAGTTTTCATTTTTTTTTATTAAATATCTGTTGTGTTGAAGCTGGGCAGAGATCGTGCAGTCCCTATTCAGGAGAAGTGTACTTTCCGGCTTACTGAAACTTTTTTGCTTACGGAAGACATTTTTTTTAAAAAAAAAAAACACCAGAACAAAATTTACTGGGTAACTTCTTCAGGGGTTTTTGCAACAAGTTACAAAAGTAGAAGCTTCGGATAACATGTGCAGATTATTAGAAGGTAATAGGCTAGCTGTTTGCAGTAATGCGCCGTCTTCCAGCATTGAAATGGAAATACAGTAGCAGCAGCAGACAAGCAGAGTTGCTGCTACTGCTCATTCACACCAACCTTAATTGCAACTAGCCATTACTTGGATGTCCAAACACCACCAGGAATTCATAATTGAATATGCAGTGATTTCTAGTACTCCTTTTTTGGCCATGGCAAGCTTCTGAATCGCGAAGGCCAGCCCAAGCAGCAGCACGGGCAAGGCGATCTGCAACACAGTGAGCCAGAGGGCGCCAGCGCCTGCTTATTACGGCTTGCTATCGGTGCGGCAGCGGCGACCCCCTTCGCCGGCAAGGTGCAAGGGTCAATGTCGCCGATGTAATGCAGGGACATCATCTCCTTCGCGGCCTTGCTGCGGCCTTGCGGGGCAGATTCAGAGCACCTGCCCCGCTCCGTGCGCCACCTCGCTAGCAATTTTTCTGTGCGTTCTATCTGCGCTTCCTGTGTATCTACGGGCCTGTTTGGGGGGGCTGTGGTGTTCGCTTTTAGTTTGTTAGAAAGCATGTAATGGTGCGCTTTTTGATATATCGTTTGTAAACAGTGCTGCAAATTGTAGCTTTGGAGGCAACCGTGTGGGCCCAAGTGAGGAGGAGTCGGGTAGGTGGCGCTGAGCCGAGGGAGTCAAGGAGGCGTTGGATGGGGATACGACAGAAGAGGAGGGAGATGGAGCGATCGGGAGGCGATTGAGTGAAGCCACAAAAAGCACCTCCCTACCGGCTTTGGCTTTAAGTCACTTGTCACTTGCTGGTACTGCTTTGTTTGGGAGCTTTAGGCCCAAAGTGAAGTGGTACCAAGGCACTTCAACAGGGCCTACATCTGCTGCGTATCCAGGCATGCAGCAACGGAAACAATATGGGTGTGTTTGGTTACCTGCACGTAGGGGTGGAAACGAGCCGAGCCGAGCCCGGCTCGGCTCGGCTCGATGCGGCTCGGTCTAGTGGCGAGCCGAGCCAGGCTCGGCTCGGCCCTGAGGCGAGCCCAAAAAACCGGCTCGGCTCGGCTCGGGCTCGGCTCATGGCGGCTCGTTAACTCGCCGAGCGAATATTTTCTCAGAAAATTAAGTATTTATACAATAATTCATATATTTGCAGTTAATAATATTAACTTACTAGTTACTACTAAATAATAGTAGTTGCTTAGTTGCTCTATATCACACTTGTAGGACATGGAATTGTCTCAACATCATCTTTTTCCTAAAAATATAAGTCATTAATCATACTAAATTCACTGCATGGGCTGGGCCACCGAGCCAATTTGGCTCGCGAGCCGGCTCGCGAGCCGAGCCGAGCCGGTTCGGTGTTTTTGCGAGCCTAAAAAGTAGGCTCGGCTCGAGCCCGAGCTGAGCCACGAGCCACGAGCTTTTTTTCCAGCCCTACCTGCACGGCTGCACCATCTTAGCTTGTTTCGTATGAGCCATCCAGACTAGCGTTGGTCTGACTGAGTGGATGCAAGTTAAGTTATTTGGTTGCTTGTTTGTGCATCTCATGGGCCTGCATTAGAGAGAAGTCTAATTTCTGTATTTTCTCCATCCTGTATGAGTGGGTGCAATTGCATCCACCTGGCCAGGATGAACAGGAAACCAAACATGCGTCTAATAGATACAGTTGCATCCACTCATGCGATTCAGACACCATGCAGGCAACCAAACACACCCATAAGTAGCTCGAAACGTCGTTTTTTTTCAGTCTGCGCGGACACTTTCTGCAAGGGCTCCCCATCCCACTGCCAGTACGTCCATGAGACCATGACTACACCTAGACGGCCCATCATTTTTAACCCTGTCAAGCTTGATGGCAAAAGCATCTTTTGAAATTTGGCAGCAGGCACGATATGGCAGCATGGCACAAGATGGGCGATGGGACAGATATTTAAATGCTGATGCTCTTGCCGTGAGAACTTGTGCTCAACTTCGTTTCATCCAATTGGAAGCTGCCACGGTCTTCTCGTCAAACTGCTTGGTTCGTCCAATTGGCATCTGTCATCGTCGGAGGATTGGTGTTTAGTAAAGAAGCTAAAAACCTGAATCCACAGAATTTTACTTAGCTTAAAGACTGAACAACGGGGGTGTGGACAGCACAAAACGGGGCGAGACTCGTCTCGAGTGGTCCGGGTGCCATCTATGGCCACGACTCCAAATAACTCGACATTGACCTGCTGCTTGCCAGATTTTGGCTCACCTCGTCCAGTCCAGTCGCCATGCTCCACTCTAGCACTGCCTGGTTTAGTGTCAGGATGAACTTTTCTCTTGTGAATTTTTTTTTAAAAAAAAATCCATAAACCCGAGCCTGTCACAATCCAGCCGGTTGTTTTTCTTTACCAAGTGGGACGTCTCATCCATCTCTTCCTTGCCCCAAAGGAAAATAAATGGGCGAGGTCGGGATGGCGGTAGGTATCCTGTCAATTACTCCTGCGAGTCGTGCTGCATCTGTGAAAGGAAATCTAGCGGCATAGTCACTGCTCATGCCGAAGGGTTCCGGTTACGTACCAGTACAACCATCTCCAGCCATTTTGTTAACTGCCTGCCCGATGAGTGACATGTATACGTGTTGATTCATCTGTCGAGGTATACAAGAGCGGAGCCGGTAACATTTCGGCTTTCGCCCGGCTCTCGTCAACGCCAAGCTCCGATGCTGCCGTCCCGAGAAATGTCGTATCCTGTAGCCGTTGCGCGCCCACTTTTTGTGGGCAACGACTGGTGCAGAGCGGAATGACTCCAGATTTCAGGTGCACCACAGTCACTCGCACCGCGCGAGCACACGACACTCTCGTTGCCATCATACCCCAATAATTCACTGCCCGTCGCCACCACCACCACTAGACCGCGCCGGCCGCCAATAATATAATAGCACGACGCCTAAAGGCTAAAACCCACGACGCGCTGGTCAGTGGCCACTACACGCGAGCGCAGCTGAGCACGGCGCTGCTGGCCATGTCCATGCCCGACCGCCGCTCCGCCGCCACGTCCCCATCGCTCCGCTTCCTCGGACTCCTCAAGCAGCCAGACGGCGCCGGCGTCGGCCAGGAGCTCGAGCTCGACGAGCGTGACGTCGTCTGGTCGTCGTCCACCTCCTCGTCGTCCTCGCCGTCGCCCACCCCGTCCCCATCCGCCGGCAGCCTCCGCCGGCCCCTCTCCTCCCTCGGCTTCCCCGGGGGCAGCGTCGGCCTGTCCGCGCTCCTCGCCGACGACCACGCGCCCACCGTGGCCATCCCGGCCGCGGCCCGCCCGGAGAAGCAGCAGCCCCCGCAGCCGTACCACCAGTCGGCGCCGGTCGCCGTGCCGGCCTGGCCCAAGGGGATGGACAGGGACGTGCGTCTCCGGGAAGCGGAACAGGAGGCCGAATGGGAGGGCGACAACGAATTTGTGGTGCCGCCGCACGAGATGGCCGCTCGGCGCGCGGCTGCGGCGGCGTCGGTGATGGAGGGCGCCGGGCGCACGCTGAAGGGACGTGACCTCCGGCGCATGCGCAACGCCGTGTGGCGCACCACCGGCTTCCTCGACCTGTGAAAAAGGTTGCTCCTTTGGAGGTTTCTTTCACTACTCACGCCACTCCACCGTGAGGCTACTTGGCTGTTAGCAAGCTGCGTGGTGTTGTGATCGATATTGGAAAACGTGGGGATTTTCTTGCAAAGTTTGGGGTTTTAGGGGCAATATTTTGATAGGTATTTGTTGTCAAGTATACGTATTGACAAGTGCTTTTATGTTTTTCCTAGAAGAAATTTACACTGATTATTTAAGATCTGTGCAATTTTCTTTTGGGGAGGATGTACTAAGTGTCATTTAGAAATAATTTTATTCAGTACAATGTTCAAATTAGATAAATTTGATGTGTGGTAAGGCACGTACGTGTAATTCGTACAGTATATTTTTTTTGTGTATAAGTGGGGAAAAGATGTGATGTGTGTACGTGCATGGTTTTTGTATACCATTGTGATTAACAGTGTTTTTTTGTATACCATTGTGATTAACAGAGTGCTTCTCTTATATGCACTTTATCCAAATCCGAAAGAAACTCGATTCGTATGCTAGCTTATTGTGGTTACTTGCACTGACGCTTCCTTTTGCATTGCTTGGATTAATGTCGTGCCCTCCTTTGTTTTGATTTGTACAAGACTGCTGGTAGGTTGCAATCCATTAGCAAAAACTAAGGAGAAAACATTGGATCTTTTGGTTTGTTTTGCCTTGCAAGATTCTTTTAGTATTCACTATGTGGGTGTTGTAGCATGATACCAACAACGGGTGTTATATTAACATATACTTTACCGTGATATTAGTTGTCCAAACCAATATTCACAATTTGTTCCATCTGAAAGCCTAGTTGTTTCGCAATGTAGTACTTAGTCACAAATGAAGGTATCCATTATTATTGGGTACAGCCGTTCCCAAGATGAATGGTGTTTTAAAATAGCATGCCTGGGAGGCTGGGAGCACGGAGCCTTGCTCGGTTGGCAAGGATGTCAGCTGCACGTCTAGCCGTTCTACGTTCGAGCATTGCTCGACGCGGATAGCTCATAGAGCCAAGTGTGTGGGGGTATGAATGGATGCACTTTTGTAGTTCGTTATTATTCTCCTTTAATAAATACTAGAGATTTGGCCAATTTTATTTTTAAAAAATAACATGCGTGGTGAAATCATGTTTAGTACTCGGATCAGGTAAAAGTAAAAGTTTGCTTGGTTTTATATATCAGATCAAGGAAGCTGCATCCTATAAGAAAATAGAGACTTTTTACTATTATTAGGATGTACCTAATTTATATTGAGTTATTATTAATAATGGCAAAAATTTAGGGTAGAGGTACTAATTTTTAGTACCTCTTGTTACTACTCTAAATTAAATTTTGGTATTTTCTAAGTATGTTAAAAAGTCTCGAGAAATTAACAATGAAGACCAACAATTTCTCCAACTTAAACAAGTGTTCACTGTAGTAGCCCCCCCCCCCTTCTCCCTCCATCCTAAAATATAAGGCATAATTGTTTTTTTTTTCAAGTCCCAGAATACAGGGTGCGGCGCCTCTTTGGCTCCTGTTCTGGCTTCTCTCTTATCTCTCATGCGCATGCATGCATGAATCTTCTCTCACATCTCTCATGCGCATGCATGCATGCATTAACCCCTTTGAGCTCCGCGTGTGACGCAATTGTTTTCTTGGTCTCTGCGTTGGTAGGAGTTACACCTTATATAATGGGATGGAGGGAGTACAAAACTAGCCTTGTGCCATATAAAATTGCAAAAATAGCACCTAGCCCACACTTACCACATCCGGGAAGCGCAAAAGCCAACTTCCATGGTGGGGTAGCGGAAGCAAAGCTTCCGTGCATAGCAAGCGCGGAACACGGTGTGGGATCGCATGACGCGAGGCGCGCAGGCGAGCCAGCTTGGGGCGCGCGGGCGAGCCAGCATGAGGGCAAGCGCTGGGCGCGGGGCGCTTGCGTTCGTCTGGGGACGTGTGTGCTTGCCGCGCCTTGCTTCCGCGTTACTCCACCACGGAAGATGGTTTTCACGCTTCCTGGGCACGGTAGAGGTGAGCTAGAGGGTTATTTTTATAATTTTATTTGACACAAGGCTAGCTTTGTAAAAAAAATTCAAAGGGCTACTACAGTGAACTTCTCTTTAAGCTTATAAGATTGAAAGGGGGATATATATATAGAGCTAAGTTTATTTTCCAGACAATAGAAGGCGAGCGAATCATGTTACCCACTGCTGACAGTGCTATGTGCTAATCCATTATCTATTATTGTTTTAACCATTCGTTTTGGGTTGATTCACAATCGCCTCATAGGCTCACAGAACAGTACAATGATGCCTCCAACTCCATCAAGAATTCAAGTCTTACTTTTCTGTTAAGTTGAAACCACCCGTGCTAATTACTCCCGGTACCGTCATTAGTCTTGTCTCTCCCAAAAGCAGAGAGAACGATTGGTACTTGCTGTCAAGATTCGATATCATTGTTTTGGATTATGTCAAACTATCAATGGAGTAAGTATGACGGCTCATTCCATGCTTTCCCCACCACACTGTAGATGAAGATGAGGTTTTGTTGGTTCCACACTTCTACTGGGGAATTGGGATATTCTTCAATGAATGGGCTAAAACTTTCATCTTGTAACTGTTCAATTTTTTTCTTTCACGATCACGTTCAGTTGGTATATTTGAATTATAAAACTATTTATATGTAAGAACATACGAGGGGACTAGTTATTCTATCCATATAAGATGCTATTTGAACTATTTATATTATATTTTTGGCAAATTTTGAACTTATTGTTGGATTCATGATGTTATGAAATTGTAATACAAAACTATACAATTACGTTTGTCTAGTTTCGTCGTTGAGCAGTATTGTTTATTCGTTTCGGACTCCTATTACGTGCATGGGTCAAGTTGCTCTACGGCCTCTGCTCGCATGATCTTTTAAGACATGTACAATAAAGCCACCTTAGCTAACTATTAGCATGCACACATTAACTTTGTTCTATGTGGACGAGTGAGACAAGAAGAGAGATAAGAGAGCCGGCCTTTATTTAGCAGCCAACATCGCTAGGGATGGGCTATTTTTAACCGAAACCGAACCGAACCGAATTAACTGAAAAAATTGTTTTTTTGGTTTTTGGTTCGGTTTTTATTTTAGCACTGCTCGATTTTCTATTTTCGGTTTGGTTTTGTAATCCCATCCATCAAATAACCGATCAAGCTCTCTACCGTTCAATGGCCATTCCATTTCCTCTCCCTCCCTCACCCCGTGGCTCTCCCCGAAGATGGCGCACCTCCCTTCCTCGCCCCCCGCTCCTCTCCCCATGCGGCTCCCTCCCTCCGTCCCTCGCCCCCACCTCCCTCCCTCTCCCCATCCCCACGTGCGGCCGATCGGCCACTTGGCCCGATTCATCTCCCTGCGCAAGGGCGCATGGCTCCTTCCCTCGCCCCCTCTACCTCCCTCCCGCCTGCCCCCTCGCCTCCTGCCACCTCTCCCCACACACGGCTCCTTCCCTCTCCCGGCCCTCGCCGACCGCCTCCTCCCTCCCTCCTGCCCCCTTGCCTCCTACTGGCCCCTTGCCTCCCTCCGCCACTCCCTAGCCTCATCGCCCTGCCTCCCCTTTCCCCTCCGGCGCGGTGCCCCCGCTGCCGCCCTACCTCCCCTTCCCCCTTCAGCTGGGCATCGAAAGCAGGCGTAGGGACAGTGACGACGGGCATGGGCGGGGCGACGGCGACGGCGTGCGCACCGCGTTGGCATGGGTGGGATGACGATGACAGGAGGCCGTAGCCAGCACATGGCGACAGTGTGACGCATGGGGAAGTCAGAGGCAGAGCAGAGCTGCCAATGAACCGAAAACCGAAATAACCGAACCGAATTAATGCGGTTTGGTTTTCAATTCTCAAAAACCGAATTTTTTAAAATCGAACTGTATAAGCCGAAAAAACCGAATCCCCAGCCCTAAGCATGGCACGGAAAACAATGTGCTATCGCTAGCCAAAAGCCGGTGTTGGAGCAAGTACGCTTATTTTAAATGATATGGATGAGATATAATTTTATACAAGCTTTAATGTTATACCCAAAAGTGTTTCTCTAAAGATAACTTTTAGATATAGTTATTGTATAAGGTGGATTTATCGCTTACTTTAAATGATATAGATGAGAGATAGAGTAAATAATAGATTTTGTTATTGTAACTGCTCTTAGGTGATGCGCACGATCACATATCCCTCGATCAAGCGGGCACATACCGTGGAAAGCAAGCGGTTAGATAGCGCCGGGCATCATCGACCGCCTCTCTCCTGCTCAAGGCTTTCACCACCACAAGGTAATTCTTTTGCCGATTTTGCTGCCACGTGTTAGGTTCTGATGCGGATTGTGGATTATGCTGATCGATCTCTCGTCTTACCTTGGACCTCTCTGGTATGCATATGCCCGTTCGACTTGCATCAAAGTAGAGAGCCACTTGTTTAGGTTTCTACGACATATTTGTTTGTGATATACGCTAAGTTAGTGATTCGATGGACCTTTTAACCCAAGAGTGACGAATTTGATGGGAAAGTTAAAGTCTTTTTGATAATGCGCTCTGCAAGTTCTTTTTAACAATGTGTTCTGCAAGTTCCAATCTTACAGTGGAGACAGACAGACAGACAGACAAACGGAATCAGAAGTACGGGAAAAAAAATTTCCGGGAGCAATCGGATCAAAAACCTTTTCAGAGAACTTGAGCATCTTGTGCCCAACGTTGGATGCGAAGCCGCTTCATATGGTCGAATCAAGGCAGCTCTGGGCCATTATAGCAGAATCACAAATCAAAGATGACCGAAGAGAGTCCTGCTCCATGGTGGACACAAGCCATGTACATCACTGATCGGGAGGCAGCAGTAGCACACGCTAATAAGATTCCAGGAAACCCTGAACCATCAGAAAACCGAAGGGACCTCTCTGAGCATCTTAGGCTGTTCAGGCATCTTCAGTACTCGAGTGAGCGGAGACATCAGTGAACGACGTCGATCCACACCGAGCGGTTCGTGTGGAGGCTGGCACTTCACAAGATGCCCCGTCCCTTTCATGAGTCGACGTCTGGATTGCAATGTGCACAAGCATAAAGCAGAAGAGACGACGACGACTGTAATTCTGTAACTGATCGTTTTACTGTGTTCTTTTCAGCAGAATATATGGGTTGCATGCATCATGCTTTCCATCCGGTCAAGTTTTTGTTATTTTAGTAGGTTTGTTTTGGCCCACAGGCAACTTTGGAGCATAGCATACCCAGAGAATTGTTTTATGACCTTCATTACTTCACCAATTGGCCTGGTGATGCAACCCTGATTATGACAACGGACATACGAAAAAGTTGATGGCTTCGAATTCAAGAACCCTATCATGGGGAAACGATTGGGGTCAACCAAGTAGCCCATGCACTGGAGGGTCCGGTCCTTTTCTCTTGCTTTTGAGATATAGCCAGAGTAGAGATTCTTATCCTTGAAACATACCATCAATCTCTGATTTGATGGTACCAAATGTAAGGGACTTCTCCTTGAAAAAGAATCGCCGCGCAGAGATAATGGCACAGCATATATTCAAGGTTCAACGTTAAGCAGAACAAATTTGCCTTGGCTGATTTTGTGGGAGGATTTGAGCGACTTATTCTGCCCGCAGGATGCAGCCCGCAGCACATACCAATTAATCATTTAGCGGTTTTGTTGTATGGGCACATCTTACCTAATACCTGGTCTATAACCATCAATTTATATAAATCATTTGATAACTCTTTCATTGTCATGCATCATCTGATAATTTTGTAGTATACATCTGATGACTTTTCATTGGTATATATCTTATGACACTTTTTACTGATAACAGCTGGAAACTGAGGATTGACAAGTGGATCAGTTGCCCTTGAGAGATACTGCTTACAATATTACAACTTGTGGATCTATCATCCAACTTATTTCCAAAAATATACATGTATATGATACAATCTGACCCTACTAATGCAAAAATTCTGCTATTTAATTACGCCTACAGGCTACAACCATCGATCACCACTGATGAGAGATGAGGTTCTCAAACATGCCATTATTATGTGATGAATCATCTTGCATCTGGTAATCATATACCAGGGCACTGCATTTACACTGCAATTTGTTGGTAACTCAATATTTACTGCATCGTTACCTTCACTGTATCCCATCGTAACTATCAAGTATTTACTGCATTATTGCCTGGCTGTATCTCTTCTAATTGTGCATGGAGCTGCCTTCTGTAGCTTCTGTTGTCCAGCATGTTACCCCTCTAATGTGTAGACCTAAATGCCATGCACAATGGCGGACTGATCTTGGCCAATGCAAGCAAGGATGCAGGGAAGATCCAAAGGCCATCCCCACATATAAAACCAGATGCAACTGCTGGCACCATTAGTGCTGCTTTACTTCTGTCAATCATGTGCCAGGTGAAGACTATCAAGCTCCCGACACACATGTCAATGGCAAAGCTCGCGCCAACAAGGAAGGGAACCCCCATAGCCATTGGTAGGGGAACCCACCGGCCATACTTTGGTGGGAAGAGGTCCCTCATAAGATTGGCCACCACTGCAAATCCAAAGAATCCATAGCACAGCTGCAAGCAATGCAGGGGCAGAGCAGAGAAGCCCTCGACACCAAGAATTGCCATGTTTCGGTAGATTAGAGCATATGGTGCCTTCCAGTTCCCTTCCGGGTTGCCTATGTCAAAGGCCTTGTAGAACAGAAAGAATGTCAGTGGTGCAATGACACAGCCCATGGCGCTGCCAATAGCCTGAGCAATAATCATTGATCTAGGTGATGTTAATGTAAGATGCCCGGTCTTGAAATCATGCATTAGATCAGCAGATATTGACACCAATGACTTCACCAGACCACAGCCTACTAGGCCAGCAACTACACCAGAGTCTTTTCCAGCCCAGGCTGCAAGAGTGAAGAGGGCAACCTTTCCATAATTGTAGGCCATGTTGATGTCAGTAAGGCCAGCACCATAGGCATTGCAGAAACCCAAGGCAGGAGCCAATAAGTATGCTATAACAACATAGTACCATTTCATCTCACGGAACATCAAGGGAATGGCAATTACTGCAACGACTGATAATGCAAGATAACCAGAGTAGGCTAGCCAGGTAGGGATACTGTCTCTTATAAAAACTTCATTTCGATGAAGGTCATCGAGAACCGGAATGCCTTCCTCTGGAAGTAGGATGAATATCAGATCATTTATACATCAGAAAGACTGTAGTTGCATGAGTTTGTCAGACTGTTTACCTTTCTTTGCATTCTTCAGTTTTGATCTGTCCAGCAGACTCTTGATGGTGAATGCAACAATCTTGACAAAATTGTACAGGCCGTCTCCTAGGATGAGAGCTATGCAGATGAATGCCTACAGAATGAGAGAAGGTCAGAAACAAAGGATTGTCCAAATTCGTCGAACCCGAACCGGTTTAGGGTATGGGGTTCATGTTTGCAGTAGAAACTGGAAGAAAAAGTGGAGAACTGTGAACCTAAATCCCATACTGCGACTTGGACTAACCACGTTTCTGGTAACTATAGATTGTACTACACATGTACAATAACAAAATCAAATTGTGAAACAAACCTTGTAACCTTGCAGACTTCTCATGCTGCTTTCTGGTATATTTGACGGATACCAGTCCCCTTTCAAATCACTGATCAGTGGCCACATTACTCCCCAGGAAAGAATGGCGCCGAGGAGGAGGGACAGATTGACAAGGTGGGAGCAAATCATCCCTGCTCCAAGATATGTCAGGCTGAAATCAAAGAAGAATCTGACACCCCAAGGATCAGAAAATCTGAATCAGGTGAAATTGTTACTAGTCAAGAACAGATTTAATGCAATAATGAGCAAAGTGTTCAGTGTTACGTTTGTTTCCAAGCTTTTAGTCCAAAAGTGGGAAACTGTGAGAAACCACAGTTGTCTCCACCAGAGTAAAACCACTGGAAGAAGCTCCAGAAGAAGCTGATTGCAAAGTATTTTGTAAATCCATTCACTTGCTGCCTGACATGAACAAACAAAGCATTCAACTGATTAAAAAAATATAATGTTCGATTGTGCAGGTTATGAGTTATGTGAAAGAACTGCATACTTTGCCATTGCATCGCCATGAGGTGTGTGGAATCCATTTATAAGCACAGCCGTTGCAGTCCCGCTTGGGTAAGTTAATTTGTAATCAATAATCAGAATCTGAAATTTTACAAAGTTTGATGTCAAATTGAATCAGCCGTTTACATGTGAATGTCAAACAACATGAAGAAGTTCTTGTAACGGATAATTAAAGGCTTTGCAGGCATAGAGTTCATTTTGAAAGGGTTCACACTGTTTAGGTAAAGATCCAGCTAAGCATGGGTGTACCTACACTCAAACACAATTTTATGGCACTAGAAATGTAGGGGGGGGGGGGGGGATCTGAAAAAAATCGTGGAGTAGTGTATCACGGTACAATGGTACACACAAAATTTCAGTAACAAACTCGGTAGTATATGGTGCATACAAAAGAAACAAGCGGTACCGAATACATGTGAAATATATATTTGCGGGTACCTTCTCTTTTTTTTTTGTTTCTCCCAACCGGTATTACATGATATGACCATGAAATTTTAAGGTATCCATATCTTAACTATTACAATAGTAGGAACTCTTTAGGCAAGAGAAACTGTAGAACACAGTGGGTGAAAAGGAGATGATGACCAGCTGACCACTATGCAAGCAAAATTGGCAAAGGAACAAAATTGGGGAAGAAAAGTAAAATTGCAGTTCTTAAGGAGTAACAGCGAACCCTGATCGAATCACAGACTTCTGAATATTTAGTGTAAGACTGGGGAGCTCACCGACCTTCCTAAGAGGGACGAGCGCGAGAAGCCCCACGAAGCTGACGGCGAGGAGGAAGCCGGTCATCCACGCAATGCCGGGCTCCTTGTAGCTCCCCGGCACGTTGCCTTCCGTCTCCTCCCCCGCCATCTCGTAAGTTCTCTTGTTGAGGCCAAGCAAGTACGACCCGAACCCACCTGGGAAAAGTCCAAGAACACATCAAATCAAACCAAGGATTCCATTTGATAATGAAGGATGGTGCAAGGGATTCGTGCGTGTGTGGTCCTGACCTCCGACGGCGATGCTGTAGCAGGCGACCGCGCAGGTCTGGACGACGGTGTTCTCCTGCCGCGTGAAGGGGCGGGAGGCGACGCCGAGGCGGGCGAGCGCCTGCGTCCACCCGCGGAGGACGACGAAGGCGATGAGCGCGGCGGAGACGTTGAGCGTGGGGACGAGGCCCGTGGTGAGGTTCAGCTTCATCACGATGACGCTGTACATGGCACCGACGGCCAGGCTGGCCACCATCCCGCGCGCCGTCAGCTGCTCCCGCCACGGCGGCACGCGGCCACGCGCGTGCGCCGCGGCCCCCTCCTCGGCGTCGCCGCCATCGAGCCCCGCGACCTCCTCGTGCCCTCCTCCGCCGTCCCGCGGGTGGAGCGCCATTGCGAGCTCGAGGCGCGGCGGCGGCCTGGATGGCTTCCTCCGCCTCTCCTGCTTCATGGCGGAAAGATTTTCGCTGCGTCAGTCAGATTCGTGTCCGGGGGAAATGGAGGCGTCGGAAGTAGGAGTCGGTGAATTAAAAAAGCTTTCATATCAGCATATGACGGTGACCGTGCTAAGAAGAGCACAGTGCTAGCGAGTTCATCACTTGTTCTACCAGTAGCGGTGAAGCTATAAACAAGTGAGGCCTTGTAAGTTGTGAAATGTGAAGGATGAGTGCAAGAAATCCATGGGGCAAGAAAAGATGAGATTTTGATGAGCAATTCATGGACCCATAAAAGAAAGATGAGATTTTTCCTTCGGTGGAATGGAAAATTCCAGAGAGAAAGAATCGCCTCACCTGGGCACACTTGCTCCAACCAAGACGACGATAATAGAGGACCAAAGGAAAGAAAAGGTGCGCAAGAGAAGAGAGGAGCACGTCACACAAGAGAGCGAAAAGGATGGGCAGAGAGAAACAACATCCCTATTTTCATAGACCAATAACTCGAATAAAAGCAAAATTCCACCTAGGTTATGCTCCTCAGCAGTAGCACTCACTGAGGGTTAACAGTGTGGAAACCGATGAAAAACAATAACTCACTAGGATCAAAGCAAAATTCCACCTGGGTTATGCCCCTCAGCACTCAGTGAGGTTAATAAAATCAAAACCGAAAAAATCGGTGAAAAACTAAAATTCAAAAATAACAACCCGAAAATCGCTGAAGAAGGGTTAAAAATTCAACTGTTTTTTTTTAAATCAAAAACCGATAGATTTTAACTGAAATACGACTAATTTTGATCGTGTGCTGAAACCTAATGTATTACCGTACGATTTTTGACACAAAACCGATCGGTTTTAATTGAAAATCGATCAGTTTTGCATTGTATAAATTTTTTATTTTTTGAGTTTAATCTTTTTACCGACCAGTTTTATATATCAATAGATTTGATAAAATTGAAACCCGCCAAAAATTAATGAATTCCAATCGGTTTTGTGAACATGCTCAGTGCTCCCCTTGAAACTGAGAGCCTACCTAAAAGGACTGCAACACAAGCATACAAGCAAAATATAATACTTGACCAACATTTCGCGCAAGAAACACAAAGGAATCCTGTCCAATCAAAACTCCAGACCTTCGAAGCTTAGGAGCTTACAATATCATAATTATTTTTAAAATGGGTAAAAAAATGAAGTCAACGAAAAAACCAAATCTACAAGCAAGACCGAAAATCGATGGCTTCCAAGAATCCATCTATGACGCAGAGTTACGAGGCTGGAAGAAAGCTCCACAGCAGCAACCAGAATCATTGGTCCATAAAGTATTTTTTAAAGAGAAGTCCATAAACAATTGAGGACGAAAGATCTGATCGGCATTAATTCACGACGTACCAAGCAACAGTAAGGGCATCTCCAATGGTGTAGTCAACTACTAGCTATAAGAAGTGTACATATCATTTATAGATAGCTAATAGACAACCTCTCTAATGGACTAGCTATAGCATTGTCTACAAAATTAAATATGGACCCATATGTAAGAGGTGATAAATGCCTTGGAATCATTTATAAGCGCATTTATAAGTTAGTAGTAAGCATATATCTCGCTCTTCCTTTTCTCTCATCCACCTAAGCAAAATGCTGAGTTGGCACCCTTTATAGCTAGCTGAAGTGGCACCATTGGAGATGCCACTGCTCCTCCAATCTGAAGGTCCAAAACACAAGAACGAGAGTAGGCGGCAACAGCTCAAAGGATTCTCATCTTAGGGCATCTGCAATGGTGTAGTCAATTACTAGCTATAAAAAATATATATGTCATCTATAGATAGCTAATATACAACCTCTCTAATGGATTAGCTATAGCATTGTCTACAAAATTAAATATGGGCCCATATGTAAGAGGTGATAAATGCTTTGGAATCAGCTATAGCCTGACTATAAGTTAGTACTAAGTCTATATCTCTCTCTTCTTTTTCTCTCATCCACCTAAGCAAAATGCTGAGTTGGCATCCTTATAGTAAGCTGAAGTGTCACCATTGCAGATGCCCTTATCTTCTCCGCACAACTCTGCAGCGCCGCGCGGCAAAGGAGCACGCGGCCATGGCCTTAAGTACACGCGCTGGTTGCAAATAAGCATGCGGCATATAAGCAGGGTTCAAATTCTCGTCGAAATCCTGCGAAATCTCGGCGAAATTTTGGTTTTCGGACCCCCCGAGTTCCATAATCCCAGCGAAATTAAAGAAACCCTAAAAAAAATTAAAAATGCTACAGTACCCTATAATCTCGGCGAAATTTCGGTGAAATGGACCGAAATCTCGGTTTTTTGACCGAAGTTTGACCAAAATTTGACTGGATTTGACCGGATTGGATTCTTCAAGGCATTTTCCATGTCTGACCAAAATTTCAAAAAAAAATTGACGTCGTTCAAACCATTTTCCGTTTAGTTGAATTTTACCGAAATCTCGGTTATTCTCGGCGAAATTTCGGTTTTTGAACCGAAATTTCGGTAATTTCGGTTCAAAAAAAAGTGGATTTAAATTTTTTTTTTGAATTTCGTTCGGATTTCGTCCGAAATAACGAGATCTCGACGAAAAATCGGATTTTCGGTCGTTGAAGAGATTTACCCTAAAACGAAATTTTTAACCATGCATGTAAGTAATATATATATATATATATATGTCGACGATTGGAGAACGGGCTCTCGCCGAGCTTACTTGTTGAACGAGGGATCAACCAAAGCCCCTTTCTGCCAAAGGTTGTAGCATCGAAGACGCGGAAGATGGTCCGTTGTAATGCAGGAACACAAGGATTTTATCTGGTTCAGGCCTCTCATGATCGAGATAATAGCCCTACATCCGATCGCTGGTGGCGTTTTTCTATTGAAATGATGGATACAAGTACATGGATCTCACCCCGGGATCCCCCTTTCACGTGTGTTTTCGGGGGGATTAAATACAGAGCCTCACGCTGTACACAAGGTAACCACCCCCTAGATTTACGCCACGTTTCCATAATCAGTAGTGCCCACGATCCGGGCCCTTGATCTGCGCAATTAATTTGAATTTGTGGTGGATTGATTGCCATCTTCCTTTCTAGTGGCATGATCGGGTCCCCGACCATCCACCCGGTAATTGCGTGGCCTTCACGAGCATGGTTGCTCGTGATCGTCGATATGGTCATAGGCGAATGGGTAGACACACATGCTCGGGAGTTATGTTGCTCGGATGGTTTTCCGAGCATCTTCTCTGTCTTTGTATGGTCGGTAGCTTCAGGATCTTCTGGGGGTACAACGGTCTTTTATCAGATAGTCAATCCCCGACAGCTTGAGAATGCTTGGGGCTCGCGCTCGGGTATCGCATCCGAGCTCATGGTTGGGAGTTGCTCGGCCGTCGGGGCAGAATGGTCCTTATAGAAAATAGTCCAATCCCCGACAATATATATATAAGTAATAATATATATTACAATTATCTGAAGTACCATGATTCAAAACGGGTATTAGGATGTTAAGTTTAACCAGTTTACTAACTGGTTCAAACAAGTTTGAACTAAAATTCAAACTAGGGTTTTTTTTTACGATAGTTTGATTGTAGGTATGTGTTGATTTTACATATAAATTAGCAAAGCATGTGATCTAAATTCGTTTAAATCTTTGAATTCGAATATATTTTTTCAAAGAAATGTATTTTATTTGAATTATTATAGATAGATATATGCCCTAAAACTAAAAGTTTTGAAAAATATATCCGAATTTGGTTTGAATTAACATATTTAAAATCATAGTGTCTAGGCATCATGTTGTCTCGTTCTGCCGTCATACACACACACACACGCAGACGCACTACTACGCTAGCCGGTGGTAGGCTGGTAGCTGCTTGTGCAAGCACCCAACGTCCGCAATATGAGAGTTGTTTACTGCATTCAGGTTCAACTTATCTTATTTAAGAAAATCGTACAATTTTTGTTTTTTGATTATCGGAAACAAATCACTCGAAAATCGTTAGAAATCGCATAGTTTTGAAATCCAAATTGTTGAAAAAAAATATCAACAATCTTTCAATTTTGACCAATTTTTTCTCAACTTTGACTGGCTAGTTCAATGCTTCTCAAAGCCGATTTTTTGAGCGATTTTCTCTCGATTTTCATGATATTTATGTCTCATAATTGTTTTTTGTTTTTTCAATTTTTTTTTGAATTTAACCGGTTTATCGGCGGTATTAGATGTCGAACCCCACTAATACGGCCGAAAATCATGATTTACGTCGATATTGTGAACCCTAGCTACACCAAACCTCTCTATTTATTTTACAAAATTAGCTGAGTTGTTTACTATATTAACCCTTTCTATCTTTTTATAAAACTAGCTTTTGTGTTGAATAAATTACAAAAATAACCTCTTTTCGACCGCGAAAAACTTAGTAGGTGATGTTTATCATCTATCACAATATGGTAACGCGGCAGGAGCCGCGCTAGCAGCAAGACTGCAACATGGGGGTGAGGGCAGGGGTGCACAGGGTAGGCAACGCTCGCGTGGGATGGGGCGCTGTGCGCGGGAGTGGAGCTTAAGGTCCCGTGGAGTGTGGTGTAGCATGCGGCAAGGGCGTGTGGACGTGGTTGCCGCGCTCTTCGTGTGTTGAAGGGCTGCTGCCGTGCTCCCCTACCACGGTAGAATTTTCTGCGCTATCTGATCGCGATAAGTGGCACACGTCATCTGGGTATTTCGTGGTGAGAAAGTGGACTATTTTTATAATTTTTTTAGCACAAGGGCTAATTTTGTAAAAACGAAGAGGTCTAATACAGTTACTTACTAAGTATAAAGAGTTCTTTCCTTTCTATTCCATCGCATATTTTTTTTCAAGTATAGCCTTAGTACAAATGCAATCATAAAAACAGTCTTCTTCCGATCGTGAAAACACCGGTAGGTGACACGTGCCATCTACCATGTCTGTCAGGTCGTGGTTACGATAGACCGTCAACCATAGTAGGACGGTGCATCGAGCTCGGGCAATGCAAGCTCAGGCACCGTGGCAGATTATGTTGCACTGCCTGTACTGCCATCATGATGAGATTTAAGATACTGTTGCATTTTGAATTTTTTTTTTATATTTTTTTTACCTGGTCGAGATTTAAGATCTCGGAGGGATCTGAAATCCAAAAGTTTGGCCAAGATTTCCGAAATCCCATCAGGATTTAGGGACTGTTTTGTTTTTGCTTTAGATTTTTTAAAAGTTGCTTCCGGAGTGTGGTTATAGAAAAACTGGTTTTTTAAAAGCTGTAATCCAAAAGCACATGGATGGACTGGATTGTAATAATCGGATTCTAAAATTAAATTATTTATTATCTATTCAGTTTTTAGGATCAAAATTCAGAATTAAAAGTAAAAACCAATAGGCCTTAGACCTATGGTTACATTGTACGCTAGTCAAAAAAAAAATTTTAAAAAAAAGGGCACGACAAGGCTTGAAAAAGGCAAGAGTTATGGTGAAGGTACATTAGTACTACGACTCTGTTTTACAGAGCTCTAGATCGCAGCTCTACCTTGGAACTGAAACTTGTAAAATTGAAATAAAGTGACTTAAGTTTATAATTTTATTCTAAAATATAAATAAGATGACATACCTTAACACTCTTAATATAGAGCGGATAAAAGGAAGTTCTCGACACTTCATCAAGAAGAAAGGACATTAGGACAGTGAACAACAGGGTTACAAATCTCATTTTTAACCAAATTTCGGAGGGGCCTGAAATCCGAAATCTCGGTGAGATTTTGAAAATTCAAATCAAATCCGGACGGAATCTAAAATTCAAATTTGAAATCCGTTTTTTTTTTTAACCGAGAAATCCGAGATTCCGGTCCGGTTTGAGCCGACCAAAAAATGGTCAAAAAAACATCAAAAAATCTGAATTTTTTTGTGGATGATCTTCAACCTAAATCCAATCATATCTGGTGAAAAAAAAATAAAAATCCGGTAAAAAATATACAAATCTCGGCCGAAATCACCGAGATCTCAGTGAAATTTGAATGTGCACTGTAGCGTTTTGATTTTTTTAATTTTTTTTAAATAACCGGTATTTTGAATCTCGGAGGGGTCCGAAATCCGATTTCAATCCGAAATTTGAATCCATGGTGAACAAGCGCCTAAAAATATTACCCTTATGTGCGATATTTCAGTGTGCTACGAGCGGCGGGTGCAAAAAAAAAAGAGAGTGACTAGGCAACGGTATACCGTTGCAACGGTATAGCCATGAAACTTATGAAACTTATCAGTTTCGATCTTTAGTTTCATGAGTTTCGATGTTTAGTTTCATCAGGTTAAAGTTTGATCACATTTTAGTGCTAAGTTTCATGAGTTTCAGTGCAAAAAATCATAAGTTTCATGAGTTTCAGAGGTATACCGTTGCAACGGTATACCGTTTTTTAGTTTTTCTGGAAAAAAAAAATCGTGCAGCACGCAGCGAATCCCACGAAGGAAGCAACAACGGGACGGCCTTGTCGAGGAGGACTAATCACTGGTCTGCTCACAGAAGACGCAGGCGCGGTGGGGCCCGGCTCTCCCAATGCTCCCCCGTACGATTGGCTCCCCTCTGAATCCTTCACGTGTCCCTGTCCGAGAGATCTTTTTCAGGACCTCGGCAAGTGGCGGGGATGTGAATATATGCAGCCTAGCTATAGCTTCTCTTCCAATGTATTGTTCGGGCACTCACCTAGTCACCTGCGCGCTCCTGTATCGTGCTCCCTCCGTTCGATTTCTTCCCAGCGTTGTACTCCTTTTCTTCCTCTCAGCATTTTCTGGTGGTGTTTGTTAGGAGGCTGGCTCTCGGTTGAGCGCACAATGCATGCAGTTCTCTCAAGTTTTTAGGACGGTAGCAGTACAAATGTACTACACAGGCTCACAGAGCCATTGGAGGTCCGGTACTACCATCACCATGCATGTACTTCAGTATGGATCAAAGAGGTCGATGGCCTTGATGTGATTGCTCGTTGCACTGCGTGAGATTTTAATCTCGGTTGATGTTTTGGATTTTGGATCTTTCCGAGATCTTAAATCTTGACCAGATAAAAAAATTTAAAATGCTATCGTACCCATCCAAATCTCGGCGAGATCTCGGTGATTTCAGCCGAAATCTCGGGTATTTTCATCGGATTTTTAATTTTGTTGGACGGATTTGATTAGATTTAGGGTCAATATCATATACGAAAATTTCAAAAAAAAAAAAGTGACTTGTTTTTTACCATTTTCCGGTCAATTCAATTGGATCGAAATCTTGAAAATTTCGGTCAAAATCTAGGATTTCTTGGTTGAAAAATGACCGGATTTTAAATTTTGTTTTTGTATTTCGTTCAGATTTTATTTGAAATTACGAGATCTCATCGAGATTTCGGATTTCAGCCACCGCCAAGATAGAATCCAAAAACGAAATTTGAATCTTATAGTAGCGCCCGGGTAGTGAGCAAGTGATGAAGTTAGTTGCCACGAGGTGATATAGAAAGCACCGGCAGTTAAAATGAGAGGAAAACCGAACAAGAAGATATTTGTTAAAAAAAATAGAAAAGGAATTGGCGAGAACTTATAAACAAGGAGAAGGATCCTACGTAGTTGAATGGGAGTGCAAGTTAAGCAATTTCCTTTTCACTATCCGATCAGAAAGCAACAATCTAGATCTTTTGAAAGCACTGTATAAAGTACTGTACCGATTTTGTACTTTAGCATGTTCTGTAGCAAGTAATGTAGCATACATTCTGGCCCTAGCCCACTAGGGCATGTACAATGCAATATACTTATATAAGAGTGTTTAAAGAGAGACTATAGTCATATCATTAAGCATCTATGTAAAAGTTATTTTCTCTCTGTAAATATCACTTTTGTGAGTGCTTAGATAATATATTATCCATTAATTACTTATAGTTTATATATATAAGCATATGCTAAGCACTCGATGTTTTAAAATAAACACCTTATATATTCTAATAGGAAGGCCAGCGCGGCGCATGCCGCGCATGCGACCTAACGGAGGCGAGAAAATGGATTTTTTTTTTAGGAATGGAAAAACGAGCAAAAATGTATTTTTTTCGGGTTTATCGAGCTTTTTTCGCGTTTTTTCGGGTCTTTCGAAGTGATATCTTTCAATAAAAAAAGTTTTTCGAGGTAAAAATGGACCAGAACGGAAAAAATAGCTCAAAACGCATTTTTGGGGATTATTTGCGGTTTTTTTTGTATTTTTTCGCGCTGCTTTTTTTTGGCATGGAGGTTTTTTTTGCAAAAAGTAGGAGCCACACGTGAATTTTAAAATTCGCAGGGGCTTTACGGGAAAAAACAGCGTGGACACGTGTCGCGCACACGAGCCAGCGCGGCCCCGCCACACGTCGCGCGGAAAAATCGCGTACCGCGCGAGTCGAACGCGCGACGTGCGCGATGGAAAACAACAGCGTTACCGCTGCGCTTGGCGGCCTGCCTGGGCGAAAGAACGGCGCGCGGTTTCGTTTTATGGTTTCGTTCGTTGCGGGGAGACGTGGCGCGATCTCGGCCGTCCGACGGCGCGATCGGACGGCCCGGAAACGGAGGTGACGTGGATGCTGGCGGAGCTCACGGAACCTCCGGATTGTAACGAAGTAATAATATGGTAAGAATAATTAATATTCCATTGCAAAGCACCTGCGTTGTGCGTGATCTTACGGGCCCAAGCTAGGTCCCATTACAAACTGCTGCATATCGCGATCAAGCCCTGCAAGTGGTGCATGGTATCATCATTCATCACTAGTCCACATTTCCACAACCACAAACAATGGGTTATGGCTTATGGGTACTATACAAATTGAGCATGCTATATATGCTTTAGCAAACTGGTTTGTTCACAGCCGTGGAGTCAAATGATCGACACAGAAACACTAACAGCCTGCTCAGTTAACTCACGATCAAATCGGCCTCAGTGAATTGCACGCAGCAGCTCGTGAGAAATCACACGACTCCACACGCCCTTAGATGCAAGGAGGATCCATGATTCTTCCAATCCTGTTGCGTCAGTTGCTGGCGCGAGGAATGTGGAGCATGATTTTGCTTCGATTTAAAAGAGAGCTGAATTGTAACGGATCGTCTCTTCAGGTGATTCGTTTAAATACCTCAACAGCTACTCAAAAATATTAGATGTCAAAAAACCAAGTGCATATTGTTAGACAAGAGGCGAATATCAACTATTTTTATATAATATAAGGTCTAGCGGCCGAGTTTTTACAAAAAGGGTGCCGCGGGCCCAAATAGATTACATCCAAAACATCGCACAGACAGGTCTAAGCAAAAGATTAAGACCTTAAATCCAAACCAAATCACGATCTATGAACTCTTGTTAAACTCCAGCTTCTTAGAACTCTGAAAGGGTTTGGTTAAGCAACAATGAGTACACAATAGTACTAGTCGCACGGGAAAATACTGAATACTGCATGCAAGGGATTAACAATGGGTTGGCATAAGGTTTAAGTATCGTTGATGCAAGTTTATTTGTAAGATCATTTTACATTTGAAACACAAGCCATAAATAATAGTAGCTAGGGAGTGGGTTTCACAAAGTTATCTCAATACACCATCAATTTCTCAAATTTCAAAGTCTACTTGAACTAAGTTACGGGAGTCATCCCAAATCAAACTTAACTTCATTAACCGGAAGCACGATGTATTCGAATAATATTTAATTATGACTTTGTAGAGCTGCTTAATTTTACCCACAAAATATATACGGTCATTAATGCCACCGGATCACACACAACTTAAATGCATGCTGCCAGGCCGATATGACCATAGCCTTTTGTTAAACTTTCCCTGGATAGCCCATACCCGGTAGGTCTATAACCACTCCCCTTAGGACCCACTGACCTGAGTGAGCACCTATCGTTGTGAGAACCGACGAATGGTGCTACAACGCCCCTTCCCGTTCCAACTCCAGTCATTCCCCTACCGGGAATGCTGCCTCCCCATTCCCTTTCGAGAATGGTAACCACCTTGTAGGTATTTTTCAGGAAATGAACAATGTATTGAGCTATGTTGAAAACAATTCAACTGAATTGTTCGGTTCCCAACTTGTGATTGAGCAAAAACTTAAGTTATTTATTTTGCTCAAAGGGGTTTATACTTATATTGCCAAAGACCAAATTATAGAACCAACCTGGTAATTGCTCGCACCAGTCACCAAACCAGACATGACTTTCGTCATTGGTCGGGGATCGAACTAGCATACTCCTCGTGGTTAGTTCAATACTATCCCCCTGACTGTAGCACAATTTTAAAGGACGCCGAGCCAACCGCTCACCACAATTTTAAAAGATTAGGGGTGGAATTAGCAAAACTAAATAATTAATTATTGTGGTGCTTAATTATTGACTAGGGCAAATCAAAGGTTAAATATGACTTAGTGATATCAGGGAGGCTAGGAGCAAATCGGTTATAACAAAGCATCATGTCCTTTTAAACTATCTATTTTCAATAATTAAAATATGAGTGAAATAATGCATTAGAAAATAAATACTACTATACGATGAACAGATGGGTTCAACATGTTCAAGGGCGTGCGGCTTGCCTTATTGGGCTGAGGGGTCGTCTAGGGCATAATGGCTGTAGTCGTATTCTGCTCCTGCTCTTGCTCTGGAAACTGTTCAGCAGTCGAATCTAGCGCGGAAAAATGCAAATTGATAAATAAACAACAAAATAAAACCCAAAAAAGAAAAATAGAAGAAAAAAAATTCGGAGCGAGGTCCGGAGAGAGAGTTGGAGAGCATTCTGGTCATTTTGGAGATTTTGGAGACTTGATATGGCAGAGTGGAGTTCTTTTTTGGACTCAATTGCTCGAGACAGTCAAGATAGTGTATTTTTGGGCTTTTGGGGGTTTTTTGTTTTTTTTTGGAATTTTGTGGGGTTTTTCGGATTTCTTGGGACTTTTAATCCAAAAAAAGAAAAAAGGAAAAGAAAAAAAAATCGGGCGGGGCGCACAATGTGTCATGGCTCTAGTTTTTCTCCATGTGTGGCATGAGGGTAGGAAGGTCATTTCACAAATCATATTTTTCCCCACCCACCTCCTCTCTTTCTCCACCCGGCTTCTTCCCCCTCACGCGTTCTTTCTTTTGTTTTCTCCACTGCCTGGCTCCTCCCCTGGACGACGCCACGACGCCGCCTTGCTCTGCGCTTAGGCTCGGCCGGCCCCTGCGCCCTCCAACGCCGGCGCCCTCCCTGCTGCTGGCGTCACCAGCCTCCTCGCTGGTCGCCGCCGCCTCCAGCCTCGCCGCCACGGCCGGGCTGGCGCCACCGTCCGGCTCCCGACGCTGCCGCCACCCGACTCTCCCTTCCCCTAACGCTCGGTGAGCTTCTTTCCCCCTTTGCACTCTCTCTCTCCCCCTCCCCCTCTCTCTAGCCATTGCATGCAAGGTGTTTGAGGAAATGGCTAGTAGGTGGATGCTTCTTGCTCCCTAGGTGTTTGATGAAATGTCTAGAAGGCTCACCATAGGGTGTCACACTGTTTTGAGTATTAATCTGTGAGAATCTTTATGTCGTTGCGTTTACCCAATCATCCCTTTTGATATGGCTATGAAGAACACATGATTGTTGTGATGTGTCTCCATATGTGTAACGTCAAAGTGTGCTCCAAGTTTGGCTAGTTGGTGAAATTGCAATTTTTGTTGTTGTTGATTAATCGCCGATGAGATACTTGCGTTGTTCTTTGCTATTAAAGTACTAGTTGGAGCTCCGTAACCGACTGTGTTTTTCAATGCACATTGTTACATGTGGGATGTAGAAGTATAGTATTAGGGGCGGGATTTATTTCCATATCAAATTTGATAGCTTTATGTGTCAAGTGCCATGAACCAACAGTGCTTACAGAATTTACGGAATTCTGTAGCCGTAAGGGAATGATGAGTTAAATTGTACTATATATGTGGTAAGTGAAAGCACGACAGGTTGTAGTTATATGGTATGTGAATGGCTGAATGAATCAGTGGGGGATGTGGGCTTGGTTTCAGTTATTACATATAACATTTCCTTTTAGCATTGGCATGTCGTCGTTGGTTTAGTATCTAATTTAATAATGCTATATGGACTTTGTGTCTAGCCCTCTCTACTCTAACCATATTATGTCATTAATCAGTATGTCATCCCCTCTTGACATTATTACGGGTCCCCTCATAAGTCTTAAGATCTATTGCAGGTAGCTATGATAATTAAGTAGTACTATGTGCTTTGATGTTCATATGTAAAGGCTAAGGTGCACAGTATGCCTTTTACCATTTTGCCTCCTTTTAGCCTAGCATTATACGCTTGTTTGCAAACGACTTAAGGTAAATGAACACAAGATCACTCTTCTATGCAACACCAAATGCTCTCGTGTTTCTGCATGGCCTATTCTTGGAAATGCTATTAGTAGACCCTTGGGTTGAGCTAACCAATAATAGATAGTTCTATGCGGTGACTCGATGAATGAATGTTGTTGTTAGTCGTCTCCCATTTGTAAAGATTAGATGTTAAAGTAGTGTTGGGCATTTCAAAATTTATTGCTTATCCGTGGGTGGACTTTCGCATTGTAATTCCTTTTGGTTGTCGGATGCTTGCATATTGTCTTCAATTCTCATTACATGTCACCGGCATAGCATGCATCTCATTTCATATATATATGTCGTGTAGAGAACGATCACGCGGAGGGTGACGTGACTGTGGTCGAGGGTGATCACGGTGAGCAGGTGGTTACTGAGACTCGTGAAGCATCAGGCAAGCACCTAAGCATATTCAACCTTTATGTGATATTATTTTTGTGAATAAACTGCTTAATTGATCGGTTACGTCTTGCATGAGGGATTAAATTGCGGGATAGGGCTAGATCCTAATTGCTGCACATACACTCCTTGGTATTTGTTGAACACATCCTTTGGAACTAGATTACGGGTAATATAACTGAGTCCATGCTTAGTTTGCTTAGAAAATGGGGTTGGGCCAAGTGGTGGACGGTTCCATCACTTGAGAGTACTCAATACTACACATGTGAACTATATTGGAAATGGGTTCAGTCATGTTACTTGGAGGTAAATATTAATAAATGGCGACCGGGCGGGAGAGTAGGATCAATTGGGTATGGAGACTCAATTGGCGTAGTCCCGCCTGTGTCAATTAAGGACCGATCCGTCTGTGTGCCATGTTGATCGAGCACCATTAGGTTGATCGCATGCCTGATTATGGAGGGTAAGCCACTCTTTCATCACATGCCGTTCGATGGATCATGCCCTCATGCGGTTGGACGTGGTTGAGGGCGAGGCTTAGGCCGACCCTCGAGGGCCAAGCCGGGCTTGGGTCGCTCGAGGGGGTGCTAGGTGCTCGGACCGCATGAAGATGGTTCAACGAATGGGTATGGATGGGAGGGGGGTTGACATGAGGTACTTTGTGGCACATGTCGTGCGATCAACGCTTCCCTGCAGGGTTAATTAAGCGATTCGAATTGCCGCGCTCTCGGATATGAGCACGCTCGCGTCATCCGACACTCAACGTAGTAATAACTTAAATCCCTGGCTCGTCGTTGTACTTGAGCTTTAAAATGGTTGTAATTGCTTTACTTTAGTGTTGTTACCTTTCAACTTCATGTTAGAAGTAGGTGCGGTCAATAACTGCTTTAAATTTGTAATCGGTTTAGCCGTCATACTCATACTACAAATGTTAATGCTTTTCCGCACTATTACCTTCAGCTTTTATTCCTTTCTGTACCCAAATGCATAACCCTTTGGAGTCGGTCATATATGGACCACGGGTAAGTCTTGCGAGTACATTCGTACTCATGCTTCTGCTTTGTGGTTTTCAGGTGAGGATCAGGAGGGCTGCGAGTTCTGTCCCTACTGCCTCTCGGTGCCCGGGCGGGACACCGAGTAGAGGTTACTGCGATGTCACTCACGCCCGGAAGTGTTCAAGGGCAGAACACTTCCGGAGATGCCGTATTTTGCTAATATGTTGGTTAACTCGCTTTTGTTGTATAGCTAGCTGTGTATTCCCTGTCCTGTGAGGCTTAAAGACTTGGTATTCCTCCTGTTGATCGTGGTTGTGTTGTGATGTCCTTACCATGCTTGTTTGTTGCTTTTATCCTTTCCATATTATCATGCTATATCAACTGCTTTTCTTGTCTGCTGAGTGGATGTCCTAGAATCTAGGAAGGTCATGCCGGAATTTCGAATTTTTGTGCTATCTTGGTTTAGGTTGCATCATCTTAATTTCTAGCATGCTAGTTGAGTTGTTTTAGTTGTGTGGTTGTCGGGTTTGTCTTTGTGCTTTGGTTTAGTCTTGTTGTTTTTCCGCGTTGCGTGTCCGGTTGTGGGGTTTGAGATCGTTGTCCCCTTTATGCAAATTGAATTGATGTGGCAGTGGAAACCGGTATGCGGGGCGATCCTGGGCGAGTTCGGGTCGCATACCGGGGGAATACCGGGGCTGTGGTCGAGTTATTTGAATGGTTCCACTGTTATCTCACTTGGGCTTGGATGCTAGCATCGCGAGCGCCATCGGCGAATCGTTGCTAGCCTCCAAATCCAATGAGGTTAACGGGGTGTTCCAATAGCTCGAGGACAGTCTGGACGGCTCCTCACACAATGCCAGGCCATTTTCAGTTATTTAGACCTGCTCCCGCCACGGCGGGACGCGCTCCGCCTCGCGGGCCTGCGCGGCCGCCGCCGCGGGCTCTGACTCCACGTCCACGCCCTCGAGCATCTTCTCAATCTCCAGAGCATGGCGGTCCATGCCGGCGGCGGCCCCGGTCCTGGGGACTAGCAGCTCGAGCTCTGAGACGGCGGCGGCGGCGGCTGCAGTGTGGAGATGCATCGTGAATTCATCTGTGTTAGGGCCTAGGAGCACGGCAAAATAACGGAGATAATTATTTAACGTGAAAAAATCCTTGCGGAAAAAAAACCATGGGAAATAATTTACTATTTAGTTCAATGATTATATGTACATAGGGGTGGCTTATATAGCCAAATAGTCCGAGTTGTAGAAGGCAAGGACTACAAGATATGCTAGGTTAGGATTTGAGGCATATTCCTAACAAACCTTCCCTTGACTTAAAATCCGTAATGAAGATTTGTCTTCAAGAAACCCCGAAGGGTAATGAAGCACTGAAAGTCCAAAGGACAGTGCGAATATGAAAGACTGGAACAGTCAATCTAAACACTTCTTGCGAAGCAAAATTGAGCAAACCACCAGTAGGTCGAGAGAAAGACTGGAACAATCAAACAAGCACAGCTATAACAAAGCAGACGAAGAATCCGGGTCTTCAATTCATAACCTCAGTAAAGTCTGAGTATGTGCAACTGACCTCCTAAATAAATACCCAATCATCAAATGGCATAAGCCAAGACATCACCTGTGGCGCTTGATAAATAGCGAAGAACTCATCTCATGGACTTTTGACATGCTCCACCTGGAATATAAAATTCGGAAAACTGCCTACTAAAAATCCATAACATGGTTGAAATTGCTCCTGAAAAATTGTCAAGATGAAAAAAAATGTCAATGGAGTATAAATTGCAGTAGACCCCTCATATTGAGCAAATACAACTAGACAACGTTGTAGTATCCACTAAGAAGCAAAACTCCTTACACTTCAAATCTTCATCTCAAATTAACATTGGAGCAAAACCTTCACTAATAAAACTCCGAAGAGTATAATGCTACCATCAGGGTGCATTAAATTCCTGAGAATTAACGTTGCCAAAACCTCCATAATGGTCAACGTATCTAAACGGTGAATAAACACCAAATTAACGGTGATGAAGCACCAAAGTAAATGGTGATAAAACACTAAATGTAGTTGTCTCCTCAACTGTTTTTTTCCTCCAAAGTTGACGATGAAACGTCAAATAAACCAACAATGAAACGTCGAATAAAATGCTAAGAATCCGTCAATAATAAATCGACGACGAGACATCGAATAAATCGCCAATAATCCGCGAATGATCATCATCATCCAACTATGAACAGTGTCTACGCAAAACTAGCCAGAAGCCATCCGTGTGCTCGTGTATGAGATTGGACTCGAATAGTTAAACAATTGGCTTTTGATATGTTTGTTATGGAGAAAAAAGAAAGGAAAAACCAGCGGCGTCTGCTCTGCCCAGCAGGGTTAGAAAACGGTAAAAATGAAGAGCAGCGAATTTATGTTTTTTCATTTAATATAAGTTATATAAATTTTAAACAGAGAAAAGGACAAGTAATCAATATCTATCTTTCATCTATACTTTAATTTTTGTACAACTTTTTTTAAAAAAGCATATAAACATCTCTCAAAAACAAAACCTCGGCTTAACTGCACGATTGATTTTTTTTCTTTTCAAATATGACCTCTCTGAATATAATTATAAAAATAACTTCCTTCTTGATTATAAAATCTGCGGATGATAAATATTATTTATCGTGTCCGTGTATCACAGTAGAGATCTAAACCTGTGACAGCCCGGCCAACCACGATAGTAGTCCTGAATCTAGGGATGAAAACGGTACGAAAACGGTCGGTAAATGACTGTTCCGTTTTCGTTTCCACATTTTTTACCGGTAACGGAAACGAAATCGGAAACCCCGGAAACGGATACGGACACGGATAGTGACGGAAACGAAATCGGAACGGAACGGATACGGAAACGAAAGCGAAAAATTCCACAAGAACATAGTAGAGAATTACAATATACATGACCACAAGAACAATATAGCCCATTCCACATCTAAGGTGGACACAAGAATAGTGCTATGTTCACTGATATCACTAGAAAATTTTTCTTAAGTTTGTCAGTTAATGGCACATTATTTGTCTCCCATATCAGATCATCATGTACTCATCCATATAATTATCATTGATATCCTATTGCTCCAACAACTGCAAAGGTTTAGCACCCTAAAATTTGTATATTATTATTCGATGTTCATTTATGATTTTTTTGAGATTTATCTTGGATTTTCTAGAGTTTATAAATTCTATTTTGCATTTTTTAGATTTATAAAATTAATTTATTTATAAAAAAATTATGCTGAAAATAATTTTTCTAGGTTCAAAATATTCCAAAGTATTTTTGAGAATTTTTGAACTCTATTTAGTATTTTATATAAAACCATTTGTATTTATGAAATTATTTTAATTCAAAAATAAATATAAACTCTCTTCTTATTTTTGGGCCAAGCCCATTTCCCTTTCCGGCCCGTTTCCGTTTTTAGTTTCCGGTTTCACTTATACGGAATTTCCGTTTCCGCCGGAATTGGCTCTCCCATTTCCGTTTCCGTTTTCGACAAAAAATTTCCGTTTCCGTTTCCATACCGATATTTTCCGTTTCCGTTTCCGAAAAAGAGCTTCCGTTTCCGTTTTTCTTCGGAACGGTCGGGAACTTTTCGATCCGTTTTCACCCCTACCTGAATCCAACGCGGGTTACGCGGCAAGCTTGCATGGCTCTCCCCTTGTTCGGCGACTAGGTACCGAGCACCCGGAAGCGACAGCAGGTTCGATAGCTCGACGGCTAACAGCCTAACACCGCCGCACTTGCCCTCCTCCTACCACGATTGAACGTGCTGCCACGAGCGTGAGCTTCTGCCGCGGTACCTGCGCCCGGTGACATTTCTCACCGACCGGCTAGAAAAGAAAGGCTTCGGTAAAAAAAAATAGGAGTAGACGAGGAACACGTCAAACTCCGATGAACATACCACGAGCAGAAGGATGGAAACGTAGCATCCGAATTCTTTTATAGAAAGACATACACCGGTAAAAAGATCAAATTTTGAAGCGGCCCAGAGACGGTAGAAAATCACAGTAATCCTACGAACCAAATGCCTGCAGAATGAGCAAATTCTGACGAACGTACGTACGAAAACACGTAACCACGGCACGGAATCCCCCTTCCAAGATCAAAAAGCTTCGACGAGCGTTTGAGGAGCCCAAGCGCACAGAATGACGGAAACCTCATCTACCCCTATTCCCGATAATTCATTCCTACAGGTTGAACGGAGTCAGCGTGGGTTTATATAGTTTCTTGTAGCAGTATAGTAGTAGTGTCACGCATGAACGCTTCATGGACTACGCAAATTATACCTACCTTATAATCGGGAGAAAGGGCGCCCGGGGAGACCCCCCACGCGTCCCACTCCCACCCCCTCTCTCTCTCCTCTTCTTGCGAAAAAGCCCTTCCAGTTTTTAAAATTACGGATAGGTCCTTTTGTAATTTTTTGTGAGAGGGAGATTTTTTCCCCGGTTTGCGTTTAGGTCCCTCCTTCGCCGTTTTACATAAAGAACCTCCCGTTAAATATGAATCGTAAACGAGCTCTTTTATAGTTTTTCAAAATAGCGAACAGGTCCAAAATCATAACAAATAGGTCCGTGCACTTTTCGTTCAGGTCCTTTCTCCGTTTTGCCCCCAAAAAATGTTTTTGTGGTCCGTTTTTTCCTCCGGAGCATTGAAAAAATGTTTTCGTTTCTCCGTTTTGCCCGGAAAAAAATGTTTTTGTGGTCCGTTTTCCCACCGGAGCATGGAAAAAATATTTCGTTGGCCGTTTTTCCTATAAAAAACTGAAAAAATATTTTTGTGGTCCGTTTTTCCTCGGGAGCATGGAAAAAATGTTTTCGTTTCTCCGTTTTGCCCGGAAAAAATGTTTTTGTGGTCTGTTTTACCTACGGAGCATGCAAAAAATGTTTTCGTTTCTCCGTTTTTCCTAAAAAAAACGAAAAATGTTTTCGTGGTGCGTTTTTCCTCCGGAGCATGGAAAAAATGTTTTCGTTTCTCCGTTTTTTCTAAAAAAAACCAAAAAATGTTTTCGTGATCCGTTTTTCCTTCGGAGCATGGAAAAAATGTTTTCGTTTCTCCGTTTTACCTAAAAAAAAGTTTTTTTGGTCCGTTTTTCCTTCAGAGCATGAAAAAAATGTTTTCGTTTCTCCGTTTTGCCCGGAAAAATGTTTTTGTGGTCTGTTTTTCCTACGGAGCATGCAAAAAATGTTTTCGTTTCTCCGTTTTTCCTAAAAAAAACGAAAAATGTTTTTGTGGTCCGTTTTTCCTCCGGAGCATGGAAAAAATGTTTTCGTTTCTCCGTTTTTTCTAAAAAAACCAAAAAATGTTTTCGTGATCCGTTTTTCCTTCGGAGCATGGAAAAAATGTTTTCGTTTCTCCGTTTTACCTGAAAAAAAAAGTTTTTTTTGTCCGTTTTTTCCTTCAGAGCATGAAAAAAATGTTTTAAAGTGTTATCGTAGTCCGCTTTTTCTACGAAAACATTTTCTCGGTTTTTTTTGTATTAAATTTTGTTTTTCGTTCACGTGCGCGGCGTGCCGCCGCGCTCAATTTCCTAGTGTGCCATATTGATTGTCGGATCTTTCTTTCCGCATGTACAATATTCTATTTTTCTATGATTGTCTCTAATAACTCTATTTTAGCTAAGTATTATAGACATCCTATCCAAAATATTATTTTGGGTACACTTCATAAATATCATTGTTAATTATTGGTACACCCCAGAGGCCCAGACCTCCACTGCCAACCGTCGAGCCGCTTCTTGTGTCACTATGCCTTGGCTGTCCGTGTCGCCCCCGGTGCTGCCCTGGCCAAGCCACCCCAGGCTCCTGCCGCCCATGACGAGCCAATGGGCCACACGTGCCAAGAGCCCCAAGAAGGTCGGCTGGGCCAATATTGTAGACTGGGCCAAAGTTCTATTGGGCCTGTGGGCCATATGACGATTTCGGAAATCCGAATATTGTTTTTCGAAAATATCCGAAAACCATGTCGGAATATCCTGATCCGATGGACAATAATCTCCTGAATCCAAATCCAAAAAAAAAAAAAAAATCGAAGCCGATACCGAATCCAAAAACTATCCGAATCCGATCCAAATACATCCGATCAGTTAGCCGGCCAAAAAGTATCCAAACCGATTGCATCCATAGTCACAGGTTCAGAGCACAGGCTGTGATATACTGGCAACACAACAGAGCCAGCGTTAACAATGCTATCTTTTTTTTTAAAAAAAAAAAGGAACAACGTTAACTATGTTCCTTCCCAGCCTACTACACTACACCATCACAGATTCACAGGGTACATCTGATTAGAGGAAGCCGCAGCACGCGGCCACATGGCCGTGTTCAGTGTTTCCGGTGTTTTTAGTTGAATAACGAACACAGAAGAGATACCAGAGTATCCTTCCAGGGCAACTTGCCAGAAATAATCTGGTTGGAAAATAAAGCCCGGACGTTTTCAAAATGGTAGGGGTGAAAATGGTACGGGTTAATCCCGACCGATCCGGTACCGAATCCGTTAAAAACCGTATCCGGGAAAAAAAATTCGTATCCGGCCGGATACGGATACGGTACCGGATACTTGCTACCGGATACGGTAACGGATACGGTAGACGGGATATCCGACCGAATAGCTGCGGTATATGGTAACCGGATATTATCCGACCGGATATCCGAATCAACAAAACAAGGGTACTCCGTACTCAAGTCAAGACTCAAGAGTCAAGGGCTTCCCATTCGATTCCCGCAAGCCTCAGTCTTTGCCTCCCCATTCGATTCCCCAACCCAAAAACTAACCCTAGTGCTTGAGCCTCCGCCGCCGCCGCTGCATGAATGCAGTGTGTTGGCCTGTTGGGCGAGCGGGACTTAGTTGTTCAAGTTATGTATGAATTTGATACCTTGTTATACTTGTGTTGTGTGAGTTGTCAAATTTATGTAATATATATGAATTAATTGCTTGTCAAATGTTTCAACAAGTATGTATCCGTTTGTATTATCCGTTTCCGAACCGAATCCGGTATGTATCCGCTCCAACATTACCATATCCGAAACTCCGAAATATCCATATTCGTATCCGTATTCGATCTTACCGTATCCGATTCCAAATCCGGAAAAAAAATATGGGTTAGGATACGGGAACAGCAATATCCGACCGTATCCGATCCGTTTTCACCCCTACAAAATGGCATGTCAAATAGCCAAGAGGGAGATTGTCGGGGTCCCAAATTGTAACGTGGCCTATCCGCAACAAGAGGGACAATTATCGGGACGGTACCAGCTTCAGCTCAAAGCCAACGAACGTTTCATGTTTCGTAAACACAGGTTGCAACGAATATTTCTGCAGGAAGCTAAACCCTCCCAAGGTTCGTTGTTTGGTCTTTTTCTCCAACTTAAAAATCAAAATATCAAAGTCTAAACTAAGTGACAATTTTTTAATTGTGCTTTTTAAAAAACCATAAACCTACGTACAACTAAAAGCCAAAAATCATCGGAGCTATACTTTTTTTTTCTTATTGAGGGTTAATTTTAGATCAATGCCACTAATTAAGATAAAATTATCTACCTATATATATATATATATATATATATATATATATATATATATATATAATTTTTAAGTTGCTTAACTCAAAAAATCCAACTTTAAACTATTGAAATATCTAAGCTTAAACAAATAGGATACACACACGATGAACGAGAGATGGAAGGAGACTATCATCTCGTGGAAGAGGTGGAACCAGGCTTCACTTTTCGTTTCGAACTCAAATTTCGACGACCCAACGGTATCGAAATTCGCTCAAAACCGCTCGGTTCGAAAGTCAAATGAATTTGAAATCTAGTTAAAAAGTCTCGAAACCTCCGAGCGAAATTCGCTCGAAAAGGCTCGAAATTCGCTCGGAAAGCTCGAAAAACCGCTGGGTTCGAAAACCGTTCAAAAAGACTCGAAATCTTCTCGAAAAGCTCGAAAAACTGATGGTAGTTGAAAAAATGGGGGAAATGTAGAAAAATTAGGAAAAATTGTAAAAAAATTATTGTAAAATATGGAAAAGCCATTAAAGGCGAAAAATAATATTTGAAAGAATTACTTCAACAAATATTGCTACTAAATATAATTGAATAAACATTGAAACATGCAGTGTGTTGTGGAGGTGTAGTCTAAATTCTGATTCAAATGTTGCACTGATTTGATCAATTATGATTTTTGTAGGCTGTAGCAGATCCTGTAACAATGTATTTCTATTTATTTTTTATGCACTACAATTGATTGTTTAATACTTGTATTCGTGTTGAATATTTAGTTATGATATGACTCTCTCAAAATAATAGAAAAAAATGATAGACGATTTATCACTAGAGGTCTCATATAATTCTATATTGATTGTTGATAAGTTAAACCGGAGATTTTGATTTAGTCTAATAATCTCTGAGCAGTTTACAGGTGATTTTAAGAAAAACTCATATGTACTTTCTGAATATAGGTTATAATTTTATGGATAGTACCCTTCTTGACTCATGCTGCTGGTTTTTACAAGGAAATATTGGTACTAAATATACTTCAATAAATATGACTACTAAATATACTTCAACAAATATTTATACTAAATATACTTCAACAAATATTACTACTAAATAAATTGAATGGCTCAAAAACATCTTCAAACAAACATAAAGATCAAAAGGCAACCTATATGGCTATATCAACTACTGTCTACCGTGGTACAGAAGCAAGTATACAAGCGAGGCAGAGATCGGTTTTACAATTCCATCGAGGTAAGACTTAGCCAAATTTGAAAGAAAAAGAAAACAAACGGCCAGAAAAAAATGGACTCCATCACACGAGGTTGCCGACGCGCTGACGCTGAGCTGGCCGTCGGCAGCAGCACGGACGGGAGGAGAGTCGCCTCGTCGGCCATCCATCCGCATGATCCACCCGCCAAGGCCACGATCCGTCGCGTCACCGTCCGTCGCAATTACTCCACCCACCGACCAGCCCAATCCGCGATCACCACGTGCAGATCCTTCCTAAACCACTCGATTACTCCACCCAGCGCGCGCAATCCTCTCCATCTTCCTCATCCAGATCCCAACGACCAATCCGATCCATCTCCGCTTCCAATTGAGAGTCAGGGGCAAGGGGGGAGGGAGAGTTCAAGGGTTTGCGCGGGGATCGAGGGGGTTCTCGCCATGGAGGGGCTCATCAAGGGGTTGGTCCAAGTGGCTATCGACGCCGTGGAAGGCGCCCCGCGGGATCGGGACGACGGCGACGAGGGGCGGAGGAGGCACCGCCCCGAGCCGGACGCCCGGGAGGACCGCGACGAGCGGGAGCGTTCGACGTGGGCCGAGGTGCGCGCCAGCCGTTCGACGCAATTGCGTCTCAAAAGCGCAAGTTTTGTGCGGAATGGTTGGTCTGGGGCAACTAACGGTTTGGTTCTGGCAGGTGGTCTCCGAGGAGAAGGGCGACGAGCCGGAGGAGGGGCGGCGGGGCCATCGGAATTCGAGGCGGGTGAGTGGCCGCTGTTGGCTGTCGCGCTTTAAACCGGAGAATTTCAGCTACTCCGGCTCAATTAAGCTTAGCTTCTCCGGCAGACGGCAGTTCACAACTGGTGTTGGTTGGTAGGCTTGGCTAAGTTGTTGATTTTCTAATTTCATTCAGGAGGAGAGGCAAGAGAGGAGAAACGATGAGGGTTGGGAAAGGGTGGAGGGCCGGAAGCAGCAGCAGCATCCTTCAGCCGGTGGTGCATGGCACAGCCAGGTTGTCCAGATTTCCGGTGCTTTTCCGCAGATTCAACTTCACGTTTTTTTAATTCTTGGTTGGTTTGTGGTGTGCTGATGTAGCTGCTTTCGGCTTCGTTTCTGTAGTATGAGGGAGAGGACAGGAGGGGCGGTGGCAGCCGGCGGCCGCAGCAGCAGCAGTCACCGGCATACAGGAGGCAGCAACAGGTTTGATTCTGTTCTACTTGCTTGATGCACATGAATTGGGCAATTCACGTGCTCTTCTTTTGCCACTACGTACTTTCTGTGATGTAGGTGTTTGCTGTAAATTGTAGATTTTGAAATTTTTTTCTCTTAGTCACAGGAATAATACATGTGTGTTCTGTAGAATGAATGGTTCTCCAGTAGATTAATGGGTTGGTAGAAGGAAGAATGCACTACAATGTATTTTTAGAACCTCATATAGTGCAAGATGGAATTATGTAACAATTCTTCTTGGTTGTATTTGAGAACTTTTCTAGTATCAGTTGGAAGTTGGGGAAGATCTTTTGAGTGTGTTTTGTGGAGCTTAGTTACCTCTTTGATTTGGAATATTTAGGAGGGAGAAGAAACAAACGATGGAGGTTGGCAGACAGTAGGGGAGAAAAAGCATCATGGAAGACCACATCAGGTTTATGTTCAGTCTTCTAAAGATCAGTGCTAATAGTTAGTTGCAAATATCACACACATTTCTGAGCTTTTTCTGTAGCTTTCTAGGTCAGTTTTGTCTCTGTATATAGTTAATTATCAAACAACAGTTGTAGACATCAAATTATGCTTTTTGGCTGTTCTTGTTACACAATTTATGATTTTCTAAAGGGTGTTCATCGTTATTTTTTTTCCTTTTGATGTTGCTAGCTTTGAACCGATTAGTACTTAAAAGCAATGGAAATTAGAATTTGAACCAACCATAGATTTATCTATCTAAGCACTTTTAGTTGATTGTGTTGTTTTACTTCTACCAGTGTTACTTTTCCCTTGTATATAAACAAAATGAACTGTTCGCCAGATTCCATTTGGTAAGATCGGATGGTGGGACTAATATGTTGTGAAGTTTCCTTGTCCTGCCTGAATTCTTAGATCCTATGTAACTGCATGATACAGCCTGAAGCATGGAACGCGTACAAAAGGCCACCATCTGAACAAGAGTACTCTGAGGATGTTGATCAGATCCACCATGGCCTAAATGTAGAGCCTACCAGGGAGGAGCTCAACAGCTTGTCGAAAGCATGTGGCCGGCTCTGGGAGCTCGATCTGAACCGTCTCGTTCCTGGTGAGGACTACAGAATCGAATGTGGAGAGGGAAAGAAGGTTTATCAGAAGGGTGATATGGCATCTGAAAACTTGTTCAGCTGGTTAGGCGATGATGTGCTAAGAAAACCCACCTACTCTCGTTTCTGCGCTCTTCTTGATAATTACAACCCATACCAAGGGTACAAAGAAGTTGTTACTGAGCAGGACAAGCACGAAGAAGCAGCATTTATTGAAGAGATTGCCAGGACAGCGCCAATCAAGTACTTGTACCGGTATTTAACACTGAAGGGAGTCGCACCTCAAGACTATGATGACTTCAAGAGAATGCTGAAATCCCTATGGTTTGATTTGTATGGAAGGTGTGGCAACTCTAGCAGCTCGTCTGCATTTGAGCATGTGTTTGTTGGTGAGATCAAGGGACGAGGACAAGGAGAGACTGAGGTCTCAGGCTTCCATAACTGGATTCAGGCAAGTTCTTGTAATGTTTCAGCTGCCTTTCTTATATGAAAATACTTCTGACTGACAGTCCGTGACTAATTTGCAGTTTTACCTGGAAGAAGCCAAGGGGAATGTGGACTACCAAGGTTACATATTCCCGAGGCGGCGTGGGGACTCGGTTAGTATATATTCTGAACATAGATAAGATGCACTTGCATATGAATAATGGAGCTAAACTGTTCCATTCTCATTTTGGTAGCCTGATTCGGAGACACAGCTACTGACCATTCAGTTTGAGTGGCACGGTGTTTTGAAATCAGTATCCAGCACTTTGATTGGTGTCAGCCCTGAGTTTGAGGTTGCACTTTACACGCTGTGCTTCTTCATTGGAGGGGAAGATAACCATGTCGATATTGGCCCGTGCACAGTGAACATCAAGTGTTACCGGATGGGGACCAACAAGATTGGATCAGCCTTTCCGATTGCAGATAATTGATTTGTTTGGTGGCCTGCTTCTGTAGGTTTGTAATTTTACAATTTTTTTTCCCTGATCACTTTTGTGAAATTAATATTGTACTGTCCGAGTTAGTTGTTTATGAAAAGGAACCGTACTGTTCAATTTGTGGTCACAATGTCACCAGTTACTACTCCATATTGCAGCATACACTATTGAAGAGGTTGCTGAATGCTGATTGAGATGAAAATTGCCTGTCGTGTTATTGTTTTCTTGTGGAAATTCAGAATGGATTTCTTGGGGCTTTATTATTGATGGTGTTATGGTTACCAAGCCAAACAGTAAGGGAGAGGGGGCTTGACCGAAGCCTGGAAACTGGGGAACGAGTAAAAGAAAACATATATATATATATATATATATATATACGGTGGCGCTAATTTGCGGTTACGCGCAGATTAGGTTATTCCATGCGCTGGTCATAATATATTGATATAGACTACCGCGACCCGTGTCGACCAACTGGTAAAACTGATCAACCCATTCACGGAAGTCCAACCGATTAGAAAAATATGTCTCGTTCTTTGTACATGAATTTTGTTATCTTTTATTTTGCTATAACTTTTTATTGATAACTTAGATTTACGATCAATTTTCATTATTAGCTTGCTGACAACGACATCCATATAATGGTATAAATCTTGCCATAACTCCATATGAATTTATAGTAAAAACTATTACTATGGATTGTAAAAATATATCGATACAGATAGTAAAGTCTATTACTATACAACATAATTGGAAAATCCTTCACAGCCATTTGGTATTAAAAGTTCATGAAAACCATATGTACAAATTCTAAAAAATTCTCAAAAAATTACCATACGTAGTGGATATGAGTTTCTACAGCTATGTTAAATTTGGATACCAAACTCAGTCGTATTTAAAAGATACAAAAATAATAAATTTACTATTTATCACTGATTAGCGCACCTCAATTTCAGACTTCCAAGATCCAACCTTGGTACTCAAACATTGACTCATCAGATATGGCAACGGAGAAAAAAAAACAAATGCGGATCTTCTAAACGGTATCCAACAGTAGAAAGATCTAAACGGTATCAAAAAAGGATCAGACTGTACATGAAGTAAGAGCATCAACTTGACGAGAGATCACGTTGGAGCAGCGGCAGCCCTCATGAGCATGAATCTCCTCCTTGCACGAGTGTCTGCATTCTCACCTAGAGCAGCCAGATGAAGCATCCGCCGCCTTGCCGACGCCGCGGCCACATCCTCCATGGCTGGTGTCCTTGGTGCCTCCTGAAGAGGCGAGCTTCCCTCCGCCGCACACACATCACCATCCAGCTCCTCGTGCTGCATTGCCTGCTTCAGCCTCTCAACCACCTCCACCATCGTGGGGCGGTCCTTTGCGTACTTTGCAAGGCAGCCGTTGGCCAGCTTGGCGATCTTCCTTGCCCCTCTCATGGAGTACCTTCCTTCAAGCCCTGTGTCGATGATCTCGCCGAACTGTTTGCTCTCGGCAGGGTGCTGCCTCACCCATTCCAGGAGCTTCTGCTCGTTCTTGGGGCGGTTTCTTTCTATCGAGCGTCGAGCGGTGAGGATTTCATACAGTACCACCCCGAAGCTCCAGACATCGCTCTTGGTGGTGAGGTGCCCTGTCCGGACATAGTCTGGAGCTGCATAACCGTAGGTTCCCATGACCTGGTTGCAAAGGAAATGTATTTCTGAGGGCTGTAGAACTGAATTATCCGTATGAAGACTTTAAAAATGCTCCTATGTGACTTGCAAATGCAGCCCAAGGAAATTCAGGCACTCTAGTGGCGTTTGCACGTACCGCTGTGGACACATGGGTCTGACCTTCCGATGGGCCCTCCCTTGCTAATCCGAAGTCCGATAGTTTGGGTCTAAACTCCTCATCCAACAGTACGTTCGAAGCCTTGAAGTCACGGTATATGATCTACAAAAGTACAGATATCGAAAGATCATAGGTAAAGGCATAGCATTCTGCTTGCTTCCCTTGTAGGTCATAAATCAGGTTTCATGCCATGTTTACCTACTGTTTTCTCAGTCTTAGCAGAATTCATTGACAGAACAAGAAAAGTTTCATCCAAGCCTAAGATGATGATGGGCAGTGTCCAACGCAGGTCGATTACCTGAAGCTCCAGGCCTTCATGGAGATAGAGCAACCCCTCGGCAGCACCCAGTGCTATCTGCAACCTGACGTCCCATGGGAGGGCAGGGTGAGCTCGATTGAACAGGTGGTCATCCAGCGTCTTGTTCGGCATGAATTCGTAGACCAGCAGCCTTTGCGGGCCTCGATCGGTCTGCGAGGCGCCGTAGCCGATGAGCTTGACGAGGTTCGGGTGCTCCACAATGCCCAGGAAGTGGACCTCGGCCAGCCATTCCTTGTGCCCCTGAACAAAACAACGGAGTCAAATGGCTGCCGCGCTCTCTCTCTCTCTCTCTCGGCAACAGGTCAGGTGTGAATTCAGTGATGGAATTGCATTGCTATCTGCAGGTGTGCGCGATACCTGGCGGCCGTTGGGGTTGAGCCTCTTGACGGCGACGGCCGTGCCGTCGGGGGGGCCGCCGGGGAGCCGGAGGACGCCCCTGTAGACGCACCCGAAGCCGCCCTCGCCGACCATGAGCAGCGGGCTGAAGTCGCCCGTGGCGCCGCGGAGCTCCCGCAGGCCGAACTCCCGCAGGCTGTGCGCCCCCCTCTCCTCGTACAGCTCCGGGATGCTCCGCGCCGAGGAGCCCGAGGACTTGCTCGCCGCCGGCCTCGCGCCCGAGCCCTCCTCGGATGGGCTCGTGGCATTGGCGGACGACGCGTATGAGGCAGCGGCCGGTGGTACGGACACGCTCGAGCACGCCTCGGTGGAGACGGTAGAGGAAAAGGCGGCTACCGGCGTGGGGGATGTTGGTGTCCGTGCCGGCGCCGGCGCCTCCGGCCGTCTCTTGCTCTTGCACTTGTCCTGGAAGAAGCGCAGGCAGCCCATTTCTTGGAGGGAGAAGCTTGTGTGTGGTTTAATTTCTTGCGTTTGTTATCTACTGCTACCAAAAAGCTTCACTTCAATAACTCAGAAATCGGAATCTCGTATAGTCAAATTACAAAGAGAAAGACCAAGATTTGGTGACAAACACGGAGATTATTTCCGATTTCTTCGCTTCTTGTTGGCTCGACAATGACTTATCTGAGCTTCTAAACGATAAATTGTACAGAGAGGACCAACCGATCAAAGTAAAAAAAAAACTTCCAACAAGCCAAATTTCTTCCAGATGGAAGAAATCAGCAACTGCCTTGCATAAAGACAAGAAGAACTTCAAGAAATGCCTCCAAGTGGCAGAATTGTTTGATACACCAACAAATCAAGAGCTGTACCGCACAAAAATAAGAGAGGAACAATCACTTGCTTGCACGGTACACGCACAAGAACTTCCAGGTTTACATTCCTGACGGCATACAATAGAAATCTGTCACAAGAAGCAAAGTATATCGAATGGGATTGTGAGTAAGACCGATCGATTGGAGAGAGAGAGAGAGGAGACGAACTGACAAACTGGCTGGGAATCAGATTTCGAGGCCTCACCTCTCCTGTTGCCAGCACTTGATTTGGCATGCACCTTCAGTTCTTTGAACCACGCAACTTCACTATCTAGCACCCCAATCCAGCAACAAAATGTCGAGCGCACACACGGTTTGCAGGTTGCAAATATCACAGGCTTTGAAATGTTCAAACTTCAAACTATGCGGCGGCCATACAGTGATCAGAGGACGAGAAGGGAAAGCACAGGCACAGCCGCCTTCTCGCCCTTGTAAATTCTGTAGGGCCATACCACCAGCTCGCCACTTCTTCCAACCACCACTCCGCCGCCTCCACCAGTTCACCACGGGCCCCGGTTGACTTGCACACGGCGCACTCCATAGACGTTACAAGCTTTTTTCACTCTACCTTTTGCTCCATTCTTGATGTAAACGTGCCCCGGTCGCCAGGAAATGTTGACCATTGAACAGTGCTTCACCATGTTTGACCCAGACACGTCGCTGTCGACTTGCTTGGTGAGCTATCCATATGTATTGACTTTTGCTTAACCATGTTGACCTGCATGGCATGGCTGACGTTTTGTCAGGCTATCCCACAGGAAAGACCCGTGACCCAGAACAAGAAATCGGCGAAGCCATTATCGTACTAGCCCCCGCATTTTTTTACAAAAGTAACCCTTATAAAAAATAAATTACAAAAATAGTCCCTAGCCCACACTCACCGCACCCAGGTGGCGCTGTGGCGCAGAAGCTAAGATACCGCGGTACCTGAGTAGAAGCAAGTTCCCGCGGTGCCTTTTTGCTTCCACGCTGTGCAAGCGCGATAGCGAGTGGTAGGGTCGATGGGCGGGTGCGAGGGAATGGCCGTGCGGCGCGTGGCATGTGCTTGCGCGGGTGTCAGCAGGCGGGAGTGGGCGCCGAGCGACACACGTATGGTGGGGTTGACAGCGGGAGTGGTAGCGCTATGCGCCACACGCGTAGCCGCGTGGAGCATGCTTGCATGGTGGGGCTGGCGTGCAGGCGCAATTGCGTGGTGGGGCAGACGGGCGGGCGTGGGAGCCAGATGCAACTCTCGGGTTGCACGGAAAGTTTCTTACACGCTTCCCAGAGCGGTATGTGTAGGCCACGGGGCAATTTTTATAAATTATTTCGTATAAGGACTAATCTTATTAAAAAAAATTAGGGGGCTACTACAGCAATAGCTTCGAAATCGACATCTCACACAATGGAGGATGAACATGATGAAGTTCTCTACCGCCGGTAAGTTTATCTTTTGGTTTTGGCGTCCTATATGCAGGCATATGGTCGTCAAGGCAGATCATACGGATCATTTTAGGTATTGATGTTGGGTCGAGGATACGACTAGAGGGAGGAAGGTGAATAGGCGCTTACAAAAATTCTCTCTAACGAGATACACTCTAATTACCCATATGTCAAAACCTAACAAATAATGCGAAAACAAATAACTACGGTTTTGACAATTAAGACCTAAATCAACTAGGCTCACTAGTGCACTAACTAATTGTGTCTCTAAATAAGAATTGCTATACTAATCAAACAAGCACGACCAAGTAATTCTAAACACAATCAAGCAATTGAAGATAATAATACAATAAAGTAAATGCTTGAAAGTAAAAGAGATAAGTTATTTTTTTTCGTGGTCTTGGAAACTTGCTAATCTCCCCTAATCCACGTTGAGGCAAGCCCAACTCTTTGGAATGGCTCCGCACTTGAGCACCCGCTTCGATTTCACTAGTGGTAGCAACTTTACCCCTCCGAGTAGGCGTGCTTCGGCCTTCAAAAACTTTGTCGAGGCTTCTCACAACCTCCATTGAGAGCTCCTATGCACGACGTATCCTACGCCATCTAGGTGGCGGCAACCACCAAGAGTAATAAATCAAGCCATCTACTTGAGCTTCACCAAGCGTGTCGGGACCCCGAATTTGCAAATCCGGACCCTCTGTGTATTCAGCACTAGTCCAGGAACACGCTAGTGCACACAGTCTTAGCATCGGTATATATCACAATCATACCAAACGATACTATCAAAGTACTTTATTTAAATAATCAAAGGGTTACTCGACCTTATGGCCAAGTTACAAATATATGCCTCGCAAGGCGAAACTTATTAAAAGAGAAATAACAAAGAAATGAAAATCAAATAACTCGTGGCGCCATCCAAAGATACCACAGGCAACCGACCGGGCTCGCATCCCTAAGTAGACGGGTCTTCTTGGAAATCCTCCTCCGAAATCGGGCGTAATCTCCTCTTCAAGCGGTATTGTGTTGAGGCAAGGGTGAGTACTTGGTACTCACAAGTCATGCACAGAATGTGAGCTAATATACTATATGCATGGCTTGGTACAAAGGAATAGCACAAGGTATTTTTGGCAGAAACAAAGATTTGACAAGTAATATAAGTAGATTCGAAAGCAGTAGAAATAAGTAAAGCATAAATAACTTTTTCAAGAAGTTTAATAAATATTTTCCCCATCCTAAACCATATTTCCATCATCTTCATTATTAAGCCAACCCAACTTTCAAACCAAAGTTATTTTTGAGAAAATCTAACCCTTGATTGTAATTTGAGCATTGTCAAGACTGCAGTGGACTCGGCTTATTTAAATAGATTCTACACTCTGCAGAGGTTATGCACTTTACCCACAAGATACAGTCAAACACCACGAAGGCGAGTTCCCGTAACAAAGCCTTTCGGAAGCCTCAAACAACACAGGTGGTCCTCTCCGGTTCGTGCTCTACACCATCCCTTCCCTTAGCCAAGGCGAAGTATGGGACCAACACACCGTTAGATGGGTATCGGCCCACGGCCACGATACGCTCCCCGCACAATCACACAAGCGGTGTAATTGACACCCTGAGGCTCCACAAGTGAGTCCTTAGCGACTTAGTCAACTAGGGCCGTCCCATTCGACCATGTGGTTGCAAGTATGACCAGTTCAAAGGCTTGCAAGGTTAAGTCCTTAGAGTGACCAGGCAAGACTACCCAAGAACCAAATCAACATCCCCAATGCCACAATGGCCCACTGATTACTCTTGCCACATGCCCGGCCGAAAGCGTTTATCAAACCCCGCTTGATTACCATGCACCACGTGCCATCAACATCACATGATACTTTTCCAAAACAGGTTCAATATATCATTAAGTCAATATTAGCATTTGATTATCCAAAATCATGTCATGAGCACGAAAGTGTGTCTAAGCAAAGATACTACAACGTTCTAAACCCATGTTGGCAATTTAATAATGTCCAACTAGTAAACCACAACTTAGGGTGACAAAGGGTCATGGCACATACTTAAGTAATCAAGGTGTCATATAGCAAATTGGTATTTATCTAACCCCATGTTTAATCAAAGTATCTTTCTACTTGAACTAGCATGCAATAGTTTAAATCAAAATAGATTTCGAAATAGGATCAATATGGTCAAAGCACAACTTGCCTTCAAAAAGTACTTGCTCTTGGTCTTGAGTTGGATCTGAGTCAACACTTCTCCCTCGAATCCTTCCGGCACTTCAACGTCTACTCGTAAAGCGTGCAAATAGCAAATACACAAATAAACACTAGGCAAAAACATCCCAAAACTCCAAATAAAATCCATAAACAGAGATAACATAATTTTCTGGATTTTTAGAAGCTGGAATAAATCAAATTTGGAGTTAAAACGCAAAAGTTATGATTTATTAAAGTTTAAATAATCAATTAAATAATATTACAGAGAAAAACTTTAGTCCAAAAATTAAATAAAATTCATATTTGAGTAGATCTTAATTTTATACAAATTTAGAAATTTGAATCACTCAAATCGGAGTTGAAACGCAAAAGTTATAAGCGTTTGAAGTTTGAATCTAAATTTGAATCAATATTTTGAATTAATAAATCATTTTCTTTTTCGGAAATTAATTATTGCGTCAGCATGGACACGTGTCAGCTCTGGATTGGTCGGTGGCGCGATCCACGGACTCGGTTCGGGTCCACGGTGGATCTGGTCCACCGGACCGGTGCGGCTGACACGCGGGTCCCACCCGTCAGTGGGTCGCCTACACGGTGCGGCAAGGCTACGTGGCAGCCTCGGGTTGGCTCGGCTCTCGGTCAATCTCGACCGTTGATTTAAGCTCCAACGGTCCAGATCAGTCCCGCTGACACGTTTGACCCGGAGCACGATGCGTGGCGAGATCTCAACCGTGCAATACCAATCCGACGGCTAAGAACCAATCTACCGATAAAACTTGATCCAATCTGACCCGTACGATCTAAAATCAACGGTGGAGATTCAATCTAAAACCGCAACGTGGGGAATACACGGGGGTAATGTGGGCTAACCTGGACCGTTTGATCGAGATCTGACGGTCGATGGGGCTCAAAAACGACGGCGATGGCGCGGCGGCGCGGTTCGGCCGGAGCGGGGGAAGACGACGCACGGCCGTCGCTTCGGTGCGTCTCCTGCGTGATCAAGACGTCCCTCAGGCGCTTTGTCTTGAGGGTTCGGCAGGGCTCCAACACGAGGAAGGGCTAACGGCGCGGAGAAGACGGAAAAACGCGGCGGCTCCACCCAACCCGGCGAGCAATCGGCACGGCTTGGCGGCGGCTTGAGCTCTAAAAGCTAGGGCAAGCAGGGCCGCGGAGAGGGCAACCTCGGGGAGTTCGAGCTTTAAATAGCCTCGGCGGTCGTGCGCAATCCGGATCCCTAGATTCATGGCGGCGAGTCCGAGCTCGCAGCGAGTCGGGCGGCGCTACGTGGCTGCATCGGCGTGCATACACGCTGCGTCCGGATCGGACGATACGCAGCGGCGGCGGCGGTCTCTTGGCCGTTGGATTCGGATCCAACGGTCGGATCTCAATAGGGTTAGGGTTAGGATTCGGAAACGCGGTTGAGTCAAGTCACGTGGCGCGGGTCCGGCTCGGGTCTGGCTCGAGTCGGAGGAACAGTACTAAACCCGACTTGGATTTTCCAGCGATTTAATATTTAAAATAATTCCCAGTAATTCATTTAATTCATTAAAAATATCAAAATACTCAGAAAAATTCCAGAAAAATTCTGGAAAATACTTTGGATCATTTTGGACTCAAATAAAATATTTCCAACAAAAATTTATTTGCAAAATTAAATTCTTCAATTATTTCAAAATGGAATAAATTCAAATAAATTCCAAATAAATCCAAATAAATTCCAGAAAATTCCAAAAATTCACCAAAGTGCCAAATCACACATGAATTTAGGACAAGTAAAATTTTGGGGTGTTACAAACCTCCCCCCCTTAATAGAATCTCGTCCCCGAGATTCAGGGCTTACTAAAGGAATAGGTTTGGAAACTCTTCCTTCAAATCCTCTTCGCGCTCCCAAGTCGCTTCACTTTCTTCATGGTTGCTCCACTGAACTCTACAGAAACGGGTTGACTTGTTTCTAGTTTCTCGATCCATTGTGTCTAGAATTCTCACGGGATACTCCTTATAAGTCAAATCCTCTTGCAACTCAATTGATTCTAACGGTGTCTGTTCCTCAGGAACTCGGAGACACTTCTTTAACTGGGACACATGGAATACATCATGTACTCCTGCCAACGACTGTGGCAACTCCGGTGATAAGCAACCGCCTCTGCGGCTCAAAATCTTAAATGGTCCAACATAGCAGGGTGCAAGTTTCCCTTTGGCATGGAACCTCTTAACTCCTGAGAGGCGTAACTCGAGGTATACAAAGTCTTCTCGTTTCAAAACTCAAATCTCGGCGACGATTGTCAAGATAACTCTTACATCGAGATTGGGCTATCTTCAACCTTTCCCTAATCATGGCGACTGTTCTTGACTTCTTGAAGAATATCAGGCCCAAAGACACGGCGCCACGGTCTCATTCCAACTCAATGGCGTCCGACAGGTCGACCATACAAAGGCCTCAAAAGGTGACATCGTAAACTAGCCTGATAACTATTGTTGTAATCGAACTCGGCATACGGCAAACTTTTATCCCAAGAGGTAGCATAAGCCAATGCACAAGCTCTCAACATATCCTCGAATCTGGTTGACTCTTTGATCTGTCCATCCGTTTGTGGATGATAAGCTGTACTGAAGTTTAAACGGGTTCCCATGGCTTCATGCAACTTATTCCAAAACCTTGAGGTAAATTGGGTACCTCTGTCCGATACAATCCTCTTTGGCACTCCGTGCAAACAAACAATCCTGATCATGTACAACTCTTCTAACTTATCTCCCGAGTAGGTGGTCTTCACGGGGATAAAATGGGCTACTTTGGTCAAGCGATCCACTATAACCCATATGGAGTCATAACCCCCTTGAGTCTTCGGCAAACCGGTAATGAAATCCATTCCGATTTCCTCCCACTTCCACTCAGGTATTTTCAGCGGTTGTAGCAATCCTGCTGGTCTCTGATGCATTGCCTTGACTCTCTGGCATACATCGCACAAGGCAACATGCTCGGCAACTTCACGTTTCATACTCGGCCACCAGAATCTCTCCTTCAGATCCTGATACATCTTGGCGCTTCCAGGGTGAATTGAATACTTGGAGTCATGGGCTTCTTCCAAAATCAGTCGCTTTAACTCCTCCTTGTTAGGCACACAAATCCGACCCTTCATCCATAACGTGCCTGCTCATCCAATTTGAAGTCCTCTGCCTTGCCTTCCTCCTTGATGGACTTAATCCTGCGGATCTTGTCATCATCCTTCGTCCTTCTCGGATCTGGTCCTCTAAGGTAGGCTTTACTTCCAATGCGGCCAAGAATCCGCTAGGTACAACCTCAATCTTCATTTTCTGAAAATCCTTACATAACTCATCCTGGCTTGTGGCTAGCAACGTACTCACGGTATGACTTTTCCGACTCAGAGCATCGGCTACTACGTTGGCCTTCCCGGGATGGTAATGGATTCCAACATTATAGTCCTTGATCAACTCTAACCATCTCCTCTGCCTCATATTCAGATCCGATTGGGTGAATATGTACTTAAAACTCTTATGATCCGTATACACTTCACATCTGTTTCCAATCGGATAGTGACGCCATATCTTCAAAGCATGCACTACGGCGGCTAACTCTAGGTCATGTGTCGGATAATTTTCCTCATGCGGCCTCAAGCGCCTTGATGCATAAGCGGCGACCTTTCCATTCTGCATCCGACACATCCAAGTCCTTGGCGCGATGCGTCACAATAAATATCGAAGCTTTGAGCAACATCAGGTAGAACTAACACCGGTCTTGGCGTCAATCGCTTCTTGACTCTGAAATCCTTGCTCACATGCAAGGCGTCCATGCAAACTTCTTTTCCTTCTTGACAATTGCGTAAGAGGTTTCGCAATTGTCGAGAAGCCTTCAATGAAACGGCGGTAGTATCCTGCCATTCCAAGGAAACTCCGAATGGGTCACGATCTTGGTGCTCCCAATGTAACACGACTTCCACTTTGCTTGGATCTACGGCGACTCCTTCTGCGGTCATTACATGTCCAAGAAACTCCACCTTGTCCTTCCAAAAATCACACTTGCTGAACTTGGCGAAAAGTTCTTTGTTCCTCGGCTTTTCCAAAACTCGCCTTAAGTGTCGGCATGTTCATCCTCTGTCTTGGAGTAGATTAGGATATCGTCTATGAACACGACGACAAACTTGTCCAAATATTCCATGAACACCTTATTCATCATATTCATGAAATAAATTTGGCGCATTAAATCGGCCCAAAGGACATAATCGTAAACTCGTAATGTCCATATCTTGACGAGAATGCGATCTTGAATATCTTACGATCGGATCTTCAAGCGATGGTATCCCGATCTCAGGTCATTCTTGGAGAAAACTCGGCTCCTCTTAATCGATCAAACAAATCATCAATCCTGGGTAGCGGATACTTATTCTTCACGGTGACTTCATTGAGTGCACGGTAGTCAATGCACATCCTGAAACTCCCGTCCTTCTTCTTGACAAACAAAGCTGGTGCTCCCCACGGTGTGAACTCGGTCGATAAATCCTTTCTCCATTAACTCTTCCAAATTGTTTCTTCATTTCTACCAACTCCTCGGTAGACATCCGATAGGGTCTCTTTGCTATCGGTCTTTGTGCAGTACAAGCTCTATCACAAACTCTATGTCCCCTGTGGCGGCATACTGTAGATCCTCGGGAAAAACATCGGGTACTCATTCACTCTTGAGACATCCTCTATGCTGCTTGCCTTGAATGCTGTTAACCATCAACTGTCCATCTCTAACTGCAGTGGCTTGAAATTCCACTTTCTTCCCACACGGGCTCTCAACTGAGATAGTCCTTCGTCCACAATCCAATACGGCCTTGTGCTTGGATAACCAATCCATTCCCAATATAACATCTAAGGTCTGGGTCTCCAAAATTATAAGGTTTGCTAGGAATTCTATTCCACCTATTAGTATTCTCACCCCGGAACATCCTACTTCCGTTCGGAGTTGAACCAGGGTTTGAACTAAAAGCATGCATCTAAGTCTTGCAATCCTGCGTTAAGTCCCTTCATAAAGCGAGACTGTCTGGATTTATCTATCGCTACATCCTCAGGTGCGTAGCGTGCTAGCTGTGTGAACTTGTTCAGGTAGTCGGCCACTGGCTGATTACCTTGCCTCAGTGCTCTGAACTCCTCCTTCTTAAGATCCATGATTCCTTCAGGCACGTGATACTGTCGGAATGCAGCTGTGAACTCTTCCCAAGTGATATCTTGAGGGTTCTCCTGCGTGGCACAGAAGTTCTCCCACCATTCGGCGGCTGTTCCTTCCAGCTGATGGGAAGCGTGAGTACCTTCTCATTCCCTATGCATTGAGCTATGTGTAGCTTCCTCTCGATTGATCTTAACCAATCATCGGCCTCCAATGGATTGGCATTCCCGAGAGAAAGTGGGTGGGTGAGTCCTCATGAACTCGACACCTTGTATTCGGCGTGGTCCCCGATTAACTTGATTAGCGATGGCCTGAGCGATGGACGTGCTGCATTTGTTGCATCATAGCATGCATCAAGCGAGTCTGAGCAGCAAGAAAGGCTCCAAAATTCTGCATATCAATGGCGGTCTTTGGTGCTCCATCATTGGGGTTTTCTGCTGGGCGAGATCCACTCCCATTGCTTCCAAAGTTCCCACGGGTATTCACCATCTGTCGATTTGCTCTAGGTTTAGAGATGAGAGGGAAACAAGAATAGGCAAGTAATATGGAACTTATGCGGGGCGAAAGGTGTAACTTTAAGGTCCAACTTTATTATTAATAACTTGGTATGGCTGCTTACAATGCCTAAGGGCCTTGCAACACATACTGCACACTCAGCAAACAAAGCAAATCCAAATCGAACTAACTCTGGAGTCTAACGCCTAAAGGGTGACTCTTTACTCTATGACTCGACTCGGCGAAGGAGTCTCACTATAGAACCTATGCTCACTCATCAAGAAAACCTCCACGGCCTGGGTACGGGTGCTGCGGCATAGGCGCGAAACGATTGCCATGTCCAAAGAATCGTGTCATCCGTGGTAGTCGAAGAAGCGATGTCCTCATCGAGATCGACTCCTCCGGATCCGGCTCGTGTAGCTCAAATCTTGGCTCGGGTGCAGTCCGCATACAAAGTCATCTCCAACTCGTCAATCCTTCGTAGAAGGTGTGCCACATACTCTTGAGCTTCCTGCCATCTGTTCTTCTCTGTCGTGATCTCCTTGCGGGCCTTCTGTAGCTCCTTGCTTGTATTATCTAGTACATCCTCCTGGGCGGCGACAAATCGTGCCAACTGTGTCACCGTGGCATCCTCATCCTGAATCTCCTTCGGGTCAAGAAGGTTATCGCTGCGCGGATGGTAACGGAACACCGTACTCTCCAATTCTCGGGCGTAGATACGGGTAATGTGCCGCATTGCTCGTCGTGATACTTCTTGGATACCCATCTGCATTGTAGATCTCCTGGCAGTGCAGTGTATCGGCGATTGCCTGGGCCCTTTTTCCTAGCAGGTACCTCAATCCTCACGTCACAAGCCTTGATCAATCCCGCTTGTCTGATCACTTCCACTTGGTATTGGGGCTTCTCAAAATCTCCGAGAGTCTGTAGCATATGCCAAAGTTCCGCGGCGTGACCAACTCCCAGATCAACGTAGTTGAACTCCTCCTCCATCTGTCACCAGAGTGCTTTACGTAAGAACTCGGAATTTTTAAATTGTGACAAGGTAAGGGAAAATTTCAGCAAGAGACAAGAAAAGAGAGAAGGGGATAAGTCGAGATGTCATTTCTTGTCTTCACAAATTTTTAGATTTAGAAAATAGGTTTTATCCTCACTACGACCATTCTAGCTAGGGTTGAGCCTACAGTCAAGTATGGCTCTGATACCACCTCTGTCGGGACCCCGAATTTGCAAATCCGGACCCTCTGTGTATTCAGCACTAGTCCAGGAACGCGCTAGTGCACACAGTCTTAGCATCGGTATATATCACAATCATACCAAACGATACTATCAAAGTACTTTATTTAAATAATCAAAGGGTTACTCGACCTTATGGCCAAGTTACAAATATATGCCTGCATAAGGCGAAACTTATTAAAAGAGAAATAACAGCGGAAAATCAAATAACCGTGGCGCCATCCAAGATACCACAGGCAACTGACCGGGCTCGCATCCCTAAGTAGACGGGTCTTCTTGGAAATCCTCCTCCAATGGCGTAATCTCCTCTTCAAGCGGTATTGTGTTGAGGCAAGGGTGAGTACTTGGTACTCGACAAGTCATGCACACGAATGCTGAGGCTAATATACTATATGCATGGCTTGGTACAAAGGAATAGCACAAGGTATTTTTGCGATGCTTGACATTTGAAAAGTAATATAAGTAGATTCGAAAGCGAGAAATAAGTAAAGCATAAATAACTTTTTCAAGAAGTTTAATAAATATTTTCCCCATCCTCAACCATATTTCCATCATCTTCATTATTAAGCCAACCCAACTTTCAAACCAAAGTTATTTTTGAGAAAATCTCACCCGTGACTGTAATTCAGAGCATTGTCGATCGTGGACTCGGCTATTTAAATAGATTCTACACTCTGCAGAGGTTATGCACTTTACCCACAAGATACAGTCAAACACCACGAAGGCGAGTTCCCGTAACAAAGCCTTTCGGAAGCCTCAAACAACACAGGTGGTCCTCTCCGGTTCGTGCTCTACACCATCCCTTCCCTTAGCCAAGGCGAAGTATGGGACCAACACACCGTTAGATGGGTATCGGCCACAGCCACGATACGCTCCCCGCACAATCACACAAACGGTGTAATTGACACCTGAGGCTCCACAAGTGAGTCCTTAGCGACTTAGTCAACTAGGGCCGTCCCATTCCGACCATGTGGTTGCAAGTATGACCCAGTTCAAAGGCTTGCAAGGTTAAGTCCTTAGAGTGACCAGGGCAAGACTACGAAGAACCAAATCAACATCCCCAATGCCACAATGGCCCACCTGATTACTCTTGCCACATGCCCTGGCCGAAACTGTTATCAAACCCCGCTTGATTACCATGCACCACGTGCCATCAACATCACATGATACTTTTCCAAAACAGGTTCAATATATCATTAAGTCAATATTAGCATTTGATTATCCAAAATCATGTCATGAGCACGTAAAGGTGTCTAAGCAAAGATACTACAACGTTCTAAACCCATGTTGGCAATTTAATAATGTCCAACTAGTAAACCACAACTTAGGGTGACAAAGGGTCATGGCACATACTTAAGTAATCAAGGTGTCATATAGCAAATTGGTATTTATCTAACCCCATGTTTAATCAAAGTATCTTTCTACTTGAACTAGCATGCAATAGTTTAAATCAAAATAGATTTCGAAATAGGATCAATATGGTCAAAGCACAACTTGCCTTCAAAAAGTACTTGCTCTTGGTCTTGAGTTGGATCTGAGTCAACACTTCTCCTCGAATCCTTCCTAAGACTTCAACGTCTACTCGTAAAGCGTGCAAATAGCAAATACACAAATAAACACTAGGCAAAAACATCCCAAAACTCCAAATAAAATCCATAAACAGAGAGAACATAATTTTACGGATTTTTAGAAACTGGAATAAATCAAATTTGGAGTTAAAGCATAAAGTTATGATTTATTAAAGTTTAAATAATCAATTAAATAATATTACAGAGAAAAACTTTAGTCCAAAAATTAAATAAAATTCATATTTGAGTAGATCTTAATTTTATACAAATTTAGAAATTTGAATCACTCAAATCGGAGTTGAAACGCAAAAGTTATAAGCGTTTGAAGTTTGAATCTAAATTTGAATCAATATTTTGAATTAATAAATCATTTTCTTTTTCGGAAATTAATTATTGCGTCAGCATGGACACGTGTCAGCTCTGGATTGGTCGGTGGCGCCCGTGATCCACGGACTCGGTTCGGGTCCACGGTGGATCTCGTCCACGGGCCGGTCTGGCCGACACGGGTCCCACCCGTCGATGGGTCGCCTGCGGTGCGGCAAGGCTACGTGGCAGCCTCGGGTTGGCTCGGCTCTCGGTCAATCTCGACCGCTGATTTAAGCTCCAACGGTCGGATCGATCCGCTGACACGTTTGACCCGGAGCACGACGCGTGGCGAGATCTCAACCGTGCAATACCAATCCGACGGCTAAGAACCAATCTACCGATAAAACTTGATCCAATCTGACCCGTGCGATCTAAAATCAACGGTGGAGATTCAATCTAAAACCGCATAGCGTGGGAATACACGGGGTAATGTGGGCTAACCTGGACCGTTTGATCGAGATCGGACGGTCGATGGGGCTCAAAAACGACGGCGATGGCGGCGGCGTGATTCGGCCGGAGCGGGGAAGACGACGCCGCGGCCGTCGCCGGTCGCGTCTCTGCGTGATCAAGGCGTCCTCAGCGCCTTGTCTTGAGGGTTCAAACCGGGCTCCAACACGGCGGGGAAGGGCTAACGGCCACGGAGAAGACGGAAAAACCGCGGCGCTCCACCCAACCGGCGAGCAATCGGCACGGCTTGGCGGCGGCTTGAGCTCTAAAAGCTAGGGCAAGCAGGCGCGACGGAGAGGGCAACCTCGGGGACCGGTTCGAGCTTTAAATAGCCTCGGCGGTCGTGCGCAATCCGGATCCCTAGATTCCCGCGGCGGCGGAGTCCGAGCTCGCAACGGAGTCGGGCGGCGCTACGTGGCTGCATCGCGTGCATACACGCGTCCCGGATCGGACGGTACGCACGCGCGGCGACGCGGCGGTCTCTTGGCCGTTGGATTCGGATCCAACTGGCCGGATCTCAATAGGGTTAGGGTTAGGATTCTAAACGCGGTTGAGTCAAGTCACGTGGCGCGGGTCCGGCTCGGGTCTGGCTCGAGTCGGAGGAACAGTACTAAACCCGACTTGGATTTTCCAGCGATTTAATATTTAAAATAATTCCCAGTAATTCATTTAATTCATTAAAAATATCAAAATACTCAGAAAAATTCCAGAAAAATTCTGGAAAATACTTTGGATCATTTTGGACTCAAATAAAATATTTCCAACAAAAATTTATTTGCAAAATTAAATTCTTCAATTATTTCAAAATGGAATAAATTCAAATAAATTCCAAATAAATCCAAATAAATTCCAGAAAATTCCAAAAATTCACCAAAGTGCCAAATCACACATGAATTTAGGACAAGTAAAATTTTGGGGTGTTACAAAGCGCTCCGGTGACCTCCTAAGTGCAACACATGCACTAGGATCCTTCTCAAGTGCAACACATGCATAATGAGGCCCTCGACCCACTCCTAATTGTAACGCATGCAATTAGGGCTCACTCTTAGCTCAAAAACCAATTTAAAGAGGGCAACACATACACACAACTCCCACAAACACTCCACAAGAGCAACAAACCCAAATGCCAACCCTTGGCATTCTTTTATAGCCCCCCCCAACAAAAACTAGCCATTGGAAGCAATTGGAGAAAATCAGCAAAACCTAGTACCACCGGCGGTAAAAGACTGGTAGTACTGGACCCGACCCAATGGTCGGATTCCAACCGAATACAAACCGGTTGCTATAGTACCCCAGTACTACTGACACACAAACCGTGGTAGTGCCGCTCTGCGGTACTACCGACCTCAAGTCCGGTAGAACCGACTTTCAAACACCGCAATTTTCCCGCTCTTTGGAAAATAGCCATTGGCTACTAGGTTTCGGTACTACCGCACCTCCGGTAGTACCGCTTAAACCTCTGGTAGCTCCGACTTTCAAAACTCAGGGAAAAACCACGCTTCTGGAGAATAACTACCTCACTCAAGAGCGGTACTACCGACCTCCGGTAGTACTGGCTTTAACACGGCGGTAGTACTGGTCTTAAGATTCATATAAGCAATACAAGCTTTCTGAAAAGCTACTGCTCAAACTAGCGGTAGTACCGACAGGTGGTAGTACCGACACCCATACGACAGTACTACCAGCTTTAAGCCTGCGATAGTGCCGATTTTTCAGACAACTTCAAATTATTTGCAAAAACACATTTAGCAAATAAACCAAGAACCTATGAGTTCAATCATCTTAACACATGATCACAACACTTTGCAAACACATTGCAAATGCCCTCTTCGCATGCTCTAAGATCAACACCCATAACCTCCCGCTCATTTGCAAAACACATTTACAAATATCAATTAAATCACAATACATGAGCTATCTCCCTTTTGCAACACATGCAAATATATAGCCTCATGCAACACCAAATCAAACTTAAATGCTTAAGCTTTCTATTTGCAACACATACAAATCTCTAGCTCTAAGCAAATCATAAATCAAACTTAAGTGCATGAGCTTTCTAATTGCAACACATGAAATTCTCTAGCTCCATGCAACCAATATAAACAAATTGCTTGAGCTCTCTCCTTTTGCAACATATGTAAAACTTAGCTCCAAGCAATGCCAAATTAAACTCAAATTGTATGGCTCTGTATTTGCAGCACATGTAAATCTTTAGCTCCATGCACATAATAAAAACCGAATTGCTTGAACTCTCTCCTTTTGCAACACATGCAAAACTTAGCTATAAGCAATACCACTTCAAATAAGATTTCATTGAAAAGCAACCATGATCTACTTTATTTGCAACACATGCAAATCTCTTAGCTCATGCAAGAACCAAGCATGACTATCACATTTGCAATAGATGCTGTCGGACCCGGAAGTAACACCTCCGAACCCTATGTGTAAAGCATACTGATCAAGGATCGAGCTAGTGTACACTGTAAATTCAAGCTCCATTGGTTTTGGTGATTGGTGTTAGATTAATGTTTAATCTTGTTTAATGATAAACCTAATCTTTAATGAGACTAACATGTTCGTTGATCTTATTGTTAGTAGTATCATATTTGGATAGAAAATGGAAAACCCAAGGTATGTATGCGCATTCACTCTATTATTCATGGCATACTTCAGTTTCAAGTTAGAATACGAATTTCCTATTACTTTAACCATAAAATGTGCATTATTTTTTTCCAATCCATATATCACATGGATGTACATATTTAGGGGGAGTTCATACTCTAATTTGAAGTTTCATTAGTATTGATCTATTCTTCACTCCAAATATAAATAATCAATATATTGTAACATATCCTTGAGTATATATTCTAAATGCCTAGTTCTAGTATACTCATGGTAATATAGGATGAACTCTAATACAATCAATTTGAATATGTGCATAATGATTCAAAGTCAATAATATGTATGCACATATACTTGTGGGGTTTTATTCTATAGTTGATGACTTACAGTAATGATTATTTCCATATATTCCATATATTATGGATCATTACTTATCATCAACACGATTATATGAAAACTTGTGTAGTTAGTATATACTCAAGTCAATTTAAATATGAATTTAAATTGAGTTCATTTGTTTTGTTAATCATTAGTGAACACTTCATCATGTGTTGATGGTGTTCCTTGATTAATCAAAGACAAATGGATAGCTCTTAAGTATAATGAAGCATGTGTTGCATCATTGTGCTTAAGACACATTTATTTCATTAAATTGATTTAGGTTGTGCTCAATCGATATAAGTGGCATCCATTATGGGTTAATGGAGTGCAAGAGATGATTGGGACAACCATGTGTTTTGGACTAAATATTTTCTATGAGTTGTGATGAAATAGGGTTAGATCCAAAGGTTGAGAAGAAGAATGTTCATAAAGAAGAGATGAACAAGATATTGTGATAGTCGAGTGATGATCCCGGAGAAGATAAGTAGAGCTAGGTGACACTCTTGAAGACAAGATGATCGCGAATCATAAAGACTTCAAGGAAGCTAGGTGATGATCCCGGCGAAAAGCAAAAAGATCAAAGATCATTAAAACCCCAAAGGAAATCACAAGCATGCGGCGGTGCAAAGGATTATGTGCTAGTCCCATGATCAGTAGCTAGCACGAGCTAACACAATTCGAGATCACAGTCATACAAACGTATACAAGTTTCATTGCAGCAGAAGTTCTTAATTTACATAACTTTAGTCAAAAGCGCTAAAAGCATAATAATAGCAAAACTTCATCTTGTAGTGTGCCGGCTAAACCCATAACTGCACAGGCAACTGACAAGGTGACCTTAGAAACTGTAACATCCTCATTTTGGCTTTCTGGAGAAAAACCTAATTTAAATAAAGTAAATTCAAAATTTGGAGTTTCATTGGTGTTTATAATAACCTGGCATCCATTTTCCTCCGAAATCGGGAATTAATTCCCTCCCGGGCGAAAAATCGGATTTTCCAATCCCGCTGGTACCCGAAAATTCACCCGAGTCCAAAAATGCTCCAAAAATCTCCAAACCACTTCTAAAATGTTCCAAATATTCCGAAATGATTTTAGGAATCATTCCCCAGATTTTTGGACCTCCGTTCCCATTTTATCTCGCACGGCTTTTGTTTAATGCCTGCGATCCGCGCCCGAATATCCAATCCCACAAAAATCATCCAAAGTCAACCAAACCAATTCCATTGAGTCCCGAATAATCTAAAATGGCTCTAGGAATTTTTTTGAAATTTTTAGGCCACTTTTCCTTATTTTTCTCTAGGGCGAATTGTCTGCGTATTAGCCGGCCAACCAGAGCTTGCCACGTGGCGGTACTGTTTCAGCTTCTTCAACCTTTGGAAAGGGCACGTACAGAACATGAGCTCCTCCTCTCCATCCATGGTAACATGGAAACAAATGCTCATAACTTTCCACTCAAAACTCCAAATCCATCAAGGCCGGGTCCGTTGGAAAGATTTCGACGAGGGGATTCCATCCCCAGCATTTATTTTTCCTAAATCACAGCGAAACGGCCGCGGTTTGCATGGAAATCGAAATCATGTTTAAGGCCATAACTTGGCCGTTTCTACTCGGATCCGCGCGTGTCCACTTCCGTTCTCTCCGTATAAGCGTTCCTTTTCTGGTGGTGTAGCTCTTCTTTAGCCTCTCCAATCAAATCGTCCGCTAGATCGAAGAAACCGCGAAGAACGCCGGAGCTTTCGTGTTCTTCGTGTTCTTGATCATATCTTCCACCTCGGTGGTTCAATCTTCCTTCCGTTTGTTTTGTTGTGTTCGTGTGGAAGTCTAGCTTCTAACCCAATCGTTGATTTTAGGATTTCTCAACCGTGGGCGACGGATTTGGAGCTTTTGTGCATTTGGCCGAACCTCCGTTCTTCGTCGATTTCTCCGATTCCGGTGAGGTTTGGATCAATTCCTCCCGTTCCTAAGCTCCTTAGATAGTCCTAATCATGATTCCTTGGTTGATTGTTGATGCTATATTCAAATTGTGGGAGAAATTTCAAGTTTTTGGAAGTTTGGGAGGCCTCTGTTGTTTGGGTTTAGCCGTGCGAGCTCGCCGGCGACCGGGCGCCGTCGCTGCCGTTCCGGCCGGCGTGCCACCACCGCCGTCGCCCACGGTGCCGCACCGCCGCCCGCCCGGTGCCGCCGCCGCTCTGCCCGATCCGCGCCGTCGCGCCGCCGCTGCCGCCGCCGACGGCCGGCCGGCCGGCCGGCCGTCGCGCCGCGCGCCTCCCGCTGCGCGCCGGCCGGCGCGCCTCACGCTGCAGCGCCTCCTGGCGCCGCCCACGCCGCCGGGTCCCACCCGCGCCGTCGCCGGCAGCCGCCGCCGCGCACCTCCCCGCCGGCGCCATGGCCTCCTCCCCCTTCCTCTGTTTTTCTTCTTTGCCATGGCAAAGCTTGAAGACAATCCCTTTGAGTGGATGACACCTTGGCCCCACATGTAATAGACCAAATCCAGTCAAAGTCATTGGTCAACCAGTGGACCAGTCAACAATGGCATATTCTGAGAATATTCCCGGTTTTCCGATTTATTCGAAATTCAAACTTCGGAAGCTCATAACTTTCGCATCCGAACTCCGTTTGACTCCATTCAAATTTCTAAATTCATCTAAAATCAAGATCTACCTGCCAGTACTAATTTTATAATTTTTTGGATTTTATTTATTTTCTGTTATTTATTTATTGCCTCGTTTTGCGTGTAGTCGACGATCCCGCCGCGACCGCCGATTCCGCCGCCGAACTTCCCGCGTACGAAGACCTACCCGGGACAGAAGGCAAGTCTCCTTGACGCATTTTGCTCCTATGTTTGTGAAATGATTTAAACTGTTTATAAAGTTGCATGGCTATGTTTAATGAAATATGTCAAATATAAGTGCTAGTTATTCCGAAATTGTTGATTCCTCCTTGACATTGTTAATCATATCCCTTGTAACCTTAGGACATTGTTATTACCATGCTTATGTTATATGGTGTCCTTTGCTAAGTAGTGCGGTAGAAATGCTTAAGGCCTTTTCCGAGGAAAACAACCCATGGGTGGGATTATTCAAAAAGAATGTTATCAAATGTGATTTGATGATTATTAGTATGATTTTAGTACTGTTTTCTAAAATAAAAAGAAAAGGAAAATGTTTTGGACTTGGGCGGAATGGTTTGTCGGGTGGGTGCGGTTGGAGCACGTGTTGTCTTGTGCAAGTGCCGCCCCAAGTCATTATAAGGACCGACGCTGGTGATTGTCCATTCTAAGCAATACCGTACTACCACATGTCTATAATGGTACGACCTGGCCCACTAATTTGTAGAAGCCTAGTTTAGACTCACCATTCGGTTGAATGTGAATGCCGGACGGAGGCAATGTTGTTTTTCTCACACGGCGCAAGAGGGGGCTTCTGTACTGGGCGGTTGAAACCCTAACAGCGGTGAAACCTCAGCGGGTGGGTCTAACTAGGTAGATACATTGTAACGGCCTTGTCACGATCTCTCTGCCGGCACACCAAAGGAAGTGTTAATCCGGAGGCAATAAGAGATGATCGTGTCGTGTGGGTAAAGTTGTACACCTCTGCAGAGTAAAACTATTCGAATAGCCGTGCCTACGGTTAAAGGCAAAGCGAAGAATGCTTTCATATTGGTAGACTTTGATTTTGTTTTTAAAACTGAAAAGTGTTTTGTTTTGGGGTTCGGGAGTGGTTAGAACTCTCGGATGTTGTTTGGCGGAAAGAGCCAACCAGGTGGATAGAACCTGTTTTACATTTGACGGATGGAGTCACATGATTAACTTTGATCTTTTAACTGTTGGCGGATAGAGCCTTTATGTTAGTGATGGTGGTTAGAACGTCACTACAATATTAAATAATTCAATTATTAAAAAGAATTGTAAAAGATGCTTTGTGAAATTATTTACTGAAGTATGGTTTAATAAAATGTGGCTTTATGCAAATAAACCCTACTAAGCTTCCTTTGGAAAGCCTCACATGATCATACTTTCCCGACTTGCTGAGTACTTTCGTACTCACGTGCTACACCAACATTATAATCATCAGAGAATTTCCAAGATGCCGAGGAAGAAGAGGAGTTCTTCGAGGAGGACTGCCAGGAGGACTAGTTGCGTCGCTAGTCGTCGCCTGTGGCGTTGTGGCGTTCGCTCGTTTTGCTTTGTTTCCGCTGCTTTGTGTCCGGTCGTTGGACCGAGTATTATAATAAGTGGCCATGTGGCCCATACTTGCATATTTATATTACAACTTTCGTCATGTTCGGCAATGAAGTATCACTGTGACTGTGTGTACTAGCTACTGATCTGGGACTAGTACGGAAATACACAAGAGATTCTGGATAGCCGATCCGGGGTCTCACAGAAACAGTCGTCGCCATACAAGACGAGCTCATCGTTAGCATTTTCATCGACGGGGTATTCTGGTTCTTCACCTAAAAACCACATTAGAGCACGTTGAGTATAAAAAATGTACTCGCAAGACTTTTACAAATCTTGATTACATGCGAGCTGTATAAAAGTGGGTTTCCACGGTTGAATTGCATAAAGCTAAATTTGAACTGTAGGACTGAATGATAATTGAAAGCATAAATGAAATTAAGACAGTTTGACGATTAATTAAATTAACAAGTAATTAAATGAAATATAAAGCAACAATTCACTCATGTTCCTTCGTGAGCGAAAAGCGATAAATTACTCACAGCCCTTCGTGAGTAATAAAACCATTATACCAATATTCCAAGAAGGTATCAAAATGAGTTTAGCCAAAATTTGAATCACATGTTCTTTTTTGTCAAAACTAAATCATCTAACTAGTGTCAGTTCTCCAAGTTATCCATGACTATGGATACGACTAATCGATTAATTTTATACTCTGCAGAGTTGTACAGCTTGACCTATAATGAATGATTGTCTCTTTGTGTAAAGCTTAATTAACACACTTCCTTTGGTGTGCCCCAGAGAGATCATATATAACCGTTACATTATCCAATTCTAGCTTTGCACCAGCCCAGTGACGTTTAACCCTACCTATGGTAGAAACAAAATCACAAATCACAATAACAATAATCTTTCTTGAGCTCAAATAAACAACCGTCTCCAACTATAGCCAGGCGTACACCATTGTATCGGTAAATGTTGGTTCCAAATCACCTCGGTGTGGATGTCCCTTTGAGTAAACCTACCCGGATTGCCCGTACTACTACTGCATACCAATGTGCAAAGCCAGTTTCAAATAACTTAATAGATTAAGGTTGTCCCATTCCAGCCCTCATGGTTGTACGGTTAGACTTGGATCATACAACACTACGTTCGGTCCTTAATGTGACATGGGCGATAATCTCCTCCTATCTACGTGCAAGTTAAAACTCGCACAACCGGCTATTTGCCAATAATTACCCACGTCAAATCCATAGTTTTATTTCCATTTTCAACAAATTGTCAACCTCCTTATTGTTCAGTTGATCATTTGAGAATCCAATATGGAACATAGGTATGAATAAAAGTATCACCTATAAAGATCTAAAGCAGTGCTAAGCATGTGTAAATAAGTAAGCGATTATCCCCAGTCTATCGTACCCGTTTTCTAAGGTTGTCATGGTTCACAATTCCAACATAATTGAGGATAATTCATCCATGTGGGTATAACTACTGGTAAACATAAAATAGAGATTTGCTAGAAATATAAAGCATGCAGGAAAATTCTTAAATCAATTTTAAGTAATTATGAAACTGGGTCCAAGATGGTCAAGAGGGTGCTTGCCTTGTTCTTCTGAAGTCAGTTCAATTCCACTGTCGTCAGCTACGGTATTTACAACGTCAATATCTATTCGTCGTTTAATTAAGAACATGGCAAAACTCAAATTTCAATAACAGCAAGAAAAATCAAATAAAGTGTCAAACAAAATCAATATACATACAATTGCAAGTTGTGATCGTGGTTTTATCATTTTATGTGTTAATGACAATATATATAATTCTTTTAATATTGCAAATATCTCATACAATATTTATTTGTTACGTATTATTTTCATTTTATTTCATAAATTGAAAGGTTAAGATCTTATATTTTATTATGTTTAAATTTATTATTTAAAGGAATCAAGATTTATACGGACAAATATTAATATAAAGCAATACCAAAAGAACAATTAAAATAATTATTGTACACCCTAATTATTTTTATAAAATCAGGTTCTAAATTTTTGTTTGAGTTAGGCAAAACTGGTTTCATAATTTTTGGAGATATATTTATTTAGTTATGATTATTTCATTATTTTCTACATTGAAAACCTACTTAATTTCAAACTAATTCAAATGAATTTGAAATTCAGATTTCCTTGCATATTATGTAGTCATATCAGATAAGGATTTCAGGAAAATTTATTTCAACAAATTTGGACCAAGTTTGTACAAATTCTACATGCAACTAATTTCTGTCATACAATTCAAATTTGAATTTGAATTTAATTTTTTATAGAAGCTTTTGATATCTTTGTATATTCTGAAATTAGGTGATTTTACACGAATTTATGAACTGATTTCACTGGGTTCGGATTTATATTTCAAAAGTTATTGAAGTTTGGGTCAGCTCGGTTTAAATAAATCGGATAAAATAGGAAATACGTTTTCTCGGGTTTACTCGCTGGCCTTCAAAACAAGCCTCAGACGCTGACAACGGGCCCCGCTGGCCAGTGGCTCGAAGCAGAGGCAACAGCCTCCGAGCTCGCCGGGGGCAGACCGGCGGCATCGGAGCCTGACAGTCAGCGCCTAAGGCTTTAGCATGACCGTGCGCACCTAGGGGAGCTATTCGTTAAGGGTGGTGCGCGGGGAATTTAGGCTCACATCGGCGGCCGGCGGCGGGTCATGGAGACGAATGGCACGACAGCACTTACAAGCCGAACCGAGCTTGATCATCATGCGTATGAGCTTCAGCAGGTTCCATAGATGCTAAAACAAGCATTTCCCGAGATAGGTAGAAAGCGGGGTGAAGTCTCACCGTGTAGCGGCGGCGGCGGCGAGAAGAGCTCGGCGCGGGGGCTCTCCGGTGAGTTCCAGGCTGAATCGAGGTACGCAAAAGCCAAAAGATTAATGAGTAATCAAGGATGCTTTTATATGCAAGGAATTAGACTACCTCTCACCGAGCTCGGCAAATTCGGGATTTCCCCCAAGCGAATAATGTAAAAGGCCATTCGGCTACATGATCAGGATGTCCCATAAATAGGGGGGAAATCGCTGAGACTTTGGCTCGGAATGGATGAGAACGACGGCGATTCCTCTCGGTCCTTCTCGCGTCTCCTCTGTCCACGGTGAAGCGCTCGGATAGAGCTAGAGGGGACAAGCGTACAGGGGCGGCAGAGGCGAGATTGCAGCTGCAATCCTCTCCGGTGAGGCCTACAGGAAAAACAACAGAACGAAGGAGAAGAAAGATGAGGGGGTAAGAGAAAACATGTGGGCCTTGGGGCCACTTGACAGAGAGACTGAGAGGGGAGAGGGAGTAAAAGCGGGAGTGGCAGTTGGGTTAAATCGGACAGAAACGGCACACTGGGCCCCACAATTCAGAGAGTAAAGAGCTCGTTATACATTCTCTCCCCGATAGGGATGGCAAAATTACCCGTGGGTTCGGGTATCCGTGGGTACCCGACCCGATGGGTTCGGGTATGGGTTTGCTTTCAGACCCGCGGATTTCAAATTTCGGGTTCGGGTTCGGGTTCAGTTCTGCACCCGTGGGTACCCGAATTAATTAATATAAATTAAAAATAATGAAAAGTTAATTAAAGATTTTCAAGCATCGTTCGAGATGTAAGATGCGGTAACTTTCATGATTATATACACCATATATTTTTCCTTTAAACATAAAAATTACAATAAACATATAAATTACAAATGAATTGATTAACAATTGATGGTTGAAAATTTGATTGCGAGGTGAATTTAATTTCGGGTTTGGGTACCCGTTCGGGTTCGGGTATGGGCGTGGGTATATACCCGTGAGAGATTTCGGGTTCGGGTTCGGGTATGAATTTCGGGTTTCGGGTTCGGGTCTGCGGGAGGTCTACCCGCCCGATTGCCATCCCTACTCCCAGATTGAACCGAATTGGATATTTATCTTAGGGTCAAAAGGCTTCAAGATTTTTTTCAATCTTTTTAGTACAACTTCCTGAGTAAGTTATCTAAGTATTATAAGATCTTTAGATGCTAACTCAAACCGCTATTTTATAATAATTCTGACAAAGCAGTCTGCACAAGAAAATTTATTTCCGGAAGATGATTTATTTAAGGGTTAAGTTATCACATAAATTTTTGTAACTCTTATATAAGGTTAATAATTGCATTATGAGTCTTCCACAAAGATTTCATACTTCATATCCAAGTATTTGTTTTACTATAGTATTTGTTTTACTATAGTTCTTTTACTTGAATTTTCATATTTACAGACTTGGAATAATTAAATGGAAATTAATAGTATACGCTCCCATTAATTTTTGTAAATTTCTTAGGATAAGAGTAAAGATAAGATGAACTTATTATAAAAATTTCAATTCCTGTAAACTATTAAATGTTTTACAAAAAAATTCTTTTTTTTTCTAGTCTCTATAATTTGATTATTCAGTTTCTTCATAACAAATAATCCACCAAAATACTTAGAAATTCATGAAATGCATTAATAATTCACAATTATAAGTGAATAATGGATTTTACCTTTTATTAAATTTTGGGATCTTACAAAACCGGTCGAATTTCAAGAATTTCGAGCGAAATTCGAGCTTACCGACCGGTTTTCAACTTTTTTCGAGTTGATTTTGACCAGCTGTTTGACTTTACAAACCGTTCGATTTTTGTCAAATTTCGGTCGGTTTTTTGATATTTTGCTATTGCCGGGGATTCAAATTTCTAGTGTAAAACAAAATGTTAACCCTGGTCGTGACCGAGGGGGTACCAAGTAAGTGGCGTGATAAGTCTTCTCTAGTTTGGGAGTGAACAAACTCACATCCTCTGGAACACAGCCACACAAAACCCAGTCCACTCAAATCTCTACCAACCAAGTCAATGACAAGTGGTCCCCACCACGAGCTGTACCCCGTCTGTCAGGGTTGGAGAGAAACAAAAACCCACGCATCCACGAATCCCTCGCGTGCCCTCTTGTTCCTCGGTGCCAGCCAGCTCGCCAGAATGCAAATTAAAAAGATTCCTTCTACTCGCGCTCGCACGCTCCTACAAAAACCCTAGAGCTTGAGCCTGAGCTCATCTGTCCGCTGCCTCCCCAAATCCCAATCCGCATCTCAAGCGCACGCCCTCACCGCCGCCGTTCCGCACCAGGCTCCGCTCCACACAGATCTACGCACGCCGCGGGAGGTACGTACGAAGCTCTTTCGCCACCCTCTCTCGCGCGGCGGCGGCGACGACGCCCGCGCGCCGGCCGATTGCCGTGGAGATCTCGCGAGGGAGTGGGAAGACAACGACGGGGGACCTGGACTGGACATGGACGCGTCGCCGATGACGAGAAATGGAGGCCGGGTTGTGGGAATGGAGAAGGAAGCGCGCGGTGGGGTCGAGCAACGCGCGGATCTGCGGCACGGCGGCGATGGGAAGGGCACCGCAGGGCGCCCGCTCATGATGCCGTGGCCGAAAAGCATGCTTTTGCCTCGGTTTTCGGGCGAGGGTTCCAGCAGCGGTGCTCCTGCGGGCCAAACCAGCGCCGGAAGGGGCCGTGTAAACGGCCAGAAGAGGAAGAGGGGTTAAGGGCGCCCCCGCCCCGCAGCGCCCGTGAGCCAAGGGTCGACAGGGGGCAGCTCTTCCGTTAGTTCACGGACTCGGTCTCGTACCGAGAAGAAGCCTAGGCTTGATTACTCCAAGTACTTCAGGGGCAAATCGTCGTCTGATGATACGGAAGAAGAGGAGGAGCAGGAGCAGCAGGTGCAGCTGGTGGCGGTGAAGATGGAGGTGGACATGGAGGATCGATGAGCAATATAAACAGAATAAGCAGCTGAGCCCGGTAGAGATCGTTGGGAAGAAGAAGCCGTCCGCGGCCGGTGGAGAAAGTTCAGAAGAAGAAGAAGCCGGCCATGGTGAAGGAAATGAAGAGGGAGGTTGACGAGGAGGAAGGTCAGCAGCAGCTGCTGTTGCAGAAGAGGTTGCAGCAGCATCAACAGGATGGGGAAGATCATGAGGGCAAGGATGAGAATTCTGTGGAGGAAGGCGATGATGATGAGGGCTACCTCCCAGAAGATGGAGATGAGGATGAGGATGAGGACGAAGTTGAAATGGACGAGTCCGAGGAAGAGTCAGAGACGGGGGCATCCGTGCATCATCCGCAGCAGCAGCTGGCGGTGGTGGATGAAGCGGAGGCGGGGGCGGGGGCGAACGTCGCGGTGCTGCAGAAGCCGAAGAAGCAGGTGGCGGTGCGGAGTGACTTGGAGGAGGAGGAGGAGGAGGTGGAGGCGGACGGCGGAAGCGATGACGAGGAGGAGGAGGAGGAGGAGGTGGAGGCGGACGGCGGAAGCGATGACGAGGAGGAGGAGGTGGTGGATGCGGACGGCGGAAGCGATGACGAGGAGGAGGACGTCGTCAACACAATGCACTTCGAGGGGTTTTGTATCGTCCTAACCCAGCCGGAGAAGACCGTGAACGCGGGAGTCGCAAGCAGGACGCGGTCGCGAAAGGCTTGGCGTCTCTCGCCGCGCCGCTCGGCGTACTGCAAATCTCACGGGACATTCACTGAGCCTATCGATCTTGATCTCCTGGAGTCGGAGTCTGAACCTGAGGAGTGAGGACTAGCACTGTTCGTTCTTAGCTATATGAGAGCCTGTCTCTAGTACTGTTTGCTCTAGGCTGACATGGCACAACCTCCCTATTTAGTTTCTATTTTATGCTCTCAACTTCAAAAATCGAGTGGCTTTACCGTGTTAGTCTTGTAACTGCTGTTGCACTGGACTGTCGTGAAGTCTGAATCTGGATGGTTGGAATACGGGTTAGGCATATGCTTGCTTGGTTTGTCGACATCTAGTGTTTCATATGTAATTGCTTGTCAACGATTTATGAATATTTAGTTTGAACAGTGATCGATGTATGTGCTTTTGAAAAAGTATTGTTTGGTTGTGATCTTCTCTGAGTTGACATTGATAACTATTACATAACTAATAATTTTTACAACTTTATTGTTGTGCATGATATATTATCTACTAATTTGATTTTTTTATCGAATGGAATGTAAGACCATGTGATCTTGTACATTATTTATTTATTTTGTTATTCTCCACTTAATAACTCAGACTATTTTAAGTGCTATTGTCAGGAGAAAAAGAGCAATGGACGTACAAAATACCTTCACAAACACAGACACGTCCTGTTCTGAAGGGAGGCATAATCTGGTCCCTGATGAGCAAATAGGAATGAGTGTTTGTGACTCTGTGCTTTATATCATATTCAAGATGATTTTCTGACTTGATATGATGTAGTATGGCTGTATGGGTGTATGCAAGTGTTTACTAAGGGTGCGTTTGGTTCGCTGTATCAGGTTGAACCGAACCGTTCCGTACAGGATTTAATCTTGTTCATACGTTTGGTTGACTGAACAGAACCATCTGGTACGGGATGAGATGGTACATATTCCTAGAATATTCCTTAAAGATGCTGTATTGTTTGATACGACGAATTCGGTTGAACCGATCGGTACCATCCTATCCATCCTGTACCATCCCATCCATCCTGTACCATCCCATCCCATTCAGCCTGGTACATCCAATCAAACACACCCTAAGATTGTAGTCTTGTAGGAGCGTTTGTTACTTTGTACTTTATATCGTATTCATCACGATTTCCATTTTACTATCTATTCGATCGTGCCTCTCTTTTTTTTTTTAAAAAAAAAAAGAAGAAGATAACTTCTGGTGATCAGATGTTTGATGTGGTCTGCGTGCCCAGGAACTAATATGGCCATGGCTAAGGAAAGGTGCAGGCTATATGGCAAGAGTTGGTCAAAGTAAATTTTACCTGCAATCCAAATCCATTCTTCACATTCAGAAGAGTGTGTTGATTCTCATGGTCAGGTATGGTTGGAGGCTTCGAACTGCTGAAAATGGAAAGCTTCTTACATAAATACTGTAGATGGATTGATGCAGAATAGTAATTAATTGAGCAAGATTTCGGGAGGGTTTCTTTAGAGGAGATCTCACTAGAAACAAGACATTTAACGTGATATTCCGTGATGATGAGCCTGGGATTACAGTCAAAGAAGCCATCAGAAAGATTTGCAGTTCCCTTGAGGAGAAACTTATCAAAACCCTTAATTAATTTGTCGGCTGAGTTGCAGGATCAGCTTGAGAATCCATGCAAACGTTTCCGGTGATCATAGAGCAATGCATGCCATATCCTTCAGTCCTTCACAGGCTTGCAGCTAGCTGGCTTAGCTGCGCGATTTGGCGTCTTAGAAATGATGGCAGATTGCAAAATAGAAAGCTCCAAGAAACTCAAAGGAGTTGCTTAATTGTAAACTTGTGTTGGTTTCTCAGAAATAATAATCAGTTTGTTACTAAATTCAACACATCAACAACAAAAAAAAAAAAACAGTATACTGTCGTAGATATAATTGTTCCACTACTACAGAACCAGCTTTTAGAAGCGGTTCGAAACCACTTCTAGAAGCGGTTTTACAACCGCTTCTAAGCAACCGGTTGTGATACCTCGAAGGGTATCACAAGCGGTTCTAGGAACCGCTTGTGGTGGTGCGACACCAAGTGGGAAAAGGCAGTAATAATATCGTGGGAACGGGATTCGAACCCACGACCAGCACTCCATCCTCGTGACTCGCCTCATCCATCTCGCCAACCCACCCACGCGTGCTCTCTGATAGAGTAGGGCACGCATTCCTTTTATTATTTCTAAAACTGGGCTTCTACAAGCGGTTCGTGACACGAACCCCTTCTGAAGGGGGTCTTTAGAAGCGGTTCGTATCACGAACCGCTTCTAAAGCCCCACCTTTAGAAGGGGTTCGTGACACGAACCCCTTCTAAAGCTTTAGAAGGGGTTGGGGACACCAACCGCTTGTAAAGATCTTTAGAAGGGGTTCGTGTCACGAACCCCTTCTAAAGGTGGGGCTTTAGAAGGGGTTCGTGCCACGAACCGCTTCTAGAGATCTCGTCCGGCCTGTTGCCATAAACCGCTTCTGGTGTGAGCATTACAACCGGTTCGCACCAAACCGTTTCTAATAGGCCGCTTGTGATACCCGATTTTGTAGTAGTGTTCGAAAAAGATAAGGCAGAAAGAAAAACCCTAGCAACAAGAATACGTTTGGTGATCTTTTCCTAAGTCATTATTTGTTGTTCCTAGCTAGTTATTCTGCGATGTATGTGGACAAGTAACTGGCCATACCGGTAATCTTTTCCAGTCTAGTTGGAGCCGATGATTGACCTATGTGCCTGTGGCCTGTACACGATAATTTGATGGACAGTTACTGCTGGACAACTTGTGAGCATGACATCACAAAAGATTGTATGTAGTGGTGACTGGTAAGCACTAAGCAGTGTGCTTTCTAATTTTTATCAGCTTAATTTGTTCCTAAATAGACCACTGGGAAATACACCGGCGCTGTAAGATCGAGAGCTATATATATAGCGTCGTCGCATCAACATGCGCGTCCCAAATCCGTGTTCTGAAATTGTACTCACTCAATCTAAAAAAAAAACTAATTGTACTTACTTCTGCTTAGAAATAACGAATGTGTAATGTGTTAGTTGGAAAAAAAAAATAGCTTAGTAACATTGCAAAGATAAATCTCGACAAATGGCGTGAAGGCTGGAGCGTTGTGCATTTGTAGACAGGGTAGATCGCTGTGTTAACTAGTTTTTTTGGGCAGCATGCCCCTATGTACAAGAGCGTGCTTAATTTAGATCGTCTGTTTGGCTGCTCATGAGCAGTTTACGCGCACCTGCACGCGTATCTCGCTGACGGATGGGCCCCGTTGTCAGCGACCGAGGCTTGGTTTCAAAATCCAGCGAGCGCAAAACCTCAAAAATACGCTTTCCTTTAAAGAAAGCGCATTTTTGATTTATTCTGATTTATTGGAGCCGAATCCATTCAAACCAAAATAACTTTTGAACCATAACTCCAAATCGAGTGAAACAACTTTATAAATTCATGATAAATCATGTAGTTTCATAATCTACAAAAATATTTGAAACTTGTTTAGCAATTTAAATCAGAATTTAAATTTTGAAAGTATATGTTTGAATATGCTACATATAGATTTTGTGCAATTCAAGTCCAAATTGAATGAAACTAGTTTCATTTGAATCCTTGAGACAAATGCTTTCTAATTATGCAAAGAAACTTAAATTTGGAGTTAGTTTACACTATATTCTAATTAGGGTTGAAATTGGCATGTTAAATATTCAAACTGCTATAACTTGAACAAATGAAGTCCAAATATTGCGAGATAAGTTTCTTTATGCTAGATAAACAGTAGGGAACGCGATTTTAACATAATACTTAGGGTGTTCAATGCTACTTTTAATTACTCCCAACCTGTTACTTTATGTACTTATTTATATTAGTACAAGCAATTTTGGCCTCTCGAATTTGGATTTAATTTTAGAATTACAATCTTAGCTTCTTGAATTCATAAACTAAAATAAATTAATACATAAAGAATAGGTGAGCGCTGTGTAAACCTAAACTACTAAACACCATAAAGAACTATAAGTTTTTCCTTCACATGAAATGATGAACCCCGTTGGTAACCATGCTTGTTTTATATGTTGATTTTATTTGATTCTTCATTTGACTTCTTTTTTCCACTATTAAAAGTTGGTATTTGCTATGTTCTTATTCAACAATGTATAGGCACCGACGTTACCGACACCGCCATTGACGACTTCGATCTCGAGTACATCCTAGAAGAACAAGGCTATCAACTCCTGGGTTCCAATTGGGCGATCCCTCACATCACTACTACAGATCGGCCATCGATGCGGTTCACAAGCGCCATCGATACTGTTTTTGAACCGACACAGTGCCATCCGGATCGATGCCCGAGCATCGATCTGGGTTTAAGGATCTTGATGAAGTGATGATCGATCTGATTGGAGGAACCAACCGGTACTGATGAGATACTAATAGTATCGGTTGGTGCTTCCAACCGGTACTGATGAGTTGTTGATCATGAGTATCGTCGCGACACCACCAAACCCCAAGCAATCAACCCATAATCATCATCAACCAACGAACTATAGCATAAAATTAATTACTCACAACATTAGTAGTTCGAATCCATAACCACATGGATTAATCAGTTGCTTGCTTCAGTAGAGAAACGTAAGCGGTGCAATTTAAATGGGTCATGAATCCACACAAGATGCATGAAGAAGACAAAGCAAAAATGTAGCCATAAGATGATCTCGGCCAGCACACAAAAACATGATACAAATAGAAAAGCTAAACACAACTAATTTAGTAGTCTATTACATTCAAAAGAAAGCTAGTTTGGTTGCTTTCATAGGCGTACTCGCCGTCTTCTTCCCGTGCCGCTCTGCATGGACTTTTTCGCTCTCCTTTTTTCATCGATCCCTAACTGAATCATCGTTGTTGGGTTGTAATCAAAACTCTCCGAATTGCTTGGTTTTCTCATGTGTTGCGCCGATACTTTGAAAAACCGGCGTATCCATATCCGATACGTATCGGATACTCCCCGATATCTATTCTGCATGTATCCGTTAATTTTCGATTTTTTTTAAAAAAAAAAGAAAAAGAAAAAAGAAAAAGAAAAAGATCATGATACTTCTTGGGTACTTTTCCAATACATGTAATCCTAAATAATACTATTCTCAACACATTTCCGATACTTTCCTCTCAAAGCCGTTAGCTCCTGAGTCCCGATCGGGCGATCCCTCACGTCACCGCCAGTGTTGCCGCTGCCGATCCGCCCATGCAAGGACACCATGATTAATATGGTTTTCTCATAACACCATATGTTACTTTTGAACAAAATCTTCATCGAATTCTATGATTTTATGAATGTACTTATGTTTATAGAGTAGAGAAAACTTGAAACTTACTTCTTTGAAAGCAACCAATGATTAATATATTTTTCAAATGATTTCTTAAGAAATGAGGCCTTCTTCGTATAATTGAAGAGTAGCTTCCACCTAGAGTAAAGTAGAAGTGCCGTTGTTATAGATATTCCGAGACCAATATTTTCTTCTCCTGTCAGCATGGGTTAATGTACTTATATAAGGCAAACAACCATGAGGAAGAACTAGAGAAGAAAGTATTTAGCTATTTCAATATTAAGGTATACTCAGTTTCTTTTTTCCTTACACAAATTTATTAATTATATACACACACGTATCGCCGTATGGATGGTTTTAAAAAACATCGTATCATGATATCATCGTATCGCGTATCCAATACGTATCAAGGTATCCGAGCAACGTAGGTTTTCTCGAGTTCCTCTCCTGGGCCGAACCCTAGCTTGTGATCCAAACACGTTGAGACCAAAGCTTCAACCTTTTCTTTTCTTTTCTTTTGACGGATGTAGCGATCGACTCGAAGATGGAATATATGTACAGGAACCAGTTTAGGCCGGATCGCTTCAACCACCACACCGCCGCCGCCCGAAGGCCCGACCGTGGCTGCAACAGCGGCACGCACCACCATTGGGTCGTCTCCGGCGGCCGTGTTCGCCAGCCAAACGGAGGTGAGGCTCGTCAAGCGTGGCTAGGCTTTTGTGATGAGCATGTTAATCTCTACTATATAAAGTGAGAGTTTCTTCCCACGTCACATTAATTGCTCTACTTAATTGCCCTACTTAATTGCCCTGCTTAATTGCCCTACGCAAGAAACGAAGCGTTGCTTTAATTAGCCAGCTTTTGCAAGAAACGAAGCGTTAAAGATAGATGTTTGATCTTATGAAATAGTATTTTTTTTATTTTTTAATCTTTATTTTCCGTTATCAATTTTGTTTTTCGTAGCAGCAGCTTTAATTAACCGGTTCCCTGTGTTAATGTGTGGTTATGGCCTGTGGATTGCATTTGCAGCTAGAGGACCGGGAGTGTGCAGCAGTACAGGCCGCGTAGTGCTCCAGGAAGCTGCTGCGACGCACAGGGAACCGGTGCATCAAGGTGTTAATGTTTGTGTTAAGTGCAATCTTGTGGCTATCTCTTTCCTTGTATTTCTATGCATGCATGATGTGTGCAAAAAAGCGTGGGTCATTGAAACATGGATTTTTGTTTTGGTGTTGAAATTGTTTGATGATTTCCTTTTTAGCATCCTTAGGGTCACTGGAGAGTGTGAAACCTTCCAATGTGCCTGATCAGAGTGTTGTTCTGAACTTAGAATCTGCCGAAGGAGCGAGGACAGCGGATGCTTCTACCTCTACAGTACCTACTAAAGGTACTGTGTTGCTGCTGCACGACGGTGGGGAGGAGCCGCCAGGGCACGCGTGTGTTGGCCTTGGCCTTGGCTCCTATATAAGAGCTTACTAGTTCCATACCCGTACGTTGCTATGAAAACAAAATTGATAACGAAAAATAAAAATAAAAAAAAATTATTTCACAAGATCAAATATCTATCTTTAACGCTTTGTTTCTTGCGAAAGCTGGCTAATTAAAGCAACGCTTCGTTTCTTACGTAGGGCAATTAAACGGCAATTAATGACGTGAGAAGAACGGACCACTGCCACCAAGTGCTGCTTTAGAATAGTAAAGATGCTGCCTTAAAACCCTGCTTAAGTGCTTATCTTGTTGTCAGTTGACATGTGCCGTGCGTTGCGCTCAAACTTTTCAAAGGCGCACCTCCCTGTGTCACGGGTCCTCGTCTAGCTGAATCCAAGACGGGGTTACTGTTACACTGCTCCCTGCCTAGCTCCACTCTGAGATCTGCCCCCCTCCGTTGCTGCATGGAGCACGAGCCGTGAGGCGGCGGGACAGCAGACTGACGTTGCTTCCCTCCCCAGGTGTGGCTTGGCTTCAAGTAACTTCACCTTCTCATCACCATTGAACCGTGCTGCTGGCATCTGTCGCAAAAACAGACGGAAGTGTGTATGTCGAGCATGTAAGCAACAGTGAAGGTCATGGCTTCAAGCCTCCAACAGAATTTGTCACGGAGATGACGGCACAGAAGTAAATCTCACCATGAACCACCCTAGAGCTTATTTGAGCCCAATGTCAGGTAAAGAATAAGAATTGCAGGAACGCAGGTTTTAGATTGCCTGACTTGGCATAGCAACCTAATATTACAACAGTGTGACAAGTAGGCAACAAAGACATGACACAGTTGCAGCATGACCTTTTAGTAACTGCGAGATCCAAATATAGGATACACAAAAAAGAATGTGTACCTACGCTAAACAAACCACAAGCATCAAATCAGAACGATGGCGAGAGGAGACGCAAGAGATGGGAGGGCAGCGAGGGGTCAGGTGGGTACCGGTGATATGTTACATTTCAGAAGACACGGCTACACCAACTGAATAAAGGCATGAACTGCGTCACGCACAGATGAGCAGCTCACAAAGTGCTATGCAACGAAGAATGAGATGACTGACTCTGCCCTGTACCTTTTTGCATGTCCAGTAATCATGGCTATTATGGTTTGTGAAGTTTGAAGCCAAACACCCTGGGGACGTATTGCTGCGAAGGTTTCTGGGGCTTTAAGTGCGGATACGTCATCAAAAACAAGTGAGGAAATGTTGTTCCAAAGTAAGCTCCATCAATGTCTACATAAGAGTCAAGAAAAGTGCAGAGCTCAACAAACCTTTTTTTTAATAACAAGAAACATGGTTCCCTTAACATGCAACGGGTCATATTGTTCACAATGTTTCGTCACACCCAGTGATCCAGACAAAACGTTGCATAATTGCATAATGTTTTGACCATTTTGGGGTGCGGTTAGTTCCATGAAGTGTAACACAAGGCAAAGCATATCAAGAGTAACTATAGCATGAAAAAAAATGCTGAATCATGAAAGTTCTCTTCCTAAGAATTTGGCTACGTTAATGTTTCATGCAACTATATAGGACTCTTCCCAAGAATTTGGCCATGTTAATGTTTCATGCAACTATATAGGATTTGCTTCCATGGAGTGAATGATTATGTGGGGTGTCATTTTAGTGTAACGGATAGATTAAACATTCTAACAACTGAACAACTGCTGCAAGGACAAAACTACAAGATGGCAGTAAACAAAGTGTGATCAGCCAACTCAAATGTTTGTGTGAGCATGACAACAACTTCCCGTATCAATTTATCTATTGACAGGACGATCAGATCTTGGTAGGCATTTTCAGCAATCAATAAAAGTTAGAAGGCATATGTAACATGTTTATTGGAAATGAAAGGATACTGCTTTGATATTTAGATCTTGGATAGTAGAGGTCTTCACACTTAGGGCAGTAAATCTTCACGTTACTAGAACGAGGAATGTCTGATTGGCCAACTGGAAGACATGGTTGGCCGCTGCAATACACTCTGGGGCATCTGCCAAAGTCATAGTTCTTGTACTTATCCAACTGCACAAACATCAAATGTGAAAAGTTACCAGTTAATTACAGTACTCCAACTTATCCATCACAAAAAACATTTCACAGCTGCACATAGAGATGAAGAACCTCACCATTGCAGCCAACCCTTTACTTGTAAGAATATACCGAACATGAATCAATCCATAAAGCATCTCAGCAGCTGATTCAATAAGTTCATTTTGCTCTTCTGTGAGCATATCACCTGTGTATTTGCACAAAATCACATTGAAAAAGTGTTGCATCAACAAGAAAAAGTTGGTAGAAGAAAGCAAATCAATGTATGATAACAAAAGATCTCCCAGAACATAAAATCAACTATTCCAAAGAGTAAGAGAAATTCTTGCTCCAATATCCTGTCTTGTAATTTCTCATTTGATGAGCTTCATTGTGACTTGATGACTTCCTTTCATTCCTTAAGCTCTTGGTCCATTTTCTAGCACGCCCAAAGCTTTAGTTTGGTAATGCTATCATGTGATGTGTTATGAAAAATAGTTACTGTGAAAAGCTCCGATACAAAAGTTGGGGGGCTTTAGCAAAGATTCGTTACAGATGTTTGTGACGAGATATGACGCTTTTTTTATCAACTATAGCAGTTCCAGGGCAATCTAAAAGGAAAGGAACAAATGAATGAATCAAATAGCCACTAAAGCCAGAGCACAATTTCCCTTCAGAGCATCTCTGGGCTAGGCAAGTGGGATGCAATGAGGGGATCTGGAGCCAGCCACGTGGGAAGGAAACGTAGGAGGGTTGGTTTCTTTGCAACCTGGCTCAGTTGGTGCATGAATCTTATTGTGTAGGCCACATCAAGGGTACATATGCATGCATGAAGGTGTTACTCGCTTCACATCCTAAGCCACAGACACTTCCTACTAGCGTCACCTCCCCAGCTTCCCTCTTGTGAACTCCTCTCTTCCTCCCACTCCCTCCCATAACCTTGCCAGAGGAGGAGAATGCTGCTCCAATCTCTCTGGCCACAGTTGTGTCATTCATTTTATTGCCTTAATTTATCCATGATTTCCTATTTATGAATGGTAGATCTGGATGCTTTCTTGTTCATTTGCCATTCACGAATGATACACAATAATAAGGTGACAGATTTGTTGTCTTATTCCATGATTGATTTACCTACTTGTTTTAATTGCAGGACAATAATGAGGTGACAAATTTGCTGATGCACCATATTTGTGACTCTTTTCATGTATATGTCTTACATCTTCTTGCTACTTGTGTGATGCAGTTCTACGTCTTGATATGTGTTGCCACATTCAGGTCTCATGCTGTCATGCAACCTACCAATCAAGTGCTCTTGCATCAGGGAAGTGCATCTCAGTTCAAGAAACCAACCAAACAACTTCACCACTCAGCCAAGTTGACTCAAAACAGGCAACCATTCAACTTCCCGTTGCATTCACTCGGTCTAGAGGACTCCCATGGGCCAGGCTAGATCTATGCGGGCAATCAAACACACCCTAATTGCTGTGCTATAGCTGTTAACTGGGAAAATCAGCTAGACTGCTAGAGCCAGGACAAGGTAAACAGGACAATTTCAATTTACTATTTACTAATCAAAGGCAGAAAGCACTGCCTGAATCCAGCTGTCAATATTGAAGTTTTAAACATTATTCAGCTATCATAATCCTCCATTCTAATTAAATATTTCTGTAATGCATTTATCTCTGAAGTGAAGTAACAAACAGAAAAGGAAGTGGGATACCATGTGAAGATTCAACATCCAATATCAGATCAAGAGCATAGTCATAATACGGAACTTGACCGCTTAGCCCACAAAGGTTGAAATCATCTTGTATGTACTCATCATCAACTTCACAGAAAAACTCATTGCCCCGCAAGCTACAGAACCATGAAATCCATGATGTATCTTCTCCATCAGAACCACTCAAATCTGATTCTTCACTGTCAGTTTCTGATTCTCCTGTAAATCAGTCGGCACAAAGAAAATATTATCAAAACAGAAATAGCAAGAGCAATCTCCAGAACGTTACTTATAGCAAACTAAGCTAAAACCGGTGATTTAACCAAACAAAAACTTTGTAGGATCAAACGATTTTGATAAGGACAATATTGTGGCATCCCTCAAAGCAAATAGTGCCATAAATTTCAACAGTAAAAGGTTAATTAGATCAACTATTACTCTTTTGTTCTTCTTTACTGAATACAAGGCACCAAATTTCCAAATTTGGTCCCTTTTTCTGGCTAGCCTTAACCGATCAGATGCCAAGGTCTCTAACTTGACAAACACCACAGATGCAGTGCAGATATGGCTACCTCCTCAAGAGTATAATTGACAGCAGCAACCGGTGTTACTCTACCTGTCTGAAGCAGCAGCTGCAACCTATTCATTGGGTGAGGAAGTTTGGGTTCAGACTTCAGTCGCAAGAGAGTTCATGAATGATGAGTTGTGGGAGAATAGGATAGTAATTAAGATTAGATGACATGTAAAGCAAGCAAACTACCATATCTAGTTTTAGCAGCATGTTACTCATAATGTGGGTAAAGTAATATATCAAAGTTGTTGTATAAGAGGAATAGATTCATAGCTTGATTTCAAAGTTTATTGTATTCAGCCCGTTTAACTTATTCGATTTAAAACAAGAAGGCAAATGATGTTAACACTGAAGTTTGTCTGGCAATCTTTTTTTTTCCCTTTCGGTTGTACTAATCTAACCTATTAAGACTATAACTCCTAATTTCACATTGGTTTCAAAGTGCATCGGGCTTAACCTCTTATCATTTCCTGCTTGGATGACTAACTATAAATAGATTAAATACAAGCAATCGCATGCATACTCGTTGATGGGAGCTCCTGATGAATGCCCCTAACCACCAAAAAGTGCCTAAAAACTGAAAACACAAATTCACCTAACAAGCAAACAAAGTACGTTTGATAACATGTCACACCAAACGAGCAGCAAATGCCCTTAAAATCAATGCAAGTGTGTTTTAATGGTTATATTAAGATTACTACTGGCTACTATCTATTACTGAGTACGTAATTTGCATTACACTACTGGTGATCTCAACATCAGAATGTTTTCATGCCTGCTCACATCCTATGACCATCATGCAACTTTGCAAGTCTCACATCACCAATGGCATCATCATGCTCATCTGATCCACATAAACACAAACTAGAAATATACATCAATCATCAATATCTGCATCTTTGAGATACCTCGCATGCAAACATAACAAAATATATGAAACAAGAGAAATTTAGCATATCCTGCTACAGAACAGTACACAAGCTTGGACAAAGGATGGGACGAAACAACAGTGATCTAACAGTTCAACAAACCATTGTTCGCGTGCTCGCGTGCAAATTGTAACCACATAAAATTCCCCACTTTAACAGGCAGTCCACTTCACATCTAATGCTACAAAGCATAACTAGTTACCAAAAAAGAACAGTTTCCCCGCTCCGGTGGCAGAACACAGATGATAACTTATCACACCAGCAAACCACTAAAAGAGCAAAATAAGCAGCCAACAAAATAAAGAAAGCATGCCGCGGGACAGGGCTCACCATCAGAGAACTTGCCCTTGGACATGGCGGTGGATCCGCCGCCCGAGCGGGGCACCTCCGGCTGCTTACCGGCCGCAATCCGGTCCCTCTCGCGGCCGCCGGCGAACCCCCACGACGTCGACGGAGACGACCTTTCCATCGCCTCGCCGATCCGCTTCCTCTCGCCGGCGCCCCCGGCCGCTGCCGAGACACCTCGGTCTCTGTGCATCTCCTCCTACTCCTTCCTCGTCCCCCAATCCCCAGGCGAGGAGGCGGGGTTGGGAATATGGGGGCGGGGCTAGTGTTTGGAGGAGGCGGAGGTGGTGGTGGGAGGTGGGGAGATCACGCGCACCCGTGTCGAGGTAGAGGCGGACGCGACGAGAGGCCGGTGGAGACGAAGAGAGGAGGGGAGGAAGAGTCCGGGGGCTGTTCTGTAATTCCTCGAGGAGTGCCATCTAAAAGGTACAAGGGGTGTTTGGCAATGGAATATTTCAGAATTTGACACTCAATTCGCAAGCCTTTCGGCTCATTTGGATGATATATGGGACCGTCTGTGTGTATGACAGTGGGCCAGAGTGTCAAATTCCGAAATGCGAATTTTAAAGAGTGTCAAATTCTGAAAACTCCCGTTTGGCAATTTGGTGGAGCTGGTATCTCTACTATTCTAAAGCAGCACTTCCTGGCAGTGGTTCATTCTTCTCACGTCATTAATTGCTGCTTAATTGTTCTGCTTAATTGCGCTGCTTAATTGCCCTACGCAAGAAACGAAGCGTTGCTTTAATTAGCTAGCTTTTGCAAGAAACGAAGCGTTAAAGATAGATGTTTGATCTTGTGAAATAATTTTTTTATTTTTTAATCTTTATTTTTCGTTATCAATTTTGTTTTTTGTAGCATGTAACTAGTCTCTAGTCTCTACTATTCTAAAGTAGCACTTGGTGGCAGTGGTCCGTACTTGCCCTGCTTAATTGCCCTACGCAAGAAACGAAGCGTTGCTTTAATTAGCCAGCTTTCGCAAGAAACGAAGCGTTAAAGATAGATGTTTGATTTTATGAAATAATTTTTTTATTTTTTAATCTTTATTTTTCGTTATCAATTTTGTTTTTCGTAGCAACGCACGTGTATCTCTACTATTCTAAAGTAGCACTTTGTGGCAGTGGTCCGTTCTTCCCACGTCATTAATTGCCCTGCTTAATTGCCCTACGCAAGAAACGAAGCATTGCTTTAATTAGCTAGCTTTCGCAAGAAACGAAGCGTTAAAGATAGATGTTTGATTTTATGAAATAATTTTTTTATTTTTTAATCTTTATTTTTCGTTATCAATTTTGTTTTTCGTAGCAACGCACGGGTATGTAACTAGTTTCTATTAATTCTATTAAATTTGTGGAGCTGAAGTTGTGGGTATATTGTTTAGATGGGCCATCTTGCTTATATTTTAGAATAAAAAAATAAATTTAATTCACTTTATTTCTCTACTATTCTAAAGCAACACTTGGTGGCAGTGGTCCGTTCTTCCCACGTCATTAATTGCCGCTTAATTGTCCTGCTTAATTGCCCTACGCAAGAAACGAAGCGTTGCTTTAATTAGCCAGCTTTCGCAAGAAACGAAGCGTTAAAGATAGATGTTTGATTTTGTGAAATAATTTTTTTTATTTTTTAATCTTTATTTTTCGTTATCAATTTTATTTTTCGTAGCAACGCACGGGTATGTAACTAGTTTCTATTAATTCTATTAAATTTGTGGAGCTGAAGTTGTGGGTATATTGTTTAGATGGGTCATCTTGCTTATATTTTAGAATAAAAAAATAAATTTAATTCACTTTATTTTAGCTATAAGTTTCAGATCTGAGATGAAGCTGGAATCTGGAGCTCTGCCAAATATGGCCTAAGTTGCCAGTAACATCCAGGAGCAACGATAATAGCAAAGCTCATTATAAACTAATAATAGGTTAAAAGTTAACTTGTATAATAATTGTCTTTAAAAATTATCTTTAGATTTTATGAAATAATTATCTATTCTCTCGTGTACATAAATAATCTACCATGCTCCTGTGCAAAGCTGGCTAATAAATAAGAGTTAGTTATATTCTCTCTCCTCTTTTATCACTCTTCCATATACATCAAAACTAATATGTACAAGATAAGAGCCAACTAAGGTGACTTTATTGTACATGCCTTAATATGAGATGACATAGACCGGAGTTAGGATGTAGGAAGTCAATTTATAGTCCTTAACACTATCTTACAATTCAATGTTTGCTTTAGTTTTTATTTGTGGTGGCATAAGTCCCTTCCAATTAAAAATTCTCACATGTCTACTCGATATGTATTAGATGTAAATGAAACTTTTGCAAAAAAAATCTTTTAAAACAAAAAAGATATTCAATTAATATCAACTCATTAAATAAAATGAAGGGTGTGCTTAAGTTAATGAATATGTTTCATTCACTCTGCGTATGTTCTATCCTACAGGAATTCAACAATGTTTCCATACCATCTAAAAAGGTTTAAATTAATAAACATCATCTAATGTGAGATGACATAGACCAAAGCCATGTGTTACTGACTTAATGTTTCCATGCCATCTAAAATGGCCTAAATTAATAAATATCTTCTAATGTGAGATGACACACAGGCTGAAGCGATGAGTTACTGACTCCATGTACGTCGGTGACATCTTAGAAATATTTTCTAATCCGATGATAGTGGTATTTATATTTACATAAGTAGAATGATTTAGACATACTGACTACGATTCCGTGATGTTAGAGCTTAGTCCAAGATGGAATTGGGCCATGTTCAAGTACTGCTTCTAACTGTGCGTGGTTTCATCCTTCTTTTCTTCCTTTATCAATTTAGTTAAATAGTTTTGTAGCATGTAAAAAACACTCATCTCTACTATTCTAAAGCAGCACTTGGTGGCAGTGGTCCGTTCTTCCCACATCATTAATTGCCGCTTAATTGCCCTGCTTAATTGCCCTACGCAAGAAACGAAGCGTTGCTTTAATTAGCCAGCTTTCGCAAGAAACGAAGCGTTAAAGATAGATGTTTGATCTTGTGAAATAATTTTTTTTATTTTTTAATCTTTATTTTTCGTTATCAATTTTGTTTTTCGTAGCAACGCACGGGCATGTAACTAGTGTAGCACTAATACGATAGCACGTTCTATAGATTCATATTTGCCATCTCATAAATTCACTAATTCGAATCAAAGATGAACAGTCCCTATTGGTATGTATACAGAATACTATAATTTCTTCATAATTCTATACCTGTGGTATGGATGTGTTTTTCTTCTTCTTTTTCCGCAGTTTTTACTCCTACCTCTACCTGCAAAATGCCCTAAAATCTCAGCTCAAAATGCACAGTGTTGTGAATAAAAGAAAGAAAGGAGAACGTTTAAAACCGATAACAAAAGGAATAAACATGTTATTGGGATTTGTATAGCCAATTTATGGAATTATGGGGGGGAAGACAACCTTGTTATATGATATTGCGAACATGTGTATAACCTATCTTAAATATTCACAGTGTAATAATCAACCTATACATATTGCTCTGTTCTTGTTTTTCAAAGACATCTCCGAGGAGTTCCCAAATTGGATTTACCATAGGGACTCCACTGGTGCCGCTTTGAAGAGGAGAAAGATATTTTGCAAAAGATGCTCCTACATGCGCTCACCTTCGTATGGTTCTTGTATTGTACTAGATGAGTACGTGCGGTGCCACACCGCACAAACCCTTGATGATGATTTTATAGAACCTTTTTTTTTTTGCAAAAGAATATGGTCTAGGCCTGGATACAATTCTCATAAACTACGAGAGTTTTTTCCAAAAGGGCTCGAGAAGGTGCGTGATTCGAATCTATAGAACAATGAGTTTTTAGGCAAAACAGTCAACGAGAGGATCTAAACACAATTTTGTAATTTTTGAATGGACTTTTTTGCAAAAGAGACGATGAGTGTGTGTAAATATTTATCCATAAATGTCTAAAAGAGGAGAACACAAATAAGGGTAATAAAAGGAGAAAATGTAATTGAAATCACTTGCAGCCCTTATATTTTAAAACAAACATAAAAATATATATGCACTACAATTTAAAACAGAGGGTGGCTATAATATATGAAGCACATCCTCAAAAATTTAAAAAAATAAAATTTTAAATTTAATTTCAAAATCAAACAAACATAAAAAAATTTGCTATCTAAAGAAATAGCTTTTTATTGGTAAAAATGAGGTATCTAAAATTTTAATTTCAAAATCAAACAAACATAAAATTTAGAGAAAATTTAATTAAGTCCTAAATAACCCTTAGATCATCTTCAAAGAGTTTTAGAGAATTTTGAGATCATGTGGTACCTCTGAGAAATAAAAATAGTGAAATATAAATGCATTAGTAGCATTGTCAGAATTTTTAAAAATTAAACAGGTTTGATCAAGATTTGTAATTTTATGGTAGTTTAGGAATACTCTCCGAACCCTTCTTAAAAAGTTTAAAAAAATTTCAAGATGATTTAATAGCTGAGAAACAAAAAATGAAATATAAATGCATTAGTAACATTGTCAGAATTTTTAAATATTAAACAAGTTTAATCATGATCTAACATTTTTATTGTAGCATATTAATGCTCTCAAGACCCTTCTAAAAAATTTTCAAAAATTTCCAAGATGATTTAATAGCTAGAAAATTTAAAACAATGGAATCTAAATGCATTAGTAGCATTGTCAGAATTTTTAAAAATTGAACAAGTTCGACTATGATATGAAATTTGTATGGTAGCTTAGGCATACTCTCAGGACCCTTCTCAAAAAGTTTTAAAAAAATTAAGATGATTTAATAGCTAGAAAACTAAAAACTGTGAAATATAAATGCATTAGTATTATTATTAGATTTTTAAAAAATTGAACACGTTTGATAATGATATGAAATTTGTATTGTAGCTTAGCCATGCTGTCAAAACCCTTATCAAAAAGTTTTCAAAATTGTTAAAATGATTTAATAACTCAATTAAATGCTTAAAAAAGCAAGAGTTGGCTTAAAAAAATGGCTAGCCAAGACTCGAACCCATGACCTCTTGGGTGGTCTTACCATCTGAGCTACGGCCGTGTTGTAATATTTTCATATTATATTATATATAACAATATTGTGAGCTTTACACGCGAGCCCTGAGGCCGCGCGAGTAACCCGCGACAGACGTTGCTTGTGGGAAACGGGACAACTTGTTTAGTGCGAGAGACTCGAAATCCTATAGAATGTAATATATGAACTTTGTTGCAGTAGAGTGGGGGGCAGGAACACATATTTTTTTGTTAACTGTATCATAGGCTCATGCAGAAAGATGGAGAGATGTATGTTACAACATGCATAAAAAGAGGGGGAAGCCTATGTAACCATTTTTATTTTACACGTTAGACAGAGTCTACCTTTAAAAATGTCCTAAACTAAGGATAAATTAGGAAACAATATACGTTCATACCACATATATGGAAACATAAAGATTGTGCATGTACAGATACCAATTCATGCATTTGTATCATGTATCTCTTTTTTACGCGGAACAACATATAGTTTTTCCATCATTGAAAGCCCCTCTCCCCTATCACTCGACAACGTCACCATGGTGTATCGACGGGAATGGTGGAACGTCCCCATCCTCGATAGGGTAAAAATCCCCCATTCTCCGGCCCCGGTCTTGGCATCGGGGGCCACTTCATCCCGTTCCCCGTCCTCGTTAGGGTATCGAGTCCCCGTGGGGGGCCATACCCGATAACAAGCAATGCACAGATTCAAAGCACAAATCACAAATTCAAAAGCACAAGCATCATTCTAGAATTCTAGAGAAGGATGATGAAATGTGGATTGAGGAGTTTACTCACTGCCTCACTAGTGCCGTGTCAAAGGGGGAGGCGGATACAACCACCAACCGCCCACCCCAGCCACCGAGGCGATTGTGGCGCATGGCGGAGGGGAGGGGGAGAGCCACCGACGCCCACGCTAGGCGCCATGCTCGCCGTGCGCTCCCCAGCCACTGAAGCGGTCATGGTGAAGGGGGAGGGAGAGGCGAACACCGACGCCAACACCACCAAGGTGGCCATGGCGGAGGCGGAGAGGGGGAGGGGGAGGTGACCATGGCAGACGAGGAGAGGGTGAGGCTGTGAGGGGGAGTCAGAGGAGGCGAGCGAAGGCGGAAGAGGCGAGCCAAAGAGGGCGAAGGCGAGGCAGAGGGGGTGAGTATAGTGGGCGGCGAGCCGACGAGGGCAAGGCAAAGGGGGTGAGACGGAGAGGGCGACGAGGCAGATTGCACGAGGGCGAGGCGGACACGTTGGGAGCAAGAGTGTGAGCAACGAGCGATGGTGATTGGGATTCAGGGATTTAGGGTAGAGTTTGTCGGGTGGGGTGGGTAACGAGGATGGGAAGTTGTGGAACGCCTTGCCCTCGATTCCCTCGAGGGGGCAATTTTCGTTGTTACTAGCCTTGTGGGGGACTTTCTCGTCCTCGCCCCCTAATAGGTGAATTGCCTGGCGGGGAACAGGGCCCTATTAACATCTCTAGCCAGGTGGAGCGAGTGTCGGCAGAAAGAGAAATATGCAGTTGGTTTTCTTTTTATCCCATGGTCCATATGTCAGCGCCCTACTTTTCTTAGAGGGGGGAGAGAGGAGGGACGACCACTACCAACTTGTATTTAAATATATTAGTAAAGATAAATTTTTTATGACAAGGTTGTGCATCGTAAAACCCGGTGCAATGAAATTGCTCAGCGTGACTTACCTGGCAAATTAAGGCCCTCTTTTGATATTGTTGTAGTTTTTTAAGAAGTATCGTTCGCTGGGCTGTATGGCTGAAATGTTGCACGGCTGAATAGCTAAACTGAAAAGGTTTGTTGTTTGACAGACTAGCTTTTAGATATAAGAGGTGTAGATCAATAATAGGGATATGATTTAGGATTTTATACTTATAGAAGGGGGGTAAATTTTTTCAACTCTGTTGTAAAGTCAAAACCCAACCTACTGTAAAGCCATAATAAGCCATCTCAAACCAGCTTTTGATTTCTATAGGAGTTGTTTGGGATGGCTTCAGCTTCGAGTTCTCCTATCTGGAAGCCGAACGCTAAAAACTAGCAGCTCATTTGTACTACAAGAAGTTGAAAGCTAATTTAGGGTAGCTTCCTAGGATTCTAACTTTGCCACTAGAGTTAAAAAAATTACCATCTCCTATTAAGTATAATAAAAACCCAAAGCCCACTCCCATTCCCAATCCATACTTATCACACCTAAAAATAAAGTTGCCAAACACCAAACCTCTTTTAGTAGGGATGAAAACGGATCGGATAGTTTCCGATCAAACCGAATAATTTTTGGATACGGATTCTGTCAGATCGGATATTTATCGGATCGTATATGGATACATATTTTTTTTGTCGGATACGGATACGAAATCGGATAATCAGGATAGTGATGGGTTGGATATCCGAACATACATGCGGGCTGGGCCAAGCTACTCTTTTGGCCCAAAAATATTTCTAAATTTTAAAATCGTTTTCTAATTTAATTAATTCATAAATCAAGTTCCTTAATAGGGAAATATTTTAATTATGTGGACATAGTCTATAATTTAAAAAAAATATTTTCAAGATTTTATCATATTTTAAATTTTCTAAAAAATTCAGAAAATATTGTCCTTAATAGGAAAATATTTTAAATATGTAGCTAAAAATACATAAAAACTCATAAAATACATAATTTATTATTTTAAACATAATTTAACAAAGAATACAAATCTTCGGTTATTACATGTAAGTGCTATATATGTTTTATAGAGACATGTTAGTTAAGTATTATCAAGCTTTTAGTGTGTTCTTTATTTGCTTCTATTTGTATAAATGAGCAAGGATCACCTTCATTTGTGTTTTGATCTACATGTATGATAAACTAATCGTATGTGTGCGATAAACTAAGTATTACATAATTTTGTTTGCAACATAGTATCTAACTATTATCCAAGTGAATGAAAATACTTATATTTGTTCAATTTTTAATAATGTTTTGATCAAATTAACTGGTTATGTGTTTTTATTGATTTTTTATGTATAATCTAAAGGGTTATCATATTCCGATAAATATTCATAACCGTATCCGATTCGATTCATATTCGATCCGTATCTGTATACGATATTATCTGTATTCGTATTCATATCCGGACTACTACTCCATTCGTTTATTTTTACAAGGCTTATTTTGACTTTGCACAAGGATTAAGGTTACGTTGAAATTGAGAAAAGTACGAGAGAAAATGATTTAGAAGTTTCTACTTAATTGTTTTGAAAGATAAAAGATATACTTTGCATGAGTAGTAATGAATAAATGTGTATGGTTGAGAGATAATAAATAGAGGTATACAAGGAACGCCTCATTAAAGCTATATGCAAATTTTATATTTGTGAACAAAATTATTCAAAAAACAAACCTTATCTCTACTATTCTAAAGCACCACTTGGTGGCAGTGGTCCATTCTACACGTCATTAATTGCCCTGTTTAATTGCTCTACTTAATTGCTCTGCTTAATTGCCCTACTCAAGAAACGAAACGTTGCTTTAATTAGCCAGCTTTCACAAGAAACGAAGCGTTAAAGATAGATGTTTGATATTGTAAAATAATTTTTTTATTTTTTAATCTTTATTTTTCGTTATCAATTTTGTTTTTCGTAGCAACGCACGGGCATGTAGCTAGTAAAAATAAATAGAGAGAGTAGTTTTTAATTTTTAATCTAAAAAATCAACTATTTGAGATAGATTCCAACTTTCATAGTGGACAAACCGTCCTGGACGTAAATTCCACCCGAAAAGATCATCCTTATCGCTCAGGAACGGTCAGTGCGATGGCAAATCCGTAACTAATTCCAATTCCAGCGTCTAAATAGAAGAATACGGCTCGACCCGGGAAGGCCACGCAGGAGGGTACTTCAGCAGCACCTTTCGGCTCCAGCTCTAGGGTTTCGCCTCCCCGATTCGATCTTCAACGAGGGCACAAGGTACGTACGCCCATGAATTCTGGCATCGTCATCCCCCGATTTGACGCCTGTTTCCGCTAAATCTGTGTTTTTTTCCTGGTGATTTCTAGTTGTTGTGCTTGGTTTGCTGTGTTCTGGCATCGTCATCCCCCGATTTGACGCCTTTTCCCGCTAAATCTGTGTTTTTTTCCTGGTGATTTCTAGTTGTTGTGCTTGGTTTGCTGTGTTCTGGGAGATGCCGCCTAAGTCGGCTAGGAGGGGCGGCGCCGCGGTGGGGAGGAAGGGGCCGGCGACGAGGGGCAGGGTGGCGAAGGCGCAGGCGGCCGCGGAGGAGGCGGCGCCCGTGGAGGAGGTGAAGGCTGCGGAGGAGGCTCCGGAGGGGGAGGAGCAGAAGCGGCAGCCGTCGCCGCCACCGCAACAACTGGCCCCGGAAGTGAATGCTTCGTCGGACGCTGCAGCGAACGGTGTCAGCCGCGGTGAAGGTATTGCGTGCTACTTCTTCTGTGATCTGTGCTATGGCCTATGAGAATCTGGACGAAGTGCTGCATTGGTGTATTTGTATGGTGGTGCAATAATGCCACCTTTATTTTGCATAGCATGGACGTCATGTAGATTTTCTCCATTCTGTTGTAGGCATGGGTTCACGAGGAGCGTGTTGGCGTATTAGATTAGTTAGATCCTTTAATATTTGTTAGGAAGTGAGGTGGTAGTTTTAATCAGTTGAATGGTATTCAATGGATGATGTTACACGGCATTTTGCTTTAACAACGGCAAATATGGATTTTGCCTAGTTTTATGATAGAGAATATAACATGAACTACTCTTTTAACAATCATGAAAGAACATATGTTTGTGACTTTATGGGGTTTTTGCTATATATGTGTTGGGCACTCCATTGTTTATCTTAATGAGGTTTGGGGTCTATGTATCTTATGCTTCCTTCATTTATAGACGAGGGAACTATGAAAGAAACATACGAAGAAGAGGACAAAGGTGAACGTCTTGAGTTTGAGGATGAGCCAGAATATGAAGAGGAGGCTGCTGTAGACTACGATGAGAAGGATTTGGAGCAGTATGAAGAGCAATATGAGGACGGTGATGAAGGGGTGGAGTATACTGAACATGTGGTTGAAGAGGAGACTGATATGGTGGACGAGGAACTGGATGATGGTGTGGATGACGGGGAGGGTGAGGGATATGAAGATGCTGACGAAGAACAGAACGTGGATGTGGACGATGAAGAACATCATGAAGTGGTGAAAGAGCACCGCAAGCGGAAGGAGTTTGAAGTTTTTGTTGGTGGGCTAGATAAAGATGCAACAGAAAGTGACCTTAGGAAAGTTTTTGGTGAAGTGGGTGAGATCACTGAAGTTCGTTTGATGATGAACCCTGTTACAAAGAAGAATAAAGGCTTTGCCTTCCTGCGATATGCTACTGTGGAGCAAGCTAGGCTTGCTGTCTCAGTGCTAAAGAATCCACTGGTTGGTCTTAAGATTTGAATATTTTATTTTTGTGATATATTCTTGTTACAAGTAACTTTAATTTACTAAACACTGTAGGTTCGAGGTAAACAATGTGGTGTTGCTCCGAGTCATGACAATGACACACTTTTTGTTGGCAATATCTGCAAGACATGGACCAAAGAACATGTATGATGCTTAAACACTTTTCTCTTTATGTTCTTTTCCTGCTTCTTGTTTGAAGAAACAACTTATTTTGGCATTTACAGCTGAAGGAGAAACTGAAGAGTTACGGAGTTGAGAATTTTGATGATTTAATATTGGTTGAGGACAGCAATAATCCGGGGATGAATCGTGGGTATGCTTTACTTGAGTTTTCTTCTCGCTCTGAAGCAATGGATGCTTTCAGGCGATTGCAAAAGTGGGATGTAGTCTTTGGAGTTGATCGTAGTGCAAAGGTTTCCTTTGCTGATTCTTACCCTAAAGTTGATGATGAAATAATGGCACAGGTAATTACTTATTTTCTATAGTACTTTGTCAGGAAAGTTTTTTATATGGTTTGGCCATTCAGTCATTCACTCTTGTACTAGTTAGTTTCTATGTTTTTGGGTGTTGTATTTCTGTTGATATGCTACAAATATATTTAAAGCTGTTGAATCCTCATTTTGGTTTTATGGTTCAGGTCAGAACTGTATTTATTGATGGCCTTTCTCCCTCATGGGATGAAGATCGCGTTAAGAAGTACCTTAAAAAGTATGGAGCTATTGAGAAAATTGAACTTGCCCGAAACATGCCAGCAGCCAAGAGAAAGGATTTTGGGTTTGTTACTTTTGATACACATGATAATGCTGTTGCATGTGCTGATGGGATAACTAATTGCGAGATTGGCGAAGGTGATAACAAGGTCTGTTTCCCAACTGTGTTTGCTCTGTACCGTTTTAACTGATTTTTACCGTATACTCAATCTGTTGGTCAATGGATCAATAATCATGCAATTCCCTCTAATGGCTTTTACGTCCTGGTTCAGGCAAAAGTGAGAGCCAGATTGTCAAGACCACTACAAAGACCTCCTAGAATGAAGCATGGGGTAAGAGGAAATTTTAGGATTGGGCATAGTGCTCCTCGAGGTGGCCGTTTTCCATATGCTCGCCCTCCTGCACACCGGCCTCCACCACGTATTGTACGACCTGATGTTAGTTCCTTACCACCCATCAGGGGTCGTCCACTGAAGAGGCCAATAGATATTAGAGATAGACGCCCTGTTATGTCAATACCAGATAGAGTTAGGCGTATACCTCCTCCGGAGAGATCCTATGATAGAAGGCCCCCAGGTGAGCAGATGTTATGTGCAATCTATGCATTTTTGTTGCAGTCCAGTCCATTCTAGCGGCCTCACTTTTTCTCGTACTTCATTTGTGTATAGCTCCTGTTTACCCAAAGAGAAGTCCAAGGAGAGAATATGGAAGGCGTGATGAACTTCCTCCTCCAAGGAGCAGAGCTACCTTCACTGACTACAGTTCAAGAGTTCCAGTAGATAAACGCCTCTCTTATAGGGATGATTATTCACTCCGGGGATCAGCTTATTCAGACATTGGTCCTCGTAGCGCTCCCCGTTTTTCCGATAGGCGAGCATATGCTGATGATGGTTATGGAGGGAAGATTGACCGGCCTTTACCGACCTATAGAGAGGGCCGCGGCCGTAATTACGATACAATGTCTGGTTCAAAACGCTCATATGCAGAGATGGTGAGGGTAGTTTAATTATTTTTTAATGGTTTATACTTGCAGTTTATTCCTGAACCAACCTAATTACTGTTAATATTATGTAAGGATGAGGTGCCGCCTCGGTTTCATGACGTTAGTGTTCGTCAGTCTAAGGCGCGCTTAGACTATGATGTTGGTGGCAGCAGTGCTCGGTATACAGATGCATATAATGAGAGGTTGGTGTATATTTTAAAATGTGCAGTCTTTTTTGCTCAGTATTTGATTTTTAACACCATGTACTTACAAATGCTCATTCTTGAAGGCTTGGGCGATCACATGCAGGATACAGTGGCAGCCGATCTATCTCTGGCCATGATTCAGTGTATAGCAGCAGCCGTCATGGCATGAGTTATGGAGGTATACTCTTGAAGGCTCTGTTATTTTCCATGGCACCTTTGATCATGCACTTATAATTTTAAAGGGCTGTTTGGATCCATTAGCAGCTAATAATTAGCTAGCTAATAGTTCTTAGCTAATATTAGCTAGCTAACTATTAGTTGGAGGGTGTTTGGATCCACTAGCTAATATGTGGCTAATAGATGCTATTGTTCAGAATACCCATGCTATTAAATGCTATTGGTAGTAGACGCGAAGGGTATTTTGGTTAGATGCCACCTATTAGCTGCTATTAGCTGGGTTTGGCTAGCTAATGAGATAACCATTAGCTGGATGCCCAGCTAATAGTTAGCTGATCTATTAGCTGAGAGTGTTTGGATCCACTCCAGCTAATTTTTAGCAGCAAACTATTAGCTGCATGGATCCAAACAGGCCCTAAGTCTATGTCATCTTGCATTTCACCTTTTCAGGTTCTGCGAGTAGTGATTCTGGTGGAATGTACTCTTCAAATTTCAGTGGTAGCTACATGTCTCGTGGATCTGATGTGAGTCTTCCTGAAATATTATCTCTAATGCATTTACTATCTACTATCATTTTAATTGTGCCAAGCCATTTCCTAAGGTGCAAATTCAAACTGTTCCTATTTTCCTTGATTTGGGCAGGTTGGTGGAAGTTCATACTCATCGCTTTACTCAGGTCGTAATATGGGTAGCAGCAGTGGCTACTTTGGCGGTAGTGGTTCTAGTTCATATTACTAAGGTGCAAATTCAAACTGTTCCTATTTTCCTTGATTTTAGTTTCATTGTGCATAAAATTTGTTCATCATTGTTCTCTCATCATCATCATCATCATCATCATCATCATCGCCATCATTGTGTTAATTGCTCACTTCGAAGATGGCAAATGTTTCCCCTTATATCAAACATGGGACTCCCTCTGTGATCAACCATGAATTGCTTTAATAATACAGATTTGGCATCATATCGTCTTTGTGGAACAGATTTGGCACCATAGGGGATTGGTGTAGGCCTGGATTGTATGGAGCTCCTTAATTTAAGGCCTACGGATCTGGACAAGAAGAGGCAAGTGTGGGCAATGCTCTTAGATAATACATGTTCGAAGGAGCCAGAAACATTGAGTTGGTTGAAGCAGTAGTCTTGTGGATGTTCTGGCTTGTTTATTTAATGTAAGGGTTTGCTTTATTTGGTCAAGAGTTGTGAACATAATGGCCAGTGTCTTGACATGTTTTCTTCCAGTGTTTCTATAACATTGTCGAGAGATTTGGACTTTTGGAGTGTTTCAATTAGTAGAAGTACTTTGAGGTAGTTTCCTGCAATACAAGGTGTTTTGGAGATAACATCTTGTGATGTGCTGGCCAAAGAATTAGACTTACAAATGAAGCCTTAGAAGTGGGTGCTTTGTGTAAGGCTGTTTACTTTCTGAAACCTTCAGTTCTTAGCACGCTGATCTATTCTGTAGTGGATCAAAATTTGCTGACTGAGAAAGAAAGATGATTGGCCAGATTGGAATCCTGGAGTAGTTATTTGTTACTGCAGATAAACATGGATTTGTTGGTTGCCAAAATTTGGGAGAAACCATTTGTATGGCTCAAACCAAGCAATTGCTTTGGCTTCCCATAAGTTTAAGATAACAGAACTTGCAGCTACAGAACTGTGATTATTGCCTTGCAATGCTGTCGGTTAGCAGCATAGAGTACATGGCACCAGGTAAATCTAACAAGAAATGTCAGTATTGAGATCCATGGTTTAATTACGCACCATTTATGAAAGTTCTTTGAACTACTGCATGGAGAATGGATTAATATTCATCTTTGAGCTAATGGTTATTGGATGATTGCAAGTTTTGAAGAACTTTGCTGGAGGCATGATGCACTAACTAATTAATTTGCAGAAAAGTCTGGTTTGTATATGACATCTGTTAATTGCTATGATAGTTTTTGACCTTGCACTACGACCTGATATCTAGGTTAGGTTTGTTACGTTTATGCTCTCATTGCATTGGATGGGGAGATATATTTAATAGAACCAAATTTCTGATATCCAAGTTCCTTCTTGCATCAACCATTTATAATCAAATAATGTTTTAGATTGCTAGGAGGTTTTACATAACTAAGTATTTAAGGAACAACATACATTGTTGATATCTTTTGGCAGTACCTGATGCCATATGGTATTCTATGAAGAAATAGGTGAAAGAGATGGTTAATAACACCAATTATACAGGCTACAAGGAGCTGCAACAAACCTAAGCAAACTTGTTACTATTAATGGCATCCTTCCTTCTCTGAGCTGTAACAAGGAGATATGGTAAATCACCTGCATTAACTGCGGATTTTACTTGATTGATTGAACACCATTATTCGGTCCTGATGTCAATGTTATACATTCTTGTGATTAGAATTCTTGATTTGGATTCTGCATTTTCCTAGTCATGGCAGTGACTGACTTGGTGTGCAGCGTCTTTTCAGAGGCAGCTCTGAGATGCTTTGGCAGTCTTCACAGACAACACATTGTTTTCTTAGAGTTCTGTGTCGGCTATCATTTATTGTTCTAGTGTTTGGTATTTGTCGAGTCCAATTCCATGAGGGAAATCGACAATGATGTTATCAGATCTTCCTAAACTGTATTAGATTACCAATTGTACATGGAAGGTTTACACTACTCAGCAAATGGGAGAGTTTCAGTGAATTTGGATATGGTGATTGAAAATGGGAGGGAGTCGGTACCATTTAGTTGGTTGATTTGGTGTTTATGTGAAAAAGAAGGGGAAGGAGGGGAAGGAACAGACGGGTGGTTGATTTTTAGGTGAAAGGAATAGAGATCAGAAACACTGGCATCAATTTACAAGATTCACCTGTGGAAGCAATTTTCTTCAAACAGCAAGTGCAAAAGCTCCATTCAAGTTTTGCATCGAGGGCCTGGAATCGGGGATTTTTCTCCTTTTAATTGTTGGAGCAAACAGAAAGATGAACTGTACAATTTGGTATAATTGAAGTACAAAAATATGATAGGTTGAACCACAAAGAAAGCTAAATACATCTTCTGAATGGACTACAATAGAAGTTAATGACCAATACTGAATACACTATCTATCTTTGAAATCCTATGACCATAGTTTTGCAATTTTGACCATTCAAGTTACATTGTACATGACTCCATTGCATTTATTTTGTTGTTCCCCTAGTTTTTGTAAAGCTAATAATCTAAGCTTGTTGATGCACCTTGCTCAACTATCTTGTCTTAACATTCGTTATCACTCTAAATTTTAAGCTGAGCGCGGATGTTTAATTTTGTTCTTTAGTTGACATATTAGCTGAGCTTAAATATCATTGTGTTTTTTCGAATGTTGTTCGAGAGTTTGAAAGTTGTAGCGAGCATAGCTGGCTCGCTGCCTCCTTGGTTGTGCTTCCCCAAAGGCGTGCTTTGAGCTTTGAACAGGTGATGCAATTCTTGGTTCTACGGTATAGCTGTAGCTAGTAGCTACTTTGTACTGCAGTTCTGTTGAGCACAGTGAAAATGTTTCGTGTCTTAGCTGAATTGTTTTCCCATTTCTGCTTTAAGCAATGTAAGAAGCATTGTAAGCATGGATTTTGGTTTTTGAATTTCGTCCGAAATTTCCGAATCTCGTCAAAATTTCGGATTTCGGCCAGGTCCGAGATGGAGTCCAAAAATGAAATTTGAATCCTCGTCATTTGTTGCCACGGACTGTTTGGCTCTAATGCTTCACATTGTCGCATTGGCTATTGTATTGATCACGCTGTACAATAGTTTGGATGAGAATCATGAGATTATGAGATAACCTTGCTTTGCATGTTGGTATATAATTAATTGATAAACGAGACAATTCTGTAATTGTAGCATATGCGTTACAAGCGTCTCTGCGTTTCTTACCAGTATCCACTGGGTACTGGCTGTGAGGCATGCGATTGTTAACGATTGTACATTTGTACTACGTCAGCCGGTCTGGATTAATCCCTATCCATGGCAAGAACAAATCTGGAGAGGTACGTCGCCTGTTCCCGATTAGGCTGACAGGTTTTTTTTTCCGGCCATCGCCCGAGCTTTCAACGAAGTTGGCTGCAATACACTTGCACACATGATGGTTCTTCATTTCAACTAGTGTTGGACTCGAACACTTTTAGATTGATCGCCCTCGAATACTCCGAAGAAAAGAGCTTGCGCGTTGGAGGCGTTGGCAATTTATGGACAGCTAGTTCTGTTTAGCCCCGTCACTCATCTATGTTTTGTTTTTTTCGAGAACACGTCACTCATCGATTTTTTTTAAAATAATATTTTTTTTCATTCAAATTGCAAAATTATACTTCTATTCTAAAAAATTACAAAAATATACCTGTCGCCATTTGAATTGGCGACCTCAATCTTGTCGACTAAATGTATCTACGATAAAATAATCCGTTGGTCAAATTCAATCCACGACAAAATAGTCTCTGTCGCCATTTCAATTGGCGACAGAGGTATATTTTTGTAATTTTTTTGAATCGAGATATATTTTTGTAATTTGAATAAAAAAAAGATATTATTTTAAAAGAAAATTCTCACTCGTCTATGTTAGTAATCTGTTCTGGAGTGTTCATCTAAATAGCCCCCTAACTCTGTTTTTTTCATGTTAACCCCCCAACGGAAAAAATTTACAAAACTAGCCTCTTTTTGCGCAACAGTACCTTCCGTGATACTATAGCAGGAAAGTTCTCCTGCGCACGCGATACTGCTCCTTCTCGTGCCTATAGAGTGCGGCAACTGCCCTTCCACGGCTTCGACTGCAGCAAGTCGACTGGTGCCGTGCTTGGGACCATCTCCCGCATTGCCTGCTTCCTGCGGGTTTCATGGCACGACTTATGTGCCTTTGTGGTCCTCGCGTACGGAAGTTACCGGGTGTCGTCTCTTGACCCTTACATTATTTATAAGTGTTTGTTTTGTAAAAAATAAAATTTAGAAAGAAAGCTATTTTTATAATAAAAAAAATAAAGAATCGACCGGATGAGTGAGCGGTCCCACTGCCACTGGCCAACTACCAGCTGCACGCCTGCACCCGCCACACGCAGGCGCGTCGACCACGCGGGGGGCCATGCCGCAGTCTCGCTGCCCAATCGATCCTGAAGCCGCCGCGTCGACGCATCACGTCACGCCGCGCGCGGACTGCCAAGACCGCGGCGTTCCCCCGCTACAGCATACTCCGCCGTCCTCGCACCGTTTCACGAAACCTGCACGCGGCACGCGACCAACTGCGCGTCTGCACCCTCGCCGTCTCGGGAACACGCGGTGCGTGCTTCCACCCTGCCGGCTGCCGCGCGGCGCCCGCAACAACGCCGTGCGACCCCGCCAAACTCGCGCACGCGGCCGCTGCTACCACCCCGCACCCGGGGGCCGGGGCCCGTGCAGGTACAGGCGTGCCCCACACCGGCCTCGAGCGTCACTAGCCACCCCCGGCCCCGACCCGGCCGCGTTGCCGTCGCGACAAGCGGCGCGTCGGTGCCCCCTCGCCGCTCGGCGCATGTGGTCGTGGGTCAGCACGGCGCGTCGGTGCCCCCTCGAGACACGCGGTCGTACCGCCCACCTCCGCAGCCGCACCGCGCGCCACCTTGCTGCGCCCACACGCTACCTTGGTACACCAAGTCGCACCGCATGCCGCCGAGCGCGGCCAACCACACGACGTCACGCCCGCACTCTTCTCGCCGAAGAAAAGAAAATACTATGAGCAAAAAAGCTGTTACAAGGTGATAGTGTGATACACGATCTTTGTACCTCTCCGGCTCTCCACTCCCCACCTCCTCTCCGTGGAGTAAAACTGCAATTTTCGGGGCAGTGTGAATGATTTCTACTCGATTAATAACTAACCTCGAGAGTGGAGAGACATCGTTGATCGCTCGAGATCCGACGGCTACCGTTCACCCGTTGGCCTCAATAATAATCGCATCTCAGCCGCCCCAGAAGCCGAAACGCAGAGCAAAAAAAAAAGTCGAAAAACCAGCAAAATTTAATGTCCCGCACGGCACGGCTGCGCCCCGCGGCTGTGGGTCAAGGTGTCAACCACATCCCGCGGTTGGCGCCGCCGCCGCTACCGCCCCCGCCGCCCGCGTGCGCCCACCGCCACTTGTCGCCGCCTAAAAAGAACTCCTCCATTATAACCCCCCGCACCATGCTTTCCTCCTCCACCATCTCACCATCTTCGCCATGGCTTCTCTCCCCACCACCACACCGGGATCCGCCCGGCGCGTGCCGCCCCCGTGCTGGACCCCCGACGAGACCCTCGCCCTCGCCCGTGCCTACACTGCGCGCCGCCTGGCGGTCGGCCGCGCGCACCTCACCTCCGCTGACTGGGCCGCCGTGGCCGCGGCGGCCACCCCGTCCAAGACCGCCAGGCAGTGCCGCCACAAGGTCGAGAAGCTCCGCCGCCGCCTCCGCTCCAAGCGCCGCAGGCCCTGCCCCCTCCTCGACGCCATAGATCTCCTCGACGGCCCTTCCCCTTCCCCTTCCGCGTCCCAATCCCCATCCCCACCACCACCAGCTTCGCCTCCTCCGCCCCCTCCCTCCCCGCCCAAGAAGAGGAGACGGGCTGATGTCGAAGATGACGGAGGGAGCGACGTGGTGAAGGCGCTGAGGGCGATTGGAGAGGGTTTCCTGCGGGCGGAACAGAGGAGGATGGATGCGGCGAGGGAGACGCAGCGGATGCGCATGGAGATGGCGCTCCGGCACCTCGATGCGCAGCGGCGGCTCGTGGACGCTCTTGTCGGCCGCATCGTCGACGCGTTGGAGTGAAACGGTGGCGCAAAGGTGTCTCCTTTCAAGGTTTTCTTGCTTGTCCTGGTTACACACTGGCTTGCAAGTTTAGGAGTTAGAGCTGTTCATATGTTCCTGTGATGGATGTCTGAAATTCTGATGTAGGCGTAGCGTGCAAATCTTAGTGTTTTACTGTCTTGTATTGCTGAAGCATGAAAAGAAGCACTTCCAATGAAAAATAACAAGTTAGCCTGTTCCGTGTTCATTGCCCGCTTATTTTGTGTCTTGAGCTCTTTAATTTGTTGGATTTTATGTCGTGAGTATAAGATATGAACTCCAGAACATGCAATTCTGAGGGTAACTGTGAACACCGTCGATACCTTTGCAACACCTGAAAACCTATGGAAGCACTAACCGTAAAGAATGGACACGAGAACAACATGAATGCACTAGAGATGGTGCTCTTGTTGAGGTTTGCGATTGGAATGTAACCATCAGATATGGTTCTGTAAGAGTGTTTGTCAGTGATTTGAATCTGAGTTTTCTGCTAGTTCCTCTAAAAAAACTTACTAACTTGATGAATTGAGATGCTGAATGAGGCTTTCAATGGTTGCCGACCACAGGACAAGACTCTATGTTACGGGTTGAGCAAACCTACTTTTTGTGCCAATGCATGCTTCATGCTATGGCCTCATTTTTAGTTGGGCTAAGCAGAATAGCGTCTTATTTATGCATGTTTCTTTGCTGTATGGATCTCAATATGCAGCATAGTTAGTTGGGCCGTTTAAGGAACTCATTGCCCTGCTACATTATATCTCTCTAAAGAATGCCCTACACATCTTCAAGGTGTTTGTGTTTCTAGGTGGTTCTTTTAAGCAGTTGTGGATAGAAAAGGCTTTAGTGTCATTGATATTCGAAATCCACATGGTGTTACCCCATATCTGCAATTAGAGGATGATAAAAAGTGCCCAAGTTGAAAGTCTCCAGAAAAGTCCAATAGGCTTATATGCGCTATGGAGAGTTCCATCCCAAAGTGATCAGAGGCAGTAGTTTGTAATCCTCTCTTCTTTGTAGAACTATTGTACAATTGAAGTAAAGAGATTCAGCACGCTCTTCTTTATATTATTGTGCAATGGGGCTCTTCCTTACGACATGCTCTACACTAAAATTGATCATTTTCTCACTGCATGGCATCAAAAGTGATTATGTTCTCTTGCCCCCCCATGAAATTGTTTATGTGCGCATATACATAGGTGCTTCATTTAGATTCCCCATGGTACTCATAGGCTGTTGTCCCAACTTCAGGTCATCCTTTGTTGACCGGCTTTTTTAAAAAGAAGATTATTCGGACGATGTATAGCCTTGGAGACCTACTTTTTCTGTTCGTATGAACAACCAGTCAACCATGCTCTTGTTGTTGTTCTCTTTTCCTTCCTTTCCATTTTAAATCTGGTTGTCTCCAGTTGTTTGTGCGTGTGCGTGCGTGTGCATGAATTTGTTTATCATAATCAGGGATAGCTCCTTTCCTCTCCATTTCCCCCGAGATATTAATGTTTTTATGATATTTCTTCATTTTGTTTATCACTTGCATGTGCCTCGTTTGTCTAATGTTATGTCCATGGGAATTGCTTTTCTACCCTAAAACGAGTGTTACGAAGAGAGAAGAATGGTTTCTCAATTCACATGAAAGTGAGAGGTTCAGCAGCCAATTGTAAGCTGGTGCTAGCATATATCATGCATATGCATGGATTGCATACATAAATATTTTCGTTGAGAATTCCTTACCTTGTTTCGTGTTCAAGTGTTGTCTATAAGTGTCATTTCAATATTTACTAGTTATATGCCCGTGCGTTGCTACGAAAAACAAAATTGATAACGAAAAATAAAGATTAAAAAATTTAAAAAAAAATACTACTCCCTCCGTTTCTTTTTATAAGGCGTATTTGGTTTCGTTAGGACAAAACTTTGACCAACAATTACTCTATTAGCATATAATTTTTATGACACAAAATTGATATTAGCAAATTTGTATTCAAAAGTACTTATATATAATTATGATTTTGTATTGCATAAATGATATATTAATGAAGTAATCGTTGGTCAAAGTCTTGTCCTAACGAAACCAAATACGCCTTATAAAAAGAAACGGAGGGAGTATTTCATAAGATCAAACATCTATCTTTAACGCTTCGTTTCTTGCAAAAGCTGGCTAATTAAAGCAACGCTTCGTTTCTTGCGTAGGGCAATTAAGCAGGGCAATTAATGTAACGTGGGAAGAAACTCTCACTTTATATAGTAGAGATTGGAAACCTTTGTTATTTCAATGTCAAATTATTTTATAACTGTTGTTTTCTTTGCTCTACAAGAACTTGCCACAAATGCTATGTCTGTTTGCAGGTTTGATTGGTCACAGGAATTTGTATAATTGGATATCATCAATGATATCAATTGAAACAATTGCATCTGTTTTTTTCTGTCTTGTTGGTCAAAATAAGCTATACTAATCTGCCAAATTATGTAGGCATTGCTGGATGAATTTATATCCATATTGCTGAAGTGTGCGCACCATCATTTGCTACTAACATGTTTCCTTTGCTACAGCCTGGTAATCTTACTTGCACCTGGAGTTATCTATTAGTCTCAATGTCTCATGCTCTCAGCTGAGCTGAAATTTTAGTTGCTTGACCGAAAATGGTCTAGATATTCCATGATCTGCTACAGTTATCTTGTTATTGCTTAGAATCTTCCTATCCAATGTGAACTCCACATGGATACTTGAAAGTTTTGAAAGTATAATATGTTTATACAAGATTTTATTTCATGGTGGCAATCTAATGCCTCCTTTTGGTGTCAGCTAATTTGCTGTAGATGAAGGCAAGTGCCACTTAAAGTAGGATTTAGGACCACCATCAAAGTGAGTGGTCCTCAGCATATTTGCATCCACACTTTAGCTAACTGGCATGCACAACAATTGGGCCACCACTTGAGATGAGCATGAAGAAATGAAAAATTGAGGTATACACATTGACTCGATGCAGCTTGCTGGTTTAAAAGCAGGAAATTGCTCCATGATGCTCGGCTTTACTTCCGTGTTCCATTGTGTGTGGTCCTTGAATTCTTGATAAGACTGTATAATAAGGCATTGTTTAGATCTATCAATTATATTTTTAAAAAAACTAATTTATCAAGGACCGAGCTCAGCTTGGTTGGTGAGGGCGCTAGCTGCGCACCCCGCCCGCTCGCGTTCGAGCCTCACTCGATGCACGAGCTCACAGGGCCGAGTGCAAACACACCCTTGTGTTTGGAGGTGTGCGTTTGTAGCTCGGCTGTTCTTCTTCTTCTGTAGTGAATGCCAGAGCTCCTAACTATTTTTTTTTTTTTTAAAAAAAGCTAATTTATCGAATGTTGTGACTTGTGAGGGTTGTTTTGTGTTGAATATTCTCTGAATATGCTCATGTTTTTCAAGGAACTGGAGCCATCTTTTGAAATCCTTCAGGTACCTATTTTTTTTTCTTTAAATTGCAAATGTTAGCTATTTAGTTCTCTGAAGTGAACATTTCTCTTATGTTTGTTTTTGGAATTCTATGTCTGAATTGGTGACATCATTCTTGAACCGGCAGAGCACATGTTGGCATGATCTGATACTTCATGGCAAGGAGATGACATTTAAGCATTGAGCTGTTCCTGGACTGGGGTTTAACATAAAGCAGATTCGGACTGGTATTCATTGGTGATTCATCTGAGTGCAACATTCTTGAAAATAGCATTTGTTTTGCTGTTTCCCCCATTGTCACTGAGTTCTGAATAATGCAATAGTCTGAACTACCCGGTACATAATTTTCTTCTTGCTAATATAAATTACTCAGCAACTGTTGATTAAAAAAAAAGGATATTGAAACATTGGCTAGTATACTGAAGGTGTATGCTATCTGCGTCCTTTACTGTTTTTTTTTTTTGCCAATGTTGTGAAACTTATATCTTGTATTCTTGTATATTGATGTATTATATTCAACCACATTGCTCCAGTGAAGTTAATTAGTGCTGGTAATTACTGCATGCACACTGAACAGAGAAAATGCATTTCAATTTCATTTGGTCGTTTCCTTTTCTCTGAGTAACATGGAATGTAGATGTTTCAGACTAAGGTATTTTGCTGTTCGTGGCTTCATTAACATTTATATTCTTTCAAAAAAAAACACCAATGATTTTTTAAGTGTGGAGATTGTATTTCGATACATTAGTCTGGATATGGTAGCCAGTAAACAACTCAAATTTGATTATTTTACTTTGCATCGTCATTGCCTGTTCCATCTGTAATTATAATCAGCATGCATCTAAAACAAGGGCGACAGTACACAGTAACTTCTAACTGAGGCAAATAAGTCAACCTGCCAATGTTGGTAGTTTCCTATATTCAGAATTGTTACTTATAATGTTTAAAATAGACAATTTGAGATCTTTGATCAAACGAACACACCCCTTGCACAATCCTGCATATGCACCTTGAGAAAAAGCAACTTACATGCCAATAGTTTTGGCCAATCAGCAAGCACAAAAGCATGAGAAGAAGGGATTAACCTAAAGCAAAAGCAAACTCTCTTTTGCCTGCATCCTCTTTAGGTTAAAGACCATTTCCAAGGCGGCCTAATTGCCGTGCTGGTAAGCTCCAAAGTAACTATGTCAAATTATTATGCTGCTAGTGCTAAGATATGCCCATATTGGCATGATGAATCATTGCATTGACAATCTCATTTTCTTCTGCAGTGTATGTTGAGTGCACCCCATAGCACACATAGAAGATTATGATCACAAGGCTCCAGATGCCAAACCTTTGGAAGGACCTCACCTTGAGAGTGGTCATCAGGAACACATTCAGGAAGACAGATGCAGCAGCCGGCCATGGCATCAGAGGGACCGTCCACTCTGACGGTGGTGTGGCCACATCCTGCCGTGCTGTGCAGTGGAAGATCGTGGTGATCGCTACTAAGATGGCGCCGAACAATGCCATCCCCCATCGGCACCGCCCGTCGATCCTCCTCGAGAGGGAGAAGCCCAGGGAGCTTAGCGTAAGGAGGAGCAGGAAGAGGAGGACATGCAGCGGCCGGTTCGTGCCGAGCTTCGCGTACCGGTGGTAGATGAGCGCGTTGGCCACCAGGTAGAAGACCACGAGGGTTCCGATTGATATCATCTCAAACACAATCTGCAGCTCTGTGAAGAGTGCGATTGATGCTGTGCAGAATCCTGGGTACGGATAGTGCTTGACGGTAAGAAAAGAGTGCAAGAAATGTTAGCAAGAGTATTGGCTAGTATTTCTGATGAGTAATCAGCAATTCTGCATTGCCTTTGCCATGCTTTGATACATCTATGATCATATATCCTTGACAAAATTAACTATTAAAAATATTGTATATTTTTCTACAATTGATCTTAAACTGCTCCAGAGCTGGTCTGTTTGGCCTAACTGAAATTTAGGCTTGGGCATGGTGAGGCTAGCTGGGGCATGGGCAACAAGAGGAAACAGCTTATTATAAGGATCTGTTTGGTCTAGAATCTTGGTTAGGCTTATGTTGCAAGTTAGTTCATAAACCTAATGAGTTAGCAGTTTACTCATCAGATAAGCATTATAAAGTTGTAGTGTCTTAAATCAAGCTTAATCACAAACCCGATAACTCACCCTCCATTTTAAAATTGAGGCATGCTTTTGAACAGGTGAGTTTTTAACACTAATCATCTCAACCAACTGGGGAGGGACGACACCATTTCTACTCTAATGCTGTTATCTCAACTTCACAGAAATACAGCATCTCCAGCACTAACATCTTGCTACAAACTTATTACTCACCGATTGATCATCTTACTCAAAACAGTTGTAATAATCTAATCTATCTCGCGAGTGTAAATAAAAACCGAGCTATCTCGGTCCATAAGGTGAGAGAGCTTCTCAATTAAGATTCTGCATTCACAACTTAACAGTCTTACTTAGGTACCTAGAAAGATGGTGGCATTCATAGGAGTGCCGGTGGAAGGGTGGACCTTGGCCAGCCACGAGGGCACCAGCCACGCTCTGGCGATGACGCACAGGTACCTCGCCTGCCCCAGCATTGCCACCAGCAGCGACGCCACGATGCCGAGGCTCGCGCCGGCCCCGACGACGCTGCTCGCCCACTTCCACCCCGCCTTCTCCCTGAACGCCGACGAGAACGGCGCATTCTTCGCTATCTACACACGGCACACGGTACATCGCGCGTACACACGATGAGCCAGTCAAAAACACCGAATGATCGACCAGAGGCCATGGCATGCACACGCATATCTACGCTCACCTCGGTGTAGGGCAGCATGACGCAGAGCGCGATGGACATGAGGCAGTAGAGCGCGGACACGACGAGCACCGAGCCGGCGATGCCGACGGGGAGCGCGCGGGCGGGGTCACGGATCTCCTCGGCCATCGTGGACGCTGAGTCGTAGCCGATGTAGCTGAAGTAGACGATGGCCGCGCCGTCGAGGACGCCGCTGACGCCGTAGGGGGCCAGCCCGTGCGGCCTCACGAGGGTCCGCGCGCTGCCGTTCCACAGGCCGGCCAGGATTATGAACACGAAGAAGAGCAGGTGGAACGCCGTGATCACCATGTTCAGCATGGAGCTCTCCTTGGTGCTGCACTTATTTGAGACATTATCGACTGAGTCAAATGCTAAACTTAAATTTCATTTCTTCTTTCGTGCAAATACTGAAAAAACTGTTCATCACTAAAAATATTAACTTAATCATGTGTTATCACATCGGAAGCATCACAACTTCATAGCAAGGCACAGAATGCAGTTGTACTACTATGACTACCATAAAATATAACTATATAAGAACAAGAACCAAATGCTGGCTAAAGGGCAAGTAAGACTATCTCCAGTAATTTCCTTTCATTCCATTTCTTTTCCTCTGTGAAGCGATTCTCTCTCCAATTCCTTTATAAAATCTTTCGAGGGAATGTTGTTGGAGATGGTAGGAAATAGAAGGAATGAATATGGAGAAGTGAATAGGAAAAGGAATAGAACGAAGTGAATCTGCTGGAGATAGTCTAACACTAGTATCAAAGGACAGATCAAAAAGCATATGTTAATGTATATATGACTAGAAGAACTTGATTGGCTTAGAGGTGCATCCCTAAATAATAATGTACCTATAGCACAAGCATAGAGTTAGGAGGAGGATGAGCGCGACGGCAGGGAAATCCAGCGCATTGTACCCCTTGGCGATGCCGTCGACCTCGATCCTCCACGCGTCGGCCTCCGTGACCCCGAACGTCGAGGCCAGGTAGTCCGTGAAGCTCCTCGCCACCGCCGCGTTCGACAGCACGTACTCCATCAGAATGTTCGCTCCCCCGAAGAACCCCACGAACTCACCTGACAACAAGCCAACAACAAGAGAAATACAGTACTCCCTTTCTCCAAATTTATAAGATTTTTTTTTGACGATCTTACCTATAAATATAAGGAATATTTTATATTCTACTGTAAAATTAATGTGATGTTCCCTCTACACCCTTAATAAATATTCGTCTTTACTTTATAGTCTCTACATGTATACATTGAGTTAGTGTTCACTATGATAATAATTAGGGATAATCTAGTTATTAGTTTTAATATCTTCTTTGTTTATATGCCAAAGAAACAAACTTGGACGGACGGACTATATAACCTTTGCACTGATTTTACTCGTAGGATTTTGGTTGCATAGATTTCACAAAAAACAGTGGCGCCATTGAATGCTCTGATCAGCCGTTTGTACAATCATATTAACTGCGGATTTTATTGATGGTGTAAATAGATGCGAAGAATGAAAGTGCCAGCTTATATTAATCACGTACCAAACGTTACTCTGAGGTAGCTGAAGGCGCCGCCGGCGACGGGGACTCGCACGGAGAACTCGGCGTAGCAGAAGGAGGACAGCAGCGCCGAAACGCCGGCGAGGACGTAGGAGGCGAAGACCGCCGGGCCGGCGGTGTCGCGCGCGACCCTGCCGGTGGTGACGAAGACACCCGCGCCGAGCATCCCGCCGACACCGAGGCCGACGAGGTCGTACCACTCGAGCCGCCGCTTCATGCGCGCCCCCGACCGGTCCCGCACCTCGTTCAGCTCCTGCGCCGGCGTCCACGTTACCAGCGCCCTCCTCCTCAGCCGGTGCGGCGTCTGCGCTATCGACAGCAGCACGTCGCGCAGAACCATTAATCTAGCTAGCTACTCCTACCACTCCGTTTCTTCTTCTTTGCTGTTGGTTTCTCGATCGATCTCTAGCTGGGTGGATATAGCTGGGACGAACGCGCATCGACTATTTATATACGCTGTGCAGCGCATTCAATTCAGTGTTTATTTATTCAGACGGTGGGTAATGAAGTCTCTGCGTGCGCTGGGACAGCGTATATATGTGCCTGCGTAGTGTACTGCCCTATCTAGATGCGTGTGCATCAGTCAGTAAGCTTAGCTAGCTCAGCTTGCATGGAGCAGCTTCTAATTAAGGCTTTGTCTTTTGCTGCTTCTCGTGCAGCCGACTTATCACTGCTGCTACCGGCATGCTCTGACGCTGGGATGCCATGCCCATGAATAGGACCTCAGCATTGGGCCCGGCCGGGCCTACACCGCAAAGGTCTGATAGGCTGTAGGTCTAGATCATGGCGTGCCACCACGTCGCCCATGCTGTGCTATGCTAACCCAGCTCAACTCCGATGAGCTCAGGTACGGCTCATGACGCACCCTACCTGTTAGAGATATATTCCTATTCCAGGGATAGAGTCCTATTCCTATTCCTATTCCTTGCCCTCTTGTACATGTATATATATAGGCCCTTTGGCCTCATGATGAATATAAGTGCTATTCATAACATGGTATCAGAGCCATCTAGGGTTCTTCTTTCTATCTGACGTTAGCACTTGCGCCGTCTCTTCTCGGCGACTTTTTCTCGTCGCCTCTGTTCTTCTGCCGCTCTCTCGTCGCCTCTGTTCTTCAGCCTGGTCGCCGCCTTCAACACGATCGCCGCGCCGTCCCTGGCCGCTGCGGGCGTCCCGTTCGTGGGAGCCACTGACGCCGGCCATCATCTTCTTCTGCCGCTGCCGAAGCCAGCTGACGCCGCCGGCTGCCGCCAGCTAGCGCGCCGGGCCGCCGCAGCCGCCGCCGCGCCAGCCACGCTGCGTCGCTGACGCCTCTCGACCTTCGCGCTCTTGTCGTGCCGCCGGCTCGGCTTCTCGTGGATTTAGGACGGCGACGCCCCTCCGGCCGGCGACTGACTGCTTCCTCCGATCAGCGACGCGACACGGCCTCGCATGGGTCCGCCCGTGACGCACGAGGACGTCCCTGACGCACAAGACTCTTCAAGGTTTGGAGTTCACGTCCAAGTGCAGTAAAGGTAAGACTTCGATCGGACTTGAAGTCTGCATTGAAGTTTCCATGAAGTTCCCGTGAAGTCCGTGAAGGAGCTTCTCCACGTGTGCAAGGTTAGGGTGCGCAGTTGCCGTCGGCTGCCCGGCTCTGTCTTTGAGTTTTGATCGGATCTGAAACAACTCTGCGGCTGCCTACGGAAGTTGCAGATCCGGTCCCCAAAAGAAAAAAAAAATGGTGTCATCTTCTGGTTCTTCAGGGACTGTTTCTGTTCCTCGTTGCCCGGTCAATTTTGATGGTCTCAATTATCGAGATTGGGTTCTTCACATGCGCCTTCACATGCGTGGTCAGCGTCTGTGGGAGTTTTTTTACCGGCGAGCTATCCTGTCCGCCTCGACCTGCTCCCCCTGCCACGCCTGTTATTCCCAAGGAGGCCGATGATGCTACTCGCCAGACGATCACCGATGACTATACTGATGCTGTGGAGTCCTTTCAGACTCAGTTTGCTGCCCACAAGACATGGATTGACGAAGATGCTCGTGCCTCTGCTATTCTGGTTGCTAGCATGGAGGTGCATCTTACTGGTGACATTGTTGCCTTGTCTTCGACACAGTTGATGTGGGCACATCTTCGCGATCGCTATGAGCCAGCTGGAGACTCTCTGTACCTTGCTGTTGTGCGACAGGAGTAGTCGCTTCAGCAGGGTGATTCTACTGTGGATGAGTTCTATGCATAGTTGTCCTCGGTGTGGCGTCAGATTGATTCCTTGGGACCGGAGGTTTGCCGCACCTGCCAGTGTTGCCAGCGTCAGCATTCTCATATGACATCTGATCCTTCGAGTCTTCATTCCATCAGTCCTCTTGTTGTTCCTATCACTGTGCATACCGCAGATGGTACTTCCCTTCCTGTTGCAGGACGAGGAAATCTTTTGTCATCCTCTTTTCATGTTCCTGCTGTTTCTTATGTTCCCAAATTGACCATGCTGCTCATATCCGCTGGCCAGTTTACTGATCACGGTTGTCGTATTATTCTTGATTCTGACTCTTGTTGTGTTCAGGATCTCCGCACGGGGGCCCTAGTTGGGACTGGCCCTCGCCGCCGTGACTCTCAGCGTCTTTGGGAGCTTGACTGGCTTCATCTACCTTCCGCTGCCTCTGCCAGTCTCTCCGTTTCCTCCACCGCGTCAGCATCCGTTGCTTCTTCTACCGGGACTTTCGCTCAGTGGCATCACCGTTTGGGCCATCTTTGTGGCTCGCGTCTGTCTTCTTTAGTTCGTCGTGGTCTTTTAGGCTCTGTGTCTGGTGATGCCTCTTTACACTGTACGGGTTGTAAGCTTGGCAAACAGCTACAACTCCCCTACCATTCTAGTGAGTCTATCTCACAGCGTCCTTTTGATCTTGTTCATTCTGATGTTTGGGGTCTGGCTCCTTTTGTTTCCAAAGGGGGTCATCGGTATTATATTCTTTTTATAGATGATTTTTCTCGCCACACTTGGATATATTTTATGTCCTCTCGTAGTGAGGTTTTATCCATCTATAAGACTTTTGCCACCATGATTCACACTCAGTTTGATTCTCCCATTCGTGTTCTTCGTCTTGACTAATTTGGGGAGTATCTGTCCGGAGCTCTTCGAGTTTTTCTTGCCACACAGGGCACTCTTTCTCAGTTTTCTTGTCCGGGTGCTCATGCTCAGAATGGTGTGGCTGAGCGCAAGCATCGTCATCTTCTTGAGACAGCTCGCGCTCTTATGCTTGCTTCCGCTGTTCCACCTCACTTCTGGGCTGAGGCCATTTCCACTGCTACCTACTTGACCAATATTCAACCTTCTTCTGCTCTGAAGGGTGGGATTCCAGTTGAGCGTCTTTGTGGCATGCCTCTAGATTATTCTGGACTTCGTCTTTTTGGGTGTGTGCTATGTTCTTCTTGCACCTCGTGAACGCACCAAGCTGACTGCTCAGTCTGTTGAGTGTGTTTTTCTGGGATCTGATCTTGAGCATAAGGGATATCGTTGTTGGGATCCTGTTGGCCGACGGATACGGATCTCACGAGATGTCACTTTTGATGAGTCTCGTCCCTTCTACCCTCGTTCTTCTTCCTATCCTACTTCTCTTGTTGAGCCACGGTGAAAAGATGAGAAAGTTGCCTAGAGGGGGGTGAATAGGCAGTTTAAAATTTAAACTAAATTTGTCGCAGCGGAAAGAGTATCGGAACTTCCGGTATTGGATCGGAACTTCCGATATAATCGGAACTTCCGATACCAGTTCGGAATGTCCAATCGACTTTGGACACGGACAATTAATAACTGGGAGTAAAGAACTTGGAATGCAATCTAAGAACGTTATATCAACTAAATAAGGAAACAAGCTTAAGTAAAGTAAGGTAAAGACGCGGATTTGTTCCCGGAGTTCGGATTCTTGAGGGAATCCTACGTCTCCGTTGAGGAGGTGTGGCGACCCGCATGATTAACAAAGGGTAATTAACAACCAATGTGTCATCACCCTAAGCTAATTACGCGGAGTCTCAGCATAGTGGCCAACAAAATAGCGGGAGTACCGTTGTTTTGTCGACTACTCTGTTGTGTTGAGAATGTTGCAAAGAACAATAATTAAGCGGATGAACATAACATATATTACAAATCCGGAAGCACCTGGCTATGAGTTCAATAATTTACATAGACTTCCGTACACCACCAAAATTATATTACAACTCCAGTACCTGCGAACGCCATCTATCGACGGCCTCCTAGTGACTCTACTACTCCTGGTAGTGAGACACTAGGGTAGTCAAATCCGTGAGAAGTCCTGGTCCTGCGGATCACCCTCGCTCCAGGCCTCATTGGCCGATCCATCGATTCACCTTCTAATCAAGGGATATATAGCAAGAGTGAGTCACAGTACTCAAGAAGGAATAATAGAATGCAATATATGAGTTTTTCCTTCTTTTCCAAATCCAACTTACCTCCTCCCGAATCTGATTTTTAATTAGAAATAGGTTTTTGGTTTTCTTTAAGAGTTGTACATTTTAATTAAAAGTACTACTAACACTTGTTATGAGCAGGACTTAGCTTAGTAGCCTCCAATCCGAGACAGGCATGAATTCATGATTTTAGACCTGCGCAGTTTGTACCACTTTACCCATAGAGACCTCCAAGAGAGGCTCCAGAGCGTTTATCACTAATCCGTAATTGTGATCTTCACCTGTGCTTTCGAGTGGGGATCCTCTCAAGGCCATCCCACTACACTCGCGCCTAAACATGATTGTACCCCAACATATGTGGCGGTACTCAGGCTTCAAATATAGCGCCATCATGGGCAACTGTCGCCACTTAGTCCCATCCGCGGTCTCTCGGGTCTTGGTAACTGATTTGGTGCCCTAGTAACTACCTAACCACCATGCAAAGATCACAATACTCTCATAGGACAACCTTTTCTGGCTGTTTGCACACCCTATGGTTGATACTGAGATACGGCTCATTGTCCAAGTATTAGTTGGTTAATCTTATATGCTACTTATGTAGAGGACCCCCCGGCCAATGTCACCTTCTCATCGGCATCCTCTACCCACCATATTAACTCAACACAGTAATAAAAAAAATAAGCATAGTCCAGCTGCTCCATCAGCTGTCCTAGCCAACACATTTTTCTATAAACCAATTCATTTCCAACCTTCCGTTCTCCACACCAGAACCACAACCATTTTCATCCTCCAATTCCAAGTTTATGATTCCAATTTAAATGTATAAGTTTAGTAATGCATGGATGGTATTGTAATGATATGGAAATTCATTAAAAACATTTTAAGGAAAGATTTCCCAAAGGATGCTTGCCTGGAGTAATCTTGATCAAGATCGTCCTGCACTATAATATGGGAGATGATGGTCTGATTGATTAAGTCGGTCTGACAGGATGACCAAGGTATTAATTCCATATCTGTAACTTCCTTCCTAAACTATCCCATTAATTTACCCATAATACTTTGGCAATTAATACAAGAGTTCAACTAATTCCAAATTTAACCAATTACATATTTTAGTTATTACTCGGCTTTTAGAAATTAAAATACCATTTTTCCTACGATTCAGAATACGGTATTTTAGCCTACGAGTAGATGCGAGAGAATTAGATTATGCATTTTCCTATTTCCTTTTTCTCTTTTCTTTTCTCTTCTTTTCTTTTCTTTCTTTCTTTTCTTTTCTCTTCTTTTCTTTTTCTTTTCTTCTCTGTTCTTCTGCTCTTCTTTTCTCTGCTTTTGACCAGAAGGCCTCACTGGCCCTTCGGTTTCTTCGCTTCCCCTACCTCTCTCGGGACTCGCGCCGCCTCGGGATCGGCTCCCCAGCTCGATCCCACTCAGCTCTCCCTGCGACGACTCTCTTCGCCCTCCTCTACTCCCTCCAAGACCACTCTCGGCTCCCCTTGACGCTGATCGGCCGGCTGCAACCATGCCGTCGCCTCTTCTGCGGCCTGGCGCGCGCCGCCATCGCTCCCGCCATGGCCATGGCGCGCGATCCTCTCCTCTCCCGAAGCCGCCAGGCGCGACAGCGCGCATGCCATGAGTCTCCTCTCTTGCTACCTCCTCTCTGCGCTCTGTCAAGCCTCCTCTTCTAACTTCTCCTCCACCGCTGAATAAGAGAACATGCTGCTATTTGATCTATTTGTTGCCTCTTTTTTCGGGTTGTTTCGATTTGGCGTTTTAGGTTTACATGATAAGAAACGGATTACTACTCTTGGCGGTTTCGTTCTCTACTCAGATTCGCATTCTAGGTTCACGATAAACGGAATGTATGTTACCGGTTTTGGTGGTTCTATCCAGCTCTACTCGTTTGCCTTGGTTGCGTTTGCAAGTTCTCGGGTCAATGATGGGGTTCTAGCGGGGCCAGCGATTCGATCTAGCAACCTAGGACTCTCGAGACTAACGGTTAATCAATCTACTCGTGCCTTAAGAAGTAGCTTGCTACGGTAATGGTATGCACTGCTTGGAGTGGTTTCTGGTTCGGTTGGGGAAGAAAGTGTTAGTCTTCTTGGTTCATTTGTTCTTGGGGTCCTTCGTAGTTGATTCGTCTTGGGGACCTCCTGGCCGGCTCCTTGTTCGGTTCGGTGGTCTGGGATCTCTGATTCAGTTCTTGTGGCTTGTCTCTCCTCCGGCTTCGGACCTTCTCCTGGTTCTTGCTTCACGAGGACTCTCCTTGCTTCTTGCTCTCTTGCGCTCTCACTGGACTGGGTGTGCTTGCTTACCCGGGTGCTTGGTTTCAGCTGGGAGAGTGAGGAAGGAGTAAGGCTTGCTATAAAAGGGAAAGAAAGGGATGGGTGGCAGCTAGGCCTCCTCCCTTGCTGCCACGAGTACTCTGGCCAAGCATGTCCTTCCTGCCGCCACAGGTCTGTTGGCTTCTTTGCATGCTCTTCCTTGCTGCCACGAGTGATGAGGGCTCTTGCATATGGCTGCAAGTAGTGGGAAAATGATATTTTCTTCTTTGGTGTGCTCTCTTGGCGGTGCATGGCTTGAGCGGTGTGCTTGCCGGAGTGCTGTGATTGAGTTATCTGGGGAAAACTGCTACGGATACCGCAATCCGCAAATGCGGTAAGTCACGATGATGAACCGAACTAGCGAGAGTCGATTCAACCGGCCACGAGTGCAGTATCTCGGTGATCAATACCTTCGCTGCGGTCGACGGCAACCTCATCTATCTCTATTCGCTTTACTCGCGACTTTTAAACTCTTTTGCAATTCGGTTACTCTAATTGTGATTAATTAGTTGGATTAGCGGTTGGATTAATTAGAGCTAACACTAGTGATTACTCCCTCTAATTACCGAGGCACTTCATCCTATCCCTTAAAAGGATTTCGTCGAAATCCGCCTTTACCTAAAGAGGCGAGGGATAGGACTCATGCTCATCTTCTTTTTCCCACGTGGCTTCTTTCTGTGGTGCTTGCTGGACTTTGCGAGAATCCGACGGTGGCTCTTCCCACAATTGTCTTTCTTGTGGCTAGATTTTGAGTGGTTGCTCCTCATAGGTTAGGTCAGTTGAAGTGGAATGTCATATTTTGGACTAGTTGAGAGAAGGTTCTCTAAGGCGGGCTCGGAGTTGGGAAATGTGGAAGGCGTTGTGGATCTGGAAAGTGAGAAGGCAACTCTAATTGGTAGGCGCGGTTCCTCTTTGAGCTAACACTTTGACAGCAGTCCAACATAACGAGGACTTAACTTTCCTTTGACTCAATCGATGGACTCCTTTCATGGGTGACACTGTGTAAACCAAATCTTGGAGATAAAACTTCAAATCTCTCCTACGCTTGCTCAGCGTAGTTCTTATCTACTCGAGCAGTTTTCAACCTCTCTTGAATTAGTTTGATCTTCTCATCATTTTGGCCGAATCAAGTCTGGACCCATCAATGATTTTTCTCCTACTTCATACCAACAGATTGGGGATCTACACCTTCTACCATATAAAGCTTGAATGGGAGCCATCCGTATGCTTGATTGATAACTATTGTTGTATGCAAACTCAGCGAGGTGCGGATATTTATCCCAACTCTCCTTAAAATTCAGCACACATGCTCTCAACATATCTTCCAAGATTCGATTTGTTCTCTCGGTTTGTCCATCTGTTTGAGGGTGATATGCGATCTTTGGTTTAGTTCGTCCCCAAAGGCTTTGTAAGCTTCCCGAAGTTAGAGTGAAGAGAGCCTCTATCTCAGGTGATTGTTTTGGGAACTCCATGGAGTGTAACCACTCTTTCGAGATATATCTCGGCTAATCTGTGAGCGAGTATTTTTGGTTAGTGGCAATGAAGTGGGCTGATTTAGTGAGTCGTCCCACTATCACCCATATGGCATCTTTCTTGGTTATGGTTAGGCAATCCCGTATGAAATCCATACAGACATCCTCCCATTTCCATTGAGGAATTTGCAGAGGTTGGAGTAAGCCTGGAGGACGTTGGTCGCCTTTTACTTTAGCTGGTATCACACTTACTAATATAATACACTATCTCCTTTTTCATTCCACTCCACGAGGAAGAGTTTCTTTTAAGTCTTCTGTACATTTTGGTACCACCGGAGATGGAGTTGTGTGGTGTGTCATGGGCTTCTTTTAGGATGAGTGTTTTGATATTGAATCATTTGGTACACAATCCTTTCACTGAAGTCCGAGGGTTCCTTCCTCATCAAATTAAACTCAAGGTTGACCTAACTTGATTCTCTTGGTTTCTTCCACAATATAAGTGTCAGTGCTTTGCTTCTCTTTAATTTGTTCTAGAAGGGTTGATTCAATTGACATGACAGCTAGTAAGGCATTGGAAGGTGATGAACTGAAATTGATTTCCATTTTAGCCAACTCTTGGATTAACTTTGGTGTGAAACTCTGAAGGGATACTTGATTGCACTGGACTTTTCGGCTTAAATCATCGGCTACCATTAGCTTTCCCTGGGTGGTAGTTAATGGTAATATCATAATCCTTTATGAGCTCCAACCATCTCCTCTGTCTCATATTCAGTTCTTTTTGGGTGAAGATGTATTTGAGACTCTTATGGTCACTGTAAAGTGTACACTTCGACCCATACAAATAATGTCTCCACATTTTTAGTGTAAAGACTATTGCTCGATTCTAGGTCATGTGTGGGATAATTAACTTCATGCGGTCGTAATTGCCTAGAGGCATAAGCAATTACTTTCTCATTTTGCATGAGCACACACCCTAGTCCTGACTTTGAGGCATCACAATATACCACATACTCTATGCCATTCTCGGTAGGGCTAACATCAAGAGTGAGAGGTTAATGATAGTTTGAGTTTAAAAACTCTCCTCACACTTCTGTCCACTTAAATTGAATGTCTTTTCGAAGTTTAGTGATGGGTGATGTTATCCGGGAGAATCCCTTGATGAATCTGCGATAATACCAGCAACCCAAGGAAGCTTCTCACTTCTTTTGGTTTGTAATTTGTTTCCAGGACTTTATGGCTTCAATTTTGTTTGGTCTACTTCTATTCCTTTCCCAGAGATATGTTATGTCCTAGAAAGGATATCGATCGACCAAAATTCACATTCTTTGAATTTGGCGATAACAGTTATCACACGAGGATTTGGAGGGCAATTCTCCAAGTGATTAGTGTGCTCTTCCTTATTTTTAGAGTACACCAAAATGTCATCTATAGAATACCACAATGAATTTATCCAAGCACTTCATGTATATCTTGTTCATTAGATTCATGAACCACAATGGTGCATTGGTTAATCCAAAGACTGTGGTGTATTCATAGTGTCCATATCTCGATACAAACGCTAAATCTTCTCCATATCTTACGATTTTATCTTTATCTGGTGGTATCCGGACCTTAAGTCTATCTTGGAAAACACACAAGCACCTCTCAGCTGAGTCAAATAGATCATCAATCCTAGGAAGAGGTACTTATTTTTGATAGTGACTGCTTGAGATCTCTATAATCTGCATACAGTCTTAATCCACCATCTTTCTTATTCACAAAAAGAACAGTGGGCTCCCCACGGTGATACACTTTCGAATGAACAAGTTGTCTTCTAATTCTTTCAACCGCTTCTTTAATTCCACCAATTCTTGTGAGTTCATACGATAAGGTCTTTTATATATCTGGGGTTGTGCTGGAACAAGTTCTATGGGAACTCAACTCTCTGTCGGTGGCATGCCTGGGATTCTTCAGAGGAAGACATCAGGAAATTCTGAACCACGGGAATAAGAGACAACTCTCTTGAAGGTAAAAGAGTTAACTTGGGGTCGTTTTGAGGTGTCCCATTTCTAAGTCACGATACACGATTCGACTCCCCATCAAAGGTTCTTATGGGCCCTTGATCTTTAACTCATGATCCATCTTAACCCCGTTAGCGACTAGCTAATCCATTCCAATTACATCTAGAGGCGATTAGGCTGATCACATGCAGTTGGCTAAGAAGGAACATCTAGTATTCGATTATTTGATTTCTTCGATTGAGGTTACCCCTGATTAACCCATTGGTGTATTGACTTCTAATGGCGATAGTAGGTACACATCCTAACTTATTTTTATTCACATACTCCTTTGAAATGAAAGAATGTGTAGCACTTTGAATCAAACAAAACGTACCCACAGATGGGGGGAATGGGAAGCTTATCTGTAACCATTAGCTCCTTTCACCTGCTCCGAGATGTTGTTCGAGGTGGTGACCACGTCTTGGAGGCTCGCGACAGTGTCCTCTAGTTCTTTGAGGCTACTGTGGTTTCTGGGAGCACGTCCGGGGTGAGAATAACTCGAGGTTTCCGGGGTTGTTACGACTCAAGATGCAGGTGGATGAGGGCAATCGGGTTTCTTGTGACCTTCCCACAGGTTGTAGCTTTGCGAGTTTAGGACAGTGGAGATGAGGTGAGGTCCTCCACCTATAGCATCCGGTTGGGGATGCGGGTGGGAGAACACCGGAATCTTGGGTGGAGCTGTATATGGACGAGCAATTGGATTTCGGTAGGGTGGTGGTGGAGGCTGGAAGGTCCGAGGCGGCTAGGAAAACTTGGCTTGATATCACGGCTTTCTTTCTCCTTTCTTCATTCATTTGTGCACTCGCACACTCTCCACTCGGGTGGCTCGGTTGGCTAGGTCCTGGAATTCTGTGATGGTGTGGGTGGCCATATGTAGCTTCAAATAGGTGTTCAACCCTTTGTAAACCTATAAATCTTCTTTGCCTCGGTGTCTACTTCATCCAAGGCGTGTCGAGGCAGTCATTAAACTTACGCAAGTACTCGGTGACACTCCTACTCCCACAGTGAGATCCCAAAACTCTGTTTCTTTATGTCCATCTCTCCTGTGGTACATGGGTATTATGAACCGTAGTGAACTCTTCCCATGATATGGTGAGCTCACCTGCGCGAGTCAGCAATAGTTCTTCCACCATGTGGCCGCAGGCCCAATCAAGCTGATTGTCAAATTGCACTCTCTCTTCTTCAGGACAGCCCAAGGTATTCAACTTCTTCTCAATCTCTTCAAGCCAATCATCCGACTTCGGAGGTGCGGTGGCTCTAGCAAGAAGTGGGTGGGCGAGTTTGGAGAAAATCTCCCAAGGTGGTTCGATGTCGGTTTGAGTGTGGAGTTCTGCGAGGCAAGGTTTGTGACAAGAGCTTCTAGGAATTGATTTTGGTTTTCTTTGGGTGTGGCCATACGGAAGGACTCTCTCGGTGGATCTAGGTTTCTGGGGCTCTTATGACTCAAATACACCTATTGGAGGTCTTTGGGCCAAGTGGTGCAGGAATGGCTGGTTAAGGATGTGGTGGCATTTAAGGGTTGCTCTACTGCATTTGGTGGGTTCTGGGTGCTCCTAACCTCAACAACAGATCTGCTCTGCTGCCTCACGGTCCGGACATCTGCAAAGACCACAGCGAAGGCACAACTTAATTAACCGCTTATTCTTGACACAACAGTGGTTCTTTAGAAGGTCACTCCTATGCTTAACTAAGAATATAACTAAAGAAAGAAGAACGTCCTTAAGAATAGCAGTTCATTCACAAGGTGAGAGGTATAATTATTGATGACATGGTTGAATTAGAACCCTTTACAAGCAATCTGATTAAAAGAAGAGGTATTGTAGTATTTAGAAGGTCTTATGGTCAAGTTATTAATCAATGAGATAAGAATTAAAGGAACTCGCTCTCAACGCCACTCCATTTCAGATTTACAGCTACATCTATCTATCATCTCAGAATAAGAATCATAAATCGCAATTTTAAGAAACGACAAAAACTTGTGTCTCGCAAAGTACCAAGAACTCCTTGAGGATGCCTTCAAGTCGCACCTATAACTCTTGAAGAACATAAACACCATCAAGATGCAAATAAGAAACGACAAAAATCCTAGTGTCCGAAAGCACTAGGAACTCCTCAGAAGTCTAAGTGCCTCAAATGCACCTATCTATTGAAGAAAAGCGATAAATAACCCTCGGTGTATGCAGCTGAGAACTCCACGAGGTCTACACGCCTCGAAAGTGGCGTTATGGACCACGTGTCCAAAAATCGCCACGGACTCGGGTCCGGTCCGTTTCCTAGTCCTTAGCTCCTAGTTCTATGCGCTGTATTCAGCTATTTAGATACTTTATACTTATAACAAGCACAACACAAATGCAAACTGGTTTCTAGGGTTGGCAATGCAAGACAAGAATAACATGCTCATGCAGTACTTCCTATGCATACTAGTGGGAATTTAAACATGCTTGCAGTAAGAATTAAATGCAATTATAACAACCTAGCATACTAGTCATGCATAGAATAGTAAGCTGACATGGCATGGAAGATGAACAATAAAGCTGCATTCCATAGATAATTAAAGGTTACATCGATACATAGTTCTAGCACGCGGATACAACTCACCCAATACTCCTCCTAATACAAACACTACTCGCCTTACTCTCCATCTGGCGGGCTCAACCTCCTCAGGATCCTCCTCCTCGCTGTCTCCTCCTCCGGACCCACGAGAACCGGGCGGACGCGGTCTAGCTGGTCTAAGAAAGAATTGAGGTGGGATGCCTCAATCCAAGGACCGTGATGAACATCAATACGGGCCTTTGGAGGAGCCAGTGCAGGGTGGCCAAAGAAAGTCTGGCGGGTGTCTTGAATATGGTGGCGGCGAGGAATACCCCACTGGAGTAGCAGGTATGGGTGAGTGGTGTAGGTACCAAACCCAGGAGGAAGGTGTGTACTCAAAGGTGGAGGTGCGGGAGCTGGAGCTCTAGCACTGATCCAGAGGCATAGGGGGTGAGTGGGAGTCTTGAGGTTGTATATGGAGGGTAAGTGGTGGTGGGTGGAGCAGAAGGGGAGCAGCTCACGAAGACCTAAGCCGCTGGAGCTCCTCCTCGATGAAATCTGTCGGACTCGACGAGAAAGCCAGCGCCTCCACATGGAAGCGCGACTCTCTGCCTCTAGAATGGCGTGACCTTGGCTCCCTCATAGAACATGGTATCAGAATGAATCATGTTCCTACTCGAAGCCGATCTGAGAGGATCTGAGACATCCTCGGGGACCGAAGCGAAGAGGTGAAGTGAGGTGCGGCAGCTGGACATTATGGGAAGTAGCGGGAAAATGGTGAAAGGAAGACCTCCTCGATCTCCTAGGCTCTAAGAGCTCTAAAAGGATCGCCTTCAGGCGACATCTGGAGAGGTAGGAAGTACTGCAGTGTAACCAAAAGAGAAGAACTCTGATGGTAAGTAGGCTGGATCTCCACTGACACAACTATGACGGTAGCGGTAGGGACAAGTCCTCGTAGGTCTCCCGGTAGTAATCTACCAACCCCTCTAACTCCTCCACTAAATGCATAGCATCACATCTTGCCCTCGGACTGTCTTTGGTGGAATCCTAGTGCGCACATCCTGCAAGGAAAGGTTTTTTAGTGTCGTTAGCGAAGTTAGTAAATTAACTAGAATACTAACTTATTATTTGATAGAGAGAAGGTTACCATATAACTAGGTGCCATATAGCTAGAGTGATAAATTTTCTTACTTTGAACTTCTACTCGAGTCTCTACTTATTTATAGCGTGGTTCTCGTAACCATTGCTCGATACCACTGGCGACCATGATTAACAAAGGGTAATTAACAACCAATGTGTCATCACCCTAAGCTAATTCCGAGTCTCAAGATAGTGGCCAACAAAATAGCGAGTACCGTTGTTTTGTCGACTACTCTGTGTTCAGAATGTTGTGAGAACAATAATTAGAGACTGGATGAACATAACATATATTACAATCCGAAGCCTGCTTTGGGCTATGAGTTCAATAATTTACATAGACTTAGACACCACCAAAATTATATTACAACTCCGAGTACCCTGCGAATCCCGCCATCTATCGAGCGGCCTCCTAGTGACTCTACTACTCCTGGTAGTAGTCGTGAGACACTAGGAGTAGTCGTCAGCCAAATCCTGGTCTCCTGCGGATCACCCTCGCTCCAGGCCTCGGTGGCGATCCATACGATTCACCTTCTAATCAAGGGATATATAAGCAAGAGTGAGTACAGTACTCAAGAGAATAATAGAATGCAATATATGAGTTTTTCCCTTCTTTTCCAAATCCAACTTACCTCCTCCCGAAATCTGATTTTTAATTAGAAATAGGTTTTGGTTTTCTTTAAGAGTTGGCAATTTTAATTAAAAGTACTACTAACACTTGTTATGAGGCAGGACTTAGCTTCCGTAGCCTCCAATCCGAGAGGCAGGCATGAATTCATGATTTTAGACCACTGCTTGAGTTTGTACCACTTTACCCATAGAGACCTCCAGGAGAGGCTCGAGCGTTTATCACTAATCCGATGTGATCTTCACCTTGTTACTGAGCGGGGATCCTCTCAAGGCCATCCCCACTACACTCGCGATTGTACTCAACATATGTGGCGGTACTTCCACAGCTTCAAATATAGCGCCATCATGGGCAACTAAGTCGCCACTTAGTCCCATCGCAGACAGTCTCTCCTGGTCTTGGTAACCGGTTGGTGCCCTAGTAACTACCTAACCACCATGCAAAGATCACAATACTCTCATGGGACAACCTTTTAGTGTTTGCACACCTATGGTTGATCGAGATACGGCTCATTGTCCAAGTATTAGTTGGTTAATCTTATATGCTACTTATGTAGAGGACCCCAGCCAATGTCACCTTCTCATGGCATCCTCTACCCACCATATTAACTCAACACGATAATTAAAAATAAGCATAGTCCAGGCTCCATCAATTTGTCTCCAACACATTTTTCTATAAACCAATTCATTTCCAACCTTCCGTTCTCACACGGAACCACAACCATTTTCATCCTCCAATTCCAAGTTTATGATTCCAATTTAAATGTATAAGTTTAGTAATGCATGGATGGTATTGTAATGATATGGAAATTCATTAAAAACATTTAAGGAAAGATTTCCCAAAGGATGCTTGCCTGGAGTAATCTTGTCAAGACGTCCTCGCATACGAATATGGGAGATGATGGTCTGATTGATTAGTCTGGTCTGACAGAATGACCAAGGTATTAATTCCATAATATCGCCTAACTTCCTTCCTAAACTATCCCATTAATTTACCCATAATACTTTGTAAGCAATTAATACTTGTTCAACTAATTCCAAATTTAACCAATTACATATTTTAGTTATTACTCGGGCTTTTAGAAATTAAAATACCATTTTTCCTACTGATTGAATCTGGTATTTTAGCCTACGAGATGCACGAGAGAATTAGATTATGCATTTTCCTATTTCCTTTTTCTCTTTTCTTTTCTCTTCTTTTCTTTTCTTTCTTTCTTTTCTTTTCTCTTCTTTTCTTTTCTTTTCTTCTCTGTTTTCTTTCTGCTCTTCTTTTCTCTCTGCCGACCGGTTGGCCTCAGAAGGCCTCCTTTGGCTTGGTTTCTTCGCTTTCCCCTACCTCTCCGGGACTCAACGCCAGCCTCTGGGATCGAGCTCCCGATCTCCCGCGCCCGCCGCTCTCCTGCGGCGACCCCTCTCTCGCCCTCTCTCTACTCCTCCGGCACCCTCTGCGCTCAAGACCCGACCGGCGCCGGCCAGAACATGTAGCCCTTGGACCCATTGGCTGGCGCCAACGCGCCGCGCCATCCCCTGCCATGGCCGACGCCATGGCAGTCCTCTCTCAGCGGCCAGCGCTGGCGCCCTTAGTCTCCCCTCTTTGCTACCTCTCCTCTTTGCGCTCTTGCCGCCTCTCTTCTAACTTCTCCTCCACCGCAGATAAGAACATCGCTATTTGATCTATTTGTTGCCTCTTTGTCAAGTTGTTTTCGATTTGGCGTTTTGATTTACATGATAAACGGATTACTACATCGGCGGTTTCGTTCTCTACTCGATTCGCATTCTAGGGTTCACGATAAGAACAGATATTACCGGTTTGGTGGTTCTATCCGCTCTACTCGTTGCCTTGGTTGCGTTTGCAAGTTACGGGGTCAATGATGGGGGTTCTGGACGGCAGATTCGATCTAGCAACCCTAGGACTCTCTTGAGACTAACAGGTTAATCAATCTACTCGATTGCCTTAAGAAGTAGCTTGCTACGGTAATGGTCTTTGAAGCTTGGAGTGGTTTGGGTTCGGTTGGGAAGAAAGTGTTGGTCTTCTTTGCTTGGTTATTTGTTCTTGGGGTCCTTCGTTCGATTCGTCTTGGGGACCTCCCGGCTCCTTGTTCGGTTCGGTGGTCTCGAGGATCTCTGGTTCGTTCTTGTGCTTGTCTCCTCCTCCGGCTTGGACCCTTCTCCTGGTTCTTGCTTCCCGAGGACTCTCCTTGCTTCTTGCTCTCTGCGCTCTCTCACTGGGTGTCGTGTGCTTGCTTACCACTGGTGCTTGGTGGGAGGTGAGGAAGAGAGTAAGGCTTGCTATAAAGGAAAGAAAGGGATGGGTGGCCATTAGGCCTCCCTTGTCGCTAATCTGTCGGCCGCAGTGCATGTCCTTCCCTGCCGCCACTTGGTCTTCTTTGGCGATGCTCTTCCCTTCTTTCGCCACAGTGATGAGGCTTTGCATGCATATTGGTAGGAAAAATGATATTTTCTATCTGGTGTGCTCTCTTGGGCGGTGCATGGCTTGAGCGGTGTGTTTGCTGGTGATGAGTGATTCGAGAGGTTATCTACCATGGGGAAAATCTACGGATACCCGCCAATCCGTGCAGGTAAAGTGCACGGGCCGCCGATGATGAACCGAACTGAGCGGAAGGTACCGATTCAACCCCCTCTGGTCCTGGTATCTCGGTGATCAATACCTTCGCTGCGGTCGGCAACCTCATCTATCTCTATTAAGCTTACTCGCACTTTTAAACTCTTTTGCAATTCGGTTACTCTAATTAGCAGATTAATTAGTTGGATTAGCAGTTGGATTAATTAGAGCTAACACTAGTGATTACTCCCTCTAATTACCCGGGGCACTTCAGGAGGCTCCAAAGAGCCGGGTCTTTTCCAACCCTTTCCTCCCAAACCTCGGTCACACTTGAGGCTTGGTTCCACTATTGGTTCCTTTCCTTTCGGAGGCGGAGCCGACCTTCACAAACTTCTCACGGCGTCCCACAATCCTTGGGAGCTCGTGAGCGACACCTAGCCGTCTAGGAGTCCTTCAACCTCCAAGAGAAACAAATACACCGTTGAACGATTTTGGAGGAACACTCTTAAGCTCGAGATGAATGACACTTGCTTTTCACTCTTAGCTCCAAATCTCGCTTTTAGTCCTCACTCCTTGGATGATCCCTAAGATCAAAGGAGAGGGCTCAAAAGTAAACTAGAGAGGGCTCAAGGTGCACTAGAGTTCTGTCAAATAGAGTGTGTAACCCTCAAATGAGAGAGGAGTGGGGTATTTATAGATTCTTGCAAAAACTAGCCGTTATACACCCACTCAGCTGCATATCGGAACTTCCGATATCAACATCGGAATGTCCGATATGTGCAAACAATCAGAACTCAAACGCACTCCAAGCAGCCGAAAAGATGCATCGGAACTTCCGATGTCAATATCGGAACTTCCGATGTTCCCAGAAAAGCCCTTAACAAAATGCTTCTAAGTCCATATCGGACTGTCCGATATAACCATCGGAACTTTCGACTTAACATCGGAATGTCCGATCCAATATATCGGAATGTCCGATAATTCCAGAGAGCCCCCTTTTTCAGGATTGAACACATCGGAACTTCCGATGCCAAATATCGGAATTTCCGATATTTACAGAGAGCATCCTGGAAGGCATCAGCAACGTATCGGAACTTTCGATGGAAAATATCGGAACTTCCGATGCATCTACCACACACCGGACTGAAGCAAGCATGCACATCGGAATGTCCGGTCACATCGGAACTTCCGATGTAATATCGGAATGCCCGACTTGAACTTTGAAAGAAACACATTCCGGTGCATGCGCAGTGACTTAGGGTCTCAACAAACATTAAAGTAACATTCATCTGAGCATAGAGACTATCCTAGATCATTCAAGATGCATCCCTCTTAATAGTACGTCATTCCTTACGACACAAAACATAGAAAATACAAGCGTAATGCCGTTTTACTCGCGTAATCTTGTTTGAGGGTATCCATCGCATGTAAACGACCTCACATTGACCCTTTTACCTGCTCATAAGCTCATTGAAGACATTAGTCTCTTTAATCGCTTGTCATTAATCAACCAAAACCAATTCGGGGGCCTAGATGCACTTTCACACTGTCTTTTCTGACTTTTCTTGACACTCTAGTTGTCACTTTTCCTTCACGATCGGCGTCTCCTTTAGCGCCGGTTTCTTCACCACCGTCCTCTCCTACACAGGGATCTTCAGATGTTGTTTCTCCCTATTCTCTCCACTACACTCGTCGTCCGCCAGCTGAGGACTCTTCTGATGTGCCATCTTCTTCTTCTGATGAGCCATCTTCTTCAGTGTCTCCTCCTCGTTATGCTCTTCGCGATCGACAGTCTATTCGGCCTCCTAAGCGTTTTGCTTTTGTTGGTGCAGCTCTGGCCGAGCCGACTTCTTACCGTGATGCTGTTATTCATCAGGAATGGCAGCATGCGATGGCGGAGGAGATTGCTGCCCTTGAGCGCACTGGCACGTGGGATCTTGCTCCACTTCCTCCACGTGTCCGTCCCATTACTTGTAAGTGGGTCTATAAGATTAAGACTCGCTCTGATGGTTCTCTTGAGCGCTACAAGGCTCGTCTTGTGGCGCGTGGTTTTTAGCAGGAGCATGGTCGTGATTATGATGAGACCTTTGCCCCTGTGGCTCACATGACCACTGCTCGCACTCTTCTTCTTTGTTGCCTCTGCTCGAGAGTGGTCTATCTCTCGGCTTGATGTCAAGAATGCCTTTCTTAATGGTGAGCTGCATGAGGAGGTCTATATGCAGCCACCACCGGGTATTGTTTCACGAGGGCATGGTTTGTCGGCTTCGTCGTTCTCTTTATGGGCTCAAGCAAGCCCCTCGTGCTTGGTTTGAGCGTTTTTCTTCTGTGATCACTGCCGCTGGTTTTTCTGCCAGTACTCATGATCCTGCGCTCTTTGTTCACAACTCTTCTCGTGGTCGGACTCTTCTTCTTCTGTATGTTGATGACATGATCATTACTGGCGATGATTCTCAGTATATTGCCTTTGTAAAATCCCGTCTCAATGAGCAGTTTCTCATGTCCGATCTTGGTCCTCTCCGATACTTTCTTGGGATTGAGGTTTCTTCCACCTCTGAGGGCTTTTTTCTCTCCCAAGAGAAGTATATCCAGGATCTTCTTGATCGTGCCTCTCTCACTGATGAGCGTCTGGCCGAGACTCCCCATGGAGCTCAATGTTCACCTTCGACCTACTGATGGTGAACCTCTTGAGGATCCTACTCGCTATCGCCATCTTGTTGGGAGTCTTGTTTATCTTGGTGTCACTCGTCCTGACATTTCTCATCCAGTTCATATCCTGAGTCAGTTCATTTCTGCTCCCACTCAGCTCCACTATAGTCATCTTCTTCGTGTTCTACGATATCTTCGTGGAACCATCTCTCGCCGTCTTTTCTTTCCACGCTCCAGCTCTTCTGACTCAGGCATACTGCGATGCTACATGGGCTAGTGATCACTCTGATCGTCGACCCCTTTCTGCTTACTGTGTTTTTCTTGGTGGTTCTCTCATTGCTTGGAAGACTAAGAAGCGCAGGCCAGCTGCTCGAAAGTCTTTGAGGTTGAGTTGCGAGCTATGGCTCTTTGTGGCCAGAGGTTACGTGGCTACGGTGGTTGCTTGAGGATTTTGGTGTTTCTGTTTCTACACCAACTCCTCTTTTATCCGACAAAGACAGGGCTATCGGCATTGCGCTGAGATCAGTGAAGCATGAACTCACCAAGCATATTGGTGTTGATGCTTCATATATGAGGTCACAGGTACAGGATAAGATTGTGGCTCTTCAGTATGTGCCTTCAGAGCTCCAGTTAGCAGATTTCTTCACGAAGACACAAACTAGAGCGTATCATAACTTCTTTCTCTCCAAACTCAGTGTTGTTGATTCACCATGAGTTTGAGGGGGGGGGTGTCAGAGATATATTCCTATTCCAGGGATAGAGTCCTATTCCTATTCCTATTCCTTGCCCTCTTGTACATGTATATATATAGGCCCTTTGGCCTCATGATGAATATAAGTGCTATTCATAACACTACCAACTTCGTGTCATGCTGGCTTAGACTTGATCCATTTTGACTATTACATAGCAGAGGAAAGGAGTAGCGTTGGGAAAGAAGCATGCATGGTGGCTAGGGACGGTGGCAATGCGATGCGGGAAGGCTGGATTTGGTGGCAGCATGGCTAAAGACTGTTGGATCGATCTGGCACCGAAGTGGTGAGGATCGTTGAGATCCGACGCTGTCGCCATCTTCTTCTTTTCCGATCGTCGCCATCTTCTTCCTCAGGACGGTCAGCGAAGCTGGTGGCACGGTGTCGTAAGGCCGTATCCAGTGACGGCGTGACCGAAGGTTGTTGGATTTGCCACCAAGACAGCTGGGAATGGTGAGGAGGGATGGCGTGGTATGGTGGGGGTGGTGGTGGTGCAGGGAGGAAGCATAGGCAGAGGAGGGCAAGAGGAGAGAGAAGACAACAGAGGCACGGGGAGACAGCGACTAAGCCCAATGAGTCATAAGGAAGATATAGTATTTGATAATGGGCTGGGTGACTGGGGTAAAATAGTTGATGATGTATTATGTTGTAGATAGAAGATTTTTTTATGAAAGGACCGTTTCGTGCCGAGCCAACCCAGTCGGCCATACTGTGCCATACCACCTATCGTGCTGTGTTTTTAGATCCTGCACAGTCCATCATTTGTATCGTGTCCATCTGACCTGAATATTGTGTTTTGGGGCGTGCTAGACCAGCTGTGCTGAAGACCAGCTCAAAAAGACACAACCACTGCCCTGCAGGTCTACCCATGTGCCAGGAGGGACGATGGCATTCGATCGTGAGCCACGTTTTCACCTCAAGAAGCACATGAAAACCACATGCGCATGCCCAACAGCTGGAGTGCTAAATGCCCTTCGTTCTCGTGCTACTTCTCGGGCAAAACAAATGCTTTTAACCTGAGTGTCGATTTCAGTTTCATATGTTACTACTCTTTAACCGAGAAGAAGATTAAGGCTGAGCATTCTGAACTCTCTTGCATGCATAGACTTGATACTAGCAATTAAACACTATCAGCTTAGCTTCTAGCTGCCGGTAGATACATCTAGATCAGCTGTGAACGTGCAAATTAGCTTGGTCGATCATTGATGCCTCCAAAAAGGCTGATACTCTGTATGTTGCTAACTTGCTTTGAGCCTATGACTGAAGCTCACATGGCACACGGGCACAGTGTACAGGTAAAGATATATGTAGATGTATCGGGTGTTTGGCAGGTAAGATTTAACCTACCAGCGAGCAAGGAGGTGAAGTCTACATGAGCCCTGTAAGGAGACCGTCATTAAACTATGAACATGCACTAGGCTACAAGATATTACTAGCTAGATTCGCGCGTGTTGCCACGCCGTGCGAAATTTGATACAATTTTTTTTTCTGGAAAATAAACACAATTTAATTTTTTCAGAGGGACTTTTGACAAAGAGGCCGACGTGGCCGGCCGGCTGCTCTGTAAATCTTGCAGGTATAATAGATATATTTCTCAGGAAAAATAGAGAAAAGATCTTTTGGCGGGTTTAACATTATATAAACAATACATGTTTCGAAAAATACTATAGATCAAGTTGGGAAAAAAATATAGAGATACAGCTCTACATATATTTCTTATTCTAAAAAATATTAGAAATCGAGGTACCAAAAAAATAAAGAGATAAAGTTGTACACATATTTCTTTTGACGAATTTGGTTAACACTCTATTATCACCCCGATCAACCTTCTTTTGTCGAGTTTGACACTCTATGTGTTAATTGGGTAATAATACATGTTCCGAAAATTATTAGAGATGTTAATCTTCTTTTGTCGAGTTTAACACTTTTATACGCTCACTGAGTAATAATACATGTTTCGGAAAATATTAGAAATCGAGTTGGGAAAAAAAAGTCTAGAGATTAGAGATCGATTTGAAAAAAAAGTCTAGCGATAGAGCTATACATATATTTGTGTTGACGAAATTATTTTTTCCGGGAAAAACGGAGAAAGGACCATGTTCTGAAAATTATTAGAGATGCCAACATTCTTTTGTCGAGTTTAACACTCCACACGTTCACCGAGTAATAATACATGTTTCAAAAAAATTAGATATCCAGTTGGGGAAAAAAATCTAGAGATCAGAGATCGAGTTAGGAAAAAAGTCTAGAGATAGAGCTATACACAAATTTCTGCTGACGAAAACATTTTTTTTGGAAAAAAACGGAGAAAGGACTTGGACGTAAGAAACGAGGACCTGTTTGTTATCTTTTTGGACCTGATAGCTATCCTGAAAAATTAGAAAATGGCTTGTTCCAAATTTGTATTTAGCGGGGGGGGGGGGGGGTTCCGTAAAGTAAAGAACGAGGGACCTAACCGCAATTCGAAAAAGTTTTTCTTGCCCTCACAAAAAATCACAGAGGACCTATTTGTAATTTACAGGGACCTATCCATAATTTAGAAGAAATGGAGAGGTTTTTTTGCAAAATGGAGTGGGGGCTGACGTGGAGGCCTTGGTTGGTCTCCATTGTATTCCCTTGTAATAGAGTACAAGCTTTATCAGCCAGCGGGCGACCGGCGAACAGGCGCCGAGGAGGCGGGCGCAAATTCGCGAAAACCTGGGGCTCTCCACGCGCAGGAGGCCGACGTGGCACCTCCGGGAGCTCACGGATCCCATACCCTGTAAGATAGGTAGTATTTGTGTTGACGAAAATATTTTTTCCGGAAAAAATGGAGAAAGGACTATGTTCCGAAAATTATTAGAGATGCCAACATTCTTTTGTCGAGTTTAACACTCCACACGTTCACCGAGTAATAATATATGTTTCAAAAAAATATTAGAGATCCATTTGGGGAAAAATCTAGAGATCAGAGATCGAGTTGGAAAAAAAATCTAGAGATAGAGCTATACACAAATTTCTGCTGACGAAAACAATTTTTTTTTTGGAAAAAACAGAGAAAGGACTTGGACGTAAGAAACGAGGATTTATTTATTATCTTTTTGGACATGATCGCTATCCTGAAAAATTAGAAAAGGGTTCGTTCCAGATTTGTATTTAGCGGGGAGGGGGGGTTTCCGTAAAGTAAAGAACGAGGGACCTAACCGCAATTCGAAAAAGTTTTTCTTGTCCTCACAAAAAATCACGGAGGACCTATTTGTAATTTACAGGAACCTATCCGTAATTTAGAAAAAATAGAGATTTTTGCAAAATGGAGTGGGGGCTGACGTGGAGGCCTTGGTTGGCCTCCATTGTGTTCCCTTGTAATAGAATTAATATTAGTCGGTAAAGATGCATGGGCATGACGACTTGTGGATAAGCAATTGGCACTTGGGGAGAGCACACCGGGACTGTCGTGTTGCTCTGGAGTTTATCATCTCGTAATTTTAGCGTTATTGTTGCTAGCAATTAGCATACGCCTCCTAACGAAATAAAAAAAAGGAACATAGTGTGCCCGATCTTTCAAAGAAAAATATTTAATATATAAAATATAGATAGAATACAAAATACAAATCAAGTCATTTGATTTCAGATCGATATTATTTCATACGTATATTGGGCATTCATATTGTAACATCCCAAAATCTTGCACCAAAATGAAATATTATAATTCCAAGCTATTTCCTAATTTATTATGAATTTTTAGGATTTTTTTAGAAATTTGGCATTGAAAGAAAATATTTTTCAATAACCTAGTTATAGTTTCTAATTTTTAAAATTTCAATTTAAATCAGCATAAAGTGTGCAGGACCACTTTGAAAACTTTCATAACCTTTTTTTAGAAAAATCAAATACTACATACTTTATTAAAGCTGAAATACCAAAAGAATTATTACTGAAAACCTAGAATTTCAAATAATCTAAAAATTATACAAAAACATCAGTGCCATTCAATATCACCCTCAAACTTCATAAAATTTGGAACTAGATTTGTAGCTTTAGAAAATTTCAAAAAAAAATCCTAGCAGTAATTAAAAGCTTAATTGAAATTGAATTGGATGCCAAAATAGGAAAGCGCCCAGTTTGGAACCCGTTTGGATTAGCTAGAAGGTGTATTTTCACCAAAGGCATTTTCCTCTGACATCATTACTCTCTCTCCCTTCTCCTTCTCTCATTGACACGTCGGGCCCACGTGTCAGCCACCACACGAGCCAGAGTGTGCCTAGGGCCACGCCATGCTACATTGCGCCCTGCTTCGTTGCCTTGTCGGCAGTCATCGTCATCCCTCTGCACGTCGCTCCGCGCCACACACCTCGCGACAATGTCAGTATTTGTGTCACGCCCATACCCAAGCTGTCCCGCTGCCTACATAGGGCTCCATCAAGCCATCACTTCCTCTCTAACACCGTCGATGCCCCTGGTGCCTCGCATGCATGGCAGTTCAACCAAAAAATCATGTGCCCCGCACCGCTGTTGTCCCTTCCTTCTTGACCACAAAACCTAGCTCACGGGCCTGAGCAGCAAGCCACCTCTCCATAGCTATAAAAGGCATGCCATGGTTGTCTTTAGCCCCCACGCACCTCCCTACTGCTCTGCCCATAGCTCCTGCCTCCTGGTGCTATTGCTCTCCAAGGAACTCCATTTTCGTTGCAAGCAAGAAGCTTAAGTGAAGCTCAATCGACCCATCTAATGAGACATTTTCTAATTTGTCTTGTTGAAGCGTACTTAGGGTTTCCTGATCACGCTCTTTCCTCATTTGCAGCTCAGGTTGACTAGAACACCGCCGCAACGGTCATCGTCTTCCTCAGCCACAACCAACGTCGCTAAGCTCGAGCATCTCCAGCAAGGGCCCCTAAAACAGGGTCCCTATTTTGGATTTAGGGACTCCCCCTATTTTTTGGGGCCCTATTTTCAGAGCACAAGTTCAAAGAATAAATTTCTAAATCTCAAATTTCTATTTTACTTTTTCTCCTATTTTGACATATCTGCTATGTATAATCTTCATTTGACACCACTAAAATTCAATCAAAAATATTTGTAATACATAAAACATAAGCATATTAACATTTACAATTTAAAAACATGATATTTCAAATTTAAATTTAAAAATGTCAAAACATGATAAATAGATAAATAGAAACTCCGAACAATGAATCAAACTACGAAGTGCTATGAATTGCCCACAAATGCTCAATAAGATCATCTCGAAGCCTCTCATGTATTGCTCTATCTTCAATAATAGGGGATGTACTCGTGTCCCTGGGAATTGGAGCTGAGGAGGCAAATTTAGGGGTCTCCTAATTTTAGGGGCTTGAGTTGGGGCTCCCTGGGAATTGGGGCTGAGGAGGCAAATTTAGGGGCCTCCTAATTTTAGGGGCTTGAGTTGGGGCCTTGCTGGATCTGTTTTTTTACTACACTCCCTATTTTAAGGTTTAGGGGCTGGTTTAGGGGCTCTGCTAGAGATGCTCCAAGCCTCCTTCGTCGCCAAGCCCAAAAATGGAGTCCCCTTGCTCCACTGATGCTTTCCCCTCGCTCAATTAGGCACCATCACCCCAACGCTTTCTTCTCTGCTGGTTGGCCGCCTCCTCAAAGATCCATCGCTAGCCAACTCCGCCTGTCTTCAGCCACTGCCGACCAATACCCCGAGCTCGCCTCGGTCTTCTCTTGCTATCCCTACCACCCACACCACGCATCTCGCTGTTGTTCATCACGCGGTAGCTTTTCTTGAGTCGCTGTTGTACTGTGAATCACTGACAAGTGGGCCCTGCTTGTTAGTCACTCGTGTCTCACACTTTCTTGCACCTAGTCATTGACAGCCTGACCCCACCTATCAGTTTTTCTTTTTAAAATCATATCTAAAAACTAAATCTATGACATGTGGCCCAAGTGAGAATAAAAACATATTTCATAATTAAAACCTGTATTACGCATTGAGTCACTGATATGTAGACCCCGTATGTCAGTCATTTTTGAAAAATAATAAATCCTGATAGATGAACTTCCACATATCAGTATCTGTAAAATGATTTTAAAAACCTCAAAAATGAGAAATACACTTTTAGTTCAAAGATGAATTCATTTTCTCTGTTGAAAGACGTAATTCCCAAATAATACACCTTCGACATCACCTTCTTTATCATATTAGGGAATTTTTAGCCGATGTAAATTTAAATGCTCTTAAGTTTTAGAAATGAACTCCAAATTGAGTGAAACTATTTTCTTTTTTTTTTTTCTAAATCATGACCTTTCTAATTCTTCAAAAATATTTGAATTTGGTCTCTGCTTTAGTTCGTTTGATTCTTATTATTGCTTTACGATGTACTGCGTATAGATACAAATGCTCTGGAAACCTTTCTCGTCATCCCGAACCAACTCAAGGACTCAACAAGGAAAGCAAACACCTCATTTGACCATATTATTTCACTTAAATTATACTATTTACTATTTTTACAAGTTTATGCATGCATACATGTATTTTCTGTACAAACCGCTATATTGTGCCTATTGGTAGATATTCCTACTTGTTGCATGGTACTTTCTTGATAACTACATAAATATCAATATTGAAATCCATAAGATAGGAGATTGGCAATAAATGATGTCAATCTAGGTATATTCGAATATTTATATTTATGCTTAGCCATGCTTTAGAGTTGGGAGAACAAATGGTCGGATACAACATTTGTTTGGGAATCGAACTTTGACATATTGAGGAGTACCTATGTTATTTTGATATAAAATCAAAAGTGAAAACTAAGCTTTGAAGTGGACATGTTATTTATATAATATGTGAAGTGCATAGACTTGCACGTAATATAGGGAGAATGCTTGTTCGGGTCGATCAATGACCGAACATAGTGTTGTATAATCCAAGATATTCTATGCAACCATACGTGCTATTATAGGGTGGTCTTAACCTATTAAGTTTCTTAGATCTAGCTTTACACATTGGAAGACTAAAGTAGTAAAGACAGTCTCGGTAGGTTTGCTCGAAGGAGTGTCCACACCGAGATGATAGGAACAATGCTTGTTGATACAACGGTGTATGCCTTGCTATGGGGGAAATGATCTTGATAGGGCATAAACTATCGTTGATACTGTGTGTACAAATATTTTCGCCATCATAGTAAGGATCAAACATTACCGGGCTAGGGCAATATTGGGTCCGGGTGATGTGGCGGTTCTTGTCATGATCTCTCTGCTACACACCAAAGAAAGTGTGAAAATAGTGGCAACAAGAGTTGATTATGTCTTGTGGGTGAAGTTGTACTCCTCTACAGAGTGTAAATCATTTCAAAAAGCCATACTCGCGGTCATGAGAGACTTGGTGCACTGACACTAGTGAGCTTTTGGACTTTTATGCAAAAACTTGTGTTGGAAAAATAGTACATAGCCATTTTTCAGATGATATGCCAAGTGTGGCAGGGGATGGATCGTTGATCACAATCATAGAGGATTGTGAGTTTACACATATTTATGCTATATACTTGTTATTCATGTACTTGTCAAGTGCTCTTTACAAATTCCATTTGCAATTTACTGTATGATATTGTTGACTACATCTCGCTTCATGCAAAAAAAATATGGTAGGACATCCATTTCCTTTGATATACCTAAGTATTTATTTCTAATTGTGATACACTATAAGTCTTGCTGAGTATAAATGTACTCACCCTTACTTGTTGATATTCGGTGGGCAAAGAAACCATGATCCCCGAAGATTTATTCTTTACCACAGGTTATGGAGAATATAATGACGAGTTATTCTAGGCTCGATCCTTGTCAATTGCCTATGGATCTTTTATGATGAGACATACCACTGGAATTTAACTTTTACCCTACTACTTTTTGCTGTATTTTATTTGGTCAAAGGCTCCTTTTGTTGTAATAACAATATTCTCTTATGTAAATACGATCTATATCAATGTTATATTGTATGGATGTGATGATAATATTGTGAATATGCGTACTAGCCACTGATCATGGGACTAGTACGGTATGCACATGAGACATTATGGTATTCCACACCAGATGGGAGGGTCTTGGTGCATATACTATATGTGAATAAAATAATACATGGACCAAATATGAATCAAATAATATATGGACCAAAGAAAGACTAGTTCTCTTGGATACAAAAATTAATAAATAAAATCATTTTTTCAAAAATTTTAAATAAAGAATAAATCATGTGTATATTTATCTAAATTAACAACCTTTTCATAAATCTAAACAACCTTTTCATAAATCTAAGCAAACCTTTTGTAAATCTAAACAACCTTTTTGTAGGTGTGCTCGGATTGGCTCGGGGATCAAATTAATTATAGAAACATGAGTCTAATTAATTGATTTATTAGTGAACAAGGAAAAATATTATCGAGGGTTGAATAAATACATTGAAACAACAACGATTAATTGCTCTTGCTATAAAACAGGTTTGCATTTTATCTTCTTATTTGTTGAGTAATCATTTGATTAAGTCTTAGATCAACCTCTCTAAAGTTTGAGGCAAATGAACACCTTTTTGTTTGCCGTCTTCGAGCTACATATCCTCACGAAACTATGTTTAGTGAATTAAATTAACCCTTAATGAATAATTAATGATTTCTCTTATTTTAGCCATCCTTTTTCCCGTCAATAGCAAAACTAGGATTCTAAAATACGACATATATATGTATATATGTATATATATACGTATATACCTATATATATACGTATATACGTATATATATAGGTATATATATATGTATATACGTATATATATAGGTATATACGTATATATATACATATATATATATATATATATATATATATATCAAATTTAAGAAATCCACAAATATTTAATCTTTTGATTTTTTTTTTCTGCAAGTAGTATCAAAATGTAGTTACAAACAAATATCAAAGCTGAATCCAAAAGTGATAAAAACGTGCAATAATAAGGGAGAAGTTGCCAGACACCATGATTTTAAATGCAAGATTTTAAGTTAAATTCGGGTATATTTTTTGAAACTTTCAGTTTTAAGGTATATACCCAGCTATAACAATTCAAATAAAACACATACCTTTGAAAAAATATACTTAAATTCAAAGATTTGAATGAATTTAGATTACACGCTTTGCTGATTTATATATATACTCAATACATACCTACAATCAAACTATCATAAAAAAAAGAAACTCTAATTCGAATTTCAGTTCTAACTAGTTTGAACTCTTTAGTAAACTGGTTAAACTTAACATCCTAAAAATTTAAACCAATTTCGAATGCAAATAAATAAATAAATAAAACCCGTTTTAAATCATGATGCTCGGGTACAATGGTATCCCAAGTAATTGTACTATATATGTGTGTAATAAGTATGGGCAATATGAAGAATCAAATCCTTGACCTAGTTAGGTATATTGAGTAGCTGAGAAAAGCGTTCGATTGAGATATATAGGAGGCAAAAGAAAACTGTTCGGAAAGCGAGTCAATGTATTCTGATCCGGCCCTGATGGACTTCACCAAGCATGCAACTTTGTAGATAGATACATAGGACTATAGGAGGATAGGAAACCAACTGATCTGGACTTCTGAAGGCTTGAAAGAGAGGCCAGGCTAAGTTCAGAATAGTCAAAAGATTCTAAAACGATTAAATGCAGAGGCACATTGCTGCCTGCAGCCTGCACGAGCTAGCATTCGCCTTGGATGCTTGCTGTGTAAAGGGCTTAAGCAGCAGCTGGCACTAGGTTCCCGGTGAGAGAACACAAGGTATCACACACATCAGCTGCCACTAATGATGGCCTTGAAGGAAAGAGATAGGACGCCTTTGCAATTGTTAATCCTTTTGCTTTCGCAGAAGCTAGCATGGCATAATTGGAATCACCTGTTAATCAAAGTGGAGGTGCAGGTTAGATGCTACAGGCCTAAGCATGCAGTACCCTAGCCTGCCCCTTTGGAATAGGGATACGCGGTGCACATATCGTATTCCAATCGGCCATGTCTGTGCTCGCTAAAAGCTAGTGTCCATGACCATGTGGGTATGCTGATTTTGCTAACATATAAGATCAAGATGTAGCATTGAAAAAGTCGAGATTTGTTTAGGTCCAAAGTCCAATCTTCTGGGTTTTGAATTTTGAATTGAATTGTAGTACTATATACCTGATTTCCCCTATTAGGTATCCCAAAGGATTTTGTATTAGTTTCTGTGAAATTTCTGCTTTCCAAATGGCCCTGAATAGTTGGGCCGTTACATTAGTGGGCTGGTATGGTCTAGGTCAATGTTGGTTTTGTTGCATCTCATTAGCATCACGAAAAAAGGCCAGCCTAGGACCATGGAGCCCAGCCCGGCTCTAATTTCTAACCATCAAGGTTTTCAGGGTTAAGTGGTCGGCCTATGCTCTTTTTTCTTTAATGGGCCAGCTTCTAACAAAGCCTAATACCTTTGCCTTTGGCCCGGTAAAACAACCACAGTACCGCGCCCAAACAAAAGCTTGTACTAGCGTGTTTGGGGGTTACGGCAGGCGAAAAACTGTTTTTGGCTTGCTGAGCTGTAAAACAGCTGTAGCTGGCGGCTGTGGTTTTTCTTGATATGTCATTTGACAAACTATTTGCAGTAGCTGTAACTTTTAGGGGCAACCGAGTGAGCCTGAGTGAGGAGGGAGTCGAGAAGGCGACGCCCGAGCCGGAGGGAGTCGAGGAGGCGATCGGACGGGGAGACGACGAGACGAGGAAGGAGACGGAGCGAGTGGGGAGGCGGTCGAGTGAAGCCATAGCTGAAAAACACCTCCTTATTAGCTGTGATTTTTAAGGGTGTTTCAGGCTTTCAGCTGTGACAAAAAAGCAACTAGGTTGTTTGGGGAGAGCTTTAGACCCAAAACTAAAGCACAGCCCCAAACAGGGCCCTTCGAAACTGGAAAACAATGGCGGGCGAGGTGATTCTCCTTTACTCCAAGACGGCAAACGGAAGCCTAGGAACGGCACAAGAGGGTGGTGGCTTGTGCTTTTTCTTTCGGTGCAATTGTCTGCAGTAGTAATTTAGTAGGAATTCTCCTTTACTCCAAGATGGCGAACGGATACCCTATTAGTATTCTAAAGCAATACGGATAAAGAAATAGAGAGGAATAAGTGAAGCGTTAGAAGAGGCGATTAGTTCGCAGCGAGTAGTAGTACTGCAGTAGTACCCAGGAATAGGGTGGGTGATCCGGCGTGAGTTCCCGACGCTTTGGTGTGATGGCCGCCACCGCCGTAGTCTCCCCCTCCCCCATCGCGCTCTTCCCATTCGTCGCTTGCCCCATCTCCATCGCCACGACAGCCACCATTGCTCAGATGAGAAGAGTCGGGTCCCTCCTATTTTTTGGGGTGGGAGGGGACAAAGGGAGGGGAGGGTTGGATGCGCGGTCCACTTTATGTTTGGACCATATTGCCCTTGATTTCTTGTTTGTTGATTTACTTAGCTCCTTAACATCTTGAAAGAACTTTGGGAAATGCTAGGAGCCGGACGTCCGATTGAGCATATTTCTTCAGACGCTTGTGCAATATTTTTTTCTAACGTCTGCAACATTTTTTTCTACGTGCACATTTCTACTGTTATTGAATGAATATGTTTCACACGTAGAAAAAAATATTTCACATGTAAAAAAAAAAGTATTGCAGCCCGTTCGAAAAAATCGGATGCCCGATCAGAAATCATTTTGAAGAACTTTAGGTAGTACGGGTAATTCACGTTTGTGAGACTGATAAGAAGCTAAATGGCCTTTCTGCCCGCTGCATATGGATGGAGGCTAGCATTTCCCCTTAACATCTTGAAAGTAAAAGGTCCAACGCCAAGTATAAGCTTTCGCACCATGTCTTTCGCGCAAAGGTCTAGCTAATATGATTTGTTGATGATATTATTATTACTCTACTATCAAAAAAAGTGTAAATAAATATTAGCACTGTTTATTTTTATAAGGTGTATTTTGATTTTGCATATGGATTAAAATTGCGTTAAAATTAAAAAAAAGGTACCAAAGAAAATAACTTAGATGTCTCCATTTAATTGTCTTGGAAGATGAAGAGATACTTTGTGCCGGTGGTAATGAATAAATACATATAGTTGAGAGAGAATAAATAGTGGTATAAAAGGGAAGGCCTTATTAAATCTATATACAAACTTTATTTTTGTGAACAAAATTATTTTAAAAATAAATCTTATGGAAATGAACGAAGGGAAGGGAGTATGATCTATTAAGTTAAAAGAAATAAACGGTATATACTAAATTTAAGATGACGTAAAAGAGTAACGAGAGTTGAGACGGAGTAGGCCGAATTCTAGCCCATTATGGTGCAAGTTGGGCCGTTTCAGATACCACTTGTTAATTCTTATCGAGCTCTAACCCTCACTCACTTGACCTCTTGATTTATACACGCCTCCTCCACGCGAAAGCTCCCTGCCGCCGTCAAAACAGAAGGCTAGTCTACGGCTTCCCTTGCCCCTCGACTGGACTCCCAAATCTTATTTCTCTCTCTCTCGACGTTTTTCTTGGGTGATGGCTGTGACGACTCGGTGAAATTCGAGCTCAACAGACCAAATCGCGGGTCCATATCCGAGTCTTTTATCTCGGAGACCGATCTTGTACGCCGAATTCCCGCTGAACCGAGACATCTTTTCATCTCGTTTGCCATCGGAAAAATATTTGGTTTTTTCTTTCTTCGTTTTGTTTTGCTTGGTGGTGTGCCTTGGTGTTTGGAGGAGTTTGACGCCATGGCAATTAGGGAAAAAAAAAGAGAGCTCACCGGTTTGTATGAGTTGTCCGCTCTTCTCCAAATCGATTTTAGTTTAGCAGCTTCCGCTTGGATTTTGAGCTCATCTTTTATTCCTAATCGATTTTACTTAGCATCCTGCGATTAGGAATAAGAAAAGCTCTACCAAATCTACGAAACTAGAGCTGTGAGTATATTAAAAATAGTTAGATGACTCAGCTTTTACATTTTAACATTTTAGAATAAAATATAAAGTTAATTTATTTTATTTTAGCTTATAAATTTTAGTTATGAATTTTAGTTATGAGACGAGGGCTAGTCTGGGCCTAATGCCACGTCAATGTTAGCCAAGAGCAATGACCAGTGATGCTATGATTAGGCCAGGGTTCACCTTTTCGTTTTGCCGATTTTTGAATGAAAGTGAAATTTGATAATTGCGAAAATCGAGTAAAAAATCGTAAAAATCGCATAAATTTAAAAATCAGATTTTTTTAAAAATAATTCAAAAATCGTCGAAAATCGACGATTTCGACGGAAAATTGACGATTTATCGATGGAAAATCGATAACCATGTTGAATTTTTTGTGCGGTCGACTTTTGGTAGCGATTTTCGACGATTTTTAACGAAAATCGACCGATTTTCACCGATTTTCGACCGGTTTTTGACACGTAAATTTTTTTGATTTTTCGAATTTTTTTTTGAATCGTATCGGTTTATCGATCGGTTTTTGATGTCGAACCCTAGCGGTACGGTTAATTTTTGACGAATTTCGACGATTTTTGAAACCCTGGATTAGGCCAAAACCAAGTTGATTCGTGCGTTTCAGAAGTTATAGGAACCTGAGGACTGCTTTTCTCTCGGTCCACAGAGCCGGTTTCTGTGATTACATTTACTCTATGGCGTCGCTTTGCCCTTTTGCCGTCGTTTCTTCGAATCCTCTTCTTTTTTCTTGCCTTTGTATTCTTTTGTCCGTGAGGAAGGAATGTTACGATACGATTAGCTCGTGTAATTGCATTGCAGGAGCATCCGTCCTGTGATGCCATGGGCATTCCTTTCACTCATTATAATTTCACACGAGATTTCTGATCATTCCAAACCATAGCCTAGCAATTGCGCCCCATTCTATTTTCTAGTATGTTTGTTCGGATGCTCGAAAGGAGTGATGAAACATGTACACTTGTCGAGCCAGCGGGATCGTATTCTGCTGCTGCGATGAGCTGACGCTTTTATAATTCCACATGAGATTTCTGACCATTTAAGCATCCCCCTCCCTTTTCCTGCCTTTGGATCATCACGAGCGGTGGGTTTAGGGAACGGCAATCTTTCACATTCACAGTGGCTTCCCAACAGTTTCTGCCTTGCCGTTAGAAGGCCACGGCAGCCGCGCTGGCTTGCCACGGCCGAGTGGTGTAGAAGCTCGCGTATCACAGTGTCCGGGTATGGCAAAGTGTAGTAGGGGATGGGGAGAGGGTTAGATTCGTAAATTTGGGGATGAGGAGAGGTGGAGAGGTTAGATTTTTGGGAGTGTATAGGTATCATCCGGATGTTTTTATCCTAAAAATCATCCAAATTTTGAACCGTACGATCAAAAGAAACATCCGTAAGATCAACCCACCTCGAATTCAGGGGGGGGCGTGCATCGATCTGAAAGCAAATCCAATGACCAAGAATTTGAATGATGGTTGCTAAAGAAAACATCTGAATGAAACTTATCAAAACCCTAGATTTTTTTACTTATAAAAAATAAGGGAGAAACTAACAACCGAACGTTCGATTTTTGTTTTTTTTCGGATGCCGCGTAATATTTTTTTGAACGTATGAAATATTTTTTTTACTGTTTGTCGAAGAAAAATATTTCATTACGTAGAAAAAATGTTTCGCGCATAGAAAAAATTGTTGCAAAAAAAATAGACATCCGATCTCTAACCATTCCGGAAAAATAAAGGTTAGGGGGTAGACAAGGATCGCTTTTGAAGACTATAAGGCTAAAGACTTGCGGGCTTGCGTACAGACTAGTCTAGTTGCTATTCCAATTCTGCAGTGCACGGGCGCGGCCACCGACGACATGGACGGACCGAGGGGTCCACCGCCGGGGCAAGCACGGCCGCCGCCGCCTGGATGGACCGGCGATTCCTGGTCCGGGCAGGGCTCCGGTCCCGACGGTTCCTGGAGGTACGGCTGGGGTTGGGCCTCGGGGCCCGGAGGTGGCTGGGGCTACGGCCACAGCTCGGCGCAGGGCCCCGACGGCACTGCAGAGGGCTCCGCGTTCGGGTTTGGCTATGGAAGCGGCGGTGGGGGTGGTGGGGGAGGAAGCGGGCGTGGGGGGTTCGGCTTCGGCTTAGGCGGCGGTGGGAGGGGTCCAGGCGGGCGTGGCGGCCACGCTGGCGGTTTCGGCTGGGGCGGCGGGCACGGCGGCGGGGCATTTGGGGGCGATCGCGGAGGCTGGAGCGCGCGCGGAGGGTTCGGCGGTGGGAGGCAACGGCCACCGCGCGGAGGGCGCAACTGAATGGCTCGACCTGAAGGTTCCTCTACAGCTCTGCTGCATGCTATGGTGTCACTACTCACTACTCAGTACCGGTATATATATATTTTTTTGCATACTAGTACTGTACTAGCACTATGATCTGCGTATTGAATAACGTGGCCATCTTTGGATTAGTTTCGTATCTGTAAGTAAGAAACAAGGGTTCATTTCAATATGAGCATAGCTGGTTATGTTAATATATTCCAAGATGCGTTTGGTGATGTTCTTCTAGTGCTAGATCATGACTCAACATTGGAAGTGACGCAGTGCCAGGCTGCTTTCCTGCGAAAATCGAACCAAGAGCAGAGGAACGAACGGATTGTTGTTCTTTCTTTTTTTGAGGTTAATGGATCGTAGCCCGGTTTACAGAGACCAGAATACCTAATACAGGTTTCTGTTTTTGAAGGATGAATACAGGTTCAAGCTGAAACCAACTTGATTGTGCAGCAGAAGATTATGCGTTTTAGATTCTGCAGAGTTTCCGCAACGTAGCTGGAAATAGATAGCAGGATTAGCACTGCCTCAGCTATAATTCTCGATCAACACCTGGCTTTCGCCTCACGAACAAGTAAAATCAGAAGAGAGTCTTCCACCACCGCTAACTTCCCAAATGTCAAGCAATATATATATACCCGCAATCCCCACAAGCTGCCTCCTGTGCTGGACACAACCTCCCGTTGAACCGCTACACAAAATCTTCCAGTGATCTCGAGTGGCCTCTCAAGGATTTAGCTTCGAGCCTTCAACCATGGCTCTAGGAAGTACAATAGCTTCTTAGAATCATGGTTGCCTCACTTCACAATGGAACTTTGTTTTTGAATAACTACTTTCTTTGGCAGGTCTAGACCCTAGAGCATCCAGGCTGCAGCCGCAAAGCCAAACATGAATAATTTGTTGAGTAAGAAATTAACACAATTAGGATACCCGGAGCAAAACTCTTCAACAGAAATGATATTCATGCCAGTGCAGCACATCTCTGGTAAAACGGCACAAGAAGCAAGCAGTAGGACAAGTGAATGTCACGGCCCGTATTTTCCTCTCCCATAAGCTTTGCAACCAGAAAGAACCTTCTAACTGCATTTCTTTTTATTATACACATAGAGAATTGCATCTTTTGGAACTGACTATATGAAAGCTTTCATTTTTAAAGGTACTATTCATCTCCACAAGCATTTAAATATCCTGGATTTTGTTCTCCATCACATAAACTTTATGAAATATACAGAAGGATTTAGGAATTAACTTTTTATTCGCATTGAGTCCCCAACCTGGTTCTGCCTTTTTATCTATAGAGATATATATTTGATAATTCAATTGTTATTGCATTTGAAACTTTGAAACCATAGAAACAGAAACAAAAAAAAAGATGGTATAGATTTTTTGAGGATCAATAGATGGTGGTATATATAGGTGAAGGCATAAATTTCACTCTTAACATTGCATTGATGTTGGCTTCTGACTGCATCACACCTCTATGTGGACATAAAACCCCACATGTCCGCAATCATGCTTCCAGGACCGACATAGTATGCACATTCTGAACTAACTCAAGGGATCGTCAATACTGAAGTTTCCCAAATCAGTTTTAGACTGCACTCCAAATTGAGCTCAGTACAGCTTTTCTTTTATAAAATTGCATAAATATTAAAGCACGAATAAAAAGTAGATGATAATTACTTACCTTTTCGCTTGCTCTAAGATTCGTGCAACTTGTATTAAGAGGGAAGCATAGAATTACCTCTGTTCAGATATCTAATTTTTGGAACAATAGTTCTTCCATTCGTGTGAGTACTTCCACAATATAATGGACAATTAATATATCCTTCTTCGTTTGCTTAAAAATATGATGGTAGTGTAAACGTTAGTTGAAGTGCCCCGGGTAATTAGAGGGAGTAACCACTAGTGCTAGCAATAATTAATCAAGCTGCTAAGTAATGTAACAACTAATTAATCTGCTAATTAGAGTAACCGAATTGCAAAAGAATTTAAAAGTGCGAGTAAAGCGAATAGAGATAGAATGAGGTTGCCGTCAGACCCGCAGGCGAAGGTATTGATCACCGAGATACCAGACCCGTAAGGGTTGAATCGGTACCTCTCGCTAGATCGGTTCATCATCCGGCAGCCCGTAACTTACCTGTACGGATTGCGGGTATCCGTAGCAGTTTTTCCCTCACTAGATAACCTCTGAATCACTGCGTTACCCAGTAAGCACACCTTTCAAAGCCCTGCACTGCCCAAGAGAGAGCACCCCAGCAGTAAAGTATTATATTTCCCAGCCAAGAAAGACTCGTGGCAAAGAAGGGAAGAGCCACAGACTCGTGGCAAAGAAGGGAAAGACATGCGGCAAGCAGGCAACACTCGTGGGCAAAGAAGGGAGGAGGCTTGGCTGCCACCCACCCTCTCCTTCCCTTTATAGCAAGCCCGGCAACCACACGCCCTCGCCTAGTGCAACAAAGAAACACACACGATCCGGTGAGAGAGCGCAAGAGAGCAAGGAGCAAGGGGCGAGCCGAAGGTCCTCAAGAAGCAAGAACTGTGAGAAGGGTCCTAAGCCGGAGGAGGAGACAAGCCACAAGACGACCGAACCAGGAGGCAAACCACAAGACGATCCGAACCGGAGGATCACCAAGCCCACTGAACCGAGCAAGGAGCAGAAGCAAGGAGGTCCCCCAAGACGAACTGAACCACGAAGGGTCCCCAAGAGCAGCAAGAACCGAACAGCACCAACCTCTTCTTCCTTCGACCAAAACCGAGCCAACAACCTTCAGGTGCACCACCATTAGTAGTAGCGAGCTACTTTTTAGTGCACTGATTAGATTGATGAACTCGTGGCCTCAGTAGTGTTCTAGGGTTGCTAGATTTAATCTGCCGTCCCGCTAGAACCTCCCCATCATTGACCCAAATCTTGCAAGCAAAACCGAAGGAAACGAGTAGAACGCAAGAACAGCAGACCAAGTAGTATCCATTCTTACTGTTGAACCCTAGAATGCGAAATCTTGAGTAGAAAACGAAAACCAGCTAGAATAGCAGTATTCTGTTCTTATCATGTCAACTGGAAGTGCCAAATCAAAGTAAAACAACCAGCAAAAGAGGCAACCAATAGATCAAGTAGTAACTGTTCTTATCTGCTTTAGAAGAGAAATTAAGGGAGAAGGGAGATGACAGTAGAGCAGTAGTGAGGTAGTAGTAGAGCAGTAAAAAGGAGAGGACCCGGGAGTAGCCGCGGCGCTAGCCACCGGCTGCTCAGCAGAGGAGAAGGCCGGGGAGGGCCGGCCATGGCGTCGGCCATGGCAGTAGAGGCGACGGCGGCGCGTCGCGCCAGCCGGTCGGCGGCAGGAGGAGTCGCCAGGGAGCACTCGGGCGGAGGAGGCAGAGAGGTAGGGGGAGGCGAAGAAACCGAAGGGGCCAGTGAGGCCTTCGGTCAGGCAGAGGAAAATAAGAGCAGAGAGAAGAGAAAAAGAAAGGGGAGAAGAAAAGAAAAAGAGAAGAGAAAAGGAAAAAGAGAAAAGGAAGAAAAGAAGAGAAAAGAAAAGAAGAGAAAAAGAAAAGAAGAGAAAAGAAAAGAAAAGAAAATAGGAAAAATGCATAACCTAATTCTCTCGTACATCTACGTAGGCTAAAATGCCAGATTCGAATCAGAGGGAAAATGGTATTTTAATTTCTAAAAGCCCGAGTAATAACTAAAATCAGTAATTGGTTAAATGGTATAATTGAATTATCAGACATTTGCTTGCTAAAGTATTAATACCATGGGTAAATTAATGGGTTAGATTAGAAAAGGAAGTTGGGCAGTATTATGGAATTAATACCTTGGTAATCTGTCAGGACCCGACCAGAATCAATCCGACCCTCATCTCCCATATTCGTGCGAGGACGCATCGATCAAGACTACCTGTGCAAGCATCCTTTGGGAAATCTTTCCTTAAAATGTTTTTAATGAATTTCCATATCATTACAATACCATTCATGCATTACTAAACTTATATATTTAAATTGGAATTATAAACTTGGAATTGGAGGATGAAAATGGTTGTGGATCTGGTGTGGAGAACGGAAGGTTGGGAATGAATTGGTTTTATGGAAAAATGTGTTGGCCAGGACAGCTGATGGAGCAGTTGGCCTGTGCTTATTTTATTAATTACTGTGTTGAGTTAATATGGTGGGTAGAGGATGCCGATGAGAAGGTGACATTGGCCGGGGGGTCCTCTACATAAGTAGCATATAAGATTAACCAACTAATACTTGGACAATGAGCCGTATCTCAGTATCAACCATAGGGTGTGCAAACAGCCAGAAAAGGTTGTCCTATGAGAGTATTGTGATCTTTGCATGGTGGTTAGGTAGTTACTAGGGCACCAAATCCGGTTACTGGAAGACCGGAGAGACTGCGTGCAGATGGGACTAAGTGGCGACTTAGTTGCCCATGATGGCGCTATATTTGAAGCCAGGGAAGTACTGCCACATATGTTGGGGTACAACTGTTAGCTGCGAGTGTAGTGGGATGGCCTTGAGAGGATCCCCCACTCGAGTAACAGGGTGAAGATCACACCATCTTGGATTAGTGATAAACGCTCGAGCCTCTCCTTGGAGGTCTCTATGGGTAAAGTGGTACAAACTGCGCAGGTCTAAAATCATGAATTCATGCCTGTCTCCTGGATTGGAGGCTACGGAAGCTAAGTCTGTCTCATAACAAGTGTTAGTAGCTCTTTTAATTAAAATTGCCAACTCCTAAAGAAAACCAAAAACCTATTTCTAATTAAAAATCAGATTTCGGGAGGAGGTAAGTTGGATTTGGAAAAGAAAGGAAAAACTCATATATTGCATTCTATTATTCCTTGCTGAGTACTCTGTACTCACTCTTGCTTATATATCCCTTGATTAGAAGGTGAACTATATGGATCGGCCACCGAGGCCTGGAGCGAGGGTGATCCGCAGGACCAGGACTTATCGTGACGACGACTACCCTAGTGTCTACGACTACTACCAGGAGTAGTAGAGTCACTAGGAGGCCGTCGCCTGATAGATGGCGGTTCGCAGGGTACTTTGGAGTTGTAATATAATTTTGGTGGTGTACGAAGTCTATGTAAATTATTGAACTCATAGCCCAAAGGTGGCTTCACGGATTGTAATATATGTTATGTTCATCCGCCTCTAATTATTGTTCACGCAACATTCTGAACACAGCGTAGTAGTCGACAAAACAACGGTACTCCCGCTATTTTGTTGGCCACTATGCTGAGACTCCGCGTAATTAGCTTAGGGTGATGACACATTGGTTGTTAATTACCCTTTGTTAATCATGCGGGTCGCCACAGGTGGTATCAGAGCAATGGTTACGAGAACCACGCTATAAATAAATAGAGACTGAGTAGAAGTTCAAGTAAGAAAATTTATCACTCTAGCTATATGGCACTAGTTATATGGTAACCTTCTCTCTATCAAATAATAAGTTCTGAGTATTCTAGTTAATTTACTAACTTCGCTAACGTATTACTTAAAACCTTTCCTTGCAGGATGTCGCGCACTAGGATTCCACCAGCACAGGTCCAGGGGCAGCATGTGATGCTGCTAGAGCAGCTAGTGGAGGAGTTAGGAGGGGGCTGGGTAGATTACTACCAGGAGACCTACGAGGACTTGTCCCAGCCGCGCCTGGTCATAGTTGTGTCAGGGCTGGAGATCCAGCCTACTTACCATCAGGAGTTCTTCTCTTTTTGGTTACATTCAGAGTACTTCCTACCTCTCCAGGATGCTGCCCGGAAGGCAGTCATAGCCCTTAGAGCTCAGTTCCGTAGGAGACTGAGGAGGTCTTCCTTTCACCATTTTCCCGCTACTTCCCATAATGTCCAGCGTCGCACCCCACCACCTTCACCTCTTCGCGTCGGTCCTGAGGATGTCTCAGGATCCTCTGCACGTCGGCTCACGAGTAGGAACATGATTCATTCTGATACCATGTTCTATGAGGGAGCCAGTGCTGCCATTCTAGAGGCAGAGAGTCGCGCTTCCATGTGGAGGCGCCGGTTTCTAGATTCAGAGTCCGACAGGATTTCTGTCGAGGAGGAGCTCCAGCAGCTTAGGTCTTCGTGAGCCGCTCCCTTCTCGCTGTTCCACCCACCACCACTTACCCTCCATATACGCCTTAGCCTCCCACTCACCCCTATGCCTCGGGATCAGGTGCTAGAGCACCAGCTCCCGCACCCTCCACCTTTGAGTACACCTTCCTCCCTGGGTTTGGTACCTACACCACTCACCCATACCCTACTACTCCAGAGTGGGGTATTCCTGCTGCCACCATATTCAGTACACCCGCCTCAGACTTTCTTTGGCCACCTCGGGCACCTGGCTCCTCCAGTGCCCGTATTGATGTTCATCACGGTCCCTGGATTGAGGCATCCCACCTCAATTCTTTCTTAGACCAGCTAGACCCACGTCGCGGCCCGGGTTCTCAGGGGTCTGGAGGAGGAGACACTGAGGAGGAGGATCCTGAGGAGGTTGAGCCTGCTCAGGATGGAGAGTAGGCAGTAGTAGTGTTTGTATTAGGAGGTGTATTGGGTGAGTTGTATCCGCGTGCTAGAACTATGTATCGGTGTAATCTTTAATTATCTTTGGAATGCAGCTTTATTGTTCATCTTCCATGCCATGTCAGCTTACTAGTCTGTGCATTACTAGTATGCTAGGTTGTTACAATTGCTTTTAATTCTTGCTGCAAGCATGTTTAAATTCCCACTAGTATGCATAGGAAGTACTGCATGAGCATGTTATTCCTGTCTTGCATTGCCAACCCTAGAAACCAGTTTGCATTTGTGTTGTGCTTGTTATAAGTATAAAGTATCTAAATAGCTGAATACAGCGCATAGAATTAGGAGCTAAGGACTAGGAAACGGACCCGGACCCGTAGTCCGTGGCGGTTTTGGACACGTGGTCCATAACGCGACTCGAGGCGTGTAGACCTCGTGGAGTTCTCGGCGCTCAGACACCGAGGGTTATTTATCGTTTTTCTTCAATAGATAGGTGCGACTCGAAGCGCGCAGACTTCGAGGAGTTCCTAGTGCTCGGACACTAGGATTGTTGTCGTTTTCTTATTTGCATCTTGATGGTGTTTATGTTCTTCAGTAGCTTTATGTGCGACTTGAGGCGCATCCTCAAGGAGTTCTTGGTACTCGGACACCAAGTTTCGCTGCTTTCTTAAATTGCGATTTATGGTTCTTATTACGAGATGATAGATAGATGTAGTCAGAATCTGAAATGGAGTGGCGTTGAGAGCGAGTTCCTTCAATTCTTATCTCATTGCTTTATAACTTGACCATAAGACCTTCTAAATACTACAATACCTCTTCTCTTTTAATCAGATTGCTTGTAAAGGTTCTAATTCAACCGTGTCATCAATAATTATACCTCTCACCTTGTGAATGAACTGCTATTCTTAAGGACGTTCTTCTTTCTTTAGTTATATCCTTAGTTAAGCATAGGAGTGACCTTCTAAAGAACCACTGTTGTGTCAAGAATAAGTGGATAATTAAGTCGTGTCATCGGTTGTGGTCTTTTGCAGGATGTCTGACCGTGAGGCAGCAGAGCAGGATCTGTTGTTGAGGTTAGGAGCACCTGTAACCCACCAAATGCAAGAGAGCAACCCCAAATGCCACCACCGACCTTAACCACCATTCCTGCACCACTTGGCCAACCAAAGACCTCCAATAGGTGTAGCCGGAGTCGCAAGAGCCCCAGGAAACTTAGATCCACTGGAGAGAGTCCTCCTGTGTATGGCCACAGCCCAAGAAAACCAAAATCAATTCCTAGAAGCTCTTGTCACCAACCTTGTCCCTGCAACTCCACACTCAAACCGACACCGAACCACCTTGGGAGATTTCCTCCAAACCCGCCCACCCACTTTTGCTAGAGCCACCGCACCTCTGGAAGCTGATGATTGGCTTGACGAGATTGAGAAGAAGTTGAATACCTTGGGTTGTCCTGAAGAAGAGAGAGTGCAATTTGCAGCTTATCAGTTGATTGGGCCTGCGGCCACATGGTGGAAGAACTATTGCCGCACTCGTGCAGGAGCTCAGCCCATATCATGGGAAGAGTTCACTACCCAGTTCCGCAATACCCATGTACCACAGGGAGAGATGGATTTAAAGAAACAGGAGTTTTGGGATCTGACTCAGGGGAGTAGGAGTGTCACTGAGTACTTGCAGAAATTTAATGACCTGTCTCGATACGCCCCGGATGAAGTAGACACTGAGGCAAAGAAGATTTATAGGTTTACAAAGGGGTTGAACACCTATTTGAAGCTACATATGGCCACCCACACCATCACAGAATTCCAGGACCTAGCCAACCGAGCTACCCGAGTGGAGAGTGTACAGGCACAAATGAATGAAGAAAGGAGAAAGAAAGCCAGATTTGATATCAAGCCGAGTTTCCCTAGCCAGTCTCGACCTTTCAGGCCTCCACCGCCACCCTACCGAAATCCAATTGCTCGTCCATATACAGCTCCACCAGCCCAGCATTCCAGTGTTCTCCCACCCAGATCCCCAACCAGATGCTATAGGTGCGGAGGACCTCACCTCATCTCCAGCTGTCCTAAACCTGTCAGGTGCTACAACTGTGGCCGGGAAGGTCACAAGAAACCCGATTGCCCTCATCCACCCAGACCTTTGAGCCAGAACAATCCCGGGAAACCTCAGAGTTATTTCTCAGCTCCTGGACGTGCCCCAGGAAACCCTGTAGCCTCAGCAACTAGAGGACCTGTTCGCGGAGCCTCCAGTACCGGGTCAGCCCACCTGAACAACATCTCAGTGGAGCAGGTAGAAGGAGCCACAGATGTGGTTACGGGTAAGCTTCCCATTCCCCCATCTGTGGGTACTGTTTTGTTTGATTCAGGTGCTACACATTCTTTCATTTCAAAGGAGTATGTGAATAAAAATAAGTTAGAATGTGTACCGTTACTATCGCCATTAGAAGTCAATACACCAGCGGGGTTAATCAGGGTAACCTCAATCAGAAGAAATCAAATAATCAGAATACTAGATGTTCCCTTCTTAGCCAACCTACATGTGATCAGTCTAACTGCCCTAGATGTAATTCTGGGAATGGATTGGCTAGCTGCTAACGGGGTTAAGATGGACTGCGAGTTAAAGACTGCGTCCATAAGAACCTTTGATGGGAGTCGAATCGTGTATCAGGGACTTAGAAATGGGACACCTCAAAACAGCCCCAAGTTAACTCTTTTACCTTCAAGAGAGTTGTCTCTTATTCCTGTGGTTCAGGAATTTCCTGATGTCTTCCTCAAGAACCGCTGCATGCCACCTGACAGAGAGTTGGAGTTTCCCATAGAACTTGTTCCAGGCACAACCCCGATATGTAAAAGACCTTATCGTATGAACTCACAAGAATTGGTGGAATTAAAGAAGCAGTTGAAAGAATTAGAAGACAACGGGTTCATTCGAGAAAGTGTATCACCGTGGGGAGCCCCTGTTCTTTTTGTGAATAAGAAAGATGGTGGATTAAGACTGTGTACAGATTATAGAGATCTCAACCGAGTCACTATCAAAAATAAGTACCCTCTTCCTAGGATTGATGATCTATTTGACCAGTTGAGAGGTGCTTGTGTGTTTTCCAAGATAGACTTAAGGTCTGGATACCACCAAATAAAGATAAAATCAGAAGATATGGAGAAGACTGCATTTGTATCCAGATATGGACACTATGAATACACCGTTGTGCCCTTTGGATTAACCAATGCACCTGCTGTGTTCATGAATCTAATGAACAAGATATACATGAAGTGCTTGGATAAATTCATTGTGGTATTCATAGATGACATTTTGGTGTACTCTAAAAATAAGGAAGAGCACACTAATCACCTGAGAATTGCCCTCCAAATCCTCAGGGATAATCAGTTGTATGCCAAATTCAGCAAATGTGAATTTTGGCTGGATCGAGTATCCTTTCTAGGACATAACATATCTGGGAAAGGAATAGAAGTAGACCCAAACAAAATTGAAGCCATAAAGTCCTGGAAACAGCCTACAAACCAAAAAGAAGTGAGAAGCTTCCTTGGGTTAGCTGGGTATTATCGCAGATTCATCAAAGGATTCTCCCAGATAACATCACCCATCACTAAACTTCTGAGAAAAGACATTCAATTCAAGTGGACAGAAAAGTGTGAGGAGAGTTTTCAGAAACTCAAACTATCATTAACCTCTGCCCCAGTGTTAGCCCTACCTGAGAATGGCATAGAGTATGTGGTATATTGTGATGCCTCAAAGTCAGGACTAGGGTGTGTGCTCATGCAAAATGAGAAAGTAATTGCTTATGCCTCTAGGCAATTACGACCGCATGAAGTTAATTATCCCACACATGACCTAGAACTGGGAGCAGTCGTCTTTGCACTAAAAATGTGGAGACATTATTTGTATGGGTCGAAGTGTACACTTTACAGTGACCATAAGAGTCTCAAATACATCTTCACCCAAAAAGAGCTGAATATGAGACAGAGGAGATGGTTGGAGCTCATAAAGGATTATGATATCACCATTAACTACCACCCAGGGAAAGCTAATGTGGTAGCTGATGCTTTAAGCCGAAAAGTCCAGTGCAATCAAGTATCCCTTCAGAGTTTCACACCAAAGTTAATCCAAGAGTTGGCTAAAATGGAAATCAATTTCAGTTCATCACCTTCCAATGCCTTACTAGCTGTCATGTCAATTGAATCCACCCTTCTAGAACAAATTAAAGAGAAGCAAAGCACTGACACTTATATTGTGGAAGAAATCAAGAGAATCAAGTTAGGTCAACCTTCAGAGTTTAATTTGGATGAGGAAGAAACCCTCAGACTTCGTGAAAGGATTTGTGTACCAAATGATTCGAATATCAAAACACTCATCCTAAAAGAAGCCCATGACACACCATACACCATTCATCCTGGTGGTACCAAAATGTACAGAGATTTAAAAGAAACCTTCTGGTGGAGTGGAATGAAAAAGGAGATAGCAGAATATATTAGTAAGTGTGATACCTGTCAAAGGGTAAAAGCAGAACACCAACGTCCTGCAGGCTTACTCCAACCTCTGCAAATTCCGGAATGGAAATGGGAGGATGTCTGTATGGATTTCATAACGGGATTGCCCAGAACCATAACCAAGAAAGATGCCATATGGGTAATAGTGGACAGACTCACTAAATCAGCCCACTTCATTGCCACTAACCAAAAATATTCTGCTCACAGATTAGCTGAGATATATCTGGAAAGAGTGGTTACACTCCATGGAGTTCCCAAAACAATCACCTCAGATAGAGGCTCAGTCTTCACTTCTAACTTCTGGGGAAGCTTACAAACTGCTTTGGGGACAAAACTAAACTTCAGCACTGCATATCACCCTCAAACAGATGGACAAACTGAAAGAACAAATCGAATCTTGGAAGATATGTTGAGAGCATGTGTGCTGAATTTTAAGGAGAGTTGGGATAAATATTTGCACCTCGCTGAGTTTGCATACAACAATAGTTATCAATCAAGCATACAGATGGCCCCATTCGAAGCTTTATATGGTAGAAGGTGTAGATCCCCAATCTGTTGGTATGAAGTAGGAGAAAAATCATTGATGGGTCCAGACTTGATTCGCCAAAATGATGAGAAGATCAAACTAATTCAAGAGAGGTTGAAAACTGCTCAGAGTAGACAGAAGAACTACGCTGATAAGCGTAGGAGAGATTTGAAGTTTTATCCTGAAGATTTGGTTTACTCCGAAAGTGTCACCCATGAAAGGAGTCCACCGATTCGGAGTTAAATGAAAGTTAAGTCCTCGTTATGTTGTACAGTTCAAAGTGTTAGATCATAGAGGAATCATGCGCCTACCAATTAGAGTTGCCTTCTCAGCTTTCCAGAATCCACAACGTCTTCCACATTTCCCAACTCCGAGCCTGCCTTAGAGAACCTTCTCAACTAGTCCAAAACATTGACATTCCACTTCAGCCTGACCTAACCTATGAGGAACAACCACTCAAAATCCTAGCCACAGAAGAAAGACAATTCAGAAGAGCCACTGTCAGATTCTGCAAAGTCCAGTGGAAGCACCACACCGAGAAAGAAGCCACGTGAGAAAAAGAAGATGAGCTTCGCGAGTCCTATCCCCGCCTCTTTAGGTAAGGCGGATTTCGGGGACGAAATCCCTTTTAAGGGGGATAGGATGAAGTGCCCCGGGTAATTAGAGGGAGTAACCACTAGTGCTAGCAATAATTAATCAAGCTGCTAAGTAATGTAACAACTAATTAATCTGCTAATTAGAGTAACCGAATTGCAAAAGAATTTAAAAGTGCGAGTAAAGCGAATAGAGATAGAATGAGGTTGCCGTCAGACCCGCAGGCGAAGGTATTGATCACCGAGATACCAGACCCGTAAGGGTTGAATCGGTACCTCTCGCTAGATCGGTTCATCATCCGGCAGCCCGTAACTTACCTGTACGGATTGCGGGTATCCGTAGCAGTTTTTCCCTCACTAGATAACCTCTGAATCACTGCGTTACCCAGTAAGCACACCTTTCAAAGCCCTGCACTGCCCAAGAGAGAGCACCCCAGCAGTAAAGTATTATATTTCCCAGCCAAAGAAAGACCGTGTGGCAAAGAAGGGAAGAGCCAAGAAAGACTCGTGTGGCAAAGAAGGGAAAGACATGCAAAGAAGAGCAACACTCGTGGCAGCAAGGGAGGAGGCTTGGCTGCCACCCACCCCTCTCCTTCCCCTTTATAGCAAGCCAGCAACCACACGTCCTCAGTTCCAGGCAACAGCAAACACACACAGTCCAGTGAGAGAGCGCAAGAGAGCAAGGAGCAAGGGGCCAGAGCCGAAGGTCCTCAAGAAGCAAGAACCAGGAGAAGGGTCCAGAAGCCGGAGGAGGAGACAAGCCACAAGACGCACTGAACCAGGAGGCAAACCACAAGACGATCCGAACCGGAGGATCACCAAGCCCACTGAACCGAGCAAGGAGCAGAAGCAAGGAGGTCCCCCAAGACGAACTGAACCACGAAGGGTCCCCAAGAGCAGCAAGAACCGAACAGCACCAACCTCTTCTTCCTTCGACCAAAACCGAGCCAACAACCTTCAGGTGCACCACCATTAGTAGTAGCGAGCTACTTTTTAGTGCACTGATTAGATTGATGAACTCGTGGCCTCAGTAGTGTTCTAGGGTTGCTAGATTTAATCTGCCGTCCCGCTAGAACCTCCCCATCATTGACCCAAATCTTGCAAGCAAAACCGAAGGAAACGAGTAGAACGCAAGAACAGCAGACCAAGTAGTATCCATTCTTACTGTTGAACCCTAGAATGCGAAATCTTGAGTAGAAAACGAAAACCAGCTAGAATAGCAGTATTCTGTTCTTATCATGTCAACTGGAAGTGCCAAATCAAAGTAAAACAACCAGCAAAAGAGGCAACCAATAGATCAAGTAGTAACTGTTCTTATCTGCTTTAGAAGAGAAATTAAGGGAGAAGGGAGATGACAGTAGAGCAGTAGTGAGGTAGTAGTAGAGCAGTAAAAAGGAGAGGACCCGGGAGTAGCCGCGGCGGCGCTTGCGCCAGCCGGCGGCTCGAGCAGAGGAGAAGGCCGGGGAGGGCCGGCCATGGCGTCGGCCATGGCAGTAGAGGCGACGGCGGCGCGTCGCGCCAGCCGGTCGGCGGCAGGAGGAGTCGCCAGGGAGCACTCGGGCGGAGGAGGCAGAGAGGTAGGGGGAGGCGAAGAAACCGAAGGGGCCAGTGAGGCCTTCGGTCAGGCAGAGGAAAATAAGAGCAGAGAGAAGAGAAAAAGAAAGGGGAGAAGAAAAGAAAAAGAGAAGAGAAAAGGAAAAAGAGAAAAGGAAGAAAAGAAGAGAAAAGAAAAGAAGAGAAAAAGAAAAGAAGAGAAAAGAAAAGAAAAGAAAATAGGAAAAATGCATAACCTAATTCTCTCGTACATCTACGTAGGCTAAAATGCCGTATCTGAATCGTAGGGAAAATGGTATTTTAATTTCTAAAAGCCCGAGTAATAACTAAAATCTGTAATTGGTTAAATCTGGTATAATTGAATTACTGTATTACTTGCTTGCTAAAGTATTAATACCATGGGTAAATTAATGGGTTAGATTAGAAAAGGAAGTTGGGCAGTATTATGGAATTAATACCTTGGTAATCTGTCAGGACCCGACCAGAATCAATCCGACCCTCATCTCCCATATTCGTGCGAGGACGTACTGATCAGTACTACTCCAGGCAAGCATCCTTTGGGAAATCTTTCCTTAAAATGTTTTTAATGAATTTCCATATCATTACAATACCATTCATGCATTACTAAACTTATATATTTAAATTGGAATTATAAACTTGGAATTGGAGGATGAAAATGGTTGTGGATCTGGTGTGGAGAACGGAAGGTTGGGAATGAATTGGTTTTATGGAAAAATGTGTTGGCCAGGACAGCTGATGGAGCAGTTGGCCTGTGCTTATTTTATTAATTACTGTGTTGAGTTAATATGGTGGGTAGAGGATGCCGATGAGAAGGTGACATTGGCCGGGGGGTCCTCTACATAAGTAGCATATAAGATTAACCAACTAATACTTGGACAATGAGCCGTATCTCAGTATCAACCATAGGGTGTGCAAACAGCCAGAAAAGGTTGTCCTATGAGAGTATTGTGATCTTTGCATGGTGGTTAGGTAGTTACTAGGGCACCAAATCCGGGTTACCGGAAGACCCGGAGAGACCGTGCAGATGGGACTAAGTGGCGACTTAGTTGCCCATGATGGCGCTATATTTGAAGCCAGGGAAGTACCGCCACATATGTTGGGGTACAACTGTTAGCTGCGAGTGTAGTGGGATGGCCTTGAGAGGATCCCCCACTCGAGTAACAGGGTGAAGATCACAATTACTGGATTAGTGATAAACGTTACGAGCCTCTCCTTGGAGGTCTCTATGGGTAAAGTGGTACAAACTGCTTGCAGGGTCTAAAATCATGAATTCATGCCTGTCTCCTGGATTGGAGGCTACGGAAGCTAAGTCTGTCTCATAACAAGTGTTAGTAGCTCTTTTAATTAAAATTGCCAACTCCTAAAGAAAACCAAAAACCTATTTCTAATTAAAAATCAGATTTCGGGAGGAGGTAAGTTGGATTTGGAAAAGAAAGGAAAAACTCATATATTGCATTCTATTATTCCTTGCTGAGTACTCTGTACTCACTCTTGCTTATATATCCCTTGATTAGAAGGTGAACTGTATGGATCGGCCACCGAGGCCTGGAGCGAGGGTGATCCGCAGGACCAGGACTTACCAGCGGACGATGACTACCCTAGTGTCTACGACTACTACCAGGAGTAGTAGAGTCACTAGGAGGCCGTCGTCTGATAGATGGCGGTTCGCAGGGTACTTTGGAGTTGTAATATAATTTTGGTGGTGTACGAAGTCTATGTAAATTATTGAACTCATAGCCCAGTGTGGCTTCTGGATTGTAATATATGTTATGTTCATCCAGTCTCTAATTATTGTTCTGCTGCAACATTCTGAACACAGCGTAGTAGTCGACAAAACAACGGTACTCCCGCTATTTTGTTGGCCACTATGCTGAGACTCCGCGTAATTAGCTTAGGGTGATGACACATTGGTTGTTAATTACCCTTTGTTAATCATGCGGGTCGCCACATTAGTATATTTCTAGAAAGAGGTTTGTAATAATAATTGAATATAGGCGCAAAGAGTATTTTTTGAAGTGTATCAGCAGGGATATCAAAATTATATTCTTAAGATGTAGGAATTTCCCATAAAAAAGATGCTACAGCAATACCCCAAAAAAGATGTTATAGGAGTTTCCCATCAAGAAAAGATGTTCTACGAATTGCCAGCCCCGTAGATTTTCCTCCAATATAACTTCATATTAGTTAAGCATAAAGCACAAAATGAGGAATGGAGATTGTCGGAAAAGAAAATCAACATAAAGTTAGATTAGTCCTGCATAGTGTGCAAGAAATTATCTTCGTGTTGAAAGCAAGAATACAAAATAAAGGAGCCACTAAACAAATAGATTTGTTTTTTTAAAAAAACATTGGCGGGATTGGGAAAGAAGGATAACCCTGCCCTCGTTGGAAACCTAAATAATGATGTTTATTTTATTTTGTAGCCATAGAATAAGCAAGAATCAGGCTCAATGACAATGAAACAAGATCAATTATCACTGAAGAAATTGTACACTCCAAACCTAATACAACCAGCCATCACATTCAATAGAGCCACAAAGGCATTTTTTCTTCTTGATGTTACCATTGACATCATGAACCTGATCAATCGTATAGTTGTAGTGGTATGCTAGCTCTTGATGGGGTGGAATATTCTCACAGGCAAAGAACATGATATGAGGCACACTCTTGTCGTCATGATCATAGAGGACATTTTGTGCATAAAGGTTGGGGGTGCAACTATGGTTAATGAATTTTGCAAAGTTGCCCATCTTTGAAGCATCAACAGCAAAGCCAGCTTCCTCATCTTTACCAGGACCGTTCTGAAGTGCGGGTATAGATCTTGATAGGCCCTCCCAAAGGGTTTCATCGTAATAATTATGCCCTATGGCAAATAAGTACTCGTCAGTCGTCCTTCTCTGTGCCTCTTCATCCTCCAACACTTCTCCTATATATTCACACACAAAGCTTCCAGATGGTATGAAATCGAGAGTTCTTACTCCCCAACCCATAAATTCGGTTTTGAAGACTTGCAGCCGAAACTTGATGCCTTTTTGGCCAACTCTGTTATGACATGTAGGAGGGCACTTGCAAGAAGGTCCACACTCATAAACAAGAGGTTTTGCCTCTACGATACAACCTTTATCATTGAAAGGGATCTCCCCACCATTTTTCACAGCACATGCACACTTTTTAGAGTCCGAGCATCCGCCAACACATCCACAACCTGCTGGAGGAGCTGGCCGATAATTACGGGGGTATTGTAGGCATGAAATGTAGCGATAGGGCATTGGGTGCTCATCAGATATTGAGTTCACAACAGAAATAGGGACCCTCTCCAATCCTTGGGATATATCTTTCATGATAATACGATCATTTGATTCAGCCTTTCCTGATTTCAGAATTTCTTGGATGTCAATGTGTTTCTGTCCTGCCATATTTCTCAGTCGGAACATATAAACATAGCGATCTTCACTCTCTTTCTCCCTCCAGTATTTCTCAACTAGATATAAACCCCCATATATATAAGTAACACATTTCTTCCGTCGGCAGTTTCCATTAAGATGACCGATGAATCCGTGGATAACACGGACTGGTGTGTTAGTGTTCATACTCTTCTTTAGTGCTAGGTTGGTCCCCTCTATCTTCTGATTGCCTGTAGCTGCCATTGATCCAGTGTACACCAAGACATCCAAATTATTCTTGACATCAGAAGATTGTGCATATGACACAATGCTAACAGCTATACAAGTCCCGTCATCCAACTTAATATGATCAACACCTACCCGGTGTGGGCGATGGAGACCAACCACACAAAGCTCTACCCTCAAATGAAACATATCGCCAACATTGATTCCAGGCACACTGCCAACATATTTCTTATCATCACACTCACTGAAGAACCGCTCCCTGAAGATTCTGTAAGCTTGTAGATCAGGCCTTATCACTGCCTCCCTCGACTTGTGTTCTTCTTCATCCAAAAGCTCCCTGTAAATCAACCGAAAATCCCGCAGATATCCCATAACATTTTCTCTAGCAAGGATAGCTCCATTATTTGGCATTACTTGACTATGCTCATTCTTGTTAGTTTTCCTCTTCTTATATGCAGTGCTGCTTTCCTTCTCACCTTTCACTGAGGAGAAGTTGCACATAGCTGAAACTCTAACACTTGAATGAGCACTTGCATAACACTTCACAGTACTTCTAGTAGCCATGCACTGTGTTGGACTGCCTTGAACCCTGTACTCTGGAGGTTCAAGAGGTCCAAAATATCCGCTATCGGAGCAGAAAGCTTTCGAGAATGACCGCTTGTACCCGATCTGGAACCTCCATGGGGCTACTGCTTTCCACCCCTTGCGGCAATTTGTGTCATTACCATTGTTGCCAGGACCTGCCAAGCTGCAACCTTTGGCTGCTACATCACTGCCCTCGGCAGTCCCATCGCCTGTGCCACCTCCATTTCCTTCTGGCTCCTCCAACATGCAATCTACAGCAGAAGAACCATTCCTCTTTGACCCGCTCCCATTCACACAAGACCTCGAACCCTCAGAAGTGCATTTCTCCACTCCTACATTGCTCCCAATCCCCTCCAGGTTGCAAGCTGTCCCATCACCAGCGTCGATGCTGCTGCCACTCCCAGGATTCCGCAGATCAGTATCTCTGACAATACCATCGCAGTTGGATCTCCCCAAACTGCAATCTTCTCCATCTGCGGTGCCACCCCTGCCATTTCCCAAACCCTCCGCACCGCCATTGCTCCCGGACTTTCCCAAATCGCTATCATTTCCGGCTCCACGGAGACCCCCATTCTCCGTATTCTCCAAATGAGAGCCCTTGGCAGTGGCACTGCGTGTGAATCTCCTCGATTGGCGATCCCCCCGACCTCCCCCGTTCTTGCCACCGCTCCCCGCCGCCCCCAATCCGCAATCCTTCGCGTCAGAAACGCCCACGGGCACTCCGCCGCTGCCGCTGGGCGCGGCGGCGGCGTGCTTGATCTGCTGCCTGACGAAGTCGGTCTGGAAGCGCCACGGCGCGAGTGCCTTGTACCTCTGCGCGCCGGACGCCCTGGGTGGCACCGCCTGTCCCCCCATCTCCATCGACAGCCGCGCCCTCCAGCCTCCACGCGCGTCTTCTCAGACCAGACCCCCAAAATCCTCTGCACCTAGACGCAAAAGAACACAGGGCCTCAGGACGACGAATCGAACGGAAAGGAGCGAGCACGCGAGAGGGTAGACTCAGCTAAGGTCACGCCGACAAATACCTAGCGGCGGCGGCGGCGGAGGCGGAGGTAGGGTGCGCGCGGAGCGTCGGGGATGCCGGGGAGGAGCCGCGGGTCCAGGCGACGCGGCGCGAGGAGGGGAGCTTTCCGATAATGGTGGAGCGGGGAGAGGAGGGAACTCGGATGCACAGGTCAGAGGGGAAGGGGGAGGTGAGGCACACCGCCCCTCGGGACGAGCGCTGGTGTGGGTTGGCCGGTTCGGACTTCGGACGGCGACGGTGCGGTTACCATGGCGGAGTAGGGGACCGGTCCGCTCGCCACAGGGCTTAGCCTTTTTTTTGTTGCCCTTAATTTCCCCGTTAACCTGATTTGATTCAATAACGAAGGCAAGGCGAGTTCTGTTCAATGCAGGACTGGCTTACGAATTTACAGGGGGCCTTTCTGCTCCTGCAATGCAAAGGTGTGACTCAGAGTCGGTGTCGGATTTCATTTCTTCGTTGACAGCTGACAGCTCGAATCGGATTGTGTTTGCTGGTTCCCTTAAAATTTGGCCGGGTGACTGGCTACTTCATCGGGTCACAAAATAGTTATGTTTTAAATATAGATATATTCAAACTTCTAAAACATTAAATGTTAATATTTTTTAAAATATTTAAATTAGATGCATAAAAATTATATGTATAGATTTATCTCGAAAAGTACTTTCATAATATTTAGAATTTTATGGGGTTTTAAAAATATACTATAATATTAATTAGTGGTCAAATATGTGTTTTAGAGACCATATCGATATCGAAAGCGACAACTATATATGACCGGAGGGAGTACTCCGCAAACCATCACTAGTAAATTCAATTCATTTAATCTTCGATTTACAATGGGGTTTGATCAAAGCAAACCATAGTTCAAAATCTCGTCAAGTTTTTTGTCATCTCGGTCGAAATTTCGGTCTCTAGCCGGGGTCGAGATTTCAAATCTCGATGGAATTTTTTTTTGAAAATTTTCAAATTTCTACAGCGATTTCGATGAATTTCGGCGAAATTTTGGATATTTGGACTGAGATGATCACGGTTAAAAACGGTTTTCATGTTTTTAGAGCCAGATTCGGCCCACACCCCCGCCCACTTGGCCAACTGGCCTCCCGTCTACCCTAACCCTAATCCTCATCGGGCCACAGTCTTTCCTCTGGCCTCGCGTCTCTGCCCTCCTCCTGGCACCGCACTCCTCCGGCCCTCCTCCTCGTGCCGGTGGGCATCGCCGTGCCGCTCCTACTCGATGGCCGCCGCTTGTACGTGCCGATGGTGACCACCGAGGGCTGCCTCGTTGCCAGCGCGAACCACGGATACAAGGCCATTCAGAGTCCGGCAGCACTAGCGGCGTTTTGTTCTCGAATGGGATGACCCATGCCCCCATCACCTGGTTCTCGTCCGCCTGCCACGTCGCCGAGCTCATGCGCTTCTTGGATCTCCTCCATCCTCAGCCCGACGCGCCATTCTTTGTTCCTCCTCATGTAGATAAATGCTTGCATGCTTTTTTCATATTTTTTCCAATTTTTTCTAGCCTCAGGTATCATTTCATAGGGGGGTTGAAAATCACCGAAATTTGGGTTGATTTAGCCAGAATTTTGTTGATTTCGGTCAAATTTTTTGTTTAGGGCACCTCAAAAATGTCGACTTTGAAATTTGATTTTTGAATTTTGGTCAAAATTCCCAAATCTAGCCAAAATTTTGGATTTCGACTGCGCCCGAGATGTGATCCGAAAACAAAATTTGAAACCTTAGAGCAAGTTTAGGTGAATGACAAGTGGGACCCGTAAGGACTTCTCTTCCAAATCAAAATATAGAGGGGGAAGCTACACGAGCCAACAGCCATGGAAGCATATTTGGGAGCTCAGCGAAGGAGAAGTGCATTTGGGCCCCACCTGTCATTGACCTAACTGGGTAAGTGTGTTATCCTATGTGTCAAAACCGTCCACTCATTACGCCACTGTGCGAAACCGGATCAGGATATTATTTGAACTGGATTGCAAAGTTTGGGGGTCAAATATTTGGTTTAATAATTCGAGGTGCCGGATGGACTTTTGACCAAAGTTCGAGGTGTTATATGGACTTTTTTTTGAAACATGGTGAAACATGCGAAATGTGCTATGAAACTTTTAAGTTTGTCTTTTGAAATTACTCTGAAACTCATTTTTAATCAAGTTTTATATTTGAAACTAGACAAAACTTATAGTTTTATCTTTTAAATCCATTGAAATTTATCGAAACCCGTTTGGAGCTCTTTTGAAATATGATGAATGTGGACGAAATCTATTGAAACTTGGTGAAACGTGCCTATTCTAAGGTAGCATCTCCCAAACTAAAATTCTGTTTGTATTGTCCTACTTATTTAATTTATTTTGCTGCTTGATATCGGGTCCATCTGCAACACCACTAAGTACTAACACCAATTTAACAGCGGAGAAGGAAACTAAGACCGGGTCCATCTGTGACACTAGTAACACCAAGTTAATTGTGGAGAAGGAAACTACTCCTTTACAACTCCCTTCCCCCGTTAATCTGAATCTGATTTGATTTTTGGTGTCTCCCTTACCACGACTCAGCCTGAGTAGTAACCACCTGATTTGACATCAAAGGACCAAAATAGCGACTATATTCCGCAAGTAGAGGTGGGAGTCTGGGTCGTACTTCGATGGGCCAGCCAGAAGCATGGTCGCATGGCCCGGTTCATAGCAGCCTCGGCACAAAGGTGGGCCATGCCAGGCCAGAGAACCTAGGACGGTAGGCAGCGCGGCATGGCCCGGCCCGGCCCGGTGGCACGGAGGATGGTCACGGCAGTGGAGATGGGTTGGGCGGGGGAGACCGGAGAGCATACCTACTGTGGGCCGTGGGCCAGGAGGTGCCATGTCCGTTGCTGTCGCCTTGCTTGTTGCCGCGCCGCGCGTCGCCTTGCTTGTTGCCGCGCCACGCGCCGCACGTTGCCGATTCACCTCCTGCGCCGCGCATCGCCCGTTGCCTGCTTACCTCCCGTGACGCGCCGTTGCTGCCGTCGCACCCGCGCCACGCTGTTGTTGTTGCCCGCGCCACGACCGCTCTCGGCTTCGCCGCCCTCACTGGAGAATGGAGCCTGATGGGAGGAGGGGAGGCGGTGAGGCGGCGAGGTCGCGTGTAGGCCTGAGCCGGAGGGGAGGCGAGGAGGCGACGGCGTCACGTGTAGGCCAGATCCGGAGAGGAGAGCGAGGGGCGTGACGCGCAGGAGAGGGAGGGGAGCGGGAGTGGCCGGCTGGTCGCCTGTGTGGGACAGGGAGGGGAGAAAGGAGGGGCGCGGGTGCGCGGAGCGTGGGAGAGAGAGGGCGGGGGCCGGGGCCACCCGCATGCCCACGTGGGAGTGGTAGCCAAGGGGAGGGCGCAGGAGTCGAGGAAAGCAGAGACTGAGCCGAGCGCGGGAAAAGGAAAGGAGAAAAAGGGAGGGAGAAAGAGAGGAAAAAGAGGTGCGATTTTCAGATTTTGTTGTCTTGTGTATGATTTTGTCTCATGTGTGATTTTTAGATTTTGTTCTCTCGCCCGCGCAATGTAAAGCGACACGATTTGACGTAAAGCGATATTGACGCGACATAAAACGATGCGACGCTATGTAAAGAGAGGGATTCCTACGCTTGATTTTTAGATTTCGTTCTCCCGTTCGCCACTCGTGCAACGTAAAATAACATGATTTGACGTAAAAGTGACACGATTTCCGTGCGCCCGCGCCTGCATTTCAAATTTTTAATGGTCATTTGAATGGTCATTTACCGCTAATTGCTATAAAATCTGCCTAAGCGCTCTCATTGTCCAACATCCTGCTCGCTCTCTCTGTTTTTGCTCAGAACATCCCGCTCGCTTTTTCTGTTTTTGCTCAGAACATCCCACTCGCTCTCTGTTTTTCTTGCTCTCCACGAAATAAAAATATTTTACAAGAGCAAGGGCAAGAGAGCATGCCCTCGCTCTCCATGTCCCTCTCACCGGGATGACAAGATCGATCCGCGCCAACTCTCCTCTAGCATGGGAGACTATGGCATGGATGACCGTCATCTGGACGATATGCACAGCATCGAGGATGCCTCGTACATTCCGGATGCATCAAGCTTCGATGCCACCGCATCGGTGTATCCAAAATGGACGTCGGTATTGGTACTGAGCTCGGATGCCACCACATCGACGCAACCGAGACAGAAGTCCATATCCGGCACTCGACGGGCGTGGTGCTAGCAACATGGACAAAACCATTGAAATTATGGACGGATGTGAGGTAGTGTATGCTATTTGCAAATACTGTCAAGTTAAATCGTCTGCACATGCATGTGGTGGAACATATCATCTGAAAAGATACGCGGAGACATGCTTGTAGAAGATATCGGTAGGGCGGAGGCCGGGCGAGGACGTCCAGACGCAGCTCAACTTCAACACCAACGGTTCTGTAAGTACGTGGGTATACAACGCCGATGTAGCTAGCGACGAAATTGCACGTTACATAGTTACAGAGGATCTTCCACTTAGAATGGGCGAGGGCTCTAATTTTGAAAGAAAGGTGCAACGTGGTTTTTGCCCACAATACCAACATGTTAGTAGAAGAAGAACCACACGTGATATTTATAAAATATTTAAAAATAAACTAGAAATATTAAAAACAAGCTTTCATAGCAGCTAGGTTTTCCTTTGCCTTAACATCAGATATATGAACGTTCTCACATCAAAGAGCAGATTATATTAGTGTTGTTGCTCATTACTTAGACGACAACTACGTATTAAACAAAAGGGCTACATGATTTAGGTCAATCTCCGAGACACACTAGAGAGGCTATCGCTAACCATGTATTTGAGGTTATCATTGTGCAGGCAGGTTTGATTGTAATGAAAATTAGTTTGAAAAACATACGCAAAGCTATTCAGTTTATTAACAATTCTCCTATAAGGTTCACATAGTTCTCAGAGTACTGCAGGGCCAACAATAAGGAACCAAGAAGATTCAACCTTGCTATGAAGGTTAGATGGAACTTAGCGTATATTATGCCGGAGCGGTGCAAGGGCTACGAGCGTATTGTTACTGTCTTCGTCAACTGCAATAATGGTGAGTCGTTGGTTACTGAAGTGGATTGTCAAATTGACGGTCATTTTCGTAATTTTTTAGAAACTTTTTACAATGCAACTAAAAAATTATCTGGTGTGTACTACCCAACTTCTTCCTTAGTCATCGAGTGGCTTTGGACTATTGCTAATGCTTTTAAAGAAAATAAAGATAATTATATTTTACATCCCATTATGGAACCAATAGAGCAAAAAAATTTAAGATATTTTTAAGCTATTCCACATCTTTACTGCTTTGCTACTATTTTGGATCATCGGGGAAAATTATCTGACTTGTAGGGCGCCTTTCACGGAATAGGTGAGGCATTTGATCTTGATTTCTCTGAGGCCTATACTCATGTTTATAACGAGTTTTTCAGAGTTTCGACAAATATTATGACAAGTTTGGCACTAAAAGTGAAGCAAGAAGATTTGCATCAACAACGCAACAAGCACGAGGCAGTTCGACCGCTTCAAACATATGGAAGAAGCTGAAAGGCAAGGCTTCTGGCTCATCTTCCCAATCGCCATGCAGGTCGACATGGAATCCACAAGTAGAGCTCAACCACTACCTCGACACACCTTTCGTGGAGACCGACCTTGACATCGACGAGAAAAATCGACTCAGCTTGCTTTTGTGGTGGAAAAATAACCAACATATTTACCCCGTGCTATCCCATTTTGCACCGGACGTAATTACTGTTCCGGTATCCACTGTCTCGCCGGAAGCCACTTTCAGTTTGGTGGGGAGGGTACTTGAGCCGAGGAGGTCATCTCTTAGACCTGAGATGGTTGAGGCAATTACATACTTAAAAGCCTGGGAGCGTGCATAAGACAGACACAACATGAGCCCAAGGATCCGGAGATTAAGGAGGCGGTAGCTGACTTTGACAATCTCAACCTTGGACAGTCTTTGTATTAATGTATATAGACATAGTTATTGTACTCTTTTCCTTACCGGGGTACCCCACATCGGGGTGTAAGGTTTTTAACAAGGCAGTAACTCTGTACATGTTCAAGATTAAATAAAATTTACTTCTTTTTCCCCAATATTTGTGTCCATTGTCTCAGCTCCGTGCGTCTCCGGATTCTTTTCTCTCATCGCAATAGTGCAAATGGACCGGGTCTGGGCCGGTCGGCACGAAGCGCAACTGGACTACGCCTGGGCTTGCCAAAGAAGAGCCGGGCCGGCATGGTTCAAGCCCGAAGCACGATGGGCCCGTGACGGGAGCACGATGCCCACCTCTATCCGCAAGTCATCACCAGAATAATCATCCATGTAAAAGTAAATAGCCTAACATCTAATGCTACATCCAAATCACTCGCACTTTCTCAATCATGTAGCCATAATAGCATAGAAAAGGCACAAGTGGCATGAGCCACACAACATTATAAGCCACCTAAATATGTCCCATGTAAAGGAATTGGCGGTCAAACTTGTTGATATCATTCTGGTACCGACCAGTACATAGCATTCCACCACCTAAAATGGCATAGAGCAGCATGTGTACGGTTTCAGCTTCAATACCGGCCATTCCTGTCAATTCCGCCCGTTCCGGGCGAAATTGAGTTTTCCGTCGATTCCGGTACCTGTGATGGAAGATGACGAAGCAACGAGCCAGTGAAGTGGTAGTCTGGCGGATCATGGTGGTAGGCACATCAGTCAACAGGTGGTGAAAGATTAGTGACAACGAGGAGATTGACTCGAACTCGAGCGAGGAAAATGAACGATTTTTTTGGGAAGAAAACTTACATCAAATTAATCCATGAGTGGACTGTACGTAGTCTATGAGGGCAGAGTAGACATTGCGGCACTGCAGGCTGCAAGGTGCATCAAACCTGCGGGAGGGGCGGAGTAGATGGCGTGGGATCCAGCGGCGGCACCCTCACCGTCGGCTTGGCGTTGGCTAAATTTTTTGGCCTTGTGGCTCGTAGCGTCTTTGGGGGGGAGGGGTGGAGTAGTGAGGAACCTCGAATCCAGTAGAGAAAAATAGACAAAAGTTAATTCTACTACCCATAGTTACACTTCACAAAACGCCAACGCTGACATGGCCGCCAGGTCTGTCCCATCGTTTCACTCAATGACACGCTCAAGGAGAGCGGAGGGGACACCAACCACCCGTGGCATGTCCACCAGATCCTCTTCCTCGGCCATGATGGCTTCTTACCATCTTGGCCTTTGGATGCTATGCGTGTGTGCGCGCGCGCGTGTGTGAGTTCTTGAGCGGTTGAGAGGGTAGACTTGGTGGACATTTTCACTGTTTTGACCCCCTTCTTCTCTTTTTTTTTTTGCAAAAATAGCCCGCTTCCCTAGCGCGGAAGGACCAAGGCATGACATCTGGCACCTTCCGCACTAGGGGGCCGTGGGAGGCCAGGATCTACCACGGTCTGAAGGCGTGGCAGGCCGACGTGCCGCGGTTGGGTGGGATCAACAAATAATGTTTTGGAATAAAGAGATAAATTTAAAAGATCTCCTCTCCTAGTAAAATCCGATCTAGGCACAAATCAATGATAAACAAATATCCTCTTCCAAAACTAATACTTATTAACCTACTCGGCAGAATATAAAAACAAAGAGGGCGAAGTTGATCGGGTAAATAAAGAAAAGATTAAATAATGTTAGCAATCATCTTAATGAGCCAAATAGGAGAATAATCTTTTAATTGAGTAAGAAAAACTAGATCAAATTTAGTATGCAATGCAGATCAATTCACGTGTGTGTATACAAGGTATGCATTTAACATAAATCAAAATAAGGACTAATATAAGCAGGTGATTAAATGGCAAATTGGGAAATTAAATAATGTCGTTAACCACCATAGTAATTAAAAATAGAAAATAATGCCACTATTAGGATGAAATCACAAACCAAAATTTCAATAAACCGTGTAGATTAAAATAGGTCAAATGAAAATAGAGCAAGCTAAAATACCTCCAACTTAAAATACGACCAATTAACAAATCATAAAGTAAATTAAACAATCTATCCGCACCAATTTAACCCAATCAGGAAAAGTTGGACACCATAAAACATGCAAAAATCTATAGCTTTCTGAAGTTTAGTATTTCATAATTTCAGTAATTGATTTAAATCTGGTCGGAGGCCATTTGCAACAACTATGTGAGGACGTATATTGTCACTTTAATCCTGGCAAGTTTCTTTGATCATAGTTTTGAATCGGGATTTTATGAACATGTGATGTTGGTTTTACTGTGGTCACTTGCATGTCAAAGACCTAACTTTAAATTAAAATAGAGAAATTGAGAATTCAAAAAAATGGTGGAAGGAGATCCTCTATATAGGCTATTATGTAAGGATGAACAACTAACACTCGTGCAATAAGCAGTATTTTCAGTATCAACCATAGTGTGAAAATGGCCAAAAATATTGTCTTAGGAAGGTATTATGATCTCCATAATGGGTAAGTGTAGATAAATAGGAATGAGAAGCTAGGTATGCCGGGAGTCTCAGCGAAGGACACAAAATCAGCTACTGTTGATTCTTCCAGGTTATATATGTATAAAGCCTTTGGTTGAGTATTGCCGATGGTTAGTCGGGGTACAACTGTTAACTGCGAGTCGGTGAGGCGTCCTAGGGAAGGTGTCCATGGCTCGAGTAACAGGGTTGGAGATCTAATATTGGACCAGTGATAAACATTCTGGAGTCTCGCGGGATGTGGCCACTATGGGTAAAGTGGTACAAACCTACGCAGGATTAAATCATGAATTCATGACTGTCTCCTAGATTGGAGGTTACGAAAGCTAAATCTGCCTCATATACGAGTGCTAGTAGCATTTTTCATAATTTTGATTAAAATACACAACCCTTAAAGAAAACTTAAAACCTAATTTCGGTAAAAATGGAATTTTGAAGGAAGGGTACTTTGGTTGGAAATGAGAGGAATAATATGAGAAAAAAATTATCTATTGCATTTTGCTATTAATACTTGTTGGGTACGTTTGTACTCAGTCTTGCTAATCCCCCCTTTGCTAGAGAATGGCTCGGGTAGTCAAGCACATGAGGAGTATTACCAGGAGGACTAGATGGGTGGGTAGGCCATATACTAGCTTTTGGTAGTCTTTAGGTTACTTAGTATTTATGTAATATATTTTTGTTGTATTTGGATCATATATATAATTAATTTACTGAATATGTAGCCTGTGTGTCAATAAAATGTAATATGTTTCCATTTCAATCTCTAATTATTATTTCTGTTGCAACACTCTAAACATGGTGTATTAACTGTAAAATATCGGGTGCGCTCGATGTTTTAATTGGTTAGTATAGTGAGATTTATGTAATTATCTTAGAGTAATAACGATAGTTGCGGCGTTACCTTGAGCTAATTGTGCGGGTTGCCACAGCATCACAATTTGCCCAAAGTTATATATGATAACCTCATTAGGATCTGCAAAAACGCTAGATTATAAAACTATAAAATCATTTATACTTTGCTTTTTAGCATTTGTCTCCACTCTCCGGTCATAGAAGAATACTATTTTCTTTTGGGGCTTGAGTTGGGGCCCCTCCTGTGAATTGGGGCTGAGGAGGCAAATTTAGGGGCCTCCTAATTTTAGGGGCTTGAGTTTGGGGCCCCCTGAGAATTGGGGCTGAGGAGGCAAATTTAGGGGCCTCCTAATTTTAGGGGTTTGAGTTGGGGTCTGCTGGATCTGTTTTTTTACTACACTCCCTATTTTAAGGTTTAGGGATTGGTTTAGGGGCTCTGCTAGAGATGCTCTAATAACGGTAGTTAGCGGAATGTCTCTCGTATCCTTTTTACCTTTATTGCTCATCCACTGAAAAGAAAATTGCAAGGAGGGTCTCGATCTTGTTCTCACGTCCTTATCTGTATTATTGTCCAGGACAGAATTTCGGTAAACTGAACTATAATTTGCAGCCTGAACTGAATCTTCATTCAGAAATTAAATGGTCGACGACGTCTGAATAGATCCTTTGTGAATCACCTGGCTGTGGAGGAATCTTGCCATTAGTTTAGTGCTGCGTCTTGTTGATCTAAATTGACTGTAACCACCCTCGTGCAGTCCCTCTAGTGACCCCCACATGCTTAATTCACATTACTGTGAACAATCTGCAATCAAGTGAACTGCTTTTCTGACGGAAAGAGATTGCTCGGCAAAGCAGCGCCATCGGCGAGATAGAATTCCGGGGTGGTCCTTGTTAAATTTCCAAGCTAGTTCATCGACCATTATCATCATGGTTTCACGATTCTACAGAACAGATGTACCAATCAGAAATAAATATGCCATTGATACAGGAAGTTAACAAGCGCAATTTTAAAACTTGAGTTGTACTTTATGGTTTGCAAACCGTAGCCAAGTGCCCTAGTGTGAAGCGAAGGGCCAAAGTACAATTAAGCAGTGCCAGAGAGTGACAACGTGCAAGCATTGAAGTACCCACTCAACGCCAAGAACTAGGGATGCAAATGGGCTGACCCTAGGGCCTTTTTTGACATATTCTAGTTTATTTGATTGCACTAAAAACTTAATTTTTAATTCACCTTTTAAGTTTTAGTGCAAACAAATGAACTAGAGTAGGTCAAAGATAACCCTCGGGCCGGCCCATTTGCATCCCTACCAAGAACAAGGAATGACCGAGAAGATGAAATTTCTAGTCATGCATCGTCTGACTGACTATCCCGGTAATCAAGCAAAGCAACCACATGTAGTATATGTGCAATTTAAGATACAAGACTGAATTTTACCAAACAAAGGGAGAAAAAAAAGGGCTGAATTCTACAAAACGAACGAAGCAAACCGAAAAAGTCACTAAAAGGAACTCTTACATCGAGAAGCGCGACTAAATCCTCAATAGTAACGTCAATATACATGTAGAAAGTACAAAAAGAAAAAAAAATCCTGTAAATGGTCTCTTCTTGGTGATTATTTTCTAACTGAACCAAGTGATCAGAAAGAACGGTAGATCTATGTACCTCGTTGTGCAATTTTGTCTAGGGAAACAACTGACCCAACTCATCTAACCTCTCTGGAATAGAAAGAATTATACCACATGAACTCGCAGGGGTTCTCATGACATCTAGAAAACATTACAAACAAGTAATGCAAGTGCTCAGGGCGTAATAATCATCATATTGTTGATGTCCGTTCAGAGTCATGTGTCCGCAAAAGCATATGTGTCAATAATTGACTTGTACTCTTCGTTCTCAGCACACCCTCTACTTCTAAGCACACTCATTAACCTGTCTGCACTCTCTGTGTCATTTTTCTCCTTGAAATTTGCCAGGAGACTCTCAACATTGGTTGGTCTTGGTCTCCATTTACTTGCACTTGTAACTGCTGCGGCTTTCTCCATACATGACAGAGCTTCAGATAACTTATTATCCTTAAGGTGTGCTGTGGCAAGGATTTCCCAGGTGTTCGGTTTTGGGTTTCCGCCTTTCTCAACAAATCGATTCAGAGTCTGTTCAGCCTTGGCAACCAAACCTTCTCTAGCATACCATGCTAATAAAATGTTCATAGTCTTAGGATCAAAACTAGAACTTTTGGATGCCCATTCTTCGTACAGAAGTTCAGCTCCATCAATATCTCCTAGCCTAACAAGCGCAGATAGTACCTCCTGGTAACCCAGGTTATGAATTGTGGGGAAAGTTGCTTTATACCAACTCCAAATGCGGTAGACTTCTTCCTTCTTACCAAGGTTGCTATAGAGTGTGATGAGAAAATGAAAACATTTTTTCTCCCTACCAGTTGTTCTCTTTTCAGCTTCTTTCAGGCATTCTTCTGCCTTCTCAAAGTTCCCCAGCTTAATATGCATGCTAGCAAGTGTGGTGTAAGTAGTCCAGTTAGCAACAACAGACTCATCAGCAATCATCTGGTTAAATACTTGCTCCATTCCATCAGCATCTTGCATAGCTGCACAACTCTTTATCCAAATGTTGTAAGTGCAAACATCAAAAGCAACATTTCTTTCCTTCATCTCATCAATAATTACTGAAACCTTCTCAGGTTCTCCAACATCCACATAAAAATTTATCGACACATTAAACGGTAATGTGTCAGTTGCAAATCCTTTTTTTCTCATCTGCTCAAACGTGTCTTCTGTTTTCTCTTTCAACCTAGCTTGGGCATAAACATTGAGAAGAGAACCGTATGTCCGTTTGTCCTTCAAGGGATCAGGAAGTTCCTCAAAGTATTCTTCAGCATGTGAAACACCACGTACTTTTGCAATCAGATCCAACTGGATTGCCATATCACTAGATGAGAGAGAAAATCTATCCTTGCGCCCAGTCATCCAATCATAAACCTGTGCATGTCACAGAAAATACCTGATGAGAACCAGTACGACTATTAGCAGGCTTGACCATCAAAAGGCACCAAAACATAAGATGACAGCAAGAATGGGAATTCTAACACTTGGCGTGAACTATCTTTATCAAAGGGTGAGCATTCAGAAGGATTTGCAAGGCCATTAAGGGCATTGAGCTATTGTTCCCCACACCTAATTATTTGGTTATTTCTCTTGCATTGGATAAGCAATGGCTACCTTTTCAATTTAGTCCCAATTTCATAATAAACTGGTGCGTTGGCTGAATCGGAGTAAGTACAAAAGTCTATCTTTATCTTTATCTGGTTACATATTTGCAAGGTCATCCTTTGAACACTGATTTGCTCGTGATATGGTGCTAAATCTGCTCAAAGTATAACTGGAAGAGTTCTGACTTATATCCAACCTTAACCGTTCGCCTTGTTTCCTAACTTGTATTTTTCGCACGGAATCTACTAGCATCCTAAAACGGCACTAAATTTCAGCCTCAGTAGCGCTCCAACTACCGGTAAGAATGTCAACGTTATCTAACGCACACACGATATACAAAATTTCCTAAAATTTTACATCACTTCAAGCCAATGCAATTATGCAAGTAACGATAAAAGATCCCATCTTTAGCAAAGTAATGCATAATCTTACCAACATTAACCCCTTAAGTCGAACTAAACTCCGCGCAGTTGTTTAATAGCACAACAATTCCTAACATTGCCGGATCACTTCTCAATACAAATTAAATAGATCGCCGAGAGATGTGATTAATCAGGCATCGCAACCTACCTGGAGAGCGAGGGTGAAGCGGCGGAACTTGCGGAGCTCCCTGGCGATGCGGCAGAGCTCCCACTTGTCGAGGCGGCGCTCTCCCTCGTCCCATTCCCCGAGCGTGCGCCCCACCGGCCGGCCTCCGTGACCCACCGAGATGCGCCGGTACAGGCTGCTCCACCGCAGCGGCGTCCGCCGCTCGTAGTCCACCGTCCCGTAGCTGTGCACCTTCGCCACCTGCTGCCCCGCCGCCGCGGCCGACGAAGACGGCGACGGGGTCGAGGAGGACGCGCACCTCACCTTCGCCACCGCCTCCGCGGCGCCGTACGGCCGCCGCGGAGAGGAGCGGGACGGGGTCAGGGAGGAGAAGGTGAGGAGGTGGAGCAGCATGGCGGCACACTAGCAGTGGAGCGTGCGGGTGGGAGGGCGGCGAGAAGAGATAAGATGGGAAGGAAAGGCAGTGGACCAGTGGTGGTTCCGGCCCGTGCTTTGAGATTCGCGCGTGTGGATCCGCGTTAGCCGGGCCCACAGCTCGCTGCCTTCGCATCTTCCCGCGCTGATTCGTATTAGTGGGCCGTAATCTGTTTCCTGATGGGCCGTGGTTGGCCCAACAGTACTCCACGCTGGCTCCATCTACGTACTACTCCACTTCCTCCGATGATTAGTACAAGGATTATACGATCTGGAGAAATTATATAAATATTAAAGTATATATAAAAAATAGATAATGATTATTTATTTATTTTTGTTTTTTTAATATTTATCCAATTTATATTAAGAGGATAATACATAGAAGTAGCGCTCATACATTATTTTAAGATTTGTTGATAAATAAATGTACAACATGCATGTAAATTTAATGATATATTTCCCATCACACTCTATTTACTTTCTATCATTTATTCATCACCACCTACTCAAAATATCCTCATCTTTCTAAGCAATTATAGAGGGTACTCCGGTCATTTTCTCTAATAACTCTCAGTTTTATTATATCCTTAATCTTTATGCAAAATCAAAATACACCTTAGAATAATCAAAAGAGGGAGTGCGTATTATCCATTCCGTTGCAAAACCCGGTTCTCTTTTTCTTTCATTTTTTATAACCTGCTGGTTCTTACTACTAGTAGCTTTCATATTACCAATTTAGATACTTTTACATATATTAGTTATTAAATTTTTTAAAAATAATCTGACATATCCTAAAACACTATTTATAATGAACGGAGGGATAAGTTATTTTTGGTTGTTCCACATAGGGTTCGAAATATTGTCGATAATCACTCGAATATCGTGATTATCAGCCATATCAAGCCAGCTCGGCATCAGAAACTGGTCAGTAAACCGGCCTAATTAAAAAAATCAAAAAATTTGGGGGGGAAATTATGCAATGCAAATCACTCAATAATTGGTGAAAATTGAGCAAAAATCGCTCAAAAAATCAGCCGCCACAAAAATTTGATTGGTAGATCGATTTTCGGTAAAAACAAGTCACTAATCTTTCAAAATTAATCGGTTTTCGGTGAAACCCGGTCGATTTTTTTTAAAAAAAAAATTCCAAAAAAATTGATTTCTTAACGGTGATTTTTTATTTGATATTTTTTGAATTTCCAACTGTTTTTTTTAAATCGATATTGTTAACAATCAATTTTCGGAATTTCGAACGGTTTTTTTGAAATCGATATTGTTAACCCTGGTTCCATAGCGTGTTGGCGCTTGCTTGAAAGCGCATTGAAAAGCATAGTAGTGGTGGACAGAAGTAAAAGAAATGAAACTCAACTTGCCCAGTAGTGCTTCAAGCATTGCATTGCAAATCTTTCTTTCCCTTAACATTGGGAAGATTATTAGTGACAATGTCACCTGAAGACAATTTCACGGAGATCGCAGGCGATGCTGCTAGAAGACCTAAAGATCATGTACAACTGTACATATCATCCATCAATCATATATCCCATATATATCCTTTTTTTTCAAGATAACCTGCCACAGAGAACTGGAGACACCACCTTGCTCAGCTGGGAAAAGAAGTGAGCAAAGATAAAATCCACTGATTGCAATACATACATAAACTCCCTAATATCCTTTTTTTTTCTTCTCATTTCCCCCATAATGAGATTATCCCTTCTCCATACAACGATATAAGTTATAATTTCTCCAAAAGCCATATGCTACAGAAACCAGCACAAGCCCAGTCCAAAAGCACCGCTAGAATGTTAGCTGAACGGGCAGATGCACATTGTTATGTAAATCGGCGCGATGACGGTACAAGCATCGGTAGAACTCCCCCTCAGTGATAGGTAAATAAAGGCACCATGATCCAGGAAGCTAAGGTAAACTATCGCTACTGGCTGTTCCTAAGTTGCTTGCAAATGGAACTGGGACTAGGGTTGCTTGAGACGCCCCTCGCCATCAGCAACCCTGCCCTCGGAGGTGGAGTTGCGGGTTACTGAGCTCAGTTGAGATGGTTGGCAAAGAAGTTCGGCCTCTGGCTGCCATGCATTAAGAGGAACCTCCAGCAGCACATCTTGGTCGGAATTGCTGTCGATGTACTGCGGAGGGGCCAGCACTGATAACTTATCTGGGGCTAACATGAATAAGTTCAGTGCTCCTCCAGTGCAGCCTAAATCTTTGGTAGGATTGCCAGATTTTGGCAAAAATGAGCTTTTGAACTGAGGAGCCATAGCCCCGGATTTAGAAACTCGTTTAGGACTCCTCATGGTTCCTTTTAGTTCTGCATGGTCTGAAGCAAACAAATCAGAACGCTTATCCATGTTATTTACAGTAAGATAATGAAGTGACGAAATATGAATTGAATACATAAGGCATTTCCCCGATGTCTGCATCTAGAAACAATACGCAAGTCAGAATCAGAGGAACTAAGATTGCTGACCTGCGCAACTCTGCAATTGGGTTTCATGAGGTCTTTTGAGAGGCTTCATGATGGACTTGGTAAGGCCTTTCGAAGCACTGGTCTTTTCCTTTCCTCCTGTTTCCTTGCTGTCTTTTCCCTAACCAAAGAGAGAAAAACACTCAGGAGTAGTGCTTCTATGCATCACCCTCCAATACAAGTTGGCAAGTTGCACAAATCTTGAAGCAAGCGAAGGGTAAGTAATCGTCATCTACCCTTCATTCATTCTTTAATATTTGTGAAACTTTCAAAAAGAGATGCATAGATGATGTACAACCAAAGCTTGGCAGTCCATAACTTCATATATGCAGTGAAGAGAAAATCACTGAGGCAGATGATGATGTAGGTATATCTATTAGAAAGCCAGTTTGTTACCTTTATTCCTTCATAGCACTCCAGCCATTTACATTTTGTTAAATTGGTTAATGCAAGCCTCTTCACAGGCATCCATTTCTCATCACCAGAGAAATATGGATCAAGAACTCCCTCTCCAAGCAGCTTTTGGTAGCTATGCATAGCATCAGCAAATTGGAAAGAAGTAAACATGCTTCTAAGGCTGCAGAAAGAGCAAGACACAAATCAGGACTAAGCGAATCAGCCTCAACTTCTCTTGGTAAAACTCTGGGAAAACATAAAAAAAGACCTTTCAGGAGGCTTCAACGAGTCCATAGGAGGAAGAAATTTGAGTAACTGTTGTTGTTCCTCATTGGTTAGATATTTCACAAAGTTATTGTAATTGGTAACATCCTGCTCAAGAATGAAGAGACAATGCAAAGGTTTATTTTCAATGTTCAGTCAAATATGCATAAGTTAGCTATATCCAGAGGCACTCTATGCAAAAATACATCTAGGAATCATTGAACTCAACAACGAAGCAAACATAGCCTGGGTACCTTTAAATCTACTGAAACTAATGGTGAATCTACATTCTCCAGGATATGCTGCTTTTCATAATGAAGTTTATCCCTACAAAAGAGACATACCAACCAAAAAAATTCATTAGATTGATTCACAACATAATAGCCTCTTTTAACTAAAATTGAATGTGTAAATTGTGAATAGAGGGTAAAAACAAATGCTCAATACAAAAGTTTATGCTAATAGGGTGTAGAATACCTTCTGGCATCATCTTGTGTCTGCACTAGCGACCTCTTTGGCTTCTCAGTTGCAGCATTTGCGTTGTTTGCTCCCTTGCTTTCACTATGCACAACAAATGAGACAGACCCTGAATAGGATTCACTTGTAATGAATGATTTATTATCTGCAGGAATAGAGCTTGCTTCTGATTCTTCCTCCACTGATTTTGAGTTGGGGTGTCTAAGAAGCATACTTCCATAACCAATCTCAAAGGAGCCCACATGATTTTCACTATGATAAAGTAGGTCTTCGTCCGACGATCCTGAAAGGTAATATAACTGCTCTTTATGCATTATGGAGTTAAGATCCTTCACAAGCTTTTCCACCGGTGAAGGCTTAGGACGAGTGACACAACTCCTCTTTCTTGATGGTACAAGTGACTCCCAAGCATGTGATTGTGCTGAACCTGAATTGGAAAGGTGCCAAAAAACCATCACTACTCTTTAACATATCTAACACTAGTAAAAAAACACACTAAAAAAGCAATTTCTGGGTTACACAGAGAGAATCTTGAGAATCTAGATTGATGCTTATCAGGTGTGGTGAAGTAATATCCATTTCTTGAGACCATTTGAACCCAATATGTGGACAACATAGCTACAAGCTATCCCCTTGATCACAAGTAATTTAGTCAAAATTAGCCAATGATTTACCAATCACCATAAGTTCTGATGTATTGATAATGCTGGATTATGAATAAAGCAGCAGTGAAGAGGAATTGCTGGAAAACTGTTTCAGTAGCTTCAATAAGTTCAATAACAAGAAGAAAAAGATCTGCATTGCAACAACAACCAAGCCTTTTGTCCCAAACAAGTTGGGGTAGGTTAGAAATAAAATCAATCAAAGTCAAAAGATCCTTAAACCTTCAATCTTAGATCGTGGTTCTGGTACCATGAATCGCTAACTTCCATGCACTCTTATCTAACGCCAACTCTTTGGGTACATTCCAATCCCTCAAGTCTCTTTTAACTGCTTCTTTCCACGTCAGTCTCGGTCGACCTCTTCCTCTTCTTATGTTTTTGAGACGGCTTAATATTCCACTACGCATTGGTACCTCAGGGGGCCTGTGTTGGAGATATCCAAAGTTCCAAACAATCGTAAATAATGTTGGATAAGCTTTTCTTCAATTGGTCACTCTAATCTTATCATGTATATCATCATTGCAGATTTGATCTCGGCTTGTATGACCACAAATCCACCGCAACATTCGCATCTATGCTATGCTAATCTTCTGTACATGTTGTCTTTTTATCGCCCAACATTCCGCTATATACAGCACCGCACGTCTGATCAACGTCCAATAGAACTTACCCTTTAACTTTTAAGGGACCTTTCTATCACATATGACATCACATGCTTGGCGCCACTTCACCCAACCCGTCCGTATCATGTGGCTCAAATCTTCATCAATCTCACCGTCACTCTGTAGCATCGATCCCAAATACCGAAACGTTTCCTTCCTGGGCACTACTTTTCCGTCAGGAAACAGGTCCACATTATAAACAATTAATAGTATAGATACTACAGGGGTAGTACTACAAGAACTACCTAAAGATGTTCACAAGAAATATTGGGGTAGATTAAGCATAACATTGTATACCAACATTCAATAGTGTACTTCTGACCTGCCCATTTCAATCCTCAAGTCCAATGCCTTCTATATTATTTGTTTGAATTGGACCTAATTATATACTATATGGTACTCATCAAGAATCGGAACAACATAAAGTTATCTGATTTAACAGCAAGAAGGCAATTAGAGATCACTGACCAGTCATTTCACTTGCATCAGCTGTACCATATGGGGCACAACTCTCTGAATATGATACTGCCGATCCAGAACTAGTTCGATTGCTTGGGTCACCATCCCCCATCTTCAGGAAGTTTTGATCAGAAAATGGTTCATTCTCCATTATGATGTGGCTTGGTTTTTTCCTCAGTTGCTTTTGTTCCTTCAGCTTCGATGTTGGTGGCTTCAGCTTGTTAACTCTAGGTTCCTCAGCATCAATATCTTCCCGAGCATGCATTGGTGTGTAATTCGTCAATGAACCCTTCGTTCTCCATCTCGAGCCACATGCATTACAGAGCACTGGCTTATCTGGTGGCCCATTTCGCCAAAGAGGAGTACCTGTCCCAGCATTTGCGATGATCAACAAGAAACAGAATACAAAATTGATAACCAAGAACTTGTGTGGTATATACAGATATAGAATTTATTGGTAGCGTGTCCATCAGGTGTTCGTATCATAAATTACAAGTAGCATGCCTGTGATATTAGCAGAGATGGTGCATCGGGAAGGAAGCATGGAAGAACGGTCAGAAACTACACATTTTCAAGAATGTAACTTTAAGGGAATAAGTATTAATATCATACATACTCAAACTGTATATTTAGATACTGTTTTCAATGGTTAGCGCAAGCATGTAACTCTTCATCTACTGTCCTACAAAATGAGGCATACTAAAAGCAGATGATCACTTCAATTGAGCAGCTTGCTTCAGTAAGAGCTAAATAACTCCGAAAGTATAATGCTGCTGAGGTTCAAGCAAAAGAGAGAGCCAGTCTGTGTAAATTACAGAGCACAGCAAAGATTTCACTTCAATGCCATCCTAAAATTAAGCATTTCTGTAGTTGCAGCAGCTACAGAACTCTAAATATCCGATTGGCAAGAGCAGATGGTTCTTTTCTTCTTGCAGAATATGAGTGTGGGCTGCATCTAATCGCTCATTATCTGCACATATTATCTAACAAACATATATCCGCCATAGTAAAACACAACTCTAAATGTGTCCGTGAAAAGGAGATAATTCTGTTGTTCCTCATGTTTAGAATTTTACATCCAAAGGCCTCTCGGACCTTAACCATATCCACAGAGTTATCTTGAATACATCTGATAGTTCAATGAACTTCAGCTAATAGCCACCAAAGAACAAACCAAGGTAACCCACAAAGAACAAGCAAGATTAGGAATCCCAGTCCGGGGGACTCAAGATTTCATCTAAGGCCCGCTTCCCAGATGCATAATTCGAAGAAATCATCGCCCAAGATATCCATCTCGCCGTGGAACAAAGGGAAAACAGAACTAAAATATGCAAAGAAACAACAATAGGAAGAAAATTTTAACTATATTGAAGAACAAGAGCTCACTTGTGACTCCGCAATGACGGCAAGGTCCCTGCTTCCCCATGACTCTCTCTTCTTCTCACCCCCAAAAGTAAAGGAGAGCACGAGAAAATTCCAGCCAAACAAACACGGAAAAACAAAGCGGAAACAAGAAAGAAGCAGTTCTTCTGTACAAGTAATTCTTGGGCAAAAGAAAGGGGGAATTCAAGAACTATTTCTTGGTACGAATCTTTTCAGAGCCAGAGGGGATTCCTGGGAACAATTCCACAGCCCATGAACTCAAAAACCAAGACTTGCTTGGTAGATGTTCTTCTTTCTTTCTTTCTTTCTTTCTTTCTTCTTTCTATTTTTTTTCTTCCTTTTGTTCTGTATCCAGTCTTTTGGAGAGAGGGTAGAGGAGAGAGAGAGAGAGAGGGGAAAGGGGTGGAGAAATAATGGAGGATGGAATGCAGCAGCCGGAAGGGCAGATTTACGAAGTCCCGGGTAAGTCTTTGAGTGAAAGGCATTTGGGGAGGAATCCAAAAGAATTAGTACTAGTTTAAAGATGTAAATTTGTAGTATTAATGAGAGAGAAGCAATTAGGACTTGGGCAAAGTAGGGAGAGGTGAGGAGGTAGAGATAAGAGGCGAAAGCTTTCTTTTCTCTTGTTTCTTTTCAGCCTTTGGGTTTTCTTTTGTTGTGATTTTATTTCGTTTCATTATTATTCATGTGGTGCAACTATAGCGATTTCTGGTGCCACTGAAAGAATCTTTCCCTTAAGCCCTTTGCATTTTGCCCCCTTAAGAAGGACCCCATGTTCGGTTCAACATTGTACATGTACGACAACGAATACGCCACACACAAGCTCAGCCAGAGGGTTATCGTAGGCTTCAAGAAGTTCACACACAAAAGTCAATTTTGATAAATTAAAATGATGCTCCTAGGCACAATACAAGTTAGTGCACAGGTTAGATATATTGCAATTATCTACTACCAATTAAAGCTAACCCTCTTTTAAATATAAAGCGCATACGAATTACATGAAAAATACCAAACCTTTAAAATGCGCGGGAAAAAAATAATCTAAAGTACGTATTTTAAGCGTTATACATCGACTTGTTCTAGATACAAAGTGATTCCAAGCGCCATACAAAACTATAGCGATAAGTCCTTGTTCGTGAACCCTTATTAATTAGGGGTGTTTAGCAGAGCTTCAGTTCCATCAGATTCATGAATCTGGTGGAGCTGGGTATTCCTAGCTCCATCAAATCTGTAGAGCAGAAACTGTGGGTATATTAAGAGTGTTTAGGTGAGTCATCTTGTTTACATTTTAAAATAAAAATATAAGCTTAACTCACTTTATTTTAACCTACAAATTTCAGATCTAAGGTGCAGCTAAGATATGAAAGCTCTGCCAAACAGGATCTTAATTCGTGCATGTGTATTTATATGCATTTCTTTTCTACACGGTGACGAATATTTAACTATTAAAAGAAATTCGATAGGAAATTTAACAATTAAATTTTATGAACCCTTGTTTAAAGTTGTTTCTTCTTGCATGGAAATAACCAAGATATTTATCTATTTATTAGCAATGTGACGCGTAGGGCTGACCAAATAAACCGAAAACCGAAACAGTTAAAACCGGAACCGAAATCGAAAAAGCCGACACCGAATTATTCAGTTAATGATTCGGTTAGCTGTAGAAAATAACCGAACTTTTTTCGATTAATTCGGTTATAACTCTCGGTTAACCGAACTAACCGAATTAACCGATAGAGCCATCCGGCCAATTCACATGGCAAACACGAAACATTAATTTACTTGTTAAGAATTTAAGATGACCATAGATCACGTACATCCAAACACATGTACAGCAGAGTGTACATATATAGCATACGTACTCATTATTATACATATATACAACATTCGCCATGCATGCATGCATAAGCACACACCATACAGCAGTAGTACTTATCCGTGCAAGCTAGCTAGCTGTTATTTCGGAAACCTGAAGAATATGACTATATCAGAGCGACGAACACGGCAGCAGTTCAGTTATTTATTTGCATATGATCAAAAGCATGCAGGCACACTATGCTTGCGCGCGCGTCGCCGACGTTCGATCCGGTCGAGCGCGCGATCGAGACGCCGGCCGGCATGAACGAATGCTTAGCCGAGGGTGCTGGTGAGCGTCGACTCGAGCATGATCTCCTCTACGAAGGCCTTGGAGCCAAAGCGGACGTCGAAGCCTTTGCACTGAGGCTAATTCGGTTAATTCAGCTAAAACTGAAACCGAACTATCGGTTACCGAAATTTTCATACACAATTCGGTTTCAATTTTACAATAACCGAATTTTCAAATAAATCAAAAACCGAAACCGAAATTTTCGGTTAAACCGAACGCCCACCCCTAGTGACACGGGTGTTCTACAAAAAGGTAGATGGAATACAAAAAGGAAGATAGGAGACGAGGATCCAACAATGTTATAATTAGAGAAGTGCTTTTGTTTTTTTTAAAAAAATTGCATAAATATTATAGTATGAATGAAAGGTAGATAATTATTACTTACTTTTTTATTTGTTTTCCAACAATGTTATAATTAGAGAAGTGCTTTTATTTTTTAAAAAAATTTTGCATAAATATTATAGTATGAATGAAAGGTAGATAGTGATTACTTACTTTTTTGTTTGTTTTAAGATTCGTGTAACTTGTAATTATTATTTAGGACCAAATGGTAAAAGAACAAAGGGACAATTCTGGCCGCAGCATCATTTTTCGTTAAAAGAACAAGGCTTTCCCTTGCATGTATAGACATTCTTTTTCAACGGCTTGTATTAACATTGGTTGGGTGGAAGGAAGTAACTAGCTGGATAAAGATGGTGAAGCACTCTAAGTACCTAAGCACATGTGCGTCACAACAAGCTTATTTTTTATATAAAAAAAATAGGTACACAGAATTTCCGTATATCTTTTGCAATAAATTGGCATATTATTACTTGGGCAATCCAAGAAGCCGTTTATAAATTAAAAGGCATGCATTAAAAACTTGTTCTTTTTATTTTTCTTCTGATAACTTTGAAAATTGCCGGTACCCTTCAACATGCTTACATCCAACATGAACTGCTCTGTATTGTATTCCCTCTGGTCAAACTACTATAAGTGTCCCTCTATGCAAAAAATACTCCCTCCGTCCACTTTTATAAAAACATTTTTAGTGCATAGTTTCTATAAGTCGTATCTACATATACCACATCATATAAAAACAAATCTAAAAATAATCTTTCCCGTACATAGTATCTAATAAATACTCCACTCTTAATTTCTTCACTCGGATCTCATCCTCTCTCCCTTTTGTACCAATCCCCATCCTTATTATATAAGGTGTAACTCTAACCAATGCAGAGACCAAGGAAGCAATTGCGTCATGCAGAGCTCGAAGGGGTTAATACATGCATGCATGCGCATGAGAGATGGAAGAGAAGCCAGAACAGGAGCCGATGAGGTGCCACGTCCTGTATTCTGGGATGTGGAAAAAAAGCAGTTGCGCCTTATATTTTGGGATGAATGGAGTATCTTGTATGAGAAAGAACTTTACTCTCTCTTCTTTAACTCACATTCCACATGAGATTTTATATTACTGGGCATCGTATAGAAACTACTTACATCATTAAATTGGGAGTGCTCTAAGGCATATTTTTTAATGGACTTGTCCATATATACAAGGTGTATTTCATATTCCAATGCAAAACTAGTGTGATGTTCCCTATGCACCCCTAATAAATATTCATCTTTACTTCATGTTCTTTACATGCATGCATTAATGAATATAGTGCTTAGTGACAATAATTAGGCTAATCCAGTTATTTTTAATATCTTTTTGGTTTATGTTCAAAGAAAAAATATGCTTTATAAACTTGGACGGAGGGAGTAGTTGTATTTTTAAAGTAGATGTAGTCAAACTTTCGAAATTTTAACCATCAATTTGTTTTAAAATATTTAAATTGGACCTATGAAAATTAGACATATAAATTTGTCTCAGAAAATACTTTTATAATATTATGATTTATTTAGATTTTCTAAATATATTATAGTATAAATTAGTAATCCAAACTCTGTTTTGAAAACCGTATTGATATCTAAAACAACAACTATTTATGACCAAGGAGTAGCTACTAAGTGTATTTCGACAAGTTATTAAATTGATATGAAATTGCCACATTTATCTCATCTCCAATGTTAAGCGCAGAGAAACAAAAGTATTAGACCATAATCACCCAATCAATAGTAACCACATCTTCGTCGCTAAAAGAAGTTCTTGTCTTAACGAAGCTATGAGGACACTAATGAAGCTGACGTATTTTCACACCAGGCAGGCAATACTTGAATCCAGTGGTGACTGGCGACACAATCGAGACAAACTCCGCATCAGAAAGTAGGCGAAATTTATGCCTCAAGAAAATTAGGAAAGTCGAAGCATGGTCGTCTCATGCGGGCATTAATTTACCCTCGAGTCCCTGACCCCACAAAAAAATGACCCTGCTCAGTCACGATGACCACACTAGCTTGGTACAGGCCACACAGGCTGCTCAACGTTGCAGGCTATACCAAACACAATTAAGATTTCGGTCCTAGCATCAGACCAAATGCACCTATAGTAATCTTAATAGGTAGAACCGTAGCATCGTGCAAAATTTGATTCGGAATTCTTTTTTACAAGGAAACAGCGGAGAAAGAATCTAGTCGTATTTTTTTTTTATTTTTTTTGTGAAAAAGGTGACGTGAAGGATCCGGTCGCAAATCTAAGAAACGACGGGTCTTTTTTTGAAAAATAACCGGGAAAATATCTAGAGATAGAGCTGTACACATATATATGTTGATGAAAGTATTGTTTCCGGGAAAAATGAAGAAATAACTTAGACACAAATTTCTTTTAACGAATTTGGTTAACACTTTATAATTACCCGACTAACCTCCTTTTGTCGAGTTTAATACTCTATGTGCTAATCGGGTGATAATACATGTTCCGAAAAATATTAGAGATGTCAACCCTCTTTACTCGAGTTTAATACTCTATACGTTCACCGAGTAATAATACGTTTCGAAAAATATCAGAGATCGAGTTGGGAAAAAAAAAATTAGAGATTAGTGATCGAGTTGGGAAAAAAATCCAGAGATAGAGCTGTACACATATTTCTGTTGACGGTTTTTTTTTCGGGAAAAACGAAGAAAGGACCTGGACGTAACGGCTGGGGACCTGTTTGTTATATTTCTGGACCTGATCGCTATTATAAAAAATTAGAAAAGGACTCGTTCGATATTTGTATTTAGCGGGAGGCTTTGCCATAAAGTAACGAACCAGGGACCTAAACGCAATTCAGAAAGGATTTTTTTATACTCACAAAAAATCGCAAAGGACCTCTTTGTAATTTACAGAGACCTATCCGTAATTTACAAAAAGGGAAGGACCTTTTCGCAAAATGGCATGGGGGTGGGGTGGCACCCTTGGTTGGCCTCCAATTCTTCCCCCTTTAATATATAGTATATTACAACATGGCTAGACAAAAGCCTTTCCCCCTCGACAAATACCAGATTACAACTTCAGGGCCTGGTTATAAACTTCAGAGGTTCCACAGAGATTCTGTAAGCTACTTGTAATGCCCGGCCAGTGACCCGCCCTTCCCGCGCGTGATCGCTGCCGCCGCAACCGCTGCTGCCATCTCCGCCACCGGCGACGAATTCGAGCAACAACTCGTCGAACCAGGCAAGTCACACCACCTTGATCATGTTGCGCCCAATTTGTAAATTTGTATGCTAAATTTTAAATTATTGTATGTCTATGTATTGTAAATGTTATTTCCTAACCCCGTTTTAAATGCTAGTTAAAACCAATATTGATATGCCACCTTTAAAATTGAGTTCCGATGCCCTTGTAACCTTAAGAAAAATATGAATTATGTTTGATAATAATTAGACATTGCTTAGTCATGCTTAGAACTGAACCTAGGAGATTTTGGGAGTTTGTGACAAAATAATGTTCCGTTAAAAAATAAAAGTCATGATGTTAGTAGTGCTGGAATGGTTAGAAATGAAAATGTGATTTAGATCGAGCGAGAAATGGTTGAGTGGTGGTGTGGTTAACATTGTGGGTTTGTGGAAAGTCTCGCTTAGTCAATTAAAGATCAGTCTGAGTTTCGCTGAATGTAAAGCCTAATAGTACTACCACAAGTCTGGAATGGGACGAACATGGCTAGTCGTATTAAATCATGATATGGACAATCATGCCATATGTAGGTATTGGTGTGGTGAAAGTATGAGGCTGCCACTCTGGCGCAAGAGGAGGCTTATGAATAGAGGGATTCTTTTTAGTGGTGAAATCTTAGCGGGCATGACTACATGGATGAGTTTGTATAGGATCCTTGTTGTGATTTTCCCTATCGCTCACCAAAGAAAGTGTGCTGACACAGGGGGGAAATCATGTCTTGTGGGTAAATTTATACAACCTTTGCAAAGTGTAAAACTAATCGATTAGCCGCGCCCGCCGTCAGGGGCATGCCGAGCAAGCCATTCTCATATTAGATTTTGGTAATTTAAAACTTGGTTTACAAAAATGATGTTGGGATGGAGGGAGTCCATCAGGGGTAAAACTTGGAAAGTCCTAGGAGCGATTCTTGAGTTAAAAAGAAAAAATGTTTAGGTTTGAGTTCCCTTATAAATTATGTTATTTAAAATTATTTAGAATATTTAGTGAATTGTTGCTTTATGGTTAAATAAACCATATAACCTTCCTTTATTGCCCGTACATTATATTGTATTTTTCCGATGTGATTTGCTAAGTACATTTGTACTCACCCTTGCTTAATCTATTGCTTCAGAGGAGGAGTACCATGATGGTGAGGACCAGTTGGACTATGTCGTGCCCCCAGTCGATTGCCTGTGGCAAATTAATTGGGCTCTATTTACTGCTCTCCAATTTCGCTGCTTTTATTTAGTCATTTATTTATTTGTTGGCCTACGTGCCATTTCATTTGTAACTCTAAATGTTTATTATTAATAAAGAACGTTGGATATGCTATGGTTTCATTTTTACTATGTGTGCTAGCATTTCCTAGACTAGTACAAAACACAGAGAGAATTTCGGGGGTGTTTTTCTGGGGTCCAACAAAGATGGTATCAGAGCCATATTGACTGTAGGTCATAGCCATAGTTTGGTTTAAACTTAGGGACTATACTTTGAAAAGATAAATATTTTGGAAAACCTTTACTCCTTACTCTCCCTTCACTCATCCTCTTCTATTTATAAAATTTGTTTCTAAGTCGTGTCTCTCTAAAAATTGTAGATGGCGGAGATTTCGACTGTTGTTTCGTACAGATTGTACATGGAGAGCTGGACCAAGATCTTGTTGGAGATGACACGGTTTCTGGGATTCACACAGAGGCATGTCTATCACGGCTTCCGGACACTGGCGTTTGCACAGGAGCAGTGGAGGGTCGAGATCCACATCTACGCTCAGGACCAAGGCAGGACTGTCTCTCACATTTATGAGGCCCCAATGTTGCGAGACACCTTAGCCACGGGTATCCAGGATGCAGCCCGCGAGGCGGTACGGACGATGGGGAGATTTTTATGAGGTGCAGCTGAGGACCTCTAAGTTCTGCTGCTATCCCATCAAATATCAGTATAGCTCTTATAGTGCATTCCGCTCCGCCATGACGAGCAGCTCCACAGTTCTGCGCCGATAGATGGCACTTACAGAGGTTATGGAGATGAGCTACCAGGACACACTTGATGAGCTGTTGACGACCCAGTAGAGGCTCCGTGAGGTGCAGGAGGAGTTGGCCATGTACAAGGCCGGCAGTGAGGGCTTTTCCGTTCAGGGAGAGTGAAAGGACCAACGATGTCGCCTAGAGGGGGGTGAATAGGCAGATTTAAAAAACGCAGCGGAATTAAAACTGGCCGAGCAGGTCAACCCGGAGTCTCCGGGTCTTTGGTCCGGAGTCTTCGGCTTGTCCGGAGTGTCCGGTATGAAATCCGGATACTCCGGGTTAGCTGGCACGGGAACGTAACTAGGATTACTCTAACAAGCACAAGAAACTTCAAAAATAGATAGCAAGAGCAACCTAGATCAAAAGCTAGTGTGGATTTGAATTAAAGCTAAGCAAAGAGTTAGATCCGAGCTTTACAAAGACAAATCCACACAAGCAAGAAAAAGTAAAAGAGAGAGATGCGATTTTTCACCGAAGTTCGGATTCTTGAAGGGAATCCTACGTCTCCGTTGAGGCGGCTCGGTCGCACTTGAGCCGGGGTCTCTTCCAACCCGCTTTCCTCCCGGTGTTGCACAAATGCACTCGCCGGCTTTACTTCTTGTCTCTTTCCTTTCGGAGGCGAGACTCGCCTTCACAAATGACCGGGGCTCACCACACGCGTTGGTAGCTCCCGGTGACTCCTAGCCGTCTAGGAGACCTTCAACCTCCAAGAGTAATAGCACCACGGAAGTCGCTTGGAGGATGAACTAGTGCTCAACAACTCGAATTGAATGCACCTAGCACTTTACTTCTTCCTCTCCTCACCAAAATGGATCAACAACCAAATCAAATGGTGGGAGGAAGTGGGGGCTCTATTGAATGCTTTGAGAGTGTTAGAGAAGGCTTGAATGCTGCAATGAATGAGCTCTATCCAGATCCAAGCCGTTGGGAGAGAGTGGAGGCTTTAAATAGTCTTTTCAAAAACTAGCCGTTACTCTCGTTTTTGTACAGGCCGGAGTGTCCGGACAAATAACTCGGAGACTCCGGGTTATCCGGAGACTTCGGACAAAATGTCTGGATACTCCGGACGACTGGAATTTAAAAGTGACCGAGGGGTCCAACCCGGAGACTCCGGACATATTGTCCGGATACTCCGGATGAATCCGGATACTCCGGATTGAATGTCCGGAGAGTCCGGGTTACCCAGTTCGGTTTCAATTTAAAACTTTTTCAAATAAAATGCAGGAGGGCTAATTTTAGATGCAAGACTTGACGTTGAGCACATGCACATCCTAAAAGCGATTTCACGTCGAACCCTCTTAATAGTATGCCGTCATTTCAACTTTTAAGAGGTTGTGGGGGCATCCAATCCCATTCCAACTTGATATGATCTCGATATCTGCATTAATCTTAGTTGAAGCATTAGATCACTTTAGCTGTGTCATCATTAATCACCAAAATAATTTGAGGGGCCTAGATGCAATTTCAATCTCCCCCTTTTTGGTGAATTGATGACAACACAATTAACGGCAAATAAAATGGAGTTAATATTCTAAACAGAATAGAGGAGCTCCCCCTAAATGTGTGCATTAGAAGTATTGAGTGGAATCAAATGCACATATTTAACGAGAATTAACCAAGAGCTCCCCCTCAAACATTGCATCCGAGAATACATTACAATTAACTGAAAGTAATCCATGCATAAGATAAACATAATGTCATTACATGGAAGAAGAGGAATAACAGAGTTCACGACAGCATAAAAAGCAATAATAAAAAGCAACACAAAACAAATCCACGAGCGACAGCAAAGGAAAAACACGACAACTCGACAACTAAATGACAACGCTAAAGATATCACTCCCCCTTTGGCATCAAGACACCAAAAGAGGGAGGACACGAGAAATCACTCGTCGTCGCCTTCGTCGTCAGACGCTGAGTACTCGCTGCCGGGGTCATCTCCAGGAGGAGGAGGAGGAGGAGAAGAAGAGGTGATGCCGAAAAGCTGATCTGCAGAGGTGGCATCGCTACTCTCCTCGAAAGACCCGGAGGAGTCGCTAGGAGAGACTGTCTCGCCATTGTGGCGGCGGATGCTGCGAATGTCTTGACCATTCTTCTTTATCTGCCTACTCATCACCTTCTGCCTGGTGGAGATGTCGCGGCAAAGACAGAAGACATGCTTCAACATCCTCTGGAGCACGCTACCTGGAACCTCAGTCTGCTCAGAAGGAATGACCGGAGCCACAGCAGGAGCAGGAGCAGAAGAGGAACTCGAAGCGCGACCTCGTCGAGTCCTAAGAGGAACAGGACCAGGGGCGGCTGGAGCAGCAGGAGTAGTAGGAGGTCGGACCTTGTAAGAAAGATGCTCCTCATCCCTGACAAACTTCAGACCACTGACCGAAGTGATCAAAGCCATCACAAAAGGAGCATAGCTGCAGCTGGCCATGTTGCTCTGCGCATTCTGCCTCATTGTCTCCCACATGAAGTCGACAATGTCAAAGGAGTGGGTGCGCTCGACAAGGTGGTAAAGCAAGTTCCTTCCATAGGAACTGATGGTAGATGCATCTCCCTCCTTGGGCCAAAGAGTGACCCTCAGCATCCTGTTGAGCACGGCAGGCACATCCTTTAGACCCTTGATGGTCCCCACTGTGAAGCTCCTGGATGTGTCATACAGTGACTCAATCTCCTCAGGAGTCAAAACCTTCTTTGCGTGAAGCTTTGGGCTGTCATTGTATCGAAGGTTGAGCACTCTAGCAAACCTCTTCTGGTTGGCAGTGTACCAGACTCTGTCTGTCATCCACCAAATGGCATCAACTGTCTTGTCAAAGTACAAGGTGGCATAGAACTGCATGATCACCTCGTTGTTCCAATCAAACTTGAAAGACAGGATGTCCTTGATCTGATGCACTCACAGATCTCAACTATCTCGATCAAACACCGGGTTACGAGCTGCCGCCATGTACTCCCTCAATGGTCTTCATCGACCACTTTGGGTGCTCAAGCGGGTAGAGGACCGTCTCATAGTAGTCTGACTGAAACCGGTTCCAAAACCGGCGGTCCACATACTCATCCTGATGATAGTCGAGCGGATCTTTCTTTCTTTGCTCAACTATCGCCTTGCCCTTGCCGGAACCCGTCCTGTAGTCAATAACTCTCATTGGGTTGACTCCCATAGGATAGGTCCACACGGGCTTGGCTTTGGCCAACGGACCAATGAAGTACCCAGAAGCACGGAAGTCTCTCCTCTTCTGATCTCTCAGCCTAGCATGAGTGACTGTCGGGTGCTCCTCTGGATCAGGCTGAGGCTGAGGAGGAGACTGCGCCTGAGACTGCGGCTGAGGCTGCGGCTGCGGCCCAATCATCAGCGGACCCTTTGAGGTGGGTCGCTTCTTCGCAACCCGTCTATGTCTTTTTGGAGCTGGAGCTGCAGATGGAGAGCCAGGGGGTGTATCCGGCGGAGGAGAGCCCCGAGGAGGATCACCACCACCCGAGGTACCCTGAGACGGATCCATCTGACCAGACAAAGTGAGGGAAAAAGATTAGCCGCGAGGCGACTTGAAATTCAGCGAATAGAGAATTCTGGCCGAGACCCCCAACCCGGAGAGTCCGGACAAATTGTCCGGATACTCCGGATTAACCCGGAGACTCCGGACAAATTGTCTGGATACTCCGGACCAACCCAAAGACTCCGGACCAACAGTCCGGATACTCCGGATGCGCCAGAACACGCGCAAGGGCGGCCCAAAAATCGGGGAATCCAATTCGCAAAAATGACAAGAAGTGAATCTAAATTGCCACAAGAATAGGAATTAAGTCTAGGGCACAATCTAGCAAAGAAAATCGCGGGATTAGGGCACGAACAAGAACTCACCATAAGAAGATTTGAGAAACGAAGAACGTGGGTGAGTGAATCTCCGATCTTGAGGGCAACGATGAGTCAATCGGCACCCTAAAGAAGATGAAGCACACGGAGAGACCCTAAGAACCGCGAGATTGGATCCAAACCCGTAAGGAAAAGGATTAGGGCAAAAGGATTCTTACCAAGATCTCCAAACCGAGGAAGAGGAGGGATCCATGGAGAGGGAGGAGAAGGTGAGAATCACACCCTAGCCTCGAGAGGAACACGGGAGAGGGAGAGACACAAGGTGGGAATAGGAAAAAGAAACCGCGCGGGATGGGGGAGACTTAAACCATCCGCCCCAACCCGGAGACTCCGGGTTTTAGTCCGGAGACTCCGGCCCAACCCGGAGAGTCCGGTCAAATAGTCCGGATACTCCGGATTACCCGGAGAGTCCGGATTAAATACCGGATACTCTGGGTTCCCCAGCTCGGTTAGGAATGAAGCAATTCACACGAGGTCTCAAGGAATTTGACGGAAAGAGAGGGAGAAAGAGACCTTAAGTTGTCAACTTGATACATGACCAGCAAAACAAAGAATCAACCAAGCTATGGTCACACATCAATGACAAGATCGTAGGATCAAGAGCCAAAAACATAGGATAATTTCAAAGAAAATGATGAATAAAATTTTGAAATTCATTTTTTTTATTCATCAATCAATATGTGAGCACTTGTCAAGCCACGTTACGAGAATATAAAATATTTAGACCACTTCTCAACTCGCAAAATCTTTTCTCATCAAGGGGCTTGGTAAATATATCGGCTAATTGATCATTTGTGCTCACATGTTGGATATCAATTTCGCCTTTGGTTGCGTGATCTCTTAGGAAATGATGGCGAATATCTATGTGTTTTGTACGGGAGTGTTGGACAGGATTGTTGGCAATTTTTATGGCACTCTCATTGTCACACAATAGTGGAACACTTTTATAGGTTAGGCCATAATCACTCAAGGTTTGTCTCATCCAAAGTAATTGGGCACAACAACTCCCGGCAGCTATGTACTCAGCTTCGACAGTGGATAGGGCTACGGAATTTTGTTTCTTGGAAGACCACGAGACTAGAGACCTACCCAAGAATTGGCAAGTCCCCGAGGTACTCTTCCTATCCACTTTACAGCCGGCATAATCCGCATCGGAATAGCCAACTAGCTCAAAGGACGATCCTTTCGGATACCAAAGTCCAAAATGAGGAGTGTGCACTAAATATCTCAAGATTCTCTTAACGGCCACCATGTGGCACTCTTTTGGAGCGGCTTGAAAGCGTGCACACATACAAACGCTAAGCATGATATCGGGCCTACATGCACAAAGATAAAGGAGAGAACCGATCATCGAACGATATACCTTTTGGATGACCGGTTTACCTTCTTTGTCGAGGTCTAGATGCCCGTTGGCTTGCATAGGTGTCTTTATAGGCTTGGCGTCCTCCATTCCGAACTTCTTGAGCATGTCCTTGATATACTTGGTTTGGCAAATGAAGGTTCCTTCCTTGAGTTGTTTAACTTGAAAGCCGAGGAAGAACTTCATTTCTCCCATCATGGACATCTCGAACCTTTTAGTCATAATCTTGCTAAACTCTTTACACAAATGCTTATTAGTAGATCCAAATATGATGTCATCGACATATATTTGGCATACAAATAAATCATTATCAATATGCTTAGTAAAGAGAGTAGGATCGGCCTTTCCGACTACAAAACCTTGTTCGAGAAGGAAATCTCGTAAACACTCGAACCAAGCCCTTGGTGCTTGCTTAAGTCCATAAAGTGCTTTGTGAAGGTAGTAAACGTGGTCCGGGTACTTTGGATCTTCAAAGCCGGGTGGTTGCTCGACGTAGACCATCTCAGAGAGTGGTCCATTTAAGAAGGCGCTCTTCACGTCCATTTGATATAGCTTGAAATCATGGTGAGTAGCAAAGGCAAGTAATATTCTAATAGATTCAAGCCTAGCTACTGGAGCATATGTTTCACCGAAATCCAAACCTTCGATTTGAGTGTACCCTTGAGCAACCAAACGAGCTTTGTTCCTTGTCACAATTCCATTCTCATCTTGCTTGTTCCGGAAGACCCATTTTGTGCCGATCACGTTTTGATTTGGTCTTTGGACAAGCTCCCAAACTTGATTTTTCTTGAAGTTATTGAGCTCCTCTTGCATGGCCATCACCCAATCCGGATCATCAAGTGCTTCTTCTACCTTAAGAGGCTCAAGAGAAGACACAAACGAGTAAAATTCACAAAAAATTGCAACTCGAGATCTAGTAGATACTCCCTTGTGAATGTCTCCGAGTATATTATCGACCGGATGATCTCGTTGTATACTTTGATGAACTCTTGGGTGAGGAACGGTTGAATTTGGAGCTTGGATAGGTTCTTCATCTTGGGATGCGTTCGAACCATCTTGGGTTTGCTTAGACGAGGAGGGAATATCACCTAAGCCTGACCCATCCGGAGACTCCGGTATTTGACCCGGAGACTCCGGACCAATCCGGACACTCCGGGTTTCAGGCCGGAGACTCCGGGTTGGGGTGCTCGGGTGAAATTCCAGATTTTGAGGTCTTACTTCCCCAATTGCCATTTTCTTAATAGCTTCACATGGTGGTTCTTCCCTGTCAATCACGGCACGATCAACTTGTTCTACTTGAGAACCGTTAGTCTCATCAAAAGTCACGTCACGCGAGATTTCAACGACACCGGTGGTATTGTTAAAAACTCGGTACGCATAAGCATTAGTTCCATAACTAAGTAAGAAACCTTCATCTACTTTAGGAGCAAATTTAGAAGACTTAGCCTTTTTGTTAAGGATATAGCATTTACTCCCAAAGACTCGAAAGTAGGAGACATTTGGTTTCTTCTTGGGTGAGCAATTAAATGACGCCGTCTTCTTCAAGATCTTGTGGAGGTAGAGGCGGTTGGAGCTGTGGCATGCGGTATTGATGGCTTCCGCCCAAAAGCTATCGGAAACCTTGTACTCGTCAAGCATCATCCGCGCCATCTCGATGAGGGTTCGATTCTTCCTCTCGGCCACCCCATTTTGTTGAGGAGAATAGGGAGCCGAGAATTCGTGCTTAATTCCTTCATCATCGAGAAACTCCTCCACACCAATGTTCTTGAACTCGGTGCCGTTGTCGCTTCGAATTCTTTTGATCTTCACTTCAAACTCATTTTGAGCTCTTCTCATGAATTTCTTTAACGTCACTTGGACTTCTCCCTTGTCATGCAAGAAAAACACCCAAGTGAATCGAGAAAAATCATCAACAATAACTAAGCCATACTTACTTCCTCCGATGCTTATGTAAGCTACGGGACCAAATAAATCCATGTGGAGCATTTCCAACGGTCTTGAGGTCGTCATCACATTCTTGGCGGGATGGGAGGCACCAACTTGTTTGCCCGCTTGACAAGCGCTACATACCCTATATTTCTCAAAGACAACATTAGTTAGTCCAAGGATGTGGTTGCCTTTGATGAGTTTGTGAAGGTTCCTCATACCGACATGGGCTAGTCGGCGATGCCATAGCCAACCCATGCTAGATTTAGCCATTAAGCACGTTTCAAGATTAAGTCTATCCGTATTGAAGTCTACGAGATAGAGCTTACCCTTCAAACGTCCTTTGAAGGCTATTGAACCATCAAGCCTCTTAATGACTTCCACACCCTTTTCATTAAACAAACAATTGTAACCCGCTTCACACAATTGTGCAACGGACAACAAATTGTAGCTTAATGAATCAACAAGTAAAACATTACTTAAGTGAAAATCATTTGAGATAGAGATTTTACCCAAACCAATTACTTCTCCTTTTCCATTGTCTCCAAAGACAATACTTTCGCTATTTGATCCATTTTCATCCAAGTGTGCGAACATTGCCTTTTCTCCGGTCATATGATGCGTGCATCCGCTATCCAAAATCCAACTTGTTCCACCGAGATATAGGCCTACAAAAACATATTTAGTTTTTGCTCTTTGGTACCCAAACTTGGTTAGGTCCACGACGTTAGTAACAAGCGATTTAGGGACCCAAATAGAACGAACACAAGGAGTATTTTTCGGCTTACGCCCAACATGATAAGCAACTACACGACCGAGGTTAGTCCTTTTAAGCACATAAGAAGCAAAGAACTCGGAGTGAGCTTTGTGCTTGGATGTTCCTTCGCCTTTTACAAAGTGAATGGGCTTGCTTAAAGGAGCAACAACAATGTTGCTCTTTTTGCCCTTTGGCGGAACATACCCAAGCCCTTGCCTCTTAAGATTACCTTGGCGCTTACCGAGATACTCCTCTAAACCCTTGCTTGCCTTGTAGGACTTTTGAAGTCCATCTTCAAGCATCACCTTAAGCTTCTCATTTTCATGAGCCAAGACTTTCAAAGTCTCACGGTTAGTAGCACAAGTAGCAACATCAATATTATAACATCTAGCGCAACCGTTGCTCGTCGAAGGTAATGAAATATTGGAGTTGTTGATTGAGGTAGAAGATTTATTCGAGAGATCAACAAGCTTCACTTCAAGAGCCTTGCAAGCATCCTTTGCTTTTGCAAGTTGCTCTAAGAGTGAAGCATTGATGATCTCAAGACTAATTGCTTCATTTTTGGTCAAATTTGAGCTTTTGACCAAGTCCTCATTCTTTTTCTTTTCAAAGGCTAAGCTCTTCTCTAGCTCAAGATTCTTCTCCTTTTCAAAAATAAGGAGATCTTCTTGAGCTTCGAGAATAGCTTCCTTTTGCTCAACAACCTCCTCCAATCTTTCAATATCCTTAAGTAGCAAGTCTAATTTTTTAACATCAAAATCATCCATAGACTTAAATGCTACTTCTTCCTCATCACTAGCATCATCGCAATCATCTAAGCTATAATCAACAATAGAATGAATAGTGCTCTTAGATGATACCTTGTGCCCCTTTGCCATAAGGCACATTGGAGCATCTTCATCTCCGTCGCTCAAGTTGTCGAAGAGGCTCTTCGACTTTGTCGGTGGAGTAGCGATGGCGACGGTGGCAAGTCCTCCTTCATTGCCGGAGTCGGACTCGGACTCGGAGTCGGAATCGGAGTTCCACTCCTTGCCGATGTATGCGTGACCCTTGCCCTTGTACTTCTTGCTCTTGTCCTTGTCCTTCTTGCGGTACTTGTCTTTCTTGTACGGCTTCTCTTCCTTCTTTTCTTTGTGTGGGCACTCGGCAATGAAATGACCGGGTTCCCCACACTCATAGCACTTTCTTGAAGAGTGTCTTCCTCTTGACTTGTTGCCGAAGCTCTTGGAATGGCTTCCCGGCTTGTATCCTTTCTTCTTCAAGAACTTGTTGAATCTTCTTACAAGAAGGGCCATGTCTTCATTTGTGAGCGGCCCATTTGATTCTTCTTCATCGCTTGAGCCTTCTTCCACTTCTTGAGCCACTTTGACGGCCTTCAAGGCGATGCCCTTCTTCTTGCCGGACTTGAGCTCCTCCACCACTTCCACTTCCTTTACCATCATCTCATCCGTCATTAGCCGGCCAATTACGTCATGAGGAGTGAGAGTGTCGAAGTTTGGCCGGTCGCGGATGAGTTGCACAAGATTGCGGTTGGTGGGGGTGATCACTCGGAGGATGATCTTGACAATTGTTTTGTCGGTGAGCTCGGTGCTTCCAAGTCCTTTAGCTTGATTTACTAGCACCATCAAGCGATCAAACATCTTGGTGTAACACTCTCCTTCTTCCAATGTGAATCGGCTTAGTTCTCCAATGATAAGCTCGATTTTGGATTCACGAACACTTGACACACCTTCATGAGATATCATCAATCTTTCCCAAATGTCCTTGGCATTGTCAAGGACATCGACCCGGTTGAACTCGGAGTCGCTCAAAGCATTGAACAAGGCATTGACGGCCAAGTCGTTGAAGTGTTGAGCCTTGTCTTCTTCGGAGGTGAGATTGTTGGGGTTTGCGGGCTTGAAACCTGTTTCAACAATCTTCCAAATGCAAGGATGAAGTGATCTCAAATGCATCTTCATCTTGTGTTTCCATGCCGCATACCGAGTGCCATCGAAGTGAGGCGCTCGGCCGGACGAGACGGAAACATAAAATGAGGAGTTTGAGACTCCAAAAGAGGAATAATCTAAAGGAATTGCAACCCCTATACCGGAACCCGTGGCCTTGTCTTGGGCATGGGTTTTGGTAACTTTCTCTATTTCCGACATCTTTGATTCTCCAAGCGGTTAAGCCAAAATAAAGGAGATTTGGCTCTGATACCAATTGAAAGGACCAACGATGTCGCCTAGAGGGGGGGTGAATAGGCGGATTTAAAAAACGCAGTGGAATTAAAATCGAAAGAAGTCAACCCGGAGTCTCCGGGTCTTTGGTCCGGAGTCTCCGGCTTGTCCAGAGTGTCCGGTATGAAATCCGGATACTCCGGGTTAGCTGGCACGGGAACGTGACTAGGATTACTCTAACAAGCACAAGAAACTTCAAAAATAGATAGCAAGAGCAACCTAGATCAAAAGCTAGTGTGAATTTGAATTAAAGCTAAGCAAAGAGTTAGATCCGAGCTTTACAAAGACAAATCCACACAAGCAAGAAAAAGTAAAAGAGAGAGATGCGATTTTTCACCGAAGTTCGGATTCTTGAAGGGAATCCTACGTCTCCGTTGAGGCGGCTCGGTCGCACTTGAGCCGGGGTCTCTTCCAACCCGCTTTCCTCCCGGTGTTGCACAAATGCACTCGCTGGCTTTACTTCTTGTCTCTTTCCTGTCGGAGGCGAGACTCGCCTTCACAAGCGACTGTGGCTCACCACACGCGTTGGTAGCTCGGTGACTCCTAGCCGTCTAGGAGACCTTCAACCTCCAAGAGTAATAGCACCACGGAAGTCGCTTGGAGGATGAACTAGTGCTCAACAACTCGAATTGAATGCACCTAGCACTTTACTTCTTCCTCTCCTCACCAAAATGGATCAACAACCAAATCAAATGGTGGGAGGAAGTGGGGGCTCTATTGAATGCTTTGAGAGTGTTAGAGAAGGCTTGAATACTGCAATGAATGAACTCTATCCAGATCCAAGCCGTTGGGAGAGAGTGGATGCTTTAAATAGTCTTTTCAAAAACTAGCCGTTACTCTCGTTTTTGTACAGGCCGGAGTGTCCGGACAAATAACCCGGAGACTCCGGGTTATCCGGAGACTCCGGACAAAATGTCCGGATACTCCGGACGACTGGAATTTAAAAGTGACCGAGGGGTCCAACCTGAAGACTCCGGACATATTGTCCGGATACTCCGGATGAATCCGGATACTCCGGATTGAATGTCCGGAGAGTCCGGGTTACCCAGTTCGGTTTCAATTTAAAACTTTTCCAAATAAAATGCAGGAGGGCTAATTTTAGATGCAAGACTTGACGTTGAGCACATGCACATCCTAAAAGCGATTTCACGTCGAACCCTCTTAATAGTACGACTGTCCTTAAGACACAAATATAAAACAAAGTTACAAAACTTGTCTTGATGCCGTCATTTCAACTTTTAAGAGGTTGTGGGGGCATCCAATCCCATTCCAACTTGATATGATCTCGATATCTACATTAATCTTAGTTGAAGCATTAGATCACTTTAGTTGTGTCATCATTAATCACCAAAATAATTTGAGGGGCCTAGATGCACTTTCAGAGAGACTTCAAAGTACTCAGAGCCTATCCTCGCTCCGAAGAAAAGGACCAGTGATAAGAAGACTTACTTGAGCCAGTTTCGTGGACCCCAGTAGGATTAGTTTCCTCTTTAGATATTTTAGACGATGATTCTTTCGATGTGTGAGCTGTCATTACTCTTTGTGATCAGCCACCATCTTTTGCTTAAGGATTAATAAAGATTTGTTTCATTCGTTTATCTATTTGAGTTTTGGCTCAGTTTTTCTACTATAACTACACTTCACCATTCTATAGACTTTAAGGATGTATGTAATAAACCTTATTTCAAAATTTTCTACTATCATGTTGTGCTATCTTATTCTCATCTTAATCTCTGCCTAAAGAAATTCAACTAATACTTCTTTCCTTTCAAAAATTTAGATGACTAATGTCAACTTTACCGCAAGCCAAGGATGGACGCTTGTTCTTCAGTGCCAGCTACGTTACCTACAGATTAGACGGTGACCAAGCTACTACCTAAGAGAGGAACAATACGAAGGAGAAACCATCAGCCACTACGCCAACTTGCTCACCACCATACCAGCACGATTTGGGAGATTTTACTACACTTTCAGAGGACATGGCCCCATGAGCTATGACGCGAAGGAGGCAGCTGCCCGCAAAGCAGTGCGACGGTTCAGCTGTCTCTTCAACATTCAACCTCGAGGAGCGAGATCCTACTTTGTTCCTCGTAGGTGCTAAGGAATTAACCAAACCTTAGAAGCTTTTAGAATAAACCATCCCTTCTTTAGGAATTTGTGAGCTATCTTTAATTTTTTTGTAGCAGCCATAATAAATAAATTATATCAATAAAAGAATAACTTGGTGTTTATTAGAGTTTATTGCTTGTGTGTGGGGTTCTGGGTAGATTTCTATTCTTCTTTCATAATATTATCGTCAACTGCCAGATGGTGAACACTCGTTGCAGCTATGACAGTCCCCCTCCACTCGGTCTGCCACCTCCTCCCACAGATGGACCCACCTGGCAGCAGATGATGGAAAATTACAATCAACTTATCCAACTGCTAGCACAAGGTATTAACAACAAGCAGAATGCTCAAGCTGCCGCTCCTCAGCATCCCCTACAGAACAAGTTGCCGGAATTTATGAGGACCCAGCCTCCAGTTTTCTCCAGTAGTGCAGAGGCTCTCGATGCAGACGATTGGCTTAGGACCATTGAGAAGAAGCTGGACATCATCCAGTGCAGTGACCAAGAGCGAATCTTGTTTGCTTCTCATCAGCTTAGTGGGCCCGCTACAGAATGGTAGGATAACTTTCGAGTCACCCACCAAGACGTTCAAGCTATCACCTACGATGGTTTTGTGCAAGCTTTCCGCCGAGCTCACATCCCTACTAGTGTCATTGCACTCAAGAAGGAGTTCCACTCCTTACGTCAGGGAGGCCGCACTGCGACGGAATATCTATACAGCTTTAGTCACTTGGCCAGATATGCTCCAGAAGACGTGGCCACCGATGAGGCGAAGAAGGAGCGCTTCATTGAAGGATTAAATGATGAGTTGGCAGTCTAACTCATATCTCACGACTGCGTTGACTTCCAGTAGCTAATTAACAAGGCCATTCGTCAGGAGGGCAAGCATCAGGAAATGGAGAGCCACACGAGGAGAATGGCGTTCCAGAGAAACAACCCCAGAGGACACCCCAAGCCTCGCACTACGACGCCTCAGACTCCGCAGCATGTCAGACCTCAGGTTCCCTCTTCTTGCAGGGCATTAGTGGCACTGCAGCGTCCCGCTAATCCCAACTTCAGGCCACCCCCAGCCCCGACAGGCAACCAGATCTAGAGGACTTCAGAGACTGCAGTTGGAGTCCAGTGCTACTACTGTCATGAGATGGAGCATTTTGTAAACCAATGCCCTAAGAAGATAGCAGCGCTAGCATCAGCACCAGCACCAGCCAGGCCCAACACTTCAGCTCTTCTCGCAGTAGCTCCTAAGAAGCCAATACCGGCAGTGAGAGGCTGTGTCGACAATATCACAGCAAAGGAGGCACATGACGCTCCAGATGTGGTCGTTGGTATGTTCTTCGTAAATTCTGTCACTGTATCAGTTTTATTCGATTCTGGAGCTCCGCATTCTTTTGTTGCTAGTCAATTTATGGGTAAACATGGGGTAGCCACCTTCCCTCTTGTCATTCCCATGATAGTCAGCTCCACCGGCTTAGAAGTAAGAGTCAACGCAATTTGTCCAAGAGTCCCTTTGATTATAAAAAGGGTGACATTCCTAGCCAACTTAATAGTTCTGCAATCCCAATATTTGGATGTAATCCTTGGTATGGACTGGTTAACCAAGAATAAGGGTCAAATTAATTGCTCCAATCGAACTATTGAACTCACCAATGAAGATGGAAGTCGAGTTTGGGTTCAAGACCAATGGGGATAAACAAGTCAATCTTAATAGACTCAAGGGCTTAAGTATAGAGCAAGTGCCGGTAGTACAAGAATATCCGGATGTTTTCCCAGAGGAGTTACCCGGTATGCTTCCTGACAGGGACATTGAGGTCTTAATCGATCTCGTCCCTGGTACAGCCCCGATTTCAAAGAGGCCGTACAGAATGCCTGCCAATGAGTTAGCTGAGTTAAAGAAGCAAATTCGAGAGCTGCAAGACAAGGGATACGTCAGACCAAGTTCATTACCTTGGGGTGCACCTGTTCTTTTTGTCAAGAAAAAGGACGGTAGCATGAGGATGTGTGTGTGGATTATAGAGCTCTTAATGAAGTCACCATTAAGAACAAGTATCCCTTACCCAGGATCGATGACTTGTTCGACCAATTGAAGGGAGCATGTGTCTTCTCCAAAATAGATCTTCGGTCAGGTTATCATCAGCTAAAAATCCGACCGAAGATGTACCCAAAACAGCCTTCACCACTCAGTATGGACTTTATGAGTTCACAATTATGCCATTTGGGTTGACCAATACAACAGCCTATTTCATGAACATGATGAATAAGGTATTCATGGAATTTCTGGATAAATTTGTGGTGGTGTTCATTGATGATATTCTCGTCTACTCTAGAGATGAAAAAGAGCACGAGACACATTTGAGATTTATATTGGAAAAACTCAGTGATCACCAACTATATGCCAAGTTTAGCAAGTGCGAGTTTTGGCTAAAAGAAGCAGGATTTCTTAGACATATTGTGTCCACAAGTGGAGTTGCAGTAGATCCAGCAAAACTAGAAGCAATAATGGGTTGGGAGCAGCCCAAGTCTGTCTCTGAGGTTAGAAGTTTTCTGGGATTAGCAAGATTTTATCGGAGGTTCATAGAGAGCTTCTCCAAGCTTCCACGTCCAATTACTCAACTTCTAAAAAAAGGAGAAGCTTGCATGGACAGAATCATATGAGAAAAGCTTTGTAGAGCTAAAGAAAAGACTTATCTCAGTACTAGTCCTAGTTCTACCAGATATTCATAAGGATTTTGTGATTTTCTGTGATGCCTAACGTCAAGGTTTGGGATGTGTGCTAATGCAAGAAGGCAAAAGTGGTAGCTTATGCATCACGCAAGCTAAAACCTTATGAGGAAAATTATCCTACTCATGACTTAGAGCTAGCCGCGATTGTGCATGCTTTGAAGATTTGGCGACATTACCTCATCGGTAATCGTTGTGAAATATGCATTGATCATAAGAACTTGAAGTATATATTCACTCAAATCGAGCTCAACTTGAGGCAAAGAAGATGGCTAGAGCTCATAAAGGATTATGATCTCGGTATCCATTATCATCCAGGGAAAGCCAATGTGGTAGCCGATGCATTGAGCAGAAAAGGCCATGTCAACATGATCGGTGCTAGGGAAAGTCTACCTAAGTTATGTCGGGAAATGAAGTGGTTGAATCTGGAGATCGTCGCTCATGGATCAGTGAATGCACTCGAAGTACAAATATCCAAGAGATTAAGAAGAACATGAGAAAAGGAAAATCTCCAGGATTCTCGGAGGATGAACAAGGTGTTATATGGTTCGAGAATAGGTTGTGTGTGCCGGACTATAAAGAGATAAAGGAAGTACTCCTTCAGGAAGCACATGAGTCTCCATTCTCTATTCATCGAGTAGTACGACGATGTACCAAGATTTGAAGGAAAAGTACTGGTGGGTTAGCATGAAGAGGGAAATTGCAGAGTATATTGCACGCTGTGATGTCTGTTAAAGGGTCAAAGCGGAACATCAGAGCCCAGCAGGCCTGTTACAACCATTATTAATCCCGGAATGGAAATGAGAGGAAATTGGGGTGGATTTTATCACTGGATTCCCTAAAACTCAAACATGTTATGATTCCATTTGGGTAATCGTGGACCGTCTCACCAAAGTAGCCCACTTTATACCGATGAATACTAGGTATGATGGAAATAAACTGGCAGATCTTTATATAACCAAGATTGTGTGTTTACATGGAATCCCTAAGAAGATTGTCTCAAATCGAGGTAGTTAGTTTACCTCATGCTTCTAGAAAAGTTTACATGAAGCCATGGGAACCCAACTGAATTTTAGTACGGCATACCATCCTCAGACAGATGGACAAACAGAGCGTGTGAACCAAATATTGGAGGATATGTTGCGCACATATGCTATTGATTATCATGCCAGTTGGGATAAGTGTCTCCCATTTGCTGAATTTTCGTATAATAATAGTTATCAAGCCAGTTTGAAGATGTCACCATTTGAAGCATTGTATGGGAGGAAATGCAGATTTATGCTCTTGTGGGATCAAGATGGAGAGCGACCGTTGTTCGGTCCAAGTATTTTGAATGAGGCAGAAGAGAAAGTCAAGCTTATACAAGATAGACCCAAGATAACTCAATCTAGGCAGAAAAGCTATGTGGACAATCGTCGAAGAGAGCTAGTTTTTGAACCAGGAGATCATGTGTATCTCGGAGTCACTCCCTTTAGAGGTGTGAGACGCTTTGGAAATAAAGGAAAGCTCACACCAAGGTATGTGGGCCCGTACCCCATATTGTCCAGAAAAGGAGAAGTTGCATATTAGCTGAGTTTACCTCCAGCACTGACAGGAGTACATGATGTGTTCTATGTGTCGCAACTAAAGAAATGTCTTCGAGTTCCCGCAGGGTAAGCACAGTTGGACGATATTGATAGCTAGAAAGATCTGAACTATAAAGAACATCCAATCAAGATTCTAGAGACTACAGAGCATGTCACTCGAAGAAAAACTATCCGCTTTTGGAAAGTTCAATGGAGTCACCACTCGGAGAAGTAAGCTACTCGGGAAAAAGAAGAGGAGCAAAAGTCCGAATATTCCCAACTCTTTGCTAGCCAACCCAAATCTCGGGGCGAGATTTTTTTTAAGGTGGGTAGGTTTGCAACGCTCGGCCAGCGCCATAGGTTTGTAACGCCCGGCCAGCGCCACGCCACCTGCCTCCCCCGCCCTTCCCGTGCGCGACCGCCGCCGCCATCTCCGCCACCGGCCGCCCGAATTGCATGCGCCGTTGCGCCGCCAGCCGCATCCCCTCCCCTATAAATGCCCCCCTCGGCGCCCTCTTTCCCCCGCACTCCCCCTCGGCGCCCTCTTTCCCCCGCACTCTCCTCTCTCTCTCTCTCTCTGTCTCTCTCTCTCTTCCGCTCCACCTCTCTTCCCCGGCCACACCGCCGCCGCCGCCGCCGCCGCCCTCATCTTCGACTCCGGCTGCCCGGTCGCCGGCTTTCTCTGCTGCCCTGGCTTCCCCCTCGGCCTTGCCGACCCCGCCGCTGAGCTCACCTCCGCACGCCGTCCTTTATTGCCCGTACATTATATTGCATTTTTTCGGTGTGATTTGCTAAGTACCTTTGTACTCACCCTTGCTTAATCTACTGCTTCAAAAGAGGAGTACCATGACGGTGAGGACCAGTTGGACTAGGCCGTGCCCCCAAGTCGATTTCCTATGGCAAATTAATTGGGTTCTATTTACTGTTCTCCTGTTTCACTGCTTTTATTTAGTCGTTTATTTATTTGTTAGCCTGCGTGCCATTTTATTTGCAACTCTGAATATTTATTATTAATAAAGAACGCTAGATATGGTATAGTTTTATTTCTACTGTGTGTACTAGCATCTTCTAAACTAGTATATAATACACAGAGAATTTCAGAGGTATTTTTTCGGATCTGACGCTACTCCATACGACAATCCCTCCACAGTTCTCGTATATTAACATTTCCTATAAGGCAAGGAATCCGCGCCTCCTCAGCTATGCCACGTCGCCCTTCTACCCGGAGGAGGCCCCGGCGTTCTTCGTATTTGCGTCCTGGCCCTCCTGGCTCCCACGGTCGATCGTCTCCGTTCAGTTCCCATCCGACTCACCGCGTCGCCGATCGTCGCCCGATAAAGCGCCGTAGGTTGTCTCGCGGAGCCCTCGAGGCTACGCGCCGTTCCACTCCATAAACTTCGAACATGATCCTTAGTTTAACACCCAATGGATTCGTGCATTCCAAACATATATAGTCCTTAGGTTAGCTCTTTATGAATGCTGTCGTGGAGATAACTACACCTAGAAATCTGCACCCATCTCGTTGTACGGCTGTACCCATCTTCTGGGTGTGAGAGAGACGGGAGAGGGAGGTTAGCTTATACTCGTGAGAGAGAGAGTTTGGATTTCGGTGAGAGAGCAAAAAAGGGCACGAGAGCAAAAAAAAAAAAAAACCCGAATTTAAAATTTGAATTTTAGATTTCGTCCGGATTTAATTTAAATTTCCGAAATCTCGTCGAGAGTTTGGATTTCGGGCACTTCCGAAATTTTATTCAAAACGAGATTTTTAACTCTGATCGGAAGGGACGGTGATGAGCAAAAAGGGCACGAGAAAGAATGAGATAGAGAGAATATTTGGTGCACATATATCCTTTCCCTGGCGATAGGCTTCCGATGCGTATATGTATCTATTTGTTTTATCGTTTGGAGAATTGGAGATGAGGGGATAAGAAACGAAGGTATCAAGCGGGGAGCGGGCGCACGTTGTGGTGCCAGCTCACCCCGTCATCCCATCCGAATGCACGCGGCCGATGCGAGCAAAATGCCCCCACCAAATCACGGCTTTGCTTTCTCGCGTCGGTCTCAGGCCGACGAAAAGGGCTTGGATCAAAATTGTTTTTTATTACAATAATTAATAAATTTAAAATTCAAATAAGTATATTTTGAGCAACATTAGAAAAGGTTAACAGGACTCGGCTCTATAGTAGAATGTTTAAATAGTAAATAAAACAATTTTATATCGAAATATACTAATTTCAAAAGAAACTCGTTGATAGGTGTTAAGGTGGATAGATAGTCTCGGTCTCTTACCTGGCACAACAAAGCGCAGCCCTTGTGCAATGACCAGTGAGCTGTGAGCCTGGCATAATTAAACTGTGTCCAAGTCCGGAAATATTCTTCTTTCTTTTTCTTTCAATCCTTTCATTTCATCTTCCAGCGAATTCGGGATTCCATTCGTGAAAATAAGTTTCTTTTTACCAGGGGATCTCTGTTTTTTTTTCTACTTTATTTTTTGGGTTGGTGCAAGCCGTGCATGCTGTAATTTGAAGTTGCCGTGATGCCGAAAACGGTGAGATGAGCCTGCACGTTGGTTGGTTGTCCGTACACCCAGCGTTTTCTGATTGAGTCTGCAAAGCCTAATGCTTACTTTCCCATCACAGAAAGCAGGGATTTTCATTTCCTTCCGTACGAGATGGGGACTCCGAGTTTTCATGGACAAGGAGATCACAGCGAGGTTTACAAAAATTTTATACGACGTAAACTGATCGGCCGGTTTTCAGTTAAAATTGTGTGGCAGTGCTGCAGCGGTCAGCACCCAGCAATTGGCCAGTCAATTTTCGGTCAAAATTGATCGATTTTTGGCCGACCTGTTTTCGATGAAAACTGGTTGATTTTCGATTTTTTTTCAGCATTTTTTCTCAAAAATTTTGAATTCTTAACCTTTCGGTTTCTAATGATTTTTATTTGATATTTCTTATTTTTTAATAATTTTTAGATTGGTATTGTTAACCATGATAAAGGCCATGAAACCGGACCTAGGCTTCAAGTAGGAGCTTCTCATGTGCTACAACGACAACTGCTACTCTTCTCCAAGTCGGTGCGAAATGGAATGCACTAATTTGGAAAATCAGATCTCGGTGTACACTGTATTTCTCCTTTAGTAGTATAGTTTAGTAGTCCATCGTTGATAAATATAAAGCATATTTTGATTCCACGTAAAGATTAAGGTTATGATAAAATTAAAAAAGATATAAGAGAAAACAACTTTCATACCTCTCTTATGTCTCGTTTAGCAACTTGAAACCAAGCTGTTTCTACTACAATCTAGGAGAAACCCAGACAAACGTGCTAAAACTCGAAACGATTCTCCTCAAAACGTTTCTTCTTTTTCCACGCCGTGGTTGAATCACCCTCAACTCCGTTTCTACTAGAATCTGGAACCGTACCAAACGGTTTGCAGAAAGTGATTCTGATTCTATCTGAAATGTTTCTACCAAGAATCTGAAACCGTTTCCGTTTCTACTAGAATCTGGAACCGTACCAAACGGAGCCTTAATTATCTTAGAAGATGGAAGATAATACTTTATGTGTGGTTATAAATAAATACATATAGTCGAGATGGAGTAAATAGAGAATTAAAAAAAGGCTTATTAAACCTACATGCAAGTTTTATATTTTTAAATAAAATCATTTAAACTATAGACTTTATATTTATGATCAGAGAGATTATAGCTTATGGATTTTCAGGTACGCATAGAACATGATACATCACAGTAGTAGTATCTGGTCAAATCTTGCGGCGTCATTATTACTGGTTTGGAAATTAATACTACTGGCCAGGAGTGTAGTTGTTCCAAGCGATTTTTAGGTAATGGTTGGTTGAGGTTGGCCTTTGTAATGTGCACATCATGTGTGAATTCTTCCCGGCTTTCCAATCTACGTATGCCCATGCATCAAACAAACCAGCAATTATCCTTCAAAAAAACATTTGCTTGCCTTTCTTTTAGAACCGAAGAGTTTAAATTCACGAGTAAATTTTGTCAGTGCCATCATAATCTAAAGAAATTTAGAAAATATCATCACGAAGGGCACGAATTCTTCGAAATATCGTCATGGTCGTATTTTCTATCAAGGAAAAAAAATCTATATAACGCTCCCAAATTTTACTTAAAAATCTGTCCAGCACACCAAACTATGAGGGAAATTTTACGGTGGATAACATAGGTAGTTAATAGTGGTAGTAGAAATCAAATATAACCATCCATTTCTCATAGGTATTTTAGGCTTTCATATCCATTCATCAGAGGTATTTTAGACCTTTTCTAATTCGTTCACAATAATTTCAACCATTAGATTTAAATGAATGGACGACTTATATTTATTTTAATTCACTGTAAAAGAGCTCAACTGTGAAACCAGGCATTTAACCATTTGAACTTTGTAATCCGGTTTGAATAACACACTAACACAGTTTTACATAGTGGTATTGCTCGCATTGCGTGGTGAGTAGACAGTTTTGCTACGTATGATGACACGATAGACAAATTTAGGTGAATGACATGTAGGGCTTACACGAGTTTCTCTTTCAAATCAAAATAGTGAGGAAACAATCTACACTGCCAACACCTATGGAAACATGATTGGAAGCTTAGCAAGAGAGAAGCCCATGCGGTTCCCACTTGTCGTTGACCTAATGTGACTACTATGCCATCCTACATGGCAAAATCAGCAACTTATTGTGCTACACGAGCAATATCACTATGCGAAACTGAGTCAGAGTGTTATTTGAATCAGATTGCAAAATTTAAAAGGTCAAATATCTGATTTCATAGTTGACCTAATTTGGCTAGTATATCATCCTACATAGCAAAAATCAGCAATTCATTGCGCTACACGGGGTAATATCACTATATGAAATTGAGTCAGAGTGTTATTTAAATCGGATTACAAAGTTTAGGACGCTGAATGCACTTTTGACAAAGTTCGACGTGTTACGCGGAGTTCTTCCTTAGGGACTGTTTGGATCCATTAGCAGCTAATAGTTAGATGGAGGGTGTTTGGATCCATCAGCTAATATGTGGCTAATAGATGTTTAGATTGATCAATTATCCAGAATACCCCTGCTATTAGCTGCTATTGGTGGCAGACGCGAAGGGTATTTTAGTTAAATGCCACCTATTAGCTGAATTTAGCTAGCTAATGAGATAACCATTAGCTGGGCGCCCAACTAATAGTTAGTTGATCTATTAGGGCATGTACAATGGTTATATTTAATTGTCTATAAGAGATGACACATAGGATTTTAAATGACGTGGAGGAGAGAGAAGAAGGAGAGAAAAGACTGCTGTCTACTATTTAATAGATAGCTTATAGACAGCTTTACATTTTGTGTACCATTGTATAGACAGTCTGTTAATTGAATGAGAGACCACTACAAACAACTCTATAGACGATCTATTGTATGAATTATTTTTAGTGCTGTCTGTAGATGATGTGGAGCTACATTATAGACAGCTGCCATCTATACCATTGTACATGCCCTTAGCTGGTTATATTTAGATCCACTCTAGATAATTTTTAGCAGCTAACTGTTACCTGCATATCCAAACAAACCCTTAGGGCATGTACAATGGTACATGTCAGCTGTCTATAAGGGTATGCCACATCAGATTTTGGATGATGTGGAGGAGAGAGAGGGAAGAGAGAGAAATATGTTGTCTACTATTTACGGCCTTATAGACAGCTTTATAGTGCGTATACTATTGTACAGACAGTCTATTAATTATATGAGAGATCATTACAGACAGCTATATAGATAGTCTATTGTATAAGTTATTTTTAGTATTGTCTGTAGATGACATGATCACATGAAGGTACTATAGATAGCTACCGTCTATATCACTGTAGATGCCCTTATATCAAGGGCTGCGAAATAACCATTTGCCCTCAAGGCTGGGATGAGGTACCCGGGCTGGGTAGTTTGATCTGGGACGTGGGGCCTGGCTGTAATAGAGAGAACGAAGTAGGGGCTGGCCCACAAGCAAGGGACAGGGGAAGGAAGAGGGCGGCCATGGCTCTCCAGTCTCCAGTACAGGAAACAAGATTAAGGTGGTGAAACTGAAAACTCGCCGGCGTGGCAGAGGCAGCCAGGAACTCAGGGAAGATGGCAATGGCGGGACGGCGGTTGATCGAGAAAGGTGGTGGTGTGGTCCAATTAGGCGGATTCGACCCCAAGCCGTTGCCTTCGTTCTCACGTCTGGAGCCGCAGCCACGCCATGATTTATGTCTGGTGAGTTTGTCCCTCTCCTATTTTGAACCCGTCACGGCGTGTTCCGGCCCAAAAGGGCCTTTTCCCCTCCATTAATTTCGTTCTTCCTCCTGAGGTCCTCGCTCCGCCACCTTCTTCCTCGTTCTGGGCGGAAACCGCTGCCACCGCCGCCATTCTTGCTCCGGTGAGCCTCCCCCAATTCCTTCCTACCAGAGCATCTCCTCACCATCCTCTACCTTCCCCAATCCCTAATTTCGGCCGTCTCCTTCCGTAGCGCCGCCGCCGCGTGGACCTCACCGCGCCGCCCCTAGGTCACCGCCGCCAGCCAGCCCCGATGCGTCTCCGTCCACGCCAGTGAGTTTTCCTCAGCCATTGGTTCTCATGACGCGCTCAGTTTTGAGTTTTAGACCCCGGCCAGTCGCCGCCACAGTAACCCCGTCGCCACCCGCCGTAGGGCGCCGTCACTTGCCGCGCCGTTTCCTATCTTGGGACCGTCGCGGCAGCTGCATTCCGCTTTTGCGCTCGCCGGCCGTCACTGCCGTCTTCCCTGGCGGCGCCTGAGCTTCACCGAGCTGGCCATGAAGAGAGGACGAGAGAAGAAGATGAACATAGGCTAATGTTGGCATTTCCGAAATTCTCTCTCTTCAAAGGCTATAACGGCTGTTTTGGACGTAAAAAGTAAAAAACTTGATAGCATTCTCCAGAGTTTTTCGTGTTTGCGAGGATATTTTTCAGTCAACCTCGTTCACCATGGTATCTTCCAACTTGGGGATGAAGTCAATGGTAGCAAGCAAATCTATTCTAAATTCATTGATCAGAAGCAAGGTTACAAACCGGCATACTATTCAGCCGTGCCTGCCTCTGCATACTCGCAATTTGCTTGCCTTAAGAAATGCTTATTGCTCTTAGCTCCCAAATGGATAGGTGGCCATTAGTCAAAGCGTGGTTACCTTGACATTGAAGTGCCTGTTCTTGTGGTGTTCGTGATGGGGATCAGAGTTACCATCGACCTGTTCAACCTTGCCGGCTGGATCAACCTCGTCTGGGACAAATTAGACCGCTACCACCAAATTACCCTTAAATTCATGTACTTCTTTATGCCTTCATCCTTTAAATATTTTGTATCTTTGGTATTATCTCAATGTATATTTTAGTACACTACGAGGAAAGTTGTAACACCCAAAATTTATACCCATTTAAATTCCTGTGATTTAATTTGTTTATTTGTAAAAAAAAAAAAAAAAAATTTTGGAAAAGTGAACTGTTCATTTGGGCCGGTCGTAGCAGCACCTACTCCCAACCAAAGCAGCATGTGACTTCTTCTTCAACCTCCTGACCTTCTCTCTCCTTCTCCATTACTGCCACTTTGAAGCTCTATAGCCACCACTATCTTCCTCATTTAATCCAGCCGTTTTGTGCTGCATTCAAGCCCCACTAAGCAATACTCTAAACCTGGCCACCAAGCTCCGTCGTGCACGCAAGAAACCGACGCCGGCCGCCACGATTCCCGCGTCCGTTGCCGTCGTTTCGCCATTCCATGGCCCTTTAAAGGTGAGCACCGGATCCGCGACGCCGAGTTGAATCTATTCCATCACTCCCGAATCCTCCCAGTTGCTCGGTTGTCTGCACAAATCGAAGAAAAGCAGCACTGCCATTGTTGGCCACTACGTCCTCGCCGTGTCGCCGTCGCCTCGGATCATCTTCCCCAATTCCGTTCAAGCCATTCCGTTCGCAAGGTTGTCCTCTTCAAAACCCTCAACTAATTTTGCTTTGTCTCCAAATAGAAGCTAATTTCGTTGCTTAGTTCATGTGGCCGCCGTTCTGTTCTTGTGGGTTTTGCGCTGTCACCGGCCTTTGGTTGCCGCAGCCAACCACTCCGGCGAGTTCGCCGCACCGCGCCGCCGCCGTCCGACCGGCCGGCCGAGCCGGCTTCTCATTCTTTCTCTACCCGGACGCCATGGCCACAGGGCGTGGAGTTCTCTGTGTTCCTTCGCTTCGAAGCTTTTCATCCAAGCCTGCTCACTTCTAGTCAGTCACGTGGAGTCTAGAGCCAGAACTAGTCACGTTACTTCACTCTCGTCCATGCCCAGCACTAGCTAGTTAATCCCTTGGAGGCAAAAGCAAACTAGCTAGTTAGTCATAATGAAGCCAAAAGCAACAGGTCCTGAACTAGTAACGTGAAGGCAAATGAATAGATACTAATTTCTACTAGAAAAGTAAAACCAACACTATACCCTACACATACACACTCCCAACAAATACGATTTTCTTTCTAGAAATTTTAAAATTCTAAATTTTATTTATTTGTTGTCCTTATAATTTATTGATTTTACTTTGAATTTATTTGAGCTTTTACTGCGCTTGTTGCATCGTGTAGATTACGGAGATTAGGCGAGTTCGCGATGGCAGGCTCGAGCACTTTCCTCTGAACCAGGCAAGTTGCATGTCTTGACCATATTTGATCCAGTCTTTTAAACTCTATTTTATTTTAAATGTATTTGCATGCGATAATTTTATTAAAATTAGTTTAAACCGATTTAAAATGCATAGTTATATCCTATTTGATTATGACCTCATTTGTAAATTTGATTCCAATATGCCATTGAAACCTAAGATTGGAAGTTTAGATAAATGGTGGTTAAGTAATCAAATAATTGCTTAGACTTGCTTAGACCAAAAATTTTAAATTTGGGAATTGTTGCCAAATAAAAATTTATCGAAATAAAATTTTATTGTTGTGATTCAAGAAGTTGTATGAAAATAAAAATGTGGGTTTAGGCCAAGGCGAGATTGGTTGTCGGGTGGAGTGCGAGAAGCACATGAGTTGGGTTTGTGGAAGCTAAGCCTAGTCGATTAGGACAGTCTGAGTTTGTTGAATGTAAAGCTAAACCAGTACTACAAGTCTGGTATGAGACGGACACGGCCAACTAATTTGCAAAGTCCCGATATGTCGGTCGTGCCTTTGGTGTTTGAGTGGCGCAAGGGGGCTTCTAGGCAGGCGGTTTAACCCTACTAGCGGTGAAACCTCGGCCAGTGAAATTTTCAGGACAACGCATTGTAAAGGCTTTGTCATGATATCTCGTAGCGCACCTTAGGAAGTGTGTTTTTGGCACAAGGAGACGATCATGTCTTGTGGGTAAAGTTGTACAACCTCTGCGAGTGTAAAACTAATCGATTAGCGCTTTGCATGATCATGGGCATCTTGAGCAAGCCATTCCCGAGACTAGATCTTAAGATTTTAAAGAATGATTTGAGAAAAATGTTTTGAGATGGATTAATTCCATTGTGGGAAAAAAATGTTTGTGTAGCTCAAGGATGGATTCACAATGTGAAAAATTATTTCAAAGAAAATGTTTCCTTACTAAAAATATGCCATTAAAAAAATTACTTATGATACTAAAAAAGTTTGCTTTGAGCAAAAACATAACCATATAGCCTTCTCTTATTGCCCCTTCATTAAAATGCATCTCGTGTAACTTGCGGAGTACTCTTGTACTCACCCTTGCTTATTCTGTTGTTTTAGGAGGAGGAGTTTCGTTGGTGAGGACCAAGGCGTCTAAGTCATTTTCCCGATCCGATTGCCTGTGGCAACTCAATTGGGCTATTACTATTATGCTTACGCTGAAATTTCTCTTTGTTTAAACTGCGTGCCTGCTTAATGTAAACTTTGACTATTAATAATAAGCGTGATGGATATGTTTTGCTATCATTTTCTTTGTGTGTCTGCACTACTTGGGTAGTCTACGAATTATCTGAAGGATTTGGAATTGTTTTTCGGGGTCCGACAAAAGTAAAAAAAAAAAACTGGTAAAGCTAATCAAGAAGGCTCAACTGAGCTAGTCCGATGGCAAACAAAAAACAAGAAACAACATGCGTGGATGCATGAATGATCACCGGTTTCTCTTCTTCCACAAAAATGGCGAACTGAAAAGAAAGGAAGGATTAAAGGAAAGTCGGTGGCCCACCCACCTATGGGGCCCACGGTCGGTAGGCCCCACTATGAGATGTTGCTGATTAGGTACGCGGATTAGATTAGTCTGGGCTGTGGGTTGAAAAGAAGTGAAACCACTTTTTTTTGTATCCATCGGTTGTGGTTAGGTCTCGTTCTCACCCTCTCACCAGTTAGTAGGATGTTATCATGTAGAGAGGTGCTTCTATGCTCTTTCTTTTAAAAGTTGCACAACTATTAAAGTATGAATGAAGGGTAGATGGTGATTACTTACCCCTTCGCTTGCTTTAAGATTTGTGCAACTTATACTAGAAGGAAGAGCATAGAAGCACCTCTCCGTCATGTATTGTAGCAGCAACTCAGAAGTTCGGTTCAACCCGGCCCGGCCGGTTGCAATCGGAGGCTCTGAGTTAGCTTAATTAAAACAGCAGCAGTATGATTAAGCAGATGAGAGCCACCGGCCAGATGGAGTAATGATCGACACGCCCAAAGAGTTGGAGAGAGGCCGGAGGAGCAACAGGTAGGGCCGGCTCCCCGTTCCTTTGACCCTTGCAACTGGCGAGTACTGTCTAGCGCTAGCGCTAGCGCCTTCTTTGCTTTTCGGTTTTTCCTATGAGCTCGCCGTAACCTCTCCCTGTCCTAATCCGCTAGACGAAGACTTCCAGTTCCATCCTGACGAGGCAGCAAGGCAAAAAAGAAGACACGGCTTCTACCGTCCACGAATCGCCCGTTATTAGCGTTATTGCACGGCTGATTCGAGTGGCTAGCTAGCCCGGTTAGGACACATGTTGTCCGTCGATGCTTTCAAAGTTGAGAAAATGACTAGATTTAGGTTATGTTTGGATCCCTGGGCTAATTGTTAACTTACTAAAAATTAGCCCTAGTCTATCTAAATAGAAAGACTAATAGGTGAACTAATTTTTAGCTAACACCTCAACTAACAATTAGCCCATTACCGTCCACGAATCGCCCGTTATTAGTGTTATTGCACGGCTGATTCGAGTGGCTAGCTAGCCCGGCATTAATGCGGCACGACGCTCCCGCGATACGCGAATACGCGTGCGTGCGTGCATGTGTTTAGCCAGTATTCACCATATGTTATCCTCATGCCAAGTGTCACATTAATCAAGAGGTGGCAAAGACTCCACCTTTTAAATTGCCATTCCTCCACTTTGACTAGGCAATATGGTACTAAATCATGCATGCTATGGAATTAAAGGAAATGGGCCACCCATGGGCCAATTTCTAACACGTCTCACCGTACTGTGCCGTGCCAGCCTGGCTCGCCTTCGGCAAGCCCAGACACGACACATTTGTGCTTTCGTGTCTACTACGTGCCATGCCGGCCAAGGCTTGGCCTATGTGCACTATTGTGATGGGAGGAAAGGTAGACGGAAATGTACAGAGCTGAGGCAGTGAACACAAATATTAGGAAAAAATGAACTAAATTTTATTTATTCTTGACCATTGCTCCCTCTCTCAGTCGATGTCTCGCACGATCAGTCTCTTCCAATCTCTCTCAACCTTTCTTGCCCTCTCTTCTAATCAGTCTCTCTCATCCGATTAGTCTCTCTCAATCCCTCAGTCTCTCTCATCTGGCCAATCTCTCTTGCTCACTCTCTCGCTCGATCAGTCTCTCTTTCATTCTCTCTCCCTCGCTCGTCCGATCAGTCTCTCTATCTCAAGCTCCATGATGACGCACGGTGCGCGGGAAGCGATAGCGCGGCACATCCACAATAGAGGTACCCCGCAACCCAGCTCCTCTCCCCTCCCCCATAGTCGGGCGACACTGCCGCGACCGATGTGCCACCGTCGTACCGTGCCAGCACGGACCCGGCCCAAGCGGCCGTGCTGGACTGTGATGCCCATCATGCCCCTCTAAACCTTCCTCCAGACCCGCCGCTGACACTGCCGACTCTGTCGCCTCCCTACGTCGCCGACGCGTGCCCCACTGCCGTCCTCCCTATCCGGTGCCAGCCAGCCTTGCTAGCGTTCACATGCCCCTCTGTCGTGCACCGAGTGCACGGTGGACCCGAGCGCATAGTGGACCCGATCCATCACCCTGGGGACCACCTGTCAGCTGCTACAAATTTCTTTTCAAAATCAATTTTCGTGAAAAGTCTCACCTAATCAGTTGAGGACCGGTCTATGAGCTGCTAAATGTAAAGCACAACAGTGTTTCCACAAGTTTGGAATGGGACAGACCTGGCTGACCGTATTAAAACATGCCATGGACAGTCATGCTATTAGGTGAAAGTGGTGTGGTGAAAGCGTAAGGCTGTCAGTCGGCGCAAGATAGGCTTATGGACTGGGCGGTTTTAACCCTACCAGCGGTGAAACCTTAGCGGGCATGACTATATGGATGGATTTTTATAGGGGCATTGTTGTGATTTTCTCTGCCGCACACCAAAAGAAGTGTGTATTTAGCGTAAAGAGACGATCATGTATTGTGGGTAAAGTTGTACAACCTTTGCAGAGTGTAAACTAATTGATTAGCCGCGCCCGCGGTCATGAGCATGCCGAGTTGGCCTTTCGCATATTAGACTTTGATTTTTTTTTTCCAAAAGTGATTTCAGAAAGAAAGATAATTTATAGATGGAAAGGGCTTTCAACTGGAAGAAAAATTGGGATGAAGCTCCGGGTTTCAACCCGTATTGAAAATTGGTTTAAAACTCAATTTTATTAATCAACTATGCCTTCAAAATTATTTATTGTATTCGGAATATTGCTTATTGCTCAAACTAACCATATTATGCCATCGTTTGTTGTCCTTGCATTAAAAATGCATCTTCTGTGTAACTTGCGGAGTACTTTTGTACTCACCTTTGTTTACTCTGTTGATTCAGAAAAAAGAGTTCTACACCAATCACGATCTTGTTGACTAGGCTGCTACTCCAGTCGATTGCATGTAGCAGATTTGCTGGGTTCTACTATGGTTTTACTTTACTTTTGCTTTATTATTTTATATTAGCTTGCACACCATTTATGCTGTAAACTCTGATAATTAAATAAACAAAATTTTGCTTGATATGTTGTGGTATCATTTCTAGACTAGTACAGGATACAAGAGGATTTTGGAAACGTTTTTCCGAGGTCTGACAGAGATGGTATCAGAGCCATATTGACTTTAGGAGTGACCTTAGTTAGAATAGTTTAATCTTAAGGACCTATTTTGGAATAAATAAAGTATTTTTAAAAAGTTCTACTCTCATCTTGTTCTATCTTGTCCTTACCTAAATCCCTATTTAAAAAGGAGTTTTATCTATCTCACACACACTCTCAAAATATTATTGGGAGCATCAAGCAAAACGATGGATGGACAAGTGTTCTTCAAAGTCTATTAGAATAAAAGTTGCTGTTATTGCTATCCATTTTCAGTAGACAATATTGTGAGCTATCCTATTTCCTATTTTATTGGCAGTCACAATAAATAAGTTATTGTATTGAATAAAAGTTGTTGTTATTGCTTCTTCAATGGATGTGAAATCCTTACCCCCTTGTTCTCAGTCTTTTCTTTCCTAACCCTTGTTCTCAACCGCAAGATGGTGAACACCCGTCGTAACTTTGGATCTAATAGTCCCCCTCCACCCGACCTGCCACCTCCTCCCGCAGATGAACCCAGCCGACGGCAAATGATGGACAACCAGAATCAACTCATCCAACCCCTGGCTCAGTCCATCAATCAGTCCACTCAAGCTGCTCAACAAGCTCCTGCACCTCCTCAGTCCAGATTGTCAGAGTTTATGAGGATAATACCTCCAGCCTTCTCCAACAACACCGAGCCATTGGACGTTGACAATTGGCTTAGGACAATTGAAAAGAAGATAGATATCTTCCAGTGTAGTGATCGTGAGAGTCTTATTCGCCTCTCACTAGCTTAACATGCTTGCTTTAGAGTGGTGGGATAACTTATGTCTTTCCCATCATGATGCTTAAGCCATCTCATGGAATGAGTTTGTGCAAGCTTTCCGCAGAACTCACATTCCATCTGGTCTGATCACCCTCAAGCAGGAGTTCCACAGTATACACCAAAGAGGTCGTACAGTGACGGAGTACCTTTACAAGTTCAACCAACTGGCATGCTATGCACCTGGAGATGTAGCCATAGGAAGCCAAATAGGAGAGATTCCTAGACAGACTCGATGACGAGTTGTCAATTCAGCTGATCTCCCATGCATGACTACTCCAATTTCCAGTAGCTGGTCGATAAGGCATTTCGTCAGGAAGACAAACACCTGGAGATGGAGAACTGCAAGCGAAGGATGATTGCATAAAAGTTCAATCATGGAGCTTTTCCTGAAGCTCAGATAAATCCATCACCGTCTGTCAAGGTTGAAACCGCCAGAGGTAATCATGGAGTCAGTGATGATGAACCATTCCAATAGCCTAGCAATCTCCAACGTAGCTCAGGAAGGACAAACACAGCAGAATTCAAATCCTAGTGTGAACAACTCCAAAGTCTCCCACGATGCAACAAAGAAGCCACAAAACTTTGGCAGAGGATGCCTGAACAATGTCACAGCTCAAGTAGCACAAGACTTGCAGCAAGGTACGTCTGAGAAATAAGTTGAAGGATTTGTAAACCTATCTTCTTGCTAGCCTTTCTGAATCTCAGGGTCAAGATTCCTTTTAAGGGGGATAGGTTTGTAATATCCATAAAAAAATTCCTTACCTTTTTAGGCCGGCCGAACCGACCCATTTATTTTTCCTCCCTGGCCCAGCCCGCGTGGCCCACCCAACCCCCCTTCTTCATCCCCCCCTCTCTCTTTTCCCTCTCCTCCATTGGAGATGGCCAAGAGCTTTTTGTTTTATGCTAGTTTGGTATTTTATTTGAATTTATTTAGATTTATTTGAATTTAGATGTTTTTTGCGTATAGATTTCAGTGAGTCCGAGGAGTTCGCAGACGACATTTTCGAGCAGCTACCCTTCGAGAAAGGCAAGTTAGACCCTTGACCATGTTGATCTCAGATTTCAAAGTGTATTTTGATTCAAATTATTGCATGCATAATTTTATTGATGTAATTTAAATTCTCAGTTTTTAATATATAGTTACTCCTATTTGTTATGACCTTAGTTGACTTTGATATTTCATATACCATTGTAACCTTAGACAAAAATCTCACTAGTTGGTACATTAATATAGTATTGACTAGTGTTATATAGTAAATGGCTTAGATATGCTTAGACATGAATTCGGGATCTTTATAGGAATTTGAGCCAAATAAAGGTTTTCTATTGGAACAAAATTATTTGCTGGTGATGGTGTGCCATGGAATCTTGAAAAGGGTGATATTGTTCAAAAGAAAGTAAATATAAGATTTAGACCGAACGAGAACTGATTGTTAGGGGGCAGCGCCATGTGCTTCTGGGTTTGTGAAAAGTTTCGCCTAGTCAGTTAAGGACCGATCTGTGAGCTGCTGAATGTAAAGCGCAACAATACTTCCACAAGTCTGGAATAGGATAGACCTGGCTAGCTGTATTAAAACATACCATGGACAGTCATGCCATTAGGTGGAAGTGGTGTGGTGAAAGTGTAATGCTACCAGTCGGCGCAAGAGGGGGCTTTTGGACTGGGCGGTTTTAACCCTATCAGCGGTGAAACCTTAGCGGGCATGACTATATGGATGGATTTTTATAGGGGCATCGTTGTGATTTTCTCTGCCGCACACCAAAGGAAGTGTGTATTTGGTGCAAAGAGACAATCATGTCTTGTGGGTAAAGTTGTACAACGTTTGCAGAGTGTAAACTAATCAATTAGCCGCGCCTGCAGTTATAAGCATGCCGAGTTGGCCTTTCGCATATTAGACTTTGGTTTTTTTTTCAAAAGTGATTTCAGAGACGAACATGATTTATAGATGGAAAGGGGTTCCATCTTGAAGAAAAATTAGGATTAAGCTTCGGATTTCACCCCGTGTTGAAAATTAGTTTAAAACTCAGTTTTATTAATCAAATATGCCTTCGAAATTATTTATTGTATTTGAAATGTTGCTTATTGCTCAAACTAACCATATTATGCCATCATTTGTTATCCTTACATTAAAAATACATCTCCTGTGCAACTTACGGAGTACTTTTGTACTCACCCTTACTTACTCTGTTGATTCAGAGAAGGAGTTCTACGCCAGTGAGGATCTCATTGACTAGGCGGCTACCCCAGTCGATTACCTGTACAGATTTGCTGGGTTCTACTACGGTTTTACTTTTCTTCTGCTGTATTATTTTATGTTAGCTTGCACGCCATTTATAGTTGGAAATGGATTCCATCTGGAAGAAAAATTGAGATTAAATCCGGGTTTCATCCCGTGTTGAAAATTGGTTTAAAATTCAGTTTTATTAATCAATTATGCCTTCAAAATTATTTATTGTATTTAAAATGTTGCTTATTGCTCAAACTAACCGTATTATGCTATCCTTTGTTGTCCTTATATTAAAAATGTATCTCCTATGTGACTTACGGAGTACTTTTGTACTCACCTTTGCTTACTCTGTTGATTTAGAGAATAATTTCTATGCCAGTAAGAATCTCAATGACTAGACCGTACCTCAGTCGATTGCCTGTGGCAGATTTGCTAGGTTCTATTACTATTTTACTTACTTCCGTTGTGTTCTTTTATATTATCTTATACGTTATTTATGTTGTAAACTCTGATAATCAAATAAATAAAATTTTGCTTGATATATCGTGGTATATTTTTACTGTGTGTACTAATTTTTTTTTTCTAAATTAACATAGAATATATAGAGGATTTCAAAAGCGTTTTTTGGGATCCTATACGGACGCCGGGGCGGCTTTGTGCCGTGTCGGGGCCAACGCGGTGGTGCTTGGCGTGTCAACTTGATCACTCGCATGCCGTGTCAGCGAGTTCTGCATCTCCGTGTTTGTTTGACCTCGCACGTTCCTACATGGAATATTATGCGGCAGACATGCCATCGACTATTGAGTCACAAAAACAAGGGTACTGACGTATTGTAGATGGAATACTCATAAGGAATGAATCAAATTGCTAGCACACAAGGTTGTCGAGGTTTCCCCTATTCTTTCTTGTCTATATCAGATAAAGACCAACCGGATTTTAGGTATAAATATAGCATCCAGCTGTACAAAAGAATCAATCTACAATCAATAGAGAAAAGAGTTAAAATCATCTATGTCTTTGTTCATCTATTCTGTGATTGTTCTTCGGGTATTCTCAATATTCTTGATTGGTATTGGGATTGATCTACGACGATCGATTTATTATTTAACAACTTTCTTGCTCTAAAGTGTGTGATGTTCTATCCTTAAATAGCAGGGCCCACCTGGATTTGGAAGGAGCTCCACCTGGATTTACACACGCTCAGCACCTTCACTGTTGGCAGTTAGTGGTCCTGTGACAGAGATCTGAGCATCCTCACCTCAAGGACAGCCAGGCCAATCCAATGAAATAATATCAGTATCTCTCATATTCCCATGTGCAAACACTTTCGGCTCTTTCACCTGTAGTAAATGCTGAGGTTAGCGACCTGAGCCAGTAGTCAGAGAGAGAGAGAGAGAGAGAGAGAGAGAGAGAGAGAGTTTGAATGATGGACAGAACAAAGTAATGGGACGACAATGTTGTCATGCAAGACTGCAAGTGCGGAAATTTGGCTGTAGTATGATAGACATAAGATAGATGGCCTACCAGAGAAAGTGGTGGAATTCGGGGTTGAATTTTTGCTCCGGAGAAACCATCCACGGCAAACAAGCACTTGTAGCCACTAATGTAGGGGTGTTCACTGTTTGATATGTGTCCAAAATAAGAGATGAAAGCATCAGACGTGAAATTCATATTAATTGACCCCTATATCAAAAAGGGAAAGAAGTTGGTTGGTGATTTGCCTCTACTCGAACAGTAAAAATGGAGTTAATGAGCAGAGTTTTCATACAAAATTTTGTACGAACAAGTTGGAACGGAGTTAATGCACATAGATTTTTCAGTCAAAATTTTGTATGAACAAGTGGGCTCCCACGAGCTTCCCACGTATGATGGTGGCAAAAAATGAGCACATGATTACATGAAAAATTTTAGCAAACAACTAACACTCACTTCAGTAGATAGGTGAAATTTCTGTTCTGATACTCTTCAATGGGAACTTCTTCCTCCTTAGAGTATCTGCCAGTGAACAAAAAGTATGATTGCAAATAAAAGAATAAGCACAAAAAATTTAGATATAGAGCAATGAAACCACAGAGACAGTGTTAACAAAATTAACGAAGATAAAAACACAGTAATCAACAAACATCAAACGTGATAACAAGCTGTGTCGCCATAACTAGTAACAAAAGAAGACCATTCTGATTTAAGCAGCAGTTCCAGTGCTTCCGGGATAAGATATATCAATTAAATGCTTCCAAATAATAAGATATAGTAATTAAAAGTACATCTAAAAAATCAAAGCCAATACTATTAATTTAATAGGTTAGCTTAAACCTCTTTATCATTAAGTGTTGGTTTCTAAATTGTTCCCCAATGGCAGTATTTGCCTTATGGCCTACGCTGGTGCAGAAACACAAGCACCTGTTGTCTATGACACTTTATGTGCCTCAAGAGTTCAGAACATAATTATAACTGGAGTCCAGCCAGGATCTAGCCAGATGCCAGCACCGTACACACGGGACTACTGGCACAAAACGAGTACATTCAACAGAAAGTTGGGAAAATTCTATACTTCAGGTAGGCATAGGTCTAGGAATATGTGGTGGCACTCAAAAGTATAACTTGCTAAAAGAGCGAAAGTATAGTTGGTAAAAGAAAGGGTATGCCAGTCAGAGAGTAGCAAAGAGACTAGCACGATTCAACATTCCAATAGTTGCATCCTACTGTGACCAAATACTAAAACTTCTAAAATTAATCGAGGAATTATGATAGGCCTGATGGTTCAAAATATCTTCTCCCAAAACAGGAACCATTTTAGACCAACAGGGTGGGGTAACACCCTAGTCCCATTTATTACCCAAAGGAAGGGAACTGGACAGATTAATTGATAAAAGAAAGAAGACGTTTCTTGATTAGCATCTACAGCATAATTGGTGCAGCATACAAAATATGATTTAGTAGCATACCTCCAAGGATATTCATTTTCACAGAAACGAGAAACTCCACTCATTGCGGTGAAGGCATCAATGTGAACCATCTTTTCCTTCACTGAAGAATCTGGTGATGGAGGAATGCAAAGCTAAATGGAAAGTGGCACAAATAAAGGTCACCTGTTGTCAATGTATCCCATGGCCTCTAAAATAGTAGAGACCATTAAGAGTAGATGGTTGCTCAATTTGTCATTTCGTGCTCGTGACTCCATGGCTTAAAGGGCTGATTGGGGGGTCATGCTTCAGCTTTGGGCCAAAAGTCCCCCCAAACAGCATGGCTGCAAAGCAGCTGAAAAGCCAAACCACAGCAAAAGCACCCCCCCAAAGTTGCAGCCGCTGGGGAGGAGCTTTTTGGCTGTGGCTTCGCTCGACCACCTCCCAGCTTGCGCTGCCTCCCTCGTCACCCCGCCCAGTCACCTCCCCGACTCCCTCCTTGCTTAGGCCCACTCGGTTGCCCCCCAAAAGCTACAGCTGCAGCAGCTAGTTTGCCAAACGACATATCAAGAAAAGCCGCAGCAGCCAGTTTGTCAAACGATATATCAAGAAAAGCCGCAGCCGCCAGCTACAACTGCTTTACAACCCAGCAAGCCAAAATCAGCTTCTCAACTCAGCCGCAGCTCTCCAAACAGGCCCTAAGTTGCTTTGTGAAATATAGGTAACCTATGTCTTGTAGTTTGTCTATAGAACTGTCAATGGAATTGTTTTAGTTTCAGACATTCCACTTTATTCATGTAGAGCTCACCTGCTTCGTGTAGAGCCTTTAGAGCGCGGCCACCAGGATAATTTTTGTAGGAGGCCATGAAAGTGACAACAGAGTATCCTAGACTAAAGGAATTATATGTGAGTTTTCAATAGTAACACAATTTGTGCTGTTTCAAAAATAGTAACACGTCATAATCATCAAGGCTGAACTATTCTACCTGGCAAGAAAGGCACCAAGCATGAGAACATAAAGTAAATTCCACCCAACTTTCTTTCTGTTATTATATCTGGGAAGGATGAAGAGAAACAAATATTCACCGGTCAAAATCATGAAGCAAGAATAAAGAGGGGAAATGACATATAATATGAAGGATGTCAAAAAGAAACGGAGTAATACAAATGATGCCATCATTCCTAGCTTGCATTTTTCAATGTTAAAATGGTATGAACTAGATATATATTCGTTATACTCACATTCTGCTTGCTGCGAGTGAAGCGGACACATTAAGCATGGGAATTGAACCAATTATGAAACGAAGCTCCTGAAACATCAGAATAGCAGCCATTATGTGCACGATTGGCCTGATGACTTCCAAATATAATAACCAGACTGGTATCCAGACATGTAGAATAACCTTATGCGGAAGTTTTGAATAGAGTACAACAAATAAGAAGACGGGAAGCACATATGGCACTATCCTTCTATCAAGAAGAGCACCAACCTGACGTTGAAAAGAAAAGATTGATGAGATGCATCCCTATAAAAATCAATCACAAACCAACCAGTTAACCAGTAATACCTTAAGTCCTTAACTATACCTCAATCAGAAACAGTACATCACAAAAATGTCATTAGCTGATTCAATAAAACGGTATACTTCATACATAAAGTCCGTGTAAAGGTGCCAAGTTAATTAACTATCAGTATCACTATGTTGATCTAATTGGAACTTCACTGTTGTACATACTACGTACATGATGAAAATGGCATGAATAAGTTGAAACCACTGGATATATTTGTTCTAGCCAAGTAAAATTCAGTATCATAGGCTCACAGCTTTTTGATGTAAATTTCTTAGCTTACCAAGCAAAGAGGATATGCTACAAGCATGGAGCGTGGAAGCGCAGAGGTGAAGTACCAATGTGTCGAATGTGTCTTAAAGTTTATAATAGTCATGGAGAACAGAGGTAGGTTCTTCACAGCAGTGTCAGTCAGATAATGCAAAGGTTCCACCATATGAATCTAAAAACAAGAAGAGGATAACACTTACAAGAAGTGTATATTATGTTTACTCCTTTCTTGCATGCATGTGTGAATAGATTAACTCGAAGTATCAGTGCATATGAAAAAAACCTATGGAAAAAGTTAAGGAATGGGATGGACATGTCAACAAAACAACCAAGCCAAACCGCTTTGGGGTGTGATTTAATCTGGTTTTAGAAGATGAGGGTGTTAAATGACCAGTTTTATAGTTCAGGGGGTTATTTGGACTTTTTTCATAGTTTGAGGGTATAAAATGGATTTATTCCTAAAGTTAATGCAAACGTTTGGGAGGAAAAGAGAGAAATAAAACGTCTGGCTGATACGAAAAAGGATGTCCCATGTCCCCATGTGCATTGCAAAGTATTAACTCAAATTATAATTTCTGGACATTCTTGACCTGTATTTTTTTCAATAGAAAAGAAAGTAAGTGCAGTTTTGCAAAAACAGAAAGGATACACCCCATTCTGAACTTCGGTTCTGAACTGAATTAAATCAGAAAACTTCAAATTCTGGCCACAGGATTCGCCGCCACATTATCGAGTCAACCAGTACTGTGAATCCTGAGCAAATTATTCATAGTGAAACAAATGTTTCTTACAGACTTGTGTGAAATTCCATCACAGAAAACTCAAGTAGTATAAGGAAACATACCAACGCATATAAGGGCAGTGCTTATGCAGCATTTTACTGCTTCCAATAGGGAAAAGTACCTGCTCTGCCACAGCATAGTCAAATTCAGGTGTTAGTGTGCCTCAGCTCCAACTTTACAAAAAATTGAGTACAGCAAGAATACATACAAATTCAAAATGGAAATAACAACTTGACTATGAGTGATTATTATAGCTTATTAAGAGTGTCATTATTATAACAGCCTAGTGACCTACCAACTTTGGAGTCATTAGACACACTCCACCTACCTCACATTTTATCATCCTTGCAACAAGTTTCACTCATTCATGACAGAAACACAAATTTGATGCGTTGAAACCTCAACTGAACTGAATCTTGAAGCCACTAGGACTTTTTGTTGAGAGGGTGAGAACACTTGGCTAGTGTATTCATCGTAAGACTCACAACCCACACAGGTCACAGGCCTTAAAAAAACAGGTAACGGGTTCAAATCCTGGAAAATCTAGTGGGAAATTCACATAAATAACCCACCCGTCCTGTGGATGGTGGGAATCGAACTCTGGTCATCAACCGGATAGATAGGGTGCCACACCATTGGGCTATACTGCAGTTGGATGAAGCCACTATGACTCTATGAGTAAAGTAATTTGGAACCGAATTCAGAAAAGCCAAGCAACAAGTTCACCAAATAATATGAAGTTTTAACAATTGGTGCTGCACATAAGCTAGCACAATAAAGAGGGACATACGGTTGGGATCCTCCTTTTCACATGCATGTATGCTAGTATACTACATAAGGGAGTATCAAAAAACCATGCAACTGCTCAGAGGAATTAAAATTTGATAAGCCGGAAACTCACCAGCAAAAGTGCAACCCCTATTGTACCAAGAAGCAGAATCATATCACATCTAAAAACAACTGCAGCAACAATCTGCAAGATAAATAGATAATTGCAAGTAGTTTGGTACAAATATAGCATATAATTTTTACTAATCTGAAAGTGATCAGCTAGGAATTATATTTCAATTCAGTATAGCAACAACATTCAACAGGTTTCACTGAACAAAGAGTGAAGATCTAAGGATTATATCACAGTATTGTGTTGAAATTTGCAACTGGAACATGTCATGTCCAGAAATCCACATTCATGATACTTATTATTTTCATGTGCACTGTGCAGCACCTAAAATTTTGAAACAGGAATATATATTATTAAAAATGGTAATGAACTATTTCTTTCTCTTCCTGTGATCTGCACAAAAATGTGAAAACAACAGCATGTAGATAACAAGGAGTGAAGCTAACGTAAAGACACCAAGAAAAAGGCATACCAGAGCCTGTAAGGTACATAGGTAATTTCCCTTGAACCAGAAAGAGTATGCCAAATTAACTGTGTGACAGAAAGCACAGATGAGTTGCATAATTGTTCTACAAACTCCTAGTTAGATTGATACAATTTTCAATAATTTCATAAAAAAAAGAGAGTAACAGTCAGACAGCTGTGTGCTCACCTAAAGCTAAAGCTAAGATATTTGGAAGGGGTCGAGTTGAGTAGAACAATAGGTGAAACTGTATAGCAGTTAGTGTCACAAAGAATGTTTCGACATGACGACCATACTTCTTTTTTACCTGCTAGTCAGAAATAAGCCAAGCAAATCATGATGATATACAAGGACAGAGTGACAGACTCATGCCCATTGTCACAAAAAAGAAGTCACAACAAAGTACAATACAAATTTTAAATTAATAGTTACTCAAGATGGACACAGCACAGTTGAGACAAAGCAATACAAGCCAAGAAGATATCTTGGTGATATACTACATCTAGAAGTTTGTACAAAAGTTTTGAACAAAATCTAATTTCTTCTATGGAATTTAAACTGGTTCAAAGGTAAGGTTTGTAAGTGCAACTGCTCTAGGACAAGCAAGAAAAGCTAGGATTTCAAACAAGACCAGCATACCACAGAATGTACGCAGTATTCTTAGACAAGAGAACCATCAATCTTAGGTACTCATCCACAAATGCCCTTCTTAAATTTGTATCATGTTACTCATGGTCCACTCCACTTCATGGACAAAATAGAAATTGAAAAGCAAGATCCTTTTTTTTTTGTCTTCCTACGAGTCGCTGGTCTGCCAGTTCAAAGGGAAACTAATACAGATAAATGGATCCAGCTATTATTCATTTTCAGGGCCACCACAATATTTTCAGAATAATAGTACATAAGGAAAACAGCAAACAGTGACAATAAATCTACAGTGACAGCATCTAAGGACACAGAACGAGTGATGAAAAAATATACCTCAACTCGGAAAACTCTCAAAGTTATCAGGATAATGCAACCCAACACTAGTCGAACTAAAAAAAAGGCATACAGAAAAACATCAGTCTGTGAAAACTACATTAAACAGGAAGGTATACATCAAACATGAATTTGTAATGAAGCATGTTTCAAGCTTTTAATAGTCACCTGCTAGAAGACCATAAACCTTTGGAACATGAAATAAACGCATTATGAAGACTGCAGGTGATGAGAGAACAGATATAACCAACGCTCCTGAAAAACATAGACAGTACGTGATGTTAATGTCTTTGCGTTATGTCTAAACTACAAAGTCAGCAATCAGAAATACCATGGAATCAATATCATATATTGACACACTACAAGCATAGAAGGTATATTAGGTTAATGCTCTCTGAATTTGATCAATTACTTGCCAATTATTAGGCTGAACCAGGCAATGGTCGTTTAAGGAAATATTGTATGATGCTGCAGAAATCAAGGGTTTCATGGCAACACGATTATTACCTATAAATGTCCGAGGAACAACACCAGGAAATTCTAAATGGTCATACTGCAGCAAATCAGGCAAAAAAAAAAATACGTTATACAAAATCAATTAATAAACATAAAGCGTATTATATTATATTAAAGTAAAATTGGAGGGAAACTAGCAGCGAAGGTTACCTTCTCAATGCGATAATTGTGATACAAAATATCATGCATGGCCTAGAGAATGCACGAATCAAGTGTTAGCTCAAGCAATGTAACTGCATGACAGTAAAACAAGTGCAAGCGCAAGCCATAGAGTAGGTCAAAGAATTCTACCAAGGGGAGAAAGCCAAGAACTACCTAGCCCAGAATTTAATACCAGGCAATGGAAAACTCACTATCTATCATTGTACAATCAACAGTACGGAATGAAGCAGATTCTCAAAAACAAAATGCCTGCAAATTAACTGCCATGCCTAAGGTTGCCCAAACACAAACATGTAGCTACGACCAAAGCTTGATCCAACCGATCGGATGCGGAGCAGGGAAGTCGAAACTCGAACCTGAACGCTGAAGCTCTCCTCCACCTTGGTGTACGGCACCATGACGGCGTAGAACGCGGCAATCGATCCGAGCATTAAGTCCCACCCTGCAAGCGAGCTCCCGACGCATCAGATCCCCCCAAAGAAAAGAAAAAAAAAAACCTTCACCGCACGAGAACCCAACGTTCTCGGGACTTCACGAGCCAGAAATCGAAGCACGGAGGGCGTCGAAGCGAGGTGGCTCACCGTACTCTCCCAGCAACCTCGCCGCCATCTCGGTGGCCGGCTAGGGAGTTCGCGCGTGGTGTGTTGTTCCGGTTGAGCCAAACCGCACGGCTGAACTGACTGACTGGTTTGGGCCCGACTCGAGTCTGCGGGTAGGTGGGCTGCGGTTAATTGGTGGATCCACTAGGCCCGGCCTAACATAGGTATTCAGCCCAGCAATGATAGGCCGTGTTGGGCTACTCTTACAGTAGAGGGATGCAATGCCATCTGCTGATCTACATCGTTCCAAATGTACTAGCTAGTTATCGATTGTCTTTTTTTTTAAAAAAAAAAAGAAGCTAGTTATCGATTGTCTTCTTTTTTAAAAAAAATAAATAAAGAAGCTAGTTATCGATTGTGGATTGATTAAGGCCATGTTTGGATTGGCTAAAACTAATTGTTAGCTGGCTAATAGCTAGAGCTAATTATTAGCCAGCTAATAATTAGCCCATCTAAAATTAGTCCAGGACTGTTTGGATCCCTGGCTAATGATTGGACTAATTTATTAATAAAGACATGTCTACCCTTGTATTCGGTCTGAAGATATGCTGGCTCCAGGGTAGTTATGTCTTTTCGCGTGTGTTACGGGCTATTAGTCCAAATTAGCTCCATCCCACCAACTAATGGACTAATTGTTAGCTAAGGGGTTGGTTAAAAATTAGTTCACATATTAGTCTTCCTGTTTGGATAGATTAGGACTAATTTTTAGTCAGCTAACAATTAGTCCAGGGATCCAAACATGGCCTAACGAAGGGTCAGTTTCGAATGCATTCATTTTGTAGGACTTGTTTATAATTTGTACTGTTTTCAGTAAAATTTGTGCATTGCAAATAATTCTCCTGACATGAATTGCACTCTTGCTAGTAAAGCACACAAAGTGCTCCGCGGTGTGAGGACGTAATCCCCGAATTGTGTCAAGCATTTGATTGCTCAGGTTTATATGACGCTTTGTCTGATCAATAAAGCTCTTTTATCCTGGGAAGAAAAGAAAAAAAAAATACAGTAACATACCGACATGTGGACGGGTGTTTGTCCGAGGGCTCATGCTCGATTAGAGCAGCTCCAAAAGACCCCCTATCCTACTGTTGAGCTCTAAATCTTACCGAGCGGTGCCCAAAAAACACCTCCAACAGCCTCCCTACTCCGTTCTCCAAAACTTACGAGCGGAGAGAGAATCGCTAGATTTGGCGAGTCTCTCTCCGCTCGCTATCCGGCGAGGCACAACCGGTTCTTCCATTCGCGCGTCGTCACGGAGCGTCGCCCCTCCATTGCTCTCTCGTCCGCCGCCACCGTCTCAACCTCCACTCGCTCGCTCGGCCATCGGAACCGCGGGCCAGAGCTCCCCATTTCTCTCCCTCCCCGAGAAGTCGTCGGCAGATCCGAAATCCCCCGAAGCCCCTGGCGGATCCCCATCCCCGACGAGGCATTGGACGGCCGATCTAGTACGGGTAATGTGTTGTTGACCTGTAGATCTGGGTGCTGCTTCTTGATTTGTTGCTGAACTTCCCATTGTTTTGTTGTTTCCTCGCATGCATTGATCGTCTCACCATCCGGCGGCAGATCCCCACCCCCCCACGAGCACCCTTGTCCTCGACGCGGCTCCGACGTTGATCCGTTGCTGCTACTGGCTTGGACCTGCAGATCCTAAGCATCTCGTTCGTCTCCCGGTAAGGATTCGCCCTAGCGCCATTTCCCCCTTCCTCTGTGTTACTGATCTTCCAGAGCGATAATTTATTGTTGGGCACATGCTTATATGGTAGACATCAAGTAGCGTTCCCTTAAGTATTGTTTGATTCCAACTCCATGTAGGTCATAAGAAATTGCAGAAAACATTGATTCAATGGATTGATCCCATTGTCCTGTCTGATCTGGTAATAGTATAATGGTAAAGCGTAGGATTGGATTAGGTCTCCCTTTGAGGACTGGAGTTAAAGTAAGAGCTGTGAAATGTATTTTCGGGTTTTCAAATGCCTGGTGATAACATTTGTTGAAAATGAATTGTATGTTTCTTTGAGGAATATGAGATGTTTCTTTGAGGATTAGGTCTCCCTTTGAGGAATTGTATGTTTCAAATGCCTGGTGATAACCTAGAGTCTGTGATCACAAATGAGAAGTGATAATTCATGGCAGAAAGGAGGAAGTCCAAATTGGGTAACATTGCTGACAATTCATGGCAGAAAGGAGGAAGTCCAAATTGGGTAACATTGCTGACAATTCATGGCAGAAAGGGATACCACACATGGGATATGTTGACGCACAAATTATTTATTTTCTTTTGGAGTACTGGTCTGGTCTGATTTTATCCATTGTCACATAACTGAAATTTGAACCTAGTTTGTTCAGCATTCTTTGTTTGTTATGGTCAATCGAATATATTGTGATTTGATAGTAAATAACAGGCACATGGGTCCTAGCGGGATAAAATGCTGAAAAGCTTCGTAAAGACAATTTAGATGTGTAGGTAAAATACATTGACATAGAAATGGCGCCATAAAAGTATATTAGAAATTGTGTTGGATATCAAACCATAGTGATGTTTGTAAACAGAGGAGTAAGCACAATTTGAGCTGAAAACTATGACCATTCCAGGTGTGATGAACTTAAATTTGTTTTCTTCTGTGTGTAACATAATGCTAGTACTGCTTACTAAAAGCTAACAAGTACTAGCAAAGACACCAATGATGAGAGTGCAAACACATAATCTACAATCTGTTTTCAAAATTTGTCCTTAACCAAAAGGTGTATTAGTTCGAACGAAGTGCAGGTGCTAATGGCTGACCTGAATGCCCCATGAATTGTGAAGTGTAATAGTAGGAGAAGGCTAGCATTCTACAACTTCCTACCAGTTTCTTTTTTTTTTTTGGAAACAGCAATATTGTACAACTAAATGGTCATTCAGTTTGCCTTTGGGTTTTTAAATTTGGAGAGCCAAGATTGAGAGAAGTGTTCACACTGACCCTTTTTTATACTCATTACCTTCATGTATCTTCGCTCTTCAGCTGAAATTTGGAGAGCCAAGATTGAGAGCAGTGCAAGGACTTGTTGTTTTTGAAAGCTGCTTTGACTGTTGGACACGATAACTAGTTGGATGCGATGGTTGGACTGTCCAAGTTGTATTTGCAGTACACAAACCAGTTCCTACAGTCCACGCATGTAACCAGTTCCAACATTTTTTTTTAGATTTCTTGTCCAAGTTCTATAACTGTCCAAGCACTAACCAGTTCTTTATCCAAGTTCTACAAAGATTTACGGGTCCAGTTGCAACTATTATAGCAATAACCAGTTCTATAACTCTCCAAGTGTTGGAACTGGTTAGATTTCTTGGCCAAGTCTCTATAGCAGTACTTTCTCCAATCCTCACATAATCATCAATAGCATCTGCCGCTACTCCATACGCTAGCATCCGAAAGGCAGCGGTAACCTTTTGCAAAGAAGATAACCCAAGAATTCCAGCACAATTCCTCTTCTGAATGAAATAGTTATCATGCCCTTCTACAGCATGCAATATGCGAAGAAATAAAGAACGATTCATTCGAAACCTACGCCAAAAAGAAGGTTCAGCCGCGGACAGGACGATCAGCATAAAATGCGAACACATAAACAACGAATACTTCCATACCTGCGCCGAAAGAAGGTTGGGCCATAGATAGGAGGATCAGCAAAATAGTCTTCGAACAGTCTAGCATGTCCTTCTTGTCTATTGCGATGAACGACTTGATGGCCAGGAGTAGAACCGCCATGGCGTCGAACATTAACATCCCGATCTTCCATGTGTGCTAGGTATCCTGTTGTCAAAAGAAATACGTACTCATCATTTCTCTCAGACTCCTCATCTTCTGAGAGACATTCCGATACTAAATTTCGACGACTCATCTCGGTATTGTTAGTAGTGAACAACAAGAAACGTGCAATACTTCGAAGACCAAATGGGTATGTATATATAGAAAAGAATAATATAGCCGTTGGAATTTACCCGTTGAAAAATATAGCCGTTGAAATATAGCCGTTGGAATTTAGCCGTTGGAATTTCGAATTTTAAATTCCCGCATCAAAAGATAGCCGTTCGAATTTACCCGTTAAAAAATAGCCGTTGCAGCGTTGTCGTTACAATATATTCCGAATTTTAAATTCCCGCATTGAAATATAGCCGTTCCAATTTACCCGTTGAAAAATAGCCGTTGCAGCGTGATGGTTACAATAAATTCCGAATTTTAAATTCCCGCATTGAAAGATAGCCGTTCGAATTTACCCGTTAAAAAATTCCCTTGCAGCGTTGTCGTTACAATAAATTCTGAATTTTAAATCCCGCATTGAAATATAGCCGTTCGAATTTACAGTTACAAAATAGCCGTTGCAGCGTTGTCGTTACAATAAATTCTGAATTTTAAATCCGCATTGAAATATAGCCGCTCGAATTTACTCCGTTGAAAAACCGCTGCAGCGTGGTGGTTACAATAGCTGTTATGGCGGTTATGGAATATGATTAAAATATAGGGGAGAGAAAATAGAGAGTGTGATATGGAGAGTGCTGTTGGAGAGGAAGGAGATATAGAGAGTCAAATTTTTGGAGAACTCTCCAAATATGGCTTTTGGAGAGTGAGATTTGGAGAGTGCTGTTGGAGATGCTCTTAGACGTTTAGTGCGACCTACTGGTGTGGTGCAGTTTCACGATCATCAGCGGCTGCATGCATGATGAGCGAGTACATGCAAGAACCGCTGCCCACCTGGAATCATCAGGTGTTCGTTGTACGGTTGTACCGCAAGCTGCACCTAGATATATAGGGGAGATATCTAGTGCAAACCCCTTTTATCATGAAAACTCCGTAAAACCTACGTGTAAAAGTTTTGAAAAATTCTAAAAAAATTATCATACGTAGAGGAGATGAGGTTCTACAACCCTGTAAAATTTGAAGATCAAACTCAATTGCATTTGAAAGATATAAAAAAGACAAATTCAGTATGAATAGTGATTTTTCACTATTTAGCACTATTCATTTTGCAATTTGTCTTTTTCATATTTTTTAAATGCAATTGAGTTTGATCTTCAAATTTCACAGGGTTGTAGAACATCACTTCCTCTACGTATGGTAATTTTTTTGAGAATTTTTCAAAACTTTTATACGTGGGTTTCACGAAGTTTTCACGGTAAGAAGGGTTTTCACTGGATATGTTGCCATATATATATATATATATATATATATATATATATATATATATATATATAAAGTCTTTTTTTTTTTACTCCTGAGAGTACGTACTCCCACCTTAGTATACCACTTAAACTAATGTATTATACTCCTTTATCACTTTCAGTATACTTCAACAATAATTCTAAGATACTACAATGCGATATTGTTGAAAAAATTTATCGAATACCTTTCTTTTTTTGCTATATACCCTTTTTCATATGTAAAAAGAGTATATAAACAAATTATACTATAAACGGTGGACTTTGATAAAAAATTTCGTGGAACTCACATTGGAGTATCTTATAATCAGTATTAGAATATACTCAAAAGGATGAAGAAGTATAACAACATCGTCCAAATACTCCAACGTGAGTTCCACGAAAATTTTTATCAAAGTCCACCATTTATAGTATAATTTGTTTATATACTCTTTTTATATATAGAAAAGGGTATATAGCAAAAAAATAAATAAAGGGATTCGATGAATTTTTTCAACAATATCACATTTTAGTATTTTATAATTATTATTAGAGTATATTGAAAGTGATAAAAGAGTCTAACACATTCGTTTAAATGGTACTCCCTCCGTTTCTTTTTATAAGGCGTATTTGGTTTCGTTAGGACAAGACTTTGACCAACGATTACTTCATTAATATATCATTTATGCAATACAAAATCATAATTATATATAAGTACTTTTGAATACAAATCTGCTAATATCAATTTTGTGTCATAAAAATTATATACTAATAGAGTAATTGTTGGTCAAAGCCTTGTCCTAACGAAACCAAATACGCCTTATAAAAAGAAACGGAGGGAGTAATATATTAGAGATGAGAGTCCATACTCACAAGTGTGTGTATGTGTGTCCCCCCGACAGCGGCTCGCAAGGTGACCTCGCTTTCGGTGCCCCTGCATGCATTGCAGCCTTGTGCAAGGCTTTAAGCATGCATGCAGCCATGATCCGATGTCTGATACTATTTAGTACTACTAGTAAGTAGTACTCCATCAGATATATATATGAATTTGTTCGTCCATCGAACTGCAGCTTGATTGCTTAATTTCTACAGATGGTTCATAGATATAGCATGCATGTTAGTGTGCACTACTTCCGTCAGCCTCCGACGCATGTACAACGGTCCACGGCCGGCAGGTATGTCGATAATTAAACTCTAAGAAGGCGTTTAGCAAATTCGTCAGTATGATAAAAGCAGTTTTATCTGACTGTAAATTGTTGTGCATTTAGATCTAATTGTGCTTTCCAATTTTACTGCCGCCGTCACAAAACCGGAGTGCATGACGGCTAGGTGAGGCAATAAACGTACTGGTCGTAAATTGATATGTATCTGACTGTAATTGTGATTTATAGTTTTATTGCTGCTGTCACATGGCAAGTGTGTGCCACGGCTAGGCGAGTGGTCATCTGTTGGTATATATCTGGTCGTAATTATCGTTTTCAATTTTACTGTCGTCGCAATGTGGTAAGCTATATAGGGATGTAGATGGATTCGAACGGACATTGCGCTCGTAGTGTATCCTAAATCCTAATCATATTTTTTTCCTAAGTTCGAAGTCTGATACAGATACGAGCTCTGATTATTTAGAGTTTCAGATATGGTAGCATTGGCCGGACGTATATATATGCTGTGTTAGGATCGGAAAGAAATAGTACAGGCGGATATATAATGCAGGAAGGAATATAGGCTAAACCATACCACCATCACTCGAATCCTGTAACTACTAATCACGATCGAGTACATATAATACCAAAAGAAAGAAGAAAAATGAAAACAAAAAAAATGATTATCCTTGAGGTGACTCGTTGGACGCTCCATGCATCCAACCTCAAACTTTGATCCAATCGAACGCGCACCGCACACCAATTAGCTGGTCCACCTCGCTGGGCAGGGATGCCTCCGCAGCTCCCGAGTGCGGTCGACAGGGCACGGTGTCAGATTCCAGCAGGAGCGAGATGAATCTGACGAAGTTTTTGGTGGAATTTTGGGTATAATAGAACTGAGATAGAGGAGGTATACGCTTACTATACTGGATTTAGAGAACTACTTTTGGGAATCATAACTTGATTCATTTTCTCCAACAACCAGGTTCTAAATCCATGGTTCAGTATTACAGGAGTAATTTGAGATGAGTTAAACTGAAATATGACAAGGAACGATGATAACGAAACAAAATTACAGCCAATCCTACTTAAGTTTTCTATATAAATGATCTCAGCCTTCCCTTCATCAAGTTGAAATCGTCTCTTGGACTTCTTCTTGCCAACTATGTCTCGACGACTAGAACTTAGCTCTGCTTCTGAATTTCTCAATTCGCTATGACCCGACTCTGACAATTGCTCCGTCCTTAACATGTTCCTTGTCCTCAAGGAACGAATTCTGAAAAAGCTCTGCAAATGAATGACAAATCCTCCCAGGCATCAGTTGGAGCCAAGTTTGGCCAATGAATTAACCACTGAGCCACATGTACCCCTTTTCTAGGAATAATACGGCGATCTAGCACAGCAATTGGCTCAGTTTTTATCTGACCATTCTCGCACACTAATGGTAATCTAGGCATAGGAACAGCATGAATCCCCAGGTGCCTTTTCAACTGACTGACATGAAACACATAGTGTATATTAGCGTTCTCAGGCAACTGCAATCTGTATGCAACCTTTCCTACCTTCTCCAATATCCTGAAAGGTTCATAAAATTTGGATCAAAGCTTGAGCAACCCTCTCAATCCAAGTGCGTTCATTCTGTATGGTTGCAATTTCAGGTACACCATATCTCCAATCTGCAATACACTGTCGGACCTATGTCAATCTGCATAATATTTGGTCCTGTCTTGAGATAGTTGTAAATTCTGTTTGAGCTTCTTAAGAATTTCTTCCCTCTGCTGTAAGTGACTCTTGTCTCATCAGACATATTGCATGGTATTGAGAACTCCCCAACTTGTGGTGGAGGGTACCATACAAAGCCTAGAATGGAGACATCTGAAGAGAAATGTGATAAGTTGAATTATAGCACCATTTTGCCAAAGAGAGCCACCTGAACCATTCCTTGGGCCTTTGAAACACCACACTTCTGAGATAAGACTCAAGACACTGATTTACTCGTTTAGTCTGCCGATCACTTTGTGGATGATAAGCGGTACTCAATCGAAGTGACACATTCATGGATTTGAAAATTTTAGTAAAGAGTTGGCTAGTAAAAATCCTGTTTCGGTCAGTGATAATGGCAATTGGTATTCCATGTAGCTTCACAATATTATCCATAAACACCTTAACCACCTGTTCTACCGTATATGGGTGAGATAGCCCAACAAAATGTGCACACTTGGTTAACCTATCCACTGCAACCAATATTACATCCTTACCTTGTGATTTTGGAAGACCCTCAATAAAATCCATTGTAATGTGAGATCATGCCATATCAGGTATTCTCAATGGATCTAACAGCCTCGGGAGATGCAGATGTTTGGCCTTAGTAACTCGACAAAAAGGACATTTAGCCACAAATTTTTCTACATCCTTCTTCAGCTTTGGCCAATAAAATAATTTCTTAATTCGGTGATATATAGCACGCATACCTGAATGTCCTCCAAATTTTGATGCATGAAAATTGATCATGATTTTCTATTTAAGTTCTGCCCTATCACCTACATATACTCTTCCTTGATATCTCAGCTGTCCAACTGCTAGGGAGTATTAGGAATTTGGTCCAACTATAATTTGTGCTTCCCTCAACATCTTTTGACTGTGTTGGTCATCAATATAACTATCTTTAATTCCCTTAACCCACTCTAGTATAATGGCTGCTATTGCTTGGCATGACAACTCAGATTCCTTGTGATAGGAGTCCCTTCTTGATAATGCATCAATAGCTAGATTTTATTTTCCTTTTTTATATTCAACCTAATAGTCAAATTCTAATAGCTTGAGCAGCAATTTGTGTTGAATACCTTCAGTTAATTTTTGGGATGTAATAAACTTCAAACTCCTTTGATCTGTTCTAATAATCAATCCCCCCACAACACATAATGTATTTTTGAGAGCTTCTAAAATAGCTAGGGCTTCTTTGTCATACATTGATTGATTACCATCTCTACTTCCCAAAACCTTGCTGAAGCAAGCAATTGGTTGACCAGCCTACATGAGCACACCCCCAATCCCTGTACCACATGCATCAGTCTCAATAGCAAAGAACTGATTAAAGTTTGGCAATGCAAGTATAGGACAGCTGGTCATGATTCTTTTGAGATCCTCAAATGCTTGTGTCCATGCTTCTCCCCAGTTTCATGCATCCTTTTTCAACATTTCATATAAGGGTCTACATATTAGTCCATACCCTTTAACAAATCTCCTATAGTATCCTGTGAGACCTACAAACCCTCTTAGTTGGGTAACACTAGTAGGTTTAGGCCACTTTGTAGGATCAAGAATAACCGACTAGAGGGGGGGTGAATAGGAGGTTTTTAAAATTCTTTGGATCTAACACACTAATTTAGCAAGTAAAACTAGTATTGAGAATTTTAACAATTAAGGCCTAAAATGACTAGGTTTTACTAAGTACGCCAACAATCTAAGTCTTAGCAAATTACACAATCCTAGATAAAGTAGCAAGCACACACACTACTACAGATAAGGTCATCACAGACGGTTCTAAATGTGATCACAGATGATTTTGTGAACCATCTATAAACATGTGTTAGTGATGACAATGATGTATCACGAACGGTTCTTGCAGTGAAACTCACATCACATACCACAATACAAACGTTTCTTTACTAGAACTGTCTAGATTGCGTCATATATCACAGACGGTTCCTTATATGGAACCGTCTATGATATTAGTGCGATGAACACGCGGTTTTACTAGCAGTTGTGTGGGAACGCTTAATTAGGATCGCATATATATAGGTTGGTTGTGGTCGAACGCGTGGTTCTAGTTACGGCCAGATCGTACGATATTACACACACACACACGTGCCAATGCATATATAGCTCGCCATATACATCATCAGAATCAGATGCATCAGAATATTACAATTCGATCCATGCATTGCATTTCATGCAGCAGCTGCTAATTAAAGCATGCATCGATATGATCAAGCCCCTTTTTTTTTTGTTTCGACGGATCGGTCGAGGTCGATCAGAACGAGGTGAAAGCGCAGCTGCCAGTGTGCTCGCCGGCGGCGTTGGTGTCGTCGCTGCATGGGGAGTGGGTGTGGCGGCCCTCGTAGGTGGTGATCACCATGCGGCAGTCCTCCGACAGCCGCTCCACCCGCTTCTTCACGCGGCAGTTGCTGTGGGTGCATCGGTAATAGCTTCTGCATGCATTGCACGCACGCACGCAATTGTCAGAGACACAGGCTCAGCGTAACGTACCCTGTCAACTTGGTATTTCAACAAGTTTCAATTGAGCTTAGAGAAATCCAATAGGTTGTCAAACTTCTCTAATTAAATCAATAATATGTGCATATATGCATCTTAACTCTACATTGAAATTAAGCAAGCTCTCCGTAGACGTATACATGTTAATGGAAAAAAAAAACCTGATCTCAATATCCGCATATTTGGTGAACAGTGAACCTGATTTGTAACGATTTAGATCCTCTGCTTTACTTTGCTATATATCTTCTCTGTTTCCATGTAAGTAGATACATTCAGTCCACTGTGAACAATTATAATTGTTCTAATCTCCTAGAGAACTGTTAAGACTTGATGAATCACATCAAACACGTGTCATAATTAATCTAGAAATAACATTAATCTTTGTAGAAATGATTTTATGCTCCCTGCAAAGAAAACTGCGCAATGTTTTTATATACTCTAGCTGCAACAAATGAAGAGCTGAGAGGTTGGATCACTAATATATATAAGCACAATGTGTTGATCTTCTGAACCAATAGAATGCCAAACTGAACCCATAAGGCGGTCAGTGCTGATTTAAGTTGTCAAAATTTTTGGGTGTGTGTGGGTTTCATGAAACAGCATGCATCCAGGTGGGGAAATGGTAGTAGTTTATGTAGCTTCTTGTATATACGTTGCTCGTTAATTTGTTTAAATAACATTGCTAGTGATATGCTTAGTTGCGTTGTAATGATATTCTAATTAGAGTAGTGGCAAAAGCTAATTTTTTTTTTTTGAAACTGGTCTAGCTGACGTTGCTGCGCGCAAACTGTGTGTAAACTAAGCAATCTTACTGCTTACCAGCAATGTTTTAAATTTTGTTTTCGGTATATATCTTGAAGGTAGCCGAAATCCGACTTCTAGCGAGATCTTGAAATACCTAAAGCAAACTACGTAGTTCCATTGAATTTCCACTATTTTTTTTTTTGGGGTACTTATGGTGCTCGGAGATCAACGCTACTGTTCGGGAAAAAAAAAACTCTGAACACAGAACAAGACTGTGCCCCCTACATACTACATGCTCTCTAGGAAAAGAAAACATTACCAAAGTATATCGAGTCCGGATTACATATCATAGCCCTCTAATGTCCGGAAGATTTGGAGCTAAGCCAAGCGTCCACGTCACCTTTTTTGCGAAAACATCTTTCGAAAAATTTAAAATTACGGATAGGTCCTTCCATCGGTTATTTTGCAAAAAAGAACCCATAGTTTTGTAAATTCACGAACGGATCCTCCACTGTTTAGGTCCTCCTACCGCCTTTTTCTGAAAAAAATCAAAGCAAATTTTACACGATGCGGTGTAGCGCACGTTCTACCTAGTAGATACCATGGGTCAAGAAATTATATATGGACAAAGCTAAGCTAGCTTCCCCTTCCTGTGGCGCATCGAGTGTCTGAAGGAACATTGTAATCTGAAAATGTGTGCACCATTTGTCCCGGTGCATCCGTATGCATGCACTCGTGTCGTGCGTATGCACGCGCGTGTCCTATTGCTGCAGACCACGAATCATGATAGGTTTTGCCAGTGCCCTAGCTAGATGATGCATGATCAGAACTTAGACAAAGCAGAAACGAATTTTTTTTTTTTTTTGGCTATTTACGAATCCTTGAAGTAGTTGTTCTAGATATTGCCGCAATATGCATCCGTTCTTTTGGCATGATGCATTATTGCATGGTGACTCTTGCAGCACCATTTTCGCCGATGCATATGCATGCCTACATGTACTGCAAGACATTTGCACGAAATGAACAGAGTTTCACTGGCAGTAACATACATATTACCTATCCTAATTCGGGAATATTCCACGTACAACGTGATGCTTCAAGATCATCAACGAAAAAAAATATCGCATTGCATGTATATTAGGCCAGATTCGGCTAACCGATTTGCTTACTGTAAAAGATGACACCGCTTCTGGCATAAAAACTTTTTTAATCACTGATGGCTAACGTTTTCCGTGTGCTATAGGTATAGTATGACCTCCTTCAATTTGGTATACCTCCTAGTTCTTTGTTATTAAGGATGCTATATTCTCTTCCTTCTGCCCTCCATTTCTAACTACTCATACAGTACAGTAATACTAGTTATGGTGCAACCTTTTTCGTCTATATGAGAAATTTTACGGTGGATTATACTTGTAGTATAAAATGTGTAGTAGAAATCACATCTAGCCGTTGATTTGTTAAGGGTGTTTTTACTACTCTACTGCCATGTGTAGTATAAGTAAACTCTAGTTAATCTGATCCATTGAATTAAAAAGAATGAACGGTTCATATTCAATTTTGTGTACCGTAAAAGAGCTCATAAATTTGACCGTACGACACCATAGTGTTCAATATAAGGCGTTTTGTTCACATTGATCTGATGTTGCATTACAAAGGGGATGACTTCCATAACTGCGAGGCTGTTGACCTAGCACGCACTATATGACAGTACTGATGATCTACGCTGATTCTTCCTTACACGAATGTCAACCTTGATCAATTAAGCACCATCGGTCCTCTTATGTTGCTAGGGTTGGATTTCAGCAATCGTGGCTCATTATTATCAACACAAACTTGATAGTTTGGAAAGAGCATATCTTTGTCAACAATATAACAACAGTTAAGCGCTAATTGATGTTTGTTGCTAAATAAAGAGCGAGCAGTGTGCGCAGTACATATTTCAATCGATTATGATCTGATTACTGTTCACGGCGAAAATCTAAACGACGGACAGGTACGTGTTGTTCGATGCTCTCCTCAAAAGTGAAAATTCGATCCCGACGAGGCCACGACATCATCTATCAAGCAAGGCAGCGAAAATCTGCACTCACTCTCCATGATACGATCGATGGACAAGGAGAACGAGCCCCTAATTGCAGCTAAAAAATCAATCCAGTTAAGTTCGTCGATTTGATTCTAATTTTCTTTTATCTGATCTAAACAATTAACAAACAACAGCACACTCCTAATAAAAGCTACCTTGGCTCTTGCAATATTCAACTAGCTTGTAGATCGAACGATTTGCAACACAATTTCTGAGTTAGTTCCCCGGCCCTTATCATATATGATCTGTACAAGGGATTTGATAAACATCATCCGGATGTTTTTATTCCTGAAATCATCCAAATCTAGAACCATCGGATCATTGTTGAGATCCGAAAGTATCGATTACATCCGATCCTATGATTTGATCTAACAGCCCGGTGATATCCGGGTGAGGTATCCAACGGTCCAAAATTTGGATGTTAGCTAAAATAAAAACATCCGGATACAATATAGCAGTTAGGTAAGCATATGAATTCGTAACAGCGTGATCATGCATCGGGAAGAGGCAGCGAGATCTAAGGCACTTTGCACACAACCATGAATCAGATTTGGGCGGTATAAGAAAAAAAAAATTAGGGTTAGCATATATCTTTGTGTGTATATGTACCTTGGATGGAGGCTGTTCTTGACAACCTTCTGGCCATACTTCCTCCACTTGTAGCCGTCGTCCAGCACATCCATGTCGCTCCTGGTCTGGAAGCAGAACCTCGGCTCCCTCATCTTTCTCCTCACCTTCATCTTCCCCTTCTCCGCCGCCGTCGTCCCCTTCCACCTGCCCCCACCCCATCACCATACCCATCAGCCCCTACCTCAGGAAACCCTAATTGATATGATTAACCACACCACACAGCTCTACTCTAGCTCAAGTGTACAAGAATCAGTCAACCATGTACTTAGTAGTTCGTACGACGTCATATACCATACCATGAACTAGGGCCATGGCAGGTGGTGGTGGTGGTAGCAGTAACAATCTCGTTGCCGGCTTTCGCTGCCGATGTGCCTGCCTGAGAAAAACGATCAATGATTCTAAGGAAATAAGCAAGAAGGCCAGAGAATAAACAAATTAAGCATCGAAGGCAATTACCTCGCCGGCGCCCAAGGGCGCGAAACCGGTGGGCTTCTCGCACGCGGCGGCGGAGTGGCAGAACGGGATCCCGGCAAGCAGGGGGTACAAACCGTGATCCGAAGAGAACATCACGCCATGGTTCCCGGACTGCTGTTCTTGGACCAACGGCATCTGGAGAAGCTTGTGCTGGTTCGGCAACGGAGCAAGAAGGGAAGGAGAAGTAGAGTTGTACGGACTGAGCGCATAGAGGCTGGGAAGGCAAGCCTCCAACTGGCTAGTCCCTTCCATGAATACATACATATAACTCCAGGATCATGCAAGTGAGGTAGCTATCGATCATAGACTCAAATTAGTGGCCTTCGGGCCATGAGAGAGCAAGAAAGAAAGATGGTTTCTTGTTTAGGTTAGAAAAGCAGCAGTGGGCAAGCTAGCTAGCTAGTCGAGAGGAAGACTGGACAGCCCCTTTAAAGAGCCTTTTGCTCAAATTGTGGTGTGATGGCAGTACTTGTTCCTGTAGCTGCTGATCGTACGCGTAGTGCTTGCAGCGTCATCAGCTCTAGCTTTCTAGACTGTCTTGATCTTACGTGCAAACTAATGTTGTCTATATGTGCTTTGTCCCAGGGTACGCTTGTTTTGGCGCGAGATTGTGTCGAGAAAGAGCGCGCGTAATTCTGACAATCCCGGCCTTTTATCTTCCTGATCTGTTAGGGGCTGATTGGTTGCCTTCTCTCGTGAGTCTGGTCCGTTCAATTCAGTCAGACTGATGGGATACGGGATGTACAGATACAGAGACGGTGTTTGGTTGAGTGTTTAGTAGGCATGTATTTTGAAATTTAAATATTTTGATTTATATAGCAAGTGTGGTCTAGTTTTGTTCAAAAAATGTCGGGAACCCATTTTTAAAATCGGTTCGGTAATCGAAAATGCTAATCAAAAGATATAAACAAAAAAGAAAAAAAAGTAACTTTTACATACTCACGTGGCACTGCATGCATGGTTTGTTATTGTGGCTGACAGTGGCCCCTTGCGCAGAACACGAGGTTGCATCCAGAGATACGCTCATTTTTTACGTATCTCTAGAGCCAGGCTGCATGGAGAATCTTGCATCCAGAGAGCCAGGCTCAAAACCAGATGTAGGCAACCAAACACGAGAAAAAAACAAGATTCTGCATTTGCATATGCAAATATCTATCTATACAGGCAACCAAACAGCCCCATAGATGCAGTGACCAGTAAGTTCCCTTCAAGTTTTTGATGCCACTATGTGTTTGGTTCATGAGATGAGGTTGAATGGGATGGGATGGTTCTGTACCATTTGGTTCCATTATTTTAGGTGAATGAGATGGTTCATCATCTAAAGGGAATATTCCTTAAATTTGTATCACTTGATCCAGGATGGGATGGTTCCATTCAAACAGCCAAATACATGGATGACTTTTTTCTTGAACCATCTCATACATGTACCACTTGGTACAGACAATCAAACGCACCCTAAATACGCTGCTAAGGGCTTATATAGCTCTTGCATTGAAGGACCGAAATGGACGAATAGAGACGGGTGAATAGAAGCCAATTAAAATTTTTATCTTAAGAATTTCTTCTCATAAACATAGTACTATGACATAAACACTAGGTTCAAAAACACCAAAAATAAGATGAATAAAGCAAGAATTTTGACAACTCGGGTGTGACGAAATATCAAACTTAACTGTCAAGAAATATTAATAACTTTAGATCTACTTATCAAAATTGATAAAAACTTGAAACATATCAAACTAAGGACCTCAGGGTTATGATTCCAAAAGGAATTTCAAAACAAAGTTCAAATGAAAAACCTTTCTAACTTAACATCCACGCAGCACAAAAATAGGAATTTCAGAAATTTGACCGCGAAAAACCTCAATAACTCAAGTTTTATCCATCCAAATTTGATAAAACTTAAACCACGACAAGGAAATGCCCTTAGGACTATGATTAGAAAAGGAATTGCAAGGATAAGCCCAAGGTCTGAACCTTTCATGCATATAGTTCAAGTCGTATCAAAAGCATCGATTTCTTCTCAAGAACACGATGTTGCAAGCACAAGTTGAGAAAGAATAATTTCTAATGGATCTTTCTGAGTTAGGACATGTTCTAGATGAATTCATCAACCTCTTACACGTCCTATATCCAACAAAAATACAGCAAGTAGAATGAGGGGATGCAAAGCTCAAGTTACATGAAAGAAACAAGCAAAAATACAAAACATACAATAAATTTCAGAATATAGATGAACTTAGATCTTGCATTGCTTAGAGAGGGATGATTACAATGCCACATTTCTTGGTGGGCAAAGCTCAAAAGAGGATAAGGTAACCAAAAAACCCTTCTCTAAGACTTGGTATGAAAGCATACCTCTACCCCTTTATTTGTAGCACACTAAGAGCAATCTTTATACTTATATGGCCTTTTTAACCCTCAAGAAACCTCTTTAAGGGTTGAGATTCACTTCATCACTCGTACATAGGCTAACCCGTAACCCAATAACATAACAGGTTTTAACCATATACTTGCACGCTTCTCAAAGTACCACTTAAGTTCAAGATCCAATAACCATTTAACACTTAGTTTCTACTCCACACGCGAACCCTTGATCCAACAATTCTCCTTCGCTTGAGTTGGGCTTAAGTTAGCATCTCATCCATCCAATTGTCATCCTAGCTTGCAACAACTCCAAGGCTTTAGTCATTTTTCGGTGTCACCTTGATCATCTAAACCTTAGCTCTCCTAACATAGTCCTAATCTCCTTCGCCTCACTTTGAAGTCCTACAATCATCTCAGACAAATAAAACACCACATAGCATTGTTCAATATAATATGCAACATGTAATCAACACCAATATCAATTCCCAATTAAGTGCATCGCTCAAGCTCACAGGGCCGATCTATCCGCCAACAAAAGGCCGGTTAGACCGACAGCAGCCCAAAAATTGCAAATTTAGTTTTCCAAGCCCAAAATAAACTCACACAAATTGATATAAACCTAACAAATATCAAATACGCATCACACATCCATGGGTTAACCTCCCGCACTTGCATTGTTTAGGGGGTTTTGGTTTGTACTACGTGCGGTTCCTCACATTTAGTAAATTATAAATTTTAAGTTTTGTTAAATTCATAGGTAATTGCTATTGATTTTGTTGACTGCATATGCATCAAGATATTGTATATAACTAGTCAAGTGCTCATGCGCTACAACAAAAACATATTTTTTTTAAATAAATAATCAAATCATGCTATGGGTTTAGAAAATAAAATAAAATTGCACTATTAAGTATTTAAATTGCCATGGGGAGAGAGGAGTGGGTAATGGCTATATAGGTACCAGGGGAGATGTGTGTGGGCAGAAATAAAGAGACCCGGTTGGTTTCTTTTTTATCCTATGGCCTATATGTCGATGTAGTGCTTTTTTAGGGATAAGAAAGAGAAGACGGACGATCACCACCGGCTCGTATTTATATATATTAGTAAAGATTAATATACTGTTTTTTACATTAAGCACCAGTCAAACTGTGATCGGAAGAACCATAGGCACCTGTAATGAGAACCATTTCCATCACAGCTTTAGTGCTGTTTTCAACAGAGTTTTCCCCGCGCTTTTAGCAAAAAAATTTCAGGAGGATCATATATTTCTGGAGCGGTTGTTCAGGGTACAAGATTGCAGTGATTGTACCTTTTGTTCCCTGCAATTGCTCAATAATTGTGGGGCATTCCACTAAAATGCTCGCACACATTGGCTGTAACACATACACGTTCAGTCCACTCTTTTCTTGAATCATCAGCATCCATCTGCCCGGATACATCCAGGATACAAGTCATCGATACTAGCTAGCATCCATCTGCCCTGCAATTTGTAATGGAATCTTGCTCACCTGAAAATCATATGTACAGTTATCGTCCATGTACAAGAGAGGAAACAAGTGCAGAATTCGTGCCAATCATATATCAGCAGTGGGCAGTGGTTGTGGTCATTCTGCTCAATGCTCATGCATATATGTTCATATGCATGAATGCATGATATACTGATTGAAAACTAGAGACAGGTTTTAATGGGCAAGTGGTGGGGCTAACTGCAGCAATCATGGCCAACCAAGCGTATTGCAGCAGCAGCACACTCACTCACAGCACCCAGCATGCAGCAGCAGCAGCTGCTGCTGCTGCAAGCACTCACGCTGATGTTTCCAGATTAAGCCACAGCTAGCTGCAGGGAGAGGGAATTTTTATCATTGCAGCTGCTGCAAAAGCCCGTTCTTCAGGGCCATCCTCATTTGGGCCACTTGCTTAGCCTGTGCATGGTCTGCCCAGCCGTCCGTTTGCTTTGCCCTACCGTCATGTAGTCTCTCTCTCTCTCTCTCTCTCTCTCTCTCTCTCATACTCTCCCCAAATCCAATGCATATTTTTGCAGGATTGCATTCTGATCTGCGTTGGTGAACTGGAGGTCCAAGTGACCAAGTGCAGTGTGCAATTGGTCACGAGTCACGGCTCATGAGTCATGGGACAAACAGGAAGCATTTGAAGAGCAGTGCTGTTGTACAGTTCCGTCGCCAACTCCTTTGCATGGTGTTCCTACAAAGGGTGAAACATGAAGACCGCAGAGATGAAACAGGCAGTACTGGGAGTCTACTACTACAGCAGCAGCAAGAAAAGAATAGAAACCTAAAGTAGTAGTAGCATACTAGTACTGTACAGGACAATGGAAGAGAGGGTGAGAGGAAGATGAGGAGGAGAGAGTACTGACAGCGAGGAGTAGTAGCAAGCACTAGGGGACAGAGAAAGGGAGCTAGGCAGTCAGCTAGCTGGTAGACTGGTAGTGTTCTTCCGTGCAACTATTTTATCTGATCCTTCGCCGCTCACTTTTTCATCCCTGGCTAGTTGTTGCTTTCAGCGTCTTAGTCATCTTGCCCTCGTGATGGCAAAAAAATGGCCATCATTACTCGGATAGACAGCAGTCACAGCACCAGTGTCCGTTTGCTCCTGAGGAGGGCACCAAGGAGAAAGAGGGGACTAGCTAGCCTAGGACACAAACTACTGCATTGCTTGTTCTCCAATGTTGGCCTTCTTAGTTTCACTCCTCTACCTCATAGGAATCATTAGGCTTATCTAAGCTCAGCTTGTTCTTCAGCTCTTGCATAGAGTATAATAAGGTCTTCGTCCGAGTAGGCAAGTATTTGGTTGTTGTTTCAAATTGGCCCATGCTCCGATTAGAATGCAGGAATTTTACTTGAATTTCGCAGAAATTGTATAAGAAACACTTCAATTATCGCAGGAATCAAGCGATAATCAATCAAATTCTAAGCCATTCAGTCGTGACCTTAAGGCTCGTGCTAGGATTGGGGTCGGAGCGTGGGGGTGTTATTAGGGTTTTTCGAGGGCAATGATAGGCAGTTGCAGCAACAACTAACTTGGGTGAAATTTCGGAAAGAAGAAGAAAAAAAAATAAGTTTTATAGGGTCAACTAGGCCAGCAAAGCCTTTCCGCCCGAGTCGACTAGTTAGACCATCTCCAACCATGCCCCTTCCCCTCCCATTTTCTCTTCGTGAAGGGATTCCCATTCCCTTCATTGCCTAACGAGTTCCTTCAAAGATTCCCTTCACTGATTCTCTCTCCCATTCCCTCCAGCAAAGGATTCTCTCTCCTTTCCCTATACAATTCCCTTTAAAGGGAATCTGTTGGAGATGAGGGGAAATAAAGGGAATTGGAACGGGGAAAGGAATGAAATGAAGGGAATATGGTTGGAGATGGTCTTAGTACTTACGAGAGCTAAAGCACTGATTTTGTGCCCTAGCTCCTAGTCGCGCAAGACAAAGGGAGAGCGAGAGAGTGGCGGTGGCAGCCATGTCGTGGGCACAGATCCCACATGCGTGGCAATGGCGAGCGGGTCCTCCAACGGCTGTTTCTCCTTCTTCGCCTCTTCTTGTGCTCTACAAATCCCAAGTTTGTGCTCTTGAAACACACAGAAGAGAACAACGTGATTCGATCCCCTTCTCTGAGCTCCAAATCCTTCATTGTCTTCCTGAAATCCAGTGACTGGTGTTTGATATAAGTCCTTGTGTTTGATTTAATTGCATAAGACGTGACTGGTGTTTAGGAGAAAAATTTATGTGATTGATGGTAACATTAATTGTGCCTTGTGTATTATTCAACTGAAAGTTATTAGTTTAAAAATGAAACTAATGGATGACCATTACGTTTAGGATTTAGCATGTATCCTATTCTATCGGAAGCAAGGTTTCAAATTTCATTTTTGATTCACATCTTATCACCTTTTGAAATTCAAAATTTCGTTGAGACCTCGTTATTTCGGACAAAATTCAAATAAAATCCAAAAAGCAAGATTTAAATACGGTTGTTTTTTATCGAGATTTCTGAGATCTCGCCGAGATTTGCCGAAATCTCGGTGATTTTTAACCAAACAAAAATTGGTCCAAAAATCGTTAAAAACTTTTGAAATTTTTTATGGATGGTCCTGACACATCACTATTATTCTCATAGAAATTCAGACGATGATCAAGCCAAAGGAATTTTTAAAAATTCAAACAGTGCTACTGTCCTGATAGAAAGACTAACCCATAAATTTCAACCGAATGAAAAATGGTGCAAACCACATTAGAAACTTTTAAAAATTTTTGTGGATAATCTTGACACATCCATAATATTTTTATAAATTTTTTAGATGACAATCAAGCTTGAGGAATTTTCAAAAATTTGGACAATGCTACTGAAGACTGGCCGACAAATTTCAACCAAATGAAAAATGGTTCAAACCATGTTAATTTTTTTTAAAAAAATGTTGTGGATGGTGATGTATCACTAATGCTTCATAAATTTTTTAGATAATAATCAAATTTGAGAAACTTTTAAAAATTCTGATAACCGAGGTACTTACTTTATAACCGCAAGAATTAATGTGCATAGGCTAACAGGATAATCTACCGACTGTTCCGCACGGGGAATGACGTGAAGAATCTAATCCAATCAAATCCGATCAAATTTCGGTAAAAAAAAACCAAAATTTCAGTCAAATTTACTATGATCTTGTCGAGATTTTAGATATTGTAGTACTTTGATTTTTTTTTCAATTTTGTCGGAGATTATGAAACTTGCGGGATCGAAATCCGAGATTTCATCGGTATTTTGATTTTAATCGGAAGAAAATGGTGTAATTTATGCAGTAACATTATAAAGATATTGCGAGTTAAAAAAAATTATTAATGTGTTACTGACGTACGAATCCACTTCGCTTTAGATGCTATTTTTTTAATATATGCATCTTTACAATACTACCGAGCAAATTTCCATAAATCAATCACGCTGTAGTGAAACAAATCGGTTTGAAGTTCGATCGACAGGATTGCATCTTCTTTTATTTTGCTTTTCGGTTTGGTCGATGGATGCCCTGATATATTATCATCTCTGCTGGAATCATTGGCCGCTCGAAATGTTTCCGATTGGCCTTTCCAGCTTCCACCCCGCTTGGTTCTTCACACACCACGTCTCCACCAGCCCACAGATATCAGGTCATCATGACGCACCCCGTCTCACCCATCTCTCTCTCTCTCTCTCCTCTCTCATCCATCACGGTGATTTGGCCCTTTGGGTCCATAGCTTTTTCGTACGAACTGTACATGGGAGACACGTGTGATGTATATTCGCAGTCTACGAGTACGAAATGCTAAACCTACTGACTCCAGTTTCCAACCCATCAATGTTTCTCCGAAGTGTTTCCCTGTACATGAGATAACGGGATGGTGAGAGATGAGCGAGTAGACTTGTCATGTGCTTCTTCCGTTCGAGTTTACCAGAATATTTTTTTAATAATTTTTTCTATAAATATATAATGTATTTTATATTTTAATGTGAAATCAGTGTGGTATTATCTATATACTTTTAGTAAATATCCATCTTTACTTTATATTATCCACATACATGTATTGAATATAGTGTTTAGTGATAATAATTAAAGGTAACCTACTCATTTTTAGAGCTCTTTTACAATAGATTATACTTGTAGTATATTATGGTAGTATAAATTAGATATAACCGTTGATTTGGTGGGGTATTATGGACTTTTATGCAGCCCACTACCAGGCGTGCGTGGCGGCCAACCCGCTTGGCTCTGACAGCAGCAGCGCGACCACCGTCATCCTCAAGACGGCCGGCAAGCACTACTTCATCTGCGGCATCCCCGGCCACTGCGGCGGTGGCATGAAGCTCGAGGTGGACGTCTCCGCCTCTGGCTCTGGTTCCGTCTCCACACCATCGTCGCCGACCCCGACCACGACCACACCGTACACGTCTCCATCGTGCTCTGGATTTGGATGAAGGGAACTGGTGTTTCTGCGGCGAAATTGTGATGCTGTCTACTACCTAAGCTCACCATTTTTTTCCCCTCTTGTGCATAATCATGATCATGCGAGAAGAACATGGAGTGTGAGTTGAACTACGTACGTTATTTGTCGCTGGTACGAAGAATTTTGGAGAAAACTTCGTGACGTCGTTAACTATATACGCAAATACTGCACAAGTATAATCTATTGTAAAAGAGCTCTTACCATTTTACCCCTCCGCTGGTTCTACTACTTATACTATACCTTGTAGTATAATGAGATCTAGACTAATTTCATCTGTTAGATTTAAAGAAATGGACGATCCATATTCATTTTAATCCACCGTAAAAGCGCTCCATTTTTAATATCTTGTTAGTCTGATATGTCCTATAAATTTAAACGGAGTAAATACATCGTACCGTTATTTTCACCGGACAACCTCGCTCCCGTCGTTGCTTCTTCTAAATCCTAATCCTTATCCGCTACGAAGAGAGAACATCTCGAGGGAGAATTGTTCATGTCCAGGGAGAAAGAAAGGAGAATGGAAAGCGGCCAATCCGATAGGGCAAATGGGTGGACGTCGGAGCGAGTAGTGCAGCCGGTGCCGGTGGCGCTTTTGTACTGGCCGTGTGGGCGCCGAGTTCCCAGGCTTTCGGCGCCCCACATCGGTCGCTGCCGCGGGAGGAACAGCATCATTTGGGGACACGAACACGAACACGACGCAGCGCGCGCGCGCGCGCACAACACACGACGTTACGTGCCGGCCGCCGGCCGCCTGGCTTTCTTTCCCCACGCGGCCACTCCGCACACGGCACACGGCGCTGCTCTCTTTTCCCGGCCGCTTCTTGTGTTGGATTGTCAAATCATGCGGTGGTGGCGCGACTGTGCAAGGGCGCGCCCATGTGCCTGCGCCGTGCGTGCGTGCCGGTCGGCCGGCTCAAACACCCTCAGATAGGCGTGCGCGCGGCCGCTGGGCACGTCCGCGGCGCATGCGTTTGCCCGTTGTTCACCGGCGGGAGGTGGCGTACGTTCTAACAAAAAATATATGGAGTGCTCAACACTGCCGGTCAATATGGTGTCTTCAAAACTACCCCAAAAAATACTGCACGATTAAGGAGATACAAACAAGGACAGCGCTGCCATACTTTATGGGGTTTAGGATGGACGATCAACGCGATGTCTTGAAAACTAAAAAAAAAATACTGCAGAATTAAAAAGATACAAGAGCAAGGCATAAGACCATCTCCAACCGTATCCCTTCCTCTCTCCTTTTGCCTCCGCGAAGGGATTCTCATTCCCTTCAGCGCTCTAACGGATTTCCTTCAGCATTCCCTTCATGAAGAGAATCTCTCTCCCTTTTCCTCTAGCAAGGGATTCTCTCATCTTTCCCTATACAATTCCATTTAAAAGGAATCTGTTGGAGATGAGAGCAAATAAAAGGAATAGGAATAAGGAAAGGGAACGGGAAAGAAATATGATTGGAGATGGTAGCGAGTAGCAGGGCATCGCCACACGGTACTCACTTGAGCAGGGGACAGGGCGACACGCACCTCAGTACTGCCTACATATTATTCCATTTCAGTGACAAGATCTTAGGTAGGTACTAAATAAGTTATATTGGTCGTAGATCCATTTCGCCGTAGTTGGCACTACGTGAACCCGCGAGGCAAAAGAAGGCGTCCAGAGATGAGATGAGAGAAGGGCATCCCAAGATGGAAGAAATCCAGCGCCCAAGATTTCTCATCATGATATGCCTCTCATGTCAATACTACCACATAGGAAGGGAGCTAGAGCTAGCTAGCTAGCTATCTAGCTAACCAGTAAGCGTCAAGACAAATAGAGATTTATCTTAGGGGGAATTTTTTTTGGAGAAAACCTGAAAAAAGATTAAAAAAAAGTACTGATTTTCTTTTTAAAAAATTCTAAAATATTTTTAAGAAATTGAAAATAAAATGATATGCCTCTCATGTCAATACTACCACATAGGAAGGGAGCTAGAGCTATCTAGCTAACCAGTAAGCGTCAAGACAGAGAGATTTCATCTTAGGGGGAATTTTTTTGGAGAAAACCTGAAAAAAGATATGTAAAAAAAGTACTGATTTTCTTTTTTAAAAATTCTAAAATATTTTAAGAAATTGGAAATAAAATAATAAAAAAACACTTGGCTTTTGTAAAAACACCACAAAAACAGCAAAAACTATATCTCGCTATGAAACGGGTGCTTTAACCAACTTAGCCAGGAAAGTTACAGGGTTTAACTCATTTGTCACCTTTGTAGTTTCTTAGATACCGTAGAAAATATAGTGTTTAGCGCAACGTGGCAGAAGGGCGGCAAGCTTACCATTCTTATCCAAGATTTTACACACACTTAGCACATATGTACAATCAAACTATCATCAAATAAAGAAGCTCTAATTTGAATTTCAGCTCAAACTTGTTTGAATTAGTCAGTAAACTGGTTAAACTCAACATCCTAAAATTTTAAATATTTTCGAATGCAAATAGATAAGAAAAATAACCGTTTTAGATCGTGGTAACCAAACACCGTTATATATATAGGAAAATGACTGTGTACTATCAGGAGTACGTATTCCCTACTTCCTATATATTAACTGATGTTTTGCAAATGGAAACATATTTCATAAGTGAAAGCTGTTAACTAGTTCCTCCTAATTAGAGAGCTGTTTTTAATTAAATAGAGGTAGGGAGTACATACACTACAAAACGGGCCCTGGGAGGGATAATGTGATATCTAATCAGATCTCCGCCTATCAAATGCACTTGAGATGACCCCCCCTGTCCCCTGATGGGCCGATGTGATCCCAAGATCCCATCCGATCTTCAAGCCTAGATCGAGTCCATCTCTGCTGATGTAAGTGTTTTATCCGTTCTTGCTTGCTTTGTCGCCTCGTTACTCGTACCGACGGAGGAAAGAGAGAGATACGTTTCTTGTCGTTGCTCGAAAAGTAGGCAAAAATGAGGCTAGGGTATCAGTAGACTGATCACTGACGCGATGGGCTGAATGGAACAAGTTTAACCCAGTGAGAATCTGAAGAATGGGGACGCATGTATCGAGGTTATTTTTAGCAGTTTTTCTTCTTCTTGTATTTAAAGAGACGATCAGTGATTTTTGTTTTAGACGTACGCTTGCAGGAGCAACATTCTCAGAAAGAGCTATAAACTCTGAAATCATCAACGAGAGAAGCTTCAAGCTTCCACGGTTGCGAAGCCTGCACTCAAAAGCCTAGCTTCTTTTCTCCAATGGCTTTGGCCTGCCTTGTGCTGTTGTGCATGTGCATGATTTGGTCATATTTTACTCCCGAATGAAACTGAATTAACGTCCGAGTTCACTGACTAGATATGCATTTTGTTTTGTGAGCCAATTAGATAACGATAGTATACACTCCATTGACAAAATCACGCAAAACGTGGGTATGTATTGGAAAACAAGGATGCAGCAAAATTATCTATGCAGTGGCTACAACGTGTTTTGACATCTCAGATTAGCTTCCCATGAACTATTGTTTACAAAGAAATCTGGGTAGTTGCCAATCTGTTCTTCTGTAGTATGAAGGCTCCGTGTCTACGACAAATCGTTCCCAAAAGAACACCCTACAGGTACGACTACCATGCCCCAACTGCTGTTCAGGTACCCAGTTTCTCTCTGAGTCGACTTATGACCAAGAAGGCCCAAACATGCAAATCCTGGAGCCCAGGCTATCAGAGAACGTAAACATGATATCACAAACCACTGAAACACATCCCCAGTACATGATCCTAGATTCCTCGAACTGCAAGTGGTTCGCAGGTTACAATTCTTTAGATGAATATGTGATGAGCTTCACCACGTGGCGATGTTCGGTGAGAGTTCAGATGCTAGCGGGTGAGAAACCTGTATGACGGCATGTCCTCGATTTGCCGAATATCTTCAAGTAATAGTTCCCTCCCAAGCTGGCATCGTGTAGATTTAATAACCGTCTGCAGTGAGATATCACAATTTGATCAGCATAGAAGGTATTTGGTACGAACACTGTGCTCGAAAGATTTCACATTGAACAAAGACATTCGTTGAAATCTATATGAGTGGCGTGCATGTCAGGCCATTTCTGATCCATCAGCTTAAAAGCTATGCAGTAAAGAATGTCAAAAGGTCGATCATTTTCTGAACAAAAAACAATGATTGTATGTTGTATCTAGAGATACTTTCAAGAGTAGGAGCAGCCCTCACTAAGCTGATGTGTTAATCATCTAGAGTTACTTTAAAGAGTAGGAGCAGGCGAGCAGCCCTCACTAAGTTGACGTGTTAATCATTACACCTAAACTGCCATTCGATATTAAGGAAATAAATTTCTATGCTACAGAAGTAAATTGACATTTTTTGCCAGAATTTTGACTGCCCGCAGTTAATCGCACTGCATTAGAATAAGGAGAGCGGACAAAGTTAGGCCAGTCAGATAAGCCCGTAAAATCAGCTAAAAGGATAATGCTTTATTAACCAACACTGACTCTAGTTACATTCACCAATGGCCAAAAATTGACACAGATCACTGCACAAAGCTACTCTACCTTACAACTCTTGTGGGACAGAAGGTCCATATATAGTAGCTCTGTAAGATTTCAATCCTGCAAATATGTAACAGTAAAAAACTGACTGTACCTAAAAGTAGATTTAGGAACACTGCTCCAATCAACGACCTTGGCTTAGCTGCAGAGGAAATCAATTCAGTCATTGCACCACAGATCCACATTGTTAATTGCAATTGCAAAACCAGTTTCGCAGTTCAGAAACTCTTCCCAGAGAAACATTAGATGACAAGTATATCAACCAATCAAGAAATGCTGAAAAGTTCAATGAACAAACCTGATTGAAGATCAAGCATCTGAATGAGCATGAATGTAATGTTTACACCAGCTACAGAAAATGGATATTCCCACAATGCACTATCACCATTCTGCTTACAAAGGAACTCCTGGGAGGATTTCTGCATAGAATGGACCTTCTTGAGATGAATGAAAGGTCTAACCAATAAATATTAGCTCTATATTAGGTCTATCGTAAATATTATGGTTTCTTTTCTCCACGGTAAGGTCATTGTCAAAGGATCATTATCTGTTCAATCGCCAAAAAGAGACGAGGCAGAGTTTCGTTTGCTAGTCCGACAGATAAGAACATTATATAATTATAAGCCCTCGTATTCTTTCCAGACCTAGCTAAAAAAAACATCAAGCCCTCGTATTCTTTCCAGACCTAGCTAAAAAAAACATCGAAGAGATGTAGCCTAGCGTGAAGAAAACTTGAGATGAATCTGGACCAACACTGGAGTCAAGGGATTTGTAGTTTTGTACTCACTGGATAGTTCCTAGAGAAGTATAGTAAATTCTCCAAAGAGATAAAGCCACCACCCCTGAAATTCCAACACAACATGTGATTTCACATCTAAAATTTAAATGACAAATTGTTTGCTAAAGGACACAAATGGGAATAAAGGGGGGAAAAATCAATACCTGAAATCTGTAGATGGATCTTTCCCTTGCCATCCCATCTCCTTCCACTGGCTTGATACTCTATGTAGCACTAACACGTTGGTTTTGTGCCGTATCGGACACGGATATGACACCGACACGCCGCTCGACACGTATCGGTCACAAATTGGATAATTAGATAGCAAAAATAAATAATTTTTATGTCCGACATGGCTTCGACACGTATGGTGACATAACTCGGCCTACCTCAGCTATCTAAAGGGTAACCCTTGCCACTCGAGAGGAGCAAAACACCAACGTCAAGACTCTGTTGTGGAACCATATTGATGTTCTAGATAAGGTTGTCTGTCTAGAGGAAATATGAAAAGGAGATGCAAGTATTGCAAATATGTTGGCACTACAAGCTATTCTAGAGTCAAAGCGCACATGCTAAAAATTACTAATGGTGATTGAAAGATATGTCCTACGATGACGGTACCTGTTCTTGTTCAGCTTAGAAGTGAAGTTGCAAAGACTGATGTACATATTCCTAATCTACACTTTATATTATTTTAATTTGACAAACACGTAGAAAAATAAAAATAATACATATGTATATTGTTATTATTATTATTTAAATATATATGGTTGTATCGCCGTGTCAGCATTTTTGGAAAAATGACAAATCCCGTATCGGTGTCATGTCGTGTCAACGTGTCCGTGTCCGTGTCCGTGCATCATAGCTGATACTAGCTCTAGAAGTTCAGTTCCAGGAGAAGAAGCATGCCAAAGGGCTTTCAGTGCTTCCTAATGGACAAAAGGTGTGACCAATGGGTAAGTAACCTCTTGCAGACTAGCCAGTGCATGTGATGACAAATTAGATACTGAGGAAATGGAGCATTGTAATATATGCTCTATATTGCCGTATCAAACTACAAAAGAAAAAAAGGGGGGGAAATCAGACAGCTTTAGTTCTTTAGGGACCAGTAGCAAAAGAAACAATTAATAGTGACTAGAGAATAAACCATAAGCAAGCATGTGCTGTTGCACTGTAGGATCAATGGCTGATTTACTCATACCAAAAAATTATTTTCCCTATAAATTTTTTTTGAACTATACCTATGGGATACGGTGAGTCTTAACTATACTGATGGATTGAACCATGCATGTCCAATAGCTAGCTAGGCTTTGCTACTAGCATTTCCAAAAAAAAGAACCATGCATGTCCAGTATATCCAGTTGGTTTTGGTGTCCTTATACTCTGGGCACTTTAGATCATTCTTGAGCACACAGCTGTTTTGTTAGGTATCTCAATGTATGCTATGTCGACCCAACGGCCATCTTATAATCAGAGAACAAAGCTTGTCACGACAAATTCAACAGGAATACTGTGCTCATTTTACGATATAACAATATGGGGTGTCTGAAATAGCACATTACAGTCCCACAAACAAACACGTCGGTGGTGATCTCTTCCATAGCTCATACCTGATGCTCTCCATTCGAACTATGATACGGCACCTCTAACCGGTTCTGTATTCATTGCAGGCACTCTTCCTGCAACACAAAGTAAAATACTGTCATTCATGCAGGAAGCTTAAAAGTACGAAGTCCTAAAGACTACCACATGACATGCCAAATCCATAGAATTAGTCAAGAAAAACCACTCTGTGTTAACCATTGTACCAAAAACCAATATGGTGAGAATTGTCATGGCTCAATTTTCGTGTTCTTATAATTCACAAACCAGGCATACAGGGATCAATCATGTCATAAGCCCCAAGCACAAGTCTAATGAAACATAACAATTGCTTTGTGTGCCCTGGCTCTCGTTGTGATTTCAGTAATCTTTTGCATTCATACTTCAAAACAATCACATTATGTCATTACAAAATACTAGTCCTAATCCCTGCATCGAGGAGGAATTGAGTAAAACGTTTCACCTGGGCCGGGTTCAGATCGAAGAAGAGGCGCGCGTCGCACTCCCTCCTCTGCGCGCAGACGCCAGCGAACCCCCTCCCGATCCACGCCTTCGACCCCGCCACGACCTCCGCTGCGGCGCACGCACGCGGGGAAAAAACATCGACGTCAGCCTCTTCCCTGAAACAAGCAAGACGATCGGAGCGGAGACACTCACGCACGTACTCGGTGAGGGGTGGTGGCAGGCGGCGCCGGAGACGAAGGAGCCGCCATTCCAACCGGCGCGCGGGCGCGCTGCTCTCCTCCGGCCCGCCCGCCCGTCTGCCTACGCGCCGCGATCCGCGTGGAAAGCTATGGCTGGGGCGTGCGGAGGGCGGAAATTTTAGCTTTTCTGCGCTCCCCTTAGAGCATCTCAAGAGAGGACCCTAAAAATGAGCTTTAAATTTTAATTTAGGATCTTACTTAATTAGATTTAAAATTCCAATGAAATATTCACTCCAGCAATTAGGCCCTAAAACTCAATGAAGATAGGGCTCAATCACAGAGTTGCTAAATATAGCTACTCTCCTATGGGCCCTAAAACAATTTGATAAATTTTACTCCCTCCGTTTCTTTTTATAAGGCGTATTTGGTTTCGTTAGGACAAGGCTTTGACCAACAATTACTCTATTAGCATATAATTTTTATGACACAAAATTGATATTAGCAGATTTGTATTCAAAAGTACTTATATATAATTATGATTTTGTATTGCATAAATGATATATTAATGAAGTAATCGTTGGTCAAAGTCTTGTCCTAACGAAACCAAATACGCCTTATAAAAAGAAACGGAGGGAGTAACAATTTAGGGTCCTTGCTGGAGTTGATCTTTTCCTCTAAAAGCCCTATAATTCAAGTTAGGGCCATATTTAGGACTCCTCTTGGAGATGCTCTTATGGGATTTGATAGTCTGGATATTTTTATTACTGAAATCACTCAAATCTAGGGTCATCAGATCATTGTTGAGATTCGAGAGTATCGATTACATCTGATCTTATGATTTGATCTAACGGCCCAGTGATATCTGGGTGAGGTATCCAACAGTCCAAATTTTGGATGTTAGCTAAAACAAAAACATCCGGATGATACCTATACACCCCCCTTTCTTATTTGTCATTGTACGAACACGACCGTAAAAAATAGCTCTTTGTAATTGCGAAAACGTTGACAATTGCTAGGCTTGTGTAGAACTAAAACCTATACCTACCATGGTAAGCGACTTGATAGGATGGCAACGTAGAAGGGCGACACGCACGGGTGTGTTTCTGCTATGTTGCTGACAGTATCTGTCGTGGTACACAAACACGATAAATAATGTGTTACATGTATTATGTATATGCCTTTAGCAATTAGCACACGCAAACTTTGGGTTTAAGTAATGCTCTCCTCCAGCCTGCCTCGCCACCCCCCCTGTCTGCTGCCTACGCGACGCGATCCGTGTGGAAAGCTATGGCTGGGTTTGAGGGAAGGTAATCATCAGATGGACTTTGGTTGGATTAAGAGAAATTCATCTATTGCATTTTGCTAATAATGCTTGCTGAGTATTTTTGTACTCACTCTTGCTAAATCCCCCTTTTCTAGAAATTGGCTCTGGTGTTCAAGCGTCTGGTCGATTCTATGAGGCGATTGAGTTCTACCATGAGGGATAGATGGATGAGAAGCCATGCATCGACTTCGTCATTCTTTTGTGTAATTAGCATCTATCTATGATACTTTTGTTATATTTGGATCCTATGTATAATTATGTACTGAATTTATAGCCTTGCTTGGCTTAGTTTGTAATAAATTATATTCAGTCTCTAATTATTGTTCTAACAACACTTTGAATATGGTGTATGAACTAATAAAACGTTGGGTGTGTTCGATGTTTTGATTAGCTAGCATGCCAAGATTCGTGTAGTTATGAGAGTGGTTCCATACTCCTGGGAGTACGTACTCCCATCTTCATTATACCGCTTAAATGATGTTACTATTATTCTTTATCTTTTTTAGTATACTCTAATAATTATAAAATACTCCAAAGTGAGTTCCACAAAAAATTTCATCGAAGTCCGCTCTTTATAGCATAATCTATTTATGTACTCCTTTTACATATGGAGAAAGGCATATAGCAAAAAATAAAAGGTTCTGGTGAAATTTTTTCAACCATGTCACATTGGAATATCTTAGAATTATTATTACAGTATACTGAAAGTAATAAAAGAGTATAACATATTCGTTTAAGTGGTATATTAGATGTGAGAGTATATACTCACGAGAGTACAGAAAAGACTTCCACTCTCTCCCTCCCTTTACACACACACACACACACACACATGAAGCTTTTTCTGTACTCCTCAAGTACGTACTCACACCTTCAATATACCACTTAAACGAATGTGTTATAATCCTTTATCACTTTCAGTATACCCCAATAATAATTTTAAGATACTACAATGCAACATTATTGAAAAAATCATCAGAGCCCTTCATTTTTTGAAATATACCCTTTTTCATATGTAAAAAGAGTATATAAACAAATTATGCTAAAAGTGTGATTTTGATGAAATTTTTTGTGGAACTCACTTTAAAGTATCTTATAATCAATATTAGAGTATTCTCAAAATAATAAAGAGGTATAACAACATCATTTAAAAGGTACATTGATAGCGGAAGTACGTACTCCCAGGGTACGGAACTATTTTCTCATATATATAATATAATAATAATTATTACCTAGGGCACATGGAGCTTTTGCTCTATGATCCAAAACAGGTATTTCTCCTATATATTGCATATGAAATTTTTTGAAACTTTTAGGATGTTTAGTTTAACTAGTTCAAACAGGTTTGAACTGAAATTCAAACTAAAGTTTTTTTTTTATGATAGTTTGATTATAAGTATGTACTGATTTTATATGGCAATGCACATGTCAAGCAACTGCCTAGGTCTCCTTCCATGAGCTTGTTTTTAGCCTATTTTCTTACTGATGAAAACCGAAGCCTGCACATTCTACAGAGGCAAGAAATTTTACAACTGATCTAGGATGTACATCAATTGGCACACAAATTTCTTGGAACTCATACCTCCATAGACATTATTGCTCCCATACTCCTACCTAGAAACAGAGGTTAATAGGAACAGAAAATGTAAGGCAAGTAACGGATTCTTTAGTTTATGGAGGAACTGGCTGATTCCACCTGCGCTTGACTTCAGTTTTCCATCGAACCTCTCTGAGCTTCCCATCAGTCCCATAGTCTCTCTCCATCACCAGATTAATCCCTTCTTCCGAGTACCAACCGACTCCTATACAGAGTATACCATCTTTGTCCACGTCAACATAGGCAGTGATGCCACCAGGTAACCAAAGTACGGTGACGTCTTGCATGTCGAGCATTTCCTCCTCTCCAAAGAAAACTGAGCTCTCTGGCAGGGTTCTCTTCTTCATGGTCTCCATGTTTAAGTATACAAACAGAGCACCACCCTCTATTTCTTGCACTTCCTCACTGAAAATTGGTGTTGCACTGACTTCATAAACTTTCCAGGAGCCTATCAATTCTGATGGCTTGGTCCGCTTTCTTTGAGAGAGAGGTTTGAGGTCAACAGGCGTATCGCTGCATAGAATAAGTGAATTCCATCAAAAACTCCTCACGGCTATATTGTTCACAAGTAGACAACAGCTTATCCACCTGGAACACATGGAACTGTATTACCATTACCCACCCAGAAGATAAATCTGGAGTTATTCATCCAAATGCCTCCTGTTCGAACTTTGAAGTTTCACAATTACTCTCGTTAGTGTCTACATACAGCTACAGGTGAACCAAGAATCCAAGATTTAGGTTCAAAGCACCCAAACAATCACACATTCAATATAGGACTCTACCAGAAATTTGAACCTGAGGATCCTTGTTTGTTTGAACCTGGTGGCTAGTTTGGAACCATACTACATAGTAGCTCTACAGAGTTCAGGAAAACAGAAGCAATATAGGTTCATTAGCCTACAAAAAACTTGAATTTTTTTTGGGTGGTTTGTGGAGACATGAAGGTTATCTTACCAAAATACAAAGTGGCCAATCTCTTGGGGAAGAGAGTGCAGATCACCAGGAATAAGGTGCGCAAAGCTGCGAACAGAATAACAGAAGAATGTCTTCATACGACGAAACCAAGCAGAGGGAACCAAGCTTTTAAATAGCTTTGGTTGAGTGATTTTATTGAAAAGAGGGCATTTGTCACACCCAGGGGTGGACCCAGCACTAGGGCTGCAGGCTTTAGCCTTGGCCAGCAAGCTCGTCAGAGGACCCAGATGTGTTGCTGAAGCCAGAGAACGACAGAAGCACACTCTTACCATGCTACAGCAGCGAGATGGAGGGCTCCCAGAGTGTTGGGCAACACGCGTGAGTATCTAGACCGCGTACTCACGCCTAGGCTGACCTTATGACCTGCTGGGCCAGGGCTGGGCTGCCTGGCCGCTTGGCCCAGTCCATCAGCCTATCCACACTCCAGGGCACTCAACTTAGACCAAACGCGACCACGTGGTGCACTGACAAATGCGACTATACGAGACGAGAGACTCTGGAACCCTAAGCGTTGTCAATATACATCACTGTCTATGTCAAATTGTCAATCTTTAGGTAGTGAGGTACTTCTGTGATATAATGAGTTCTTTCATGTACATATGTTGGCAATTGCATTGGACACGATTTTTTTTAGTTTAATCTAGTAATTGTCAACTTTGCATGCATATATCAAATTGTTTGCAACAAATTAGGCATATTCCAGCTTGCTCAGACTTGGATTTGACACTGGTTACACCATCCTCTGTCCTTTCTGGATTTGTAGTACCAATATAGAACTACTGAACTACTGGTAATTCATGATTGTTGGATAGCAGTCATATCTATGCCATGAGCAGAAAAGCGTATGGATAAACTTGCAGTGATAAATAAAGCAGAACCTACTCTTCAACATGGATATTTGCTGGGCTGACCCATTTTTCTTCGTACACGGCAACCCTTACAATTTGTATGTTAGCTCCTCCTTCATTGAACTCAATAGTATGCACAATACGCAATCTCTTGTGACATCCTTTGACCAGACACTAAAACAGAGATGGATGGATGTCATAAGTTATCCATTCATTCAATTGGCAAACCCAAACTCATAGACAGCACTGAAATTTGAAAGTATCAAGAGGCAAAAATCAAAGGTATATATAGACACAAATAACATGTATGCGTAAACAATCATGTTTCACTAGTAATGTCTGCACTCTGCAGCATGCAGGGGACTCTTCAAACAAAAGGCTGTAACTTGAAAACCATACTCTTAAAGAAAAACTGGTCAATTAGTAACAAACTCTGCAGTTGATCCCCATAAAACAAGTTGATATAGCATTTTTGTTTTTAAAAGAAGTTAAAAGTACCCAGCACACCATCCAAAGCATGTACATGTCTGGTGAATTTGCTATTTTAGATACCTGTATAATTCATATAAAATCTATTCACTTCCCTATGTTATAATTATCCTAGAATTCACCCATTCACTGCACATTAGAAAGAACCTCAATACGTAGTAACGTTGCATAAAGGAAAAATGGTTTGTTTCTCTGTAACCAGCAAGAAAGCACAGCCTCTCAAAGGAAGACATGGGGCAAAAGAAGGTCCCAATGAAGAATAAGATATGTGTCTAGCTTTCACTGGGTCTAAGCTATCGCCGCTAATTGTAATGTGCTTGTACAGACAAAAGGTGCAACTAGTAAAGCCTAACTAGTAAATTCATGACATGCATCTCACCTACAATTTTAAGGAAAAAAGTTCTAGTCTAGATGTGCATGTTAGCATATATGAAGAAGCGTTGTTATCATTGCACTAACCCAAAACCAGCGCATGGTGTTTGCTGAACATAAGAAGGTAAACTTAAATAGAGTAAGCATACTTGCTCAAACTTATATGTAGGTGAAAGGAAGTATGTAGATTCATCGTATTCGCCAACTGCCATATCAATCGGACCTCTAGAGTATGATCCATCCTGAAAAGGTTACAGACAGTGACCAAAAGAGTAAGTATTGGATTTTTTCATAGACAAGAACAAATAGCATAACATCATTGAAATATAATAGCGATAATGATCACAGTCTCCCAGAGAACAGTGACCAGAGGATAATGCACTTGAACAAGAATGGATATACTAAACATCAGCAACATTTAACTTAAACTAGTAGGTTTACCCACACAACTACATGGTTATATATTATGATACAATTGTCTTTAATATACTACTTTCTATAATTGAAATACAATTGTATTTGTTGTATAACTCTAAATATATGATTAATCCGAACCGTTATAATCTAACCCCCACAAAAATAAGTAGTGGAGATCATTTTCTTTTTCTTTCGATTAATGTGAGAATTCTAGAATTTTTCCTTTTTAGGATTTATTTGTTGTATAACTCTAATATCTATATATGATCAACGTGCACCATTATAATATGACCCCATAAAAAAAAGTGGTGGAGATCATTCTCTTTTTCGTTCGATTAATGTGAGAATTTCTAGATTTTTTTTCTTTTTTAGGATTACAGTGGGATTTTTTTGACCTTAAAACAAAGGAGGTGCCATGAATATCACCGGTTGTTTTTATTTATATAGATGGAGAGCATGCACCTTGACTCCATTAGTGCTATTGCACCATAATGCAATGAAGAACAAACTGCTGAAGGTCTTTTCTGCAGAGCTATATGTTCCATAGTTCTAATCATCTTATGACATTAACACCACAACAATATTTATCTTTTTTGCACATAAAAGGCGATTTAAATGTTCAAATTTTACTTCTACCCAGGACATATAGCTGTTATCATAAATTCCCAATGTAAAAAATGAAGATCCTGGTAGCTAACAAAGAGTAACAAATTCCAGGTTCTGCACATTTGAGTAAAAATATTGGGGAAAGCAAGAGCAGGTTGTGGTTCTCAGCTGGCAACAATATAAAGGAATGTGATTGAATAATAATGATATTTCCAGTGTAGTCAATGATGCAAAATTCAAGTATAAAACAAAGCAAGCATAGAATTTCTAACTTATAACAGCAGAACAAGACCAGATGCTTCAAGTTGTATACTTGTATGTTAAACTCCAATTTTGGAAAGCTTTGCTTAACGCCAATTAGCCAAATCAGTCAAAGTATCTCAAACAAAGCAAAAGAAAGGGGGTGAACATGAAAGAATTCCACCTCAAAAAATACGATCCCTGGCACCATAGCAATAGTATCTTCATCAAGTACATCACTTCTCTTAAGATCAAAAGATTCATGGACAGGCAAATCAACAGTTCTTTTCTCACTGGAATTGTCACGATTCCCACCATCATTTCCTGCACCCTGTTTCTCAGCTTCCCCGTAAGGATTGAGCTGCACCCAATTTGTCTTCCTTCGGATCTCGGACCCATGACCACTATCAGCAGACCTCTCAATGTGAGAAAGAGTGTAGCAATCATAAAGGTACTCCTGTTTGCTTCCCATGCCAACAGGCTCCATCTCAGCTGTGATTGGTGAGAACACAGCTCCAACACCCTTCCATATGCCACTTAAGCTACTTGCAAATGTATCCCAAGCAGGCTTTATGACAGGTTCCTAAGATTGAAAAACGGTAATATCAGAAGCATGAGCCAGATTGTTAGGAAGTAAATAGTAAGCACACTATTTGGCGGGAAGCATGCTTTCCCCCCCACATCTTATTGTCCACCATTCCCGCTATGTCAATCAAACCCACCACTAGTCGTCTTTAAAAAAAAAACATAATGTTGTGCTTTGAACCGAATTCTCCAACCGACCAAACATACAACAAGTCAACAAATCCACAGCACGACAAAAGTGCACATTAGATGCTAAAACGTCTAGTTTTGTAGCCAGGCATTGACTAGGTCTAATAAACAAATCTTATTTATCCATCTATACATAACAACTGAAACAATTGGGAGGATTTTGCGGGACGGATTGGAGAATCCACCACGATTCCGCAAAAATGGCGAAATTAGAAGCGAGTATTCATGTTTCAGGTATAATCGCGTTAACTAGTTGTGCTCGTGAGATGGTGGTAGCATCAACGTACCTGGGTCTGGAGCACGGTCTCGACCTCCACGAGCATGGCTCCGGAGACCAGAACCCCCGAGCCCGCATCCTTCCCCTTCCTCCTCCCCGGCGGCGGCGGCGGAAGGCGGCGTCCCCCCGGGCGCCTACGGCGGCGGTGCTTCGGGGTCCTGGCCGCCTCCGCGGCGGCTCGTTCGTTGTCGACGCTCCATACGTTCTCCTTCCCCCTCGGCGACGCCTTGCCGCCCCCGGCGGCGCACGAGACGGAAGCCCTGGACGCGGAGGCGGGGGAGTAGAAGAGGCGGTGGTGACAGCCGCGGGGGATCGGGAGGGCGAGGCTGCCGCCGCACGCGCACAGGCACGGCGGCTGCATGCTATTGCTCGATTGGTGTGCGTGTGCGCGCGGTTGCTCGGCGAGTGCGCAGAAGCAGCGAGGCAGAGAGATGCCGATGGTTCGGGATAGTGCCTCGGAGAACGTAGTGAGGCTGACACGTGGGTCCGCACTTGCAGGAGGGAAGGGGAACGCATCTCCTGCGAATGCACCTTTTCCCACTTTAAAACGTATTGTCGCCATGCGCTTTTGCGCTTTCAGAACGTAGTGGGTTTTTATCATGTCAAGACAATTTCTTCAGAGCTCCTTTGTAATCTTGCTGAAGCTAACTGCGACAAAACTCCAGGTACAGTCGTCGACAGCAAAACATGCTTGCCAACTTCAACACTGAGCTCTAACACCAACGTACACCATGGCCGAATCCAATTCGCTCCTGTCGCCAGCTTCCTTCGCGATGGCGATCGAGAGCCACAGCCACGGATCTAAACGGGGGAGACGTCACATGCGTAGCGCATTGCGCCGTTGCGCGCGCCGACCGGCCAAATCCCAGGCTCCATTCTGGTGCCGCCGTCGCGGGCCGGCACCACCGCTCGCGCGTCAATGCTCTCTCGACGATTAATGGCGCGGCGGTTGGTCCAGCCGTGTCGAACAGCTCTCGATAGCTTTTCGCGAGATCGATGTACTGCGGTTTGGTCCAAAATAGCGACGTCTGTTCGAGCCAATTATTAGGAGGAAAGCTCCGCTCAGCTTGTTCGTTCATTCCGGCTGATTTAGCTAGCTAGAGCACGCTCCATGCCACCGAGGCACCGACAACACTAATCCCAGCATTAAGCAGAGCTAATGGCCGCTGCAGCTTGTGAGATTGGCTCTTGACATGGCACAGCGAAAGCGTTGCTCTCTGTGCATGCTCCACGTGCAGAAGCGGTTGGTTATTACCTTCGGGCACCGGCATTGTGTCCGTTGATGACCATTTGGCATTGCTAACAATGATTAGAAGGATGCCCTCCTATGAGAAGGCATTACCATCAAAAGTGATCATAATACTTGGTAGTTGGAGGGAAGGCAAAAAAAAAAAAAAAGTGAAGGTAGCTTTGCTTTCCTTGCAATGTACCCCAAGCCTCCAAATACAAATATTGTCATATCTCTTGCCCTGTTATAGTGGGATCAAAAATCAAAAAGGAGAAGAAAATCATGGGCTCAATTGTGCTGCTGGTGGTGCACTAATGCATGTGTCTAATCATTGTACCAGAAAATATGAATTCAAGCGAGCCCTAGTGAGGCTAAAGAGGAAGAGGCCAGTGATCCGATCCAGGCTGTCCATAGACTCCTGGGCCAGGATCTAGTTTGCGAGTCCCTTTCAGGCGTAAATGCAAGGACAGTAGGAGGCTCAGTGGTTAGAAAACATGAATTCTCTGTGAAAACTATGGCACCAGCATTAGGATAGCTACTTGATCAACTGGTTACTTTACATGCAGTTACTGTAGCACAAGTGTACCCGATCTTTTCCTTCTCCAAAGGCAATGTACCATAAGAGAACAGGACGCTGGTACCAGCCGTGTGGAGTTGCTTTCGGTTCTGAATGACTGAATCTATTGAGTGCTCCTAACTGAACGAAGGGGGAACCGTACGTGTCGAGCGCTGCGGAAAATTCGTTCGACCTCGGCTCGACCTCGATCAGGGATTGATCTTGCTTCAAGCCTGAGCACAGTTTGTTGTCACATTCGTCTCCGTGTGCACGCATTATTCAGAAGTGTCAAGATGCTTGGATTTCATAGTTCTCCTTCTCCTTTCTGTTTTCTGCAAGCAATTGATACTGTGTGTCCTTGAAATCACGATGGTGCTTGTTTCGGCTGTTTATGAAATGTTTTCCGTAGATATATTGTACGAAGTTCAGAGTAGTGAAACCAATTATGCATGCATCAAGGAGAAGGTGTGCACCTTTGGCAATGAAACCTGCACGTATACGCATGCAGAGCAGATAAACCACGTACGTACCCCCCCGTCATCGTACTGTGCAAATACGTACAGGCGGCGTATACGGAGCAACTGTGCTGCATCATAATTAGGAGAGGACCCTACTGAGGTGTAAGATGGCTCGTTTCCTCTGCGAAGTGAAGGTGTATGATCTTCCTTTGACCATCAGTTCAATTCACACACATGATCGCCACACTATATATACATCATTGGAGCTCTCACCACCTCCATTGCCTAGGCCACAGGCACAGAACACACTAGCCACTAGCAAACACTCTCCAACTGTCCAACAGAGCAAAGCAAAGCTTGGCAAGGACAGGAGAGAACAGAGAAGACCAAGAAGATGCGTTCACGAGGGAGCCGGACACCAATGGCTCTTCTCCCTCTCCTCCTTGCGCTCCTGCTCGTCTCCTGCTCCGCGCAATCGCCGGCCTCGTCGCCGTCGGCGTCCAATGCCCCTCCGGTCAGTGCCTTCCCGCCGAAGAGACTCCCGCCGAAGGTCTCTGTTGTAGCGCCGACCACCGCCGCCTCGGCGCCTCAGGTCTCTGCCGCACCGCCTACCGCCGCCGCCTCGGCGCCTCAGGTCTCTGTTGCAGCGCCGACCACCGCCGCCTCTGCGCCGAAGGTCTCTGCCGCACCGCCTACCGCCGCCGCCTCGGCGCCGCAGGTCTCTGTCGCAGCGCCGACCACCGCCGCCTCGGCGCCGAAGGTCTCTGTCGCAGCGCCGACCACCGCCGCCTCGGCGCCGCAGGTCTCTGTCGCACCGTCTACCGCCGCCGCCTCGGCGCCGAAAGTCTCTGTCGCAGCGCCGACCACCGCCGCCTCGGCGCCGCAGGTCTCTGTCGCACCATCTACCGCCGCCGCCTCAGCGCCGAAAGTCTCTGTCGCAGCGCCGACCACCGCCGCCTCGGCGCCGCAGGTCTCTGTCGCACCGCCGACCGCCGCCGCCTCGGCGCCGCAGGTCTCTGCCGCACCGCCGACCACCGCCGCCTCGGCGCCGAAGGTTGCTACGACGCCTCCGCCGACAACGGCCGCCTCTCCACAACTGGCTGCCACGTCACCAAGTGCTGCCTCTCCACAACTGGCTGCCACGTCACCTCCGCCAACAACGGTTGCCTCTCCACCGCTAGCGGCTACGTCACCTCCGCCTGCCACCTCCTCGCCTCCCGTCTCTGCGCCTCCTCCGGCCACGCCACCTCCGGCAACACCACCTCCCGTTGCAGCTCCACCTCCGGCGACACTGCCCCCAGTTGCCTCTCCACCCCTGGCCACGCCACCGGCGACGCCTCCTCCGGCCACCCCGCCGCCGGCATTGGCTCCATCGCCACTGCTCGTGGCCCCGGTCACGCCGCCCACTGCCCCGCCGGCCAAGGCACCGGCGCCAGCGCCGGTGTCACCGGCTCCGAGTATCGCCCCGACCCCATCGCCCGTGTCGCCGGCTCCGAGTATCGCCCCGACCCCATCGCCCTTGTCGCCGGCTCCGAGTATCGCCCCGACCCCATCTCCCATGTTGGCGCCAGAGCTGTCGCCCATGATGGCGCCAGAGCTGTCTCCGCTCAGCTCGGTGAGCCCCTCGATGTCGCCAGGGCCCGCGCTCGCGCCCACGGGGACGAAGGAACAATCAGCAGTGGCGAGCGCTCGCGCCGGCGTTGCCGCGCTGGTGGCGCTGGCGGCTGCAGGGCTCGTGGTCTTGTTTTAAGTAGAGCTGCGTCACCATTGCTTTCGTGCTGTTGTTACTCGATCGTGTTACCCTGTTGACGTTATCGACGTTGCATGTATGATTCTTCGTGTACGAGATATTGGTTATTTATTTCTTTTTATATATGGAAGATGGATCGGCTGCTACTCTTGATCTGTAGAGAGAATCTTGTGCATATCTATGATGTATTGAAAGGAACCGCTCATTAAATACTGTGCAAAGAAAGAATTTAGATAATAGGATTCGGATTGTAAAAATTAGTTATTTAAAAGTAAACCATATCAAATAAATTGAAATAAATATACATGCATCCATTGAATCTTTGAACTTGCATAACTCAATCTATAAAGATCGGAGAATTAAAGACTTAATAATGATAAACAAATAAAGCAAACCAATCTCTTTATTGATAAAAAAATATTAATTACATAATGAATTACAAAATAACAAGTATACACACGAGCATCGCATACAACAAGACCATATACAATTTTAGGTACAAGAAATAAATTACAATGTATATAGATAATAAAATTACATCAAAAAAATATTACAAGAATGATTTAAAATTTTCTAAATCTAAAGCTTCTGGTGATTCATGTCCTCGAACCCTGAAAATGCTAATTATTCACATATATATGCATACAATCATAAGGCGAAGAAAATGCAGAAATTACAATTTTAGTTGCCATCGGACTCGTATGCGATGGTATCGCTCATTGAGATACTAGATCCGTCTAGAGCCAGATCGGCACCTCTCGCTAATTTATGCATCATCATCCGACGGAAACTCACAAACCTGGTAGAACCACTAGTAACCAAAACCACATAGGATTAGTGCCCCCAAAATATCAGCCACTATAGAAAGGGGATAAGAACCATTCCCCCAAGTCCAGAACCATCCCCCATTCATTCCTCTCCTCACGTACACCATCTCAAAGCCACAAAGCAACCAAGGCCATCGAGAGCAAGGCCAAGCCACATGAGACAACCCGAGCCGAAGGCCAACTAGGAGATCAAAAAGACCAAGGAAGCCAGGAGGAGAAGGCCAAAGGTAAGGAGACCAAGATCTCGGCCACTTCTCCATCAATAGCAACCCCAAACCTCATCACTTCACCCCAAGTGCTCCTCACCATTGACACTTCCCAGGTGAACTCATTCATCTATCGCCCAACTTTAGCAATATAAAGCATTCACAGTACATTACCCGAATAGAGAAAAGCTATCATAGAGGTCACCATTGGTCTCAGTGTGGGCGGTATCCCTAGGGGCTACACAACACGTGTCCGGCAATTGCCTAGCACTCCATGGCATACTAGGAGATTATCGGATGTCGTTGTTGCACCTCTGAACCCTAGAATACCATCCACAATCATCATCAACCATCAAGCACATCACAAAAATGGAACCATATAAATCACACAGAACAAAAATCAGTAAAGATTGTAGGAATAAGGTAGACAGTAGGTGGATCGAAGGACAAGAGAGGTCTCAGAGTACAGCCCTGTAGGGGGGCGGCTTTGCGTGTGCCTACGGACTGTCCCGTACTCCCTAGCATACGTTAGACCCGTGGGTATCGCCACAATACCACCAACCCTCTAGTAAGCGTACCCATGAATCATCATCGACCAAGAAATAATTAACTATTTGGAAATCCAACAAGCATACGAGATAATCAATCATTCCATATTAAGGTAAATCACATATTAAGGAGGAGGGGAGTAGAGGAACAGAGGGAGTAGACAAGTCGAGCCGTGGAGGAGAGTAGGCACATGGCGGGTAGGTGGGCGCACGGTGCTAAGGCCAACCCAAACCGAGGGGAGAGAAGGAGGCCGAGGGGGCTGGGCTGTGCGGGACTGAGCCGACGACCAGTGACCAGGGCCAAAGCTCGGCGGCGCGGGCTTGACGTGCCAACTACGCGGGGAAGTAGGTCAGCAAGGCAAGGCCCGGGGAGGAGGAGGGTCGGCGGCGCCGAATAGACCACAGGCCGGGGGAGGCCATGGCAACATCCGGAGGGCACAGCCAGGAGAGGAGTCGGATGGGGAGGATTGTGGAGAAGGAGAGAGATTGGAAATGGGGGGAAGAGGGAAGGGATAAGGCTACTCTAGTATGGAAGAAAAGAATGGGGAAGAAAAAGAAAATAAAAGGAGAAGAGAAGAGAAGAAAAGAGAAAAAGAAGAGGGAGAGGGAAAAAGAGAAAAGAAAAATAAGGGAGAACTAAAAAGGAAAACAGAAGAAAAGAGGGAAAATAAAAATATATATGTACATTCAGGAACATCACCCACCGCAATGGACCAAATAAGAATTCACTGTAATATCCGAGAATTTAAAAAGAGAATAAATAACAGCGAATGGCTAAATAAAATTTTATATAAAACTAATGGATGTCATAAAAATTGAAAATGGGGAAATGATGCATCTGCTAAAATGAAATCACAGCCCAAACTTTTAACAAGCCGCGTAGATTTAAAATACACCAAATTCAAATTATGGTAAGTTAAAATACCTCAAATTCAAACTACCAATTGTTCTACTCAAATGGCCAAAAATATCAATTTAACATCTTTTGTCAAAAAGGATAAGCTTAAAAGATCTCCTCTCCGAATAAAATACTATTTAAGCATAAATCAATAATCAAAGTTATTCTCTTCTAAAACTAATACATATTCGCATACTCGGCAGAGTATAAAAAAAGTGAAAAATTTGTGTGTGTGTCTGTGTGTTTGTGTGTGTGTGTATGAAAGTATAAATAATCAAGCAATCGCTCTAAATAATAATAATAATAATAATAATAATAACAACAACAACAACAACAACGATAATAACAAACAAAAAGAATGACCCTAACGCAAATAAGAAATAATGCTAGTATTAAAAAATCTAAATAAAGAAAAGAATAAAGGATGTTAGAAGCCATCATATTGATTAAAATTGTAAAGTCCTAACTAGGCCAAGGCATAACCCAAGTTAAGAAGGCCATAAGATAAAATGTGACAAGACAAACCTTCCCAAATTAAAATGCGCCCAATTAAAGTATGTCAAGCTAAAATATCCCAGAATTAAAATTGTGGGCACCTGGAAATATGAATCGAACCTCACTCGTGCGTTGGACTAGATGCGACACACACACTCCACTTAAGTGTATGCTCACTGCCACCAATAATTCCGTGCATGGAATATTAACCAGATTAACCTCACTCAAATAAATATGATCCACCCGATTGCACCGTACACACTTACGCATCCTAGAGAGTTCTGATTATTTTCCGAATAACCATACCAAGATTGAGATCAACCGTTCCGAGCATAGCTCACGCCGGCCGCCTCAGAACATTGGTATCACCCACACCCATCGAGGGGTGTGCGTCGCAATAGACAAAGAACGATGGCCGCACATGTTCACGCGTCGGACGGTTGAGAACAATTCCGGGTACCTGGATATGTGGCCGGTGCTAGTTCCCAAGATCAAAAACTAGCGCCCACATATCTCGCATACGAGATTTACCATTGCACATACACACATGTCTAAATATTGGCATAGCATAAACATAGAGTAGAAATCTATTACATCTACTTAATATTACAAGTATGCGGCCAACCAGACAAATATTACACACAAAAGAAGATTACAGCGGAAATTAAGCATAAAACAAAAGTAGGACAACGGTATGCCCATCAAAACCCAGAGGCAACCAACTAGAAAAAGCCCTAGTTCATCCATACAAGTAGTCATCGGACCCTGGTGCGAAGTAAGAATCATCGGGGGCATCGTCTACACCTTCATCTAAATATTGTAAATTAAGCAACGATAAGTACACATATGTACTCGCAATACTTTAGTGTATGGAAATAAATTTACATGCAAGGTTAGTCCAAGGAATTAAGCTTCTACACTATGTAGTGTATGGAAATAAATTTACACGTATGTACACGTATGCCATGCACTTCCTTAATCATATCACACGAGTAGCCTATACATATATCTCCGTTACACTGGAGTGGCAAATGTCAAGTCCCCAAGTTCGAAAAGTGCTGGGACATCCGGAGTATCCGGATCTACATCCGGAGTGTCCGGATCCAACCCGGAATGTCCGGACAAAATGTCCGGAGTATCCGGATTGGGCTGACCGAGCGCCCCAACCCGGAGTGTCCGGACTGAATGTCCGGAGTGTCCGGAGTTGATCAGTATCAAGACCCCAACCCGAGTCTCGGGTTGAGCGTCGGAGAGTCGGATGGTGCGGGATTTTGTATAAAAGTCCCGTTTCTTGATTTCCCCACCTCAGTTCTTCTCCCCACGTGGTTCCCCACCCGTGTGGGCTCGTTCCTCTACCCTAGCTCCTCTCCGTGAGCTTCCACGGCCGGTGACCCTCCGTGGCTCCTCCTGGCGGCTCCTCCATCCCCGGGAACTCCTCCTCAAGCCGGCATCCTCCATCCTCCACCCGGCATTGCTTCTCCTCCATCTTCCTTGGAGGTAGGTCTCTCTCTTGGGAGTAGATTCGTGGGATTCTTGGGTGCTAGGGTCATCAATGGTGGGAGTTAGAGCTTAGGTTTAGATTTGAGGTTTCGGAGTTGGATCTTGAGCTTTAGGGTTTTTGGGTGTAGTGATCCTAGGGTTAGTGTGGGGCTTGGATTGATGAATGTGGGTGCTAGTGTGGTTGATCGGGTAGTAGTAGCGCCGATCCAAGGGTCGTTTGGAGTTGGTTAGTGGTTTCATGGGCTAGTGTCGTTCCTCGTGGAGTTGGGTTAGCTATAAGCTTCTTCGGCCTTGCCACGTGTAGGAAAGTCATAGATCGGGTCCCCGTGATGCCGTTGGACTTGGCGGCACCTCGATCCGTCGAGTTATTGGGTAAAACTCGCCAGGTCCGGAGTGTCCGGACACCCCGTCCGGAGTGTCCGCTCTGCCCGGAGTATCCGGACCGAATGGGCCGGAGAGTCCGGATCAAATACCCGGATCGTCGGGTTAGGGTGTCTGTCGGTTGAGTCGAGTTGTCCGGTATGCGTTATTTCTTGGGGTTTTCAGTTGTACTTCATTCATATGCATTGCATGCATTTTAATTATGCATTGTACTCGTGTGAGAACGATCCCGCGGCGATCGACGTGGCGTGGTTGAGGGAGTTGCTTAGGGGCAAATCATTGTCGATCCACCAGGCCAGAAGAACAAGGCAAGCACCTATGCATCTTGAACTGTATTAATTGTATTTTTGTGAATAAACCGCTTAATTGGTGAAATAAGTGCATTAGGAATTGAATTGGGTTAGGGTTAGATCCTAGTTGCTGCACATTCGTCCCTTGGATTTGTGAATACTTCCGTTGAAACTAGTATGGGTATTAAATGAGTCACTGCTTAGAATTGCTTAGAGGTCGGGATTTGGGCCAAGTGACGGAGGGTTCTGTCACTTGCGGTTGTTATTATTACACACATACTACTTTATGTTGGACTTGGGATTGGGAAAGGTTTTGGAAAGAAATGAATTGTGGACCGGGCGGGGAGTTGGTTCATTTGGGTATGGAGACTCAAATGTGTAGCCCCGTCTGTGTCAGTTAAGGACCGATTCGATGGTTGCCCTTTGATTGAGCACACCCCGGTTGGTCGCATGCCCGATTATGGTACGGTAAGCCACTCTTTCTCTCATACGGAATCGATTGACCGTAACTTCCTGTGGTTGGACGTGGTTGAGGGCGAGGCTTAGGCCGACTCTCGAGCGCCAAGCCGGGCTTGGGGCAGCTCGAGGGGGTGCTAGGTTTTCGGACTGCAGGAGGACGCTTCAGCGATTGGGTATGATTGGGAGGGGGTTGACACTAGGCCCTTGTGGTAAGTGTCGTGCGATCAATGCTTCCCTGCAGGGTTAATAAAGCGATTCGAATTGCCGCGCTCTCGGATATGAGCAAGCTCTTTCATCGCACAGTCACGTAGTAAGAACTTGAACCGAGGTTCGCCGTCGAGCTTGAGCCCACATAAATTGGTGTTGAGATTAATTGTTGTGAATTAATGATTGCAACTCCACGTTCAGAAGTAGGCGCCGTTACAACTGCTTAATTGTGATTTGAGTAGTTAGGAAATTAATATAACAAATGTTAAGCTTTCTGCACTTTTACCTTCAGCCTGGTTATTGCTACATCCAAATGCATGTCCTTTGGAGTCGGTCATATATGGACCACGGGTAAGACTTGCGAGTACCTTCCGTACTCAGGCTTCTGCTTTGTGGTTTTGCAGGTGAGGATCCAGAGGGGTGTGAGTTACGCCCCTACCGCTTATCGGTGGCCAGGCGGGGCACCGAGTAGAGGCCGTTATACGTGTGCTTGGAGGTGTTCAGGGCATGACACTTCCGGGGTATATTACTTTTGTTGTATAGGATAGTTGGCTTACTTTTGTAAACTGCCGCACTTTTATTTCTGTATTGGAACCTGTCGGCTTTTCGCTCTCTGTTTGTTTGGTCGTTCTTTGGGCTTCCGTGTGCCGTGTGTGTGTTTTGTTGCTTCCGCGTTCGTGCGTCTCTGGTAGTGAGTTTGGATTCGATGCCCCTTTGTGGGAACTGTTGTGATATGACTTGGGAACCGGTATGTGGGGATCCTGGGCGAGTTTCGGATCGCATACCGGGGGAATACCGGGGTTGTTGTCGAGTCGTTGGACGTTCGTAGGGTGGTCTCCATCGGGCTTGGGTAATAGCATCAGGATCACCTCCGGTGATTTGTTGCTAGGATCCAAATCCGACGGAACAACCGTTCATCCAACAACTCGAGGACGATCTGGGCGGCTCTCTCTCACAGCAAATTCTATCTTGACTGCTCACTTCCCTCTGCATGTTTCATAGTAAACATGAAAGCAACATTTATAACTATCCGGTTAGGAAATAGTGTTTGGTGACCCCAAGGTAAACTATTGCACATGTAGTGAATGTGACAATCTCAGGTCTAAGGATCATACATCTACTATGTATAAGATATACTGATGACACACAAGAATGTAACATTCTCGCAGTGTCCCATTGCGGGTCTATCTAACCCATGCTCTTCAACATGCGTTAACAATGTATTGATGATATCTCCATATTCCATGATCTATGAAACATGATCATCTATCAGTACATGTGCTGATCCATTCATCGTTGTCCTCTACGAAGATATCCGATCAGAGATATTTATAGAATTATATCAATAAGTAAAGAGTTTCATAAGCAAGTCACATACTTACTGATCAATATAATGATATACATTCATTGGACCAATAATCATATTATTATTCATAAACATAGTAATGCTGCAATCATCTATATGATTGTCTCAAGGGCATAACACTAACACGAGCCAACCATGGCTTAAGAATATACCAACCCATCACAACACATTTCTCAAAATCTTCACAAAAATAAAGCTATAATTGACATTAATTAACCAAGTTGCTCATGACCGTGAGAACGACTAATTAATTAGATTATATCTAAACAACTAATTGATTATATTATATCTCTGCTGAGAGTGTACACTTTACCCAAATGGCACATTCTATCAAACATGTCAACCATGCCTGGCGATACCTACGGTACCTAATTTGCTAGATTGTGACGAAACCATTCAACTAGCTAGAGCCTAGCCTTGCACCAGCCCAGTGATGCCAAACCCTTGTTATAGCGTTAGAAATCCAGACCCATACACACATTACTAATGATGGTTTACGCCTCATCGTCGCCATTCTTTCCCCATAGCAAGACATACACCGTTGTATTGGAATGTTTTAGTCCCAATGCCTCAGTGAAGGGAGCACCTACGAGCAACACCGTACCCCCGGTTCACCCTTACCACTTCAGCCTACCAAAATGCAAGGCTAAACCCTGACCAATTTAGTAGTCTAAGGCTATCCCATACTAGCACATGTGATTACACAATTTTTACTTGGTTAATAGCATCAAGTTCGATCTTTAGTTTGACCCAGGCAAGGATTTCCCCCTATTTACATGCAAGCCCATCCTTCGCACGTGACTATTGCCATATCTCAGCCTTATCTAAATCATAAGCTTTATTTCCATTTTCACCAAAATATCAACAACGTTTAATCATGTCCAATATATTTCAAATTAGTTCAAATATCATACCTATCTATTAGTCCTCTCAATTTCTACGGCAAGACTAAGCAAATGTCGTAAATACTCGGTTTTACATATTTAACATTTTATATAATGTTTACATCTATCATAGGGTTAACAAGGTTCTCATGTTAATGTTATTAAGGCAATCCCATAATTTAGGAATACAACTACCGATTTTCACAATATAGCGACTTTATAAAAATTACACAAATGCATAGTAATTTGATAAACAACATAGACACCGGCCCAGTTCGTTTCAGCTTCTGGATTATGGATTCTGGATTATGGGAGAAGCTGCTTCTGATTATGGGAGAATCGGGTCGAGCTAGCTACAACTTCTAGGTTTCGGACCGAGCCGGCGAGAATCAGTGAGAATCAGGTTTCAACCAGATTCTGATTCTATACAGAAATCAGCTTCTGATTATCAGAGAAGCTGTCCAGAATCCTCCTGCTCGGCAAATAATCAGCTTTTTTCTAAAGCAGAAGCTGTTCAGAAGCTGAAATGAACGGGGCCATCGTAAAATAAAGGGATCAAAATGATTAAAGGAGGGTGCTTGCCTTACTGTTCATTGTTTGGCACATAATCTGGATCGTTGGTGAGGTCATCATCAATGAATTTAGAAACGTCGACGTCTATACGTCGTTCGAAAAGTACAGCATATAACAAATAATAAGCTTTTAATAAGAGCAAAAGGAAGTCAAATATAAAACTAAATTAAAATCTACTAATGGAGATAAGGGTGGTTTTAAAATTTTGGGAGTTATTATTTTGTGCATGTTGGTTCCATTAATCATTTGTTCACGATTTAGTCCTTTTTATATTGTTCGGCCAAAAGACAAACTTTGGATTCATTTGCAGGCAAAACTCCTGAATTTTTATAAATATGTTATTCTTATTTTTCAAATTCAAGAAGCTAAAATTATAGCTATGCATAGGAATAATTATGAATCAAAAGGCTAAAATTATTTGGGTTCAATAAAATATGTATCGAGTTAACATGAAGTGGTGTGTGTGCAAAGCATTTCTCAAGGGTTAGGCATAAAGGAACTTACTAAGGCACATTAAACCTAGGCTTAAGCTACTATTATAGGGCTCAATTTCATTATTTTTCAATAATTTGGGCTTTATTTCAAAGGTTTTAGAGACTACTTGCATTATTCATTATCATCTTGCAGTTCCAAAATTGATTTAACCCTTCCTAAGTCATAAACACGTAAAATACATCACAAAACCTTAATATTTTTTGTATAAACAGAATAAGTATCATTTTTAAAGATCATATGAATTGATTTCACTGAATTTGAAATTTATTTGCAAGTGTTATGCACATTTGAATTTTTTAATGCATTGAAATTAGCCTATTTATGCATTTAATACAAACTAAGCCTAAATCTGAATGTTTTATATATTTGCAAAGCTTATGATCTTAGGAACATGATAAAATTTGTTTCATCATTTTTGGAGTTGAATTGTGAAAATTTTACATAGTACTCATTCTTCGCCTATAGTTTAAATTGGAGCTCATTTACTGTACATTGATAAAATATTTTATTACATTCGAAATCTACATGAATTTACACGAATTTTGTCGACGATTGGAGAACGGGCTCCCGTCGAGCTTACTTGTTGAATGGGGGATCAACAGAGCCCCGTCGCACGGATCGAAGAGGGCGTTCGAGCGACGCGAGGTCGGGAGAAGGAGGCCGGAAAAAAAGGGGGACGCGGTGTTTTTATCCTGGTTCGGCCTCTCACCGCCGAGATAATGACCCTACTCCAGTGTATTGTGTTCTATCTTTCGTGTGCCCCTCCCCTGTTACAGATCTTCAGGGGGGTTTAAATACTATGACTAGAGATGCGAAGAAAGTAACTGCCTCCAGGGATCACGCTATGTATCCATATCCGTGATGCTGTCCTTGATTCAGCGTTATTTGAATTTCGGTATGATTTCCCTTGATCTCCGGCTGATTGGTTGCCTCCTTCCTTCCTCGCGGCTCATTTGAGCCCTCCGACCAAGACACCCGAAAGGTCGTGGCCTCCACGAGCATGCTTGCTCGTGGGGGTGTGTTTGGTGCTTCATGAACGGAGGCGCAAACGCGTATGCTCGGAGGAGAAGGAGGGATGCTCGCTTCGTTCTCCCGAGCATCTTCCCTTAGTGCCGCTTGGTCGGCGGGTTTAGCTTTTCACTGGGTACCGTGGTCTTTTGCCGATAGCCAATCCTCGATACCTAGCCCTCGAGGTTCAAGTGGGGAACCTCGGGCTTCCCTTGAGCCTAAGAAGACTTGAGGGGGGATTGAATTTCCTTTGGTCGTGGCTCACGACCATTTTACGTCGGGAGACGAGCTTCTTTACCCGCGCGTGCTTGCTCTCGCGAGCGCGTCGTTGGTTGTTCTGCGGTTCCTTCTCCGAGAAGCCTCCAAGAATGTGATGCGGTAGTTTCTGAAGCGGCGCTTTTTCCAGGTGTTGCTGCGCGCGATAGGCGGCGATTTTTATCCAGCCTCTTCACTATCCTTTTAACCCTTTCTACCGGGAGAGGTCGGAGTCCCATTGCGTCTCTTTGCTCGTCTTCGCGAAAAATCTTCCAAGAGCTCCTAGCGCCAAGAACCCTTTTCGCTCTCCTTCCTTCTTCGGCCATGGCGCTGCTTCAAGGTTAGCCGATGACCCGAAGGAGGCTCCAGTGCTCACTGACGAGGGGTACGTCGACCCAGGCTCGGTCGAGTGCCCGGGATGATGCGGCGCCCGGCACCGCGGAGACGGAGATCGTCTCCTCGCGAGTTGTACGCCATCAACGGGCTTCGTGCGCCGAGAGCGACTTCCTCGCCTCCGTGCTTGCCTTCATGCGGTGCGAGATCTCTCATCTCCACCCCAACTCCATCCTTTCCTCGCAATCTTCTCCCACCTTTGCGAGGCTTACGTGGGTGTAATGCCCACGGCTAGCCTCTTCTTTCACTTCTATTCCCTTCCGCACCGGCCGATGGTTCCGCCGGCTGCGTTTATCTTCGCCGGCCCAACCGACCATACGAGTACCCCTTCGTTGCTCAAGGACTCGGTGTCGGGTTGGGCCGACCTGGTTCTACGGAAGAAGGCGGAGGGTCCCAGCTTGGTCTACATCGGGAGGACGCTCCGCCTATCGAGACGGGCGCCCGCCGTGCAACCCGAGGAAGAGCGGGTGCTCAGACGATCGGTGAGCTTGCCCAGATGGGGCTCACCGGTCGGGATATCGCCGACTTTACTCTTCAACCGGTGTCCTCTCGAGGCGCCGCGAGCATCCCTTCTTCGAGGTGACCGGGTGGCACGACTTCACCCGCGAGGACAACGCAGTATGTTCTGGACCTCTTTCCCGAGCATCGCCGCTTTACAGTGAAGCTGCGTTATGCATCCGTGATATGCCTTTTGTCTTAGTCTTCGGTTGTGACGCAGCTCGAGGACGGATTGGTTGACGATAGGGTCGCCGAGATGTTCGGGCGCCAGAAGGAGAAGGAGCCGACGCCCAATCGTCAGGTCCCCAAGAATATTTTTGACCGCGCGACGCAGTAAGTACATTTTCCCACTTCCGCTCGAGGGCATGTTTTCCGAGCTCATTCCTCCCGATTGCTAAGGTGGAGAAGGTCGCCCTTAAGCTTGCGGTGTCGAAGCGGCCGCAGCGCCGCCATAAGCCAGCACCCCTGGCCAGGGTTCTCGTAAGAGGGCGGCGTCGAGGTCGCCGAGCATCCGCCTCGCCTCCCCGCGCCAGCGGTCGAGGCGCCGAGCCGACCAGACCCCTACCCCGCACCTTGAGTACGCCGACCGCCAGAGGTGTTTAACTCCGCATTTGGTTCGATGACTTCAAACGGAGGAAGCCGGAGCTGATGAGCCGATCGGAGCAGCTCGCCAGCAAAGAGGAAGGCCGAGGAGGATGCCAGGTCTCTCCCGACCAAGGAGCGGCCGGAGAGGCAGATCAAGGCCCTCCAGACCCGGCTCACTCGGGTGGTTGATGCCCCGAGGAGGAGGAAGAAGAGGAGGAGGCCGCCTATGCTCGGTTAGAAGGAGCAGGAGGTCGACCTCTCAAACCGCCTCGACACTGGAAGAGGTCGACATGGAAGATGTCGACCGGGCGATGGCACGCGCCGGCCGACGCCGCATGAGGAGCAGGCCGTGGTCGTGGCCGAGGCCTACGAGGCCGCTGCGGCAGGTCGCCTGCGTGGCCCAAGCGAGGAGGCCGAGGAGGATGGCGCCGCCGCCGGCGTAAGGTACGTTCTTCATTCTCTTATTCCGCTCTTGTCTTGCGACTTTCTTGGGCTAACCCCACCCTGTTTGGCGTGGGCGTGATAGCTCGGATGTCGTTTTGGACTTCCGCCAGATGGTCGAGGAGATTATCAACTCCGCTGATGGACGCCGAAGCTCGACCGCGTCGTCGGCCCAGGTGATGGCCGAGGCAGAGGAGGAGCCGGTGCTAACCGGACTCGGCGGAGCCCGAGCTTCCTTCGGCGGGACCAGCGCTCCCTTCGGGCCGTGGAGCCTATCCTACCAAGGAGGAGCAGGAGCCGCAGGCGAGGACCAAGACGCCTTGGCCTTGGCCCTTGCGAAGAGAGATGATCGCTGCGAGGCTCAAGCGCCGAGCCCCGGAAGGGAGCTTGGTCGCCCCGACCAACAGCCTTGGCCATGAGCCAAGGAGAGGAGGAAGGAGGAGGTCGCCCCGCCTAACTCCTTCGATCCCGGAGCACCAGCGCCCCGCCACGGAGGTGCAAGGGGCGGAGGTGATCGTACTTGATCAAATGCCTTGGTCGGAGAGCATTGGTCGCCTCGGTGAAGAGGAACAGAGGCGGAGGTGGTTGCTAACGACCAAGCCTCGGTAGCCATGAGCATGGAGTGGCAGCGCTTCGTGGTTGGCGTCTGACCCCCGTATGATGGCGACTCATGGGGAAAGCGACCACGAGCCGCTTCTTTGTGGGACGAGGATCAACCGGGCGACCGGGGTTGATCGAAGGTGGTGACGCTGTTGCTCTCACAGGAGCACCGGTGCTCAGGAGGAGCAAGACCTTGACGCGCCGCCCGGATGACTTGGTCAATCCCTTCTTTGAGAATTTGTAGCGACCGACCGACGCCGCCAGACCAGGACAATTTGGTGGTAGGGCTCTTACGGTAAGTTTCCATGTTTCTTCTTTTTCTCGCTGCGAACGATCTTCCGGGAGTCCGCTTCACTCTTTCCTTCTCCTTTCTCTTTACGCTCAAGTTTGCCGCGAAGGCTATGGAGGATATCGATGCCACCTCGGTCTCGCAGAAGAGTACCGGTCGTACCATCATGAGCAAGACGCCAAGATCGCCGATCTTGAGCGTCGGAGTCTCCGAGGTGCGCGAGGCCGACCAAGCAATGGAATCGGCGAGAGCCTCATCGCCGGACTCGGGACCAGCTCTTCAGAGCGAGAGGCGAAGAGCACTTCAGAGCGTATGCGCCGAGCTTGACGAAGAGAGTGGTGAAGCTTCGGCAGACCTTCGCCGAGCTCGGGAGCGCGAGGAAGCCCAGCTCAAGGAGGCGCAGCGCCTCAGGAAAGCGCTGGCCGAAGGTCGCGCTGGGCGGAAGGTCTGGACCTAGAGGCGAGGTCGACTCCTTAAGGACGAGCTCGCCGCCCTCCAGCCTGGTCGTAGGACTTAGCTCTTTCTTTTATTTTTATCTTGTGTAAAACCTCGTAAAAAAACAACGCTTTTGGATTAAATGAGCATATTCGCAGGAGTTTGGTCCTTGCCTGTTTTTTTTTTTTTTTTTGCTGGAACTCGCTTTCAAAGATATGCCCGTATGATCCGGCTCTGCGAAAAAGAAAGCAAGTTCCTGCATGGAGGCGTAGATCAAATATCATAGATACGAGCAAAGGAGCCTTGGTAAGGAGGGACGGAACGTTCCTATCATACGTAGCCCTCGCCATGGACAAAGGTCGTGGTCTCACCGCTATGCGAGCACGAGTTTGTTCATGGGAGTTTTTAAGGGTCGCTTTGGTCGTAACGATTTTTTGAATTACTCGAATAGATCGGTTGTGTTTGAGTGAATCGTGAGCACAGAGTGAGCACGAGCTTTAAACCAACAATACGTAGAGCCACCATACCCGAGTGGTCACCGAATCGGGCTTAGAGTGGATGCTCGCGCCCGAGCCATGCATACTGAAGAGCTCTTGTGGAAAGTGGACGATCATGAAAGCATCCGGCCGGGGCCAAGGGAGATGGCGTGCACATACTTGTTGGATAAGTTCGTCTGTAGTCTTTGGTAAACGGCGATGCTCGTTCGACAAAGCGAGGACGAAACTCGAGAAAGAGGGAAAATGATTTATTGGAAAGAACGCATGGGGCGCGAGATAGGAGTACTGCCTAAACGTAGAATTTACGCAGCTTGATCGATGTTCCAGTCTTTGGTGAGCTCCGACCATCCGGCATCGCGAGGCGAACAGCCCCGCGCGCCGTAGACATGACCGTGTAGGGTCCTTCCCACCTTGGGGTCGACTTGTTGGCCTTCGACAGTGTCTTGAACTCTTCGTAAGACCATGTCGCCGACTTGTAGGGCCCTAGGCCTGACCGCCTTGGCTGCATGCCTACGAAGAGCTTGTAGGTAAATTGCAGACCGAGCAACGCCCGCTCGCGTGTCGCCGACGAGGTCCAGGTCGACGAGGCGCTCAACCTCTTGATCGATGGAATCGATCGGTTGCACTTGGGGAACCCAAAGACGATTTCGGCAGCGTAATGGCCTCCGCACCGTAGACGAGTTGGAAAGGCGTCGCCTTTGTGGCTCGACTTGTCGTGGTGCGGATAGACCAAAGAACGGCGGGAAGCTCCTCCACCCACTTCTTGCTTGTCTTTGGTTGAGGGTCTTAAAGACTCTCTTTTATGCCCTGGACTAGCCGCCCATTTGCTCGCTCAAGCTCAGTTACTCTGTGGATGTGCCACGAAGCGAAAGCAGACCTTGGTCCCGACCTCCTCACGGTAACTTTGGAACAGTTCAGCGGTGAATCGGGTCCCATTGTCTGTGATAAGACGGTTGGGTATCCCGAACCGGTTACCACGTTGCTTTGCGGAGGAACCTCTTGGCCGCTGGGCCGAGATGGTCGAGACGGCTCGGCCTCTATCCACTTAGTGAAAGTGTCGATGGCCACGAGCAAATACTTGCAGCCTTTCGACCTCGGGAAAGGGTCCAAGGACGTCGAGCCCCAGTCGAGAATGGCCACGCAAGCGGTATGGTTTGTAGGGCATATGCCGGTTGGCGGGTTTTGCGAGCATGGAAGCGGCATGCTCGGCAGTCGTTACGATTAATGTAGCGTCCGTCAAGGCCGTCGGCAAGAGTAACCCAATCGGAAGGCTTTGCTCACAAGCGTTACGAAAGACGAATGAGCTCCGCACATTCCTTCGTGGATATCACGAAGAAGGTGCATCGCCTTCCTCCTGGGAGACGCATTTGGAAAGGATTCCTAATGCGCCTTTCGATATAGGTCGCCTTCGATCGGTCTGTCTTGAGAAGATCGCCTTGTTAGCCAGAACGGCTCGGCTTCTTCCTCGGGCAATGTCCCATGCGCAAGGTATTGGATGAATGGCGTCATCCAATTTGCGCTTTGCTCGAGGAATGAGACCCTACCGCCGGTCTCTGGTGCCTCCTCTTCGAGAGGGAATGGAGGGTTTATGTAGGTGCTCGACGAGCACCACGCCGAAGCGGCGGTTTGGGAGGAACCGACCTTAGACATTTGGTCGGCCAGGAATTATCCTTCCCGGGGATGTAGATTACTTGAAATTCTTGAAGTATTTCTCCATCTTCCTTACGCCAGTCTGCAGCGCCATTGAGGTATCGAACACTGATACTCCTTGTTGACTGGTTCACGACCAGCGTGAATCGCCCTTCACGGTGAGCCGTTGGACTCCTAGCGATTTGCATGCTCAAGTCCGCCAAAAGGCCTTCGTACTCGCGCGTTGTTAGTCGCAGAAATGTAGTTGGATGGCGATCTTGTAGGCTGCTCTCCGTCCGGGAGACCAAGATGACGCCACTTCGAGCGCTCGTATGCTCGGGATCCGTCAAAATACAAGGTCCAGGAGTTTCCCCTCGAATCATTGGTCCTACTGGTGGTGGTGCCGAGCCGACCATTCGCCACTAAATCAGCCAGGACTTGTGATTTTATCGCCGTCTTGGTGAGAATACCAGCTTCGAACTTCGGCGAGTTCCATTGCCCACTTGGCTATGCGACCACCGGCGCCCCGATTTTTCAGGATTTCCCGAGTGGGAAGCCGGTCGGCACTACGATCTTGTGTGCTTGAAAGTAGTGACGCAACTTCCCGGAGGCCATCGGTAATGAGTACAGAGTTTCGGACCTCGGTAACGCTCCTTTGGTCCATGAAGTACTGGCCGACGTAATAGATAGGTCATTGGGTACCATCTCTTTCTATCGCCAACACCGAGCTCACCGCGTCATGGTTGCCGCCAGTATAATAGCAATTCTTCCCTGCCGTGGGTGTGACGAGGACGGGCGGCTTGGAGAGGTACTGTTTTAGCTCTTTGAACGCGCTGACGCCTTCCTCCGTCCATGTGAAGCCATCATGTTTGCGGAGGGCTTTAAAGAAAGGTAGTCCTCGCTCCCGGTCGGAGACGAACCCGCTTAAGGCGGCCATCCTCCGGCCGAGCTTGTACTTCCTTTACGCATGCGGCGACCTCATGTTCTCAATGGCTTCGATCTTCTCTGGGTTAGCCCCAACGCCATGTGGCCCGACCATGTAGCCGAGCACCTTGCCGACCTTCACGCCGAATACGCATTTTTCCGGATTTAGCTTTATTCGATGCTTATTGAGGTTCTGAAAGTTTCTTCTAAGTCGACAACGTGACTGAAGTACTCTTGCTCTTGACAACTATGTCGTCGACATATACCTCCAAATTTCGACCTATTTGGTCTGTGGAAAGTCTTCGCATGAGGCGTTGAAAGGTTGCTCCCGCATTTCTCGGACCGAAAGACATGGTCGTATAGCGAAGAAAATGCCGAACGGGTGATGAAGGAAGTCTTTCCTCGTCTTCGCTGCGACAGTGATCGATGATAGCCTGAATAGGCGTCTAGGAAGCTCATGGTTCGTGACCCGCCGTCGCGTCCACCAATTGGTCTATGCGAGGCAACGGATAGTTGTCTTTTGGGCACGCTGCGTTCAAACCCGTGTGGTCGACGCATTACGCGCCACTTGCCTCCTTTCTTCCTCGACCAGGACTGGATTGGCTAGCCACTCGGAGTGCTCAATCTCTCCGATGAAGCCGACTTTTAGGAGTTTATCAAGTTCCTCCGGATGATTGCTTGTTTTTCCGGGAAAAGCGTCTAAGTTTACATCTCACTTGGTTTTTGTCGCTGAAAGCCTGCTTTGTGCTCGACCACCTCCCTTGGGACCCGGGCATGTCGGATGGTTCCCAGGCGAACACATCCGACCTTGCTCGGAGGAAAGTGACGAGCTCGAGTTCCTATTTGGGATCTAGGAAGATCCCAAATGAACGATTTGGCCGGTTCCGACTTCGTTGAGCGGAACAGCCTTGGTCTCTCCTCCAGGTTGGAGGGCAAGTTTAGGCCGAATGCTTCGGCTCTTGGTCGTGGCCGGCGGGCAATCGACCGACCATATCCAGCGCTCTTCGTCGCAATTGAGTGCGGACTTGTGGTTCCTTTGACGGTTATGACTCCGTTTGGCCCGGGAATCTTTAGGCAATCGTCACGCGTGATGCGAGGCGGCCATGAACTTGGCCAAGGCCTCGCCGAGGATGGCGTTGTAGGCCGACTCAAGTCTACCACCTCGAAGGTGATTAGCTCCGTTCAAGTTACTTGGGCCGCGAAACTTACGGGCAAGACGACCTGCCCCAGAGGTTTGATCGAGGTGCCCGGACTATCTCAAGAAGGGCACGGCCACACTCTTGATTTTGGAACGAGGAATCGTGATCTCGTCCAATACCTTGGCCGCAATAAGGTCCAAAGAGCTCCGAGTCTATGAGGACCCGACCGACGCACAAGTATTGGCCGATGGTGGGGTTCACGACCATCGGAAGCCTCTGGGGTTTGGTCATCCCCAAGGGACAATCGTCTCTGGAGAATGTGAGGGATACCTCCGACCATTTCACCTTTGCCGGAGGCTTACCCTGGGTAACATGGTGCACTTCCCTTGCAGCCTCCTTTAAGTCGGCGGGACTTGTAGGCGAGGAGCCTCGAAGATGACCGCTATGTGATTCCTTGGTTCTTGATATTCCATTTCATCCTCACTTTCCTCGGCGGGCTGTTTTCCTTTGTCGTTTTCACCTCGATGCAGGCGTCGGCATGGGACCCCGCCAGAAATCGCTTCCAGGCGGTAGGTCCACGCTCGGCAATTCCGTAGGTCGTGCCGTCGCGCTGGTGAAGTGGACGATGAGGTCGCCAGTCGGTCCGCTTGGTCGCCTCGTCGGTCCGGCTGGTCGCCTCGTCCTCGAGGCCAGGTGGTTGTCCTCTTCCTCGAGCATTAAGCCCACTACTGGCTGGCTGAAGTTGTTCGGTGTTGTTGTTCCACCGCGGCTACCATGGCCGGCGAGGGTTGCTTTTTCTTCTTCTTCTTGATCTTCTTGTCTACTGCACCGAACCCTTTTTGCTAGCCGAGGTCTCTAGGCCAGCCGAGGCGGCGACTTTCCTTCATCCAAAGCATTTTCTTCCATTGACGGCTTCATCTGCGTTGGCGTATCGATCGGCCATTCGGAAGAGCTCGTTATTTGTTAGATCCGGTGGATCTCCAGGTCCTGTGTGAAGCGCACGCCTCGTACTCGAACTTGAAAGCTCGGACGACAGCCTCGTCCGATATGTTCGGGATCGAAGTTCGGACTGGATGAACCTCTCGACGAATTGTCGCAGGTTTCCCGTCCGTCAGTATCAAGCGCTCAGGTCGCGCTCTTTCCCGGCGGATGTAGCAGCTCCGAAATTGGCCGAGTGCGGCGCTGAGCCGCCTTCAGGACCGTATGGATCCTTCCTTTTGATTGAAAAGCCACGACGAGCAGCTCCGCCCAGACCGGCTGGAAGGTAATTTGCCATTACCCCTCATCACCTCCGGCGAGGATGGCGGTAGTGTATATCGAGAGGAATTCATCCGGTTCTGGGTCCCGTTGAATCTCTCGACGTGGCCGGCTTGAACCTGTTTGGCCATGCGACGTCCCGAGGGAGCTCGTGAAGGCCCTGGCACCAAGCTTCGGGTTTCGCGGACGAAAACCTCTGGCCACGGCGGCCTCCACGCTGATCTTCCACCCAACGCCCGGCGCTGGCCGAGTCGGGAGAAAACCTCATGCGCGTCGGTCGTGCCGATGACCGCATGGTTGCGGAGTGCTCGAGCGCCAGAATCTGGGCGACAGGCAGATATCGCCCGAGGTTGCTCTGCGGATCGCTCCGGCCTTTCGGATCGGTCGGCGACTGGGGCGATCTCCGAGCATGGCTCCGAGATTCATCTCTCAGGCGAACGCACGGGAGCGTTGTGATGGTCCCGGACACACTCCGGGCATCCGGCCATGGGGAGGATCCGAGACTTTTAGCTCGGCGGCAAGCCTCTCCAAATCTTCTGGCCACGACCACGCCCATGGCCTCTAAGTCTACTTGCTCGGGAAGCTGCGCAGTCACGCACGACCGCCGCCAAGGCCTGTAGCCGCTCTCGCTTCAGTGAATCAAGCGCGGCGAGCTTTGACGGCGCCCGAGTGCGACGGAGTTCGGTACCGCGAGTTCCTTTCCGGAGGCGCACCTCCCCTTTGCCTGGCGGCGAATGCTCGCAAGCGTCTTTCCCAAAGACGCCTCCAAGTGGCGTCTGGCCGCCTCATAGTGGTCGTGCTGGCGGCGCCCGAGGATCCTCTCCTGCCCGCGTGGCTCCCAGCCATGTTGACTCGACGAGAGCGAGACGAAAGCGATGGGGACATCATTGTATCCCCTTGGGACGCTGGTCTCTCGGCCGAGCTCTAGGTCGCCCTGGTATGTCCAGGCCATCGTAGAGCTCGTTGCGATCATCCTCGGGGTCTCCGAGGGTAATGTCTGGGAATGGGGATCCGCCTCGCATTCCCGTGTCCGAGGAAAGGCTCCCAGACTCGGGCAGTGATCGATAGGATCGGTCACCCCGGGCACGTTTGTCGGCGGCGAGTACACGCCGTCATCCTCAACGTGGTCAAAGACACAAAGGTCCCGAGTGTCTCCCGAGTTTGGCATCCTCGAGGATCTTGATCCGCACGGAATCAAACTGCTGCCCCCACTGACGGCGCCACTGCCGACGATTGGAGAACGGGCTCCCCGTCGAGCTTACTTGTTGAATGGGGATCAACAGAGCCCGCCGCACGGATCGAAGAGGGCGTTCGAGCGACGCGAGTCGGGAGAAGGAGGCCGGAAAAAAAGGGGGACGCGGTGTTTTTATCCTGGTTCGGGCCTCTCACCGCCGAGATAATGACCCTACTCCAGTGTATTGTGTTCTATCTTTCGTGTGCCCTCCTATTCTGAGATCTTCGGGGTTTAAATACTATGACTAGAGATGCGAAAGTAATCGCCTCAGGGGATCACGCTATGTATCCATATCCGTGATGCTGCCCTTGATTCCGCGTTATTTGAATTTCGGGTATGATTTCCTTGATCTCGGTGATTGGTTGCCTCCTTCCTTCCTCGCGGCTTCATTTGAGCCCTCCGACCAAGACACCCGAGCAGGTCGTGGCCTCCACGAGCATGCTTGCTCGTGGGGGGTGTGTTTGGTGCTTCTGCGAACGGAGGCGCAAACGCGTATGCTCGGAGGAGAAGGAGGGATGCTCGTTTCGTTCTCCCGAGCATCTTCCCTTAGTGCCGCTTGGTCGGCGGGTTTAGCTTTTCACGGGGGTACCGTGGTCTTTTGCCAGATAGCCAATCCCCGACAAATTTAGAGACTTGTCTCACTAGATTTGAAGTTTACTAACAAAAGTTATGAGTAATTGAATCTTGTTGGTTTTGGAAAATAGCAAAATACGCTTTCTAACTTGGAAATCGTATTTTTCATTTTCACTGTATTTGAATTAAACTGCCGGCTAACAGCACGATCCCACACGTCAGTGGACACGTGAGCGTGTCACCGACAACCCAGGCCCACTTGTCAGCGACAGTGAGCAGGGGATCTCGCTTCGAGCCTCACTGATGGCAAAGCAGGGCCGGCGAGGTCCAGCTGGCAGCTCGGTGAGCACCTTGGAGCCGAGGGGGTCATAGGTGTAACACCCCGGCACATACTATGCCGCGAATGTCACCCAAACGATACTAGAAGCAACCCATAACACACAATTATGAATAAATTACAGCAACTACGCTAAATGTTTTAACCGAAATTTCGGCATCATCTCCTTTGTTTTTCCATGGTTCGAAGCAACAATAATATTATCACATCATAATAGCATAATAGATGACATCTAAAACAGCACTAACAGGAGATAAAGCATCATTTCAAGCCCATAACATAACCTCCTACGTTTCTTGAACGAATATGAAGAGAACATTAAAACCAAGCACAAAAGATAGCATAGTCCAAGTTTAGCGCATTAAGATAATCATTACAACTACAAATGAGAGTGTGTAGTTGTCTAGGTGAATAAAACTATGTGGGGATGTGACGCTAACTCCCTTCCCCGACTGCCGAGTTCATGGTACCTAAAAACAACATAAAACAACAAGCGTGAGTTCATAACTCAGCAAAGTGTATTGCAATGGTACAAAAACAATAATAATTCACACGCATACTTTATGCCATTCACACATCATGAGGATCAACTCATAACCTTCTTCATTTATGCTCTCATATAACATTGTCATAAACATCTCAATAAAACATCTTCATATGCATCTCATAGAACATCATAAGCATCTCATAAAACAACTTCATTCATGCAATGCAATGTACATGTCTCTTTGAAGCACATACCGGTATTGCCGAGTGCACACCCATCGGTGTGCACCCTCTTTCCCCTTCCATCCCGTAGATTGAGGGTGCCTACTCTTACTGACTCGCTCCCATTCACGACTGTGGATGGAACTACGAGGTAGGTCTTTCTCGGTGGCGCTCCGGATTAGTCATAACTTTCTCACCGACCTTACCGGATTAGTTATGACTTTCTCACCGTCCTGGCCAGTCCTCATGCCATGAATGCACACATGCCATAAACATGAATAAACTTGCATATGCACTCAATTCAACCATTGCATAGCCATAATTAGATACATATTCATCCTCACATCCATAACATAGCATTTCATAATCATCTAATCAATTCATATTCACTTAATCTCATTGAAGAATCAAACATGGCAAGCAAACATGTCAACGGTTAACTCGCATCATAACGCAAACATAATGCCATTCAAGTCACAAACATCACAATACACTTGCCTTCACCCACGCGGAACGGATTGGTGAGACGTTGAAGGCACTCTCGGGAGCACACCACCTGCACATAGGTACAATATACTCAAAACTTGCCCACAAAATCGTACGAGAGCGATCATCTACAACGACTTTGCAACTCACTCCTAAAATCCGAAAATAGAGAATCTGTCCCGTCGGGACAGCGGGCTTCCAACTAGCATAACTTGAGTTCTAAAACTCCAAATCAAGTAAACGAGTACATTTTATCGAGGCTTAGGAAATTTCCCAACTTTTTCTAAGTATTTGCGAAGACTAATTCGGCCTCTAAAATTGTCTAATCTACAGAAGAGCACGATCTGTCCCAATCTCATCACAAATTTAACAGCGTTCGGTAAAACAGCCATAACTTTTAAACAGATGAACGGAATTTCACGTTCTTAGTGTCCACTGAAATATAATTAAATTATCTACAACTTCCATAACAGCTGACCAATCAGGAAACGCCTCTAAAATTGCCAAAACTCAAGCCCTAGTTCGGGGTGCAAATCTGCCCGAGGACAACGTGGGACAGCATTGCAATTTTCCCAACCTCATCTAGGAACAGCACCTAAACATGGATCTTAGGCATATAATCTCCCTTCTAACCAGCACCTAGACCACCCCAAGGAAGCCACGATTCGTTACCTCTTCTAGAAGAGCCGAACGACGACGAGACCTTCCTTCCTTCCGGCCGCTCCTCCCTCCAGAACCGCCGCGATTCGCCGGAGATTCCCGAACCGGCGATCCACCGGGCGGGGAAACGAAGAACACCGTGGAAGAAGGCAATGAGGGGCTGCTAGGGGAGGGGAGGATGGTGGCTAGGGGAGGGAAGAGGAGGTGGTGGCGCATGGGCAAAGGGGGCGGCTAGGGGGAGGCGCATGGGGGTGTAAGGGGGCGGCTAGGGTTAGGTTTGGGGGGCGCATGGGGGCAGCAGGGCTGCTGCCCCATACCTCCTCCACATGGGCTAGTTTTCCCCCACCTTTGGCCCACGATGATCCCCCAAAGCCCAAGTTAGATCCCTCAAGGCCCAAACTCCTCCGGAAGGCCCAATTCCCCTCCGAAAAGGCCCAAACTCCGGAAACGGCCCAAAAACACACTACAAACGACATACCGTAGTGCCGAAATCGAAAATGTCTAAATCCATCATTCCGTAGTGTCACAATAGGGCACCTGGCAATGGATTGTGTAGGGGTGTGCTCATCGGCATGCTCTCAGGGATGGGGGCGAGGTGCGAGCGAGCTGGGCTGCACGTGAGGCTCTGGTGGATTAAATGCACAGTGTGGGCAAAGCTGGCGAGGCACAGAAAGGGGCGACCGAATCGATGAGGCTCGGTTGGCCACACGGCGCATGCACTCTACCACGCCTGCATGTGGCATGACTGCATCTCGTCAGTATGGGCAGAGAAAGTGAGGAGGGAGAGAAAGCACGACGATGGGTGGTTGACCGGTGGGACCCCCAGCTTGCTTAGCCTAGTAGCAACGATGGTGATGGGAGACATTTCGTCAAACAGGTTATGCATACACTGTAGCGGTGTCTGAACCTCCCTTTTTTCGGCTTGGTAATTGAGGCCTTCTTCTCAGGGGTTTAAGTGATTCAAAAATTATAAGAAAATTCGTGGAGGTGGATTGATGACCAAAGTTTCCATTTTCTTTATTTTCACTTAGTTTGCTATTGTATTATTCAAATAAAAATTCTCGCAATATTGCTGTTTCTGAGCTATATTTGAATTTTTAAGGCACTTTGTGCTGTGAAAAAAAAATATATTTATTCATTCAGATATTTTAGTATTTTGTAATAGTATTTCTTAGGTGATGTTATTTGGAGTTTTTACTAGTTTCTTTAGAATGTTCAAAATTGGAGAAAAAGGGATTTGAGTAAGGCAAATAAATCTGAAAACAAATAAATTCAATAGAAATTCCCATAATGCATTACTAAGCTTGTTTAGTCACTTTACACTATTTTTTTGGAATGTTACAAAAATAAACAATCTGCACGTATCAATATAAATCAAGTTAGGAAAGGGTTGGACACCATAAAACACGTAATGATTTAATTGCCGTATAAATTATAATATTTTATGATTTCAGTAATTGTCTTAAATCAATCAGGAGGTCATTTTCAAAACTCATGTGAGGACGTATATTTTCACCAAAATTCAGGCAAGCTTCTTTTGATCATATATGTGGAATTGATTTAAAATATCTTTTAGATAAATGTGATATCATAGGAAAACTATCTTTTAAAATGAAACGCTAAATTGAATGCAGTTGGAAAGATGGTATGAAGATGAATTGCTGAAATGGTGTGAATATTGATATGTTGAAATGGCAATGACGTATTTATATGTATGGTGGGTAGAGGGAGCTGATGAGAAGGAATGTAGTTGATGGGGCCCTCTACATAGGCTATGATATAAGGATGAACAACTACACTCGGGTAATGAGTCGTATTTTCAGTATCAACTATAATGTGTGAAATCGGTCAGAAAAGGTTGTTATATGAATGTATTGTGATCTCCACATTAGTGGATAGGTAGATTACTAGGGTGTAAAATCCGAGTAGGCTTGGAGTCCCAGAGATACCACGCGAAATGGGAACTCAACCATAAGGCTAAAGTTTTCCTAGGTGCTATATTTAAAGCCTGGGCTACTACTGCCAGCCTATGGTTAGAGTACAACTGTTAACTACGAGTAAGGCGGGGCAGCCTGGGATAGGTATCTCCAGCTCGAGTTAGCAGGGTTGGAGATCAAATATTGGATTATTGATAAATATTCTGGGGCATCACAAGATGGGGTCACTATGGGTAAAGTGGTATAAACAAGCGCATGGTCAAATCATGAATTCATGCCTGTCTCATGGAATGGAATCTACAGAAGCTAAGTCTGCCTCATATACGAGTACTAGTAGCAGTTTTCATAATCTTAATTAAAATACACAATCCTTAAAGAAAACCCAAAACCTAATTTCTGTAAAAATGAATCTTGAGGAAAAGTGGACTTTGGATGGATATGAGGGGGGGAAATCATTTATTGCATTTGCTATTAATACTTGATGAGCACTTCTGTACCCACTCTTGCTAAATCCCGCTTTGCTAGAGAATAGCTCCGGTGGTCAAGCATATGAGGGGGAGTATTACGAGGAGGACTAGATGTGTGGAGGTAGGCCATATACCAGCTTTTGGCGATCTTCCGGGTAATTAGTGTTTATGTAATATATTTTTGTTGTACTTAGATCCTATATATAATTAAGTACTAGACATGTAGCCCTGCGTGGTGATGGAATGTGTAAAGTTTTCATTTCAGTCTCTAATTATTGTTTCTGTTGCTATACTCTGAACATGATGTATTAACTGATAAAACATCGGGTGTGCCTGATATTTTGATTGGTTAGTATGCCGAAATCGATATAATTAACTCAGAGTAATAACGGTGTTACTGTCATTACCCTGAGCTAATTATGTTGGCCGCCACATGTATCTTGTCTTATTCCGGTGGCTGCGGAATGAACTGTCATGCTATATACTTCTTATTCGCTTATTGCCATGTAATTCTTGTTGTTTAATTCCTTCTTTTGCGAATGCAAGTGAAGATGCAGAAGCTTGGTAGAAGAACATTAACCAGGCACTACAAGGTGTCAAAAATGAATTTTTTTTTAAATAATACTTTTTTAAACTAAATTGCGTTTTTAATACTTGAAAAATAAAAAATGCAAAAATAATACGTGGTCGCCATACCGTACGGCGAATACCCTATTTTCGCCATATGGTATGGCGAAAATACCCTAATTACTCGATTAAAGCCGATTAACCATCGGTTGTTTGGTTAAGGCTATTTTCGCCGTATCATATGGCGAAAATACCCTATTTTCGCCAAACCGTATGGCGAAAATACCCTATTTTCGCCAAACCGTATGGCGAAAATAGGGTCTTCGCCATACCGCACTAAACGATTGATTTCCGTTTAGCGGATTAATCATGATTTAGGGTATTGTCACCACACGGTTCGGCGAAAATAGGGTATTCGCCGTACGGTATGGCGACCACGTATTATTTTTGCAATTTTTATTTTTCGAGTATTAAAAACGCAATTCAGTTTAAAAAAAGTATTATTTAAAAAAAAATCTGTCAAAAATAGCAACGCATGCATGTACAAGGACCCGTGCATCCGCCATTGCAGAAGCTGAGAAGCACAGGACACTTCCATATCAGAGTTGAGATCTGTAGGGCCGGAAACTTTTCCTTACATCCGCAAAGTCAGTGGACAGGGCAGGCCAGGCCATGCCCATGCATTCCGCCGCTCACGAAAGCTGACAAACACAGAAAGAGTCGTATGATCAGATCAATCAACCACCAACTCGCCAGTGCCCACTCACCAAAATCCCCACCCCTTTGCCCATTTCACACAACAGAAAAACGGCATATGTGAGACGACAAAGTTTACGGTTAATAACATAGGTAATAAATAGTGGTAGTAGAAATCAAATCTAATCATCCATTCCTTAAGGGTATTTTAGGTTTTTCGTATCCATTCGTCAGAGGTATGTTAGATTTTTCCTAATTCGTTCATAATTTTGGATTCAACGAATACCTGATGATCTTCAGAGTTTCTTATCCGTTTTTCTAATCATCAGCAGCGCAGCAGAAAACCCGGAACACCGACTCATCAGCAGCGCAGCAGAAAACGAAAGGAAAGGAGCAACGCGTGCGTCTCCAGCCCTGGCATGCATCCATCGATCGGTTCAAGAACCCGAATGATGCAGGCAGAAAGGGGAATCCAGGTGCCAACATGCCATCTCGCAGGGTGATTGCATGGTGAAGCAGGAATGCAAGGGGCAACGATACGATTGGCTCCGGAGCAAACGTTGCGCGAACCCGAGAAAGGCTCGGGGAGGGGAGCAGAGAAACATGCGTTGGTCCTCACCGACCTCACCGGTTGGTGGTGGGGAGAGGTCATGATCGTCTGAATCACGAACGGAACAGCCGAGGTGGACCGGTGTACCGTGTACGTGCGTGCGAACTCTGATCATTTGGGTTGGTCGGCACCTGCAGCCGATGGCTAGGCCCGCTGACTCGTGCGCTCGAACGGGACCTGCTCGCCCGCCGATCCCCATGTGCATCTTGGCATTTTTGCTCCCGTGCGTACGACCTGCTCCAAAGTCGGTGGCTCTGGTTGAAGACACCCTGAAGAGTTACTTGCCTTAGCACCCGTATCTCGTAGTACCAAGCATGCGCAGCAGCTAAGTGCATTTTGACATCTTCTTATCCATGTTAGACCGCGCAGTTTTGTGCGGTGTACTTACAGCTGAAACGAGACCAACGAGTTGCCATAGGCCTCTTGGCTCTTACGGGCCCGCCTTCCCTGTCGCCTGCAACGTCTCCGCCGTTCGCCGCGCTTCCGCCAACGCCCTCGCTGCTTTGCCTCCGACCACCACACATCCACCGCGCCACCCGGTCATCCAGGGAACTATAAGGTCGGTCGGTGTGCCTGGTGGCCGCCACCGCTCGAGCTTCCGCTGCTAACTTAAAATTTACCAGGGAGCACCTGTGGAATTAATAGGATTCCCTTTTCGAAGCCCTTTTTTCCAGCTTAAAGGGCAAACCGAGGCTTTGAAAGTGATACGCCAGCTGCAGTCCCTGTCCGTGCTAGATACGAACCTACCGAAGGGTACGTCCAGGACGTGCCCATGTGGGCGCCAACCGCACGCCACTGTGCCAAAGACGAACGGACAGATCGGCAGAAAAAGGCATCCTAAATGCGCTATGGCAATGCACTGCTGACACGTCGATCTCGTCGCAAAAGCATGTAATCACTGGTGTGTGGGGTCAAGCGCTGAGAGGATCCACACGTCAGTGACTCACGTCAGAGAACTCGACGTCAGAGGAACCGGATACATCCGATGCTCCATTCGTTTGCTCATAAACAAGACGAAGAGACGAGGGGGAAAAGAGCAGTATGAATCATCCGCAAAACATCACGTAACAAACTTAACAATGCACAGCCTTTTCTTCATGCAAGCAGAGCTGCAACTATGCACAGCCAGGCCACCAGCACGGGCCCCACCCCCAACCGGTGGGACCCGCCGAGCCGGAGTGTTGGTATGCCCGCGTCGTCGGTGCTGGGCCCGAGGGCGGCCCCCGGGTTCGCCTGCGGCGAGGACTGAGGTGGCCCGGCCGGGGCCCCCGCCAGGGAGGGAGGCTGGTTTACGAGCACGTGCAGCCTCATGCCGCCGAGGCAGTGCATCTCGTTGCCGCAGATGAAGTACCGGTCGCCGGGCGTCGTCAGGGGCACCGTCGTGTTGCCGTCGCTCCTGGAGAGGAGCGCGTTGGCGGCGCTGCAGTTCTTGAACCCCGCCTCGTCAACTTCGTCCAGGGTGTGGTACTTTGAGTACGGGAACACTGAAACACATGGCGTGGACAGGTCATTAGCCATAAGCCAATTGTTTCAATTAACCCAATTGCGTCAGTTCATAGTAGTATTCTTTTTTCCCCGATTTGTCAGTTCAGAGATGTGATTACGAATGAAAAATGCATAGATACTACATCTTGCAGGATTAACATCGTTTGGCTTGGACTGCTGATCGAACGGTCAGAACAGAAAGGAAACAAACCATAAGCTAAATTGCTTCGATGAGGCAGCGAGTGTAGTTTAGATTCATACCTAAAACATCGCCAACATAGAACGTTTTGCCGTCGACCCACGACGGGAAGTCCGCGCTGGGATCCCAGCCAGCGCTATCGCCGACAGTATACGAGACAGCTTCGGCTTTCCAGGCTACGCCGTGGATGAGAAGGACGCACAGTGCGAGAACAAAGCGAGTTTGAGCCATGGACGGGCAGTGCAAACTGAACTAATATTATGTTATTTATGCCAGTGCAGAGCTATGGAACTAAGAAGGTACGCAGGTCAAGAGATTGGATATATCATGTATATGATAACGGAAGTTCTTGTTGAGGATTGGTGACCTAATTTTCCGAGCTCATTGCAAAAGAAATTAACTAGGGAGGTGTTGCAGGCGAGCGACACGCACAGGCCAGAGACCGACCTGCTACTAAAATGGAAGCTGGAGCGTTCTTTATATTTGTTGAGATGGACTTGAACTCTTGATTTGAATAGGTGATCCTCGGGAGGAATTTGGGGGTGTTTGGTGAAGTTTGGTGATGCAACTTTCTCCTGTGTTGTTGGTACTACTAGGTATTGGCGGTTAAGCAGTTTTTCCTGCTCCAGATTAGTGTCTCGGCGTTGACGTCATGGGTTCCTTGCTCCGTTGCTCGTGAAAGCATCGTCTTGCATGCATTCTATGGTTTTTCTACTTGGTTGAAACTGACTGCTCTTCCAAATACTCGAAGAGGAAAGGAAGAGCTCGATCCAATAGAAACTGTTTCGGGGCTCAATGTGCATGGTAAACCGCGTTGATCAGGCCAGGTAGAAGAATCAATATAGAAGTAGTACCTACTATTTTTTTAGGACGTTGGATTGCCCAAGAGTCTTGAATACCCAGTCTACCCACGAAAAGAACAACAGTTGCTTGACGAACAGTAGTTGTTAGTGCCTGGCGCGCACCGTCGTGACCGGATTACCCCGTGCCGAGTGGCCCCTGCATGGCTGCATATGGCCGGCGCGGCCGGTCTGGTTGCTCGTGCAGCCATCCACCGTTAATCAGCGGCAGGATGCACGAGGGGTGGTAACGGATTAGATCAATCCAAAATTTGAAATAGATTAGACTTATTTTGGATTCATAGTTATTTGAATCAGAACTATATCAGATTGGGCCAGCTTGAACCTTACATTTTATACTAAATCATAGTATTGCACGCATTATGTGTTAATTCTGATCATATGTACATGAATGTTGTACATGTAAATGGCTTGGATCAAGGTTCAAGCCTTTATTTGGGCTTGGATTGGACCTAGGCCTATTAGTTTTAGGCTTGGACTGGACTGGATCAAAAAAACAAAAATTTGGGCTTAGATTAGGCTTGTGCTAGGCTTTATCCGAATATCACCCCTAGGCTGCAGCCTCCGCAGTATTAGCTAGCCTGTTGCGTGCCGCTGGTGGCCGGTTGACACCGAGTCGGCGAGTCCTCCATCCCACCTAACCGAACGCTCAGCTGACCAACCAAACGCAAGTTACGAACTTACGACTGTGTTTAAGCTTGTGAGGCTTAGGTTTAAATTTGATTGAATTTGAAACAATTTAAGGTGTTGTCTGTTTGAACGGCACTACCGGCCTTGGAATGGCGGTAGTGCCAGCCAAGTTGCACTACTAGCCTTGGAACGACAGTAGTGTCGGCTTTACGGCACTACCGGCTTCCATATGGTGGTAGTCATTTCCAAATAGGTATTCGTCTCGAGTTTGAATTGAGTGGCACTGCCGACACTGTGGGGGTGGTACTGCCGGTCGAGCGGCACCACCAATCCCTAGTTAGCGTGTGGCGACCCACATAATTAACCCGGGGTAACAACAGTCATCACCATCATTACTCTTAGATAATTACACAAATCTGGGTATATTAGCTAATAAAACATCGAGCGGACCCGACACTTTATCATTTAATACACCATATTCAGAGTGTTGCAACAGAGACAATAATTAGAGACTGAAATGAAAAAATTATTACATTACATTGCCACGCAGGGCTATATGTTCAACACTTTAATTATACATATGATCCAAGTACAACAAAAATATACTACATAAATACTGATAACCCAAAAGCTGATCAAGTAAGAGTACAGTCTATCTCAACAATCTCTACTAGTAATACTTCTTCCACATGCTCTACCCTCGGAGCATTTCTCTAGCAAATGAAGGTTTAGGAAGAGTGAGTACAAAAATAACCAGCAAACATTAATAACAAAATGCAATATATGAATTTCTCACATATACATCCAATGTCTCTTCAAAGATCACCTTCCCTCAAAATATGGTTTTGTAGAAATTAGATTTTTGGTTTTCTTTAAGAGTTGTGTATTTTAATCAATATTATGAAAATTACCACTATCACTCGTATATGAGGCAGACTTAGCTTTCGTGGCCTTCAATCGAGGAGACATGTATGAATTAATGATTTTACCCTGCGCAGGTCTGCATCACATTATCCATAGTGATCTCAACCGCAGTTGAGAACCCATAATGTTATCACTATATTCGCATTAGATCTCCAGCCCTGACCACCTACCAGTTCTATTCCTTTCCGAATTCGATGGTACTCGTTTTCCATGGGTTGGCCAGTTGTATCCCTTCTCAAAATCGGTGGTACTCGTTTTCCCTGACCACCTACCAGTTATACTCCTCGAAATTGGTGGTACTGTTACATGGGGTGGCTAGTTGAATTCTATATCAAAATTGGAGTTACTCCTCTCCTGGAGTTTAAATATAGCTCCAAATAAGACAACCAACATTGGTTATCAATTGTGTTCTCAATGGGCCTCTGGCATCTCTCAGTTTCACACAACTCTTAGTTAACTACTCTTACCCATTGTGGAGATCAAACACTTTAATAGGACAACCTTTTCTGGTTATTTCCACACACTATGGTTGATTCGATTTAATATGGCTCATTGGCCCAGTGTAGTTTGTTTTATCCTTATGTCATACCTTATGTACAGGACTCCTCCAGCAATACTCAAACATGGCATCCTCTACCCACCTCATATATACACCACACCGACTTCAACTGTCGGGTGAACTAACTCATACACTCACAAATTTACTAACTGCACCAACAGTCTATTAACAACCTTACAAACTATATCAACAGTCGATTAAAAAAAATCATAGACTGCATCGGTAGTCTTAATAATTCCACAGACATCATTGACAGTCTAATATCATTTCCAATTATCAATAACCTAACACTACCCTAGCAATTCGCTAACATTCATCTCTCCAACTACATTTGATTTAGGGTTTTATTCTAAAAGATATTCTTTTTTCCATGCAGTGATGATTTCTGAAAATACTCCCAAAATGATTTCACATTCATGAACAAGGAAGCTTGCCAGGATTTTAGGTCGAAATATGTGTCCTCTCACGGTTGCATAAGATGATCTTCTGCCAGATTTAAATCAATTCCTTAAATTACAAAGATGTCATATTTTAGTAGCTAATAGATTTTGACATGTTTATGGTGTCCAACATTTTTTTTCTTTGTTCACCCGAGAGAGCCTTATCCTCCCCTCCCCTCTCCTGTATCTTCCTCTTCGCTTTCTCCCGATCTACTCCTCTCCTCCGATCTCCTCCTGGCCAATCCAGCCTCTCCTTGCAATAAAATAGCGAAAAGAGGCGGTCGGAAGTAGGGTGTGAACGAACGAAGGAGGCGGCGGCCAGTCAAGCATTTTTTGGGCTTTCTCGACCATGGTATGGGGCGAGGCATGGGTAGGGGCGAGAACTGGCAGCGGTATGGCACAACGTCTCGGTTCGCGCGATGTTGCAGTGAGAAAAGACAAGGAATGAGGTGGTTTGGAGAGATTTTTCCTCCGGCAGCTTCGGGCAAAAGCGAGAAACATAGGAGAGGAAGCGGGGAAGAAGAAGACACTGACATGTGGGGTTAGGTCCCACATGTCGGGGAAAGAACAGAGAGAGAGAGAGCGGGGAGAGAAAGAAATAAGGCAACGTCACGTGGGGCCGAGAAAAAGACCGGGTCCACATAGCTGGGAAACGGGTGAAATAGCCGACTGGTGAAGGCGCCATAGTGACGCTGGGCCCACGTGGAAGTGTATCCAGATGGATTACTACAAACCCATTCCTTCATATAGCCATATAAAACCAATTAATTGAGGGGGGAAATCAATTCAAGATTTTTCGAAACTTTTTGTCGGGGATTGGGTGATTCCCTTAATTACCATAGTGCCACGACGGTCGAGCTCATCCCGGTCCCGTGCACCTCGGAGGTCGTCCCCGAAGGTGACCTAAAAAGGGTCGAGCGTCGTTGCTTGACTTGCTCGTCTGGTGCAAGCTCGTTGCTCGGCCAATGCCCGAGCATGTTGCTCGGGCTCACCCGCTCGGGCTGGTGTCAAATCAGCTCGGCCCGACCCCGAGCTCTGGCTGCGTGGTGGGGGGTTAAGAATAACGGTCAAGGCGATAATCATGCCACTTCGGAGGGTCGTTGTGCCCAGGACGCGGGTGTGGCGGAGAAGTAGGATTCGGTTGCGACCACGTTAGACACGGTCAGACGTGCACGGAGTGGGCCGTAACCGACCCGATACCCTTGTAAATTATAAATACCTCCCAAACATTAGAGGGAGAGGAGGGACACACTGAAAGAGAGACACATTGAGACAGATACAGAGGCAATATAAACTGACGTTGGAGTAGGGTTGTTATCTCCTCGTGAGAGGCTTGAACCAGGATAAATCTACGTGTCCTTCTTCGAGTGTGCTCGATTTGGCGAGACCGGGCGTCCTTCGGAAGCCACCCTTCACGCAAGAAGGGGACGGAGTTGATCCCCCAATTCAACTAAGTAAGCTCGGCGGGGGCCCGCTCCCCAATCGTCGACACTTTTTAACTAACTTCCTCGGTAAGTTATCTTGCTTCTGTAAAATTTTAAGATAAAATTTCAAAGTATTTTATTTAATATAATTTTGACAACATGATGTGATCAGATTTTAGATTTCGGAATTTGATTTAATTTAGGGTTTACATCAATTTATAAATTTTTTATATTTTCAAAAAAAAATTTGTTAATTAAGTCATAATTCTCCCATAAAAATTTCAAGTCTAAATATGTTGAATTTATTTTCTATTAATTCTTTTGTTCCATTTTACAGATTTTTAATTTTGAATTAAATAAATAGTAATAAAAAGTAAAATTAAATTTTAATTTTTACCAATTTTACCAGAGATGGGTAAGGGTAAGTTGAACTCTTGGTAAAAAGTTTAGCCTCGGGAGAACTCTAAGAAATCTACAAAAATCATTTACTATTCTGGTCAGATTTAATAATTAATTCTAAAATTGATCTTTTCATGGTTTTAACTGTGTTCATACTAATGTTGATCACCCAAACATATTTCCAGCAGACACTAAGGATATTCACAGCATTTGGATAAATTTTTATTACTGTTATCTTTTTATATCTTTACCACATACCGTTATAATATCCAACATTCAATTTCTTTTAAACAAGAAAATCACTAAATTAAGGACATATACATTCAAGAAACGCAACGATAAATTAAATGCACATTTTATATTTTATTAAATTTTGATGATGTTATAGAGAGAGTGACATAGAGAATCGGAGGGAGAGAGAGGGTCAGAGATAGTGACATAGAGAGTCAGAGGGAGAGAGAATGACATAGGCAAGTTACCAGCTTATATAGCTCTTATTCTAATATTATTATTATTGTCATGATTATTATTAGCGTGATCACTTATTTATACTTACGTGTGTGTATTCTTGTCGCACATGAATATGGGTTAATTTGAAAAGAAAATTCCTTTAATTGTTGATTTTCGCATAATCTCTATTATATAAAGTGAGAGTTTCTTCCCACGTCACATTAATTGCTCTGCTTAATTGCCCTACTTAATTGCCCTGCTTAATTGCCCTACGCAAGAAACGAAGCGTTGCTTTAATTAGTCAGCTTTTGCCAGAACGAAGCGTTAAAGATAGATGTTTGATCTTATAAAATAGTATTTTTTTTTAATCTTTATTTTTCGTAGCAACGCACGGGCATATAACTAGTTAGGATTTTATTTCGGAGAGGAGATATTTTAAGTTTATCTTTTTAAATGGCAGACTTTAATTATATGTTCGAACAATTGAATAGAGTAACTTGCAGTTTGGATTTAGATTAGATTTATTTATTAGAATTTTAAATTTTATTATCATTATTTTTATTTCTCTCCTCTCTCTTTTCTTCTTCTCCTTTTCTTTCTTTCTGTTTTCTTTTCCTCCTACCTTATCCCTTCCCTCGACCATACATTTCTCAGTTCTTAATTCTCACACGGGCCGAGGGGCGCACGGCCGCTCGGCCTCCCCAGCTCCCCTTTGCACGACCGCACCGATCAGCCTCCCCCCCGACAGCCATAGCCATCTCCCCTCCCTCCCGTCGACAACCGTCGCCGCCCGATTGGCCGCCTTAACCGTTTCGCCCAGATCCGGCCGCGTGCATGCGTGGTGGGGCAGGGGCAACAACGTCGAGGGAGCTGACGGGGAGTCTAGGCGGTGGGCGACGAGGGAGCTAACGCGGGATGCGAGGTGGCAGGGGGAGCCGATGTGGCGTGGCACGGCGGGGAGCCTAGGCGGCGGGGCAGGGTAGCCGATGCGGTGTGGCGGGGCAGGGGAGCTGATGCGGGCGTGGCAACGGCACCGAGGTGGTGGGGTGGGGCAACAACGCCGACGCGGCAGGGCGACCACTGCAACAGGAGTGCGGGCGTCACAGCCACGGCGACACGGCCAGGTACAACCCCGCTCCTTGCCTCCTCTCTCTCTCTCGACTAAGCGGCCCAAGCCTCCCCTCCTTTCACGGCCTCACCCGCTGCAGTGCCACCTTCGTTCTCCCCAATACCCTCCCCTCACGCGCCCGCCGTCGCCTCCCCTCCCCTCACGCGGCGCAGCGGGCAAAGAGTCGCGGGAGGCAAGGCCGTGCCCTGCCACAGGCCGCGGCAAAGGCACTGTGCTGTGCCGCCCATCGTGCCCAGTTGTTGGGCCCGGCATGGCCCAGCTATAGTGTCAGGCTGACACGACACGTCCCTCTTATGTGCCGGGTCAGATTTAGATCGGGTTGTGCTACCGTGCCTCAAGCCGGCCCGAGAATGCCCGGCCCAATTGCCCACCTCTAGGTAGGTTGCAGTAGATACGGATCCACACAACAAGCTTACGAGCCTCCTAAGTCCTAAAGAGTATTACAGACGGTCTTATCACAACATCAAATTCCTCAACCAGCACGGCATTGTCGTGGAAACAACCGCGGCCCTTCCTCCTCTACTTTCTGCAAATCACCTTGGTAGAAAAAATTGCAAAATGAACAAATTCTCCCTCCAAAATTTGGCCTTCACGTCTTTGGCCAGATTCCACGCGTACTTCATGTCATGTTGCCCATGAACGCAGCATGACTGAAGGTTTAGACGAACGCACCTCAGCCAACGTCACCCACTTCGACTCTACCTTCAGATCTTCCAAACTCTCGTCCAGAACTTTATCTTTGTTTTCCAATTCGATTAGATCTAACTTCTGAAGAAGCACATCCAGATTTATCCGAGTGCTCCCCTCAGGGTTCCAGTTTTCGAACGTGAATTTCGTTCGTACTGCTTGCAGTAGAAAAAGAAAACCATTTTGAATTTTGCTCAAATTTAAATTTAAATTCAAAAAATTTGAAAATTCAAAAAAACTTATCCAAAATGTCTCTATAACTAGTATTAATAGCCTTATGACCTCTTATGTGAATATTATTTGAAAATACAAAGTTTAGAGATGTTTTTAAGCCATTCAACTATATTTAGTAGCAATATTTGTTGAATTATATTTAGTAGCAATATTTGTTGAAGGATATTTAGTATCATAAGAAATCATTAGACTAAATCAAAATCCCCGGTTTAACTTGTCAATAATCAATATAGAATTATATGAGACCTATAGTGATAAATCGTCTCTCATTTTTTTCTTTTATTTTGAGAGAGAGAGAGAGAGAGGGAGAGAGAGATATCATAACTAAATATTCAACACGAATGTAAGTATTAAACAATCAACTGTAGTGCATAAAAAATAAATGAAAATACATTGTCACAAGATCTGCTACAGCCTACGAAAATCATAGTTTATCAAATAAGTGCAACATTTGAATCAGAATTTTAGACTACACCTCCACAACACACTACATATTTTAATATTTATTCAATTATTTTTAGTAGCAATATTTGTTGAAGTAATTCTTCAAATATCATTTTTGGCCTTTAATGGTTTTTTTTACAAATTTTACAATATTTTTTTTACAATTTTTCCCTAATTTTTTTACATTTCCCCTATCTTTTCAACTACCGGCGGTTTTTCGAGCGAATTTCGAGCGGTTTTCGAACCCAGCGGTTTTCCAAGCGAATTTCGAGCACCTTTCGTTCGAAAATCACGAATTTCGCTTGGAGATTTGACTAGATTTCAAATTCATTTGACTTTTAAACCGAAAGGTTTGGAGCGAATTTCGATACCACCGGGGCAACGAAATTTGAGTTTGAAACGAAAAGTGAAATCCTGGCTCCCCGCGGTCAACCTAAGTTCCCACCTAGCGGAACGCAGGCGAGTCTCCCCGTCCTTCCTCCTTCCACACCAGATCGATCCACCCAAAACCTCCGATCACGCAAGGCCAACAAACTAGGTTTGCCCCTGAATAGCTTCGAACTGCTCTACTAGACTAGGAGGAGGATTGAGTCATTGCTGATCCAAAATTCGTACTAAGATTGGAGCAAAAGGGCTCTATGGATTGGCCATCCTACAGGTCATCCGGAATTGATCAATACCGATTCCACCAACCGGTATTGATAGGACTAGAAATATTTCAAAATATGTCGAGGATGTATGGGAGAAGCGGGACTCGAACCCGTAACCTCGTGACTCCAGCCACCCACCCACCCACCATCGCGTACTAATGTATATAGAATATGCATTCCTTTTGAACTTTCCTGAAACGAGACATCAGTACCGGTTTGTAATACCAACTGGTACTAATGTAAGGGAATTAGTACCGATTCGTGTCACGAACCGGTACTAATATACCCCGTGCCTTCAGTACCTGTTCGTGTCACGAACTGGTACTAATGTGAGGGCATCAATATCGGTTTGTGGATCTAACCGGTACTGAAATCCCACTACGATCTGTAGCCAATGAACCGGTACTAATGCACTATCAGTACGGGTTCAAATCCAATCGGTAGTGATATACCGATAGTGAAGTCTAGTTTTTCTACTAGTGAATGGTGAAACTAAAAACTTTCGATAGAGATACATCCCCTCCCTTTCCCTCTCTCTATACACACACCGATTTCGTAGCATTGTAAATTCAACAAATATATTTAAAATTTGCTAAAAATATAGTACAAATAATTCTAAAGTCTTAAGAGCAACCACCAAAATCGAAAATAATTCAATCATCAATTTTAGTTCATTGAAAAGATCATTTTGTTTCACCTTCCGTTTGTGATTTTTATCTAAGCCCACTCGACAAAAAAAAAAAACTCGTACATTCTAAGATTTTACCCTCGAGATGGTTGCGGCCGTTGAGGATGAATACATGTCGAACATTGGCACAAATAGACTTGTCGAGGAGAACTCTTCGTAAGATTTTATTGTCCGCACGCAACAACAAAAATAGCAGATTACCAAAGGTCGTCGCAAATGACAACCAAAATTTTAGAAATACACACAAACTCTGAAGGAAGCAAATAGTAATAAAGAGGAGTACAACCGTGCAACTCGGTCGGGCACACACACCGAGGGAACGACGCAAAATGTACGAGACTGCAGTTACTGCTTCTTTCCTAGCCCGTCAACAGGGCGATAAGTAGCAGTGCCGAAGCAACGTGGGCCCCACTGGCTGGAGTTGTGTTGGACGAGGACTTGGTTGTCGTCGCGGCCGGGGCTGTGTCCGACGGTGGGTCTGACCGCGCGCCGGGCGCCGGTGTCGTGACGTTGCTGCCGGAGACGGAGGAGACCGTGACGGCGAGCTTCATGCCGGAGGCGCAGTGGCCGGTGGTGCCGCAGATGAAGTAGCGGGTGCCCGGCTTGGTGAGCGCGATCGTGGTGCTCTGCTCCCTGTACGACCGCAGCGGGCTGCTCGCCGAGCAGGCGCCGTGGTCCGCCGCGCTCACCTCCGCCACCGAGTGAACGCTGTTGTACCGGAACACTGGCCGTCCGGCGCGCACAAGATCCCACAAGTCAGCACAGGCGGATAGAAACAGAAGCTACAAGCCATGTACGACTCATGACGCATAGCGTGCGTACGTGCTAATGGCATTGCGACCGACCTTATCAAAACCATCGTTATGCAATGTCATATCATATGTAGTGCATACTTCGTGCACTGTATTGTGTCAAACCCAATGTAATACGCATTGCTCTATATATCTACTACGCCCATTAATTAATGAACCGGCACTTACAGAGTGCATCGCCAATGCTGAACGTCTTGCCTACGGCCCAGGCGTTGTAATCCACTCCGGTAGTCCACCCCGACGAGTCGCCCACCGTGTAATCCTTCGCGGCGACCGGAACGACGGCGACGACGAGAATGGCCACAAGAATGATAATGCCGGGTAGAAGGCCGGCCATTTGACAAAGGCTTGTATAGTTGTATATGGGTAACCGAACGGCGCCCAGATTACAGGAGTGGCCAGCGCCGATAAGATTGCGTGCAGGGGATCAAGTCAAGAGCAGTAGTTATATAGACCAACTGGTGGTTAATTAGCCCTCTTTATTTGGGCAATTTTTTAATACAGTACAAAAGGGAGCTCGTATTTTCGATTGAACACAACTGTTCTGCGTATTTGCAAAAAAACCAAGTATATTCGCTATTTGGTATCGAGAAATCATATAAAACCAAAATGAGGTAACGAATACAGGTTAAACGCCGGACGAAATAGCGATTTTATGTATTTGCAGCATGGTGTAGCAAATACAGGTTGTATTCGCCACATGGTGTAGCGAATACACCCCAGGCTGTAATCGCTCTATGGTATAGCGAATACACCCTGTATTCGCTATACCAGATAGTGAAGGCAGATCTCTCATCTCCTTGTGAGAAGTTCGATATATGGTCTCCTGACAGGGAATTCAAGGCCTTCTGCACGATACGTTTTTCCTACTTTTTCTATCTGAACCGGACGTAGGCAAGCAACACGAATGAAGGAGCTGTCATTCTGCTGCGGCTGTATTTGCTATCTGTATTCGCTATACCACGCTGCAAATACATGAAATCACTATTTCGTCGAGCGTTTAACCTGTATTCGCTACTTCATTTTGGTTTTATAAGTTTTCGCGATACTACGTAACGAATACACTTTTTTTTTTGAAATACGCTGAACAGTTGCGTTCAATCGAAAATACAAGGTGTTGTACTGTATTAAAAAATTGCCCTTCATTTGCCTTGGTAGAATACCGATGTACGTGCGTATCACTTCAGTTATGGGCAGTGGGTAGGGGATGGTCGATGTTTAATTGCTCACCAACTCTGCTCATCAAGTTTTAGCTTATGCGCAATACGTACGGACGGGTTTAGCACCTAAATGGTTGCTTTGTCTATGGAGAAACATCAGAAAGTGTCTAGAAAAATAATCAATTGTGCAACTAACATGTGCAGACCGTGAGCCAGATGATTTTGGTTGAGCAAACCCATTTTTTACTACTCGTCTACTTTAATTTGCGAGGCGAAAATCTACGTCGTCATTGAATGTTTTGCTTTGCTTCTTAAACAGGTAACATAGACGTAAGGCAACAAGGCGTAAGTACCGGTACGTATTGCAACCGGCGCACATTCCATATATTGCTTGCAACTTATTAGGCTTTCGTATTCGAATGGGTTGTTATTTTCGACTGATGAAGACGGGAGGGAACCCGTACCTTTAATTGCAATCACGTACGTATGTCACGAGAGTCACTAAAAAAATATATACTAGAATATTTTTTTAAAAAAAAGCAAAAACATGTATCTCTTAATCTATTGGACTCTAATTACAACCGCTATCGGATATTTTCTAATAAAAAATAGGACTGTACTATAAATTCTCACAAAATAGCAAAATATCTGGCTCTTAATCTGATGGACCCTAACTAAGTTGAACTATAGTGGCCATTTGACATTATTATTTAAAGAAATATATATAATCATCTATCTAATGGACCAAGATTATAATAACTTAAATGATTACATACCAAGTACAATAAAAAATACTAGAGATTCAGAATAAAAAAAAAAATCAAAAATTAGCCATTTGATTTTTCATATGAACTCCAAATTAAAACCCGTACATAGCTAAAATTCGAAATAAAAATTAGATAAAATTAGCATTTGAATTTGTACACCAAATATAATGTAAAACCAATATTCAAAATTAAATAAAAAATAACAATAAAATTAACGGCTTAGATTTAGAAGAAAGAGTCCATACCAAGTGCAATAAAAATAACAAAAATTTGAAATAAAAAAGGAACTCACCCATTTAACTTCCACATGAACTCCAAATTTAAACATGAACACATATGAAATTAGGAAACAAAATTAGAAAAAAAAATTACCAGTTGGATTTGTATATGAATTTTAACCTAAAACTGATATGCAAAATTAAGTAAAAAATAACAATGAAAATTAACATAAATTCAGAATAAACAGCAAAAATAAATTAGCCATTTGATTTTAACTCTAAATTAAAACCTAGAATTCAAAATTAAATAAAAATAACATAAGAATAAAGATAAAACGAAACTAGGATTGTTTTTAATTCCATACTAAATAAAAAATATACATTTTGATTTTATTCAAAATTAAATGTCAAAAATATGCTAATTTGAGGAAAAAAAAACAAGGTAAGGAATTTGATTTATGTGTGTGTGTGTAATGGAGTGAGTGTATTTTCTCATATACTATATAATATCATAATACTATACTGAATTAACTACTACGACATATACAAGTATTTTTGTCAAGGTACCGAATTATTCAGGCAAACCACATGTATCCGATGTACCACACGCTTCTAATCTCTACTATATAAAGTGAGAGTTTCTTCCCACGTCACATTAATTGTCCTGTTTAATTGCCCTACTTAATTGCCCTGCTTAATTGCCCTACGCAAGAAACGAAGCGTTGCTTTAATTAGCCAGCTTTTGCAAGAAATGAAGCGTTAAAGATAGATGTTTGATCTTATGAAATAGTATTTTTTATTTTTTAATCTTTATTTTTTGTTATCAATTTTGTTTTTCGTAGCAACGCACGGGTATATAACTAGTTAAGCTTATTTCCTGGTTCTTAACAGCGGCACTAGCTCGGCACCACCAGCTGCCGCTGCCGGCAAGGCGACGTCGACAAGCCCCTCGTTGGCACACGGCGAGACGACGCTGTACGATACGTGCACGGGCTTGCTCCCGTCCGGCCAGCACGACCTCCTCGAGGCCGAACGCGTGCCAGTCCGCGGCTCGAAGCTCGTGTCCCCGGGGAGGCGGCGGCGTGTCCCCGGGGAGGCGGCGGCGTCTCCCCATCACCTCGTGTGCACGTCTATCCGGAGCCATCGCCCGCGACTCCGCGAGAACCGTGTACCGCGACGACTTCTTGTCCTCCAGCATCTCGCCGCCCTGGTCGACGCAGGCCGCGGTGAGCGCGCGGCGGTCGGGGTACAACGGCGGCCCTGAAGAGGACGGTCGTGGCGTCGACGGGAACGGACATGAGGCGCTTGGCGTCGCCTGGGCTTTGGATGGGCGCGCGTATAGTATCACCCTCTTTGCCCGCGAAGTATTTTTTTTCCTAGCCTCTAACGCACTTTTATTACAAATCTAGCCGTCTACCGAAAAAATTCTATAAAAATTCCTTTGTAACCATGAAAAACGAGATAAATGACGCATATCACCTACCACGCTTCTTTAATGTGACAAGTTTTTCTACTGCGCTCCCGTTCATCGCATGTCATCAATTAATTAAACACATTAATTAGTAATTTTATTAATCACTTTAATTATTAATCACTTAATTAAGTGTGTCAATTAAGGTGCTATCAAGCTAGTGTTGCTCTATACCTACATAGGTCACTGCTGTCGAGATCATATTGCGGGGTAGATGACCTGCTGAGCCTGGAGGTACTATTGCCGTGATGGGTTGTGGTAGAGGAGTGTGACAGGTGATACATATTATCTGCCACACCTTCTGCAATCAAGAAAGAAGTTATTTTTATAAATTAATTTATTCATAAAAAGGTCAAATTTGTAAGAAAAAATGTTAGATGGCTCAAAAAGTGAAAAATTACGTGCCTACAGTTCATGCTCAAGACTTAAGGAAGTTGATGAGAGATAACGGGTCAATAAGGAGCAAACCGCATTTGATGCTGGTGGCATTGCCGTCGTCTTGGAATCGTGTCTACTGCAACAAGGGGAAATACCAAATGTTTTGGAACGCAACAGGTGCGTGATTAATAGCCAGTGCATTCACATTTAAAATAGAATTGTGCATGATAAACAATCTTGTTGGTTAGTTTTACTTCTAGAACCTTACTTATCCTTTATCTTTAATCTTTCCACTGGGTTTTGCCTATGCCTTTCTGCACTTCAACCTTCCATCTCCTCTCTTATTGCATTCGACCCTTTCCAAGGCCATGGCTATTGCCAATCTGTTGAGTATTTGCATGTGTTTCAGATATTACTTGTGTCTCATTGGGAATAATATGATGATTCTTCGTCAGTAGTTCATCATGTTTCTTTGTTTCTAGACAAGTACATATAAGCTTAGAAGATTTGTGATATTTGGTATGATAGTACTGTTGTTGTAGTATCATCGTATTGAGGTGTAAGACACACAATATTTTGTTTATTATTTCAGCATCAATAACTTTCTGGTTACGGAATCTCAGTCGATAAACTTGTGAATGACAGAGTTGTATGCTACCATGATTTAAAAATCCTATAAGCGTATGAGGTCCAACCTCGCTGTGCTTCTGGCAGCAGGACATATCTTTATTGGTTATAGAGTTTCTTTATGGAATTGCATAGTGTTAGCAGGTCCTCTCCATAAAATATTCAGCCTTCAAATCCGTTTGAAAATAGTGTCTTAGGAAGTATAAAGAAGGACACTTAGCGGTTTCAGGAAGAGCAGAGGCAGGTGCCAGCTTCGGGCTGAGTGATAGCAGCTTCACGAGATTGAGTTGTTTGGTTGATGTTGGCATCTATTGCACGGGTCAGGTAATTAATGACATTCAGGGCGAGCTCAACAAATTCTCTCTTTGCAATATTTGACATATCCTAAGTTATATCTAGGCAAAAATATATTTTATTGCTGGTAAAATAAATATATTACATGGTCTCTCTTGAATAAGAAAAAAAAGTCTATATCTATTCAATATATGATTATCTAAATTTTTTCATTTTTTTCTAGTTTTTTTTCATATTTTTTTTCTAATTAGCGAGCAATTTTTAGGATTACCAAAATAACAAAATATAAATTTAGGTATATAATCATGGGATTATACTAAAAATAAATAAAACCGGAGATATGAAACTTTCAATGTGTTCCAGATCTAAGGTTTAACAATTCACAGGAGTATCTATACCTTAAAATTCATTTTCCAGGATTTAATATAATTTTTCACAATCTATTAACTATTGTTTGGGATTACTGAAAACTTTAGGGGTTACAATGTAAAATTATTGTGTTCACAATATTTAATGCAATTTACCACAAGAAATAGAGCCTGATCATTTAAAATTGAACGATCAAGCTGCCACTCGTGTGCTTGGCCACAACCAAACAGCAACTACTATCAGTGGGACTGCCGCTTGTCAGTGAATGAGCAATGGGCGAATGAATAGTTTTGCAAGTAAGGGCATGTTTGGATCCTGGGCTAATTATTAGCTGACTAAAAATTAGTCATAGTCTATCCAAACAGGAAGACTAATAGGTGGGCTAATTTTTAACCAACCCTCAGCTAACAATTAGTCTATTAGCTGGTGGAGGGGAGCTAATTTTTATCCTCACTTCGTCACCCGTGCGTCAGCTCCCCAGTCTATTATGAGGGGGCAAACATGACTTTTTTAAGAAATTAGCCCAACCATTAGCCATGTATCCAAACATCCCTATGCTAATTTTAGATGGGCTAATTATTAGCTGGCTAACAATTAGCTCTAGCCATTAGTCAGCTAATAATTAGCTTTAGCCCATCCAAACATGGCCTAAAACATGTTGTAAAACGATGACGTCTATCTTGGATCAACCACGATACACCAATAGAATAGCAAGCATAAAATAAGAGGGCGTGGTGCAGTGGCTACGCGCATAGGTGACTTTGGGCACGTCGAGGGCACCGCTGATGCACGGTGTGGGCTCAACGGGTTCACGACTGAGTGAGGGGCTCAGCAACGAGAGCAGGCACAGCGGGGTGGCAGTGCAACACGCAGTTGTGTGACGGCGCTGCGGGCGCTATTATTAACAATTTTTCTTAATTGTTAAATTCTTTTCGATGAACAATAACAACAAAAACCTTAATTTGTCAATTAGATTAAACGAGTAATCTAAGCAATTAGAAAAATTACTCTATTGGGTTAGAAATTGTTCGTGTGGAATTAACTTACGTATGGTATGGCTTGCAGTAGGTTTAATCGCTTGATGCCGGTCAAAATTTGATGCAATGTAGATTTATACAGGGAGACGATCTTAATCAGCGTTGGGGAGTTCGTACTGATAACGTGTTATAAAACGACGACGACTGTCGTAGATCAAGCACAATGCACCAATTGAATAGCCAAAACAATCACGAAGAGTACACACAATATAAAGAGGTAAAACACTTCTCTTTATTAAAAGATAGCTTCAAATCCACCAACAATGAAATATAGTTCAAGGCAACATATCCAGTGAAAACCCTCCTTACCGTGAAAACTTCGTGAAACCCACATATAAAAGTTTTAAAAAATTCTCAAAAAATTATCATACGTAGAGGAGGTGAGGTTCTACAACCCTGTGAAATTTGAAGATCAAACTCAATTGTATTTGAAAGATATGAAAAAAACAAATTGCAAAATGAATAGTGCTAAATAGTGAAAAATCACTATTCATATTGAATTTGTCTTTTTATATCTTTCAAATGCAATTGAGTTTGGTTTTCAAATTTTACAGGGTTGTAGAACCTCATCTCCCCTACATATGATAATTTTTTGAGAATTTTTCAAAACTTTTACACGTGGGTTTCACGGTAAAGGGGGTTTACACTAGATATCTCCCCATAATTCAAATAGTATGTCTTAACAAAGAGACGAAGAGTGTCGTGCTATATCTCCACAAATACTAGGGATGAAAACGATACGGAAACGGTCGGTAAATAGTTGTTCTGTTTCTATTTCCATATATTTTACCAGTAACGAAAACGAAATCGGAAACTCCGGAAACAGATACGAAAATGGACAGTGTCGGAAACGGATGCGGAACGGAACGGAGCGGATATGGAAACAAAAACGAAAAATTCCACAAAGACATAGTACACTAGTACATGATCTATCCAAAGTTCATAATATCAGCACACAAGTAGAGCTACCTGTTATAATTTCAACACACAAATAGAGCTATATGTTATAATATCAACACACAAGTCATAATATCAACACACAAGTCATAATATCTGTTACATGGCTATCTGTTACATAGCTTTTCATTTTGTTTGGTTTTCTTTTGGCTTGTGGCATTTTTTCTGCATCGAGCAATTGGAACATAACTGTGAATGTCGTTGAGCAATATCAGCATTTCATCTTCAGCATCAAGATATCAATATCACAGAGCCTGTACTGTTTTCTAACAAGTGAGTGCAGGCAGCTTTCCATCTGATGGTATTGATCGTTTGGCATTGTTTCCATCTGCTGCAAATTCGTTTGGCATTTGGACTGTACTACTTTTGGCCTGTACTATACTACTTTTGGCTTGTTCCGAAATAATGAAACCAAGAACATCCGAGCATCAAAGTTTTCATAACAGTGTATTTAGCACAAGAAATGCAATGTTGTTCATTTGTATTTTCCTGTATGTGATACGAAGCATGCACTTTCCTAATGTCTAGTACACAAAATAGCAGAAATTTTTTACACTCGACATTACCTGATGCAGTTATTGACGCGAGGAAATTTACATCAGAGATCAGCACTCGAATCGTCGACGCTAAGGTCCTCACCATGGTGGACCGCGAGCATGCGCGCCCTTGCCGTTGTGGCCCGTCGCGACGCCTCCGCGCCGGACGCGCCCTCCCTAATGGAAGAAGCGGCTCACTCACCGGACCAGTCGAGGAAGGAAGCTCCTGCGGCGTCGCGGTGGACGAACTCCAGTCAGGGGCGAACTCCGGTCAGGGGCGGCACGGTGGACGAACTCCGGTTGGGGCGGCGACGCAGTGGATGAACTCCGATTGGGAATTTCCTATATCACGGAAATGAGAAGAGTGGCTTGGCCTGATTCGGAATTTCCGAATAGGATCGTTCGGAATATCCGTTCCGTTTCCGTTTCCGGCGGAACTAACTCTTCCGTTTCCGTTTCCGATTCCGAAAAAAAAATTTCGTTTCCGTTTCCGTACCGAAACTTTTCGTTTCCATTTCCAAAAATCATCTTCTATTTCCGTTTTTCTTCGGAACGGTTGGAAAGTTTCCGTACCGTTTTCATCCCTAACAAATACTATACACCTATACACATGTGCAAGGACAATTTCGTAATTTGGTCCCACGCGGAACACCCTCTATTACTACCCATCGTTTCGCCCCCTCCAAATTTCCCAGTTCTAATCTCGTCGCCTTTCTGCCTCGATCGATCGATCCCCTCCGATTCCTGCGTCCGAACCATTGCAGGAGAAGAAGGCGCGAAGCGGGCAGACCATTCGATTCGATTCAATATGAATCCCGAGTAGTAAGGCCTCCGATCCCACCCTTCCCCCATCTGATCCGCGTGCTGTAATTTTACTTGTGGTCTTTTGCGGTTTTCTGTATGTTATTTGGAATTGTTTGGTGCATGCGCGCTGTATGTTGTCATGATCGGATCGAGTTCGCGTAGTTTGGATTTCCCCAGTTATTTTGGATCTGGATCTGACGAGCTCATGCGGTCGTTGTTCTGTTCGAATCTGCGATTGCGATGCGAATTGTGGTTGTATGGTGATGAAAGTTACATCCCGACCATTACGAAATATGATTGGTTCATGTGTGCAGATCCACCCTTTCGTGCCTTTACTAGTTGACTGTTCTTCACTGTGGCCGCATATTGAATAATTGTAGAAGAGTAGGTAGAATGGTAGATATTTTCAATATTGTGTGGATACATGAATCGTATCTCAATTATATGATATGGTGAAGTCATCGTTGAGTGTCTCTACGGGAGGGTGTTGCATGTAATGTGTTCTATCTGTGCATCCGTGAACCAGGTATTACATTTGTGTTTTATCTGATTGGCATTGTGCTAACAAGGGTGATACGTTGTGCATTTGCCCTATCGAGTATGATCGGTGCTTAATCACGCGGTTCTGCATAGTTGTTTAATTGATGTATGTTAACTTGTAGATTTGACCCTTGTGTAGGCAAAGAAATCCATGCCAGAGGTTAGTGGAACTATTATTGACACAAACAGTACATCGGTCTTATCGGAATTTATTTACGAATTGTGGTATTTTGTATGGATTTAGAATCACAATGCGAATTTTGGACTTTCGCCACTTACAGAGCACCACTCCTTTTTGTTAGTTTATTTTAGCATTACGTGGTACTGATTTTAACTTAGATTGTACAAGTACTTTTATGTTGCCACTAAATCAAGCCAGTACTTTGTTATTATTGCACTAATATAACATTAATCTGTGCACTGTCAATTTTCAGTGACTACCTCTTCAAACTTTTGCTCATTGGTGATTCTGGTGTTGGGAAGTCATGCTTACTTCTGAGATTTGCGGTATGTATTTTATATCCTCCACCTAGTTGTGAAGTGATACTTTTGCCTGTTACGGCATGAAGTTAATGAGTGTTGTCATATATGATAGTTATAAATGTGTGATTTGGTAAGAGTGCCTTGTGTGCCATTTCAGCACAGACTGTAGCTGAAAATACTCGAGACATGTATAATAGTCATACATGCAGCCCTTTGCATGTCTTGTAATCTCAAGTTCTCAACACCATAATTTGTGCACACCAAGGCATCGTGCTTGCAGGTTATTGCACCGTTTTCCTTTATAAGTATATTATGGTGTCTCTTACATATGGTCTTATTTTTCGCAGGATGACTCGTACTTGGACAGCTATATCAGCACAATTGGAGTCGATTTTGTGAGTTTTTTATTTACTATAAATGTAATGTTCATGGCATGCTATGCACCATCCTAATTTCATTGCTTATGCAGAAAATACGCACAGTTGACCAGGATGGGAAGACCATCAAGCTTCAGATTGTAAGTGCAGTGTTATTTTTTCTCTCAACTTTCCAGCACTAACAGGCATGTATTTGACTTCTACTAATTCACCAACTAAAAAAAAAAACAAAGAAGGCCTTTTTTTACTGGTCAGTTTTAAATAAATCTAGAAATATTACAGTAAACGTCTCATGTTTGTATAGTTTTAGATTGGGAAGTCATGCCTACCATTGAATAGCTAATGTACCTGTCAACTTGTATTACCGGTATTTGATGGTTAACAATTGATTGCTTGTATTATTCAAGTAGCTATTGAAATGCTCTAGACTCTAGTAAATCACTATGGAGCTGTTTTAGTCACCTCATGATTATTTGGCGTTTTTTGTAATTACTCTTGGTTTATCATTGTCTCAGTGGGATACTGCTGGACAAGAACGTTTCAGGACTATTACTAGCAGCTACTACCGAGGAGCTCATGGCATTATCGTAAGTTGACACCACTGGAGCTATTCAGAATTCTTCAGCTTCCCTTGCTGGCCTTATTTATATAACTTAATTTGCATATATGTGTGGATTCGCAGATTGTGTATGACGTTACAGACCAAGAAAGCTTCAACAACGTAAAGCAATGGTTGAATGAAATTGACCGCTATGCAAGTGACAATGTGAACAAGCTCCTTGTTGGGAACAAATGTGACTTGACTGCGAACAAAGTTGTGTCGTATGAGACTGGCAAGGTGAGTTTTAGGATAATCATAATGACTGCCAATTATGAGAGAAGTCCCAGCACTAGAATTCTTTGATAAGGTTTTACTAGGGCTATATACAAATCAACAATGAATCAATTTAATCTGTCTTGTCCATGCCTGTCTTACATAGGTTGGTCTTCGTTTGCGCTTGTCTTACATCTCTCTCTTTTGTATATGATCTTCTCCAGGCACTTGCTGATGAAATGGGCATCCCTTTCATGGAGACTAGTGCCAAAAACGCCACTAATGTGGAGCAAGCCTTCATGGCCATGGCTGCATCCATCAAGAGCAGGTACGTCGTAATGTTATTGTCAACACAAAACAATGGCCATATCTCGACCTTGTTAGATCTTACTCAACAGAGAACCCGCTTTCCCTGTATGGTCTCAGGATGGCCAGTCAACCGGCTGCAGCTAATGCCAGGCCGCCCACTGTGCAGTTCCGTGGGCAATCCGTCGACCAGAAGACGTCCTGCTGCTCGTCTTAAGATTCTTTGTCTCTTTTATTTGGTGTAAAACTGTGATGCACTGTCAGTACTGTTTGCTTACGTTGCGTTTGTATTGTTCCCTCTTAATTGCCGTAATAGTAGCATTTTTATACAATTCAGATGATTACAGAGCTCGAGCAAGCAATTCAGTTCTCTATTTTTCATTTCTTTCTTTGTATTTCATTTCCTTGCTGGGTACCCATTGCTACCTGGAGTTTATGGTTTTGCCGTCAAATTTTCGGTTCCCTACCTGCAATTGCAAATTTTTGTTCTACCTAGCATCCATTTACCATGAAGCTAGGAATAGTCGGTCTTGACAAACCTAACTGAAAGTGCGCCGTTCAAATGGAAAATCGCACGTTGAAACCCACGGTGCTCTGAATCAGATACTTTACATATGGAAAAATGCACATATTGACCAACTGAATGGGCAGCTAAAATCCACGATCACACAATTGATGTATCACAAACGTCCTCATGCCCCAAGCCTATTGAAGCGAACAATCGCAGTATCACAAGATAATCCTAGAGGGCGCATTAGAACTCCAGTTCAAAAGGTCTTTTCTCACTGAAAAGTACTCGAGAAAAATCTGGCATTGACAGAACGTGTATGAAAAAGGGAAAGAGCATGGAGAGTGCAAGAGTTATTACAGACCAACGCTCTCCCCCCATGACAGGAATTTCCGAAACATAAAACGTGCTATTCCGATATGTGCACATTCAACGTCGCAAGAGAAAGACGACCATCCTCGAACTGTACTACTCCCTTCCTCAATCCTTTGGTGCGCTGCGAAGCAACAAAAGATGTATGTTACACCCTTGAAGGATCATAGATTTGAACACGACCAATGACAATTAAACAGCCTATATAATTTGTAGCATGTATGGAAGCAAATCCTTCCATTCGAATGCAAATCCTTCCATTCTAGAATAATGTGATATTCGTGATTAGTAAACTGCAAACCAGATAAATAATCGATGTAACTGGCTAATGCTGTGCAAGCAATTCAAAACTTACTGATTCAGAGCCAACGAATAGCTGCTCTAGGCATATGTGAACTACAACATATGCTTGAACAGAGCTAACATTCATCGCTGTTCATGCCAAGCATGTAACTATGTGAGCTTATCGATTGGTTGGCAGTGGTAGAATAACGCCTTTATTAGGCCTGGCCAGATGTTGGGTTTTTGCGTTGGGTGGGCTTCTTGTTCTAGCCCTGATGGCATAATTGAATCTGGCCTTCCCTAATTCTTTGCACGTGAGCAACATCTTGCTTTTTTTGCAAGAACATGTCGACTCCAGTGTAATCTTCACTAAACATTTAAGAATTTTTTTCTGCTGCGAATTGGCTGCATTTGACGTACATAATTTAAGCAATTTTCATCCGCTCTAGGTTGATTCATAAATCCAGTACCATATTGCGTAGTCAGCTATGATTTATCCTGTTGCAAACGCGATGCTCCAGTCCAAACTGCTGCATTAGCACACCTGGATCCGTCAGATCCGGAGATAAATTGTACGTGGCGACCATCTCGATCGGCAGGCATTTCCTCGAACAGTCCACGCGCGCCGCACCCTCGCTCTCGACTCCACTTGCCCACTCCCCGGCCATCAGCCGCCGCCGCCACCCGCGATGCAGAAGGTGCGGCTCAAGTGGGTGAAGAACCGCGGCCTGGACCACCTCATCGCCAGGACCACCTCCATCCGCGCGTCCTGCCTCCTGCTCGACCACCTCGCGCGCCTGCCCCCGTCGTCCCCCGTGCCGGCCCGCTCCCTCGCGGGCCTGCAGAAGCCGCTCGGCCTCACGTTCCCCGTGCTCCGCTTCCTCCGCCGCTACCCCACCCTCTTCGCCGAGCAGCCCCATCCGCGCTTCCCCTCGCTCCCTTCCTTCTCCCTCACGCCCGCCTCCAACCTCCTCCTCGCCCGCCACAGCCGCGCCTCCGCCGTGGACTCCCACCTCCGCCTCGCGCGCCTCCTCCTCCTCACCCGCTCCAGGTCCCTCCCGCTCGCCTCCATCCTCCCGCTACGCTTCGACCTCGGCCTACCCTACAACTTCGCCTCCGCCTTCCCCTCCTCCTACCCCGATCTCTTCGCCGTCTCCAACAATCACATCTCCCTATCCACCTCGCACCTCCCTGAGGATATTACCATATCCTCTCTCCAGCGCCGCAACGCCAAGGCCATCGCCGGGGCGACCTACCTTGCGCTGTCCCGTCCGCCGTCCTCGTCGAACGCTCCCCTCGCGTTCCCCATGCGCTTCCCGCGTGGGTACGGTGGGATGAAGAAGGTCAAGGCCTGGATGGAGGAGTTCCATCGGCTGCCGTACATCTCGCCGTACGACGATGCCTCGGGGATCGACCCCGACAGCGACATCTATGAGAAGAGGAACATTGGTTTGCTGCACGAGCTGCTTGGGCTGACGGTTCACAAGATGGTGCGAAGGAACGCGATCCGGCTGCTCCGGGAGGAGCTGGGCCTGCCGCACAAGTTCACGAGGCTGTTCACGCGGTACCCTGGGGTGTTCTACCTGTCGCTGAAGTGCAAGACGACGACGGTGGTGCTTCGGGAGGGGTACGAGAGGGGGAAGCTCGTGGAGCAGCACCCCCTGGCCGCGGTGAGGGACAAGGTGCACTACGTGATGCGCACTGGTGTGCTGTACCGTGGGAAGGGCTTTTCCAAGTTGGTTTTGGATGAGGATGGCGACGAGGAGGGGGGTGCGCTGGATGGAGATGAGGAGTTTCTAGGGGAGGGGATGGATGAGGATGCTGATGTGGAGTGCTTCGGAGTGGAGATTGCGGATGAGGATGGGCCTGCTGATGATGAGGACGATGAAGGCGATAGTGATGGTTGACATTGGCTGATGATTCTACTAAAGTTTATCTATTTGAAGTAGTGATTTCTACTAAAGTTTTTGCACGTTGTGTTTGTAAAATTAGACATTGCATGCCGAGCTCAATTGGCTTGTATTTATCTCTGTTTTTAGTTCTGAAAAGCCAAAGCTTTCACAAAATAGTTGCTAGTGCCTAGTAAGTGGTCGTTTACTTGATCCTCTATCATATTTTGGGTAATTCCAGAGTTCACAATCTAGTCTTGTTTCTGAGCACATAATGTTACATATTAATGTGTTCTTAAATGACTCTCAGACATGATTTGGTCAGGCATAACTCATAAGTATGCAATCTTCACACTTATGGATTTATGCTGCCTCTAATTCGAACTGTGCTTCAAACAAAGTTATGTTGAGTACCTTCCTACTTAGCACTTGCTATCTTTGACTTGTAGTGATATTTAATCAGTACTTCTCTTTTTTGCAGTTGATGGGTCATATTTTGATAGATTTTGTAAACAAACCGCTGATATGGATCCTATCCAGGTTTCACAAAATAGTTGCTAGTGCCTAGTAAGTGGTAGTTTACTTGATCCTCCATCATATTATGGGTAATTCTAGAGTTCACAATCTAGTCTGGTTTCTGAGCAAATAATGTTACAGATAAATGTGTTCTTAAATGACGCTGAGACATGATTTAGTCAGTCATAACTCATAAGTATGCAATCCTCACACTTATGGATTTCTGCTGACTCTAATTCGAACTGTGCTTCAAAAAAAGTTATGTTGAGTACCTTCCTATTTAGCGCTTGCTATCTTTGACTTGTAGTGAGATTTAATCAGCACTTCTCTTCTTTGCAGCTGAGGGGTCATATTTTGATAGATTTTATAAACATACCGCTGATATGGATCCTATCCAGGTTAGTGGTCCATGTGTTCCAATTCAAGTGCTTTTTGGTTAATGATCACAGCTTGACTTCTGTGCTGTACTATCCTATAAAGTACTTATTTTCAGCGTGCTGCCTTTCTTGAGCAGGACTGAGAAATGGAGGATGCTTCTGTTGCTGCTACTGCTGGTTATACAGAGGTTATTATAGTCATACCTTTCTTTAGTTATGCTTACTATATTAATATTTGCACCAGATGACTAGATAATATTCTGTTGAATGTACACAAGCTAGTGTTTTTAATTGCGGATTACCAGCAGTTCTCAGAGTCGCCCTGTTGCCACTTGCCTGTAACCAGCTGGAAACCAAGTAACCAACTTTTAACACCAGTTTCCAGCCTCCTGCTGGGAACAGCCAGAATTTCTAGCTACCAGCAAGTTTTTCAAATTCCGTCTGTTAGCCTGTTGACCTGCCTCATTGCGATCATGTCATCTTCCATTTGTCACTGAATAACTGCAACCTGTGGTGAATGCTATTGATCATGTGTCATTTGTTGGTGGGAATGGGACATTGTTAATTCATTCACGATCTCAGCAGGAAGGGCTGTTATGAAGGAATTGCTCATTTAAATTATTTGAATGCTGTGATGGAAAATCTATAGTTTTACTATATCATCCTCAGTCTGAGATTGTTTTTATCTTTGGTTGCCGTCTAACAGATTACAGATCTGTATTTTATTGTTCAGGCCAAGGATGTGGTAACTGAACATTATGTATGTTTCTCTTGTGTTGATGGTATAAACTGAACGACCATCTTCAAGAATGCCATAATTGAATTTTGTTGCTGTTAGTCTGATGGCCACATTCTCTTTTCTTTCTTTCTTTTTTCATTCAGGAGATCTTTATGAGCTTGATGGAGGGAAACTGCAGCCAATACCTCATGGTTGTTCCTCTCCTGATAGCTTGTTGCAGGTAAATTGTTTAGCTATTCTTGTCTTACTTTCAGTTCTTAGCTTATGATTTGAAAAAGGACGCTTGCAAATTTCTTAACTAATAAAAAGAGGAGTTTACTCCGATCGTCCGTCCACACTGTACTGAAGGCTGCACAGCCCGAACCGTCTCCCCACTCTCCTCCCCACGTTCGTGTTTCCCTTCTTTGTCTGCTTACCCCGCCCTTGAACAACCGTTCCACCTCCTGCGTAAAAAGAAACGCTACCCCTGGTGCTTGCGTGGGCCTTCGCTCCATCCACGTTGCAACGATCTGTCTCCGGCGACTTTCGGTTGGCAGCTCGGTTGGCGAGACGTGAAGACATGAAATGACCAAAGCAAAGCAAAGCAAAGCGGTGAAATGACTAAAGCAAAGCAGGTCGGTTGGCAGCAAAATGATTAACGCGTTTGTGATTAGCGGGATTAGCGTGTTGGCTGGCCATTGTCTGGCTTATAAGGCGGAGGGAGGACAGAACGATATTCGCGAGGACGAAGTTCCAGTACAATTTATCGTCCGTATTTACAAATCGATACAATATGTTTGCATAATTACAAAAAACCCAATCATAAACGAAATCTGAAATTTTGTTTAACCTTTCCCGAAGCTTCAAATTTCGTTTTCAGTGTATTCGAAACCTGAAAATTCGGGTATAGAAAAAACGAAAACTGGTATTTCGGTTATGGGGGCCCCATCCCATACCCGAAATACCAGGTTTCAGCAAAGGGTGGCCATGCAAATGATTGCTCATGCACGCGAGAGAAGAAAAATGGAAAAAGTTTGGGCTAATTGGGCGGGTCGCTACAACTACTCTCTCTTAAGATCATTTTTTCTGAGCAGGCTAAGAATTGCCGTGGCTGAATTTGGTGCATAGTATTAAGCAGTAAATATATTTTGGACAATGCTTGGCTTTATTAATCAGTGTAGGTACAATAGCTTAGGGTTACATTATTCTTCTGAATCTTTCGGCATGATTTCTTTGCACAATTTTTTATTTTCGTATATGCTCTCTGCTCTAGGAAATATGATGCATGCTGTGAACAGTACAAAAGGAAGGGTGCAAAAGCCAAGGATATCATCATCAACGAGGGGGGCATGATATAATGATTAGCTTTAGATTCTAATATCAGCTGGCCCCATTAGTTAAACTAGTTGCATGAGGCATTGTGATTACCTCTACTCAAGCAACAATCAGTGGCCCCCAGGGCCAATTCCTTTTGACAAAGTTCTGGCGCAATTGGCATGGAATATGTCTAGCCAAGCAACGAATTGGCTTCCTCCTTTCTTGTTGTTCCCTGGGCCTCCATCCATCTGGGCATTCGAATGCAGCAAAGTTGTGAAGTCCAATTCTGGTCTGGGGGCATGTATCTCTCCCATGAAGCAGAAAATACGCACAGTTGACCAGGATGGGAAGACCACCAAACTTCAGATTGTAAGTGCGGTGCCATTTCTTCTTTCTTAACTTTCCATCACTAACAGGCGTGTATTTGACTTATACTGATTCACCAACTAAAAAAACTAAGAAGCCCCTTTTTTACTGGTCAGTTTCAAATAAATCTAGAAATAAGTAAACGTCTCATGTTTGTATAGTTTTAGATTGGGAAGTCATGCCTACCATTGAATAGCAAATGTACCTGTCAACTTGTATTACCGGTATTTGATGGTTAACAATTGATTGTTTGTATTCTTCAAGTAGCTATTGAAATGCTCTAGACTCTAGTAAATCACTATGGGCTATCGATGGAGCTATTTTAGTCACCTCATGATTATTTGGAATTTTTTGTAATTACTCTTGTTTTATCGCCTCAGTGGGATACTGCTGAACAAGAACCTTTCAGGACTATTACTAGCAGCTACTACCGAGGAGCGTCAGTGGGATACTGCTGGACAAGAACGTTTCAGGACTATTACTATCAGCTATTACCGAGTAGCTAATGGCATTATCGTAAGTTGAAACCACTGGATCTAATCAGAATTCTTCAACTTCCCATGCTGGCCTTATTTATTTAACTTAATTTGCATATATTTGTGGATTCGCAGATTGTGTATGACGTTACAGACCAAGAAAGCTTCAACAGCGTAAAGCAATGATTGAATGAAATTGACCACTATGCCAGTGACAACGTGAAGCTCCTTGTTCGGAACAAATGTGACTTGACTGCGAACAAAGTTGTGTCGTATGAGACTGGCAAGGTGAGTTTTAGGATAATCATAATTATTGCCAATTATGAGAAGTCCTGGCACTAGAATTCTTTGATAAGGTTTTGTTAGTGCTATATACAAATCAACAATGAATCAGTTTAATCTGTCTTGTCCATGCCTGTCTTACATAGGTTGGTCTTCGTTTTCACTTGTCTTACATCTCTGTCTCCGTGTCTCGCATATGATCTTCTTCAGGCACTTGCTAATGAGATGGGCATCCCTTTCAGGGAGACTAGTGCCAAAAACGCCACTAATGTGGAGCAAGCCTTCATGGCCATGGCTGCATCCATCAAGACCAGGTACGTCGTAATGTTATTGTCAACAAACAATGCTCATATCTCAACCTATCTTGTTAGATCTTACTTAACAGAGAACCTGCTTTCCCTGTCTGGTTTCAGGATGGCTAGTCAACCGGCTGCAGCTAATGCCAGGCCGCCGACTGTACAGTTCCGTGTGCAATCCGTCGACCAGAAGACATCCTGCTGCTCGTATTAAGATTCTTCGTTTCTTTTATTTGGTGTAAACTTGTGATGCACTGTCAGTACTGTTTGCTTGCTTACGATGCGTTTGTATTGTTCCCTCTTAATTACCTTAATAGTAGCATTTTTATATAATAAAATTTTTACAGTGTATTATACTGGCAGTATATAGTGGGTAGTAAAAATCAGATCTAACCGTTGATTAGTTAAAGGTATTTTTACTACTCTGCTATCAGGCGAAATATAAATAAATTTCAGTTAATATGATCTATTGAATAAAAACGAATGAACGATTCACATTCAATTCAGTGTACCGAAAAAGAGCTCTTATACAATTCCTATGATTACAGAGCTCGAGCAAGCAATTCAGTTCTCTATTTTCCATTCCTTTCGTTCTTTATGTTTAAAGTAGAGTAGAGATTGATCTCGAGAATAGAATGAAGAATAAATAATGAATAATTTATTGTACAAGCGTTTACATATTTATACAAGGGAAATGATATGTCTTAAAGGTATCTCTTCTAAAATGTATCTATTCCAAAAGACATCTATTCCAAAAGACATATCTGTCCACTTAACTGCATTATGAATTTCTTAACACTTCCCTTTGGATGAATAACACAGTTTTTATGTACTTTGATAAACTTATTCAAAAATCCTTAAGGAAAAATATGAGAAGAAACTCGTTCTTATAATTATATGACATTTACAACTCCTTTAAAACCCAATGGGGCAAATATAAGGAAAAACTTTATGGCATAAGTTCATATTCAATGTTGCCTCATTAAAAACCTTCTACGAGAAATCATTTACGTAAAACTCATAAATGAAAAGAGTAACATATTCTAGTTCAAGGGTTAACTCACTCTGAACCTTGCAACTCACAAAGCCGTCTCATACCGATTCCTAGGACACATTTTTGGAAGGAGGATGTCGGTAAAGGCTTATTGAATAAATCGGTTAGATTTTCACATAACTTTGTTTGCAAGACATTTATCTTATCACTCTTTTGAAGTTCGTGAGGACAAAATAGCTTAGGAGCAATATGTTATGTTATATTACTCTTATATAGCTTGTTTGCATCTGAGTAATACAGGCAGCATTATTTTCATAGATAATGGTAGGAGATTCCAATGGATTAATGTGGCCACATGACCTTTGTATGTGGTTAATCATTCTGCGAAGCCATACACATTCACGTGATACTTCATATAAAGCAGTTATTTTAGAATAATTAGTGGAAGTAGCTACTAAAGTCTGTTTACAAGACTTCCATGAAATAACCGTACCACCATAAAGGAAAATAAATCCAGTCTGTGACTTGACACTATAGGGATCAGACAAATAGCTAGCATATGTGTATCCAATTAAAGTCATATATTGATTTCTATGAAATATCAAACAAAGATCTTTTGTACCATTAAGGTACCAGAGAACTTGTTTAACACTAGTCAAATGCCTTTTTGTTGGTGATGCGTTGTATCTAGCCATTAGGTTGACTGCAAATGCAATGTCTAGCTTGATGCAATTTGCAAGATACATTAGTGCTCCGATGGCACTAAGATATGGAACATTTATTCAGAATATCTCTTCATCCTCTTCCCTAGGTCTAAATGGGTCTTTATCCATGTCAATAAATCTCACGACTATAGGTGTTTTCGTTGGATACGATTTATTTGTATTGAATTTCTCCAATATCTTTTGGATATATGCAGACTGATGCACAAATATTCCTTCAAGAACATGCTCAAGCTGTAAGCCTAAGAAAAATTTGGTCTTACCCAAATCTTTCATCTCAAACTCCGTCACAAGATGGTTACTTGCCTCTTCTATATCCTTTGTGGTTTTGATAATATTTAAATCATCAACATATACTGAGATGATACATAATCCACTTTGAAATTTCTTTATAAAAACACATGGACAATCATCATTATTGTAGTATCATTTCTTAAAAAAAAAACTCACTTAGTCGGTTGTACCACATCCTTCCCGACTGCTTTAATTCACATAGCGACTTTTTTAACTTGATGCTATACAAGTTACGATTTGCATTAGGATTCGGAGTTTTAACCCCTTCAGGGACTTTCATGTAAATATCTGAATCTAATGACCCATACAAATATGTGGTCACTATATCCATTAACTACATTGATACTTTCATATTAACTACCAGTGATATTAGATATCAGAACGTTATTCCACTCATAACGGGAGAGTATGTCTCATCGTAATCAATGTCGGGTCTCTGCATGAACCCTTAGACTACAAGCCTCGCTTTGTATCTCACCACTTTATTGTTTTCATTTCTTTTCCGAACAAAAACCCATTTGTTTCCCACAAGAAACACTTTAGGAGGAGTTGGTGTTACTAGACGAAATACCTCCCTTTTATTAAGCGAGAGCAATTCTGCTTCAATCACTTCCTTCCATTTGATCCAATCTGAGCGCTTCATGCACTCTGCCATGGTATTTGGTTCTAGATCCAGTTGAAGGCTCTCAGCAATCTTTGATGCAAAATGTATGTCTACAATTGTAGTATCTCTTTTATATAGTTATCTCGAATTCACATAATTCGTGGAAATTTCTTCATTTACATCCTCTAACTCGTGATTTCCCATGACAACGGAGTCTAGGGGTTCCGATGTCCCAGCATCTAAATTTGTGCGCACTTTGATGCCGGGTTTACCATTCCTTCGATGATTCTCAACATCATGTTGAGTTTCGTTTACTGATTCAAGTATTGTACCTTTACCTTTAGAAGAATTCCATTTTTGCGGATGTCTACGTGGAACTAAGTCTTTTTATTCGGAATTTCCCTCCTCTTCTTCTCATTAGGAGCAAGAGTAGCTTTCTGAGGTACCTCCACTCTTTCTGGTACATTGACTGCGGGTATATATAATTTTATAACACCCTTGTAATCAGTAAATGCATCTGGCATATTATTTGCAATTTGTTGCAAATTTATTATTCTCTGAACCTTCAATTCAGATTCTTTAGTACGTGGATCTAAGGACTGAATGCCAGTGGCATTCCAATCTATTTCTCGGTATTCTTCGTGGTACTTATCTCCCCCCTAATCCAGGAAAATTAATCTTATCAAAAATACAATCAGCATACCGAATTGTAAATAGATCCTTTGTTTATGGATCAAGGTATTTTATTGGACGAAGAATTATACCCCATATAGGTACCCAACTTCCTGTGAGGATCCGTTGATGTACACTATGGTGGTGAAATTGATACGTATGCTGCGCAATCGAATTTTCGCAGATGGAATATACTTGGTTCATTTCCACGTACTAATTGCAATGGGGAGACCGTATGATATGCAATTGGTCTTATTTGGATTAGTTCTGCGGCGTGCAAGACCGCATGGCCCTAACAACTTGTTGGCAACCTACAATTTTGTAAAAGAGGTATAGCAATCAATTTGACCCTCTTTATCAAAGATTCTGCTATGCCATTTTGTGTGTAGACATATGACACAGAATGCTCTACATTAATGCTCAAAGCCATACAATAGTTATTAAATGCTCTTGAGGAGAACTCAGCGGCATTATCCAATATAATGGATTTGATCCTGTTTTCAGGAAAATTGGCTCTTAACTTAATTATTTGAGCCACTAATCTAGCGAAGGCATGGTTCTGTGTGCTTAATAAACACACGTGGGACCATCTTGTAGAACCATAGATTAAAACCATAAAGTATCTAAACGGCCTACATAAGAGTTGAATAGGTCCACAGATGTCGCCCTGAATTCTGTGCAGAAAATTCAGCGACTCATTTTTACTTTGAGGTATGATAGCCTCAAAATCAATTTCCCTTTAGCACAAGTAGTGCACATGAAATCCTATGATTTTGAAAAATATGAAATTTTAATATTATGGCCAACAGAATAGTTTACAATTTTTCTCATCATTCCCATACCAGGATGACCTAGGCGATCATGCCAAATCTTGAATTTGTCAAGATTTTGAAAAATTATTTTGAACGCAACATGTGGTTCATGTTTGATATACGTGTAGAACAATCGGAATGAATATGAAGGAAGTTTTTCAACCACGTGTTTTTCGTATCCATCAACTTTAGTGAGGAGAATATATTCATCATCTCCTTCACTAGTAGCTTTCATATGGAAACCATTAAGACGGATATCTTTAAAACAGAGTATCTTCAATTGTCAATTGTGTACCCATAGGGAGAACTATGATGGCTCTTCTAGTGCAACAATTAGATTATCGCTTCCAGCGATAGTCATTATATTTCCAATGTTCTCTGTCAAAGTCTGAAAATATTTGTTTTCCTTAATATTGTATTTGTGGTACCACTGTCAACAAGACAAATTTCATCCTCCTTTGGATTGTGCCACAAAATTCTATAATAAAGAGCATAATTATTAACTCAAATATAGAACAAGTACATCAATATATATATTGTATATCTGCAAATACAATATGTGCTTATACAATACAATTACAATACCTATGTTCGTACATAACTTAGTTAACTAAAAATATACAACAATATTATGTAGAACAATTATGACTAACTATTTACAAAAGGGGATAACTAGGAGACTACACGGTGTCTCCAAACTGATCTTTGGAAATGTACCCAGCCAACATATCATCTGTTTTCATGAAATCGTCTTCCTTTAGTTGGACCATCTAATGGTGCTCAACATTCAGAGCAATATCCGCTGATCCCATTTTTGGATCTTTGTCTGCTGGTAAAGTGAAGTTAACTTCAATATTGTCTCCCTTAGGCCTTTTGCCTTTGTTCACAGATTGTTGATATAGCTCAATTAAATGTGGAGCAACGCGATATTCTTTTGCATAATATCATTTGCAGCCACATTTATGGCAAAGGCCTGATTTTTCCTTGTCATATCCTTTGCATTTGAATTTCTACATATCATTGGATTGCCACTTTCCCTTTTTTTATGGCACCTCTTACGCGCATGGCTACTGCTAGCCTCTGAGTATTAGCATGTGCTTCAAGCACTGCCATTGCCCCCGTAGTGCGAGTATGAAAATTTTTTATAAGAATTTCATCATGTTTCTTTGCTTGAAGCAGAGTATAAATCTACTCAGAGTACTTTGTATACATCTTTTGGCGATATTGTTGTTAAAGTATATACATAGAAGGATGAAAAGTGCATAATATTTTTTCTATTAGTTCGGTTTCACCAACTCCATGGTCGCAAAATTTCAGCTTGGAATACATCTTATGTATTACAGAATTATACACTGCCACCGACTTGAAGTCCTGGAAACGTATAAGTAATCACTCTTGTTGAGCTTCTGATAACATGACCGACCTTTGTTGGCCATACATCTCTTTTAAGGAGTTTCACAATTGAAGTGGATCTTCCTCCATCAAGTACTCAGTTTTTAGGACTGAGTGAAGGTGATGTCGAATAAAATGCAGGGCTAAATATTTTGAGGCTTGTGAAATTTACGGGTAATTTTGTTGAGGTTTTGTGGTGGTTGCACTAAAACCTCTACCCATCAAATTTATCTTTAGATCCATCGCCCAAGTCAAATAATTGCTACCATCTAAGGCCAGCTTTTCAAACTCCTTTTTGGAGATGTCTACCATGTCCTACAATTCATTTTATGCAATTGTAATTAATTTACTTTCTCAAAGTAAAATTATGGCATGAAATTGTTGTAAATTAGTACACTAGGGTCAATGTATAATAATTGCATTTTCTCAAAAATTTAGGGACTAAAATGCAATTTTTATTTAACTACGATGACTAAATTTGTAATGCTCCTAAATTTAGCTAAATTGCAAACTTTATATAGCATGCCCATTTAGACTCGGCGCTAAGGTTTCCAACCCTAGCACCATGGCCACGCTGCCTTGGGCGATTGGGGTAGGCCGCTGCCACAACGTCGGTGAGAGGCTCGCCGGCCATAGCGCTCTCTCCATATACCTCCGCACGCGGGAATCGAAGTCCTCGACGTCGCCTGAGGGGTACTCCTGTCGCGTCACCGGATCCACCGCCGGATCCGCCCGTTTGGGGCGTGTCGAGGAGCGTCGCCACTCCCTCGAGTGCGTGTGGTGCCTTCGCTGTTATGGTGTCGGGCGCCGCTAGCACACCATCGCATGTCGGCTTGGGCGCGTCCGATGACGCCGCTACCTTGCCAGGCGGGGTCATGGGGCACAACCGCAGTCGGGTGGCCAACGTCGTTGGGCGGAGGCCCTCCTTGGCCTTATCCTGCGTGCCGCCATCACATTGGCCGCCGTGTCGGTCTCGCCACGCCCCTCCTGCGTGCAGACTAAGGTGGCCGCCGCCACGGCCTCAGTCGCGCCTACCATGCTATGGAGCACCTCAGCCCCTACAGCCTGCGTTGTATCGAGGAGCACCACGACCCCTTCGGTCTCTGCGACCAATGGTGATTCGCTAACCATGCCACGATAAGGCCGAGCATGACCTAGCCAACATCGATCATATCGCGCACGCCAATGACGGCGTCCCGACCAGTGGTGTTGTAGTGGCAAGATGCGAAGGATCGTCGTTTTCAAGTTCATGATGGATGTAAGTACATTTAAAACATCGTCGTTGTTCTGTGCTATTGACTTACCGTGCTCGAGATGTGACCGGTGATCCTCCCATCTGCCGCCGACCTCTATTTGCCCATGCTCAGTGGCCGCTGTACTCGTGGATTAGAGCAGTGCCGATAATGTGTTTAGAGTAGAGATTGAGCTCGAGAATAAAACAAAAAATGAACAATGAATAATTTATTGCACAAGCGCTTACATATTTATGCAAGAGAAATGATGTATGTAAAAGATACGTTTTCTATAAGGCATCTCTTTCAAAAGACACCTCTTCTAAAAGACACCTGTTCATCTATTTAACTGCATTACAAATTTATTAACACTTTCTTTGTATTGCATTTCCTTGCTGGGGTACCCACTGCTACCTTGAGTTTTTGATAAAGACGTTCAAATTTTCTATGTACTTCATTTCCTTGTTGGGTACCCATTGGCCATTGCTACCTGGAGTTTATGGTTCTGCCGTCAAATTTTCGGTTCCCTACCTGCAATTGCAAATTTTTGTTCTACCTCCAGCGGTGGTAGTTTGGCAAGCTGATAGCATTCATTTACCATGAAGCTAGAAATAGTCGGATTGAGAGAGATCCTCTGTCTTTCTTAGTCAAAATGCATGCCTGGCAGAGTAAAGAAATCTGAGGAAAAAAAAATCAAATTGCTACAGTAATTTTGAAAATATTTGCGATATTTAATAAAATCTAGTTTAGAAATATGAATTTCAAACAAAATATCCGAAATTTCAATAAAATATACCAAAGTCTCGAATGTTGTAGCAATTTGATTTTTTTTCTCTTAGATTTTTTTTACTCTATCAGATCAAAATACACCTTGCATTTTGACTAAGAAACGCAGATGATCTCAATCCGAAATAGTCGGTCTTGATAAACCTAACTGAAGGAGCTCTGAATCAGATACTTTACATATGGAAAAATGCACATATTGACCAACTGAATGGGCAGCTAAAATCCATGATCACACAATTGATGTATCACAAACGTCCTCATGCCCCAAGCCTATTGAAGCGAACAATCGCAGTATCACAAGATAATCCTAGAGGGCGCATTAGAACTCCAGTTCAAAAGGTCTTTTCTCACTGAAAAGTACTCGAGAAAAATCTGGCATTGACAGAACGTGTATGAAAAAGGGAAAGAGCATGGAGAGTGCAAGACTTATTACAGACCAACGCTCTCCCCCCACGACAGGAATTTCTGAAACATAAAACGTGCTATTCCGATATGTGCACATTCAACGTCGCAAGAGAAAGACGACCATCCTCGAACTGTACTACTCCCTTCCTCAATCCTTTGGTGCACTGCGAAGCAACAAAAGATATATGTTACACCCTTGAAGGATCATAGATTTGAACACGACCAATGACAATTAAACAACCTAATTTGTAGTATGTATGGAAACAACTCCTTCCATTCTAGAATCTTTTGATATTCGTGATTAGTAAACTGCAAACCAGATAAATAATCGATGTAACTGGCTAATGCTGTGCAAGCGATTCAAACTTACTGTTTCTGAGCCAACGAATAGTTATTCTAGGCATATGTGAACTACAAACCTATGCTTGAACAGAGCTAACATTCATCATTATTCATGCTGAGCATGTAACTCTGTAAGCTTATTGGTTGGTTGGCAGTGGTAGAATAAACGGACGTGCGAAATCAGTCACTAATCATCTAAATGCCACTTCCACGTGTTAATGATGGATCAGATCCTCCACTCCTATGACTAGCGCGATCATACATGTAGTAACAAACAGTAACAAATGGAAGCAGGCCAATGTTAAGAAGAGATAACCAGTAAACTACAACTAGGCAAGTAGCGCATCTTTCATAATACATGACAAGGGCAGTGGGCACCTACCAAAGTAAATATATGTTTCTAATTCTCTCTCTGGCCTGTTGATTGTTCTAGGAACCAACAATGAACAGGACAAGCTAATTGATCTGGGTTGAGGCTATAGTGACATGCAGAATGATCTGATCTGAGGCAATAAGGACATGAGGTCCAATAGACCTACTAAGATATATCCTCTATTTCGCATGCTACTCTAGTCACAAGTCAAGTGACTCCCATAAAAATATTGTTGCCAATTCTTGAAACATAAATGTCCACTATTTCAAAGTTCTTCACTAACGTAGAATATAAGGCCCAAAAAGTTGCAGAATAAACCCACTGTTATTTGAATTATATGCACCTCCTTATTTATTTTCTCTACGGGTCATCTGCAATTCAAACTAGTACAAAGATGCAACAGAAAAACTGGATAGAGTTTGCGTTCTGCTCTGATGACTGACTGCAGTGGTATTCTACAACAGAATCCAATTAATGTGCGAAAGTGCTACTCCACAACCGAAAATAGATAAAACATACTGCTATATTCGAGGATAGAAAGAGCAGGATTAAACCTCGTGGCCCTCCTACTCCTCGTCCTCCCACCCATAGCTGCCTTCACAATCACCAAACTCAGCCTCCTCACTGCAGTAGCACCAGAAGAACGGATCATGTCAACAACATCGCTACAATCACACGGGCAGCAAAAAAAATCGAAATGAACAAATAAAGTCGCGCACCACCATTGCAGTAGATAGTCCGGGTTGCTGCTCCCGACGAGGCGGAGGGTGCGCTTCGCAACGTTCTGCCTGCACGGAGAAATCGCAAACACCACCGATATCACGCCTATCCAGATTAAGCCCCCAAATTAACCGTCACGCGCGTACCAACAACCAACAAGAACAAAAAAGCCGAGCTGGCAGAGTAGAGCAGCACGATGTACCTGTAGCGGCGGCGCCGACTGACGAGCTGGCGGCGATCGAAGGGCGACTTGAAGCGGCGGTAGCGGAGTTTGTCGTCGTCGTATAAGTCGTAGTCCACCGCCTTGTCCATCATCGCGAGATAGCGCTTGGCGTTCCTCACGGCGACGCCGCCTCCTCCGCGCGCCACGGACTTGGGGATCCCCCGCGGGTGGATGTTCCACGCGACCTCCTCGAAATCAGCGCTCCCAAATCCATCTGCGCACGCACCGATCGAGACACAACAAACCAAAAAAAATCCTTTAAAACGAACCGATCAAACCAAATCAGAAGCACATTAGGATGGCCAGAGAAGAGCAGGCACGAACGTTTCGGGTTCATGCCCATTGGGGAGGAGCTGGCTCGGTGCGAAAACCCTAGCTTTTCGACGCGGGGGCCTGAGCGGAGTCGGTGCGGGAGGCAGCGGTAGCGGGAGGAGAGGAGGGCGAGGAGTGGGTTGCAAGACGGCGAGGGGGTTTTATAGGAGAAGCTGGTGCGGGGAGTGGTCACGTGACCAGTACGTTGGAACGGGACAGGAGCTCGCGCTTGGTGGGGCTTCGAGTTCTTTCTTCTCGGGTACGATAGTCAATTTTACTCGGTTGTTCATTAATTTACTCAATGATTTGTGGGCCCAACTTTATCTGGTCCCACGATTTTGTTCGAAATGTTTGGTCTGGATGGGTATCTTTGGTCTGGAATGGGTAAGACAGGATGATGAAGTACTGGCGGTCTGGTACCAAGTGCAGGACGGTGGGCCCGGAGGGAGAGATCACATGACGAACTGTTTACAGAGTGGCTCCGGCCTTTGGGTTTAATGAGCCCACTAGATAGTTGGGCTTCAAGATAGAGAACCGACTTTAGAGTCTGATGGGCTCTATTAGGCCTGGCCACATGTTGGGTTTTGCGCTGGTTACGCTTCTTGTTTTAGGCCTGATGGCATAATTGAATCTGGCCTTCCCTAATTCTTTGCCCGTGAGCTACATCTTGCTCTCTCTTTTTTTTTTTTTTTTTGCAAGAACATCTCGACTCTAGTGTAATCTGCACTAAACATGTAAGCATTTTTTTTCTGCGGTGAATCGACTGCATTTGATGTACATAATTTAAGCATCCACTCTAGGTTGATTCATAAAACGGAATTCCGTGCTCTTGTTTTCACAGGATAAATCCATTACCATATCGCATAGCCAGGCAGCCAGCTATGATTTGTCATGTCACTGTGGCATCTTCCGCTTGTTTTCCTTTCCCTCTATGGCAAAGGCGATGCTCCAATCCAAACTGCTACATTAATTAGCGCACCGGGATCCGTCATGTCGGTGTTTCGAGCACCGGCCAATGAATTTGTATAGGTAAGAGGGGGGTGCACGCTCCCTCTCCTCGACGGCTTACTCGGGTGAGCACAAGGTGTATCTTGGTTGGGTGAAACGTCCCTACTCAGTTCGTGTGGGTTTGATTGTATTGATTCCCGGTTGTCCGCTGTCTTACATGCTCTGCTCCCTCCCTATACAAAGCGAGGAGGAGAGTTGTGTTGCTTAAAAGAGAAAAAGATCGTGGTCTTAGTCGCCCGCCAAGTGGCGGTGATGGGACCCGTGGCTCCCCTTGCCTGCTTTGGTTGGCGTAGTTCTTTGCGCCGCCGTAGTAAATGCGAGTTGGGGACTTGTGCGGCTGCGTCATCATTACGACGGCCACATTTAATGCGCTCGACACGCAATAAATCTTGTCAAGCTTCTTCAGTTCGCCCGACTTGGTCATGGCTACTGCTTTTCCTCGCGTAGTGGCTTTGGGCCCTCTGGATTCGGCCCACGCGCTCTTCCGGGCTTGGGGGTACCCATGTAGCTGGGTACTCGTCGGTAGCCCCGAGCCCCGTGCGGTCGGAGAGGTGCGGGGATCTTGTTCCGTCTTGTGATGCCGTGGTTCGCTTGGCGATCGAGTCTCCGGCCAGGGTGCTTGTGGCGCTTCCAGTGGAGTAACCCCGAGCCAGGTGGTGGAGAGCGGTCGGGGGTTTTCGCCGGTTTGGTCGGGAAGAGTCTGACCGGGTGGCGCCAGCGCAGGTGATCTTCCTGAGCCCAGTGGTCGGAGAGCAGTCGGGGTTTAATCTTTAGCAGTGGTCGTTGCTGTATCGGGAGAGGTCCGATCGCGGTATATATCGTGCCGGCGCAGCCGTTCTTTGTGTCAAGGGTGGTCGTAGGGGAAGCGAGATAGTAGCGAACGTGGCATGAACTGATGGTCGAGTGGACCGCCTGCCGGCGCGCAATAATGGTCGTCGGCGCCATGGTCGTGCGCCGACGTACCGAGCTGGACTAATACCTGCGACGATGCGCCGGTCGTCTGCCGCCGCGCGATGGTAATCGTCATACTGGCGAGCACGTGGCGCCGGTCGGCCAGCGCGCAGCGGCTGATCATACTAGCGGTTTCCGTCGCGCCAGTCGTGCCCTGGGCGCGATCCTTGAAGCGTCATGGCGAGCACGTGGCGCCCGTGTTAGGCGCGCGTAGCCGAAGTCGTACAGCGGACCGTGGCGCCGGGTCGAGCGCGCGGCCGATGGGCTGGTCGTCGGCGCCATGGTCGGCCGCCGGGCGCTGGTATTGTCGCCACGGCCAACACATGGCGCGGTCGTGCCTTTAGCCAGTGATTGATGGTGACGCTGGCGGCGAGCACGTGGCGCCGTGTTGGTAGCAGCCACCGGTCGCCGGCGGACACGTGGCGCCGGTCCGAGCCGCCGGTAGCGTATGATGCGGTGATAGCCTGGCGGCACGTGGCGCCCGTGTTGAGTCCCATTTTACGCCCCGTCGGTGGGGACCAGGAGGGGTGAGCGCTGCCTTCGTGGCTCGGCGCCGCTCGTGGGAGCTCCTAGCGAGTGATCCGGGTGGAACTCGAGGCCCCCTCGCGAGGGTCCCCCTGTGAAGACAATCGGCGAGCGTCCGACCCCACTGAAGCGTCCATAAAGAATCTTTCCTTACCGATCCCGTATCAGACCAGATGGATTCGATCCAAGGTGCCGGTACAATGCCACCACGTCGGCAGGTTACTGTGAGGCGTGAGTGTGATCGGGCGTGAGTTAAAGCGATTGGGTCGTCGCCGACCCAACTAGGGGCCGAGGCTCGCCTTGTCCTCACCTCTTGCCCATTTTTGCGTGGTGGATATCATCGCCGTCTCTTGCCTTAGGACCCACGAGGGTCGGGCATAGGTGGTGTGTGTATCACAAAAGTTAGAGAGTTGGGAAATCGAGAGAACGCTCAACCGTGGGAGGTTGTTCCTGACCGATCGTGGGTCGACCGGCAGGCACTTCCTTTCTTCGTCAAGCACTACTGCCGTAACGTAGCCGCGGGCTCAGGTGGTAGTACTTTTGGTCGAAAAGTTTGGCCCGTCTTGGGAGGACTGCGATTGGTTGTGTCAACAGGCCAGCGGGACTCTTGTAGCCCAGTGGGGCGGGCGGTTTGTTTGTTACCGCTTGGCGCCCTTGAAGGAGTAATAAGTGTGTAAGAAGAAGGTATTCACTTATCTTTCTTTATTAGTGAGGTTTTTGTTCAACGCGGGAATTGGTGGTGCTTCGGTTCCCGTCCGCTTGCTGGTAACCCGGCTTCGCCATCGCCCGGGGTGCTGCGGTCGTCATGAATCTTTGGCGGAGTATCCCGGCGTCGCTCGTTTGAACCGGATCGCCTATAAATAGGCGGAGGGTGCGCTGACTTCATTCGGCCAGCGTTGAGGCAATTTGTCGACTTGCTTTTATGGCTTTGCCTCGCTCTCATTCCCGTTCAAGGATGAGAACCACCGTCGATGAGATGTTGGGACTCCCTTCAACGAGGCGGAGGATGAGGAGGAGTTGGGCGAGGTGGCCGTCTTATAGGGCGGCCGTCGGACAGCAGAGGTTGGTAGGGCTCTTTGGAGCGGGGCGGAGGAGGAGGAGCGAGCGGAAGCGCGACAAGCATGATCGTCGAGTGAGAGCACGCCGCCGCAGCGCTGAGCAATTGGGGAAGCGGGCGCCGTCCTCCCCAGCGCTCCTTCTCCGGGAGCACAGGAGTCGGCGCGACATCTAGGCTCTTGGCTACGACCGTCTTTGCCCGATCCTTGCCGTCGTCTTGCCGTACTCTTCTCGACGGTCCCCTGTGTCGGACTTCAAGCTCCCCGGGGACCATAGAAGTCACAGCGCGGCTGCTTCTTGAAGAGTGCGTCCGGGCGGATCGGGGCTCTCTGGCTGCGGAGTTTCGCGGCCCATTTTTCTTTGTCGGTCGCGGCAAATATTGAGCGGGAAGCCGAAGCGGTGCTTTGAGAGGGACGACCTGTTCGGAGATCAACTGTCGGCGGGGAAGCCCCTTAAACGAGAAAAAACTTTCTTGGTTTTAGACTTTCTTGTTTCTAAAGAATGTAAATGCCGTTGAATTGGAAGAAAACAAAGGTGTTGGGTTTTACATGTATTTTTCGCTATTTTAGGTTTTGTTCTTGCAGGTAAGACATCTGGGGTCATGGTTCTTGGAGTCTCACGAGGACCAACCGACCGGTGATCGACATGTTCCGGCGTTTTCGAAAAAGTAGGAAAAAGCAGTTTTTAAGCGCGGCGTTAGTTCCCGGCAACAGATATACCATCTGTTCTTTTTTCTTAGCGAGATACCACTTCGCTAAGGCTGGGCGTAGGCCGGTAGTGGTACTGGGTGGAAAAAAAAGTAGACCCGAGCGATCGGGTGAATAGGCGGTTGAACGGGATGTCGACCGAGTGGAAAAAATGCTGCAGCGTGAGGCAGGTAAAAAGGTGAACATGGTAATGAGCGAGGTAGAAAAAAGGGCTAGGGTAGAATCGCCTTAGCTTTTCGATGTTCAGGGCGTTTGACAAGATATTGCCGTCGGGATCCTTGAGCCGGTAAAAGTGCCGGAGTCGAAGGACCTCTACTACAATGAAGGGCCCTCCCAAGGAGGAAGCTTGTGCTTGCCTTTGTTGGGTTTGGACCGCGCAGAACCGGTCGCTGTGTTGAACGCTTCGCCCTCTAACCTTGCGGTCGTGTGGTAGCGTCGCGATGTCTGCTGGTATTTGGCTGAAGCGACGCGGCGACATCGCGCTTCATCGAGCCGTCGGCGGCGTCTTCTAACGGGACTCGAGCCGGGTCGCATTGAAGGCCTGAACCTTTGGGCGCCGTAGTCCAAGTCGGTCAGGTAAGATGGCTTCTGCTCGAATGCCAGGAAACGGCGTGAACCCGGTGGCCGGCCTGGTGGTCCGTAAAGCTCAAATGCGGGAGGTACCTCGAGCGCCTAGCGTCGCGTACCTCTTGATCGATCGAAGATGCGGCTTGAGCCCGGAGGATCATGCCGTTCAAGGCGTTCGACTTGGCGTTTGCTCAGTGGGTGGCGGCGGCCGCCCAATCCAGGATCTTTGAAAATTGTCGCCGAGCTCGAGAAACTCCTTTCCCGTGAAGCTGCCCGTTCCGTTATCGGTGATGATGGAGTTCGGGACTCAAACATGTAAGCGATATTAGGCGGATGAAGTCAGCTGCACTGCCCGTGAAGTGATTGTTGTGATCGCTTGGCTCTATCCACTTGGTGAACTTGTCTCGCAACCAACGGAGTGGGTGAAGCCCAGGCGCTTTCTTGAAGGGCCCGACCAGATCGAGTCCCCAAGCGGCGAAGGGCCAGGTGATAGGGATCGTTTGGAGGGCTTGCGCCGGGAGGTGAGTTTCTTAGAAGCGAAGAATTGGCACCTTCGCACGTCCGGATGATTTGCTCGGAGTCGCCACGGTCGGCCAAGAGAAACCCTGTCGGAAGGCTTTCCGACCAGGCTCCGTGACTCAGCGTGGTGTCCGCAAACCAGCCGTGGATGTCGGCGAGTAGCTCTCTTCCTCCTGGTGGTAGGACACATTTCTGGAGGATCCGGAGGGGCTCTTCTGTAGAGTCGTTGCCGATCAAGAAGAGATTTTGCCCGACCAGCGGCGGCGGGCCTCGGTTGGGTCGTCGGGAGGAACCGTCGATCGGCCCGATCGATGAAGGATTCCTCCAATCGGTCACGGTCATCGGGGCGTTGCAACCCGCGCTTGACCATTTCGGCCTTTGTCGGTCGGCTTGCGTCGTCCGGGCGATCGGTCAGGATGGATGCTTGGTGTAGGTCGAGGGCGAAAATTCGGCCCGGGACCGCCCTCTGCCGGAGCGAGACTAGCCAGGTGTCGGCCTCTCCGTTGTTCCGTCTCAGCTATGATGGAGCTCAAATCCTTTGAACCTGCTCCGGTTGCGTACCTCTCGACGATGAGCTGCCATCCGATCGTCGCGAGGTGCGGCCTTCATGACTTGATCGGCGACCCGGTTTTGAGTCGCCATGCCGCTATAACGCAGCTCCGAGTCGGCGGCGGAGACCCGAAGCGAGGCCTCATACTCGGCGGCGTTGTTGGCGCGTCGAAAAATGGCCGGATAGCGTCACAGAAGCTTGTTCAGTGGTGAAAGAATGGCGACCCGGCCCGGCTCCGTTTTTGGTGAAGGACCCGTCGAAGTAGTACATCGATCGATGCTGGGTCTTTAGGAGGTGGGGCCTGGGCTTGGTCCACTTTCAGCGGCGAAATCGGCTAGAACTTGAGATTTTATGGCAGTCAGAGGACATAGGATACGTCCATGCCCGGTGAGCTCGAGTGCCAGCCAGGCAATTCTTCAGGGGCGTCGCGGTTATGGATGACCCTCGCCGAGTGGTAGGGAGGTTACCACGAGCGTGGTCTTTGGTTGAAGTAATGTACCCGGCTTTCTTTTAGTGATCGAAGGCTACGTAGAGCATCTTACGAATCTGGAATTGCCTTGGACCTTGGACTCGGAGTGCCGCTAATAAGTAGACCGGCCGGCTGGATCTTAAGGACCCGCCCTTCTTACGCTCGCTCGCGACAAGTGCCGTCTTGGCGACGACCTGGGTCGTGGCGGCAATGTAAAGTAGCGGAAGGCTCTTTCGCGCCAGGCGACCCGGCGCGGAGGAGTGGTGAGGAAAACCTTTAAGCGCGTCGGCGTCTGAGCCTCCTTCGCCCAAAGTGGTCGGATTTCCTCGGAGTTTGTATAGAGCAAGCGCGTTTGCCGTGAGGCGTGAAGCGACTTCGGGGCCGCTAGGCATCCGTCCGCCTGGGCCCCTTGAGGTTGCTTGTCGGCCCCATCCTTAAGATCGCGGAGATCTTGTCTCGGTAACCGATGCGCTCGGGAGATGATGAAACCGAGTAGCTTCCCTGGGTACCCAGCATTTCTGGGGTTGAGCTTGATCGCCGTCGAAGGTTCGCGAAAGTCTCCTCGGATCGGCGATGATGTCGGCGGTCTTCTGGTCTTAAACGATGTCGGCGTGCGCCGGTTACGACATTGGCGGCCGATCTGGTCGGAGGCGGTCTGCATACATCTACGGTATGTAGCCCCGTTTTGCCAGGCCAAAGCGGCATTGTCACGCATGAGCAGGCCGTATGGAGTGATGAAGAAGGGTCGGTGGTCGTCTTCTTTCATCGCGATCTGGTGGTACCCTGAGTAGGCATCCGGAAAGGACCAGGGATTCGCACCTGCGGTGGAGTCTACCATTTGGTCGATGCGCGAGGGAATGGATCTTCCGGACATGCCTTGTTTAGGCTTGTGTAGTCGACACACATTCTCCATTTCCAGTCTTCTTTTTTACAAGCACGAGGTTTGCTAACCACTCGGGTGGCGAACTTCTTTGATGAACCACTCTGGCCAAGAGCTTGTTCTCTCCTATGGCCACGCTTTCCTTCGTCGAACGGCGCGGCATGGCGACTGGTCTAGACCAGGCCGGATGTTCGAGGAGTGCTCGCGACTTCCCTCGGGATCCCTAAGCATGTCGGAGGCTTCCATGCGAAGGCGTCGGTTAGCGGAGGAAGTCGGCGAGGCGGCTTTCCTATTGGCGAGAGCGTGGTCCCGAATCCAGCGGTTTTGGTCGGGTCCTCCTGAGTCGACCTCGATCGTCTTCGTGTCCTCGGCCCGGACTTGAAGGAGCCCGTCCGGACTTGCTAGAGTCGGGCCGACGGGTGTCTTGGCTTTCGGAGGCCGGCTCGATGAATGCGACGGCCGTAGGCCAACTCATGCTTTCACTTAGCTCGCAGCCAGTAAGGCGAAGCTGGAAAACGATTCTGATGATCACCCCATGCGGCGGGCATCTTCAGGCGGTAGGTGTAGTTGGGGATCGCCATGAACTGTAGCATGGTCTCCCCAGGATGGCGTGGTAGAGGCCGGGAAAATCCGCGACCTCGAAGGTGAGGGTCTCGGTGCGGAAGTTAGCAGGGCTCCCGACGTGGCAGGCGGTCGACTGCCCAGAGCGGGTGGGCCTGCTGGCGGCGAACGGCGCGTGGAAGGGTGCTCTGGCAGTGAAGGCTCGGCGGGGATCCCCATGGCGTCGAGTCTCAACGTAAAGGATGTTGAGGCTACTTTGCCGCCCAAATCCGCGAGCACCTTAGTCGGCGCTTTGCTCCCCGCGATGGGTCAATGACGAGCGGTACCTCCTGAGTTGCGGGGCGTGGTCGGGGTGGTCGGCGGTCAAAGGTGATCGGGGACTCGAGCCAAGAAGGTATTGAAATGCAATTTGAACTTACGCGAACACCTCTCGGCGACGAGCTGCCTCCTCGGCGTAGCTGCAGTCGCCGAAGATCATGAGGCAACCGTCGGTCTCGGGAAGCCGACGTCTGCCTCCGATCTCGGTGGTCGGCGCCGAAGTCTTGCCTCTTTCCTTTGCCCCGAAGTAGCGTCGTGGGGGTTCCAGGAAAGGAAAGCGCCAGGAGACCCGGAGTCCCGATACTTGTGCCTGACGGGGTATCCGTGGTTCGGACCGTACTCTCCATCAGCTTCTCGAAGTGGTCGGGGGTTGCCGCCTTGCGGCTTTCCCGACCGGTGGTGGCGCAACCAGGGGCGGTCCTCGCGGACTGCTTGCCGTGGCGCTTTAAACCGCTTGTCGGAGCGGTCGGTTTGGGCTCGGTGCGATCCTCGCCGACTTCCCTTTGTCGAAGATGACATCTACGGCCTCCTCGCCAGGCGTGGTTGGTGCAATGTCGGGAGTTCTTTGGTAGTCTGAGCCCGCGCACACCCGAGTTTATGGACCAGGGTCTTGGAAGTAGTGCGTAGATGAATGCCCCCACGACATCGGCGTCGCGGATGTCAGGGAGCTCGTTCTGTATTGGGAAAAAGCGTCGGATGTAGTCCCGGAGCTCTCCAGGCTGGCCTTGCAACCTTACCAGTCCTGAATTCCCTGGTCGCTTGTAGGTGCCTGGAAGTTGCCAGCGAAGTGGTGCTTGAGTCGGCCCAGTCCGGATGATGTTGGCGGGCAGATATTCCGAGCCATGCCCGGTGAGTCCGCCAAGTAGATGAGGAGGTATTGGATGACAAAAAGGTCGTCCGTCGCTCCCCGCCCCTTTATCTGGCGGTAATCTTCGACCATACCGCGGGGTTTGTAGCCCCTGCGTGCTTGGCTATGTTGACGGCGCGGAATCTGCGAGAACCAGCGCTGCCGAATCCACAGCGGAGAATGCCGTCTCGTGAAGGCCATCGAGGCTCGGGCTCTTGATCACGCCCTTGGCGGAAGCCATTGTCGGCGGCGTCACGACCGGGTCGGTCGTTCCCTCGTTCTTAGCGTTTGGAGTGGTAGTGCGGCGTCGCGTTGTCCCCAGCGTTGGTGCACCGAGTGCGATGCTGGGGTTGCGGAAGGTGGCAGCTGCCCTTGTTTCGCTCCGACGCCCTCGGATGGCGTCATGGCGCGAGCCATCGAAGAGGCGTCCGAGCAGCTGCGATCCGTGGCCATACGCGTCTTCGGCCGCGCTTTCCGCTCCACCAGGCCGGAGGTTACGTGGGTAGCCTTGGCTGCGAGATCGTCTGGCTCGAATGCAGCGAGCGGCATTCTTCTTTATGGCGGCGATGTTAACGTGGGAAAAAGCGATGAATCGTCCGTCCCCTTGGTGGTAGTGGACCTGGCGTCTTGCGGCGCAAGGCCGCCCAGCAGTGGAAGCGGGCGAGCACTTGCTCAGTCGCTGGAGAGCTTGTCAGCTTCGGCCTTTTGAACCTCGGCTAAATCGTCGCGTCGCGGCCAGCGGCCTTGGCGAGCGCAGTGATCCTCCTCGGTGTGTTGGCGGAGAGTCTTTGGCGTGGCGGGTAGCGGCGCTGCCGCGATGTCGGTCGCTGATAGCGTGGTCACGTTCTTATCTCTTCCTCCGCTAGAGCCGTGGTCGGAGGAGTTGTCAGTGGTGGTCGTCGGGTACATGGCCGACCATCGCCTGGCCTGGTGCGGCCGGAGTGCGACCGCCATCGCTCGATCGATGGCGCGTCGCAGGGTGATGGGGCCTCTGGCGTTCGCGTCGAGGTCGTCCGCGGGGGACCTCGAGCCGGAGGTCTCTGGCTGGCGTGAGGCGTCGTGGTCCTCGGTGGACACTTGGCCGATGCAGCGAGGGCGATCACTACTCTGTCCCGCCGTGGTGGTAAGTCGAGGAGCGAAAGCGGATCGGACGCTTCTCGGCATGGCGATGTCGGAGAAAGAAAAGGGAACCGTCGAGGAAGCTAAGCGGGAAAAATGGCGGCTTAGCGTCGTGCAGCCCTACAGCGCGCCAAGCCGGTGTTTGAGCAGGCCAATGAATTTGTATAGGTAAGAGGGTGCGCTCTCTCCTCGACGGCTTACTTCGGGTGAGCACAAAGGTGTATCGGTTGTTTGAACGTCCCTACTCCGATTCGTGTAGGTTTGATTGTATTGATTCCCGGTTGTCCGTTGTCTTATGCTCGCTCCCTCCCCCTTTATCTGAAGCGAGGAGGGAGGTTACATGTTGCTTAAAAGAGAAAAAGACTGTGCTCTTAGTCGCCCGCAAGTGGCTGTGATGGGGCTGATCGCGGCTCCCGCCCTGCTGGCTGGTTGGCGTGGTTCTTCTGCGCGGCTCGTAGTAAATGCGAGAGTTGGGGACTTGTGCGCTGCGTCATCATTACGGCGACATTTAATCGCGCTCGATCATAATAAATGCCGGCCTTCGAGATTTCGCCGACTTGGTCGTAGCTCACGGCTTTTCCTCGGCCGTGGCTTTGGGTCGACCGGCCTGGTTACGGCCCAGCCCTTCGGGCGGGGGGGTACCCATGGCCTGGGTACTCGTCACGTCAATTACGGAAGATCCGGGGATAAATTACGTGGCGACCATCTCGGTCGGCAGGCATTGAAGCACGTATATATATATGCTGTCAAGTGTAAATCTGTCCATGACATATAGCCAATGGCCAATTTGCTGCATGCCGCGTCGCAGACGCGAGCTACCGTGCCAGTACTGCTTGACTGCTCTCCCAGTCGTGCGTGCCGGTGCTGCACTTGCCTCCCCATCTCAGCCCCGGCATGCAGCAGGTACGTCGCGAAAATGCACGGAGCCAAGCTCGTGTTTCCAACCCTGAACGTCCTTGGGAAGCCAGCGAAACCACTGGCGCCATTGGCAGCTTCACAAAATCACAAGACGATCGAGTGGCAGCTCAGTGCCAAGCGTGATCAACGTGCTGAACCAGCCGTTCCCCGCACCGTTTCATGGGGACGATCCTGTGACCCCGCGCGAGCGAAAAAAGCATTGCCCCGCGTCGGCGTAGCTAGCCTCGCTGCCTGAGGCACATCAAACGGCTTGCAGCTCGATCGGGCGACTAGCCGCGTGCATCCCGTCACGTACGGCACTGTGGCGAAGCCTCCATGGTGAATAGCCTTCGTGCGAACAGCAAACGGCGTCCTCCTTACTTGCATAGCATTTCGCTCGCTGCCACCCGCGTCGCCGAGGCACCACCAACTACCGAACGCCCCGACCGGCACGGAGAGCCTCTTCGCCACGTCCGCGCTATCTCCGTATTTCTTTTTTGAGGGTACAAATAGGTACGCACGTATACTCACAACCTACTCACCCCACACACACGTACACCACATACGTATACCTCTGGACACAAGTTGGATTTAAGCGGAGATCGACCTTAAAACACCCGTTCCTTCGTGTCTACTACTGTAGGATGCGTTTGGTTTATAGACCTAAGGTGGATATAATGGTCCCATCTATCCTATTATTTGTTTGGACGGATGGGTGGATAAGGTTATCCAACTCTCATCCCAACCAATTTTTGTCTCATGTAAGTATGTAATTTTTATCTTATCTACCATCCAACTTTCAGCCCACCAACTAAATTTGAATTCTTACCACATCCATCATCCAACTCTCATCCTATCCAACTTTATCCCTCCAACCAAAATATAAGCTTGGATGACTTCATCCTGTTAGACTGGATGGCACCATCTCATCCACTCTTTGCCCTTGAATCAAACAGACCCTTAATGTATACTAGTCGAATGCGTCCTTTACTATGGATACAAAATAATATTGTCTAGCACGTAAGTTATTGTCGATGGGCTTAGTTTGGGCCATTCTCTTAGCTCCGCCCTAGTGTATGGTTAAGCTCCGTCTCGGTCTACATTATGTCTATTATTAAGCTTGGCTTACACTACATCCTTTGCTTGCCCGCCGTTGTTTGTATTACATATTTACCGCATACCCTAAATGGAAGGAAGAGAGGTTATTGGAATAAGTATTGCATATTTTAGTAGTAAATTTGTTTATTATGCGTCAATTTTTTGTTTGTTTTTTATTACAAATTTTATATAGGTGAAGAAAGTATTTGAGAAGAGGTGAGTGAAGATTAAAAAGATAAGACATCATTCGCTGCTTACTATGTTCGTTTAAAGAGTAATGATAATGAATTAATGATAATTATAAATAAGTTGTACTCATTATCCGAGTGAGAAACGTGGAGTTATTTGAAGTAGTGATCATGTCAAACAGAGGCGATGCTACCGTGTGTTGCGGGTGGGCCAAGCAACCCAGAGTACCGATTTTTCCACTGGACAACCATTCACTAGGAGAGTGGAAGTAGGGCGTGAGCATACTTATACTGGGCCGAGAAAGAGCGATTGCATCAGACCAGACTGGCCTAGAAGGGGTGGGTCGTCTGAACGTGTTCTGCTATGGCCTCTATAGCCCATCCAAAATTCTCTCCGGAAAATGCGAATTTACTCATCTGCCTGCCTCGGTGCTTCCTCCTCGGCATTTCCTAACGGTCCACGCGCGCCACCACCCTTGCCCTCCACTTCTCCGCTCCACTCCCCAACCATCCCACATGCCGCCGTCGCCGCGATGCAAAAGGTGCAACTCAAGTGGGTGAAGAACCGCGGCTTAGACCACCTCATCGCCAGGACCACCTCCATCCGCGTGTCCTGCCTCCTGCTCGACCACCTCGCGCACTTGCCCCCGTCGTCCCCCATGCCGGCCCTCTCCCTCACAAGCCTGCAGAAGCCGCTCGGCCTCACGTTCCCCATGCTTTTTTGCTTCCTCCGCTGCCATTGCACCCTCTTCGCCAAGCAGCCCCACCCCGCGCTTCCCCTCTCTCCCTTCCTTCTACCTCTCATGCCCGCCTCCCACCTCCTTCTCGCTCGCCACACCAGCGCCTCTGCCGTTGACTCCCACCTTCGCCTTACGCGCCTCCTCCTTCTCACCCGCTCCAGGTCCCTCCCGCTCGCCTCCATCCTCCCGCTACGCTTCGACCTCGGCCTACCCTACAACTTTGCCGCCTCCGTCCCTTACAACCTCGGCCTACCCTACAATATATCATTCATGCATGAAAAAAATATATTTAAATTGAAAATATTAAATTGGGCACGGATGGAATATGGATTGACTATTGAATTGAGGAATAGGGAATGAGTGTAAGAGTTTATAATTGAGTGGTATTGGAAAATTGATAAATTGATTAAATTGAGGAACTTGGTAGTTAGATGTGGCGTATGCGTATGGTTATTTATGATAGGTAGATGGTGTTGTGGGGCTCTCTAAATATGCTAGAATATACAAGATAAATAATTACACTTGGACAATGAGTCGTAATTATAGTATCAACTATAGTGTGTGAAATCGGTCAGAAGATGTTGTTCTATGAAGGTATTAGGATTGTCACGTTGGATTAGAGTAAATTAAGTGCACCCCTCTTAGGATATGCCAGGAGGCCCATTGGGGTTCGCAACTGGAATGTCGGTATATATGAAGCCATGAGTAGAGTTGCTGCCGACGATTGGTCATAGTACAATTGTTAGTTGCGAGTTTGGTGGGACAGCCTGGGATAGGTGTCTCTGACTTGAGTAATAAGGTTGAAAATCTAATACTGGATTAGTGATAAATATTCTATGGCCTCATAGGATGGAGTCACTATGGTAAAGTGATACATACCTGCGTAGGATTAAAATCATGAATTCATACATGTCTCCCGGATTAGAGGCTACGAAAGCTAAGTCTGCCTCATGTAGAGGTGCTAGTAGTCAATTTCTTAAATTAAAATGACCAGCCCTTAAAGAAACCAAAAACCTAATTTAATTAAAATTTTAAATTTGAGAGAAAATGAGCTACAGTGAAAAATTGAGAGGAAGAAATTCATATTATGCATTTGTTATTAATGTTTGTTAAGTACATATGTACTCACTCTTGCTTAAATCCCCATTTACTTAGAAGGTGAGTCCGATCTAAATCCACCTATGAGGCATGAGGTGAGGGTGATATGTAGGACCCAGACCTTTAGGAGGACGATTGCTACTACTACTGCCACCAGGAGAACTAGAGGATTGGGTAGACAATATTCTTGTTTTGGACGGTCATCAGGGTAATGAAACCGTTGTAATGTATTTTTGTTGTACTTGGATCATATGTACAATTATGTAATGGATATGTAGCCCTACGTGGCTTGGAATTTAATATATTTTCATTCAGTCTCTAATCATTGTTCTGCTGTAATACTCTGAACACGGTATAGTAATTGATAAAGTGTCGGGTTGCTCGATATTTTGTTAGCTATTATGCCAAGATTTATATAATTAACTCAGTATTACTGTTATTATGTAGAGCTAATTATGCGAGTCGCCGTATGTTCCTACTTTCTAGTAGGTTAGGTTTTGCAACTGGTACCTCGGCCTCCAAGGATGGGAAATCAAGTGAATATGCTTTTTTGCTTCAGTTTACTCTAAGTGGGGCAGATGATTTTCTGCCGCAACAGATAAATCGTTAAGAACATCAATCTGTGTGTGATATTATGCCATCTTCTCAGGTACATATTTGCTTGATTAGTATTCTTTTGTATGGCAAATATTTCTTTTGACATACCCTTCTTGAGTTCACTAAGGGTCAAAATTTAGCATATGTGCTACTATAATTCATTGCGACATCTCATTATTTGTTTGTACGCCTTAATGGCTTATTGTGATCACATTTATTTCATTAGATGCGGTCATTTGGCTGCCAAGTGGAGTGTAGTGTGCACCTGACACTTGTAAACGGGAGGGCACCAGCCGCGCAACACAACTGAATATGAATCTAACCTCTCAAAGTTTCATTACCATTCATCTTACAGAAATTTGTTAATAGCACTCTAATAAAATATTTTTTCTGTGTTCAAGTAAGAAAAACTTTTATTGCATTCAAGCTTCATGGGGAGAGCAAGGGTCGACCTGTTTAAACTTAAACTACTTTCGTTACAACCGAATCAGACCAGTTTCTACATGTTGCTTATTAGGCACCATCTGACTTGGGTTAACTATGTTTTCAAGTTGTACAATACCTACCATCACAAGAACTGAGTGACTACATAATTAGTTTGTATGAAATTGGTTCATAAGATCTGTTCTCAATTGATAGTCTGTGTGAAATTTTCTTGTTTGTCTCTTTGTTGTAAATAATTTACATACATAACTTCTATTTTTGAAGAAAATAGATGGAAACAACTTTATAGATGTCTTCTGTTTATCTATTTGAAGTAGTGATTCCTACTAAAGTTTTTGCACGTTGTGTTTGTAAAATTAGACATTGCAAGCCGAGCTCAATTGGCTTGTATTTATCTCAGTTTTTAGTTCTGAAGAGAGGTAGAGCTCAAGCTTCGTTCCACATGAATATTTGATTCATTGCAGATATCTATAAAACTATTCTAATTACATATCAGAGTGCTATAAGCCTCCTATAGTTTCACAAACCCTACTTGTTATTTTAACAATTCCTTTCGAATTGACAATTTTACTTGTTTGAACTGTTTGCTGAGTAGGGGGTGCAGTGCACCTATATTGGCCGGTATACCATCATCTGAACAAGCGGCTGGATTTTACAACGATGCCTCTCTCTTTCTGTTCATCCTTATGCGATTTGCGTACTGCCTACTACCTAGGATGACGGCTTATGCGATTTGCATACAATCTTATGTTTATTTTCATTCATCCTTATCCAATGACATTCAAATTCTCGTATGCGGCTGATTTAAAATTTGTGCCAATTTTACGTGGAATGCTGTCATGCTAACAGTAGCACACACCATCTTCAAGATATATATTTAGTTTGAGAGATGCTTCTATGTTTTTCTTTTAAAAAGTTGCAAAAATATTAAAGCATAAATGAATGATAGATAGCGATTATTTACTCCTTCATTTGTTTTAAAATTTATTAAAATTTATACAATTTATATCGAGAGAGAAAACATAGAAAGCACAGTTTGTTTTGCTCTTTAATGAATGAATGTCAGTTGATTGGTGATAGGTGCCAACAACAACCAAGACCACAGCAATGGCTAGTGGTCTATCCATTTATTTCCTTTTCCCTTTTCCTTTTTCGAATTATTGGTCCCTGACAGACTATCCATGTGCACTATACCTCTGGTATGGTATCCTCCAACATGCCACATGTTTGTACTATTTCTGTTGGCTCTAAAATTGCATTCTCCAACACCCCAAAGTTTGACTATCTCTATTGAAACTCAGCCAGCCTAGATACCATACACTCAAACATCACTAAGAAAACAAGGGAGTGCGTGAAACTGCACGGCAGATCCGGAGGTGGCTACCTCTGTCTCCCGTGCAAGGCAACCATGATGAACCGTGACAGAAAAGAAGGCACAAACAGGCCAAACCTTCTCTTGACTCGGCATGGCTGTGCTGCCAGAGGCGAAGCCCCCACAACCTCACACTCTCAGAGCCTTTTTACCAGGCTAAAGCAGGTAGGCATCATGGGAGGGAGTGGGAGAGATACATCATACATGCCCCGGAAGACCAGAATTGGACTTCGCAGCTTTCCTGGATTCCAATGCCCAGATGGATGGAGGAGGGCCAGGGAGCAACAAGTAAAGGAGGAAGCCAATCTGTTGCTTGGCTAGACATACTCCATGCCAATTGCCCAGAACTTTGTCAGAAGGAATTGGTCCTGGGGGCAACTGATTGTTGCTTGAGTGGAGATGTAGAGGTAATCCCAATGCAATGCCTCATGCAACTAGTTTAACTAATGGGGCCAGCTGATATTAGAATCTAAAGCTAATCATTATATCATGCCCCCCTCGTTGATGATGATCTATCCTTGGCTTTTGCACCCTTCCTTTTGTACTGTTCACGGCATGCATCATATTTCCTAGAGCGGAGAGCATATAGGGAGATAAAAAAAAATGTGCAAAGAAATCATGCCGAAAGATTCAGAAGAATAATGTAACCGTAAACTATTGTACCTACACAGATTAATAAAACCAAGCATTGTCCAAAATATGTTTACTGCCTAATACTATGCACCAGGTTCAGTCATGGGCAATTCTTAGCCTGCTCGGGAAAATGAACTTAAGAGAGAGTAATTGATGACGCTGGCATTTTGCATCTACTATTCTTCGGGGCCACATGAGACCCATGAAGTATCATTGATACCATGCATCTTATGAAGACAATTAGATTTCTGGACGGATTGCTTCTTTGCCTAGTCATGCTGCTTCCGATTGCTTCTTGGATTCTTATTTAGTCCGGTATCCTGTTGCATAAGCAAAGGACTCCTGTGGTTTGTAATCTATACTAGTAAAGTGTCCGTGCGTTGCAACGGATCCCAAATAAATGATGACACCATAAATTCTAAACTCTTAAAAATAAAAAAAAAAACGAGAATTTAAAACTTAAGCTATCACTTATTTGAGATCCGTTACTGAAGAATCACTGAACAAGGGAATATAATGAAATGCAAATAAGCAGATAAACAAAGAATAAATAGCAATTCCTCACCCTGGGCCTTGGCATTCTTTCTCGCCCAAACATACTGACTCACCATCACCACCAACTCATTCTTATAATAGTTAAGATATTTGAAACAATGAATCAATTTAAGATGTGCGACTTTGTATTCTATATATTTAAAGTAATGAATCAATTCAAGGTGTTGGATTTGAAGTCTCGGTATATTTGGTATGGAAGTGTGGTAATCCTAGGATCCCTGCTAATTGCATGCACACGGGATACATGTTCTTTACCACGTCTTTTGCGGTGATAGATAGAGTTATTTTTATAAAAACATGTGTTAGGGGATAGACTTTAAAAAAATGTAGAGAGGATTTTATATGCAGTGTTCACGTAGAATGGATCGTTGTCGAGGCCCGTGATTTGTTTATCTTTGGATTTTTCAGCCTTATCATTTCTGCATGTGCTGTTTTTGACATATATCCTTTGGCAGTATGTCCGATCTCTTTCGAAGTCAGGTCACTTCAGTTTGGATATCCTTTATTTACGTACTTCAGTATATACTAATTTTTTTAAGAATCAATATATACTGTATGGAGTTTCTTTTTCTAGGGTTGGATCGATAGACGCACACCCGACACCTCATGTGGTAGGCGATGCGCGCAGCGCCAGCGCGTTTATTTCTTAGCCAATTTAGCTGGAATGGACGAACTGTTTGGTCTCGTGTGGTTTTCGTAGGACCCCTGGGTGAAAAAAAATATCATGTCCAAGCGAAGCTGTTTTAAGCGAAAAATAATTGCAGGCTCAAATTCGCACAGATGATTTTAAGACAAAAGCGGCTTAACCTGATGAAGTATCATGCCACTTTTCGTGAGCTTAGCTGCCAACACTGTTTCACTTTAATTTTTGTCTAATAGGATGGAACTGTGGTTCAAAAAATTACCGGGTCACTTCGCTGTCCGCAGGTTCGTATTACCGAAATCATCTTGAAAATCGCTCCCAATCCGGTAACGATTTTCTTAAAAAATTGCTCAAAAATTGTCAAAATCGAAGAGTTCCAAATTCAAACTTTTAGACAAAAATCGGAAAATATCGATAATCGCGATATTTGCATCGATAATCAGCCGACCAATTAAACTTCCTCGTCGGTCGATTTTTGAGCGATTTTTGTTCGATATTTCTTGATAATTGCTCGATATGCTTCAATAATCGCAATATTTGTGTCGCATAATTTTTTTTGGATTTTTGAATCCAACCAATTTATCGACCGATATCTAATATCCTACCAGCTCGACAAGACAATTATTGCGATATTATAACCCTATTATATCTGGGAGGTTTGGAGCTCCCTCAAGCATCCACCTCACCTCCACCTTCTCTCTCCTCTATTTCACGAAAAGGTCCTCCGTTTCTTCGAAATTACGTATAGGTCCCTATGTGATTTTCTGTGAGAGGAAAAATAATTTTTCCGCTTCGCGTTTAGGTCCCTCATTTGGTATTTTACACAGAGAGCCCCCATTAAATGCGAATAGCGAACGAGCCCTTTTCTTATTTTTCAAAATAGCGTATAGGTCCAAAATTATAACAAATAGGTCCCTATGCTTTACGTTCGGGTCCTTTCTCCGTTTTGCTCGGAAAAAAATGTTTTCGTGATCCGTTTTTCCTCCGGAGCATGGGAAAAATGTTTTCGTTTACCGTTTTCTCTAAGAAAAAAAATTGAAAATCCGTTTTTCGCCCGTCGTTTATCCGTTTTTGTTGGAAAAAAATGGTTTCGTTTTTCGTTTTTCCTCCAGAGCATGGGAAAAATTGTTTTACGTCTTTTTTCCTCGTTTTCCTACGAAAAAAATGTTCCATGGTCCATTTTTTCTCCGGAAAAAAACACAAATCCGTTTCCCGTTCACGCGCCGCGCGTACCATCCTAGTTTGAACTATAATCAACGGCAAATTAAACCCTGGCTGTCCGTCTCAATTATCTGATTTTTGCCAAAGTGTTCCGTAAAAGGTGAAACCGTACAGCGACACAAGGTGATGGATCCAAAAGGAGCATTCGGAAAACCAATTGTTTCGGTCAATAGACAAAACTATAGTCTAAAAAGCAAAGGTCGGCACGATGCCATATGGTCCTAACCTATGGGTCATTAGGGAAGAGAGGATAGCAAAAGAGGAAGACAGCCTTTGTACGGTGAGTTGACTTGTCCTCTTGCCCTGACAACAACTGCCACATTGCGCGTCACGGGCAAGCACGCACCTTATCGTATCCAAATCCACCCGGCTATATGCGTAGTAGATCTCTCTGATTACTCTGCTAATTGCTCTCACTAACACTACCAACCAGAAAGCCCATGAGAGGTGATATTATTATTATGCACACTTGGTATAATATATACCAAAAGGACATTACCATTAGTTTTGAGGATGCGACTTGCCCCCATTCGTTTGTTTGGCTTCTTTATTCCCACTAAGTGTGGCAGTCCTGTGGGTCTATAACTTAAGTAGTGTCGGTGTTTCGAGCACCGGCCAATGAATTTGTATAGGTAAGAGGGGGGTGCACGCTCCCTCTCCTCGACGACTTACTCGGGTGAGCACAAGATGTATCTTGGTTGGTGAATGTCCCTACTCGGTGTGGGTTTGATTGTATTGATTCCTTTGTTGTCAGTCGTCTTACATGCTCGCTCCTCCTATTTATATGGCGAGGAGGAGGTTACTGTTGCTTGAAAAAGAAAAAGCGTGCTCTTAATTAAGCATGAGTGGCGGGCGATGAAGTGGCCATGGCTCCCCTTGCCTGCATGGTCGGGCGTAGTTCTTCTTGTCGCTCGTAGTAAATCACGAGATTGGGGACTTGTGCGGCTAGCGTCATCATTAAGCCCGACATTTAATCGATCGATCATAATAAAGGCTATCGCTTCTTGAGATTGTGACTTGGTAACAGTCATTCCTCGCCCGGTAGTGGCCAGGGCCAGAGCTGGCACAGTTCGGCCCATCGCTTTTGGGCGAGGAGTACCCATGGCACAGGTACCGTCGGTAACCAAGGCCCCGTGCGGTCGGAGAGGTGCCGGGGGTCTTGTTCCGTCTTAGTGATCTTAGTGATTAAACTTGGCTGATCGAGTCTCAGGCCAGATCTTGGCCTTCAGGTAGTGTAACCCCAGAAACCCAGGTGGTTGGAGAAGCGGTCGGGGTTTTCAGCCGGGTTTGGTCGGGAAGAGTCTTCGGCCAAGGGTCTTGTGGCGCTTCCAGATGGAGTCTTAACCAGGCCCCAGTGGTCGGAGAAGCGGTCGGGGTTTCGCTGCTTAGTCGTTGCTTTCGGTGTCGGGGAGGTCAGATCGCGGTATATATCTGTGCGAAGTCGTCTTGCGGTACTGTTGGGCCATACTGGCGAAGATATGGCGCCGGAGTCGTCTTGCTTGAGCGTGATGGGCGATCATGCCCTGGCGAGCCGCGTGGCGTGTGGTATAGCCCTGGCGGGTCACGTGGCGCCCGGTCGTGCCTTGGTAGCCTATGTGATGGGCTAGCCATACTGGCGAGCACGTGGCGCCGGAGTTAGGCGGCGTAGCCGCTGATAAATTTTGATCGCCTGGCGAACCACGTGGCGCCGGTCAGCCAGCCGGTAGCGCGATGAGCTGATATACTGGCGAGCACGTGGCGCCGGTCGAGCCGCCCAGCCTTGTAATGACTGAATCGCCACTGGCGGACACGTGGCGCCGGTCGTGCGCCGGTAGCGCTTGTATATCGCCCTGGCGGACATGCGAACCAATGTTGTGCGATGCCTTGTATGATGGTGATCATACTGGCGAACCACGTGGCGCCGGGTCGGCCGCCGGCGCGCGTGGCTGGTCGCATGCTGGCGGACCGTGGCGCCGGTCGTGCCTTGAGCCGTGATGGGCGTGAGTACTGGCGAACACGTGGTACTGAGTCCCGTCACTTTTTACGCCCCGTCGTGGTGGGGACGAGGAGGGTGAAAGCGCGCTTGCCTTAGCCGTTGGCTCGGCGGCGCTCTCGTGGGGCTACAAGCGAGTGATCCGAGGTGGAACACAGGCCCGCCATGAGGAGTCCCCTAGACAATCACGTAGCGGCGTCCGACCCCACGAAGGCGATCCATAAAGAATCTTTCCTTACTCGATCCCGTATCGGACCAGATCGTTCGTTGATCAAAAGCGCGAGTTGCCCCGTCGGCAGGTTCAGCGGGAAAGCGTGAGTGTGATCGGGCGTGAGTTAAGGCGATTGGGTCGATCCGCCCGACCCAACTAGGGAGGCCGCTGGGAGCTTCGCCTTGTCCTCACCTCTTGCCCATTTTTCTTGTAGTGGATATCGTGCGCCGTTTCTTGCCTTAGGGACCACGGTCGGGCATTGGTCGGTGTGTGTATCACAAAGTTAGAAGTTGGGAAATCGAGAGAGCGCTCAACCGTGGGAGGACTGTTCTGACCGATCGTGGTCGACCGGCTTGGCACTTCCTTTCTTCGCCAAGCACTACTTCGTAACTTGCGTAGCCGCGGGCGCAGGCGTAGTACTTTTGGTGGTTTGGCCGTCTTGGGAGGACAGGCGATTGGTTGTGACAACCCGACCCTTGCGGGCTCTTGTAGCCCCAGTGGGGCGGGGCGGTTTGTTCGTTACCGCCCGCGGCGCCACTTGAAGGAGTAATAGCGAGTGTGCAAGAAAGGTACTCACTTATCTTTCTTTATAGTGGCGAGTTTTGTTCAAGCGAATTAGCGGTGCCGGTTCCCAGCGTCGCTTGCTTCGGCGCCGGCTTCTCGCCATCGGCTTTGAAAAGTCGCGGTGCGTCATGAATCTTTGGCGGGTATCGTAGCGTCGCTTCGTTTGGCCGGATCGCCTATAAATAGGCGGGAGGTGGGACTTCGTTCGGCGTTGAGGCCAATGTCCGACTTGCTTTTATAGGTGCCTCGCTCTCTCATTCCGTTCTAAGGATGAGAACCGCCCGATCGATAGAGATCGCCAGGACTCCTTCAGAGCGGAGGATGAGGAGGAGTTAGGCGGCAGTGGCCGATCTTATGGCGGCGGCCGTCGGACAGCGGGATTGGTAGGGCTGGAGGCGGGAGGCGGAGGAGGAGGAGCGAGCGGGCGACAAACGCGATCGTCGGAGTTGAGGAACCGCCGCCTTGCTGGCGCTGAGCAATTGGGGGAAGCGGGCGCCGTCCTCAGCGCTCCTTCTCCTTAGGGGAGCACAGAGTCGGCCGCGACATCTAGGCTTTGCGACGGCCGTCTTTTGCCCGATCGCCCGATCGTCTTTGCCAGTACTCTTCTCCGACAGTGGTCCCCACATGTCGGACTCCAAGCTCCCCGGAACCATAGAGGTCACACTGAAGGGCGAGAAGGCTACTTCTTGAAGGTGCGTCGGCGGATCGGGGCTCTCTGCTGCGGGTTTGGCGCGACGGCTATTTTTCTTTGTGCGTCGCGGCAAAATTGTGCGAAAAAGCTGAAGCTGTGTTTGGAGAGGACGATAAGTCAGGAGATCAACTGTCGGTTGTGGAAGACCCTTAAGCGAGGAAAAGTTTTTCTTGGTTTTAGACTTTCTTGTTTCCAAAGAATGTAAATGCGTTGAATTGGAAGAAAATAAAGGTGTTGAGTTTTACATGTATTTTCGCTATTTTTCGGTTTGTTCTTTGGTAAGAAATGCGGGGTCATGGTTCTTGGAGTGCAGTGAGGACCAGCGGGCCGATGATCGACATGTTCGGCGTTTTAGAAAAAGTAGGAAAAAGCAGGTTTTAAGCGGCGTTAGTTCCCAGGGCAACGAATACCATCTGATTCATGTCTCTTTTTCCTTGGCGAGATACCACGCCATAGCCTTGACGTGGGCGTGGGCGTGATACTTTCGGGTTGGAAAAAGAAAAAAAAACCGATTGATCAGAGCGGATACAGCGGTTGAGCAGGTGTCGACAGTGGAAAAATGCTACGCGTAGGCCGGTAAAAGGTAGACATGGTAATGGCGAGGTAGAAAAAAGGGCTAAGGTAGAATCGTCTTAGCTTTTCAATGTTCGGCGTTTGACAAGATGTTGCCGTCGGGATCCTTGGCCGGTAAGTGCAGTCGAAGGACCTCTACTCTGATGAAGGGACCCTCCCAAGGAGGAGAGCTTGTGCTTGCCTTTGTTGGGTGAACTGGCGCTGAACCGGGTCGCTGTGTTGAGCAGCTGCGCCCTCTAACCTTGCGGTCGTGGTAGCGTCGCGATGTCTGCTGGTATTTGGGTGGCGAGCAGCGGCGACATCTCGCGCTTCATCGAGCCGGTCGGCAGCGTCTTGCGGGACTCGAGCCCGGGTCTCGAAGGCTGTGAACCTTTGGGGCGCCGTAGTCAAGTCGGTCGATAAGATGGCCACTGCTCGAATGCCAGGAAGAGCGGCGTGAACCGATCGGCCAGGGTCGGTGGTCCGTAAGCTCCAAAGTGCGAGTACCTCGGTACGCCCAGCGTCCGCGTACTTCTTGATCGATCGAAGATTCGCGGTTTGAGCTATGGAGGATCGGGCCGTTCGCGGCGTTCGACTTGGCGTTGCTCGTGGGTGGCGGCGGCAGCCCAATCAGCGGATCTTTGAAATTGTCGCGAGCTCGAAACTCCTTTCAGTGGTGCGTCCGTTGTCGGTGATGATGGAGTTCGGGACTCCCAAGCCGGTGAAGCGATGTGCGGATGAAGTCCGCCGCTGTGAAGTGATTGTTGTGATCGGCAGCTATCCACTTGGTGAACTTGTCGCAACCAGCAGTGGGTGAAGCCCGGGCGCTTTCTTGAAGGGCAGAGCGGATCGAGTCCCCAAGCGAAGGAGCCATGTGATAGGGATCGTTTGGAGGGCTTCTTGGCGGGAGGTGAGTTTGCGGCGAAGAATTGGCACCCTTCGCACGTCGGATGATTTGCACGGAGTCGGCCCGCGGTCGGCCGAGTGAAAACCATGTCGGAAGGCTTTCGAGCCAGGCCGTGACCAGTGGTGTCGCCAAACCCCGCCGTGGATGTCGGCGGGTAGCTCTCTTCCTTGGTCGGTGGGACACATACGGAGGATCGGGAGGAGCTCCTTGTAAGTCGATTCTTGCGTCAGGTCTGAAGAGATTTTGCCGACCAAGCGGCGGCGGGCCTCGATTTAGTCGTCGGAGAGGAAGTCCGTCGATTGACCGTCGATGAAGGATTCCTCCAATCGGTGCTGGTCGTCGGGGCGTTGCAACCCGGCTCGACCAGCTTTCGGCCTTTGTCGGGTTAAACTTGGCCCGTCGTCACGAGCGTCGGTCGGGATGGGCGCTTGGTGTAGGTCGAGGCGAAAATTCCGGCGGGGCCGGCCCTCTGCGGGCGGACCCGGCCAGGTGATGGCCTCTCCGTTGTTCCGTCTGTAGCTATGATGGAGCTCAAATCCTTTGAACTTTGCTCGATTTGCGTACCTCGTGATGAGCCGCCATCCGATCGTCGCGAGGTTCTGCGACCTTCATGACTTGATCGGCGGCCAGTTTTGAGTCGCCATGCACGCGCTCCCGCTTGAGCTCAGTCGGCGTCTGAACCCGATAACGAGGGCCTCATACTCGGCGTTGTTAGTTGCGTCGAAAAGTAGCGGATGGCGTGCGAAGCTTGTTCCCAAGTGGTGAAAGAATGGCGACCCGGCCCGGCTCCGTTTTGGTGAAGGACCCGTCGAAGTACATCGTCCGATGCTCGGGGTCTTGGCCCGCGGAGAGTGGGGCACTGGGCTTGATCCCTTTCGGCGGCGAAGTCGGCTAGAACTTAATTTTATGGCGGTCAGGGGACATAGGATATGTCATGCCCGTTGAGCTCGAGTGCCCACTTGGCAATTCTTAGGAGGCGTCAGCGGTTATGGATGACCTCGCGGTGGTAGGGAAGTTACCCACGAAGCGTGGTCTTTGGTTGAAGTAGTGTACCCGGCTTCCTTTTGTGATCGAGGCTGCGTAGAGCATCTTACGGATCTGTGGGTACCGTGCCTTGGACTCGGAGAAGTGCGCCGCTAATAAAGTAGGGCCGGCGCTTTGGATCTTAAGGACCAGCCCTTCTTACCTTTCGCTCGCGACAAGTACCCGAATCTTGTGACCTGGGTAAATGGCGGCAATGTAAATGTAGAGGCTCTTGGCGCCAGGCGACCCGGCAGCCTTTGGAGAGGTGGTCGAGGAAGACCTTGGTAGCGTCGGCGTCCTGAGCCTCGCCGTCCGGTGAAGTGATGGTTCCTCGGGGAGTTTGTATAAAGGGCAAGCCCGCGTTCGCCGAGCGGGGCGTGAAGCGACTTCGAGGCCGCTAGGCATCCGTCGACCTTTAGGCCCCTTTGAGGTTCTTGATCGGCTCCATCCTTAAGATGCGGAGATCTTGTCTCGGCTAGCCGATGCGCTTCGGAGATGATGAAGCCGGTAGCTTCCTTAGGGTACCCAGCATTTCTCGGGGTTGGGCTTGATCGCGGAACCGTCGGAGGGTTCGCGAAAGTCTCCTCGGTCGGCGATGATGTCGGTCTTCTGGTCTTGACAGCGATGTAAATCGACATCGCCTCGACATTGCGGCCCGATCACGGTCGGAAGGCGGTCTGCATACATCTTTGGTATGTAGCCCCAGCGTTCTTCGAGGCCAAGCGGCATTGTCACGTGCGAGCGAACCGTGCGGGTGATGAAGGAAGTCGTGGTGACGGTCGTCTTCTTTCATCGCGATGCAGTGGTACCCTGAGTAGGCATCCGAGAAGGGCGAGGATTAGCACCTGCGGTGGAGTCTACCATTTAGTCGATGCGAGGCGAGAGGAATGGATCTTCGGACATGCCTTGTTGAGGCTTGTGTAGTCGACACACATTCTCCATTTCCCGATCTTCTTTTTTACAAGCACGGGGTTTGCTAGCCATTCGGGGTGGCGAACTTCTTTGATGAACCTGCGGCCAGAGCTTGGCTATTTCCTCCCCCTATGGCCACGCTTTCCTTACGTCGAAGCGGCGCGAGGCCATTTGGCGTAGTCCTGAACCAGTAGGATGTTCGAGTGCTCGGCGACTTCCTCAGGGATCGGCATGTCGGAGGAGCTTCCATGCGAAGCGTCAGTTGGCGCGGAGGAAGTGTGGCGGCGCTTTCCTATTTGGGGAGCGTGGTCCCGATCCAGCGGTTTGGTGGGTCCTCACAGGGTCGACCTCGATCGTCTTCGTGTCCTCGGCGGACTTGAAGGAGCGGTCGGACTTACTAAGTCGGGAAGCGGACTCGGGATCTTAGCTCGGAGGCGAGCGATGTGAATCTGACGACCGCGAGGCCAACTTCATAGCTGTCTTTCGCGGCCGTGGCTGGCTGGAAAAACAGCGATTCTGATGATCACCCATGCGGCCGGGCATCTTGACCGGTAGGTGTAGTTAGGGGATCGCCATGAACTTCAGCGTAGCATGGTCTCCCCCCAGGATGGCGTGGTAGGGCCGGGAAAATCCACGACCTCGAAGGTGAGGGTCTCGGTGCGGAAGTTAAGCAGGGCTCCCGAGCGTGGCGGGCAGGTCGACTGTCAGGCGGGTGGGCTGCGGCCGAGCAGCGCCGTGAAAGGGTGCTCTGCTTGAGTCGAAGGCTCGGCGGGGGATCCCCATGGCGTCGAGGTCTCAACGTAAAGGATGTTGAGGCTGCTGCCGTCCATGAGCACCAATCGGCGCTTTGTTCCCACGATGGGGTCAGCCAGCGGCAGTGCCTCACTGGTTGCGGGGCGTGGTCGGGGTGGTCGGCCGATCCAAGGTGATCGGGGACTCGGAGCCACGAAGGTATTTGAAATGCTGTTTGGGCTTGCCCGCGAACACCTCTCGGCGAGGTGAGCTTGGCGCCTCGTCGGCGTAACTTGCAGGTCCGCCGAAGATCATGAGGCAACCGTCGGTCTCGGGGAAGCCGTGCCTCCCGATCTCGGTGGTCGGCGCAGAGTCTTGCCTCTTTCCTTTGCCCGTGGCGTCGTGGGGGTTCGGAAAGAAGCGCTTCAGGACCGCGGTCCGATACTTGTGCACGGCCAGGTATCGTGGTTCGGACCACGTACTCTCCATGGCTTCGAAGTGGTCGGGGGTTCTTGCGGCCTTGCGGCTTTCGGCCCAGTCGGCCCGGCCATAACCAGGCGGTCCTCGCGGACCTGTTTGCCGTGGCGCTTTCGCTTGTCGGGCGGTCGGAGGAGAGCTGGAGCTCGGCGCCGATCCTAACCCGACCTCCCCTTTGTCGAATGACATCACGGCCTCCTCGCAGGCGTGGTTAGTGGCAATGTCGAGGAGTTCTTTGGTAGTCTGGGCCGCTACCATTTATGGACGAGGTCTTGGAAGTGGTGCCGTAGATGAATGCCCCCGCGACATGTCGCGGATGTCGGGGAGCTCGTTACCTTCTTTGGGAAAAGCGTCGGATGTAGTCCGGAGGTTTTCCTGTTTCTTGTTCGACTTTCAGGTCGAATTCCACTGGTGAGCTTGTAGGTGCCCTGGAAGTTGCCAGCGAAGTGGTGTAGTCGGCGATCCGGATGATGTTGGCGGGCAGAATTCGAGCCATGCCGGTGAGTCCAGCCAAGTAGATGGGGAGGTATTGGATGACAAAGTAGTCGCTCCCACCGCCCGGCATCTGGCCGGTAATCCTCGACCACACCTTGGGTTTGTAGCCCTGTGTACTTAGCTATGTTGGCCGGCGCCGGAATGGCGAGGAAGCTGTGCGGCTGCGAATCCTGACGAAACGCGGTGGCGGGGCCATCGAGGGCTCGGGACTGCTGATCACGCCTTGCGCGGGCCTTTGTCGGCGGCATCTGGCCGGGTCGGTCGTTCGTTCTTCGTGTTTGGAGGGTGGTGCTGGCGTCGCGTTAATCCCCCAAGCGTTGGTGCCAGTCTTGCGATGCTGAGGTTGTCGGAAGGTAGCGCTGCCCTTGTTCCGCTCAGCGGCCTCGGTGGCGTAGCGTTGGCGCGGAGCCATCCGGCGTCGAGCAGCTGCGATCGTGGCCATCACAGCGTCGCTCTTGTGACGCTCGCTCCACCAGGCCGGAGATTACGGTGGTAGCCCTGAGCTGCCGAGATCGTCTGGCTTTCGGGAATGCAGCGGAGGCGGCATTCTTCTTCTGGCGATGTTTTGGCGTGGGAAAAAGCGATGAATCGTCAGTCCCCTAGCCCGGTGGTGAGTGGACACAGCGTCTTGTGGCCAGTGTATGACCTTGAGAGTGGAAGCGTGAGGCGGGGCTGCTCAGTCGGCTGGAGCTTGTCGAGCTCGGCCTTTTGAGCCTCGGCTCGCGTTGCGTGAAGGTCGGCGCGGCGGCGCACGGTGATCCTCTCGGTGTGTTAGCGGAGAGTCTTGGCGTGGCGAAGATGCGGCGCTTTGCCCGGCGGTGTCGAGGAATCGTGATAAGCGTGGTACATTCTTGTCTCTTCCTCGCATTAGAGCCGTGGTCGGAGAGGATTGTCAAGTGGTGGTCGTCGGTGCGTGGCCGACCATTGCCGCAGCGAGTCGCGGCCAGTCGGCCGCGCTCGATGCCTCGCGCATCGGCAGGGTGATGGGGCCTCTGGCGTGCTTGGCGTCGGGGTCAGCGCGGGAACCTCAAGCCGAAGGTCTCTGAAAGCGGCCAGTGAAGCGTCGAGGGTCCTCGGTGGACACTTGGCGCCAGGAGTATGGCGAGGGCGATCACTATCTGTCCCGCCCGTAGGTGGTAGCGAAGTCGAGGAGCGAAAGCGGATCGGCGCTATCGGCATGGTGATGTCGGAGAAGAAAGGGAACCGTCGAGGAAGCTAAGCGGAAAATGGCGACAACGTCGTGCAGAGCCCCTACAGCGCGCCAAGCTAGCCGGTGTTTCGAGCAAGGCCAATAATTTGTATAGGTAAGAGGGTGCAGCTCCCTCTCCTCGGCGACTTACTCGGGTGAGCACAAGATGTATCTTGGTTGAGTGAATGTCCCACTACTCGATGTAGGTTTGATTGTATTGATTCCTTTGTTGTCAGTCGTCTTACATGCTCGCTCCCTCCCCTTTATATAGGCGGAGGGAGGTTACCTGTGTTGCTTGAAAAAAGAAAAATTTGCGTGCTCTTAGTCGCCGCGAAGTGGCGGTGATGGGAGGTGTGGCGGCAGGCTCCTTGCCTGTGTCGGCGTAGTTCTTCGTCGCTCGTAGGTAAATCACGAGTTGGGGACTTGTGCGGCTATGCGTCATCATTACGGCCGACATTTAATCGATCGATCGCCAATAAAGGCTGTCGCTTCTTGAAGTTGACTTGACTTGGTCATTCCTCGCCCGGTAGGCCGGGCTGGCCAGCTGGATTCGGCCCATGCGCTTTTTTGGGCCGCTGGGGGTACCCATGGCCTGGGTACCCGTCAAGTAGTCTTTACAGATGTGAGCCGTTTGATCGAGCAACCGAGCGATTCAGATCGTTCAAATCCATTCACTACAATGTTTTGTTACAATAATGCTACAATACTATTTACTACAGTACTTTGGGGTCAATCTGAGCCGTCACTTTTTGGTCCAACGGCTGGCACGTAACTGCTAAAGTTGCAGTTATACTACCAACCGCACTGAATCCCTGCCCGAGCTAGTACGTATGTTTAGAACTCGGGAATGCCGTAGCAATTCTGCAAGGTTTGGACTAATACTTACAAAATTCGTAACTTAGAACAGACCTTCGGAGTAGATCGTGCACATGTATTTCAGAGAGGGGAAATGAAAATATATATATTGATACACATATTTGGACATGTGGTTTCTCTAACTATCTCTAAAGTCAGCTCTAGATGGTATACAATAAATATCTTTTCTCTCTTGTACATAAATAATTTATCTATGTTCTCGTGTAAAGTTGGCTATTAAATAAGAGCTAACTCTCTTTTCTTTTCTCTTTTCTCATTGTTCCACATAGATCAAGGTGATGTCTACAGACTAAAACTAGCTAAGATACTGTAATATTATTGTACTCCCTCCATTTCAAAATATAGGGCATATTAGAGCTTGGCTCATGGATTAAGGATCATTAAGTACAGTGAAAAGTAGGGATAAAAAGACCAAAGTACCCTGGTGCTCTTTAGTGTTAGTATCCAATGTGTATTCCTAGGAATAGTAAAGGACCATGCATGCATGCTGCAATTAATAGGGGTAAAATAGGAAGCTAAGTACTCCCCTCCATAAGACTCCTTATAAAAAGAAAAATCTTCTCAAAGCTAATAGGCCTTACATTTTGAAATGGAGGGAGTACATGCCTAAGAGAAATGGACTAGATCCAAGAGAAATGAACTAGATCCAAGAAACCAAGTTTTTCTTGATCAAAATGCATGACAACCATGTTTAAGGAGTGAACATGTGATTAGGCGTCATAAATGGCATCATTCAATGAGTCACCTATGCTTCTGTTAGGGTCGCACCACTCCCAAGGGATGTTGACAGGTGGGCCCGTTGTACTCCAAAAGAGCTACAACATGGACCCACGCGCCGGGCCCACGCGTGTCCGAAAGCCCCGCTCATATCAGCACACCAATTAATTCTTCTTTCTTCCTTAAAAAAATTCTGCTTTCAACAAAAATAATAATAAATTCACTTTCGGTGATGGTTCAACTAGAACCAACAATTTATTATTCCCATTGTCAAAAAAATCTGTCCTATTTAGTGCCATCCATTTATTATTTTTTTTTTTGCAAAATTGCATGCATATTTCATCTAAAAAATTGATTTTTTATTCTTTCCTTTTTTAATTTGTAATTAACAAAAGATTGTACTCCATATGAAGTCAGAATCTTTAGGCAGCAAATCGGACGTGCTTGCCCACCTATCCATTAACCAGATGCACTATCTAGACCAGTCAAAGTTTATCGAGCTCTGTGCTAGCTAACTGAGTAAAAACACTATGTATTGTGTATTCACCGTTTCGTATATATTGTAACAATGGTCTCTCACTCCTTATTCTCTCAAGCCTCTCATATTCAAAATCTCAGCGAAATTTTAGAAATTCCGTTTGAAATTGTGGCCTTAGACGAAATGAAAACCCCCGTCGAATTAAAAACTTTGAAAAAAAATTCAAATTGCTACAATAATTTTAGAAAATTCACCAAAATTTTACAAATTTCACCGATTTTGGGGGGGGGGGGGGTTGGACTGTAATACATGCTTTTTGGACCGAATTTTGAATTCGTTGGACCAGATTTGGTGCTATGTTTTTTTAGAAAATTATGATACCATTTATTAGTAATAGATGAGGTCGCGGGATTGAATACTCCATCCAGCAATTACAATGCTATTTTTGTGTGGATCTGAACTGCACAAAAAAAGGCCGCTGGGAATACTCAAACCCACAACCACGGGTAGCACGTGCTGAACCTTTACCAGCAGAGCTAAGCCTTGTGGCTTGTACTCATCCCCCCCCCCCAATGTTTTCTAGCATCTAGACTCCAGTTCAGAGGAGAAGGAAAGCACCAAAAATCTCGGTGATTTCGATCGAAAACTCAGAAATCTCGATTAAAAAATTACCGGTTTTGAATTTTAATAACATTTCGTTCAAAATTCTGAGATTTCGCCGAAATTTTGGATTTTGGGTACCTCCGAGATGTCAACCGAAAATGAAATTTCAAAACTTGCATTGTACCTACCTCGTCTCCAACCTCAGTGCCTTTGTCGCCATCTTCCTAGCCCCATTGGATCCAGATTCAACGACGAGGAGTACGCTCAACAACAATAGGCCAGATCTCATGGAATTCTTCATCGTCCACCTTGACGACGATCAGAGTAGCGACAGCAAGTGGTAGATCCGCCTTCCCAGTGTCCAAATCCCCATCACCAGCGTCGAAAGCCAATGCTTAGATTTGGACGAGACCTTCCCCTTTGGCGTCGGCCCTGCCCATCGCTGTCCACTACTCACCACTCCATGCCAACGCTGAGGGTGTGTAACGTCCCTAAATTTCTGTCTTTAAAAGGGTAAAATAATAAATATTATTTAAAATTGAAATATTATTTTTTTTGAAAAAAATGAATTTCCATGGAATAATCAATTTTTTGGATTTCAAAAAGTTTTTTTCTTCCTATTTTTCAAAATTTAAAAGTAACTTATGTATAAAAATAAAAACAAACTTTAAGTTGGAAATAATTTTATTAAGTTCAAAATGTTTGAGGGAATTTTTGTGAATTTTTTTTCTAAAACTTTGGACTTTATTTTGTTTTCTCTCTAAAATCCATTTGGTATTTTATGTGATTATTTTAAACCTATAAATCAAATTAAAAATACAATTCTCTCTCGAACCGAAGCCCTTTCCTTCAACCACTTGGCTCGCCTTTTCCCGACCCACCTTCTCTTCTTTCTCTCTCCTTGAGCCAGCCCGGCTCAACGGCCATTTCCTTCACACGGCCTAGCCTCTCTTCCTCTATTTTTTCGCTGCCAGCTAGACCTGCCCAACCCTACCGGTTAAACCGCCCCTCTTCTTCTTCCTCTAGCGACCACCTCCCATCCAAGATTGCGAGCTTTCGGATTTCACTTTGCCACCGTTTTCACTCATAGTATTGCGTAATCAAGCTCCAAGTAATTGCTGACATCATCACTTCCACTCCCTGACCGTTTCCTCCTCTTGTGCGCACGATCTTGCATTAAACCCGCACAACTACTGCTTTGTCCTTCACCATTACCCCCATTTTCAGTGCCTCCCTAGACCTATAAAAGGGAGCTCTAAGACCACTATTCTCATTCCCTAGCTCTTCTGCCTGGAATGCCATGTGCTCTCTCCCTCCCCGAGCTCCGTCCATCGCATCCCCTCATCCTACCGCCATCTACAATGCGTCCCAAACCTAGATAATTGTGTCATTTTGTGTTCCCAAGCATAGAGAGTGTTTCCCCTCAATCAATTTCGGTTTACTCCCCTCCCTCTTGTTGGATTTTTTGTTTTTCCCTTGTCGGCCCCTGGCCGCTTCTCCTTGATTCTCGCTATCATCAAGGCCCCCTGGATGACTCCATCCCCACTGTCAACATCGCTGCTCTACGCACTCCCTGATGCTCCTTCCCTCCTCGTCGGAGCCCGACAGCCACGCCATTCCCCGTGCATGCCCGATTGCACCGCCGCGCCATTATGCATTGTCGCCATGGGCCGAGTCCACGGTGGACCGACCAAGACCATGGGCTCGGTCCACAAAAACCCGGCCCCACCTGGCATAGACCCAAGGACATTTTTAATTGCAAAAATATTTTGGCCAAAAATCATTTTCCTCTCCTGACGTCAACATTGCATCATGCTTGCGTCATAATTCAAATTTTATTCAGAAAATAATTCCATAATTAGAAAATACCCACTCATGTAATAATTCTGAATTTCCTTTAGAAATAAAAATCCAAAATCCCATAAAAATCTCAAATAGTGCTTTCTCTATCTTTTTCTCACATTTAAACCGCTTGGAGGTCCATTCTCCTCCTTTCTAACTCTGGTTTTCTCTATTTCTATTGTTAAATTCATCTAAAATCCTAATATACCTATTTATGTTAGTTTTGAATTTTCCTATTTTCAATCTTTAGATTTGGATTGCCGAAAGAGTACCAGATCGACGGATCTCAACATGACTGCATCGTGCAAGGCAAGTTACACCTTTGATCATATTGATCATATAATTTTAAATTATATTTTGATTGAAATTACTGTATGCGTAATTCTATCAGTGTAATTTTAATTCTAGACTTAAATGTATAGTTACTCCTACTGATTATGACTTCAATTCACATTGAAACCTATCTACCTTGTCACCTTAAGCAAAACGTCACTAGTTGGTACACTAATACAGTATTGACTAGTACTATATAGTAAATGTCTTAGATATGCTTACACCTGAATTTAGGGTCTTTTAGGAATTTGAGCCAAACAATATGTTTTGTGATAAAAAAATATTTCTTGGTATTGGTGTGCCATTGAATGCTGAAAAAATAATATTATTCAAAAGAAAGTGAAAAATGTGATTTAGACTAGGCAAGAAATGGTTGTTATGTGGCTTTGTCATGGTTCTAGGTTTGTGAAAAGCTCATCTAATCAATTAAGGACTGGTCTGTATTTTGCTGAATATAAAGCCTTATCGTACTACCATAAGTCTGGTATGGGACAGACCTGGCTAACTAATTTGCAATGTTCCATTATCGGTTATGCCATTCAGTTGTTTTTATGACGCAAGATGGCGCTTCTGACTAGAGCGGTTTTAACCCTTTCAATGGTGAAACTTTAGCGAGGCATGATTGTTTTGGAATGGTGCTTTGTAAAGGTCTTATCATGATCTCTCTGCTGCACACCAAAGAAAGTGTGTTAATAGTTTAACAACAATAGATGATCATGCCTGTGGGTAAAGTTATACAACCCCTGCAGAGTGTAAAACTAATTGATTAGCCAAGCCCTCTGTCAAGGGCATGTCGAGCAAGCCATTCATGGATTAGAATTGATTTCCAAAAAGTGTTCATAAGAAATTGATTTAAAGATGGTGTGGGTTCCATCTGAAAAAATGGTTGAAGCTCCAGATTGGATCCTGTGTTGAAAATAGGTTTAAAACTTAGTGTTATTATTCAACTATGCCTTCGAAAGTACTTATTATATTTAAAATGCTTCTTATTGCTCAAAGTAACCATATTATGCCTTCCTTTGTTATTCTTACATTAATACTGCACTTTTATGTGTGACTTGTGTGTACTTCTAGTACTCACATTGCATTATATGTTATTTTAGAGAAGGAGCACATCATCAGGATGTCGACGACTAGGCTACTCCCCCAGCCGATTACCTGTGGCAGATTTGTTGGGTCTTACTATTTTTTTCGTTGCGATATTTTTAGTTGGCCCATGAGCCATATATTGTAAACTCTGATAATTAAAAAAACAAAATTTTTTATGATATGTTGTAATATCAACTTTGTTTACAGTGTGTATTAGTTTTTTCTGGACTAGTACATGATACACAAAGGATTCGAAGGTGTTATTCTCGGGTCTAATAGGGTGACACCACCCTCTGGATCCAACTAGTTTGGTCTAGATCTAGTTGCTATGGCCGCCACCCATCACCTGCCACCGTCTCCACAACCATGGCCCATTGGTTCCCCGACTCCGTGTCGCCAGCTGTGTGCCATGTTCTTGATTATTTGGGGGTGGACTTTTTCATCTTGATTTTTTCTAGTGATGGCAAAAGTGTTTACAATTTCTCCTGTGTTTTTTCTTGCATTTTTTTGAAGGCAATAAATGCAAATGAACATCTTGGATAGCTGTGTGCCATGTTTTTGATTATTTGGGGGTGGACTTTTTCATCTTGATTTTTCTGGTGATGGCAAAAGTGTTTACAATTTCTCCTGTGTTTTTTCTTGCATTTTCTTGAAGGCAATAAATGCAAATGAACATCTTGGATAGGGGTGAAAATGGGTCGGATATCTCCCGCCTAATCTAGGATTGGATCTGGTCGAGACTAGATTTGGGACCGGGTTTGAATATCCGGTCGAATCCTGGACCGGATCTGGATACTTGAATTCAGATTCGGGATCGGATCCGAAGCATCTAATATTTGGTAAATACAGGATGTGGTCCAGATATTCAAAATTTTCCTATTCGGATATCCGAATTTTTCCTATTCAGATATCTAAATTTTTCCTATTCGGATCGGATATTTGGATATTTCCTATTCAGATATCAGCAAGGCCCAACCCATTCCCATCATATTTTTTTCCATGGCAGCCCATTTATATTAACAATTAGTTGGTTGTATTGATCCTCAAGTAGCATATTCTTTCTACGACTTCTATTGAGTTTGATTGATATATAATGTTACTATAGTCATGTACTCGTATAGTTTTAATTCAACATATATTACTCTATACATACGTGCATTATACGTATATCTTTTATCCTTTTCGATCCGAATCTGTCCCATATCTGTTGCGTACCCGTATCTTGAATAACCTGGATCCGTATTCGTATCCAGCCAACCCATATCCGGTTCCGAATCCGAGAAAAAATATGGGTTAGGATACAGGAAGAACAATATCCGCCTGTATCCGACCCATGTTCACCCCTGATCTTGGAGAAAAATGGACAAAAATGCAATTCCTCTTCCATTTTCTGCTGTGTTTCCGTGAAGAAGGGAAAGAGTGACCCATCTAATGTAATGTTGTTAATGTTTCCATTTTTTCTTGAAGGGAAAAAATGTCCACATTTGAAGTACTGTTGGTGCTCAAATTCTTCATTTCTTTTTAATTTTTGCTTGAAATTAGACTAATGTAGGTGGTGCTGTTGGGTGTTCTTGAGGTTTTGTGATGAATCTGTGCAGATGGAGGAAGTTATGTGATGAATTTATGGAGAAATTTTTCTAATGGATTTGTGGAAAATGATGTTTTACTTATATCCGGCCTCTCTTCGAATTTGAAAAAACAATCTAATGAATAAAAAATCATCTGCTAAATATGTCCCAAATGGGCTAATAATAATATCTCTCTTATCTTCCCTCACTCTCAAATTTGTGTTGAAATTTGTGCAACTTGTGATGATCCTGGGCAAACATGTCCCCTAGTCCGAGAGGAGAGATAGAGAGAGGTGAGACAGAAGGGAGGAGCGATATACATCTATTTGACTATTCCCAATTTTTGTACTGTTTTTTTGTTCCCCATATGCACCAATCTCAAAGCAAATGTGTGGTGTGGATAGGACATGTTGTTGTATGTATATGTCGTTTCGCTTTTTCAAAGAAAATGTCATGTTTATAATCAGATTTATTAATATTTTAATTTTACAATTCACAATTTAATTAAATAAATTAATAGGGGAAAGCTGTTTCTCCAACCATAAGAAAAATATATTTCAAATTTTTACAGGCTATGCATGAATAAGATATGACAAAAAAAAGGGCTAGTCTTTGTCTGATTGGCTGGTATACTCATAGACAGGGTTGCAAATTTTGATGAAATTCGAACGAATTTCGTGAAATTCGACCTTACCGCTCGGAAACGAAATTGGTTTTCGTTCGGTTTTTCATCCAAATTCAAATTCAAATTTAAAAAATTGAAAAATTTGACAAAATTTATCCAAAATTTTCCTATAATTAGTATTAATGTCCTTATGACCTCTGGTGTGAATATTATTTTTTTTTGCAAAAAATGAAATTAGAAACATTTTTGAGCCATTCAAAATATAGATAATAGAAAAAGCAAAAAAGAAATTAGAAGTATTTTTAGTAGCCATATTTGTTCAAGTATATCAAGTAGCAATATTTAATTTAACATATTTTAATAATAATATTTATTCAATTATATTTAATAGCAATGTTTGTTCAAGTATATCAAGTAGCTTCTCGTTGTATGCATGGATAAACTACCAAAACTTCTCGCTTCATTACTATTTTTTTACATTTTAAATTTACGTTGAATTTTATCCTTACCCATCTATTACTATTTGATGTGTCTATTAATAACATGATATGGTTATATTAGTAAGTGATCCAATTATATTGATTGATTTCCTTACGGATGGCCGATCTTTAAAAGATATTAGTAATTGATCCAATTATATGAATGGTATTGATATGTGAATGGTATTTGTATATGATTATGTGAATGCCTATTTTTGCACTTGTGTTGATATGTAGCAATATTTGTTCAATTATGTTTAGTAGAAATATTTGTTGAAGTATATTTAGTATCAATATTTGTTCAATTATATTTAGTAACAATATTTGTTGAAGTATATTTAGTAGAGATGGGTGACACCTGAAAATGGTACTATTTATTTAAGTAGCGATAATTGCATGCATACAAAATATCTTGCTATGGTATATTTTAATGTATTAATGTTATCTAATATTGAAAATCTTACTTGTATTGATATGTGACAACTTTCAATTATTTAAAATATAGCAAATGTATACTATATTTGAATATATTAATGTTATCCAATATTGAAGAACTTACTTGTATTGCTATGATATATTTAATATGTTAATGTTATCTTGCTATGGTATATTTTAATATTTTAATTATGTGAATGTCTATTTTTGCACTTATATTGATATGTGATAAGTTTTAATTATGTGAATTGCCTTTTACAAATTTTACAATATTATTTTTTGTAATTTTTCTCTCTCTCTCTTTTTACATTTTTCCTTAGTTTGTTTAACCCAGTCGTCGAAATTTGATGCTTTTCGATCGAAATTCACTCATATGTTTGATCAGTTTTTAAATTTATTTAACTTTCTAAATTTCTCGAATTTTGTTCGAAATTTCATGAATTTCGCTATGACTGAGTGAAAAACGAGGTCGAAACAAAATTTGTAACCCTGCTCATAGATGACTGATGAAAGTAATGAGGCCATATAGCATACAGTACGCTTTGTTTGTAGTGCGCAGGTTGGAGGGTTCGGCCCGTAACAACTAACAAGAAGAAAAAGGCAAGGACCAAAGCTAACAAAGTTGCTTGGTTAGGGAAAGTAAACAAATTGGAGATTAGCGGCGGGAAACGTTGATTAGGATTGTAGGAGCGTAGCAAAGTAGCAGCAGCCCACGCGCATGCTTTTCGCCCCTTTCTTGTCTTTTTTTACTGCTCTCTGTTAGACAACCTCGCTATCGAATAGTCCGGGGTTGCCTAATAGATCTCAAGTGGAGAATAGACAGGAAGAAAGAGAGACACAATATGAGGAGGAACGGGCCTGCTTTATTATTCTGTATGCTTGTGTACAATGGGGTGACCCCCTGCCTCCTATATATAGTGTTCTGCAAGAGATAAGGAAGAGTCCATATCGGATACTTAATCCTGGCTTTCCTAACACTTCTGACTCTTCAACGCGAGATGCATATGCCTCATTAAACTCCATAAAAACCTGGGAAAAATAATTGAGAAAGAGTACATAGCATACGCTGTCGTTGCACGGATTGCCTCATCAAAAACCTTCAGAAGAAAACTTCAATGAAAAACTTACTTAAGGAAAAGAGTACAATCCACCCAAACTTCAATGTTAATCTTCAAGATTTACGCTTGGGTACTCAAACTTCATGTTTGAGATTTATGTAGAGTATGTGAAAAATCTTCCTAAATCTGCACTTCTCTAAGCCTCATCATCCCGATTCCTCTAATACATCTTTCAAAGGAAGATGCCTGGGAGTGACTTAGTGAATAAATCATGAGATTTTCACACCACTTAGTATGCAAAGATCTTTATCTCGCTCATCTTATGCATTTCATGAGCATAAAAGAACTTGGGGTTGATATGCTTTGTAAGGTTACTCTTCACATATCCCATTTGTACTTGTGCAACACATGTCGCATTATCTTCATAGATAATAGTGGGGTTTGTTCCATGTTCAGACCACATGACTTCCGGATGCTGGTGAACCATTCTTCAAGCCATGCACATTCCCGAGAGGCTTCATACAATGCAATGATTTACGAGTGGTTAGTCGACGCCGAGACAAGAGTCCGCTAGATGACTTCTGCAAGAAATTGCCGCCTCCACCGCAGCGAAAACATACCTTAGGATTTGATAAGATGTCCCGATAGGTACCAAAGATCGAAGCAGAGCTAACTAAATTCAATTCATTGCTTTCTTCAAACAAGCCGAGGTCTTTGCTTCCTTGAAGGTAAATCTAAGATGTCCTTCACCCTCTTCCAATGCCTTTGGTGGGTTCTCAGACCGCATCGCTAGCAAATTCACTGGCGAACGCAATGTCCCTAGTGCTATTCTCAAGAAGGTACATGAGCGCCCAATTGCACTCAAGTATGGGAATTCCGCCTCCCAGACTTCCTCCCCTCTTCTTTAGGCCTCAGACGTGCCCAGGTCTGCTTGGAGTGACCTTCCGACACTGGGGTCTTTGCGGGTATGCCTTTTCAAAGCCAAATCTCTCCCAACACTTTCAAGGTAGGATGCTTGGTGTACCAAGATTCCGCTTTGACATGTTCAAGTTAAGCCTAAACAGAACTTGGTTTTACCCAAGTCTTTCATTTCAAACTCGATTTCAAGTATGTGCATGCTTCTTCAATTTCCTCATCCGTCCCAATGATGTTCAAGTCATCTACATAGACGAGATTATACAAAATCCATTCGTGGATCGTTGTATAAATACACATGGACAATCTTCGCCTCGTGTAGCCTTTCTTGCAGAGAAAGTCACTAAACGATTGTACCACATTCTTTCCCGATCGCTTTAGCCCATACAAAGGATTTCTCCAATTTCACATCAGTATATGTTTCTGCTTTGCTCTGCCTTGGTTCTGGATAGGATACCTTCCTGCATTTCTCATATAAATCTCCGAATCCAAGTTTCCATACAAATATGTCGTGACAACATCCATTAGCTTCATTTTCAACTTCGTTGACTACCATTGAGATCAAGTATCTAAAGGTAATTCCACCCATGACCGGAGAATAGGTTTCTTCATAATCAACCCTAGGACGTTGAGTGAAACCTTGAACAACAAGCCTTGCAATGGTTGTTGCTCTTTTCATAGATTCTCCTATTATTACAAAAATTTATGGCCATTTCACATGGTGTGCTTCATGCACTTCTACTTGCTCTTCATTGCTATTCCTCATTCCAGAGCAAGTTCCTTTAGTTTTTTTCTCCGCCAATGTGTATGCGCACATTATTTCCTGGCGCTTCTTCCAATGGAAGGTTCAGATCTCGAATTGCCTTTCACGTGCTTCTTTCCGCTGACAGTCTCAACTGCTCCTTCTGCTTTGGGGCATTTTTGTGATTGGCTATGGTAAGTCCTCTTGCCCATTTTTCCCAGACGCCTCCGGTACTTTAGGTTTGAGAAGCCGATTTCGTTTCTTTTCTTTGAGGCCCTCTGAACAGATGAGGGATACCTTCTTTTCTTTTGGTATTTCCACCTCTCTCGGGTGCATTTCTTGCTGGTATATGCGACTTAATCCACGCTTCTTCAGATCACAAAATGATCGTGCGCTTCATTTGCTAAATTTCCCGCAAATCGATTGTCTTCTTTGACTTCATGATTTGTTTCCATTAGTGCGAGGGTCATGGGGATCCTGAATGCCATACTATTTCCGGCATTTTTCATCCAATGGTTGATTCTTCCCCTAATGACGGAAACGGTCCTCGCCAAAGATACAATAATGACCCAAGCCAGTATGCAAGTCTCCAAACCATGGGTTCCAAATACACGATTATGGATGCACTCTCATAACCAACGATATCCCGGACTTCTGCGAGAGGCCCATTGCAGTCCAATGTGGGGGTGGTATAGGTACATATACCATACAACCAAAATTTCTAAGATGGGAAATCTTCTGATGACCCCTTGCACTAGTTGCATAGGTGAATGGATGTTGCAGGGGCCGATGGTCTATAATTGATGAGGTCGGCAGATCTGCGTGGTCCCCAACAAGTGTTGGGCAAGTTACAACTCGCAAGAGCGGTCCGGCAATGAACTTAATCCTCTTTATTAGTGTCACCAGCCCATTTTGCGTATGGACGGCATGTACGTAAAGTGCTCAACAGCTTATTCCCGCTGTCGTAATAATCATCAAATGCCTTGGAAGTGAATTCACCGGCATTGTCCATTCGAATGGACTTCACGCGATGATCGTGAAAAGCATTCTTAATTCTAATGATCTCGCGAGATCGGCTTTTGCGAATGCATGATTCCTTGTTGACAAGAAAACATGTATGCGAATTATTCGAGTGGAAGCATCAATGAGCACCATAAAGTATCGAAATGGCCCTGACAAGGGCTGAATCGGACCGCAAATATCCCCCTGAATGCGTTCCAGGAATGCAGGGATTTCATGTTGCACTTTGATAATAGAGGGCCTAGTTATTAATTTCCCGGTGGCACATGCATGGCACACAAAATCTTCGTGATTTGGGAAATTTTTTTAACATTAATGCCATGACCTTGTGAGTTAACTATATTTCTCATAATTCTAAGACCAAGATGACCTAAATATACAATACCATAAAGGAAATAATCCAGAGCTTCTAAAGAAGTATACACTACGTGTGTATTGATTCTCGTGTAGTACAACCCAGATTCATACGAGGGATATTTTTCTAATACCATTTTTCATACTCCGCGTGCTTCATAATGCACAAATGCTATTTGCCATTTTCTTCATTGGTTTCTACGTGAAACCCATTGGCGCGGATATCTGTTAAAACTTAAGAGAGTGCGTGTTGATTCAGGGTACAAGGAGACTTCATCAATTACCAAAGTTGTACCCATTGGCAATATAATTGTGGCTCTTCCTGAGCCTATTATATGCGACGCTTCGCGATTTTCATTATCCTTCAGCGTTTCTTCGTGATCGCCTGGAAGTATTTCACTCTCTTAAGATGGTATTTGTTGTGCCACTATCAACAATACATATCACCTCCATTGGGCGCTACACAATATCTAAAAGAAAAGAAATATAATTCTAATCATATAGTGGCAAAGTAATTCAAATATTGCTTAAAAATATAGAATACTGGAATAAAGAATAAATTGAAATTCTATTCATGAGAAAAGAAAATGTATGCTCTTCGAGAGCTTACAATTCATTATTCAAAAGTCATTAACAACCACTGTGCTTGGAGCAAGATGGCGGACTTGAGCTTCTCGAATCGCTCAAGTGCGCCAGAACTCAAGTGTACTCACCTCACCATGTATTCATTCTTCAGAGTGGTCAAAAGGTGATGCCTGAGAAAGGGCAAAGTTTGATCGCTTTTGCTCTAAGAATAGGTTGCGTGTCTTTCGAGGACCCTAAGCCGGTGGTAGCTTGGAGCTTCTTGCTCGCAAGTATGATCTTCAAACCTGATGCCGATGTGAGATAGTTCTGACCATTCGGGGTCAGTTCTTCAAACTCACATTTGATAATGCCAGGTATTTGCATATTCAAAAGATTCTTTCATTAGATTACTTCGTGTAATCTAATAGAGAGTGATTGCAAGATTCATAAATGCATAATTAAATTCTCATGAATTTCCAGCAAACTAAAAGAAAGCAATAATTTCAAGATTCATAAATACAAGATTCATAGATGCAAGATTCATAAGTGCGAGATTCATAAATGTAGGATTCATAAGTATAAAATTCATAAATACATTATTCATAACTGCAAAATTCATATATACACAGATTCATAAATATTCATAAATATAGCTTCATGCATACGATCGGATTCATATGCTTGATCGACGCGACCGCTTTATGAATGCTTAGCGGTTTAAGCGCTTCATGCGCTGCGGATTCAATTCCATGCACGCCTACTTCTTGGTCGATTTAAGGGCTTGCAAGATGCTTTGAATTTCCAATAAACTATATTAAAGCAATAAATACAATGCATGGAACAGAATAATAATTGCACAATTCAGAAATTCAGAATAAACAATAATTGCATAATTCATAAATAAATTCATAAATGCGGAAAATAAATTCTCAGGGATTTCCGATATTCTAAACAGGCAATTATTGCAAAAATTCATGCAAATATTCACAAAAGCAGAAAATAAGGCTAAGTACACATTAAAACATAGCCATAAATTTTTCTGAAATTTTCTAGCTATTTTTCATATTTTTCTGGCAATTTTCAGGATTTTCTGAAATTTCTAATTGATTTTCTGAATTATTAATCAATTTGGAAAACAGAAAACAATAATAAACAAAAGAATAAAGCTGGGGGCAAAAAGGGTAATTTCCCCTTGCCCCCCCACCACGTGCACCATTAATGGCGATTCAATCCAGGGAATAAAATAATGCTCATGCCGTTGGTTTCAATGCCGGATTGCATTGCGTTGGTCTTCAAGTCCAATTGGACTTCTAGTCCAATGGAAAAAGGGGAAGAATCACCGCGATTGCCGCAGGCCGAGTGCGATTTCCGCTGCCGGATCGCCAAGCGCGGGCGCGCTGAAGGCTTGGCCGGCGGCGACGTTCGGGAGCGCGAGGCCTGCAAGGATTGGCAGTTGGGTAGCAAACCCAGCCGCAGGCTGCCTGGCGCCGCCGTTTTCGTTAGCGGACGAGGTGCGCCATGATGGCGAGGCGCCAGACGGGCGAGCAATGGATCCGGCGAAGGCTGAGCAGTAGGGTTGCCGCCGGCCGTTGGCAGTTAGCCACGGATGGCTCGCGCCGAGCAAAGCAGGAGTCTGGCAAGACGGCGCGTCAGCGGTCTCGCGGTGGGCTCTTGAGCACCGCCGTCTGACCGCTTCATGCGCGGTCCGGCTCGGCCGTGTTGAACCGTCGATTTCGAGCGACGTGGATGCCGACCGACGACGGGTTTGCATCTAGCGCTTCGTGCGCCAAAATTTTATTTTGTAGCTTCATGTGCAGTAGCTCGACGCGGCGACGCTTAGCCTGGCACGGCGGCTGCTTGGTTTGCCGCAGGGGCTATTGGCCCGCGTTAGCCGCCTCGCCGCGGCCTGGCCCCGACGCCAAGCAGTTTGGCTGAGGCTGGCACGGCCAGGCTTGTGAGAAGTGCGACAGCCAAAGATCACGCGGGCAAGCTTGGCCCTAAGGCGACGCTTGGTCGCAGACAAGAACGCGAGCGCAAGTTAGTCATGAGGCTTGGCGCGTAAGCACGCCGACGCCTCGGCGTTAGGCTGGCGCCGGCACGGCGGCGATACCGCACGGGATCGTCACGCAGTTGCTTCGCTGGTTTCAATGCCATATGGAGCTTCGGGACTTAAGTCCATGTCCATGGTCTCGCATTACAGCCCCACCATTGTATAGGTCACGACGCCGCTTCGAGCGACACTTCTGATAGGCTCGGCCATGACGGGCTCGACGCTTCATGGCGCCGAATAAATTTCATGTTGTCAGCGAGGCTCTGGTGACAAATGGAAATTGTGTGTATCAGTTGACAATGGCTTTGCGTCAGTCTTCATGTACTGTAGTATTCTTTTGTACAATGGCTTCCCACCGTGATATGTAAAACGCCATGCATTGTAGCTTCGTGCCACGTAGCGTAGATTAAATACAAAAAAGATTCAAAACGAGCGATTAGATCAATCACTCAATTCTTACCGTTTCTCACCTTTCAAACTATTCTCCGGTAGAGCTTCGTGCTGATAACTTGTTAGACAACCTCGCATTAATAGTAGGCCTTAATAGATCTCAAGCGGAGAATATGAAGGAAAGAGAGACACACATATGGAGTGAATCTACCGCTTTATTATTCTCAGATGCTGTATGACTGGGTGACCCGCCCTATATATATGTTCCGCTAGATAAATAAGAAATTCATATCGGATACGAATCCGGTTTCCTAACACTCTCCACCACTTTCTTTATTTTTTACTGCCTTTCACTCCCTTTCTTTATCTGATTTATTTCTGAAAATAAAAGGAAACGAATATCATACGCCCCCCACCTCACCCCCCAGTTACCACGCCTTCCGCTTTTGCTTTTCCTCCTCCACTGCCCCCCAGTCCTCACAGGGCGAGAGACTGCGTGTGAGTGCGGAGTTACCCGTGGACTGGGTACTGCCGGTAGTAACACTAGTGGACTGGGCGGTGGCGACTGGCGATGCGAGGGGACTGGGGGGTGGGAAGAGCATCCCTCAAGGCCCGAGCCTTTCTGTTCACGGGGATCTCCACTTTCCCCCATTCGAGGTGATTCTTTTGTTTTTTTGAGAGTTTATTGGTTTGGCGTGGTTCTTGTTTTCTTGGGGAAGCGCTGGTTTCTGCGCTTCTTTCCTGTTTGGTGTGTTTGTGAGTGCGGGAAGGATCTGAATGTGGGTGGGTGCATTTCGAGGTGACAAAACAACAGGGGGATTGGGGGGGGGGGGGAGGGGGGGTGTTCGTGGGGATTTTGCTTTGGTTTGGGAATCTTGGGATTTAAGAAACTTAGGAATAATTTGGTGGATGGTTGTTTTCTTAAGGTAGTAATGCCAAATTTGGTGGATTGAACGGCACTTTTCTGTTTTCTGCAGGGTGGTGTTCTTTCTACTCCCGGTGGTTGCTTCGCTTGGTGCCAAATAATTAGCCCGGAAGCAGGTTGGATTCTTGGAGCCGGTTCGATTGAAGATAAAATTTGGTTTTCTTCAGCTCCTTAATCTTTGTGCCCGTTGCAGGTGGAGAGTTCTCTGTGCTGAAATTTGCTTACCTGGTGCCAAAAATCCTGTTCTTGGGGGCACTTCTGTAGGGAATAACTGGTTGGGGGATTTGCTTTATTTGGCTGAATTGCGAAGAAGCGACCGAATCTTGGTTGGTGGTTGTGCTCTTGTTATGCTAGGTTGAATGGAGATAGTAGATAAAATTGCCGAGCCCAAAGACCCTCTGATGGTCACTGCTCGGAAGGTGCACAACTTGGAGCCGCCAATACCGATAAAAGCATCATGGAAAGGGAAGAGCTCCCAGCAACAGGATGAGAAGGATTTGCCAGCGGATGGCGAGGAGAGCTTCCGGAGCGTGGGTTCCTCAGATGAGGGTGGCCGGAGTTCTTTCTCTGGGGCCAGTCACCCCCGGGAGCCAATTGATATGGATCTTATGAAGACGGTCTATGTCGCAATTGATGAGGAGAAGTCCGAGCCACCAGTGTGTTTAGTGCGAGGATTATCAGTGAACCGACCATTCATAGATGACCTTTTGATTCGTGTTACAGGCATGAAGGCAAATGCGGTGGTAGATGTAGGCAGTGATGAAGGTTTGGCTGAAGAGAGGAAGGTGTCTGGTGCTGCAGTGGCATCATTGACCACGGTGCGCTCGTCACACGCTACGGAAGCTGTGTCCTTGCCTCCGGATTCAGAAGAGAAGGAGTGTGTCTGGGATGCCTCTCTCCCTCCGAGCGGCAATGTCAGCCCTCATAGTAGCATTGACAGCATGGGTGTGGTCAATGCCATGAACATCGCGAACAGATGCACGAACACATATAAAAGTGAAGCCATAGCTAGTGAAACCGTGCTTACTGTGGAGAGGAACTTTGAAAGTGTAAAGGGTAGTGTTCAAGCCGACTCACTAGAAAGTGCAAAAACTAGCATGAGTCGAGCAAGCGACAGCAGTGGTGTTAGCGATGCCAGCAGCTGGAGCAATATCACTGGAGGTGCCAGCAAGCCTCATAAGGGGAATGATCCTAGATGGAAGGCAATTCATGCTGTACGAACTCGAGATGGTGTGCTTGGGATGAGCCATTTTAGACTGCTCAAGCGTCTTGGCTGTGGTGACATTGGCAGCGTTTACCTCTCAGAGTTAAGTGGGACTAGGTGCTACTTCGCAATGAAAGTAATGGACAAGGCATCTTTGGCAAGTAGGAAGAAGTTGAACAGGGCTCAAACTGAGAGGGAGATTCTACAGCTTCTGGATCACCCATTCCTCCCAACTTTGTACACACATTTTGAGACCGACAGATTCTCGTGTTTGGTCATGGAATTCTGTCCGGGCGGCGATCTGCACACTCTGCGACAAAAACAGCCTGGAAAACATTTCTCCGAGTATGCAGCAAGGTAAATCTATATTAAAACACGAATAGAGTAATTATTTTTGTCAGTACTATATTTGCCTATTATCATATTTCATTCACATTCTAGGATCTTGTCAATCAAATTTAGTACCCCATTTATTGTCAATGTCGTGCAGTTCAGTGCTACCATTCTTTCTGCTTCTTTCTAGTTCCTAGGGAAGTGCTTGAACTTTTGGGGTGTTCTTGAGCCTGAAGCATAGCTGCGTAAGAACCCCAAGTTGAAAATGGTTTCCATAAGAAAAATTAGTCTGGGTATAAGTAGAAAGTTTTATAGGAAGCTTATCTTTTGGGGCATCACAAAAAAGCTAATTTAGCCAAGTTGCTCTGTAAACTTTCTGAATGGATTCTTGTGGCCTTTATTAGATGATGTTCAGAGAACTGGTATATGGTGGAATATTTGTTCAAAATGTACTCAGTGGGGGTGCCTATAAATGTTGCTTGCATTTCATGGATGGAAATTTATACAGTGTGGTCCATCCCTTGGTTGGCATGAGTTAGCGATAATATAAGTCGTCCTCCAATCTGCTTTTGCTTCAGTGTTTCACACTTCAATGCTAGATTGTTGAGTAGCTTGCCTGCTAGTTGCAACTGCAAGCACTGACATTGTGTGCTCTGATTCTGAGCAGGTTTTATGCTGCAGAAGTACTTTTAGCTCTTGAGTATCTACACATGCTGGGAGTCGTTTACAGGGATCTGAAGCCAGAAAATGTTCTGGTGCGCGACGATGGCCACATAATGCTTTCAGATTTTGACCTCTCCCTGAGATGTGCAGTCTCACCTACACTCATCAGAACATCAGCTTTTGACTCTGATCCCAGAAGAGCGAGTGGTTCATTCTGTGTACAACCTGCTTGCATGGAACCTACTTCAGTCTGTATTCAGCCTGCGTGCTTCATACCCAAATTGTTCAGTCAGAAGAGCAAGAAAAAGACTAGAAAGACGAGGTCTGAGCTGGGACAGACCGCCACCACCTTGCCTGAGCTCGTCGCTGAGCCAACATCAGCTCGATCAATGTCATTTGTCGGGACTCATGAGTACTTGGCCCCGGAAATCATCAAAGGTGAAGGGCATGGAAGTGCTGTTGACTGGTGGACCTTTGGTATCTTCTTGCATGAGCTTCTATATGGCAAGACGCCGTTCAAGGGGTCAGGCAACCGTGCCACCCTGTTCAACGTGGTTGGTCAGCAGCTAAGATTCCCGGAGTCCCCGTCCACAAGCTACGCGAGCAGAGACCTCATCAGGGGGCTCCTGGTCAAGGAACCGCAGCACCGCCTTGGCGTGAAGAGGGGAGCGACAGAGATAAAGCAGCATCCGTTCTTCGATGGTGTGAATTGGGCTCTCATCCGGTGCAGCACACCTCCTGAGGTTCCAAGGCCTGTCGAGGCTGAGCTGCCCGTGAAGTACGGGGTGGCAGAGGCAATCGGAAGCAACAGCAGGAGGATGGTTGGTGCTGACATGAAGTCCGGTGGGAAATACCTTGACTTTGAGTTCTTTTAGAGTTGCGCCTAATGGCAGAGCTATTGTTTGCATACTGTTGGTGTTGGGTCAGTTTGGTGTTGTGATTTGATACGGTGGTGTTTGTCACACTGCCATTGCAAATTTCTCGCATCTGAATTGACCAGAATTGGATAGATGTATTTGCCTGCTTAAATTCTTCTCCACATCTGGCGTTTTCTATCTATAGCGATAGGGCTAATCTCTAGTTTGAAAACATGTGCTAAGTGCTAACAATTGCATCGCAGAAAGGCCTCGAAGGACTCGTTTGGAGTTTGGACTAAGCTGTTGACCTCCACAGCGGTTCATTCGGAGATCGATCCTACAATGGTCGGAGATATGGATCGATCTTAGAAGCTGTCTACTGACTAACAATGTGGAGTCCGTTTTAGAAGCTGTCTACTGAACTGGAAGATTATAGCCAACATTTATATAAAATTGTTATTTATTGTATGTACAATTTAGAGACGAATAATGCCATGAATTGCAGAGACAATTTGTAGCACTGACACGTAAAAGGTTTACACTTTGTTACAGCCCAAGTCGAGCAAACAACAACAGCACTATTTCGTGGTATAACCAAAGCCACGGAAACGGCATCAATGTGACCTAGCTAAATACCAGCCAAGACTATAGCTCGTCGTCGACGGCTCGTAGGCGTAGCCATCCTTGGCCGCGAGCATCCACCACGCCGAGTTGCCATGAACAACCCGAGGACTCGGCTTCAACGGCTCGCCGACCGTCGCGGCCACCATGGCGTCCGCGAAGTCTTGAAACTTGCACGGGATGGCGATCACGTCCCCCTGCCGGACGCCGTACTCCTCCTCGGCCTTGGGTCCTTGGCCATCGGCGGCGTCAAGTGCTATCCGGACGAGGCCGGCCGAATTGTTCCGAAGGCCGCAAGGTCTGAAGTCAATGAGGAAGTGGCAATGGCAGCCGGCGTGCACCCTCGGCGGCGCGACCCGCTCGGGCTGGAACAAGCACGCAGCCCGCGGAAATAAATTCTACGGAGTCGTGCTGCACAAAGGGACCTATGCAGCATTACTTAGATGGACGCCACGTGTTATGCCAGTGAATTTGCACCGTCTGTATGCAATTAATGCGTCAGTTAATTAATCCCCTTAATTAATGCAATTAATCCCTTTAATTAATGCAACGGTGGAGATTCACTGACGTAACACGTGGCATTCATCCGAGTGGTGCTGCACAGGTCCCTTTGTGCAGCACGACACCATAGAATTTATTTCCCGCAGCCCGCATCCCGCTCAGGGGAAATAAATTTTATGCAGCAGTGCTGCAAAACGAAAGGAGTGCAGCACTATCTCGATTCGTGCCACCTGTCACCGTACAACAATCAAGCGAAGGGATATTTTGATGCAGTTAATGGTGGTAATACGTTGGGGCAGTTAATGTATTGAGATTGCTGCGCGGGGACAGGTGGCACGAATCAAAATGGTGCTGCACTTCCTTCGTTGTGCAGCACTGCTACATAAAATTTACTAGTTATATGCCCCTACGAAAAACAAAATTAATAACGAAAAATAAAAAAAAAATACTATTTCATACGATCAAACATCTATCTTTAACGCTTCGTTTCTTGCAAAAGCTGGTTAATTAAAGCAACGCTTCGTTTCTTGCGTAGGGCAATTAAGCAGGGCAATTAAGTAGAGCAATTAAACAGGGCAATTAATGTGACGTGGGAAGAAACTCTCACTTTATATAGTAGAGATTTCCCCGCTCAGGGCAACGTTTTCTCACGCCTTGAGCGTGCGTTCTGCCGCGCGATGGGTTATCAGCCCGTGAGACAAAAGGATTTGGATCGCTTATTTTTGTTGCTAAAATAGGATGGGCCGGGATTTCGAAGTTTATTTAATCCGGTTACAAGATGGAAATTTGGGAGCGAGGATTCGAGGTGCCCTTCAGAAAAACAAAAAACAAACCAATTGTTACAAGGGATGTTTGTTTAATCGCACAATGCTTTACTTAGAATTTATTTAGAACGCAGGACTTTTTTTTAAAAAAAAAAGTCTTTCTGCCGTGTTACAGTTTGCACCATGTATTTCAAAACGAATGTTAGGCTGTAAAAACAACACATAAAACAAAGGACATGCGAATTTAACGCCATAATTAGGTAAACTCGTGATATTGTCCCTGATCATATCCATAAGGACATTTAAAATAAGTTTGGCGTATCCCCATCTTTCACATTTTATCTCAGCGAGGTGCTGCAGTGCTCTCCAAAAAGAAAAGTGAACAACGTAGATTTTGAAAAGGATCTGAGGATCTGATTTGCAACAGCCTACTAATTTTACTAACTAATGCGTTGATGAAACTGCTCCTAGAGTTGTTTAGACTAGGCTGTGTTTGTTTAAATTTAGTCTTTGGAGGAGAAGGCTTTGGAGCGGGAAGAAGCTAATTCTCTTTGGAAATTTGAAATTTGGAGTGGAAGAGACTTGATGAAGGGGATGACAATTTTTGTAAATAAGATCAAGTTGCAAGTGCAGGGAAGTGGGATTTTCGAAGCTCGGCCCGGCCAGAAGCATCGTTTTCCTTGCTTCTCTCGTGTAGTGCAAATTGGGTGGAGCTTCTCCTCTCCATTAGTGAAAAATTCTTGTTTGTTTTGGCTTGTGACTTATGAAGACCTAGAAGCCAAATAAGTTCTCCAAGCTCTCAAACAAACACAAATTTATGTCCAAAGAGTTTCCTTCAAATTCTTCATACTCCTTCACGAATAGATACCAGGTGCTCCAACGGATTCCCTTCGAACGGCATTTGAAGAGAGAATTTGGATAGAAAGAGATTCTCTCTCTAATCCCTTCACAAATTCTCTTGAAGGGAAACTGCTAGAGATGGTAGGAAATAAATGGAATGAATATGGGGAAGAGAATAGGGAAGAGAATGAAATGTAGGGAAATTGCTGGAGACACTACGGTAGATATTGTTTTTCTTTTTTGCGCCGATACAACGTTTAAAGTTACAGATACACAAATTTAAGGTGCATTTTGGTCTGCTCAATGGACGGAGGACTAGCGTGCAAAAAACCAACCGCAGCAGCGAAAGCAAAGCAAAGAAAAAAAAAATCCGGAAAAACACCTCATCGCCTCGGCGTCTCCGGAAGTCCGGAGTCCCGCTCCCGCACAGGAGAAAACGCAACCTCGCTAAATCGCCGCCCGCCGCCGCTCTCTCCGTCGTCCCTTCCTCCTGCACGTCAGTCGCCATGGTGAAGCGGTGGCTCCCCCTCGAGGCCAACCCCGACGTCATGAACCAGGTGCTCACTCCTCGCACCCCCTCTCTAATCTTCTGGTTTTCCTCAGGTTTCGCATCGGCCCCTCCCTCTTTCTCGCTTATGGCCCCTTATGCTACGGTACGGTCTGTTGCAGTTCATGTGGGGACTGGGGCCTGGGGGTCCCCGAGGACGTGGGGTTCTGCGACCTGTACGGGCTCGACGACGAGATGCTCGCCATGGTGCCCCAGCCCGGGCTCGACGTCCTCCTCCACATCCCCGGTGGTTTCTCATGCCCAATTTGGCCGTGGGGATCGTTTAGGTTGCTTGATTCGGTGCTGAGGAAGAGGACGATGGAGATTAAGGTGAGACTATGTTCTATGATTGGTCGCTAGAAATGTGCACGGTCGGCACGCTGTATAAGTTAGTGTTTGCAAATAATATAGTATCATATAAGATAAGATAATAAGCTAAAGCACTTCTTTTATTTGGCATTGTGATATGCTGTTGCTGGAATGTAATGATAATGTTAATTTTAAAAAAAATTCGAAGCTATTTTCAGAGCTAGGTGACACGTATAGTAAGCTTGTTATGTATTTATCAAAGGAGGGGTAAGAATGATTGAGAGTTAGGTATAATTTGTTTAAAGGTTTGGTTTTTTTTGTTAGTAATATCTGGCGTAACATATCTGAAGAAAAAAAAACACGATAGGTTTATATTGGTAGCATGGTGTTTTTTATAAAGAAATGAGTGGTATGTGTTGGAACTTTGGAATTTGTATAGTTTGGAAATAGTAGGATAGAGCTGTACTGGAATATGTACATACATAGAAATATACTCTAATCATACCCCTGCCATTTTTAGTAATGAATTGGGTTGTTTCTGTGATGCCATTTACCTTTCTACTGTCAGTTCCTTTCTTCTTGCCTCCAAAAGCAATATGACAATCAGAGACGCAGTCCTAATGACAAACAATAAAATTAACGCATGGTTAATTGGTCAGGTATAAGTTTGAAACAATTCAACTGAATAGTCAAATACTGAAAGGCTGAAGCAGCTGATGATGGTGGTTGCTTACCACAGAAGTGAAGGAACCACAATTTGAATGGATTAGGCTGTGCTCGGCTCCATTAGCTTGGTGGTAGGCATGGTTCTCCTATCTAAAAAACGAAACTAAAACTTAACAATCCTCACTTTATATGGTATCATGCATTCAATTGGATGATATCTTTCAAAGTAAGCACTTAACATGAAACACGAATCGAATGTTCAACAGAGCAAAAATGGCTTTTACATCTTCGAACACTGTGTTCGGTGTCTTGGCACCATTAACGTGAAGAGGGGCACAAGCAGCTATTCCCTTCCCCTAGTTTAGCATTTACATTACTAAGATCTAGTGAATACCTAACATAGTCACACAATAAAGAGTTCTCGTTTGAGCGCACACCTAGAAGGCGCAAATTTGATTACTTAGGGAAATGCAACTACATGTTCTAAACAAATATCATCTGATTGTTCAAATGTACCGTCCAATTATTATTCCCTATTTGTCACACAGTTCTATACCATGTATTAATTCGACAGTTTGATTGACCAATCCAAACCATGGTTGACGGTGGGCTATCATCCTATACATGTTTTTGTCCAACATAATATTTCTATCAACAAAATGCCTATGAACATGAGATGTTCATGTACACATGAAACAGCCTATTTTCGGGTTCACGCCCCAGGCACTATCATTTTCACAAAAGAACAACATCTAGGATACTGGAAATCTTTTTGCCAAAAGAAAGTGTGCAAGGCAATTAAAGCAAGGTTGCTTCGACCCTAATAAGTTGATGGTCCCCTTTGACAACACAAATATAAAACAAACAAAGTTATCTCCAGCAGCCACAGGTATAGATGCTTGATGCCACAAGCAAAGTCTGGATATACTGTAACTATAAACCTGGCATCTATTGGATGGCAAATAAATCCTTAGATGCAACCATCAAGTAACAACTAAGTTTAATTTTGCCTAGACCATATTCCCGAAGTATTCGGTCCAAGATCTCTTTTGACTGCAATTGACTGAAACCAAAATTATGTAAAAACTAATAGATGAAAGGTGTCACACATCAACCTTTATTTTTTTCACTTGTTATTTATCCTCCATGACTCCATCTAAAATGCAGGTAAAATGCAGGCCTATCATCGGCGGGGAAGAACAGTTTCTGCACAAGACTTTGTAGGCTTAGCACAATACATTCCAGTGTAGTCTTTGGAGAAAGAACCAAAGACTAATTCAGGTAAGAAATAACATGAGGTGTAAGTCCAACTCCTGCTGAACCTGCAAAATGCCATTAGGAAGTACGTAATAATTCTTCACTAGTTTATCACGTTTTTCCACTTCTAGCAAAATGCATGTAAGCTCGAAATACTTTTGGTACTTGGCATGATAATACTATTACAGCAATATCCTCATATTGGAGTGGAAGGTGCATAATGTCTTAGTGACAAGCTTGTGCATACGTACATAATTTTCTGATTACAGAATGTTAGCTTAGTGACAAGCTTGTGCATAGCAAAGTTATATGCTATTGCGGCCTTTAAAATCTTAAAAGCGTGGGAGGATCAATTCACACTATGTTTCTGGCTACAGAATGGATCTTTGCTATTATATATTTTTTTTCTTTTAGGGAATTCAAAAATATCAGCTAGTCCTCTTCCATCAACTATTCGTCCTTCAAGTCCGTATGAAGATGGTGCCTCATGAGGTGCAAAGCCGTGCATCTAGCGGTTTCGGAAAGAGCAGGGGTACCAGCTTCAAGCTAGAGAAATAATATCTCCAAAAGATCGAAGATCGAGCTTTCAGATTAATCTTAGTATTCATTCTCCAAATAAGATAATTGTTGCCATTTAGTGCAAGCTCGATAAATTCTCTCTTTGCGATGTTCGATCTATCCTATTTCTATTTATACAAAATGATTTTTACTACTGGTAAATTATTATATTTTATGCTCACTCTTCAATCAGTAAAGCTTGGTCTATATCTATTTAGTAGATAATTATCTACACTTTTCCAGAATTTTTCTAGCAATTTTCATAGTTTTATGCTAATTATTCAACAATTTTCAGAATTAGAAAAACAAATTTCAACATACAAGTAGCAGCTAGCATGGGCGACACCCTTAGGGGTGCGGTGGTCGACAGTGAGGCGCATGATGACCGAATTTTCCTTTTTGTTCTTTTTCATAAATAGAAATTAGAGAACCATAATTGCCTAATTAGATTAATCTACTAATCTTGGAAATTAGAAAAATTAATCTGCGGGGTTAAAGAATTGCTTAGATGCAATTAACTTACGTGTTACGAATTTACATACAGCTTGCAGTAGATTTAATCGCTCAATACCGATCGAAATTCGATGCAGTATCGATTAATATAGGCAAAAAAAATCTTGTTCGCCCTTGGAGAACCTCATACTAGCTTCTTGGAGAACCTCACACTAGCTTTTAATGTAGACTACCCGGACACACCGTTGCCAAAGAAGGGGTCCCTCGGTATGATCGCCTCATGGCGATTTGTTTCATCATCGACACCAACACAAGGGTTAAAATTCTGACGAAATTTGGCGGAATCTTGGCGAGATCTCGGATTTTGGTCAGGGACGAGTTTCAAAATCTCGGTGAAATTAAAAATTTTGAAAAATTAAAATTGCTACAGTATTTTGGATTTTTCGGCAAGATCTCTGCAATTTCGAGGGAAATCTCGGCGATTTCGGGTGAGATTTGGTGGTTTTTTTTGCCGAATTTTAATTTTTGTTAATTGTATTTGATTGGATTTAGGGTCAAGATCATTCATAAATAATTTCAAAGAAATTTGACCTGTTTTTTACTATTTTTTGTCGGTACAATTTGTCGGATAGTTTTAAGTAGTACTGTTTAAATTTTTTTAAATTTCTCAAGATTGATTATCATCTGAAACTTTTATGGGAATATTATGGTTGTGTTAGGACCATTCACAAAAAAATTCAAAATTTTCTAAAGTGGTTTGAACTATTTTCCATTTGGGTGAAATTTGCCAGTTTGTCTTTAGTAGCACTATTTTAATTTTTGAAAATTCTTAAATATTGATCATCATATGAAAATTTTATGAGAATATTATGAATGTTTTAGGACTATCCATAAAATTTTTCAAAAGTTTCTAACATGGTTTGAACCATTTTCCATTCGGTTAAAATTTGCCGGTGCGCCTTTTATCAGGACAATGGCACTGTTAGATTTTTTAAAAATCCCTCATGCTTGATCATTATCTGAAATTTTTATGGGAACATTAGTGATGTGTCAGGATCATCCAAAAAAAAATTTAAATTTTTTTGACGTGTTTTGGACCATTTTTCGGTCAGTTCAATGTGGATCGAGATCTCGGATTTCCCGGTTGAAAAAAAAAACGGATTTGAAATTTGATTTTTGTATTTTGTCCAGATTTTATCCGAAATTTTCGAATCTCGCCGAGATTTCGGATTTCAGCCACCTCCGAGATTTATCCCAATACGAGAGTTAGAACCCTGCACCAACATCCTGCTGGCCGCCGGGCCTTTTCAGAGACAAGGAATAGCAATTAGAAGTAAACACGTTAATTAAGCATAGTAAATAAAAGTAGGTTGCTTCTTATTGTGCTCGATCGGCTGGATGGGAGCATGCATATGCTGGCTTCTCAAGAGTACTCGCCACACGACATGATGAACCAAGGGAGGAACAGGGTTAACAAAATCGACAAAAATCGCACGATTTTCGTCCGTATCGTCGCGGTTCAATTTCAAATACCGGTCGATAAATCGGTCCAATTTAAAAAAATTCAAAAAAATTTACGTGTTACAAACCGGTCGAAAATCGATGAAAATCGCTCGATTTTCGTCAAAAATCGCTCCAAAAAATCAACCGCCAAAAAAGTTCACCAAGTTTATCGATTTTCCACGAAAATCAACGATTTTCCAGATAATCGATGACTTTTGATTTATTTTTTTAAAAAAAATGAATTTTGAGTTCATGTAATTTTTAGCGATTCTCGCTCGGAAATCGACGATTTTTGGTGCCAACGGAGTGGTGAAATTTGTGGTCTAGGTGAACCCTAGGGAGGAACCGCAGCTGGTGCGTCGGCGATGCCTCGCGCCAGGCCGCCGAGTCGTTGTGCCTTCGCTTGCATACACAACGTGGAATTGGGCTTCCAACACATTCATGAACTGTAGCATCACCATCACGAACCATGCTTACATGACATGGAATTGGGCTTTCCATGCATGCATCGCCGAGAGCAGTTTCCTCCATCCTCTTCGATGTTTTTGCCGCTGGAATTCAATCTCGTAGAGCTTACTGATAAGGTATTATAAAATATAGTGGTTCATCTGTGATTAATCAATAGTGTATCAATGAAATCATGAGAACAAACAAAGAGCACATAAAATAGAGACGTAAAACTCTCTTTTTATTAGATTAATTCTCTCTGTACAAGAGAACAACTGTTAGAATTAAAGGCACATTTAGGTTTAATTTAATCCAAAAGTAAATCATGAACAACATGTGATTGACTATCGGTAACGAATAACAGGAGCATACTATAGATGCATATGCTAGAAGACTACACATATATCCATCTAATGTGCTCACAATCAATAGATTGAAAATAAACAGTAGAAACATTGTAACGCATCGCTCAGGTAATGCAGATGGAGCGATGAAGCGTTGTAAGCGTGCGTCTGCCGAGGACGGAAGCACGCCGCAGTCGAGCGCGATGCCTAGCAGCCGCTCCTGAACGTCGAGGAAGACGAGCCGTGACGGTGACGTGGAAGCAGTCGCGCCGAGCGCTTCCCAAAAACCTGATTCGTCCTCTCCCGGTGCAAGAACGCGAGGACGGACGGTTTCGGAGACCTGCTTTCCCGTTCGCTGGTGCACGCCGGCGTACGGGACGGGGCAGACTTGATGGCGGCGCAGCGAGGGAAATTGGCAAAACGCTAGGGCGCAGAAAACTCTATTTCTCCCAGATGACGGCGACGCAGTATATAAAGGAGCCCTGGTAACAGTCCGTAACCGAACACGACTCGAGGACGTGCCACGATCGGAGTCCATTACGGGATGCATTACGGTGTCCTTATCTCATACTACAACCACGATTCCGAGTAGCAAAAAGTAATGCAAAAGGAGGCTGCGCCACGCAAAGCCCTGGACCGAATCGGCGGACCATTCACGCAGTGCAGACGCCGCTTCGCCCCGCCTCGCCCGTGCTCCGTGCCCGAGCCCGAGCCCGAGCCCGGCGAGGCGAGGCGCGGCGAGCGCTGCAGGTGTATTCTTTCTCCCTTTCTCCACATGGTTCTACCATGGTGTAGCACATTCCACTATTTAAACTAGTGCTCACCACTTTAGGCTAGCAATGTGGTACTATTGCTAGTGCACATGCTCCTCATGAGGTGGGCCTTTGAGATTTTCTAGGATTTATTGTCTCAATCAAATGGGCTTGGCCCAAATAATCCAACAATCCCCACCAGATCTCAAAGTCCCACCGATACCTTGCCTGCTCCCAAAGTCGTTAATATACCAAAGATTTCGGTGACAATGGACTATGCCTTGAATTGCACCTAGGACTCCAAATTACACTCACCACAACTTGAACAATGGACTAAGCCTTGAATTGCAAGTTTTGTGCGATCGAGTTTCATTTAAAGCCTTAGTTGATACTAGGCTGCCAATAGGCTTCCTGTGGAGCATATAAGTCGTACTTCATGGTCTCTTCATGAGCTTACTAGAGATTACCCAAGTCTCATAGACTGCGACTTTCAACGATCAATCTCATATAGGTGTGTTCTTTCAAGATGCTCAGAGGATGACATCTTCGCTAAATAAAGCCAACAGAACACATTAAGGCAAAAGCCAACTTGCCATATGATTTCGAGAGTATTGCATCTTCACTTGGAACTAGTTAGAAAATTACTCTCCTCCGATTAACCAAGAGCTTGTTTTTCCCAGGACCTAATTCACGGGATCTCCGATCACATAGGTTGGGTTACCGCTATGGTATAACTCACATGGGTCTCATGCCTAGTTCCTTTGATGCGTTATCTATCACATTCCGTGATAGCCCTTTAGTGAAGGGATCTCGCCAGGTTTTTAGCCGTCTGGATATAATCCAATGCTATCACTCGGAGTTTTTCAATTTCCTGACAGGACTTCAAACGTCTTTTCACATGTCTTGAGGATTTCAAGTTATCTTTAGAACTGTTCACTTTAACAATAAGCTGTTTGATTGTCACGATTCATAAGAATGGCCGGTATTGGTTTTTCAACCACCGGAAGATCCATCAAGAGTTCACGTAGCCATTCTGCCTCAACAGTTGGTTGTATCCAATGCGATCAATTCGCCTCCATAGTTGACCGTGGTCAAAATAGTCTGTTTGCAAGACCTCCACGACACGCCCCCACCAAGTGTAAACACATATCCACCGGTGGCCTTAATCTCATCAGACATCAGAGATCCAATTTGAATCACTATAACCCTCTAGTACTTGAAGGGTACCCTGTATAGTGTATTCCATAATTCTTGTACCCACCAAGTAACGCATAACTCTTTCGAGTGCACGCCAATGATCATCTCCGGGTTTGAAGTAAACGGCTCAATTTGCTTACAGCAAATGAGATATCATGCCTTGTAGCGCTAGCCAAGTACATGAGAGATCCAATGATCTCGAGAGTATTTCATTTGATCTCTAGCAATTCTCTTGTTTTTAGAAGAATCACACTTGGATCATAAGGTGTTGGAGAAGGCTTGCTATCCGAATAGCCAAACCGACTCAAAACCTTTTCCACATAATGGGATTGAGAAAGACTAATCCCATCCTCACTTTTGACTAACTTGATGTTCAAGATCACGTCGACCTCTCCGAGATCTTTCATATCAAAATTTCCAGACAGGAAAGACTTGACCTCATTGATCACATCAAGGTTTGTTCCAAAGATCAAAATGTCATCCACATATAGGCCTGAATAACTCCCTCACCCCCACCATGGCGATAATACACACACTTGCTCGGCCGTTCATGATGAAGCCACTTGTGTCAATGTTCTATCGAACTTTTCATGCCATTGTTTAGGTGCTTGTTTAAGGCCATAAAGAGATTTGATAACTTACACACCTTGCTCTCATGTCAGGGTAGCACAAATCCATCCTGGTGATCCATGTAGATCTCCTCATCTAGCTCTCCATTAAGAAAAACTGCCTTCACGTCCATTTGATGGACAATGAGACCATGAGAGGCAGCCAAGGATAAAAGTACCCGGATGGTTGTGATCCCAGCAACAGGTGAATAAGTATCAAAATAATCCTCTCCTTCCTTTTGCATATAACCCTTAGCCACAAGTCGAGCCTTGTACTTTTCAATAATACCATCAGGCCTGAGTTTCTTTTTGAACACCCACTTACTTTCACAGGTTTGCAACCATAAGGCGATTCGTGAGCTCCCAAGTTCCGTTAGACAGAATAGAATCCATCTCACTACTGAATTTGCCTCCTTCCAAAGAGTCTCTGCATCGGAAGATGCATAAGCTTGAAATAGAGGTGGGAGTATCATCCACAAGGTACACAGGTGAAATCATTACCAAAGGATTTAACCATCCTTTGTCTCTTGCTCCTCCTAGGAGCCTCAACATCATCCTCCTCAGGATTTTGCTCGGGTATCTGTTCAGAATCCTCAGTTTGTGCAATAGGTTCGGGAATTATCTCAGGGTTTTGACTAGAAACGCTATGCAAATCTTTCATGGGAAATATGCCCTCAAAGAAGGTGGCATCTCTGGATTCCATGATTGTACCGACGATCATGTCAGATACCTCAGACTTTACTACTAAAAATCTATAGGCAATGCTCCGATGAGCGTATCCCAGAAAGACACAATCCACTGTCTTAGGTCCAAGTTTGCGCTTTTTAGTTATGGGCACATTGACTTTCGCCAAGCAACCCCACGTGCGCAAGTATGAAAGTGATGGTTTTCTCCCTTCCCATTCTTCATATGGGGTTTTCTCCTTATTCTTAGAAGGAACTTTATTCAAAACGTGACAAGAAGTCAACAGGGCCTCCCCCCACCATTCCTTAGATAGACCCATGATGTCCAATATGGCATTTACCAAATCGGTTAGAGTGCGGTTCTTTCTTTCGGCAACCCCATTAGATGGGGCGAATAGGGAGGTGTCCTCTCATGAATAATTCCATGTTCCTTCAGAATAAGTCGAACTCATTGAGAAGTACTCACCGCCATGATCCGACCTAAGCCTTTTGATTTTTCTTTCTAATTGATTTTCAACTTCAGCCTTATAGACTTTGAAGTAGTCTAAAGCCTCATCTTTAGTTTTCAACGAGATAAACATAGCAGTATCTAGATGCATCATCAATCGAGTCATGAAATATCTTTTTCCTCCTTTAGTCAACACACCATTCATCTCACAAAGATCTGAATGTATGAGTTCTAATGGTGCCAAGTTTCTCTCCTCCGCGCCTTGTGAGGTTTGCGAGGTTGCTTTGATTGCACACAACTTTGGCACTTATAACCTTTGACAAGAGGGAATTTTTGGAATTAAATTCATACTAGCGAGCCGAGTCATACAACCAAAATTTGAATGACATAACCGTGAGTGCCAAACATCGGCTTCACCTCCATTGGAAATATCACAAATATGGTTCACAACTTTATTGCAAAAATCAGAAAGGGAAAACGGAACAAGCCTCCGCATTCATAGCCTTTACCAATAAAAAGTCCATGCTTAGACACGACTACTTTATTAGACTCAAACACCACTTTGAACCCTTCTCTACATAGAAGGGAGCCACTGACTGTGTTTTATTTATTGAGGGGACATGTCAAGACGTTCTTTAGTCAGACGATCTTTCCCGAAGTAAACTTGAGATCTACCGTGCCAACACCAAGAACGTAAGCATTCGAAATAAGCTTTCCCATCAACACGGAGCAATCCATACGACCTGGTAAGAAGAGAACAAAGAGAGATCAAGACACACATGAACATTAGCTCCAGTATCAATGCACCAATCGGTGGTCCGATTTCTTGAAAGAACAATAGATGCGTTACCATACCCGAAGTTCCTCCTCCGTATTGCCAATGGTCACGTTGATGGACTTTGAGTTCGTCCTTGCTCACCCTTCACGCCCTTGCGATTTGGACACTGCTTGGCCCGAGTGTCCAATCTCACCGCAAACAAAGCAGGGCTTCTCATCTTTGTTCATTGACTTCTTCTTCTTGAAATTAGTGGTTTGTTTGGCTTTATTTTTCCCTTTGTTCTTGCCATGTGAGAACTGTTGCACCACATTGGCGCTAGACTACCCCTCAGTTCCTTTCACAGGTGCATCCTTAGCTCGAGCTTTCTCCTCAACATCTAGAGACGCAATCAGATTCTCAATGTAAATCTCTTGTCTCTTATGTTTCGTAGATGTGGCAAAATTCCTCTATGAAGGAGGTAATTTGGCAATAATGCCCGACCACAAACCTGTCAGTAACTGGATTTTGAGAAGTTCGAGTTCCTGGCGAGAACTCGTATCTCATGAGCCTCGCTCAACTACGTAACGGTTATCCACCATCTTGTAGTCATGATATTGCTCCATGATATACTGATTCCATCACAAGATCGGAAGCACCGAACTTAGCATTCAGAGCATCCCACAGTTCCTTCGCGTCTTTAATGTGCATATACACATCGCACAGACGATCGGCAAGAACACTAAGAACGGCTCTCACAAAGAGTGTGTTAGCATCCCGATATGCCTTCTCCTTTTCAGGAGTTGGTTCCATATCCTCTGGTTTGCCGTTCGACACCCAGAACACGTTCATAGCTGTAAGCCACAAGGTGACCCTTGTCTGCCATCTTTTGAAGTGCACACCGGTGAATTTTTTCGGCCTCAGTGCCTCGGCAAAGCCAGCCATTGATAAACCTAAGCGCCTATATTCAGGTTTTTGGATTGTTAGAATTAAAGGCACATTTAGGTTTAATTTAATCCAAAAGTAAATCATGAACAACATGTGATTGACTATCGGTAACGAATAACAGGAGCATACTATATATGCATATGCTAGAAGACTACACATATATCCATCTAATGTGCTCACAATCAATAGATTGAAAATAAACAAAGAGAAACATTGTAACGCATCTTGTTAGTGGTGCAGATGGAGCGATGAAGCGTTGTAGCGCGTGACAATCGAGGACGGAAGCACGCCGCAGTCGAGCGCGATGCCTAGCAGCCACTCCTGAACGTCGAGGAAGACGAGCCGTGACGGTGACGTGGAAGCAGTCGCGCCGAGCGCTTCCCAAAAACCTGATTCGTCCTCTCCCGGTGCAAGAACGCGAGGACGGACGGTTTCGAGACTCGCTTTCCGTTCACTGGTGCACGCCGCCAGACGGACGGGCGAACTTGATGGCGCAGCGAGGGAAATTGGCAAAACGCTAGGGCGCAGAAAACTCTATTTCTCCCAGATGACGGCGACGCAGTATATAAAGGAGCCCTGGTAACAGTCCGTAACCGAACACGACTCGAGGACGTGCCACGATCGGAGTCCTTATCTCATACTACAACCGCGATTCCGAGTAGCAAAAAAGTAATCTGCAAAAGGAGGCTGCGCCTACGCAAAGCCCTGGACCGGAATTCGGCGGACCATTCACGCAGGTGCCGCACGCCCGCGCTTCGCCTCGCCGTGCTCGTGCTCCGTGCTCGAGCCGGCCCGGCCGAGGCAGGCGAGCTGTGTATTCTTTCTCCTTTTCTCCACATGGTTCTACCATGGTGTAGCACACTCCACTATTTAAACTAGTGCTCACCACTTTAGGCTAGCAATGTGGTACTATTGCTAGTGCACATGCTCCTCATGAGGTGGGCCTTTGAGATTTTCTAGGATTTATTGTCTCAATCAAATGGGCTTGGCCCAAATAATCCAACAACAACTGGATATAGATTTGAATTCATGATATAGATTTGAATTCATGGATGGATTCTATCATAACAATTTCAAGACGGAGAATCAAAATCTTGACACCTGGACACTTGTCACCTGAGAACCTCACCTCTCGAATTCTCTCGTGCTGCGTTCACACTTCTCATGGGATAATCTCTACTCCCTCTATCCTACAAAGAGTGCATTTCTAGTGTTCAAAATTTGTCCCACAAAGAGTGCATCTTTAGTCCGTAGGGCCCGGCTGTAAGTGTATGCATGCTCATTTAAGTGTCTGTGAAAACCGAAGCACCAGCATGCTTGTATATGGAGTAATGATGGTCACATTAGTCATTTACCTTGCACACTAATCTGTCTTAAAAAACTTAGAAATGCACTCTTTGTGGGACTGAGGGAGTACTATTCTAAAGCAACATTTGGTGGTAGCGGTCCGTTCTTCCCACGTCATTAATTGCCGCTTAATTGCCCTACTTAATTGCCCTGCTTAATTGTCCTACGCAAGAAACGAAACGTTGCTTTAGTTAGTCAGCTTTCGCAAGAAACGAAGCGTTAAAGATATATATTTGATTTTGTGAAATAATTTTTTTTATTTTTTAATCTTTATTTTTCGTTATCAAATTTGTACATGTAACTAGTGAAAATTAAATTATGACGAGCTTGTACTCACTGACAGCATTCAACCGTCCAGACAACCACAAACAGTAGCACTCCTTACTGCTACAAATTGCATTTCAGTGGAAACCAGCATTTCGCCCAAACTCTGCAATTTATTCCACACCATAAACATGACATCCACACCAGGCATCCAACATGCAGATCGCAGCTTGGATCACGAAACATACTACTAAGTATACAAGTAGGCCTGAGCATGCACTTGGAATTTGGAGAGCACAACCGGTAAGGTCGGCTGGCTAAGGCGGCCACGGCGACAAACGTAGGTGACAGTAAGCGTACGCTGTATTCTAAGCCCCCTGCGCCTTGTCGATGCGGTGCTGCGCCGCCTCCTTGATGCTGCGGGCCTCGGACGCGAGCCGCGCCTTGGCGTGGTCCAGCTGCTCGGCGCCCGGCGGGTGCCTCCCTGTGATGTACTTGTACATCCACGAGATCACGGACAGCGCGGCCACGCCGAGCCCGCCCGAGGTGACGAACCCGGCCGCCATGAGCGCTAGCGCGATGGTGGCCGGCACGAGCACCGGGCTGAAGATGACCAGCACCGGCGTGGCCACCGTGAGCGCGATGACGGTGCCGGCCAGGATCAGCCCGGACAGCACCAGCATCGACCCGCCGACCGCCGCGGCCGTGGCCGCCTTCAGAGCCGTCATCACCACGGGCTGCTTCTGCTGCGCCTGGCCACCGCCGCCTCCGATCCCACCGCCTAGGACGCCTCTGTGGTGATCAGCCATGGGTAGAGCACCTTGAGAGTGAGCTACTATCGCATGCGCACACGAGTGAAGCTAACGATGGGGAAGGGGAGGGGGTTATAGAGGAGGGCCGTGCACAGGATACGTGGAAGCGGGAGCTGGAGCGGCCGCGTGGGACGCATGCGAGCCTCGTGTCGGGAGCTCCGCGACACCTGTTGGCCGCTTCCGCGAGGCGATACGTACGAGGTTATGGACGTTCGTCGGCTGGGGCTGAATCTGTCATGGGCCATCCTCCCGGGCCTGATTCTCGCGAAGGTCTTCCGCGCGTTCTCTCTTTATTTTTTGAACTTCGTTCTTCTCCCGGAACACCGGCCGTCATGATCTGGCAAACGGCCACCAGTTCCTGTGAGATCGGTCGCGCCCGCCGCGCAGGCGGTCAGTGGGCTCGGCAAAGGTCAGGCCGCTCTCCGTCGCCGCCATAGCGTTGTCCAGGTAGTGCGCCTAGCTACGGTGGAAGCTGCGGCCGCGTTCTGTTCGGAGAAACTGCTGTCCATGGCGCCTTCTTGCTCCGTCGCCGACATAGCGTTGTCCAGGTAGTGCGCCTACCTACGGTGGAAGCTGCGCCCGCGTTCTGATCGGAGATCCTGCTGTCCATGGCGCCTTCTTGCTCCGTCGCCGTGAACTTGAAGAGGCTCGTCGGGGGCGGCGAGCTCACCACGTAGCTTTGGGCTCTTCTGTACCACGCGGGCATCGCTAAGGAGGGGTGCTTCGACAGGGAGCCAGTGAGGTAATGTTGGAAACGGCGTGAAGTTGTTGATCGAGGGCGCCATTAACACGCATCTCCACGTTTTATTTACAGTGGGTAAGTTTGATTACCTGACTGAAAACCCTGGGATAGGAGTCCGAAATGGGAAATTCAGATATTTACATTAACGGCCTGGATTTTTGAGTATCGATCGGCTCGATTATGAGCTTTGTGTGGACTACAAGAAGCCTACCTCGTTATGTACCTTTTGATTTGTCATCAGACGGTTGTGATGCAATTTAGTAATTACCGTGTTAGACCCAACTCATGCCATTTACTGTGGACTCCTGTTAAACCCTCTGTGAGTAATTCACGCGAGCAAGAGCATCTCCAACAGTGCCTTAAATCCATACCTTAAATTTGATTTTGGGCTTGATTAAAAAAAACAGAAAAACTAAAAAACGGTATACCGTTGCAACGGTATACCTCTGAAACTCATGAAACTTATGATTTTTTTGCACTGAAACTCATGAAACTTAGCACTAAAAACTGATAAAACATGAAACTGATGAAACTAAACACTGAAACTCATGAAACCAGCACTGAAACTGATAAGTTTCATGGCTATACCGTTGCAACGGTATACCGTTCCCTAGTCATTCTCTAAAAAAAATACATGCTCCAACAGTTCCTTAACCTAGATCCCAAAATTTTCGCACGCCCAAAAAAGAGACCCGTCGACCTATTTATCCGCGCCACCGCCGCGCTCCCAATCACCGAATCGTGCCTCTCCGCGGCCAAATCGCTTGCGCACCTTCTTCGTGCCATTCGCCCGCCGCTGCCTCCTCTCCTCCCGCCGCCGCGTCCTCTCCACCCGACGCTGCCGCGCCTCGTCCTCTCCACCTAACACCGTACTTCTTCGAATCTATCGGCATGACGGCACCGCCGGCGCCGCAAGCTCACATTCTCCATAAACCCTACCCACCCCTCACCTCCAAACGCTACCGCTGCCGCCACCGTCGGCTCCAGCGCCATCGCCGTCGGCCGCTCAACTCCCAACCTGAGCTTTGCAGCTTCCCTTGCGAATCGAACATGGGGTAATATAACATTTTGTATTATCGGTCTGATCGCCTAGAAGTTCTGTGCGATTCCGTTTTGATTTCGCCGTTTCTTCATATATATTATATATCAATGTTCCAATCCCTTCTCCTTATGATGCGCTTTGGTATCTCTAGTTAGTTGTTGATTCTAGAGCCTTTGTCTGATGCAGTTTTGAAATTTTTAAGTGAATTAACAACAGTAGTAGTTTGATGTATTGCTTGATAGATGTTTCTAAAAAAATGTATTGTTTGATAGTGTTCGTGAATTGGTACCTTATTAGTTGCGTGATCTGTACCTGAGCTGATTAAGTGACGTGCTTTATTCAAATCGCATGCCTGGCAATAAAATCCGCTGTGGTTTAAATTGTGATTTGCAAATCATGGAATTAGCTTCAAAGGGGGCCGGGGCTCACTAGTAATGTTTGAACCTTCGATGGCCTTTACATTGTACTTCTTCAGTGTATGATTCTACGCTGAGATGTGGACTGCAGTTAGCAACTCTGTTGTGTAGTCTGAAATGCTCTTTGGTTGGCTTGAGCAAATAATCCACGTCTAAATCGAAGTTGCTTGAACTGTAGAACCTCTTATTAGACATTGTTTGCATTTTCACTTGGTAACTGGACTTTGAAATTGCTCATCTAGGTACCCCTGTCATAAAAATATAACATGCTGAATCAACATGTGATTTATCAAAGAACAACATGAAAAGCCAATATTATACTGATAATAGGATCAAAAGTGGATGCAGCTTGGTGTTGCAAATTAGAATAATCCATTTATATGAATGAATGAGGGAATAAGTGGCAAAGCGAAGTTGCAAATTAGAATAATCCATTTATGTAGGTAGACTTAATGAGCTGCCTGCTGATACCTTGACATTTATAGGGCTTTTCTAGGAGGTGCTATGTTTTGCATTCTGTTCTTGTATTTTTGTAATGCTGTCCTGATAAAAAAAAAATTAAACTGTGAAGTTAAAACCATATGTTGTCACTGCATAGGATCCCTTTTCTGCTCCTAAACTTGTTCAATTACCTTTTGTGTCAGTTGTTAAATAGTTACATTAGAACTTGTATACATACAGACCTTTTATAAATGGATTATTCTACTGTTTCCGGGTGGGTGTCTTGGGTTCAATCCCCCACCCATTTATTCTAATGTGGGAATGGGCTGTTACTATTTGTCCACCAAACATAGGTGAAAGTGCATATATTCTAACTTCTTGATAGCAAAGGCTAGCATCTTGCATGCATACGTGATTTGATTGCCACAGTGTGCATAAGCTATCCACAGTGTGCATCAAGAGATGGGTTCTTGTAGGCCCCAGATCTTTATAAGATCATTCAAAAAAATCCTTATAAATGCTACTTAGACACCCGTGTTTCATAATTTTGGTAGGTGCTATTGACAATGGAAGGAGACGGATACTATACTAACTTGATGGATGAGGCCAACAATAACCTGAATTTGGAGGACTTCAATAGCTTGACTGAGGAGCAGCCATCACCCGTTGTTGAGAGTACTCCCTCATCAAGACCAAACCAGAAAAGGTCAAAAAATTTAGTGAAAAGGAGGATTCATTGCTTGTGTCAGCATGGTTGAACATTAGTACGGATCCAGTGAGCGGCACTAATCAGAAGGGTGGTACTTTCTGGAAGAGAATTTTTAAGTACTACCACCAACAAGGACTTCACATCAGAACAGAGCCAGAGTTCACTTTTGCATTGATAGGGAGGTATTCTAGAGAATGTGAACAAGTTTTGTGGGTGTCTAACAAGGATTGAGGGTAGAAGGCAAAGTGGGGTCACTTTTCAAGACAAGGTAATTCTTCTGAATTTAGCGTTTTGCACACGTCTTAATGACACATGGGAACTTGTAGTAAGTAATTATACCTTCATTGACATGTCAGCTTATACAAGCAATGGCTCTGTTTAAGGCCAAAGACAGGGACAACAAATCATTCCAATACATGCATTGCTGGAATATATTGCGCAATCAACCAAAGTGGCATGAGAAGCATAATCAGTTGGCAGCTCAGAAGGAACCTGCTAACAAAAAAACCAAAGGCCAACACAGATTCAAGCCCGGGAACGTCCACGGCTATCGTTGTTGATAGTAGCATCAGTGCTACCATTAAGATTTTAATCTTATGCATGAATGGCACTATGAGCTTTCGATTTTTTTTTAAGTATATATATGGTTAGGGTAGCTAGGTCTGGGTGGTACTGGTATTGCATTGCATTGCATGAGCCTCAATACAAAAAGGTTGGCTGAGGCTTTGCTGGGTTGAAGATTTGTAGATCCTATATTCTGGTCCTTATAGGTATGACCAGGCCAACAACAACTCAAACTAGAAAAGAATCATGAGGATGGTTCAAGTGTGGTTAAGCCTTATAGGTATGACCAAGAAGTTAGCTTGAGGAAATTTTATTTGGCAATAATCATGCATGAGTACCCTTTCAATATTATTGAGCATGAATATTTTGTTGAGTTCATAAAATCTCTACGTCCCAACTTTCCAATCAAGAGTCGTGTCACTGTTAGGAAGGAACTAATGGATATCTTTATAAAAGAAAAGAATAAATTGCTTGAATGTTTTAAATCTGTTATGTGCCGCTTTAGCATAATTATGGACATGTGGACATCAAATCAGAACAAAGGATATATGTATGTCATTGTTCATTGGATTGATGACAATTGGTGTATTCAGAAAAGAATTATCAATTTCATACCTATAGGAGGTCAGCACACGCGTGCTAAGCTGTCTGAAGCATTTACTACCAGCATTATGAGATGGTATATTGAGATGAAACTATTTTCTCTAACTTTGTATAGTGCATCATCAAATGAAGTGTGTGTTAAAGATGTAATTTGCTAAACTAAAAACACAAAGTCCCCTAATATGTGATGTGATTTTCTTCCATATAAGATGTGGTAATCACATATTAAATCTTGTTGCTAGAGATGGTCTGCAAGAAATTGCATCTGCAGTTCATCATATTCGATCATTTTTAGCAGCTGTAAAGGGCTCTCAATTGCAGTGGGAGGAGTTCCAGAAATGTGCATCTCAATGTCAATTGAATACAAAGAGGGGTGTCTTATTAGATGTTGCAACGAGGTGGATGTGGAGTATATAGACTCCGGGTATTCACACGACAGGCCGCAAGGACCCACCAAGAGGGGGCGTCCCAGGACGGCTGTAAGAGATCGGGTATTACTCGGAGTCTCACCAACGTACCATACAAGAAAGGACAAAAGATGGTAACTAACTATTGTTAGGAAAGATATGATTGTAATCCCAAAAACTAGCATTGCTTGTGGGAAGGGTTAGAGATAAAACCTATCCCGTAATTAATGGGGATTCCCCCCTTGTAACCAACACGGACTCTCCGTCCCCCTCCCTTTATAAGAGGGGCGGGGGTTCCCAGATAGAGGAGAGATACACCACGCAATCCCAGCACACATGACTAGGGTATTACCTCCACCGTAGAGGGTCCGAACCTGTCTAAACTCTTGATTTGTATTACCATCAAGTTCCTGATCAAGCGCCTTGCCCCATAGATTCACACCCCCTAAGATTATTGCCGACACCAAACGTCGACAGTTGGCGTGCCAAGTAGGGGAAGCGCTAAGATCAATCTCGTCAAGCTTGATAGCCTCCTTCAACGACATCAACGCCACCTTCACTCCCGGCCATATTTTCTGCTTTGGGAGCCTGAGGTTCTTCGTCGACGAACTCGGCAAACTGGCTCTCTCGGACCCAGACCAAATCCAATCTAGGAGGGTCTCCGACTGCTCTTCGGACTCGGATCAAATCAGATCCGGGGAGGACTCCAATGGCGTTTCTTCTGGCTTCCCATTCGGATCGAGGAAGGCCACGGCCATCTACTCACGAGTAGTATGTCAGAGGCCCACTTCCCGACTCGGATACAGTGAACTAGAAAGCAACACGAGGAGCCCCCATATTTTCTAGGGGATTTACATGATCGAGGACGAGCGCTTCAACTCGGATTGCCGACGAGATGCTGAAGGAGCAACGGAGGCAGATCGTCTTCGTCGTGAAGCCCAAGAAGCGTGCACTCGGTCTCTCCAAACCCGAGGCCGCAACGTCAATGAAGATATTCTGCATGCCAGAATGGGGAGCCAGTCCATCTTTCGTACACCGCAGCAAAATATTGTCGCCTCTAAGACACTTCTCGACACCTTGGGCCCGATGATTGAAGCCTCTAAGACACTTTAGTCACTCGGAAGGTGTGTCAGGGACAAAAAGGTATGAGCCAAGTTCTGGCGCTCGGGGGGCTAGACAAGTCGGGCTGATCTCCGGCTAGGGCTGGAAAATAAGCTCGTGGCTCGGCTCGGGCTCGTCCGAGCCTGGCTCGGCTGACACAGGTTCGTGGCTCGGACCAAGCCCGAGCCAAGCCTATTTTTTAGGCTCGCAGAAACACCGAGCCGGCTCGGCTTGACCATCGAGCTGGCTCGCAAGCCAAATTGGCTCGGTGGCCCAGCCCATGCAGGAATTTTTTTACTGCAAATAAATGAATTATTGTATAAATGTTTAATTTCAGATAGCTTCTTTGACTTGTGGTTGTAGGTTCCAAACTTATGTTAGACTATTGGTTCAAATAGTTAATCCTTGCAAACATATGGATCGGATCAAATGTTAGTGTAGATTTTAGTACATTTTTCTTGGTTTTTTAGTTAAACTTTTTATTATTCATATTTAGTTGCACAGGTTGCAACCGACAAGTGCATCATGGGATTCATTTTTATGATAGTTTGTGGTGTACTGGTGTGATTGCAATCATTGTTATTAAGGTGTGCTGTTTATTTCTTGTGCAAAGGTAATCTTCAATTTTTGTGCTTGTATTTGGACTTGGATAGGATTAAGTTGTGTTAGGCGCTGTGGCTAGTTGAGGAACAATGTACAACTAAAAGCCAATCCCAACTAGGGAGTGAAATTCGTTTACAATCAATGGTGGAGTCAGCTTTTGCAAACTGCACCTAGCTAATTTCCTGATAAAATGCCCTGGCTCGTCGAGCCAACGAGCCGAGCCGACCTCGAGCCGAGCCGGGCTCGGCTCGGCTCGTTTCCAGCCCTATCTCCGCCATCCTAATGGATATTGCTACGGTGCGCCCTAAGTCGGGCTGATCTCCGGCGTCCTAACGGATATAGCTACGGTGCGCCCCAAGTCGGGCTGATCTCCGGCGTCCTAACGGATATAGCTACGGTGCGCCCCAAGATGGGCTGATCTCCGGTATCCTAATGGATATAGCTACAGTGCGCCCCAAGTCGGTCTGATCTCTGGTATCCTAATGGATATAGCTACGGTGTGCCCCCAGATGGGCTGACCACCAGAATCTCAGTAATCATATCACCTGTGACATACCCCGTGTTGAGCCAATCACTAGTTACCGCAAGACGAAGCCGGATGTCATGAATTGATTTTGGGTAATCATCTCCGAAGGTATGCCCCATGATGGGTAATTTGCTGTGCATCATGGCAGCTGGATACAAGTACCACTCGGCTAAGATTTATTCAAATTTTGGTGCACTCCAGGATGGGCTGATCACCAAGTATCCTAATGACTACATTGAGTATCACTTGGCATTTCCGACTGATGGAGCTTTATCAAGTTCTTTACAATTTCCCTACCTGCAACTAAGCACTCAGCATCAAAGGAAGACCAGTCGGGAAGCTGTGCCAAAAGACTGGGAGCACTCGACATGAAGCAGGACTCGGCTGACGGAAACCTGAGAGATGGTAACTCAATTGTAAAGCACTCGGGAGGCTACTATGGAGTATATAGACTCTAGGTATTCACACGACAGGTCGCAAGGACCCACCAAGAGGGGGTGTCCCAGGACTAGGGGTGCAAACGGAGCGGATACGGACAGATTTTGTTCATCCCGTATCCTATTCCAATTTTTTTTCTCGGATACATAATCGGATACGGACAGTGCCGGATTCGAATACAAATACGGATTACTTCGGTCACGAATACGGAGTGAATACAGATCGTTTCGGATACGGTTAGTATCGGTCACGAATAGTTAGTCGGATAATGCGTGAAAGCAGAAATCATATATGTCACATATATTAGGATCAATCAACCATATACAAAACTTTACTATAACTTTCAAGACATGTAAGTGTTTCAAATTCAATAATAGTTGCATTCCCTACATAAGAATAATATACAACCAAGTACAATTCCAATCAACTTATGCACTTATATGATGTAGCACATCCAACTGCAATCAAGTGTTTTGTAGTGCAATTATAAGAGCTTGCTCCAGAAAGTAATGCAATTATATTACAACTTGCTCACATTATATCACAGGCTCACAACAGCACTATTGTCGACGATTGGAGAATGGGCTCCCGCCGAGCTTACTTGTTGAATGAGGGATCAACCAAAGCCCCTTTCTGTCAAAGGTGTAACGTCGAAGATGTGGAAGACGGTCTACTAAAACAGACATAAACACAAGGATTTTATCCTGGTTCAGGCCTCTCACGGTTGAAATAATAGCCCTACGTCCAGTCGCCTAGAGGCGTTTCTCTGTATTGGATTGAAGGATACGAATACATGGATCTCGCAATGGGATCCCCCCCTCCTCCTTGTTGTTGGAGGGGGATTAAATACAAGGTATCGTGGTATATACATGGTAACTGCCTCCTAAAATCATGCTAGTTGCCATTTTGGACGTGTCCTTGATTCTCGCCATATTTGAATTCCTGGTGTAACTTCCCTGGATCTTTGGCTAAATAACCACCACTTTCCTGTTTTATTGGTTAACCACGTCCTTCGGTGATCTCCGAGCGTCCCTTTGGTCCTAGTTCGACCGCCCCGTAGCCTCGTCGAGCACGTTTGTTCGTGCACGTCTTTAAAGCTCGTAGCTGAGCACTTTTTGCCAAGGCATAGCGGGTATGCCCGTGTTCTAGCATGGGGGTGCTCGGGACCCATCCTTGGGTACCGCGTCCGAGGATGTTTATGGTCAGTGAGTGCATGACCGTCGGGGCAGAATAGTCCTTATGAATACCCCAATCCCCGACAGCTAGTCCCCGAGGCTCAAGTGAGATGGGTCATCTCCTTGAGACTGAGAAGTTCAAGGAGGGATTGAATTCTTGATGGTGAAGCACTTACCTCAGCATCTGGTCATGAAACGACCAGGAAAAGGAACTGATAGAAGAGGCAGGCTCATACTATCACATCCCGAGCGAACCATGCTTAGGGAAACGAGCTGCACCGAGCGGGAAAATAAAACGTGATCGAAACTCGTCTCGAGCATGGATCAGAGGCCCAGGGATGCTAGGCATGGATCAGACGCCTAGCAAAAAGGTAACTAGCAGACAGTGAATAAACACATGCTGCCGCATCCCATGCACGGATCATATGCCTAGGGAAAAGATAACTAGCAGACTGTGAACAAACACATGCTGCCGCATCCCATGCACGGATCAGGTGCACAGGGGAACTAGACATGGATCAGATGTCTAGGCAACTAGCAGATAGCGAGCGGACTCACACTGCTGCATCCCAAGCATGGATCATATGCCTAGGGAAAAGATAACTAGCAGGCTGTGAACAAACACATGCTGCCGCATCCAATGCACGGATGATCAGTGCACAGGGAACTAGACATGGATCGGATGTCTAGGCAACTAGCGAGATAGCGAGCGGACTCACATCGCCTGCATCCCAAGCATTGGTCGGATGCTCGAGGAACCGACAGGACGACCGGCTCGAGCCGCCAGATCTGGACATGGACGGATGTCTAGGGAAAGAAATCGGTAGACCTGTGCTCAAACGCAGAGCACTCTTGGCCCGTAACAAGAAAAAGTCCCCAAACGCGATGCTCGCTTGGAGGAATTTAAACGCGCCCACGAGCCGAATAACGCGCTCGGAGGAAGAGACTCGCGTCCGAGCGAAGTGCATGCTTGGCGCGAACAGAGGCGATCCTCGAGCCGGCGCGTGCTCGGAGGAAGAGACTCGCGCCGAGCCGGCGCGTGTTTCGTGCGGAACAGATCGATCCCCGAGCGAAGTGTGTGCTCGGAAGAAGAGACTCGCGCCCCGGCGGCGTGCTCGGCGCGAACAGATCGATCCAGCGAAGTGCGTGCTCGGAGGAAGAGACTCGCGCCGAGGGAAGTGCGTGCTCTGCGAACAGAAATCCCCGAGCCGGGCGCGTGTTTCGGAGGAAGAGACTCGCGCCCGAGGGAAGTGCGCGTTTCTGGGCGCGAACAGAACAGCCCTCGAGCCGGGCGCGTTTCGAGGAGGAAGAGACTCGCGCCCGAGCGAAGTGCGTGCTCGGCAAGGCGAACAGAACAGCCCCGAGGGAAGTGCGTGTTCGGCGCGAACAGAACGATCCCCGAAGCGGCGTGTTTCGGAGGAAGAGACTCGCGCCCGAGGGAAGTGCGTGCTCGGCGCGGAACAGGAACAGTCCCCGAGCGAAGTGCGTGCTCGGAGGAATAACCCTTCTAAGCATAGTTTGATTGAGGTAAAGAACTCTTACATACCTTTCCTCATCATAGTTTGTGTAGTATTGGTCGTCAGATGTGGAAGATGACGCCTTCGGGATTCCTTTGGCAAAGAATCCGTCGATCCCCACGGACGGCGCCAGCTGTCGACGATTGGAGAATGGGCTCCCGCCGAGCTTACTTGTTGAATGAGGGATCAACCAAAGCCCCTTTCTGTCAAAGGTGTAACGTCGAAGACGTGGAAGACGGTCCACTAAAACAGACATAAACACAAGGATTTTATCCTGGTTCAGGCCTCTCACGGTTGAGATAATAGCCCTACGTCCAGTCGCCTAGAGGCGTTTTTCTGTATTGGATTGAAGGATACGAATACATGGATCTCGCAATGGCTCCCCCCCTCCTTGTTGTTGGAGGGGGATTAAATACAAGGTATCGTGGTATATACATGGTAACTGCCTCCTAAAATCATGCTAGTTGCCATTTTGGACGTGTCCTTGATTCTCGCCATATTTGAATTCCTGGTGTAACTTCCCTGGATCTTTGGCTAAATAACCACCACTTTCCTGTTTTATTGGTTGACCACGTCCTTCGGTGATCTCCGAGCGTCCCTTTGGTCCTAGTTCGACCGCCCCGTAGCCTCGCCGAGCACGTTTGTTCGTGCACGTCTTTAAAGCTCGTAGCTGAGCACTTTTTGCCAAGGCATAGCGGGTATGCCCGTGTTCTAGCATGGGGGTGCTCGGGACCCATCCTTGGGTACCGCGTCCGAGGATGTTTATGGTCAGTGAGTGCATGACCGTCGGGGCAGAATAGTCCTTGTGAATACCCCAATCCCCGACAGCTATGTTTCACATTATATTACAACTTGCCTAATCAGATAGCACATAACCAACATGCAACATCTAAAATACAGCTAGCAAGCACTGTAATTCAAATACACACATTATGAACAATATTGCAAGGGTATCGGGTCGGATATTTACCGGGTATTGGGTCGGATATTTACCGGATATCAGATCGGATATTGCTCTTTCCATATCCTAACCCATATTACATGAGATTTTTCGGATACGGATCGGATATTGTTCTTCCCATATCCTAACCCATATTACATCGGATTTTTCGGATACGAATACGGATAACATCGGTACGGATTTTTTTCGAATACGGTATCGGATCGGTCGGGAAATATCCGCTCCATTTGCACCCCTACCCAGGACGGCTGTAAGAGATCGGGTATTACTCGGAGTCTCACCAACGTATCATACAAGAAAGGACAAAAGATGGTAACTAACTATTGTTAGGAAAGATATCATTGTAATCCCAAAAGCTAGCATTGCTTGCGGGAAGGGTTAGAGATAAAACATATCCCGTAATTAATGGGGATTCCCCCTTTGTAACTAACTGTATATCATGAAATTTTTCCTTTGCAGATAGTGCATGAGAAAGAACCAAGTATTTTTCATCTGCAAAAATTTGGCTTTGTTGTATACGTGCCAATCTCTCCACCACAGTGTACCACCATAGGCCCTCACCAGAAGTTGACAATATATATAGGTTATGAATCTTCATCGATAATTAAATACCTTAAGCTTATGACCGGGGATCTGTTCACGGCTCGGTACACTGATTGTATTTTTTATAAGAACAATTTTTCGACGTTAGGGGGAGATAAGTACCACATTAAAGAATGTTGGGAAATTGATTGGAATGCCACTGAAAATCTGTCCTTAGATCCACGCACTAAAGAAACTGAAATTGAAGTTCGGAGGATAATAAATCTGCAACAAATAACTAATAGTCTGCCATATGCCTTCACTGGTCATAAGGGAGTGATACAATCTCATATATCCGCAATAAACACACCTGAAAGAGTGAAAATACCCCTGAATGATATTGAACCCACTCTTGCCCCTCATGACAAGAAGAATGGGAGGCCTCCATGTGCATGGGACTCAATTTTATAGAGACGTCCGCAGAAACAGAGAACCGATCAAATAAGATCACTACCTGTGACAGTGGAAGAAGCTCGATCTGATATTGAGAAAATCCCTAAAGTGAGCCATCTTGGTGATGGAAATATCTCTGAAGTGAACCATCCTAAAGATGATAAACCCATCTTAAATTTGCTCGCACAATCCAAAATTGGGAAGTCGGAACACCTAGACTCCATCATTATGGAAAATCACGAGGAGCTGGAAGAAATAAATAAAGAGATATCCACCAATTATATATATTCAGGAGAATTATATAAAAGAAAGACTGCAATTGTCGACAATTATTTTGCCTCTAAAATTGATAAAACTCTTGAACTGTATCCAAAACCAAAGTCCATAGCAAAGTGCGAGAAGCACTCAGATTGGGTCAAATGGAAAGAAGTAGTTAGGGTAGAATTGCGCTCGCTTAATTAAAGGAATGTTTTTTTGTCCTATTGACCAAACACCTTTTAAAGTGTTCACTGTAGGATTAAAATGGGTTTTCATCTTGAAGAGAAATGAAAACAACCATGTGGTGAGATATAAAGTGAGGCTTGTAGCACAAGAGTTCACGCAGAGACCCCACATCGATTACGATGAAACATATTCTCCTATAATAAGTAAAATAACGTTCCGATATTTAATATCAATGGCAGCATTTATATTTAATCATGCAGTTGATAAATGTAGTGACCGCATATTTATATGGGTAACTGGATACAGATATTTACACGAGAGTCCCTGAAGGAGTCAAAGTTCCGGATCCTAATAATCGCAACATATATAGCGTCAAACTGCATAAATCGCTATACGGATTAAAGCAATTGGGAAGAATGTGGTACAATGGACTTAGTGAATTCCTCCCGAAGAAGGGATATTCCAATAATGATGATGTTCCTATGTGTTTATAAAGAAATTCCAGAATGTATTCTGTATCATCTCGGTATATGTTGATGATCTGAATATGATCGGAACCACAAAAGAGATAAAGAAAGCAAATGCTTACCTCACGATGGAGTTTGAGATGAAAGATTTGGGTAAAACCAAATTTTGCTTAGGCCTGCAGCTTGCGTATTTCCCAGAAGAAATTTTTGTACACCCGTCTGCCTATAGCAAGAAGGTATTGAAAATATTTAATATGGATAAATATCATCCTTTAAAAGCCCTCCCTTGAAGCGGATAAAGACCCTTTTAGACCAAAGATGAAAAATGGGGAAGTCTTAGAACCTAAAGTCTCAGTCCCATACTTCATTGCTATTGGTGCACTTATGTATCTTGCGAATTGCACAAAGCCTAATATTGCGTTCGCTGTGAATTTGCTAGCAAGACACAATGCAACCCCAACCAGAAGGCATTAGGCCGGTGTCAAGACTTTACTCAAATACCTCCAAGTTACTCGAGATCTTGGTCTATTTTACCTAAAGAACCAAGATTTAATCATAGTGGGATATACGAATACTGGCTATTAATCTAATAAAGAGAGAGAACTCTGTTCCATATTTTTATGCGTGTTTCTCCGTGTGCTTCTACTTTTATTCCTCCTAGTTTCTAGTAACATGCTGATGCCACACGATTTTTAGGCACACACAAAGTAAGTTGCGCAATCAGCCCATTTGGCTCGTCGATCCCCAGCCATTTGTTTGCGCCATCCTTTGGTCGAGACCAACTTTTGGCACTAAACTAAGCACACGTTTGTCCCCCTTTTTGCCTTTTTTTTCAAATTAGCTGATTGTACAGCATATCACTTTTATCTAGTGATGAAATATTCGTAAGTGGCACTTTGCTGCGTGACCTGGAATCCTGGATTCAATCAGGCACCACACGGATTGGTTGGCAAGCAGGGAAGTGTGCTGTTTTTCTCGCGGGTTCACCTTTCCACCCAGAAATCACCGAACAAGACCACGGCGAATGATCTCGTACATGCTCTCGATCCCATCCTGCATGGCCCAGGCGCCAACGCCAGCTGTGAAGCAACACAGATACTCCAGCATCATCAATGCTTATCCCTCTTTACGCCCTGGATAAGCACGAGTTTAAGGTTTCCATTGCTGTCGGTTGAAGATAGATGAGGATTGCTTGATTGCTTAATTGCTTGTGTTTCTTTTTTCTTTTTCTTCTTCTTCCTCCTCCCTTTCGTTTCCACCGTAATTGTGAAGCATGACGGCGACGTCTCGGCGTTGGCGCTCGATTCAAGTATGGGTCGATTAGTTAATCTAGCCACTCCACGTGGGAAGCCCCGTGTTGGAGTTTTGGTTTCGAGTACCATCTCGATTCGATTTGGTCTTTGCATTCTGGTCACTGTTTGTTGACTTATGCTTCGGTTGAGCCGCTCAACGTTTCTGCTGTCAAACCTACGGGTGCCAGTTCCACTGTTTCGAGTCGATTAGATCACGATGCAGTCAAGTCAATCATTTGTTTGGTACCGTACCAACCCAATTAGTATACTCTTGTATGATCAAAGAACAAAGGGGATTCATTCTTCGTCATCTCTCCCTCTCCCTACAGATGTTTGTACAGTTCCTCTTCCATCCTTCCACACAGGGGTTTTTCACACCACACTCACCCTGACAAAACGGCAATGACGCGAATAACCTTACGACTCGATGTAACGATGACACCGTAGATTCTCTGACAAACAACTCGACTAGTGCAGCTTCCCTCCCAGTTGGGCGAGTTGCACCGAGCAACACTACTATCTGGAGCTCGCCCAGGCCCCAATTGCACCACCCAGTTGCTCGGAGCTTATCACGTCCCACCCGGTGGAGCTTTCGCTGGGTTGCTTGCCATCGCATTCGCATTCCTTGCCATCTTGCGCCGTGCAAGCCAGGCTCTAGCTTGTCCCGTCCTTGCATGCGCTTGCTGGGCAATCCATCCTACACCTAGCTCATTGGCGAATGCACCCGGGTCGCTGGCATGGTTGGCCATGCACCTAGCTGACCAGTGGCGCCATCGGCACAGGCTCGACCGGCGCGGCCGCGAACCACCCCTGGGACGGTCGGCTCGGCTGGGAAGGCGGCGGCACCAGGGCCATGGCCATGGACGCGGCCGCGGCCTCGCCTCTCCTTCTCCTTTTTGTAGAGCCGGACGAGAAGGAGGAGGAGGACGAGGACGATTCCGAGGTCGAGGGCTCGGGCGAAGGCCTCTTGTCGCCGGCGGCTGCGGCCGCTGCCGTGGCGGCGGCGATCTCCGAGCCGAGGCGGAGCGGGAAGTTGAGGAGCGCGCGGGAGCCGCGCATGCGATAGGCGGCGCGGTCGTACGCCACGGCGGCGTCCTCGGCGGTGTCGAATGTGCCGAGCCACACGCGCGCGCCGTTCTTGGCCGGGTCCCGGATCTCCGCCGCGAACTTGCCCCACGGCCGCTGCCTCACCCCCCTGTAATGCTTCCCCCTGGCCACCGCCGCGGCAGCCTCCCTCCTGGGCGTGGCCGAGGCCTCAGCCCCCGACGCCTCCTCGCTCGGCGTCGCCGGCTCCGACTCCAGGAAACCGAGGCAAGAACCGTCGTACGAGTCCGGGGACGGCAGGGGCTCAGGCTTCACGGCGGCGAACGAGCCGTCGGGCAGCCAACCGTAGGAGAAGGCGTCGCGCAGCGCGCCGTACACGACCATGTCGTCGGAGTCGTCGGGGCGGAACGGGAGCGAGCCGCTCCACTGGTCGGCCACCAGGCTCCCGAAGCTGGTGCTCCGGCAGTACGCGGGCCGCTTCTTCCCCTCGGCCGGCGCGGCGGCCACCACCGCGGCGCCACGCGGCTCCTCCAGCAGGTGCTGCCGGATGGTGTCCAGCACCAACGCCTCCGACGCCGGGTTCAGCAACATGCTCGACTCCTGGCCTCTGAGCCGAACCGACGAGTGTGTGTGAACTATGAAACTGAAGGGGTCGGGTTGAATGGTAGGAGCGGAGTCGGGGCCGGGGCCTATATAGTGGAGGCGGAGCTGGCACTCGCTTCGCGGTCCCGGTTCGTTGAACTTTCCTTCGTTGGAGCCACGTGATGGAATGGGTTTTCACCAGTAAAATAAGCGGAAAGAGAGACAGGGCCAAGTATACGATTACGGGTATTTTGCGGAGAGGTTTGCTCACCCTCTGGCCCCCTTGCGTTTTTTTTTTTTTAATTTTTTGGTTGGATGGCCTAGTGCTGGTGGAAGTGACGTCAGCGATGAGGTCGTCAGCTCGGGCCTCGGGGGTGTGGCTCCGTCTCCTTCTGTTGTTTGTGGGCGCGACGCCCACCTCTCCAGCGCTGTTGGTGCGATCTCGATGCCTTCTCGATGGTCCGGTCATCCCAACCTCTGCACGCTTTGGGCATATTCTCGGCGTCATTCAGATGATTCCGAGTGGCTAAGCGCGCAAGATCAGAGTCTCCTTGCGTCAAAGCTCCGTCGAATCGTCTCTCTTGTGCTGCAGTCAAGTTTACCTCGTTGCCTGTCGGTTGCTACTTCCTAGCACCAAGTCACCAGCCATGCAGCTGCAACAGCAGCACCCTTGCCTTGTTTTGCTAGCGATATTGTCATATTGAACTGACAGACGAGATGATCTTGCCCAGCTTTGGAAATTCCTCCGCCTTAACTAGATATATATGTTTATAAAAATTCTTGTTATAAAAAGCTTGATAAAAAAAATGACCGGCCGAGAGCCCCGACGAAAACAATGGGATCGGTATTGAACGCATGTGGCCCTCAAGCTGGCCATCAGAAGAAATAGCGTGCAAGCCATGCGGTGCAATGTTTCTAGACCGTCTGGTATTTGCGCTCGATCGCACACAAGAGGATAAAGACGGGTTTTGCTGGGCCCCAAAGGCCCCAAACCCGTGAGAAAGCAACGACGGATTTAAAGTCGAAAAAGACACCCAGCACCTGCAACTTTGTACCGTACCGCGGCGTTTATTTTCTTCGCTTCTAGACTTCGAGTAGTTATCTAGTGTTATTGCCGAGATCTAAAGTTCTAAACCCTAGATGATTGTTGGTGTAATGACAAGAGCTTCATGGTAGAAAATTGTAGTGCCTTGTCATGCTTAATTAACTGGGTTCAAGGTTTCATACAGATAACCGAGAGGATTAAACATTTGTCAGTGCTTAAATTTCACAGCAGCGTCAAGCCAGTGAAGTTCTTGCTTGTTGATTAATTTCCACTAGCATGTCATGAACTAGATAATTATCAGCACATCGAGCACGTGATTGTTTTCTTCGGATCTCGAACTATGGAGGATGTATGAGCTCAATTTGTGGAAGTCTTCAAATTAAATGAATAAGAGAAATAGTTTTTCCAACTTTTGATGGCGACACGCCTGTCTTTGTCGTTTAGGAAACCGTCTAGATAAGATCACAGTTTGAGTGTCAAAAGTCAAGAGAATTTTTTTGAGATAGATAATAAAGAAATTAAGAGAGGTGCTTTCATGCATCATTATTTAAAAATTATACAAATATTAAAGTATAAATAAAAAGTGAACAATGATTAATTACTCATTCTCTTGCTTCAAAATTAGTATAATTTGTATTAGAAGGGTGATGCATAGAAATACTACTCAAGAGGTTAATTGTATAGATAATGATCCTACTAGGCAGCCGGTAGCTTAGCCTTCTTATCGCCGCTGATTACAGTAGTTATTAATCAATTTCAGGAGTTCAAGTCGTAGCTACTTTCTTCAGTCACGTTTCGGCCCATCTTTTCCGCTATAAAATTTTAGTCCATCAAAGCCAGCGTTCACCTCAAAAAGAGAGACGAAAGGCAGTGTAATTTATTTTGGAAGAGGAACTTGATATTTATCACTCATTATCATGATTACGCACTATCTGTATGCAGGTACAAAATAATTTTGAACTGTATGATCAAATGAACAGGTTATGTCACCAATATGTATCATATGAACCTAAGTCTGTTTGTTCGCCTTTTTTTTAAACGAGAGGTGCTTCTATGTTTTTTTATAAAAAATTATATAAATATTAAAATATGAATAAAAGGTAGATGGTGGTTACTTACCTCTTCGTTTACTTTAAGATATATGTAACTTGTATTAAGAGAGAAAGCACAGAAGTATTGCTCAAAGTTTACATATTCGCCTTTCCAAAAAAAAAAGGGTTTACATGTTCATTTTGTTGGATTGTTTGTACGTATTAACTGTCAAGTAATGAACCATTCGACATCGAGATTCATTTGTCGTGTGCCATCTTCGGGGGGAAATATCACTTCTTCATCTGAACATGTTTTCTGAAGTAGACTGTGTTGTGTTGCTAGACTGTGTTGCTTTCCGACGTAGCAACCCTCGACTGCTACACAAGAAGACGTAGGCTGGTCGATCCGTTCCACCACCACTTAATCGCAAGCGCCTCTGTCAAACACAACGTCCTCACCAGCCACAGGATGCGGAAAGGAACACTACTAATCTGGTTTAGGGGATCTCCAATAATCTCACTTCATCTTTCTCTTAACTGTAACATATCAGCAAAATGCTACGTAAAAAAGAGAAAGTAGAAAAAGAGAATATGCTATCTCTTATGCAAGAGACAACTTACTAGTCACAGGATAGGTAGCTCGATAGTGGTGGATGCATTCGGGGGGAAAGCCCAATCACTGCCATGGTACTTCCACTGAAAAGAGGGGAAGTGGTAGGACTAGAACTCAGCAGAGGGCTGATCAGTGATCACGCAAACCAACATAAAACGATATAGTGTGAGGGACAACAATATGATAAAAATAATATAAAATAGTTAAATGAATGACTTTAGAGATGAATTATAAGAGATATTATTTCTACATGAGTTAAAGACAAGTTTTAAAATAGGTTATTGTATATGCTCTTAGCGGCAGTAATATAATGAGTTGGACTGGTCAAAGGTCAAGCCGGACTTTGACCGTGGACCGAGAAAAGCCGTAGGTCCTACACCTTGGCTCGAGACCGCGATATCTCAGCACGAAGAGCAGCAAGTCTTTGCCTTGTCCTGCGTGCGGGACACTGCAGGGTCCACGTCCTGCGCACCTTCTTCGGTTCTTCCTTGCAAGACTTCTAGACGTCGAGAACGTTACTGCTAGCTCTAGTAGGGAGTAACATGGTTTGCACTACAGTACTTCACTACTTCATGACCGAGCAGTGGCGTAAGCGCGACAGAAACAGAGGGTATTTACGGGAGAAAGTTAATGTGACCCGAACTCAATTAATTCTTTTTTTTTGGCTGAAGTAAATCTTCATCAAGACAGCTGACCGAACCTCCTCCTCTGTCAAAGGGTATCTCTAGGCAATCCGCATCCATCCTCGATAGCATATCCTGCTCCTGCCAACCGCCTTTTTTAGAGGCCGAGTCAGAAAACTCATGATTCAGGAAAGTAGCTGTTGGACAACAATGAGGAAATACTTTTGCCGACAAAAGCAACTTCACATACTTTTATTGAGGATATATGGTCAAGCGGCCAAGTTTTACAAAGGAAAACATCAAGCTTCAGAATACATTACCAAAAGAGAAAACCATGGAGTGCGGCCGAAATGGCAGACAGACCTAAAACCAAACTAAGTCGCCATCTACGACCTCCTGGTAGGCTCCAGCATCTTCAAATTCTAAAAGGGGTTGGGGTTTGCAAGGGTGAGTACAAAGTACTCAACAAGTCGTACGGTAAGTACTGAATGCTACATGTAGGGGATAACAAAGGATGGCAATAGGGTTTAAGTATCTGGATGCAGTTTTATTTTCCGATTCATTTTACATTTGAAGCACAAACAATAATTAAGTAGTAACAGGGGGTTTCCAGGGTTCAACACATTAACCAACTTATCCAAATTCCAAAACATAACTTGAGCTTGGTTACGGGTATCACCCCAGTTCAAACTTAACTTCATTAACTGGAAGTACGGCATAATCGATTACCTTCAAGATTAACTCTGCAGAGGTGCTCAGCTTTACCCACAAGATATCTACAACCTTTAATGCCAATCGCGAAATTTCATGCAACTTAAATGCATGTGGCCAGATTGAGATCATCACAGCATTTCGTTAATCATTCATGTTGTTTTAATTGTTTACCGATAGGCTAGCGCTACCCTGGACCTGGTTATTCGGTCCATAGCACCTCTAGTTGTGAGAGCAGGTATGACACTATGGACCATTCTTTGTTCCACCCTCAGGTATACTTCCGCGCCGGGAAGGCCGGTCCCTTTTCTCTCAGGAGAATAGTACCACCAAAAGAATCCAATTTTAGGTTAGGAATGATTAATTTATCGAGGCTATGTCTGAGACAGGCCTATCGACTCATCCACCTGTTGGTTGAGCGGGTACTTAAGTTATTTACTTTGCTTAAGGGGGTTATTAGCCTTACTGTGCCAAAGATCAAGCCTCCATCCACAAACCCATTCCGGTACTCGAAGTACCGGCCACCAGACAAACCAAGGCATAAATCATCAGTCGGGGATTGGAATTTCATCCACTCCGGGATTAATCCAAATTCTATCACCCAAACTGTAGCACTTTTCTCAAACCAATTGAACCAGCAGTTCGACACCATTTCTTTCCATTTTCCAAGATTTTGAAGTTTTACTAAACTATTATAACATCTAACTTAATCATGGCATAAGCAATAATCTAAGGTTACAAAGGATTAAATACGGTTCAATATTTTTCAAAGAAGTTCCATAAGCAAATTGGTTTTAGCTATACATCATGTCATTTTAAATTAACAGATTTGTATACTTCAAAATACAATAAAATAATGCGATAGAAAATAGGTAATACTATAGCATGGCATGATTCGGATCAACATGATCAAAGATGTACGACTTGCCTTGCTCGGCGGTGGAGTCGGAAGAATCGTTAGAGGAAGTAGTAAATGCGAGGCTCGATCTGGTCCAACGCCTTGCTCAGGAACACTCAAACTCGAACTGCTCCTGCTCCACCGGCGGTTCAACGGACGGATCTAGCGCGGAAGAGACGAATAACATAAATAAACGACAAAACAATAACCGAAAGACAAACGAAAACCGAAATGGAAACCGGAAACTGGGCCGGGAGAGAACGGAGGGCAATTCGGGGATTTTGGGAATTTTCGGAGTCTTGGATTCGGGAACGGATGACATTTTTGGACTCACTGGGTCGAGATGGTTCGGATGGTGTGCTTGGTGGAGCTCTGGGCTTTTCCGGGATTTTTCTGGATTTTTCTAGGCTATTTTTAGGATTTAAAATGATTTTCGGGAATTAATAATTAAAAATTACTATTTACACGATGTCGGGCTGGCTTTATCTGCGAAAAGTGAGGCCCACTTGGCCAGCTGGCAGGCGGGAATGTATGGCGAAGCCTGGTACTGCTTTAGTCGGCCCACGCGGAGGAAAACAAGGAGGCCAGTGGTGCAGTGATGTGGCGAGAGGGGCCCAGACAGCGGGCCCGCTGTCGCTGGGACAGCGGGGGTTAGGCTAGGGTTTGGGAGTGTGTGTGGCCGGAGCCGAAGACGAAGGGCAAGGAGAGGGGAAGCTCACCACGAGGGAAGGGAACGGGGCGAGTTGAGAACGGGGAGGGCGACGGCTTTTATAGGCGAGGGAGCACGCAGTCGCGGAGTGGCGGCGGTGCCGGGGAGCGGCAGCCAGGCCAGGGCATAGCGTGCGAGATGGCGGAGTCAAGGGCGGCGTCCCACAGCGGCATGGTCCGGAGGCCGGCGCCAAGGGCGGCGTGACGGGGAGCACCAGCATGCACGGCGCCAGGTTGGCGCCACGGAGTGCCAGAACAACGACCATGGGCGGCGATCGGGTGGGCCAAGGCAAGCAAAGCCGAGGAGCCAAAGCGGTTTGACTGGAAGGAAGCGGTAGGAGGCCCACGAAGCAAGGAATTCGGCCCAAAGGGGTAAACGAAAATCAAATTCGATTTCCAATTTCCAAAAATCCAAATTCAAATCAAAGCAAATAAAATCCAATTAAATTCATTTTGAATTTGAGGTTGTTTCAGCTAATATAACACAGTAAATACCCCATCTGTTCTAGTTTATAAAACTTATTTCTTTTAGAACATAGACAAAAAAGATATTGAAAATGACTAGATTATCCCAATTATTATTATCACTAAGCACTACATTCAATGCGTGCATGTACAGAATATGAAGTAAAGATGTATATTTATTAATTGTATATAGAGGATAGCACACTAATTTTACATTAGAATATGAAATACATCTTATATTTATAGACATGACCATTAAAAAAACAGAAAAACTAGAAAACGGTATACCGTTGCAACGGTATACCTCTGAAACTCATGAAACTTATGATTTTTTGCACTGAAACTCATGAAACTTAGCATTAAAAACTGATAAAACATGAAACTGATGAAACTAAACACTGAAACTCATGAAACCAGCACTGAAACTGATAAGTTTCATAAGTTTCATAGCTATACCGTTGCAACGGTATACCGTTGCCTAGTCACTCTCTTAAAAAAATACGTCTTATAAATTTGAACAGGGGGAGTATATATTTGGATACTTAGTGCAATCCCAATTCATATATAAATAGATAACAATCAAAGTAAAAATGTAAAATACAATTAAGATACCTTGCCAATGGATTTAACACCTTGAATGCCCATAAATATGTGCGAGTAACAATCTGCAGAATAAAAATAGCTAAATTAGTAGATCATTGAGAAAATTGATAGTAATTACAAATATTGAGATAAAATCTACATACCGCGAAACTGCTAACTATGACACACCAGAAGGCAAGTACTGCGAAATCGCTAGCTATGACAGACCAAAAGGCAAGTACCACCCTACCAACTCCTTAAAATTGTCCTTATTGATGGAAGTAGCAGATTCAACAAGAGCAATTTTAAAGAGTTGGTGGAGTGGTATAAAGATAAGAAGGAAGAAGTGAATAAGGCATTTGATGTAGCTCTTAAGCATTGTACCATGACTTCTCCATAAATTCAAAAGGACCTTGTGAAAAGCTTGTGCAGAATAGATTACTGAGGTTTTCATGGGTGAGATTAGAGATAGAAAATTTCCAGTGCTTATTGATGAATCCAACGTGTATCAATAAAGGACCAAATGGCTGTGATTACGAGATTAGAAGTCATTTTTATATTTTTAGTCATACCATTTATGCATTATGTTATTGTCCTAACTTGTATATCTTGTGGCATGCAAATTTGTTAACAACCAAGGTAAGGTCATGTAAATGTTTCTTAAACTTGTCCATGTTAAAGAGTGTATTTCTGCTTCACTATAGGGTGCATTGTTTGACGTGCTTATAGGATATGATTTATCTCTTTCTAGACTTCGCGGGCAGGGATATAATGGAGCTTCAAATATGATAGAAGAATTTAATAGCTTGCAAAGATAGATTCAAAATGAAAATCCATATGCTTTCTATGTCCACTACTTTGAACATCAATTGTAATTAGTGGTTGTCACTATCTCAAGCAGTATCAAAGCTGTTATTGATTTCTTCAATTATGTTCCATTGATAATGAACATTGTTAGTTGGTCTTGCGACAGGATGGATGCTTTGGTTGAAAAGCACCGTGAAGTATTATTGGAGAAGGTGAAGAATGGCTTGTTTCTCACTGGAATGGGGTTGTATCAGAAAACTAACCTAGCTAGACCTAGAGATACTAGATGGAGCTCACAGCATAAAAAAAAAACCCTATGCCATCTATATCAATGCGGGAGGCAACAAAGAAGATGTTAGAAATTGTAAGTGACGATAGTCATCTACCATCTAATTCTGTGGAGCGTATGGTTTGATAAGAAAAATGTAGAGCTTTGAATTTGGGTTTATCTTGCATTTGTTGTTGGACTTGTTGGACATTACAAATAAGTTATCACATTAATTTCAAATGAATGATCTAGATATTGTTCATGCCATGGGTTTTTATTACGGATGTGAAAGAGAACTTGCATAACATGAGGAATAATTGGTTGGAAACATTGTTTGAACTAGCAAAATGATTTTGTGAATGAAATAGCATTATTGTTCCAGATATGGATGAAAGCTCTCCAATTATGGGTTGAATGGCACATCGAGACCATACAATGACTCAAGATCATTTCTACTGAGTTGACATTTTCTATGCTGCTATTGATGCCATTAAGTTAGAGATGAATCATCATTTCAATGAGGTTTCTGCAGAGCTATTGGTATGCATGTCTTATCTTGACTCAAGAAACTCATTCCCCAAGTTTGATGTGAATAGGTTTGTGCAACTTGCTGAGATTTATGATTACACCATAGGTGACCGTTTATTGTTAAGAACTCAAATTCAAAACTACATTCTCAATGTTAGGAGAAGTTTAGAATCTTGCGGATGTCGTGATCTTGCAAGACTCGCTGAAAAGATTATTGAAACTAGAAAAGACAGAACACTTCCATTGGCTCGTTGCCTCATTGAGCTTATATTGATCTTTCTTGTGGCAACGACATCAGTTGAAATAATTTTTTAGGCAATGAAAATTATCAAGACAGACTTGCGCAACAAAGTCTCTGATGATTGGCTCAATGAGTTGATGGTGTGCTACACTAAGCATGGGATATTTAAAAGTATTTATGATAAAACAATAATTGATCTCTTCCAAAGAATGAAATCTCGTAAAATGTACTTGCCTTCTAGTCCTAGTCATAGTTAGCGGCTTCACAGTTTGTAGCATTTTATTTCAATATTTATAATTACTCACAATTTTTTGATTGACTCACTAATTTAGCTAATTTTGTTTTACAAATTGCTACTTCCATGCATTTATGGGCATTTAGGGTGTTACATTTATCAGGAAGGTACCTGAAGTGTTTTGCAGATTTTTGCCTATTTATATAAGGATTTAGATTGCACTAAGTATCCAAATATATGTTTGGTACGGTTTGGTGTCAACTTCCTCCCGTGAGTAAACCTCTGTTTCTGTCCTGCGTACGCCACTAGGTGTCTGCAATCTGATCACAAACAAACGCTTCCATGTTGCGCTCGGATGGCCCTCAGGATTGGCATTTTGATACCCATCATGAACTCCTGCGTTTAGTTTTATGCATCCTGCAATTGGCACACTAATTCTCATCCAACAATGAGAAATTTCTTGCTGGCTTTGAAATTTGAATGATTGGCATCGATGATCCGGGAAACCGGACACGTTACACATGGACGAGACGACGCACAAGCGCTGGAACAGAACAAGTTTAGGTCGATCGATGTATATACCGCACCTCAACGAACATTCTGAAGCTACACTTCTTATTCTTTTTGGAACAAGGCTGAAGCTACCTTTTGACTCTCATCGACTTGGTGATCTTCTTTTTTAGAACAAGTTGGTGGTCAGCTTTTGCGGCGACAGTCACAGCACTGATCGAAGACTTTGGACTTCAACGTGCTAAAGACTTCACTCGATCGTGGCATATCCTTTTAGCAGAAACGGCAACCTTTTTTTCAGTGATTTGCAAAGGAGGTACTGTATTTTCTTGGCCACGGAAGGAGTATCTTGTTCATGGTCTTCCCCTAGATTCTTACTGTACAGTTAGTTGATATTATACCACTAAACTCTGCAAAAAGCAATGTCAAGCAACATACATGAAAAGGGCCCCCCTTTTTTTATTTGAATCGAATAAACTTTTCAGAGAATCCAAGCTGGAAAAGAGCACTCGTCTGCGGTACAAGTGTGAGAAAAGCTTAAAATGAAGCTTCATGGCGCCTTCCAGTTTCCACCCCGAACGAGGTCATAAATGATCGACGAGCAGTTGATGTAGAAAATCGAACTGAACAAGGAAGAAGGAAGCTTTCTACGCTCCAAAGCTTGACCCCAACTCCCAGGTGTTGGAGATAACTTTAACTATCATATCTTTTGATATTGTCTAAATATATTGTTAGTCTTAATCTTCTACAACTTAGATTCTTTGACTATATAAGTCAGCCCCTTGTACATGTAATCCTTAAACCATTATAGTAGATTGTTTCCTGTGGGTTTTTTTCTCGCAAGAGTTTTTCCACGTTAAACCATTGTCTCTATTATTTTGCCGTGCTCTAAACCTAACAAGTGGTATCAGAGCTAGGGTTCAAGATCAACCTGCTGCCTCGGGAGGAACCGACTTCCGGGGTGGCACCGCACGGCAACGATTTTCAATCTGATGTTGCGCCGGCCATCATCGCGCGACATCGTCATCCTCTACGCACCGGCCACCGCCCTGGGAGTCTCCTCAATTGATTTTTAGGGAAGGTTTATTGGAGATAACTCAAATATCTCTAACTATCATATCTTTTGTTATTATCCAAATAGATTGTTAGTCCTAGTCTTCTACAATTTGAACTCTTTGGCTGTATAAGCCAGCCCCTTCTACATGTAATCCTTGAACCATTAAAGTAGATTGTTTCCCATGGCTTTTTTCTTGTAAAGGTTTTTTCCATGTTAAATCATTGTCTCTATTATTTTGCCGCGCTCTAAACCTAACACTAGGAACATCGTTCGATCAACATAAGGTACATTACATACGTATGGCCATGATCATCGTATAAGTTTACACGCATACTAGTGTCGTCTATATACTCATCTATATTATCTAAAGACAAAACTAAAGACAACTTTCACTACAAATGACGTCTTACGGTTGTCTATATGCCACGATCTTTTAAATATGGTATGAAAAAGTATTTGTTATAGATAATAACTCATATAATAGTGTTTTATGACCGTCTCTTAACGAAGAGACAGCTACGCTCTCCCTCTTTCTCTCTTTTATATCAATAAAAATCTTATGTAACAAAGCTTATACACGGCTGATAACACACCATTGTATATAGCCTGGTAAATAGTAATCTACCATGCTAGTTTTCTGTGTCCAACATCATGCTTTCGCTCCTGTCCAGTGTCCACTCACTCGCCTAAAAATGATCAAACCGTGAGCTAAAAGACAGAGTTTGAACCACTAATAAGAAATCAAACCCATCCTCCCCCTAGGCCGGCTCCTTTCTGCAAAGCCCTTCCACACCCTCCATCTGCCTTAACCGTTTTTGTTGTCCCGTATCCCGATGCCACATGGCTAATCTACTACACAGCCAGAATAGCTCGCAATGAGTAGGTCAGACAAGTGTTGCAGCCTGATGCAGACCGGTGCGCTGAACCTGGCGTTCAACCAAAGCCGAGCATGCGGTTTGCAAAAGATTACTCCTACTCCAACGTGATTATTACGGGATGGGAATTTGGAAATGCATGTCATCCTCCACTTGCGTGCAAAACCCTCACGTGCTCCATGGCTACTAGGAATAAAACGCTCAAGAGATTAGCAAGTCATGGGCGGCAAGTCCACGTCGTCATCTTGTTTCCCCTGAAGCTTTCGCCTATTTGGCACCCAGTTCGTACCTTTTTTTTCATCAATGACTCCTTGTGACGGCCCGCCTTTTTGCGCAGATCCAGACGCCGACAATACGTGATGACAATGCTGAACCAAGCATATTATTTGCCAGGCAAAAGTCAAATTCCAACATTTTTATTCGATATAAGGCCTAACGGCCGGTTTTTTTGGTAAGAGGCGCGCAGGCCCGAATAACTTACAAGCAAAACACCGCACCGCAGGCCTGAGCAAAGACTAAGACCTCAAAACCAAATTGCTGCCATCTACGCATTCCTCGAACGCTCCAATTTCTTCAAACTCGAGTGGGGGTCGGGGTTGCAAGGAGAGTACGGAGTACTCAACAAGTCGTGACGGAAAATCATCGAATATTACATGCAAGGGTGTAGCACAACATTGGTACAAGGTTAAAGTATTTGTGGATGCAGCTTTATTTGTAACATCATTTTACATTTAAAACACAATCCATAATAATAGTAATCCGGGGGGTTCCATTCACAAAGTCATCACCATTAAACCACATCACCATTAAACCACATTCTCAAAACATGCACCAAGATCTACTTGAGCTAGGTTACTGGATTCACCCCAATTAAACTTAGCTTCATTTAATGGAAGCACGGCGATTCGAATACCATTTATTCACTCGCAGAGGTGTTCAAATTTACCCACAAGATTCCACGATCGCTAATGCCAACTCGAGTTTAACACGCAACTTAAATGCGTATATACGGATCGAGGTTATCATAGCTGATTGGACATTTCCCTCTTCGTCCACTATCCCGGTAGAGTTTTTGCTCCACATTATCCTCGGGGTCCCCACTTGGCCAAGTGTGGAGTGCTTGGTCCCGCTTTAATTGTGGCACTACCGCTAGAACCCGAAATGCCACAGTTTCCTCAGTGCACACTCGCTTTCACTCCCATAATCATTGGACCATCTCCCACACCCTGGAAGGTAACCTCTGCTCCTATAGGTATTCCGAGGGAAAGTACAATGTACCGAGCTATGTTGAGTCAAGCCAACGGTTGACCGACTCCAACCTGTGGTTGAACGAGTTCTGTTATTTACTTTGCTCAAGGGGATTATTATCCTTATATTGCCAAAGACCAAGCCTTTTCCGATCCACAACCCCTTTCCCAGATCCGCATATCGCCACCGTGACAAATAAACCCAAGGCATCAATCATCACCGGATTGGAACTCATCCACTCTCGGATTTATCCACTGTCCCCCAAACCGTAGCACTTTTCAAACAGACTGAACCAAACGTTCTGAGCCTTTCATTTCCATTATCAAAAGCATTTGACTAAACTAACAGGATAATAATAATTAATACGAGAATATTAAGTAACCTAAGGTTACAAGGATATAATTAGGTTCAATATTTTTCAAGGAAGTCTCATGAGCAAATCGGCATTAGCTAAGTATCATGTCATTCTAAACTAGACAGATTTGCATTATTTCAATATACAAGAAAGTAATGCGGTAGAAAATAGTAATTAACTATAATAAGGCATGAATAGGTTCAACATGTTCAAAGGTGTACGCTTGCCTTGTCAAGCGATCGGATCGACGGAGTGTCATGACGCGTCGAAATCGTTTTGTCGGTCCGGTCTGCCCGGGAACCGCGCGGCTCTGGAATCGCTCAACGTCCGGGATCTAACGCGAAAAGATCGAACGACAATAAAGAAACGAAAAACTAAAAGAAATCAAACGAACGGAACGGAAATTCCGAGAGAGAAAGGGCGATTTGGGCATTTTTGGAATTTTGAGTCTCGGATTGAGAACGGAGAGGCATTTTTGGACTTAGTGGCTCAAACGTTCTAAAAGTATTTTTGGGGGCATTTTGGACTCCTGATAATTTTGGGTATTTTGGGGGTATTTTTGGATATTAAAACGATTTAAAAGATTTTTAGAAATCAAAAACCGAAAAAAAATTAAAAAGGGTAATTTTGTTCAAAATGGGTCCTAGTTGGACCAAAATCGGCCCAAGCAAATGCGCGTGGGAGGCCTATTGGGCCGGCCCACTCATGCCGAGGGGGTCGGGCAAAGTGCTCCGCACGCTGAGCATCGTGCGGCCCAGCAAGTGGGGCGGTTGGCGGGACCGACCGATGGGGCTGGCTGGCGAGGCCGACATCGAGGCTAGGGATTTCAGGCAAGCGGCGTAGGGCGAAGGCTGGTCGGTGTGGCCGAGGTAAGAGAGCGGGGAGGGTGGCTCACCACGGGAGAAGAGGAAGGGGCGAGGAGGGGCTCACCGAAATGGTGAGCGAAAAGGGGCCGGAGCAAGCGAGCGGCGGCTTTATAGCGCTGCAGCAGCTGAAAGGAGAGGCGAGCAGGGGCAGTGCGGCGGCGGCGATGGAACGGATACGAAGGCGAAGGCGCACGCGGCATTTGCGGCACGCGTAGCGGCAGCAACGACAGCGTGTCACGCCGAGACAGCGGGTCACGGTGGCAGGCCGCAGCGGTCACAAGGCGAGGCAAAGCGGGAGCGGCGGCAGGCGCGGCAGTCACACGGGCAGGCAGGGAAGCGAATGAGCGCAGCGGCGTGCGCAGGTAGGCGGCCGAGCGGGCGCCGTGCGGCGGGCAGCGGAGCCAAGCCGGCGTGCGGCGGAGGCGCCCGGAGGCGGCGTTGAGACGGCCGCTGGCGAACACTAAGGCCCAAAAAGGTAAATGCCCCCAAAACCCAAATTTAATTCAAATCCAAGTTCAAATCCAAATTTTGAATAAATTCTGAAAAATTCAGAAATTCATTTTGAAATTTTTTTTTTTCATGGTTGTTTCAACCTACCCCACTTAAAACAAATCTCGTCCCCGAGATTTATTCCTCCTGAGAGAAAGGTTGTGAAACGGCTGCTGCTAACCTGATTCCTTTTTCCAAGTTTTCCTTGAGTACGTGATTTTTCCACAATACTTGGCAAATTCTGATAGTCTTAAAATCCAAATCTGCTTTCCATGATTTCCAAGATCCTGACCGGTCTCTTATGGAGAATCGTACTAGGAATCCAAATCCTTTGGGTAGCACTTGCCCTGACTGCTGATGGAACTGTCCTCTTTGAGGCATAATGTGAATTCCCAGACAAATCCTGAACCAATCAGAATTTGCATGCCCTCCGATTCTGTCAGAGATCTCGTGATGGTCCAGTCTATCCTGGTCTTAGCTCCTTATTTTTCATCCAAAAATGGCTGGGTTTTGATGGTCGATATTTTTCTCGACATAATTTCCTTGGAGCTAGTGTATCCGTTCCCCTGCACTCACTTTAGGGGTGGCGATCCTGTCACGGACTTGTGTATCCAGAACGAGCTGGGTCCCACTGCTGTTTAATCCGCGGCCGTTATTCTGTCTAAGGGTTCGATTTTTCCTTCCGTGATGTCTGTGTTGTCTTGGTAACTGAGGTGGTGTGGAGGCTTTTGTGGACAAAGCAAATAGGTGGCTTGATTGGGAGTGTTTAGGCGTAGGTTCTCGACAATTTTCTTCGAGACTTTGGTCGCTTTTCTTCTCTGCTTGTCTACCTCGGGCGGAGGGTGGAGTCTTGTGTCAGTTCAAATCTATCCTTGTAGCCTTATCTCGGACTTTCCTCAACATTGAGCTATACTAGCTCACAATTTGACTCAGAGGATTCTTTTGTAGTCGTCAACTGGGTTGAATCTAATTCTTCTAATCGGTTCTTTCCAAAAGATCTTCGGTAGGTCAATCCATTAGTGATGCTCCATTTGTCGTCAATCCTTGCTAATTCTTTAGGTAATCTAGCCGCAAAGTCTTTTCTTTCCTCTCCCCATTTCTATACTGCAATTGTAAGTGGTGGTGGCGTCAGCTATTATTTTGGTGGTCCATCTTATCTTCTACGACATACTTTACATCCAAATCCAACCACGTGTTTATTCATTACTGTCCAAGATTCCTTTCTTCAACACCGGTATATTCTTGCTCCGTAGAGCGTCGACCATTTGGGTGGGGTGAATTTTGTCAAAATCAATCCTCTTATATCTTTGTCTCAATAAACTACCGCCTGTCTTCAAGGAAGCCTTCTGGCCTTTCCTTAATCTGTCTGGCGGTCTAATGCCGCGAACTCAGTTCTAGCCGAACGTGTCCTTTTTCTTAAATTATTTAATGGCGTTCCTTCTTGTGCAAACCTTAGCCATCATGTTCACTTTTCTTCTGGGTGATTCCGATTTTTGAGGTTGGAACTCAAGTCCAATTATTTTCCTTTATGGCCTATTCGGACTCTGTGGTGTTCATCTGTAGGGCTGCCATTCTAGGGGTGCTGAGCTAAAGGTTGGTTATTTCTGGAATAATTCTTTGACTAATTCCTTGTCCTATTATTCTCAGAAAACTTCTGACTCCTGTCACTGACATGGGTTGCTTTCATTCCATCATTACTTGGTTGTTGAGATCATTTTTATTCCACCTCTCAGTGGTGATGTGTCACGGGGAAGAAGTCTTATTTAACTTCAGTAGTCACTATATTTATATTTTTTTGTTCATCATTCGCACGGTTCATGGGTCAAAACAACCGCTTTATTACTAATATATTGTCGGATCTTACATTCTTGATAGTACAAGTTGATCCTAATCTTTATCCCTTGGATCTCTATATCCAAGTTGCCACATTCAAATCGGCTATTAGTCTACTTCGGCTTGCTTGGAATTTCCAGAATTCCTTATTACTTGATCTTGGTTGCGATTGTTGTTCCTTTGGACGTGACATGATTGGATATCTTCGGTCGGTGTCTTTCCTTTGTCCCATCTTGTATCTTATTCCTTGGGTATCTTCGTCATTGGCGGTGGACGGGTCACTAGTCGGTTGGTGGAGGTGAGGGTCTATCACTGCGCGTCCTGGGCTACCGGTCGGTAGACTTTTCTTTGGGCAATTGGGCGCCTGAAATGTCCCATCCTGCTCAATGATAGCATTTATCCCACCTCGTGGGACAATTAAGTGAAGTGGTCTCCATTGCGCTTGTAGCACTTAATCGATTTGAGCCGAGGTTTCGCAGTGTTGGTTGCTCTTTTTTCTTTTGAATGCTTTTTGTTAGGGAATCCTTGGGTGCAGGACTGGGGTCTTTCCTCCGATCCGGGTGGGAGTCGGTATCCATGTCTCGCTGAATTTTCTTCTTTCTCTTTTCATCATTTTCAATTCATTCCGGGCTTCTTGATTGCTATCCATTTGTCCATCGATTTACATGTCCTTTATGGTGAGGTGTGGAACTTCAGGCTCCTCGTAATTCTTCCAAAGATTCTTTTATCCTACTAGCTTGAGGGTCCATCTCCTTGGGAATATCACCGGTAAAGTGGCCTGATTCATGCAGATGTCCCATTGCATTTCCTCCTTGTCTGTCTCCGATTTCCTTGGGTGTGTCCTCTGAGGCTTTTCAACTAGCCGTTCACTCAAAATTCTTTCCAATAGCTGCGTATGGTGCCTTTCCGCTTTGTTGTCCTGTTTCTTTCCATTATAGTGAATTGAGCTACGTTGGATCGGGCGATTTATCGACTTCTTCATTTCTCGCTGAGCTGTCATGCAGGAATTTTGATCCAAAATCTGCCATGGTCTCAATCTGACTTTCTTTTCGGTCTGCAGCAGGGTTTTGAGGAAAGCGAAAAAGACGAGAAAGAATTTAGGGCATGGGGTGAGAATAGCAAGAATAGACGGGGCTCGATGAATTGAGGAACCTTTGAATTAGACGGGGATATATAGATAGTTTAAGCAATCAAAATCATGTAAATAGAGAACTTAGCAATTTTTATAAGACATGGATCATGCACAAAACCATTTTAAGGTTCATGCATAACCCATTTTACATTACAAAAGCCTAAAACAAAGAAGGGTACAACTTCTACGACTAACGGTCTAACTCATTTCGACTGACATCATCTCCAAGCCGGCGAAGATCCGCGAGGATTTTGAATTTTAGACGGCAGATCTAAACCTTTTAAAACAAACCGAGAGGGATAAGAAGCTTCTAAAGAAGACAAGGTAGCAGGGGAAGAAAGAGACAAAATAATACTTATATTTTAAATTCATTTTGTTTGTATATCAAAAATAAGTTTTGAAAGGTTTCTAATCCAACCTAAGGTCTTAATCTATGGTCAAGCCAAAGCTCGATACCACTTGTGACGGCCCGCCTTTAGGGGCGATCCAGACGCTCGGCAGCCTACCCAGATGATTAGTCGCCAGGAACCAAGCATATTGCCAGGCAAAGTCAAATTCCAACATTTTTATTCGATATAAGGCCTAACGGGCCGGTTTTTCTGAGAAGAGGCGCAAAGCAGGTCGAATAACTTACAAGCAAAAACACATGCAGCAGTGTGCCCGAGCAAAAGACTAAGACCTCAAAACCAAATTTGCCATCTACGCATTCCCTGGAACGCTCGGCTTCTTCAAACTCTCGAGAGGGAGTCGGGTCGCAAGGGTGAGTACGGGAGTACTCAACAAGTCGTACGGAAAATACTGAATATTACATGCAAGGGTGTAGCACAACATTGGTACAAGGTTAAAGTATTTGTGGATGCAGTTTTATTTGTAACATCATTTTACATTTAAAACACAATCCATAATAATAGTAATCCAGGGGGGTTCCATTCACAAAGTCATCACCATTAAACCACATCACCATTAAACCACATTCTCAAAACATGCACCAAGATCTACTTGAGCTAGGGTTACTGGATTCACCCCAATTAAACTTAGCTTCATTTACGGAAGCACTGCATTCGAATACCATTTATTCACTCTGCAGAGGTGTTCAATTTTACCCACAAGATTCCACGATCGTTAATGCCAACTCGAGTTTAACACGCATAACTTAAATGCGCATGGCCGGATCGAGGTTATCATAGCTTGGACATTTCTCTTGAGTCCCCTATCCGGTAGAGTTTTGCTCCACATTATCCCGGGTCCCCACTTGGCCAAGGTGTGGAGTGCTTGGTCCCGTGCCATCAGGGCACCTACCGCTGTGAACCCGAAATGCCACGCTTGGCTCGCACACTTTCGCTTTCACTCCCATAATCATTGGACCATCTCCTACACAGGAAGGTAACCCTGCCCCTATAGGTATTCGAGGGAAAGTACAATGTGTCGAGCTATGTTGAGTCAAGCCAACGGTTGACCGACCCAACCTGGGTGGTTGAACGAGTTCTTAAGTTATTTACTTTGCTCAAGGGGATTATTATCCTTATATTGCCAAAGACCAAGCCTTTTTTCGATCCACAACCCTTCCAGATCCGCGTACCGCCACCACAAACCCAAGGCATCAATCATCACCGGATTGGAACTCATCCACTCCGGGATTTATCCACTGGCCCCCAAACCGTAGCACTTTTCCAAATGCAGGACCGAACCAAACGCTCAGCCTTTCATTTCCATTATCAAAAGCATTTGACTAAACTAACAGGATAATAATAATTAATACAGGAATATTAAGTAACCTAAGGTTACAAGGCGATATAATTAGGTTCAATATTTTTCAAGGAAGTCTCATGAGCAAATCGGCATTAGCTAAGTATCATGTCATTCTAAACTAGACAGATTTGCATTATTTCAATATCTGATACAAAGTAATGGTAGAAAATAGGTAATTAACTATAATAAGGCATGAATAGGTTCAACATGTTCAAAGGTGTACGGCTTGCTCACGGGCGATCGGATCGGACGGAGTGTCGACGTCGAATCGGCTCTTTGTCGGTCCGGTCTGCCCGGAACTGGCGTTCTCGGAATCGCCCAACGTCGGATCTAACGCGAAAAGATCGAACGACAATAAAGAAACGAAAAGCAGCGAAAAGAAATCAAACGAAACTAAACGGAAATCTAATCCTGCCGAGAGAGAAAGGAAAGGGCGATTTGGGCATTTTTGGAATTTTCTGAGTCTCTGATTGAGGAACTGAGGGCATTTTTGGACTTAGTGGCTCAAACGGTTCTAAAAAGTATTTTTGGGGCATTTTTGGACTCGATAATTTTGGGTATTTTGGGGTATTTTTGGATATTAAACGGATTTAAAAAGATTTTTAGAAATCAAAACCTAAAAAAGAAATTAAAAAGGGGTACTTTCAAAATGGGCTGCGCTGACCAAATCGGCCCAAGCAAAAATGCTGTGCAGTGAGGTTTATTGGGCCGCCAATCTATGCAATGTGTGAGGCGGGCCCCGCACGCGAGCGACTGCTGGGCCGGTTGGCATGGGCGCTGACTGATGGGGGCTAACGCGAAGGCGAGCCGACCAGGGCTAGGTTTGCAGGGCAAGAAGCGAAGCGGCGAGGGCTGGCTGGGGTGGCTAGCGAGCGAGTAAGAGAGCTGGGGAGGGGGTGGCTCACCACGGGAGAAGAGGAAGGGGGCGCGAGAGAGGCTCACCGAGCCGCGCGAGGCTAAAGGGGCCGGAGCAAGCGAGCGCAGCTGCTGCTTTATAAAGCGCAGCGAGGCGAATGAGAGGCGAGCAGGCACCAGGCGGGCGGCGATGGAACGACGGGATACAGGCGGCGCACGACCGCACGACGGCGGCATAGGGCAAATGGCGACAGCGACAGTCACGGTGGTGACAAAGCGGGTCACGGGTGGCAGGGGCAGCGGCAGCGGTCACGCAAGTAGGCCAGCGGAGCGGCAAAGCGCGGCAGTCCAACGCGGGCAAGTAGGCGGAAGTGGCGACAGCATGGCAATATAGGCAGGTAGCGAAAGCAGGCTGCCGAGGGCAAGGCTGGAAGGGCAGCTAAGCGGCGCACGGCTGTGAGGCGTGAGGCGGAGGCAAGCAGGTGCGGACGGCCGCCGGCAACTAGCGAAGGCCCAAAAAGGTAAATGCCCCCAAAACCCAAATTTAATTCAAATCCAAGTTCAAATCCAAATTTTGAATCAAATTTTGAATAAATTCTGAAAAATTCAGAAATTCATTTTGAAATTTTTTTTTTTCATGGTTGTTTCACTCCTCTTCCAAGTAAAATAACAAATCAAGCATTTTCTCGTAAAATCATCGACAAACAACACGTATCACATACTGCCCTCTCCTATCGGGGCAGGTCGTTGGCACCGCACCCACCATGGCAAACGAGCTACCGCGGTACCAACTCGGTAAGACGGGATACCTCGGTGCTCAAGCTCGATAGGAAAATAGGGCCCACCAACTACTGCGTTTGTCAGGGAGCTACCGTAGTAGACTGAGCGATTGAGATACCGATGATCTATCATGATAGGTGACACGTCCAAAAAGAGGTTAGATTTGTATATATGTTGAGAGAAAGACGAAGGTGAAAGCAGTGTGAAGACGGCTAGATACACGTAAGCTTGGTTTCGCTCCTTCTATGTTGCTTCCTGCGGCGGAAGCACTGTCTAGCAACAGGTCTTTAAGGGTAACAGAGTCTTCAGTAAATAATGTCTTTTTCCACGCTTTTATGACTTCGAATGGAATTGATTGGATCTAGATGAGGGGACTTCATGGCTGTTGGCATGTTGACAAAAGCCATGATCGCACGATCCATCTCACGTGCAGGCCAAACTACTCGCACTAGAGAAATCACGAAACTTATTGACATGACTCTTCATCGATCATTCTTTCCGGTAGTGAATCCCGTCCTAGTTCGGCAGGTGTCAATTTGTGATACGACAGACGTGACCTTTCAATTTTGTCGCTCGACGCCTAAAGTATTAGGAGCACTCGAAAGAAACGATTGTACCAAACAATCCCACAGTCGGGGGCACAAACTGATTGGCTAGAGGTTTTTTTTTCAAACAAGATTGGCTAGAGGTGGCCATGATAGCGAATCCGAAGCTACTTAAAGCATTGCGGGTGTCTAAGAAGAATCTAAGTGTTTTTTATTAAATAATTTTTAAATTAGAGTTTTTAGATTTAGATTTAATAGATAAAAATAATTTACCTTATTTTCTCCTATTTAAGTACTATTTTTATCAGCGAGTACTCAATCATTCGCCCACGTCAATCGACGACATACCAATGCAATCATAAGAATAGGAGTAGGAGTGCATACAATATGAAGGGAAAAACTCTCTCTTTATTTGATTGATATTTCTATACAAGGTAATGCCCACCAATGGATAGAGTCATTCCATATAAGGACAGAGATTCTATCCATATCATGACAGTAGGCACCGATAAATTAGGGGCTAGTGCCCGGCCTAAAGCCCATGTTGTTGCCACTGTCGTTCGGTTGAGCGCCAACACCATCGGCCGCACTCCTGATCGCGCCCTCGGCTGACCTGCCGGCCGGTCTTTGCGCCCGCAGTGCGCCAATCGCCAGCCGAACTCCATGCCCGGGTGTGCCGCTCGGCCTTGCGAGCTCCACGCGCTTGCAGCGCACCAGCCCGTCGGCCGGTCTTGGCTCCCCTGCGCCCGTAGCACGCCAATCCACCGATCGGCCTCTAAGCCCATGCGCACCGCCTTGGCCTTCCGAGCTCGCCGCACCCCACTCGGCCCCAAGCCGCCGCCCGTCGGCCGGCGCCTCATTTACCTACTCGTCAGCACTACGCCCCTTGAGTACGGCTCCTACTGGAAGACGAGCCAGCACTTGCTTCGACTGTCACACCCGCCAAAAAACGCAAAGGCGCCCACCTTGGCCGTCGTCCCCACCGAGAGATGGCGACGACGGTGTGCGTGTGACCAAGGGTGACGAGGTCCACGGAGGGCCAAAGCGAGGCTCGATGCAGTGGCAACGGCGGTGCCCGTCGTGGCAGCAACAGGGCTCAAACCGGTGGCGCCAGTCTTAAATATGGCTGTGGGCCTCTTGGCCCAAATGGGCCATGAAGACCAAGCCCAGTCCACCATTTTTTTCATTGAGCAAAAGAAGAAAAATGAAAATGGGGAAATTACGTTTATGACCCCTATTTTTTAGTAATTACGAAAATCGGTAAATAAATTCAAAAAATTGACATTAAATCCTAAAGATTAGATTTTTAGGTTTATGGACTTCCAAGAATTTGACAAAATTATGTTTTAGCACATACTGAAAGTCCCATACCTTGGGTTTATTTTTATAGCTCTTTGTCATGTTTAATATGTGCTAAATTAATTTTTTTGTTATTCAAGTAATTACAAAAATATTAACAGAAAACTATGAAAATTGCTAGAAAATTCAAGAAAATTGTGACAACACATTATTCATGCCATGGCTCTGGTTTTATTTTTCATAGCATTATTTCATGATGATATATGCTGAAATTTAATTTTTCATGTATTAATTAATTCTAAAAATTGTTTGGTAATTAACATAAATTATGAAAATTGCTAGAAAAATTTTAGATAATCTCTGATAGCATAAATGAGCAACATGTCTCAGGATTATTTTTCTTAGCATTATTTCATGTTTAATTTATGTTGGAATTTATTTTCTGTTATTAAGTAATTCTAGAAATTGCTAAATAATCAACATAAATTGTGAAAATGCTAGGAAAATTCCGGAAAAATTATGATAATTATCTACTGAATAGATATAGACCAAAAATTTATTGATTTAATGAGATGCACGTAATATAATATTTTAACAGTAGTAAAATTCCGTATTGCTTGCATACATGATATGTTTGATATCGCAAAAAGGGAGGTTGTTGTGCTCACCCTGGATGGCAGCAACTATCTCACTTATGCAATGGATGTCAAAATCAACCTGACAGCTAGAGCACTTGGAGTTGGTATTGCCCAGTCTGAAGTTGGTGCACCTGCTATATCCGAACCAGCAATATGTGCTGCTTTGCATTTTCTTAGGCACCGTCTCCATCTGGACCTGAAGGCCGAATATTTGATGGATGAGGACCCGTTGGTATTGTAGAATTCCCTGAAGAAATGTTACAACTAGCAAAGATCCGTACTGTTGCCAGAAGCACAACGCGGATGGACCCTCCTATGCTTTCAGGCCTTCAAATCTGTGGTAACATATAATTCTGCTATGCATAAACTTATCGCAAAATCAACATTTTATAACTAGAAAGTTATTGATGCTGAGATGGTCAACAAAACCTTGTGCACCTTCCACCCTAACATGATGATACTGCAGCAATAGTACCGTCATGCAAAGCACAAGAAGTACTCTAAGCTTATTAGTGTTTTGCTAGTAGCAGAAAAACATGATGAACTTCTAATGAAGAACCATCATGCAATTTCTAATGGAAGTCAAGTATTGCCTAAAGCACATGCTAACTCTTAGTATGCTAGTAATAGCCATGGATGCGGAATGGACCAAATGCATAAGGGGAATAAATGAAAAATTGATAGAAACCAAAAGGGAAAAGGCAAATCCTAGTGGAAAGGTAAATGAAAGGGTACAGGAACCTTCTAGAAGTAAGGTCTAGCCAATAAGGCTCCTAACCCTCCTCAGCCATGTTTTAGGTGTGGATCCACTGGGAGATTCCAGAAGAATCAAGAAAAGAAGGCTGATACACACTTCACTGCTCTAATAGACGTTAAGCAAGGAGGTGAGAAGAAGGATGACAATGTCCCTGATCCTACGATTGAGTTCAAAGAGAGCCTTTTCAAATATGGAAACTCGCCCATGGATGAAGATGATCTTATTGGTGCTAAACTTAAGGAATTCCAAAAGAATACCAATGTTCCCAGGAGGAAGAACATGGTTTATATGGAGAACTGCAGTAATCTCCCTGCATCCCTTTTAGATTATTTAATTGATGTTGCATTTACGTAGTCAAGTCTCATTTTTATCAGTTTAGTATTTAAGTTCCCGTATGAACATTTGGTCTACGCCCCAATTGAGCGATTATCAGTTGTAATTCAATAAAGTGTTATTTCTTAGAATATTTGCTCATTTATGCTATACTTGTTCTATATTTTCAATATGTTTTTGTTGCAACAATTGAATTGATTAAAATTTATTCCATTAATATAAAGAACAATCACATAATCCAATGGCGAAGGAGGAAATCTGTCCTGTAGACAGTTGCATCACAAATACTATTCTAAGGGAGACTAAATATTTTTAGACTTTGACCAAGAAAACTGGAAATATTATGACCAACACTGGAAGTGATGCACTCATTGTTGGCACCGAAAGAGCCATTATAGTTCTCAGTATGGGCACTCATATAATAATTGAAAAATACTCTCTTATACCCTAAGTCTAATCGTACTCTGTTAAGTTTTAAAAGCATTTATCTTAACGGTTTCCACATGGAAACTGACAGTGAGGATGGTACTGAATACCTTCTCATGATTAAGTCAAATGGGTGCAATAAATGTGTGGTTAAAAATTTTCATTCTTTCTCCTCCGGATTATATTATACATATATATAACCTGAAGTTTATGTTGCGATGAAAACCAGCCTTAAAGACCCATAAATATTTAAGATTTGGCAATCTAGACTGGGTCATCCTAGATTGAATATGATGAGAAAAATAATTAAAGATTATGTAGGTTATAGCATAAAAACTACAAACTTTTCTAAATTTGAAGATTTTGTATACCCTACTTGTACCAAAGGAAATCTTATAGTTAGACCCTCTTACCTAAAGATTAGGGATGAACCTTTGAATTTTCTAGAGAGAATTCAGGGTGATGTCTGTGGACCTATTCAGCCCCTATCGGGCCCCTTAGATATTTTATGGTACTAATAGATACTTCTACTATATGGTCTCATGTATGTCTCTTATCTAGTAGGAACCATGCTTTTGCAAAATTAATTGTCCAAATTATTAAGTTACGAACCTCCTTTCCAGAGGAAAGGATCAAGTCTATTCGAATGGACAATGCTGGTGAGTTTACTTCAAAAGCATTTAATGATTATTATATGGCTCTGGATATTAATGTAGAGCATTATGTACCTCATGTCCACACTGAAAATGGCCTCGTAGAGTCATTAATGTCCTTTGAAAACTCCCATGGTTGTGAGATCCCTTGAAGCGGATAAAGACTCATTTAGACCAAGGATAGAAAATGAGGAATTCTTAGAACCTGAAGTCCTATATTTAAGTGCTATTGGTGCACTCATATATCTTGATAATTGCACAAGGCCTAATATTGCATTCACAATAAATTTGCTAGCAAGACACAGTGCAGCTCCAACTAGAAAACATTTGGCTGGTGCCAAGATTTTACTCAGATATCTCCAAGATTCTCAAGATCTTGGTTTATTTTACTAGAAAAACCAATACTTAATTGTGGTAGGATATATGGATGTTGGTTATCTGTTGATCCCCACAGTGCCATATCCCAGACTGGCTTTGTATTTCTCTGCGGTGGTATAGACATTTCTTGGCGGTATTTTAAGTACACATTGGTAGCTACATCTACCAACTATTCAGAGATTATGTCTTTATATGAAGCCTCACGTGAGTGTGTTTGGCTACGACATGTTATTAACTATATCCAGAAGTCACGTGGTCTTAATACCGTCGATACCCCTACTATTATCTACGAATATAATGTTGCTTGTGTTGCACAAATGCAAATGAGTTATGTAAAGAGCAATATCACGAAGCATATTGCCCCTAAATTTTTCTGTCCTCACGAAATGCAAAAGAATGGTAAGATAAAAATAATATAAACTAAGTTATGTGAAAAATCTAGCAGATTTATTCATAAAATCCATACCAAAGTCCACTTTTCAAATGTGCGTTAATGGTATTGGATGAGGTGATTTATATATTTTCAAAGTTCAGGGAGAGCAAATCCTTGAACCATAACTCTTTTTGTATGATCCTCAAGATTATATTTTATATTCTAAAGATTATAAGTTGTACTCTTTTCTCCTTAGTGAGTGTTCCTGGAGTTTCTCACATAAAGGTTTTTAATGAAGCAATTAGTGCAAACACGAAGTGCGAGTGCAATGTATTTTTTCTTCAACCCTTTTTCCCATTGAATTTTGGAAGGAGTTTTTGATGAGATATGTGCATTACGCGGTATTCGCTTAAGGGGGAGCATTATGATATGGATAGAATCCATATCCCTGTATGGAATGACTCTATTTATTGGTAGGCAAATTCGAGTTAATCTCTAGAGTTTTTTCTGTATATATTATGTATTATCTTATACAGAAAAAATAATCTAATAAAGAGAAATAATTTTCTCCTTTATATTATTTACACTCCTACGTTTATTACTATGATTGATGTGAGGAAGGATTACTTTTCACAACACCCACTAGCATGTGGTGGAACTGAGATGGACATGGCATCTAGCTGGCTGTCCTGGGTTCATCGCACCCAGACCGGAAAACCACCAGCCCACCTGAATCGAAAGCACTTTATGCCAAGTGACCATCCTTTTGCATGCAAAAGACGAGGCTCTCGTGCACGGTGCACCATACATACAAGACAAAATGGCAAATCCCTATTTATCGGTACGATATAGTTCCAGCAAAGTGACATTTATTCAACTTCAAGCATAATCTAGTAGCTGTACTCAAATATAGCCACATGTTTTTTTATGGAAGATAAGCACGCATGTACGGCCCTCAATACATTATTAGTCTGTTGGTTTTCGAATCTTTCTTTTTCTGAGATCAATTGGCCCTTCAGCCTGTGAGTACACTGGAGTGGTTCCTCTGACGTCACGTCCTCTGATGTTGGGTCACTGATGTGTGGGCTCAAGCGCGACGTTAGAGGATCTCATTTCGTGAGTACACAGGTACGTAGTTTGAGTTGTGGTTTAAAATTGTTCTTGTGAAGTACTTTTACTTGAAGCTACATATTGATCAGAAACATGCTGTCTGTGTGGCAATATCCAACTCCTGTTGTGATTAAGATTATATATAGCCTATACTAGGATAATTAATTCTGGTTGATAAGTTACATACATGATTGTTCTACGAGACAAGTTTGTTGTGTTTATTTACCAAGTGAACACAGGCGCCTAGCTGCAGCAAGTCGGTGCATGCATGCCTGCGTCAATGCATCTGCATGCATTGCATACACACACAAAATTGCTTGTACTAATTTTCAGAGCACAAATTAGGCTGTCACTTCGTCCAGATGCCGTGAACCATCGACCAGCGTCCCTCACCGCCTCACGTCTACCACGTCAGGAGGACGGATAGAGATGGCGTCGTAGCGTGCCGGATCGGTCCAGTATAGGTTTATCGTGCTTTAGGTTTCAACCGGGCCGGGATGCGATGGCCCGTCGTGCCCGCCGTGCCGGCCCAGACCCAGCCTATGTACACTATTGTAATGAGACAAAAGGACCCGAAGACGCATAGAGTTGAGACAACAGACACAAATATTGGGGGAAAGGAATTAAATTCTCGGCCACTCGCTTTGCACTTCGGCCGTGGCGAGCGAGGCGAGGCGGCCACAGCGACACTAGTGAGGCGGCACGGCCATGCAGGCGGGCGGGCAACCACGGCAACGAGTCAAAGAGCGAAGACCACGGCGGCACAACAACAGCCAGATCTACTCCCCTACCCTCCACCTTCCCCTTCGTGCGCTCGGCCATGTGTCGCGTGCACTACCATGGGCTCGGCCGCGTGCCACGTGCCGCGTCGAGGATGGGATCACTGTGTCGCTCTCCTCAGTGGCATGCCGACGTGCCCGGCCGTGCCAACGTGCCGAGCCGGCACGGGCACTACCCAAATGGTTGTGTCGGACCGTACCGCCCACCGTACCCGTTTTCTTGGCCCAGCACAGTACGGTCCACCCCGTGCCGTATCGAGTTTTAAATCAGATTAGGTCACCGTGCCTCGGACCAACCCATCTAGGCACGGCTCGGATGCCCACCACTGGACGGATTCCAGTAATGCTTTGAGCTTTTGTGGGGCTTGCGGCAACATGTTTGTTTGTTTTTTTTCCAAGTGGCCGCAAGGAGCCTCGAAATCAAAGCGATCCCTCCTGGCTCGTGTGACGTGGCAGCCATTCGTGCTCGAACCTAAATCTGCAGGCTATTCAGTGGCGACTGGCGAGTGGATTGTTGTAGAATAGATAGATTGCCCTGGTCTTGAGCTTTTGGCCGTGGGCCCGTGGAAAAGGCATCTTGAAATGTACTGTTGCGTCGTCTTTGTAACCGTTAAGATATAGCATAATTCTTCGTTCGGATTATTGTAACATCCTCTTTTTGGCTTTCTGGAGAAAAACCTAATTTAAATAAAGTTAATTCAAAATTCAGAGTTTCATTGGTGTTTAAGATAGCCTGGCATCCATTCCCCTTCAAAATCGGGAATTATTTCCCTCCCGGGCGAAAAATCGGATTTTCCAGTCCCTCCGGTACCCGAAAATTCACCCGAGTCCAAAAGTGCTCCAAAAATCTCCAAACCACTTCTAAAATGTTCCAAATATTCCGAAATGATTTTAGAAATCATTTCCCGGATTTTTGGACATCCGTTTCTATTTTATCTCGCGTGACTTTTGTTTAATGCCTGCGATCCGCGCCCGAATATCCAATTCCACAAAAATCATCCAAATTCAACCAAACCAGTTCCATTGTGTCCCAAATAATCTAAAATGGCTCTAGGAATTTTTCCGGAATTTTTAGGCTATTTTTCCTTATTTTTCTTCAGGGCGAATTGTTTGCGTAAAGGATGATCAATAGAGACTTGACACGTGGCAAGGGAATAGGACCCTTCTTCAACCTCCAGCCAAGTCTCATGACAGAGAAGCTCCATATGGTTTCCATACCTAGGGCTTGAATTCAAACGTTCATAACTCCTCCAATTCAACTCCAATTCGCGAACCGTCGGATCCGTTGGAATCACGACGGACTCCTCTTTCCATTCATGGGGTTAATGAACCCTAAATCTCGCCGAAAACCGTCACATTAAGGAAAGTCCAAAAGTCACAATTATGGCATTAATTTGTCCGTTTCTAATTCGTTTCGCGCATCTCCGCCCTCATAATCTCCGTGGGAGAGTTCTCTTTCCGGTGGTATAGCGCTCCTTTAGCCTCTCAAATTCATTTGGCCGCAAGATCAAGAAAACCGACGAACTCTTGTGTTCTTCGCGTTCTTCGTGTTCTTGCTCGTATCTCCCACTCCGGTGGATCTTTCTTCCTCTCGTTTGTTTCTTTGTGTTAGCATGGAAGTCTAGTTTCTAATTCAGTCATCAATTTTAGGTTTCTTCGACCGTGGACGACGAATTTCGCGTTTGCTTCACCTCGGCCGAACTCGTGTTCTTCGTCAAATTCATCTCACTCGGTGAGTTTTGGTTCAATTCTTTCGGGTTATAGGTTCCTAAGGATGTTATCTAGAGGTTTAGATTTTTGTTTGGATCAAATCCGTGCAAAAATGAGATCAAAATCGTTTTTTTTTTTGGAGCAAAGGAGCTCTCTGTTCTTTAGTTTTGGAGAAGCCATGGGGAACTTGGGCCTTGCCCGTGCCCGGCCGGCCGCCGCCGACTGCCGCCGCCGCCGTCGGTGTGCCGCCGTCGCCGCTGCCGCCGCCGCCGCCGCCGCAGCTGCCGCCGCCCTTCGCCGCCGCCCATGCTGCCGCTGCCGCGCTGCCGCTGCCGCCATGGCCAGGCCGCTTCGCCTCGCCGCTCGCTGCCCGCCGCCAGCTGCCTCCCGCCGGGCGACCCGCCGCCATCGCCGCTGGCCGGCCTCCCTTCTCTCTCTCTCCCTCAAGCTCTCTCTCTCTCACTAGCCATGGCTAAAGGCCAAGGTTCCAGAGGAAGCTTCCTCCTTCCAATGACAAGGTGGTCCCACCTGCCATAGAGTCTTAGCCCAGTCAAAGTCAAAGTCCGCGGTCAAATTTTGACCCAGTCAAACCCGAGAGGAATATTCCTGGTTTTCGATTTATTCGAAATTCAAACTTTGGAAGCTCATAACTTTCTCATCCGAACTCCGTTTGACCTCATTCAAATTTCTAAATTCATCATAAATCGAGACCTTCCTGCCAGTACTAATTTTATAATTTTTGGATTTTATTTATTTTCTGTTATTTATTGGTTGCCTCGTTTTACGTGTAGTCGACGATCCCGCCGCGACCGCCGATTCCGCCGCCGGACTTCTCGAGTTCGACACTCCCACCGCCGAAGAAGGCAAGTCTCCTTGATGCACTTTGCTCCTATGTTTACAAAATGATTTAAATTGTTTATAAAGTTGCATGGCTATGTTTAATGAAATATGTCAAATATAAGTGATAGTTAATCCGAATTTGTTAATTCCACCTTGACATTGTTAATCATACCCATTGTAACCCTAGAACTTTGTTTATACCATGCCTATGCTTATATGGTATCCGTTGCTATGTAGTACGGTAGAATTGCTTAGGACCTTTTCCGATAAAACAACCCAGGGGTGGGATTATTCAAAAAGAATGTTATCCAATGTGATTTGAAAGTTATTATTATGGTTTTGGTCCTGTTTTCTAAAATAAAAAGAAAAGGGAAAAATGATTTCGACTTGGGCGGCATGGAATGTCGGGTGGGAGCGGATCATGCATTGATCCTTTTGTGCAAGTACCGCCCCAAGTCAATTAAGGACCGACGCTTATGATTGCCATTTTAAGCAATACCGTACTACCACATGTCTATAATGGTACGACCTGGCTAACTAATTTGTAGAAGCCTAGTTTAGACTCACCACTTGGTTGAATGTGAATGCCGGACGGAGGCAATGTGGTTTTTCTCACACGGCGCAAGAGGGGGCTTCTGTACTGGGTGGAGGGAACCCTAACAGCGGTGAAACCTCAGCGGGTGGGTCTAGTTAGGTAGATACATTGTAACGGCCTTGTCAAGATATCCCTGCCGGCACACCTAAGGAAGTGTGTTAATTGCATGGCATCAAGGGTATATCTTGTCTTGTGGGTAAAGTTGTACACCTCTGCAGAGTAAAACTATTCGAATAGCCGTGCCTACGGTCAAAGGCAAAGCGAAGAATGCTTTCATATTGGTAGACCTTGGTTTTGGTTTTAAAATCGAAAAGTGTTTTGTTTTGGGGTTCGGGAGTGGTTAGAACTCTCGAATGTTGCTTGGCGGAAAGAGCCAACCCAGGTGGAAAGAACCTGTTTTACCTTTGACGGATGGAGTCACCTGATTAACTTTGATCTTTTAAACTGTTGGCGGCTAGAGCCTTTACGTTAGTGATGGTGGTTAGAACCTCACTACAATAATAAATAATTCAGTTATTAAAAAGAATTGTAAAAGATGCTTTGTGAAATTTATTACTTAAGTATGATTTAATCAAATGTGGCTTTAAGCAAATAAACCCTATTAAGCTTCCTTTGGAAAGCCCCCATGATCATACCTTCCCGACTTGCTGAGTACTTTTGTACTCACGTGCTACACCAACATTGTAATCATCAGAGATTTATCAAGATGCCGAGGAAGAGGAGGAGTTCTTCGAGGAGGACTGCCAGGAGGACTAGTTGCGTTCCTAGTCGTCGCCTGTGGCGTTTTGGCGTTCGCTCGTTTCGTTTTGCTTTTGTTTCCGCTGCGTTGTGTGTCCGGTCGTTGGACCGAGTATTGTAATAAGTGGCCATGTGGCCCATACTTGACTTTATATTCCAAGTTTCGTTTTGTTCGGCAATGATGTATCACTGTAACTGTGTGTACTAGCTACTGATCTGGGACTAGTACGAAAATACACAGGAGATTCTGGATAGCTGATCCAGGGTCTCACAATTATATCTTTTGTGGATGAATTTAAATGTTTATGTAGTGGTTTTTTTTTATAAATATAGCACTCCATTATTAAAAAAATTAATATAATAAAGAGAAGATAATTTTATCTTCCTATATCTGTATATTCTTTACGATTATTTTAGTTATTTTTATCGATGCATTGTGTTTGATATATCGCTGTCATCATCTTTTTATGACAGTACCGACGTCAAAATTTTTTAGAGAGATAATTGTCCAGCACTATTGCCAGATGACATGCACGGGAGCAGCTCTACTCAGAATTGTTGCTGGCAGAACCAGTACATTGCGCTGCCATTTTTCTTCCTTGAAGATATCGCTTTTCTCTTGGTACTAGACTACTAGTACACGCGTGGCTTGCAATGGCTTATTTGGTTGCCGCCTCTAAGCTTTGTGCCTGGCAAAAAGTGGTGTGCGTAAACAGTCTGGCTGTCTGGGATTTTGATGTTTATTGTTTGGCTAGGCCGTGTCAGGGATTTTGATATATTTTTTTTGCTTGGGAAGGCAGCCTAGGCGGTGCTAAATTACTCCTTCAATACAAAACAATGTATAATCTAATGGTAAAAGAGGAAATCTACCTATTAAACATTTACAGCACAAATTCAATTTTTATGAAAACTAAATATTTTTATACTTTGACTAAAAACACTAAAAACATTATAACCATCGTCGGAAGCAATACCCTCATTATTAGCATTAGAAGAGCCATCATAGTTCTCTATAGGGCTGTAAAAAAAGCTCGAGGCTCGCAAACTGTTTGAGCTCGATTCGTTCCAGGCTCGATTCGAGCTCGGCTCGAGCCTGGAACGAATCGAGCTCGAGCCTACCTTCAAGCTCGCGAGCTTCACCGAGCCGAGCTCGAATAGCTCACGAGCCTACTCGAGTTTGGATCGAGCTTCCGTGAAATGAACTTTCTCGAGCTTGTTATCGAGCTTACTCGAGCCGAACTTACTCGAGCTTGTTACCGAGCCTACCGAGCATACCAGATTAACCGAATTTACTCGAGCTTACCAAGCTTATTCGAGCTTATCAGCTTACCGAGCTTACTCGAGCCGAGCTCGAACCTACTCGAGCTTGGATCGAGCCAAGCTCGAGCCTGGATCTAGGCTCGGACCCCAACTCGAGCTCGGCTCGAGCTCGGCTCGAGCCTTACCGAGCTCGAGCCTGACAGCCCCAGGCCCGCTCGAATTCGGCTCGTTTACAGCCCTAGTTCTCTATATAGATACTCGTATAATAATAAATAATGTTCTATTGTATCCTAACTCAAGTCGTACTCTATTAAATTTTAATAACATCCATTTAAATGATTTTTTATATGAAGACAAAATGAGGATGGTACATAATACCTACTCATAACTAAATTTTATTGGTACAATAAACATGTGGTTGAAAAACTTCCTTCCTTCTCCTCCGGTTGTTGTGATGAAGACAATTGAAATGCATTTGACAGTAAATTTGGTCTAACAACGCATCCAATAAATTGGTATCCATTTCATACTGCCACTATCACATGGCCATAATGTGATACAGATAGTTGTGGCAGTAAAATCTAACAACGAGTCCAGTAAATTAGTGTATAATCTCATCCGTCTGGCATTTATTGGCAAATCGTTCATGAATCGGAGCTGCCCATAAAAAATTAAGACTAAATTGGAAAAAAAAATCAAGTATAAATAAGGAACCATATTTTTGGTTGGTTGGCTTGGTCCCACACGAAGTATACGCACGTGGGGGTGGGTTGGGGAACTTACAAAGTATCTCGTGTAATAGAGGGTATGAACATGTAGTATACCATTATATAACAATATTTAGGTGATATGTATACTTATTTAAAGGTGCTATATATGTTTTTTTGACATAATTCTTTTTATTTCTTACATGATGGTGTTTACAAAATTCGCTAAAAACTATGAACTTCCTTGTAACTTTTTCATGTGGTTAACTTTGAAGTAGCTTATGATTAGTATATTATGATTAGTATATGAGTGTACACACAATGATAAAAGAGTATTTCAGATTTGTTTGGGTGGTATCAAAGGTGGGAGTATCCACTCCTAGGAGTATTTACTTCATATGTCGTATCTCACAACGTAAGAGATATCTCACACAATAAAGGGTATATACATATAGTAAACGAGTACGTAAGACTATATATGTGGTATGTACGTTTTTTAGAGGTGGCATGTATATTTTTTAGACATACTCCCTTTTTATGTGTGTATTTGAAGATATTTACAAAATACGATAAAAACCATTAAATACCTTGCAATTTTTTCTGTGTGGTTCACATTGGATTATCTTATAATTAGTATACGAGTATACCCAAAGTGATAAATGAATATTATAAATTTATTTGGGTGGTATATCAAATGTGGGAGTAACTACTTCCGGAAGTGGAATGTATGTTTCCTAGAAAGCCTCTTTTTTTACTTTCAAGAGTAGTTACTCTCTACATGTATCCCAAAATGTAAGAAGTATCTCGTACAACGAAAGATATAAATGTGTAGTATATAAATATATAAGGCTATCTGTTACGTATACGCAATGCTTTTGGCAAATACGAAACGTAGATGATGATTTCCTCCTCTTTAACTGAAAAAAAAAAGTTTCAGAACGTTGTTGGGCCGAAAGATGTAGAAATTGGGCCGGCACCCTTCGTTTTAGGAACCTGAACAATACATGGAAGAAAATTCACATACTATAGCAGAGCAGGCCGCCCGTTTCCTCGTACAGCCGCATTTGGAATTGGATAGCAGCCACAACCCCACATCCCGGTCGAATTTTTTTATTTAATATTTATTTTAAATCTTTTTTTCGAAAATAATCAACGAACTTTTTTTTACGAAAATAGACTCCCATCGCCCAGATATAGGGCGATAGAGATCTGAATGCGAAAAAACGCCGTCTCTAAACATCCATAAGCATCAATGGCCGTCAGGGGACATATCGCCCCAATATGAAACGATAGGGACCTGGATGTAAAAAAGTTGTTTGCATCTAGGTACCTATCGTCCCAGTATCGGACGATAGGTACCTGGATGTAACCTATCGCCCGATACTAGGGCGATAGGTACTTAGATGCAAAAAAACTTCTAGCCGACCGTTACTTCTAGCCGTTATGCATCCCCTATCGTCCATAATATTTTTTTCCTGTTGATTATTTTTGAAAAAAAAATTAAAATAAATATTAAATAAAAAAATTCCATCTCAATCAGCTTCGTTTCGGAAGCCAGGACGAGCAGCGTCGATGATCGGGCGTGTCAACCCAGACCAGCGCCGTATAGCTTTCACCTGACCAGACATCCCATCTGACGTGCCGTGGTTTGTGGTGATCAGGGCACTCTCAATACAAAATTTTTCTAATTATATCTAAATGTATCTACATCATTAATAAATAGTAGGGGATGTCTAAAGAGTATCTGAGTGTTTTCTTGTTAAATAGCACTCAAATTTTGTGCCTTTAGATTTATATTCAATTAATGAAATCAATTTGATATCTCTCTTCACATTTTAAGTACTCGATTTGCAAAAAAAAATAAGTGCTCACAAACCAAAAAAAACACTCGAGTGCCATTTAGTAATTCCCTAAATGGTATTAGATACAATTCTTTCAACCATTTGTATCTTAACACAAATACATAGAAAACATCAAATAAATATCATGCAACACATAGATACAATCATACTACTCTCCTCTTTCCAATACATGTTTTTGTTGTATCTTTCGTTGGTTTGTGTGTCTAAACTATTTCTCTCTCTCTTTTCTTCAATCTTCTTTTCACGTCAGCATTAATCTATATGGTATGATAAAGAAACTGCTGCTGACACAGGAGTACTGGAAATGCCGTCAAAGATGCCATGCGCTGCCTCACCGGGGCGGCATACGGCCCGTTGAGCAGGCAGCGACACCGCATCGTCCGCGGTGGCGACGTGATGACCGTTCGGCGAGGGCAAGGCCGGCCGATTTCCAAGGCGCCGGTGACAACGGGGTCGAGGAGGCGGAGCTGGAGCCGCGGTGTTTCGGGCCCTTTCGGCTGAGTCGCTCCCTCCACGTCGCGGCTTCACCCAAGATCCAGCAATAATGTAGTGGCCTCATCGAGACACCCTGGCCTATTGATCAGTAGTGAAACAAGGCATACCGGCGGTACCTGGAAGATGGAAAAAAATTCTATACAACGGTGCTGCATATCGTGACCTGTGCAGCCGTGCAGATTAGCGCCGCACGTCTCGCTGCGTCAATCTCTATTCAAAAAACAATTAAGTGATAAGGATTAAAGTGCATTAAAGTGCTTGGAGATTGATGGATTTGCATAGAGATTGAGCCGAACGTGTGGCGTCAATGGATGCATAGAATTTTTCAATATTGGGCGCTCGCTAGACCTCGCACTCTCGCAGCATGCTGACGCACCTCGGGATATTTGGAAGCAAGCAAAGGACTCGACCTGGTACCCCAAACTCAAAACCTCCTGCAATAACTGCAGAAATGTGAACATCTTTTACGTTTTGAGACCTTTTTTTCTCGTCTGAGCTGACCGTATGTATTAATTCTGGGTCCATCTCTCGGACTTATCTGGACCGACGTGAGTTGCAGGTCATAGCCGGATATCTACAGTTGAACTGCTCAAAGCCTCGTTTCAGGTGATGTTTAACTCTTTTTGTTCCCTTGTTTACGATACTGTGTGCTCCGTGACACTGCTGATTGCAACTGCTCGAACTTTTTCTCTATTGCATGTTCCCCTACTCTAAACTTCATTTTCTTCTTTACTCGGAAGCTGGTTTTGATAACCTGCTGATCCAGCATGCATGAATCTCACTGCTTTGCAGCTTTTACAATGTCTAACACCTCTGAATGTTAAGTCTGTTAAATTCAACTTCTGAAAGTCTTTGGGGTTTAGTAAAATTAACTCCGGTAACTGTGTATGTTGGCTCGACTGAAGTTGTGAATTTTTTGAAGGCCAAATTATCTGTCTGGTAGTAGAATGAACCTAAAGTCATATATGATGGGCCCATTAGTTGATTGGGTCGACACCATTCGTCATGAAAATTCTGCGTGTGCTTACCTAGAAAGCGTGTGTTCATGAAAGCGAAAGTTTGACCATATCTCATTCAAATATCTCGAACGGTTCACTTTCTCTGAACTAGATTTAACCAAAACAACACATAAATATATGCACTGGAGAATGTCGAAGGGTGAGATATGTTTTCCACCGTAAAAATGAGCATTTTTTTCACAAAATGTTTACCATGTTTAATTCAACGGTTTTCTAGGATTTCTGTCCACCAAAAAAATATTCAGACAAGTCCTACGGGAGCCTACTATCTGTCAGTGACACATCATAGCTCTTGTATGATGTCATACATACGCTAATCTAATACGTATCCTTTGCTGTCACTTTAAACCATCAATCTAACTTTGTCAAGTGATCTTGACCTTCTGGTGAAAAATTTGATGGTGTGAATGAGAAATTGCAGGCTTGCAGGTCATGGGATTTCTGGCCCATCATCTTTTATGCTGAGCATCGATCTGTAGTCAGATAGATAGCACCCTCGAGGGACAGAAGGCGTCTATGCCATCATCTTTGTCAAGGAGTTGAAAGGACCATAGGATGCATTGAAGGCTTTAGAAATGTGACACCATTAGTGTTTAAGCATGGCCTAGGGCCGCGCTGAATGATCAACTGGAGTACGAAGAATGATTTTTGGTTCCAGTAGGCAAATGCTGAGCTGCATCACCATGCGGTAAACCGTAGTACTCGTAGAAAAAATTGGTGATGAATCCAGCTGGGTTCTTGTCCTTCTACTCTCTCCCTATCTGTCTCCCAATACCTGAATTAGTCAAGCACAACCTGTACTCCGATCCAACCTATTTTATATAAAAAAAAAAATCTGGTGATTGATCTGCTCTTTAGTTTTTTTATCACCAACACTTGTCCAATTGATCTTCGCCGTTTCAAGTGAATCTGTGGATTCCACATCGGTTTTGCCTTGATCAGATCAGTTAATGAGCGTGAGGTTGGTCAGGACGGGATCACGAGTTTTGGATTTATGCTCCTAGTTTGTTGCCGCACGAAGCAAACCACTGTGATCTTTCCACTTCGCTGTCCCGACCCCCGAAAGTAGAACGAAATTCCGGTAAACCGAACGAACAAATCAAACATATACTACCGCTATGCCTCCATTGACTATAGAAATATACATACCAGATCGCGTTGGCACTGCATTTGAAGAGGTCAGCCTCGAGTCAGAGCTCGTTACCCTGAGGCCGCGTGGTAGCTTTCGCGCCCTATCGATGGTGCCGAGGTCGTTCTACAAACTAATTAACCAAACTGACATAGTTTAGTAAGTTTCTTGGATAATTTGGTGCGCTCTGAAAGACAAGAGTCCTCAGGAAATCACACTGGCATTGCCATTCTCATCGTTCTGAACTGTGAAGAAGACCAGCAGGATATGAGTGACGGATGATTTATCTATACGTTCAAAGCTATGCTGCTGTTTTATATTCCTGCAAGTGTAACGTCGAGGTAGTTTTCGCTTTGATTGGCACTAGGTGATGACGCTGAAATTATGAAATATTTTAGAACGCTGCTCGTTGTTACCCATGAACCGAGACAGAGTCCAATATACACGGACATATCCCAAAAGGATGGTACATATCACTGCATTTCTCGTAGGATTGCTAACCTGTGGGCTGTGGCCTGTAGGAACGTGCTCTGCTGCTGTTGTATTCTTACTCTCTAGCTTCCAATGTTTCTCTATCTTCGCCTGTCAATTTAGCTCATACCTTGGGAATATAACCACTTCGCTCTGATGATAGCTAAATGCTCCAAGGGACTCGAGCTCGCTAATAAAGTACAAGGTAGTTACTAGAACAGTGGATTGCACATTGTTATTATCAAGCTAACTGAACGACCATGTGGAGGTCCATCCTTGTTTGTGATGAGTATTTGACTTGTTTTGAGCTTGGGTTGCTCAGGTTTGAGTTTGATTTGATTTGGATTTGACATGGATTTCAAATTGAAAGCATTTTGTTTTGCGCCGGACCAAGGAACCAAGTAACAGAGACTTTTCCATTTGCACCGGACCATGTTAGGAATGACTTTACACTTGTGCCAGACCATCTCTTTTGCATCGGGTCAAGAAACAAAGAGTTTCACGTTTGCACCGGACCAAAAAGGTTTGCAAACAGAGAGTTTCACGTTTGCGTCGGACTAAAGGGTGAAAAATCATGTGTACGTCGGACCAAGTGGTTTTACAAACAGAGAAATTCGCATTCGCGACAGACCGGTCTGTAATTCGAAATTTTGGAGGTCTTCCCGTGCTCGAAAAATTATTTGGTCTACATGAAAGTTGTAGAGAATTTCAAGGCGCATCTTTTTCATGTTGACAAGTTTTTCATTTGAGCAACATAAAAAATCACAGAAAATCGGGAAGGCAAGGGCATTTGCGACGGACCCGAAAATCGCATTCGCCACAGACCGTTCTGTAATTCGCGATTTTAGAGGTCTTCTCGTGCTCGAAAAATTAATTGGTCTACATGAAAGTTGTAGAGAATTTCAAGGCGCATCTTTTTCATGTTTACAAGTTTTTCATTTGAGAAACATAAAAAATCACAGAAAATCGAGAAGGTAAGCGCATTTACGACGGACCAAAACTTGTTCGCGTCGGACCTTTCTGTAATTCGCGATTTTGAAGGTTTTCCCGTGCTCAAAAAATTATTTGGTCTACATGAAAGTTGTAGATAATTTCGAGACGCATCTTTTTTATGTTGACAAGTTTTTCATTTGAGCAACATAAAAAATCATAAAAAATCGGGAAGATAAGTGCATTCGCAAAGGACTAAAAATGATGGTCTGCCGTAGATGCTTTGTGCTCTGTTGAGCTTTGACGAAAATTCAATATTATTCTTGAGCAATGCTATGTGATGTGTTTTCCTTGTCTATGATGGATGCAGGGCTCTGTTTGGTGGTCATGGTGAGGCGAAGGGAGGTCGGAACTAGGCAAGCGTTGCCGGAGGTTCAAGATGGCCGGAGGTCGCCGGAAGATGACCGGAGATGGAGCCAGTGCAGTCCAAGGAGGCAAAGAGACAAAGTGTCTGCTAAGCTTGAGGCTTTTTAGGTCTAGTAGATCAAGGGGTTGTTGGTCTTTAGAGCTAAAGTAGTGGTCAAGTTAGTTTCTGTGAGAGGGTTGTTGGACTGATCACTTAAAGATGCTTTGAGAAAGCATGTGTAAAAGTGAAGCAGTGCAACCCATGGGAGAGAAAGTGTGGGATCAGATCTTGACCCTTGGAAGTTAGCTTAGGGTTGAAGCAAGACATCCAAGGGTGGGAATTGATCCTAGAACACTATAAATAGAGGGGAAGGGGTGCTCTTCTTCTCTGAAGTTTGTGTGTGCTCCTTTGAGCTTTGCCCACATGAAGTGAGGCTTTGTAAAAACTTCCAAAGAAAAGAAATACAAAAACATTCTCTCCACTCTGAATTTAAATTCTGCATTTGAAAAGGTTAGAAGATTGCCTAGAGGGGGGGTGAATAGGCTAATTTAAAATTAAAACAATTTAATGCGGGAAGCAATTGGATATTCGAATTAATATCGGAACTTCGAAAACTTGGAACTTCCGTAATTACCGGATTATCCGATTAACACTCAACTCAAAGAGTCAAGTAGAAAGAGTAGTTCAACAACTAGCACTAGATATTAAAAGTGCAGAAGAAAATCAATAAGATTAAACAGCAGTGACTAGAGATGAGAGAACACAATAGTTTGATTCGAGGAGTTCGGATCCTTGAGGGATAAATGCGTCTCTCCGTTGAGGAGGTTCCAAAGAACCGGTCTTTTCCAACCCTTTTCCTCCCAAACCTATCGCACTTGAGGCTTGGTTCCACTATTTAGTTCCTTCCTTTGGACGGGCTGAGCCGGCCTTCACAAACTTCTCACGGCGTCCACAACCTTTGGGAGCTCGTGGCGCCTAACCGTCTAAGGAGTCCTTCAACCTCCAAGAGAAATGAATACACTTGAATCTCGATCTTGGAGAGGTTCTCTACTTTCTCAAGATGAATGACAACTTAGCTCTTAACTCACAACCACACTTAACACAGCCTCGCTCACTAAATGATCCCTAAGATCAAGGAGGAGAGAGTGCTCAAAAGAGTGCTCTAGAAAGTGCTCAAGAAGCTCAAGTAAACCCAAGCAAGTGTGTCGCGGCAAAGGAGTGAGAGAGGGTATTTATAGTTTTGGATCAAAACTAGCCGTTACCTGACTCACAGCCCCACATCGAATGTCCGATACAAACTTGAACATCCGAGTGTGTGCAAACTCCAGGCTTGGAAAACTTCCAGCGGTGAAAACAACACATCGGAAAGTCCGATAACAACATCGGAACATCCGATGACTCAGTGAACCCAACAAAAACAAAAGCTAAGTCCACATGAACGTCCGAAAAGACATCGGAACATCCAGAAGAAAGCAGCATGGGCTCCCAAACAGAAAACAACCGCCGGAACTTAGAAGAGCGCAACGGACAATCCGAACTGAGCGAAACACCTTTACACAGAAGGCACACATCGGACCTTCCGATACTCAATATCGGAACATCAGAACCAAGCGAGAGCTCCTATCTAAAACACAATGATCGAACATCCGAAAGCAAGAACATCAGTGTCAGGCCCAAGCAGAACACATCCGGTGAAGCACAACTCCACCGGAACTAAACATCGGAACGCCCGATACAAGTTCGGAACATCCGACTGGACTTAAAACAAACTACATTCGAGCGAGAAAGAACACTTCTAGCCCTTGAGAGACTGCCTAAGTTCATCTTGAGTGAGAGAACATCTCCAAGTCAATTTCAATGCATCCCTCTTAATAGTACGGCATTCCTATGACTCAATAGATTAAAATTTCAAGCTTAAATACCGTTTTTCTTACTCAGTAGCTACTAGGGACACTTCCGTGCATAGACGATCTCTTCTTGAAGCCTTTGCTGTTCATAACTAGTTGAACACATTAGTTTCTTTAATCATTTGTCATTAATCACCCAAAACAAATTTAGGGGCCTAGATGCACTTTCAATCTCCCCTTTTTGGTGATTGATGACAACATGATTCGAGACAAGTTTATAAAGCATTGAGTATAAATATAGACGGAACTCCTCAAAATGTGCATTTAGAATGGATCTTGAGAACAAATGCACTTTTGAGAGAAAAGAATATGAAGAGCTCCCTATATCTTTGCATAGGAGATTAACACAAGATTGACAAGATAAGCAATGATTTAGATAATTAACAACCATCGAGTCGACAAAAGATCTCCATGCAAAAAGCAGTAAAGAGTTTAAAACGAAAATAACATTCAACAACGAAGTTTTAAACCAAACACATAAACTAAGTTCCAAGTTCACGGACTCAACGACTTTGAACCAAGGATAGGCAGGATAGATAAATTTGTCATCTCTCCTTTGGCATCAAGCACCACAAAGGATAGAGAGAGAGAGACTAATCAGACTCCTCACGATGACTTCATCGACCCAGATTCTTAGTCGTATGCCTCGGACTACGACACATGTCAGTCTTTGGAGCAAAGGGATCCTCGATCTCATCTTCACTTTCCTCGTCCTCTGAGCATTCAGTTCGAGATGCCTTTGAATATCCTTGAGTCGCAGCATTCTTCTTACCGCTTTTAGAGTTGCTCTCTTGCAAAGAACAAATATTGACTTCAAAGCTCGTGAATAGGTGAAGAAGATCATTTGAGTAGAAGGCGAAGGAGTAGCAAGAGAGGCCGGTCCTCTGGTGGAAGCTACGGTGGCACGAGAAGGGGCCTTGATTGGCACGACTTGAAGTGCCACATGCTTTCCATCGCCTCCAAAATGTCGCCTGTCACTTCCTCAATTAAGTGCATGATAAATGGAGCATATCCACGGCTCATACGGGCTCTGTCCAATGAGTACGATCTCATTCCATATGAAATCAAAAACATCAAAGGGCCTCGACCATCTTGCATTACTGCTTAAGGAGGTTTCGGTGTGCGAGAGGACATGAGAAGCATCACCTTCTTTTGGAGCCAAGGTCTTCTGAAGAGTCTGACCGGGATAGCAAAGAAAGGGCTTCATTCCTTAGTGTCACCTGGCTCAAACTGCATTCTCCTCATACAAGAAATTCAGATTTGATCGCCAAGTGAGACTTCATTGTGAATCGATCTCTGTCACGGAGTCCGATACGTGAAATCAAGCAATCGGCAAATCGAGCGTATGTGGTTTCATACCAAGTTCCTCGGTCATCCAATGGAGTAGAGAGACTCGATCCTGGAGACATACATTGTGGCATAGAATCGAGCTATGATCTCACATTCCAATCATGTTAAAAGCCATGATCCTCTTGGTGCCTGGGTTCTTTCACAAGCTGCAATAACATCATTAAACCTGACATCATTCACGCTGCCATGTACTCCCAATCAGCATTGCATTTGGATTCACCGGATTCTTTCTAGGATAAATGGTGAAGCATAAAGTCCTCTTTGAAAGAATGTCGAAAGCGTGGTCGATGAAGGCTGGTCATTCCGCTTTGGATTCTCTTCACGAGCTTTTCTCACTTGTCTTCCTTTTCCTTTGTAGTTTCTGGCTTTCTTTGAAGTCTAGGGTTTCTTCAGCGGTCTCAATCTCGGCATGTCTCTTGGTTGAGACCACGAGGCTCCAGCAATTCCCTTGCCTTTTCTAGAGGTAGCGGTGCTCCACGAGGCACATTTACCGTTTGAGCGGCTCGGAGCGGTGTTCACCGATTGAAATCCCGAGTTGAGATCCTCGAAGCTTCGCTTTGTTCTCGCCAGTTGGAGTTTTTCTTTTGCGAGTGAAAGTAACCTTGGTGAACCCTCGAGGAGGTTGATCACCTTGACTTGGATCCATCGACACCGGTGATAAGAGAAAGCGAGATATGATAGATGAAACTAGAGAGAGCTGGCTTTAGTGTTATGCATCACAACATCGGAAGTTCGATATAGTATCGGAAATTCGACTTTACATCGGAAGTTCCGACTGGAATTTGGAAGTTCGATATATTGTACAACCCTAAAACTAGGATTTCAACCAAATCAACCAAAGGAATTTGATAAAACTTGAGATCTAGGCGAGGAAACACTAGAGCAACAAGTTTACCGAAAGATATGATCAAAAGATTCCGCAGACGAAGAGACACTGATTGCTCTAGGGTTTACCTTGAGGGTGAAGAAACGAGTTTTGATAGGATTAAGATCTTCTAATCCATTGTGAGGCTCTCCTCCTTGAGGTAGATCAGGAGTTTAGAAGAGTTGAAGACTCAGAAGGCGACAAGTGATGAAAGAGTGCGGTGGAGGGAGAGAACGTCACGGAGGCCAAGTGAAGGAATAAAGAAATGAGGTAGGGGCCAACCGAACCGTCCTTATCATGCGTTTACGCGCCGGACGTTCGAGCGAGGATTCGGAAGTTCGGTGATTTGATTTTCGGAAAGTGGAGTGTCCATATAGGATATCGATTTTCCGAAGAGTTCAAGTTTCGGTGAACCAAAAGTTGAGCAGGATTCGGATATTCGATAAAAATATCGGACATTCGAAGAGTTCAAAAACAGTCGGATATTCGATCGATCGGATATTAGATCACGTGTATTTTTCGGTGACGAGGAAGGAAAAGCGGGATTTACGAAGGAAGGAATTGAGACTTTGAGGCAGTGAACTTCGTGGTCATTCTACTTGTGATCGAGAGACCAAAACAACGAGTCAAAGCTATGATCACAGGTGGAATGACTAAAGATGCAAGATACAACTCAACTCTTTAAGCGAGATAACTAATTTTTGCAATCCTTTTATTTTGAAATCACCAAGAATAGTAACTATATATGCGAGCAAGATGTCAAGTCACATTCCGATAGTCTAGGATGTTTAGCTCACTTCTCAATTCGCAAAGCGTTTCCCATCTAGAGGTTTGGTGAAGATATCGGCTTGGTTGTTTCGGTTCTCACATAGGTAATATCTATGTCTCCCTTAAGAGAGTGATCTCTAAGGAAGTGGTGTCGGATATCGATATGCTTGGTCGAGAGTGTTGAACAGGATTGTTGGCTATTTTGATCGTACTCTCATTGTCACATAAGAGTGGTACCTTCTCCATGTTAAATCCAAAATCCTTTAAGGTTTGCCTCATCCATAATAATTGTGCACAACAACTTCGCAATGTATTCGGCTTGGTGGATAGAGCCACTAATTTTGTTTCTTTGAGGACCAAGACACTAGTGATCTACCTAGAAATTGACAAGTCCCCGAAGTGCTTTTTCTATCCACTTTACCCAGCATATCAGAATAACCAATCAAATCAATTTTGATCCTTTAGGATGCAAAGCCTAAACTAGGTGTGTGAACTAAATATCTAAGAATTCTTTTTACGGCTACTAGGTGGCACTCTCTAGAGCGGCTTGAAATCTTGCACACATACACACACTGGCATAATATCAGGCCTAGATGCACAAAGATAAAGCAATGAACTATCATGGATCGATATACCTTTTGATCCACGGGATTACCTTCTTCATTTAAACCAAGGTGTCGTTTGTAGCCATGGGTGTATGGATTGGCTTGGCGTTCTCCATGTCAAACTTCTTAAGCATATCTTTGATGTACTTTGTTTGGCATAGAAATGTACCTTCCTTGAGTTGTTTGATTTGAAATCCAGGAAGAATTTTAACTCGCCATCATTGACATTTTAACCTCTTTGTCATTATCCTACTAAATTCCTCACAAAAGCTTTTATTAGTAGAACCAAATATAATGTCATCGACATATATTTGCACACAAATAAATCATTATCAACAAATTTTGTAGAAGAGAGTAGGATCGACTTTACCAATCTCAAACCCTTTTAATGAGAAAATCCTTAAGGCATTCATACCATGCTCTAGGTGCTTGCTTGAGCCGTGGTAGCGCCTTTATGGAGTTTGTAGACATGAGAAGGATTCTTGTGATCCTCCATTCGGCGGTTGCTCAACGCGTATACCAATTTCGGCGATTGGACCATTTAGGAAAGCACTCTTGACGTCCATTTGATAAAGCTTGAAATCATGGTGAGTAGCAAATGCAACCAATATCTGAATTGACTCTAATCTATGGCAGGGAGCATAAGTCTCACCAAAATCCAAACCTTCAATTTGAGTGAATCTTGAGCAGGCTACCAACCGAGCTTTATTTCTTGTGACAACTCCTGTTCTCGTCTTGTTTGTTCGCGGAAGACCCATTTGGTTCCAATCACGTTTTGATTTGGTCTTTCCACCAACGACCACACCTTGTTTTCTAGCAGTTGTTAAGCTCTTCATGCATAGCCATTATCCAATACGGATCTTTTAGTGCATCTTCAACCTTCAAAGGTTCCAAAGTAGACACAAAGGAGTAAAATTCACAAAAATTAGCTACTCTAGGCGTGTAGTTACCCCCTTTTGGATATCAGAGAATGTTATCGGGGTGATCTCTTTGGACACTTTGATGCACTCTTGGATGCGGCATTTGAGACGTTCGTTGAATTGGCTCATTATCATCAATTTTGATCATCCTCCATTAATTTGCTTGAACTATCTTGAGGAATGTCTTGATTTTGATTTGAAGTGGGAGGCTCCACTTGTGTAGATGAATTATCTTGATGCTCATTTTCTTGCGGCCTTCGCCTATAGCCATCTTCTTGATTGCAATGCTTGGCTCTTCCTCATTTTCTAGCACATTTAAATCAACTTGCTCTACTTGAGCCGTTAGATTCATCAAATGTCACGTCTCTCGCTATTTCAACACAACCCGAAGTTTTGTTGAAAGCGATAGGCGTAAGCATTTGATCCATATCCTAGCAAGAAACCTTCATCGATCTTTGGAGCAAATTTAGAGTTCTTGGGTTTCTTGTTAAGAATGAAAACATTTACTACCAAAAACTCTAAAATATGAGACATTTGCTTTGTTACGGTAAGAAGTTCAGATGCCGTCTTCTTCAAGATCTTGTGGAGATACAATCGGTTGATGGCATGGCAGCGGTGTTGACGGCTTCCGCCCAAAGTGATCGGAAATCTTGTATTCATCAAGCATTGTCCTTGCAAGCATCTCGATCAGCGTCAGATTTTTCCTTTCTACCACTCCATTTTGTTGAGGAGAATATGGAGCGGAGAATTCATGTTTTATTCCTTCTTCATTAAGGAATTCTTCATCTTGATTATTCTTGAACTCACTTCCATTATCGCTCCGAATTTTCTTGTTTTTCAAATCGAATTCATTTTGGGCTCTTCTACTTAAACTTCTTAATTATCCCTTGAGTTTCACTTTTCTCTTGCAAAAGAATACCCACGTGAAGCGAGAAAAATCATCAACAATAACTAAGCCATACTTGTTACCTCCGATGCTTATATAAGCAGCGGAGAAAGATCCATGTGTAGAAGCTCCAATGGTTTTGTCGTCCATGATGTTCTTCGCGGGATGACGCGCTTCCAACTTGCTTTCTGTGTTGCGCTACAAATCCTATTTTTCTCAAACTCAACATTTGTTAGTCCAATGATGTGATCGCCTTTTTAGAAGCTTGTCGAGGTTCCTCATGCCAACATGAGCTAGCTGGCGATACCACAACCAACCCATGCTAGACTTTGCCATTAAGCATGTTTGAAGTTTAGCGCTATTTGAATTGAAATCAACCAAGTAGAGCTTACCCTTCAAATATCCTTTAAAAACAATTGAGGAATCGTCTCTTCTAAAGATGTCACATCCACATTAGTGAAAAGACAATTATAACCCATCTCGAAAGTTGCGACACGGATAACAAATTGTAATTCAAAGATTTAACAAGCAAGACATTGGAAATTGAATGATCATTAGAAATAGCAATTTTACCTAATCCATTACCTCTCCTTTACCATTATCACCAAACACAATATTTTCATATTGTGACCCTTTTTCATCAAAAGATGAAAACATTTTCTTTTCTCCGGTCATGTGGTTTGTGCAACCACTATCAAGCACCCAACTTGATCCACAGGAGATATAGTCCCTACGAAAACACATCAAGTCTTGTTTTTAGGTACCCAAATCCTTTTGGGTCCTTGCATGTTAGTAATCAATACTTTCCGGTACCCACACCTTCTTTTGCTCACATCATTAGAGTGGTGAGGCAGAGCAAAATGAGCAACCACTTTACCACGGTGGTTTCTCTTCAATATGTAAACAAAGTGAATGGAATGAGATGTATGACATTGAGGATGCTCCTTTGATTCTTGCGGTTTTGATGACTTGTGTAGGTGGTCAATGGTTGTTTGTCATTTCCTTTGACAAACTTGATGCATTCCTTACCTTTTACAACCACACGGTCATTTCCTTTGCATTCATACTTATCATATCCTAGCCCTTCTTTGTTTTTGTTGCCTCGACCACTTATGGTTTTGTATAGGGCGTCCGTGGATTGATAAGTTTTCATCTAACAGTACCTAACCAAGGCACTTAATCTCGTTTTCGCTTTTTAATACTTGCACAAATTGAGAGTTAGTAGAGCAAGCATTAATATCAACATTATAGCATCGAGAGCAACCATTGCTAGTGGAAGGAATAGAAGCCATTGAAGAATTTACAATTGGAGAATTAAGATCATTAAGAGATTCAATTTGCACTTCAAGAGCTTGGAGATTGTTTTCCAAACTTATGACATTCTCTTGAAGTGACTCATTTGAACCCTTAAGTAATGTTATTGAATTATTAGCCAAATCAAGCTTTTTGGTTAACAATTCAATTGTCTCCTTTTCTTTTGTGAGAACCTTCTCGAGAGCAAGATTTTCTTCTTTTCACAAATTAGCAACTCTTCTTGCTTCTCGAGAGTCTCCTCTTGGCTATCTATTCTTTTCAATAGTTTATGGATCTTATCAATAGCCGTTTGCTTAAATCACAAAATAGAACATCATCATCATCATTGTCATCGCTATCCAATTCACTATCACTACTTGGAGGTTTTGACTTAGTCATTACCTTCCGCCCTTTTGCCATGAGACAAATGGAGTGCGCTGTCGTTAATCGATTGTCGCTCATGTCGCGAAAAGTGATTTTGTTGGAGGAGCGGCTTCAATGGCGACGGTGGCGACTCCTTCATCATCGATTAATCGGAGTCGGAGTCGTTGAATCATTCTTACGCCAATATGGGCTCGCCAGAGTACTTCTTCTTGTAGCCTTTATTTTTCTTGCTTGGCTCACTCTTCTTTTGCTCATTTGAGAGGTCTTCTTCTTTGGACAATCGGCGATGAAGTGTCCAACTTCACCGCACTCATAATGCGCCCTCTTCACATTTCTTCTTCTCCTGACTTGTCATTGAAGTTTTTCTTGTATTTGCTTGACCCCGTCATACTTGAGGAATTTTTTAAACTTTCTCACAAACAATGCCAAGTCCTCCTCCTCTTCGCTCTCTTCTTCTTCTTCATCACTTGATGTTGACTCTTCCTTTTTGCTTGCCTTCAAAGCTATTTGCTTCGGTCTTGAGCTTGAGCTTTGCTTAGCAAGGTTCTTTACTTCTTTTGCTTCTTCCTCCATAAGCTCATGTGATAGAATTCTTCTAGCACATCATTAGGAAGTAAGCCTTTTGAAATCTTTTTCGCTCGTATAAGTGTTACGAGAGTCGAATTCCCTTGAGCAAGGCTCTCAACATCCTCTTCACCACAACGTGGTCCGTCATATCCTTGCTTCCAAGTCCTCTTATCTTGTTTACGAGGATCATCAGCGATCATACATTTGTTGTGGAGTCTCATCATCATTCATGACAAATCTCCCCAACTTGCCTTCTAGCAATTCAATCTTTGATTCCCTTACACTTGATGTACCCTCATGTGCTACTTGAAGTGTGTCCCATATCTCTTTGGCTTCTTCCAAGCGAGTCCACTTTGTTGAATTCCTCGGGACTCAACGCTCCAAGCAACACGCTTGCGGCTTGAGCATTGCGATGGATGTTTTGCTCTTGTTCGTGAGCTCCATGAGCTCCATATCGTCTTAAGGCATATCTAAACCTGTGCAAACAATTTTCCAAACACTAGGATGGAGAGATATCAAATGCATTTTCATCTTGTGCCTCCAAGCGGAATAGTACGTGCCATCAAAGAAAGGAGCACGCGAGGTGCACATTGATATCTGAATCACGAAGAGGAAGTATTTAATTTTCATAATTGAAAGGAATTTGAGCTCACTGACTAGATGTAGAGGTAGCTTCCTCTTTGCTCTTGCGAGTTCCATCTCGATTCTCGACTTTGTTTTGCTTTCGTCGATCATGACAACCTTCAACCGGTGTTGGCCATCACGTTCCTTCAAGCGGTTAAGCCTTGAGAAGGTTTAGCTCTGATACCAATTGAAAAGGTTAGAAGATTGCCTAGAGGGGGTGAATAGGCTAATTTAAAATTAAAACAATTTAATCGCTGAAACAGGTCGGATATTCGAATTAATATCGGAACTTCGAAAACCGGAACTTCCGTAATTACTTCGGATTATCCGATTAGCACTCAATGAAAGAGTCAAGTAGAAAGAGTAGTTCAACAACTAGCACTAGATATTAAAAGGTACCGAAGAAAATCAATAAGATTAAGCAGCTAGAGATGAGAGAGAACACAATAGTTTGATTCGGAGTTCGGATCCTTGAGGATCGTCGTCTCCGATTGAGGAGGTTCCAAAGAACCCGGTCTTTTCAACCCTTTTCCTCCCAAACCTCGGTGCGCTTGAGGCTTGGTTCACTATTGGTTCCTTCCCTTTCGGGCGGAGCCGACCTTCACAAACTTCTCACGTAAGCGTCCCACAACCTTTGGGAGTTTCGTGGCATTTAAGCCGTCTAGGAGTCCTTCAACCTCCAAGAGAAATGAATACACTTGAATCTCGATCTTGGAGAGGTTCTCTACTTTCTCAAGATGAATGACAACTTAGCTCTTAACTCACAACCACACTTAACACAACCCTCGCTCACTAAATGATCCCTAAGATCAAGGAGGAGAGAGTGCTCAAAAGAGTGCTCTAGAAAGTGCTCAAGAAGCTCAAGTAAACAGCCCAAGCAAGTGTGTCAGGCAAAGGAGTGAGAGAGGGGTATTTATAGTTTTGGATCAAAACTAGCCGTTACCCCTGACTCGGCTTCACCATGGAATGTCCGATGCAAACTTCGGAACATCCATGTGTGCAAACTCCAGGCTTGGAAAACTTCCAGCGGTGAAAACAACAACGCATCGGAAAGTCCGATAACAACATCGGAACATCCGATGACTCTCGAAAGTGAACCCAACAAAAACAAGCTAAGTCCATCAGACGTCAGAAAAGACATCGGAACATCCAAGAAAGCAGTGGAGCTCCCACAGGAAAACAACCACTTCGGAACTTCGAAGACGCAACTTCGGACAATCCGAACTAGAAGAGCACCTTTACACAAGAAGGCACGCCGGACCTTCCGATACTCAATATCCGAACATAAGACCAAGCGAAGAGCTCCTATCTAAAACACAGCAGGTATCGGAACATCCAAAGCGAGAACATCGGAGTGTCCGACCCAAAGCAGAACACATCGGATCTGAAGCACAACTCCACTTGAACTTCAAAAACGGGCGTCAGATACAAGTTGGAACATCCGACTGGACTTAAAACAAACTACATTCGAGCGAGAAAGAACACTTCTAGCCCTTGAGAGACTCGCCTAAGTTCATCTTGAGTGAGGAGAACATCTCCAAGTCAATTTCAATGCATCCCTCTTAATAGTACGGCATTCCTATGACTCAATAGATTAAAATTTCAAGCTTAAATACCGTTTTTCTTACTCAGCGCTACTAGGGGACACTTCACGTGCATAGACGATCTCTTCTTGAAGCCTTTGCCTGTTCATAACTAGTTGAACACATTAGTTTCTTTAATCATTTGTCATTAATCACCCAAAACAAATTTAGGGGGCCTAGATGCACTTTCAGCATTTACATTATGTCTTTACATTACGCAATTTAAATTCAGTCTTTACATTATGTAATTTAAATTCAGTCTTTACATTCTCGCAATTTAAATTCCGCAAGTTGGATTTGTCTCCCCTCCTTCTACTTGCTTCTGGTTCTTAGTGCCAAGGATGAGAGATTGATTGGATGAATCTTCACTTAGATCATATTCCAATCCTCTAGGCATTCCTTGTTCCGAGTTTTGCGAGAAACCGATCTCTTATGTTTCCATTGATGAATCATTGTTTGATCGTGTTTTGATGGGTTTCTTTGTGACTTCTAGCTTGCTGTGACTCGTGGGAAGGTATCCAAGTTTATCTTGATCTTCAAAATCCCACGAGTAAGTCTAGATCACATATTTGCTCTTTTGCTCCAGGAGAGAATTTTTGCTCCAGGTTCTTTATTCCTTGTAAGAGAGGTTTTTAGTTGGATGCTATTTGTCCAGTAGGTGGGAAAGTTTTATTTTGGGATCATTCACCCCCCCCTCTGATCGCCATTCCGATCTTTCACTAACCACTTGATATATGTATGTATTAAAAAATATCGACCTAACGGTAAGTTGGTAGCGATATGCTATTCAAGAGTATTCAGTTTTAGCTTCTGTCATCTGAAAGCGAGAAGTTGTTTCAAACTACTAGTTTTTTCGTAGTTAAAAACCAGAAGCCAACAACCCATTTGTACTAGAAGAAGCTGAAAGTCGAAAGCTGGTCTGAGGTAACTTTCTATGGCTTTCATGAGTTGAGGTTATGATTTTACCACTAGAGTTTGAAGAAAATTACCCCTTCCCACCAAGTATAAAATATCAAACCACACCCTTTCACCCTCATTCCTAGCCTGCACCCCTCACACCTAAAAGCAATATAAAAGCCGATCGCAAACACCAAACCTTTCAAATTCTGCTCGTGCAAATTTCTTTCAGCCATGCAGCCCAGCTAAAAGCTACTTTTCAGAAAAGCTCCAGTCATACCAAACAGGGCCTAAGTCTCAATTGCATAGCGAGCCAGTGAAACTTTGCTTATGCTTCAAAACTACTTGGTATATTTAATCGATAGGAGAGATGTTGGTGAAAGCAAGTAAAGGTGAGCGTCGTAATAGGCTGAGCCGACCCGGTACGGATTCATCGTGCTTTGGGTCTAAACTGTGCCGGGTCACAATGGCCCGTTGTGCTTGCCGTGCCAGCCCAGCTCGCCTTCGACGAGCCCAGACATAGCTCATTTACGCTTTATGCCTGCTTCTTACCGTGCCGACTTAGGTCCGACACATTTGCACTATTACGACGATACGAAATGACCCGAAGATGCACGGAGCTGAGGCAATAGATACAAATATTGAGGAAAAAAGAAGTAAATTTTATTTAATCTTGAACATGTACAGAGTTACTGCTTCGTTAAAAACCTTACACTCCGGTGTGGGATACCCCCGATAAGCAAAAAAGTATAGTAATTATGCATATATACATTAATATATAGACTACATGAAGCCGAGATTGTCAAAGTCGGCTACCACATCCGTGATCTTCGAATCCTCGGGCTGATGTTGTGTCCTGTCATCTGCATGCTCCCGATCTTTAAGACATGCAATTGCCTCAACCATCTCAGGTCTGAGTGATGACCTCCTCGGCTCAAGTACCCTTTCCACCAAACTAAAAGTGGCTTCCAACCATAAGTACATCCCGTGTAAAATGGGATAGCGTGGGGTAAATATGTTGGTTATTCTTCCACCACAGGAGCAACCTAAGCTGATTTTTCTCGTCCATGTTAAGGTCGATTTCCACGAAATGCGTGTCAAGGTAGTGGTAGACCTCTACTCATGGATTCCATGTCGACTTGCTCAACGATTGGAAAGACGAGCCAGACGTCTTGCCTTTCAGCTTCTTCCATATGTTTGAAGCGGTCGAACTGCCTCGTGCTTGTTGTGTTGTTGAAGTAGATCTTGCTTCACTTCTGGTACCAAACTTGTCAAAAATATTTGTCGAAAACTCTGAAAAAATTCGTTATAAACATGAGTATAGGCATCGAAGAAATCAAGATCAAATACCTCACATATTTCGTGGAAGACGTCCTGCAAGTCAGACTGGAGTGAAGTGCATGCACTTCACTCTTGGGAGTTTATGGGAGTGAAGTGCATGTGTTGCACACTCCAATTTGGTTTTTGATCTCAAGAGTGAGACTAGAGTGTATGTGTTACATCTATTGAGGATTGATAAGATCCTAATGCATGTGTTGCACTTAGGAGTTACTAGAAGCGCATGCGTTACACTAGGTGAAGCTCGAGCGGAGTGCTCGAGTTTTTACTCTTGGTAGTTGCCGCCACCTAGACAATGTAGGAGCATCGTGTCGGGAGCTCTCAAGATTTGTGAGATGTCCCGGCGAAGTTTGTGATGGTTCTAGTTGATCCTACTCGAAAGTGAAAAACTACTGAATGGATTCGAGGCGTGTGCTCAAGTGCGGAGCCGGTCCAAAGTGAGTTGGACTTTTGCCTCAACGTGGATTAGGGGAGACCGGCAAGTCTCCAAAGACCACAGTAAAAATTGGTGTGTCTCTTGCGCTTTACTTTCTTAGAATTCTTTTTTATCTTGTTGCGATTTACATTCCTAAAATTAAATTGCTTGCTTATATAGAATTGCAATATTTGTGTAGAGACTTAATTAGTTAGTGTACTTATGAGCCTAGTCAAATTAAGGCTTTAATTGTTAAAACCATAATTTCTCTTCCGCATTATTTTTATTAGGTTTTGACATAGGGGTTGATTGAAGCGTATCTCGATTAGTCGCGATTAAAATTTTTAGAAACGCCTATTCAACCCCCTCTAGGCGTATCGTCGACCCTACAATGGGCTCTTTTATTAAAATTGTGTGGGCCCAGAATTAATTAATTACACATTAATCATCGTCAACCGCCACTTCATATAACCAACATCTCATCATAAAGGTAATGAGCATATTAAAAGATAAGCAGTAGTTCAACCTAACTTAGCTACTTCTTTCTAGAGTCGACCTATGATAAACATGTAATATAGCTCACAGATCTTAGAGCTCAACACAAATCACAAGTAACAGATCGAGATTTCGGAAGAAAAATAAACTTGGTGGCGGGAAATCATGGGTCGGGTAGGGTGGGACCATGGGATGACTCCAGAGTTTTTCAAATATGGCCTACTTGTCAGTGCTTATTGTCAGGTAATCGAGTAGAACGAAGCCAGGTGAAGCTCGCTCATGCCCCCATAAATATACCTATGGGCAATAAAGAAGGAATATACTCATCTTTATTAGTATTTTTACCACGGGTTCACGGGTAATTGAACAAAATTGCCATCCTACACATATGTATTCGCTGCTCTAATTAATTTAGATTGTCAACAAGAAACCGAATTAGTCATTTAGATATCCTTGTTCAAGCAGAAACGAATAATAGCATGCGTATTTAATTAGGATGGTGTACCAGTACTATTCTACTTCGAGTGCACATGCAACTACCTCACTAAGCAGATCGACACAAGGTCAAATCAAGCTCACTTAGTACGTTCATTTATTTAGTATTTAGCGGCGGACTATGTCATTAGCAGCCAGGTGAATTGACTTAACAAGTTGACATGGAATCGGGCATCCGCGTTGTTTACCTGCAATCGATCGCAGCCGTTCGCGAAGAGGTCGGAAGCGAGCGTCCAAATATATTAACAAATCGAGGCCCAATTAAGAAGAACGAGCCGAGTACTGCTCATTTAATGCAACGGACGAGCCGAATAGCCAATTAATACTGTACCCAGAACGCTGCATCCCTCTGCATGGCCACGAGTTCGGCTCACGACCTTACTTTATTTTGCCGAGTTGTATTTAACTAGGTAGGACTGCGCGCGTTGCTGTGCCATGCGAAATTTGATCCAAGTTGTTTTTCTTGAAAAAAGGTATGAAGATCTAAGCTTTTTTTTGGTTTCTTGTTTTTTTTTAAAAAAAAATACGCTATGTAGGAACCGCCGACTAATTTGCGTAACAACGGGCCTTTTTGCAAAAAAAAATGATAATACATGTTCCAAAAAATATTAGATTTTGAGTTAAAAAAATTATAGATGCCGAGTTTAACACTCTATGCGTTCACCGGGTAATAATACATGTTTTGGAAAATATTAGAGATCGTTCCGGAAAATATTAGATTTTGAGTTGCCAAAAAAACTATAGATACCGAGTTCAACACCCTATGCGTTTATCAGGTAATAATACATGTTTAGGAAAATATTAGAGATCGAGCTGGAAAAAAATTATAGATGCCGAGTTTAACATCTTATGCGTTCACTGGGTAATAATATATGTTTTGAAAAATATTAGAGATCGAGCTGCAAAAAAAAAACTATAGATGCCGAGTTTAACACCCTATGCGTTCACCGGGTAATAATACACGTTCCGAAAAATATTAGAGATCAAGCCGCAAAAAAAGTCTAGAGATAGAACTGTACACATATTTCTGTTAACGAATATATTTATTTGGGGGAAAACGGAGAAAAGACCTGGATGTAAGGGACGGGGACCTGCTTGTTATTTTTTTTGGGCCTAAACGCTACTCCAAAAAATTAGAAAATGGCTCGTTCGAGATTCGTATTTAACTGAAGGTTTTTTTCGTAAAATAACGAAGGCGGAACCTAAACGCAAATCGAAAGAAAACATGGTCTATTTTGCAAAAATCAATTTTATTCTCATAGTTTGGAGTTAAAAAAATATAAAAAATGTTGAGATCTTTTTTGTAATTTTGCAGGGACCTATGCGTAATTTGGAGAAATTCGAGGTGCTTTTTGCAAAATGCCAAGGGGGGTGTTGACGTGGACCCTTGGCTGTGCGGCAAATCTTCCCTACATAATAGGGGTATTATTTAACATAGCTATTTATTTTTTTCAATTCAGTCGATTAAATTAACTGATATTTATTTATATTTCTTACAATAATACCATAGTGACGTAGTGGAAATATTTTTAACAAACCAATATCTATATCTCATTTCTACTTACTTGTCGTATACTATTAGTATAACTAGCAAGGTGATTCGTGCATTTGCGCGGACATCATCCTTAAAAGCATGTTTAAATGACTTTGTAATATACATATGATTTTGCTCTTTGAAAAATATATCATTGCAGAACTGTATTTATAATATTTTAATATTATATGTTATAAGTGAGCAAAAATACTCACTTTGTTTCCTTATACTTGTCACCTATGACCAAATTTTCTTCCTCAAATACTTGAATAACGTAACAATAAATATTGTATAACATAATATTTTACATTTATATTGGTGCCATATCATTCTTTCATTATTGCAGTGTTTGTCTATACTACATGTTAATAATATGTATCGCATAGCTTATACCAATATAGTCGAGTGAACACTCAACAATGAATCACCCTCTCAATCCCTTCATCTCAGGGAGGCCCACCAAATAAAGGATTAGAATATTTTTATTTTTGTTGAGAATCTTTAGCATAATATCTTTTTACTTAGCGACTGTAAATCACATGTCATAGACTTATATATATACACACACACACACACATAATCAAATTCCTTGTCTTATTTTATTTTTCTCTCGAATTAGCATATTTATGATATTTTAATTCTGAATGATTTTTTTTACTTTTCATTTAGTATGATATTTTAAACAATTGATAACTTCTTTTGATTTTTATTCTGAATTTGTATATTTTTTGGACTGTACTTCTTGTAGACTTTCTTTTTTAGTTTTAGTTCAAAATGCATACATAAATCCACATGCTAATTTTTATTTTGAACGTATGTTATTTTTATTGTACCACACATTAACTCTTTCTTTTAATCTAAAATTTATTTCTAGTTAATTCTGAATATATGTTATTTTTTGTACTTTTTATGAACTCTTTCTTTCAATCTAAATTTTGTTTTTATTTTATTTTGAATATTTGTTATTTGTTATTGTACTTGGAATGGACTCTTTCTTCTAATCTATTTTATTTATTTCTGAATTTCAGTTTTAAGTTAGGATTCATATGCAAATCTGATAGCCAATTTTCAAATAATGTTTATTTTGAACTTCAACTATGTAGGGGTTTTAATTTAGAGTTTATATGAAAATTAAATTTATATTTTCCTTTTATTTTTCATTCCTAATTTCTATTATTTTTGCATCTATTCTTTATTTAATTTTGAATATCAATTTTAGGTTAGAATTCATATACATATCCAATTGCTAATTTCATCTAATTCCTATTATTTTTTATTATGAATTTATATTAATATTTATTGCTATATTTTATTGAATTTTAAAAATTAGTTTTAGGTTAGAATTCATATAGAAATCCAACTACTAATTTTTATTCTAAATTTCTGCTATGTGTGGGCTATTAATTTGATCAATCTACACTGTTATAATCTAGACCCATCAAATAAATGACTTAGTATTTTCTTAACGAGTACACATACCATGGGTATCCCCAGCGGCACAGGACGCCAGGTGGGCCGATCTAGGCCCAACAAATGGCCGAACGACAAGTGGGCCACCAAGTGCGATTTGGCCCCAATCGAAAGCAATCGGGGGGATCCCTCGTGCAGGTCAGACGCCCCGCGATGTCCGACCCGATCAAGGTGCCCTCCGCCAAGCGCCAGCACCAGGCTGTGACCAACCGTCGGTTGCCTGCTCCACGGAAGCAACGACTCAGGCCGATCGTGTGAAGGTAGGTGGCCCCTTCCCCAGGCGGCGAGAGGGTCGTAAAAGTCAAGACACTAATCTCGTCACACAGACGTGCGCAGCAGAAGAGTGCACTCCCTCCCGAGGCAACGCCAGAGTCAAAGTGCTACGCCAGCGCCTGACAGATGCATAGAGGGTAGGTGCGTCACTTCCCGTCGCAACGGAGAGCCTTGTCGTCCGGCATGTCTACCAACCCGGCGCAGTGCAAGCAGGCATCGGTCAATCACCTAAGACCAAGACTCCCAGGCGCAGGACATCCACTCTTTTTTCCTCTTTTCAGATTCCCATGTAACCTGCCCCCTCCGATGGTATAAGGGGAGGCAGAACCCCCAAGGGGGGCGGGCGATCAACCCCACTTTCACTCTCTCATTTTTCTCTTCACTCCACCTCCACCGAGGTGCTCAAGGCCAGCCCTTAGCCCTCGCCTGTAATACTGTACCCGTACCCGAAAGCAACACGACCCCATCGCACGAACTGGAGTAGTACGTTCAGCCCGAACCAATATACATCTTGGACCCCCTGAGTCTAACCATTCGAGGAGAGGGAGCGCGCTACCCTTAGACTAAAAAATCGTATTACCGGTGCACGAAACACCGATATTTCTCTTTTTACTTCGATTAATGTGGTAATTTCTAGCTCTTTAGAGTAGACGTGGTGACCAACTACTCAAACTTAATAATAATTAGAAAACATGATTGTTCTTTACTATTATAATCTGGATTAGTCACCATGATGCTTACCATTTTTATTTCTATCTTTCTATTGATTAATTAATATAGACATTTCTAGCTTCACCGAGGCGCATATAATTGTATACTAGTTATATACCCGTGCGTTGCTACGAAAAACAAAATTGATAACAAAAAATAAAGATCAAAAAATAAAAAAAATACTATTTCATAAGATCAAACATCTATCTTTAACGCTTCGTTTCTTGCAAAAGCTGACTAATTAAAGCAACGCTTCGTTTCTTGCGTAGGGCAATTAAGCAGGGCAATTAAGTAGGGCAATTAAGCAGGGCAATTAATGTGACGTGGGAAGAAACTCTCACTTTATATAGTAGAGATTTGTTCCAGAAAATAGATTGTCTATTCTAACCTCTCAGAGTCGCATATAATTTTAAATCTATTTAAGAAAGCAGTAATAAATAATTAATAGAAGAACACATTACTTGTGATGTACGTGTCCACGTATTCCGCTTCTTTGATTTTTCTTGCAGCGTGTATGTCATGCAAATTAACCATGATTCTAACCAAGTTAATAGATGGCTCAGTACTTACATTGGCACTTTCTAGTGACGCATGCGTCTCATTGCGTACAGGAGACTGCATGACTATAGGTCGATCGGGCGTCCGATGGGCTACCTGGCTTTGAGACGGAAAAGGCAGGCTCAATTATGCTAATCTAACGGCGTAAATACATGCATCCAACTATATATGGCACACAGTACACCGGAAAACCAATATTTTATTCTGAATTTTTGTCATGTTTGTTTACTTGGTATGAACTTTTTTTATTGTAGTCCACTAGATAAACGATTATATTTTTAAATAATAATAATATCCAATGGCTCTTATAGTTTAACTTAGTTAAGACCCACCATATTAAGGGTCAGATCTTTTGTCTTTTGTGAGAATTTTTAGTATGTTCCTATTTTTTGTTCGAAAAATCTGACAGCGATTATAATTAGAGTCCACCAAATTAAAGGCTAGATGTTTTACTTTTTTATGAGAACTTCTAGTCTATTTCTCTTTTTTTAGCAACTCTTATGAGCATTTAATATATAATAATAGATGGATTAGCAGGTGCTTCAATTCATTCGTCAAAAAGAAAAGAACACATAATCAGATGCTAACAGGTAATTACATGTTTATGGTTCATGCGGTATATTCACGCATTATTAATTGTTAGCTCCTCCGTAGATACATATACATTGACCATAGTTTGAGGCTTGAGTTGAGACTATAATTTGAGTCTCAAGCCATAATTAATTAATCTTGTTATACTTGCTATCGCCCGGTCATACAACCCATAGAGTATTTTGGAAGCTATTACAAAGTATTTATATTTACAAATAATCATTCTTTATCTATTTTTCTACACGCGCCACCACTAGACAACATGATCGTAGGAGTACATGGTGAACTAATATAGTTTAAGATTGTTAGAATCCACCAGATTAAAGGCTGATTAAGATTCATATATTTGGTATAGACTTTTTCTTTTAATCAAAATCATTATAACTTAGATCCGCTAGATAGACGGTTAAATATTTTCCTTTTTCTTCTTATCTATCATATACTATTAGTATAATACTATGTAAAATTTCTATATTTGTGTCCATCCATGCGTTGCGTTGCAACTAGCAACAAGGGGAACTCGATCTTATTTTGCAACCGAAGGAAACAAACCTACTGCATGCATCGCGATGGTGAACAAGTTCAGAATTGTCCTGATTAACGAACGGGTCGCTAAACAAGAAACAACAAAGAAAATGGTCATTGGTCGGAGCAGTTGCCATATATGCATGTTGCCCTCTGTTGACACGACTCAGGCAAAATGGCGGTCTTTCTAATTAGGTATCTCTATTTTCCTCCGGAGACCATTCTTCGGGGGAAATGACCGTGGCACATAATTAAGTGCCAGATAATCCTTACCCGATCTCGAAAGAAGTCACAATATTTGCAGTGACTACACTAATCAGTAATTCTCTACTTATTACTATAAATCATCTCAGCATAGCAAATAGGAAAGATTCAAAGGAGACGCTTCTACACATCTCTAATTAAAAGTTACGCAAATATTAAGACATAAATAGAAGATAGATGATAATTATTATCCCTTTTATTTGTTATAAAATTTATGCATTTTGTATTAAGAAGACAACGGATAAAAGAATAATACTCAAGGTTCAAATATCTAAACCATGGTTGTACGTAGCTACTAGCTAGCATCTATAGCATCTCTCTTAGAATAAAGATATATATGATATATATATTAGACGGGAGAGAAGAAATTTTAGTTACTTTAAGATCTATATTTACTAGATGTCTAATTTTTACGATGAATGCTATAAGGCAGAGACGTGCACTCACCCGCCCAGCTTAACGGCAGCACCCATTCCACACCTGAGCTTGGAGTAAATTATACGACCCGAAAGACCCAAATTAAGTGGGTCACCTCTCTAGGCGTGGCCAAATCAATTCACCGCGAGAGACTCAAAGCCCCAGCTTAATTTCTCGTCTCTCGTCTCACTCCGCCTAGCTAGCCTATAAATACACACACCACCGAAGTTTTGCCCTCAGATCACTACTCAACACCTACAATTCTACAAACCAACACGTACGAACCTCTCTGCCATTGAGACTTGAGCTCTCGTGACCTCACGACTGTTCTATCCACAGCCATATAACCAAAGACGGCATGGATTTTACCGGAGACGCCGACGAATTCGCTCTCGAGCTCATCCGCGAGCACCTGCTCGGCGGCGACGGCAGTGTCCCCGCGCCAGCTAACCCTGCGGTTTCCGACGACGCCACCTTCCCCGTACTGCCATCTCCCGCGGCCGGACCGGCCTACCAGCCCATGTTCTTGCCGCAGCAGCAAGGATACGTAGACCTAACGCGTGAGTACGTGGATTCTGCTCCGCCTGCTGCCGTTGGCGAGGTGGCGTTCCGGGCGCCCGAGCCGGTGATGATAATGTTTGGGGGCGAGACGTCCCCTGTGAGGCCGTCGCTGACCGTCTCCCTGCCCCCGAGCTCTTTCGGGTGGGCGGGGGCTGCAGCGCAGCCGGCACCGGCGGCCGCGGCCGCGGAGGACTTCCGCAAGTACCGCGGTGTGCGGCAGCGGCCGTGGGGCAAGTTCGCGGCGGAGATAAGAGACCCGAAGCGCCGGGGCTCGCGCGTGTGGCTCGGCACGTACGACACGGCCATGGAGGCCGCGCGCGCCTACGACCGCGCCGCCTTCCGCATGCGCGGCGCCAAGGCCATCCTCAACTTCCCCAACGAGGTCGGCACCCGCGGCGCCGAGTTGTGGACTCCCGCGCCGCAGACGGCTGCCGCGCAGCCGCCTACAGCGACGACGAACAAACGGAAGCGGCAGGAGGCGGATCCCGAAGTCGAGGTGGTCGGAGAGGTAAACAAGGCTGTAAAGACGGAGACGCCAACTTCGTCGACGACCCAGATGTCCTCCACGTCGCCGTCGTGCATGTCACCGGAGACGACGGGGACCGCGTCGTCTACGGTGACGTCGACTACCACATCAGGGGGCACTGGTGCATCTGTCGAGGGGTTTCCGGAGACGCCATCGAGCTGGAGCTGGGAGCAGTACTGGGATGCGTTGCTCGGCGGCCTGCCACCGCTCTCGCCGTTGTCGCCGCACCCGTCGTTCGGGTTTCCGCAGCTCACCGTTAATTAAGAAATGATTATGGTCGAGGTGGGGTTAACTAATAAGCCGTTTTAATTAAGTTGTTATTAGCGGCCGGCATGTTTCTTGGACACTTCATTGGAGCTTAATTAGCGGGTAACACGCTTGTATAGATCACAAAGAAACAAAGAGGTGACAATATTGGAGTCGTAGAGATACATGGAGATCGATCGATGCTTCTAAAGAATATGCAAAGGACGCGGTATGGCGTTTGATATGATACTGTAAATTTATTTCAGTTGAATTTGTTTAATGAGATTTTTGGAGTTTACTCGTTTGTCCTTTTTTGCTCCTTTATTTGAGGAATTAATAGTGATCATCAGATGTTAAGTCCTTTGACGAGCAGGCAACAGGCTTAATTCCAACCTTGGAGAATATTTAAAGTGTGCCCAGATCATGAAATGACGCAGCAATGCGCAATATACGCAGAAGACAGATTTATATTTTGTTTTCCATCTCTGCAATTTGTTATGTGTTTCTATTTTTTCGCAACATGACGGGACAAGACTTATGCCCCCACATTTCAAAATTAGGGCATGAATGAGACTTGAAATTGAGTGGATGAGTTCGGAACTTTGTATGACTACCGTTGCACCCTAAGAGAGTTCTCTTATGTGTTTCCATTACTCTGAGTCATTTTTAGAAGTGCCGTTACTTGAGCTTTGATGCTCGTAATGAACATTTTTGTAAGAGGCAGTAGAAATCAATCTACATATTGATTTGTTAAGGTTATTCTTACTACTGTACTATCCAAGAAAGTATAAGTAAATATTAGGTAATCTAATCCATTAGAGCAAGGTTAATAAGAGAGCCAACTACAGGTTTTATCTCATTGTACAGCCAACCTAACAGCCCACCCATATAATAGTTAGCCATACATACACACAAAGCAATTAATACTTGGCCCACATTCATCCTCTCATTCTCTCATCAATTTTCTTGGAGCCCGTGCTGCAGCGGGCTGTAGATCTGCAGCCCGCTTCTCTCCTCTCTCCTCTGCTCTCTCCTCCAACTTATCATAAATCTGATGTGGCAATCCTTACAGCCTGCTTACATCACCTTATTATACTTGCTCTTAGATTGAAAAGAATGAATAGGCCATATTAAATTTAGCTTATCATAAAAGACCACTTTTTAAGTACGACCGATCATAGTATTCACTTCACTGCTTTTCTGAGTCAAAAGATGGCGACGAACATAATGGTTTGGTATATATCAGATGATGTGTATTCGCATCGCATCTCATGATCTCCCAAACTACGGAGTACTAACGTACGTATACGCACACACATGGCGAATCTTATGCATCTTTCGTTTGCTCCTTGCTTTTTACCGCCCAGTCCCCATTTTACAGGGTATTCCACCTAGCAGATGCGGCGAGCAATGCAACTTAGTTTAGGCGTATAGAGGTACTAATATATATAGCAAGGGCAGTACTGAACTAACAACGTGCAGTGCTACCAAATCAAAAGACAAACAGTAAACGTAGCGGTTTCCTAGCACTAAGCAGGGCAGTGAGGTTAGAAAAAAGAAAAAGAAATAGGCGCAGGTGTGTTTACTTCGATCTGATTCTACTTAAGATCCATATTTCAAAATATATAACTAATTAAGCTCGATCGAGTGTCTGACTGGACTAGTTAAAGCTAGCCGACCGGGCATGTCAAGCACGGAATGGATAGCGTCTCGAGTCAATAACAGAATTGCCGGTAGACGTAAAATTTGTTATTTCTAGTACGTACTCTGTCTGGTCAATTCCACTTGCCGAACACGAAGCAGTCCACGATGATAGAGATATTTGGGGAAAAAAAATTTATGTAACGGTGCTGCATACCGTGGCTTGTGCAGTACCGTGCGGATTGGCGTCATGTGTTCCGCTGTGTCATTCTCCATGCAAAAAAACAATTAAGTGATAAGGATTAAAGTGCATTAAAGTGTTTGAAGATTGATGGATTTGCATGAAGATTGACACAGCGGGGCGCATGACGCCAATCCGCACGGTGCTGCACAGACCGCGATATACAGGACCGTTGCATAGAATTTGTTTCCAATATTTGTGTTTCTTTTATTTAAAAATTGGTCGGAGCACTAGTATCACTAAGAAAAAGAAATAACAGCTGAACTATAAAGGTACATAAACACCTCGTACACCTATACCATGCATGTACGCACCCGCTATACATACAGCTCCATAAGAGTTCGGACTGAGTGGCGCTCGAGAACCAGGCCGGCAGCTAGCGCGTCTTTCATTAATTTCTGGTTCTTTTAATTAAGTTTAACTAGTGCCTGACTATAATTGCTGGATTAAGCGATCAACTGAGCTCGATCAGTTCAGATGCATGGCATGCGTGGACGACAATTAATGTAGAGTGCACGTACTTAATATGAAGTATATATGGTTTCGCGACTCGTCATCTGGCTTGAATTAAGTACTATGCATGCTTTAGAACCGGCCGGGCACTTCGCTTTAGCTAGCAATAATAGGATAGTTTGATTTCAACAGTCAGCGTTCAAAATTAATGTAACCGAACGTGGTGCTCGAGCTTGCAGGCTAGTATGCCCTGTCGATATCGAGGGATTCCTAGGTCAACAAAATGACGCGAAATGTTACCAGACGATCAAGCTATCCTTGATGCACCAAACCAGAATTCCACGACTAACTAGAGAATAACTTTTGATTGATTTTCTTGGGCCTCGCTGACCACGCTATGTATTTGTTCTTTCCTTTTTGTTGCTGACCACGCTATGTATTTGTTCTTTCCTTTTTGTTGCTGCAGGTTAGTTTTGCTATGTGTTTCTTTACTCTCGAGGAATCAAAAGACCAGAAATTGCTTCTGAATTACCATCATCTTATTAAGACATTTCGTTCCGAATTTTAAATGAAAATGAAAACGCATCCTTTTGCATTATGATTAAGGAGTACGCAAAAAATCTGAACAAATTCGTCGCTCTGTTTTGGCGAGTCAACAGGCAATGGCCACCGATTAGACGAGGTCATCAGACAGGTTCCAGGTAAAACATGCATGTATTATCGGATTAGTGGCTAGGTTAAAGAGTCAGACTTGCACTCCCGGTTATGTCAAATGGCGTAGCAGTGCTGCTAGCTTACCTTGACAATTGACAGTTTCCTTCCATGTTTGACAGATTGAATAGTCAGGGGCACAAGCATCAAGGCTGAAAAACTGATAAAGTAAAACCCAGCATGCGCGCACTGCTACAAAAAAAACTTATATTACACCCCTCATCGCTGATCCTTCAAGCCATAAACCGTCAGTGATGTGTATGGCTAGAAGGGTCAGTGATGAGTACCGCATCACAGACGATTCTAGCCAAAAACCGTCAGCCTGATCACTGATGGTTTTTTTGCTAGAACCTTTTATGAGGATGTATTATCACATACGGTTCTAGCTAAGAACAGTCTGTGATGAGCATTTTTAGAGATAAGTACATAGAGCCACGAGGCCCCCGACCCATTTAGAGTTTTCTGAGCTACTTTTGATATGGGTGCGATTGAGAGGTGATCTTGTGCAAGGAGACTGTGGATTTTAAAGAGTGATTGTAGATTCTTTTGTTCTTGGTGATCTAAGGTTAGTGGTCGGTTCTTATTGCATTATATTGAAGATCCAGCTTGGTATAAAGAGATAATATTGGTTTAGATCTAGCTTAGTGTAGATCCATTTGTTCTTTGTGTTCTAAAGTAGTAATTGGTTCTAATGGTATTATACTGAAGATGTAGCAGCTGGCTAGGTAAAGAGAGAATTGAATATCCATTTTGTCTTTCTTTTTATGCAAGAAGCTAGCTAGCTAGATAGCTTGATAAAGAGAGAGAATTTGAACATATATGTTTTATATGTAGCTTGTAGCTAGTAAGCTAGATCCATTGGTTGTTTCAGATCTAAGAGGTAGCTAGTTTGGTAAAGAGAAAATTGAAGATATATACTTGGTTTAACTAGCTAGTTAATTTGTGCTTCAATTTAAGAATATGTCCATGTGCATGCACTTCTAGTGTACTTGATTATTTAACACATATATTGTTATATACGTAGCGTACGTAGATGAACCGAAACTGGATGTACGCTGCGAATCATGCGAGTGCAGAGTACATTAATGAAGTCTCTGCTTTTAGAAGAGCTGCAGAGGAGGATATGCTTAATAAGGAGGGTACTATTTATGTCTTGTTCATGCATTGACTGTGACAATATGAGGATATTTGGTAACTCGGTCCAGATCGAAGCACACTTAATTCTACGGGGTTTCAAAAGGGGGTATACATGTTGGACCAGTCACGGTGAAGAGTAGATTATAATGAAGCAGACAGTACTAACATCACCGACGAAGTCGCCGATGTGCCGAATGATATCGATTGTGCTCTCCATAAGGATAGGTTGCAGGATGACAACCTGTATCAGATGCTACGTGATGCAGAAGGGAATCGTAATGATAGAGAGTATGGTAAATTTTGGGGCTAGATGGACGACTCAGAGAAACCTTTGTTTCCAGGCTACAAATCAAAATATACAAAGTTGTCATCTGTGCTTGAACTGTTCAAATTGAAGGCAAGCAACGGTTAGTCCGACAAGAGTTTCACGGCGTTTTTAGCTCTATTAGCAAACATGCTTTTGGAGGGAAACGAGTTGCCGACAACCACATACAAAGGCAAGAAGGCTCTTTGTCCCTTGGGAATGGAAGTACAAACATACATGTATATCCAAACAACTGTATCCTCTACCATAAAGAGTACGCCGACTTGCATGTATGTCCGGTATACAACACATCCCGGTAAAAGCATAAGAATCAACCAGATGACGACGACGAATAGGGGTGGGCACTTTAAAACCAAAACCAAAAAACTGAACCGACCTGAATTAACCGATCATTTCAATTTATTCAATTTTCGGTTTGCGCATCTGTTTTTATTTTGTTACTATTTAGTTTTCGGTTTGCGGTTCTGTTTTGGAAGTTTGAAAACTGAACAAACCGTTTCACCGAAGAAACCAATTCCATTAAGTGCATTCTTGTTCGACACCTTAGTCCAACCCTATCGGGCGGCTACCCCAGGACATTCGCTATTCCCCATCCTCAATCGCCCGACCCTACCCAGGGCCATGACTCGCAAACCAGCGGCATTGGTGTGCCACCACCTACCGACAAGGCCCCAGGCGCCGCCCTCCCAGCTCCCATCCCCAGAGCCAGCGCGGCCCCAGGTGCCACCACCGTCGCTGCCCTTCCGACCCCCATCCCTTGAGCCATTGTGACCACCGAGAAACACTGGATCTGCTTCAAGAACAAGGTCCGCACTGCTAGTGAATACATCTCACAAAAGAGCACCTCGGTATAACTTCTCTTCCCCCCATCTCCTCCATGTTCGCCGTGTTTGATGATGTGCATTTTGATGTGTAGTTTGTAGCCATTTAATTTGTCGTGTGTGGTTAATTATGAGATGTCGGATGGTGATGTCCCATTATGGATCATGGCGATAGTATATGCATGTTGTAGTCCCCAAATCGTTCTGTTTTGTGCTTCTTAGTTGTTCTCATATCATTGTGCTATTATTGTGCTTCTGAATACTTAAGTTATCAGAGACATGGTCTTTAGCTTTGTAAACCAGCTAGTATATCCCATGCATGTTGTAGAAGAATTGTTGCAAAACATGATATTTGAACTTAGCTTTAGCAGAATTGCTCCTAGCCTGAGGGAGGAATGATGGATGGTGTCAATCTACTTGGTGGCAGTGAAAATGCGTATAGTTTGAATACATTTTTTCCTTCCCATGATTGAACTTATAGATTTTGACATTTATTTTAAATTCCTGCATAAGACACTCCTAAGGGTGTGCTGAGCCTAATGAAGGCAGATAATTTGACCATTTATCATGTAAAAAGTCATCTTCAGGTTTGTCAGTTGGCTCTATTATGATATTATTGAAATGAAAGAAAATATATTCTTCTATTTGATTTTGAGCTAACATGTTTTGCAGAAATACAGAATAGCTCGATATAGACTTGAATTATCTAAATGTCTGGTGTGTTCCACTTCCCATGTATTCTCTATTCTGTATATTTCTTGCTGCAATTTCCTTTAATATTGTGGCTTGTTCATTAATTTGAGATTTCAGGTTCTTCATAAAAGAAGGTGGCCTCAAAAGAGGTTATATCATCTTTAGACCTGAAAGGGTGAGTTTGCAACCAACATGAAACCCATTTAACTTGTTTTGTGTTACTGATGTTACAGGCCATGAGAAAACTGAATGCACTCTTGTGTTTTGTTTTATTTGCAATGTCTGATCTGGAAACATGTATACGATCATATTGTCAGCAAAAGTAGTTCAGTGAACGAGGACAATGAAAAGAAGCAGTGTTGCTTCCAAGAACAAAAACACAAATAGATCAAACATTAAAGTATTTTATTGAGCAGCAATCTGTTTAGGTCATAGGCCACTGCTATTCATTATAACACTATGTTCCTTTCTGAAAGTACTTTAGAAGCGATTCATTATTTCCATCAGATATTCATGAAACTCATTCAGATTCCTGATCCATTGTGGGTCTATATTTTTTTATTTAATTTCACACGTTTCTCCTTAGGTGGGCTTTTCTCTTTCTATTTTATGTCTGTTATTTCTTAATGTGACATGCAACTGCATATGATAAACAACGCAGCATCTCCCGCAATAAGATTTACTTATCCTTTGTTCTAATTGCCAATTTCCTTTCTTGTTTACATGTTTGCTACTATTATGATTGCAAATAAGGGATGGCCTACTGTTTTAGCCAAGTTGTTAAGATCAGTACCTACTAGTGAATGCATTTTGACGTGCTGACTGCTATGCTGGTTATATGCTTACAGGAAATTCGGTTAACCAAAAAACCGAATTAACCGAATCAAAAAAATTTGGTTAATTTTGTTTGGTTTTTAAATTTGAACAAAAAATTTTGATGGCCAGTTTTCAAAAACCAAAATATTTTAAACTTGAATAAACCGAACCAAAAAAACTAATCAAACCGAATGCCAACCCCTAACAACAAGGGCATCGAGGTGAAGAAAGGAAATCCTGCTAAGGTGGTGTGATATCTGCCTATAATTTCCCATTTGAAGCATTTATTTGCCAAACCAAGGGATGCAAAATTATTGCGTTGGCACTCGGAGGAGCGTAAGAATGATAGAATGCTAAGACACCCTATTGATTCTTCCTAGTGGAGAAATGTCGATATGAGATTTGTAGAATTCAGTGCAGAATCGAGGAATATAAAGTTTGGATTTAGTACAGTTGGAATTAATCTTTTCGGTAACATGAGCATCCGACATAGCACTTGGCCTGTGAATCTCTTTATCTACAACCTTCCTCCTTGGTTGTGTATAAGGCGAAAGTACATTTTGCTATCCATACTTATCCAAGGGCCAAGGCAACCTGGGAATGATATTGATGTGTATCTAGCACCGTTGGTGGAAGATCTAAAAACAGTATGTGATATTAACATCACATACGGTTCTATATTAGAACTGCTTGTGATAGTGACACATCACAAACGGTTCTATAATAGAACCATCTGAGACAACTACACATTACAAACGGTTCTGTTATAGAACCGTATGAGATGACATCTATATAAAACACAGGCCACCAAGTCCCCATTGTCCACCCGGTCATTCACGCAAGTCACCAAACCCTAGCACAGTCATCCTCCTCCCCGAGCCATGCGTCGCCGTCCCCCTCCTCCAGCCATGCGTCACCATCCTCCTCCCCAAGCCATGTGCCATCGTCCTCCTCCTCCTCCTCAAGCTGTGCACCATCGTCCTCCTCCTCCAGCCATGCGCCTTTGCGGTTTGGCCTCCACCTTTTTTGTTTTTTTGTGTACAAATGAATTTAAAAGAACGTGTTTGTGTGTATTTCGAAAGGCCAGTGTGCATGCTCAAGTTGACAGTAATATGGTGGTCAAGATTGAGAAAAGTGTTACTATCCGACATATGGATGAGCTTAGGGTTTCATTGATCTAACTATAATTGTTTTTAATGTTTATGCTATCTTATTTAGAAGAGTATAGATTATAGAAGTATGTGTCTTGAGAATTTACTAGAAATTTAGCATCATGTTGTTCTTATTAGCCAGTACCTGTTAGGCTGTTATTTTAATCATCGTTTTTGGCATAGAAAATGAGAGGGTTTAGTTAAATTATAAATGAAATACGAATCCAAATACAATACCAAGAACTTACAAGGGAAACCAGCCAGTTATATGTATATTGAACAATAGCTATAGGTATATTTTACTATTTTGCGTTATCGTGCCTTTATGGAGGTCATATAGAGGCATTTTGTCTTATTGATGATGCTTGCACACCTCGCATAACAGGCTAGTTGAATTGCATTACCTTATGATTACTCTCTTTTAATCATGACATTTTATATGCATATCATTATCTAATGGACTATGCCCTTTCTTTCATTAGAATCTGCATGTAGTGTGGGAGAAAAGTATTGCCATGTAAAATATTAAAATGTTAAGGCTAGATAGGTTGTAGAAATAATTTCTTAATAAGAACTAATAATTCATAATTGCTTCTATTCATTGCCATGCCGTCATGATTAATATACTTGCATCTGAATTTATGTTAGATATCTTTGATTTAATCAATGATGCATGCTTTTAATAGCTTTTGGTACATATGTGTTGTATATAACTATATAACTATATATATATATATATATAACTAGCTGATTATATAAATCAGAATAGGAGCTAAGGACTAGGAAAGGGTCCCGAACACCTGGTCTGTAGCGTACTTGGACGTGTGGATCCAAGAGTTGCTAGTGCGCGAGGTCTCGAGAAGTTTTTAGACTCTGATACCAAGATTCTTTATCTTTCTTCTTACTTTATTCTTTTATCATTGTCTTTCTGTGTTTATTGGATAGACGTGACTCGGGCGCGATAGTCTCGAGGGGTTTTGAGTGCCCACATACTCGTTTTCTTTTTGTTGTTTTTCTTCTTTTATCATTAGGTGGTCCTTTCTGAAATGGAGTAATGAATGAGAGCGAGTTGATATGATTTTCCTCTGCTTAAAAATATAGCTATAAAACCCTCTATACACAATTTGACTCCTCGCCTTATAAATAAATGCTTGTAAATAAAATTGTTTAACTTTAAACTTCTATACACAATAAGACCTCTTGTCTTATAAAGAAATGCTACTCTTAAGTTTCCAAGATGGTATGACAAACTACCAACCAAATAAATAAGTTCAAAGGCCCATTCACAAAAAAAAAATTAAAGAATATAAGCTCAATCCTATTCTTAGCTCACTTCTTGGCATTCTTTCATTGCATACCCATATGCAGTTGATTCTATTTTGACTTTGAGAACTCTCCAATGCTCCTTTTCTTCACATTAAAATATTCCCCTCCTTTTCATCTATGTTACTTCCTGTTAATTTAACCATTATATCTAATGAACAATTTATTCTTTTTTTGTTAATTAGGGCCCAGTTCGTTTCAGTTTCTGGAATATGGATTCTGGATTATGAGAGAAGCTGCTTCTAATTATGGGAGAATCGGGCCGAGCAAACTACAACTTCTAGGTTTCGGACCGAGCCGGCGAGAATCAGCAAGAATCAGGTTTCAGCCAGATCTGATTCTATACAGAAATCAGCTTCTGATTCTCAGAGAAGCTATCCAGAATCCTCCCGTTCGGCAAATAATCAGCTTTTTTCTAAAGCAGAAGCTGTCCAGAAGCTGAAATGAACGGGGCCTAGGTTATATCTGATGAAGATGATGCCCCCTCAGTCCTCGCTGCCGAGTGGATATGATGAGCCGAAGAAAGGAAAACCAATGCGCGGTCCAAGAGGCTATATAAAAGGCCTCAGAGATGATTTACCATCACGACGGTCAATCCGAAGGACGGGCCCCCCACCCAACCTCTAAAGATAGTGAACGCATTCTGGAGCTTATGCGGGATAGTTGGATGGGAACGAGTGCCCATCACCCATCCATCCTAGAATTCGCTGACCGACGATGAGCACAACAATATAGTCACAAAAATTTTTGCATCCTTCGACATCCCGGAAGACGTCGTGCACTTAGTGCGTCGATACGCATTGCTAGTGGAAGAAATTTAAAAGCACGCTTATCACAAATTACGTCAAGAAGGAAAGGACATCATTCTCTAAGTATGGTTTCATTAACAAAGTTGTATGTCAACAAATTGTTAAGATGAAGACGTGAGAAGATTTTGTGCATCAGAGTGAAGCACTCAAGGCCCTCCAAGCCCAAAATATCCACCCCCACAGACTCGGCACCACTGGGTACGCGGGTAAGAGCAAGCAATGGACGAGGGAGGACAAGGAGGCACTTCTGACGGGGGCGTCTGTGCATTTTCCTCGATCGAAGACCCGTGTGCCTGAAATAGGCTAAGGGCGAGATCAACTACCACGTCTACGGGCATCGTGTCCTTCAGGAACCATGCAGACGAGGAAATGTCCCAATGCCTTGTACAATATCAAACTACATAGTTTATAATTATTTCACAATTATATGTGACATGACATGTCATGTTGTTACAGGTTGCATTGAGTTTAGAGTCATTGCAAACCTCTTTCTAGTCGGACAAGGAGAAAGATGCATTATCAATGACCCTGGGACGCAAGGAGCACACTGGTCACACGCGAGGCTTGGGTATTTTTGTCACCTAAAAAATGGGATTCCCACAGGACTCCGACACGTACCGAAGTAGGAAAAGAACCAAAGCTGAGCGCGAGTAACACCTGGTAGCATCGATTAAGGAAGAGTGTGAGGAACATATTGAGGTAGGGCTTAAAGTGCGATTTAATCAACAACTAAGAACCCTTGAGGAAAGGTGGGAGCTAAGGGTGGCTATGGACAAACTCACACAGTCCACGCCAACCCCAGAAGCACCGACGTAGTTCAGCCCCACTAACTGGTAGAGTAGCTAGCGTCCGCCCCGAGACAAACGTACACAACGACACATTTGCCTTCGATGACATACAAGTATATAATATGTATGTCTAGAATGCTCCATGCATAGAATATGTTGGACTTCATAACTAATTAATTGTGTACCGTTATATAGGAGGTCACAACGTGCAAGGTCCAAGTGAGACTTGCCAATAGCTCTCTTGTCCTGCAAGCTGGTTTGGGGCGCGTGTATCCAACCTGTGAAGCGACAACTGTTCACGGTCGCCTGGTAGTGCCGAGTTACGCGAAGTTCAGTGTGGACTACGTGAATCCAACTTTCAATCTCGCCCCACTGGAGATGCCCCCAAACGATAAGATCGTGACACTAGGACATGCCATTGACACATTCATCCCGTGGTGCAAGAGGGACATCTTAATCGACAATCGTCCTCTAGCATCAGGGCAACATGAAAAACATGATCCACCTTCTGCGGCAGAGCTACCAGCACTACCAGAGCCACCAGCTACACCGAAGCGGCCCACACAATCAGCTATCGTGCCCACAGCATCAGTGCAGGCCGATACAACACTTAGGGTTCATCTCCTCTTTTGTGAAGATGACCAAAAGTGGAAAAGGAGACAAGGAAAAATCTAAGTAGATCAGGAATAAGCTAAAATATGAATATGCCCCGTTGGCCCAAAAATTTAAATTTATGAGAGCCTTTTTTAATGGAAGAGAGCCTACAAGACCTTTCAACAGAATCCAAAAGATTGCATGATTGGTACATGGAAGAAGCCAAAAATCTAGAGGCAACACGTGTAACGATTATCTCGATCAACTTCAAGCACGAGCATCTTTTGAACCAGTCGTCTGGAGGATTCTTCCCGGTCGACTTCAGCGACTTGTTCAATCTCTTCAACCTCAATGCCATCGACGCCGGGCTCATGAGATCATGAATATTGTAAATGCGTGCAATCAAGATCTATACATTCTTGTATTACCGATAAATATCATATATCTCCTTGCTTTTGTATATGTAGATACATGATCCTTAAAGCGAAAAGGAAGAAAGAAAATGTGGGTTTCCTCGAGCCACACAGTCTTGAGCTAAACGAGGAACGAAAATGCTGCTTTCATCGAGGATTACGTGATAGAGGCATCGCTGGCTCAAAGCGATAAAGAGTACATACATCTACCCTACAACCCGTCGTAAGTGTTGCACTACATGGTATACTTTGATTTGTACTTTACATGTAACTCAAAGTTAGGTTGAGTAACTATTGCTTTATTCCTATGTAGGTTTCATTGTTCTAATTATATTTGAACCTAGAAAAAACCGGGTTAGCTACGTTGATTCCTTACGTAAGGCAGCAGCGACTTGAGGACTATCGAAAAACTACTCGACAAGTAATCACGCTTCCTCCATAGATAACTCTCCTGTAGCTCGTAGAATGGTTGAGGCTAACTTTTTTGGAATCACATAAGGTGTTCAAAGTGTATAGAGCTCGTGGATGGCTACACAAGGACTCATCGAAGCTGGAACACGATTTTAACTTTCCGGTAGCCACTATTACACAATAATTCTATATCACTTTGTAATAATGCCCCTTGAACTAACCAATTCTATTTTTGCAGTGCGCCCAGCAGGGACAAGGAAATAGCCTATGTGTCTTCTACGTTTGCCATAACATACAAACCCTCATTGGTACAAATAAGATCAGCGATGCAACTACGTTTAAAAAGGCACATCTAGAGACAATTCGAGAAAGCTTGTCTGACTTCTTGATGTGTGAGGTCATGGCTTCAAAAGGCACATTTCTCGTTGTGTAATTTGTGAAACTTGAGCATTCTATTGGTTAATTGAATTTGTGAATTGTAATTGCGCATTCCATTGGTTAACACAATATTTGAGTTGATTTCTGAAATGGTTGTGTAATCTGTGATATATTGGTTAATATAACATTTGAGTTGATGACTGAAGTGGTTATGTAATATGTGACGTGTAATATGCTTGCGATATACTCTTTGTGATATAATCTGCTTGTGATATGTGTAATCTGTTTGTTATATAATCTTTGCAATTTGCTTGTTTCAAAGAGCATGGCTAGTATTTTCTGAGGCTAGCCAATAAATAGAAAAATATTTAGTAGTAAAACCAAATATTTAGCAGTAAAAATATGGATCCATCTTTGATATATCACATACCACAAACGGTTCTATTAAAGAACCGCATGTGATGTGTGTTTCACTGACGGTTCAAGAACTGTCTGTGATACATCGTTGTCATATTAACGCATATTTACAGATGGTTCACAAAACCGTCTGCGATCATTTTTTAGAATCATTTGTGATGATGTTGTCGTAGTAGTGGCGGTAGGCTCGCGGTGGAATGGTCCGAGGGATCCGCGTGCTATGCGCTAATGCGCACAAGTCAGGTAAGGTTTGTTGTTGGATCTGTTCTTTTTCTTTGAAGGAAAGCCGTTGGATCTGTTCTAATTAGCTAGCGTATAAGTACAGGACGTCTACCGAATTGGCTTTGACCAATTAATGCTACGAATGGACTATGTAGCTACGTACTTTCCAGAAGAAATTAATTACAGATCAGAAGCCTTTCATTTCAAGGGAAAAGATCGGTTCATGTGGCAAAAATATTACAATGCTAATTTGAACCATCTCCTTAAATTATGCCCGCGTTGCACTGCATGCTTCGCAGGTACTCTAATCTGAATTACTACTATGTGTTCTAGCTGTTCATGAGAAACTTGAACGAATTACAAAAAAAGGAGGACAAGCCACACAGATAACATGGTGATCGTTGCATCCATTTCATCTAATTGCATTTCATAATTATGAGGTTCAACTTTAAGGCTTGTTTCGCATGCAGGAATTTTACAGGAATCAATTCATTTTTTGCAGGAATAGAGAAAGATTCATGCGTTCCATATATACACTTATCGCCACTCCAGTCGAGTGGTGGAACCATACGGGCATTGAACGTTTGAAACTATTAAAGTTGTTCGGTTAAAAAAAAACTAATAAAGCTGAAGTACACCACATCACCAGGCTAGGCCAGTTTATCCATCAGAGGAGCATGCATGCGCAATGTTGTCCCAAGAGAGAAAACAAAGGAGAGAGAAGGTGGTAGAGACCGGTACTAGCTTGGCCTAGCTATTTAGGTCATACAATACAAGCATGCGCAAGTAGTTGAAGTAATACAAGATCAGCGAGTAGTTCATTTTTGGCAGGTACAGGAAGTCGATCGTTTCAAGGTCGATCAATACAGCCGCATTCCAACCTATTTATCTTCAAACTCTCGGTTTGTGTGCTATCGTCTACGGATTCCCAATTCGCCATCCGAAAGTCAAAAGTAGTGTTGATAGGAGGTCATGCTGCTGAGGTCTCTAGCGGAAGCTACCGCGAAAAAGGATCTCAGCTATATTGCTGATATAGAACGTGACTGCAACTAAGACGAGCCGAGAATGGCTGCTTCTTCAATCGGTGGCGTGCGAGTCTGCCGCAACAACATCATGAGCAGTCTGAGAGTTGACTTTTTTTGGGGCTGGTCATCCCGGATCTACAGATTCTCTTGGACGCCTTCAAATTAAGTACAAACAGTGACGCCACCGAGAAACCTAGCTACGGACAAACGCCTTCCTGCAAAGTACGACCCAACTCTATGCATGCTTCAGTTGATTTCGATCGCATGCAAACAGATAGAGGGGAGCCGTTGAAAAACGCTGTGTTTTGCGCTACGATCGGCATCCCATGCTGTCAACCTGTCATGCATGCATGCATTCACGCCGCTGAACAGCCCGATCGATCGATCGAGCGCGCGTGATCGGTTTGCGCCAGCATGCGAGTGCGACCGATGATGCTATACGGCATCATCCTGGCATGGGCTGTGCGTCGCTCACAGCGGCCTGACTTGAACTTTTGAATTCAAAAGAGGGAGGGGGGGCGATCTGCTTCTTGCTTGTTTGTCCCAGGAAAGCTACAGAAATACGCCTCCCGAGATGCCGGCACCGCAAGGTCCTCGACGGGACGGCAGAGGCGGTGCACACTGCTCAAGTGGCCAAACTCGTTTAACAGAAGAGGAACTGACATCGTTTTCGACGCTTCAATTTTGAATTAAGGACTTACAGGCTGCTTAATTATTGGTCGACAGGGATATTTACCTGCCAACCGTGTCCATGGAGGCATTCCGCCGTAGAAAATGGCCAATCTTAGGTACGCCGGCGTTAGTTAATTTGGTGGCCGTAGACGACTGTGCTGATCGATCGTTTTCGGGCACTTAATACAGCGAACCTGATAATTCCACAGTCCGCAGACGGATCGACGGGCAACAAAAAGGATTGGGAGTTACCGTGACTCGAGCAAGCAGCTATGCAACAGTGACTGTCTCGTTAAATGTACGTATTTACTGGGCACAGTACCGGCTGTTCGATCGATCAGTGCGTACGTTGCTGACACGCGACGATGTCTACGTCGCGAGAGATACTTTCACGATCCGTCAGAACCGGAAAACGCATCAACGTACGCACGCCTGTTCCGTACGTGATGGCTCGATCAGGCACGAAGAAAATTGTCGAGCGTCGGTAATAAGACGAGCAATGTGTGACGGGCAGCGCACAGCCACACAGTTTTCTCGTCAGGCTTGAAAGTCTGGTCCGCATGAGGAACAGGTGCACAATTTTCTGCGGGTTTGATGCTTCATCGGTTGATCCACAACTCTCAGCCCGCTTACTTCATTCGAACAGAGTTATGGTTTGGGATAAAGGCCTTCCATTCATTGGGCGGCGCGGAGCCATATCAGTATTGGCATGAATACCTTCGCCCAACGCCAGGTTAAAACCGTTTGGGCCTGACCAACTGGAGCAAAGGGAGCTCAGAATATGCGAAAAAAGTTTGAAATAGCCTTAGGCTGTCGCGCAGCAAGACCCGATGCCATAGTTCTTGCGGGCACAAGCGAAACGTCTTGCTGGCCTCGATGACCCGATAACCAGCCCAGCACCGTAAACGGGCTGACGTGCAATTGCCGAGGTCCAATTTGGCAGTGGCACGTCCCCGGCCGTATGGCCCTCCTCCGTTCGCTCCTCCGGCACCGGCGAGCTCTGCCGTGAACTTTTCGCGCCCTCACCATTTGGCGGAAGACAATGAGCACGTAGCTCTCGGCCACGACGGTGCGCGCACCGGCTGCCGCGGCGGCGTCCACGGCGAACCGGTAGGTCGCGCCGGTGTTTGCGCTGCGGTAAGGGGCATCTAGGTTGGGGTTGGCGGAACATGCAGCGAGCCACCGATTGGGCCATGAAAAACTGTTCCATCAGAGGTGCACAGCTAAGAGTGTGTGTTGGTTGCTTAAATGAGTTTGGATAGGATATGATCTTCTATTTTGGATAGGGTGGAGCTATTTATGTGCATGTTTGGTTGCGTAGATGAGAATGAGCTAATTTTTTGTTTGGTTAAACGGATGGGGATGGATGGGATGAAATAATTTTTTATTTGGTTAGATGGATGAAGATGGACGGGTTAGTTGTAATCAAGGTTTCAAATTTCGGTTTTAAATTTTTAGACAAAATTTGAACTTTTGGACAAAATTTGGCTACAATTTAAATTTTCAGATAAAATTTGAATTTTTGGACAAAATATCATTGAAAATTGAATTTCCAGGCAAAATTTATTTATTTGGACAAATATTGACCGAAATTTGAATTTTTGGGCAAAATTTGAATTTGAACTGGATGACCTTGGCTTTTTTTTAGGATAACTCTATCAAACATATTGAGGAAATATTTAAAAAACTTCATGACTATATTCCATTCATCTGCTCATCTAAATAATTGCATATAACTATATCTCATTCACCCTCAATTCAACCAAACGCCACCGAAGATTCAAGTTGACGGAACGACTGTATGGGCCAGTTATCTGAGCCTGTTGTTGTGCTACTTGAGTCCAGAAGGTTTCAAAGGCAAGAGGGCCCTCACCTTGTGTCGCCAATGGTGTTGCCAGTGCTCGTTATCCATGCACACGGCGATAGGTTGTGAAAAACGTACGTGCCTCGCAGCGCAGCCTTTTGTCCGGTCTCATGGAACACGCAGGGTGAGCCGAACCCGACTCGCGGCACGATTCAAAATCTTGCCGAGATTTTAATCATCCTGATTAAAAAAAAATTCTCTGATCTGTATTGAGATCCTAAATTTAGGCTAAATAAAAAATTTAAAAAATTCAATATACTTACAGTACTTTCAAAATCTCGACGAGTCTCAGCAATTTAGGTCGACATTTCGGTGATTTTGGTCGAAATTTTAGATATTTTGAACGGATTTCAATTTTGGTGGGCCGGATTTAATTGAATTTGGGGTCAAGACCATGCACAAAAAATTTTAAAATTTTTTGACATATTTTGAACCATTTTAAAAAAATTCAAAAAGTTGACTGAGATCTCGGTAGTTTCGACTGAAATATTGGAAATTCCGGTTGAAAAAAAAAACGAATTTGAAATTTAGTTTTTGAATTTCATCCGAATCTTGCCAAATTTTGTATATGCTAGTTTTTTATTTATTTTAAATGATATAGATAAAAACAAAGTAAGTAGTGAAGTTTACTATTGTATTTGTACTGTAAATAAGAAGGGCTGACGTCTATGTTATTGTCGGTAGTATTATATTTACTTTAAATAAGTGGGGCTGACGTCTATGTTATTGTCGGTAGCATTACAGATACCTTATTAGACTATCTCCAGCAATTTCCCTTCATTTAACTCCCTTCCCATATTCATTCCCTTTATTTCCTAACATCTCCAACAGCTAGGGATGGCAATGGGTATATACCCGGCGGGTATCACCACCCCGTACTCGTACCCGTGGTAGCAAAATCCACCCGCTACAATACCCATACCCGCATACGGGTACAAAATTTACCCGCATTCGCATGCAAGTGTAATGGGGACCCGTGGGTAACTCCGCACCAAAGTCGTGACTCGAGGTTTCATGACAAAAGTTCTATTTTGTTTGCATATAGTACTCATATTTCGAAGGGTTACACAATATGATTGTATACAATATATAATATGCTGGGCCCGGTAAGATCGTATGCTATCATATTGACTGTACTAAAACAAAGTTGTGCATGCTTTCGTTTATGTCACCTAGCTACTGTATTAATTGACGCCTTGACGGTATGTGATCATGTAGAACAAAGGTAGCTAACAGATTTAGCAACACTAGCCCATTGGTTAACACCAAATGCTTGACAAATGGGCCGTAGAGATCCCCGGCCCCAAAAAAACATTTTGTCGATCTACTGTCTAGTTAGACAACATCACCTAGCAACTTTTTCACTCTTGTTCACACCTATATATACATGACATATTCCATATTAGCCACCCATATGTAACGGGGACCCGTGGGTATATGATAGTATGGACCGTGCAGATTCTACCCACTGGGTAATAGTTTTTGCCCGTTAATATACCCGCGGGTATGAAAAACGGTTCATACCCGGCCCCTAATAGAGTAAATACCCGTCGGGTTTCGGGTTTCGGGTCCCCGTTGCCATCTCTACCAACAGCGTCTCCTCAAGGGAATTTGTGAAGCGATTTGAGAGAGAATCCCTTTCTATTCAGATTCTCTCTCCAAATCCCGTCCGAAGAGAATCGCGAAGGGAATCCACTGAAGCACTTGGGATCTGTTCGTGAAGAGATTAGGAGGCTGAAAGAAATCCGCTGGAGATAGTCTTACCTGTAGCACCCGAGGGTTCGGAATAGGAGGAGGTTATTAGAGCACTTTTCTAAATTTTATTCTTGCATGTCGCTGCGGAGGAGCCCAGGTCGTTCACACGTGTTGGCAGTGTTGGCACGCGCGCTGAGACGTCGCCTTCTGAACCGTCCAACCTCCGTACCTCTAGTGTGCCCCGCGGCAGCGTGTTCCCACGTAATCCGCCCAAATTACCCTGCCCCTATCAGCTAGACGTGCACGGCGCCATCAATCACGTGCAACAACCCGGAAGAGAACAACTGTTACTTCCCGGCCAGCTTTGCAGTCACTCGTTTGGAAAAAATCTTTCGTCACCATTTTAGATAAAAAAAAAAAAAAAAACTTCTCTCACTAACTCATACGGTTGCATTCCAAGCCCGCCGTTTACATCATGCAGTGTTAGACCGGTCTGGTATATATTTATTGTGTTTCGCGTCTAAATTATGCCAGGCCATAACGGTTAGTCGTATTCGTCATGCCATGTCGTACTGGTCTAGTTCGTCTTCGGCGAGCCTAGGCATAGTCTATTTGTGTTTTGTGCCTGTTTTGTACCGTGCTGGTCCAGATCCGGTCCATTTGCAATATTGCAACGATAAGAAAGGACTGGAAGACACATGGAGCTGGAGCAATGGACACAAATATTAGAGAAAAAGAAGTAAATTTTATTTAATCTTGAATATGTACACAGTTACTGCCTCGTTAAAAATCTTACACCCTGGTATGAGGTACTCCCAATAAGGAAAATAGTACAGTAAATACGTATATATACATTAATACATAGATTATCCGAGATCAAGATTATCAAAGTTGCTATTGCGTTCATGATCTCTGGATCCTCGGGCTGATGCTGTGTCTTGTCATCTACACACTCCCGATCTTTGAGGCATGTAATTGCCTTAACCATCTCAGATCTGAGAGACAACCTCTTCGGCTTATGTACCCTCCCTACCAAATTGAAAGTGGCTTCCGATAAAACAATGGACACTGAAACCGTAAGTACATCCCGTGCAGAATGGGATAGCACGGGGTAAATACGTTAGTTATTCTTTCACCACAGGAGCAAGCTGAGTTGATTTTTTTTGTCCATGTCAAAGTTGGTTTTCACGAAAGGCGTGTCAAGGTAGTGATAAACCTCTACTCGTGGATCCTATGTCGACCTGATCGGCGATTAAGAAGACGATCCAGACACCTTGCCTTTCAGCTTTTTTTATATGTTTGAAGCAGTCGAACTGCCTCGTGCTTGTTGCGTTATTGATATAGATCTTCTTGCCTCACTTCTGGAGCTAAATTTATCAAAATATTTGTCAAAAACTTTTAAAAACTCGTTATAAACATGGGTATATGCGTCGGAGAAATTAAGATCAAATGACTCACTTATTCCTTGGAAGGCGCTCTGCAAATAAGATAATTTTCTCCTATGATCCAAAATAATAGCAAAACAGTAGATATGTGGAATAGCTTAAAAATATTTTAAATTTTTTTTGCTCCATTGGTTATATAATGGAATGTAAAATATAATCCTCTCTATTTTCTTTAAAAGTGTTAGCAATAGTCCAAAGCTACTCGATTATTAAGCAAAAAGTTCGTAGTACACACCGGATAAATTTGTAGCTACATTGAAAAAAATTTCTAAAAAAATATGAAAATGACCAGCAATTTTCCAATCCACTTCAGTAACCAATGGTTTACCATTATTGTAGTTAACGAGGACAGTGATAACATGCTCATAGTCCTTGCATCGCTCCAACATAGTATACGTTGAATGTCATCTAACCTTCAATCAAGATAGAATCTTCTTGGTTCCTTATTGTTGGCCATGCAATACTATGAAAACAATGCAAACCTTACACGCGAAACTGTAACAAAGTCGATAGCTTTGCGTATGTTATCTAAACTATGTTTTATTACATTCAAACCTACCTGCACAATGAGATTAATAATGTGGCATACGCATCTCTGATAGAGTACAAAATTTCTAACATAAGTCTCCAGATGCGGTGAGAGATAATCCATAGCCGTTGTGTTAGCTGATGCATTGTCAAGAGTGATAGAAATAATTCTACTTTCTATATTAAAGTTGGTAATAACCTCAAGTACATGGTTAGCAATAACCTCTTCGGTGTGTGACTCAGATATTGGCATAAACCCTATAACCCTTTTGTTTAGTATGTAGTCGTCGTCTATGTAATGTGCAACAATACTAATATAGGCTCCTCTTTGATGTGAAGATGTACATATATCTGATGTTAAGGCAAAGAAAAAACTAACTATCATTAATGTCTATTTCAACATTTCTAATTTATTTGTTAATATTTTATAAATGTCACAGGTAGTTGTTTTTCTATTGACATGTTGGTATTATGGGCAAAAACAACGTTGCACCATTCTTTCAAAATTAGAGCTCTCACCCATTCTAAGTGGAAGATCCTCCGTAACTATGTACCGTGCAATTTCATCTCTAACTACATCGGCGTTGTATACCCACGTACTTATCGAACCGTTAGTGTTGAAGTTGAGCTGTGTCTGGATGCCCTCGCCCGCATGGCCGGTCCTGAGTTTTTGGGGGCCCAGGGCGAAATTATAAACGGAGGCCCCCCTAACATAAGCATCAAAAAAAATTATACTACCATGTATCAATTGAAAAGACAATATTCAACAGACTTTGAGACTTTAGAAGCAAAACGAAACTGACTAATTGACCAAATTGCAAAACAAACAAATTTATCTAACAAAGGAGCCACGAAATTTTGGGGGCCCCGGGGCTACCGCCCCGCTCGCCCTGCCCTAGGGCTGGGCCCGCTCGTCCGACCTCCGTCTTGCCAATATCTTCTTCAAGCATGTCTCCGTGTATCTCTTTAAATGACATATTCCACCACATGCACGTGCAAACAATTTCACTTAATAGTATTTGCAAATAGCATATACTACATCACATCTGTCCATAATTTAAATGGTTGTCTGTATATTTACCCCCTTGTCTGCTTTTCTTTATGGGGGAATACGGGGAATTGTACTCATCTGGCTCCTGCATATTTGCCTGTCACGACCTGATATGTATTCTTGGGCGTATTGGCAGGGTGGCAGGCCCAAGGATGGCTTGATGGAAGACAAGGGACCTGGCCACGTCACTACTCCGGCCTCTCCAGCCCGCTCTTTGCCTCCGCTGTGACCCAGTGATGCCAAGCCTCGTAAACGATCCGTCTATCAGTCTCCCCAGTGACACACGCCTCTTTGCCCGGCTCCCGCCTTTTCTCCCCCCTCTAATCTCTGTTAGCCGGTAGGGGTCGCGAAGGTGCCAGGGCTCGGAGCGGGGGCCTTGCTTCAGATCCCAAGGGGACGCTGGCTGGGACCCACGACACCAGATGCTTCATTTCAATCACGTCACATCGCTTTATGTTTTTCAATGCATCTCGTCGTGTCGCTTTACATCTTCGGTCTTCCATCACATCTCGTCGTTGTCAGTTTGCCGAACGTTGCGAGAGGAAAATTAAGTGAAACCCTCACTTTTCCGTCCCTCTATATCTCACTCTCCCTCCCTCCCTCACTTTTCCCTCCTTCTTTTCTTTTTCTCGATTTTCCTATGCGTGAGAGTGTGAAACGTTGGCCTGGCTGCCTGGCTCTTTTCCTTAGTCCCCACGCGCCCACCTGGCCACCCCCTCCCTCTCTCTTTCTTGGACTAGCCAACCCACCCAGCCACCCCACTCCCTCTCTCTCTTCCCTAAAGTCCCGAAGGAACCGAACCGCTGTACCTCCGGCTTCCCTCGAGCCCTCCTCCCCGCCCCAGTGCGGCCGCGTCAGCCTCCCTCCTCCCCTCCCCGCACGCTGGCGTACCTTCTCCCCATCCCGCATCGTCGACCTCCCTCCTTCCCTCCCCTCCCCTCCTCTCCTTGCCCCCGCGCCGCCGGCCTCCCTCCTCCCCTCCACATCCCTACCGCCTACCTCCCCTCCGCCCCTCCTTTTCCCCGCACAAGTCACGACAACGGCCTGCAGGCGTGGCGGTGTAGCGGCTGTGGCCGGCGAGTCGCGTGAAGCGGCAGATGGCGTTGGCGTGGCGCCAGCCTCTCCCTCCCCCACTAGCGGTAGCAGCGGTGTGGGCGCAAGCAGCAGAACGGCGCGGCCGAGGCGGGTCACGGTGGGCGGCAGTGGCGCGGGCACGACATCGGCCTCTCCCTCCCCCACGAGTGGCAGTAGCGGCGCGACCGAGGCGGGCGTGCCCTGCTGCAAGCCGCTAGGTCTGCCATGTCGGTGGGGATGTGGGCCGACATGGGCACGGGCGCAACTATTCCATGCCGGCCCGGCACGGGCACCATCCAAATGATCGTGCCGGATCGTGCCACCTATCGTGCCCGGTTCTCGGGTTTGGTACGACTTGTGCTATAGTGCCATACTTACACGGCGCAACCCACCTTATACCGAACCGGGCTTTAAATCAGGTCGTGCCTATCATGCCTCGGCCCAGCCCACAAAGGCTCGGCCCTGAATGCCCACCTCTTATTCACCTGTGAGGTACACGCCGACTGATGAGAAAAGGAGTCCGTTCAGTTCGGGTAACCAAAAGCGATCCGACGTGGGGCACAGACACACGGCACAGGTGGGAAAAAGCAGGAACAGGCGTACCACCTCGACCGAATTGCAACCACTAAATCAATCGATAAGGTTGCCATGCAGATGCAGGCACGCAAAGGCAATTCGCCGGGGCGTGGTGGGCTAACGAACGTGTAATAAGTAATCGGCAATCACGCCGCTGTCCCTGCGTTATGCGAGTTGATGGGTCCTGCCTTGCCGGTCCTTGTCACCCACCACTGGCCAGACCGCCAGACAGCATTTTTAGTAGCCACATGCGATTGGATTTTGCATGCCGTTCCAGGATAAGCCCACCCCTTGTTAGTAGTGACGATATGTAATACTCCTGCACACTGTCAAGTTAGTATTTGTTTTCTTCTTTCTTACTAACTACTCCTCTGATCACATATAGTTATTGTTTTGAATATCTTTCTAAAATACAAATTTGATCACTGATTTCTATTCTAACTAGCAAGGTGCCCCTCGTATTTGCGCGGGCATCATCTTTAAAACATATTTAAATGAATTTGCAATATACATATGTCCTTTTGGAAAATAGTTCATTGCAGAATTCTATTTATAATATTTTAATATTATATATTATAAGATAGCAAAAATACTCTTTTAATATATAATAGATAATAGATGCTGAATAATATCATCCATGCAGATGCTGCAATTACAATGTTTTTCAAGAATCGTTTTGTTTTGCATTAAACTTTGTTCTGATCAACCATGCACTGTACGTCTAGCAAAACAGCTCGTCTCTGATTTCCTTGGTGTGGCCGAGTTCAACCCAACATTGTATGGCATTCTCGATCCTACCTTCGGTAGATTCTTCAAGGTTGGGATCATTTTTTATTTTTCTGAAGCTAACATATTTCTTCTTTGTTTAGCGTAGGCCTCAAGTGTCGAACTTGGTTAGCGTGATCTGTCGCAAGCCTAACGAATTGCTACGATCTCCTTAAAGCTTTCACAGGTAAGGATTACTAGAAAGATAAGCGCAGCGCACGCCGCGCGCTTAAACGAAAATTGATTTTGCGTTTTTTTTTCAGAGAAAAAATAGACTTAGACGTATTTTCAAAATTTTAAGAGGCTCGAAAAACCTTAGAGACCAAGCCGGAAGAAAAGTATACATCTTTTTGTTGATGAAAATATTTTTTTTGGGAAAACGGAGAAAGGGCATGGGCCCGTAAGCGTGCCGCACGCGTGAACGAAAAATGATTTTGTATTTTTTCCCGGAGCAAAAATAGACTTAGACGTATTTTCAAAATTTTTAGAGGCTCGAGAAACCTTAGAGACCGAGCCGGAAAAAAAGTACACATCCTTTTGTTGACGAAAATATTTTTTTTGGGGGGGGGTGGGGCAGAGAAAGGACCTGGATGTAAAAATCGGGGACCTGTTTGTTATAGTTTTGGACCTCACCGTTATCCCGAAAAAGTAGAAAAGGGCTCGCTCGTGATTTACATCTAACGGGAGGCTCTTTTCGTAAAGTAGCAAGCGAAGGACCTAAACGTGATTCGGTAAAAATTTTCTTCCCCTCGCAAAAAATTGCAAAGGACCTCTTCGTAAATTTATAGACATATTCGTAATTCGAAGAAACGAAAAGACTTTTTCATAAAATTGCCAGGGGGTAACGTGGGGCGGCCTACTTGTGGGAATCCTCCCATCTTTAATAAAGGTATGATTTTTCCATGTGCCTTTCCTCGCAGTGCTCGATTCTTAGCTCACTGACATTAAAATTACTATTTCAATTTGTATCAACAGCGGTTCGCAACGGCGTGCTGACGAAGTACGACTACGTGCGACCGAACCTGAACATAGCCAACTATGGCCAGGTCGACCCGCCAGCGTACAATTTGTCCAACTTACCGGTTGGCTTCTCGCTCTTCCTCAGCTATGGCGCCCGGGACTCGCTGTCCGACCCGATTGACGTCAGTTTTCTCCTCGACGATATGCGATGCCATGACGGCTTTTTTTTTCTTAGAGACTGTCACATTTCTTTAATTAGGGTTTATCAGATTAATAGTTAGATACTTAGATCATCCACATTTTTAAATTACAAAGTAATATATATATCTCTAAGTACTGATATCCGATGGCTAGTAATCCACTAAATAGACGGTTATATGTTTCGTTTTAAATAATAGCATCCAATGGCTACTATAGTTCAAATTTGTTAGGGTCCCCCAGATTAAGGGCCAGATGTTTTGCTTTTTGTGAGAATTTCTAGCATATTCCTATTTTTAATAAAAGATTCGATGGCGGTTGTAATTAGGGTCCACATTTCCTTTTAAATAATAGTATCCAATGGCTACTATAGTTCAAGTTTGTTAGGGTCTACCAGATTAAAGGCCAGATGTTTTGCTTTTTGTGAGAATTTCTAGCATATTCCTATTTTTAACAAAAGATTCGATGGCGGTTGTAATTAGGGTCCACCAAATTAAAGGCCAGATGATTTACTTTTTTGTGAGAATTTCTAGCCTATTTCTCTTTTTTCTTAGAGATTCTTATGAGCTTTTAATATATAATAGATATATTTTTAAAATAGAATAAAATTATAATCAGAAATACTAGGGAACGGTATATTGTTCCCTAACTTTCCAAAGGTATCCCTGGATGCCGCTCATTTGCTAGCACTAGCTCCGGATAGATCATAGACGTGTGCATGCAAGACTTTACCGATCAAGAGGACGCATGCATGCAGACATTACACACCGCCTTTCAAGTCAGTGCTGTACGTACTACAACCATATAGAGATCGGTGTTACGTACGTCGAGATCACTAATTTACTTCAGTTCATAGGATCGATCATGGCAAATGTGGTGCTTAAATCGGTCGCTCCTTTCTTTCTTCCAAGTGGTGAGTTCCAGACGAAGCAGAAGTACCTGTTCGGGTGGTTCAGCATGAAGCTCAAGCTCATCGACAATGACTCCGCCAGCGTCGTCACCGTGTACTAAGTATGCCCTGGATCATCTATTTCCCTCTCTCTAAACCAAACCGAATAAGCAATGAAATGAAATGGAGCCGACGCATTCATTCGACCGTAGTTTGAAACTTCATAGTTATCAGACTGTAGTATGAAACTATCTTGATATAAATTGATATGTAGTGTTTCATTGGGTATGTCAGCAACCTCCTCGCTTAACTCACACCAGCAAAGATGATAGTTGGAGCTTTAAACACCAAATAATGCCTTAATCTCAAACTTATCTATGAAATATTATGAAACTTGTCTGTGAAACGTTGTAGAACATTATAAAACCTTATGAAACGTATTTGTGAAACTGGTTCATGGAACACTAAAACCTAGTGAAACTTATCTGTGAAACATCATGAAACTTATCTGTGATACATCGTGAAACTTATATGTGAAACCCCAGAGATAGTCTGGTTCATGAAAACACTATAAAACCTAGTGAAACTTATTTGTGAAACATCATAAACTTAATGAAACTGGATTATTTGGATAAAACACTCTGAAACCTCATGAAACTTATCTGTGAAATATTGTGAAACTTAACACTGAAACTCATAAAACCTTTGAAACTTAACACATAAAATCTAATGAAATATAGTCGTAAAAACCGAATTTAACTGTGAAACCTGAAGAAACGTATCTGTGAAAATGATTCATGGGACACTATAAAACATGATGAAACTGATATGTGAGACATCATGAAACTTAATGAAACTAAATTATCCGGATGAAACACTATGAAATCTCATGAAACTTGTATGTGAAATATTGTGAAACTTAACATTGAAACTCGTAAACCATTTGAAACTTTAACACACGAAACCTACTGCAACTTTGTATCTAAATAAGTTAATAATGAAACTTATTAGAAGTTACCTTCATAGCTTGCTATTAATGTACTAATATTCATGGCCTCAGCCACTTATGATGTATTTGGAAACTTATGATAAGTTTTCGGATAGTATACTGTAGTCTATATTGCTCGCCTCATGCAAATAATGTCAGTGGCAATGGCACACATGTGATTGCACGCGAGTCACTGAGATGTGGGATGCTTGTGCTTTATTGCCTCGCTGCAGCTGGTAACAGATATGGATCCTACGACTAGATGCTATACCATCAAATACATAGCTCGACGGTATAGCGTGGCATAGCCGCATCCAATTATAATATTATGAATATACTTTTTGAGAAAAATCTACACGTGTGATTTTCTTGTATCAAATAAAAAAATATTGACTATCAAAGTTTTCAAAATTTGACTACACCTACATCCAAAACAACAACTATTTATAAATAAAGAGAGAACTATTTGGTTGGTTAGTTCTTGCGTTGCTGAGTGTTGTTAGTTAAAGGAAGAATTTCATATAACACCTCAAATTTTGGTCGAAAGTTCATCCAACACTCCGAACTATAAAACCAGGTGAACCAATGACGCGCTGACCAAGTTAGGTCAATAACAGGTGGGCCTACATGAACTTCTCCCCCCCCCCCCCCACCAAGCTTCCAATTATGCTTATATAGTTGTCAGCCCCCGTAGATCTCTCTCTCTCTCTCTCTCTCTCTCTCTCTCTCTCTCTCTCTCTCTCTCTCTCTCTCAAGAGAAGCCCTGGGAGCCCACCTATCATTAATCTAAAATTGGCTATCATGTTATTATATGTGGTAAAACTGTCTAATTATCACGTCATGTAGATAATACTAGAGCTTTTTACGGCGGATTATACTTTGTAGTATATTATGGTAGTATAAATTAGATCTAACCATTGATTTGCTGGGGTATTATGGACTTTTACAAATAAAAATATTACATTTTAAAAGGGTATTAACATAATTTTAACGAGTCGTCGAGGTCCTCCGACGCGCGATGCACTGACGGAGGGAGGGCTTCTGGTGGGGATGAAAAAATGGGCTTCGGGTGGGGAAAAATTCATTTACGGTTTTACCCATCCATTGTATTGAATTTTTTTACCATTCTACCCCTCCTCACATTCTACTACACATACTACACATGATAGTATAACTTGATCTAATCTATTTTTAACCTTTGGATTAAAGGCAATGAGCGGTCCATATTCATTGTTGTGCACCGTAAAAGAACTCTAATACTATTATGCGAAGCTAAGTAAGTGTGTTATTTAAATCGGATTGTAAAGTTCAGGAGATTAAATATCCAATTTCATACTTCGAAGTGTCAGATAAAATTTCAAAAAACAGTTTAGGATGTTACTTGTACTTTTCATTAGTTAAAAAGTACTTGTGCAGTGTCGTATGCATGGTGGTATTTCTAGTAGCCTGAGCCGGTGCGCGGGATCTTTGCCCGCTCCGGATTCCGGAACGCGACAATCCCCGCACATTTGACGTGCCCCCTTCTCCTCGCGAGAGTGACGTGGATCCTCGAGGCGATTTTTATAAGCTCCCCTCGACCATCGTGTGGAGCTCAGGCATTCGTTCGCACGCACAGTAACGCTACACAACGCAACGGTAGTTTCGCAATTGATAGCACTACAGTTCCGGCAGCCGGGGAGCGAGCTTCCTTGATCCTAGTCGAGACACGAGAGTGATCACTGACGACCAGCGATGGAGAGCAGCTTGGTCGAGGCTGCCGCTGCCAGCCTGTGCCCGCCGGCTGGCGGGCGCCGCCGTGCCGGAAGCGCCGCGGGCTTCTTGAACTGCTCGTGCTCCTCCAAAGGTACTTACAGGTCTACCTTTCATCACCAGCTATGTAGTTTGATGTTGGCCGATCTGACCGAGCTCGCCGTTTTTGTTGTTGTTCAGAGTACAGAGTGAGCGCGTCATACTCCATCGGCCGGATGCTGAGTGGGGTGAGGTCTGCAGCGCGCAAGAAGCTGTTCAGGAACGAGCCGGCCGACTTGCAGCTGGGCATCAACTGGTCGGACTCCAACGGCGCCGGCCAGCACTGGTGGTCGGCTCTGGAGAACAACTTCGTGCTGGAGGCTTCCGAGGACGAGTACGGCGGGGTCGTCGTCGACGCCGACAGGCTGACGTCCGACAACGCCGCCTTCGCCAGGTCCCTCGCGGCGTCGTTGTCCTACTGGAAGTCCGTGGTACGGCCAACTTATCTCTCTCTATCCTCGTAAAATCGGGGAAATAGCGGTTTGAGATAGCGCAGCTAGGACATATTCGAGTTCAGTAATTCAGCTCATTTCGAAGACGGAGGAATGTTGTACGGATTGTGGAAAGTGTTTACTGCAATACTGAATTAAGACATCTTCCGTCCACCATTTCAGTAATTTACTTGTGTTATGATTTTAATGCTGCAGGGAAAGAAAGGCGTGTGGCTGAAGTTACCAGTGGATCGTTCTGAGTTTGTTCCCATAGCAGTAAAGGTATGATATGTGGGAGTGTATAGGCATCTTCCGGATATTTTTGTCTTAAATAATATCCAAATTTTGGACTGTACGATTAAAAATCCAACCGTTTAATCAAATCATAGAATCAGATGTGTCGATACATCCGGATCTCAATAATGATCTAATGCTCCCAGATTTGGATGATTTCAATAAACAAAATATACGGATGTTTATCAAATCCCATGATTATGTTTGTTCTTCTTGTTTACTAGCCCCTGATTCCTGGATCCAGTAGTGTTTCACTCATGCTCAACGGCGTTGTCCGAACTTGGAAAATTCAGTACTTCACTTCACTGATGGTGCTTTACTGATTTTTAATTTTGTCGGCAGGAGGGATTCAAGTACCACCACGCAGAGGAGGCGTACGTGATGCTGACATATTGGATCCCTGATGAGCCATGTTTGCTCCCTGCAAATGCTTCTCATCAGGTTGGCGTTGGGGGCTTTGTGATCAACGATCAAATGGAGGTAGGTCTCACGTATACTGTGCTAATCGTTTCGATATGAACAGATTAAAGTTCGTGTGACTGATGGCATTTTCCTGGACGATTAAATAGGTCCTAGTGGTGCAAGAGAAGTATCGCGGTTCGACGCTGGATGGTACTTGGAAACTCCCCACAGGGTTTATTCTTGCGGTAAGAACATATTGAAGACCATAAACTATATAAACCGTACATGATGTGTGTTGCTGTTACTGAAGAAATGTTCTCTGGCAGTCGGAAGAAATATTTACAGGAGCCGTCAGAGAGGTCAAGGAGGAAACTGGGGTAAGAAATCGAGCCCTTCGGTACCCCCTTCCCTGTAATTTTCTTGTGAGGATGAATTCTGAAAGTATTGTGCCTGTGATGCTCTGTGCAGGTTGATACTGAATTCGTGGATGTAGTTGCTTTTAGGTAATAATTATCTACCTCATCGCAGTTATTACTATCCCTGTGGATTAATTACCCTGAAACTGTTGCATCTTAGTGTGGATTTTGCCTCACCACTCCTATCGTAGGCATGCACACGACGTGGCGTTTCACAAGTCCGACCTGTTCTTCATCTGCATGCTGAGACCTGTATCGAACGAGATCAAGATCGATGAAACGGAGATTCAGGCAGCCAAGGTGCATGTCCTTCAAACTGCACCTTGAAAACATTTGCATAATGTGGTATTCAGAGTATCTTTGCTGAAACAACAACCGCTTTAAGCAGAGTTGATTCGCTAACCTTTTCTTTTGCACTGCGCTTTTACAGTGGATTCCACTGGACGAGTTCGTCAAGCAGCCATTCATCCAAGAAGACCACATGTTCCAGAAGATCATGGACATCTGCATCCAGCGGCTCAGGAAGTGTTACTGCGGCCTGAAGGCGCACAATGTGATCTCCAAGTTCGACGGCAGGAGGTCGACCCTGTACTACAACGTTCCTGAACCTGAGGACCTGAACTGCAGCGCTGCTTGACGGACCGCGCAGCCTTCAGTTTTCGCTTTGCGACCACCAGGCGCTGTGCATTGCAGTGCAAAGCTTTCGGCAAACGGCAGCGTCGATAATGCGATTGCCGAGATCATGTGAAGCAGAAAGCGCAAGGCAACTGAAATTTCCCTTGTAAGTATATCAATGAATAGAAGAAGTTCCAGGTTTTAAGACAGGTCGGGTAGCTCTGTCGTGTTTGCAGTTGCAGCCTCACATAGATGGCAACTAAACTTGAAGAAAAACTTGCTTTCAGTTTCAGTGCTATTGTGCAGTCATGCTAAGGGATCTCTGGAGAATGTTCTACGTGTTCCTTTCCAGAAAGAAAAAAAACACGCACATGCAGGATGTGGTCACCCTCCGAGTTCAGCTCTCGCGCGCAAAACAATGCGCCGAATTCAGAACTACATATCTTGGTCGCGGTTTCGTAGTGATTTGTTCAGCCACGCATGATGTTACATCCAACGACCGTTTCTGCCGACGCTGCGAAGTCATCTTTTTCTCGCAAATGTTTGGGCCAAATTGTCCTAGTAGATTAGCTTCGGCACTTTTGTCGGCTGGGAAACCAAGTGGCGTCGTGGGATTTGTTAGGAAACCAATTTACGTATCCTATATGGACTCTTCCTTATCTCTAAGCAGAACCGCTATATATAGGAGGCAGGGGGTCACCCCATTGTACACAAGCAATGAGAATAATAAAGCAGAGCAGTTCCTCCTCATATTGTGTCTCTCTCCCTCTCTCTCTATTCTCCAATTTAGATCTATTAGGCAACCCCGGACTATTCGATAGCGAGGTTGTCTAACACGTTATCAGCACGAAGCTCTACCGGAGAAAGATTGAAAGGTGAGAAAAAGACAAGAAGTGAAGGATCGTCGACAACGACGAACGACTACTACCGGCGATTGATCGCCCGATCCGATCTGCAATCAACTCGCAATCAAGCCGGCATCCACTCGGTTTGCCTAAATAAAAAGTCCTACGCGACTCTATCCTACGCGATAGCCTACCGAAGAATAGATTGGAAAGGTGAGAAACAGAAGATTGAATCTAATAGCTCGTTCAATTCTTTACGCGCATCTAATCGTGGCACGAAGCTACGAGTTCGCGGTGTTTCTCTAGTACATAGTATGAATGCATCTAATCGTGGCATGAAGCTACGAGTATGCATCTAATCTACGCATCTAAGTACCGTGTTCTTCAACGTGGCACGAAGCTACAAGTTCACAACAACTTTCGCAGATCGTAGCATGAAGCTACAGATCGCTATAGTACATCGACACGAAGCCCTATCACGGCTAAGCAGCATGTGGGCACGAAGCCATCACATACCGGATGCCCGAAGGCACCTCACCGGATCGACCGTAACCGCCCGTCCGCCACGCCCGTAGGCGCCACCGCTACCGAGCCGCTTCGTCGCCGCGATGCTCCCCTCACGCAGCGAAGCCATCGCCGCTTGCTGCGTCATGGCCTCGCAGACTGCTGCTGTATATGCGCTATGCATGCGTGTTTGCATCATCACGAACTAGTGCATACACGATCGAAATTCAAGAAGAATCAAGGCATCTGATACGCACTGTGCATGCATGCTCTTTCCTGGATGCAACCGAATTGCCTCATGCATGCATGTGGGTGGACGTGAGGAATTGAAGGACATGCATGTTTGCTTGCATTGCATGCACCGTAGCATGCGCCATGCAACAAGCGCCGCCGACGACGCGGCATGCCACCACCGGCCTCGGCTCGCTTGGCCGCCGCCGTCTCGCGCCGGCTCGAGCCGCCGATCACGCTCCGAGGCCTATAGCCGCTACTATGTGGTAAATTATTTTCTATTACACAAGCAATTACGAAAATTGCTTGGAAATTAGCATAAATTATGAAAAGTGCTAGGAAAATTCGAATATTTCATACAACATTTTATGAGAACTCGAGTGGTTGGGATTTGATTTTGGTAATGAATAAACAGGACATGAGACAATTGGTGTCTAGGAAAACACACATGAGGCTTGGTTCTTTAATTGGCACCGGAAGCGGGAAGTGCTCCCTCCTCATGTGAGCCTTAGGGGCAGGTTGACTGGCCAAGAGTCGAATTGACGGAGATATTCGTTACTGTTTCGCTCCCAACCAACGAGAGTTACATAAGTTGTAATTAGCATTACACCGCATTTAATTTATGTTGGAATTTATTTTATTATCAAGTAATGATGAAAATTACCTTAATATAATTCATTGGAAATTCAAGCATGCCGCACGAAGCGGCCACCGTCGCGCCAGAAGGCCGACGCACATGAAACAGATCGCATGAAGTCGATCATGCATATGAATCTGATCGCATGCACGAAGCCGATCACATACATGCACGAAGCTGTATTTATGAATTTTTATGAATATTTATGAATCTGTGTATATATGAATCTTGCATTTATGAATCCCGTAATTATGAATCTTGTATTTATTAATCTTGCAATTATTGTTTTCTTTTAGTTTACTGGAAATTCATGAGAATTTGTTTTATGCATTTATGAATTTTTGCAACCACTATCTATTAGATTACACGAAGTAATCTAAAGAAAGAATCTTGTGAATATGCAAATACCTGGCATTGTCAAACGTGAGTTTGAAGAATCGACCCGAATGGACGTAACTATCTCACATGGGCATCAAATTTGAATATCATGCTTGCGAGCAAGAAGCTCCAAATGTGGCTTAGGGTCCTCGTAGGGACGCACAACCTAATGCCGAGCAAAATGATCAAACTTTGCCCTTTCTCAGACATCACCTTTCAGCCACTCAAGAATGAATACATGGTGAGGTGAGTGTACTTGAGTTATAAACTGCACTTGAAGCGGTTCGAGAAGCTCAAGTCCACCATCTTGCTCTAAGCACAAAGAAGATTGAATTCGCTGAAATTTTGCGGACTCTGAGCAAATGGTTGTTAATGAATTTTGAATAATGAATTGTAAGCTCTCGAAGAACATACATTTTCTTTTCTCATGAATAGAATTGCAATTTATTCTTTATTTCAAGATTCTATATTTGCAAGTAATATTTTTGAATTACTTTGCCCTTTGTATGATTAGAATTATATTTCTTTTCATTGAGAAATTGTGTAGCGCCCAAATAGAGGAGATATGCATTGTTGATAGTAGACAAAACTAATACCATCTTAAGAGAGTCGAAATACTTCCAGACGATCACGAAGAACGCTGGAAGGATTACGAAAATCGCAGGAAGCGATACGCATATAATAGGATCTGGAAAAGCCACAATTATATTGCCAATGGGTACAACTTTGGTAATTGAAGAAGCCCTTTTGTACTCTGAATCAACACGCACTCTCTTAAGTTTTCAATGATATCCGCGCCAATAGGTTTCACGTAGAAACCAATGAAGAAAATGGCAAAGAGCATTTGTGCATTGTGAAGCACGCGAAATATGAAAAAAAAATGGTATTAGAAAAATATCCCTCATATGAATATTGGTTGTACTACACGAGAATCAATACACACGCAGTGTATACTTCTTTAGAAGCTCTGAATTATTTTCCTTTATGGCATTGTATATTTAGGTCATCTTGGTCTTAGAATGATGAGAAATATAGTTAACAACTCATAAGGTCATGGCATTAATGTTAAAAATTTTCCGAATCATGAAGATTTTGTGTGCCACCAGGAAATTAATAACTAGACCCTCTGTTATGAAAGTGCAACATGAAATTGATCGAAGACTAAATTTGTTAGACAACCTTGCTATCGAATAGTCCGGGGTTGCCTAATAGATCTAAACTGAAGAACAGAGAGAGGGGTAGAGATACAGATATGAGGAGGGATTGCTCTGCTTTATTATTCTGATTGCATCAGTGTACACGGGGTGACCCCCTGCCTCCTATTTATAACCTATTACTAGGGTTTCGGGAGAGTCCATATGGGCCGTGTGGGCCGAGTTTCCTAACACTCCCCTTGGACTCTTCACCGCGAGATGCATATGCCTCATTAAAACTCCAGAAAAACACAGTGGGAAAAATACTTGGAGAAAGAGTACATAGCATACGCTTGCTGTGTTGCACGGATTGTCTCATCAAAAACCTTAAGTAAGAAAACTTCAATGAAAAACTTACTAAGGAAAAGAGTACAATCCACCCAAACTTCAATGTTAATCTTCTAGATTCACGTTGGGTACTCAAACTTCATGTTCGAGATTTATGTAGGAGTATGTTCGAGATTTATGTAGGAGTATGTCCGGCCTTGGGACTCTCTTCTTCCCCCGACACGACAACCTTCAATCCGGTGTTGGCCATCACGTTCCCTTCAAGCGGTTAAGCCTTCGAGAAGGTCAAGCTCTGATATCAATTGAAAAGATGAGAAAGTTGCCTAGAGGGGAGGGATGAATAGGCAATTTAAATTTAATAACTAAATTCGTCGCAGCGGAAAGAGTATCGGATCCGACTTGATCAGAACTTCCGGTATATGTTCGGAATGTCCGATAGACTTTAACTTAGAGAATAAACTACTTGAAGAAATAAGCTTTAGGAACAATCTAAGAAGCAATGATAAACAATAAGACAAGTACGAAAACAAGATTTGTTCCCGGAGTTCGGATTCTTGAGGAAATCCTACGTCTCCGTTGAGGAAGCTCCAAAGAGCCGGGTCTATTCCAACCCTTTCCTCCCAAACCTCGATCGCACTTGAGGCTTGGTTTCACTATTCGTTCCTTTCCTTTCGGAGGTGGAGCCGGCCTTCACAAACTTCCCACGGCTTCCCATAAACGTCGGGAGCTCGTGAGCGACGCCTAGCCGTCCAGGAGTCCTTCAACCTCGAAGAGAAATGAGTGCGTTCGACTCTTGATCTTGGAGATGCTCTTTGGTGCTCAAGATGAATGAATCTTTCTTTTTCTTTAGCTCACAACCACACTAGATTCCCTCACACACTAGATGATCACTAAGATCAAGGAGGAGGGCTCAAAAAAGCTCTAGGGTGTGCTCAAGGTGCTCAAGTGTTCAACCAAAAATGAATCGAGTTACCCTCTAAAGGGAGAGGAGTGGATTATTTATAGTTTTGGTTCAAAACTAGCCGTTACCCCCGCACTCAGCCACGCATCGGACTGTCCGGTCCCAACATCGGAATGTCCGATGAGTGCAAATAACCAGAACTGGGACAGCTTCCAACGGTCGAAAACTACAAGCATCGGAATATCCGAATACCAATTCGGAACTTCCGATGACACTCAGAAAGAGAGCTCAACAAAACTTTCTAAGTCCAAATCGGAATGTCCGATGAGAATATCGGAACATCCGAACCAAACAGAGAGTTCCCAACCTGAGAAACAACCTGTCGGTGTTTCGGGCACCGGCTAGTGAATTTGTATAGGTCGACGGGGGTGCACGCTCCCTCTCCTCGAACGCTTGACTCGGGTGAGCACAAGATGTATACTGGTTCGGGCAGAACGTCCCTACTCCAGTTCGTGTGAGTTGGATTGTATTGATCTTCTTCTCTTGTTTGTTCGTCCTTTTACATGCTCGCCCCTCCCCCCTTTATATAGGCGAGGAGGAAGGTTACACTATTGGTTAGAAAAAAGAGGAAAAGACTGTGCTCTGGCCGTCCTAGGAAGTGGCGCTGATGGGATCGCCGCCGACTCCCCTTGCCTTCTGGCCGGTCGCCGTAGTTGCTGCGTCGCTCGCAGTAAATGCGAGGGTCGGGAACTTGTGCCGCTACGTCATCGTTATTATGGCTGGCATTTAATGCGCTCGATACGCAATAAATGCCGTCGCTTCTCTGGGATATCGAAGACCTGGTCGTGATTTCCGATCTTGCCCGGCGGTCGTGACTTCGGGCCTCGACCGGCCTGGGTCGGCCCGTGCGTCTTTTTGGGCCGCTGGGGGTACCCATGGTACGGGTACTCGTCAGTAGCCCCCGAGCCCCCGGGCAGGTCGGAGAGATGCCTGGGGGTTTTGCTTCCGTGCCGTGGTACGCCTGGCTCGATCAGAGTCTTCGACCGGGTGCGCGCGAGCGCACCCGGTGGGTGTAGCCCCCGAGCTGGTTGGAGAGCAGGTCGGGGGGTTACGCCTTGTCCGGTTGCTGCTTCGCCGTGCCGGGACACCTGACTGGATTTGGTCGGGGAGAGTCTTCGACCGGGTGCGCGCGAGCGCACCCGATGGGTGTAGCCCCCGAGCCCCCGAGCTGGTTGGAGAGCAGGTCGGGGGGTTACGCCTTGCTCGGTTGTTGCTTTGCGGTGTCGGAGAGGTCCAATCGCGGTATATTTCTGCACCCGGACGTCCACGCAGGCCGCGGCATCAGGCGCTCAGTGCGACGGTCGCCTCGGCGGACACGTGGCGCCCGGGACGTGGCGCCGGGCGCGCAGTCGACTGGTCGTCCTGGCGGACACGTGGCGTCCGGGCCATACCGGCCGGCGCGCGATGGCTGGTCGCCGGCGGCACGTGGCGTCTGGCCGTATCACGGGCGCGTTGATGGGCTGGTCGCCGGTGGCGGCGTGGCGCCTGGTCGTACTGCCGGCGCGATGGCTGGTCGCCGCCGGCGAGCACGTGGCGTTCGCCGCATCACGGGCGCGGCATGGTTGGTCGCCTCGGCGGGCACGTGGCGCCCATGCTTCGCACGCTTGCGCTTGACCTGGGGCGGGGCTAGTTGTGGCTCGTTTCACGCCAGAGCTGGGCGAGTTTGCTGTCGGGCGGAGGGGTTTTACCGTCTGTCCCGTGTTTACGCCCCGTCCGCAGGTGTGGGACCTGGAGGGGGTGAGAGACGCGCGCTTGCCTTCGCTGGCTCGAGCGCCGCTCTCGTGGAGCTTCAAGCGAGTGATCCGGGTGGAACCTGGAGGCCCCCCTCGCGAGGGGGGTCCCCTAGCGGACGATCCCGGCGCGGGTGTCCGACCCCACTTGGGGGCGATCCATGAAGAACCTTTCCTTACTCGATCCCGTATCGGACCTTGGATCGTTCGCCGATCCAGGGTGCAGCTGTCTGCCGCCCGTCGACGGGCTCCGCGGGAGAGCGTGAGGTATGGTCCCGGACGTGAGTTAAGGCGATTGGGTCGTCCGCCGACCCAACTGGGGGCCCGCTGGGGGCTCGCCTCGTCCTCACCTCTTGCTCGTTTTTCGCCATGGTGGAGCCGGATTCGTTTTTGCGGCCGGTTTCTCGAACCCCTAAAGCGCTGGGCCGGGCCTTAGGCGCGGTCCGTCGAGCTTTTGGACGGCCCTGAGGCTTTGGTGTTGTCGATCGTGTCCCCGGCCCGGCCTGGAGGTGGAGACTGAGAGGGCGCTGGGAGCGCCTTTCGAGGTGGCGCCTGTTCTTCCTGCGGTTTTCTGACAAAGATTTAACGCTTTTGGCGGGGTTCGAATCGCGGCGTACTTACCGCGACGTGGATAGGTGGTCAGGACGTGCCGCTTTTCGTGGTTGGCTTGACCCGCGTCCACTCGACTCCCACCGGCCCGCTTCTCATACAAAAGGAAGGGTGGGAGGAGTTGCGGTTCCCCCTGCCTTTGCCTGCAACAGGAGATAGATAGAGAGAGAGAGAAAGAAGAGAAGAGGTGTTTTACTAGCTTCCCGCTGCCGCTGTCGCCTCAGCGCTTCGAGGATGTGGCAGGAGTGCTCCACTCGCTCCTCTCGTGCGGCCGGCCTGGAGAAGAAAGGCTTTCTTGCGCCGCGGGATGTCTCCGGGTGGCGGGTTCCGACGGTGGGGTCGGTTCCCGAGCCTCACGCCGATGAGATCGTGGCGCACGCCTGGTTTTTTGAGCGCGGGCTCGGGTTTCCTCTTCACGCGTTCGTCCGGGGGCTCCTTTTCTACTACGGGGTGGAGGTGCACCAACTCAACCCGAACGGTGTGCTTCATATCGCGGTGTTCATGACGTTGTGCGAGGCGTTTCTTGGCATCGAGCCGCACTGGGCGTTGTGGAAGTACTTCTTCTCCTGCCGGCTGGTGAAGGACAGGGGGACGAGTTGGGGGGCACCTTTCGGAGGCGCCGCGTTGTACCTGCGCTCCAACCGGGCGTTGGAGTATATTGACCTGGAGCTCCCTAAGTCCAATCGGGGCTGGCATTCCGAGTGGCTCTATGTTCGGAACGTGGGAAACGGCGCTCCGCGTTTCTCCGGCCTGCTTCCTGAGGGCAGAGAATGCTGGGCTTGGGGGCCTGATCGGAGGGAGCGGCGGAAGGTGGAGCTGATCGTCGGCCAGATCCGGGTTCTAAAGGCGCGCGGCCTGAACGGCGAAGCCGTTGTGCGCGCGTTCATGGAAAGGCGCGTACAGCCCCTCGCGGAGAGGGCGCGCCCCATGTTTGAGTACACGGGGGCGTCCGACCCTACGAGGATGCTGGGTCCCGAGCTTCCTTCGACAGAGGTCGATGCCCGGGTCCTCTCTGTCCTGGGTGGCGGTGCGTTGGTGGCGGTGTCTCGAGCCTCTGCTCCTTTAATGGCGGGTCGCGGCTCCGACTTGGTATGCAAATGGGCTCCTCTGCCTGTTTCTCCTTTTTTCGGCCGGTGTGGCCCGGCTTTACAGTTTCTTTGCGGAAATGGGACGGATGATTTCCCGACTGGACTTGCCGGGGGAAAAAAAGGCGAGGGCCCAGGCTCGGGAGGCCGAGGAGGCGCGAGGCGCTGCCCGCAAGGAAGAGAGAGAGAGGGCTGCGAAACAGAAAAAAGAGCAGCGGGACGCGAGGCGGTCCCGCGGTGAGGACGTCTCCGATACGACCGATGTGGAATCGGGCGACCCGGGGTCATCCCCAAGCTCCGGGGGCGGAGATTGTGAGGAGCCGCCCAGACTGTCCTCGGGATTATCGAATGTCCCGTCATCCACATCGGAATTGGAGGTTAGCAATGGATCGCCGGTGGCGCTCGCAGTGCTAACACCCAAGCCCAATAGAGACAACGCCAGCCCCATTCGATGAACTCGACAACCGTCCCGGTATTCCCCCGGTATGCGACCCGAACTCGCCCAAGATCGCCCCGCATACCGGTTTCCAATGCGATATCAATTCTATTTGCATAAAGGGGGCAACGAACTCAAAACCAAGCAACCAAACACGCACGCAGAAACACCCGGCACAAAGACAATCCCGACAACCACCAAACCACACTTAGCAACAACTCCAAGACTCTAAACCACACCAGAACTAAGAATTTGACCAAGACTCCAAAATCAGGAAAATTTCGGCATGACCCTCCTAGAACCTATGGACATCCACTCAGCAGACAAGAAAACACAGTTGAAGTATATAAATATCCAAAAGTAATGCAACAACCACAACAAAGAAGATTTATCACAATTAGAAACCATCCACGAGACATCGACAGAGACTTAAACAACGACGAAACACAATTTAAAAGGCTATCTATACAACAAAAGTGAATCAAATCGCAACACATTAGCAAAATAAAACTTCTCGGAAGTGTTCGCCTGAACACTTCCGGCGTGTGCGATGTCGCTAAGCCTCTACTCGGTGCCCGGCCACCGAGGCGAGAAGGGCAGAACTCGCATCCGCCCACCTGATCCTCACCTGAAAACCACAAAGCAGAAGCATGAGTACAAAAGGTACTCGCAAGACTTACCCGGGGTCCATATATGACCGACTCCAAAGGAGATGCATTTGGCGGTAGCAAGGTAAACAGGCTTAGGTTAAAAGTGCGGAAATGCTTAACTTTGTTTCAATTTTTGTCATCTACTCAAGTTTTTCTCAATATAGCTAGCAGTTGTAACAGCACCTACTTCTAACAGGATATTGTAATTAACAGAATGTAAAGCAAGTCATCTCATATCAAAATTTAGCTCAAGCCCAACGGCGAACCACAAGTTCAAGTTGTTTACTACGCAGAAGAAGTTCGGACCAAGCGTGCTCATATCCGAGAGCGCGGCAATTCGAATCGCTTAATTAACCCTGCAGGGAAGCATTGATCGCACGACACTTACCACAAGGGCCTAGTGTCAACCCCCTCCCAATCATACCCAATCAAGCGTCCTCACGTGGCGAAAACCTAGCACCCCCTCGAGCAGCCCCAAGCCCGGCTTGGCGCTCGAGAGTCGGCCTAAGCCTCGCCCTCAACCACGTCCAACCACAGGAAGTTACGGTCCATCGATTCCGTATGAGAGAAAGAGTGGCTTACCGTACCATAATCGGGCATGCGACCAACCGGGGTGTGCTCAATCCTATTCCACTTACGGATCGGTCCTTAATTGACACAGACGGGGCTACACATTTGAGTCTCCATACCCAAATGAACCAACTCCCCCGCCCGGTCCACAAGTTAACCTTTCCAAAACATTTTCCCAATTCCAAGTCCAACATAATGTAGTATGTGTGTAATAATAACAACCGCAAGTGACAGAACCCTCCGTCACTTGGCCCAACCCACTTTCTAAGCGAACTAAGCATGGACTCAATTATATTACCCATAGCCTAGCTCCAAAGGATGTGTTCAACAATTACCAACGGGTGTATGTGCAGCAAATGGGATCTAGACCTATCCCTCAATTAAATTCCTAATGCATCACTTAATCAATCATCTAGCAGTTTATTCACAAAATACATTTACATAAAGGTTGAATATGCTTAGGTGCTTGCCTTGAGCTTCTGCCGGATTCTCAACAACAACTTGCCCCTCAAGTTCCCCCTCGGCCGCGGTCACGTCAACCTCCGCGGGTTCGTTCTCTACACGATCACAATGTATATGCAATGAGATGCATGCCGTGCCAATGGAATGAAATACTAAATGCATCACTCATGAAAGATTCAAAAAGTGCAACATTTATCTCAACTCAGGAAATAAAACACAATGCTAACCCCACTTCAATCCTATAGCACAATCTGAATTTTTCACTTATACTACTCTAAACAAGCACAATCCTTTGCATGGCAACTCCCAAACCTAATTTATTAGACCCTAAATGCGCATAAGAGGATGTTTTACCTTTACTCTACTTCTAAACATTCAGAACATAGCATTAAAACTCTCAAAACTCAATCTGAAATTCATCTCCCAAGTTCTGAACATTTCAGAAAATTTCAGATTTCAGACATTGACTTCGAATTGGAATAACTTTTGATTATTGAATCCAAATTGAGTAAACCAATACATTTTTGCAATCTACGAGGAATTCCCTAACTTTCTCTAGGCAAAATTAAATCTTAATTCGGCCTACAATAAACTCTAAATTGCAATTCCATTTTCAGCCTCATGCTTTCAAAGCAACACCGACACGCAGTAATTCAAACGGCCATAACTTTTGAACCGTTTAATCAAATTGTGCAAACTCAGACTCTAAACGATCGTGAGACATAGAACTACAACGTAGATTCGGCCAAACATCCAGCAACTTCATCATGAACTCCCAGTTTGGCCCGGAACAGAGAACAGTCTCATTACCCGAAATATTCAGAGTTTCAGAACAGCATGCACCATTTTCATCATAGACATTGATATACTCATTGTAATTGAGTAAAGGATAGCATCTTTACAATCTACAAGAGATTACCTACAACTTCTTAGGCAAAATTAAATTCTAATTCGGCCTCTAAAAAATCTCAAACCACTGCTCAAGTTTTAGCTCCACATCTTCGGTATTCCAGAACAGCACGTACTAAAATTATCATAACTTTCAGCTGGATTAACGAAATCAATCGATTCCAGTTGGAAATGAAAGATAACTTGATTATCTACAACTAATTCTTTAGCCGGACAGTGAGATGAAGCTTTTAACTTGCTCAAAAACACGAAAAACAGTAGCTCTGAAATCTGCTCGAAAATCTGAACTTTGCTCCAAACCCTAGAATTGTGGTTTCCCTCCAAACTTTTCCCAAATCCAACCCTAGGGCGCCCAAAACAGCAGGAGGAGACCCCCTAGCACAAGATCTAGCCATGGGGGAACTCACCTTTGCTTCTTTCAAGAAGGAGCCATGGGGAGGAAGAGGAGGAAGAAGGGAGCTCGGCTTGGAGGAGATGGCTGGGCGTCGGCTTGGAGGAGTAGCTGCAGGCTTGGAGGAGCAAGGTAGGAGCTTGGAGGTGCTGCAATGGAGCTCCAAGGTGCTGCGTGGAGGGGGAAGCTTGGTGCTGCTGCGATTTTGGTATTGGTTTGGATGTTTGCTGCGTGTGGGGAGAAGAGAAATGAGTGGGCAGCACTTGTGGGTTGGTGTTTGGCTGTTTTGTTGTGATTTGGTTTGGTGGTTGATGTTTTGTGTCTGTTTTGTGTTCCCTTGCCCACACACACAAGGAGGATAGATAGCATGGTTAAGTCCCCAACACTTTTAGCACTAGATTTAGTTTTTGAGCCATGTTAAGAATTAATGAAATCTTTTGAATTGGGCTCAAAACTCAACCATGCTATAGAGCAAAGATTCTAGTTTGTAACCAAACAACATGCACATTCGAAGTCATTACACATCTCCAACTATGAAGCTCTCAACTTTGATGGAACTCACATTTGCAGCTTAAGAATTTTCTAGCTCTACAATTTTGGTTGGGTTTGGGATACTTCTAAATGGCGGTTTAGGATATTAACTGAAGCCGGGAATTGACCTTAAGAGCGGCTAAAACTTAATTGATGCGAAACTTAGCCGCTAGAATCGAATTCGAATTCGGGACCGTGACAGAGATGGCGACGGTGGGCCCCTTGTGTCTGACACGGACGCCGGAGGTGGAGAGGTCGGGGATGACGGTGTCGCGACCGCTGTCGAGCCCGCCGTGGAGGTGGCGCCGGACGTTCGGGGGAAACGGAGGGCCGATGCATCCCCACCGGGGGGGTCAACGCGAAGGGCGAAAGTACCGCGCAGGCGCTCGACGCGGTGAGTGCTTCCCCCCCGCCTGCCGGTCAGTCTGCGGGCTTTAAGACTGTCTTTGTCGTTTCTCGACTTGTCGTCGTGTGCAGAGTCTATACAGGGGCGGTCGCGGTGGCAGTGCGCCTCTACGCGCTCCCGCTGAGTCAGGCTGCCGCCGCCGTCGGCGCCCTCGTTAGGTCGAGGCGACCGGCCGAGGTCGTGGTAGTCCCCACCGGGTCGAAGTACCGAGCTGCCGGCGGGAGGCGGTGGTAGCCGCGGTGTCGGGGTTGGCGACCGAAAGCGGGTGGGGCCGCCGATCGTTCGCGGCGATCGGAAGTGGGGCTTGATCACGCCGAGGCCCGAGGAGGACCCTGCGCCGATCGGCGGGTCCGCTTAGGAGGGTGAAGCGGGCGAGGAAGAGCTCCCATTTGCCCCGTGGGACCCCCCGTTAAGCGCGTTCTCGGGCGCCAGGGTTCGTTCTTGCGGTTAGCCCGGGGCCCTCCTTCGGTTGAAGGCTGCGGAGGAGACGACGATGGAAAGCAGTCGGCCAGGGGCGGTGCAGGAGGAGGTGGTTGTCGAGCCTCGCGGGTGGCCGGGCGCTGCTCGCGTTCCTATCCCATTGGTCCCTACGGCCTCGTCGCGGTGGTCCCGACGACGAGGCGAAGGGTGACGAGTGGACGCGGTCGGAGAGATCTGCCAAAGATTCTGGTGAAGCAGGCCGGGTCCGCGAGGCGCTGTCGGCCCGCTCGATCCTTTAACGCAAGGCTGGGGGTTGTCTCTGGGGAGGCGCTTCGGAGAGTTGAGGTAATCTGCTTGTTCCGTTGCGTGTTTTCCCTTTTGGTCGGTCGGGTTGAGGGCTGATGGGTGTCTTTTGTCCTTTAGACTCTGAAGACCCGGTCGGCGTTCAAGTCTGGGTACATCCGGGTTTAGAACCAGCGAGGGTCGTCCGCCGAGTCGGAGTGCGACCGGCTGCGCTCCGAACTATCGGAGGCTCGGAGTGCCTTGGACCGCGAGCGAGTTGAAGCGGCGAGGGCCCGCCAAGAGAGTGTGGACGCAAAAGACGCCTTGCTCGGGGAGCGTCAGGCGAAGCGGGCTTCGGACGAGAAGGTGTCTAATCTTGAGTCCCTCTTGGCGGGGGCAAACCGAGCGAAGGGGGATGCTGAGTCGAACGCCGCTGCCTCAAAGAGGAGCTTGAAGCGGCTGGGAAGCTTGCCCAGGATGCGGCTATCGAGCGCGACGCTGCTTTGGCGCAAGTCGAGCGCGGTCGGGCGATTCGGGTACAGGTCGAGGAGGATCTTCGTAGTTTGGCTGACGCTGTGTCGGGTAAGTGCCTCAGCTTTGGTATCCTTAACTTTTTGGATTGCTTTGCCGTGGCCTTCTGATTCCACTGGTCTTGTTGCAGAGTTGCAGAAGAACCTCGGGAGCGCCACGGAGGCGCGGAAGGTGGCGGAGGAGGCGCGTGACGAGGTGTTCGTGGCGCGCGACGAAGCCGTTGCGTCACGCGACGCGTGGCTCCTATCCGCGCCACCGGTATCGGAGGAGGATCAAAGCCGAGCCGACATCTTTGCGAGCGGTCGGCCGAGAGATCCGTGATTGGGTCTGGGGCGGTGAACTCTCAACCAGGCTCGAGCTCGGCGGGGAGTGCCTCGCCCGTGCGTTCGACCACGTGGAGGCTTGATGGCGACGGTCTTGTTTCTGGCTGCCTCGGCACTGGTTTGTATGCTCTCCTACTACGACGGCATCGACCTTGAGACGGTCAGTAGCGGGGTTGCTGCAAACCGGTCCGAGGAGGAAATCGACGCCTTGGAGCTTCGGTCGAACCAAGACGCCAGGCGATTGTCGACTGAGTTTCGACCGACGTCCTTCACAGATTAATGTTAAAGGGTATTTAAACGGTTTTTTCTTTGCTCTTTCTAGATTTGTAAGGAACTGGTATGTGTTTTGCCCCGTGCTTGCTTTTCGCACCCTTTGTTTGTGATGGTCACTATTACCGTCCATAGCCTTGGGGACCACAGGGGTCGGGCGTAGGTTGGTGTGTGCATTACAAAGTAAGAGGCGGGGAAAACTCTGAGCGTTCGAGCAGCGTCGATCGGTCGATCGGCCAGTGGGAGGGGTGCTTTCGACCAATCGTGGGTCGCTCCGCTTGGGCGCTTCCTTCTTCCGTTAAGTACTATTTCACAACCGTAGCCGCCGGGGCGTAGACCGTAGTACTTTTGGTCGAAAGTTTGGCGATTTCGGGAGGACCCGGCAATTGGTCGTGTCACCAACCCACGGGACTCTTATAGCCCCCGAGTGGGGCGAGGCGGTTTGGCTGTTACCACCGCGCGCCACTTTGAAGGAGTAACAATGAGTGCAGGGAAAGAAGATATTCACTTATCTTTCTTTGCAGCTGGCGAGGTTCTCGAGGCGTTTTTTGTTCAACGCGGAGAATCGGTGGCGCTTCGGTTTTCGCACCGTCAGTTTTGACGCTTCGGCTTCCACGCCATCAGCTTGGAAAGGCGCGGTCGTAGTTAATGCTGGCGGGTGCTCCCTCAGCGCGTCGCTTCGTCTGGCTACGGATCGCCTATAAATAGGCGAGCGGTGGGCGCTGGGACTTCATCCAGCGACTTTGAGGCTTGCTACTAACTTGTTTTCATGGCTGCCTCGCCCTCTCAACCTCGCCCCAAGGTCCAGAGCCCACCCATCGACGAGATCGACTGGGACGCCCTTGAACAAGAGGCGGAGGACGAGGAGTTGGAGCGACGAGCCGGTCGCTTTGTAGTGGCGGCCCCGTCAGACGACGGGGTCGATTGGGAGCTGCTGGAGCGGGAGGCGGAGGAGGAGAACCGGGAACGGGAGCGGCAGGCTGCGGTCGTTGAGCTGAGGGAAGCGCCGCCGAGAGCGCCCGAGCGATTGGGGGGACAGGACGCCGTTCCCCCCCGTGCCCCTTCTCCCTCAGGGAGCCTGGAGTCCACCGCGACATCCAGGCCCGTGCTAATGAATGCGCTGCCGGTCGCCCCGATCACGCTGCCGTACACCTCTCCGTCGGTGGACCCCTCCGCGGCGAGCAAAGTTCCCCGGAACCATAGAGTCACAGGGGCGCAGGGGCTTCCGGCTCTTGGCGTCAGACTCGGACAGATCGGGCTCTCGTCGCGGATTTGGTGACGACCAGTTTCCAACTGCGTTTTGCGGCAAAAATTGTGCGGGAAGCCGAAGCCGCGCTTGGAGAGGGACGATAAGTCCGGAGATCACCGAGGCGAGGAGGACCCTAGAATAAGATAAACTTTTTTGGTTTTAGACTTCACGTTTCTTAAAGAATGTAAATGCTGTCGAATCGGAAGAAATAAAGGTGTTTGGACTCTTCGGAGGTTTCGTGTGCGCCTTTTCGCTATCTTTTCGGGTGTGCTTTTCTGATGAAGCGCGCCGGGATCACTGTTCTCGGGTCCGAAGGGGCCATCCGAGCAGTGACCGACGTGTTCAAGTGTTTTTCCGAAAAGTAGGCGAAGAACTTTAACACGAGCGTTCGCACCCCGACCTCGCTCACCGGGTCGGGTAGAAACGCTTACGAGAGGCCGACCGAGGGTCGGGCTGCTCACGGTAGTAGACGAGGTAAAAGAGAAAAGGATTAAGGGTAGAATCTTCTTAGCTTTTCAATATTCCAGGCGTTGGACAAGATGTTGCCATCGGGATCCTCGAGCCGGTATGTGCCGGGTCGAAGGACTTCTACTACAGTAAAGGGGCCTTCCCAAGGAGAGGAGAGCTTGTGCTTGTCTTTGTTGGGTGAACTGGGCGCAGAACTGTGTCGCCACGTTGAACGCCGACCTCTAACCTTGCGGTCGTGGTAGCGCCGCAAAGGCTCGCCGGGTACTTGGCTGAGCGGATGATGGCGACATCCCGCGCTTCGTCGAGCCGGTCGACAGCGTCTTGGTGAGACTCGAGCCCCCGGGTTTCGTCGAAGGCTCGAACCCTTGGGGCGCCGTAGTTTAAGTTGATTGGCAAGACGGCCTCGGCCCCGAACGCCAAGAAAAATGGCGTGAATCCGGTCGACCGGGTTGGGGTGGTTCGCAGGCTCCAAAGTACGGGAGCCACCTCAGCCGCCCAACGTCCCGCGTATCTCTTCAGTCGGTCGAAGATCCGCGGTTTGAGCCCCTGGAGGATCATGCCGTTCGCGCGTTCGACTTGGCCGTTGCTCCGTGGGTGGGCAACGGCCGCCCAATCCACGCGAATGCTAAAGCTGTCGCAGAGCTCGAGAAACTCCTTCCCCGTGAATTGCGTTCCGTTGTCGGTGATGATGGAGTTCGGGACTCCAAACCGGTAGACGATGTTGCGGATGAAGTCCGCCGCCCACGCCGAAGTGATGGTCGTGATCGGCTTAGCTTCTATCCACTTGGTAAACTTGTCCATCGCAACCAGCAGGTGGGTGAAGCCCCCGGGCACTTTCTTGAAAGGCCTGACCAGGTCGAGTCCCCAAACAGCGAAAGGCCAGGTAATAGGGATCGTCTGGAGGGCTTGTGCTGGGAGATGAGTCTGCCGGGCGAAGAATTGGCACCCTTCGTATGTCCGGACAATTTGTTCAGAGTCGGCCACAGCAGTTGGCCAGTAGAAGCCTTGTCGGAAGGCTTTCCCGACCAAGCTCCGCGACCCAGCGTGGTGTCCGCAAATTCCCCCGTGGATGTCGTGGAGCAGCTCTCTTCCCTGGCTGGCCGGAATACACCTCTGGAGGATCCCAGAGGGGCTCCTTCTGTAGAGGTCGTTACCGACCAGTACAAAGGATTTTGCCCGTCGAGCGAGGCGGCGGGCTTCGGTCGGGTCGTCAGGGAGGGAGCCGCTTGGTCACCGATCGACGAAGGGTTTCCTCCAATCGGTGCCGGTCATCGACGCCGCGGCTTGGCTTGGTCATCTCACCGGCCGCCGGGTCGCCTGGCGGAGGTGTTGGCGAGTCGCCCATCCGGTCGTCTGGACGATCGGGTCGGATGGACGCTTGGTGTAGGTCGAGGACGAAAACCCCAGGCGGGACCGGCCCTCTGCCAGAGGCAAGATTGGCTAGACGGTCGGCCTCACTGTTGTTCCGTCTGTAGCTATGGTGAAGCTCAAATCCCTTGAACTTCTACTCCAGTTATGCATCTCTTGACAATAGGCCGCCATCCATTGTCGCGAGGTTCTGCGGCCTTCATGACTTGGTCGACGACCAGTTTCGAGTCGCCGTGCACGTATAGCCGCTGCGCTCCGAGGTCGGCGGCGATGCGGAGACCGGTAACGAGGGCCTCGTACTCGGCGACGTTGTTGGTCGCGTCGAAAAGCAATCGGATGGCATACTGGAGCCTGTTTCCGAGTGGGGAAACAATGACGACCCGACTCGGCTCGCTTTTGGTGAAAGATCCGTCAAAGTACATTGTCCAAGACTCGGGATCTTCGAGCGAGGTGGTGCCCGAGCTTCGTCCATTCGGCGACGGTCGGCTAGAACTTGAGATTTTACTACGGGTCCGTGGGATGTATGCTATGTCGTGCCCGTTGAGCTCGAGTGCCCATTTGGCAATCCTCCCGGAGGCGTCGCGGTTGTGGATGACCTCGCCAAGTGGTAGAGAAGTCACCACGGAGACGCGGTGCCGGTTGAAGTAGTGTACCAGCTTTCTTTTCGTGATTAGAACCGCGTAGATCATCTTCTGCATCTGTGGGTACCGCGTCTTGGACTCGGAGAGTACTTCGCTGACGAAGTAGACCGACCGTTGGACCTTGAGGACCCGTCCTTCCTCTGCTCGCTCTACGACGAGCGCCGCGCTAACGACTTGGGTCGTGGCGGAAATGTAGAGCAGTAGAGGCTCTTCTGGCGCCGGGGCGACCAGCACTGGAGGAGAGGTTAGAAGAACTTTTAGCGCATCGAAGGCGTCCTGAGCTTCCTTCGTCCAGCTGAACTGGTCGGATTTCTTCAGGAGTTTGTAAAGAGGCAAACTGCGCTCGCCGAGGCGGGACGTGAAGCGACTCAAGGCCGCGAGGCATCCTGTCAGCCTCTGGGCCCCTTTGAGGTTGCTGATCAGCCCCATCCTTAAGATTGCGGAGATCTTGTCTTGGCTGGCTTCGATGCCGCGCTCGAAGACGATGAAGCCAAGTAGCTTCCCTTTGGGTACCCCGAAGACGCATTTTTCGGGGTTGAGCTTAATGCGGAACCGCCGAAGGTTCACAAAAGTCTCTTCCAGGTCGGTGATGATGTCGTAGGCCTTCTTGGTCTTGACAACGATGTCGTCGACGTACGCCTCGACGTTACGGCCGATTTGGTCGGAAAAGCACGTTTGCATACATCGTTGGTATGTAGCTCCCGCGTTTTTCAGTCCAAATGGCATCGTTACGTAACAGAACGAGCCGTACAGGGTGATGAACGAGGTCGCAGGTTGGTCGTCTTCCTTCATCGCGATCTGGTGATAGCCTGAGTAGGCGTCCAGGAAGGACAGACACTCGCACCCTGCGGTGGAGTCTACCACCTGATCAATGCGGGGCAAGGGGAACGGATCCTTTGGACATGCCTTATTGAGGCTTGTGTAGTCAACACACATTCTCCATTGCCCAGTCTTCTTTTTCACAAGTACAGGGTTGGCTAACCACTCGTGGTGGCGAACTTCTTTGATGAACCCTGCGGCCAAGAGCTTGGCGATCTCTTCTCCTATGGCCGTGCGCTTTTCTTCGTCGAAGCGACGCAGACGCTGGGCGACTGGTCTAGACCCAGACCGGATGTTCAGAGAGTGCTCGGCGACTTCCCTCGGGATTCCTGGCATGTCGGAGGGCCTCCATGCGAAGACATCTCGGTTGGTGCGGAGGAAATCGACGAGCGCGTTTTCCTATTTGGCAGGAAGCGTGGTCCCGACCCGAACGGTCTTGATCGGATCTTCGGGGTCGACCTGGATAGCCTTCGTGTCCTCGGCGGATTTGAAGGAGCCTGACCCGGACTTGCTGGAGTCGGGAGCAGACTGTTGGGTCGTGGCCCGGAGGCCGGCGAGTTCGGCGGATGCGATGACCGCCGAAGCCAACTCGCAGCTGTCCTTCTCGCAGTTGTAAGCGAGCTGAAAAGACACGGTCACGGTGATCACCCCATGCGGCCCAGGCATCTTCAGCTTCAGGTAGGTGTAGTTGGGGATCGCCATGAACTTCGCGTAGCATGGCCTTCCCAAAATGGCGTGGTAGGAGCCGGCGAAATCCACGACCTCAAAGGTGAGGGTTTCGGTGCGGAAGTTGGCCGGGCTCCCGAATGTGACGGGCAGGTCGATCTGCCCGAGCGGGTGGGCCTCCTGGCCAGGGACGACCCCGTGGAAAGGCGCCCTACTTGGTCGGAGGCTTGGGCGGGGAATCCCCATGGCGTCGAGGGTCTCGACATAAAGAATGTTGAGACTGCTACCGCCGTCCATGAGCACCTTGGTCAGGCGCTTCGTCCCCACAATGGGGTCGACGACAAGCGGGTACCTCCCTGGTTGCGGGATGTGGTCGGGATGGTCGGTTCGATCAAAGGTGATCGGGGACTCCGACCATCGAAGGTATTTGGGTATGGCAGGGTTTGCCGCGAGCACCTCCCGGTAGGCAAGCTTGAGCTGCCTTCGGTCGGCGTAGCTTGCCGGTCCGCCAAAGATCATGAGGCATCCGTCGGTTTCGGGGAAGCCGGCGTCTGCCCCTTTGTCCCCGCTGGCTGGGCTGGTCTTGCTTCTTCCCTTTGCCTTGGCGTCGTGGGGGCTCCGGAAAGGAAACGCTTTAGGACTTCGCAGTCCCGGTACTTGTGCCTGACGGGGTATCCGTGATTCGGACACGGACTCTCCATCAGCTTCTCGAAATGGTCGGGGGGTTGCCGGTTCTGCGGCTTCCCCGGCTGGTCGGCGGCCGCGACTATGCGGTCCTCGCGGACCTGTTTGCCGTGGCGCTTCCGTTTGTCGGGGCGGTCGGAGGAGGGGCTGGGCTCGGCGCCAGTTCCTCGCTTCGACTTCCCTTTGTCGAAGATGACATCTACGGCTTCCTCGCCCGAGGCGTGGTTGGTGGCGATGTCCAAGAGCTCTTTGGTGGTTCTGGGCTTTGCGCATCCCAGCTTGTGGACTAGGGTCTTGGAGGTAGTGCCGTAGATGAACGCCCCCACGACATCGGCGTCACGGATGTCAGGGAGCTCGTTGCACTGTTGGGAGAAACGCCGGATGTAGTCCCGGAGGTTCTCCCCTGGCTGCTGCTTGCAGCTCTTCAGGTCCCAGGAGTTCCCTGGTCGCTTGTAGGTGCCCTGGAAGTTGCCAACGAAGTGGTGTTTGAGGTCGGCCAGTCCACGATGATGTTGGCGGGCGGTACTCGAGCCATGCTCGGCCGAGTCCGCCAAGTAGATGAGGAATCTTGGATCACGAAAAGATCGTCTGTGGCTCCCCCTGCTCGGCATGCTAACCGGTAATCCTCCAGCCACACGCTGGGTTCGTGGCCCCCTCGTATTTGGCTATGTTGACCGGCGCTCGGAACCTAGCAGGGAACCTCGCGCTGCGGATTCCTTGACAGAATGCCCGCGGCCCGGGGCCATCGGGGCTCGGGCTGCGGTCCCATCGTGGGGCGCTGTCGGCGACGTACGTCCGGGCCGGGTCGTTCCCTGCCCTTCTTCGTGCCTGGAGGGTGGCGCGAACGTCGCGTTCGTCACCCAAGCGTTGGCGCACCGGGGTGCGTGATGCCTGGGGTTGTTCGGGGGGCGATGCCGCCCTTGTTCTGCTCCGGTGGCCCCGGGAAGCGTCGCGGTGCGGGCCGTCTGAAGAGGCGCCCGAACGCTGTGACCCGGAGCTATGCGCGTGTTGCGCGGCTGCTCGTTCCACCAGCGCTCGGAGATTCTGGTGGGTTGCCTTGGCCGCGGGATCATCTGGCTCAGGGATGCCGCGGAGCAACATTGCCGCCGCGGCGATGTTTTGGCCGGCGTGTGGAAAGAACGACGAATCGTCGGTCCCTTTGGCCAGCAGGTGGTGGACCTGGCGTGCGCGAGCACGTGCGCCGCTAGGTGCGGGTAGAACTGCGGGTGGATGCTGATCCAGATCGGCTTGGAGCTTGTCGAGCTCGGCTTTTTGAACCTCCAGCTCTTCGCGCCGTCGTTGAAGGTCGGCGCGGCGAGTCTGGTGGCCCTCCTCGGTGCGTTGGAGGAGAGTCTTCGGCGTGACCGGGGTAGCGGAGGGGTTGTTCGCGCCTGCCGCGATGTCGGGCTCGTGGTAGCGCGGTCAGTTCTTATCTCTCCCTCCGCTAGAGCCGTGGCCGGAGGAGTTGTCCGAATGGTCGTCGTTGGGCGCGTGGCCGACCGTCGCTACGAAGCGTGAAGGCGCCGCTACTCGACGCCCCTGCGCGTCGTCCGGGGCGAAGGAGCTTTTGGCGTGCTTCGGCGTCGGGGTCCGTGTGGGGGCCTCGAGCCGAAGGTCACTGAGGACGCTGGAGACGGCGCCAAGGTCCACGGGGGGTGTTTGGCATCGGAGCACGGCGGGGACGATCACCATCTGTCCCGCCGCGGTGGTGATGAAGTCGAGGGAACCGAAGCGGATCGATGCTGTCGGCATGGCGGTGTTGAAGAAAAGGACCGTCGAGGAAGCTGAGCGGGAAAGCAACGGCGACGGCGTGTGCACCCCCTACCTGGCGCGCCAACTGTCGGTGTTTCGGGCACCGGCTAGTGAATTTGTATAGGTCGACGGGGGTGCACGCTCCCTCTCCTCGAACGGCTTGACTCGGGTGAGCACAAGATGTATCTTGGTTCGGCGTAACGTCCCTACTCCAGTTCGTGTGAGTTGGATTGTATTGATCTTCTTCTCTTGTTTGTTCGTCCTTTTACATGCTCGCCCCTCCCCCCTTTATATAGGCGAGGAGGAAGGTTACACTGTTGGTTAGAAAAAAGAGGAAAAGACTGTGCTCTCGGTCGTCCGGAAGTGGCGGGCTGATGGGACTGGCCGCCGACTCCTTGCCTCTTCTGTCGCCGTAGTTGCTGCGTTGCTCGCAGTAAATGCGAGGGTCGGGAACTTGTGCCGCTACGTCATCGTTATTATGGCTGGCATTTAATGCGCTCGATACGCAATAAATGCCGTCGCTTCTCTGGGATAACGAAGACCTGGTCGTGATTTCCGATCTTGCCCGGCGATCGTGACTTCGGGCCTCGACTGGCCTGGGTCGGCCCGTGCGTCTTTTTGGGCCGCTGGGGGTACCCATGGTACGGGTACTCGTCACAACCACTTCGGAACTTCCGAAGTTAAACTTCGGATTGTCCGAACTAAATAGAGAGAACCCTTTTCGAGATCCAACAGGCATCGGAATATCCGATACAATATATCGGAAAGTTCGACCCTAACAACGAACTACGGACTGAAGTGCAACCACACATCGGAATGTCTGAATCTTCGGAACTTCCGATCTAACATCGGAACATCCGACTAGAAATTTGCAACCACAAAATTCCAATGCATGGGAGACTACTTAAACGCTCTCAAGAGACTAAAATCATTCATCTGAGCATATAGACCATCTCTAGACCAATTTTAACGCACCCCTCTTAATAGTACGGCAAACCTATGACTCAACAATTGAAAATTACATCCGCAGTTGCCGTTTTTCTTACTCAATGACGTCTGAGGATGCCCGATGATCGTAGATGATCTCTATTCAAAACATTCACCTATTCATAAACTAGCTGAACACGTTAGATTCTTTAATCGTTTGTCATTAATCAACCAAAACAACATTAGGGAGCCTAGATGCACTTTCAATTTGTTCCAATGCCTCAACCATTGGGTAACCCTAACCAACCTCTCATCTTCTCTCTCACCAGCCCCCACAAATAATATAATCCAATTATCCCAACATTGCCACCATCTCCTGCACGCCCCTATCTTCTCTGTTCCTCCCTCCCCTGCATTGCGTCCTGCCATCTCGCCAATGCTAGTGTCACCTCCCGACATGGCTAGTGGCACCGTTCACCTCATTCTCCTCTATTAGGGGTGGGTTTTTTTAAAACCAAAACCGAAAAACCGAACCGAACCAATTTAACCAATTTTTTCGATTTATTCAGTTTTCGGTTCGATTTTCATTTTAACAATATTTGGTTTTTGGGGTATGGTTCGGTTTTTTGATTCTGAAAACCAATTTCACCGAACACCGAATTGGCCATTCCCTTAGTTCTCGATCCAACCGACGCCATCCCCAAATTCCCAAAACGCGCACTCACGCAGAGACACCAATGCATCGGCGCCGGCCTACCCACCCCACCTCACCTCCGAACCCATCACCGATCGCCTCTGCACCCCCGTGACTGCGTGGCGTGGGACACCCGCAACTCCGTAAGGGCCACACTGCCAGGACAGGGCCGGCGACCGCCTCCAATCCTGGTTCACCTACGGCTGGCACGTCAGCCTCCGAGGACACGACGTCGTGGGGTTGAGCCACGACAGATGAGCTGGAGGACGCCTACGCGGTGGTGCTGGCCCGCCTCGCCGACCTCGGCTTTGTTGAGGACTCCGCAATTCGAAGGGTCTTGTTGGACGCTGTCACAACCTTATCAGATCAGTCGCCAGATCCATCAACAGATCCGGTCACCTTCCTTGATTTGTACTCATTTCTTTTGATGCTGATGATCATGCAACAATGTGACTATATTGTAGGAGGACTCAAAACTTTACATCTTCCTTGAACTAGTGACCCAAGGATCTCTTGCATCTTTGTATCAGAAGTACCGGCTGCGAGATACTCATGTTTCAGCATATACAAGACAAATTATTAATGGTCTGACTTACCTCCATGAGAGAAACATTGTTCACAGGTAATATGATTAGTTTAATTTGTATATGCATGTTCTGAATACAGTTCAAAATCTCATTTTGTAGAGATGTCAAATGAGCCAATATACTGGTGCATGCCAATGGATATGTGAAACTTGCAGACTTTGGGCTCGATAAGGAGGTTTGATTACTATCTTGCAGAATTTGGATAATTTTGTGCTTGATCTTTGAATACTTCTGTTATTCCATACACTACATCTGTGATATAATATTGCTTTGTCAATTCACTTTCAGAATATCAAATTCAACATGCTTAAATCATGCAAAGGAACTGTATATTGGATGGCACATGATGTATGCCACCATACTTTATAATATCAAATTGGAACATGCTCAGATTTGTTTGTTTATCTTACTTTTTTTTGCATTAGTAATTCGTTAGAATAATAAAATATAGTTGGGCTCTATAATACTGCTGATTTTTGCCTGTCTTATATGATTCAACTTACACTAGCACTGCAGCACTCATATGATTCTAGTTACTAGTACTTTTTGAGTTATGTTTAGAATGTTAGATTGATAAATTCTAGTTACTGCAGCACTATATGATCTCTACTATTATAAAGCAGCAGTTGGTGGCAGTGGTGAGTTCTACCCACGTCATTAATTGCCATGCTTAATTGCCCTACTTAATTGCCCTGCTTAATTGCCCTACGCAAAAAACGAAGCGTTGCTTTAATTAGCCAACTTTCGCAAGAAACGAAGCGTTAAAGATAGATGTTTGATCTTGTGAAATATTTTTTTTTATTTTTTAATCTTTATTTTTCGTTATCAATTTTGTTTTTCGTAACAACGCACGGGCATGTAACTAGTTCTACTTGTTGGACAACGTATTTTGTGGTGGTATTACATCTATTTTTCTAAGATCAGTACCTATTAGTGATTGGTGAATGCATTTTGATGTGTGATATGCTGGTTATCTTGGTTGTATAAAATTTGATTAACTGAAAAACCGAATTAACCGAACCAAAATTTTTCGATTAATTCGGTTCGGTTTACCGTTCCTAAAAACCGAATTTTTAAAAACCGAATAAACTAAACCAATATAACCGAACTAATCAAATGCCCACCCTTATCCTCCACACCACCGTTAGCTCCCCAACTGTATCGTTAGTGCACTTAGATGTGTGACTCATGTTACCTCCATTTCATGAAGTGTGCTTTATGTAAGATTTCTCAAGTTGGTACCATAGTGTGCGCATTGCTCGTGTTGCATAATGTGAAAATTTGTCTACTCATACATGGTTGTAAAAAATTGAGATTTAAAGGGGTTTGTGGAACGGCACAACCATATAAGATCCAGGGAGCAAAAAAAATCAAGCTAGTATGACCAACATCGGATAATTGAATATCGGAGAAATTTGCGAGTATATATAACAGTTAACATAATTCCACTACCCGTGCTGTGATTCTCACCGTGCCGGTAATACGCTCCACATTCTACGATACATCAGCGAAAAAATGTCAAAATTTTATTCTTTTTTTTTTTAAATTCTGTTTTTTTGAGGGAAAATCCCATATAACCACCTCCTTTTCAGTTCTGGCCTCGTGGACATGGGCCATGGGTGATCCAGTAGAGACAGAGGGCTGGGCTGCTGGGCCTCGCGTACGTCTCTGAAAGGGGCCGTGCCGTGCTATGGCCCATTACTTTCTCATTTTCCTCACAACACCACAGAAGCGACCACTTCCGGCGTCCCTCCCTTACCTGCTCGCGCCGCCTCCTGTCCCGCCGCGCGGGGTTTAGGGTTTAGCGAGCGACACCGCCACCCCCACCCCTACCAACTCCTACCTCCCCACGTTCGCCGCCGGGGAAACAAGTTGCCGGCGATGGCTTCAATTGCGTCGCAGCTGCAGGCAATCAAGTCGGCGCTCGGCGCCTCCCCGGAGTCGACTCGCCGGCCCATCACCCGGCCGTCCGTGCTCTTCGACGCCAAGGAGGCCGCAGACATCGATCTCCGCGCCATCCTCCCCATCGCCCTCTCCGGTGCCGACCCCTAACCTAATCACCAACCTGATCGATCCAAGCGTACTTGACCTTTGTTTTGCTTCGCTCTTTTTTTTTTTAGTTTAGTCCCCAAACTCACTTTAGCAACAGTAGTTGCGCTGTTCCAGCGCGTTAGAATCATATTTTTTTCGTTCATAATTTTGTTGTTTGGCTCTTATTTGAGCCCCCCCCGATTAATCAAATAATTTCCACCTCTAGTATCATCTGAAATCTCGCTGTGATTTCTCGCTTGATCCCAGTATACTGAATTGCATACATTTACAGTTTTTCCTTGTAAAATTCTGAAACTTTTTCAACTTGTCCCATCAAGCTATGTTTGTTTTGCATATGAAGCACTTGCATCGACTCCCTTGCAATATCTGACTCGAGTTGCATTACAGGGTTGGAGCACCTTACTGGTGTGGACGAGAGATTTGCGAGGTACAGTCACACGCTGTTCAGTGAGACTAGCCTTGAGGTGAACCGCGAGCAGCTAACTCCCAAGGAGAATGACAAGCTCGACAAGTCCATCTCCTCCTACCTTCGCCTTCTAGCTGGCTATTTGCAGCTTACTGCTGCCCTCAAAACCCTTGAATACCTTATCCGCCGATATCTGTACGGACTAAGCTCAGCTACCTTTTCATCACTCGCTATGAGCCCTAGCTTATTCTTTTGTGTATGGTGGCAATGTTCATGCAGGGTGCATGTATATAACTTGGATGAGTTGCTGCTGAGTGCACTGCCGTACCATGATACACACGCATTTGTTCGGATTGTGCAGTTGGTCAACTTGGGGTGAGTGTGGGAGCTCTGGGTTTATGCTTATTTGCTCATTTAACTGTTTTATTCTCTTAATGTTTGCTTGATGTGGTGTGTTTAGGAATAGTAAGTGGGCATTTCTTGATGGTGTGAAGTCCTCGGGTGCACCCCCGCCTAGGAGTGTTCTAGTGCAGCAGTGCATCCGTGATAAGGCTGTGCTAGAGACACTTTGCAACTACGTAAGTTGGGGAGTTATTTTATAACTTCTTTTGGGGATTTATGACTTGCTTTTGAAGCTTTGTTGTTGATGTTTCTGTTCATTTTCAGGCTAAACCGACAAAGGATTTCCATCACTCAAGGACAGTTGTCTGCTTTTGCACTGCAGTGATTGTGGAGTGCTTGGGTGCTATCCCAAAGCTTGACACAGATATAGTGCAGAGGGTGTTGGGATTTGTGTTTGACTCGCTTAATCCTGCAATGAGGGTAGACCAAGATTATAAGGTGAGCATGAAAGATTTGTGTTTCCAAAGATTTGGCGTTGGATAGGAGTGCATGGAAGTTAGCGATCCACGCACTAGAACCATGGCCTAAGATCGAAGGTTTAGGGGTTGTATTCACTTTGATTGGGTTTCTTTCCTTGCCTACCCCAACTTGTTTGGGACAAAGGCTTGGTTGTTGTTGTTAGTGATTTCTTAACTATGCTATTATTTATTTATTTATTGCAATGCTCAATGGAGTTAAGTGCTCATGTGCATAATTTTATTATGTACTTCATTATAAACCTTTTATTGTGTTTTCGGAATCCAGCTAATCTTTAGTATAATTTTTGATGTCAAGCTCTTTAAGCTATATCATTGTGACAAATTCTTTTACGATCAGGCTGGTGCACTGATGATTGTTGGAGTGCTAGCAACACGAGCAACGCTAGCGCCAAAACTTGTTCAAAATTTGATCTTCTTTGTTGCAAGGGCTACACATCATGATGCAATAGAGTCGATCGATTTACCATGGCTTCGTGTTACATTGATGGCTATTATAAGTCTCGTTCAGGTTTGGTCATAACACCTTTCTTGTCATATGTACCCTTAACTGTGCTGCTATATAATTACTGAACGTCTGAACCCACTGTAGTTTTTTTTCATATGGCGAGGTGAATCCTAATCTAAAAAGGTTGATATTCATCTGTTAATTTTGCAGTCACAGTCGGTCCATGACTTCCCTAAGAAGCCATTGATGATTCTCAAAGACATCAGGTAAGGTTTACTTTTGGTTATGTTTTATCACATGCACTATGTATTTTCTTTATTCTTTACTCCCTTTGCTAGCATTAAGCATTGATTATTGACGGCAATTTCTTTTCCAGGGATCTTTCTGGTGTCCTTTCTGTATTATCCAGCGAGTTCAACATTGAGAGGTTTATCAGGCTTTATGTTGAATCATTGGTTGACTACAGGTGATTTGCTCATGTGATAATTGTTGTTATTATTTTTTATATTTCTTTTGTCCTGGCATTGTATGAGTTTATGACTCTACAACATGTGAACAGCACTTCTGATGATTCTTGCCACATACACCTGATTGAAACTGTTGAGACTCTACCTATAAAGAAGTTTGTTGAAATCATCGTGTTCAAGGTTCTTGGCAACTGTGTCAAGGCTACACGGGCCACAGAAAATCCCCATCCAGATATGAAACATACAGGTAGTTATTACATTTGCTTCAATTCTGTTTCGAACTGATCAAGTAATTTTTTGTCTTCCTCTTCTTGCATACATTGATGCCCATCATATCTAGGTGTTTCCTACTATCGGTAGTATTGAATTTATGAAATATCATTTTAAGTGTTTTCCTGTTGACCAATGATATATTATTCCTCAGGCATATGGGCAAAGAAAATCTTGAATGCAATTGAAAAAAAATATCCACTGGAGCTACGTGATGTTATCCGTAAATTTCTTGAGGTACAGGATGACAAACTTGTCACTTGTTTAACTTCTTAGTTCTTACTGTTGTTTTTTCGTTCTGTTTCCTTTCTCTGTTCTTCTTCTCACTTTATTTTTTGAATTTTGATATTTGTTCAAAACATTAATCCACCAGAACTCTGAAATTAACTCAATTGGAGGGGATTCTACTTCCGAGGTGTTGGGTTTCTTGTTTGATGAAAGCAAGGGCGTGCCTACTGAAATATCTGACTCTAACATTTGGTTCAGTCTGAACCACCCAAAGGTATGCTCTGATATGGAGTTAATTTCATGTAATTTTTTGTTTTTATTGACCCTGATAATTTAATAACTGCATATATGTTCTAGAATGATTGCCTGCCATTGTTCATGTCATATTTTGTGAATGACAAATAAAATGCTATTAGCAGTCATTCTGGCTCAATTTTCTTGTTATATTTTCTAGTCTTAAGTGCACTACAAACAATTTCATTCGTGATGCAGGCTGTGGTACGTGAATCTGCTCTCTCAAAAATTGCCACATCCGGCATCTTTAAGAACAATACTCTAAATCCACAGGTAATTTTCTGCATTGTTGTTTGGACATGTATTTGCCTGTTTGGTGCTGTATATGTTCCTTGTTGTATTTGAAGCTTTCTTCGCTCAAGTTATGATCTGCTGGCTTATGTTGTTATTTCTGGGTTACTGCAGAAATTTATCAATATGCAAGATGCAATAATGCGCAGTTTGCATGATGATGATCTAAGTGTTGTTCAAGCTGCCTTATCCATAGAAGGACTTCCTGCCGTTGCCAGTCCTGATAGCCTTCTTAAAGCGTATGATGATGTGCTTACCAAATGCATCGACATCATTCACAAAGGTGGGTAATGTTCATTGAATGTCTGATTGTTTTTTTGTTGGCCTCTTGGTGAGTTAGTTTTATGATTTGATGTGGAAGATAATCTGCAGAAATTTGTTTGTATAGCTTAGCTGCTAGGATTGTTCATGTACTCACAAGAGGTTGTAGCTAGTGCAAAGTGCACTTTACATGTAAAACACTGCAATATAACACTAGGGCCATCCCTGTAAGGTCTAAAAATAATGGAGGACATCAAGTTGTAGAATTTTCTGAATAACGGTAAATGGTGAATGAATGGTCAGTTGGTCACCCCACATTTTAGTGTTTATACGGTAAGTGGCCGGCCTTGTAAACGGTTTTACTATTTAAAAATAAGATATATATATATATATATATATATATATATATATATATATATATATATGTGTGTGTGTGTGTGTGTGTGTGTGTGCGCGCGCGCGCGCGCGCGCAGTAACAAAATAAGCATCTAATTAATTTTTTATTATGCATATAGAATGAAACTACCAGACTATCAACAATTGTCATAGCGGTGACATGAAGAAAAAAGATGACATGATGCGAATGTAATTAAAGAATCATAATTGAATGAATGATCAGCTTAAGTGGCAATAAAAAGCAAAGCTAGCATTCATTTCATGTATGCCATAATGTTCCATGTCATATGGCACCATGGCGGTCTTGCAACTTTACCCAAATAGACAGCTTGATAAAACGAGCCTGTTAAACGTTAACGGTTGTTAAACCGAATAAACGGCCCAATAAAACAGGCAAACCTTGAAATGTCCATAAACGTAACAGGCAGGGGACATTTACCTTTTTAACAGCTGTTTACAAGATCTTAATGGCCTTTATTTAGAACACAACTGTTGTACACAAAGTTCAGCTGACAATGATTTGTGATCTAGACCAACATAGAAAATCGAAGCATGGCATATTAAGAGAATCTGTTTTACTGTTTTACGCCACTTCTTGCTCAGTACTATGTTCATAAAAGTTACTAGTAACTAGGTTCTTCTATGTTGGTTTATCCACCTATGTTAAGCCTTGGTGTGACCCGCTTCATGTGACCTGAAATGCCCTACAGTACTGTCTCTTCAAAATTTACTTATACCACATGGAGAATAGTTGTCTCCTTCTGCACGCCTTTATTTATTTTTCTCTAACAAGACCATAAATTTTGTTTTATGCTACTCTAGGTGGTTCAAAAGCATCAAAGGCTTGTGAAGTTGCTGTTTCATGCTTGGAAAAGATGGTTATGGAATATCAGTTGCATCATATGGAACGTGCCAAGGACATTGCTATAGTAGTATTTCGTCTCCTTGTTGTTCACCCGAAGGTTAACTATTTATCTTCTACCACTATCTGCTTTTGTTTTTTATTTTCATGCAGTTCTTCTCACTTTCAATGTTGAAATGGAAATGCAGACCGTCAGGGTTAACTTGAAGGCCTTGGAGTTAGCTAAGAAAATACAATGGGAATTCTACACAAGTAGTTCTCTTGTATATGATGAGATCATTGCTGATAAAATGAAGGTGAGGCTTCTTACTGGCAAGACAGCTAATCGTCTGTCCTAATACGGTGATTTAGTGTAAGCTTATTGAATGAACACAAGTGGTTCGGTTTTTCCTCAATTAGTGCATCATTGCTTCCTGTTCTTCGTACCCATATCCACATCATGAACCCCTTGAAGGCATGTGGCTAGATACGTGAATGGTGTACTTTTTATGAAGGAAATGAAACATGTCTTTTTTCTATATATATTTCTATCAAAACAATGCTTTTGTTTTTTGTTGTTTATTTGCTTTATGTCATTGCAGAACATGAGTTCAGAGTCCATAGCTTCCATTAACATGAAGAACATCCAAGGTTTTGCTGAGACTTTCCTAGCAGACCCAAATAAGCATGTGGAGTGGTTGGTTGACTCTGGAAACAGAAGTAGAGTTTCTAGAACTTCATTTCTACTCATAGTGTTGCTAGCACTGCTTGCTCCTCCTGAAGGTATGCCCATCTTTGAAGCTACCTTTTGCTCTATGATTTCTGGTAGGTTTTGTCATAGTTGCAATAACTATACAACAACAAAAACAACCAAACCTTTTGTCCCAAACAAGTTGGGGTAGGCATAGTTGCAATAACTATGTATTCACTTATTTTGTTTTACTGAGAATGTTGTTATTTGTTGATTATAATTGTAACATCTTAAAAATAAAATGAGTTATTTACTCTTAAGTCCTAGCATGTACCCTTGCAGCTAGGGGTGGAAAAAAGCTCAGTTGTGGGGCTCATTGGCTCGGTTCAAAATTGCTCCAGTTACTCTTGTTCATTGGTTAAACATTGAAATGAGTCAATTTTCAATGAAATTGGATTTTGCTCTGGCTCGGCCTGTTAGCTTGATTCTAAAAATACTTCCAAACTATAAAAAAATGATACTAAATGAAACTCTGTCAATTTCGGGAAAAGTTCGATGAGGACTTGGCTTGATGTCCACTCGTACTGGCAGCTAGTTAGTAGCATTTTGAATTTGAAAAAGTCTATATAACACCCTGAACTTTTGCCGTAAGTCCATCACTGTAATATGAAACTGGACATTATATCTCACGTGCTTCTCCATCATATCTCATGGGCTTCTCCATCATATCTCACGAGTTCCTAGCCATGCTTCCATGGCTATCGGCCCCTATAGCTCCCTCCCACTCAATTTCAATTTGGGGGGAAAAGCCCTTGTGGACTCCAGTCATTCACCTAAACTTGCTCAACATGTCATCCTACGTGGCAAAACCACCCACTCATCACGTCACGTGTGCAATACCACTATGCGAAATCGAGTCAGGGTGTTATTTGGACCGAATTGCAAAGTTCGGGGGATCAAATGTCTGCTTTCATAGTTCGGGGTGTCGGACGGACTTTCGAACAAAGTTTGGGGTGTTATATGGACTTTTTCCTCTTGAATTTCTTATGAAAATAATTTTGATGTCAGAATTTATGTCCGTCTCCCTTTTTCTTTCTCACGTGTGAGTGCGTGTGCACTCAAAAGATCACTTAAATTAGCACTAGTGCAGTTGATAATGCCTTCCAATGAATTCCTATTATTTGGAGCATGTGCTATGATAATCCAGTAGACCAATTACTGTGTTTACTTCTTCTTTTTCCAGTTTTGGAGAAGCAAGTGAATCTTTGCCAAGCTTGTTTGCCAGCTCTAAAGAATGAATGGTGTCGCATACAGCCTAAAGATGATTGTGTTGGTGATGAGGTATTTCCGATTTACTTTGCTATTTCGTGTTGCAATGTTGGATGATTTGCCCAGTATTTTAGGTCTCGGACCTTTTGTTTTTACTTATGCAGATCTGCATTGACAAGCTTGATAAGTACAGTACAGAATTGGTGAAGCATATTTTCAATAATGACACAGAGGCATTGAATGCTAGAATTCTTGTCTGCATATTTTGGGGTCTGCTAAGGGTGCAGTCTTCCCATTTTAGGCAGAATTCTATGGTGTGTAACTGCTAACCAATAAAATCTTCATTCAATTGTTTGGACTTGCGACTTCTGAGAGTATCTCATGTTCTATCGTCAACTTCTGGTATTATGCAGATTGAGACCAGTGGAAATACAATGCTTGATGATATGTTTCTATTCTTTGTCACATCACCTGGAAAAACCATCTTTCAGAAGCACCTACAGTATCTCATGTTTAACTGCACCGGAGCACCTTTTCAATTTATCTCAAAGTACTTTGTGGACGAAGGTTTGCTATGATTATTTGTTATCTTTAGCTGAAGTCATTCTGTTAATCATGTGATTAATGAAAAAATTTAGACATTCTGTTCTCGTGTTATGCTTTTGTCTGACCTTCAAATGTGCCTTTATTTTGTTATTTGTGCCTATTTTCTGGGTCATTTCACATTCTTAAAATAGATTGTTTTGTTCAGGATGTTATTTTTCTAATTTTCTGTTTCATTGGTGGCTACTGAGTACTGATTAGCTAAGATACTGTTTGATTACTCTTCTAGTCTTTTCGTTCATCTAGTTCTTCTTTCTAGCAGTTTGCCCTCCACTTCTCTTTTTGCAAATTGTTACTGATAAATTTCCTGAACTTTGATGTAGGTTTATCAGCTGGAGTTCAAGTTGAGAGTCTTCTTATGCTTGCCTCTATTTGTTCTACATGTGCTTTATCCGAAAGTAGTACTTTGGATGAGAGCTTATGTACACAGCTTCTACTTGGCCTTCCTTCTCTTATTCTCCCACTTGCTCATGAAAACAAGGTATTACCAGTGCTGTGTAATTTTTTTTTATTTCTGTGGCAATCTGTGAGATAGTTCCTTTTTGTGCTGACTGCAGCTCTCTTGCTTAGTAATTGAACAAGTTCATTTTCTTATGTTGTAGGATGTGAGATCCTCTGCTACTAAATGTATTGAGGGGCTATCTTTGGTGTGGCAGCGGTTGAGCACTTCTCTATCAAGAAATGGTCTGTTAACCTTCTTCTTTTCATATTGATATTCTCAACTTGAGGAATTCGACTATGATCTTTGTCATCTGTAATTAACATATCAACAGGAAACAACCGAATATTTCCTAAATGCATGTCATCTCCAACCTTTGGTGTTTTCCTTGAGTCATTGGTTGACCAAAAGACCATGATATCCTCAGACGCCGGATTTCTACCTGCATATATTTCGTCAATGCTAAGCCCAAATCAAGATTTGATGGTTCCTGAAAATCTTCACGAAAGGTTATCGTGGTCCCTTTATTTGACAAACGTCTCATACTCATATTCAAGTGAATAATATATATGTTGTTATTTCGTTTCACATTAAAATTCAGACTCCAGATGACACGTTTTCTGTTGACCTTAAAGGCTGTGTTGATCGACGGCATTTTTTTAATCAACTTTGGTGCTTTTATGTTCTTAAAACCAATATGAGATAAAATCCACTAGCTTAAAACCAATATGAGAGAATCCACTAGCTTGATACCAGGAGGTTCTTTAAATGGTGAAATGGGCAGGTCATAGACATGTTATCTGACAAATCAAATGTGCGTACTGTAGGTATGGTAATAAGAGAAAGTGGGGCATCTGTTGAATAGGAAAAAAAAAAGAACTGAAGTGGGGTGACAGAAAATAGTGCATCATAAGTTGCATGCTTGCATCATGTTCCCTACTTCGCTTAGTTCTATCATTTCATCACAACCAACTAGGCGGTGAATCCTCAGGCTGCATGGTTTGTGCAACAAATAAGGCTGTTCCATTCTTCTTGGGTGTTGTAAGCCCCCTACCTTCTCTGCTGGTGTACACAAAAGCATAATTGTTGTGTTTTCTTATAAAGTAAATTCTGTGTGGTGTGTGCTGAGTGTGAGTTGTGGCGACCCGCATAATTAGCTCAGGGTAATAACAGTAGTACTGTCATGACACCGAGTTAATTACACGAATTTCGGTATAGTAACAAAATATCGGGCTAGGTGATGAGTTGTGGCGACCCGCATAATTAGCCAAGGGTAATAACAGTAGTACTGTCATTACATCGAGTTAATTACACGAATTTCGGTATAGTAACAAAATATCGGACGCTCCCGGCACTTTATCAGTTACTATACCATGTTCAGAGCATTGCAATAGAACAATAATTAGAGACTGAATGGAAAATATATTACATTTAAAAGTCACGCAGGGCTACATGTCCAATACAATAATTATACATAAGATCCAAGTACAACAAAAATATATTACAACTTTTAATTTACCCCAAAGACCGTCTAACACTAGGTGACGGTCTCCCAAAGCCCCCGCTCCTCCTGGTGGTAGTAGTGGTAGTGGTAATGGTTGTGGTAGCGGTACCAGTAGCGGCAACGGCAACGGCAACAGTCGTCCTCCGATAACTCCCGATCCTGCCGATTACCCTCACCCGATGCCTCGAAGATGGATCCATAAGACTTACCTTCTAAGCAAAGGGGGATTTAGCAAGAGTGAGTATAGGGTACTCAGCAAGCATTAGTAATGAATGCAATATACGAGTTTTTCTCTCATTTTTCCATTTAAGTTTACTCTCTTAAATTTGATTTTTAGTAAAATAGGTTTTTGATTTTCTTTAAGAGTTGGACATTTTAGTTTAAAAAGACTCCTAACACCCGTATATGAGGTAGATTTAGCTTCTGTAGTCTTCAATCCAGGAGACATGCATGAATTCATGATTTTAGACCCGCGCAGGTTTTTAAAACTTACCCATAGGGACCCCCACAAGAAAGGTTTCAGAACGTTTGTTACTAATTTAGTAATTGTGATCTCCAACCCTGTTATTCGAGTGGGGGATCCTCTCAAGGACATCTTACCAAACTCGTAGCTAACAATTGTACTTCACCATATGGTGGCAGTAGCACCATAGCTTCACATATAGCGCCAATATGGATAACCTCAGTCACATGGCTGGGTTCCCATTGCCGCTGTCTCTCTGGGCCTTCCGTCATACCCAGATTTGGCGTCCTAGTTACTACCTAACCACCATATGAAGATCACAATACTTTCGTAGGACAACCTTTTTTGACCGATTTCACACACTATGATTGATACTGGAAATACGGCTTAATGCCCGAGTACTAGTTGTTTAGCCTTATATCATAGCCTACGTAGAGGATCCTGTCAGCCCATAACCTTCTCATCGCCGTCCCCTGCCCACCATATTAATTTACGCCACAACCAACTAATAAGTCCTCAATTCCAGCAACTCAACAACTTCACAATTCAATCCACTGGCCACTTTCTCAATTAAAATACAACCATTACCTTCTTAATTCCATTGATCAACTCATAATTCAACCGATTTCCATTTAAGTTTCCAATTAACATATAGAGCTTTTGATGCAAGAATGATACAGATAAATGTACTGAAATCAATTTTTAAAGACATTTTAATGGAGATTCATCAAAGGAAAGTTTGCCTGGAATAATATTTGAAGGTACGACCTTGCTCGAATATTGAGGTGGGTGGTCTGACTGGTTCGGTTCTGGACATGACAATCATAGAGTATTAAATCTACGGAATTTAATCCATAACAACCTTACGGTGCCCAAATTTTCTACGGGTAGCACCCCCCCTTTTAACTACAACTCACTAATTTATCCCCAAAACTCAATATTTTAACAGTAATAGCCACAACAATTTAATTAGTACAATCTTTGTAATTTTATACCCTTGCTTCCTATTTAATCGCGGCTTTTAGAAATTAATTAGAATTTTCCCTACGATTAATATACGGCAACTTACCTACGCGGATCGCACGGGAGAGAAAATTTTCTACTTTCCCCCTTCTTTTTCTTCCTTTTCCCCCTCTTCTCTTTTCTTTTCTCCCCCTTCCCTTCTCTCTCTTTTTTCTTTTCTTCTCTTCTCATCTTTTCTGTCCGAAGCACCCTGGCTCTTCTTCTCCTCGATCCCTCCTCCTCCTACCAATGCTGCTCCGGCCGCCTCCCTCTCCAGCCCGGCGTCATCACCTCCCCCCACTTCTCCCTCCGGCCTCTCTCCTCTCTCGGTTCTCCTCCAGTGCTACTCAGCCAAGCAGCCCCTAGCCTGGCCTCCGGCCTGGCTCCCCTCCGATCGAGCCTCCCCTACTTCTTCTCTCCTCTCTCTTCTACCTCTCCTACTCCCTCTACCACCAATCTAATTACTGGAGTCTCTTGATTTGATTGCAAGATTTACTTTTTAGTTCACATTTTTTATTTAGCAGGAGGTTAGCCGATGATGAGTTTGGGTGTCTTAGGTTGGATGGCTTAGTGGCGAGACCTGCGGTTCCTATTGCCGAAGGGCAAGGGATGTCCTGGGGACGAGATAAGCAACCCCTACGGTGCTTCCTCTTTACTAAGGCTAGAACCAACCCGATCTACTAGCTACTTCCCTAATCTACTTAACCAAACAACCTAGCATGCTAGAGATGATACTGCTATGGTGCACCTGTTGGTTGATTTTGGAATGAAGTGGCAGGTCGGTGTGGTTGACAGAGGTGAGGAAGACAAGGTGGATGGTGTATTGGCTCGGTGTTGGGCTCCCTCCTCCGTTCTTCTTGCTCCGGTTGGATGTCCTTCTAGCTCAGGGTTCTCCCCCTTGCTTGAGGGATCTCCTCCTTGCTTGAGGTTCTTCTTCTTGGCCGACTGGTTCTTGGGGGCTCCTTCTTGCTCTCAGTTCTAAGGCTAGAGTGGAGGAAAGATGGTGGTGTTCTTGGTTGCTTTGCCTTCGGTTTGCTTTCTGGAATGGGGCTCTCGGTGGCTGAGAAATGGGAGGCTTGCTACTGCCTTTGCTTCCTCGGCTGAAGAAAAAGGAGAGGCATTACCTTGCTCCCTTCAGCTGTAAATGCAGAGCATGGCTCTCTTGTCCTTGCCTCAGTTTGTGAACTTCCAAGGGGTGTGCACTTGGGTTGGTCTTGCTGACCGGCCAGTTGTGGTTGACTTGTCAAAATTACCAAGTTTCCTCCCATCTTGGCTTTTTACTGAGTTACTACAAGTGGCAATACTATTTGGTTCTTAAATTCTATGGACACCCGCAGTTCGAACAGGTAAGTTAGGATTGCCGAGTGATGAACCCGATCTAGTGAGAGGTGCCGACCTGGTCCCAACGGGTCTAGTATCTTGGTGATCGATACCTTGCTTGCGGGTTTGACGACAACCTTACTCTAATTTTAATCGCTCTACTCGCATTTGAATTTTATAAAAGCAAAATACGTTAATTAATACTCTAATATTAACTAATGCTATTATTTATCTAATTAATATCCTAGGGCGTTTCATGAGTGTTAGTAACTTTATTTGTATTTGAGATCAATTCTCTCAAGTGGTTATCTTTTCTAGAGTTTTCTGCATGTTGCTGCACATTTAATTTGGCTAATTCTCAGTTGATCTGATCTCTAGTTTTTTAATTATTGTTGTATTAATGGGAATGTAAGCTAACTCTTGTGTCTATTTTCAGATTTGACCAGCCTACAAAAGATACTATCGTTCATTTCATCTTACACTCTGCTATGAAGCTCTCCCCTTATGGAAAGGTCAGTTGTTCTGCAGTGTTGAGTCAAGTCAGTCCTGCTTGATATGCCACACATATCAGCAGAGTAGCAGACCCTCACCCCACTCATTCACACACCCAATTATTACCACAAAAGGAAGGCGAATGCATATGTTTGATGTGGATGGCAGCTGATATTTTTTAAAATATTGCAGTTGATGGTCCTATCAGCCCTGAAAGGAGTAGGAAGCATCTTACTTGAGGCAGAAGATGTGAAGTCTTTGTTCTCTGATCTTCTGGACCGTCGTAGTCATTATCAGAGTGGGCTTGATTCTAAGCAGAAGATCTTATCCACCCATGAAATACAGATCTTGTGCTTGCTTTTGGAGGTAAATGTATCATCATGCCTGTATGTTTATGTGCAGTTCTTATATGCAATAAAGTAGTAGCATTGCCATTAAACATCTTTGTTGCTGATGTGTTCATTTACTATTATTCTGCAGGTTCTGTTGTCAGTGTCAGATTGTGCAAATATTTGTTTTGACAAGTTTGAAGCTCTGTTGAAAGCTTTAAGGGTGAGCAAAGCCTTCAATTCTATACACATTCCAAATTTATCTACTGGGATTTACTCTGACAGTATGAAGCTTCAGGTTGATGGTCCGTCTCCAGAAGATCCTGTTGTTGTGATGCCATGTCTTACTGCCTTGCAAAATCTTCAACCAGTATTCTTTGAAAATTTGAAGACCGATACTAAGGTTCATTTTTGCGTTATAATATTTGACGTTATATTGGGTTCCTTATTTAAAAACTGTTTGTTTGGTGACATTTTCAATTATTTACACATTTTAAGTGAAAAACCTTGGGAATATTGAATGTTCTAGTTTTTATTAGTTATTTTTATTGCGGACTATTATGTACTGAAGTTTGTCATCTGAGCACGCCAACAGAGGTAGCATGTAACGTTTAAATTTTGCAAAAGATGATATTGCTAGCAGTGATGCATGGTCTTCTACTGTGCTTAATCATTGATGTTAACCAAATTAGTTAGATGTGCATCCTACCTTAAAAGAGAAGATTTGTCAATTTGTTTGTGGTGATGCAAAAGGTACTGGTGCCACTATCTAACAATCAGTTCTGCTGAATCTGTGCTGAATTCTTGATTGAACAACAGCAAATACATTGTCAATGCCAGACCCAAACTCTCAACATTTAAGTATCTTGATTGAAGATATCTCTTATTCAATTCTTTCTTCTTGGTCTCAACCAGCACACTTAACAATTTGTTGTTTTGCCTGTTGCTGTGTCCTAGAGCATTCGTACGTAACTAGCTAGGGTTATCTTCTTTGACGTGTTTGATCTCAAATTGTATTTCTTCTTTGACATGCGCATGATCTCAAATTATATCTGTCCAGATTTTTTCTGTACTATGTATGTATTTTTTTTCACATACTAGTAGATCAGCTTCTGAGGCCTCCAACGGGGGTCTCTTTAGGCGGGGCATTGGTGCGTAGTAGAATTTTAAGCTGTCTCGTAAACATAAGAAGAGGCAGAGGTTGACCAAGACTGACGTGGGAAGAAGCAGTTAAAAGAGACATAAGGGGTTGGAATGTATCGAAAGAATTGGCGTTGGAGAGAAGTGCATGGAAGTTAGCGATTCACGTATCGGAACCAAACCATGACCTAATATCGAATGTTTAGGGGACTTTTGACTTTGATTGGGTTTCATCCTAGACTACTCCAACTTGTTTGGACAAAAAGCTTGGTTGTTGTTGTTGGTTGTATGCTATTTGATCAGCTTAAGCTGAAATTATTATACTTATATCGGTTTCATGCTTTTGCAGGAAAAATTACTTGGGCGCCTTATTTCTATGTTTCGAACTGAGAACTTTGAAATTCGAAATGCCACACGAAATGCTCTACTGCGAATTAATGTTAGTATCCATACCCCTTATTCTATTTTCTTAGGTTAAGCAAAATTACATGCTCCAGAAGTCCAAAGCATTTATTTCCCTTCCGCGACAACTTTTAATTTGTGTACTGAATCGATGTCCTCATGTTTGGAACCATTGGCAGATTCTTCTGTTGAAATCTTTCTTCTGATTATTTCCCCCCTCATTTCCTTTTCTAGTTCTCTGTTTTTCTTTTGTTTATTTAGCATTGATGGAAAGACGTAATCCGCTGCAATTCATTGCATCAACAACAGTATTATTAACTATTCCGTACATATTATTTTTAATTAATATAGTGCAGTGGGAGCCTCTCCTACTGTTTCCCTGTCACAAAAAAAAACAGTATCATTAACTAAGTTGGCAAACTGGCAAAGGCATTACCCATATATTTGTAGCACCATTTCTCTCTTGTTTTAACACAAAAATAGGTTAATAAATATTTACTACAAATGCATGAATTCTTTTAAGGGTTGGGTTACTATTGGTTGGAAGTCAAAACAGTAATAAAAAAAGGAAAAAAGAGGGTAATTCCCCTATGTTTGTACATATATTAATGTATATCGTTGGACATCCGTTGGTATATACCATTTTTAGTCGATGCTTAGTTGCTTACCTTATTCTACTCATGACAGGTTCATGCCTCCACTGTGGTGAAATTTATTGAATTGATTGTAGCACAAGGTGATAAAAGAGGACATTCAAAAAGAATAAAGAGAAAGGAGGATCTGAATCGTGACGTCTTTAACAATTATGAAGATTTATTTGGAGCAAAACCTACGGCTTCTGTTCTTGTTTCTCTTCTAGATATTCTATTTCTTAAGAAAGATGTGAACCAAAGGTCTGGTACTACAAAACCACTTTCTTTTTTTTTAAGAGAACATTTCGTATGTTGTATATGGTTTACATGTTGTCACCTTCCATGCTGGCCATGTTTACTAGTTTTTCAGTTTCCTATGTTGTATATGTCCGACATGTTGTCACCTTCCATGCAGGCCATATTTACTACAACCACTTTTCCAGATTCTAACAAAACTTCTTTCTGATCAATGGATTTCGGGGATAGTTTGTCAGTATAACAAAGGCCATGATGCCTCTTCTGAAACTCCTGATTTGTCCAGTTTCGTAAAAGAAGCCCAGCAGTTGGTACTACTGATTCTCAAAGATATTACCGATGCACTTCAACTGAGTCACCAAGTAATTTGCTTCACTAATTTTAATTTGTTACTCCAATTATTGTTTTTTTCTTTTAAAAAAATGGACTGTTTTCTCCAATTGATTATTTGATTGATTTTGATTTTCACGGCTGACATGTGTTTCTGCAGGATGCACTGTTCAACAGTGGAAATGTAAATCTCCTTATTAGTTGTGTACGGTCTACTGAGGATCTAGGAATTCGCAATCATGGGTTTTCATTGATTGCTTCTTTGGCAAAGGCTTTCCCGCGACTGGTTTCTGAAAGTATTGTTGATTTGTTTGTTGCTATTGGGGATGCGGTGAAACAGGTTTGTGTAATTTTCTTGGGAGCAATCTGATCCTATTGATGTTTGTTATCTACAGGCCATTCAGCATAAGTGGGCCTCCTTTTTGAAGCATTTCTTGAGTTTTTACATTTTTTGATGGGAGCAGGAGAGGCTCCTACCGCATTATATATTAATAGAAGAAATAATTACAAGGCAAAGCCAAAAAGGAAAACAAGCTGTACAGTTCAAAACTTGTAAAGACTCTAGCAAGGAAAATTTTAAAGGATGAAGTACTTCTTTCACTCTATACATATGTAGAGTGACTTCCCCAATAAATTATTCATTATTGTTTCCAGGAAACAAAACTTGGGTTAATGTTCTAAAAAACTGTCCATTTCTTTGCTTCCAAATGTGCCAAGCTGCGATGACACAGTACCATACTTAGAATCTTTGCCTAGGTTGTTTAGTTTTTTTTTTCTGGAACTCATGTATTATTTTAAATCTTTCTTGAGGTAATACTATTTTAGATTTATTTGTAAAATTAATGCTGGTTAGATCCTCATTTAGTTTGTTCATAACACCTTTAATCCTTTTTTCCCCTCTTTTCAATGTTGAAGGATGACAGCCATTCACAACGTGTTTTGGAGGATTTATTATCTGTTCTAGTCCCATGTTGGTTATCAAGGACCACAAGTATAGAAAAGCTTCTTCAGGTTCTGTAATTTTCCTTGAAGTTCCTTGTTTGTGTTACATTTTCCTATGAATAAAACAGACTGTGCGTTAATGTTGTTGCAGATATTCATCAAAGCTTTGGCTGATGTTGCCGAACATAGGCGTCTGACTCTCATGATTTATCTCTTGAGGTATTTTCTATTTTATTCATCAACATCCTCAATTCCTCATATTTCTATTCTGGGAAGCTAGCTAAATTCATTTATACTGTTTTCAGGACCTTAGGGGAAGAAAATAGTCTGAGTACTGTGATCATGCATCTATTACACTCGTTGGTTGTGCGGACTTCACACGCTCTTTCCGAACACCAGGGGAGCCATTATGTCCCATCCTTGAGTGCCATGCCACATGAGTGGGAGTATGGATTGGCAGTCAATATGACAGACCAATATTCCTATAAATTATGGTTTCCTTGTCTGTGTAAACTACTACAAGAAATCAGGGTGCATCAGAAACAAGGTCTTCTTCATATGCTACATTTGGCAATGCGGTTTATTCTATTTAAGCTGCAAGATACAGAGTTGATTTTTGAGCTTGAATCCGAGGAAGCAACTAACTCTATACAGGTATTTCATTTGGTCACAATCGTGGCTGTATTTTGTTGTTGTTGTTGTTCTGTATTGTCTTCCTTTTCAACTCTAGGTACTCCGATTAGTTAGTAAAACTGGTATTGTTTTATTCATTTCTTGTTCAGTTAATCTGGGAGTGCTGATTGCTCTCGAAAATATTTTATGCTTGATATTTATATCTGTTGTCATATTCATTTGGCTGTTGCAGGGTTCTCTTGGAGCGCTTATGAAGGAAGTTGTCTTGTGCACCGTGACTGTTAGAGACAAAAAAACAGACATTTCTGGTCATACTCTAAAGGAAGTCAGAGACTATGCAAATACAATTCTAAAAATAATTAAAGGATGGATGAGTGCTTCAACATATTTCAAAGGAATTACTCAGTTGCTAGAACATTCGGAAACTCTTGTGAAAAGAAAGGTACTTGTTGGTTAAGATACCTTGGTTTTATGTGCCATGATTTAATTTTCATTGGTTAAGTTCCTTAAAACTAATTTTCATTGGTTAAGTTCCTTAAAACTAACTTTTGCCCTATTTGATTGTAATTGATGTGCACATTTCTAAACAGACACTTGGAATATTGTGTGAAACTGCAAGGGGGAATAGCTTGGTCCAGAACAAGCAAATGAAAACAAGAAAACTGAAGCATAGCGCTCTTACTATCGCCCCCCAAGTGGACAAGAGCTCTGCCCCTTATTTCAGCGAGTTGTGCTTAAAGATTCTAGAGTTGATTGACAGAGGGGTTGATTCAGACGCTTTGGTGAAAATTGCTGCTATTTCTTCACTTGAAACACTAGCGAAAGAATATCCCTCTTATAATCCTGCATATGGCACGTGCCTTGCAATAATCATTAATCACATCAGCTCTGGTGATGCAGTCACTTCTTCTGGGCTAATTCATACTGCAGGCTCACTGATAAATGTGCTGGGATCAAAAGCATTACCTCAGCTACCATTTATCATGAAAAATATGCTGCAAAGATCACATCAGGTGTCATGTTGCCCTAGTGGAAAATATAAAAATACTCCCACTAGAACTGATGCCAGACTTTCTAACCAAGCTACAACTATGTTGCTATCTGTACTGACAACCATCGAAGTGATTGTCGAAAAGCTTGGTGAATTTGTTAATCCATATTTGGAAGAAATACTGGATCTGGTTGTATTGCATCATGAATGTGCTTCTCAAATAGATACAAAACTAGATGCCAAAGCAGCAGATGTTCGGAAGCTGCTGACTGAGAAAGTTCCAGTATGTTTCATCTAAACACATCATGGTTTTTTTTCTGGGTTATATGATGGACAATGAATGTGCTTTATACTTGCATCTAATCGAATTATTGGCATTGCAGGTCCGGCTGATCTTTTCACCTTTACTGAATCTGTACCCCAGTGCTACCAAATGTGGAGAAGCAAGCCTGTCATTGGCATTCCAAATGCTTACAAGTCTAGTTGGTACAATGGATCGGCTGGCTGTAGGAATGTACCATACAAAAATATATGAACATTGTTTGGCAGCTCTTGATCTCCGTCGTCAATGTCTGGACTCTTTGAAGAATATAAATATAGTGGAGCAAAGTATTATCCATACCATTACCACTCTCACAATGAAGCTTACTGAGTCCACTTTCAGGCCTCTTTTCCTTCGTACTATTGAATGGGCAGAGTCTGAAGTTGATCGGCCCACATCAAAGAGTAGTGTGGACCGTGCAATTGTTTTCTACAAGTTGATCAACAAGCTTGCTGAACAACACAGGTATCTGTATTCCATAGTTGTAAATAATTTTCATCAGCCACATTCATGCTAAACTTGTTCACTGGATATTGCTATTCTGATAAAACTTCTTTAAACTGAATTACTGGCTTGCTTTGTCGTTACTGCCTAGAGAGAGAGAGAGAGAGAGAGACATCTTCCGGCTAGATTTTCTTCTTCTTTTTCGCCTGTTCTTGTTGACATGATTGGTCTTGTTTATTCTGGTATGTCAGGATATTGGTATAGCATGTGACCGGGCACACCACACACCTGCTAATTACCATGTCCGGTCAGCCATCCTTGGTGAACACAAACTCTGATAATAAGTAGATTTGTAAAGAAATTCATGGCGACTAGGCACGAAATATAAAGAAGTATATATTAGTTGTGGCCATTGTTTCTAGAACCAGCAGTGACTGGTCTACTACCGAAAAATTCTTGGAGGCGTAATATTTTCTTACGATATTGTGTTGATGCGATTTCATTTAGCTTGTATATTTGTGGCCTAGTTGAGCAGATCCTGAGGCATTTTGGGGCACTTGATTGCTCTTTGTTGTAAACAATGTCTCATAATATTAATGGAAAAAAGGGAAGACAACACAAGAATTATGTCATGGTAAAAAACTAACACAAGAATTTATGCCTGGTTCCTGTTAAGTTTCCCAGAGTAATATATACCTTTTATATTAGCAATGGGAACTGAATTGGGGGATTGTATTCATTATCTCCATGTTTCATTATGATTTGGTGGCTTGTGGTTTATTCAACTTCTCGTGTTAATCTTCTGTACTTTCCACATGTTTCATTATCCTGAACGGCCTTTTGCTGTTCTTAACTACTTGCCACTGAAGCATGCTAGTGTTAACTACCTGCTGCTGTGTTTTCTTTTCTTTTGTTTTCTTTTGCCCCTAATTCATTTCATTTGTTTGCGAAGGTCCTTGTTTACACCTTACTTCAAGTACCTACTTGAGGGATCTGTACAATATCTATCAGAAGATAAAGCTTTGATCAGTTCCAAGCAAAAGAAGAAGGCCAAACTTGGAGATGCTCAAGTTGAACAGAAGGATAAATTGTTGGGACCAAAACTGTGGAATTTAAGAGCTCTGATATTGAAATCCTTACACAAGTGTTTCCTTTATGACACTGACCAGAAGATCCTTGATTCCTCTAATTTCCAGGTTAGTTTTTTATTATATGAGGTTTACTTGTTCTGAGCTGTTCACTTTCATATCTAGCAAGCTTTTGCAAGCCACCAGAAAAGTTGCTAGAAAGGGAATCCTTTAGGTTTGGCACTATTTTTCAAATTTCTACTGAGAGAAAATGCGATATTGACTTGACTGTCTTTGTTGCTTCTTTTCCCTACCCACACGGATCATTGGCACTTCCCCCTGTTTCTGTATCATTATATTATGATTTGGCCAAGAAGCAAGCGGCAATGGTTCTATTGAATCATATCTGCATTCTTCCTGCCTTTATTTTTCTCTTGGCAATCTTTTATGATTGATCCCAACATTTTTTTTTTAAAAAAATTCTTTTGGCTGTTTGCAGGTTCTTTTGAAACCCATTGTTTCTCAGTTTGCTGTGGAACGGCCTGAATCTCTTGAATCAGTTCCAGATGCTGCCTCAGTTGAAGAAGTTGATGAAAGTCTTGTTTTGTGCTTGGGGCAAATGGCAGTGACTGCACGGTCAGATGTTCTGTGGAAGCCTCTTAACCATGAGGTGGGAACCATGCAATATATACTGGTAGTTCTTGAATTAGAGTTGAACTAAATAAACTAATCAAAGATTTTGGTTACCCATCAAAAGGGCTCAATATATCTCATAAAAAGAATACTTGAACCAGAGCCCAGAGCCATAGTTCAGTCCTTTTATGCACCCACCCTCATGCTGACCGACTCGCAACACTGATAAAACCGCAGGTACTGATGCAGACAAGGAGCGACAAAGTTCGCCCCAAAATGCTTGGCCTGAAGGTTGTGAGGTACATGGTCCAACATCTGAAGGAGGAGTACGTCGTTCTCCTCCCAGAGACAATCCCATTCCTCGGCGAACTACTTGAGGATGTGGAGCTTCCTGTTAAGACCCTGTCCCAGGAGATTTTGAAAGAGATGGAGACCCTCAGCGGTGAAAGCCTCCGGCAGTACCTGTGAAATCTCTAGAATCATTGCGCCAATGAAGTGAATCTTATGCACTTCCCGGTGGTAGATCACTTCAAACATGTGAGCTGTATGCAGGTTGTACTTTGGATGAATTGTCGGGTGTAGAAATTTTGCTGTGTATACGCTTGCACCGACGATATTCATCCTGTGTGGCCTCGTTGTGAGCAGTGGTTTTTCCGGGTGTACTGCTAGGCTGCTGCTACCTTTGTTTCTAACGTTGCCATGGCATTATTTCTCACACCGGCATGTAAACATCACGTGACTACACTAAATCCGTTCTACTTGTGTAATGCAATTAGGATGTCAAAATTGGTTGGCGATGCTGCACAGTGACTTTTGGGGAGACGTGCACCATGCACGATGGTAATCACGTGCAAGGAACAACTGCACATGGAGAAGTTGAGGCTTCTGAAATTCTTCAGATTTTTTTAACGTGATCTATGTGAAGGTCAGTAAATCCCCTTGTTATCTTGTATGGCTGTGTTGTCGCTGCGGCAAGATTGCCGGATTTGTTTACATGGCATGCCTTGTTTACATCGCTATGTGGGTCACGCGGAATCGATTGCTGACACTGTCATAAGCTGTAAGATGATCGTAAGGCCACATGGTGGTGGTAAGAGACCGCCTGATCTCTTTCGACCGTGACATGTCTCTTTCACACACTGTAACTTTTAACCCAGATTTGGCTCCAAGACCTGGGTGAAAATTTGGGTGCAGGTCAGCAGGCAGTTAAAACACTATTTACCAGGCCGATCTTAACGCGTCGTTGGTTCGTTGCCGCTCCAGTCCAACTGAGGTTTCACTTGCTGCTACGCCAAAAATGCAATTCCAGACCTGGCGAATCATATTATTCATGGGATTCATAGTAAACCATGGCGCGGTCAGTAATCATATACCTGCATTTTCGCTTGCAAATTTGATGCTGAGAACCGGATGGCTAGCATTAGCGAAGCTTTGAAAGGACATGGTACATGGTAGGGCAGATTCAAAATTGCAGGTAGCTGTGCTACTGATGTCGACAGATTTGGGTCCGAGAGGAAATGAAGGTTCGAGGTTAGCAGTCCAAAAATAAAGAGATGCTGACAAGATGCCACTACTTGGTGCTTCCAAAAGGGGCGACGTACTTCATTGCTTGCTCGCTAATGTGTTTTGTGGAAAGATGAATGATCGTTGATAAGCCTTCGACAGCGCATTAGCCAAGGTGGCCAGGGACATCTTTGACCAATCATTCTCTTCAGCTGGCTGTATGAGCGCAAGCGTCATGGCAACGCTAATCTCGACGATAGTACCTTCTTGTTTCATAAATCATAACATTTCGGCAGAATTTCTTCTGCATACTGTCGGTCTTACGAAAACTGAAAGCATGACATGCCCATATTGTCACTTCAGGTAAGACATACAAAATACAACCAAGAGAATCTTATAGAAAAGCCCCATTCATCGAAAGCACCCGCATTATCTGTTCACATGAGTTCCTCTTCAATTGCATGGAAACTATACATATTTGTAGCTCCTAAAATGTAATACATCATTTTCCAATTCCCCAATACAAACTCCCTGTATGCGTCAGCGCAACAAATAGCAAGATGGTAATACACTTGTGAATACTAATACTACCCTGCTAGTATAACACGACACTTTCGAAATAGGAAACTGGTAACCGGACGCATATCTATCATCTTGCTACCTCTTCAAGTCTTTTGAGTATATGTTTGGTATCTGGTCTCAAGGACGGTGAAGGATTACAGCAAGCAGTTGCCAATTCGAAGAACGTGTTAAGATTATCTTCCTTGCGTGAGTTCTTACTTTGTTTGATCAGCTCCGAACTGAATGCATCCGATATCTTCCTCTCGAGGACCAAATCTTTGAAAGAGGCAGGCAGAAGGATGTCACGGGCATTCGGCGGGCCAACATTCGCTGCCTCCTTTTGAGCAAGCATCTCGAGCAGAATTACCCCCAAGCTGTAGATATCACTCTCCCTTGTGACTTCTCTCATCTTGCTCAGCTCGGGAGCCTTATAACCCTGCATTGCAGATGTTTCAAGCATCTCTTGTGCAGCAGCAGGATTCAGCAGAAGGTAGAGGCCAAAGTCTGATATCCTCGGTTGGAAATTAGCATCAAGCATAATATTGTTTGTCTTGAGGTTTCCATGAATGATTGGTTTCTGCGATCCTGTGTGAAGGTGGTCCAGTCCCTTGACAATGCCAATAGATAACTTGCATATTATCTCCCATCTCTGTGAATCATTGATTCCCTCTGCGGATAAAAAGAACAGATAGCGGTCAGAAAGTGCAGAAAATGCAACGCTTCATGATTCCCTCTGCGAGTAAATAGCATTTACTGACCAGCATAAAGAATCATCCTTTTTCAACCGAGTCATGTACAAATATAAAATCGGAAAAAGTAAAAGAAAGCAGCTACTAGATGAGTTCAAGTCAATCTTGAGAGCACAAAATTTGTAGTTGGATTTCTACCAGAAGCTTGTGGGTAGGTGATGCACTGGTGTTCGAGACCCAAACAAGAAACATAGTAACCAAGAGGGCCGTTTGGAACTGTCCTTTTGAAGCCCTGACTACCATCAAATACAAATGCTTCTAAAGTTATTGGCAACAAAAACTGCATAAATCGCTTTGTGTAAAAGACAATTATCATCTTCGCGAGTCTTTCTCTATGTGACCAATTGGTAGACCAATATATGAAACATGTTTAATCAAAGAACAAGATTCAACAACTCCCCTGAAAACGAGAGCTGAAAGATGCAGAGAACGCAAACAGTTGAGAAGGACCAACATAACACTAGAAAGAAGTCTTGAAAACACTTCCTGAAGATGCATTTCTCTTCAATAAGAAAAAAACCCATTAACTATGTTTGGGAAGAAGACTTTCTCCCAAAACTTTTATTTGATATAGGACCAAACCACACAAATTAATACAGAAAAATGAATGAGGTTACTACAGGAGTACAGGTGAACCAATGGCCTTAAGAAACATGAAGACCCATGCTTTGTGAAAACTTTGTGAGCTGTCCCTTGCTCTGGTTAACTTAACGACAAGAACACGAAGTGTGACCGTGAAGACACATGGCTAAGAGTAAGAAAATAGCACCCACCACAGCAATTTGCTTAATCTTTACAACATTATTGCCTGTAACGCTTTTAACGCTTAATTGAATGAGCAATATTAATCAAATAAGTCAAGCTAAAATTTCAGATTTTTTTTTGGTAAATGGGATGGCATAGCACATAAACAAACCTTGCTAAAGCTGCAGTAATAATTAGAAAAGCATTTCGCATGATTAGTGCTACTCAAAGCTAACTTGGCTCGAAAGCAAAGTGAAGGAAGCTACACGAGGTGGCGCACGCGCGAACGCTTGCGGGAACACACAGGCCTACCTTGCAAGAACCGCCGGAGCGAGCCGGCGGCGTAGAAGGGGTGCACGAGCAGCTTCTCCCCGCGCGGGCCGATGTAGAGCGCGCGGATCGGCACAAGGTTCGGGTGCTGCACGGTGCCGAGGAGCCGCGCCGCCGCCGCCTCCTCGGCGCCCGCGGCACAGGCCGGCCGGACGAACCGGAGCATCGCCACTGCCTCGCCGGCGCTCAGCCCAGCGCGGTACAGCGTGCTGTGCGCCGACTTGGCCATCACCTCGCCGGGCGCCTCGAGGATCGCGGCCACCGTGAGCCCCTCTCCGCCGGGGAACCTCACGAGCGCCTCCTCCCCGCCGGCGCCGTACGCGCTGGACCCGCCTGCCTGGAGTCGGTCGGCCCTCGGGCCGTGCGAGGGCAGCACCGTGCGCCGGCGGCGGCGGCGGTGGCGGCGGATGAGGTAGCAGAGAATCAGGGCGACGAGGACGGCCAGGACCGGGAAGAGGATGGCCTTGATGATTGCCTCGCGCATTGCTCCGTACTTGGCTTGTCCTGGGCGCGCTCTAGGTGGAGAGAGAGGGGCGGCGGTGTGCTTGGTTCTGGGGAGCAATGGGAGAGGAATATATGGAAGGGTTTGGTCTTGGTGTTTTGCGGCACTTGCTTCCCTTCGCTTCGCTTCGCTTTGGCATTCTTTTCCTTGGGGTGGTGGTGAAGTTTGGTCTCGAATCCGGCCACCTCCTCTGTGTTGCGTCATGTCATGTGTGTGCGCGCTATGGTGCGGAGGCAAGCTTTGAGATTCTACACTAACGCTCCACGCGTACACACGTATACGCGCCTCATACTGTCATACACACTAACCAATTTTCATATACGCGCCTCATACACACTAAGCAGTTTTTTTTAGAGAGGCTATAGCCTCTGAAATCTAGGTATGCGTGCATATATATACACCTATTTTTAATTAATAAGTATTTACGTCGTAAAGACTTCTAAGCTCTGACCAGTTAAACTGGTTAGATTGCACGGCAATTTCTTGCATAATTAACGTAACAATCGCTATTGAAGCATCTGGTACTTTACAACAGTTGACAAAATAGTGAAACGATTCAAGACTTAACAAAGACTAGTATACGAAGACAAGAGGCGTCTATAGTAGAATTACTTGCCAACCCATGCGTGGGCATAAGTAGGATGGTCTGCGTATCCTAAAAAGATAATATTAATAATCACATTCTTGTAACACTCTTTCCACGATAACCACTTGATTATGCTCTTATATTTATTTTTTTCGTAATTTTGATATAGAACTCTGAGTCCTGATGAGTGACACGGATACTCTAGGTTCATGAACAGATATGACAAAATGAACATCGTAATGTACACAATCTCTCTTTTGAGATACGTGATGATATAATGTTATTAAGATGCATACTTCTCACCAATCATCTTAGTTCCTGCCAGATTTAGTGGTTTCTTGCCCAGCACTTATGTTCTCTTTAATGAAGTAAAATTGGATCACCATTTCTTCATTTTATTTTATTTTTTCAGAAAAAGAAAAGGTTACTTTTGCATTGTGGACAATGACATATTCTGATGGCTCTTTCTCAAGTATCAGATGATGATGGCCTTGCATCTGCCACTCAATGACCCAATCAATCCCACAGGCCATCGCAAGACTGGAAATGGCATTGGCTTCACATGTCCCATTTTTAATACTACCTTTTATAATGTGGAATAATGCTAAAAATTAGGGAATAACTAGGGCTCGGACGTCCGATGAAGGTTTCCCGTCGGATGTGTCAGTGCAACATTACTAGATAATGTATACAACAATTACAATCAACATGTGCAACAAAAACCCCTGAATACAACAAAGCGTACAACGAAGTGCAACAGAAATCTATTTGATTGCAACACAAAAACACAACACTAGGACGTTCTCTCACACAACAATTGAGATAGCTCATGAAACATTCTCATTTCGATCGTGCAACATTGAGAAGAAAAAGATACATCAGACGCAAAGAAACTTAGAAGACAATTAGTTCATACACTTGCAACGAATCTTTACTACATATGCAACAAACGCAAAGTCAAACAAACATAAATTATGCAACAAATTTGAACTACTAGGCAACAAATACAAGGGCCTATTGCAACGAAAATTAAAACTTGTTGCAACAACAAAAGAAGCCATCGAACATCTACACATTTGATACCTTAGGCTGCAACATTTGGAAACAATTATTGCAATAACCTGACATACCGGCGTCACATTTAATTAGATGATGTACACGACACACCGGCGAACAACTAGACATAGAAGCCGAACGTGCCTTACCTAAGGAACTAATTAGATGAAGTAACCTCGAATCGTCTCGTGTCTTTCGGCATGGAACGATCGATTTTGCTTTTGCGCAGTCAGCAATGCTTGGAGATCCCGGAGAGGAGGCGAAGTTCCTTCATTGAGCATCTCCAGCAAGGGCCCCTAAAACAGAGCCCCTATTTTGAATTTAGGGGCTCATATTTTTCCGCATTTTGAACACAAATCAAAGATAGCCCCTAAATCTCAGCCCCTATTTTTCTTTTTCTCCTATTTTGACATATCCGCTATGTATAATCTTCATTTGACATCACTAAAATTCAATCACAAATATTTGTAATACATAAAACATAAGCACATTAACATTTACAATTTAAAAACATGATATTTAAAATTTAAATTTAAAATTTTGAAAACATGATAAATTTTTCGAAGCCTCTCATGTATTTCCCTATCTTCAATAATATGGGTTGTACTCGTGTCCCTGGAAATTAGGGCTAAGGAGGCAAATTTAGAGGCCTCCTAATTTTAGGAGCTTGAGTAAGGCAGGAATTAAATGAGGAGGCAAATTTAGTGCCCTAATTTTAGGGGCTTGAGTTGAGGCTGTTGGATCTGTTTTTCTTCTGCTTCATATTTTAAGGTTTAGAAATTTGGTTTAGGGGCTCTGCTGGAGATGCTCGTAGCCATTATGCTACGGTGGCCCTTGACAGCAACGGCAAGCAGGGCCGTCCGAACGGTTTCAGTTTTATTCTTCGATAGGTACAGTCGCCGTCTAAGTGCGGGCGCAACGGACGGCGACGGAAGCTGTGTATCGAGTGCCGTGTCCTTTGCATTTTCACAGAAAAAAAGAAAAAGAAAAAAGAAAAAAGCGCCGTCTCCTTTCGGCTGCGGGCGTCGGCAAGAAGAACCCGCACAGTGTCTGTAGGGCTGCCGACGGAATGGGTCCGCGCCGAGCTGACGTTTTGGGCTTATATTGGCCGCTGGGTGGCTGTATGCGCCGGGCAATATCGTCAGCAATCGTATGAAACTCATGATTATGGATCGAAGAAATCGGTCGGTAAACTGATTAAATTTTAAAAAAAGTATGTTGTATAAACAGGTTGATAATCGGTAAAAATCGCTAAAAAAAATGGCTCTAAGACTTGGCCGATCGATTTTTGGTGAAAATCGATCGGTTTTCGATTAAAACTAGTAGATTTTTTATTGAGCGGTGCTTATATGCTTTTCCTTTTATTGCACAAATCTTTAAGCAAGCGAAGGGGTAAGTAATCACCATCTACCCTTCATTCATGTTTTAATAGTTGTGCAACTTTTAAAAGGAAGAGCGTAGAAGCACCTCTCTTTTTTATTTCTACTAAATATTTTTTTTTTCAAAAAAATTGATTTATTAACCTTTCGATTGCTAGCAATTTTTGAGCGATTTTTTACTCGATATTTTCAATTTTTGAGCGGTTTTTTCAAAATCGATATTGTGAACCCCGATCAGGAGAAGTTATGAGAAGAAACAAACTGAAGACGATTTTGTTAATGCATGGATAACCAAAAGTCTCTTAACTTTTCAGTCGATTTTCTTATCTTTAGATCTTGTGTTGCGATTCATACTTCGACAAGGTCATTTTCCTCCTCTTCAGCATCGCTGCCTACCGCCGCCTATCAGATTAGGGCTTGAATTCATTGGTTAGGCTTTGGATTCACCAGAGCACAAGCTTAGAGGGTGGGGTAGTGGAATCCGTGATGGACATCGGTGACGCTGCCGGAGCTATAGGTAGAAGGAGGGCGATGGTGGTTGGCACGTGCAACGAAGATGAGAGCGGTGGGAGGTGGTGGCTACGCCAGAGGCAAGGAAGGATGGCAACACGAGGAGGGGGGGTATCGCTGGAGAGGAGGAAGAAGGGCGGCTTGCCAAAGAGACGGAAGACGAGAGCCGTGCAGGGTGGTTGGGGCGGCCCCAGTGGGGAAGGGCAGCGGTGATAGGAGCTGACCGGAGGGCCTTGCCGTGCGAGGTAGTGGGAGGCGGCACACGTAGAGGGTGGGGGTAGCAGCGGCTGCTTGGCGCAGAGTTAGAGACAGGGTTAGGGTTAGAGAAGGGGTGGGTTTTATGTATGAAGTGAGAGAGTGACGTGGGTAATTAGATCTAGATCCAATAGCTAGAAAAAATGACTGAAATCTAATAAATTTTAAAGCAACGGCACAATTGACAACCCCAGCTGAAAATTAGGCCCACTTCAGAAAATCCAATGTTGGGTTGACGAAGCAAAATACGCACAAAACAGAACTTCCGGCCGAATGTTTCGTCTATGTCGGCTTAAATTTTCTGGGTCGTCACGTTCAGTGGGCTTAAGGTTCAACTCCATCGTTCTGTGGACCGTCCCAACAACGAAGCTTCTAGTTCTACTAGACTTCTTCCTTGTATCCTCAAATATGTTCTACTCTCTTCGTCTAGCTTTATAAACCGTATTTTTTTAATCTATAAATAAAAATAGTAAAAATGCTAGACTACCCTTATTTATTATCTCTAAACACTATATTCAATGCATGTACATTGAGAATAAAAATAAATATAGATATTTATTAGAGATATAGAGAAAACATCACACTAATTTTGTATTGAAACATGTATACACCCTCTATTTATAGAAAAGACTATACTTTGAGACATACTATTCGACGGTGTACCATTTGTGTACCATTTGAATAGCTTTCAACGGGATAAAACCCTACCCTTTGATCTACCTCCCACACAAATCCTAAAGCAACTCATGTCCACACAAATGGAATCATTGCTAGCCAACCTTTTTCTTATCCATCCCCCGAAACCATCCCTTCCACTCATTTTCCTTCCATCAAACTACCTCTTTCTCTCTCTATTTGCTCTCTTCCTCTCTCTACCTCCCTACTCTCTTCAACCACAAACTCCCAATCTACTCATGAGCCCCACGATGACGCTGCAGAGTTGGCTGGTATAGACGTGCTAGGCGCTGCGGAAGTGAGTGATTGTAACAAAAGCGGCTACATGCAAGTGAGGCGAGCCAATGACAGCGGGATCAGTTGAGGCAACTCAACTACAAGCGGATGCGGAGGCCTTGAGTGTACATGAGGGCGAGATACAAGTGAGCAAACCACTACTGGTGAGCGCGGTCATGGGTGCTTGGGTAAGTGGCAATGAACTTGTGGTCGGATTTGATGGCGGTGCGACTTAGTGGCTTAAAGACACGATAAAAAGCTCGGGCTAGAGCTAGAGAAGAGAGAGATATAGGCTCGACGCGGAGCCCAAGCACGGATTTCATGGCAAACAACGTTGGTAGCGGATGGTGTCGGGCGGCTCTAGGTAGTGTGGTAGCACCATCATAACTCGACGCGGAGCCCAAGCACGGATTTCATGGCAAACAACGTTGGTAGCGGATGGTGTCGGGCGGCTCTAGGCAGTGTGGTAGCACCATCATAACCAGGTGTGCTCACTAAAACTAGTCAAAACTTCTTGAAATTTGTTTGAAATCTATTGAAACTTGTTGAAACTTTTTGGTTGAAAGTTGCTGAAATTTGTGAATTCTTTTTTGAAACTTTTGGTTGGTACTTGGTGAAACTTTTAGTTGAAACTTGCTAAAACTTTTTGAAAATTCACCAATTAAAACTCGATGAAATTTGAGTTCCAAAATCTTAAACTCGTTGAAACCTTTTCTTGGAATCTTATAGAAACTTCTAGAAATGCGCGACACGAAACTTTTCAAACACTCTCTTGAAACTTGATGAAAATGTATGAAACCTATCTAAGAGGTGCTTCTATGTTTTTCTTTTTGAAAGTTGCATAAATATTAAAGTAGGAATGAAGAGTAGATGGTGATTACTTGCCTCTTCGCTTGTTTCAAGATTTTGTGCAATTTGTATGGGTGCGACTACGCGTCGAACGTCCGACAGGAGTGCTCATGTTGGACGCTCGTACGAACCGTCTAATGCACGCACGCAATCTCAGCTCTCCCTCTCTTGTTCCCGTTAAAACATAGTTTAGTGCCCGTTGCAACAATGCGTTGGGAATGCTGAAACAAAGTAGGTAAACACATATTTCAATAAAGAAAAAAAAAAGAAATGTTAGAAAAAATTAGACGCTTGTTTGAGCAAGCAGAACCAAATATTTCAAATGGCAGAACCCAGTGTTTCAGAAGGGCAAAATACATATTTCAATAGAAGAAATCAAGACACTGAAACAATGAAATTAAGGCACTGAAACATTTATGTAAACATGGTGAAACATTTAAGTTAGCCTACAAAAACATTGAAACAAAGCTACCGAAACATTGAAGATAAGACAAGAGCAAACGTGATGTTTTCGTAGAAACATGAGGAAACAAAGAATGTTTCGAGGAGACGAGATGTTTCACAAGCATAAACATCATGTTTCAGCAAAACAAACCCAATGTTCCATAAACAAATAAAGTGTTTAACCAAAACTAACAATATGTTTCAGAAGGCAAAACCCATTATTTTATACTTACCAAGCTAATGTTTCAGTTTAAAAACTCATTTCTTCTTCAACCTCTAGCTTCTTCTTCAAAATACAAAATCTTCTTCTTTAGATCCCATTGTTTTATACTTACCAAGCTAATGTTTCAGTCTAAAAACTCATTTCTTCTTCAACCTCTAGCTTCTTCTTCAAAATACAAAATCTTTTTCTTTAGATCCGGCGAGCCTCCAGCCGTGCTCGCCGGATCCGACCTCCAAAAGTTTGTCAAGCTCACTCACTATCCTTACCAAAGAGATAGAGGTAGAAAGAGAAGAGTTGGGGAATAGATAGAGGAAGAGAGATGGAGGAGAGTGCATTGGGGAGGAGGAGCTGCAAGCGTTGGCGTCGGCAGCCGGCACTGACGAGCGTTGCTGGTAAGCGAGCAGCAACAGCTGCGTCAAAGAACCAGAACGCATCGAAGGAAGAAATGTGTGCACTAGGAATCTAAAAAAAGAAACGGCGAGACCCACCCTGTGTGCACGTACACACGTGTACACGCAACGCTAATGCTCGCGTCTGAGGGAAGAAAAAATTGAGCATCTTAACCCAAGCAATACCGAATTTGTATCGGAAGAAAAAGCATAAAGCACTGCTCAACTTATTTCTATGCTGTTGTAATGGTATACCGTTCTTCGGTAGCTCTCTTCAAAAAATACACCGTATATAATATTGGACGGAGGGAGTACTAGGCTTCGTTTCTACCAGATGAGACAGAGAAGGCAAACCAAATGGTACGCAACGCAACCTGAAACCAACAGTGATGCCCCGGGCTCCATTCATTTACACCGTTTGTTCAGGTTCTAGTTACATCAGAACAGGCTGAACAGCCAAAAGAAGAAAGAAACATTGAAAGAAAGAACTGCATTACACATGAGGAAATCCGAGCACATGCTACGGGGCGAGCAATGAGGTCAGACGTTGCCTGATGGCGCCTCCGTAATCCGTATTCGCTATCTCCTGCCCGGCCGAATCCGCTGCATCCTAATCTGCTCCCTGAACTTGGCTATGAACTCGTCGGCCTTCCTATCCACCTCCTCCTCCTCCTCCGCCTCCGGCCCCGGCCTCGTCGCCAACTCAAACAGCTCTTCGTCGCACGAGTTGTCCTCCTCCTCCTCCTGCTCCACCTCCTCCTCTTCCTCGTAGTTGTCTTCCTCCTTGTCGTTGTCATCGTCGCCGTCGGTGACCATATCGCTGCTGAACGAGCTGTCCGACGCTGCAACCGTCTCATCCAACCCATCATCAGTGGCAACTTGGTCGTCGAATGGCACTGCAGGTGCAGGATCGTAGCCGGCGAAAGTGCTCCTCGTTGCTTGGATCGCTGAGTTGGACCGGAACTTGTTGCCGCCGCCGCTCTGTAAGCCCACCCTTCCGCTCATGCTCGTGTTTCTGACTCCGTATTCGTTAAAACTTCTTGCTTTGGCCTTCCTGAGGCTGCTTCCACGGCCAAGAAACGGCGGCGGAGGTGGTGGGGGCGGCGGCGGAAGCAGAGGAGGCGAGCACGGGGAGAGGGTCAGGTCGAAATCGAGGACAGAGGACGGCGAAGGGATGGCATGCTCGCGCACGCCGCCGTATCCTGCCCTGGGAGCAAGGAACTCTGCTTCTTCTTCTTCAATGCCGTCACTGATATCCCCGGTCAGTGCTGCGGACTCTTCGGCCGCCGGCTTCAGCTTCCTCACCGGCAGGAGAAGCGGCTTCTCGCTGGAGTTTCCCTTGCCGTTGTTGCTCCCCGTGTCCGCAACGACGACGAGGGGGTCGTCTGGGTAGTACTGAGAGCTCCACGCCTGGACGCCATCCTTGGCACCACCACCGTTGCCGTCGCCGCCGTTGTCCTCAAAGACCAGCGAGCCTTGCATTATCTGGGAGACGTAGGACTCCACCGACTCGTCATCGACGGGCTTTACAGCGGCCACGGCGGCCACCTCGGTATCGGCGTTCCTCTGGCCAAAGACGCCGTAGGAGATGACGAGGCCGAGCAGGAGGATGTGTGGCAGCTCCCATATCCTGGGGGCCTGGCTCGTCGGCAGCAGCTGCAGCAGCGCCACGACCACGGCGAACAGCACCGCCTTCGCGGCGAAGTTGGAAGGGAACAAAAGCGCGAGAACCTGCTGCAACCTCGCGGAAACATCACCACCACCACTCAGTCTAGCCTGTGCCGGAACCGTGTCCGCCATTGCAGAAGCAAGCGAGGTTTGCGCGATTGTTTGCTCGGTTCTTGGGTTCCGGGGGACGTGTTTGTTCGGCGGCTCGGCTACGATCGCGTTGGAAAGTTGGGATCCTTTGCTTTTGGGCGAGGAGAGGAAGCTGATACTTGGTCGGGAAGCAACGGAGCGGAGGGAAAGAATTTGATCGGAGGCAAGGCAAAGCAAAGCAACGCAACGCAACGCAGAGAGAAGGGAAGGGATGCCGGTTAATTTGGCTACTTAATCCTCCTGGAGAGCGATTAACTGTTGATGGAAACCGCGGGAATGTGCTAGATGAAAAAATTATTATTTGGCGAAAAGGACTTGTTTGCCTAGCAGTAGCCTCTAGAACTGCAGGCACAAGTAAATGGGATTCATGGTGGAGCCGATGGTTGTCGGGGCACAAGCGTAGCTTTGCCATTGCCACCCATGGCCATGGGCCATGGCTCTCCTACCTAGGGATTTGTTTTCTTGGAATAAATTTCAAGGTCTCCTTTTGTGGACGTTTCTAGGAACAGCTGAGTACGCGCCCCGTTTGCTGATAAGATCTAGTTTGGACTTTGGAGCAGGTTCTAAAACGTCAGAGAAGTCCACTTCAGGTTTCAGCTGCTACTTTCAGGGGTGCTCGAGAAAAAGATAGGGTGCTAATCGCATTAACAAGTCAACATTACAGTCTTCCAGTAAGATGTTTTGTACTACGTATTTAGCTCCAACTGCTAGATCTAAGCTCTCATCAAGCTGTACTAGACTCTAGTAAAGTTGCTCCATCCTCCATGGACCATGGTAAATTGAAGCAGTGAGCTCACCAAAGGCCAAAATGTGCCCTGGTTAGTTGGTAAGAATCAGCAACACGAGTATGGCGCGAATAATTACAATACCTGGACAAAACTGGAGTACGACTAATTATCAAATTCGATTACACGGTCCAGGGAGATTTGCTGCATAGTGAACGTTCATTAGTGAACAATATGAAGGATAACAAGGCAGTGTTCAGTTTTGATTTGCTCAACTTTTCTTTAGTAACCATAGACTCTCTAGGGGACATCATTTCTTGAATTGAACTTGAAACAAACCATTTGTTTGGTCTGTCCAATGTTGGCGAGCCTTTGCCTGAGCTCCGGACTTATTAGCATGCACAATATACTAATTCGACGCTATTCTTGGGGAGTTCAAAACTCCTAGCATATTATTCGCAAAAAAAAACTCCTAGAATATCCAACGGTGGCATCTGCCTTGCCTTGATAAGTTGGTCGCAGATTCTCTGTAAGGACGTTTGAAGTAGGAATTTTTTTATTTAGTATTTATTTTTGGTGGCATCTGCCTTGCCTTGATAAGTTGGTTGCAGATTCTCTGTAAGGACGTTTGAAGTAGGAAATTTTTATTTAATTTTATTTTCAAAAATAATCAACGGAAAAAATATTACGAAAAGGGGTTCCCGTTGTCCGGATATGAGGCGGTCGATAGGGGATGCATAACGGCTAGGAGTAACGGCTGGCTAGAAGTTTTTTGCATGTAACCTGGATGAATTTTTTTTTTTTGCATCCAGCTACCTATTGCCCTAGTACTTTTTGCATCCAGGTACATATCGCCCGATACTAGGGCGATAGGTACCTGGATGTAAAAAACTATCGCCCGATACTGAGACGATAGGTCTCCTTACGGCCGTTGACAGTTATGGACGTATAGAGATGGCATTTTTTTGCATCTAGGTACATATCGCTTTAATATGGGGCGATCGCCTTACATTGGGGCGACGGTGCCTATTTTCACAAAAAAAAAGTCCGTTGATTATTTTTTTTAAAATATTTAAAATAAATATTAAATAAAAAAATTCTTTGAAGTAAGAGTAGATGAAGGAATCAAGACCACCTATGTGAATACCAAGTTTGGGGATATCAGACATTGGTCCGTCTCCGTCGCCGCCGGCCGTGTAAAGTAAGACACCCAAGAGGATAGAGGTGATCTGATTTGTCGCTGCGATTTTTCTTTTGACATGCGTACGCCAATTTCCTGAAGGCGAGTGCAGTAGATTTCAGCAGAAGGTAGCTTCAGGCTTTCGTCGCATGGGTTATCCATTTCTTAATTGTGCAGCTATTCTTTATCATCCCCGTCAAGAGATTCTGTGCGTTTCCCATTGCGCTACTTTCTTCAGGTTACTTCGGTGATACTTCTTCACGAAATGGTAGAGAAAGAGAGGTGTTTCTATGTTTTTTTTTTAAAAAACATTGCATAAATATTAAAGTATAAAGAAAAGTAGATGGTGATCATCTATCTCTTCGTTTGCTTTCAGATTTGTACAACTTGTATTGAAAAGGAAAGTATAGAAGCACTGCTCGCTGAGAAAATCGAAGTTACTAGTACATTAGAGAAGAGGGCAGTAATATTCTGCTCTTGGCTGATGCTACCGTCTATGCACTCTAGTCTTTTATGCTTTTTTTCTTTTACGGAGAAATAGCTGCTGACTTTTCACTGACTTGAAATGTCTGCAGCAGCATCCAGCGTTCCAGGCTTCCAGCCAACCACAGAAACGAGCCCGAAGTGGGTTTAGAGTTTTGGGCTATAGGCACCGGATAAGTTTGGTCCTTTTCTTTAGACATCACACAAGCACATGAGGAGCATGACGATCGACTAATAGTCTAAACCGGATCTCAAATTCTCAATTCCGGAGTGCAAAGTTGTGACATAAAAAGCTGTCCTTTTAGGACTAGAATTGCTTGGACGGACGTATCTGGCGATCGAAGCGGAACACTAGCAGTCACGCCTCTTCTTTGGTTTTTCTCGCCGACATTGAGTAGGCTGAGGATTTGTTGTTTGGGTGTGTCTAGACAACTCTTGGATGTTTTGTCCGTAAAAAATCTAAATTTTAGACTCTTGAATACAACAGAGCTATCCGATGCAGTCTGAATTCCACCTCCCATTTATGTGTGTGCTTCATGTTTTGTCTCATATTGATGAAATGAGCCTGCTAAGTTAAATGGATCCAAATTCAATATCCTAACAACGGCATCACAAAACAGGCCGAAAAAACATAGAATTTACGCAGTTTCTATGTGCACCCAACATGAACCTACAAGGCCCACATGTTAAGTAAAGATGAAAACATAAAGAGGCTTAGAGAAGCATCAAAACCGATCTGTGAAGCACTAAAAAAGATCTATAAAAATATATGGAATAACCGCCTCCATTTTCTCACCTATCTTTGTTCAACCAAAATGAATTTGCCTATCAGTGAATATACATCAAATTGGTAGCTAAAAACTTCAATCTGCTATAAGAAAGGCAAACAATAAAGCAACAAATAAATCAATCTATGCATAAGGTAATCTATTTTCTTCAACAATATTGTATTATTGCATCTACCAGCCATGCTGGTTGGTTAGACATATCAGATGCACTTCGAAGCAACTACTACCTTAGAGATGCTCACATGGTCCTCTTAGGTGTGTATGTTTGCAAATTATGCTCCTCTGTACTTGGGCTTTTGGGTATGACCAAAGAACGCAAGGCACACACACAAGATATGGGTTTGGACTAGTGCAAAATAAGATTTCAGAAGGTTTTAAACTAAAATTGTCTGTGATATCTACAGATCATAGACGATTCCAACCATAAACTGTATGAGATAAGAACTGAGACTATAAGCATATCGAGGTTCGTTTCATAGACCTTAGCACCCAACATATTAGCACCTAGCGCCTTTCACCTTCCCAAACCCTAGCCCCTAGCGTCCTCCTCCCCGGCGACCTCCTCCCCGGCATCCTCCCCCTCCCCCTCGGTGACCTCCTCTTTGACATCCTCTCCCTCCTCCCCTCGATGATCTCTTGTGACCTTATCGTGTGATATGTATGGATGATTAATAAAATAGTAAACCCTTTATGTAGTTTAGTCTGTAGTGTTTGTTACCTAAAAATTTGTGCATGACTTGCCAACTCAAGTTTTTTTTAGCATGTGAGTAATAGTTTCATAATTTGCATGCATGGTTCAATTCGAATCCCATCTGGACTACACGCTTAGGGTCCAACATAGGAATTTCATAAATAAAAACAATTTAGTTACCACGAGAATATGGAAAAATTCCAAATAGAGCATAAATCCTAATTAGTTGGTGGAGAGGAAATCCCCCTAACACATACGTAAATTCTCTTATTTGTATTTTAACTAAACACAGGGCAACAAGAAACAACTGCAATATCCTTGATTTAATGAAGAAAAATGGGAAGATAATGAAGCAAAACAATGGAATTTTCCATGAGTTTGTCTGTGTTATATACTTGCAACAATACTAGAAAATCATGAATCTAAAGAGTTTGAAATTGAGGGACAATTTGTTGTTCCATAAGATGATTATGAAGACCATAATTAACAATCCTTTATTCAAACCATACGTATCTTATTTGTGATTCTGAATATATACCTAAATACTCTTTCTTAAGCAAGGACTACTGCAACTACAAACTCTTATCTCCAACGCAAATGTAATATCTGTGACGATCTCTTATACTCTTTTTGATCAGTCCATTATTCTGGTATGTGAGAATATCAGTTTGTTTTTTATCTAAATTAATTGACAAGATTGAAATCTGGTTTGGTAAAATAGACGACATGGAAAAGCTAAACAAAAACTTGAGGTGGAGATCAAACAACTGAAGGGCAAGTTTGAGTTAACAAAAAGGATTTATACGATGAAATAAGAACTAAAAAAACATAGATGACAAATGGCAAGCTATTGAATCTCTTTACACGGCACTCATCATTAAGGATCACAGGGCAAATGCAGAGTTGGAAGAAGCCAAAGCTGAGCTTATAGATGTAATATAAAGGTTTCTAGTATTTAATTCAACGTGGTTACTGATAATATACGAAGATACCCTTTACACAATAACATGGTCGCTTTTGTAGGGATTAAAAGATATGACTAGAAGTAAATCGGTTATTGGTGTCAAACAAATGGGCACAATGTTGGAGTTGTCGAACTTCAGGGAGAATTAAAAAGCCTTTGTTGCGGAAGTTGTGGCACATATGATGGTAGAAATGAAAAAGGCATGATGCTTATTATCTTGATCTATAAAATATATATCTTGTCAATGTATTGTCACCTGATATTATCCTTAATATTTGCTTATCTTGAATGCAATAACTTAATAGTGTCTTACTTGTTGAAACTAAATGTTTTTCACACACCCCTCAGCAGAACTTCCATCATTAGTATCTGCTATTCAAATTTTTCATCTGCTTAGATATTTCTGCAACAACATTAATAAGGCACAACCAGTTATAAATTTTGTAATTGAATATCTAAACATCATAAATGCATCGAGGCAACAACTTGTTTGATCAGGATCACCTTAAAATATGAAGTTTTGTAGCACTTTCATCTTATTATAATATTGATGGATTCGAAGGAAAAAATCATTTTATTCCATAATTCGTCCAGAAAGTTGTCATGCGTTGAAGGAGAATACCATAGGAAGTCTATTTTTGTTCTGTTATTTTTTGTGCAAAAACAGGATTATTTTGATAGTTCTCTATTTCATGAAATATAGAGTTGATTAAGTCATCGTATACCCAATGGCTTAATCAACTCCATATTTGACGAAATAGAGAACCATCTAAATAATCATGTTCCTGCATAATACCAGAGTCAAAATAGCCTACCTACGGTATTCTTATTTGGGGATGGGGATGAAGTGGAAGCGATAAATCAGAACATGACGGTGTTCAGGACGAACTATAAAATGAAATGAATTTTGCGTTTGAAACCATCAACATTATAATAAAAAAGGAGATGAAAGCATTACAAATGTTCATATTTTAAGACAGTCCTGATTAGACAAACTGTTGTCTCGATACATCTATGATGTTTAGATATTCAATTACAAAATTTATAACTAGTTGTGCCTTGTAAATATTGTTGCAGAAATATCTAAGCAGAAGAAAATTCCGAACAACAAATACTAATGATTGAAGTTCTGCTGAGGATGCAAGGAAAAAAAGGGGATTATAGATGATTCTAGTTAGAAACCGTCTGTAATGTTCATTTATCACAGACGGTTATAATTAGAAACCGTCTATGATACTATAATATCACAGACGGTTATAATTAGAAACCGTCTATGATACTATAATATCACAGACGGTTTCTAACTATAACCATCTATGATGTTGTATCACAGAGCGTAGGTCCTACACATCCATGGAGATCCTTGACAATCTATTTCCCGCTTTCGTAATCATCATCAATCGTGTTGTCGTTGCAAGATCTGGAGTCTTCGGCAAGGAAGATAAATAAGTTCAACCTCAACTCAAGGACTAGATAATGACAAGCTGTTCACCGAGGGTCTTCAATGTAAAAATTGGGTTCTTTTGTAATTTGTTATAACATATACACACACGATTAATTTGCACCATTATAATATAGCCTCACCAAAATAAGTGGTGTAGATCTTCTCCTTTTCTCCGATAAATGAAAGAATTTCTTTGCTATATACATTAATCTGCATCATTATAATCTGACCCCATTAAAATAAGTGGTGTAGATCTTCTCTTTCTCTCTCAATTAATGAGAGAAATTTCTAGGTTTTTTTTTGCTTTTTTCCGAATTTAAGGATTATTGTAAAGATTCTAAACTTCCAAAATAAATGAAGTATCTTGAATATTACCGGTTGTGTTTAGACATGTATAAATCAGAGGATCTTTCTTTGAAAAAAGAAAGATAATTCTTTTCTTGTGGTAAGAGGTACTAAAAAAACAGTCAATTAGTAGGAAACGGTCTGATTAACGGCCAACGTGTTATAGTAAGACACCATTAACAAAAGTTGAACCAACAAGCGTTTGTTGGTTACAACAAGTCTATTAGCTGGTTAAAATGGAACCACCGTCAGACTGTTCAGGGTGAGTTGGATAGAGGGTCAACTATCCATGTTCTTCCAACAAGTGATTATCAAATCAGTGAGAGAACTTAGGTGTACCTTTGTCCACTACACTCTCATCCTGGTAGAAACTATAACATGCCCGCGTTTTTTTTTTTTCACACTGCATGACCTATTCTGAACTCCAACATGCAATGCCAAGTTTTGCCAAACGGCAAACATGAACTCGATCAGCGGACTTGTAATTTGCCTTTGTTATGCATATATACATGCATACTGTTCTTCAGGCCTCGCTGTTTGATTTCTCGGTGATTTTTTTTGGGGCTCCAGCAGATACAATACGACCTGCAGGCTGCAGTCATGTGAGGACATCCTCACATGCGAATCATTGCGCTACCCAATCTCGTCGAAGCCACAGGGGGAGCCAATGGGTAGTAACACACGGCACGGATTATTACCACTCTGTTCTGTTCTGAACTTAAACATGCAACACGGAAAAGCTCCAGTTTTTGCTCCAGAAGTTATGGTGGGCGGCCGCGTGGGCTGCAAAGGTTGGCCGCGATTCATCATCTCATCTGCCCCTGCACATATGTCTGTCCAGGTTAGGGATAGCACCGGGGCTATTCCCCATGGGGAATCTGCCCAACGCGATAGTTGTCGGAGGCAGGGTTCACTTGATCGCGAAAACTAACCGTTGGTTCAAAACTCTAAACTGATCAGTAAACCAGTCAGATTTAAAAAATTCAAAAAAAAATTATGTCACGTAAACCGATCGAAAAATCGGTGAAAATCGAAATCACTCAAAAATCAAACTAAAAAAAGTTCAATTCGCCAATCAATTTAAGAGAAAACCGATCGATTTTTATTTTTTTTCAAAACATTTGATTTCAAAACCCTTCGGTTTTTCATGATTTTCACGGTAAATCGGTACCATCGGGACTTCGATTTTCAACCTTAAATTGGTTTGGTTAACCCTGATTAGATGCGATTTTCCTCCCGGCCCTATCCCTACCGGGGAACTGGCAGTGGAGGGGGCTAAATAAGAATATAAGTTCGAATGATATTGACATACTTTCATAAATATGTAATATAGTTATACACATATATGTAGATTTATTAATACATAAGATGGTAGAATAATACTAAATGAGTTACTATAGATTATATCAAACTGTATTAGGAAGAGACATGTATAATACTTATGTTTTAGATATGTAGTTGTATCGATTTATATGCATATGAGTGTATATCGGGGTATAGCGGGGAACAAGAATAGAGGATGCATTCTCATCCTCGTCCCGATATGAGGTAGCGCGGACAAGATTTCCTTGTACCCATCCTCCAATGGAGGGATCATTCGCCAAGGGTTGCGGAGGAGCAGGGCCCACTGTCATCCTCCTGGTACAAGCCTTAAATCTGCTAAATCTCAGGCTATGCATACTTGCACACCAACCCAAGTGGATGTTGACGATACTGATTTAAAATAAACTGCATTGTTTACGCGCAGAATATTCAACTTGGACACAGGTAGCTCCTAATCCTATGTTGGAGTGGCTCTGTCCACATTTCTGAGTTGGACAGCCGAGAATAATTGAAGTGGTGAAACTTCAGCAAAGGGAGAGGAGGACACACATTGCTACAACAAGAAGATGGAAGTTAATTGGCAATTATATTATGCAAGGTGTCATGCACGATCGAGCATGATCTTGTTGGCAGCGATCTCGGATTTATATCTTCATGGATACACTCCGATGCCGTCATGAATCTCATGATCATGAGAGCAACGCAAAACAAACTCCCTGGTACAAGTACCAGTCCATCAGGATATGAATCTGAACTGACCTGCCATTTATGAATAGTACATGGTTCCAAGTTAGTTGCGTTACGTCCGTGGCAGGGTGGTTTGATTGTCCAGACGACCGAGTGGATAGCCGTTCACACAAGTGAACAACGTACCGTCCGTGTTAAATGCTATCCAACCGCGCGCGGATAATCGAACCGCTTTCAACAAATTAGGCGATGATAGATGAGCAAAAGATTTAAGGAAAACTTTGCATTTCTCAAGACATGCGCTATGCAACCACCGAGATTAAGCTAACAAGATCGACCAAATGCACATGCCGATCCGTGTTAATTAGTCGCTGGGATTACGCTTACCGTCCAACAAACGAACTGGCCTATCATCATCGCCGCCGTCATCATCAGGTGAGACAGAACAACCCACTGTGCCACCCCCCTGCACCCCACCTCCCCTACACCCGTATCCCACCATATCCAACCTGCTTTAGGACCAGCTAAACATTCCCAACGCCCAGCCCAGCTGAGCTCCCGGCCGGGAACACCTCGGCCGTAAGCTGCCGCTGTTCATCTAGTAGCTAGCTACACATCCGCTTGACACATTAATACCCAGCTGCCAAGGAAAAGAAAAATTAAGGTCGCGTGCAACAGTTTGCGCGAATAAATGTGCAAACTGTTGGCTTTGACATGGTGCCTAGCTAGTGAACTAGTAGTAGCTAGTGGTAGATTCGTCATGGCTGCTGCGGCCGGACGGCGATCGGACCATGGCAGATGGCGCCATCGACGCTGCCAGCAGTGGCGCGGCGGTCGGCGGCGGCGGCGGCGATGTTGGAGTTGGAGACGCGCTCGCAGGAGGGGCACATGGTGAGGGTGGTGGGCGGGGACACGCGCATGTAGAGGTGCGGCGAGACGAGCTTGAGCGCGCGCAGCTCCAGCACCTCCTTCTGCAGCCGCCGGTTCTCCTCGGTAAGCGTCTCGCAGCAGCGCTTCAGGAAGTCGCAGTCCACCTCCGTCTGCTTCAGCTTCGTCCTGAATTAAAGAAACAACAACAACAAAAAAGTTGCACCGGTTCAGAACTCGATCTGATCGATCGCGTCGAGCCAAAGCTTAAACTAAATTTCGGTCCAATCCCCCAAGATATCGTAGGGATACAGTGTGCTAGCTACTGCATGTGCTTACGTACCTTGCGCGTCTGTTCTGGAACCACACCTCGACCTGCCGCGGCCGCAGGCCGAGCTGCTGCGCCAAGGCTGCCTTCTGCCTCTGCACGTAGCATGGAGGGTATAGAGAAACAGTACATACATAAGAACCACATGAACATATGCATGTTATCTCTAAGCATATGCAGCATGTTTGTTGGAAAAGAATCTACTCCAGGCAACAACAAAGGGCGCGTTAATTACGGGGTTGAGAGTGGGGTGCTCCCGGAAGCTGTCCTCGAGCACGGCGGACTGATCCTTGGACAGCCGGAGCTTCTTGCGGGAGCCGTCGATGCCGCAGACGCCGTCCTCCTCGTCGCTGCCTCCGCGCAGCCCCGCGCGCTCCTCGTCGGTCGCAACCTCGCTCCGCTTTGCAGGGAGCAGCGGCATCTCCCGGAATCTCCTCTCTGATCGAGAGTTCCACACATGGTCTTACTATATAGTCGATCTCGCTTGCTAGCTTAATAACTATAGGAATTGTGGTACTCTTTGTGCGTGTTTGGAGTAACATTTACCTGGAGCGTGGAGCAACATGGCGACATGGTGAGTGCGAGGAGCAAGCGATGAGCTGAGGCTGAGGCTGAGCCCTAAGTCCTCTGCCCTCTCCATCATCTCCCTGGCCTCTCCCTCTCTCTCTCTCTCTCTCTCTCTCTCTCTCTCTCTCTCTCTCTCTCTCTCTCTGTACGTGTGTGTAGAGAGTTTGCAGTTGGAGTTGGAACTTAAAGTGGTAAAGGAGTGGGGGAGAGCCAGGGTTTTAAAGAGATGGGGAGGAATGTTGGATCTCACTTAGTTCTTGGGACATCAATGATTAACTTGTGGGGCGGGCTCCTTAATTGGTGCAATCATAACTTCCCATCTCCAACACCCCAAGCTAAGTACAATAGCAAAGCTCACTGTTTACTTTATCTTTTATTCATATCATATAGAGTAAGCTAAAAGCCAGCTTATACAATAACTATCTCTGAAAGTTGTCTCTAAATACTGTGCAATAATTATTTCTCTTCTCTTGTATATAAATAATCTACATATGCTCCTGTGCAAAACTGGCTACTAAATAAGAGTTATTTATCTTCTCTCTTCTCTTTTCTCACTCTTCTGCATATGACAAAATTGATATGTACAGATTAATAGTAAATTAAAATGATTTTACTGTACTTGCTCTTGAAGGCTTAAAACTGTTAGCTTAGCTAACTTCAGCTATTCTCCACTCAAACTAGCATTTCTTTTAGGAAAAGGGGCATTTTGCGCTGAAGTATCTAGCAAACCAATGCCTTTTGATTTATGATCCACGAACATTATATATGCGTGTACGTGGGGGCAAAATAAATTAGTTGCATATAGTTTATTTCAACTCATTCCAGGAAAGCAATGTATAGCCAAATAAGAAAGGAAAAAAAAAGCAAGCGGCCGGGTACATTGAGTTAACTACCATTTTCATCCTTCAATTAGAGTGCAACTAAAATTCTTGATATCCTATCTAGAATTGCTAATTGCAACATCCTAATTTTTGCATTTCTTGAATTTATTGTGCCTTTAGAATTTTTGAGAATTTTCTGAAATTTATTGGATTTATTTCAAATTTATTTGAATTAAGCCTTTTATTTTAATTATTAAATATTTGAAAAGTTTATATAAAATTTTGTTGAAAATATTTTATTTGAGTTCAAAATTTCTTAAAATATTTTTTAAAATTTTTTCGATAGTTTAACTATTTATTTGGACTTAATTAAATTTCTAGAATTAATTTAAATAAGAAATTCGGGAATTTCGGCCCGATCTAGTTCAGCCCAAGTCAACCCACACTGTGTGAAACCCCAACCGCCGCATTTGTGACCGTTGGATCTAAATCCAGTGTTTTTCGTTGAGCCGTGTAGCGCCCGCGTGTGAGCCATGGATGGGTGCCATGTGGACTATTCAGATTTTGTCGCGTCGCATTGCCTTGATCGGTTCTAATTGAGTCATACTCATGTGTATCTGGTTCGAAGATCATGACACATGGACGATGTTTGTTGATCTTCTCCGCGAGTCCGCTCTAGACTCGGCTCCGTGTCCGTCATGGACTTCTTCGTCGCGCACTGTTCATCTAGGTCACCTTAGGCTATAAATAGGTGAGCACCGGGTGCGCAATCTTCCAAGCCCATGGAACCCTAGATTTATTCGCGCTAAGGCACCGTCGGTTGCTCAGAATTTGAGGTCTTGTGCTAGCGTCGCCGCAAGCTTGCTCCTGTCGATTCGCCGCCGCCCGTGAGATTTAGGGTTTGGAGTCGGTGCCGTTCACTTCATCGTCACCAGAGCCGTCTTGTACGGGCGCTAGATTGGCCAAGGAGTCATCAGAGGGAACCAACACCGAGGAGGCCGAAGCCGCCACTGCTCAAGTCATCGTCATCGCTGTTCTAGCACACCAGAGTAAACCAGCCGAGTCACCAGATAGGCAAAGACACGATCAGCTCGTCGTAGTACCTATTCCGGCTGCCAGCGATGAACATAGGGCCCGAGCCGATGAGAGTGACACTGACATGGTGGTGCTCTTCTGTGGACACGTGGCGGCGATGTCTTTGCCTTGTCGGTGCCAAATTGGAGTTCATGCTAACATGGGAGGCCATGTGTCACTGGTGTGGCTGCAGAGTCACGGGCTGAGTCAATAGGGGTGGCCCACATGTCAATATATGGCTAGGTCGGTGAAGCGCGTCCACGGTGGACCGGCCATGCACGTGGACCCTGTCCACGGATTGATGTTAGCTGACGTAATAATCTATCTTTCAGTATAGAAGCAATTCAGGAAATTAATTATTTAATACTTTCTTATTTTTCTTATTTATTTAAAATTTTAAATAGCTCATTCTTGCTCATATAAACTCTGATTGAGGTGGTTCCAGAGTCTAAAACTTTGTAAAATCATGCTTTACTTAATGGTCAATTTTATTTAATTTTTAGAGTTAATTTTTCTCTCTATTTTAGGTATTTATTATTTATTTATTCGTTACACGTAGACGTTGAAGTGCCCGAGGGGTTCGACAGTGAAGTGCTAATCCAAAAGCAAGGTCCAGAGCAGGAGCAAGAGCTTTTCCAAGGCAAGTTGTGATTTGACCATGTTGATCTCATATTTCAAAATTTACATCATTTCAAATTATTGCATGCTAATTAAAATTAAAATAATTGCAATTAATTTGGGATTAGTTAATGAACTTAATTATTGTATATCCACCTTGTTATTTGTCACCTTAAGTTGGTTTAATGTTTGTTGGATATTATTAAATTACCAACATGGGTCGCTAGATCGTGACTAGTATGTTTAGACATGCAACATGCTATTGATATTATTTTGGAAATACAAACTTAATATTGATTAATGGATTATGGAATGTGTTTCTAAAATAGTGTGCCATGTGTTGCCACACGATGATGTTGATATATAAAGGTATGTGTTGTTCTACATGGATGTTAACTTGTTGGTGGCATTTGTTGCACAATAATTAACTGAGATGGAAAATGATTTAGACTGGGGCAAATGGTAAGGGGCTGTGTACCATAGTGGGCCTATGTGGCAATGGGTTGATGAGTGATATAAGGGCTGTTTGCCAAATATTGAGTGTTTGGAAGTCTTGCCTTCATTAATTAAGGACTTAACTTTGCAAGCTTTTGAACTGGGCCAAACATACAACCACATGTCTGAAATGGGATAGACCTAGGTAAGTAAGTTACTTATGTCTTGGCATGTGATATCTCAGGGTGATAGTCACACAGGGGTGTGGTTATGGGGGAGGATGTTTGTGCTTATGCTTGACGTCGATCGAACAGTATGTCGGTCCTATACTCCGGCTCTGTGTAGGGGAAGGGACAGTGAAAGCAATATTGGAGAGGTTCATGTGTTAGGATAGAAGCTTCTGAAAGGCTTTGTTGTAATCACTCATTCACATACTCTTGTATGATGAGTTACGGCAAACATGGTGAGTTGATTATATCTTGTGGGTAAAGTGTATAACCTCTGTAGAGTGTGTCAAATCTATTCGAATAGCCGTGTTCGCGGTATTGGACAATGCTCAAGAATTAAGTCAAGGATTATATCTTAAAAAATAAAACTTGGAAATGAGAGGCTGTGTGCCATTAGAAGTAATGAATTTGGTTTAGGCTGTGTGCCATTGAATCTTGGAAAATAAATGAGAAAGTTATTTAATAATTTGATTTACAATCATTAATTTATACATGTTAATCATTTGTAAAAGTTGTTTCGTGCAAAATAACCACTTCAGCCATTCATTTGTAATAAGCCATGCATGTAGTTAATAGACTTGCATTCTGTGTATGACTTGCTGAGTGCTTTATGTATTCGCTCCCTTGCAACAATCCAAACACTAGTTGAGGAGTCTATGCCAGCTCTTGAGGAGGAGTTCCAGGAGGAGTCGAATAATTAGAGTGCGAGCCTTATCAGTTGCCCATGGCAAGTTGTATATTATTGTAAGTTGACCAAACATGTTATATTAATAGATGGAGTCTTTATTTATTATTTTTTTATGTATGATTGTGATATTTTATCTATGTTGAGACTATGTGCACTAGCGTGATCCTGAACTAGTGTTGAATACACAAAGGATCTGGATTTACACATTCGAGTCCCGACACTAGCTCATGTGTTTTTGAATGATCATGTGGAGGTCCATCCATATTTGTGATGAGTATTTGGCTTTATTTGAGCAAGGTGTGCTCAGGTTTGAGTTTGATTTGAATTGGAATTCAAAAGGAAGCAATTTGAGCTGTATTAGCTTCTTGTGGTACTACCGATGAATGAGGCATGATTAATTGTGAGCATTTGTAATGATTATTAGACAATGCTATGTGATGGATTTTCCTTGTCTTTGATGGTTGCAGGACGACGGTGCTAAGTCATGGTGAGGCGGGGGATGACCGGGACTAGGCGAGGTGCGTCGAAGGTCCAGATGATCGAAGATCGCTGGAAGATGATCGGAGACGGAGTCCAGGTAAGTCAAGAAGACAAGAAAATGCGATGATACTAGCTAGATGCCGCGAGGATCGATGAGGGCCGTTGGATCGCGGTCTAGTTGATAGGTTAGCGGGTCTAGGTAGTATGTTTTGAAAACCGTGTAAGAAAAGCCATTATGTGTGTAGGGTTTTAGGTTGCCCTTGCATGGCTGTGTGAGTGGGTTAATTCTAACCCTTGGTGAAATGCTCTTGGGTTGAGGGACTCATCCAAGGGTGGAAGGTGGCCCAAGAGTAGTATAAATAGAGGGAAAGGGGTGTCCTCCCTCATAAGAAGGTTGTAGAGGTTTTTATGCTTCTTTGAGCTTTGCCCACTGTTATGAGACTTTGTAAACCTCCCCTTCCTGCAATGCAAATCATTTTCATTTATGCTTGAATTTACATTACGCATTTACTTTATGTCTTAAATTCAATATTTTAATTCCGCATTTAAATTCCTGCAATTTACTTTCTCGCAATTTGAATTTGCCTCTTCTCCTTTTAAATGCTGTTGATCTAGGATGTCTTGAGGGTGCTCATATGGTTTTATATCTCTCTTGCACCCTAGGATAAACTAGAGATCAAGTTTATTTCAAGTTGCAAATCTGTCCTGAACTTGTTCTTCGCGCAGCAGTCAGTATTTGATTTTTAGAAAAATCTAGAAAAAATCCTTTATGGGTGATTATTATTGGATAAGGTGCGTGACTTATATATCCATCTATGTAAAAATTGGGGAGTCAATTGGTTGCACCGTTTGGGCGCTATGAGGTGAAAATCGAGCCCCAAACTTTTTGATCGAAGTTCCTGACTATCTGTGGTGTTTGATTTTTCCTGATTGTTATACAAGGCTTTTTGATGTGGTTTTTGGTGTAATGATTCACAACTCAGTTTTTAATATGGAAAAAAATTACCAAAAATTTTAGAGCAATAAAAATCTACCAACCACCTGCTCCAAGTGAGGACAAATTCTGAAAAATCTGCTTTTGCTTTTCTAAAAGCGACTTTGTTGATTTGGCTTTATTTTTTTATAGAAAAGAAGTATTTAAATTGATTCTTTTTTGTTTGGACACTTGACAACTAGGATTGTGATTGAAAAATTTCTCACATGATTCATGGTTCTCATCCATGCAAGCTAGAGATACACATAGTTATCTAGTTGTTCAAGTTTTGGAGGGTTGGTGGTTTTGAGGAGCACCGGTCTGAAGAAAAATCTTCGGATTTTTTGAATTTTCCTTGCGAGCTTGTTTGGAGTATTTTGAGTGGGGATAAATTTTATTTGGGATCATTCACCCCCCCTTCTGGTCACCATCTCGATCCTTCAGTTTTCGAAATTAAACAGGAAATTAAAGGCGAGGTAGTTAGCAGACATTGAAGTACTAGATCACAGGGGAGAGCCATGCTAGCTTTGGAGCTAGCTAATAAGCAATGAGCGCAGCACATAGTAGTAGCATGGTTCACAAAATCGTGATAAATCAGTCGATTTTCACGGTTTTCAACCATATTGAGCCGATTCGACATATAAAATCGGTTGGTAAATCGGTTAAATTAAAAAAAAATTCAAAATTTGAAAAAATTTATGCGATAGCTAGATAGGGTTTGGGCAAAGCTAATGATGCGGGCACGAGGACCAATGGTCATCAGAGCTAAGCTGACGACATGAAAAGCGGCAGTGCAGAACAGGGCAATGGCAAAGATGGTGTAAATGGACATGCCGAGCAAGAATGGGCAGTACAGAAGGGTCAATGGCTCTACACAATCACGATGGAGGCTTGATGTTGAGGGAGGAGGTCTTAAGTAGTGGATCATTGGAGAATAGTGGTGGCACTGCTAAAGTGCCAAGTTTCATGGTCACGGGCAAATATAGGGGGAAATAGCTGAAATGGAGCATATGGTGAGGTAGAAGGGGCCAGAGCGATGCTCTAAATGACCACGTTCAAGGAAGAGACTCACCAAAGAAGAAGTTTCACTCTAGAGAAGGTGGCGGTCAGAGATGAAAAAGATGATGTTATTCAAGTGCTACACTACACAATAGTTCACATCAACATAGGGCTTTTGAGGAGGAAGGGGAAAAGCTCAATGTGATGTGGGCATCGAGGCTAGAGCTCCTTGGGATGGGGCGTTGCTTAAGCGGAGAACTATGGGGCACACTTTGGAACTCGACAGTGGCGCTCGCGTTCCGGGTGGCTCGGTGAGGGACTACAAACGAGCAAAATGATCTCATTGATGCATGGTGCATAAGAATGACATGGTTGGGGAGCTGAAGTAGGTGAGGAATGGCAATTCTCCTTATCGCCTTCCTCTTGGACGCAAGCATGGTCCCCAGTTTTCTCACGTGCGGAAGCGTCTCTCCGACAGTGCTGTAGTGGCATCGGGTAGGACGCTCAAGGCGATGGGACGAGAAAAATCGGCAGGCGGGCAACGTGACCAAGTGATGCAGGTGGGAAATCCGCGCATAGCCATGGCTGCATGCCCCATGGAGAAAATGACCTACCAGTGGGCTAGGCCTGTCAGCGGCGAGGAGAGGGGTGTGAGAGAGTAAGCGGTTTACACTGGGGCGTTTTCACTCGGGGAAGGAGCAAAGGTGATTGTGGCTCGGAGGGTGACACGCGACTGACGGGTAGGGTCGACCTGTTAGCGAGATGGAGAGGGTTGACGCGTAGGCCTATGTTGTTAGTGAGAAAAAAGAGGGGATTTTGAATTTCTGTTTTGATCAAAAAATTTGCACAAATGTTTAGGCATAGCTAATTTGCTCCAAAAATATGATTTTTTTTATGTACCTAACGTAGCACTAATGTTTGTCTAAAATTTTTAGAATTTCAGCAGTCCTGAAGTTTTCTTATAAAATTTTTATGGCCACTATTTTTAATACAAGATGCAAAGTTTGTTTTCGAAAAAATGGCATCCCTACTCCAAAATTCATTAAAAAAAAGTTTTAGAGAGGCACTCTAGATTATTTAGGACCTAAATAAAATATTTTTAGGCTTTTGTAGTTTTAAGTAAATTCTCAAATTAAATAACAGAAGCTAGAAAGGGTAAAAAAGTATTTTCTTAAATGCACAAAATCCTATAAAAGCAATAGATTCTAAACATTCATAGTAAATGCAGGAGAATAGTTTAGCAACTCTATTTAATTTGTGGGCAAAATTTTGGGATGTTACAGTTGTGCTGCGACATGCCATGGAATCTAGTTGTTATTAGAATATTTACTATTTATAGTAGGAATTTTCTATTATGGTTCAAAAAATATACTTTGAACTAACTATGATATCCAAAAGTAGAATAAAATGATAAGGTTGTTGTAACATCCCAAAATTTGCAAGAAAAAGATAATGCACATTTAAATTTTTAATTGTGTTTAATTCTAAATTTTTTGGCTTTAATTATTCTTTTTGGATTTTTGCTTTAAAAGAAAATAAATTATGTGAATTAGTAAAAAGGTAAAAACAAAATACCAAAAAAATAAAAAATATTAAAATATAATAAATCTCTGGAATCACTTTATTGAAGTCAAAAAATTGTGTGAACATATTAATTAATGATAAGAAATGTAAATTAATGAATTTTGACTAGAAACAATATAATATCATATTTTTCTAAAAATATATAGAGATTATCTTGAGTTAAAATTTTTACTAGAACTTCCTCAGAGTAATTGTTATCTTTAGTAAAAATATAAAAAATTAATATTCAATTTTAGTGCCTTCTAAATTCAAAAACTAAAAACAAAAAAATCTGTAAACTCTGTTGTCCGATATATTAGAAAAATAAATACTCAAGATATAAATCTAAAAGTTTTACACAATATCACTTAGGTCATAATAAATCTTTTCAAAAATTATTGACCTAATTTAAATCTTAAATTAAATAAAAAATAGAAAGGAATTAATTTTGCACATCTGCTTGTCAGATTTATTTAAATTTTTCTACCAAAGTTTTTGACCCAAAATTTTTATAGTAACTGGATAACTCTCTATATACTTTATACAACAATCTAAAAAATTTTGAAATGAGATTTGATGTCTCAATTTAATGCCTAAGTCGGCTATCTGAAGAGGGTGAAAAAGGAGTTGCCATTCTTCTGAGACTTACACATGGACCCAGCCCTTGTCTAAACCGCCAACTAGGAGGAAAGACCACCTCTCTCACTGAGACTGCCGGGTGGGGTGCCCCTTCCTTGGCCAACCCCACCAGTCAGGCCCTCCTCTATATCTTCTTCCTCACGCGCGCCGACCCCATGTAACACCCTAGTTTTCGCTTTCTGGAGAAAAACCTAATTTAAATAAAGTAAATTCAAAATTTGGAGTTTCATTGGTGTTTATATTAACCTGGCATCCTTTCCCATCCAAAATCGGGAATTAATTCCCCTCCGATCGAAAAATCGGATTTTCTAGTCCCGTCGGTACCCGAAATTTCACCCGAGTCCAAAAATGCTCCAAAAATCTCCAAATCACTTCTAAAATGTTCCAAATATTCCGAAATAATTTTAGGAATCATTCCCCGGATTTTTGGACCTCCGTTCCTATTTTATCTCGCGCGGCTTTTGTTTAATGCCCGCAATCCGCGCCCGAATATTCAATTTCACAAAAACCATACAAATTCAACCAAACCAATTTTATTGTGTCCCAAATATTCCAAAATGGTTATAGGAATTTTTCCGGAATTTTTAGACCATTTTTCCTTATTTTTCTCTAGGGCGGATCATTCGCGTAAAAGAGGACCAACCGGAGCTTGCCACGTGGCGCTTACTGTAGCATGGGGTACTGCAGCGGCGTGCTACTGTAGCCCGTAGTACTGTTCATCTTCCCGATCGATCGTTCCAGTAGAAAGAACAGAGAGCTTCATTGCCTCCCATCAATGGCGCCTCCCCTTTGATTGCCCATAACTTCCTCATAATTGCTCCAAATCATGCAAGGCCGGATCCGTTGGAACCGTGACGTCGAGACCTTTCCATCCCCGGTGGTCTCCTGCTCTAACTCGCACCGGAATGCGCGCAGTTTACCAAAAACCGAAAATCACATTATTGCCAATAACTCACCCGTTTCTCGTCCAAACGCCGCACCACCACCTCCATCCTCTCCGTATAAGAGTCCCGGTTCCGGTGGTGTACTCCTTTTTCCCTCTACTCCACGCATTTGCCCGTGAGATCAAGAAAACCGAAGCCGTGTCACACTTTTTCGGTGTTCTTCGAGTTCATGCTTGTAGATTCTTCTCCGGTGAGTCATTCTTCATGCCACTTAGTTCCTTGGGACCGTGGATGAGTCTAGATTCTAACCCAAGCATCAATTTTAGGTTTGATCAAGAGTTGGCGACGAATTTCGAGGTTTTCTCGTTTCGGCCGAACCTCCGTTCTTCGTTGATTTCTCCGAATCCGGCGAGGTTTGGTTCAATTCCTTTCTCCTAGATGTCCCTAAGGATGTTATCTAGAGGTTCTATGTTTTTGTTTGGATCAATTCCGTGCAAAAATGGAAGAAAAATCAAGTTTTTGGAAGGTGGGGTGTTCTTTTTCTTGTTTTTGGCCTTCTCTGTTATGGAGCTTTGCTCCTGCGTGCTTGGGCTCAAGGTCCGGCCGGCCGCCGCTTTGCCACCGTGCCCATCAAGGCCGCTGTCGGCTGCCAAGGCGCGCCCGGCCCTTGGCGCCGCTGCCCCGCTTCGCTGAAGACGCGCCACTCGCTGCGCGCCGTGGCCACCACGCACCGACCACCCGCGCTGCCGCGACTCGCCGCCGCCCCTACCTCACGGCCGAACTCCTCCACCCCCCCAAAGCTTCATCTCTCTCCCATGGCCATGGCTTCCATGGCAAGCCAAAGCTTGAAGATGACCCATGAGTATGACATGGTGGCCCCACTTGCCATAGAGTCCAAAGCCAGTCAAAGTCAAGTCTGCAGTCAACCGTTGACCCAGTCAACGAAGGGATATTCCGGGAATATTCTCGGTTTTCCGGTTTATTCAAAATTCAAACTTCGGAAGCTCATAACTTTCTCATCCGAACTCCGATTGATCCCATTCAAGTTCCTAAATTCATATAAAATCAAGATCTACCTGCCAGTACTACTTTTGTAATTTTTGGATTTTATTTATTTTCTTTTATTTATTTATTGCCTCGTTTTGCGCGTAGTCGACGATCCCGCCGAGTCCGCCGACCCCGCCGACGAGCTTCAAAGAGTTCAACCTTCTCGCTGTGACCGAGGCAAGTCTCCTTGATGCACGTTGATCCCATGTTTTATCAATATTTTACCATGTTTTACAATTTGCATTGCTATTTATATAAAATGATGATGTCAAACGTTAGGTTGTTAGTTATACCTATTGTTTATACCTCCTTGAAATTGCTATCCGTAACCCTTTGTAGCCCTAGAACAGTGATCCACCATAATAAATATTTTTAATAAAATACCCTTCGATTAGGAAAATGACTATTTGGAGGATAGTTTGGATAGAACCCATAGTATGGAATGTAATTGGAGATGGGTGAATAGTAGTGATAATGTGGGGGTTGTTAATATGAAATTGATCTTTGAATGATGATCGTTGAATTACTAAGGAGATGGACAGTGATAGTAGTTCTCAATTTAAACAATATAGTCGTGGGAGATTTTGGAAGATGTATGGGATTGTAAAGTATTCGAGGTGGATTAAACAGATCATTGCAAGTAAATAATATGTCGACTTGGATTCTTGGGTTGATAAACTAGTAGGAGGTGAGAATCAGAGTTAGTTGGATTATTAGTGTTTGTTGGGGTTTATTCTTAACAGATCGATTAAGAGACAGATGATTATGAAGATATAGATATGTACTAATTATTTATGGAGAATAGTGAATGATTCAGAATATTTGGTGGTTTAGTAAATGATAATATTCCGTATTCTTAATGGATTAAAGTCGATGATCTAGAGGTGATGATGTGAAGGATTAGTCATATGCTATTATGAAATAATATTGGTGGATTGTATTCTAGATGTTTAGAGGTGTGATATCGTGAAGTATTTTCGGTGGTTTAGTAGATGACCTTGTGAAATATTCTTAGTGGATGATAAGATTGATCGCCGTATGATTGGTGGATAAATCAATAATACAAGTTAGAGTTCAAGGGAAGGATTTCCTATACAAATATGATTGTAGTTCCATAAGATTTTGGAGTTATAATAGTACCATGATGTACTTCCTACTTGGTGGATACTATATCGAATTGGATTATGCTTATGATTGTAGAGTTATGGCAATAGAGGGATTATTGGAGAATACACAGTTGATTATAGGGATTGTAATCAAACCCTGCGCTTTGTATTTTTATAAAATAAACTACTGGTGGAATAGAATAGTACGGTAGAAATACTTAGCCTTGCTGTCGGTCAATATTCACCTATGGGTGGGAATTTCAATTATCCCTTGAAAACTTGTATTGGATGTTATAGGCAAGGAGTATTGCCAATGGTTTACAAAATAAAAATAAAAGGAAAAATGGTTTTGGACTGGGGCGGAATGGAATGTCGGGTGGGAGCGGATCAAGCCTTGATCCTTTTGTGCAAGTACCGCCCCAAGTCATATAAGGACCGACGCTTATGATTGCCATTTTAAGCATAACCGTACTACCACATGTCTATAATGGTACGACCTGGCCCACTAATTTGTAGAAGCCTAGTTTAGACTCACCACTCGGTTGTTGTGTGAGAGCCGAACGGAGGCATTGTTGTTGTTTTTCTCACACGGCGCAAGAGGGGGCTTCTGTACTGGGTGGAGAGAACCCTAACAGCGGTGAAACCTCAGCGGGTGGGTCTAGCTAGGTAGATACATTGTAACGGCCTTGTCACGATCTCTCTGCCGGCACACCATAGGAAGTGTGCTAATAGCTTGGCATTAAGAGATAATCGTGTCTTGTGGGTAAAGTTGTACACCTCTGCAGAGTTAAAACTATTCGAATAGCCGTGCCTACGGTCAAAGGCAAAGCGAAGAATGCTTTCATACTGGTAGACTTTGGTTTTTGGTTTCAAACTAAACAATGTTTCGTTTTGGGATCCGGGAGCGGTTAGAACTCTCGGGTGTGCTTCTGGCGGCTAAAGCCAGGTAGGTGGAAGGAACCTGATTTTGTGAACCATGGCGGACAGAGCCATGTGATTGAATGGAACCCTGATTTTGTTGAGATGTGGCGGATAGAGCCTGTATATTAGTGAGTGGTGATTAGAACCTTCACTACAATATTACATAATTCAATTATTAAAAAGAATTGCTCAATGATGCTTTGTGAAAATTATTATCAAGTATATTTTGTCGAAACTTGGCTTTGTGCAAAAGAACCATATTAAGCCATCTTTGGATAGCCTTCATTATGCATAATTTCCCAGACTTGCTGAGTACTTTATGTACTAACGTGCTACATTCTAATCCTCTCTCAGAAGTGAAAGAAGCTGTTCAAGATTTCCAACGACTAGGGTGCGTTCTCCACTCGATTGCCTGTGGGCAATTGGATGGGTCGCATTGGCGTTTTCGTCTTCCGCTGTAGTTGTTCAAGTTGTTCAGCCTGTTCAGGCCGTAATGGTAAACCTTGACCATAAGGTCTTTGCTTTTATTTGGTATTATTCTGATTTAGTTATTTGTATTCATGATATGGTTGTTGATTCATCACTTTTGACTGTGTGTACTAGCTACTGATCTGGGACTAGTACAGAAATACACAGAGGACTCCGGATAGCCGATCCGGGGGTCCACACCCCAGCAGCGGCTTCACTGCCTTTCTCCCTTTGCATCGCCTCCCTTGCTTGTCTTCTTCTCACGGTCAGCGCTGCAAAGTCTTGGTTTGAGGCCATGTACACATCTTGCTATCACACCTCTGCTACCTTTCTACCATGGCACGAGTTCTTGCATAGCCACCACCTTGAATGGCCGCCGCCCTACTTCCCCATTCAAATGTTGCTAACGACTGTCTCAATGGCCTATAAAACCCCTGAGACATCCTTATGAGTGGTACTAGTTATATGCCCGTGCGTTGCTACGAAAAACAAAATTGATAACGAAAAATAAAGATTAAAAAATAAAAAAATTATTTCACAAAATCAAACATCTATCTTTAACGCTTCGTTTCTTGCGAAAGCTGGCTAATTAAAGCAACGCTTCGTTTCTTGCGTAGGGCAATTAAGCGGCAATTAATGACGTGGGAAGAACGGACCACTGTAGAGATTACAACCAAGAGCCCTCACAAAGTCTAGAACGCACTTCATTGTCCTCCTGCCAACACCATTACACCATTCCCTAATCTTAGCCAAACCATAGCTCAACTCCCCAAGTAAAGCTCCGTTTCCTGATTAGCTTCACGGGAAGCATCTTCACCGGTCTCCGCGCCATTTCCCCTACCCAATTTGGGTTTAAATCAGCCATAGTCCAGACTGTTCTTCCCCATGTTCGGCTCTCCATCGCTAGCTCCCTCCAAAGAGTTCCCTACAAGGTGAGACTTGGAAACGCGATCCATGTACCCTCCTAGATGCTTAGGGCCTGTTTGGGAGAGCTCCACTCCAAAAAAATCAGCTCCACTCTACCAACTTCACCATAGAGTAGCTCCATCATAAAGTTGAAGTAGGGAAGGGAGGTGTTTGGCTTGTAAATTAGATTTAGCTTCAAGAATAGATGGGTTTGATGTGGATATCCATTTGTGCCCTTGGATGTTGAATGGAGGTGGTAATTACCTCATATGTGTAACTAGTGGCAAAGATGGGTAATTACCTATGAACTTCACGAGTGGGTATGAAACAGTGTTTCTTGGAGTACCCCTTGAGGAGCTCCACAAAAACCATGAAGCAGCCCCCTAGATTCGCATTTTTTCTGAAGCCGGAGTTCTGTGTAGCTGAGGTGTTTGGCTACACGAAGTTGGAGTGGAGCTGAAAATTAAGGAGCAGAGCTCTCCCAAACAGGCCCTTAATCCACACTTGCTCGAGCTTGAGCTGTCCCCATTCTCTCGGCCGGCCGTCACTACTGTCGATCTCCACCCGCTGCTATCACTAGCTCGCCATGGGACAGCTGCCTCACGGCCGAGCCTCCCCCTAGCCTCCCTAGGCCTCGCTCTCGCTCCCCGAGTCGCACGTCGCCACCAGTGAGCCCCTCCGGTTGCCTCCCCTGCCTTCTGTCACTGGTCGAAGGGCCCAACCGATTAGCCTCAGAGACGGGTTTGAATAAACCAAGGAAAAATCAAAAAATAGAAATAAGCCTCCTATATAATGAAAGCACACTTTCTATTTTTAGCCATTTTTAAAACCCTAGGAATCGATATGCTCATATCTTTTGCATCTTAAGTCCAAATTTAGTGAAACAATTTTTTAAATTCATGTTAAATCATATAGTTTCTAAATATACAAAAAAAATTGAACTTGACTAATTTATAATTTTGAAATTCAAATTTAAATAGAAGAGTTAAAATACGCTCTACACAATTTTTTTTGCAATAGGGCTCCAAATTGAATAAGACTAATTTTGTTAGAATCCTTATGCTATAAGCAACTCAAATATACAAAAAGATTTAAGTTTCAACTTAGTTTCAATTATTTTCTAACTAACATTAGTTTCAATACATTGTATATTCAAATGTATAACTTAAACAAATGAGCTCTAAATCAAGTGCAGTCAATTTTCTTGTGTCACTAGGACCATCACCTACCTATATATGCAAAAATACTTAGGGTAAAGTATTAACTTTATACATGATAGACCACATAGTGACTTTATGTCTTGTTATTATTAATCCAACTAATTTAGCTTCTTGAATTCGTAAAATAAGATTAAACAATCTATAGAAAACAAGAATTCATGCCGTGGTATAACTCAAAGACTGCTAATAATAAGTAAGGATTAAAAGACACACTAAAACACGTGTACATTAAGATGTGAAACCCTAACCCTAAGCCACCCCCTGTTTTATGTGGTAAAATTTTATTTGATTTTTCATCTGATTTCTTTTTGCCCTTATTGAAGTTTATTATTTGCTATGTTCTAATGAATGACGTGTAGAATCCGACGTCCCTGGTTCTGTTGTCGACGACCCCAACTTCGAGCTCGATGACGATCAGCAAGGCAAGTACGCCCTTGATCATATTGATCCCAGTATTTTAAAAATGTTTTATCAAAATTTTCATGTATGCACTATGTTTTTGAACACTGCTATATTGTGGGATATGGTAGATATGACATTTATTGATGGGATTGAAAAGATGAGAAAGTTGCCTAGAGGGGGGGTGAATAGGCAGTTTAAAATTTAAACTAAATTTGTCGCAGCGGAAAGAGTATCGGAACTTCCGGTGTTGTATCGGAACTTCCGATGTAATCGGAACTTCCGGTACCAGTTCGGAATGTCCGATCGACTTTTGACCCGGACAATTAACAACTGAAAGTAATAATCTTGAGAGACAGTATAAGAAGGTTGGATCAAAACAATAAGGAGACAAGCTAAAGCAAAGTGAAAAAGAAGACACGGAATTGATCCCGGAGTTCGGATTCTTGAGGGAATCCTACGTCTCCGTTGAGGAGGCTCCAAAGAGCCGGGTCTTTTCCAACCCTTTCCTCCCAAACCTCGGTCACACTTGAGGCTTGGTTCCACTATTGGTTCCTTTCCTTTCGGAGGCGGAGCCGGCCTTTACAAACTTCTCACGGCGTCCCACAATCCTTGGGAGCTCGTGATCGACGCCTAGCCGTCTAGGAGTCCTTCAACCTCCAAGAGTAACAAATGCACGTTGATTGATCTTGGAGGAACACTCTAATGCTCAAGATGAAAGACACTTGCTTTTCACTCTAGCTCCAAATCTCACTTCTAGTCCTCACTCCTTGGATGATCACTAAGATCAAAGAGAAGGGCTCAAAAGTAGACTAGAGAGGGCTCAAGGTGCACTAAAGTTCTGCCAAATAGAGTGTGTAGCCCTCAAATGAGAGAGGGGTGGGGTATTTATAGTTTCTTGCAAAAACTAGCCGTTATACACCCACTTAGCTGCATATCGGAACTTCCGATATCAACATCGGAATGTCCGATATGTACAAATAATCAGAACTCGAGCGCACTCCAACTGTCAAACAAGATGCATCGGAACTTCCGATGTCAACATCGGAACTTCCGATGTTCCCAGAAAAGCCCTTGACAAAATGCTTCTAAGTCCATATCGGACTGTCCGATATATACATCGGAACTTCCGATACCAATATCGGAATGTCCGATATAATATATCGGAGTGTCCGATAATTCCAGAGAGCTCCCTTTTTTCGGTTTGAACACATCGGAACTTCCGATGTAAAATATCGGAACTTCCGATCTTTACAGAGAGCACCCTAGAAAGCTTTACAACGTATCGGAACTTCCGATCGTAAATATCGGAACTTCCGATACATCTTCTACGATCGGTTGAAGCAAGCATGCACATCGGAATGTCCAGTCACATCGGAACTTCCGATGTAATATCGGAATGTCCGACTTGACTTAGATAAAAACACATTCCGGTGCATGCGCGATGACTTTAGGGTCTCAATAAGATTTAAAGTAACATTCATCTGAGCTAGAGACTACCCTAGATCATCTACGATGCATCCCTCTTAATAGTACGGCATTCCTACGACACAAAGCATAGAAAAAATAAAATTACAAAGCCGTTTTACTCGCTTGAATTCGTTTGAGGGTGTCCTTCGCATGTAGAAGATCTCACATTTAATCTTTTACCTGTTCACAAGCTCATTGAAGATATTAGTCCTTTTAATCGTTTGTCATTAATCAACCAAAACCAATTTAGGGGCCTAGATGCACTTTCAATCTCCCCCTTTTTGGTGATTGATGACAACTCGATTAAAGCTTACAGATAAAAGGATATTAAGAGAATTTCATATTGGTTGAGCTCCCCCTGAAGATGTGCAATGGATAGGAAAATATCGCAAATACACAATTTTGAAAGGAATTTTGCAGGAGCTCCCCCCTAAAACTGAGTATATAATGAAACAAGCACTATGGAAGCTAATATTTGAATAACCATTAATATTAAAACATCCATAGTAACACACATCCATCGGAGCATAAGTAAAGCATACTATCAAGAGAAACAAGTCCCAAGTTCACATGATAACAAAGTTTGGAAACGAAACTAATCGAAGGATGATAAGAAACTGATAAAACGAGGTAAGCTTTCTTTCTCTTCTCCCCCTTTGGCATCAAGCACCAGAAAGGAGAAAAAGGAGAGAGAGAGAGAGAAAAGACTAGTCCGACTCCTCGGAAGCAGCATCAGAGCCGGACTCATCATCATCCTCAGACTCATCTGAAGCTGCGGTCGCTGGAGCAAACGGATCCTCAACTTCTTCTTCACTGCTCTCATCCTCTGAACACTCTAGATTTAAATGCCTCTGAATGTCTTTTAGTCTCTTGGTGTTTTTCTTGTGCGCTGCTGCATTGCCCTTGCACAGGACAAAGATGGACTTTAAGGCGCGGAGGATTGGAGAGGATGATCCACTAGAGGCTGCAGCAGGAGGAGCTGTGGAGGAGGAGGAGGCAGCACCTCTAGTCGAAGCACGCCTAGCAGGCTGAGCTGGGGCCTTGATCGCCCTGATCTGTAATCCAGCGTGCTTGGCGTCATACTCAAAGTGCTGATGAGTGATGTGCTCAATCATATGCATGATGAATGGAGCATACCCACAGCTTCTCTTCGGCTCTTGAGCAGTCAGGCGGATTTCACTCCAAATGAAATCAAACACATCAAAAGGACGCTGTCCCTCCCTCATCCTACTCAGCAGATTCCTTGAATAAGACAGAATGTGAGAGGCATCACCTTCTTTGGGAGCCAGCGTCTTCCTGAAAAGCTTTGTTGAGACAGGCAAAGAAAGGCTTCATGCCTTTTGTGCTTCCTTCCTCAAAGTCTGCAGCTTCATCATAAAGAAAGTTCGGGTTGGAGGCACCGAGCGAGGCTTCATTGTGAATTTGATCCTTGTCGCGACGATGCAGCCGGTGAATCCAAGACATCGAGCAAAATTGACGTAAGAGATCTCATACCAAACTCCTTCGTCATCCAAAGGTGCAAGGTGGAGACTACATCCCTGGAGATATACAGAGTGGAGTAGAAGCGAGCAATGATTTCAATATTCCAATCATCTTTGAAAGCTCATTATCCTCTTAGTCCCAGTTCTCTCACAAGTCGTAATGACCTCTGTGAAAGTGGCATCATCAGCTGCAGCCATGTAATCCCAATCAACCCACTGCATCAGAATGACTGGATTCTTCCTGGTCAGAATGATAGACTCATAGAAATCCTGCTGAAAGAAAGTCCAGAAGCGATAGTCGATCCGAGGCGTATACGCCTGGTTCTGCTCTCTGGCTTCGCGCACTTTGGCGGCTTTTCCTTTGTAGCTTATGGGTTTCCTCTTGAGACGAGGATTCCTCTCTGCCTGCCTGAGCCTTGGAACTGGAGTGCAGAATCGGGCCGAGGTTGAGAAGCTCTCGCCACAGCTTTGCCCTTCCTAGAAGGCAATGGCGCTCCTCGAGGTACGTTCACTGTCTGAGCAGGAGGATCAGATGGAGGGTCACGAATCTGGATGCCTGGTCTTCCACTGCCTCCACCTCTTCCTCTACCCGCAGCCCTTTTGGTTCTTGTTCCTGTTGGAGTCTGCTTGGCCTTTGGAGCCCACCACCGCTGGAGTCTGCTGAAGTGAGATCCACCTTGACTGGGATCCATTGTTCTAAGGACAAGAACGGAATCGATTAAGCTAACGAGAGAAACAGCATTGGATTAATTTTCATTCTGTTGACATCGGAAGTTCCGATTTCACATCGGAAGTTCCGACATGAGGTCGGAAGTTCTGATATTCTCGATCGGAATGTCCGATGTCTACGGATCTAGATCAACGCAACTTTTCTCCCAAACCAACCGATGGAAAAAGATGAAATTTGACAGAATTGAACCAAAGGAATAGATGACCAAGTTCACCAAAACGATTTCTCAAAAGGATGCCCTAGATTCAAAAGGAAAGAATTGAGCCCTAGGGTTTACCTCGCGAAGAGCACGGAGAAATCGCGCGGAGAGATGGATTCTCTTCAAGATGGAGTCCTTCCCAAGCGAAGATCGGAGGTTCCGAGAGGTCGGAATCTCCGATAACGGCACAAAGATGAAAACGGAAAGGAGAGGCTAAAGAGACACGAGGAAAAGGACAAAAGAAAGTGAAAGGGTACGGGCACTTTTTAATTGCGGAGGTCACATCGGAAGTTCCGATATCACATCGGAAGTTCCGATGTGGAAGAACTGCCAGACATCGGATATTCCGATGATTGGATCGGATGTTCCGATGAGTTGATTTTTCCAGCAAACAGAGAAAGAAACAAGGAATTGAGTGAAGTTTGAAAACTCCGAGTCATGTGAACTTAAGGAGGATCATTCCACTTGTCATCAGTAAGCATCCAAGCAATCAAAACTATGATTACAAGTGAATTGATCCGAGATTAAGATCCAACTAAAACACTTTTGAAATTCACTCAATAACTTTTTCAATCATTTTATTTCGAAATTGAGCTAGTTAGCAGCAATCAATGAGTGCAATCTTTCAAGACACATTCCGATAGTCTAGGACATTTAGCTCACTTCTAAGCTCGCAAAAGCGCTTCTCATCTAAAGGTTTGGTAAAGATATCGGCCAATTGTTTTTCAGTTCTCACATAGGTAATATCTATATCTCCCTTAAGAGAGTGATCTCTAAGGAAGTGGTGTCGGATATCTATGTGCTTGGTCCGAGAGTGTTGAACGGGATTGTTGGCTATTTTGATCGCACTCTCATTGTCACATAAGAGTGGTACCTTTTCCATACAAAAACCAAAATCCTTCAAGGTTTGCCTCATCCATAACAATTGTGCACAACAACTTCCTGCGGCAATGTATTCGGCTTTCGCGGTGGATAAAGCAACTGAATTTTGTTTCTTTGAGGACCAAGACACTAGTGATCTACCTAGAAATTGACAAGTCCCCGAAGTGCTTTTTCTATCCACTTTGCAACCCGCATAATCAGCATCCGAATAACCAATCAAATCGAATTTTGATCCTTTAGGATACCAAAGCCCTAAACTAGGTGTGTGAACTAAATATCTAAGAATTCTTTTCACGGCTACTAGGTGGCACTCTCTCGGAGCGACTTGAAATCTTGCACACATACAAACACTAAGCATAATATCAGGCCTAGATGCACAAAGATAAAGCAATGAACCTATCATGGATCGATATACCTTTTGATCCACAGGGTTACCTTCTTCATTTAGACCGAGATGTCCGTTTGTCGTCATGGGTGTATGGATTGGCTTGGCGTTCTCCATGTCAAACTTCTTAAGCATATCTTTGATGTACTTTGTTTGGCATAGGAATGTACCTTCCTTGAGTTGTTTGATTTGAAATCCGAGAAAGAATTTCAATTCACCCATCATAGACATCTCAAATCTCTTCGTCATCAACCTACTAAATTCCTCACAAAAGTCTTTATTAGTAGACCCAAATATAATGTCATCAACATATATTTGGCATACAAATAGGTCATTATCAACGTATTTTGTGAATAGAGTAGGATCGACTTTACCAATTTCGAAACCCTTTTTAATAAGAAAATCCTTAAGGCATTCATACCATGCTCTAGGTGCTTGCTTAAGCCCATAGAGCGCCTTATGTAGTTTGTAGACATGAGTGGGGTTCTTGTGGTCCTCCATTGCCGGCGGTTGCTCACGTAGACTAATTCGGCGATTGGACCATTTAGGAAAGCACTCTTGACGTCCATTTGATAAAGCTTGAAATCATGGTGAGTAGCAAATGCAACCAATATACGAATTGATTCTAATCTAGCAACGGGAGCATAAGTCTCACCAAAATCCAAACCTTCAATTTGAGTGAATCCTTGAGCTACCAACCTAGCTTTATTTCTTGTGACAACTCCGTTCTCGTCTTGTTTGTTGCGGAAGACCCATTTGGTTCCAATCACGTTTTGATTAGGCCTTTCCACTAGTGACCATACTTTGTTTCTAACGAAGTTGTTAAGCTCTTCATGCATAGCCATTATCCAATCCGGATCTCTTAGTGCATCTTCAACCTTCAAAGGTTCCAAAGTGACACGAAAGAGTAAAATTCGCAAAAATTAGATACTCTAGAGCGTGTAGTTACCCCTTTTTGGATATCACCGAGAATGTTATCGACGGGGTGATCTCTTTGGACACTTTGATGCACTCTTGGATGCGGCATTTGAGACGTTTGTTGAATTGGCTCATCATCTTCAATTTGATCATCCTCCATTAATTTGCTTGAACTATCTTGAGGAATGTCTTGATTTTGATTTGAAGTGGGAGGCTCCACTTGTGTAGATGAATTGTCTTGATGCACCTTTTCTTGCGGTCTCACTTCACCTATTGCCATCTTCTTGATTGCAATGCTTGGCTCTTCCTCATTTTCTAGCACATTTAAATCAACTTGATCTACTTGAGAGCCGTTAGATTCATCAAATGTCACGTCTCTCGCAATTTCAACACAACCCGAGGTTTTGTTGAAAACACGATAAGCGTAGGCATTTGATCCATATCCTAGCAAGAAACCTTCATCGATCTTTGGAGCAAATTTGGAGTTCTTAGGCTTCTTGTTAAGGATAAAACATTTACTACCGAAAACTCTAAAATATGAAATATTTGGTTTGTTACCGGTGAGGAGTTCGTATGCCGTTTTCTTCAATATCTTGTGGAGATATAATCGGTTGATGGCATGACAAGCGGTGTTGACGGCTTCCGCCCAAAATTGATCGGAAACCTTGTATTCATCAAGCATTGTCCTTGCCATCTCGATTAAAGTCCGGTTCTTCCTTTCTACCACTCCATTTTGTTGAGGGGAGTATGGAGCGAGAACTCATGCTTGATCCCTTCTTCATCAAGGAATTCTTCGACTTGAGTATTCTTGAATTCACTTCCATTATCGCTTCGAATCTTCTTGATCCTCAACTCGAATTCATTTTGGGCTCTTCTTGCAAACTTCTTGATTATCCCTTGTGTTTCACTTTTCTCTTGCAAAAAGAATACCCACGTGAAGCGAGAAAAATCATCAACAATAACTAAACCATACTTGTTACCTCCGATGCTTATATAAGCAACGGGTCCGAAGAGGTCCATGTGTAGAAGCTCCAATGGTTTTGTCGTCGTCATGATGTTCTTTGCGGGATGACGCACTCCAACTTGCTTTCCGGCTTGACACGCGCTACAAATTCTATTTTTCTCAAACTCAACATTGGTTAGACTAATGATGTGATCCCCTTTTAGAAGTTTGTCAAGATTTCTCATGCCAACATGGGCTAGCCGGCGATGCCACAACCAACCCATGCTAGACTTTGCCACCAAGCATGTTTGAAGTTTAGCGCTATTTGAATTGAAATCAATCAAATAGAGCTTACCCTTCAAATATCCTTTAAAAGCAATTGAGGAATCGTCTCTTCTAAAGACGGTCACATCTACATTAGTAAATAGACAATTGTAGCCCATTTCACACAATTGTGATACGGACAACAAGTTGTAATTTAAAGATTTGACTAATAGAACATTTGAAATGGAATGATCATTAGAAATAGCAATTTTACCTAATCCCATTACCTCACCTTTACCATTGTCACCAAACACAATATTTTCATATTGTGACCCTTTTTCATCAAAAGATGAAAACATTTTCTTTTCTCCGGTCATGTGGTTTGTGCAACCACTATCAAGCACCCAACTTGATCCCCCGGAGGTATAATCCTACAAGATCACATTAGACTTTGTTTTTAGGTACCCAAATCCTTTTGGGTCCTTGCATGTTAGTGATCAAAACTTTTGGTACCCACACCTTCTTCTTACTCTTTTCACTAGAGTTGTGGGCACCGACAAAATGAGCAATCACTTTACCACGGTGATTTCTCTTCAACATATAGGAAGCAAAGTGAATAGAATGAGATGCATGATGTTGAAGATGCTTCTTAGATTCTTGCCCGGTCTTGATGACATGTGTGGTGGTCAATGGTTGTTTGTCATTTCCTTTGACAAACTGGATGCATTCCTTACCTCTTACCACCACACGGTCATTTCTTTTGCATTCATTCTTATCATATCCTAGCCCTTCTTTGTTTTTGTTTCCTCGACCATTTATGGTCTTATATAAGGCATCCTTGGATTGATAAGTTTTCATGCAACCGTACCTTACCAAGGCACTTAGTCTCTCGTTTTCACTTTTTAATACTTGCATGAATTGGGAGTTAGTAGTGCAAGCATTAACATCGACATTGTAGCAACGAGAGCAACCATTGCTAGTGGAAGGAATAGATGCTAATTTTGAATCAACAATTGGAGAGTTAATATCGTTAAGAGATTCAATTTGCACTTCAAGAGCTTGGAGATTGTTTTCCAGACTTATGACATTCTCTTGAAGTGACTCATTTGAACCCTTAAGCATTTCAATTGAATTATTAGCCAAATCAAGCTTTTTGGTTAACAATTCAATAGTCTCCTTTTCTTTAGTGAGGATCTTCTCGAGAGCAAGAGTTTTCTTCTTTTCACAAATTAACAACTCTTCTTGCTTCTCGAGAGTTTCCTCTTGACTATCTATTCTTTTCAATAGCTTATGAATCTTAGCAATAGCCGATTTGCTCAAATCACAAAATAGAGCATCATCATTATCATCATCGCTTTCTAATTCACTATCGCTACTTGGGGGTTTGGTTTTAGCCATTACCTTGCGCCCTTTGGCCATAAGACAAATAGGCGCGTCGTGGTCGGAGTCGTTGTCGCTCAATTCCCCGAATAGCGACTTTGTCGGTGGAGTGGCTTCTATGGCGAGGGTGGCGACTCCTTCATCATCGGTGTCGGAGTCGGAGTCGTTTGAATCCCATTCTTCTCCAATGTGAGCTCGCCCCGAGTACTTCTTCTTGCAAGTCTTGTTCTTCTTGAGCGGCTCACTTTTCTTGTTCTCATTTTGGTTGTTCTTCTTCTTTGGACAATCGGCGATGAAGTGTCCAACTTCACCGCACTCATAGCAAGCCCTCTTTGTGTTTGTTCTTCTTCTTTATTTTTCGTTGTAGTTCTTCTTGTACTTGCTTGACCCATCATACTTGAGGAACTTTTTGAATTTCCTTACAAATAGAGCCAAGTCTTCTTCGTCTTCGCTTTCATCTTCCTCTTCATCACTTGAGGTTGATTCTTCCTTTTTGCTTGCCTTCAAAGCTATTTGCTTCGGTCTTGAGCTCGAGCTTTGCTTGGCAAGGTTCTTTACTTCTTTTGCTTCTTCCTCCATGAGCTCATGTGAAAGAATTCTTCCAAGCACGTCATTTGGAGTGAGCCTTTTGAAATCCTTTCGCTCTCATATAAGAGTTACGAGAGTCGAGTTCCTTGGAGCAAAGGCTCTCAACATTCTTTTTACCACGACGTGGTCCGTCATATCCTTGCTTCCAAGCCCTCTTATCTTGTTTACGAGGATCATCAAGCGGTCATACATTTGTTGCGGAGTCTCATCATCATTCATAACGAATCTCCCCAACTTGCCTTCTAGCAATTCAATCTTTGACTCCCTTACACTTGATGTACCCTCATGTGCAACTTGGAGTGTGTCCCATATCTCTTTGGCTTCTTCCAAGCCGTCCACTTTGTTGAATTCCTCGGGACTCAACGCTCCAAGCAACACGCTTGCGGCTTGAGCATTGCGGTGGATGTTTTGCTCTTGTTCCGGCGTGAGCTCCATATCGTCTTCCGGCATATCTAAACCTGTGCAAACAATCTTCCAAACACTAGGATGGAGTGACATCAAGTGCATTTTCATCTTGTGCCTCCAAGCGGAATAGTACGTGCCATCGAAAAATGGTGCACGCCCGGAGGGCACAGTAATATAGGAATGCGAAGAAGAAGTATTTAATTTTTCGTAATTAAAAGGAATTTGAGCTCCCTGCGATGACGTTGAGGTGTCACCTTCCTTGGTCTTCGTGGGAGTTCCATGTCCGGCCTTTGGACTACCTTCTTCCCCCGACACGACAACCTTCAATCCGGTGTTGGCCATCACGTTCCTTCAAGCGGTTAGGCCTTCGAGAAGGTTAGGCTCTGATACCAATTGAAAAGATGAGAAAGTTGCCTAGAGAGGGGGTGAATAGGCAGTTTAAAATTTAAACTAAATTTGTCGCAGCGGAAAGAGTATCGGAACTTCCGGTGTTGTATCGGAACTTCCGATGTAATCGGAACTTCCGGTACCAGTTCGGAATGTCCGATCGACTTTTGACCCGGACAATTAACAACTGAAAGTAATAATCTTGAGAGACAGTATAAGAAGGTTGGATCAAAACAATAAGGAGACAAGCTAAAGCAAAGTGAAAAAGAAGACACGGAATTGATCCCGGAGTTCGGATTCTTGAAGGAATCCTACGTCTCCATTGAGGAGGCTCCAAAGAGCCGGGTCTTTTCCAACCCTTTCCTCCCAAACCTCGGTCACACTTGAGGCTTGGTTCCACTATTGGTTCCTTTCCTTTCGGAGGCGGAGCCGGCATTTACAAACTTCTCACGGCGTCCCACAATCCTTGGGAGCTCGTGATCGACGCCTAGCCGTCTAGGAGTCCTTCAACCTCCAAGAGTAACAAATGCACGTTGATTGATCTTGGAGGAACACTCTAATGCTCAAGATGAAAGACACTTGCTTTTCACTCTAGCTCCAAATCTCACTTCTAGTCCTCACTCCTTGGATGATCCCTAAGATCAAAGAGGAGGGCTCAAAAGTAGACTAGAGAGGGCTCAAGGTGCACTAAAGTTCTGCCAAATAGAGTGTGTAGCCCTCAAATGAGAGAGGGGTGGGGTATTTATAGTTTCTTGCACAAACTAGCGGTTATACACCCACTCAGCTGCATATCGGAACTTCCGATATCAACATCGGAATGTCCGATATGTACAAATAATCAGAACTCGAGCGCACTCCAACTGTCAAACAAGATGCATCGGAACTTCCGATGTTCCCAGAAAAGCCCTTGACAAAATGCTTCTAAGTCCATATTGGACTGTCCGATATATACATCGGAACTTCCGATACCAATATCGGAATGTCCGATATAATATATCGGAGTGTCCGATAATTCCAGAGAGCTCCCTTTTTTTCGGTTTGAACACATCGGAACTTCCAATGTAAAATATCGGAACTTCCGATCTTTACAGAGAGCACCCTAGAAAGCTTTACAACGTATCGGAACTTCCGATCGTAAATATCGGAACTTCCGATACATCTTCTACGCATCGGACTGAAGCAAGCATGCACATCGGAATGTCCGGTCACATCGGAACTTCCGATGTAATATCGGAATGTCCGACTTGAACTTAGATAAAAACACATTCCGGTGCATGCGCGATGACTTAGGGTCTCAATAAGATTTAAAGTAACATTCATCTGAGCATAGAGACTACCCTAGATCATCTACGATGCATCCCTCTTAATAGTACGGCATTCCTACGACACAAAGCATAGAAAAAATAAAATTACAAAGCCGTTTTACTCGCTTGAATTCGTTTGAGGGTGTCCTTCGCATGTAGAAGATCTCACATTTAATCTTTTACCTGTTCACAAGCTCATTGAAGATATTAGTCCTTTTAATCGTTTGTCATTAATCAACCAAAACCAATTTAGGGGCCTAGATGCACTTTCAGGGATTTCCTTAGTTAGTATTGACATATGAACCTTGATAACCCTAGATCATGAATTGACACATGAAAATGTGAAATAGGTATACTCGATTAATAATTGCACATGCTTAGCCATACTTTAGATTGGGAGAACAAATAGATGGTTATGTTGTTTGTTCGAAAATGGGAAACTTTGGACATCCTGGGAATTGTGGTAATGATATTTTGGTAAAAATAAAAATAAAACTATGTTTTTAACGCGGACGAGCTATTGGCAATAGCCAGTTGTGCGAGGGATAGACTTGCACGTAGATAGGGAGAGATTTCTCACCCGGGTTGGATTAAGGATCGAACGTGGCCAGGCCTGTTGTTGTGGTCGCGTTGTTGAAGATTATGCTGCTCTTGGAAATCCATCACCCTCTGGTGGGGTGTCGTTGGATTATTATGGTCAAAACACTTCGACAAGTTGGCCATGGTCCCGGCTGCGGCCACGGTAGTTGGATCTCGTCGATGATCTGCAGTATTGGGAATGACTGCATCCGTGGCCGCTTGCGCCCGGTCTGGTGCAGTCGCCGAGTCTCGAGGTATACCCAGAGAAATCTGGTGTCCCCAGCTGTCCATAGTATTTGCTCCTGAAACTTTCGTGAGAGTTTTTGGCAGTGGTACCGTTGTTGGCCCCAGCCATGAACACGTAGCGATCCGTGCTACTGCCGCGACTGCTAACATCATCGCTGTCACTGTCGCTATCGGTGTCAATGTAGTTTGAGGACACTGGGCTCCCTCGGATCGAAGTCAATGAAGAACACTTCTCGGCATGCATTCCAGGAGTGGGGCTCGATGGAGCCGATGTGCTCAAGTCCTCCATCAGGTCTCCAACAGAACAGCATGGTCCCGAAGACAATCTCAGATCCGACCGTGGGGGTTTGGTCGATGTGAGCCCCCGAGTCGACATCATTGCGGTGGTTGATGCTGGGGAATCCGTTGTAGATGCCCATCGGAGACATGGTTGATCTGCAAAAACAGTTGAAGGTCCCTACCTGGCACGCCAACTGTCGAAGGTTAGGAATCGACAATAAACTTATATTCGGGTACCTCCGGGGATGCAGGGTCAACCAAGAAAACAATGGCACGCAATATAGACAGGTTCGGGCCTTAGGATCGAGTAATACCCTACTCCTGTGTGGATGTACTATAATGTTGCCGAGAACAGAGTTAAAGAATAGGGAGATCAAGCTCTGGTTTACAATGAAGATCGCCTTTAGGGGATCACTCAACCCTAGCTTAGCTACTAGCCTAGGAAGATCGCTTGTTGCCTATCCTCTATGGGGTGCGCGCGTGCTTGGATCTCGACTGGCTTGCTTGAGTTGCCCTCTCCCTCCTCTTCTCCTGGACGTCTACCCCCTTACTTATACGGTCGAGGTAGCCTCCTGTTGAGTCGTAGTCGGCTTAGAGTACCGATCGTACCCGATGAGTCATCGGCTCCAGGATCTTTGTGGTGTATCAGAACTTCCTGTATCTTCCGGCGTATTTGGATTGGTTTCCTCGTGACGGGAACACGACCGAATCCTTCCCAAATGTGGGGATACTCCTTTCCGCGTATATCTTATCCCGTGTCATTCAGGCCCGTGATATTATTAACTTCTTGACATGTGTATTTCCATGAGCAGTACAATGTCCCATATTTAGATATTCGACACTGCTAATATAACATTTTTGCTTGGCTAGGCGAGATGAGCTAAAGATCCAAATGCACCCGAAGTATTTTTAAAATGCCAAAAGAAGCCTAAGACAGTTCTAAAGAAGATGTAGTTTCATATATATATAGAAGAAGAAGAAGAAGAAGAAGAAGAAGAAGAAGAAGAAGAAGAAGAAGAAGAAGAAGAAGAAGAAGAAAGAACCAAAGCTTATTCCATTATACCGCATGAATATCATGTGATCTTTGGGCAATTATACATTTGAAAGAATAGGGCAAGGATCGACACGCAGTCTGATTGATGGGAATAGGTTGACTGCTAGCCCCGGCCGGCAAACCTGGGCATAGAATTTGGCAGGCCTGAAAAATGAAAAGCTACTACCAGACATTCACTTTCACCGCGTGACGAGACGAAGGTAAACGTGCCTTGTCTGCAGACTGCAACTACTGCCCAGTGCCCACACATTAGATTCAGTGACGTAGAAGCGAAGTAGACGGCAGGAGTAGAAGGATAGCCGGATGATGTGTTGCACTGCAAGCTTGAAACCTGAAGGCTAGCAGCCGTGTTGAAACGCCTGCGGAGATCGTGCATGCCCCCGTCACCGTCAGAATCATGATGAGCTACGAGCCATTCAGATGAAACCAGCTGGTGGATGACCGGCACTATACACCTGGCTACGGATCGGAGGGTGAATGGATGAATGCTATATAACTCATGACTTCCCTTGCGCCACAAATTTCGCACTCGACTGAAGTCGGAACTGAGTATATAGTGAAGGGCAGGGGCGGTCTATGATCATAGTCTTCACCTTTTGCCGAAAACCACAACATCAAAAGGTTGAGTAGAGTATAGCTTGACATGCAAGGGACAGGACGATGGCCTCGCAGCTAGCACTTGTCTTGCCACAAGGGAAAGGAGCAAGCTAGGGCAAGCCGGACCCCGGACGGGAGGAGAAGAGGAAGCGAGCCACGTCGACCCGACATGTGTGCCTATATCAGCCACTGCCCGGGCTGTTCTCTTGCCTGCCATCACGTGCTCTTCCTCATCATGCATGGCTGGAATCATTGCCTCGCCGGTACTGAGGCCGGAAACGTGCCGCGTCCCCTTGTTGTATAGCTGGGTGCTGGCTAGCACGGTATCACGTCTGGAGTTTAGTCATCTCCTGATGATCGAGTCGATCGTGTAAAGGCAGGCGCCGAACTTTCATTGCCATGATGCTGTTTAGGCCTGCCTGCCAGGCTTCTACAGCTCCCCTGAGGGAGCTATCATGTTGACGTTGAATGACCGGTGTACTGTGCAACGTTATATTGTCCCATGCGCCTTGGCGGACCGGGAAAGCTTGGCGTGCATTACGTGAGCGTGTTGCGGTAGTGCTGGTATGCGGCCGTGGGAATCCCATGCGCGCCGCCCGGGGACGGCGCTGCAGGCAGGGGACGCGGCAACGGGCGGTGTGGGAAAAGGGCAGCCGGCGGAGAGGCGATGTCCCGGGGTGCTGTAAACGGTTGGTACCGGTTACTGCGAAAGAGTGTGTACCCGGTGGGAATCAGCGAAAGTTGAAAATCTCAAAAATTATCAAATACACACACACACACCAGATGTTCACTAACCATGCAAAATTGTAATATGAAACTCAGTTTTATTTGCAAGATATGAAAAAAAGACAAATTCTGCATATACAGTAAACGACACTACTACATGAATGTAATCACAATCGGTTCCTTTTTGTCGTCACATTCGTTTTAGTGGCGATAGAAAGTCTTTAGATAGTGATGAGAATGCGCTATCACAGTCGGTTTTCGCCCGATTGTGATAAACAATCATCACAATCGGTTGTAGCAAAGAACAGATTGTGATGAGCCCATTTCACCATTGTTTATTATTCATACATCTAGTATCATACCGAAATGCTACACCTAAGTATCCACAAATGACAATTTGAATGGCCAAATGATAGTTGAGAATGAGCTAGAAAGTAGTTAAGTAAATATCAAAACAAATTGTGCGTTAAAAAGACAATATTAATTCCAATAAAATAAATATGATAAAATAATTAGCACCCAGATGATCAGCCATGTTATGTTGCTATAATTAAAGAATTGCATCATAAATTTACAATAAACCAGGGAAGGGATTATAAAAGTAATTACACCAGAAGTTACAAACTAACCAAATATGGAAACTACAGTTATTCAAATAGAGTATTATAAATGTAATTTTACCAGAAGTTTTGCTAGTCTTATAGATGACATCTAATTTGGATATTCTATCCATTATTGATGCACATGTATAGTTATGAATATTACACAATTGCAGCATAAAATATTCCATCCAGAGTCCAAGAAATAGGTTGCTTTTGGTTCACGTGACATACCATGGCCTAATTTCTGAGCAAGGCATTCGTTAGCATGGACAAACTACTTACTAATGGGAAGCATAGCATAGTGACTACTAAAAGGAAAAGAACCCAGCTTTCAACATAAGACAATATCAAGGAGCAAATACAAAGCTCGTCTCCTATACTAAAATTGAAGACAATATATATCCCGAATGGTTGAGGAATGCAAATAAATTAGAAATAGTCATATTATTAAACAGCTTCTTTCCACTGTGTGCACTTACAATGGTTGAAGTCAAGTAAACATAATACTCATTTACACAGCATGCAATAAGCTAGGTGGTATGCAATATTATTGTTTTCCACATTTAGTTGTCGAGTCTAAATGAACAGCTTGCAGTTTGAACATTCAAGCAATAGGAAAATATGGCTAAATAGTATTAAACAAGATCCTAAAGGAATTTTATCATAGTACTTTTGTTTCTATAGATGGTTGCCAGCATACCCACCTTCTAAAAATAAAAAGGAGATGAATCTTGATGCTCTACCTTCCTCCTGTGTAGAAGAATCAAAAGGGAACTTGACATTAATACTTTGGTTCAACAAAATAATACACTATGAGATGTAATACTGATACATATAGAGAGATGGTCAAATACGTATGTTTCCTGCAACATAGTTACGATATAGAGGATTTCGCCATAAAAGGATTGCACGCGTTTCATTTTGGTGAACAATTAGGCAAATTATACGCAAATATCCAAAATGATAGCTTCTTTTTTTATCAAGGGAGATGCTGATCACCGTTTTCAGTTATTTAAAATGATTGATATACTTGCATGTAGGACAACGGATTAATAAACGGATGACCGACGAGCGCATAAAAAAGGACCATTAGGAAAATCGACAGCCACACCATGGAAAATTAAGTTACAGCATTACCGTACGTCGACAATGCTATAGCTAAGAACATTATATAAAAGTTAAGAAAAAAAAAAAACATAAATATTTCAATCATAACATAATCTCAACACTAGGGTATGAAGACATTAGCCACTATTTTCAGTATAGAAGTGAATAGTATCCGAGCTTATCTGTTAAAAGAAAGATCGTGCCCAATCGAGTATCATTGCTATTTCAATACACCCAGTGACAGAAATGAAGAATTTGAACTTAACACATAGTCATTAAGTATCAAAATAACTAGGGGCAGCCTTGTTAAACACAAAATCAGGATAAGTAACTGCAACAACAACACTACCATATACTCAGACTTCCATGGCGATTTTACCAATGACACTCAAACATCCCTTCTTGCTATGAGTAACACTCCATTTATGAATTCAACAGCACCATCCAAATTCAGAAATGAAAACATTACTAATCCCCTCTTTAGAATTTAATCATCTATAATATGGCAAATCCTAAAACAGAGGAACAGTAAACTATAATATGGCAACCTATAAGAGCATTCAGGTAGGCAAACTACCAGAGAGAACTTCCACTTGGAAAAGTACTTGCCTTTTTACGTCCTGCAGCACAGTGTGCAGCAGTGACACCATTTAAACAATATCGATTTGTCCAGATGATCTTTACACATGTGAAAACTTCAATAAGAAGCTATATTAGGAGTAGTGTGTATCGAATCATGATGTTGCATAGCCTTCGGGTCCTTCACTCAGTATAGGTATGGAAGAAAACAAACTAGTAACGCATACAAACGTGTGTAGAGTATACCTCTGAGCAAACAATAGAATTGAACTCCTATTATATCCCAACACGCGAAAGGGCCAGGATTGCCTTATGAATTGACACTGGATGCTAATAACTTCAAGGAAAACAAGTATATCTCTGGCATAAACTAGGAACCGATATTTTTAGGCTATGGAAATGTGACCAAACTTGCCAAGCTGCGTATCTGCTTCAAAAGACCAAGGCATACATATTCTAGTATTATGCAGATCCCAAAGTAATAATGCTGCATTATCCATCACAATGTAAACTGTATATGACACATTTGGAGATCAGGAAACATTCACGCACACTAACAAACTGAGAACTGAGCAAAATATAAGCAACCTTTATCTCGTATATGAGCATAATGAGAGCAAGTTGTCTTCTTCCGTCTAAATAAGAAAAAGGAAATGATCGAAAAAGCATTCCTTTCCCTGAATAGGTAAACCAACAGCAATCATGAGCAAAATAATTGTCAGAGAGAGCTAATATTTCTTAACTAAAGGTTTACAATTACATGTTTCAAGCCCAATCACTCAAGAATCTAAACTACAATATGCCCGGTTTTTCCTGTCTGGCTTTTGCAACAAAGAAAAGTGAATGAATCAAAATTTTCCCCAGTTATACAATTACAAATATATAATCAGCATCCTTCACCGAAACCTTAGATAGACTGACTGAAGACTAATCACACGGGCAGTAAGAAACAGCAACAAATAGTGGTGTCGAAAGCTACAACCCACCTGTGTCCAACTCCGGCCGAAGACCCAATCCACCTCACAGTAGCTACGTCGTTCCTACCGTCAAATGTTACACAGCTGCCTTCACGGTGGCGACTGCTGGGCAGAGCGACCCGTGCTACATATCTCTCCACCGTGGGCTCAGGATCGGTAAGAAGCCGGACGGCGAGAGCAGCCCCGACGGTGACTGCGGAACCAGAGACCCGGCGATGGCGGCGGCATGGGCCCTGGCCCCAGGATCCCGGACCCTGGCAGCGGCGACAGCACGGGGAAGTTGGGCGTCAGCGGTGGCGGGTGCTGGAACCCCGGCGAGAGTAGCGGGTAGGGCGACCTGGGCGTCGGCGACAGCAGGTTGAGAAATCCACTCGGTAGAAGGGAGGGACCATCGGCGTCGGGGAGGATGGCCTGATCCCCTGGATCCGGAGGCTGGCGGAGCGATGAGGGAGCCGAAGGAGGCAGATCGGGCGACAGCGGCCCTCAGGATCGAGCGCGCGCGAGAAAGAGAGGGAGTAGAAGGGGCGGCGGCCGAGTGGGGGGAAATGAGAGAGAGAGAGAGAGGGAGACCGAGGGGCGCGGTGGAGGATGCCGGCGCCGAAAGGGAGAAAAGGGCGACGACGCCGGTGTAGAGGGGAATCGGCGGCGCTCGGGCACGGGAGAGTGAGGGAATAAGGGTGAGAGAGAGGAGGGAACGGCGGCGGCTCAAGAGAGGGAAGCGAGGAGGAGATCGAGGAACGACGGTCGAGGCCAGAGGAGGAGGAGACTGGCGGCGGCGTGGAGGCCCGCGGGAGGAGCTCGGGAGCACAGAGGGAGGCAAGCGAAAGGAGAAGGAAAAAAAAGGGTAGGCGCCTAGGCGGTGGCTCTAGGAACCGATTGTAAGTGGAATAGTGGATAGTATTATTTACGTCGGTTCACCTATAGACGATGATAGTATTTTGTATCGGTTTATCAATAAAACCGAGGGGATAGTATCTATGTCAATTTTTAAATATAACCAATTGTTACGAGATTAGTATTTATGTGTTGTGTCGGTTCTTTAATAGAATCGATTGTAATGTGGTTAGTATTTGTGTCGATTCGCTTGAAGAACTGCACATCACAATTGGTTCTAAATTAAAATCGATTGTGATGAAGGGGTCTTTATCATAATCAATTCTTAGCTAGAACTGATTGTGATGGCATCCACTCATCATAATCGGTTCTAGCTCATAACCGATTGTGATAACCCCGTTTTCAAATACACAGATCACAGTACATATATTATAATCGATTTTTTCCTTAAAATTTGAAAACCGACACAGATGAAGTGACAGTGTCTATACTATTATGTCGTAGTGAAAAATCACAATTTATGAAAAATTTGCCTTTTCATATCTTGCCAATGAGGTTGATTTTGGCCCTAGATTTTTGTGTGATTAGATAACATCCTCTCCCTTATATATGGTATTTAAAAAAATAGAAACTTTCATGATATAATTTTCACCGATTTTCAACTTTTACGTGGTTCTCACCGACGCATGTCTACCGCGAAAATGAGTAAAAGTTGTGCACTGTAGCATTTGCACGTTGTCGGTCGGGCCAGCTCCATAGGTTGCTAAGCGGACACGTGGGCCAGAATCATGGCCTTAAAATGGACAGTTTGTCCTCCCAACCCGACATGTGCAGCTTCTAACAAAGCCCAAACTTGCGGACCCAAATATGCGGCCTCCTCGAAGCAAAAGCCCGTTGGGAAAGGAATCCCACGCCTACAAGCGGAGAAGCCAACAAACCCCACGGCCCACGCAGCCGAGTTAACCCTGATCAAACCGATGGCTTTCGCCGAGGAGGCTTTGCTGCTAGGGTACAGCAAAAAAAAAAGTATATACACTAAATTTAATATATACCTTCATTCTTTTCCATCTAATAGATAATATTATCTACTATTTATTTATATTTCCTCTAGTAGTAGATTAATAGAATTTCTTCAACAAATTAATAGTTAGATTTGATTTTTACTATCTATTATATACTACCGGCATAATGTACTGTAAAATTTCTAAAAAAAGATGATGTTCAAGACACAAAGTCCCTAGATCGAGCTTACGAATATGGTTGGGGTTGCCTTTGTGTGAAGTCAATCAAGATTGTAAAAATAGGATGAATGAATGCTCTTTATTCAGCCATGTGTCTTAACAAAGTATAAACTTATGAATTGGGAATGAAATACTAATGCTACTCTTGCTTTTCTCTCGTGGTCTTGTCATCTTCTAATAGATGTCTTCTGGTCAAAAGGTATCTTTTTACTAAGAGATATCTTTTGACAAAAATGCGTCTTTTTGTAGGGAGAGGGTATCCTCCGCACGCTAGTCTTATGTAGAAGTAATTACCTTTCCGATCAGTTTTAGGTCAGGGTGGAACTCGTTCAAAATCCAACATGTATGCTGATCGGAACAATGAAATAAGTTATTCCCGACCAGTATATATAACTGATTGAGATAACTGGACAAACTATCCCCCAATCAACACACATAGCTAGTCGGGATGAATAGGGTATTTTATCTTCGACCAGCATTATTTTACCTCGGGAATTTTGACATATGACTAAATATGACTCCGATTGAAGTCATATCGAGGTAATAAGTTTTGAACTTTATCTTTTTATAGGACTTAATAATTCTTAAACATGTAGATCTAAAAATTACTTAAAGACATATTAATGGTCGTCAAAGCAAAACCCCAGCTGAGCTGCTTGCGGGCACAGGACATTGAGCCGGACGCGAACGTAAGGATGAAAACGGGATTGGATATCCCGCCTGATTCGGGATCGGATTTAACTATCTGGCTGGATCCGGATAATTGAATTCGGATCCAGGATCGGATGCGGAGCAGCCAATATCTGATAAATATAGGACGGGATCCAGATATTCGGATATTTTCTATTTGGATATCCAGATTTCTCCAATTCGGATCGGATATTAGCAAGGCCCAGCCCATTTCATCCCATTTCATCCCATTTTTTTCCATGAAGAACCCATTTATATTGACAATTAGTTGGTTCTATTGATCCTAAAGTATCATATTCTTTCTATGGCATATATTGGGTTCGGTTGATATATAACTTGCTACTATGGTAATGTACTTGTACGGTCTAATTCAAAATATATTACTCTATATATGCGTGCGTTATCCGTATATCTTTATCCGTTTTCGATTCGAATCTATCACATATCCATCCGTACTCGTATCCCGAATAACTCGGATTCATATCCGTATTTGATCAGCCCATATCCGGTTTTGAATCCGAAAAAAAATATGAGTTAGAATACAGAAAAAAAATCTACTTATATCTGATCCGTTTTCACCGCTACGCGTACGATTGCCTCTACTAGGCTACGTACTGTGCTCACCGTTGGGTTTTATAGCACGCTCATAACTACTCTATTACGCGCGCAAGAATTGCCGGCCAGCCAGGCCGGCCACGCCTGTGCTTGGCGATTTTGCAAAAAAAACCCTTCCGCTTTCTTTAAATTATGAATAGGTCCCTGTAAATTACAAAGAGGTCCTTTGCGATTATTTGTGAGGGTAAGAAAAACTTTCAAATAGTGTCTAGGTCCCTCGATTCATTACTTTACAAAAAAAACTTTCGTTAAATACAAATCGCGAACGAGTCCTTTTCTAATTTTTCAAGGCAGCGGCTAGGTCCAAAAAAAATAACAAATAGATCCCCATCCCTTACGTCCAGGTACTTTCTCTATTTTTTCCAGGAAAAATATTTTCGTCAACAGAAATATGTGTACAGCTCTATCTTTAGACTTTTTTTTTCAACTCGATCTATAATCTCTAGATTTTTTTCTCTAACTCCATCTCTAATATTTTTCGAAACATGTATTATTACTCGGTGAACGCATAGAGTGTTAAACTCGACCAAAAAAAGGTTATCATCTCTAATATTTTTTGGAACATGTATTATTACCCGGTTAACACATAGAGTGTTAAACTCGACAAAAGGAGGTTGATTGGGTAATAATAGAGTGCTAACCAAATTCGTCAAAAAAAAAGATGTGTACAACTCTATCTCTATTTTTTTGTAACTCGATTTCTAATATTTTTCGAAATATTAGAGCTGTATCTCTATAATTATATTTGCAACTCGATCTATAGTATTTTTTGAAATATGTATTATTCACCGGTGAACGTATAGAGTATTAAACTCGGCAAAAGAAGATTATATTATTACTCGGTGAATGCATAGAGTGTTAAACTCGGCAAAAGAAGATTATATTATTACTCGGTGAATGCATAGAGTGTTAAACTCGACAAAAGAAGGTTGTCATCTCTAATATTTTTTGGAATATGTATTATTACCCGGTTAACACATAGAGTGTTAAACTCGGCGAAAGGAGGTTGACCGGGTAATAATAGTGTTAACCAAATTCGTCAAAAGAAAATTTTGTGCAATTCTATCTCTTTATTTTTTAACTCGATTTCTAATATTTTTCGAAATATTAGAGCTGTATCTCTATAGTTATTTTTGCAACTCAATCTATAGTATTTTTCAAAATATGTACTATTCACCGGTTAACGTATAGAGTATTAGACTCGACAAAGAAGATCATTTCTCTGTTTTTCTTGAGAATAATATATCTATTATGTCTGGAGGATTACGTTTAGGTTACGCAAATTCGTAGACGGCTCCTATCCATCTAATTTTTTTTAGAGCGCTCCGGAAAAATAAAACAATGGTTACACAAATTCATAGATGATTCCTACCCATCCAATTTTTTTAGACCGCTCCGAAAAAATATATTAAATTTTTCCTGCTGACGAAATTTCAAATCTCAGCTGTGGATGATTTTGTAAATCCCAAATAAATAAAAAAATTCAAAAATTTTAAAATGCAACCGTACTTGAATTCTCAGCGATTTTTTGTGTTTTTGGCCAGATTATTGTTATTTTGTTGGATTTAGGACCTTTTTTTTGTAGAGAATTAGAATATTAATTTTACAATATACACACACACACATAATATATATATATGCATGTGATGTGATGCATCTTTTGTCAATAAAGAGCATGTGCATACTATGTTTCAACTAAAAAAATACAATTGTATGACTTATATTGTCAAGCTATTTTTTATGATTTTTTTTTGAAAAAATTCCATTTTTTAGCCGCGGGAGACCATTTTACACTATTTTGTACTTTCATAATTTTTTAAAATTTCACGAGCTTGGTCATCATCTGAAAATTTATATGAGAATATCAGTGATGCATCAAAACCATCCAATTTTTTTAAAAAATTTTCAAACGTGGTTTGAACCATTTTTCATTCAGTTGAAATTTGTTGGTCAGTCCGAATTTTTGCAAATTTCTCAAGCTTGATCATCATCTGAAATTTTTATGGGAATATTATGGATGTCAGGACCATCAACAAAAATTTTCAAAAGTTTTTAACGTGGTTTGCACCATTTTCTATTCGGTTGAAATTTGCCGGTCAGCGTTTCATCAGGACAGTAACACTGTCAGAATTTTTGAAAATTCATTAAACTTGAACATTACTTGAAAATTTTATGAAAATATTAGTGATGTGTCAGCACCATCCACAAAAAAATCTAATTTTTTTTGATACGTTTTGGAGCAATTTTCGTTCAGTTAAAAATCACCAACATATTGTCAAATCTCATCGAGATCTCAGCAAATCTCGATGAGATCTATAAAATCTTGACAAAAAATAGGATTTGATTTGATTTTTTGTATTTTGTCTGAATTTCATCTCAAATAATAAGACTTTACGAAAATTTTGGATTTTAGAAGGTGACAACATGTGGACCGAAAATAAAATTTGGAATGGAAACATATGCCGCATAGAAAGTAAAAGTTCAAAGCCTGAACCACTTACTTCACAGTCCATTTTTCCATCTAGATATTTGAAGAAGCAAGGATGATAGCAAAAAGGAAAAGAGGTATGAACAGAGAGTCACATACTATATATGCAGGTACAATTGATATCAAAAAGGAAAAGAGGTATGAACAGAGTCACATACTATGGCCCTGTTTGGCAGAGCTTCAGATCCTAGCTCCACCTCAGAGCTGAAACTTATAGACTAAAATAAAGTGACTTAAGTTTATAATTTTATTCTAAAATATAAACAAGATGACTCACCTAAATATTCTTAATATATCCACAGCTCCAGCTCCACAAATTTGGTGGAGCTAGTAACACCTAGCTCCACCAACTCCAAGAATTTGGTGGAGCTGGAGCTCTGCCAAACACCCCCTATATATCCAGGTACAATTGATACGGGACTATGGGAGCCAGGTTTTGCTCATCCTGCACAGAAAGACGAAAGCAGTAATCCTAAGAAGTTCAAACCTTCCTCAAGAAGAAAAGCAGCAGCCACCTTGCAACGCTGAAGCTTGGCCCTGTGCGCACCTCCAGCGCAGGACTCTTCTCCGGCCCTCCTCGCCTCGCCCTATGCCCGAAACCTTTACACCATGATGGCCATCGTGTGCAGCCTCGCCTCGCGGCTCCATGCCTCCGGGGTCAACGACGGCCTCGGCCGCATGATGCATTCCTCCAGCCTCTGCAGCTGCGCAACCAGGACGACCAGCCGCCGGCACGGCACGAGGATGAGCGTCATTGGGATGATCCAGACCCCCAGCTCGAGTATCAGCATGGCTGCCCGATGCCTCTGCTTCGCTTCAAGTTTATCTGTTCCTTGCCCTTTCCTCCTCCAATGCCGCTTCTTTCCTTCTTTGATAAGTGTTGCTTTGCCTTGTAGCCGTGGACTTGCTTGCATATATAACCTTCTTTTGAAAAAGAAAGAAAGAAAAAGACCCACTTATCTGGACGCCGGCCGGATGCTTATGTATCGCGGCGCTTAGTTTACAATTGTCCTCTCTAATCATTGTACTCTGCCCACGTCACAACGGGGCAGCTACAGTTGCGTAGGTCCAGTTGATGCCTTGATGTGTTGCCGTTGTTGTCATTGGATTTGCTTTTAGATCGATGCACACCCCTTCTGAATTCGAGGTGGGTTGATCCTACAGATGTGTGTTTTGATCGTACGGTCCAAAGTTTGAATGATTTTTAAGACAAAAACATCCGGATGATGCCTATACACTCATCGGGTTTTGATAAGTTTCATTCGGATGTTTTCTTTATCATCATGCCATGGTGATGTGTGCCCAACTGCCGCAGACTGAGGTCACCCTGTAGATTTTCCTCGCCATGGCATATGATTTTTTTTTCTGTGTGCATTATGAGTATATATGAGCTGGTGACCCCTGTGTACAGTAACTTCGTGGATGGGAAGTTCTCATCGGGGAGCTACCGATAATACGCATGGACCATCCTTTCGAACTTATCGTAGTGGCTGCTGTCGATAACATGCATGGACCATCCTTTTGAACTTATCCTAGTGGCTAGCACTGGTCATGAAGTCGTTCTCAATTCTCAAAGAAGAACATCTGCAGAGCACAAAATGGCCCTTGGAGAGTTCGGGGGCCATCATACCAGCAGGTACCACTGATAATGGATTTAATCGGACGGCAACACTGCTATTTTCCGAGGTTAGATATTGTGTCGCTTTTTTCTCTGTTTCGATGGGTCGCACGTTCATTTCGTGCAAGTCTGGTCGCACCACTAGGCCACTAGCTAGTTCTTCTTCAAGCGAAAAGGGCAGGGAGAAAACAAGGGCCACGCCATCGTTGACCACAAAAAATATAGCCAAACGAGTCGTTTTGGAGGCCTGATATGAACTTATCGCCAAGATAGCCAATTAAAAGAGAAGATTTTCAGCCACTTAAAGATCTCAACACGTGTCTCCTGGCTTCTTGGATCAAAAGATTTTGTAATAATGAGAATAAACAATGGAAAGAGTTGGTTGATTTTAAATACAATGTTAATAGTCCGAATATTTTTGTTTGTGGTCATGATCGTATTTCCGTTTTCTGGAGGGGAGTTTTGTGGGCTATGCAGGCCACCAAATTTGGTTATAGATGGAGTGTGGGTAATGGTAAAAAGATTAGATTTTGGGAAGACATTTGGTTTGGCACGTCCTGTCTAGCCACTCAATTTTGGGATATGTATGTTTTGGTCAATGAGAAAGGTGTCACAATTGCAGAAATTTGGGATAGAACTTATTGTAAATGTACTTTTAGAAGAATTTTTTCTGAAAGTATGCTGATTAGATGGTTCGAGCTGTTAGAAGTTATAAATAGTATAAGTTTCACAGACGATGATGATGCTTTAATCTGGTAATATAATAGTAATGGAGTTTATTCGGTTAATTCTCTTTATACAATTATCAACTTCAGGGGTGTGATTCCTGTTTATATTCCTGTCGTTTGGAGTCTAATTGTTCCTCCCAAAATTCAGTTTTTTCTTTAGCTTCTGTTGAACAATAAAATTATAACTAGAGATAACCTTTGGAAAAGATGCATAGACAGAAGAGCTTCTTGCTGTTTTTGTGAAGAACCTGAGTCTGTTACCCGTCTCTTTTTTGGATGTGTTGTAGCCAGAAACATTTGGGGATTGGTTGGCGATTTTTTTGATTTGAGCATTGGAGATAATTATGAATCTGTTGCTCATTTTTGGTTAAGCAATAAGAAAAATGCTGCTTTGTGGAGCTTGTGGATTAGTAGAAATGACATGATTTTTTATTCTCAGGGTTGGTCAAGTGTGAAAACAATTTGGAGAAAGATGCTTTCTTCATTAAAAAGATGGAGTCCATTGTACAAGAAAGGGATGATGACCAAGGTGATGTTGTTCTGAAAAAAAATAGCTTCCAAACTTCATGCACCACTAGCGTTGGACCCTGGAGTAGCTTGAGCGGAAAAGAAACTATTGATAAGGAGAATACTGATGATGGCATCATTTCAGAAGAGCTGATTTCGTTGTCTGCTTATCTTAATGGTTTTGTGGAGGCCAAAAAGTGATGCTGCTAATTTTCCTTGTGGTTTTTTTTTTGTGTGTGGATTGTTTAGTTGTTGGCTTTTACCTCTGAGTCGTGAGCTTTAAACTGTCTCTGTAAACACTATCAGTTTCTGGTTTGGAAACTGAGGCATCATAATCTTTGATGTCCTCTTGGTCTAAAAAATAATGCCAAGCTTGAATTATACCTTTCGATATGTAGGAACAAAATGTTGGATAATAAAACAACAATATTATAATATATCCATACAGAAATAAGGAAGGGGTGCCAACTTTATATTCGAACAAACTCAACTGACTTAAAAACAAACGAGCGAAATAACCCAACGCAAAACCAACAAGGAGCAAGCTCTGCAGTGTCTTCAAAGCTGGAGCACTAGATAGGTGAACTTTTTCTAGAGACGACTTCTGAACAGGACTTTAAAAATGACTAGAGTGCATTCAATCTGCTATCCTATAACATGGTTGTTTCATTTGTCGTAAAAAAAAAACACGCACACGGTCCTTTCAAGAGAGAAGTGCGCAATCCCCACATGACATTGCTGCATTAGCACGGGGTTGAATGAAGAAAATTTAGCACTGTGAGAAATATGACTTGTTGGTGACAACAATTTTGTTTTTATGATCTGCTTGTGTTAAGGTTCTACTGTGATGACCTCCACATCCTGCATGCTGGAATTCCTGACAGAAAGAACACTAGAATGTCCATCCATGGCACGCCCCGGCATGCACTCCTTTCTTGTTGATCGCAGATACAGCACCAACAAAATCCGGGAACTTATGGGCAAATTCTTGATATGGCATCCATGGCAGCATCCCGAGTCGCATGCTCTCTACTATTTGATAACTGCAACAACATCTACGAGAATATTACCTTGCAGTGCATGAGACCATTGGTTAACTTGGGCGACAAAAAAGCTAACATCAACTTAAATACATATTGCAAGGGTCACTCTTAAATCTGGATGCAAAAATATGGGCATAGTTTAACTTGAATATCATCATATCCTAGGATGGAGCTTTCCAAATAACCCCACAGAGGGAAAAAGGATGTATGACAATCAGAAGATGGCATCCTGTGATCTCTCCTTTTTTTTCAAGGAAATTGCAGCTTGCTAGTGACTAATGAACTTCTAATGTAGAGAATAAGGAGTCATTTCTCAATTACCATGGAAGGAAGCGTATCATAATATCACCATCACCAGTTGCTCCACAAGCCCCCAAATTCATCATCACCATATGAAGAAGATCCTGGTATTCGTCCATCACCTACCCTGGAATCAAATGAATGGTCAGTACTCAATATCCTGTTCTCAGTACTACCTATCAAGAGCCTAAAATAAATAGCAATTCCACAACACTGAAAAACTGTGAACTTGCCACAAATTTTATTATATTGTCAAACATACAAAGTATTTGAGAAGGTAGATATGCAAACCAAAATGCAGCTTTAAGTAGTACTAGTATATAACTATGAGTTGAACATAAACTATGTCTCGTCATAATCCAATTTGGAGAAAATTATAAGTCTGTATAATAAGACATACGAATTCCATCATTAATGAGGAAATTTTTTACTATGCACCAGCATTTCTGTTAGTCCACACAGAAAGTAGCAACGTATCAACACACAGAAGTTTGAATAGACAAGACAAGAGACCGGCTAAAGCAGCAGCATAGATACTACAAGAAGACATATCATTATCCATGACACAGAAATTCGAATAGACAAGACAAGAGACCAGCTAAATATTACAGTCATGCATACATTGTGAAGATGCTTCGAATGACCAGACACCATGACGAATTGGAGTTGGATGATCAAACGAACAGAGATTATGGCTATGAAATAGTATGCCAGAGTTAAACAAATAAAAGGACTAGCGATTTAGCCAAAAACAGGTGTGAAATTGCCCAACAGAAGGCAAAATGCTAACCTTCCTGGATTTTTTAATGTAGTACCGTTGGTTGATGTGCCAACTGCTACATGACCCATCTTAACAAAAACACACTACTGTTACTTTCACATAATCACATCGATAGAAAGAGTCGATTAATTTTGAATGTGCTAGGTACCTTGTCAATCACGGCCATAGAGATTGTGTCATGATTGTGCCGATTACCAAACTTCAAATGGGAGTTTATTGGTCCCAGTAAATTATCACTTTGGAACCATCCCTGACAGATGTGTCCTTGAGTCTCCTCTACCGCACCTTTAACAGGATGATATGGGCCACAGGTACCAACAGGGACAACATTTTTCCAAAAGTTAGGTTGGCAGTGGTTCTGTCTCCAATTTGTCCATTTCTTGATAGACTCTGGTGGGCTGAGGTTAGTTGGTCCTGTAAGGCCCATTGAAATTGCAAAGGCTGATGCCTTTACCCCAACAAGAAGAGTATGCTTGGTGTACTCCATGACCAACTTTGCTGCCTTAATTCCATCCTTTACATATTTCATGGCAGCCACATCACCAATTTCCATTGTTGCCTGCCAGTTTCCTTAAGCAAAAAGAATGCAACATATTACATCCAGCGTGAATGCTGGAAAATAAACAGCAACATGTACTGCGGCTTGAGTAGTAAAACAGCGGTTACCCCATTCATGATAAGAGCATCTAATGTAGTTTCGCTGTTCTCATCTGAACCTCCACCTGGACCAACTGCGTAAAGTGTAAACGCGATAAATCAGTAATTTGGTTGATTCAATGAAGCATACCAAAAACAGGGAAGTTGTGAAAATTGAAAACGTGCAGGCTACAAGCAAGGGGTTCTGCTAGATCTTACTATATATTAATGGATTTACAGCAGTAGGCAGTAGGCATACATGGAGTACTTTCTGAACACAGTAACATTTTGTTGCTAGTAATTATCTGCAGCATAGCAGCAACTGCACTTAATGTTGTCTTCACAATGCTAGGTAGAAAAAAAAATGTGGCTGAATTGATGACCATTGTGATTAGGTAAGAGCGAATTAGCATGACCAATATTTTCGATCTTTTGAATTTTGATTATCGAGACTTAATTCCTGATATCCATCTTTCTTTGGATTTACTTTCTCAAAGTTAAATAAAGCTCCAAGAAGTACTGCTCTCCAGAGAGGCACATAAATAGAGAGTAAACTCGATTTAAAAAGAGTGAGAAATAACACACTTCACTTCAGATATTATGTGCAACTTTAAAGGGATTAAGCTTGTGCTAGAATTGCCATAAAATAAGCTTCTAAAAATGCTGGAAGAAGGCTTAAGGTTCTCAACATAAATGCACTTAAAGCACTGAGAAAGATTCTATTTGAGCTCTGGAACTAGATTCTATTTGAGCTCTGGAACTATTTGTGTCTCTTTCTCCCATCGAAAGAGTGAATATCATTATTGTTCTATGTACAATAGTCAGCAGGGGGAACTCAAATGGGATCAATGGCTTATCAGAGACATTTTGGCTGCAAACATGTTCAGAGTATTATAGTATGAGAGTCTCATGCCACAAAGCAACATGTATGGAGAAGTCCTAGTCCACTGAGCTATACTGCTATGCAAATTTCAAAAATACAGTTTTGTGTACCAGTCCTTATGCATTGACCAATGACCACAATGCAGCATATCTACCAGCGATGAGGTTAAAGCAGGTATGATCACTTGCAACTGTTCCACTGTGCTATTTTGTAACTGCGTCATCACATATCGATTTTAGCAGGTTTTTCCAGCCAATCTAACTAATATATCAGCATATTAACTCTTCTTATAAGAGAAGGAATTCCGGGCTTCTAAGCTATGCCACGTCGCCATTTCTCGCCCAGGGAACCTCGTGCCATTCGTATTTGCGTCCAGGTCCTTATTTGCTGTTTACCGTCGATCTTTCCTGCTGGCTCCAATCCAGCCATCCACGCACCCCAGGCGCTGCCCCGTGCGTCGTCAACAAATTGCTCTCCGCGGAGCCCTCGAGGACCAACCACCTTTTCGCCCTCGCCCTCGCCCTCGCTGTGCACTCCGCCGCCTCCTTCGCTCGCCACCGGCGCCGCCGACGCCACCGCCATCGCGTGAGCCCTAGCGTCCTCGAAACCCTAGCGTCTCAGTCCTCGGCCGGATCCAGCTCGACCCCTCGCGCCCTCGAAACCCTAGCGTCTCAGTCCCTGGCCGGATCCAGCTCGACGCCCGTGTTGCCGCCGTCTCCGATGTTCGGTTGCCCCCTCACCTTTGCAGCCCCTGGTGACGCTGTGCAGATCCGTCATATCCAAGCTATTCAGCATCGTCGCTGCTGCCGCTGGCACGGCCGGGGAATCGAGCTCGCCACGCCAACCGTTCTCATCTCCTTCCCCAGATCCGGTTGGCTACCGTTCTCTCCTCCCCAAATCATGCCGTCTAACCTCCTCCAAATTTGAAGGTACAGGGCGAAGCGGAGACGGGACCTTGGCTCAGCCAGCAGCGGAGGACACAGGAGGAAGCGCCGTGCAACCCCTGGTGACGTTGTGCAAATCCATTGGTATATAATGATATAATGACTAGCAAATCCTCAAAATGTTAATTGTTTTGCAGCCCCTGGTGACGTTGTGCAAATCCACTGGTATATAATGACTAGCCCCTTTATTGATGAAACCACCTGCGAATTCATTGAAAGCCACAAATATTTTGGCTTAGAGCCTGACCAAGTAAGGATAACTACATGCTTCTTTATTGTGTTCAGAAATTCCATTGAAGTTTAGCACATGACTTCCTAGATAATGTCTAAGAATTATCTTTGACTTGATTCTTTATCTGCAGGTAGCCTTCTTCCAGCAAGGAACTCTCCCATGTGTTTCTGCCGATGGAAGGTTTATTATGGACCATGGTATATTTCATTTGCTGTGAATACCTAATGAAATGTTATTTAATATAGTTGACTATGTCATTATTGTCGCCTGCTATCAAAGATTACCTATAGAATTCACTACATCTTCTAGAACAGTTGGCTGGCCGCCGTTGGTGAAAACCCGTTATTTTTTAAGGTTCATTCATTCCTCATTTGTTCTAAATAAAATGCACTTTCCAAGCAAACAACATTGCTGGTATGCAGTCTTTAGTCCTTCATATTTGATAACGATGGCTGCTTTTGTCTTGACCTCTTGGTTTGTCTTTGAAAGGTCTTCGCATGTACTGTATGGCATGACTTGTGGGTTGTGAATTGAATTCGCAAATGAGGTTCTTTTATATGTATTCAGTCTTAATTCTTAGTTTTTCACTCAGAAAATATGTTAAGATATGATTGGTGGGTGCTTCCTTCATGATAAACTCTGTGCACTTATAAGGGGTACTTCATGATAAACTCTCTGCGCTTATAAGGGGTAAAAATACATTTGCCCTGTCGCTTTATTGACACGTTTGGACTGGCTTCCTTATCTTCTTTTGTTATACTATGCGTATTGATTTACTATCATTTTGTTTGACATATGTTTTCATCGCTTATTTTGTAGTGCTAATGAGAAATTGCAGGTCATGGTCATGATAACACAGCTAGGAAATGGTTAGTTTTATGATATTTGATAGATGACATGATGCACCTGATAACCACCCTTATACTGGAATAATGAATGTATTGCGAAACATCATGTTATGATGGTATTTTTTAATACTAGCACAACACTTTGTTTTAGTTTTTTCATTCCGAAGTTATTGGTATGCCAACATCGCCTATTATAAGAACTGATGGTTTGATTTTTTCCTTGCTCATCTATGCACGTGGCTTTTCTGGTGTGAATTGTGAAAGTCAGCATTCTGAACTGGAAAACCTTTTTAGATGCTAAGGTACACCCTATTTTCCTAGCTTAGCACACATGTAAGGTGAACAAGCTGGGTCACGTTATACAAGACATTCCAGTTGTGATCACTGCAGTATTCTATTATGTCTATTGAATAGCAAAGGTATAGCCATTTTCATATCCTAATATGCTTCCAGATCATGGTTTCTACTTTTAATTGCTTTTGTTAACTGTTTGATTATATATTCTTCTTGAGAATCGCGGCTGTGTTTTAAAGTAAATATATTTGTTTTACCCATGTAATTTTGGCAAATGCATATGCACCATTTAAAGAATTAGTTGTATTCTCATCTATGCTTATCTTTTAGTGTGACAGATATGTTTGTTTTACACTATTACTGCTATTTTTGCTCTTCAGGAACTGCCTCCTGAGCAATCTGTTAGCTCTTTTAGAGAAGGGGTGGTTTCTGTTAACAACCGTGTTAATGAGGTCAACAATGTATACAACCCTCCTGAGATTAATGGAATTCTATTGGAGGAACTGTCTAGGTAAATCCTCCTCACCGTGATAGTCCTATTCAAGAGGTAGTTAAATATTGTTTGTTTCTTAGTTTCCTTTGTATCGCTTTTTTTTATGCTTCTGCACAAAAGATTCTTACAGGATGAGTTCTTCTCTGGGCTAATTATCTGCCGCAACGACCACAGCCATGTTTTTGAGGAATGATGTTCTTGTTGTCTTTCACATTATTGACTCCTGCTTGGTAAACATTTCCGTCTACCTATCTATCATCCATTTATCTTGGCTAGCATTCTGATAATGAAGCTAGATTGTAGAACCAATGCTTCTAGGAAACTAAATTTTATTGGGATGATAAGGTAGTCTTGGATGTTGATTACAGATCATATCACGGGGTGGAAGGCCTTGAATTCTAATCAGCTTTCGTTGACTGTATGAGGGCAACAGAATGCCCCTTGAAGAAGCCAAGCGGGATATGAGGTACCCCCGCTACAGGTCTTTCAGTATCTGCTAATTTTCTGCTTTCTAATATTTCTTGTGCTTGCTTCTGTACGTCGAGGTCATTAAGGCTGCACAATCTTGAATGGATGTGATTATTCCAGCTGCTCAAAAAAAAGTCCTTAAGTCGATTGCTTAAGATGAGATAAGATAAATGCTTTATTGAAATTTGAGAACATGCATTTGGCTAAGTGCATTGCTTCTGCTATTTTATTCCAATTCTTATGTGTCATGTATTGCTATACTTGAAAGATACCATTTTACTGCTCTCTGTGCTGTAGATATTGCTGGTCTCTTTGTGCTATGGTTATAGGTAACTGTAGATTCTATATTAACCAACTTCGAGTACGTAAAGTATAGCTATCGAGATTCCTGACTGTTAGCAGTGGTTCGTACTTGGAAACTTGATTTTACAAAAGAGCTACACTGAAAATAAATAAATAAAAATTAGTTAAGATACAGAGGAATTTAATAATAATTTGAAGTTCTGAACTTTGAATGTTCACCTAAAGTAAGGCATAATGCAAGCCTAACATGAACCTATCGGTCATCTTCTTAGATATTATTCTATACATGGTAGATTAGCAGTCTTCGCATTATCTTACTTTTGAGTTGTTAATATGCCTTGTTCTCTGTCTTTGTAATGATTCTACCTGTGCATACACCGTATTGTCCTTATGTTTGGATATCTACTGAGCCTAATATGAGTTGCCCATCAATAATTTAGTTACCATGTATGGCTAATTCCATATGTATCAGTATGGAGAAGCATGTACCAGTCACTCCAGCAATGGCAATCACACATATTTTTTTATTGTTTGAGAACAGAGATTGTTTAACCCGTTTGAATTAACTTAATGTTGTAACGATAAAAAATATCTGTCTCTTTTTCTGATAACTGGATAAAGTTGGTTGTAAAAGAAAGCATATTTAATATGCTGCCGGTCTATTCTGCTCAGACTACCCAAGTCATTGTGTCACAAGCAATGTTTCAAAGTTCCTGGCTAATTTGAGTACGTGCCTAGGGAATTAGATGAAAGAAAAGCCTCTCATCGAATTTGCAGCATAAAGAATTTTTACATATTAACTACCGCTTTCTTTTATTTCTATCAATATTGCTGCTTATATTTCTAACTTAGTTACTACCACCTTCTTTTACCTTTGCAGGTGTTGCTACTTATATTTCTAACATTCAGGATGGAGTTATATGACACCTAAAATCCTATATAGGTCGTGAAGAAATACACTTCGACAGCTATTCCTCATCTAGCATTTAATATGCGAGTACTTATTTTTTGGAGATGCAAATATTTTCTCTCATGGAATTTTATTTGTCTACTCCGCGTATAACGCCGAAGGCCTACTCTAAACCTGAAAGAATAGGTTTCGGTAGCAATTACTCATCCGATATGTAGTTTATATATGCTTCCTTTTCTAGAATACAACTGGTTTTCTGTTATCGTGGATTAGCTGTAGAGTTCATCAATAAAATGCTGGGATTCAGGCGAAAGGATTAAATTGGTTTGTCCATAAATAATTACTTTTTTCTCTGCCACAACTCCATTCAATTAAATGCTTGGTAAATATTATATTTCAACTTTCCTTCATTTTTGTCCTCCAATTAAAGAGAGTAAAGTTTGCCTTTCCTCTTAGTTACTATGGGTAAAAAATGCTACTCTTAATAAAGAAAATCATGATGAGCTGATTAATGCTGCGACCACCAGATGCCTTTCATTTCAGAGTTCAAACCAAACGTGCTCGGTAAAATCTGGTGAAGAATACAATGAAGCAGCCATTAGAGAGACTGAAGTTGATAGCTACACCACCAAATTCGACAGTCAGCATTTTGCTTTACTGTTGTGTCGAAGTATGATATCCAGGTCAACCAATCCCATTGGGTGCAAAACCTTGGCTCAGTATATCACTACTTATATTGTCCCTTAATCGTATGTATCTCATCCAAAACATTTGTTGTTGTTTATAGCTTCATCATTCTGTGATCATTTAACATAAAATTGTTCCTTTGTATTCCCTGCAGTTCTATTAGAGATAACTAGAATGTACCTTCCCTTGCCTGATTGTTTTTTCCTGTAACCTAATAGTACTGATAATATCATAGTTGAATGACATAATCAACTGCACTTTTAATTTTTGTTTGTTAGGACATGGACAGTCTTTACCATGCTTTAAGAAACCCCTTAAACTTCTGCATTCTTGCGAATAAGATTTCGTACCAAAATTCTAGGCTAGCTATCTATAATCTGTCTACTTACCATGGTGTGTTCCTTTTGCTGTGAATACCTGATCAAACGTTATTAATGTAGTTGGCTTTGTCATTATTGACGTTCACCTGCTATCAGATATTACTTATAGAATTCATCAATGAAACTGTTAGATTCGAATGAATACATTAAATCTGTTAGTCCATACGTAATTAGTATTTTCCGTGCCATCCGTCCCTTGAATTAGATTCTTGATGAGTATTATATTTCAGCTTCCCTGCATCTTTCCCCTTCGGTTAAAAAGAATAAAATTCGACTTTCCATTTCTAAAATATTTTAGGCCTAATCTTTACCAGACAAACAAAATTATTAACGGCGCGGCATGACGCGCAGATCTTCCTAGTTGTTCATATATCACCGCCATTCACCAGTGCCCCCACTTCGCTCAGCGACTCGTGAGCTAAAATCATGTCCAGGGCAATAGCCGCAAACAAATCCGCGTCCCCCAGCTAGCACAGGCACACATGGCCGCATGAATGCTACAAAGAGAACGCCAGAAGCAAGCAACTGGCCTGTGCCATCGCAGGGGAGCAGCCGGCGACGACGGCATCCACGGCCGAACCCGCTCCGCCACCGGCCGAAACCACCTCCCAGGCCGCCCTGACCGCCTCCCGGAAAGGCCAGGTGCTGACCATCACCGGAAACACCACGCCCCCTCCCTCCGCCCCTCCGCCACTCGACGCCTGGTTAAAATCCCCCCACCCCCCAAAACCCCAGCGATCCATCATTGATGCTACAAAACAATCCAAAATTTGCAAAGCCGAATCGAATCGGATCAACACTCACCAAGCAACAGCTGAACCGTAGCCGCAGGAGACCTAGGAGAAGCCGCGCGTTGCTCCGGCCCATGGAAGCTGGGTGTTGCAGTGGATCGTGGATTGGTTAAGTGGTGACTGGTGCTGGGCTTACCGCGATCTTCCAATATAGCGCGGTTTGTGGTTGCCCGCCCCACGTGTCAGTGGCCTGCCATGGCACGACTTCCATGTGGGACCCGCATGTCGGTGAGCTTTTCCGCGTTTGCATAGCCTGCCACTCCCACAGGACGGGCTGGTGCCCCCAAATACCCTAGTGGCGGCGGCGATGGATGAGCGTGGTGGAGGCGGCGGGGAGGTGGAGATGTGGACGTGGTGGGCGGGGGCGAGCGCGGCGCAGGCGGCGGCCGGGGTGGCGTGGTTCCGGCGAGGCAGGGGCGGCGCGGCGGTGGCGATGCCGTTCAAGGCGTTCGCCATCGCCACCCTCTTCGTCGGCGCCGGAGCCACCGCCGTCACCGCGGGAGTGCTCGCCGCGGGCGTCGGATCGGTAAGACGGGGAGCCAAAACTCTCTTCCCCTGCGGCGAATTCTGCGACCTGGTTGCGACAAATCTGTACTGACGAGGGTGCGCGTCTGTGTATCTGCAGGTGGAGGAGATGGAGGCCGTCGGCGCGAGCATCCGGAGGTGGATGGGAGCTCCTCCTCGCCGAGCGGAGGGAGGAGACTAACCAGCACATTGCGAGCGCGAGTTCAAGCGATTTGATCAAGGAAACTACTAGAGCGGCAAAGGTTGCATTGCATGTGATCTAGACTGCCTCGCATAATCCCATTTGGGAGCTAAATGCACGCGTGCCTGGCGTTTTGAACTGGAAATGCAAAGCAATAATCACCTATGTATACTCTGTAACTTTGCGGCGAAAGCTTGTTTGCTCAAATTTGATCTTGTCTGCTGGATCACCAGTGTAGTGTATGATCGTCCCTCTAATGGAAACTCGGCGAACTGCTTGTCGAAGATTTGGTTGGAATTCCTGGGGGGCAAAAATGGTTGGAATCATCGCAAATTCGTGATCTGCCGGCAGTAAGGCTAACTCCTTTTCTTTCTGCTACGACGCTCGCAACGAAAGATCTTGTCGCACGAAGCCACCAGCCCACCAAGCGGCGAGTTAGACCTAGACGGCGACTCGACACAGAATATCCTGGGCCATGGAAATCGGCGTTCGTGGGGCCTGGGGGTTGGAGCGGTTAGCCGCCCGGGAGTTCGTGCGCCCGCTACGGCCCGGCGCGAATGAAACCCATCCGTCCGATCCCCAACCGACGCTCTGCATCGCATTTCTTTTGAGGGCGCGTCTCTCGATCGGCGAGGCAATGTCGCGAGGGAGCACCTGGCGGTGCGCAAAGGGCCGTGGATGGCGGAGGAGGACGATGTGCTGCTGGAGCTCCATTCGATCCAAAGGCCTCCTGCCGCACCGGGCCACCGGCAAGGGTCAACAAGCTCGGGCCAAACGTAAGCGCAATTCTCGCTTCAGCTTGGTATTTCGATTAAGTTTGTGCACACACGGGCTTGCAAATGCAGTAGTGTAATTTAAGTGATACTAGTTGTATGCCCGTGCGTTGCTACGAAAAACAAAATTGATAACAAAAAATAAAGATTAAAAAAAATCACAAAATCAAACATATATCTTTAACGCTTCGTTTCTTGCGAAAGCTGGCTAATTAAAGCAACGCTTCATTTCTTGCGTAGGGCAATTAAGCAGGGTAATTAAGTATGGCAATTAAGCAGGGCAATTAAGCGGCAATTAATGACGTGGGAAGAATGAACCACTGCCACCAAGTGCTGCTTTAGAATAGTAGAGACACTGGTAATAGTTGTAAGTATCATTGATTAACAATGGCCGGCACTGCTGGTTTGAGAGAGAGAGAGAGAGAGAGAGAGAGCAAGTATAACATTAGTTAGTGAGAGGTGCTTCTATGCTCTTTCTTTTTAAAATTGCACAAATATTAAAGTATAAGTGAAGGGTAGATGAGGATTACTAACTCTTTATTAGCTTCAAGATTTGTGCAACTTGTATTAGGAGGGACCGCCTGCAGCTGACCCAAAAAACATCATATGTGGGCTTGACTTAGGGCAACATAACTGCATCCACCAACGGTCCAGTTTACCCAATGGCATCCACCAACAGTCCAGATTACCTCGGCACCCGAGCGAGCACACCAACCGAGCGAGCCCCACGGCCACAGATTCCGCAGACTCTCTCGGTCGCGTGTTTCGAGTGGTGACGGACACTGCTCACCTGCGTCCGCTAGCCCAAGCTTCTGCTGATTCAGGTACAACCGGTCACCAAAACCTAATCTTTCATGGCTAGTAGTCTCCCTAGGGCCTACTAGATCGCGCCTGTGCTTTTCTCGCGGGGAAAATCAAGTCCTTTTGCTTGGTCTGTGCCGTTCTTGGCTGTTCTGTTGATCTTGTTGGTTGGATTCGGAGGAGAGGTGGAGGGTTTGGATGGGTTGGGTTCGGAGGGGCGGAGAAGTTGTGGGTGTTTCTGGGTTGCATAGGAAAGCTCTTGGATTATTTTGAGGTGGCTGGGAAAGCATAGGCGATCAACTTTTCCTTCCGGTAAAAAATGTTCCTTTTCTATATAGGTGATGCATAAGATTTTTCGGAATTTTTTGGGTGTGAACAATGTTAAATTTACTGTGGTTAGGCATGAGGTAGAGTCGTCATTTTACACATTTTGAGTTATAAATTTGTGGTGAATGCGTACATGTGGTTCCCGTTTTAGTTTGTGCAACAGAACTGGCTACGTTTGATATTGCAGATAGCTGAGTAGGTTAAATTTGTTGTGGTGGAGTACAAAGATTGTTTGCCTTTTCAGTTTTCTGCAATAGAAGATAATTATTTAGCATTGGTTAATTTTAAGGGCCATTTTATTGATTTTATTTGAGTTTCCGTTCTGCAGACATGTTTGGACGTATGCCAAGGAAGAGGTGAAGAGCAACAACAACAAGTACTATGAGGTACTTGGTGTCTCTAAGACCGTGAGCCAGGATGAGATCAAGAAGGCGTACCAGGAGGCTTCCATAAAGAACCACCCAGACAAGGGTGGAGACCCAGAAAAGGTGAAGATGGGTGACATGAAGTTACTTGAATTTAGACATTTTCGTTCGTTTGACAATTGTTTGATGGGTTGGACAATTCAAAGAATTGTCTCAAGCTTATGAGGTGCTTAGTGATTCTGAGAAAAGGGACATATACGACCAATATGGGGAGGATGCTCTTAAGGAGGGCATGGGAGGAGGCGGTGACTTCCATAATCCGTTTGACATATTTGAGCAATTTTTTGGCAGTGGTGCCTTTGGGGGTAATGCAAATGATTTGTCTTAAGCGTTTCTATGTTTTTTCCCGCAAATTATTTACTCACATAAAGTTTTGTGGTTAAAAGGGAGTAGCTCAAGAATGCGCAGACAGAAACGCGGTGAAGATGTGGTGCATGCTTTGAAGATGTCTTTAGAAGATGTTTATAATGGAGCTACAAAGAAACTATCTTGGTCACGAAACATTCTTTGCCCAAAGTGCAAGGGGTAAGTCTTTGTAAGTTATTGTGGGTACTTAATTTTCCACCTGGAAGAAACATTGTTCAAATTTTGTAATACAAGCTGTAAGCTATTGACCTTTTACTTGCATTCTCCATATCCCATCTAATTGAAAGTTTGTGTGAAGAATAGAACTACAAGGGTTGATTATCATTGTATGTGCAATCAAGTCTTGTTCCATCACAAGTTTGGTTTGTTCATTATGTTCTGAGCGTTTGTATAATAGAAAGCTATGTCGATCAAATTGATTCTGATGGTAAGAAGAGGAATTCATGGAATACAATCATTAAGGGGAAGTTAAATGGGATGTTCTTAGAATTTTTGGTCGCCTATTACTATGGTTTTTGTTTTACCTGCCAAATTTCCATCAATAGTGCGCGATGGTATCATTACTTGCATAGCAGGTTGCTGTTATCGTCTTGAATAGAATATTCAAATTACACGGTGCCTCATCAGTATGTGTTGTTGGATTATCTGTGGGCTTGTAGGATGCAATTGATAAGCAAGTTTTTTGGAGTTTACCTCTGGTATCTTTGGTATCAATATTGGGAGTCAAAACCTGCACTTTAAGATGCCAGTATTCATAAGTGTTGTCCTCACATTTGCACTTTAGAATTTATGGAGTACTCTATGGAGTGCTTCTTCAGGAACAGTGGAAACTCGTGATACCCTTAACATTTAAAATGCATGTAATTGAGATGCATGGAACCTGATCACATGTTTTCACGTCTTCCTGGATAAATGCTTTCACATGTGTTATTCTGCTTAGGTTGTTCTGTTTCAATCTATCCCTTGCAACTCATGAATGTTGGGCCTTCCAATGCCGATGCGTAACCTTGAAGTCACTGGTGCCACTGCCAACGCCTGTGTCATCCAATAATTTCAGATTTTTTTTTTCATTTGAACTCCTTTTGTTCTTAAAACTTGAACTTTGGAATTTAAGAACAGGGCAAACATAGTTTCCTACAACCTGAACCAACTTCCTTACTAGTATAACAAGGATTTGTTGTAACATTTAGGAGGCATGTTGTATTCCATGCTAAAGATAATGTTTGTGCTAGACCTGTGTATATTATAATAGAAAGTTTGTAGTGTTAGTGTATAAATCCTGATTGAGATGTCTATGTGTAGGTCAGCCTCAGACCAAGTTTGCAATGACTGGTCAATTTTTTCACTCATATAAATACACAATCCAATGGGTGACCAAACCAAGTCTCCTATTTTAGAAAGAAGGGATTCAATTGAGATCCACTGCTGCCGAACCCAACCCATGTAGTACTTAGTACCTAGTACCTACTATATCAGGCCCCAACTGACTGATCTTTTGAGCCCTCACCATTTTCAAATGTTCTAGTTAAGCTAGGATAGTCCTCATTCTGTTGAATCACCTCTCAACTTGTATTCCCATCAATTTGGTTGTGTGAATACATACTAGGCCCACATTAGACTTTCGGGTCACAATCTAACCCGCTCATCACCACCCCAGTGAACCTTAAAACAAAGTCCACCTCAGTTCCCCTTCTACTAACTCATTGTCCCATTCAAACCCACCTGACACCGCGCCATTTATTTGGCCCATTCCAGCCTCAGGTTTATTGACCCTTACTGAGCTGTAGCTATCTCCACAAAAAATTTATCCTGTATTTTTCTGTTTTGACTGTGTGATGTCACTTTCTGTTTCTTCTTTTATCTACTTTTAGAAAAGGGTCCAAATCTGGAGCACTAGGAACATGCTATGGTTGTCATGGTGTTGGAATGAAGACTATAACAAGGCATATTGGACTAGGCATGATCCAGCAATGAACATTGTTTGTCCTGAATGTAGAGGGTCAGGTATGCAACTCTTGATCCACATTTTCATCGACTAACTATGCTGTATCTTCCTGCAAAATGCAATTTTCTTGAGCCTGCCTTATGATTGAAATTTTGTGTAATTGATCAGGTGAAATCATAAGTGATGGGGATAAATGCCCAAACTGCATAGCTAGCAAAATTGTTAAGGAGAAAAGGGTGCTTGAGGTTCATATTGAGAAAGGGATGCAACATGGCCAAAAGATTGTATTCCAGGGTGAATCTGATGAAGTTGTGAGTTCATCTTGTCCTCTTATACCTGCACACATACCTGTAGCCATAAGATGCACACACATGCATCCACATATACATCCGTTGAGCTACTCAACATCACATGAATGTGTGCATGCACCAATTTTAATGCTTCGATGTTCGTTTCATGTGTGTTGCAGCCTGATACAATGACAGGAGATATTGTTTTTATCTTGCAAGTTAAAGAACATCCAAGATTTAAGAGGAAATATGATGAACTGTTCATTGAGCACACAATCTCTCTAACTGAGGCTTTGTGCGGGTTCCAATTCATTCTGACCCACCTTGACAGTAGGCAGCTTCTAATCAAGTCCAGCCCTGGCGAAGTTATTAAACCTGGTATGTCTGTCCTTTTAAATTCTGATGTTTTCGGTTTTCCACTTCGTAAGTCTATTTACCGTCTACGTTCTAATCAGTTGCCGATGTTTTTTAAAATGTATTGACTTGTATCTTTTGTTCAAATAGGTCAACACAAGGCTATAAACGATGAAGGTATGCCGCACCATGGCCGGCCTTTCATGAAGGGCCGTCTCTTTGTGAAATTCAATGTTGAGTTCCCTGAATCTGGTGCACTCTCCCCTGATCAATGCCGGGTACTTGAGAAGATCCTACCACGGAGGCCTGGGAGCCAATTGTCAGACATGGAGATGGATCAGTGCGAGGAGACCATCATGCATGATGTTGAAGGATCGTTATTTTTGATCCAGTTGATTTTGATGATGAGTATTTGAAAAAGATTTGAAACCAGTTTGATATTTCGACAAGATTTATTTTTTGGTTTCTTTATTTGAAAAGATCTGAAATCAGTTTGATTATTTGAAAAGCTTTTTGATTTTTGCAAAGGTTTTTGTTCGTGTTTTGAAATCGTGTTATTAGAATATTTAATGCAATGCACTCCTGTGAGTGGTTGCATGGTTTAATGTGAGTCAAGTCGCGGACTTGTGCTCGGAATCGTTTTGTGGTTTGTTCATGTGCAGGTATTGCTCGAGGGCGAATGTGGTCGATGACGGGACTGGAACTAGGTTCATGGAGGAACTGAGGTTCGGGACTAGGTTCAGGGGGAACTGAGGTCTTGGTGGTCAAGGATGTCATGCGGGACGTTCGGGCTAAGAGAATGGTGCACATGAAGAATGGTTAGTCACGTGAGAATGGCATGAGGTCATTCGCGTGCAAAGTGTTAGTCACGTGAGTATGGTAGGGTTGCCATACGGCGTGCAAGAGTTGTACTCGGCCAGGTTGGGCCAAGTGGAGTTGTGTTGAATACATGCTCTTTCTAGGATTAGGAGTGGGAATCCTTTTAGGATTAGGAATCCTTCTAGGATTAGGACTCCTTCTAGGATTAGGTGTGTTTGCCTTCTTTAAATAGAGGGGTTGCCTCCTGTTGAAGGCAATCAAGCTTTGAGCAAGCTTTAGGGTTGTACTCTTTTGTTTGGAGTATTTTAGACAAAAGAAAGGAGAAATAAAGATCAAATTCATCAAATCTTTCGGCGAGCTACAATTCTAGTTAGATTTATTCTCGCCATCTTCTGGAACAGTAAGTTTGCGAAGGTCATAACTTTTGATCCGTAAGTCCGATTGAGCTGATTCTTTTTGGGTTTGATTCGTATTGGAATCTAGTTTCTTGTGTCCAAATTTCAGATCGATCGGACAGTTAGATCTCCGGGAATTCGCGTTTTACCAAACCTCTATCATTCTGTTTTTTTCGAAAACGAGGCAATTATTTGGTTCTATTTTGGGGTAAACTTTTAATAGATCAAGAATTTGGTTTTAGCTTCCGCACAATCATTCACCCCCCCTCTGATTGCTATATTCGGTCCTACAAGTGGTATCAGAGCAAGGTTAAGGTATGGCGTCAAACAGGTATGTTAATCATCCTCCTATGCTTGATGATTCGAATTTTTCTTATTGGAAGAGTCGTATGCAATCCTATATTGAGGCTCAAGGTAATGATGTTTGGTGCAAAGTTTCTACTGTTTTTGATGTTCCTGATATAGTCACCAATGATAATAAAGTAGATGTTGATATGAATGCTAAAGCTAGAAACTTGATTTTTCAAGGAATTTCTGAAAATGAATTTGATCGAGTTTCTCATCTACGTTCTGCTTATTCTGTTTGGAAGACATTATGTGACTATCATGAAGGTTCTACTAAGATTAAGAAAGTGCGCAAAAATATTTACCAAAAGGATTTTTCTGATTTTGCTATGAGACCAGGTGAATCAATTGATGATCTTTTCTCTCGATTTGAGAAAATCTTGTGTAATTTGCGTGGTGTTGGAGTAACTAATTCAGTTGAGGATAACGCTAGTAAAATTTTGAGATCTCTTAGTCCTGAATGGCGCATGGTTGTTACTGCGATTAATCAAACTGTTGATTTGGATACTTTGACCATGGATGATCTTTATTCTAGATTGAAAACTTATGAAATGGATTCTTTGTCACCTAGAGATGATAAGTCCTCTACACATGCACTTGTTGCTAACCCCAGCACTTCGTCTGGACTACCATCTTTTGTTTCCTTGTTTGCATTGGCTTCTTTTTCAGATGAACAGTTTGAGATGCTTCACGAAGAAGATCTTGTGCTCATCTCCTCACGTGCTTTTAAAGCACTCAACAATTTGAGGATGAGGAGGCATGGAGGCACAACCGAGGTCCTTGAACTGTTTTGAGTGTGGCCTTCAGGACATATTAAAGCAAACTGTCACAAGTTGAAGAAGAAGGAAGAAAGGGAACCGGCACAACGAAGCTCAAGACACACTACCCCTAGGCATCCCAATTTTCGAAAAGTTGCTAAGAAAGTCTTAGCCGCCATAGAGGAGTGTGATCTTAGCGATGTGGACTTTGAGAGTGATGATGAGCCACATGACAAGAAGAAGGACAAAAAGGGAGATCCTGATGATGACTTCACCGGGATGTGTTTCATGGCTAGAAGGGATAGCGACAACGACTCCGACCTTGAAGAGGTGAGACCTTCTTATGATGATCTTGAGTATGCCATGGTTAAATTAGCTTCAGAACTTAAAAAATCTAAGAAAGCTCTTAAAGAAAAAGATCTAGAAATTGATAATTCCAATTCTGAAATTGCAAGGCTTAGAACTTTAATTCCTGATGATGATTCTTGCAAATCTTGTGATATGCTACAATCTGAAGTTATTGTTTTAAGGAATGTTCATGCTTCCCTGTTGCATCAAAATAAGAAACATATTAAACATGCTAGCTGTTCCACTGATGATTTGCATGGTTTAATCTCTTGTCCTAAATGCTCAGTTATTGAATTGAAATTGAAAGATGCAAATGCTAGAGTTTCTCAGATGACTAATAACATGCTCACTCATGAGGTTCTTTCATGCTCTACTTGTCGCAAACAGAAAGAGAAGGTTGATATTCCTTGCAATAATTGTCTTGTGCTTTCTCGTAAAGTTGATTACTTGCAAGATTGTTTAGAGCGTTTTACTAAAGGAAAGAAAAACCTAAATATGATTTTGGATCAATCAAAAGTCAGCACTCATCACAAAGGTTTAGGTTTTGATCCTTATGCTCATCACAAATCACATGCTCCTACTGTTGTTAAAGCTCTTGAAAGTGGAAAGTTTGAAATTGTCAAAGAGCCTGAGAAAACTGTTTTTAAATCTGCTGGAATTTTATCTTCTACTATGATGAGTGCAAATGTTGCTTCTACTTCTAAAGCTAAACATCATGTTAAATACACTTGCACTCACTGTGGTAAAGATGGTCATTTAGTTCGATTCTGCTTTAAACTAGCTAAACAACAAAGGATAGAAAGGTTCAATGCTAAGTCTAATGTCAGAAAGACACACTTTGCTTCTCATTATGTGCCCAGGGTGAAGCAAACACCTTTTGTTGCTAAAAACACGGGAAAGGATAAATCTATTTTTGTGCATAAAAATTCTCGTGTTGTGCCTCTCTTGTTGTGTCGTGTGTCTCAAGATCTTTGGATTCCTAAATGCTTTATTTCTAACCCGATCCGAGACATCGACACTTTCGCTTCTATGTAGGCTTCTCACGAGGAAGGAGAACATATGGCTAGTGGATTCCGGATGCTCACGCCACATGTCCGATGATAAGAATTGGTTCTCCTCCTTCACTTGTGCATCTCGTGCTAAAAGTGTTATTTTTCAAGATGCTTCCTCCACCTCTGTTTTACTTAAAAGGCACTAGTCCAAATAGTGCAGTGCAGTGCATATGTTCGGGGGAGAGTATCTTTGTTGATGAAGATGATGATGATGCGTTGAGGATGAGATAATTGGAGTTCTTTGTGTGCTTGTGTGCTCGCTTTCAAGCTTCCCGCGTGCTTCACATCGACAAGCTATCAAGAGGATTTTAAGGTATCTCCGTGGTACTCAAGATTTTGGCATTTGGCTTTACGCTTCTTCACGCATTAGTTTAAGACCTTTCTCGATGCTGAATTTGGAGGATGTGGAATTGATAGAAAAAGTACATCTGGTTCATACCACTTCTTGAGTAATTCTCTTTCTTGGACACATTGACATCGATTTCATTTTCTTAGAGATCATGTTGAAAAAAGAGCTATTGAACTGAAATTTGTTGATTCGGTGCTCGACTTTGTCGATATTTTCACTAAACCGCTTGATTTTTCTCTCGCTTTTGCTTTCTTACGCGGTGAACTTGGGATCGTTCATCCCCATGGGTTGATTTGAGGAGTCTTGAGTTTATCTCTTTTTGGGTTACTTGACTTTGGTTCCTAGAAGTGATTTTTTTATAAGTGGTATTTTTGACTTTACACCTCAAGTAAAAACCCCTATTTACATTGCATCATGTAGTACAAAGCTTTGGTGATTATTCTTGTGTATATAGCCAAGTTAATGCTCAATGCTTTACTTATCACTAAAAGGCTAAAATAATTCAATTTGAGATGCTTTTCGAGAATATTTTGGCTCTTGCTCATTATGGTATTGCATTTGTGAAATAGGCTTAAAAGTTTCTTGTCATCTGTTGAAAGGCTAGAGTGATTAGAAACTATGTGTGAGTTTTTGTTGGACTTCAAATGATCATTATGAGTCTCAAGCAAAATCAGTGTTTTAATGTTAAAAGCAAGTTGAAAAAGATGCAAGCAAAAGCTACTTGGCTAAACACAAGTTTAGTACAATGTGCAGCTTCCTTGCTAGGGATTTAAATGCAAAAGATGCAAGAAAAGGCTACTTGTCTAAACAAAAGTTCAGAACAATGTGAAGCCACTTGCCAATTTAAACTGAGAAAGATACAAGAAAGAACTACCTACTCATACACAAGTATGGGCTAGTGTGCAGTTACTTGTCATCCCTGTTGATCACAAAGCAAAATTGTCAAACTTGCTAAAAGAGAAAAAGGAAATTCAAATGGTTGAAAAAGGCTTGAGACAAATATTAGTGAATTTGAAAGTCTCTCTATGCTCATGATAGATTTCTTTTTCGCTTTGGCAAAATCTGTTTATGACATTTTACTTGTTTGCTCTAATTTGCTTATGCAATAACTATTCTATGTGTTAGAGCCTCCATATTCTCACAATTTGCTAATTTGATACAAAATGAGAAAGTTCTCCTAAAAACTCTTCAAATGCTTTACTTTGATTATATACCTTGAATATACTTCAAAGCTTGAGATACTGCATTCATTAAGGGGGAGTTTTGAGATCTTGATGACTATTTTGTCAAAAAGGGGGAGAACAAGTCAAGGAGGTTTTTGAATTGGGATTATTTGGTCTTTTGGTTCTTGCTCAATCTCTTGTCAAATCTTATATTGTGTTTTGTCAAATTACTCATCAAGGGGAGATTGAAGGATCGTTATTTTTGATCCATTGATTTTGATGATGAGTATTTGAAAAAGATTTGAAACCGCTTTGATATTTCGACTAGATTTTTTTTTTGGTTTCTTTATTTGAAAAGATCTGAAATGGTTTTGATTATTTGAAAAGCTTTTTTATTTTTGCAATGGTTTTTGTTCGTGTTTTGAAATCGTGTTATTAGAATATTTAATGCAATGCACTCCTGTGAGTGGTTGCATGGTTTAATGTGAGTCAAGTCGCGGACTTGTGCTCGGAATCGCTTTTGTGGTTTGTTCATGTGCGGTATTGCTCGAGGGCGAATGTGGTCGATGACGGACCGGAACTAGGTTCATGGAGGAACCGAGGTTCGGGACTAGGTTCAGTGGGAACTGAGGTCTTGGTGGTCAAGGATGTCATGCGGACGTTCGGGCTAAGAGAATGGTGCACATGAAGAATGGTTAGTCACGTGAGAATGGCATGAGGTCATTCGCGTGCAAAGTGTTAGTCACGTGAGTATGGTAGGGTTGCCATACGCGTGCAAGAGTTGTACTCGGCCAGGTTGGGCCAAGTGGAGTTGTGTTGAATACATGCTCTTTCTAGGATTAGGAGTGGGAATCCTTTTAGGATTAGGAATCCTTCTAGGATTAGGACTCCTTCTAGGATTAGGTGTGTTTGCCTTCTTTAAATAGAGGGGTTGCCTCCTGTTGAAGGCAATCAAGCTTTGAGCAAGCTTTAGGGTTGTACTCTTTTGTTTGGAGTATTTTAGACAAAAGAAAGGAGAAATAAAGATCAAATTCATCAAATCTTTCGGCGAGCTACAATTCTAGTTAGATTTATTCTCGCCATCTTCTGGAACAGTAAGTTTGCGAAGGTCATAACTTTTGATCCGTAAGTCCGATTGAGCTGATTCTTTTTGGGTTTGATTCGTATTGGAATCTAGTTTCTTGTGTCCAAATTTCAGATCGATCGGACGGTTAGATCTCCGGGAATTCGCGTTTTACCAAACCTCTATCATTCTGTTTTTTTCGAAAACGAGGCAATTATTTGGTTCTATTTTGGGGTAAACTTTTAATAGATCAAGAATTTGGTTTTAGCTTCCACACAATCATTCACCCCCCCTCTGATTGCTATATTCGGTCCTACAGATGTCAACATAGAAGACGAGATGAGGCGCAGACAGTACCAAAAGGCTGCAGGAAGCGTATGATGAAGATGAGGAGGATGCTGGTCCAAGAGTACAGTATGCTCAGCAGTAAGAAGTAAGAGAACGTTTCACGTTCTGCCGTAAGTGATAATACCCCCACGCAGATTACGGTAGTTTATTGTGACACCTTTCTGTTGTTCGTTTTGGTGTACTCCCTTTGTTCTCCAATACACGTTGTTCTAGCTTTCAAATTCTGTTCTTAAATGCATGATATTCTACAAGTTCGAGGTTATTTTTTTCTTCCTTTTTTCCTTTCTATATCCCTTCCATTTAGTTATTTCCAATGTAATTTGCTATTGTAGAAGACACACATCCAAAGATATAATGAAGAGTAGTAATGCAGTTTGTTATAGATATGTCTTGGTTGAAGTGCAAGAAAATTGAATGACATTTATGCAGGAATGGTAGGAGTACTGAACATGTAAGTTTTGTTGTCTGAGATCTAAGTTCGTGTGATAATAACGTAATGGCTGTCTTGGCCTTCATACGAGTAGTTTCTCAGGAATAATGAGGGAGGGTGATGACGTGACTTAGCTAGGTTTTAGGTGGGGAAGGTGCATTGCTGTTGCTGTTTTGGTGATGAAACCTCTGTTAATTTTACATTTTTATGCGTCTTCACTGAAATGGTATGCTGGTGGGAATTCAACGTCTCTGTTTGAGAAGCTGAACAGGAGTGCGAAATTGCGGTGAAATAGTCGATAAAGTCCCTGAGCAACAAGATTTTGTGCAAAAAGCTGGCCGAGAAGTCCAAAGGTTGGCCAGAATTCCAGAAACTAGTTGGCCTCTGTGGACCATATATAATAAACAGAGGACTAATTCTTTGTGAAAAAGGTGTGTCAAAGTTCTGGTATTTCGCAGATCAGCAGATCATAAAGTAACTGTTTTTCGGCAAGTGTTACCTCACTGTCTGCCATTACAGTAGTGAATCATTCAAAGGACCTGAAAATTATTGATAATAGCGCTCCTGATTCCTGAATTAGCTGAAACTCCAATCGAACTGCTTTATGGCTACCTGCTCATGCTCTACACTGACCCGTTCTGTCGCCAATAGGCTATAGCTGAAACAGATTCTAGCATGCAATCCTGCTCTTTCTGGTACTAGTTGCTGCTAGTGTATCTGTCACTTCCTTCTGTCGCCATTAACCCGTTCTCTTGCCAGGCAAGTGTGCCCGAAATCTTTCCAGGTTTTAACTGCCAATCCGCCAAAATTTCCGCTTCTTGACGGCGCCGCAGCTTCTGTGGTATCTACGGCTGTGCCAATCTGATGATCTGAATACGGATGACCCATGGTCTGCCTCTGCCATGCCGTCGCGGCCAACTTGCTTTTGACCGAAGCATGCGGAAACAGAGCCGCCACGTGAAGTCGCAAACCATTGCCGCACCGAAACTGCGCCGTACCGATAGTACCAATAGTTCGGTGCTTAAGCATAGCCTTTGCTCAGGTGTCCAACTTGAGCGTCCAAACTTCTAATAAGCTCTAACAACACGAATCGAAAATGCAAGCCATTCTTGCGTGTGGACAACTTGGCATGGTTACTTGCAGAACTGCAGCCACTCTTACCTGCCACTCGAGCCATTGTTGGTGGTAAGCTGGTAAAGGTTAAATGCTCCATTTGTTATGTGAAACCACGGGCACCCTTCTTTGGTTGTGGACATGGTTAAATGCTTCATCGGCTATGTCAAACTACTAGCAGTACTACGCCATGGACACTCGACGTCATAAACTACGGCCATCGCAGCCTGTTGCTTTGCCCTCTCAGCTGGACATTGGAGGAGGGTGGTTGTGCGGGGAGATTAGCATCGGGAGTCAGGTGTTGGTGTCGAATGAACGCGCTGGTATAGGACTGTAGGAGTGTACGTGTGGTTACTGTGCTCATTCACGTGATGGAGGGTTAACCAATGCTGTAATTTGCTGTTAGAACGGGGTGCTAAGCATTGATGACCTGCCGTCGGTTACCTAGGGCAGTAGGTACCATCTGTGCTGTAGCACTCCGTTTTTTTTACTTGCCGTAAGCAGGAGTAATAACTCACGGTTCGTAGTACCATGGCGATTGTCTTGTAGTATACTGTATTTACTCCCGCTCATCTCTGTTCCTGAGCCCGCAATTAAGCTGGAGAGACTGTCTATGTTTCGGCGTCAGAACAACGAATGGAAGACCACCACTTTTACCACTAATTTCTAGTAAAATATACTTATAAAACCCAATAAAAATTAAAATATTATAATAGTACTTTTCAATATAAATATATATATGATTTTCATGTATCTAATTTAAATATTTAAAAGGATATTATCGATTAAAGTTTTGAAAGTTTAACTGCATTTATATCCAAAATGACAACTATTTATGATTGGAGGGAGTACTAATCATCAGTTTTAACCCAAATATTGTACTTCCTCAATTTCGCTATATTTGTCTAGTCCTAGGAGGATCCGTTACAATATATTTACCCCTACATAAATGCTTTAAAAGAGATTACTTTTTTTTTAAAAAAAAATGACCAAGAGCACTGGCATTCATTAAGAAGATAGAAATAACAGTTGAGCTATAAATGCACACACACGTGTGCGCTTGTACACATATCCGTGAGAAACCCGGGTCAAACAGCCAGCGCTCGAACCCGAACCAGCCGCTCGCGCCTCCCGGGCGCCAACCAACCGCGTCAAACGCATAGTATTTTATTTGATAGGAGGTATGTATATATGATCATTTTTCATGAATTATTTCTTAGATTTAGTGCAACTTTAATATGTGCGTATAATGGGCTGTGAATAGATACAGTGGGAGTAGTTCCGTACGTTTTTGTTGTAGTTACTGCAAGACTTTTCCGGTTGCTGTTTTCAGGTGAAGTTTTAAGCTCGAAGACTCAATCAAACTGATACGGAAGAAGTTGGATACACCCGCCAACATTGACGGCGAATTGTTACTTGCAAGTAGTTGTAAGACACCTTGTCACTATCTACTGGAATAGTGTGGTATGATACTGACACGTACGCGCCGGGTTCGTAGAGAATATAAATGCGTTGGACAAACAGACAAGCTCTATAACTTAGAAGTAATGCGTGCTTTGCCAGTACGGGTACCAGGGCTACCGTCTACTAGTAAAGATCAAGAAGTAATCCACCATCAAAAATTCATTTTTGATAAATATGACCTCATTTCCTTTGAAATTATGAAAATGATTTCTTAATAAGCTCAAAAGGTGCAGCAGATGATATGTTTCCTGTCGCTTCGGGAGAGCTCGGAAGATGGACGTCGCCGCGGCAACGGCAATTCAGCGAGCGCGGGAATGCAGGAGGAGGCAGACGTTCTGCTGAGCATGCCGCACTCGGTACCTCCTTTCGAGCTATGGGAGCCCGGCGGTGATGTGGGCCCATTGACTACTGCGTCCTCTCCCTGCCTTCTGAAAAAACAAACCGTGGCAGATATCACGCGTTACCTGCCAGCTTCGACATAGAGCCAAAATGAAATATTCCCCGCATACATGTTATTTTTGTCAAAAAAATTTTTTGAGGAGGAGGCTACAAAAGCAATAAAAAAAAAATTAAAAGATCAATTATTCCTCAATTGGGGCATTTGATCGTTTGCCCAGAAGTTCATATGCACTGTCCGATCACTGACCGTACGATCGAGATCATCCGCCTCGAACATGTACGTTCATAGGATCATCAGCCAAGCACATTGTGATGGAAGGACCGTCGTTCATAGGAACATGTACGTTCATAGGATCACATGTACGTTCATAGGATCACATCCTTACTCCTTACTCAGTTACTCTCATCAGAAGAATGGTTAAGATTGCAGGGCTCGCAACCGCGAGTACGCATTCAGCCGAGCGGTTCAGCTGGATCGCAGCCCGTTGGTCGCCGGTGCTTGCGATCTACGTACTCGTCGGCGCGCGCTGCCTCCCGCTCCGTCTCACCGCGCGAGCGGGACGCGCCGGCGGTTGATTGGACTCTGCAATGCGTGCGAAACCACTGCCATTTGCTTGAAAAGAGCCACGTTTTTAGGACATGTACAAGGCGTACAACGTGACAGCGCCTGAGTTTTTCCTCTCGTTGCCGCATTAGACACAGGTTAAGTTAGAGGAAAAATTTCTCCCCCTCCCAACTCAGCTATGGGTGACACATGTAAGTTGAAATGCTTTAGTGACAATCACGGTACCAAGACTCCAAGAGTCATTACACTGCACGCCCTTTGTAGTTTGGCTCCCTCTGGGCGCGGGCGCCACAGGCAGCGCTCTCACGTGGGTGCTCGGCTTCCCTCGGACACTCGATTGGTAGCTCATGGGGAACTGCACCTTTTTTTTTTTGCGTTCGACGGGTCAAAGGGTCAAGAACGTGTTGCACGAGAACACTGTAATGCTTCTTGCCCCTGGATCGCGTTAATTACACGGGTCGGAGTTCTGGTTCGGGCCTTGATCTCTGAAGCAGAAAGACTTTTGACGCGGGAAATATTCTGGTAACGGAACGATTAGGAAAATCGCAATAGATTCCCTGACAACCGGGGCCCCCTAGACTTTACCGGTCAGTGGGACCTGCCTGTCAGCCGGGGTAACTGATGGGTTGGTGAAACTGCCAAGGTTAGCGTGAACTCTGCTACTCCTATAGATTATTGTACTGTTTCTGAAGCTTCCGAAGCCATTAATTGTGCACGTAGCGCACGAGCGCTGCACAAGCACAGGGCGTGCCAGGTTGTTGGACGTCAAGAATGTCAATAGTAGCAGCTGATGCGTGGAAGGAATCTTGGTGTAGGTTACTCCTCCTGAATACTTCGTTCTCAATTTTTGCATTGCCACAAATACATATCTACAAAAGATGTATTGATTCTATTTTTTATGCCTTTGATAGTATGATTTACTCTAGTTTAATGACACTAGAGATAGCTAAAGAGAAGAGGCATAGAAGGGGGAAAAAATAATAAAGTCCAACTCAATGTTATAGAACGATATATATACATACAAATAAAAATTAAAAGTTATAATGACATGCATTCGAAAATAGATGAAGTAACTTTGCTAACGATGGCATTTAATTCTTCCCGGATCTATGCGTATAAGATGTATAGGCATAGCTGCCAAAAAGCCTTATAATTCGGATATCTCTTTCTGATTTGCGCTAATCTTCGTTGTAGTTATTGAACCGTACGATCCATCTGTGAGGTTTGACGAAGCCTTCGGAGAGATAAAACGGATCACACCTCGATACGGATGATACGTGCGTGTAGGCGCTCCAATCAATCAGAGCTGAGATTTCGCAAGGACGCGTGGTGTGCCATGACCTAACTTTAACCTTTTTTTTCCACTATGTGTGTGGTGGATATGAGTAGTAACTAGGTTCACATTACCGAAATCAGTTTAAAAATTGCTCTTAGCCCGATAACGATTTTCGTCAATAATTGTCAAAAATCGAAGAATTTTGAATTCAAACATTTTTACAAAAAAAACCAGAAAAAACGATAATCACGATATTTCCCCAATAATCATGATATTTTGTTCGATAATCGTAATATTTGCCTCAAAAATCAGCTGACCAAACAAACTTCCTCGTTGGTCGATTTTTGAGCAATTTTTTGCCCGATATGGCTCGATAATCGTGATATTTACCTCGAAAATCAGTCGACCAAACGAACTTCCTCGTTGATCGATTTTTAAGTGATTTTCGCTCGATATACCTCGATAATCGCTTGATATGGCTCGATAATTGCGATTGCGTCGTATAAATTTTTTTGAATTTAATCGGTTTGCTGACCGGTATATAATATCGTACCGGTCCGATAATGTCGGTAATCGTAATTTTTAACCAATTTTCGATGATATTTTGAACCCTAGTGGTAACTCGAGGGAAGTCTAAAGGTAGAACCTGTCAAAAACGAAGCCAAATTTGGCTCCTGAATCGCGGCGCGGAAGTCACGACCGGTTTCCGGCCAAATGTTCGTTGAGATTTGCATGAGTCGATCGGAGCCTTTGGTTGTCGGGAGGTTGGGCGCCCGGCACTGTCAGGCATGCAGCGGCCACACCATTGCGCCAAACCATTTTGTATGCACTGTGCAAGCGACAGCACCACTTGCTCTCCCAATCGGCCAAAAAATCTTGTCGATTAATTGGTTCAGAAATATTTTATTTGGGATGATTAATCTAGGAGTATTTTCTCCGGACGAAGATTGACAGGCCTCTTGTAGTTAAAGGTAGCCCTGAGAGCACCAAGCAGCTAGATTGACTGGCCACTTTAGCATACACAGAGCAGCGCCAGGGATGCTTGAATGCTCAATCCATCGCTAAACAGAATTTTATATTTTGTTTTTCACGGTCTTCAGTGCAAAATCTTGACCTGTTTTTTCATAATATACTAATATTAACGCACAACAAAAAATAACGTATTATGAAAATATTTGTGAACCAAATCTAGAATTATTTTCATACGATCAATTTATATACTTTTACATATATCAATTGTCAAAGTTTATTAGTTTCATTGTGCGGATCGTGACACCCTATATTTAGCGACGGGGCAAGCATATTATCTAACCCCGTTGTGATTCAACACTAACTAAATCTCGATGCCTAGAACTCTAGTATAAAACAGCTGAATAACAGCAAGATTTAAACACCAGTAACTTTTCATTTTAAATGACCGCAGCATGCACATGAAAAACACACGCGTTGAACTTTAAAACTTTTAACTATCAATATCTATTTTAAATATTTAAATTGGATACATGAAAATTATGTATAGATTTGTCTTGAAAAGTACTTTTGTAAGATTATAATTTTATTAGATTTTATAAATATATTATAATATAAATTAATGGTTAAAACTGTGTTTTAAAGACCATGTCGATATCTAAAATAATAACTAATTGTGATCGGAGGGGATAGGACATTAGATTTGCTTTGTTTTGGACCGACCTACTGATAACAAATTCTGTACATTTTCTACCGTTTGCAAGTTCTGCTAGCACGTATACTTGATCTTTGATTGCTTTAGTTTCGGCACCTTTAAAGGCGAATCACTTGCTCTTCGCAACTCTTCCTTGGTATAAAGGAAAATAAGGGATCAGAGGATTCTTGATCAGATGAATATTTAGGTTAATGTCTCTCTAAAAGAGTTGATTTATATTAGAGATCCACTTAACTTAATAATTATATCTACGATCATGATTCAAATTAATTGGAAGCTAATGACGACCAATTTAACCAAGAGACAATCAGTCATCTGGTTTTATAAATCCCGACAAATAAACTAGTCGAAAGATATGACAGATGTGATCAAGTATTTGGTAATTTACAACTATTGGCCAAGGGATATGACAGCTGACCATAGTATGCGATGGGTCTAGATTCAACGAAGGCATACAAGTTAATACAATAGATGTCTTTAGCATTATTAACTAATATTCCTTTGATAGTCATAAATATAGTGGCCCGTGTGCCTCAAAAAACAATCTCATCTCGATCAAATCTCATTATAGCCCGATTCATTATTGCAACATTCTTTCTCTATATGACAATAAAGTTTCTACTTGATCATTCTCTTATATTTTTATTTTTATTTTCTTTAAGTTCGATAGGGGACCTTAGATCCCGATGAGGCGATGATGATGATCAACAGTGCTATAGTAGCCTTAGTTACTGAATACTTTTTTTTAACAGGATTAGTGTACTGTATACTCAAAATAACTTAACTTCTCTATTATTTTTTCTTAAAAAGCCAATTAAAAAACCTTGAAAAAGAAGGGAAAACGTATAGCTTTAGCGCCCCATGGACCATGGTCCAGGCCACGGCCCAGAAGTAAGCTCACCACTATTTATAGCCGGAGGCACTCTGCTCCCACCCACTTCGCTCTTGTAGTCCTCCTAGCTACAGCTCCCTCCCAGCGAGAGCCATGGAAGCTGACGCAAGCCATGCACCCACCACCTCTTCCTCCTCCTCCTCCTCCTCCTCCTCGTTATCCGCTTCCTCCTCCCTCTCTTCCCTCGTCAATGCCGCGCAAGAGCTACCCAAGAACTCCAAGGCGCCGAAGCACCCACAGAAGCGCAAGAGAGCCGCTTCGCCGGCCACCGGCCAAGAACCGGAAGGCGCGGCCACCGATGGCCAGGGAGAGGAGAGCAGCAGTTGCAGTACAGAAGACAACGCGGCGAACGGCAAGGCACAGGCGTCAGCCGGCGCCGGCGCCGCCTCGAGGAGCGGCTTCAAGCACCCGTCGTACCGCGGCGTGCGGCGCCGGAGCTGGGGCAAGTGGGTGTCCGAGATCCGGGAGCCCCGCAAGAAGTCACGCATCTGGCTCGGTACCTTCCCCACCGCGGAGATGGCGGCGCGCGCCCACGACGTGGCCGCACTCGCCATCAAGGGCCGCGCCGCGCACCTCAACTTCCCGGGCCGAGCCCACGAGCTTCCCCGCCCGGCCTCCACCTCCCCCGCGGACATCCAGGCCGCCGCCGCCAAGGCCGCCGCGGAAGTGCAGTGCGAGGCGTCGTCGTTCCCAGCTGCCGACTCGTCGTCGTCTCCCGCCGCTGATTCGGCGGAAGCTGCCTGTCCAGAAACGATGCACGCCGATGGCGGCCAGGACAATGCGCTGTTCGACCTGCCCGACCTTCTTCTCGACCTGAGAGACGGGCTCTGGTGGTCGCCGGTCTGGCCTGCGGCACTGGCGGCTGAGGAGTACGACGGTGGCGACGTCGGGCTCACTGAGCCACTCTTGTGGGCCGAGTAGGCGTAGCTATATTTACCGTTGTGGGCTCATGAATAACTCTACTATAGTAGCTCAAAAAAAGAAGCTGCTGCTGCTACTACCACCACCACCACCGGCAAAGTTAGTCTGTGTTGTGCTTGATTCGGTCATGAAGCTTGTGTGCTTTCTGTATCAAGGCAAAATACATTTACTGATATAAATTAATTAAGTTGATGCATTTGCAATTGTTTTTCGATGCATGGTTGCATTATTGATACATTGATATATGTGGTGGACTGCCGTCCGTTTGGAAGTCGTTTTCAGGTCTGGTCAAACAGTGCTGAGCAAATCCAAATAAACCGTTCTTATTTCCTCAATAATTTCACAATGAGTTTGGCACTGAGTGAATGGATTCTTGTACATGTTACTACCTCACTGTCCAGCAATTTTTTTTTTCGCGAACTCTCAGTAGAGCGCTCAAAGTTCTGATATTGCTGCTGCTAAGTCGTTATTATGAAAGGTTCTTTAGAGGAGGGGGGGTTCGGCTTTAAAATGCCAACTGGGCTTTTACTTGCATCTTATTCAACTACGTCATGATTTTTTTTTTTTTTTTTTGACAATTACATCATGAACTAGTCTTCCTTGGCTTGGTACAGGCTCCATGTTATCCTAGGTTACAATAGAAGTACTACCAGCTAGGGAAAGACATGGAGCTAAGAGATTAAAAAAACAGAGTGGAGGAGCAAAGAAAGTTCCACCCTGAGCACACAATATTCCCTTGTCTCCTTCTGCTCCTAGCTAACAAGTTAAAAACAAGCCAAATAGCCAGAGAAAACTAGGTTAGGTACAGAACAACCGCACGGCAGTTACCGGTTGTCACACGAGTCCAATTGGTGTTCCACCAGCGACACCAAGTTAGTTACTTCCCCATCGACCTTTCCCTAATTAATCATCCCAATTAGTCTCAAATTGAGGATCTTAGGTACAAGTAACCACGGCCCCAAACGACCGTCTCACATGCCCAACACATGGCCAGCCCATAGCAGCATGCATCGCGTTGCATGCTGCTTGCAGCGACGAAAGCAGAGCAAGCCGGGCTGGCTGATTGGCTCTCCCCTGCTAATTAACAACGCACGATCAACTCGGCGGCAATAATCAAATCGCCTAATCCGCGCGTTGCTCCGGGAGTATCCTATGCCGCGGGATCTTGTCGCCGTCCTGCTGGAGGCGCGCGCGCGCCGGACCGCCGGCCGGCTCGTGTTGGCATGCATTCTCCGGTTCACGTACGGTGGGTGAGTGGTACCGAGTTCGTTCGTTGCCGGCTCAGTTGCTTGTGGTGCTCGCAGAGCGATCGATGGGGATTTGCCTGGATTTGGACTGGCCAATGAGGCACCTAATCGGTTAGCTAGCACTCAACAGAATGTTAGTGCAGCCAGCTGATCGACATTAGCTCTACTTAATGCTTCATTTATGATCCTGTTCATGCAGTACTGAGATTAATTGCAGACTGTACAGTGTACATCACTCGACGGCCCTGGCTTCGACGGGCTAATTAGTTATCCGTCGGAGGTCTGGTGAGGACTTCGGCCGCTTCGGCTACGCCGGTCTTGTTGGGCTACTTAGCTCTCCGTCGGAGAAAATACTTCGACGAGTTGAGTGCTCTGGCCGGCAATAGTCACACCAAGACCACGGCGAGGACTTCACCCGCTATAGACACGCATGGACGATTATGCCTTCGCGTGTTGCCTTCCGTAGATGCTGTTTTTGAAGGTAGGGAACGACATTCTAGCCATTCCTCCTGCTTGGCGTACCAGCATTTTCATCAGGCTATATAGCGTCGCACAACCTCCTCGAGCACTCTTCTCCCACTTCGCGTGTCGAGCGCCCTCCTCCTCAGGCACTTTTTTTAGGTAGGGGAACAACAGTCCGGCCTTTTTCTCCTACTTCTTGTGCCAGCGTCTTCCTCGGGTCGTTGCCGCGTGGCTTTTTCGAGCAATATTTCTGAGGTAGGTGAACGACGGCACAACTTCTTCTACTGCTTCGCGTGCCAGCGCCCGCCTTAGGCTAGCAACGCGCAACCTCCACAGGCGCTGTTATCGAAGGTAGCAGAACCACATCCAACCTCTCATTCTGCCCGTGCTAGCGTTCACGCCACACTGGGATATCCTTAGCCCATGCAACACATAAAATGCGTTCGAATGGGGAATGGTACTAAGCTATAGGAAAAGGCAATGGGAATATACATAAGCAGCGTGATGAGCGTAGCCTGCTCTGAAGCCCTAGCTCATCAGGATAGCTCCACCACGATGGTTCCGGCCACCTCTACGAGGTACTTGCCTCCTGTGGCGAAGCTAGGATTTAGATATAGGGGGGCCAATGTCGACAACTACTGGCTAGATCAATAACTTAATTAGGGAGTAGTTTAAAATTACAACAATATTAAGGGATGCCGGCCCCCCTTTGCCCTCACCTGGCTTCGCCCCTGCTTGCCTCAAAGTGGTCATCACCTAGGTGGGGACGGCCACAATATCTTCGCTACAGGACACGTGCCTACGTCAAGGCCATAACCTTAACAGGATGGCTCTACCCCGATAGCTTCGCCTCAAAGCGTCACCTGCCTCGAGGTCATCACCTTGGCGAGGTGTCCACGATGGCTCTGCCTCTACATGTTGCCTCCCTCGAGGTCACCGCCTCGGCTGGGCCCCTACAACGGCTTCGCCGCATAAAAAGTCACCTTTTTTGTGGGCCTAACCACAACATGGTGGCTCTACCCCCAACAGCTTCACTTCTAAGCGCCGCTGCCTTGGTAGAGCGGCTCTACCTAGATGGATTCACTTATAAACACCGCCTGCATTGAGGTCATCACCTCGACAGGGCAGCCATAACATCTTTGTTTATATGGGTCGCCTACCTGGAGGCTATCACCTCGGTAGGGCGGCCATGATGGCTTCTCCACGGGGGTACACCGCATGCTTGAAGGCCCTAGCCTCAACAGGATTCTACCTTGATGACTTGACTTCGCATCTATGCGCCGCCTGCCATGAGTTCATTTCCTCGATAGGGCGGCCACAATGGCTTCGCTATGAGACATGCCACCTGCTTCGAGGCCGTAACCTCGGTAGTGTGACTCTACCCCAACGGATTCGCCTATACGCGCCGCCTTCCTTAAGGTCATCGCCTCGATGGCACCATCTCTATGCACCACCAGCTTTGAGGTCACTGTCTCGGTAAGACGACCATGACAACTCCACCGCGGGACACACCGCTTACTTCGAGGCCATAGCATCGGTAGTGCGGCTTTACCCTGATGGCTCCATATTACGCGTCACCTGCTTTGAGGTCACTGACTCGGTAGGGCAGCCACGATGACTATGTCTCTACACGTCGCCTACTTTGAGGCCCCAACCTCAGTAAGGCAGCCACGGCGACTTTGCTTCGCTGTTAGCAGGGCTGTTGTGTCCTCAAAATGGTTGTCTTGCCGCTAGCACTCTATTTGGGTATCCTAACACTCGAGTGGCTGGGCAGCTTCCTGCACCGTCTACCCGTCCCATAGGACCTCAAAACTGGCCGATGAGGGAGTACTATTGTAGATTTGTGGAAATGTCTGACCCTTGTTTTGGCTGCTAGGAGTGTCTAATGGGCCTTTTAGCCCCTTTGAGCCAGCCCAAGGGCAAGTTAGTGTGTAAAATGGGTTGCTAGAATATATGTTGTGGACTTTAAGGAAGCGTATGAGTAAACTACTAGAGAAATTAAAGAACCGGAATGGCGATCAGAGGGGATAAATGATCTCAAATAAATTTACCCCACCTATTAAATAAGAAGAGCCTACCAAAAACTCAAAGAACCAATTGAGACACAACTTGTTCTTGAAACTCGGTACACACCTCCTTATGGATATCAGGACCTATTTTAACCATCAATCACGAAGGTTGATGTCAAGGTTCCGACCTTTTGCAAATCGAAGGAGAAATGCACCAAGAGGAAGCAAAAACAAAAATATTGGTCTTGGATATGTTTGTGAGGTTTTGATGATCAAGATGATCTTAGATATCCTTCCACTTATCTCAGCAAGCAAAAACACAAGAAGCAAAAACTACGAACACGATTTACAAGAAAGTTTTTATTTCAAGCAAAAAGATCGGTTTCTTACAAAGTTCAAGAAGAGGTGTGCCTAAATGACTGGGATATGATCTAAAGAAGATTCATCCAACAATCATTCATCCTTGGCATAAAATCCATAAACATTTAGAAGGAGGGAAGGCAAATCCAAATGTGTGGAATGTAAATTGCGATAATATAAATTCCGAAAATTAAATTACTTAAATTTAAATTATAGAAAATAAATATATAATGTAAATTGCATAATAGAGAATGAATTTAAACTTTCATTGCTTTAAGAGGAAAAATTTACAAAGCCTCACAACAAGGCGGGCAAAACTCAAAGGAGCAAAACCAAAATCCTTCTCTAAAGACTTGAGGGAAGAGGCATATCCCTGCCCCCTCTATTTATAGCAACCTTGGGGTGACCTTTTTGGCCCTCAAGAAACCTCATCAAGGGCTAAAATTTACTCTTCCACTATGAACAATCTCCACCCTTGGATAACTTTCTTGGCCCTCAAGAATTATCATCAAGGGTTGAGATTCACTCACTTATACATAGGCTAACCTGAAACCCACTAACAAATGGGTTTTATCCACTAGGCTAACCTGACAGCTACTTCATCATCTAAACCGTGATCCAATGGCTCTCCTTGATCCGAGTAGACAAAAGTTAGCATTCGATTGTTCTCTTGTCTTCTTGAATCGAAGCGATTCCGGTCATCCTTCGATGACCCCTAACCGTTTGAGTCTCGGCGCATCTCACCTAGTTTTGGTCATCCTCCGCCTCACTATGACCTAACACTGTCATCCTGCAACCATAAAAAATAAAAAACACGTCACATAGCAATGTCCAGAATGATATACAATAATCATCCCAAAAACTCAATATTCAAATCTGATTCAAATCAAACTCAAACCTGAGTACAGCTGGCTCAAATACAATATCAAATGCTCATCACAAAAAAAATAGACCTTCAAATGGTCTTTCAGAAATGTACCAATGTACTCTCATCTTTTTGTAACTAGTAAGATGTCCGTGCGTTGCAACGGAATTTCAAAAGAGAATAATACATAATTATAATGCAGGATCCTAAACCATACAATAAATCAATTTTCTGTAACACACATATCAAACAAAACATATCTTTGTGAGCTAGTAAATAAATCAAATCATCTATATTGAGTTGTCCTGCAGATTTACAACTATAGGTTAGCAAAGCAATAGTGACTCACCTATTGGGTCTTGGGCTCTTACTGTTCTGGCCCAATAACAGCCTGGCAGACTCACCATCACCACCAACTCATTCTTATAATAGTTAAGATTATTAGGGGTAGAATGAAAAATAGTCATCCTCTCACTTTTATATAAAGGTCAAGGAGCATATGAGAGAGGGATCTCACTCATTTTTACCACTAGCTCTCTTTTTCAAGCGGTACGTGTTCTTTAGCTCGTCTATTTGTGTGATCTTAAGGAAGGAAAAAAGTATTTTATACCTACTGTTTGGTTTCGTTGATACAACGATGAACGAACAAACCACTCTTTGCTTGGCTGTATATGGGCACGACGTCATACTTACGTACTCTGGGACATTGTGTATACCTATTCTAGAATGGTTTGCTTTCTTCTGTGGTTGCGCCCTGTCTCGCGTTGTCTCTACTCTTCGAATCAACGAGCGCGTCTCGTTGGTGGTCGTCATAACTTAAGCAGGAACGGAACAGGGCAGGAAGGCCAAGTTAGAACTTAGGACTGAAGCAAGGCCCATGTATACGAAGCTAGCGCCGTTGTTAACAAAATCGCTTATATATATGATACTATAAGAAAAGAACTTTCTTCTCTGTTAGATGTATAATGTGTTCTGTTTTTAATTGCCGTCCATAGGAATGCATCGTCCTGCGTGTACTTTCTCGTCTTTTCCCCCTTTTTTTGTTTGACTGTCGTCGACCTCGCGTTGCACATTTGCTAGCAACTCAACTGATCATCTGGACTTTCGTGAAAAGTTTTCGTTGATGGCATGTGCTTTTGACCAAGTTAACATGTTAAATTCCAACTGCGGGTGATAATTAAGGTTCAGGTTTGCTTTGAACGCATTGGAGGCAAAAGGAGAGTGAGTTTGCACGCATTAGATTTCACTTAGGGTCCTGTTTCTTTTCTAGGGATCATATATACATTTTTGCTCAACATAACCCTGAAGAGTTTGCAGGAATCTTTCGATATTAGCTATCAACATAAAACTGGCTAGTACGGTTCAAAACTCGATTATTCTACTGCGTCGTTAATTAGCTGCAAATTAAATTGCAGCATTGCAAACATGCATGCGACATACGCTAGTTATCTCAGTCAAAAATTAACCCATGTGCTCAAGTAAACTTGGCATAAGTCTATACATAATCATCCGGGTCCATCTCAGCAGCACGACCGAGTAGAAATCACTAGTGTTATGTTTAGGGCCTTTAGGCTGTCTCCATCAGAATATCAACATTTCATTTTCTCAGTAAATTAACGCGGGACCAAATGAAAGCTCGAGCCCAAAGAACGAAATGATTGTTTGATCCCAGCTTTGTTTTCATAGGAATTCCGGTTGTTTGATGGCAACTTAATAAACCTGGTAAAGCTTTAAAGTGCGATATCAGGAAACATCCGTATCTCGAAAGCATACCACGAGTTCCTCCCAGTAGGGTTTTCTTTATGTTGCCGCGCTGGAATCTCGCAGTGTTTATATTGATTATTTCGTCAGATGACATTATACTCGGAGATAATAAGCACACGGCCTGCTTTGCTTTGCTTTGCTCTGCTTTCCCCAACAAACCCAGCTCTCTCTGCCCTCCGCTGGCCCTGTTGATGCGGCCAGCATTTCCCTCGTTCGCATTATTGACGCGTACTAATTGCAATAAGTAAGCACCAGATCCAAAATCTTTAATTTGGATCTATGAATGAATAGCGATTCCGTGCATTTTAATACTCCCTACTCACTAGCACGAGGCCAAATTGGTACGGATGGAGGTGCCTGTGCGTGAGATTTCCCGGCTAATTTAATCGTCGCACTGTCCTCCAATCAAAGAAATAAGCGAGCACACATTTTGCACGAAGCGATTCTGTTTAGTGTCGGGTGCGCAGATCAATAATAAATAAATGAGGGAATCATGAAGAGCCCGCAACAGTGTGATCGTACTCTAGTCCCTATTGACCGCTCATCAGAGAAGCGCGTACGTACGTGCGCTGCATGGCCTCTCGAGTTAATCTTGCCCCTCTCCTCCTCTATTTGCATGTCGTTCACATTTCTTTGGGAGGAGAGAGAAGAGATGCGCCCCCTTCATTGCTGCTTCCACATTGACTTTGGGAGATTACATGTGTGGCCACATTATATATATATATATATATATAGCTATACTTGAATGGTGCCTCGAATCGCATTCATCGATCTCCCCAAGTACTACATGCAGCTCATCACTCACTTCTAACAGCTCTAAGTTGCAGCAAGAAACGTACGTACGTACTGTGCTACTAGATCGTGACCCCTAGGGAGAAAGCTAGCTTGGTCGTCGTCGCTTGTCACATCAAATGGAGCAAGAGCAAGTGCTACTGTCCCAGGTGTCGAATAGTAGCTGCACTTGCAGCAGCCACTCGAGCTACAGCTCCCTCAACGCGTTGTCGCCGAGCTCCGACGACTCCGGCAGCGGCAGCGGCAGCGTCGCCGTCGGGAAGAAGCGGCCGCGCAGGGACCTGAAGCACCCGACGTACCGCGGCGTGCGCATGCGGAGCTGGGGCAAGTGGGTGTCGGAGATCAGGGAGCCGCGCAAGAAGTCGCGCATCTGGCTCGGCACGTTCGACAACCCCGAGATGGCCGCGCGCGCGCACGACGTGGCCGCGATCACCATCAAGGGCCGCGCCGCGCACCTCAACTTCCCGGAGCTCGCGCACGAGCTGCCCCGCGCGGCCTCGGCCGCGCCCAAGGACGTGCAGGCCGCGGCCGCGCTCGCCGCGGCCACGGCCTCGCCCGTCATCGCACCCACCCACGACGCTGCCATTGCCGAGGAGGAGGAGGAGGAACCGGCGGCGCCTGAGCTGCAGGCAACGCGGGATTGCTTTGTCGACGAGAATGCAGCACTACAGCTGGGTGGTGACATTGGACTAGACTACACGTTTTTCGACCTGCCGGATGATCTCCTGGAGTTCGGGTTCACGTTGCCGCCGCCGCCGCCGCCACAGTCTTATTGTGGTTCGCCGTGGGGTGACGTCGCCGACGATCTCTTCTTCGGGGAGCCGTTGCTGCTCTGGGAGCACTGACCAGCGCATGCACGATATTCTTTTTTTTTAATGTTTGGTCAGTATTCTAGTGTTACTAACCTTGTGTCTTCCACTGCGATGCTAACATGATAGGTAAAGATTAAACCGATACGTTGATTCCTTTACAGGTCAATAAAATTCATATCGCTTTACGCGATATCATATAATAGTACGCCATTTCATTTGCAGTCAAGATTTCAAGAGCCCATCGCATCTCTCTCTCTCTCTTTTTCTTCTCTCCCATTAACACGTGCTGCTCTTAGCTGAATCAAGCCAGCTGGGTCTCCACAGCCCAGCTTAGCGATGAACATGAACAGCACGATCGATACGCACAACTTGGTCGCTCCAAGTTGCAGTGGAGGCAAGAATGCATGCAACGCAGGAGGAATTAATTAATGTTCTGGAACGAGCCAACCATCGCTCTGTCTCTTGGCCAATGACGCCCTTTCCATACGTGATGCGTCAGCAATCCCTAACGTAACGGCAATATTATACTGCCCAAGATTGTATCCATCCCCAGAGATCAGTCATAATATATAGATTAGACGGAAGGTTTAGTATATGGTTGGTGAGCCCATGCGTCAGGCATGTGGAGCGACTGTCTTGGCCTAGCTTTTGGTTGGTTTCTTATGTAGTTTCGTCGATTATTTAAAGAATATATATAGGCAGCATATTTGGTGCAAATCCCCTCTACCGTGAAAACTACGTGTAAATTTTTTGAAAAATTCTCAAAAAATTACCATGCATAGGGAAGGTGTAGTTCTACAACCCTGTAAAATTTGAAGAAAAAACTCAATAGCATTTGGAAGATATAAAAAAGACAAATTCAGTATGAATAGTGTTTTTTCACTGTTTAGCACTATTCATTTTGCAATTTGTCTTTTTCATATCTTTCAAATGCAATTGAGTTTTATCTTCAAATTTTGCAGGATTGTAGAACCACACCTTACCTATGTATGGTAATTTTTTGAGAATTTTTTAAAACTTTTAGACGTAGTTTTCATGGAGTTTTCACGGTAGAGGGGGTTTGCACCAAATATGCTTATATATATATATATATATATATATATATATATATATATATATATATATATATATATATATATAGGAAGCCTCTTTTCTATTCCCGGGAGTAATTACTCCCTACATTGAAATACCACCTACGTTGTGAGATACGGCATAGGGAGTAATTACTTGCTCGCTGGGTGCATTACTTCCTTCGAATCTTTGCTCGCTGGGTGCATTGGTACCTTCCGTCTCTGATTGGTAGCCGGGCGAGTCAAGCAATGTTACTTGCAAGAATCCTATGATCAAATGTACCGGCAGAACTTATTGAGCACAGCGCGATGGAATGGCGCTTCGGAGGGGAGGTACTGTCAGGTACAGGAGAGCAACAAAGGATCATTGAACACGGGCCGCTCATGGCAGCAAGGACGGCGAGGGAATGTTGCAGACGACATACTGACACACACCACTACTGAAGCCTGAAGGCTGAAGCACAACGTAGTACCGGTGGTCTAATGCCCATCAATGGCTACGCGTTAATTAGCTGCACGAAACGGGAAGCGACCAATGATCGATCGATTGTATGTACGTACGTATCTTATCCGGCCGGTGGAAGGCGAAGAAGGACGGAGAGGTGAATACATCCTACGGAGGCTCGGCCGACAACGAGATGGAACCGTACGTTGCTCTTAACGGCAGCGTTATTGCCGGTGGGTTCTTGTCACTTGCTGTGCTGGTCGTCGTATGGTTAGTCCCTAATAGTCCTGGGAATTGGGCCGGGTTTTAGTGGGCCAGCACGAGCACGGTTCGATTTTAATGGCCGAAGCACGATCCGACACGAAAAAAATTGGGCCGGGCTGGCACGGCCCGAATGGTGTGCCGGACCGGGTCTAAAAACTAGGCACGATGGGCCACCCGGCACGGCCCGAATTGAAGCACGAACCTGTAATTTGTATTTTTCAGGGCTTTTTTTTGCTCATGTGAATTTATATTCTACATGAAAGTTGTAGAGAATTTTGAGACGCATCTTTTTTCACATAGACAACTTTTCCATTTGAGCAATGTATGAATTTATAAAAAAAAATATTTAGTGCGTTGTGTAGTTTCGGACCGACGCCATATCTCTCGGTAATCTGCATTTTTCATTGTCTTTCTTTGCTCATATGAATTTATAATCTACATGAAAGTTGTATATAATTTCGAGATGCATCTTTTTCATGTAGACAACTTTATCATTTGAGCAACGTATGAATTTATAAAAAATATTTAGTGCGCTGTGTAGTTTCGGACCGACGCCACATCTCTCGGTAATCTGCATTTTTCAGGGTCTTCCTTTGCTCATATGAATTTATATTCTACATGAAAGTTGTAGATAATTTCTAGACACATCTTTTTCATGTAGACAACTTTTTCATTTGAGCAACGTATGAATTTATAAAAAAAATATTTAATGTGTTGTATTCTTTCTCGTGCCGTGCTCGGGTCGGCTCGGCCCGACAACAGCCCGGCGTGTCTTTGGACCGTGCCGGACCTTGATTTTTGCCGTCCGTGCTGGCTCGGCACGACATGAAGAAATGACCGGGCCATCTTGACCCGCTTCCTATAGGTCCGAAGCACAACGGGCTCGGGCCATGCCGGCCCGGCACGGCCTAAGTCCCACCACTAGTCCCTAACAGTCTGCGAAGTAGCCAGTCATGGTATATACGGAGTGCCAATTGGTTCGTACTGTGATCGCGGGGACGCTTGCATGCTATCGTTGACTCTGTTCTAATGGAAGCATCGTTCATTTTCGCGACTCTGCGAGGCTCTCTGATCTTCTTGGCTTGGTGCTGCTCGTCTCGCCGGATTATACTCTGCCTCTTCGATTTGTGCAGGCTTGATTACAGACTTTACAGTTGCCCGTATATGGATCTTCTTTGGTTCATATATTATTTGATTCATACGGTATACGAATAACATCTATACATATAAAATAACTAGCACAGTGGCCTATACGGCTAGATTTCCCTTAAAGTTTTACTATGTATAGGAGAAGCGGGACTCGAACCCGCAATCTCGTGACTCCAACATCACCCTTCTAACCCACCCACCCACCATCGCGTACTGATATACATAGAATATGCATTCCTTTTGAACTTTCTTGAAACAAAGCATCAGTACCGGTTTGTGTTACCAACCGGTATTGATGGCCCGTGCCTTCAGTACCGGTTCGTATCACGAACCGATACTAATGTAAGGGCATCAATACCAGTTCGTGTTACCAACCGGTACTGAAAGCCCACTACAACCCTGTAGCTAATGAGTCGGTATTGATGTCACTATCAGTACCGGTTCACATCCAATCGGTAATGATGTATCGGTAGTAAAGCCTAGTTTTTTAGTAGTGTTTATAATATCAAATGACATAATTTATATGTTTGAAAATATATTAACGTATTTTGTATGCTATTTAGATTTTTAGGACATCATAAAATATTAGAAATGACAATAGAAGCTTGAAAGAAAATTCAACTTGGTAATGTAATTGAAGTATAATGTTTTATGAAGAAAATTATTCAGTATAATAAAACATAGCAACTCTTCATATTGCACAGATCATGTAGCTATATATCACTATTCTTTCTCCATCAATAACTCTTGATATATATATATATATATATATATATATATATATATATATATATATATATATATATATATATATACAGCACATGTATACACTGATGCACATGTATACACTGATGTATATATATGTATATATATATACAGCACATGTACCTCTATTTAATTTCAAGCACTAATTATTTTATATGGTATTAGAGTACATTACTCACGTATACACTGATGCATTATGGGTGACTTACTTTGAATTTATTTTCCTGACACGCTGGCTACCCCACGGAATCATGTGTCTTCTATCTCTTTTTGATCACCCCAAACTTTCTGCTTCAACCTCTAATAGCAATGCCAATTCTTGATCGATCAAATGTTGCAACATCAACATGTATATATGTACAATTGTCGCTTATCCCTACTGGGGATACCTATCACGCTCTCACCAGTAGCCCCAATCCTATTCCATACAATAGCGGCGCCATCGCTACTATGAACTTTTTGCTCCTTATTTCGATTCATACGAATTCATATGTGTATATACACATACATGATGTTATAGATGCTTGATTTCTGCTTAACCTATGTTAGTCGCTTCTCTTATTCGACGTTGGCCAACTCAACAATGTTGCTTCTTCACTAATTCAATGGGTCTATATCGTTTGTATTCAGTTTTTTTGTTGTATTTGATATTTTCTCTTTCTTTAATTCGTACAAAAATCAAATTGCTATTTTTATTCCGAATTTTAATTTTTTTAGTTTAGAGTTTGTATAAAATTCAACTACTAATTTTTATTTATTTAATTTTTATTACAAATTTCAGTTTTATATTGACGTTCGTATGGAAATCAAATTACTAATTTTCTATTAGATTCTAATTACCCTTTGATTTTTATTACAAATTTTCATGTTGTTGGATTATGAATGACATCGAGTTTTTTATATATAGTTTTAGGTTGGAATTGTATACAAATCTAATTTGTATTTTTATTTCATTTTTATTTTGAATTTAATCTTTTTAAGTATTTTACTATAGAGTTCGTATGGAAATTAATTGCTAATTTTATTTAATTTTTTATTTTAAATTTTAGTTCTATGTTGAAATTCATATACAAATCTAATTAATAATTTTTAATTATTATTTTTACAAATGTCATTTTTTATGTTCATATGAAAATCAAATTTCAAAATTTTTTATTTTTCTATGAAATTTATTTTTTCATTGTACTTGACTTGGACTCTTTCTTTTAATCATATAGAAATCAAATTACTAATTTTTTACTTTGCATTCCAAATTTAAGTTTTTTAGGTCTGAATTCGTATACAAATCTAACTACTAATTTTCATTCCGAGTTTAGTTTTATTTTGATCTTCATATGAAAATCAGATTACTAATTATCTTTTATTTTTTATTCCAAATTTGTTTTTTATCGTATTTTACATGGACGTTTTCTTTTAATCGTATGGAAATCAAATTTCTAATTTTAATTTTTTTCCCTAAATTTGAGTTATTTTTGTATTGTAAAGGACACAAACTCTTTTTTTTTAATATAGACCGTTATAATATGGACCCACCATGATCAACGATGTAGATCTTTTCTTGTTTTTCTTCGATTAATGTGAAAATTTCTAGCTTTAAGAGTGAACTTGATAGCTTCTTTTGCCTCTACTTTAATATTATAACGTATATCTACCTGGAATTAAATGAGTTGATTTGTATTTTATATTCTATGTTTTATATATCACCATGAGTTGTATGCTTGCGACAATACGAACAATTTTTTTGCGTATCGCTAATTTGAGGTTACCCTTACCAATTCTTTGATGAGGAAATCTTTATGTATTGCCACATAACGTCCATCTTTTCACTCTACCTTCTCTTCCCCTTTCCCGCTCACTCCTTCTCATCGAATACAAAAAGTTTCGATTTGAAACTTTCATATGAATTCAATTAAAAACTTTTAATTTAGACTTTAAAGAAAGAAAGGAGGAACCACCACATGGTTTCTCACCAAAGATTTGTAATTCCAAAAAATTTTAATTCTAATTGTCCAGGTGTAATTCATGGTGGGGAATATAGTCAACTGAGGTGTCGAAAATGCTTTTATGTAGTTGTGTTGTGCGGTGCTGTGCATGTATGCATGGTGTTTCAGGCCGACTTGGGCAGTGAAGTTGCGCCTACCTAGGTTGACCTAGGGTCATTCCTTGGTGGAGATTAGTCCACTCTGCTCCTAACAAGCAACACCATAAGAAAGTGGATGGCATCTTAATGTATGTCATGTGAAATCTTTCGAAAGAAAAGAATAACATGATCATTAGTAGCTTTTATTGATCGGTGCAGGTGGTAGCTAACAGCATTGTTCAAGATGTTCAAAAAAAAAAACTTTCACAGTGGAGTAAGATGGTTCAAGTTCTGGTGGACAGGGACCGCCTTTACACTGACCCTTCAGCCCAGTCCCTTAAGCAAGCAATTAAATGGCTTACTTGTTGGCTGCTAATTGCTATTTGTTGTACCTACCTGCTCGGCTACTCCTGTATCGTTCTGTGTTACCATTCTTTCTGTAGCTTTCTAACCGGCTCTGTGTTCTAGTCGCTGGTTGATTTTAATCTCTCTAGATCTCATTACCAAGGGTGTTAATTTGTGCCTTAACTTTTGCTACCCTTTCTTAATATATATGGCAGAACTCATGCTATTTCTTTCAAAAAAAAGTTGTGCACAGTTTTGCCCCACGCCATACAGTGAGACGGCAGGCGCGCGACAAAGTCCTCCCCTTTCATGGTTTGTTGTCCTTCTGAACGCCATGTGAGACGCGAATCCGTGCATGATGCCCTGCACGGCTACACACGCCGAGTGGGACTGGGACTGGAGAGCACTGGGCCACGAGAGGTGGTAACTTCAGCATCGTCCTCCAACGAAGCTGAAGGTCGCGTCGATGATCAGTTGCATGCATGCATGTATGAGTACGACATGCCTTGATCAGAATCGACAATGGAGCTCGTAAAATATGCATGAGGATTTGGTGTCCTCAGCTCTGTCTTGTCATGTGGACCGTAGATATATATGGCTTTCACACTAGAGGTGTTGTTTCATGGAGCTAGCTAACCTTTTTTGGCCTACTCTAGCTTGCACTGAACTTCCCTGAATCGAGCTTACTTGAGCTTGTTATCAGGTTTACCGAGCTTACTTAAGCTTACCGAGCTTATTCAATTTTATCACGCTTACCGAGCTTACTCGAGCTGAGCTCAAGCATGGATCAAGGCCGAAACCCCAACTCGAAATCTGCTCGAGCCTAAGAGTCTAAACTTGCTTGAGCTCGGCTCATTTATAGCCCTACCAAGGGTGTTAATTTGTGTATGTAACTTTTGCTACCCATTCTTAATGTATGCCGTAGAACTCATGCCGTTTCTTTCAAGAAAAAAAAAGTTGTGCCCATTTTCGGCTTGCGCCATACAGTGAGACGATCGGTGCGCGGCAGCGTCCTCCCCTTCCATGGTTTATTGTCCTTCTGAACGCCATGTGATACACGAATCCATGCATGATGCCCTGCACAGCCGTACGCACTGACTGGGACTGGGACTGGGACTGGAGAGCACTGGGCCACGAGAGGCGATAACTTCAGCGTCAGCCTCCAACGAAGCCGAAGGTTGTGTCAATGATCAGTTGCATGCATGCATGTACGAGTACGACATGCCTTGGTCGGAATCGACAATGGAGCTCATAAAACATGCATGAGTATTCAGCGTCCTCAGCTCCGTCTTATCACGTGGATCGTGGATATATATGGCTTTCACGCTGGAGGTGTTGTTTCATGGAGCTAGCGAACCTTTTTGGCCTAGCCGTGGCTTCAAGAAGCTCATTTAGCGTGGCTTTAGCTTAGAAGCCCTAACTAACCATCTCCATTCTACCCCTACTCCAGTATATCTATCAACAGAAAGAAGGATCAAAGCCTATTTAGGAATCTACACATGGAGTCCCTTCTCAGTCTTGGCTTCAGCTTATAAAGCCCATACATAGCTACGCAAACAATCTGATCGATCTTACGACAATTTGACAATTGTAATTTTATATAGTGGTATTAAAAAAATCATAATTTGCATCCTTAATAATAAGTGATCGTGTTCATAAACTTAACTAGAGTTGGATGGAGCCAGGCCTTACAACGGACATAAAACAACTAGCTTTTTAGATATTCATTCACATCACCCAAGGCTAGCTTAATGTTGCCTAGTCTTGTTGGGTCAACCTTGCCCAAGCCCAACGTAAGCCCTATATAACCCAAGTCCAATCCAAACCAAGCACACCCAAGGTTGAGTTGAAAAGAATATGGAAAAGGCCAGAAAATGGTATACTGGCACTTCCCAATCAACAACATAGCTCGTAACCATTCGATCATGTATATCCAATAGTTATGAAGCCTTACCCCATTCAACTCATGTATGTTTCTTATCCAACCAACTCATCCACATTCATACCATTCCTCTCCCCCCCCTCTCCCCCCTCTCAATGCTTCTCCATCCGCAGCAGCAAGTGAACCAACAACTCAACAGTGGTAGCAGCAACAAGCAGGAAGGACTTGTAGTGGTGACATGCCTTATCCATATCTCTCTCTCCTTATGCCATGGATTTGTGAGCAACGATGGCCTGCGTACAAGAGTTGTGAGCGGGCATCACGTATGGGTGTGAGATGGGGACGATGAACACGAGAAGGGCATGTCGATAGTAGGACCAAGCACGGGAGGCCAAACCCGTGTGAGGGGCTACGGGCTTGTGTCGAGCGTGGGAGGCAGTGGGAGATCACGAGCTCACACCGAGCTCGGCTACAGTAGCAAGTACAAATCCCCTGCTCTACGGTGGAGGAGGGGTCGAGACCTCACCAGCGCACTCCCTTGTCGACTCTCCTCTACCCCTTGGCTTCAGATGGACAGATTCGGGACAACACAGCTCGGTGCCTCAACAACGTGGCACAAAGCTCGGGCTAGAGCTAGGGAAGAGAGATGGATGCACGATGCGGAGCTTGAGCACGCATTTGACGTCAGTGGTAGTCCGGATGGAGCCAGAGAAAAGGGTGCATTGACGACAAATGGCGTCGAGTGGTTCCGCGATAGCCTATTAGTGCCGCCAAAGCGACAAACTTTGGTTGAAACTTGTTGGGGATTGAAAATTCACTAAAAATGACCATTTTACCCCCAGGGGTCCACGAACATCGACCACACGGTCCCCCACGGAGGAAGCTTGGGAAACTTGCCCGAGCGGCCAAGGCGTCCGAGCTTGCATGCTCGGGGACTCGCCCGCGACCATGCAAAGGACCACGCTCGTGTGTACTACGCAGATGGTCGGGGACTTGGTCAAACCATTAGAAAGGAAGGTGGCAACCAATCTGCCAGAGATCAAGGGAAGGCGCGCCCGAAATTCAAATAACGCGCGGATCAAGGGCGCCGGATCGTGGGCGCTACGGTTATGGAAGCACGGCGTAAATCTAGGGGGTTGTTACCTTCTATGTATCTTCAGCTTCTGTATCTAACCCCCCCAAGAGCATATGCAAAGGGGGCACACTTTTACCGATTATAGACACAATATACTGGAGTAGGGCTGTTATCTCGGCGGTGAGAGGCTCGAACCAGGATAAAACACCATGCGTCTTTCTCCCGAACTCGCGTTGCTCGGACGAACACCCCAGCCCGCACGAAGGGGCCCTGTTGATCCCTCGTTCAACAAGTAAGCTCGGCGGGAGCCTGTTCTCCAATCGTCGACAAAACTTTTCAAAACCTATTTGAAATTTTTGGTTGAATCTTGATGAAATTGTTGAAACTTTTGGTTCAAACTATATAAACATAAAACTTGAGTTTAGGAATCTAATCTCGTTGAAACTTTGATTTGGAATCTTCTAAAATGCACGAAACTCATTGAAACATAAAATTTTTAAACATTGTATTGTAACTTACAAACCTGAGTGAAACTTACTACTATACCGCAACATATTGTTCTCTTGTCACTCAGAAAGAATATATCATAAAAACATTAAACTTGAAAAATACAAAGTCACCGCTACCGGTTGTATATATGGAACAGGGTTTGAAAGTGGGAACTTGTGCCCGAGTTTGATATACGTGTAAGTTGCATGATTAACATGTTAGTCATACACATAAATATATAATTGTCACTTTGAGAAGATTTGTATTGGTCACTCTCCAACCTCGTTTGAGCAAAATGGTAAAATCTTTGTTTTTCAACAATGAACTGTTATTGGACATGTTTCATTAGCAAATATTAATTGCAAAATACAAATATAACAATCATGCCAATTTGTCGATAAGTCATTAATAATTTCCATATACTTTTGTGAATTAGGTGGGTGGAGTTAACAACGAACTGTCCGTGAAACATATTTCATCAGCAAATGTTTATCGCAAAGTACAAATACGACAGTCATGCTAGTTTGTTGACAAGTCATTTGCATATACTTTTACATGTTTGGTGGGTGGTGTCAACAACGAACTGTCCATGGACATGTTTCATCAGCAAATGTTAATCCCAAAAATACAGATATGACCCGTCATACCAATTTGTCGACAAGTCATTTATGTGTACGTTTGTGAAACATGTGGGTGGAGCATGTGTAAATAAACATAAAGATACACACATATAAAATTCCAGACAGAACTTTTGAGACAAACTAAGAGGATATCTTAAATCCAATTAACTAAAGATCTGGTTCAACAAACTCTATATTCAAGAATAATGTGATATACTACTCCTTTTGTTCCAAATACACGTCATTCTAGTTTTCAAATTTTGTATCCAAATACATGTTATTCTATAATTTCGAGATACTCCCTCCGGTTCACAAAAACTTGTCGGTTTTAGATAAATGCAGTCAAACTTTTGAAACTTTAGCTAGTGATATCTTTTTTAAATATTTAGATTGGATGCTTGAAAATTATATGTGTAGATTTGTCCTGAAACGTATTTTTATAATATTATAATTTTATTAGATTTTTAAATATGTTGCAACAGAAATTAGTGGTCAAAGTTGAGTTTCGGGAGCCATGCCGATGTCCAAAATGACTACTATTTGTGACCGGAGGGACTAACTTTTAACTGTTTTTTTCTTTGCATACTCCTACCATTCATTATTCCTAATGCTATTTATTGCTGTGGAATATAGTATTCCCTCTGTTTACTTTTGTAAGGCTTATTTTTTGAATAGTCTTGTTCACAAATATAAGGTTTGCATGTAGCTTTAATGAGGCGTTTCCTTTTATACCCCTATTTATTCTCTCTCAACCATATGCATTTATCTATGACCACCCACACAAAGTATATTTTTCATCTTCCAAGATAATTAAGTAGGGGCATCTAAGCCATTTTCTTTTATACTTTTCTCAATTTCAAAGCAACATTAATTCTTATACAAAGTCAAAATACGCCTTAGGACAGTCCCAATGGGCCACGTAGGGGATGTTGAAGCAGTGTCTATACTGTGCCACATAGGTAAAAAGATGATATAAACGGTCATTAAAAGAAGAAAGAGAAGAAAATGGTGTCTCATGCAATAAAACGCTTTTTGTATTTGACCAAAAAGAATAGACATACTGGTGGCATAGAACATGCATAATTAATGTCTTTAGATTACTAAAACATACACACTACCTATTAGAAATTTGCTATGGATATCACTAATAAATGCTCTCCCTCCTCTCAAGACATTACTATAGACATCATCTATTAGGACTGCCCTTATAAAAGTAAACGGAGAGAGTAACACACCATTCAAAAATAATAAATGAGCCAATAAAGAAGGATGATTATCATTTCTATACATATCTTGGATAAAACGTAAAATCATAAAACATCTTCTATTATGGAACAATTTGTGGTTAGAGCGCCTCATTGCTATACACAATGCCATAAATCCAACTAGGCAGGGTTACGCGCTATGCTACGCTGTGCAAAATTTGGTCTGATGATTATCTCTAAAAAAGGTATGAGAACTAAAACGTATTTTAAGTTTTTTCTCCGTTTTTTTTTAAATATGCTAGCTAGGAGTCATTCAAAAATTTGCAGCACCATGTGTCCTCTTTATGCAGGCCCAAATTTGGTCAGATGGTTACATTTTTTAAAAAAAATGAGTTGCTAGGAGTCATCGTCGAATCTGCGAACTCACATGCATCTTTTTTGCAAAAAAACGTGTATAGACCTAAATGTAATTTAAAAAAAATGGGTTGCTAGAAGCCATCGCCGAATTTGCAAAACTGTAAGGACCTTTCTGTAAAAAAAACTGGGGGATCTGAACATAATTTTAATTTTGTCAAGGTCTTTTTTTCAAAATAACTTAAGGAAGGATTACACGTAATTTAATTTTTTTCAAATAGTTTTTTTGGGAAAAGAATGACGTGGAAGCCTGGGAGCTCGGCATTCCTTCGAGGCTTAATAGAGTTAGTATTCACACTTACCGAGCAGGACTGAATTCAACGAATTTTACATTCAAAGGATTACATACATTAGCAGTTTTAGCACTTCATCGATAGAATGCCTTGAATAGATCGGGTTTAATGGAAGTCTCAAAGAAAATTAATTCCAGCTGTGCGTAAAACGTGCTGTGCTAAGCTGTAACCATTTTAAAGAGGGAGAAAAAGGAAAAAAAGAAAAAAGAAAGGAAAGAAGACCAACTGGGTCCCGAAAATACGGTAAGATCCTCCTCCCATCCTATGTTTTTTCCAACCCGTGCCACGTCGCCCCTGCGGCACACCATAAAACCCCCCTCTGATCCTTCCACCTCCACTCCCCTTCCAACCTACTACTCCACCACCACCACCGCAGCCATGGGCGACACCCACGAGCCCGCATCCCCGACCTCCCCCACCGCCACATCCTCCTCCTCGTCATCGTCGTCCTCCTCCGTTGCCGCGAAGAAGCGGCCGCGCAAGGACGGCCGGCACCCGACGTACCGCGGCGTGCGCATGCGGAGCTGGGGGAAGTGGGTGTCCGAGATCAGGGAGCCCCGGAAGAAGTCGCGAATCTGGCTCGGCACCTTCGCCACCGCGGAGATGGCCGCGCGCGCGCACGACGTGGCCGCGCTCGCCATCAAGGGCCGCGCCGCGCACCTCAACTTCCCGGACCTCGCGCACCTGCTCCCCCGCCCCGCCAGCGCCGCGCGCAAGGACGTCCAGGAGGCCGCCGCCTCCGCCGCCGCCGCCTTCCCATCCGGAGCTAATGCCAAGAGCCCCGACAGCAGCTCCGACGCCAGCGCCGCCTCGCCGCAACCGCCTCCGCCGCATGCTGAGCCGGACCCGGACGACGCGCTGTTCGACCTCCCCGACCTGCTCCTGGACCTGAGATACGAGTCGTCCTCGGGTCTCGCGTGCGGCTCATCGTGGGCCGTCGACGATGACGTGGCCGGCGGCGGCGCGTTCCGCCTGGAGGAGCCGCTGCTGTGGGAGTACTGATCAATGCTGCTGCTTTGAGTTCTTGGAGCAGTCGCCAGTCAGTTACTTCGTGGGTCGCTCACACTCCTTCAGTAATAGATCGATCGGAAACTTGTAAATGTTTTTTTGTTTCTCCCTTCCTCTACTCTGTTTTTCTTCTTCTCTTCTTTTGTAAGTTTTGATTTGTTTTTTCTTTGCTGCGTTTTCTACTTTTCTTTACCAAATTTAGAGGCGAGCTTGTATAAAGCTTGTTCCTTTTCCTTCTCTTGCTTGATTTGGGGGACAAGAATATGTATAATTAACAAGCATCTTATCTTCTACAATCACTTTTGGCTTGTGTTTGTTTCGTGGTAAAAAGGTGATGATTTGGGCCAAATGGACAGTGATATTAATGCATTCGGTTTGAACCTATCCGATCCTAATAAACCAGTCGCGAGTCATGACCGGCGTTCCAAGCCACGGTACTATTCGGCCGTGCCATTCGGTCGGTCAGCTCCACCTCCCGCGCAACGCAGCACAAAACGCGCTAATGGTCGATTTGGTTCGTCCTGCACTGCACGGCGCTTCAACCATTGCCCCCCGAGTTAGAGGTCTTTCACACTTCACAGCGCTTCAAACTTGCGTCGCAACGGTGACGTGTGCCGCGCAGTGTGGGCGCGAGCGCATAAAGGCCGCGAAAGCGACGGCTGCCGCGTAAAAAAGCGGCTTCCCGCGTAAGAGAAAGTTCATGCAGCCTCGTCGCACGGGCACCACCGGCGCTCGGGTGTCCGGTCGGGTCGCCGCCACGGACTCCGAGCAAAACGCGAGAAGCTCCAAGAATCTGCACCGGAACCGAGGGCGGCGGAGTGGTCGCGCTGCGCACGCACGCACGTATAACCCACTGCCAGAACAAGACGAACGCGCGCGCCCGTGCCCGTCTCGCGTGCTCGCCAGGGGCTCATCCGCCGCGCGGCGTCACTGCGTGCTGAGCGGGGTGGCAGCACGTACGCGCGCATCCGCAGGCAGCACAGAGCTGCGCAGCGCCAATTGTGGCCGCCCGCGATGCCAGTTGGCCAGTGACAAAAATATTCCTTCAGATTTTCGGGATGTGTGTTCAGGTTTACAAAATATTAATCAATACAAAATATAAAAGTTTATAATAATAAAAATGCAAAGTACAAATTATTCTTGTTTGAGCCAACACCTGAAGTATTTTAGGGTTTGTGAATTGGGGATTTAAAATCTACATGTTTCCTCTTAGTTTTTTAATGTTCTATATGCTACATTCAAAATTCATGATTCACCGTTACAATCAACGTAAAGTTGATAGATTTGTGAGTTGGAGATTTTATATTTGGAATTAAGAATGAAATTCACATGTTCATGCTGGCCCTCATTACTCTATGCATAAGCGTGCTGGTGCTTTGGTTTTCACCGGCACTTAAATGCGCATGCATACATTTACAGCTCTGCATGGAGAAGATTAGTGGGATATTACTCTGCGCCAAGTCACTAAGCATGCAAAGGAGCCAAAAAAATTTCAAATTTTGGAGTGGAGTTATGGGAATTAATGGATTTTGGGTGGGCCCTACAGACTAAAGATGCACTCTTTGTGGGACAAATTTTGAACACTAAAAATGCATTCTTTATGGGACAGAGAGAGTTGTTGTTATATGTTGTTTTAGCACCGTTTCCTGTCACGTAGGGTGTCGTCGCCCTGACCTGCTAGTCATCACTAGGGTCGAAGCTCCCATCCCTGGCTCGATACTCATGCTGCCCTGTTCCCTACAGGCTTGCACCTGCCGTGGCCCTCGGCTATCTTTGCCAGGTTGCCGCCTTCGGGCTGCGACACCGCAAGAGAGAGAGAGAGAGCAAGAAAGTGTGGCTTGCGGAATAGAGAGAGAATCGAGTTTTGAGCTTGAGAAATAGCTGGAGATTGAACCTTGAGTGATTTGGTTGCGCAGGGAAGATTGGAAGACGCCTAATATATTAACTGTATACTAGTAAGGTGCCCGTGCGTTGCAACGGTATCTACAGTTTGAACGGCTGTCCTGCTATTACGATAACATGAAACAAGAAAATATGTTGTGCAAATAATACCTTATACAGTAGGACACTATTGAAGCAGTATTTCTACATTTCTATGTAAATAAAGTGTTCTGACGCTTCGTTTCTTGTGCCTGGAGTGGTTAATTAATTAAAGAGGTGGGTAATTAAAGAATGGTCTTGTGTGCTGTCTTCCATCCACACCTGGAGTGGTTAATTAAAGAGGTGGGTAATTAAAGAATGGCAGAACTGGTAATTTTGATGAAATGACGTGGGAAGAAACTCTCACTTTATATAGTAGAGATTTTTTTTTTTTTTTTTTGTTAAAAATTATGGATCCCACGTTCATATACTGCGTACGCCCATGCCAGTTGCCGCCGCGGCGGTGCGTGCGCGAGCAGTGCGCGCTGCCGGTTGTCTTTCGTGCAAGAAACCCTGTGCGCGGCGAAAACTATCCTTGTGGGGGAAGCCTGGTTAAGCTGGATTAGATGGCTTGGCTTGGTCCACCGGCTTAAATGACTAACCGGAACTTGTTCCGGGGTTAACGTAAGATATACCATCAGAGAGTAGAAGCAGTACTGCACAGCTAATGACCTGTCCTGCTATCGCACCCTTGTTTAATTTCGGTCCTTCTGTTTTGTTTCCCTCAAGGATGAGGCTTGCGGATTGATTGCGTGACCCTTTTGTTTTAGCTAGCGCCGAGTCGTCGTTGTGCCGAGGACGAGAATAGGTCCTGTACTTGGAATTCGGCTCAGGTGCAGGGTGCCCTCCGGGCCTAGCTACGTCCAGTCCAGGGCTAATGGCCACCTGCCACATGTCCAATTAACCCAACCAAGTAACTCATATCTAGTACTACCTGAAAACATTAATTTACGGAGCCATTAACACTAGAGTTAACTGGTATAAAGAGAATATCATATTAATTTTACATTTGAATATGAATACGTTTTACATTTATAGACAAGATAATTAAAAAAAACACATCTCATAAATTTGGAAGGATAGAGTAGATGACAAGATATAATAGAAACACGAATATTGTATAGCGATATTTGTTTCATGAAGACGTATGATTGCACTTACTAGATGATCAAACAGTCTAAAGTGGAAGCGAAATCATACGAGAGTACGTGACCAGCAAACTCGAAATAAAATTATCTATTAGTCCCGGATTAATTTGCACAGGCCTTTACACTATCGCTCTAGCTTCTGTTTGAGAAGATGCTAGGCCGGACGAAGGGCTGAGAGGGAGAAGAAAGCATCTGGGAAGAATGGCGGTTCTTCTTCTTTCAATTAACGACCACGGTAATTTTCGGTAGGTAATTATGAGTTAATTAAACATGTGGCAGGCGGTGATTGATCTGCACATACCTATGGGCAGTTGTGCCCTATGTGCAGGGCACCCTGAACGAAGCTCCTGTAATTGCACCTAGTTTAGTCGGAAATTAAGAGTGGTACTACTGGCAGTACGCTACTCCTATTTAATTACCGCTCGGCAGCTTCGCGATGGCGTATTTATGGGGTATTCGTAATTAGCGACCCTGTAATTGCCGTCTCTCCGATCCCAAAAGGCTTGCTCGAATCCCTTAATTCTCAAATTTAATGGGTCAGTGCGCGTATCTCCAGCAATTTCTCTTCATTATATTCTCTTCCCTATATTCATTCCTTTTATTTCCTACTATCTCCAACAGCATCCTCTCAAAGAGATTTTTCTCTGGGATTGGAGAGAGAATCTGTTTCTAAAGGGATTCTCTCTCCGAATCCCTTCTAAAGAGAAAGCTGAAGGGAATTCGCTGGAGCACTTGGGATATGTTCGCGAAGAGATTTGAAGGTTGAAGAGAATCCGCTGGAGCACTTGGGATATGGGCACGCTTAAGGTGATGAATACTCCAGGTTTTCTGTTTATAAACTCGGCGGTCAGGCAGCTGTCGGATTCTCATTACCGCGACACTCGAGTCATGCACAAGTCTGTTGTCTTGCCTACACAAAATGCAGCACTACGTACTGGTACTAGTACTTTCCAGAATCAACTAGAGTCGGTGCAATTTGTCCACCAGCTGGACAGTGGCGATATTATCGATTCGTATAGCTCGTGTGAATAGCAGCAGAGCGGCTAGAGTTGGCTCTGTCGATCAGTAGATCTCTGTGGAGATTACGTATACACATCTCTTAAGACGTATGAAAAAAAAGAAGATTCTGTGAGGCACGGCGGCACGACAGCCCGCAACATGGATTGATGCTTCTCTACTGCTCTGCTCTTCAAGCAATAGTGATGAGAAAATCACATGCCATGGCGAAAAGGGCAGAATAAAGATCATGTCCGAGGCTGATTGGTCTCTGTTGCCTTGGAGTCTTGGACACGTTACGTACAGGGCCTAATCTTCCTTTTCCCTCGTATTTCCTTTCCCATCTTTTCACCCCCAATATATATCACTCCTCGCAGTCTTGGGTGTTTTAGTGTTTCAATCAAAGTATAATGACATAGCCGATCAAGCTTAACAAACTTGCTGGTTGTAATTGCTTCACTTGTCTTTTTCCATTCTTTTTCCTACGTGTTGATTTCGCGGTACACTTCCCCTAGGGTCCGTACGGTTTCTGAATACAGTATTTGATGCCTGCGGCGACAAGGCGTACGTACGCCGGCGGCAGGTGTCCCATCTCACGAAAGTTCGTCGTTGGGGGGGGGGGGGGGCGAGCTTCCAACTGGCACGAGACCAGCAGATGCTTGGGGTACAGGCTGGCAAGTAGTGGCTCACTCTCAGATGCAGGTAACAGTAGCCACGCAGTACGGCTCGCTATGCATGAGACTTGGGATTTTGGAATGGAGCACGGCCACGCGTCTACTGCGACGAGAGCCAGAGCCCAGAGCCAGCCTGCCTGCCTCCTCTTTCTCAATTCTTTTTTCAGGGGCTCTTCAATTCTTGGGAGCGGGTCTTTGACCATGGAGAGGCATGATGATCAGGGTATGGATGGACGGCGCTCGCCTGTTCATTGCCCGGTTGGTGTACATTATCTACTGTACTGTGATCTCCCCGATCCAACATCGATGGTTCTGCACATATTGCAGTAGTATACGCAGTGCCACTGTAACATAAGAGACCAAGCAAGCCTTTTTCAGACCCGGATGCGTGCGTACCTTGCACACCGTTGAGACCTCGACAGTAATACCATGCTACCATATCTTCATGCTCACCTCATTTCATGTCCAATTATTGGAGATGGATGCGATTGCCACCACACACAAAAAAAAAATGGTCGAGGTACTCATTGTATTTGCACAGTGTGGTTGAACCAAGGAATGCAGCAGACGGCCACACACCTAGCCGCGGTTCCAGCAGTACGTTGTCTCGCAGCATTAGTGCTATTATTGTAGTTGGACCATGCCCGCGCCGGGAGTGGCGCACGACGGACGGAAATTAAAGAGGCCGGGATGGATGGTTGGAGAGCATTAGCAACGTCGCTGCTGCCGCTGTACGGACCGGCCCGGCCGGCGGAGAGCTGATGGCTCAGGGGGCCGCGTGTCCTCGTGAAGACAAGGCTGCCAGTCGTCTGCGTCGCGCGGGGCAGGATGGCAGCAGCAGTGGCATCGATTGCCCCTGCGCCCATGGCCCGTTGATACTTGATACTCCCGTACTACGTATCTATGTTGCCGCGGATGCTGGAGGATGTATGCATGGCCAAGGTTTGAAGTTTCGGTTTCGGATATTATTTTGCAGGTGATTTAAAACTGAAATTTCGGTTAAATTTGAAAATTTTGGATAAATCTTGGACGAAATACAAAAACAGATTTTGAAATCATATTTTTTTTAAAAAACGAGATTTCTGGTGAACTCACCGAGATTTCGCCCGAAATAATCGAAATCTAAATTTTAAAAAACTACTTACAAATGATCGAAAACATGTCAAAAAATTTTGAAAATTTTTCTGGACGATTCTTATGTATTAATAATATTTTCATGAAAATTTTAGATGATGATCAAGCTTGTGGAATTTTAAAAAAATTGTGCAAGTGACAATATCGTGATATATGTTCCTATGTATTGTAATGCAACATATTGGGCTTGTGTTGTTCTTAGGTTGTGCTTATGCAGTTATAATGGGCTTGTATATGTACTCATAGTTAAAAATCTTCAGGTGTCCATTTGGATGCTAGTTGTCATGTTTTAAAACTTTTGTATATGTGTGCTAGACTTCTAGGTGGTGCTTGAGTGATCTTTGTTGCAACATTGTTAGTCGTTACTTTGTCACCTTATGTAATTTTGCTTGCTACTACCATGGTGGTAGGTTGGGCTTGGAACTATTACTGTGAAGGAATTGAAATTCCTTAGGATTGAACTATCTAAAGGTCGCAAATGGATTTGTGTTTTCAATTTTCAGTTCAAGTGATGCATATGAAGTTTTCTGCATTTAGAAATATTGGTACAAAGTCTTTATTGCGTGGCTTGTATTTAAAAGGTGTTGCTACCTATCATTAAACACAAGTTACAAAGCAATGTTTGCTAACTTTAGACACCCTGCAAATTAAAGGTTCAAGGAAGATGTCACAATTTGGTCAAAACAAAACACATATAGATATGTATACAAAAGTAATATTATAGTGACTAAAAAACATTTAGTAGAAGTTTGTACTTGCTTCAAGAATAATATCAATGCACTAATGTGTACAGGTATGAGCATTTGAACCTCAAATTATTTCTAATGTCGAGAATTTCACACAACATATGCACCTCAAATTGAACCGGTCAAAAAATGGTCAAAAACACCTTAAAAATTTTTGAAATTTTTTGTGGATGGTCTTGACCCTAAATCCAATCAAATCCCGCCAACAAAAATTGAAATCCGGTCAATATCACCGAGATTTCAGCCGAAATCACCGAGATCTCGCCGAGATTTGAATTTTTCCTAATTTCTTCAAAAAAAAATTTGGGCTGAGATTTAGGATCTCAGGTGAGGGGGGTGGTCCGAAATCTGAAATCTCGGCCGAAATTTCGCCGGGATTTGGAACCTTGTGCATCGCACAAGCGAAAATGATACTCTCTTATGTATGTTCCAGCCTTCTTGTGGACGTGTTTGTAAGGCCATCTCCAACAGTGTTTTATAAATTTGGATCCCTATATCTCTATATATAGAATTCTCTAAAAAGATTCTTTCCCTGTATCTCTTCCCTCTCCAATAACATTCCTCAAATCTCACTCTCTATTTTCTCACTCCTATATTATAATGATATTTCATAACCGCCATATGAGCAGCGTTTATTTTTTACCAGAAAAAATTCGAATGGCTATATTTAAATACAAAAATTTGAAATTTATTCTAACAGCCATCGTAACGGCTATATTTTTTTGGGCTATATATATAGCCATTTGCACTTCCAAGCATTTTCTCAATGAATCGTCGCAACTTAGTCCAGCATTTTCTCTCAGAAGACTCATCGTTCAATAACGACGTTGCATCTCTTCTTACAGTAGCATACCTAGCACATGAGCAAGATGAGTGTATGAATGCTCAACGCCATGGGGGTTCTGTTTTTGGCCATTAATACGTAGATCGCAATAGAGGGGAAGGACATGCTAGGCTATACCGAGACTATTTTGCCGATCCTCTGGTATACAACATAAGCTTCTTTTGCCACAGGTTTACAACGAGAAACATTTTATTTCTTTGTATTTTTGGTTGATCATCTTGTCTGTAGCTCATTCTTCTTTTCGATGCAGGTTTAGAATGAGTCGTTCTCTATTTCTTCGCATATTGCATGCTATAGAAGCACATGATGATTATTTTGTTCAAAAAAGGAATTATGCTGGAATGCTCTGGTTATCTTCTTTACAAAAGATAACTGCAGCATTTCGGATGATAGCTTATGGAGTATCAGTAGATGCTATTGATGATTGTCTGCGTATTGCAGAAAGTACTGCCATAGAGAGTCTTAAAAGGTTTGTGAGAGCTATTATTATCCTCTTTGGAGATGAGTATTTGAGATCTCCAAATGAGAATGATACTGCTAGATTACTTGCAATCGATGAGGAAAGAGGTTTTCCTGGAATGCTAAGAAGCATAGATTGTATGCACTGGAGGTAGAAAAATTGTTCTACAGCATGGTAAGGCTTGTATAATGGGCATCTACACAAGCCAACAATAATTCTAGAAGCCGTTGCTTCACAAGATCTGTGGATTTGGTATGTCTTTTTTGGTTTACCAGGATCTCACAATGATATTAACGTTCTTCACCGTTCCCCTCTCTTTGCAAAGCTACCAAAAGAACGAGCACCGGAAGTGAATAATATCAACGGTCACAATTACATAATGGGGTACTATCTAACAAATGTGATATATCATGCATGGGCAACATTTGTGAAGACAATACTAGATACCCAATGGAATAAGAAGAAATATTTCGCCTAAGCTCTAGAGGCAGCTAGGAAGGATGTGGAACGAGCCTTTGGAGTTATGCAATCTTGTTTTGCAATTGTTCGAGGACCAACACGTTTCTGGGATCAACAAACACTAAGAGATATCATGACAGCATGTATCATTATGCACACTATGATAGTTAAAGATGAGCAGGACGGAGGACCACAGACCACTGGACTACAATTACGAAGGAATGAGAGAAAGAGTTTTGGTGTCACATGAACATACACCTGAACTTTTTGAGTTTATTCAAACTCATCATTCCATTCGGAATAGGCAAACTCACCACCAGCTTCAAGACGATCTAGTGGAGCACTTATGGTAGCATTATGGAGGGGTGTAATTCAATATTGTTTCAATTATATGCTAATTTATATTTCAGATGTATCATAGTGTTTTATCTATTGAAGTGGTAGATAGTAATTAAGAATTATGTGGAATATTTAGCTTGAATTAAATAAAGAGTGTTGATCTCTCAATGCAGAAAGATTACCTGGGTGGGCATCCTAGAAACTATTGGAGCAATTTTGCTCGTAGCAGCTGGTGAAGTGCGGTGTTGCTCAATGCATAATACAATTTTCTGGAAACTAAAGTGAATGCATAATACACAATTTGTTTGCCATCAACTGCAGAGTGGAACCTAGACCCTCACTAAACATTGATCACTCCTCATATTCCCAAATTGGTCACACAACTCAAATAGCCATTTCAGTAAGAACAAATAAAAATGGTCATCCTTTGCACAGCTAGGGTGTTGGGAGCATATAGAGAAAACTTAATAAATTATATGGTCTAAAACTCCAAACATGATAAATCTACTGAATGTAGTCCTCCAGAGTATATAGTATGGAGGAAATTGTCTATTTGTATGTATAACTTGAGAACATTTACCAATAATCAAAGTGTAACCATTGAGCTGTGAATAATTACTTACAATCGATACACAAGTCTAAAGTTGGTATTCTTTTGACCTAAATTTGTATCCACTTCTATTATTTATATCACAACAAACTAGAGGTCACCTTTAACAACAAGGTAGACCCTTACTAATGTCACACTATTCCTATCTATAAGACTTTTAACAACGGGGTAAAACTTGAGTCATTTCAAAAAAATAGGTCAGAGGGTTGCTCTATATTCGACAACTTCCTAAATAGTAAATACTAGATGCACTTCCATGCTCCTTAACAATGTAGAATAAAAATAAAACATAAAAAAATTCACATAAATGGTGCTGCATGACCCAGACATGCTGACTATATTCTTGAAGTTCTACAAAGATAAAGGAACATATCACATTGTCACAGCTTTAGCTCCTTCCTGAACATCATCATCAACCTTATTTCTAGTAGTTGACCCATCGTACATTTTCAGGCTGTAGATAATTAGTTGTAGCTAAGGGTGTCAGTATGAAGCCAACATTATGGAATACAATATCTTTTAAAAGGAACATGCCATTCAAAGTTTCATACTACCACCCACCCCGTTGCTAGGAAGCTAAACAGTGGGATGCCTATGCAAAACCACCAATTAGTTATATTGATTCTAGCAATTAGATTTGCAATACATCAGGCATTCCTATGCAAAACCACCAATTGATATTAGTCATATTAGCATTACAATGTTTTAATGAATATATCATTTTGTAAATTGGTGCCCAAAAAGATTCAATTGTCAAGCTCCTATGCAGTTAAACACTGTTAACTTCTCATGCATCCAAGTCCCTGCTCAGAATCACAAAAGGAAAACAGAGAACACTTGCGTCTTCTTCATCTGCGCCTTCTCGGCATACTGCTTCTTGACGAACCTCTTGCCCTTGGCACCGAGCAGCTGCACCACCATCACCACCACATCAAACAAACCAGCACGTGAGCATCAATCACACGAACCCAAAGCACCACAACAAGAATAATAAAGAAAACACGTATTCTCCAATCAGGGGCACCCCTCACCTCCCGGGCCTACCGCGAGCGCTTGTGCACCTCACGCGCCTCGCGCTTGCACTTCCACTCCTCGAAGTCCGATCGCTGGCCATGGCGCTTCTGGTGCAGCTCTATGTAGTCTCCTTGTGGTTGTAGCGCGATCCTAGCACGGAAATTTTAGCAGAAAAAAATCCAAAAAAAATTTGCCCAACAGAAGGCGAACACACGGAATTCGACATTATTGATGGATTGATGCGGGAATCTGGAGTGCTGATCTGGGGAGGAGGGCAGAGGAAACTTACCATGGCCGTGAAACCCTAACTACGAAGGAAGCTACACAGCGGATTGCAAGGCGGAAGAGGGATTTTACCTGACATGATCTGCCGTTGATTCAGTAGGCGAGGACGCGGAGCAGCGACAACAAGAGAAACAGTGGCCCGTCTCCTCAACAGCGCCGAACAGAGCTGTGCCTCGCCGCCTCGCCTTGACGGTCCTCGTAGGCACGGGAGGGAACGACCGGCTGCCTCTGAGCCGATGGGGAAGGGAGAGAGAATTCTGAAATTTCGGGATTCTTTCTCCCATCCCTAAATATCAGAAGCTCAATAGAGAGTTTGTTGGAGTGGCTTTCATGAGACTGTACAATGTTTCTTCCTCAAAATTTCGGACAGGAAATCGGTATAGAGAGTCTTTTGGAGTTGCTCTAAGCCCCTTGCGTGTCTGGATTTGGACCATCTGAGTTTTAATCCTACGTGTCAGATGTTTAGTTTAGCATACGCTGCTTGAGCCAATCAGGTGTCCAATTTTTAGTAGCGCAGTGGTAACCAACTACCTAGTCAAGCCCAGACGAAGAGAACCACTCGTTTAGTACTAGTGTATTTAGTTTGTGTTATTCGTGTTCGCCTTAGAGCATCTCCAGCAGAGCCCCTAAACCAGCCCCTAAACCTTAAAATAGGGAGTCTAGTAAAAAAACAGGTCCAGCAGGGTCCCTAAACCAGCCCCTATTTTTAGGAGGCCCCTAAATTTCACCCCTCAGCCCCAATTCCCACGGGCGCCTGGACAGCCCCTATTTGCGACGGTTTGCTCGTGCGCACGTTGGGATCGGATCTGAGCTCTCGCCTCAACGACGAACACCGTCTTTCCGCCGCGCGTCCACGCCTCGCGACGCCGCCTAGCCGGCCCGCCACCACGCCTCAACGAAGGACACCAGGGCTCCTCGCGACGCCGGCACCACCGAGATCGCGGAGGCGGGCGAGCACCTCAAGATCGAGGCGGCGGCCGTGCTTGACATCGGGCTGGGCTGGACATCGGGCGGCGCGGCTGGACATCGGATCCAAAGGCGGCGGCGGCGGGGCTAGACATCGAGCGGCGCGGCTGGACATCGGATCCGAACTCCTCCACAGATCCGAACGCGGTTGGACATCGGGAGAAGCGGCTGGCCCTGGACGTCGAGCGGAGCGGCCGGAAATCTTAAAATCAAGAGCCTCGCGGCTGGACATCCGTTCGCTGGAGTGCTCAAGGACAGGGCAGTAACCTTCAAATCAGCTGGTATGAACTTCAATTGAAGAAGGAGCTATATATATTGAAGCACGCATCTTGTATTGGCCATGTTGCACATGTTGCTTGCTTTTGCAATTTGATTGATAACTAGAATATGGTGCTGCATTTTGTATTGGCCATAGGTAGGCTCATCCAGAATATGTAATGATTTCGCTCCCTGAGTTGGTGCTCATCCACATAGGCACATGGTGCAGTATTCAATACGAAAGTAGTTCCCAGTCAATTTTAATTTGGGGGTGATGCTACTCAATTGCAGGTCATCTTCTATGAAGAAGCCATTATTTTTCTGGTACGATACAAGTGTAATTGTGTAGAGAGGGTTAGCTAGAACACAACTTGGTAATGTTGCTTATTTGTTTTCAAGAAGATTGCATGTGCCTAGAGACAGTTCACTGTATTTAGTAGGAATCTAACCATGAATATTTGGTTTCCTAGTTTGATTACTTCGATTTTTTGCTACTACTATGGTTGCACTGAAGAAGGTTTACGTTACAACCCTATATGCTTTCGTTTGTATTGATTCTGTGTATTTGGTCAACTGGATCTCTATGATTGTAGATCCCTGAATTGGTAGCTTGCTTGGCTGTTTTGGGAGCTGTGGAGGATTGTTTGTTGCCAGTTTCAATACAGTTGCTCCTTCTTTGAGATAGCGGTATGCTGCTTTCACAAATATGCGTTTTATGTAATCTGTAGTTTTACATACTTGAATTTTTGTCTGGGTCTTTCATGCTGGTTAGATGTAGTGGTATAAATTCAGAAATCTACTCATTAAGTGGAAGCATCCTGCTTATAACATAATTATTACTATACATTTATACCACTATTACCCTAAATGCTATCTTACTTTTGATATGGAATATTCTCTAATTCTTTTGTGGCATGATTAGTACAGTTTGGTCATCACCCAAATGAAAGCCATAACCCCTAGTAGCCGATACTACTATGGTAGTACCAACCGAGATTGTCCCCATATATTTGTGGCATGATTAGTACAGTTAGCCCATTACTTCCAGCACCAAAGAGTTGAATATTTAAAGCTCTAAATATTAGGATTTGGATTTGAATGCCCATGATAAAATAATCTAAACATTTGAAATTTGTTGTGTATAGCCTGGTATGGATACAGGACTTGATTCATATGTGGAAATGATGTCTGAGGACACAGATATTGAGTTATTGGCTCTTGGTTCCCAACCAAATGGTCAAAATTCTTATTCCAGAAGGGCTGAAACAAATCAAAAAAGGGCAGGAAACTACACTCATCAGGAAGACATCCAGTTGTGCATGTCATGGGAGAACATAAGCACAGATCCTGTTGTTGGCAATGAGCAGCCAGGAAAAGCTTATTGGAAGAGGATTGCTGCCCACTTCCATGCCAGCAAGACTTTTGAGTCTGATAGGAATCACAACTCTCTCGAGCACCGGTGGAGTACTATTCAAAAAGAATGTCAAAAGTTTCAAGGCTTCTACGAGCAGATTAAGCGTCGACATCCAAGTGGCATACCATACAAGGAGCATGTAAGTGCTGCACATTATTGATTGTTTGTACTGTTCCAAGCATTTATACTAATACTTAAACTTTCATGCAGCTTCTTGAGGCACAGGCACTCTTCGCAGCCAAGGATCCAAAGAAAAAAGGCTTCCAATTCGTCCATTGTTGGCTTAAGGTCAGGAATTCTCAGAAATTCCTAACACTGGAGACCACCAAGAGTACCAACAAGAGGCCAAGGACCGTGGATCAGGATGCGCCAAATGATTCAGTCGGTGATGAAGAAGATGAGAGTGGCAAGAGCAAAACTCCAGATTCATCACAGCCAAGCCAGAAGAACAGACCCACGGGAAGAAAGCAAGCAAAGGAGAAGTTGAAGAGTGGAGGAGATGCTGGAACATACAAAGAAGTTATACAAGAGTTGGTTTTGGTTAAGGAGAAAGAAGTGCTATTGAAGGAGGACAGGTGGAAAGAAACGAAGATGATGCAGGAGCGCAAGCTCTTATTTGAGGAGCGCAAGTTGATGTGGGATCAAGAACAAAAGATCATGTTCTGTGATGTTAACACTTTGGAGCCAGATGTGAAGACCTACGTGTTGGCAATGAGGGCACAAATTGCAGCACAAAAGGTCGCTGCTCTTGGTGGAGGTAGTAGTGCTGGGTTTAATGGTGGTGCTAGTAGTGGTGGGGTAGATGGTGAAGGTAGCAATTAGAAATGAGCGTCGCCATCTATATTATATTTAAGTCATTGTTATGTTTGGATGAACTACGTTTACTATGTTATTTTTGTTGGACAATCATTGCTATCTTTGGATGAACTACTTTTACTATGGTATGTTATTTTTATTGGACAATATGTATGTTACATCTTTGTCATTGATTGTGTATGTACATATCATTGTTTATGTTCAAATTTGATTTAATACGATTTTTCCCATTCTCATAAGGTTGATATGGATCACTCCGACGACGAAGACCTCCTTCATCAGTGGTGGGAGGAAGAAGAGGAGTCAGACGATGATATGGATATAATTGTAGCTGGTGTGCTAGCGGACATGGACCAAGAGAGGAGCAAGAAGAAGCGACGTGGTTCTATTTTCGGCCGGCAGGTAGTACCAAGGGATATGCATGCTGGAAACTTACGCATTGTGGCTGATTATTTCGCAGATCCTCCAGTGTACAACGAGAATTTTTTTAGGAGAAGATTTAGAATGTCAAAAAATCTCTTCTTGCGAATTGTGAGTGGGGTCGAGGCCAAGGATGATTATTTCAGACAGAAGGAAAATGCAGCAGGCCTTCGTGGAGCCACTGCACTGCAGAAAGTTTTTGGCTCATTTCGAATGCTTGCATATGATGTGCCGGCTGATTCAATGGATGAAGTTGTCAGGATTGCAGAGAGTACCATGGTTGAGGCATTTCAACACTTCGTGAGAGCTGTGGTTCATGTGTTTGGGGACCAATACTTAAGACCACCCACTGTTGATGACACTGCAAGATTGATGGAGTTGAATAAGAAGAGGGGGTTCCCTGGCATGCTTGGTTGCATTGATTGTATGCACTGGAGGTGGAAGAATTGCCCTACTGCTTGGAAAGGGCAGTATTCAGGGCATGTCGATGGCCCAACTATGATCCTTGAAGCTGTTGCATCTGAAGATTTGTGGATTTGGCATTCGTTCTTTGGTCTGCCAGGCTCTCTCAATGACATTAATGTCCTACAGAGATCCCCACTTTTCCAGAGGCTAACTTCAGGTACTGCACCACCTGTGGAGTACATGATCAATGGAAACAAGTATACCATGGGTTATTATCTTGCAGACGGGATCTACCCTTCATGGGCAACCTTTGTGAAGAGCTATAGCAGTCCACAGGGAAACAAGAAAGTTCATTTCACAAAAATTCAAGAAGCTGTCAGAAAGGTTGTAGAGAGAGCATTTGGAGTTTTACAAGCTCGATTTGCCATGGTAAGGGGTCCTGCTAGATGGTGGAATAAGGACACTCTGTGGTACATAATGACAGCTGCTGTTACGATGCACAACATGATCATTGAGGATGAACGAGATGGTGATGGAGACTACGAGTATGACCAAGATGGTGGGGACGTGTTGAGGGAGGAGGAGTACCAACAGCGTGATCCACTAGTATTGAATGAGTTCTTAAAGATACACCAGGAGATTGAAGATAGGGAAATACATGAGAGGCTTCGAGATGATCTTATTGAGCATTTGTGGGCAATTCACAGCGCTTCATAGTTTGATTTATTGTTCGGAGTTTCTATTAATCTATTTATCATGTTTTGAAAATTTTAAATTTAAATTTGAAATATCATGTTTTTAAATTGTAAATGTTAATATGCTTATGTTTTATGTATTACAAATATTTGTGATTGAATTTTAGTGGTGTCAAATGAAGATTATACATAGCGGATATGTCAAAATAGGAGAAAAAGTAAAATAGGGGCTGAGATTTAGTGGCTATTCTTTGAACTTCTTTATAAAAGCAGTACGAAAAATAGAGCCCCTAAATCCAAAATAGGGGCTCTGTTTTAGGGGCCCTTGCTGGAGATGCTCTTACCAAACCTTTTGTATTTAATCCCCGGAACCGAAATCATTATCGTCTTAAAACCGTTCGTTCTCTCCTTTTCTTTTCCTCCAAGCTTGTCCCAGCTTCGTGGCTAACAGCATTACATACTACTCAAATCTGTGTCCGCATCTGAATTATGTGCATACACTGCTTAGAACTGGCTAGCGATACTGTGCGTTAATTTGGTTCATGGGATGTGATGATCATGTACCATTTGGTTCTATTATTTTAGGTGAATGAGATGATTCAGCATCTAAAAGGAATATTCCTCAAATTTGTATCACTTGATCCAGGATGGGATGGTTCCATTCAAACAACCAAACGTATGGATGACTTTTTTTTTCTTGAACCATCTCGTACATGTATCACTTGGTACATGCAACCAAACGCACTTAAGCTTCCAAATACATACTATACGTAAATGTCAAAATCCTCATAGTACATTATTTTGGAGCACCACTATCACGCCAATTAAGACAAATCTAGTTGTAATGGCGTGGTCACTTGCCTGCTTTCTCCAATATTTCACCGAGTCGATCCATGAAGCAGAGAGAGAGAGAGATATGAAAACGCCAACTGGTTTAAAAAAGGACACTTTATAGGTCGGTCTCCTTGTGTTGTTGCCATGTCGACGCCAAATTCGCCATCACCTGAATAAATTTTTGTCTCCCGTCGAGGCAGTTTCACCGGGGTGACTGTCAATTGTCACCCTGATGCCCATCGGCAACCAACCTCTAATATAATTGAATGTTTGATCGCCACACAGAAGCGACGCGATGGCCAGCAAGCTAGCGATCGAGCCGTCGATCCAGAGAGCAGTGGCCATGCAGAGAAGATCGCTGCGTCCTTTCCGGTGCGATCCTTTTCCGGTGCTGATATATTTCGCATCGATCGCCTCCAAGTCAACGACCACATTACCGTACATGCACGTCATGTCGGAATGAACTGATCGATTGCCAAAATCTAACGCATATAGCAGTGTAATATTAAGTACGTACAGCTGGGGCTTGTGTTTAGTGATCCAAGTCTGACTTGGTGTAAGATTCTCTGGACAAATCAGGTCATAAGGTCAGAATTAACAACCGGCACGCCAGGTTAGGTTTCCACCTGATACAGTGCGCATGCACATCTCACTTGTATCATATGTAAGCTCTTTAATTAGGAAAGCCCATCCAGATGAGTATTAGGTTAATTTGTGGCCTTTCGCGTAACAAGAACTATTCTAATTAATTGCTGATGACCTAGCCATGGCATGGTCCTGATCGATCATGTCCGTTCCTATATATTCAGTATGCGTATACATATACCAATAGTTAGATAAAACCACGAAGCTAGGTTCTAATTTGCACGTCGCCATATAAGTATGTTATCCAAGGTCTAGGTTCCTTTTAACCAAAACAGGGCAGATCAACTTAACTAGTCACCATGCAAAAACAATGTGATTAGCAGGACAGGTGTTGGGCGGCACGAAGAATATTTACTAGGCTCCAGATACATACGTCCGCAGCAGGTCGCAGTCGAGCAACTCGACGTCTCTATTGAGTACTTGTCCATTTTCTCATGCCATGCATGAGTGCTGCACGGATGAATGCATGCAACACGAAGGCGCCAACTGCTACGAGTAGTTGTTGTTATTCATAGGACGACACAAATATCGTAGAATACACACACTCAATAAACTATCCCTCCTTATGGTGATAGCTAATACAAGGATGCTCATGGGTTTGGACCGGTATGGACCTATCAGACTGGCCTAAAATTATAAATAAATTTAATTCATTTTGGATCCATAACAATTTAGGTTAGATTTAGGCTAGATTAGATCAGGCCTAGACCTTATGTTTTTCTACTGAATCGTTATTAGCCCAAATTGAAGAATGCCAAAGTTGTTCTTGTCGAATTATTTTAGCTAAAATCTGTAATGATGCATCTCATGACTTTTTCTTTAAATTCCTGCCGGCAAAGAAGACTGAACTTTGTGATTAGAAGCAGAAGCTAAAAGTAGAGAAAGAGACCTTAAGAGTAGCCGATGAAGCTCCTGACTGGAACTCCGGCCTACATGCCACATCCTACTCTGATGGCTTTTAGTCTAGCTTTCAAGATGGGAATATATGTCCTTTTCTCTCCTCTCCTTTTATATTGATTGTGTTTAAAATATACAATAGTATATATTGCTTGGATCAGATATAAACATTTAAGCAAAACAGAGGTTTGGGGTTTGATTTCTCGTCTGTTGATTGGAGCTGGTTAAATGCACCCCAGATATACAATAGTAGTTTGGTCGTGATGCTGTTAATTTCTTTTTCATCTTCTCTTGTGTTCTGTTTCGAAACTGATACTGTTCAAGTTAGGCAGAGCAAAAAAATTTTTGTGCAATAGAGGTTGATTCATTTATTCGGCCCAAATCGGGGCCCATGCCTCTTCTTGAGTTTGGATTGGATTTATGCTTCTCTGTGTTGGATGAGGGTTGGATTAGATCAAAAGGAAATAATTTTGGGCTTAAACCAAGCTGATGCTAGGCTTCGGTCTATTAACACTCATACCTAATGATAGACTGACATGTCTCGACGAACCGAAGCAAACAGAGAGACAATTAGCTAGGCCATCGCCATCACGGTAAGATACGATCGAGTCCTTTTACCGGCAGATCGCTGAGCTAGCCCTGCCTCGTAAGTGCATGCAGCAGTCTAGAAAGGTTACTGCAGAGATGGACATGTGTCTGCAGGGTGGCCTCATCTTATTACCATGGATCTATCACTACTAATCAACATGACAGGCGTGTTTGGAAGGAGATGTATGTGCCTATGCACGTGTTACACGCACCGCCGAGAGGCGGACAGGAACGTCTCACCCACCGCATAAGAGGGTTTGATTTGACGTGGGGGGCAGCTACGGAGACACGGTGAATAATTAAGGGCTTATTTGAGAGGCGCAAAATATCAGCCTGTCTTACAGTGTGAATAATCTAGAATTGTTTAGGAAGCCCAGAAGGGGCTTAATAAACATTATTCGGATATTTTGTTTGCTGAAATCACTTAAATCTAGGAGCATTGGATCAATGTTGAGATTCGGTAGTATCGATTACATCTGATCCTATAATTTAATCTAATGTTTAGATTCTTAATCCTCCGATCCAAATTTTAGATGTTATTTAAAACAAAAACATCTAGAAAATACCTATACACTCCCAGCCCAAAATCCTGGTCCATGGACCGAAATTTTGGTCTTTTCTAAGCAGTGGATTCTCGGACGTCGTGGAGCAAGGGCGTGCAGAGATTAGACTTCATGAGATTGTGCGCCCAATGGCTGCGGCTCATGAGACACAGAAAAGTACTCACTGATGAGGCAGAGTAAAGAGCAAAATAGAGAAGAAAGAGGACATGAAACTTCACGAAAAAAGGCACGCAAGAAAAAGAGAGGGGACATTAGTACTTGGATGATGGGAGGGATTGATCTGTTATAAAACACAATTGTTTATCTGCGATTAATCAACAGCACACCAATAAAATTATAAGAATAATAATAGGAAGCACATAAAAAAAGAGAGGACAAAGTTCCCTTTCTTTATTAGATTGATTTTTCTGTACAGGGGATGCCTAATATATAGCCAAACAATTAGAGATAGATTCGAATTCGCCTAGCAATAGATAGAGTCATTCCATACTTAGACCGGGATTCTATCTATATCATAACGCTCTTCCTTGAACGAATATCACGTAATGCATGTCTCATTAAAAACTTCTCCTAAAAACCCAGTAGAAAAAAAGAGATGGAGAAAAGAGTACATTGCATCCGCATTCCGTGTTGCATTAGTTGCCTCATTAAAAACCTTCATGTGAGAAACTTCAGAAAAACTCACTAAGGAAAAATAGCACAACTCGTAATCTTCAGAATATAAAATATGATCCTCTAGATCATGCAAAAAAGGGTCATGGTTTAGGGATTTACTCCCCTGAACTCTGCAAATTTCTAAGTCGTCTGATTATAATGCCATTAACACATCTTTGAAAAATAGATTTTGGTAAGAACTTAGTGAACAAATCTGTTAGATTTTCCCATGACTTAGTTTGTAATATCTTAACTCACCACTCTTCTGGAGTTCGTGAGGATAGAAAAGTTTTAAGGCAATATGCTTCATGATATTGCTTTTTACATAACACATTTGTATTTGTGCAACACAAGCAGCATTATCTTTCTAGATAATGGTGGGGGTCTCGACGATATTAAGTCTGTATGACTTCTGGATATGGTTAATCACACGTCTTAGCCAAACACACTCACGTAGGGCTTCATATAAAACTATAATATGTGAGCGGTTAGTATAAGTAGCTACCAAGGTCTGTGTAAAAGACTGCCAACAAATAGCTGAAGTACCTCAAAAATGCAAAACTAGTCTTAGATTTGACATTGTAGCCTCTAGGGATCAAATAGATAGCCAACATCTATATATCCTACCATGATGAAGTCTTGGTTCTTCTAGAAAAATAGTCTAAGATCTTGAGTATCTTGGAGGTATGTGAGTAAAGTCTTGACACTAGCCCAATGTTTTCTAGAGGCTATAATGTGTTTTGCTAGTAAATTTAATGCTAATGCAATATCAGACTTTGTGCTATTTGCAAGATATATAAGCATGGGAATTTAGGTCCTAAGACTTTCTCATTTTCCATCCTCGGTCTGAAAGTGTCTTATCCACTTCAAGAAATCTTACAACCTTGGGGATTTTTAAAGGATGAGATTTATCCATATTAAATCTTTTCAATACATTCTTGGTATAGAAATACTGTTGTACAAAAATTCCTTCTGTGGAATGCTGTAGCTGCAGGCCTAAGCAATATTCGGTTTTACCCAAATCTTTCATCTCAAACTCCGTCATGAGCTAAGCACTTGCTTCCCTTATCTCCTTTGTGGTTCCGATGACGTTCAGATCATCGACATATAGTGAGATGATACATAATCCATTTTGGGATTTCTTTATGAACACATAAGGACAACATTCCTTCTTCAGGAGGAACGCACTAAATCGGTTATAACACGTTCTCCCTATCTATTTTAAAACCATATAGCAATCTCTTCAGTTTGATGCTATACATGTTGCGATTATTAGAATCCAGAATTTTAACTCCTTCAGGGACTCATATAAATATCTATATCCAGTAACCCATATAAATACACGGTAATTACATCCATTAACTGCATTGATAAGTTTAAGCTTGCTGCCATTAGTATTAAATATCATAATATTATTCCACTCATTACAAGCGAATAGGTTTCATCATTATCGATGTCGAATCTCTGCATAAACCCTTATGCTACAAGCTTCACTTTTTATCTCACCACCTGGATATTTTCATTTCTCTTTAGGATGAAAAATCCATTTGATCCTACAGGGAACACTTTAGGAGGTATTCAGTCAACGGGACCAAAAAGTTCCTCTTATTAAGCAAGCGCTGCCTCAATTTCTTTATTTCATTTGACCCTCTCTATGCACTTCTAGCCCTTTGCCATGGACTTTGGTTCTAGATCAAGTTTTTTGGCAATTTAAGATGCGAAATATATGTCAATAATTGCAGTCGTTTTTTTTTTTGCAATTCTCCTGTATCACTTCAGGGATATCTCTTCATAATTTCTTCCAGCTCCTCGTGATTTCCCACAATGATAGAGTTTGGGTGTTCCGACGTTCCAGCATTGGATTATGTGTGGAAATATTCGCTAGGATTACCATCTTCAGGGTGGATCACTTTAGGGATATTACCATCTTTTGGATGGCTCACTTTAGGGTTTTTCTCAATATCAGGTTGAGATTCTACCACTATCACGGGTACTATTCTCATCTATTCGGTTCTATATTTCTGCAAATGTCTTCGCAGAATTGAGTCCTGTGCACCTGGAGGCTCCATTCTTTTTATCATGAGGGTCAAGAGTGGGTTCGAATCCTTCTGGGGTATTTCACTCTTTTAGGTGCATATACTGTAGGTATATAAGATCTTTTCACTACCTTATCATTAGTGAAGGCATTTGGCAGATTATTAGCTTATTTGTTGCAGATTTATTATCCTTCGAACTTCAAGTCCGGTCTCTTTAGTGCATGGATCTAAGGACTCAATATTCTTTAATGTGGTACTTATCTCCTCCAATGCCAAAAAAATATCTTTAGTATATTCAGCGTACTGAGCCTTTTACACATCCCTTGTCATAACCTACATAATTGAAAGAGATTTATAACCTACATAAGTCCCCAATTTCTAGTGAGGGCCCATATATGGTGGTACGTTGTGGTGGAGAGATTAGTATGTATACAACACAACTAAATTTTTGCAGATGAGAAATACTTAATTCTTTTCCACGCACTATCTGCAACGGGGAATTTTCAGGATGTGCAGTTAGTCTGGATTGATTTGATTTTCATGCTTGATTATTAATTGCTTTTTAATTTGATTTGGTGTTTGCTTGGAGCTAAGTTTTGCATGTGTCGCAAAAGGAGATAGCTCAAGCAATTTGGTTTAAGTAGTTGCATGGAGCTAGAGATGTGCATGTGTTGAAAATAGAAAGTTCATGCACTTGAGTTTAAATTGTGGCTTGCTTAAAGCTAAAATTTGTATGTGTTACGATTAGAAAGCTCAAGCATTTAAGTTTATTTGGGTGTTGCGTGAAGCTATGGATTTGCATGTGTTGTAAAAAGGAGATAGCTTATATATTTTGGTTTAATTGCTATTTGCAAATGTATTTTTCAATTGAGCTGTAGGTTATGGGTTTCGATCCTAGAGCATGTGAAAAGGGCATTTTCAATTGTGTTTTGTAAAGTGCCATGATCTCGTGTTGATCACCTCATGGCTAATAGGATTGAATCCATAGGTTCTTAGTTCATTTACATATAGTTTATTGCAATTCTTTTGAGTATGTGATGAACATTTGAAAAGTGTTGTGATTATGTATGTGTTGATCCTCACGTATCTCATAGAATTATTCTTTGAGAGTTTGGAGAAAAGATCTTAGCGAAAATCAAGTTTTATCCCCGAGACCAGCACTATCGACATGCAAATGTCGGTAGCACCGCTGGGTCGGTAGTACCACTTATGGGAGCCAGTACTATCGCTTGGTCAGTGCTACCGTTCATCTGAGCGATAGTTATTTTCCAGATCATGTGTTGCTCTGAGTTTCTGGAGGCCGGCACTACCGACCATGTGGGAGCGGTACTACTGGAGGAGGGTGTTTTCTGGAGGTTGAACTGAGGCAAGCAATACCGCCCGTGGGGGCTGGTACTGTCGCTCGAGCGGTATTAACAGGCCTAGTAGAGTGGTAGTTCCGGGCCACTGTGCAAAGGCTAGTTTTTTAGCCATTTTGTACTGTTGGCACGGAGGCCAGTACTACCGGCTCTAGTAGGGAGGTAGTACTAGGGCCAGTAGTAGTGAGATTTCCTGTTTTTGCCCCCCAACACATAGTTTTGAAGTGGGGGCTATAAAAGGCCCCCTTGGGGAGCAAGGGCAAGGTTGCTGAGTTTTTTGAGTATTTGGGTAGTGTTGTGCATTTCTTGCACTCCCACATTTGTCTCTGCACTCCCACATTTGTCTCTTGAGCTAAGAGTGAGCCATAATTGCTTATGTTGCAATTAAGAGTGGGTTGAGAGCCTCTTGTGCATATGTTGCACTTGAGGAGGATCCTAATGCATGTGTTGCACGTAAGAGGTCACCGCGGTGCATGTGTTACACTAGGTGAAGTTCAAGCGGAGTCTTGATTTGTTACTTTTGGAGGTTGCCGCCTCCGAGACGGCGTAAGAGCGTCGTGTGCGGGAGCTTCTCAATGTGGGTTATGAGAAGTCTCGGCAAAATTTGTGAAGGTCGGAGCTCGCCTACTCGGAGTGTAAAGTAGCTACCACTAGTGGATTCGAGGTGGATGCTTGTGTGGAACTGGTCCATAATGTTTGGGCTTGCCTCAATATGGATTAGGGAAGACTGGCAAGTCTCCAAGATCATAGTAAAAAGTCTCGTGTCTCTTTATGCTTTTATGCTTGCAATTCCCTATTTACCTTGTTGCGATTTACATTTCTAGAATTAAATTGCTTGCTTAAGTAGAATTGCTACTCTTGTGTAGAGATTTAATTAGTTAGTGCGCCTAGTGATTCTAATTGATTTAGGCTTTACTTCTCAGTCAAAATCTTAGTTTATCGCTTTCGTATTATTTATTGTTAAGGTTTTGACTTAGGGGTACTTAGGAGAGTAATTATTAACTTAGTGAATTTTTTAAAACCTTCTATTCACCCCCCCTCTAGTAAGCATCATCAACGTTTCACGGTGAAGTGGCAGTAACACCCATATAAAGGCGGTAGTGACGACATTACTAAGTAAGCAAAGAAATCTTTAGAGAGGCATGTCCAAATGCAACTAAGGGATGATTTTTGAAAATATTTGGAGCCAATTTACCTTAATCAAATTCAAACTACTAGGCATCACTCCCTCTTGATAGTACAACACCTATTCTAGCAATCCGATCTTTTACTTCCAACTCTAAGATCGGTGAAACTACATAAAAGGTCCTTAACAATATTTTACCTTGACTTTGATCTTGTAGTCTTCTTTTCTTGGCCTTTTTATCTTCACATGATTTTCTTTTTCATGTACCGCGATGAAGTCCAACCTATTCTTGCAAACATAAGAGAAATTGTTAGTCATTTAACACGATTATCATTAATTACCAAAACCAAATAAAATTAGGGGCCTACATGCTTCAAGCGAGAAGTGAGCGGAATGGAAGCACCATCACCTCCTTCACCGTGATTGCTGTCTGTCTTGAAGCTGCTGTCATTACACTCTTGGTACGGTGGCTTCCGATAATGCCCAGGAGTGCTATCAGTCGAGTTATCACTCTCTACGTAATATACCTCCTCTGTGGGGAAGCTTCCCCCCTTTCATTTTGAGAGAGCTCTTGTTTTTTCTCGCTCCCTCATTGCTACTGCTTGGTCTTCCTCTTTCCCATGTAATTGTCACCCACTATCTTGTCTGCCCATTTGGGGATACTTGTAGCTGTAGGATCGATATATACTAGTATAGCAATCACAAGGGGGTGAATGATTATGTAGAAGCTAAAATCAAATTTTTGATCTACTAAAAATTCACCCCAATTCGGAATCAAATAATTGCTTCGTATTCAACAAAATAGAGTAGATGCGTTCGATAAATCAAAAATTCCTAGAGATCTAGCCGTTAGATTGACCTAAAATTTGAACAGAAAAAAACTAGATTCTAATATGAATCTAACAAAAAAACTCAGCTCGATCGGACTGTAGAAACTAGATTCAATTTCGAAACTAACCCAATAAAAATCAGCTCAATCAGATCTATGGATCGAAATTTATAAGATTCACAAGTTGATTGTATCAATAATGACGAGAATTGATTAAACCCTAATTTCGTGATTAAACAAAATCTACAAAAGATTAAGCAACGAAACTTTGAGGAACACTAAATTAATGCTCTAGGAAGGTTTTGGATAGATCAAATCAAGAAGAAACTCAAAGAAACAAGATAGACAATGAATCAATCTACTAAACAGAAAACCGGGCGAGAAAACAAAAAACAGAAATCCGAATGAACAATATATTGGTTTACTGTACCAACACTATAGATTACTGTAGCAGGTACTGTAGCTACAAGAAAAATCTTTGCTGTGATCGCCCGTTCTGTCGCCAAAACCGAGCCGCTGGAGGACTTCCTTTTCTTTCTTTGTTTTGTGCGGCTTAACGAAAGGAGGAAAACCTGATTTTTATTTCTTCTGGCTAGTCTGGTTACAGTACTCCTAACAAAAGAGTACAACTCTTAGCAGTAAAAAAAACCTCAAATAAACAGGAGATAACCCCTCCTATTTATAAGAAGTAAACCCTAGAAGAGTTCGCATGCATGTCCACTTAGCCCAACATGGCCCAATACATGCAAACTACCCCAAACGATTACAATTGCACCCGTACGACCCACCTGCCGCACTCACGTGACTCACTAGATTTCATGTGCACCGTTCTCTAGCCCGAACGTCCCGCATGACATCCTCGACCACTAGGACCTCAATGTGGGTAATTAGCCTAGGGTAATTAACCTCCACGTGGGCATTACCCTGAGTTAATTACTCGAATCTCTATATAGTAGCTAGCAAGGTACCGGGTAGTCCAGTACTTTGTCAGGTACTATACCTGTGAGGAGCCGCCCAGATCGTCCTCGGATTATCGAATGTCCTGTCGCTCTCATCAGATTTGAAGGCTAGCAACGGATCGCCGGTGGCATTCGTAGTGCTAGCACCCAAGCCCGAATGAGACGACAGCAACCCATTCGATGAACTCGACAACAATCCCGGTATTCCCCCGGTATGCGACCCGAACTCGCCCAGGATCCTCACATACCGGTTTCCAATGCCGTTATCAATTCAATTTGCACAAAGGGGGCAACGAACTCAAAACCAAGCAACCAAACACGCACGCGGAAACACCCGGCACAAAGACAAACCCGACAACCACCAAACCACACTTAGCAACAACTCCAAGACTCTAAACCACACCAGAACTAAGAATTTGACCAAGACTCCAAAATCAGGAAAATTTCGGCATGACCTTCCTAGAATATACGGACATCCACTCAGCAGACAAGAAAAACACAGTTGCAGAATATATATATCCAAAAGTAATGCAACAACCACAACAGCAGTACGACCACAAGTAGAGAAAACAACCCACGAGACGACGACAGAGACTTGAACAACGACGAAACACAAATCAGAAGACTAACTATACAACAAAAATGAATCAGATCGCAACACACAACAAAATAAAACTACTCCGGAAGTGTTCTGCCCCTGAACACTTCCGGGCGTGTGCGACGTCGCGCTAAGCCTCTACTCGGTGCCCCGCCCGGTCACCGAGAGGCAGTAAGGGCAGAACTCGCATCCACCCACCTGATCCTCACCTGAAAACCACAAAGCAGAAGCATGAGTACAAAAGGTACTCGCAAGACTTACCCGGGGGTCCATATACGACCGACTCCAAAGGATTATGCATTTAGTTGTAGCAAGGAGTAAGCTTAGGGTAAAGGTGCAGAAAAGCATTAACATTTGTAATATAAGTGCGACCATTAGACCAATTACACATTTAAAGCAGTTATAGACCGCACTTACTTCTAGTGTGAGGTTAAAAGTAACAACAATTAAAGTAAGGCAATACATAACCATTTTAAAGCTCAAGTCCAACGACGAGCTACAAGTTCAAGTTGTTTACTACGCAGAAGAAGTTCGGATCAAGCTTGCTCATATCCGAGAGCGCGGCAATTCGAATCGCTTAATTAACCCTGCAGGGAAGCATTGATCGCACGACACTTACCACAAGGGCCTAGTGTCAACCCCCTCCCAATCATACCCAATCGCTGAAGCGTCCTCCTGCGGTCCGAAAACCTAGCACCCCCTCGAGCCGCCCCAAGCCCGGCTTGGCGCTCGAGAGTCGGCCTAAGCCTCGCCCTCAACCATGTCCAACCACAGGAAGTTACGGTCCATCGATTCCGTATGAGAGAAAGAGTGGCTTACCGTACCATAATCGGGCATGCGACCAACCGGGGTGTGCTCAATCTTATTCCACTTACGGATCGGTCCTTAATTGACACAGACGGGGCTACACATTTGAGTCTCCATACCCAAATGAACCAACTCCCCGCTTAGGTCCACAAGTTAACCTTTCCAAAACATTTTCCCAATTCCAAGTCCAACATAACGTAACATGTGTGTAATAATAAAAACCACAAGTGACAGAACCCTCCGTCACTTGGCCCGAACCCAACATCTAAGCATGCTAAGCGTGAACTCATTATATTACCCATATTAGCTCCAAGGAAAATATTGATCAATTACCAACAAGTGTAAGTGCAACAAATAGGGTCTAGTCCTATACTACAGTCAACTCCTAATGCAAAACGTAACTCACAATTTAACAATTTATTCTCAAAAATATATTCATACGAGGTTCAAGATGCTTAGGTGCTTGCCTGGTGCTTCTGCTGGAGTCTCAGTAACAACCGGCTCACCGTGATCACCCTCAACCGCGGCCACGTCACCCTCCGCGGGATCGTTCTCTACACGATCACAATGTATGCGAAAATGAGATGCATGCTATGCATATGAGATGGAATAACAAATGAAGACTCTCCCAAAAATGCAAGCATTCAACAAACCAAAATGAGAACACAATGTTAACACTCCACATTAATAGCCAAGCACTACTTTGAAATGCTCATTTTTATTCCAACCAAACCCTAACCTTTGTAGCAACTCTAAACTTCAAGATAGCAACTTCCAAGAGCATAACTATTGCTCCATGAATCCAATTCAAGCAAGCAAGTACATTTCACAATATACATGAAGTCTCCTACAACTTTATAGGCAAAATTAAATCCTAATTCAACACCTAAAAGATCCTATAATTTCAGTTCAAGTTATAGGCATCAACTTTCAGAATTTCAGGACAGCATGTAATTTAAATGAGCATATCTTTCAATCCACTCAACCAAAATGAACGATTCCAGTTTATAATTGAACATAAGAACAATACCTACGCATACACATACCCCCAATTGACTACACATTGCTTTATCTTGCCCAAAAATAGCTAATAACAGTACTCATGCAATTGCGACAATTCTGGACAGATTGTGATACAAATGACTATAACTTTCTAACCACTTAACCAAATTAAGCAAACTCGGATTCTAAACGACCGTAAGGCATAGACCTACGGCATAGATTTGGACAAACATCAAGCAACTGCATGAGGTGCTCCCAGTTCGGCCAGGAACAGAGAACAAATTTCAGCTCCCAGAAATTCAGAGTTTCAGAACAGCATGACATTCACTTGGGCATAACTTTTTAATCCCTCATCCAAAGTGAGATATCCCAGTTTCTAAATGAGCATTAGAACCCTACCTACACATCCATCTACCCCCATTTGGACATCCATTAGTTTAACCCACCCAAAACTGGAGAAATCAGCAGCTCTGCCGAAATGCTGCATCTTCTGGACAGTCAGCACGAAAATCATCATAACTTTCAGATGGCTTAACGAAATCGATCGATTCCAGTTGGAAATGAAAGATAACTTGATTATCTAAAATTAATTCTTCAGCCGTACAAAGAGATGAAGCCTCTAACTTGCTCAAAAACACGAAAAACAGCAGCTCTGAAATCTGCTCGAAAATTCAGAACATGCAAATAACCCTAGCTGCAGCTTTTTCCCCAAACTACCCAAACCCTAGGGCCCTAAATCAGCAAGAACTCCACCCAAACCCTAGGGATACTCCAACCCTAACCATGGGAGGCTTACCTTTGCCTCCCTCAAGGAGGAACCATGGAGAAGGGAGAGGAGGAGCTCAGCAAGGGGAATGGAGTGGAGGGCACCGGTTGGAGGGTTGCTTGAGGAGCTTCAAGTTGCAGCAATGGAGGAGCCTTCTCCACAAGGAGCTTGGCCAGGAGGTGCTGCACGAAATGGGGATAAGAGGATGGGTGGCTGCTGTGTGTGTTGGGGAGAAGAAGAGTGGTTTGCTGTTTTGGGAGAATGTAGTGTTTGCTGTTTTGGTGGTTGGTGTTTTGTGGCTGTTTTGTGTTCCTTTTCCCACACACAAGGAGACTAAGTGCTTTTGCTAAATCCCCAACATTTTCAGCACTAGGTTTCAATCTTTGAGCCATAGTATAAATTAGTGTTTGATGTTGGATCGGCGAGAGGACTCAACCATTGCACAGATGAAAGTTTCTAGTTTATATCCAACTAACATGCACACTCTAGACCATCATGGATCTCTAATTATGAGGCTCTAAACTTCGATAAAAATTACATTAGCACACTAAAACTTCTAGCTCTTAACTCTTGGTTGGGTTTGGGATACTCTATATGGCAGTTTAGGATATTCCCTGAAGTCTGGAATCAATCTCAAGCGCAACTAGAAATTGGTTGATGCTAAAATGAGCTGCGTGAGTCGAAATTGAATTCGGGGCCATGACAAATCCTCCCCCCTTAGGGGAATCTCGCCCCGAGATTCAAAACGAACACATAGTTGGAATGGAAACAAGAAATGCGAATGGATAGGTTTGAAGCACTTACATAGTTCGAAAAAATTCGGGGTATTCGCTTTGCAAACGGTCTTCCCGTTCCCAAGTGGCCTCATCTTCAGTGTGGTTGCTCCACTGAATTTTGTAGAACTTGTGAGTCTTCCTACGAGTCCTGCGTTCGGCTTCATCCAAAACTCTAATAGGATGCTCTTGGTAAGATAAATCAGGTTCATGCTGAACTTCGAGGTCCTCCACCTCCAGAGATTCAAACGGAGTACGGAGGCACTTCTTCAACTGTGATATATGGAAAACGTCGTGGACCATCGCTAGAGAGGGAGGAAGCTCCAACTGATATGCCACTTGACCACGTCTCCCAAGGACCCGGAACGGTCCTATGTAGCGAGGTGCCAATTTCCCTTTAATTCCAAAGCGACGGGTGCCACGGAGGGGAGATACCTCTAGATAGACAAAGTCGCCGACGTTGAAGGAGAGAGGTCTCCTACGACGATCAGCGTAACTCTTTTGTCGCGACCGCGCTATCCTCAGATTTTCCTAGATAGTCCTAACCTTTTCTTCCGCCTCCACAACTAACTCAGGCCCAATCAAGGAGCGTTCTCCACTTTCCGACCAGTTCAGCGGCGCTCGACAACTACGACCATAAAGTGCCTCGAACGGGGACATCTGGATACTGGTTTAGTAGCTGTTGTTGTACGCAAACTCGGCGTACGGGAGACACTCTTCCCACTTCTTCCCGTAGGACAAGATACAAGCCCTCAACATGTCTTCGAGGATCTGATTGACCCTCTCGGTCTGACCGTCAGTCTGAGGGTGGTATGCTGAACTGTAGAGCAGCTTTGTGCCCAAGGCCTCATGCAGGCTTCTCTAGAACCGAGAGATAAACTGAGAACCTCGATCTGACACTATCCGCTTTGGTACTCCGTGGAGACACACGATCCGAGAGATATATAGCTCTGCATATCTCTTGGTCGAATAAGTGGTCCGGACGGCCAGAAAGTGCGCGGACTTCGTCAGTCGGTCGACGATCACCCAAATTGAGTCATGGCCTAAAGAAGCTGTTGGTAGGCCAGTAAATAAGTCCATACTGACGTCTTCCCATTTCCAACTAGGAATGGGCAACGGTTGAAGGGCGCCGGCTGGCTTGAGATGCTCGGCCTTTACTCTCTGACAAACATCACACTCGGACACATAGCGAGCCACCTCACACTTCATACGAGGCCACCAAAACTGTCGCTTCAGATCTTGGTACACTTTGTTGCTGCCCGGATGAATGGTGAGCAACGAGTTGTGGGCTTCATCAAGGATCACCCTTTTCAATTCTTGGTTCTCAGGGACAACTAGTCGCTTGCCGAACCAAAGTGTCCCATGACCGTCAAGTTGGAATTCAGCGGCTTGGCCCAAGTTCAACTTGTCACGAATCTGGGCCACACCCTCATCCTTCTGCTGCGCTTCTCGGATCTTGATCTGATGGTATCCGAGCCGCAGATCTATCTTAGAGAACACCCGTGCCCCGGCGAGTTGATCAAACAAGATGTCGATCCGAGGCAGCGGATACTTGTTCTTGATAGTAACCGCATTCAACGGGCGGTAATCGACTTACAGGCGAAGAGAACCGTCCTTCTTTGTCACAAAGAGAGCTGAGCAACCCCATGGTGAGGAACTCGGACGAATGAAACCCTTGTCCATCAGCTCCTTCAACTGAGTCTTCAACTCGGCCAACTCATTGGGCGGCATTCGGTACGGCCGCTTCGAGACTGGAGCAGTCCCGGGCTGGAGCTCGACTACGAACTCAATATCCCGATCGGGAGGCATCCCTGGCAACTCCATTGGGAACACATCTGGGTATTCAGAAACCACGGGTGTGGGATGTCAGAAACAGGGGCCCCACAAGAGGGGCCTACACTGACCGGGCCTCGACAGCGGAATGAAGGCCCAAAGCCCGAGCGCAACGGGCGGGCCCAGAGGAGACCTTCGACTTGCTCCCAAGACAACTCCCGATCCTTCACGGAAGCGCGTGCCCGCCCCTAACGGCCCGCCAGGACGAGGCATGCGGTCCGACATTGCCAGAGCCTGCGGGAAGCCGGAACTCGACAAGGCGGCAGCGTGGGCCTGAGAAAGCATAACCACCTCTCCAGACGTAGAGCGTGAAGGCGGATAAGGACAAGGGACATGTCGCTCGTGCCACCATGTTCAGGGCCGGTGGCACCCAACTATCATGTATTCTCCCCAAGATATAAGGGAGGAGGGAGAAACAAGAAAGAGGGAGACAATACATCCAAGAACACAGGACTAGGGTATTATCTCCTCCGAGAGAGCCCAAACTGTCTAAAACAGATTGCCCTCGCATCTGTGTTACCATCAAGCTCGAGATCCCGCACAAATCCCCTAGAATCACAAATCTCATTGCCGTAAACAGATCGTCGGCGGTTGGCGCGCCAGGTAGGGGACTGTGTCAACATCTTCGTCAAGCTTGATGGTCGCGACGAGCGAAGTCTCCACAGCTTCGCCGGGCCAGTCTTCCGCTTTAAGCCTGACCTTCATCTCCAACGACCTCTAAGCCTCTCTCTCTCCAAGGGAACGCGCTACAGCAGGTGAGGTTTCCGGCGATCCATCGTCACGACTTCCGCCGATCGGAAGGTCCCCGCCTCGTACTCTAAAGTACCGAGCGGATCTCAAGACCTGCTCACCAGTGAGTCGCTCGAGGACGCCGAGGCACGAAGGGTGGGAGTTCTCACCGCCAAGCCACTCGGCACCCCGAGCGCCTAGGTTTGTCTTCTCCAGACTCACCCACCTCGGGCCGAGTCGAAGAAAGCCTAGACATTGCTGGAATTTCCGTAGAGTCTGTGGTGATCGAAGGCTCACGGCAGATTCGCAGCGGCTTCGACACCTCGATTGCCGCCGATTTGGAAGGAGGCCGAGTGACAGAGCTCGACGCGCTGGCGTACTCTCCGGACCGCTACCGGCTGTCAATGAAGACATTCGCAAGCCAAGATGGGGACCAAGCTGTTGCACTTACGCCAGAATATCGTCGCCTCCAAGACACTCCTGGATACCCCGACCCCTATGTCGGGGCAGATGATCCAGCTGTTCCGATCATGGCCCAAGTAAAGGCCATGGTGACGGCGGCAGCTATCCAAAGATACTCAAACCGACCAGCCGGCGAAGGAGCCGCCACGTGGTCCGGCGAGGACCTGCAGACCAAGAAATGGCCAGTCGGGAAGCCCGCCGATACATCATGTTCTACCTCGCGAGACGACTTGCGACATAGCATCACCGCGACCTCCGTTCAGACCTCGACGCCAGCGCCGCGACCGAGAAAGGAGGAACAACGCCATCAAGCCGATTTAATATGAGCGCTTCGGCATCCTTCCGCGAGGCCGCGAAATACGCCAAGCGCGATCCCCTCCGCGTCGATCACCTCCCGGGGGGTATCACGGAGTCATCGAAGGGGTCCGTGCGTTTACTCCTCACCTACGCCGAGTGGTTTGGCCTGATGGATTTAATCCTAAAGGCATCACTAGGTTTGACGGTGAGAGAGACCCAGAGGCTTGGCTACAAGTATACGCTCTGGCGATCGAGGGCCGCCGGGGATCAAAGTAATGGCAAACTACTTGCCGTTACCCTCTCGCCTGGCCCAAGCATGGCTCACCGGACTTCCAAATAACTCTATAGATTCCTGGGGAGATCTGTGCGAGCAATTCATCTCAAATTTCCAAGGCACTTACGAGCGCCTGTGCACCCCTTGGGACCTATACCAGCTACACCAAAGGAGGAACGAATCCCTCCGGAGTTCGTCAAGCGCTTCATGAACAAGAAAAGCACCGCTCAGACGTCACAGATGCGGTTGTGATAGCTGCCTTCGAGAAGGAGTCGGCGACCCGACCTCATCAAGAAGATGTCCTGAAGCCACCCACGCCGGTCCGGAGCTGTTCGCCCTAGCGGACCGTTACGCTTCAGCCTCCGAGGCTCTGGCGAACGACGTGATGAAGGGAAGGATCGATCTGAACCCCTCGGCGGAAAGAAAAGAAGCGCAAGGGCGAAGAGCTAGTGGCGCCGCCGCGCCAACTCATCCTCGCTCTCAAAGAGGATGGATATGATAAGGTCATGAACTCACTCGCCTTTCCATCCAAAGGGGAGACATGCCGCCAAGGATTGTTTCACCCTAAAGAGGTTCGCTCACGAGAGCAAGAGGCAGCCGGATGTGGTCCGAGCGGTCATGCCACGGCAAACCTCCTCCGGCCGAGGAAGATTATCGTGAAGTCGACCTCGAGCTTAACTACATATTCGGGGTTCACCAAGATATGAGTCCAAGCGAAGCAAAGCTCACCGCTCGGGACATCTATGCAAGAGAGCCGAGACCCCGATATGTCCGGTGGTCCGAGGTCGCAATAACTTACGACCGCACGGATCACCCAGATCGCGCCCCATTCCGGCAGATACCCGTTGGTCTTGGCGCCGGTTGTCCGCGGCATCAAGCTCAAAAGGGTGTTGATTGACGGTGGAGCGGCTCAACGCCCTCTTCGTGAAGACACTCGATGATATGGGGATCCCGCGGTGCGACCTCAAGCGCGGGTCGTCACCTTTTCATGGAGTGATACCCGAACGTCGGCGATACCACTCGGACAAATCACTCTACCACCACGCTCGGCGCAAGGGACAACTACCGGACGGAGAGCCTTAGCTTCGAGGTGGCGATTTCGCGACAACAGATCATGCCATCTTGGGGAGGCCAGCCTGGCCAAGTTCATGGCGGTGCCCCACTACGCGTATCTAATGCTGAAAATGCCGGTCCGAGTGGTATTATCACTCTGCGGCGACGCGTTAAGCGATCTTTCTCTTGGCGACAGGAGAGCCGCGAAATGGCCGAGTCTCTCGAGGCGCTGGCGGTCGGGAAAGAATTCGCCAAGAGGCGGATTTCGACAAGCCGGAAGGCGTGATCCCTACCCGCAAGCCGCGAACCGGATCAGCCCCAAGAAGGCACCAAAAGGATCCTCCTCGACCCGTCGATCCGGCTCGAGCCGCTTCGATCGGGACAAGGCTCGGGATGAATAGGAAGGCGCTCGTCACCTTTCGCGGGCAAACCAAGACGTCTTTGCCTGGAAGCCGTCCGAGCATGCCCGGGTTCCCAGGAGGTGATCGAGCACGCACTAAATGTAAACCAATCCGCCAGGCCCGTCAAGCAAAGGCTACGACGGTTTGCTCAAGATCGCCGAGAAGCCATCGAGAGGAGATCACAAAGTCGCTAGCCGCAGGTTTCATCAAAGAAGTGTATCATCCCGATCGTTGGCGAACCCCTGCACTCGCCCGTAAGAAGAATAAAGGCTGGCGCATGTGTGTTGATTACACCGACCTCAACAAGGCTTGTCCGAAAGATCCCTTTGGTCTCCCTCAGATCGATCACCGGTAGACTCCATTCTTTGGATCTCGGTTACTCGGCTTTTCGACGCCTATTCAGGCTATCATCGATTCGGCTTCGAGAGGAAGATCGCGAGAAGACTTCGCTTATCACTCCATTCGAGCATATTGCTATATCACTATGCCGCTCGGGCTCAAGAATGCCGGCCAAGAACGCATCAGCCAGGCAAATGTGCTTTCACCATCAGCTCGGGCGCAATGTGGAAGCTTATGTGGATGATGTGGTAGTTAAAACGCAGACAGAGGACACCCTCACCTCCGATCCGCCGAGACGCTTGCAAGTCCAAGACGTTCCAGATGAGGCTAAACCTGCAGAAGTGCGTTCGAGTGTCTTCCGGAAACTACTCGGGTTCATCGTCTCCGTCGTGGGATCGAGCCGAACCGGAGAAAATTGGAGCCATTATGAAAATGGCCCCGCCTACCACCCAAAAGGAGGTCCAAAAGCTCACCGGATGCATGGTAGCGCTTGGCGTGTTTATCTCACGATCGGGGTCCGGAATGCCTTTCTTCAAGCTCCTTAAGAAGCAAGATCGCTTTGATTGGACGGCAGAGGCACAAAGAGCCTTCAAGAACTCAAGGTGTTTCTCTCCACTCCCAGGGCCTTAGTCTCGCCGGCCAGGTGAACCTCTTACGCTCTACATAGCGGCAACATCTCATGTAGTAAGTGCCGTGATAGTTGTGGAGCGGGAGGAATCTGACACCGCTACTGGCGTGCAACGCCTGATTTATTTCGTCAAGTATTGGGCGAATCCAAGACAAGATATCCTCCAATCCGAAGCCGCCAGACGCCATTTTGATCTCGTCGCGGAAGTCAAGCATTATTTCCAAGGACATTCGATTTCAAGAGTCACTTCTTTCCCGTGGGAGAGGTCCTCCGCAATCGGGAAGCTACCGGAAGAATTTCAAAGTGGGCGGTGAGCTTGGAGCTGACATCTCGTTCAAGCCGCGACCGCCGTCAAGTCCTGTGCTTTGGCTGACTTTACGGCCGAGTGGACCGAATCCTGTGCCCCTGCACCGAAGAAGAGCCGTAATATTGGGTCATGCACTTCGACGGATCTCTCATGCTTGGAGGAGCAGGGCGGGAATCCTCCTTATCTCGCCTAAGGGTGACAGTGAAGTATGTCCTTCGGATTCACTTCCGGCCTCAAACAATGCCGCTGAGTACGAGGCCCTCATCCATGGGCTTCAGACGCCACATCACTCGAATCCGACTACCGGCGCTCGAGGCGACTCCCGCTTGGTGGTGAATCAAGTACGTAAGGACTGGTTGTGCGTGGATCGAATATGGCGGCATACCGCCAAAGAAGTCCGAGAATTGGAAGGCAAGTTTGACGGAGGAGCTGGTTCATGTCCTCCGCCGCAATAATGAGGCAAAGCAGACGAGTTGGCTAAGATGGGAGCCACTCGCAGATGTCCCAAGTGATATCTTCGCACAGGATCTTCACGAGCCAACTGCTACAAAACGGCAAAAGCCAAGCGAGGGTCCTGAACCGGTCCCGCTCATCGATCCGATCGACCACCCTGCACCTTGATTATCTCCTGAAGGACAAACTCCCGGAAGCAGCCAATCTGGGCAGAGCGCATCTCCCGACAAGCCAAATCCTACGTGGTGGTGGGCGACGAGCTCTTCCGAAAAAGTGCCTCGGGTGTCCTCAGGCGGTGCATTTCGGGACAAGCGGGAAGAGAGCTGCTCCAAGAAATCCATTCGGGGATGTGCGGCCATCACGCAAAGATCAAGCGCCTTGGTTGGGAAAGCCTACCGACAGTGGTTTCTTCTCGCCAACGGCGTAACGGATGCCAAGGAGATAGTTCGAACTCGCGAGGGCTGCCAATTCTATGCAAGACACACACTTGCCGGCACATGAGCTACAGACTATACCCATTTCTTGGCCTTTCGCAGTCTGGGGGCTCGACATAGTGGGCCCGCTCAAGAAGGCTCAAGGCGGTTTCGCTTACCTCTTCGTGGCCATTGACAAGTTCACCAAGTGTATCGGGCCAAGCCGCTTGTAACTATCACCGCGGTTAAGGCCAAGGAGTTCTTCCAGGATATTGTAGTCGATTCGAGTGCCCAACCGGATAATCACGGACAACGGCACCCGGTTCGGGAGTGAAGAATTCCAAGAATGGTGCGAAGGCGTCGGGATCAAGATCTGCTTCGCCTCGGTGGCTCACCCACGAAGCAATGGGCGGTCGAGCGAGCTAACGGCCTGTCCTTCAAGGCCTCAAGGCCAGGATCTTCGACCGCCTCAAACCATACGCCGCCCGATGGGTGAAGGAGCTACCGTCAAGATTCTGGGACTCAGAACCACTCCCACCGAGCGACCGCCAAACCCCTTTTCCTGGTCTATGGCGCAGAGGCGGTTCTGCTGATCGAGCCGATTCGACCCCGAGGGTTCGGAACTACAACGGCCGAGTCCGAGGGAAGCCGAATGGTGGAGCTTGATCAACTCGAGGAGGCTTTAACGTTGCCGCCTCCGTCGGCTAAGTACCTCCAGGGACTTCGGCGCTACCACTCGCAACGCCGTAAATAGAACCTTTTCGAAGGAGATCTGGTCCTCGAGGAGGAGCGAAAAGCGAGCACAAGCTCTCTCCAATTTGGGAAGGTCCATACATCGTCAGAAGACAACCCACCGGTGCTTATCGACTGCAGACAAGAAGACGGCGAGGTTCTCGCGAATACTTGAACGCCGAACAGCTCCGTCGCTTCTACGCATGAGTTATGTATCCCACTCTTACACATTAAATAAAATAGTGGTTCGTCTTATTTTCTGAAGTTGTGTAATGCTAGCCCCGAGTGGTTATTACCCGACTGCCGTAGCGCCTAACTCTGGTCGTGCCGATATAGAATGCACGGAAATAACAAGCCGCGATGAGCACAAAGCCTCGGCGGTTTATACCAGCGCGCACAACGGAACGGGTAGAAAGCACTAACCACTCGGGACTGCAATTCGCAGCGCCAGAATTTAACCAAGATTTGCCTGGTCGCGAATTTCTAACCGTCAAAAACTCGAGCCCCACTTCTCGTCGGGTAATCGAGCAATCGACTAGAATGAGTTGATCAAAGTAAACCACTAAGTTCGGGTTAAATGTGATAGGCACGAACTGGATAAAATTTCGCATTTCATTCCATAATGTTAATAATTTACATTGCTAATTTTCTTTTTTCTTTTTTTCGCGCTAAAAAAAAAAAAAAAAAAAAAAAAAATACTCAGTCTTCTGGTCTTTGTTGGTACTCCTGCCACTGCCGGTCTTTGAGTCTTGGCTTGTTGGGAGACCCGGAGGCGAGATCGCTGAGGTTAGTCGCGACCCACGCGACCCAAAGCCGCCAGAATCTCCTCGTCAACCACCCACAAGGGGGGTACAAGGCGGACGAGGGCCCTGACGGCAAGGTCGTCGCGACGATCGCGACCGACCATCTCGAGGATGATCTCCGCCACCTCGTGGAGCCCCGGCGCAGCCTCCAACAAGGTGGCCACGGCGGCGGCGTCCCTCGCCGCTCCTTCCTCCGCCTCCGCCTCCAGGATGGCAAAATCATGCTCCTCCCATGCTTCGGCCTCCTGGGCTATACAAAAACCTAAAGAACCGCTGGCGAAAGAATGCCGCGTACGGGCCAACAAACTTCCTCATGTTAGACATGGAAGGAAACTGGAAGAGGAAGACGAAGGACAAGGCAAGAAGAAACGGGCGATCGCTCATTAGCGGTGACGCCCCATTTATAAGCCACCCCAGCCCCGGAAATCGAAGCGTCTCCAAAGGCAATCAAATGCGCCACCCCGCAATCAATGAAGCGCTAAAAACAAAGCGACAGTGCGAATACCGAAGAAGATCAGCACGATTGAACAAAATCAAGGAGAATTTCACTAGACACGTGTCGTAAGCAGTTCAAGCTCATTCGGCTTCCTCGCTTAATTATACCAAATTAAGCGCAAAAGCCCGGGGGCTGGAGAGCTAGCAAGTGATGCAAGCCTGGGGGCTAAACCACTCAGCCAGGTGGCCACAACGTAAGTCCCGACGCCGAGAGCTGCACGCCACCTCTCTAAAAGCGTGTCTGGGCAAGAAAGCCACCGCCAAGGCCCTGGCGTTTGGAAGCCATACCGGTCGGTGAAGCCCATCAGGAAAGGCATAACAGATCCAAAAGGCTGCGGGCATATATTCTAACAACTCACCAGAGAAGAAAGTGGAAGAGGTCTCAAGACCACTCGGCGGAAGACAATACAAGCGAATTATAATCAAGTAAGAACACAATATTTCGGACAAGGAGGGCGAGCACTCGGCATCAAGGCCCACGCCAAAGTCGAATTCCAGATTTTCCAACAGGGCCTGCGATGCACCTGACACCTCTTCGAGGAGCGCTGGCCTTGTCTTCATCACAGTGCAAAGCCTTCTTTCACAGCCTTCGAGGTCAACTCTCTGATAATGAGACTTGACCACCGCCAATGCCTGGTTCGCGCCATCGCTGCGGACTCTTTGGCGTAAGCTCGATCTGTCGGCTCCTCCCGAGAGAAGTGGAACAAAGATCGCCCCTGGCCCGGCGTGGCTCCTTCAATGCGCAGAAGGTGCAGGATCGCTCGCAGCGACGCTAGCTCCCGCCTGCTCGGCGGCCGCCATCTTCTCCTTGCACTCTGCCACAAAGTCAAACAGCCATCAAGAGCACACCCGACGCCAAGTATGTTCAACCCAAGTCAAATAAATTTACCCTTCGGCTCACGCATCCTTTCCAGTCGACTCGGGCCGAGGCCGAATTCTCAAGCCTCCAAAGGGCCCTCACCAAGACAGCGGCCGAAGTCGCTGGCTCAAACACGAGTGTGTCATCACCCTCTCCAACCACCATCCAAAAGCATCCGAACCGTATTCAGGGGAGAATCTCACCTTCAAGCATATGCTCAAGCTTCGTCTTCCTCCCGGATCGTCATACACTCGCCTCAAGCTCGTGGGACTTCCTTCCACCTGTCGCGCTGATCTCGTTGAGCTTGTCCTGCATCGCTTCGCTCCTTGAGCTTCGGGAGCACCTTCCGAAAACCGTGACCTTTGCTCCGAGCGCCCCCCATGTCCTAGGTAACAGGCGTAATCTCAGGGAGAAGTCAGCAAGCAAATGATTGAGGACAAGAAGCTCACCTCGACGAGCGTGCTACACTTGACGGTGAGCTCATAAAGCTCCGTCCGAGCCGCTCTCCATCTCGCTGCCTCTTCCATCCCTTTCACTGAACCCTTCCCACCATACGGTCCGATTCGGGCTTCGGCAGAGGACCGAGCGGCGGTGGCTTTCGAGGCACTTCCTCCACTCCGGAGACGGCCGGTCGATCTCGTCGGCGGACGGACCACCGGATGGTTCGACTGTCGGACCGCCCGCGCCCGTGGCGACGCCCGGCGATTGGCGGCGACGGCGACCTAGCCGACGCGGCGGGGCTCCTTGGGGAAGCCTCGTCGACTCCTTTCAGGAGACCCTCCACCGACGCCCACAGCAGGAGTCCCGAATCAGCAAAAAGGGAAGACACCTCAAAGACAGGCAATAACAAAAGACAAGGATCGCCCAAAAGAATACCTCTTGGATTTCTTGAATTTCATCCTGTGTTTCATCCGAGGCCCAAAGACCACTCGGAGGGAAGTTGGCGCCGCACTGGGCCGCCATCGGGACGGAAGGCCGTGGCCCCGCTGCGATCCGGTGCACCAGAGGTCGAAGGTCCGGTGACGAAAGACCGGCGACCTCCTCCGCCGACTCCGGTGCAGCTCGTCAACCGAGGTGTCGGCCGCTCGCTTCGCCTGAGCGTGTCTCAGCCGAGAGAGGCCGACAACCGGAGCGTCAGAAAGGAAGGACGCGCGCTCCTGAAAAAAGGAACGATCGCACTCGCTTGAATCACACATCACCAAAGAAACCATGGAACGACCTTTTCGAGAGAATAGTGCACTCACAGGGAGGGGAGGCCTTGCCATCGAAAATTTACGAGGGCAGCCTGTTGGTGATTATTGTGCCAGGCACGAAGAAATCAACTACCCGTGGCAGCGCCTCCATCGACAGTCCACGTCCGACTCCCGTGGGGTCCAGAGGCCCGTTGTATTGGAACCCCAAATGGACTCTCTCCTTCAAGGGCTGCACTCGGCGCTTCACAAAATCGACCGCGATCCCGGTTCGCCACCCTCGATTCTTCAGATCGTCAATCAACGCTAAGCTTCGGGACTTGCGCCAAACCTCCTCCGTCCGAGGTGTCGCTCCAAAGATCGGGAAGCTTTAGGAGCACAAACGGCAAAGGGGGCGAGGAAAGGATCAACGTTGGCACAATAGAACCACTCCCGCCTCCAACCTTTGAGGAGGTCTTGAGAGGAACGACAAAATACTGCTTTCTTCGAGCCCTCCGCACTGGAGCCCGACGCCCCAACGACATTGGGAGCGGCTCGGTTCGGATGAGGCTTCACTGTAAGAAGGAGCGGAACAAATCCAAATGAGGACGTATCCCAAGATACGCCTCGCAGAGCCGGACGAAGATGGCAATGTGAAGAATCGAGTTGGGGTTCAAATTGATCAACTCAATTTCAGAGAAGTGGAGGAGCCCGGAAGAAGGCGCTCCCAGAATGCTAAGTCCTCGCTGTAAGAAGGACTCAAACACCACAATCTCATTCTCTAGAGGTGTGGGGTAAGGGTCACTGCGGCGGGCGAAGTGAGATCAACTCCAGCGGAGGGAGGACGCCGGCGGCAACCATCCTCCAAGCGGGACATCGTCGTGATGGAAGTCTCCCACCCTACCGTCGCAGGTCGGTGCTACCCTCCGATGACGAGGAAGACGACATGGCGAAGAAGAAGACCTGGAGGAAAGAACCGCCGCAAGCCAAGGGCGCGAAATCGAAACCCTAAATCGCCAAGGAAGGTTTGAAGGTTTCGTAGTGGTGGAGAAGGTGCGAGGAAGCCGTTGCTCCAACGAGGGTCCTTCCAACTTATAAGAAATGGGCCCTAATTTCCACCTACGGTGGGAAGAAACGAGGGCCCTCTGTTCACCTCGGGCGGATTCAGGGCACGCCCCATGACGGGCCAATAGCTGCGTCGCGCAAAACGCGCCAGGTGTCAAATCTGGTCCGAAGTTTGGGAAAAGTGCGCCCCATGACGGGCCTGAACGCCGCCGCCACGGAAGCTTGGGGCTGGGCACTTTCCGAACATCCTTCGACGGCACACCCCATAATTTGGGGTCAATTGCTGGTCGCTGTCTCACAACGCGATTGGGTGTCGCGAGGATCTACAACCAACACGGTCTTGAGAATGCGCCCCATGAGGGTCTAAAGCAAAGGCGCCGCAAGCGCACAGCGCTGGTACCACTCGCCACGAGCCAAAAGACCAAGGTACGCCCCATGAGGGTCACCGGCGACAAGCCGCTGTCACAAGACCGTAAACGGGCGCTGGTACCACTCGCCACGAGCCAAAAGACCAAGGTACGCCCCATGAGGGTCACCGGCGACAAGCGGTTGTCGCAAGACCGTAACGGGCGCTGGTACCACTCGACCACGAGCCAAAAAGACCAAGGTACGCCCCATGAGGGTCAGGGCGACAAGCGGCTGTCACAAGACCGCAAAAGCGGGCGCGGTACCACTCGCCACGAGCCAAAGACCAAGGTACGCCCCATGAGGGTCACCGGCGACAAGCCGGCTGTCACAAGACCGCAAACGGGCGCGGGTACCACTCGGCCACGAGCCAAAAAGACCAAGGTACGCCCCATGAGGGTCAGCCGGGCGACAAGCCGGCTGCCGCGCACCGTAAACGGGCGCGGGTACCACTCGGCCACGAGCTAACTAACCACGGTGGCTTCATACTACAAGTTCTTTAAGATCTCTCTCCCGTATAATCCTCATGACAGGGCAAGGGACGGAAAGTCGATCCTAAAGCACTTGGGGGCTGCTGTGGGATGTCAGAAACAGGGGCCCCACAAGAGGGGCCTACACCCGACTGGGCCTGACAGGCGGAACAGAAGGCCCAAAGCCCAGAAGCGCAACGGCGGGCCCAGAGGAGACCTTCGACTTGCTCCCCAAGACAACTCCTGATCCTTCACGGAAGCTTCGTGCCCCGCCCTAACAGCCCGCCAGGGACGAGGCATGCGGTCTGACATTGCCGAGCTGCGGGAAGCCGGAACTCGACAAGGCGGCAGGCGTGGGTCGGAGAAAGCATAACCACCTCTCCAGGACGTAGAGCGTGAAGGCGGATAAGGACAAGGGACATGTCGTTCAGGCCACCATGTTCAGGGCCCGGTGGCACCCAACTATCATGTATTCTCCCCCCAGTATATAAGGGGAGGAGGGAGAAACAAGAAAGAGGGAGACAATACATCCAAGAACACAGGACTAGGGTATTATCTCCTCCGAGAGAGCCCGAACCTGTCTAAAACAGATTGCCCTCGCATCCTGTGTTACCATCAAGCTCAGATCCCGCACAAATCCCCTAGAATCACAAATCTCATTGCCGGCGAAACAGATCGTCGACAACGGGAATGGACTGGTTCTTAGACTTGGCTAAAATTTCGAATCAAAACATGATCTAGACAACAGCACAAGACAAAGGAACTTTACAAATCCAACATACATAAAAGCATAGATCAAGATGCAAAATAACATGGCAAAACATATGCGTGCATGGTATGACATGGATCTTACATGCATGGCATGAAATGCACGATTCCAACGTGATCGTTTCTCCCACACTCACCATTCAACCTATACAACCCTAATTATAGACATAGGGCGGGTAATATAGCGTTAATTGCTACTAGGAGGCTCAATGAACCACCAACAATCACTTAAGTGGTCGTCAAGTTTACGGTTCGTCTTTATGCACCTTGCTCTGATACCACCGTGAGGAGCCGCCAGATCGTCCTCGGATTATCGAATGTCTGTCGCTCTCATCGATTTGAAGGCTAGCAACGGATCGCCGGTGGCATTCGTAGTGCTAGCACCCAAGCCCGAATGAGACGACAAAGAACCCATTCGATGAACTCGACAACAATCCGGTATTCCCAGATGCGACCCGAACTCGCCCAGGATCCTCACATACCGGTTTCCAATGCCGTTATCAATTCAATTTGCACAAAGGGGGCAACGAACTCAAAACCAAGCAACCAAACACGCACGCGGAAACACCCGGCACAAAGACAAACCCGACAACCACCAAACCACACTTAGCAACAACTCCAAGACTCTAAACCACACCAGAACTAAGAATTTGACCAAGACTCCAAAATCAGGAAAATTTCGGCATGACCTTCCTAGAATATACGGACATCCACTCAGCAGACAAGAAAAACACAGTTGCAGAATATATATATCCAAAAGTAATGCAACAACCACAACAGCAGTACGACCACAAGTAGAGAAAACAACCCACGAGACGACGACAGAGACTTGAACAACGGCGAAACACAAATCGTAAGACTAACTATACAACAAAAATGAATCAGATCGCAACACACAACAAAATAAAACTACTCGGAAGTGTTCTGCCTCGAACACTTCCGGCGCAGCGACGTCGCGCTAAGCCTCTACTCGGTGCCCCGCTCGGTCACCGAGAGGCAGTAAGGGCAGAACTCGCATCCACCCACCTGATCCTCACCTGAAAACCACAAAGCAGAAGCATGAGTACAAAAGGTACTCGCAAGACTTACCCGGGGGTCCATATACGACCGACTCCAAAGGATTATGCATTTAGTTGTAGCAAGGAGTAAGCTTAGGGTAAAGGTGCAGAAAAGCATTAACATTTGTAATATAAGTGCGACCATTAGACCAATTACACATTTAAAGCAGTTATAGACCGCACTTACTTCTAGTGTGAGGTTAAAAGTAACAACAATTAAAGTAAGGCAATACATAACCATTTTAAAGCTCAAGTCCAACGACGAGCTACAAGTTCAAGTTGTTTACTACGCAGAAGAAGTTCGGATCAAGCTTGCTCATATCCGAGAGCGCGGCAATTCGAATCGCTTAATTAACCCTGCAGGGAAGCATTGATCGCACGACACTTACCACAAGGGCCTAGTGTCAACCCCCTCCCAATCATACCCAATCGCTGAAGCGTCCTCCTGCGGTCCGAAAACCTAGCACCCCCTCGAGCCGCCCCAAGCCCGGCTTGGCGCTCGAGAGTCGGCCTAAGCCTCGCCCTCAACCACGTCCAACCACAGGAAGTTACGGTCCATCGATTCCGTATGAGAGAAAGAGTGGCTTACCGTACCATAATCGGGCATGCGACCAACCGGGGTGTGCTCAATCTTATTCCACTTACGGATCGGTCCTTAATTGACACAGACGGGGCTACACATTTGAGTCTCCATACCCAAATGAACCAACTCCCCCGCCCGGTCCACAAGTTAACCTTTCCAAAACATTTTCCCAATTCCAAGTCCAACATAACGTAACATGTGTGTAATAATAAAAACCACAAGTGACAGAACCCTCCGTCACTTGGCCCGAACCCAACATCTAAGCATGCTAAGCGTGAACTCATTATATTACCCATATTAGCTCCAAGGAAAATATTGATCAATTACCAACAAGTGTAAGTGCAACAAATAGGGTCTAGTCCTATACTACTACCAACTCCTAATGCAAAACGTAACTCACAATTTAACAATTTATTCTCAAAAATATATTCATACGAGGTTCAAGATGCTTAGGTGCTTGCCTGGTGCTTCTGCTGGAGTCTCAGTAACAACCGGCTCACCGTGATCACCCTCAACCGCGGCCACGTCACCCTCCGCGGGATCGTTTCTCTACGATCACAATGTATGCGAAAATGAGATGCATGCTATGCATATGAGATGGAATAACAAATGAAGACTCTCCCAAAAATGCAAGCATTCAACAAACCAAAATGAGAACACAATGTTAACACTCCACATTAATAGCCAAGCACTACTTTGAAATGCTCATTTTTATTCCAACCAAACCCTAACCTTTGTAGCAACTCTAAACTTCAAGATAGCAACTTCCAAGAGCATAACTATTGCTCCATGAATCCAATTCAAGCAAGCAAGTACATTTCACAATATACATGAAGTCTCCTACAACTTTATAGGCAAAATTAAATCCTAATTCAACACCTAAAAGATCCTATAATTTCAGTTCAAGTTATAGGCATCAACTTTCAGAATTTCAGGACAGCATGTAATTTAAATGAGCATATCTTTCAATCCACTCAACCAAAATGAACGATTCCAGTTTATAATTGAACATAAGAACAATACCTACGCATACACATACCCCAATTGACTACACATTGCTTTATCTTGCCCAAAAATAGCTAATAACAGTACTCTGCGCAATTGCGACAATTCTGGACAGATTGTGATACAAATGACTATAACTTTCTAACCACTTAACCAAATTAAGCAAACTCGGATTCTAAACGACCGTAAGGCATAGACCTACGGCATAGATTTGGACAAACATCAAGCAACTGCATGAGGTGCTCCCAGTTCGGCCAGGAACAGAGAACAAATTTCAGCTCCCAGAAATTCAGAGTTTCAGAACAGCATGACATTCACTTGGGCATAACTTTTTAATCCCTCATCCAAAGTGAGATATCCCAGTTTCTAAATGAGCATTAGAACCCTACCTACACATCCATCTACCCCCATTTGGACATCCATTAGTTTAACCCACCCAAAACTGGAGAAATCAGCAGCTCTGCCGAAATGCTGCATCTTCTGGACAGTCAGCACGAAAATCATCATAACTTTCAGATGGCTTAACGAAATCGATCGATTCCAGTTGGAAATGAAAGATAACTTGATTATCTAAAATTAATTCTTCAGCCGTACAAAGAGATGAAGCCTCTAACTTGCTCAAAAACACGAAAAACAGCAGCTCTGAAATCTGCTCGAAAATTCAGAACATGCAAATAACCCTAGCTGCAGCTTTTTCCCCAAACTACCCAAACCCTAGGGCCCTAAATCAGCAAGAACTCCACCCAAACCCTAGGGATACTCCAACCCTAACCATGGGAGGCTTACCTTTGCCTCCCTCAAGGAGGAACCATGGAGAAGGGAGAGGAGGAGCTCAGCAAGGGGAATGGAGTGGAGGGCACCGGTTGGAGGGTTGCTTGAGGAGCTTCAAGTTGCAGCAATGGAGGAGCCTTCTCCACAAGGAGCTTGGCCAGGAGGTGCTGCACGAAATGGGGATAAGAGGATGGGTGGCTGCTGTGTGTGTTGGGGAGAAGAAGAGTGGTTTGCTGTTTTGGGAGAATGTAGTGTTTGCTGTTTTGGTGGTTGGTGTTTTGTGGCTGTTTTGTGTTCCTTTTCCCACACACAAGGAGACTAAGTGCTTTTGCTAAATCCCCAACATTTTCAGCACTAGGTTTCAATCTTTGAGCCATAGTATAAATTAGTGTTTGATGTTGGATCGGCGAGAGGACTCAACCATTGCACAGATGAAAGTTTCTAGTTTATATCCAACTAACATGCACACTCTAGACCATCATGGATCTCTAATTATGAGGCTCTAAACTTCGATAAAAATTACATTAGCACACTAAAACTTCTAGCTCTTAACTCTTGGTTGGGTTTGGGATACTCTATATGGCAGTTTAGGATATTCCCTGAAGTCTGGAATCAATCTCAAGCGCAACTAGAAATTGGTTGATGCTAAAATGAGCTGCGTGAGTCGAAATTGAATTCGGGGCCATGACAATACCGTGTTCAGAATATTGCAGCAAAACAATAATTAGAGATTGAACTGAAATATATTACATTCTAGCCACGCATGGCTTACATGTCCATTACATAATTAGACATTGGTTCCAAGTACATCAAAATTTATATTACAACGGTCTCATCCCATGACGACCGTCCCAAAAGTAATCCTTTCTACCCGATCAGCTAGTACTCTTGATTGTAGTGGTAGTAATAGGCATCTTCCTGAAGCTCCTGGTCCTGAGCGTCACCTTCAACCCACTCCTCAACGGTGGATCCATCAAGCTCGCCTTCTAAGCAAATGGGGAATTATACAAGAGTGAGTACAATTGTACTCAGCAAGCAATAATAGCAATTCAAATGACATGAATTTCCTCTCACCTTTCCACAGAGCTCTCTCTTTTCCCTCAAATTCGGGTTTTTAGAGAAATTAGGTTTTCTTTAAAGGTTGGCCATTTTAATTAAGGAAAAGACTACTAGCACTTGTATATGAGACAGACTGATCTTCCGTAGCCTCCAATCCAGGAGATAGGCATGAATTCATGATTTTTAACCTTGCGCAGGTTTGTACCACTTTACCCATAGTGACCCTCCTCAGAGAGGCCCCAGAACGTTTATCACTAATCCAGAAATAGATCTCCAACCCTACTACCCGAGTCGTGAACTCCTTCCCTAGGCAGTCCCATCGACTCGTGGCTAACAGTTGTACTCCGACAGTCAGTCGTTGGCAGTAACTCTACCCGTGGCTTCAAATATACCGCCATTTCCGTGGACCTGTACCCCACGGGCCTCCCGGCATATCCCAGGGTACGCCATATAAAACTTACCCAATGTGGAGATCTAAATCCTTCATAGGACAACCTTTTCTGACCGTTTCCACACACTATGGTTGATACTGCAATTACGGTTCCATGCCCAAGTGTAGTTGGTAAAATCCTTATATTTTATCCTATGTAGAGGGCCCCACCGGCATGACAATCCTTCTCATCGGCGCCCTCTACCCACCATAATAATTATAAGACCACGGATTCTTCCGTGAAAAAGATAAACCAATTCTTTTCGGTGTCACATGACACCAAGCCAATTCATTTTCTCGAACACAGTTTCAACCGCATCCGATTTAAGGTTTTTAATTTAAATATAACATTTTCCATGCAAGAGTGACATTTTACACTAAAAGCAATTGCAAGGCATTTAATAAAATTTGCATCAAGGAATCTTGCCTGGAATAGAATTGAGAGGTACGTCCTCGCTCGAACTGAGGTGTGGTTGGTCTGACAGATTTGACTCGAGACCTGATAACAATAAGGTATTACTATGACAATTCCACCAAACATGCTACGGAAACCTATTCTCTACAAACATCGTCAATCTAACTAGAACCCATTAACTACCCACATTTCCATTATTTTACAGCAACCCAAACTAGCAGTTACAACTAGCACATTTATTATAACTTACTATATTTTCTATTTGATTCAACCGCGGCTTTTAGAAATTAAAATAAAAGTTTCCTACGGTTCACATATGATCATTTTAATTTACACGAATGCACGAAAGAACCAGATTTCCTAATTCTTCCTATTTTTCTTCTCTTCTTTTTCTTTCTTTTCTTTTCTCTTCTCTCCTTTCCTTTTTCTTTTCCCTCATTCTTTTCTCCTTTTCTTTTTTTGGCCCGACGCCTGCCCTTCGGTTGCCTTGGCCGAAGCCTCTTCTCTGCTTCGCTTCCCCACTGGACCGAGCTCCTCCCTCACCTGACGATCACCGTCGCCAGCTCCTCCTCTGGCGACTCCTTCCGCCGCCGCTCCAGCCGCCACTCGGTGCTCCCCTTCCTCTCTCCCTCTCTCCCTCTCTCTAGTCCCCTCTACTCTTCTCCTCTACTTCACTCAGCCGAACCCTCCCCTACTGGCTACGCAAGAACAGATAAGAACAGATGCTACCCGATCTCCTTTTTCCTGAGGGTTTCTATTTAGTTCTTGCATATTTTATTTGTTGCTATACTCTTGATTGCAAACCTTGGCTCAATGAGGCGAACAGATACTATTGATCTACCTTCTTATGATCTTCTAGTTGGTTTTCGCATTTCTACTCTGTGACTTTGGTTTCGATTGCAAGTTTTTTTTTGGGGGGGTCAATGATGTAGAACTCTAGTGGGACGGCTAGGCACAGATCTATGCAACCCTAGAGTTTCAATGCTGAGACTTTTAGGAGGTAGTACGGCTACTAGGAACGGCTGTGCACCTGAGGAATTGGGGGGGTGTTCGGTTGGCTTGATGATGATGGTGCCGGTTCGGTTCTTGCTCCCCTTCGAGGTTACTGGTTCCTTGCTCATGCTCTTGGTTGCGGTTCAGTGAGTCTTGGGGATCCTCCGTGTTCGGGTTCATCTTGTGGATCTCCTTCTCCGGCTTGTGGTTCCTTCGGGTCCCGCCGGCTCTTGGGGATTCTCCTTGTTGCGATTCAGGTCTTGCTTGGGGGCTCCTCCATTTCTGGTTCTTGAGTTCTCGGTGGTTTGTTTTGGTGGTTCTTGGTGAGAAGATAAGGAAGAATGGAGAGGCTTGCTGCCTTTTGCTGTGAGGGAAAGGTTAAATGGGGTGCTGCTTGCTTCTTGTGACCGATGGGTAAAAGGAAGGCATGGCTCTATGCGTGCGACGTGCAGAAAGACTGGGGGAGATTGAACCTCCTGTGCTGGTCTTGACCGGTTGAAAGTGAGGAAGACTAGGTGTTACTTGGTCAAATTTACGGAGTTACCAAGTTACCCTTTTGGCTCCTTTTACCGGATTACTAAATGGTTCTACTAATACGGATGCCCGCAATTCGACAGGTAAGTAGAATTGCCGAATGACGATACCAGATCTAGCGAGAGGTGCCGACCCGGCCCCAACGGGTCAGGTATCTCAGTGAACAATACCTCGCCTGCGGGTCTGACGGCGATCCCCTTTCTCATCTATTCGTTCTATTCGCAATTTAAAATCTTTGCAATTGATTTACGTTAACTACTATGCTTATTACTCTCTAACTCTATTATCTACCTAGTTAATTTTCTAGGATATTACACCTCCCCTCTATGGTATCAACAAAGCGCGATGATAGAAATTTCTCCGAGGCCGTCCATTGTAAAAACTTATCCTTGCGATGAAGGAAACTGTTTAAAAATATGTAGTCTATTTCGAAGCCAGTAGGATTCCACTTAGACCAACTCGCCCCTAATATGCTTCTTCATCATTGCCGACGCGTGCACAAAACAGCGCGACATTGAATAAATATCGATAATATTGAGCAAAAAACAGGCCTTAGCGAGCGATTTTCTCTGCTATGGTGGTGACAAACTGGTCGGTAGCGGCGATTTGGTCGGATTCAGCAGGGTCGCCAGGGCAGGGTTCAACTTTCCGAACGAAATTCGTGAAATTTCGCGAATTTCGTTCGTACTGCTCGCATGCGAAATGAAAAACCGGTTTGAATTTCGCTCAAATTCAAATTTAAATTCAAAAAAATTGATAAATTTGAAAAAAAATTATCCAAAATTTCTCCATAATTAGTATTAATAACCTTATGACCTTTGATGTGAATATTATTTTAAAAATGAAGTTTGAAGATGTTTTTGAGCCATTCAATTTATTTAGTAGCAATATTTGTTGAAGTATATTTAGTATAAATATTTGTTGAAGTATATTTAGTATAAATATTTGTTGAATTATATTTAGTTGTCAAAATCTCCAGTTTAACTTGTTAACAATCAATATAGAATTATATGAGACCTCTAGTGATAAATCGTCTATCATTTTTTTTTCTATTATTTTGAGAAAAAGTCATATCATAACTAAATATTCAACATGAATACAAGTATTAAACAATCAACTGTAGTGCATAAAAATAAATGAAAATACATTGTTACAGGATCTGCTACAGCTTACAAAAATCATAGTTGATCAAATAAGTGCAACATTTGAATCAGAATTTTAGATTACTCCTCCACAACACACTGCATGTTTCAATATTTATTCAATTATATTTAGTAGCAATATTTATTGAAGTAATTCTTCAAATATTATTTTTGGCCTTTAATGGCCTTTTCCAAATTTTACAACAATTTTTTTTACAATTTTTCCATATTTTTTCTTTATTTCCCCCATTTTTCCAACCCAACGGCTTTCGAGTCTTTTCGAGCGAATTTCGAGTCTTTCCGAGCGGTTTTCGAACCCAGCGGTTTTTCAAGCTTTTTGAGCGAATTTCGAGCCGTTTCGAGCGAATTTCGCTCGGAGGTTTCGAGACTTTTCGACTAGATTTCAAATTCATTGACTTTCGAACCAAGCGGTTTTTCACGAATTTCGTGAATTTCGATACCGCCCGGATGTCGAAATTTGGCTTCGAAACGGAAAGTGAAACCCTGCGCCAGGGTGAGGTTTTAGGTATGTTGGAGCCGGGGTCAAATTCAATGAATGGCTGTCGGAACCAGGGTTTCACCCTTGTATCTTTCTTCCCACGTTTTGTGGGCCGAATGGGCCATATGGGCCGCACTGTGCACCTACTACTGTTTTAGTTTTTTTGCCCTTTTCAATTTTTTATATTCGGAATTTGCTCTAAAACGTCTCCTAAATTCGATTTTTTTAAAAAAAAATCATCCCAGGTGTCACAATGCTATTAATACTATTTTTTGGATAAAATTTTCTAAATCTTTTGAATTTAAATTTAAATCAGATTTGTTTTTCGCGATAATCCAACGGTTTTCGACGCTTTGGCAAACCCTGCAAGAGAGAATGGAGATCCCACGACACCTTTACGTACTGCATTTCTTTTTAAAAAAAATCGGGAACTTTATAGAAGTTAACAAACAGGATTACAATCATTCAGAGATACACACGTAAGAAGTCTGATGCTTGATCGAGTCACAAACACTTGTCTACTCACGACGCTTGTTTTGCGCACAAATGAACGGCTACATTTACAACATAGTGCACAAAAGTAAAGAGTGAACTTATTAAAACTCCTGCTGGGTTCCTAAATTCGTGACGTGACAGCCAAAGTTTAATGATACTCTGGGAATCTGATTCAACCTCGATATCCCGAATTACCCAGTTCAGCAAAAGTTGCGGACCATCTTTGCATGCCAGGGCTTCCATTGCCAAGGCGTTCGATGCATTTGGACAGCACTTCATATCAGCAAGCCTGAGGCTGCCTTTGTCATCTCGTATGCAGCGCCCGATTGCACCCTGCATTTCTTAGCGTTAAATGCAACATCAACATTCAGCTTCATCCATCCCGTGTGAGGCCGAGACCACTTTTCTTCTACCACAGTTGGATTTCTTCTCCTTTGCACTACATGGTTCAACGACCCACATCAATGGCCCATCTCGATGCCTGATGGATATTAAGTGGGTATTTCCCATGTCTTCTATCATCCCGAGACCTCCAAACCGACCACATGCCACACAAAATGGCTGGCAAATCCTTACTGTTACGGATATTGGGATCGAAAAGATCAAATGCCCAAGAACTTGGATGTAGCCTGCGAAGTTTTGTACCTGAGCTTTCTTTCAACAGAGACCAAAAATTCCTAGCATTAAGGGCAACCAACAAGCGCGTGCAAAGTGGATTCTGACTGAGCACCACAGGTATCACAGTTGGCCGTCGTATCAACATGTCTCCTATGCAAAACGCCCTTCGCCGGGCATGAAATCATGCAAGACAAGCCACCAAAATACCTTCACTTTAGGCGGAACCTCGACAGACTAGATCTTCTTCCACACTGGATTTTGTTCCCCGTTAGAGAAGGCACCGATCGAGCTTTGTTCCAAGTTTCCTCCGGTTAGAATCTGCTAATACGTGGTATGCTGATTTCACGGAATAGTTTCCATGATTTTCATATGCCCAAGCCCAAAAAATCATCATGAGATCGTCAAAGAGGAATCTGCAACACTAACTGAGCATCTGGTGGGAAAAGATTACCTTCCGAGGATCCCACCGGTCGCCCTCAGCCGACATCAGTTCACACACCTTCAAAACTGTGGCACCATCCAGCTTGCACAGGGGCTTAAGACAAGTGGAATTTTACAGTACATTATACTTGCAGTATATAATGTGTAATAGAAATCACATCTAACCGTTGATTTGTTAAAGATATTTCTACTACTCTATTACCAGATGAAGTATAAGGAAACTCTAGTTAATCTGATCTATTGGATCGAAAAGAATGAACAGATCATATTCAATGTAGTGTACAGTAAAAGAGCTATAAGATAAACCCCACGCCAACCACACCAAAGAGTTCGGGGAGAAAAACATGCACCAAAAATTCCTGATGAAAATTTTAAAAACCATTGTACCCGAGCTGTATAGTTCTTTGGATGCTGCAATTGAAACATGCAAATTGCAAGTTTCAGCTCATACCAACTTTTACGAAATACAAGGTTTTGCAACCAACTGATAATACAAAGACTACGTAAAGCATCAATCATTCAAGTATCGCAAACTGCATCCACATCCTTTAAAAAACAAAACTGCATACATCTGAAATTTCACTATTGGCAAATCTCCTGAAATGTACAAGCTGGAAAACCAGTCAACCTACATTCTTAATGTCAGCTACATCAATGGAACTAAAACTATATATTATACAATGTTCGGTATGGCGGTAAGCACCAATCCCTATTTGTTGGATTTTTTTCCCAAAAGAAACAGAATGGATATAGCAGGTCAGACTAACCTAGCTGCTTCGACAGAAAAATGACACAATTTACAAGGGAGCAGGAAGCAACACTAGCATTATATATGCCAGCAGAGGCACCTGCAAATCCAGTTCCATGTAGCCTACCAAATTAGGCTACTACTACGCTCATATGTTCGGTTTTACAAGCTAAACAGCGATGTTGCAGCTCCGACTATAACACCATGGTCATCTAGCGAGCAGCTTACCCTAGATGTCGGTGACACCAGCTTGAAATCTCAGTTTCATATATAGATAGGTTTCACATCATTAGCACCGAAGCTTAGTCCACAGTGAGGACACCTCCTCTGACGGTTTCCAAGTGACTTCTGTATGCATTGAGTACAGAACAGATGGTAGCACTTGGTAATCACAACCTACAAGCAGAAAAGAAGTCATTACATCTAAAAAAAGAGATGCTATTAGATCCAATGCTGAATGTCAAAGACTTGGAATGAAATCAAAATTATTACCTCTTTCTGCCTGTCATGACAGATACCACACTTCAATATTCCCCTGTACTCCCCAACCTCATGACGAAGCTTTTCCAGGACTGCTGATTCATCTATCTTAGCTCTAAGAGAATTAGCTTTCCTTGACATCACTTCCAAATCATCCTCTAACCTCTTCTTACTAAACCTGGAGCATCACTGATCTTGTTAGACCAAGTATTAAAAAAAAATTCTTTTCGAGAAGTAGATGTTTGTAAGACCACCTCTCCTTCTCTAGTTCTTTAAGCAGCCCAGAAACATCCAGTCGACTGCTTCCAACATTCTCTTGTGCCCTGTCCATCAACTGCCAGAGCTTCTGAGCCTCTCCATGCATATCCACCAGCTTTCTTTGAGAATTGCCCAACGAAACGGATTGCTGCCATACATCCTCTGCAAGCCTCCCAGTCCTCTCTGCCCAAACTTTTAGCTGGAAAAACAATAGGAACAAGTATTCAGCACCCCAGGTAGAACAGTATAATGTTACAGTATCTATGTCCCACTTACCTGGTCCTCTATGTGAACAATTTTCTGGTTGTACAGATCCATCAAAGTGCTTGCCTGCTGCAAGTTTTTTTGCAAGGTACGCACTTCAAAATGCAAAGCATCTTGTGCCTGTTTTGCTTTAACACCCTCCATGAAAATCTGCAGAGGCAATTCACAAACTAAGATGTTACGACACAGAGAACTGAAAAACTCCAAAATCCTTTGATATAGGACCCATTATCTCCAAAGTCGGCAGACATAACAAGTCCAGGAATCCACCAGGATTTTCGGTAAATGATAGTAACTGTCCGCCAGGATTTGGAGCCCTGACCTATTTGAATTTATGCTTCCTAACTTAGGAACCCACTATTTAGGGTTTTTGCCCCTAGCTGGTCCGGTTTTCTTTGTCCAATATCATTTTTTTAGTTTTTCAAATTTTGATGTTTGGAATGTAATCTGCAAGTAATACATCTATTGTTGTGCAAGAAGAATGGATAACATGTGGAAAGGTTTGGGTTGATCCAGACCAGGATCAGGAAAACGGAACCAGGCTGGTTCAGTTTACCCGTGGGTTTCAGAACCCTGGTCCCTTCTGTCAGCAACAGCTGAAACACTGCCAATTTTAACCAGATCTAACCTCCTAATAAGGTGAAAGCACAGGAAAGCAATCTGTGAAAATAGAGTTAGTACAGTGGTAAATGAAAACTTTTCTTACAGAACTACATATCTGAAGCAGAACAGCATGATAGTCACAAACAGTAACGCTGAAGAGAGGCACATCAATACAAGATAATAGCTTAAATCAGTTCATTGAAACATTACCTTGGTATTATGATCATCTCTTTCAATAATCTGTTGTAGTAATTGTTGATTTTGTGCCTGTATGTCTTCGTATGCTTGCCCGATACTCTGGAAAAATAAATAAACATGTAAGACTTGGAATTGCAGTATTTATTACAACCATACTTGAATGTTGTACACGAAAGATGGTCCGCACCTCAATCTCCGACACGTAAGCGTCACATTCTTCCTGTTTAGACTTCAGTACATCAGATAGGCTAACTAGATCCCTGAACCATGGAAATTTAGCAGTTATTATCACTCCCCTTTTATAAACATATAAAAGAAAATATGGCTACCGTTCTACTTCAACAGTTTGAAGCCCATATAAAGTGTAGAACTAAATTTTCTTTTCCAATTGCATTTCTAACTAATCAGCAGAAACAGTGTAGATACATGGATGGATACCTTCTAGAAGTATCTAGCTTCTGCCCTAATTCAGCAATCTCAGCTTCAGCACTTGCTAGTCTCTGCTGAGAGATAGCTTCAGCTTCATTGCCTGCCTTAACACGCTGCTCCAGTTTACTTTCATCAAGAGAAGATTTGAGGACATGGGCACAGGCCCATTCATAGAATTCCCTATCTCTGGATTCCATCACCTCTCTGCCACAAAAAAAAGAGTAATAAGCTATATAAATATAGCAGAAGCTCCTTCCCACAAAATAAATGAACTTGCCAGCAGATGATGATCAAATGACGACAATAAGTTTACCCATCATCGAAAACAGGAGAATCACCCCAGTGAAAATATTACTAATGGTGATGACCCATGATAGCCATAGGCCAATGAGTGTGTGAAATGAGTTAAACAAGATAATATGCTATAAACAGGTAACAGTAGCATTAAATTCAATTATTTTCAAAAAAAAGTGAGGTATCTCTACAAAACATAGTATTAGCAGAAGTTGCACAAAGTTGCATAGAGATTTTGAAATAAGATGAAACTACCTGGAATCAGACGATTCACGCTTATACATTTCCACAAACAGCTTAAGCTCCTGAATAGTTTCCATTAGATCACAAACCTACAGAGTGTTTGATTTTAATATGTAAATAAGACATGAGGGCGTGAACAAATCCTGCAGTGGATAAACCATAGAGCCTTTTTTAAAAAAAAAATAATAGACAAAATAGTAGGTTGTTTTGCAGAGCAAATCTGAACCCAAAATAAATAAATAATACCACAGATTGAAGTTGCCTTATATCAGATCCAGCACGGGCAGATCTACATGATGCTTCTTCATTTTCACGTTCCTATAAAACAAAACAAAACGGTCTGACACATTGGTGAATCAAGGTCATAACACTTGCCAGCTAAGTGTGCAAGCCAATAACAAGAAATTTACCCTTCTGGTCAAAACACTAAAGAGTGAATGGACTTCGGCTCGCAAAGAATGCAACCCTAGGGAAGCATCCTTGTTTTTGGTCACTTCACATTGCATCACACACATTTCCCTTGGCAGTGACGATGCCAGAGCTCTAAATTCTGCAATAACTTGGTTCCGACCTGGCAATTGCAAATATTTCCTTATTCCTGTTTTAACTTTTAACAAGACCACATGGAAAGGTACTCTCGATAAAGTTAAATAGTAATCACCGCACCAGGTTCTCTTGAAACCTCTTCAAGTTTCAGGACTAGCATATTCTTTTCATTGGATAGTTTCTGCATATCCTTCTCAAGGTCAGCAATCCTAGAATCACAGTATTCATAAGCCTTCTGGGGAATTTCAGCCACATCAAATTTTAAATTAAATTTCCTTTCTTGCCAGACAAAGTTGTCCTTATCAACCTGAAGCATGGCAAGTAGAAGTTCATCAGAAGATCAAATGCTTTAGTGAGACATTTTGCTATACAACACATACAAATCCACTGACCAGTAACCACCTGTAATTTCTCTAATAATGTTTGGTGGTCACCCAATTCTGCTTGTGATTTCTGAAGTTGATCATTAAGAGGTTGAAAAGCTTTGGAAGAATGGATGTTCTTAAAATCTGTCAAGATATTCTGTACACAACAAAAGGAAATATAAAGCAAGTCATACTAGATTCGACATTAAAAGATTAAGCCCTACAGTATCCAAAGATATACAGCAAAGGTACATTATGTGCTTGATCAAACACGTTTGGTTCAACAAACCTGAAACAATGTTAACTTGTTCAAAAGTTCAATTCTCTCTTCATGCAATCTCCTAATTTCCAACAAACGCTTCGAAGCCAATTCCTGGTAAATGACAGGATGGACATCAAATTTAAGTTCATACACATCATAGATAATAATTTGTTACTCTAAAAATTGGAACTCGCTATTTACCGTTAACTCCTTGCGAGTGGTTTCGAGATCTCGCAACTCTCTTTGCTTGTCTCTGATCTTATCTTCAGTTGCATTTTTGCTTCCCAATGTAGGAAAAAGGATTGGAGTTACTAGTGTATTATCTCTTTGTGCTTTAAGTGCAACCAATTTGTGGTTGCTTTCTTCCAACTCGGCTATAGTACTGGCCAACTCCTCTTGACAAAGTAAATCAAATGTCTGAGTCAGTTTTACCCTTGGAATTAGTTCCAGATATCTGCTAGGTCAAAATAGTGGGGAAAAGTATAGTATAGGTTTGTGACGCGTTGGCACTGCAAGTAAAAGTAAGTAGTAACTGATAATATCACAACCCATTATTGCCACAACACTTTACAGATCAGCTTTAACTATGGTGCTAATGTTAACTTGTTTGGTAACTCAAGGTATAGTACAGGGCATAAATGCTTATTAGAGAGTTAAAACAGACCTAACAACATAACCTCCACCATCTAAGCAAGATACCTTTCAGACGTCTCTGTTCAGCTCTGTTTTGGGCTTTGCAATCTCTTTGATTCTGATAGTTGTCTGCTAACTGCCTGTGCTTCAGGTGAAGATCACCTACCGACTGTATTACGTTATTCAGCTCGGCAAATAGGTCGCTGGTAGTACTTTGCAGTTGCCTGGTGTGATCTAGAGTGCACGAGCAAATTAGGGAAAAATTCAGCAAACCATAAATGACAACCAAAAGCTCTATCAACTAACAGAAAATAGGAATTAGAAACAAACCATTTTCTGGTAATTTAGTGAGAGAAGCCAAAGCAAAATCCTTATTTGCATGCCACAGATCACTTGATGGAAACAAGATGTTTTTTAGAACATTAGCTGTGGATGACTGTCCAGGAGGGGCAACGTTTCCCAAATGGCAACTGGGTACACAACCTGAACTTTCTGTAGCACCAGCCTCTACAAGTCTTCTCAAAAAGTCCCTTCCTATGGGCACACATGTACCATCCGAAAGACAAGGTTTATAAGTATCTGATGGACAACTACGGGAAAAAAATAGGAGCAGTAGCATGAACGAGCGTGAAGATACCTAATTAGCAAACTCATTAGAATGAATAATTTAGTAATTAACAATCATCAACTGACAGCTGCAGTTTCTGCAACTTTGCGTGCAAAATTTCCTTACAAGTTACTTTTTGAAAGAGCAATGAACCACAAATGAAAAGGTTTTACAAAAACAGCTAGTCCATTGCTTCTTAAATAGCATAAATATTGTAAAAATCATAGAATTATTAGCTGCTCAAGATTTCATTCTAGGAAAATGCCAGTCAGATATAGTCGGATTACATAAAGCACAACATCATACCCTTTTGTACATTGCTGTGACCTGGACCGCAGTCAGAATTTGGAGATCCACTTTTGCAAACAGAAATTAACTCCAAATCTGCCACAAGCTGTTTGAATAAAAGAATTTTAGTAGAAAGGTTATAATGTCTGTACGTTTTTATGGCAACATTAGAAAGGTCTGAATTACTTACTCGCTCCCAAGAACTGTTGACCAGCGCAAGTGTCTTTTTATGAGTCCTCTGCTTCTCTTCCAGATCATTGAATTTACTCTCAAGAGCACGGTACTCAAACTTGTGGGCTTCTAGTTGTTCCGAAAGCTTTTGGTTTTTGTATTTAAGTACAGTGAAATCAAGCTGCCAAATAAGAAAGTATTAAATTGGCAGTGTGGCACAACTAAAAACTGAAGAGGCATTATATTAAAATGCCATCTTAATTCACCGGTAGAGCATAGACCAGCATTCGAGCACTTTTGATATTCAACTTCAAGAATCGCACAGTCAAACAGATAACATCAACACAAATAGAAATTATAGACAAGCATACTCATGATATCACCAGTATGAAGAGAAACTAGCAAAAGATGTGCCACAGGGCAAAGAACAAAGTTGTATGCGGACAAGAGAAGTAGTTATGAAATTACTTGGGAGTTGGGACACTTATGATCAAACAGGCACTGTTTCAAATTGCAATAAACTAGATATTGGTTGTAAAGGATCTAAAAAACCAGATATACTACCAGAATCGTAACCATAAATAGGCAACAACTGTTTTATAACAAAATTGAAAGGAGACTGGAGAGTGCAATCAACAACCCTGATTGCAACAAATGAAGTAACACGTTTAAAGTGACGAGAAACGTAAGACTCAACAAAGAAATGGACAAACAAAGTAACATTAGGCATACTATTTACACCCTTGACCTGCCCCTTCCCATTTTTAGCCCATCTTTCCCTCTTGTACGAAGTAATCGTTTGTCACATATAGTAACAGTGTGATCAACTGGAAACAAACTTTATTATTATCGATCCCATAAGCGATTTTAGACCCTTATGTCTAATTAAAAAGCATGCTCATGCCATGCAAGAAGAGCCATTAATATATGGCTATTATTGTCAATAAACATTAGAATATGATATCATCACCAGCAAGAAATATATTTATCTCTCCACAAATAATTGTTGTAAGTTCCTTAAAGGTACCTTGAAAAATACATATCATCTAACAAGCTTAGCATATGGAAAATTACTAAGGAATTGCCGCCTTTTGCTATCATTAACAAGTACAGAAAATAAGCATAGCGTGCAAGGAAACTAACAATTAAATCCGCTTCTCGTCCATCACTGAACAATTATAGCAAATATCGCTTGTCCTAACCAGCCACCAATCATACAACCGTAGCAACATCCGAAACAGATAACGCATTAGCAAATCCCTAAAATATCCTTCCACTCGACTGATACGCAATATAAATAGGACTTCCGCTAACAGAGACAAGAGAACAAGCCATGCATAGAGTTTAGCACTTGCATATAAACATTAAACCACTATAAAGGAACTCCTTTGTTGTATACAGACCCAAACAGTCCTTAAAAGATCATTTAGCTGGCTACCTAACAAGCAGCAAAATATCCGACACACGAAGACTAGCACATACAAAAGCTGCTAAGATCTCATGCGCCATCTATCAACAATGCAACAACGTATCAAACAGAACTACCAGCATAAACATGAGATCCAGCAATACAGTGCAACCAGGCGGCTTGAAATGGCACATATACCTTCTTATCGTCGGAGCAGGGTGCAAGTATCGGGCGCTTGGCAGGGGCAACAGGGGCGCCGCCGGGCGCGACGGTGCTGGGGAGCCGCCGTTTCCGGTCGGGCTCCCCCGTGCTCCCCATAACCCTAACCCTAACCTCTCCCAGGGCCTCCAATTCTCCGCATGTGGCGACTGAAACCAACCTCGCAAGCCCAAGAGCTAACCCTTCCGACCGACCACCGACGCAATCCACCGCCCAAATCCAAACCGGCAACCCCCAAACCCTAGCACACGGATCACCAGAACAATCGCAACAAAAAAAAACGCAAAAAAACAAAACAAAGGTCGTAGGAGGGAATCGGATCGAAGGGCAAGTGGATCGCGGTGAAGGGCGGCGGAATTCGGTTAGGGTTTCTGAGGAAGGGATGAGATCAGGGAGGTGGGAGCTAGCGGTGGTTTTGTTGTGTTTAGAGGGAGAGGAGAGCGACGAGACGCGAGAGGAGACGAGGGGTGTCACACTGATATCATGCGACAGGGGGGTAGCTGAGGGGGGAGAGTTATCGAGCGGAAGAGGCCCTTCAGGGCCGATGCAATAAGCGCGCTCGGGACACCAGAAGATATTTGGTTGGGCCTCGCCCTTGGCGCTCTCTGTCGGCCCGACAATGGCGAAAACGAAGCGGCGGAAGTTGCACCAGTGAGAGGTGCTTCTATATTCTTCCTTTTTAAAGTTGCACAAATATTAAAGCATGAATAAATAGTAGATGAGTATTACTTACCCCTTCGTTTGCTTCAAGATTTGTGCAACTTGTATTAGGAGGAAGAGCATAGAAGCACCTCTCTGCACTAGGACCTCTTTTTTTTCTATCATATATAGTTATATATGTAAGCTGTCTGTGGTATAAATATTTGACTCGCCAAAATTTAGTAATGTTGAACGAATTTGATAAGTATTTGATTTGCTACCAAATTATCGCTTCACTCTAGACTCTTGGCAAGCAATTAGGGGGCAGCAGTAGGAGACGAGGAAGAAGGACGGTACACGAGAGATCGAGGCGGATAATAGTGGCGAGGGAGGAGATGGGCATACGCAACTGAAGGAGAGGAAGAGGCGGCAACAGAGGAAGGACAAGGAGGCGGCCGAGCTCGGCAAACCGCATCGCAAAGACGAGGTGCGTGCGTGAAGATAGCTATGATAAGAGCAGCAGCACACAGTTTGCTAAGGGGCTTAGGGCTATATGAGGATGATGAATGGACGAGAGAGGAAGAGGGTGTGTGAATGATTGGATCATTCGACTGACTTTGTTCAAGAATGGACAGTCACATGACGTATATACATTCCCTGTATGACGTGTGTGATGAAGAAATGAGTGGTCGAGGGGGATTTTATAGCGAGCGATCAGGCACTAATTCATTTGCCTGTTGGCATTCGTCCATTAGCATCAGCTTTTACTTCTTTCAGCCATCACATCATTGTTTCCCTCTGTATTTTCCCCTTTGGCATTCGCTCGTTGTTCTCTCATCCTACCTGTTGCTCTCTCTAATATCACTTTCTCTTGGAATCTCTCGCTCGCTCTATCTTTTTCCCTTTCTCTCTCCCCACCTTTCCCCTTTATCTTCCTCTCCCTCTGCGCGTGGCTGGCCAACCCAACCGGCTCCCTCCCTCTCCCTCCACGCGTGGCCAGATGGCCAGCTCCCTCGGCCTCCCTCTCCCCCCTCCCCGTTGCCCCCCGCCGCCTCGGCCCCAACTTCTCGACTCTGCCATCTTGGCCCCCTCAACTCCCTGTCGCATTGGCCCCCGACGTCTCCTCACTTCCCCCCACCCCCACTGACTTGGCCCCGATGCCGCCCACCTCCCTCATCGCCCTCCCCTACCACCTTGGCCCCTCTTCCTCCACCCCCTCTCCCAGTGGCATCGGTAGCATTGGTGGCGAGCGGCCGTAGGGAGCGGCGTGCGACTACAAGGTGAGCGGGCATGGCGATGGCATGCGTGTGCCCTGCTGCGTGCCCACGTGCCATGCTCTTGTCGACGTGCCGGCCACCGTGCTTGTTGTGCCTCAACATGCTCCCGCTATGACGCCCTGTGTCACCCAACATGCTCGATTGGTAGGCCCGGAACACCCTTCCCAACCATACTGTCCCGGCATGGCCTGTTCGCAAGTGGCTAGGTCGCCCGTGCCTCGTGCTGGTTCGAAAAAAACTCAGCCCAATGGCCACAGCCAAGAACTAACTTCCTAGTCAACAAAGTGGGTCCCAGCTGCTCGCCATTTTGTTCGACACCAACTCCTATTGGCCGGCGAGAGTCATTTCATGGAACAAACAATCTGTACGGACTGCCACACTCTCTAAGTCAGCCATGATCATCCGAAGCCTCCTCTCTGCAGTCATCCACGCCACTTTCGAGGCTGCTCTTGGGAATTTTTTCGCACCTTTTCCTTTCCTGATTGATTTTTCAGTGCACAACCTGCAAGCCACGCGCACCTACTCCCTAGTCGACACCTCGCGCCGTGAGCTAGGCCTATGCCTCTATAATACAAGAAACCCCTCTCCATGCTAGGCATTTCATCGAGCACCAAAAACCCCATGACGACTGCCACCGCAGCCATGCTCCTCACAAAACCCCAGCACTCCTCCTATCTCCTCCCATCCATGCCACTCTCTATCCCCACTCCCAACACCACCTCGTTAGCAAGCAAATTGCCACCTCTCTCGACCCTCGCCGCTGCCTCCGCATATCTGCCACATCCGTAGCCACGCCGACTGCTTCGGCAGCAACAGCGCTGAGCTGCGTGGATGTGCTCTCAAAGGCGCTCCCCTTCATCCAACACTTCAAGGGCAAGACGGTGGTGGTGAAGTACGGTGGCACGGTAATGAAGTCTCCCGAGCTCCAGTCGTCGGTGATCCGCGACCTCATCCTCCTCTTCTGCATTGGCCTCCGCCCCGTGCTCGTCCATGGTGGTGCCTCGGAGATCAACTCCTGGCCGCTCTGCATGGGTGTCTAGCCACATTTTTGCAACAGCCTCCGGATCATCGACGTGTTCACCATGGAGGTCATCAAGATGGTGCTCGTCAGCAAGGTCAACAAGCACCTCATCAACCTCATCAACCTCACCGACGGCACTACTCGCCCCTCCCCCAACGTCGTGGCCCTCAGCTTCATCGGTGAGGTCACGCACGTGGACACCACCGTCCGGTCATTGCCACAGTGGCCGCTGACAAGACCGGGCGAGCCTACAACATAAACGCCAATACGGCAGCCAACGAGATTGCTGCTACGGTGGGCGCCGAGAAGCTACTACTTCTCACGGATATGTCTGGGATACTAGCTTACTGCAATGACCCTGGGAGCCTGGTGAAGGAGACCAACATCGCTGGGGTGCGGCAGATGATGGCCGACGGGAAGGTAGCTGGTGGGATGATACCAAAGTTGGAGTGCTGCGTTCAAGCCCTCGCGCAGGGCGTGCACACTACAAGCATCATTGATGGACGTGTCCCGCACTCGCTACTGCTCAAGATTCTCACAGATGAGGGCACTAGCACCATGATCGTTGGTTGAGCTGGTTTCAGACCTTCATGGTAGTTTCTTCTGCCTCTTTGCTCACATTGTCATGTAATTATGGCAATATAGGCATGCCTCATGATTTCAATAAGAATATCTTCCTCACATTTCTAAGAGGGTAACATTGGTAGAGGTGGTTCTGCACCCGTTTGTTTGTGACTTAGTTGACAAGTGGTTGAGAAAGATGGTGGCATTGTGTAGTTCATGCTACAAATTGAATAATTTAAGTTAAATTTTATTCAAATGAAGTAGCTTTTGTTGGGATGTGGTTTGGATTGAACTTGTCTAACGATGCAAGAATAATAGCATTGGTGCCCTTTCTGCTCTAAATGTAGTTTGCTTGACTGCACAATCCTTCTTTTCATAATATGCAGTTTACATGAGATTGAATTGCAAAGATTGTATACTGGTGCACCATTGATGTAGTTGCATACGGCTTGTAAATTGCTGTGACGAATGGCCGAGCTAGTTTTTTTCCTTGAGTGAGAAGATGCATCCCAAATAAGAAAAAGAGTAGCTAGTGATTTTAGTAAATTTAATTAACAATGTAGTTTGCAAAATAAAGCATTTGCTTTAAAGCCGTTGAATGATTGTATGATTAGAAAATATTGTGTTGTTTAGGACACTAACACTGCATAGTCTTTTTAGACATACCTGGTTGTCAAATTGTAACGGGACAATTGTAGGAAAACTTGATATGAGGCCATGACTAGGGCCTCTTACCCAAGCTACCTAAGTTATTTTAATGTGATGCAATGGCATTCATAACTTCGATATGTAATTAACATTTTTGTGGAAATGATGGTACATACTACTATGTTTCGCAAGCGCTTCTTCCTTAATACTTCACATAATTTTTGAGTAATCTCTTTGTTTCATTCTAAATAGCGAGGCCTAGCCTTCACTATTTTAAATTTTGCTCTTGACTTGGCAGTTGTGTTACAATTCCAATTAAAGCAGTTACATTTTAGCTTAACATTAGCAGTTACCTTAAGTTTACATAATAATTCTAGGTTGAGTTTCTTCCTATGTAGTAGCTAAAAGGATATGGAATGTTACTCTTAATCTTTAAATTTCACTTAGTGTAGTAAATGGTATTTGACTGAAGTCACCAAGTGATATGTTTCGGTTCTGCTCTTCTGCAAGCCTTGTGTTGCAGGCCAGGTCAAGTGCATTCTTTAGACTTTGATGAGTTATGTCTCATCCTTTCACTGCCAACCTTGTCTCGTTATGGCCTTGTCATGTAGGCCAGGTCAATTACATTCTTTAGAATTTGATGAGTTATATCTCATCCTTCTTGATTGCAGCTAATGCTTATGGTATATGAAATTATGAACATAGGAAAACATTTTTTTATTAACTAACTAACTGCCCACTGCATCAGAGATAAATAGGCGGCGAAAAGGGCATGATTCACCACCCCCAAAAATATTGAGGCCCGAAAGAGTATAGATGGAGTAGTCTTGTCAATTTGGAATGTGTGACCTATGATTATGTTAGCCAATTCAACCTTAGCAAATAATGTATTTTATTTTTATCCCATCGGCCATCTAAAGGTTTATACTATGAAGGACACCTAATCTTCAGCCAAATATATTTCCTTGATATTGATTAAACGACAATTACGATCATTGTCTCACTGGTCTGTATCATCCTAGTCCACTATTAACATATCCGCAACATCTTCTTTGAAACATATTTAATGGAATTGTTCGACTTTTTTGATCAAGGGGGTCAAAATTTCATGCAAAACTACAACTCTTGCTCTCCCCCTTACATCATGAAAATTATGTGACTCTTCTTGTACTTCAGATCTTAGTCAAGAAAGCTCTTATTAATAAAAGAAGCAAGTACCAATACTTTTATATTCTGTTTTGCCTCGTCATTTTAGTAGTACAGTGAACCTATTTATTGAACTATCTTAACATAGAACACATTTAACTTCCATATCTTTTGACACCCTACTACTATAATTTCCATGTTCTGCCCCTTTCTTCATGCCACATTGTTAACAGCGCATGTGCAGGCTTGAAAATTGCTCAGTATATTATTACTTTATTATACTCGGTACCTCAGTTTTTTCTGTTTGGTCATATATCTTGTATTTTTCATTATGGTTTCATGGTTTTGATGGAATCAACCTACGTACAGATCATTTTTTTTTACTTACAAAAGGATTTTAAGTTGAGTATGATGCTACGTATTAACTTCCCAGGACTCCTTTTGGATTGTTTACAACAACAACAACAATCAAGCCTTTTGTCCCAAACAAATTAGGGTAGGCTAGGAATGAAACGCAATCAAAGTCAATAAAACCCCTAAACTTTCGATCTTAAGTCATGGTTTCAATACATGGATCGCTAACTTCTATGGACCCATATCCAATGCTAGCTTTGTGAAAACATTCCAATATCTCAAGTCTCTTTTAATTGCTTCTTCCCATGTCAATGTCAGTTGACCTCTGCCTTCTTTTGTTTTCAAGACAACTTAGAATTCGACTACGCAATAATGCCTCATGAGGCCTCTGTTGGAGATGTCCAAAACCATCTCAGATGATGTCAGGCAAACTTTTCTTCAATTGATGTTACCCCAAACCTATCACATATATCATCATTGCGGATTCGATCTCACCTTGTATGACTACAGATGCACCGCAGCATCCGCATCCTATGATGCCCAGATACGTTGATACGGATACGCGATACGCCATTTCCCCAAAAACACCAATACATGTGTGTGTATAATAAAAATAAAAATATAGAGAAACATTAATGAGATGTGGTATGTCACACATAAAATAGACACTATAACAAAGAAAATAAAGAAGTAAATGGGCTAGATCATCTCGTATGCCCATCAGCCCATAGCAAGCAACTTAAAGCATCTAGTCTACTATTGCTCCAAATGTCCCCACAACTATGCACTTCTATTCCTGCCAGCCATAGCCATATGTCTTACCCCCTAACCATTGCTTCCCTCGCTAGCTCTTGGCTGCCGCTAGCTGCCTGGGAGTATACCACACCACCACAATCAAGAAAGGAGAAGAGGACTAGTGGGAGGACTCACCGTGCGTGAGAACCAGGGGCGCCGTCGCGTCGGCAGGGAGAGAGGGGCCCTATGCCACCATCTACAGGGGGAGTTGAATGTTGGTGCGGGAGCCCGAGGTAAGAGAGGAGTAGGGGCGATGGTGTGGGGAGCGAGAAGGGGCTGCCATATGGGAATAAATGATTCCAACATCTACTTTTGAGTTGGTAGAGGTATTATGGTTGAAAAGTATCGGAGAAGTATCAGGTAAGTATAGAAGTACCGGGAATTATTTTCTCTTCTTAAAAAATAGGAAACCCACCCATACGTGTAGGATACGTATCTGGTCGTATCTGTATCCAATATGGTATCCGATACTAATATGCCAGTTTTGTAAATTATCCAAGTATCGGAGTCCACATCTCTACCACACTCATCGTCATGGATTGTTTTAATTACAATTAAATGGAAAGAAACTCTAGAGTGCAGAACCTATTTTAAGGCTGTGGATAGTAACAGTTTACAAATAAGCTGTTTTTTGCTGACGGCCAAAATAGTACATTAGCTATTTGTTTACAGTACATGTTGCGTAATATTGCTTGTGTAGTCCATTGTTCAATTCCTGCATTTAGTGGGCCACTTGCTAAGCATCAAAAAAATGGTTCTCACAAAAAATGCATCCCGATGGCTAACATAGACTGTGACATTCCACCAATGGGTTATTTCTGTCTAAACAAGAAACGGTATACCGTTGGTATCTGGTCCAGAAACTTCAGATGTTCATTTGTCTACAATTTTCAGTTTATATTTTTATATCTTAATTGAAATCATGGATGCTGTATCCATTCTACTTGAAAATTGTTCTAAGAAGTTCCAAGTTAAAACTTCATTTTTTTTAATCCAGTTTTTTGTTATTTTGTTTAAGAGATAGCCCAGGTGCAGATGCAGGTGTAGTGTAATGGATTGAACTATGAACCAAGTGGATGGAGAAAAGGACTTGACTTGGCTAGCCATGAGGATGGGAGGGAAATGAAATGGTGTAGCCTTGAGTTCCTGTGCAGACAACATTTTTTCTCTTTTATTTCCACCACCATGGTATGGGCACAGCAAACACCACTTACATCTAATGGAACGGTGCCTTCTTTTCGGTATATAAGTACTGCATTTGTGGGAATTCTTTCACTACTCCATCGTTCATTTCTGACATGTTGGATGATAGTTATCTATTATAATATTAAAGTATAGGTAAAAGAAGGCACTACGTTCGCACTCAAGGTTAGACATTCTCATATTAGTTGGAGGGGAAAAAAGAAAGATCTACACCGATGATCGTGGATCTAGATTATAATGGTCTAGATTAAAATAAAGAGTTTGTGATGTACAATACAAAAATAATTGAAATCCAGCATAAAAATAAAATAAAATTATAAATTTGATTTTCATATGACTAAAAGAAAGAGTTCATGTAAAGTACAATAAAAAAACAAAAAAAATCAGAATAAAAAAGGTAGTTAGTAATGTTACCATACGAACATCAAAAAAAATATATATTACTCTACCCTCTTCGCTGGTCGTTGTAGAAATTACTAGGAAAATACGCGCGGCGCACGCCGCGCGCGTGAAACAAAAACAAATTTGTTTTTTTTTCCGGAGAAAAAACAGACAACGGAAACATTTTTCCCATGCTCCGGAGGAGAAACAAACAACGAAAACATTTTTTTCGGGAAAAACGGAGAAAGGACCCGAACTTAAAGTGCAGAGACCTATTTGTTATAATTTTGGACTTGTTCGCTATTATGAAAAAGTAGGAAAGGGTTCGTTCGCAATTCGTATTTAATGGGAGGCTCTTTGTGTAAAACGGTGAACGGATGACCTAAACGCGAAACGGGGGAAAGTATTTTGCACCCACAGGAAATTGCAAAGGGCTAATTCGTAAACGTAAAGGACCTATCCGTAATTCCAAAGAATCAGATGCTTTTTTTGCAAAAAAGGGAGAGAGAGTGGGGGGGGTGACGTGGGGGGCTGAGCATCCAGGAATCCTTCGGCTGATATTATAGGTAGTATTCCTCATTATGTTGTCCATTTACTTTTCTTGTGTGAGAATGATACCGTATGCATATTTTAGTGCTATTTTTCTGTCCGTTGAACACTCGAGTTCTGGTGCTATTTTGGGTGGTACTCAAATTGTAATGCGATGCTGATCATTGGCTGGGTCCTAGCCTCCAGAGACTATTTCACGGGGGTTAAAAAGGGTCGAAATTTTGGTTTTGCGGATCTCAAAAATACCGGATTTGAAATTTGGCCAAAATTCTAAAATCTCGTCGTTTGGATTTCGGCCACCCGAGATGTGATCCGAAAACAAATTTTGAAACCTTGCTCTAGACCCGGGGAAGTTGCAGTCCCTATCAAGATTATTGTAAGCGTAATTCTCGTCTTGTAATGTTCTAACAAAGCTGCTTCTTAATTAAGTACACTGGCTCACTTTTGTCGACATAAACAGAGAGCCCGCACTACCGATTATGCCAACGAAACGGCCCTTGGATTCCACTCCCAATATGCAAGGATTCCCTGACCAAAACCATCCAAAGTGCCCAGGAAAATCATTCACAGTACCAATTCCTAACCCCAAGTGCTCCACTGCAACCAACGAGCCAACGACAGGATACCCACGCAAACATGGCCATACACACGATTGCCACCATGCACGCCGTCGTGCACTACCGCCCTCGTCAACACGTCCCACCACCCCGCCACCGCGTCTGCGTCATCCGCGCCACGGCCGCCGCCGCGACGGACACGCTGTCCACGGCCTTCTGGGACTACAACCTCCTCTTCCGGTCGCAGCGCGCCGAGTCCCCTGATCCCGTCCTGCTCCGCGTCACCGACGGCGCGATCCCGCCGGACTTCCCGGCCGGCACCTACTACCTCGCCGGCCCCGGCCTCTTCTCCGACGACCACGGCTCCACCGTCCACCCTCTCGACGGCCACGGCTACCTCCGGTCCTTTCGCTTCCACCCCGGCGACCACACCGTGCACTACTCCGCACGGTAATTAAGCAGTAGCTACCTACCTACCTACTTCAATACATGGCCTTGGGCGCAGCGGCCGTGGGTGGCGCGCGTGCATCGCTGCATGTGATGATCACGCCGTGAGTACGCACGAATGCAGGTACGTGGAGACGGCGGCGAAGAGGGAGGAGATGGGGGACGGCGCGTCGTGGCGGTTCACGCACCGGGGCCCCTTCTCGGTGCTGCAGGGCGGGAGGAGGGTGGGCAACGTGAAGGTGATGAAGAACGTGGCCAACACCAGCGTGCTGCAGTGGGGGGGCCGGCTGCTCTGCCTCTGGGAGGGCGGCGCGCCGTACGAGGTCGACCCCCGGACGCTGGAGACGGTCGGGCCGTTCGATCTGCTCGGGCTGGCTGCCGGTGCCGACGAGGCGGCGCCAGGGAACGCGGCTGCACGGCGCCGGCCGTGGCTCGAGGAGGCCGGGCTCGACGCGGCCGCGCACTTACTGCGGCCGGTCCTTGGTGGTGCGCAATACTGCTACGCACTACATTACTACTGTGGCGAGCGCACCAGAGCACGGCTCAACTTGGGTGCGCTCCGAGCGATCGAGCTGATTTGACGTCTGGCCGGCTGTCCCTCCCGTGCAGGTGTGTTCAACATGCCGCCCAAGAGGCTGCTCGCGCACTACAAGATCGACCCGCGGCGGAACCGGCTGCTGATGGTCGCCTGCAACGCCGAGGACATGCTCCTCCCGCGATCCAACTTCACCTTCTATGGTCTGCACTGCACTGCACTGCATGCCCCTCGAGTCAGTTTAATATCACCCCACTCGCCGATACGTACGTACGTTTTGTGTGCAGAGTTCGACGCCGACTTCGTGCTCGTCCATAAGCGGGAGTTCGTCTTGCCGGACCACCTGATGATCCACGACTGGACCTTCACCAACAGCCACTACGTCCTCCTCGGCAATCGGATCAGGCTCGACATCCCCGGTACGGAAAGAAACTCAAAACCGGCCGTTTTCACTTGAACAAATCATGCCTGGGCCTGGCACGTCCTTTTAAGATCGATAGGCGCGAGTGGCCGACCTTCGGTGCCGTGTGTGGTAGGGTCACTGCTGGCGCTGACGGGCACTCACCCGATGATAGCGGCCCTCGCCGTGGACCCGAGCAAGCAGTCGACGCCGGTCTACCTGCTGCCGCGCGAGCGCTCCCGGGAGGCCGAGGAGAGACGCCGCGACTGGAGCGTGCCGATCGAGGCGCCGTCGCAGATGTGGTCCATGCACGTCGGCAACGCCTTCGAGGAGGAGAACGGCCGGGGCGGCCTGGACATACAGCTGCACATGTCAGGCTGCTCCTACCAGTGGTTCCATTTCCACAGGATGTTTGGTAACTGCGAGATGGCACGAAACGTTTGTACTGCACGTTACTGCGAGCTAGTACGAGCATCCAGTGACATATCTGTGCTGCAATTCTCGCAGGTTACAACTGGCAGAACAAGAAGCTGGACCCTTCGTTCATGAATGCGGTGAAGGGCAAGGAATGGCTGCCTCGCCTTGTGCAGGTTAACGAATGCATGAACCAAATGTGAAGTTGCGCACGGACAGAATTTTATCTAGTGCTGAATGCAATGCAGGTGGCGATCGAGCTCGACAAGAGAGGGGCGTGCCGGAGATGCTCCGTCAGGAGACTGTCCGATCAGTGGACCAGGCCGGCGGACTTCCCGACGATAAACCCAAGCTTCGCCAACCAGAGGAACCGGTTCATCTATGCCGGCGCTGCATCCGGCTCACGCAGATTCCTCCCATATTTCCCGTTCGACTGCGTGGTGAAGGTCGATGTCTCCAATGGATCGGCGCGGGTGTGGTCTCCAGAGGGGCGCAAGTTCGTTGGGGAGCCGGTCTTCGTCCCGACCGGCGTTGGGGAGGATCATGGCTATGTTCTTCTTGTAGAGGTACGACGGACGTACATGCGAGCACCAGCATAGAGCACATACGTTTGTTCGATTAACATTGGAGTCATTTGATATCTCTTGCCTCTTTTGCAGTATGCAGTATCCGAGCACAAATGCCATCTGGTGGTGCTGGATGCAAGGAAAATAGGGAAAAGGAATGCATTTGTGGCAAAACTTGAGGTGCCAAAGCACCTGACCTTTCCAATGGGTTTCCATGGGTTCTGGGCAGAGGAATGAGTAACGTCACAAGCATCCAATCTACCTCGCCCTAGCTCTAATGAGCAATTGTCAGGCACCCGAACAATTACTGTGCATAAATCTGTTCAGTTTGCTATGAATGTATAAGTGCAAACCTTGATCCGTTCTTAGACATCAAGCATTCATAAGGCTTGTCTAATTTTGCATCATCAAACATTCAAATTCCATTCATGTCTTTTTTTTTAAAAAAAAAAATCCCATTCATGTTCACAGCTGGACAATAAGCACAGTGCAGACGATACGATATATTGATGTCTAGACAATAAATCCATAATCCCATAGGGAAAACATATAGAACTTCCACAAAGAATCGTGGCACCTTGGCAATTTAAAGTTCTGGGCCTGGCAAATAAGAATGACACCATCCTTGATCATAGCTAACCCATACGAAAAGGACTAAGACTAAAAATTCATCCTGTACCGACTAAGAAACCACCAAATGTGAAGTCGACGAATTGTTGTGCTTACTTCATGCGAGCTATAGTTACCACAATGAAGACGAACACCGAGAGCATGAAGGACATTCTCAGTACATCGTCATACAAATCATAGTCCTTGCTCTGAGCTTGGAAGAGCATGTTCACGATCTTAATTATCTTCTCAAGGAATTCCTTGATCTTTGCCTGGGTGTTTTCCAGGACCCGCTGCATCACTCCAGGACGAGCACTAGAGCTCTCCTTGAGATCAGTTTCCTTAGCTGAAATACAGGATAAGTTCTGTCAAGTGAAGATTCAACCAACATAATAAACAAGAGTTTAACAGAACTGAACTAAATAAGGTAGTCAAGTTCATACGTTTCACATGATAAATATCAACAGGATTGTCGAATGGCTACTGCCTAACTAAACAAATAGAATAGTATTGTCATCCATGCTAAATCAATATAAAGATGTACATGTAAAAAGCTCAAAGTCACATACCATCCTTGAAGGATTTCTTGAATTCTTGCACCACCTCATTGTTCATGACAGCATCCCATACAGCCTTATCCGTTGACAAGGCCATAACCATTTTCTGCATGGAGAAAAATAAAGTCACGGGAAAGCAGGAAGACTAGGTGATTTTTGTCAATATTTGGTGGTACCTAGTAACAAGTTCAGGATTGCTATACATGAACACCATTCAAATTAAGCCATATTCACCTGAACAGAAGAATCTACTTGCAATAGGTGGAATGCATCCAGCACATTCCGATGTTCCCTTGTCAAAAGAGCAGTTGAGTTAAGGACAAATGCAGCAGGCTCAATCCATTCCTCTAATTCAGTGTTGGATGGAGAATGCTCTAAGTTGGCTAATTGCACAATTTGGTTCTCAGATGCATCAGAATCCTCAGCGAAATAGTTCACAAACATCCCGGATGAAGGAAGTCCTGAGATGGGCAGTCCGAGCGCTTGTAACTCAGTTGCGTCAGAATCCACACCAGAAGGATTCTCAAATACTCTACATACGACAGGCAATTTGTTCAGATAGACCATCTGTAAACCCAGATTGCATCAATTAAACAACTAGGGAGCAGAAAAGCTCAAGCTAACACCAAAGGAGGATGTGCGTTCTACACAGGACAGGAGGCTCTAAGCAAGGACGGAGGACGTGTATTGCACTTGGACGCAGTACAAGCAAAACTTGATCCTCTTAGCACGAAAAGTGGATAAATTGGAGATCCAACTGCGTGGTGTAGTATTCCACATCTAGACTAATATGCGCACACCCTCGAACAATTTCACAAATACAAGAAACATAGCATAATTGGGGCTCCGATCATGATTTCCAGTGACAAATCACGGTAAGCTTCCACTCTAATTTGATAACCAGAAGATTAAAATAATCAGTAAGGCCCTGTTTGGATGAGTGGTAACTCCTTGGGAGGTTTTGGGATGTAGTGCAAGTTTGAACTAGATCCTAAGTCAGATCCGACCTTAACCAATTATACCACGATGATCATCAGCAACCTAAAACATCAAAAATTATAACTTGATCAATCTAAATGGATAAGTTAAGCATAATCTTACTGCTGGATACTGGCGACGGCGGCGCGGACCTCGTCGCCGGTGGGCGGGGCCCCGAACACCACCATGTACTCGTCTGCCGCCCCCTCACCGGCGTCGAGCGCTTCATCCCCCACCCCCACGGCCTCATCGCCCACGGCGACGACCTCCTCCCAGTCCTCCTCGCCATCGAGGCGCAGCGCGCGGGAATCCCAGCACGCGGCGGAGGCGATGGAGCAGGGCGGGGGTGGCGGCGAGGTGGAGCGCAGAGTGCGGCCCCCGGTGCGCGGGCAGGGGCGGCCGCTGGGGCTCAGTGCGGCACCGCCGCGAAGCGACGAGGAGCCGACGGCGCGGTTGGCGAGGCGGACGAGGTGCTGGCCTGAGGGGTTGCTCATGACGGCGCCCTGGAACCTCGCGTTGCCTCCTCTCCAGCTATTCTCCCTCCTCTTGTAAACAACATGGACCACCATGAGACCCGTGCTGCAGATGCTTCGCCTCACGGCCCCTCGCCTAGTCTCCGAGCTTCTCTTCTTCTTCGCCTCGCCTTGTTTAAGGGGTTTGTTTGGCTTGACATGGAAATCGGTTTATTTGGATGATTGAGTCAGGAGAGGCGAAAAAAAAAGCTTTTTTAGTTGCATAAATATTAAAAAATAAATGAATGGTAGATGGTGATTACTTACCTCTTCGCTACTTTAATATTTGTACAACTTATATTAAGAGGAAAAAACATATAAGCACTACTATTGAGTTATTTATGGGAGTAATCTTTTAAAAGGAAATCGTAATACATTCTGACTGAAATTTTATTATCTCTCGCTCACCTAAAACTATACAAGATTAAATCTAAAATTACAGTGTTAATGGACACACAATTTTAGTACTACTATGGCGCAATTCTTAGTTCTTTGTTTTTGTATTTCACCTAGATTTATTTTATTTTTGTCTAGATTAATTTCTTTTTGTATTTTGTAGGAGTTTACCTATATTTACTTTATTTTTTTGTCTAGATTAAAAAAAATTATTTGTGTTTTTTTTATTTCGTAGAGATGAGAGGTGGGTTAAATACAGTGATCATCACATGCAAATCTTATGATTTAAAAAAATGATTGAGATTAAAAATAATCAGATAACTTTACTGGTCCACGTTTTATGGGTTAAATAGTTGTGTCACGTATTTAGGTCACATTTGGCAGAACTTAAGAACCCAACTCCACATCAGGTATGAAACTTGTAGGCCAAAATAAAGCAAATTAAGTTTATATTTTTATTCTAAAATGTAAACAAGAGACCCACAGCTCTAGCTCCATGGATCTGGTAGAGCTAGGAATGCCCAGCTCCACTAGATCCATGAATCTGATAGAGCTAAAGCTATGCCAGATAGGGCCTTACCTTTTCTTTTGATGACGCAATATCTATAATTTGAACAATTTGCAATCTACATGCTGATCTCATTAGAATGGTAGCTAACTATACTTTATAGCTCGCACAATTAGCTTACTATACCTCACAGTCCAAGCACAAAGAAGCAGTTATCAAGGACGCGCTCTACAACTAAGCTAATAGCTCGTCGCGCGGACCTCCCAAAGGGAAGCCTGCCACGCCAAAAGCAAGAAAAAAAACTCCAACCCTTTCCTTTTGACATACCCATGCCGTCACACCACACGAGAGGGACATGGGGATGTCAAAAAGGGGATCCTATCGCTGTCAACTAATTTGTTCCGACCTAGACTAATAAGCTTATAAGCTTGGTCTTACTTCAATCTAAACGAAAGAAGAATTTCATATCCAAGTTTAGCTTAGGTGTAGATGCCTTCTTTTTGGGCGTGAAACAGTGTCAAACAAGGAGGTGATTTAGCCGCACCTTGCAGTACAACTACCTTGTTACTACTTCACTCCAGTCGCACACCTAGCCTTAGGCAGCCCCTTTCTTACGATCATTCTACAATGTAGAGGGTGTCTGTCGACACCAAAATTTGGCACTCCTAACCGATCTGGTAGATGTAGCCGATTTGGTAGTTATAGCCAATTTGGAAGGGTAAAAGTTAAACATGGATGCAAGATGATAGCTGACAATCGGTTTGGATGAGAGTTTGTTTTTGGAAAGATTAAGGCCGATACGAGTCATATTTCTACAAGAGTTGTGGAAGAATATGATAAGCCGAAACGCTATAAAAAGGAGTCGATAGGCAAAGCAGAGGGGCATCCAATGATCATTCAACTAGCTCTACTTTTTATTTACTTTCTGTCAACTAGGAGTAATTGTTTAGACTTAGAATCTTTCCTCTGTAATTCTTTTTTATCAATAAAGTTGCACATCACTGATTTTGTTCAACTATAGACTTACTTATTTAGGTTTGTTTTTTTCTCCCAACCTTATTGCGCATCGCTTTTTTTTTTTTGGGGGGGGGGGAATCTATCTTTACCAACCATCTACTTGACTCAATCAGGCTGTTTAGATTTATCGTTACTTACGATTTAATCGGTTTAAATAGCTGTTTAGATCGAATTATCATTGAGAAGCTAATCGGTTGTGATAGTCAGTTAGAACATATATTATTTTTGCCGATTACATGATTAAATCGGCTAACATATTCGCACCCAGTTTTATTACCAATCAATCCGTCGTCATAATTTCCGACATCAACACTGAAGCTTTTTACATCGAGCACATGTCGCTCAAGATATTTTTGTTGATTGAGTAGTTTTTATTTAACAGTTTAAATGTCTTTTCGACTATGTTTACTCTATCTGGCAACGTCAGAGGTTTCTTTTGCTTTTAGCGTAAGAAAATGAAATTTATCCACGTCGCCTGTTCTTTTTCATTTGTGAATATTACACCCACACAGATATTTCGACGCATGTCCACTGACGTGTACACCCAAAGGATATGTGGCCCCACATGTAACTGCCTACTGACATGAACTCGTTGTATCGTGTGATAACAGCGCCTGCGTGCCGTGCCGCCCAAGGCTTTTGTGTCGCTTAATCTAATACCCCTACTTTCTTCGATTAATTAGGAGTAAATCTTAGTCTTTACCAGACACGGTTGCCACGACGATGTAAGCTGAACTTCATTATTGGGGTTGTACGAGATGGAGTATTTGCTCCGACTTTACGAACGTTCAAAGTCATCCACGATCACAAGTTCACAACGAGGGGCCGGGATCCTCTTGGTTTTCCGTACGATCGATGGTTTCTGCCGTTAGCTGCTTCCTCGTTGAAGTCGTTCGCTTGCCTGGCTAAAAGGAATACGAGTTTGGATCATCGCCTGACGCCTCTGACAAATCCAAAGGCCAAAAGGTGTCGTGGACTGGGGATGGGAGAGAGAGCGATGTCGAAGTAAGGTGGCTAGCTTCACGTCGTTTTCCTACGGCCGTGGTCTCCGAATCGTAACGCGAGACGAGACATGGTGCGTGCGTGCCGCCGCCCGCATGCGTGTGGTGGATATAGGAAAAACAAGAGGGCGAAGCAACCGTCCGCGCGGCGCTGATGCGGAACAACCGCGGCACGTACACAAACCGCGCGCGCGCCCCCATTTCAGCGAAATAAAAAAAATAAAAAATGCTACAGTACTCTATAATATCACCGAGATCTCGGTATATTTGATTGAAATCTCGGTTTTTTTTTTACCAAAAGCTGGTCGGATTGGATTCTTCACGTCATTTTCTATGTAGGACAGTCGGTAGATCATTCAGTTAGCCTATGCACATTAAGGCCCCGTTTGGCAACTTAGAACTGAGTTGTTTCTACTAGAATCTGGGAGAAACCTAGCCAAACGGACTAAAACTCGGAACGTTTCTTCTTTTTCCACGCCGTGGATGAATCACCTTCAACCCTGTTTCACTAGTTTCTACTAGAATCTGGAACCGTACCAAACGGTTTACAGAAAATGATTCTGATTTTACTTGAAACGTTTCTACCAAGAATCTGAAACCGTTTCCGTTTCTACTAGAATATGGAACTGTACCAAACAGGGCCTAATTCTTGCAGTCATTAATTAGATACCTCGTTTATCAGAATTAGCCTTCTTCTCCACCGTGTAAGAACCAGAGAGCCTTTCCATGCTAGAAGACCGCACGAGGCTGAGATGCCGCACTCTCGTGGCGTGGAAGGAGCGGCAGCCGCACAGGAGGGGAGGTGGTGTGCACGGGAGCTGGCACACAGCGTGCGTGAAGGGAGGCTTCCACGCTATAGTACAACGGAGGACCTTCTGAGGTATTTTAGCGCGGAAGGTTTCTTCCGTAGTAATGTAACACGGAGGGGGTTAGTTTTGAAGAAAAAAATTAGAAGGGGGTTATTTTTGTAAAAAAGAAAGAAAAGAAAGAGACGAGGATAGATGAGTGAACACTTCGAGCTAATGGTTTACGGTTGAGAGGAATTATCCCTCCCTTATAGTCCGAAGGTTTGGAGCTCAATGAGAGCATCCACCTGTCACTCCGGTAATTTTGCGAAAAACCCTCATATTCTTCCGAATTACACTTAGGTCCCTGCAAATTTACGAATAGGTCCTTTACGACCACCGGTTCGCGTTTAGGTCCCTCATCCGGCATTTTACAGAAAGAGGCTCCCATTAAATAGGAATCGCGAGAGAGCCCTTCTCTAATTTTTCAAAATAGCGAACATGTCCAAAATTATAACAAATAGGTCCCCGCACTTTACGTTCAGGTCCTTTCTCCGTTTTGCCAAAAAAAATATTTTCGTGGTCCGTTTTTCCTCCGGAGCATAGGAAAAATGTTTTCGTTGACAGTTTTTCCTTCGTTTTTCGTCCAAAAATATTTTTGTATCCCGTTTTTTCTCGTTTTCCCTGGGAAAAATATTTTCGTTGTCCGTTTTTTCTCCGAAAAAAAACGCAAATTCGTCTTCCGTTCGCACGCGCGGCGTGTGCCGCGCGTATTTTCCTAGTGGTTTAAGATTGCATGGAGACACGACGTGTGTGCAAGGATCACTGGGATGCATTTCAACCAACATCCCAAGCTGGCGGATCACTGGGATGTATTTGAAGAATACAAATTGTCAGAGGAAGGACATGCTGCGAGCAACCAGAACAAGATCAACGCTGGGAAGAAGAAATACCACCACCATCTTGGCACCGGTGGTTATGTTAAGGCTGTACCTAAATGGGAGAAGCGGGAGGAAGAACTAATGGCCAAGAATATCACACCTGCTACTGCTGGTTGGGAATTCCGCCTGCGGAATTGGTTCATGGCTCACGGAGGGATCCTTGCAGAGGACGGTAGCTTGTTGATGGCATCGGGAGCGGAGGATGTTGGAAATAGAATTGTCCAAGCTGTCGACATGTCTCGCTCATGTTCCTTAGTAAAAGATAGGGAGAATGACGAGCTCACATATGCACTTCAAAATCTTGAGCACCCAGGACGGACAAGAGGAATGGGATCGTCCGTGCCATGGAAGTACGGTTTCTCCAAAGATACCGATACGTACAGGAGCCAGTCTAGAAGCAAAACAAGAGAGGCATATAGATACAACTTACTTCAAAGGGAGCTCAGAGCAACTCAGGAAAGCATCGGAGAGATTGTTGAGCAAAAGCTGCAGGCGGCACTCGGTAAACTTCAAGGAGCCGGTACAACTAATACACAGGCCGACGACGTCGCTAGCCCGCCCACCTCCGCGCGACGGAGTAGCTGCGCGTCCAACGCCGCCCCAATCTCTACGCCATGGGGCCGGTGCCAGACCTAGGACTCTACGCAGTGGATAGCATCAAAGTTCGCCGGGAGTGTGAGCTATATGTTCAGGTGCATAACCTCTCCACCAAGGTGGCTTATGGCGTGGCGTGCAGGTGGAGTCGGGCCAGCTTTTCCACTGCAAAGAGATACCGCTAGGTTACTCCAAGGTCACGGTGGAGGAGGTGTCGAGCGGCTATGAAGATCTTCTGCTCGAGATTGATGGAGGGGACGACATCACCAAGCTTGGACAGGCCCTCCACGGAATCATCCTCTGGCGAAAAAGGTACATCATATTTCCAAAGACCATAGAGGTGACCTCTCCAACAATAGAAATCGAACAATTGGATGTGACCTCTCCGCAACAACAAAACCCGCCTCCTCCATCAACTCAACCTTTGCCCAAGGAAGCCCTGGCTCCACCTCCCGCCCAAGGAAGCTCGGGTCCACCTCCCGCCCAAGAAAGCCCGGCTCCACAATCTCCTCCAAGGAAGAAACTCCAAGTCACGAAGGCGATCTGCGATGCTACCCCCTACCAAGAAGGCCCAGACGTCAACACAGTCGTCGAAGGAACCTCCGAAAAGGGCATACGACATGACGGCTGATGAGACACAAGAAACAGTTCGAAAGGAAATTGAGACACACTTCGCATCAAAGAAGGCACCAACCAAGGCACAAATTGATCCGAAAGCTGCAACCCACTTTGAGACATGCCGTGCAGCACCTCTTCCTGCCTCGACTAACTATGAACGCACAATAGTGAAGTCTGCATTGAAAGGGAAACGGGCTAAGAAGGCGGTGGCAGCTAACAAGAAAGCCCAAGATCACCAACTCGAGGAATTCTTGAGAGAGTCGGGGCTATCTTTCGCTGCAGCTGTGGGAGAATCAGATAATCTTCCAATGGCAGAGGTCAGGTGGCCATATAAGCTGGGCCGGGAGTTGGTTGCACCGGAAAAGATAAAGGATCTGCCAACAAAGATGCGTCAATTTCATGAATGGTACATGGAACAGTCCGCTGAAGGAAGAACAATGTTCCCCGTCCAAATAAAAGAGATAGATTTCTATCATGGGGATCAACTCATATGGATGGAATTCGAGGACTTGTACCATTTTTACCATCAAGACGCCGTCAACGTGTCTCTAATGAGCTGCTGGTGTCTGTAAGTACTTCCAGCTAATCATGTCTTTTACCATATATATGTGTTAATTTCGCCGTAGTTCAAGCTGGAAAATCTAATAACTCATCCCCTCTGTATGTAGAATAGAGATACAACGATGTAGAACAGAGACTATCTTCGACATCGGCTTCATCGATCCATTAATTGTCAACGAGACTACATGTAAAGCCAATCCAAAAGAAGTTGAAGAACACATTCTGAAAGCTCTTTCAGAACAGTACTACAAAACGCACATACTTTTGCCCTTCAACTTCATGTACGTATATATATATACGTGTCATCACACAACCTCTCATTTATCCTTCTTCAAGACATTCATAATATGACTAATTACATATATGTTGCAATACATATATATAATAGGTTTCACTGGATCCTACTTATTATCAATGTCGATAGTGCGAAGATCATTGTGCAAGGCTCAAGAAGAAAACCGCAGCAAGATTTTCAGTTTGTCATTAATATTCTAAACAGGTAATATTGAAATGCCAACCTACATATATTTAACTACTTCCGATACTCATAATTACTATTGATATAATAACGCATGACAGGGCATTCGCCACGTTCCGAACGAAGCATAGAGGAAAGAGTTCTAGGAATGAATTCACAGTGCAACTAAGCACTCGAGTACGTACTACAAAATATCAATTAAAGAATATATATGGCGTAAAAATTTATCTTCCCAATAATTAATTGCATTCTTTTCAAACAAATCACTCCAGGTTCTACAGCAATTGGCCGGAAACAACTTATGTGGCTATTATGTGTGCCTCTACATGCAAAATCTTACACACGGCGATATGCGACGACTGGACAACGAGGTGCGTGTGTTAAAAACAAATTTCTTAATACACTTATACTTCACGTATTCAAATATTTCCTTTATTTCTTTCTTTTCGTAGCCCGGCATCGATGAGACAGGCGTGATCCCTTCGCATCGGATTGAAGCAATCCAAGAACAACTTATTGGCTTCATTGTCGATGAGACTATAACCCCCAGAGGCGAGTTCTACGCAAAGGGATGGAGAGATTGTCCTTCCATAAGGACAGGTGAACTTACGGAAACTTCGTCTATGGACGCAAATAGTGATGCACGCAAGAAATGATCTCAAGATCACCACCTTTGTACTATTCGAAAGTTGTAAAACGTTTGCTTGTGCTCATCATTTCATGTATTGTAAAACTTGTGTGTGTATATGCATTTAATTTGTAAATATATACATTATAAGTTCATACTATTTGTGCAAACAAACTCATGGTTTTCTCAATTATAATATATATTGAATTATGCTGAAATAAACTTGTAGTTGTATTTAATTTAATTGACAAAATTCATATTGGAAAGCCTATATTGAAAAGGTTACAGCCTCTCCACAAGCGGTTTGTAACAACAACCGCTTGTGGAGATGGAGGGGCTCTACAAGCGGTTGGTAACACCAACCGCTTGTGATTTGCCTCCACGTGGCTGCTCCATCGCTTCTTCTGAACGCCTTCCAAACCGCTTGTGGTGCCGCACCACAAGCGGTTCGTGGAACCGCGAGTGATACCCTCTGGGTATCACTCTCGGTTGCGTACAAGCGGTTCCATAACCGCTTGTGAAAGAGCTTACGAACCACTTGTGTTGCACTGCTCCCTGGTAGTGGGAAGGCACAAACTACCAATCGGATTGAACTTTAATCGTCCTTTGGCAACATTTTTATTTACTTCAGCGTTTTCCAAGGTAAAACCAGATTTGTAAATGAGATAGTGAAAGCGGGCTTAAATCGTTATGCGGGTTCGAGTCGACTAATCGTAGGTTATGTTGAGAAGTTGCTCAAATTAAAATGTGCAATATCCCACTCATGGGAGGAGTCGAGCCCCCAAGGGTTCATATAAGTCGTTTAGGTCGGACTCAGGAACTCTCGAGTTCGGTTTGTGCTCGCTTGCTGGTTCCAAATGTGGCCTTTGGTTCAAGCCCTGCTACAGGGGGAGCCGTGATGCGATAAGAATCAGCTTACTGCTGGCGCGGCCCCTGTAGGTGAACTTCGAGATCGCAACATTCGGATCGAGCTCAAGAGCACTTAAGCTCAGGTCGGGTTCGGGGGTGCTCAAGTCCGACTCGTGGCATGAAGCCTGCATACGTACTATACGTCCCGGGCGTGATCTCTGATTCAAACCCTGCTACAGGGGGGTGCCGTGATGCGATAAGAATCAGCTTACTGTTGGCAGGAGAAACTTGAGATTGTAGTGACCAGTACAGAGTATAGGAAAAAGATACAAAGACTTTATAGTCAATGAATAAATAACTTTTATTGATAATTGAGACAAGGGTGTTACACATAGAATTTGCGAGTTGATCAATGTTCCACGAGTAGGACGAAGAAATTGAGGTCCCCGACGAATCATATTTCATCGCAAGCTATGGGTCATACGATGACGAGCTTTTCTAGAGCTTAATTCTTGTCAGTTGCCTGTAGAAATTTTGGATTGAGGCATACTGCTGGACCTACTAATTTACTTCACTACCTTTCCATTGCATTTTATTTGGCTAAATGCCCCTTTTGTTGTAAGAACGATATACTTGTATAAATATGATCTATGTTATGTTGCATGGTTATGATGACAATATTGTGAATATACGTAAGTACAGTTTATACATGAGATCCTTAGGTATTCCACATCTGAAGAGAGGGTCTTCATATTTCGAAATTTAAAATTACGTACATAAAGTTATGCTATATTACACCAAACCGCACAACCGCGCTGCCCAATCGGCTAGTTTCTCATAAAAGTGCAATGATCTTTTGTAGTACTTCATACTAATCAATGATAAATTCCTAAAAAATACTAATCAATGCTTGTTAAAGAAATTAGCAGATGCTGATTTAATATCTGTATTTCTTATTGAAGTGGTTAGCAGTTTTGGCTATGGTGCTACGGGCTCATAGCCAACAATTTCAAAGATTAGGTGTCTTGTCCTGCTCTTTTCATTATTCAAAATGCATCATCATGTTGTGGCCAAGGTTTAACAATGCTCTAATTGTTCTTTAGCTTTTCTCATTTGGCATATTATCGAGAAAATACAGCATATTTAGAGACGGGCGGTTCTGTATTTTCCCCAACACATTTGTGCACATACAGCGAAGTCCCTGCATATTCTAACGCAAGCTCCAATGAAGCACAGCCTTTGCCTCACAAAGTCGCAATAATCCAAAATTTTGTAGTTAAACAAATACGAACATTTGCTTCCATTGGATAATTTTATGTCATGTGTATGCGAACGGTCATTCTCCTCCGGAACCTTTATACTTCTCTTTCTCTACGACTGGATTACTTGCTGTTATATATAGGGCAGGCATACCAGTGGGCAGTGGACAAGGCATCAGGCCATGTCTTCTGAAATCAGCATATTTTGGTAAGCTCCTATCCAACAGTGTCATAAGACTATATTTCCCTTCCAAGTTTCAATTGCTGAGCAATATATTCCTAACTTTTCAGCTTGAGACAAGGGTAAGCACATTGCATGAGGCTTATCACTTAAGTATTAGGGTCAATGCTCAAATTGCACAAGAAGGCAACTATGCTTCATCCTTTTCACATCATCATGATGCCAAACTTTGAATCAAGAGGCTCCATTTCTTGAAGCAGTTAGCATGGAATCCGAGCCTTAACCCTAGGCCTCAACTTAACCAAGGTAAGGTATCATGGGATGGCCTACTTGGTGCTATTTCTATGAGCTAACTCAGCTAAATGGATCGAACCCATAGAAGCTAAACACTAGGAGCTACGTGCATTCTTAGAGGCTGTTTTCTTCACATACGGATTTCACCATGATGCCATGCGATTCTCTTCTCCAGCGGCTAGTAAGATGGTGTCCGTGGGTGTATAGAGAGAAGCCGAAGCAACCCGTCAAAGTTCTCGTCACCGGCGCTGCAGGTAATTCAGAATTCAGAAGCTAAACACCGAGACACCAAACATCTACTACGACCTAGATGGAGTTTCACTGGATGGCCTGGGCTGTTATTTGCAGGGCAAATAGGGTATGCCATAGTCCCGATGATCGCGAGGGGGCTCCTGTTAGGACCTGACCAGCCGGTGGTCCTCCACATGCTTGACCTCCCGCGCTCGGCGGACGCCCTGAACGGTGTCAGGATGGAGTTGGCCGACGCTGCGTTGCCTCTTCTCAGAGGTGTGCATCCTCCTCCCTCGTAGCTTCCCGCTTCCCTTGCTGCCTTCATCACTACGTACCAAATGACTGGAGTGGTTAACGGCACAGCTGCTCTTACACGTCCATTTGATTTTTGTTTTAGGCGTCGTGGCGACTACCGACGAGACCGAAGCGTTCCGAGGCGTCAACGTCGCCGTCTTGATCGGTGGATTCCCGAGGAAAGAAGGGATGGAAAGGAAAGATTTGATCGCGAAGAACGTACCAACCTACAAATCGCAGGCCTCTGCTTTGCAGCAGCATGCCGCCCCAAACTGCAAGGTGACGTACAGTACAGATATGCGCAAGTAGACAAATTTTTAAAACCGAGCTTTGCAGGTTCTGGTCGTGGCTAACCCTGCAAACACAAACGCGCTCGTCCTCAAGGAGTTCGCCCCTGCAATCCCCGCCAAGAACATCACCTGCCTGACACGGCTCGACCACAACCGAGCCCTCGGCCAGGTCTCCGAGAAGCTGAACGTGCACGTCGGCGACGTCAAGAACGCCATCATATGGGGGAACCACTCCTCGACGCAGTTCCCCGACGCAAGCCACGCCATTGCCAAGACAGAGCACGGCGAGAAACCGGTCAAGGACCTCATCACAGACGAGAAATGGTAGTTGACCACTTGAGCACGTCCTGCCTTCCTCAGCACGGTGGTCGGTGGAACTACACCGTGATGATGCTTTCTTATGTTGTGTGCGTGGCGTAGGCTGAGAGAGGAGTTCGTCAACACCGTGCAGCAGCGAGGCGCGGCGGTGATCAAGGCGCGGAAGCAGTCGAGCTCGCTGTCCGCCGCCAGCGCGGCCTGTGACCACATGAGAGATTGGATCCTTGGCACCCCAAAGGTCCAAGACTTGCCTTTTCTGACCGCACATAGCTCTGTTCTTGGCTTCTTGCACTCTAAAGTTTGCTTCTCAGGGGACGTGGGTGTCCATGGGCGTGTACTCTGATGGGAGCTATGGCGTCCCTGAGGACCTCTTCTACTCATTTCCGGTGACCTGTGAAAAGGGGGAGTGGTCTATCGTGCAGGGTGAGCTCTTATAATCCTTCCGAGTTGATGGCAGCATCATGGTTTTCTTTACTTAGGTCATGTTTGGCAAACTTCAGATTCCAGTTCCACCTCAGATCTGATATTTATATATTAAAATGAAGTGAATTATGTTCATATTTTTATTCTAAAATACAAGCAAGATGACTCATCTTGTTTACACTCTTAGACCCCGTTTGGCAACTTGGAACCGAACCATTTCTACTACATTCTGGAAGAAACCCACCAAACGGACTAAAGCTCGGAACGATTCTCCTCGTATCGTTTCTTCTTTTTTTTTTCCACTCTGTGGCCGAATCGGTCTCAACCCCATTCCACCCGATTCATAGAATCCTACCTGAAATGTTTCTACCAAGAATCTGAAACCGTTTCTGTTTCTACTAAAATCTAGAACCGTACCAAACGGGGCCTTATAATACATCCACAGCTCCAGCTCCACAGATTTGGTGGAGTTAGGAATACCCAGCTCCACCAGATTCACGAATCTGGTGGAGCGAGAGCTCTGCCAAACACCCCTTAAGATCATGTCTAGATATTTTTTTTTTGGAATAAGTCCATTTTACAGCCCCTCAACTTTCTAAAAAAATCCATTTAACACTCTTTAACTATAAAACCGGTTATTTACCATCATAAACTTACATAACAGGATCAATTTACACCTTAATGCGATTTTGAAGAGCGGTTTTACTGTTAGGGATCCAATTTAGGGTGATTTTTGCTATGTTGACAACCATATCATCATTTTTGCTAATGTAGATATAAACGACAAAAGAAATGATAACGAGAAGAAAAAAATGTTTATATAAAGAAAAGGAGTGAGGAAGAGGTTAATGATGTTGATATGAATACCCTTGAATTGAATCCTCGTTACCAAAACTCAATGACGTAGCTGCCAATATGGCGAAAATCATCTTGAATGGGATGCAAATTATCAAAACCAACCTTTAAAATCGACTTAGGGTGCAAATTGATCCGGTTTTGTAAATTGGATTAAATACTCGGTTTTATAGTTAGGGGTGTTCAATTAATTTTTTAGAAAGTTAGGAAGTGTAAAATTGACTTATTCTTCTTCTTCTTTTAATCTTTGTTTCAGGTCTGCATATTGACGACTTTGCACGCACCAATATGGAGGCATCGGCCAGCGAGCTCAAGGAAGAGAAGTCCATAGCTTATGCTTTTCTCTGATGTAAAAGGAATAGCTAAACCAGCTGTGCATACAGTGGAACTGCAACCTTAGGCCGAACCTGAGCTTCAGTAAATGTTTAGTCAACATTTGTTGCATAACCATACAACAAAGAAATGTTTCATGTCCGCACATATTGCTTTAATCAACCAGAATGACTATTCCTCGTTGAAATATTGCACATGATCACAAGAGAAAAAGAAATAGCACACAATGACTATTCCTCGTTGAAATATTGCACATGAGCACAAGAGAAAGAAATAGCACACAGCGTCGATTGTCTAAGTCCAATAACAAGAACACAATGCCGTTAGTGGTATCTCATTTAATTACAAAATCTTCAATCGCCATTGTTCTGGTATTTGTCCTTCAGCAAGGAAGTTATCTGCCCTGAAGCTCTACTCCACAGAAGATCAGATGGCAGAAGCACACCATATCCAACAAATGATTCATGTATACACCACAATTTACAGGCATCACGTTTCGAGATAGTATCCCTCCTAACTGTGGCAGTTTCTTTGATTAAGTTAAGCAATCAGTGCAACCAAACTGGAGCTGCAAGTCCGTAAATTGCTTCACCTCTGCAGTTACCAATTCTATGGGAACTCGACCACCAGAACAGCATGAGCTGATATTAGTGCTGTGGATTTATCTATGCCGTCAGCATCTCTCTTTCGGTCCAAACCATAAATTTCACCTTTTTGCCTTAGCAAATATGCACTTTCCCCAATGCAGCAAGGCCATGCTCAATCGCTAGAATTCTCTAGTTGTCTAGCTCACTTGAGCTGTCAAGTTTTCAGTTCATGTCGTAACCGATCTGTTTGATGGTATTCGTTGGCAGATGCAAGATGATGGAAATTCATGGATGTCATCTCGTCCAGGTCTGATATCATCTGGTTCCCCCATAAGACCCCTCTGGACTTTCTTTACCTTCCGTGAAAATACATCCCAACCTATTTTATTCCGTCTCTGAAATAGTACATTGAGCTTTTTCGCATTTGGGCGAATGGTTCTCTTGTGTCCCATGTATCGTCTGTAGATTTGATGGGGATGAAAAACCATTAGCGTATTAAATATAGAACTACAAGCAACAGAGACAAATATGCAAAACATAATAAATAATTGCATAAAGCACTAGGGATAAAATTAACACAACCACGATGTGGCGGTGTGGACTGTTCCTAAAGACGTGTTTGCAACTTTGCTTTGTGCTCCAATACACTTTAAAGATGCATATTTTGGAGTACCCAAACATATCCACAAAGAAGAGGGATGTATACCTGCGTCCAGCTAAAACCTTGGCCATGTTTCCATTATTATTTGTAACAAAAACATCACTCTGATCACATACGATGAAGTCAATTGCAGCCAATCGTGAAGAAAAAGGAAGGAATGGTTTCAAATCATCCCCAGCAAGCATCTCCTTGGTGTTGAAGTTTGGAAAGAGTTCCCTCAGAGGCTGAAGAGTTTCTTCTCCACCATATATTTCTCCAGAGGCAACATACAGGTATGTGTCATTGCTAAAACCAAGAGCTCGGAGCATTAAACCAATTTCTCGAGGGGTCAACGGACATTTACCCCTACTGCGCTCATCCTCAGCACTCAACTCCTGCTAGGAATCAATATAATCATATCATCATTCAAAGCTTACATCAAGTGACATAAATCAACCATAAAATGACCACATGAAACATCACAATTAATAGTAGTCATTATCTCCCTCAACATTTTTTTAGGGAAATTTCACTCAACATATTCTTGTAGGCGCAAAAGATGCAAAGGACAACAAATAATCAGCTATAAAGGAAGTACAACAAGAAATAATCTTAGACGATGGACTGATATTTGGAGAAATATATGATAGGGAAATGTAAACAAATTTCAGATCTTACAGGTAATGTATCCCATCGTTTTCTAATTTCAGCTAGTTCCTTTCGTTCTTTTTCACCACCACCATAGTAACAGCCAGAAAATGCAAGCATGTCTGGTTCAAACCTGTCAAGTTTACCAAAAATGATGTTTAATAATATGTGTACTTCCAGGGAAAGTCTTCATAGCTCCCCTTTCCGAGAGGTAAAGACACCAAATTAACGCAACCAAGTTGAAAGTGTACCTCAAGTGAATGGCAACATATCGTGTGCTCATGGCTCTCAGCTTCTGCACCAATTTCTGGCCCAGAGTTTGTATGGAATTCGTAAATCTTAATGCATGAAAGTTTACTCGGCAACGTAGCTTCTGCAATTCTTCGTCAAGCTCATTAGTGAGCCGATAATCAAACTTTGTTAGTTGCAAAGCCTGCGAGAATTAACACTATTGAGTGTATAGGCAAACCTAGTTGCGTTTACATATTACAAAGTACAAATAATTCACCTCGCTACAATCGTTTCATATATGTTTCCAATTAATACAGATTTTAAAACATCATATTGAAAAAGTAAAATCAGGAGATATTCTCATAACTAACAAGTGATACTCATCATATGCATGTTGTCCATGCAACAGGTAAACTATTGCATATAGTCAAATGTTCCGCTTATCGCCTACATAATGAACCACACTGAACAAGATGTTCAATACGATGATTATCATGAAATAACACGAATTGATAAGCTGGAGGACTGAGAAATGATTTATCTTCTATTTGCACATCATGTCATTAGAGTCATTAGCAAGCAAAGAAGCAATAACTAGCAGTAAGTACTCGATCACTATGAAGCAATATGTAAGAAGATCCAAACGAATGCACTGGTTCTGTAGCTTACTTACTTGCCTTTGCATCAGAATCGGCAAAACTTCATCAATGTAATACTCAGGCATGGATTTTCTAGGTGCCCGCATGGTCCATGGGAGTTTATCCATTGATATCATCACCTCATAAGGGATCTTTTTAACAACAGTTACATCCTTTGATAGGTAGGAAATAAACCAGTCCACATCAAAAATATCAGAGAAGTCACTGCATAAAGCACGTACAGTATCAGGACAAGTCCCTTTGTCAGGGGAAATGAACTTTAGAAAATGTCCTGTGATCTCAAGCCCTCAACTCACCTGTCATCCTTCCAGAATGAGAGGTGATCTAACTCGGGTACTACAAGCGTGGCATTCAAAATCCAGGCAACAACAACGGCATCTGTTATCTGGAAACTGAAGATCATGATGGTAATACATTGGATAAACAAAAGCAAAGCAATCACAAGTTGAAAGATAATCGTACCCCTATGCGCTGTTGGTTTAGCCCCCCGCTAGTAGCAATCAGCAAGTAACCTGTAGAACTATTCTCCGGCACAGCAGCTGAAAGATGAACATGCAGAACCCCAATGTTATAACGTCACTCGTTCTTCACAATTTTAGTTCAAAGGCAAAAATAACAGATTAAGGAAACTAACATCTGAAATTTGCGCTCCTCCCACTGCATCCGTAGTACAAGTTGGAATACCTCGATTTCCAGATATCGATAGGCTCATTGTTTCTAACCTGCACATTGTCAGCATTGTAAAGCAATATCGATCGAGAATTGAGACCTAGCTAGCATGCAGACAAAGTCGCGAGAATAGCAAACATAGAATTTGTGAAGGACGATGCAATTCCGTCGAATTCCCTCTAAATTCCGTCGAATTAGACAGCAAAACGGTTCGGGTTTCCGACAATTACCTGCTTGGCTCGCCAGCGGCTCCGGATCCGCGACCAGTCGGCGTCTGTGACGATGTGTCCGGTGAAGAGGGACACGAACCCCAGAACGAACAGAGCCGTTCCCAGGAACACCGGCGAATTCTGCACCCTCCTGGCCGCCATCGGCGGGGCGCCACCGCCACCGGAGTGCGGCTTCCCCGGATCACGCTTCCTCCCCATCCCGCCGCCTTATAAACTCGTGCCCCTCGGCCACCTCCTATCTGCGGCCACCGGTTCCTCGGCGACGCCGCCAACGCCGGAGCGCGCGCTAGATCGATGAGGCGCGAGAGATCGCGGAGGCTGCGCCCATGGCGAGGCGGAGGAGATGGGCGTGCCGCGTGTGAACGGGGGGGGAGTGGAGTGTGACTGTGCCACACAGCCACAGACAAGAAAAGGCCAAAACTTAGGAATAAGTGAACCGTTCCATTTTATACTTCGGCCCAACAGAATCGAGGCCTTTTCGGTTCGTTCGTGCTCATCGTCTTATGGGCCAACTTATTCAACGTGGGCCTCCTTTTCCGTTCCTGTTTCCACAAATTCACAGTAGTCAATAAATACTCCACGTGAAGTCTATTTCCCCTGTAAATGCTAGCACAGTAGCACCATAAGGCTGACCCAACGATGGCCTGAAAAACCAGACCTGTACGAGCCCTGAACAGTGCGGCCTGCATTTGATTTGGGCCTTTATATTGAGTCGATTCCCAATCATGGCCTGAATTCCCTTTCTGTATATCAACCATCAGACAAGCCTCTCCTTCGCATATAGCACACTCGAGGATGGCATCTCTATATAGGGATGAACCCCTTCGGCCTCTTCGATAGAGGCGCACATAGCACGTCCCCTTGGAATGGCTACAGACCTAAATAGGCCTCTAAATATTCAAATAGGCTGTTTTCCAGGGCATCGTTGGAGAGAGCCTAAGGTCTACTAACTCTAACCATGCCATATTAACTCTATTATGTGGAAAGGAATTGGAGCCTTCTTAGTCATTCACCTCACCTCCATGCCGATTTGCGAAAAAGTCCCTTCTTTTTCTTTAAATTACAGATAGGTCCCTGTAAATTACAAAGTGGTCCTTTGCGATTTTTTGTGAGGATAAAAAAAAACGTTTCCAGATTGCATTTAGGTCCCTGGTTCGTTACTTTATGGAAAACCCCCGCTAAATACAAATCTTGAACGAGCCATTTTCTAATTTTTCAGGATAGCGATCAGGTCCAAAAATATAACAAATAGGTCCCTAGCCCTTATATCCAGGTCCTTTATCCGTTTTTTCCGAAAAAAAAAATTCATCAACCAAATATGTGTACAGCTTTATCTCTATAAAATTTTTTTAACTTGATATCTAATCTCTAGATTTTTTTTCAACTCGGTCTCTAATATTTTCCGAAACATATATTATTACTCGATGACCGCATAGAGTGTTAAACTCGATAAAAGAAGGTTGACATCTCTAATATTTTTCGAAACATGCATTATTACCCGGTTAACACATAGAGTATTAAACTCCACAAAAGGAGGTTAGCTGGGTAATAATAAAGTGTTAACCAAATTCGTCAAAAGAAATATGTGTCCAGGTCCTTTCTCCATTTTTCCCAAAAAATTTTTTTCATCAACAGATATATGTGTACAGCTCTATCTCTAGATTTTTTTCCCAACTCGATCTTTAATCTCTATGCCTTTTTTTTTCCCAACTCGGTCTCTAATATTTTTCGAAATAAGTAGTATTACTCGGTGAACGCATAGATTGTTAAACTCAACAAAAGAAGGTTGGCATCTATAATATTTCTCGGAACATGTATTATTGCCCGGTTAACACATAGTGTTAAACTCAACAAAAGAAGGTTGACCGGGTAATAATAAAGTGTTAACCAAATTCGTTAAAAGAAAAATGTGTACAACTCTATTTGTCTATTTTTTTTGTAACTCGATTTCTGATATTTTTCGGAATAAGAAATATATGTATACAACTGTATCTCTATAGTGTTTTTTTGCAACTCGATCTATAATATTTTTCAAAAAATGTATTATTCACCGGTGAACGTATAGAGTGTTAAGATCGTTCAAAAAAATGCTTTGATCCTCCTGCAGTCTTTTTTTACAAAAAAAAATAGGATAAACTTTACACAGTGCAGCGTGCGCCGCACATTCTGCCTAGTAGTATTCATCCGCATAGAAGACATCCCTTTTTTAGCCCTTGGACAATTACAAAATAGTTCCCTCTCTTATCACAAAAACGTCGATAGACAATACATGTCATGTGTCGCGTTATCATACTACGGCAGGAGTTACCGCACAATAGGATCTCGGTAGCAGAGCTACCGTGTTGCAAAAGCATAAAATGGTGGGTATCAAGTAAACAATATCATTAATTAAGTGATTAATCAATGTGATTAATTAATGATTAAATAATTAAAGTGACTAAATAATCGTTTTGCTTATCACGTTTGCTGCGACAGGGCTTGGCAGAACATTGCCATGGCACAACAGTTTGATAGGTGATACATATCGTCCACAAACACTTGTAGTTAGAAAAGCATCTATTTTTTAATTGAGCTCTTTTACAGTCCACTAAATTGAATATGGACAGTACATTCTTTTCGATCCAACCAATCAAATTAACTAGAGTTTACTTATACTTCATCCGGTAACAGAGTAGTAGAAACACCCTTAACAAATCAACGATTAGATGTGATTTCTACTTATATATATATATTATATACTACCAGTCGTATAACACACTAAAAAATTTCTCTTTCAATTACCTTGGAGCAAGACAGATTTAGAAAACAAAGTTGTCGGTGAGTACAAGAGCGCTGGCTTCATCCGCACGCGCCAAAGCGTCACCTAAAAAGCAATGCATGTTGCACCACCGCCAAGGGCTGCACCACTGTTCCGATCATCGACCGGCCACATGTGACGCTGCGACGCTAGCAGGCCGGACAGACGAGGCAGCGCTCGCAACGAATTCCGATCCCCCCTCCCCAAAAGAAGAGGCGAGGAAAAAAACTCAACACCACTCCACACGCATGTCAGCGTTAGTGCGGTCGTATACGACGAGCGCGGATAGCCACGGACGTCGCAGGGGGGGGGATGCGCAGGAAACAGCCAAGATAGGCGTACCAGTACTACTACGTATCTCCCCCCCAACGCCCAACACGGAGATGTTATTTCCCCCAAAGCGCAGACATACCCCCCCGCGCCCGTTCCCTAGCCGGTGGGGCGCGGGCCGCGCTGTAGCTGACACTGACGAATGGACCACCGCCGTACCGGCCCCACTCCCCCGTCACGCTGCATGCATGTACACCCGCCCTGCCTCGCAGCCTTTTTTTTTTCTCACTGCTCACCGAAAGCGCCCTATCTCGTGTGGTATACCAAATGGCAGGTGGGACGTGACATACACGGTCCCGCAGACCAGTGGAACGCTCGGCGTACGATCGGTACGCTGCGCAGAAAATCTTTGTAGGCGTCCGGTTCCGGATATGGGATCTCTGCGCAAGTGGCAGAGGCGTCACTATCGTGACCAGTACGGAGTGGGATGTAATGACTGACGGGTGGGCCTAGGAAATCGCAGTGATAGGGTGGTCCCACGTGTCAGTTTTATGAACACGCGGCGTCTGAGTAAGGGAAGGGGCGGGGCTGTATAGTCACACGGCGCGCAGCGTTTCAATGCCCGGGGCAGTCGTGTCACGGCACAGCGGCGGGGCCGTCGGATTGAACCCCTCAATGACACCCCTCCATGTGGCGGTGGACCTACATGTCACGAGCCCCGCTCGTGACCGCAGCAGGCGCTCGATCGGACTGCGGCTACTACTGCTACTAGCTCGTAGCTCTCCCTCCCTCTCTCTGACGAGCGGAGAGATCCCACCTGTCAGTACGGTGCTCGCTTCCTCGCCAGTGGCCTGCTCCTCCCCGGGGGGCTCGCTTCGCTTCGCTGCCCGCTTTGCTTTTATATGGGGCGCCAGTGCGGTAACCTAACGCTGTACTTACAGCAGCAGCAGCAGCAGCAGCAGCCGGCGCCGCTTTGTCCACTCTCGACAGTCGCCACACCGTTTTTAGCCGCCGGCTGCCGGCCGGAGGAAGCAGAGCAGGCGCGCGCGCGCGAGCACGTAAGGTGTGCGTACCCGCGTTCGTTGCAACGACGCCGCGCGCGGTACGTGCACATACATGGAAGGAAACGGTGGCGCCGGCGCGAGCGCCACGCCTTGGGGTCTCGGGCTGCACTGGGCTCCCGCCACCTCGCCGTACCCGCACCACCAGCCCTTTCTGCCGCCGCCGGGCTTGCCCATCCAGCAGCAGCAGATGCAGCAGGAGCTGACCTGCCTCAAGCTGGGGAAGCGGCCGTGCTGCTGGAGCGGGGTCGGCCAGGAGGTAGCTCAGCGGGGAGCGGCCCACGTGCACGGGAGCGGCGGCGGAGGGGGTGCCGCGGCGGCGGCGGAGGGTAAGGGGAAGGGGAAGGCGGTTGCGGTGGCGGCGGCGGCGGCCGTGCCAAGGTGCCAGGTGGAGGGGTGCCACGTGGCCCTAGAGGGAGCGAAGGAGTACCACCGGCGGCACAAGGTGTGCGAGGGGCACTCCAAGGCGCCCAGGGTCGTCGTGCACGGCGCCGAGCAGCGCTTCTGCCAGCAATGCAGCCGGTCCGTAGATTTATTTACCCACGTCAAAGTCCATATGCGAGTGTCTGGTGTGTATGCGTGCAGGTTCCACGCGATCTCGGAGTTCGACGACGCCAAGCGGAGCTGCCGGCGGCGGCTAGCCGGGCACAACGAGAGGCGGCGGAAGAGCAACGCCAGCGAGGCCATGGCCAGGGGCTCTGCGCACCCACACGGTAATTGTAAACCATGTCCTTAATTCCAAGTTTTTATTAGCTCTGTGCCTCTGTTCAAATGTTCTTGGACGTGCGAGTCGAGTCACAGAGAAACCAATGTCAATGTTAGAGAGAGCAAGTATGGGTGGGTTTGATGCCGGGAAACAAGGAGAGGGCTGCAGGTGCGACGTCAAAAAGCTCTCGGCATGTGTGGGGCGGCGAGAGCACAGATTTTAATGCGCGCCTTTATGTGCATCTGCCTGCTTGCTTGGAGACACAGGCCTCAGGCCGTGTGTTGCGTGGCCTGGGCGCCCGACCGTGCATATGAGCACTCACAGGAACGTCTCAGTGGTCGTTGGCCACACGACAGTGGTTGCGATGCACGCAAGCCGTGCATCTACAGCAACTTACCATTACTCGGCACTCCCTTCGTCCCAGTTTATAAGACGTAGTTTGACTTTACATAAGGATTAAAGTTGCATTAAAATTGAAAAAGGTATGAGAGAAAATGACGTAGATGCTCTCACTTAATTGTCTTGAAAGATGAAACATATACTTTGTGTGAGTGATAATGAATAAATGCATGTGATCGAGAGATAATAAATAAGGGTATAGAAGGAAAGACAGATCATTAAATCTACATGCACAACTTATATTTGGAACAAGATCATTCAAATTATAGGCCTTATAATCTTAGACGGGGGAGTAATGTACTACTAGAACGAATGCTAGTGCATATTCATACGGGCAGTGTACAACATGCTTGCATGAGTTATACCAAAATGCTAACTATAGATAGTACAAAAGCCCACCAGTTCAAAGTTTCGGAAGGTACAGTAACCTATTGCCTATACATACATACGAGTATATTACTAGTACTACTGAGCACGAATGTGTAGATGCTAGTTAAGGGGACTACAGTAGAGGGAATCAGCAGTTTCTAGGGCTTAGTAGAGGGAATCAACATTCTAATGAGAATCTGCAGGCTGATCTAACTAAAGGATACTAATGAGTTCGTTGGGATCAGCTATGTAGTTGATGCTCACAAGTTACAAGTGTAGTACTTCCGCTGACATTCAAACTTAGTAGATACGGCTCTGCTTTTGGCTCTACAGTCGAAATGCCTTATATATAGCCTTTTTTTTTCTTGATCCGAGATCCCAAATATGGTACTTCTCTGCTGCACTATCATGTACATAACCAATGCACTAATTGTCACATGTTGTGATAATGCATGTGTGTGGACTTTGGAGTCCTTTCGACGATCCAATGAGGTTAAAAATGTGCAGTGTTTAATGCAGCGAAATAATGTGCAATGCGTAATTTGCTCAGTTGCTTCAAGTGGAGAGGTTAATCATCGTAATTAGTAACCACCAAAGAATGGCACATTTACTTCTTCGTGACCAATTCTATTGCTTTTCTTTCTCTCGAAAAAAACATATCGCCCTTCTTGTTGTAATTGCTTGAAAGTAATTCAACAGAATGGGTCTAAACCTAGCATCAGGAGTGAAGGCTTGCTATGCTAAACATCCAAGTACGTCAACACTCCTGCCTAACCAATTTCCCTTGCTCCTTTCTATGATCGACATATATGAACCGTACATGACTGTATTAAAACAATGATCAAGTGAGTGTCATCTAAACCTCCTGCCTAGCCAAACTTCTTCCGCTATTGTGCTTCTGTTGCTGATAGCAACTAGCTTAGAAATGCAAATATTAAACGAACAGGCGATTGTTCTAGCGATTGTGGAAGAAAGATCAGATTAGCTGTATTAAATTCACTAGTATGGTTGCATGCAGTACCGTAATATAAAACTAGATAATCTGAAAGTGATCCTTTAGATTTGAATAACTCGATGAAAGTTGATCTTTTCAGTTAAGATTATTTAAATATCACACTGCACTTCTGGTTGCGCAAACAGCAATTATTGACGGTTCTGGCCATACTTCATTGTTAAATTGCTTTGCCGTCTGAATTTGCAGAGCGCATGCTAAAATTACAATGAGTTTGTACTCACCAGCTGATCAGTCTGACTAAATAATATTCTCCTTGTTTAGAAATTGTCAAGTTATGAGTGCAAATGATGAAGATAATTGCTAGGTGGCACTCGGGTATTTTTTGTTTATGAGAACTCAACTTTTTTTGCTTATAGAGTACTCAAAATGTGAGGAGAGATGGCAAATTGATTCCATTAATTGAATCTAGATCTAATAGCTCAAAATTTAAGTGCTATTTAATAAGAAAATACTCATGTGCTCTCTAGACACCCCAGTGATGAAACCACAACACGGCAACACGCTAAAATGCTTTGCAAGTGAGGTTCAAACACTATTGGGACATAGCCTGTGCACTGCATTACGAGGCCAGGTCGCCAGGAGTAGGACAAATAGCAATATGACAAATAGCTATATGATCACCACGATTCTGTTGTCTTGTAGAATCGTACTCTATGATCTTACTAATAAGCTGCTGACCATAACTTATGTCAACGACTTTTCTGCGCTCTATAGTTAATTAAAGAGATGCGTTTTTATGTTTTTTTAAAAAATTATATAAATATTAAAATATGAATGAATGATAGATAATGATTACTTATCTCTTCGTTTGCTTTATCTCTTCGTTTGCTTTAAGATTTATGTAATTTGTATTATGAAAAAAGGCGTAGAATCACTGCACTTAATTAAACTGGTGCAACGCGTTGCAGGAGTCGCGTCGTTGGTGCACGGCTTCCCGCCGTACGGCGCGCTGCTGACGTCCGCGGCTGGTGCTCGCTCTCTTCTGTCATCGGGCAGAGCCGCCCCCTGGCTGATCCCGACGCCCGACATCTCCGCTCGCTCCAGCGCCGCGCTCGACGAGCTCATCGCCGAGAACCGCGCCGCGCTCCTCTCGTGGCACTTCTTCACCGACCGCTCAGCCGGACGTCCGGCCCCCGTCCCGGCTGAGATGGCCGGCTGGCACGCGCCGCCGGTTGGCCGGCATACCCAGGAGGCGCCCGTGGGGCACGTGACGCTCGACCTCATGCAGGCCACCAACACCACGACGGCGGCGTTCCGGCCCGTGCCGGACGCCGAGGACTGCGACGCGGGCTGCTGCTCGGACGTGTGGACTTCCTTGGAGGTGTGAGCCAGCCGGCGTACGTACGCGCGCGCGGCGACGTTTGGTTAGCCGCCGGGAAGCTCGGCACGGCGCGCGCGTACGTTCGTTCGTGCATGCCCGCGTCGTACGCGTTGGGGTTTGGGTTAGCTAGCTGCCTGCACTGCACGTACGTAGCGTGGGTGCGGCTGGGCTAGCTGGAGCTTTGGTCGCTGTGTCGACCGTGCAATCAACTTGAGTCGGACAATAGCCTGTTTTAACTTGTAGCGGGTGTGCTAGCTGCATGTTCACCAAGGGATGTGCAATCCGATGTACTGGTACTAGTACTAGCTAGTTGTGTTTCGCCGTGCTTTCTGAATCCAAGGTTAAATTATTTGGTGATCACGGGAGTTTTTTTGCATGCAATGTCGTTGTGGGGGAACGAGTGAGGAAATGCTGTCGTTCTTTGTTATCCATGAGGGGAAAACTCCATCCAATTTGACAGAGCCAAGCCTGCACAGACGTGACAGATCGATACCCCGGCCGGGACGAGTAGTTGCGTCGTGCCGATTAGGGATGGCTGTATATATACGGGCCTCGTGTCGTCTCAAACTACATGATTATGTGAGCACGGCATGGAACGATGGAATATACCGTGCATATAATGGCCCCTTTTGGGACAGCTTCTGGATTATGAATTTTGGATTATAGGAGAAGCTGCTTCTGATTATAGGAGAATCGGGTTAAGCCGCCTACAACTTCTAGGTTTCGGACTAAGTCAGCGAAAATCAGCAAGAATCAGGTTTCAGCCAGATTCTGATTCTATACAGAAATCAGCTTCTGATTCTCAGAGAAGCTATCCAGAATATTCCTGTTCGGCAAATAATCCGTTTTTTTCTAAAGCAGAAGCTGTCTAGAAGCTGAAACGAACGGGGAAGGAAGTTAAGTTTCAAGCCACATATACGGTCCGTGCCAGCCACTTGCCATCTTCTTCCTGCAAAAGTTTCTCCATCGTGACAGTTCGTGGAGACTCGAACGTAACCTATCGATCTGACCTCATCAATTCATTCCGTTTGATAAGCTTCTAGGAGACAGATGCGGTCACTGTGCACTAGAGCGCATTCCCCAGATCCTCTCGATTGGCGGCCATGTCAGGCGATGTTTGTTGGATGTCATGTCAATACGTATTTGTCACCGATTAAATTTGGCAGAGGCAGTACGTCTGCTTAATTACTATTTGTGTCCATAACAAATAGGGACCGATATTGAAGAGTACTCATTAGCTAGTATTCTTTGTCTCCTCCGTGAGCATGTAAAATGTGGGACTCTGCTTTATTACCTTCGGTTAATGCGATCTGATCTTAATGCTGCTCTAAACAACTGTTGCGGATTCTTGTCAAAAAATGTGTTCTATCTGAATTATATACTACTTTATTGCGTGAAGTAGAGTGAACGTTTACTTCAGTTTTCATTTTCGCTTTTTTGAGGGAGGTTTCGATGGTAGGATCGATATATGTTAATTTGCCAAGGCAAAGGGGATACAATGTGTGCAATAAACCTATCTATTCTAGCAGTATTCATACAAACATTGGTCAGAAAAGGGGCTAACTAATTCTCCAGAGTATACAATTTAAATTATGCTAACTTATCTGAATTTGAAAATATGCGTTTGGGCTGCCAAATATAGTGCCATCCCAATCTGAATCTGATAATTAAGGAGAGAATATCATCGTCAACTTAACAAATTGTTACGGTGGGGACAGATCACTTGACGAGCTAAATACTCTAATTTCGGATAATCACTAGCTATTCAAAGTCACAACTCACAACACGATATGGTGTCCGAACGTTAAAATAGGGACGTATCATAAAATTGTTATGCATGTATGGGCCTCTGCAATCATGATCTATTAAACTCAACCTGCAGCATGCAAATATAAATGGTTACGTAGTGGAGTACTAGCGTAGCGAGGAGAGAAAAAGGGTGAACACATGTATCATGGGCTAATAGTGTTGCTCAGTAATGTTCATGTTGCCGTAATGTCAAACACGCTTGCTTGCACGGACAACAACAACATACTAGTGGGCTGGGTTAACCAAACTATTTTCAAATTAAAAATCGAGGTACTGGTCTACCGCGAAAATCGAACGAAAATTGTAAAAAACCAAAGAGTTTCGAAATCGAGCGTTTGAACAAAAAATTCAAAATAAATTAAAAAAACGAAAATCGATTTTTTTAGAGCAGTTTTCATCGATTTTTGTCGAAAATCGCTCGGTTTTCACCGGTTTTCGACCAGTTTACATCGCATAATTTTTTTTTCAATTTTTTTAACTAAATCGGTTTATCGACCGGTTTAAAGTTTCGAACCGACTCGATACAATAAAAAATCGCAGTTTTCAAACGGTTTTCAACGGTTTTGTGAACCCTGCTTACGGGTTAATTGCTCTGCGCATTGTCCATTTCATACGCAGAAAATCTAAAGTTGGCACATCTCACATGCACACATCGCACATCCTACTCAGTGATTTATGTAGACCGGTTTTATCAGAACATACGTGCAAAATCAAGTGGCAAATTAATTGATCCAATAGTAAAAATCTAGCAAAAGTTCCAGGAGACAAGGCATCATCACGTAGGCATGTGCGCATGCCGTGGCGAAGCGAGGTAAAAATGAAGGGTCAACTTAAAAGATTATGCTAAATTAAGATAAATATATTAAATAACTTATGTTGTGTTCTTATCGATTGAATAGTTACTATTAGTACTTCATTATTTGAGAAATACGTATTTAACGCTCGCTTGTCAAACTTTTAAAAATCCATGAACAAGTTAACATCAATCAATGAAACAAATCGGCTATTATTATTTCTATTAAACTCCTTGACACGGTTACAATCGACAAAAAAAAGGTATATATCAAAAGAGAGGTTCACATTGCCTATTTGCAGTTGTGTCAACCCACTTGACCGGTTAGGCATTTGCCAACACAAGCTGTGCCTCCTTCATTGCCTACTCGCCATTGCCGAGATGAGTTGCTCGTCAATGCACACCTGCACACTTGTTGGCTCCCCAGTATCTACTCGACGTCATCGTTGTGCCCTCGCAATCGCCGACTCCCTGCCACGCGCGTCAAGCCCCTCGACTCAGTGGGCTACTATGTCGTCCCAAAGGAGAGGTATAGAGCCACCCCCTCCCCTCTCTCTCAATGGTCTCTGCGTGCGTTTAGAGTTTGAGTCCAGTTTTGCAGGCAACAAGCGAATTTACCGATGATCTAGAAAGCAGCTGACTACCTAGCAAAGCTTCTTCTTCTTCCAGTCGCATCCGAGTGCGTGTGCATTCACCGTTGCTATGCTATAAACTAAGTGTCGGTACTAAAGAGAATATTTAGAATACGATGGTGGGAGGCTCTAGCCCAACGAAACCTCCTGGGCCCAACGGATCCTCCCTGTTGGCTACGCCACTGAGTGCATGCATGGCGTAGAAAGCTGAAAAGAGTGGATGATGAGAACTAGAGAGGAGATAAAAAAAAGACATACACATAAATGATAAATTAGTGGATCATCAAGCTGACTTCATTAACAGTATTGGATCAGATTGTAGTCCTCCGTCCTTCCAAAAATATTTGGTAGGCAATGTAAAAGAGAGGTGCTTTATATTCTCTTTATATATTTAATAAATATCTAATTTTACTCTACATGTATATATTAAATATACTGTTTAAATATAATAATTAAATATAATTTTACCTACATGCTAAGAAAATATATCTTATAAATTTATACGAAAGGAGTAGTACGACAGACCAATCAATAAGATAGAAACCTGTTGCAAATGCCTCTCAACTTTCAAGGTAGGGAGGTAGCTAGAGCCGTACACCAATCTAATAGTTGGGGTACGACCCTAGCTTTTTCCAGAAAGCGCTCAAAGTCTCAAAACCCAAAGGTACCCCCGAACAGACAACCATGACTCGATGTCTTTCTTATCCACAGAAAGTTTAAGCACCACTTCTCATGCAATCATGCTTAACAAATGCTTATATATCGACTAATTAATTAATATACTTAAAACTTTCTTCGTTCTAAAGCAATTGGCATGATGAAACAAAAAAAAAATCCCGGGTATAGAAGTACTCAGATATCTAACTGGATCTGGAATTTTGTTGGGGGTAATTACTCACACGACTGGAGAGTGGAGGCCAGGTCAAGAGAGTACAGAACATTGCAGCAATCCTTTCTTGTCAAGTTTTTTGCCCAGCACTGCTTACTGAATCGATCGAGTATGTCAAATTGTCTCAAAATTAGCCATTACAATTGGGAAGTACTAGTACTACTCAGTAATGAGAAGTGGATGGCGCGGCCTTCTCTGCTGGGCGCTGTGAGCAAATAATGCACCTAGCTAGCAACCTATACATTGCTATATGCATGGCAGGAGGCAGGAGCAAGAACAAAACATCAACCGGAAACGCTGCAAGGAAATCTCGAATGGCCACATTAAATGAGCATGCATGCATGTGAGGGTGCCACTTAAGCTACCAAGGACACATCACCTCCATGCATTGACACCACAAGCATGGAGAGATACACCAGCTTTCTAGGAGTAATATACAGACGGTCGATTCAATTCTCTTCAATGCAATACTATAACCCTTGCATAGGTCTCGGCTGGCCAAGTTTCAGTTCCTCTAGCCGTGAGCCTTATCCGCTCAAATCAGTGGGGAGCTACCAAGTGATCCATCGAAAGACTAATTCTCGTACGAACATATGCCTAATGTGTGTGTTCTTAATTATCAGCAAGGAGTAGTGTTTAGTTTCTGTACTTCGGGGTAATGTGTTACATGCATGCAGGTAGCTATAGCAATAGCTACACCTAGCTCGCAAGAAAGCTTTGTTTTAGGGGTACGTGGTACGTGCAAGATAGCTAGGTATTGAAGAAGGCCCAAGTTAGAAGAGGAGGAGAAGGAAACCTAGCTACGAGGCCACAGTGCCTGGTCTTTTTTGCTACATGACACCTAAAAAAGCCAGGTCTACATATGCACGGTAGGGTCAGTAGTACTGGCACTGTGGGCGACCACAGCTCGATAGCGTTGGTCCTAGTCATCCACTGCTTGCATTTGCATCTATTAATTCCAATTAATCCCCTTTCCCAAAGTTCTCAAGGAGCACTGCCGTTTAAACCTTGGGGCAGATCTGAATCTAACATGCGAATAGCTCGATCGATGACAGGCAACGTACACGAGGCAGTAGGAGCATCAAAGAGATGGATTTGTATAAATATATACCCACAGGCCAGAGAACATTAGGGCTGCGTTTGCCTCGAGGTTAAGAGGTGATATAATATGGAGTAAAGGGTGGCATGCGTACGCACCGCACGCAGCGGAGGGATTTGCATGCCAACCGAGGCGGGCAGACGGCTAATCCTTAGCCACAAGTGGAGGACGAGCTGCCGAGGACGGGCTGAGCTTGAGGCTTGTGGAGCATGGCCTTGTCGGCCACTCCGATCCTTGGGTACGACTCGTTTGACTCCTACATCGACATGTGGCTCGCCTTGGCAGCATGCAACGTGCATCGATCATGGCCGGCCTGGCCTTGCCTTGAGTTCCGCAAATTACTACATGCATGTACGATCGACAACACGTACTGCATCACATTCACATATACGTAGTTCTTCGAGAGATACTAGCTAGTTCGAGAGTTGAGAAGATGCAGTCGAACCGATGAAAAAAAAGGCAAACACAAGGCCGGTTCGCACGAGGTGGTGAATGGTGATGGCATGGTAAGATGCACCTTGTACGATCGGTTGCTTCTTCTCTACAACTCAACTGGTTTTAAAAGATAGGATGTGCATATGCAAGCATGCATGCAATATGAACTGACAGTGTTAAGAGACCAAGAGAATACTAGCCAAAATCTAGAGCATATATAGATAAGAGAAACCAAGCCAGAGTACCATATACAAGCAACAGCAGCTCCTCCTAAGTCCTAACACACGACAAACACGCATATACAATACGCATATAACTAACTTATAGACTATATGCATGTAATCTAAGTCATAACTCAGAGCTGGTCTTACTAAAAAGTGTGTTACCCAGTATCTCGAGATCGTGAGCCCCATGACCTGAACAGCTAATTACTAACTAACACAAGACGTCCTTGAGCAGCTTGTACCTGCGGCCGGCCGCCTTTGTCCCTCGCCGCCCGCTTTCCTGCTCGCCGCCGCTGGCCTGCTTACCCCTGCCGGAGGAGCTCGTCGTGGACGAATCCTGGCTGCCGCCGGCCTGCTGCTTCCCGGGCGCCGACGAGTACCTCGCCTTCCCGGCAACGTCGCTGAGGCACCAGTCGCACATGTCGGAGCCGGCCAAGGCGGGCACCCCGTCGCCGTAGTAGTTCGTGCAGTAGCTGCACGCACAGATGCATGGCGCATACATAAGATGGACAAGACTTGGCGTGTGGCCTAATAGTCGCTGCTCTGTATTATCCTTTCTATTCTCCTTTGAATGAAATGACACGCAAGTCTGTACGTATTTCGGCAAAAATATAAGATGGATGAGACTACCAAACATGCGTATATATTATATACTAGAATAGAACCCATTCATCCATATCAAGAGAAATAGTGCAGGAGAGGGTGGGGGAGGAAGGGATGACGCGCGCGAGTGAATACGTACGAGTGCTGGAAGCGGTAGTGGCAGCGCACGCACTGGAAGAGCTTGTCGGGGAAGCCGACGTCCCCGCACATGGAGCAGACGGTGGCTGTGGCGGTGCCGGCCATGCAGAAATCAGACTATAGAGCAGGAGAGCCCGGAGCGGAGGATCAGATGGTGGGAGGGGGAGAGATGGGAAGGTGGGGGCGAGGAGGGGTATTAAATACGAGAGAGAGTGGTGTGTACGTGCATTTGTAAAGAAGGGAAAAGTGAAGAGGCAGGGGCAGGCGTGGCAGACGACAACCTTGGAGAGATCGGCGGATCAGGGAGCAAGCTAGGTTCAATATTTTGTTTTTGTAGAAATTTCGAAAGTGCTTGAAATCTAAAATCTCAATAAGATTTAAAAATTTTAAATAAAATTTGAGTGGAATACAAAAACTAAAGTTTAAATCTAACTTTTTTAGACTGGAAAATCTGATATTTCGATAGAAATCACTGAGATTTTGACCGAAATTTGCGATATTTTAGTCAAATTATTTTGACCAAAAAAATTCAAAAACACATCAATTTTTTTTTAAATTTTTTGTGGATGATCTTGACCCTAAATGCAATCAAATTCGACCAAAAAAAATCTGATAAAAAAGACATCAAAATTTCGGCCGAAATCATCACAATCTCGCCGAGATTTGAGTGGATACTGTAGCATTTTGAATTTTTTTACCCCGACGAGATTTAGGATCTCAAGGATCCGAAATCCAAAATCTTAGCCGAGATTTTCGAAATCTCGCCTGATTTGAATCCATGCCAAGAAGGACACATCCATCTCATAGCAGGATAAAATCTTGGATGGTAAATTTCGCGAGCTAGATCTATTCAAGTCGGTGCATGATGCCAGTACTACTACGACTTCAGCTTAGAGAGAATACAATAGTAAAATCTATTACTTATTTTATCTCTTATTTATATCATCTAGAGTAAGTAAAAACCATCTTATACAATAACGGTCTCTAAGAACAAGTACAATAGTAAAGTCTACTACTTATTTTATCTCTTATTTAATTATATCATCTAGAGTAAGTAAAAGATCAGTTTATACAATAACTGTCTCTAAATATTGTCTCTAGATGCTATATAATAACTATCTCTTCTCTTTTGTACATAAAACTGCCTACTAAATAAGAGATAGCTCTCTTCTCTCTCATTTTTTCTCACTCTTCCACATAGAACACATCCATCTGTAGATGTGGGCATTACTTGCTCTTAGAAAAAGAACACTCGGTACGCCAAATTTAATATAGACGATCCACTCTTTTTAATCTAATAAATTAGATTAATCAAAATTTATTTATATTTTCTTCAATAGTGACGTAGTACAAATACCCTTAACAATTAATAACTAGATATGATTTTTATCACCTATCATATACTACTAGAGAGTTTTTACCACTTTGGGATGTATCAAAGTTTACATTAAGGAAGTACATGCAATTTTTTTTTCTACCTTTTGATATTATTTTAATATAAAATTTTGTACCTTTCAACGATGATAAAAAATTTGATACTATTTTATTTTAAATTTTGATATCTTTTAATAATAATAAAAGGTCTTATATTACTATTATAATATACCGTAAAATTGCATTAGAAAGACAGAAAATACTACTCAGCTTCGCTAAAAAAGAAACGGCCGGACGCTTGTGATGCGCGTCTCCAGGGAGCATTCGATTTTTTCGGAGGACAAAGCGGCAATAAACTGCATTGCCGATGGGTATGTGAAACGTACAATTAATGGACTTGTAATTAACCTATATAGTCTGTGTGTTAGCTGAACTGTGCACAGTGCACCCCGCACGTGCACGGTGGTATGGTTCCTCAAAACAAGTCCTATTTCATTTAATCTCGTTTGTATCCGATTGCTGCTTAAACTGAATCATCGTATAAATGGTGGTGTATAAATATAAGAAATATTTTCTTTAGATATTAAACTATCTTATTCATTTAAAATAATGAAATTATATAATACACAACTGTCCTATTTCATTTAATCTCGTCCATCGATTAAATACATTCGATGTGTTATTCAAAACGAATCATAATCAGAAGGCAAATTAATCGACTTATGCGACTCGGTATTTCAGAACGGATCAGCGGCTGGCGAAAGGTGAAAGCTAGCTCAGCTGTGCCAGAATCGATCGAACTGTTTTACTCGTACGTAACGTACGTACGTAGCTTGTAATCCATGCGAGGATTCAAATTTCGATTTCGGACTCCATCTCAGGCCTGGCCGAAATCCGAAATTTCGACGAGATTCGGAAATTTCGGATAAAATCTGGACGAAATTCAAAAACCAAATTTCAAATCCGTTTTTTTATCGAGAAATCCGAAATTTCGCCGAAAAATCCGAAATTTCGGTCCAAAATTCCGAAATCTCGGTGAAATTTCCCGGTACTATCACACTTTCAATTTTTTTAGGGTTTTTCCAACTTCGCGAAAATTATGATCTACCAACTATCCCACATGAGAAATGATGTGAAGAATCCAACCGGTCAAAATCTGGTTAAATCCGGTCAATTACGGTAAACTTTTATACAAATTGCGGTCTATTTTACCGAAATTTCGGTCCAAATCACCGAAATCTCGGCGAGATATTAATGCACTGTAGCACTTTAAATTTTTTTAGGGTTTTTTATTTCGTCGGGATTATGAAACTCAGTTCACCGAATTTCGACGACATTTTGAACCCTGAATCCATATCGCTTAGAGAGTGACTAGGGAACGGTATACCGTTGCAACGGTATAGCCATGAAACTTATGAAACTTATCAGTTTCAGTGCTGGTTTCATGAGTTTCAGTGTTTAGTTTCATCAGTTTCATATTTTATCAGTTTTTAATGCTAAGTTTCATGAGTTTCAGTGCAAAAAATCATAAGTTTCATGAGTTCAGAGGTATACCGTTGCAACGGTATACCGTTTTTTAGTTTTTCTGTATCGAGAGTGACTAGGGAACGGTATAATACTAGTAAACGGTATACCGTTTCTAGTTTTTTCAACGGTATACCCTATTCCTGTGTTACCTTCCATAGCTTCCGGCAAAACAAATGGGCCTTCAGCCCAGTTGACCTGACCATTATGTTCCTTCTATTCTTATGGTCTTTACGTCTTTGCCTAAGCATGTATAACCATTATATTCCTTCTATTCTTTCTATAGGATCTTACATCACCGACACCACTGAATGGTCATCAAGAGCAAATAACTCGGTCTCTGCTTCCCGCAGACGAAAACACATCAATCGATAAACATCAGCTAATGAAACTTATCGGTGAAATATCATGAAACTTATCCGCGAAACCTAATGAAACTTATCCGTGAAATATCATGAAACTTATCCGCGAAACCTAATGAAACTTATCCGTGAAATATCATGAAACTTATCGGTGAAATATCATGAAACTTATCCCTGAAACCTAATGAAACTTATCGGTGAAATATCATGAAACTTATCCATAAAACCTAATGAAACTTATCCGTGAAATATCATGAAACTTATCCGTGAAACCTAATGAAACTTATCGGTGAAATATCATGAAACTTATCCGTGAAACATCATGAAACTTATCCGTAAAATCTAATGAAACTTATATATGAAACCTAATGAAACTTATATGCGAAATATCATGAAACTTATCTGTAAAACCTAATGAAACTTATCAGTGAAACATAATGAAACTTATCCGTGAAATCTAATAAAACTTATCTGTAAAACCTATTTGCATATGAGACATCATGAAACTTATGAAACCTACAAGATATGGATAAACACATTTAATACCTAGTGAAACATGCTATACCGTTGAAATCACTTCCAACGGTATAGCGTGCAGTAGCACTACTCAAACACCCTCTTTCTCTCGTACGTAGGTACCGTTTTTTAGTTTTTCTGTTCTGTATCGCTTATTATGCCGGGAAGTTCGCGTAGCACGCCCCACACGCGTCAATGATGTACACACGGCGTATACGGTTGCTACTAGCTAGGCGGTGCACGTGGTCGATCGATCGGCCAGTGCCAGTCGACCTTAACCACGTACGACAAACGTGTACCGCGCGCGACAGGGTGCAGCTATCGGACAAACAAGTACCGTACTAGCTCCGATAAGGTGCAGGAGTACTGTTGGGATGTAGGCATGCACGTACGTACATACGTACATGATGTGACATTATTGACATCCTCTTTAAACCACAACCACGTACGCACCAGAGGAGAGTACTCCAGAGCCTGTATGTACTATACGCTGACCTTCTACTTGTGCTTAAAGTCACTAAAAGCTTAAGCTCTATAAACAAGGTGTGAATTCTCAAGAAAGGGTAAATCCCATTGTACCAAGAAACTGAAACCAAACTCGGGCGAAGTGATCCTTATCTAGTCTCTTATAGCCTGTTTGGATGCCCGCCCCGCCCGAGCCTGGCCCGCGGGAAACGGTCTCGCGCTCTATTTCCGCGCGGCCAGCGCGACACAGCGTTTCGGCCGCTTTTGCACGCGCGGAGCCAAGCCCGCGGGAGCGGATGCAGCCAACCAATCATGCGCTTGAGGCCGGTCAATGCACGCGCGGGGGCAGGCCGAACCGAAGCGGGCAACCAAATAGGCCATTAGTCTTTACTTTTTTTTTGAAGTAAATTTAACCTTTACACACATATTTTTACAAATCAAGCTCACTCCTTACTCTTGCCACCCCTGGCGATCACGGAAGCTCCCTGCCGCTCACGACGAGCGTGGGAGCACCAGCCGACCTGTAGAAGCTCGTGGGTGGGAGCGCGGGTGCAAACGGGGAACCTTCCTACCGTGGCCTGGCAGCGTTGAAGCTCATTTGCCGCAGCACCAGCAAGCTTAGGGATGAAAAGGAAGTTAGATTTGTAAAATCTGAACTGGATTCTAGGTTGACCAAAAATAAATACTAAAAGGTTAGATAAAGGCTCACTTCAGCTTCCACCACTTATACTCCACCGACAGAGCCATGTATAATTAACTGGAAATCCGGCTTGTGATGACCGGACGGTAAGATCGATGGGTCGCATCTTGCCCCTACGCACCCGAGTTCCACTCTTAGGGTCGGCTCTCGATGCCCATCTCCTGGATGCCAATGCGGCAGTGCTCCTTGCCAGTTTTCAGAATGAACATATGATCTTATTCCCACGCATCCATGGAAGTCGACCTTGAAACCACGAATTAGCTAGAACTCGTATGTATTGTTGCAAAATTAACCTAAGCATATACTACATGGTTATGACTTGGTGAGATTAAGGTGTGCCCAAAGTGGATGGATGGAGATGGACATGCATGGGCGGTGGGGGCGGCAGGGAAAGTGGCTGTAGTACGTGTGCGAGTACCAAGACCACCGCTGGCGCTGGCCAGCTCCCACAATGAACAACAAGAGAAAAGAAAGAAAGGAGGAGCTGGGAAGCCGGGGAGGGGCGATCATATCATATCATCACGGACCTGACTCGGCGATGGCCTGCACGCCCTGCAGCTAGCTGCGCGCTGTTTGGATTTCCCTTTCTTGGGCGGTACGACAGCCACGCTCATGTATGGATTCAAATCACTCATGTATGGATTCAAATCACGGCGGGATTTCGAAAATCTCTGGATAGATTTCGAATTTCGGATCCTCCGAGATCCTAAGTCTCGGCCGAGAGTTTTTTTTAAAAAGATTCAAAATGCTAAGTAACTATTCAAGTCTTGGCGAGATCTTGATGATTTCGGCCAAAATCTCAGAATTTTTTTTTTACCGGATTTTGATTTTTGTTGGCCGGATTTGATTGGAATTGGGGTCAAGATCAACAAAAAAATTCAATTTTTTTTTTGACCATTTCTTGGTCATTTCAATTTGAATGAAATCTCGGTGATTTTGGCTGAAATCTTGGATTTCCCGGTTGAAAAACGACCGAATTTCAAATTTGGTTTTTGGATTTTGTTCGGATTTTATTTGAAATTCCGAGATCTCACCAAGATTTTGGATTTCGGCCACCTCCGAGATATATACCGAAAGCGAAATTTGAAACCTTGCGCCCATGCCATCGCTCAATCGCTGGTTGCTGTGGCACGGAGAATGTGCACCCTAGCCTAGTACAGAACTCGGTGTCGGATCCTTTGCACGCGGCGGCAGCTGCCACTGTCTCCCAACTGCACAACAGAGGCCTCTCCAATCCCCATCGCTTGCCCTACGCGTTGCTGGCCGGCTCACCGGCTGCTCGGGCTGTGCCCCCTGGTCCGTATGTACGCTTGTTTCGTTAGGTTTGGTTTGGTTTGGTTTTACTAGTCCCACCAGCTGGTTGCCGGCTACTGCAAAGCTATTCCATCTTGTTATTTGCAAACCGAGATCGATAGATCATGGGTGCAGTGCCACCACTACTATAAAACACCTAATAGGTGACAGTTTATCTGTATCAATTTTTTTTGGAACCGACACAAATTAAATTTTTGTATTGATTCTAACCTTTAAAATAGCGAAAACACTATTTGTATCGATCTGTAATGGAAACCGACACAAACAGTTACTTATTCGTATCAGTTTTAATTACAACCCTACACAAATAGTGTTCCCATTATTTGCGTCGGTTTGTAAATGGAACCAGAACATATAATACATTATTTGTGTCAGTTGTCACCAAAACCGACACAAATAATTGATATTTGTGTCGGCTCTAATTAAAAATCGACACAAATAATACAACCTATAAATACTACTGTACTGTACCTATAGCAGCTGCAGCTCCATGGCAGGTTTTCCTCCCGAGAGCAAACCCAAAGTTTAAAATTTCAGATTCCATTTGCAAAGTTTCTTGTGCTTGTACTTCCTCTAGGTGTTCCAAGGTGAGTAATTTGTTCTGCACTCTTGATTTTTAATGATCTAATTGCAATTTAATGTTTAGACCTAGTTCAATTAAGGTTTATTTATATATTGTTCAAATTATGGTTTAGATTTAGTTCGTTTTTATTAACCTAGCATTTTGTAGATGATGAATTTATTACTTTGCTCCGTTAGATGAAGTTTTGCCTAGCTTTATACAATATAGATTAAAATTCTGTCTATCTACTATTATTAGCTAATTAATTATTATCAAACATATATTAAATTTAATGTATTAAGATGTTATATTTTTAATAAGCATTGATTTGTAGTGATCTAGTTGAAATTTAATGTTTACATCTAGTTCAATTAAGATTAATTTATATATAATTCAAATTAAATGTTTAGTTTTAGTTTGTTTTTATTGACCTAGCATTTTGTAGATGATGAATTTATTACCTAGCTCCATTAAATGGCGTTTTGGCTAGATTCATATATTAGATTAAAATTATGTCTATCTACTATTGTTAGCTAATTAATTATATATTGAATTTAATTAATTAAGATATTATATTTTAATAAGAATTGATTTGTGGATTCTAGTTGCAATTTGATGTTTAAACCTAGTTCAATTAAGAGTAATTATATATAGTTCAAATTAAAGTTTAGATTTAGTTTGTTTTTATTGATAACCGTCTATGTTACTTAATTATAGAAGGATCATAGATTGATGTACAGTGCAGACCGTTACAACCGAGAATACATCGACAACGTCTCTGCTTTTCTAAGAGTCGTCGAGGAGGATAAGTTGCAAAAGAAGAAGGAATATATACATTGTCCATGTATTGATGGCAAGAATGAGAAGATGTTTTCAGACAAAGAGCATATATACTTGCACTTGATTCGAAGGGGTTCTTTACCTGGCTATACATGTTGGACAAGGCATGGTGAAGAGTAGATCATACATGAAGTTGATAACGTCATCGATGATGGAGCTGGCAATATGTTAGCTGACATTGACTATGGATCCGATGAGGATAGGTTGCTCAGGTGACAAGTACAAGCAACCATGAGCCATGCAAAAGTTGAGAGCATTGTTCTCCTTAGCACCTCGTGCCATCGCAACAGTTGTGCGTCCACACCATTGGCAGAAGATGCATTAGCCCACTATCCCATGGACGACATACAACATCCGACACCGTGCCAGCTCAACATTCCTCTCATGAACATATCTCTTCAGGCTGCTACAGGCATGGCTTATTTGTGCCAAGAAGGGAGTGTTTTGCATAGCTTCCCAATTGCGCTGGGATACACAAAGGTCGAGGTGGACACGGTACTTCCGTAGTTCACCGGCATGATGTTGGAAATACTCGTAAATGACGACGTGACAACTCTAGGAAGTGTCGTCCACAATTCATCCAATGGCGCAAGCGTGGCATCGTCCTTGACCTTCAATTGCCGACATGTCCTGCAGTAGATCTTCCACAGTCGTCACCAGAACCTTAGTGTCAAATGCCTATTGTCAGCACTTCACAGGATATACGTGAAGAACCTATCGTGTATCATAGAAAGAATTTGCACATGAGGCAAGCCATGTCGACCAGATCAGACGAGATTGGGACTGAATATGATGTTGTGCGCAGCCAATGTAAGGGCAAGGCGAGGTCTAAAGGACAAGATAGGGTAGAAAGACTAAAATTCGAGATGGAGATGCCTTTTATGACCCAAACAATGTTTGATACCTAACAATTATGATGCAAAGATTGTATAAGTGGTATATAGAGTGGTCCAACCAGGACATACTGCTGAAGGCAGTCACTAGAATTTTCAAAGAAGGGCATCTACACTATGAGGGGGTTGGCTACTTCCTGGTTGAATTCGATAACTTGTATAACATGTACTACCAGTATGCCCTCGACGTGTCTCTTTTGAGATGCTGGACACTGTAAGTGTGAACTACAGAAATCGTTGTTTACATTAATGTAATACCGATAAATGTAATATCAAACTTCTTTATTATGTAGGTACGAGACTATTGAACTAAGAAGAAACCGAGCACTTATTGTAGGTAGGGATGGCAATCGGGCGGGTATGGGCGGGTAGACCTCCCGTAGACCCGAACCCGAAACCCGAAATTCATACCCGAACCCGAACCCGAAATCTCTCACGGGTACATACCTACGCCCATACCCGAACCCGATGGGTACCCGAACCCGAACGGGTACCCGAACCCGAAATTAAATTCACCTCGCAATCAAATTTTCACCATCAATTGTCAATCAATTCATTTGTAATTTCTATGTTTAAAGGAAAAATATATGGTGTATATAATCATGAAAGTTACCGTATCTTACATCTCGAACGATGCTTGAAAATCTTGATTAACTTTCCATTATTTTTAATTTATATTAATTAATTCGGGTACCCATGGGTACCCACGGGTGCAGAACCGAACCCGAACCCGAACCCGAAATTTGAAACCCGTGGGTCTGAAATCAAACCCATACCCGAATCCATCGGGTCGGGTACCCACGGATACCCGAACCCACGGGTAATTTTGCCATCCCTAATTGTAGGATTCCTTGACTCGAGAACAATTTGTAAACTTCAAGTCCAAAGAACGCCAAAGGAGATCGAGGAATACATATATAAGACTTTCATTAAACTTCAAGACAAGGAATTGATACTTTTACCCTAAAACTTAAAGCAAGTGGTTCACTAGTTAGTTAGATCACTTGATGTTGTTCCTTACTCTCATTGCGATCTTAGCACTAATGACTATGACATATTACCTGTGTATGTAGATTCTATTGGATACTCATTGCCATTGCACTAAAGAAGAGCAAAATGGTTGTCCTGCCCCCCTTGACAAAGATGAAAAATTTTACAAGGACATGACATATATACTCCAAAAGGCCTTCAAAAGATACTGTAAAAAGTGAATGAGACACCACCCATTCCAGAAGTCCCTCTCAATCCATACTAAATTTTTGGTATGCACAAAGTATTCCTATATTGCAATTTTTATTAAATGACTCGTTTCCTGACATTGCAGTTTATTTATTCTTTGCAGTGTCACAAACAGTCGAAAGGCATAAATTTATATTGGTACTTTGTCTGTCAATACATGCGAAAAATCTTAGATTCTACATTAGTAGACAATGATGTAGAGGTTTGTCATGCTAACAACACAAATTGATTCGTACCTAACGATTTTTATTAAAGCTCTCAGATTAATTTTTTCTACTTTATAGCACCTCAAATTGCCTACGGGAGGACTGGTTCATAATGAAATCAAAGCCATTCAGGGACAACTCGCCTAATTCATCATGAATCAAATCAACAACAAGAATGACAAGTTTATGACTATGAAAACAACGACCCAGTTTTCTATACTAATCTGGAACCTGTCATGTCTCCATTCCACTCCGATTGATATATGCAAAATGATGTACAGAGTGTGAAATGATGTTTTATTGGAGTATTCAACATGTATTGAAATATTTTCATGATAAATTATTGTGAAAGTACTTTTCACCAATCCACTGGTTTGTGTCATCATACTTTTCCTTGAAATTGTAATTAGTTGTAATGCCACGTAGTATGGTCCACTTAAGGACATATTGAAACATTTACTTTGAAGTCTTCATTCTTCAATTCAGTTTGCTCATGTATATGCCGATTGGTAGCTAATTTGTTGTGAATATTGCACACTTAACTTGTCATGTCCTCATTCCAGCACAGTTTTCTTTCTTTTGTAGAAACAAAGTGCATGTACTCTTGTATGCACATTTTGTTACATATTCGGTTTCTACTTTGTTTCCTTTGACATCTAGGTTGATTGTTTGTTCTGTATACTTATAGATGGTCATTGACTATAAATTGTAGTAATTTGACGAGAAAGATGTAGTTTATATACAAAGATGTCAAGCAAGCATCTTTACCGACCAAGTCCACATTTATCTTGATGCTGTTATGCTATCTTCATGTTCTGTGATTACAAATATTTAAGGTGCCCATGTGCTACTGTATGTTGTGCACTAGCTGTCCAGTTTGTAGCTATATTAGGTGGTTAGAAAAATGATTATAGTCAGGCATAGGATTGAAGTGATCCATCTATTTTGAATTTCAAGCTTTTGGTTGGCCTCCATTCAATCTGCCATGCTGAATGAATATTTGCACATATTACAATTAATACATAGTTACACGCTAATATACCATAGTATTGATTGTGTGTGTATGCTTCATGTATATTGGAATTTTGGGTTAGCATCATGTCTCACGTATGTATATATGCTGATTATATTGCTGTTTCAGCGGGCATGTGTAGCAGTTCCAGGCTGGCCAAAATGCTGATTTTTTATTTTTTTGGTTTGGTATTATTTGTGTCGGTTCTTGGTAGGAACCGACACTAATAGGTGAACTATATATGTCGGTTCTTTTTGGGAATTGACATTGATATGTTGACTATTTGTGTCGGTTCTTTCTTGGAACCGACACTAATATGTTGACTATTTGTGTGGTTTAATAGGAACCGACACTGAAAGTACAACTATTGGTGTCGGTTCGTGTTTAGAATCGATATTAATAATATTATTTGTGTTAGTTTGCAAACCGACACCGATAATCTCTTGGTATCACTGTCGCTACATCTATGTCGTTTTGAACATCGACACTAATATCAGTTATGAACCAAGACAGATGAGTTTGTATGTAGTAGTGCACACGGATGCGACTAACTATACTAGCAGCAGATACACATAATGATATCATGGAAGCTCTTGTTTGTTGAATAAAACTGTAAAGCTACACCTTGTGCTGAATGGATGATATATCGACAGTAATACACCAATGAACTTTGAGAGTTAGCATTCATAGTTTACACCCCCGAAGTTGCATAAACAATTCAATGTTCGTATTGTTTGTTTTTATAATATAACTTGGACTAACTAAACCGTGGGGAGACATCACAGCTGTTTTTAACTTGGTGTTGAGCTCTCAATTCTACATATCATCATGCGAGTTTAAGGACGTAGCTACGGTGCCACTTCACTCTGTGAAAGAATGGAGTGGTGTGAGCCCACCGCTAAATGCAAGAATAACGTATGGAAACATTATTCCTAAAACTTTTTTGACACGAAAACATTATTAACATTATTGCTGAAACTAATCACCCAGTTTTGTTGAAGCTACAAGTGTTGGTTCAATTATACACATGTCTCAATATAGTATTGGTTTGATAGGCTTCAAAAAACGGAATGGTTAAACCTCTTATTTTAGCATCATAGAGCCTTATGCTACTTCAGAATGACCAACCTATCGGTATAAAAATCTTTCCTTTAGCCATGCATTATGGTGGATGGAAACATACACTAGCTTTGTCATTCATTAACTAGTTTAGTCAGATATGCAAAAACTAGTTAAGTCAAAAGACCATTTGATGAAAATCCATGATTTAAGTGTCACTCAAAAGGTTTCTAGCCACCAGAAGATCACCTACTACGAATATTTGTTGTTTTGTCTCCAACATTTCTAGGCGTGCCAAAGGAAGGCGAACCTTGGAGATTACTTCGAAATTCGAATACTCGAAGAAGTGTGGCATTACTGTCCAAGGCGCAAATGATCCACACATGGCAATGTCATGGGGAGGTCCTTTTTCACATGGGGGGCGTTTGTCTTCTAACCTTTGATGTGGCTCCAGAACTTGGTCAGGAAGGCTTTGCCAAAGAATTACTTCTTCACTAATCATAAATGCTCAATTCCTGCCATTACCAAATATCACAAGGTTAAGGAATGGTTTACAAAACCGATTTGATCCAAAAAATTTGCTAGGAGCTCGGTAGTAATTTTTTGTCAAAAATCGGTAGAAACCGAATGGTTTTTTAAGTCAATTTTTTTTGAAATCGATGGTCAAAAAATGGCGAAAAAAGAAAAAAATTTGACCAGTTTTGGGTGATTTCACCGATTTTGACCAGTTTTTCTTCGGAAATCGGCAAACTAAGCAACGTCACTTTCCTCACCAAATTTCAACTATTTTTATTGATTTTTGACCAGTTTTATTCAATTTTCGGCACACTGAAGGGAAATTGGAAAAAACCAAGAAAAATTGAAAAATAGCAAAAAAATGGAAAATTGTATAAAATCACAATAAATCCTAATTAATCTATAAATCACCTCAAATATAATTTAATAATTTTTTAATTCATTTAGTGCTTCTGGAAAATCAAAAACAGCAATTAATGAAAAGGAACAGAGACACTGTCAGATTTTTATAAAAAATTACAAGCTTGAGCATGCTCTGAAATTTTAATGGTATCATAAAGAATTCCAAAGGATCACGTAGTAAATTTTTTTAAAATATAAGTCTTTATGTAGCACCCCTAGAAAACCAAAAACATAAGTGCATATACAAAAACAGTAGCACCGTCAGAATTTAAAAAAAATACACACGTCTGATCATCATCTAAAAATTTTACAGCATCATTACTATTGTCTCAGGACCTCGCAATTTCCCCCTAGAAATATTAGACTTCTTTTAGTGCCCCTAGAAAATAAAAAACCGAATAACATATACAAAAACAATAGCACTATCAGAATTTTTCTTTAAAAATACACAGGTATGATAATCATCTGAAAATTTTACAGCATCATTAGCATTGCCTTAGGACCTCACACAAAAATTATCAAAATTTTTAACACTTTGTGATAATTTTTCTTTTCAATTTTCCTATTTTTTTTTTGAATTAAACCGGTTTACTAACCGGTTTTAAATCTCGAACTGGCTTACTACGAGGAGCGATTTTCATCTACTTTTTTGAACCTGATGGTGACCAAACAAACCAAAACAATGTTCAGGAAAAGCTGCGCTGGGCCCCGAGCTGATGAGGGGCCAGACAGGCAATGAGCCAGCGCATTACATTACACAAAATACTCGCCACCACATACTCTTTGCGTAAGCAAATGCGGCACCACTATGTAGCCTGGACCGGGCCATGGTCAATCTGTCCTCCTAAAGCATTGCAATGCTATGCGACTGCGACTTGGAACTTGCAATACTGGAAACACGTCAAGAACCCCACCTCTCGGAGTACAGGAGAACAACTATCTGACTGGACTATTCAAATAAGCTATTGTGTGGACGAGCGAGCACTCGTTTGGCTGAGGTGAGCGCTCACCTAGTTCGCCTGCGTTCAAGCGCAGCCCGGCGTGGGCGCGCATGGAGGCGAGTGCGTGCGCTTGTGTGCGTGTGGAGTGTGAGTGCGTGTGTGCGTATGTAGCTCGCTTGTTTTTTTTTTCTGTAACGAATGCCAGAACTCTCGACCAAAATTAAAAAAAAGCTATTGTGAAAACAAAGCTAGCTGTTCAGTTCAACAGGGCAGAAATGAAAGCGTTTTTAAAAGTATTTTAATTCACTTGCTTGTGATCTGACTTGGACTATCATATAGTAGTGATGTACAATCAATCCATCATACAAAGAGACCTTTTCACTGACTTTTCTTAAATGTAAGAACCAACAACAGAGAGCACTCAGCAGCGAAATAGCTTCTGACTAGTAGCAAAGAATCTGACAGCGCAGAAAATTTCCCAAATAAAGAAATGACCAAACAAAATCGATCATGAAAATAGAGACAAAAATGGCAAATTGAATTATCTCACTGCACTGCAAATCCTATCTGGACTCCACAGGGAAAAATAAAAGGACAAGGGTCCAATCCAATCCCGAGCTCCCGGCAAGGAACAGATCTTGTCTTAGTGGTCAACACTAAGATAGAGAACATCATTACACTATATCTCAGACACAATCCAAAAAAATTGTTATTATGGGGCAAGTGGTTACAGATCTGGAATCCTACCTTTCCTCAATGTTAAGATTGAAACAGTAGATTTGCGACTTTTCCTAAAGGAAAGTGGGATTTGAAGATCATTGACTTGATTCCACATCCTGAGTAATAAAAAGGAAAAGCCATCCTGATATTGAGAAAGCAAGACCACACATAATGTTCGTACATAGATGATGGTATTCATTGACCTGATTCGCACGGGAACATGCGTCAAATGTACAAAACCACTACTTTAAGCTATGATTTGCTCAGTTTTTCTTGAAGCTGAAACCGACAGGCAAAACAATACTAACAAAAGAAACTACAATTGTCAATATTACCATCACGACTTTTGAGATCATGGGCCGTTGCAATACCATACCAAGTTCAACGGAAAAATTGATAAAATGCCACTCCTAACAAGTGGCTTCGCTAAAAATGCCACTCCGCTGTCGTTGACATGTGGGACCATCTGTGTCTATGATGGTGGGCCAGAATGGTATTTTAGCGATGCCACTTATTTAAAGTGGCATATATGCCAATGACGTAGACGAGTCCTTTTGTAGCATTTCATATCGCAGTTACAACATTTTACAGCCAATGGACAATAATAGCATAAGTCAAGACCACATCATGTACTTGGAGCCAGTTGGTGTTCTTTCACATAGGAAAAAAACATAAAAGAATAAATGTACAGAGTTAAGTATTAACTACCTTAAACCAATTCCTCTAAAGAAGAATCCTACATCAAGTACAGCATGGATCAAACTTACCATATAATTCCTGGAGAATATAATATTGTATAGTAAAAGAAATGGCATAGTTAGATGGTGAAGACTTGGCTTGGAAAGCGTAAGGCTCTGCAAATTTTCTTCTGTCTCTAGGCACATCACATTAAGTGCAAGTGAAAAGAACTATATCAAATTTGAACTATGGCAACAATCCACCCCAAGAATATGGAGCGCGCTCAACAACTAAATAGTCCCCCCTTATGTCCTTCGCTACACGGATGTCATCATCCAAATAGACAGTGTCAAACCTGAAAGTGGAGATAGTATGTAATTGCAGGAAAAACTGAAAGAGAACTGATAAACCGGATCAAACAAAAAAACCTAACGCAGACATTCTGCAGAAATCTTGTTTGACAAAATTGTCAGTGATAAGTAGAAGGAAGGATCAAGGCCAAGCTAACATTAGGAAGCATTAGCCTTTTATTCTACATGATGTGTTACATGAGGATGGCTAGTCTGGTCAGAATAGGGGCCTAACCATCCACCTTGAGGATGCTTAAGCCTTTTCTCCCCAGCCCAAATCATAGCCTGATAAAATAGTTCATTTCAGAAGCATATTTCGGATTTCAGTGCCCTTCGAGATATGATCCGAAACCGAAATTTGAAACCTCGTACTAGTTACTGATTAGGCGATACCTATATTCCTTAACAATATTCCAATTAATGCATCTGGTTCATAGTAATAGAAATGCCCCCACAGTTCCTTTCGATGTATATTTTAAATCTCCTAATCGTGTGGATAGTAATTCAAACTAAACTGCTCAAGTTGCTGCGCTAACATCTTTACCATATTTCCTATACGTACTTTGTAACCCAAAATTCTAAGGTACTACCAAGCGAACGAACATCCTGCACTCACCATCCTTTCCCAAACGGGGGAAAAGGAACCTCCCAATTGCTTCCCCTCAGCACAGCACGTGTAAACCTACAACAAACATACACACAGTAAAATTGTAACCAATCGATCCGATCACCAGAAGGCAGAAGCTGATCAAACAACAGATGCTACTGTCAAACAAGAAAAGCACAGAAAGGAAACCTGCCTAAAATTGACTCTCTGGGGTGGCTGGATCTCGATGGTGCCGTTCACGACGAACGCGCCGGAGGGCGGGAAGGTGATGACGTTGTTGAGGGTCCCACCTGGAACGTCGATGACCTGGAGCACGTCGCCGGCGGCGGTGTGGAAGGCGGGGGCGTTGCGCACGATGAAGAGCTGCTCCCGCTCGGTCGTCCAGAGCAGGCGCCAGGTGCCGGAGAGCTTGGCAGCGTCGGAGACGGTGTCGGCGCCTGGTGCGGAGGCGGCGAGGGCGTCGATGCTGGAGACGATGTCGGTGAGGCGGGAGGGGTCGGACTGGGTGTCGAGGCCGCGGCGCTGGTCGGCGATGAGGCGTAGGAGGTCGGCCTTGGCCGGCGGCGGGCGGGAGGGGAAGAGGGCGCGAAGGAAGCCGGCGGCGTGGGGTGCGGGTGCAACGCGGCGGTTGCCGCGGGGAATCGGCGCGAAGGTTTGCGCAGCCGTGCAGGTGTGGGAGAGAAGTGGCGCCATTGCCGAGGATTTGGTTTGGGTGGTGGTGGAGACGGGAAAGGGTAGACGAGCTCGCGCCCTCGTGGGGAATTTTGGTTGGGTCGACACGCTATGGGCCTCGATGTCATGGGCTGATCCAGCAGTTCAGAGGATAAAAAATCTAGCGAATCACGAGCCCACCACCGCATCGAACCCTAACCACCCCTGCTCCCGCAAACTGAAGCCGCAAAACCCCATTTTTGCAAGCGCTGAGCTCCGCCTCGAACTCTCCAGTGCTGCCTCCACATCCACCCCCCCCCCCCGCCCCCCTCCCTCCCTCGCCTCCGCCGTCGCCATGGCAATCACCGCCCCGACCCCCGACATCCTCGGCGAGCGCCAGTCTGGCCAGGACGTCCGCACGCAGAACGGTAACCCCCCCACTCCTTCTCAGCACCAGATTCCGCGGAATTGCGCGGGGTTCTGTGAGATCTAGCGGCCCGAGTAGCCGCCCGAGCTCGCCGGGATTTAACCCGCGTCCGTGCTTCTCTGGTTGCAGTGGTGGCTTGCCAGGCGGTGGCCAACATCGTCAAGTCCTCGCTCGGGCCCGTCGGGCTCGACAAGGTGTGTGGCTTCCACTTTGATCTAATTGGTTGTGCATAGCTTGCTACCGTGTGAGGAGGATCCGAAGTTGTAGGTTCGTAAATTATATGATCCGCGTGTTAGAATGGTGTTTTTGTACCTTCGGGGGCTGCTTGTTGTGCTGTAGATGTAGTTCATTCCCAAACTTAGTTACCAGTGATATATCAGAGAAAATTCAGCCATAAATAAAACCATGAGTTATAGTGTGCTTTCTATAATCTAATCAGGATTAGTGAAGTTAGATGGGTTCTGCTGCATCCCCAATAATGTGAGAAAACCCTGCTGGAATGAACTAATTTAGCATATCCTACTTTTAGATGCTGGTTGATGATATTGGTGATGTTACAATCACAAATGATGGAGCAACCATTCTGAAGATGTTGGAAGTCGAGCACCCAGCAGCAAAGGTGATGTCTGGCAGCCAAATCTTCCCCCTTTTTTGTTGTGATTGCTGCTTTGTGAATAGCTTTTTTGGTGTCCATTTATTGTTAGGTTCTTGTTGAGTTGGCTGAGCTCCAAGACCGGGAGGTAGGAGATGGAACAACATCTGTTGTCATCATAGCAGCAGAGTTGCTTAAGGTAATGAAATAGAGCTTTTATAGTTTTATGTTGGGAGTCTCTTGCCCATGAATTTCCCTACTATTTTGCACACATATTTACGAAGTTCTGTTCCTTTTTACCAGAGAGGCAACGATCTCGTGAGAAATAAAATCCACCCAACCTCTATTATTAGTGGCTATAGGGTGAGTTTGTATTTTATGTTTTAGCTGCAGTAGCATTTCAATTTTAAATGAATTTCAGCGGTATAGTCATAATCATTTACATCTTTGATTTTTTTACCTTCATATTCTACCAGCTTGCTATGCGGGAAGCTTGCAAGTATGTTGAAGAAAAGTTGGCTGTCAAGGTAAGAGAATACTGTCTGCTGAACAAATAACAGCAGAGTGCTGTTCTATTCCATGCCTATTGACACGCTGACATGAGTACTTATCTGTACTTTCAGGTTGATAAACTTGGAAAAGATTCCCTTATAAACTGTGCAAAAACTAGCATGTCTTCGAAATTGATTAATAGTGACAGTGATTTCTTTGCAAATCTGGTAAGTTCCTATGGTCTTATGTGTATTTTAGGTTTCTTATTCATTCCTAATTTTTTACTTTGTGTAGTAAAATCCTGTGGAACTTGATGATATGGTTAGTTGTAAGTCTGCTTTCAGTGTCATTTGTTAAGTCTAAAATAAATAATTAGTCAATACTTGATACATGTATATCGAGGCACTTCACTTTTTTGTTTTTCAAATTCTAGCAATGTCAGAAAATGCTTTGCTGTTATGGTTTCTGACCCTTTATTCATCCCTGAAGGCAGATGCTAGGGCTTCAGCTGTCTTTCTGTTAGCATTGCTACAAACTTTATGTTGTTTAATTGACCTGGCAGTGGTTTTTTAGGTTGTAGAAGCAGTTCAAGCTGTGAAGACTACAAACGCCAAGGGAGAAGTGAAATATCCTATCAAGGTCAGTAAAGTGCATTTGGTTACAGTACTATTCCATCAAAGCAAACTTCTATGTAGATAATTGCTATATAGTGAGCGAGACATCATGTTTTGTGCAATTGTGCTCTTTCCATTGTTTTCATTTTTCAATGGGTGCCTTCTGCTTTCTGAATATAGAATTAAATTTTACAACCTAATAGCCTATATTATTATTTGGACATTGTACACGCATCTATAGGACCTGTTTGTGATGTTATTTTGCTTTATGTGCCATTTGTGCTTCCTGTTGGTTATGTATTCGATGTCTTCGCAGCTAATATAATAGTTCTGATTCTGCCTTAATATTATGCTGCCTATATCCTTGATTTTTCATGTTAACCCTTCTCTGTGGACATGCCGTTGGAAGTTGGAACCTCCTTTTTTTTTGAAAATAGGTTGCAGAAATGGTACTTTCTTACCCTTTTCATGAAATTTTGCTTGTAACTATGGCTTTATCTGTTCTGCAGAGCATTAATATTTTGAAAGCTCATGGTAAAAGTGCTAAGGATAGTTACCTGCTGAATGGATATGCACTAAACACAGGCCGTGCAGCTCAAGGAATGCCTACTAGAGTAACACCTGCTAGAATTGCTTGTCTTGATTTTAACCTTCAGAAGACAAAAATGCAATTGGGTGTTCAAGTCCTCGTAACTGATCCAAGGGAACTCGAAAAGATCCGTCAGAGGTATGCGCATTTTCAGTTTTGCAGGTCATTATTTCCCTTTCACTATGTGCATTTTCTGTTTTGCTGTTTATTATATTCCTTTCTGTTATTTCCTGAATGAATCAGCAATGACTGCTCCCTTTTAAACCTTTTGCATATTGCTTGTTTCTGATTTTTTGTGCTGGATCCCCATGCTTTTATGATTGGATTGACAAGCAATTCATTTTATTTTTTGAAGGGCCTAATACATTACTCTTTTTTTCCCTGCAGAGAATCTGACATAACAAAGGAGCGGATTGAGAAAATTCTCAAGGCTGGTGCTAATGTTGTATTGACCACCAAGGGAATCGATGATATGTCATTGAAGGTATGTTTTCGTAATTCAAGAATAAGCTGTTTCTTTATGTACTTTTAAATGTGTTTCAAATATAGTTTCAAAGCAGGAACTATTTATGTATTTTTGGTTGGATTGGCTAGCTTTTCTACTGTATGACATATTTTGCTTAGTTACTGGTAATTTTGGTTGGGTGCTTCATATATAATCTGTTGCACTACGCGTAAGGTAGTATATTTTATATATATTTTTAACTATTTATGGTAGAAATTATTTGATCCTTACTGCCATCTTGCGTGCCAATGCCACAGTGCTTCATGTAACTTTTTAGTCCTCAGAAGAAAGTTTCTGTTTCATGGTTGAATTGATTTAGTGATTTCAAGAGCTACTGGGTTCTTGTGATGTCTGCATGTTAATCTTTGGTTATAGATGTCTCTTCCTGATGACTGACTAAATCGTGTGACTAAATATCATTTCAGTACTTTGTTGAGGCTGGAGCAATTGCAGTAAGGCGTGTGCGTAAGGAGGATTTGCGCCACGTTGCCAAGGCCACTGGTGCAACTATGGTATGCATCATTTCTTAATCTTTTATATTACATATTTATGACCAAGTAGTATTTGAATATTGTATATTCTGTTTAATCCCATTCACGACTTATTGGCTTGATGGTCCCATGAATTTACTTTAGCTTGAAACTCTACTGAAGTTGCTTGAAATTTGCTATGATTCTGAAGCAATGTGGGAATGCATTATCTGAATTCAATGCCCTTTGAACATTAAAATTATTTATATAATGCTCTCTTCTGTTTCTGATTACGCTTGGATGTTCTAGTCTAACAGCAATAATGTGCTAAAGTAATATCTGGGGCGTGGATGACTTGTACAATAGAAATTTATATATAAAATAACCTTTACCCTTGATGTTCCCCTGGAATATGGCAGACCACCTTTTCTAGTGGTCTAGCCCAAGTATTAATTAATGCTACACAAACTGTTTGGCAATATTCTGATATAGTACGAAAGTGCAGGTGACTACTTTTGCTGATATGGAAGGTGAAGAAACATTCGATTCATCATTCCTTGGACATGCTGACGAGGTTGTGGAGGAAAGAATTGCTGACGATGATGTAATTCTGGTGAAAGGCACAAAGAACACTAGTGCGGTTTGTATTTTTGCCATGCCATTGTTGAGCTTTTGTTTGCTATGATGAGAGCAGCATTAGTTTATGCAGGTCTCAATTATACTTAGGGGCATAACACATGCATTCCATTTATGCAGGTCTCAATTATACTTAGAGGCGCAAACGACTTCATGCTAGATGAAATTGACCGGTCTTTGCATGATGCGTTGTGCATTGTGAAGAGAACCCTGGAATCCAATATGGTAAACTTTTGCTGATTTTTCCTTTTACCTGTTTTTCCTGCAAGTGAATGCGTAAACATACTTTCAAATCCTGGGGACTGGAGGAAAAAAAAATATCTTCTCTTCACTTGAGTATTGTTCTTGTAGCGATGTGTGACTTGCGGTTAAACTTTTAGCTGGTGCTGCCTGATTCTCATATTTAATATTTTTTCGGGATACACTTGTATATAGTCTTGCTTGTTGCTGCCGTATGCTAATGACCATTTTCACAGTTTTTCTTTTAATTTGAGACACGTCCTGAATAGCTGCAATCCCAGCTATTGAGTGTGTTTCCATGCTCAAGGAGAATGGGAGCAGTTAAAAGCTCAAGGAGAATGGGAGCAGTTAAAAATCATCATGTAAATCAGCAAATGATTCGCTTAATGCATTCAATTAGTTTCTGGCAATCCATAGGAAGGTGCTAGCATTGAATCTGTTTCATTGGCAGTGAATATAGTTATGTAAGATATTGAAACAGCTTTTGTTCCCCCCAAAATAAACTTTGCTTTTCGTTTCCAACGGATGGAAACTAATTATCGTTGGTAGTGTGTTGAACATGTATGCATTGGTCATGCAGGTAGTTGCTGGTGGTGGTGCAGTTGAGGCTGCGTTGTCTGTCTACTTGGAGAATCTTGCTACAACTCTTGGTTCTAGGGAACAACTGGCAATTGCTGAATTTGCAGAATCTTTGTTAGTCATACCGAAGGTTTGATCAGTTCTATTACATGTGTATATTACTATGCATAGTGAACCTCATAACATATTAATGGGGAGCATGATCTTGATATCGCAGGTTCTCTCTGTTAATGCTGCAAAAGATGCTACTGAGCTTGTAGCAAAGCTTAGGGCATATCATCATACTGCTCAAACAAAGGCTGATAAGCAACATTTTTCAAGGTAATGACAACCTATTATCTTCATTAGTTATCTGAATGAACTATGGTTCTTCTATGTTACACTTATGAAGTTTGGACTTTTCTGTGAACGCATGTAGTTTCTAGAACATTGAACACTTATGTAGGTATATTATGGGATACTAGTTAGACAGCCTTTTAAGGAAGCATGGATGCGCTTCAGGATCTGTGCGATATATAGTCATTTCCCCTCAGTATCATGTACTGCAATGCAAGCTCCGGCTCGAGTTCCACTCCGAGCTTTCTTTTGTAGAGTTGCAAGCCACATCCTATTTAAGATTTGAACTTTATACAAGGGTAAGTTAGCCTAGATGAATAATAGCATCTGATATAATTTGGTACCTATTTGTTTCTGGAAATGATTTTACTTAAATGTGTTTGCCCATTTTTCATGTTTTGCTTTTGCTATTGCACATTTTCTATTCTTGCCAGTAAATTTGCTTTCTCTTGCTGCAGCATGGGTCTTGACCTTACGAAAGGTATCATCCGCAACAACTTCGAATATGGTGTCATTGAGCCAGCAATGAGCAAAGTAAAGATTATTCAGGTCGGCACACTTCTTAGCATGTGTCTTGTTGTGGTGTTTGACTGTTTGTGATGTGGAGGCTCACTCCATCTTTTTATACATTTTCCTTGCAGTTTGCCACCGAGGCAGCCATTACTATTCTGAGGATTGATGACATGATCAAGCTTACGAAGGAAGAGACCGGGGGCGAAGAGGAGTAAAGTAACCAGCTCTGACGGTGCCATTTTTGTGATCATCAGTGCACTGTTTGTCATGTGATGGCTGGTTGTTACAGACCCAAGGATGCTTGTAATGTTTTTGTTTCTCTTTTATTTGTGGACACACTCTTAGAATGTTGTACCGAAGCTGCGAGTGAATGTGTATCCTTGTGGGTTGATGTTATTTGGTAAGGACGGGTCACGACTCAACGAACGAAAGCAAATTTTGCATACCAAACGCTTCCTAGTTTCAGACCAAGTTTCACCAAATGAGTAAGCTCGAATGGGTTAATAACATGAACGTATCTGATGCAGCAGGCCAACAGTTGTTCTTTGAAAGTATAAACATTTGTTCTCGACATTTGGGATATCCTCTGCTGGAACGTTGGATGATAGTTGGTTGTATTTGCTTGGAACAGGCAGTGCACCGATCAACGTGTTTGTACTTCGTACATAGCTGTGATGTGAAGTCACCAAGACAAGAATGTTAGTGGGAGCTAGACGAGAATGAAGTGGGAGTTCCTGAGAGCAAACATGGCTGGCTGTGGATATTCCGATTTTGCAGCTGCTCTTTTGCCGATAATGGCAGTAGCTGCTCTTCTCTGGACAACAGTGGTTGCCCATAGAAGTTGAATCGATGGGATGGATAGGCGTAAAAAACAGATACTTCACTGAAAAGGTCTCTGCTTCTTTCTATGCGTTATTGGTAATTGGTTCTATCCCTTTCTTTCTTGTTGCTTCACAAGAGAATCAATTTCATGGGCGAAGAGCAGGGGGATGGATCGGTGCTTTCACCACATAGCCATTATTGTAGACGCTCGTCGTAACAAATGCTGAGTATATTTTTAGCATGTGTAGTTGTAACTTGTAATATACTCATGCTAATATAGGATAAATTCCAATGCAATCTCAAATTGAATATGTGCATATTGATTCAAAGTCAACTATTTATACACACACATTTAAATAGAGTTTATTCTATATTTGATGATCACAGTAGTAGTGATCCATTTCCACCATTCCATATAAATTGGATCATTACTGAAAACTATCGAGTTGAATATATGAAGCTTGTGTAGTTGATATATACTCATAGTAATTTAAATTTGATTTAAATTGTGTTTGGTTGTTGTTTAATCATAAGGCTTTGCATCATGTGTTGATGGTATGCTTTTGTGATCAAAGGAAAAACGAAAAGTTCATGAGTATATGAAGCATTAGTTGCATTAATATATTCAAGACAAATCAAATTATTTCAATTAATTGATTTGAGTTGTAGTCAAGCATTAAAAGAATAGATCGAAGGATCTTGGGGTATCCATTATGTGTTAATGGAGTGCATTGATGATTGAGACAACCGTGTTTGTTAGACTAACAATTCGGGACAAGAGACGTTATTATCTACTGATGAGTGTCAAGAGAGGTTCTCGAAACAATGAGCAACAGAGTTCATCATGTGTTCATGAACAAGACAAAGACCCGGACTTGGAGAAAAGATGATGGCAATCATGAAAGCTCCAAGTGGTTGTGCTAGTGGCAAATGTATAACCAGCCAGGGCTAAGGATGTGTTCTTAGTTTTTTATCGGTTTCGGTGTTTAGATGGAAGACTGGATTGCTAGTTAGGTTGCCGTACCATTAAGAGGGGTTGAGTCATCTAGTTTGAGTTTTATCATGTGTTGATGAACCTGATCCGGTTCCTTCTAGCTCACTCTCTTAAGTTGGTTTTTACATGGAGCTTTGATTTGCATATGTTGCAAATGGGAGAAGCTCATGCTTCTTATTTAAACACTAAGTTTGCAAATGTGTTTTGCAACTTAATCTCAAGATCATTGATCTTTGGAGCATGTGAGTAGAGTTTGCGAATTTATTTCACAAACGTATAAGGATCATGTGTTGATCATCATATGGCTCAAAGATATGATCTTGATCGTTTTGTTTTGCTTAATATTATTTGCAAATGTGTTTTTGCAAAAATGTTAAGGTTCATGCAAGAACTAGTCTTAACATTTGACTAGAATATGCAAACATGTTTTGCAAATTGCTAGAAATCATGTGTTGATTATCACATGGCTATGCTTGAGTTCATGCATGTTCTTCATGATTTGAATTGCATATTTTGTCATTTGCAAATGTATTTTGCAAACGAGATTCTTGTGTTGCAAGTGCTAGTGTTGGCAAGTGTGTTTTGCAACCTAATGTGATCATGTATTGATCCTCACTTGGCTTAAGAATTGAGATTGTTAATTGAAGTGATCTTATTTGCATGATTTATATTTGCAAATGTGTTTTGAAAAATATTTGATGTTCATGCGGTTTGATCTTGGAGCATGTGATGAATAATTTGCAAGTGTGTTTTGCAAATTAGTATGATCATGTGTTGATGACCACATGTCTCAAAATGTGGATCTTGATTTATGCGTGAAATCAAATTTCATCTGAAAATTAGCACTACCGTATTGCAATTGCCGGTACTACCAGAGGAGCGGCAGTACCGCCGACTGAGGCCGGTACTATCGGAGGTCGGCAATACCGCTAGTTTGGAGCAGTAGTTATTTTTTAGTATGGTGCGGACTGCATGTGTTGCAAGTCCAGCACTACCGTGCCAAGGGTTCGGTATTGCCGCCGGGTCGGTACTACTGCCCCAATGAGGCTGGTACTTATTTTTCAGAGAGGTGTCGTCTGAGTTTTGCTGAGGACGGCACTACCACGTGTGAAGGCTGGTACTACCGCTCGTTCAGCACTATTGGACTTTGTGTATCGGTAATACTAGATTTCCTGTGCAACAACTAGTTTTTCAACCGTTGGGGTCGAGGCTAGCACTATCGAGCCCCAGAGTCTGGTAGTGCTGACTTTGCTGAGTTTTGCCCGAAATGCCCCCAAACGGCTAGTTTTCATTGGGGAGGCTATAAAAGGAGGCATGGGAGCTGTCATTTAGGTTTCTTGTGTTTTTTCACCATTTTGGAGGAGTCGTGCATGCATTGCCAGGGTTCCAAATTTCATCGAATTTTGATTAATTTATGAAATTTTGACAAGTGGCCTCCTCAATTTATCTTTTTATAAAATTAATTTATTTGAGGGGCTAAATTGCATAAATAATTTTTGATAAATTTATTCAATGATTATCATGATATGAGTAATATCTAGTAAAAACTTAAAATTTATTTCATGGATATTTAGTTTGTAATAAATCTTTTCTTGACATTCTCATTTTTTTGTATTTTCAGTTATTGAATTTTCTCAAGTAGAAAAATTAAGTATTATTTTCTAATATTTTTACCCCAGATAATTATTACTTCGAGGAATGTTTGGTAAAATTTTGAGCATCAAATAATGTAGATATTATTTTAAATAAATCTGACATGACTGCCATTTAAGTAAAGTTGTATTGTTTTTAAAACTTTAGCTTTAATTAATTGCTCCCCATGCTGATTTGACTAAAGCAAAAGGTCATTTCCAAATCAAGTTCACTTTAGGGTAAATCTTTGTTACCATTTTACTTTTACTTTATTACTCTTTATCTTTGACTATTTTACTTATTGATTTTGTTTTTAGATTAATTTCCAAATTATGGAGTAAAACTTATAAATTTGGAGTTTAGGCTCATTCACAATTTGAAATGCATATTTTCTTTTAGGACCCTTTTTGGGACGTTACAGCCTAGTTGATTTAGGCTTTAATTGTCAAACCTTAGATTTATGCTTTCTAATATTATTTAGGTTTGGAAAAAGTCTATATAACACAATAAACTTTGCTGAAAAGTCCGTCCAACATTCCAAACTTCGAAACCGGTTATCTGGCACCCCAAACTTTCCAATCCTATTCGTTTAACATCCTAAGCTGGTTTTGTAGGGGGAAGCCCATATAACACCTTAAACTTTGCTCAAAAGTCCGTCCGACACCCCAAACTTTGAAACTAGTTATCTAGCATCCCGAACTTTACAATCCCGTTCGTTTAACACCCTAAGTTTTCAATCCGTTTCGGGGTGTTAAATGAACGGGATTGGAATGTTCAAGGTGCTAGATAACCGATTTCAAAGTTAGGGTGTCGGACGGATTTTTGAGCAAATTTTAGGGTGTTATATGGATTTTCCGCCCTACAAAACGAGCTTAGGGTGTTAAACGAACGGTATTGGAAAGTTCAAGGTGCTAGATAATTGGTTTCAAAGTTTGGGGCGTCGAGCAGACTTTTGAGCGAAGTTCAAGGTGTTATATGAACTTTTTCCTTTAGATTTTGACATGGGCGATTAATTGTTTAGTTAGAAAATAAAATTTTAAAATCATATATTCACCCCTCCCTCTAGTGGGCATCCTCGTCATTACACCATTGCCAAAGGCAGCCACACGATGGAGGCCAGGAAACAGTCATGACGGCATTGGAAGGACCAATTGCAGATGTCACCCCTCGAACCCCACCGTTGGGCACTCAGTGCTCACTTTGATGCAGTTGCACCCTGTCCGACAATTGCACCGCGATGGTGTCGAACTGGCAAACTGACTGCCATAGACGCTAACTCTTATTATAAACAAATTGATGAGAATTTGGTCCCATCACTTGATATGTTACAAACATTAAAGAATAGTTGTATGATACAATCTGAAAGGTTGAGGGGACAATTGGGGAAGTGAGAAAACTTGAATGCTCTACGTCCTCAAAAAATGTTTATTGGAAGCTTATGATACTTATTTTACATTATGCGTAGAGAACTAAAAAAATATCATAGTTGTACAAAATGACTAGTTTGAGGGTACTGTAGTTTTGACATCATAACCTAGCTCTGAATCCTATAGCTGAGTTTAACTAAGTCATTTTATCAATTGGCTGACTTTTTAGAGAGTACTGCACTTTCTTCTCTTATACTCTCTTACACTTACACTCACTTATATGTCATATGAACGTTGGTATAGAATTATCACGACGACATGCTTTAGTTTCAGTGGATCAAATCCCAAACGAATTGTTGGAAATTGAGGTGACCTTAATACCCACTACGATGAGGATCTATACACACACTACACCAACTATCCTAAGTCACTTAGCATTTCTCTCTTATAGCTAGTGCCAACTATTCTAAGTTGGTTAGGTTTTCCCTCTTAAACTTATTGCTTTATTTAGCTTTAACATGACTGAGCCGCTCACTTTAAAGTCAAGTGATTCCAGATGATCAAACTGCTAATGTCAAATCACAACTAACCAACACTAAATAATATAAAGTACACAGCTTACTGGGAGAATACACTCACACAAGAGAAAAGATAACTCTTTATTCATTAGCTACTACACAACCTGATACAAAAGACTTGCAACTCTTTTGTCTCTACACTACCTCTCTTCTCTACTTATGCAACTACCTAAGGCATGGTATCCTAATGGCTTATAATGGCTCGGAGCATGGGGGTGGAAGACACCCCTATTTATACCGTGACCGTTGAATTAATTAGTGCCAAGTGACAACCATTCAAGTATACACACTATAAACATCTCTACTCTAGAATTCTCTCATCAAATATCTAAGCCCTTCATACTTGCATAGCTAGATTATTTTGTTCTAGATCATTCCTATAAACTATCTAGCTAGCTGATGCATTATGTGGGAATATTCTATAACACTAGTGAGGTGTGCAGTTCTATATTCAACACCAACGTTCTTGTTTCCTACTGCGAATGGATGAGCTTGTAGTTTGCAGCCATCGCTAGGCATCTGCCGCTTTGTACAGGTCAGCAGTGGCCTCTGGATAGTAGATTGTCTTATGGGTAGCCTGTGTGTAAGGGTTGTAGAGACAGTCCACTGTTCAAGTAACTAGCAGGTTCAAACCATGGCAAGGTTTTGAGCATAACACCTTCATATACAGCCATGTACCTTGATCACTAATAGCCCCTCAAATAAATTTCATCGAATTTTGAGGGAGAGCAGAGCCGACGGAAAGGGGGCCTCACCGACTGCAACAAGGGACCGAAGTCTTGCGGCCAGGAGTGGCTTCGGCTGGAGGGTGCGATGGCGATTTGGGGGCAAGGCTCGACGGGGTTGGATGGAGTCGCGAGACGGCCGGCGGTGAGCGTGGGTGGCCGATGGTAGTCCCGGATGTGGCGAGGATCACCAGCGAGGCAACGACCTAAATTGACGTGGGGAAAAGAACCCGTGAGCTACGAGGAAGCGTATAACACAAGGAATTGAAGTGAGATTGCTTAGTGAGGCTAATTGCCTGTGGTGAGCTCATAGCAGTGGTGAACCAAAGTTGGTGAAGATGCTCACGAACTCGGGCAATCTTGTTCGCTGTGGTCTCGGCACAAGGGGGAAAGAGTTGAATGAACTTGCGGGGAAGAAGAAACCTTGCGTGGGTTTTATAGACGGTGGCCATCGACTTCGCCGAGGAATGGATAGAGCGGTGTGGTGATGAGCTCGAAGAGCCGCGGTACTTGCGGTTGCCAGAGCATGGAGCGAGCATAGGGCGAGGTCAGTTCATGCCAAAGCAGTAAATGGGTGATGAGGTGGTGTTGGCCGAACAGAGGAGACGGTGATGAGGCGGTCGGCCGATCGTGTGGAGCCTCGGGAGTTCAATTGCAGGGGAATTTTTTTTTATAATAATATATTTTTTAATTCAAATTGCAAAAATATATCTTCATTCAAAAAATTTACAAAAATATACCTCTGTCGCTATTTGAATTGGCGAAAGTGGCCTGTCGCCAATTCAAATGGCGACAGAGACCTCAACCTTGTCGACTAAATGAATCTATGATAAAATAATCCGTCGGCCAAATTCAATCCGTAACAAAACGGTCTCTGTCGCCAATTGATCTGTCGCCATTTCAATTGGCGACAGAGGTATATTTTTGTAAATTTTTTGAATCGAGATATATTTTTACAATTTGAATAAAAAAAGATATTATTTTTAAAAAAAATTCATTGCAGGGTATGGGAAAAAGTTGGCAGGGCATGGCGAGGCTTGATTGTGTAGGGCTGGTGGCTTCATTCTTTGCAAAAGTGCCACCGACCAGAGAAAAGAAGCGTTAAGAAATGGCAAGGCAACCGGTTTTCTTACAGCCAATTAGAGCATTAACTCCACGGGTCAAATCAATTAAATTGTTTTTGTCCAAGAAATGGGGGTGGTCGAGGAATAAGAGAGAGGAAGGCAATACTGCACTGGTTGGTGGTCACCCATGCTGGCCGAAGCCACATGGTAGTGAAAGGAAGGTCAACATCAATTCAAGTCACTCCAGACAGCAGCAAGAAACAATAAATTCACCAATCAAATCAGTTCAATTTTTTTAGAAACTTTTAATAAAAGGATTAGTAGATTAATTTATAAAATTTTGAGGGCCTCCTCAATTTATCTTTTTCTGAAATTAATTTATTTGAGGGGCTAAATTGCATAAATAATTTTTGATAAATTTATTCAATGATTATCATGATATGAGTAATATCTAGTAAAAATTTAAAATTTATTTCATGAATATTTAGTTTGTAATAAATCTTTTCTTGACATTCTCATATTTTTGTATTTTCAGTTATTGAATTTTCTCAATTAGAAAAATTAAGTATTATTTTCTAATATTTTTACCCCAGATAATTATTACTTCGAGAAATGTTTGGTAAAATTTTGAGCATCAAATAATGTAGACATTATTTTAAATAAATCTGAAATGACTGTCATTTAAGTAAAGTTGTATTGTTTTTAAAACTTTAGCTTTAATTAATTGCTCCCCATGCAGACTTGACTAAAGCAAAAGGTCATTTCCAGATCAAGTTCACTTTAGGGTAAATCTTTGTTACCATTTTACTTTTACTTTATTACTCTTTATCTTTGACCATTTTACTTATTGATTTTGTTTTTAGATTAATTTCCAAATTATGGAGTAAAACTTATAAATTTAGAGTTTAGGCTCATTCACAATTTGAAATGCATATTTTCTTTTAGGCCCCTTTTTGGGACGTTGCAGCCTAGTTGATTTAGGCTTTAATTGTCAAACCTTAGATTTACGCTATCTCATATTATTTAGGTTTGGGAAAAGTCTATATAACACAATAAACTTTGCTGAAAAGTCCGTCCAACACTCCAAACTTCGAAACCGGTTATCTGGCACCCCAAACTTTCCAATCCCATTCGTTTAACATCCTAAGCTGGTTTTGTAGGGGAAGCCCATATAACACCTTGAACTTTGCTCAAAAGTCCGTCCGACACCCCAAACTTTGAAACTAGTTATCTAGCACCCCGAACTTTACAATCCCATTCGTTTAACACCCTAAGTTTTCAATCCATTTCGGGGTGTTAAATGAATGGGATTGGAATGTTCAAGGTGCTAGATAACCGATTTCAATGTTAGGGTGTCGGACGGATTTTTGAGCAAATTTTAGGGTGTTATATGGATTTTCCGCCCTACAAAACGAGCTTAGGGTGTTAAACGAACGGTATTGGAAAGTTCAGGGTGCTAGATAATTGGTTTCAAAGTTTGGGGCGTCGAGCAGACTTTTGAGCGAAGTTCAAGGTGTTATATGAACTTTTTCCTTTAGATTTTGACATGGGCGATTAATTGTTTAGTTAGAAAATAAAATTTTAAAATCATATATTCACCCCTCCCTCTAGTGGGCATCCTCGTCATTACACCATTGCCAAAGGCAGCCACACGATGGAGGCCAGGAAACAGTCATGACGGCATTGGTTGGACCAATTGCAGATGTCACCCCTCGAACCCCACCGTTGGGCACTCAGTGCTCACTTTGATGCAGTTGCACCCTGTCCGACAATTGCACCGCGATGGTGTCGAACTGGCAAACTGACTGCCATAGACGCTAACTCTTATTATAAACAAATTGATGAGAATTTGGTCCCATCACTTGATATGTTACAAACATTAAAGAATAGTTGTATGATACAATCTGAAAGGTTGAGGGGACAATTGGGGAAGTGAGAAAACTTGAATGCTCTACGTCCTCAAAAAATGTTTATTGGAAGCTTATGATACTTATTTTACATTATGCGTAGAGAACTAAAAAATATCATAGTTGTACAAAATGACTAGTTTGAGGGTACTGTAGTTTTGACATCATAACCTAGCTCTGAATCCTATAGCTGAGTTTAACTAAGTCATTTTATCAATTGGCTGACTTTTCAGAGAGTACTGCACTTTCTTCTCTTATACTCTCTTACACTTACACTCACTTATATGTCATATGAACGTTGGTATAGAATTTTCACGACGACATGCTTTAGTTTCAGTGGATCAAATCCCAAACGAATTGTTGGAAATTGAGGTGACCTTAATACCCACTACGATGAGGATCTATACACACACTACACCAACTATCCTAAGTCACTTAGCATTTCTCTCTTATAACTAGTGCCAACTATTCTAAGTTGGTTAGGTTTTCCCTCTTAAACTTATTGCTTTATTTAGCTTTAACATGACTGAGCCGCTCACGTTAAAGCCAAGTGATTCCAGATGATCAAACTGCTAATGTCAAATCACAACTAACCAACACTAAATAATATAAAGTACACAGCTTACTGGGAGAATACACTCTGATATGAGCGCTCTCGTTCGAACGCTCGTGTCCCAGGTCGGAGGCCTGAAAGCGAGAAGGAAGATGGCGCAGCAGCACTACACCGGCGACCTATGATGAAGGCTGTATGAAGCCAACGGCTGTTTATCGTCGGCGACGCCTGAGATTGGATTTGGTGGCAACTCAAAGGTGCCTCTTTTCTTCCTCTGTTTCCCCCTTTTATTCATAACCTTTGGCCCTAAACATGGTAACTAATAGAGATAGAAAGTGCTAACAAACTAGGATCCGAGTAGGAGTCCTAAATATAAAAAAATAAGAAAGTACTTATGGAAAGCATGCGGCTGGACACAAGCCTTGACGTGCCGCCCCCTAATCTTGGATTAGCCTTGCGCTATTCTGATCCGAGTTTCCCCCGGACTCGGCTTGTTGTTTCCGAAAATAGACACGATCAGGCATGGACATATCAATACTCCCCCCCTCAAGAGCAAGCTTGTCCTCAAGCTTGAAATCGGGAAATGATCTGCGAAATTCCAATGCATCAAGCCACGTAGCTGCTTCAATTTCTTCCCCTGTCCATTGAATTAGAAACTGACGATGCCCCTTAACAAAACGTTGGGCTAATACTTTGTAAGGAGCTAGTTGGGCTGAATCTGGCGAAGGGTATGACATTTCTTCCGGCAATTCGGGAGGACCGTCCGGGGGAGTGCCTTTAAATGATTTTAACATTGAGACGTGAAAAACATCATGGATCTTAGCTGTTGCCGGCAAGGCCAGCCGGTATGCAACCTCGCCCACCCTACTGACCACCCTGTAAGGCCCAAAAAATTTAGGTGCAAGCTTATGATAGGAGCCCGGCCGAACCGAAAGTTGACGATGGCTCTGAAGTTTTAGCCAAACCCAATCGTCCACAGAATAGGTGACTTCCCGGTGATGAAGATCATAACGCTGCTTCATCCTATTTTGTGCCTCCAAAAGATGATGTTGTGCTCGCTGTAATAAGTCGTCTCGATCCACCAGTCGGCAATCAACAGCATCCACAAGAGTTGTTCCTTGGTTATATGGCACCAATGGAGGGGGTGGGCGCCCGTAAACCAATTCAAATGGAGTCATCCGCAGTGCCGAATGATATGAAGAATTATAACAAAATTCTGCCCATGGTAACCATTGTACCCAAGTCGTAGGTCGTTCCGCTGCTAGACAACGAAGATACATCTCAATAGTGCGATTGACTACTTCCGTCTGGCCATCCGTTTGTGGGTGATATGAAGAGGAAGTAAGTAGCCGCGTTCCGCAACGGGAAAAAAGATCTTTCCAAAAAGTGCTAGTAAAAATTGGGTCCCGATCCGAGACAATAGACTCAGGCATCCCATGTAACCTCACAATCTGGTCAAAGAAAATATTAGCAACCGCAGAAGCAGTGATAGGTCGCTTAAGAGCAATGAAATGATTGTATTTAGATAAACGATCCACCACCACTAACAAAGCTGTCTTGCCTTGAGATTTTGGGAGAGCCACCACAAAGTCCATGGACACATCCGCCCAAATATTATGAGGTATTGCCAACGGTTGTAGTAACCCAGCCGGAGCTAGAGTGCTGGCCTTATGCTGTTGGCAAATAGAACAATTACGAATATAGTCTTCCACAGACCGGCGAAGACCCTCCCAAAAGAAATTTTGCCGAATACGGTAGAGAGTTTTATGCACACCCTCATGGGTCAGATCATGATAAGCAGCCACCACTCGAGGACGAAGTGGTGAAGCGGCTGGAATGACCAGGCGTCCCTTATGAAAAAGGAGACCATCACGTGTAGTCCATGTATCAGCATTAGTCGCATCCACCTGTTGCTCAGTTTGCATTGGTAGCTCCTCCTGCTGTGAAATTGGTGGGGTGGCAACACCCTGAGATGAATCGGACAGAGAGGGAACCTCAGCCAAGAGTTGCGCACATCGCTGACGAATCTCTGGGTCCTCTCTAGCTCAATTCTTGTTCCCAAGCCTCCCGCACTGGTATCATAGGAGACGAAATCGCTACACACACCACCGTGGAATCAGGAATGCGAGACAATGCATCTGCGGCCATATTAGCTCGTCCTGGTTTGTGTTCGACCGAAAAATCAAACCCCATTAGCTTACTTAACCAGTGCTGTTGAGGTGGAGTTACCAAAGCCTGTTCAAGGAGATATTTTAAACTGGCATGATCGGTGCGAACCACAAATGGTCGTCCCCACAAATAGGGCCTCCAATGCCGAATTGCTTTGGATAATCCGATGAGCTCCCTCTCGTAGGCTGCAAGCTTTTTATGGCGATCGGCCAATTTCCGGCTATAGTAAGCCACCGGGTGTCCTTCTTGCTGGAGCACCGCCCCAATACCGGTGCCCGATGCATCACATTCCACCACAAAAAGAACATCGAAGTCTGGAAGACGGAGAATTGGCGCAGATTGTAGGGCTTCCTTCAATTGATGGAACGCCACAGCAGCCTCCCTGGACCACCGGAATTCTTGCTGCCTAAGGAGAGACGTAAGAGGATCAGTAATTGATGCATAGCGATGGATGAAGCGCCGATAATACCCTGCTAGGCCCAAGAAACTCCTTATGTCTGCCACGGACCGAGGAGTAGGCCAGTTATCCACATCCTGAACCTTGTTGGGATTAGCTTCCACTCCCTTTGCCGAGATAATATGTCCAAGGTAACTCACAGTATCTTGAGCAAAGGCACACTTGAACTTCTTTAGATATAATTGATGGCGCCTGAGCTGGGCTAGAACTAGGTGAAGGTGCTGGAGGTGTTCCGTCCAAGAAGAGTTATATACCAATATATCATCAAAGAAAACCAAGACAAATTTGCGAAGAAACTTAGCGAGGACTTCATTCATAAGAGCCTGGAAGGTTGAAGGAGCATTACATAACCCAAATGCCATAACCAAGGACTCAAAATGTCCATGGTGAGTACGGAAGGCTGTCTTTTCAATGTCTTCTTCGCGCATGCGGACTTGATCAAGCAGTTCTTCCACCACAGGTATTGGGAATTTATCCTTAATAGTTTTTGCATTAAGTTCGCGATAGTCCACGCAAAATCTCCAGGAACCGTCCTCTTTTCGGACTAAGAGCACTGGTGAAGAAAAAGGAGAGCGACTGGGCCGAATAATTCCTTGAGTCAACATATCTTCACACTGACGTTCAATTTCGTCCTTCTGACGATGGGGGTACCGATAAGGGCGAACAACGACTGGGTCCGACCCCTCCTTCAAACAAATTCGGTGATCACAATGACGCGAAGGGGGAAGTCCCTGCGGCTCCCCAAATAAGTCATCAAATTCTCTTAACAATGCCTGCAATCGACTGTCCTCTCCAGTAGCTAGACTGCGTAGGTGCAGCTTTTCTCCATGGTCTCTGATACCCTGCAAACACACCCTGGATCCTTCTGATGAAAAGTTCATTTGAAGAGAATCAAAATTCCAGCTGATATCTCCCAATTTCTTCAGCCATTGTACCCCCAAGACGACATCAAATCCTTCCAGAGGAATTACTAAGAAGGAATCCGAGAAAGAGTACTCCTGGATATGGAACGGAACGTCGGAAACTCGCCCCAGGCAAGGTAACCGAGCTCCATTGGCCACCCGCACCTGCTGTCCTCCGCTGGCCATCTGTGCAATTTCCATTCTAGAAGCGGTATAGCTGCTGATAAAATTATGGGTGCTGCCACTATCCACCAATCCCACCAATTGGTGTCCTGCCATCTCCAGAACCACCTGCATAGTACTACCAGCCTTTGGGCCGCGCAGGGCTATAGTGGACAGAGCCGGTTCTTCCTCAACGGGCTCATCGTCCTCTTCACCTTCACTGACAACTTCTAAATGAAAAAGTCGTTTACACCGGTGTCCCCGAGAGTATACCTCATCACAATTGTAGCAGAGACCCTTCTCCCTTCGTTTGGCCATTTCATCTGGGCTGAGTCGGCGCCGATATGGTTGTGACATTGATGTTGGTGCTACCACCGAAGCCTGGGAAGTAGTAGACACCCCCCTTCCTGGACTGGACGCCGAGGTTGCCACAGGCGGCACTCGGGCTGCAGCTGATCCACTATTAGTCGACGCGCCAGGCCCCGGCGGTCGCGCTGATGCGCCTAGGTTTGTCCAAGAACTAGCCCCTGAGGTTAGGGGTGTGCTGCGGCCGAAGCTAGGTCGATTTCGCGCTACTTGTGTCGCCTTTGCAAGCCACAAATCTTCCCATCGTTATGCCTCGCGAGCCAGACCAATGGCATCCGCTAAGTCGCGTGGGCGGTCACGCCGAACTTTGGCTGACAGGGTTGGAGATAATCCGGCCATAAATAGCTCGATCTGATTTGCTTTTGTCACCTTCGGCGTACGCGCTGTGAGACCCTCATTTTTATGTCACTAAATAACATAAATATGAGGCTCTTTAAGTGCATCCTGTGCCATTCCCATGATCAGTGGCTGGCACGCACAAACACAATTTGGATATTACAGCCACACAAATACACACTTTTATTACATCACAAGTTTTATAGTGTTATTACAATACCAAAAGTAGCAGGAAATTAAAACCATGTCTCATAGTATGCCATCTATTCCATAACTCCACAGGCAACTGCTGAGATGAACCTAGAAAGATCAGTCGTCGCTAAAGTTCGCAGGTTCCTCATACTCATTTCCGTCATTATTGTAATCCTGCTCTTCACCTAAAAACATTGTTGAAGCAAGTTGAGTACATTGGTACTCGCAAGACTTTGTAGTGTATGCAAATCCTGGAATATATGCAGGCTGAAATAGGAAGTGGGTTTCTACGGTTGTTTTGCATAAAGCGAAAGTTTTGAATGAAGTAATACTGGATAGTAATGGAAAGCGTAAATAAAACATTAAAACAGTTTGATAAGTAATTGAGATAACAAGTAATAAAAGAACAATAACATTTTTACTCACGACCCTTTGTGAGTAAAATAACGAACAAGACCCTCCATGGTCTTAACAAGTCAAGATGACAATAAATGACATTTATACAGATTTGAATCATTTCCAAGACATTTAAACAAGTTTTTGAAAATAGAAAACAATTAACTAGTGCTGGTTAACCAAGTCATCCATGACCGTGGATACGGCTATTCGAATAGTTTTAGACTCTGCAGAGTTTGTACTGCTTTACCCACAAGATATGTTCTCCCTTTTTGCAAGCTATAAGACACACTTCCTTTGGTATGCCCGCGAGGAGTTCATAACGAAACTGTTCGATTACTTGAACCTTAACTTTGCACTAGCCCAGTGACGTTACCCCTGACTATGATGGAAGCAAACAAACGGTGAAACAATAGTATTCAGAGCCCGCGGCTCAAATGGTACAACAACAGCCCCAATTCATAGCCAGGCGTACACTGTTACAACGGCAGATGCCAACACCTCGGTGATGACACCTCCCTCGAGCAAACCTGTCTCGGGAATGCCCGTGCTACAACTGCCTACCAATGTGCAAAGCTAATTCCCAAATAATTTAATAAGTTAAGACTGTCGATCCGGTACTTGTGGATGTACGGTTTACTTGGATCATGCAACACTACGTTCGGTCCTTAGAGTGACATGGGCGATAACTCCACCTAGCTACGCACACGTTAAAACATGTACAACCTGGCTATTGCCAATAATCACCCACATCAAAACAGTAGTTTTATTTTCATTTTATCAAACTACGGTATCCTTTCTCGCTTAAATAAACCAGAAAAGATTTCATAAAGAATGATGTGTGGGTGTAAACATTTCCAACTCGACCTAACGCAGTTGCTAAGCATTTGCGAGGTTAATAAGCGATTATACCAGTTAAAAGAACTTAACTTGATCCTATGGTTTTCATGGATCGTATATCAATATGATTAAGGAAATCCATCATTTTGGGTTATAACTACCAAGTAACGCAAAATAAGGATTTATCGAAATATAAGCATGCAGGAAGATTCTTAATCACATTTTAGTTGATTATGAAATGCAGGATCAAAATGATCAAAGGGGTGCTTGCCTTGCTCCTCGGCGGTGTAAATTTGAGTGCGTATCGTCGATAAGCGTAGTCGGTAGCCTCAGCGTCTATACGTCAATTAAGAATATGGCAAATAAGATACTTCAATATCGATAAAAGAAGCAAATACACAAACGACAAAGATAGCAATTGAAGGATTCAAATGAAATCAACTCAAATCAATCAATGATAACCATCATTTCATCATTACATGTATTAGCTAAGTTATCAAATTACAGTCCTAAGGATTAAAGTTTTAGGGTATACAACATGACTATCTTCTTTGTATATTACTTCATCCTAATTTACGAATTCAGGAAGCTAAGATTGTAAAGTTAAATATAATGAAATTCATTTTCATGGTGTGGTGTTAGTTGTATTAATTTTAAACATGGCATAAGGTAACTTCAAACATGCCAAACAAAAGTAACATGGTACACCCTAACTTTCATATTACCATTAGATCCTAATTAGTGTAATGAGAATAAAGAAACAAGTTTCATTCATTTTGGAGATTTTTTTTTTTTGATTATGTTATTGCAACTATACTAAATATAAGCATTAAATAAAGTCCTAATGTGAAATTTTCACAAACTAACTCCAAATCCAAATCTAATTACATATTTGGACAGTACTTGACCTAAGGATTCCAACAAAGTTGGTTTCACTCAATTTGGACTTTATTTGCAAAAATCCTATATGCTACATAATCAAATTTCACTCTTTAAATTCATATTCAAGTTTAAATTGCTAAACAAGTTTCAAATGTTTTTGCATATTATGAAACTAGATGATTTTTAATGAATTTACAAACAAGTTTCACTTGATTTGGAGTTATAGATAAAAAGTTATATGCATTTGAATATATTCGGTTCTAGAAAACCAGGAAAAAAAAAGGAAAATACGTTTTCCTTAAGGGAAAACGTATTCTTGGCATTGGCGCGGGGTGGCTTTTGAATTGAGTCGCTGCAACTGACAACTGGGCATTGTCGCTGGCTCGTCGAGTCTGCGCATTTGCGTGCAATTGCGCAATGAGGACCACATGGCGTGAGGCGCGGTATGCGAGTGGTCGATGAGACATGGCCCACATGGCATAGAGCCAGGGCAGGGGCGATGGCCGACGACCTCGCCGGCGGCTCTCCGGCGACGTCGATCGACTTCGGTCGATGGCTACGGCAACACGGGACCAAGGTGAACCTAGGGGGCTACTTAGACACGGGTGGTGCTCGGAGGAATCGAGCCCTCGACGTTGGACGGCGGCGCACGCCGCGATGATGCCACGGCTTAAACTAGGCTTAATGAACATGCGCGTAAGCATCAGGAGGTCATAAGGACTCTATTCGAGTTCTTGGGTTGGGGAATGGGTAGCCGGGTGGTGTTCTCACCGTCTTGGCGTCGGCCAGCGGAAGAAGTTGCACGGCGCGGGAGTTCTCCGGTGTGGTTCGGGCTGAAACAGGGTGCGCATAAGTTTCATGAGTCATCAAGGATACTTCGTAAAAGATCAATTTGATCGCTTCCTTACCGAGGTGAACGAATTTGGGATTTCCCCGATTCGAGTTCACGAGACGAGGAAGAAAGGTTCGGCTCGGTCGATTTTGGGCGTGAGAAGGAAAATGGCTGGGTGCTCTCGGCTTGTTTTGGTTTGAACGTGCTTCTCATCCCCTTAAATAGGCACGGGAGGCGGTTGGAAGCGGATTGGCCCGAGAGATGAAAGCAGCGGGCGTCTCCGGGAGCTCTGCGGATGTCCGTCTCGGCTCGGTGATGACCACAGGGTGGCAGGGTATGGGTTGTGGTGGCGTGGCAGCCTCGGGGCGTGTAGTTGCGGTGAAGTCACGACAAGGGAGCGAGGCGGTTCGAGTTGCTCCGTCGAGAGTGAGAGAGAGCAGAGAGAGCAAGAGAAAAGAAGAAGAAGGAACCCGACAAGTGGTCCACTGGGCCACTTGCAGTGAAATTGGAAGGGAAAGAAAGAGGAAGGAAACGTGCGAAAGGTGGAGTCCCACCTGGCAGTGACGGGAAGCTACGGGACCCGTCCGGCAGCGTCCGTGCACACGTGGGCCCCACGTGTAAGAAATGAGAAGGGAGAGCTCTAGCTCGTTCCCTGGACAGCACACTAACCCATTTAATTCCCGGGTCAAGTCATATCAAGATTTTTCGAAACTTTTTGTACAAGTTGATGGTTAAGTTATCTACTCCAAGTAAAATTTTGGGGTCAATAAGATCTGCCAATTATTTTTAATAATTCTGACATGCCGACTTGCACAAATTATTTACTTCAGTTTTCAACTTGGTTAAGAGACTAAATCAACCTATTTAATTTTGAAATTTTTACTGAAGGTGTGTTTCTATACAATGGACCTACCATAAAAATTTCAACATTAAATTATTATTATTTAATTCTCCATAAATCTTTTATTGATTTCTGCAGAATTCCAATTCTGCCTAAATTAAATGCTAAAATATAGCAAAAATGCTTATTAATTTTTGAAACTTTTTGAGGGTGAAGGTGATATTACTGAGGTCTTATGGTAAAAATTCCAAGGCCTATAATGCCCCACATTTATCTCTAAAAATCTGACATTGAACTGGTCAGAGAAGGGATTTATCATTTTTAATTGTTTTCTTCACTAGTAAAAGCATTCACATGGTCTTTTGACCATCTAGGGGTATTTTCTAGGGTTTGGCCAGGTTATACAAAGATTTTTACCATGGTAATTTCATTTCTTACCATTTTACTATTTTCTCTTTTCTTTTCTTTTCTTTCTTAAATCCCAATATTCATTTAATTAATTCAACCAATAGATCAAGAATCAATAAATGCACATAAAATCAAGAAATACAACACAAAACTGATTTCACATTTTTAATATTTGATTTTTATTACTTTATAAATTTGAGGATGTTACACGCGCGAGGTGGCGCTGGAACTCCCTTGCGTACTCGTCCGCCCTCCCATTGCCCTTGTTTCCAGTTAGCCAAGTCTCCCAGCGGCCCCGCGGTTGAATGTCTTGTGAACCGCCGCAAGAATGTCTCGTGAAACTCATCCCAAGAGATATGTTGATCTTCCTCCTCCCAATTATCCAAAACCTCCTGAGCCTCCCCTCTCAGATGCATGCCCGCCATCTCCACCCACTCCTCCTTAGGAACGTTGTGCAGTTGTCCATAACGCTCGCATTGGCGTAACCATAGCAAGGGATCTTCCGATCCATCAAACAAGGGCAGCTCATATCGAGGTGCATGCGGCATCCGTTTGCGGCCACCCTGCTCACTGCCGCTATCGTCTTCCTCCCTATCTTCCGCTCGCATCTGCGGAGGAAGTCGGGACCGGTGCTTACTCCCAACTGCGGCAGCCGAATTCCCCATGGATGGTGCTGCCTGCTTGCCCGCTACCTTGAGGACTTCTGTTATAGTCTTCCCGAGCTCCGCTACTGTGGACTGGATTCCATCCACAATGGTCGCTAAGCCTCCCACGGTATCCTCCAGTCTAATGACGGAAGCCGCCAGATTCTCCAAGCGGTCATCGCCAACAGACATGGTAGAGGACTTGTCTGGCTCTGATACCAATTGATATGAGCGCTCTCGTTCGAATGCTCGTGTCCCAGGTCGGAGGCCTGAAAGCGAGAAGGAAGACGGCGCAGCAGCACTACGCCGGCGACCTATGATGAAGGCTGTACGAAGCCAACGGCCGTTTATCGTCGGCGACGCCTGAGATTGGATTTGGTGGCAACTCAAAGGTGCCTCTTTTCTTCCTCTGTTTCCCCCTTTTATTCATAACCTTTGGCCCTAAACATGGTAACTAATAGAGATAGAAAGTGCTAACAAACTAGGATCCGAGTAGGAGTCCTAAATATAAAAAAATAAGAAAGTACTTATGGAAAGCATGCGGCTGGACACAAGCCTTGACATGCCGCCCCCTAATCTTGGATTAGCCTTTCGCTGTTCTCATCCGAGTTTCCCCTGGACTCGGCTTGTTGTTTCCGAAAATAGACACGATCAGGCATGGACATATCACACTCACACAAGAGAAAAGATAACTCTTTATTCATTAGCTACTACACAACCTGATACAAAACACTTGCAACTCTTTTGTCTCTACACTACCTCTCTTCTCTACTTATGCAACTACCTAAGGCATGGTATCCTAATGGCTTATAATGGCTCGGAGCATGGGGGTGGAAGACACCCCTATTTATACCGTGACCGTTGAATTAATTAGTGCCAAGTGACAACCATTCAAGTATACACACTACAAACATCTCTACTCTAGAATTCTCTCATCAAATATCTAAGCCCTTCATACTTGCATAGCTAGATTATTTTGTTCTAGATCGTTCCTATAAACTATCTAGCTGATGCATTATGTGGGAATATTCCATAACACTAGTGAGGTGTGCAGTTCTATATTCAACACCAACGTTCTTGTTTCCTACTGCGAATGGATGAGCTTGTAGTTTGCAGCCACCGCTAGGCATCTGCCGCTTTGTACAGGTCAGCAGTGGCCCCTGGATAGTAGATTGTCTTATGGGTAGCCTGAGTAAGGGTTGTAGAGACAGTCCACTGTTCAAGTAACTAGCAGGTTCAAACCATGGCAAGGTTTCGAGCATAACACCTTCGTATACAGCCATGTACCTTGATCACTAATAGCCTGATCTGCAAACCATTTGCTCATGGGAACGAAAGCGAAGAACGATTGCCCGGTGCCCTTTCCGACGAGCATGATCTTTGGTCACTTGTACATTTTCTAACGTGCAAAGTAAGGTAAATCTCTTCCCACGTATCCCGAAAAATCGATCGGCCAGTGCTGAAGCGCTGTGCGTCCTGGCAGGGCGGCAGGCGCGGCGACGGGTGTCACGGTCTTCCGCCTCATGACTCATGAGTCATGACAGCGCTTGTCGTCTCCATGCAGATCTCCCAAACCAAGAGCGCTGCGCTGAGTCAGATTAGATCGATTGGCGAGGAGACTGGATCCTTTTCAGTTGCACTAGCGATTGCTAGATAGGGTTACATTATGCCGTGATGGACGTCGCATGGTCGAAGGCTTTGCTAATGACGGGTGTCCGTCAGGTTGCTGAATCCGAGCATCTGAGGGCCCAAACACGCGTTTCGACCCTGTTTCGGTTCTAGTTGGGCCAAAAATTAAAATGCCAACATGTCTAACTAGGCCCACCGGTTCCCACCCGAGTCCTGGCTGGCCCTGCAGCGTGTCGAAGTGGAATGCACCGTGCGGCAGCAGCACCAGCAAAGGTGTGTGACCAAGTGGCAGAACTAGGGGTGTTGGGTATGCTCTAGCATCTTCAAAAATTTAAGAAGAGGGTGAGCCAGTGAGCGGAGGGGTGTCTACCTGGGGCGGTGGGCTGGAGACGCAACGATAGAGGGGAGTATAACTTGGAGGACTTGATGAAGGAGAAGGCCTCCAAGAGTGATGACGAAGAGGAGGAGGAGGCAACGGCAACCGTGTTGGGGGAGATGAGGGTTACAGGAGGGAGGTGTCGAGGAGGAGATGGAGGAGGCGCCATTGCCAAAGACATCTTGATAAGATGGGATCTTTAGAAGGTTCTTGCCGGGTTCCGGGAGGCGGCGGAGGTGGGAGGCGTACGCGGGCGGCAAGAGGCGGGAAGGTGGGCACTGGAGGCAGGAGGCGTGGCATCGAGCGCAGGCGCTAGGCACTGGCGACAGGAGGCGCGGCATGTTAGGTGGCGGGAGGCGTGAGCGCACTACTACAAAACCGGGCATCACAACCGGTCTATTAGAAACGGTTTGGTGCGAACCGGTTGTAATGCTCGCACCAGAAGCGGTTCGTGGCAACAGGCCGGAGGGGATCTCTAGAAGCGGTTCGTTACACGAACCCCTTCAAAAGCCCCAGCTTTAGAAGTGGTTCGTGACACGAACCCCTTCTAAAGCCCCCGCTTTAGAAGCAGTTCGTGATACGAACTGCTTCTAGAGACCCCCCTTCAGAAGGGGTTCGTGTTACCAACCGCTTGTAGAAGCCCAATTTTTGAAATGATAAAAGGACTGCTTGACCTACTCTATCAGAGAGCACGCGTGGGTGGGTTGGCTAGATGGATGAGACGGGTCACGAGGATAGAGTGCTGGTCGTGGGTTCGAATCCCATTCCCACGATATTATTACTGCATTTTACCGCTTGGTGTCGCACCACCACAAGCGGTTCCTAGAACCCCTTGGGGTATCACTCGCGGTTACTTACAACCGCTTCTGGAGGTGGTTTTCAACCGCTTGTGAAGTGCGTTTCTGTAGTAGTGGCGGGCGGTAGGAGGTGGGAGGCACGGGCGCGAGCTAGTGGCGTGACAGCAGTAGGCGGCGCGCCGTCGGCGTTACGACAAGCTACGATTCCCATCATTTTAAATGTGCACACTTATTATAAATTTTCTAGTTCCGTTACTACCGTGACACATTACGTGCAGTGTCGGGTCGCCGGGATCCACGAGTTGATGATCACAAAGGCGCCACTCCAGCGTTCCCGACTCGATCACAGTACTCAACAGCTAGCTAGCCTGCACTTAATACTGCCACGACTGGTGCAAGTTACCTCCACATGATGCAACGTCGCGAGCCGGCCAACGGCCGGAGGCGGCGGGCCGGGCCAAATGCACGTTAGAGTCCGCCTGATTCTCGCGGAATGGAGGAGCATCGTTACGGAGGGGAACCGGCAAAGGTGCCCGTGATCACGCGCGGCTTCTGCTGCTCGCGCCGCGCGCAGTACGCAACTGCCGTCCGATCGGGGTAACTGACGGGTCGGGCACGAGAGATCGTGAGGAGGAGTGGACGGAAGCAGGATTTGGCGGTCGCTCATGGATACGCGCGCGCGCGGATCTGGGGAGCGCGCGGATTAGTTGACCGGGAGGAAGGAGAGAGCCGTCTCGGGATTAGCAAGAGGTCGCCTCGTATCATATGTACGTGTCCAACTGAAATAACGGCCATGCTTTGTTTTGACTCTCGTATCGATGTCAAATTATAGAGCAATGTCATGCAGTTACCGTATCAAGAGATTAACATGAATCCGTGTTTTGTTCTTCAGTAAGTGCATAAGAGTGCCTCACTCACTCATGTGACCCTCCAAGTGAAAGCTAGATCTAGCCAGGAGGGCAGGAAAGTGAAAGCGCTAGTAAAGCTGGGAAGTGCCATGGTCCTGATAGAATCAAGGAAGGACCGGCCTAGCTAGCTAGCTAGCCAATTGATGAGGTAAATAAATAGCTAATATAACACGTTGACCCTAGACATGTGCATATCCGTGGCACAATCCAACACAGCAAGTAATCAGTGAGATCGATCTGTCTGGATGCATGCATGCATGGATATATGTCCTCAAAGGGCGCCGTTTTGCTGCCTATAAATAGAGCACAACCTTCCACCCACACAGCTCACACCACTTCTCATCTACTTGTCTTCTCCCAATCCTTGCAAAGCCATAATATCCTAGCAAATATAGCCAAGTGCAGCCATGGCGTCCAAGTTGCAGCTCTTGCCCTTCGTTGCCACCGCGGTTCTCGCCTCGTTCCTCCATCCTTGCGCATCCATCGAGTTCCACCGCAAGCTCTCCAGTTGGTCCAACGGCGGCGCCACATGGTACGGCGCCGCTAATGGCGCTGGAAGTGATGGTATGTATATATATATAGTCATCATGATATACCAATCCATGCATAATAAGACACCCGAGTGATGACCATACCACCCAAACTGATGTGTTACTCGAAAAGACTTCATGCCTCATGTCTTAACTTCATGTTCGTTTGCGTAGGTGGTGCATGTGGGTACCAGGGTGCCGTCGACCAGCCACCGTTCTCGTCCATGATCGCCGCCGGCAGCCCTTCCATCTATGACTCTGGTAAGGGCTGTGGCTCTTGCTACCAGGTGCGTCCCCTTGAGGCCTCGCATGCATGTCAGTATGTGTACCGCCCGTTTCCTGACGTTTGGACATGTTAATTTAGGTGAAATGCACCGGTAATGACGCCTGCTCAGGCAGCCCGGTGACTGTCGTCATCACGGATGAATGCCCCGGCGGCCCGTGCCTGAACGAGCCGGTCCACTTCGACCTGAGCGGGACGGCGTTCGGTGCCATGGCGAAGCCCGGGAACGGCGACCAGCTGCGCGGCGCCGGCGTCCTCCAAATCCAGTACACCCGGTACGCATGCATGCACCTGGCTAACTACGTACACTGTGACAATTCTGCTTGAAACAGCCATGCGAACCACACCGCATGCACTCCACGCAGCTTTGGAACATCTACGTACTCTGTTACTTTTGTCGCCATGGACCACAGGGCACATGCACTGTTGTCTATCACCGCCATGAGACGAACTGTCCTTTAATTCGCTCTGTTTGGCTTTTGCTATTCCTCACGTGATGTACAGGGTGCAGTGCAGCTGGGCCGGAGTACAGTTAACCTTCGTCGTCGACGCCGGCTCGAACCCGAACTACTTCGCCGTCCTCGTCAAGTACGAGAACGGGGACGGGGACCTCTCGGCCGTGGACCTCATGCAGAGCGGTGCTGGATCGGCTTGGACGTCGATGCAGCACTCGTGGGGCGCGGTCTGGAAGCTCAACGCCGGCTCGGCTTTGCAGGCGCCGTTCTCTATCCGCCTTACGTCCAGCTCCGGCAAGCAGCTCGTCGCCAGCAGCGTCATCCCCAGCGGGTGGAAACCCGGCGCGGCGTACCCGTCGACGGTCAACTACTAACTACATACGAGTATGGATATATGCGTTAAGCGGTCTATATGCAGTATATGTGTGCTTAATAACTATGCTGATGGACGCGCGGTGCCACCAGTAGTTGCACGCATCGGATCGATGGTGCAACCGTGAATGTTAGTTCGATCGATCATTCAACGGATAGAACTAGTAGTAAGAAATAACAGCCAGAGGCAGAGGAGGAGGCGCAGGTGTACGAGTTCTCCCCTCTTCGCCGCAGTGTCGATGTTTACTGTAACGTGTTAATTGTGTGTACCAGTACGTGTATGTATGTATTGGCAGCGAAGTGTCAGTGGCTTATAATACATTCGGGATGTGCTTAATGCATATTGTGTATGCATCTTGCTTGTCCATACATGTACCCACTGCCGACTACTCTACATGGATACAAGTACGAAGTTTCCCGATTAAAGGTGTTTCTATGTACCACTTTATAAAAATTATATAAATATTAAATTATAAATAAATAGTAAATATTAATTACTTATATTTTATTTAATTTAAAATTTATACGACTTATATTAAAGAGCGATTTATAGAAGCACTACTCAACTTGCATTCATGTTTTTGGAAAAAGACAAAACTTGCCTTTGAAAAATTATGGACAAAAGACTAGGCTTGGGCCGAGCCGTACAAAAGCCTGGTTACATCCATGTTAGGCTAGGGTAGCCCAATCTGTAAAGAAAAGACAACAAAATTGCGTCCGTATTGGGCGAATGGACGTGCTAGGGCTGCTAGCCAGGGGCACGGGCTGTGAGCCCGTGAGGGGCGGATATCTGGGCCAGACGGCTGCCAACCGGCCGAGTTTAGTTGTTACCTTGTGCGTAGCTGGATTAGCACCTGCTGTTTACCGTCTTCGTCTCCATCAGCTTTTCCATCTTAATACAAATCGCTAAACTGACTAGGGCTAGATATTCGGGTTTTTTTTAATCTAATCAGTTTGGTTTTTCAGTCTAATCGATTTGGTTTTTTCAGTTTTAAAATAATTCGATTTTTAGAAACTAGCTATCGAATTTCTCGAACCAAAATAAAAAATCAAACTGAATTAACCAAAATAATTATGTTCGGTTCGGTTTTTCGGTTAACCGAAATATGAATAAACACTAGGTAGGTTAGATTTAGGTCTTCTCATATCGCAAGTAGAGATAACTCACACAATATTCATAGATCATTATAGTATAAGCATAGTAGAACATATGAATATACTATATATATATGTATATATATATATATATGTATGTATAAAAATGTTAGAATATGGGAATTGTTTGGTAACTTTAGGAAGAACATTATAGAAATGATATTATATATGGGCTATTTGGTTATTTCGGTTTTTGGAAGCAAAAAATCGAATTGAATATTAAAAACGGAATTATTCTAAAATAAAAACCAAACCAATAATTGTAAATAGAAAAAAAATCCAAATAATCGGTTAATTCGGTTTGGTTCGGTAATTCGGTTTCGATTTAAAAATACCCACCCCTAAAACTGATGGCCCCTACAATACCAAGAGCAGTGCTTCCATGTTTTCTCTCTCAATTTAAGTTGTACAAATCTTAAAGAAAACAATTGGATAGGTAACTACCATCTAACACTTATTCATGTTCCTTTTATAAAAAATTTAGAAGCACCCGCTACCAATCACGGACCGAGCTGACCCACTCTTTGCCTTTCCAACTCTTTGAGCGAAAATCGTGCTTATATATATATATCCCCAATCGCGAAGTCAGATGCTCCTAGATGTGAAAATGTGCCCGGCCGTCGCAACAACTCGGTGGTTCGCCCGGCCCGGCCGGGATTATAATTGGCAACGTCTGAAAACTGATCAGGAGAAGACTGCGATTTGCCCAGAATTGCGGCTGCTGTTCACGGAACGACGTGCAAATTTGCCGTCTGATCGAGCTCGCCGGCAGGAACTACGTGGCCCCCACGCACGGCACGGCGGGGTCGAGAGCTTCAGCTCGGCATCCGCGGCTTGGTTGACGCAACGGAGCACGCACCTTCCCAACTACTCCAAGAACCAATCCAATGCTACGCGGCCGTGGATGTGCGCAAAATGAAACAGAATATTGCGATTCTACAGGCAAAATTAAGTACGTTCTGTGACCTAACTTTGGGCACCGCATGTGATTCGATTGGTGTCTATATATGACAATTTTTTAATGGTTTTGTCTACAAATTAGTGTAGTGTTTCCTTAATACTCTCAATAAATATTTAGATTTACTCGATATTCATTACATAAATAAATTGAATATATACACTTTGAGATAATAATTACTCCCTCAAGTCTTCAAAAAGATGATGTTTTGGATATCGACACGGTCTTCAAAACACAACTTTAACCGCTAGTTTTTATTATAATATATTTATAAAACTCAATAAAATTATAATATTATGAAAGTACTTCTTGAGACAAGTTTATATATATAATTTTCGTGTATCCAATTTAAATATTTAAAAATATATCGATAGTCAAAGTTTCAGAAGTTTGACCATCACTATGTCCAAAACATCATCTTTTTGAAGATTGGAGGGAGTATTATGGATAGTCTAATTATTTTTTATATCTTTTTAATTTATAGGCCTGGACATTCGGTTTATACGGTTTTATCGGTTCGGTTTATTCGGGTTTTTTTTTTAAAAAAATCAGTTTTTAAGATCTATAAACCGAACTGAAACCGAATAGATGTAGAAACCAAACCGAATAAATTCGGTTTGGTTAATTTGGTTTTTTAGTTAATCGAGATCAGCACACATACACTGTCCAGATTGCTCAACAAAAGCATAGAAATATAAATCATACACTAAGGTAAAAATGCAAATGGTACTCGATCATGATGTAGAAAGTCTAGGCACAGCAAAGCACCACTCACCAGCGAGCATGCAGCAGGAACCAGAAGATCGACATGGTGAGGGGCTGCAGCCCGTGCTGCCATCGGATGCCGCCCCATCACTGTCGCACGAGGACCATGCGGCCGAGGTCGCACCTCCATGTACCAGATAGTGAGCGCCTTCGCCCGAGGACCTCGTGGCCAAGGTGCCGCCACCTCCACGCTGTCTACGTGTACCACCGCCGAGCACCTTCGCCCGAGAATCTGCGTGGTTGAGGACATCACCGTCGCAATTGAGCACCTCCGCACCGCCTCCACCTACCAGATCCGGCCGCCGCTGAGCTCTTCCGCTCGAGGACCACATCACCGGATCTGGTCGTGGTTGAGGAGGCCATGGGTGTGGCATGCGGCGTATAGGTTCTCCCTCCTTGACTCACCATCTAGATCACCGGTTTCGTCGCCTCGTCAGAATTAGGGGTTTGGATATGGTGGGAGGCACCCAGAAAGTGAAGCGACATGACGACGCGAGTGGGAATGGGAGGGATCGCCCGATTGGAGGGATAGGAGGAAAGGGGAACACACGCAGGGAGAGGGAGGGAGGCGGTGCGCCGGTGGCGGCGACTGTGAGGGAGGGAGGCTAGGGGAGAGGGAAGGAGTGGCCGAATTGAGTAGCGGTGCAGTGCGGTAGTGCGGGAAGGTATAACTACACACCAACTATCGATAAAACGGCACATTTGGTGATTTGTGTAATTGTGTTATAGATGACCAGATTATGTTATTCACTAGTGGCACGAATTTTCAACCTACTACAAACATTCCCTGTTTCAAAAAAAAAAAAAACTACAAATACGTATAGCCAGTGCGCTATGGTACATACAGTGATGAGAGTAGCCATTTGCGAACGCACGGATCAAAGAAACGATCTCAATTTGGCAAATATTTTAAGCATTTCCAAACCGATACAATAAGTACCTTTGTGAGATTTCTTTATCCAAATATGCGGAGTTGGAGAGCGTGATCACCTCCATTATCTAAGGATCGGCCGGCCGCTTCGGCTCAATTGACCTCTCTCTCTCAATCGAGTTGCCGCCACTTACGCCACGTTCGCCTCAGTAATGCATGCGCACATATTTGCTCTCACGTTTGTGACCCCTAAAACCCTCCTATATATAGCCTAAATTGAGCAAGTCTTGCAAGTCACCAAGCACTTACTAAACCAACCTAGCCCATTGGCCATTGGCCCTTACTTCGATCCTCATCCTATCAACCAAGAGAGAATCAATGGCTAGTCCATGCACTTTCCTATTCGCCGTACTCGTCGTCGTGCTGCCACTTCTTGTAAGACCCATCTCCAGCAGCCAGTACACGTCGGCGCCGGCCAAAGGCCACGGCTGGTCCTCGGGCGGCGCGACGTGGTACGGGAGCCCTTACGGCGCCGGCAGCGACGGTAGGTCGCACATAGATTAGAGTGAAAAAAGATTTGTCAGGAAACTCGCTCACTTGATTTCTTGAATACAATAAAGGTGGCGCGTGCGGTTATCAAGGCGCCGTCGGCCAGCGCCCGTTCTCGTCGATGATCGCCGCCGGCGGCCCCTCCCTCTTCAAGAACGGCAAAGGCTGCGGTGCATGCTATCAAGTCAGTATATATGCTCACAGTTACTAATTTCATGTGCTACCATTAACGTGCAAAGTTCGGTGTTCCTAAGTAGACGTATCCATGTCTTGTACGCGCGCGTACAGGTTAAGTGCACCGGTAACTCTGCCTGCTCCGGCCGCCCAGTGACCGTCGTCATCACCGACTCCTGCCCTGGCGGGTCATGCCGCGCGGAGGCGGCGCACTTTGACATGAGCGGCACTGCCTTCGGCGCCATGGCCAACCCCGGCATGGCCGATCGCCTCCGCGCCGCCGGAATCCTCAAGATCCAATACACGAGGTGTAAATGCAATCGAATTTGGTACTTTGGTTTAACAATTCTAGTCATGTTAACGATGCACATGCCTTGGTTTCTGCAGGGTGCCGTGCAAGTACAACGGCATGGGCATTGCCTTCAAGGTGGACGCGGGCTCCAACCCGTACTACCTCGCCGTGCTGATCCAGTACGAGGGCGGCGACGGCGACCTCACCGCCGTGGACATCATGCAGGGCGGCTACACGTCCGCCCGGCACGGCAAAGGCGGTGCGGCGTGGACGCGGATGCAGCAGTCGTGGGGTGCCACGTGGCACCTTAACTCGAACAACGGGCAGCCGCTCCGCGCGCCGTTCTCGTTCCGGCTCACCTCGGGATCCGGCAAGGTGCTCGTCGCCAGCAACGTCGTCCCCGCCGGCTGGAACGCCGGGACGGCCTACCAGTCCACGGTGAACTACGCCACCTAAGTAATTGTGGTGGTAGATTGTATAGATTTTAGCGCTGCGGTTTGCGAGCTCTTGTTTTGTCAAAGGAATTTGGTACGTGCGTCCGGGAATTGTGAGCGGCCGAGTTAGATGAGGAGGAGGTTAGTATTTGTGTTGGGTTCTTCCCTGGACGGCCACCTGCAGCTGTTTCCCAAGTGATGTTTCTTGTAGTCTTGATTTACCTTACTGCTTTGCGTTTTTTTACCTGTGTTGCTGAGGAGCTGCGGAAAAATTTACTGTCACAGTGCCTCAGGAAGTCAGGATGCAAGTGGGATGTAATGTGGATTGACTGTACATTGTCCATGTTGACCACAAACATTTATGCGGGATATTGCGGCAATCCGCGAAAAATTTATGCAGCAATTGATAGTTGTAATCCTGTTTTGATTGCTCCAGTCAGTATACAAGTACGTCCTGGAAACTTTTGGTTTCCTGAAAATCCTTTTGCCGTATTGTAAACAGTACGAGTCAGAGTCCGAGTTGGTTCAGTTTAAGAATTAGCCTTAGTTTAGCAGTTGAAGCCGATTCTATCTGTAAGACAATAATCTATTTAAAGCAATGAAAACTCCAGGAAAAGGTGCGCGAAGGCTTATAGCAGCGCCAAGCTTTGTGTTGTGTTTGTTTCTCTGTTGCTTGTTTCTCTGAAGTTCAGTACTTGCTGATATTCAGAAAAAAGGGGGCTCTTGGTTCAGGGCTGCTGCTAACATTTGGTATCAGAGCTTCGGTTCACGCCCAGGCAGCAGAGAATCAAGGCCATGTCGATTACATCCCAGCAAGCGGCAAGGGAGAGCGACAGTATGCCGTTTCAGTGCCCTATGTTGTCGGCATCGAACTACACAACATGGGCGATCAAGATGGAGGCTATCATGGATGCTCATGGCGTATGGGAAGCTGTCCAACCAAGGGCCGGAGTGGCCGTGGAAGAGAGGAAGGATAAATCAGCAAAGGCGTTCATCTTCCAAGCAATACCTGAAGACGTTCTCTTGCAGGTTGCAAGAAAGAAGACTGCGAAGGAGGTTTGGGAAGCATTGAAAACATGACATTTGGGAGCAGATCGGGTACAGAAAGCTCGTCTCCAAACTTTGAAGAGTGAGTTTGAAACATTGCACATGAAAGAAGGTGAATCTATGGATGACTTTGCAGGAAAATTGAGTGGCATGTCTGCAAAGTACAGCAACCTCGGCGCAACCTTGGAAGATGCAACACTGGTTAAAAAAATTTCTCGATTCAGTTTCAGAGAAGTTTTTCCAACTAGTAGCATCCATCGAGCAATTCTCTGATTTGGATACATTGTCGTTTGAGGAGGTAATCGGGAGATTGAAAGCATATGAAGAACGGCTACAAAGTCGCACTGCAAACTCTAGTACCAGTAGTGACGGGCAATTACTGCTGACTCAGACTGAGTGGCAAGCACACCAGAAAAACAGCAGCAACAGAGATGCATCGACCGCTCCAACACACAAAACAGCAAGATTCAGCAGAGCAGAGGGACAAGGAAGGGGCAGATGGCGTGGCCGTGGACGAGGCTATGCTAGAGTCGAGCGAGGAGGATCCAACTCGCTACGACAAGAGTCCAGTAACAGCACCTACAAAGGTAAAGACAAAAGCCACATAAAATGTTTCAATTGCAACAAGTATAGGCACTATGCATCCGAATGCAGGGCTCCTAAGCACAAGTAAGAAGAAGTGAATCTAACTCATGCTCAAGAGGATGAGCCCGCCCTTATGCTATACTCTCAACAATCTTCGGAGTTGGTGTTACTCAACGAAGATAAGATAGTACCAAGTCTTCATTCCACAGATCGTGAAGACGGAATTTGGTATCTTGATAATGGAGCTAAGAATCATATGACAGGATGTCGCTCTTTCTTTGCTGAACTAGATGAAAGCATAAAAGGACAGGTCTGATTTGGAGATGGCTCGGCAGTGTAAATTCTTGAGAGAGGATCAATCCTATTGGAATGCAAGAATAGTACTGAGCATCGCTTGTTCACTGAAGTTTATTACATTCCAAGTTTGCGAAGTAATATACTTAGCCTCAGCCTGATCACAGAAGCATGGCACAAGGTGATACTCAATAAGGACATATTGTGGATGTATGACAGAAAAGGGAAGCTTCTTATGAAGGTACAGCATTCGAGCAACAGATTGTACAAACAGCTACACACTACCTCACCTATATGTCTCACTGTTAGCATGGAAGAACCAGCTTGGCTATGGCATGCCAGACTCAGGCATCTAAATTTCCAAGCCATCAAGGAAATGGTGACAAAAGATGTGGTGCGGGGAGTACCGAAAATAAGTCACCATACACAGTTGTGTCAAGGATGTTTAGTAGCTAAGCAATGTCGACAACCATTTCTGGCACAAGCACAATATCGAGCCAAAGTCCCACTTGAGTTGATACATGCTGACCCATGCGGCCCAATTATGCTCCAAACTACGGCATGCAATCGGTACTTCCTCCTTCTAGTTGATGATTACAGCCGGTTCATGTGGATATACATGCTGAAGACTAAAGATCAAGCACTCGCTGCATTTAAGGTCTTCAAATCACAGGTTGAGAATGAGAGCAATCACAGACTGAAGACACTAAGAACTGACCGAGGAGGAGAATTTGTCTCTCGGGCCTTTACTAATTTTTGTGATGAAGAAGGTATACAACGGCACCTCATTGCCCCTTATATGCCACAGCAAAACAGAGTGGTAGAACGGCGAAATTGCTCAGTGCTCGCCACAGCAAGAAGTCTGCTCAAAACCATGGAGGTTCCAGGAGAATTATGGGGAGAGTCAGTCCGACACGCCGTATATTTGTTGAATCGAGTTCCAACAAAAGCAGTACAAGGTAGCACTCCTTATGAAGCCTAGAAGGGTAGAAAATCGAATCTAGAGCACCTCAGGGTCTTTGGTTGTGTTGCACATGTCAAAGTGCCGGCAATACATACCCGAAAACTGGATGATAGAAGCAAGCAGATGGTTTACTTGGGAGCAGAAGAAGGGAGCAAGGCTCATAGACTCCTTGATCCAACAGCCAATAGAATATGTGTTAGCCGCGATGTGGTGTTTGAAGAAAACAGGAAATGGAAATGGGTGTTGTCGAGCACAGAGGAGTATGTACAAGCCAGGTTCACTGTGCATAGTCCGGCAATACAGACAGAGGAAGGATCAACTCCAGATTCTCCTAGGACACCGAGTCAATCCATGACTGAACCCACCTCAGCAACACCAAATACAGGACAAATGTCTGAACAATTTGAATCGGAGTTTGGAGAAACGACAAGTCCAGAGGGAGAGTCACCACCAACATCTGTGCCAAACTCTAACAATCTGATGTCCAGTCTAGAATCAGCGCCTCCGAGGATCAGATCCCTGGCCGAAATATATGAAGAAACCGAAGGTACACACTCCTTTGCCGAATTGTACCTTACTGCATTAGAAGAGCCATCAAAATATAGTGAGGCAGCAGGAAGTCGGGCTTGGACTGAAGCGATGCAAAGGGAGTTTGATTCAATTGAGAAGAACAGGACGTGGACATTGACAGAGCTTCTAGCAGGGACCAATCCAATCGGTCTCAAGTGGATCTTTAAACTAAAGAAGAATGAAGCAGGTGAAATTGTCAAGCACAAAGCAAGATTAGTGGCAAAGGGGTATGTGCAGCAAAAGGGGGTGGACTATGAAGAGGTTTTTGCTCCAGTAGCCAGGATGGAGACTGTAAGGTTGCTCCTAGTCCTGTCAACCAAAGAAGGATGGAAGGTTCACCACCTTGATGTTAAATCGGCAATTTTGAATGGTGAATTGCAAGAAGAGGTATATGTATTACAGCCAGAGGGATTTGTCATCCCTAGAAAAGAGAATATGGTGTATAAGCTGTCCAAAGCACTATACGGCTTAAAGCAAGCTCCCCGAGCCTGGAACACCAGAATAGATCGAGCACTACAAGAATTGGAGTTTCAGAGATGTCCCCAAGAACAGGCAGTGTACAAGCGAAGCACCAAGAGAGGTTTGCTGCTTGTCGGAGTCTGTGGATGATCTGATAGTCACAGGAACAAATGAAAGAGATTCAGTTGTTCAAGAAACAGATGGAGAAGCAATTCGAAATGAGTGAATTGGGAGCACTCTCTTATTATCTCATAATAGAAGTACAACAAACAGGAGAAGTAATCATACTGAAGCAATCGGGGTATGCTGAGAAGGTGCTAAAACAAGCAGGTATGTTGAAATGCAATCCTTCAAAATACCCAATGGAACCTAAACTTCATCTGGCGAAGGATGAAGAAGGAGACCCTGTAAATCCAACCAAGTACCGACAACTGATTGGGTGCTTACGCTACTTAACCCATACCCAGCCGGATCTGAGCTATGCTGTTGGTATTGTCAGTAGATACATGGAGTCCCCAAGGCAGAGACATTTTCAAGCCATGAAACACATACTACGATATGTCAGAGGGACAACAAGGTATCGAATAGCATACAGGAAAGTAGGGGATGGCAGTTTAATTGGATACATTGCTAGCAACCTAGCCAGCGATCTTGATGATCGAAAGAGTACTACTGGGATAGTGTTCTATTTCTCTGGAAATCCAATCATATGGAGCTCACAGAAACAGAAAACAATTGCGCTGTCCTCCTGTGAGGCCGAATTCATGGCGGCAACAACAGCTACATGCCAAGCAGTCTGGCTACGGAGTTTACTCGGTGAACTGACCGCTTGTACTCCAAAGGAAGTGCAACTAAAGGTTGATAATAGATCTGCTATAGCGTTAATGAAGAATCCCGTCTTCCATGGAAGAAGCAAGCACATTGACACAAATTACCTTTTTATCAGAGAATGTGTTGAAAAGAACCCAATTGCAGTCGAACATGTGAGAAGTGAACTGCAGTGTGCAGACATATTAACCAAAGCCTTGGCTAGAGAAAAGTTTATAGAAATGAGGGACTTGATAAGTGTCAGAAACATCACAGGATCAAATCAGGATTAGGGGGGAGAATGATAGTTGTAATCCTGTTTTGATTGCTCCGGTCAGTATACGAGTCCTTGAAACTTTCGGTTTCTTGAAAATCCTTTTGCCGTATTGTAAACAGTACGAGTCAGAGTCCGAGTCAGTTCAGTTTAAGAATTGGCCTTAGTTTAGCAGTTGAAGTCGATTCTATCTGTAAGACAATAATCTATTTAAAGCAATGAAAACTCCAGAAAAATCTGCGAAGGCTTAGAGCAGCGCCAAGCTCTGTGTTGTGTTTGTTTCTCTGTTGCTTGTTTCTCTGAAGTTCAGTACTTCCTGATATTCAAAAAACAGGGGGCGCTCAGTTCAGGGCTGTTGCCAACAGCAATGCGGCGCCTACAAAACCCACAAGAAGTAAAGTGATACAGAAATCTAGCAAGTTTCGACGTTCAAAAGAAAAACCATGTTTAACATGCAAGTTCCGATTCACCAAAATCAAAGATACAGACCATAATCGTTGTACAAGATGAAGGTAATAGAAAATTAATGATATCCTTGGCCTTTTCTTCCTTCTTGTTTTCATAGAAAAATACCTCTCATACTGATTATAGATACATCTCAGCAGTTATCACCATCATCCATATCCTCTGTTGGCGTGTTCTTTTGGTGAGAAGAGCTTAAAACATTGAAAAGTCAGAAATCGATATATGATTATTATCAAGTAAACTTAAAAGTTAGAAGCAATTAAAAAAAGTTTACTAGTTGCTTTATGCCAATCTTGAAGACAAATCAAAACCTTTCCCTGCGTCGAGTTCGGCGTCAGAGCACGAGAGGAGGAAGACAGGGAGGGAATAGGTAAAGGAGAGGCGGCACCTTCGGCGGTGTCGACCGGCAACCCGGCGTGGGGCAAGCCGGCGGCACCCTCTTGTGGCCGGCGTAGACTCGGTTGAGGAGAAACAATGCGGGCGTGTAGCAGACATGACGTGGGCTACATGTGACAGTCGCAAAGCCCGCAAGCGCCACCAAAGTGGGTTGTGGGTGTACACTTTAGGTTTTATGCGGGTTAAATTAAGTGGGTTGGCAGATAATCCGCATCCACTTTCATCCCTAACTGTGTTGCGTGCTGATGTGTAATGAGATTTGATCTTTTTTTAGGGCAACCAATATGTGGTATCACGCTATTACTTCAAACTAGCAAGGTGGTTCGCGCACGGATTTAATATTATAATATTATATATATATATTATAAGATACAAAAAATATTCACTTTGTTTTCTTATTCTTGTCATCTGTAATCAAATTTTCTTTCTCAAAAACTTGAATAACATAACAATAAATATAGTATAACATAATATTTTACATTTATATTAGTGAAATATCGTTCTTTCATTATTGCAATGTTTGTCTATACTACATGTTAATAATACACATCACATAGCTTATCCCAATTTAGTCGAGTGAACACTCAACAATGAATCACCGTTTCAATCCCTCCATCTCATGGAGGCCCACCAAATAAAGGATCAAAATATTTATTTTTTGTGAGAATTTTTATCATGCTCTTTTTTTTTTACTTAGCGATTGTAAACCATGTCACTACTACAAAAGGGGTTATAATAGACATCCCATTACTGACTTTTTTTTAATAAAAACCATCAAAGATGAGTATCGGGGACATCACAGATGGTTTTTTGCTAAAATCGTTTGTAATGAGAGGCACATCACAGACAATTTTAGCCAAAAAACCGTTTGTGCTGACCATTTCTAGTAAATAAGACCAGAGAGCCCCAACCTACTCTGTATTTTTAGGGTTTTTTTGAGCTATTTTTGAGGTGACTGTGATTGAGAGGCGATCTGGTGAAAAGTGACCCTGGATTTGGAGTTGTGATTGTAGATCCTTCTGTTCTAGGTCATCTAACGTTAGTAATTGGTTCAAATTTGCATTATATTTAAGATTTAGCTTGGTAAAGAGGGAAATGAAGATGAGTTTTAGTTCTAGCTTGACGTAGATCTATTTGTTCTCTGTGGTGTAAGCCAGTAGAAAGAGCAAGGAACGTTTCAAAGCTAAGGGTCGAGGGACATCCTGTCTTCGATAATCGGGAAGCCCAATCATAAGGGTTGGGTGCTTACCGTAGGTGTAGAGCATACGAAGAGGTTCTTCTTCCAAGAGGTGAATGCTTCCAGTGCCAGAATAAAATCATGGGAAGCACGCGAGGCACGCCTGACGGCCCAGGTGAAGGAGGAGATGAGGGAGGTGTTGGAGGAGATGATGGCACGTGAGGAGCGCCTAAGGGCCGAGATGATGGCGATGATCTCCCAGAGTCAGAGTCATGTAGCCTTGCCTGTGATACGCCCTGGTAGCTACGCTTCCAGAAATGATCAGCTCGGTCCCCACATGAAGGTAATAAGTGTTTCTGACTAAAAGGTATAGGAGTAAGCTTAACAAAGATTATGATTAAGTTGCGCACTTTTTGCAAGCTCCTGCCAAGTGCTAGCTAGTCCTGATTGAAGTCGGATTTTCCATTGAGGCTGGATGTGGGGTTGCATTTCTAAGCAAGGAGGATGACACGATGCATGGCAGACCTTCGAGGAAAGGCTACATGAGGGTGCAGGTGGACTATGTCCATGATGATTTCCTATCTCATGTGCTGGAGTTCCCCCGAACGAAGATATCACTACTCTCAGGCAAGCACGAATGTCGTTCATCAAGTGGCCCACGATGGGTGTCATACTGTAGAAGGTATAACACCCCGCATCTTGTCCATCATTTCAATACTGCAACACGTCATGTTACATATGTACGTGCTTTACAGGTTACTGGTCCTGCACCTGCTTCTACTGCTGCACCTGCTCCTGCTGTTGCACCTGCTCCTACTGCTGCACCTACAACTTCTCCGGCTCCTAAACAGAGTGCACAGCTGGTGCGCAAAAGGACTACTAGCACGCTGACGAAAGATCCACATGAGAGCTCGAAGAATCCTTCTGTGAAGAAGGCAAAGTTTTTAGAGGCCACAGAGCCCCCTAAAGATTCTAAGGGGTTCGTACATGGAAAGCCTCTTGTCCCAAGCAATGAATTGAATGCTTTAGACTTGTGCACTCACTTGGTATATGGATGATACATCGACAAGGCGCATGAGGCTGAGCCTTGTGTCGATTTCAATGTGAGGTATCGAGGGGGACAATTCCACCACCATAAGGATGGGACATTCCCAGTAAGTTTTCATGATCTGTTCTTTTTGTACCACCTGAAAGCTACCGATATTTCTACTATACGACTCTGGATGCTGTATGTATCGCACCATACTCATCCTTGTTAGTGTTTACTAATTTTGTATTATGTTTTTTTAACAATTGACACGAGTTGCGGGATAATGAGGCAGCGAGCTGTGACGGATCGACACCTTGTTGGGTTTGTCGATCACGAGATGGTGTCTACGACTATAGTTAGGTTTCAATCGGAGTTCCGTGTTAACTACATCAAGTAGGCATTGCATGCTGAAGCGAAAAAGGACTCCATTCTCTTCCCGTACCACCAGGAGTAAGTACTACTTTACAATTCAATTACTTGTACGCACTTAAACCGTATATGAACTTATTTTCTTGCACTGTGTACTATTTAATAAGCAACCATTGGGTTCTACTTGTGGGTGTTCCGAGTGAAAATAAAGTCTACATGTTTAACTCGCTCGAAAATAGACTGATGGACTATGCAATCCAGCCTGTTTTGCAGAAGTAAGTACATTCTTCTAACCTAACACTTTACATATTGAACTATGTTAGATATTTTTTTTGCCTCAATGGCATCTCTCCAATGTATGTAGGGTTTTCTTGTCTTACGTTGCTGAAGGTGGGCGACACAATGATAAACAAGGCAACGAACTGGAGTGGAAGTGCTTCAAGGTACAAGTGTCTATCATAGAATTTTTTTTCTCACATCTATTGTTTGTCTCCTAATTTAAGTTTCTTTGTTCATAGTGTCATGAACAAGGGTGCGATGACCTGTGTGGTTTTTACATGATGCATCATATGCTGATTCTGGTCAGCGGCTCACATCTTATCCCTAAGGTATAGAACTAATTATTGTACCACTCTCAATATAATACTGCCAATGTGATATTTGTTTACATACATAATACTATCAGCCTTTTACAATCAAATTTTAAAACTTAAATATATTGCACTACTTTCTATTTTGCAGGGCCTTGATATCCCCCAGAAGAGCCTAAGCAACAAAGATCTCAAGAAATTACGAGACCACATATGCCAATGGTGCTTGACAGAAGTTATAGTGGAGAATGGTAGATTTAGAGACCCGACAGGCTCTTACTAGTCTATATAATGTAAACAATATTAATGTGAATGTGATGTGTACTGAATGTGATGTTTGGATGTTATGTGATATTGTGTTAGATATTGTGAATGTTCTGTGATAGTCATATTGTGAATGTTATGTAATATTGTCATATTGTGAATGTTTTGTGATATTGTCAAATTGTGTAGGGGTTGTTTTCGAATGATGAACAGTAACATCACCACAATCAGTTCCCATGTATAACTGATGTTGATAATCATCATGGAATCGATTGTGTCATCACAATTGGTTCCCGTAAAGAACCGATTGTGATAATCACATAACCACAATCGATTCCCAGAAAGAACCAATTGTGGTGAGGTTGTTATCACAATCCGTTCCTTGTGGGTACCGATTGTGATAACAACCTCATCACAATCGATTTCTTTAAAGAACTGATTGTGATAATCACATCATCATAATCGATTCCCACAAAGAACCGATTGTGATGACTGATTATTACTATCGTGCGGGAACCGACTGTGATAGAGCTTCCTCATCACTATCGTTGGACTTTCTATCACCACCAAAATCGATTGTGATGATGAAAAAGAACCGATTATGATGTATATTCTTGTAGTAGTGTCCACCACTTATTTTGGTGGGACCAGATTATAACGGTGCATATTAATCATATATAGATATTAGTCATATAAAAATATACAATTATAAAAAATATAGTTATATATAAAAGATAATCGTATCATAATATCTAACCGCACAGTTGCACGGGTAAATTTGCTAGTTAAGGAAAAGAAGCATGATACTCAATGTATGCATTAACCTACACTTGCTCAATTGGAGGGTGTTGAGCAAATGATAGAAACATGGAGATCAAGGTCACCAGATCTCAGGTATGATAATGCTGCACTTGCTCAAGTTATTTTACCGTCATCTCAAGAGACAACCAAGGGGCAAGTTTGGACAAGAATGAAGAAGAAAAGTGAGCTACAAGATGGCAGTGAGGAAGTTCAATCGTTAAAGGAGAATGAGTACCAGTTGGAGGGCAAGCAACCTCCGTGGAGGCAAGAAAAGAAAAATGGCTGAAATTGGCATAGCGCGGAAGATCCAAGCACATCATCACCTGACAATGACAAAAGTAAGTATGTATTAAGGTAGAGTGTTGAAAAATATTCAATGCATACTTGATGCTTCTAGAATAGTTGGGAAATTTAATTATAGAGCTCTTTTATGGTACACTAAATTGAATATGAATCGTTCATTTTTTTCGATCCAATGGATCAGATTAATTAGAGTTTACTTATACTACACCTGGTTGTAGAGTAGTAGAAACACTCTTAACAAATCAACGATTAGATGTGATTTCTACTGCATATTTTATACTATAAGGATAATCCACCGTAAAATTTCTCCAATTATATGAGGTAATATCCGTCGTCGGACTCAAACCCTGGTCTCTCGAGTGAGAACTGTGTATCCTAATTAGACAACAACGGAAGGCTACTCAAAATGACATTTGTAACCTATATGATTATTATTTCCCCCGTTTGACACTGCTAGGTGCTAGCTAGCAGTCATATGCAAGTAATTGAAGATCAGTCACCTGGAAACGACTGGGTATACCTGCACACGTACGATTCCTTGTCAAGAAAACTTCTCTAGCTAAGCGTCACCGCAGGGGTCAACGTAGATCGCTTTCGCACCGTGGGGCACTACAGCCTATGCGGTAGCATTTTCATTCGGTTTCCATTAGGGTTGTAACTTGTAAGCGAGTCTTCCTCGAGCTAGCCTAGCCTCCTATGCTTAAACTCGGTATAAACTTGAGCCGAGCTCAAGCGAGCCTAAGTTGGGTTAACCTAGGCTCAAGTTAAGCACTAATTTTAAACATTAACAAAAGCTAGCTCGAGAAAGCTCGGTAAGAGTTAACATCCCGTAATATTTAACCATCAATACAAACATATACTAAGGCCCGTAAACTATTCGAACTCGATTTGCTATACCTCACGAGCTCGAGATCAAACTTAAGCTCGACTTATTTGGAGCTCGAGCCAAAATCGAATTGAACTTAAGAGTGCGCTGAGCCCGAGCAGCTCGCAACCCAGTTTCCATACAGTGGCCACCGTTCCTACATAGAGCTGCTCTCGACTCCTGTGTGCACTAGTTGAAAACCTCTCAGGTCGCCTGCCCAGTCAATTTGAACAAATTGAAACTTTTTATCTGGACTATAATTCATTGGTCTTTAACTGTTAGACAACATCGCTATCGAATAGTCTGGGGTTGCCTAATAGATCTAAACTGGAGAACAGAAAGAGAGGGCGAGAGACACAATATGAGGAGGAACGGATCTGCTTTATTATTCTGTATGCTTGTGTACAATGGGGTGACCCCCTGCCTCCTATATATAGCGGTTCTGCTTAGAGATAAGGAAGAGTCCATATCGGATACGAATCCGGTTTCCTAACACTCCCCCTTGGACTCTTCACTGCGAGATGCATATGCCTCATTAAAACTCCATAAAAACCCAGTGGGAAAAATAATTGGAGAAAGAGTACATAGCACACGCTTGCTGTGTTGCACGGATTGCCTCATCAAAACCTTATGTAAGAAAACTTCAATGAAAAACTTACTTAAGGAAAAGAGTACAATCCACCCAAACTTCAATGTTAATCTTCAAGATTTACGTTGGGTACTCAAACTTCATGGTTGAGATTTATGTAGGAGTATGTGAAAAATCTCCCCCTGAAATCTGCACTTCTCTAAGCCTCATCATCCCGATTCCTCTAATACATCTTTCAAAAGAAGATGCCGGGAGTGACTTAGTGAATAAATCTGCGAGATTTTCACACGACTTAGTATGCAGTATCTTTATCTCGTTCATCTTATGCATTTCATGAGCATAAAAGAACTTGGGGTTGATATGCTTTGTAAGGTTACTCTTCACATATCCCATTTGTACTTGTGCAACACAAGCTGCATTATCTTCATAGATAATAGTGGGGGTTTGTTCCATGTTCAGACCACATGACTTCTGGATGTGGTGAACCATTCTTCGAAGCCATGCACATTCCCGAGAGGCTTCATACAATGCAATGATTTCTGAGTGGTTAGTCGACGTAGAGACAAGAGTCTGCTTAGACGACTTCCAAGAAATTGCCGTTCCACCGCAAAGGAAAACATACCCAGTTTGTGACTTGCCAGTATGCGGGTCCGATAGGTACCCAGCATCGGCGTAGCCAACTAAATTCAATTCATTGTTTCTTCCGTAAAACAAGCCGAGGTCTTTGCTTCCTTGAAGGTAACGGAAGATGTCCTTCACCCCTTTCCAATGCCTTTTGGTGGGTTCTGCACTGTACCGCGCTAGCAAATTCACGGCGAACGCAATGTCCGGCCTAGTGCTATTCGCAAGGTACATGAGCGCTCCAATTGCACTCAAGTATGGGAATTCCGCTCCGGGACTTCCTCCTCTTCTTTAGGCCTGCGGGTCTAGGTGCGCTTGGAGTGACCTTGACCATTGGGGTCTTTGCGGGTATGCCTTTTCAAAGCCAAATCTCTCCAACACTTTCTGCGTGTAGGATGCTTGGTGTACCAAGATTCCGCCTTGGACATGTTCAAGCTGCAAGCCTAAACAGAACTTGGTTTTACCCAAGTCTTTCATTTCAAACTCAGATTTCAAGTATGTGCATGCTTCTTCAATTTCCTCATCCGTCCTAATGATGTTCAAGTCATCTACATAGACGGAGATTATACAAAAACCATTCGTGGATCGTTGTATAAATACACATGGACAATCTTCGCTGTTCGTGTAGCCTTTCTTGCAGAGAAAGTCACTCAAACGATTGTACCACATTCTTCCTGACTGTTTTAGCCCATACAGTGATTTCTCCAATTTCACACTGTATAGGTTTCTGTTTGCTCTGTCTTGGTTTGGGATAGGGATACCTTCCGGTACTTTCATATAAATCTCCGAATCCAAGTTTCCATACAAATACGCTGTGACAACATCCATTAGCTTCAAGTTGACTACCATTGAGATTAAGTATCTAAAGGTAATTCCACCCATGACCGGAGAATAGGTTTCTTCATAATCAACCCTAGGACGTTGAGTGAAACCTTGAACAACAAGCCTTGCAATGGTTATTGCTCTTTTCATAGATTCTCCTATTATTACAAAATTTATGGCCATTTCGTCATGGTGTGCTTCATGCACTTCTACTTGCTCTTCATTGCTATTTCCCATTCCAGGAGCAAGTTCCTTTAGTTTTTCTCCGCCAATGTGTGCGCACACATTATTTCTGGCGGTTTCTTCCAATTGAAGATTCAAATCTGGAATTGCCTTTTCGACAGGCTTCTTTCCAGTGCCAGGTCTCAACTGGCCCCCTTTCTTGCTTTGGGGCATTTTTGTGATTGGCTATGGTAAGTCCTCTTGCCCATTTTTCCCCAGACGTCTCCGGGTACTTTGGGTTTGAGAAGCCAGATTTCCTGTTCTTTTTCTTTGAGGCCTCTGAACAGGATGAGGGATACCTTCTGCTTTCTTTGGTATTTCCACCCTCTCTGGTGCATTTCTTGCTGGTACATGCGACTTAACCACGCTCTTCAGATCACAAAAATGATCAGGCAGTTCATTTGCTAAATTCTGCAAATCAATTATCTTCTGGACTTCTTGATTTGCTTCATTAGTGCGAGGGTCATGCGCGGGGATCCCAGTGGAATGCCATATTATTTCCCGGCATTTTTCATCCAATGGTTGATTCTCTCCCCCTAATGACGGGAAACGGTCCTCGTCAAAGATACAGTCAGCGAATCGGGCTGTATGCAAGTCTCCAGTCATGGGTTCCAAGTACCTGATTATGGATGCACTCTCATAACCAACGTATATCCCAGACTTGCGGAGAGGGCCCATTGCAGTCCGCTGTGGGGGTGGTATAGGTACATATACCATACATTCAATTCTTCAGGTTGACCCAATGCACTAGTTTGCATGGTTGAATGGATGTTGTAGGCCGATTGTCTATAATTGATGAGTGCTGCTGCATACAGACATGCGTGTCCCCAACAATTGTTGGACAAGTTACAACTCTGCAAGAGCGGGCCGGCAATAAACTTAATCCTCTTTATGAGTGCTTGACTAGTCCATTTTGCGTATGGACATGCGATGCAGTGCTCAATAGTTATTCGATTCTTTGTGCAATAATCATCAAATACCTTAGAAGTAAATTACCGGCATTGTCCATTCGAATGGACTTCACGCGATGATCGGGAAAAACATTCTTAATTACGATGATCTGCGAGATCGCTTTGCGAATGCATGATTCCTTGTTGATGACAAACATGTATGCGACCATTTCAGGAAGCATCAATGAGCACCATAAAGGATCGAAACGGCCCTAACAATGGCTGAATCGGTCCGCAAAATATCCCCACGAATGCGTTCCAGGAATGCGAGGATTTCATGTTGCACTTTCATAACAGAGGGTCTAGTTATTACTTTCCCGGTGGCACATGCATGGCACACAAAATCTTCGTGATTCGAGAAATTCTTAACATTAATGCCATGACCTTGTGAGTTGTTAACTATATTTCTCATCAATCTAAGACCAGGATGACCTAATCTACAATGCCATAAAGCAAATAATTCAGAGCTTCTAAAGACAGTCTTCAAAGAAGTATACACTGCGTGTGCATTGATTTTCATGTAGTACAACCCAGATTCATATGAGGGACATTTTTCTAGTACCATCTTTCCATATTCCGCGTGCTTCACAATGCATAAGTGTTCTTTGCCATTTTCTTCATTGGTTTCTGCGTGAAACCCATTGGCGCGGATATCCTTGAAACTTAAGAGAGTGCGAGTTGATTCAGGGTACAAGAGGGCTTCTTCAATTACCAAAGTTGTACCCATTGGCAATATAATTGTGGCTCTTCCTGAGCCTATTATATGCGTATCGCTTCCTGCGATTGTCGTAATCCTTCCAGCGTTCTTCGTGATCGTCTGGAAGTATTTCGACTCTCTTAAGATGGTATTTGTTGTGCCACTATCAACAATGCATATTTCCTCCATTGGGTGCTACACGATTTCTAGATGAAAAGAAATATAATTCTAATCTGACAGTGGCAAAGTAATTCAAACATTGCTTGCAAGTAAAGAATACTGGAATAAAGAATAAATAACAATTCTATTCATGAGAAAAAGTATGCTCTTCGAGAGCTTACTATTCATTATGCAATCTGATGTCTATGTGAGATAATTCTGACAATTCAGGTCAGTTCTTCAAAAACTCACGTTAGATAATGCCACACCTTTGCACATTCATAAGGTTCTTCCATTAGATTACTGCGTGCAATCTAATAGAAAATGGCTGCTAGATTCAATAAAATGCATAATTGAATTCTTATGAGTTTCCAGCAAACTAAAAGAAAGCAATAATATCAAGATTCATATATACAAAGATAAATGCAAAATTCATAAGTACAAGATTCATAAGTACGGAATTCATAAATGCAAAATTCATAAGCGCGAGATTCATAAATGCAGGATTCATCAATACAGTATTCATAACTGCAAAATTCATATATACACAGATTCATAAATATTCATAAATACGGAGAAAAGAAATCCCACATAAATTAAATGCGGTGTAATGCTAATTACAATTTATGTAACTCTCGTTGGTTGGGAGCGAAAGCAGTGCGAATATCTCCGTCAATTCGACTCTTGGCCAGGTCAACCTGCCCCTAGGGCTCACATGAGGGAGGGAGCACTTCCCGTTTCCGGGTGCCAATTAAAGAACCAAGCCTCATGTGTGTTTTCCTAGACACCAATTGTCTCATATTTGTTTATTCATTACCAAAATCAAATCCCAACCACTCAGTTTCTCATAAAATTCATGCAAATATTCATAAATACAGAAAATAAGTCTAAGTACAAATTAAAACAGAGCCATAAAATTTTCTGGATTTTCTAGATATTTTTCATAATTTTCTGAAAATCTTCAGAATTTTCTAATCAATTTCCGAATTTCTTATTCAATATTCAGGAAAAGGATAATGGGGAGGGGCAAACTGGTAATTTCGCATCCCCTTTCTTTTCTATCCGATTCCAATTGGTTTCAACTTTCAATCCAATTCAATAGGCGTTGGGCCCGTGGCTTCATCACCGAATGAAATGCACTTCTAGTGCATTGAACCAGATGGACAAAAGTCCATCGTCTTGCTTTATCTCACTGCGCCTCGCGCGCCGCTGACTGGCCCTCCGTGCGCTGCGCCATTTCTTTGTCTCGCCATCGCCGCCCGACCAGCAATGACGGACATGGCATGGCGGCGGCCGGTATGATAGCGCTCGTACCTGATGGCCGCGGCGCGGTTCTGGTGCGTCTGGCGAGCCGCGGTTCCTCTGCGGCTCTGGCGTCGGGCAACACCGTCGGTTTTATTCGGCGCCAGCGGTCGGTAGCGAAGCGGCGGCGGCGACTGCGTGGTCATTGGCGAGGCCGATCAATCGTGCATGCGGTGGCTCTCGAATCGTGCATGCGATGGCGTTCGATTCAGGCCGAGCTCGGTGGTGTTTCGGGCCCAATATTGGGAAAACGGCTTATTCTTCGTGGACTTCATGTCCTTTTCTGATTCTATGGACTTCGTGTCCTTTCCCAATATTCCAGAACTTCAAGTTTGGACTTCTTGTCCAATTTGTTTTGGCTACTGAGATGTTACTGGCTGGCGAGTCTTTGGCCGACCATGCGCGACGGCGGCCATGACTTCGTGCAGCGGCGCCGCTTCGGGTGCATGCGGGGAGTCAGCCTGTCGACGGTGAGCCTCCGGCGACGCTTCGTGCGTACGGAGGCCATCGGCGTTTTCCAGCCGTGGTTAGCAATAGCTTCATGTCAAGCTGGAGATGTAGCCGGTTGCACCGTAGCGATTTGTATTTATAGTTTCCTGTTCTGTAATTTGTATCTGTAGCTTCTTGCCACGAATTGCAAAATATCGATACGTACTGTGGCTTCATGCCACAATCTGTAGATTATATGCATACTCGCAGCTTCGTGCCACGATTAGATGCATGCTAGAAAAAACAAGCGATTAGATTCAATCACTTGATTCTTACCGATTCTCAATCTATTCTTCGGTAGGCTATCGCGTAGGATAGAGTCGCGTAGGAATTTTCTTTCGGCAATCCGAGTGGATGCCGGCTTGATGGCGAGTTGATTGCAGATCGGATCGGGCGATCAATCGCCGGTAGTAGGCGTTAAATCGTCGCCGATGATCCGTCGCTTCTTGTCTTTTCTCACCTTTCAATCTTTCTCAGGTAGAGCGGAGTGCTGATAACGTGTTAGACAACCTCGCTATCGAATAGTCCGGGGTTGCCTAATAGATCTAAACTGGAGAACAGAAAGAGAGGGCGAGAGACACAATATGAGGAGGAACGGATCTGCTTTATTATTCTGTATGCTTGTGTACAATGGGGTGACCCCCTGCCTCCTATATATAGCGGTTCTGCTTAGAGATAAGGAAGAGTCCATATCGGATACGAATCCGGTTTCCTAACATTAACTACGTCCTCTTCCTTTCATTCTATAACAGCTCACGTAAGGCTAGCTATGCGACGTACGTACGCGGCGCCGGTGGGCTCTGGCGGCGAGACGGGGTCTCGTTCGCTTCAAAGCGCGCGGCGGCAGGCATGCAACGATGCAAGGCGAGGCGAGTCAAGGTAAGACAGCTGTGAAGGACGCGGCTTTTTCTTATCTTGACCCAATCCATCTAGGAGCACATTCTCATCCACCCGATCTAGTTTTGCTAAAGCCCACCAGGAGGCCATTAGATCATCTCCAACCATATCCCTTCCTCGTGAAGGGATTTTCATTCCCTTCAGCGCTCCAACGGGTTCCCTTCAGCATTCCCTTCAGTCTGGGATTCTCTCTCCCATTCCCTCAAACAAGGGATTCCCTCTCCTTTTCCTATATAATTCCCTTTAAAGGGAATCTGTTGGAGATGAGGAGAAATAAAGGGAATAGGAACAGGGAAGGGAACAGAGAAGGGAATGAAACGAAGAGAATATGGTTGAAGATGGTCTGCCGCTCATAAAAGAACGCTTATTTTCAAGCACACGAAGATAGCCACCGCGAAGGAATTCGCGATGCGTACTGTGTCCCATCCTGACCGAATAGTTTCACTGCAAAGAGATTTTTAATTTGGCTTCTTTTGTTTAACGGGTTTCTCGTTGCCACTGTAACGGCATAGCCTTTTTAGTCCTCTAATAACATTTTTTTAAAAAAAAAATTGGTCCAAAAAGTTTTTCGTGATCTGAGAGAAGGAAGAGTGTCAAATTTATAAAAACTTTCTTTCAAGGGGCTAAAAAAGAGGACTCTGCAATACTAACCGGACAGAGAGATAGGGAGGGCGATCAAACGATTTTTTTAAATAATATATATTGTAAATAATTTTAGAAAAATAATACACCGAATTTTTTTTTACAAAACTACATCTCTGTCGCCATGTGAATTGGTGACATGGGCGATAGGTCCATGTCATCAATTCAAATGGCGACATAGATCTCAACCATGTCGACTAAATAAATCCACGACAAAATAAACCGTCAGCCAAGCCTCTGTCGTCATTTCAATTGGTGACAGAGATGCATTTTTGTAATATTTCTTTTCGGTATATTTTTTAATTTTATTTAAAAAATATATTATTTAAAATTTTTTTTGATCAAACACACCACTATCTTGTAGCCATGCATGCCTAGACTCTGTTCATTTTCTTTTAGAAAATGTAGTACTTATAGAAAAATCAGTCATATCTGAAATTTGAAATACCATTTTTGAATATTCGGTTTTAGCGTAGTTTGCCCATAGTCGGTTTTTGAAAAACCGGGTATGCCATACCCGTTTTTTCAAAGACCGGTTAAGCGAAAAACTGGGTATGGGTAATTTTTTTTTGTTTTTTTTTTCCTATTTTGTTTTTTTTTTCACTTGTTTTTTATTTTATTTTTTAAAGTGGACACCGTGAGCTGGAAATGCTACGCGTTTTATTCGGCCGAAAAAAATCCTACGCCCCCCTACATTTATCTTATGATGTATTTCATTTTGATTTAGCATGATTTGAATGCTTGTACAAATTTACCATGACTTGGATGCTTCAAATTTTAGTTAAAATTTTACAACATGGTACATTTATATGAACTTATGATGTTTGTTTGATTAGAGTTTATATCACAATATGGTACATATGAAGAATCATATGTAAATTAAGAACACTAGCTGCTAGTATCTACATACGGTAATGCGATATCCAGCGGTGATAATCATCGGCCGACTATAAACATATGCAACCAAAACGAAACACATCGGTTTTTGAATTACCCATAGGCTTAATAGGTTTTTCAAAAATCGGCTATGGACAAAATACGCCAAAATCAGATTTACAAAATGGTATTTCAAATTCTGGATACGATTGATTTTTTCGTAAATACGCTAAAGTGTTGTATCATTTATGAATACAGGTTAAATCTTGTATTAAATACGAAAATTTCTAGCGATCCATCACAGTGCCCATTAGCATTCGAACCTGAAGGAAAGCTTCATTCTCGGCATTTAATTTGCATCCGTTTAACTAGGCAACGAATGCCTAATTTTAGAGTAACAGCGATTTTCTCGGAAGTATAGCTCGCCATGCACTCTCAAGTCTCAAAGGAAGGCACTGCCGCTCCTTAATTTAGCACAGCCACATACACAGGAGTACTTTGTACACTATTGCTGGCCATACAGGAGAACAGTACCTGTTACTTCCACAGATTGCCAAGCTAGTTTTACTCGTGTCATTTGTTTCTACTTCAACTGCAGACACAAGTAAAAAAAACACTGCCACTTTTATGCCCAACACCGATTTGAAGTTTGGTCCCAATGATGATTCTGATGAATACTCTGAAAGGCTAGAAATGGGCATCCGGAGAAGAACAAAGACAGCAGGAAAATGACAGAAAAGAAGAGGAGAAAACAATACTACCTCCACTAGAATACGAGAAGAAGCAAGGAAGACAACACGCTCCTGGCCTATGGTCTCACTTGCCCAACAGAGCTTCCTCGTATTCACGACGAAAGCCAGACGAGCCGCCTCCTTGACTTGTACTCCGTACTCCACTAGCAGTAGTAGTACACTAGTACTGGTAGAAAATGAATTGCCTGCCGAATTAATATGTCCTTAAATACTATCATTCTAGAATAGTGCACTTCCATCAAAGCATACGCGTTACCTCTCTTATTTACACCACCTACTGTTCTTTTGTTCTTTAGCGGATATGTCTTACTCTATTTCACGATAGTAAATAGCATTAAAAATAACTAAATGGGAGATATATATAAAAAAAATGAAAGTTACATCAAAATCGTAGAATAAATGTATTTAAAAATAAAATTTAAAAACTAAAACGATATATATTCGTATACAGAGAGAATACTAAAGTTCATCCGTACACATCCACATCCACGAGTACTACCACTGCTACTCGTGCAAGTAGTAACACGAGTACACGAGCAAATACTCCTACTGACCGCAGCGGCAATACTGCCGGGTAGTACGTTAATTGCATTGGGGTAGCAGCTAGGTAGGTGTCTAGTGGGGTAATCATCGTGTACTGAATCGGCGCGCACCTAATGCGCGACCCATAACAAGAAATCTCCAAAGCGGTTAGTTGGATAGGAGGCCTCTGGCGGCCGGCGCCAGGCCAGGCGCACCAAAAAGGCGTTTCCGCTCCACGTTTCGCACTGCGCTGCGCACACAGCAGATGCTTTGCTTGCTCGCATCGCATGCATGCCCTGTCGACGAATTTTACGAGTGGGAAAATACTGCGCTGCAGTGGTAGAAATGAACACGAAGATAGGAGAAAAGTAATCGCAGGGAGGGAGAGGTTTACCGGGGGATTTGGATAGACATGGCTTGATTCTGATTTCTGAGCCTGCCTTCGAGAGTAAGCAACTACTACTACGCGCTGCTAGCCCTAGGGAATTAAGCGTTGCCTAAACCGTATCAAGATCTCCGGTTCCCACCACCTCTCCCAGATCTTAAACGTGTAAAAACAGCGGGGGGTTTTATTTTCTCCAGTGCAAGTTACTCTTGTGTGCCATCACCGTTAGATTTAGATCCCAGCCTGTTAATCTCGCCACTCACTAGCTAATCCCCAAGCTACACTCCACCTTGCATGCACTTTGCTCCCCCTTCCTTTCCAGTCTCCTCGTCCTCCCCACCTTCTTGACACTTCCTGTTTGTTTGCTCCCATCCCATTCTGAGCGCTCTGTCTATCTTATTAATCTTACTCAACTCGACCACTGAACGCCTGCACCGCAGCAAAGCGTATTCTTCACACTTGATCCAAATAAAATGGTGGTTTTACAAGGGAAACTAGGTTACATTGAGCAAGACCAGAAAAGGAAGAAATGACAGCCATGTACAATAGTTAAGTAGTAATAGACATCTTCAAAAGTGGGGGAAGTGATGTTAATAATTCTCATATTGAGAGTAGGCACATACGTCACATAGAAAACTATAAAGCGGAGTGTATGTAAAAAGCATTCTTTATGGTGACAAATAATGACTTAATTTGTTGACCAAAAGTAACCTTTGTGCAGTGCAATACTACTAAAGATTGGCAATGGACCACAGGAGATATACCAAAGCATTAGACTCATTCCATTTCCTTCGTACTAACAACATTAATTCAAAACAATAACTCAACAATACGGCTCTACTAAAAAAAATACTATACAATAACTCAAGAATACAAGGAGCCACCCACAAATAGTGAGAGGAAAAAAGAAAAAAGGAATAAATGGTGGAAGCTTGGCAGTTCCGCTATATTCTAACTCCCCCAGGGAGGCAGCTCCTACTCTCTCTCCGTTTCCTCCAAAAGCTCGTATTTTTAGCCCTTCCCTGAGCTCTCCCTCGTCAAGCTCTCCAAGCTCCTCGCCGCCATGGCCAAGACAACATGCAAGCTCTGCTCCCGCCGCTTCGCCAACCCCCGCGCCCTCGCCGGCCACATGCGCTCCCACTCCGTCGCCGCCGCGAGGTCGCAGATCTCATCGGCGTCCTCCGCGTCCACCTCCGTCGCGACCGGCGATGACGACGACGCCGCCGACGCCAAGAAGCCCATCCAGGGCTACATGCTCCGGGAGAAGCCCAAGCGGAGGGTCCGCCTCGCCGAGTCCGACTTCTCGGATCGCGGGAGCGAGGCGGACTATCCCTCGCCGGACGCCAAGCGCGCGCACGCTGGATCGGGCGACGCCGAGCCGGTGAGCTCGGTGTCCGACGCCGCCACGCCGGAGGAGGACGTCGCGCTGTCCCTCATGATGCTCTCCCGCGACTCCTGGCCCTCGCCTTCGCCGCCGCCCTACCGCGCCAACGGCGCCAACTCCGACGACAGGAGCGACGGCGGTGCCGGCGACGAGCCCCAGGCCGCCGCGGCAGCGCAGAAGCGGACGCGGTACCAGTGCCCAGCGTGCAAGAAGGTGTTCCGATCGTACCAGGCCCTCGGCGGCCACCGCGCCAGCCACGTGCGCGGCGGCAGGGGCGGCTGCTGCGCGCCTCCGCTTAACCCTCCTCCTGCTCCTCCTACTCTGCAGCCATTGCCGGAATGCGACGGCGGCGAGGAGGGCGCGAAGCCGCAGCCGCACAAGTGCCCCTACTGCCTCCGCATGTTCACTTCCGGGCAAGCTCTGGGCGGCCACAAGCGGTCCCACCTCTGCTCAGCCGCGGCGGCTGCCGCATCAGGCGCTGATCCTCCTGTCGCAATCGAAAGCCTCGGCTTCATTGATCTGAACCTACCGGCGCCCTTCGAAGACTTGGAGCTCTCCGCCGTGTCAGATCCCTTCCTCTCGTCGAAGCCAGGCTCTTGAAAGCAAGCAGAGCAAGCAAACCGGCTGCTTTGTCTCGCCCACCTTTCGGTTGATTCCAATGGAGACGATTCGAGCTTTGGATTAGGGAGAAAGAGCTGCTTAGCCAAGCAGAAATAAGGTAAAGAAAAGGATAAAAAAAGATATATCTTTTGCTTGGGTAGTTTTTTTGGGTTATTTGTTGCGTTGATTCAGCTATAAAATTGCTTGCTATAGTTCTCCCTTAATTATGTTGTCTTTCTGTTCGTTTCAATCTGTGGAACAGAGTAGATTGGAGCAACTAACAAAGCCAGCTCTTGTTTCCTTATCATTATAATCCAGCAAGAAAATGTCCCCCAGGAAGAGCAAAATTTAGCTGAAATGTTGCTTTCTGTTGCAGTCTCCTGCTGTTCTTGTTCCAACTGTCCATAGTAGTTTAGGCAGCGGTAAAAACAAAAGCAATAAAATGGGAAGAGTTAACTGCCCCCCCCCCCCCCCCCGTCTACACCTTTTTTACGAGTCTTACATGTGCGAATAAAATTACAAAATTAGCATCCTTCCTAACCGTATAAACTTATCATCCATTGCATCCGTGTATCACGACATCCTGTCCAAGCGTGATAGTAGCTCTAGACCCACCGCGGAAGGAGAGGTGCCGCGCTAGGACACCACGGCAGCAGGTCCCTACCGAAGGGGTTGCTGCTGAGCTGGGAGCATGTCACCTCTCTTGCTGTCGTGGGTTTGGAGCTATTGTCATGATCCAACGGGGTTTTCATGACTAAAAAGGAAGCTGTTTTTATAATTTTATTGGGATTAGATCACATTTGCAAAAAGAAAGTATGCAAAAGGCCGGCTAAACCAAAACCCGTACTTCACAGAATGGGAATACCAACGCAGGAGGATCGGCCAGTGTTGGTTGTTACATCCACATGCAGGTGCAGCACAGCACTGTCGCTTTTGCTTTCTTGCTCTCTTCCTCCCTCATCACTAGAGCTCTTCTGCTGCTGCTGCTGCTGCTGCCGCCCACCACGGCACCACCACCTGCCTGCAAGGCCCTGCAGTGCATATGCATCCGCATCCCTCCTTTCCTTCTGCAGCAAAAAAGCCTTGGTACTTCTTTTTGCCCAGGCCATTCTGTTCGTTTCCTACTACTACATTACCATCCCCTCATCTCACTGTGCGGTGGGCCCCATTGCCCGGCACGACCATATGCATGGAATCCTAAGAAATTGTCCATCCAGCAACTACTAAAAACATAATGCTGCTCTTAAGCTAGGCGTATACGATAAGATTATTATGCTACACGATACATCAAAAGAATTCAAATGACTTGAAGATTGAGCATGTGCAGGGTATATTTGGGTCCGACTTGGATCTCTGAACACTTGTGAGATTTCTGCAGGATAGTACTAGGTAGTAGGTACTAGTAGTAAAAACTGCACTCGATTTTACAGGAGCTGCTGCTCTCCACGTTTGGAGCCTGTGGCAGGTGCATGCCCCACCACCTTTGTCCACGTGGCACCCATCCCTCTCCGGCCTATGCATCCGCTGGGTCAGTGGCCAGTGGCCACTACTCCCTCTGTTCCACAAAGAGTGCATTTCTAGGATTTTTAAGACAGATTAGTGTGCAAGGTAAATGACTAATGTGCCCCTTATTACTCCATACACAAGTATGGTGGTGCTTCGGTTTCCACAAGCACTTAAATGAGCATGCATACACTTACAGCTGAGCCCTACAGACTAAAGATGCATTCTTTGTGGGACAAAATTTGAACACTAGAAATGTACTCTTTGTGAGACAGAGGGAGTACTAATTTTGGAGCCTGTAGCCGTTATTGACTTTGTGCTGGGATTAGCACGAGAATTAACGCGCAGTTAAGCGGGGGTTATTCTTAGTTAATTGCCCCCACTGTACTGTTACCTTACCTGGGAAGAAGCCGTGGGGCGCGCAATCCGAGGCGGATCTCGCGGGTAAATCGGTTGGTCCACAGGCGAGCAGCAGGCGGGAGCCGGGAGGAACCAGGTATGACACGTGGGCCCTCCAATGCCCCCGGCCGCCTGCGTGCGCTGCCCTCGGGCGGGGGCCGGGACAACTGGACAAGGCGGGGTTGCCTCTCGTGGCGACATGTGATGGCCCATCGGATCACGGTTGGACGGCTGCGATTGATGATTCGAGGCTGTGCTTTTTAAGCTGAATTATCTCGGCGAGGGTATTACTCCTGCAAGAAGCAACATCCCGGTAAGTTACAGATGGCGTTCAGAAAGGAAGTTGGAAGGAAACCAGTAGCGTTAGCGCACGGAAGAATCGCAGAAAAGTATGTTAATTTACTACCGCTAAGAAATGGATCGAGCACACCGTTTATTTGACCTTAGCTTTTTGGTGGTGTCGGGGTCACCGCACGCAAGACTTTCGTGAGTGGAAGGGGCTCTGGTAAACTTGCACCAAGCTTCACGTCGCAGCCGTCCCATCCCAGCTAGGTTGGACCAGTCAGTCTTACTGGCAATTCTACTGACACTTCGGAGGCGATGGCTACTTGGCGGTAGGGCTGTTAATGAGTTGAGTTTAAACAGAGTTCGAGTTAAGATCGGAGTCTTGATTTAGACTCAAGCTCTGTTCGATGTAAGTTTAAATAGCTTCGAACTTGACTCGAGTAAGTATGATAAGCTCGAATAAACTTAGTAAACTCGGTAAACATGATAGGCTTGGTAATAAGCTTAAGTAAACTAGGTAACAAGGTTGAGTAAGCTTGGTTTAAGAAAACTCGGTTCAAACTCGAGTAGACTCACGAGTTATTTGAGTTCAGTTCAATAAAGCTCGCAAGTTTGGTATTAAGCTCAAATTCAACTTATTTGGAATTTGAAATAAGTCTAAACCGATGCAACCTCGAACTTTTTTTTTACCGCCCCGTTTTCCACTTCACTAGTACCAGCAGTATCATATAAATCAACCTTTACGTTTTCTCCTTCCCAGAAAAAACTAGAGTATATACGCAGGTGCCAAGCAAGTTCCGTATATATTTCCACCGTTCCACGTATGCTTCGTAGCCATCGCCGTATGGTGCTGTTCACGCAGGTCGTGTGGTACTATGGGCGAGTGCATGAAAGATTGAAAGATCGATGAAAGTGAAGGAAATCGTACTGCTGGTTAATCCGCTGATGTGACTGCAGGCGACTGTTCCGTGCACTGGGCGGAAGGTAAAGGGCAGTGGTAAATAGGGGTACCAGTGGTGGTGTACTCAGACCAAGGTTCCAACTTTTGTTTTTTGTTTACATCTTATTATCCTTTAAAATTCAAAATTTTAATAAAATCTTGTTATTTCGAATAAAATCAAAAAGGTAAAATTTAAATCTGTTTTTTTATCAAGATTTTCGAGATCTCAATGATTTTTAACAAAACGAAAATTGGTCCAAAATGTGTTAAAAATTTTTGAAATTTTTTATGATTCTAATACATCACTAATGTTTCTATATAAATTTCAGATGATGATCAGGCTTGAGGATTTTAAAGATTCTGGCAGTGCTATTTATCCTAATAAAAGGTTAACTCGCAAATTTCAATCGAATGGAAAATAGTACAAACCACGTCAGAAACTCTTAAATTTTTTTATGGATGGTCCTGACACACTTATAATATCCTCATAAAATTTTTAAATGATGATCAAGCTTGAGAAATTTTTAAAAATTCGAACAGTACTACTAAAGGCTGTCCAGCAAATTTCAACCTAATGAAAAATGGTTCAAATCACGTTAATTTTTTTAAAAAAAAACTTAGTGGATGGTCCGAATGCATCACTAATGTTCTCATAAAATTTTCAGATGATGGTCAAGCTTGAGAAATTTTTCAAAAATTATAATGGTGTTAACTTTATAGTGCTACATGTGTCCTATGTTCAATCACCTAACCTAATTGTTGGATCCAGCACCATCCTATGCAGCCATGGTAAATTCGGCATTGGTATACAAACTCATCAGTAAGCACATGTTCTTCCAAGGGAGAAGGTCCTAGGATAACCATACATACGTGGACCATCCTGAGGTCGGACAACAACACCTTAGAATACATTTATCTTCTTCCATGAAGTACTGGAAAAACCTATGTGACGCCCCAACTTTGCTCGACCAGGTCGAACACGGCACAGACCATCACATAACAGAGTGCGTCAGGATTAGCTAAAGATAATAGTGGTATGCACCAGTAAAATCTTTCATCGTTTATTAGACAGTACCTTATTCATATGGCATAATAGTGCCTCCTTAGGTCTGACTACAATATAGACTACACCGCCCGCTTATCCAAATATAGAATTATAGTGCCTTCCTCCTGATGGTCTTTGACTTCACAAGTCATGGTCTCAAATTTTTTTCATAGTTGTAGTTTCCCATTAGCAACATCAACAGAGCTCATGCCATAATGAAGATCATCCTTCTCAGCAGAGTTATCATGCTTAACAAAAGACTGAAAAATATAAGCAAAGCAAGATTGAGTACTCCAGTACTCAGCAAGCCGTGGAAATTTGATGCACGAATTTATATATTCATACCCTCCTAGCCACCAAGCCTTATCTCCAATGTAGCACTTTCCAAAATATCCATCATTTACCTATTTATTGAAAAAGATCAAGTTTTAATTTAGAAATCTACTGATGGCAGAGCAACGTGGGAGCTTACAACCTGTGTTAGAGGAAAACCCACACGACACACTTCCAAACCCGAATGCTAGGAGTGATATCATATTTTTAACTCTGATCATATGTGTACTACTTTGCCCATAGCATCACTTGGCTTTTACTAACACTAGTCCTTTGCGCTACCTTTGGCGCACGACTAAGCCAAGGAAACATAATCTTTAGCTAACCGTACTCTAACCTCTACCTAGTAACACCTCACCTCACCAAAGGCACACGGGTCGAGACTTCTCCCTTGACATCTCACCCTAGGGTGACTGCTCACCCCTAGCAACAGTCACCTTGTCACCCATGGCAAAGTCAACTACTTGATGATTACCTAGTTCAGCCCATCCCATTCCAGGTCTATAGTCAGCATGGTTTGCACCGCTTTTGAAGTAAATGCTAGTTTGGTTATGTCCTTAAGTGTTATTCTATGTAGAGGAGTCCTGAATTTAACAACAACCCTACCTGGGTTGTTTATACCCTGAACTACTCTACCACCAAATATCTCCACAACCCTACTTGGGTTATAGCTTTACCATTGGACCTCCCTGGTCCAGCCTCCTTAAAATCATTCACTACATCTACCTGATCAACTTGACATGTTTTAATTTTCCTTAGAAATCATGTTTTTTGATTCACATGCAAAGATTTCAAAACAATCCACATTCCACGAAATCAGTTCATAAGACATGGCCAAAGGGCGAATTGCCTAAGTGAGCTTCATTCAGTTTGCCAGCATTGAAAAATGTTCTTATGCTTCCTCGATAGCTCTTGAGATCGACTGCTTGCAATAATTCGAATTTAACTTTTGAGGTGTTCCTTAGTTATGTCTAAGCATGATTCGATACTTTAATCATGCATGCTTGTAAATGTGATGCAAAAATCTAGGTCATGCATGCTCCTATTGGACAGGGTTTTAAATGTAACTAATTTGTACATTTTTAATTACTCATGTTACCAAGGGTTATTTAAGGGTGTAAATGTAACAAGTAGTTTAAGCAATTAGAATTTAATTAAAAGAAAAATTATTTAATCTTGGCTGGCCCATAGTGGGGGTTGGCTCTTAGTGTCCTAGATTATTCTCGGAGAAATTTTCCAGAGAAAATTTCAAACATTCTTAACACTTGGAATTTTCTTAGTTATGTCATGAGAGAAATCTAGGATTGTAGTTACGTGTAGTGTATATTATTTGCCCTACGGGTTTAAGTGTTGTTTTGCTATTTAGTGCTTGAATTGACAATTTATACATATATTTTAATACCTAGAGTTTTTCTCTAATTGTGTCTTAAATATAGTGCATATAAGGGTTGTATTTTAATTATGTGTTATAGTATAAATCTTATTAAGGTGTTGCCTACAATTAATTCTTTGATTTAAATTTACTAAGTTTTTATAGACCTAATTGGGGTGGATTAAATTATTTATTAACTTAGAGAAAAACAAAGAGAAAAGAAATTTGTTTAGCCTATTGTTGTTTTTGGCCCAATAGATTCACTCCATATTCTTTTATTTTTGGTCTAGTTGGCTTCCTCTTTTTCTCAGCTGGGCCGCCCCACTTGGATCATCTGTTCCCACCTATCTCTAACCCTAACCCCACTCTCTTCTTCTCTCCACTCAGCTGCCACCGCTCTTCCTCATCTCTCTCTCTCTCACGCTCGCCCCTCTCTCACACTCCTGAGCATGCCTCCCCCACTCCATGCCGCTGCCAAACTCCTTCCCCTCTTTCGGTGTCGGCCTCCGCTCTTCCCTTCCTCTTCTCTTGTGCACGGCCAAGTCCGAGCCCCGCCTTCTACCCGAGTGTCGCCGCCTACCTTAGCCCACCACCGACCTCTCCCTATGCCCCCTCCGAACCCATGCTGATGCCTAGATCCATTGGATCCGGCGATCCCATCGGTGCCAGCCACCTCCTTCATCTCTCCCTTGGCTCCCTCTTCCTCTTCTCTACTTGTGCTACCACCGCCCCAAATCAGGCCTTCCCCATGCCCGACGCCACTCTCCGCCCATGAGCTCCTCGCCTTCCCTCTCCATGCCGCCACCGATTTCCTCTCCTCCTCTGGTGCCGGCGTCCACTCCGGCCCCGAGTTCCTCGAGCGCCCACACAGTCGCCAGATGTAGCCCCTGAGCCACCCAACATAAGGGAGCCGCACCAGCTCCTCCTCTAACTTTGGCATCATGCACCCCAACCGTCTGGTCCTCTCCCTTAGCTTTGGTGGCGAAGCCACCAGCCTCGGTGGCGAGGATGACTATCATGCTTCGTCGGCCTCTGCATTGCCCTCCACTACGGCCTACCCTGCAAGCTAAGTGCAACCCTACCTCCTCCATTCTACTGCTAGAGCTACTCATGCTCTTCTCCTTTTTTTGTTTCTCTAGGTCACCCCCACTGAACCTGTTGCTCCCAGTCCTCCTAGAAACCGCGGTGCCGAGAGCTCCCTCCCTAGTCCCCGTGGTCTCATCGTCAACTTGATGCCAACACCGACACCACCGGCTGCGGTTAGGGTTCATACTCCCCGTCTCTATGACAAGCTAAGTGCCTCCTCCTTTTAGTCCCCTTACCTTTTTATTAAATTTGATGACTGGTTGATATGGTTCTTGTGCTTACTATCATGCATGTCGAATCATTTGAGTAGCTGGGACCATATATCTTGTAGATATTGCATACTGAGATGTCCATTATTGTTCTTGTTTATCAAAAATGGAGCTTTGTGGTTATAGTGTACTTTTGTTGGTTGAAAACGGCAAATATAAATCTGTGCTCTATGTTCTTATGTGATTGGGAGGGATAAGGTTTAGGGAAGTGGCATGGTGGTTATTAGTTCTGTTGATATTCAGATATTTCAAGGTTCTTGCCTAAAACAGATTGTGATTAAGCCTTTGCATTACTCTTTTGAACTGCAAAACTGTAATGCTACTCATCTTAACTATTATAAGAATGAGTTGGTGGTGATGGTGAGTCTGCCAGGCTGTTCTTGGGCCAGAACAGTAGGGGCCCAAGGCCCAGTAGGTGAGGAATTCCGTAGATATTTGCTATTTGTCTAGCCTTATTTGCATTTCATTGTATTCCCTTGTTCAGTGATTCTTCAGTAACGGATCTCAAATAAGTGATAGCTCAAGTTTTAAATTCTCGTTTTTTTTGTTTTTAAGAGTTTAGAACTTGTGGTGTCATCATCTATTTGGGATTCGTTGCAATGCACGGGCACTTTACTAGTACCAAAAAAAGGAAAGTTGGCGAAATTGACAGGGATTAAGATGGTAGGGTAATGTAGTTGTTGCAATTTTATTGTTCTGATTGATAATATTGTATCGTGTGTATGCATGTGCTAAGTTCAGATTCCCGTTTCTGGGGAGGTCATGTAAGTGATGAATCTTTATGTGTCCTAATGGTTTAATCACGCTTTAATAGGTTTAGATTGGTGAGTATGTCACACTGCTTATCCTATGACTCAAGACCAGATTGTGGAGTGTTATTTATGTTGATGATCTAGTATGCATGTGTTTTGATGAATGGTTTGAAATCATTTATTAGACTAATCTATTACTCAATCCTTTGTTGCTACCAGTGATGTCGGCATAGCTTTGAAATGTGAATGCTATGAATCATCAAAAGCATACATCATTTATTTTGCAATTAACTGTTAATGGGAAAAAGGCAAAGGCTTATGCTTGGCACCTTATGTTGCAATGAAAGAGGAATGTGTAGCGAGTAATGGCAGGGGAAAGAGAGACATATGGCTATCTCTTTTACCTCCCCCCCCCTCGACCTGCCTCTCTGTCTCCCAGCAGACAGTGAAGAAGGTAAAAAGAGGCAAGGATGGTAAAACTATGGAGTAGTAATGCATTGCTAAGGGTTGCCTTTTATACTGCAGTTAGTGGGGTGAAACCAAGTTTGGTGTGGTTAAAACCATGACTTGAGATTGGTGAAACTATAGGCTGGAGGTGCAGGTGGAGGGCATGCATGTTGTGCAGCTTGCCACCTGCCTTTCTCTCCAATTGTGTGTGCCTATATGGCAAATGAGAGAGTTGAGGTGAGCTGCCCATCAACCGGTTGTGACCAGGTGTGGAAATAAATGAGTTCAGTGTTTAATTGTAATGGTTGTGTACTTAGTTTGAATTTCTAGAAAGTTTGAAGACTGCAATGTAAATCTGTTGTATAAGGATTGGCTATAATATAGTTGTGGGTTTTTAATCTTTTTGAATTTTTGTTAATATGATGTATCGGTGTGTTGCCTTTCGTATTTTATGACTTGGAAAATAGGAGACCTGGATTACTATTATTGTGTCTAATTGATGTGTGTGTGTGTGTGTATCTCAATGTGGATATGAAATCTGATCATGGGAATATGGCTAAGATATTTTATCTATTGTTGATGTATCTCAATGTTTATGCAGATGATTATGTGTGTATATCTGCTTATACATATATATATAGTCTCTGATTTTAAGATCAGAATGTATTGTAAATTTAGTTTAATGGTGTCTTAGCGAGCTAATGTGAATGGTAGGGTTTGAATAAGATCTTGACAGTTCACTAAATATTTAACGGTTTAGGTCATCGGTTGGTTCTTAATTTATGTGATCTAAATTATTATGGGTTTTGTTTCTATTAGTGTTCTTTGGTTGACCGACTATGTTTTAACACATGAGAGGTGGCCCTCTAAGTGTTGGCATTTTACTTTTATTGTTTACAACTAGTTACTCTCAAGTTGTGACATTTGTGCAAATCTAGATATGCTAAAATAAGCTATTAGTTTACCTGTGTGGATTCCAAAAAGGCCATAATGTATACCTATTGGCCTTGAAGTATTGGAGTTCTATTGGTGCCACTTTATACCTTATAGTGTACAAACACACCTAGAATACGATTCATAATTTTCTTGGGTGTTCTACTTAATCATTGATTATGTAATGAACAAACAGAGTTGAGTTGAAAGCCTGTGTCTGGAAAGAGAAATGTTTGCAATAGTGTATGTGTAAACCTTATCTTGTGTTTGGAAACTAGGGGTATATGTATTTAATTATTTAACTGTTTGATGATCGTGAAAGTCATGAACTCGTGCTACCCTGTCTTTGTTTATAGTATTTTCTGTACACTGGTGATTTAAGTTACTCCATTATATCGGTTAGTGTTTAAGCGGGTTAGATTTGTAATAGTGGGTCTTATAACAGAACTCATGTTGATCTTCTAAGTTATCTACTACACAGAAACATAGGATCAATGTAATGCTTTATGTATTTGGTATGTGGAGTAATGATAAATTAATTGTAGCATTATGTGTTTTTAATAGAATTTAATAAGTTACGATGATTTATATGTTCGTAAAATATGTTGTTTGGTCTCAGCACTGTCAATCATATTATCTTAGTTCATTTGGTTTTATTTCGGTCAAGGTGATGCGTCGAGTAGAGATCAATACTATGTAAAACTTTTTAGTGCCTCTAAGGTCGAGCATCGTCGATTTTGAGTTAGTCCTATTAGTTCTTTAACAGAAAATAGATATACCAAATAGATATACCATTCTATATCCCAATTTATTATAGGTACAAACATGTGAGTGTTTACAACCTATATATAAACACAAATTGGTACCTTTTCTTTCGCCAGTTTTCTCTTACTTGGAAGCATCGCAGGACTTGCATTCATAAAAAAAATGGTGTGTGCGGCTGGTTCGATCCATGCACCCCCCCTATGCAGAGCAAACACACTATCTTTCTTTGCATCGGCGTGCTGCGCCAGGTCCCCACTCCCGCGATTAAAAGGTCGCGGTGTGGTCGACCGGGGGGCACGTGGCGGCGAGCCACGCCCACAGGCGACCAGGAAGGTGGTAAGCCGGGGAACGTGCGTGGCGGCGAGCCGCGCCGCCTGGCGACGAGGAAGGTGGTCGCCAGGACCGCGTGGCGGCCAGGCGCACGCCTGGCGACAGGAAGGTGTCGCCGGGGGCGCGTGGCAGGCCAGGCCACGCCCCTAGGCGACCAGGAAGGTGGTCGCCCGGGGACTGCAGTGGCAGGTATACTGGGCGACCAGGAAGGTGGTCGCTTGAGGAAAGGTAACGCAGCGAGCCACTCCCGAGGTCAAGGGCATTTAATGCAAGTTGTGCATTAAATGCAAGGCGTCTTGAGATCTGATCGCGGCAGCCCGCCTTCCCAGCACGCGCATTAGTGCGTGACATCCAGCGACACCTTACCCCACAGGCGTAGCAGGAGCGTTAGTGGGCGGGGCGAGGTAGGATTGTGGCAGTGCGGCGATCATTAATGAAAAAGTAAGAAACGGCGGACGTCGGCGTGAATAAATAATCCCATGCCAGTGTAATGATGGTGGGTGGGGTAAGCCACCCATGCGTCCCGTCGACCCTAGTATAAAGAGGCCGAGGTGCATGGGAGAGGGGTTGAAAGATTGTAAGGCTTTCATTTCCTTCGACAAGAACACAAGCAATACCAAAGAAAGCAGGACTAGGGCTATTACTCTTATGAGGGCTGAACCTGGGTAAAAGCTACGGCGCCTCCTTGTTCCCGAGTTTCCCGGTACCCGATGCGTCTTCTTCCTTTCCCCGGCAATTGCAAAGCCCCTGTTTGAACCTCATAGCACCCAATTGAGGTGCTGTTAGCTAAACGGCCCGGCAGTGGCGCGCGGTAAGGAGCTCTTGGTGGTTCGTTGCCCTCTTCTTCCATCTCCGATTCGAAGCTCGTGACAGGGGCGCTTATGCGCATGCGTGGTCGCACTCAATCGCGGCAATTTGCAGAAAGCGGCGCCGTGGCGATCCGGCGTTCGGGGAGAGGCCGGAGCCACGGTCCGAGAGGCAGCGCGGCCCTACGCCGAAGTCAGCCGTCCAGCTGGCGCTTAGCGTGGTGGCGACACCCGCGAAGCCTCCATCGACGGCGCTTCCTCGATTATCGGTAACTGCGAGCGAACACCCGACCACTCCGTGGCTGCGGGACATCGTCCACACAGTGGGCGCCGCGACAACAACAAGTTGAAGTGGCGACCGTAGGAGGCTTCCGGCGCGTGGCGGCGAAACGCAGCAGCGCTGGCGTGCGGAGTTCCAGCCACCGCCCGACGACCCTCCCCGTCAAGAGTCGGGACAAGGGAAGGGAGTCCTGGTTGCAACCCCTCGATTCTGAGGGACATGCACATGATTCGCTTCTTCCCGCGGTCCCCGAGTCTAGGGGCAACCGTGAAGACCTCCGATCGCGCCTCGATGAAGGCGGCGTCGTGGCAGCGGCGACTGCGTCATGTCCTCATGAGCGTCGCGGGAGGCATAAGGCAGGGGTCTCTCCCTCGGACTCTAGGGAGAGCAGGTCGCCTCCTCATCCTCTCCTCGAGGATCGGGGGTGTGAGCTTGGCGCTACTCCCCTCTAGCGTTAGGTGCAGGCGTTCTCTCTCTCCGCCAGCCGGCAAATTTGCATGGCCGGAGAGATCGCGCCTCCATCGAGAAGTATGATGGTACCACCAACCCGAGGAGTTCCTTGAGATCTACACCACGGTGAGTGCAGCGGCGGAGGGTCAGAAGGTCATGGCCAGCTACCTCAGCGTCACTAACGGGCTCTGCCGGTCTTAGCTATAACCTCCCGCGAGGCTCTGTACTCGTGGGAGGGGCTGCGACATTTTGTCGCCAACTGAGGGCTCCCTACGCTCAACCTGGCGTGGAGGGCGGCCTCCAGCTCTGGAGGGAGGCGGAGGAGTCACGAGAGAGTTCATCCGCGGTTCGACCCATCGCTGCTTAACCACGATCCCGGATCTCGGCGATCGGTGATCATCGCTTTCCGGAGGGGGTCGGGACGAGAAGATCTCTGAGGAAAAAAGATGGCCCGCGGCGTCATCTCAACCACGTCACTGAGTTGTTCTCCCTGGCGCACAAGTGCGCCCGAGGCCAGCTTCGGAAGTGTGCCCGCGAGGCCTTCCGATTCCGGTGGCGTTGGCACCACTGAAGTCCTCCGGCCGCCAAGAAGAAAAAAAAAGCGGAGGGAGGCAACCGCTAGGAGGTCTTGGTCGCTGGCCGGGCCCAAATCCGGCGTCATGATGACCGGGACCAGGGGCGGCCGGGGCAAAGCGTGACGCCGAGCGGCCGTCGCTTCGCCCGCGCAGCGATGGCGGCAAGCCCTATTGCCCCATCCATCGAGCGGACATGACTTGGAGGACTGCCAAGTTGTATCCAGGCGGTCGACAGCGACTCAAGCGCGCGAAAGATTGCGACGAAGGCAGGCGAAGATGTGGCCGCTAGCCTTCAGCGAGCACGCGGTGGCGTTCATACCGCGGTGGCTCATACCTACTCCTCGAACTCGCAGTACAAAGCGGGATCGAGGCGGTGTGTGCCACCACGTCGATCTCGGGGCCAGGCGGCGGCGAAGTGGTGAACGACCGATCACTTTGATCGGGCGACCACCCGGAGAACACCTCGGCCACTGGCCATCTCCGTCGTGGTGTCCCCACGGTCCATGCTGAGTTGGCGGGTCCTGGTTGATGAGGCGGTGCCATCAACCTGCATCGATCGGCGTGTCGAGCTCCAGATCCGTACGAGGCTGCGCCGGCCAGCTTTTTGCGGAGTAGCCCGGTGGGCCTCCTACCCACAGGACAAGTTACGATGCGTTGGAAGTTCGGAGGAGAACTTCGAGCAGAGCAGATTTTAGGTCGTGACCCGACCTTTCGACCTCCTATAATGCCTGCTCGGTCGCGCGACCTGGTTAAGTTCATGGCGGTGGCCCACTCGCCACTACATCTTTGGTGAAAATCCCAGGGGCACTGGGGTCCCATTACGGTGAAGGTGGATAGATTGGAAGCCTGCGGCTCGTGGCAGTGCCGAGGATCTTGGCACCACACCTTTGCCAGCGACAAGGGCGACAACCGGGCTCCCCTCGGCCAAGTCGGCGCTCGCCCAGGCCGTGGGCGAGGCAAAGCGGTCCCCATGGGCGAAGGAAGGCTCGGGCAAGGTCGTCAAGATCGGCACCGACCTCGGTAGCCAAATAGGAAGGCGGCGCTCGTCACCTTCCTCGGTCTAACCTGGATGTGTTCGGCACTGGGAACCATCAGAAATGCCGAGTCCCAGTGTCGAGCACCGATTGCGCTTCTGGAAGCGCGCTTAGGTTCGGCAGAAGATCCGCGAGCGCGAGCGGCGGCGCCATTCGGGACGAGTGGAAAAAGCGTATGCTGCCAAGATTGTGCGGGAGCGCCTACGAGTGGTTGGCCAACCCGTGCTTGTAAAGAAGTCTAATGGGAAGTGGCGAATGTGCATCGACTTCCACCTCAACAAAGCCTGTCCCAGGACGTGCCCCTTGCAGCGGATAGACATGCGTCGTCGACTCCCGGCCGGGGTGCGCAGCTTCTGTCTTCCTCGGCGCCTACTCAGGTTATCATCGGATCAGACATAGGCGCGGAAAGGCGAAGAAGACCGCTTTTGTGACTCCCTCGGTGTATATTGCTCGTCAAGATGCCTTTCGGGCTGGCAGGTGCCACTTATCGGGCTATGCACATTGTGTTCAGGCCCCAAATAGGGAAGAACCTCGAAGTGTATGTTGATGATCTGGTCGTGGAAAGCGAAGAGGGCCGGCCAGAGCTTATACGAGGACCTTGAAGAGACCTTCTCTCACCTCGGAAACTCTGCTGAAGTTGAATCCCGAAAAGTGCGTGTTTGGTGTCTCGTCCCGGAAGGCTTTGCTCGGTTTCTGGTCTCGGCCGTGGAATCGAAGTCAACAGGAGAAAATAGAAGCAATTGAGCGAATCGACCGCCTACAGCTCAAGCAAGCTGCAATGCTTGGGTGTAAGGCTAACCTCCCTGGGCGGTTTATATCGGCTCGGGGAAAAAGTCTGCCAACTTTATTTAAGTTGTTGAAGAAAACCAACTCATTTGAATGGACCCCGGAGAAGTCAACAAGCGTTTGAAGATCTGAAGAAGTACCTCTCTTCTCCTCGATCTTTGGTATCGCCCCAGGCAGCGAGCTTCTAACTTGTATGTGTGGCAGGCCACGTAGTGTAGTGGCCTTGGCGGTAGCGAGCAGGAAGGGGTCCAACGGCCGGTCTACTACATCACAAAGTGCTCACGACGGTAAACAAGGTACCCTCGAGGCTCGGGAAAATGGTCTATGCGGTGGTAGTGGCGTCAAAGAAAGTTCTGACACTATTTCCAAGGGAGAGAGATCCACGATGGTCTCCTCGTACCCCCTGCGAGATCCTCCACAGCCGAAAGCGGAGGTCGCATCGCCAAGTGGTCCGTTGGTGGGAGTTTCGGTATCAAGTTTGCTCCTCGTACCTCAATAAAGAGTCAAAGGTGGCGGACTTCATGGTCGAGTGGACTCCATCCCGAGTCCGAAGGCGATGAGTCCCAGCGCCCTCACTGGGCGCTCTTCTTGACGGGTCTTCCCGAGGCTTGAAGCGCGAGGGTGGGTTCTCTGGTCTCTCGGCCAGGGACCTCCTCAAATGCGTGGTCGCCCCTCGACTTCAAGGCCTGCTCGCGTCGCGAGTCTGAGGGCTTGCTTTGGCTGAGCTCGTGCCGCGCGCCATCGGTGTCAGCGCCTTTGCAAGTAAAGGCGACTCCTGGCGGTAAATCAATCGAGCAGGAAGGACTTTCTGTCTGACCCGTCATGGCAGCATACCTGGCGGAGTCGGGTGAAAGGCTGGAAGAGCATTCGAAGAGGCGGATACACTCACATCCCAGCGTGACAACCATCACGGCGGACGAGCTCGCTCGGCTGTTCGCCGACCAGGTCTCTGTGCGGTCGGGGTCTTTGAGGAAAGGCTTCGCGACCGTCCATCGCGGCCCCATTTACGGCGGGGACGATGGTGATGCCAGCCCGACCGCTACGGGAAAGCGGTTCCGTTAAAAATGCCGGCGCGAGTACTCGGACGACCACCTGCGTGTCATTTGTATGACCAGGAAGGCACATGGATGGATCCGATCCTGGCCTACTGCGGGATCAAGTGTGCCCGATGATGATGCGTCGTGAAGATATACCGCAGGCCAAGTGCTATACCCTGGTGGCGGGGACCTGTACTGGGGTAAGAATGGAATTCTTACAGTGCATCACTCGGGAAGAGGGAGCAGTTTGCTCTCGGATATCCATGGGCGTGTCACGGGGGAGCCATGTGTCGGGGGACGAACGATGGCGGGGAAAAGCTTTAAAGTCAAGGGTTCTATTGGCCGACCGCCCTCCAGGATGCTTGCGGTAAGCCGGTGAGAGATGTGAAGCGTGTCGATTCCATGCCAGGTGTCCACCAACGGCCCAAGCCTGCGACTATCCCGCTCTCTTGGCGCCCTTCAGCGATGCAGAAATTTGAGATATCTGGGCCCGTTCAGCGAGGGCTACACCCACTGTTCGTGCGCCATCGACAAGTTCACCAAGTGGGTAGAAGCGGCGGTAAGATCCATCACCGCGGCTGCGGTATCAAGTTCATCTGAGAGATTTTTGCCCGAGAGTGTTAACCGTATCATCACCATTTCAGCGGCGCCCGGTTCACTAAGCGCGGCCTTCTTGAACTCTGTGAAGAGATGGGCACCAAGGTCTGTTTTGCCTCGATCGCTCACCAGGAGCAACGGCTTGGTCGAGCAGACCAGGCCCAATCTTGAAGGGCCTCAAGACCGAGGCGTTCGGCCAGGCTCCTGCGTGGCGCCCGGTGGACCGAAGAGCTCCCGGCTGTGTTGTGGTCACTCGGGACCCTCTCCTAGCTACGAAACCCCTTTCTTCTGGTCTCTGGCGGAAGGCTATTGTTCCTCCTCGGAGTGAGGGGTCACCTCGCGTTACAGCGTTTGTGGAAGAAGACCGGGAGAGGCTGCGTCGAGGCGACATCAACCTCTTGGAAGAAGCGGGATCGGCGACTGCGCTGCAAAGTACGCGAGCCCTCGAGCGGTACCACGCCTCCCGGGTTAATGAGAGACGGCTTATTTGTGATGGCGACTGGTCTTGCGAAGAATCCAGGCATCTTGGTCGCCTCATGTCCCCAGTGGGAAGGACCTTTCAAAGTGGTCTCATCTCTCGTCCGGGGCGGTCGGGTTAGCCGAAGGCGCGAGAGCTAGCAAACTCTCGAGAATATAGAAAATCTGCAAGTTCTACCCTTGATTGGTTGTAAGTCCTTGGTTCCGTCCCCAAGCCCGGTGGAGTATGTCTTCCGCTCACTGGCTTGGTGAGAGGCCCTCTATTTTGAAGTTAAATACTCTTTTTTCCTGTCCAAACCCGCCGATCTTCCTGCCCTTTTTTAGGTCTTTTTGCCTTACAGCCGGATAGTCTGGAGGCGATTTGCCTCGTACCCTGTCGATGGCGTAGGGTAGGATCACTAAGTGTGGCGCGCCGCGAGGGCCGGGTGATTGGATAGCTGGTTGCTTACGATCGGCCACGGTCATGACACTCGGGGGTGTCCCGTGGGGGTCGGCGACTCGAACACCCCGCGAGAACACGGGGCCAGAACTTCGCTAAGTGATCGTTCCTAGCTCAAGACCTTAAGTCTCCAGCGTTAGCGTGGGCCGTAAAGAATAAGAACAAAGAAATCTTTAAGCCATATAGCGGGAAGCCCGTGCTTCCATTCCATTTGAAGCGTATCTTGCGTCAAGTTTTTCTGGGCAAAAGTAAAACAAACTAGCTAACTCTGGCTGAGGATCCTCCTCGTCCTCTGCCGCCGCCTCGGCCGGGCCACATCCTCGACAGCGGGAGAGCGTCGGATAGGCGCCACGTCCTCGGCTACCGCCTCGACTGAGGTTCTCCATCGCCGGTGGCCGCGACCTACCGGAGCGAGCGTCGTGGACTCCCTCACTCGCTGCTTGATCGCCTTGATCCCGGACGTGGCTGCGGGATCGGTTAGATCCGCGGCTTGCGCAACAAGCCAGTACGTGCCGCGAAGTGGCCGCGCGGACTGCGCGCCCCTCTGGGCGGACTGGCGGCGGCGGCGAGCGTAATGCTGATCAGCGATGCAGCGGCGAGAAGGCATAGTGCGTGGCTTCTCTCCTGCGGACCCATTGCTCAGCCCTAGCGAACAAGTGCGGCCATTGCTCGGTTGAAGGCATGGCGCGCATCTGCGAAGTGTCCACGTCTGGCCGACCCTATCGGCCTTCTCGCCTCGACTCCGCGAGCCTTTCCGTATGGCGGAGTGCTTTGTTCCATTGCTCCCGCTCCGGCCGCGACTCCGCTCGATCCGCCCCGGTCGCGCGAGATCTTCTACCTCTTTGCGGAGCGGTTAATCTCGATTCCGCCTCGCGTCAACGCTCCACGTAAGCTGAGGCATTCGCTTATCTTCGGAATAAAGCTGGCGAAGCTGACAAAAGCGTCTGCGTCTAGAGAGCGGACGAGCGGTAGATCCGAGATGGGGTAGGCGAGCGGACCTCGATCGAAGCGGCGGCGCCCGGCAACCCCGCCCGCTTGAAGTCGCCCTCCCCTGCGGCCGTCTGAGGATCGGCTACCCGGATCGCGACCCTAGACCTGGCGCCGGACCACCAGCGGCTTGGCAACGGAAGGGTCGGGCGGGAACCTAAGAAAGCGTGAAAGCGTAAATAGCGGCAAAAATGCCGCTCAAAAAACTTAAATTCCGTCTTGTATGTGCATTTTTTGAATAAGTACCTAGGTGATGGCCTTGGGAACGAGAGGCACCTTCGAGTAGGACCAGCCCAGCGGTGTGTTATCGGTGAGTCTGTCGGCCTAAGAACGGCTATGGCCAGAGCGAAAATCGCGACTTGGCCCAGTGGCGTGGCGGCGGAAAGGTCGCCGCCCGCCGGTGGTGGCAGACGTGTTGGCTGGCGCTATTTGCCAGCAAGGAGCATGGCGATGGCTGCTGCCCACCACCCCTTGTCGCGAAGGCGAGAGGGCCCGTGGCGAAGGTTTGTTGTCCCCACCCGGCGGGAGCAAGGAGACGGAGCCCCGGTGGTCGGCAAACCTCCGCCACCTAGGAAACGGCCGGCGGCGAAAAGTCCGCGGCAGCCGCCGTGAGGTTCCCGCCCGGTCGAGCCGAAGAAGCGGGGCCTTTGGGAACGACCACCATTCACCGTCATCATCGCCGTCATCCGGACGCTGCGCCTCCCTAGGTGCCCTCACGGCGCCCGGCGAGGAGGTCCCGGATTGTCAAGGTGCGTGTCCGCGTCGGGCGTGCCCATGGCGTCCATCGGCGGCATGGCACGGACTACGTCGGGCGCTCCCCGGCGACAGCCGTGACGGGACCGCGCCGTCAGGGAATTCGGAATGGGGCCGGCGAAGCCGATTCGCCATCCACGCGATCGCGTCGAAGACAGGTTCGGCAGCTGGCACACAAAAAAGAGAGGAAGAAGCCCGAGAATAAAAACAGCATCGGCACCAAAATTCGACCCATAGCGTAGAAGGAGAGGATGGCTCAAGGTGAAGCAGTTACCTCGGGAATGCTCGGGTCCGTCGCCGGCGCCATGTATCTTTGCCAGGCGAGGCGGGCCATTGTGGCGAAGAGAACACGACCTCGGGAAGCGAAGTCCGAATGACCATGAGCCACTGCATCAAACCCGCCCGTCCGCAGTGGTCGGGCCAGCGTAACATAGCGAAGCTTCGGGCGTCTCGCTCATAGCCCCGATTGGGAGTTCTTGACGACGCCGGGCGGAAGCTCCGACACCTCAATGCCACTATCGTCCTCGGCGTACATCCAATCTTCACGCCGGGTTCCTCGATTGGATCGGCGATCCGGAGGAAGGTAGCGTGACATGGACCCGTCGCGAACGCGGTGGCAGCTCGATAAAGCCGAGTTGCCGCGTGGCGAGGGTGTAGAAAAGCGAAAAAGAAGGAGGTTGGGGAGCACTCCTATGAACATTTCACGAGAAGTGGCGGCGGCGACAAGGAGAGCAGCGGAGTTGGGGAAGATGGATGTGGTGAATAGCATAAAAGTTGAGGAGCGGAGAGATAAAATCAGACCGGTGGCGCGAGGCCATGAAAAGCCGCCACGAAAAAGATCACCTCCCGGGGCCAGGCTGGGCTCGGCGGTCCGTGCAGGAGAGATCCAGCTGATTATGTTCGAAATGCGGGCGGCAATCTCCTCCTCGGCGGTAAACGAGGGAAGAATGGGAGCCATCGGGTGCGGAAGAATGTCGAAGTCCGTCGGCAAAGACAAAAGGAGAAGGAAGCTCTAAAGCGGGAAGAGAGCGAGGGTGAGGAGAGTTAGAGAAGGAGGAGTCCCCCCCTCGTCGACTTTTTATAAGGCATGAGGAAAGCCACACGGCCAAAAGAGCCCATGGCGGTTCGGGAAAAGAGAGGAAGTTCAAAAGCCAGTTAAGAAGGCGTGTCCCAAGGATCGTGCGGCGGTTGCGGGGAATAGCGGCGCAAACTTCCATACAGGAACCGGAAGCGAGAAAGTCTCAGAAAGGCTGGGCGAGTGGGCTGATGTGGCCCATGGAGAAGTGAAGCGGTTCTCCGATTAGTATTCAAAGAAAAAGGAAGTTGGTAGGTCAAAAGCGCTCTGGTGGACCGGGGCTCTTGTCAGCGTACTTTGCGCGAAGTCCCCACTCCCCGGCATGATTAAAAGGTCGCCGAGTGTAGAGTCGCCGAGCACGCGTGGCGGCTTGAGCCACGCCCCTGGCGACCAGGAAGGTGGTCGCCAGGGGCACGTGTGCGTGGCGGCACGCCACTGGCGACCAGGGAAAATAGTCGCCGAGGACCGCGTGGCGGCAGGCCCGCCTGGCGACCAGGAAGGTGGTCGCCAGGGCCGTGGCGGCAGGCCACGCCCTAAGCGACCAGGAAGGTGGTCGCCCGGGGAGGCTGATAAGCGGCGAATACGCCCGCGACCAGGAAGGTGTCGCCCAGGAAAGGTGGCACGCGGCCACTCCCGAGTCAAGGAGCATTTAATGCAAGTTGTGCGCATTAAATGCAAGCGTCTTGGAGATGCGATCGCGACGGCCCGCCTTCCCGACCGGCACGCATTAATTGCGTGACATCACGGCAACACCTTACCTGGCGTAGCAGAGCGTTGGTGGGCGGGGGCCGAGGTGGGATTGTGACAGTGCGGCGATCATTAATGAAAAGTAAACGGCGGCGTCGCCAATAAATAATCCCATGCGGTGTAATGATGGTGGGTAGGGTAAGCCACCCATGCGTCCCCGTCGGCCTAGTATAAAAGGAGCCAGGGTGCATGGGAGAGTTCGAAGATTGTAAGGCTTTCATTTCCTTCGGCAAGAACACAAGCGATACCAAAAGAAGCGAGGACTAGGGCTATTACTCTTATGAGGGCTGAACACAGGGTAAAAAGCTACAGCGCCTCCTTGTTCCCACGAGTTTCCGGTTACCGGTCGTCTTCTTCCTTTCCCCGTGACAATTGCCAGCCCCTGTTTGAACCTCATAAGCACCCAATTCAGAGGTGCCTGTTAGCTAGAACGCTGACAGCTGCATCATGTGAGCTATGTTGTCACTTTGTGTGCGCAAACTGTTCTAACCATATCATGCCATCACTCGAACCCCAGTCTCAGGCATGACAGCCAACCGTAGTAACCAGTTAGGTTGCGTATAGTCTAGTTCAAATCCGTCCTAAAAAATACCAAATTTGGTCCATTAAGCAGCAATCTCGGTCCCGAAGAGCGAAATATGGATGACATTTCGTCGAAATTCATTGAGGTACTGTAGTAATTTTTTAAAAAATTATTTGATCAGGATTTGGAATTTAGATGGGCTAAAATCTATGATTTCGTAAAAATTTTGCAAAATTTCACCAGAATTTTGATCCTAAAAATGACTTATCGCACTTGAAGAGTACCAGAGGAGCGAGCAGTCGAAGTCGGCCACTGAGGGTACGATTTACCGCAGGGTCGACTTGCCCGTCTGGTTACGCATCGGCTGTACTATTCAGTGATGATAAAAGTCTAGTACCCACGGCCATCAGTTTATGCCAACAGCTTAACGCAGAGAGGGGGTCGCATTCCGGCCTGAACAGCACGTTGCTTAACGACCGTCCAATTGCACTTAAATTCCACCCTCTAATCTTCGTGCTGCACAGTGCGGTTTTGTTATTTGTTCGTGTTTGGTGAAGGTTTTCCTGTTGTTTACCGTGGTAGGTCCTGCAACAGGACTAAAGGAGAAGACAGCTCTCTCTCTCTCTCTCAAGTTTAGTCAATGGACAGAACTGAACCAGCGTAAGTGGCCAAGAGAAACTTGTGGGGATCGATCTTGAAATGAAATGTTCTGCAGGAACAAGACCGATCAAAACACATGAAGACCAGCATTGTAATACCGAGTTGATGAATGCAATCATGCATGTAATTACTATACATGTATTCCAAAAGACAGGGGTGAGTGTATAAATGGCGGCACTGCCCGGCCACGAGCAAGTATGGTGGAGCGTATACGAGCTAGGCTTGTACATTGATGGGCTTCTCCGTGGAGCACAAAGTAGTTTTGTCGTCGCGTGCGCGCACATGGCAGGTTAGGTGGCCACAATCTATCACCATGCATTGCAAACAAGCAAGCAATCAAGGGGCACGTAGTACGTCGTCATGCGTCTGTTGTCTCACAATTAGAACGCGACGGCCGCGCATGGATGGGATGGCGCACGAACAGCTAGGCTAGCGCATCCTCCCTTCTGCCTTTTCCATTCCCTTCTCTCGGTCTTCTCATCCGTGGAAATTTTATACGCCAATCAATCAATGGTTGCCTGAATATTGGTCCAATTTTAGTGTTTTCGGAAAGGAGCTGATTTTGCCTTTCATCAGTGACACGGTTTTTGTATGTCCACTGATGGGGTGTAACTTGAGAGTGAGAAGTAGTTTGTGCCTTTACAGACTACTCAAGAAGGCTATGTGTCGTCTGTACACTTTAGAGGCAGACATTTCAGATACCATCTGATCAAATTTGCTGAAAGCCTGAAATTACCTTTGTTCTCTTAAAAACTGAGATGCCCCAAAATTTCAAAACCAAATCTAATCCTTAATTCCAACCCTAATTCGAGTTTGATTTGGGTTTAATCGAGCTCTAATTTCGTTCTTAATCCGTTTTGGAAGTGGGGATTAGGGTTGGGTGGGAGAAGTTGGACTTACCTGGTCTCCCGCACGGTCCATCGGTCCTTCGCCCGCGTCGCCCGTCGCATCGCCGCCGTCCCGTCACGCGGCTTCGTCTTCCTCGCGTCATCCTCACCTGCCCCCGTGTTGTCGCCTCCGCGCAGTCACGCCAGCCCGCGTCAGCGCCCGCCTGCTCACCATCTCGCACTAGTCAGCACCTTGGATGCCGCAACCGCCTGCTCCCATCGCCTTCCACCGGCCCCCGTCGCCATCCCCTGTCACCACGCCCATGCCGTCGTCCCCTCACCGGCTCCCCCCTTCTCTCGCCGCTGGGTATAAATACACCTTAAGGCCCCCCTTCCCCTTTTCTCGCCCTCAGGCTTTGCCGCCGTCCGAACCCCTCGCCTCCCCTTCGTTCTCCCCTCCGGCCGATTTGGCCTCGCTCGCCCCACCGCCACTCTTCCCTACCTCGATCCCCAAAACCCTAACCCTAGCCCCAACCCTTCGGCTCTCCCGCCAAAGCCCTACCCGGCCCCTTCTTCCCCTGCCCCGGCTTTGCCCCGTCGCCTCGCTTGCTTCGCAAAGCCGCCTCCACCCCCTTGCCTTCGCCCGCCGCCCTCGCTCGAGCCCTCCCCCCCTCGTGCCCTTGCCCTAGCCGAGCCCCCCTTTTTTTCCTTTTGTCCAACCGAGCTGGGCCAGCCTACCGCACGACCCACGAGCCTCGCGCGCGCGTCGCCCCCTCTCCCTGGCCCGTGGGCCTCTTGGGCCGTTCGGCCTGCCCGTGCGGCCCGTGGCTGTTTATTTTGTTTGCTTTTCTTTTTGTATTTAAATAATCCAAGAAAATCCTTTTAAAACTCCAAAATCCGAAAAATTCCCGAAAAGTCCAAAAATAGCCAAAATACACCATCTCAACCGTTTCGCGCCACTGAGTCCAAATGCAATCTCCGTTTCGCCACTTGAAGTCCCCAAAATTCCAAAGTGCCCAAAAAGCCCTCAAACTCTCATCCGGTCCTTTCTCTCTCTCAATCCTTTTTGTTCCCCCTTTTCTTGTTTTTCTCTTTTCTTTTCTTTTATTGTTTTATTCGTTTACTTATTGCTCGTTTCACTTTACGCTAGAACCGGCTTTCGAAGAGATGTTGGAACTTGTCCCGGAGCAGTACGAGGAGCAGGAGTAGGACGCGACCGGCACCGAGATCGACTACATCAACGACGACCTAGGACTCCCTTCGCTTCGCAAGGCAAACCGCACTCCTTGAACATGTTGAACCCATAACAATAATGTAGTTATAATTATTTTAATATTGCATTATGTTGGTATGTTAAAATGCTAGAAATATTTATTTTAAAATGCCATGATGACATAGTTAGTACCTAGCTTGCTTTAAAGACCCACTTTGTATTGTTACGACATATTCCCTTTGCAAACCTTAGACTTAGCTATTGAACCTCGTATGCTAATAGTTAATTAATTAGTTGAACATCAAAAGTTTTGTATATTAAAATAAAACCATCAAGCAGCAGATTTGATGTAGACTATATTAAAAAATATGCTACGGTGATAGGACCTTGACGGGCAAACCACTAGATGGTTACGTGCCCGAACCTCGACCGATGACGAGGCCAATGTGAGTGGTGTGGATTGTTGGTTTGGAGTTGGCTAAGTCTTAGGCATAATTTAAATAATCACAACATTGGGCAAAGTAAATAACTTAGATCCCGCTCAACCACAAGTTGGGTCGGTTAGCCCCTTGACTCGATCCAACCTAGCTTGGTACTTGAACTCCCCATTAGAATACTTATAGGTTGAAGCCACCATACTGTGTGTTTTGGACAAGTATGGACCGCGGAGCAACGGGATGGAATGGAGGTTGACCGGTGGTGTCACCTGCCGATTCTCACAACGGTAGATACCCATAGTATCGAATCGCGTCTCCCACCGTGACTAGTAGGTCCCGAGTACTGTGTGGTTTTGAAACTACCTGGTAAGTGCTAAAGAGGGGTGGTTCAACGAAAAGCTTTGATAATCTCGGCTTGGCCGCATGCATTTAAGTTGCATG